>OZ022331.1:29275587-39275587 GCA_963989225.1 Dromius quadrimaculatus
GATTTTTTTGATTGTGAAAATCTGCGTGGAAAAGCATGATTTCGACATATTCCAAGTTAGTAAAACAGCAAATAGGACTCTAAAAGCACGAAATATGATGTATTTGGTGCTAGATTCTGCCATATAAAGCATTTTTGAAGCAAAATTTTGCTTCTGAGCAGATTTACAGAATCAAAAATTTCTCAACTAGACTCGGAAAGAACGCTGATAACTCGCTGGAAACGCAGAATTCTGTGCATTTGAGGACGGATTCATGCGTATTATGTTGTATTGGATAGATTTATGTGATTTGCGATACTTTGAAACTGCTCAGAATGTGGTAATTCTGACTTATTTCAAACTTCATATAACTTCAGATCGCGCTCTGAAAACACGGAATATGATGTTTTTGACGATAGATTCATACATATTATGAGGTCCTGAATAGGAATATGAACTTTTTGATTGTGTAAATCTGCGCGGAAAAGCGTGATTCCGACTTATTCCAAAGTTTGTAAAACTGCAGATAGCACTCTAAAAACACGAAATTTGATGGATTTGGTGTTAGATTCTGCCATATAACGCACTTTTGAAGCAAAATCTTGCTTCTGAGCAGATTCACAGAATCAAAAATTTCTCAACTAGACTCAGAATAAATGCTGATAACTTGCTGAAAACGCAGAATTTTGTGCATTTGAGGAAGGATTCATGCGTATTTTGTTGTATTGGATAGATTTATGTGATTTGCGATACTTCGAGACTGCTCAGAATGTGGTAATTTGTACTTATTTCAAACTTCATATAACTGCAGATAGCGCTCTGAAAACACGAAATATGATGTTTTTGACGACAGATTCATACATATTATGAGGTCCTGAATGGAAATATGAACTTTTGATTGTGAAAATTTGCGCGGGAAAGCGTGATTTCGACTTATTCCAAAGTTTGTAAAACTGCAAATATCATTCTAAAAACACGAAATATGATGTATTTGGTGCTAGATTCTGCCATTTAACGCATTTTTAAAGCAAAACCTTGCTTCTGAGCAGATTCACAGAATCAAAAATTTCTCAACTAGACTCGGAAAAACGCTGATAACTCGCTGCAAACGCAAAATTTTGTGCATTTGAGGACGGATTTATGTGTATTGCGTTGTATTGGATAGATTTATGTGATTTGCGATACTTTGAAATTGCTCAGAATGTGGTAGTTTTGACTTATTTCAATCTTCATATAACTGCAGATAGCGCTCTGAAAACATGAAATATGATGTTTTCGACGATAGATTCATACATATTATGAGATCCTGAATAGGAATATGGACTTTTTGATTGTGAAAATCGGCGCGGAAAAGCGTGATTTCGACTTACTCCAAAGTTTGTGGAACTGCAAATAGCACTCTAAAAACACGAGATATGATGTCTTCGATGCAAGTATCTGCCATATAACGGACTTTTGAAGCAAAATCTTGCTTCTGAGCAGATTTACAGAATCAAAATTTCTCAACTAGACTCGGGAAAAACGCTGATAACTCGCTGGAAACGCAGAATTTTGTGCAATTGAGGACAGATTCATGCGTATTATGTTGAATTGAATAGATTTAGGTGATTTGCGATACTTTGGATCCGCTCAGAATGTGGTATTTTGACTCATTTCAAACTTCATATACTGCAGATAGTACCACCCGAAAATACGATATATGATGTTTCTGACGATAGATTCATACATATTATGGGGTCCTAAATGGGAATATGAACTCTTTGATCGTGAAAATATGCGCGGAAAAGCGTGATTTCGACTTATTCCAAAGTTTGTGAAACTGCAAATTGCACTCTAAAAACACGAAATATGATGTATTTGGTGCTAGATTCTGCCATATAACGCATTTCTGAAGCAAAGTCTTGCTTCTGAGCAGATTTACAGAATCAAAAATTTCTCAACTAGACTCAGAAAAAACGTTGTTCACTCGCTGGAAACGCAAAATTTTCTGCATTTGAGGACGGATTCATGCGTATTATGTTGTATTGGATAGATTTATGTGATTCGCGATACTTTGAACAGCTCAGAATGTGGTAATTTTGACTTATTTTAAACTTCATATAACTGCAGGTAGCGCTCTGAGAACACGAAATATGATGATTTTGACGATAGATTCATACATATTATGAGGTCCTGAATAGGAGTATGAACTTTTTGATTGTGAAAATCTGCGCGAAAAAGCGTGATTCCGACTCACTCCAAAGTTTGTAAAACTGCAAATAGCACTCTAAAAACACTAATTATGATGTATTCGGTGCAAGTTTCTGCCATATAAGGCATTTTTGAAGCAAAATCTTGCTTCTGAACAGATTTACAGAATCAAAAATTTCTCTACTAGACTCAGAAAAAACGCTCATAACTCGCTGGAAACGCAAAATTTTGTGCATTTGAGGACGGAGTCATGCGTATTATGTTGTATTGGATAGATTTATTTGATTTGCGATACTTTGGAACGCTCAGAATGTGGTATTTTTGACTTATTTCAAACTTCATATAACTCCGGATAGCCCTCTGAAAATACAAAATATGATATTTTTGATGATAGATTCATACATATTATGAGGTCCTGAATGGGAATATGAACTTTTTGATTCTGAAAATCTGCGCGGAAAAGCGTGATTTCGACTTTTTCCAAAGTTTGTGAAACTGCAAATAGCACTCTAAAAACACAAAATATGATGTATTTGGTGCAAGATTCTGCCAAATAACGCATTTTCGAAGAAAATCTTGCTTCTGAGCAGATTTACAGAATCAAAAATTTCTCAACTAGACTTAGAAAAAACGCTGATAACTCGCTGGAAACGCAAAATCTTGTGCATTTGAGGACGTATTCATGCGTATTATGTTGTATTGGATGGATTTATGTGATTTGCGATACATTGAAACTGCTCAGAATGTGGTAATTTCGACTTATTTCAAACTTCATATAACTACATATACCGCTCTTAAAACACGAAATATGATGTTTTTGACGATCGATTCATACACATTATAAGGTTCTGAATGGGAATATGAACTCTTTGATCGTGATAATCTGCGCGGAAAAGCGTGATTTTGACTTATTTCAAAGTTTGTAAAACTGCAAATAGCTTTCTAAAAACACGAAATATGATGTATATGGTGCTAGATTCTGCCATATAACGCATTTTTGAATCAAAATCTTGTTTCTGAGCAGATTTACAGAATTAAAAATCTCTCAACTAGACTCAGAAAAAACGCTGATAACTTGCTGAGAACGCAGAATTTTGTGCATTTGCGGACGGTTCATGCGTATTATGTTGTATTGGATAGATTCAAGTGATTTGCGATACTTTGAGACTGCCCAGAATGTGGTAAATTTGACTTATTTCAAACTTCATATAACTGCAGATAGCGCTCTGAGAACACGAAATATGATGTTTTTGACGATAGATTCATACATATTTTGAGGTCCTGAATAGGAATATGAACTTTTTGATTGTGTAAATCTGCGCGGAAAAGCGTGATTTTGACTTATTCCAAAGTTCGTAAAACTGCAGACAACACTCTAAAAACACAAGATATGATGAATTTGGTGCTAGATTCTGCCATATACCGCATTTTTGAAGCAAAATCTTGCTTCTGAGCAGATTTGCAGAATCAAAAATTTCTCAACTAGACTCAGAATAAACGCTGATAACTTGCTGGAAACGCAGAATTTTGTGCATTTGAGGATGGATTTATGCGTATTATGTTGTATTGGATAGATTTATGTGATTTGCGACACTTTGGAACTGCTCAGAATATGGTTATTTTGACTTATTTCAAACTTCATATAACTGCAGATAGCGCTCTGAAACACGAAATATGATGTTTTAGACGATAGATCTATACATATTATGAGGTCCCGAATAGGAATATGAACTTTTTGAATGTAGAAATCCGCGCGGAAAAGCATGATTCCGACTTATTCCAATGTTTGTAAGACTGCAAATGGCACTCTGAAAACACGAAATATGATGTATTTGGTGCTGGATTCTGCCATATAACGCATTTTGAAAGCAAAATCTTGCTTCTGAGCAGATTAAGAGAATCAAAAATTTCTCAACTAGACTCAGAAAAAACGCTTATAACTCGCTGGGAACGCAAAATTTTGTGCATTTGAGGACGAATTCATGCGTATTATGTTGTATTGGATAGATTTATGTGATTCGCGATACTTTGAAACTGCTCAGAATGTGGTAATTTTGACTAATTTCAAACTTCATATAACTGCAGATAGCGCTCTGAAAACACGAAATATGATGTTTTTGACGATTGATTCATACATATTATGAGGTCCTGAATAGGAATATGAACTTTCTGATTGTGAAAATCTGGACGAAAAGCGTGATTTCGACTTATTCCAAAATTTGTAAAACAGCAAAAAGCACTCTGAAAATACGTAATATGATGTTATTGGTGCTAGATTCTGCCATATAACGCATTTTTGAAGCAAAATCTTGATTCTGAGCAGATTTACATCATCAAAAATTTCTCAACTAAACTCAGGAAAAACGCTGATAACTCGCTGAAAACGCAAAATTTTGTACATTTGAGGACGGATCCATGCGTATTATTTTGTATTGGATAGATTCATGTGATTTGCGATACCTTGAAACTGCTCAGAATGTGGTAATTTCATCTTATTCCAAATTTCATATAACTGCAAATAGCGCTCTGAAAATATAAAATATGATGTTTTTGACGATAGATTCATACATATTATGAGGTCCTGAATAGGAATATGAACTTTTTGATTGTGAAAATCTGCGCGGAAAAGCGTGATTTCGACTTATTCCAAAGTTAGTAAAACTGCAAATAGCACTCTGAAAACACGAAATATGATGTATTTGGAGCTAGATTCTGCCATGAAACGCATTTTTGAAGCAAAATCTTGCTTTTTGAGCAGATTTGCAAAATCAAAAATTTCTCAACTAGACTCAGAAAAAACGTTGTTCACTCGCTGGAAACGCAAAATTTTGTGCTTTGAGGACGGATTCATGCGTATTATGTTGTATTGGATAGATTTATGTGATTCGCGATACTTTGAACAGCTCAGAATGTGGTAATTTTGACTTATTTTAAACTTCATATAACTGCAGGTAGCGCTCTGAGAACACGAAATATGATGATTTTGACGATAGATTCATACATATTATGAGGTCCTGAATAGGAGTATGAACTTTTTGATTGTGAGAATTTGCGTGGAAAAGCGTGATTTCGACTTATTCCAAAGTTTGTAAAACTGCAAATAGCACTCTAGAAACACGAATTATGATGTATTTGGTGATAGATTCTGTCATATAAAGCATTTTTGAGCAAAATCTTGCTTCTGAGCATATTTACAGAATCAAAAATTTTTTCAACTAGACTCAGAAAAAATGCTGGTAACTCGCTGGAAACGCAGAATTTTGTGCATTTGAGGACGGGTCATGCGTATTATGTTGTATTGGATAGATTTATGTGATTTGCCATACTTTGAAACTGCTCAGAATGCGTCGATTTTGACTTATTTCAAACTTCATATAACTGCAGATAGAGCTCTGAGGTCCTTAATAGGAATATGATTCTTTTGATTGTGAAAATCTGCGTGGAGAAGCATGATTTCGACTTATTCCAAAGTTAGTGAAACTGCAAATAGGACTCTAAAAACACGAAATATGATGTATTTGGTGCTAGATCTGCCATATAACGCATTTTTGAAGCAAAATCTTGCTTCTGAGCAAATTTACAGAATCAAAAATTTCTCAACTAGACTCAGAAAAAACGCTGATAACTCGCTGGATACGCAAAATTTTGTGCATTCGAGGATGGATTCGAGCGTATTATGTTGTATTGGATAGATTTATGTGATTTGCGATACTTTGAGACTGCTCAGAATGTGGTAATTTGGACTTATTTCAAACTTCATATAACTGAAGATAGCGCTCTGAAAACACGAAATATGATGTTTTTGACGACAGATTCATACATATGATGAGGTCCTGAATGGGAATATGAACTTTTTGATTGTAAAAATCTGCGCGGAAAAGCGTGATTTCGACTTATTCCAAAGTTTGTAAAACTGCAAATAGCATTTTAAAAAACACGAAATATGATGTATTTGGTGCTAGATTCTGCCATATAACTCATTTTTGAAGCAAAACCTTGCTTCTGAGCAGATTCACAGAATCAAAAATTTCTCAACTAGACTCAGAAAAAACGCTGATAACTCGCTGGAAACGCAAAATTTTGTGCATTTGAGGACGGATTCTTGCGAATTACGTTGTATTGGATAGATTTATGTGATTTGCGATACTTTGAAACTGCACAGAATGCGGTAGTTTTGACTTATTCCAATCTTCATATAACTGCAGATAGCGCTCTGAAAACACGAAATATGATGTTTTTGACGAAGGATTCATACATATTATGAGATCCTGAATAGGAATATGGACTTTTTGATTGTGAAAATCAGCGCGAAAAGCGTGATTTCGACTTATTCCAAAGTTTGTAAAACTGCGAATAGCACTCTGAAAACACGAAATATCATGTATTTTGGTGCTAGATTCTGCCATATAACGCATTCTTGAAACAAAATCTTAATTCTGAGCAGATTTACAGAATCAAAAAGTTCTCAACTAGACTCAGAAAAAACGCTGATAACTTCCTGGAAACGCAAAATTTTGTGCATTTGAGGGAGGATTCATGCGTATTATGTTGTATTGGATAGATTTATGTGATTTGCGACACTTCGAAACTGCTCAGAATGTGGTAATTTTGACTTATTTCAAACTTCATATGACTGCAGATAGCGCTCTGAAAACAGGAAATATGATGTTTTCGACGATAGATTCATACATATTATGAGGTCCTGAATAGGAATATGAACTTTTTGATTGTGAAAATCCGCGCGGAAAAGCGTGATTCCGACATATTCCAAAGTTTGTAAGACTGCAAATAGCACTCTAAAAACACGAAATATGATGTTTTGGTGCTAGATTCTGCATTATAACGCATTTTTCAAGCAAAATCTTGCTTCTGAGCAGATTTACAGAATCAAAAATTTCTCAACTAGACTCGGGAAAAACGCTGATAACTCGCTGGAAACGCAGAATTTTGTGCATTTGAGGACGGATTCATGCGTATTATGTTGAATTGAATAGATTTATGTGATTTGCGATACTTTGAATCCGCTCAGAATGTGGTATTTTGACTCATTTCAAACTTCATATAACTGCAGATAGTACCCCGGAAACACGATATATGATGTTTCTGACGATAGATTCATACATATTATGGGGTCCTAAATAGGAATATGAACTCTGTGATCGTGAAAATATGCGCGGACAAGCGTGATTTCGACTTATTCCAAAGTTTGTGGAACTGCAAATTGCACTCTGAAACACAAAATATGATGTATTGGTGCTAGATTCTGCCATATAACGCACTTTTGAAGCAAAATCTTGCTTTTGAGCAAATTTACAGAATCAAAAATTTCTCAACTAGACTCAGAAAAAACGCTGATAACTCGCTGGATACGCAAAATTTTGTGCATTCGAGGATGGATTCGAGCGTATTATGTTGTATTGGATAGATTTATGTGATTTGCGATACTTTGAGACTGCTCAGAATGTGGTAATTTGGACTTATTTCAAACTTCATATAACTGAAGATAGCGCTTTGAAAACACGAAATATGATGTTTTTGACGACAGATTCATACATATGATGAGGTCCTGAATGGGAATATGAACTTTTTGATTGTAAAAATCTGCGCGGAAAAGCGTGATTTCGACTTATTCAAAGTTTGTAAACTGCAAATAGCATTTAAAAACACGAAATATGATGTATTTGGTGCTAGATTCTGCCATATAACTCATTTTTGAAGCAAAACCTTGCTTCTGAGCAGATTCACAGAATCAAAAATTTCTCAACTAGACTCAGAAAAAACGCTGATAACTCGCTGGAAACGCAAAATTTTGTGCATTTGAGGACGGATTCTTGCGAATTACGTTGTATTGGATAGATTTATGTGATTTGCGATACTTTGAAACTGCACAGAATGCGGTAGTTTTGACTTATTCCAATCTTCATATAACTGCAGATAGCGCTCTGAAAACACGAAATATGATGTTTTTGACGAAGGATTCATACATATTATGAGATCCTGAATAGGAATATGGACTTTTTGATTGTGAAAATCAGCGCGAAAAGCGTGATTTCGACTTATTCCAAAGTTCGTAAAACTGCGAATAGCACTCTGAAAACACGAAATATCATGTATTTGGTGCTAGATTCTGCCATATAACGCATTTTTGAAACAAAATCTTAATTCTGAGCAGATTTACAGAATCAAAAAGTTCTCAACTAGACTCAGAAAAAACGCTGATAACTTCCTGGAAACGCAAAATTTTGTGCATTTGAGGGAGGATTCATGCGTATTATGTTGTATTGGATAGATTTATGTGATTTGCGACACTTCGAAACTGCTCAGAATGTGGTAATTTTGACTTATTTCAAACTTCATATGACTGCAGATAGCGCTTTGAAAACAGGAAATATGATGTTTTTGACGATAGATTCATACATATTATGAGGTCCTGAATAGGAATATGAACTTTTTGATTGTGAAAATCCGCGCGGAAAAGCGTGATTCCGACATATTCCAAAGTTTGTAAGACTGCAAATAGCACTCTTAAAACACGAAATATGATGTTTTTGGTGCTAGATTCTGCATTATAACGCATTTTTCAAGCAAAATCTTACTTCTGAGCAGATTTACAGAATCAAAAATTCTCAACTAGACTCGGGAAAAACGCTGATAACTCGCTGGAAACGCAGAATTTTGTGCATTTGAGGACGGATTCATGCGTATTATGTTGAATTGAATAGATTTATGTGATTTGCGATACTTTGAATCCGCTCAGAATGTGGTATTTTGACTCATTTCAAACTTCATATAACTGCAGATAGTACCCCGGAAACACGATATATGATGTTTCTGACGATAGATTCATACATATTATGGGGTCCTAAATAGGAATATGAACTCTGTGATCGTGAAAATATGCGCGGAAAAGCGTGATTTCGACTTATTCCAAAGTTTGTGGAACTGCAAATTGCACTCTGAAAACACAAAATATGATGTATTTGGTGCTAGATTCTGCCATATAACGCACTTTTGAAGCAAAATCTTGCTTTTGAGCAGATTTGCAGAATCAAAAATTTCTCAACTAGACTCAGAAGAAACGCTGATAACTCGCTGGAAACGCAGAATTTTGTGCATTTGTGGACGGATTCATGCGTATTATGTTGTATTGAATAGATTCATGTGATTTGCGATACTTTGAAACTGCTCAGAATGTGGTAATTTTGACTTATTTCAAACTTCATATAACTGCAGATAGCGCTCTGAAAACACGGAATATGATGTTTTTGACGATAGATGCATACATATTATGAGGTCCTGAATAGGAGTATGAACTTTTTGATTGTGAAAATCTGCGCGGAAAAGCGTGATTTCGACTTTTTCCAAAGTTTGTGAAACTGCAAATAGCACTCTAAAAACACAAAATATGATGTATTTGGTGCTAGATTCTGCCATATAACGCATTATTGAAGCAAAATCTTTCTTCTAAGCAGATTTACAGAATCAGAAATCTCTCAACTAGACTCAGAGAAAACGTTGATAACTCGCTTAGAACAAAAAATTTTGTGCATTTGAGGACGGATTCATGCGTATTATGTTGTATTGGATAGATTTATGTGATTTGCGATACCTTGAAACTGCTCAGAATGTGGTAATTTCGACTTATTTCAAACTTCATATAATTGCAGATAACGCTCTGAAAACACGAAATATGATGTTTTTGACGATAGATTCATACATATTATTAGGTCCTGAATAGGAGTATGAACTTTTTGATTGTGAAAATCTGCGCGGGAAAGCATGATTTCGACCCATTCCAAAGTTTGTAAAACTGCAAAAAGCACTCTGAAAACACGAAATATGATGTATTTGGTGCTAGATTCTGCCATATAACGCATTTTTGAAGCAAAATCTTGCTTCTGAGCAGATTTACAGATTCAAAAATTTCTCAACTAGACTCAGAAAAAAACGCTGATAACTCGCTGGAAACGCAAATTTTGTGCTTTTGAGGACGGATTCATGCGTATTATGTTGTATTGGATAGATTATGTGATTTGCGTTACTTTGAATCTGCTCAGAATGTGGTAATTTTGATTTATTTCAAACTTCATAAACTGCAGATAGCGCTCCGAAATCACGAGATATGATGTTTTTGACGATAGATTCATATAATCAAAAGGTCCTGAATAGGAATATGAACTTTTTGATTGTGAAAATCTGCGCGGAAAAGCGTGATTTTGACTCATTCCAATGTTTGTAAGACTGCAAACAGCACTCTAAAAACACGAAATATGATGTATTTGGTGCTAGATTCTGCCATATATCGCACTTTTGAAGCAAGGTCTTGCTTCTGAGCAGATTTACAGAATCAAAAATTTCTCAATTAGACTCAGAAAAAACGCTGATTACTCGCTGTTAACGCAAAATTTTGTGCATTTGAGGACGGATTTATGCGTAATATGTTGTATTGGATAGATTTATGCGATTTGCGATACTTTGAACAGCTCAGAATGTGGTAATTTTGACTTATTTCAAACTTCATATAAGTGCAGGTAGCGCTCTTAGAACACGAAATATGATGTTTTTGACGATGGATTCATACATATTATGAGGTCCTGAATAGGAATATGAACTTTTTGATTGTGAAAATCTGCGCGGAAAAGCGTGATTTCGACTTATTCCAAAGTTTGTAAAACTGCAAATAGCACTCTGAAAACACGGAATAAGATGTATTTGGTGCTAGATTCTGCCATATATCGCATTTTTTAAGCAAAATCTTGCTTCTGAGCAGATCTACAGGATAAAAAACTTCTTAACTAGACTCAGAAAAAACGCTGATAGCTCGGTGGAAACGCAAAATTTTGTGCATTCGAGGACGGATTCATGCGTATCATGTTGTAATTAATAGATTATGTGATTTGCGATACTTTGAAACTGCTCAGAATGTGGTGATTTTGACTTATTCCAAACTTCATATAACTGCAGGAAGCGCTCTGAAAACACGAAATATGATGTTTTTGACGATAGATTCATACATATTATGAGGTCCTGAATAGGAATATGAACTTTTTGATTGTGAAAATCAGCGCAAGAAAGCCTGATTCTGACTTATTCCAAAGCTTGTAAAACTGCAAATAGCACTCTAAAAACACAAAATATGATGTATTTGTTAATAGATTCAGCCATATAACGCATTTTTGAAGCCAAATCTTGCTTCTGAGCAGATTTACAGAATCAAAAATTTCTCAACTAGACTCAGAAAAAACGCTGACAACGCGCTGCAAACGCAAAATTTTGTGCATTTGAGGACGGTTTCATGCGTATTATGTTGTATTGGATTGATTTATGTGGTCTGCGATACTTTGAAACTGCTCAGAATGTGGTAATTTTGACTTATCTCAAACTTCATATAACTGCAGATAGCGCTCTGAAAACACGAAATATGATGTTTTTGACAAAGATTTATACATATTATGAGGTCCTAAATAGATATATGAACTTTTTGATTGTGAAAATCTGCGCGGAAAAGCGTGATTTCGACTTATTCCAAAGTTTGTAGAACTGCAAATAGCTCTCCAAAAACACGAAATATGATGTATTTGGTGCTAGATTCTGCCATATAACGCATTTTTGAAGCAAAATCTTACTTCTGAGCAGGTTTACAGAATCAAAAATTTCTCAACTAGACTCAGAGAAAACGCTGATAACTCGCCGGAAACGCAAAATTTTGTGCATTTGAGGACGGATTCATGCGTATTATGTTGTATTGGATAGATTTATGTGATTTTCGAATCTCTGAAACTGCTCAGAATGTAGTAATTTTGACTTATTTCAAACTTCATATTACTGCGGATAGCGCTCTGAAAACACGAAATACGATATTTCTAATGGTAGATTCATACATATCATGAGGTCCTGAATAGGAATATGAACTTTTAGATACTGAAAATCTGCGCGGAAAAGCGTGATTTCGACTTATTTCAAAGTTTGTAAGACTGCAGATAGCACTTTCAAAGAACAAGATATAATAAATTTGGTGCTAGATTCTGCCATATAACGCATTTTTGAAGCAAAAACTTGCTTCTGAGCAGATTTACAGAATCCAAAATTTCTCAACTAGACTCAGAAAAAAACGCTAATAACTCGCTGGAAACGCAAAATTTTGTGCATTTGAGGACAGATTTATGCGTATTATGTTGTATTGGATAGATTCATGTGATTTGCGATACTTTGGAACTGCTCAGAATGTGGTAATTTTGACTTATTCCAAAACTACCTATAACTGCAGATAGCGCTCTGAAAACACGGAATATGATGTTTTTGACGATAGATTCATACATATTATGAGGTCCTGAATAGAAATATGAGTTTTTTGATTCTGAAAATCTGCGTGGAGAAGCGTGATTTCGACTTATTCCAAAGTTTGTAAAACTGCAAATGGCACTCTAAAAACACGAAATATGATGTATTTGGTGCTAGATTCTGCCATATAACGCATTTTTAAAGCATAATCTTGCTCCTGAGCAGATTTACAGAATCAAAAATTTCTCAACTAGACTCAAGAAAAAAAACGCTGATAACTCGCTGGAAACGCGCAATTTTGTGCATTTGAGGACGGATTCATGCGTATTATGTTGTATTGGATAGATTTATGTGATTTGCGATACTTTGGAACTGCTTAAAATGTGGTAATTTTGACTTATTTCAAACTTCATATAACTGCAGATATCGCTCTGGAAACACGATATATGATATTTTTGGCGATAGTTTCATACATATCATGAGGTCCTGAATAAGAATATGAACTTTTTGATTGTGAGAATCTGCGCGGAAAAGCGTGATTACGATCCATTCCAAAGTTTGTGAACTTGCGAATAGCACTCTCAAAACACGAAATATGATGTATTTGGTGCTAGATTTTGCCATATAACGCATTTTTGAAGCAAAATCTTACTTCTGAGCAGATTCACAGAATCAAAAATTTCTCAACCAGACCCAGAAAAACCTTAAAACTCGCTGGAAACGCAGAATTTTGTGCATAAGAGGACAGATTCATGCGTATTATGTTGTATTGGATAGATTTATGTGATTTGCGATATTTTGAATTTGCTCAGAATGTGGTAATTTTGATCTATTTCAAACTTGATATAACTGCAGATAGCGCTCTGAAAACACGAAATATGATAATTTTGACGATAGATTCATACATATTATGAGGTCCTGAATAGGAATATGGACTTTTCGATTGTGAATATCTGCGCGGAAAAGCATGATTTCGACTTATTCCAAAGTTTGAAAAACTGCAAGTAGTACTCTAAAAACACAAAATATGATGTATTTGGTGCTAGACTCTGCCATATAACGCATTTTTGAAGCAAAGTCCTGCTTCTGAGCAGATTTACAGAATCAAAAATTTCTCACCCAGACTCAGAAAAAACGCTGATAATTTGCTGAAAACGCAAAATCTTGTGCATTTGAGGAGGGATTCATGCGTATTATGTTGTATTGGATAGATTTATGTGATTTGCGACACTTTCAAACTGCTCAGAATGTGGTAATTTTGACTTATTTCAAACTTAATATAACTGTAGATAGCGCTCTGAAAACACGAAATATGACGTTTTTGACGGAAGATTCATACATATTATGAGGTTCTGAATAGGAATATGAACTTTTTGATTGTGAAAATAAGCGCGGAAAAGCGTGATTTCGACTTATTCCAAAGTTTGGAAAACTGCGAATAGCACTCTTAAAACAGAAAATATGATGTATTTGGTGCTAGATTCTGCCATACAACGCATTTTTGAAGCAAAATCTTGCTTCTGAGCAGATTTACAGATTCAAAAATTCTTCAACTGGACTAAGAAAGAATGCTGATAACTCGCTGAAAACGCAATATCTTGTGCATTTGAGGACGGATTTATGCGTATCATGTTGTATTGGATAGATCTATGTGATTTGCGACACTTTGAAACTGCTCAAAATGTGGTAATTTTGACTTATTCCAAACTTCATATAACTGAAGATAGCGCTCTGAAAACACGACATATGATGTTTTTGTCGATAAATTCATACATATTATGAGGTCCTGGAAAGGAATATGAGCTTTTTGATTGTAAAAATCTGCGCGGAAAAGCGAGATTCCGACTTATTCCAATGTTTGTAAAACTGCAAATAGCATTTTAGAAACACGGAATATAATGTATTTGGTGCTAGATTCTGCCATATAACGCATTTTTAAAGCAAAATCTTGCTTCTGAGCAGATTTACAGGATCAAAAATTCCTCAACTTGACTCAGGAAAAACGCTGATAACTCGCTGGAAACGCAAAATCTTGTGCATTTGAGGACGGATTCATGCGTATTATGTTGTATTAATTAGATTTATGTGATTTGCGATACTTTAAAACTACTCAGAATGTGTTTATCTTGATTTATTTCAAACTTCATGTAACTGCAGATAGCGCTCTGAAAATACGGAATATGATGTTTTTGACGATAGATTCATACATATTATGAGGTCCTGAATAGGGACATAAACTTTTTGATTGTAAAAATCTGCGCGGAAAAGCGTGACTTCGCCTTACTCCAAAGTTTGTAAAACCGCAAATGGCACTCTAAAAACACGAAATATGATGTATTTGGTGCTAGAACTGGCCATATAACGCATATTTGAAGCAAAATCTTGCTTCTGAGCAGATTCACAGAATCAAAAATTTCTTAACTAGACTCAGAAAGAACCCTGATAAATCGCTGGAAACGCAAAATTTTGTGCATTTGAGGACGGATTCATGCTTATTATGTTGTATTGTATAGATTTATGTGATTTGCGATACTTTGGAACAGCTCAGAATGTGGTAATTTTGACCTATTTCAAACTTCATATAACTGCAAATAGCGCTTTGAAAACACGAAATATGATGTTTTTGACGGAAAATTCATACATATTATGAGGTCCTGAATAGGAATATGAACTTCATGATTGTGGAAATCTGCGCGGAAAAGTGTGACTTCGACTTCTTCTAGAGTTTGTAAAATTGCAAATAGCACTCTAAAAACACGAAATATGATGTGTTTGGCGCTAGATTCTGGCATTTAATGCATTTTTGGAGCAAAATCTTGGTTCTGAGCAGATTTACAGAATCAAAAATTTCCCAACTAGACTCAGAAAAAACGATGATAACTCGCTGGAAACGCAAAATTTTGTGCATTTTGGGACGAATTTATGCGTATCATGTTGTATTGGATAGATTTATGTGATTTGCGATACTTTGAAACTGCTCAGAATGTGGTAATTTTGACTTATTTCAAATAGCAAATAGCACTCTAAAAACACAAAATATTATGTATTTGGTGCAAGATTCTGCCATATAACGCATTATTGAAGCAAAATCTTGCTTCTGAGCAGATTTACAGAATCCTAAATCTCTCAACTAGACTCAGAAAATTGCTGATAACTCACTGGAAACGCAAAATTTTGTGCATTTGGGGGAGGATCCATGCGTATTATGTTGTATTGGATGGATTTATTTGATTTGCGATACTTTGAAACTGCTCAGAATGTGGTAGTTCTGACTTATTTCAAACTTCATATAACTGCAAATAGCGCTCAAAAAACACGAAATATATTGTTTTTGGCGATAGATTCATACATATTATGAGATCCTGAATAGGAATATGAACTTTTTGATTGTGAAAATCTGCGCGGGAAAGCGTGATTCCGACTTATTCCAAAGTTTGTAAAACTGCAAATAGCACTATAGAAACACGGAATATGATGTATTTGGAGCTGGATTCTGCCATATATCGCATTTTTCAAGCAAAATCTTGCTTCTGAGTAGATTTACAAAATCAAAAACTTCTCAACTAGACTCAGGAAAAACGCTGAGAACTCGCTGGAGACGCGGAATTTTGTGCATTTGAGGACAAATCCTTGCGTATTATGTAGTATTGGATAGATAAATGTGATTTGCGATACTTTGGAACTGCTCGAAATGTGGTAATTTTGACTTATGTCAAACTTCATATAACTGCAGATAGTGCTCTGAGAACACAAAATATGATGTTTCTGTTGATAGATTCATACATATTATGAGGTCCTGAATAGAAATATGAACTTTTCAATTGTGAAAATATGCGCGGAGAAGCGTGATTTCGACTTATTCCAAAGTTTGTAAAACTGTTAATAGCACTTTAAAAACACGAAATATGATGTATTTGGTGCTAGATTCTGCCATATAACGCATTTTTGAACAAAATCTTGCTTCTGAGCAGATCAACAGAATCAAAAATTTCTCAACTAGACTCAGAAAAAAAGGTAATAACTCCCTGGATACGCAAAATTTTGTGCATTTGTGGACGGATTCTTGCGTATTATGTTGTATTGTATGGATTCATGTGATTTGCGATACTTTGAAACTGCTCAGAATGTGTTAGTTCTGACTTATTTCAAACTTCATATAACTGCAAATAGTGCTCTGATAATACGAAATATGATGTTTTTGACAATAGGTTCATACATGTAATGAAGCCCTGAATAGGAATGAGGACTTTTTATTGAAAAAATCTGCGCGGAAAAGCGTGATTTATTCATTTTCCAAAGTTTGAAAAACTGCAAATAGCACTCTAAAAACACGAAATATTATGTATTTGATGCTAGATTCTGATATATAACGCATTTTCGAAGCAAAATCTTGCTTTTGACCAGATTTACAGAATCAAAAATTTCTCAACCAGACTCAGAAAAAACGCTGATAACTCGCTGAAAACGCAGAATTTTGTCCATTTAAGGACGAACTCATGCGTATTATGTTGTATTGGATAGATTGATGTGATTTGCGATACTTTGAAACTGCTCAGAATGTGGTTTTTGACTTATTTCAAACATCATATAACTGTAGATAGCGCTCTGAAAACACAAATTATGATGTATTTGGTGCTTTATTCTGCCATATAATGCATTTTTGAAGTAAAATCTTGCTTCTTAGCAGATTCACAGAATCAAAACTCTCTCAACTTGACTCAGAAAAATCGCTGATAACTTGCTAGAACCGCAGAACTTTGTCCATTTGAGGACGGATTCATGCGTATTATGTAGTATTGGATAGATTTATGTGGTTTGCAATACTTTGAAACTGCGCAGAATGTGGTAATTTTGACTTATTTCAAACTTCATATAACTGCAGATAGCGCTCCGAAAACACAAAATATGATGTTTTTGACGATGGATTCATACATATTATGAGGTTCTGAATAGGAATATGAGCTTTTTGATTGTGAAAATCTGCGCGGAAGAGCGTGATTCGGATTCATTCCAAAGTTTGTGAAACTGAAAATAGCACTATAGAAACACGAAATATGATGTATTTGGTGCTGGATTTTGTCATATAACGCATTTTTCAAGCAGAAGCTCACTATTGAGTGGATTTACAAAATCAAAAATTTCTCAACAAGACTCAGAAAAAACGCTGATAACTCGCTGGAAACGCGAAATTTTGTGCATTTGAGGACGGATCCATGCGTTTCATGTTGTATTGGATTGATAAATGTGATTTGCGATACTTTGGAACTGCTCAGAATGTGGTAATTTTGACTTATTCCAAACTTCATATAACTGCAGATAGCACTCTGAAAACTCAGAATATGATGTTTCTGTTGATAGATTCATACGTATTATGAGGTCCTGAATAGAGGTATGAACTTTTTGATTGTGAAGATCTGCGCGGAAAAGCGTGATTTCGACTTATTCCAAAGTTTGTAAAACTGCGAAGCGCACTTTAAAAACAAAAAATATGATGTATTTGGTGCTAGATTCTGCCATATAACATATTTTTAAAACAAAATCTTGCTTTTGAGCAGATTGACAGAATCAAAAATTTCTCAACTAGACTTAGAAAAAACGCTGATAACTCGCTGGAAACGCAAAATTTTGTGCATTTGAGGACGGATCCATGCGTATTATGTTGTATTGGATGGATTTATGTGATTTGCGATACTTTGAAACTGCTCAGAATGTGGTAGTTCTGACTTATTTAAAACTTCATATAACTGCGAATAGCGCTCTGAAAATACGAAATATGATATTTTTGACGATAGATTCATACATATTATGAGATCCTGAATAGGAATATGAACTTTCTGATTGTAAAAATCTGCGTGGGAAAGCGTGATTTCGAAATATTCCAAAGTTTGTCAAACAGTTAATAGCACTCTAAAAACAGGAGATATGATGTATCTGGTGCTAGATTCTGCCATATAACGCATTTTCAAAACAAAATCTTGCTTCTGAGCAGATTGACAGAATCAAAAATTTCTCAACTAGACTTAGAAAAAAAACTCGCAGGAGACGCAAAATTTTGTGCATCTGAGAACGAATTCATGCGTATTATGTTGCATTTGATAGATAAATGTAATTTGCGATACTTTGGAGCTGCTCAGAATGTGGTAGTTTTGACTTATTTTGAACTTCATATAACTGCATATAGCGCTCTGAAAACACAGAATATGATGTTTTTGTTGATAGATTTATAAATATTATGAGGTCCTGAATAAAAATATGAACTTTTTGATTGTGAAAATATGCGCGGAAAAGCGTGATTCCGACTTATTGCAAAGTTTGTAAAACTGTGAATAGCACTTCAAAAACACGAAAAATGATGTATTTGTCGCTAGATTCTGCCATATTACGCCTTTTTGAAGCAAAATCTTACTTTTGAGCAGATTAACAGAATCTAAAATTTCTCAACTAGACTCAGAAAAGGAGCTGATATCTCGCTAGATACGCAAAATTTTGTGCATTTGAGGACGGATTCTTGCGTATTATGTTGTATTGGATGGATTAATGTGATTTGCGATACTTTGAAACTGCTTAGAATTTGGTAGTTCTGACTTATTTCAAACTTCATATAACTGCAAATAGCGCTCTGATGAAACGGAATATGATGTTTTTGACGATAGATTCATACATGTAGCAGATTTACAGAATCAAAAATTTCTCAACTAGACTCAGAAAAAACACTGATAACTCGCTGGAAATGCAGAATTTTGTGCATTTAAGGACGGCTCCATGCGTATTATGTTGAGCTGGATAGATTTATGTGACTTGCGATACTTCAAAACTGTTCAGAATGTGGTGATTCTGACTTATTTCAATCTTCATATAACTGCAGATAGCGCTCTGAAAACACGAAATATGATGTTGAATTTTTGAGAATGCTGTGGAACGTTTCAATTGGAAATTGAAATTGAAGAGACCTGTGTCCCACAAGAATTCATATCTTAGAATCGGTTTTTAGAACTATCATCTCAGACTGGCAAGCAACTTTATACACGTGTATACTGTTGCTCCTCTGTCTAAAATGATAGTTTCAAGAACCGATTCTTAAGTAGATATGAATTCTTGTGGAACACAGGTCTCTTCAATTTTAATTTTCAACGAAATATGACGTTTTTGGCGATAGATTCATACATATTATGAGGTCCTGAATAGGAATATGAACGTTTTGATTGTGAAAATCTGCGCGGGAAAGCGTGATTTCGACTTATTCCAAAGTTTGTGAAACTGCAAATAGCACTCTAGAAACAAAAAATGTAGTGAGTTTTCTTCAGTTGACAATCAGTACATTTTCTTACGTAGTCAGTGACATACTTGCGTAGTCCAGGCCAATAATAGCGTCGAGCGATCCGATGTATGGTCCTTTCGACACCATTGTGGCCTGACATTGGAGAATCGTGCAGTTCCTGTAGAACTCGAGCACGACCAACAGTGGGTATCACCAACTGTGCATCTTCGTTATCATGTTCTTGATCGTAGTGATAAACACTCCATTCATCATTATATATCCTGAAAATATGTACTTCTTGACTGGAAATTTGATGAAAAGGAAAAAAAAAAACTTCTGGAATGCAGTCAATGGAATTTATTTTTATTTTTCGATTTTGACTAGTTTCGACACCACTTGTGTCATCCTCAGGAACTATAAATTATGATATGAGCGATAAATAAGTTGAATATAATTACAATTTGTTCAACTGTGAGCTACTTACATGAAAAATTTTGTTTCTAATAAAATTCAGTGAAAACATTAATTGATGATAAAATAAATGAAAAGTGTATGTAAATTATATTCCACATGGAGTTATGATGTAGAAAACTCAACATTTGTAAACATGAAAATATTTTAAATGTAGTCAAAGTTAAAATTAACTAAAAAGTCTCTTCCGTTTTTTCGAAAACCGTTAGAACATCAATTTTGTACTAGTGGAAACCTGTATACCAGCTTTTTTTATATATAAAAAAAGAAGAACTAAGTACCCCAAGGGACCAATTAGATTGTAGCACTAATATTTGAAAAATATTCATCAAGTCTTTGTATTATTATATTTAAGTAGTTTATTGTACATTTTACTCAAATTCATTGTGTCCGTTTTTATATTAGTATTGTATTTATCTGCATTGATGTGTAGCATCTCTAATGTCATTCTCTTATTTAGGTTGTGTTCAAAATCCATTATTTTTGTTTCGTTGAAGTTGAACTTGTGATTCAACTCTTTTGCATGTCCCACTACTGCACATTTTGCTGTCGTCATATTTATTTTGTCTTAACAATTTTTACTATGCTCATTCAATCTCGTCGATGAATATCTTTTTGTTTGACCTGTATATGTGGCATCGCAATCCTCACATGGTATTTCATATATTAAATTTGATTGGTGGCTTTTATTTATTTTGGATTGAACCTATCCGTATTTTCAATTTACTTTCAAACAACTCTCGCAATTTTTCAGCAACGCTATCTATGTAAATCAATGAGCAGTAGGTGATGTCTTCTTTCTCCACTTGTCTAGCGTTGTTTTTAGAATTTTGACATTTATTTATTAAGCTGTTCACTAATCCACGAGGATATTTGTTCAGTAGTAATAATTGTTTGATTTTATTCAGAATGTCTCCATGATATTGTGGGGAAGTTAATTTTAATGCCCTGTTTATTAAATTTTGAGCTGTATTCAGTCGGTGAGTCTTCGGATGATTCGAGCAATAGCTGAGATATCTTGTCGATGCGCTTGGTTTTCTGTACCATGATGTGGTTATGTTACCCTCTTCATCACGTATGATAGAAATGTCTAGGAACGGTATGGAGTTATTCTGTTCTACTTCTACCGTGAACTGTAAGTGTTCATTATAACTGATAAATGTATCCAATGTATTTTGTATATGGTTTTCAGGTACAGCCAATATCAGATCATCTACATATTTCTTGATGAAGGGAAGCTCAAACGGTAGTTTTTGTATTACTTCTTCTAGTAAACAATCCATAACAATATTAGCCAATACTGGAGATAACGAGAAACCCATGGCAAGACCAAACGACTGAACGTAGTATTTATCTTCAAATTGAAAGAAATTTTCTTTGATACAGAATTTGATTAGTTCTAAAAATTCTTGCAGTGGTATATTAGTTCTTTGTGATATGGCTGCCCAATTTTTCTCTATTCCTGCGATCACCAAATTTACTGGTACATTTGTATATAATGAAATGACATCCAGTGAAATTAACATGTATCCTGTATCCAGTTTTATTTCTGTGATGAAATCTTTATACTCGAATTAATTTCTTACAAAATACGTAGTATTTTCTAAGCCTTTTAAAAGATTTGCTAGAAATTTTTCGAGATTGTTAGTTGGTGAATTTATACCACTGACTATAGGTCTTAACGGGTGGTTGTCTTTATGTAGTTTGATGAGGCCATATATTCTAGGAGGTACTGCATTGTTAGTGGAAAGATTATTCTTTACATTTTTAGTGATGTATTGTTTATCATACATATTTTTTATCAATTTATTATTCTTATTCTGTATTCGTTTTGTTTGGTCTTCTTGTATTATTCTGTAGGTAGTATTGTCCGATAATAAGTCATTCATTTTATCAATGTATGTTTGTTTGTACATGACAACAGTTTTATTAGTTTTGTCAGCTTCCAGAATTATGATGTCATCTTTATTTTTCAAGAATTGTTTTGTTTTTTGAAATTCCTCACTCAAGTTTATTTGTTTTGTTCTTATTCTGTATTCGTTGTGCAGTAGTGGGACATGCAAAAGAGTTGAATCACAAGTTCAACTTCAACGAAACAAAAATAATGGATTTTGAACACAACCTAAATAAGAGAATGACATTAGAGATGCTACACATCAATGCAGATAAAAACAATATCAATGTAAAAACGGACACAATGAATTTGAGTAAAATTTACAATAACCTACTTAAATATAATAATACAAAGACTTGATGAATATTTTTCAAATATTAGTGCTACACTCTAATTGGTCCTTTGGGGTACTTAGTTCTTCTTTTTTTATATATGAAAAAAACTAGTATACAGGTTTCCACTAGTACAAAATCGATGTTCTAACGGTTTTCGAAAAAACGGAAGAGACTTTTTAGTTAATTTTAACTTTGACTACATTTAAAATATTTTCATGTTTACAAATGTTGAGTTTTCTACATCATAACTCCATGTGGAATATAATTTACATACACTTTTCATTTATTTTATCATCAATCAATGTTTTCACTGAATTTTATTAGAAACAAAATTCTTCATGTAAGTAGCTCACAGTTGAACAAATTGTAATAATTTTTAACTTATTTATCGCCTAAATCATAATTTATAGTTCCTGAGGATGACACAAGTGGTGTCGAAACTAGTCGGAATCGAAAAATAAAAATAAATTCCATTGACTGCATTCCAGAAGTTTTTTTCTACTCTTCATCAAATTTCCAGTCAAGAAGTACATATTCTCATCTATACGCAGGAGTATGCTATCCACATAGCTTACACAATTTTTCACACACCATGGACATCATTTTTGAATGCACCAGGGTCTACGGAGACCTGGCTAAGTACCACCTAAAACAAATTTCAAACCTAAATATCAAACTGACAGCTGCAATTGATCAAAGAATTTCTTTATTAAGATGTAAGCAAACAGAAACGTTTCCTAAACATATAACTAATAATTTCAAATGTTTGAACAACATTTTGCCAAAAGATAATCCGTACACAAATCAAACAAATAACATAGTAAAGAACTTCAAAACTCAAACACTCAATTTAAAAATAAAAATGGCATGTTGTCGGATAGATTTACTAGAAAAAAAATATTATCATCATTACGAAATATTACACCAAAATGTTAGCTTTATGCATTGGCACCAGATATATGATTTGTTACAACGAAAATTTCAATTTTTTACTTTGAAACAAAAGAATATACAAATAAACAAATTTCATAACCTTCAAAAGCATAGACACATCACAGATACTAATACTACAGCGATTAATGATTGGTTTATGAATCTAACAAATGTAATTTTCCCGGAAGAAGTCGAAGAGACATTGGCACTTGGCCCCAAATTTAGTATGCCTCTTCAGTCCGCAGAATTACCTATCTTCAAATTAGTAGCAGATGTAGAATACATTTTACAAACCACTGATGATCAAGAAGCACGAGACTCGCTGAGAGCTCAATTTACTAATATTATGACGAATTTCTGTAACAAAGACAATAACAACAACACAACAAAACAAAAAAACTTGAGTAAGAAATTTCAAAACACAAAACAATTCTGGAAAAATAAAGATGACATCATAATTCTGGAAGCTGACAAATCTAATAAAACTGTTGTCATGTACAAACAAACATACATTGATAAAATGAATGACTTATTATCGGACAATACCACCTACAGAATAATACAAGAAGACCAAACCAAACGAACACAGAATAAGAATAATAAATTTATAAAAAATATGTATGATAAACAATACATCACTAAAAATGTAAAGAATAATCTTTCCACTAACAATGCAGTACCTCCTAGAATATATGGCCTCATCAAACTACATAAAGACAACCACCCGTTAAGACCTAAAGTCAGTGGTATAAATTCACCAACTAACAATCTCGAAAACTTTCTAGCAAATCTTTTAAAAGGCTTAGAAAATACTACGTATTTTGTAAGAAATTAATTCGAGTATAAAGATTTCATCACAGAAATAAAACTGGATACAGGATACATGTTAATTTCACTGGATGTCATTTCATTATATACAAATGTACCAGTAAATTTGGTGATCGCAGGAATAGAGAAAAATTGGGCAGCCATATCACAAAGAACTAATATACCACTGCAAGAATTTTTAGAACTAATCAAATTCTGTATCAAAAAAAATTTCTTTCAATTTGAAGATAAATACTACGTTCAGTCGTTTGGTCTTGCCATGGGTTTCTCGTTATCTCCAGTATTGGCTAATATTGTTATGGTTGTTTACTAGAAGAAGTAATACAAAACCTACCGTTTGAGCTTCCCTTCATCAAGAAATATGTAGATGATCTGATATTGGCTGTACCTGAAAACCATATACAAAATACATTGGATACATTTATCAGTTATAATGAACACTTACAGTTCACGGTAGAAGTAGAACAGAATAACTCCATACCGTTCCTAGACATTTCCATCATACGTGATGAAGAGGGTAACATAACCACATCATGGTACAGAAAACCAAGCGCATCAACAAGATATCTCAACTATTGCTCAAATCATCCAATGACTCACCGACTAAATACAGCTCAAAATTCAATAAACAGGGCATTAAAATTAACTTCCCCACAATATCATGGAGACATTCTGAATAAAATCAAACAATTGCTACTACTGAACAAATATCCTCGTGGATTAATTAACAGTTTAATAAATAAATGTCAAAATTCTAAAAACCACGCTAGACAAGTGGAGAAAGAAGACATCACCTACTTCTCATTGATTTACATTGATGGCGTTGCTGAAAAATTGCGAGAGTTCTTTAAAAGTAATTTGAAAATACGGATAGGTTTCAAGCAAACAAAAACTGTAGGGCAATTGTTCAGTAACTTGAAATCCAAAATGAATAAAAGCCACCAATCAAATTTAATATATAAAATACCATGTGAGGATTGCGATGCCACATATACAGGTCAAACAAAAAGATATTTATCGACGAGATTGAATGAGCATAGTAAAAATTGTCAAGGCAAAATAAATATGACGACAGCAAAATGTGCAGTAGTGGGACATGCAAAAGGGTTGAATCACAAGTTCAACTTTAACGAAACAAAAATAATGGATTTTGAACACAACCTAAATAAGAGAATGACATTAGAGATGCTACACATCAATGCAGATCAAAACAATATTAATGTAAAAACGGACACAATGAATTTGAGTAAAATTTACAATAACGTACTTAAATATAATAATACAAAGACTTGATAAATATTTTTCAAATATTAGTGCTACACTCGAATTGGTCCCTTGGGGTACTTAGTTCTTCTTTTTTTATATATAAAAAAAATAGTATACAGGTTTCCACTAGTACAAAATTGATGTTCTAACGGTTTTCGAAAAAACGGAAGACACTTTTTAGTTAATTTTAACTTTGACTACATTTAAAATATTTTCATGTTTACAAATGTTAAGTTTTTCACATCATAACTCCATGTGGAATATAATCTACATACACTTTTCATTTATTTTATCATCAATTAATGTTTTCACTGAATTTTATTAGAAACAAAATTTTTCATGTAAGTAGCTCACAGTTGAACAAATTGTAATTATTTTCAACTTATTTATCGCCTAAATCATAATTCATAGTTCCTGAGGATGACACAAGTGGTGTCGAAACTAGTCGAAATCGAAAAATGAAAATAAATTCCATTGACTGCATTCCAGAAGTTTTTTTCTCCTTTTCATTATACATCCTCCTTCTGACCAGCGAGTAAAGTCTTCATTGGGTGGATCCGCTTCGAAAGCGTTGATAATCTTACAGATATCTGGGTCAGTTAACGGTTCGTTCCGAATATCTTTCGCAGTTTGACCTATGAAATCAGCCACTACCAAATTAACATCAACAATTGATGCTGCCTCTTCATTAGGTCGGGGAGGTCTCGGAAGACAATCTGCAACAACGTTTATCTTTCCTGGTGTGTATTGAATATCTAGGTTATAAGACTGTATCTGAAGAGCCCATCTAGCAAGCCTCCCTGTAGGTGTTTTGATTGTCAGCAGCCAACGTAACGGTTGATGATCGGTCGCCAGCTTAATTTCAGAGCATTCCAAATACCCTCTGAACTTTTGGAGAGCCCAAACAATTGCTAACGCTTCTCTTTCGGTCGTAGTGTAGTTGCATTCAGCAGGTGACAACAATCGGCTGGCGTATTCGACAGGTCGCTCGTCATTGTCAGTGCCTAGTGTCAATACTGCACCAAGCGCATAATCACTGGCATCCGTTCGTAAAGTATAGGGTAAAGTCATATCAGCTTGTCTAAGGATAGTTCATTAGTTTATCGTAGGCAGCCTGTTCTTCTTTAGACCATACCCACTGAGTTTTTGCCTTCATCAAACGAAATAGAGCTCGTGTCACCTCAGCATAATTTTCAATAAATCTTCTATACCACGAGCACGCCTGTAGAATAGAAGTAAGCTCTTTCACATTTCGTGGCGATTGACGATTTGTTAAGGCCGTAATTTTATCCGGATTGACCATGATACCGTCGGAGGTTATGACGTTTCCCAAATATTGTACACTTTGTTTGAAAAAATGGCACTTTTGTCGTTTGGCACGTAGCCCGAACTCATTGAGTCCTTTAAAAACGGCTTCTAAATCAGAAACATGTCTTTCAAAACTGTCCGACATTACAATTATATCGTCTAGATACACAAGTATATTCAACTCCGAAAGTCCAGTTCGGAAATGGTCCATTAAACGTTGGAACGTAGCCGGCGCATTTTTAAGTCCAAAGGGCATTCTACAAAATCGGTATGTTCCGAATGGCGTAATGAACGATGTTTTGTCGCGATCACACTCCCGTACCGAGATTTTCCAATAACTCAAGGCCAAGGTTGACATATAAGCAGTTCTTTTAGCCTCATGTAGCAAGTCGTCGATTCGGGGCATGGGATATTTATCGTTTCGGGAGACCACATTTAATCGTCTGTAATCCACGCACACGCGATAAGTGCCGTCATTCTTGTTCACTAATACAACAGGTGCAGCCCACGGCGAATCGCATTCTTCTATAATCTTCATGTCAAGCATCTTTTCCACTTCCTGTCGTAGGATCTCTCTTTTACCGTGTGACATTCGATAGGGTGGTACCGCTATGGGAATTTGTTCAGGAGTCGTATTAATACAATGCTCAATGTACTTGGTAGCTTCTCCCCCTACATCAAAGGTTGCCTTGTATTCTTCCAGCAATCCATTTATCATGTTCTTCTGGTGAATGGTCAGATTATTGCCTTCATCCGACCTCAGTTGAATATTTTCGACGGTGGTAGGAGTCAGATCTAGATGATTTGTCGAACTTTCGTCGACATGGGTAAACGAATACTGTTCCATTGGTAAATCTCTGAAATACCATGATCGACTACCAATATCAAGTACAATATCAAGTGCAGCTAACACATCTTCTCCAAGTAAAGTATTATTATTTCTGACGTCTGGTAGAACGATCATTTGGCTCCGTGTTGTCCTGCCTCTTATTGTAATGGGAATAATAACTGTTTGTACCTCCACATCTTTCTTCAAACCATCGGCTAAAGTCAACGAAACTCTGGAAGATTCAAAGTTACATCTAGCTTCGAGCAGTTTGAATAAATTGTAGCCCATGACGCTTCGCGTGGCTCCAGTGTCTGCGGTGGCCACACCTTCAAGTTCAAAAATAGTTACCGGAAGTAATGAATAGTTTTCTGAACCAATTGAAGGCAGACTCGTAGCAGATAATGTATGAAAAGCAGCTGATGCTACAGGAGTATCTCTTGGACTACATTTAGTACAGTTGGCGCGTATAACGCCTGGATTTCCGCAACTATAGCAAGCTATGCTATCTTTATGCGTAGTTGAAGAATTTGACGCAGGGATTGTCTTCGATTCCAAACTGGAAGCTTCCTTTTTCTCTCTTTCCTTCTTAAGTGTGCGGCATTCGTCATGTACATGGCCTTTATTTCGACAATAACTGCAACGATTACCATTCTTTTCAGACTTTGTTTTATCTTTCTCTTCCATATGTGCATCTTTCTTTCCTTTCCTGAATGTGTTTCGGTCACCTTTATCTGCAAATGATTGCTCAATAGATCTTGCCAGCTTGAGCAAATCAGAAAACACATCCACAGAGTCTCGCGGAATTCTTTTCCGTATACGACGATGTAATAGTCCGTGTACCATGTCAATTTGAACCTTCTCGGTTAACTGATCGGGTATTTCAGATAGCAACGCACGGCATTTACTGATGAAAAGGTCGGTACTTACGTCTTCAGTTTGTTCCAATTGGAATAATTCTCTGTATACCTGAAAGGGTGCTCTCTTCTTACTGTAAGCACTGCGCAAAGTACTTATAGCTTCTTCCCACGTGGAGATGGTACTTTTAATTCCTAACCACCAGGTTGCTGCCTCCTCGATAAGTAACATCGGTAATCCTTTCATTGCATTCTCGTCCGAGACATAGCACATTCCTTGAATATTTCTATTGCAGAGATAAACGATTCCACATCACTGGTCTTGCTGCCATCAAATCTGTTTGTGCATTTGACAAAATCTCCATTTTGCATTGATTCACTCGTTGTTGATGTTTCGCTTCTATTGCTAACATTTGTTGAGAGTTGTCGAAGCATGGCCTGAAATTGTCCATCAGAAAACACAACGTTCGCCATCTTCTCTTCAATAGGCAGTCTACCACGTCGTTTATTCATATACTAGCTGCAGAATTTCAATTAGGTACTACTTCCTTGAAACGGTTGGATTACAATCGCGTTTGCAAAGACAGTCAATATTCAACGTGTCACTAATATTTACGATAAACCGTACCTTGTATGTTCGTAAACAATAACACAATGTTGAATAAATACGACAGCGCGGCACTCACACAAGCACATCAACTCTCGGTTCCACGTTTTGGGCGCCAGATTGTAAGGAGTTTTCTTCAGTTGGAATGCGTCTGGGGTCAATAAACAATACTATTACACTATAACATCATTTATTAAACATAACACAACACTAACTGAACGTTTTATATTTACAATAATTATTTGAGTTCTTTTGACCGAGATATGGCTTGTCAGTGTCAACTCTCGTCTCTCTTCTCTTTTCCCCGATTGATCAAAACCATGACAACGGGTGATCAGGGTCGTATGTAGGGTAATGTTACAAAAATATGATGTATTCGGTGCTAGATTCTGCCATATAACGCATTTTTGAAGCAAAATCTTGCTTCTGAGCAGATTTACAGAATCTTAAATTTCTCAACTAGACTCAGAAAAAACGCTGATAACTCGCTGGAAACGCAAAATTTTGTGCATTTGAGAAAGGATTCATGCGTATTATGTTGTATTGGATGGACTTATGTGATTTGCGATACTTTGAAACTGCTCAGAATGTGATAGTTCTGACTTATTTCAAACTTCATATAACTGCAAATAGTGCTCTGAAAACACGGAATATGTTGTTTTTGACGATAGATTCATACATATTATGAAATCCTGAATGGGAATATGAACTTTTTGATTGTGAAAATCTGCGCGGGAAAGCGTGATTCCGACTTATTCCAAAGTTTGTAAAACTGCAAATAGCACTATAGAAACACGAAATATGATGTATTTGGTGCTGAATTTTGCCATATAACGCATTTTTCAAGCAAAATCTAGCTTCTGAGTAGATTTACAAAATCAAAAATATCTCGACTAGACTCAGAAAAAAAGCTGATAACTCGCTGGATACGCAAAATTTTGTGCATTTGAGGACGGATTCTTTCGTATTATGTTGTATTGTATGGATTTATGTGATTTGCGATACTTTGAAACTGCTCAGAATGTGGTAGTTCTGACTTATTTCAAAGTTCATAAAACTGCAAATAGCGCTCTGATAATACGAAATATGATGTTTTTGACAATAGATTCAGACATGTAATGAGGGCCTGAATAGGAATATTAACTTTTTATTGGGAAAATCTGCGCGGAAAAGCGTGATTTCGACTTATTCCAAAGTTTGTAAAACTGCAAATAGCACTCTAAAAACACGAAATATCATGTATTTGGTGCTAGGTTCTGATATATAACGCATTTTTGAAGCAAAATCTTGCTTCTGAGCAGATTTACAGAATCAAAAATTCCTCAACTACACTCAGAAAAAACGCTCATAACTCGCTGAAAACGTAGAATTTTGTCCATTCGAGGACGGACTTATGTGTACTATGTTGTATTGGATAGATTAATGTGATTTGCGATACTTTGAAACTGCTCAGAATGTGGTAGCTTTGACTTATTTCAAACATTATATAACTGAAGATAGCGCTCCGAAAACACGAAATATAACGCATTTTTGGAGCAAAATCTTGCTTCTTAGCAGATTCACAGAATCAGAACTCTCTTAACTTGACTCAGAAAAAACGCTGATAACTCGCTGGATACGCAGAACTTTGTTCATTTAAGGACGGATTCATGCATATCATGTAGTATTGCATAGATTTATGTGATTTGCGATACTTTGAAACTGCGCAGAATGTGGTAATTTCGACTTGTTTCAAACTTCATATAACTGCAGATAGCGCTCCGAAAACACGGAATATGATGTTTTTACGATGGATTCATACATATTATGAGGTTCTGAATGGGAATATGAACTTTTGGTTTGTGGAAATCTGCGAGGAAAAGCGTGATTCCGACTTATTCCAAAGTTTGTAAAACTGCAAAAAGCACTATAGAAACACGAAATATGATGTATTTGGTGCTGGATTCTCCCTTATAACGCATTTTTCAAGCAAAATCTTGCTTCTGAGTAGATTCACGAAATCAAAAATTTCTCAACTAGACTCAGAAAAAACGATGATAACTCGGTGGAAACGCTGAATTTTGTGCATTTGAGGCCGGATTGATGCGTATTATGTTATATTGGATAGGTTTATGTGATTTGCGATACTTTGAAACTGCTCAGAATGTGGTTATTCTGACTCATTTTAAACTTCATATAACTGCAGAAAGCGCTCCAAAAACAGTGAATATGATGTTATTGTCGATAGATTCATACATATTATGAGGTCATGAATAGGAATATGAACTTTTTGATTGTGAGAATCTGCGCGCAAAAGCGTGATCTCGACTTATTCCAAAGTTTGTAACACTGCAAATAGCACTCTAAAATCACGAAATATGATGTATTTGGTGCTAGATTCTGACATATAACGCATTTTTGAAGCAAAATCTTGCTTCTGAGCAGATTTACAGATTCAAAAATTCTTCAACTGGACTAAGAAAAAATGCTGATAACTCGCTGGAAACGCAAAATCTTGTGCATTTGAGGACGGATTTATGCGTATTATGTTGTATTGGATAGATTTATGTCATTTGCGATACATTGAAACTGCTCAGAATGTGATAATTTTGACTTATTTCAAACCTCATATAACTGCAGATAGCGCTCTGAAAACACGAAATATGATGTTTTTGACGATAGATTCATACATATTATGAGGTCCCGAATAGGAATATAAACTTTTTGATTGTGATATTCTGCGCGTAAAAGCATGATTTCAACTAATTCCAGAGTTTGTGAAACTGCAACTAGCACTCTCAAAACACGAAATATGATGTATTTGGTGTTAGATTCTGCCATATAACCCCATTTTGAAGCAAAATCTTGCTTCTGAGCAGATTTACAGAATCAAAAATTCCTCAATTAGACTCACAAAAAGCGCTGATAACTCGCTGGAAACGCAAAATTTTGTGCATTCGAGGACGGATTCATGCATATTATGTTGTATTGGATAGATTTATGTGATTTGCGATACTCTGAGACTGCTCAGAGTGTGGTAATTTTGACTTATTTCAAACTTCATATAACTGCAGATAGCGCTCTGAAAACACGGAATATGATGTTTTTGTCGATAGATTCATACATATTATGAGGTTCTGAATAGGAATATGAACTTTTTGAATGTAAAAATCTGCGCGGAAAAGCGTGATTTCGACTTATTCCAAAGTTTGTAAAACGGCAAATAGCACTCTAAAAACACAAAATATGATGTATTTGGTGCTAGATTCTGCCATATAACGCATTTTTGAAGTAAAATCTTGCTACTGAGCAGATTTACAGAATCAAAAATTTCTCAACTAGACTCAGAGAAGACGCTGATAACTTGCTGGAAACGCAAAGTTTCATGCATTTGAGGACGGATTCATGCGTATCATGTCGTATTTGATGTATTTATGTGATTCGCGATACTTTAAAACTGCTCAGAATATGGTAATTTTGACTTATTTCAAACTTCATATAACTGCAGATATCGCTCTGAGAACACAAAATATGATGTTTTTGGCGATAGATTCATGAATATTATGAGGTCTTGAATAGGAACATGAACTTTCTGATTGTGAAGATCTGCGCGGGAAAGCGTGATTTCGACTTATTCCAAAGTTTGTAAAACTGCAAATAGCACTCTGAAAACAAGGAATATGATGTATTTGGTGCTAGATTCTGCCATATAACGCATTTTTTAAGCAAAATCTTGCCTCTGAGCAGATTTACAGAATCAAAACTCTCTCAACATGACTCAGCAGAAACGCTGATAACTCGCTGGAAACGCAAAATTTTGTGCATTTGAGGACGGATTTATGCGTATTATGTTGTGTTGGATGGATTTATGTGATTTGCGATACTTTAAAACAGCTCAGAATGTGGTAGTTTTGATTTATTCCAAACTTCATATACCTGCAAATAGCGCTCTGAAAACAGGGAATATGAAGTTTTTGACGATAGATTCATACATATTATGATGTCCTGAATAGGAATATGAGCTTTTTGATTGTGAAAATCCGCGCGGGAAAGCGTGATTCAGACTTGCTCCAAAGTTGATAAAACTGCGAATAGCACTTTTAAAACACGAAATATGATGTATTTGGTGCTAGATTCTGCCATATAACGCATTTTTGGAGCAGAATCTTGCTTCTGAGCAGATTTACAGTATCTAAAATTTCTCAACTAGACTCAGAAAAAACGCTGATAACTCGCTGGAAACGCAAAATTTTGTGCATTTGAAGACGGATTTATGCGTATTATGTTGTATTGGGTGAATTTATGTGATTTGTGATACTTTGAAACTGCTCAGAATGTTGTAGTTCTGACTTATTTCAAACTGCATATAACTGCAAATAGCGCTCTGAAAACACGGAATATGATGTTTTTGTCGAGGGATTTATACATATTATGAGGTTCTGAATAGGAATATGAACTTTTTGAATGTAAAAATCCGCGCGAAAAAGCATGATTTCGACTAATTCCAAAGTTTGTAAAGAGGCAAATAGCACTCTAAAAACACAAAATATGATGTATATGGTACTAGATTTTGCCATATAACGCATTTTTGAAGCAAAATCTTGCTTCTGAGCGAATTTACAGTTTCAAAAATATCTCAACTAGACTCAGGAAAAACGCTGATAACTCGCTGGAAACCCAAAAATTTTTTGCATTCGAAGACGTATTTATGCGTTTTATGTTCTTCTGGATAGATTTATGTGATTTGCGATACTTTGAAACTGCTTAGAAAGTGGTAATTTTGACTTATTTCAAACTCCATATAACTGCAGATAGCGCTCTGAAAACACGATATATGATGTCTCAGTTGATAGATACATACATATTATAAGGTCCTGAATAGGAATATAAACTTTTTGATTGTGAGAATCTTCGCGGAAAGGGGGGCTCCGACTTATTCCAAAGTTTGTAAAACTGCAAATAGCACTCTAAAAACAAGAAAAATGATGTATTTGGTGCAAGATTCTGCCATATAACGCATTTTTCAAGCAAAATCTTGCTTCTGAGTAGATTTACAGGATCAAGAATTTCTCAACTAGACTCAGAAAAAACGCTCATAATTCGCTTGAAACACGGAATATGATGTTTTTGTTGATAGATACATACATATTATAAGGTCCCAAATAGGAATATGAACTTTTTGATTGGGAAAATTTGCGCGGAAAACCGTGATTTCGACTTATTCCAAAGTTAGTAAAACTGCAAATAGCACTCTAAAATCACTAAATATGATGTATTTGGTGCTAGATTCTGCCATATAACGTATTTTTGAAGCTAAATTTTGCTCCAGAGCAGTTTGACAGAATCAAAAGTTTTTCAACTAGACTCAGAGAAAACGATGATAACTTGCTGGAAACGCTTAATTTAGTGCATTTGAGGCCGGATTCATGCGAACTATATTGTATTGGATAGATTTATGTGATTTTTGGAGCAAAATCCTTCTTCTGAGCAAATTTACAGAATCAAAAATCTCTCAACTAGACCCAGAAAAAACGCTGATAACTCGCTGGAAACGCAAAATTTTGTGCATTTGAAGACGAATTCAGGCGTATTATGTTGTATTGGAACTTCATATGACTGCAGATAGCGCTCTGAGAACACGATATATGATGTTTTTGTCGATAGATTCATACGTATTCTGAGGTCCTGAATAGAAATATAAACTTTTTGATTGTGAAAATCTGCGCGGAAAAGCGTGATTCCGACTTATTCCAGAGTTTGTAAGACTGCGAATGGTACTCTCAAAACACGAAATATGAGTTATTTGGTGCTAGATTCTGCCGTATAGCGCATTTTTGAAGCAAAATTTTGCTTCTGAGCTGATTTACAGGATCAAAAATTTTTTAAACTAGACTCAGAAGAAACGCTGATTACTCACTGAAAGCGCAAAATTTTGTGCATTTGAGGACGGATTCATGCGTATTATGTTGTATTGGATAGATCTATTTGATTTGCGATACTTTGAAACTGCTCAGAATGTAAAATTTTGACTTTTTTCAAACTTCATATAACTGCAGATAGCGCTCTGAAAACACAAGATATGATGTTTTTGTCGATGGATACATACATATTATAAGGTCCTAAATAGGACTATGAACTTTTTGAATGTGAAAATTTGCGAAGAAAAGCGTGATTTCGACTTATTCCAAAGTTTGTAAAACTGCAAATAGCACTCTAAAAACACGAAATATGATGTATTTGGTCATATGATGCATTTTTGAAGCAAAATCCTACCTATGAGAAGATTTACAGAAGAAAAAATTTCTCAACTAGACTCAGAAAAAACGCTGATACCTTACTGGAAACGCAAAATTTTGAGCATTTGAAAACGGATTCATGCGTATTAGGTTGTATTGGATAGATTCATGTGGATGGCGATACTTTAAAACTGCTCAGAATGTGGTAAGTTTGACTTATTTCAAACTTCATATAATTGCAGATAGCGCTCTGAAAACAGGGAATATGATGTTTTTGTCGATAGATTCATACATATTATGAGGTCCTGAATAGGAATATGAACCTTTTGATTGTGAAAATCTGCGCGGAAGAGCGTGATTTCGACTTATTCCAAAGTTTGTAAAACTGCAAATAGCACTCTAGAAACACTAAATATTTGTATTTGGTTCTAGATTCTGCCATATAACACATTTTTGAAGCAGAATCCTGCTTCTGAGCAGATTCACAGAGTCAAAAATAGTAGTATAACAGGGCTTGTTTCAGGCCACTTTCAAGGTCATCCGGCCTGACGCGTCGATAAACAGTGGAAGTCTTATCACTTGTGGTTAGCTTCAAGGTTATCCTAACCGCATTACACCAAACATCTAATCTAGACGGATGTATGTGGTTTCTGGCCGTCCGGTCTACTCACAGGAAATGCTCATCACTTGTGGCTAGCTTCAAGGCTATCTTGACCGCATTTCACCGGACGTCTTATCTGGACGGATGTGTGTGTGGTTTTCGGCCGTCCGGTCACGGGAAGTGCTTGTGGTTAGCTTCAAGGCTATATGACGCAGTGATTTTTCCGACGACGGCTTGCGCTGATTGTTGGGTGACTTTTGGAAGCGGAGTCGAGGGCGGTGCCGGAAACTATAGTTTGTATGAATCGGTGGTTTTACTTTGAATTTTTTATTGTTAAATGAAATTTTTCACTGTGTGTGTGTGTGTGTATAGAAATACAGTCTTCATCATCGTCAATTGATGAAGTCATTGTCGATATGACTATACCTTTAGATTACATATTCATTTGCATGTTACTGTTTTTCCTTTTGATGAAAGTAATAGGCTTCAATTACACATTTCTTTTTATTATATTGTTTTTCCTATTTATGAAAGTATTAGGCTTTGCTCATAATTGATCAGAGGACATTTTAGTAGATAACCTACTAACATTGGTGAGGAGAGCTGCGCCGTTGTGCGTTAGCGCAGTTGGTGTTAATTGTTGATATAAATTGTTTGTGTACATATCTGTTCTTGTTTAGTTGCTGCTTCAATTTAGATCGGTAAGTATGTCACAGTCAGTATCAGAGAATTTTATTTCGTTAGCCGTACATCATTGTTTAATATTGAATAAATCGGATGATGAACAATCTGATTCAGATTATGAAATTGAGCCTAGAGTGAGGGAAGAATATTGATATTTCCATTAATGATGGGTTGTGCTATCATATAGACATTGAGGATTTTTTTGATTATAATATAATTGAAGTGTATGATATTAATGATAAGACTATAAGTAGTATTATAGTTCATGGTTGAAGAATTTATTATGAGGATTGGAGAAATTTAGTACCTCTCACTGGGGTTCTTCATCGATTTGAGAACTATTATTTTGTAAAAAATATTTACACACACACACACACACAATTCATTTGTTGCAGTTGAGTAACAGGTGAAAGCGTTTGAAAAACAAAAAATGGTGTTGAGCGGAGATATTAGCTAACGGTCTATTGGATAATGTTTATAAGGCTGGCTTAGTAAAATATGAAGAATTCAATGAGCATAGGAAAAATTTAAAGAAAGATTGTCATGCGGTAATTGCTGAACTACTACCAGAAGCATTCATCTGTAAAGCTACAGAAGAGACAACATTTCTATTGTGTTCAGAACTATTTGATGGATGGACTTTAGCACAAATGTGACCTAAGCTTCCACTCAAATATAAATTGCAACCTCAGGTTTTGAGACGTTTACCCAGTGTAGAACACTGGAATTTACCCACACAAACGCTTCATATGGATGGGCCTGCACCGTGCATGGGAAGATGTGAAGTGTGTAAAAAATATTGAAAAAATATGCTAAGAAATATAATAAATTGCATAGTAATAGCTGTTAAAGTTACATATATAATATTTTCAATAGTTATAATTTTTATTGTATAATTTTACTAATATGAAATCCGTAACGTTTGATGATAAAGTACTTGTACATTATATGATAGCGTGGAAATTTGCATATGAATCAAGTCGCAAAAAATCTGGGAGCAATATGCAAGAGATCGCAATCGATTCCAATGCAGAATTGAACCATATGCAATATTTTTAACACCCATGTTGATCATAAAATAAGTGATATGAACAAATCCGTACATATTCTTTAGTTTGAAATAAATTTATTCCTAAAATATGTGAATATATTTTTTCAGGAACCTAAAACCGATCAGAATACTTATATTTGTGTGCAATAGAGTTGAATGTTTCAATTGAATCATGAGTGCAATAAGTTCGGACATTAGTCTTCCAAAGTGAATACTACCGAGGCATTTGCAGCAGCAGCTTTACATGTATTCACCAATGTAGGGTTTAGTCGTACTGATGAAAATGATTACGATTTTCATTCAAAACGCTTGGTAAATATAAACGATCCTGTATACTTGAATGATGCTTGTATCAAGAAGTATGTGGATGTTTTGGTTGAAAATATGGATAAAAAGCTTAGAGCATTGTCGAAAGGTTTGAATGCTGACCTCTTTAACATCGCCAATCTGATAAGTGCTGATAAAAATAGTCTAATGAAAAACTGTGACAGAATAAATTTGAAAATTAATCATATAGAAAGAGACAATTTGAAACTGGAAACAAGCTTGAAGTATAAAATAGATGACTCCACTGAAGAACTGAAACAAATTACAGACAATTCATCAACGGATATGCTACGTTCGAAGAATGAAGTCAACAATAGTAAGGAAAAATTGTTGAGTGTTGAAAATAAGACTGTTTTAAATAGAAATAGTATTGTGCAATCAGGTGAAATACAGAAGCTATCTAAATGTACTACAATAATTGATATAAAATTATTCTTTGTTGGGCAAGTGTACCAGGTGATGAATTCAAATATTGATGATTATATTGTTTCTTGTGATGGACTTATTGTGGATATAAAATATAGCCAAAATACTTCTGCTACTGCATATTTGAACTATGAAAATTTAGTTTTAAGAAACACAAATGTTAAAGAACATGATGAAATTCAATTTCATTCCAAAGATTAACAGTCTACACCAAATAAATTATACGCTCAAATAGTTATGCACACAAATATTGTAAGACCACTTGATATTGAATGAAGTGACTTTTTCTTCCAATTTGCATATTGTTTCATTTTCCTACTTTCCTCATTTTTCAGGATGAATAAGGATTTGGGTATAATAAAAAAAAGCAAAAATATATTTATATAATTTATTATTATTTTTATTTTTTCATTCACATGACATATCACTTAAAGACTAATTTTTTCGATATTTTTTGTCATATGAACTACATTACTATATAATTTGATGTCTTAATTAACAATTTAATTTTTTCAATATACATATCAATTCTATATTTCAAATTATCGTTTAAGTATTTTATAGACTCTTTGTTTGCAGCTGAGCGATGCTTATTATATCTTGACATGCTCACACATTGGTTTAAAATGATGATGAATTGTTACATTTCAAAGTGTATTTTGAAGACTCCATTCACATGTCCATCATAAACAAGTGATGCTGATTACGTATGTTTATCGTCATTTATCTGCTTGAGCTGTTCATCAGTGAGCTCGTTGAATCGAGTTGGTAGGAATACAGCGCAAACTTCTAGCTCAACCAAAATAGCAGTTGTTCCAAATTTAGTGTTCTCTCGTTTGACATGTTTCATTTCCAAACCTATATTCACCAATAGATCCTTCAAACTTTTAGATTCTTTGGTCACAGCCAGTTCGTTTAAAGTTTTCAAAATATTTGATGACATGATTGAAGTAGCTAGTTACAAAATGTTCACTATGTAACAAACAGATATATTATGATTAATATATGAAAAATCCCAAGTTTCTATATCACTTGGCTTATCAGTATGATGAGGAGTAGAAAATTTATTTAGGTTCACTTTCTTCCATTGTTTGATATCTCTTAGCCACCAAAACCAAAGACAGGATATGTTTCCTTTCACTTTTAATCACTTTATTATCAGTCCAAACCAACACAGGATACATTTTCTCTCTATATAATTACATTCTGTAATTAGTTAGACCACTACAGGATATATTTCCTCCAGAAAAATTATATTGAAACTCAGAATATTAGATGCCAACTCAAAAATTTTAAAAAAAATTTTCTCATCAAATCAGTCTTGCTTATCCAAGAATTATGTAAACAATCAAAGCCCAACCATATCACATATACTTTCAAGCCTTTTGTACGTAGTATTTTTTGTACTAGATAAATATTGGGATATATAGTTTTTTGTAGTTCAAATTCATAAAACCCTCCACTTATAGCATTATTTTATGAGTCTTTCATCTTATATGTAACAGGATTTGTGTACCAAATTTTCTCAATTTGAAATATTTCGGTTGACCAATTAGGTTCATAACCTTTTTGAAATACACTTTTGAATTTACTTATTTTCACAAAGTCTCCTACTTTGAATTTAGCTTTAAGAGTTATTTTCATATTATTGTATACAGTTTTTAATAATTTGTTTTCATTTTTGCGAGAAACATCTATGGGTCTAATTTTTATAGTTCTATGTTTGGTTTTATTGTAGTTTGTTATTATTTCTGGCAGCATATACAACCATTTATGTAAGCCTTGATAGTTGAATTGGCGCCACATATTTGTTTTTAATGTCCTATTGAACCTTTCACAAACAGATGCTTTGAGATGACTAAATGTTGAATAATGATTAATGCTATATGTTTTCATTAATTGCTTGGAACTATTATTATAGAACTCTTTGCCATTGTCTGATTGCAAGTTTTCAGGAGTACGACCCTTATTAAATATATTCTCCATAGCTTCTGAAACATTTTTAGCAGACTTTACTTTAACTGGTTCGGCCCACGCGTATTTGGAAAAAACATCTATAACATTCAATATATATTTGGATCCTTTATTTTCTCGGGCGTATGGTATCATTTCAACAAGGTCACATTGCAATAAATCATCAGTCCCCTTTGTTATTACTTTCCTACATGTAAAATTTTAACATACATTCCCATGTAATTCATTAACAACATGTAATTTATCCATTACTGTTCAAAGTTTGAACAAAGCTGAATACGCGTACGACAATTTTACGTTCAAGTTATGAAAATTTGAATATTTATGCTACTTGACCTCTTTCTCTTTTATTATATTTTCAATCTTATATACATTATAAAGGGAACAAACTTTATTTTTAGAATGAAACATACATCTGTGAGGAACTTCCTCACAGTTTTGTAATGCTGGTTGCTCACATATATCGATAATATTAGTATTCAATTTCAATGATAGAAGGAATTGCTCTTTCTGTTCACCTTCAACATAAATAACTGTTGCACATTTTAATATATTTGGTGGATCAATTTCAAGAAATTCTCTATAGTTCACTGTTCCATCAGACCATTTTAGGCCACGATGATTTTTATATAACCACATTGCGTTCTGTCTTGACCTATTATCTAACACAAACCATGAAAATGGCGGTTTTAAAATTGAATGCCCAATTTGATTGCTGTTCAGTGTCAAAATTGCAATTTCTTTCAATATGAGTTTCTGAGCGTGAAATACTTGTAAGTCTACTATATATTTCATTTCAAGTAATAACTCAAAGTACACTGCATGGAGTTTAAACAAAAACCGAGTCGAATTTTCAAACTTATTCTATAATATTAGCTCCACGTACTTCTTCTTCTATTATTAAAATTTCATTATCATGACCAGTATGGCCAACACTCTTAGAAGCAATCAATAATTGTAATCCATTCACAAGCTCATTCACATCATCCCAGTATACCAATTCTCAATTTTTTTCAGTAAGATCTACAAATTTTGTCTTAAATATAGTTGAGTTTTCAGAAGGTTTATTTTTGTTATTATTGAGCCTGATTTGCCCTGATGAAACTCCAAGTCCATCAAATGAATGAATTCCATCTCTGATGATGTTTCTATATTTTGGATTTGTTGATCCATTCATTTGTTGATCAGCTTTGTAGTATCTTTTATGGGCATTTGTCTTAGGTACAATTTCAATATGAGTTTTTTGTTCTCATTCTGTGAAATTCTTAGGTATTTTCTTAAATAATGGTTCATAAAAGCCTTGTGTTCCTTTATACCATTTATCTTTCACGTAAATATTATTATTTTTAATTTGTATCACGGTATCTCCAATTAGCTATTCACCCTTCAAGTTTCTATAAACTCCGTATATCATATCCTTATCTGCTTTATCACCTGTTCAAGGCCTGGGATTCGATAAGTTGTTTCAATGGTTTGGTGATGGGTTTGAATATTTGCTCTGTATGTTGTGTAGACTCAGTTTGGCCACGTTTGAAGCTTTTATACTTCTGCCGTATAATTTTGCTGACTTCTACAATTCGTTTGAGGGTTTCTGGGCTATTTCAATTGGCAGCCATCGTACAAATCTGGTATGATCTGTCTGTCTGTCAGTCTGTCTGTCTGTTTGTCTGTCTGTCTGTCTGTCTGTCTGTCTGTCTGTTTGTCTGTCTGTCTGTATGTCTGTCTGTCTGTCTGTCTTTCTGTCTGTCTGTCTGTCTGTCTGTCTGTCTGTCTGTCTGTCTGTCTGTCTGTCTGTCTGTCTGTCTGTCTGTCTGTCTGTCTGTCTGTCTGTCTGTCTGTCTGTCTGTCTGTCTGTCTGTTTGTCTGTCTACCTGTCTGTCTGTCTGCTTCTACACTCCATAAAAGGCTAAAGGTAGCTCATTAAACTTTTGATATTTAATAATACGGTACTAGGAGAATATTACAGAGTATTGAGGCCATTTTTCTTCACAAACTTATTGAATTCTTCACGATATCTTCCATTATGCATATCACTATTTTTATCTATAACGGTAAAGCCATATTCACATTTCCAGCAATTTGAGCAGAAGTTTTTGAAATCTGTGAAACTCATATCTGTATTAACATGATCATTATATATGTGGCGTAAATTCATATCATCTTGTTTGAAAAGTATAAGAGAGTTTGCATTGTCTCTGATCAAATGTTTTGGTATTCGAGCATATGTCTGGCATAAATAGAAACAATCTATATTTTTATGTCGCCCCATACTGAAATATTCTCTAATACAGTCTTGTTAATCACAAGCAATATCATCAAATATGAAAACCGAGTTCGGTTCTGCATTTTGCGGCTATACTATTATTGTGTTATCAGTATATGGGTAATACCTCATTCCTTTGACATGTGATATACATTTTTCAAGGAATTGGTATTTTGGTTGACTTAAAGATTTAGAGTATAAATATATATTTTCATATTTTAAACCATTCATATGTGTGAGTGAGCTCAATAAAACATTGTTTTTGCCGCAATTTGAGGGACCACAAATAATACATCGTATTGTATCTGGTAGTTATTCACTATGTTTTTTATTTAGTTCTTCCAGTGTTGTGTCAAAATTTTCCACTTCCAAACTTTTTTTCTGGTACTTTGAATACATGCTCCTCGAATTCATCTTCAAAAATGGCATTAATACGAATGATTGCATCAATATATCCAGTTTTTGGGCAACCTTCAATGATTGAGCATCAAGCTGAGGGGACAGGTCTACTCAATTCTGCTATAAACTCTCCACCATTTGAGCTTCATATTCCTGGCTACCAGTACTGTGGGCCTGGTACAAAATTACAACAGCGATTAGCACGAGGTGATCTTGGAATAAATCCTTTGGATGCGGCTTGTAAGCAATACGATATTGCATATTCCAAGAGTAATAATTTGGAAGATCGCCATAAAGCAGATAAAATTTTACAAGAGAAAGCGTGGTCTAGAGTGAAGGCCTCAGACTCGACACTAGCTGAGAAATCTGCAGCCTTATTTGTTTCGACTGCTATGAAAACAATGACCAAATTCGGAATGGAGAAAAAAACAAATAAAAATAAATGCACGAAGCGCAAAACAAAGAAAGGTGGCTTTCTTCCATCAGCAATTTTGCCTTTTGTTGCACCTCTTATTACTAAAGCGCTTTCAAGAGGCAGTACTCCAGTAAAGAAAGGCGGTTTTTTACCTGCCCTTATACCTATTGTTGCTCCAATTATGGCTAAAGCATTATTAGCAGGAGCTGTAAGTGGAGCTGCGTTTTACGGTGTTATTAAAGCTTTATCATCATCAGGCAAAGGCTCATATTTACGCCCATACAAAAAAGGAGCTGGTCGTAAAAAAAAAATCATAAATTTTAGGAAATTACCAGATAGGCCGTTAAGTAATTTTGATTTACTCAAATATGCTAAGGATATAACATATTTTCGAGGTAATTTACCATACAAACCCTCCAAAAATGAATGTGCTATAATAAACTTAGACGATCAAAATGGCCCAGGAACTCATTGGGTGGCCTATAGAAAATGTGGGAACTCAGCAATTTACTAGGACAGCTTTGGAGAACTACCTCCTCTCATTGAGCTGATTAATTATTTAAGCTCAAATACAAGTATAAAATATGAATATAATGAAGATCAAAGTTATAATTCCATTAAATGTGTACATTTATGCTTAAAATTTTTATATAATACACAAGCTTAGCCTTAAATAGCCAGTCTATACAAAATGTCTAGAACAGTACAATTGAGCGGTAAATATAATGAGCTAAGTGCAGATTTTGTTCCTGCAATTGAATTAAAAAATAACGATGAATATGTTATGAGCTTAGTGAATTTTTACACATATTATTCAATACCAAACGTAGATGAAAAAAATGATAAATTTTATCTTGATAATAAGGTATTAGAGCTACCTATAGGGTGCTACGAAATAGAAGATATAAACAATTATTTACGTTTAGCACTGAATGATTATAGAGCTCATGATGGGTTTGATAACAAAACAAATATAAAAAATAACAATATCAATATTACAAATAATGAGGATATAATAACTTTATATGCCAATAATGTCACATTGAAATGCGAGCTGAAATGCAAATATGAAATTAATTTTGGAAGAGAAGATTCCATTGGATCACTATTAGGATTCAATAGGAGAAAATTAGAGCCAAATATGAAACATATTTCTGATTGCCCTGTTAATATTATAAACGTAAACTCAATTCAAATAGAAAGTAATATTACAACAGGTGCGTATAGAAACAATGAGCTAGTTCATATTATACACGAGTGTTTTCCTTCAGTACCACCTAGGTATAGAATAATAGAGGCACCTAAGATAGTAATTTATTTGCCTGTGAACGTTCGGAGGATAAACAACATAACAATAAGAATCAATGGTCAGAACGGAAATTTAATTAATTTCTGAGACGAGCATATAGTTATCAGACTTCACTTGAAACCAGATATATAATGGAAATCAACTTTAATTATACTACAAATTTTATAAATACACGAAATTTCTCAAAACATCTCAATTCACATTCAACTGTTCGTGAGTTAAGACCTGAGAATATTCAATTTCTTATTGCTCAAGGTTATAAAATTAAACAAAATGGCCAATACAGAGGTTCTAAGAGTAAATAAGAATATAGTCTTCAATAATGATATAAGACGTGAAGAGTGGCATAGATATGATCCTTATGCTTCAACAAGATTTGAGAACAGCGATGAAATAAGAATACCTATTCATCACCAGGATATATTTACAACACCACATGACAGTTACATTATATTGGAGGGTAAATTTTATAAGAAAGATGGTACTGATTTAGCTCCTCAAACTAAAATAACAATAGCAAATAATGGATTTGCATTTCTTTTCGCTGGAATACGCTACGAACTTTTTGGTATCGAACTAGATAAAGTGAAAAATGTTGGTATCACAAGTACAATAAAAGGATATATTTCTATTCTATCAAATGAACAACATTTAAATGAAACTGCTGGATGGAATAATGCTAATATTATACATTCAACAGGAGCATTCACTATTCTTCTCCCGCTTGAACTATTACTAGGATTTGCAGAAGATTTGAAACGTATTATAATGAATGCTAAACAAGAACTTGTTTTAGTACGAGCTAGAAGTGATAATAATGTATAAATTAATAAGGATGAATTGAAAATTCAACTGTTCAAAGTACAATGGCGCGTGAAACATATTTATCCCAACGATGAAGAAAAATCTAACTTTTTGAAAATAATAAATAGTACTCAACCTCTATGTGTACCATTTAGAAGTTGAGATTTGTATGAATATCCCGTATTACCTATAACGACTAAGCAAGTGTGGTCTTAAAAATCATCCAGTCAACTGGAAACACCTAGGTTTGTAGTTCTCACTTTTCAAACAAATGTTAGAAATCAAACTGAGAAAGATGCTAGTAAATTTCATCACTGTAATATCGCAAATGTCAAACTCTACCTTAACTCTGAATGTTTCCCTTCTGAAAATTTGAATATAAACTTCACTAAAAATCAGTATGCTCTATTGTATGGAATGTATAGTAAATTTCAAAACTCTTATTATAATCAAAGCAGTAGTCCTATATTAAACTGGTCAACTTTCAAAAATACATTACCCTGTATTCCCTTAGATTGTAGCAAACAGTCTGAAAGAATAAAAAATGCCCCCGTAGACATTCGAATAGAAATCGAAGCTTCGGAAAATTTCCCAAACTCAACCACAGCTTATTGCCTCATATTACATGACCGTATTACTGAATATATACCTTTGATAGGTATGGTGAATATTTTGTGTGAATATTATATTTTGTTCAGTTCCATAGAAGCCATTGACTTATCAACATGTATTATTTATTATTGCTCTCTTTTCTCTGCAATACTTTAGTTCAAAGTGGCGCTACTAATTTTGAAAATGTGCTCACACACTTAAACACATATGTATATTTGAATTTGAGTGAAAGTAACAATTTTGGAACAATAAATAGAACAAGTGACAGTTTTATGAATGCTTTGGAAGCATTTCAACTCCATTTTAATTTAAGCGCTGATGGTACATTGAATAATGAAACTTTGAACTTGATTAAGCGGCCTAGATGTGGTGTTATTGACAATTATAACTACGTAACAAATCATAATAATAAGTGGTTCAATAAAACAATTATATATAATTTATATAGAATCAATAATACAACAATTATGAATTTGATTGAAGAAGCTCTTAGAATATGGTCAAAATATGCAAATATAAATTTCATACAAAGCTCAGTAAATGTTAATATATTAATAACTGCTGGAAAATTGAGACATATAAATGCAGAATATACAAAATTTTGCTCAGAGATGTTTGATGGAAGGGAGGTACATTAGCACATGCAAATGTACAAGATATTCTGCAAACACCTGTAGAAATACATTTTGATTTAGATGAAAATTGGGCTTACAGTAAAAATAATAATGCTGATGTCAGTCAAATAAGTTTTCTGGAAGTTGCCATACACTAAATAGGTCACGCATTGATAATTTACAATTCAAATGTAGGAAAGTCAATTATGTATCCATATTATTTCTCAGAAAACGATAATAATTGAATTGATTTGTATGAGGACGATATACATGCTATCCAAAATTTATATGGTGTAGATTTGAACACTACTACAATAACAAGAAAACCTTTGGGTACTCCTTCTGCTACTGGAACTACAACTACTGAAAGTCCACAGCCACCCAATATTTGTGACATAAATGATGATTTGAACAAGTTTTTAGTAATAAATGAACATTTGTATATCATACATGAGGAATGGCTGTGGGTGAAACATTTAGCACATGATAGTTTTGATCATAAACATGAACCACTATCAACATGGCTGCCATTCATAAAAAATATTGGAAGTATATCTGCTGTTTACCAGCGACCAAATGGAAATCTTGTCATATTTGCTGATCATGTTTACAGTGTTGAATTTCCCACATTAGAATTGGAAAACTTCATCAATTTCAAGTATAATAACGTGTCAGCTGCATTTTCCTCTTATACAGGTCAAACTCATATATTTTATAGTGGTACTTACTGTGTAGAGATAGATGAATGTAACTTTGCTGTAAAAGAACATTCATGTAATCATAAAAAGTTTCCAGAACTACCACTAGGTGTCACTAGTGCACCCAGGTTTACTGATGGCCTGATATATTTCTTCAAAAATAATTATTACTATGCTTACAATGAATTTACAAATAAATTAGAAAAAGCGGCAAAATTTGATCGGCCTGTTAATTAAAACAAGAAACCGTGCTCGCGAAGCGAGCTCGGCCTCTTAATTAAAACAAGAAACCATGCTCGCGGGGCGAGCTTGGCCTGTCAATATTATTTGATTATTATTCAATTTTTTTTATTGATAAACTGTCGCTGCCGAGCGAGCGATGCTACTTCTTTGGGAACTGTTAACTGAAGCAAGAAACCGTGCTCGCGAAGCGAGCTCGGCCTGTTAATTGGAACAAGAAACCGTGCTCGCGAAGCGAGCTTAGCCTGGTAATTGAAACAAAAACCGTGCTCGCGAAGCGAGCTCGGCCTGTTAATTAAAACAAGAAACCGTGCTCGCGAAGCGAGCTCGGCCTGTCAATATCATTTGATTATTATTATTTGATTTTTTTCATTCATAAGCTGTCGCTGCCGAGCGAGCGATGCTGCTTTTGTTGAAAATAAGCAGCCGTGCCGTGTATTTTCGCAAATATCTCTATCGCAACCAATGGTTTGATGAACGTATTGTGTGTAAACTGGAAATATATGTTTTCATATACTATTTGACGATGTAAAATTCCTATTGATATATGTTTATATTGTCAAATCATTATGAATTCAATTTGACGATGTAAAATATGGAATTTTTTTTTCTTACATTGTCAAAGCTGCCGGAGAAGAAAATACCTTCAACCGCTGCAAAAGCAACTATTCTCTCGCCAAAAGTAGAAGTACTTGATATCCACTCCATTGCCCAATCAGCTTTCTTCTGACACATGGAAGTGTTTCAATAGCATTGAAAAGGGACTGTTTTCTTTTAGGATCCCTAATATATGTATCAATCAAAAGACTATACATTTAAGAATGTATATTCTCTACGGCTATTTGAATTCCATAGAAACAGCGCGCTTTAGTAACTTTTACTTCACTTCTGAATCGCTAAATCAAATTCTCGTTTACAATTCCATCAGAAGCAGCAAAAAACGCTAATATGTGTGAAATAAAATATCTTTCATATTCATTGAGTTTACTATGGCAATCATTTGAGTCGTTGAGTAAATCAACTTCTTCAGAAACCCAAAAAGAAGCCAAGGCCTTCTTGTACATAGACCATAAATCAGAGTACTGTATAGGTATAACAGCAAACCGTTTCTCATTTTCTCGTGATAAAGGCTCCAACTCATAATTAAAATTTTTTGTTTCTTCAGAAATATTTATAGACAGAATATGTTCAATAATAATTTTAAACTATGCAGTATAACGTACAAAGTAACACTGATGAAGATGTAACAGGATGATTGAAGACCACAGAAAATTTTTCCCTCTCATCATATCTTTACCGCAATTGCAAAAGTCATATATAAATACTCATCATGCTCCTATTTAATATTATTTGAACGTTGAAATCATGGAAATTGAGAACGAAGTGGTAATCATAAGTGACGACGAGGAGGTTGAAGATTTGAACGAAGTGTTGATTATAAGTGACGACGAGGAGGAGGATGACAATATTCTTGAAGATTTAAACGAAGAAATGGTCATCAGCGACAATGAAAATATGAGTGACGATGAAGACGAGGACGAAGAAGCAGAAGGAGAGGAAGTCGAAGAGGAAATGCCTCCACTTGTGCCTCAGGCTATAGTCAACCAGCTGAATATGGGGGCAGTTGTTAATAGAATTATTGAGGATGTTCAATTGTTCAATGCAGCACCTGGCAATTTATTAGCCCCCATTATTGGCAATCACGACGAAGATAAAGGCTATTCATCATCGGAAAATATTGATTTAACTGAAAACTTAAGACCTCATAATCATATTTTGGAACATATAATGTGTTACACATTGGAAAGATGAGAAGCTCTAATTTTTTGGTATGTATTTTGTTGATAATTGAGTAGCCTTTATTCATTTCTCTCTTTTTTAGTCACAATTTGAACTTTTTTATATGGGCTTGTACTTTATGCATAACGTTTTGTCATCCAACCATTCCACACTGGAGCGCTGCCTACGTCCATCAAGGCATCAATGAAATCGAATACCTCAACAATATTTCCCAATATTCTATAGCCTGTTTTTATTGTAAAAAAGACTTGATCATAGCACTTCCCAAAATTCCGCTTTCAACTAGTTTTAACTATAGTTTATTATAATTCATTTTAATTTTGAATATATACTTTAATTTTATGGGTAATTTTGTATTTTTTGACATAATTTCAGGAATGAATAACAGGTAAGTAAATAAAAACAAATACTAACTATAACTTTTCATTTTATTTATTATTTGATATCTTATCCTACAAAATTATATCCTCACGGTACAGTATCAGTATTTGAATGATTTATGATTCTTTTGTCATCGTGAGGACTTGAAACATAATTTTTTTGCTTGATAGTATAGACATCATGTTTTTTAGACTGTATCATAGACTGCTGTCTAATAAGGTCTGTATTATCAAACAAACAATTATAATAATCTTCAAACCTAATTGATTTCAACGTGGTTGAAGTGATTCCTTTTGCTTTCTTACTAGTTTCCTCGTTTTTATCTACATGTTGCACTTTATAGCAATACATCTTGGATCGTAAACCAATGAATTCAGTCATAATGTTGCCATTATTCTCATCTTTCATAAGTGCAATTACTTTCTTGTTGACGCGAGGTATGTTAAAAATATTATTGATAGGGTAGTCTGATGTGTCAAATTTATGAATATCATTTCTTATCATTTCATATGGATTGATATTGAAAAAGTGATAGATTAAACTGTCTGTATCTGTGTACAATTATTTAGCTTGATTTCTAAAATTCAATTTCATATATTTATAGTGGAAATCATATATATATATATATATATATATATATATATATATATATATATATATATATATATATATATATATATATATATATATATATATATATATATATATATATATATATATATATATATATATATATATATATATATATATATATATATATATATATATATATGTATATAGATTCTGGAGACCTGTCAAGTAAAAAGCGCTTTTAGCCAAGTCGGTTGTTATGGAAACAGGAGGCCATTATTTTCATACAGCAACATTCCTTAATACTGATTTCAAGAATTCTACGACTACCAACAGATCGGAATTCATGCACAAAATTGAAAAATAAACTTCTACTGGAGTGTTCTTCCGGTACAGTCTATTGTTATGAAAATAGAAGGCATTCATTCAGATGCTACAGCAGACTAAAATACCAAATTTCAATATTCTACACCTGATCGTTTCGAATTTATGCGAGAAGTTCCAAAAGACTGTCAAGTAGAGTGCACTTCCGGCTCAGTGGATCTCAATAAAAATAGGATATAAGCATCTAGACGGAATAATCGTCCCAAATACTGAATTCTAACAATCCACGTTCAATCGTTCTGGATTTGTGCGGAAAATTCGGAAAATGTTTTGAAAAAAGTACTCTTCTGGCTAAATCGATAGCAACAATAATGCAAGGTGTACAACTAGACATTCTAGGAGTGCCTAATACAGAATTTGAATATGCTATGACTGATTGTTTAGAATGTATGCGGAAAGTTCAAAAACTCTGTCATATAAAGTGCACTTCCGACTCAGCGGATTGTTACAAAAATAGAAGATGACCATTTAGATGCTACAGCAATTCCAAATGCTAAATTTCAGTATTCTATGGCTGATCATTCTAAATTTATGCGGAAAATTGAAGAAAAGTTTCAAGTAAAATGCACTTCCGACTCAGCCGTTCGCAATTATAATGCGAGATGCACAATAAGATGTTATAGGAGTTCTTTATACAAAATTTCAATATGCTATGGCGGATCATTCTATATTTATGCAAAAAATAGAAAAAGTTTCAAGTAAAGTGCACTTCTGGCCTAGCCGATTCTTACAAAAATCACCATTCTGATACATCAAGTTAGAATACTGAGTTTCATCATCCTACGGTTGATCATTCTGGATTTATTAGAAAAAGTAAAGTGCACTTCCGGTACAAACGATTGGGACCATAATGCAAGGTGCACAACTAGACCCTATATCAGTTTTAGTTACAAAATTTCAGCATTATACGTTCAACCAGTTTTGAGATTTGCGAGTTACGCACGCCCGCACGAACGCACGAACGCACGCACGAACATACGTACCGATATCAAGCCAGAAATAGCCAGAATGGATTCAGTAGTTATAAAGTTATATAGTTCTCCCGGTTCTGAAGATGGCTACTCAGTAGTCGAAACCGGTCAACAAAAAATGAATATTTTGGAACAGTGTGATAGAAGACTTTAATTTCTTCTAACTCTCAATATTAATCATATCACACTAGGGTTAAATCATTCTCATCATTCTTACAATCGGATTTTCAGACTAATTTCGCTTCTACTGTATTCTACTGTCTGTTGCTATAACAGTAGTTGAATTTCTACAGTAACTGTACTTCCAAAAATATTCGTGAAATCAGCATAAATTCACTCAAGAATATATTGTATCCAATAGAATTCAAGATAACTAATGCAAACCATGAATCACAGTTCTGCAATAAAAAGCCTTGGAAAAAGACTATTATGGTGAATAACTGACAGATAAGTATATCTTGGAGGGTCACAGGATCTCTTACAAAACTCTTTGGACATGGATTCTTGAGGAGAAGTTACAGAAAAAATACCACTTTTTAGTTTGAAAATCGAGTGTTATTTGAATTACATCATCGAGAGATGCTACTACTTTCTCGTTACCGAATGAAACAGTCTATATACTTAATGATTCATTACTCGCAATCCAACACTCAGAGAGCCTCAGCTCGCGTACTTCCTCCCAACTAGTTATAATTGGAATATCAAAGTCTGAATTTCAAAATAAATTTGAATATCGTTTGTTTCGGTTAACCAACTTTTTGTATACTTCATCAGTACACAATTTCAATCCAAAGCAGTGATGGGGCTGTTTGTACTTTTTGTTCCGGTTTAAGATGAGAATGCGGGATTAGTGACGACCTCTCTTCTAATCTTATTTATAGCGTTCGATACCAAGACAAACGTGCATTAAACCCAAGTTTCAATGTATAACTGCTAGGCTTGCCCTTCTTGATGGCAGACATACCTCTCCAAACTTATTATGATTGCTAAGCTCTTCTATCTCTTCCAGTCATTGATGGCACTATTGATGCTTTGATGATATGAGGAGGTTCCCACTTAATTCTTGGAAAGAAGAGATATAAGATTTATAATAGTCTATTGTGTAGAAAAATATTATTTTGCACGATTGGGCGTTTTCATGTGTTTATCGAGGTACAAGCTGAATAAGTAAGATATCCATTCAATAAATGCTGCAACACCAAATGTATGATTCGTAAAAGCAAAGCATTGTGACCAAGTATCATCTTTGCATGTTCCATCTCACGTAACCTCCTACGAGAAGAAAGTAAACAGTATAAAACATAAGCCAACAAGTTGTGTCACCGCTTCTAAATATGAGAAATATTGGGTAGATGGCTTGGTGGGGATTACAGCCCTACACGTGCGTTGAGATATAAATCCTGCGTCTTCTCGAGGCACCGAAATCCTGGAATAGCTTCAGACTTCTGTGTTCGAGAGGACTACGGGCTGCAACTGCCCTTGACAACATCAGTTTTTATGAGCAATGTTGTAAACTATGTCACGTGTACTCTGCTTTTATCAAAAAACTTCACAGCTACTTGGAGAAGGATTTCAACTGAAAGAATGTTCACAGTTTCTTTAGCTTTGAACTTGAACTGTCTGACGCAAGTTAATCAGCAGATATACGAGATCATGTCCAAATTGGAGCTATATAATGAATGATATAATCAAGACAATATTGCTACAATTGGAGAAACAGTAGAGGATCTTAGAGTTTCATCACTTGGTTGAATAGGGTAATTCTCATCCACTTATTCCAATTTTGTTGAATCCACTATCTGGAATAAATATAGCGGAGAGCACTAGATAATCCCCAACGAGACATGTTTGTCCTCCAATCTGTAATAAATTGAATTGCAGTTCTTGAGACATTGGAACTTTTAATGTGCACCATACCGATGCAATTTTCTTGTGTACAAGAGCTCTTTCAACTTCTATATTCGATCACCAATAATAAAGACTCAAAGAATCTATACAATCCATTGTTCTCAAGTTTATCAACCGTATTGGTGGAATAAACTCATAAAAAGATACTAAAACATCAAAGTTTGAATAAGTTGTTGAATGTTGCTTTCGTCTTGTTGGTCTGATGATAATAATGTCCAATTGTTCTGAATTATTGCTTGTTTGTATATATGTATGCAACATTCATTATTTGAGTTGTGTTTTTGTCTATTATTGAACAATGATATAATATTGACACACAGTTATTGTTTCTATTCAATAATTCGTGAATAGTAGCCATAATTGTATTTTCAATATGAATGTTTATTGAAGTATCATCAATTTGTCCGTAATTCTCGTGTATTATCATCAATAGAAATTGAATCCTTAACCACTATGCTCAAGGTAATTGGGTTATGTTTCACAAATCTGAAATATTGCAAATTACGTCGACTCACCATTCTACTTTTAATCCTGATCACTTTGATAGGCTGTTCACTATGAAGATTATTGATGATCATCCGCTCATGTCTCCAATATACGTTTGTATTTTCAATAGTTATCATGTAATAATACAACAGGTATCATGGTTATTGATGATTTTCATTAACTTGGCTAGATTACTAAATAATACCTCTTCCAGAATATTCTAATGACTTCAATAGTGACACCTTGATATCACGCAGAAGTAATCTTCCAACTCCTCTTTCCGTTGATGAACTAATGTACAAGGTATTGTATATAGATATCTAGTAACAGTACAGGCACTGATGTCACTTGAATATTGTTATTCAAACTTGAGGCTATGCAAATTATCTTGATATCCAACATTATGTTGGCTTACACAGCCTCTGTATAGATTTCACGGATACATAGAGTACTTCTGAGACTTGCATTTCCTCTAATCTTATCTTGAAGCCACATCCGATAATTGACTACGTTTCACCATTAGTTGCAATATTTTGTGGGCTATGTTGATCTGTAGATCGCTTTGATTGGAAAATTATTCCGGCACCATCAGTTTGCATTTCTAATGTCATGATTTTAGAAGTATCTACTTGTGATAGCATTTAGGTGTGTATGAAATAATAATCTGCCCTCTGCCTTATTTCACTGAATTTTCTTTGAATGTTTGACTAAATTGTGGTTAACAGACAGTAATCCAAATGGCGTTCTTCCATTATCTATGTTTTAGAATCTAAGTGCTCAATCTTTCAAAGAAGCAGCCAACTTCAGTCTCCTGATTTCAAATCAAAAAAATAGATGGAATTCAGTTATATTCGTCTAAAGTACAATTTCAAACTGGTTTCTTCGCTTCGAGAATCATGATGAGGCTTTCCATCATATTGTCATTTCATATTTATCACCAGTTAGAAGTAATCTATAAATTTTAAGCTGACAAAACTTTAAAACTCGTGACGTGAGATTGGTTTTTCTTATTCCCGATCACTTGATTGGTTTTACCATCTGAACTTTTAGGTGATCAGTGAAAGGATCTCATCATTATTTCAAGTTCTTGGAACTTTTGTACTATGTTACCCAAACAGACACTTACTTTGAATAATTCAATCCGAATAGTATCTTTCTTTGTAGGAGAATACCATCTACAGTCTCCTGTTTTGCACACTTATGCTGTTCATATATACGATGGATCTACACTTATTCGAATGAGGTATTGAAATATAAAGTACATGAATTACCTCATGTTTAGTGTAGAATTTTAGTATTGTATATCCCATTTCGATTTTCTCAGGTTATCCCGTTTGGAGACCACCCTCTTTCAGCTCTATATTATTGTCAACTCAATGAGTTATCATCTCTGAGGCACAAAAGCGATTATCTGTAGTTTGAATGGACTGTACTTATGTCCTAATAAGAACAATTCAGCGATTTGAGATTCTCAATTCTCTATTCATTCTGTTCCACAAATCTATCGAAATGAGCTTTCAATGTAGTTCCCTCACGAGATGGTTGAATTAGAGAATTGTTCAAATCTGGCATACGTATTGTTTAACATGTGAGCAACATTTATATGAAATTTGAACAAGTTTCACAATCCCGAACTATATATATATATATATATATATATATATATATATATATATATATATATATATATATATATATATATATATATATATATATATATATATATATATATATGAATAAATTGCGACTGCAATTAGTTAAGGTAACAGATGTGTCGTGGGCGTTTGCAGTCAATGGAAATTGGCCAAATAAAAGATCACTCTTTTAAAATATTAGTGTCAAGCTTTCGCCTAATTTTTAGGCTTCCTCAGGACACTAAAAAGTTTATTATTCATCAGATTTATTTACACAAATATCAAAAAGCATGAAAGCTAACTGTGAATAATACAATAATGACATACATTTTTGTACGAGTTAAATAAATAAAATTCCATCAGTAAGACAGTCGAATGAATTTTCTTTCTAGATCGTTCACATTTAGTGTTCTAAAAACACTGTTTTTGAAGATTAACATTGGTGTAAAATTTCCAAAAACCATATCAGGCTTTGTACACTTTTAATTGTCGAAAAAGTTTTTTCTAGTTAGTATTATAAAATATTAGTACAAAGTTACACTTTTTTTATTAGAATGTACATTATGAAAATTTATATATATATATATATATATATATATATATATATATATATATATATATATATATATATATATATATATATATATATATATATATAAATCACCCTATCAATTTGACGTCCTTACAAAGATGTTCATTTTGGCGTCTACTGGAAGGAACGCGTATAGTTGAGATCTGATCGAAGTATATTACATAATTTCTCATGGGCTCTTCAGATTTCACACAGAAATTCCATTTCACGCAATATTCACAGAGTTCCCATTTCCTATACAATATGACCTCCTTTCATCATAACATCAATGTGACGTCAATAATATACGTTACATATTGCGTTTATAGTGGCGTCCTATCTATATATATGCTTTCACTTCATGTTTGAAGTGGCGTCCCCCTTGTTGCCAGATTTAGTTTTTACAGTCCGATAAGCACCTCTCTTGCGTAGAATGTTCTATCGATGACACATGTGAAGCGATATATTCAAAGGTTTGCGTAGAATTACATTATTCAAGTTTCGAAATGGGTTGATACTTAAGACATCTTCATAGAGTAGTAATATGTCATTGGTTGATAGAGAACTCATAGTAGATTGAAAGATTTTGCGAAAAAATATGGATTTTTGATTGATAATTGCTATTTTCGAGTTCTGAAGTAAAATGTATTTACCATGTCCGTGAACTGTTGGTAGATTCCATGAATGGAAGTATGTGAAGGATAATTTATCAGGAAGGACTTACGGGTGTCATATAAATTGTGATAATAATTGCTCTATGAAAATGTGACAAAATTTTGGTCTAAACTTGCATTTTGCTCAAGATTTTTATATAAATGTGTGATGAGGGTCAGTTTGAATACAAATCTCAATTCTGGGAGCTGAAAACCTCCCCTCATTAGGTCATCATATTGTGAAAAAAAGTACAGAGTATTTTTGCAATATCCTAAGAGCCGTAAGGCACACAAAAAAATCTCATAACTTCTTGGAAGAGTATTGAATTCTTCACAATCTTAGTTCAGATACTTTTCACTGTGAAATTATCATGTCTACGTCCTCTCTCAATCAACACAAATGCCGGATCAAGACTCATTGAAGCTCATAGGTCGTAATTCAATGAGATCATGATCTGGTGACTCAAATGCTTGTGAAATCCTCAAAGTTAAGGCCTCCTCAAGCCAAGGTCCGTGAACCCGTGCCTATCGGGCTATATGCGTAATCTGGCTCTGGTAAGGAATACTTCCTACTCACCTTATCAAATACCCTATACTACTTGGTACATGTCTTAGAGTTCTTCCCTTGGATTCAGTTCTAGCGGATAAAATATTTGTATACAATTATTATCATATTACCGACTTTCCTCTCAACATTCAAAATATTCAAACTGGTGTTGCTACCTTAATTCAAGTATGCGTTATCAGTTCAATCAATAATCGTCAATTTAAATTATTGAAATGCTGGGAAATCTTCCCTACAGAAACTTTTGGTTGGGAATGAAATTTGGATAGCAACAGTAACAGTAGTTTCAGGCAACTAAATGAAACTTTATCTGTGTACTGAGTTATCATTTGTTGCTTTCATAAGATGCCTTATCATAGTACTTCAATAATAAATACCAGTCTGTCGAGTAGTCTTCATACATATCCTAATGAATACCTGAGAGAAAACTCACTTCACCATTATGAAACGATCCTGTTAGATGGAAGATACAGAATAGGAATTATATGGAAGATACAAAAAAGGAATTAATGTATCAAGACCATGGAGGTGATCTTTTTTGGTCGAATTTGTGGTTCACGGCCGAAACGCCAGCTGAGACCAGAAGAGAGTATCAGAATATTTCGTTTTTTTAGGCGATCATCACGAAAGAATTCAAAATCACTAAATTTTAATTATTCGTTTCTGAAACATTGCAAATGTTTATCATAGTTGCCATTGCAATTGTCTTATTTTATTGTCTGAAAATGCGTATCTACTTCTCTAATTGCAAGATCTATAGAGATTGACGGATGGATATGATATACATATTTCGGCGAAAATTGTTTCTAAGACTTCATCAAACTGCTCATAGAGGTGGGTGTGAAGTGTTAATCGAGTAGTTTTCATAGATCAGTCTCAAGAAAGTAATATTGGACAGATCAGTCCCAAAATAGTTATTCAAGTATTAAGGTCAGTAAGTACGGTTTACCGATTGAGAATAATTGTTTGGAGGCCGAGCCTTGGCGAGGTTTGCAAATATTGAGCGAAATCGGTCCTGTAATTATTGACAGTGATGCTTAAAATTTTTTTTGCACGATTGGAAGACCTACCCCAAATATGAATCCTAATATTCTCTTTCAAATTGAGTAACCACTCATAGTGCACTCGCTGTCAGCTGTCAAGTTTGACATTTTATTGTGAATATTCAATCATAATATAAATATATATACTTTCTGTGGAAGTCCACAATTTTTCACTTACCGCTTCTGCTCATGGGCGGTAAGTCAGCATAACCATAGTAATCACAGTTTGCCGGTAAAATCAACAAACCACCTTGAATGGAGAGCCGGTAAACATATGAATACGCCCAATCGTGCAAATAGTGAATTTAGATAGATGTGTACAAGTAAGTAAAACTCCATGGTAACAAAAAGGGCCATAGAAATACCTTTTCCGTTATAATCGCCTACAAAATTGATTTACAGCACATCGCACATAAACTTCTGAAGCAAAACTGTAACTGATGATAAATACAACAATTATGTGGGCATAAAATTGATCTACGACCAAAATTGTCCAAATATTTGACTCCTATTCTTCAAAGTTGCTGGGAGCATGTCGTATATCAGTATTCATTCTTCATATCTTATATATCAATCTAAAGGCAAAAAGTTCAAGCGTTAAGAATGGATTTTGTTGAACTATGTACAACTACATACTCTGATTAGTTTTTCCACAATGCAAATTGGTAAACGTATGATTTTGAAAGTCGGGAGTCTTCCATATCGTATATCCCTAAGAATTCCCTTCGCTGTTCGTATTGCAATATGGTGCACAAAGTCAGATACTACTTATAATATGGAATAATGAACATTAAATAAGTATCGAAGTGAATCTCTTTCAACTTACTTGTACAAAGTATAAATAAGTAGTATTGTTGAACCGCCAGAATCACATTTCGAGATTTTGATGGAAATTCTCGTTTTGAGCATCCCTAAATGTATTTTGACAATTTTCGGCTTGACTTCGGTACGTACGTATGAATGTATGTATCTATATAGCTGAATTTTGTATTTGAGACTGGCCCAAAGTCTAGTTTTGCAGCCCGTATTATGGTTGCAATCGTCTGTACCGCAAATGCACTGTACTTGGATTTTTTTTTTTAATTTCCTGAGACATCTTAATGGTTATTTTCTATTTTAATATTGATTGGCTGAGCTGAAATTGCACAGTCTATTCGAGTTTCTTGTATTAATTCAAAACAATCGGGCGTGGAGTATTGAAATTTCGTATCAAACACTTCTATAAAACCTAATTGTACACCTTGCATTATAACTGCTGTCGGATTAATCAGGAGTGCAGTTTACTAAGCACGTTTTCGAATTTTCATATAAATCAAGAACAATCAGCCATAGAATCTTGAAATTTTGTATCTAAAGAAATTGTAGCATTCGAATAATAACTTAATATTTTCATAACAATCTATTAGCTGGAAGTAAGCTTTCTCTGACAATCTTTCTCAAGTTTTCGCATAAATTCGAGACTTAGGCCGTAAAATAATGAAATTTGGTATTTGAGACTGCTAAAGCGTTCCATGGCCAGTTGCACCGCTATCACTTAAATTTTAGGTGCCACCTAACTCAACAATATCGTATCAAAATTTGAAAATTGAATGTGACATGAACATTGCTGTCCTTATTTCGATTCGACATTTTTTGTATTAGTGAAGTTTAAAATTTGAGCTAGAGCGGTACAACTCACCATCAATGATTGAATTATCATCTCAAATTTTGGTTGGAGTCGATTTTGCCTAGAGTCAATATTAGTATCAACTGTTAATTATTGAGTCAAAAGATGTACAAGTAAGACATGTGGTGTTCAAATTATATTTTTTTCATGTTTTCGAGCAAAACGGTGTTATATCTTTCATCAAAGATTAAATATGGGATGCAAAATTGTTCAAAATGCTACCAGCCTAATTTTAGCACCACATAATATTATCCTTGTCTATTCTTCTCCTTTCTCTTCCGAACGGAGCAGGGAGGAGCACCAAGGGCTTTTTCCTGAGACATTTGACCTTCACTATCAATTGGTACTAGTTTCAATCATAAGATCTAACAGGGAAGATGATCCTAACAAAAATGAACAATAGTAACCTTTTTTCGACACTTGAAGCAGAATTCTAGATTTATAAAGTCTGTCACCCCATTGACCACAATATTCTCAATTGATTCATATTATACAATTTGACCATAAGTTCGATCAGGGAACTTGAGGTGCGGCCGGCTCCCTGACTTCAAGAAATGTTTTCACACAGTTGCGACAACAGAGTCAATGTTCATCTATCCACAAACTGAATAAGAGAAGCGATGATATGATAGCTCGCACAAATTGAAATATGAGATAGAATGGATGTATGTTATATGGAATCAGTTTGAGCATATCATTTCCAAACTACAGTTATTGTTGAATACATTCAATATATAGCCCTTTGCAAAAACCGGACACTCGAATAGTAAAAGCTCTCATTTGAAAAAAATTCAACTTGTATCTTGAACCAAATTGTGGCTTTTCACAGTAACTCAAATTATCTTCTGTTACTCTGTTACCGACAGATTCAAGAAAAATAAAGCAACATTTTCGTTTCTTACACAAAATTGTTTCCGTTCTATGTTGCTAGTTAATTCTAAATTGAACAAAAAGAAAAACTCAAATAATGTTTTCGCCAAGTCCCAACTTATATGTATGTTGTATACCAACTCTTCACATTTTTCAGCCATGATGGATGTGATATCCTGTAATAGATCATATTATTAGGAGCAAAAATTAGTTTTCATTCCCTTGTATATCGCAAGCTTATATTAATCTTATGATGTATTACAGAAGATATGTAATAATGATAATTCATCCATCCATTCTAACTTTCTTTCGATCACACTGAGAATGCAACTTTGTGACCATCAGGGACTAAAAAAACATGATTAATTTGAGATTCATCAATTTGGTCCTAGTAACAGCAATGATGAACTTGCAACAAAAATGTTCCACTTGCTTTGTACAAACGATATAATTTGTTTTTCTACAACAATTATAAGACCACATCACGGATGAAATAGCGAGTTCTCACATTCTATAGTGATCCTATAGTTGAGGAGCCGGCCGCACCTTACGTTCCCCAATCGAACTTACGGTCAAATTTTATATGAATCATTGAAAAATATAGTGGTCAATTGGGTGACAGACTTTTTAAATCTGGAATCTTGTCCTAAGCGTCAGAAAAAGGCTACTTCCGGTCAATTTTCGTCAGAGTCAACTTCTCTGATAGAACTTATAATTAAAACTGGTACTTGTTAGTAGGGAAGGTCAGATACTCCGAGAAAAAACCAAGGTATCACCCTCTGCCCTGTCGTTTAGAATTTCCTTTATGATTGTTGTGCTTTTTCCTCTGTTTTGAATAGAACAGAGGTAGTATACTGGTTTTGTCCTAAAGTACTTGACCTCTGCAATCGATTGATACTAGTTTCAGATTAACCACGAACTTATTGACCGGATATGGCCTTTTTTCGATCCTTAGTACTAGATCCTGGATTTATAAAGGTGACATTCTAATGACTACTATATCTTCGATCAATTCATATACAATTCGGCCCTAAATCTGATTAGGAACGTAAAGGTGCGATCGGTTCTTGAATTATTAGAAAAAGGTACATGAATTTGCTCACTTACTCCTCATACTTGAGTCAGTACTCAACTGTTTTTTCCTAATATTTCAAATTGACTGCTCAAATTTTAAGTTGATACAGAATTACTTCTAAGCAAGAATAATTTCTGACATCAAGTAACTGTACTATAATACTTCAGTCTGCAATAAAATATTGGTAGAAATATTATGTTATGACATACATTAGAAATGCAATTCCAAATTCAAGCCATACTCCCAACAAATTCCATGTCAGAAGCGCAAACATCTGTTTCATTATCGATCGATGTTCTGCGACAGTGTTGTCAAGTTTCTGGACGCCAGTATGATGGCGAAATATATGAAGTGGGAATATACACGTATATTTTTGACGCCACTAAAAATTGGAGCGGAATTTTTCGGAACTAAAAATATACGAAAATTTTCATTTCCCTATCATTTTGGCGTCAAAATGAAATTTTGAATCTAGCCTCTAGAGGTCGGGAACAAGCCAGGAAAAAATTTTGAAGCAATTCTAAAGTGGCGTCCGATATACGGACTCCAATTTACAATGGACGCCAGATTAAATGCAAACGCGCAATATTAGGACGCCAAAATGATATGAGGATTTATATATATATATATATATATATATATATATATATATATATATATATATATATATATATATATATATATATATATATATATATATATATATATATTATATATATATAATCGAAGTTGACTCAATTAACACGTAGCATATGGACTATGCATAGGCAAACAGCATATTATTCATTCTACCGTTAGAACTAGAATTAAGAAATTCATGAAAAACAAGGAGGAGCTGAAGCAGGAAATCACGGATATTGTAAAAAAAATCAAGTTGATTGACCATCTAATCTGACAGATATGATCTCAAAAAGTACTAAGATTTAGCTGCATATGACATATTTTGCAAGCGAATAAGCAAATGGTGGGGAACGCAACGCTGTCACGATTGGCCACGATCGTCGTTCTAACACGCACACATAAGAATGCGTCGCCTGTATGGGCATCCTTCTCTGTATGTTGAGGCAAAACCCGTATAGTTCCATCAAAATGTTTACTCGCAATGTCAGTCCAAAAGAACTTTTAGAATAAATATTACGAGAGCAAATGATATCTATCGTATATCTTACTGGCACCAAGTACGCCTATATGAGACTTACAAAGTTATTGATTATAATTTGAACGAAATATCAACCATTTCAAAATGCAGACGGTAATAAACTTTTGGCTGGAACTGCCGCAGGGGAACTACCTTGATGGGTCTGTGGAATAGAATGAATAGAGAATTGACTGACCGTTAGTTGTGTTTTTTCCCATTCAATATGGCATTGCGGCTTGTAGCTAGTTGATGGTACTGCCGTAGGTTTTGTGACTGCAAACTGTTCATCAACTCAATGAGATATCATCTCTGGCTCACAAGCTTGATTATCTGAAGATTGGTACTGATGTCTAGATGAGGACAAATCACATGTCTACTGTTGCCGTCTATTGCAGATGATGGTGCAAAATTATATTCTTAGATTGGATTTTTTGCGAAACATTCAGTTATTCAGAATTTTTCAATTCTTTGAATAGATAAACTTTCACTGAATATTCCAAGACCTCTATAGTAGTCTAATGCGCACTTTGGATTTGTCCTAAGCCCAATTCAGTTGTGGCTAATGTCATATCACTGTCCATTTGATGCTACGTCTGCACCAATCCATCTGTAAAATTAGAATCGTAGAAAGCACATATAAATACATTCATATATCTTCAGTCGCTCGTATTCTCCGAATAAATGTTGTATGATATAGAATCAACCTTTATTTCCCACTTGAGATATTCCTTTCTTTCTGTCACTTTTCTAACGATTCCGACCAAAAAGAAGTAAGAGTCAACCGTAGCGTTTGTCAATCATTTCGTATTTTGTTTGCAGGAATTCTCGAATCAAAAGTATATGTCACGTTTTGTGTGGAACATATTTTTAGAAATTGATTCACGATAAACCGGAATATAATTCTATCGGAATCGTGACAAACAAATATCATTTTGAAGCACTTGCTTTTGTACAATTTGGCTTTTATGTTGGATACTTGTAACGCTATTGTAAGAATATTGCTGAATAAATAACTATGTCTATGTCCTCTGAATTGAATGAATGCAAGCATGATCAAAGATACAGGTGCTGATAATCCCCCAGTATTGGAAATTTACTGCTCTATTGGAATCCAATAAGATCAATTTCTATCCTCAGTTGCGTTCTCGCAGAGAATTCAAAACACATAGGAGTTAGATGATTTGGATAAAAGAGACAAAATATTATAAATTTTTCTCCTCTCACAGTCCCTGATCTGTCAAATTGTTATAATCTGAACATGAATATGACAGAACAGAGATTATTCAATCTTTATCAAGTAGAGTTTGCATGAAGCTTGACAGTAGGTTGCTATGAATATCAGAGTAAACGACAGTTTTTGCTCGAAGCTGAGAACCCGAAATAAGGATTAAGAAAAACTGTATAGATGAGCTGCGGTCCAGCAACATGTTTCTAGGAAATGACAGACTGGGTCCCTTCCAAAATAATATACAGAGCTTAATAATTAGAAAATTGGAGATGTTAACAACTGTGTGAACATTTTCTCAACTGTTCCAGGCGTTTCACTTTTTTGGGAGGAATGAAGGGGATTCCCAACAGAGATTTGTGTTGACCTACAATATACCCGTAGATAGGGTTTTATTCATCTGTCCGACTGAGATTCACGGACAACTTCATTGGAATATATTGACAGACAAACAAGAGATAAAATAGTATTATTTGCGGGACTGGAAGACTTAGAATTACTGTAGGCTATGTTTCTGCAGTGGACTTTTCAATGATTATTGCAGGTAGATGATGTCTCAAAAATTGGGGTCAAACAATATTTGAAATACTTCAATCGAAATGAGCCTGTCAGCTTTAAACAAAAACTATTGCGAAGCAGAAGCTCGTATATTCTTAGTCGCCATAACTTCAGAGGACATATACTCCACATCACTATTTAATCTCTTCAAAACTGAAATAGTTTGGAGCTGGAAACTGGGTCCAACATTGATCGATGATGAACGCGGTCATGATATTGATTATATTCCATATATTTTCATATTCTACATGTCAAGTTAGAAACGGGAGTTAGCAGGACATCTCAACTTATTGACTCCTTGAGTGAAAATTGTTGTATGCCGTCAGAAAAAATTCTACCATATCTTTTATTTCTTATCATCCATTAATCGATTGCAATTATTTCTGTTAACAGTGACGTGAGTTACATTCCACTGAAGAATACTCCTTATTCAAGTTGAATTCAATCCATAATTATTTTATCCAAAGATTTGTTCGTGAGAAATGATTGATGCTCTATCTATTATGGGATTTGAACAAGAAAAGCTGCTGAATAGAATGAGATATTCAAACTCAAGCTCAATGAGTAAACGACTCCATTGTGATTGTTCGAGAGTTCATCGTGATAAATTAGTAATTAAATTCTATTATTAGCACTCCGATTCATGTGCACTCTAGGACCCCTTTAAATATGAGTTATTATATTAATGACATTCTCTTAAAATTACTATCAGGGGAGCTTTTGCATTATTTGTGTTTTCAAGCGATTTTATCTAGAAATACGTTAGTATTCATATATCATTCTGTTAAGGACGATCTACGTGGATATCAGGAAGATCGATGTTATCAATTATCATAATTTATACTAGAATTAACCTCCATGGGACTGACTTGCATTGAGATGAGATTCAGCGTGTAATTGGCTAAGATTTGTTTTGCTATTAGGTGCTACATGAACAACTCTAGTCGCTGAAGTCACTATTACATTGGACTGAACCAATTTGCTAGAACTTACTACCTCACTCTTGATGAATGTCATTTTCTACTATTTCAGGAATCATATCGATTACGATCTTCCAAGCAGTTGGTGCATTTTTATTTTAATGCAAATATTAGTCAAACGATCTTCTGATCAAATTGGTGTCCTAATCACAAACTCTACTAGACAATGTACTTTGAGGGTGACGACTTAGACTTGGTCTCTCCGTATATTTCGGAGCATTGGTCACATGCGATACAAGATACAGGCTCATATTTATTAGATCGTAAAATCAGTTGCAGACAGATTATTATAGATTTTTTTATGATGAACGCGAGAATATTGGCATTTTTCCAACTCTTGTTTATGTACGCAGCATTGATCATATCTATAATCATATAATACTTTAAAAATTCAAGCTGAAGCAAGGACCTTCAAATTCTACTAAAACTTGCGGTGAAGAAAACAGCAGCATTATCAAAAATTACCATCGACCACACAGAATCTATTGCAACTATTATGACAGATTTCCTTCATAGATTTCATCAACAAATTCAGTTTCTCACAAATGTCAGAACAATGAACATATTCCTTTGTACCTGATATATCTTTCGCTTTTACTCTGTCTTTATTGAATGATCGTGAACTACATTCACATGTGTCTGTTTCCACAAGGTGTGAGAAGATACAAACAGTGAAACTTCAGTTCCGTTATCCGTTTGAACGACCAATGCGATGTTTCATCTGCATCTCATGCTGAGCAAGAAGTTGCAGTCTCAACGTTTTGTAGGTTAAAAAGAAGCTTGAACTACCTATGTATGAAGTTATCATGGAAATTATCTATAACGTGAGAATAATTGATACTTATATTTATCAGGAAGAGCTGTGGCATTCCTTTGATACTTTGAATATCCCTAGGAAATATTTTGTTTTACAAGAAAGGAACTATCATCTCAAATAATATTTGATATAACAAAGATGTTCAATAAAAGTAGAGCTTCTTTCGCGAAAATATTACACTTACGCTTCGAACTTCAACATCAGGTTTATCAAAACGAACATTGGAATACCGCACTCTATTATATGAATGAAAACTTAGAATAAGGAAATAATCAAACAGAGAAAATAAATTTCTTCTGTAGACTGTGAAAGCTTGATGAAATTGAATTACTATGTGGCTGATAGTAATTGATTGGAATATCTATTGTGTTATTTAAAAGACTCATCATAGAAATCTGTCTGTTCATTATTCTATCGGAGTATCTGGACTAAATGGACAAGCTGCAGAATAGCATGCAAATCTATAATGAAATTTGGTTCATGTGGGAATCTGGCTTCAGTGCTTTTGCTGTACTCAGAGAGCTTTAGACCTACACAGCCGCATGAAATCAATGTGACTGATTGTCCGCTTGTTGTCGGTCAAAACTTATGTGACACGGCTATTCAGCCTGCCATTTGACAGCAGCCAACTAATTATTGTCTGCGAGAAAATTACGATAGTGCAGCATGGAGCCTGCTTTGCAATATAAATTTCCTATAGAAATATACACTAAGCCACCAGTGCCGGCACTATTGCAAATATGCAATAATGAATTGTCAAAAGAATTACTGTTTCTCCTAGTATTGGACATAATCACGCACAGGTCTCCTGATATTTTGTATGCCTGAAAATAAATTATCTTCTCATGAAGATTATCGGTGTGTTGTGCTGATTTGATTTGTCAGATTAGTATTAGCAATCATCAATGAAGTGATTCAATTGGATTTCGAGTACATAATTTTTTGGAAAATGTAATATTGAGTGATGGGCATGAGTGGGTGGAGTCATGAACTAATGGCTATCAAAAAATTTGGTGTCTTATAATTTATGAATTTCGCAATATCTTTAGCAAAGGATCATCCAAGGAAGACAAATCAAAATTCAATATTTTTTGCGCATGTTTTTTTATACCTATTGCTTCTAACATATTCAATTCTCTATTATCTTGACCGTAGTGAATTTATTTTCAACTACCCTTTTCAAATTTATAACCTGTTTTTTGAATAATTTTTTGCTGAAGCTAATTAAAATTCATAGATCTTGAACGTCTAAATTTTTCAATACCTCTCAGTTCATGACTCCACCCACTCAAAACTTGTACTCCTGATCGGTCCACTATTCAGTTTTGTCTTTGTATTACCTTATTAACTATAAGTGAATATAATAAAGAACTATATGTGTCTTAACCATAATGTGGGTTGAACAGCTAGAACACAGTGATCAGTGACAATAACTAAGTGACTTTACACGTGAACTTTTTGAGTGCGTGAAAATTATAAAGGAGCTCTCTGAAGCTGAATATAGAGTCCTCACCGCGAGGCTATTGCAAACGGAAGAAGCATTCGCTAGTGCAATGTGTATCATCGAGAGGCTTAAAAGTGAATTGGTGAGAGTTCGCGCACAATACGAAGATAAATTGGCCGCCGCCAACCAAACTAGACACAAAGAAAACACGAAGCCCAACTCGCCCCCTACGCCTGGAACCTCACGCCCATCCAAAGCTCTACAGGCAAAGGCACAAGCCTCAAGTGCACAGTCATCCACCACTCAAAACTGGTCTCATCAAAGCAGTGAAGTGAAGAAAAGGAAATTCGAGCCTCCGCAAACGAAGGCTCAAGATGAGCCAGTCGCAGTCTCGAATAGATACAGCCTGCTAGACACAATGGATGCAGAAGACACGTGAAATATCAGTGATTCAGAGAGTCAAACTGATTTTTAGCAAAATTCCTCTACTACGGAGGGAATAACCAATGATGCCGCTGAACAGCCGTCAATTGAGAACAGAGTGCCACCAATCCACATCTGCACCAAAGAAGGATACTTGTAGCTCCATCAGCAGCTAACCGCTAGTGGAGTCACTATGTGACCTCAGCAAAGAATCTTCGCGATTCTATTGTAGTTAAAACTGACAGCGCCGCAAGTTTCTGCATTGCTACCTCAAAACTCGACGTCCTAGAGGTGCCATATCATACATATGCACTGCCAGAGGATAAGCAAGTGAGGGCTATCATCAAAGGCATTCTAGAAGGACTTGAAGAAGAAGAAGTTCTACAAGAACTTCTACAGAAAAACTATCCAGTGACCTAAGTAAAACGAATGATTTCGCAGCGCTATAAGAAAAAGCTGGCCATGATGCACGTTTAGCTAAGGAAGCCGGACGGAGTCAAAGTATTTGAGCTTAAAACTCTACTGAATCTAGTCATATCAGTGGAGCCACAAAGAAGAAGACGGGAGATTGGTAAATGCTTCTGTTGCCAGGGTTTCGGGCACTCTGCTTGCTGCTGCCGTGCCAATCCTATGTGCGTCAAATGCGGTGCAAGTCATTTTTTATACGCCTGCGTCGAACAACACTTCGAAGATGCTGTCTGCGGAAATTTCAGAGGTAACCATCCTGCCAACTACAGAGGCTGTCCATGCTACCCAAACCAACGGCCCTGAAGGACCACTGCTAATCGCCCTGTACTGCCAGGTCGATCATTTGCTGCGGCCGTCAGAAGCGCAGCTATCCCTGCTACACAAACTACAACTGCTGTAGCCTCAAACAATCCGTCACCTGCAACAAGCAACAAAGCTGATGCAAAGAACAACAGCTCGCTCACATTACTAATATCACTCCTTAGATTCAACAAAGTCATCACTCAACAACGTTACAGCAGCAGCCCAGAAGATTCTTGCAGACAAAGCGCCACAAAAGAAGCTAGAAATTATGCTAAATATTGTGATGCTAATACTTCTAAATGACTCGCAAAACTAAACCTTTAACACTGAAGATAGCATGTTACATTTCATTTTAACCACATTCATCTTCATCACCTAAAATCATTTACTGTCAATCATCTCTCCTAATTGTTTATTTGTTCCTTACCTGTTAACCCTAATTCATTGCTTTTCGACCATCTGTCAGATTCGTGTGTTCATGCACCATGTCCCTCTAGCGTAAACTATTGTCACCAGTATTATTGTGTCTCGTCTGCAACCCTCTTAGCGTCTCTGTGTTCTTGGTGGATGAGAATTGGAGTTTGAAATGCGTCTTCTTTTCTTATTAAACTAATAATTAGAAAAACCGTACTTAACTTGAAAAGAGACTTAACTTTGTGAAGGCCTTTCTAACGGCCACTTTCAAATTAGTTAGTGAAGGGTTCATATCAAATAGTGGTCGGGAGTTTATCAAGAAATTTTAGTGCCAAATTGATTACCGGGCCGAAATTTCTCTCACGTTTTGTGGATTTAAACTCTCAACGTTTTTTTTGAACTTAGTTCAGCGGAGATCCTCCGGATTTATTTTGATAAATTTCTTCAAGCTAAAAGCCGATCAACACCTCAAGGTAAAAGAATTATTCAAGTTACAGTCATTTATTTTCTACGTTAAAACTTATTTGCTACATTAAAATCATTGAAATCACACTTTGAACATATCACAAATTAAAACTTAATTAAATTAAAATCATATTAATCAATCCCGCCATCGACGAAGCGCATTTCAGGCTCTAATTGGTATTCCTTTCAGGCTTTTTGTTTTGTGCCCTTTTCGTTGGGTTTTTCGTCTACGTTGCATCATTCCCATTTGTTCCTGTACCATTTTCATCATCCTCGTCATCTTGGAGCCATCGTTCAAATTCACCGACCATCTTCGTCCATCTCCGTGTCTGTGACGTCATCTTCGACATCTGGGTGCTTCTCGAGGAACGACTTGCCGCCATCTTGTGATCTCGTCATCGTCCCGATTTCCCGCTCCGGCGCAAAGCTGAGCATCATTTATTTTGTTTATGCTCCAATTCATTACATATTTTATTTATTACGTTATTGATTTTGTTAATTGCTTAATACTACTACATTGGGTGAAACCTTCTGTAATACCAATCAAACGGGTATTTAGGCTGCATGCGTATTCAGTTTTGCTTACGTTGTGTTATTGCCACATACGGGTGGCGGACGCATTCTACGTCGAACCGTGCGACATTATAGCTTTTAGAGAGCAGTTAGGTAATCTAGTTTTATTTCACGAGCGTACTACGAACACTGAGGGTACCTTCATCTGTCGCGTAGGTTACAGTACACGCTTAGTTCGCATTATACCGCTGTTTGGTCACCTGAACTCTAACCGCTGTCGTGAGCGCGATTCTCGCGGGGACTGTGCTTGCCATTCGCGCGGCCTACCTAATTCTTGGCCTACGCTTACCAATGTTTGATTGGCAATTCCGAGCCCACCATTGTTGTAGCCATTGGCAAGATTGTGAATAAAATCACTCAACGCGAGATCACGCATTTTTTGTCAATCAGCGCCCCGACTATTTCCTTCCCCCTTCCGCTTAGGTTTGGCGATCAACCATTCACTGACCCGAGGAGCTTCCAGATCGCCTGGCGCCCAACAAATACGAAATCCTCCACCACTCAAAGTAGACCGCACGCCGTCTCCACCGAGCTAGCTAGGGTCAACCCGGATAGGGGTTGTAGGGAGGTAATAAATTGGCGCCCAACGTGGAGCCTTGTTTAATTTTTTTTTTGGCCAATCGGGGCCTGTTTAATTTTTTTGATTCAATTGCTTATTTGTTATTTTGATTTTTCTTTTTGGTTAATTGGGTCATTTTCTTTCGTTTGTTTATTAGTTAGTTAGTTGGTTAATTTTTTTTTTATCTATTTACGCATTATTAGGGTGTTATTCATTATCACTAGGTCACGCATTTATTCCTTCATTCATTTACTATTCATTCACGCATTTATTCATTCATCGATTATTGACTATTTCCCTTGTTTTTGTGTACTACTTATCACACATTGCCACTATGGATTTCCGTATGGATCCCTATCGTTTACTGACCGCCGAGCTCACCTATGAATTACTTGTACGCGATCTCGATACTGGAGGTACTGCCGCGGAAAGACGTTCACGGTTATCCACTCATCTCAAGACGGAGAAGCCGGGACACGCGTCGGAGCTCAAAGCTTATTTAACGCCTGCTTTGGAGCTAAAAATTTGCCAGCAACAACTCCAGACTTTGTCGACCGCGTTGGAGAAATTTGATTTTGCCAATTTTCAAAATGACTATGCGCGTATTGGTAGTCGTTTAGCCCATGTCACGCTTCGCGTTCAGCGTATTCAGCCTCTCGACAAGACTGACCAACAAGCGCAAAAGGAATTAGCGGCAAAATGTCTCACCTGTGCGACAGAATTAAAATTAAAATATTCGGCCAAAGCTTCAGCTCTACTGTTGGGTGAGCATGAGCGCTCGTTGACCGGACCTGAAGTTGAGGAAGATCTTCCGACCGAAGATACCACCCTCCCGCAATTAGAGACTGCTAGTAACCCCCTCTCTCGTCCGGCAGATATGGAAGCGCGATTAGTACGGGCGCTTGAGAATCTGTCTTGCGCATACCCTCCGCCTCGCCCTCAGCCTCAGGAAGTGATTCCGGCCATTTATAAATGGAATTTGACGTATGCAGGTGGCACAGGCTTGACGAGCTTTCTACAACGGGTGGAAGAGTTAAGGGTAGCGCGTAACGTTACGCGAGCTCAGCTTTTCGCTTCCGCCGTCGACCTATTTAGCGGTGATGCACTCACCTGGTTTCGGGCTCATAGGCATAGTCTTTTGTCGTGGGATGACTTAGTAGGCGCCCTCCGAGTCACTTTCCTACCGTGTGATTACGACTTCGACCTATGGACGGAAATCCGTAACCGCACGCAAGGAGATGAGGAACGGTCCTCTATCTTCATCGCAAGTATGGAGTGTCTTTTCGACCGGTTGAGTACTCCACCTCCCGAATCAGAACGGCTCAACCACATCAAACGGAATTTATTGCCGTATCTACAAAAAGGAATCGCGTTATTACGTTTCGTCACCGTGAGTGACTTGGACGATACCTGTCGGCAACTGGAAGAAATTCAATTGCGGACGAGACGATTTCAGCCTCCGCCTACCGCGCAAAATCGCTAGAGCCAGATCTCGCTTATCGTCGCGAATGTTCGGACCGACGTAACGTGGGCTTGCACTCAGTGGGTACCATGAAGTGCTGGAACTGCGATCAGACGGGACATGTGTCGGAAAGATGTCCACAACCGTTGCGGCGACATTGCTTCCGATGTGGTCAGCTGGACGTAACGAGGCGTACCTGCCCCAAATGTACTCAGTCGGGAAACGGCCGTGGAAGACGCTGAGCGATCGCGCTGTGCCTTCTTCCTCCCCTATCGCGATCAATTATGTGTCTGACATTTTACGGCACGAAAGTGAACAACTCGCGCGCAATCAAATACTTTTGAGCTACCTACTGGAGCATAACGCTAACGACGAGCGATCCTTTTTGCGTATCCAAATCTTCGAGATCGAGTTTTTAGGTTTGTTGGACTCGGGTGCGACGAGATCCATTATTGGTGGGCCAGGATGGGATCAGCTGCGTACTTTCGGTCTCGTTTTGGATAAGAAAGATTCCCCTGACTGCACTATCGCGAATGGAAGCTCCTGCGTGAGTTTGGGTTCCATTACCGTACCGGTTTCCCTTTTTGGACAGTGTAAGCTGATTAATTTCCTCGTAGTACCTGCGGTTAACCAGACTGTGATTCTCGGTCTCGATTTCTGGAAAAAAATGGCTATAGTGCCTGACTTGCGTCGCGATGTTTGGACATTCAGTTCCGTTTCTACGTACCTCGATAGCGTGGACACGACGTTGACACTGACAGACAAGGAGCAAGCGGAGCTCGACAATTTTTTAGAGGCCAAATGGACTGCCATGGGCACGACTTTGGGTTGTACGGACCTGGTGGCGCATGAGATTGTTGTTACGGGTGCTCCAATCAAACAACGATATTATCCAGTCTCACCTGTGATGCAGCAGCATATCAATGATGAGCTGGATAAGATGCTGAAGGAGGGTAAAGTGGAGCTATCCAACAGCTCATGATCTTCACCGATTCTGTTGGTCCCGAAAAAGGATAAGACCTACCGCTTCTGCGTCGACTTCCGCCGGGTCAATCAAGTGACAAAAAAAGACGCTTACCCGCTTCCGTTTGTTTCTTCGATACTTGACAGCTTGCGTGGCGTGCGTTTTATTAGCTCTCTTGATGTCAAGTCCGCGTATTGGCAAATCCTAATGAAACAACAGAGCAAGGAGATCACGGCATTTACAGTTCCAGGGCGTGGTCTGTTTCATTTTAATCGCCTGTCGTTTGGAGTTGCCAACGGTTCCGCTACCTGGCAGAGGTTGATAGACAAAGTCATCGGTGCCGATTTACTGCCTAACGTGTTTGTCTACCTGGACGACATCATCGTAATCTCGTGGACTTTCGCCGAACATACCGCCCTTCTCGACCAAGTTTTTCTACGGTTGTTTGCAGCCGGCCTTACGGTTAGTCGAGAGAAGAGCCAGTTTTGTCGTTCCGAGATTAAATATCTGGGTTACGTAGTAGACAAGCACGGTCTGCATGTAAACCCTTCGAAGGTTGAGGCCATCCTTAACATCCCTACGCCACGCAATGTCAAAGAGGTGCGATCATTCATCGGTATGTCGGGTTGGTACCGTCGCTTCGTCCCGGATTATGCCGATTTGTTGTTCCCGCTGACACAGCTGCTGCGCAAGAACAAGAAGTTCTTGTGGACCGAGGAATGTGAGCGGTCGTTCACACTCCTGAAAGAAAAATTAATTAGCGCTCCCATTTTAACGTGTCCCGATTTCGACAAACCTTTCGTAGTGCAAACTGACGCCAGCGCCTACGGACTCGGTGCCGTTTTATCCCAAACCTTTGATGATGGTGAGAAGGTCATTGCCTACTTAAGTCGTTCATCAACGAAGGCAGAACGTAATTATAGTACCACTGAGCGTGAGTGTCTAGCGGTGATTTGGGCTCTTGATCGGTTGCGTCCGTATATTGAAGGTTCCGAGTTTACAGTGATCACGGATCACTATTCCTTATTGTGGTTGAGCACGTTGAAAGATCCAACGGGTAGACTTTGTCGTTGGGCTGTACGGTTACAGCGGTACTCCTTCACGATCCAACATCGTAAAGGGAAGGATCATGCCGTCCCTGACTGTTTGTCACGATCTGTGCCGGTGATCGATGTAGTTGACGTGCCTGATAACGTGCCTACGGATAAGTGGCACAGCAAAATGATTAGGCGCGTTATTTAAAGCCCTAGAAAGTTTTCGAGCTGGCGCGTGGAAGGTACTAGACTTTATCGCTATGTTAAAGCAAATCACCTGCGTTAGATGGTGATGAGCTGGCCTGGAAGCTGGTCGTCCCGAAACCGGAACGGAGCGCGACTATCGCCGACGCACACTGTGTACCGACTGCTGGACATCCAGGCGCCTATAAGACTTTCCACCGGCTCAGCCAACGGTACTATTGGCCTAAAATGAAGTGCGACGTAGCCAATTACGTCAGGAGATGTCGCGTTTGTCTAGAGCAGAAACCAGTTCAGCGCAAGCCTCCCGGATTAATGAGTGGAAAACCAAAAGTGTATCGTCCCTTCCAGATGGTTAGTACCGACCTTATCGGACCCTTACCGCGAACGTCACAGGGTTATCGCTTTATTCTCGTCGTTTCGGATTACTTTAGCAAGTTCGTCATGACCTTTCCGTTACGTGCCGCTACCGCGAAGGCTGTAGTTAGAAACGTCGAGGATAACATTTTTCTTTTGTTTGGCGTTCCCCAGTTTATCATCTGTGACAACGGTGTGCAGTTTAAGTCTCACGAATTCCGCAACATGTGTGATAAGTACCATGTGAAAACATTTTTTAATGCCCTTTACCATCCCCAGACAAACCCTACTGAACGAGTAAACCGTGTAATTAAGACAATGCTTTCCTCTTACGTTAAAGACAAACACAATACTTGGGACAAATACTTACCGTCTGTGACTTGCGCCATACGCTCCCTAAAACATGAAGTTATCGGCCAGACCCCCTACTACGTGAACTTTGGACGCGAACACATCTTACGCGGTGACGAATACGCGACTACGGACTTGTATGCCGCTCCCGACCTCGACTTTGCACGAGAACATATACCGTTACGACCTCAAGGCTTTGCAGAACTATACGAGGACATTGAGAAAAGACTACGATCAGCATACGAACGGAGTAAACAAACCTACGACTTACGACGGCGACCTTTGGAGTACGGCGTAGGACAATATGTGTGGAGAAGGAATTTCGTCCTGTCAAACGCGGCAGTATACTTCGCACAGAAACTAGCACCAAAATACGTTGGACCCTTTCGCATTCACAAAAAACTTTCCAGACTGACGTACGAACTAATTGACGACCACGACGTAAAGAAAGGGATTCGGCACATAAAGGACTTAAAAACACATCCTCCCGACCATGACGAGAATACTAACCATGTTATTGACAACGACTAGAAAGTTCGCCATTAGTTTTGAGCAGGTGTGTAAAAATTTTAGTCCGGAATTTTTCCCTAAGGAAGTGGAGGGCGAGTTGTTACATTTCATTTTAACCACATTCATCTTCATCACCTAAAATCATTTACTGTCAATCATCTCTCCTAATTGTTCATTTGTTCCTTACCTGTTAACCCTAATTCATTGCTTTTCGACCATCTGTCAGATTCGTGTGTTCATGCACCATGTCCCTCTAGCGTAAACTATTGTCACCAGTATTATTGTGTCTCGTCTGCAACCCTCTTAGCGTCTCTGTGTTCTTGGTGGATGAGAATTGGAGTTTGAAATGCGTCTTCTTTTCTTATTAAACTAATAATTAGAAAAACCGTACTTAACTTGAAAAGAGACTTTACTTTGTGAAGGCCTTTCCAACGGCCACTCTTGAATTAGTTAGTGAAGAGCTAATATCAAATAGTGTTCGGGAGTTTATCAAGAAATTTTAGTGCCAAATTGATTACCGGGCCGAAATTTCTCTCACGTTTTGTGGACTCAAACTCTCAACGTTTTTTTTGAACTTAGTTCAGCGGAGATTCTCCGGATTTATTTTGATAAATTTCTTCAAGCTAAAAGCCGATCAACAACTCAAGGTAAAAGAATTATTTAAGTTACAGTCATTTATTTTCTACGTTAAAACTTATTTGCTACATTAAAATCATTAAAATCACACTTTGAACATATCACAAATTAAAACTTAATTAAATTAAAATCATATTAATCAATCCCGCCATCGACGAAGCGCATTTCAGGCTCTAATTGGTATTCCTTTCAGGCTTTTTGTTTTGTACCCTTTTCGTTGGGTTTTTCGTCTACGTTGCATCATTCTCATTTGTTCCTGTACCATTTTCATCATTCTCGTCATCTTGGAGCCATCGTTCAAATTCACCGACCATCTTCGTCCATCTCCGTGTCTGTGACGTCATCTTCGACATCTGGGTGCTTCTCGAGGAACGACTTGTCGTCATCTTGTGATCTCGTCATCGTCCCGATTTCCCGCTCCGGCGCAAAGCTAAGCACCATTTATTTTGTTTATGCTCCAATTCATTACATATTTTATTTATTACGTTATTGATTTTGTTAATTGCTTAATACTACTACATTGGGTGAAACCTTCTGTAATACCAATCAAACGGGTATTTAAGTTGCATGCGTATTCAGTTTTGCTTACGTTGTGTTATTGCCACATACGGGTGGCGGACGCATTCTACGCCGAACCGTGCGACATTATAGCTTTTAGAGAGCAGTTAGGTAATCTAGTTTTATTTCACGAGCGTACTACGAACACTGAGGGTACCTTCATCTGTCGCGTAGGATACAGTACACGCTTAGCTCGCATTATACCGCTGTTTGGTCACCTGAACTCTAACCGCTGTCGTGAGCGTGATTCTCGCGGGGACTGTGCTTGCCATTCGCGCGGCCTACCTAATTCTTGGCCTACGCTTACCAATGTTTGATTGGCAATTCCGAGCCCACCATTGTTGTAGCCATTGGCAAGATTGTGAATAAAATCACTCAACGCGAGATCACGCATTTTTTGTCAATCAGCGCCCCGACTATTTCCTTCCCCCTTCCGCTTAGGTTCGGCGATCAACCATTCACTGACCCGAGGAGCTTCCAGATCGCCTGGCGCCCAACAAATACGAAATCCTCCACCACTCAAAGTAGACCGCACGCCGTCTCCACCGAGCTAGCTAGGGTCAACCCGGATAGGGGTTGTAGGGAGGTAATAAGCAATCCGGATGGCTCGTAACAAATAAAGAAAATTCAACCACCGCAATCAAGGCATCAAAAGATGCGGCGAAGACTACGATAAAGACACGACCCTGAAATACAAATGACTGAAAACTGTACTCAGAGAAGTAAACGAGGACTGAGTCAATTCCAAAATGGAATAAATAAACAGTGAAGTGCAAATAATGAAACAGCGAAGTGAAGGTGCCAAAAACAAAAGTTTGGTGCACTGTACTAGCCAGAAGATGAATGATAAATGAAATGATGTACACTGATGATAAAAGCGTAGCTTTTGGAATGTACATAAATGTGAAAATAGATTGTGGAGCTAAAGATATTTGTTGAACTTTGGTAACATCTTCTTGATGTTGCTCAATCAATAATAATAACTACTGGATGTTAGGAATTCTTGAGTTTCCCTAGTTTGCAACAAAGACAAATATAACAAAGAAAACATATTTTGAATCTCCGCAAACAACATTATTTAAAATGCAAGCAAACATAGTCCAACAGCAAGTCTTGCCTTTAGTCGAGAATGTGCTTAGAAAGAAGAAGGAGGAAAATAAATGATCAATGAGACCGAACACCGGTGTAGAGATAAAGATGAAATATGTACGGGATCACAAATTCCGTGCGTATCACGAAACTGCCAGGATTTAATGTTAAATAATACCCAGTATATAAGAATTTCTGAACCACAAGGGATAATTTGCACTGCATACGGAGTTCTGATATTCAGTAAGTTTTGGAATTGTATGACGATTTGACCCTGCGAAAAAATACCGAGTCCCATCCATTGCACCAATATCAGAACATTGTAGCTTAGATAATGAATATAAGAGCACTTGAGTATATATCTTTCCATTTTCCCCGACATCTTTATGATGAGATGAATGAAATATGTCATAGAATTCATGTTCATTGTGTTGCTGTTTCAGCTGGCCTCAATAATTCAAAATTATCGATATTATTGCTGCAAGTATGATTCTTTTTGTTTCCCATATGTCACGTATCAGAGAAGTAGATATACTCTGGATGATTTACACGGCCATTATTACAGCCGGCCAAGTGTGTCCGTTCTGAATTGAAAGTTCATCAGTGCTCTGGAAAATAGTCTTGCGATGGATAGTCAGTCAATCTTGCCTCGATAAACTACATTGCCTCATTGCAGTGGATTGGACAGTGACAAATTAGCTAATAGCGAATCGTTCACTTTAGAACTACCGGTTTTCCGGCGAAAAAATAAACTATTTACGATAATTCGTTCGCGCTGTTGTTTCTTGGCAATTTCGACATCATTCATTCAAGAGTTTTTACAACGATTTCCAAGGAAGTGAATGCTATTGACTGCGTAGTACATTATCAAGAAGTGGAAGCTAAGAAACTACTCGAGATCTATAGAATCCAATACTATAAGAAAAAAAAGGCTTATGATGCACTTTTAACATCCAGTATAAATACCAAATATGGTTATTTGAATGTCACAATGTTTATTTATATACGTGCTGCATGCAAGGTTTTTCTCATATAAGTCGTCATCAGATTCACTACATTACTTATTACGCTCACTTCCTACACCGGCAGTTCTCTCGCCATCATGATAGATAAAAAATGTTGTTAAATAATTGAATTGGAAAGTATTTGCAAGAATAAAGTTAATCTTGATGTTGACTTCCTGAATATCACCCTCATTTTGGAGCTTTACCCAATTCGAAATAGAACTGGTGAGTTGTAAATTAATAGTTATATCAACGTCGATTTACTGATTCAATAATGAAGCTTTCTGGATCATTCATCAATATTTACATTCAATGATGAAACGCTCATCTATTAGCTTGCCGAGAATCAATTTATTACCCTATTGATATTGTAATGATCATATTAGTGCACAAAGCTGCATTTGAATTGATAACTATCGATTAATAATGCTTAGCTCGACAATAATTAACCATCTGCATTCAGTTTCAGGTAGTTACAGTTTCAGTTGCTTTTGGAGCAAGTCGCTGGCGACATTCCAGTTATTAATCACAGACGGCGTCGATAATGTAAGATTGAATATCGGATCCAAGGGAATTTTTCACGTCTTTCATGAAGGATTGGATTTATTGAATACAAATTGGTGGTATTTAGACCAGAAGCGTGAATTTCTCACCGCCTTTGTCGTAAAGAAAATTTGTAAGATCACAGGGAATTAATTACGTTGTGAGAGTATATATATGGTCCAAATATTTCCTCCCATCATCGTATATTGCTGTAACATTGGATAGTTCTGCAGCTAATGTTTCTTCAAGCTGGTTCCAAAGGCTGTAACCTGAAACTTTGTAACAAGATGTTCTATTACGAGTGTAATAGGATAATATAGCGTTTCGACCCGCTTCGCGGGACTAAGCGCTGGGCTTCGCAGCTCCATATGTAAACCGCGTCCGGCAAAAATAATTTCTTGATAAGATTAGTTCCAATTATAATTTCAGCCTACAGAATTCTCCTGCTCCATATTATATTTCTGCATTTTTCCCTATACGTGATTTCACTCTTTTTTATAGACAATTCCCAATGTTACTTCATGTATTTATCTGGAGAAAAATTATTGATTCCAACTCCTTCACGATTTACAGAGACTCTAGACATCGCAGCTCCAAATATGTACCGCCTCTCTGACAAGAATTCTTCTTTGACAAGCTCAATCCCGGATGTTTATTATTGAGCTCACGTAATTCACCTGCTTCATATTATATTACTACACTTTTCTCCGCCCGTGATTATATTGATTGACAGTTTCCAATCATATTTAGGTATAAATCCTTGAGAAAATCATCGATTTCATTCCCTTTAAGGATTGGCGACGAGATGGCGAGATTGTTTCCCTAGTAGAACTATCTTCGCAAAAGATCTGCTCCTGCCGCACAATTTCCAATATTATACTCATGTCTTGATATTTACCAGTGAGGGTATTCATTATTATAGCAGCTTATTAGTTATTCGAACTACTACAGACAGCCTTACGATCGACAGAATAGGTGTGCGAGAGAAAAAGAAAGTGTGCATCAGAAATACAAGGAACAGCGATTCGAATTATTTAAGTCTGGATTGAATATTTAGTTTTATATCCCAAAATTTATTGATATACAGCACTCAATATCAATAATATTTAGAATATTGCCATCAAATAGTAATAGAATATCTAATATTTCATTATAATAATCTCTCTTCAACTATTATCATAAGTAGATTCATAATCATCAACTACAAAATATTACAGCTTCTCGCATCTTGAGGAACTGATAATAGCTGAATACTTGGATAAGAGTCAACCCCTTACCAACGGCAGTGGGATGCTATTGTTAAGACCCGTATATAAGACCGTGATGCGTGAATTTACATGCTCTATTTTTGCATCGAAAACTGCAAAAGCTTCATAAATTGCTAATATCGCTGTAAAAATACTTTACTTTACGTTTTAAGATTGCAACAATGAAAGAGTTAGCGAACATAATTTTTTTCTTATATATTCATGTTATTCCTACTAATTTGCAGCATGTTTTGCCTAAAACTGCTAATAATTTTGGGAAATGTCCGAGGTAAATGTTGTGCCAATTCATTCAGGGATCATTCTAAATTATTCTTTATCACTCATGCAGGATAAGTACTATTTTGCGCACGTTTTTCTGGGCGGTAAATGGCTCTTTGACTTTTGAGTGCGCCAAGTATACTTGAGAATAGTAAAATTATTCATTAAATCAATATTAGTTGTTCAAAGTGCCTATTTAATAAAATACAATATTAAGGAATTGATCAAAATGATTAAATTGATGAATGTAGCAATGAAAATGTTGACAGCTGTTGTATCATCTGACTACTCGTCATCCGATTCCTTAATATCCCACAAAAAACTCTTGTTTCTCACAATTACAATATATTTCAATAACAGATATTATGAACAAACACTTAAAGAAAAATAATATCTGACTCTCACAAAATATCTCTCTCCACTCTTTCTTACGCACGCGCCTGCACACGCGCACTCGAGCGTCAATGTCACACCTAGCAATGTTACCAACTGTTGGAATAGATGTCTGTGTTGATTGTTTCAATGACATTCATTAAAATCAGCTGATTACAACAGTAAATTTATACTTGCAGCAATCCGTATCATCTATCCGCGAAGACCCTTTCTTGAATAACGTCGTTTAATCTGAGAATAAAGTATTGAATCTATTTATATCATGTGTCTCCTACACTTCTTGAGAAATTGATTTTCTCTAATCCCATATATGATTTTTCTCATCGATATTACCGATTATTATTAAATTGAAAGTTCTAACCAATAATTCTTATTTTGTTTTATCTTTGTTCACGTCATCTACCATTTTATCGTATTTGTAGTTTTTAAATACAAAGATATATTTTGTTGACGTTTAATAAAATTGTACAACTTAAGGCAAAGAATATCCAAAAAGCCATGAATCTCGTTAATATTCAACAATTTGACAGGCCTGTATGTGAGTAGATGAATTGATTTGGTTTTAAAATCTTGTTCGTATATGTCTATTCTTATAAGGGTCTTATCTATGGGTTATTGAAATTTAGTCCTAAAATGTACCACTAATAGCAGTGATGCACGTTTCAACTTTCAGTTTGAGATCTCATGGTCCTTGCAATATATATATCCATGTCTGATTTACTCATTTGAAACGTGAAAAGAGCAAAAATGTTTGAATTGAATAATTCGTACAACGCTATTATTGAAGACTTCTTCAAGAAGAGAATCATTTGAAGAACCATTATTCAAGTACTTATCTTCTGTAGTGCATATAGGCTATGTTTGTTGTGTACAACCTGTGTACAATAATGAACTCATGATTCCAACAATCACACTCTAGTCTCCAGTGCATACATCAGAATTGCCTATACTACGTATTAAAACATTAGCTTATGAAATGAATCAACATTAGATTTTAGACTATTAGATGTCAAAAACTACAGATCAAAGTTCTAGAACCACTGAGATTTGCTACTCTCCCCAATGCACTTGATATGTCAGAGTCATCAAGAAAATATTTCATGTCCAATTTTGTATACCAATTGAATAGGAACATCCACACTAAATAAGAAATTAGTGACTTTTGATATTGTAATAAAATTATATGTATTATACAGAACATTTACGTACAGTTTATTCCAGTTATATGTTATAATTTACATTTTTCAAAAAATAAATGATGACAATCGATATTTTCATCATCGTTCTCACCCAAGCTTAGTGTGTTTCATCAGCTCAATGCCGCTTCTAGTAAAATTACTCTGTACATAACCTCAAATATGAGGTTATCGGAAATATTTATACTCTAATAGATGTGCATTGAGTGATGTATGATTTATATCTTTCAACAAGTTCAAAATATTGATTGATGGCTCCATTATCGTAATATTATAATCAGTTGATTATTGCTTGTTTCATTGTTGACTCGATTGGCTGGGTTTATCAAGTCTTCAACTCAAATTTATCCAACTGAAAGAGATGTGAGAATAGCATAAACTAAACTATTACTAAACAATATTGAAAATCTAAATAAATACTCCTGTATTGTTGAATATTTACCACATGTACCAGCTAAACTATACTTGACATGTTTCCAACTTCATTCAATCTTCAGTACTTATTTCATCAACAACAGAGAAACATCATGAATCAAAATATCCCTTGATTATAAGAATCGATTTCTTCATAACAATTATATGTTGGAATAATTCTATAACTCAGCCAACAACTAATCCATTCTGCGATCAGGCATATTCTGCGTTAAAAATGCATGAATATCGTGACATATTACTTTATTTCAAAAAATGTTTGAGCATAGCCTAAAAAATATTACATGAAATTGTCATTATGTTAATATTATTCAATTAAACTACTTACTTTCCATCTATTAGATGTGTACATTGTTGAAAACTGGAGTTGGAATTTTGCGTAAAAGCGAGTACGCATGTACATTCTTCGCTTGGGAAATAAGTTGGCAATACTGAATTCATCGAAGTGTCAAAAAAAATAACAATTTTAATATTTAAGCATAATATTAGCTCAAAATGTATCACAAGTGATTTGCTCATGTTTTAAAAGATGTATTGATACATAAATTTGTGGAAATCTTTCTCATTTTGCAATATTCAATGAAATAATATTGAAACCTAAACGTCAAAGCTGACAGATGTCATCGATGTTCAACAATTATTTGTCCATGCCTACTAATTTCCAGGATGAATATTTGATGGTTTTTGATATTTTACACGAAATCTATAAGACTGAAAAAATTGAGACCCCCAAAAGGCACAGCTCGTCAAGAATATCAAATTTATGAAAAAAAAATCATGTTAATCAGAGTTCTCGTTTAGGCTGTAGCCGTGGCTAACTAAAAGTGTATCTTATGCCTTTCAGTATATAAGACAAGCGTTTCGACCTGCTTTGCAGGTCTAAGCGCTAGGCTTCGCAGCTCCATATGTGAACCACCTCCGGCAAAAATAATTTCTTGATAAGATTAGTTCCGATTATAATTTTAGCCTACAGAATCCTTCTGCTCCATATTATATTCCTGCATTCTCTCTTATTCGTGATTTCACTGTTTTTTATAGACAAATCCCAATGTTTTTTTATGTATTTATCTGGAGAGAAATTATTGATTTCAACTCCTTCACAAACTACAGAAACACTAGGCGTCGCAGCTCCATATATGTACCGCCTTTCTGACAAGAATTCTTCTTTTACAAAATCAATCTCGAATGTGAATTGAGCTCACATAATTCCTCTGATTCATATTATATTTCTACACTTTTCTCTGCCCGTGATTGGATTGATTGACAGTTTCCAATGATATCTAGGTGAAATTCCTTGAGAAAATCATTGATTTCATTCCCTTTAAGGATTAGCGACGAGATGGCGAAATTGTTCCTCTAGTAGAACCATCTTTCCAACCGGGCCTAAGACTATTATTATAAGTAGATATATAATCATCAAATACAATATATTACATCTTGAGGAACTAATAATAGCTAAATACTCTAATATAGTCAACCTCTTACCAATGATAGTGACATGCTAGTGCCAAGACTTGTATATAGAACCGTGATGCGTGAATTTACATGCTCTATTTCTGCATGGAAAACTGCAAGAGTTTTACAAATTGCCAATACCACTGAGAATATACTTTACTCCAAGTATTAAGTTTGCAACAATTTAAGAGTTAGTGGACATAATTTCTTACTCATATATTCATGTTGTTCTTTCTTATTTGCAACGTCAACGCTACCATCGACAATCTTTGGCATGCCACGTCCAAATATGAGTATAAAAAATTCTAAATTTGCATTGATAATAATTATTTCCCTACTTTAAAAAGATTCATCGAACTTTATGATAGATAAAATTAAACCGCTAATAATTCTGGGGAATGTTCCAGGTGAATGTTGTGCCAATCCATTTGGGGATCAATCTTAGTCAATTTATATCTTTTGATAAATACCACCGTTGATAAAATAAAGGCAAAAAACTCAAACATTCCATGAATGGAGTTTTGGTATTACAGATTGAAAGTACCTTATTTATAAATATGAACTTTTTTTTGGATAAAAAACTTTAATACGAAATTTCAGTCAAAGATTTCTAGGCGTTCTCAAGTACTCGTGTTTTGAGACATATAGACAAACAACGACTGACTTTCTTTTGAAATATGTTTTTGGGCTCAGTAGGGTCTAAAAAGTGAAGATTCATTGGAAGCGACAACTGTCCTTATACTTTCTTGTAAATGCGTCTCAGTGGTTGATTTTAATTTTAATTTTGAATGGAGTTGCATACCAATAGCGGAAAAATTGATGATTGAAAACTTAGATATGTAACTTCAAATTCCAAATATTCAGGAGAGGTTTGCAGAGCAAGTATTCAATATGTTACAATCGATAATATTCGAGTATGTTACCTGTTGTATTCATAATCAAATTTCAAATATACGTTTGCTCCAATCACTGAAAATTTGCAAGATGATAGACATAAACCGAAGAACACAAGCTCCACTCTTTCAGAGCCCCTTAAAAAACAAGTTTCTGCAACAGATCTATCTTCCTAGATTATTACAAATTATTGAGTAGCCAAATGAATTTTTGAGAACAAAATAAGTTCAATAAAGAGCAATCAGGCACATCTTTGGCAGAATTCAGTTGAAGAGTACCTGATTGCGTTCAAGAGATTTTATGGGATTGCTGACATCTTCCACTTCAAGTTGTTAGAAATAAGAGATTGAAATTATTGTGAATTGACGATGATGGATTCAAATTTCATGCTATACTTTGTTTCCAAAAATTGGTAACTACATCTTGATAACAATAATAATCTATCTCTGTATAACAAAAATAAATTTCTTGATCACAAGAATGGATTCTCTTATAACAATTATATGGTGATTTTTTTGAATTGAAATTGAAGATGTGCGCAAAAGCGTACCTATAAATAGTATAATCAAATGATGGATCGTCGGATGATGGACCAACGTTTCGAATCTTATCGAATCTTTCTCATTGTCTACAAACAATTAAATTTTCTGCAACAATATCATTACAGAACTATAATTTCACCGACATACGCTGTAATTAGATACCGAGTGAACTGACTGAACCTCTTTACAACCTGCAGCGCTAATAATGAATTTATTATGAGCATGTTTTCTACAATATTTGTAAATGTGGTTTAAATTGTCTAGTGCATTCATAAATACTTGGTCATGTTCAATTATCCTTGAGAACTGTTCTCAAGGATTTATTCAGTTCTACGGTACAGAATACAAATTCAGTTAAGTAAGTAAACAGAATTGATCATATGCATACAGTTTATTTGATTGAAGTTTAACAATTTACATTTCTCAACAAATGAATAATGTTAATTGATATCTTCATTGTTGTTTTTAATCAATCTCTTCTTGATTCAAACTGAGAGTTTCCACAAATCAGAAATAGCATATATTCTCTCCTAATTACTTTGAATTATACACTTTTTATTCGACATGCCAGGTAAAAACGGTCCAAGAGCTTTTATGGGACCAATATTTTAGCCTCCAGGTTGACCGGTATACCGAGTCGATTTACTCTCGATAAATATACATGATTTGAAACACTGTTCCTAAAAATTATATCAAGTTATAAGAGCAACAAATATGTACATCCACTACCTGAACAGATTCAATTTGAATCTTCTGACTGCATGAATTCAGTTATGATGTTATTGATGTTTGATGCACGACTAACAGTGGATGGAACTGTCTGATAGCAAAGTACAATTTTGTGCTATTGTAAAACTGGTTCAGAAAACTTAAATCGAAGTAGCACATTTTCAACTGAAATTGATCATAATTTAATAGAATAACAATAGCTCTATAATACATTTCGGTTGAGACCGGTTCAAAGATTCTCATAGGACTATGATTCTAGCCTTCCGATTGACCATGATGCGAACCAGTTTCACATAAGCACAATAACACTTGGCTATGTGTCAGTTGCATCATTTATCAGTTGTTCATCAATTATCATGAACAGATTATTCTGAAGATTCAAATTTGCTTCCATTCAGTTAATATATGACTGTATTTGTTGCTTCAATTTCTTGACTTCATTTCTAGCAAAGTTGTTATGAAACCTATATTCATTGTGAGTGGATCATATTTGCATTCCAGTCTATTGAAAGACTTAAATCGTAATGCCGTAAGAGCCCTTGGACCATTCTTGACATAAATGAACCATAGACAAAAATACTTTTTATCACTTTCAACAATTATTCATTGAACTTGATACTTTTCCTGCAATATACTATTTCATACATTGTTATCTATTATACAGATTGGTACAATATTTTAGAATCTGCTGTCTCATTATAAATTTAAAATATTTTCTTGTCACGACATCCTAATTTTTCGTGAACATATAAAATTCCATTTTCTTACATAGCTAAAACAATAAGTATTGTAAAAGCTGTAGAATATGCGATAGAAAAAAATACGAATACAAATTACGGCTCACTTCCATGCTAGGAACCTAGTGACGTGCGCATGCGCATATCTTGCACATGTATTGCTATGGTCAGTGGCTTTAAAACAAAGAGCAGTCCACCTAAATACGTACAAGTGTGTGCCTTGCTGACAATAATGAATATTTTTTTTATATTAGTTGGCCTATAAAGCTTGGTTTAGGTTCTATTCTGGCTGTTCTTTTTTTGAACTGAAAATACACTTATTTACTGTTTTCCAATACTACTTGACCTAAAAAGCTCGGTTTTGGTTGAATCTGTGTTTTTCTAACTGAGAAACACTGATTCACTGTTTTCCAATACTAATTGGCCTGAAAAGCTCGTTTTAGGTTATGTTTCAGTTGCTTTTTTTTAAATGTAAAATACTAGTTACCACCGCTCTAGTGCCACTGGAAAATTACTTTGAATCCCTGTGGCGCCATCTCTTTCTACTTTTATCTACCCAAATTACTTATGGTCTAATGGAAGACTCTATTCGCATAGAAAAGCTTAATAGAATAAGACTCCAACCACATCACTTCTAGATTTCAAATTAGTTTGCAGCAATAGATTAAAATTTGACAACTGACGCATGCGGACAAACGGTTTAGAAGTGTATGCTTACGTTCCGTTTGTATCTCAAAGTTTGAGAGAGAATGAATAATGACAAATGATACTTTCATCATCGTTTTCACATTCATAAATGAAGCTGAAGCTTATCGTGTTTTATCAGCTCAATGCAGCTTCAAGGAGAAATATCTTCTACATAACTATTTATACTATAATATGAATTTGTGTCATCATATTGTTGAATGATTTATTTGATGATTCATAGATTATTTTTCATAATATTAAGGTACAGTTAGTTCCTTGAGAAATATATGATTTATATTTTTGAACAAATAAAAAATTCAGATTGATGGCCCCATTGTCGTAATCTAATACCATTACTCTATTTGATCCATTGTTAGGCTATGGACTGATGGTTTTCACCAATTTTGATCAATGTAAACTCCTATTCGTTGATTCAATTGAATTTTCAATGTATTGGCTTCATTGATTGAAAGGGATTTTATAATCTGCTGATGATTGCAAGTTTTATTGTTGTACCTCAACAAAATGTACGATTGGAATGGTTGGTCCTTGCAATATATGTGTTAATGTCTGATTCATACATTTAGAACGTAGAAAGAGCACCTCACTAATATTTTAATGGAATATTATGTACAAAATTATCATTAAGAACTCCTCCAAGTTGAGTATCTTTTGGATACATATCTTGTGTAATCCATATAGGCTACATTTGTTGTGTATAACCTGTGTACAACAATGAACTCTAGAATTCAACAATGCCATTCAAGTCTCTAGTGCATACATCTGATTTGTCTACTACGCATTGAATCATTAGCTTATGAATAAACATCAGAGCCTATGCTATTAGATGTCAGAAACTTCACATCAAAATTTTAGAACTACTGGGATTTGCTACTTTTTCCAATGAACTTGATATAGCCAAAGCAGTATGATATAACTGTCTTTATATCAAACTTTGAATGAATATTTGCAGTATATGTACATTGATCAAATTTTTGGGGTCGAAAGCAGAATCATGAAGTAATTATCTCTCATAATTTTTCATTTCATTACCCAGTGAATAGGAACATCCATAATAAATATCAAATTGGCCACTTTTTTATAGTATACAGAATATATACGTTTAATCTATTCGAGTATTATCTCATTATTTGAATCGTTCACACCCAAGCTTATCGTGTTTCATCAGCTCAATGCAGTTTTCAGGAGAATTATTTCCTACATTACCTCAAATAGAAAGTTGATGAGAATATTTATTTTTTTATTGCAGAATATTAATCACATGTACCAAACTATAGTTACTTGAGATATTTCAAGTGGCATTTAATCTTCAGTACTTCAGACCTGTATATAAGACCGTGATGCGTGCATTTTCATGCTCTATTTCTGCATGGAAGACTGCAAAAGTTTTACAAATTGCCAATACCACTGTGAAAATACTTTACTCCATGTATTTAAGAGTTGGCGGATATAATTTTTTACTCATTTATTCATGTTGTTCTTTCTTATTTGCAATGTTTTTCGTCTAACGCATCGTCAACGCTACCATCGCCAAACCTTGGCATGCCACGTTCCAATATAGTTTCAGAAAATTCAAATTTTGCGTCGATAATAATTATTTCCCCACTTTAAAAAAATGCATCGAACTTTATGATAAATAAAATTGAACCGCTAATAATTTTGGGGAATGTCCCAGGTGAATGTTGTGCCAATTCATTTGGGGATCAATCTAAGTTACCCTATATCTTTTGATAGATACCACTGTTGATAAAATAAATGCAAAATCTCGAACATCCCATCATAGAAGTTTTGGTATTACAGATTGAAAGTACCTTATTTATAAATATGAACTTAGTTTTTGGATAAAAAACTTGAATATGAGATTTCAGTCAAAGATTTCTAGGCGTTCTCAAGTACTCGTGTTTCGAGACATAGACAAACAACGACTGACTTTCTTTTGAAGTATGTTTTTGGGCTTAGTAGGGTCTAAAAAGTAAAGATTCATTGAAAGCGACAACTGTCCTTATACTTTCTTGTAAATGCGTCTCAGTGGTTGATTTTAAATTTAATTTTGAATGGAGTTGCATACCAATAGCGGAAAAATTGATGATTGAAAACTTAGATCTGTAACTTCAAACTCCAAATATTCGGGAAAGCTATGCAGAGCAAGTATTTGATATGTTACATTCAATAATATTCGAGTATGTTACCTATTGTATTCATAATCAAATTTCAAATATACGTTTGCTCCAATCACTGAAAATTTGCAAGATGATAGACATAAACCGAAGAACACAAGCCCCACTCTTTCAGAGCCCCTTAAAAAAACACGTTTCTGCAACAGATCTATCTTCCCAGATGATTACAAATTATTGAGTAGCCAAATGAATTTTTGAGAACAAAATAAATTTGATAAAGATCAATCAGGCACATCTTTGGCAGAATTTAGTTGAAGAGTACCTGATTGCGTTCAAGAAATTTTATGTGATTGCTGACACCTTCCACTTCAAGTTGCTAGAAATAAGAGATTGAAATTATTGTAAATTGACGATGATGGACTCAAATTTCATGCTATACTTTGTTTCCAACAATTGGTTACTTCATCTTGATAACAATAATATTGTATCTCTTGATAACAAAAATAAATTCCTTAAATTCATGAATGGATTTTCTTATAACAATTATATGGTAATTTCATCTTGAAGTTCATTCAATAACCACATGATTCTACGATCTCTTGTTTGATAAGAGTTTTATAGTGTGAAATATGCATGTTCCCTATTTTGTATTCAAAATGCAATAATATTGTCGCATATTACTCTTATCCTAGAAATTTCTGAGCATAACCTGGAGAAGATCACAGAAATTTGTCATTCTATTATTATTATCTGATTGAACTACCTACTTTCTCCTCTATGAGATGTGTACATTGTTGTGAATTGAAATTGGAAATGTGCGCAAAAGCGTACCCATGAATATTATAATCAAATGATGGATAGTCGGATAATGGATGAATCAGCAGGATTAGTATATTAAATTCAGATCTCTTGAGCCAATGTTTCGAATCTTATCAATTCTTCTTCATTGTCTACGATCAATTAAATTTTCTGCAACAATATCATTACAGATCTATAATTTCACTGACAAACGCAGTAGTTAAATACCAAGTAAACTGACTGAACCTCTCCACAACCTGCAGCGCTAATAATGAATTTATTATGAGCACGTTTTCTACAATATTTGTAAATGTGGTATAAATTGTCTAGTGCATTCATAAATACTTAGTCATGTTCAATTTTCCTTTAAAACTTTTCTTAAGGATTTATTCAATTCTACGGTACAAAATACAAATTTAGTTGAGTAATTGAACAGAATTCATCATATGCTTACAGTTTATTTGAGTGAAGTTTCATAATTTACATTTCTCAACAAATGAATAATGTTGATTGATATCTCCATTGTTGTTTTTAACCAATCTTTTCTTGATTCAAACTGAGAGTTTTCACAAATTAGAAATAGCATATATTCTCTCACAATTACTTTGAATAATACACTTTTTATTCGACATGCCAGTTAAAAACGGTCCAAGAGCTTTTAGGGGACCAATATCTTAGCCTCCAGGTTGACCGGGATACTGAGTCGATTTACTCTCAATAAATAGGCTATGTGCAAGGGGGCGAAGTTTGAACAAATATCGATGCGAGCGCTCATGGTGAGCATCATTGTAACCATTGAACTCCATTTTTCAGAATACGTCAATGAGCTGTCATTGAGCATTGTAGTATAAAAGTGAGAATAATTGCATATAACACATGGGAAAACGTTTGTTCTGTTTCAGGCTGTTGTGTTAAGGATGATTCAAGTGAAATATAGTTTCATAGATTTCATGTACCCAGTTATAACATAAAAAAACTAGTGAAGTGAATCAAAGCGGTAAATAGAGTATTGTCTGTCTTTCATTATTAATCTATATAACAAATATGTTTGTAATTCAATTGTGAAATTAGAAATATTCATCATCGATTTGGGATTCATGAATTTACTTCTATCTCTAATTTGTAAGATGTTTCAGTGATAGAAGTTTGTCAGGTGCACTTCGCAATAATTTTGTTGTTAATATTGTCAGCAACATATTCTCCAACATGTTTAATATAGCAAAACTAATTTCACGCTTTTCTTCAATGCTTCCTCGGTAAAAGGGATACAGTGTTTGATAAATACAAATCCGATCTGCAAGATCATCGACGTCATAATTTGAGGTTATCCTGTCAATTTAGACGAATTAAGACGTTTTCTCTATGATAGGTACGTTTTAATCGAAGAAAAAAATACTCAACATAAATAATTTTAACGTTCCTTTCATGCCATGCAAGTTATATTGTACGCACACTGCTGAATTAAATAATATTAGTACATTTAAGAAATTATAGGTATGAAACAATGATAAAATGGAGTTCAATCGTTCTCCACTGCCCGCTAGAGGCGCTAGTAGACTTAATGCACGTAGCCTATATACATGATTTGAAACACTGTTTCTAAAAATTATATCAAGTTATGAGAGCAACAAATATATACATCAACTACCTGAACAGATCTAATTTGAATCTTCTGACTGCATGGATTCAGTTATGATGTTATTGATGTTTGATGCACGACTAACAGTAGATGGAACTGTCTGATAGCAAAGTACAATTTTGTGCTATTGTAAAACTGGTTCAGAAGACTTAAATCGAAGTAGCACATTTTTAACTGAGATAGATCATAATTTTAATGAAATAACAATAATTCTAAAATACATTTCAGTTAAGAACGGTCCAAAGGTTCTTATGGGACTATGATTCTAGCCTTCCGATTGACCATGATACGAACCATTTTCACATAAGCACAATAACACTTGGCTATGTGTCAGTTGCATCATTTATCAGTTGCTCATCAATTATCATAAACAGATTATTTTGGCGATTCAAATTTGCTTCCGTTCGGTTAATATGTGACTGTATTTGTTGCTCTTATTTCTTGACTTTATTTCTAGCAAACTTGTTGTTATATTCATTGTGGGTGGATCATACTCGCATTTCAGTCTATTAAAAGACAACTCGTAATGCCGTAAGAGCCCTTGGACCATTCTTGACATAAATGAACCATAGACAAAAATACTTTTGATCACTTCTAACAATTATTCATTGAACTTGATACTTTTCCTGAAATATACTATTTCATACATTGTTATTTACTATACAGATTGATACAGTATTTTAGAATCTGATGTCTCATTAAAAATTTAAAATATTTTCTTGTCACGACATTTTAATTCTTCGTGAACATATAAAATTTTATTTTCTTACATCCCTGAAACAATAAGTATTGTGAAAGCTGTAGAATATTTGAAAGAAAAAAATACGAGTACAAATTATGGCTCACTTTCATGTTAGGAATCTAGTGACGTGCGCAGGCGCGTACCTTGCACATGTATTGCTATAGTCAGTGGCTTTCAAACAAAGAGCATCCCACCTAAATACGTACAAGTGTGTGCCTCACTGACAATGATGAATTTTTTTCAATACTAGTTGGCCTATAAAGCTTGGTTCATGTTTCATTCTGGCTGTTTTTTTTTTAACTAAAAAAACACTAATTAACTGTTTTCCAATACTATTTGACCTAAAAAGCTCAGTTCAGGTTATGTTTTGTGTTTCTAGAACTAAAAAAATACTGATTTACTGTTTTCCAATACTAGTTGGCCTGGAAAGCTCATTTTATGTTATGTTGTTTTTTGTCAATGTAAAATACTGCTTCCAACCATTCTAGTGCCACTGGAAAGTTCCTTTGAATCCCTGTGGCGCCATCACTTTTCACTTTTATAACTACCACTAGGTTCCTATCGTGAAAATCTACCCAAATTACTTATGCTCTGATGGAAGACTCTATTCGCATAGAAAAGCTTAATAGAATAAGTCTCCAACCACATCACTTCTAGATTTCAAATTAGTTTGCAGCAATAGATTAAAATTTGACAACTGACGCATGCGCACAAACGGTTTAAAAGTGTATGCGTACGTTTCGTTTGTATCTCAAAATTTAAGAAACAATGAATAATGACAAATGATACTTCCATCATCGTTTTCACCCAAGCTTATCGTATTTCATCAGCTCAATGCAGCCTTTAACAGAAATATCTTTTACATAACCTCAAATACGAAATTGATGAAAATATTCATACTATAATATGAATTTTTGTCATCATATTGTAACATGATCCATTTGATGATTCATAGATTATCGTACAAAATATTAAGGTACAGTTAGTTCCTTGAGAAATAGTTGATTTATATTTTTAAACAAATAGAAAATTCAGATTGATGGCCTCATTGTCGTAATCTAATGTCATTACTCTATTTGATCCATTGTTAGGTTATGGACTGATGATTCTCACCAGTTTTGAGCAATGTTAACTCCTATTCATTGATTCAATTGAATTTTCAATGTATTGGCTTCATTGATTGAAAGGGATTTTATAATCTGCTGATGATTGCATGTTTCATTGTTGTACCTCAACAAAATGTACGATTGGATTGGTTGGTCCTTGCAACATGTGTGTAAATGTCTGATTCATTCATTTAAAACGTAGAAAGAGCACCTCACTATCATTTTAATGGAAACTCATGTACAAAATTATCATTAGGAACTCCTCCAAGTTGAGTATCTTTTGGGAACATATCTTCTGTGATCCATATAGGCTATGTTTGTTGTGTATAACCTGTGTACAACAATAAACTCTTGAATTCAAGAATGCCATTCAAGTCTCTAGCGCATACATTAGATTTGTCTACTACGCATTGAATCATTAGCTCATGAAATGAATAAACATCAGAGCCTAGGCTATTAGATGTCAGAAGCTTCAGATCCAAATCTTAGAACTACTGGGATTTGCTACTCTTTCCAATGAACTTGATATAGCCAAGGATCTTTCAACGGTATATGGCAGTAAGATATAACTGTCTTTATATCAAACTTCGAATAAATATTTGCAGTATATGTACATCGATCGAATTTTTGGGATCGAAAGCAGAGTCTTCAAGTGATTATCTCTTATCCAATTTCATTTACCCAGTAAATAGTAACATCCATAATAAATATCAAATTGGTCACTTTTTTATAGTATACAGAATATATACGTTTAATCTATTCGAGTATTATTTTATCATTTGAATCGTTCACACCTAAGCTTATCGTGTTTCATCAGCTCAATGCAGTTTTCAGGAGAAATATTTTCCTCATAACCTCAAATAAAAAGTTGATGAGAATATTTATTTTTTTATTGCAGAATATTTATCACATGTACCAAACTATAGTCACTTGAGATATTTCAAGTGGCATTTAATCTTCAGTACTCATTTTACAGGAAATCAATATTGTAAATTAGGATATAAATCGTATCTAGAAATAGTATATTCAAATGATGGATCGTCAGAAAATGGATGAATCAGTATTAGTGAGTTAAATTCATATCACTCAAGCAGACGTTTCAAGTTTTATTAATTCTTCTCCAGTACCTACAAATAATTAAATTTTCTTCAATAATATCACCACAAAACTATAATTATGTGATTAGATATGTAGGTACCAAGTAGACTGACTGCAGCGCTAATTATGAATTCATTGTATGCATGTTTCTGAAATATTCTCAAATATAAGATAAATTGTCTAGTGTATAAATGAATACATGCTTATGGTCCATTCATCTCAAATACTTTTCTTGATGATTTATTCGACTCTACGATATAGAATACGAAGTTAGTTGGATAATTATGAATACATACCAATGAATAACCTTATTCCGTTGATGATCCTGAATGGATATATTCGATTTGAGAAAAATCTGAAAAAATTTGTCGCGAAAGCCAGAATACTATTTATAAATAAGGCTGGGCAACAACGATCATTACCACTATTACCAGTTCAATGATATAAAAGAGTAATTGATGGTGTGTTGATACAATAACGACGATGATTGGAATGTTATGCTCGTCCTCATGGTGGTAATAAACAGAACTTATTGATACGCTAGGATGACAATTATTTTCATATTAGGTTCAAATTATTCTATACAATATTAATTCTGAATACAGAGGGTAATAATCAAAAAATTCAGATTCAAATTCAAATTAATAGATCACATTTAACACATTCTGGACAGAATTTCAGATACTTTTGCTTCGTTGATTTGATAAGTTTCCGACGAAATTCAAGACAAGGCTTTGGGAAGCTAATTAAATAATATTAATTGTCCAAGAATCACTTACTATGCATATCGCTGTGACATATTCCATAACAACAGCGCTATTTTGCCCCTTTGTGAACTGATAACAATATATATTTTCATTAAAAAGCTTGTATTATGATTTTACTGTAAATATATATCAAAACTGTAGTAAATATGAATTTCTTAAAATCTCACATTGAAAACATAGTATTAACGGCTTATCTACGTATAAAGTGTCCAAGAAACAGGGCGAATGTCCAGGCATGCGCACAAAAAAATTCCGATTATGGAAAGAGCTATTGTTGGCATCTTATATAAAAGTAAGTTTCTTGATTGAAAGAATTGATTTCCTGATAACAATTGGAATCATAATCATCAAGCATTCTGCTATAGCAGCTTCCAATAAATCCTTAACCATAGCCTAGAAAATATTACATGAAGTTACACTTAAATTACAAAAATAAGTTTCTTGATTATTATAATCAATTTCCTTATAACAATTTCATGTTGAAATCATCTTGGAACTCATGCGATCGCTTGTTTGAAAGGATTTATATTGTACAAGATATGCCTGTTTTCTCTTCTGTGTTGAAAATGCATAGTATTGTGACATTATACTTTATTCCAAAAAAAGTTTGAGTATAGCCTAAAAAATATTACATAAGATTGTCATTTTGTAAATATTATTCAATTAAACTACTTACTTTCTATTTATGAGATGTGTACATCGATGTGAACTGTCATTGACTGCAAATGCGAGAACGCATGTGCAGTTTCTGCTTGAGGAATAAGTTGGCAACACTGATGGTCTATTGAATGTCAAAAAATTTATTTCCACTAAAATAAGCTTTATAGAAGCTTCGAATACATCACAAATGATCCATTTGAATGTTTTATCTATATAACAATACATAATATCTATATTAAATAGTGAATTTTGTCATATTTTGAGAAATATTTCAAATACCTGTATGTCAACTTGACAGAAGCGACCCGATGTTCAATAATTTTTTGTCAGAGATAACTTGAGAATATTCTGACGGCCGGTGAACTGTCATTTTTGACAATTGTAATCGATGGTTTTGGCCTTCTCCTGTGATTACTATACATGTGATGGTATTCAAATATATAAAAGGCACCAGTCCTCATTAAGATGTATTAAATAGAGAAGAAATGAATAAAATTGAAAATACCGTTAAAGCTGTAGGGACGAATATAATTTTTTTTGGGAACATAACACTGACAGTTGTAATTCAAGAAATTTAAGCGGATTAGTATATAGGACTAGCGTTTCGACCTCCTTCGCAGGTCTAAGCGCTAGGCTTCGCAGCTCCATATGTGAACCGCCTCCGGCAAGAATAATTTCTTGATAAGATTAGTTCCGATTATAATTTTAGCCTACGGAATCCTTCTGCTCCATATCATATTTCTGCATCCACTCTTATTCGTGATTTCACTGTTTTTTATAGACAAATCCCAATTTTTCTTCATGTATTTATCTGGAGAGATATTATTGATTTCAACTCCTTCACAAACTACAGAAACACTGGGCGTCGCAGCTCCATATATGTACCGCCTCTCTGACAAGAATTCTTCTTTTACAAAATCAATCTCGAATGTGAATTGATCTCATATAATTCCTCTGATTCATATTATATTTCTACACTTTTCTCTGCCCGTGATTGAATTGATTGACAGTTTCCAATGATATATAGGTAAAATCCCTTGAGAAAATCATTGATTTCATTCCCTTCAAGGATTAGCGACGAGATGGCGAAATTGTTCCTCTAGTAGAACCATCTTTTCAACCGGGCCTGAGACTATTATTATAAGTAAATATATAATCATCAAATACAATATATTACATCTTGAGGAACTAATAATAGCTAAATACTCCAATAAGAGTCAATCTCTTATCAATGGTAGTGAGATGCTAGGACCAAGACCTGTATATAACACCATGATGCGTGAATTCTTATGCTCTATTTCTGCATGGAAAACTGCGAAAGTTCTACAGATTGCCAATACCACTTGAAAATAATTTACTCCATGTATTAAGTTTGCAATAATTTAAGAGTTAGCGGACATAATTTTTTACTTATATATTCATGTTGCTCTTTCTTATTTGCAACGTTTTTCGTCTCACGCAACGTCAACGCTACCATCGACAAACCTTAGCATGCCACGTCCAAATATAAGTATAAAAAATTCTAATTTTGCATTGATAATAATTATTTCCCTACTTTAAGAAAATTCATCGAACTTTATGATAAATAAAATTGAACCGCTAATGATTTTGGGAGATGTTCCAGGTGAATGTTGTGCCAATTCATTTGGGGATCAATCCAAGTTACTTTATATCTTTTGATGAATACCACCGTTGATAAAATAAAGGCAAAAAACTCAAACATTCCATCAATGAAGTTTTGGTATTACAGATTGAAAGTACCTTATTTATAAACATAAACTTATTTTCCGGATAAAAAACTTGAATATGAAATTTCAGTCAAAGATTTCCAGGCGTTCTCAAGTACTCGTGTTTTGAGACATAGACAAACAACGAATGACTTTCTTTTGAATTATGTTTTTAGGCTCAGTGCGGTCTGAGAAGTGGGGATTCATTGAAAGCGACAACTGTCCTTATATAAATGTCCTTATGTAAATGCGTCTCAGTGGTTGATTTTAATTTTAATTTTGAATGGAGTTGCATACCAATAGCGAAAAAATTTATGATTGAAAACTTAGATCTATAACTTCAAATTCCAAATATTCAGGAGAGCTATGCAGAGCAAGTATTTAATATGTTACATTCAATAATATTCGAGTATGTTACCTATTGTATTCATAATCAAATTTCAAATATACGTTTGTTCCAATCACTGAAAATTTGCAAGATGATAGACATAAACCGAAGAACACAAGCTCTACTCTTTCAGAGCCCCTTAAAAAGACACGTTTCTGCAACAGATCTATCTTCCTAGATGATTACAAATTATTCAGTAGCCAAATGAATTTTTGAAAAAAAAATTAATTCAATAAAGATCAATCAGGCACATCTTTGGCAGAATTCTGTTGAAGAGTACCTGATTGCGTTCAAAAAATTTTATGTGATTGCTGACGTCTTCCACTTCGCGTTGCTAGAAATAGGAGATTGAAATTATTGTAAATTGACGATGATGGACTCAGATCTCATGCTATACTTTGTTTCCAACAATTGGTTACTTCATCTTAAAACAATAATATTATATCTCTTGTTAACAAAAATATATTTCTTAATTACATGAATGGATTCTCTTATGACAATTATATGTTGATTTCATCTTGAAGTTCATTCAATTACTACATGATTCTACGATCTCTTGTTTGATAAGAGTTTTATAGTGTGAAATATGCATGTCCCCTATTTTGTATTCAAAATGCAATAATATTGTCGCGTATTACCCTTATCCTGGAAATTTCTGAGCATAACCTGAAGAAGATCACAGAAATCTGTTATTTTATCAATATTTAATTGAACTACCTACATTCTCTTCTATGAGATGTGTACATTGTTGTGAATTGAAATCGGAAATGTGCGCAAAAGTGTACCCATAAATAGTATAATCAAATGAACGTTTCAAATCTTATCAATTATTCTTCATTGTCTACAAACAATTAAATTTTCTGCAACAATATCATTACAGAACTATAATTCCACTGACATATGCAGTAATTAGATACCAAGTAAACTGACTGAGCCTCTTCACAACCTGCAGCGCTAATAATGAATTTATTATAAGCATGTTTTCTACAATATTTGTCATGTTCAATTTTCCTTTAAAACTGTTCTAGAGGATTTATTCAATTCTACGGTACAAAATACAAATTTAGTTGAGTAATTAAACAGAATTTATCATATGCTCACAGTTTATTTGAGTGAAGTTTCATAATTTACATTTCTCAACAAATGAATAATGTTAATTGATATCTCCATTGTTGTTTTTGATCGATCTTTTCTTGATTCAAACTGAAAGTTTTCACAAATTAGAAATAGCATATATTCTCTTCTAATTACTTTGAATAATACACTTTTTATTCGACATGCCAGTTGAAAACGGTCCAAGAGCTTTTATGGGACCAATATCTTAGCCTCCAGGTGGACCGGGATACTGAGTCGATTTACTCTCAATGAATATACATGATTTGAAACACTGTTTCTAAAAATTATATCAAGTTATAAGAGCAACAAATAAATACATCAACTACCTGAACAAATCTAATTTGAATCTTCTGACTGCATGAATTCAGTTATGATGTTATTGATGTCTGATGCACGACCAACAGTAGATGGAACTGTCTGATAGCAAAGTACATTTTTGTGCTATTGTAAGACTGGTCCAGAAGACTAAAATTGAAGTAGCACATTCTTAACTGAAATAGATCATAATTTTAATAGAATAACTATAATTCTATAATACATTTCGGTTAAGAAAGGTCCAAAGATTCTTATGGGACTATGATTCTAGCATTCCGATTGACCATGATGCGAACCAGTTCCACATAAGCACAATAACACTTGGCTATGTGTCAGTTGCATCATTTATCAGTTGCCCATCAATTATCATAAACAGATTATTTTGAAGATTCAAATTCGGTTAGTATGTGACTATATTTGTTGCTCTTATTTCTTGACTTCATTCCTAGCAAACTTGTTGTGAAACCTATATTTATTGTGAGTGGATCATATTCGCATTTCAGTCTATTGGATAGCGTTTCGACCGGCTTCGCAGGTCTAAGCGCTAGGCTTCGCAGCTCCATATGTGAACCGCCTCCAGCAAAAATAATTTCTTGGTAGAATTAGTTCCGATTTCAATTTGAGCCTACAGAATCCTTCTGCTCCATATTATATTTCTGCATTCTCTTTTATTCGTGATTTCACTGTTTTTTATAGACAAATCCCAATGTTTCTTTATGTATTCATCTGGAGGGAAATTATTGATTTTAACTCCTTCACAAACTACAGAAACACTAGGCGTCGCAGCTCCATATATGTACCGCCTCTCTGACGAGAATTCTTCTTTTACAAAATCAATCCTGAATGTGAATTGAGCTCACATAATTCCTCTGCTTCATATTATATTTCCACACTTTTCTCTGCCCGTGATTGTATCGATTGACAGTTTTCAATGATATCTAGGTAAAATATCTTGAGAAAATCATTGATTTCATTCCCTTTAAGGATTAGTGACGAGATGGCGAAATTGTTCCTCTAGTAGAACCATGTTTTCAACCAGGCCTGAAACAATTTTTATAAGTAGATATATAATCATCAAATACAATATATTACAGCTTCTTACATCTTGAGGAACTAATAATAGCTTAATACTCCAATAAGAGTTAACTTCTTACCAATGGTAGTGAGATGCTAGTGCCAAGTTCTGTATATAAGACCGTGATGCGTGAATTTACATGCTCTATTTTTGCATGGAAGACTGCAAAAGTTTTGAAATGGCCAATACCACTGTGAAAATATTTTACTCCATGTATTAAGTTTGCAACAATTTAAGAGTTAGCGGACATAATTTTTTTCTTATATATTCATGTTGTTCTTTCTTATTTGCAACATTTATCGTCCAACGCATCGTCAACGCTACCATCGACAAACCTAGGCATGTGGCGTCCAAATATGAGTATAAAAATTCTCATTCTGCATTGATAATAATTATTTCCAAACTTTGAAAAAATTCACGGAACTTTATAATAAATAAAATTAAACCGCTAATAATTTTGGAAAATGTTCCAGGTAAATATTGTGCCAATTCATTAGAGGATCAATCTAAGTTATTTCATATCTTTTGATAAATACCACCGTCGTTAAAATAAACGCAAAAAACTCAAATATTCGATCAATGAAGTTTTGGTACCGCAAATTGCAAGTACCTTATCTATGAATATGAACCTATTTTTTGGATGAAAAACTTGAATATGAAATTTCAGTCACAGGCGTTCTCAAGTTATCGTGTTTTAAGACGTAGACAAACACAACGACTGACTTTCTTTTGAATTATGTTTTTGGGTTCAGTAGAGTCTAAAACGTGAAGATTCATTGGAAGCGACAACTGTCCTTAAACTTTTTTGTGAATGCGTCTTAGTGGTTGTTTTTAATTTTAATTTTGAATGGAGTTGCATACCAATAGCGGAAAAATTGATGATTGAAAACTTAGATCTGTGACTTCAAATTTCAAATATTCAGGAAAGCTATGCAGAGCAAGTATTCAATATGTTACATTCAATAATATTCGAGTACATTACCTATTGTATTCATAATAAAATTCCCAATATACGTTTGTTTCAATCACTGAAAATTAGCAAGATGATAGACATAAACCAAAGAACACAAGCTCCACTCTTTCAGAGCCCCTTAAAAAACACGTTTCTGCAACAGATTTATCTTCCTAGATGATTACAAATTATTTTTGAGAAAAATATAAATTCAATACAGAGCAATCAGGCACATCTGTGGCAGTATTCAGTTGAAGAGTACCTGACTGCGTTCAAGAAATTTTATGTGATTGCTGAAATCTTCCACTTCAAAATGCCAGAAATAAGAGATTGAAATTATTGTAAATTGACGATGATTGACTCAAATTCCATGCTATACTTTTTTTCCAACAATTGGTTACTTCATCTTGATAACAATAATATTATATCTCTTGATAACAAAAATAAATTTTTTTATCACAAGATTGGATTCTCTTATTACAATTATATGGTAATTTTATCTTGAAGTTCAGTTAATAACTACATCATTCTACGATCTCTTGTTTGATAGGAGTTTTATGGTGTGGGATATGCATGTTCCCTATTTTGTATCCAAAATGCAATAATATTGTCGCATGTTACTCTTATCCTAGAAATTTCTGAGCATAACCTAGAAAAGATCACAGAGATTTGTCATTTTATTAATATTATTCGTGAAATTACCTAGTTTCTCTTCTATGAGATGTGTAGATTGTTGTGAATTTGAATTGGAAATGTGCGCAAAAGCGTACCTATGAATAGTATAATCAAAGGATGGATGAATCAGCAGGATTAGTATATTAAATTCATATCTCTTGAGCCAGCATTTCGAGTATTATCAATTCTTCTTCATTGTCTACAAACAATTGAATTTTCTGCAACAATATTATCACAGAACTTTAATTTCACTGACATACGCAGTAATTAGATACCAAGTAATCTGACTGAACTTCTCCACAACCTGCAGCGCTAATAATGAATTTATTATGAGCATGTTTTCTACAATATTTGTAAATGTGGTATAAATTGTCTAGTGCATTCATAAATACTTAGTCATGTTCAAGCTTCTTTTAAAACTGTTCTCAAGGATTTATTCAATTCTACGGTACAAAATACAAATTGAGTTGAGTGATTAAACAGAATTCATCATATGCTTACAGTTTATTTGAGTGAAGTTTCATAATTTACATTTCTCAACAAATGAATAATTTTAATTGATATCTCAATTGTTGTTTTTAACCAATCTTTTCTTGATTCAAACTGAGAGGTTTCACAGATTAGAAATAGCATATATTCTCTCCTAATTACTTTGAATCATACACTTTTTATTCGACATGCCAGTTAAAAACGGTCCAAGAGCTTTAATGGGACCAATATCCTAGCCTCCAGGTTGACCGGGATACCGAGTCGATTTACTCTCAATGAATATACATGATTTGAAACACTGTTTCTAAAAATTATATCAAGTTATAAGAGCAACAAATATATACATCAACTACCTGAACAGATCTAATTTGAATCTTCTGACTGCATGAATGCAGTTATGGGAGACTTAAATTGAAGTAGCACATTTTTAACCGAAATAGATCATAATTTTAATGAAATAGCAATAATTCTATAATACATTTCGGTTAAGAACGGTCCAAAGATTCTTATGGGATATGATTCTAGCCTTCCGATTGACCATGATGCGAACCAGTTTTACATAAGCACAATAACACTCGGCTATGTGTCAGTTGCATCATTTGTCAGTTGCTCATCAATTTTCATGAACAGATTATTTTGAAAATCCAAATTTGCTTCCATTCGGTTAATATGTGACTTCATTTGTTGCTCTTATTTCTTGACTTAATTTCTAGCAAACTTGTTGTGAAACCGATATTCATTGTGAGTGGATCATATTCGCATTTCAGTCTATTGGAAGACTCAAATCGTAATGCCGTAAGAGCCCTTGGACCATTCATGACATAAATTAACCATAGAAAAAAATACTTTTGATCACTTCCAACAATTATTCATTGAACTTGATACTTTCTCTGCAATAAACTATTTCATACATTGTTATCTATTATACAGATTGATACAATATTTTAGAATCTGCTGTCTCATTATGAATTTAAAATATTCTCATGTCACGACATTCTAATTTTTCGTGAACATATAAAATTTCATTTTCTCACATCGCTAAAACAATAAGTATTGTAAAAGCTGTAGAATATTCGATAGAAAAAAATACAAATACAAATTACGGCTCACTTTTATGCTAGGAACCTAGTGACGTGCGCATGCGCGTACCTTGTACATGTATTGCTATAGTCAGTGACTTTCAAACAAAGAGCATTCCACCTAAATACGTACAAGTGTGTGCCTCGCTGACAATATTGAATTTTTTTCAATACTAGTTGGCTTATAAAGCTTGGTTTAGGTTTTATTCTGGCTGTTTTTTTTGAACTGAAAAAACACTAATTTACTGTTTTCCAATGCTACTTGACCTTAAAAAGCTCGGTTTAGGTTAGGTTCTGTATTTTTTGAACTAAAAAACACTGATTTACTGTTTTCCAATACTAATTGGCCCGGAAAGCTCGTTGTAGGTTATGTTAAAGTTGCTTTTTCTTGAATGTAAAATACTAGTTCATACCGTTCTAGTGCCCCTGGAAAATTTCTTCGAATCTCTGTGGCACCATCTCTTTTCACTTTTATAACTACCACTAGGTTCCTATTGTGAAAATCTACCAAAATTACTTATGGTCTAATGGAAGACTCTATTCGCATACGAAAGTTTAATAGAATAACATCACTTCTAGATTTCAAATTAGTTTGCAGCAACAGATTAATAATTGAAAACTGACGCATGCGCACAAACGGTTTGGAATTGTATGCGTACGTTCCGTTTGTATCTCAAAATTTGAGAAAGAATGAATAATGACAAATGATACTTTCATCATCGTTTTCGACCAAGCTTATCGTGTTTTATCAGCTCAATGCAGCTTTTAGGAGAAGTATAGAAGTACTACAAATACGAAATTGATAGAACTATTTATACTTTAATATGAATTTGTGTCATCATTTCTTCAGGCAATCAATGTGATCTAAGTGACAATGATTAAGTGATTCATGTTTCTTTGGTCGTTATTTGTTATCCTCACTTCTTCACTTTTGATCACAAAATGACAATCCCCTTACCCTTTTGAATCGGACTTTTTGCATGTTCACGATGATTGCGATAGCAGAATCTGTGTAAATTTGAAAAATGGCGGATAGAACAGAACAAGAAAATCGTTGGTAATACAATGAGTGCACATTCCGCATCTTATATGATGGAATAAATATAGGAACAATCATACAATAATAGATAGTGCATGAAAAACAAACTATTTGATGAATTATAATAAAAATCAATACGGAAAAATTCTGATATTTCAACCAATCAAAAGAAAAAAAATCGCCAAAAATCATAGCTATAAAATATATTTTTTAAAACGAATATATAAATATTCTCAAATCAAAATATTCAATTCAGTATTCTCACTATAGGATCGCTGCAATAAATGATCCATGATTCGTAATTCGTTGTTTTCTTGTTTCAAAAAATAATCATGATTCACATACAGCAAATATGATCCTGAGATGCACAATATGATTGTCGAAGAAACACGCCTATTGTAACATGATCCATTTGATGATTCATAGATTATTGTACAAAATATTTAGGTACAATTAGTTCCTCAAGAAATATTTGATTTATATTTTTAAACAAATAAAAAATTCAGATTGATGGCCCCATTGTCGTAATCTAATGTCATTACTCTATTTGATCCATTATTAGGTTATGGTCTGATGGTTCTCACCAATTTTGATCAATGTAAACTCCTATTCGTTGATTCAATTGAATTCTCAATGTATTGGCTTCATTGATTGAAAGGGATTTTATAATCTGCTGATGATTGCATGTTTCATTGTTGTACCTCAACAAAATGTACGATTGGATTGGTTGGTCCTTGCAATATATGCGTTAATGTCTGATTCATACATTTAAAACGTGGAAAGAGCACCTCACTGATATTTTAATGGAATATTATGTACAAAATTATTATCAAGAACTCCTCCAAGTTGAGTATCTTCTGGATACATATCTTCTGTAATCCATATAGGCTACGTTTGCTGTGTATAACCTGTATACAACAATGAACTCTTGAATTCAACAATGCCATTTAAGTCTCTAGTGCATACATCAGATCTGTCTACTACGCATTGAATCATTAGCTCATGAATAAACATCAGAGCCTAGGCTATTAGATGTCAGAAACTTCAGATCAAAATCTTAGAACTACTGGGATTTGCTACTCTTTCCAATGAACTTGATGCAGCCAAAGATCTTTCAACGGTATATAGCAGTATGATATAATTGTCTTTATATCAAACTTTGAATGAATATTTGCAGTATATGTACATCGATCGAATTTTTGGGATCGAAAGCAGAATCATCAAGTAATTATCTCTTATTATTTTTCATTTCATTTACCCAGTGAATAGGAACATCCATAATAAATATCAAATTGGTCACTTTTTTTATAGTATACAGAATAAATACGTTTAATCTATTCGAGTATTATTTCATTATTTGAATCGTTTACACTCAAGCTTATCGTGTTTCATTAGCTCAATGCAGTTTTCAGGAGAATTATTTTCTACATAACTGCAAATAAAAAGTTAATGAGAATATTTATTTTTTTATTGCAGAATATTTATCACATGTACCAAACTATAGTTACTTGAGATATTTCAAGTGGCATTTAATCTTCAGTACTCATTCTACAGGAAATCAATATTGTGAATTAGGATATAAATCGTATCTAGAAAATAGTATATTCAAATGATGGATGGTCGGAAAATGGATGAATCAGTATCAGTGAATTAAATTCATATCACTCAAGCAGACGTTTCAAATCTTAATAATTCTTCTCCAATGCCTACAAATAATTAAATTTTCTTCAATATTATCACTACAAAACTATAATTTTGTGATTAGATAGATAGATAGCGCTAATTATGAATTTATTGTATGCATGTTTCTGAAATATTCTCAAATATAAGATAAATTGTCTAGTGTATCAATGAAAACATGCTTATGGTCCATTCATCTCAAATACTTTTCTTGATGATTTATTCGACTCTACGATATAAAATACGAAGTAAGTTGGATAATTATGAATACATACCAATGAATAACCTTATTCCGTTGATGATCCTGAATGGATATATTTGATTTGAGAAATATCTAAAAAAATTTGTCGCAAAAGCCAGAATACTTTTTATAAATAAGGCTGGGCAACAACGATCATTACCACTATTACCAGTTCAATAATATGGAAGAGTAATTGATGGTGTGTTAATACAATAACGACGATTATTGAAATGTTATGCTCGTCCTCATGGTGGTGATAAAGCAGAACTTATTGATACGCTAGGATGACAATTATTTTCATATTAGGTTCAAATTATTCAATACAATATTAATTCCGAATACAGAGGGTAATAATCAGAAAATTCAGTAATAGATCACATTTAACACATTCTGGACATAATTTCAGTTACTTTTGCTTCGTTGATTTGATAAGTTTTCGACGAAATTCAAGACAAGGCTTTGGGAAGCTAATTAAATAATATTAACTGTCTAAAAATCACTTACAACGCATATCGCTGTGACATATTCCATTACAACAGCGCTATTCTGCCCCTTTGTGAACTGATAACAATATATATTTTCATTAAAAAGCTTGTATCATGATTTTACTGTAAATATATATCAAAATTGTGATAAATATGAATTTCCTAAAATCTCACATTGAAAAAATAGTATTAACGGCTTATCTACGTATTAAGTGCCCAAGAAACATGGCGGATGTCCAGGCATGCGCACAAAAAAATTCCAATTATGAAAAGTGCTATTGTTGGCATCTTATATAAAAGTAAGTTTCTTGATTGAAAGAATTGATTTCCTGATAACAAATGCCATCGTAATCATCGAGCATTCTACTATAACAACTTCTAGTAAATCCTCAAGCATAACCTGAAAAATATGACATAAATTACACTCTAATTACAAAAATAAATTTCTTGATTACTAGAATCGATTTTCTCATAACAATTACATGTTGAAATCATCTTGGAACCTATGCGATCGCTTGTTTGAAAGGATTTATATTGTACGGAATATGCCTGTTTTCTATTTTGTGTTGAAAATGCATTAGTATTGTGACATTATACTTTATTTCAATAAAGTTTGAGTATAGCCTGAAAAATATTACATAAGATTGTCATTTTGTTAATAATATTCAATTAAACTACTTACTTTCTATTTATCAGATGAGAACATTGTTGTGAACTGGCATTGACATTTCGCGTAAAAGCGAGTACGCATGTGCAGTTTCTGCTTGAGGAATATGTTGGCAACACTGACGTTTCAATGAATGTTATGAAAATTATTTCTATTAAAATAAGCTTCATAAAAGCTTGAAATACATCACAAATGATCCATTTGAATGTTTTATCTACATAACAATACATAATATCTATATTAAATAGTGAATTTTGTGATATTTTGAGAAATATTTCAAATACCTGTATGTCAAACTTGACAGAAGCGACCCGATGTTCATTAATTTTTTGTCAGGGATAACTTGAGAATAATCTGACGGCCAGTGAACTGTCATTTTCGACCATTGTAATCGATGGTTTTGGCCTTCTCCTGTGATTACTATACATGTGATGGTATTCAAATATATAAAAAGGAATAGTCCTCATTAAGATGTATTGAATAGAGAAGGAATGAGCAAAATCAAATATAACGTTTAAGCTGTAGCGATGAATAAAAATTTTTTTGGTAACATCCAACTGACAGTTGTAATTGCAAAAATTTATGCGGATTAGTATATAGGACTAGCGTTTCGACCTTCTTCGCAGGTCTAAGCGCTAGGCTTCGCAGCTCCATATGTGAACCGCCTCCGGCAAAAATAATTTCTTAATAAGATTAGTCCCAATCATAATTTCAGCGTACAGAATTTTCCTGCTCCATATTATATTTCTGCATTTTCCCTCATTCGTGATTTCACTCTTTTTTATAGACAATTCCCAATGTTATTTCATGTATTTATCTAGAGAAAAATTATTGATTCCAACTTCTTCACGAATTACAGAGACTCTAGGCGTCGCAGCTCCAAATATGTACCGCCTCTCTGACAAGAGTTCTTCCTTGACAAGATCAATCTCGGATGTGAATTGAGCTCACGTAATTCGCCTGATTCATATTATTTTACTACACTTTTCTCTGTCCGTGATTACATTGATTGACAGTTTCCAATCATATTTAGGTATAAATCCTTAAGAAAATCGTCGATTTCATTCCCTTTAAGGATTAGCGACGAGATGGCGAGATTGTTTCTCTAGTAGAACTATCTTTTCAAAAGAACCACTCTTGCCGCACAATTTCCAATATTATTCATAGGTCTTGATACTCACCAGTAAGGGTATCCATTATTAAAGCAGCTTATTAATTATTCAAACTACTACAGACGGCGTTAAGATCGACAAAATAAGTGTGCGAGGAAAACAGAAAGTGTGCATCAGAAAGACAAGAAACAGCGATTCGAATAATTCAAGTCTGGATTGAATATTTAATTTTACATCCTAAAATTTATTGATATATAGCACTCAATATCAATAATATTCAAAATATTCATTTATTTATTCATTTATTTATTTATTTATTTTAAAATACACTGTCCAAACAGATACCCAAAACTAGACGGGATCAAAAGTACAAAGTAACAATAAATATACAGATGAAAACAAAATACGAATTATGTATTGTATAAAAATATTTGTGAAAAAAAGAAACAATGAGATTCCAAAATATCTGTAAGTTTTACATTTTTTTTTTTTTTTTAAATTTTAATTTTTATTTTGCTGGAACAAATTGAGACGTGTCAGGGCTTGAGACGTTTAAAAGTATTGATAGTATCATAGAATATATCAGCTTGATTTTGAACACTGTTGTAAGTTTCATACATTTGATTCAGGGGAGAGTGGAGAAGGATATTTGTACGGCATTTAGGTGTTTGGAATGTCCGCTGACTACGTGAATTGAAGGAAGGAACTCGGAAGTCCACTAAACTTAGTGTTGTTGGATCGTCTAGAGAGTTATTTATGAGTTTATGTAAATATAAAAGCTGTGTTCTATTGCGTCTGTCGGTTAACTTAGTGAAGTTGAAATAATCTAGGAGATATTCGTAAGACACGTTGAAATCGGGGTAAATATTATGAACTTTGAAATACAGATACCGTAGAAATTTTTTTTGTACTGATTCAAGTAAAGAAATATATGCCCCATACGAAGGACTCCAGATTATTGAACATTGCCATCAAATAGCAATAGAATTCCTAATATCCCATAATAATAACATTTAATTTCTTTGTATTCACAAAAATGGATATTTGAACTTGTGTCAAATGAATGTTTCCCTCAATCTCCCTTAAACTATTATCATAAGTAGATTTATAATCATCAACTACAATATATCACAGCTTCTCACATCTTGAGGAACTAATAATAACTAAATACTTCAATAAGAGTCAATCCCTTGCCAATGGTAGTGAGATGCTAGTGTCAAGTCCTATATATAAGACCATGGTGCGTGAATTAACATGCTCTATTCTTGCATCGAAAACTGCACAAGTTTTTCAAATTGCTAATACCCCTGTAAATATACTTTACTAATGCCCGGTTTTATAAAGGGCAGTGTATTTTACTTCCAGAGTAAATAAAATTTACTCTTTTAGATGACAGTCGATTATTTGACAGCAATGATTTTGTTGTCATAAAGAAGCTCAAACTGATTAGAATTTGTTAAATAAAATAAATTTACTACAGAAGTAAATTCACTTGAATCTTTTATGAAACCGGCCATTAATGTATTGAATTTGAAACAATGTAAGAGTTGGCGAACATCATTCATTTCTTGTACATTCATGTTGTTTCTTCTAATTTGCAACATGTTCTGTCGAACTCATCGTCAACGCTACCATCGTCAAACCTTGGCTTGCGACGTCCAAATATGAGTATAAATAACTCTTATTTCACATTGATAATAATTATTTCCCTACTTTAAATGAATTCATCGAATTTTATAATAAATGAAATAAAACCGCAAATTATTTTGGGAAATGTTCCAGGTGAATGTTGTGCCAATTCATGAAGGAATCAATCTGAGCTATTTTTCATTACCCATGCAGAATGCGTACTACTTTGCGCACGTAAATGGTGCTTTGGCTTTTGAGTGCGCCAGGTATAATTTATGTGCGACAAGTAAGCTTGTCGCACGCAAACCATTTATCGCTCGGAAAGATAAGTGCAAAATAGTACTAATCCTGCATTCGTTAGAAAAAAATAGTATCTCCAACTCGTGCAGTGTTGTCAATAGCCCACTTTGCTCCCGTGGGTAATCAGAAACTTATCGGACTTGTTGCACAATATACTATTATAATCTTGGATAAGTACTACCGTTTATGAAATGAACGCAAAGAACTCCAAAGTTCCATCAAAGAAGTTTTGGATCCACCGATTGAATATATCTTATTCATGTATACGAACCTATTTTTCTGATAAAAAACTTGAATGTGAAATTTAAGTCGAAAATTTCTAGCCGTTCTCAAGTTATCGTGCTTTTATGAATAAACAAACACAACGACTGACTTTCTCTTAAATTATGTTTTTTTGGGTTCAGTAGGGTCTAAAACGTAGAGATTTATTGGAAGCGTTAACTGTCCTCATACTTTTTTGTGAATGCATCTCAGTGGTTGATTTTGATTACAATTTTAAATGAAGTTGCATACCAATAACGGAAAAAAATTGAAAGTAATTACAATAATACACATTTCTTCTCCATTGTTTTCTACACCTGATTTATAAGCCATTCAATAAGTTAATTTTACTATCAATTTCGACCCTTGTAACAAAATCAGGATATACGATGTGACACAATGATCGAGTTCAATGAGAAACTTTTCTTCCAGGTCTGAACAAAGAATAAGGGCGTTTTTATTTTCAATTTAATTCTGAGAACTCAAACCTTTCTCGGGATGCTTATTTCCACACAAGCAAAAACGCTATGAACCACACTTTCATATATTTGTGCGAAATTTTATCACAAAAAGCAAATTGGCTCCAAACATATCTCCAAGGATATTTTAAATCCGAAGCGAATTTGTCCAAATCAATTGAAAGTTAAGACTCAACCCAGTAGCCTGAAAATATTTATTCAGAAAAACTGGTAAATATAATTACCGTCTCAGTTGTTATGCTGACTCATATTTCACATCTGAAACAGCATTAAAAGATGAAGAATAAATTGCTTGAATAGAGAACCAATCGGTTGTTTCTTGACAACAATAGAAATAAATCAGAAAACAACCCTGAATTGTTGAATAAAATCATCTACGCTTTGTATTTTGGAATTTTTTCTCTTCAGTGATCATTGAATGATCACAGCTATCAGTTTGCAATCGATTGCAACAATATTTTGTTCATCCCTATAATGATTGAGTGGATGAGAATAAGATTTAGGGATTATTGTTGTTCGCTGCTAACAATAAATTATTATTGGTTGATCACAACAATAGATGGGCTGATTCAAACAATATTTTGTTGATAGCAATGATAGAGAAGGTAATCCTAATTATCAATTGTTGATAGTGACTAGTAGGTAGCATTATTTGTTGATTATACTAATAACTTTTCCATCATAGTATGTGGTTGATAGTACAATATCCATTGAATGGTCATTCTACGGATTGCAACAATCAACCATTGATCGCAATTGGAATTGAGTAAATGACAACAATAATTTTTACCAAGTTTTCATCGTTTATCTAATGAAACAGCAATAACTTTACAATTAAAATCAAAATTGAGTTGATCAGAACAAATGATTGTTGCCCGTAATAATCCACAATCGATGATTCCTACTCAAGAATTATTGTTGATAATATGATCATAATACTCACTACAATAACAGTACTAGATTGAAAGAAATTGCTGTTGCAGTCTTGTTGATGAGAACAGCAAAATTATTCAATAAATCAATATTAGTTGTTCGAAGTGCCTATTCAATCGAATACAATATTTAGGGATTGATCAAAATAATGAAATCGATGAATGAAGCAATGAAAATGCTGACAGCTGTTCTATCATCTGACTACTCGTCATCCGATTCCTTTATATTCAACAAAACATTCTTGTTCTTCACAATTACAATATATTTCAATAACAGATATTATGAACAAACAATAAAAGAACAATAATATCTGACTCTTGCAAAACATCTCTATCCACTCTATATTACGCATGCGCACCCAAGCGCCTACGTCACACCTTACAATGTTACCAACTGTTGGAACAGATGTCTGTGTTGTTTGTTTGAAATCAGCTGATTACAACAGTAAATTCTAACTTACAGTAACCCGCATAATCTACCAACATTTTCCGCGAAAACTCTTTCTAGAATAACTACTTTTAATCTATTTATATCATGTGTCTCCTACACTTTTTGAGAAATTTTCAATATTGTTAAATGATTGCAGTGGATATACAGAATAGGTATATACGTACAGTTTATCTGAGTATTATTTTATTATTTAAATCGTTCACACCCAAACTTATCGTGTTTCATCAGCGCAATGCAAGTTTTAGGAGGATTATCTTTTACATAACCTCAAATACAAAGTTAATCAGAATATTTATTTTTTCATCGCAGAATATTTACCACATGTACCAAACTATAGTGACTTGACATATTCCAAGAGGCATTTAATCTTCAATACTTATTTTATAGGGAAACAATATTGTAAATTAGAGTATAAATCGTATCTTGAAAATAGTATAATCAAATGATGGATCGTCGGAAGATGGATGAATCAGTATTAATGAATTAAATTCATATCACTTGAGCAAAAATTTGAAATCTTATTAATTCTTCTTCAGTGCCTACAAATAATTGAATTTTCTTCAACAATATCACTTTGGAATCGTATTCATCAAGCATTCTGCTATAGCAGCTTCCAATAAATCCTTGAGCATAACCTTAAAAATATAACATGGAGTTACACTTTAAAAATTTCTTGATTATAAGAATCGATTTCCTTATAACAATTACATGTTGAAATCATCTTGAAACTTATGCGATCGCTTGTTTGAGAGGATTTATGTTGTACAAAACATGCCTGTTTCCTATTTTGTGCTGAAAATGCATGGGCATTGTGACATTATACTTTATTTCAAAAAATGTTTGAGCATAGCCTGAAAAATATAACATAAAATCGTGATTTTGTTAATATTATTCAATTGAACTACTTACTAATTATTTATAAGATGTGTACATTGTTATGAACTGGCATTGTCATTTTGCGTCAAAGCGAGTACGCAGGTGCAGCTTCTGTTTGGGAAATAAGTTGGCAACACTGACATTCTATTGAATGTCAAAAAATTTATTTTGATTGAAATAAGCTTAATGAAAGCTTTGAATACATCACAAATTATTCATTTAAATGTTTTATCCATATAACAATACTTGAAATCTTGATTCAATAGTGAATCTTGTAATGTTTTGAATATTATTTCAATACATGTATGTCAAACTTGACAGAAGGGTCCCGATGTTCATCAATTTTCTAGCATTGATAGCTTGATATTATTTCGAACTGTCACTTTTGACAATTCTCACTGATGGTTTTTTATTTTTCCTGTAAATACTATAGATGTAATAATTTTCTAACATATGAAAGGCACTCCGCCTAGTGAATACGCAATTTATAAAAAAAAAATTTCAAAAATCGACTGAACCGTTTGGGCTGTAGCCTGGGGCAAAGTCGAATTAGTAATCCTCACACTTGGCCTTTTAGTATAGTTTAGATAGATAGCGTTTTGACCTGCTTTGTAGGTCTGAGCGCTAGGCTTCGCAGCTCCATATGTGAACCGCCTCCGGCAAAAATGATTTCTTGATAAGATTAGTTCCGATTATAATTTTAGCCTACAGAATCCTTCTGCTTCATATTATATTTCTGCACTCTCTCTTATTCGTTTTTTCATGTATTTATCTGGAGAGGAATTATTGATTTCAACTCCTTCACAAACTACAGAAACACTAGGAGTCGCAGCTCCATATATGTACCGCCTCTCTCATAAGAATTCTTCTTTTACAAAATCAATTCCGAATGTGAATTGAGCTCACATAATTCCTCTGATTCATATTATATTTCTACACTTTTCTCTGCCCGTGATTAAATTGATTGACAGTTTCCAATGATATCCAGGTAAAGTTCCTTGACAAAATCATTGATTTCATTCCCTTCAAGGATTAGCGACAGGATGGCGAAATTGTTCCTCTAGTAGAACCATCTTTTCAACCGGGCCTAAGACTATTATTATAAGTAGATATATATTCATCAAATACAATATATTACAGCTTCTTACATCTTGAGGAACTAATAATAGCTAAATACTCCAATAAGAGTCAACCTCTCACCAATGGTAGTGAGATGCTAGTGCCAAGACCTGTATATAAGACCGTGATGCGTGAATTTACATGCTCTATTTTTGCATGGAGAAACGCAGAAGTTTCACAAATTGCCAATACCACTGTGAGAATACTTTACTCCATGTATCAAGTTTGCAACTTTTTGAGAGTTAGCGAACATAATTTTTTTCTTATATATTCATGTTGCTCTTTCTTATTTGAAACGTTTCTCATCTAACGATGCGTCAACGCTACCATCGACAGACCTTGGCATGCCACGTTCAAATATGACTAAAAAAAATTCTGATTCTGCATTGATAATAATTATTTCCCTACTTTTGAAAAATACATCGAGCTTCATAATAAATAAAATAAAACCGCTGATAATTTTTGGAGATGCTCCAGGTGAATGTTGTGCCAATTCATTTGGGTATCAATCTGAGTAATTTTATATCTTTTGATGAATACCACCGTTGATAAAATAAACGCAAAAAACTCAAACATTCCATCAATGAAGTTTTGGTACCACAGATTGAAAGTACCTTATTCATATATATGAACCTATTTTTTGGATAAAAAACTTGAATATGAAATTTCAGTCAAAGATTTCTAGGCGTTCTCAAGTACTCGTGTTTTGAGACATAGACAAACAACGACTGACTTTCTTTTAAATTATGTTTTTGGGTTCAGTAGAGTCTAAAAAGTGAAGATTCATTTAAAGCGACAACTGTCCTTATATTTTTCAGTAAATGCGTCTCAATGGTTGATTTTAATTGTAATTTTGAATGGAGTTGCATACCTATAACGGAAAGATTGATGTTTGAAAACTTAGATCTGTAACTTCAAATTTCAAATATTCAGGGAAGCTATGCAGAGCAAGTATTTAATATGTTACATTTAATAATATTCAAGTATGTTACCTATTGTATTCATAATCAAATTTCAAATATACGTTTGTTTCAATCACAGAAAATTTGCGAGATGATAGACATAAAACGAAGAACACTAGCACCACTATCAGAGCTCCTTCAAAAAACACGTTTCTGCAACAGATCTATCTTCCTAGACGATTACAAATTATTGAGTAGCCAAATGAATTTTTTAGAACAAAGTAAATTCAATAAAGAGCAATCAGGCACATCTTTGGCAGAATTCAGTTTAAGAGTACCTGATTGCGTTCAAGAAATGTTATGTGATTGCTGACATCTTCCACTTCAAGTTGCTAGAAATAAGAGATTGAAATTATTGTAAATTGACGATGATGGACTCAAATTTCATGCTATACTTTGTTTCCAACAATTGGTTACTTCATCTTGATAACAATAATATTATATCTCTTGATAACAAAAATTCATTTCTTGATTACATGAATGGATTCTCTTATCACAATTATATGGTAATTTCATCTTGAAGTTCAGTCAATAACTACATGATTCTACGATCTCTTGTTTGATAAGAGTTTTATAGTGTGGAATATGCATGTTTCCTATTCTTTATCCAAAATGCAATAATATTGTCGCATATAACTCTTATCCTAGAAATTTCTGAGCATAACCTAAAGAAGATCACAGAAATTTGTCTTTTCATTATTATTATTTGATCAAACTACCTACTTTCTCTTCTATGAGATGTGTACATTGTTGTGAATTGAAATTGGATATGTGCGCAAAAGCGTACCTATAAATAGTATAATCAAATGATGGATCGTCGGATGATGGATGAATCAGCAGGATTAGTATATTTAATTCATATCTCTTGAGCCAACGTTTCGAATCTAAACTAAAATTCCATTGACATACGCAGTAATTAGATACCAAGTAAACTGACTGAACCTCTTCACAACTTCAGCGCTAATAATGAATTAATTATGAGCATGTTTTCTACAATATTTGTAAATGTGGTATGAATTACCTAGTGCATTCATAAATACTTAGTCATGTTCAATTTTCCTTTAAAACTGTCCTTAAGGATTTATACAATTCTACGGTACAAAATACAAATTTAGTTGAGTAATTGAACAGAATTAAGCATAGCATAGCATATATTTTCTCCTAATTACTTTGAATAATACACTTTTTATTCGACATGCCAGTTAAAAACGGTCCGAAAGCTTTAATGGGACCAATATCTCAGCCTCCAGGTTGACCGGGATACCGAGTCGATTCACTCTCAATAAATATACATGATTTGAGACACAGTTTCTAGAAATTATATCAAGTTATAAGAGCAACAAATATATACATCAACTACCTGAACAGATCTTATTTGAATCCTCTGACTGCATGAATTCAGTTATGATGTTATTGATGTTTGATGCACGACTAACAGTAGATGGAACTGTTTGATAGCGAAGAACAATTTTGTGCTATTGTAAAACTGGTTTAGAAGACTTAAATCGAAGTAGCACATTTTTAACTGAAATAGATCATAATTTGAATAAAATAACAATAATTCTATAATACATTTTTATTAAGAACGGTCGAAAGATTCTTATGGGAATATGATTCTAGCCTTTCGATTGACCATGATGCGAACCAGTTTCACATAAGCACAATAACACTTGGCTAAGTGTCAGTTGCATCATTTATCAGTTGCTCATCAATAATCATAAACAGAACATTTTGAAGATTCAAATTTGCTTCCATTCGGTTAGTATGTAAATGTATTTGTTGCTTTTATTTCTTGACTATATTTCTAGCAAACTTGTTGTGAAACCTATATTCATTGTGAGTGGATCATATTCGCATTTCAGTCTAATGAAAGACTTAAATCGTGATTCCGTAAGAGCCCTTGGACCATTCTTGACATAAATGAACCATGGACAAAGATACTTTGGATCACTTCTAACAATTATTCATTGAACTTGATACTTTCCCTGCCATATACTATTTCATATATTGTTATCTATTATACAGATTGATACAATATTTCAGAATCTGCTGTCTCATTATAAATTAAGAATATTTTCTTGTCACGACATTCTAATTTTTCGTGAACATATAAAATTTCATTTTCTTACATCTTTAAAACAGTAAGTATTGTAAAAGCTGTAGAATATTTGATAGAAAAGAATACGAATACAAATTACGGCTCACTTTTATGCTAGGAACTTAGTGACGTGCGCATGCGCGTACCTTGTACATGTACTGCTATAGTCAGTGGCTTTCAAACAAGGAGCATCCCACCTAAATACGTACAAGTGTGTGCCTCGCTGACTATAATGAATTTTTTTGGATACTAGTTGGCCTATAAAGCTTGGTTTAGGTTTTATTCTGGCTGTTTTTTTTTTGAACTAAAAAAACACTAATTCACTGTTTTTCAATACTACTTGACCAAAAAAGCTCGGTTTAGGTTATGTCTTGTGTTTTTTTAACTAGAAAAACTCCGATTTACTGTTTTCCAATACTAGTTGGCCTGAAAAGCTTGTTTAAGGTTATGTTTCAGTTGCTTTATAATGTAAAATACTAGTTCCCACCGTTCTAGTGCCACTGGAAGGAAAAATTTGGATCTCTGTGGCGCCATGTCTCTACTTTTATAACCACCACTAGGTTCCTATTGTAAAAATCTACCCAAATTACTTATGGTCTAATGGAAGACTCTATTCGCATAGGAAAGTTTAATAGAATTACATTCCAATAACATCACTTCTAGATTTCAAATTAGTTAGCAGCAACAGATTAATAATTGATAACTGACGCATGCGCACAAACGGTTTAGGAGTGTATGCGTACGTTCCGTTTGTATCTCAAAGTTTGAGAAAGAATGAATAATGACAAATGATACTTTCATCATCGTTTTCACTCAAGCTTATCGTGTTTTTTCAGCTCAATGCAGCTTTTAGGAGAAATACCTTTTACATAACCTCAAATACGACATTGATAGAACTATTTATACCATAATAATAATTTGTGTCATCATATTGTAAAATGATCCATTTGATGATTCATAGATCATTGTACAAAATATTTAGGTACAGTTAGTTCCTTGAGAAATATGATTTATATCTTTGAACAAATAAAAAATTCAGATTGATGGCTCCATTGTCGTAATCTTATGCCATTACTCTATTTGATCCATTGTTAGGTTATGGACTGATGGTTCTCACCAATTTTGATCAATGTAAACTCCTATTCGTTGATTCAATTGAATTTTTAATGTATTGGCTTCATTGATAGAAAGGGATTTTGTAATCTGCTGATGATTGCATGTTTCATTGTTGTACCTCAACAAAATGTACGATTGGATTGATTGATTTCTGCAATATATGTGTTAATGTCTGATTCATTCATTTAAAACGTGAAAAGAGCACCTCACAAATGTTTTAATGGAATATAATGTGAAAAATTATTATTAAAAACTCCTCCAAGTCGAGTATTTTTTGGGTACATTTCTTATGTAATCCATATAGGCTATGTTTGTTCAACCTGTGTACAACAATGAACTTTTGAATTCAACAATGACATTTAAGTCTCTAGTGCATACATCAGATTTATCTACTACGCATTGAATCATTAGCTCATGAAATGAATGAACATTAGAACCTAGGCTATTGAATGTCAAAAACTCTAGATCAAAATTTTAGAACTACTGGGATTTGCTACTCTTTCCAATGAACTTGATATAGCCAAGGATCTTTGAACAGTATATAGCAGTATGATATAACTGTCTCCATATCAAGCTTCGAATAAATATTTGCAGTGTATGTACATCGATCGAATTTTTGGGATCGAAAGCAGAATCATCAAGTAATTATCTCCTATCCAATTTCATTTACCCAGTATCAAATTGGTCACTTTTAATATTGTAAAATGATTTTAGTTTCTAGAATATATACGTTTAATCTATTTGAGTATTACTTAATCATTTGAATTGTTCACACCCAAGCTCATCGTATTCAATCAGCTCAATGCAGATCTAAGGAGAACAATCTTTTACATAACCTCAAATAAAAAGTTAATGTGGATATTTATTTTTTCATTGCAGAATATTCATCACATGTACCTAACTATAATTACTTGACATACTCCATCTGGAATTTGATCCTCAGTACTTATTTCACAGGGAAACAATATTGTAAATTAGAATATCAGTCGTATCTAGAAAATAGTATAATTAAATCATGGATCGTCGGTAGATGGATGAATCAGTATAAGTGAATTGAATTCATATCACTCAAGCAAACGTTTCATATCTTATTAATTCTTCTCAATTGCCTACTAATAATCAAGTTATCTCCAATATATCACTACGAAACTATAATTTTGTGATTGGATAGGTACCAAGTAAACTGACTGAACTTCTCTTCAACCTGCAGCGCTAATCATGAAATTATTGTATGCATGTCTCTAGAATAATTTCAAATGTGATATAAACTGTCTAGTGTATTGATAAATACATGTTTATGGTCCATTCATCTCAAATACTTTTCTTGATGATTTATTCGACCCTACGGTATAAAATACGAAGTTAGTTGGATAATTATGAATACATACCAATGAATAACCTTATTCTGTTGATATCCTGAATGGATATATTCGATTTGAGAAATATCTAGAGAATTTTGTCGCAAAAGCCAGAATACTTTTTATAAATAAGGCTGGGCAACAACGATCATTACCACTATTACCAGTTCAATAAAATTAAAGAGTAATTGATGGTGTGCTCATACAATAACGACGATGATTGAAATGTTATGCTTGTCCTCATGGTGGTAATAAAGCAGAACTTATTAATACGCTAGGATGACAATTATTTTCATATTAGGTTCAAATTATTCAATACAATATTAATTCTGAATACAGAGCATAATAATCAAAAAATTCAGTAATAGATCACATTTAACACATTCTGGACATAATTTCAGATACTTTTGCTTCGTTGATTTGATAAGTTTTCGACGAAATCTTCAAGAAAAGGCTTTGGGAAGCTAACTAAATAATATGAATTGTCCAAAAATCACTTACTACGCATATCGCTGTGACATTGTCCATAACAACAGCGCTATTTTGCCCCTTTGTGAACCGATAACAATATATATTTTCATTAAAAAGCTTGTATTATGATTTTACTGTAAATATATATCAAAATTGTAGTGAATATGAATTTCTTAAAATCTCACATTGGAAACATAGTATTAACGGCTTATCTACGTATTAAGTGCCCAAGAAACAAGGCGGATGTCCAGGCATGCGCACAAAAAAATTCCATTTATGGAAAGAGCTATTAGGCGTGTTTCTTCGGGCAATCTATGTGATCTAAGTCATCATGATTAAGTGAATCATGTTCCTTTGGTCGTTATTCGCTATCCCCACTTCTTCACTATGTGATCACAAAGTGACAATCCCCTTACCCTCCTGAATCGGACTTTTTGCATGTTCACGATGATTGCAATAACAGACTCTGTTTAAATTTGAAATATGGCGGATAGAACACAACAAGAAAATCGTTGGCAAAACAATAAATGCACATCCCGCATCTAATATGAAGGGGTGAATATACGAATAATCATGCAATAATAAATAGTTCTTGAAAAACAAACTATTTAATGAATTATAATAAAAATCAATACTGAAAAATTCTGATATTTTAACCAATTACAAAAAAAAAATCGCCAAAAATCAAAGTTATAGAATATATTTTTAAAAATGAATATATAAATATTCTCAAATCAAAATATGACCCATGATTCGTAGTTAGTTGTTTTCTTGCTTCAAAAAGTAATCATGATTCATATACAGCGAATATGATCCTGAGATTCTCAATATGATTGTCAAAGAAGCACGCCTATTGTTGACATCTTATATAAAAGTAAGTTTCTTGATTGAAAGAATTGATTTCCTGATAACAATTAGAATCATAATCGTCGAGCATTCTGCTATAGCAGCTTCCAATAAATCCTTAAGCATAACCTAGAAAATATTACCTAAAGTTACATTCAAATTACAAAAATAAGTTTCTTGATTATTACAATCGATTTCCTTATAACAATTACATGTTGAAATCATCTTGGAACTTATGCGATCGCTTGTTTGGAAGGATTTATATTGTACGAAATATGCATGTTGTCTATTTTGTGTTGAAAATGCATAGTATTGTGACATTATACTTTATTCCAAAAGAAGATTAGGCATAGCCTGAAAAATATTACATTAGATTGTCATTTTGTTATTAATATTCAATTAAACTACCTACTTTCTATTTATTAGATGTGTACATTGTTGTAAACTGGCATTGACATTTCGCGTAAGAGCGAACGCATGTGCAGCTTCTGCTTGAGGGATGAGCTGGCAACACTGACGTTTTATTGAATGTCAAAAAATTTATTTCTATTAAAATAAGCTTTATAAAAGCTTGAAATACATCACAAGTGATCCATTTGAATGTTTTCTCTATATAACAATACATAATATCTATATTAAATAGTGAATTCTGTAATATTTCAAGAAATATTCAATATACCTGCATGTCAAACTTAACAGGAGCGACCCGATATTCATAAATTTTTTGTCAGAGATAACTTGAGAATATTTCGACGGCCGGTGAACTGTCATTTTTGACAATTGTAATCGATGGTTTTGGCCTTCTCCTGTGATTACTATACATGTCATGGTATTCAAATATATAAAAGGCACTAGTCCTCATTAAGATGTATTGAATAGAGAAGAAATGATCAAAAATAAATATACCTTTAAAGCTGTAGGGACGAATAAAAATTTTTTTGGTCACATCCAACTGACAGTTGTAATTGAAAGAATTTATGCGGATTAGTATATAGGACTAGCGTTTCGATCCGCTTCGCAGGTCTAAGCGCTAGGCTTCGCAGCTCCATATGTGAACCGCCTCCGGCAAAAATAATTTCTTGATAAGATCAGTTCCGATTATAATTTTAGCCCACAGTATCCTTCTGCTCGATATTATATTTCTGCATTCTCTTTTATTCGTGATTTCACTGTTTTTTATGGACAAATCTTCATGTTTTTTATGTATTTATCTGGAGAGAAATTATTGATTTCAACTCCTTCACAAACTACAGAAATACAAGGCATCGCAGCTCCATATATGTACCGACTCTCCGACATAAATTCTTTTTTTACAAAATCAATCTCGAATGTGAATTGAGCTCACATAATTCCTTTGCTTTATGTTATATTTCTATACTTTTCGATTTTATACCCTTCAAGGATTAGCGACGAGATGGCGAGATTGTTACTCTAGTAGAACCATCTTTTCAACAGGGCCTGAGACTATTATTATAAGTAGATATATAATCATCAAATGCAATATATTACATCTTGAGGAACTAATAATAGCTAAATACTCCAATAAGAGTCAACCTCTTACCAATGGTAGTGAGATGCTAGTGCCAAGATTTGTATATAAGACCGTGATGCGTGAATTTACATGCTCTATTTCTGCATGGAAAACTGCAAAAGTTCTACAAATTGCCAATACCACTGTGAAAATATTACTCTATGTATTAAGTTTGCAAGAATTTAAGAGTTAGTGGACATCATTATTTACTTATATATTCATGTTATTCTTTCTTAATTGCAACGTTTTTCGTCTAACGCATCGTCAACGCTACCATCGACAAACCTTGGCATGCCACGTCCAAATATGAGTATAAAAAATTCTAATTCTGCATTGATAATAATTATATCCCTACTTTAAAAAAATTCATCCAACTTTATAATAAATATAATAAAACCGCTAATAATTTTAGGAAATGCTCCAGGTGAATGTTGTGCCAATTCATTTGGGGATCAATCTAAATTTATTTATATCTTTTGATGAATACCACCATTGATAAAATAAAGGCAAAAACCTCAAACATTCCATCAATGAAGTTTTGGTATTACAGATTGAGAGTACCTTATTCATAAATATGAACTTATTTTTTGGATTAAAAACTTGAATATGAAATTTCAGTCAAAGATTTCTAGGCGTTCTCAAGTACTCGTGTTTTGAGACAGACAAACAACGACTGACTTTCTCTGGAATCATGTTTTTGGGCTCAGTAGGGTCTGAAAAGTGAAGATTCATTGAAAGCGACAACTGTCCTTATACTTTCTTGTAAATGCGTCTCAGTGGTTGATTCTAATTTTCATTTTGAATGGAGTTGCATACCAATAGCGGAAAAATTGATGATTGAAAACTCAGATCTGTAACTTCAAATTCCAAATATTCAGGAATGCTATGCAGAGCAATTATTTAATATGTTACATTATAGTAATTGAGGTATCAAGTGTGTTAAAAGAATAATAATGCCTGAGGTCAACAGTGTACTTTCCGAGGGCCTCTGGCCCGAGGTATGTACGTTGACCGTAGGCATTATTGTCTGTTCAACTCCCGTGGTGCCTTCAATGTTTAATGTCCGACTTTTGTTGAATTTCAATCAAAACTTTTAGAAATGTATGTCCTGTCATTGTGACATCTGTCAGAGAAATTACTCTAGTTACTATAGCTGCTACTAGGAATCTTGTTTGTTATTTTCCAAAATAATGCCCTCGGGCATTATTTTGAAATATAATGCCCGAGGGCATCATTTTGAAATATAATGCCCTCGGGTATTATTTGTTGAGTAATTAGCCTAAAATCAGTGTTATTATGACAACAATAATAAACTAGTCGGACATTGAATAATATTCGAGTATGTTATCTATTGTGTTTATATACAAATTTCAAATATACATTTGCTCAAATCACTGAAAATTTGCAAATGATAGACACAAACCGAAGAACACAAGCTCCACTCTTCCAGAGCCCCTTAAAAAAACACGTTACTGCAACAGATCTATCTTCCTAGATGATCACAAATTATTGAGTAGCCAAATGAATTTTTGAGAACAAAATAAATTTAATAGAAATCAATCAGGCACATCTTTGGCAGAATTCAGTTGAAGAGTACCTGATTGCGTTCAAGAAATCTCATGTGATTGCTGACATCTTCCACTTCAAGTTGCCAGAAATAAGAGATTGAAATTATTGTAAATTGACGATGATGGACTCAAATTTCATGCCTTACTTTGTTTCCAACAATTGGCTACTTCATCTTGATAACAATAATATTATATCTCTTGATAACAAAAATAAATTTCTTGATCACATGAATGGATTCTCTTATAACAATTATGTGGTAATTTCATCTTCAAGTTCATTCAATAAATACATGATTCTACGATCTCTTGTTTGATAAGAGTTTTATAGCGTGAAATATGCATGTTCCCTATTTTGTATTCAAAATGCAATAATATTGTCGCATATTACTCTTATCCTAAAAATTTCTGAGCATAACCTGGAGAAGATCACAGAAATTTGTCATTTTATCAATATGCGATTGAACTACCTACATTCTCTTCTATGAGATGTGTACATTGTTGTGAATTGGAATTGGAAATGTGCGCAAAAGCTCACCTATAAATAGTATAATTAAATGATGGATCGTCGGATGAATGACCAACGTTTCGAATCTCATCAATTCTTCCTCATTGTCTACAAACAATTAAATTTTCTGCAACAATATCATTACAGAACTATAATTTTACTGACATACGCAGTAACTAGATACCAAGTAAACTGACTGAGCCCCTTTACAACCTGCAGCGCTAATAATGAATTCATTATGAGCATGTTTTCTACAATATTTGTAAATGTGGTATAAATTGTCTAGCGCCTTCATGAATAAGTATTCATGTTTGATTTTCCTTTAAAACTGTTCTTAAGGATTTATTCAATTCTACGGTACAAAATACAAATTTAGTTGAGTAATTAAACAGAATTTATCATATGCTTACAGTTTATTTGAGTGGAGTTTCATAATTTACATTTCTCAACAAATGAATAATGTTAATTGATATCTCCATTGTTGTTTTTAACCAATCTTTTTTTGATTCAAGCTGAGAGTTTTCACAAATTAAAAATAGCATATATTCTCTCCTGATTACTTTGAATAATACACTTTTCATTCCACATGCCAGTTAAAAACGGTCCAAGAGCTTTTATGGGACCAATATCTTAGCCTCCAGGTTGACCAAGATACCGAGTCGATTCACTCTCAATAAATATACATGATTTGAAACACTGTTTCTGAAAATTATATTAAGTTATAAGAGCAACAAATATATACATCAACTACCTGAACAGATCTAACTTGAATCTTCTGACTGCATGAATTCAGTTATGATGTTATTGATGTTTGATGCACGACTAACAGTAGATGGAACTATCTGATGTCAAAGTACAATTTTGTGCTATTGTCAAACTGAAATAGATCATAATTTTGATAAAATAACAATAATTCTGTAATACATTTCGGTTAAGAACGGTCCAAAGATTCTTATGGGACTATGATTCTAGCCTTTCGATTGACCATGATGCGAACCAGTTCCACATAAGCACAATAACACTTGGCTATGTGTCAGTTGCATCATTTATCAGTTGCTCATCAATTATCATAAACAGATTATTTTGAAGATTCAAATTTGCTTCCATTCGGTTAATATGTGACTGTATTTGTTGCTCTTATTTTTAGCAAACTTGTTGTGAAACCTATATTTATTGTGAGTGGATCATATTCGCATTCCAGTCTATTGAAAGACTTAAATCGTAATGCCGTAAGAGCTCTTGAACCATTCATGACATAAATGAACCATAGACAAAAATACTTTTGATCACTTCTAACAATTATTCATTGAACTTGATACTTTTGCTGCAATATACTATTTCATACATTGTTATCTCACTTATACAGATTGATACAATATTTTAGAATCTGCTGTCTCATTATAAACTTAAAATATTTTAATGTCATGACATTCTAATTTTTCGTGAACATATGAAATTTCATTTTCTCACATCGCTAAAACAATAAGTATCGTAAAAGCTGTAGAATATTTGATAGAAAAAAATAAGAATACAAATTACTGCTCACTTCTATGCTAGGAACCTAGTGACGTGCGCATGCGCGTACCTTGTACATGTATTGCTATAATCAGTGGCTTTCAAACAAAAAGCATCCCATAGATACGTACAAGTGTGTGCCTCGCTGACAATAATGATTTTTTTCCAATATTAGTTGGCTTATAAAGCTTGGCTTAGGTTTTATTCTGGCTGTTTTTTTTGAACTGAAAAAACACCAATTTACAGTTTTCCAATACTACTTGACCTTAAAAAGCTCGGTTCAGGTCAAGTTCTGTGTTATTTGAACTAAAGAACACTGATTTACTGTTTTCCAATACTAATTGGCCTGAAAAGCTCGTTTTAGGTTATGATAAAGTTGCTTTTTCATGAAATGTGAAATACTAGTTCCCACCGTTCTAGTGCCACTGGAAAATCTCTTTGAATCTCTGTGGCGCCATCTCTTTTTACTTTTATAACTACCACTAGGCTTCTATTGTAAAAGTCTACATAAATTGCTTATGGTCTAATGGAAGACTCTATTCGCATAGGAAAGTTTAATAGAATAACATCACTTCTAGATTCTAAATCAGTTTGCAGCAACAGATTAATAATTGATAACTGACGCATGCGCACAAACGGTTTAGAAGAGTATGCGTACGTTCCGTTTGTATCTTGAAATTTGAGGAAGAATGAATAATGACAAATGATACTTTCATCATCGTTTTCACCCAAGCTTATCGTGTTTTATCAGCTCAATGCAGCTTTTAGGAGAAATATAGAAATACTACAAATACGGAATTGATAGAACTATGTATACTATAATATGAATTTGTGTCATCATATTGTAACATGATCCATTTGATGATTCGTAGATTATTGCACAAAATATTCAGGTACAGTTAGTTCCATAAGAAATATTTGATTTATATCTTCAAAATATGCAGCTTTAAGAAGGAATATCTTCTACATAACTATTTATACTATAATATTAATTTTTGTCATCATATTGTAAAATGATTTATCTGATGATTTATAGATTATTGTACAAAATATTCAGGTACAGTTAGTTCCATAAGAAATATTTGATTTATATTTTTAAACAAATAAAAAATTCAGATTGATGGCCCCATTGTCGTAATCTAATGTCATTACTCTATTTGATCCATTGTTAGGTTATGGACAGATGGTTCTCACCAATTTTGATCAATGTAAACTCCTACTCGTTGATTCAATTGAATTTTCAATGTATTGGCTTCATTGATTGGAAGGGATTCTATAATCTGCTGATGATTGCATGTTTCATTGTTGTACCTCAACAAAATGTACGATTGGATTGGGTGGTCCTTGCAATATATGTGTTAATGTCTGATTCATACATTTAAAACGTAGAAAGAGCACCTCACTAATATTTTAATAAAATATTATGTACAAAATTATCATTAAGAACTCCTCCAAGTTGTGTATCTTTTGGTACATATCTTCTGTAATCCATATAGGCTACGTTTGTTGTGTGTAACCTGTGTACAACAATGGACTCTTGAATTCAACAATGCCATTCAAGTCTCTAGTGCATACATCAGATTTATCTACTACGCATTGAATCATTAGCTCATGAATGAACGTCAGAGCCTAGGCTATTAGATGTCAGAAACTTCAGTTCGAAATCTTAGAACTACTGGGATTTGCTACTCTTTCCAATGAACTTGATATAGCCAAGGATCTTCCAACGGTATATAGCAGTATGATATAATTGTCTTTATATCAAACTTTGAATGAATATTTGCAGTATATGTACATCGATCGAATTTTTGAGATCGAAAGCAGAATCATCAAGTAATTATCTCTTATCATTTTCCATTTCATTTACCCAGTGAATAGGAACATCCATAATATCAAATTGGTCACTTTTTCATAGTATACAGAATATATACGTTCAATCTATTCAAGTATTATTCTAATATTTGAATCGTCCACACCCAAGCTTATCGTGTTTCATTAGCTCAATGCAGTTTTCAGGAGAATTATTTTCCACATAACCTCGAATAAAAAGTTAATGAGAATATTTATTTTTTCATTGCAGAATATTTATCACATGTACCAAACTATAGTCACTTGAGATATTTCAAGTGGCATTTAATCTTCAGTACTTATTTTACAGGAAATCAATACTGTAAATCAGGATATAACTCGTATCTAGAAAATAGTATATTCAAATGATGGATTGTCAGAAAATGGATGAATCAGTATTAGTGAATTAAATTCATATCACTCAAGCAGACGTTTCAAATCCTATTAATTCTACTCCAGTACCTACAGATAATTAAATTTTCTTCAATAATATTACCACAAAACTATAATTTTGTGATTAGATAGGTACCAATAGTGCGTTCGTTAATGCAGCTCGAGCGCAGAGTGTACAGAGCTTGGAGCTAAGTCAGGTGATGTCAAATCACTCCATTTACTCCGTGAATTAAAGAACGATTCAACTGTCAAATATATTTGAAATTTAAAAATTATTGGCGTTAGAACGGTTGGAATATACAAATATGAGCAATTTATTAGTTCATGCGGTTCAAATTGGTCATGACTTAATTTTTGACGATAATAATGATGATGAAAATGGTGTATCCATTATTTATCAGGAAAAATAGAAAATTATGCAGAAGAAACTGTTTCTCGAGGTTAAGATAACCAATTTGAATCGTATTTTAGAATACAGCCAACAACATTCAAAGTATTATATATATATTGATTACAAACATAGCACAAATAAAATAAGTTATTTTCTGTCGTTTTCGTGTATAAGTTCTTGTCAGGTTCGCGTACATTTATAATTTGGCGCGATCTGAAGTATTCACTCCGCAAGCACCACCTCTTACGCTGGTGCATTGAGAGTGAGCTCCAAACACTCCACTCTACTATTACCGAGCGTTACTATTTCCGGTCTATCTCTGTACCATTCACGCTTTTTACAATTAAAGAACGCAAAAGAGCAGATGGAGTGAAAAGATTTGCATTACCGAACGCACTATTGTAGACTGATTGAACTTCTCTTCAACCTGCAGCGCTAATTATGAATTTATTGTATGCATGTTTCTGAAATATTCTCAAATATAAGATAAATTGTCTAGTGTATTCATGAATACATGCTTATGGTCCATTCAACTCAAATACTTTTCTTGATGATTTATTCGACTCTACGATATGAAATACAGAGTTAGTTGGATAATTATGAATACATACCAATGAATGACCTCATTCCGTTGATGATCCTGAATGGATATATTCGATTTGAGAAATATCTAAAAAAATTTGTCGCAAAAGCCAGAATACTTTTTATAAATAAGACTGGGCAACAACGATCATTACCACTATTACCAGTTCAATAATATGAAAGAGTAATTGATGGTGTGTTAATACAATAACGACGATGATTGAAATGTTATGCTCGTCCTCATGGTGGTAATAAAGCAGAACTTATTGATACGCTAGGATGACAATTATTTTCATATTAGGTTCAAGTTATTCAATACAATATTAATTCTGAATACAGAGGGTAATAATCAAAAAATTCAGTAATAGGCTATGTGCAAGGGGGCGGAGTTTGAACAAATATCGATGCGAGCGCTCATGTTGAGCACCATTGTAACCATTGAAATCCATTTCTCAGAATACGTCAATGAGCTGTCATTGAGCATTGTAATATAACAGTGAAAATAATTGCATATAAAACATGGGAAAACGTTTGTTCTGTTTCAGGCTGTTGTGTTAAGAATGATTCAAGTGAAATATAGTTTCATAGATTTCATGTACCCAGTTATAACATAAAAACACGAGTGAAGTGAATCAAAGCGATAAATAGAGTATTGTCTGTCTTTCATTATTAATCTATATAACAAATATGTTTGTAATTCAATTGTGAAATTAGAAATATTCATCATCGATTTGGGATTCATGAATTTACCTCTATCTCTAATTTGTAAGATGTTTCAGTGATAGAAGTTTCTCAGGTGTACATCGCAATAATTTTGTTGTTAATATTGTCAGCAACATATTCTTCAACATGTTTAATATGACAAAACTAATTTCACGCTTTTCTTCAATGCTTCCTCGGTAAAAAGGATACAGTGTTTGATAAATACAAATGCGATCTGCAAGATCATCGACATCATAATTTGAGGTTATCCTAACAATTTGGACGAATTAAGACGTTTTCTCTATAATAATTATGTTATAATTGAAGAAAAAATACTCAAAATAAATAATTCCAACGTACCTTTCATGCTATGCAAGTTATATTGTACGCACACAGCTGAATTTAATAATATTAGTACATTTAAAAAATTATAGGTATGAAACAATGATAAAATGGAGTTCAATCGTTCTCCATTGCCCGCTAGAGGCGCTAGTAGACTTCATGCACGTAGCCTATAGATCGCATTTAACACATTCTGGACATAATTTTAGATACTTTTGCATCGTTGATTTAATAAATTTTTGACGAAGTTCAAGACAAGGCTTTGGGAAGCTAATTGAATGATATTAATTGTCCGAAAATCACTTACTACGCATATCGCTGTGACATATTCCATAGCAACAGCGCTATTCTGCCCCTTTGTGAACTGATAACAATATATATTTTCATTAAAAAGCTTGTATCATGATTTTACTGTAATATATATATCAAAATTGTAATAAATATGAATTTCCTGAAATCTCACATTGAAAACATAGTATTAACGGCTTATCTACGTATCAAGTGCCCAAGAAACATGGCGGACGTTCCGGCATGCGCATAAAAAAATTCCAATTATTAAAAGAGCTATTGCTGGCATCTTATATGAAAGTAAGCTTCTTGATTTAAAGAATTGATTTCCTGATAACAATTGGAATCATAATCATCGAGCATTCTGCAATAGCAGCTTCCAATAAATCTTCGAGCATAACCTAGAAAATATTACATAAAGTTACACTTAAATTACAAAAATAAGTTTCTTGATTATAAGAATCGATTTCCTCATAACAATTACATGTTGAAATCATCTTGGAACTTATGCGATCGCTTGTTTGGAAGGATTTATAATGTACGAGATATGCCTGTTTTCTATTTTGTGTTGAAAATGCATAGTATTGTGACATTATACTTTATTTCAAAGAAAGTTCAAGTATAGCCTGAAAAATATTACATAAGAGTAGATAAGCAGTAGGGCTTCTGGCTCATATTCCAAAATGGCCGCCATCACCGCACTTTTGCTGTTCGGCTAGTCGGCAATCGCGATGGCTCTCGCGGACAACGAGACCGTCAGATCACCGGGCTTTTGCCGTCGCCGCCGCCGCCTCACCTCGGTCCCGCCGCCGCCGCCGTGTGCATTCAACCCTGACCCAGCGATGGGGTGCATAATTAACATGTGGTCATATGCGGGTGCGATCAATATTTTGCAGATCTTGAAGTTAAATTTTATTCTTGATCCTCTTTGCCGCTGAGCATACTATACCTGAAGCTGCGGCTGTAGGTCACACGTACCGCTGCTCGGCTAGCCCGTCACCGCAGCCACGACAAAATTTCAAGACGGTAGTGTGTGTTTGAACATACTATATCTAGCGCTAGTCTATTCACAATGGTGTTCAACTTAGGATATTTGAAATGGGATAAATAATACAAACAATATGATTCAATGCATTTATTTTCAGTATTTACAAGTTATACTTATGAACTAAAAGTCCATGGCGATCGAATACCTGAGATACTTGCATGGTGCACTCGCTTGACAGTGAAGACCACGCCTCTTCATGATGGTCGCAACGATCAATGAAAAATCTTCTGAATAAGACTGTAAAAAATGGCGTTCCGCTGTAGAGTATAATGAACGCAAACAAAGTTTTCACACATTTATTTTCTGTACATACAAATCATACTTATGAACTAAACAATAGAAACATCCCGCACATATCTGAAAATAAATCAAAGTTAATTTACAATTGAAAAATATATTGATGAATAAATACCTTACTAGCGCCTGAATGGAATTAGAGGTGGAGGCTTTCCAAATAGTATTTCAGGGATATATCTCTCCACTTCCCTGCACAAACTGCATTTGCAGGTGATATCTCCCCGTAGAAGCTCAGGCGATGGCACATGGTGTAGGATTTTCCTCTCCACTGCGATCACAAGCGACTTCTGGTATTCTACGTTCTCTTATATTGCAATCTGCGTTTGCAAGTAATCAACTTGCAAACACAAATTATTAACTCTGCTCTTCATCACTTCAATGGTATTCATTTTTAGACTGATGCAGCTTAGGTGCACAATTCCCTTTCTATACTAAGCTCAAAACGATGCCATATTGCAGTATGATGGTTCATATATAGCTTCTGAATAAATTTTGCACTTTAATAATTACGCTAAATAGCAGCAGTTATTCAAACATCCTTGCAAATTTCTATCTTGGGTTGATATGTAAGCCCCCTTTTTCATATTGCTGTTATACTGTTTGTAACATATGAATAAATTTTGCACTCCAATAAACATCAGAACGCAAACATATGTCCATTGCGATACCAGCATCTTTGCAAATTTTTATCTTGCGGTTGAAAGTACAGTTGAGTTCAAGCTCGCGAGTTACAATGTCATATTGCAGTATGATGGTTCATAGCACATGATACGAATAAATTTTATTATAGCAACACAAACAAACAGCCGTGCCAACATCTTTGCAAATTTTAATTTTGGGGTTGAAAGTACAGTTTCATCAGAGTAAAACCGTTAACCCGTATTCAAAGTTTTTCTAGAGTGGGAGAAATTATTTTAGTATAAAAATATCACTTTGCTCTTTGCAGATTAGTTTAATATCTGACTTCAACTACAAAGCATCAAAATGGCTTTATTCCAAAAGATGAATCAAATCGCTCAGGTGAAAGAACCAATTTCACTAAGTAACCTGAAGAAGGGTAAAAAATACAAAGTCAATAACTGTCGGCGCGTGTCAACAACATTTGGAGAGAAGATAGTTCTGGAGTTGACAACTAACATCCTTTTCCTTGGTGCAAGATTCAACCAACTGACCGATGAAGATATAATTGATTTGAACAAGCAAGCAACCGCTGGAAAACTGTACATCACATCCAAAGGGAAAAGTGGAAAAGTTGTCGATATCGAATTCACTTCCGCTTAAAAAGATGGTGCAGATGGCAATTTAGAACATTCAACTAACAGCTCACTCTGAATGACGATCGAATGCAAAGACGGACAATGAAGATGGTGATTTATAAGCCTTCAGTGCGCAGAAAAGTCAACAAAAACAATATAAGAAGTGAAATCAATAAATATTTGCTAAAGCTCTAACTGTTGAAGAATGATATCAACAATTACTGTGTTATGCGGGAATTAATTAAGAGTGTTGAAGTTTTAGACATAAAAAAATGAAAGTGCGATTCAGTGACAACATTCAAGTTTATCACATGCACACCTGGACATTTGCATACAAGGCAGCAAGACAGAGCGTTTGGATGCAAGTAGCCATAGACAGAGTTCGCTTTCAATTCAAAATTAAGAATTTTTATGAACCAATATTAATGTCTGTATTACAGAATAAAATTAAATGTATGAAACCTATTCATAAGTTAAGAATTTAAATGTTTTGTATTGCCACTGGTTTAATGTAATAAAATAATTAATGCAAACTTCCTGTTTCATTTATGCAAGTGCAAATCCACAGGGGTGTGAATAAAACACATCAGATTAATTGAAACAGTATTAAATATTGCAATGCATTATTGCATTTGGTTGATTCATCTATGGAATACAAACAGTTTTGATGCTTTGTAGTTGATGTAAGATATTAAATTATAAACTTAAATGTATTAGTTAAGAATTTGAATGTATTACCTCTGGTTTAAAGTAATAAAATAATGAACAGGTCTGTTGAACCGCTTTGAACAGCTTTTGAACCGCTTTGAACAGGTCTGATGAACAGGTCAGTTTAGCTGATGAACCGATTTGAACAGCTTTTGAACCGCTTTGAACAGCTTTTGAACCGCTTTGGACAGCTTTTGAACCGCTTTGAACAGGTCTGATGAACAGGTCAGTTTAGCTGATGAACCGCTTTGAACAGCTTTTGAACCGCTTTGAACAGCTTTTGAACCGCTTTGAACAGCTTTTGAACCGCTTTGAACAGCTTTTGAACCGCTTTGAACAGGTCTGATGAACAGGTCTGTTGAGCTGATGAACAGCTCTGATGATTTGATGAACCGCTTTAAACAGGTCTGATGAACAGCACTGATGATGGTCTTCTCATGAATGATCATATTAGCTAAGATCTTTGCTATATATTATGAACTGATCAAATCCTTTGCGATAGCGCTCTCTGTCAATATCTCTGTCCTTGTCAATCACAAGAAAACCATACTTATCGAGCCAGCAAAACGAACACAAGTTCTTGAACTGCTCATACGTGAAATCTGTATTAACGTGGTCCATATACACATGTCGTAGATTCAAATCATCCTGTTTGAATAATATTATAAAATTTACGTTATCACGTATCAGATGTTTCGGAATTCTAGTGTAGCTCTGACAGAGATAGAAGCAGTCTATTTTCTTATGTCGACCCATGCTGAAGTATTCTCTGATAACATTTTGACCGTCACAAGCAACATCGTCAAATATAAATACAGAATTACATTTTGCATCATCAGGTCTAATAATTTCAGAGTTCTCATTATATGCGTTGTATTCAATTTCTTCAATCGGTTCCAATAACATTTTCAAGTACACATATTTAGGTTGAAACAATGATTTTGAATAGATATAAACATTTGAAAAACATAATCCATTCTCATGCTCCAGCAATGCAATCATTATATTTGTCTTGCCAGCACCACTTGGACCAGCTCTAATGCACCGAATTATATTTGGCAGCAATGTACTATGACGTCGTTCAACAACGATATCATTGAAATCATAATTTTTCACTTCAATGGTACAGTTTTGCTTTACCGTTTGCATGATGCTATAAATTAAGCATAGAACATGACTCTAACACAGTCTATCGTTGACTGTTTTCACAGCTAGACGTGTCTGCTCTAAATAATCATGAAGATGGTGAGAAAATCATCAAGTCTGTCGTTTCGTAATGCTATAAGTCGCGTGCGAAAAGCCATAAAATCTAAAAACTCCAAGTCTGATCTAAACAAGTCAGCTAAAATTGCTTTGCGAACTGTTAAGAGAATCAAGAGGCGAATCAAAAGTCCTAGGGTAATACCCGTTCCAAAATCGGGAGGTTTCTTACCGTTAATACCAATTTTTGCCGGTCTGAGCGCTTTAGGCGCGCTTAGTGGTGGAGCAGCGGGCATCGCTAAGGCTGTGAATGATGCACGAGCAGCAGCTGAGCATTTGAAAGAATCTGAACGTCACAATAAGATCATGGAATCCATCGCGTTGGGAAAGGGTCTCTACTTGAAACCATATCGCAAAGGTCTTGGTCTGTATCTGAATCAGTCAAAAAACTACCATTGAAATTACCATCGCGTGCCCTGAGTAACATTGATATTGAGAAATATGCTAAACAACTAAAAATCCCATGTTTCGGAGGTGTTTTTATGAGAGATAAATTACCCAAGAAAATAAATTGTAACGAATGTGCAATTGTCAATTTAGATGATAGCTATAGGTCAGGTACACACTGGGTGGCCTATATAAAGCGTAATAATTTAATAAAATACTTTGACAGTTTTGGAAACCTAGTGCCACCGAAAGAACTTGTTGATTATTTCGGAAAGTGTAGTACTATCCTTTATAATTATAGTAGATATCAGTCCTTTAATAGTGTAAAATGCGGACATTTGTGCTTAGCATTTCTATATGAGCAAGTGCAATTATAGTTCAGTGTTCAGTTAGCCGTCATGTCTTACACATTCACATTCTTCAGGGATAACTCAATCATCAATCAATCTTTTTATCCACCAATTATACTCGATGATGAATCAGAATATCTTCTTGGCCTGATAAGCTTCGAAGTTTATAATGCGATCCCAAATATCGATGAAAAAAACAATAAGTTCAGTATTGGCGATAAGATCATAACAATTCCGGAAGGTTCTTATGAGCTGGCCGATATAAACAAATATTTGAATGAAAAATTGGATGCAGGTACCAAGTTAAACATCGAAGCTAACAACAACACGCTTAAATGTGAAATTGAGAGTAATAATGTGATAGATTTTACCTTAGATGATTCACCTCGGGATATATTGGGTTTTAAATCGCGAAAACTTCAGGCCAATCACCCTCATGAATCTGACAATCCAGTATCAATCATAAGGGTTATTGCTATATGTATTGAGTGCAGCATAACTACAAACTCGTATTCAAATAGCAAGTATGTGCATATTATACATGAATTCTTCCCCCAAGTTCCGCCAGGCTTCAAAATCATTGAAATTCCCAGTCAGATAATCTATCTACCAATCAACACTCGTATAATAAACTCCTTAACTCTTAAAATAGTCGATCAGGACGGTAACTTGATCAATTTCAGAGGAGAAGTCTTAACGGTAAGACTACATCTCAAGAGACAAATGGGGATCAAATTCAGTAATTCAATTGGTAAACATATAAATAATCCGAGCAATCCTCATAGCTCCATTAATAGGACAGTTGCCAGAGGGTTAACATCTATCAATAAACAGTTCCTGGAATCATTAGGATTCAATACTCGAACTGGATAAGAAGAAGAAGCGAATTAAAGCTATTGTCGTGTGGTTTGGAGTACAGTTCAAGAAATCTGCTAATTTCATACTTTGTGTCCATCAAAATGAATGTTAATATACTGAGTGTAACTGAAAAAGCTCTATTTGACGACTCAATCAGCCATGCTGAGAAACATACGCACCAGCCTTATGCCTCTACAACTTTGAGTAATAACGATGAAATTCGCATTCCTATTCAACAACAGGATCTGTACACTTTGCCCTGGAACAGTTTATTATATATTGAGGGTAAACTCCTCACACATGACAACAAAGTTTCAAAGACAGCTAAATTAGTTAACAATGCATTTGCCTTCATATTCAGTGAAATTCGATATGAAATTGGAGGTATAGTAATAGATCGGGTTCGAAATCCTGGAATAACTTCTACGATGAAAGCTTACGTTTCGTATAACACAAATGAAAGTAAACGTTTGCAAAACGCTGGATGGTCACCATCAGCAGATAATACAAAACAAATTGTCGATGATCAAGGAAATTTCAATATGTGTATTCCTCTGAGTATGCTTTTGGGATTCTGCGAGGACTTCAAGAAAATCATCCTGCATGTACAACAAGAATTAGTGCTGATAAGAAGTAGTTCCGATTTGAATGCCATTGAAAACAGTGTTGAGAATGAGAATATGAAAATTGAGCTGAGCAAAGTTCATTGGAAGATTCCACACATTTCGGTGGCTGACGCTGAGCGACTTATGCTAATGAAGTATATGGAAAAAAGTGTCAATTTGGAAATGGCGTTCCGCAGCTGGGAACTTCATGAATTTCCAATGCTTCAGAATACTCAACGACATTCTTGGCCTATTAAGACTAGTACACAACTAGAGACACCGCGTTTCATAATTTTTGGTCTACAGACGGATAGAAAAAATAAATTCAATAAAGATATGAGTAAATTTGATCATTGTCATCTAACGAATATCAAGTTATATCTAAATTCGGAGATGTTTCCGTATGATAACCTTAATTTAAACATTAAGAATAATCATTGGGCAATGTTGTATGAGATGTACACGCAATTCCAGCTCTCTTTCTATGAGCGGCCGTGCGAGCCAGTATTTTCGCCGCATGAGTTCCTTAAAACAGCGCCTTTGGTTGTAATAGATTGTTCACATCAAAGTGAAACATTAAAATCTGGAAATGTTGATATTCGACTTGAATTTGAAACAAATGAGAACATACCGGATAATACAGCTGCCTATTGCCTAATCATACATGATAAGTTAATAAGTTATAATCCATTGACAAATATTATCAGTAGTATGTAAGTTATAATCTACTAGTATGTAAGCTTTATTTCAATAAATTGTATTTGCTTCTGAGAATAAATATTTTTACAAAGCTCAGAGTTTAATTTATAATTGCCCTTGTAAACATATGTGAATGCTAATATGCACATTAAAATTCAGAGTTGTGACATATGGTCAAGTGTTAAGTATAGCAAAATCCATGCGTGCGTGAACATATCAGTTAGGATGCGTGACTCAATCGTTTTGCAATGCAAAGCCATGTGGTTTAGGATGCAAATTTAATTAGCACGGTCATGTAAATATGACTCATCATTTATGATACAGCTTGAAGAATGCGGGTTGAACACGTGCGCATTTAAACACAAGGGTTGTCATGCATGTATGAACTTGTCCCGATTTAAATACAGACTTGAGGAAGAAATCGAATAATGAGTTTCAGAAAAATTATTTCAAATTATTGAACAACGCAATATTTGGTAAAACAATGGAAAACCTCAGACAGCATAAAGACGTGAGATTGGTAACTAAATGGCATGGTCAGTACGGTGCGAAAGCGTTGATTGTTAAACCAAATTTCCACAGTTGCACAGTACTAGACAAAGACATTATATTGATAGAAATGAGTCAAAAAGCTATTGTCTTCACTAAACCTATTTACGTTGGATTCTGTGTGTTGGACATTTCAAAAACATATATTTTCATTATAATTATATTAAACAGAATTTAGGTTCAAAAGCAGAACTCTGCTATACTGACACCGACAGTCTTATTTACTATTTCCGAAATACTAATATCTACAAAATTATCAAACAGGACATACACAAATTTGATACCTCAGATTATTTACCCAATAATATTTTTGATATACCTTTAGGAAACAAGAAAGTTCCAGGACTGATGAAAGATGAGAACAACGGTATCATTATGACGCACTTCATCGGATTGCGAGCCAAAATGTATGCATACAAAACTTCAACCAAAGAATGTATGAAAGCCAAAGGTGTTGCAAAAGCTACCATGCGGTCCATCTCATATGACGATTATTGCAACAGCTTATTTAATAACGCATCAATTGTCAAACCACAAATATTAATTAGATCCCAAAAACATAATGTATATACCATAAAACAGAATAAATTAGCTTTAAGTTCTTTTGACGATAAACGCTGTATCTGAATCAGTCAAAAAACTACCATTGAAATTACCATCGCGTGCCCTGAGTAACATTGATATTGAGAAATATGCTAAACAACTAAAAATCCCATGTTTCAGAGGTGTTTTTATGAGAGATAAATTACCCAAGAAAATAAATTGTAACGAATGTGCAATTGTCAATTTAGATGATAGCTATAGGTCAGGTACACACTGGGTGGTCTATATAAAGCGTAATAATTTAATAAAATACTTTGACAGTTTTGGAAACCTAGTGCCACCGAAAGAACTTGTTGATTATTTCGGAAAGTGTAGTACTATCCTTTATAATTATAGTAGATATCAGTCCTTTAATAGTGTAAAATGCGGACATTTGTGCTTAGAATTTCTATATGAGCAAGTGCAATTATAGTTCAGTGTTCAGTTAGCCGTCATGTCTCACACATTCACATTCTTCGGGGATAACTCAATCATCAATCAATCTTTTTATCCACCAATTATACTCGATGATGAATCAGAATATCTTCTTGGAATCATTTCAACTAAATCTGCTTGGAATAGATCATTTAGTCCTTTAACAATTTTTTGATATACCTTTAGGAAACAAGAAAGTTCCAGGACTGATGAAAGATGAGAACAACGGTATCATTATGACGCACTTCATCGGATTGCGAGCCAAAATGTATGCATACAAAACTTCAACCAAAGAATGTATGAAAGCCAAAGGTGTTGCAAAAGCTACCATGCGGTCCATCTCATATGACGATTATTGCAACAGCTTATTTAATAACGCATCAATTGTCAAACCATAAATATTAATTAGATCCCAAAAACATAATGTATATACCATAAAACAGAATAAATTGGCTTTAAGTTCTTTTGACGATAAACGAATAGTAAATTACATTTTTCCTGAGACATACCCCCATGGCTACACTTCTAGTTCATAAGTATAACTTGTAAATACTGAAAATAAATGCATTGAATCATATTGTTTGTATTATTTATCCCATTTCAAATATCCTAAGTTGAACACCATTGTGAATAGACTAGCGCTAGGTATAGTATGTTCAAACACACACTACCGTCTTGAAATTTTGTCGTGGCTGCGGTGACGGGCTAGCCGAGCAGCGGTACGTGTGACCTACAGCCGCAGCTTCAGGTATAGTATGCTCAGCGGCAAAGAGGATCAAGAATAAAATTTAACTTCAAGATCTGCAAAATATTGATCGCACCCGCATATGACCACATGTTAATTATGCACCCCATCGCTGGGTCAGGGTTGAATGCACCCTGGGGTTATGGCACACGGCGGCGGCGGCGGGGGCGGCGGCAAAAGCCCGGTGATCTGACGATCTCATTGCCCGCGAGAGCCATCGCGATTGCCGACCAGCCGAACAGCAAAAGTGCGGTGATGGCGGCCATTTTGAAATATGAGCCAGAAGCCCTACTGCTTATCTACTCATAAGATTGTCATTTTGTTAATAATATTCAATTAAACTACTTACTTTCTATTTAACAGATGTGTACATTGTTGTAAACTGGCATTGAAATTTCGCGTAAAAGCGAGTACGAATGTGCAGTTTCTGCTTGAGGAATAAGTTGGCAACACTGACGTTTTATTGAATGTCAAAAAATTTATTTTTAATAAAATAAGCTTCATAAAAGCTTCAAATACATCACAAATGATCCATTTGAATGTTTTATCAATATAACAATACATATATCTGTATTAAATAGTGCATTTTGTGATATTTTAAGAAATATTTCAAATACCTGTATGTCAAACTTGACAGAAGCGACCCAATGTTCATTAATTTTTTGTCAGGGATAACTTGAGAATATTCTGACGGCCGGTGAACTGTCATTTTTGACAATTGTAATCGATGGTTTTGGCCTTCTCCTGTGATTACTATACATGTCATGGTATTCAAATATTCAAAAGGCACTAGTCCTCATTAAGATGCATTAAATAGAGAAGAAATGAACAAAATTGAATATACCGTTAAAGCTGTCGGGACGAATAAAAATTTTTTTGGGAACATACAACTGACAGTTGTAATTCAAGAAATTCAAGCAAATTAGTATATAGGACTAGCGTTTCGACAAGCTTCGCAGGTCTAAGCGCTAGGCTTTGCAGCTACATATGTGAACCGCCTCCGGCAAAAATAATTTCTTGATAAGATAAGTTCCGATTATAATTTCAGCCCACAGAATCCTTCTGCTCTATATTATATTTCTGCATTATCTCTTTTTAGTGATCTCACTGTTGTTTATAGATAAATTCCAATGTTTTTTATGTATTTATCTAAAGAGAAATTATTGATTTCAACTCCTTCACAAACTACAAAAACACTAGGCGTCGCAGCTCCATATATGTACCGCCTTGCTGACAAGAATTCTTCTCTTGCAAAATCAATCTCGAATGTGAATTGAGCTTACATGATTCCTCTGCTTAATATTATATTTCTACACTTTTCTCTGCCCGTAATTGAATTGATTGACATTTTCCAATGATATCTAGATAAAATTCCTTGAGGAAATCATTGATTTCATTCTCTTTGAGGATTGGCGACGAGATGACGGAATTGCTCCTCTAGTAGAACCATTTTTTCAATCGGGCCTGAGACTATTATCATAAGTAGATAAATAATCATCAAATACAATATATTACATCTTGAGGAACTAATAATAACTAAATACTCCAATAAGAGTCAATCTCTTACCAATGGTAGTGAGATGCTAGGGCCAGGATCTGTATATAAGACCGTGATGCGTGAATTAACATGCTCTATTTCTGCATGGAAAACTGCAAAAGTCTTACAAATTGCCAATACCACTGTGAAAATACTTTACTCCATGTATTAAGTTTGCAACAATTTAAGAGTAAGCGGAACTAATTTTTTACTTATATATTCATGTTGTTCTTCCTTATTTGCAACGTTTTTCGTCTAACTCATCGACAACCCTTGGCATGCCACGTTCAAATATGACTATGAAAAATACTGATTCTGCATTGATAATAAATACATCCCTACTTTAAAAAAAATCATCCAGCTTTATAATAAATAAAATAAAACTGCTGATAATTTTAGGAAACGCTCCAGGTGAATGTTGTGACAATTCCTTCAGGGATCAATCTAAGTTATTTTATATCGTTGATCAAACTAATTTTTTTGAGGAAAAACTTGAATATGAAATTTCAGTCCAAGATTTCTGGGCGTTCTCAAACACTCGTGTTTTGAGACATAGACAAACAACGACTGACTTTCTTTCGATTTATGTTATTTGGCTCAGTAGGGTCTAAAAAGTGAAGATTCATTGGAAGCGACAACTGTCCTTATATTTTCTTGTAAATGCGTCTTAGTGGTTGATTTTAATTTTTATTTTGAATGGAGTTGCATACCAATAGTGGATGATGGATGATTGAAAACTTAGATCTGTAGCTTCAAATTCCAAATATTTAGGAAAGCTACGCAGAGCTAGTATTTAATATGTTACATTCAATAATATTCAAGTATGTTACCTATTGTATTCCTAATCAAATTTCAAATATACGTTTGCTCCAATCACTGAAAATTTGCAAAATGTTAGACATAAACCGAAGAACACAAGCTCCACTCTTTCAGAGCCCCTTGAAAAAACAAGTTTCTGCAACAGATCTATCTTCCTAGATGATCACATATTATTGAGTAGCTAAATGGATTTCTGAGAACAAAATAAATTTGATTAAGATCAATCAGGCACATCTTTGGCAGAATTCCGTTGAAGAGTACCTGTTTGCGTTCAAGAAATCTCATGTGATTGCTGACATCTTCCACTTCAAGTTGCTAGAAATAAGAGATTGAAACTATTGTAAATTGACGATGATGGACTCAAATTTCTTGCTATACTTTGTTTCCAACAATTGGTTACTTCATCTTGATAACAATAATATTATATCTCTTGATAACAAAAATAAATTTCCTAATTACATGAATGGATTCTCTTATAACAATTATATGGTGATTTCATCTTGAAGTTCATTCAATAACTACATGATTCTACGATCTTTTGTTTGATAAGAGTTTTATAGTGTGAAATATGCATGTTCCCTATTTTGTATTCAAAATGCAATAATATTGTCGCATATTACTCTTATCCTAGAAATTTCTGAGCATAACCTAGAGAAGATCACATAAATTTGTCATTTCATTATTATTATTAGATTAAACTACCTACTTTCTCTTCTATGAGATGTGTACATTGTTGTGAATTCAAATTGAGGATGTGCGCAAAAGCGTACTTATAAATAGTATAATCGAATGATGAATCGTCGGATGATGGATGAATCGGCAGGATTAGTATATTAAATTCATATCTCTTGAGCCAACGTTTCGAATCTTATCAATTCTTCTTCATTGTCTACAAACAATTAAATTTTCTGCAACAATATAATTACAGAGCTATAATCTCACTGACATACGCTGTAATTAGATACCACGTGAACTGATTGAACCTCTTCACAACCTGCAGCGCTAATAATTAATTTATTATGAGCATGTTTTCTACAATATTCGTGAATGTGGTATAAATTGTGTAGTGCATTCATGAATACTTAGTCATGTTCAATTTTCCTTTAAAACTGTTCTTAAGGATTTATTTAATTCTACGGTACAAAATACAAATTTGGTTGAGTAATTAAACAGAATTTATCATATGCTTACAGTTTATTTGAGTGATGTTTCATAATTTACATTTCTCAACAAATGAGCAATGTTAATTGATATCTCCATTGTTGTTTTTAACCAATCTTTTCTTGATTCAAACTGAGAGTTCTCACAAATTAGAAATAGCATATATTCTCTTCTAATTACTTTGAATAATACACTTTTTATTCGACATGCCAGTTAAAAATGGTCCAAGAGCTTTTATGGGACCAATATCTTAGCCTCCAGGTTGACCGATATACCGAGTCGATTTACTCTCAATGAATATATATGATTTAAAACACTGTTTCTGAAAATTATATCAAGTGACAAGAGCAACAAATACATACATTAACTACCTGAACAGATCTAATTTGAATCTTCTGACTGCATGAATTCAGTTATGATGTTAATGATGTCTGATGCAACTCTTACAGTAGATGGAACTGTCTGATAGCAAAGTACAATTTTGTGCTATTGTAAAACTGGTTCAGAAGACTTAAATCTGAGTAGCACATTTTTAACTGGGATAGATCATAATTTTAATAAAATAACAATAATTCTATTATACATTTCGGTTAAGAACAGTCCAAAGATTCTAATGGGATTATGATTCTAGCCTCCCGATTGACCATGATGCGAACCAGTTTCACATAAGTACAATAACACTTGGCTATGAGTCAGTTGCATCATTTATCAGTTGCTCTTCAATTATCATAAACAGATTATTTTGAAGATTTGAATTTGCCTCCATTCGGTTAATATGTGACTGTATTTGTTGCTCTTATTTCTTGACTTTACTTCTAGCAAACTTGTTGTGAAACCTATATTCGTTGTGAGTGGATCATATTCGCATTTTATTCTATTGAAAGACTTAAATCGTAATGCCGTGAGAGCCCTTGGACCATTCATGACATAAATGAACCATAGACAAAAATACTTTTGATCACTTCTAACAATTATGCATTGAACTTGATACTTTTCCTGCAATATACTATTTCATACATTGTTATCTATTATACAGATTGATACAATATTTTAGAATCTGATGTCTCATTATAAATTTGGAATATTTTCATGTCACGACATTCTAGCTTTTCGTGAACATATAAAATTTCATTTTCTCACATCGCTAAAACATTAAGTATTATAAAAGCTGAAGAATATTTGATAGAAAAAAATACGAATACAAATTACGGCTCACTTTCATGCTAGGAACATAGTGACGTGCGCATGCGCGTACCTTGCACATGTATTGCTATAGTCAGTGGCTTTTAAACAAAGAGCAGTCCACCTTAATAATAATTATAATAATTTTTTATCAACTGGAAAGCACTTACATGCACAGTACGTCAAAATACAAAATAAAAACATTTGAATACAAAACACATAGGTACATTTCAATTATTATTTCCATCTCACAATCTTCCAACACATACGCATCTATAGATTTTCGTCTTTCAAATATTCGTCAACGCTGTAATAACTTTTGGTCACTAGTTTTTTGAACAAAGTAGATTTGAATTTCTTAAGTTCCAAGTTTCCTATATTTTGGGGTAATTTGTTAAAAAGATTCACGTTGATGCAATTTGTTTTCGAGTTTGCCGAAGTTAATTTTTTTGTAGTCAAGTTACTGTTATTTCTTGTGTTATATTCATGAATTTCGGAATGAGCTGTGAAATCTGATATGTTTTTCTGATATATATCAAGCTGTCCAATATAAATTGTTAATAGAGTGTGAGAATGCCAAATTTCTCAAAAAGATTCCTACAAGAGTGTGTTGGGCCCACAGCAGCAAGTATTCTAACGGCCTTCTTCTGCATTATAAAAGCTCTATCCACACCAGAAGATTGGCCCTAGATTAATATACCATAACACATGACAGAGTGGAATAGAGCAGAATAAGCTATCTTGGCTGCCGGTGGGCCTATTGTACAATAAATTTTACGAAGGGCAAACAAACATGTAGCCAACTTCCTGCATAATAGGTCGATATTGCTTTTCCATCTTAAGTTTTCCTGTAGTAGGAGACCTAGGTATTTTTGAAAGAGTTCACTGGATCTATTTGAATTAACAAAATCTAATGTATTTGTTTTATCTTTATTCAAACTTAAAAGATTTGCTGTGAACCATTCAATGGCTTGGTTTAGGCTTTCGTTGCTATTTTGCTCAAGAGTTTCTTGACATAAGTTATGATTTACTAGAGTCGTATCATCTGCAAACTGTATTATCTTTGAATTTATGTTTTTGGGTAAATCATTAACATATATTATGAATAGTAGGGGACCAAGAATACTTCCTTGGGGGACACCTGTATTTATATTTTTTAGAGTGCTTGTTGCATTACTGATTGATACAATTTGTTGCCTATTATTTAAATACGATTTAAATAACTGCAAAGGAATACCTCTGATTCCAGAGTATTCCAGTTTAGATAATAGAATTTCATGCGATAAAGTATCAAAAGCCTTGCTCAAGTCAACGAAGACTACCTTACATGTTTCTTTATTTTCCCACGAATCCACTATAACTTGAATTAATGACATTAAAGCATCTATAGTTGATTTTCCCTCGCGGAACCCGTATTGTTCATTGGTGAAATATTCATTTGAAACTAAAAATTTATGAATACGTACATAAATTACTTTTTCAAGTATTTTTGATACTACTGGTAGGATCGCAATTGGTCTATAATTCGAGGCTACATTGCAATCCCCATTTTTATATACAGGAATTATTTTATATACAGGAATTATTTTTAATAGTATCGCGGCTACAAGTCCGACTATCTGCGGCTTGCTATACCGTACTGAAGAGTCCTAATAAGGACGAAACACGTGTCTACGGTTGCTGCCCTATTCAGGTTAATGGTGTAAAAACCGACCCCGGAATTTGTATTTTGTGAAACTTATCAGGTTTTGATTTTATATATTTTATCAATTATTTTAGCAATTTTCAGTCTCTCAGGGAAAATTCCATGCTCTAAACAAGCATTTATTAAGTTACACAAAAGTTCTGCTACATATTCAATAACTTTTTTGAGCAAAATAATGCTTAAGTCATAAGTATCAGTGGATATCTTATTTTTCATGTCGCGTACAATACTACAGATTTCAGTTGTATTTGTTGGAGCAAAATTAACCGAATTATTACAACTATTTTTTTTGCTTAGGAAATGATCATAACGGAACTGAGAAGAAGGTAGATGATTTGTAATATTGTCCGCGATTGAGATAAAGTAATCATTGAAAGTATCTGCACTAATTGAACATTTATTATTCTTAGTATTTCTTCCGGATTCGTGGTTTATTAGAGACCATACAGTTTCAATTTTATTTGATGATTGAGAAAGCTTATTGACATTGAATATTTTACGAGTTTCGCTTACCTGACTCAGATATACTTTTTTAAGCTCATTGTATCTTGTTTTTAAGTCGTGATATCCCGATGAAATCATCTCCCGGAGAAATGTCAAGTGATCGTGCATCGATCTTAATTCAGGTGTAATCCACATATTACATTTGTTGCCTTTCCTACTGGCTAAGATTGGAAAAGCAATATCTCTGTAATGCAAAAGGGTAATAATGAATATATTACACTTTTCTTAGGGACAAATTTCAGCATACAAATCATCCCAAGATTCACGGTGCAGTAAATGAGAGAATAAATTGATATTATTCTAATTGTTATAATCTCTGTATTTTTTAATTAGTCTTGGGATATAATCATCAGTTCCAACATCACTAGTGAATAGGATGGCAGAGTGGTCTGACATTCCAAATTTATGTACTGAAGATGTAAAATCAGATGTCAAATTTGTAGATAAATTATCTATGCAAGTTTTACTATGATCAGTGATACGTGTATATTGTTTGACTGTGGATTTCATGCCATAACTAGTCATCAAGTTGATGAGTACATTTTCATTGTTATTGATGCTTAAAAAGTCTATATTAAAATCACCTACTACGATCATTTTCACATTATATTTACTTAATTTTTCTAACACTTGATCCAATATATTTATGAAATCATCAAAGTCTCCTCTGGGAGCTCTATATAAAGATACCACAATACATTTGAATTGACTTAAAAAGACAGAGACAATTTCACAGTAGAATTCAACAGATAAAGATTTGATACCTGGTATTTCAACAGAATTTATACTTCCTTTGACAAAAATTATTACTCCTCCGTGAATTGATTGAGTTCTATTAAAACATGAGGCTTTATAGTAGCCGTTAATATTGTTAAAATTATTCTGTTCCTCTTTAAGCCAATGTTCACTCAAGCATATTACACTAGCATCATTATCCATATTTATGATGTCGATCAAATTACATTTATTAGTTAAACGTTAAAAGTTAGTTAATACGTACAAGTGTGTGCCTCGCTGACAATAATAAGTTTTTCCTTAATATTAGTTGACCTATAAAGCTTGGTTTAGGTTCTATTCTGGCTGTTTTTTTTTTGAACTGAGAAAACACTTATTCACTGTTTTCCAATACTACTCGACCTGAAAGGCTTGATTTTGGTTGAATTTGTGTTTTTTGGACTAAAAAAGCACTGATTCACTGTTTTCCAATACTAATTGGCCTGAAAAGCTCGTTTTAGGTTATGTTTCAGTTGCTTTTTTTTAAATGTGAAATACTAGTTCTCACCGTTCTTTGAATCCCTGTGGCGCCATCTCTTTTTACTTTTATAACTACCACTAGGTTCCTATTGTAAAAATCTACTCAAATTACCTATGGTCCAATGGAAGACTCTATTCCCATAGAAAAGTTCAATAGGATTACATTCCAATAACATCACTTCTAGATTTCAAATTAGTTTGCAGCAACAGATTAATAATTGACAACTGACGCATGCGCACAAACGGTTTAGAAGTGTATGCGTACGTTCCGTTTGTATCTCACAGTTTGAGAGAGAATGAATAATGACAAATGATACTTTCATCATCGTTTTCACCCAAGCTTATCGTGTTTTATCAGCTCAATGCAGCTTTAAGAAGGAATATCTTCTACATAACTATTTATACTATAATATTAATTTTTGTCATCATATTGTAAAATGATTTATCTGATGATTTATAGATTATTGTACAAAATATTCAGGTACAGTTAGTTCCTTGAGAAATATATGATTTATATTTTTGAACAAATGAAAAATTCAGATTGATGGCCCCATTGTCGTAATCTAATGTCATTACTCTATTTGATCCATTGTTAGGTTATGAACTGATGGTTTTCACCAATTTTGATCAATGTAAACTCCTATTCGTTGATTCAATTGAATTTTCAATGTATTGGCTTCATTGATTGAAAGGGATTTTATAATCTGCTGATGATTGCATGTTTCATTGTTGTACCTCAACAAAATGTACGATTGGATTGGTTGGTACTTGCAATATATGTGTTAATGTCTGATTCATACATTTAAAACGTAGAAAGAGCACCTCACTAATATTTTAATGGAATATTATGTACAAAATTATCATTAAGAACTCCTCCAAGTTGAGTATCTTCTGGATACATATCTTCTGTAATCCATATAGGCTACGTTTGTTGTGTATAACCTGTGTACAACAATGAACTCTTGAATTCAACAATGCCATTTAAGTCTCTAGTGCATACATCAGATTTGTCTACTACGCATTGAATCATTAGCTCATGAATAAACATCAGAGCCTAGACTATTGGATGTCAGAAACTTCAGATCAAAATTTTAGAGCTACTGGTATTTGTTACTCTTTCCAATGAACTTGATATAGCCAAAGCAGTATGATATAATTGAATTTATATCAAACTTTGGATGAATATTTGCAGTATATGTTCATCGATCAAATTTTTGGGGTCGAAAGCAGAATCATCAGGTAATTATCCCTTATCATTTTCCATTTCATTTACCCAGTGAATAGAAACATCCATAATAAATATCAAATTGGTCACTTTTTCATAGTATACAGAATATATACGTTCAATCTATTCGAGTATTATTTTATTATTTGAATCGTTCACACCCAAGCTTATCGTGTTTCATCAGCCCAATGCAGTTCTCAGGAGAATTATTTTCTACATCACCTCAAATCAAAAGTTTATGAGAATATTCATTTTTTTATTGCAGAATATTTTTTCACATGTACCAAAATATAGTTACTTGAGATATTTCAAGTGTCATTTAATCTTCAGTACTTATTTTACAGGAAATCAATATTGTAAATTAGAATATAAATCATATCTAGAAAATAGTATATTTTAATGATGGATCGTCGGAAAATGGATGAATCAGTATTAGTGATTCAAATTCATATCACTCAAGCAGACGTTTCAAATCTCATAAATTTTTCTCCAGTACCTACAAATAATTAAATTTTGTTCAATAATATCACCACAAAACTATAATTATGTGATTAGATAGGTGCCAAGTAGACTGACTGAACTTCTCTTCAACCTGCAGCGCTAATTATGAATTTTATGTATGCATGTTTCTGAAATATTCTCAAATATGAGATAAATTGTCTAGTGTATCAATGAATACATGCTTATGGTCCATTCATCTCAAATTCAGTAAAAGATCACATTTAACACATTCTGGACATAATTTCAGATACTTTTGCTCCGTTGATTTAATAAGTTTTTGACGAAATTCAAGACAAGGCTTTGGGAAGCTAACCAAATAATATTAATTGTCCAAAAATCACTTACTACGCATATCGCTGTGACATATTCCATAACAACAGCGCTATTTTGCCCCTTTGTGAACTGATAACAATATATATTTTCATTAAAAAGCTTGTATTATGATTTTACTGTAAATATATATCAAAATTGTAGTAAATATGAATTTCTTAAAATCTCACATTGAAAACATAGTATCAACGGCTTATCTACGTATTAAGTGCCCAAGAATCATGTCGGATGTCCAGGTATGCGCACAAAAAAATTCCAATTATGGAAAGAGCTATTGTTGGCATCTTATATAAAAGTAAGTTTCTTGATTGAAAGAACTGATTTCCTGATAACAATTGGAATCATAATCATCGAGCATTCTGCTATAGCAGCTTCCAATAAATCCTTGAGCATAACCTAGAAAATATTACATAAAGTTACACTCAAATTTCAAAAATAAGTTTCTTGATTATTACAATCGATTTCCTTATTACAATTACATGTTGAAATCTCTTGGAACTCATGCAATCGCTTGTTTGGAAGGGTTTATATTGTACGAGATATGCCTGTTCTCTATTTTGTGTTGAAAATGCATAGTATTTTGATATTATACTTTATTCCATAAGAAGTTTGAGTCTGGCCTAAAAAATATAACATAAGATTGTCATTTTGTTGATATTATTCAATTAAACTACTCACTTCCTATTTATGAGATGTGTACATTAATGTGAACTGTCATTGACTGCAAATGCGAGTACGAGTTTCTGCTTGGAAGATAAGTTGGCAATACTGACGTTTTATTTAATGTCAAAAAATTTATTCCTATTGAAATAAGCTTTATAGAAGCTTCGAATACATCACAAATTATCCATTTGAAAGTTTTATCTATATAACAATACATAATATCTATATTAAATAGTGATGTTGTAATATTCTGAGAAATATTTAAGATACCTGTATGTCAAACTTGACAGAAGCGACCCGATGTTCATTAATTTTTTGTCAGAGATAACTTGAGAATATTTCGACGGCCAGTGAACTGTCATTTTTGACAATTATAATTGATGGTTTTGGCCTTCTCTTGTGATTACTATACATGTCATGGTATTCAAATATATAAAAGGCACTAGTCCTCATTAAGATGCATTAAATAGAGAAGGAATGAACAAAATTGAATATACCGTTAAAGCTGTAGGGACGAATACAAATTTTTTTGGGAACATACAACTGACAGTTGTAATTCAAGAAATTTAAGCGGATTAGTATATAGGACTAGCGTTACGACCAGCTTCGCCGGTCTAAGCGCTAGGCTTCGCAGCTCCATATGTGAACCGCCTCCGGCAAAAATAATTTCTTGATAAGATTAGTTCCGATTATAATTTTAGCCTACAGAATCCTTCTGCTCCATATCATATTTCTGCATCCTCTCTTATTCGTGATTTCACTGTTTTTTATGGACAAATCCTAATGTTTTTTATGTATTTATCTGAAGAGAAATTATTGATTTAAACTCCTTCACAAACTACAGAAATACTAGGCATCGCAGCTCCATATATGTACCGCCTCTCTGACATGAATTCTTCTTTTACAAAATCAATCTCGAATGTGAATCGAGCTCACATAATTCCTTTGCTTCATGTTATATTTCTACACTTTTCTCTGCCCGTGATCGAATCGATTGACAGTTTCCAATGATATCTAGGTAAAATTCCTTGAGAAAATCATCGATTTTATTCCCTTTAAAGATTAGCGACGAGATGGCGAGATTGTTACTCTAGTAGAACCATCTTTTCAACCGGGCCTAAGACTATTATTATAAGTAGATATATAATCATCAAATTCAATATATCACATCTTGAGGAACTAATAATAGCTAAATACTCCAATAAGAGTCAACCTCTTACCAATGGTAGTGAGATGCTAGTGCCAAGATTTGTATATAAGACCGTGATGCGTGAATTTACATGCTCTATTTCTGCATGGAAAACTGCAAAAGTTCTACAAATTGCCAATACCACTGTGAAAATATTACTCTATGTATTAAGTTTGCAAAAATTTAAAAGTTAGTGGACATCATTATTTACTTATATATTCATGTTGTTCTTTCTTAATTGCACCGTTTTTCGTCTAACGCATCGTCAACGCTACCATCGACAAACCTTGGCATACCACGTCCAAATATGAATATAAAAAATTCTAATTCTGCATTGATAATAATTATATCCCTACTTTAAGAAAATTCATCCAACTTTATAATAAATAAAATAAAACCGCTGATAATTTTAGGAAATGCTCCAGGTGAATGTTGTGCCAATTCATTTGGGGATCAATCTAAATTATTTTATATCTTTTGATAAATACCACCATTGATAAAATAAAGGCAAAAACCTCAAACATTCCATCAATGAAGTTTTGGTATTTCAGATTGAAAGTATCTTATTTATAAATATGAACTTATTTTTTGGATTAAAAACTTGAATATGAAATTTCAGTCAAAGATTTCTAGGCGTTCTAAAGTACTCGTGTTTTGAGACAGACAAACAACGACTGACTTCCTTTGGAATTATGTTTTTGGGCTCAGTAGGGTCTAAAAAGTGAAGATTCATTGAAAGTGACAACTGTCCTTATACTTTCTTGTAAATGCGTCTCAGTGGTTTATTTTAATTTCCATTTTGAATAGAGTTGCATACCAATAGCGGAAAAATTGATGATTGAAAACTCAGATCTGTAACTTCAAATTCCAAATATTCAGGAAAGCTATGCAGAGCAATTATTTAATATGTTACATTATAGTAATTGAGGTATCAAGGGTGTTAAAAGAATAATAATGCCTGAGGTCAACATTGTACTTTCCGAGGGCCTCTGGCCCGAGGTGTGTACGTAACATATATATAACAGATCTGAACACTGATTTAATGTTTTCCAATACTAATTGGCCTGAAAAGCTCGTTTTAGGTTATGATAAAGTTGCTTTTTCTTGAAATGTGAAATACTAGTTCCCACCGTTCTAGTGCCACTGGAAAATCTCTTTGAATCTCTGTGGCGCCATCTCTTTTCACTTTTATAACTACCACTAGGTTTCTATTGTAAAAGTCTACATAAATTACTTATGGTCTAATGGAAGACTCTATTCGCATAGGAAAGTTTAATAGAATAACATCACTTCTAGATTCTAAATCAGTTTGCAGCAACAGATTAATAATTGACAACTGACGCATGCGCACAAACGGTTTAGAAGTGTATGCGTACGTTCCGTTTGTATCTTGAAATTTGAGAAAGAATGAATAATGACAAATGATACTTTCATCATCGTTTTCACCCAAGCTTATCGTGTTTTATCAGCTCAATGCAGCTTTCAGGAGAAATATAGTAATACTACAAATACGGAATTGATAGAACTATGTATACTATAATATGAATTTGTGTCATCATATTGTAACATGATCCATTTGATGATTCGTAGATTATTGCACAAAATATTCAGGTACAGTTAGTTCCATAAGAAATATTTGATTTATATTTTCAAAATATGCAGCTTTAAGAAGGAATATCTTCTACATAACTATTTATACTATAATATTAATTTTTGTCATCATATTGTAGAATGATTTATCTGATGATTTATAGATTATTGTACAAAATATTCAGGTACAGTTAGTTCCATAAGAAATATTTGATTTATATTTTTAAACAAATGCAAAATTCAGATTGATGGCCCCATTGTCGTAATCTAATGTCATTACTCTATTTGATCCATTGTTAGGTTATGGACAGATGGTTCTCACCAATTTTGATCAATGTAAACTCCTACTCGTCGATTCAATTGAATTTTCAATGTATTGGCTTCATTGATTGGAAGGGATTCTATAATCTGCTGATGATTGCATGTTTCATTGTTGTACCTCAACAAAATGTACGATTGGATTGGGTGGTCCTTGCAATATATGTGTTAATGTCTGATTCATACATTTAAAACGTGGAAAGAGCACCTCACTAATATTTTAATGGAATATTATGTACAAAATTATCATTAAGAACTCCTCCAAGTTGTGTATCTTTTGGTACATATCTTCTGTAATCCATATAGGCTACGTTTGTTGTGTGTAACCTGTGTACAACAATGGACTCTTGAATTCAACAATGCCATTCAAGTCTCTAGTGCATACATCAGATTTATCTACTACGCATTGAATCATTAGCTCATGAATAAACGTCAGAGCCTAGGCTATTAGATGTCAGAAACTTCAGTTCGAAATCTTAGAACTACTGGGATTTGCTACTCTTTCTAATGAACTTGATATAGCCAAGGATCTTCCAACGGTATATAGCAGTATGATATAATTGTCTTTATATCAAACTTTGAATGAATATTTGCAGTATATGTACATCGATCGAATTTTTGGGATCGAAAGCAGAATCATCAAGTAATTATCTCTTATTATTTTCCATTTCATTTACCCAGTGAATAGGAACATCCATAATATCAAATTGGTCACTTTTTCATAGTATACAGAATATATACGTTCAATCTATTCAAGTATCATTCTAATATTTGAATCGCCCACACCCAAGCTTATCGTGTTTCATTAGCTCAATGCAGTTTTCAGGAGAATCATTTTCCACATAACCTCAAATAAAAAGTTAATGAGAATATTTATTTTTTCATTGCAGAATATTTATCACATGTACCAAACTATAGTCACTTGGGATATTTCAAGTGGCATTTAATCTTCAGTACTTATTTTACAGGAAATCAATACTGTAAATCAGGATATAAATCGTATCTAGAAAATAGTATATTCAAATGATGGATTGTCAGAAAATGGATGAATCAGTATTAGTGAATTAAATTCATATCACTCAAGCAGACGTTTCAAATCCTATTAATTCTACTCCAGTACCTACAGATAATTAAATTTTCTTCAATAATATTACCACAAAACTATAATTTTGTGATTAGATAGGTACCAATAGTGCGTTCGTTAATGCAGCTCGAGCGCAGAGTGTACAGAGCTTGGAGCTAAGTCAGGTGATGTCAAATCACTCCATTTACTCCGTGAATTAAAGAACGATTCAACTGTCAAATATATCTGAAATTTAAAAATTATTGGCGTTAGAACGGTTGGAATATACAAATATGAGCAATTAATTAGTTCATGCGGCTCAAATTAGTCATGACTTAATTTTTGACGATAATAATGATGATGAAAATGGTGTATCTATTATTTATCAGGAAAAATAGAAAATTATGCAGAAGAAACTGTTTCTCGAGGTTAAGATAACCAATTTGAATCGTATTTTAGAATACAGCCAACAACATTCAAAGTATTATATATATATTAATTACAAACATAGCACAAATAAAATAAGTTATTTTCTGTCGTTTTCGTGTATAAGTTCTTGTCAGGTTCGCGTACGTTTATAATTTGGCGCGATCTGAAGTATTCACTCCGCAAGCACCACCTCTTACGCTGGTGCATTGAGAGTGAGCTCCAAACACACCACTCTGCTATTACCGAGCGTTACTATTTCCGGTCTATCTCTGTACCATTCACGCTTTTTACAATTAAAGAACGCAAAAGAGCAGATGGAGTGAAAAGATTTGCATTACCGAACGCACTATTGTAGACTGATTGAACTTCTCTTCAACCTGCAGCGCTAATTATGAATTTATTGTATGCATGTTTCTGAAATATTCTCAAATATAAGATAAATTGTCTAGTGTATTCATGAATACATGCTTATGGTCCATTCATCTCAAATACTTTTCTTGATGATTTATTCGACTCTACGATATGAAATACAGAGTTAGTTGGATAATTATGAATACATACCAATGAATGACCTCATTCCGTTGATGATCCTGAATGGATATATTCGATTTGAGAAATATCTAAAAAAATTTGTCGCAAAAGCCAGAATACTTTTTATAAATGAGACTGGGCAACAACGATCATTACCACTATTACCAGTTCAATAATATGAAAGAGTAATTGATGGTGTGTTAATACAATAACGACGATGATTAAAATGTTATGCTCGTCCTCATGGTGGTAATAAAGCAGAACTTATTGATACGCTAGGATGACAATTATTTTCATATTAGGTTCAAATTATTCGATACAATATTAATTATGAATACAGAGGGTAATAATCAAGAAATTCAGTAATAGATCACATTTAACACATTCTGGACATAATTTCAGATACTTTTGCTTCGTTGATTTGATAAGTTTTCGACGAAATTCAAGACAAGGCTTTGGGAAGCTAATTAAATAATATTAATTGTCCAAGAATCACTTACTACGTATATCGCTGTGACATATTCCATAACAACAGCGCTATTCTGCCCCTTTGTGAACTGATAACAATATATATTTTCATTAAAAAGCTTGTATCATGATTTTACTGTAAATATATATCAAAATTGTAATAAATATGAATTTCCTAAAATCTCACATCGAAAACATAGTATCAACGGCTTATCTAAGTATTGAATGCCCAAGAAACATGGCGGATGTCCAGGCATGCGAACAAAAAAATTCCAATTATGAAAAGAGCTATTGTAGGCATCTCATATAAAAGTAAGTTTCTTGATTGAAAGAATTGATTTCCTGATAACAAATGGAATCGTAATCATCGAGCATTCTACTATAACAACTTCTAGTAAATCCTCAAGCATAACCTAAAAAATATTACATAAATTACACTCTAATTACAAAAATAAGTTTCTTGATTACTAGAATCGATTTTCTCATAACAATTACATGTTGAAATCATCTTGGAACCTATGCGATCGCTTGTTTGAAAGAATTTATATTGTACAAAATATGCCTGTTTTCTATTTTGTGTTGAAAATGCATTAGTATTGTGACATTATATTTAATTCCAAGAAATGTTTGAGTATAGCCTGAAAAATATTACATAAGATTGTCATTTTGTTAATAATATACAATTGAACTACTTACTTTCTATTTATCAGATGTGTACATTGTTGTGAACTGGCATTGACATTTTGCGTGAAAGCGAGTACGCATGTGCAGTTTCTGCTCATGAAATAAGTTGGCAATACTGACGTCCTATTGAATGTCATAAAATTTATTTCTATTAAAATAAGCTTGATGGAAGCTTCAAATACATTACAAATTATCCATTTGAATATTTTATTTATATAACAATACATAATATGTATATCAAATAGTGAATTTTGTGATATTTTGAGAAATATTTCAAATACCTGTATGTCAAACTTGACAGAAGCGACCCGATGTTCATTGATTTTTTGTCAGGGATAACTTGAGAATATTCTGACGGCCGGTGAACTGTCATTTTTGACAATTGTAATCGATGGTTTTGGCCTTCTCCTGTGATTACTATATATGTGATGGTATTCAAATATATAAAAGGCACTAGTCCTTATTAAGATGTATTGAATAGAGAAGAAATGAACAGAAATAAATATACCGTTTAAGCTGTAGCGATGGATAAAAATTTTTTTGGGAACATACAACTGACAGTTGTAATTCAAGAAATTTATGCGGATTAGTATATAGGACTAGCGTTTCGACCGCCTTTGCAGGTCTAAGCGCTAGGCTTCGCAGCTCCATATGTGAACCGCCTCCGGCAAAAATAATTTCTTGATAAGATTAGTTCCGATTATAATTTTAGCCTACAGAATCCTTCTGCTCCATATCATATTTCTGCATCCTCTCTTATTCGTGATTTCACTGTTTTTTATAGACAAATCCCGATTTTTTTTATGTATTTATCTAGAGAGATATTATTGATTTCAACTCCTTCACAAACCACAGAAACACTAGGCGTCGCAGCTCCATATATGTACCGCCTCTCTGACAAGAATTCTTCTTTTACAAAATCAATCTCGAATGGGAATTGAGCTCACATAATTCCTCTGATTCATATTATATTTCTACACTTTTCTCTGCCCGTGATTGAATTGATTGACAATTTCCAATGATATCTAGATAAAATTCCTTGAGAAAATCATTGATTTCATTCCCTTTAAGGATTAGCGACGAGATGGCGAAATTGTTCCTTTAGTAGAACTATCTTTTCAACCGGGCCTGAGACTATTATTATAAGTAGATATATAATCATCAAATACAATATATTACATCTTGAGGAACTAATAATAGCTAAATACTCCAATAAGAGTCAATCTCTTATCAATGGTAGTGAGATGCTGAGGCCAAGACCTGTATATAAGACCGTGATGCGTGAATTTACATGCTCTATTTCTGCATGGAAAACTGCAAAAGTTTTACAAATTGCCAATACCACAGTGGAAATAATTTATTCCATGTATTAAGTTTGCAATAATTTAAGAGTAAGCGGACATAATTTTTTACTTATATATTCATGTTGTTCTTTCTTATTTGCAATGTTTTCCGTCTAACGCATCGTCAACGCTACCATCGACAAACCTTGGTATGCCACGTCCAAATATAAGTTAAAAAATTCTAATTTTGCATTGATAATAATTATTTCCCTACTTTAAAAAAATTCATCGAACTTTATGATAAATAAAATTAAACCGCTAATAATTTTGGAAAATGTTCCAGGTGAATGTTGTGCCAATTCATTTGGGGATCAATCTAAGTTACTTTATATCTTTTGATGAATACCACCGTTGATAAAATAAAGGCAAAAAACTCAAACATTCCAACAATGAAGTTTTGGTATTACAGATTGAAAGTACCTTATTCATAAACATGAACTTATTTTTCGGATAAAAAACTTGAATATGAAATTTCAGTCAAAGATTTCCAGGCGTTCTCAAGTACTCGTGTTTTGAGACATAGACAAACAACGACTGACTTTCTTTTGAATTATGTTTTTAGGCTCAGTAGGGTCTAAGAAGTGGAGATTCATTGGAAGCGACAACTGTCCTTATACTTTCTTGTAAATGCGTCTCAGTGGTTGATTTTAATCTTAATTTTGAATGGAGTTGCATAACAAAAGCGGAGAAATTGATGATTGAAAACTTAGATCTGTAACTTCAAATTTCAAATATTCAGGAAAGCTATGCAGAGCAAGTATCTAATATGGTTACATTCAGTAATTTTCGTGTATGTTACCTATTGTATTCATAATCAAATTTCAAATATACGTTTGCTCCAATCACTGGAAATTTGCAAGATGATAGACATAAACCGAAGAACACAAGCTCCACTCTTTCAGAGCCCCTTAAAAAAACACGTTTCTGCAACAGATCTATCTTCCTAGATGATTACAAATTATTGAGTAGCCAAATGAATTTTTGAGAACAAAATAAATTTAATAAAGATCAATCAGGCACATTATTGGCAGAATTCAGTTGAAGAGTACCTGATTGCGTTCAAAAATTTTTATGTGATTGCCGACCTCTTCCACTTCAAGTTGCTAGAGATAGGGGATTGAAATTATTGTAAATTGACGATGATGGACTCAAATTTCATGCTATACTTTGTTTCCAACAATTGGTTACTTCATCTTGATAACAATAATATTATATCCCTTGTTAACAAAAATATATCTCTTGATTACATGAATTGATGCTCTTATAACAATTATATGGTAATTTCATCTTGCAGTTCATTCAATAGCTACATGATTCTACGATCTCTTGTTTGATAAGAGTTTTATAGTGTGAAATATGCATGTTCCCTATTTTGTATTCAAAATGCAATAATATTGTCGCATATAACTCTTATCCTAGAAATTTCTGAGCATAACCTGAAGAAGATCACAGAAATCTGTCATTTTATTAATATTCGATCAAACTACCTACATTTTCTTCTATGAGATGTGTACATTGTTGTGAATTGAAATTGGAAATGTGCGCAAAAGCGTACCCATAAATAGTATAATCAAATGATAGATCGTTGGATGATGGATCGTTGGATGATGGATCGTCGGATTATAGATGAATCAGCAGGATTAGTATATTTAATTCATATCTCTTAAGCCATCGTTTCGAATCTCATCAATTCTTCTTCATTATCTACAAACAATTAAATTTTCTGCAACAATATCATTACAGAACTATAATTTCACTGACATACGCAGTAATTAGATACCAAGTAAACTGACTGATCCGCTTCACAACCTGCAGCGCTAATAATGAATTTATTATGACCATGTTTTCTACAATATTTGTAAATGTGGTATCAATTGTCTAGTGCATTTATAATTACTTAGTCATGGTCAATTTTCCTTTGAAACTGTTCTTAAAGATTCATTCAATTCTACGGTACAAAATACAAATTTAGTTGAGTGATTGAACAGAAATTATCATATGCTTACAGTTTATTTGAGTGAAGTTTCATAATTTATATTTCTCAACAATTGAATAATGTTATTTGATATCTCCATTGTTTTTTTCAACCAATCTTCTCTTGATTCAAACTGAGATTTTCACAAATTAGAGATAGCATATATTCTCTCCTAATTACTTTGAATAATACACTTTTTATTCGACATGCCAATTAAAAACGGTCCAAGAGCTTTCATGGGACCAATATCTTAGCCTCCAGGTTGACCGAGATACCGAGTCGATTAACTCTCAATAAATATACATGACTCGAAACACTGTTTCTAAAAATTATATCAAGTTATGAGAGCCACAAATATATACATCAACTACCTGAACAGATCCAATTTGAATCTTCTGACTACATGAATTCAGTTATGATGTTATTATTGTTTCATGCACGACTAACAGTAGATGGAACTGTCTGATAGCAAAGAGCAATTTTGTGCTTTTGTAAAACTGGTTCAGAGGACTTAAATCGAAGTAGCACATTTTCAACTGGAATAGATCATAATCTTAATAAAATAATAATGATTCTATAATGCATTTCGGTTAAGAACGGTCCAAAGATTCTTATGGGACTATGATTCTAGCCTTCCGATTGACCATGATGCGAACCAGTTTCACATAAGCACAATAACACTTGGCTATGTGTCAGTTGCATCATTTATCAGTTGCTCATCAATTATCATGAACAGATTATTTTGAAGATTCAAATTTGCTTCCATTCGGTTAATATGTGACTGTATTTGTTGCTCTTATTTCTTGACTTCATTTCTAGCAAACTTGTTGTGAAACCTATATTCATTGTGAGTGGATCATATTCGCATTCCAGTCTATCGAAAGACTTAAATCGTAATGCCGTAAGAGCCCTTGGACCATTCATGACATAAATGAACCATAGACAAAAATACTTCTGATCACTTCTAACCATTATTCATTGAACTTGAAACTTTTCCTGCAATATACTATTTCATACATTGTTATCTATTATACAGATTGATACAATATTTTAGAATCTGCTGTCTTATTATAAATTTAAAATATTTTCATGTCACGACATTCTAATTCTTCGTGAACATATAAAATTTCATTTTCTCATATCGCTTAAACAATAAGTATTGTTAAAGCTGTGGAATATTTGATAGAAAAAGATACGAATACAAATTACGGATCACTTTCATGCTAGGAACCTAGAGACGTGCGCATGCGCGTACCTTGTACATGTATCGCTATAGTCAGTGGCTTTCAAACAAAGAGCATTCCACCTAAATACGTACAAGTGTGTGCCTCGCTGACAATAATGAATTTTTTTCAATTCTAGTTGGCTTATAAAGCTTGGTTTAGGATTTATTCTGGCTGTTTTTTTTTTGAACTTAAAGAACACTAATTTACTGCTTTTCAATACTACTTGACCTTAAAAAGCTCGGTTTAGGTTAGGTTTCGTTTTTTTTGAACTGAAAAACACTGATTTACTGTTTTCCAATACTGATTGGCCTGAAAAGCTCGTTTTAGGTTATGTTAAAGTTGCTTTTTCTTAAAAGTGAAATACTAGTCCCCACCGTTCTAGTGCCACTGGAAAATTTCTTTGAATCTCTGTGGCGCCATCTCTTCTTACTTTTATAACTACCACTAGGTTCCTATTGTAAAAATCTACCCAAATTACTTATGGTCTAATGGAAGACTCTATTCGCATACGGAAGTTTAATAGAATAACATCACTTCTAGATTTCGAATTAGTTTGCAGCAACAGATTAATAATTGACAACTGACGCATGCGCACAAACGGTTTAGAAGTGTATGCGTACGTTCCGTTTGTATCTCAAAATTTGAGAAAGATAGAATAATGACATATGATACTTTCATCATTGTTTTCACCCAAGCTTATCGTGTTTTATCAGCTCAATTGAGCTTTAAGGAGAAATATAGAAATACTACAAATACGAAATTGATAGAACTACGTATACTATAATATGAATTTGTGTCATCATATTGTAACATGATCCATTTGATGATTTATAGATTATTGCACAAAATATTTATGTACAGTTAATTCCTTGAGAAATATTTGATTTATATTTTTAAACAAACAAAAAATTCAGATTGATGGCCCCATTGTCGTAATCTAATGTCATTACTCTATTTGATCCATTGTTAGGTTATGGACTGATGGTTTTCACCAATTCTGATCTAAGTAAACTCCTATTCGTTGATGCAATTAAATTTTCAACGTATTGGCTTCATTGATTGAAAGGGATTTCATAATCTGCTGATGATTGCATGTTTCATTGTTGTACCTCAACAAAATGTACGATTGGATTGGTTGGTCCTTGCAATATATGTGTTAATGTCTGATTCATACATTTAAAACGTAGAAAGAGCACCTCACTAATATTTTAATGGAATATTATGAAACAATTATCATTAAGAACTCCTCCAATATGAGTATCTTTTGGTACATATCTTCTGTAATCCATATAGGCTACGTTTGTTGTGTATAACCTGTGTACAACAATGAACTCTTGAATTCAACAATGCCATTCAAGTCTCTAGTGCACACATCAGATTTGTCTACTACGCATTGAATCATTAGCTCATGAATAAACATCAGAGCCTAGGCTATTTGATGTCAGAAACTTCAGATCAAAATTTTAGAACTACTGGGATTTGTTACTCTTTCCAATAAACTTGATATAGCCAAAGCAGTATGGTATAATTGTATTTATATCAAACTTTGAATGAATATTTGCAGTATATGTACATCGATCGAATTTTTGGGATCGAAAGCAGAATCATCAAGTAATTATCTCTTATCATTCTCCATTTCATTCACCCAGTGAATAGGAACATCCATAATGAATATCAAATTGGTCACTTTTTTATAGTATACAGAATATATACGTTCAATCTATTCGAGTATTATTTTATAATTTGAATCGTTCACACCCAAGCTTATCGTGTTTCATCAGCTCAATGCAGTTTCCAGGAGAATTATTTTCTACATTACCTCAAATGAGAAGTTAATGAAAATATCTATTTTTTTATTGCAAAATATTCACATCACATGTACCAAACTATAATCACTTGAGATATTTCAAGTGGCATTTAATTTTCAGTACTTATTCTACAGGAAATCAATATTGTAAATTAGAATATAAATCGTATCTAGAAAATAGTATATTCAAATGATGGATCGTCGGAAAATGGATGAATCAGTATTAGTGAATTATATTCATATCACTCAAGCAGACGTTTAAAATCTTATTAATTCTTCCCCAGTACCTACAAATAATTAAATTTTCTTCAATAATATCACCACAAAACTATGATTTTGTGGTTAGATAGGTGCCAAGTAGACTGACTGAACTTCTCTTCAACCTGCAGCGCTAATTATGAATTTATTGTATGCATGTTTCTGGAATATTCTCAAATAAAAGATAAATTTTCTAGTGTATTAATGAATACATGCTCATGATCCATTCATCTCAAATACTTTTCTTGATGATTTATTCGACTCTACGGTATAAAATACGAAGTCAGTTGGCTAATTATGAATACATACCAATGAATGACCTTATTCCGTTGATGATCCTAAATGGATATATTCGATTTGAGAAATATCTGAAAAATTTTGTCGCAAAAGCCAGAATACTTTTTATAAATAAGGCTGGGCAACAACGATCATTACCACTTTCACCAGTTCAATATTATGAAAGAGTAATTGATGGTGTGTTAATACAATAACGACGATGATTGAAATGTTATGCTCGTCCTCATGGTGGTAATAAAGCAGAGCTTATTGATACGCTGGGATGACAATTATTTTCATATTAGGCTCAAATGATTCAATTCAGTAATAGATCACATTTAACACATTCTAGACATAATTTCAGATACTTTTGCTTCGTTGATTTGATAAGTTTTCGACGAAATTCAAGACAAGGCTTTGGGAAGCCAACTAAATGATATTAATTGTCCAAAAATCACTTACTACGCATATCGCTGTGACATATTCTATAACAACAGCGCTATTCTGCCCCTTTGTGAACTGATAACAATATATATTCTCATTAAAAAGCTTGTATTATGATTTTACTGTGAATATATATCAAAATTGTAGTAAATATGAATTTCTCAAAATCTCACATTGAAAATATAGTATTAACGGCTTATCTATGTATTAAGTGCCCAAGAAACATGGCGGATGTCCAGGCATGCGCACAAAAAAATTCCAATTATGGAAAGAGCTATTGTTGGCATCTTATATAAAAGTGAGTTTCTTGATTGAAAGAATTAATTTCCTGATAACAATTGGAATCATAATCATCGAGCATTCTGCTATAGCAGCTTCCAATAAATCCTTGAGCATAACCTAGAAAATATTACATAAAGTTACACTCAAATTACAAAAATAAGTTTCTTGATTATTACAATCGATTTCCTTATAACAATTACATGTTGAAATCATCTTGGAACTTATGCGATCGCTTGTTTGAAAGGATTTATATTGTACGAGATATGCCTGTTCTCTATTTTGTGTTGTAAATGCATAGTATTGTGACATTATACTTTATTCCAAAAGAAGTTTGAGTATAGCCTGAAAAATATTACATAAGATTGTGATTTTGTTAATATTATTCAATTAAACTACTTACTTTCTATTTATGAGATGTGTACATTGATGTGAACTGTCATTGACTGCAAATGCGAGTCCGCATGTGCAGTTTCTGCTCATGAAATAAGTTGGCAATACTGACGTTTTATTGAATGTCAAAAAATTTATGTCTATTAAAATAAGTTTGATGGAAGCTTCAAATACATCACAAATTATCCATTCAAATATTTTATTTATATAACAATACATGATATCTATATTAAATAGTGATGTTGTAATATTTTGAGAAATATTTAAAATACCTGTATGTCAAACTTGACAGAAGCGACCCGATGTTCATTAATTTTTTGTCAGAGATAACTTGAGAATATTTCGACGGCCGGTGAATTGTCATTTTTGACAATTGTAATCGATGGTTTTGGCCTTCTCCTGTGATTACTATACATGTGATGGTATACAAATATATAAAAGGCACTAGTCCCCATTAAGATGCATTGAATAGAGAAGAAATGAACAAAATTAAATATACCGTTAAAGCTGTAGGGACGAATAAAAATTTTTTTGGGAACATACAACTGACAGTTGTAATTCAAGAAATTTAAGCAAATTAGTATATAGGACTAGCGCTTGGCCTGCTACGCAGGCCTAAGCCCTAGGCTTCGCAGCTCGATATGTGAACCGCCTCTGGCAAAAATTCTGTCTCTATAAGATGAAATCAAAATATATTTTTAGCCCTAAAATCCTCCTGCTTTATATTATATTTGTGCATTTATCCCTACTCGTGATTCCACTGTTTTTCATTGACAATTCTCAATATTACTTTATGTATTCATAAAGGGGATAAGTTGATTCCAACTCTTCTACGAATTACAAAGTCTAAATTCAAAACTTCACAGCGAGATATCATGTCTTCGCCATGTTTCGCATATTCTCAGTCATTGCGTTACTGTTTTCGAATACAAATTAGAGTATTAGTTATTACAACTCATGTAATCCCTCTGTTTTATTTTGACGACATACTTACATCCTTACTATTCGCTTCGCTCTTCAATTTGTATGTAAGCACAATTTTTCTGTATCTTTTGCAACTCTCAATATTATTTTGAATAGATATGGTTAACAATGCTGACTGATCTTATGCATGTACATCAAATATACAAAAATATGGTTACTCCAGGGGAAACCGAGAATATTGAGTGGAAAGGTAACATAGAATTTCAGTTGAAATTTTGTGTTCCATCACTTACACCCATTATCCTTGATATTTCTTCTAGGAAAACTATTCAGTTGATTCCTTTCATGAATTAGCGTATCTGATTTCTGAGCTCAATTGCAAGATTGATAGACCGCCTATTGAGCAGGGCTATATTCTCCGTAGTAAAATTTTTTCCTCATAGATTTTATTCTAAATCACTGCTCTGGTCTAAATCACTCAGCTCTAATTGTGCATCCAAAGAATCATGCAAGTTCCACGTTTCTCCAGTAATTATTTTGAAGCTCACGCACTTTGATATACTTTTGCCTTCCAAAGACATGTTTTCTATCCATTCAGTCACTACTCTGGCACTTTGAAGCCCACGCTACATGTTTTGACTCCTCATAAATAACTACAATATCCAATTTTCTCTGGAATTGTGATATTACTTGTATCAAAATCAATTCAACATATGTCTCGAATTCTTCTCCGATAAAAATAACATTTTCCCTCCAAAATAGCAAATAAAAGAAAAATAACATCAAAGACCATCATGAAATCCACTCGGATATATTTTAACTATTTTCTATTCCAATTGACGGCACTTCAAAGTTGTTATGAGACAACGATCCAAGTATTCTAATTGGCCGATATACGAATCAATCTTACATAGACGGAAACATCGGCTTTGGCTATCCGTCGGTTGCATTAACTCATAGCCGTTCATTAATCCTAATAAATGAGTTTGTGCAGTATGAAAATTTAGTTTACGTATAGAAATATGATTCTATTTTATTAATTTCATTCACTGAATTCATTCAAAAGAGCATTTGATGTAAATAAATTGTGTTTATATCTCCGCCAATCAGTAGGCCCAATTTGTGGTCCTATAGAAGTTTTTGCACCGTTCTCATCTAGAATAAGCTATGCAATATACCACATTACTTTGCAATGTACGTCCACCTCAAAAAAGAGCCTAAAACTATTTCTGTTATGCGAATTTCCTCTTCTTGAAATGTCAGAGAGTTAAAACTGTTATACGCTAATGAAATGCAATCACCAGAGTATTTATCCCTTCCTTAACTACGCATTGAAATATTCGTAGAATGTTGAGATCCAGAGATTGATGAATATTGGGGCCTAGATAATGAGATGCTAAAGACTCGAGATCCAAATTTTAGATCTTCTCACATGATTCTTGGGAATGTTGGAAGCACATAGTTATGACATCTCCAAAATGTCCACACAAAATTGAGCATTGTGTGAGAGAAATAAAATATATAGTTTTGTCTTAGTGTAAGTATGCTGGCTTTGTGATTTGGAAGTCGTGGGGTCGTATTCTATCGACGTAGAAGAAGTTGGTAGAATTTCTACTGAATTATAATGTACTCTATGGCGTACTCTCCAAGAGTGAGAACTGAAAGTACCCGTATTTTGACGAATGGTAACAGTACTCTCAGAGAATTTGAAATATACCGTTTTCTGAGGAAATCTATGCTTCAATAATCTTTCTCATATTCATCAAACGTTGATAAAATCACCCAAATTGATTCCATTTCTGGGAGAAATGATGAAAAATTCACAAGAAAAATTAAAACTATGCCAACAATGAAACAGCTTTTCCGAGATGCCACGCGGCTTTCTTAAGAACTTCTAAGCATGCGGAATGAGTATTATTCTATTGTGACTGTGAAAAAATATTTTTTTGGTTCTTTCACCTGATTTACCAAAGTAGTATTCTATATTTCTCCCAAAGTTATACAATCTAGAGAAATATTCTCCAATAATATTGACTTCTCAATTCATTTTTTTCCAATCTATGATATCACAAATGAAAGTAAGATATGTTTACGGAGTATATCATATTGAATGTAAGCACACCATTTCTTTCAAAACAACGCTGCTAGGGCTTTTACTTTATCAAATACTAAAACTTCCAGGATTTATTCTTAACCAATGTCTTCTTGATTAGAACTGAAAATTATTATAAATTTGAGTTGACATCAATTCTTTCATAATCACCCTGAATAATACACTAATTGTCCGATATGCCAGTTTAGAACAGTCCAAGAGCTCTTATGGGACAACGATTCAATCTATCATGCTGTTAAAAATACAGACACGATTCACTCCCAGTAAATATACATAATCTGGACCACACTCTCTAAAAATTGGATCAAGTCATAAGAGCAATAGTTATATACATATACCATTCGAACAAACCCAATTTGAATCTTCCGTCTGCATACATTTGATAGAAATATTTGATGCACGACTAACAGTTGATGTTAGCCAAGTACGATTCTGTGCTTTTGTAAAATTGGTTCGCATTTCTGCCTATCAGAGATCTCTAATCGGAGTCCTATAAGAGCCTTGAGCAGGTCTCAACTGAAATAGACTGTATTCTGATGAGAATAACATTATTCTAATGGTCATTTTGATTGAGAATTGTCTACAGATTGTTATGGGACTACGATTCAAGCGTTCTGATTGACTTATATTTGAACAAATTTCACAATAGCACAATAAAAGCACTTAGTTTGTCAGTTGCTCATTAATAATCATGAAGAGATTGGTTCAAAGATTGAAATTTGTATCCATTCAGGTAATATGTGAGTATACTTCTTGCTTTCATTTCTTGGAATCAATCACAGCAAAGTTGTTGTGAACTCTGAATTCATTGTGAGTGAATCATGTTCGCAACTCAGTCATTCAGAAGACTTGAATCTTAATGCCATGGGAGCTCTTGGACTCTTCTTGAAACACATGAACTATAGGTGAAAGTGCAATTGATAACTTCTAACAATTATTCATTGGACTTGATACATTTTCTGCAACGTACTATTTCATACATTGTAACCTATTATACAGAATGATACAATCTTTTAGAATCTATTATTGTCTCATTTCCAGTTTGAAACAGTTTTTCTGCCATGGCATTCTGGTATCTGTGAATATATAAAATTTTCTTCTCCTAAAGACGATGTTTCTGCAATTTTCGGCCTTTTTATCCAAGCTGAAATAAAATATTTCTTGAAGAATGTCAATCCAATGTTTGTGAATTCAATTCATCAAAAATTGACAACAAATACTTTTCTTGACAACGTCAATGATCATGGAGTCCTGCAGCATCTGCTTCTCTTACCGCAAGATCATAATTTTTGCTTCAAAATCTCCACCGCGTGTGAACAATTCCTCAAGAACCACGTTAACAAAACATAAGTCATCCTTAACACAATAATCATTGTATAAGCTATGAAATCTTCCTTAGAAAAAAATACAAATGGGAAATAGCTTACGCTCTAATACATCAACAAAACTTTTATTTTTATGGAAAAGTTCAATGAAATGAGCTTCCGATAATCTCACTTCAAGACTACGTATACCTCTGCAGCAGTCGATTTGCAATGAACGACTGACGCATCCGCACAAACAGTCCAGAAGCATAGGCCTTTAAAATGACTGAATCTCTGAGTCTTATAATCAGTACCCTGATCTTAGATTCTGATTCACAATGATTCTATTTCAATATTTTGATGTATATCTAGTCTACATCTATTGGAATGGAGATGAACCATCCCAAGTAACAATTATGACCAAATATGACGTCGATATGACGTCACATTTTTGGTCATAATCGCGTCAGCAAGACGTCAATGCGTGGAGCTATATGACGTCATATTATGACGTAAGATTGACGTCATATTATAACGTAAGTTTGACGTCATATTATGACGTAAGTTTGACGTCATATTATGACTTAAGTTTGACGTCAAATCATGACCTTAGTTTGACGTTACTTTATCACCTAATTTTGACGTCATATTATGACTTGAATTCAACATCACTTCATGATCTTAGTCATTTCCTAAACGTTCCTCAAGAAGTAAATAATAATAAAATGAGTAATATAGAACATCATAATGTCATATGGTAACATTATTACGTTGCATATCACCTGTTTGAATACTATTTATTCAAGGAACTTTTAGATAATTAGTAAATAATAGAACATCATTGTATTTTCAATTGATTTATTTAAAATACAAATATATTATAGGTAATAAAGAAATATCAAGTAAAAGAAAATTATATGTATCAAAACCTAAAAAAAAATGTATCACCATGAAAAGAAAAAAACTGATCGTCAAGCATCTGTGAATTCTGGACCAATTTTCGTATACCTTCGGGTTATTTATTCAAATGTTGTGACCATGATGATAGTGTCAACAGCCGGCACTGCAGCAATTGAGTCGAACTTTGAAAAAATGCACCATTTTATACAGTCATCCTGGAAAATAATTTCATATGATTTTCAGTAATTCAAGATTCAACACTATTATTCAGATCCTATCAATCATCAGCTTTGTAGCTAGAGAAATTTTCAATAACAGTTATGAAATTCGGAAATATCTTTTATGATACATTTGTTACTAGATTTTAAAATTCTTTTAAATTGATAGCAAATTATTCAATGTGTTGGACATACGATGAGTCATCTTTTTCTTATTTTAATATAGATACCTACCTTCCAATAACTTCAACTAAATTCTAGAGTGGAGCAATATCATGTAAACAAACAAATGAACCTCCCTGAACTGAGCCACAAAAGAAAGACGATTGGTTTGGTGATAGCTTGATATTATAATAGTCCGAATCTTACCAAAGATTTCCGAACTGTTGTAGAAGATGCGGGAGGCCTCCGAGCAAAAAGTCAAATATGTTACGTTTTGAATGCTTGTAGCCCAAATAAATAGAGGATCAGGCTCTTCACTTTTATTGATAGACTGCTAAGAGAAATTCATAGGAATGAATAAGATTTTATCTTCACTGGAATATAAAAGTCGAACACACCTAATTTATATTTCATGACTTAACTCGTTCATAATTCCCATAATTGAACACTGATCTCTATATAATAATTTATAACTTCATATCTAGATAACCGATACTCATAATGTCGAATTTGAGTCATAAAATTAATGCTGGGATAAAAATGCTGCATACGTCACAACATGACGTCGAACTCACGTCATGAAGTGACGTTCAGTTGAAAAATGAGACTCAATTGGTTGAAAACGTAAGCGCAAAGTACACTGATTGAAAAAATATATTTAAAGAATCATTATATGAAGCATGAGTATGATTTCTAAAAACGCTGAAACATAACGTCGAATTATGACGTCTGTTCAACATTTTATAACGTCAAGAAATGACGTCAATTTATGACCACAATTTGACTTAAAATGTGACGTCGAAATATGACCGTCAGCTTATGACTTCATTATGACCAAAATCTGACGTCAAATTCTGGTCGAGAATCAGTCATAGTTACTTGGGATTATTCTAGCTTCATTCAGTCAATCAACAATAGATTATTGTTCAGTCAAAAAGTGTATTTCAAATCCACTATCTTATCATATTTGTAGTGTGTGGATACAAAGATATATGTTTATGTACAAATTAAGGCGAATAATATTTGAAAAGCCATAAATAGTCGGATACAATTAGCATATCTTGGAAGAAAGTAATTTTTATTATTCATTTGTCAGTTCATAACATGGCAGATAACATATCCCATTTGTCATTTTTTCGAAAACTCATAACTTGTATTGTATTCAATATTCAGACTTCAAATTTTGACAAAATGTGAGTAAAGGATGATTCTAACACATGCATCAAATTTTCAGAAGATCGACTGTGAACTCTTGAAGATATGTTGAAAAAACTAAAAGAAGGCTCTTCCGAAAAACGGCCATTGAGAAGTTGTTACATAACGTACACTAATTTTACAAAAAGCTTTCATTTCTTGAAGAAATACTCTACAATATACCCGAATGGCGTTCTTTTTAAGCAAGTGAAAGTATGAAAAAAAAATCGATTGCAAAAAACCGCACTTCTGCGAAAACGATTTTTGGAGTATGAACAATTATAGAGAAGGCTTCATGAGTCGTTATTGTGTTATTGTACATTGACCATTCAAACAACATTCTCAATAGTCAGAATGTGTGTAGTCGGTCCACGCGAATTGTAAATGGCCCCCCGAGCGTTATGATTCTTCACATGAGCAGTAGAATGACGGAGACTGACTGATTTTCGAACGACACTGATTCTTCCCTCACCAAACAGCCTTGATTGCTGCTGCTGCTCTCCAACTCTCTTCTCTCTCTTGCCTCTATCCAAACGGCATCTAATATTGCTGCTTGATGTCGTTCCTCTCTCACTACCTCTCACCTGAGCGGCCAATACAACAAGTGAATGACGCGTGGCAATAATACTGCTCTTTCGTAATTCATCGTAACATATTATACCAAACTTGAATCTAGTTCTAATTTTCACATGATTTTTTGTTGGAGAAGGCTTCATATACACTTATTTGACTTCCAATTATATAATGAATATAAGTAGTACATTGCTTTTCACAAAAAACTACGGAGACTATTCCTTGTATTGGTGAAATGCGATTTTTGCAATCGATCTTTTCTATACTCACATTTGCTCAAAAGAGACGCCATCTAGTTACTTTGTAGAGTAACTCTTGACAAAGAAAATGCAATCTGTGGAATTGATCTTTGCTGACTAACCATTTTTTATGTCCGTTTTTCGGCAGGGTCTTTTTTTTGGTTTTTCCTACATTTCTCAAAAATTTCACGTTCGATCCTCTGAAAAATTTGATCTGTATTTTAAAAGCTACTCTACCCACATTCTGTCAAAATTTTAAGTCCCAATAACAGATACAATGCAAGTTATGAATTTCCGAAAAAATAGCAAAAAAACTGCAATCAACCCAAAAGCAGCTGGACTTATCCGTCTCCCTATTGCGTACTTTTTTTAGCGGAACACTATTTTTCGTCAGATGCGTAGTTTTTTAGAAGAACGCAAAAAACTATTTTCGCAGTTTTTCACCTTTTTTTTGACAGCCTACCCGACATTGTAGCCGCGTACAAATGGAATATGTTATTTGTCACGTTATGAACTAACAAATACAATAAAAGATTTCAAATTATCAATTTTCTTGATTTTAGCATTTATTTGCGCTAATTCTGCCCGACTTAAATCTCATTATCATTAACCAGAATGACAGACCTATATATAAATTGATAAGCTAAATCTGATTCTGAGATCTTGTTCGTATATGTATATTACTGCAAGGGTCGTATCTAAAAGTTATGAAAATTTGATCCTAAAATCTGCCACTACAGGCAGTGATGCGCGTCCTAACTTCTAGTTTCTAATTTCATGGTCTTTGCATTATATTTGTCTATGTCCTTATCAAGAACTAATCCATTCATTTGACACGTAGAGAGAGCACTCTTCAAATGTTCAAATGGAATAAAACCTACAATATTATTATTAAAGATTCCTACAAGAAGAGTATCTTTTGGAAAAAATATTTGTCCGAGTACATATTTCTCCGTTTGTTTTGTACAACAATTAAATCTTGATTCCAACAATCACACTCTAGTACCTGGTATTTACCTCGAAATTGTATACTACGCCCTCCAAAAACATTAGCTCATGAAAAGAATAAAAATTAGAGCCCAGAATATTAGATGACAAAAACTTTAGATCCAGATTTTAGAACTACTGGGAATGCTGCTCTGCCCAATGTTCCCAATATGACAGTAAAAGATGAATGTCTGCAGTCTATGTATATTGATCAAATTTCCAGGATCGAAAGCAGAATATTATTTCATATACCAAGTGAAAAAATACATTCATACTAAATCATCTACATAACCTAAAACACGAAGTTGATGAAAAACCTATACTCGAATAGAAATAAGTCACTTGTCATACATTGGATGTTATATATTTGAATACTTGTGGATTATTATACAGAATAATGTAGGTACAGTTCATTAAGTGATGTATGATTTATAATTTTTAACAAATCAAATATGATGATTGATGACTCAATTGTTGTTATCAGATTTTATTACTCAATTTGACTCAGTTTTATGATACAGACTGATGATTTTCACAAATTTTGATTGATGTAATCTCCTATTTATTCATTCGTTGGAATTTTCAAAGTGCTAGCTTCATTGATAGCGAAAGGATATTATAGTTAGCTCTTGATTGCTTGTTCTATTGTTGTATTTGGACAGAATGTTCGATTGGCTGAGTTTATCAAGATCCAAAGTCAAATTTATCCAACTGAAAGAAGAGTGAGTTTAGTATAAGCCAAACCAGCAATGAACAATATTGAAAATCAGAGTAGATACTCGTGTATTGTTGAATTTGTACCACATGTATCTACCAAAGTTCACTTGAAATGTTTCAAATTCAATTCAATCTTCAATACTTATTCCATCAACAACAGAGGAACATCGTGAATTGAAATATCGTATCCAGAAAATAGTATAATTAAATGATGGATTTTTGAATAACATCAGATATTCAGTATCAGTAATCAGAATTAACATCACTTGAGCAAGCATTTTGAATCACATTGATTATTATCCAGTGCCTACGAACAGTTAGGTTTCTACCAACAATATCATTACAAATCAATTACTGAATGAATCACTTCTTCAATCTCTTGAATTTATTGTATGCACGTTTCCTAAGATATTTGTGAATGTGATATGAATTGTCCAGTGTATTAATAACAACATGCCCATATTCCACTATTCTTCAAGATTTGATCCAAGAATTTATCCAATTCTACGGTACGAAATACAAATTTAGTTTGATAATTATGTATACATACCCATGAATAACCTTTTTTTTTGTGCCATCTTCAATTATCCACTATATTCATCAAGTAAAAATGATATTTATCCAAAATGATCCTTAAAACTCTCGTATTTGTTTCCAAAAATATCTATGAATGTCAAAAAGTTGAAATGTCATTTCAACAATTGAATATGAACATCAAGTCGCAATGATCAGAGCAGGACCAGCCACATTGGAACGATAATCAATGCTACAGACATCGCAGCTTGTGATATTCACGCACAAACGCTTGATAAAATGTAGAAAAAAAATGTCTCAATCGGGTTGGTACCATAAAAGTATTTTTCCTAATCAAGGTAGGGCCTGTAGATAGAATTTGCTACAGAACGCAGGCTGACTTAATCCGGCGCTGTCGCAAAAGCCTCGTTTACATTAGAGTGAAACAACTAAAAAATGTTGGAGATATAAATTATTTAAAACAACTTTTCAGTAAATAAAATGCATCAGATGACATTTGCCCATGACTATTATTTACTAATCTATCATTTGAATTCATGTAGACTCAGTAGATTTTATGAAATCTACCAAAATATTTTGCAGCCTGACATGTCAAAGTGACGTTTTCGAAATACAGCAAAAAGCATGAATCACAGTAGAGCGACAAAATTCATAAAAGTTGTACTTATAAATTATTTAAAATACTTTTTTAACAATTGAATTGTATCACAGGACATTTGCTCATGCATATTAAACATTAAACTAATGTTAAAATTCACGTAAATGTAACACAATTAATAAAATTTATAAAAAATGTTTTCGAAATTGAAATGTCAAAATGACGTGTGATTTTGTATACCCCTGTGAAATAGATGAGTAAAAGATAGGGGCACGCTGATCAACGCAAATTTTCGTCGTTTTTAATTTTTCCTGCAAATACTATAAGTACCAAAAATATGAGACCCCCGGAAGGCACTCGTCCTTATGAATATCTATCGATTGAAAAAAAAATCATGAAAATCCATCAATAAATAGAGGCTGTAGAAATGCGCAAAAAAATGACGAATCTATACCCAGAGTGGAACATAGGGCTTTTAGTATATATGACTAGCGCTTGGCCTGCTACGCAGGCCTAAGCCCTAGGCTTCGCAGCTCGATATGTGAACCGCCTCCGGCAAAAATTCTGTCTCTATAAGATAAATTCCAAATATATTTTTAGCCCACAAAATCCTCCTGCTCCCTATTATATTTGTGCATTTCTCCCTACTCGTGATTCCACTGTTTTTTATTGACAATTCTCAATATTATTTCATGTATTCATCAATCGGATAAATTGATTCCAACTCTTCTACGAATTACAGAGTCTAGATTCAGAACGTCACAGCAAGATAACAGGATTTCCAATCAAGCCTTTCCTAGGTCATTGTCAAAGTTTTGCAGTGAAATAACAGAATTTTTTATCAAGCAAGGCTACCTCTTTTTGTGGAATGTTCTCTTTACTCCCAGTGATAATTTCACAGCTCACGTACTTCACTTGACTTATGTGTTCGCGCAACATAATTCTCATCTATTTAATCATCACTCTGAAACTCACAAACATCACATTTCTCTACTCTTTAGCTAAAACTACAATATTTATAAGAATCATAATGTTTCTTGACTGTAGGAAAAAGTGACAAATGCAAAAAAAAGCTCTGGTTTCAGCTATAAAAATTTTTGATTGATCAATTTACATCTATCAGATTCGGTTCCACTCAAGCCACCTTCGGGAGTTGGATGGAAACAATTCAGACAGAAAAATACATCGCTTACGGATTATTGAATTATTCATGAGAAAAAATTATCAATAAAATAGTGAGAAGCAATTAAAATATGTCCAAAAAGCATATAATTACGGTAATTGAGTTGAATCTTGGAATGAGTTACATGAAACTTCGTGTCAATCAATAGTTACAAGAATAATAGTTCTTCTACTTTTTATCATCAATGAGAAAACACGTCCACATTTGTAACTTAATTCTTACTCATGAGTTTCGACTTGACTGCAATAATTATATGCTATTTTCGCATATTTCAATTGCTGTATGTCATTTCTTTGTATTCCATTCACCTATTCTTTTTTTCTCATATATTATTCAACAATATATCGGTGATGTATTTTTCTGCCTAAATTGTATTCATATAACTTCTGAAGAGAGCTCAAGTGCAGCCAAAGAAATTTGTCTTCATTTATTATAATATCGATGTTCCTGTGAAATTGAGATATTACTTGTATCAAAGCAATGCAGCATGTTCCTGGAGTTTTTCTGTGATTGCTATGAATTCGGCATGTTGAATTTCTAATCATTTTCATACAGAATTTATTTTCAATAAAACATATGTAAAGATTTTTTTCAATTTTCTAATTCTAGTCAAGCATAGATACTGTCAACTGATTGGGATGTTTGTATTCGATAGATACAAGATAATGCTCCATTCAGTCATAGGTGTATCTGATTACACATATGTTCAGCAAGAACCACGTGAAGGTAGAAGCATATTTCTTGCCGGGAGAGGATGGGAGTCAAGGGATTTTTAGGTGGAGGAGACATACAGGCAAATTCAGTAATCTTACTATGTGATTAATCTTTCTCATATATATTTTAACTGTTCTTCTATATTCATCGTTCTTTTATACAATAAATTCTAGAGACATAAGGTTCAGTTTTCGAGGGCGAGACCTCGCACCGTTCCAAAATGTCCTAGGATATGACGATATTCCTCGTAGTATTTTCAAAACAGTGACTCTAATTAGACGTGATCTTCCCAAAATATTTTGATGTTCCAAACTTTAAGACCGTAAATATATTTGCTGCATACTATGAAAGATCCATTCAATCATGCTAACGTGATAACTAATAAGAGCATAAAAAGAGATCAGAAGCACATTTTTTACTTAGTCTGAATTCAGAAGTTGTTATTTTCCTTGTTATAATAAAAAAAAAGTTGAAATTCATAGCACGTTTTAACATTTTTGATTCGTATGATTCACGTTATAATTTAGTATGTAAGCTATGATATACTCAAAATTATTTGAATGAGAATCGCTTATTGAAACAATTCTGAGAAATGTCAAATTTATCCTCTATATGAGCTATGTGGATCATCATTATCTTCTTATTAACATGTATAAGCTATATTATATTGATCTATGCATTACTGTGAAGTAGGCAAGAACAGTTTCAAAAGTAAAGACATACATATTCAACTTTGCTTTAGTCATGATGGACATTTGCATTTTGTTTTGTTTTGCACGATAAACTCTATCACCTGTTCTATTTTATTTCACAATTTATAAGGAAACAACAATTATTAATTTGAATCGTGATCCACATTCCCCAATTGAGTTTTTTGAGCTGATTTGACTTCTTTTATTAAGGATGAAGGAATGGAATGAAAATATTTGTGCATTATAATTTTTATTTTAATTGTGATGGAAAGATATGATCTAAATGGAATTTTCGAAAGAAAATATACGTCATCAAACTATTTGTCTCAATACTTATATAAAGAGTTGATAGAATAATATTTGTGTGTGATGAGAATTAAAACGATTCTTCATTCATTTTTATTACTTTTATAATATAATATGATTGAAATGAACTCATTTATTGGATATATCGATTCGGTATGAATAATAGAAAAAAAAAATAGTAACGTAAATGAAAACTGATGAATGGTATAAGTGAACATATTCTACTTGGTCTGAAAATGTGAGATTTTTCCTTGTGTTATACCTGTATGATGAATTCTGTTCTATTTTATTCATATTATAGGAAGAATTTTTTTTTTTGCAAATTAATAGCACGTCTTAACATATCCCGGTAAAGTATTTCAATTATAGTTTGTTCAATGTAGGTTATGACTAAGCATGAAGGCTAGAGAATATTTAGAATTATTAGAATAGAAATGGTTGATCGGAAAAATTTTGAAAAATATTGGAGTTATTCTCAATATGAGGTACGTGGATTATCTTTTTTTTTTTGTCTATCAGAATGCATTAGCTATATCATGTTGATTATTTAGATTATGAACAGTAGGCAAGAACAGATTCGAAAGTGAAGACGTACATATGGAACTTTGCTTTGGTCATGGTGGACATTTGCATCTTGTTTGTTCTGTACGATAAACTCTATCCTCTGTTCTGTTTTACTCCACAGTTTATAAAAGAACATAGGTGATAATTTAAATCGTAATCCATGTACCTCAATTGAATTTTTGAACTATATCCTATATATATATATATATATATATATATATATATATATATATATATATATATATATATATATATATATATATATATATATATATATATATATATATATATATATATATATATATATATATATATATATATATATATATCTGTTCAATTTAATAAATGTATTTTGATTGGTTTCTTTCCTTCCATTCTATATTTTGTAACATGTGAAATATAATTGGAGTACTGTATGTGTATAGAACTGCTGTTAGCCTGTGAATATCATCATGTTGGCTTCCATTTAGCATTGCTGTCTATTTTCATACGTTTCTTCTCCAATAAATACTACACAATGGGTAATGGAATGGAATAGGAAAGTGTAAGAACCATTTGTCTTTGGGAAAATACATTCCAAAATTCAAATTATCAATAACATTCACAATAGATTCAGCAGTAAACTGATAGTCATGTCCAAGATTCAGATCGGAATTTTCTATTGAATAAATATTATTTCAAGTAGATTATTGAAATATTTCTTTGAAATCTATATTTTTTGTTATACCTTGGTTACTTTCATTGTCTTTATCGTTCTCTGGTATTTTAATCTTCAAACTATCAAAAGATCGAACTCGAGACATAGCAACATATAATTGTCCATGTGAAAACACAGGTTTCTCCAAGTTTATTCCAACGAAATCAAAAGTCTGTTCCTGTGACTTATTTATTGTCATTGAAAAAGCCAGTCTTATTGGAAATTGTCTCCGTTTGATTATGAATGGAAGATTTGTGTCTGTTTGTATCAAATCTATTCTTGGTAAAAAGATTCTGGAATGTGCACTTTGACCTGTTAATACTTCTAGGTCTAAATAGTTATTCTTCATTTGTTTCACGATCAATCGTGTTCCATTGCAAAGACCTTTTCTTGGATTCATGTTACGTAGAAGCATAACAATTGCCCCAATTTTCAATGAGAGTTTATGGGGTGGATATCCAGATGGTGTTTGCTTATGTAAGAATTCAATTGGAAAGTTCATATCGTTCTTTCCCTCATATATCGCTGTATCTGCACTATAATATATTTTTGTTTCACCTACAATTTTTGATAATACAAGTTCATTTTGAATCATCGTATCATCATTCTTTGGTGATTATATAGCTCTGTTCATAAACTTATATATATTTTGTGGCAAAATCATCTCATTTCCAAATATTTTGTCGGCTAATGAGCTTTTGATAAGACAGTGGGATGGTATTGTAGCAATTTCCTCAGTACCATTTCCAATGTGGAGTAAATATCCAGCAAATTCTTGTTCATTCTTATTTACCCGCATGTTTTGTGTCAAGGATAGTTTTTTGAATAGGGGCCACAATGAACTACGTAACATTGAAATTTCGATTATCGCTGTTCTATGATTCGAATGTTGAACTATTGGAAGACATTGTCGGAAATCGCCCCCTAGAACAATCACTTTTCCTCCAAAGAGTGATGAATTATCCATTAAATCTTGTAAAACTAAATTGATAGCTTTAAGTGCATATGATGGTGCCATAGTTATTTCATCCCAGATAATAATGCTCGCTTTTCGAATCAATTTTCCTGCATTACTATTTGCTGAGATTTTACATACGCTATCTTCATTTATTGGTACTGAAAGTTTAAATACAGAATGAACTGTTTGACCACCTTTTAATAGAGTTGCCGCAATTCCGGTCCAAGCTACAGCGAGAACTGTATGTCTTTGTCCTCTTAAAATACTGATGATGGTATTATAAAGAAATGTTTTGCCGGTTCCGCCTGGACCGTCAAAATAGAAGTAACGCTCTTCACAATTATTATCATTTACTGCATTCAAAATATAATTGGAGATTTCTAATTGTTCAGAGTTAAATTTTTCTGCATTTTGTGCACCTTCGCGTCTTTCCAAATCTCTATCAATTGTACTGTCAAAATCATCTTCGGTGATCTTGACTGGTTCAGGAAGACCAAAATCTTTCAATTGCAATCTATGTACAATTAGAGTTTCTTGAATTTTTTGTAAGCATTTGTTTTCAGCGACTTGCTTAGAATATTTTCGTGAATAGTCTTCCATCAAATATTCTTTAAAATTTTCCCACAAACGAAGTGCATTTGTTGAAGTATGGAAACTGATCAAATATGCAAATAATTCACGTAATTGCTTGGGGAATTTGTCGAGCACAGCTTCTTGTAAGCAATTTTTGCATTCTTCATCATTTTCTAGTAATCCTTTCGCGCGTGCTGCTTCCTGATAAGTGTTGTATAATTTACCATCGACAGTTCGTAAATCGTCAAAGCTTTTCGCTCCCATAACATTAACTAATAGTAATCGGAGATGGAATCTCTCTATATCTTTTGGACTTACAGAAACTATTCTACCAATTACGGGCTTAGTTTCTCTCTGTCTTATTTTCCATACGTTTTGATTGGTGAATACGTAGTATTTTGGAATATCCATATAATTGTATTGTCGTGCTGCAACATCGGTTTGATTCAACAAGAACCACGCTGTCAATGTAGTATGACGTGTTTTTGCTCGTTCAACTGCTTTCTGTATTTGTGCTGGATGAAATACAACTGTTTGTTGATATTGTAGATGAACTGCCAAATCAAAAACTGCATGTGATTTATCATATAGTTGGTATTCATATAGTCGCCAAATACACTCGACTGGACAAATGTATCTTGTACTTTCATAGCCTTGAATCTCGTCCCAAACGAAATTTGTTGCGTTCTCTTTTGGTCTCAATTTGATGGTAGCACAATCATGTCCTTTGCATAAATAATCACATATATACTTTATACTCTTGACTGATGAACATATTTCTACATTAATATGAGTTCTATACTTCTTGCATAAATATGGATTATACGGAACAATCCACCTGTTGTCTATTTCGTATTTGATAGTACCGTTTTTGTAAAAAATGTGCATTATAAGATTGTTATTACGTCGTCTGTAAATAGGATATCCATTCACATTTTCAATAGTTTCGTTTCGGAAATCCTTCGGATATTTTTTGGAACATCTATTATCACTCATACATGGTGAGTTTTTATTTAAAACACCACAAGGTCCATGAATCATGTGCGTTCTGATTATTTAATATAATTCCTCTTCCTTATCTTCATCGGGTATTTCTGCACTTACAATTGCATCAATATCGTCCTTGTTTCGAATTTAGTCTCTCTCATCCAATGTAACTAATAGATGCATATGCGGTAAACCGCGTTTTTGAAATTCTATTACATATTTATAAGCTGCCACTTTTCCAAAAATATTTTCTTTGAATATTTCATTCAAAATCGATTTGTTCTTACCATGAAAAACACGTGCAACAAGATCTGGTCGATCTGAAGCTGTTTGTCCTTCTTGTAAATTTTCTGTGATTTCTTTCCACTTCGGATTGCAAGTAACAGTTATGAAAAGATCAGGTTTACCGAATTCACGAACAATTGCCATGGCGTTTTGATACATTTTTTGCATAAATCGTGGACCGCCTTGAAAAGTTGAGGGTAATATCACCATTGTACCTGGTTTTGCACCTTCGCTGGCAGATTTATTATTGATATGATCCATCAACCCACTATATAGCTCCACTCTCAGCTTTGGTTGATTTTGTCGAATAAAATTCAAACGTTCAGCTTCTACTTTTACGTAAGCATCCACAATGTACTGTTGCGTAAGTTTAACAGCTGATAAACACGGATTGAAAACACTACGATCTGCTAAGCGATTTGTATAAAATTGAAGCATGGTCTGTTTCTTAACACCGTCCACTTGTTTCATATTCATTTGCCAACCTCTTTCTCCACGGGGGAACAATAAAGGATATGTCATTGGATCACAATTCTCACTAAACTGATGAATTCTGACACTACCTTTTCCTTTTGGATGTACACAAATATCTCGATCAATTGGTGGTTCACCATCATTTGAAGTGAAAACAACAGCAACCTCATTACTGGTTGGTAGATTATATCTTCGTTTGTCTTGTGTGCGATCACTAATAATCCAAAGATTGATTTCTGGTAATGTTTGATTATTTTGTCTAGCCTTCTCAACCTCAATTTGTTCAACTTCTTTCAACATCATGTATGCAGATGCATATGGATTAACTTGCCGTATGAGTTTATCTAGTCTCCGCATTATTTCTGGTTTGCATACTTTATTAGAATCTTGATCCATCCGTTTTGCTAACGCATCCATTGTATCAATGATGTACAACTGTGCATATTTTTCTGTCTTACCATTCGATGGGTAAATTGATCCATATGTATTATGAAATATTTGACCATGAATCCTGAAAGTATATGGTCCTTTTCTTGCATCATAGAACGTCTATTCCTTTCATCTTCACTTTCTGATTGCTTCCTTCTCTCATAATTTTCATGTTTTTTTTGCTGTCTTACATTGTTGGGAAAGTTTGATATTCGTCGAGCTCTGAACATACCAACTGCATGAGTCCTGAGTTGTGCAATATCGTAAATTTCATTTTCTGGATCTCTATTCAGTAGAATACTTGAGCAAAATGCCATTGCAAATAAACCACAATCAAAGCCATTTGTTTGTTTCTGTACTTTTGCGATCCTGATTTGAGGATGATATGGAAATAAATGATCCAAATAATTTCTTGCATCTTGATGAAGAGTTGTTGAATTCAAACTATCATAAATCGTGATGAATATGCCATTATAATGAGCTGTTATCCAATGTCCAATTCCAGGGCCAAAATTGCGCAAATTTAAAACTTGTAGATGCTTAGTACCCTCTGGTATTGCTTGAATCCTATTCAAAGCCTTTAAATAATAAGTTGGTTGAGGCCTGTAGTCCGAAAAAGCATGGATCATGGTGAAAAATACGTCGAAATGAGTATCTTCAAGGTAACCTGAAGGATTTTGTAAGATGTTGTAATCGTGCTCTGTAAGTTCTTGTATCATTCTGAAATCATTATTCACATCTAAATTGATATCTTCTGTATTGATATTAGTTTGCGTTCCGCTTTCTCCATGTATATCAGAATCTTTGGACTTCTGATATCTTACCTGCCGCTTGGAACGTTTTGATCTATTTTTCGTTGGCATTATAACGTATTTGCGAGTACAACTAAGAAATGAATATAATTGATTTATTATTTGAAAATTATCAAATGAATTACTGATGTTGATACTCTAGTTATCTGTTGAAATTCTCTTTATCAAGTAAAAGTTAATTTTTTTCTCACCTTCTAATCGAATATATGATTTTCTCAGTCGATAATAACTCTAGAGATACTAATTATTCAAGGACTTACTCAGCTCTTCTTGATTAATGTCTCACTTATGAATAGAGAATGAGTAGGAAAAATATCTATTTTCCACACCAAAAACCTATAAATAAGAATTGTAGTAGTCAGTACTTGGAGGAAAATATATTTAAATAAATTATATTATAATGAAAAAATTATATCATGAAAAGTGTTCGATGGTAATAATTATTTTGAGAAATGTTAAACTAATGTTTCGCAGGAAACTCTTTTTTTCCTGTTGAAATTAATATTTCATGAGGAGAAGAAAATAATATACTCATACTATTCGAGTTCCAACCGTAATCATTTGCCACATCTTATGATTTGTTTATTAATTTGTATAAATTGGCAGTACATTGCAAAATTTCATATTATGATTGAACAGTACATCTATTTAACAAAGATTCAAAATTGAATCAATTATCAACAAATGAATTGTTCTACTTTTTGAATTGCAAGTAGGAAAGTTTTGGATAGTTCTTTTGCTGTATATTGACTTACAACTGAAGTGAAATAATAAAATCTTCATTTCATTTTAAAAGCTTCCTACGCAAATTCTTGATACATTTTTTAAATTTGTAAACGTGATTTTCTGACAGTTCCTGATTTTGATGAATCTTCACGTTTTAGACCCTACTGAGCCCGGAAAACATCATTATAAAAAAAGTCGGTCTATCGGTCTGTCAGTCCGTCGGTCTGTGTGGAAGCACGATAACTTGAGAATGCATGCGAGTTTTTAACTAAATCTCATATCTACGTTTTTTATCAAAAAGCTAGGTTCAAGTTCGTAGATGAGCTTTTTTCAACAAGTGGTACCGAATTTTTATTGGTGAAACTTTTTAGTTTTTTGCGATTATTTCATAAACGGTGGTATTTATCATGAAATATGAAATAACTGAAACTAATCTTTGAATGATTTGGCACAACATTCACAGTGAACATTTCTCAAAATTAGCAACGGTTTAGTTGTAATTATATAATTTGTTACATTTTTCTGAAGCAAAGAAATAATTAGGATCATAATCGTCATTCAAACTTGGACATCACATGCGAACGTACGTAAATTGTTTATTTTTTTTAAGTAATTTGGCTCTATCATGTTTGGTATCAAATTGAAGCTCTTGTGGAGATAATTCTGTCAAAGAGCGTATTTGAACGATTGTCAATTGTTTCTCTCACAAAACATTCAAACAATGTTTAGTTTATTATCAACTTTGAGCCCTCGGGGAGATAACAATAGTAGGTATCAGAAATAAAAATTGGTAGAATCCACGTTACTATCTTCAAATTACACTTCCGCCGATCGAATCTTGAAACTGTGTGTTTCAATGGAATAAAAACCCCAAAAATCTAGGAAAGGACTCTCATTTTCTTATATATAAAATACCCATTTGTATAAGGACAAAAAAATAACCGCCATCTGTCACTTTAACAATTACAGCTGTCACTTTGACAACGACAGTTTTCACTTTGACAATACGCAATTGATTGTTTCGACATTTCAAATTCCTGAAACTGCGATGGAACAGGCCATAAAATTTATGGTCGGGAAAGTATTGTGTGGCTACAGCTGATTTTCAATCAATTTACAATTTTGCATATTTTCAATGTATCAAAGAGTCATACATAAACATTCAAACTTCAGTACAGCAAAGATCGCTTGAGCGTTGTCTAAATATATATATATATAGATATATATATATATATATATATATATATATATATATATATATATATATATATATATATATATATATATATATATATATATATATATATATATATATATATATATATATATATATATATATATATATATATATATATATATATATATATATATATATATATATATATATATATATATAAGTCACGTCAGGTTTTTTTGACCATTTTCTCAAAGACTCACAATTTGCATTATATTTAATATAAATATTTGAAATTTTGATGGGATATGGGTCTTGCAGCTTTTAACATATGCACACATTTCAGGAAGATTGACTGTAGAATTTTCAAAAAATTTCAAAGAAAAAATCTGATGTGGATTTCACGTGACTTACTTGTACATCATTGGATATATAGTCGAACACAAAATCTCATTCCAGGGCTAATCGTTTTGGATTAATCTTAAGGACTCTAAGAATCTGTCAAGTAAAATGCGCTTTTAGCCTAGCCGGTTGCTATAGGAACAGTAGATCATCATTATTATGCTACATCATTCCTAAATACTGATTTGAAAGATTCTACGGCTATCAGTTCTGAATTCATGTGCATAATTGGAAAATGTATTCCAACTGAAGTGCACTTTCGGTTCAGTCTATTGTTATGAAAATAGCAGGCAATTATTCATATGCTACAGCAGACTATAATACCAAATTTCAGTACTTTATAGCCGACCGTTCCGAATATATGCAAATAATTTTCAAAGATTGTCAAGTGAAGTACATTTTCGGCTCAGTCGATCTCAATGAAAATGGAATATGAATATTAAGATAGTATTCATCGTCTTGAATACTGAATTCTGAAAAGCTACGATCAATCATTTTGTATTTATGCTGAAAACTCGAAAAATGTTTCGGGTAAAGTGCACTTCCGGTTTAGCACATCGCAATCATACAGCTAGATGTAATAGAAATGCTCAATACGCAATTTCAATATTCTACAACTCATTGTTTTGAATTTATGCAAAAAATTTGAGAAGACTGTTCTATAAAGTGCACTTCCAGCTTGAACGATTGGTACAAAAGTAGAAGAAAACCATAAATATGCTACAGCTATTACAATTATCAAATTTCAGTATCCTACGGCTGATCAATCTGGATTTATGCGGAAAATTCAAAAAAGTTTCAAGTAAAGTGTACTTCCGGTACAGACGACTGCAACCATAATGCAAGGTGCTAGTTGAACACCCTATATTAGTGTTAAATACGAAATTTCAGCACAATACTTTCAAAGGGTTTTGAGATTTTCGAGTTACGCACATACGTACCGACATCAAGCCGAAAATAGTCAAAATGGACTCAGGAATGCTTAAAACGGATATTCTCATCCAAATATCGATAGGCGAATTTTTTCGGCTTATAATACTTTCTTGTACTATGAGTACAAATGAATAAAAAATACTCTCAACGATAAAAGCTTTAATACGAGTTCCACCGAGCAACTAACTTTGATCTCTATGATATTATGTGCCATTTTCGAATGTATCGACCGATTTTTGTTAGCATTCTAACGAATCTCCAATTTTGATCGAGATATTTGGTAAATCGAGCTTCATTTTAGAGATCTTGGAGCGAATTCTCTAAGAAAATGCTTTGAGTGTGCGTTTTAATTTTTATTTTCAATCAAATAGAAGTGAATCACTTTCTCACCTTCAAATCAGATAGACAACTTCCACAATTAGATATGATTAGGTTATGGTAATAATTATTTGCTGCTTCTTTCACTCAGCTCACTTAATTACTCCGTTTATAAAATTATTACAGCATCAAACTCCGAAATTCCTATTCCTGTAGTAGAACCTACGAGAAAAATTGTTTTAGTGATGATTTCATAGATAAGTATGTCTAAAAAATTCACATTCTTAGGTTAAGTTGGTAAAATGATTATTTCGTTATATTCCTACCTTATTTTGATTGAAATCTAAATCTCTAATACAATCAACTTCCGCAAAATATAAAATTCAATGCGAAACTATTGTAATTTTTTCCGTCAATTAAGAAATCGAAGGGAGATATATTGTCGTATATTCTACACACAATGCAGGACAAAACTGACTGTTATTAAACGCGGCAATATCACATCTGTTGTTTATAAGTGCGCAAGCGCAAGAACTCAATCTGGAGTGCGTTCGGATGCTAAATGTATCGCTCAAAGCAAAGCGATGTCAAATATGATATGATTGATGCTTAGCTAATTTAGTCGAACGACTTGAACCAACGTTTTTTCATTTTAACTAATCTTAAATTCAAAATAATGGCAGAGTTGCCTGTTTGCATGTTGAGGACCTCTGAATTTTTACTTTATAATGTTTCCCATTGCAAATCAATAAATTGTAGTAATATAGAATTTATCAACAATAATAACTATTTCTTGCTTCATTCGACCTGTCAAAAAATAAGTACACCAGTTATATCATATGTAAATACATTGAAGAATATTTTTCATAATATTTGCTTCACTCAGTATAGCGATAAACCTAACAAACACAGGCAATGTTAGGAGTGTAGGTTATGAATTAAATTAACTGATACTATTTGTTTATAATGAAATAAATCAAGTCACATGAATTAGATTTGCACGCATCAAACATTTAATAAATTTTGATGCACAAAAGATCAGGATGGGGAAAATTTAGCTGCATTACATGTAAAAAGAATTAGTAGGTACAGTTCATCGAGTGATGTATGAATCATATTTCATAACATGTCAAATTATAATGATTGATGACTTCATTGTCGTAATTAGATGTCATTACTTAATATGACTCAGTTTTCTGATACAGACTGATGATTCTCACAAAATTTGATTAATGTAAACTCTTATTTGTTCATTCGTTGGAATTTTCAAAGTGTTAGTTTCATTGATAGTGAAAGGATATTATAGTCAGCTCTTGATTGCTTGTTCTATTGTTGTATTTGGACAGAATGTTCGATTGGCTGGGTTCATCAAGATCCAAATCCTAATTCATTCAACTAAAAGAAGTGTGAGATTAGTATAAACCAAACTATCAATGAACAATATTGAAAATCAGAATAGATACTCGTGTATTGTTGAATTTGTACCACATGTATCTACCAAACTGTAATTGACATGTTTCAAATTCCATTCAATCTTCAATACTTATTCCATCCACAACCGAGAAATATCGTGAATTGGAATATCGTATCCAGAAAATAGTATAATTAAATGATGGATCTTCGAATGACAGATAATCAGTATCAGTAATTAAAATTCACATCACTTGAGCAAGCGTTTTAAGTCTCATTGGTTATTCTTTAGTGCCTACGAACAGTTAGGTTTCTTCCAACAATATCATAAAAAATCAATTACTGAGAGTACCACTTCTTTAATTTCTTGAATTTATTGTATGCACGTTTCCTACAATATTTGTGAATGTGAAATAAATTGTCCACTGTATTAATAACTACATGCCCATATTTCACTATTCTTCAAGATTTGATCCAAGAATTTATCCAATTCTACGGTACGAAATACAAATTTAGTTTGATAATTATGTATACATACCCATGAATAACCTTTTTTTTGTGTCATCTTCAATTATCCACTATATTCATCAAGTAAAAATGATATTTATCCAAAATGATCCTTAAAACTCTCGTATTTGTTTCCAAAAATATCTATGAATGTCAAAAAGTTGAAATGTCATTTCAACAATTGAATATGAACATCAAGTCGCAATGATCAGAGCAGGACTAGCCACATTGGAACGATAATCAATGCTACAGACATCGCAGCTTGTGATATTCCCGCACAAACGCTTGATAGAATGTAGAAAAAAAATGTCTCAATCGGGTTGGTACCATAAAAGTATATTTCCTAATCAAGGTAGGGCCTGTATATAGAATTTGCTACAGAACGCAGGCTGACTTAATCCGGCGCTGTCGCAAAAGCCTCGTTTACATTAGAGTGAAACAACTAAAAAATGTTGGAGATATAAATTATTTAAAACAACTTTTCAGTAAATAAAATGCATCAGATGACATTTGCTCATGACTATTATTTACTAATCTATCATTTGAATTCATGTCGACTCAGTAGATTTCATGAAATCTACCAAAATATTTTGCAGCCTGACATGTCAAAGTGACGTTTTCGAAATACAGCAAAAAGCATGAATCACAGTAGAGCGACAAAATTTATAAAAGTTGTACTTATAAATTATTTAAAATACTTTTTCAACAATTGAATTGTATCACAGGACATTTGCTCATGCATATTAAACATTAAACTAATATTCAAATTCACGTAAATGTAACACAAAAAATAAAATTTATAAAAATGTTTTCGAAATTGAAATGTCAAAATGACGTGTGATTTTGTATACCCCTGTGAAATAGATGAGTAAAAGATAGGGGCACGCTGATCAACGCAAATTTTCGTCGTTTTTTAATTTTTCCTGCAAATACTATGAGTACCAAAAATATGAGACCTCCGGAAGGCACTCGTCCTTATGAATATCTATCGATTGAAAAAAAAATCATAAAAATCCATCAATAAATAGAGGCTGTAGAAATGCGCAAAGAAATTACGAATCTATACCCAGAGTGGAACATAGGGCTTTTAGTATATATGACTAGCGCTTGGCCTGCTACGCAGGCCTAAGCCCTACGCTTCGCAGCTCGATATGTGAACCGCCTCCGGCAAAAATTCTGTCCCTATAAGATAATTTCCAAATATATTTTTAGCTCACAAAATCCTCCTGCTCCATATTATATTTGTGCATTTCTCCCTACTCGTGATTCCACTGTTTTTATTGACAATTCTCAATATTATTTCATGTATTCATCAATCGGATAAATTGATTCCAATTCTTCTACGAATCACAGAGTCTGAATTTAGAACGTCACAGCAAGATAACAGGATTTCCAATCAAGCCTTTCCTAGGTCATTGTCAAAGTTTTGCAGTGAAATAACAGAATTTTTTATCAAGCAAGGCTACCTCTTTTTGTGGAATGTTCTCTTTACTCCCAGTGATAATTTCACAGCTCACGCACTTCACTTGACTTATGTGTTCGCGCAACATAATTCTCATCTATTTAATCATCACTCTGAAACTCACAAACATCACATTTCTCTACTTAGCTAAAACTACAATATTTATAAGAATCATAATGTTTCTTGACTGTAGGAAAAAGTGTCAAATGCAAAAAAAAGCTCTGGTTTCAGCCATAAAAATTTTTGATTGATCAATTTACATCTATCAGATTCGGTTCCACTCAAGCCACCTTCGGGAGTTGGATGGAAACAATTCAGACAGGAAAATACATCGCTTACGGATTGTTGAATTATTCATGAGAAAAAATTATCAATAAAATAGTATGAAATGACGTACAGCAATTAAAATATGTCCAAAAAGCATATAATTACAGTAATTGAGTTGAATCTTGGAATGAGTTACATGAAACTATTGTCGTAATTAGATGTCATTACTTAATATGACTCAGTTTTCTGATACAGACTGATGATTCTCACAAAATTTGATTAATGTAAACTCTTATTTGTTCATTCGTTGGAATTTTCAAAGTGTTAGTTTCATTGATAGTGAAAGGATATTATAGTCAGCTCTTGATTGCTTGTTCTATTGTTGTATTTGGACAGAATGTTCGATTGGCTGGGTTAATCAAGATCCAAATCCTAATTCATTCAACTAAAAGAAGTGTGAGATTAGTATAAACCAAACTATCAATGAACAATATTGAAAATCAGAATAGATACTCGTGTATTGTTGAATTTGTACCACATGTATCTACCAAACTGTAATTGACATGTTTCAAATTCCATTCAATCTTCAATACTTATTCCATCCACAACCGAGAGATATCGTGAATTGGAATATCGTATCCAGAAAATAGTATAATTAAATGATGGATCTTCGAATGACAGATAATCAGTATCAGTAATTAAAATTCACATCACTTGAGCAAGCGTTTTAAGTCTCATTGGTTATTCTTTAGTGCCTACGAACAGTTAGGTTTCTTCCAACAATATCATAAAAAATCAATTACTGAGAGTACCACTTCTTTAATTTCTTGAATTTATTGTATGCACGTTTCCTACAATATTTGTGAATGTGAAATAAATTGTCCACTGTATTAATAACTACATGCCCATATTTCACTATTCTTCAAGATTTGATCCAAGAATTTATCCAATTCTACGGTACGAAATACAAATTTAGTTTGATAATTATGTATACATACCCATGAATAACCTTTTTTTTGTGTCATCTTCAATTATCCACTATATTCATCAAGTAAAAATGATATTTATCCAAAATGATCCTTAAAACTCTCGTATTTGTTTCCAAAAATATCTATGAATGTCAAAAAGTTGAAATGTCATTTCAACAATTGAATATGAACATCAAGTCGCAATGATCAGAGCAGGACTAGCCACATTGGAACGATAATCAATGCTACAGACATCGCAGCTTGTGATATTCCCGCACAAACGCTTGATGGGATGTAGAAAAAAAATGTCTCAATCAGGTTGGTACCATAAAAGTATATTTCCTAATCAAGGTAGGGCCTGTATATAGAATTTGCTACAGAACGCAGGCTGACTTAATCCGGCGCTGTCGCAAAAGCCTCGTTTACATTAGAGTGAAACAACTAAAAAATGTTGGAGATATAAATTATTTAAAACAACTTTTCAGTAAATAAAATGCATCAGATGACATTTGCTCATGACTATTATTTACTAATCTATCATTTGAATTCATGTAGACTCAGTAGATTTCATGAAATCTACCAAAATATTTTGCAGCCTGACATGTCAAAGTGACGTTTTCGAAATACAGCAAAAAGCATGAATCACAGTAGAGCGACAAAATTTATAAAAGTTGTACTTATAAATTATTTCAAATACTTTTTTAACAATTGAATTGTATCACAGGACATTTGCTCATGCATATTAAACATTAAACTAATATTCAAATTCACGTAAATGTAACACAAAAAATAAAATTTATAAAAATGTTTTCGAAATTGAAATGTCAAAATGACGTGTGATTTTGTATACCCCTGTGAAATAGATGAGTAAAAGATAGGGGCACGCTGATCAACGCAAATTTTCGTCGTTTTTTAATTTTTCCTGCAAATACTATGAGTACCAAAAATATGAGACCTCCGGAAGGCACTCGTCCTTATGAATATCTATCGATTGAAAAAAAAATCATAAAAATCCATCACTAAATAGAGGCTGTAGAAATGCGCAAAAAAATGACGAATCTATACCCAGAGTGGAACATAGGGCTTTTAGTATATATGACTAGCGCTTGGCCTGCTACGCAGGCCCAAGCCCTACGCTTCGCAGCTCGATATGTGAACCGCCTCCGGCAAAAATTCTGTCCCTATAAGATAATTTCCAAATATATTTTTAGCTCACAAAATCCTCCTGCTCCATATTATATTTGTGCATTTCTCCCTACTCGTGATTCCACTGTTTTTATTGACAATTCTCAATATTATTTCATGTATTCATCATTCGGATAAATTGATTCCAATTCTTCTACGAATTACAGAGTCTGAATTTAGAACGTCACAGCAAGATAACAGGATTTCCAATCAAGCCTTTCCTAGGTCATTGTCAAAGATTTGCAGTGAAATAACAGAATTTTTTATCAAGCAAGGCTACCTCTTTTTGTGGAATGTTCTCTTTACTCCCAGTGATAATTTCACAGCTCACGCACTTCACTTCACTTATGTGTTCGCGCAACATAATTCTCATCTATTTAATCATCACTCTGAAACTCACAAACATCACATTTCTCTACTTAGCTAAAACTACAATATTTATAAGAATCATAATGTTTCTTGACTGTAGGAAAAAGTGTCAAATGCAAAAAAAAGCTCTGGTTTCAGCCATAAAAATTTTTTATTGATCAATTTACATCTATCAGATTCGGTTCCACTCAAGCCACCTTCGGGAGTTGGATGGAAACAATTCAGACAGGAAAATACATCGCTTACGGATTGTTGAATTATTCATGAGAAAAAATTATCAATAAAATAGTATGAAATGACGTACAGCAATTAAAATATGTCCAAAAAGCATATAATTACAGTAATTGAGTTGAAACTTGGAATGAGTTACATGAAACATCGTGTTTTCCAATTAATAGTTACAAGAATAATAGTTCTTCTACTTTTTATCATCAATGAGAAAACACGTCTTCATTTGTAACCTAATTCTTACTCCTGAGTTTCGACTTAGCTGTAATAATTATATGCTATTTTCGCATATTCCAATTGCTGTATGTCATTTCTTCTTATTCCATTCACCTATTCTTTTTTTCCCATGTATTATTCAACAATATATCGGTGATATATTTTTCTGCTTAAATTGTATTCATATAACTTCTGAAGAGGGCTCAAGTGCAGCCGAAGAAATTTGCCTTCATTTATTATAATATCTATGTTCCTGTGAAATTGAGATATTACTTGTATCAAAACAATTCAGCATGTTTCTGGAGTTTTTTTGTGATTACTATGAATTCGGCACGTTGAATTTCTAATCATTCTCATACAGAATTATTTTTAATAAAACATATGTAGATTTTTTGAATTTTCTTATTCAAGTCAATTCTTTCCAGGAGCATAGATAATGTCAATTGATTGGGATGTTTGTATTCGATAGATACAAGATAATGCTCCATTCAGTCATATGTGTATCTGATTACACATATGTTCAGCAAGAACCACATGAAGGTAGAAGCATATTTCTTTTCGGGAGAGGGTGGGAGTCAAAGGATTTTCAGGTGGAGGAGACATACAGGTAAATTCAGTAATCTTACTATGTGATTAATCTTTCTCATATATATTTCAACTGTTCTTCTATATTCATCGTTCTTTGATACAATAAATTCTAGAGACATAAGGTTCAGTTTTCGAGGGCGAGACCTCGCACCGTTCCAAAATGTCCTAGGATATGACGATATTCCTCGTAGTATTTTCAAGACAGTGACTCTAATTAGACGTATTCTTCCCAAAATATTTTGATGCGCTGAACTTTGAGACCGTAAATATATTTGCTGCATACTATGGAAGATCCATTCGATCATGCTAACGTGATAACTGATAAGAGCATAAAAAGAGATCAAAAGCACATTTTTTACTTAGTCTGAATTCTAATGCTGTTATTTTTCTAGTTATAATAGAAAGGGAAGTTGAAATTCATAGCACATTTTAACATTTTTGATTCGTATAATTCACGTTATAATTTAGTATGTAAGCTATGATATACTCAAAATTATTTGAATGAGAATCGCCTATTGAAACAATTCTGAGAAATGTCAAATCTATCCTCTATATGAGCTACGTGGATTATCATTATCTTCTTATTAAGATGTAGAAGCTATATTATATTGATCTATGCATTACTGTGAAATAGGCAAGAACAGTTTCAAAAGTAAAGACGTACATATTCAACTTTGCTTTAGTCATGATGGACATTTGCATTTTGTTTTGTTTTGCACGATAAACTCTATCCCCTGTTCTATTTTATTCCATAATTTATAAGGAAACAACAATTAATAATTTGAATCGTAATCCACATTCCTCAATTGAGTTTTTTGACCTGATTTGACTTCTTTTATTAAGGATGAAGGAATGGAATGAAAATATTTGTGCATTATAATTTTTATTTTAATTGTAATGAAAAGATATGATCGAAATGGAATTTTCGAAAGAAAATATACGTCTTCAAAGTATTTGTCTCAATACTTATATGAAGAGTTGATAGAATAATATTTGTGCGTGATGAGAATTAGAACGATTCTTTATTCATTTTTATTATTTTTATCATATAATATGATTGAAATGAACTCATTCAGTGGATGTATTGATTCGTTATAAATAATAGAAGATCGATTAAAGAAATAGTCACTCAAATTTATCCTCTATATGAGCTATGTGGATTATCATTATCTTCTTATTAAGATGTATAAGCTATATTATATTGATCTATGCATTACTGTGAAGTAGGCAAGAACAGTTTCAAAAGTAAAGACATACATATTCAACTTTGCTTTAGTCATGATGGACATTTGCATTTTGTTTTGTTTCGCACGATAATCTCCATCCCCTGTTCTATTTTATTTCACAATTTATAAGGAAACAACAATTAATAATTTGAATCATGATCCACATTCCCCAATTGAGTTTTTTGAGCTGATTTGATTTCTTTTATTAAGGATGATGAAATGGAATGGAAATATTTGTGCATTATAATTTTTATTCTAATTGTGATAAAAAGATTTGATCTAAATGGAATTTTCGGAAGAAAATATACGTCATCAAACTATTTGTTCCAATACTTATATGAAGAGTTGATAAAATAATATTTGTGTGGGATGAGAATTAAAACGATTCTTCATTCATTTTTATCATTATTATCAGATAATATGATTGAAATGAACTCATTCAGTGGATATATCAATTTGTTATGAATAATAGGAAATCTATTTAAAAAATAGTAACGTGAATGAAAACTGATCAATGGTATAAGTGAACATATTCAACTTGGTCTGAAAATGTGAGATTTTTTTCTTGTTGTACCTGTTTGATGAATTCTGTTCTATTTTATTCATAATATGAGAAGAATTTTTTTTTGCAAATTAATAGCACGTCTAAACATATCCTGGTAAAATATTTCAATTTTAGTTTGTTCAATGTGGATTATGACTGAATATGAAGGCTAGAGAATATTTAAAATTATTAAAATAGAAATGGTTGATCGGAAAAATTTTGAAAGATATCGGAGTTATTCTCAATATGAGGTACGTGGATTATCTTTTTTTTTTGTTTATCAGAATGCATTAGCTATATCATGTTGATTATTTAGATTATGTACAGTAGGCAAGAACAGATTCGAAAGTGAAGACATACATATGGAACTTTGCTTTGGTCATTGTGGATATTTGCATTTTGTTTGTTCTGTACGATAAACTCTATTCTCTGTTCTGTTTTACTCCACAGTTTATAGAAGAAAACAGTTAATAATTCAAATCTTAATCCATGTACCTCAATTGAATTTTGAGGCTATATATATTATATATATATATATATATATATATATATATATATATATAAATATATATATATATATATATATATATATATATATATATATATATATATATATATATATATATATATATATATATATATATATATATCTGTTAAATTTAATTAATGTATTTTGATTGGTTTCTTTCCTTCCATTCTATATTTTGTAACATGTGAAATATAATTGGAGTATTGTATGTGTATAGAACTGCTGCTAGCCTGTAAATATTATCATTTTGGCTCTCATTTAGCATTGCTCTTTTTTTCATACATTTATTCTCCAATAAATACTACACAATTGGTAATGGAATGGACTGGGAAAGTGTAAAAACCATTTGTTCTTGGAAAATACATTCCAAAATTCAAATTATCAATAACTTTTTCAATAGATTCAGCAGTAAACTGATAGTTATGTCCTAGATTCAGATAAGAAGTTTCTGATAAATAAATATTATTTCAAATAAATTATTGAAATATTTCTTTGAAAACTATATTTTTTGTTATACCTTGGTTATTTTCAGTGTCTTTATCGTTTTCTGGTATTTTAATCTTCAAACTATCAAAAGATCGAACTCGAGACATAGCAACATATAATTGTCCATGTGAAAACACAGGTTTCTCCAAGTTTATTCCAACGAAATCGAATGTTTGTCCTTGTGATTTATTTATTGTCATTGAAAAAGCCAGTCTTATTGGAAATTGTCTCCGTTTGATTATGAATGGAAGATCTGAGTCTGTTTGAATCAAATCTATTCTTGGTAAAAAGATTCTGGAATGTGCACTTTGACCTGTTAACACTTCTAGGTTTAAATAGTTATTCTTCATTTGTTTCACGATCAATCGTGTTCCATTGCAAAGACCTTTTCTTGGATTCATGTTACGTAGAAGCATAACAATTGCCCCAATTTTCAATGAGAGTTTATGGGGTGGATATCCAGATGGTGTTTGCTTATGTAAGAATTCAATTGGAAAGTTCATATCGTTCTCCCCCTCATATATCGCTGTATCTGCACTATAATATATTTTGGTCTCACTTACAATTTTTGATAATACAAGTTCATTTTGGATCATCGTATCATCATTTTTTGGTGACAAAATAGCTCTGTTCATAAACTTATATATATTTTGTGGCAAAATCATTTCATTCCCAAATATTTCATCGGCTAATGAGCTTTTGACAAGACAGTGGGATGGTATTGTTGCAATCTCCTTAATACCATTTCCAATGTGAAGTAAATATCCAGCAAATTCTTGTTCATTCTTATTTACTCGCATGTTTTGTGTCAAAGATAGTTTTTTGAATAGGGGCCACAATGAACTGCGTAACATTGAAATCTCGATTATCGCTGTTCTATGATTCGAATGTTTGACTATTGGGAGACATTGTCGGGAATCGCCCCCTAGAACAATTACTTTTCCTCCGAAGAGTAATGAATTATCCAATAAATCTTGTAAAACTAAATTGATAGCTTTAAGTGCATATGATGGTGCCATAGCTATTTCATCCCAAATGATAATGCTTGCTTTCCGAATCAATTTTCCTGCATTACTATTTGCTGAGATTTTACATACGCTATCTTCATTTATTGGTACTGGAAGTTTGATCACCGAATGAACTGTTTGACCACCTTTTAATAGAGTTGCCGCAATTCCGGTCCAAGCTACAGCGAGAACTGTATGTCCTTGTCCTCTTAAAATGCTGATAATGGTATTATAAAGAAATGTTTTGCCGGTACCGCCTGGACCATCAATATAGAAGTAACGCTCTTTACAATTATTATCATTTACTGCATTCAAAATAGAATTGGAGATTTCTAATTGTTCAGAGTTAAATTTTTCTGCATTTTGTGCACCTTCGCGTCTTTCCAAATCTCTATCAATTGTACTGTCAAAATCATTTTCGGTGATCTTGACTGGTTCAGGAAGACCAAAATCTTTCAATTGCAATCTATGTACAATCAGAATTTCTTGAATTTTCTGTAAGCATTTGTTTTCAGCGACTTGCTTAGAATATTTTCGTGAATAGTCTTCCATCAAATATTCTTTGAAATTCTCCCACAAACGGAGTGCATTCGTTGAAGTATGGAAACTGATCAAATATGCAAATAATTCACGTAATTGCTTGGGGAATTTGTCGAGCACAGCTTCTTGTAAGCAATTTTCCCATTCTTCATCATTTTTTAACAATCCTTTCGCGCGTGCTGCTTCCTGATAAGTGTTGTATAATTTACCATCGACAGTTCGTAAATCGTCAAAGCTTTTCGCTCCCATAACATTAACTAAGAGTAATCGAAGATGGAATCTCTCTCTATCTTTTGGACTTACAGAAACTATTCTACCAATTACGGGCTTAGTTTCTTTCTGTCTTATCTTCCATACGTTTTGATTGGTGAATACATAGTATTTTGGAATATCCATATAATTGTATTGTCGTGCTGCAACATCAGTTTGATTCAACAAGAACCAAGCTGTCAATGTTGTATGACGTGTTTTTGCTCGTTCCACTGCTTTTTGTATTTGTGCTGGATGAAATACAACTGTTTGTTGATATTGTAGATGAACTGCTAAATCGAAAACTGCATGTGATTTATTATATAGTTGGTATTCATATAGTCGCCAAATACACTCGACTGGACAAATGTATCTTGTACTTTCATAGCCTTTAATTTCGTCCCAAACAAAATTTTTCTCGTTTTCCACTGGTCCCAATTTGATAGTAGCACAATCATGTCCTTTGCATAAATAATCACATATATACTTTATACTCTTGACTGATGAACATATTTCTACATTAATATGAGTTCTATACTTCTTGCATAAATATGGATTATACGGAACAATCCACCTGTTGTCTATTTCGTATTTGATAGTACCGTTTTTGTAAAAAATGTGCATTATAAGATTGTTATTACGTCGTCTGTAAATAGGATATCCATTCACATTTTCAATAGTTTCGTTTCGGAAATCCTTCCGATATTTCTTGGAACATTTATTATCACTCATACATGGCGAATTTTTATTCAAAACACCACAAGGTCCATGTATCGTGTGCGATCTGATCACTTGATATAATTCCTGTTCCTTATCTTCATCAGGTATTTCTGCACTTACAACTGCATCAATATCATCTTTGTTTCGTATTTTGTCATTTTCGTCCAATGTAATTAACAGATGCATATGCGGTAGGCCGCATTTCTGGAATTCTATTACATATTTATGAGCAATAACTTTGCCAAAAATACTTTCTTTAATAATCTCATTCAAAATCGATTTGTTTTTACCATGGAAAACACGTGCGACAAGATCTGGTCGGTCCGAAGCAGTTTGTCCTTCATGTAAGTTTTCTGTAATCTCTTTCCACTTTGGATTGCAAGTAACAGTTATGAAAAGATCAGGTTTACCAAATTCACGTACAATTGCCATGGCGTTTTGATACATTTTTTGCATAAATCGCGGACCGCCTTGAAAAGTTGAGGGTAATATTACCATTGTACCTGGTTTTGCACCTTCGCTGGCAGATTTATTATTGATATGATCCATCAACCCACTATATAGCTCCACTCTTAGCTTTGGTTGATTTTGTCGAATAAAATTCAAACGTTCAGCTTCTACTTTTACGTAAGCATCCACAATGTACTGTTGCGTAAGTTTACCAGCTGATAAACACGGATTGAAAATACTACGATCTGCTAATCGATTTGTATAAAATTGAAGCATGGTCTGTTCCTTAACACCGTCTACTTGTTTCATGTTCATTTGCCAACCTTTTTCTCCACGGGGAAACAATAAAGGATATGTCATTGGATCACAATTTTCACTAAACTGATGAATCCTGACACTACCTTTTCCTCTTGGATGTATACAAATATCTCGATCAATTGGTGGTTCGCCATCAGTTGAAGTGAAAACAACAGCAACCTCATTACTCGTTGGTAAATTATATCTCCGTTTGTCTTGTGTACGATCGCTAATAATCCAAAGATTGATTTCTGGTAATGTTTGATTATTTTGTCTAGCCTTCTCAACCTCAATTTGTTCAACTTCTTTCTACATCATATATGCAGATGCATATGGATTAACTTTCCGTATGAGTTCATCTAGCTTTCGCATTATTTCTGGTTTGCATAATTTGTTACAATCTTGATCCATCCTTTTTGTCAACGCATCCATTGTATCAATGATGTACAATTGTGCATATTTCTCTATTTTGCCATTCGATGGGTGAATTGATCCATATGTACTATGATATATTTGACCATGAATCCTAAAAGTATATGGTCCTTTTCCTGGAGGTAGCGCAATCTGTGCTCCCATGGACGCAAAAGCTAAAGCACTGTTATAATTTCTAATATGTTGTCTGAAATTTCTGCTCTCCGCATCATTTTCTGTCATCAATTTTCCTAAATACTCTGGAAATTCTGGTAGTATATCAACTGCTAATTTTCCTTCACGGCAACAAGTTGTAAACTTCCCGTCTGATGGTTTTTCATATGCAAAATTTCTTGACTGACAATTTGAACATAAGACATTCATCAATCCTAGATAATGTGGTTCAACAATTTCTCCAGAGTCTCTTGTTGCTATTTTATATGTATCTATTGGTTTTTTCAGGGATTTGCTTCGTTTGCTTCCCATTGTTTCTTTATTATGGAATAATCTTCTCTGCTTCTGCTTTCCGGTTTCTAATGCCGAAATTCTACGTCTCTCTCCTTTATTTCTTTCTAATTGTTTACGTTCCTCATCCTCCATCTCTTTCTCAATATAATTTTTGGAGTTATCTCTTAATTTCCGTAGTCTTTCATCACGTTTGACTGGTGTTTCTTTCTCTATATATTTTTCATTATTATCTTTCAATACCTGAAACATCTTTTTACGTTCTGCTACCGATTCATTACTTAAACGAATATTTTTATTGGTGGCTTGCATCATAGAGCGTCTATTCCTCTCATCTTCACTTTCTGATTGCTTCCTTCTCTTATAACTTTCATGTTTTTTTTGTTGTCTCACATTGTTGGGAAAATTTGATATTCGTCGAGCTCTGAACATACCAACTGCATGAGTCCTGAGTTGTGCAATATCGTAAATTTCATTTTCTGGATCTCTATTCAGTAGAATACTTGAGCAAAATGCCATTGCAAATAAACCACAATCAAAGCCATTTGTTTGTTTCTGTACTTTTGCGAACCTAATTTGAGGATGATATGGAAATAAATGATCCAAATAATTTCTTGCATCTTGATGAAGTGTTGTTGAATTCAAACTATCATAAATCGTGATAAATATGCCATTATAATGAGCTGTAATCCAATGTCCAATTCCAGGGCCAAAATTGCGCAAATTCAAAACTTGTAGATGCTTAGTACCCTCTGGTATTGCTTGAATCCTATTCAAAGCCTTCAAATAATAAGTTGGTTGAGGCCTATAGTCCGAAAAAGCATGGATCATGGTAAAAAATACGTCGAAATGAGTATCTTCAAGGTAACCTGAGGGATTTTGTAAGATGTTGTAATCGTGCTCTGTAAGTTCTTGTATCATTCTAAAATCATTATTCACGTCTAAATTTATACCTTCTGTATTGTTATTAGTTTGCGTTCCGCTTTCCCCATGTATATCAGAATCTTTGGACTCCTGATATCCTACCTGTCGCTTGGAACGTTTTGACCTATTTTTCGTTGGCATTATAACGTATTTGCGAGTACAACTAAGAAATGAATATAATTGATTTATTATCTTGAAATTATCAAATGAATTACTGATGTTGATACTCTAGTTATCTATTTGAATTTTTTTTTTATCAGGTAGAAGTGAATTTGTTTCTCACCTTTCAATCTAATATATGATTTTCTCAGTCGATAATAACTTAAGAGATAATAATTATTCAAAGACTTACTCAGCTCTTCTTGATTAATGTCTCACTTATGAATAAGTTACGAGAGTGAATTAGAAAAATAGTTATTTTCCACACCAAAAACCTATAAATAAGAATTGTAGTAGTCAGTACTTGGAGAAAAATATATTCAAATAAATTATATTCTAATTAAAAAATTATATCATGAAAAGTGTTCGATGGTAATAATTATTTTAAGAAATGTTTAACAAGTGTTCCTCAGGCAACTCTTTTTTTCCTGTTGAAATAATTATTTCATGAGGAGAAGAAAAAAATATACTCATACTATTCGAGTTCCAACCGTAATCATTTGCCACATCTTATGATTTGTTCATTAATTTGTATAAATATGCAGTACATTGCAAAATTTCATATTCTGGTTTAACAGTACATCCATTTAACAAAGACTCAAAATTGAATCAATTATCAACAAATGAATTGTTGTACTCTTTGAATTGCAAGTAGGAAAGTTTTGGATAGTTCTTTTTATATCTTTTAGTCATTTCTATGGTCTCTACTGCTGTATATTGACTTACAACTGAAGTAATATAATAAAATCTTCATTTGATTTTAGAAGCTTTCTATGCAAATTCTTGATACATTTTCTAAATTTGTAAACGTGATTCTCTGACAGTTCCTGATTTTGATCAATCATCACGTTTCAGACCCTACTGAGCCCGGAAAACATGATTCTAAAAAAAGTCGGTCTATCGGTCTGTCAGTCCGTCGATCTGTGTAGAAGCACGATAACTTGAGAATGCATGCGAATTTTTAACTAAATCTCATATCTACGTTTTTTTATCAAAAAGCTAGGTTCAAGTTCGTAAATGAGATTTTTCCAACAAGTAGTACCGAATTTTTGTTGATGAAACTTCTTGGTTTCTTGCGATTATTTCATAAACGGTGGTATTTATCATAAAATATGAAATAACTAAAACTAATCTTCAAATGATTTGGCACAACATTCACAGTGAACATTTCTCAAAATTATCAACGGTTTAGTTGTAATTATAAAATTTGTTACATTTTTCTGAAGCAAAGGAATAATTAGAATCATAATGTGATATTAGAATAATCGTCATTCAAACTTGGACATCACATGCGAACGTACGTGAATTGTTTATTTTGTTAAAGTAATTTGGCTCTATCATGTTTGGTATCAAATTGAAGCTCTTGTGGAGATAATTCTGTCAAAGAGCATATTTGAACGATTGTCAATTGTTTCTTTCACAAAACATTCAAACAATGTTCAGTTTATTATCAACTTTAAGCCCTCGAAGAAATAAGCTTAGTAGGTATCAGAAATAAAAATTGGTGGAATCCACGTTACTATCTTCAAATTACACTTTCGCCGATCGAATGTCGAAACTGTGTGTTTCAATGGATTAAAAACCCCAAAATTCCAGGAAAGGACACTCCATTTTCTTATATATAAGATACTCATTTGTATGAGGACAAAAAAGTAACCGCCATCTGTCACTTTAACAATTACAGCCTACACTTCGACAATGACAGTTTTCACTTTGACAATACGCAATTAATTGTTTGGACATTTCAAATTCCTGAAACTGCGATGGAACTGGCCATAAAATATATGGTCGGGAAAGTATTGTGTGACTACAGCTGATTTTCAATCAATTTACAATTTTGCATATTTTCAATGTATCAAAGAGTCATACATAAACATTCAAACTTCAGTACAGCAAAGATCGCTTGAGCGTTGTCTAAATACGCTTAGCCACCGAGGCGGCTATCATACAACTAAAAAATGCCTATTATTATTGATGGTAGCTCATATCCTGAAAATAGTAGAATTTTGTGTCGCATTTCCAAGCTGGGCATAAAAAAGAAATATATTTTAAGTGACTGTATAGTCCTCGAAAAAGAATGCATAGATCACGACATATTGAAGAAACATAAAATCTCTGATTTTTGAAAAATATATTTTTTTATTTCGAAAATTGTGATAGAGAAGTTTGAAGAAATACTTTCAGCTATTAAAGCTCTTCTCAGGCTGAAATGAAATAAATTGATGACTCGATTTTCTATGAATTTTTAGTTCATAACGTGGCAAATACCATTGTCTCATTTTTACGCGGTTACGTTGTCAGGCAGACTGTGAAAATGGTGATAGAAAAGTTTGAAGAATTACTTTCAGCTATTTAAATTTTTCTCAGGCTTGAATGAAGTAAATTGATGACTCGATTTTTCATTTATTGTTAGTTCATAGCGGGGCAAATAACATTATCTCATGCTTACGCGGCTACGTTATAAGGCAGACTGTGAAATAAGTGTCAAAAACTGTCAAAAAATATTATTTCTTATTGAAAAAAAACTATACATCGGACAGAAAGTGTTTTGGTAAAAAAAAATTGCAATTGAAAGACAAATAAAATCAGTCCATTTAAGCCCTAGTCGATTTAGTTGCTTTGGATAAACTGTGAGAAACTGTTGTTTACTCACTTGTACTGAGTACAGGGAAGTATTGTAAAACTGACAGAATTCACCTATGGAGATTTTGGTGGAAATATCCGTTTTGAGCATCCCTGAATCCATTTTAACTATTTTTGGCTTGATGTCGGTACGTATGTACAGATGTACGTGACTCGCAAATCTCAAAAATCATTGAATGTATTATGCTGAAATGCCGTATTCAAGACTGATATGGGATGTTGACTTGCACCTCGCATTATGGTTGCAATCGCCTGTACCAGAAGTGCACTTTACTTGAAACTTTTTTTGAATGTTCCGCATAAATCGAGAATGATTAGCCGTAGGATATTGAAATGCAGTATTTGCGATTGCTGTAATATTTAAATGATCATGTCTCGTTTTTGCTTCAATCGGCTGAGCTGAAAGAGCACTTTATATGACAGACTTTTCGAATTTTCCGCGTAAATTCAAAACAATCAATCGTAGAATTTTGAAATTTTGCATCAAGCACATTTGTGACATCTAGTTGTGGGCCTCGCATCATGGTTGCAATCGTCTATACCGGAAGTGCAATTTATTCCGAATTTTTTTTGAATTCTTTGCGTAAATAGAGAACAATTGAACGTAGAATGTTAAAATTCAGAATTTGAGACGATAGTACCGGCTAAATAATCATACCTTATTTTCATTGAGATATTGTGTTTGATTATATATCTAGTTATATATATGATCAAATATATATATATATATATATACATATATATATATATATATATATATATATATATATATATATATATATATATATATATATATATATATATATATATATATATATATATATATATATATATATCCAATGATGTACAAGTAAGTCACGTCAGATTTTTTTGGCCATTTTCTCGAAAATTCACAGTTTGCATTATATTTAATATATGTATTTGAAACTTTGATGGAATATGGATCTTGCAGCTTTCAACATATGCACCACATTTCAGGAAGATTGACTGTAAAATTTTCAAAAAATTTCAAAGAGAAAATCTGACGTGGATATCACGTGACTCTCTTGTACATCATTGGATATATAGTCAAACACAGAATCTCATCGTTTCAGGACTAATCGTTTTGGATTTATCTTAAGGACTTCAAGAATCTGTTAAGTAAAATGCGCTTTTGGCCTAGTCGGTTGCTGTGGGAACAGTAGATCATCATTATTATGCTACAACATTCCTAAATACTGATCTGAAAGATCCTACGGCTATCAGTTCTGAATTCATGAGCATGATTGAAAAATGTATCCCAACTGAAGTGCACTTTCGGTTCAGTCTATTGTTATGAAAATAGCAGACAATTATTCATATGCTACAACAAACTGTAATACCAAATTTAAATACTTTATAGCCGACCGTTCCGAATATATGCTAATAATTCTCAATGATTGTCAAGTAAAGTACATTTTTGGCTCAGTCGACCTCAATGAAAATAGAATATGAACATTAAAATAGTATTCATCGTCTTGAATACTGAATTCTGAAGAGCTACGATCAATCATTTTGTATTTATGCTGAAAACTCAGAAAATGTTCCGGGTAAAGTGCACTTCCGGTTTAGCACATCGCAATCATACAGCTAGATGTTATAGAAATGCTCAATACGCAATTTCAATATTCTACAATTCATTGTTTTGAATTTATGCAAAAAATTTGAGAAGACTGATCTATAAAATGCACTTCCAGCTTGAACGACTGGTACAAAAGTAGAAAAAAACCATTAAAATGCTACAGTTATTACAAATATCGAATTTCAGTATCCTACGTCTGATCAATCTGGATTTATGCGGAAAATTCAATAAAGTATCAAGTAAAGTGTACTTTCGGTACAGACGACTGCAACCATAATGCAAGGTGCTAGTTAAACACCCTATATTGATGTTAAATACAAAATTTCAGTACAATACTTTGGACGGGATTTGAGATTTTCGAGTTACGCACATACGTACCGACATCAAGCCGAAAATAATCAAAATGGACTCAGGGATGCTTAAAACGGATATTTCCATCAAAATCTCGATAGGCGAATTTTTTCGGCTTACAATACTTCCTTAAACTCATAGTAAAAATGAATAAAAAAACCCTTAACGATAAAAACTTTGATACGAATTTCACCGAACAACTAACCATAATCTCTATGATATTATGTGCCATTTTCGAACGTATCGACCAGTTTTTGTTAGCATTCAAACAAATTTCCAATTTTGATCGACAAATTTGGTAAATCGAGCTTCATGTTAGAGATTTTGGAGCGAATTTTCTAAGAAAATGCTTCGATTGTGCGTTTTAACTTTTTTTTTCAATCAAATAGAAGTGAATCACTTTCTCACCTTCAAATCAGATAGACAACTTCCACAATTAGAAATGATTAGGTTATGGTAATAATTATCTGATGCTTCTTTCACTCAACTCACTCAATTACTCCGTTCATGAATTCCTATTCCTGTAGTAGAACCTACGAGAAAAATTGTTTTAGTGATAATTTCATTGATAAGTATGTCTAAAAAATTCACATTTTTAGGTTAAGTTGGTATAATGATTATTTCGTTATATTCCTACCTTATTTTGATTGAAATCTTAATCTCTAATACAATCAACTTCCGCAAAATATAAAATCCAATGCGAAATTATTGTAATTTTTTCCGTCAATTAAGAAATCGGAGGAAGATATATTAGGCGTGTTTCTTCGACAATCATACTGTGAATCTCAGGATCATATTCGCTGTATATGAATCATGATTATTTTTTGAAGCAAGAAAACAACCAACTACGAGTCATGGGTCATATTTTGATTTGAGAATATTCATATATTCGTTTTTAAAAATATATTTTGAAACTATGATTTTTGGCGATTTTTTCTCCTGTAATTGGTTGAAATATCAGAATTTTTCAGTATTGATTTTTATTTTAATTCATTGAATAGTTTGTTTTTCAAGAACTATTTATTATTGCATAATTATTCGTATATTCATCCATTCATATTAGATGCGGGATGTGCATTTATTGTTTTACCAACGATTTTATTGTTGTGTTCTATCCGCCATATTTCAAATTTACACAGATTCTGTTATTGCAATCATCGTGAACATGCAAAAAGTCCGATTCAGAAGGGTAAGGGGATTGTCACTTTGTGATCACAAAGTGAAGAAGTGGGGATAACGAATAACGACCAAAGAAACATGATTCACTGAATTATGAAGACTTATATCACTTAGATTGCCCGAAGAAACACGCCTATTGTCGTTTATTCTACAAACAATGCAGGACAAAACTAACTGCTGCATTAAACGCGGCAAAATTACATCTGTTGTTCATAAGTGCGCAAGCGCAAGATCTCAATCTAGAGTGCGTTCGGACTCTAAATGTTGACAAACTTGGCAAACACAGGCAATGTTAGAAGTGTAGGTTATAAATTAAATTGACTGATACTATTTGTTCATAATGAAATAAATCAAGTCACATGAATTAGATTTGCACGCATCACACATTTAATAAATTTTGATGCACGAAAGATCAGGATGGGGAAAATTTAGCTGCATTACATGTAAAAAGAATTAGCAGGAACTAACGGTGGCGGGTTAATCCGTGGTAGTGTTGTTAGAACAAAATCAGTGACTTTATGTCCATACACAGTGAAATTAGAAGTAAGAATTAAGTATTCATAACGCATTTATTTTTGTATTCAAGCAGACATATCTGACATTTCGTCTGCACATGTCAAAGTTTGTACTGCTGTTAGAAATAAGTGATTTTGATATGATATATCACATATTTGGAGTAGGAGCAACTGATCCGTAAACGGAAGAATGATTTATACTAATTTTGATCAAGGTGATCTCTTATTTGTTCAATCGTTAGGATTATCGAAGTACTGGCTTCATTGATAGCGAAAGGATATTCTAATCAACTCTTGATTGCTTGTTCTATTGTTGTACTTGAACAAGATGTTCGATTGGCTGAGTTTATCAAGACCCAAATTCAAATTTATTCAAAGAAGTGTGAGATACTATAAACCAAACTATTAATGAACAATATTGAAAATCTGAATAAATACTCGTGTATTGTTGAATATTTACCACATGTATCTACTAGACTATACTTGACATGTTACAAATTCCATTCAATCTTTAATACTTATTTCATCCACAACAGGAAAACATCATAAATTGTATAATCAAATGATGGATCTTTGAATAATAGATAAATCAGAATCAGTGATTAGAATTCACTTGAGCAAGCGTTTTGAATTTTATTAATTCTTCTTCAATGCCTACAAATAGTTAAGTTACCTGCAACAATATCATTACAAAACAATTATTATTGACGGAACCTCTTCTTCAACCTCTTGAATTCAATGTATGCACATTTTCTACAATAATTGTGAATGTGATATTCATTGTCATGTGTATTGCCCATACACATGCCCATGTTTCACTATTCTTCAAGATTTTTTCAGAGGATTTATCCAATTCTACGGTATAAAATACAAATTTAGTTTAATAATAATGATAACATACCCATGAATGAACTTATTTTGTTCCATCTTCAATTATCCATCAAATTCATAGAGTGAGAGTGACATTTATCCAAAATAATCCTCAAGATTATTGTATACGCTTTCGACAATATCTTAAAATGTCAAAAAGTTGAAATGTCATTTCAACAATTGAATATTAACATCAAGTCGCAATGATCAGAGCAGGACCAGCCACATTGGAACGATAATCAATGCTACGAACATCGCAGCTTGTGATATCCACACACAAACGCCTGATAGAATGTAAAAAAAAAATGTCTCAATCGAGTTGGGACCATAAAAGTATTTTTCCGAATCAAGGTAGGGCCTCTAGATAGAATTTGCAACAGAGCGCGGGCTGACCTAATCCGGCGCTGTCGCAGAAGCCACGTTTAGATTAGAGCGAAACAACTAATAAATGTTGGAGATACAAATTATTTAAAACAACTTTTCAGTAAATAAAATGCATCAGATGGCATTTGCTCATGACTATCATGTACTAAACTATCATTTGAATTCATGTAAACTCAGTAGATTCTATAAAATCCACCAAAATATTTTTCAACATGACATGTCAAAGTGACATTTTCGAGATACAGTAAAAAGCATGAATCACAGTAGAGCGACAAAATTTATAAAAGTTGTACTTATAAATTATTTAAAATACCTTTTTAACAATTGAATTGTATCACAGGACATTTGCACATGCATATTAATCATTAAACTAATGTTAAAATTCACGTAAATGTAACAAATAATTATAAAATTGATAAAAATATTTTCGAAATTGAAATGTCAAAATGACGTGTGATTTTGTATACCCCTGTGAAATAGATGAGTAAAAGATAGGGGCACGCTGATCAACGCAAATTTTCGTCGTTTTTAATTTTTCCTGCAAATACTATAAGTACCAAAAATATGAGACCCCCGGAAGGCACTCGTCCTAATAAATATCTATCAAATAAAAAAAAATTGATAAAAATCCATCAATAAATACGACCTGTAGAAGAGCGCAAAAAAGTGGCTAATCTTTACCGAGAATTTGGTACATTTAGACGATTAGTATATAGTAACTAGCGCTTGGCCTGCTACGCAGGCCTAAGCCCTAGGCTTCGCAGCTCGATATGTGAACCGCCTCCGGCAAAAATTCTGTCTCTGTAAGATAAATTCCGAGTACATTTTTAGCCCACAAAACCCTCGTGCTCCGTATTATATTAATGCATTTTTCCCTACTCATGATTTCACTGTTTTTTATTGACAATTCTCAATATTATTCCATGTATTAATCAATCGGATAAATTGATTCCAACTCTTCTACGAATTACAAAGTCTAAATTCAAAACTTCACAGCGAGATAACATGTCTGTGCCATGTTTCGCATATTCTCAGTCATTGCTTCCGATAATCTCACTTCTAGACTACGTATACCTCTGCAGTATACAATCAGTCCAGAAGCATAGGCCTTCAAAATGACTGAATCTCTGAATCTTATAATCAGTACCCTGATCTTAAATTCCGATTCACAATGATTGTATTTCAATATTTTGATGTATATCTAGTCTACATCTATTGGAATGGAGATGAACTATTATTCTGGATTCATTCAGTCAATCAACAATAGATTATTGCTCAGTCATCAAACGTATTTTAAATCCAATATCTTATCATATTTGTAGTGTGTGGATACAAAGATATGTTTATGTACAAATTGAGGTAAATAATATTTGAAAAATCATAATAGTCCAGTCAAAATAGACATTCACCCTTGCATAAATTCCCAAGAAGTTGAAAATTGGCATGAACGTTAAGGATACCATCATGATGAAGTTGTGGTCAGTCTCTATTGATCCTATGTGTGCAAATTATTTTATGCGAGGTCAAAGTTCGTAGTAATGGGTTTTTCGGATTTTGCAACGAAATTGTCAGTTTAATGATAGGAATAGCTTGAACAAAAATTATAGATCTTCCAATTCTCTACAAAAAGGGTGCTCACACTCTTTTCTCAAGGTTTACCATTTCTGAGAAAATGCCATTCTAATAGTCCGTGAGACAGCGCATAAATATTTTGTTGATTACCGCTCACTTGAAACCTTGTGAGTGGCTTCATTGTGATGAGTCCGACAACTTTTTCATCTGGCAAAATTCTAGATTTGGGGGCGTTTACCCGCGAGGGCTAATTAATAAAAAAATATTGTCCGACATGAATATTAAGTCTACCAGTGAGTCCGACTTGTCATAAGTACCAATTTACTTACCATTAGTACCAACATACTTATGACAAGTGCGGCTTGTCGGATTCACCGGTAGCTTCAATATTCATGTCGGACAATATTTTTCCTTCATTTTATTATCAAAAAATCTTCCGATTAGAGTGAAGAACGGTAATATTCTTTCAATTAATTAGCCCTTGCGGGTAAACGCCCCCAAATCTAGAATTTTGCTTAATGAAAAAGTTGTCGGACTCATCACAATGAAGCCACTCACAAAGTTTCAAATGAGCGGTAATCAACAAAAAATTTGGGCGCTGTCTCACGGACTATGAAGCTATATTCTCCATGACATGCACACGTTTCCACGCCACCTATGAGGTAGTGTACTTGGCGCGTATTTTTCGTCGTGGCTATTCCGGTAGTCCTATTCCGCGGTCTTCATATTGAAGTTCAATATAATATTAAGTCTTGTTATTCAACTGCTTCTTGTTATTCCTCATCTTCCTGAGTTGACATAAATTGTTGCAACGACGAACCATCAGTTGTTTCGTCGTTAATGTAAGGATCATCTTCTGTTAGAGACTCAGAAATTGAACACGACTGGTCTTCACAACTGGTGCATGCTGGTGAACAAAGTAAGCCTATTTTTTTGAAGTTGCATTTCGAGTTACATCGCATTTTGCAGTTGAAAAAAATAGTATTAGAGAGCTTTTCTGGTGCAGGTAGAAATAGAGTGTGGATTGGTTGCAATACATCATCAATTAGCTTCCATCCCCATTCTTTTGGGTTTAGCTGATTACCAAGCCATCCATGAACTCGATAAAAATGTTGATGAGCAGAAGCCAAGGTTAGAGGAAGACAACCCAATTGAACACCGTTTTTATTGCGTGTATGTTTTGCAAAAGATACGAAGCATAATTTATCATTGCAAATAATTTAAAGTAAGTAACAGACGGGCACATGTACAGAGGCAGCGTAATCATGCATATTATTGAAAATATAACTCTAGAATGACTTTTTCTCAGAAATGGCAAATCTTGGTAAGGAAAGTGTAAGCACTACTTTTGTAGAGAATTGGAAGATCTATAATTTTTGTTTGAGCTATTTCTATCATGAAACTGGCAATTTCGTTAAAAATTTGAAAAACCCATTTCTATGAGACTTGAACTTGAATAAAAATTTTTGCACACATGGGATCGATGGGAGCTTCTCACAACTTCATCATAATGGTATCCCTAACGTCCATGCCAATTTTCAGCTTCTTGGGAATTTATGCAAGCGTATCCATATTTTTAGGGCCAACTTGACCGGACTATGAATAATTGGATAGAATTAGCATATCTTGAAGAAAAGTAATTTCTATTATTCATTTATTAGTTCATAACATGACAGATAACATATCCCATTTGTCATTTTTTACCATTTTTTCAAAAATTCATAACTTGTATTGTATTTGTTATTTAGACTTCAAATTCTGACAGAATGTGGGTAAAGAATGATTCTAACACATGCATCAAATTTTCAGAAGATCAACTGTAAACTTTTGGAGATATGTTGAAAAAACTAAAAGAAGGCTCTTCCGGAAAACGGCCATTGAGAAGTTGTTAGATAACGTACTCTATTTTTACAAAAAGCTTTTATTTTTTCAAGAAATACTCTACAATGTACCCGGATGGCGTTCTTCTTGAGCAAGTAAGTGTATGACGCCATCTAGTTACTTTGTAGAGTAACTCTTGACAAAGGAAATGCAATCTGTGAAATTGATCTTTGTTGGCTAACCATTTTTTATGGCCGTTCATCGGCAGGGCCTTTTTTTAGCTTTTTCAACATTTCTTGAAAAGTTCAAGTCGATCTACTGAATAATTTGATACGTATGTTAAAAGCTACTCTATCCACATTCTGTCAAAATTTTGAGTCCTAATAACAGATACAATGCAAGTTATGAATTTCCGAAAAAATGGCAAAATAATTACCATTTTTGCAATCAACCCAAAAGCAGCTGAACTAATCAAGATTCATGAGAACTCATTCGATCCGTCTTTCTATTGCGTACGTTTTTCAGCGGAACACTATTTTCCGTCAGATGCGTGGTTTTTCAGTAAAACGCAATAAACCGTTTTTGGCAGCATTTGACCTCTTTTTTGACAGCCTTTCTGACATTGTAGCCGCGTACTTATGAAATATGTTATTCGTCACGTCATGAACTAACAAATACAGATGAATAGATTTCAAATTATCAATTTTCTTGATTTTAGCATATATTTGCGCTAATTCTGCCCGACTTAAATCTCATCATCATTAACCAGAATGACAGACCTATATATAAATTGATGAGCTGGATCTGATTCTTAGATCTAGCTCGTATATGTCTATTACTGCAAGAGTCGTATCTAAAAGTTATAAAAATTTGATTCTAAAAGCTGCCACTACGGGCAGTGATGCGCGTCCTAACTTCTGGTTTCTGATTTTATGGTCTTTGCAGTATATTTGTCCATGTCCTTATCAAAAACTGATCCATTAATTTGACACGTAGAGAGAGCACTCTTCAAATGTTCAAATGGAATAAAATGTACAATATTATTATTAAAAATTCCTACAAGAAGTGTATCTTTTGGAAAAAATATTTGTCCGAGTACATATTTCTCTGTTTGTTTTGTACAACAATTAACTCTTGATTCCAACAATTACACTCTAGTACCTGGTGTTTACCTCGAAATGGGGTATTCCACTATTATCAAAATTGGAGAAATTTTCATGAAAATATGAAAATATGGCATGAATAATAGGTATAAGTAATGAAAATGATATTGAATATTGCTCCGTTTCAATGAAAAGACGATTTAATACTTATATGATGTCATGATGACGTCTAAAAGTCTATTGTGGTCCTCAAACAGTGGACTTCATGAGTGTACAAGTTCCTACAAGATTTGTTCATATTCATAAGAAAATATTGTTGCGTTGCAATTTGATGTACTCATAAATTATTGGAAACGTATCGAAATAGTTGAAATATGTATCATCTCTATTTTTCGAATGCTGTTTAGAAACATTTTGAGAGGCCTCCAAGTTTCACAGGCATGCGCATTGAGTAAATCAAGCTTCAAACTACTGGTATTGTTTGGTCAAAAGAAACGTGATTCTCATAACTGAATTTGATAACTGTATAATTTATTTAGCTCGTGTTCTTACTGACAATAATAAAAATGATTCAGATGATGTTAAATAAGCTAAACACTATCGCCACCTATTTTACTTGACGTCAATATTCTCAAAATGTTTGATGATGAATAAGACCAACCGTTTGAGTGACACAATAGACTTTTGGACAGCACGGAAGATTTTTAAAAAGACTCAGAAAAAACTCTGATAACTCGCTGGGAACGCAAAATTGTGTGCATTTGAGGACGGATTCATGCGTAGTATGTTGTATTGGATAGATTTATGTGATTTGCGATACTTTCAAACTGCTCAGAATGTGGTAATTTTGACTTATTTCAAACTTCATAAAACTGCAGATAGCACTCTGAAAACATGAAATATGATGTTTTTGTTGATAGATTCATACATATTATGAGGTCCTGAATAGGAATATGAACTTTTTGATTGTGAAAATCTGGGCGGCAAAGCGTGATTTCGACTTATTCCAAAGTTTGTAAAACTGCTTCTCAAGTACTACGAGATTTTTTTGAATCGCATTTTCTCTTATACTTTTATTTATTCATGTCCAATTGGATAAGGGGATGAAGGAAAAAACAGTGGAATACCCTCATGAAAAGAATAAAAATTAGAGCCCAGAATATTAAATGACAGAAACTTTAGATCCAGATTTTAGAACTACTGGGTATGCTGCCCTGTCCAAAAGATGACAGTTAACAATAAACTCTAAATAAATATCTGCAGCTTGTGTATATTGATCAAATTTCTAGGATCGAAAGCGGGCTTATCGAAAAACTATCTTATATCCAGTTTCATACTCAAATTGAAATTAGTCACTTGCCATATATTGGATGTTATATATTTGAGTACTTGTGGATTATTATACAGAATAATGTAGGTACAGTTCATTGAGTGATGTATGATTTATAATTTATTACAAATTAAATATGATGATTGATGACTCTATTGTCGTAATCATGTGTCATAACTTAATATTGACTGAGTTTTATGATACAGACTGACGATTCTCACAATTTTTGATTAATGTAAACTCTCATTTGTTTATTCGTTGGAATTTTCAAAGTGCTAGCTTCATTGATAGCAAAAGGATATTATAATCAGCTCTTGATTGCTTGTTCTATTGTTGTATTTGGACAGAATGTTTGATTTGCTCGTTTTATCAAGATCCAAATTCAAATTTATCCAACTGAAAGAAGTGTGATATTAGTATGAACCAAACTATCAATGAACAATATTGAAAATCAGATTAGATATCCGTGTATTGTTGAATATTTACTACATGTATCCACCAAACTAATTTCATTCAATCTTCAAATTTTTTCCATCCACAACAGAGAAATATCGTATTCAGAAGATAGTATAATCAAATGATGGATCTTCGAATGACAGATAATCAATATCAGTAATTGAAATTTACATCACTTGAGCAAGCGTTTTGAGCCTTATGATTATTCTTCAGTGCCTAGGAACAGTTAGGTTTCTTCCTACAATATCATTACAAATTAATTACTGATTGTACCACTTCTTCAATCTCTTGAATTCATTGTATGCACGTTTCCTGAGATATTTGTGAATGTGATACAAATTGTCCAGTGTATTAATAACAACATGCTCATATCCCACTATTCTCCAAGATTTTTTCCAAGAATTCATCCAATTCTACGGTACGGAATACAAATTTAGTTGAATAATTATGTATACATACCCTTGAATAACCTTTTTTTGTTCCATCTTCGATTATCCACTATATTCATCAAGTAAGAATGATATTTATCCAAAATGATCTTCAAAACTCATGTATTTGTTTTCAAAAATATCTAAAAATGTGAAAACGTTGAAATGTCATTCCAACAATTGAATATGAACATCAAGTCGCAATGATCAGAGCAGGACCAGCCACATTGGAACGATAATCAATGCTACGGACATCGCAGTTTGTGATATCCACGCACAAACGCTTGATAGAATGTAGAAAAAAAATGTCTCAATCGGGTTGGGATCATAAAAGTATTTTTCCTAATCAAGGTAGGGCCTGTAGATAGAATTTGCTACAGAACGCAGGCTGACTCAATCCGGCGCTGTCGCAGAAGCCACGTTTACATTAGAGCGAAACAACTAATAAATGTTGGAGATATAAATTATTTAAAACAACTTTTCAGTGAATAAAATGCATCAGATGACATTTGCTCATGACTATTATGTACTAAACTATCATTTAAATCCATGTAAACTCAGTAGATTTTATGAAATCTACCAAAATATTTTCCAACATGACATGTCAGAGTGACGTTTTCGAGATACAGTAAAAAGCATGAATCACAGTAGAGCGACAAAATTTCTAAAAGTTGTACTTATAAATTATTTTAAATACCTTTTTAACAATTGAATTGTATCACAGGACATTTGCTCATGCATATTAAACATTAAACTAATGTTGAAATGGACGTAAAAATAACAGAAATAATAAAATTTATAAAAATGTTTTCGAAATTGAAATGTCAAAATGACGTGTGATTTTGTATACCCCTGTGAAATAGATGACTAAAAGATAGGGGCACGCTGATCATCGCAAATTTTCGTCGTTTTTAATTTTTCCTGCAAATACTATGAGTACCAAAAATATGAGAACCCCGGAAGGCACTCGTCCTAATAAATATCTATCAAATAATGAAAAAATCATAAAAATCCATTAATAAATACGACCTGTAGAAGAGCGCAAAAAAGTGGCTAATCTTTACGGAGAACTTGGTACATTTAGACGATTAGTATATAGTAACTAGCGCTTGGCCTGCTACGCAGGCCTAAGCCCTAGGCTTCGCAGCTCGATATGTGAACCGCCTCCGGCAAAAATTCTTTCTCTATAAAATAAATTCCAAGTATATTTTTAGCCCACAAAATCTCCTGCTCCATATTATATTTGTGCATTCTTCCCTACTCGTGATTTCACTGTTTTTTATTGACAATTCACAATATTATTTCATGTATTCATCAATCGGATGAATTGACTCCAACTCTTCTACGAATTACAAAGTCTTAATTCAAAACTTCACAGCGAGATGACATGTCTGTGCCATGTTTCGCATATTCTCAGTCATTGCTTTACTGTTTTCGAATAAAAATTAGAGTATTAGTTATTACAACTCACGTAATCCTTCTGTTTTATTCTGACGACATACTTACATCCTCACAATTCGTTTCGCTCGTCAATTTGTATGCAATCACAATCTTCCTGTCTCCTTTGCAACTCTCAATATTATTTTGAATAGATATGGTTCATAATGCTGACTGAAATGATGCATGTACATCGAATATACAAAAAGATGGTCACTCCAGGTGAAACCGAGAATATCGAATAGAAAAGTAAAATAGAATTCCAGTTGAAATTTTGTGTTTTCATCACTTACACCCATTATCCTAAATATTTCTCTTAGGAGAATCATCCAGTTGATTCCTTCCATGAATTAGCGTATCTGATTCCTGAGCTCAATTGCGAGATTGATAGACCGCCTATTGAGCAGAACTATTTTCTCCGTAGTAACATTTTTTCCTCATAGATTTTCTTCTAAATCACTGCTCTGAGTCTGAATTACTCAGCTCCAATTGTGCATCCAAAGAAACATGCATGTTCCACGTTCCTCCAGTGACAATTTTGTAGCTCACGCACTTTGATATATTTTTGCCTTCCAAAGACATGTTTTTTATCCATTCAGTCACTACTCTGGCACTCAAAAGCCCACGCTACATGTTTTGACTCCTTATATATAGCTACAATATTCAATTCCTCCTGGAATTGTGATATTACTTGTATTAAAATCAATTCAACATGTGTCTCAAATTCTTCTTTGATAAAAATAACATTTTCCCTCCAAAATAGCTAATAAAAAAAGAAATAACATCAAAGACCATCATAAAATCCACTTGGATATATTTTGACTATTTTCTATTCCAATTGAGGGCACTTCAAAGTGATTATGAGACAACGATTCAAGTATTTTAATTGGACGATATACGAATCAATTTTACATAGGCGAAAACATCGGCTCTGACTATCTGTCAGTTGCATTAACTCATAGCCGTTCATTATTCATGATTAATGAATTTGTGCAGTATGAAAATTTAGTTTACATATAGAAAAATAATTCTATTTTATTTTTTTCATTCATTGAATTTATTTAAAAGAGCATCCAATGTAAATAAATTGTGTTTACATCTCCGCCAATCAGTAGGCTCAAATTGTGGTCCCATAAAAGTCTTTGCACCGTTCTCAGCTAGAATAAGCTATAAAATATTCCACATTACTTTGCAATGTACGTCCACCTCAAAAAAGAGCCTAAAACTATTTCTGTTCTGCGAATTATTTCTTTGAAATGTCAGAAAATTGAAACTGTTAAACGCTAATGGAATGCAATCACCAGAATATTTATCTCTCTCTTCTACGCATTGGAACATTAATAGAATATTAAGATCCAGAGATTGATAAATATTGGGGCCTAGATAATGAGATGCTGAGAACTCGAGATCCTAATTTTAGAAATTCTCACATGATTCTTGGGAATATTGGAAGCACATATTTATGACAACTCCAAAATGTCCAAACAAAATTGAACATTGTTGTGTGAGAGAAATGGAATATATAGTTTTGTCTCAGTGTAAATATGCTGGCTTTGTGATTTGGAAGTCGTGGGGTCGAATCCTACCGACGTAGAAGAAGTTGGTAGAATTTCTACTGAATTATAATGTAATCTGTGGCGTACTCTCCAAGAGTAAGAACTGAGAGTACCCGTATTTTGACGAATGGTAACAGTACTCTCAGAGAATATCAGTCAATTTCACAGATTGCCTGGTGCACTCTTACCAGGTGAAAGGCGTGACTGATATTCATTTACCTTTCATATTCGAAATATACCGTTTCCTGAGACAAACTATGCTTCAATAATATTTTTCAAATTCAACAAACGTTGATAAAATTACTCGAATTGATTCCATTTTTGGAAGAAATGATGAAAAATTTACAAGAAAAATTAAACTATGCCAACGATGGAACAGTTTTTTTGAAATGTTACGTGGCTTTCTTAAAAACTTTTAAGCATCCGGAATAAGTATTATTTTATTGTGACTGTAGAAAAATATTCTTTTGGTTCTTCCACCTGGTTTACCAAAGTAGTATTCTATATTTCTCCCAAAGTTATACAATCTGGAAAAATATTCTCTAATAATATTGACTTCTCAATTCATTATTTTCCAATTTATGATATTCGATGTGAGCACACCAATTCTTTCAAGACAACGCTGCTACGGCTTTTAATTCATCAAATACAAAAACTTTTAGTATTTATTCTCAACCAATGTCTTCTTGATTAGAACTAAAAATTATTAAAGATTTGAATTGACATCAATTCTTTCATAATCACCCTGAATAATACACTAATTGTCCGATATGTCAGTTAAAAACAGTTCAAGAGCTCTTATGGGACTGCAATTCAATCTCATTTGCTGGCAAAAATTCATACACGATTCACTCCCAGTAAATATACATAATTTGGACCACACTCTCTAAATATTGGATTAAGTCATGAGAGCAATAGTTATATACATATACCATTCGAACAAATCCAATTTGAATCTTTCGTCTGCATACATTTGATAAAAATATTTTATGCACGACTAACAGTTGATGTTAGCCAAGTACGATTCTGTGCTGATGTAAAATTGGTTCGCATTTCTGCCTATCAGAGATCTCTAATCGGAGTCCTATAAGAGCCTTGAGCAGGTCTCAATTGGAATAGACTGTATTTTGATGAGAACAACATTATTCTCATGGTCATTTTGATTAAGAACTGTCCAAAGATTGTTATAGGACTACGATTCAAGCGTTCTGATTGACTTATATTTGAACTAATTTCACAATAGCACAATAATAGCACTTAGTTTGTTAGTTGCTCATTAATTATCATGAAGAGATTGGTTCAAAGATTGAAATTTGTATCTATTCAGGTAATATGTGAGTATAATCCTTGCTTTTATTTCTTGGATTATATTATTGCTCAGTCAAAAAACGTATTTTGAATCCAATATCTTATCATATTTGTAGTGTGTGGATACAAAGATATATGTTCATGTACAAATTGAGGCAAATAATATTTGAAAAGCCATAATAGTCCAGTCAAAATAGACATTCACCCTTGCATAAATTCCCAAGAAGCTGAAAATTGGCATGAACGTTAGGGATACCATTATGATAAAGTTGTGGTGAGTCTCCATTGATCCTATGTGTGCAAAAAATTTTATGCGAGGTCAAAGTTCGTAGTAATGGGTTTTTCGGATTTTGCAACGAAATTGTCAGTTTTATGATAGGAATAGCTTAGACAAAAATTATAGATCTTCCAATTCTCTACAAAAAGGGTGCTCACACTTTTTTCTTAAGGTTTACCATTTCTGAGAAAATGCCATTCTAAAGCTATATTCTCCATGACATGCACACGTTTCCACGCCATCTATGAGGTAGTGTACTTGGCGCGTATTTTTCGTCGTGGCTTTTCCGGTAGTCCTATTCCATGGTCTTCATATTGAAGTTCAATATAATATTAAGTTCTGTCATTCAACTGCTTCTTGTTCTTGTTATTCTTCATCTTCCTGAGTTGACATAGATTGTTCCAACGGCGATACATCAGTTGTTTCGTCGTTGATGTAAGGATCATCTTCTGTTAGAGACTCAGTAATTGAACACGATTGGTCTTCACAACTGGTGCATGCTGGTGAACAAAGTAAGCCTATTTTTTTTAAGTTGCATTTCGAATTACATCCCATTTTGCAGTTAAAAAAAAAGGTATTAAAGAGCTTTTCTGGTTCAATTAGCTTCCATCCCCATCATTCTGGGTTTAGCTGATTACCAAGCCATCCATGAACTCGATAAAAATGTTGATGAGCAGAAGCCAAGGTTAGAGGAAGACAACCCAATTGAACACCGTTCTTATTGCGTGTATGTTTTGCAAAAGATACGTAGCGTAATTTATCTTTGCAAATAATTCAAAGTAAGTAACAGATAGACACATGTACATAGGCAGCGTAATCATGCATATTATTGAAAATATAACTTTAGAATGGCTTTTCCTCAGAGATGGCAAATCTTGGTAGAAAAAGTGTGAGCCCTATTTTTGTAGAGAATTGGAAGATCTATTATTCTTGTCTGAACTATTCCTATCATAAAACTGACAATTTCGTTAAAAATTTGAAAACCCTATTTCTATGAGCTTTAACCTCGAATAAATTTTTTTGCACACATGGGATCGATAGGGACTTCTCACAACTTCATCATAATGGTATCCCTAACGTCAATGCCAATTTTCAGCTTCTTGGGAATTTATGCAAGGGTATCCTTATTTTTAGGGCTAACTTGACCGGACTATAAATAGTCGGATAGAATTGGCATATCTTAGAGAGAAGTAATTTCTATTATATATTTGTTAGTTCATAATATGACAGATAACATATCCCATTTGTCATTTTTTGCCATTTTTTCGGAAATTCATAGCTTGTATTGTAATTGATATTTAGACTTCAAAATCTGACAGAGTGTGGCTGAAGAATGGTTTAAACACATGCATAAAATTTTCAGAAGATCAATTGTGAACTCTTGAAGATATGTTGAAAAAACTAAAAGAAGGCTCTTCCAAAAAACGGCCATTGAGAAATTGTTAGATAACGTACACTTATTTTACAAAAAGCTCTCATTTTTTTGAGAAATACTCAACAATGTACCCGAATGGCGTTCTTTTTGAGCAAGTGAGAGTATGAAAAAAAATCGATTGCAAAAAGCCGCACTTCTGCGATAATGATTTTTGGAGTATCAACAATTATATAGAAGGCTTTATGAGTCGTTATTGTATTATTGTACATTGACCATCTAAACAACATTCTCGATAGTCAGAATGTGTGTAGTCGGTCCAGGCGAATTGGCAATGGCCTCCCGAGCGTAGCGGCATCTTACCACTTGCCAACGGACAGAGCGCAAAAATGCGTTTATTCGAGCAAAGCTTCTTTCGCAATGTTATGATTCTTCACATGAGCAGTAAAATGACGGAGACTGACTGATTTTCGAGCGACATCGATTCTCTCCTCACCAAACAGCCTTGATTGCTGCTGCTGCTTCTCTCCAGCTTTCTTCTCTCTCTTGCCTCTAACCAAACGGCCTCTAATATTGCTGCTGGATGTCGTTTCCCTCTCTTCATCTCTCACCTGAGCGGCCAATACAACAAGTGAATGACGCGTGGTAATAATACTGCTCCTTCGCAATTAATCGTAACATATTATACCAAACTTTATTCTAGCTCTTAATTTTACATAACTTTTTGGTAAATAAAAATATTCTCTTGCTTCATTCACACTTATTTGACTTCCAATAATATGATAAATATAAGTAGTACATCACTTTTCACAAGAAACTACGGAAAATATTCCTTGTATTGGTGAAATGCGATTTTTGCAATCGATCTTTTCTATACTCGCACTCGCTCAAAAGGGACGCCATCTAATTACTTTGTAGAGTGACTCTTGACAAAGGAAATGCAGTCTGTGAAATTGATCTTTGTTGGCTAATAATTTTTTATGACCGTTTTTCGGCCGGGCCTTTTTTTAGTTTTTTCAACATTTTTTGAAAAGTTCACAGTCGATCTTTTGAAAAATTTGATGCGTTTGTTGAAAGCTACTCCACCCACATTCTGTCAAAATTTTAAGTCCCAATAACAGATACAATGCAAGTTATGAATTTCCGAAAAAATGGCAAAATAATTACGATTTTTGCAATCAACTCAAAAGCAGCTGGACTAATCAAGACTCAAGAGAATTTATTTGATCCGTCTTTCTATTGCGTACGTTTTTCAGGGGAACACTATTTTCCGTCAGATGCGTGGTTTTTAAGTAAAACGCAAAAAACCGTTTTTAGCAGTTTTTGACCTTTTTTTTGACAACCTTTCTGACATTGTAGCCGCGTACAGATGGAATATGTTATCTTTCACGTTATGAACTAACAAATACAGAAAAATAGATTTCAAATTATCAATTTTTTTGATTTTAGCATGTATTTGCGCTGATTCTGCCCGACTTAAATCTCATCATCATTATCCAGAATGACAGACCTATATATAAATTGATGAGCTGAATCTGATTCTGAGATCTAGCTCGTATATGTCTATTACTGCAAGGGTCGAATCTAAAAGTTATAAAAATTTGATTCTAAAATCGGCCACTACGGGCAGTGATGCGTGTCCTAACTTCTAGTTTCTGATTTTATGGTCTTTGCAGTATATTTGTCTGTGTCCTTATCAAAAACTAATCCATCCATTTAACACGTAGAAAGAGCACTCTTCAAATGTTCAAATGGAATAAAACGTACAATATTATTATTAAAAATTCCTACAAGAAGTGTATCTTTTGGAAAAAATATTTGTCCGAGTACATATTTCTCTGTTTGTTTTGTACAACAATTAACTCTTGATTCCAACAGTCACACTCTAGTACCTGTACTACTACTATCAAAATTTGAGAAATTTTCATGAAAATATGAAGATATGGCATGAACAATAGGTATAAGTAATGAGAATGATATCGAATATTGCTCCGTTTCAATGAAAAGACGATTTATTACTCATATGACGTCATGATGACGTCTGAAAGTCTATTGTGGTCCTCAAACAGTGGACTTCATAGGTGTACAAATTCATACAAGATTTGTTCATATTCATAAAGAAATATTGTTGCGTTGCAATTTGATGTACTCATGAATTATTGGAAACGTATCGAAATAGTTGAAATATGTATCATCTCTATTTTTCGAATGCTGTTTAGAAACATTTTGAGAGGCCTCCAAAATTCACAGGCATGCGCATTGAGTAGATCAAGCTTCAAACTAATGGTATTGTTTGGTCAAAAGAAACGTGATTTTTATGAGTGAATTTGATAACTGTATAATTTATCCAGCTCGTGATCTCACTGACAATAATAAAAATAATTTAGATGATGTTAAATAAGAGAGACACTAACGCCACCTATTGTACTTCACGTCAATATTCTCAAAATGTTTGATGTTGAATAAGACCTACCGTTTGAGTGACACAATGGACTTTTGGACGTCATGGAAAATTTTCAAATTGAAAAAAAATATTTCTCAACTACTACGGGGTTTTTTAAATCGCATTTCCACTGATACTTCATTTATTCAAGTCCTATCAGAAAAGAGAATAAAAATAAACAGTTATTGTTGTGTGTAATATGTCCAAAACTTCCACAATTTTTTCTTTACCAATAATTGACCAAGTTATTTTTGAATTCGAACTGGCTCTATTTTTCGCCAATATTCTGCAGTATTCTAGGGAGACTTTTGTCCGATTTGTCGTTGCCAACATTACTCATACTAGTTATTTCGCGTCAAATGAAACACACGTCTCATACTAAACTTAACCTGAAGAAAGACAAACATTGCAAACATAATCTTAGTGTTGACTAAGTATTAATATAATTTCATATACAGTTGTCTTCAGTATATTAATTTTTTGTCATTTCTACTATCACACGTTCCCTCTAACCACACTTTTTGAAGTTACGTCAAAAATTATAAATTGGTAGTTCTGATTTTCCCTGACGAAAACTTGTATCGTGTAATATGCTGCAAAATATTTTTGAGCTCGACGAAAAATTTTTGAAAACTTGACAGAAAACTTGGTCAATTTATAGGTCAATTAATTGTATCGTGTAATACAGGCATTACAAAATAGCTCTATCCACTCTATCTTACGCACGCTCACATGAGCGTCTACGTCACACTTAACAATGTTACCAACTGTTGAAATACATGCCTGTGTCAGCTGATTATAACAGTTAATTCTTACTTACAGCAACCCGTACCATCTACCAACATTTTCCGCGAAAACTCTTTCTAGAATATCTACGTTTAATCTATCCATATCATGTGTCTCCTACACTTCTTGAGAAATAAATTTTTCTCAATCCCACACATGGGATAATCAAATATGCCTTGATCTTAGTTTTTATTGCCCACATTTTCATAATAATAATAATGTGAATTTCAAATGTATCCGCAATTATTCATCCAGGTTTGCCGATTATACGCTTAATCTACAATCTTTGATAATTTGTATCAGAATTTATAATGTATAATGCCATTTCTTCTTTTTGTATCAATCTATATGTCAGAATTTCTACCAAAATGCATGCGTGCAATACCTTATCTTCGTTTTGTATATTATTCAAACTTGCCCACCCAAAATTAGGTTGTGCCCACCCGGGTGCCCACTCGCGTATTACATTTTTATAGCAGGCCAGCAGGCCATGTCCACATTTGCTCACATCTAGGTGCCCACCCAACAAGTTATACGGCCAATTCGTGCCCACTCATCAATTTATTCCTGGCGCCGTCCCTACTCCAATTTTGATCAATGTAAACTCCTATTCGTTGATTCAATTGGATTTCCAAAGTACTGGCTTCATTGATAGAAAGGGATTTTATAATCTGCTGATGATTGCATGTTCTCTTGTTGTACTTAAACAAAATGTCCGATTGGATTGGTTGGTCCTTGCAATATATGTGTTAATGTCTGATTTATTCATTTGAAACGTAGAGAGAGCACCTCACAAATGCTTTAATGGAATAATGCGTACAAAATTATTATCAAAAACTCCTCCAAGCTGAGTATCTTTTGGGTACATATATTTTGTGATCCATATAGGCTACAACCTGTTTACAACAATGAACTCTTGAATTCAACAATGACATTCTAGTCTTTAGTGCATTTCTCAGATTTGTCTACTACGCATTGAAACATTAGCTTATTAAAGGAATAAACATTAGAGCCTAGGCTATTAGATGTCAAAAACTTCAGATCAAAATTTTAGATCTACTGGGATTTGCTACTCTTTCCAATGAACTTGATATAGCCAAGGATCTTTCAACGGTATATAGCAGTATAATATAACTGTCTTAATATCAAACTTCGGATAAATATCTGCAGTGTATGTACATCGATTGAATTTTTGGGATCGAAAGCAGAATCATCAAGAAATTATCTCTTATCCAATTTCATTTACCAAGTGAATAGGAACATCCATAGTAAATATCAAATTGGTTACTTTCAATATTGTAAAATGATTGTAGTATACAGAATATATACGTACAGTTTATCTGAGTATTATTATATTATTTGAATCGTTTACACCCAAGCTTATCGTGTTTCATCAGCTCAATGCAGGTCCTAGAAGAATTATTATTTACATAACCTCAAATACAAAGTTAATGGAAATATGATTTTTCATTGCAGAAGATTCACCACATGTATTAAACTATAGTTACAAGACATATTTTGAGTGGCATTTAATCTTCAGTACTTATTTTACAGGAAAACAATATTGTGAATTAGAGTATAAATCGTATCTGGAGAATAGTATAATCAAACGATGGATCATCAAAGGATGGATAAATCGGTATTGGTGAATTAAGTTCATATCACTTGAGCAAACGTTTCAAATCTCATCAATTCTTCATCAGTGCCTAAAACTAATTAAATTTTCCTCAACTATATCACTACAAAACTGATTAGATTGGTGTCAAGTAAATGACTGAGCTTCTCCTCAACCTGTAGCGCTAATCATGAAATTATTTTATGCATGTTTCTAGAATATTTTCAAATGTGATATAAACTGTCTAGTGTATTAATAAATATATGCTTATGTTCCATTTATCTTCAATACTTTTCTCAATGACTTATTCGACTCTACGCTATAAAATACGAAGTTAGTTGGATACTTATGAATACATACCAATGAATAACCTTATTCCGTTGATGATCCTGAATGGATATATTCGATTCGAGAAATATCTAAGAAAATTGGCCGCAAAATCCAGAATACAGATAGCTGCTATATATCATAGCTCTCATAATATCATTACAGAACAATGATTGACTGAACCTCTTCTTCAACCTCTTGAATTTGTTGTATGCACGTTTTCTAGAATATTTGTGAATGTCGTGTGTATTAATAGATATATGCCCACGTTTCACTATTCTTCAGGATTTTTCAAAGGATTTATCCAATTCTATGGTACAAAATACAAATTCAAATGAATAATTATGTATACATACCCATGAATAACCTTATTTGGCTCCATGTTCAATTATCCACCATATTAATCAAGTAAGAATGATATTTATCCAAAATAATCGTTAAAACTCATGTATTTGCTGTCAAAAATATCTGAAAATGTTAAAAAGTTGAAATGTCATTTCAACAATTGAATATGAACATCAAGTCGCAATGATCAGAGCAGGACCAGCCACATTGGAACGATATTAAATGCTACGGAGATCGCATCTTTTAATATCCACGCACAAACGCCTGATGGAATGTAGAAAAAAAATGTCTCAATCGGGTTGGGACCATAAAAGTATTTTTCCAAATCAAGGTAGGGCCTGTAGATAGAATTTGCTACAGATTGCTGGCTGACTTAATCCGCCACTGTCGCAAAAGCCACGTTTACATTAGAGCGAAACAATTAATAAATGTTGGAGATATAAATTATTTAAAACAACTTTTCAGTGAATAAAATGCATCAGATGACATTTGCTTATGACTATTATGTACTAAACTATCATTTGAATTCATGTAGACTCAGCAGATTTCATGGAATCTACAGAAATATTTTTCAGCTTGACATTTCAAATTGACGTTTTCGAAATACAGTAAAAAGCATGAATCACAGTAGAGCGACAAAATTTATAGAAGTTGTATTTATAAATTATTCAAAATACCTTTTTAACAATTGAATTGTATCACAGGACATTTGCTCATGCATATTAATCATTAAAATAATGTTAAAATTCACGTAAATGTAACAAATAATTATAAAATTGATAAAAATATTTTCGAAATTGAAATGTCAAAATGACGTGTGATTTTGTATACCCCTGTGAAATAGATGAGTAAGAGATAGAGGCACGCTGATCAACGCAAATTTTCGTCGTTTTTAATTTTTCCTGCAAATACTATAAGTACCAAAAATATGAGACCCCCGGAAGGCACTCGTCCTAATAAATATCTATCAAATAAAAAAAAATTGATAAAAATCCATCAATAAATACGACCTGTAGAAGAGCGCAAAAAAGTGGCTAATCTTTACCGAGAATTTGGTACATTTAGACGATTAGTATATAGTAACTAGCGCTTGGCCTGCTACGCAGGCCTAAGCCCTAGGCTTCGCAGCTCGATAAGTGAACCGCCTCCGGCAAAAATTCTGTCTCTATAAGATAAATTCCAAATATATTTTTAGCCCACAAAATCCTCCTGCTCCCTATTATATTTGTGCATTTCTCCCTACTCGTGATTCCACTGTTTTTTATTGACAATTCTCAATATTATTTCATGTATTCATGATATTACTTGTATCAAAGCAATGCAGCATGTTCCTGGAGTTTTTCTGTGATTGCTATGAATTCGGCATGTTGAATTTCTAATCATTTTCATACAGAATTTATTTTCAATAAAACATATGTGAAGATTTTTTTTAATTTTCTAATTCTAGTCAAGCATAGATACTGTCAACTGATTGGGATGTTTGTATTCGATAGATACAAGATAATGCTCCATTCAGTCATAGGTGTATCTGATTACACATATGCTCAGCAAGAACCACGTGAAGGTAGAAGCATATTTCTTGCCGGGAGAGGATGGGAGTCAAGGGATTTTTAGGTGGAGGAGACATACAGGCAAATTCAGTAATCTTACTATGTGATTAATCTTTCTCATATATATTTTAACTGTTCTTCTACATTCATCGTTCTTTTATACAATAAATTCTAGAGACATAAGGTTCAGTTTTCGAGGGCGAGACCTCGCACCGTTCCAAAATATCCTAGGATATGACGATATTCCTCGTAGTATTTTCAAAACAGTGACTCTAATTAGACGTGATCTTCCCAAAATATTTTGATGTTCCAAACTTTAAGACCGTAAATATATTTACTGCATACTATGGAAGATCCATTCGATCATGCTAACGTGATAACTGATAAGAGCATAAAAAGAGATCAGAAGCACATTTTTTACTTAGTCTGAATTCAGAAGTTGTTATTTTCCTTGTTATAATAAAAACAAAAGTTGAAATTCATAGCACGTTTTAACATTTTTGATTCGTATGATTCACGTTATAATTTAGTATGTAAGCTATGATATACTCAAAATTATTTGAATGAGAATCGCTTATTGAAACAATTCTGAGAAATGTCAAATTTATCCTCTATATGAGCTATGTGGATTATCATTATCTTCTTATTAACATGTATAAGCTATATTATATTGATCTATGCATTACTGTGAAGTAGGCAAGAACAGTTTCAAAAGTAAAGACATACATATTCAACTTTGCTTTAGTCATGATGGACATTTGCATTTTGTTTTGTTTTGCACGATAAACTCTATCCCCTGTTCTATTTTATTTCACAATTTATAAGGAAACAACAATTATTAATTTGAATCGTGATCCACATTCCCCAATTGAGTTTTTTGAGCTGATTTGACTTCTTTTATTAAGGATGAAGGAATAGAATGAAAATATTTGTGCATTATAATTTTTATTTTAATTGTGATGGAAAGATATGATCTAAATGGAATTTTCGAAAGAAAATATACGTCATCAAACTATTTGTCTCAATACTTATATCAAGAGTTGATAGAATAATATTTGTGTGTGATGAGAATTAAAACGATTCTTCATTCATTTTTATTACTTTTATAATATAATATGATTGAAATGAACTCATTTAGTGGATATATCGATTCGGTATGAATAATAGAAAATCAAAATAGTAACGTAAATGAAAACTGATGAATGGTATAAGTGAACATATTCTACTTGGTCTGAAAATGTGAGATTTTTCCTTGTGTTATACCTGTATGATGAATTCTGTTCTATTTTATTCATATCATGGTGGACATTTGCATTTTGTTTGTTCTGTACGATAAACTCTATCCTCTGTTCTGTTTTACTCCACAGTTTATAAAAGAACATAGGTGATAATTTAAATCGTAATCCATGTACCTCAATTGAATTTTTAAACTATATCCTATATATATATATATATATATATATATATATATATATATATATATATATAGGATATAGTTTAAAAATTCAATTGAGGTACATGGATTACGATTTAAATTATCACCATATATATATATATATATATATATATATATATATATATATATATATATATATATATATCTGTTCAATTTAATAAATGTATTTTGATTGGTTTCTTTCCTTCCATTCTATATTTTGTAACATGTGAAATATAATTGGAGTACTGTATGTGTATAGAACTGCTGTTAGCCTGTGAATATCATCATGTTGGCTTCCATTTAGCATTGCTGTTTATTTTCATACGTTTCTTCTCCAATAAATACTACACAATGGGTAATGGAATGGAATAGGAAAGTGTAAGAACCATTTGTCTTTGGAAAAATACATTCCAAAATTCAAATTATCAATAACATTTACAATAGATTCAGCAGTAAACTGATAGTTATGTCCAAGATTCAGATCGGAATTTTCTATTGAATAAATATTATTTCAAGTAGATTATTGAAATATTTCTTTGAAATCTATATTTTTTGTTATACCTTGGTTACTTTCATTGTCTTTATCGTTCTCTGGTATTTTCATCTTCAAACTATCAAAAGATCGAACTCGAGACATAGCAACATATAATTGTCCATGTGAAAACACAGGTTTCTCCAAGTTTATTCCAACGAAATCAAAAGACTGTCCCTGTGACTTATTTATTGTCATTGAAAAAGCCAGTCTTATTGGAAATTGTCTCCGTTTGATTATGAATGGAAGATTTGTGTCTGTTTGTATCAAATCTATTCTTGGTAAAAAGATTCTGGAATGTGCACTTTGACCTGTTGATACTTCTAGGTCTAAATAGTTATTCTTCATTTGTTTCACGATCAATCGTGTTCCATTGCAAAGACCTTTTCTTGGATTCATGTTACGTAGAAGCATAACAATTGCCCCAATTTTCAATGAGAGTTTATGGGGTGGATATCCAGATGGTGTTTGCTTATGTAAGAATTCAATTGGAAAGTTCATATCGTTCTTTCCCTCATATATCGCTGTATCTGCACTATAATATATTTTTGTTTCACCTACAATTTTTGATAATACAGGTTCATTTTGAATATTCGTATCATCATTCTTTGGTGATAAAATAGCTCTGTTCATAAACTTATATATATATTTTGTGGCAAAATCATCTCATTTCCAAATATTTCGTCGGCTAATGAGCTTTTGATAAGACAGTGGGATGGTATTGTAGCAATTTCCTCAGTACCATTTCCAATGTGGAGTAAATATCCAGCAAATTCTTGTTCATTCTTATTTACCCGCATGTTTTGTGTCAAGGATAGTTTTTTGAATAGGGGCCACAATGAACTACGTAACATTGAAATTTCGATTATCGCTGTTCTATGATTCGAATGTTGAACTATTGGAAGACATTGTCGGAAATCGCCCCCTAGAACAATCACTTTTCCTCCAAAGAGTGATGAATTATCCATTAAATCTTGTAAAACTAAATTGATAGCTTTAAGTGCATATGATGGTGCCATAGTTATTTCATCCCAGATAATAATGCTTGCTTTACGAATCAATTTTCCTGCATTACTATTTGCTGAGATTTTACATACGCTATCTTCATTTATTGGTACTGGAAGTTTAAATACAGAATGAACTGTTTGACCACCTTTTAATAGAGTTGCCGCAATTCCGGTCCAAGCTACAGCGAGAACTGTATGTCCTTGTCCTCTTAAAATGCTGATGATGGTATTATAAAGAAATGTTTTGCCGGTTCCGCCTGGACCATCAATATAAAAGTAACGCTCTTTACAATTATTATCATTTACTGCATTCAAAATATAATTGGAGATTTCTAATTGTTCAGAGTTAAATTTTTCTGCATTTTGTGCACCTTCGCGTCTTTCCAAATCTCTATCAATTGTACTGTCAAAATCATCTTCGGTGATCTTGACTGGTTCAGGAAGACCAAAATCTTTCAATTGCAATCTATGTACAATTAGAATTCCTTGAATTTTTTGTAAGCATTTGTTTTCAGCGACTTGCTTAGAATATTTTCGTGAATAGTCTTCCATCAAATATTCTTTAAAATTTTCCCACAAACGAAGTGCATTTGTTGAAGTATGGAAACTGATCAAATATGCAAATAATTCACGTAATTGCTTGGGGAATTTGTCGAGCACAGCTTCTTGTAAGCAATTTTTGCATCCTTAATCATTTTCTAGTAATCCTTTCGCGCGTGCTGCTTCCTGATAAGTGTTGTATAATTTACCATCGACAGTTCGTAAATCGTCAAAGCTTTTCGCTCCCATAACATTAACTAATAGTAATCGGAGATGGAATCTCTCTATATCTTTTGGACTTACAGAAACTATTCTACCAATTACGGGCTTAGTTTCTCTCTGTCTTATTTTCCATACGTTTTGATTGGTGAATACGTAGTATTTTGGAATATCCATATAATTGTATTGCCGTGCTGCAACATCGGTTTGATTCAACAAGAACCAAGCTGTCAATGTAGTATGACGTGTTTTTGCTCGTTCAACTGCTTTCTGTATTTGTGCTGGATGAAATACAACTGTTTGTTGATATTGTAGATGAACTGCCAAATCAAAAACTGCATGTGATTTATCATATAGTTGGTTTCATATAGTCGCCAAATACACTCGACTGGACAAATGTATCTTGTACTTTCATAGCCTTGAATCTCGTCCCAAACGAAATTTGTTGCGTTCTCTTTTGGTCTCAATTTGATGGTAGCACAATCATGTCCTTTGCATAAATAATCACATATATACTTTATACTCTTGACTGATGAACATATTTCTACATTAATATGAGTTCTATACTTCTTGCATAAATATGGATTATACGGAACAATCCACCTGTTGTCTATTTCGTATTTGATAGTACCGTTTTTGTGAAAAATGTGCATTATAAGATTGTTATTACGTCGTCTGTAAATAGGATATCCATTCACATTTTCAATAGTTTCGTTTCGGAAATCCTTCGGATATTTTTTGGAACATCTATTATCACTCATACATGGTGAGTTTTTATTTAAAACACCACAAGGTCCATGAATCATGTGCGTTCTGATTATTTGATATAATTCCTCTTCCTTATCTTCATCGGGTATTTCTGCACTTACAATTGCATCAATATCGTCCTTGTTTCGAATTTTGTCTCTCTCATCCAATGTAACTAATAGATGCATATGCGGTAAACCGCGTCTTTGAAATTCTATTACATATTTATAAGCTGCCACTTTTCCAAAAATATTTTCTTTGATTATTTCATTCAAAATCGATTTGTTCTTACCATGAAAAACACGTGCAACAAGATCTGGTCGATCTGAAGCTGTTTGTCCTTCTTGTAAATTTTCTGTGATTTCTTTCCACTTCGGATTGCAAGTAACAGTTATGAAACGATCAGGTTTACCGAATTCACGAACAATTGCCATGGCGTTTTGATACATTTTTTGCATAAATCGTGGACCGCCTTGAAAAGTTGAGGGTAATATCACCATTGTACCTGGTTTTGCACCTTCGCTGGCAGATTTATTATTGATATGATCCATCAACCCACTATATAGCTCCACTCTCAGCTTTGGTTGATTTTGTCGAATAAAATTCAAACGTTCAGCTTCTACTTTTACGTAAGCGTCCACAATGTACTGTTGCGTAAGTTTACCAGCTGATAAACACGGATTGAAAACACTACGATCTGCTAAGCGATTTGTATAAAATTGAAGCATGGTCTGTTTCTTAACACCGTCCACTTGTTTCATATTCATTTGCCAACCTCTTTCTCCACGGGGGAACAATAAAGGATATGTCATTGGATCACAATTCTCACTAAACTGATGAATTCTGACACTACCTTTTCCTTTTGGATGTACACAAATATCTCGATCAATTGGTGGTTCACCATCATTTGAAGTGAAAACAACAGCAACCTCATTACTGGTTGGTGGATAATATCTTCGTTTGTCTTGTGTGCGATCACTAATAATCCAAAGATTGATTTCTGGTAATGTTTGATTATTTTGTCTAGCCTTCTCAACCTCAATTTGTTCAACTTCTTTCAACATCATGTATGCAGATGCATATGGATTAACTTGCCGTATGAGTTCATCTAGTCTCCGCATTATTTCTGGTTTGCATACTTTATTAGAATCTTGATCCATCCGTTTTGCTAACGCATCCATTGTATCAATGATGTACAACTGTGCATATTTTTCTGTCTTACCATTCGATGGGTAAATTGATCCATATGTATTATGAAATATTTGACCATGAATCCTGAAAGTATATGATCCTTTTCCTGGAGGTAGCGCAATCTGTGCTCCCATGGAGGCAAAAGCTAAAGCACTGTTATAATTTCTGATATGTTGTCTGAAATTTCTGCTATCCGCATCATTTTCTGTCATCAGTTTTCTTAAATACTCTGGAAATTCTGGTAGTATATCAACTGCCAATTTTCCTTTACGGCAACAAGTTGTAAACTTCCCGTCTGATGGTTTTTCACATGCGAAATTTCTTGACTGACAATTTGAACATAGAACATTTATTAATCCTAAATAATGTGGTTCAACAATTTCTGCAGAGTCTTTTGTTGCCATTTTATATGTATCTACTGGTTTTTTCAGAATTTTGCTTCGCTTGCTCATCATTATTTCTTTTTTATGAATTAATCTTTCCTGTTTTTGCTTTTCTGTTTCTGATTCTGTTATTTTACGTCTCTCCTCTTTATTTCTTTCTAATCGTTTACGTTTCTTATCCTCCGTCTCTTTCTCAGCATAATTTTTTGAATTATACCTCTTTTTTTGTAGCCTTTCATCAGGTTTATCTGGTGTTTCCTTTTCTATATATTTTTCCTTATTATCTTTTAATACCTGAAGCCTTTTTTTACGTTCTGCTATTGATTCATTACTCAAACGAATATTTTTATAGGTGGCTTGCATCATAGAACGTCTATTCCTTTCATCTTCACTTTCTGATTGCTTCCTTCTCTCATAATTTTCATGTTTTTTTTGCTGTCTTACATTGTTGGGAAAGTTTGATATTCGTCGAGCTCTGAACATACCAACTGCATGAGTCCTGAGTTGTGCAATATCGTAAATTTCGTTTTCTGGATCTCTATTCAGTAGAATACTTGAGCAAAATGCCATTGCAAATAAACCACAATCAAAGCCATTTGTTTGTTTCTGTACTTTTGCGATCCTAATTTGAGGATGATATGGAAATAAATGATCCAAATAATTTCTTGCATCTTGATGAAGAGTTGTTGAATTCAAACTATCATAAATCGTGATGAATATGCCATTATAATGAGCTGTTATCCAATGTCCAATTCCAGGGCCAAAATTGCGCAAATTTAAAACTTGTAGATGCTTAGTACCCTCTGGTATTGCTTGAATCCTATTCAAAGCCTCTAAATAATAAGTTGGTTGAGGCCTGTAGTCCGAAAAAGCATGGATCATGGTGAAAAATACGTCAAAATGTGTATCTTCAAGGTAACCTGAAGGATTTTGTAAGATGTTGTAATCGTGCTCTGTAAGTTCTTGTATCATTCTGAAATCATTATTCACGTCTAAATTGATATCTTCTGTATTGATATTAGTTTGCGTTCCGCTTTCTCCATGTATCTTTGGACTCCTGATATCTCACCTGCCGCTTGGAACGTTTTGACCTATTTTTCGTTGGCATTATAACGTATTTGCGAGAACAACTAAGAAATGAATATAATTGATTTATTATTTGAAAATTATCAAATGAATTACTGATGTTGATACTCTAGTTATCTGTTGAAATTCTCTTTATCAAGTAAAAGTAAATTTTTTTCTCACCTTTTAATCGAATATATGATTTTCTCAGTCTATAATAACTCTAGAGATACTAATTATTCAAGGACTTACTCAGCTCTTCTTGATTAATGTCTCACTTATGAATAGAGAATGAGTTGGAAAAATATCTATTCTCCACACCAGAAACCTATAAATAAGAATTGTAGTAGTCAGTACTTGGAGAAAAATATATTTAAATAAATTATATTATAATGTAAAAATTATATCATGAAAAGTGTTCGATGGTAATAATTATTTTGAGGAATGTTAAACTAATGTTTCGCAGGAAACTCTTTTTTTCCTGTTGAAATTAATATTTCATGAGGAGAAGAAAATAATATACTCATACAATTCAAGTTCCAACCGTAATCATTTGCCACATCTTATGATTTGTTTATTAATTTGTATAAATAGGCAGTACATTGCAAAATTTCATATTATGGTTGAACAGTACATCTATTTAACAAAGATTCAAAATTGAATCAATTATCAACAAATGAATTGTTCTACTCTTTGAATTGCAAGTAGGAAAGTTTTGGATAGTTCTTTTGCTGTATATTGACTTACAACTGAAGTAATATCATAAAATCTTCATTTGATTTCAAAAGCTTCCTACGCAAATTCTTGATACATTTTTTAAATTTGTAAACGTGATTTTCTGACAGTTCCTGATTTTGATGAATCTTCACGTTTTAGACCCTACTGAGCCCGGAAAACATTATTCTAAAAAAAGTCGGTCTATCGGTCTGTCAGTCCGTCGGTCTGTGTGGAAGCACGATAACTTGAGAATGCATGCGAGTTTTTAACTAAATCTCATATCTACGTTTTTTATCAAAAAGCTAGGTTCAAGTTCGTAGATGAGCTTTTTTCAACAAGTGGTACCGAATTTTTATTGGTGAAACTTTTTAGTTTTTTGCGATTATTTCATAAACGGTGGTATTTATCATGAAATATGAAATAACTGAAACTAATCTTTGAATGATTTGGCACAACATTCACAGTGAACATTTCTCAAAATTAGCAACGGTTTAGTTGTAATTATATAATTTGTTACATTTTTCTGAAGCAAAGAAATAATAAGGATCATAATCGTCATTCAAACTTGGACATCACATGCGAACGTACGTAAATTGTTTATTTTTTCTAAGTAATTTGGCTCTATCATGTTTGGTATCAAATTGAAGCTCTTGTGGAGATAATTCTGTCAAAGAGCGTATTTGAACGATTGTCAATTGTTTCTCTCACAAAACATTCAAACAATGTTTAGTTTATTATCAACTTTGAGCCCTCGGGGAGATAAGATTAGTAGGTATCAGAAATAAAAATTGGTAGAATCCACGTTACTATCTTCAAATTACACTTCCGCCGATCGAATCTTGAAACTGTGTGTTTCAATGGATTAAAAACCCCAAAAATCTAGGAAAGGACTCTCCATTTTCTTATATATAAAATACCCATTTGTATAAGGACTAAAAAATAACCGCCATCTGTCACTTCAACAATTACAGCTGTCACTTTGACAACGACAGTTTTCACTTTGACAATACGCAATTGATTGTTTCGACATTTCAAATTCCTGAAACTGCGATGGAACTGGCCATAAAATTTATGGTCGGGAAAGTATTGTGTGGCTACAGCTGATTTTCAATCAATTTACAATTTTGCATATTTTCAATGTATCAAAGAGTCATACATAAACATTCAAACTTCAGTACAGCAAAGATCGCTTGAGCGTTGTCTAAATATATATATGTATATATATATATATATATATATATATATATATATATATATATATATATATATATATATATATATATATATATATATATATATATATATATATATATATATATATATATATATATATATATATATATATCTCCAATGATGTACAAGTAAGTCACGTCAGATTTTTTTGACCATTTTCTCGAAAATTCACAATTTGCATTATATTTAATATAAATATTTGAAATTTTGATGGGATATGGGTCTTGCAGCTTTTAACATATGCACCACATTTCAGAAAGATTGACTGCAGAATTTTCAAAAAATTTCAAAGAAAAAATCTGATGTGGATTTCACGTGACTCACTTGTACATCATTGGATATATAGTCGAACACAAAATCTCATTCCAGGGCTAATCGTTTTGGATTAATCTTAAGGACTCTAAGAATCTGTCAAGTAAAATGCGCTTTTAGCCTAGCCGGTTGCTATGGGAACAGTAGATCATCATTATTATGCTACAACATTCCCAAATACTGATTTGAAAGATTCTACGGCTATCAGTTCTGAATTCATGTGCATAATTGGAAAATGTATTCCAACTGAAGTGCACTTTCGGTTCAGTCTATTGTTATGAAAATAGCAGGCAATTATTCATATGCTACAACAGACTATAATACCAAATTTCAGTACTTTATAGCCGACCGTTCCGAATATATGCAAATAATTTTCAAAGATTGTCAAGTGAAGTACATTTTCGGCTCAGTCGATCTCAATGAAAATAGAATATGAATATTAAGATAGTATTCATCGTCTTGAATACTGAATTCTGAAAAGCTACGATCAATCATTTTGTATTTATGCTGAAAACTCGAAAAATGTTTCGGGTAAAGTGCACTTCCGGTTTAGCACATCGCAATCATACAGCTAGATGTAATAGAAATGCTAAATACGCAATTTCAATATTCTACAACTCATTGTTTTGAATTTATGCAAAAAATTTGAGAAGACTGTTCTATAAAGTGCACTTCCAGCTTGAACGATTGGTACAAAAGTAAAAGAAAACCATAAATATGCTACAGCTATTACAATTATCAAATTTCAGTATCCTACGGCTGATCAATCTGGATTTATGCGGAAAATTCAAAAAAGTTTCAAGTAAAGTGTACTTCCGGTACAGACGACTGCAATCATAATGCAAGGTGCTAGTTGAACATCCTATATTAGTGTTAAATACGAAATTTCAGCACAATACTTTCAAAGGGTTTTGAGATTTTCGAGTTACGCACATACGTACCGACATCAAGCCGAAAATAGTCAAAATGGACTCAGGAATGCTTAAAACGGATATTGCCATCCAAATATCGATAGGCGAATTTTTTCGGCTTATAATACTTTCTTGTACTATGAGTACAAATGAATAAAAAATACTCTCAACGATAAAAGCTTTAATACGAGTTCCACCGAGCAACTAACTTTGATCTCTATGATATTATGTGCCATTTTCGAATGTATCGACCGATTTTTGTTAGCATTCTAACGAATCTCCAATTTTGATCGAGAAATTTGGTGAATCGAGCTTCATTTTAGAGATTTTGGAGCGAATTCTCTAAGAAAATGCTTTGAGTGTGCGTTTTAACTTTTATTTTCAATCAAATAGAAGTGAATCACTTTCTCACCTTCAAATCAGATAGACAACTTCCACAATTAGATATGATTAGGTTATGGTAATAATTATTTGCTGCTTCTTTCACTCAGCTCACTTAATTACTCCGTTTATAAAATTATTACAGCATCAAACTCCGAAATTCCTATTCCTGTAGTAGAACCTACGAGAAAAATTGTTTTAGTGATGATTTCATGGATAAGTATGTCTAAAAAATCCACATTCTTAGGTTAAGTTGGTAAAATGATTATTTCGTTATATTCCTACCTTATTTTGATTGAAATCTGAATCTCTAATACAATCAACTTCCGCAAAATATAAAATTCAATGCGAAACTATTGTAATTTTTTCCGTCAATTAAGAAATCGAAGGGAGATATATTGTCGTATATTCAACACACAATGCAGGACAAAACTGACTGTTATTAAACGCGGCAATATCACATCTGTTGTTTATAAGTGCGCAAGCGCAAGAACTCAATCTGGAGTGCGTTCGGATGCTAAATGTATCGCTCAAAGCAAAGCGATGTCAAATATGATATGATTGATGCTTAGCGAATTTAGTCGAACGACTTGAACCAACTTTTTTTCATTCTAACTAATCTTAAATTCAAAATAATGGCAGAATTGCCTGTTTGCATGTTGAGGACCTCTGAATTTTTACTTTATAATGTTTCCCATTGCAAATCAATAAATTGTAGTGATATAGAATTTATCAACAATAATAACTATTTCTTGCTTCATTCGACCTGTCAAAAAATAAGTACACCAGTTATATCATATGTAAATACATTGAAGAATATTTTTCATAATATTTGCTTCACTCAGTATAGCGATAAACCTAACAAACACAGGCAATGTTAGGAATGTAGGTTATGAATTAAATTAACTGATACTATTTGTTTATAATGAAATAAATCAAGTCACATGAATTAGATTTGCACGCATCAAACATTTAATAAATTTTGATGCACAAAAGATCAGGATGGGGAAAATTTAGCTGCATTACATGTAAAAAGAATTAGTAGGTACAGTTCATCGAGTGATGTATGAATCATATTTCATAACATGTCAAATTATAATGATTGATGACTTCATTGTCGTAATTAGATGTCATTACTTAATATGACTCAGTTTTCTGATACAGACTGATGATTCTCACAAAATTTGATTGATGTAAACTCTTATTTGTTCATTCGTTGGAATTTTCAAAGTGTTAGTTTCATTGATAGCGAAAGGATATTATTTATTTATTTATTTATTTATTTATTTTACATACTTGCCCAACAGTTTACACCATTAACAGGACAAAATAACATATACATAACTAAAATATAATTAAAGTAAAGAGAGTAAAGAGTGATATAACAAGAAAACTTAAATGATAATAACAATATTGAGTTTGTAATTATAGTCAGCTCTTGATTGCTTGTTCTATTGTTGTATTTGGACAGAATGTTCGATTGGCTGGGTTCATCAAGATCCAAATCCAAATTCATTCAACTAAAAGAAGTGTGAGATTAGTATAAACCAAACTATCAATGAACAATATTGAAAATCAGAATAGATACTCGTGTATTGTTGAATTTGTACCACATGTATCTACCAAACTGTAATTGACATGTTTCAAATTCAATTCAATCTTCAATACTTATTCCATCCACAACAGAGAAACATCGTGAATTGGAATATCGTATCCAGAAAATAGTATAATTAAATGATGGATCTTCGAATGACAGATAATCAGTATCAGTAATCAAAATTCACATCACCTGAGCAAGCGTTTTAAGTCTCATTGGTTATTCTTTAGTGCCTACGAACAGTTAGGTTTCTTTCAACAATATCATAAAAAATCAATTACTGAGAGTACCACTTCTTCAATCTCTTGAATTTATTGTATGCACGTTTCCTACAATATTTGTGAATGTGAAATAAATTGTCCAGTGTATTAATAACTACATGCCCATATTTCACTATTCTTCAAGATTTGATCCAAGAATTTATCCAATTCTACGGTACGAAATACAAATTTAGTTTGATAATTATAAGAACATACCCATGAATAACCTTAATTTGTTCCATCTTTAATTATTCACTAAATTCATCAAGTGAGAATGTTATTTATCTGAAATGATTCTCAAAATTTATGTATATGTTTCCAACAATATCTTAAAATGTGAAAAAGTTGAAATGTCATTTCAACAATTGAATATTAACATCAAGTCGCAATGATCAGAGCAGGACCAGCCACATTAGAACGATATTAAATGCTACGGACCATGCAGCTTGTGATATCTACGCACGAACGCCTGATAGAATGTAAAAAAAAAAATGTCTCAATCGAGTTAGGACCATAAAAGTATTTTTCCGAATCAAGGTAGGGCCTCTAGATAGAATTTGCTACAGAACGCAGGCTGACTTAATCCGGCGCTGTCGCAGAAGCCACGTTTACATTAGAGAGAAACAACTAATAAATGTTGGAGATATAAATTATTTAAAACAACTTTTCTAGTAAATAAAATGCATCAGATGACATTTGCTCATGACTATTATGTACTAAACTATCATTTAAATTCATGTAGACTCAGTAGATTTTATGAAATCTTTCAAAATATTTTTCAATTTGACATTTCAAAGTGACGTTTTCGAGATTCAGTAAAAAGCATGAATCACAGTAGAGCAACAAAATTTATAAAAGTTGTACTTATAAATCATTTGAAATACCTTTTTAACAATTGAATTGTATCACAGGACATTTGCTCATGCATATTAAACATCAAACTAATGTTGAAATTCACGTAAATGTAACAGAATTGATAAGATTTATAAAAATGTTTTCGAAATTGAAATGTCAAAATGATTTGTGATTTTGTATACCCCTGTGAAATAGATGAGTAAAAGATAGGGGCACGCTGATCAACGCAAATTTTCGTCGTTTTTAATTTTTCCTGCAAATACTATAAGTACCAAAAATATGAGACCCCCGGAAGGCACTCGTCCTTATGAATATCTATCGATTAAAAGAAAATTCATAAAAATCCATCAATAAATAGAGGCTGTAGAAATGCGCAAAAAAATGACGAATCTATACCCAGAGTGGAACATAGGGCATTTAGTATATATGACTAGCGCTTGGCCTGCTACGCAGGCCTAAGCCCTAGGCTTCGCAGCTCGATATGTGAACCGCCTCCGGCAAAAATTCTGTCTCTATAAGATGAATTCCAAATATATTTTTAGCCCACAAAATCCTCCTGCTCCATATTATATTTGTGCATTTTTTCCTACTCGTGATTTCACTGTTTTTTATTGACAACTCTCAATATTATTTCATGTATTCATCAATCGGATAAATTGATTTCAACTCTTCTACGAATTTCAAAGTCTAAATTCAAAACTTCACAGCGAGATAACATGTCTGGTGCATGTTTTGCATATTCTCAGTCACTGATCTACTGTTTTCAAATACAAATTAGAGTATTAGTTATTAAAACTCATGTAATCCTTCTGTTTTATCTTGACGACATACTTACATCCTCACAATTCGCTTCGCTCGTCAATTTGTATGTAATCACTATCTTTTTATCTCGTTCGCAACTCTCAATATTACCTTGAATATATATGGTTGATAATGCTGACTGAAATGATGCATGTACATCGAATATACAGAAAGATGGTTACTCCAAGTGAAACCGCGAATATCGAGAGGAAAAGTGAAATATAATTTCAATTGAAATTGTGTGTTTCCATCACTTACTCCCATTATCCTAAATATTTCTCTCAGGAGAATCATTTTGTTGATTTCTTCCATGAATTAGCGTATCTGATTTCTGAGCTCAATTGCGAGATTGATAGACCGCCTATTAAGCAGGACTATTTTCTCCGTAGTAACATTTTTTCCTTATAGATTGTATTCTAAATCACTGCTCTGAGTCTGAATTACTCAGCTCCAATTGTGCATTCAGAGAAACATGCATGTTTCACGTTCCTCCAGTAATAATTTTGGAGCTCACGCACTTTGATATACTTTTGCCTCCCAAAGACATGTTTTTTATCCATTCAGTCACTACTCTGGCACTCAAAAGCCCACGCTACATGTATTGACTCCTCATACATAGCTACAATACTCAATTTCCTCTGGAATTGTGATAATTCTTGTATTAAAATCAATTCAACATGTGTCTCAAATCCTTCTTCGATAAGAATAACATTTTCCCACCAAAATATCTAATAAAAAAAAAATCCTCTTGGATATATTTCAACTATTTTCTATTCCAATTGAGGGCTCTTCAGAGTTATTATGGGGCAACGATTCAAGTATTTTAATTGGCCGATATACGAATCAATCTTACACAGGCAAAAACATCGGCTTTGGCTATCCGTCAGTTGCATCAACTCATAGCCGTTCATTAATCATGATAAATGAATTTGTGCAGTATGAAAATTCAGTTAACATATGGAAATATAATTCTATTTTATTTATTTCATCCATTGAATTTATTCAAAAGAGCATTTATTGTAAATAAATTGTGTTTATATCTCCGCCAATCAGTAGGCTTTAATCATGGTCCCATAGAAGTCTTTGCACTGTTCCCAGCTAGAATAAGCCATGAAATATTCCACATTACTTTGCAACGTACGTCCACTCCAAAAAAAAGCCTAAAACTATTTCTGTTGAACGATTTTTTTTTTTTTTGAAATGTCAGAAAATTAAAACTGTTATACGCTAATGGAATGCAATCACCAGAGTATTTATCTCTTCCTCAACTACGCATTGGAACATTAGTAGAATATTAGGATACATGGATTGATAAATATTGGGGCCTAGATAATGAGATGCTGAGAACTCGAGATCCAAATTTTAGAACTTCTCACATGATTCTTGGGAATGTTGGAAGCACAAAGTTATGACAACTCCAAAATGTCCAAATAAAATTGAACATTGTTGTGTGAGAGAAATGGAATATATAGTTTTGTCTCAGTGTAAGTATGCTGGATTTGTGATTTGGAAGTTGTGGGGTCGAGTCCCACCGACGTAGAAGAAGTTGGTAGAATTTCTACTGAATTATAATGTACTCTGTGGCGTACTCTCCAAGAGTAAGAACTGAGAGTACCCGTATTTTGACGAATGGTAACAGTACTCTCAGAGAATATCAATTAATTTCACAGATTGTCTGGTGCACTCTTACCAGATGAAAGGCGTGACTGATATTCATTTACCTATCATATTTAAAATATACCGTTTTCTAAGAGGAACTATGCTTTGATAATCTTTTTCAAATTCATCAAACGTTGATGAAATTACTTGAATTGATTCCATTTTTGGAAGAAATGATGGAAAATTTACAAGAAAAATTAAACTATGCCAACAATAAAACAGTTTTTTCGAGATATTACGTGGCTTACTCAAGAACTTCTAAGCATGCGGAATAAGTATTATTCTATTTTGACTGTAGAAAAATATTTTTTTGGTTCTTTCACCTGATTTATCAGAAAAGTACTCTATATTTCTCTCAAAGTTATACAAAGTGGAAAAATATTCTCTAATAATATTGACTTCTCAATTCATTATCTTCCAATTTATGATATCACAAATAAATGTAAGACAAATAGACTTTTTTGGTTTTAATTCTGTATATTTAATTTTATTTTTGACGTTTCGACTTTCTAACCAAAAATCTTCATCAGAAAAAATGATACAAAAATAAACAAGGCAAGAAGGTATCTAGGTATCAGATACCTTCTTGCCTTGTTTATTTTTGTATCATTTCTCCTGATGAAGATTTTCTGTTAGAAAGTCGAAACGTCAAAAATAAAATTAAATATACAGAATTAAAACCAAAAAAGTCTATTTATTATGATATAATTCTGAAAATATGTATAGATCATTAAATGTAAGACATTTTCACGGAATAAATCATATTGAGTGTAAGCACACTATTTCTTTCAAAACAACGCTGCTAGGGCTTTTACTCCATCAAATACAGCAACTTTCTGTATTTATTCTCAACCAATGTTTTCTTGATTAGAACTAAAAATCATCACAAATTTGAATTGACATCAATTCTTTCATAATCACCCTAAATAATACACTAATTGTCCAATATTCCAGTTAAAAACAGTCCAAGAGCTCTTATGGGACAACGATTCAATCTACCATGCTGGTAAAAATACAGACACTATTCACTCCCAGTAAATATACATAATTTGAACCACACTCTCTAAAAATTGGATTAAGTCATAAGAGCAATAGTTATATACATATACCATTCAAAAAAATCCAATTTGAATCTTCCGTCTGCATACATTTGATAAAAATATTTCATGCACGACTAACAGTTGATGTTCGCCAAGTACGATTCTGTGCTGATGTAAAATTGGTTCGCATTTCTGCCTATCAGAGATCTCTAATCGGAGTCCTATAAGAGCCTCGAGCAGGACTCAACTGAAATAGACTGTATTTTGATGAGAGCAACATTATTCTAATAGTCATTTTGATTAAGAGCTGTCCAACGATTGTTATTGGACTACGATTCAAGCGTTCTGATTGACTTATATTTGAACTAATTCCACAATAGCACAATAATAGCACTTAGTTTGTCAGTTGCTCATTAATTATCATGAACAAATTGGTTCAAAGATTGAAATTTGTATCCATTCAGGTAATAAGTGAGTATACTCCTTGCTTTTATTTCTTGGATTCAATCACAGCAGAGTTGTTGTGAACTTTGAATTCATTGTGAGTGAATCATGTTCGCGGCTCAGTCATTCAGAAGACTTGAATCTTAATGCCGTGGGAGCTCTTGGACTGTTCTTGAAACACATGAACTATAGGCGAAAGTGCTATTGATAACTTCTAACAATTATTCATTGGACTTGATACTTTTTCTGCAACGTACTATTTTATACATTGTAACCTATTATACAAAATGATACAATCTTTTAGAATCTATTATTGTCTCATTTTCAATTTGAAACAGTTTATCTGCCATGGCATTCTGGTATCTGTGAATATATAATTTTTTTTTCTTCTAATAACGATGTTTTTGCAATTTTTGGCCTTTTAATCCAAGCTGAAATGAAATATTTCTTGAAGAAAGTCAATCCAATATTTGTAAATTTAATTCATCAAAAATTGACAACAAATACTTTTCTTGACAACGTCAATGATCATGGAGTCCTGCAGCATCTGCTTCTCTTACCGCAAGATTATAATTTTTGCTTCAAAATCTCTACCGCGTGTGAACAATTCCTCAACCATCACGTAAACAAAACATAAGTCATCCTTAACACAATAATCATTGTATAAGCCATAAAATGTTTCACAGAAAAAAATTAAAATGGGAAATAATTTACGCTCAAATACATCAACAAAACTTTCATTCACATGGAAAAGTTCAATAAAATTAGCTCCCGATAATCTCACTTCTAGACTACGTATACCTCTGCAGCAGTCGATTTGCAATGGACGACTGACGCATCCGCACAAACAGTCCAGAAGCATAGGCCTTCAAAATGACTGAATCTTTGAGTCTTATAATCAGTACCCTGATCTTAAATTCTGATTCACAATGATTCTATTTCAATATTTTGATGTATATCTAGTCTACATCTATATTGGAATGGAGATCAACTATCCCAAGGAACAATTATGACCAAATATGACGTTGATACGACGTTACATTTTTAGTCATAATCGCGTTAGCAAGACGTCAATGCGTGGAGCTATATAACGTCATATTATGACGTAAGTTTGACGTCATATTATGACGTAAGTTTGACGTCGTATTATGACCTAAGTTTGACGTCAAATTATGACCTTAGTCTGACGTCACATTATGACCTAATTTTGACTTCATATTATGACTTGAATTCAACATCACTTTATGATCTTAATCATCACCTAAAAGTTCCTCAAGAAGTAAATAATAATAAAATAAGTAATATAGAACATCATAATGTCATATGGTAACATTATTACGTTGCATATCATCTGTTTGAATACTATTTATTCAAGGAACTCTTAGATACTTAGTGAATAATAAAACATCATTGTATTTTCAATTGATTTATTCAAAATACAAATATATTACAGGTAATAAAAAACTATCAAGTGAAAAAAAATTATATGTATCAAAACCTAAGAAAAAATTAATCACCATGACAAGAAAAAAACTGATCGTCAAGCATCTGTGAATTCTGGACCAATTTCTGTATACCTTCGGGTTATTTATTCAAATGTTGTGACCATGACGATAGTGTCAATAGCCGGCACTGCAGCAATTGAGTCGAAATTTGAAAAATGCACCATTATATACAGTCATCCTGGAAAACGGAAAACAATTTCATATGATTTTCAGTAATTCAAGATTCAACACTATTATTCAGATCCTATCAATCATCAGCTTTGTAGCTAGAAAAATTTCCAATAACAGTTATGAAATTCGGAAATATCTTTTATGATACATTTGTTTCTAGATTTTAAAATTCTTTTGAATCGATAGCAAATTATTCAATGTGTTGGATATACGATGAGTCACCTTTTTCTTATTTTAATATCGATACCTACCTTCCAATAACTTTAACAAAATTCTTGAGTGGAGCAATATCATGTAAACAAACAAATGAACCTCCCTGAACTGAACTACAAAAGAAAGACGATTGGTTTGGTGATAGCTTGATATTTCAATAGTCCGAATCTTACCAAAGATTTCCGAACTGTTGTAAAAGATGCGGGAGGCCTCCGAGCAAAAAGTCCAATATGTTACCTTTGAATGCTTGTAACCCAAATAAATAGAGGATGAGGCTCTTCACTTTTATTGATAGACTGCTTAGAGAGATTTATAGGAATAAATAAGATTTTATTTACACTGGAATATAAAAGCCGAGCACACCTAATTTATATTTTATAACTTAACTCGTTCATAATTCCCATAATTGAACACTGATCTCCATATAATAATTTATAAGTTCATATCTAGATAACCGATACTCATAATGTCGAATTTAAGTCATAAAATGAATGCTGGGATAAAAATGTTACATACGTCACAACATGACGTCGAACTTACGTCATAAAGTGACGTTGAGCTGAAAAATGAGACTCAATTGGTGGAAACGTAAGCGCAAAGTACACTGATTTAAAAAATATATTTAAAAAATCATTATATAGAGCATAAGTATGATTTCTCAAAACGCTGAAACATAACGTCAAATTTTGACGTCTGTTCAACATTTTATGACGTCAAGAAATGACGTCAATTTATGACCACAATTTGACTTGAAATGTGACGTCGATTCAACGTCTTATGACGTCGAAATATGACCGTCAGCTTATGACTTCATTATGACCAAAATCTGACGTCACATTCTGGTCGAGGGTCAGTCATTGTTACTTGGGATTATTCTGGCTTCATTCAGTCAATCAACAATAGATTATTGTCAGTCAAAGAACATATTCCAAATCCACCATCTTATCATATTTGTAGTGTGTGTATACAAAGATATATGTTTATGTACAAATTGAGGCGAATAATATTTGAAAAGCCATAAATAGTCGGATAGAATTAGCATATCTTGGAAAAAAGATAACATATCCGATTTGACATTTTTTGCCATTTTTTCGAAAATTCATAACTTGTATTGTATTTAATATCTAGACTCCAAATTTTGACAAAATGTGAGTAAAGAATGATTCTAACACATGCATCAAGTTTTCAGAAGATCGACTGTGAACTTTTGAAGATATGTTGGAGAAACTAAAAGAAGGCTCCTCCGAAAAACGGCCATTGAGAAGTTGTTAGATAACGTACACTAATTTTACGAAAAGCTTTCATTTTTTAAAGAAATACTCTACAATGTACCCGAATGGCGTTCTCTTTTAGCAAGTGAAAGTATGAAAAAAAATCGATTGCAAAAAACCGCACTTCTGCGATAACGATTTTTGGAGTATCAACAATTATAGAGAACGCTTCATGAGTCGTTATTGTGTTATTGTTTATTGACCATTCAAACAACATTCTCAATAGTCAGAATGTATGTAGTCGGTCCACGCGAATTGGAGATGGCCCCCCGAGCGTAGCGGCATTCTACCACTTGCCACCGGTCAGAGCGCAAAAATACGATTTCTTAAGCAATGCTTCTATCGCAACGTTATGATTCTTCACATGAGCAGTAGAATGACGGAGACTGACTGATTTTTGAACGACACTGATTCTTCCCTCACCAAACAGCCTTGATTGCTGCTGCTGCTCTCCAACTCTCTTCTCTCTCTTGCCTCTATCCGAACGGCCTCTAATATTGCTGCTTGATGTCGTTCCCCTCTCTCCACCTCTCACCTGAGCGGCCAATACAACAAGTGAATGACGCATGGCAATAATACTGCTCTTTCGTAATTCATCGTAACATATTATACCAAACTTAAATCTAGTTCCAATTTTCACATGATTTTTTGTTGGAGAAGGCTTCATATACACTTATTTGACTTCCAATTATATAATAAATATAAGTAGTACATTGCTTTTCACAAAAAACTACGGAAACTATTTCTTGTATTGGTGAAATACGATTTTTGCAATCGATCTTTTCTAAACTCACATTTGCTCAAAAGAGACGCCATCTAGTTACTTTGTAGAGTAACTCTTGACAAAGAAAATGCAATCTGTGGAATTGATCTTTGCTGACTAACCATTTTTATGTCCGTTTTTCGGCAGAGTCTTTTTTTTGGTTTTTCCTACATTTCTCAAAAATTTCACGTTCGATGCTCTGGAAAATTTGATGCGTATTTTAAAAGCTACTCTACCCACATTCTGTCTAAATTTCAAGTCCCAATAACAGATACAATGCAAGTTATGAATTTCCGAAAAAATAGCTAAAAAACTGCAACCAACCCAAAAGCAGCTGGACTGATCCGTCTTCCTATAGCGTACTTTTTTTAGCGGAACACTATTTTTCGTCAGATGCGTAGTTTTTTAGTAAAACGCAAAAAACTATTTTTGCAGTTTTTCACCTTTTTTTGACAGCCTACCCGACATTGTAGCCGCGTACAAATGGAATATGTTATTTGTCACGTTATGAACTAACAAATACAAAAAAAAGATTTCAAATTATCAATTTTCTTGATTTTAGCATGTTTTTGCGCTAATTCTGCCCGACCTAAATCTCATTATCATTAACCAGAATGACAGACCTATATATTAATTGATGAGTTAAGTCTGATTCTGAGATCTAGTTCGTATATGTCTATTACTGCAAGGGTCGTATCTAAAAGTTATGAAAATTTGATCCTAAAATCTGCCACTACGGGCAGTTATGCGCGTCCTAACTTCTAGTTTCTAATTTTATGGTCTTTGCATTATATTCGTCTATGTCCTTATCAAGAACTAATTCATTCATTTGACACGTAGAGAGAGCACTCTTCAAATGTTCAAATGGAATAAAACGTACAATATTATTATTAAAGATTCCTACAAGAAGAGTATCTTTTGGAAAAAATATTTGTCCGAGTACATATTTCCCCGTTTGTTTTGTACAACAATTATATCTTGATTCCAACAATCACACTCTAGTACCTGGTATTTACCTCAAAATTGTATACTACGCCCTCCAAAAACATTAGCTCATGAAAAGAATAAAAATTAGAGTCCAGAATATTAGATGACAGAAACTTTAGATCCAGATTTTAGAGCTACTGGGAATGCTGCTCTGCCCAATGTTCCCAATATGACAGTAAAAGATGACAGATAACAATAAACTCTGAATGAATATCTGCAGTCTATGTATATTGATCAAATTTCCAGGATCGAAAGCAGAATATTATTTCATATACCAAGTGAAAAAATACATTCATACTAAATCATCTACATAACCTAAAACACGAAGTTGATGAAAAAACCTATACTCGAATAGAAATAAGTCACTTGTCATACATTGGATGTTATATATTTGAATACTTGTGGATTATTATACAGAATAATGTAGGTACAGTTCATTAAGTGATGTATGATTTATAATTTTTAACAAATCAAATATGATGATTGATGACTCAATTGTTGTTATCAGATTTTATCACTTAATTTGACTCAGTTTTATGATACAGACTGATGATTTTCACAAATTTTGATTGATGTAATCTCCTATTTGTTCATTCGTTGGAATTTTCAAAGTGCTAGCTTCATTGATAGCGAAAGGATATTATAGTCAGCTCTTGATTGCTTGTTCTATTCTTGTATTTGGACAGAATGTTCGATTGGCTGAGTTTATCAAGATCCAAAGTCAAATTTATCCAACTGAAAGAAGTGTGAGTTTAGTATAAGCCAAACCAACAATGAACAATGTTGAAAATCAGAGTAGATACTCGTGTATTGTTGAATTTGTACCACATGTATCTACCAAACTGTACTTGAAATGTTTCAAATTCAATTCAATCTTCAATACTTATTCTATCCACAACAGAGAAGCATCGTGAATTGAAATATCGTATCCAGAAAATAGTATAATTAAATGATGGATTATTGAATAACAGATAATCAGTATCAGTAATCAGAATTCACATCACTTGAGCAAGCGTTTTGAATCTCTTATAATTATTTTCCAGTGTCTACGAACAGTTGGGTTTCTACCAACAATATCATTACAAATCAATTACTGCATGTATCACTTCTTCAATCTCTTGAATTTATTGTATGCACGTTTCCTAAGATATTTGTGAATATGATATGAATTGTCCAGTGTATTAATAACAACATGCCCATATTCCACTATTCTTCAAGATTTTTTCCAAGAATTCATCCAATTCTACGGTACGGAATACAAATTTAGTTCAATAATTATGTATACATACCCTTGAATAACCTATTTTTTTGTTCCATCTTCAATTATCCACTATATTCATCAAGTAAGAATGATATTCATCCGGAATGATCCTCAAAACTCATATATTTGTTTCCAAAAATATTTTAAAATGTTAAAAAGTTGAAATGTCATTTCGTCATTTCAACAATTGAATATGAACATCAAGTCGCAATGATCAGAACAGGACCAGCCACATTGGAAGAGTTTTTTAATGCTACGGACATCGCAGTTTGTGATATCCACGCACAAACGCTTGATAGAATGTAGAAAAAAAATGTCTCAATCGGGTTGGGACCATAAAAATATTTTTCCTAATCAAGGTAGGGCCTGTAGATAGAATTTGCTACAGAACGCAGGCTGACTCAATCCGGCGCTGTCGCAAAAGCCACGTTTACATTAGAGTGAAACAACTAATAAATGTTGGAGATATAAATTATTCAAAACAACTTTCCAGTAAATAAAATGCATCAGATAACATTTGCTCATGACTATTATGTACTAAAATATTATCAGAATTCATGTAAACTCAGTAGATTTTATAAAATCTACCATAATATTTTTCAACCTGTCATGTCAAAGTGACGTTTACGAGATTCAGTAAAAAGCATGAATCACAGTAGAGCGACAAAATTTATAAAAGTTGTACTTATAAATCATTTAAAATACCTTTTCAACAATTGAATTGTATCACAGGACATTTGCTCATGCATATTAGACATTAAACTAATGTTAAAATTGACGTAAAAATAACAGAAATAATAAAATTCATGAAAATGTTTTCGAAATTGAAATGTCAAAATGACGTGTGATTTTGTATTCCCCTGTGAAATAGATGAGTAAAAGATAGGGGCACGCTGATCAACGCAAATTTTCGTCGTTTTTAGTTTTTCCTGCAAATACTATAAGTACCAAAAATATGAGACCCCCGGAAGGCACTCGCCCCAATGAATATCTATCATTAAAAAAAAAATTAATAAAAATCCATCAATAAATAGAGGCTGTAGAAATGCGCAAAAAAATGACTAATCTATACCCAGAGTGGAACATAGGGCTTTTAGTATATATGACTAGCGCTTGGCCTGCTACGCAGGCCTAAGCCCTAGGCCTCGCAGCTCGATATGTGAACCGCCTCCGGCAAAAATTCTGTCACTATAAGAAAAATTCAAAATATATTTTTAGCACACAAAATCCTCCTGCTCCATATTATATTTGTGCATTTTTCCCTACTCGTGATCTCACTGTTTTTTATTGACAATTCTCAATATTATTTCATGTATTCATCAATCGGATTAATTGATTCCAACTCTTCTACGAATTACGAATTCTAAATTCAAAACTTCACAGCGAGATAACATGTCTGTGCCATGTTTTGCATATTCTCCGTCATTGCTTTACTGTTTCCAAATATAAATAAGAGTATTAGTTATTACAACTTGTTATCCTTCTGTTTTATCTTGACGACATACTTACATCCTTACAATTCGCTTCGCTCGTCAATTTGTATGTAATCACAATCTCTCTGTCTCCTTTGCAACTCTCAATATTATTTTGAATAGATATGGTTGATAATGCTGACTGAAATGATGCATGTACATCGAATATACAAAAAGATGGTTACTCCAGGTGAAACCAAGAATATCGAGTGGAAAAGTGAGATATAATTTCAGTTGAAATTTTGTGTTTTCATCACTTACTCCCATTATCCTGAATATTTCTCTCAGGAGAATCATTCAGTTGATTTCTTCCATGAATTAGCGTATCTGATTTCTGAGCTCAATTGCGAGACTGATAGACCGCCTATTAAGCAGGACTATTTTCTCCGTAGTAACATTCTTTCCTCATAGATTTTCTCCTAAATCACTGCTCTGAGTCTGAATTACTCAGCTTCAATTGTGCATTCAAAGAAACATGCATGTTCCACGTTCCTCTAGTGACAATTTTGGAGCTCACGCACTTTGATATACTTTTGCCTTCTAAAGACATGTTTTTTATCCATTCAGTCACTACTCCGGCACTCAGAAGCCCACGCTACATGTTTTGACTCCTTATATATAGCTACAATATTCAATTTCCTCTGGAATTGTGATATCACTTGTATTGAAATAAATTCAACATGTGTTCCAAATGTTTCTTCGATAAAAATAACATTTCTCTCCAAAATAGCTAATTAAAAAAGAAATAACATCAAAGATCATCATAAAATCCACTTGGATATATTTCAACTATTTTCTATTTCAATTGAGGGCACTTCAAAGCTATTATGGGACAACGATTCAATTATTTGGATTGGCCGATATATGAATCAATCTTACATAGGCGAAAACATCGGCTTTGGCTATCTGTCAGTTGCATTAACTCATAGCCGTTCATTAATCATGATTAATGTATTTGTGCAGTATGAAAATTTAGTTTACATATAGAAATATAGTTCTATTTTATTCATCAGCTAGAATGAGCTATGAGATATTCCACATTACTTCGCAATGTACGTCCACCTCAAAAAAGAGCCTAAAACTATTTCTGTTATGCGATTTATTTTTTTCAAATGTCAGAAAATTAAAACTGTTATACGCTAATAAAATGCAATCACCAGAGTATTCATCTCTTCCTCAACTACGCATTGAAACATTAGTTTAATATTAAGATCCAGAGATTGATAAATATTGGGGCCTAGAACTCGAGATCCAAATTTTAAAACTTCTGACATGATTCTTGGGAATGTTGGAAGCACATAGTTATGACAACTCCAAAATGTCCAAACAAAATTGAATATTGTTGTGTGAGAGAAATGGAATATAGAGTTTTGTCTCAGTGTAAGTATGCTGGCTTAGTGATTTGGAAGTCGTAGGGTCGAATCCTACTGACGTAGAAGAAGTTGGTAGAATTTCTACTGAATTATAATGGACTCTGTGGTGTACTCTCCAAGAGTAAGAACTGAGAGTACCCGTATTTTGACGAATGGTGACAGTACTCCCAGAGAATATCAGTCAATTTCATAGATTGCCTGGTGCACTCTCACCAGGTGAAAGGCGTGACTGATATTCATTTACCTATTATATTTGAAATATACCGTTTTTTGAGAGAAACTATGCTCCGATACTCTTTTTCAAATTCAGCAAACGTTGATAAAATTACTCGAATTGATTCCATTTATGGAAGAAATTATGAAAAATTTACAAGAAAAATTAAACTATGCCAACAATGAAACAGTTCTCTCCGAGATATGACGGGGCTTTCTTAAGAGCTTCTAGGCATGCGGAATAAGTATTATTCTATTGTGACTGTAGAAAAATATTTTTTTGGTTTTTTCACCTGATTTATCAAAGAAATATTCTATATTTCTCCTAAAGTTAAACAATCTGGAAAAATATTCTCTAATAATATTGACTTCTCAATTCATTATTTTCCAATTTATGATATCACAAATGAATGTAAGATATGTTTACGGAATAAATCATATTGAATGTGAGCACATCATTTCTTTTAAAACAACGCTGCTAGGGCTTTTACTTCATCAAATACAAAAACTTTTAGTATTTATTCTCAACCAATGTCTTCTTGATTAGAACTAAAAATTATTATAAATTTGAATTGACATCAATTCTTTCATAATCACCCTGAATAATACCCTTATTGTCCGATATGCCAGATAAAAACAGTCCAAGAGCTCTTATGGGACAACGATTCAATCTACCATGCTGGCAAAAATACAGACACGATTCACTCCCAGTAAATATACATAATTTGGACCACACTCTCTAAAAATTGGATCAAGTCATGAGAGCAATTGTTATATACATACACCATTTGAACAAATCCAATTTGAATCTTCCGTCTGCATACATTTGATAAAAATATTTGATGCACGACTAACAGTGATGTTAAGCAAGTACGATTCTGTGCTGATGTAAAATTGATTCGCATTTCTTTCTATCAGAGATCTCTAATCGGAGTCCTATAAGAGCCTTGAGCAGGTCTCAACTGAGATAGACTGTATTTTGATGAGAACAACATTATTCTAATGGTCATTTTAATTGAAATCTGTCCAAAGATTGTTATGGGACTACGATTCAAGCGTTCTGATTGACTTATATTTGAACTAATTTCACAATAGCACAATAATAGCACTTAGTTTGTCAGTTGTTCATTAATTATCATGAACAAATTGGTTCAAAGATTGTAATTTGTATCCATTCAAGTGATATGTGAGTATACTCCTTGCTTTTATTTCTTGGATTCAATCACAGCAAAGTTGTTGTGAACTCTGAATTCATTGTGAGTGAATCATGTTCGCGGCTCAGTCATTCAGGATTTTCTTCTCCTAAAGACGATGTTTTTGCAATTTTCGGCCTTTCTATCCAAGCTGAAATGAAATATTTGTTGGAAAATGTCAATCCAATGTTTGTGAATTTAATCCATCAAAAAGTGACATCGAATACTTTTCTTGACAACGTTAATGATCATGGAATCCTGCAGCAGCTGCTTCTCTTACCGCAAGTTCATAATTTCTGCTTCAGGATTTCTACCGCGGGGAAACAATACCTCAAGAACCCCGTAAACAGAACATAAGTCATCCTTTACACAATTATCATTGTATAAGCTATTAAATGTTTCACAGAATAAAAATGCATATGGGAAATAACTTACGCTCTAATACATCAACAAAACTTTTATTCACATGGAAAAGTTCGATAAGATTAGCTTCCGATAATCTCACTTCTAGACTACGTATACCTCTGCAGCAGTCGATTTGCAATTGACGACTGATGCATCCGCACAAACAGTCCAGAAGCATAGGCCTCCAAAATGACTGAATCTTCGAGTCTTATAATCAGTACCCTGATCTTAAATTCTGATTCACGATGATTCTATTTCAATATTTTGATATATATCTAGTCTACATCTATTGGAACAGAGATGAACAATTATTCTAGCTTTATTCAGTCAATCAACAATAGATTATTGTTCAGTTAAAAAACGTATTCAAAATCCACTATCCTATCATATTCGTAGTCTGTGGATACAAAGATATATGTTTATGTTTAATAAAAATGTACAAGTTGAGGCAAATGAAATTGAAAAGCCATAAATAGTCGGATAGAATCAGCACATCTTAGAAAAGAGTAGTTTTTATTATTTATTTGTTAGTTCATAACATGGCTGATAACTTATCCCATTTGTACGCGGCTACGTTGTGAAAAAAAAGATCAAAAACTGCCCAAAACGTTTTTTTTTGTGTTTTACTGAAAAACTATGCATTTGACGGATAAGAGTGTTCTGTTGAGGAAGTGCGCAAAGGAAAGACGGATCAAACGAATACTTTTGAACCTGGATCAGTCCAGTAGCTTTTGGTTTGATTGCAAAAAATTGAAAATTCATAACTTGTGTTGTATTTGATATTTAGACATCAAATTTCGACATAATGTGGGTGAAAAATTATCCCAACACATGCATCAAATTATCAGAAGATCGACTGAGAACTCTTGAGGATATGTTGGAAAAACTAAGAGAGGGCTCTTGCGAAAAACGGCCATTAAGAAGTTGTTAGATAACGTGCACTAATTTCAGAGGAAGCTTTTATTTTTCCAAGAAATACTCTACAATGTACTCGAATGGCGTTTTTTTTGAGCAAGTGAAAGTATGAAAAAAATCGATTGCAAAAAGCCGCACTTCTGCGATAACGATTTTTGGAGTATCAACAATTATAGAAAACGCCTTATGAGTCGTTACTGTGTTGTCGTACATTGACCATTCGAACAACATTCTCAATAGTCAGAATGTGTGTAGTCGGTCTACGTAAGCTGGAAATGACCCCCGGAGCGTAGCGGCATTTTACCACTTGCCACCGGTCAGAGCGCAAAAATGCGGTTTTTCAAGCAAAGCTTCTATCGCAAAGTTTTGATTCTCTCCAGCTCTCTTCTCTCCCTTGCCTCTATCCAAACGGCCTCTAATATTGCTGCTGGATGTCGTTCCCCTCTCTCCACCTCTCACCTAAGCGGCCAATACAACAAGTGAATGACGCGTGGCAATAATACTGCTCTTTCGTAATTCATCGTAACATATTATACCAAACTTCAATCTAGTTCTTAATTTTACATAATTTTTTGTTGGAGAAGAATATTTTCTTCCTTCATTCACTTATTCACAATTATATAATAAATATGAGTAATACATTGCCTTTTCACAAAAACCTACGGAAAATATTCCTTGTATTGGTGAAATGCGATTTTTGCATTCGATCTTTTCTATACTTGCATTCGCTCAAAAGAGACGCCATCTAGTCACTTTGTAGAGTAACTCTTGACAACGGAACTGCAATCTGTGAAATTGATCTCCGTTAGCTATACCATTTCTTATGGCCGTTCTTCGGCAGGGCCTTTTTTTAGTTTTTCCAACATTTCTTGAGAAGTTCACAGTCGATCTTCTGAAAAATTAATTGCATATGCTAGAAGCTACTCTACCCACATTCTGTCCAAATTTTAAGTCACAATAACAGATTCAATGCAAGTTATGAGTTTCCTGAAAAATGGCAAAATAATGACAACTTTTGCAATCAACCCAAAAGCAGCTGGACTGATCAAGATTCAAGAGAACTTATTCGATCCGTCTCTCTATTGCGTACGTTTTTTAGCGAAACACTATTTACCGTCAGATGCGTAGTTTTTCAGTAAAACGCAAAAAACCGGTTTCGGCAGTATTTGACCTTTTGTTTTGACAGCCTTTCTAACATTGTAGCCGCGTACAAATGGAATATTTTATTTGTCACGTTATGAACTAACGAATACAAAAAAATAGATTTCAAATTATAAATTTTCCTGATTTTGGCATGTATTCATGCTAATTCTGCCCGACCTAGATCTCATTATCATTAACCAGAATGACAGACCTATATATGAATGATGAGCTAAATCTGATTTTAAAATCTAGTTCGTATATGTCTATTACTGCAAGAATCGTATCTAAAAGTTATAAAAACTTAATTCTAAAATCTGCCACTACGGGCAGTGATGAGCGTCCTAACTTCTGGTTTCTGATTTTATGGCCTTTGCAGTATATTTGTCCGTGTCCGTATCAAAAACTAATCCATTCAATTGACACGTAGAGAGATCACTCTTCAAATGTTCAAATGGAATAGAACGTACAATATTATTATTAAAGATTCCTACAAGAAGAGTATCTTTTGGAAAAAATATTTGTCTCTGTTTGTTTTGTACAACATTTAACTTTTGATTCCAGCAATCACACCCTAATACCTGATGCTTATCTCGAAAATGTCTACCACGCCCTTCTAAAACATTAGCTCATGAAAAGAATGAAAATTAGAGCCTAGAATATTAGATTTAGGAACTTTAGATCAAGATTATAGAACTACTGAAAATGCTGCCCTTTCCAATGTGACAGTTAACAATAAACTTCAAATGAATATTGGCAGTTTATGTATATTGATCAAATTCCCAGGATCAGAAGCAGAATTATCGGAAAACTATCTTATATCAAGTTTCATACACCAAATGAAAAAATAAAACCATACTGAATCATATACTACATAACTTAAAATACGAAGTTGATGAAAATACTTATACTCGAATAGAAATTAGTCACTTTCCATATATTGGATGTTATATATTTGAATACTTGTGGATTATTATATAGGCTAATGTAGGTACAGTTCATTGAGTGATGTATGATTTATAATTTATAACAAATCAAATATGATGATTGATGACTCAATCGTAGTAATCAGATATTATTACTTAATTTGACCCAGTTTTATGATACAGACTGATGATTCTCACAAATTTTGATCGATGTAATCTCCTATTTGTTAATTCATTGGAATTTTCAAAGTGTTAGCTTCATTGATAGCAAAAGGATATTATAGTCAACTCTTGATTGCTTGTTCTATTGTTGTATTGGAACAGAATGTTCGATTGGCTGGGTTTATCAAGATCCAAATTCAAATTTATCCAACTGAAAGAAGTGTGAGATTAGTATAAACCAAACTATCAATGAACAAAATTGAAAATCAGAATAGATACTTGTGTATTGTTGAATATTTACCACATGTATCTACCAAACTGAACTTGACATGTTGTCTCAAATTCCTTTCAATCTTCAATACTAATTGCATCCACACCAGAGAAATATCGTGAATTGAAATATCGTATTTAGAGAATAGTATAATTAAATGATGGATCTTCGAATGACAGATAATCAGTATCAGTAATTAAAATTTACATCACTTGAGCAAGCGTTTTGAATCTTATTGATTATTCTTAAGTGCCTACGAACAGTTTCTTCCAACAATATCATAACAAATTGATTACTGACTGTATAACTTCTTCAATCTCTTGAATTCATTGTATGCACGTTTCCTACAATATTTGTGAATGTGATATAAATTTAGTTGAATAATTATGTATACATACCCATGAATAACCTTTTTTTGTGCCATCTTCAATTATCTACTATATTCATCAAGTAAGAATGATATTTATCCAAAATGATCCTTGAAACTCTCGTATTTGTTTTCAAAAATATCAATGAATGTCAAAAAGTTGAAATGTCGTTTCAACAATTGAATATTAACATCAAGTCGCAATGATCAGAGCAGGACCAGCCACATTGGAACGATAATCAATGCTACAGACATTGCAGCTTGTGATATCCACTCACAAACGCTTGATAGAATGTAGAAAAAAAATGTCTCAATCGAGTTGGGACCTTAAAAGTATTTTTCCCAATCAAGGTAGGGCCTGTAGATAAAATTTGCTACAGAACGCAGGCTGACTCAATCCGGCGCTGTCGCAAAAGCCTCGTTTACATTAAAGCGAAACAACTAAAAAATGTTGGAGATATAAAATATTTAAAACAACTTTTCAGTAAATAAAATGCATCAGATAACATTTGCTCATGACTATTATGTACTAAACTATCATTAGAATTCATGTAAACTCAGTAGATTTTATGAAATCTACCAAAATATTTTTCAAATTGACATGTCAAAGTGACGTTTTCGAGATTCAGTAAAAAGCATGAATCACAGTAGAGCGACAAAATTTATAAAATTTAAACTTATAAATTATTTAAAATACCTTTTCAACAATTGAATTATATCACAGAACATTTGCTCATGCATATTAAACATTAAACTAATGTTAAAATTCACGTAAATGTAACACAATTAATAAAATTTATAAAAATGTTTTCGAAACTGAAATGTCAAAATGACGTGTGATTTTGTATACCCCTGTGAAATAGATGAGTAAAAGATAGGGGCACGCTGATCAACGCAAATTTTCGTCGTTTTTAATTTTTTCTGCAAATACTATAAGTACCAAAAATATGAGACCCCCGGAAGGCACTCGTCCTAATGAATATCTATCGAATAAAAAAAATTTCATGAAAATCCATCAATGAATACGACCTGTAGAAATGCGCAAAAAAGTGACGAATCTATACCCAGAGTGGAACATAGGGCTTTTAGTATATATGACTAGCGCTTGGCCTGCTACGCAGGCCTAAGCCCTAGGCTTCGCAGCTCGATATGTGAACCGCCTCCGGCAAAAATTCTGTCTCTATAAGATAATTTAAAAATATATTTTTAGCCCACAAAATCCTCCTGCTTCCTATTATATTTGTGCATTTCTCCCTACTCGTGATTCCACTGTTTTTTATTGACAATTCTCAATATTATTTCATGTATTCATCAATCGGATAAATTGATTCCAACTCTCCTACGAATTACAGAGTCTAGATTCAGAACGTCACAGCAAGATAACAGGATTTCCAATCAAGCCTTTCCTAGGTCATTGTCAAAGTTTTGCAGTGAAATAACAGAATTTTCTATCAAGCAAGGCTACCTCTTCTTGTGGAATGTTCTCTTTACTCCCAGTGATAATTTCACAGCTCACGCACTTCTCTTGACTTATGTGTTCGCGCAACATAATTCTCATCCATTTAATCATCACTCTAAAACTCACAAACATCACATTTCTCTACTCTTCAGCTACAACTACAATATTTATCAGAATCATAATGTTTCTTGACTGTAGGAAAAAGTGACAAATGCAAAAAAAAGCTCTGGTTTCGGCCATAAAAAATTTTGATTGATCAATTTACATCTATCAGATTCGGTTCCACTCAAGCCACCTTCGGGAGTTGGATGGAAACAATTCAGACAGCAAAATACATCGCTTACGGATTGTTGAATTATTCATGAGAAAAAATTATCAATAAAATAGTGAGAAATGACGTACAGCAATTAAAATATGTCCAAAAAGCATATAATTACGGTAATTGAGTTGAATCTTGGAATGAGTTACATGAAACTTCGTGTCAATCAATAGTTACAAGAATAATAGTTCTTCTACTTCTTATCATCAATGAGAAAACACGTCCACATTTGTAACTTCATTCTTACTCATGAGTTTCGACTTAGCTGCAATAATTATATGCTATTTTCGCATATTTCAATTGCTGTATGTCATTTCTTTGTATTCCATTCACCTATTCTTTTTTTCTCATATATTATTCAACAATATATCGGTGATGTATTTTTCTGCCTAAATTGTATTCATATTACTTCTGAAGAGGGCTCAAGTGCAGCCAAAGAAATTTGTCTTCATTTATTATGATATCCATGTTCCTGTGAAATTGAGATATTACTTGTATCAAAGCAATGCAGCATGTTCCTGGAGTTTTTCTGTGATTACTATGAATTCGGCACGTTGAATTTCTAATCATTTTCATACAGAATTTATTTTCAATAAAACATATGTAAAGATTTTTTTAAATTTTCTAATTCTAGTCAATTCTTTCCGGAAGCATAGATACTGTCAACTGATTGGGATGTTTGTATTCGATAGATACAAGATAATGCTCCATTCAGTCATAGGTGTATCTGATTACACATATGTTCAGCAAGAACCACGTGAAGGTAGAAGCATATTTCTTGCCGGGAGAGGATGGGAGTCAAGGGATTTTTAGGTGGAGGAGACATACAGGCAAATTCAGTAATCTTACTATGTGATTAATCTTTCTCATATATATTTAAACTGTTCTTCTATATTCATCGTTCTTTTATACAATAAATTCTAGAGACATAAGGTTCAGTTTTCGAGGGCGAGACCTCGCACCGTTCCAAAATGTCCTAGGATATGACGATAATCCTCGTAGTATTTTCAAATAGTGACTCTAATTAGACGTAATCTTCCCAAAATATTTTGATGTTCCAAACTTTAAGACCGTAAATATATTTGCTGCATACTATGAAAGATCCATTCAATCATGCTAACGTGATAACTAATAAGAGCATAAAAAGAGATCAGAAGCACATTTTTTACTTAGTCTGAATTCAGAAGTTGTTATTTTCCTTGTTATAATAAAAAAAAAAGTTGAAATTCATAGCACGTTTTAACATTTTTGATTCGTATAATTCACGTTATAATTTAGTATGTAAGCTATGATATACTCAAAATTATTTGAATGAGAATCGCTTATTGAAACAATTCTGAGAAATGTCAAATTTATCCTCTATATGAGCTATGTGGATTATCATTATCTTCTTATCAAGATGTATAAGCTATATCATATTGATCTATGCATTACTGTGAAGTAGGCAAGAACAGTTTCAAAAGTAAAGACGTACATATTCAACTTTGCTTTAGTCATGATGGACATTTGCATTTTGTTTTGTTTTGCACGATAAACTCTATCCCCTGTTCTATTTTATTTCACAATTTATAAGGAAACAACAATTATTAATTTGAATCGTGATCCACATTCCCCAATTGAGTTTTTTGAGCTGATTTGACTTGTTTTATTAAGGATGAAGGAATGGAATGAAAATATTTGTGCATTATAATTTTTATTTTAATTGTGATGGAAAGATATGATCTAAATGGAATTTTCGAAAGAAAATATACGTCATCAAACTATTTGTCTCAATACTTATATGAAGAGTTGATAGAATAATATTTGTGTGTGATGAGGATTAAAACGATTCTTCATTCATTTTTATTACTTTTATAATATAATATGATTGAAATGAACTCATTCAGTGGATATATCGATTCGGTATGAATGATAGAAAAAAAAAATAGTAACGTAAATGAAAACTGATGAATGGTATAAGTGAACATATTCTACTTGGTCTGAAAATGTGAGATTTTTCCTTGTGTTATACCTGTATGATGAATTCTGTTCTATTTTATTCATATTATAAGAAGAATTTTTGTTTTGCAAATTAATAGCACGTCTTAACATATCCCGGTGAAGTATTTCAATTATAGTTTGTTCAATGTAGGTTATGACTAAGCATGAAGGCTAAAGAATATTTAGAATTATTAGAATAGAAATGGTTGATCGGAAAATTTTGAAAAATATTGGAGTTATTCTCAATATGAGGTACGTGGATTATCTTTTTTTTTTGTCTATCAGAATGCATTAGCTGTATCATGTTGATTATTTAGATTATGTACAGTAGGCAAGAACAGATTCGAAAGTGAAGACGTACATATGGAACTTTTGCTTTGGTCATGGTGGACATTTGCATTTTGTTTGTTCTGTACGATAAACTCTATCCTCTGTTCTGTTTCACTCCACAGTTTATAAAAGAACATAGGTGATAATTAAAATCGTAATCCATGTACCTCAATTGAATTTTTAAACTATCACTTCACGTTTTTGGCTACTTGTGCGTGTTTGCTATCCGCAGTCGGCAATGCAGGTAACTTTTCACATTTGGTTGTGTTCCCTGCTGTAGATGCCAACGTATTAGTGACTTGTAGGAATGAAATATTTCAATTATTGCTGAAGTTTATCGTGCAAAATTGTTCATAATCACAATTATCGCGACCACTAAGTCACAAATCGGTAATGTAAAACGCATGCAGATAACTTTTGTGATTCAAACAATTTTGAAGAGATGGCGACACTAGCGATTACCTAGAAATTACATCAGCGGTAGTAAAACGGTGGTATTTTTTATTTATACCTATATAGCTAAATTCGCTCCTTGCTGAGAGTTTTCTTATGTATATTATTACATACGAGATAAATAATAATAAATGAATTTAATTTGGCTTATGAAGCCTCCGCTTGGACGTCAGAAATATGTGACGTACTGCTGGGCCTGTCGCTAACTTTTTCTTTACTCCTGGGCGTCATTTACTAACGGAGCGACAGGCTGTTCTACGCGCCAAAATAGCTTTGTGGAGATGATGTCCAGGCTTCTGAAATTTTGCTGAAAACTTGAGAACATAGTACACGCAACAAGGGGTTTCGGCCATCTAGATCGCTAGGTGGTTTGCTTGAGGTCTGGTTTAGAGGAAGGCGCTTACTTTGCTCGCATAGAATTTTGCTGACTTGCAGTAGCGCCTTTAATATCCAAAATCTCCATCACTTCAAGGGACCTTAATTGTGCGAATTTGGACCTCAAAATTGTTAAAAAATATCGACGGTTGGATTGCAAAATACAAATATTTGATATTTACTGAATTTCAATTCGTGGGTAGTTACTAGATGGGGTTGAGAACGCTTTGAATTAGTAAAATAAATTCAACTTGACTGGGACTTGAACCCGCGATCACCAGGTTGCTACTAGCCCATTCTAGCCACCGAGCTATCAATACTGTGAGAACATGTGTACTCTAGACGTCATCTTATGGTAATTTGCGGACTTGAATCTAGCGAAAATATTTACAATAATTTCAAAAACTTAAAATACATATGTTGAAAAGAATGTTCAAAGTTTGAACAATAATTTAACGGAAATTACGGTGGTTGTAGGGCAGAAGCACTTCAGCAGAAAAGTTTCATTGGGATATTATTTCTATTTAAAGTCCTGGACTTTAAATAAAAATAACATCTAAATGAAACTTTTCTGCTGAAGTGTTTCTGCCCTACAACCACCGTAATTTCCGTGAAATTATTGTTTTATCATCTAAATATATACAGCGATATCCTGAAGCTTAAGTATTACAAGTAAATGAAACTTTTCAAAAATAAAATTATAAAACAGATGCCATACACCGGGATCTAACCTCGGACTACGGAACGTCGGTCGGTCGTCGTAACCACTTAGTCACTGGCGGAATTGCGAAGTGTGGTGGTACGACGATTGAAAGGGACATTCATCACAATGGATAGGAATAAGAATGATGATATTACAACAAGAATTACAATAATTGGCTGTATTCTGTAACACAATCATTAACTTATTATCGATCGATAAAATTTTTGACAAATAGAAATAACTGTGACAAACGAATATTCAGAATTTTTGGTCAGTGCTATTGTCGAGGAAAAACTTTGATGGCCATACAGCAGATTTTATTATTTCAATAATGACTTAATATAAATATAGGTATTTGAGAAAGTCTTGATTCTTGATAGTACTTTCTTGTCACGTTTTGGGAAATTGAAAATATTCCTTGTCTTGGACTTGTCTTCACTTCAAGACAAAATCAAGACAAGATCAAGATTATTTCTTGATTCTTGAGAAACACGGATCTCATAATTCCAATAAATCAATAAATATGCCGATTTGAGAGACTGATTATCAAGATATCGCAATTTCTTGACAAGGAGCCTTGAATCTTGATATTACTCTCTTGTCTTGTCTTGGGAAATAGAAAATACTTCTTGTCTTGATTTCAAGACAAGATCAAGATTATCCCTTGATTCTTGTGAATCACTACACTCTTTTACATAAATTAACCAGAATATAAAGTTTTACTTCTACCGCGTGTGAACTCACACTCCAATTTTTTGTTTAATTCATCCGAATTAAAAAGTTTGATGACCGATATGATTAAAGAGCAAGTAAATTTACTTCCAGAGTAAATTTATCTTATTTAACAGATTCTGATGACTTTAAATTCCTTAACGACTGTTATTTAATATAGATTAAATTTTCTCCAACACTGTTTTGAAATTTGCATATTCCATAACCAAAAATTATGTTGGAACGAATGAAATTTATGATCGGGGAAGAACTGTGATGGCCACAGCAGATTATTCAGTTTTACTGATAGCATATCGAATGTTTCAACGAATAGATTTTAGTTTACAGTCTATAAAGTGTTACTTTTACTGCCTAGGCAGTAAAAATGTCGTTTCCACAGCAACCACCCAACAGAGGCATAAAAGCTTGGCAACCGATTAATAAATGTATAGAAGCATAATTTGATGACGATGATATTTTAAAAAATATTGAAATTTATCATAAGATTAATAAAATTTGAACAATCCCCAAAAAAATCATGTATTCAACATGGCAAAAAATCAAGATTTACTACCTTGCCTAGATTCATTGACTCGGCTACGCCTTGTCTATGATACTCAAGCCGCGTCAGTGAATCTACTTTCTTGAACAAATAACTATTTTTCTCCGAAAAATACAACTTTTTTTTGTTTTTTTTTTTTTTCAATCGAGTACATTACAAAACTAGAAATTCGAAAACTATATTTAGGATGAATTTGATGACATTAATTCAGTGAATATTGAAAATCCTTTGCGTGCAAGTACGAAGTTAAAATATATTACCTTCACAATATAAGTTGCTATTTTATCTGCCTAATCGATAAAGTGACACTTCACCTTGGCAGCAGAGACTCACAAGTTGTTACTTATGTGATGTTCAAGAAAAATAAACTATTTGATGCATTTTGAGATAGGATTTGAATATAAAATTGTATTGGATCCGTATAAAATGTAATTAATCACTCAAGAAAAGCATCAGCTTGTCTTTCAGGTGTCGTGGTGGAAAAACTCTTTATTTTGTAACTAATTATATCGCATTGCATTCTAGCACAATGAATAACTATTATTCCTTTGGTATCAATAATTTCCGCTTCTTTTATATGAGAAACATATATGTCTGTATTTAATGGTGTGAATCAGCACTTAGAGTAGTGTGAATGGTCCTTTACGCGTCATGTGTGGTCTTAAATTCGCACAGCTGTGCCTGTGAACGGGAAGCAACATAAGGCAATAAATGAAAAGTTTCCAATGTTTGATAAGATATGTGTAATTATGTCTGGTATCAACAAGATGGGTGATCAAATTCCAACTATCCAAGTTTTTTATCTCTCCTAGATGTGGCGTACATAGGATCCGAGAAGTCCCGCAATGCGAGGAGGCCGCACAGCACAATTTGCCACAAAACTATATTATACCATTTGTTTATGAATAGAATATCCCTCAATCAAGTTACATTCTAGTCATAATTATTGCGATACTGCTACCAATTATACTAGTATTCGACTATCTATTGTTGTTGCCGCCTCTTTACATATACCGACTCTGACTTCTTGGGTGGTCGCATTATCAATAACTTTGGTCTTATTTCTCTTTATCAGAGGCGTCTCAAGCGAAGGCGCAAGGGGTGCACGGCATCCCGGCGCCCTGTCCTTGGAGGCGGCAGTTGGGCCCCGGACACAATTCTTCAAAAATAAGACCAATTTCTTCAACAGAATATCCTATTAGAGCTAATACACAATCAACAATCCACAATTCATAATCCACCATTTTATTTTGGATTGGGATTAAAATTGTGGATTTTGGATTAGGAATTGTGGATTTTGGATTGGGACTAGGATTTTGGATTGAGACTGAGTTTCTGGATTTTGGATTGAGATTGGGATTGTGGGTATTGGATTGGGATTGGGTTTCTGGATCTTGGATTTTGGATTGGGATTGGGATTGGAATTGTGTATTTTTGATTGAGATTGGAATTGTGGATTTTCGATTGGGATTGGTGTTTTAGAATTTGAAGTTTGGGATTGGGTTTCTGGATTCTGGATTTTCGATTGGGATTTGGATTGGGATTGTGGATTTTTGATTGGGATTGGGATTATGAGTTTTTGATTGGGATTGGGGTTGTAGATTCTGGATTTTGTATTGGGATTGAAATTGCGGGTTGTGAATTGGCATTGGGATTAAAATTGTCTATTTTGGATTGGGATTGTGAGTGTGAATTTTTGATTGGGATTGGGATTAAAATTGTGGATTGTGAGTTGAGATTGAAATTTTGTATTGGGATTCAAATTGTGGATTAGGATTAAAAGTGTGAATTAACGTTTGACATTGAAATTATTAATTGTGGATTGTGGACTGGGATTAAAATTTGGGTTGTGGATTGGGATCAAAATTGTGGGTTACGGATTTTGAATTGCGGATTGAGATTGATATTGTGGATTCTAATTGAGGATTGTGGATTGTGAATTGGGATTAAATTTGTGGATTGTGGACTAGGATTGAAATTGTGGATTGGGATTGAAATTGTGGATTGAGATTCAAATTGTGGATTGTTCATTGAAATCTAAATTTAGAATTGGGATTTAAATTGTGGATTAAAGATTGGGATTAAAATAATTGTGGATTGGTATTCGTATTGTAGATTGTGGATTGCGATTAAAATTGTGGACTATGGATTGGGATTGAGATCTAATAAAGAGAAGAATGATGAAGAGAGGGGGGAGGGGCGCACTTTATATATCTTTGCACCCTGGCGATCAGTAGGCTAGAGCCGCCTCTGCTCTTTATATTAACAAAATGCCTCATTTTGGCCAACTGTTATCTGCTAACATATACAATTTGAAATTTCAATTCAATGATGGATTCTTGTTTGGAAGTAATAGAAAAAATTATATTTTTTCTTCCCGAACCTTATAATAGGAGAAGTATTGTAGTCGCTATTTTTTGACAGTTTGAGATTTTGATGAATCTTCCCGTTTTAGATCTTTCTGAACACGAGAAACATAATTTTGACAAAAGTGGGTTCGTCTGTCGGTCTCTGTCAGTCTCTGTCGGTCTCTCTGTCGATCTGTCGGTCTGTTTGAAATCTAGATAACTTGAGAACGCTTACGAATTTACGACTGAAATTTCATACATATTAAGGTTCATCATCAAAAAGTATAGGTTCAAGCTTGTAGATAAGTTTTTTCCAATCAGCGGTACTAAAACTTAATTTATGAAACTTTTTAGTTCTTTGCGTTTATTTCATAAACGGTACGATATTATCGTGAAGCCGACTTCAAGTTCGAAATACGCTTATATTTGAAGTATGAATTTGAAAAGCTGCTGTGACCATACACAGTAACTTCCCTGATCATGAATTTTGTGACCAGCTTTATCGCTTCTCCATAAATTTTGACTGTCGCATCAGGGCCGTTTTAACATGCTAGAGCGCCCTTGGGCTGAAAAATTTTGGCGCCCCAGTCCAATTATTTGAAAAATAGACAAATTAAAAGGATGAAAAATCATTGCAAAAGATTTTATTTCAAAACATACATTAAACGTTCTCTGATTTATTTGTTTTTCGCGACACTTGTCTTCTGAAAATCTTATAATAATTTCATCAATATCTGCATAGTCTATTATATCAGATTCTATAGATAAAAAACTTGAGTAATTTAATTTTGTTTGTCCTAATGATGATCGAAGATAATTTTCTATTCTTTTTATTGTTGAGAATGATCTTTTTCCACCACAATTGCTACGCGCAATACTCAAAAATATTCTGAAAGTTGTAGCTTTTGAAAGTGTGTTATCATTTATTATTAATGTGTTTAAAATGAAGACATGCTTCAACTAATCCTAGTTCTAAATCACTTCCATATTTATAAGATGATGTATTTGCATTTCCTCTTATTATCGCTTCGTCCCAATTTTCTAAATAGAGTAAAAATTCGAATTTGGAGGCTTCACTATTGTATGCAGATTTCCTTTTCTTTATTTTCTAACTCCCGCAGACTCCCTCCAAAAAACTCGCTGTAGTGCACGATGCACTTGTGGTAATGTGGCCTGATAAAATTCAATTGTTATCATAAAAATATTTGTATAATTTTCATGACAATTTAAATAAAACAGTCTGAAAAATCTTATTCTCTGAATTCTGGAGCGCCCTTGGATCACTGGCGCCCTTGGGCTATAGCCCATTTAGCCCAATGGATAAGGCACCACTGTGACAGCAGTAGAGCTGGGCGATTATAGAATTTCATAATCGATTATCGATTCCAAGAAAATATTGATTATTGCAATCAATCGATTATTTTGATTTATCGATCGACCGATTGATTCGACTGATCGATTATTTCGATTAATCGATTATATTGATTGATCGATCGATCGATTATTCTAATATTTTGATTGATCTATTATTTTAATGAATCGATCGATCAATCATTCGATCATTTTGATTATTCGGTTAGCCAGATTAATCGACTAGAATATTTTGATCAACTGATTATTTCCACAAGTTAACAGTCTAATTTGAAGATTATTTCATTTTGTTATCGATTTTTATCTATTTTGTATTTCCAGATAATCGGTTATATGTTCAAATCAAACTTCAATTGATTCTGTAACGTTGCATTTGAGAAACTATCACTTTTATATTGATAAATGAATTACAGGTATAGGACAGGACAGGACTACAAGTCTTACAAGAGTCAAACAAGATACCTATTTGTTGAAGAAGAAATTAATTACTTTTGATACGATAGATATTGATTAACTTATGGTTTATGGTTCTTTGAAAGATCAAGTAAATATTCTTTCAGAATTCAGACTCCAGACCAAGTACGTTCATTTTATTGCACAAATTATAATTAAATTGAGTTTATTGACAACATACTTATTGTTATCAAGTGACCGACAATCATCATGATCTAATAGAATCTTTGTCCACTCAAAGTAAACCAATCTGTTTGTGCAAACATTATAAATTGAGATACGTTTCTGTCTCATTTCATGCCAAAGACAATCAAAATAAAAATGAACCAGATAACACTAGCACACATTTAACAATGAAAACACTTTAATTTATTCGGATTTGGTCTATTTTTGGCTGGACGCCAAATACGATCCTTATTATTACGCTGTACGGTTGCTTAGTCAGCGGCGGCAAGTGTCTTTGAACTTTTTAATCAGTGCAATAAAGGCATCTAGCTTCTGCAGCTGCTCCTATATGATTCTATAAACTTGTGAGTTGTGGATTGTGATTATGAGTAGATATATCGATACACGAGATATTAAAACCTAATTACATATTTTACATCAAAAGCCCAATTTCTGCATCAATTTAATTAATTCTGAATAATAACCGTACCTTACAGACCTATGCAAGTATAAATGATAATCGAGGATGGATTAATCGAATTTTCGAGAACGTTTATCATTTATACTTGCGTCAATAAATGTACGTTCATTGGCTGAAATAGATAATGATCGATGAAAATGTATCGATTGAATTACAGAATAGCCTTCATTCCTTTAATACTCGGACGTCATTTACTAACGGAGCGGCAGGCTGTTGTACGTGCCAAGGTAACTTTGTGGAAATATGATGTCCAAGCTCCTGGAATTTTGCTGAAAAAGAAGAACGGGGTACACGCAACAAAAAAATAACAGCCTTTTCCAAAATAAAATATTTCTATTTTGTATGATTGGAATAAACAAACAAAGATAAGACACAAATAAGAGTGATATGTCAAATATTATGTCAATAAAACCATTGTAACAATCAAGTGATTGACCGCGTGACTAAATGATCAACTACTAACTGACTGCACTGACTAATTTAATATTCCGACTGACTACTGACTATACTGACCGATTCAGTATACCGACTGGCTACTGACTGTACTGACCGGTTGAGTATACCGACTGACTACAGACTGTACTAACTGTACGGATATACTGACTGACGCAGTATACCGACTGACTGTACTGACTGACAGAATATACTGACTGACGGAGCATACTGACTGACGGAGCATACTGACTGACTGTACTGACTGGCAGGGTATACGAACTGACGGAGTATACTGACAGACGGATAATTCGGAGTATACTGACTAACTGAAAATACTGACTGATGGATACTTTATCATATTTCAGAACGCAGATCCTTTGAAAGGGAGGTGAAGGACGTTGACTCAATTCTCACTTGTCTGCATACTAGGGTTGGACGAATATGGGATTTCATAATTGATTATCGATTACAAAAAAATATTTATAATTCCGATTAATTAATTATTTTGATTGATCGATAATCTTGATGATTCGATAATCTTGATTAATCGATGGATCGATCAGTCTGATCAATTGATTATATTGATAAATTGATCGTTTATTCTGATCAATCACTCGATCGATCTATCGATTATTAGGATCAACTGATTATTATATATAATCAGTTGATCCTAATAATCGCGTGTGACATGAGCGTATGTGGTCGTACGTGCCAGATTTAGGGAGAGCAACTATCACCCTTGTTACTTCCGAATCCCGCCACTGTTTCTGCATCAATTTGATTAATTTTAAATAATAATCGTCCTTTACCTACCTGCGCAAGTATAAATGATAATCGTTCTCGGAAAATCGACTAATCCATCCTCGATTATCATTTATACTTGCATAGGTCTGTAAGGTACGGTTATTACTCAAAATCAATCAAATTGATACAGAAATCGGGCTTTTGATGTGAAATATGTAATTAGGTTTTAATATCTCGTGTATCGATATATCAACCCATAATCACAATCCACAACTCACAAGCTCATAGAATCATATAGGAGCAGCTGCAGAAGCTAGATGCCTTTATTGCGCTGATTTAAAAGATCAAAGACACTTGCCGCCGCTGACTAAGCAAGCGTTCAGCGTGATAATAAGGATCGTATTTGGTGTCCAGCCAAAAACAGACAAAATCCAAATAAATTAAAGTGTTTTCATTGTAAAATATGTGCTAGTGTTATCTGGTTAATTTTTATATTGATTGTCTTTGGCATGAAATGAAACAGAAATGTGCTTCAATTTATAATGTTTGCACAGTTCATGAAGGACAGATTGGTTTACTTTGAGTGGACAAAGATTCTATTAGATCATGATGATTGTCGGTCACGTGATAGCAATAAGTATGTTGTCAAGAAACTTAATTCAATTATAATTTGTGCAATAAAATAAACGTAATTGGTCTGGAGTCTGAATTCTGAAGAAATATTCACTTGATCTTTCAAAGAACCATCAACCATAAGTTAATCAATATCTATCGTATCAAAAGTAATTAATTTCTTCCTCAACAAATAGGTATCTTGCTTGACTCTTGTAAGACTTGTAGTCCTGTCCTGTCCTGTACCTGTAATTTATTTATCAATATACTAGTAATAGTTTCTCAAATGCAACGTTACAGAATCAATTGAAGTTTGATTTAAACATATAACCGAATATCTGGAAATACAAGATAGATATTAATCGATAACAAAATGAAATAATCTTCAAATAAGACTGATAACTTGTGGAAATAATCAGTTGATCAAAATATTCTTGTCGATTAATCTGGCTAACCGAATAATCAAAATGATCGAATGATTGATCGATCGATTCATCAAAATAATAGATGAATCAAAATATTAGAATAATCGATCGATGGATCAATCAATATAATTGATTAATCATAATAATCGATAAGTCGAATCAATCGGTCGAAATAATCAATATTTTCTTGGAATCGATAATCGATTATAGGATTCTATAATCGCCCAGCTCTACTGCTGTCACTGATAATAACAGCTGTCACTATGAAATATGCAATTAATTGATGCGACAGTCTAAATTTATGGAGCAGCGATGAAACTGGTCACAAAATTTATGATCAGGGGAGACTGTAAACTGTATGGTCACAGCAGCTTTTTAAATTCATACTTCAAATATAAGCGTACCTCGAACTTGAAGTCAGGCTTCACGATAATATCGTACCGTTTATGAAATAAACGCAAAAAACTGAAAATGTTCATAAATTAAGTTTTAGTACCACTGATTGGAAAAAACTTATCTACAAGCTTGAACCTATACTTTTTGATGATGAACCTTAATATGTATAAAATTTCAGTCGTAAATTCGTAAGCGTTCTCAAGTTATCTAGATTTCAAACAGACCGACAGATCGACAGAGAGACCGACAGAGACTGACAGAGACCGACAGACGTACCCACTTTTCTCAAAATTATGTTTCTTGTGTTCAGAAAGATCTAAAACGGGAAGATTCATCAAAATCTCAAACTGTCAAAAAATAGCGACTACAATACTTCTCCTATTATTAGGTTCGGGAAGGGAAAATATAATTTTTACTATTACTTTCAAACAAGAATCCATCATTGAATTGAAATTTTAAATTGCATATGTTAGCAGATAACAGTTGGCCAAAATGAGGCATTTTGTTAATATAAAGAGCAGAGGCAGCTCTAATCTACTGATCGCCAGGGTGCAAAGATATATAAAGTGCGCCCCTCCCCCCTATCTCCCTCTCTTCATCATTCTTCTCTTTTTTAGATCTCAATCCCAATCCATAATACACAATTTTAATCGCAATCCACAATCCAAAATTTGAACACCAATCCACAATTATTTTAATCCCAAACTATAATCTACAATTTCAATCCCAATTCAAAATTTAAATCCTAATGAACAATCCATAATTAGAATCTCAATCCACAATGTCAATCCCAGTCCACAATTTCAATCCTAATCCACAATCCACAAATTTAATCCCAATTCACAATCCACAATCCTCAATTAGAATCCACAATATCAATCTCAATCCGCAATCCAAAATCCGTAATCCACAATTTTGATCCCAATCCATAATCCAAAATTTTAATCTCAATCTACAAACCACAATCAATAATTTCAATGTCAAACCCCAATTCACACTATTAATCCTAATCCACAATTTGAATCCCAGTCCACAATCCACTATTAATAATTTCAATGTCAAACGTTAATTCACACTTTTAATCCTAATCCACAATTTGAATCCCAATACAAAATTCCAATCTCAACGCACAATCCACAATTTTAATCCCAGTCCCAATTAAAAATCCACACTCACAATCCCAATTCAAAATACACAATTTTAATCCCAATCCCAATTCACAACCCACAATTTCAATCCCAATCCAAAATCCAAAATTCACAACCCCAATCCCAATCAAAAATCCACAATCCCAATCCAAGTCCCAATCGAAAATCCAAAATCCAGAAACCCAATCCTAAACTCCAAATTCTATAACCCCAATCCCAATCGAAAATCCACAATTCCAATCTCAATCAAAAATACACAATTCCAATCCCAATCCAAAATCCAAAATCTAGAAACCCAATCCCAATCCAAAACCCACAATCCCAATCTCAATCCAAAATCCAGAAACTCAGTCTTAATCCAAAATCCTAGTCCCAATCCAAAATCCACAATTCCTGATCCAAAATCCACAATTTTAATCCCAATCCAAAATAGAATGGTGGATTATGAATTGTGGATCGTTGATTGTGTATTAGCTAAAATATTCTGTTGAAGAAATTGGTCTTATTTTTGAAGAATTGTGTTCGGGGCCCAACTGCCGCCTTCAAGGACAGGGCGCCGGGATGCCGTGCACCCCTTGCGCCTTCGCTTGAGACGCCTCTGATAAAGAGAAATGAGACCAAAGTTATTGATAATGCGACCACCCAAGAAGTCAGAGTCGGTATATGTAAAGAGGCGGCAACAACAATAGATAGTCGAATACTTCTAGTATAATTGGTAGCAGTATCGCAATAATTATGACTAAAATGTAACTTGATTGAGGGATATTCTATTCATATACAAATGGTATAATATAGTTTTGTGGTAAATTGTGCTGTGCGGCCTCCTCGCATTGCGGGACTTTTCGGATTCTATGTACGCCAATCTAGGAGAGATAAAAAACTTGAATTGTTGGAATCTGATCACCCATCTTGTTGATATCAGACATAATTACACATATCTTTTCAAACATTGGAAACTTTCTATTTATTGCCTTGTGTTGCTTCCCGTTCACAGCTGTCATTGTCGATGTGACGGTTGTCATTGTCTAAATGACAGCTGTTGTTGTTATGGTGACAGATGGCGGCTCACAATATAAGTATTCTTGGAAATGAAAAGTCTTTTTCTAGATTTTCTAGTTGCAGAAGCTCATTTACAGATTTAAAACTATTGGGGAGAATGGAAAGTATCGGTGACTATGATTTTCGAAACAAATATTTGATACATATAAGCATAAGTCGTCAGTTTCCGGTGATTAAATCGTTTATGTAGAAGATAAATGTATTGGTAGAATCCCTAATACTCTAAGAAAATTGTTGATTCTCAGCAACATTGCTATATCATATAACAATAATAATTGCAAATACTGATTGAAACATGACAATGACAAACTTTTCATTCATTTCTATTGGTGACTATCTTGGAAAACGTTGCTAAAATCGATTCATGACATAACTGACAGGGAGGATAAAGAGAAGACACTAACGCTAAACTGAGTGTTCAGATTGGATAAAACAATCGAGAAAGGGGACTCCTCCTAAAAATCAAGATCAAGAAATATCAAGAATTCTTGAAACAAGACAAGTAATGCGTCGTCAAGAAATAAGCAAGACAAGAAATTTTTATTTTCTTGTCTTGAGAATCAAGACAAGACAAGAAATCTTGCCTTGATGAAACACTAAATTTCTGTTTCACGGTCAAACTTCAAAGGTCACTTCACAATGTCCTGCATTTCTTCATATCAAGATTTCTTCAGCCTTGATAGTACTTTCTTGTCTTGTCTTGGGAAATAGAAAATACTCCTTGTCTTAATCTTCTCTTGATTTCAAGACAAGATCAAGATTATTTCTTGATTCTTGGGAAACACCACATAAATTGAACCATGAATAAGTTATTCTAATTCCTTGCAGCTTCTACGTATCTTTGAGCGTTGTCTTGTTACTTATAATCGATTTTTTTGAGGAAAGTGAGTGTTCAATGATACCTAAGTGCAGTCAAATATCAAGAATGTACCTTGATCAATCTTGATTAGCTATATTTGTTCTAATAAATCCAGCTATGAATAAATATCAACTGGTTTTTTAGTCCTTCACGTATTTTGGACGATGTATCGAGACAAGATCAAGATTATTTCTTGATTAATGTGAAACACTACATGAATTAAACCATAGATGAGTGATAACAACTCCTTGGAGCTCTCATTTATCTTTGAACAATGTCTTGTAACATATTGTCACAAATTCAATTGTGAATAATTTATTTACACAGATTACAGAGCGAATATTTATTCTGTAATTTCGTATGATCACAATATCGCGCTCTGTTACTCTTACTAAATCACTTACTCCTTACCTCCTACCCAACTCCAACAATGGCCAATAGGCCTACATTTGAATGTCTAACAGTTGTTGCCTGGCAACTGCCAAATATCTAGTAACCATAGGCTGTCAATCACGTCCGAAAATTGAACATCGATTTGGTCAATGCGCGTTCAAATATCCCACATTTGTGAGAGTATTAACGATTTTTTTAAGAAAAGTGAGCCTTCAAACATATCTAAGTGCAGTCAAATATTGAATATGTACCTTGATCAGTTTGTATTAGCTGTATTCATTAAGATAAATCCAGTAATGATCAAGTGTTTACTGTTTTTTTGGGCTTCCACGTATTTTGGACGATGTCTTATAACAAATTATCGTGTTTTCAACAGGAAGTGTGTCTTTACCGGAACTAAAGTTCAGTCAAATGTGGAAGATATTCCTGAGTCAATGCATAAGTATTAGCTATTTTATTCTCATAAATCAAGATTTCTTGGAACTTCTACGTATGCTTGACCGTAGTCTTGTAACATATTATCACATTTTCTGGAAGAAGTGTCTTTTTAATCATAAATGAATGCATTCATATATTGAGAATGTATCCTAATCAATTTGCTATCAGCTATATTTGTTGTAATGAATCCAGCCGAAAATAAGTAATTACTATTTCTCGGAGCTACCATGTATTTTGGACGTTGTCTTCAAGCTTATTATCTTATATTGAACGAAAAGTATGCCTTCGACGAAACTCAAGTTCACTTGAATATATACAATATCCCTTGATCAATACGTTTCAGCCATTTTCATTTACATCAATCAAACCATAAATACATGATTGCAATTCATATGGAACTTCTATGTATATTTGGTTGTTGACTTGTAACATATTATCGCATTTTTCTGAGAAAGTGTCCCTTTAATCGTATTTAAGTAAATCAAGATATTGAGAATGTATCTGGAACAATTTGTATTAGCTATATTCGTTCTAATAAATTTAGTCGTAAATAAGTAATTACTATTTCTTGGAGCTACCACGTATTTAGGACGTTGTCTTTAAGCTTATTATCTTGTTTTGAACAAAAAGTATGCCTTCAACAGAGCTTAAATTCGTTCAAATATGTACAATATTTCTCAATCAATACGTTTAAGCTATTTTTATTTACATAAATCAAACCATAGATCCATTATTTCTATTCTCATGGAGCTTCTTTGTGTGTTTACTTGTTTTCTTGTAACATATTATCGCATTTTTCAGGAGAAGTGTTTCTTTAATCATACTTTAGTGCATTCAGATATTGGAAATGTATCTCGATCAATTTGTATTAGCTATATTCGTTCTAATAAATCCAGCTCTAAATGAGTATTCACAATTTTTTGAACAAGATTCCTTGTCTTGATCATTTCTGATAGATGGATAGAGTATAGCTGATAGATCATGAATAAAAATAACAAAACAGAAGACCACACACGTAGAGTAAGAAAGCGGCGGCTGATACATTACTAAGAGAACAGGTGAAGTACGGAGAGGAGTATTCGGATTCCACAAATGGGTTTGACTTTCAGCTAACCGACGCGGCGGCTTATTGTGACACATTGTTTTTTGTTTATAATAAAAATCAATGTTATACTAGGCTACATTTTGCGTAATTATTCTGATAGATCTTTTTCATGGGAAGAAAGCATATAGAATATAATATGAATGATGAATTTTGTTCACAAATATGTTAATCCAACGGCACAGCGAATGTTCATGTTAAATGAGTTTTCCTGTATCATCCGCATATCACCTGCAAATCTGAACCGATTCTCATCATTAGTTTTTTCATACGAATTCATTATCTACGGGTATTTTGCAATTCGGTCAACGAGTCCTGAAGAGAACTCATGGAAAAAACGCATAGGTATAATCATTTGGAGCGGAAAATGTCGGAATAAATAGTTTAAAAATCTTATGTGGACAGAGATGAATGTCTTCGGTGGAAGTGACAAATCCGAAATTGTATTGACTTCTGGCAACTATTTTATGAACTCACGTCTTGTCACAGATCTTTTAGTATAATAACATACCGTGAGAATCATTATCTTATAGTGAATTGCTCCCAGATACTCGAATTTTGCGCGCTTTTTTCAAATAGGGCTCACTATGTGAATATTCATTGTGAGCTTTGAGGGCGAGTATAAGGGATTTGATGATACCTAATCCGTGTACAGAATAGAACATAGTATTCATATTTATGGAATTTTTGTCTGGTAGCTGTTCCATTATCTTGAGAAACAGTGAAAATTTTGCAAATTTATGAGTAAGGTGAATTGATAGTCATGGGAAGATATCTATTCAATCCATTTGAATCATTACGTGAGCAAGTAGAACTCATTAAACGTCATTTAAAACATACTAAGGGGAATATTATATAGTTTTGTGAACTGTTGAAGCTTCTCTGAATATAATACTTGATTCTTTGGGTCTACCTAGATTTAAATAGACTTTTTCACGAATATACAACATAATAATGCTTTTCAGGAACTATTTGATGAATTCAAGACCAGAAAACTTTGTCACAGAGCTTCCAGTGTGATAATATCTAGTCATAAATAAGTAATTACTATTTCTTGGAGCTACCATGTATTTTGGACGTCATCTTCAAGCTTATTATCTTGTTTTGAACGAAAAGTGTGCATTCGACGAAACTCAAGTTCAGTCAAATATATACAATATCCCTTGATCAATACGTTTTAGCTATTTTCATTCACCTCAATCGAACCATAAATACATGATTGCAATTCATATGGAGATTCTATGTATATTTGGTTGTTGACTTGTAACATATTATCGCATTTTTCTGAGAAAGTGTCCCTTGAATCATACTTAAGTGAATTAAGATATTGAGAATGTATCTGGATCAATTTGTATTAGCTATATTTGTTCTAATAAATCAAGTCATAAATAAGTAATTACTGTTTCTTGGAGCTACCACGTATTTTGGACGTTGTCTTCAAGCTTATTATTTTGTTTTGGACAAAATGTATGCCTTCGACAGAGCTCAAATTCGTTCAAATATGTACAATATTCCTCAATCAATACGTCTTAGCTATTTTTATTTACATAAATCAAACCATGGATCCATTATTTCTATTCTCATGGAGCTTCTTTGTATGTTTAATTGTTTTCTTGTAACATATTATCGCATTTTTCAGGAGAAGTGTTTCTTTAATCATACTTAAGTGCATTCAGATATTGGGAATGTATCTCGATCAATTTGTATTAGCTATATTCGTTCCAATAAATCCAGCTCTAAATGAGTATTCACAATTTTTTGAACAAGATTCTTTGTCTTGATCATTTCTGATAGATAGATAGAGTATAGCTGATAGATCATAAATAAAAATGACAGAACAGAAGACCACACACGTAGAGTGAGAAAGCGGCGGCCGATACATCACTAAAAGAACAGGTGAAGTAAGGAGAGGAGTATCCGGATTCCACAAATGGGTTTGACTTTCAGCTGACCGACGCGGCGCGCTTATTGTGACACATTGTGAATATTAAAAATCATTGTAATACTAGGCTACATTTTGCGTAACTATTTTGATAGATAGAAAAGCATATGGAATATGATATGAATAATGGAATTTGTTCACAAATATGTTAATCCAACGGCACAGCAAATGTTCATGTTAAATGAGTTTTCCTGTATTATCCGCATATCACCTGCAAATCTGAACCGATTCTCATAATTAGTTTTTTCATTTGAATTCATTATCTACGGATATTTTGCAATTTGATCAACTAGTCCTGAAGAGAACTCATGGAAAAAACGTATGAGTATAATCATTTGGAGCAGAAAATGTCTGAATAAATAATTGAAAAATCTTATGTGGACACAGATGAATGTCTTCGGTAAAAGTGACAAATACGAAATTGTAATGACTTCTGGCAACTATTTCATGAACTCACGTCTTGTCACAGATCTTTCAGTATGATAACATACCGTGAAAATCATTATCTTATAGTGAATTGCTCCCAGATACTCGAATTTCGCGCGCTTTTTCCAAATAAGGCTCACTATGTGAATATTTATTGTGAGCTTTGAGAAAAAGTATAAGGGATTTGATGATACCTAATCCGTGTATAGAATAGAACATAGTATTCATATTCATGGAATTTTTGTCTGGTAGCTGTTCCATTATCTCAAAAAACAGTGGAAGTTTTGCAAATTTATAAGTAAGGTGAATTGATGGTCATAGAAAAATATATATTCAATTCATCTGAATCATAACGTGAGCAAGTAGAACTCATTAAACGTCATTTAAAACATACTAAGGAAAATATTAAATTGTTTCGTGAATTGTTGAAGCTTCTCTAAATATAATACTTGATTCTTTGAGTCTACCTAGAATCAAATGGACTTTTTCACAGATATACAACATAATGATGCCTTTCAGGAACTATTTGCTGAATTCACGACCAGAAAACTCTGTCACAAAGCTTTCAGTGTGATGATATACCGTGAAAATCACAATTCGATTGAAAATTGCCGCGAGGTATACGAGTTTCGCACGCATCTTTCGACTGAGGCTCACTATGTGAATATTGATAGTTAGTTTTGGGGGCGTATATAGGATTTGATAATACTTCATCCTTGTACAGAATAGAACATAGTATTAGTGTTGATCACAACCTAGACCAGTACCTGTTCTATTCTGTCTTTCACCAGTTGTTTTGATGTGGGCGGAATTATTCATGGTTTCGCACGGTATGGATATTGGCAAGAATTAAAATGCACTCAGAATATAGATCGGTAGTCAATGTTACAACTGTTCCCAAAAGTCAAAATTAACTCTGCAATCTCACAAATGTATTGTAAGATTATTTAGATAATCTTCATACTAGGAGTGGCAGGTTCGAATCTTTGTGCTTTGGCAGCCCGCACAAAAAGTTGCAAAGTGCCGCAGGTTGCTGACTCCTGATCTAAATGATCAAATGTATAAACCTGTAGAAATAGAACATCTGTTTATCGACTTTTGTGCTTGGCTCACTTTGTTAAGCTAGAACTACTGAATGTTCGAATTGAAGTGTGTGAACAGAAAGCATAGTGTGTTGTATTCCTATCATAGTGGGTACGCTCGTAGGTTCACAGGCACAGCTGTGCGAAATAAAGACCACACATGACGTGTTAAGGACCATTCACACTACTCTTAATGCTGATTCACACCATTAAATACGTTATATGTTTCTAATATAAAAGAAGCGGAAATTATTGATACCAAAGGCATGATAGTTATTCATTGTGCTAGAATGGAATGCGATATAATTAGTCACAAAATTAAAAGTTTTTCCACCACGACACCTGAGAGACAAGCTGATACTTTTCTTGAGTGGTTAATCACATTTTATACGGATCCAATACAATTTTATATTCAAATCATATCTCAAAATGCATCAAATAGTTTTTTTTCCTCTAACATCACATATGTAAGTAATAACTTGTGAGTCTCCGCTGCCAAGGTGAAGTGTCACTTTATCGATTAGGCAGATAAAATAGCAACTTATATTGTAAAGGCTATATATTTCAACTTTGTATTTGCACGCAAAGGATTTTCAATATTCACTAAATTAATGTCACCAAATTCATCCTAAATATAGTTTGCGAATTTCTAGTTTTGTAATGTACTCGATTGAAAAAAATAAAATATGCTTCTATGCATTTATTAATCGGTTGCCAAGTTTTTATGCCTCTGTTGGGTGGTTGCTGTGGAAGCGACATTTTTACTGCCTAGGCAGTAAAATTATCACTTTATAGACTGTAAACTAAAATCTATTTGTTAAAACATTCGATATGCTATCAGTAAAACTGAATAATCTGCTGTGGCCATCACAGTTCTTCCCCGATCATAAATTTCATTCGTTCCAACATAATTTTTGGTTATGGAATATGCAAATTTCAAAACAGTGTTGAAAAAATTTATTCTATATTATATAACAGTCGTTAAGGAATTTAAAGTTAAATAAGATTAATTCACTCTGGGAGTAAATTTACTTGCTCTTTAATCATATCGGTCATTAAACTTTTTAATTCGGATGAATTAAACAAGAAATTGGAGTGTGAGTTCACACGCGGTAGAAGTAAAACTTTATATTCTGAATAATTTATGTAAAAGAATGTAGTGAATCACAAGAATCAAGAAATAATCTTGATCTTGTCTTGAAATCAAGGCAAGAAGTATTTTCTATTTCCCAAGACAAGACAAGGAAGTAATATCAAGATTCAAGGCTCCTTGTCAAGAAATTGCGATATCTTGATAATCAGTCTCTCAAATCGGCATATTCATTGATTTATTGAAATAATGAGATCAGTGTTTCTTAAGAATCAAGAAATAATCTTGATCTTGTCTTGATTTTGTCTTGAAATCAAGACAAGTCCAAAACAAGAAATATTTTCAATTTACCAAAATGAGACAAGAAAGTACTATCAAGAATCAAGACTTTTTCAAATACTTATATTTATATTAAGCCATTATTGAAATGGTAAAATCTGCTGTATGGCCATCAAAGTTTTTCCTTGACAATAAATTACATGCGGGCAATTAAATCACTGTTTCATGAATTTAGAGTGTCACCCTAACTGTCAAAATGACATTTGTCATTGTCAAACTGACAGTTGTCATTATGAAAGTGACAACATCATTGTCCATGTGACAGCGTCATTTCCAAAGGGACAGCTGTCATTGTCAAAGTGACATTGTCATTGTCAAAATGTCAGCTGTTATTGTTATGGTGAAAGACGGCGACTATCTTTTAGTCATTGCAACATGAGTATTTCCGGCAATAGAGAGTCTTTCCAGGATTTTCTGTTTGAAAAAGCTCATTCACAAACTTAAACCTAGCTTTTTAATAAAAAACTCATATATGAAATTTAAATCAAAAATTTGTACGGGTTCTCAAATTATCATACTTTCAGACAGACAGACCGACCGATTGCATTCAAACTTTTGTTTTTTTTGGGTTAAGTGGAGTCTAAAATATGAAAATTCATCAGAATTAAACTTGAGAATGACAGACTTTCCATTTATTTTTATTAGTGGCAATCTTGGAAAACGTTGATAGAATCGTTTCATAACATAACTTTCAGGGAGGGTGAAGAGTAGACACTAACACTGAACTTGAGCGTTCGGACTGGATAAAGCGATAGAGAAAGGGGACTCCCCCAAAATTTCAATATCAAGAATGGGGAACTCTCAAAACAAGACAAGAAATGCATCGTCAAGAAATGGACAAGACAAGAAATTTTTATTTTCTTGTCTTGAAAATCAAGACTAGACAAGAAATGATCATCAAGACAAGTAATCTTGTCTTGATGAAACACTAATTTGAATTATTTTGTGAGTGAGTGAAATTTCTCAAGCGTCAATAAATGTACCAAGGAGAAAAATGAATATCTCTATGAATAGTTAAAATTCTTACAATTTTTAGATCGGAGTTTTTGACTCTCGTAAGAATGTTTCACAAAAGCGAGACATTAGGTTAAATTTTCTATGGACATTCAACATAATAATGATTTTCAGCAACTATTTGATGAATTAACAATCTAAACATTGTCACAGAGCTTACTGTATGATAACATACGGTAAAAATCTCAATCCCACAAGAAATTACCGCCAGATATTTGAGTTTCGCGCGCTCTCTCCAAAATGAGGTTAAACTGTGTAAAAATTAATTGTGACTTTTAGAGGCGAATGTAGGATTTGACAATACTTAATCCGTGTACAAAATAGAACGTTGTACTTATATTGATAACAATTTTGTCCAGTATTCTTCCAGTTTTCTTAGGAATTGGTAAAAACTTTTGCAAATAAATGAGTAAAGAAATCTGATGTTCTTGGAAAAATATCTATTCAATCCATTTGAGTTATTTTATGAGGAAGTAAGATTCTTAAAGAGTCGATAAATGTACTGAGGAGGTAACTAATCATTTCTTTGAACTGTTAAAACCTTCTGGACAACAGATTAAAGTTTTTGAATCTAGTAAGAATGTTCTGTATTAGCGAGACATGAAGTTGCATTTTTCATGGATATTCAGCATAATAATGACTTTTAGCCACTATTTCAAAAATTTACGATCAGAAAGTTTGTCACAGAGCTTTAAGTATGTCTAATGCCTGTTTTGCACGATGCAATTTATTGATGAAAATATTCATGCAGTTTTCCTTGGATTTCTTTGTGAATTTATTGTCATGCAGATTAATGTTGGTTCGTTTTTACATATATGAAGATTTCCATTAATTTATTGTGAACAATTTAAAAGTATCAACCTGAATATCAGTTGTCATTTTATTGTCCTTGATTTTTGTATTGTGTTTCTTGCAAGTTTCTGTAGACCATTTCATGAAATGAAAACCATATACCATTTTATAATATGAAAACCACGACAAGTTCAAGAATAAACACTCTCTAGAATCTTACCTGCAAAAAAGGTAAGAGATAAACAAAGATAATGCCAAATTCAAAGATTAGCAGAGACAAAATGTGAAGAAAAAACCCCAAAATTCCCTGGAAATTCGTCTATAAATTCATGAATTTCTTCATGAAGAAAAAGTTCACGAAGTGTTTCGTACTATACGATCCAATAAATTTGAAATAAAACTTCGTGAATTTATTGATGAAGGAATTGAATCGTGTAAAACAGTCATTGGGATGTCCATTTTACAAGACATTCTCTCCAGGTATTCGAATTTTGCGCGCGTTCTTCAAATTAGATCAAATTTGTGTTTATTTTGGAGGCAAATGAGGGGTTCGATGGTACTTTCATCCGTTTACAAAATAAAATATATTTTTCATATTGGCAACAATGTTCCATTTCAACAGGGAAGCAGAAAACAGTGTGAAGTCTTGGAATTTATGAGTAAGGGAATCCGACGTTCTCAAAAAAATAACTATTCAGTCTATTTAGATCATTCTGTGAGTACCCAATAAAATTTATGTTATATCAAATGTACCGAGGAGAAATGCATATTTCTTCGAATTGTTGAAATTTGCCCAAATACTAGATTAGGGTTTTTGAGTTTACTAAGAATCTGCATACTTCCAGAATATAGCTTGTTTTCATTTGTCTGTTGCTGGGCGTTGGAGTTACACAAAAATGACTAAGAGTATCACAAATAATTACTTTCAGTGATAGATTAGAATTTCACATCCTGTATATGAGTTTGGCTTCCTGTTATCCCTTTTCATATGAACTTTAAGTATGCTAAATCTCGAACTTTTTTGTGCGTGCAATATGTTCTAGAAAGGGTACAAAATTTTTTGTTCACGTATTCCCTCCATCCCTAACCCCTGTGAAATATGAGCTACATGTCGGAATTCTCTTCATTCGGTGTTTATTTTTCGATATATTTCAGCTGCAAAAAGTATTGCTTTCAGCAGTGAATCAAAATGAGACATTTTGTATATAGTTCTAGCGTTCTGCATTTCTTTTCTATATAAACCTCAAATTTACTAAGTTACACATTCCTCCGTGCGCGCAATATGCTTAAAAAATGGTGCAAAGTTTTCTCTTCACGTATATCTCCCTTTTCTCCCTCCTCGTGGAGTGAGAATCAGATTTCGGACATTTTTTCATTCAGTGTATATCTTCCGATATATTCTAGCGGTAAATAATATCACCTTCAGCGGTGAGTCAAAATAAGACACATTGTATATAATTCTAGCGTTCTGCAGTCCTTCTTCATATGAACTTCAGATATGCTAAATCTGCATTCCTCCGTGCGCGAAATATGCTTACAAAGAGGTAAAAAAGTTTTCTCTTCATGTATATTTCCCTTCCCTTACCCCTCGTGAAGTACTAATCAGAGCAAACATTTTTACATTCGGTGTATATCTTCCGAGATATTGCAGCAGTAAATAATACCGCTTTCAGCAGTGAATCAGAATAGGACAGCCTATATATAATTTTAGTGTTCTGCGGTCCTTCTCTACATAGATGTTGATTATAGTGAATCTCACACTCCTTCAAGCGTGCAATATACTCAAAGAATGATACAAAGTTTCCTCCTCACTTATACGTCCTCCCCTCCCACTCAATCCCTATGAAGTAAGAATTAGATACAAGACATTTTTTTCATTCGATGTATATCTTTTGGGATATTCCAGTGACGAATATTATCCCTTCTAGCGATAAATCAGAACAAGACACCCTATGTATAATTTCGGCGTTCTACGGTCCTTCCCCATATGGACGTCAATTATGCCAAATCTCACATTTCTACGTGCGCGCAATATGCTCGAGAATGGACAAAGCTTTCTCTTCACGTATATCTTCCTCTCCTCACCCCTCGTAGAGTGAGAATAAGATATCAGACATTTTCTATTTGGTGTATATTTCTCGAGATATGCCAGCGGCAAATAACATCGGCTTCAGTGGTAAATCAGAATGGGACATCCTGCAATACTTCTACATATAAACTTTAAGTATGTCAGATCCCACATCTCTTCATTTGTGCAATATGCTTGAAAAGGGGTACAAAGTTTTCCCGTCACGTATACTTCCCTTCCCTTACCTCTCATTGAGTTATAATTGGATATCAGACATTTCGGTGTGAATTATTCAAAATATTCCAGTTGCAAATAATAGCGCCTTGAACTGTGAATCAGGATGGGACACCCTGTATATAATTTTAGCGTCCTGCAATCCTTCTACTTATGAACTTTAAGTATGCCGAATCTCACATCCCTTCACTTGTGCAATATGCTTAAAAAAAGGTACAAAGTTTGCTCTTCACATATACTCCTCTTCCCTTGCCCCTCGTTAAGTGAGAATTGCATATCAGACATTTCGGTGTAAATCATTCGAAATATTCCAGCTGCAAATGATATCGCCGTCAGTAATAAATCAGAATGGGACACCCTGTATATAATTTTAGCGTCCTGCAATCCTTCTACATATGAACTTTGGGTATGCCAAATCTCACATCGTTTTGTTAATGCAATATGCTTGAAAAGAGATACAAATTTTGCTCTTCACGTATACTTCCTCCCCTTACCCCTCGTTAAGTGAGAATTAGATATCAGACATTTCGGTGTGAGTCATTCGGAATATTCCAGCTGCAAATAATAGCGTCTCCAGCGATAAATCAGAATGGGACACCCTGTATATAATTTTAGCGTTCTGCAATACTCCTACATATAAACTTCAAGTATGTCAAATCTTACACTTCCCCGTGCGCGCAATATGCTTAAAAAAGGGTACAAAGTTTTCTCTCCACGTATAATTCCCTTCCCTCCCTCTCGTTGAGTGATAATTAGATATCAGATATTTCGGTGTGAATTATTCGAAATATTCTAGTTGCAAATAATAGCGCCTTCAACGGTGAGTCAGAATGAGACACCCTGTATATAATTCCAGCGTCCTGCAATCCTTTTACATACGAACCTCAAGTATGCCAAATCTCACATCCCTTCGTTCGTGAAATATGCTTAAAAAGAGATACAAAGTTTTCTCTCACGTATACATTCCTCTCCTCAGCCCTTGTTAAGTGAGAATTTGATATCAGACATTTCGGTGTTAATCATTTGAAATGTTCCAGCTGCAAATAATAGCGCCTCAAGTGATTATTCAGAATGAGACACCCTGTATATAATTTTAGCGTCCTGCAATCCTTCTATATATGAACTTCAAGTATGCCAAATCTCACATTTCTCCGTGTGCGCAATATGATTAAAAACGGATACAAAGTTTTCTCTTCACGTATACTTCCCTCCCCTTACCCCTCGTTCAGTGAGAGTTAGATATCAGAAATTTCGGTGTGAATCAATCGAAATATTCCGGCTGCGAATAATAGCGCCTTTAGCGGTAATTCAGAATGGGACAGCCTGTAAATAATTTTAGCGTCCTGCAATCCTTTTGCATATGAACTTCAAGTATGCCAAATCTCACATTTCTCCGTGCGCGCAGTATGCTCAAAAAGAGGTACAATGTCTTCTCTTCACGTATACTGCCCTCCCCTCGCCCCTCTTTAAGTGATGATTTGATATCAGACATATCGGTGTAAATCATTCGAAATATTCCAGCTGCAAATAATAGCGGCTTCAGCGATAAATCAGTATTGGACACTCTGTATATAATTTTGGCGTCCTGCAATTCTTCTACATATGAACTTTGAGTATGCCAAATCTCACATCCCTTCGTTCGTGCAATATGCTTTAAAAGGGACACAAAATTCTCTCTTCATGTATATTCCCCTCCCCTTACCCCTCGTTAGGTGAGAATTAGATATCAGACATTTCGGTGTGAGTCATTCGGAATATTCCAGCTGCAAATAATAGCGTCTCCAGCGATAAATCAGAATGGGACATCCTGTATATAATTTCAGCGTTCTGCAATCCTCCTACATATAAACTTCAAGTATGTCAAATCTTACACTTCCTCGTGCGCGCAATATGCTTAAAAGGAGATAAAAAGTATTATTTTTACATATAACCCCCTCCCCTCTCCTCTGCCCTTGTGGAGTAAGAATTAAATGTCTGACATTTTGTAATGCGATGTATATTTTTCGAGATATTCCGGCCTCAATAAATATTGTTCTTAATGATAAATTGGGATAGAACATCCTGTAGATATATAATTTGAGCTTTTCGTACTTCCTCTCCTTATGAACTTCAAGTAAGCCAAATCTCATTCTTTCGTGCGCACAATATGCTTGAAAAGGGGTACAACGTTCTCTATACACGCATTTTTGTGCTCTTTGCGAGTAATTTCAATTTAAAAAATATTGAGTAGATACACTGTAACTATAAAACACAACTAATGCCTGTAATCAGCCTCATTGCCTTCATCTACATCTTTCAGGTATATTTGATAGGAATCAGATTTTTGACCTCACTATTTTATAGCTACTTCGATTTCCTTGTCCCTGAACCATTATAGGAGAGTCCCCGAAGATAAAATAAAAATAAAAAGAAAGTAATCAAATATATAATTTTCAAAAGGGCTCCCTGAAGCCAGAGGTCCGAGTGCGTTGCTTCTACTTGCTTCCCTGTAGCGAAGCCACTGATTCAAGTACACTTTTTCCCTGAATTCTCCACAATCAATAGCCATGATCACAAAAACGGTTTACAATTGGTAAGTAACAGCATCTAGTAGAGAGAAAGTGAACCGCAATCTACCGTATTTTTTAGTTCCAAAATTGTCCACTGAACAAGTTGCTGAAAACTTCATTGAATGTGTTTTGTTTTTGGCTACGTAGCCAAAGACATAAATTGTAGCCAAACACTACGTTAGATCAACGAAATGTAGCGGAAGACTACATTGTAGCAATATATATATATATATATATATATATATATATATATATATATATATATATATATATATATATATATATATATATATATATATATATATATATATATATATATATATATATATATATATATATATATATATCTGTTTAATTTAATAAATGTATTTTGATTGGTTTCTTTCCTTCCATTCTATATTTTGTAACATGTGAAATATAATTGGAGTACTGTATGTGTATAGAACTGCTGTTAGCCTGTGAATATCATCATGTTGGCTTTCATTTAGCATTGCTGTTTATTTTCATACGTTTCTTCTCCAATAAATACTACACAATGGGTAATGGAATGGAATAGGAAAGTGTAAAAACCATTTGTCCTTGGAAAAATACATTCCAAAATTCAAATTATCAATAACATTCACAATAGATTCAGCAGTAAACTGATAGTTATGTCCTAGATTCAGATCGGAATTTTCTATTGAATAAATATTATTTCAAGTAGATTATTGAAATATTTCTTTGAAAACTATATTTTTTGTTATACCTTGGTTACTTTCATTGTCTTTATCGTTCTCTGGTATTTTAATCTTCAAACTATCAAAAGATCGAACTCGAGACATAGCAACATATAATTGTCCATGTGAAAACACAGGTTTCTCCAAGTTTATTCCAACGAAATCAAAAGTTTGTCCCTGTGATTTATTTATTGTCATTGAAAAAGCCAGTCTTATTGGAAATTGTCTCCGTTTGATTATGAATGGAAGATTTGAGTCTGTTTGTATCAAATCTATTCTTGGTAAAAAGATTCTGGAATGTGCACTTTGACCTGTTAATACTTCTAGGTCTAAATAGTTATTCTTCATTTGTTTCACGATCAATCGTGTTCCATTGCAAAGACCTTTTCTTGGATTCATGTTACGTAGTAGCATAACAATTGCCCCAATTTTCAATGAGAGTTTATGGGGTGGATATCCAGATGGTGTTTGCTTATGTAAGAATTCAATTGGAAAGTTCATATCGTTCTCTCCCTCATATATTGCTGTATCTGCACTATAATATATTTTTGTTTCACCTACAATTTTTGATAATACAAGTTCATTTTGAATCATCGTATCATCATTCTTTGGTGATAAAATAGCTCTGTTCATAAACTTATATATATTTTGTGGCAAAATCATCTCATTTCCAAATATTTCGTCGGCTAATGAGCTTTTGATAAGACAGTGGGATGGTATTGTAGCAATTTCCTCAGTACCATTTCCAATGTGGAGTAAATATCCAGCAAATTCTTGTTCATTCTTATTTACCCGCATGTTTTGTGTCAAGGATAGTTTTTTGAATAGGGGCCACAATGAACTACGTAACATTGAAATTTCGATTATCGCTGTTCTATGATTCGAATGTTGAACTATTGGAAGACATCACTTTTCCTCCAAAGAGTGATGAATTATCCATTGATAGCTTTAAGTGCATATGATGGTGCCATAGTTATTTCATCCCAGATAATAATGCTTGCTTTTCGAATCTATTTTCCTGCATTACTATTTGCTGAGATTTTACATACGCTATCTTCATTTATTGGTACTGGAAGTTTAAATACAGAATGAACTGTTTGACCACCTTTTAATAGAGTTGCCGCAATTCCGGTCCAAGCTACAGCGAGAACTGTATGTCCTTGTCCTCTTAAAATGCTGATGATGGTATTATAAAGGAATGTTTTGCCGGTACCGCCTGGACCATCAATATAAAAGTAACGCTCTTTACAATTATTATCATTTACTGCATTCAAAATATAATTGGAGATTTCTAATTGTTCAGAGTTAAATTTTTCTGCATTTTGTGCACCTTCGCGTCTTTCCAAATCTCTATCAATTGTACTGTCAAAATCATCTTCGGTGATCTTGACTGGTTCAGGAAGACCAAAATCTTTCAATTGCAATCTATGTACAATTAGAGTTTCTTGAATTTTTTGTAAGCATTTGTTTTCAGCGACTTGCTTAGAATATTTTCGTGAATAGTCTTCCATCAAATATTCTTTAAAATTTTCCCACAAACGAAATGCATTTGTTGAAGTATGGAAACTGATCAAATATGCAAATAATTCACGTAATTGCTTGGGGAATTTGTCGAGCACAGCTTCTTGTAAGCAATTTTCGCATTCTTCATCATTTTCTAGTAATCCTTTCGCGCGTGCTGCTTCCTGATAAGTGTTGTATAATTTACCATCAACAGTTCGTAAATCGTCAAAGCTTTTCGCTCCCATAACATTAACTAATAGTAATCGGAGATGGAATCTCTCTATATCTTTTGGACTTACAGAAACTATTCTACCAATTACGGGCTTAGTTTCTCTCTGTCTTATTTTCCATACGTTTTGATTGGTGAATACGTAGTATTTTGGAATATCCATATAATTGTATTGTCGTGCTGCAACATCGGTTTGATTCAACAAGAACCAAGCTGTCAATGTAGTATGACGTGTTTTTGCTCGTTCAACTGCTTTCTGTATTTGTGCTGGATGAAATACAACTGTTTGTTGATATTGTAGATGAACTGCCAAATCAAAAACTGCATGTGATTTATCATATAGTTGGTATTCATATAGTCGCCAAATACACTCGACTGGACAAATGTATCTTGTACTTTCATAGCCTTGAATCTCGTCCCAAACGAAATTTGTTGCGTTCTCTTTTGGTCTCAACTTGATGGTAGCACAATCATGTCCTTTGCATAAATAATCACATATATACTTTATACTCTTGACTGATGAACATATTTCTACATTAATATGAGTTCTATACTTCTTGCATAAATATGGATTATACGGAACAATCCACCTGTTGTCTATTTCGTATTTGATAGTACCGTTTTTGTAAAAAATGTGCATTATAAGATTGTTATTACGTCGTCTGTAAATAGGATATCCATTCACATTTTCAATAGTTTCGTTTCGAAAATCCTTCGGATATTTTTTGGAACATCTATTATCACTCATACATGGTGAGTTTTTATTTAAAACACCACAAGGTCCATGAATCATGTGCGTTCTGATTATTTGATATAATTCCTCTTCCTTATCTTCATCGGGTATTTCTGCACTTACAATTGCATCAATATCGTCCTTGTTTCGAATTTTGTCTCTCTCATCCAATGTAACTAATAGATGCATATGCGGTAAACCGCGTTTTTGAAATTCTATAACATATTCATAAGCTGCCACTTTTCCAAAAATATTTTCTTTGATTATTTCATTCAAAATCGATTTGTTCTTACCATGAAAAACACGTGCAACAAGATCTGGTCGATCTGAAGCTGTTTGTCCTTCTTGTAAATTTTCTGTGATTTCTTTCCACTTCGGATTGCAAGTAACAGTTATGAAAAGATCAGGTTTACCGAATTCACGAACAATTGCCATGGCGTTTTGATACATTTTTTGCATAAATCGTGGACCGCCTTGAAAAGTTGAGGGTAATATCACCATTGTACCTGGTTTTGCACCTTCGCTGGCAGATTTATTATTGATATGATCCATCAACCCACTATATAGCTCCACTCTCAGCTTTGGTTGATTTTGTCGAATAAAATTCAAACGTTCAGCTTCTACTTTTACGTAAGCGTCCACAATGTACTGTTGCGTAAGTTTACCAGCTGATAAACACGGATTGAAAACACTACGATCTGCTAAGCGATTTGTATAAAATTGAAGCATGGTCTGTTTTTTAACACCGTCCACTTGTTTCATATTCATTTGCCAACCTCTTTCTCCACGGGGGAACAATAAAGGATATGTCATTGGATCACAATTCTCACTAAACTGATGAATCCTGACACTACCTTTTCCTTTTGGATGTACACAAATATCTCGATCAATTGGTGGTTCACCATCATTTGAAGTGAAAACAACAGCAACCTCATTACTCGTTGGTAGATTATATCTTCGTTTGTCTTGTGTGTGATCACTAATAATCCAAAGATTGATTTCTGGTAATGTTTGATTATTTTGTCTAGCCTTCTCAACCTCAATTTGTTCAACTTCTTTCAACATCATGTATGCAGATGCATATGGATTAACTTGCCGTATGAGTTCATCTAGTCTCCGCATTATTTCTGGTTTGCATACTTTGTTAGAATCTTGATCCATCCGTTTTGCTAACGCATCCATTGTATCAATGATGTACAACTGTGCATATTTTTCTGTCTTACCATTCGATGGGTAAATTGATCCATATGTATTATGATATATTTGACCATGGATCCTGAAAGTATATGGTCCTTTTCCTGGAGGTAGCGCAATCTGTGCTCCCATGGAGGCAAAAGCTAAAGCACTGTTATAATTTCTGATATGTTGTCTGAAATTTCTGCTATCCGCATCATTTTCTGTCATCAGTTTTCTTAAATACTCTGGAAATTCTGGTAGTATATCAACTGCTAATTTTCCTTTACGGCAACAAGTTGTAAACTTCCCGTCTGATGGTTTTTCACATGCGAAATTTCTTGACTGACAATTTGAACATAGAACATTGATTAATCCTAAATAATGTGGTTCAACAATTCCTGCAGAGTCTTTTGTTGCCATTTTATATGTATCTACTGGTTTTTTCAGAATTTTGCTTCGCTTGCTCATCATTATTTCTTTTTTATAAATTAATCTTTCCTGTTTTTGCTTTTCTGTTTCTGATTCTGTTATTTTACGCCTCTCCTCTTTATTTCTTTCTAATCGTTTACGTTTCTCATCCTCCGTCTCTTTCTCAGCATAATTTTTTGAATTATACCTCTTTTTTTGTAGCCTTTCATCACGTTTATCTGGTGTTTCCTTTTCTATATATTTTTCCTTATTATCTTTTAATACCTGAAGCCTTTTTTCACGTTCTGCTATTGATTCATTACTCAAACGAATATTTTTATAGGTGGCTTGCATCATAGAACGTCTATTCCTTTCATTTTCACTTTCTGATTGCTTCCTTCTCTCATAATTTTCATGTTTTTTTTGCTGTCTTACATTGTTGGGAAAGTTTGATATTCGTCGAGCTCTGAACATACCAACTGCATGAGTCCTGAGTTGTGCAATATCGTAAATTTCATTTTCTGGATCTCTATTCAGTAGAATACTTGAGCAAAATGCCATTGCAAATAAACCACAATCAAAGCCATTTGTTTGTTTCTGTACTTTTGCGATCCTAATTTGAGGATGATATGGAAATAAATGATCCAAATAATTTCTTGCATCTTGATGAAGAGTTGTTGAATTCAAACTATCATAAATCGTGATGAATATGCCATTATAATGAGCTGTTATCCAATGTCCAATTCCAGGGCCAAAATTGCGCAAATTTAAAACTTGTAGATGCTTAGTACCCTCTGGTATTGCTTGAATCCTATTCAAAGCCTCTAAGTAATAAGTTGGTTGAGGCCTGTAGTCCGAAAAAGCATGGATCATGGTGAAAAATACGTCGAAATGAGTATCTTCAAGGTAACCTGAAGGATTTTGTAAGATGTTGTAATCGTGCTCTGTAAGTTCTTGTATCATTCTGAAATCATTATTCACGTCTAAATTGATATCTTCTGTATTGATATTAGTTTGCGTTCCGCTTTCGCCATGTATATCAGAATCTTTGGACTCCTGATATCTTACCTGCCGCTTGGAACGTTTTGACCTATTTTTCGTTGGCATTATAACGTATTTGCAAATACAACTAAGAAATGAATATAATTGATTTATTATTTGGAAATTATCAAATGAATTACTGATGTTGATACTCTAGTTATCTGTTGAAATTCTCTTTATCAAGTAAAAGTAAATTTTTTTCTCACCTTTTAATCTAATGTATGATTTTCTCAGTCGATAATAACTCTAGAGATACTAATTATTCAAGGACTTACTCAGCTCTTCTTGATTAATGTCTCACTTATGAATAAGTTACGAGAATGAGTTGGAAAAATATCTATTTTCCACACCAAAAACCTATAAATAAGAATTGTAGTAGTCAGTACTTGGAGAAAAATATATTTAAATAAATTATATTATAATTAAAAAATTATATCATGAAAAGTGTTCGATGGTAATATATATTTTAAGAAATGTTAAACTAATGTTTCGCAGGAAACTCTTTTTTTCCTGTTGAAATTAATATTTCACGAGGAGAATAAAAAAATATACTCATACTATTCGAGTTCCAACTGTAATCATTTGCCACATCTTATGATTTGTTTATTAATTTGTATAAATATGCAGTACATTGCAAAATTTCATATTATGGTTGAACAGTACATCTATTCAACAAAGATTCAAAATTGAATCAATTATCAACAAATGAATTGTTCTACTCTTTGAATTGCAAGTAGGAAAGTTTTGGATAGTTCTTTTGCTGTATATTGACTTACAACTGAAGTAATATGATAAAATCTTCATTTGATTTGAAAAGCTTCCTACGCAAATTCTTGATACATTTTTTAAATTTGTAAACGTGATTTTCTGACAGTTCCTGATTTTGATGAATCTTCACGTTTTAGACCCTACTGAGCCCGGAAAACATTATTCTAAAAAAAGTCGGTCTATCGGTCTGTCAGTCCGTCGGTCTGTGTTGGAAGCACGATAACTTGAGAATGCATGCGAGTTTTTAACTAAATCTCATATCTACGTTTTTTATCAAAAAGCTAGGTTCAAGTTCGTAGATGAGCTTTTTTCAACAAGTGGTACCGAATTTTTATTGATGAAACTTTTTAGTTTTTTGCGATTATTTCATAAACGGTGGTATTTATCATGAAATATGAAATAACTGAAACTAATCTTTGAATGATTTGGCACAGCATTCACAGTGAACATTTCTCAAAATTATCAACGGTTTAGTTGTAATTATATAATTTGTTACATTTTTCTGAAGCAAAGAAATAATTAGAATCATAATCGTCATTCGAACTTGGACATCACATGCGAACGTACGTGAATTGTTTATTTTTTTTAAGTAATTTGGCTTTATCATGTTTGGTATCAAATTGAAGCTCTTGTGGAGATAATTCTGTCAAAGAGCGTATTTGAACGATTGTCAATTGTTTCTTTCACAAAACATTCAAACAATGTTTAGTTTATTATCAACTTTGAGCCCTCGGGGAGATAAGCTTAGTAGGTATCAGAAATACAGATTGGTAGGATCCACGTTACTATCTTCAAATTACACTTCCGCCGATTGAATCTCGAAACTGTGTGTTTCAATGGATTAAAAACCCCAAAAATCTAGAAAAGGACTCTCCATTTTCTTATATATAAAATACTCATTTGTATAAGGACAAAAAAATAACCGCCATCTGTCACTTTAACAATTACAGCTGTCACTTTGACAATGACAGTTTTCACTTTGACAATACGCAATTAATTGTTTCGACATTTCAAATTCCTGAAACTGCGATGGAACTGGCCATAAAATTTATGGTCGGGAAAGTATTGTGTGGCTACAGCTAATTTTCAATCAATTTACAATTTTGCATATTTTCAATGTATCAAAGAGTCATACATAAACATTCAAACTTCAGTACAGCAAAGATCGCTTAAGCGTTGTCTAAATACGCTTAGCCACCGAGGCGGCTATCATACAACTAAAAAATGCCTATTATTATTGATGGTAACTCATATCATGAAAATAGTAGAATTTTGTGTCACATTTCCAAGCTGGGCATAAAAAGAAATATATTTTAGGTGACTGTATAGTCCTCGAAAAAGAATGCATAGATCACGACATAATAAAAAAACATAAAATCTCTGATTTTTTGAAAATATATTTTTTTATTTCAGAAATTGTGATAGAGAAGTTTGAAGAAATACTTTCAGCTATTAAAGCTCTTCTTAGGCTGAAATGAAGTAAATGGATGACTCGATTTTTTATGAATTGTTAGTTCATAACGTGGCGAATACCATTGTCTCATTTTTACGCGGTTACGTTGTCAGGCAGACTGTGAAAATGGTGATACAAAAGTTTGGAGAATTATTCTAGCTATTTAAATTCTTCTCAGGCTTGAATGAAGTGAATTGATGACTCGATTTTTCATTTATTGTTAGTTCATAGCGTGACAAATAACATTATCTCATTCTTACGCGGCTACGTTATAAGGCAGACTGTGAAAAAAGTGTCAAAAATTGTCACAAAATAGGCCTGTTGCGTATCTTCAAATTTCGACGAAAGCGCCGCATATTATCCAAAAATCACAACTTCAAGGTGTGATGTCACCTGTCAATGTTTTGAAATTTGTCAATCTGCTTTAAAATCAAAATGAAATCCATGACGTACCATCTGTATTTTTAATAATAATATTGTATTTAATTTATGACAACATTTGTAGACAAAAATATTCTAAAAGAAGCGAATCAACCATAGTCATTATTATTTTTATTGTTTATGTGACTCATCTAAAGGTAATCAATCACAATTGGATTTATAATGTGTTATATACGTACAGAATATGAGCGAAATCCTTGAGGGAAAGAGATTTTCTTATCTTGTTTATCTTCAAAACAATTCTTGAATTTTGAGAAGGAAAAATATCAAGCAAAAATTTGGTGCTATCAGTAAAGGATTCTGAGACGAATTTATGTGACTGTTCAATCAATTAAGAAACTTATCTAAGTGGTATTTATTTAGTTTCTTTACAATTATAATATTCAACTTCTCTTAAAGCTGGTTGATACTGAGAATTGAATGATATCTAATGCATTTTTATAGATTATTGCATAAAATCACACTCGTTTAACTGCTGTTATCCACATTTGTCTTTGTTTTGCTTCATAATCTCTTCTCGGAGACATATAAAAATTAGTACTGGTCTGTTTGCTTTAGTATTAGTACATCCAACTACACAACAACTTGTGTTTGAATGATTTATACTCATGATTATCGAATAATATGACATACAAAAATGACGTTTGACAGTTTGACGTTTCTGACGGCACACATCGTAGATGTAAAATTTAACCGATAGAGCGGAGCCACTGAGGATACGCAATAGGCGTATATTCTTTCTTATTAAAAAAAAACTATACATCGGACAGAAAGTGTTTCGGTAAAAAAAAAAATTGCAATTGGAAGACAAATAAAATCAGTTCATTCGAGCCCTAGTCGATTTAGTTGCTTTGGATAAATTGTGAGAAACTGTTGTTTACTTACTTGTACTGAGTACAGGGAAGTATTGTAAAACTGACAAAATTCACCTATCGAGATTTAGGTGGAATAATCCGTTTTGAGCATCCCTGAATCCATTTTGACTATTTTTGGCTTGATGTCGGTACGTATGTACAGATGTACGTGACTCGCAAATCTCAAAAATTATTGAATGTATTATGCTGAAATTTCGTATTCAAGACTGGTATGGGGTGTTGATTTGCACCTCGCATTATGGTTGCAATCGCCTGTACCAAAAGTTTCACTTGAAACTTTTTTTGAATTTTCCGCATAAATCGAGAATGATTAGCCGTAGGATACTGAAATGCAGTATTTGTGATTGCTGTAATATTTAAATGATCATGTCTCATTTTTGCTTCAAACGGCTGAACCGAAAAAGCACTTTATATGACAGACTTTTCGAATTTTCCGCGTAAATTCAAAACAATCAGTCGTAGAATTTTGAAATTTTGTATCAAGCACATTTGTAACATCTAGTTGTGGGCCTCGCATCATGATTGCAATCGTCTATACCGGAAGTGCAATTTATTTCGAAAATTTTTCGAATTCTTTATATATGTCTATATATATATATATGTATATATATATATATATATATATATATATATATAAATATATATATATATATATATATATATATATATATATATATATATATATATATATATATATATCTCCAATGATGTACAAGTAAGTCACGTCAGATTTTTTTGACCATTTTCTCAAAAACTCACAATTTGCATTATATTTAATATAAATATTTGAAATTTTGATGGGATATGGGTCTTGCAGCTTTTAACATATGCACCACATTTCAGAAAGATTGACTGTAGAATTTTCAAAAAATTTCAAAGAAAAAATCTGACGTGGATTTCACGTGACTTACTTATATCATTGGATATATAGTCGAATACAAAATCTCATTCCAGGGCTAATCGTTTTGGATTAATCTCAAGGACTCCAAGAATCTGTCAAGTAAAATGCGCTTTTAGCCTAGCCGGTTGCTATGGGAACAGTAGATCATCATTATTATGCTACAACATTCCTAAATACTGATTTGAATGATTCCACGGCTATCAGTTCTGAATTCATGTGCATAATTGGAAAATGTATTCCAACTGAAGTGCACTTTCGGTTCAGTCTATTGTTATGAAAATAGCAGGCAATTATTCATATGCTACAGCAGACTATAATACAAAATTTCAGTACTTTATAGCCGATCGTTCCGAATATATGCAAATAATTTTCAAAGATTGTCAAGTGAAGTACATTTTCGGCTCAGTCGATCTCAATGCAAATAGAATATGAATATTAAGATAGTATTCATCGTCTTGAATACTGAATTCTGAAAAGCTACGATCAATCATTTTGTATTTATGCTGAAAACTCGAGAAATGTTTCGGGTAAAGTGCACTTCCGGTTTAGCACATCGCAATCATACAGCTAGATGTTATAGAAATGCTCAATACGCAATTTCAATATTCTACAACTCATTGTTTTGAATTTATGCAAAAAATTTGAGAAGGCTCTTCTATAAAGTTCACTTCCAGCTTGAACGACTGGTACAAAAGTAGAAGAAAACCATAAATATGCTACAGCTATTACAAATATCCAATTTCAGTGTCCTACGGCTGATCAATCTGGATTTATGCGGAAAATTCAAAAAAGTTTCAAATAAAGTGTACTTCCGGTACAGACGACTGCAACCATAATGCAAGGTGCTAGTTGAACACCCTATATTAGTGTTAAATACGAAATTTCAGCACAATACTTTCAAAGGGTTCTGAGATTTTCGAGTTACGCACATACGTACCGACATCAAGCCGAAAATAGTCAAAATGGACTCAGGAATGCTTAAAACGGTTATTCCCATCCAAATATCGATAGGCGAATTTTTTCGGCTTATAATACTTTCTTGTACTCATAGTACAAATGAATAAAAAATATCCTCAACGATAAAAGCTTTAATACGAATTCCACCGAGCAACTAACTTTGATCTCTATGATATTATGTGCCATTTTTGAATGTATCGACCGATTTTTGTTAGCATTCTAACGAATCTCCAATTTTGATCGAGAAATTTGATGAATCGAGCTTCATTTTAGAGATTTTGGAGCGAATTCTCTAAGAAAATGCTTTGAGTGTGCGTTTTAACTTTTATTTTCAATAAAATAGAAGCGAATCACTTTCTCACCTTCAAATCAGATAGACAACTTCCACAATTAGATATGATTAGGTTATGGTAATAACTATTTGCTGCTTCTTTCACTCAACTCACTTAATAACTCCGTTTATGAAATTATTACAGCATCAAACTCCGAAATTCCTATTCCTGTAGTAGAACCTACGAGAAAAATTGTTTTAGTGATGATTTCATAGATAAGTATGTCTAAAAAATTCACATTTTTAGGTTAAGTTGGTAAAATGATTATTTCGTTATATTCCTACCTTATTTTGATTGAAATCTGAATCTCTAATACAATCAACTTCCGCAAAATATAAAATTCAATGCGAAACTATTGTAATTTTTTCCGTCAATTAAGAAATCGAAGAGAGATATATTGTCGTATATTCTACACACAATGCAGGACAAAACTGACTGTTATTAAACGCGGCAATATTACATATGTTGTTTATAAGTGCGCAAGCGCAAGAACTCAATCTGGAGTGCGTTCGGATGCTAAATGTATCGCTCAAAGCAAAGCGATGTCAAATATGACATGATTGATGCTTAGCTAATTTAGTCGAACGACTTGAACCAACTTTTTTCCATTTTAACTAATCTTAAATTCAAAGTAATGGCAGAGTTGCCTGTTTGCATGTTGAGGACCTCTGAATTTCTACTTTATAATGTTACTTTTTGGCTCAATCATGGACTGTTTGAATCAGCCACATAAACGTGCGACTTTCAAATACTTCCATTATGGTCAATCAACTCTGTTATGGAGCTACAAGCTACAACATTTGTACTGAAAACGCAGAAAATAGCAAAACTTTGGAAACTGAAGCTATCCTGTATCAACTTATTTCATCATTTTTGTCAATATTACAACACATGAGATAAATTTTTAGTTGCATGTTATTTATAGCAAACAATAAATCCATTTTAAAACATCTTCAATAGTACACAAAGAGCTAGATCAAGTTAAAATAATCGATGATATGTTCAACAGACCAGCAGTTGCATTGTGTAAGATTGGCAAGTGCAGTGCTGACCTCTGGTGCTTAACTAAAGTATATAACATTTGACATTAAGTTGAATTTTATTCTATTATTCTATTCAAAACAAACAATAAATCCATTTTATGCATTAACTGATTGTTGAAACATTCCAAACAGCTCATAAATATCGAATTAAAATGTTCATTTACTATATCCATAGATAAGACTCATCATGGACTGACAGCTCTTGTTATCAGCTGTCAAGTTTGATCAATGTTGCCAATAATATGGAAGAAATTTGGTTATTGAATATATTCTCAGTATTATATTCTACGAAATAATTATAAATAGCTCTGCGTCCGATCTCTAGAGAGTTTTAAATGACAAATCTATTCGTATAACACTTAAAACTGCAATGAAATCTTATTAAGTGAAGCTGGCTACAGATGTCAGAAGTAAAAAATCAATAAATCGCTATTCGCTGTTTGCATACTGCACAATCAGCGATTCCCTGCGGCAAAAATCTGAACAATTCCCATTGCAAATCAATAAATTGCAGTAATATAGAATTTATCAACAATAATAACTATTTCTTGCTTCATTCGACCAGTCAAAAAATAAGTACACCAGTTATATCATATGTAAATACATTGGAGAATATTTTTTATAATATTTGCTTCACTCAGTATAGCGATAAACCTAACAAACGCAGGCAATGTTAGGAGTGTAGGTTATGAAATAAATTAACTGATACTATTTGTTTATAATGAAATAAATCAAGTCACATGAATTAGATTTGCACGCATCGAACATTTAATAAATTTTGATGCACAACAGATCAGGATTGGGAAAATTTAGCTGCATTACATGTAAAAAGAATAAGTAGGTACAGTTCATCGAGTGATGTATGAATCATATTTCATAACATGTCAAATTATAATGATTGATGACTTCATTGTCGTAATTAGATGCCATTACTTAATATGACTCAGTTTTCTGATACAGACTGATGAGTCTCACAAAATTTGATTAATGTAAACTCTTATTTGTTCATTCGTTGGAATTTTCAAAGTGTTAGTTTCATTGATAGCGAAAGGATATTATAGTCAGCTCTTGATTGCTTGTTCTATTGTTGTATTTGGACAGAATGTTCGATTGGCTGGGTTCATCAAGATCAAAATCCAAATTTATTCAACTAAAAGAGGTGTGAGATTAGTATAAACCAAACTATCAATGCACAATATTGAAAATCAGAATAGATACTCGTGTATTGTTGAATTTGTACCACATGTATCTACCAAACTGTAATTGACATGTTTCAAATTCCATTCAATCTTCAATACTTATTCCATCCACAACAGAGAAACATCGTGAATTGGAATATCGTATCCAGAACATAGTATAATTGAATGATGGATCTTCGAATGACAGATAATCAGTATCAGTAATTAAAATTCACATCACTTGAGCCAGCGTTACAAGTCTCATTGGTTATTCTTTAGTGCCTACGAACAGTTAGGTTTCTTCCAGCAATATCATAAAAAATCAATTACTGAGAGTATCACTTCTTCAATCTCTTGAATTTATTGTATGCACGTTTCCTACAATATTTGTGAATATGAAATAAATTGTCCAGTGTATTAATAACTACATGCCCATATTTCACTATTCTTCAAGATTTGATCCAAGAATTTATCCAATTCTACGGTACAAAATACAAATTTAGTTTGATAATTATAAAAACATACCCATGAATAACCTTAATTTGTTCCATCTTCAATTATTCACTAAATTCATCAAGTGAAAATTTTATTTATCTGAAATGATTCTCAAAATTTATGTATACGCTTCCAACAATATCTTAAAATGTCAAAAAGTTGAAATGTCATTTCAACAATTGAATATGAACATCAAGTCGCAATGATCAGAGCAGGACCAGCCACATTGGAACGATAATCAATGCTACAGACATCGCAGCTTGTGATATCCACGCACAAACGCTTGATAGAATGTAGAAAAAAAATGTCTCAATCGGGTTGGTACCATAAAAGTATTTTTCCTAATCAAGGTAGGGCCTGTAGATAGAATTTGCTACAGAACGCAGGCTGACTTAATCCGGCGCTGTCGCAAAAGCCACGTTTACATTAGAGCGAAACAGCTAATAAAAGTTGGAGATATAAATTATTTAAAACAACTTTTCAGTAAATAAAATGCATCAGATAACATTTGCTCATGACTATTATGTATTAAACTATCATTAGAATTCATGTAAACTCAGTAGATTTTATAAAATCTTTCAAAATATTTTCCAATATGACATGTCAAAGTGACGTTTTCGAGATTCAGTAAAAAGCATGAATCACAGTAGAGCGACAAAATTTATAAAAGTTGTACTTATAAATCATTTGAAATACCTTTTTAACAATTGAATTGTATCACAGGACATTTGCTCATGCATATTAAACATTAAACTAATGTTGAAATTCACGTAAATGTAACAGAATTGATAAAATTTATAAAAATGTTTTCGAAATTGAAATGCCAAATGATTTGTGATTTTGTATACTCCTGTGAAATAGATGAGTAAAAGATAGGGGCACGCTGATCAACGCAAATTTTCGTCGTTTTTGATTTTTCCTGCAAATACTATAGGTACTAAAAATATGAGACCCCCGGAAGGCACTCGTCCTAAAGAATATCTATCAAATAAAAAAAAATTCAAAAAAATCCATCAATAAATAGAGGCTGTAGAAATGCGCAAAAAAATGACGAATCTATACCCAGAGTGGAACATAGGGCTTTTAGTATATATGACTAGCGCTTAGCCTGCTACGCAGGCCTAAGCCCTAGGCTTCGCAGCTCGATATGTGAACCGCCTCCGGCAAAAATTCTGTCTTTATGAGATGAATTCCAAGTATATTTTTAGCCCACAAAATCCTCCTGCTCCATATTACATTTGTGCATTTTTCCCTACTCGTGATTTCACTGTTTTTTATTGACAATTCCCAATATTATTTCATGTATTCATCAATTGGATAGATTGATTCCAACTCTTCTACGAATTACAAAGTCTAAATTCAAAACTCTACAGCGAGATAACATGTCTGAGCCATGTTTCGCATATTCTCAGTCATTGCTTTACTGTTTTCGAATACAAATTAGAGTATTAGTCATTACAACTTATGTAATCCTTCTGTTCTATTTTGATGACATACTTACATCCTTACAATTCGCTTCGCTCGTCAATTTGTACGTTATCACAATCTTTCTGTCTTCTTTGCAACTCTCAATATCATTTTGGATAGATATGGTTGATAATGCTGACTGAAATGATGCATGTACAGCGAATATACAAAAAGATTGTTACTCCACGTGAAACCGAGAATATCGAGTGGAAAGGAAAAATAGAATTTCAGTTGAAACTTTGTGTTTTCATCCCTTACACCCATTACCCTAAATATTTCTCTCAGGAGAATCATTCAGTTGAATCCTTCCATGAATTAGTGTATCTGATTCCTGAGCTCAATTTCGAGATTGATAGACCGTCTATTAAGCAGGATTATTTTCTCCATAGTAACATTTTTTCCTCATAGATTCTCTTCTAAATCACTACTCTGAGTCTGAAGTACTCAGCTCCAATTGTGCATTCAAAGAAACATGCATGTTCCACGTTCCTCCAGAAATAATTTTGGAGCTCACGCACTTTGATATACTTTTGCCTTCCAAAGACATGGTTTTCATCCATTCAGTCACTACTCTGGCACTCAAAAGCCCATGCTACATGTTTTGACCTCTTATATTTAGCTACAATATTCAATTTCCTCTGGAATCGTGATAATAGTTGTATTAAAATCAATTCAACATGTGTCTCAAATTCTTCTTCGATAAAAATAACATTATCCCTCCAAAATAGCTAATGAAAAAAGGAATAACATCAAAGACCATCATAAATTCCACTTGGATATATTTCAACTATTTCCTATTCCAATTGAGGGCAGTAAGAAAATTCAGTTTACATACAGAAATATAATTCTATTTTATTTATTTCATTCATTGAATTTATTCAAAAGAGCATATAATGTAAATTAATTGTGTTTATATCTCCGCCAATCAGTAGGCTTAAATTGTGGTCCAATAGAAGTCTTTGCACCGTTCTCAGCTAGAATAAGCTAATAAATATTCCACATTACTTTGCAATGTACGTCCACCTCAAAAAAGAGTCTGAAACTATTTCTGTTATGCGATTTTCCTCTTTTTGAAATGTCAGAAAATTAAAACTGTTATACGCTAATCAAATGCAATCACCAGAGTATTCATCTCTTCCTTAACTACGCATTGGAACATTAGTAGGATATTAAGATCCAGAGATTGATAGATATTGGGGCCTAGATAATGAGATGCTGAAAACTCGAGATCCAAATTTCAGAATTTCACACATGATTCTTGGAAATGTTGGAAGCACATAGTTATGACAACTCCAAAATATCCAAACAAAATTGAACATTGTTGTGTGAGAGAAATGGAATATATAGTTTTGTCTCGGTATGGCTTTGTGATTTGAAAGTCGTGGGGTCGAATCCTACCGACGTAGAAGAAGTTGGTAGAATTTCTACTGGATTATAATGTACTTTGTAGCGTACTCTCCAAGAGTAAGAACTGAGAGTACCCGTATTTTGACGAATGGTAACAGTACTCTCAGAAAATATCAGTCAATTTCACAGATTGCCTGGTGCGCTCTTACCAGGTGAAAGGCGTCACTGATATTCATTTACCTATTATATTTAAAATATATCGTTTTCTGAGAGAAACTATTCTTCAATAATCTTTTTCAAATTCATTAAACGTTGATAAAATCACTCGAATTGATTCCATTTATAGGAGAAATGATAAAAAATTCACATGAAAAATTGAACTATGTCAACAATGAAACAGTCTTTCCGAGATATTACGTGTCTTTCTTAAGAACTTCTAAGCATGCGGAATAAGTATTACTCTATTGTGACTGTAGAAAAATATTGTTTTGGTTCTTCCACCGGATTTACCAAAGTAGTATTCTATATTTCTCCCAAAGTTATACAATCTGGAAAAATATCCTCTAATGATATAGACTTCTCAATTCATTATTTTCCAATTTATGATATCACAAATGAATGTAAGATATGTTTACGGAATGAATCATATTGAATGTGAGCACACCATTTCTTTCAGAACAACGCTGCTAGGGCTTTTACTCTATCAAATACAATAACTTTGAGTATCTATTATAATCTCTTCTTGATTAGAGCTAAAAATTATTATAAATTCGAAATACCATCAATTCTTCCATAATCACCCTGAATAATACACTAATTGTCCGTATACCAGTTGAAAACAGTCCAAGAGCTCTTATGGGACTACGATTCAATCTACCATGCTGACAAAAATACAGACACGATTCACTCCCACTAAATATACATAATTTGGACCACACTTTCTAAAAATTGGATCAAGTCATAAAAGCAATAGTTATATACATATACCATTCGAACAAATCCAATTTAAATCTTCCGCCTGCATACATTTGATGAAAATATTTGATGCACGACTAACAGTTGATGTTAGCCGAGTACGATTCTGTGCTGATGTGAAATTGGTTCGCATTTCTGCCTATCAGAGATCTCTAATCGGAGTCCTATAAGAGCCTTGAGCAGGTCTCAACTAAAATAGACTGTATTTTGATGAAAACAACATTATTCTCATGATCATTCTGCTTAAGAACTCTCCAAAGATTGTTATGGGACAACGATTCAAGCGTTCTGATTGACTTATATTTGAACTAATTTCACAATAGCACAATATTAGCACTCAGTCTGTCAGTTGCTCGTTAATTATCATGAACAGATTGGTTCAAAGATTGAAATTTGTATCCATCCAGGTAATATGTAAGTATATTCCTTGCTTTTATTTCTTGAATTAATTTCCAGCAAAGTTGTTGTGAATTCTGGATACATTATGAGTGAATCATGTTCGTGGCTCAGTCATTCAGAGGACTCGAATCTTAGTGTCGTGGGAGTCCTCGGACTGTTCTTGAAACACATGAACTATGGTCGAAAGCACTATTGATAACTTCTAACAATTATTCATTGGATTTGATACATTTTCTGCATCGTACTATTTCATACATTGTAACCTATTATACAGAATGATACATTCTTTTAGAATCTATTGATGTCTCATTCTCAATTTGGAACAGTTTTTCTGCCATGGCATTCTGGTATCTTTGAATATGTGAAATTTTCTTTTCCTTGAGACGATGTTTTTGCAATTTTGGCCTTTTAATCCAAGCTGAAATTGAATATTTTTTGAAGAATGTCAATCCAATGTTTGTGAATTCAATTCATCAAAAAATGACAACAAATACTTTTCTTGACAACGTTAATGATCATGGAATCCTGCAGCATCTGCTTCTCTTACCGCAAGTTCATAATTCCTGCTTCAGGATCTCTACCGCGAGTGAACAGTTCCTCAAGAACCCCGTGAATAAAACATAAGTCATCCTGAACACAATAATCATTGTATAAGCTATAAAATCTTCTATAAAAAAAAAAATGCAAATGGGAAATATCTTACGCTCTAATACATCAACAAAACTTTCACTCACATGGAATATTCAATAAAATTAGCTTCCGATAATCTTACTTCTAGACTACGTATATCTCTGCAGTATACAATCAGTCCAGAAGCATAGGACTTCAAAATGACTGAATCTCTGAGTATTATAATCAGTACCCTGATCTTAAATTCCGATTCACAATGATTCTATTCCAATATTTTGATATATATCTAGTCTACATCTATTGGAATGGAGATGAACTATTATTCTAGCTTCATTGAGTCAATCAACAATAGATAATTGTTCAGTCAAAAAACGTATTTTAAATCCAATACCTTATCATATTTGTAGTGTGTGGATACAAAGATATATGTTTATGTACAAATTTAAGCGAATATTATTTGAAAAGCCATAATAGTCCAATCAAAATAGACATTCACCCTTGCATAAATTCCCAAGAAGTCGAAAATTGGCATGAACGTTAGGGATACCATTATGATAAAGTTGTGGTAAGTTTCCATTGATCCTATGTGTGCAAAAAACTTTATGCGAGGTCAAATTTCGTAGTAAGGGGTTTTTCGGACTTTGCAACGAAATTGTCAGTTTTATGATAGGAATAGCTCGGACAAAAATTATAGATCTTCCAATTCTCTACGAAAAGGGTGCTAACACTTTTTTCTCAAGGTTTACCATTTCTAAGAAAATGCCATTCTGAAGCTATATTTTCCATGACATGCACACGTTTCCACTCCACCTATGAGGTAGTGTACTTGGCGCGTATTTTCCGTCGTGGCTTTGCCGGTAGTCCTATTCCACGGTCTTCATATTGAAGTTCAATATAATATTAAGTCTTGTTATTCAACTGTTTCTTGTTATTTTTCATTTTCCTGAGTTGACATCAGTTGTTTCGTCGTTGATGTAAGGATCATCTTCTGTTAGAAACTCAGTAATTGAACATGACTGGTCTTTGCAACTGGTGCATGCTGGTGAACAAAGTAAGCCTATTTTTTTTAAGTTGCATTGCGAATTACATCCCATTTTGTAGTTGAAAAAAATAGTATTAGAGAGCTTTTCTGGTCCAGGTAGAAGCAGAGTGTGGATTGGTTGCAATACATCATCAATTAGCTTTCATCCCCATTCTTCTGGGTTTAGCTGATTATCAAGCCATCCATGAATTCGATAAAAAATGTTGATGAGCAGAAGCCAAGGTTAGAGGAAGACAACCCAATAGAACACCGTTTTTATTGCGTGTATGTTTTGCAAAAGAAACGTAGCGTAATTTATCATTGCAAATAATTTGAAGTAACAGACGGGCACATGTACAGAGGCAGCGTAATCATGCATATTATTGAAAATATAAATTTAGAATGGCTTTTTCTCAAAAATCGCAAATCTTGGTAGATAAAAGTGTAAGCACTATTTTTGTAGTGAATTGGAAGATCTATAATTTTTGTTTGAGCTATTCCTATCATAAAACTGACAATTTCGTTGAAAATTTGAAAAACCCATTTCTATGAGCCTTAAACCTGAATAAAATTTTCTGCACACATGGGATCGATGGGGACTTCTTACAACTTCATCATAATGGTATCCCTAACGTCCGTGCCAATTTTCAGCTTCTTGGGAATTTATGCAAGCGTATCCATATTTTTAGGGCCAACTTGACCGGACTATGAATAATTGGATAGAATTAGCATATCTTGAAGAAGAGTAATTTCTATTTTTCATTTATTAGTTCATAACATGACGAATAACATATCCCATTTGTCATTTTTTGCCATTTTTTCGAAAATTCATAACTTGTATTGTATTTTTTATGTAGACTTCAAATTCTGACAGAATGTGGGTAAAGAATGATTCTAACACATGCATCAAATTTTCAGAAGATCAAATGTGAACTTTTGGAGATATGTTGAAAAAACTAAAAGAAGGCTTTTCCGGAAAACGGCCATTGAGAAGTTGTTAGATAACGTACTCTATTTTTACAAAAAGCTTTTATTTTTTCAAGAAATACTCTACAATGTACCCGAATGGCGTTCTTTTTGAGCAAGTGAGAGTATGACGCCATCTAGTTACTTTATAGAGTAACTCTTGACAAAGGAAATGCAATCTGTGAAATTGATCTATGTTGGCTAACCATTTTTTATAGCCGTTTTTCGGCAGGGCCTTTTTTTAGTTTTTCCAACATTTCTTGAGAAGTTCAAGTCTATCTACTGAAAAATTTGATGGTTATGTTCAAAGCTACTTTATCCACATTCTGTCAAAATTTTGAGTCCCAATAACAGATACAATGCAAGTTATGAATTTCCGAAAAAATGGCAAAATAATTACTATTTTTGCAATCAACCCAGAAGCAGCTGGACTAATCAAGATTCAGGAGAACTTATTCGATCCGTCTTCCTATTGCGTACGTTTTTCAGCGGAACACTATTTTCCGTCAGATGCGTGGTTTTTTTAGTAAAACGCAAAAAACTGTTTTTGGCAGCTTTTGACCTCTTTTTTGACAGCCTTTCTGACATTGTAGCCACGTACTAATGGAATATGTTATTCGTCACGTCATGAACTAACAAATACAGAAGAATAGATTTCAAATTATCAATTTTTTTGATTTTAGCATATATTCACGCTAATTCTGCTTGACTTAAATCTCATCATTAACCAGAATGACAGACCTATATAAAAATTAATGAGCTTAATCTTATTCTGAGATCTAGCTCGTATATGTCTATTACTGCAAGGGTCGTATCTAAAAGTTATAAAAATTTGATTCTAAAATCTGTCACTACGGGCAGTGATGCGCGTCCTAACTTCTAGTTTCTGATTTTATGGTCTTTGCAGTATATTTGTCTATGTCCTTATCAAAAACTGATCCATTAATTTTACACGTACAAATGGAATAAAATGTACAATATTATTATTAAAAATTCCTACAAGAAGAGTATCTTTTGGAAAAAATATTTGTCCGAGTACATATTTTTCTGTTTGTTTTGTACAACAATTAACTCTTGATTCCAACAATTACACTCTAGTACCTGGTGTTCACCTCGAAATGGGGTATTCCACTATTATCAAAATTGGAGAAATTTTCATGAAAATATGAAAATATGGCATGAATAATAGGTATAAGTAATGAAAATGATATTGAATATTGCTCCGTTTCAATGAAAAGACGATTTAATACTTATATGACGTCATGATGACGTCTAAAAGTCTATTGTGGTCCTCAAACAGTGGACTTCATAGGTGTACAAGTTCCTACAAGATTTGTTCATATTCATAAAAAAAATATTGTTGCGTTGCAATTTGATGTACTCATAAATTATTGGAAACGTATCGAAATAGTTGAAATATGTATCATCTCTATTTTTCGAATGCTGTTCAGAAACATTTTGAGAGGCCTTCAAGTTTCACAGGCATGCGCATTGAGTAAATATGACTGGTATTGTTTGGTCAAAAGAAACGTGATTTTCATAACTGAATTTGATAACTGTATAATTTATTCAGCTCGTGTTCTTACTGACAATAATAAAAATAATTTGGATGATGTTAAATAAGCTGAACACTATCGCCACCTATTTCACTTTACGTCAATATTCTCAAAATGTTTGATGATGAATAAGACCAACCGTTTGAGTGACACAATAGACTTTTGGACGCCACGGCAGATTTTTAAAAAGACTCAGGAAAAACTCTGATAACTCGCTGTTAACGCAAAATTGTGTGCATTCGAGGACGGATTCATGCGTAGTATGTTGTATTGGATAGATTTATGTGATTTGCGATACTTTCAAACTGCTCAGAATGTGATAATTTTGACTTATTTCAAACTTCATAAAACTGCAGATAGCGCTCTGAAAGCACAAAATATGATGTTTTTGTTGATAGATTCATACATATTATGAGGTCCTGAATAGGAATATGAACTTTTTGATTGTGAAAATCTGGGCGGGGAAGCGTGATTTCGACTTATTCCAAAGTTTGTAAAACTGCTTCCCAAGTACTACGAGATTTTTTTGAATCGCATTTTCACTAATACTTTTATCTATTCATGTCCAATTGGATAAGAGAATGAAAAAAAAAAAACAGTGGAATACCCTTATGAGAAGAATAAAAATTAAAGCCCAGAATATTAGATGACACAAACTTTAGATCCAGATTTTAGAACAACTGGGTATGCTGCCCTGTCCAAAAGATGGCAGTTAACAGTAAACTCCAAATGAATATCTGCAGCTTATGTATATTGATCAAATTTCCAGGATCGAAAGCAGGTTTATCGGAAAACTATCTTATATCCAGTTTCATACTCAAATTGAAATTAGTCACTTGCCATATATTGGATGTTATATATTTGAGTACTTGTGGATTATTATACAGAATAATGTAGGTACAGTTCATTGAGTGATGTATGATTTATAATTTATAACAAATTAAATATGATGATTGATGACTCTATTGTCGTAATCAGATGTCATAACTTGATATGACTCAGTTTTATGATACAGACTGATAATTCTCACAATTTTTTATTAATGTAAACTCTCATTTGTTCATTCGTTGGAATTTTCAAAGTGCTGGCTTCATTGATAGCAAAAGGATATTATAGTCAGCTCTTGATTGCTTGTTCTATTGTTGTATTTGGACAGAATGTTTGATTTACTGGGTTTATCAAGATCCAAATTCAAATTTATTCAACTGAAAGAAGTGTGATATTAGTTTGAACCAAACTATCAATGAACAATATTGAAAATCAGATTAGATATCCGAGTATTGTTGAATATTCACTACATGTATCTACCAAACTAATTTCATTCAATCTTCAAATTTTTTCCATCCACAACAGAGAAACATCGTGAATTGAAATATCGTATCCAGAAGATAGTATAATTAAATGATGGATCTTCGAATGACAGATAATCAATATCAGTAATTGAAATTTACATCACTTGAGCAAGCGTTTTGAGCCTTATGATCATTCTTCAGTGCCTAGGAACAGTTAGGTTTCTTCCAACAATATCATTACAAATCAATTACTGATTGTACCACTTCTTCAATCTCTTGAATTTATTGTATGCACGTTTCCTAAGATATTTGTGAATGTGATACAAATTGTCCAGTGTATTAATAACAACATGCTCATATTCCACTATTCTCCAAGATTTTTTCCAAGGATTCATCCCATTCTACGGTACGGAATACAAATTTAGTTGAATAATTATGTATACATACCCTTGAATAACCTTTTTTTGTTCCATCTTCAATTATCCACTATATTCATCAAGTAAGAATGATATTTATCCAAAATGATCCTCAAAACTCATGTATTTGTTTTTAAAAATATCTCAAAATGTCAATAAGTTGAAATGTCATTTCAACAATTGAATATGAACATCAAGTCGCAATGATCAGAGCAGGATCAGCCACATTGGAACGATAATCAATGCTACGGACATCGCAGTTTGTGATATCCACGCACAAACGCATGATAGAATGTAGAAAAAAAATGTCTCAATCGGGTTGGGACCATAAAAGTATTTTTCCTAATCAAGGTAGGGCCTGTAGATAGAATTTGCTACAGAACGCAGGCTGACTTAATCTGGCGCTGTCGCAAAAGCCACGTTTACATTAGAGCGAAACAACTAATAAATGTTAGAGATATAAATTATTTAAAACAACTTTTCAGTAAATAAAATGCATCAGATAACATTTGCTCATGACTATTATGTACTTAACTATCATTAGAATTCATGTAAACTCAGTAGATTCTATGAAATCTACCAAAATATTTTTCAAATTGACATGTCAGAGTGACGTTTTCGAGATTTAGTAAAAAGCATGAACCACAGTAGAGCGACCAAATTTATAAAAGTTGTACTTATAAATCATTTAAAATACCTCTTTCACAATTGAATTGTATCGCAGGACATTTGCTCATGCATATTAAACATTAAACTAATGTTAAAATTGACGTAAAAATAACAGAAATGATGAAATTCATGAAAATGTTTTCGAAATTGAAATGTCAAAATGACGTGTGATTTTGTATACCCCTGTGAAATAGATGAGTAAAAGATAGGGGAACGCTGATCAACGCAAATTTTCGTCGTTTTTAATTTTTCCTGCAAATACTATAAGTATCAAAAATATGAGACCCCCAGAAGGCACTCGTCCTAATGAATATCTATCGATTAAAAAAAAAATCATAAAAATCCATCAATAAATAGAAGCTGTAGAAATGCGCAAAAAAATGACGAATCCATACCCAGAGTGGAACATAGGGCTTTTAGTATATATGACTAGCGCTTGGCCTGCTACGCAGGCCTAAGCCCTAGGCTTCGCAGCTCGATATGTGAACCGCCTCCGGCAAAAATTCTGTCTCTATAAGATGAATTCCAAGTATATTTTTAGCTCACAAAATCCTCTTGCTCCATATCATATTTGTGCATCTCTCTCTACTCGTGATTTCACTGTTTTTATTGACAATTCTCAATATCATTTCATGTTTTCATCAATCGGATGAATTGATTCCAACTTTTTACGAATTACAAAGTCTAAATTCAAAACTTCACAGCGAGATAACATGTCTGTGTCATGTTTCGCATATTCTCAGTCATTGCTTTACTGTTTTCGAATACAAATCAGAGTATTAGTTATTACAACTCATGTAATCCTTCTGTTTCATCTTGACGACATACTTGCATCCCTACAATTCGCTTCGCTCGTCAATTTGTATGTCATCACAATCTTACTGTCTCCTTTGCAACTCTCAATATTATTTTGAATAGATATGGTTGATAATGTTGACTGAAATGATGCATGTACATCGAATATACAAAAAGATGGTTACTCTAGGGGAAACCGAGAATATCGAGTGGAAAAGTGAAATATAATTTCAGTTGAAATTTTGTGTTTTCATCACTTACTATCATTATCCTAAATATTTCTCCTAGGAAAATCATTCAGTTGATTTCTTCCATGAATAAGCGTATCTGATTTGTGAGCTCAATTGCGGGATTGATAGACTGTCTATTAAGCAGGACTATTTTCTCCGTTGTAACATTTATTCCTAATAGATTTTCTTCTAAATCACTGCTCTGAGTCAGCTCCAATTGTGCATCCAAAGAATCATGCATGTTCCATGTTCCTCCAGTAATAATTCTGGAGCTCACGCACTTTGATATACTTTTGCCTCCCAAAGACATGTTTTTTATCCATTCAGTCATTAGTCTGGCATTTAAAAGCCCACGCTACATGTTTTGACTGCTCATATATAGCTACAATATCCAATTTCCTTTGGAATTGTAATAATACTTGTAATCAAATCAATTCAACATGTGTCTCAAACTCTTCTGCAATAAAAATAGCATTCTTCCTCCAAAATAGCTAATAAAAAAAAATAACATCAAAGGCCATCAAAAAATCCACTTGGATATATTTTAACTATTTTCTATTCCAATTGAGGACACTTTAAAGTCATTATGGGACAACAATTCAAGGATTTCGATTGGCCGATATACGGCTTTGGCTATCCGTCAGTTGCATTAACTCATAGCCGTTCATTAATTATGATAAATGAATTTGTGCAGTATGAAAATTAAGCTTACATATGGAAATATAATTCTATTTTATTTATTTCATTCATTGAATTTTTTCAAAAGAGCATTTAATGTAAATAAATTGTGTTTATATCTTCGCCAATCAGTAAGCTTAAATTGTGGTCCCATAGACGTCTTTGCACCGTTCTTAGCTAGAATGAGCTATGAAATATTCCATATTACTTTGCAATGTACGTTCACCTCAAAAAAATGCCTAAAACTATTTCTGTTGAATGATTTTCTTTTTTTTTGAAATGTCAGAGAATTAAAACTGTTATACGCTAATAAAATGAAATCATCGGAGTATTTATCCCTTCCTCAACTGCGCATTGGAACATCAGTAAAATATTAAGATCCAGAGATTGATAAATATTGGGGCCTAGATAATGAGATGCTAAGAACTCGAGATCCAAATTTTAGAACTTCTCACATGATTCTTGCGAATGTTTGAAGCACATAGTGATGACAACAATATGTCCAAACAAAATTGAACATTGTTGTGTGAGAGACATGGAATATATAGTTTTGTCTCAGTGTCAATATGCTGGCTTTGTGATTTGGAATTCGTGGGATCGAATTCTACCGAAGTAGAAGAAGTTGGTAGAATTTATACTGAATTATAATGTACTCTGTGACGTACTCTCCAAGAGTGACAACTGAGAGTAACCGTATTGCGACGAATGGTAACAGTACTCTCAGAGAATATCAGTCAATTTCACAGATTGCCTGGTGCACTCTTACCAGGTGAAAGGCGTGACTGATATTCATTTACCTATGATATTTGGAATATACTGTTTTCTAAGAGAAACTATGCTTCAATAATTTTTTTCATATTCATCAAACGTTGATGAAATTACTGGAATTGACTCCATTTTTGGAAGAAATGATGAAAAATTCACAAGAAAAATAAAGCTATGCCAACAATAAAACAGGTTTTCCGAGATATTACGTGGCTTTCTTAAGAACTTCTAAGCATGAGGAATGAGTATTATTCTATTGTGACTGTAGAAAATAGTATATTGTACAACAAGTATAGAAAATTACCTATTTCACACGAGGTGTGCAATTTTCAGCACGAGACGGAGTCGAGTGCTGGAATCACACAAGTGTGGAATAGGTGATTAAATACGTGTTGTACACTATACTTTTTCTACGATCACAGTTTTAAATGAAATATGTAGATAAATCATTCGTTTAACTGAGATTATAAAGCTTCTTTCACAAATGTAAAATAATTTAGGCATTTTAATTGTTTGCTCTGCTTATTTATTGTGACATTAATTTTAGCTATGATTTGAAACATTATTGATATATTTTCTATCAGTTGATTGACATTTCATTGTTGTGTGATCTAATTGTTGCAAACTACGGAAAGATTGTATCTGATTGGCCCACTCTCACCAAGCGACCTTCTGATTGGTTCATTAGCTAGAATTTTCTGTGATCTCGGGTAGCGTGTTTTCTAAATTTTCGTCACTAACCATTTTCCAACTGCAGTAATGATATTTGTGGATATCTTATTTTGGTTATGATACGATAATTACATACATAATTTCTCGATTTCAACAGAATGTGATGAAACGTGTGTTGTCTGCTTCAATTTGACAGTTGTGATTCGTAGTGTTGCCAACCTTTGAAATATATATTACAAGAATAAGAAAATAATTCCAACAGAACTTAGTGCAATTTTGTTACATAAATGTGGCTTATAAAAGGGCAAACAGAGATTTATATCAAGTCCGTGATATTTATTAATAATCTAGCTAAATATATCATATATATATCACCTAAAGAATATTCAGAATGAATCATCAATATATAAGTTGGTCAAACTGGTGTGAGAAATCATTTCTCACGACTTTTCGCACAGTTATGTGAAATTGTAAGTTTTCTAGTTGTGTTTTGTGTGAGAAATATGTTGTTTTCTATAGTGATCGTAGAAAAATTTTTTTTTGGTTCTTTCACCTGCTTAACCAAAGTAGTATTCTATATTTCTCCCAAAGTTATACAATCTGGAAAAATATTCCATAATAATATTGACTTCTCAATTCATCATTTTCCAATTTATGATATCACAAATGAATGTAAGATATGTTTACGGAATGAATCATAGTGAGTGTGAGCACACCATTTCTTTCAAGACAACGCTGCTAGGGCGTTTACTTCATCAAATACAAAAACTTTTGGTATTTATTCTCAACCAATGTCTTCTTGATTGGAACTAAAAATTATTATAGATTACTAATACACTAATTGTTTGATATTTGTCAGTTAAAAACAGTCCAAGAGCTCTTATGGGACTACGATTCAATCTACCATGCTGGCAAAAATACAGACACGATTCACTCCCAGTAAATATACATAATTTGGACCACACTCTCTAAAAATTGGATCAAGTCATAAGAGCAATAGTTATATACATATACCTTTCGAACAAATCCAATTTTAATCTTCCGTCTGCATACATTTGATAAAAATATTCGATGCACGACTAACAGTTGATGTTAGCCAAGTACGATTCTGTGCTGATATGGAATTTGTTCGCATTTCTGCCTATCAGAGATCTCTAATCGGAGTCCTATAAGAGCCTTGAGCAGGTCTCAACTGTATTAGACTGTATTCTGATGAGAACAACATTATTCTAATCGTCATTTTGATTAAGAATTGTCCAAAGATTGTTATAATACTACGATTCAAGCGTTCTAATTCACTTATATTTGAACTATTTTCACAATAGCACAATAATCGCACTTAGTCTGTCAGTTGCTCATGAATTATCATGAGCAGATTGGTTCAAAGATTGAATTTGTATCCATTCAGTTAATATATGAGTATACTCCTTGCTTTTATTTCTTGGATTCAATCACATCAAAGTTGTTGTGAACTCTGAATTCATTGTGAGTGAATCATGTTCGCGGCTCAGTCATTTAGAAGACTTGAATCTTAATGCCGTAGGAGCTCTTCGACTGTTCTTGAAACACATGAACTATAGGCGGAAGTGCTATTGATAACTTTAAACAATTATTCATTGGACTTGATACATTTCCTGCGACGTACTATTTCATACATTGTTACCTATTATACAGAATGATACAATCTTTAAGAATCTATTATTGTCTCATTTTCAATTTGAAACAGTTTTTCTGCCATGGCATTCTGGTATCTGTGAATATATAAAATTTTCTTCACCTAAAGACGATGTTTTTGCAATTTTCGGCCTTTTTATCTGAGCTGAAATGAAAGATTTCTTGAAGAATGTCAATCCAATGTTTGTAAATTCAATTCATCAAAAAGTGACAACAAATACTTTTCTTGACAACGTTGATGATTATGGAATCCTGCAGCATCTGCATCTCTTACCGCAAGTCCATAATTTCTGCTTCAGGATCTCTAACGTGGGTTAACAATTCCTCAAGAACCACGTAAACAAAACATCAGTCATCCTTAACACAATAATTAATGTATAAGCTATAAAATCTTCTATAGGAAAAAATGCAAATGGGAAATAACTTAAGCTCTTATACATCAACAAAACTTTTATTCACATGGAAAAGTTCATCAAAATTAGCTTCCGATAATCACACTTCTAGACTACGTATACCTCTGCAGCAGTCGATTTGCAATGGACGACTGACGCATCCACACAAACAGTCCAGAAACATAGGCCTTCAAAATGACTGAGTCTCTGAGTCTTATAATCAGTACTCTGATCTCAAATTCCGATTCACAATGATTGTATTTCAATATTTTGATGTATATTTAGTCTACATCTATTGGAATGGAGATAAACTATTATTCTGGCTTCATTCAGTCAATCAACAATAGATTATTGTTCAGTCAAAAAACGTATTTTAAATCCAATATCTTATCATATTTGCAGTGTGTAGATACAAAGATATATGTTTATGTACAAATTGAGGCGAATAATATTTGAAAAGCCATAATAGTCCAGTCAAAATAGACATTCACCCTTGCATAAATTCCCAAGAAGCTGAAAATTGGCATGAACGTTAGGGATACCATTATGATAAAGTTGTGGTAAGTCTCTATTGATCCTATGTGTGCAAAAAATTTCATGCGAGATTAAAGTTCGTAGTAATGGGTTTTTCGGATTTTGCAACGAAATTATCAGTTCTATGATAGAAATAGCTTAGACAAAAATTATAGATCATGTACATAGGCTCCGTGATCATGCATATTATTGAAAATATAACTCTAGAATGGCTTTTTCTAAGAAATGGCAAGTCTTGGTAAAAAAAGTGTGAGCACTTTTTTTGTAGAGAATTAGAAGATCTATAATTTTTTCCTGACCGTTTTCTATCATGAAACTGACAATTTCGTTGAAAATTTGAAAAACCTATTTCTATGAGCTTTGACCTCAAATAAAAATTTTTGCACAAATGGGATCGATGGGAACTTCTTACAACTTCATCATAATGATATCTCTAACGTTCATGCCAATTTTCAGCTTCTTGGAAATTTATGCAAGCGTATCCGTATTTTTAGGGCAAACTTGACCGGACTATAAATAGTCGGATAGAATTAGCATATCTTAGAGAAAAGTTATTTCTATTATCCATTTGTTAGTTCATAACATGACAGATAACATATCCCATTTGTCATTTTTTGCCATTTTTTCGAAAATTCATAACTTGTATTGTATTTATTAATAAAACTTCGAATTCTGACAGAATGTGGGTGAAGAATGATTCTAACACATGCATCAAATTTTCAGTAGATCAACTGTGAACTTTTGAAGATATGTTGAAAAAACTAAAAGAAGGCTCTTCCGAAAACGGCCATTGAGAAGTTGTTAGATAACGTACTCTAATTTTACAAAAAGCTATTATTTTTTCAAGAAATACTCTACAATGTACCCGAATGGCGTTCTTTTTTAGCAAGTGAGAGTATGACGCCATCTAGTTACTTTGTAGAGTAACTCTTGACAGAGGAAATGCAATCTGTGAAATTGATCTTTGCTGGCTAACCATTTTTTATGGCCGTTTATCGGCAGGGCCTTTTTTTTGTTTTTTCAACATTTCTTGAGAAGTTCAAGTCGATATTCTGAAATATTTGATGCGTATGCTAAAAGCTACTCTACCCACATTCTGTCAAAATTTTGAGTCCCAATAACAGATCAATGCAAGTTATGAATTTCCGAAAGAATGGCAAAATAATTACGATTTTTGCAATCAACCCAAAAACAGCTGGACTTATCAAGATTCAAAAGAACTTATTTGATCCGTCTTTCTATTGCGTACGTTTTTCAGTGGAACACTATTTTCCGTCAGATGCGTGGTTTTTCAGTAAAATGCAATAAACCGTTTATAGCAGTTTTTGACCTTTTGTTCGACAGCCTTTCTGACATTGTAGCCGCGTTCAAATGAAATATGTTATTTGTCACGTTATGAACTAACAAATACAAAAAAATTGATTTGAAATTATCAATTTTCTTGATTTTAGCATGTATTTGCGCTATTTTTGTCCGACTTAAATCTCATTATCATTAACCAGAATGACAGACCTATATATAAATTGATGAGCTAAATCTGATTCTGAGATCTAGTACGTATATGTCTATTACTGCAAGAGTCGTATCTAAAAGTTATAAAAATTTGATTCTAAAATCTGCTACTACGGGCAGTGATGCGCGTCCTAACTTCTAATTTCTGATTTTATGGTCTTTGCAGTATATTTGTCTATGTCTGTATCAAAAACTAATTCATCCATTTGACACGTAGAGAGAGCACTCTTCAGATGTTCAAATGGAATAAAACGTACAATATTATTATTGAAGATTCCTACAAGAAGAGTATCTTTTGGAGAAAATATTTGTCCATGTGCATATTTCTCTGTTTGTTTTGTACAAAAATTGACTCTTGATTCCAACAATCACACTCTAGTACCTAGTTTTTACCTCGAAATTGTATACTACGCCCTATTAAAACATTAGCTCATGAAGCTGCAGTTTATGTATATTGATCAAACCAGGATCGAAAGCAGAATTATCAGAAAACTATCTTATATCCAGTTTCATACACCAAGTGAAAGAATACATTCATATTGAATTATCTATTATAAATACGAAGTTGATGGAAATACTTATACTCGAATAGAAATTAGTCACTTGCCATATATTGGATGTTATATATTTAAATACTTGTGGATTATTGTACAGAAAAATGTAGGTACAGTTCATTGAGTGATGTATGATTTATGATTTATAACAAATCAAATATGATGATTGATGACTCAATTGTCATAATCAGATTTTATTACTTAATTTGACTAAGTTGTATGATACAGACTGATGATTCTCACAAATTTTGATTGATGTAATCTCCTATTTGTTCATTCGTTGGAATTTTCAAAGTGCTAGCTTCATTGATAGCGAAAGGATATTATAGTCAGCTCTTGATTGCTAGTTCTGTTGTTGTATTAGCACAGAATGTTCGATTGGCTGGGTTTATCAAGATCCAAATTCAAATTTATCCAACTGAAAGAAGTGTGAGTTTAGTATAAACCAAACCAGCAATGAACAATATTAAAAATTAGAGTAGATACTCGTGTATTGTTGAATTTGTACCACATGTATCTACCAAACTGTACTTGAAATGTTTCAATTCAATCTTCAATACTTATTCCATCCACAACAGAGGAACATCGTGAATTGAAATACCGTATCCAGAAAATAGTACAATTGAATGATGGATTTCTGAATAACAGATAATCAGTGTCAGTAATTAAAATTCACATCACTTGAGCAAGCGTTTTGAGTTTCATTGTCCCAACAATACCACTACAAATCAATTATTGATTGTACGACTTCTTCAATCTCTTGAATTTATTGTATGCACGTTTCCTGAGATATTTGTGAATGTGATATAAATTGTCCAGTGTATTAATAACAACACGCCCATATTCCACTATTCTTCAAGATTTTTTCCAAGAATTCATCCAATTCTACGGTACGGAATACAAATTTAGTTGAATGATTATGTATACATACCCTTGAATAACCTTTTCTTTGTTCCATCTTCAATTATCCACTATATTCATCAAGTAAGAATGATATTCATCCGAAATGATTCTCAAAATTCATGTAAACGCTTTCAACAATATCTTAAAATGTCAAAAAGTTGAAATGTCATTTCAACAATTGAATATTAACATCAAGTCGCAATGATCAGAGCAGGACTAGCCACATTGAAACGATATTAAATGCTACGGACCCCGCAGCTTGCGATATCCACACACAAACGCCTGATAGAATGTAAAAAAAAAATGTCTCAATCGAGCTGGGACCATAAAAGTATTTTTCCGAATGAAGGTAGGGCCTCTAGATAGAATTTGCTACAGAACGCAGGCTGACTTAATCCGGCGCTGTCGCAGAAGCCACGTTTACATTAGAGCGAAACAACTAATAAATGTTGGAGATATAAATTATTTAAAACAACTTTTCAGTAAATAAAATGCATCAGATGACATTTGCTCATGACTATTATGTACTCAACTATCATTTAAATTCATGTAGACTTAGTGGATTTTATGAAATCTACAGAAATATTTTACAGTTTGACATGTCAAAGTGACGTTTTCGAGATACAGTAAAAAGCATGGATCACAGTAGAGCGACAAAATTTATAAAAGTTAAACTTATAAATTATTTAAAATACCTTTTTAACAACTGAATTGTATCACAGGACATTTGCTCATGCATACTAAACATTAAACTTATGTTAAAATTGACGTGAAAATAACAGAAATAATAAAATTTATAAAAATGTTTTCGAAATTGAAATGTCAAAATGACGTGTGATTCTGTATACCCCTGTTGAACAGATGACAAAAAGATATTGGCTCGTTGATCAACGAAAATTTTGGCCGTTTTTAATTTTTCCTGAAAATACTATAAGTACCAAAAATATGAGACCCCCGGAAGGCACTCGTCCTTATGAATATCTATCGAATGTAAAAAATTTCATAAAAATTCATCAATAAATACGACCTGTAGAAGAGCGCAAAAAAGTGATTACCCTATAGTCAGAGAATTAAGCCTTTTAGTATATAGTAATAGCGCTTGGCCTGCTACGCAGGCCTAAGCCCTAGGCTTCGCAGCTCGATATGTGAACCGCCTCCGGCAAAAATTTTGTCTCTATAAGATAAATTCCAAGTATATTTTTAGCTCACAAAATCCTCCTGCTTCATATTATATTTGTGCATTTTTCTCTACTCGTGATTTCACTGTTTTTTATTGACAATTCCCATTATCATATCATGTATTTATCAATCGGATAAATTGATTCCAACTCTTCTACGAATTACAAAGTCTAAATTCAAAACTTCACAGCGAGATAACATGTCTGTGCCATGTTTCGCATATTTTCACTCATTGCTTTACTGTTTTCGAATTAGAGTATTAGTTATTACAACTCATGTAATCCTTCTGTTTTATTCTGACGACATACTAACATCCTAACAATACGCTTCGCTCGTCAATTTGTATGTAATCACAATCTTTCTGTCTTCTTTGCAACTCTCAATATTATTTTGAATAGATATGGTTGATAATGCTGACTTAAATGATGCATGTATATCTAATATAGAAAAAGATGGTTACTCCAGGTGAAACAGAGAATATCGAGTGGAAAAGTAAAATAGAATTTCTGTTGAAATTTTGTGTTTTCATCACTTACACCCATTATCCTAAATATTTCTCTCAGGAGAATCATTCAGTTGGTTTCTTCCATGAATTAGCGTATCTGATTTCTGAGCTCAATTGCGAGATTGATAGACTGCCTATTAAGCAGGACTATTTTCTCCGTAGTAACATTCTTCCCTCAAAGAAACTATGCTTCAATAATCTCTTCCAAATTCATCAAACGTTGATAAAATTACTCGAATTGATTCCATTTTTGGGAGAAATAATGAAAAATTCACAAAGAAAATTAGACTATGCCAACAATGAAACAGTTTTTCAGATATAACGTGGCTTTCTCAAGAACTTCCAAGCATGCGGAATAAGTATTATTCTATTGTGACTGTAGAAACATATTTCTTTGGTTCTTTCACCTCATTTACCAAAGTAGTATTCTCTATTTCTCCCAAAGTTATACAATCTGGAGAAATATTCTCTAGAAATATTGACTTCCCAATTCATTATTTTCCAATTTATGATATAACAAATGAATGTAGGATATGTTTACGGAATGAATCATATTGAGTGTAAGCACACCATTCCTTCCAAAACAACGCTGCTAGGGCTTTTACTTCATCAAATACAAAAACATTTAGTTTCTATTCTCAACCAATGTCTTATTGATTAGAACTAAAAATTATTATAAATTTGAATTGACATTAATTCTTCCATAATCACCCTGAATAATACACGTATCGTCCGATATGCCAGATAAAAACAGTCCAAGAGCTCTTATGGGACTACGATTCAATCTACCATGCTGGCAAAAATACAGACACGATTTACTCCCAGTAAATATACATAATTTGGACCACACTCTCTGAGAATTGGATCAAGTCATAAGAGCAATAGTATACATATACCATTCGAACAAATCCAATTTGAATCTTCCGTCTGCATACATTTGATAAAAATATTTGATGCACGACTAACAGTTGATGTTAGCCAAGTACAATTCTGTGCTGATGTGAAATTAGTTCGCATTTCTGCCTATCAGAGATCTCTAATCGGAGTCCTATAAGAGCCTTGAGCAGGTCTCAACTAAAATAGACTGTATTTTGATGAAAACAACATTATTCTTATGGTCATTTTGTTTAAGAACTGTCCAAAGATTGTTATGGGACTACGATTCAAGCGTTCTGATTGACTTATATTTGAACTAATTTCACAATAGCACGATAATAGCACTCAGTCTGTCAGTTTCTCGTTAATTATCATGAACAGATTGGTTCAAAGATTGAAATTTGTATCCATTCAGGTAATATGTAAGTATATTCCTTGCTTTTATTTCTTGAATTCATTCCCAGCAAAGTTGTTGTGAATTCTGGATTCATTGTGAGTGAATCATGTTCGTGGCTCAGTCATTCAGAGGACTTGAATCTTAGTGTCGTGAGAGCCCTCGGACTGTTCTTGAAACACATGAACTATAGTCGAAAGCACTATTGATAACTTCTAACAATTATTCATTGGATTTGATACATTTTCTGCATCGTACTATTTCATACATTGTAACCTATTATACAGAATGATACATTATTTTGGGATCTATTAAGGTCTCATTTTCAATTTGGGACAGAATATATGAAATTTCTTCTTTTCCTAAAGACGATGTTTTTGCAATTTTGGTCTTTTTATCCAAGCTGAAATGAAATATTTCTTGAAGAATGTCAATCCAATGTTTGTAAATTCAATTCATCAAAAAGGGACAACAAATACTTTTCTTGACAACGTTAATGATCATGGAATCCTGCAGCATCTGCTTCTCTTACCGCAAGTTCATGATTTCTGCTTCAGGATCTCTACCGCGGGTGAACAATTCCTCAAGAACCACGTTAACAAAACATAAGTCATCCTTAACACAATAATTATTGTATAAGCTATAAATGTTTCACAGAAAAAAATGCAAATGGGAAATAACTTACGCTCAAATACATCTACAAAACTTTTATTCACATGGAAAAGTTCAATAAAATTAGCTTCCGATAATCTCACTTCTAGACTATGTATACCTCTGCAGCAGTCGATTTGCAATGGTCGACTGACGCATCCGCACAAACAGTCCAGAAGCATAGGCCTTCAAAATGACTGAATCTCTGAGTCTTATAATCAGTACCCTGATCTTAAATTCCGATTCACAATGATTGTATTTCAATATTTTGATGTATATCTAGTCTACATCTATTGGAATGGAGATGAACTATTATTCTGGCTTCATTCAGTCAATCAACAATAGATTATTGTTCAGTCAAAAAACGTATTCTAAATCCAATATCTCATCATATTTTTAGTGTGTGGATACAAAGATATATGTTTATGTACAAATTGAGGCGAATAATATTTGAAAAGCCATAATAGTCCAGTCAAAATAGACATTCACCCTTGCATAGATTCCCAAGAAGCTAAAAATTATCATGAACTTTAGGGATACCATTATGATAAAGTTGTGGTAAGTCTCCATTAATCCTATGTGTGCAAAAAAATTTTATGCGAGGTCAAAGTTCGTAGTAATGGGTTTTTCGGATTTTGCAACGAAATTGTCAGTTTTATGATAGGAATAGCTCAGACAAAAATTATAGATCTTCCAATTCTCTACAAAAAGGGTGCTCACACTTTTTTCTCAAGGTTCACTCTTTCTGAGAAAATGCCATTCTACAGCTTTATTCTTCATGACATGCACACGTTTCCACGCCACCTATGAGGTAGTGTACTTGGCGCGTATTTTTCGTCGTGGCTTTTCTGGTAGTCCTATTCCACGGTCTTCATATTGAAGTTCAATATAATATTAAGTCTTGTTATTCAACTGCTTCTTGTTATTCCTCATCTTCCTGAGTTGACATAAATTGTTCCAACGGCGATAAATCAGTTGTTTCGTCGTTGATGTAGGGATCATCTTCTGTTAGAGACTCAGTAATTGAACACGACTGATCTTTACAACTGGTGCATGCTGGTGAACAAAGTACGCCTATTGTTTTGAAGTTGCATTTCGAATTACATCCCATTTTGCAGTTAAAAAAAATTGTATTGGAGAGCTTTTCTGGTGCGGGTGAAAGTAGAGTGTGGATTGGTTGCAATACATCATCAATTAGCTCCCATCCTCATTCTTTTGGGCTTAGCTGATTACCAAGCTATCCATGAACTCGATAAAAATGTTGATGAGCAGAAGCCAAGGTAAGAGGAAGACAACCCAATTGAACACCGTTTTTATTGCGTGTATGTTTTGCAAAAGATACGTAGCGTAATTTATCTTTGCGAATAATTTAAAGAAAGTAACAGACGGACACATGTACATAGGCAGCGTAATCATGCATATTATTGAAAATATAACTTTAGAATGGCTTTTTCTCAGAAATGGCAAATCTTGGTGAAAAAAGTGTAAGAACTATTTTTGTAGAGAATTGGAAGATCTATAATTTTTGTCCAAGCTATTTCTATCATAAAACTGACAATTTCGTAAAAAATTTGAAAAACCCATTTCTATTAGCTTTGGCCTCGAATAAAATTTTTTGCACACATGAGATCGATATGAACTTCTCACAACTTCATCATAATGGTATCCCTAACGTTCATGCCAATTTTCAGCTTCTTAGGAATTTATGCAAGGGTATCCGTATTTTTAGGGCTAACTTGACCGGACTATAAATAGTCGGTTAGAATTAGCATATCTCAAAGGTAAGTAATTGCTATTATTTATTTTTTAGTTCATTACATGACAGATAACATATCCCATTTGTCATTTTTTGCCATTTTTTCGAATTCATAACTTGTATTATATTTGTTATTTAGACTTCAAATTCTGACAGAATGTGGGTGAAGAATGACTCTAACATATGCATCGAATTTTCAGAAGATTAACTGTGAACTTTTGAAGATATGTTGAAAAAACTAAAAGAAGGCTCTTCCGGAAAACGGTCATTGAGAAGTTGTTAGATAACGTACTCTAATTTTACAAAAAGCTTTTATTTTTTCAAGAAATACTCTAAAATGTACCCGAATGGCGTTCCTTTTGAGCAAGTGAGAGTGTGACGCCATCTAGTTACTTTGTAGAGTAACTCTTGACAAAGGAAATGCAATCTGTGGAATTGATTTCTGTTGGCTAACCATTTTTTAGGGCCGTTTTTCGGCAGGGCCTTTTTTTAGTTTTTTCAACATTTCTTGAAAAGTTCAAATCGATCTTCTCAGAAATTTGATGCGTATGTTGAAAGCTACTCTACCCACATTCTGTTGAAATTTTAAGTCACAATAACAGATACAATGCAAGTTATGAATTTCCGAAATAATGGCAAACTAATTACGATTTTTGCAATCAACCCAAAAGCAGCTGGACTAATCAAGATTCAAGAGAACTTATTCGATTCGTCTTTCTATTGCGTACGTTTTTCAGTGGAACACTATTTTCCGTCAGATGCGTGATTTTTTAGTAAAACGCAAAAAACCGTTTTTGGCAGTTTTTGACCTTTTTTTGACAGCCTTTCTTACATTGTAGCCGCGTACTGATGAAATATGTTATTTGTCACGTTATGAACTAACAAATACAGAAAAATAGATTCCAAATTCTCAATTTTCTTGATTTTAGCATATATTTGCGCTAATTCTGCCCGACTTAAATCTCATCATCATTAACCAGAATGACAGACCTATATAAAAATTGATGAGTTGAATCTAATTCTGAGATCTAGCTCATATATGTCTATTACTGCAAGGATCGTATCTAAAAGTTATAAAAATTTGATTCTAAAATCTGTCACTACGGGCAGTGATGCGCGTCCTAACTTCTTGTCTCTGATTTTATGGTCTTTGCAGTATATTTGTCTATGTCCTTATCAAGAACTTATCCATTAATTTGACACGTAGAGAGAGCACTCTCCAAATGTTCAAATGGAATAAAACGTACAATATTATTATTAAAAATTCCTACAAGAAGAGTATCTTTTGGAAAAAATATTTGTCGGAGTACATATTTCTCTGTTTGTTTTGTACAACAATTAACTTTTGATTCCAACAATCACACTCCAGTACCTGGTGTTAACCTGGAAATGAGGTACTTCACTACTATCAAAATTTGAGAAATTTTCATGAAAATATGAGAATATGGCATGAATAATAGGTATAAGTGATGAAAATGATATTGAATATTGCTCCGTTTTAATGAAAAGACGATTTAATACTTCTATGACGTCATGATGACGTCTAAAAGTCTATTGTGGTCCTCAAACAGTGGACTTCATAGGTGTACAAATTCCTACAAGATTTGTTCATATTCATAAAAAAATATTGTTGCGTTGCAATTTGATGTACTCATAAATTATTGGAAACGTATCGAAATAGTTGAAATATGTATCATCTCTATTTTTCGGATGCTGTTTAGAAACATTTTGAGAGGCCTCCAAGTTTCACAGGCATGCGCATTGAGTAAATCAAGCTTCAAACTACTGGTATTGTTTGGTCAAAAGAAACGTGATTTTCATAAGTGAATTTGATAACTGTATAATTTATTTAGCTCGTGTTCTTACTGACAATAATAAGAATAATTTAGATGATGTCAAATAAGCTAAACACTATCGCCACCTATTTTACTTTACGTCAATATTCTCAAAATGTTTGATGATGAATGAGACGTACCGTTTGAGTGACACAAGAGACTTCTGGACGCCACGGATGATTTTTAAAATTGAAAAGAAAAAAATTTCTAAAGTACTACGAGATTGTTTTGAATCGCATTTTCACTAATACTTTTATTTATTCATGTCCTATCAGATAAGAGAATGGAAAAAGAAACAGTGAAAAACATTAGCTCATGAAAAGAATAACAATTAGAGCCCAGAATATTAGATGACAGAAACTTTAGATCCAGATTTTAGAACTACTGGGTATGCTGCCCTGTCCAAAAGATGACAGTTAACAATAAACTCCAAATGAATATCTGCAGCTTATGTATATTGATCAAATTACCAGGATCGAAAGAAGGCTTATCGGAAATCTATCTTATATCCAGTTTCATACACCAAGTGAAAAAATACATTTATACTGAATTATCTACAACATAACCTAAAATACGAAGTTGATGAAAAAACCTTTACTCGAATAGAAATTTGTCACTTGTCATACATTGGATGTTATATATTTGAATACTTGTGGATTATTATACAGAATAATGTAGGTACAGTTCATTAAGTGATGTATGAATTATAAATTTAACAAATCAAATATGATGATTGATTACTAAATTGTTGTAATCAGATTTTGTCACTTAATTTGACTCAGTTTTATGATACAGACTGATGATTCTCACAAATTTTGATTGATGTAATCTCCTATTTGTTCATTCGTTGGAATTTTCAAAGTGCTAGCTTCATTGATAGCGAAAGGATATTATAGTCAGCTCTTGATTGCTTGTTCTATTGTTGTATTTGGACAGAATGTTCGATTGGCTGGGTTTATCAAGATCCAAATTCAAATTTATCCAACTGAAAGAAGTGTGAGTTTAGTATAAGCCAAACCAGCAATGAACAAGGTCGAAAATCAGAGTAGATACTCGTGTATTGTTGAATTTGTACCACATGTATCTACTAAAGTTCACTTGAAATGTTTCAAATTCAATTCAATCTTCAATACTTATTTCATAAACAACAGAGAAACATCGTGAATTGAAATATCGTATCCAGAAAATAGTATAATTAAATGATGGATTTTTGAATAACAGGTATTCAGTATCAGTAATCAGAATTAACATCACTTGAGCAAGCATTTTGAATCACATTGATTACTCTCCAGTGCCTACAAACAGTTAGGTTTCTACCAACAATATCATTACAAATCAATTACTGAATGTATCACTTCTTCAATCTCTTGAATTTATTGTATGCCCGTTTTCCAAGATATTTGTGAATGTGATATAAATTGTCCAGTGTATTAATAACAACATGCCCATATTCCACTATTCTTCAAGATTTTTTCCAAGAATTCATCCAATTCTACGGTACGGAATACAAATTTAGTTAAATAATTATGTATACATACCCTTGAAAAACTTTTTTTTGTTCCATCTTCAATTATCCATTATATTCATCAAGTAAGAATGATATTTATCCGAAATGGTCCTCAAAACTAATGTATTTGTTTCCAAAAATATTTTAAAATGTTGAGAAGTTGAAATGTCATTTCGTCATTTCAACAATTGAATATGAACATCAAGTCGCAATGATCAGAACAGGACCAGCCACATTGGGAGAGTTTTTTAATGCTACGGATCTCGCAGCTTCTGATATCTACGCACAAACGCCTGATAGAATGTAAAAAAAAATGTCTCAATCGAGTTGAGACCATAAAAGTATTTTTCCGAATCAAGGTAGGGCCTCTAGATGGAATTTGCAACAAAACGCAGGCTGACTTAATCCGGCGCTGTCGCAGAAGCCACGTTTACATTAGAGCGAAACAAGTTATAAATGTTGCAGAAATAAATTATTTTAAACAACTTTTCAGTACATAAAATGCATCAGATGACATTTGCTCATGACTATTTTGTACTAAACTATCATTCAAATTCATGTGAACTCAGTAGATTTTATGAAATCAACCAAAATATTTTACAACTTGACATGTCAAAGTGACGTTTTCGAGATACAGTAAAAAGCTTGAATCACAGTAGAGCGACAAATTTTATAAAAGTTGTACTTATAAATCATTTAAAATATTTTTTTAACAATTGAATTGTATCACAGGACATTTGCTCATGCATATTAATCATTAAACTAATGTTAAAATTCACGTAAATGTAACAAATAATTATAAAATTGATAAAAATATTTTCGAAATTGAAATGTCAAAATGACGTGTGATTTTGTATACCCCTGTGAAATAGATGAGTAAAAGATAGGGGCACGCTGATCAACGCAAATTTTCGTCGTTTTTAATTTTTCCTGCAAATACTATAAGTACCAAAAATATGAGACCCCCGGAAGGCACTCGTCCTTATGAATATCTATCGATTAAAAAAAAATCCATAAAAATCCATCAATAAATACGACCTGTAGAAGAGCGCAAAAAAGTGGCTAATCTTTACCGAGAATTTGGTACATTTAGACGATTAGTATATAGTAACTAGCGCTTGGCCTGCTACGCAGGCCTAAGCCCTAGGCTTCGCAGCTCGGTATGTGGACCGCCTCCGGCAAATATTCTGTCTCTATAAGATAAATTCCAAGTACATTTTTAGCCCACAAAACCTTCATGCTCCGTATTATATTTGTGCATTTTTCCCTACTCGTGATTTCACTGTTTTTTATTGACAATTCTCAATATTATTCCATGTATTCATCAATCGGATAAATTGATTCCAACTCTTCCACGAATTACAAAGTCTAAACTCAAAACTTCACAGCGAGATAACATGTCTGTGCCATGTTTCGCATATTCTCAGTCATTGCTTTACTGTTTTCGAATACAAATTAGAGTATTAGTTATTCCAACCCATGTGATCCTTCTGTTTTATTTTGACGACATACTTACATCCTTACAATTTGCTTCGCTCGTCAATTTGTATGTAATCACAATCTTTCTGTCTCCTTTACAACTCTCACTATTATTTTGAATAGATATGGTTGATAATGCTGACTGAAATGATGCATGTACATCGAATATACAAAAAGATGGTTACTCCAGGTGGAACCGAGAATATCGAGTGAAAAAGTGGAATAGAGTTTCAGTTGTAATTTTGTGATTCCATCACTTACACCCATCATCCTAAATATTTCTCTCAGGAGAATCATTCAGTAGATTCCTTCCATGAATTAGCGTATCTGATTTCTGAGCTCAATTGCGAGATTGAAAGACCGACTATTTTCTCCGTAGTAACATTGATCCTCATAGATTCCCTTCTAAATCACTGCTTTGAGTCTTAATCACTTAGCTCCAATGGTACATTCGGAGAAACATGCATGTTTCACGTTCCTATAGTAATAATTTTGGAGCTCATGCACTCTGCTATACTTTTGCTTTCCAAAAACATGTTTCTTATTCATTCAGGCACTACTCACAAGCCCACGCTACATGTTCTGACTCCTTGTATAGAGCTACAATATTCAATTTTCTCTGGAATTGTGATTCAACTTGTATTGAAATCAATTCAACATTATTCATTAAATCAATATTAGTTGTTCAAAGTGCCTATTCAATAGAATACAATATCAAGGAATTGATCAAAATAATGAAACTGATGAATGTAGCAATGAAAATGTTGACAGCTGTTGTATCATCTGACTACTCGTCATCCGATTCCTTAATATCCAACAAAAAACTCATGTTCTTCACAATTACAATATATTTCAATAACAGATATTATGAAAAACACTAAAAGAAAAATAATATCTGACTCTTACAAAATATCTCTTACGCACGCGCCTGCGCACGCGCACGCGAGCGTCAACGTCACGCCTAACAATGTTACCAACTGTTGGAATAGATGTCTGTGTTGAGTGTTCCAATGACGTTCATTAAAATCAGCTGATTACAACAGTAAATTTTTACTTGCAGCAACCCGTATCATCTATCAACATTTTCCGCGAAGACCGTTTCTTGAATAACTACGTTTAATCTGAGAATAAAGTATTGAATCTATCCATATCATGTGTCTCCTACACTTCTTGAGAAATTAATTTTTTTCAATCCCATATATGATTTCTCTCTCTCTATTACAATATATTTCAATAACTGATATTATGAACAAACACTAGAAGAAAAATAATATCTGATTCTCACAAAATATCTCTATCCACTCTTTCTTACGCACGCGCCTGCGCACGCGCACCCGAGAGTCCACGTCACACCTAACAATGTTACCAACTGTTGGAATAGATGTCTGTGTTGATTGTTTCAATGACATTCATTAAAATCAGCTGATTACAACAGTAAAATTTCACTTGCAGCAACCCGTATCATCTATCAACATTTTCCGCGAAAACCCTTACTTGAATACGTATAATCTGAGAATAAAGCACTGAATCTATCCATATCATGTGTTTCCTACATTTCTTGAGAAATTAGGGCGGCTGCACAATAGCCCTAGAACTAGAACTAGAACGATAACGGAAAGCTATCGAGAACGACAACGGGAACGTAAACGCCGACCAGATGCACAATTGCAGCACGCGAAAGACCGAGAACACTGTTTTGACAGATAACCTGACTTTTTATATAGTTATTTAAATATTCTTAAACATGGATGACGAAGAGTTACAGGTTTTCATGGCATTTTTAATACTTTTTTATAATTATCTACAATAAGAAAATCAAAACAGGAGGTACGATGATGCACATTCCATAAAACTCTTTATTGAATCAAAATTTGTTCTCTAGGTGGTGGATTAGACCAATTAATCTTGAAAGAAATACAAGAGGAGCATTCGTAAACATATTTAGGCATATGAAGGAAGCTGACCATGAAATGTTCTTTAAATATACCAGAATAAACGTGCGATGTTTTAATAAACTTCTCAGCTTATTAAGGTCAAAATTATTGAAGAGAAGTAGAAGAGAATATCTATCTTGGCTATGACTTTGAAATATCAGGCACATGGTAGTTCTTTTCAAAATTTAAGTTAATTGTTAAGAGTTGGAAATCCAACAGTTTCCAAAGTAATATATGAGACTTGCGAAGTTATTTGGGAAACAATTCAGCCCATTTACATGAAATTACCTAGTGGAACAAGAAAAATCAGTGCAGTCAGAGCACAAGAACAAGAGCAAATAAACCAAACTCTCAATCATATTTTCAAGAATAATGGACAGTGACGTCACGCTTGTTTCTCATTGGTTGTTTAACACCCCGAGAACGGGAAACTTGAATCTTGACCATCTTTACCGTTTTCATTCCCGGCCGACCTTGGTCTTTCCGTTCCAGGAATCTTATTGTGCATGTGTACATATAAAATACACTGTTCAAGTTCATTCCCGTTCTAGTTCCCGTTACCGTTCCCGTTCTCGGGCTATTGTGCAGCCGCCCTTAATTTTTTCCAATCCCATATATGATTTTTCTCATCGATATTACCGATTATTATTAAATTGGAAGTTCTAACCAATAATTCTCATTTCGTTTTATCTTCGTTCACGTCATCTACCATTTTATCGTATTTGTAGTTTTTAAATACAAAGATATATTTTGTTGACGTTTAATAAAATTGTACAATTTGAGGCAAAGAATATCCAAAAAGCCATGAATCTTGTTATTATTTAACAATTTGACAAGCCTGTATGTAAGTAGATGAATTAATTTGGTTCTAAAATCTTGTTCGCATATGTCTATTCTTACAAGGCTCTTATCTATGGGTTGTTGAAATTTAGTCCTAAAATGTACCACTAATAGCAGTGATGCACGTTTCAACTTTCAGTTTAAGATCTCATGGTACTTGCAATATATATATATGTCTATGTCTAATTTACTCATTCGAAACGTAAAGAGAGCGAAAATGTTTGAATTGAATAATTCGTACAACGCTATTATTGAAGACTTCTTCAAGAAGAGAATCATTCGAAAAAAGCATTATTCAGGTACTCATCTTCTGTAGTCCATATAGGCTTTGTTGTGTACAACCTGTGTACAATAATGAACTCATGAGTTCAACAATCACACTTTAGTCTCTAGTGCATACATCTGAATTGCCTATACTACGTATTAAAACATTAACTCATGAAATGAATCAACATTAGAGCCTAGACTATTAGATGTCAAAAACTACAGACCAAAGTTTTAGAACCACTGAGATTTGTTACTCTCCCCAATGCACTTGTCATCAAGAAAATATTTCATATCCAATTTTGTATACCAATTGAATAGGAACATCCACACTAAATGAGAAATTAGTGACTTTTGATATTGTAATAAAATGATATGTATTATACAGAATATTTACGTACAGTTTATTTCAGTAATATGTTATAATTTACATTTTTCAAAATAAATGATGACAATCGATATTTTAATCATCGTTCTCACCCAAGCTTAGTGTGTTTCATCAGCTCAATGCCGCTTCCAGTAGAATTACTCTCTACATAACCTCAAATACGAAGTTATTTAAGTTCATTGAGTGATGTATGATTTATATCTTTCAACAAGTACAAAATATTGATTGATGGCTCCATTATCGTAATATTATAATCAGTTGATTATTGCTTGCTTCATTGTTGACTCAAGCAAAATGTTCGATTGGCTGAGTTTATCAAGTCTTCAACTCAAATTTATTCAACTGAAAGAGATGTGAGAATAGCATGAACTAAACTATTACTAAACAATATTGAATATCTAAATAAATACTCGAGCATTGTTGAATATTTACCACATGTACCAGCTAAACTATACTTGACATGTTTCAAACTTCATTCAATCTTCAGTACTTATTTCATCCACAACAGAGAAACATCATGAATCAAAATATCCCTTGATTATAAGAATCGATTTCTTCATAACAATTATATGTTGAAATCATTCTATAACTCAGCCAACAACTAATCCATTTTGCGATCAGGCATATTCTGCGTTAAAAATGCATGAATATCGTGACATATAACTTCATTTCAAAAAATGTTTGAGCATAGCCTAAAAAATATTATATAAAATTGTCATTTTGTTAATATTATTCAATTAAACCACTCACTTTCTATTCATAAGATGTGTACATTGTTGAAACTTGAATTGGGATTTTGCGTAAAAGCGAGTACGCATGTACATTCTGGGAAATAAGTTGGCAATACTGAATTTATTGAAATGTCAAAAAAATAGTAATTTTAATATTCAAGCATAATATTAGCTTAAAATGTATCACAAGTGATTTGCTTATGTTTGTTATAAATGTATTAATACATAAATTTGTGAAAATTTTTCTCATCCTGCAATATTCAATGAAATAATATTGAAACCTTAACGTCAAAGCTGACGGATATCATCGATGTTCAACAATTATTTGTACATGGCTACTATTTTCACGTGGAAGCGCGTGCGCATGTACATTCTTCGTTTGGGAAATAAGTTGGCAATACTGAAGTTATCGAAATGTCAAAAAAATAACAATTTTAATAATCAAGCATAATATTAGCTCAAAATGTATCACAAGTGATTTACTCATGTTTGTAATAGATGTATTAATACATAAATTTGTGGAAATCCTTCTCATTTTGCAATATTCAATGAAATAATATTGAAAGTTAAACGTCAAAGCTGACAGACGTCATCGATGTTCAACAATTATTTGTACATGCCTACTATGTCCAGGATGAATTTTTGACGGTTTTTGATTTTTTACACGAAACCTATGAGACTTAAAAAATTGAGACCCCCAAAAGGCACTGCTCGTCAAGAATATCAAATTTATAAAAAAAAAATCATGTTAATCAGAGCTCTCGTTTAGGCTGTAGCCGTGGCTAACTGAAAGTGTATCTTATGCCTTTTAGTATATAAGACTAGCGCTTGGCCTGCTACGCAGGCCTAAGCCCTAGGCTTCGCAGCTCGATATGTGAACCGCCTCCGGCAAAAATTCTGTCTCTATAAGATAAATTCCAAGTACATTTTTAGCCCACAAAACCCTCGTGCTCCGTATTATATTTGTGCATTTTTCCCTACTCGTGATTTCACTGTTTTTTATTGACAATTCTCAATATTATTCCATGTATTCATCAATCGGATAAATTGATTCCAACTCTTCTACGAATTACAAAGTCTTAATTCAAAACTTCACAGCGACATAACATGTCTGTGACATGTTTCGCATATTCTCAGTCATTGCTTTACTGTTTTCGAATACAAATTAGAGTATTAGTTATTACAATTCATGTGGTCCTTCTGTTTTATTTTGACGACATATTTACATCCTTACAATTTGCTTCGCTCGTCAATTTGTATGTAATCACAATCTTTCTGTCTCCTTTGCAACTCTCACTATTATTTTGAATAGATATGGTTGATAATGCTGACTGAAATGATGCATGTACATCGAATATACAAAAAGATGGTTACTCCAGGTGGAACCGAGAATATCGAGTGGAAAAGTGAAATAGAATTTCAGTTGAAATTTTGTGTTTTCATCACTTACACCCATTATCCTGAATATTTCTCTCAGGAGAATCATCCAGTTGATTCCTTCCATGAATTAGCGTATCTGATTTCTGAGCTCAATTGCGAGATTGGAAGAGCGACTATTTTCTCCGTAGTAACATTGATCCTCATAGATTTCCTTCTAAAACACTGCTTTGAGTCTTAATCACTTAGCTCCAATGGTACATTCGGAGAAACATGCATGTTTCACGTTCCTATAGTAATAATTTTGGAGCTCATGCACTCTGCTATACTTTTGCTTTCCAAAAACATGTTTCTTATTTATTCAGGCACTACTCACAAGCCCACGCTACATGTTTTGACTCCTTGTATAGAGCTACAATATTCAATTTTCTCTGGAATTGTGATTTAACTTGTATTTAAATCGATTCAACATTATTCATTTAATCAATATTAGTTGTTCAAAGTGCCTATTCAATAGAATACAATATCAAGGAATTGATCAAAATAATGAAACTGATGAATGTAGCAATGAAAATGTTGACAGCTGTTGTATCATCTGACTACTCGTCATCCGATTCCTTAATATCCAACAAAAAACTCATGTTCTTTACAATTACAATATATTTCAATAACAGATATTATGAAAAGAAAAATAATATCTGACTCTTACAAAATATCTCTTACGCACGCGCCTGCGAACGCGCACGCGAGCGTCAAAGTCACACCTAACAATGTTACCAACTGTTGGAATAGATGTCTGTGTTGATTGTTCCAATGACATTTTTCAAAATCAACTTATTACAACAGTAAATTTTTACTTGCAGCAACCCGTATCATCTATCAACATTTTCCGCGGAGACCCTTTCTTGAATAACTACGTTTAATCTGAGAATAAAGTATTGGATCTATCCATATCATGTGTCTCCTACACTTCTTGGGAAATTAATTTTTTTCAATCCCATATATGATTTCTCTTAACTTTAACAATATATTTCAATAACTGATATTATGAACAAACACTAATAGAAAAATAATATCTGATTCTCACAAAATATCTCTATCCACTCTTTCTTACGCAAGCGCCTGCGCACGCGCACCCGAGAGTCTACGTCACACCTAACAATGTTACCAACTGTTGGAATAGATGTCTGTGTTGATTGTTTCAATGACATTTATTAAAATCAGCCCATTACAACAGTAAAATTTCACTTGCAGCAACCCGTACCATCTATCAACATTTTCCGCGAAAAACCTTTCTTGAATACGTATAATCTGAGAATAGAGCACTGAATCTATCCATATCATGTGTCTCCTACATTTCTTGAGAAATTAATTTTTTCCAATCCCATATATGATTTTTCTCATCGATATTACCGAATATTATTAAATTGGAAGTTCTAACAAATAATTCTCATTTCGTTTTATCTTCGTTCACGTCATCTACCATTTTATCGTATTTGTAGTTTTTAAATACAAAGATATATTTTGTTGACGTTTAATAAAATTGTACAATTTGAGGCAAAGAATATCCAAAAAGCCATGAATCTCGTTAATATTTAACAATTTGACAGGCCTGTATGTAAGTAGATGAATTAATTTGGTTCTAAAATCTTGTTCGTATATATCTATTCTTACAAGGGTCTTATCTATGGGTTATTGAAATTCAGTCCTAAAATGTACCAGCAGTGATGCACGTTTCAACTCTCAGTTTAAGATCTCATGGTACTTGCAATATATATGTCTATGTCTGATTTACTCATTTGAAACGTAAAGAGAGCAAAAATGTTTGAATTGAATAATTCGTACAACGCCATTATTGAAATCTTCTTCAAGAAAAAAATCATTTGAAAAAAGCATTATTCAGGTACTTATCTTCTATAGTCCATATAGGCTATGTTTGTTGTGTACAACCTGTGTACAATAATGAACTCATGATTCCAACAATCACACTCTAGTCTCTAGTGCATACATCAGAATTGCCTATACTACGTATTAAAACATTAACTCATGAAATGAATCAACATTAGAGCCTAGACTATTAGATGTCAAAAACTACAGATCAAAGTTTTAGAACCACTGAGATTTGCTACTCTCCCCAATGCACTTGTCATCAAGAAAATATTTCATATCCAATTTTGTATACCAATTGAAAAGGAACATCCACACTAAATAAGAAATTAGTGACTTTTGATATTGTAATAAAATGATATGTATTATACAGTATATTTAAGTACAGTTTATTTCAGTAATTTGTTATAATTTACATTTTTCAAAATAAATGATGACAATCGATATTTTCATCATCGTTCTCATCCAAGCTTAGTGTGTTTCATCAGCTCAATGCCGCTTCTAGTAGAATTACTCTCTACATAACCTCAAATACGAAGTTATTTAAGTTCATTGAGTGATGTATGATTTATATCTTTCAACAAGTACAAAATATTGATTGATGGTTCCATCATCGTAATATTATAATCAGTTGATTATTGCTTGTTTCATTGTTGACTCAAGCAAAATGTTCGATTGGCTGGGCTTATCAAGTCTTCAACTCAAATTTATTCAACTGAAAGAGATGTGAGAATAGCATAAACTAAACTATTAATCAACAATATTGAATATCTAAATAAATACTCGTGTATTGTTGAATATTTACCACATGTACCAGCTAAACTATACTTGACATGTTTCAAACCTCATTCAATCTTCGGTACTTATTTCATCCACAACAGAGAAACATCATGAATCAAAATATCCCTTGATTATAAGAATCGATTTCTTCATAACAATTATATATTGAAATCATTCTATAACTTGGCCAACAACTAATCCATTTTGCGATCAGGCATATTCTGCGTTAAAAATGCATGAATATCGTGACATATTACTTCATTTCAAAGAATGTTTGAGCATAGCCTAAAAAATATTACATAAAATTGTCATTTTGTTGATATTATTCATTTAAACTACTTACTTTCTATTTATTAGATGTGTACATTGTTGAAAACTGGAGTTGCAATTTTGCGTAAAAGCGAGTACGCATGTACATTCTTCGCTTGGGAAATAAGTTGGCAATACTGAATTTATTGAAATGTCAAAAAAATAGTAATTTTAATATTTAAGCATAATATTAGCCTAAAATGTATCACAAGTGATTTGCTCATGTTTGTTATAAATGTATTAATACATAAATTTGTGAAAATTTTTCTCATCCTGCAATATTCAATGAAATAATATTGAAACCTAAACGTCAAAGCTGACAGATATCATCAATGTTCAACAATTATTTGTACATGGCTACTATTTTTACGTGAAAGCGAGTACGCATGTACATTCTTCGTTTGGGAAATAAGTTGGCAATACTGAATTTATCGAAGTGTCAAAAAAATAACAATTTCAATATTTAAGCATAATATCAGCTCAAAATGTATCACAAGTGATTTGCTCATGTTTGTAAAAGATGTATTAATACATAAATTTGTGGGAATCTTTCTCATTTTGCAATATTCAATGTAATAATATTGAAACCTAAACGTCAAAGCTGACAGATGTCATCGATGTTCAACAATTATTTGTCCATGCCTACTATGTCCAGGATGAATTTTTGACGGTTTTTGATTTTTTACACGAAACCTATAAGACTGAAAAAATTGAGACCCCCAAAAGGCACTGCTCGTCAAGAATATCAAATTTATAAAAAAAAAATCATGTAAATCAGAGTTCTCGTTTAGGCTGTAGCCGTGGCTAACTGAAAGTGTATCTTATGCCTTTTAGTATATAAGACTAGCGTTTCGACCTGCTTCGCAGGTCTAAGCGCTAGGCTTCGCAGCTCCATATGTGAACCGCCTCCGGCAAAAATAATTTCAGCCTACAGAATCCTTCTGCTCCATATTATATTTCTGCATTCTCTCTTATTCGTGATTTCACTGTTTTTTATAGACAAATCCCAAAGTTTTTTTATGTATTTATCTGGAGAGAAATTATTGATTTCAACTCCTTCACAAACTACAGAAACACTAGGCGTCGCAGCTCCATATATGTACCGCCTCTCTGAGAAGAATTCTTCTTTTACAAAATCAATCTCGAATGTGAATTGAGCTCACATAATTCCTCTGATTCATATTGTATTTCTACACTTCTCTCTGCCCGTGATTGAATTGATTGACAGTTTCCAATGATATCTAGATAAAATTCCTTGATTAAATCATTGATTCCATTCCCTTCAAGGATTAGCGACGAGATGGCGGAATTGTTCCTCTAGTAGAACCATCTTTTCAACCGGGCCTAAGACTATTATTATAAGTAGATATATAATCATCAAATACAATATATTACATCTTGAGGAAGTAATAATAGCTGAATACTCCAATAAAAGTCAACCTCTCACCAATGGTAGTAAAATGCTAATGCCAAGACTTGTATATAAGACCGTGACGCGTGAATTTACATGCTCTATTTCTGCTTGGAAAACTGCAAAAGTTATACAAATTGCCAATACCACTGTGAAAATACTTTACTCCATGTATTAAGTTTGCAACAATTTAAGAGTTAGCGGACATAATTTTTCACTTATATATTCATGTTGTTCTTTCTTATTTGCAACGTTTTTCGTCTAACGCATCGTCAACGCTACCATTGACAAACCTTGGCATGCCACGTCCAAATATAAGTATAAAAAATTCTCATTTTGCATTGATAATAATTATTTCCCTACTTTAAAAAAATTCATCGAACTTTATGATAAATAAAATTAAACCGCTAATAATTTTGGGAAATGTTCCAGGTGAATGTCGTGCCAATTCATTTGGGGATCAATCTAAGTTACTTTATATCTTTTGATAAACACCACCGTTGATAAAATAAAGGCAAAAAACTCAAACATTTCATCAATGAAGTTGAAAGTACTTTATTTATAGATATGAACTTATTTTTCGGATAAAAAACTTGATTATGAAATTTCAGTCAAAGATTTCTAGGCCAAGTACTCGTGTTTTGAGACATAGACAAACAACGACTGACTTTCTTTTGAATTATGTTTTTGGGCTCAGTAGGGTCTAAAAAGTGAAGATTCATCGAAAGCGACAACTGTCCATATACATACTTTCTTGTAAATGCGTCTCAGTGGTTGATTTTAATTTTAATTTTGAATGGAGTTGCATACCAATAGCGGAAAAATTGATGATTGAAAACTTAGATCTGTAATTTCAAGTTTCAAATATCCAGGAAAGTTATGCAAAGCAAGTATTTAATATGTTACATTCAATAATATTCGAGTATGTTACCTATTGTATTCATAATCAAATTTCAAATATACGTTTGCTCCAATCACTGAAAATTTGCAAGATGATAGACATAAACCGAAGAACACAAGCTCCACTCTTTCAGAGCCCCTTGAAAAAACACGTTTCTGCAACAGATCCATCTTCCCAGATGATTAAAAATTATTGAGTAGCCAAATGAATTTTTGAGAACAAAATAAATTTAATGAAGATCAATCAGGCACATCTTTGGCAGAATTCAGTTGAAGAGTACCTGATTGCGTTCAAGAAATTTTATGTGATTGCTGATATCTTCCACTTCAAGTTGCTAGAAATAAGAGATTGAAATTACTGTAAATTGACGATGATGGACTCAAATTTCATGCTATACTTTGTTCCCAACAATTGGTTTCTTCATCTTGATAACAATAATATTATATCTCTTGATAACAAAAATAAATTTCCTAATTACATGAATGGATTCTCTTATACCAATTATATGGTAATTTCATTTTGCAGTTCATTCAATAACTACATGACTCTACGATCTCTTGTTTGATAAGAGTTTTATAGTGTGAAATATGCATGGTCCCTATTTTGTATTCAAAATGCAATAATATTGTCGCATATTACTCTTATCCTAGTAATTTATAAGCATAACCTGGAGAAGATCACAGAAATTTGTCATTTCATTATTATTATTTGATTAAACTACCTACTTTCTCTTCTATGAGATGTGTACATTGTTGTGAATTGAAATTGGAAATGTGCGTAGAAGCGTACCCATAAATAGTATAATCAAATGATAGATCGTCGGATGATGGATCGTCGGATGATGGACGAATCAGCAGAATCAGTATATTAAATTCATATCTCTTGAGCCAACGTTCCGAATCTTATCAATTCTTTTTCATTGTCTACAAACAATTAAATTTTCTGCAACAATATCATTACAGAACTATAATTTCACTGACATACGCAGTAATTAGATACCAAGTAAACTGACTGAAACTCTCCACAACCTGCAGCGCTAATAATGAATTTATTATGAGCATGTTTTCTACAATATTTGTAAATGTGGTATAAATTGTCTAGTGCATTCATAAATACTTAGTCATGCTCAATTTTCCTTTAAAACTGTTCTTAAGGATTTATTCAATTCTACGGTACAAAATACAAATTTAGTTAAGTAATTGGACAGAATTCATCATATGCTTACAGTTTATTTGAGTGAAGTTTCATAGTTTACATTTCTCAACAAATGAATAATGTTGATTGATATCTCCATTGTTGTTTTTAACCAATCTTATCTTGATTCAAACTGAGAGTTTCCACAATTTAGAAATAGCATATATTCTCTCCTAATTATTTTGAATAATACACTTTTTATTCGACATGCCAGTTAAAATCGGTCCAAGAGCTTTTATGGGACCAATATCTTAGCCTCCAGGTTGACCGGGATGTCGAGTCGATTTACTCTCAATAAATATACATGATTTGAAACACTGTTTCTAAAAATTATATAAAGTTATAAGAGCAACAAATATATACATCAACTATCTTAACAGATCTAATTCGAATCTTCTGACTGCATGAATTCAGTTATGATGTTATTGATGTCTGATGCACGACTAACAGTAGATGGAACTGTCTGATAGCAAAGTACGATTTTGTGCTATTGTAAAACTGGTTCAGAAGACTTGAATCGAAGAAGCACATATTTAACTGAAATAGATCATAATTTCAATGAAACAACAATAATTCTATAATACATTTCGGTTAAGAACAGTCCAAAGATTCTTATGGGACTATGATTCTAGCCTTCCGATTGACCATGATGCGAACGAGTTTGACATAAGCACAATAACACTTGGCTATGTGTCAGTTGCATCATTTATCAGTTGCTCATCAATTATCATGAACAGATTATTTTGATGATTCAAATTTGCTTCCATTCGGTTAATATGTGACTATATTTGTTGCTCTTATTTCTTGACTTTATTTGTAGCAAACTTGTTGTGAAACCTATATTCATTGTGAGTGGATCATATTCGCATTTCAGTCTATTGAAAGACTTAAATCGTGATGCCGTAAGAGCCCTTGGACCATTCATGACATAAATGAACCATAGACAAAGATACTTTTGATCACTTTAACAATTATTCATTGAACTTGATACTTGTTGCATGTTTCATTGTTGTACCTCAACAAAATGTACGATTGGATTGGTTGGTCCTTGCAATATATGTGTTAATGTCTGATTCATACATTTAAAACATAGAAAGAGCACCTCACTAATATTTTAATGGAATATTATGTACAAAATTATCATTAGGAACTCCTCCAAGTAGAGTATCTTCTGGTACATATCTTCTGTAATCCATATAGGCTACGTTTGTTGTGTATAACCTGTGCACAACAATGAACTCTTGAATTCAACAATGCCATTCAAGTCTCTAGTGCATACATCAGATTTATCTACTACGCATTGAATCATTAGCTTATGAATAAACATCAGAGCCTAGGCTATCAGATGTCAGAAACTTCAGATCGAAATCTTAGAACTACTAGGATTTGCTACTCTTTTCAATGAACTTGATATAGCCAAGGATCTTCCAACGGTATATAGCAGTATGATATAATTGTCTTTATATCAAACTTTGGATGAATATTTGCAGTATATGTACATCGATCGAATTTTTGGGATCGAAAGCAGAATCATCAAGTAATTATCTCTTAACATTTTCCATTTCATTCACCCAGTGAATAGGAACATCCATAATAAATATCAAATTGGTCACTTTTTTATAGTATACAGAATATATACGTTTAATCTATTCGAGTATTATTTCATTATTTGAATCGTCCACACTCAAGCTTATCGTGTTTCATCAGCTCAATGCAGTTTTCAGGAGAATTATTTTCCACATAACCTCAAATAAAAAGTTGATGAGAATATTTATTTTTTTATTGCAGAATATTTATCACATGTACCAAACTATAGTCACTTGAGATTTTTAAGTGGCATTTATTCTTCAGTACTTATTTTACAGGAAATCAATATTGTAAATCAGGATATAAATCGTATCTAGAAAATAGTATATTCAAATGATGGATCGTCAGAAAATGGATGAATCAGTATTAGTGAATTAAATTCATATCACTCAAGCAGACGTTTCAAATCTTATAATACTTCTCCAGTACCCACAAATAATTAAATTTTCTTCAATAATATCACCACAAAACTATAATTTTGTGATTAGATAGGTACCAAGTAGACTGACTAAATTTCTCTTCAACCTGCAGCGCTAATTATAAATTTATTGTATGCATGTTTCTGATATATTCTTAAATATAAGATAAATTGTCTAGTGTATTCATGAATACATGCTTATGGTCCATTCATCTCAAATACTTTTCTTGATAATTCATTCGACTCTACGATATAAAATACGGAGTTAGTTGGATAATTATGAATACATACCAATGAATAACCTTATTCCGTTGATGATCCTGAATGCATATATTCGATTTGAGAAATATCTAAAAAAAATTGTCGCAAAAGCCAGAATACTTTTTATAAATAAGGCTGGGCAACAACGATCATTACCACAATTACCAGTTCAATAATATGAAAGAGTAATTGATGGTGTGTTAATACAATAACGACGATGATTGAATGTTATGCTCGTCCTCATGGTGGTAATGAAGCAGAACTTATTGATACGCTAGGATGACAATTATTTTCATATTAGGTTCAAATTATTCAATACAATATCAATTCTGAATGCAGAGGGTAATAATCAAAAAATTCAGTAATAGATCACATTTAACACATTCTGGACATAATTTCAAATACTTTTGCTTCGCTGATTTGATAAGTTTTCGACAAAATTCAAGACAAGGTTTTGGGAAGCTAATTAAATAATATTAATTGTCCAAGAATCACTTACTACGCATATCGCTGTGACATATTCCATAACAACAGCGCTATTCTGCCCCTTTGTGAACTGATAACAATATATATTTTCATTAAAAAGCTTGTATCATGATTTTACTGTAAATATATATCAAAATTGTAATAAATATGAATTTCCTAAAATCTCACATTGAAAACATAGTATCAACGGCTTATCTAAAGGCGTGTTCCTTCGACAATCATACTGTGAATCTCAGGATCATATTCGCTGTATTTGAATCATGATTATTTTTTGAAACTAGAAAACAACTAACTACGAATCATGGGTCATATTTTGATTTGAGAGAATATTTATATATTCATTTTTGAAAATATATTCTATAACTATGATTTTTGGCGATTTTTTCTCTTGTAATTGGTTAGAATATCAGAATTTTTCAGTATTGAATTTTATTATAATTCATTAAATAGTTTGTTTTTCAAGAATTATTTATTATTGCATGATTATTCGTATATTCATCCCTTCATATTAGATGCGGGATGTGCATTTATTGTTTAACCAACGATTTTCTTGTTGTGTTCTATCCGCCATATTCCAAATTTACACAGATTTTGTTATTGCAATCATCGTGAACATGCGAAAAGTCCGATTCAGAAGGATAAGGGGATTGTCACTTTGTGATCACAAAGTGAAGAAGTGGGGATAACGAATAACGACCAAAGAAACATGATTCACTTAATCATGAAGACTTAGATCACTTTGATTGCCCGAAGAAACACGCCTTGAGTATTAAGTGCTCAAGAAACATGGCGGATGTCCAGGCATGCGCACAAAAAAATTCCAATTATGAAAAGAGCTATTGTTGGCATCTTATATAAAAGTAAGTTTCTTGATTGAAAGAATTGATTTCCCTGATAACAATTGGAATCATAATCATCAAGCATTCTGCTATAGCAGCTTACAATGAATCCTTGAGCATAACCTAGAAAATATTACATAAAGTTACACTTAAATTACAAGAATAAGTTTCTTGATTATTACAATCGATTTCCTCATAACAATTACATGTTGAAATCATCTTGGAACTTATGCGATCGCTTGTTTGAAAGGATTTATATTGTACGAGATATGCCTGTTCTCCATTTGGTGTTGAAAATGCATAGTATTGTGACATTATAATTTATTCCAAAAGAAGTTTGAGTATAGCCTAAAAAATATTACATAAGATTGTCATTTTGATAATATTATTCAATTAAACTACTTACTTTCTATTCATGAGATGTGTACATTGATGTGAACTGTCATTGACTGTAAATGCGAGTACGCATGTGCAGTTTCTGCTCATGAAATAGGTTGGCAATACTGACGTTTTATTGAATGTCAAAAAATTTATTTATATTAAAATAAGCTTGATGGAAGCTTCAAATACATCACAAATTATCCATTTGAATATTTTATTTATATAACAATACATAATATCTATATTAAATAGTGATGTTGTAATATTTTGAGGAATATTTAAAATACCTGTATGTCAAACTTGACAGAAGCGACCTGATGTTCATTAATTTCTTGTCAGAGATAACTTGAGAATATTTCGACGGCCGGTGAACTGTCATTTCTGACAATTGTAATCGATGGTTTTGGCCTTCTCCTGTGATTACTATACATGTCATGGTATTCAAATATATAAAAGGCACTAGTCCTCATTAAGATGTATTGAATAGAGAAGAAATGAACAAAATTAATTATACCGTTTAAGCTGTAGCGATGGATAAAAATTTTTTTGGTAACATCCAACTGACAGTTGTAATTGCAAAAATTTAAGCAAATTAGTATATAGGACTAGCATTTCGACCTGCTTCGCAGGTCTAAGCGCTAGGCTTCGCAGCTCCATATGTGAACCGCCTCCGGCATAAATAATTTCTTGATAAGATTAGTTCCGATTATAATTTTAGCGTACAGAATCCTTCTGCTCCATATCATATTTCTGCATCCTCTCTTATTCGTGATTTTACTGTTTTTTATAGACAAATCCCAATTGTTTTTTCATGTATTTATCTGGAGAGATATCATTGATTTCAACTCCTTCACAAACTACAGAAACACTAGTCGTCGCAGCTCCATATATGTACCGCCTCTCTGACAAGAATTCTTCTTTTACAAAATCAATCTCGAATGTGAATTGAGCTCACATAATTCCTCTGATTCATATTATATTTCTACACTTTTCTCTGCCCGTGATTGAATTGATTGACAGTTTCCAATGATATCTAGATAAAATTCCTTGAGAAAATCATTGATTTCATTTCCTTTAAGGATTAGCGACGAGATGGCGAAATTGTTCCTCTAGTAGAACCATCTTTTCAACCGGGCCTGAGACTATTATTATAAGTAGATATATAATCATCAAATACAATACATTACATCTTGAGGAACTAATAATAGCTAAATCCTCCAACAAGAGTCAATCTCTTATCAATGGTAGTGAGATACTAGTGCCAAGACCTGTATATAAGACCGTGATGCGTGAATTTACATGCTCTATTTCTGCATGGAAAACTGCAAAAGTTTTACAAATTGCCAATACCACTGTGAAAATAATTTACTCCATGTATTAAGTTTGCAATAATTTAAGAGTTAGCGGACATAATTTTTTACTTATATATTCATGTTGTTCTTTCTTATTTGCAACGTTTTTCGTCTAACGCATCGTCAACGCTACCATCGACAAACCTTGGTATGCCACGTCCAAATATAAGTATAAAAAATTTCATCTTGCATTGATAATAATTATTTCCCTACTTTAAAAAAATTCATCGAACTTCATGATAAATAAAATTAAACCGCTAATAATTTAGGGAAATGTTCCAGGTGAATGTTGTGCCAATTCATTTGGGGATCAATCTAAGTTATTTTATTTCTTTTGATAAATACCACCGTTGATAAAATAAAGGCAAAAAACTCAAACATTCCATCAATGAAGTTTTGGTATTACAGATTGAAAGTACCTTATTTATAAATATGAACTAATTTTTCGGATAAAAAACTTGAATATGAAATTTCAGTCAAAGATTTCTAGGCGTTCTCAAGTACTCGTGTTTTGAGACATAGACAAACAACGACTGACTCCCTTTTGAATCATGTTTTTGGGCTCAGTAGGGTCTGAAAAGTGAAGATTCATTGAAAGCGACAACTGTCCTTATACTTTCTTGTAAATGCGTCTCAGTGGTTGATTTTAATTTTAATTTTGAATGGAGTTGCATACCAATATATACATCAACTACCTGAACAGATCTAATTTGAATCTTCTGACTGCATGAATTCAGTTATGATGTTATTGATGTCTGATGCACGACTAACAGTAGATAGAACTGTCTGATAGTAAAGTACAATTTTGTGCTATTGTAAAACTGGTTCAGAAGACTTAAATCGAAGTAGCACATTTTTAACTGAAATAGATCATAATTTTAATAAAACAACAATAATTCAATAATACATTTCGGTCAAGAACGGTCCAAAGATTCTTATGGGACTATGATTCTAGCCTTCCGATTGACCATGATGCGAACCAGTTCCACAGAAGCACAATAACACTTGGCTGTGTGTCACTTGCATCATTTATCAGTTGCTTATCGATCATCATAAACAGATTATTTTGAAGATTCAAATTTGCTTCCATTCGGTTAATATGTGACTATATTTGTTGCTCCTATTTCTTGACTTTATTTCTAGCAAACTTGTTGTGAAACCTATATTCATTGTGAGTGTATCATATTCGCATTTCAGTCTATTGAAAGACTTAAATCGTAATGCCGTAAGAGCCCTTGGACCATTCATGACATAAATGAACCATAGAAAAAAATACTTTTGATCACTTCTAACAATTATTCATTGAACTTGATACTTTCCCTGCAATATACTATTTCATACATTGTTATCCATTATATAGATTGATACAATATTCTAGAATCTGCTGTCTCATTATAAATTTAAAATATTTTCATGTCACGACATTCTAATTTTTCGTGAACATATAAAATTTCATTTTCTCACATCGCTAAAACAATAAGTATTGTAAAAGCTGTAGAATATTTGATAGAAAAAAATACGAATACAAATTACGGCTCACTTTTATGCTAGGAACCTAGTGACGTGCGCATGCGCGTACCTTGTACATGTATTGCTATAGTCAGTGGCTTTCAAACAAAGAGCATTCCACCTAAATACGTACAAGTGTGTTGCTCGCTGACAATAATGAATTTTTTTCAATACTAGTTGGCTTATAATGCTTGGTTTAGGTTTTATTCTGGCTGTTTTTTTTTGATCTGAAAAAACACTAATTTACTGTTTTCCAATACTACTTGACCTTAAAAAGCTTGGTTTAGGTTAAGTTTTGTATTTTTTGAACTAAAAAACACTGATTTACTGTTTTCCAATACTAATTGACCTGGAAAGCTCGTTTTAGGTTAAGTTGAAGTTGCTTTTTCCTGAATGTAAAATTCTGGTCCCCACCGTTCTAGTGCCACTGGAAAATTTATTTGAATATCTGTGGCGCCATTTCTTTTTACTTTTATAACTACCACTAGGTTCCTATTGTAAAAATCTACCCAAATTACTTATGGTCTAATGGAAGACTCTATTCGCATACGAAAGTTTAATAGAATAACATCACTTCTAGATTTCAAATTAGTTTGCAGCAACAGATTGATAATTGACAATTGACGCATGCGCACAAACGGTTTAGAAGTGTATGCGTACGTTCCGTTTGTATCTCAAAATTTGAGAAAGAATGAATTATGACAAATGATAATTTCATCATCGTTTTCACCCAAGCTTATCGTGTTTTATCAGCTCAATGCAGCTTTTAGGAGAAATATAGAAATACTACAAACACGAAATTGATAGAACTATGTATACTATAATATGAATTTGTGTCATCATATTGTAAAATGATCCATTTGATGATTTATAGATTATTGCGCTAAATATTTAGGTACAGTTAGTTCCTTGAGAAATATTTGATTTATATTTTTAAACAAATAAAAAATTCAGATTGATGGCCCCATTGTCGTAATCTAATGTCATTACTCTATTTGATCCATTGTTAGGTTATGGACAGATGGTTCTCACCAATTTTGATCAATGTAAACTCCTATTCGTTGATTCAATTGAATTTTCAATGTATTGGCTTCATTGATTGGAAGGGATTCTATAATCTGCTGATGATTGCATGTTTCATTGTTGTACCTCAACAAAATGTACGATTGGATTGGGTGGTCCTTGCAATATATGTGTTAATGTCTGATTCATACATTTAAAACGTAGAAAGAGCACCTCACTAATATCTTAATGGAATATTATGTACAAAATTATCATTAAGAACTCCTCCAAGTTGTGTATCTTTTGGTACATATCTTCTGTAATCCATATAGGCTACGTTTGTTGTGTGTAACCTGTGTACAACAATTAACTCTTGAATTCAACAATGCCATTCAAGTCTCTAGTTCATACATCAGATTTATCTACTACGCATTGAATCATTAGCTCATGAATAAACGTCAGAGCCTAGGCTAATAGATGTCAGAAACTTCAGTTCGAAATCTTAGAACTACTGGGATTTGCTACTCTTTCCAATGAACTTGATATAGCCAAGGATCTTCCAAAGGTATAAAGCAGTATGATATAATTGTCTTTATATCAAACTTTGAATGAATATTTGCAGTATATGTACATCGATCGAATTTCTGGGATCGAAAGCAGAATCATCAAGTAATTATCTCTTATCATTTTCCATTTCATTTACCCAGTGAATAGGAACATCCATAATATCAAATAGGTCACTTTTTCATAGTATACAGAATATATACGTTCAATCTATTCAAGTATTATTCTGATATTTGAATCGTCCACACCCAAGCTTATCGTGTTTCATTAGCTCAATGCAGTTTTCAGGAGAATTATTTTCCACATAACCTCAAATAAAAAGTTAATGAGAATATTTATTTTTTCATTGCAGAATATTTATCACATGTACCAAACTATAGTCACTTGAGATATTTCAAGTGGCATTTAATCTTCAGTACTTATTTTACAGGAAATCAATATTGTAAATCAGGATATAAATCGTATCTAGAAAGTAGTATATTCAAATGATGGATCGTCAGAAAATGGATGAATTAGTATTAGTGAATTGAATTCATATCACTCAAGCAGACGTTTCAAATCTTATTAATTCTTCTCCAGTACCTACAAATAATTAAATTTGCTTCAATAATATCACCACAAAACTATAATTTTGTGATTAGATAGGTACCAAGTAGACTGACTAAACTTCTCTTCAACCTGCAGCGCTAATTATGAATTTATTGTATGCATGTTTCTTAAATATTCTTAAATATAAGATAAATTGTCTAGTGTATTCATGAATACATGCTTATGGTCCATTCATCTCGAATACTTTTCTTGATGATTTATTCGACTCTACGATATAAAATACGGAGTTAGTTGGATAATTATGAATACATACCAATGAATAACCTCATTCCGTTGATGATCCTGAATGGATATATTTGATTTGAGAAATATCTAAAAAAAATTGTCGCAAAAGCCAGAATACTTTTTATAAATTAGGCTGGGCAACAACGATCATTACCACTATCACCAGTTCAATAATATGAAAGAGTAATTGATGGTGTGTTCATACAATAACGACGATGATTGAAATGTTATGCTCGTCCTCATGGTGGTAATAAAGCAGAACTTATTGATACGCTAGGATGACAATCATTTTCATATTAGGTTCAAATTATTCAATACAATATTAATTCTGAATACAGAAGGTAATAATCAAGATCACATTTAACACATTCTGGACATAATTTCAGATACTTTTGCTTCGTTGATTTGATAAATTTTTGACGAAATTCAAGACAAGGCTTTGGGAAGCAAATCAAATAATATTAATTGTCCAAAAATCACTTACTACGCATATCGCTGTGACATATTCCATAACAACAGCGCTATTTTGCCTCTTTGTGAACTGATAACAATATATATTTTTATTAAAAAGCTTGTATTATCATTTTACTGTGAATATATATCAAAATTGTGATAAATATTAGTTTCTTGAAATCTCACATTGAAAACATAGTATTAACGGCTTGTCTACGTATCAAGTGCCCAAGAAACATGGCGAATGTCCAGGCATGCGCACAAAAAAATTCCAATCATGAGAAGAGCTATTGTTGGCATCTTATATAAAAGTAAGTTTCTTGATTGAAAGAATTGATTTCCTGATAACAATTGGAATCATAATCATCGAGCATTCTGCTATAGCAGCTTCCAATAAATCCTTGAGCATAACCTAGAAAATATCACATAAAGTTACACTTGAATTACAAAAATGAGTTTCTTAATTACTAGAATCGGTTTCCTTATAACAATTACATGTTGAAATCATCTTGGAACTTATGCGATCGCTTGCTCGGAAGGATTTATATTGTACGAAATATGCCTGTTTTCTTTTTTGTGTTGAAAATGCATAGTATTGTGTCATTAAACTTCATTCCAAAAGAAGTTTGAATATAGCCTAAAAAATATTACATAAGATTGTCATTTTGTTAATATTATTCAATTGAACTACTTACTTTCTATTTATGAGATGTGTACATTGATGTGAACTGTCATTGACTGCAAATGCGAGTGCGCATGTGCAGTTTCTGCTTGAGGATTGAGTTGGCAACACTGACGTTTTATTGAATGTCAAAAAATTTATTTATATTAAAATAAGCTTGATGGAAGCTTCAAATACATCACAAATTATCCATTTGAATATTTTATTTATATAACAATACATAATATCTATATTAAATAGTGATGTTGTAATATTTTGAGAAATATTTGAAATACCTGTATGTCAAACTTGACAGAAGCGACCTGATGTTCATTAATTTTTTGTCAGAGATGACTTGAGAATATTTCGACGGCCGGTGAACTGTCATTTTTGACAATTGTAATCGATGGTTTTGGCCTTCTCCTGTGATTACTATACATGTCATGGTATTCAAATATATAAAAGGCACTAGTCCTCATTAAGATGTATTGAATAGAGAAGAAATGAACAAAATTAAATACACCGTTAAAGCTGCAGCGATGGATAAAAATTTTTTTGGGAACATACAACTGACAGTTCTAATTCAAAAAATTTAAGCAAATTAGTATATAGGACTAGCGTTTCGACCTGCTTCGCAGGTCTAAGCGCTAGGCTTCGCAGCTCCATATGTGAACCGCCTCCGGCAAAAATAATTTCTTGATAAGATTAGTTCCGATTATAATTTTAGCGTCCAGAATCCTTCTGCTCCATATCATATTTCTGCATCTCTCTTATTCGTGATTTCACTGTTTTTTATAGACAAATCCCAATTTTTTTTTTATGTATTTATCTGGAGAGATATCATTGATTTCAACTCCTTCACAAACTACAGAAACACTAGTCATCGCAGCTCCATATATGTACCGCCTCTCTGACAAGAATTCTTCTTTTACAAAATCAATCTCGAATGTGAATTGAGCTCACATAATTCCTCTGATTCATATTATATTTCTACACTTTTCTCTGCCCGTGATTGAATTGATTGACAGTTTCCAATGATATCTAGATAAAATTCCTTGAGAAAATCATTGATTTCATTCCCTTCAAGGATTAGCGACAAGATGGCGAAATTGTTCCTCTAGTAGAACCATCTTTTCAACCGGGCCTGAGACTATTATTATAAGTAGATATATAATCATCAAATAAAATATATTACATCTTGAGGAACTAATAATAGCTAAATCCTCCAATAAGAGTCAATCTCTTATCAATGGTAGTGAGATGCTAGTGCCAAGACCTGTATATAAGACCGTGATGCGTGAATTTACATGCTCTATTTCTGCATGGAAAACTGCAAAAGTTTTACAAATTGCCAATACCACTGTGAAAATAATTTACTCCATGTATCAAGTTTGCAGTAATTTAAGAGTTAGCGGACATAATTTTTTACTTATATATTCATGTTGTTCTTTCTTATTTGCAACGTTTTTCGTCTAACGCATCGTCAACGCTACCATGGTATGCCACGTCCAAATATAAGTATAAAAAATTCCATCTTGCATTGATAATAATTATTTCCCTACTTTCAAAAAATTCATCGAACTTCATGATAAATAAAATTAAACCGCTAATAATTTAGGGAAATGTTCCAGGTGAATGTTGTGCCAATTCATTTGGGGATCAATCTAAGTTATTTCATTTCTTCTGATAAATACCACCGTTGATGGAATAAAGGCAAAAATCTCAAACATTCCATCAATGAAGTTTTGGTATTACAGATTGAAAGTACCTTATTTATAAATATGAACTAATTTTTCGGATAAAAAACTTGAATATGAAATTTCAGTCAAAGATTTCTAGGCGTTCTCAAGTACTCGTGTTTTGAGACATAGACAAACAACGACTGACTCCCTTTTGAATCATGTTTTTGAGCTCAGTAGGGTCTAAAAAGTGAAGATTCATTGAAAGCGACAACTGTCCTCATACTTCCTTGTAGATGCGTCTCAGTGGTTGATTTTAATTTTAATTTTGAATAGAGTTGCATACCAATATATACATCAACCACCTGAGCAGATCTTATTTGAATCTTCTGACTGCATGAATTCAGTTATGATGTTATTGATGTCTGATGCACGACTAACAGTAGATGGAACTGTCTGATAGTAAAGTATAATTTTGTGCTATTGTAAAACTGGTTCAGAAGACTTAAATCGAAGTAGCACATTTTTAACTGAAATAGATCATAATTTTAATGAAACAACAATAATTCTATAATACATTTCGGTTAAGAACGGTCCAAAGATTCTTCTGGGACTATGATTCTAGCCTTCCGATTGACCATGATGCGAACCAGTTTCACAGAAGCACAATAACACTTGGCTATGTGTCAGTTGCATCATTTATCAGTTGCTTATCGATCATCATAAACAGATTATTTTGAAGATTCAAATTTGCTTCCATTCGGTTAATATGTGACTATATTTGTTGCTCCTATTTCTTGACTTTATTTTTAGCAAACTTGTTGTGAAACCTATATTCATTGTGAATGGATCATATTCGCATTTCAGTCTATTGAAAGACTTAAATCGTAATGCAGTAAGAGCCCTTGGACCATTCATGACATAAATAAACCATAGAAAAAAATACTTTTGATCACTTCTTACAATTATTCATTGAACTTGATACTTTTCCTGCAATATACTATTTCATTCATTGTTATCTATTATACAGATTGATACAATATTTTAGAATCTGCTGTCTCATTATAAATTTAAAATATTCTCATGTCACGACATTCTAATTTTTCGTGAACATATAAAATTTCATTTTCTCACATCGCTAAAACAATAACTATTGTAAAAACTGTAGAATATTTGATAGAAACAAAAGAATACAAATTACGGCTCACTTTTATGCTAGGAACCTAGTGACGTGCGCATGCGCGTACCTTGTACATGTATTGCTATAGTCAGTGGCTTTAAAACAAAGAGCATTCCACCATGCCATTTAAGTGTGTGCCTCGCTGACAATAATGAATTTCTTTCAATACTAGTTGGCTTATAAAGCTTGGTTTAGGTTTTATTCTGGCTGTTTTTTTCTTGAACTGAAAAAACACTAATTTACTGTTTTCCAATACTACTTGACCCCAAAAAGCTCGGTTTAGGTTAGGTTTTGTGGTTTTTGAAATCAAAAACACTGATTTACTGTTTTCCAATACTAATTGGCCTGGAAAGCTCGTTCTAGGTTATGTTGAAGTTGCTTTTTCTTGAATGTAAAATTCTAGTCCTCACCGTTCTAGTGCCACTGGAAAATTTCTTTGAATCTCTATGGCGCCATCTCTTTTTACTTTTATAACTACCACTAGGTTTTTATTGTAAAAATCTACCCAAATTACTTATGGTCTAATGGAGGACTCTATTCGCATACGAAAGTTTAATAGAATAACATCACTTCTAGATTTCAGATTAGTTTGCAGCAACAGATTAATAATTGACAACTGACGCATGCGCACAAACGGTTTAGAAGTGTATGCGTACGTTTCGTTTGTATCTCAAAATTTGAGAAAGAATGAATGATGACAAATGATACTCTCATCATCGTTTTCACCCAAGCTTATCGTGTTTTATCAGCTCAATGCAGATTTTAGAAGAAATATCTATAACATAACCTCAAATACGAAATTGATAGAACTATTTATACTATAATATGAATTTGTGTCATCATATTGTAACATGATCCATTTGATGATCCATAGATTATTGTACAAAATATTTAGGTACAGTTAGTTCCTCGAGAAATATTTGATTCATATTTTTAAACAAATAAAAAATTCAGATTGATGGCCCCATTGTCGTAATCTAATGTCATCACTCTATTTGATCTATTGTTAGGTTATGGACTGATGGTTTTCACCAATTTTGATTAATGTAAACTCCTATTCGTTGATTCAATTGAATTTTCAATGTATTGGCTTCATTGATCTAAAGGGATTTTATAATCTGCTGATGATTGCATGTTTCATTGTTGTACCTCAACAAAATGTACGATTGGATTTGTTGGTCCTTGCAATATATGTGTTAATGTCTGATTCATACATTTAAAACGTAGAGCACCTCACTAATATTTTAATGGAATATTATGTACACAATTATCATTAAGAACTCCTCCAAGTTGAGTATCTTTTGGATACATACCTTCTATAATCCATATAGGCTACGTTTATTGTGTATAACCTGTGTACAACAATGAACTCTTGAATTCAACAATGCCATTTAAGTCTCTAGTGCATACATCAGATTTGTCTACTACGCATTGAATCATTAGCTCATGAATAAACATCAGAGCCTAGACTATTAGATGTCAGAAACTTCAGATCAAAGTTTTATAACTACTGGGATTTGCTACTCTTTCCAATGAACTTGATATAGCCAAAGCAGTATGATATAATTGTCTTTATATCAAACTTTGAATGAATATTTGCAGTATATGTACATCGATCGAATTTTTGGGGTCGAAAGCAGAATCATCAAGTAATTATCTCTTATCATTTTTCATTTCATTTACCCAGTGAATAGGAATATCCATGATAAATATCAAATTGGTCACTTTCTTATAGTATACAGAATATATACGTTTAATCTATTCGAGTATTATTTTATTATTTGAATCGTTCACACCCAAGCTTATCGTGTTCCATCAGCTCAATACAGTTTTCAGGAGAATTATTTTCTACATTACCTCGAATTAAAAGTTAATAAGAATATTTATTTTTTCATTGCAGAATATTTATCACATGTACCAAACTATAGTTACTTGAGATATTCCAAGTGACATTTAATCTTCAGTACTTATTTTACAGGAAATCAATATTGTGAATTAGAATATAAATCGTATCTAGAAAATAGTATATTCAAATAATGGATTGTCGGAAAATGGATGAATCAGTATTAGTGAATTAAATTCATATCACTCAAGCAGACGTTCCAAATCTTATTAATTCTTCTCCAGTACCTACAAATAATTAAATTTTCTTCAATAATATCACCACAAAACTATAATTTTGTGATAAGATAGGCACCAAGTAGACTGACTGAACTGCTCTTCAACCTGCAGCGATAATCATGAATTTATTGTATGCATGTTTCTGAAATATTCTCAAATAAAAGATAAATTGTCTAGTGTATTATTGAATACATGCTTATGGTCCATTCATCTCAAATACTTTTCTTGATGATTTATTCGACTCTACGGTATAAAATACGAAGTTAGTTGGGTAATTATGAATACATACCAATGAATAACCTTATTCCGTTGATGATCCTGAATGGATATATTCGATTTGAGAAATATCTAAAAAATTCTGTCGCAAAAGTCAGAATACTTTTTATAAATAAGGCTGGGCAACAACGATCATTACCACTATTACCAGTTCAATAATATGAAAGAGTAATTGATGGTGTGTTAATACAATAACGACGATGATTGAAATGTTATGCTCGTCCTCATGGTGGTAATAAAGCAGAACTTATCGATACGCTAGGATGACAATTATTTTCATATTAGGTTCAAATTATTCAATACAATATTAATTCTGAATACAGAGGGTAATAATTTAGAGAATTCAGTAATAGATCACATTTAACACATTCTGGACATAATTTCAGATACTTTTGCTTCGTTGATTTGATAAGTTTTCGACGAAATTCAAGACAAGGCTTTGGGAAGCTAATTAAATAATATTAATTGTCCAAGAATCACTTACTACGCATATCGCTGTGACATATTCCATAACAACAGCGCTATTCTGCCCTTTTGTGAACTGATAACAATATATATTTTCATTAAAAAGCTTGTATCATGATTTTACTGTAAATATATATCAAAATTGTAATAAATATGAATTTCCTAAAATCTCACATTGAAAACATAGTATCAACGGCTCATCTAAGTATTAAGTGCCCAAGAAACATGGCGGATGTCCAGGCATGCGCACAAAAAATTCCAATTATGAAAAGAGCTATTGTTGGCATCTTATATAAAAGTAAGTTTCTTGATTGAAAGAATTGATTTCCTGATAACAATTGGAATCATAATCACGAGCATTCTGCTATAGCAGCTTCCAATAAATCCTTGAGCATAACCTAGAAAATAGTACATAAAGTTACACTTGAGTTACAAAAATGAGTTTCTTGATTACTAGAAGCGATTATCTTATAACAATTACATGTTGAAATCATCTTGGAACTTATGCGATCGCTTGCTTGGAAGGATTTATATTGTACGAAATATGCCTGTTTTCTATTTTGTGTTGAAAATGCATAGTATTGTGACATTATACTTTATTCCAGAAGAAGTTTGAGCACAGCCTGAAAATATAATATAAAATTATCATTTTGTTAATATTATTCAATTAAACTACTTACCTTCCATTTATGAGAAATGTACATTGTTGTGAACTGTCATTGACTGCAAATGCGAGTACGCATGTGCAGTTTCTGCTCTTGAAATAAGTTGGCAATACTGACGTTTTATTGAATGTCAAAAAATTTATTTCTATTAAAATAAGCTTGATGGAAGCTTCAAATACATCACAAATTATCCATTTGAATATTTTATTTATATAACAATACATAATATCTATATTAAATAGTGATGTTGTAATATTTTGAGAAATATTTAAAATACCTGTATGTCAAACTTGACAGAAGCGACCTGATGTTCATTAATTTTTTGTCAGAGATAACTTGAGAATATTTCGACGGCCGGTGAACTGTCATTTTTGACAATTGTAATCGATGGTTTTGGCCTTCTCCTGTGATTACTATACATGTGATGGTATTCAAATATATAAAAGGCACTAGTCCTCATTAAAATGTATTGAATAGAGAAGAAATGAACAAAATTAAATATACCGTTAAAGCTGTAGCGATGGATAAAAACTTTTTTGGTAACATCCAACTGACAGTTCTAATTCAAAAAATTTAAGCAAATTAGTATATAGGACTAGCGTTTCGACCTGCTTCGCAGGTCTAAGCGCTAGGCTTCGCAGCTCCATATGTGAACCGCCTCCGGCATAAACAATTTCTCAATAAGATTAGTCCCAATCATAATTTCAGCGTACAGAATTCTCCTGCTCCATATTATATTTCTGCATTTTTCCCTCTTCGTGATTTCACTCTTTTTTATAGACAATACTCAATGTTATTTCATGTATTTATCTGGAAAGAAATTATTGATTTCAACTTCTTCATGAATTACAGAGACTCTAGGCGTCGCAGCTCCAAATATGTACCGCCTCTCTGATAAGAATTCTTCCTTGACAAGATCAATCTCGGATGTGAATTGAGCTCACGTAATTCCCCTGATTCATATTATTTTACTACACTTTTCTCTGCCCGTGATGACATTGATTGACAGTTTCCAATCATATTTAGGTATAAATCCTAAAGAAAATCATCGATTTTATTCCCTTTAAGGATTAGCGACGAGATGGCGAGATTGTTTCTCTAGTAGAACTATCTTTTCAAAAGAACCACTCTTGCCGCACAATTTCCAATATTATACATAGGTCTTGATACTCACCAGTAAGGGTATTCATTATTGAAGCAGCTTATTAGTTATTCAAACTACTACAGACGGCGTTACGATCGACAAAATAAGTGTGCGAGGGAAACAGAAAATGTGCATCAGAAAGACAAGAAACAGCGATTCGAATAATTCAAGTCTGGATTGAATATTTAATTTTACATCCTAAAATTCATCGAGATATAGCACTCAATATCAATAGTATTCAAAATACTGCCATCAAATAGCAATAGAATTCCTAATATTTCATAATAATCACATTTAATTCCTTTGTAATCACAAAAATGGATATTTGAACTTGTGACGAATGAATGTTCTCCTCAATCTCCCTTCAACTATTATCATAAGAAGATTTATAATCATCAACTACAATATTTCACAGCTTCTCACATCTTGAGGAACTGATAATAACTAAATATCTCAATAAGAGTCAATCCCTTGCCAATGGTAGTGAGATGCTAGTGTCAAGTCCTATATATAAGACCGTGGTGCGTGAATTAACATGCTCTATTCTTGCATCGAAAACTGCAAAAGTTTTTCAAATTGCTAATACCCCTGTAGAAATACTTTACTTCATGTATTAAATTTGCAACAATGTAAGAGTTGACGAACATCATTTATTTCTTGTACATTCATGTTGTTCCTTCTAATTTGCAACATGTTCTATCGAACTCATCGTCAACGCTACCATCGTCAAACCTTGGCTTGCGACGTCCAAATATGAGTATAAATAACTCTTATTTCACATTGATAATAATTGTTTCCCTACTTTCAAAGAATTCATCGAATTTTATAATAAATGAAATAAAACCGCAAATTATTTTGGGAAATGTTCCAGGTGAATTTTGTGCCCATTCATGAAGGAATCAATCTAAGTTATTTTTTATCACTCATGCAGAATGCGTACTACTTTGCGCACGTAAATAGCTATTTGGCTTTTGAGTGCGCCAGGTATAATTTATGTGCGACAAGTAAACTTGTCGCACGCAAACCATTTATCGCTCGGAAAAATGAGTGCAAAATAGTACTAATCCTGCATTCGTGATAAAAAATAGTATCCTCAACTTGTGCAGTATTGTCAATTGCTCACTTCGCTCTGGTGGGCAATCAAAAACTTATCGCACTTGTTGCACAATATACTATTATATTCTTGGATAAGTACTACCGTTTATGAAGTAAACGCAAAGAACTCTGAAGTTCCATCAAAGAAGTTTTGGTACCACAGATTAAAAATACCTTATTTATGAATATGAACTTATTTTTTTGATAAAAAACTTGAATATGAAATTTCAGTCAAAGATTTCTAGGCTTTCTCAAGTCATTATGCTTTTAGAAATAGACAAACACAACGACTGACTTTATTTTAAATTATGTTTTCTTGAGTTCAGTAGGGTCTAAAACGTAGAGATTCATTGGAAGCGGCAACTGTCCCCATACTTTTTTGTAGATGCATCTCAGTGGTTGATTTTAATTTTAATTTTAAATGGAGTTGCATACCAATAGCGAAAAAAAAATTGAGTAGTCATCACAATAATAAACATTTCTTCTCCATTGTCTTCTACACCCGATTAATAAGCCATTCAATAAGTTCATTTTCTCATCAATTTTAACCGTTGTAAAATAATCAGCATATACGGTGTGACACAATGATCGAGTTATAAGAGAAACTTCTCTTCCAGGTCTGAACAAAGAATTAGGACCTTTTCTTATTTTTAATGTAATTTTGAGGATTCAAATTTTTCTCGGGATGTATATTTCCACACAAGCAAAAACGCTATGATCCTCACTTTCATGTCAAATGTTTCCGGCACTCTTCCTGCAGTTTTTGAGATAGTGACTCACTTTCTTGCCAATCAATAGATCATAAAGAATAGCGGAAAATGTACGAGAGTAAAATATAATTAGATGTACGTAGAATAGTTGGAATAATTCAATAATGCCTTGAATGTATTCGCATTGTTTGCGATGCGCGAAATGCCTAATTTACTCACAGCTGTGAAGAAACCTAATATATGTGTGCGAAATTCTATTACAAGAAGCAAATTGGCTTCAAAGTTATCTCCAAGGATATTTTGAATTCAAAGCGAATTTGTTTAATATCAAATCAAAGTCAAGACCCAATTTAGTAGCTTTAATTTATTCATTCAGAAAAACTGGTAAATATGATTAACGTCTCAGTTGTTATGCTGACTCATATTTCACATCTAAGACAGCATTCTAAGATCGATAATAAATTGCTCGAATTTAGAACCAATCGGTTTTCTTTTGACCACAACGGAAATAAATCAGAAAGCAACCCTGGATTGCTGAATAAAATTATCTACGCTTTATATTTTGAAATTAATATTGATGCCAACAATTTATTTCACTTCAGTGATCATTGAATGATCACAGCTATCAGTTTGCAATCGATTGCAACAATATTTTGCTCATCCTCATCAATAGATCATTGCTGGTTGATCACAACAAAAGATGGACAGATTAAAACAATATTTTGTTGACTGCAATGGAAGAGAAGGTGATCCTAATTATAAATTGCTGATAATGACTTGTACATAGAATTTTCTGTTGATTATACCAATAGTACGATATCCATTAAATAGTCAGTCCATCGATTGCAGCAATCAACCATAGATCACAATTGGAATTGAGTAAATGACAACAATAATTTTCAGTAAGTTTTTATCGTTTATCTCATGAATTAACAATAACTTCACGATTAAAGTCAAAATTGAGTTGATCACAACAAATGATTGTTGTCCGTGATAATCTACAATAGATGATTTCTACTCAGGAATTATTGTTGATTAAAAGATCATGATAACCACACTAGTTTGAAAGAGTCATGTGATTATAATAAAAATATTATTGAATACAACAATCAAATCATTTATTCCAACAATAAAATTGTGGATTTGAGTATACAATTTGGTCGTAGCATTAAAACAACTGTATAAGGTAACTAAAACGTTCAAACTACCAATTATAACAATACCAATATTGATGAAAATAATGGCTTGTTGATTATAACAAAGAAATTGCTGTTGCAGTCTTATTGATGAGAACAGTAAAATTATTCATTAAATCAATATTAGTTGTTCAAAGTGCCTATTTAATAGAATACAATATTAAGGAATTGATCAAAATAATGAAATTGATGAATGTAGCAATGAAAATGTTGACAGCTGTTGTATAATCTGACTACTCGTCATCCGATTCCTTAATATCCAACAAAAAACTCTTGTTCTTCACAATTACAATATATTTCAATAACAGATATTATGAACAAACACTCAAAGAAAAATAATATCTGACTCTTACAAAATATCTCTATCCACTCTTTCTTACGCACGCGCCTGCGCACGCGCACTCGAGCGTCAACGTCACACCTAGCAATGTTACCAACTGTTGGAATAGATGTCTGTGTTGATTGTTCCAATGACATTCATTAAAATCAGCTGATTACAACAGTGAATTTTTACTTGCAGCAACCCGTATCATCTATCAACATTTTCCGCGAAGACCCTTTCTTGAATAACTATGTTTAATCTGAGAATAAAGTATTGAAATTATCCATATCATGTGTCTCCTACACTCCTTGAGAAATCAACTTTTTCCAATCCCACATAAGCACAATAACACTTGGCTATGTGTCAGTTGCATCATTCATCAGTTGCTCATCAATTATCATAAACAGATTATTTCGAAGATTGAAATTTGCTTCCATTCGGTTAATATGTGACTGTATTTGTTGCTCTTATTTCTTGACTTTATTTCTAGCAAACTGTTGTGAAACCTATATTCATTGTGAGTGGATCATATTCGCATTTCAGTCTATTGAAAGACTTAAATCGTAATGCCGTAAGAGCCCTTGGACCATTCATGACATAAATGAACCATAAACAAAAATACTCCTGATCACTTCTAGCCATTATTCATTGAACTTGATACTTTTCCTGCAATATACTATTTCATACATTGTTATCTATTATACAGATTGATACAATATTTTAGAATCTGCTGTCTTATTATAAACTTAAAATATTTTCATGTCACGACATTCTAATTTTTCGTGAACATATGAAATTTCATTTGCTCACATCGCTAAAACAATAAGTATTGTTATAGCTGTAGTATATTTGATAGAAAAAAATACGAATACAAATTACGGCTCCCTTTTATGCTAGGAACCTAGTGACGTGCGCATGCGCGTACCTTGTACATGTATCGCTATAGTCAGTAGCTTTCAAACAAAGAGCATTCCACCTAAATACGTACAAGTGCCTCGCAGACAATAATGAATTTTTTTCAATACTAGTTGGCTCATAGAGCCTGGTTTAGGTTTTATTCTGGCTGTTTTTTTTTTGAACTGAGAAAACACTAATTTACTGTTTTCCAATACAACTTGACCTTGAAAAGCTCGGTTCAGGTTGAGTTTTGTGTTTTTTGAACTGAAAAATACTGATTTACTATTTTCCAATACTAATTGGCCTGGGAAGCTCGTTTTAGGTTATGTTAAAGTTGCTTTTCCTTGAATGTGAAATTCTAGTCTCCACCGTTCTAGTGCCACTGGAAAATTTCTTCGAATCTCTGTGGCGCCATCTCTTTTTACTTTTATAACTACTACTAGGTTCTTATTGTAAAAATCTACCCAAATTACTTATGGTCTAATGGAAGACTCTATTCGCATACGAATGTTTAATAGAATAACATCACTTCTAGATTTCAGATTAGTTTGCAGCAACAGATTAATGATTGACAACTGACGCATGCGCACAAACGGTTTAGAAGTGTATGCGTACGTTCCGTTTGTATCTCAAAATTTGAGAAAGAATGAATAATGACAAATGATACTTTCATCATCGTTTCCACCCAAGCTTATCGTGTTATATCAGCTCAATGCAGCTTTCAGGAGAAATATAGTATTAATACAAATACGAAATTGATAGAACTATTTATACTATAATATGAATTTGTGTCATCATATTGTAACATGATCCATCTGATGATTCATAGATTATTGTACAAAATATTTAGTTACAGTTAGTTCCTTAAGAGATATTTGATTTATATTTTTAAGCAAATAAAAAATTCAGATTGATGGCCCCATTGTCGTAATCTAATGTCATTACTCTATTTGATCCATTGTTAGGTTATGGACTGATGGTTCTCACCAATTTTGATCAATGTAAACTCCTGTTCGTTGATTCAATTGAATTTTCAATGTATTGGCTTCATTGATTGAAAGTGATCTTATAATCTGCTGATGATTGCATGTTTCATTGTTGTACCTCAACAAAATGTACGATTGGATTGGTTGGTCCTTGCAATATATGTGTTAATGTCTGATTCATACATGTAAAACGTAGAAAGAGCACCTCACTAATATTTTAATGGAATATTATGTACAAAATTATCATTAAGAACTCCTCCAAGTTGAGTATCCTTTGGATACATATCTTCTGTAATCCATATAGGCTACGTTTGTTGTGTATAACCTGTGTACAACAATGAGCTCTTGAATTCAGCAATGCCATTTAAGTCTCTAGTGCATACATCAGATTTGTCTACTACCCATTGAATCATTAGCTCATGAATAAACATCAGAGCCTAGGCTATTAGATGTCAGAAACTTCAAATCAAAATCTTAGAACTACTGAGATTTGCTACTCTTTCCAATGAACTTGATATAGCCAAAGATCTTCCAACGGTATATAGCAGTATGATATAATTGTCTTTATATCAAACTTTGAATGAATATTTGCAGTATATGTATATCGATCGAATTTTTGGGATCGAAAGCAGAATCATCAAGTAATTATCTCTTATCATTTTCCATTTCATTCACCCAGTGAATAGGAACATCCATAATAAATATCAAATTGGTAACTTTTTTATAGTATACAGAATATATACGTTTAATCTATTCGAGTATTATTTTATTATTTGAATCGTACACAACCAAGCTTATCGTGTTTCATCAGCTCAATGCAGTTTTCAGGAGAATTATTTTCCACATAACCTCAGATGAAAAGTTGATGAGAATATTTATTTTTTTATTGCAGAATATTTATCACATGTACCAAACTATAGTCATTTGAGATATTTCAAGTGGAATTTATTCTTCAGTACTTATTTTACAGGAAATCAATATTGTAAATCAGGATATAAATCGTATCTAGAAAATAGTATATTCAAATGATGGATCGTCAGAAAATGGATGAATCAGTATTAGTGAATTGGATTCATATCACTCAAGCAGACGTTTCAAATTTTATTAATTCTTCTCCAGTACCTACAAATAATTATATTTTCTTTAATAATATCACCACAAAACTATAATTTTGTGATAAGATAGGTATCAAGTAGACTGACAGAACTTCTCTTCAACCTGCAGCGCTAATTATGAATTTATTGCATGCATGTTTCTGAAATATTCTCAAATATAAGATAAATTGTCTAGTGTATTAATGAGTACATGCTTATGGTCCATTCATCTCAAATACGTTTCTTGATGATTTATTCGACTCTACGATATGAAATACGAAGTAAGTTGGATGATTATGAATACATACCAATGAATAACCTTATTCCGTTGATGATCCTGAATGGATATATTCGATTTGAGAAATATCTAAAAAATTTTGTCGCAAAAGCCAGAATACTTTTTATAAATAAGGCTGGGCAACAACGATCATTACCACTATTACCAGTTCAATAATATGAAAGAGTAATTGATGGTGTGTTAATACAATAACGACGACGATTGAAATGTTATGCTCGTCCTCATGGTGGTAATAAAGCAGAACTTATTGATACGCTAGGATGACAATTATTTTCATATTAGGTTCAAATTATTCAATACAATATCAATTCTGAATACAGAGGGTAATAATCAAAAAATTAAGTAATAGATCACATTTAACACATTCTGGACATAATTTCGAATACTTTTGCTTCGTTGATTTGATAAGTTTTTGACAAAATTCAAGACAAGGTTTTGGGAAGCTAATTAAATAATATTAATTGTCCAAGAATCACTTACTACGCATATCGCTGTGACATATTCCATAACAACAGCGCTATTCTGCCTCTTTGTGAACTGATAACAATATATATTCTCTTTAAAAAGCTTGTATCATGATTTTACTGTAAATATATATCAAAATTGTAATAAATATGAACTTCCTAAAATCTCACATTGAAAACATAGTATCAACGGCTTATCTAAAGGCGTGTTTCTTCGACAATCATACTGTGAATCTCAGGATCATATTCGCTGTATATGAATCATGATTATTTTTTGAAACTAGAAAACAACTCACTACGAATCATGGGTCATATTTTGATTTGAGAATATTTATATATTCATTTTTGAAAATATATTCTATAACTATGATTTTTGGCGATTTTTTCTCTTGTAATTGGTTAGAATATCAGAATTTTTCAGTATTGAATTTTATTATAATTCATTAAATAGTTTGTTTTCCAAGAATTATTTATTATTGCATGATTATTCGTAGATTCATCCCTTCATATTAGATGCGGGATGTGCATTTATTGTTTTACCAACGATTTTCTTGTTGTGTTCTATCCGCCATATTTCAAATTTACACAGATTTTGTTATTGCAATCATTGTGAACATGCAAAAAGTCCGATTCAGAAGGGTAAGGGAATTATCACTTTGTGATCACAAAGTGAAGAAGTGGGGATAACGAATAACGACCAAAGAAACATGATTCACTTAATCATGAAGACTTAGATCACTTAGATTGCCCGAAGAAACACGCCTTGAGTATTAAGTGCCCAAGAAACATGGCGGATGTCCAGGCATGCGCACAAAAAAATTCCAATTATGAAAAGAGCAATTGTTGGCATCTTATATAAAAGTAAGTTTCTTGATTGAAAGAATTGATTTCCTGATAACAATTGGAATCATAATCATAGAGCATTTTGCTATAGCAGCTTCCAATAAATCCTTGAGCATAACCTAGAAAATATTACATAAAGTTACACTTGAATTACAAAAATGATTCTTGATAACTAGAATCGATCTCCTTGTAACAATTACATATTGGACTTATCTTGGAACCTATGCGATCGCTTGTTTGAAAGAATTTATATTGTACGAAATATACCTGTTTTCTATTTTGTGTTGAAAATGCATTAGTATTGTGACATTATACTTTATTTCAAAAAAAATTTGAGTATAGCCTGAAAAATATTACATAACATTGTCATTTTGTTAATAATATTCAATTGAACTACTTACTTTCTATTCATCAGATGTGTACATTGTTGTGAACTGGCATTGACATTTCGCGTAAAAGCGAGTACGCATGTGCAGTTTCTGCTCATGAAATAAGTTGGCAATACTGACGTTTTATTGAATGTCAGAAGATTTATTTCTATTAGAATAAGCTTGATGGAAGCTTCAAATACATCACAAATTATCCATTTGAATATTTTATTTATATAACAATACATAATATCTATATTAAATAGTGATGTTGTAATATTTTGAGAAATATTTAAAATACCTGTATGTCAAACTTGACAGAAGCGACCTGATGTTCATTAATTTTTTGTCAGAGATGACTTGAGAATATTTCGACGGCCGGTGAACTGTCATTTTTGACAATTGTAATCGATGGTTTTGGCCTTCTCCTGTGATTACTATACATGTGACAGTTTTCAAATATATAAAAGGCACTAGTCCTCATTAAGATGTATTGAATAGAGAAGAAATGAACAAAATTAGATATACCGTTCAAGCTGCAGCGATGGATAAAAATTTTTTTGGTAACATCCAACTGACAGTTCTAATTCAAAAAATTTAAGCAAATTAGTATATAAGATATGTAAGTAACACATGTCGCCGTAAGGTTTTGCTTTGTGTGTTCATATTGCGCTCCATGCCCCCACGCATAATCGAAAACTAGGCACACAAATTTTGAAGAGAGAGTAACCACATATCACTTGAGGTGAGTCTGATGTAATCATCGTCAAAGCCCACTCCAAAAGATACAAGTTTACTTGAGTTCTAACTGGAATTGCTTCATGTGAGGGATACTTTCACTAGTCTAGTCTAGTCTATTCAGTATTTCCTCACGTAGAAGGGCTTCAGCAGGCTCTAAAAAAGACGCTGGCTGGATCTAACATAAAGATTGCTAATAATAATATTGTGAATACAAGACGGTTACATTCTAACCTCAAAGATAAAGATACAAAAGATGTTGTTTATGGGGTAAAATGTGTTCCTTGCGACAAAGTTTATGTTGGAGAAACCTCGCAACCTTCAAAGACAAGACTATATCAACATAACTACCACTGTAAGTCTCGTAACATATATCTTAGCGCATTGTCTAAGCATACCATCGGGACTCCTTACATTTTTGATTTTAAAAATGCGGAAATTACAGATAAGATCAGCAAAAAACAACAAAGATTGTTGTCTACATCCATTTATTTGACAAAAAAATTATAAATACGCACACAGACTTTTAAACCATATGAAGTATGTTAAGAATTCCCTAGGTAATTATAAGCTATCAACTTAATTCTGGTGTTTTTGTTGAACGTTCAGTGTCCAGCTGCTATTTTATGCAGTCATTCGCCGAGCTTCGTTGGTTCTCGTAGTTTTCACATTTTGTTCAATTTGTTCATTATGTGCATTTTCAACTTTATGGTTTATAATACTACTATGTAGTTCAAATTTGATTAATTGAATGAATTTATTGTACTCTACGGTAATAGGTTATTTATATTTTTGGACTATTGTTTTCATAATTGCTAAGTTTTATATACAGCTGATGATGAGCACATTTGATGCTCGAAATGTTCTGAGGAATCAAAAAAATATTTGAAACTTGATTGGATCACTCAAGGCCCGACTAAGCCGGAAGAGCACCTCATTCGAAACATTTTTTGAGTTTTCCGCATAAATCCAAAACGATTGAACGTAGATTGTTAGAATTCAGTATTTAAGACGATTATACCGTCTAGATGCTCATATCCTATTTTTATTGAGATCCACCGAGCCGGAAGTTCACTTTACTTGCCAGTCTTTTGGAATTTTTCGCATAAATTCGAAACGATCAGGTGAAGAATATTGAAATTTGGTATTTCAGTCTGCTGTAGCATCTGAATGATTGCCTACTATTTTCATGATAATATACTAAACCGGAAGTGCCCTTCAATAGGAATTTATTTTTTAATTTTGCGCATGAATTCAGATCTGTTGGTAGTCGTAGAATTTTGGAAATCAGTATTTAGGAATGTTGTAGTATAAAAATAATGGCCTACTGTTTCCATAGCAACCGACTTGGCTGAAAGCGCATTTCACTTGACAGATTCATAGAATCTCTTGGGTAAATCCAAAACGATTAACTGGGCGACCAGTTCTAGTTTTTTGATCACAGATTTGTTTTTTTCTAATCAAGAATGTATTTTTTGGAGTAATTGTCTGCTGTACGATTAATGTAGCTCCTTTCATCATTTTAAGCAGGCTCATCACCAGTTTGGCGCATTCGGATAACTAATAGTAATTCTTGTGAGGACTTCTTGAACATCCTTTTGAGTTTGCTGAGCGCTAGCTCACGGAAATCGTTTTGAAAAGGTTCAACAAACCTCGTGCGAATATTTTTAGAATCTTTCTGGACTTAGTTTCCTAACCATTCTTGTTATTTGCTGCATGGTCATCGTAGGAATAAGCGTAGCCTGTCCCTTGAGAATTTTTGTTCTGGAGGTAGAAATAGCTCTCTCCTACTAATAGTATAATGGCGTTTATCTACCCAAGTTCCGACATACTTTATTGCTGATGTCTTGTACCAGCGAAAAATGTTATTGATGTTTGGTATGCTGGATCTGTAAATGTAGTTTGTAAATCAATCTTGCAAAACACGGATGCAGAACCAAATTTTTTTGTGTCCAACGATTATATGTTTTCGATTGGATCAATAAAGGTTTTGTCGTTGCTCCAGTTCAAATAATTTATGACAATTTTTTTAATAACTCTAATATTCAATTATCTTTTTCGCAGTTATTTCTTGCTGTTCCTGAATAACTATTCTTAAGTTCGGCCTGTGGTCTATATTTACCAACCTGTTATGTTGGCGCAACATAATTCCGCAACGAACATTACGCTATCAACGCATTGAGATAAGATCACATACTAATTTAAACAACAGAATATATATTATCCTTCATTCGTACTGGACGGTACATAACATTTCCATCTTATTTCAAATTTAATTGACCGTCTATTGATTATCAATCTAAAATGATTGGATGATTGTTACATAATTACAGATCATGGGAATAGGAGTCACCTGCTATCATAATTAAGTATTTTGGTACCGTTAGATTCTAAATTATCGGTCTGTGGACGACGCTGCATTTTTTCAGTGTGACAACCAATTCCATTCTAGAATTATTCCTTGCATTCAAAATGAAAATATTCCCACGGATAACAACACAGGAGATGTTCAAAATATTCCATAATGTTATTGATTTATAGTTACAAAGTTTGTTCTGAGAATGTTGTCATGTTATCTATTTTTATATGCATCGCAAATTTGTACCTACAAAAGACATTTTATTGTTTAGATGGGTTCTCTAACACTCTTGGAGGAATAAATTGATATTGTTCAAACCGCAACCAATACATAAGACAAGATTAATTTTTGTGGTCTGCTGAAATACCACAATTCATAAATAATGTTAGATATAGACATGAGGAAGTGTTCATTGTTCATTGATGAAAAATAAGAAACAGTATGAATTTTATGACTTCCTGGAGGAGTTACAATTTTCTCATACAAAATTAAACTTTGCCATCAATATTTGGGTTCGTGTTCTTATCGGCTGTTTGGGTCTCCCGTAGCATTACCGCCAAAAATTGAAATAATTAGTATTCAAAATCATATAGTGTTGCTTCGAAAATATTTTCGTGATAAAATGCTATTGGATTACACAAGATTTGTTTATAAAAAATTTCAATTCTTCAAATTATATTCAAGTATACTTTTTATTATAAGCAGGAATATTAGAAGCTATATATCATTTTTATGTGGAGATTCCAAACAATATCCGAAATGATATTCAAAATTTACGAGTAATCTTATCCCAAAAAGCATCCAGCATCAAAATTAATTAAATAGAATCTCGTTAGTGTGTATAAATTTGTTTGAAATAATTATTTCGTAATAAAAATAGGCTCTTTTCCGTATAATCCGCGCGATGATACAGCTATAGGTACATTATTTATGAAAGCAGATAACGAACACGTATTATTTAATTTTCTGTCTATTTAAAATATTCGAGACGGTAATTAATATTTAGTTTCATTTGTTAAATTCATCATGCGAGCTCAGCGAAGGGCGGAGCCTTCAGAGCTGGGTTCACCGTAAAGAAACGCATCATCTTCGGCGAGCTCTGGGAGCATTTATCCCCAAACATAACTACACGTTAATCAACTTCATAATTTACCTCACAAGCCATCTCTCTTCTTCTTGAACTCTTCTCAATATTTTCTTCTTTGCTTTCGGCCTCCAGAGCAACCGGCTGGCCGCACATGCTTTGCCGATAATGTGATAATGACGAGAATTGAACCCTTTCATCTCTGTTACTCCTCTCTTGTTGTCTTATTCTTCTGACGTCGTTTGTTTTTGGAGATCTGCCTTGTTAACTCACGTCTATGTCCACCTCCTGTAATTGGGCACAATCTGGTTACTATGATTTTAGATTTTTTTGAGCGGTTTAGATTTTATAGTGCTGTACAATAAAGATTTTTATATAATGATCTCATTAATTTAATAGGGGCATTATCATATCTTTTATCTTAATTGCTGTGTTTTAATTAGTTATCGCTGTCATCGAGTAGTAATGTTCACAACACTATCAAAATTATTATTTTCTATGGTTATTTTAATTTATTCCAAGTTTTATGTAAAATACAAGGACACAACTCAGTTTTGAACTTAAGTTTCATTCCGCCTGCCTAAATTTTACTGTTTGCAATGTAAATTAATTATATGCAATATTAAATTGAAAAATAGTGACCTTACACATAGAAATCGCTATTTTGTCTGTGATATCCATTTCCGAATTTCTCTACGAAGCCTCAGATAGCTATAATCCTCCGAATTCCTCCACAACATCTCTTTCAAGGTATTACGGACGTATCCGAGTTCCTCCACGCTCATTAGTAAATTGAAACTTTGTTAGTTGCACTAAGACAGTAGCTTTGTTTTCAACAGGCGGTGCTTCGCACCAAAACTTTCGGACGGGCTTCGCCCGCTCTGATCGAGCTCGACCTGTGGAATCCCGCAAGTGCTGAACATCTCCTTTTGGGTCAAAAAAATTCTTCAATTTATTCCGTATATTTGTTTGCTTGAGAGCTACAACTAACCCTGCTAACAGCTGCAAAGGTGAAGGTAGGGGAATTCGACTGTGGGACCTTACGGTCGAGGATTAAAACAAGTAAAAGTGGAGGAATTCGAATACACCGTTTCCTCAAGGTCAGATAGTGCAGTTGCATGGAGCCAGATTCGACTTAATTCACTATCTTTCCACTAGTGGAAAGACACAAATAAAGCAGCCGTCGATGCACGTCCTGCTTCTTGAAATTGTAGAGTGGAACTGACCTGTTTACATTGATTTGTTTTACAAGTAACCTTGGTTAGTTTTGTTACCATTGTTGAATTTTATGTTTTTTATAGATGTTTTGATTCAAAATATTTAAAGCACAATATCTAGATTCAAGAAATAACTCATCTGCAATATCTTGCTTCTTGAACGGGCTGAGGATGGAATACTTCGTCTCTAATTTTGGAAGACAGTTGGATTGGCCTCCTATAATAATATCGTCCGCATAAAATGAGCCCTGAATCCGGCTCTGTCTGGGCAGGGCCTTTCGTCTCTTTGTATCGCAATGTACCGCCTCGCAAAATCAAAAATTCTAGTAACATACTCTCGAATGACGTAGAACATTGCCAGAAACGGACATCTGTATATATATGAGCAAACGGCCTGACTGAGAAACAGTGAACAGTGAAACAGTTAAATAGTGAATATCCAGTGAGTGATCAGTGTAATAATGGATATCTGTGGTTTTGTTTTTGAAGATTAATTGTAGTAAGTGAGAGATAAATTGTATAGTGTTTGTTTAGTAAAACTTCGAAGAATAAAACTTTTATTTTGTTTTCATTTATTAAATAGTGATTTTTATTTAATTAAAATCAATTCCTTTTGGAGCAATGAACATTAGACAAGCTTCCACTAAGAAGTACAGTACTCACGGGTCAAGAACGTGAACAAAAAAATCGTAATGAAATCACGAAACACGAGGGTCGTTTCATATGAAAACTGAAACTCACCTATTTTTCAATGTAGTTTTCCTTGAGGGCAACGCACTTTTTATTTTGATTCACCAGCGTTTGGATTCCCTCAAAAAAATAATCTTTCGACTTGCTATCGAAATGACGTACATAAAACCGTCAGTTCGAAGTTTTTGATGCTCGAGAAGTGCCTTCCTCTCAGTTATTTTCACTTGTACTAAGTACAAAGAAGTATTGTGGAACCGAAAAAATTCACCTATCGAGATTTTGGTGGAAATATCAGTTTTGAGCATCCCTGAATCCATTTTGACTATTTTGGCTTGATGTCTGTACGTGTGTACGTGCGTTCTTTTGTAACTCGCAAATCTCAAAACTAGTTGAACTTATAATGCTGAAATTTTGTATTCAGGACTGGTATAGGGTCTAGTTAGGCACCTCGCATTATGGTTCTAATCGTCTGTACCGGAAGTGCACTTTACTTCAAACTTTTTTCGAATTTTTCTAATAAATCATGAATGATCAACCGTAGGATGTTGAAATTAAGCATTTGAACTTGTTGTTGTATCAGAATGATTTTCTGCTATTCTGGTATAAATCGGCTGAGCTGGAAGTGCAGTTTATATGTATAACATACATTCAGAATCTAGAAAGGGCTCACCTATCATATTTTCATATATTTAGCTACCCTAGGTTGCTTGGTTTTCTTCCATACAAAAGAATTAGGATGAAAAACTCGATGAAAACTCATTTCTCCTTCAAATAACAGTGCTGTACACCCTAATTAGAGTGTGTAGAGCTCAAATATGCACTCAGGATTTAATTTGGACCCTTAGTTTTCGAGAAAATCGAGAATAAGAATTTTAATCGAAATGTAGTCATTTTCATTGAAGTTTCATAGTCACAATCTTGGTCCCTAATTAATTTGATAGCTAAGGGTTCAGTTATAATTAGGAGTGTTCATTTGGGCTCCACATACTCTAATTAGGGAGTACAGCTGTATTATTCAGAGGAGTAATGAATTTTCATCCTAATTTTTCATCGTAACGTTCCAGACTGAAGACATTTTCCAATTTTGTTCTTATATTCATAATAAGCAGGTTCCATATAGCGTGAAAATATACTTTTCATCCCTCAAAATCATTTTGAAGTCCCTCAAAAATTATATTTTAGCTACTGGAACCCTCTTTGACAGATGCTGCCACTTTGCGGCAAATCTATAAACTTTACTCGTGAAGTTTAAAATAATATATTTTAAATGTTATGAATAAATATATTTTATTCCGATTCAAATTCAAAACAAGAATAGAAAATTCATTGAAAATCTAAATATATTATATATAGTACTTACATCTATATTTTCATGCTAAATTCAATATTATAATACAATATGTTTTACAACTAGGCCTGAAAAAGAGATTTGAAATAAAACAACTCAAAAGTATTTGGAAAATAGTTTATTTGATTATTGAGAAAGGTACTAATGTGCAAAGGCATTTCATTCAATTCAAAAATAAAACATACAAGTTATTATCTAATTTAAATTTCTTATCTACTCCTGAAAACAATAAAAATATGTTTTAGAAATAAATACAACTGTAAATTTTGTGGAAATGATTTTATTTTGGGAATAAGGAAAGGGTACAAAGGTTCGGAGATTAATTGTTGATTACTCGATGCTGTTGTCTTGCTGGAAGTCTTGTTCGCGATGCTGTTACATTGTTGTGAGCCTTGTTTGTCCCCAGGCAATGACTAAGGGGAAAGAGGCGAACTCTTCTCCGGGAATTCTCCCTTTGGGCCTAGGAAAGCCCCAGCGAAACCTAAACCAGAGAAGTGGCTTCTTCGCTCGCTGCAACTGAAACAACAAAATAATTATTACAAGTTGGAAAATTTAAAAAGAAATTGAACTCACTTGAACTTTGCAAGCGGCGGGCCAAATTAATCAGTTGACTTCTTTGAACCGGAGTTGAATCTGGGTCCTGGAACAGCTGCTACTGATGTGTTGATCTGCTGCAGTTACTGGAGGACTTCTTGGATGGCTGCTGGGCTCTGGCTCTGCTGCTGATGGAGGACTTCTTGGAAGTTTATTGGGCTCTGGTTCTGCTGCTGCTGCAAGACTTCTTGGATGGCTGTTGGGCTTTGGTTTTGCTGCTGCTGGAAGACTTTTTGGATGGCTGCTGGGCTTTGGTTCTGCTACTGAGCTCTGATTCTGTTGCTGCGCTCTAATTTTGCTGCTGGACTCTGGTTCTGCTACTGCAATCTGATTCTGCTACTGGGCTCTGCTTCTGCTGCTGGATGTTCTAGAAACATAAAAAATACAAATAAATTAATAAATTGAAGATCATTATTTATGTGCTTACAGTAATTGAAAACAGTTACATGATGAATAATATTATATTACCTAGCTGATGATGCAGTGATGTTATGAAGATCCACGGCCGGCGACCTGAAACAGAAACTTAAAACAAATTTTGGTGAATCATATCCAACAAAAAAAATATTGAGAGCTGATTTTGGCTGCTGGGCTCATCCTCAGCTCCTCCCACGATGTCCAATTCTCTCGATGTCCATTCCCTCGTTGTCCACCTCATCAGCTGGGCTCATCCTCTGCAAATGATCTGAAAAATTACAAATTAATTAGGAATCTGCGAAAAAGCAATACAAAATAGCTGAAAGAAAAATAGATTAGAACCTGAAAAGCAAAGTTTATTAGTCAACTTACGTCCTTTTCTTGATTTGTTGGAGGAGGTGATGATGTAATGAAGAAGCTGAAAGGGAACTTTTTTTGATTAGTTGCATACATTCAACATTCATTCAACATTCAAACGTGTATTGTGTGTGTGTTTTGTTCGAAGAGCTTGCTACGCGATTGATTGTTGCTTTAATACTTCGCGAGGTTACTTAAAAGTGCTCGGATATATTATGCTACTGTTTGACTCTACTTCACTACCCCAATGAGTGCCTGAGCGCTCAGACACCCAAGCACCGGTGTGCTCGTCGTTTGCAAAAAGAAAAATACGTTGTTTGAATACGTGGCCAATGCATATTCCGAGGCCCGCGATACCGCCTAATTACGCGATATGGTAACCTTGAGTAACGGTCTCAGCTAATGTTGCTTCTTGAACTTAATCAAGGATCCCCGCCAGTTACCATATTTTCCGACTTCCGATAGGTACATATCGAGAGTATGCCGTTACTCCCCAGTTAATTCGCTCGTTCGCCCTAGAACTCATTGCAAATCCACGCGTTGGTGTTCACCAGGGGGGGTGCCTCTCGTAGCGGTACCTACGTGTGCACCGATTCCCACGTTGGACCTTTCATTACAGGCCTTTGCAAAAAAACCCAGACATTTTATTTATTTACTACATAATAAAAGCAAAGACTGACATCGCATATCACATGCACCTAGCGCACATGCAATTGCGGAACCAAAATCCCAGTTTACATATTTAAATACACAAAATTTTGATCTCTACGTTAATAAGCAAAATTCACTACCTCAAATATATCACTTGAGCACTTTTAAGAACTTTAAATCGGCGTTTTATTCGAGATTTGAGCAACGTACATCCAAACTATACGACTAACCGGACAAAAGTAAGCGTCCCAACACAAATCAATATTCAACTCGGCACTACGTCATTCAAATAGCCCATGATTGCTGTGAGTTAGAACGAGACAGTAACAGTAACGTATCGCTTGTAGTAGCGATGAACGAAGCACACAAGTTGAAGCGAAGTTAATACAATCAAACTTGATGAGGAAAGAATTTTTTAATAAATGAATTTGTATAGAAATATACATTTAAAACGAAAAAGGCCAATACATGACTTCTCATTCTTTTTAAACATAAAAATATTATTTATTCACAATTAATTCATATTATACAGTATGGCTCATTTTTAAAACACTATTTATTAATGAATTTGATTCCGTTATTATTTAATTATTATAAATTTAAATTATATAGGGTGTTCATTTGTTCATACAAATATTTATTGATTAATTCAATAGAAAATCGTATAATATATAGCACATGATCTCCTGTTGCCTGAAATATCGTAATATTAATTTTTTATTATACAGGGTCATTATTATAATATTGATATGTATGTATTAATACGTAAGAAGAAAACTTTTGACACCTTTTTACTTATTTATACTAATTACAAGAAAGTATTGTGAAATCGACAAAATTCACCTACCGTCTGTATCGGAAGTACACTTTACTTGAAACTTTTTTCGAATTTTTTGCATACATCTGGAATGATCAGCCATAGCATATTGAAATTTAGTGTTTGAACTTGTTGTAGCATTAAAATAGTTATCTACTATTTTTGTATCAATCGGCTGAGCCGGAAGTGCAGTTTATATGTATAACAGACATTCAGAATTTGCCGTATAAAACAATCAGTTCAATTGAAATGATAAGATTGGCAATGATAAACCTGTTGTCAATTTTTTGATTTTGTTTAATATTGTACATGTCAAAAAATTATTAAAATTATATTAATTATAATCTGAAGTGACAGAAAACTTTATTGAATAAATTTGTGTATATATCAAATGATGTACAAGTAAGTCACGTGATGCTCACGTCAGATTTTTTTGATACATTGTCTTGGAGAAGCAGTACTTTTGATGAGAGCAGTGTTTTCAAAACGGTAGCGTAGTATTCACCGGTGACAGTTGAACCTTTTTCTAAGTAATCAATGAGAAGACTACCCAAAAGATCTATCCAGTTGGTGGCTGCACCTTGAACTTTCTTGGGGCTGCCTCTCCTAGTCTCCTCCACTCCATCGACTCCAATTTGCTTTCTGGATCATCATCATGCACCCAAGTTTCATCCTTAGTTACAATTCGCCCGATTCGGAATAAAATGTTTTGAGGAGCATCGCCACATAAATATAAAAAGTCAGTACACGTCAGAAGGCGCTCTTGTTTTTGCAACGCCGAAAGATTGCTGAGACTTCAGATATTTGTGAATTTTCATGATTGATTCTCCAAACGCTTGTTTCTGAAACAAATTCAAAACCGTTTTCTCAATCAACTCGATATTTTCAGCGGTGATGACTTCTGCTCTTTTTCTCCCCAACTGGTAGAGCTTGGCCCACTTTTTTTACCGTCGAAATCTCAAACGAAGTTGGGCCATACACGTTTAACAAACGCGAATTAATTTCGTGGGAGATAATCCTTCCACAGTCAAGAATTTGATGACTACGACCTTGACTCACAAAATAAGCAAATGAATTGACACTATTTGACTATTTATGAATATCGCATCCTTGAATCCACTTCCTACCGCTTTGGCTCTGCCACGAACTTATGAAACGACCCTCGTACATACGATAAAAATAAAAACCTGAAACAAGAATTAATTGATAATACAAAGGCTAAAATTAGGGGTCAACGATGCGAAGACGTAACTCAAATTCACATACGGAATAATGTTTAATGCTTGAATGTCTGACTAGTTTATTATTATTGTTATAATAATACTGATTCCAGGATTATTACGTAACAAATAATATTCGAGGGCATTATGTTGAAAAATAGCAAACAAGTTTCCCAGTTACAGCAAGTAACTAGATTAATATCTCTGACAGGAATCACAATGACAGGACATACATTGCAATGAATTTTGATTGAAATACAACAGAAGTCGGACATTATACATTGAAGGCACCACGGGAGCTGAGCGGACGATAATGCCTACGGTCAACGTACAAACCTCGGGCCAGAGGCCCTCGGAAAGTATACTGTTGACCTCAGGAATTATCGTCCTTTCAACACCCTATGTAGCTCATTTAATCAATTTCAATTGATTAACTTCGAATGAAATCACTGTTCAATATAAAAAAGTGCTTTCGAATTGAAACCAACCAGCTTCAATTTATATTTCTGTTATCGATCTTAAAAGTTTATATGGAAATGAAGAAGAGTTGATAGAAGAATTCGAAACAACAAAATTAGACATACAAGGAATAACGAAAACAAAAAGAAAGGTGAAAGGGATTACTAGAATTAGAAATAGCCACATACTAATATTCAGTGGGATTGACAGTACAAACAGTGCAAAAACCGATGTTAGCTATATAATAAATAGGGGTTTAGAAAAAGCTATAGTAAAATGAGAATGTATAAATGAAAAGATATTAATAATTAAATTAGAGTATAACAAAATAATAACAAATATAATGGTCATATACGAGATGGACGAGAACGAGAGCAAGGAGATTAAAGATGGGTTCCGGGAAAACTTACACTTAGAGTATGAAAAACTAGAAGAACCGACAAATTTAATTGGAAATTTCAACGCAAAACAAATTAAATAAGGGCATAGAGGAAGTGATGGGAGTACAGAAAGAACCAAAGAAGAATAATCATTGCAATTGACTCATTGATTTTTGTATAATAAACGAACTAAAAGTACTGAATACATACTACATGCACAAAGATATACACAAATATATCAGAGAGGTAAGATCTAGAAATGAAACATCCTTACTAGACGTTAGCGATGTAAGAGTTTAAAGAGAGAGTGAAATTGGAAGCAACCATTTCCTAACAGTGGCAAAAATAAAAATAAAGGAGAAAAGTGCAGAGCAAAGTCAATTAATTAAGAAGGAGGCTGCAGTAATGAAATTTAGAGTAGACAAACTGTAAGATGAATAGATAAAGGAGAAATACCGTAATGAAATGAAAGAGTCAATAATCAATACACCAGACCCGGATACGGATAATATAGAAGATATGTGGAGTAGTTTTTAGTATATAATTACGGAGGCGACAAAAGATATATGCGGCACAATCAGAAACATGCTCAACAGGAAGCAAACACATTGGTGGAACGAACAGGTTAAAAAAGTAGTGAAAACGAAGAAACGAAAATGGAAAATATACTCAGAAACAAAGATAAAAGAAGACGACGAGGACTACAAAAGACAAAACAAAATAGTCAAAGAAATAATCAAAAGATCAAAAACAGAAGCATGGGAAGAATTTGGGAAAAAAGCTAGAGACGAACTTCAAAGAAAACCAGCAATTATTTAACCGAGTATTAAAAAAAGACAAGAAAGGAAATTATGTTAAATCAATTGAAAAATAAACAAGGACAAATATTGAAAAAGAACAAAGATATACTAAAAAAATTGAGAGAACATTCCCAAGAATTACTGAAAGATGATCAACTTACAAAAGAAATAGAAGAAAACGAAAAGCACCAAAGAGGAAAAATAGAAATAAATAGAAAAACATAAAGAATTGATAATCAATACACCACATCCGGATACGGATAATATAGAAGATATGTGGAGTACTTTTAAGTATATAATTACGGAGGCGACAGAATATACATGCAGCACAATCAGAAACATGTCCAACATGAAGCAAACTCATTGGTGGAACGAACAGGTTGAAGAAGAAGTAAAAACGAAGAAACGAAAATAGAAAAAAAAATACCTAAAAACAAAGAAAGAAGAAGACCATGAAGACTACAAAAGACAAAGATAAATAATCAAAATATCAAAAACAGAAGTATGGTAGGAATTCGGGGAAAAGCTAGAGATGAGCTTCAAAGAAAAACAAAAACTATTTCACAGAGTAACAAAAAAATACAAGAAAGGAAAACAAATGATGTTTAATCATGAAAAGTAAACAATGACCAATATTCGAGAAAATACTAGAAAGATGGAGAGATAATTTCCGAGAATTACTGGAAGAGAATCAATTTACAAGCGAAATGGAAGAATACGAAAAGCATCAAAGAGGAAAAATAGGAATAAATAGAAAAACACAAAAGAAGAAATGAATAATGGAAATAAAAAAACTTAGAAACAAAAAAGCATCTGGACTACATAAGAGGAGAACAGCTAAAGTATATGAGGGAACAAGGTGAAAAAATGCTACTAACGATGCTGAATAAAATATGAAAAAAAGGAACAATACCAAAAGACTGGGAAAAGCGGTGATATGTCCTATATACAAAAAACGATACAATAGAGATTGCAGAAATTATAGAGGAATATCACTATTATGTTCAGCATCAAAAGTATACGAAGCTATCCTAGAGAGCAAACTTAGACAATGTACAGAAGAAACACTGTAAGAAACCCAAAGCGGATTCAGGAAAGGATACTCTACACAAGAACATATATTTTCAATAAGAAAAAACCCTAAAACAAAACAAAAAACTATACATTGCATTCATTGATTAATAAAAGACGTTCGACAGAGTGCCAAGAAGAATTATATGAATGATATTGAAAGAAAGACAGGTAAACGAATAAAAATTATATATAATAGAACATCGAACTATATAAGAACAAACAGTAGAACATCGGATGAATTCGCAACATCACAAGGACCGAGACAAGGTGGGTCTTTGAATCCTTTACTATTGATCCAGAGCAAATAAAAATAGCAGAATGTGCATTTGCAGATGACTTGGCAATTCTAGCAAAAAGCGAAGAAGAGCTGCAGAGCAACCTGGATGTATGGGATACAGAACTAAGGAAACATAATATGACGATAAATGCAGATGAAACTAAAGTCATGGTCATAGCGAGAGAAGAAGTGGAAACAAATATAACGCTAAATGGAAGAGACATAGAGCAAGTACATACGTTTACTTATCTAGAAGCAACACTGAACGATAAAGGAAGAGTATTAAATCAACAAAAGAATCCAAGCAGCTAACAGAAGTTACTTCGCTTTGAATAAAATTATGAACAATAAACAAGTAACAAGGAAGACGAAATAGCTATTTATGTAATTAGTATATGATATATAACTTTATTGGACGAGCCGCTGGTTATGGACGAGCGAGCAGCGCGAGCGAGTCTAATAAGGAAGACGAGTCTATAAAGTTTGTTTATGTACGAATTACATACAAAGCTTTATGTTCGACTGCTCTAAAGACGCAGGATATCTTCTAAAAATATTTCTTGATTGCCCTATTCAAAAATTCGGTAAGTATAACTTGGTGTGCTTTGCTAGTGTTGCTATTGTTACAATTGTTTTGGCTGTTTGTTTGCAGATGTCAAAAATATTAAACACAATTTAATAGAAGAAATTAATACTTTAGAAAGTGTAGAAGAGATTAAATACGATAAAAAAGAATAAATGGATACTTCAGAAAGAGTAGGAAAGAATAAATACGATAGAAAAGAATGAATGAATACTTCAGAAAGAGTAGAACTGTGTGCAGCAAGTGCCAAAGAATCACAAATATTGAGAGAAAAATGTTTTTATGACAAGAAGAATTTATCTTAAGGTCTGAATATTCGCAACAATACTAATTGTGTTATAAGTATTCATCACAATAATAAATGACATGTTGATTTAATTGTTTGAATTCATTTCATGTCAATAAAAAAATATATGTTTGTGATATTTTTGTGACAGTGACAGTTCCGTCCAATTATATAAAGTAAAAGTCCTAGTCCAATTAGGTGGCACATTATGGGCACTAAATGCAACCATAAACTACATGATTATGATGCAGTCGAAACGTGGGTAATGAACCAAAAACAAAAAAAACAAAATACAAGCGGCCGAGATGAGATTCTTGAGAAGAATAAAGGGAGTAAAAAGAATAGATACGATAAGAAACGACCACATAAAAAATAATATACAAATAGAAAGTATACAAAAGACAATAGAGAAAAAATAGTTATCATAGTATGGCCACTCAAAAAGAATGTCCAACAATAGACAAACGAAAATAATATGGAATGCCAGAACAGTGAAAGGAAGAAAAAGGGAAAGACCAGCAAAAATTTGGGAAAGCAACATATTCGTAGAAACAAAATTAGCCCGCAAGAAGCAGAAAATAAAGCGCTAAACAGAAAAAAAATGGAAGGACATAGTGAACGCAATAAATTCAACCAGAAGTCTAATCTCGACGCTCGGAAGGGTATCAAGAGACTCAAACAGATGGTAATAATGATATGTATCCTACAGGAAGAACAGTTGAAAAGAAAGTGTGATAAAAAGTCTGAAAAATCGTTTCTTAATAAATAGATTCCGGTCTAAATTTGAGCGGATGTAAGAATTCATTTTGTTGCATTATAAATTTTCAATCTATAATCAAAACTAACAAAAAGTTAATTATACTACATCATCTCATTTGCAGCAAAATCAAACATGCGATCCACTATACGTGACTGGATTGCGATATTCCACGCTCGGGATCAATCATTATCAATTATTTTATTCTTCCTTTATTCATATTCTTCAATTTACACTTTTACGAATATCAGGAACATTTGGCTGCCTCTAAACTTGGTGGTTTATATCTAAATTAGTCCTAATCAATGCGAGCACTAGATTTATATAATTTATGATATTTTTATCTAAAAAAAAAAGTTTTTCGAACAGCAGGCAAGCGCCGAAATATTATTAAAAGCGTGTCCCTTATCGTGGTGGGCTGTTTTGGCGTCTGCCGTGGTTTTCCGGCTGTTAATTTGCAGACCTATGCCGGATGGTCGTTGGGCGCCACTCAAAAACTGTTTGTCAAACTTTTTTTGTTTAGTGAAAATTATAGATTGCCGTTTGCGGAATTTTGAAAACGTATTTTTGTGGCTTCGCTATGAATATTTGGGTTCGTGTTGTTATCAGCTGTTGGGGTCTTTGGTGGTAGTATTCTTATTAAAATATCTGCAACATTATTCTTATCAAATATATTTCAAGAACAGTTTTGCATGTATTTATTATTGAATAAAATATTTATTGCATGAAATAAAAGGAAATCAGTATTTGACTAAACGATCTTTATTTCATTTCCTTATGGCTAGTATAGCCCACGTGGTATACAAATGTCGACTTTAAATTGAGGCTGCATAAAATTGGTTCCATTTGATTCCAGAAGAATACAGAGAACTTCGTTAATCTGTCATAAAATTTAATTACCAATATATGATATAGTATTTTTGAGAGACTCAAATACCAGTGACGTAGCTTATAAGGAAATCAATTAAGAGCGATCCAGAATCAATAAAAAATATTACATTGTTTTATTTACATGTACGAAAGTAACGTCAAAGTTTTGAATATTGTAATGTTTATTGCTTGACGAAATCAGTTTTTAATCAAATAAAAGTCACTATTCAATAATCTAAATGAAATAAAAGTTTTATTCTTCTTATGTCACTAATAATACTATATTTATATATTAATCACTTAATTCTAATTTAAACAAGATCACAGATATTTATATTTCACTATTTATATACACTATTCACTTCATTAGTCACTGTTCATTATTTATTTCCACACTACTACTATTATTACTGTACTCTACGTCTTTTGCTTGGCCTTATATAGAGAAATATTGTTCTCGAATTTTCCATTTCTCGACTCTTTCCATTTCTAGAAATCACTAGAGGCTTCCATTGAGAGGGGTGATGGGCTGCGACGCGGTGCGGCCGAAGAAGCTCCGCCCCATACAACGTCGTCTTTACGAGCTCTCCTCTCACTCTCGCACGTCACAATATGTTATGGATGCTTCAATAACATTTTAGCAATAAAATTGTGTATTAACTACTTTCAAAGTAATTACAGGCGTACAGATTTTGCAGAACTGCAAGTGTAAATATGAGATTTGCATTTATGATGTCGGTTTGGCTGCTTATCATTCATAAAAAAAAAAATTGGAATGTTGTTAGATCCTGATTTGAATATTTCTACATTGTAAATGTAAAGTTTTTTATTTGAATTTGAAGTGGAAAAATTGAAATGTCAAGTTCGAACGTAGCAAATATATGCAATTGCTTCACGAAGTTGTATTTCAAGCTGTAAATATATTTTGTATGAGGGTAATATTGAATTTTTATATTTTATATTTAAACTGAGAAATGTCAAGCCTGTCTAATGAAGAACTCTGTACGAATCTCACGTGTGGAACAAAAGTTATATCCTTATTCGTTGTAATATTTATTTAAGTAGTTATTCAGAAAGACCCAAATGAGGACAGGCTGAATTGGCTCATAGCTCATTCCGTAATTTAAATAAATAAGAATAAAACTACATCGGAAAAAGCTTTGGCAAACTGAAGGCTGTTTGATTAGTTTCTTCGATTTGCGACCGCGCTGATGTTAATGCATCGCACGGCCGCCTGTGCAAATAAAAAATGTAACTCAATTAATGGCATTCGTATGTTAACAAGACGCAGGACATCGGGGGAAGAGGAAAATATTACCAGGCAAAATGAATGCAAAAGAATTTTAGAAGATAGTTTGTCATTTTAATAGCTGTAATAATTCAGTGAAGTGGATTGATTGCCGATAAAATTTGAGTGGAGACGGAGTTTAGTGTTGGTGCAGAAGTCTCATTTTAGGAAGCTGAAAAATTTGGGCAGTATTTACCATAATATTCTATCATTTAGTAGCTATAAATTTCTCATCCAAAACATATTTCATTTAGAATCCTGAGAACCTGATCAAAGCCATATTTGGTTATTTTTGAATTTTGAGCCCCATTTATCCTGAAGAGTTCTTGTGAGAGAGTAATCATAAAATTATGATACGAAGCGAAGCTTCAATGATTTTTCGCATGAATAGTTAAATGACGAAAACCGACAGATTTTCAAACGACACCGATTCTTCCGCCACCAAACAGCCTCGAGTGCTACTGCTGCTCTCCAGCTCCCTTCTCTCTCTCCCCTCCCAAGTAAAGGACGCGTGAAAATAATACTGCTGCTTCGCAATTCATTATAACATATTTCGAACTTTAATCTAGTTGATATTTTTACATAAATTTTTGTTGAGAGAAAACACTTCTTGCTTTATTCATGCTTATTTGACTCACAATTGCATTGCTAGTTGAAAAAAAATATGGCCCAATTGTTAAGTGCTGCTTCATTACAGTTCTTTTATTTTCTCTAAGGCCCCAAATTTTCTCTTTTTGATGCAGTCGAAAGATCTTGTATTTCACCAAGCTACGAAATTACTTCAGAACTTTGAAGTGGTGCAATTTAATAACTGTTTAATATTTTACTGTTTATCTCTTGAGCCGCGTACACATCTAGCGAACGACGACAAAAGAAGGGTAACGAACGAATGCGTTTGCTAAATATGTACGGTCAAACAAGCATCAATAGACACATGCGTTCGCCTTCGGCAAGGTTCGCTCACCAGGCGGTAAATCAAAGAAAATTCGTGCGCATGTTATCATTCGAATTTATTTCCATTCGGGGCAGAACGATAAAATAAGCAAACTCAGTTCAACTACTTGTATAGAATATTCTCCAATCAAAATGGAATGGGATAATGCCGGCATTCTGGAATTAATAAAATAACATCGAGAATGTGAGTGCTTATGGAACCCTACAAACGACGACTACAAGAACAAAGTGAAGAAACTGGATGCATGGAGCAAATTACCGAAACTTTTGTATGTGTACGAGTACCCATTGGCCATGAATCGTAATGTTAGTATAAGTCTTTATGCTACAGGAATAGCTACTTTGAATGATGTATCTTCCGATTTTAGTTGATAAAAAATCAAATTCTGTAGATTTCATTCCACAAAAATTGTTAAAAAGTTCGTATTCTACCTCTATCCTCCAGTCGGCAGTCATTTATTAAATCGGATGCGATTTATTGTTCTTTGCTCTTAAAAAGTGATGTCCTCTTTCGTTTAACTAATTATTCACTGATAATTATAAACCGCACTTGCGATTATAATATTGTCATCAGACATAGTTCGTTCTTCCCACTGACGGTGAACAATAACCCGCGAAAGTCAGAAAACCCTTGCGAACACATTTCGATTCCCTCAGTGTGTACAAGGCAACAAATCTTATCATTTGGTCGATCATATTTGAGCGAATACGTTCGCTATCCTTCTTTCGGCGTCGTTCGGTGGATGTGTACGCGGCTTTGAACACGTGATATATAATCTTTCATTTGATGAATTGTTGTTAGATGCGTTTGTTTGTAGTCAATGCTAGTGTGCGAACATGGAAGTAAAGTTACGCATTCCATCCAAGAATACGTTTTTGCGCATGTTTACAGAGGCGCCTCAAGCTTCAAGCCAATATTAATCAATTTCTAGCGCATTTTTTGGAAAAAAGCGCTATTATATTCACTTTGGCTGCCTAGCGTGACGCTGAGTTCTCAGCAACTATACTATTTACAGACTTGAAACTGGTACTAAATAAAAGCTGCTGTTTCGTAGGTTTGCACAAATTGCTTTAATTTAAGCTCAGTGATTGTGGAAGATTAAATTATTTAATTACTTGTTTCAAGTGAGACAATGCCCATAGATATATATGACATAAGGAATATGGCAACTAAAATTTATTAAAGTAGATAAAAATTTAATTACAACTTTAGCCGGGAGTGTCACTATCATCATTATTATAGTAGGTACTTTTAATTAATGATATTTCTATTAGCCAAAAACTTCATATGTGGTGTAATTATATTCACACGTAAGAAACTTGAGTTTGAAAGTATCGAAAAAATTTAACCAATTTCATCAACCACAATATAATACATGTAAAACTGTATAGGAATCACTATCTCAAAGCATACAACAACACTATTAAACTTATAGTTCCATATCAAATATCAATTTCTGGCGCTAAATATGAGAGAATTTTTTTTCTACAATAAAAATATACACGCAGTTTGAAACTTTTGTTTACTGGAATTCAAGTCGGGCAAATACAATCCAAATCGTGCCACAAAGTTTTGTATAAATTACGATAATCCGATCTGAAGTGCAATGACGTTTGACATTCAATTTTTCTCTTGCAACTTCTAAAACTTAAGCTCCAGATTTCAAAACTTCATTTAGGACAAATACATATTATTATGAATCCGGGAGAATCCTATAGGATGAAAATTTGTAATCTCATGAAAATCCGATAGTAGGAATGATCCAACTGTGGTCACAAAGCTTCTTATGAATTGCGATAATCCCATCTGAAATGCAATGACATTTGACATTCAATCCTCTTCTCTAAACTTCTAGAATTGAAGCTTGAGGTTTCATAACTTCATTTTGCACAAATTCAAGTTATAGACGGAGAGCTGGCTACATAAAAAACTTGTTATCGCTACATGGCTAATTCCTTTTGTAAAAGTATCTTTTGGTGTAGTCAAGTTCTTCTGCCAGCGCGAATCCGTGACTTTTGGATATTTTGAACTTGATATTTTAATTCAATTTGCCAAAAAAAAAATCTGTCAATTTTGACGAAAACAATGCCATTCACAATATTGTTTCCTTAGTTATCAACGACTACTGCCGTCAAACTGACATTTAGAAAATTAAATTTTCACATCTATGATGTAGCATGTCAAACTTATCAAACGTCACTTCTGTACATCATATTTATCTGGTGAACATGGAAAGAATGAAATCATTCAAAAAGTAAATGTTCTGTGTTTGAGTGTAAACGTTCTAGCACAAGCGCACCTTTAATATCTGTCTGCCGTGATTTTAGCCATGATTTTTATGTTTGCCATTTATAGCTATCCTAAAATATAAATATAACATTTAATACATCGGCATGCATGTATGTGATAATTTTTTCATTTAAGATCTTACTCCGATTTCGCGTTGACTGTCAGCACTTCAGACACAAGCAGACAGTCAACAATTTATCTTGTTTCTCATGAATAAATAGGAGCTATTTTCATAATTATAATACATGTATTCTTATTTAAAAAAACTATTATCGTAATCTCACTTATTTCACCGGTCACCCCCACTATAAGCCACGGGATCCCGCTATCAGACAAGACGATTTGAACTTGCCTGAACAAAAGAATCCTTTCGTAATAGAAATCAGCTATGTAGCGATGACAAGCTTTTTATTTAGCCAGCTCTTATATTAATATCACATGAGTGCATTAGAGAATTTTTACACGTCCTTTACGATCGTCCCAATTTCAGTTAAGTATAGTGAATTTTTTCATGAATATATTTCTTTTGTGAATGTCAGTTTGACGGCAGTAGTAGTTGGTAACTAAAGAAACGATATTGTGAATGGCATTGTTCTCGTCAAAACTGACAGAAAATTTCTTGGCAATTGGAATAAAAATATCAAGTTCAAAATGTACAAAAGCCACGAGTTCGAGCTGGCAGACAAGACGATTCGAACTTGATTACACAAAAAGATTATCTTACAGAAGGAATTAGCCATGTAGCGATAACAAGGTTTTTTATGTAGCCAGCTCTTAGACTATTAGTATGAATCTGAAAGCTATCTAGAATAAAAAATTGTAATCTTACGAAAATCAGATATTGGAATCAGAGCTTCAATGCCTCTAAAGCAAAAATGATACGTTGAGTATTGATGAGCCATCTTTATTCTCAAACAAAACTCCGTAGTTTGCTCAGCTCCCTGTGAAAATAGAAAATCAGAGTTGTTTATTGTGTCCAATTGAAAGTTAATTTCTTAGACAGATCCAATTTTCAGTAGTAGCTATCACCTTCGATCGAAGCCAAAATCAAAGCCAGAAGTTTGGCAAGACCTAAATACTTATGATAAGAAACGTCTATTATATTATCCGCCTAATTATCGAATACAAAGTGAGAATATCTCCTTCTCATTTATTTCAAATTATATCAATCCAAAAGAAAATATTTTACTCTTACCACAAGCTGTACTGAACATTATTCATCCGATGGTATTTGTTTGATGTAAGAAAACTAGACTACTTTCTATTGTCTGTATTTGTAGTCACAAAATATGATAGTACAGTACACAACCAGCATTTTAGAAGCACTTTCGAGTTTCAAATCACTCACAAATAGTATCCACAACACAAATTCCCATTTATTATTGTTCGAAAATCAATTGGAATCACATAAATCATCATCATTTGTTCAATACACTGTTCCAACCAAATTGAATCAACAGAAATGAACTCACTATCGAAATTTTGGGTGAAATTCCACAAATTCTATGGGAACACGCACTAAAGATAAAAGTATATTAACAACTTACAGATATAGGTGCATGCTAATATTGTGTTGGAATCGCTGACTGGTCCCGCTCAATTAGAATGAACAAGTAATGACGTGGAAACAGAAATTAATTTCGTTCCACATTTCAGCATTTATTGAATTTATAAATCTCGGTTTTTGATGAATTGTCAGAATGCCTACAAAAGGAGGGACCAGATCGTCAGTTATTTTGTTCCAGTAAACAATAAAAAGCAATAAATTCTCACGTACTCCAATAAATTCTTTTTTCTGTCCTAAGGGTTGTTCCCTTGATTGTTCCACATATGTCAAAACACTTCAAATCAAATCTCCAAATCAGTCGCAAATTGATTTGGTCTTCGCAGTTTCCTCTTGATTCTTACTCTTTACATAATATTTTGCTGCTTTATTTTCACGGTATGCTCTAGCCCCAGCGTTCCGGGGCTTCTTTAGAACAGGACTCTTTATCTCCAGACACAGCACGTAGTCGACAGGTTCTATTTGTGAATTATTGGAAGCTCTGCCCTATATTTGCCACGGTATCCTGTTCAACGATGAGATTCCGCATTTCCTTTGAAACTGATTTATTCATTACTATTTCATTCGACGTACATGATGATTGTGACAAAAAATATAAATAAGACTGGATCAAATGCCAATAACCGTACTTTTCCAACTCATGTCCCAAGAGGAAATGATTTTTTTTACATTCAATCTTTTTTCTCTACTTTCACTCATCAACATTTGTCCACATTTTCTGAAAATGCATGAAATTTGCTACGCTAGTTTGCAAAAAATTACCTATGTTGCGAGTTTCATCACTCAGGCGGAAAATTTCAGAAACATGAAACAATATCAAACAAATGTTCCGGTGGTTTTGAAGCAAAAAAATTCAGAAGAAAACTCTCATTCGGATGTTAGTTTTATTTAAAATTCAATATTTTGTTACATTTTTGCTAGATATACTGCAATTGTTATTTCAGGAATGTTTGGACATGTGAGGATATCGTTGAGGAGCTTATAAAAATGCATATTCAATTGATTTACTTTGACAATTAAAACTGATATAAAACTAAAATTGGAAGTGCTGTGACTAGAAGTACTATTCAAAGAATAACTACATTTTTACCAATTTTTCCAATTTTTATTGACAAATTACTCATTTCGAGTTCTTGATGGAAGCATAGTTATAAAGAAACAACAGTATTCGCAAACGTTTGCACGTGATGCACAATTAAGTGATGATAACGAATGATAAGTATTGTGACAGAGTTCTGATATTTTTTGTTCAATATTAGTTCAACATAGTATCAATACGTAAATGCGAATCTTAAGAGTGATTCATGGTTCGACACATAATCAGATTGCAAATTCTGTGGAGGCGCCTCTACTTTTGCCATAAAAGAGTAAACCGCAAATCAAATAAGAATATAAATACTTTCTGTACCCTTTTGTACTCCAATTTGCTAGCGGAGATAAGTTATAAAACAATAACGACGTCTTTGCTGCAAATTTGAGTCGTAACAAGAATAGGTATCTTCATGAATTTATTCTATATTCTTAATTCACTGATTATATCGTTATAACATAGTAAAAACAATGAATTATGTTTAAAAGTGCTGTAATCAAGTTCAAAAAAAATTTTTTTAATTGAGAATAATTTTAAGCTTTTCAAACGCTTGTATTCGCGCGCTCTATTGATGACGTCAAATACTATGTCCAGTGACATTGCATTCCATTGTTTACTACAGGTGTTTTCGTTCTTAGCTTTTTTCAGTATTAAAAAAGCTCAAAAGTCAGTTTATAAGTATTGCACTGTGCCTGAATGCAAAATACTATCAGAAATGTTCCTGGTAAAGTCATTTTTCCAATCTAGGCAGGTTTTAAAATAAGTAAGAAATGATGTAAGGTTATCAAAAGAGATAAAGTATCATAGTAAATTTGAGAGATCATGAATAACATCATATGTGATTAATTTTAGCAATAAAATACAGTGTATATAGGCGGCTTCGTTTAACATTTGCTGGTTTTAAAATAAACATAAATTATTGGTTATGTTTACTGCTCATCATATTTCGGATTGTATTTATTGAAATTGCATACATAATGTGTTATTATTGGATAATTACTTTGCAGTGTTTACTCTTTTTACTTCAGCGGACGTGATATTTGGATTTGAAAGAAAATAAGACAACATCATGAATGGATATATTCTTGGCTGATTATCCGATTGTGCTTTCACAAAACCATTTTGTCTTGAATGATTTATAATCTCACTGGGATGCTAAAATTACATTCAAGCAATAAATGAATTTACAACACACACGTTATTACTATGTTTTCTAATCAAAAGTCGCAATTCCATACAAACGTAGGCAGTGCGCAAGGTTTATACATACAAAAGTTGCCTCAATCCCATAAGCTCTGTGTATTCGATGATGGGAGTAGTAGTGGGGATAAATGACGTCAGCGCTAGACCCAGAGAGATAGACTGCTACTGTTCAGTAAGTAGAATGATATATTTATATTTTTTTCTAGCACTTTTGTATGAATTAATAACCACATTCAATTAGAGGCAAATTTAGGTCTAGGCCCATGCGACTCAGACTTCGGTTCCCAGAATTCAGTGAGCGCCAAATTTTGAAGAATGAATAAAAATGAAAATTAAAAAGGCAAAATATATACTCTACCTATTTTGATTTAACACGAATTAGGTGAAAAAGTTAATTATCCCTCCAATAGACATGATTTATTTTGCCTTCAATCCAAGTTCTAGGGAGAAATATTTATCGTAACCGATATCCTACTCAGAATTACAATATTACTTCCAAGAACCTAACAGTTGGTTTGACTTCTATGTTCTATGGTTATGCTATGCAATGTTCATCTAAGAGAGCTCATCAAAAACAATCTAGCTAAATCTGCCTCTGCATTTAATCATATTTAATCCAAGGTGAATAAAATTTTTCTAGATTGAGAATTCATTCTAATTTCCAATAGTTATTATAATCAAAGATGCCAGGAACGCGATGTACTGTTGCAACGTGTGATAATAGTTTGACCAAGACAAGAAAATCATCGCAGCAAATATCATACTACAGTTTTCCGACAAACGAGTGCATCAGAAAACAATGGGTGCAACGATGTAAGAAAGATAGGAAATGGAATGCAAATGCATGTCATATTTGTTCCGAACATTTTTCGGAAGAAGATTACACCCGCGATTTAAAGGCGGAACTATAGAATGTATGTATTTTTCAAACATTTCTGCTTTCTACCTGTATACAAGTATAACAGTTTAGAATGAAATTTACTCGTATATCATTCGAATAGTTTCTGTTTTCAGTGCGTTTTGTATTATTTGTAGTGTAAAATAAATATCTATTCACAAGATATCTGCGATCTGATTCACCGCTTCCTTATAAATTTGTCTGGCGACTGATGATAGTTATGATTACGAGTGCTTCAACAATCGTAGTCATAATTTTTAACTGTCAGATAAAATTATCAAGCGATGAAAAAAGCCCTCAATCTTTGAAATCAACACATATTATCTGGTTCAAGTCATAATAATTCAAACAATATAAATAATCCAGATAATTTTGCGTGCATATTCCAATTTCTAATATCTCTATTGCAAACTAATATCACAAACTCTGAATTCGTAGTTATTTTTAGTGAAATATGTGAATTTCAATTATTTTTATCATATTTATTTTATTTGTATGTACATTATTATTAATAGAACAATTTATATTTCTTAGAATAAAACCATTCTTCATTTTGCAAAATATACTCTTCTTTCTCTACACAAAATGACGGACATAGAAATTTTGCAAAAATAAAAGATAAATGACTAAAAAACTGTGTTTTATCCTATCCAGATAATGTTCTTCCAAGAGCGGAGGGTCTAGCGCTTACGTCATAAAGTAGCGCATGCGCATCTTGATTTCGTTAAATGAGGCAACCTTCTATATTTATAAACCTTGACAGACTATATCTATTACTGCTCTAAATCAATAACGGTGGATTAAATATTCTTACAACCCTTTCAATATGAGTATCAAATAAATGATTTGATGAAGGGGTCCGTAAATTAAATGTCGGTAATATTTCTTATATAAGTTTATTATTTCCAAGAGAAAATATTAATAATATAATGTTCACAAAAAACAACGTTTCTTGAATGTTCTTCTTGCTTACTAACTATATTGTCAACCTAAACTTTGTATTAACAAAAATAACTGCATATAAAATATGGTACAGCGCAAACATTGTTCAACTTCTAACATTTGACAAATGAAATACGGGAAATTAACGTCATTGAGAATCAATAATGATGGGCGCCTCAAGATTACAAGTCACTTTTGTACGACACTCTTATTAACTCACTCCGTCCTGAACAAATCTTGTTATCTAGTTTTGATTGAGCTAGAGTCCGATGAAAAAGTGATATTCAACATCTAATATTGTTACAAATCCAATTATAAAGGATGCCTTGATATATCAGATTGCCTTTTTTCTAACAACTTCCTTGACATGCGTATCAAATTGAGAGGTTTGAAGTTATTCACTTGTTACTACATTATTTGAAACGTTATTTGGAGTCGGACATGGACGAGAAATTGAGAACAGATAAATTAAAGGATAAACATGTAAAACAAAAATATCAGAAAAATTTGAGAGAACTAATCAAATGAACCCTGAAACCTGATATGAATCACGTAGAGAAAATGTGGAGGTTAAGGAAGAAGTTGAAAATAGAAAACAAAAATGGAAGAAATTCCTGAACACAAAAAAGATATAGGACTACGACGATTAGAAAATATAAACGAAAACAACGGAAGAATCGATCAAAAAATCAAGAAACTGAGAGAGATTCTTGGAGAAAATCATTAGATATCTAACAAAACACAAAAAAGCGACCAAAAAAAATGAACAACACTAAAACAGCTACAAGATGATAAATGATGACGTCGACAGAATGCCAAGATAGAAACACATTTTGAAGAACTAGAACAAGAAAGCTTTGATAGCAGCCGAGATTCAGAAAACAAAGATATACAAGAAAACGAAATAGTAAGAGAAGAGTTAGACAATATATCAGAAGAAGGAATGGAGGCTGAGTTGAAGAAAATGAGTGACGTTAAGGCATCGAGGTATGATAAAATTAAAACAGAACAACTGAAATATATTGGGGACAAAGGGAAGCAAATATTACTAAAAATGTTGAACCAAATTTGAAAAATAGAAACAATGCCAAGAGACGAGGAAATAGCCGGGATTTTACCCATATATAAAAGAGGAAACAGTAGAGACTGCAATAATTACACAGGTATATCACTGCTTTGCACTGCGGCTGAGCTATATGAAGCAATATTAGAAAATAAACTAAGACGTACAACATATGTATCAATGGAGGAATCCCAGAGTGGATTCAAGAAAGAATACTCTACACAAGACCACATATTCACATTGAGAAGCAATAAAACAAGACAAGAAACTATTCATAGCATTTATAGACCTTGGAAAAGCTTTCGATAGAGTACAGCGGAAAAAGATGTAGAAAATACTGGTGGAAAAAATATGAGCAAACAACAACTGAAAGCAATACAAAGTGTAGACAAAACAACATCCAACTATATAAAAGCAGGAAAGGAGTGCTCAGAGGAGTTCACAACTACGCAAGGACGAAAACAAGGAGGAGCACTATGCCCATTACTTTTCATCATTTTCTTGGACAGTATTATGAAGAAGATGAACAATAAAACAGAGAGAGTATACATAGGACATCACAATCTAATTAAGACGACTATCTCAGAATGCGCTTTCACAGATGGTTTCGCAATACTTGCTAAAAAAGAAGGAGATTTAGAGCACAACATTAATATATAGAAAGAGCAATTAAGCAATCACAACATGATTATGAATCTGCAGACAACAGAAATCATGGTCATTCCAAGAGAAGACACTAAATAGTAGAAATAAAAATATATTAAAGAGACATGAAACAAGTGGAAGCATTCACATATTCAAGCTCAACACTGAACAGCAGAGAAAATATAGAGGATGAGATACACAACAGAATACTGGCAGCTGATAGAAGTTACCACGCATTGAATGAAGTCATTTTGATCAGCAGACAAGTATGAAAGTGAACAAAAATGATACTAGAAGACCTCAATGCACATATCGCCTCAATAATCGTTCCACAATACGATCGCGGTCTTGACGTTCATGATAAACACGTCATGGATGACGTCATAAATCTCGACCGCTTCAAGCTTACAACGCCCGCGATTGAGAGGTGAGCCGGAGCGGTCGTTGCGTTCATTTTTGCAAAAATCGCCAGGAAGTTCAAATTAAATGAGAAGATTCCTTTCTAATTTGTACTTTCGATCCCAAGTTATGTCTATACGCCAGCCCAATTCGATTTCGCGCCACCCAAACGCCGCCCTAGCGGCACAATTGGTAAGCTATCGGTGGAAGCGTGCCAAAACGAAACCCGCGCAAGTAGTGACAGATGATAATAATTAATTGCAAGATTTGAATCCAATCCATATTTTTCAAATAACCACTATTTAATTATGTCGGTTATAATTCATGTGATTTTCAGAAAGCAGACTTAAGCTTTTTTCGTGAAAAATATGAATCAAAGAAGAAAATCATACGTCGAAATCAAATCTGTAGAAACGTCATGAAGTATCCAGAATTACTATCATATATGTATTATCTGTATAAATAATTATATAGAAACATAGGCTGGTACCATGAGCTCTGTTTTTGGCGATACTAGGAGCGTTGTGTCAAGATGGGTTTTAACGCAATTAGAATTTTCATATTTTCCATTAAAATAGCTTGAAATATTTATAATGCCTTGAAACTCTTCTTAAAGTAACACTGCTGGTCCCAGATAGCAAAGAAATATTCTAAGAATAAGCAGAGAATAATTCTTCCGAATATACAGCTATTGTTGGAATATCCTATGTTTATCGGTATATATTTGTGGGATATTGATAGAATATTCCCATGTCCCGATATTGCATATCCTATAAATATCCCAGGAATCATCCTGAAATATGCTATGAATATATGATGTTATATTCCTGGAATAATCTATGAATCTCTATAGAGTAAATGTTCAATATATGCTAAGAATATTATAGGGATAATTGAAATCATATTCTTGGAATATTCTGGGTTGGTTTATGACCATATTGAAGCTATATTTTTTTGGGAAATAAAATCATATCTGTGACAAAAAATTCAATTGATAGGAAATATTTATTCTTATATAAGTACAATTGAGAGAAAAAAAATCACACTCATAAAACTCACAAAAATGTAAAAATACATTGCGTATTGCACTTAACTTCCAGAGTTGAAGAAATATATATGATATGAAAAAAATAAAACCATATTTGCTATAACAACAAGATAAAAATGTAGATATACATTATATAATCTATTGATTTCTAATTTTCATATGTTCAGGAGCCTTGCTTAGCCGTTTGGAAATTTTTAATTCAATTTATTTCCCTGTGACATTTCTGGCGGTATGGTTCTTCTTGGCAGATTCCTGAATGAGGAATCATTTGAAACAAATAATATTAATTATGATAAAACAATGCTTTACCAATAATTGCAGTAGTCAATTTGAATTTTTTGTTCTCTTTATAGTCCTGCCAACTATATCCAGTGGCTAATTCATTCGCAAGAATTCTTGTCATCACTCTTCTTATTAATTTGATCACATTTTCCTCTTCAATTTGAGCCATCGGATACCTGGAAACACATTCATTCTGTATATACAGGGTTTCATACAAACACCAAGTGAAATAAATGAATATTCATTCAAGAGAAAGAAATAATAATATTAATGTTCATTCAAGAAATCTTTATTTGTTGGTTCAATCAATAGCCAAAATGAAAATAAAATAGAAAACTTACATTTTTCAGAACCAATCCTCACATAAACAAAGATATATCCGATACCATGTGGCTGCGATAAATACGACACGGTGACTCACATCTTTATAACTCAACTGTAAAACTTTCACTAAAACCGGCAGAGTATTGTAATAACTTTGTGCATCTTCTACAGGTCAAGATTTAACAAAAATATTCCATACATACCAGAACATTTTATAATATCACGTGATGAATGTAGTGTCTGAGAATTTTATGCATTCATTTATCATTATTCATTTATTTTCTTCTACTGCATGAATAAGATACTTCACTACTATCAAAATTTGATAAACTTCCATGAAAATATGAAAATATTGGATAAATAATAGATACAAGTAATAAAAATATATTGAATATAGCTTTGTTCTAATGAAAGGTCGATTTAATACCTATATGACGTCATAATGACGTTCAAAAGTCTATCATTTTTCTCAAACAGTGGGATCCATAGCTGTACAAATTCATAAAAAAATTGATCTTATTCATGGGAAAAATATGTTGCGTTATAATTTGATGTACTTATGAATCAATGGGAATGTATGGGAAAAGTTGACATATATATCATTTCTATTTATCGAATGCTATTAAGAAACATTTTGACAAACCTCCAAATTTCACAGGCATGCGCAAAGAAAGAAAACTAGTGTCAAACTACTGAGTATTGTTTGATCGAAAGAAGAGTGATTTTGACAAGTGAATTTGTTAAATTTTAAATTAATAATTCATCTAGCTCGCGATCTAACTAAAAATATTGGAAATAATTACGCCACCTATTTCACTTTACGTCAATATTCTCAAAATGTTTGATGATGAATAAGTCTACCATTTGAGTGACAATAGACCTTTGGACGTCACGGAAAATTTTCAAACCTAAAAAAAAATATTTCTAAATTGCTACGAGGCTCTTTTGATTCGCATTTTCAGAATACTTCCATTTAGTCATGTCTCAAACTACTCTGATCCATTTGAAAATTTTATGTGTCAATGATTTAGGTCGGACTTAGGCTAATATTCAATTAATTATTTAAGCCATATTCCAATGATCAAATAATAAAGTACATGCATATTTAAATTAGATAGATGTGAAATTGTGCTGTCTTAAATTGTTTTGAATAAAGAAATTAGGTTTTTGCAGAAATAAAGGAATCAAGTCTAGACAGAAAACTTTGAGAGCATAAAAAAAATGTTGAGTATTTTTATATGCTCCCAATAATTCACTAGACAAAAATGTTGAATTCATTCCATTTATTTTTATTTTTCTCCGACGAGAAATGTGCACAAAGTACGGAAATCAAAGTTAGATATAATTTTTCTTATGAAATTTTACGATAATTGAGATCTGTTTTTATATTGGGTATGTTGAAATCTGAATTCTTGTTTTGGTTACAATTGAAGTCGTTCATCTCTTTCATCCGAACCTGTTATAACACAATCATAAATGTCTCCATTGGCCTCACAACCAACAATCGTTTTCAGTTATGAATAAAGTTTATAAGGCTAAGCAAAATTGAATATAACATGAATATCTATCATATATTCTACTAAGAATATACAAAATGTGATAATCTTTGGATATTTGTATCAAATATTCTAGGAATAATATAGATAGACTAATCTCAGATGATCCATAGTATATGGGAATATGCTATGTATATCAATTATGAATATTCCAAGAATAAGCAGAATAGGATATTTTTAGAAGATTTATAGGCTGTCGGAATATACCATGTATATTTTGAATATCCAGGGCATTCACAGGACAACTAGAGAATATTCTCAGGACGCTATTGCTATCTGGTTATAGCCAAAAACAGAGCTTATGGTAGCAGCCATTTTTATTATTTTTTCAAGACAAATTGTCCAAGCAGATGGTTTTTTGAAGCATACCTTCTGTTTTGCGTAACATTTATTGTTTACTCCATTTTTTATAATGACTGTATAATCATGGAATCTTTATTTGAATTTTTTCAGCATTTTATCATCCAATCACTCATTTAAATTGAAACTATATTACTATTTGTCTATTTCGGTTGTATTTGAAACATTTTATACGTTAAAAATAACATACCTGACACTTTCATTCAACAAGATTATTAAATCTATACAAGTTTATTTATTTATTTGTAATTAAGAATCTGCACCATTCTGTATTACTTTTCGTGATTTCATTATGTATTTACGGAGTTCATCGTACACGTGTAATCCATTAATTTTTTCGTTCAACTTCCCAACCACGGTTTGGAAACGAATAAAATGTTTAATTAGAGTTACGTTTTTCGGTATTGGGGCAATCGGGCACACAACATGCTCGACTCTGTCCCTTGTTTTATTTTTCACTTATTTTATCTGTACAAAAGTTATAATCAAAGCTTTTATGAAGCTATTGCCCGTACTGTGCCCGTATAACCTGTCAAAATATACCACTGACAGTTTACGCTTCTCGCCGAATACCGTCGCCTCGAGCGTTGTTGGGCTGGCGTATTGATTCAAAATTTTTCAATTTGTCAACATGACAGATAGTTTCATGATCTCTTATCATCATTATTCATCATATAAGAACGATTAATTCACACAGGCATATTGAATTTGTTTTATTTTCATATATTTTTTGCTACAGGTTGTTACAAAATTTCGTCTGACGTCTTTTTTTTGTACAATTGTTTTCCCATTGCATACACATGTCGCCATCTATGTAGCAGATTCGCACTAATTTTGTAAAATAGTACGTTCGTCCGACACTTGATTGAAGCGCTCTCTTGGGGAGTCGACGCGTCTGCTTCTTCCTCGCTCTCTTGCTTCCGAGCTGTTGTTGCAGACGTTTGTTTTTGAGTAGTCTTGTGATTTTTCTTGTTGTTCTAAATTTGGTGATTATTTTATTTAATTAAAATCAGTGTTATGATTTTGTAAGTATTTCGTTTATTATTTTGTTCACGTATTCCAAATTTAGTATTATTTTTCTAGTGATTTCGTTTGAGGCGACCCGCGTGGTTAACCTTTTGTTTTCCAAATTTATTTCTTTCATCCTTTATTATTTGTTAGTTTTTTGTGTTCAGCACCTTTTTACTACCTTGAAACTTTTATACCAAATTGATATTTTTGTTCTAAATTTATTTTTTTTTCTAAATTTCATAATAGCGTCGGCAATAGCCGTTCCGGTCGTAGGAGCTGGTCTTTTCCTCTTTAGGAGGTTATTATTGTTTGTTGTCCTTCCTCGGGAAGATTCGTTTAACTATTTCTGATGTTTTGTATTCAGATTAGTTTTGATAATTATTACTATTGATAGTGTTTCGTACACATGTCTAGTTGCTACCTGCCCTAGTTTACCATACTTTCCCGTCTACAAGAGTAGACCTTCCTTTTTTGTAATTTACCGGTTTTTTTTTTTTTTTGTATTTCTGTTTTAAATTTTTTTACTACCAAACGCGATCAGGCGGATATCGATTCGGTGATACGCGATTTTTTTTATATATACACTCGAAGTAATAAAACCTACGAGATTTGTGGCTATCTTCGTTCCTCCCTTTACCTTTCCTCACCTAAGTATGTGTGCTGTATGAATGATTAGTGAAAGTGGTTGATAATACATAATTTAACTATATTTTGGATCCAACGCGTTGCGGATTTGTCATTCAACAACTCGTAGTTTAGTTTCTTACGTTGTTTTAGTAGTTTTTTGTTTCCAGAGCTTAAAATATTTTGTTGTGGGCTTTAGTTCCCGTTTTTAAGCTGGAAAATCCTACGAGTTTGTGAAGATTGATCCAATTTTTTTAGTAACGAACCACGTTCGTAAATTTATCGACTTGACGCTAATAAATCCTTTTTCTTGTCCTGCTAGACTTTGTATTTTCTTCTCTTTAATGCTCAGCGTAGCTTTTTTTTACTTTGTTATATTTTCAGTGCACTATTTAAAAATCAGACAAATAAATAACTTACTGATTATTTTATTTAACTTTTACTGAATTTACAGTTTATTCGTTTTTTTATTTGAATCTAAATTTATTCATTCAAGTTTAACGCTTCACGTTTGAAGAGAGCTCTCGAATTTTTTTGTAGGAACCTCCTGTTTCAGTTGAATTGGATACTGGTTGGGTTGTTTGTTTTCAGTGTAAACTGCTAGGAATCTTAGGGACCAGTGGCCACTTGAGACTAGTTTTTGACCAACTTCAAGTTAAGAAAAACATCAACACGTCTACGAATTTAAGAAGAACATTAATATCTCCCGAAGTTGACGACCAAGCGCACGGCCAACCTTAACACCTTCAAGGACCGTTGGGTATTTATCAAAGCCCTATAAGACGCAAGATCAACTTTACTTAATTCAGGGAACGTTCTTGTCTGACGTTGTTTTTGTGGCTACCAATTCGACATCTATCTTCTCTGCCGATACTAGTCTTGAGTTCCGCCTGAAGAGGATATTTAGCTAGTTTTTGTAACGTAATTTTGAACGTCTGTGACGTGCTCTCCAGTTCCCTTTTGGCTGTTGCAGTGAGATTTTTTTGTATAATAGCTTCAATCATTTTCGTAAGTTACAAATTTTTTGAATTATAATTTTTGGAATTCTTTGCTTTAAATTAATAATAATTTTATTTATAATTGATTTCGACGTCTATGCTTTATTTTTCTTTTTTGCTGTCGCTATTGTCTCCCAGAATAGTACCTTTTTCTCCTTTGATCATTTCCTGGGAGTGGCGCCCATTTCCTATTTTTCAGGTAAAATATTTCTGGTGCCCTTGTTAATAGCTAGCCTGGGTCTTCACTTTCAAGGTAGGATATTCCATTACTTAAATTTAGTGTCAATCAGCAGTACATTAAGTTTTTGCCACCAAATAGTGAAGAAACATTACCTTTTTTAATTTCCTACTGCCACCTTGGAAATAGGAAAAGGTACACTGGCGCCCAACGTGGGGCGCTTAGTTCTGTTCAGCCTTGAATTCTGTTGCAATTCAAATTCATTTTTGCTTCTCCAATTGGTTGCACAAACTTTGACATCGAAAAGAAAACTGGAAATATTCATCCTGAAATCCTTCTACTCTTTTCTTTCTATCATTACTATTTTTCCTCTAGCATATGCAAGATACCTCTACAACTCCTTTTTGTGCCATTACTAATCAAATAAACTTTTCTGAGGTACATACCAAGATGAAGCCCGAATGCATCGAATACCTTACAGAGGATGAGTTGTTATATGAACTAGGAAACCGAGGTGTTAAGATCAATAATTTATCGGTGGATTTGAAACCTATATTGAGAGGATTGCTGCAAGTTGAAGGAATAAATGGGAATCCATCTCCTATACCACACAATTATATACCAGCCACTGAAAACGCGACATGTCAACAGAAGCTACTGGATTTACGCGGTAAGATAGCCCAAATCAATAATGATAATTCTCGTGCTATTTCGTTGCGATTAGATTACCTTTACAATCGCGTTTTACGTTTAAATTCCGTTCAACCTTGTCCAAACCTATTAGCTCTTATAGCTGATTTGCGAACACAGCTCGACAACTTTTCGCGATTACAAGCTCCTTTGGCTGAAGCCGATCTTATTTCTTTCAATAATCAATACGTATCCTTACCAAATTCTACACCACCGACCCCAGTAGAACATCAAACTTTGATTGACACCCCAAATTATTCTTCTTACGGTTTTTCACAACCTTTAAATGCACCATCACAACATCTATCTCTACGACAACCTATTTTTAATTTGACTGTTCCATCTCCAGTCGTTTCACCGTTAACAAATAATTTACAACCTACTTATTCTTCAGTTCCTGACGTCTATAAATGGAATTTGAAATTCGATGGTACCGGCAGTGTTAACTCTTTTTTAGAACGTGTAACAGAACTAGCTACTTCTCGAGGTGTTTCTTTAGCTAATTTGCCTAAACATGCTAGCGAACTATTTACTGGACCTGCTTTAATTTGGTTTCGTGCAATTCGAGATGATATTCAATCATGGGATGATTTATGTTATCGCTTAAAACAAGCTTTTCTTCCATCAGATTATGAATTCGAACTTTGGCAAGAAATACAATCTCGTACTCAGGGTATTGATGAAAAAACCGAACTTTTTGTTGCTGTTTTGAAATCGTTGTGTAGCCGCTTACAAATTAAACCAGATGCAAAATCTTTTCTAACTTTGGTTTTACGAAATTTACAGCCTCGCTTTCAGCAGGATATCGCCGTTTTACAATCTCCTACTATCGAACATCTTATTAGTGTTTGTAAACTCAAAGAAAACACAGATCATAGGGTTGAAAAGTTTAAACCTCCACCTTCTCGTACAAATAAATTACTAGAGCCAGAATTAGCTTACCAACGTCCCGTTGCATCTTCTTCTCGTGTGAATACTGTGCACACGACACCTTCTAAAAATCAAAATACTCGTAAGTGTTTTAATTGTGATGATCCAAATCATTTAGCGCCTCAATGCCCAAAGCCTCATAATAAGCCTTGTTATAGTTGCGGTTATAAAAATGTCACTCGTTTTACATGCCCACATTGTTCAAAAAAAGAATAGGATCGCGTTGTTTCAGTCGCCGACGCACACGATCTTTTATTAAGACTGACCGTTCAGCTTGGAATGACTGGCTGAAAACCGTAGCTAAATTCTGTAAAAGTCCTACCATTTCACCTATTATTCATCATCCTAATTTAGACTCGCGACCTTTTGTTAAAATTCTTTTCGGAAAAACTCCTGTTGTCGCTCTATTAGATTCGGGTGCTAACGTTTCTGTACTAGGAAATAAAGGCATTTCTTTACTTTCTGCTAATAATATACCGCTTTTACCCTCTAAAGAACCTACTGTAACTACTGCAGATGGTGCTTCTCAACAAGTCAATGGAAAAGTTACCGTCCCTATCACTGCAGATTCAGTCACTCATTATATAGACTTTTTAATAGTTCCTGCCCTTGAACAATCTGTCATATTAGGTACCGATTTCTGGCAAACTTTTAATATTCATGTCAATTTCAAAGATAATTTATGGAATTCTAGGCCGACTATTAATGCTTTTAGTTCACTACATGATTCTACCGAATTAACCACTTCTCAAACTGCTGCTCTACAAGTAGTCATAGATTCTTTCAAAGAACTTGGCTCGAAACCTCTTGGACGCACTCATTGTCTTACGTATTCAATTGATACTGGCGATGCCACTCCTATTAAACAACGATATCATTCTGTCTCTCCAGCTATGTTGTCCATCTTGCATCAAGAATTAGATAAAATGCTTGCACTCGGTGTAGTACGTCCTTCAAAAAGTGCTTGGTCGTCCCCCGTTCTAATCGTGAAGAAAAAATCCGGAGAGCCCCGTTTTTGTTTTGATGGCCGTAAACTTAATTCAGTTACCAAAAAGGATGCTTATCCTTTGCCTTTAGTCAATGACATCTTGGATCGATTACGCGATGCTAACTATTTGTCTTCAATTGATTTAAAAAGCGCTTTCTGGCAAATTCCACTTGATGACGCTTCTTGTGAAAAAACCGCCTTCACTGTGCCAAATCGAGGTTTATTTGAGTTCACGCGAACCGCTTTCGGTCTTACAAATGCTCCTCAAGCCTTGCAAAGATTAATGGATGCCGTTCTTGGTCCACTTTTACATAAGTCTGTTTTCGTTTACTTGGACGACATAATAATTTGTACTTCCACCTTCGAAGAACACTTGTCAGTGCTCTTTGATATTCTTAATCGACTTAAAAATGCAGGTCTTACTATCAACTTTGGAAAATGTGAATTTTGTAAACCCTCTTTAAATTATCTTGGCTTCGTAGTTGACAAACAAGGATTACGTACCGACCCAGACAAGGTTGCCGCCATTAATAACTACCCTTTACCACGAACAGTTACGGAAATTAAACGATTTTTAGGTTTAGCTTCCTGGTATCGGCGTTTTGTACCTCAATTTTCATGTCTTTCAGCCCCTATCACTGCTTTAACTAAAGGAAAACGCAAATCTAATATTGTTACTTGGGATCAAGAAGCTCTTCAAGCTTTTGATAAATTAAAATCTTCACTCACTTCTTCACCTGTTTTGGCTAGTCCAGATTTTCCGAAACCATTTACCATTCAAACTGATGCTTCAAATTACGGCATAGCTGCTGTATTATCTCAAGATTTCTCTGGCGAAGGACATGCCATTGCTTATGCAAGTCGTACTCTTACGCGCACTGAACGTAATTACTCAGTTACTGAACGCGAATGTTTAGCCGTTCTTTTCGCTATTACCAAATTTCGTCCTTATGTCGAAGGTACTTCTTTTACTGTTATTACTGACCATCATTCACTATTATGGCTTATGAGAATGCAGGATCCCACAGGTGAACTTGCTCGTTGGGCTGTTAAGCTTCAACAGTTTGATTTTCAACTTTTACATAGACCTGGAAAACTAAATACTGTCCCAGATGCTCTTTCACGTGCTCCATTAACAATTTCAACTTTATTTGTACCAGCCGATAACTCAGATCCATGGTATATAAATCTTCGTACTTCAATTCTTGCTTCTCCTTCTGATTATCCAGGATGGCGTGTTGAAGACCATACAATTTATAAACTTGTTCCGCAGAACCGTGCTGTTAATTTATCTCCATGGAAAATAGTCGTTCCCTCAGATCTAAGGGATGAAATTCTCAAAGAAGCTCACTCTGCTACTACTTCTGGTCATTTTGGCGTATTTAAAACCCTTCGTCGTCTTTCCGAAACATACTATTGGCCCGGTATGAGACGTTCCGTACACCGATTTGTAACACAATGTAAAATTTGTTTAGCTCAAAAACCTTCTCAATTACCTTCTTTAGGCCATATGGGAGAGCCTAAGAAAATTAACTATCCTTGGCAGGCCATCGCCATTGATTTAATGGGTCCTTTTCCTCGATCATCACATGGGAATATGCATTTATTAGTAGTATCAGATTGGTTTTCAAAATTTCCTTTATTATTTCCACTTCGTCAAGCTACTTCTAAAAGTATTACTACTATTCTAGAACGTGATGTCTTTCTTCTCTTTGGAGTCCCTCAAATTGTAATTTGTGATAATGGTACTCAGTTCAATTGTGACGAGTTTCGTCGTTTGCTGAAAAAATATCAAGTTCCAAAACTTTGGTACAATGCTAAATACCACCCGCAAGTAAATTTTGTAGAACGCACCAATAGAATCATTAAAACCGCTATTCGATCCTTTATTAAAGACAACCACCGCGCTTGGGATGTAAATTTACCCCAAATTGGTCAAGCAATACGTACTTCTGTTCACGAAGTTACTGGTTTTACTCCAGCATATCTTAACTTTGGCCGTCACGTACCCTTATCCGGAACTTTTTACTCCACTCCACCTGATACCATTTTATCTGATACTCCAGCTACTTATGCTAATTCATTTAAAGAATTGCATACTAATTTCCAACTAGTTCAGAAGAAAATTATATCTTCATATGACCGCTCCGCTAAACGCTATAACCTTCGTAGACGTTCTTTAGAATTCTTTGTAGGTGATTCAGTTTGGAAACGTAATTACGTACTTTCTGATGCTACCAAACATTTCTCTGCCTCTTTAGCTCCTAAATACATTCCTTGTGTAATACACAAGAAAATTTCTAAATTAGTTTATCAACTTCACGACCTAAATGGCCGCGACTTAGGACGTTGGCACATAAAAGACCTAAAGCCTCATCCTTCTGATGATGATAATTCTTCAAATCAATAGCTTTGTTACAAAATATTTTACATTTTTTTAAAATTATTTTTACACATATTTCGTTACGTCCCAAATCGACCCCTACTTATAATTTGCTACCTCCTATTTCGTCCCTATTCTTAGAAATTTTTCTTTTCAAGAAAAATTCCTTTTTCGTGGAGGGGCAGTGTTACAAAATTTCGTCTGACGTCTTTTTTTTGTACAATTGTTTTCCCATTGCATACACATGTCGCCATCTATGTAGCAGATTCGCACTAATTTTGTAAAATAGTACGTTCGTCCGACACTTGATTGAAGCGCTCTCTTGGGGAGTCGACGCGTCTGCTTCTTCCTCGCTCTCTTGCTTCCGAGCTGTTGTTGCAGACGTTTGTTTTTGAGTAGTCTTGTGATTTTTCTTGTTGTTCTAAATTTGATGATTATTTTATTTAATTAAAATCAGTGTTATGATTTTGTAAGTATTTCGTTTATTATTTTGTTCACGTATTCCAAATTTAGTATTATTTTTCTAGTGATTTCGTTTGAGGCGACCCGCGTGGTTAACCTTTTGTTTTCCAAATTTATTTCTTTCATCCTTTATTATTTGTTAGTTTTTTGTGTTCAGCACCTTTTTACTACCTTGAAACTTTTATACCAAATTGATATTTTTGTTCTAAATTTATTTTTTTTTCTAAATTTCATAATAGCGTCGGCAATAGCCGTTCCGGTCGTAGGAGCTGGTCTTTTCCTCTTTAGGAGGTTATTATTGTTTGTTGTCCTTCCTCGGGAAGATTCGTTTAACTATTTCTGATGTTTTGTATTCAGATTAGTTTTGATAATTATTACTATTGATAGTGTTTCGTACACATGTCTAGTTGCTACCTGCCCTAGTTTACCATACTTTCCCGTCTACAAGAGTAGACCTTCCTTTTTTGTAATTTACCGGTTTTTTTTTTTTTTTGTATTTCTGTTTTAAATTTTTTTACTACCAAACGCGATCAGGCGGATATCGATTCGGTGATACGCGATTTTTTTTATATATACACTCGAAGTAATAAAACCTACGAGATTTGTGGCTATCTTCGTTCCTCCCTTTACCTTTCCTCACCTAAGTATGTGTGCTGTATGAATGATTAGTGAAAGTGGTTGATAATACATAATTTAACTATATTTTGGATCCAACGCGTTGCGGATTTGTCATTCAACAACTCGTAGTTTAGTTTCTTACGTTGTTTTAGTAGTTTTTTGTTTCCAGAGCTTAAAATATTTTGTTGTGGGCTTTAGTTCCCGTTTTTAAGCTGGAAAATCCTACGAGTTTGTGAAGATTGATCCAATTTTTTTAGTAACGAACCACGTTCGTAAATTTATCGACTTGACGCTAATAAATCCTTTTTCTTGTCCTGCTAGACTTTGTATTTTCTTCTCTTTAATGCTCAGCGTAGCTTTTTTTTACTTTGTTATATTTTCAGTGCACTATTTAAAAATCAGACAAATAAATAACTTACTGATTATTTTATTTAACTTTTACTGAATTTACAGTTTATTCGTTTTTTATTTGAATCTAAATTTATTCATTCAAGTTTAACGCTTCACGTTTGAAGAGAGCTCTCGAATTTTTTTGTAGGAACCTCCTGTTTCAGTTGAATTGGATACTGGTTGGGTTGTTTGTTTTCAGTGTAAACTGCTAGGAATCTTAGGGACCAGTGGCCACTTGAGACTAGTTTTTGACCAACTTCAAGTTAAGAAAAACATCAACACGTCTACGAATTTAAGAAGAACATTAATATCTCCCGAAGTTGACGACCAAGCGCACGGCCAACCTTAACACCTTCAAGGACCGTTGGGTATTTATCAAAGCCCTATAAGACGCAAGATCAACTTTACTTAATTCAGGGAACGTTCTTGTCTGACGTTGTTTTTGTGGCTACCAATTCGACATCTATCTTCTCTGCCGATACTAGTCTTGAGTTCCGCCTGAAGAGGATATTTAGCTAGTTTTTGTAACGTAATTTTGAACGTCTGTGACGTGCTCTCCAGTTCCCTTTTGGCTGTTGCAGTGAGATTTTTTTGTATAATAGCTTCAATCATTTTCGTAAGTTACAAATTTTTTGAATTATAATTTTTGGAATTCTTTGCTTTAAATTAATAATAATTTTATTTATAATTGATTTCGACGTCTATGCTTTATTTTTCTTTTTTGCTGTCGCTATTGTCTCCCAGAATAGTACCTTTTTCTCCTTTGATCATTTCCTGGGAGTGGCGCCCATTTCCTATTTTTCAGGTAAAATATTTCTGGTGCCCTTGTTAATAGCTAGCCTGGGTCTTCACTTTCAAGGTAGGATATTCCATTACTTAAATTTAGTGTCAATCAGCAGTACATTAAGTTTTTGCCACCAAATAGTGAAGAAACATTACCTTTTTTAATTTCCTACTGCCACCTTGGAAATAGGAAAAGGTACAAGGTTAGTTTGATCTTATCAATGATTTACTTTTAGATCCCAACCACAAATTGTCAGTTTATTTGACATTTAACAGGAACTCGCATCGTTCCGTTTGAAGCATCAGTCACATCGACCATGAGTTAGGGGAACAGCAAATACGGCGGTCGTGAGCATCAGCGTTGTTGTCATCTAGTGGAACGTACTCTATATAAATCAATTTGTAGACCAATAATGACATACGGAAGCGACAATGAATCAAAAAACAAAAAGCAAGATACAAGCAGGAGAAATGAGATATTTAACAGAAGTAAAAGGAGTTATAAAACTAGATAGAATGAGAGATGAATATATCAACCACCATAGAAAAGAAACAACTAGCATGACATTGGCATTTGATAAGAATGTCAAAAGATAGTCAAACAAGAATAGTGTGGCATGCCAGAGTATCACTATCAAACAAGAACAGGAGAGGAAGACCTCAAGAAACATAGGGAAAGAATATAGAAAAGATATTGAACAAAAACTAAATCACTTGGCAGAAAGGGAGGAAAATAGCAAGGAATAGATAGAAGTGGAAATAATTAATAAATTAACTGAAATAACAAAGACTGATTGGATACTATCTCGATACCCGGAAGGGTATTATCGGGAGTCGCAGTTCAGTACATTACGCTCACACATTTAGATATTATAATTTAGCTACCCCAAATAATTTCGTGTTTTATTCCTTCTCAATCCTTTCATTTTAATCACAGACTGATTGATGTTGATTCATTCTCACAGTGAGTTCCAGCACTTAGAATTGGAAAAAAAGTATTTTTTTAATGGGCTCAAAAGATGTACAACATAATATGGATAGAATTAAAATCTAGCATATACTAGGGGGTCACGGCTTAATTTGAACCTGTCACCAATCCAATTTTTATATTAGTTTTGTGTTCAATTAAATGCCAGATGTGATTGAATAATTTACCATCTCTTTGTCCAAGATTTAGATAACTATTAATTGATATTGTATTGATAATGTGATGATGCTTTTATCTATAATCAGATTTTATCATTCTGACTAATGTATCATTCGAAAATTCATATTTCTCCCTGTAATCAAATTTTGGGAGAATGTGGAAATTCAGTATAAGAAAAATGGAAGTATAATGTTGGTCACATTTCATTTTTTATAAGTTTTGAAACATGCATGGACTCATCTGGTGCGGCTTGGCTCTCTGCAAAGTATTTTGCAATAAATCTTCTAATTTCGTATAAGTCTTCCAATTTTCACAGTGCACGTCTGTGGTCGGCTTAGCCATTCATGAAATATGTATGAGGGTAGTTGTTGAAGACACTGACGCCCTCTAGACGTGAAGCGCAGAAAGAATTACAATTCGTCTTCAGAGAGTCAGGCATCTTATGTACAAACTTTTACCGCTGATGGAATCCATTTTAAAGAGACGAGTGGTGGGGTACTACAAATAGGTTTACATCTTCGCGGTAATTTTGATGATCGTGAAAACTTTTGGAATAAAAAATGATATCTGCATGCCTCGACAAACCAAAAAATTTCCATAGAAGTTGTGATACTGAAATATGATGCAATAGCGAGTACAACATTCACCCTAAGTTTCTTCTATAAAAAGATTGAAGGATTCACACGAAGCTAATCATAATAAACGCTTGCTAAGTCTGCACTTACTAAGAAATCAGTTGGAATTTTACAGCAATATGGGAGCATATACATATTTTTGTATTAAGCCAGAAATCGCGTGAAAAACAACATTTTCATCAAGTTTTCCGTGAGTTCAGGAATCTGAAAGTAATATTTCGACAAATAATCATCTATTCTATAAGAGTTTAGGGACAAATCACGCGAGGCACGAGCTCCTACAAATTCAGTACAATGTTTACTCTGTCAACTAAGTCTGGATTCGAACGGATATACTCGGTCAGATTTATGTGCTACACGACTTTTTTTATTTTCCGTTTTTTCCATTTTCTCTTTTGCGGCAAAATTTGTGTTCGTTTATCATCTACACGCATGAAAAGAGAATACCCCAAGGCTTCGGAAAAGAACATGCGAGAATTACCATAGCTAAGTCTTCCGAAAGGTATTGTCCAAAGTTTTCGAAAAAATATAACTTTGAAAAGTTGGTTATAATATAAATGCGTTTTAATCTAAAAAATATGGATGTCATGAATCATTTATGTCTATTCCTGGAGATAAATTGACAATGCGACGAGAGCGAACAGCGCGGTGGAAGTTCGAACTGAAATAACAGCCAAACAATTTGAGGAAATGTGTCAAGCAGGCTATTGATTTTAAAAGTGATGCGGAGGCAAATATATTAAGGTTGTTAAGAAGAGGAGTAGGGTCAAGCTATGGTGGCAACCCTGCTCTATGCTAACTACATAGGATAAAAATTCATTGCCAACTTCAAATAAACAAAATTTCAATGATTAAAACTAATGGAAATGTTTGTTTTCGGTTGAAAATACATGATTTTGAATAATTTGGTTCCTTATACTATCTTTTTGAAAAGCTTCCATCCGTTGAAATATTCTTTTTTCATATTTTAACAAGGCTACAATATGATATGTATAGCGCGCAACGCTGTAGACTTTCAGAAGTATTCTTGACATCTGACGTTTAGTAGTGGTACTGCGTCTCATAACCAAACAAACTTATTGATGATAGATCTACATCAAAAAAATAATATTGATGGAAGAATAAATGGGTTACTCAATCAATTAACCGTCAAATCAGGAAAATGATAAAAAATCTTGTTTATTCTAATCACACACACTCTTTCTATTTCATCTCATGCGGCGACGTTGCCAAGCGTATGATAACTTGCTAAATTCCAGTAGCTTTTGTACAATTTTTTTGAGTGATAATTAAATTTTTTTTGAAACTATAAACAAGACTTTTTTGAAACCTGGTACATATGTTTATAAGACTTTCGTAGATATTTTGACGATTTTTTGTCATGTTGTCATTTCAGATAGTCGAGATAATGACGTATAAATCAACGTGAAACACGTCGCGTGCATTAACGCAATTTAATAACATGACACTGTACAGCAAATTTGACATTTTTTATCTCGATAACTAGAAACAAGATTGAGTTCAAACTTTGCTAGAATATTCTTCACTGAAAAAATAATATACTGTAGAAATTTGAATAAATTCTCATATACTTTGGTCTCCTTCTCAACAACCATAATATTCAAAATTGCCTATTTACATTACGGAGAAATATTCGAAAATTCAGACGATGTCGTTATTTTCTTCTTCAGTAAATAAATAACATGAAGACAAAAATTTATTGGATAATATTGATTAAAAGAACAAGATATTGGAAACAAGTATATAATTCAGATATTTCATTACATCTCAGCAAATACTCAAAATACATCAAAGCTTATACAGGATGTAAGAGAAGTTTGTGACGAAGCAGTTTTGGAATATAATTTACAAGTTTTCAAATGTTAAATACAGTATTAAGAAGTCATTACTTAATTCAACTGGTCATCACGACAGTTCAATTCACTTAGCCTTTTTTAACCGTAATTCTGTTTCATCTGTTATCTTCACAAGTTTATCCTGTTAGCTTCCTCAAGTTGCTCTAGTAATTTTACAACATCGAAAACCGATCAAAGTTCATTTCTGCAAAATAACATTCCGTATTACATCCGTATTGGAATAATAATCAACTCACCGCCGTGTAGAAGTTCTTCGTTCCGTATGAAATCCCAGTCAAGGTTTTATCTGAATTTCTACAGCATTAGTCAGTTGAGGTTAAATTGCTAATCTCGCATGGTAATATGGAATGCCTAATCTAGAAAAGAATAATATTAGATAAGACTATACTATAGTTTAACATGAAATGTAACGTACCGTTTAGCAATTATGTATAATATTTCTTTGTTTATTTTGAGAACTTTTTTTTCTGCCTGTCAAAGCTACGTTTGTTCCTCCTTTTGTTCACCTGCGTTTGTCGTTAGTTCAAATGTTTCAATAAAGAGTCATAATATCAGTCGCCATCTAGCGAGTGATTAGGATACTTTGATTTATGCTTTAAATTTAGATAAAATATATTCAAGGGAAGAAATGTTATGGAAATGAGAACAATAACGTCAAGCAATTTGTATTCCTATGGAAGTATTTTCTCAATATTTAAAGAACTCTGCCCTGCTACCATAGTTCCAATCGATGACGAACCCAACTGTTTATTTTTACTTGTTATTCTGAATGCAGAGTTTGCAAAGTGTATCCACGCACATCCTTTCTGCGTGCTGTCCTCCATTCCATTTGCTCCCTTGTTGTTTTGTAGTCTTGTAGGTGCATTTTTATTCTTCACTACGCTTCAGAGCGATTAGGGGTTCAACATATAATACGGTGTATAAAAAGCAAATAGAAGTATGAGATAGAAGTCACAAAGGACACACTTCACGAAGGTTGCATTTGATATCTTCAATTATAATTATTCATGTTTCTCGAAGCGTATGCATTAATACAAAACAAAGTTTATAAGCTATACTTCTGGATATCTAACTTTATCACTATGTGAGAATCTATAATGTACTTTATATTATTTGAGGATCAGTGACGGATTAAGACATGTTATGGCCCTTAGGCACAGTTTTTGCCTAGATTTGAGTCAAGAAGTTGAGGATTCTCAAGGACCAGGATCCCTGGGCATGTGCTTAGTGTGCCAAGTGAATAATTAAGCACTGCTAAGGCTTTAAATTATAGTTATTAGAGAAGCAAAATATGTAATTTCCCTCTGCTATCCCTTCTTAGAACATTACGAATTGTTAGAAGTAGAGCATGAACTAATTTGTTCTAAAATCTCAATACAGACAAAGCTATTGTCTTGATTGAAAAATATAGTCCAAGAGCTAGTGAACCATTTGACTTACCCGTTTCCCACAAGGCTAGAAAATTTTCAAACGATGTTTTATCATCGGTTAATTGGGCAAGTACCGTTCTGGCAGGTATCTCGTGATTGCGTTATCATCCCTTAAATTCTTGAAAATGACAATCATCAATATATTTTAATCCTACTTCCACAAAGCTACAATTTTAATATGTTGTAGTTCGAATATGTTTGAGTGTAAAAAAAAATTGACAACCCATTTTGACAGTTGCAAGTATGTGCCAGACGATAGCAAAGTTGTCATCGGGATAGTAATTTATAGCCTGCTCCCACAAGGTTGAAATTTTGAGGGCATATTCTTTCGGTGGTTTAAAAAGTATATGTGAACAGCCAGCGTATTTTGGCGGTTGCAAGTGTCTGCCGGACGAGTATATAACACGTTGAGTGCAACTATACTCTTCTGGCAGACGCTTGCAACCGCCAGAATACGCTGACTGTTCACATATACTTTTTGAACTATTGAAAGAATATGCCCTCAAAATTTCAGCCTTGTGGGAGCAGGTTATGAATTACTATCCCGATGACAACTTTGCAATCGTCTGGCACATACTTGCAATCCTCAAAATAGGTTGTTCATTTTTTTATACCCAAAAATATGTAAATAACAACATATAAAAGTTATAACCTTGTGGGAGCAGGATTAAAAAATGATTGACATTTTCAAAAATTTGAAGGGATGATGACGCAACAGCGAAATGCATGCCAGAACGGTACTTTTTTGATTAAGCGATAATAAAACATCCTCTAAAAATTTGACAGCCTTGTGGGAAACGGGTTAGCCGGATGGTTCACTAGCTCTCCCACTGAAAGTAATCCTAACTTCAGAAATGCAGCCAACTTCCAAACTTAGACACCATATGATAGCAGTGTTCTTTGATCTAGAGAAGGCCTACGATACAACATGAAAATTTACCATAATAAAAATCATGAAAAAATTTGGAATAGAAAGAAACACACTCTACTTTATTAAAAATTTCCTGAGCGGAAGAAAATTCAGAGTCAGAGTCAATAGGACATTATCTGATATGAGGACACAGAAAAACGGGATCCCTCAAGGCTCAACTCTAAGTATCACACTCTTTCTTATTGCTATGAACTCAATTACAGAATCAATTACGTTCCCAGTCAAATACGAGTGAAATATGCACTTCATGCAGACAATCTAATCTCTACCACAATAATAAGAGCGTTAACTGGATAGAACAATAGATACAACAATATACCAAGTCAATAAATGGTCAACCAGAATTGGTCTAAAATTTTCAGAATCTAGAATAAGAGCCATGCACTTCAGTATACAAGCAAAGAAACATAGATCCAACAATTACCCTGAACAATTGCAGTATCACTTACGGAAAAGCAATGAGGTTCCTAGAAATTATACTGAATGATAAATTAACTTGGAGGGCCCATATAAAAGCACTAGCCACTTACTGCAAAAGGAGACTCAACATTATCAAAACATTGTCAGACTACACATGGGGAGCAGGCAAATTATCGTTCAGTAATCATAAGTAAAATCGACTACGGTTCTATAGTGTATGGTACATCAAAGTCCATCAACTTACGACTCTTCAACACTCTCCACAACGCCACACTGAGGGTGATAGCCCAGTAGAAAGCATCTACTGTGAAGCCAATGTACCAGCCCAGCATACAACATAAGCGTAGCTACACATACCAATCTTATATCACAAATCTATTCCTATCTATTGAATATACGTTACCCGAAATAAAACTCCACCCAATATCAGAAATCCCACCTTGGGTGAGTGATGAATCAAAAATCAATATCGACCTCCTTGAATTCAATAAAATGAAAGCCAATCCACTACAAGAAAAAATCCCAATCGATAATATTAAGCTATCGGAACAGCACACCTATTTACACTGATGCCTCAAAGATCGAAGGAAAGATGGAAGCAGCAATAATCTTCAAAGACAACATATATCAATACCAACTATCAGAGTACCCAAGTATATTTTCGGTAGAGATCTTCAGCATACTCGAGCCATCAAGTTAATTTATCATGCCCTACCCCAGAATCATACTTACGTAGAATGTTTAGACTATTTAAGTTCCCTGTTCCCTACCAAGCACCTTCTCATGAAAAAAATTCAACAGCTTCTGCACCAAATAAACCAAAAAAATATCTTGATAATATAATACACAAAGAACACAACACACTATCACTGAAAGAAGCACTGAATAGCAATAGGAGTGTAAACACCATAAACTTCATTAAAGATCTGGAGCAAATGAAATTTGAGGCATAGCGTATTTATTATTTTGTAGGTGCTGATACTGAAAGGAGAAGCACGTTAATTGTAAATTGAAAAAGATAAATTGCTAGCCTACTTTTGCCTATAAGGGCCATACAAATTCTTCATTTTAGAACTGTCAGGGCAGGGTCAATCAAAGAACCGTCCTACTTTAAACTTTTCACCCATTTTAGGAACATTCTGCATAGCTCACCATCGAATTATAGCCCAATTGAATTAACAAGACCACGAGAAATTCATATGACGTAATCATCTTCGTTAATTAATATTGTTCAAAATGTAGCCAATTTTCTTACACCTCATTTCATTTAATACGATTACTGGCATCTTGACGTAGCATCTTTTCCAGAATAGTACAATTCAAGAGGGAATCGTTGAACGTATTGCTTCCTGAGTCCTTTGAGAGAGAGCTCGACGTGAAATCCACAAATTTGAAACAGGCACGTTTTAACTGCAATTGGGAGTAGGTACAAGAGACACAGCAAGTACGATCGAAACTCAGTGTCTTTGGTTTGATTTGTGCTTTATTCTGGCTATATGTATGTTACTTTTCATTCTTTGAAAGGATGAAATATTTTCACAGTCTATTTTGAAGCACAAAGAGGCTAATAATATGATATAATATCAATCACATAGCTCTGTCATTTATGATATCAAATATCATACATCGGAAATATAGGAAAAAATAGGGCATGACTCTTCGTCTCTACATAATTTCATGGAGAAAATATCAAACTCAAATTCTCTGTTATGAAATTAAAGTATATATTCGACTTCTCTCAACGAGAACATATTTATTTGGTTGGACAAACTGACTCCTTCTTTTATCTCTCTTAGAAACAAGATTGTCCTAATGCCCTCAATTTGTCTTGTGAATGCAGTAAGACAAGAAGCTTATTCCTTTGATTCAAAAATTGCAGAACATTGATTTTGTTTTGTAGAGATAACAGTACTTACAAATCACTTTTCTTTGTGACACAACAAACCAATTACATTCGGATATACCAGCCAATTCATTTTTGGTACGTGTCTCAATTACGCGAATGGCGGACTCTTATTTAATCCATAAGTTTCTGGAATAGCTACTCTGCTCTGTCTTCCAAACTAACAAAGAAAACAAACAACTCTGTTCTACTTTGTTCATTTTATTTTATTACTTACCTTACTCTTCTAAGAGTGGCTAATCTTTTGTCATGAAAACAGTGAAAACGGGATCACAAATGGAATTACGAAGCGAAAATTGTGTGCAAATTAGGCAATTTGTCTTTCTGAAACCTTGATCATTTCCTTATCTTCTTGTGGGTTGTACATAAAATTTTGTTAATTATTTTGCATGGTTGAGTCTATGGTTGATGAAAGAGGAAAGTATGCTAGTGCTCTGTCAGAAAATGTTTTATAAGTGAAATTTGTTGCACGATATTACTTTGAGGTTACTTCACGGAAATTGTGGATTAGTTGGTTGACTAGGTAGTTCTAAACTGTTTTGAAGTCTGTATGTAGAACACAAGAGATCACTGATGCTTGTTCAGTTAATTATTGGTCGCTAATTTATCTCTGAACATTGAAGCTAATTCCTCTCTCAATTTTGAACTGTATGCGCAAAGGAATATAAGTTAGTATTCGATGACATCGTAATTTTATTTATGAATTGTTAGGCCAACAATTGCAGTAAATATCGATGCAGATACGCCTGGAACACAGCTTTAGAAAAAAGTTATCTCCAGCTCCTAAATCACCATTAAAAATAACAAAGCAAAGTGCTGTAGTGCATTTCGTGGGCACTTACAGCAGAACCGCAATAAGAGAACAAGAAAAACTACGTTACTAGCAGATTTATATAGGTGTGCGCTGAAAGACCCGTGTTTGAATCAATTACGTGCCAACGTAACCCAAGAGAACGAAATATATCCTCAGACCTTTTATTCATGTTTAACATGTTCACCATTCTTATTCTTTAGTTATAAAAGAAAATAAATCAATATATAGTATAGTATCTAACTAGGTTGTATGTATGTTCATGCCATAAATAAATTTTCTACAAGAAAATAGAAATTTATGAAGCTATTCATAGCTCGTCTAGAGAAAATTTTGTGGTAATATTGAAACTCTGAATAAAGTACATACATAGTGATGTATTTATTTGGCAGATGCAATCTGATGAGAGTCCGAATCACCTCCCAAAAAAGAGAAGGAAAACACGTTTTTGCTCTTTATAATTATAATAAACATCAATATCAATAGTATATTATGCTACAAGGACTGAACGACTGTCATTTTTGTCCAGGATAAATTTGGCTGCATTCGGTGAAGACGAGGACAAAGTCCGAGGCAGAGGCGAGGGCAAAGCCCAAGGCGTAGCTCCGTGCAGCCAAATTTGTCCGTGACAATAATGACAGTCGATCAGTGTCCGTGTTGCATACGGTACTTTTTGTAACAAGTGCACCGAAGTACCCCCATTACTAAATTTTTTAAATAAATTTGGATGTATTGAAACTATCTTATTGATTTGACAAACAGATTTTTGCAAATGCAATCACATTACAGTAAATTAATACAATGAAACATAACTTACATGATTTATTTTTTTGATTGATATTTTTCACATTCTCTGTGCTATCCCGTTCACAATGAATGCACATACTATAACGAACACATTCTATAAAACAAATTTCTTTCAAATATCAATTTGACATATATCAATGGAATAAAAAAATCCAACGGCATCCTGATCCATGATCTACAATTTCATTTTTACCCTGCGGGAAGAAATATCCATTAATTCCCAGTCAACAGAGAGTTAATGAAAATTGTTACCATGGTTTGGAATTGAGAACTTTTGATGCAGAAGTCAGCTCAGTAATAGGGTACTTTCGGTGTACGTGTTACAAAAACATTTTTATCCAAGCGAGTATAAGAACACCTTATAATTATATATTCATTTTAGCACTCGAATTCAATTTAATACATCATATTTGTAAGGCTTCAGATGTGGCGGATCATGTAATGGTCATATCTTCACCCTAAACCTAATAATTCAACTCCAAATGATGACAAATAAAAAACAACTCCAATATTTGTGTATTCTGATCTTGTTTAACTAATAAAAATCTTCTGATATACGAATTTTACTGACCGCATTTGAAGTTTGAAGCAAAGGAAACCTTTTGAAAATTGATGCCGAGAAAATGAAAGTTATTTCTTCCCACAAAGAAAGAAGCCCCAAGTTAATAATGGCATATTACATCTGAGGTGGAAAGTATTTCATTACAGCCGAGAGCTTATTATATGACCGAGAGGCGAAGCCTCGAGGATCAGGTATAGCTCGAGGCTGATATGAAATTCTCACCGAAGTATGTATACTATTTTATTCACAATCATCCCTAGTTTTCCGAAAAATAATTGATCCAATTTCATTCTTTTTCCAACAAAATAAATTGATGTAGTAGTCTATGAAAACAAGAATGTTTTGAAAAATTCAATTAATTTGACATTTGTTGGATTTATGATTTGAACATTAAGTTATTTATACGTGTATCCATTGAAATTGTGATAAGTGCAGATATCAATAAGTTATAAAAGTGAAATGGAGCTATACACTTACCCCGAATCGAACGAAAGTGCTACGGATGTAAGTTCATAGCGATTTTGTTCATAATTTACAAATTGATGAATTTATAAAACATAGATTCTCACAGAATTGCAACATAGATCCGCTTATTTACAATTATACTTGAATTACTTGTTTTATTTGAATCATTGGATAATATGATCGGTATTTCTGACAGCACGGATTATTTTACTTCAACAAAGACTTATGACTGATGCTAGGCAACCCGGCATAAACATTTCCTACCCAAGAGATGAAAGTATCGCTTCCGACCCGTGAGATAGTCACTGCAGTTGAAAATTACATACTTTCCAACCTCCAAAAGGTTAGGAATTGCCGTATTACTATAATGATTGTGAATAAAAAATTTTACGTCTCAAGGCAACTCAATCGCAATAACAAAAAAATATTTTCACCTTGTTATATCCTTTGTTACATCAGGTTTATTCTTAGAAGCAGCCCAACACATCATAGGCAAAACTAATAATTGTGAGTAATATGAATCAAATGCTAGTAAAGCCTAAAATAGACATAAATTATACTAACTATATTATATTCATCCGAAGTCTGGACTCTGATGCAGGTATTTGGAAAGCTAATTAGCTGGCGAAAAAAATACATCACGAATATCAACTGGGACATATAGAATAACGGATATTAATAAAACCTATAGGCTATGTGTAAGAGGGCGAAGTTTGAACAAATATCGATGCGAGCGCTCATGGTGAGCACAATTGTAAACATAAAACTCCATTTCTCAGAATACGTCATTGAGCTGTCATTGAGCATTGTAGTTTTAAAGTGAAAATAAATGCATATAAAACATAGGAGAACGTTTGCTCTGTTTCAGGCTGTTGTGTTAAGGATGATTCAAGTTGAATATAGTTTCATAGATTTCATGTACCCAGTTATAACATAAAAAAACGAGGGAAGTGACTCAAACCGGTAAATAGAGTATTGTCTGTCTTTCATTATTAATCTATATAATAGACATGTTTGTAATTCAATTGTGAAATTAGAGATATTCATCATCGATTTGGGATTCATGTATTTACCTCTATCTCTAATTTGTAAGATGTTCCAGTGATAGAAGTTTGTCAGATGCACTTCGTAATAATTTTGTTAATATTGTCAGCAACATATTCTTCAACATGTTTAATATGGCAAAACTAATTTCACGCTTTTCTTCAATGCTTCCTCGGTAAAAGGGATACAGTGTTTGATAAATGCAAACCCGATCTGCAAGATCATCGGCGTCATAAATTGAGGTAATCCTGTCAATTTGGACGAATTAAGAAGTTTTCTCTATAATAGGTACGTTATAATTGAGGCAAAAAATACTCATAATGAATAGTTTCAACTTATCTTTTATGCTATGCAAGTTATATTATACGCACACAGCTGAATTAGATAATATTAGTACATTTAAAAAATTATAGGTATGAAACAATGATAAAATGGAGTTCAATCGTTCTCCATTGCCCGCTAGAGGCGCTAGTAGACTTCATGCACGTAGCCTATTGACGTGATAGAAAATACTAATAATAAGTAACGATAGATCTTCTAAGATATGTGCCAATTTGGAAAAAAGTGGATCAAACTCAGAAGAAATCAAATATGACTCGGTGCAAAAACTCAAAATCATGTTTCTGTGTAACATCCAAAGAATACGAAATAATAGTAGATTGTTTGACAAGTAAGGAGAAGTGATAGTTTACTAGCGAGTGTAAATATTCCAGTGAATTGAATTTATACAAGCACAGTAATGTCGCTTTTCTTACATGTTGAACATGCTATTTTTTGGAATACTTGATGGAAAAACTTGAGTGGAAGACGCCAAGAATAAAAATAATTTTGTACAGAAATCCTAATCAAGGTTGTGTTCTTGCAAAAACGTAGTAACGGTTTTGACAACTGCTGAGCAAAAGCATAGTAACAAATAAACAATATTGAAAATTAATTTGTTAGAAGCGTCAGAAGCTAAAGATTCTCGCGAAATTCTGGACGCAGCTAGAGAAGCGACTTTTCATCCGTTTCACGCGAAATCAGAGAATTTCTGCTTTCTTATATGTTTAACTCAGTAATTTTTTCTTGATTGGGTCAAAGCTGCCATTTAGGCGCTTGTAATATTGCATTTTTTGTTTGTTATTTTCTGTTGCTAATAAGAAAAGTGTTGCTAATTGGAAAGCTGATACTTCTCTTAACTGATTTCTACATATTAAACCTGATATTTTCCATCAAGTATACAAAATAGTATATTGTGTGGCTAGGGACGTAACAAGACGATTTCAGCTGAGGGTGAGTGTTGCTTGCTCGAGCGAAGCCAGGGGCGGCAACACCTTCGGCTGAAATCGTGTTTTGTTCCGTGCCACACACTGTATTTTTCATAATACCTGCATTGGAACTTTCCATATTACAAATTTGTCATAACAAAGTGAAAATTTTTTAATTGATTTTGCAGGTTACAAGTCGAGAGTAGCTGCTTGTGCTTTATCAATAAGATATTGGGGTGTACTTGAAATTATCGTATTAATTCTTCTCTTCTTGAAACTAATCGTCTTTTTGATTCAATTCACAGTTACGAATACAACAACTGTTAAATTAATTGAAGTTATAGGATTTTCATTTAGAGATTGACAATGAACAAATGCTACTCTGCCAGGGATAAAACGATGTAAGAAACAAATTCAGCGGGCAGACACAGGCTAGTTTCTCCTCTAGGGCAGAAACAGGCTCATTTCCGCCCGGCTACACTCGCATTTGTCTGACATTGTCTTGTTTCGACTTATAAAGCAGGCGTTGAAACGCGTTGTTTCAATGCAGGTATTATGAGAAAATTATTAATTGAAGAAATTTCTACAAACAAGCTTCTATTCAATATTTCAATTGCTCTAAAATGCCTCAAAAAGAAACATACATATGAATATTGTGATAATAGCACCAATTTTTTTGTGAATCACAAATCAAATTTCTATTATTATTACTTCAAGTTCTTTTTATTTGAATGTAAGAGATGGTTTATTTATTTATTATTATTATTATTATCATTATTATCTTACAACAATTCAGCAAGAAAAAAAAAATGAGAGGGATCTGGAATTTGGATGAAATAATATCGATTAGAGCTTGCAAAATAGAAAATGGCCGATTTTCGGTGGAAGGTTCGAGCCAATTGGAAAATGAAAGATGAAAACATTGGAAAAATCCAATGAAATAGGCAAAGAGTGCAATTCAATCTATTTTTCTTTGCTAAAAAACACACATTTTGCAACCATTTTTTGTACCATAACTGTCAGATTCGTGGCTATAGCTAACTTCAATTTTGTCTGTCAACTACCGTTTTATCGTAGGATTAGCTTGTTTAGCATTTGGACTTGGTTGAATTTTAATTTTTTTTTTGACTGAATAGTTCAGGGTCTTACTGCGGAAAAATTCAAGGAAAGCTGAATCTTTGCACGAAGCTTCCTTCTGTGGTTTGAAAAAACATCCCAAATATCCTCGTCGATGCATGCGCCGCTAAAAATGTTATGCAGAGTAAAAGGTCAAGATAAACGGTTTCTCACAGAAATATTGCAAATGGTAGCTTTCATCGAGAAAATGGTTTCTATCAAATTTGTAGCTTAGAAAATTTCCTACAAAAAACATATCAGTATTTTTTGTTGTGAGACTAACGGTTCTCCAGAAAATCCGAATCTAATAGTCCTGACGTTTATTTCTCTCATAATATGTGCATTTCTTTTCACACCACCTTTGAAGTAGAGTACAAGATGCATCTTTTTTCGAGTGGTGTCGCAATGGGCATAATCCACGTGGATTTGGGATTGGAAAATATTTATTTATTAAAGGTGGTGTGAAAAAAAGGGCACGTAATAAAAATGAACGTCAGAACTACTAGAATTGGATTTTCTCGAAAACCGTCGATCTTACAGGAGAACGTATGAACATGCTTTTTGTAGTAAACTTCCTGAGCTACAAATGTGATTTTTACAATTTTTTCGATGAAAGTTACCGCGGGTAAGATTTTTGCGAGAAGCCATTTATCTTGATTTTGATCCGCGTAATATTTTTAGCGGCGTATGTATCGGCCGGGATATTTAGGATGTTATTTAAAGCCACAAAAGTAAGCTTCATGCATAAATTCAGCTTTCCCTTATTTTTTCACTATGCAATGTCTTTATTTCTTGTAGTAAAAATAATTTGGTCATGTATCAAATATATGAACAAATAGAACAATGTGATTTATTTCTCTCTTTTTTTTTCGAATAGCACTTTCTGCTAACGAGAAATTGACACATCAGAAGTTTGATAGCTAAATAACTATAATTCAAATTATCTGCTAGAAATGAACAGCAGCTAATCTAGATTCTGGAATTGATACCCAGGATTTTATACAGCAATTTAATTTGATGGTATATTGCTCACTTCGGACGGGTGATCAAATCGATAATCGTTCGCGCAAACAACGGGACTAGCGTGATGGGTGTTTAACGTGCAAAGTAATACAATACAATTTTCCACTTCTCAAAACATTTTGAATCAATTCTACGATCACGAAAATGGTTTCCGATCAAGAAAACAGCGATAATAAGAATGCTCATTGATTTTTGTATGAATTTGTTGTTGATAATGATTACTATAAGAATATTTTTGAATTGTAAATATATCAAGTCATTGATGCAAAATGATAATGTAGTAATGAATTCGGAAACAGTTGAAAACAGTTTGAAAATTATGTATTTTGCTTCAAAAGTGAAACGTAAATTTGATTACATGCTAAAAGCGATTGTCACTCTGAAATTCTGTGGGATAACTACATTAAACTGAATTCAAATATTAGCCTTGTTTACAATTAGTCTTCCATGTGATTCTCGTCTAGAATTCATTTGCGCCTGGTTTGCGAAACATCCCTAAATGAATTTCGCAAGAAAGAGATGCCACTAATCGAATTTCCAGGACTGTTTTCTTATTTTGTAATAGGATAAAGTTGGTTACACAAGCGTTCAGTTGTTATTTTGGCGTGTTGAAAAATTGTTTCAGAAGAATAGGAGTAGTATTTTATGGATAAGATATTGCAGTAAACAAGACCAAAATATAATTTATCACTTACCAGTGTGATAGAATTGCAGCGTCCGGGTGTTCCACAGAAAAACTCACAGTTAGGGATACTGTCCCACACAAAATAATGAAAAAACTAAAATTTCAATTCAACTTCAGCTCATAGAAGCTACACTGTCCACATGACTACAACTGAGCTGTGAAAATCACAGGTTGTGACGATACTAATTTGTTCATTCACGTAAGATCAATTTATTTCTTTGAGAATAAATTTAGAGGAACTAGAAGTATAGTCGATTCAAGCTTCAAGTTAGTGATAATAATTACGGAGAATATAAATATACAAAGAATAACAAGAAATAATAATAAAAAATGGGATTTGAGAATGAATATAGTTCTATCCTACTATATTTTAAGAGGCTTCAATTAAAATTGAAATAAAAGTTTATTTGAATAACCTCAATAATACATTCGTGTTTCCATCTCTTAACATACGATACAGAAAATCACATTTACAGGACAGAGAAGTCTTGCAACAAAATTCACTGTTAGTTGGGAATGAATTCTGTGGGCATTTATCTCTAATGGCCATTGGTCATTACTTTTGTATGAAAAGTGTCCCTTAGACCAGTAATGATGCTCATTTATTTATTAATGAACTATTTGAAGGTTGGGGTTGAATTATGGCTTAGCTGCACTTTACTTTTAACCTTTGGCACGGAAAATAGTCCTCAACAATTGCACCAGGTTCGAAAAATTAAACTTAGGAGCAGCTTCGAAAGTCTTACAGAAAGAATCATGTACAGAGCGATATGGATCAGAGATTGAAGGTAATTATACTATTTTCGCGAAAATTAACATATGCTCATCACAAAAAAAATATAATTAGAACATAACATGTACATCTTGTCATCAAATGATGTTAGTTTTTGTTTTACCAATTATTTAGCCAAAGAAATATTGCTTCTTAAGAATCGATTTTATTCTGAAAATTCATATCTTTCCGCTTCGCCATATTACCTGCTACCACTAATGAAAACTTGGGTTATGTACAGTAAAGATTATCTCCAATGTGCTTTTTTATAATATGGAATCGTTTTGTAAGATTTTCGAATAAATCAAACCGAAATGACAGTAATACCAGCGATATATCTTTATGAGTATTTTAACATTTCCTATATCACCTTTTTTGTTATAAAAATTTTCTAGAAACTTATATTTACATAGCCTAGTAATTCTGCATACGTTCAATCATTCACATTAAGATAATATGAAGAAATGGACTCCAAAGATGCGATTCATTGTGGAAAGTATATTTATGTCAAGCGGTGGCGCCGCCAACAGTGTATCCTGCACTTTATGTGATCAATATTTTTTTCTTATTGACGACTGAAATTTAGAATAATTATAAAGAAGTCTGTTTGTCAAGCTATCAAGAATATTATATATTACCTGGCGTCACGGGTTTGACATATTGCAGGATTGGAATATTTCATTCTATATTATCTTGATTGATACTGGAGTAATATAGAAAGTATTCCAAAACTGTAATGTACTATGAGAGATGTGCCAAGTGATGACACCGCCAAAAGTTTTCTAACATATCCTGATTTTACTAATAGAATGTTATTTGAAGGTCAAATGTTAGGAGAAATTGAATATTATCAAATATGAATTGAATTTATTATCATGGATACTAAGATAGTAAAGATTCATTCTGATATCTTTTCGAAATTATTGCTCACGGTTGAATGATTGAAAATAGTGAACAAGCTACACCGTTGACGGCGCCATTGCTTAACACGTTTACCGTCAGGCTTTGCAGGATTGGAATACCTTCTTTCATTTTTCTAAATTTACAATGAAGTAATATGAAAGGATGTATTCCAAAGTCGCGAAAATGTGCCAGGCGGTGGCGATACTAACAGTGTGTCCGAGCTAAAGAGGAACAGCTAGATGCCAAAAAAAATCGTGGATCTACGTCCTTCCTAGCGTTAAATGCAACAAAAAAATTTACATACGTGCAATTTTTCGTGCCAAGTTAACAGATAATTTAAGAGTTTCAATTATATTGAAATGATAATTAACCATGAGTATGTATTATTGTGACTGAGAAATGCCAGGCTCATATTTCGTCACTCTAAACATGATATGAGAGTTTTTGACCTCATTTTTTTCCAGAAATAATGACTAGCAGTTCTACGTAGCGAAAAAACGTCACCTTTTTCAGACAACATGTGAAATTCCGCTGACTCTGGAACCGCACTAATAGATTCAGTTGATACAAAGTAAAAAAAAGTTATATTGAATTCAACTTCTTCGCCTATCTCTTTCACAATAATCATCAAACAGTCGAATTCGAAAAAATAAGTAATACATCACATAGTACCCAAAATACATTACTGGCGGCGCCACCGCTTGAAACATTTCTCGCAATGCATTGCTGCCCTGGAATAGCTTGTTACCCTAATTCACATGTTTTCAGAATAACAGAAAAGTGCAGTGGGTGAGAATAGCGCTTTTGGCCGATTTTTCAAAATACTGATCAAATAAATAGGAATCGTATAAAAAATGAAAAAGAAAAGATTCAACTTCAATATAACACGTACTTTCTATATACACTCCATATTTAATACGTTAAAGAGGTAACAGGGAATATCTTCCTTATTTTATTTCACTTTTGATTGTACTGATATGCTTCTACAAGAAATTAAATTTTTATGATTATTTTTACCATCCAAATTTCGACCAATAGAATTGCACCATTCGACGTCACGTGGTACAACCTACACGGTTTTCAAGTGGAAATTTTTTGGAAATTTTGTATGTTGATTATATATACAAAACAAAGAACATTCAGCTGCGTTGATTCAGCATCTGTCAAACTGACAGACAGATTGAATGTGAAAATGAGCAGATTCGGAGTCGAGTCTCTGGAATCTATTGATGAATTTGGATGGGAAAAATAATCTTCTGAATACCATTCGTGATTGAATTCAACCTGGCAAAATTTTTAGATTGTTACGAGAGCTTGCTACCAATTTATTTCGTGATATTGATCATAAATCACTCAATAAATTGCTAAGCAACAAGCTCTCGTGACAATCTAGAAATTCTTCCGGTAAAATTTAACCACTTATGATATTATATATGATTATCGAACGACAAGACGAAATTTTCAAGAGAAAATAAATTTAGAAAAAATTTACTAACCTGATGGCAACAAGTGACAAAATTGTTGGTCCGGCAAACTGTTAAGCTGCGAAAGAAGTATTTTTATGGCAGTGTAGATTCTGTAAGAACGAGTTGAAGAAAATAATAAATTTCGGAATCCCTGGAACAAAATATTGGTCGCTATGTCCAAAACAAAGCTAAGTACATAAAATTTATTCCATTAAAAATTCATTCTATAGTAAAAACATACTAATAACTAGATGAAAATGGAGATCACTGTAACGTGACCGTATCTAGAGATCCGTGAAAATTAATTACCGACATGTTGCTGACTCTGTGTAGCAGTTTTCAGTTTTTAATTATGCATAGTTCAGTAGTAATTACCTTTTTAAATCTTCATTTAATTTTTACTCATGTATTTTTTGTATGAATGAGAAAATCAAGCAATTTGTAAAAACTCACAAAACAGCAGCTTTAATTTAGTACCAGTTTTAAGTCTGTAAGTGCTGTAGTTTATGAGATCCCAGCGTCACCCCAGACAGCCAGACAGCCGGACAGCCAGACAGCCATCCAGCTAGACAGCCAGCCAGCCAGCCAGACAGCCAAAGTGCATATAATAGCGTATTTGGTTTTTGTAAAAATGCGCTAAAAATGTGGACGAGTTTAGGGTTCACAAAAAATAACTTTTGAAGAATATTTAACTTGCTGGAATAAAAATATATTTTGTGGAATCCAAAACTTTTGCCATGGTATGGAATATTTCTCCGCGATACCGTCTTCTGGTATAAGTGTAGATGAACAAGATGTTTTTTGTGGTCCATATCAAGTTTTCTGATCAAATTGAGCTTTAACTCTAAGATAAGTACCGAATGATTGTGCGCATGTATCAAAATTGATAAATTAATATATTCATTGGGAAGTTGATGGTGTCCAGTATTTTGTGAGTGTATTCAGTTCAACCTAACATCTTATTCAATGAGCATGCGCATAAAACTCGTTTTTTACGTTAGTGTTAACGTATCATGAGCAAAAAATTACCATTATTTCAAACAGTTATGTTGTGTGATTCTTGGGAAGAAAAAAACTCCATATAAAGCGATTTTGGACAAAGCGACATGTGTAAAAAAATTTAAATTACCTTCGACTTGTCGTATCATTACATTCATCAATAACAGGCCATATTCAACTATAAATTTATACAATTGCATTGTCTTTCGCATGAATACGACCAACTAATGGAGCAATTAGGAGTTAAGAGAAGAAGTTCCCATATTCGTGATAAATTGTGGGTGTCCACTATGGGCCCCCGCTTCTCCACTTTGTATAGAAAAGTGTCTGTAACTTAGATACTCTGGAGGAATAGGTTGATCACGTTTCACAGCGTTCCTTTGTTTTTTCACCTTTAAATATCCCAACACTGACACTAAAACTATAAACACCACAAGCCCCATGCAACATCCGACGATGAGTCCCAGCCTTCTGGTCAAAATTGAGGGCACATCTACTCCGTGCTCCACCCCGTACCCACCGGAGATGATGTCAGGTGCTTCTAGAGTCCTGACCTCTGTGCATTTGGTCGTCAGGGAGTCTACTAGAAGAGGAAGCATCGCTTCGCCGAAGATCTCTATTCCATCTTCGCGGTCAGTGTCGTTTTCTCGTCGTGCAGCGAGACGAGATTCTGCTATTTCCTCTCTTCGGGAGACCCAGTTACCCAAAGCAAGGACGCAGATCAAATATTGTGTCGTTGGAAATAGTTTGTTGAGCTTTGTTGAGCGGTCTGAGCTGGAGAGAAGTTTGCCGCGGACCTGGAATATGAGAGAAATGCTTGTTTGACGTTAGCTGTTTTGTGATATCACCGTGATTTAGATTTATATGGGTTGCATCATGAGAGACAAATTCTCACCTCATCGAAATGGTCCAGCGATCTGTAGGCCACCTGGTACCCATGCAGTCCAGAATGGTTTCTACTTTGCCAAGAAACCAACACGGAATATGGTTGAATATCTTGAATAGCTAGTTTCACGACAAGCGGAACGCTGCAAAATTGTTCAGGCTCCAGTTCCAAGAAGACTCGACCACGTAACTCTGGGGGTTGCTCACAACGCAGTCCTCGAGTTTCTGGTTGTACCAGTTTTTGATGGTCTCGGAGCCATTCCCAAAGTTCTTGGGACTCGCATCCGCAGTAGAGAGGATTCTCTGTAAGAAATAATCAAAATCAGATAGAGCCGAGAAGTGAAATTTTTAGTTCGAACAAACATTAACGTTTAATGTGGATTTTATTATTGTCTATTTATTCCATTATCTTACAATACATTTGTATTTTCCACTCACCCTCTGTGCGCAAACTCCGTATCTGCGTTTCAAGAGGCCTGAATGCACTCAAAGGAATGTTTTCTAAGTAATTTCGGCTCAAGTCGAGATGTCTTAGTTTCTTTAGAGGTCTGAAGGCGTCAACAGACACCGCAGAAATCCAATTCCCATACAAGTGTAGCTCAACCAAATTATCCAAATTCTGAAAAGTGCCTTTTGCTATTCTTCCAATTTGATTGAAAGACAAATCCAGTATTTGTAGAGCTTTCAGATCAGACGGAAATTCATCGAGATCTTTGAGACGGTTGTGTGTTAAATTAAGAACTCGTAAATGTGCAAGCCCCTGCAATCGTTCTTGAGGAAGCAATTCAAGCTCATTGATCCCTAAATCTAAAGTAATCAAGTGAGGCAGGCTCCCGAATGCACCAGGAGATATACGAGATATTCGATTTTGGCTTAAAAAAACATGAAGTAACGAAGGGAATGCTTCAAAATCCTTACTTGTTACTATTGTTAAGTTGGTTGAAATAATATGAATTTCTTCCAGAGCTGGATAACGATGTGACGAAGAGATATCATGAATGCGAATTAAAGGATTTTCAGTAAGATTCAGCCACCTCAATCCAGGTAAAGTATGCTCTGAAAGAGCGGCCGTTGGGATTTGTCGGAAACGATTTCTCGATAAATCTATCCGTCGCAGCATTGTTGAATGATGAAAGAAATTAGCAGGTAGTGCAGCTAAAGAGTTTCCACTTAAGTCAACGGATAACAGATGAGTCAAATTTGTTGAAGCAAAACCAGTTATAGATGAAATTTGATTGTCTCTTAAATCTAATTCACGTAAATTTGGCAACCCGTTCAACCGGGAAAATTCGATAGCTGTAAGGATATTTGCAGCTAAATACAGAGTTTCTAAAGTAGAAATATTTAGTAGGGCAGTATACGGAGGATCCGCAAATAAGTTCTGACTTAATTTAAGTTCTTTGAGAATGTTTAAGTTGGAAAATATTCCGTGTCGCAACTCTGACAGCCTGTTGGAACACAAATCGATACGCAACAAATTCTTATTCTTGGAGAAAATGTTATCGGGTAGGCGAGTAATGTGTGACGCCTCCAGAGCGAGAGTCTGCAGGGAGGGGAGGCCATCAAGAGCGGTGTCAAATATATAGCTGAAATTGTTGGCAGAGAGTTTTAATACTCTAAGGCCGGGGATGTCGAGCTGGCGTAGATCACTGGCTTGGAGTAGATTCTGTTCCAAATTTAGTTCGTTAAGATTGTTAAGGCCGCGGAACGCTCCGCTATCGATCTTTACAACAGAGCAATTCATAAGATTCAGCACTCGAATTGGCAGTCCTTCTTGGAAGATGGCGTCATGAAGCACAGTCAATTGATTGTTAGATAGGTCAAGTATTCTCAATTTCTTCAAGTTGGTAAGAGCGTGTGATTCTATTGTATGGATCATGTTATCAGACAAGTACAGTTCCTCCAATTCGTGCAATTCTGCAAATGTTTTGCCAGTGATGTGTGAGAGTCGGTTCATGCTGAGGTCAAGGAATTTGAGCGCCTGCATAGGTTCGAATGCGCGGTCTTCGATATGGGATATACTATTGTTTGTCAAATAGACTCGTTGTATGAGTAGTAGGTCACTAAACAAAGCTCTGTCGAGGCGGGTTAGTCTGTTGTGACCGAGCCACATGATTTGAACGCTGGATTGCCCTCGGAGTGAATCGTTGTGCAATGTTACGAGACTATTCGAGTCCAACTGAATGGAAACAAGTGATGGCGATTCGTGCAAGAATACATCGCCCAATGCAGTTAGCATGTTGCCTTGCAAGTTTATATGCTGCAAACTTTGCAAACTTTGGAATGCCCCTGAATCAATAGATGAGATAACATTATTCTGTAGATGCAATTCCAATAATGCTGGTAATGGATCGAATACTCCACGTCTAATACCCACTAAACGGTTATTATGCAGCCGAATCTCTCTTAGACTGCTTACTTTTTCGAATGTACCCGGCTCCAAGTCCGAAATCCAGTTACTATCTAAACTAAGCGATGTTAACTTCTGGTTTTGCTCAAGGAACTCGCGAGGTATTCTCGGAATAAAATTCGAGCTGAGATGTAGTTGAGCTAGATTTACAAGCGTGTCTATTGCTTGTGGATCCACCCGCCGTATCGCATTCTGTTGCAAATAAATGACCGAGATAAGAGACGAGTCTGTGAATGCATCTGCTGGAATCTCTAGGATGTTATTTTCAGAGAGAAACAGTTCACGCAGGTCAGGTAAGTTGGCGAAGACTCCACTAATGTAATGTACGTGATTGTGACTCAAATCGATGGTCTTTAACTTTTTGTTAAGTTCAAATGTATTCGAATCGAGGAATACAATTTTGTTGTGGCTTAGATCGATCGATTCAAGTTCTTTCAGGGGAATGAACGCCTCGCAGTCAACGCTTTCAATAGCGTTGTAATACAGCGATAATGTTCGCACCGAGGGACTGGGACGGAAACAGTCGGCGGGTATCGCCTCGAAATTGTTGGAACTAATATCTAGAAATATCAGCGACTCTAATCGAGAGTATCCATCGTTTGGCAATGTACTGATTCCGTTCCAAGCGAGTCTTAGTGATCGCAGACGTTCCAGACGCCGCAATGCGGCCATCGGAAAGTTTTGCAGTTTGTTTTCTGACAGATCCAGTTCCGACAACGAATCTTCAAGCCCTGCAAAGGCATATTCAGATATTTTTTGCACCTGATTGCCTTTTATATTCAACTTGATTAAATGTAGCCCATAAAAACTATAACTAGGTAGATCAGTGATAGCGTTAGATTCGAGATCGAGTGCAATTAGTTTGATGAGGCCTCCGAAAGCTTTCTGTGGAATTTCTTTGAGTTTACCGGAGACTAGACTCAACGACTCTAGCTCCGGTTTGAGGGTTAGAAGAGAGTCATCGTGTAGTTCTTCCAAATTGGACTGCGAAATCTGCAAGTGTTTAATGACAGAATTGTCGGGAAAAAAGTCAGGCGAGAGACGCGTAATAGTGCGATCAAGATCGTAGACGCTAAGAGACTGAATGGATCCCTCGACAATAGACAGCACAGCGTGGAGTGAAAGGGCCGTAGCGGCGGGACATTCCAGGAAAATACCATCCTCGAATTTGTAGCATGGACAGGAGGGGTTGGCCGCAAAGCTGGGGCATTTGCTGTCTGCCTGCGCGGCGGTGGCGGCGGCCGCTCTCAGCAGCAGCAGCAGCGCACTGCCGGCGCGCGCCATCATCATGTTACCATCACGTCAGCAAGCGGCTTCAGCCATCGAGCAGTGCTTCCTGCGCCTTCCTCTAGCCCCGCACCTGCAACATTATGAACCCAACGTCAACATATCATCATTCTAGGCACGTTCTATACTATAAACATGTCACTAATATGATAGTATCTGTGACCGTGAGTTCTGAACAAATGTAATTTGCGTGGACCGAGTTGGGTGGCGGTGGTCGGTAAGGTCATTCGAGTTAACTGCATTATTCCTAAGTCCAACCTGAGACCGGATTCAATTCATTTAACAACAAACTAAAATCTCTGATTGCTAACTACACTTCTAGCTCACGTTCCAGCCAAACAAGAGAACTGACACATAAAAACATTGCAATATCTGCAAGTAATCCAGTTTGCAGGAGAACCAAATTAAATTTTGTGTGTTCATCAGGTGAAGAAGTAATCAAAATTTCAATCAATAACCAAACAAAATGCAATTGAACAGTATTAATATCAAGATAGAGATGAAGCTGGAGAACAGTTTTATTTTGCTTTAGCTTCAGATTTCATAGTGTTCGAACTTGTACAAGATGCTATTTATGTCCTTAGACCACCTATAATTCTAAGTTCTTTGTATATTTTGGTGAGTAGTTGCAAGATTTTGTGAAAATCTAATATTAATAATCAGAATGTTGATTGATAGCACACGTACATCAAAGATACCGACAATATTGTTTTTGTCTGCAATAAATAATCTATGCTCCTATTGTTCAGATTATACGCTGGTTCAATTGCTGAGCTTTTGTATTCAGTTAACAACAATCCAACCTCAAACCTTAGATAACTGCTATCTCTCCATCTATTAATATGGATTATGCATTTTACGAATGTAAATTAAGTCTTTAGTCAGAGAAGCTAGATGTGCATATATTAATTAAAGCCGGCTAGATATTTCAGTATGTAATATAAAATCTGTCCTGCTAATATTCACATATTAATTCAAGTGTATTTCAGAGGACATTGCGATATATGAGCCGGAATTTGAGTTTAATCAAATGTGGTATACAAACTACTCTACCTGCCAAATTGTAAATTCCGCATTCGTGCAGCGAAACGCTATTCAAAGACTTTCATGAAAGTTTTAGATCATACTACCTAACAGATGCGACTGCCAGACGAAGTAGCTCTTTTGTAGAGAGAGAGACTCGAATGCTTAATCGCCTATCTTTATGAAATGAGTTAATGTATGTAGCAAAATGATTTGTATTGAGGCATGCGTTTTTTATATCCAAAGTACCATGATATATTGAATTTTTGACAAACTTTCTCACTTATTCCATGATAAAAACAAATTTTCTCTATTATAATCCTAAGTTATCTTCATATTGTAACGGAAATGTGATATGAGCTGCTATCAATTGTAAATTTTGTACGTTGTAAATGTTTATCTAACATACATATGAAATTTTTGCTTCAATCTGCAAAAGAGAGCTCTATGATTGAAGTCGCCGACAAAAAGTGACATTTTTGGTACCTATTTGTATGGTACCTATACCCTAGAACCTCGATTTAAATTCACGAAACCAAACTTGGTGAGTAGAACACTATTTTTTTTGACATTTGATGTCTACCAGATTGGAACTCCACAATAGTCTAAAATAGTATTGGGAATTTCAAACATCTGGATAAAGGTTCAAGGCAGCCAAAGCTTCAATATACCGTACAAAAAGATTATAGATGTTCGATTCTCATTGCACTTCTACTCTACGACTGCTATAAGGTTGGGTGCACTAAATTTCGATTTCTAACAGATGCTCATCTTTCAGCCGAATCTTCTACCCTCACCTCTCAATCCAATCAGCAGAGCTGTCAAATCGCTCAATTCTAGAATTTTTGTTTCTGGTAGCCCTGATCTTTATATTCTTACGAAACATAGTTTTAATATAGGTCACGCTTTTGATTTCAGCGATCTTACTATCCTTGATATTGTCAAATGCAGGAACCATGGATTATTTCATAAAAGCCCGCACATAGTCGATCGAAGAATGGAGCTATGAATCACCAAATGGATTTCACAAAAAACAAGAATAATGCTAAAGTAATACTAGGGATTTTGAAGGATTAACTAAATCGTTTTTGATTCTGATTTATTTCCTGCTTCAATTTAATTCTTCGCAATCTATCATTATGGTCGGAGAATATAAATTTGTTTCAATATTTTTTCATGAAGATGGTTTGCTAAAAAAATCATCTGTGAATAATATGATTACGTATGGCAATGTTTCTTGTCTCCAGAAATTCAAATAATTTGTACAAATGATGGATAATATTGTTTCCATCAATAAACGAATTAAATGAGTATTGATTGGTCTACCAAGTTTTATTTTATATCTTTTCCTGGTAAAGTTCATTTTTATAATCTAGAACGAGAATATAATATCGAGCATGAAATACTTCAATGAGAACAATGTACAATTGAAATTAGTGTATCTTGAGCTTCAGGTCGAGAAACTTTTGTTATGAAATTGGTTCATATCTATATTATAGATCATTGTGAGTGAATATAGTTTTGCGGTTTGGATTTTACTGTCATGTGCGAGTTCGAATATACATTTATAATGAGGTTGAAATGCCAATGCCACTATCGACGCTGGTACAAGATGCATAGTGGAAATTGAAGTACTTACTTGTTGCTTGACAGATACTCCACATGATAAATGATAACCGATAATATTTTAGTATGAATGGCAGATATAAATGAATATCAATCAAGCTTTTACGCGGTACTGGTGTGGCAGATACTATATTTTGATGCACATTGGAAAATTATTTGATATTTCATTAGCACTAGGAGTGCAAATCATACTGACTTTTTATATAATATAAATAGTTATACAAATTTTTGTGGTAGTAGTATTAACATCAACATTGGTGGGTGGCATCGACTGTATGACTTCATTGTGAATGGATCTTAAAGTTATGAATAAATTCAAGCATATGAAACAATATTTGACCGATGGAGAAGATTTTGATAATCAAGATAATCAAGATATTTTGACTTGTTTCACTTATCATTTAAAAATTATCGTCGAGGTGGAGTCTATTATGTTAATAACCATCATTTCGCTGAAATTTCACAATAGAATCTTGTGTCTCTTGGAATATATATAGTATTCAAAAAAGTAGCGATTGAGACAGTTTCCCGCATTTCAAATTTTTTACAGAGTAATCAGATATTTACAAAGTTGATATCAGACTTTTTTTCAATTCAAAGTCTAGAGAAAAGAAATATTTGACGAAAACATAAATTTCCCGTCCTTTATTTAATTTTTTCCAGGAAAGGATACTACGCGCAACATATTATTCCTATCTTAGGACCTGAAAACTGGCTGAGCCAAAAAAAACATTATCTCAGAATGCTGTTTTTAAGTGCCTATTCATAGACTAGACACCAGTTGTCATTCTATGCAGATTTTCCAGAATATTTGTAATCCCAGCCATGAATGTATTGAGTTCATAAATTGTACTGTATAGGGCTGCCAACTTTTCTTCAACAAAATATAGTATTTTCCAAAATGAGCTATAAAAAATATAGTACTGTTGTGACAGAGTGGATATTGAATAAGCAATGTACTTCTTAACAATGTTTATATTGAAGAATTAGTACAAAAAACTAATTGAAAAATATTTGACATGTGTGTGTTTTTCTATTTTTCATTGTAGCCAACTGTTCTATTCCCAGCCAACTATTCATAGAATATATAATAATTACACTTCCAGAAAATATAGTATCCCATAGAAAAGGCAAAGGCTAGACAAGGATATATTTTCTACTTATTCATTTTCATACAAACTTTATTTGTTGCACTTTTAGACAGTTTTTGGTCTGAAATGAAAGTATCATATGTCTTACTGGTACATTCAATCTTTGAATTAATGTGAATCAAAAGCTCATTTTTGAATAATAAGATATTTCTTCTATTTCTTACTTCTCGCCATTTCGAATTTATAACCTAGAAATCCTGGTTGTGAAAATATAGTATTTTTGCGTACTATATATTTCTTCAACAATATATAGTATACAGATCCAAAATATAGTGAAATTCTGTATATTATAGTATGGTTGGCAACCTTAACTCTAAGTGCAGTTACCAGTACTAATAGATTTAGTAGAGTGTATAAGGATTTTTTTAAAGTTGTGAACTGTTTGCGACTTTCGACCCCATTGGATTCGGACCCAATTCTTCCAGGTTTGCTAGACCAAAAATTGGCTTGAATGTAGTTCAATGCCTTCTTTTGCATGCATGCATAGATGTTATGTATGCTGTTACTGAGCGTAATAACTCTCAAAAAAATAGATTTCGGTCCAACATAAGATGTCTGCCTATCTCGATAGTCCTGCAAGCTCAAATTCAGTTCCCCCGGCCCCGCACACCGAATTTCCGTATTATTTGTCGAGCGTTTTTTATTAACCTACAACCATTGCAATAGAAAATTTGTTGATGAAGTGCCACTAACAATATTACATTTTACAAGAGAATTACTGGTATCTAACGTTATTTTTCAAAATTTATGAGATCAGTTGGAAGTATAATACTGCATTTTTACTCAAAAAATGAGCGCTCTACACTTTCGGTTATCTTGCTTTCCACGTCTCGTATTTTGACAATTGCGACTGTTATTTGCATTGAATATTTAGAACTTCTTTTCACAAAGCTCCCTAGCTTCAAATACATCTGGAACAATACGATCTGCAATTATTGTTAAAATTGAAGTTTATCCTCAAGATGCTATTGCTTATGAACGACTAAGAACTCTTTAAATAACTTTGAAACTATGCTCACGAGAAATAGAAGGCGTTTATGAAGAGAAAATCGGTTGGAAGCCTGAAACTTCTAAATACAATAATTAAATTATTCAAAAAGACATTGATACAATAATCATGGTATATATGTAACTAGTCATTTTTTGGAGAGAAAAATATAAAAATTCAATTCCAAGATTTATACTTCGATTTGTGACTGAGCAACGGAATTGACATTCGATCTGAGCATAAATATGCTGGATTATATTTAATACATAAGCTTATCCTCATAGCGACTGGACCACATCCATTCTTTAAATGCCTTAGGCTACTTAAAAATTTACTGCTGCTTTTCGTATTCCAAGTAAGTGCCAATTCACAATGTACGTGAACATAAGGAGTACGTAAAAACATAAACGTGAGAAATTATGTATGTTCACAATGGTCGTAACGTAAAATATTAAAAAAATGTGCTTTTTTTCATTTTACGTTGGTAAAAATTAGGGTTATTGATGTATTGTGTTGGTTTTTCTGACTGTCATTTTCAAATATTCTGTTGATTTCGATTCTGTTCCGTGTTTACTGGTTTTCTTTGGTTTCACTTATGTTTCACTTTTAGGAATTTGGAGTTTAGTTTGTTTTGTTTTATTGTATGATGTCTGATAAAGATCTTGCAATTGTTTCACTATTATTGAAACCAGATTGAAACTGCGTTATAAAAGTCACCAACGAGAGAAATATTAAGACCAGAAAGAAATTGTTGGCTTTTTTATCAATAATTCTATGTCAATCATATTTAACGCATGTTTCGATCCAGGGTGTTGTCAGCAGTCAGATGAAAACATGTGTTTAAAGTTGACGTATGCGCTATTAGTTGTTTCGTACGTGAACATAACATAAAGTTGACTTTATCTCAACTTTACGTTTTCATTACGTAGCTCTTATGTCAATACGTAAACGTAAGAAATACGTAAGAGCATTGTGAACACGGGCATTGAAATACAGTAGTTCAACTTTATGTTTTTGTTTACGGTCACGTACTCCTTACGTTTACGTACATTGTGAATTGGCACTAAAGCTTTGAATTTCAACGCGGCATCACTCAAGATGGCGTTATTTACCGTTTGCCTACCAGCTTCCTTCGAAGCTGGCCTTATCAATCCACAGCAAAACTATCTGATAGCTGACTGTGGATAAATTGTGATTGTAGCTTCTACGGTTTCTATGCACAAAAAAATATCCAAATTCTCCATTTTTGAGACTAGCTTGGACATCAAAATGATGTATTTCCATATTATGCTTTCTTTTAATTAAGTGAAACAACTTCAAGTTTTGTACAAGAAAATGAAAAGTAGTCATAGATATCGTAAATTTTCAACAGTAATTACACAAGAGCTTTTTATTTTGCTGGATAAATCTCTGCTTTCACGAAACCTTGTTACCTAGCAAATTGACAAGAAAACTGTTCTAATAAAATTACGACACCGTAGGTGGAGTGATTTGATTTTTTGAACAGTTTTTGGTTGAGTTGTCAAACTGAAATTTATCCCAAGAAAAATAGAATGCTAGAGTGTAATTCGGCTAGATAATTTAACGAAATTTTACTTATGAAAAAGTATATTTTAATGAGCAATTATTGAGAGTACAATTATCATACATCGTTTCATTTGACATATTCCACTACGTATTCTTTATAATTTTCTTCATCAATTCTTCGCATACTTTAAGTCCATTGTAGCAAAATATTTCAAATTTGCCATACATAATTCTGGTTTTCACAAAATACGATGAATTGTCTCCAAATACATGATTTATTGTTTTTTGTATTTATAGACACTTTTAAGTTAATATTTTCTTTTATATTTTCTTTGGAAATATTCCGAATTCTGTTTATTTTGCAGTTTAAGCATGGACAAATAATGCAAATAATATAAATATAGTGAGTGTTTTGATTTGGTTGCTAGGAGAAAGATAAATAACGTTTTATCACTTGCAAAAAGTTACCTTTCCTTTTTATCCGCTGTCAAAACGATAATAGTATATTCCGATATAAGTGCGGAATGAGCGATCCGCACGAGTGACGGATGTAATTTTTTCTACAGTCAAAGGTGTCCGCGTAAATATCTATAACCAAAATATGCCGTTTTCTGAGAAAGAATTTGCTCCATTAATCTTATTCCAATTCATCAAACGTTGATAAATTACTCATATTAATCCCATTTTGAAGAGGAATAATAAGAAAATCAAAAAGATATAAAATTATGGCAGCAATGAAACAGTATTTTCGCGACGCCACGCGGCTTTCTTAGGAACCTCAGAGCGTGCGGAATGACCCCTATTTCGCACGCTTGAGCGTGTTGAATGGGTATCATTCTATAGTGACTGTAGAAAAAATTGTTTTTTATATATGGCTCACTTTATATTGGAGTGGAATTATCTATGTAATTGCATATGAACAGTAATGGCCAGTTGCACCGCTGTCCTTCAAATTTCAAGCGTCACTTAATTGAGAAGTCAAATGTGACATGAAAATTGCTGTCATTATTTCAATTCAATATTTTTTCTCCAAGAGAAACTTGAAATTTGTGCTAGAGCACTGTAACTGGCCATAAAACTATTTATTTGTAATTTTGTTCACAAAAAATAAAAGATGTTTATGGAGAGTAAATCTGTCAGAAACAGAAATGTGTCCGTAATAAAAGAGGAAATAGAAGATTAACAAGAACGTATTCCGTCATGAAAACTGGAAATAAAGGTGAAATATAAACAAGATTTCTATGCGACGAAATGTAGATTTTCGTGGATCTCGTAAACCAGCGCTGGGAATAACCGCTATCTGACCAGATGCTTGAAAGAATCCTGAATAATGATATGGATAAGTATTCGGTGATACAGCATCTGTTTGTTTCATCCTTAGATGTTATTCTGTTCACTTCTAGTAGGATATTGTGGGATACGGTTTGATTTTAATTGGAATGATCATATTGATACAGATTGGTAGATTGATTGATGTTTGCAGAGTCGTAGAATGCAATTACCAGTTAGGCATTTGTCATTGATCCTCTTTCACACATCGTCAATAAAAAAAATGTCACTGAAATATTTGTTTTCAATTCCACACGATGCCTTTAAAATAACAAGACTTAGCTCCCTATTACTATTGCACTTCGCTGAATTTTAAAGCAGGAAAACAGTTTCTACTATTGATCTCCAAGTCCCTGAGGGCTGAGCTTTTGTGGGACTTAGAAGAACGGACAGCTGGCCATTTACTCACAATATAAGCTTTAGTTTTAGGCTGTGTTCACTCAAATATGATAATTTATTTCCGTAACTGCTCTTTAGAGAATTAAATTTTGTAACGGGAATGCTAAGCATTCAACTTCCACGATTAGGCAAATACCCATTTGAATCAAGAAAATCAGTTTTATTTTTGAAAACTGCCAATTGAGTTTGAAATCTTGATTCATTCATACACGAATGATATGCTATTATTGTGACGACTTTGCTGTTCTAATCATTCTTTTCTGAACCAGAAAAACAGCGTGCATTTTGGAAACAAGTCTAAAGGGTGTTAAAACAAGATCTATTTTATGAATATGGTAAATATACTGCCTAAAAAGACATTGTGTGAAGTGTTCAGTGCACTCTATGAGAATGAACAGATTCGCTTCTAACAGAATGCGCTACATCCAACTACTGAGACATTTGAGCTCACCTCAATAAGAGTTTTCTAGAGCAGTAAATTTAGTTAGAAGTAGAATGGTCCATTTCCGCAGACTGTACTGGAAATTTCAGCAAGGCTCATTCAAGCAGCAGTTTGCTGTATTTAGAAGTGTATGGACTTCGATAGTAACATACAGAACTGATTTTAGATATGAAGTTGGGGAAGGAAATATTTGAATCTCAAGGTAAGTACGATTTGAGAATTACAGCTTTGAAACAAGATTTTGTACTGTATTGACTCCATTTGAACACAATGATGAGGATTACTGATACAAAATGCGTCTAAGAGACTTTCCGAATATTGATGTCTCACAAAATACGTAATCTGGAAGAACGTAATATGCCGTTTTCTATTAATTTGGTGGTGGCATTCATTTCATACCATGTTATTCAATTTGGCGTTCTATTCACTATGTTCTGTTGGTAAACCTCCAAAATCCAAGGGAATTATTGTCTTCCGCATCCGAGTATTAGAAACTAATGCACCTCTAATTTCTTCAGGATTCAGTGTTACGTGCAATAAATTTCTATTATTAGTAAAGCAGCTCAGTCTTATTCGTATTGATGACAATGAATCTCACTCCTGCTCTGAATTGTTAAGGATACCACACGAAGTCATCATATTTTCATTGTATCCATTGTTAAGTTTATCTAAATTCAGTGCATTTCCTTTGTATGTATCTAAGTAATTTGAGCAAACAGTAATACTCTGGTCTAGCAAGCAGTGGCGCCATCCGGATATGGCGGTATCAGATCATTCTAATACCGAGCTTCCTGCGGAACACGCAATGCCAGCACAAGCGGATGCGGAGGAATTATTTATCTCGATTATTGTCTGACGTGTGCATCAATAAATTGATAATTGTTGAACAATGATTGCTTTTTGGTTCAATAATATGAGTTACAGATACTGCTTTCTCTCTCAGCATATTTTTTTGAACGAATACTGGTTCTGCAAATGTTTGATCGTGGTTTTCAGAGTTATACTAATCAATATCGATGAATTGATTTTACCAGTGGATTGATGTATTTTTCTCAAGATCTATCAGTAAATACACGTGATTCATCTATAATCCATCTGAATATAATCAGACGTTATCCAGTAAGCGAAAAACAAACTATCACGTTTCGACCCTACGATTGGTCTGACTGTTCACAAAAAGTATCAGAATCATTCCCCGAGAATCATATAGAAAACTAGGACTAAGACTATGAGTGGAATTACATTATTTTTTGCAAGCTTCAAAGCGTCTAGCAAGTATTACCGCCAATGGGTAATGTCTGGCAATGTTGATTATTAATTTTTAATAATATTCTCTAGAACATACATAAAAATCAGCACTCAGACTTTGAAAAAAGTAAGTAATGTTTTGATTTAACGTACCTCTAATACCTGGTATCTGTAAATTGGCCGTCGGCCCAAGCTAGCAGGTATGCACACGATGAAATTATATACTTACATACACTACTCTCACATATTCTATTTCTTAGAAAGTAAGTAGCCTCTGGTGGGCCTGAGATCTTACTCTATTATACTATATTGATTGATTGATGATTGTTGAGACAAATTTATCGCAATACACCAAGAACAATTAGGGATCAGTTTGGTATACTGTGAAGTTGTTTTTGGAGTGTAGAGCTCACAATATTCACAGAGAATGTTATTGTTTACAATTTTATGGGCTGCGATAATCGAACATTCAATACACATGAACTTTATGTGCATACATAATTCAACAATACTCGAAACTGTATTATTCGTTGAATAAATTCGATTTCTGAATAAATTTATTAACTGCTGGAATATTTGATTCAATTGTTTACAAATTTCATTACAAGCATTATTCTAATTGATAATTGATTCAACTACATTATTTAGTGCAGTCCGATTTTTTTGATATTCTCTGGAATTCATCAATTACTCAAAATATACATAAATATGACGGTGAAATTTAGAAAAAATAGGTTTTGCTCCGAAATGTGATATTTTGCAAAATCAAAAAGTGAAATGTACATTTTCATTTTTAGAAGATATTATCAATAGATACTTCAAAGACATCCAAATAACAATGTCAATCATTCAAGCTATACAAATGCAAATTGGGATTGGAATATTAATCATTTGTAGTGCAAAATTAGTGTTGATTAGATTTATTTAATAGGAAGAGCAAAAAAAGAGCGCAGCAAACTCATCGTCAATAAAATAAAATGTTTGTTTCACGCATACATAACTTTGTACGCATAACTCAAAAATCAGTCACACAACTTACATCGTTCTTCTGAAATATGTTATTAATGATACTTTTTTATGTTATAACATGGATAAATTCAAGAAAATTATTCGATTCAAGTAGTCTCAAACATATGTACCTGTGATGACTTTTGGACAAGAAAAGTGGAAAACATGAGTTATAGTACCAATATTCAAAGAAGGGAAACAAGAAGGCACCAAAAGTCATAGAGGAATAACATTGCAAAGTACAATGTATAAAATATGCGCAACGGACTTAAATAACAGACTACAAAAAAAAATTAAGAATCAACATAAACATACTCTCACATACAGCATGAAAGGAACTACACAAAAAAGGAGGTAAACTGTACGCGTTGTTTGTAGATTTGAAAGCAGAATTTGACAAGTTGGATAGGAAAAAATTTATTGAAATTATGGAGAAAAAAGGAACAAGAAGGGAACTGGTAGAAAAGATGGACAAAATATATTTGGGGACAAAAATCTACGTAGAGATAGAAGATGAGATATTGGAAGAGTTTCGGACGACAAAAGTACCGAGACAGGGAAGCCCCTTGAAGCCAGTATTGTTTCCAATATACATACATCTAGATCTAGAAGAAAATTTGTTAGCAAATCATGATGGTGGAGTAGTCGTGGGTAGCAAAATATTAGGACATTAGCATATGCGAGCGATATGTATACGAGAAATGAAGAGTATGATGAAAAGATTGATAAAATACCTGAACGGAAGGAAGTTAGAGTTCAATGTGGAAAAAACAAAGGTCATGATTAGGAGGGGGCAAGAAAGGAAAGAGAGTTGGTACTGGAAGAAAGACAATATGGAGAAAAAACAGAGAGTTTAAATACCTTAAGTACAGGCTCAAAGGCAATGAGGGCGCAGAAGCACATATAAGGAAACTTGTAAGTAAACGTAGAGCATAGTAGGAAGAAAATTAAAAAATAATATTAAAACTAAACTGATGCTATTTGACGTACTGGTCAAAACATAATAATGTACGAAGCAGAAGTATGGGGTTGGGAGAGACAAGAAAAGTTGGAACATACCTAAAATGATTGATAGGAATTGACAGAGCAACTCCGAACTATATAGTGTTAGACGAAATGAAAAAGAGACGCCTGGAAGCTGAAGCGGGAAGTAGAGCGATGAAATTTGAGGAAAATATTCCAAAGGGCAAAAAAGGCAAATAATGGGATAATGTAATGAAAAAATTAGAAAGGAGATAAACAAAGAGAAAGAAATAACTAGGAATGGAAATACTACTAGAAAAACGGATACGCAGCAATGGAAATATATACCAGGAGAGCAAGAGGACATAGTATGGCAGAAACGTTGAGATAAAGGAATATAAAGATCAACAATCTGTGAAGGATGAATAAAATTATCAACTATTCAATTATAAAGTGATACTTTTAGTCATTTGAGAAGCATTCCCGAAGTGACGTTCATAAGATAACGATTGAATTATGGAGTGATATTTGCTATAACTTTTGGCTATTTGAAAAGCGTTCCTGGAATGACGTTCACGGGATAACAATCCAATTATAAAGTGACATTTGTTATAACTTTTGATTATTTGAAAAGTGTTCCTGGAATGATGTTCACGAGATAAATACTCAATCATAAAATGATATTTGTAATAACTCTCGGTCATTTCAGGAGCGTCCCCGGAATGACGTTCCCAAGATAACTATTCAATTATAAAGTGATATTGGTTATAACTTTTGGTCATTTGAAGAGCGTTCACGGAATGACGTTCATGAGATAACTAACATATTATGAAGTGATATTTGTTTCAACTGCTGGTCATTTAAAAAGCATTTCCGGAATGACGTTCACAAGATGACTAATCAATTACGAAATGATATTTGTTTCAACTTGTAGTCATCTTGAGAGCGTTCCTGGAATGACCTTGACAAGATGACTATTCAACCATAAAGTGATATTTATTAAATTTTTTGGTCATTTCAGGAGCGCTCCCGGAATGACGTTCACAAGATTACTATTCAATATTAAAGTGATATTTGTTTAAACTTCTGGTCATCCCAAGAGTTTTTTTGGAATGACATTCACAAGATAGCTATCCGATTAAAAGGTGATATTTGTTATAGCTTTCAATAATTCAAAGAGCGCTCCCAGAATAACGCTCACGAGATGACTATTCAATTTTAGAGTGATATGTGTTATAACTTTTGGAAAGCACTCCAAGATTGACGTTCAAGATATAATTCTTCAATTATAAAGTGATATTTGTTATAACTTTTGGTCATTTGAGAAGCGTTTCCCGAATGACGTTCACGAGATAACTATTCAATTATGGAGTGAAAAGCAATACGGCCAGATATAACACTAATTTCTATGGAATAAGATCCATAGGAGAACCTCGTTACCTCAAAGGAGAGAAGATAGATATAATCAAGAAGATAACAAGGTATGGATGCGGGGATGAACAGAAAGTCAAAGAGTACTGGAGGAGTGAAGCAGAGAGAAACTGCAGATAATGCGGCGAGGATTGAGGAACTGTAAAGCATCTACTAAACTAATATAGAGAACTGAAAGAGGATGAAAGAAGCAGGAAGGAAATACTAATTTAATCGTGAAGCGGGCTAGAATGATCAAGAAAGTAGAAGAAAGAAGAAGAACCGTGGAATATGTGATACAATGAATTTAAAAATATTAATAGTATCGCAATGAGACTCATCAACTTCAAAACATATATAAAAAAAAAGGGAGCAAGTAATGTAAAGATGCAAGCCGAAAGGCAAAATTAAGACTCATTACTACTACTACTATTGTAGTCTGAGAATCATTTATTCAGGTGGAAATATTCTCCTTTACACTTTTGTTTCTATATTGTGATAAACTCACCAATCAGCACCTAGAATCGTCGTGAAAAGGTTTGGATCATACGGGAGGCTTGAACGAAGAAGTATGTAAGAAGCAGAACTAATATACGAGTCAATTTACTTCAGGTCAAAGATCATATTTAGTTGATTCGAATCAATAAAATTATGTCTAGTGAAATTGTTGGACTAAACTTAGCTCTTGTATTGTTTTTTTTTTTTGTACAAAAATATTATTTGTATGTTCCAATTCTGGAATAATTGTGCAACAGATCACATAAGCAAGTTTTCTCTTTCAAAACTGTTATCGCTATATCGATTTCAGATAATTTTTGCATCGGTTATTTCATTATTTTTAGAATCATGAGAACCACATGGTGGAGAATGATTGTTAAGGACATAATTCAAATAACTCTGTGTTTTGTTCCACTGATCACGTGATCGACTGAATTGTTACGATTATAGCTGTTACACAAAAACATATTGAATATCCATTCCGAAGTTATCTCTTTTTTTTGATATTTGTTTTAGTCAAGCTTCATCTCTATGCAGAACCAGCCTAAAGGCCTGCAGTATAAATATTTGTGAAAATTTGAACGCTTTGTGAAAGAGCTTTTTAAATTTAAAACTTCATCGCTGGTTCAGACTATGGATTGGCATTGTTCACATTCTCAAGTTAACAGATAAACTTGATTCCTAAAGTCAGTATAAGATAGAAAGTTCTATAGCTAAAATTCATCCTATCTTCGCTAAGAAATAATGAAATTGAATGTGACAGGAGTATTTTAGCAAGTACTTTCAGTATGAGGTCAAAATCGGCTAAAAAACATGGATAACTTAGCAAAATGAAATCCTGAAAACATTAAATCCATATTAACAGAATTTCAATTATTATTGTTCATTATTTGATCATTAAATTGATACTCTACCAGCGTATTCTATTAGGAGATTAATACAATTCCCATTCAAGTGGTTTGAAATCAAGTCAATGTACTCAACAGGACTTTAAAATAAATTGAATTTCTTGAAGAGTCCTTAAATCTGAAGCGTCTTCTAGGAATGAGGTCTTCCGGGATATGGCGAGAAACATGGATATGCTCAGACAGTTTGGATAAGATCTTATTTCCTCTTCGGCCGGCGGAGTAACTGTTAAATGACCATTGCTACACAATGAATATTGTAAGAGCAGGGATAGACTATTTGAAAATGTCTTTATTCTCATAGTATGTGTGCTGATTTCCGACGGTTGCACATGTGAATTTTCAAGCGGAATTACATTAGGATCTTCTAGTGCTTCAAGCATCCAACTTGCAAGAATCCAATTGAGCTTTTTCATTATTTATGAGCCAATATATTTGTCTGATCAACTCAAGTGAACCGTTGGCTGAAAAATATAATGTATAAGCACTAATTTTATATGTTCATCCACAATATATGATCGAATCACAGTAAAACTATTGCTGTATATCAATTTCCAACTTGATTGGTCGAATGCTGCATCTGCTATTGTGGAAATTTAAGCATAAACAGAATTCACTCTTGAAATTGCTTTAGGGGATATCAGAAAGGATATATTCGTCATTTTTAGGAACAAATAATTTAGCACAACAACAGAACAGGGCTAAGAAGGTGGAGTGTATGTGGATGGATTTCTGCTACGAATGATGAATAATTGATGAGTTAGGCTGTGGGTGAAATGCGTTTCAATAGCAAAAAAAAAATTGATGAAAAAATTGGCTTAGCACTATGATCAATAATAACTTCTTTCATAAATGCTTTATGAAACATAGATGTCGATCGAAGTGACATGGAAATAATGAGCATGAAAATTCCGTATCCATAATTCAAAATGATTTTGCGTCATGCCTATTAATGTCATCAAGTTTCATGATTATTGAACTATAAGTTATCTGGAAATGATGTTCAATTTCCTGCAGCAAAAAAATACAAAACGTTGCATCCAATCAGTTCTATAGTCCTTGCCTAAACTAATTTAAAAATGCCGTACAGATCCTCGCCTTTAACAAGTGTGGTAAAGCGTCTTTTTGTTGGAGTTTTAGAGCTGTTAATGGGAAATTCCTGACGCGCGCAATAACTATAGTCGTTGTATTGAAGGATCGCCCACTTTTGCACACAAACCAAATTGGAGTTGGAGCTCTCAGTTTCTGGAGCCATTGCACATCGAATGAATACAGACTGAAGCACAGAGGAGCTTTCAAGCTCTTGAGTTAGACTGAAATTTAAAATCAACAAAATCAGTCATAGTTTTCGGTGAGAATCATTTGAGAGTATAGAAGGATCAATAATTTATAGTATCTGATCCGTACATTGTCTATAGGACAATGAGAAAACCATGAATAATTCAAAAAAAGTTTACTCACTATCAATCTTTGACATTATAAGCTTAGAAAAGTAAGAAAATTCTTGTAAAAAGTCAATATACTCTGATGCTACCATCCTGCAATGAAAACTCGTTCCACCCTTCTTCTTTTGATGGAAGTTCTGCAGTTGACAATTCTGCCAAGTCTGATTATTTTGTTGGCTAATAAGAAGTGCTAAGAATTATAAAAGATCTTTCGTATTAGCGTCAGACCAGTAAAATAAAAAGTTTCGATGCTTTATGGAAGAAGACTTGATAAATAGTCTGTTTGTTTTATAGTTCAACTTCTCAATATACGGAAGGACTTTGACGGAAAATATTTTATTGGGCCATAAAGATTGACCGGAAAGCTCCAGAGAATCTTTCTATAAGCCTTGATATTTATTGCATCCGGATCAATATTCAGATTATTTCCTTCAGTAGCTTTAGTTAATACAATAAACTGTGATCGATATACACAGGGTGTTTCAAAAATCTCATCTTACCTCTTTTTTGTACAATTTTTTCCTCATTCCATACCTATGTCGCCATCTATATAACAAATTTGCACTAATTTTGTAAATTAGTACTTGCTAATGACACATGATTGAAAGCGCTCTAATTTGGGGGAATGCGCGTCTCCTTTGGCCTCTTTCGTTCCTAAGCGGTTGTTGCAGACGGATTTGTTTAAAGCAGTTTTGTAATTTTTCTAGTTGTTCTAAATTTTGTGGATATTTTATTTTAATAGAATCAGTGTTATGACTTTGTAAGTATTAGTTTATTATTTGTTCACGTTATTCTAAATTTAGTATAATTTTTGCTGGTGATTTCGTTTGAAGGCGACCCGCGTAGTTAGCCTTTTGATTTCCAAATTTATCTCTTTCATCCTTAATTCTTTGTTAGTTTCTAGTGTTCAGAACCTTTTCACAACCTTGAAACTCTTATACTAAATTAATATCTTTGTTCTAAATTTTACAGTAGCGTAGGCGATAACCGTTCCGGTCGAAGGGGCTACCTTTATTTTTTTTCGTTTTACAAGCATTACAATTAAGAGTGTTTCGTACACATGTTATAGTTGCTACCTGCCTTAGTTTATCATACTATTCCGTCTACAAGAGTGGACATTCCTTTTTTGTAAATCACCAGCTTTCTGTATTTGTGTTTTAAATTTTTTTTTACTAATAAACGCGACCAGGCTGATATCGATTCGATGATACGCGATTTTTCTATATATACATTCGACGTAAAAAAACCCACGAGATTTGTGGCCATCTTTGTTCCTCTCTTTACCTTTCCTCACTTAAGTTTGTTTGATGTATGAATGATTAGTGAAACTGGCTGATAATACATAATTTAACTATATTTTGGATCCAACGCGTTGCGAATTTGTCATTAAACAACTCGTAGTTTGGTTTCTTACGTTGTTTGTGTAGTAGTTGGTTTTCAAAGGTTAAAATATTTTGTTGTGGGCTTTAGTTCCCGTTTTTAAGCTGGAAAATCCTACGAGCTTGTGAAGATTGATCCAATTTTTTTTATTAACGAACCACGTTCGTACTTCCATCGACTCGTCGCTGATAATCCTGTTTCTTGTTTTGCTAGACTTTGTATTTCCTTCTTTTTCTATTCTTTGATGTTCAACGTAGTTTTTTCTACTCTGTAAATTTTTAGTGCACAATTCAAAAATAGGAGAATAAATAGCTTTACTGATTATTTAATCTAATTTTCACTGAATTCACAGTTTATTCGTTTTTCAATTTAAATCCAAATTTATTTATTCAAGTTTAGCGCTTCACGCTTGAAGAAAGCTCTCCAACTTTTTCAGTTGAATTCGATACTGGTTGGGTTAATTGTTTCCAGTGTAAACTGCTAGGGATCTTTGAAGCCCGTAGTCACTTGAGACAAGTTTCTGGCCAACTTTACGTTAAGAGGAACAATAACACGTCTACGAAATTAAGAAGAACAATAATACGTTTCAAAGTTTATTACCAGACGAACGGTCAACCTTAACACCTTCAAGGACTGTTGGATATTTATCTAAGCCCTATAAGACGTAAGATCAACTTTACTTGATTCAGGGAACGTTCTTGTCTGACGTTGTTTTTGTGGCTAACAATTCTCTGCCGATACTAGTCTTGAGTTCCGCATGAAGAGGATATTGAGATAGTTTTTGTAACGTAATTTTGAACGTCTGTGACGTGGTCTCCAGTTCCCTTTTGGCTGTTGCAGTGGGATTTCTCTGTATTATAGCTTTAACCATTTTTGTTAGTTACCAAATTTTTTTAATTATAATTTTTGGAATTATTTGCTTCAAATTAATGATAATTTTGTTAATAATTAATTTCGACATCTATGCTTTATTCCTTTCTTGCTATCGCTATCGTCTCCCAGAATAGCACCTTTTCTCCTTTGATCATTTCCTGGGAGTGGCGCCCATATCCTATTTTTCAGGTAAAATACTTCCGGTGCCCTCATTAATAGCTAGCCTGGATCTTCACTTCCAAGGTAGGATATTCCAATACTTGAATTTAGTGTCAATCAGAAGTACATTGAGTTTTTGCTACCAAATAGTGAAGAGTCATAGTTTTTTTTTTTATTTCCTACTGCCACCTTGGAAATAGGAGAAGGTACAAGGGATGAGCTTCTGCCGTGACATAGAGAGGACAAACATATTCCAGAAACAAAAAACGGTCTTTCTATGTATTCTTCTTTAAAGACTCAAGAGCAATAATCATGTGAATATCCTTTCCGAAAGACTCTACAAACTTGCAGAGATTTGTAAATGGCGATCAGCGGGGTAATTTCGCATTTAATGCTGAGTAATGTGAATTGAAAAATTCATTGAAACTCCGATAATCCGGGGGCAAAATAAATGCTACTTTATAATCTATATAAAGTCGTAAACTACATGTGATCCGCTTAACGCAGTATGTTCTGCCCTGAATATCGTCATCAAAATGACATCATTGCCGGATTTCAGAACTAAGCAAACCAATTTTTCCAGGGGCTGAACTCCCATAATGGTAATATCTTCCAATACTTTTCCAATTTAGAAACACTAACGATTTCATGTTACGTCTATAAATTCAGATTAGGCGGATTAATTCTCTATATGCATTGAACGTAATTTTCTTGCACCATTTGGTGGAAATCCAGCTTGGAGTTTAGTTCAGTTTTTCTATCTTGCAAATAATCGATTCATGGAGCAAATTGAACCATGAATGTTATATGATGATTACAGAATTCATTTCTAAACTCATCCTTGAATACTTCAATTTCAATTGAATTCTTCCCACTGTCCGCACAATTATTTTTTAACCATTGGTAACTGCAAAACAAAAAGCAAAAAATTGCTTCGAGTCCTTTTTGTTTTTATAATTTTGGCATCACCCATTCTATTCAATCATATTCAGAATGCAAATAGAGTTGTTAGAGCTTGGATCAGACAGCAAAAAATAGTTTCTGGTGGATATATAACTCATAACTATGAATTGCTACACAATGCGGTTGAAATAAATTTCATAGTTCAAAGTTTTAGTTTGGCTTCCTGAATGAAATTTATCACAGATTGTTGCCAAAAATTTTCAGTAAAATTTGTGATTCACTTCATGAAAAGTGGAGATACCAACCCATTTATTTAATTTCCAAGCTATGTACTCTTATTATGCACACGGAAATGCTTTTTTTTTCTTCATAAATATTAACATTTGAAATGCTGTATATACTACATAATCGGTCTGATTCTCTAAGCAGAGTTGTTACTTTTAACCATTATTTTGAGAGGCTAATTCGAAGGTCAGTTGTTAAGTTTTCAATTGGTATTCACAACATTTAGAATTGTTATTTATCTAACGACGAATCGTTAATATAAGTGGTTAGGCTGACCACTTCTATGTGACCGTAGCCAGAGTTTAAGCACTGCCAAAATTCTATGAAATGGCGCTTGGTTATGACAATGTATTACTCGGATCTCAGATATTTGATGAAATTGATGAACATCCAAGAAGGTAAATTGTATTTCACATATGTTCATTACTTTATTTACTTTGTTATCTATTTAAAAATTTCTTCAGACAAATTATTAGAATGGAGTATTGTCAAATGAGAGATGCAAGTGAACCTTTTGGAAATCCCGGAAAAAAATTCGGAGCAATTTTCTGATCAAGTCGCTAATTAGCGTATTTTTTGTGTTCAAGATTAGATGGCATTTTAGGACAACCAATAAGGTCAACACGTATTCCAAATTATTAGATGATTTAATATTGAATAATTTCAAATTACATATTCCACAAGCATACTTTCAATTCAGGTTCTATCAACAATAAATTATACTTTGCTTTTATATTCCGCAAAAGTCTAAATATGGAGAAAATAATCTAACAGTCAATGTTTTCGAAAGTCCGTCGCCGAGCATGTGCAGTTTGCCCGACTTTCACGCGCTAACATCGTATCAGAAATTTTTGATTTTTGTTACTCTTTGCCATTGTTCTGGAGTTTTTTGAGCACTTTTTATAAGTATTCGATTTTGCTCAGTGAAATTTATCATTTAAGTATATTGCTCCGCAGAGCAACGGACATCGCGTGTTTCTTTATTACAAGATATTTCAATCAATCTTATAGTATGTAAAAGAAAGAATATAACAGCATAACCTCAAATGTTTGACATTTGAGAAGCAAACGGGGAAGAATCGACATATGTTATCATTGAAATGCACAAGCTCTCTATAGCGACAGTTGTTGCATCTTCAATTTCTAATAACTTCGTTATCAAGTAACATAGAGAATGCAAAAATCTGGCAGTTCGTTAAACTAGTCTTTAAAAATCATTGTTATTTTCTAGTGGTTACACAAAAACTGAATAACAACTTTGCTTAGAAAATCAGCCCGAATATGTACTATTGGCTGAACAAAAACTGTTTACTTATTCATTAATGGCTATGATCACAGGAACAAGTAGAGCATAGACGTTATTTCAACCTTTTGGTGGATGTGTTAAGAGTATATTGGGAGGATTAACAACGGATTGGAAAGGTACTGCACGATCAATTAGATATGTCAAAATTTGCGAGTACTATAGTACGACTTCTATAAGACTACCAGATTATCGAACAGAACTGTATCAAAACAAATATCTCATGAGCAATATACATGTATAATAACATCATGCTACCTACTACATTATGATAAAACCCAATTTGAAATGTAGCTGTATCGTTTTACCTCAGATAAGAAATCTTCGTTGTTTGTTCCCACGGAAATTCAATTGCATGAAACTAAAGCGATTTATATGAATCCAAATAAAGAAACACTGATGTCAGAACAAAAAGCTGCAGAGAATGGATGGAAAAACAAAAGCACAGCAGTGCATATTCCACTTTTATGAATTTTTCATCGTAATGGGTCCACAAACAAGCGAGGATGTGCATTGCAAGAAGTAATGTGATCCGTTGCAAATGGACTGAATACTAGACATGATTGTTTATTCAAACAACAGGATCCTAAGCTGCAAGCGAAGGAAATTGAACACCTTCTCCTGGAATTCTGTGCCTGCTGCCAGACAAGAGTTTTGTTACCTGTCAAGGTTATTTTATATTGGATTCTCGGCATTAGCATTTGCAAGGGTGGACAAAAGAATATTGAAGTTACGGAAACTTTGGAATATTCCTGATGTTTTTGGAAATATATTGAATCACAATTTGAGATTCTCCCAATCACTTATCTTAAATTAAAAATCAAATGAGTGGGACACAAATAGTACGCGGAGCTTACTCCTAAGGTAACCCAATAGTGAAAAAGGCAAAATGATTGCCAAGATCCAGGTTGTTCATGTTACTAAGGCCACTAAAAACGAATCTAGCCTTAAGGTGCGACTTCATGCGAACGCTCGATGCTCGTTTCCAGCGACAAGTTTAGGCACGTGGTGCTTTTTCAGATTTCCCGGCAATCCAAATATTTAGCGACAAAGCTGAACAAGTTGAGCTTTGTTGCTATGAATGGAGTGTACAGAAGGAGGGTTATCTCTAATGGACAGCACTTTCAAAATACATAATTTTGTAAGAAAATAAGAAATACCCTGAATATTTCATAAAGGATTGAAAGATTATTATAAATTCAAAAAAAAAAGTGAATATATTCTCAAAAAATATTGATGGTGCAACGTCAGTCAGCATATTATTTGTGGCATTATTATTTTATTATTTTTTATGTTGATAACTTCAGCTGAATAAACGAATTTATTATTATTATACGACGTAGCACTGATTGGTCCAAATACAATATTGCATAAATTTCTATATAATATTTTTCATTCTGCACAATCAAAGTTTTCTATTTCTCTTCATTCCATTAATTATCTTGAATCTGATAAATTATTTTTTCAATTGGTAATTCGGTCATTTGAACAGTAATTACCGGATATTTCTCATCAAACGGGCTATTTCCGTTGAACAGAGCCACCCCTATTTTTTATACCTAGAATAAGCTAACATTCTCCAATCCTCCATCTACACAATTCATATTTGTTACGCAGGAATAGGTTGATAAAATAAATCCGCGTCCATGAATCGATTCATAGTTTTATATGTCAACTTTCGATCTTGATATTTTTAATCCCTGCAAGCAAAGCAGCCATGTTCAAGCTGCTGTTTGACGCAGAAACTTGTCGCTGAATATTTTGAGGTGCCGGGAAATTTAAAATGGTACCACGTGACCAAATTTGTTTCCACGTTGTGTTCGCATTAGGTCGCACCTTTGATCTTGACTTCAGAATGCTGGAACATTGCACAAAATGATGACGAAATGAGTAATCAGGATTTTTCTCTCTACTTTATCATGTTCCATTCGCTATATTTCCAGCAATTTTATATATTTATTTCTTTCAGAAGATATCCGGCCATATATTCTTCAAGATATAATTCAACAAAATAAAAGCTCTCCAAAGACTTCACAACTTTTCTTGACTGTAACGAAAGCTTCGATAATATCACACACTCGTCCCTATACACAATAGGAAAAGAAAAATAAAGGAATCTTAGACTTCAAATACAGCCTAGTAAATATTAAACTATTATACATTAGATAGTTTCATGCAAAATCAGAATGTTTCACTAGAAAGTCGGTGTTGATTTTCTTACGTCATTATTTTATACACCAGAACCTGGCTTACTCCACATCATAGGAAGTCACCATATCTCTATAGACGGCTTGAAATTGCCAAATCAGGAATACCACTCGGACCCATCGTTAGCTCCAGGAGCTCACTGTGGTGTATTTTAGCCAAGTTTCTTCCACATATTTTATCACCATTGTTGAGGAAGAATTCAAGTTTCGTTAAAGATTCCAAACATTTCCTGGAATTGATAGAGATCATCAAGCTAAAACCAGAAGATCGTTTTGTGAGTCTCGACGTTAAAAATCGGTTCAACGATGTTCTAATAAATGAGGCTAAGGAAGTCATCAAGAAGAGACTAGAAGAAGACGAAGAGCTCATGGAGCAAGCAGATATTCCAGTATCTGTTTTAATGGAACACCTGACATGTTGTCTACAAACTTCCTACTTCCCGATTATACATCGAGCTAGAACCTAAATATAGTTTTGTGAGATTTGACGTCAAAAATTTGTTCACCAATGATCCAATAAATTGAGCAATGGAAATCATCAAGAAGATACTAGTAGTAGACGAAGACCTTATGGGGCACACAGACATCCTAGTTACTGTTAAAACATAACTTCTAAGATGTTATCTACAAATCTTTTACTTCCAAATAAATAATACTTTCTATCCACAAGAATACTGTCTTTCTGTGGAATTGCCATTTTCGCCAGAGCTTGACCTAACAATCAACTCAAGCAGAGCCCAAGGCTTGGTTGAGATATTTAGATGACACCTCCATCATTAGGAATCAAGAAGATGACGATTTGCGATCTTTTCTAGACTATCTCAACAGTTTACGAGAAAACATCAGTTTCACGATGGAATTCGAGACCAATAACTGTCTTCTGTTTCTGGATGTCTTGGTAGAGAAAGAAGACAACAGCGAATAAACATCAGTATACCGGAAACCGATTCATGAAGGCCGTTATTTGAATTTTGAATCAAAAATAGGTTTGACAAGAACACATAAAAGAACACAAGATGAGTACAAATAGAAAAAGGAAGATATCACCTGCACTCTCAGAAACTTAGTTATGGAGAAGGCTCCATGAAGAAGACCATTAAAAATTTAAGAAAGGTGCCCAATTCTCATAATGAAATAAGTCAATTCATTTTCTTGGATTTATTGATTTTTCACTTATTTTGACTGTGTTTTTATCATTGTTTGATATATTCTTTCTACCAGGTCATTTTGGTATATTATATTTTACTAATTGCAGCTGGCTCGCTGAATATAAATTGTGATTTAGCTCGAATAACCTCAAAAAGCAAGCATTTATTGTTGTTCAGTAATTTAAGTTTTTCAGGGCTTGTTGATTACTTTTGTTATGAATGAAATAATTAATACTATGACAGACGAATTCAGTAGGTATAGATACAAAGATTATCATTAGAATAGGATTGAATCAATATAAACCTGAGCTGTGCTATTCTTAATCGTATTAAGAAATGTATATGTAATACATCAATAAAATATATCTCAAGGATTTATAGACCAAAGTTCAAATTGCTTGGAAACTTCAATATTCTACTCGAGCTCCATTGAATAGCAGAAATATAAATTTGATGGATGCTGTACATTTATCTCAACCATCATTCGATTCAAAGTTGGTATATATGAGATTTTATTCTATATGAAAGTTCTGATATATTTCAAGGAAATATGTCTAGTCGTGCAATAAAAATCGAGTGAAATTTACAAAAAATTATTCAAAAGAGGATTAAGTCTCGAGCTAACCCGAAAGTGTCATCCGCGCCATCTGGCAAATAACCCAAGAGATATAGGTTTCCTGGAAGCAAAATTTATTTCTTCATTCGATTCAGTCTGTGTCACTGTATTCTTTGCCTATTTGTTCCATGCTGGAAAGGAAATGCTCTCGCTATATCATTTTATATCCAAACACGTAAAAATCAAAATCATTCTACCGGCGATATTTCACCAGTTTGCAACAGTGTTGAAGCAGGATTTTGCATTCCAGGAGCTCCTTGAATATAAATGAATAATAAATTACAGGATTCATTTTCAGAGGATTGAAGGAGTGATTAGATTCTTTTTTTTGTATATTTAATGGAAGAATTAGGTTTAATTTGTAGAAATCAGTGAAGAAAAGTGCCATTTGGCAGTACTTCACTGATTAGCAACAAAAAATAACAAACAGAAAACGCACTATGACATGTGCCGAAATGACAGCTCTAATCCACTTGAGGAAAAATTACAGTTTAAACATACATATAGAAAAACAAAAATTTCGATTTCGCCGGAAACAGATGTAAAGTCGCTTCTTTAGTTGCATCCAGAATCTCGCGATAATTCTTAGCTTCAAACTTTTCTGACTAATTAATTTTTAATATTGTTTATTTGTTACTATGCTTTTGCTTGGTAGTTGTCAAAACCGTTACTACGTTCCTGCAACACAACTTTGATTAGTATTTCTGTGGGAAATTATTTCTATTCTTGACGTCTTTCTCTCAAGTTTTTCCATCAATTTTACAAAAAAATAGCATGTTCAATACATAAAAAAGCGATATCACTTTGCCTGTATGAATTTTATTGGAATATTCACACCCGCTTGTGAATTGAAACATTTACACTCGCTAGTAAACTCTTATTTTTCTCTACTTGTCAAACAATCTACTATTTTCTACTAGAAGAATTTGAATATGAATTACATGAAAATAGATCAGTACTGAGTATTTGATATCAGCGCGTCCAGAGTTAGGTGAACGTCGAAAAGAGAAAGAGAGCGTGAGTAAGAGGCGGTAAAAGTCAATTGTATGATGAATTAGTGTTGAATCTAGGGTAGATATTCATCCATCCAAACATATAGACTCCAATTTTGATTAATTTTTCGAAAGATTCAAACTTCTAATTTGGTTTTTAATAAACGTTACAGTATGATGCATGAAAGTGAACAAATGTAATTTTCATATGATGAAAATTACTTCATCTACTGTTTCAACTCTATGCCTGCCGATGGAACAGAATATATGTGCTTTGAATAATCTCTATTGGTTGATGCACCCAGAAAAACCAATATGATTGAATTAAAGTTTTGTCAAACGTAAAATAGTTACCAAATTACAGAGAATGATTAATTTTTGTATTAATAATCCTGATAGGATTACAATACATGATATTATTCATTCATTATACACAGAAGAATGGGTTTCCATTATTAACAACAAAATATTTCCTATGGAGGTACAGAATATATCCGATTATTATTTATCACATTCAATTGACCTCAAAGCTTATTAACTGTAATATAAATATTAAGTTTGATACTTAGACAAACATTGAGTTCATATAATTGGAATTGATTAGTGTTGAAATAACAAATCTGGAAAACAAGTCATTGTGTGAATTGATTGCTTATTAATAGCAAATTATTTGATTTTAATCGAAAGCGTGGAAATGGGATCATTTTTGTTACGATGCACCAATATTGGACAATAATCGAAATAGTAACAGATAAATGTATTTATTCATGCTTAAAACTAGTTTTTTTGAATCAATATTGGGATTGCAGGAGAACTAATATATTCGAGAGTTTTGGTGACCCACCACATATAGAAAGAATCATCCGTAATGATTCTGCGAGATGTTATTGTTACTGTAAATTTGATTTTGATAACATGAAGTTTTTAGCTCTACCCACATCTAAACAAGGTTCTGTTTGGTCATTTTCATATATTTATTACTATGGTAAAATGTTGTTGAATTATTGTATTGTTTCTCTAAGATTTTTGAAGCATATAGTTTTTAGCTCCGCCCACACCTTAATGTGGTGCTGATTGGTCATTTCTCTTACTGTATGTATCATCTTAGTAGTATAAGTTTTGTAAATGTTTTTAAAAATTATAACTTTGTTATCGAAATGTACATCAATTGATAGAATAAAGAGTGAAGAAAAGGTTACTCCTGTGTCTTATTCAATTCGCTAGCCCTATCTATTATAGTAGAAAATGGACGGAAGCACAAATTTTCTTATAAGGCTTTCTGCTCATACTTTTTGAGATAGCGGATATCAAGGGATAAAAATTTCCCGTTTTTTTGAAGTAGTTCAAATATTGAGTTTAGTAATACCATGCCTGAACAATCTGTAGCGAGTTTTTAAGAGTTCTGTATAGCTGTGGACGACGAATCGTTCAAAAGTGCGGGAAATAGTGTCTCCATCCATAAGATTTTGTATAACATTCTTCAAGAATCAATTTTTTTGAAAGATTGTTGGATAAAAACTTATGGAGAAGTCAAAAATTCACTCTTGATGAATAACAGCGGCGAGTCTGCGTATTCCAATTAGTGTAAGGTTTGTTCAGTTACAAAAACATGAACATCGCAAATTGATTAATCAACGAATAGAACTCATTTGTCAGCTTCACAGCCCGTGGGATTACCAGCATTCTCCTATACACACATCATTAGCACGTAAGATCAACTATATATTATACAACATCAGTTTGTATCCCAAATTTAATCAATATTACCAATCCCAACCACAAACAGTCCCAGCATTTGAGCTAAAGTAGATGTTATTGAATCTTGATTCAGTTCGTTTGCATAATAGAAGAGATGTTTGAAAATTCAAAGACGGCTTGCATTTATTTCAAGGGAATTTTTTTCTTGTATATTATAACAGTAGTTGAGCTTCAAGTAGCTGATTTCTAAGCCAGGTAGAGTATGTACCACAGGGATCACAATTTCATAGATGATTAAATTAAAGTCATAACAAGTTTGGATTCTGTTAATATGAATGAATCGGCACCTAAATCCTTCATATCTAATCTTGTAGCTATTGAAAGTCATTAGAATACTTTCTTCGCAAACAAATTAGCGAGAGAAATAACAATCATTCTTAAGATCGCTATAAAGAGAACACAAGCATTATATATCATTACTTTCTTGTTTCATTCCTTACATTACAACAGCAATTTAAAATTCCACTTCTATAACATGGCGGGTGCAAAGTGTTATCCAGGGCATTTTTGTCAAGCTTATCAAAACAGGTCATTCCCTAAGGATTGCAACCATCCAATTTTCCAGAATTGGTTGGGACGTTACTGCTCATCACGGTTATATGGTATCATAACACTTCAAAAATATTCTACCATTAATGAGCGATGAAAAATTTCAGGGAGGGATCCTAAACTTTTTTATTTTTGGTGGTCGCAGTTCGCGAAGATATCAGGCATGAATTATGGAACCTGCTATGCTTTCATGAGAGGAATTTAGAAATTAGGAAATTAGGAAGTGAAAGTTATTGATTGTTCTGATGACATACTTATATCCTTTCTGTCCAAGTAGTATAAGCAGAAAACATCATATAGTGTTTCGCAGGTTTGTTCATGTATGGCATTTATATTTATGCAGGCTGATAGAACATTTGACGTGAATAATTCATTAATTCATGTCACTGTTTACTGTCCATAAAGTGCCGCTTCACTGGAATTGACATTTCATAACAATGATGTGACCAATATAACTCCGAGACTATTGAGAAATATGAATGTGAAGAGTGTTATATATCTAGGGTGTAACTGAATCTTCGTAACAAAATTTGATGGAATATACTATTGGACGTACTGATCATGAATCAAGAAGAATTTCGACGAAAATAGAAAATTGGGAAATGGCTTCAATCAAATTAACAGTTTTGGGCCACTGGGTTAATAATTCCCTTCAGAATTACGACATTACTCGTAATCATCACCCAAAAACTGATTACAAATAAGATAAATATTGCATAATACATAAATGAATCAAATAATTCTCCAATAATTTCTGTTGGCAGAAGTTTACAAGTTAGTAACGTAAAACAGTGTTTGATGCTATTGTTATTGAACTTTTGAGATAGAAAAAAAAAATGGATATGGATATTGCATTTAGTGATTTAGAACTAACTGATATGATGATAGTATACGTAGGAGTGGGGCGAAACGGGAGAGGAGCGCAGCGTTTTTATGCAGAACGATATCCTGACAGACGGCATCCCAGTCATCGAATGTTTGGGAGACTACTACAGCGTCTTCGTGATATAGGATCACTTCGACCTTATCCTGGTAGAGGTGGAGGACGTCAAAGATACCGACAAAATTTTGAAAATGCTCTATCGGATATATCGATGCTGATCCTACAATTAGTGCTTGCCAAATTTCACGCAGCTTGGGACAAGAAGTTTCTCATATGACTGTGTAGAGAATTCTTCGAAACTTGAGGTACCATCCGTTCTACTACCAAAGAGTTCGTAATCTGATGCAACGTGACCAACTCGAGCGAGTAAATTTCTGCCAATGGCTTCTTCACCAACATGCTCAAGACCAAAATTTTACATCGAATGTGATTTCCACCGATGAGCCCTTGTTCACTCGAGATGGTATTCATAATTTCCACAATTCACATTACTGGTCACGAGGAAATCCACATGTTATTGGAAGGAGTAATTTCCAGCATCCATTCTCTTTGAACGTTTGGGTTGGGATTGTGAATAGTACTCTACTTTGTCCATATATTTTACCTGCATGAATGGTAACGATTACTAAGGATTTTCACAAAACACTCTACCAGAGGACATTCTGCTAGATATTTGGCAGCATGCATGGTTTCTCCATGATGGTGCACCTTCGCACTACAGCAGATTTGTGAGAGAACATTTAGATACTGCATAGGAAGGTCGTTGGATAGGGCGTGGTGGTCCTGTACCATGGCCCCCAAGATTACCAGATCTTGATCCTCTCGATTTTTATTTTTGGAATCATTTAGAATCATTGGTTTATGATAACCAAGATGCGCTGCAAAGTATTGGAGAACTGCAACAGCGTATTGAAAATAGGGCAGAAATAATAAAAGAACACAATTACCTCCATCAAGCTTGTACCGTTAACTTCATCAACGTGCTGCACTGTGTGTTGCTGTGAACGGCGACAATTTCAAGCAATTTTCATGAATTTATAATTTCCAAATTCTTTTCTTCAGATTTATGTAATATCTTGTGTAGTAGAAATTTTATTCAATCTGCAGTTGATGAAATTATATACTTATGCCCGGTTTTATAAAGGGCAGAATATTTTACTTCCAAAGTAAATAAAATTTACTCTGTTAGATGACAGTCGATTATTTAACAGCAATAATTTTGTTGTTATAAGAAAGCTCAAACTGATTAGGATTTGTTAAATTAAATGAATTTACTTTGGGAGTACACTTACTTGGTCTTTCATAAAACCGGCCATTATTTAATTGATTTAATTGCTTTACTGATGGTAAACTACACATGTGAATACTGTGTAACATGGTTCTTCATTTATTTTGTATGGGAGTACCTATGACAACCAGCGGTACCGAAAATGTTGTATTTTAGAAAACTACTACTGTTTTTACGAATTTCAGCTGACTTCTTTTTGATTCGTGATCGGTACGTTCAGTACTATATACCATCAAATTTTGATACAAAGGTTCAGTTACACCCTGTATAAGCACCACAAGCTTTGTAGGCCCATGGCTTTCTTTACGTTATTTCATTACTTCACTCTGTCCAGAAGTTTTGTTCTCCAGTTCAGAATTTGTAATATCTCTTCTATTTAAGAACTGTATCGGTTCACCTTAATATTGGTACACCTCTGCTTCTACCTGTTGTTACAACTCTCTCAAGCACAAATCAATCGATTTGTCTTTTGGCATTCTCATGTCGTACTCACCTCGGTCATTGATTTTCACTCAACTTTGATAAGTAGACTACATTTATAGAGTCTTTTGCTGATTTTTGCAAATTTTATTTGTCTCCTTCGCCCTTCTTAGATATACCAAACAACTAAATGAATTTTGTAATTTATTCAAATTGTAGGTGTACTTTCTTGGTAGTATGCATGACATGAATTTCTGTCGGGACATTCCTCCGAAAGCAACCTACAACCTACAGAAAGATTCAAGGAACAGAAGGACAGACCCAAGTTCACAAACATGAAAAGCATCGCGGATCTTGATGTCTTAGGAAATTGTGCTTCAATATATCCAATTCCCGGTTCATATCTTTGATATAAAAGTTAACTGAGAGCCTCCTGATCAGCCGAGTCTTACAACAACTTCGAGTTCAATTGGGTTAGCTGGGGCTGCATGTGTGATGAATTGCACAAATAGCGGATCGACTTCACTCGATGAATCAGTTCCATTGCTCAAGAGGACTACCAAAAAGATTTATTTACCGTCAAAAAAAATAACAATGATAACTTCCTCTCTGATTTGCGTTGAAGACAGGAAAGCTAATTTCTTCCACCATTAATATTACTTAGAGCATTGATTATTCCTGTTTCATGATAAAGCCTATATTGTGTGCTAATACGTTTCGGAGATGGAGAGCACTTAAGCAAAATTCAACCCATCAATTACCCAATCAGGACTATACCACATTTTCAGTCGATCCGCCGATAAGCTCTTTGATTAAGCCAAGCGAAATTCTTCCGTATCTGCATAATCGAATTAGTGTTGCTTCCAATGCAAAACTGTTTAATTTTCCAGCAATTATCTAGTAGGTGGATATCATCGACCATTAGCTGATAATTGAATAATTTGAGGTAACTCGTACTTGTTGGTAAAGCAGCGGATTAGAGTACGATCGTTCTCAACAAGTTCAATCTTGCAATATTGCGTTGTGACCGTATGTTGACCAATTGGATTCTATACCGGATACTGCCAATCGGGTTCGTTTATGTGCCAACGTCATAATTTAGTACTTGCAGGAGGATTTGGTGATGAAATGATTCGAAAAATTATGCTTCAAGAAATACCAACGAGTATTCATAGTGATTTGTTATTTTATTGACAATCTACCGCATGGGATTCTAGTTTTACGTCATTTACGAGAATATTATGATCAATAATTATTGAACAAATGTCAAAATATCATTTTTTGAATATTTTGTACGTTTTGTATGTTAACTTCAATAAAATGCTTTGAAAGATCCCATGAAATCAGTGCTTTTATTATCCGAGCCATATCGCATTGAAGTCAATATATACAAACTATATTACATAGGAAGGAACAAGAATGAAACATGTGCGCTTTCAGATAGTGGACCATAGGTCTATTTACCTTGTAACAAGCTTATCCCAACGGGCAATGTTTGCGGTTTGCGGATGCAATTTGTTCAGATACTTTTCTATTTGCACACGAATCGACCAGAATCTATTTACTAGACAGAATATTTTATTTGTTCTGATATCACAAGATGAGATTGGCATCAATGCAACTTTTTGAAATCAAACTTCATTAAAACTGGGGTTTGAAATGAGCAATACATCAATATACAGCAGATCAAAGATAAGTTCTCATTTTGAAATGCATGTTTCATATTATTTATCTACAACTTTTGAGCTTTGGCAACACTTTTTTCAGGCATTTATTATTACAATTTCAATGGATTTTTTGAGGTCAGACGAAATGAAAGATATAACTTCTTTCCTCATAGCATTATCAATCATCGAGAAGCAGCAATGCCGATAATATGACGAACATGATCTCGACAACATTCATGCGATGGAAAATATGGTACGAAAGTTCAAGGTATCTTTGATAAATGGTCTTCATAGGGATGAGAAGTAAGTGACTTGCTTTATACACATGCTAAGTGAAAGATGGTTCCGTCATCACTAATGCTTTTAAGAAATTAAACTCTGGACGATAATTCACTTCAAGGAAGTGATTAAAAACATGGGCGCCGCAAATTATTTTAGAAAGAGCTTTAATTCACAGAATATAATTCACATAATCATATTATGAATAATGAGCAGTACGAATAACATCTGTCGAACTATTCATAAATTATATATCCCAATCTATTTTCATGGTTTTAAAAGACTTTCTTCGGTAAATTCAAGATGCCCTTACCCTGGAAAAAGGTGAATATGAAAAAGATTATGGATCTGAATTTGTTAATATGTTTTGTTCCCGACATTTCTTGATGGAATATCACGTTTTAAATGTAAAAGTAGGTCATTCTACTAGTATGGAATGAAATTGATATTAGTCAGTGAAGACAAACCATAGCTAAGACGCTATAGCACCTTAATAGCGGCTGGCTACTACTTTCGGCTGATCAATCATATTTGACACGAGTGCAATTCAATATTTCATCCAACAATTCTCTTAAAATGTTTTCATATGTTTGTTTCTCACTTGAGACTCACAAGATATTCGAATAATATTAGCAAAACATTGAAATAACAATGGAGTTTTGAAATTATTCTTATGAATTCCACTGTAACTTCATCATTATTTCTTCACTGAGAGACTGATGATGAATATAGGACATTCAAAGTGACATTTGTAACAAGCTTATTTTGATGAGATGTTAGATAGATATATTACTTCAATGTCCGACTAGTTTACTATTGTTGTCAAGGTAATACTGATTCCAGGGTAATTACGTAACAAATGATACATTAGGGCATCATTTTGAAAAATAGCAAACAAGAATATAATGTTTACCAGTAATAGTAAGTAACTAGAGTAAATTATTTGACAGAAATCACAATGACAGGACACACATTGCATAAAATTCTGATTAAAATAGTGCATTTGTCGGATATTAAACATTAAGGGCACCACCGGTGTTAAACGGACGATAATGCCTTCGGTCAACGTCTACACCTTGGGCCGAAGACTCTTGGAAAGTACACTGTTGGCCTGAGGCATTATTGTCCTTTTAACATCCTTGATACTCTAATTACTTTAATGTCCGAGTAGTTTATTATTGTTGTCATAATAACACTGATTTCAGGGTAATTACGTAACGAATAATACCTATTATGTATAAAAATAATGTCCGAGGGCATTATTTTGAAAAAAAACAAACAAGTTTCCTAGTTACAGCAAGTAACTAGAGTAATGCCTTTGACAGAAATCACAATGGCAGGACATACATTGCTTAAACTTTTGATTGATATACAACAAAAGTCGGGCATCAAACATTAAAGGCACCACGAGAATTGAACAGACAATAATGCCTACGGTCAACGTACACACATTCGGAGAGTACACTGTTGATCTCGGGCATTATTGATCTTTTAACATCCATGATACCTCAATAACTTCAATTCAAGTATGATACAGAGACATTTTTGATCTCCTAACGAGAACTTTAATCACTCAATTAGGACAAAAACTGTTGATTCAAAGTCATAGAAACCTGTTTCATGAAGTTTTTTGGAGTCGCTTTCAGTCTGACAATATATCTTAGTTTACTATTGCTATATACAAGAAGGGTGCAAGAGTTTGAATGAATGTTGTGCTCTTGTTCTCCCCAGGTTGGTGAAATCAAATCTATTGTACGCAATTTATTGCTAAGTTCAAGTTTATGTATTCAGTACGTCGTTTTGTTCTATAAGTTTATACATTGAAAGTTGCCACTCTCTATTTCCAATTTATTAGAATTGAGTTTCCGATGAGAGTTGAATATTCTCTTTTCTACAACAAACTAGATTTGATTTAATGTCAATATTATACTTTCAGCAGAGTCCAAAAAAAAATGCTACATTTCTCTTGTATTGGATTTTCTCAAAATCACCCAGAGAATTTTCAAGTATCTGATCTCTTGTAGATTCCTTTATGGTTGGGAAAGCTCTAACCAATGAAGAAGCTCCTTCAATTCATTCCAAATATCGACGCCCATGATTGAACAAATGAATAGTTTGCATCATTGGAACATGCATTAGTCCAATTCAAACTTGCTGATGTCGAAAATTTGTTCTTTTTCAGATAGAACTACAGATATCTACGTATTGATTGATAGGATAGCATAAGAACGTGCAAAGTTTGACATTTCCAATCATGGATTTATATCCATAGTTTGTTATTCATTATGATACTCTATTATTTTTTCAGAAATATAGTAATCAGTCAACAAAAAATTTCCAAAAAACAACATGAATAAAAAACTATTTTATTGTCAAGAGGAGATATTGAGAAGAAGATATTTGTTCGTTCGACTTGACATGAAATTTAGGAATGTAAAGCAGAAGTTATGTTTGATAAGTTTTATGTAATGATACTGAGACAAAAAATCGTTGCATATAGTTTTTTTTTTGATGTGGTTATAAGAAGATCTGATGCTCTGGTGTGACCTAGAGAAGGTTTGTGCCGATCATTTCATTAGTTATGTTGATTTCATAGTGTCATTAACATCACACATCTATTCATACTACTACGAATATTATTTTTGATAAGATTTAAATTCTTTTGATAGGTTGCAAGCACATTGGATCTTACCGATTAGCTTGGTCTTCTCTTTCCTGTCCTACTCTTCTTAGACTACGAGATGTATTCCAATGATTATGATCATCAGATAAAGAAATCAAGGAATTTTCGTGTAGATACATTTTAAAGTAGCAGGACTATAGGCTTTGTGCAAGGAAGCGGAGTTTGAGCAAATATTAATGCGAGCGTTCATGTTGAGCACCAATGTGAGCTTTAAACTACATTTCTTAGAATACTTCATTAAGCCTTATACTTAAAAAAAAAAAATAACTGCATATAAGGCAAAGAAAAGCGCTTGTTGTTTCAGACTGTTGTGTTAAGGATTATTTGAGTAAAATACAGTTTTATAGACTTTCTGTATGGAATTATAACATCAAGAAACGGGTGAAGTGAATCAAAGCGGTTAAAAAAGTATTATCTGTCTTCCATTATTAATCTATATAACAAAGATGTTTGTAATCCAATTGTGAAATTAGAAAAATTCATCATCGATTTAATATTCATGAATTTACCTCTAACTCCAATTTGCAGGATGTCTCAGTGATGAAAGTTTGTCGGATGCATTCCACAAAATTAATAATATGGCAAAAAGCCAATTTCACGCTCTTCTTCAGAGCCTTCTCGGTGGAAGGGATACAGTGTTTGATACATTCGAACCCCGTTCGCAAGATCATCGGCATCATAGATTGAGGTTATTGTGTCAATTCGAACGAATTTAGAAGTTTTCTCTCATAGGTTCGCCATAATTCAAGAAGAAAAAATACCCAAAATTAATAATTTCAACGTATCTTTCATGCTATGCACGTTTTAATATACGCACACAGCTGAATTGAAAAATATTAGTACATTTGAAAAATTATGGGTATGGGACAATGATAGAATGGAAGTTCAATCGTGACAGAGCCTATAGGAATGAAATTTGATACACTACATGAGCCTAATTGATAATTCTATCATTCCTTGAATCTCAGATCTGCAATATCATTCGCCCTAAGGCTATAAGGATTCAAATACAAAACGAATCGGTTTGAGATAAGATATAATAATAATAATAATAATAATAATAATAATAATAATAATAATATTTATTGACATCTACGCCAAAGGTTGGATTCAGCCAAGGCTGCTCTTCCATCCAACCCATAATAACATAACTTGCAGTACATTTTTTCATGAATGTAGACGATTACATAGAAAATATTTACATATTGATAATTTTATTGAATAATAATTAGTTATTAAATTTAAATTTTGTGGGAATTACAATAAATTTTTAATTTTTGCTTGAATGAACCCAATGAAACGTTCTTTATTTCAGCGGGTAAACTATTATAAAGAGCAGGTGCCATGTATGAAAATGAGCCTTTAAATTTGGTTGTTCTGAAATTTGGAATTTGTAGATTATTTAAACGGAACTTGTACGGTGTGTTTTTGAAAATTAGTTTTGCATGAAGGTAGTATGGAGATTTTGTTGAAAAGACTTTGTGTATCAAAGTTAAATATGCCATTTTCATTTTATTTGTTATCTGCAAAAAGTTGGCTTTATTTCTGGATTCAGAGATATGATCAAATTTTCGTAAGTTATAAATGAATCTTATGCAGGCGTTTTCAAAAAGAGTTATGCGATTAATATCAACTGCAAATAAATTAGGAACATAGACACAAGAGCAATAATTCAAAAGAGATAATATTAATGAATTTACTAGATACAATTTAACTTCCCAAGACAAGAGATATTTGTATCGGTATAGAAATCTCAATTTCAACCTTGCGCATTCAATTTTAAAATTTAAGTGAGCCCTGAAATTTAATTTGTTGTCGAGAAATACCCCCAGACACTTGGTGACACTTTTGTATTCTAGAGCAGTACCATTCAAAAATAAAGGTATATTTATTTGATGTTTGCTGAAGTTCAGTACACTTGATTTTTTAGGATTTATCTTGAGGCCATTATTGCTTACCCATTCATACAGATTATCTAAGTCCTCATTAATAGCAGACGCAGCCAGTACTGCAGAACATTTAGGAAAAGTTGCAATTAGATGAATATCATCTGCATACGTATGCACAGAAACAAATTTCATTTTAGAAGGCAGATCTGCTACATATATAATAAAAAATAAGGGTCCAAGGACAGAGCCTTGAGGAACACCTCCAGTAGAAGAAAAGAGATTTGAATATAAATTTGTATCTTTAGTCATGCTAACTTGGAATAATCTATTTGACAAATAACTCTGACACCATTCAATTGCAATATCTGAGAATTTATAATATTTCAATTTCGCAATAAGCATGTTATGGTTAATCAAATCAAATGCTTTTGAAAAATCTATTTGTATTAAAAGTGTGTCATTAGAACAATCCATACCACCAATAATTTCATCAGTAATATTCAGTAAACATGTATTCGTACTATGATTTGCTCTAAATCCTGATTGAGTGAAGGGTAGTATATTATTTACATTGAGATAAGCTGTCATTTGTTCGGAACATATTTTTTCTAGCACCTTAGATAACACTGAAAGTATACTTATTGGTCTTAAATCGTCATAAGAAGTAGGATTATTTGTCTTTAGTATTGGTTTCACTGTGGCAATTTTCCATTGATCAGGAAATACTCCCTCTAATAGTGAAGTATTAATGATATGGCATAAATAATCTGGGATACTATTTAAAATCAATTTTATCATTTTTAGGGATACTCCATCACTACCTACTGCATTGGATTTAAGATTGCTAATAGTGTTGATAATTTTTTGTTCGGTCACAGTTTGAAAATTGAAGAGCTCTCTACTTGCAGCGGAGAAACTATTATTTTGAAAAAAAGATAATGTTAAAGAGTCCACACTTAGAGCAGTAGTATTATTTATTAGAAACTGACCATAATCATTGGGATTTAATAAAGTGTCAGGTATTTCTTCTTTATTTGAATTAATAATATTGATTGATTTCAATCCTTGCCATAATTGTGTCGAGTTTTTTATATTTGAGTTTATAAAATGATCCAAATAAGCTTTTTTCTCGCGTCTGATGGCAGCTGTCATTAAATTGCGTAGCTCTTTATAATAGTTCAATTTAGCCTCCGACTTATTCTTTTTATATTTTAGCAAAGCAGAATCTCTCTTTTTCTGCATGAGTTTAACTACTGGTGTAATCCATGGTGTATAGTTTTTAGTAATATACATAGATTTAAGAGGAGCATGTTTGTTGAATAAATTAAGTATGTTTGTATTCAAAAAATTAACCTTTTCATTGAGATCATTGAAGCTTAACATATCATTCCAATTAATTGAACTAATATCGTTATTCAAGAAATCCAAATTTAAATGATTGAAATAATTGATCTTTTTTCAAATTTCGTTTTAGGAAACGCTAGTTAGCAATAAACACAATGGTGATCTGAGATATCATCTGCAGTGATTACTCCAGATTTAGTACAAATATCTACATTTGAAATACAAATAACATCCACCAATGATTTAGATACGGGTCGTGTGTAATTTGTGATAATTTGTGTTATATTAAATGCTGCAAGAATATTATTGAAAAATTCACTTCTAAAAACTATTGTTAACATATTGATATTTATATCTCCTGTACAAATGAGATAATCAGCTTCAATCAAAAATTCTGACAGTAATTTATTTAAAATTTCAAGATCCTTATAAAAAGTAATTTTTGGGTTATATACAACACCAACACAAAGTTTCACGCTATTTATGTAACATGATATCCACAAATGTTTCAAATTATTTTTCGGCCCTATATTAGAGTCCAAAATATGAAAATTAATACAATTTCTAACATAAAAAGCAATGCCGCCACCAACTCTATCAGATCTGTCCAAGCTAATTAATTTATAACCATTAATATTAAATAAACTAGAAGGTGTTTCAATGTTGAACCATGTTTCAGTTACAGCCATAATGTCAAAATTATTTGCTTCTAAAAAATCTGCAAATTGTTCAAAACTTGAATTTAAAGATCTAACATTAAGACACCCTATAGAAAATGTATAATTCGACTTATCCTCATTACAAATATTAGAATTCAACATTCAATTTTACTTTAACTAAAATAATAATAATAATACAAAAAAGAAACACACTGTATAAAAGTAAACATCTGTGCAAATACAAAAAGTATATGTTCTGGCGTTAAATGGCATTGAACAAACAGAAACAATAATTATTAAGTCTAACTTATAAACATGCTCATTCCTTTTTTAAACATGAATAGCAACTGAGAATATATATATATATATATATATATATATATATATATATATATATATATATATATATATATATATATATATATATATATATATATATATATATATATATATATATATATATATATATATTGCACTTCAACCAAAAAAATAACTAGAAGTTATAGATTTTCAATGTCTAATAATGAATTAGCAATTTTTGGTTTGGAATTAATATTGACAATAATTTTTCCATCTCGAGTCCAGACATTTTTACCGGAAAATTTCTCTACGGCCCTTTGTTGTAGTGTTACTCGATATTTAGTTAGATCTTCTCGAATAATAATTCCAGTACCTTTTAAAAACTTTTTAGAAGTGAACACTCTGCTTTTACTCTTATAGTTTGTAAACTTAACAATCACTTGCCTTGTTTTGCCATCGGTCAACTTTCCAATGCGATGACAACGATCGATGTCACCTGCTGCCAATTTAGTTTTCATTTTGGATGTGAAAATGTCCAGTACACAATTTTCCAGATCTTTATTTTTTGTTTCAGGTACTCCAAATAAACGAATATTATTCCTCCGAGTATATTGCTCCAAGTTGTCATATTTAGTATGCAACTCAGTATAGGTCTTGTCACATTTATTTGAAACTAAATTATACTCATGTTTCAAATTTTTAGATATAGAGAAAGAGTGCTTGCCTTAACTGGAGCAAAGTAAGGTTTTCACTAAATCAATGTATTTGATAACATTTTACAGTTATTTCAAATCATATTTCTCCAGATACAAGTTTTTGACGACATTTTAGAGACTCTTAATACATGTACTACCTAGCGGATAATTGGAAAAGTGATGACATTTTTTGACTTTTATGTGTTATCAATTAGTAACACTGAAACAGAGTTCAACTATATGATTATTGACCAATTGAATTTGATTGGATGCATCGTCTTCACTTATCTTCATCATTATTGGTATGGAGACAGGGATCTGCAGAGATTGTAGACTGCATTTATTCATTCTTTGATTTATGAACGAAATTAATTTGATTCACCCATCAGCAATTTCAGATCCAATTAATTTTCCGCCAATATTTTGCTGGCCTAGTTGGCTGAAATCTATTCAAAACATTTTTATCAATGAGAAAACTGATGCGAAAAATATCTACTCGCCAACAGGCAAAGTTTTCTCGAACATAATAATATTTCATCAGTATTTTTTGATTTATCAGTATGCTTTCCACGATGGGCATCTGAATAATTTATGTCTGTCTAAACTACGCACCTTTTGCGAATTGCTCATATTACGGTAATCTCACCACTGTGTTTGTAAATCATGTTGACGTTTGCCGTGAACGGAAAACGATTTGACAAAGCTAATTATGCTCCTGCGTCCGCGATAAATTTCGATTGAATTCACTGTTGTGATTGAGCTAATAACTCACACTTCAATACATGTGTCTGCAGATAATTTGCTAGCCGCTCTAGTTTTCTATATAACTTGTGAAGTATAGGGTTTCGCTCCCGTGATTAAAATTTGCCAGTAGCAAATAAATGATTATCGATCACCGCAAGCAGAAAAGCTAATGAAATACACAATATACTATGCGCATATTATAAAGATAGAGGGTGATGAAGATGACGGGGATAAAATTAATTTTGCATTTATAATGTTAGAACAGATTGGATATGAAATTTTAACAATGACTCTGATTTTTTGCCGTTATGCAATTGTTTTTATCTATTGGTTCAAATGTTGGTACTCGTACAAGAGACATTCACAAATTCATAATTTGGAAGTGGATTCAGTCATTATCCTAGAATTTTGCTGATTGGTAGGATATTATATATCACGAAATATTCCACGATTTTTCGAAAATATTTGTACAACACAAGAGAATAGTTCTAGTATAGTTTCACTATTTTTTTCGTGAAATAGTTGAGATGACGTACAGTGAGGTTGAACAAACAGCGTGACAACTTGGTGTGGCAATACGCCAGAATTTGGTGTTACAGTAATTGTGCTTTGACACAAAATATTTTGATCGTATGAAAAAGTTATTATAAGCAAGGTGCGATGTAAGATTGTATAATAATACATTCTGATTCAAGAATCAATTTGAATACAATGAGAATTTTTTTTGTGTGACAAAAGGTTCATGACTTCATTCATCTTACCTTAATTTTTGTGTGAGAAAGATGGATTATTCTTACCTGTAACAGAAAAAATTGTTATTCAAAATAATAGAAACGACGCAATGAATATGAGAACTGTTGATATATCTATATTATCTATATCAATATTCTGTCTCATTATCTTGTAGTTCATTTTATTATTTTCAGTTCTGGCTGAGTGTAAAAAGACTCGTGGTATTGGTGCATTATTTATTGCTCAGTTTAATGATGCAGTTATTGTAGCGCACGGTGATTTCCAATTTATCATTTCCTCCTTGGATAAAGATTCTCTCAAGTACGAGAGAAACTGCGAGAAGGTCCTGAAATCAATAATAAATCAAGTTCTTAAATTTTTTGGTTCTTGTTGGTGGTGGTGGAGATTCACTTCTCAAACTTTGCACCATCTTAATCCGTTGAGCTCTCACTAAGTTGACGTCACTGAACGACTCTTGTATCACAAGTTTGTTTAGAATTAATTTTATGAGCTTCGGAACTGTTGTAAAATTTATCATTGAGCACAAAATTAAAGTTTATTCTTGGGTAGTTTGCGCTTCGCGTGAAATTGCCAGCATGTTAGCTTATGATTAATCGAATTACATTGAAGGCATGAAATGTTCTCAAGCCCTGCGATAAATTAACATCTTCATGCCGACAAATTAGCTCTCACGGTCAGGATAGCACACTGCGCCACTTATTTTGCTATAATCGTTTCACAGTTGTTACGGAGTCATAAGCACTGACTTAGATTATTTGAAATCCTTGTTTATTGTGAAAGTATGGATAAAAATACAAGTGATTTGTTTTCCGTATTAGCTCCTATTCTCAAAACAGCACAAAGAGAATGCGGAGAGCTATTTTGTAACGTAATACCATCAACGTATAATTTAGACTGGAAAACAAGCTTTCCAAAATTATCCTTTGTTGGATTATTGATAAAACACAAAGGTTCTCTGCATGGAGTCTTCCTCACAATATATTCCGTGAGAATTTTTACTAACTTGTGAGAAGTCTCTGGGATGAAGTAGTACCTTAAGAGAGAAGCAAGGCAAGTAACCGTGTTTAAAACATAAAGATGAAAGCTTTATGTGGTAGTGAGAATCCAGCTGTACGTGAAATTGGCTGTATATACCCTTTTGAACACTTTGGCTATAGTTCAGGTGCTAAGTCTTTGTGAAATTTTTGTAATGCAAGCATTCATTACAGTGCATGTATTTTATGTTTAACATCACAAATTGTGGCTCATAGAAAGCTTGGATAGATGGAAACTGGTGCTATTATAAACAGAAAACAGTGACAGCATTTTTTTTATTAAGAAGTGATTGGATTCCAGGACTGCGTCTTGCTTTATACGTGGAATTTGAATATATATTAGATCTATTGTGCTGATTTCCCGTGAATAATATTTGTAGAATAACTTATTCTGTTATTATAGCCTTCCAAATGTGGCAAGATAGTAAATGACGGTATAAAATAATCGGCCGTATTCTGTAACACAATCATTAATTATTATCGATCGATAAGATTTTTGACAAATAGAAACAATTGTAACAAGCAAATATTCAGAATTTTTGTCAGTGCTACCTACGTTCATTGGCTGGAATAGATAATGATCGATAAAAATTCATCGATTGAGTTACAGAATAGCTCTAAATGTGTGTAGTAGTTAACAAAGCTACACGTCTATGATAAACTGTGAATAATTATTGGATGTACTATTATCCTGTCGCTTGAAGTGTAGGATATACCGCCTACTTCGAGACTGTCCTGTGGCACACCACACGACGCTCAACGGGCGCAACTCGCGGCAACTTATGTATGGTAGAATACTTCTTGTAATACTCGTCGGCTACTCGTCAAACTATTACTTGAAGAGATGCAAGCAGAGATAAGTCTCTGCCCATATCGAAACTGTGGCTAGATGGTCAGGTAATCGACTTAGATGTCGGGCCTCGACTTAGTATCCGGAACTACTTTTGTGGCAGACCACCTCTCAAGCTAAAGTCCTTGTCACCCAATTTCTCAACTGAGAGTGACGCGTGCATGCCATTGGCATAAGACATATGGTGAAATACTCACCAATTCTAGTCAAGTTACACAAGAAGATAGAAGCAGAGATAAGTGTCTGCCCATATTGAAAATGAAGGTAGATGGTAGACCGCACGCCGCTACTCTTGAAGCTCAACTGAGAGAAACGGGCGCAAAGCTGCGGAAATGATGTGTGGTGGAGTATTACACTCATGTACTGCTTGCCAGTGACTCGTCAAACGATGACACGAGGAGATCGAAGCAGAGATAAGTCTCTGTCCATATCAAAAACGCGTCACTACTCCTAAAGCTGTAGATTTTGCTACTCAATCCCTCAACTAAGAGTATTGGGTGCAAAACCGCAGCAACGATGTGCGGTAGAGCACTAAGGGGAGGGTGAGCCCTCACCTGCAGAGGTGATACCTTCGAGTGAAGTAGGACTGTCATAGGTAGTGGTTACAATAGGCAAAGGTTTCTCAGAGATGCTAAGTCATCTCTGCGGATGAGTTGCGTGACTAATCAGCACTGAAACTGACCTGGAAAGCCAGTAGCTCTCATCAGCGGGTCTAAGTCAGGATAAGTCCTGAGGAGGAAGCGCTGGCAATGTACTGGTACCCAATTGAATATAATGTATGTAGCGAGAGTGATTGACCTACGAACTTCTGCCTATGTGCAGGTGCCATTTGTAGTGCCGAAAGCTGGGAGGTTTTTTTTTTGTCAATAGGTGTCTCAGAATCGACGATTGACTTGCCAAAAAGTCATCATTATCCAAATCTACTCATCTCTGAGATCCAGCTTCCTTTGACTAATAAATGTTTCTCTATAGTATGACGGAATGGCTGATGGGAAGAATAATTTATCCAGCTACATTCGACCAATCAATGTTTTTTGATGGCTTATACTTGGTAGTGGATCAGAAATGTATTATATTCATCTACTCTTTTAGGTATGGATAGATGATATATTTGCAATGAGGATTCCACTTTTGATTTTAGATTCTGTATTTCCATTTGAAATTTTGACGTTTCGATCCTTTGTCCAAGGATCTTCTTCAGAAAACAGTGATACAAAATGAAACAAGGCGAGTAACTAGATACTAAAAGTATACAGAATACTGAATGTGATATCGTGAATATCACATCTAAACAACAAGTAAGTAAGAAGAATAAAATCCTCTGGCATTCACCAAAAGCCTAAGGAAAACCATGTGAAAACTCCAAACACATCCTGAATTAAAAATACACGACATTTCAACAAGATAGCGTAGCGCTATTCTTTACTATTAGTTTGGCTTACAGCTGCAGTGTAAAATAGTCTCCAGTGTACTTCATAATACAAAATATACACAAAACTACACCAACTGAAATATGATCATTTTATATGTGTGCTATTGATTATAGGAAACCAAACATTCGATAATTCAAAATCATCAGTATGCTTGAAGTTATTTCGATGTTTCTTAATTACTTCTCTGACCAATCTACAATGAATCGATGAGCATCTTGCGCCTATTCTTGTTTCTTCAAACTTAATGTCATGCAAAAACTCAATGGCATGATTAGCTACAGAAGTTTTATTTGGAGGGCTTAATCTTATGCATCTCCATTGTTCAGCAATGCGAGTGTTCACAGTTCGGCCCGTCTATCCAACGTAGACTCTCCCACAGGTACAAGGGATCTTATAAATGATCGAAGATTGTAGAGGAATCACGTCCTTCACAGGTCTCTTGAACTGCATGATTTTCATTACCGGAGCGAAGGGAACTTTGAAATTAGGTCTTTACAAGATCCTTCCGATCTTCTCTGAAACATTGTTCACATAAGGTGAAGAAACAATTTTTACTACGCTAGTATCCTCAACAGTTGCATTGGTGAACTTGGGTCAGAGAGCCTTTTTAATTAAGTGATCACTGAAGCCATTTTTCTGGAAAATCACTTCTTGATTATCAATTTCATTACGAAGTTCATCAGGATGACAAATATGATGATGTGAATCAGCATGAATATATTGATTCGTGTGTACAGGCTTTCTATAAACAGTATGCAAAAATCTACCATGATTGACTCGTTCTAAATTTGCGTCAAGAAATGGTAAAGGACCATTATTTTCGATTCCTGATGTAAATTTGATATTTCCATGGATATTATTCGAATGGTTCAAAAAGCCATCAATTTGTTTATAATCATCATTAATCAAAATGAAGAAACTGGGCGTCAAACAATGGTGGGATAGTTTAATGTCATCTGGAGAGGAATTCCTCTCCAAAAGTTGCAGGGTATCTTCCATTGAAACTTTCGTAGATAAAGAAGAAACATTAAAACTAACAAGGATTTTATTATTACACAACCGTATGTAATTAATCATTTAAATAAAATTTTAGCAATTCCCTACATACGAGAGAGAATTATTAATAAATGGTCTCAGTACACTGTCAAGGTATTCTGATAATAGATAATTTGGCGAACTGATGCAATTGACCATTGGTCTAAAAGAGACATTTTGTTCATGGATCTTAGGTAAACCATAAAATGTAGGTACATGTGGATCACTAGGAGTTGAATATTTGATAACATCTCTATCTAACGAAGATTCTTTGAGGAGCTTGATGTGTGATATCGGAACAAATTCATTTTGAAGTAAACGAAGTGAAAAAAGTTACAGAACATAGAACACGAATAAAAAAAAAAAGTCATTTCGTTCATAGATGATTGGTTGATTCTTATACACACGGTAAAACACATAAAAACTTCAAGCTGATATGTATTGGTAGCCTGTAGCATTCAGGAAATCCGCTACATTTTTTCGATGTAAATTAAAGTTCCACCCAACCGAGTTCCTTTTCTACAAAAAATTTGGGTGAATAAATTACAAAAATGCGAGAAATCCTCTTTCTTTCCTTGTTTGACAAAAAGCCACCATAATAGATCTATCTCTAAAGAAGCTCAGGAAAATGTATGAAACTTCACAATCTAATTAGTTGACAGAAAAACTGAGTGTGAAAAACTGAATAACACATTGTTGCCGTGTCACAAAGCCTGTTTTCCTACCTTGAAGAAAGTGAAACGATGAGAAAAGAGAGCTTTATAATCTGCTAAGAGAGAATCTCTGTTATCGGAGAAGAGGAAATGGAAGGTTATATTTCGTGAGGAGGAGAAATTAGAGTCGGAATGCACGGAAGACAAGCATTCAAGAGAATAATTTAATTTCGTCTTGGTTATCCGAGGAGACTAAATCAAAATTGAGTAACAAAGGAAACCATTTGAGAAGGAATTGGGTTGATATTGAGATATCACAACACACTTTCACAGTTCCAATTAACTTTGGGAACATCTGACAGAAGGAAGTGAACAATATTGATCTGTGACGCAACATAATGCTAGAATAATCCCACGGAAAAATGTGGATAAGGCTGAGCGGATTCAATCTTTACTAGGTTTTCGTTCCTGGAAGTGAAAGAACAAAGCTTTGTTTCCCAAAATATATCGTACATAGAAAGTACAAAAGATTCAGCTTCCAAGAAAAGAATGATGTTTGAGGTACATGTATAAATACTGTTGATTCAAAATGCAGAGATAGTGAAGAGAAATTATTTAAAAGACATCTTATCAAGTTGTTTACATCCTGTATATGATAAAAGTGATCTTTGATTAGATTGTGCCAACATTACCCTAAAAAACTTTGAGTCTCAATCAAAAAGTGGGTTGAAAAACAAGAAAATGCTGACAAGCAAGCTTGTCTAGCAGACATAGATCCTGGAGTTAATATCCGATTTGAAAGAAGAATAACATCTTGAAATTATCATAGATCTGTCACAGAGATAGACAGTTGTGTATGGTTCCAACTTCGAAACGCATCTCGAAAAGTGAAACAACAAATGGAGAGGATATATTTCAGGTTCTTAGTCAAGTATACTGCGCAGATAAAACTAGAAGTGCCATCAAAACTTTTCCAATTAATATACAGAACAAAAACGCAAGGCTTATTTGACTTCCTAAAGACAAACCAACCAAGTTCAAAAATATTTATTCTGCACTTCAAAATAAACCAGCATCTAATTCAGCGAATTCATTAATTCAGCTTATAATTGGATTTGCCCAAACTCAATTTGGAATCCATGTTCTGTCGTTTCTCTATATTCAATTCAATATTTCATATGATGCACTCTGGCTTCTTTCCAAAGATAAACAAATTGGAATATTTAACTTGCCTATATATGAAACGAAATTGAAAACTATAAATATGTCTTCTAGCAACGATATTGTTTACTTTCTTATGAAGTACACTGTGAATTTTAAATTCAATTTGAAATATGTGATGTATAAGGCCAAAGTATCGTATGAAAAAGTAGTATCTTGTATTTGATGGTTTCAGGAAGTGTTACTAGATATAGAAGTTATCAAGATGAATATCGAAGATCCATTTGCTGTTTTCTCTCGAAATAAAATCATGGACAATTTGATATGTTATTTTAAGACCTAAAAACAAAAACAATGCATTTTAGTTATGACAAAGTATTGGAATCAGATATGTAAATTTGAATATGCAGTTTAAAGTATCCGTTGTTTGATGACCAGACAGTCATCTACCAATGTATTTTCCGTGTTTCACATGGTTTTGTGTTTTGCTGGATGGAAAAAGAAGTGTTTGGTTCAAACTCGTTGGAATCACGTTACAAAACCATCAAATCTTCCATCGTTAAATCACTAAAACACGGAAGCAGAAAACAAGAGAAAAAATTTGAATTTCCGCAAGATTCGTGTATCATAGTGTAATGTTTAGAATTCAAGTCTTAAGCCTGCCAGAACAGAGGCTGTCTTGACATCCCCTTGTTTATCTGGAGCTCTAGATTTCGTGCGCCTGACCCGGTAGCTTTTATTCATTTCAGGATATAACAGCACCCCCGCCTCTATCCTGCCATACTTCTACTTCCTGTTTGCTTTCTTTGATAAGCACGATGTGCGATTGTTTGGTCGCGGAGAAATATTGCTTTATAACGGCACTGCTTGTCTTTGGAATTTAGTGTTTTGTGTTAAAATTGCGCTGGAGCTTCGCTGCACCTAATACTGCTTTGTCTCTGATTGGAGTTTTTGGAATGTTGTCACTCTTTGGAACATAGACGTGAAGTTTTGAACTTCGCCAAAGGAGCTGATATTCAACATACATTGATGTAGATTAGTCGTAGCTTCGGTATCCATGTTATATTGAAAAATGTGTACACTTAAAGTGGTTCTATATAAGTTTCATCAGGATCTAAGGAGTGATTCTTGGGCAGGACGACAGAACTCTTGGTGATGATCTAGCTGCAGCCATTTCAACTCAAGTTGAAGTATAATCTTTTGCTCATCTCAGTTTTTATACTTTCTTCGGCTTTATTGTCTGGTAGGAAGTGGAAAACTATGCAAGACAATTGAATATTCTAATATCCATGTCGCAGTTCGAATAACAGGTCTTTCGATATTCTTTTAATTGATAATTGCGAATCATTTGACTTTACAGACAACGATTAACATCACACTTTTCATGTCTTTTCATTCTAAAAATATCCAAGAAACTCACCATCAAAGTTTATACTCACAGATGCCTTAACTGTTCTCATTTTCGAATTAGACTCACTTTGATTGATACTACATCATTTTAATAACTGGATTAGATTAATTCATCCGTCTCCTACTCCATAGTTATGAATGCTGTCGCTACGACCATAATAAGATAATTTTTCATTACGCGATTAGATCATGAAAAGGATTACAAATGTGATAGTGAGGATAGACGTATTGAAGTCATCTGATTGTACTCTTTTGAGGCAATCACAGAGTATAGAAGAATGTACCTTATAACAAATATATGATTCTTCTCAGTACCGTCAAAAAGCGACAACTTATGCAGCTTCTGTAAGGATGGGTACTTTGGGAAGTGATAATCATTTCTTTGAACTATTATTAAAATTTGTCAGTTCTACTCTCTTAACAAATTTACACCTACTGGAAATGATTCTATTTCCATCTTTTTGTTATATCAAGTGTTAGGATTTTCAATTCTATTATTATCGATTAGATCCCAAAAGAGTTCAAAAGTAGAGCAATGTGCAAGAAAAACTATCATTCTTGTTCTAGGCGCCATTACCGTAATAAAAATTGCAATTAGAGGTTTTCAAAATGTTTTCGTAAACTTTATTCTCTTTTTTGCTTTTTCTTTTCATCCATTGTTATATTTCGTATGTGTACATCACGCGATGAAAATTCCAAGTGAATGTGTCACTTTCACGGACTAAAAATACTTGTTCCTTGTTGTCTGAATAATTTGGCATAGAAAATACATTATAGGATGAGAAATTATTTTTCTATCCTTATCATTTCTCACATTTTGTCATTGAATTATATTGTTGATGTTTCCTTGGTATTGTGGTCAATATTAGGAGTAATAACTGCCTGATGGAGCTTCAGTATTCAAGATAAGCGCGGCAGATTAACATATGGAGAGACATATTGCACATTGTTAAGTACCTCTACCAAATTCAAGCCCTCTATATAAAAACGCGGGTGCAGTAGAATAGTAAAAAAAATCTGACGTGAACATCACGTGACTTACTTGTACATCATTGGATATATATATATATATATATATATATATATATATATATATATATATATATATATATACATATATATATATATATATATATATATATATATATATATATATATATATATATATATATATATATATATATATATCCTCATATCATTTTGGCGTCCTAATATTGCGCGTTTGCATTTAATCTGGCGTCCATTGTAAATTGGAGTCCGTATATCGGATGCCACTTTAGAATTGCTTCAAAATTTTTTCCTGGCTTGTTCCCGACCTCTAGAGGCTGAATTCAAAATTTCATTTTGACGCCAAAATGATAGGGAAATGAAAATTTCCGTATATTTTTAGTTCCGAAAAATTCCGCTTCAATTTTAAGTGGCGTCAGAAATATACGTGTATATTCCGACTTTATATATTTCGCCATCATACTGGCGTCCAGAAACTTGACAACACTGTCGCAGAACATCGATCGATAATGAAACAGATGCTTGCGCTTCTGACATGGAATTTGTTGGGAGTATGGCTTGAATTTGGAATTGCATTTCTTATGTATGGCATAACATAATATTTCTATCAATATTTTATTGTGGACTGAAGTATTATAGTACAGTTACTTGATGTCAGAAATTATTCTTGATGAGAAGTAATTCTTTATCAACTTAAAATTTGAGCAGTCAATTTGAAATATTAGGAAAAAACAGTTGAGTACTGAATCAAGTATGAGGAGTAAGTGAGCAAATTCATGTACCTCTTTCTAATAGTTCAAGAGCCGACCGCACCTTATCGTTCCTAGTCAGATTTAGGGCCGAATTGTATATGAATTGATCGAAGATATAGTAGTCATTAGGATGTCACCTTTATAAATCCAGGATCTAGTCCTAAGGATCGAAAAAAGGCCATCTCCGGTCAATAAGTTCGTGGTTAATCTGAAACTAGTATCAATCGATTGCAGAGGTCAAGTACTTTAGGACAAAACCAGGATACTACCTCTGTTCTATTCAAAACAGAGGAAAAAGCACAACAATCATAAGAGAAGTTCTAAACGACAGGGCAGAGGGTGATACCTTGGTTTTTTCTCGGAGTATCCGACCTTCGCTACTAACAAGTTCCAGTTTTAATTATAAGTTCTATTAGAGAAGTTGACTCTGACGAAAATTGACCGGAAGTAGCCTTTTTCTGACGCTTAGGACAAGATTCCAGATTTAAAAAGTCTGTCACCCAATTGACCACTATATTTTTGATTGATTCATATAAAATTTGACCGTAAGCTCGATTAGGGAACAGAAGGTGCGGTCTATAGGATCACTATAGAATGTGAGAACTCGCTATTTCATCCGTGATGTGGTCTTATAATTGTTGCAGAAAAACAAATTATATCGTTTGTACAAAGCAAGTGGAACATTTTTGTTGCAAGTTCATCATTGCTGTTACTAGGACCAAATTGATGAATCTTAATTATTCATGTTTTTGGAGTCCCTGATGGTCACAAAGTTGCACTCTCAGTGTGATCGAAAGAAAGTTAGAATGGATGGATGAATTATCATTATTACATATCTCCTGTAATACATTATAAGATTAATATAAGCTTGTGATATACAAAGGAATGGAAACTAATTTTTGCTCCTAATAATATAATCTATTACAGGATATAACTTCCATCATGGCTGAAAAATGTAAAGAGTTGGTATACAACATACATATAAGTTGGGACTTGGCGAAAACATTATTCGAGTTTTTCTTTTTGTTCAATTTAGAATTCACTGGCAACATAAAACCGGAACAATTTTGTGTAAGAAACGAAAGTATTGCTTTATTTTTCTTGAATCTGTCGGTAACAGAATACACCAGAAGATAATTTGAGTTACTGTGAAAAGCCACAATTTGGTTCAAGGTACAAGTTGAATTTTTTTTAAATGAGAGCTTCAACTATTCGATTGCCCGGTTTTTGCGAAGGGCTATATATTGAATGTATTCAACAATAACTGTAGTTTGGAAATGATATGCTTAAACTGATTCCATATAACATACATCCATTCTATCTCATATTTCAATTTGTGCGAGTTATCATATCATCGCTTCTCTTATCCAGTTTGTGGATAGATGAACATTGACTCTGTTGTCGCAACTGTGTGAAAACATTTCTTGAAGTCGGGGAGCCGGCCGCACCTCAAGTTTCCTGATTGAACTTATGGTCAAATTGTATAATATGAATCAATCGAGAATATTGTGGTTAATGAGGTGACAGACTTTATAAATCTAGAATTCTGCTTCAAGTGTCGGAAAAAGGTTACTATTGTTCATTTTTGTTTGGATCAACTTCCCTGTTAGATCTTGTGATTAAAACTAGTACCAATTGATAGTGAAAGTCAAATGCCTTATGAAAGAACCATGGTGCTACCCCCTGCTCCGTTCGGAAGGGAAAGGAGAAGAATAGACAAGGATAATATTATGTGGTGGCAAAATTAGACTGGTAGCATTTTGAACCATTTTGCATCCCATATTTAATCTTTGATGAAAGATATAACACCGATTTGCTCGAAAACATGAAAAAAATCTAATGTGAACACCACATGTCTTACTTGTACATCTTTTGATTCAATAATTGACAGTTGATACTAATATTGACTCTAGGCAAAATCGACTCCAACCAAAATTTGAGATTCAATCATTCAGATGCTACAGTTCATTAATGGTCAGTTGTACCGCTCTAACTCAAATTTTAAACTTCACTTATACAAAAAATGTCGAATCGAAATAAGGACAGCAATGTTCATGTCACATTCAATTTTCAAATTTTGCTACGATATTGTTGAGTTAGGTGGCACCTAAAATTTAAGTGACAGCAGTGCAACTGGCCGTGGAACGCTTTAGCAGTCTCAAATACCAAATTTCATCATTCTACGGCCTAAGTCTCGAATTTATGCGAAAACTTGAGAAAGATTGTCAGATAAAGCTTACTTCCAGCTAATAGATTGTTATGAAAATATTAAGTTATTATTCGAATGCTACAATTTCTTTAGATACAAAATTTCAAGATTCTACGGCTGATTGTTCTGGATTCATATGAAAATTCGAAAACGTGCACAGTAAACTGCACTCCTGTTAAATCCGACTGCAGTCATAATGCAAGGTGTACAATTAGGTTTTATAGAAGTGTTTGATACAAAATTTCAATACTCCACGCCTGATTGTTTTGAATTAATACAAGAAACTCGAATAGACTGTGCAATTTCAGCACAGCCAATTAATATTAAAATAGAAGATAAATCAAGATGCCTCAGGAAAATTCAAAAAAAATTCCAAGTACAGTGCATTTGCGGTACAGACTATTGCAACCATAATAGGGGCTGCAAAACTAGACTTTGAACCAGTCTTAAATACAAAATTCAACTATATAGATACATACATTCATACGTACGTATCGAAGTCAAGCCGAAAATAGTCAAAATGCATTTAGGGATGCTCAAAACGAGAATTGCCATCAAAATCTCGAAATGTGATTCTGGCGGTTCAACAATACTACTTATTTATACTTTGTACCAAGTGAGTTAAAAGGGATTCACTTGGATTACTTCGATACATATTGAATGTTCATTATTTCATATTATAAGTAGTATCTGACTTTGTGCACCATATTGCAACACGAACAGCGAAGAAAATTCTTAGGGATATACGATATGGAAGACTCCCGACTTTCAAAATTATACGTTTACCAATTTGCATTGTGGAAAAACTAATCAGAGAATGAAGTTGTACATAGTTCAACAAAATCCATTCTCAACGCTTGAACATTTTGCCTTTACATTGATATATAAGATATGAAGAATGAATACTGATATACGACATGCTCCCAGCAACTTTGAAGAATAGGAGTCAAATATTTGGACAATTTTGATCGTAGACTAATTTTATGCCCCCATAATTGTTGTATTTATCATCAGTTACAGTTTTGCTTCAGAAGTTTATGTGCGATGTGCTATAAATCCATTTTGTAGGCGATTATAACAGAAAAGGTATTTCTATGGCCCTTTTTGTTACCATGGAGTTTTACTTACTTGTACACATCTATCTAAATTCACTATTTGCACGATTGGGCGTATTTATATGCTTACCGGCTCTCCATTCAAAGTGGTATGTTGATTTTACCGGCAAACTGTGATTACTATGGTTATGCTGACTTACCGCCCATGAGCAAAAGCGGTAAGTGAAAAATTGTGGACTTCCACAGAAAGTATAAATTTATTTATCGTTATATATGATTGAATATTCACAATAAAATGTCAAACTTGACAGCTGACAGCGAGTGCGCTGTGAGTGGTTACTCAATTTGAAAGAGAATATTAGAATTCATATTTGGGGTAGGTCTTCCAATCGCGCAAAAAAATTTTGAAGCATCACTGTCAATAATTACAGGACCGATTTCGCTCAATATTTGCAAACCTCGCCAAGGCTCGGCCTCCAAACAATTATTCTCAATCGGTAAACCGTACCCACTGACCTTAATACTTGAATAACTATTTTGGGACTGATCTGTCCAATATTACATTTTTGGGACTGATCTATGGAAACTACTTGATTAACACTTCACACCCACCTCTATGGGCAGTTTGATGAAGTCTTAAAAACAATTTTTGCCAAAATATGTATCATATCCTTCCGTCAATCTCTATGGAACTTGCAATTAGAGAAGTAGATACGCATTTTCAGACAATAAAATAAGACAATTTCAATGGCAACTAAGATAAACATTTGCAATGTTTCAGAAACGAATGAATAAAATTCAGTGATTTTAAATTCTTTCGTGATGATCGCCTAAAAAAACGAGATATTCTGATACTATCTTCTGGTCTCAGCTGGCGTTTCGTCCGTGATCCACAAATTCGACCAAAAAAGATCACCTCCATGGTCTTGATACACTAATTCCTTTTTTGTATCTTCCATATAATTCCTATTTTGTATCTTCCATCTCACAGGATCGATTCATAATGGTGAAGTGAGTTTTCTCTCAGGTATTCATAAGGATATGTATGAAGACTACTCGATAGACTGGTATTTATTATTGAAGTACTAAGATGAGGCATCTTATGAAAGCAACAAATAATAACTCAGTACACAGATAAAGTTTCATTTAGTTGCCTGAAACTCCATTACTGTTGCTATCCAAATTTCATTCCCAACCAAAAGTTTCTATAGGGAAGATTTCCCAGCATTTCAATAATTTAAATTGACAATTATTGATTGAACTGATAACGCATACTTGAATTAGGGTAGCAACACTAGTTTAAATATTTTGAATGTTGAGAGGAAAGTCGGTAATATGATAATAATTGTAGACAAATATTTTATCCGCTAGAGCTGAATCCAAGGGAAGAACTCTAAGACATGTACCAAGTAGTATAGAGTATTTGGAAAGGTGAGTAGGAAGTATTCCTTACCAGAGCAAGAGCAGGTTCACGGACCTTGGCTTAAGGAGGCCTTAACTTTGAGGATTTCACAAGCATTTGAGTCATCAGCTCATGGATCTTATTGAATTACGACCTATGAGCTTCAATGAGTCTTGATCCGGCATTTGTGTTGATTAAGAGAGGACGTAGACATGATAATTTCACAGTGAAAAGTATTTGAACTAAGATTGTGAAGAATTCAATACTCTTCCAAGAAGTTATGATATTTTTTTGTGTGCCTTACGGCTCTTAGGATATTGCAAAAATACTCTGTACTTTTTCTTACAATATGATGACCTAATGAGGGGAGGTTTCAAGCTCCCAGAATTAAGATTTATATTCACACTGACCCTCATCACACATTTATAGAGAAATCTTGAACAAAATGCAAGTTTAGACCAAAATTTTGTCACATTTTCATAGAGCAATTATTATCACAATTTATATGACATCCGTAAGTCCTTCCTAATAAATTATCCTTCACATACTCCCATTCATGGAATCTACCAACAGTTCACGGACATGGCAGATACATTTTACTTCAGAACTCGAAAATAGCAATTATCAATCAAAAATCCATATTTTTTCGCAAAATCTTTCAATTTACTATGAGTTCTCTATCAACCAATGACATATTACTACTCTTTGAAGATGTCTTAAGTATCAACCCATTTCAAAACTTGAATAATGTAATTCAACGCAAACCTTTGAATATATCGCTTCACATGTGTCATCGATACAACATTCTACGCAAGAGAGGTGCTTATCGGACTGTAAAAACTAAATCTGGCAACAAGGGGGACGCCACCTCAAACATGAAGTGAAAGCATATATATAGATAGGACGCCACTATAAACGCAATATGTAACGTATATTATTGACGCCACATTGATGTTATGATGAAAAGAGGTCATATTGTATAGGAAATGGGAACTCTGTGAATATTGCGTGAAATGGAATTTCTGTGTGGAATCTGAAGAGCCCATGAGAAATTATGTAATACACTTTGATCAGATCTCAACTATACGCGTTCCTTTCAGTAGACCCCAAAATGAACATCTTTGTAAGGACGTCAATTTGATAGGGGGATTTATATATATATATACATATAAATATATATATATACATATAAATATATATATATATACATATATATATATATATATATATATATATATATATATATATATATATATATATATATATATATATATATATATATATATATATATATATATATATATATATATATATATATATGATTAAACACAAAATCTTATCGTTCCACAATTAATCGTTTTGAATTTACCCAAGAGATTATAAGAATCTGTCATGTGAAATGCGCCTTCAGCCAAGTCGGTTGCTATGGGAACAGTAGGCCATTATTCTTACACTACAACATTCCTAAATACTGATTTCCGAAATTCTACGACTACCAACAGATCTGAATTCATGCACAAAATTAAAAAATAAATTCCTACTGGAGTGCACTTCCGGTTCAGCCTATTGTTATGAGAATAGTAGGCAATCATTCAGATGCTACAGCAGACCGAAATACCAAATTTCAATATTCTACACCTGATCGTTTCGAATTTATGCGGAAAATTCCAGAAAACTGTCAAGTAAAGTGCACTTCCGGCTTAGTGGATCTCAATAAGAATAAGTTATGAGCATCTAGACGGTATAGTCGTCCTAAATACTGAGTTCTAACAATCTACGTTCAATCGTTTTGCATGTATGAGGAATATTCAAAAAATGTTTCGAATAAAGTCTTCTTCCGGTTTAGTCGATAGCAATTATAATGCAAGGTGTACAACTAGATATCATGAGAAGACCTAATACAAAATTCAAATATTTTATGACTGATTGTTTAGAATTCATGCGGAAAATTCAAAAAGTCTGTCATATAATATGCACTTCCGGCAAAGCCGATTGTTACAAGAATAGAAGATGACCATTTAGATGCTACAGCAATTGCAAATGCTGAATTCCAGTATCCCATGGCTGATTATTTTGAATTTATGTGGGAGATTAAAAAAAAAAATTCGCGTAAGGTGTACTTCTGGTTCTGAATTTCAACATCCCATAGTTGATCATTCTGGACTTATTGAAAAAATTCGAAAGAAGTTTCAACTAAAGTGCACTTCCGGTACAAACGATTGAAACCAGGATGTGAGGTGCACAACTAGACCCTATACCAGTCTCAAATACAAAATTTCAACATCATACGTTGAAATTTGCGAGTTACGCACGCACGCACGAACATACGTACCGACATCAAGTCAAAAATAGTCAAAATGGATTCAGGGATGCTCAAAACAGATATTTCCATCAAAATCTCGATAGGTGAATTTTGTCAGTTCCACAATACTTTATTGTACTTAGTACAAGTGAGTGAAAAATCGATATTTTGGAATAATCGCCCGCATCAGATATAGCTATGATGGGTTTATTACGTGCTGAATAGTATGCATCTCAATAATCTGACAAATTATGTGTGACATAAGGAAGTGGGAAAGTCACAATCTGCGATTTTTCTCTCATTCCGAAAAAAATAGTTCAAGAGTCACGGAGAAAATATAAACTGCCGATTTCCTCAAGACAAAATGGCACAAATCGTCGATAAAGCTTGATGCGTTCAGTAAAACATGTATTTCAAGCCTGTAGACGCTGTCTCCACCGGTGAATAGGCATACATCATATGATCTTTTTTTTTTGTACCATCTAATCTTCTTAATCCAATAGGTCCTCACCACGCTTGAGTAAATCCTCATTCAGCATCGTAGGCTCTCTTACTAAAATTACTAAGGAAGATTCAATCAAAATCAATCACCTCATACTTCTGTAGTTCTTAGCAGGTGGAAACATTTTTATATGATATAACCGTAGTCCTTATGTTATTGAGGTAATTCTCAAGAGGTCAGAAGATATCGGTATATACTCGTATGTGATTAAAACCGCTAAAAACTATGGAGGAACGTTGCCCCCATTCTTTCGTAACCTAGTTATCCTATTTTTGCACCGGAATACTCAAGAAGCTTCTTGCTATGATTGTTTTACCATCAGTTTGGAGCTATTCCTGAAGAATTGAGAAAAATCTTCGAAAAATTCCCAATTTCCAAATTGAAGAGCAAGAAGGCATTGAACTGTTAGAATTAGGATGAATCGCCTTTGTGGGAAACTATTTCTCCACCGACGTGTTGCTTCTGCTATATTCTATTTCCCGTGGTTGCTTTACACTATGTGATTCAATTTTGATATGCCTCTCAGGATCTAAGCCTTGGCGCACTCTATATTGTTATTACTACGATAGAATACACCAATAGAACATTATCAAAATTACATATTTATTATCCCTTTTATCTCAAGAACATGATGAAATCAACGGAACGAACTATAAAGGGTGTCGAAAAAAACGGTAAATTCATTTATGGTATATACATTTCGATGTGCTGATTCACAATCTGAAAGAATCAAAATTATGGGGGTGCTTCAAAAAGAGTACATATCTAGTACAACTGGTCGACACGAAATTCCTAATGAAGCTAATAAATTCTGATGATTACCTGTATTCATTTGTTTATCGCTGTTCAGAATAAAACTAATTAATTTGTCATTTGTTAAATACTTATTTATTAGCTTCATCAGGAAAGAAGTGTCGACCAGTATCAATAGAAATGTACTCTTCTCGAAGCACCTCCATAGTTTTGCGAATTTTACGGAAAAATATTTGGTTGTGGAACGGCACATCAAAATGTTTACATGAAAAAATTTCCGTTTTTTCTATCACCCCGTATAGTAATGAACAGATATGCGATTCAATACAGATATTGAATTATTCATGCCACCATAAAACTGTGAGTGATTGATAAAAATACTTCCCAAATAAGAAGAAGTAATTGATTCATTGCTAGAATATTTTTCTGACACCATCTAGCAATATTCTTATAATATGTACATGTTCCTCTTCTTCCACCCAATTTTTTTTCTGTGCAGCTCAATTTCCACCAATTCTTGGCTGTTCTATTATTCACACCACTTATCTACAGGACTTCTTGATGAGTTCTGGGAATAGGATCAATATATATTTTCCCGATACACACATCAGATATAATTTTTGTAGTTCAGTTCTAGCTTGCGTCTGTTTTCAGTTTCCGATGAATAAATAGGAAAAGTGTTTTCGACACTCCGATAAATTCACGTTTGTACGAAATAAACGGTTTCTCTGTTGGAAGTTTCATCGTGTGATCTTTTAGTTTCTTGTAGGGTGGATAAAATGATTTTGCTTGGAGCTCACAGGATAAGAACCATTCGGAATTTTTTGCTGGACTTTTTTATGATGAATGCGCATTATACTTCCCATCTTTCATTAATTGAGGTCTTCCGGATTTGGGGAAATGACTCGGAGTCATTTATAAAAGTTGCTCTACTTTCCTTCAAGAAAGAATCGGAACTCACAATCTTCTATATGAAATATCACATTAGATTGTCCTTTTTCTATATGAGAATACTATTACTGTATCAATATTGCTGATATGCGGGGAAAAGGTGAGTGTTTTTAGAGAAATACGAATTGTGTTTGAATATTAGATTAATTACTTTTCCAATTCAACATCATCCTTTAATTTCTTCCTGACAGAGTTCAGAAAGAGTAGTTTGAAATGTTTACACAATTTCCGCGCTTAAATTAGTTTTCAGACAATCTTATTTTTCAGAGCAATTCAAATGGTCTAATTGCCAGTTATCGTATTTTATTACCTCAAAAAAAGGAAAGAAGCTGTAAAGTTTCGTAACTTGAATTAATTTTGGTGGAGACTTATACATTGTAAGATGTTTTTCAAGTATTTAGTGATAGTTACTTTTGCCTAGTTTCAGTTAATAGCTACAGGCGGAGGCAGCTATTATCTTGCCCTTGCAACTAACAAAGATCTTTTCATTGCATTTTTATATGTCAAATTGAGACTTGTATTATCGGATGTGTTCTTCATGGTGTTTGCATTTGCTGTGAACGTGATAGCACATGAATAATACACAGTATTCATTCATAACGAATGTTTTCAAATGTACATAGGAATATGCACAGTTGTACAAGGAAATCTTGATATATAACATAATATGATAGGCATGAGCAAACCGGAACATACAAGCGGCGAAGCATAGAGGCGAGACCTCCACCATGACGCTACTGCTCTCGAAAGATATTTCATTTACGTGCAGAAAACAAGGTTAAAATATTAGGAATCTCATCATTGGAAGTTAGAAGTTAATGAAAGTGTGCTGGAATATTTGATTCTGATGAATGAGTTTTTAGTTCATAACTTTTTGGTAATTGAATTCTGAAGTTGAACAAAGCAATTATTATTCATGCATGCTATCTCAACAAATACATGTGATATAGAATATGGAAACTTCCACAGAATACGGAACATTTGAATATTGTGTGTGTATCCAGTTTTACTTTTCAAGACCAATGCTGCCAAGCTCAGAAACGAAGTTCACCACAGTTTTGTCTGCATTCAAAATTCACAGGCTATGCGTATTGATCCCAATAAATCTAAAGATTATATTCGAACTTTCTTGAGTCCACGAATAGACAAGAATCTGATAATACAGCTACACTGTTGTATGTTTCAACAAGCTCTGCAGCTCTTGAACTCGACAAGATACTTATAATTAATTAAACAAGGGGTGAATGTTGATCCCACTCGATATTAAACTTTGTTTCAAGAGGATCGGAAGAGTGTGATATACGTTGAAGCTTATACTCTATAAATTTTGCAAAAAATAATGAAAAAATGAGCTAATGCGTTGGCATAGCGGAAAATAAAATTTCTGGAAGTGAATAATGTTTCTGCAGTAGCTCAGTTTGCGATCAGTCCAGTTGCAATAGGAATTTTGGTTCTTGAGAGCATGCAGTATTTCATTAAATTCCTCTTTGATAAAATAAGAACCAATCTAGAGTCTGAAATTGTTGAGTTTCAGTTTGTTCATGTCTAGGAACTCTATAAATATCATCATTCTCTCATGTATTTCGCTACTATTTTGGAACAGGATTTTCATATATTTGTATCTTGTTTCATCAAAATATCTTTAGCAATACAAGAGAACTCATAGGATATCCTGTATCAGTATTCCTACATTTGTGACCAGATTCTTGCAAATTGCTATCCAACCAATTTGTCAAGCAACGTTTCTACTGAATTGTTCCACATCCTTTCAATAGATCAATTCATTTCCCTATAGTCGACGAAAATCCTACTTCACGAATCCGTTGATCTAATCAATGAAAGTATAACGTGATACTTTGATTAAGTATATGCTCAACCATACTTCTCATATCAAATCGAATAAAAAAAATCATTCAAATTGTCATCTTTAGTATATTGGAAATATGAAAGAAAGTATAACATGGCACATTGAATTAATGCCCATTCTCACTTCTGTTATTGGATTTCAATTGAATAGTATCCTGACGATTTATTCTGTAGTATTTTAGGACGATAATTATAGCAGCCGCAGGAATAAAAATGAATGCTATATTACAGCGATTCTTCTGTTGATGTTATGTGTTATCCTAAGTCAAATTGAAATATTCTATAATGCAGTTGTACATAAAGTTTTATTTGCAATTCGTACATATTGTCCAAGCAACAAAGACCGAAATAAGCCAAAATGCGAAAAAATATCATGTAGAAGCCAATTTTGACACAAATGTAGGGTGGAGGTGGAGCTGAGGAAAAGGGAGTAGTTTGAAGATCTCTTTTACCAGTTTTTTGTTGATAACTAAAAAACTACTGCCTCTAGCAAAATGAAATTGATACATTAAATAATTCTAATAAAAATTCTCTACATATGACATTGAATATATTCTTTCACTAGCATCAGAACTAGAGGAGATATTGTATGGAATTTTTTGAAGAGAAGGCATCATAAACTGGTAATAATGAACCATTCTTATGGCTTCGTTACGATATTTTTGTCACTTGGTCCCATGGTCGTGATAGTTTGAATGGTTTTTTGACCGATTTGAATAATATCCATGGAAATATCAAATTTACATCAAAGATTGATAATGATGACTCTTTAAAATCTCTTGATGTAAATTTAAAACGAACCAATGATAATAGAGTTTTGCATACTGCTTGTAGGAAGCCTACACACACGAATCAATCTATTCATGCCGATTTACATCACCATCCTTCACTTAAGTATGGAACAATTGAATACTTATTCCGAAGAGCTAATGATATTTGTCATCCTAACTTGATGATGAAATTAATAATCTGGAAGTGATTTTCCAGAAAAATGGATTCAATTATCACTCCATTAGAAAGGCTCCTCGATCCAAGTCTACCAATACTACTGTTAAGGATACTAGCGTGAGAAGAAATTATGTTTCTTCACCTTATGTGAGCAATGTTTCAGAGAAGATCGAAAAGATCTTGTCAAGGTATAATTCCAAAGTCTCCTTCGCTCCGGTAAAAAAAATAAAGCAGTTCATGAGACCTGGAAAAGAAGTGATTCCCCTACAATCTTCGGGCATTTATAAGATCCCTTGTACCTGTGGGAAAGTCCACATTGGACAGACGGGCCGAACTGTGAACACTCGCATTATTGAACATAGGAGATGCATAAGATTGAACCGTCCAAATAAATCTTCTGTAGCTAATCATGCCCTTGAGATTTTGCATGACATCAAGTTTGGAAAAACAAGAATAGGCGCAAGATGCTCATCAATTCATGATAGATTGGTCCGAGAAGCAATTGAGAAACATCGAAATAACTTCAACCATACTGATGATTTTGAATTATCGAATGTTTGGCTTTCTCTAATCAATAACACACATATATAATGACTATGTTCCAGTTGGTGTAGCTCTGTGTATATTTTGTATTATGAAGTACACTGAAGACTATTTGACACTGCAGTTGTGAGCCAAACCAATAGCAAAAAGTAGCGCTATGCTGTCTTGTTGAAATGTCGTGTACTTTGTGATTCAGGATGTGGGCGGAGCTGTACCAAGTAGGACATATTCGTCTGTTTGGGGTTTTCACGGGGTTTTCCTAAAGCCTTGAGTGAATGCCAGAGGATTTTAGTTTTGATCGAAGGATCAGAACGTCAAAGTTTCCAATAAATATACAGTATTTAAGATAAAAGTCGTTTTCATCCAATAAAATGCTGAAAAATGTATGGATTATTGAAAATAATAAAACAATAGTTTCTGTTGTCGAACATCAACTCTTAATGATAGATGAACTATGTGCAGATCACGTATTGATGACTCTACTACAGATAAGTGTAATCATGCAATATATAACGGGAGAATTGTGTGTTGAGGTGATCTCAATAATGTTCATTATAGGAAATAGGGTCAGAGCTTACCCCTTTTCTCTATTTAGTATTTATTTTGTAAGGTTGAAAATTTTATGCCCAGATTCAGGTTTTTTCTACTCATTTTGGTTTTTGCTCAGAGTGAAAAGTTTTCAGAGTCTTATTTGAGGTTTTTTTTCTAGTGCTAAATTTTTGGTTAAACAAAAAATTAGAGTTATTGGAATCAAATTGTTCCAAACACACACATTTCGAGCTTTTATTGATCAAATAATTCTATCTGTACTCACTAAAGAGTACTTAGTTGATTAAATGATGCCTTAATCGTGAACAAACATCGGTACTCGGTATTTTTGACATCGTCAATTTTTTTCCAGCCAGAATAGCCTCAAATTAACATTTATATCAATATTCAGATCAGCTGATCCAGATGCAATGAACTCGTGCTGACAATCTAATGTTCAAGAAATGTACCAACTATTTAAAAATATACGTGAAATTCCTAAATAGAAATAAAACTTCTCAACAATAACATATAAATACGACCAATATACCAAATTTTTGGGTTCAGAGATAAATTTGATCTTTCTTGCAGCATATACAAAAATAGAATAATCAAGGTGAGCGAATATCAGTGTATTATTGAAATACTGTTACTCTTTCAGTTTCAAATGAATGATTGTTAAGACTATGATGGTTTGAAGTTTCAAAATAATCATTTAAATCGACAGCTGTCATTCTTCCAACAAATGAGGAACATTCAGTTCGAACCATAGGCGCACTATGAAATTTTTGACCAAACTGACGAATTTTCACTCGATATCCAGGAGACTTATGCAGGGGCCACACTTACGTCTAATACCATTAATTGAGGCGTTATGTGACAATTGATATATTGTCATTGACAATGTGTTTATTGTTGAGCAACGCCTTAATTAATGGCATTAGGCGTAAGTGTGGCCCCAGCATTACAGAAAAAAGTTATCAAGAAAAATTGTTAGGCTTGAAGAGATCTATTGCAGGTTAAAATTTATGAACTTATTTCTGTTACACCCTGTATATATATATATATATATATATATATATATATATATATATATATATATATATATATATATATATATATATATATATATATATATATATATATCTACAGATAGGTAGATTCGTTTAAATATCGCACCTTGAGAGTTACAGTAGCACATCTAAAAATACACAGTTTTCTGGGAAACGTTAATTACAGGTTTTGATTCTTTCCAATTGCTTTCTGGCCCTATAAAATGAACCATACGTTTTTTTACTCACATTTAGTAGCTTTCATCTTCACTCATAGCATTCAACCATGCTATAGGCCTAACTCAAAGCACTTCTTATTAAATGTGCCTCTGGAATTCTCATAGTGCGATATAGTTGTTGAATACCGGTTTTTTTAAAAAATTACAAATTAAAAAAACAGTACAGTAGTCCCCTTTCACCGACCAAATGGGGCTGGGCCAAAGGATATGATGAGATTCTCAGCTCAGTTAGCAAGAACGACTCTGTGGCACCAGACTAGATATGGAATGCGCTTTGGTACATATACAAATAGAGCCCAAAAGCAGCATCGATGATGATGATGAAAATATGGATGATGACGAGAATTGATGTACAAGATGCATGTACTTGTAATTCAATTTTCGAGAATAGAGACCAAGTATCCATAATTTTTCCTTACCCTACCCTCCATACATCGTTGAGTATTGATCCTAACAAAAAAGTATATCGGATTTTTTTTTGTAGGATCCTGAGCAAAAAAAAAACCTTGATCTAGGAATAAGATCTTCAACCCAACGACACTGCCGAGCGTCGCTAGAAAAGGGATACTAAATAGAGTAAAAAGGAAAGTTCTTACCTCATTCTCCATAGAGGCACATTATTGTGATCCTCTCAGCACACAATTTTTCTATTACATATTACATGATTATACTTACTTGTAGAGTCATTGATATGTGCTTAAGGCATCATTTGAAGTTGATGTTGAACAATAATAGTATATTGTGAAGCTATGGATGGAGCAAGATGATTTCAGTTGAGGGTGAGTGCTGCTTGCTCGAGGGAAGCAAGATCTGGCATCATCCTTGGCTGAAACCGTGTTTTGTCACGTGCCACACACTGTATTTTTCATTATACCTGCATTGGAATTTTTAACTTTACTTTGTCATAACAAGGTGAATATTTTTCTTTTAATTTTGCAGGTAACAAGTTGAGAGAAGTTGCTTGTGCTTTATCAATGAAATGTGGTGTATTCGAAATTGTCGTATGATTACTTTTTGTCTTGCAACTAATCGTCTTTATAATTTAATTTACAGTTACGAATACAGCAACTGCCACATTAACTGAGATTATATGATTTTCATTTAGAGATTGACAATGAACTAATGCAACTCTGTCAGGGATGAAACGATGTGAGAAACAGATTCAGCGGGCAGAAACAAGCTAGTTCCTCCCCTAGGGCAGAAACAAGCCTGTCTCTGCCTGGCTACACTCGCATTTGTTTGGAATTGTCTTGTTTCGACTGACAAAACAGGCGTTAAAACGCGGTATTTCAATGCAGGCATTATAAAAGAACTATTATTTCATAATTTCTCATTTTATGCCTTTCATATCTCCTCTGGTACTGATTTTAGCAAAAAAAATATATGAGAAATTTTTTGTGGAGAGTTTTTTCCAATCAATGAAATATACGGACATTATTCTGCTCGAAGCAGTAGTTCTTGAATTATTAACAAAAAGCTTGAATAAGAGACCTACAAACTACTCTCACCCCCACCCATCAGGACCTCATACCTGCGCAAATATTGGCCACCACATGAGTTTTTTTGCTATTTTGTCCTCCGTTGCCTGGACTTATAGTTCATTTCCATGTCATGTCTTATCTATCAGCTTGCTTGCCTCCAAACTGCAACTCGTTACAAAAAAGTATCATTTATGTACTTGTGATCTCAATATAATCCTTATAATCTTGTTGAGTAGTGTAAAACAAGGATGACAATATCAAATAGATATGGGTACTTACGTAGTTATAGAAGAGAATTAATTTGGAATTATAATAAGGACCATCCAATTGGATCCGATTGAAAACTGTTTTGCTGCTGTGAGTGTCCTTGTATATAACAAATACCTAAGTCAAACATGTTCTTGACTAGTTATTGTATACATCAATTATTTCTGATTATATTTAAACGCATTCAAATGAAACCCACAACAAAAGCGAGCAATTAATTTCATGAACTTTTATAAACCCTCAAAGCAATTTTATTAAAATCTACATACAAGTTGATATCTATCAAATAACGTTTTGCATACTCTATTATTCCCGAAGGCTTTTATTTTAATTTACCGATGGAAGGAAACATTGAATAATTCTCCAATCTGAAAAATTTATAACAGAATATTCTAGTAGTGGGAAATTTTAATTTGCGAATATTTGAGATTATTTTAATCGCCGTTGATTTTTTTACTCTCTTCCGCATACTTTAGCAGCTGAAAAAATAGCATGATTGCTTGTACTGAAAGTAGAATAATTAATGTGAGTTCAATCAGTAGTGCTGGACAATCAAAATGACATGATCCATTTTGCCAACATAGCATGTTCATAAACTTATGGCCGAAATGAACACTGGAGTATCCAACGATGTGAAATGTAGAATACGCCGTAATATATGATCAAATATTCCATTTAAACGTCAATCTTTTCAGCGGCGAACAAGTTGATGATTGATAATGATGACATTTTATAATTCTGTTTGAAGACGTTAGTTTGAAGGGACTGTCATCTCGAACAAATTTATGAAACAATGTCGTTTGATTCACAAGTAACGCATACAAAACATTCCGATTTCCTTGAATAGTGACTAGAATGGAGGATGCTGCTTTCCAATTAGAATCGAGAGGAAGATTGGAATTTCTTCGTATATAACAGTATTCGAATTCAATTAATATCATAAAAGTGAAATAAAATAGGAATTGAACAGTATTTGTGATGACAAATTACTTGTTCTTACTTCAAAGACATTTCAAATTGGAAAAGTCTCAAAGTTATCTCTACTCATAGTGAGGAATATTGCTATAATTTTCAGAAAACTAATCAGAAAGCAAAGATAGACTAGATATTATAATTTGACTTTGAAGTTGAGTGTTAGTTCAATACTAGAATAAGTTGAGCTTTGTTAACAAAGCTAACTCCTCCACCACAACCGAGTCAAATAGTCCGTGAAGTTTTTGCGTCCTAGCCACAAACCTCAGTCTCTTTGTTCAACTCACTCTTCTGAGAGGTCTTTCAATGTTTTTGGGTGTATCCCACTGCGGCTAACCACAAACCTCCCACATCACATAAGGCGTGGAATTAAATTGAGTTTGTTGAGCTTCACCGCTGTTAACGTCTTGGAGAAAACAGTAAAATTAATTCTGTAAGTGTCTCAAATCCTACGGGAGATAGAAAAATGTAAGATCTCTATAAATGGGGATGAAAATGTTGGTTCATATATTTTCAATACGATTCATGTTTCTTCATATTAGAGTTGAAATTTCAGAATGAATGAATTTCAACGATAGCAATTATTGAGCAAAATCAATGAACAGATTCAGTGAATGTAATTATTCTCATTCTCTGTAACGCTTCCCGTTCAGATTTGATTCCTTTTGTCGTATTATATCCAATTCTCAGCCGTACAAATTAATTTTTGATGTATTTCTATACCGCCAAATTCGCTCATGAATTGAAAATAACAAAATTTCATTTGCTGTTTGTTAATTGACGTGAATTTCCAATTATCGAGAAGTTTTATTCTTCGTAATTAAAACCATGATGAGTAGAGTCGTGGATTTCAGTGATTGTTATCAAGTTATTGATAGAATTTTTAAGTGATGAGTATTTAATGATTCAGTAATTGCATTTGAAATTGATGGTTACTTTAACTACATCAAATAGTGTATACATAGTTGTTCTGATATAGGGTACTCATTGAAGTTTAATTTTTTAACATGGAACATTGAAATGAATGTTTGCATGTCATGATAATTATACACAAAACAGTAATTGCACTATTAATATTTGATATAGTGTAACGATACACTCGCTGATGGCGTGGTTGTTACTTTTGACGTCGCAATCGAAAACTGCTAACGGTGTGCTCGGGCGCCAATACGGTCGGTGACGCAGTTTTTCTATGACGGACAGCTAGATAGCTCAGACGGGAAGGGTTAGGGTTGTCAGAAATAATTATCAGGAGGTAGGTGTCACAATGAGATTTATTACACACAAAAAACGACGACGATGAACATAGAACATTATTTTACAGGAACTTGTACGGCGATACTTCGGCGGACGGTGACGGACGGCTGAACATGACACTCGACACCTGCGGTCGCAGTACGAACCCAGGCGGTCGCAGATGACGAGAAACTTTCTATGCGAGTGGAACCAAACTTGCTCCCTCGCAGTGATGCTACGTTAAGTCGGTTCGATACTGTGAAGTCACCAGGTGGCTCCTCCAGCAGTGCTTCTACGTTAAGTCAATCAAACGCTTCGAAATCACGAAGACTTCTTCAGCGGTGCTTCTACATTAAATAATCAAACGCTTCGAAATCACGAAGACTCCTTCAGCGGTGCTTCTACGTTAAATAATCAAACGCTTCGAAATCACCAAGACTTCTTCAGCGGTGCTTCTACTTTAAATAATCCAAAAAATATTCTAAGCTCAAAAACAGCAAAAATATTTTAAGTTCAAACAACAAAAATATTTAAAGTTCAAAAACAGCAAAAATATTCTAAGTTCCTTTTACTGACTTAGAAAAAACAAAACAAACTCACAAATTGTGTCGGACAGCTGTGCTAACGGACTTAGCACAAAAACTTCACTTGGACGGTACACACTCTGAAGATGACGCTCGGTATCGGAACTGGTAGCGTACTTGGAACGGCTGCTCAGAAGACTTGACTTACAAAGAAGTGACTTAAGTCGGCCAGAAGGCCTTATTTACACCCATATTTTACTGAAACCTTACTTTTAAAAATTAAATCCATATTAGCGCTAGCAATAATATAAAGAAGAAATACAGAAAAAAGGAGTAATTTTTCAAATACAAATTTCATTACAATAATACATTCCTTATTACTCTCCTGTCGAATATATCCTTTTCTGATTTCATTTCCTCAATATTAAAATTATTCTAAATACTTCCTCGGTCGGTAATAAAGATTATGTCGGTAAGTTGAACTGTCAAAATGTCAGCTGTTTGTATTCGGGTATTTGTCAGCGGTCACGAACATAACATCAAAAAATATACAATATACAACATATTTACAGGACAACAGTGAATTACACTCAGACTTTATTACGGTAAGACATAAGACATAAATACAGATCACACGATCTCAACTCCTTTTAATTTCAGGTGTTTTTAAAAACCTAACCTTATTCGTCCACATGTGAAAGATAGTAAACGGTATTGGAAACAGCTGAAAACGGATGAATGAACGGTAAGTGATGTTGTGTGTTGATGCAGAGTTACTGAATTTGAATTTTACAGGGTGCGCAAGAAGTGAATAAAATTGTGATGGACTAAAAAATGTTAGGCGGTAGCAGAAGGCTCTGGGATGTGCAACAATGACGGATTTTGGGGCCTAATTTGTTACAATAGCAATCTTATTGCTAACCAATTGAGGTCTTTCCAGAAAAATCTTATGGAAATGTCAATTAGCTACTCATAAGCAATGTTCAATGAACTGTAATTTTTTATTACTCAAGTATCATTCATGACGATAATTAGATGATTAGTCCACTTGGGATGTATCTCACACATAACAAGATTTTCAATTTTTTGAGCTTATATTGCGACCATCATTTGAAGTCCAAAGCTTGCGACTGCAAATAACTCACTCAATTAAACAATCGTTCCAAATATAAACTTACGTGCAAATTGGTTGGAACAGAGGACTGTGCGTTTGTTGGCTCCATAAGTCTGCAGTGCATTTTTCAGTATGATTCGTGTCATTCCTTTACGGAGATGACCTTCCGCAGACGTTTAGTGTTGCCTCCACTGAATTGGTGTATGTGTTCTTGAGTTCATCATCGTACTAACGTATTTGAGTGACATTGTCTGTCATGCGTTCTTCTGGCTGCTTCGTCTCAATATTTCACAGGTTCTCGATGAGATTCAGGTTGGGTGAATGTCTGGGCCAATCGAAAACTTTGATTTGGTTATCCAGCATAGAGACCTTTACCAGTTTTGAATTGTGACTAAAGACCCGGTCGTGTTGGGATGTCCAGTCAAAGATTCGCATGTGCAACGATGCTGCGGCCACTAAAGCGGGTTTTCATGACAAATGGCGCTAGAAACTTAGTTCCTGATCAAGGCATGATGAATTTGACTGAATAAATCAAAGTATCATGCCGTGGGATCGTTTTATTTGTGCGAGCCTCCGAAAAGACATTTCAGCACGACATGACCTCTTGTTACAGTCATAGTTTCGGTCTGCTAAAGGCTAAAATGCTGAAGGAGAGAATTGGGGTGCTCGATTGACCTCGAGATTTACTTGACTTGGATCCCATTCAGGGCTCATTCAGCCTCATGAATTATTTGCGATTGCTTCTTTTTGGATATGAAGGGTTGAAGAACTGAACACTATTTTTCAACATCTATATTCTAAGCGTCTAGAGATGATACCTCTAGATTCAAAAATATGTTTACGTTACTTATGAGTCAAAATAATATTTCCGGTAGTGCAAAAGAACAATGATACTCTAGTTTCTGATGTTGAATGCATTCCCAGACTTATAATCTGGTCTTGTATCAAGAAACATACTATTTTGAACGTTCTGTCAAGGCTATATAAAATAACGAAATCATTGCTATGATATTGTTCAAATATTGTGTGGAGCTCGATTCTGGAACCTTTCAAGATATTATATACGCAAATAATATTCAGCAAGAAGAATATAAATATAACTACAAATGTAGATAAGCATTTCCAAACTTATGAATTTATAGCAATATCACAAGCAGTACGAAGTTTCTAACGTACAAATATACTCCCTCAATTGGTAGGATAAGAGCAAGGATACAGCAATGGAAGTGCTTTTGGAATTGAGTTGTTTTTTCATCCGCTTGAGTCGACCGACTCATAGAATTGGCTGTGCTGGTGAAGTACCGTATCGTTACATGTTCTATAATTCATTCCGCGATGTTGAGACGTTGAAGTTTGGCAAGAATCTCACTCGTGTTAACAAACTTCCAGTCTGTCGTGCATTATAAAATGTTCTTGAGAGTTGGTGAAGATGTGTAGCTACCTAATTTATATCCTGTTCATATTTGAAAGTATAAGCACAGTATTTTGGAACATATTCTAGGTCTTCCATGGTGTTGACAGTTTCTGATTAAATTTCTTCAAACATTTGGATAATTTTAGGTCTTTTCTTTCGAAGTAGAGAAGTTCTTCTTCTGAAGAGTTCTGTATATCTTTTCCAAAGTTCCACCTTCCAAACTAATCCCTGACTACTGTCATCTTATAAATGATTATATTTTCATCAAATCTGATACATGCAATAATATCGCAGATAGTTCTAGTCAAGGGGAAATTGCAGGTATATATTTATAGGACAGTTCTCTCATCAATCACTCTTGAAAAATTCGTTATATCTCAACTACATTACAGGCTAATCTTCTAGCAGCATTTCGTATTAGTCGTCTTCTATTTTATCACATTTTGAAATACAACCCTTCTCATTTGTTTCTGTGCCAATATTATTTACATTAAGATTTAGTTGACATTTGTGATAGGAATGAAGATAGTATATCAGGGGGAGAGAACAATAGTCAATTTGATCTGCTGCATGAACAATATGATGAGAGATAGTGTAACTGTATTGACGAACTTCGTTGGAAACATTGTAGGTCACACTCAAATTCTAAATTCAGCGTGAGCAATGCAAATCTAAAATTAGTCAACATTGTGTAGGTTATGGGTTACTAGTACAGAATTCTGTTGTTATTGTGATGCAACTCACGTGTATATCTGTATGATTATATTATTGTTTGATGATATACAGCATGATTTATATCTACGGAACAAATATTAATAACAGAGAGATGATGTCATTTGGAGCAGATATATTCATTGAACTTACATTCAATTCTACTATGGTTTAAATTGTACATTTGTTGATGACATGATGTTGAAAAAGGAGGAAGGAGGAAAACTGTGTGATACTCGTACAATCACTAATAAAATATGGACTGTTTCCTTAAATATCGAGAGCAATTTCAACAAAAACGGAATGAGCAATTGAATTCAACGTGATATATAGCTAAAGAGTTGATATTACTCTGGTAGGATCAAAAGGACCAATAAATTCGATTGAAACATGGAAATTATTTGCATCGAATGAGCTTCATCAAGATCCACATGTATTCTACAATCCATTACATATGAAACAGATAATTCTGACCTCATATCTAGACAACTGTACAGCTTTTGTGGTGATAAACTATATTGATATTTTACAGTGTTCGTTTCTGGGAGACTTTGTATAGATATGTGGTTAAATACAACAACAGATACGTTTACATATATTAGAATAGCGTATATTTCTTTGATCTACTTTCTACCAAACTCGAAACAAATTTTTTGTAATTATTGCATTTAAAAGATCAAAGACTAAAAACATGAAAATAGTATCAAGAGAACTACAAACTTATAAACCCGCGCTAGGAGGAACTAGAGAGTTTTAGTTTACATGCTGAATATACTTGCTTTACTTTGCTTTTAGAATGACATCCGCATTCCCATGAGCAATGCAATTTGCTTTACATCAGTAACAGAAATACAAAGAATAGTAAAACTCAGTACTAAGTTTCGGACAAAACTTGCATTATCTCAAATATCACAACAGATGAATAGCTGGAAGAAATAAAACAAAACTGCACTTAGGTTTCAGATTTAACGTGAACACAGAATAGTCAAAAGTCTGTTGTTTGAAATTATTATGGAAGAGGGGTAAGAGGAAATGATTTAATCATGCACATGATTGAATATTCATCAAGTTCTATTATAATAATTAAGGTATTAAGGGTGTTGAAAGGGCAATAATGCTTGAGATCAACGGTGTACTTTCCGAGGGCCTTTGATCTGAGGTGTATACGTTAACTGTAGGCATTATAGTCCGTTCAACTCCCGTGGTGCCTTCAATGTTCAATGTTCAACTTTTGTACTATTTCAATCAAAATTTTTAGCAGTGTATGTCCTATCACTGTGCTTTTCTGCCAGAGAAATAGCTCTAGTTACTTGCTGTTATCAGTCAACTTGTTTGTTATCCTTCATAATAATGCCCTTAGACATTATTCTGAAGAATAATGCCTTTGGGTATTATTTCTTACGTGATTATCCTGAAATCAGTATTATTATAACAACAATATTAAGCTTGTTGGGCATTAACATATTATTGGCTGTGTGTGTGACGACAACGTCCCCTATAACGCATTTTTTTCTGGATCTGTAAGTATTAACATCATTGATAATTGTGCATATAAGTTTCTTGGAAAATAATTAAGAACTTAGTGATTGTTGGGCGATATTGAGATTAAAAAGTTGTTCATTTTGCATCGGCTAAGGTCAGGTAACTCAATATGGTCAGAACGACATGTAGGATAAGCATGATAATGAAGATTAATTAGTAGTTCCTGAAAGTATTTCATATCAGAACTGAAGAGAGTTTGTGATATTGAGTACTGAATGATAGAAAAATCCATTGAAAGTGTCCGTACTAATGCCTGTTTTGTGCACATCTCACGCTGCAGTCGATTAAGCTATTCCCACCTTGTACTTCGCACCCTACCAATACATAATATATTACTTAAGATACATTTTTGGTGGTAATACAGCCTGACACATTCTGCATAGTTAATGTAATTCCTGATCAGTATATCCTTTCATATAATTATTCACACAGTCTTTGATTGAAAGTCGTTGATCATATTTGTGGATGATCTTGAACTCATTTAAAAATATAGCAGTTGATTCTGTTAATTCTTATTTGAATTACGAGGTACAAAATTTCGACTTATAGAAATAGTTATACATTGAATTCCCAGGGCTGAACAAGAGTCACTGTCAATGGAATCTTAAATTATTCCTATATTCGTTCCACAATCGTCTTTTTCTTACATCAATGAATTGTCCCAGAATATTATTGATCATTTTGTCCTGTCTTTCTTCAGACACTGTCAAACCAGCTATTGGGTGAAGCATTCAGAGTGGAGGCAATTTGAATACTAACTTCATAAATTGATCACGTCACGTAGGCCTTTAAATATACTACGAATCAAGGGGCTCGGCAGTGCCCCCGCCAAGACGAGCCAAGCGGAGCACAAGGGCACTACCTATTTTTCTCGAAGAGCTTCGTCGCTATTTTGAACACTCATACTTGAGTTTGGATTACAGCAGAAAGACAAAATTTTTGAGAAATGATGTCAATTGTTGAATTATCAAGTTTGTGACGTTACGATTACATTGCCGCTGTACTTTAGATTTTATTGATATCTGAAAAACCACGATTTCGTCACGGACTCACTCACTGATGATCATAAAAATGTTTAGGGTACTTCCTGAAGTCCTAGAAAGCTGAAATTTGATATGTGAGCTAGTATTAGTATACAAATAACAAAGAAATTCTTTAACTTGGAACTTCCATCTCCCAACAATTTGTATAAGATTTTGGCAAATTTTGATGCTAGGGATCTAAAAATTGATATAATGACTTCTTGTCATGGATGATAGTAAAATAAACCCAACAAGAATGAGCAGAAAGAAGAAATATTGTTACAATCAACTCGCAAAAAGAATTGAGATCCCACTGAAAAACATTTTCATGTAAAAGGCTGACTCACACTGTCAAAAAGTTATCCGATCTCATGTAGAGCCAAGCTTCCAACACTACACGCCCTAACTTAGTATACTCTACACCTTAGTCAAAATATGTGGCTTGGCCATTTCGCTATAGTCATATGGGCATAAGGCGAAAAATTTATCCACTGTTCATAACTTTTCTATTATACAATAGCTCTTGTAGTAACGAATCGGCCTAGCCACATATTTGAATAAGGTGTAGAGTTTACGAAGTTAGAGTTTGTGAAGTGAGGGCGTGTAGTGTTGAAAGCTTGGCTCTACATGAGATCTGATAAATTTTTGATAGTGTGAGCTATATGGTCTTTTCTTGGCAACATTTTACATCAAAATGTTATTAGTGGTAAAATATTTTGGATTATGTATGGACAAAATCCAATTGCAGGATAGTTTATTGGGACCGAATTCATCAAGTGAATGAGGGGCGGAGTAATACAGAGAGTTATTTGAGAACAAGTTTTGTGACTTTTTCTTGTATCTCTAGCAATTCTCCACGTATTTTGGTGATGTGGTGTAACAGCATTCACAACTACTAAGATCAGTAGGTAAACGCATGATGGAAACGCTATTCAATGTTTGTTTAGTCATAGATAGAGTATAAGAAATAATTCTTTCAGAAAAAATCGAAGTGAATCCACATAAAATATTGATTCATCCATAAAAGTATAATAACATATAACATTGAGTAACATTCCTTGATAGCTACATTGAAGCTTGTGACGAATACATTAAAGTATATCCAATCTTCAAATTGAAGTCTACAGCAATAATAAGCGATCGTGCACAACCGATTTGATTGTTCGATACAAATACATCTAAAATGATCGCACTACGATTAGAATTCATGTGCATTGGTGCGTTATGGTATAAAACAAGTCACATTGAGTGATAAACGCTCATGCACAGCCAATCTGACGCTTCAAGTACCAATCTCTCGCAAATTTACCAAGTATTTCCATCAAAAGTTGTTTTTATGGCTTTTGTTTTCTGTTATTTATTACAATACTGAACAGCTTTAAGAATACATCAAATGTGTTCTAGATTTGTACGATGTCGAAGGCATGGGAACAAAGAGGCAAAAATTGTCGTGAGAGTACTAAAGCTTTTTCGTCGAGAATGTCCCATTTCAGAGCAAAAATTCTTCAAATGTTACTATATGAAAAGATTCTTCAGCAAAACATCATGAACATTCGGAATAGTATATGAGCCATAAGAAACTATCACAGTTCGCTTTATGGCCATTATATTTCATTTTTTCTCTTTTGGAATTTGATTGCTTCTTGCACTAACGTAGATATATTGTGTATTTTTTTCTCTTTTGAAGATACTTGAAGTAACTTCAGGACCAATTTTTTCTCTTTCTTCTTTACACAAGATGATTCGATATGATTTCATAATAGGTGTAAACTTGAGCTACTCCCTGTTAATGCTAACAGTAGTAATACTGTTAGGATCTAAAGCATACCTCAACTTATTCTAAATAATGGAACGGAAAAATACTGACATATCGAAATTGTGCTTTGACGTGATAGTAACGTTATTATCCATATATAACTTGATCGGTTCGTTGTTATTATTGATACAGTTGGACATAAGAAGTACTTTCCACTAGACGACCGCAACGATTTGATAACGACCGGAGTTTTTGAGGTTCCACTAGCATATGATTGCAGTGGTTGGTAATTCAAATGGAACGATGTGAATGTCTGTTGAACGTCAAATCAATTAATAATTCGTGGTTACATTATCTTGTAAATTAAGATACAAACCAATTGTACACACAACTAATATACAATACACAATACACAATAAACTACTCATGGAATAATAAATAACTCTAGAGAGCTGTCATCATGTAGGTTATACAGCCTCCATAACTTAAAACAATTTGATGAAAAAACGTGGAAAGCAGCAATAGAAATTACAAAGGGACGTGACACTAACTCTCAGTTGTTTTATTTCTCACCATTCAGTTCGTTTGTCACTAGTTTGCCACAATGCGTAGTTTTTATATTCCATTTGCAGATATTTATCTTCAATTTGCGATTTGACATCACCAAAATATTTTCTTTGGTGTCATATTCACTTAATTTTCTCTGTATTGATTCATTTCATGTGTATACCAATCTATTTCTGCTGAGAATTGCGTATTGATTGTACAGATGAACTAGAACAAGATACAGAATAGTATATTCTACAATAAGTATTGGAATGGCCTATATTCTGAACGTGCGAAAAGTTTGTAATCCGAGCCGAAGGCGAAGATTACGGTTCGCGAGTGTGGAATACGCCATTCCAAACATATTGTAGACTATACTTTCCCTAACAAGGTTTTGGAAACTAACCAATATTTCAGAGGAAGCTTGAAAAATTATTAAATGTCAAACGTAAATCCAGATATGAATACTTGAATTGTTAGGAAGTAATCATGATAGTAGCCAAACCAACAGCTTCTGATTTGTCGAAATGATTCTTATGTCATACAGAATCATTCTAAACGGCATACGAAATCATTTTAAACGATTTTCTGGAATGTCATTCGTTCCAACATAATTTTTGATCATGGAATATGCAAACTCTAAAACAGTGTTGGAGAAATATACGATTCATACCGTATATTTTGAAACAGAGCTGTATACAGAGTGGTACAGTTTGAATCATCTCTTTGTAATAAAATAGAAGAAGAAGATCTCAAAGTAAATAGAAAACAATAACATGAGGTTGAAGCGAGATTGAGTATTGTGAGAAATATGATAATTTCATAGAGGTGGCGTCGAAAGACTGAAGCCTTATATTTTTTCTTTATTGATGAAGAATAGGTGGTATCACCTTATTTATGGACATGAATTTAATTCATCATTTGGAATAAGGTTCAATGGTTCATATAAAAGAGATCTTACAACTCTTGTCACTTTGAAAATCAAGAATCAAACAGTAGTTGGAACTTGTGCCAAAAAAGATCTTTCTTCTAGTATCGGATACTGAACTGAGCCTTGAAAGTGAACGACGTGAAGTTTGACCATTGAAATCTGAATATATATCTCTTTCAGGCAGAAGGAAATGTAAAGAGACTGATATTTCTCCATGAAATACTCCAAATAATAATCATTCCCTTTTACATTCTTCATAAAAACCTTCAAGTACTCAAGTTCTAGAGGGGAGCCTGACAAATTCTTGCAGGTCAAGAAATGTATGTAATTTGAAGAAACTGATCATCTTACACAGATATTTATCAATTATGTTTAATGACCTTTCCCTTCTATTGAATGCTCCGCGCAAATTTTGCTTCATGATGTTCACAAATATTTCCTTTCAATTTATATGTTGTATGTTTTCTGCCTGAATTTTTGTTTCTTTGAAGTTGTTAATCAAACAAACACTCATCTATGTCACGCTGCTACTGACCAAAAAATTCAAATCACACTTGTACAGCTATACGACAGTTACGAAACACCACTGTTAGTTCTAGAATTCTCTTTCTCTATTCAAACAAACTGTTGTAATAGCTCTTTGCACGAGGAAGTCGACTTTCTAATTGGTCGTTCTATTAAGGACGTTCACTCGGCGAGAGAGTGACAGAAAAATTCGTGCGAGAGAGAGAGAGTGTGCGTAGTTTGATGCGGCAACATAGCTTTACATGGACAGACGTAATCTGTGCCTGTGTGTGTTGAGAGACCATAAGACGCGCAGAGCGATTCCGCAACGTTGCAACCTCTCTCTCATGTCTCTTTCTCCCAGCGTAAAACTGTGGTGTTTACATTTTTATTATGGCTGTTTCTTGATAATGAATATGGAAAGGTGGAATATTTTGAATGGTAAATTTTCCTCACATTCTATTCTATATTATATTGTTTTTTCAGAGATATGTAAAGAAAACTTCTTTTGATATTAGTGAAAATGTTCATTTTTACGATGCATATCCTATACCTCCCATGTTAAAGTCGCCAAATTTAACAACAAATTTCTCTAAATTTTGCATGGATAGCGATATTTTGAGGAATATTACTGTATAGAGGGCATTTTCATTCACACAATTTTTCAATTTGAGGAAAATCAGAAGAAAATCGATTTAACCAGTGAACGTCCTTAAAAGGTTTTAATTCTACAAAACAATCATCAATTGGATAATTGCAGGAATTAAAGCAAAAAAGTTTAACTGGATTCAGAATGATTCAAATATTGCTTTGGCATTCACATTATGTGATTTTCGATAAAATATCATATATTGAAAAGTTGGATTGCATGGAACTTGTTCTCAAGATATTACTAAAAATCAAATTATTTTGTTACCAATCCAAATTTCCATCATCAGAACATTATCATTATCGATTTTCCTTGCAATTTTAATAAGATTCAGCTATCTTTACATCAGAAGAAATAATCAGAATGTGAAGCAAAATGCAGCATTAATTGCACCGTGTTAAATGACCCTAGAACTGAAGTAGCAAATGAAAAGACAATATATCATACATTGAGTTCATGGATATGTTTCCATTTCAAGGTATTTCTCAATAAGTATCCAAGAATCCAAACTACTGATAGTTTCATATTCAACTTGTATTTAATCACAATTTCTTAAATAATAAGATATGGCACAATATGAGAATAAGAGATATGATTAGCATAAGACCAAATCGATCTCAGCTAGAGAGATTCCTCAAACATATTCTATACGTCCCTGTAATTTCAACAACGCTTGTATCATGCTAGAAAATTTACTTCTCTAGAAACTAATTTCATCTTAAAACTTTGAAAGATAATGAGAAGCAGAAGTTTACTTAAATTTTAGATTGAAATTAATAGCCGATAGCAAACTGAGTTTTTGAATGTTTCATTAGAGACTACTTGTCTACTCGTCCTCTATTGAGATCAAAATACACTTCAAAGAATATCTTCTAGCGATGTTAAAATATATCAGAAACTAATAAAATCAGCTACCTAGAAGTTGCAAAACCCTTAGAGCTGTCTTTCAAGTTGAAATTTCAATATAGTGTATGTTGAATTTTCATCTAGTCTATGTATGTTCACGATTAATCCAAGTTTTCTTCATCAACTTCTATGCTTGCAACGACGTTGAGTCATAGGTGCTTATGTCTTCAAAACAAGGTTAGTCTACGACAAAATTAATTTCTGTTTCTGTTTTCCGACGAGAATTTATTTCATGCAGACTTTTCTCAGACGAATAAATCCTAGCTAACTGCGTCATACGAAAATTATATTTTTAAACTTCTGTGGAATCTGTACTTTTCCTCAAAGTTAATTTATTTGACATATTTATGGAGTAATACTGCAGTTGCTACATGAAAATTCTTCTCAAGCACTGTCTTAAATTTGAGACGTCTATCTTCAGAGAATATTCTCATGAAATTGTAATAATCTTCGTGTACTGTAATAAGAGTAATAATACGAAAAAATAATTGGATCCAGTATCTAATGATATCTTTTCCTGCACTCCAACTATATAATAAATTGAATTCATCATCAATGAATGCGCTTGCTAGCCTATGATCAATGTAAAGTTTTATTATTCAAGGATAATGGAAAGGTGGCTGGTTGCGATGTTTTGGTGAACGATGTGAATCCGTTCATTTGGAAGTGTAAATTTGTGAGGCGGAGAGATTGTTCAGGTAGACTGAATGATATACTTGTAGGTTGAAACAAAAGATTAGCGACTCAAGGTCATTTACTAGAAAGTTGTACTACCGATGCCATGAGCAATCTCGGAGACAATACCATCGTCATAAATTTTTATCATTTACAATAACATAGCCTTAATTCAATTTTCTGAGTGATAACTGTCAATTGAAAACATCACACATCAATTTTCACTATAAATCTCAACCAGTTTTGGTTCTTAGGACTATGATACGGTTTGAGAATGTATTACATATGATTATTCTTCTCCCATTCAATGAAAATTCTATTCTAAAACTGACATTTCCCGCAAATTCAGATAGAATGTGGTAACCAGGTCAACACCAATTTTTGATTTTCTATGGGGATCAATGCTACAATTATCGGCGGTAATTAATGTCATCAGCTCGGTAGTGCGACGTAATTGTGAATGGACTCTAAGTGCTTATGATGAAGTACTTGTACTATATAGATGTGTGTGGATTGATGCAGGTCGTGGTTACAGAAACATAAGCGACATGTGATTGCTATAGAAATATAAATTTAGCGCGGTGTTCATGAGTATACGAAAACGGATTAAATGCAACATACATTTATCCTTGTAGAATATGATATTAGAGAGAATTTGGTAGAAGAAGTCGCAATTAGTAAGTTTATTCTAGTTGTAATAAGAAATGGAGAAACCTAAGTGTGACAGATATAAGGATTTTGGTAAAGGCTTTTCTGATAAAAAAAAACCATAAAATTCTTAATCACACTGTTCTTTAGTTCTAATTGAGTTGCCGGTTTCGATCACTGAGTGATCATCCTCAGACTACCAAAGAGACTACAAAGAAAAGAGAAAACGACGTAAAATATACACACAAACATAGTTTGAACTTTTGAAAACTCAAAATATATTATAGAATGGTAACTAACGCAATAAAATTACAGGAACTTCACAAAAGAAACTGGCGTCAAATAGTCCGCTAGTGTCATGTTGAGTGAAAAAATGTGTAAAACAGCGGTGATAAAGTGATTAAAAATAAAATGATATGAAAAGATATATCTTAATCTGTTTACTAAGATTCAAACTACAACTGAAAAAAGCTGAAAAGAAAAGAAAAATATTCAAAAAATCTTGTATGTACTAGTATGTGAACCGCGAATTAAAGTGTGGCAATATAATCACAGGAATAAGTGAAATGGAGAGATCAATACAAAATCTAAATAGTTATCTAAGTATTAAGGTCAGTTAGTATAGTTTACCGATTGAGAATAATAGTTCGGAGGCCGAGCCTCGGTGAGGATTCCAAATATTATACAAAATCGGTACTGTACTTATTGATCGCGATGCTCACAGAATTTTCTGCACGATTGGATCGATCCAAAATATTGATTCTAATTTTCTTCTTCAAATTGATTCAAGCTGATGATTGTTTATTCGCATTCAGCTGTCAAGTTTGACATTTTATTTCGAATTTTCAATTACAAATAGAGATAAATTAATTCATATTTTTTTGTGGAAATCCACAGTTTTCTACTCACCGCCTTTGCCCATGGGCCGTCAGCAAAACCATAGTAACCACAATTTGCTAGTAAAATCAACATATCACCGAAAATAGAGGGCCGGTAAACACATGAAAACGCCCAATCGTGCAAAAATATATTTTTTATACAAACACTATTAAAAGTACGACTTTTAATGGTTGCTTAGCGTATTAAAAATAACAATTTATGACATTGTTATCACTTTTAACACGTTGCCATTGACGACGTGTTAAAAGTGATTCACTTTTAACACGTTACCATTGACGACGTGTTAAAAGTGTTTCACTTTCAACACTAATATATAATGTTTGCTTAACTTGATTGTTCTTTATTTTCAACATAGTTTTTACATACAAAGTAATTCGACCATAACGTTGACGATTTTCACAACTTGGATTCCTCCTCAAAGTGCGCCAAAAAAACAGTCTCATAATATTTACTAGAAACATTTTTATCTTCGCATCATTTCAAAAAACGTCCGTAGGTGATCTCATACTGTTGCCTCGACTTCGAAGGAAATAGATAATGAACAGTTCTAGTAGCTGCTCCGTCAATTTCAGCTGGAATTAATTTATATTCTTGACTATCCATTTCATTCAAAATATCTGTCAAACTGTGTAAATAACAACAAGACATTGGTTGCTATCAAAGAGTACGTGGTTGCTGTATAAATGACAGTTCATCTAATATGTCATAATTTATATAAATTTTTACCAATTTCGCATTATTATCACTAACAATAGTGTTTGTATAAAAAATAGTGTATGAAATACGTGTTAAAAGTGATTTTATTTTGTTTCAAAGGTTACGCCACTCCGCTTCGCGTCGTGTCCTAAACTTCCTTTGTCACAAAATAAAATGACACTTTTAACACTTATACCATAAATAACTATTTTATACAAACACTATTAAAAGTACGACTTTCATTGATTGCATAGCGTATTTAAAATAACAATTTATGACATTGTTATCACTTTTAACACGTTACCATCGACAACGTGTTGAAAGTGATTCACTTTTAACATTGATATATAATATTTGCTCAATCTTGATTGTTCTTCATTTTCAACATAGTTTTTACATACAGAGTGATTCGACCATAACGTTAACGATTTCCACAATTGTGATTCCTCCTCAAAGTACGCCAAAAAAAACAGTCTCATAATATTTACTAGAAACATTTTTATCTTCGCACCATTTCAAAAGACGTCCGTAGGCGATCTCGTACTGTTGCCTCGACTCCGAAGGTAATAGATAATGGATATTTCTAGTAGCTGCTTCGTCAATTTCAGCTGGAATTAATTTATATTCTTGACTATCAATTTCATTCAAAATATCTTTCAAACTGTGTAAATAACAACAAAACATTGGTTGCTATCAAGGAGTACGTGGCTGCTGTATAGATGACAGTTCATCTAATATGTCATAATTTGTATAAATTTTTACCAATTTCACACTATTCTCACGAACAATGGTGTTTGTATAAAAAATAGTTGATGAAATACGTGCTAAAAGTGATCTTATTTTGTCTCAAAGGTTAGGCCACTTCGCTGCGCGTCGTGTCCTAAACTTCCTTTGTCACAAAATAAAATGACAATTTTAACACTTATATCATGAATAACTATTTTCGCCAACTGTCAAAAAAACATGATATTTTTGTATTGCTATGGATACGCAAATTTCGTGATTTTTTCACTAGTAAAAAAATGAAACATATTTTTGCACACTCAATCTAATATAATTCAGTTCAGTAATGCTACAAGGATAGAAACAGACAGGTATTCAACCAAAAAGAAACATGAATTTGTACACAAAACTACTTATTTTTGTATATAAAAATTAATTTTCGACAGTTCTTTATTTATCAAACAACTATTGCACATACTTTTGGTTAAAATACCCATGTGACTGCAAGTTAATTATAGTTTGTACTTTTTTCCTACATTGTACTGAATAAAACAATAATTATTGTTGATCTATCATTCTTTGACATTTGGCGAGAAAATATTGTTTGTATCTCGTGTACGAAGTGATTGTATTTTGTTGCGCTTTCGAATATTTGTTACCTTGACCTTACGGTCTCGGTTAAAATTGACATTCTCACGTGCAACAAAAAAAAAAATCACTTCGCACACTTAATACAAAAATAACTATTGCGTTCATGATATTTCAGTATCTATGTGAAATAAAAATTACCCCATACTCCAAAGTTTCTAGTTTTATATTATCTGTATTCCTATATTCCAAACAAATTCCATGATATAAATATTATTGCCGAAGTATTCCAGTAACAAAACAATAGTTTAAAAAAACATTTTGAAGCCCGAAAAAGTCAGATGCAAACAAAATGATCTGGAATGATAAAATAAAATTTCAGCATCCATAATTTGAAATTAGAATCACAGTAGAATTCCTAACAGTCAATGGTATTATTTTACATTAATATATATGTAACAAGATATTTATGATCAGATTCTATTGACATAAATTTAACTCCAAGAATTCGAGTTATATTGAATCGTATTTTAGAACACGAATTTATTACTGTTATAGAATTATGCTACTCATGAATAAATACAATGAATCTGAAAGCGAGTGCAATCCTAAAAATTGTTCCTCTTTTCGCAATCGAATCGAAAAGATTCTAAATTTGGAACTACCACAGTTGGTTGAATTTATGTGAGAGAATTGGAATTACGGTGATGAAAATTCTTGTTAGATTTGTATTTTGATATGATACTGTTACTATTTAAGGGATCAGTAACCCCTAAAATAGAAGCAGAATTTTCTACAGATTCCAAGGAGAACACGATACTGACATATTTTGCTATTGACATAAAATCTTCAGAATATAATTCTTACTCGCTCATGAAACTCTCAATTATTAAGCTTCGAAATTAATGATAAAAGAATAATTGCATCCAAAGTGATTCTGGAATTCAATTAAAGCTTTCCAGTTGACAGTTAAAAATTATTTGTTAGTATTTCTGATGATTGAGTTTTTAATTGAAATCTGTCAGATTATTTCAGCAAATCCGGCATCAAGAATTAATTTTGTTTTGCATATAAATAATACCAACAGATGAAATTTCGCATTTTTAATTCAAAAACTGAGCTTATCTAATATGTAAAACTATAATGTTCCACAAAAAGTAATTTATAACAAAAAATACTAGATATTTCTTTTGTTTGTGAGCTGTACAACATATATGTACTAAAGTAGGAAATATTTCCATATGATTTTCCTTCCTTATCATCATATTTTTCACTATACATATTATGCATAGTGAGAAGAGAAACATACAGGGTATATCACAAAAGGTGGAACATAGGCATTTGATATGGGATTTCTAACAACCTTGAATATATGGTGATGTATACGTCATAAATGTCTGCAACTTTTTCTCATTCTTTCTCTTGTGTTTGACACTATCTGCTAGCCTATTTAGGAACTTATATACACATTTGAATAATCAGAAAGTCTTCTCAACATGACAACATTTTTCATACAATTTTGTATTCTGACTTTTCCATTCAAACTAGGATTCGAATAATGTCGAGCTCAAAATGATATTGGAATGATATCTGAATCATAAATCCATCATCGGATATCAGTTATTCGAAAGCTGTGGGTACGGAAACTCTCTATTTCCACTCTTGTGATAACATCAAGTGTTCAATAATCTTTTTTCTCCAAATTTGGTAATGACTACAAGAACTGAAATGTTCGACGCCTCTGGCAACATAAGATTGAAGTATTGCTGTCCATAACCAGAAGCTAATCAAAGTACTTGAGCAGATATTTGGGAGATAATCAATAAAACCCCTCTGGGTACAAATTATGAGCGACGAACGATGTTTAACCATGATAGCATATTAAGCTTATTAGACTTCTTTTATTTTTTTCAACATTTTCATGCACGATATCATGGATCATACATATTTTCCTCATTAGGGAATCCACAGTACATGAAATAAATTCAAAATAATCAAGAGAAAGAAAGAAGATTTGAAGTTGAAGCTTTCTTCGTTGGATGGTAGAAGGTTCAACTTGTATTTGCTTATGATAGAGATAACAATAACTCGATACGTTGATAAAATAAGCATTCTTAGGCTTCATGACGACTCAAATGTGGTTTCATATCGTTATGAAATGGATTGAGTTAATTTAGGATAATTAAAAATGAGTACTGAGACTAGTAATACTACATACCATGAATGGAAAATAGATGTCTAGATGAAACGCTCACCTGAAACAAAAGAATATTCAAATTGAGAGATTGTATTATCAAAGCAAATGGAAAAATATTGATGAGCCAATGGTTATTGATTTAGGTTATCATCTATTATTTTTGTCTTGTAATTTACTTATTTCACAAGAATTTCCTGCAATATTCATTCAAGAGTTTGTCTCCATTTATTGATGTGTTATTACTCTTATCTTAACAATTTCACTCGAGGAGAATGTTTTGTTCGATATCTTCAATCTTTTTGTAACAAAGTAAGCATTCAGTGAAATAAATCACGTAAAAAAGCAAGAAAGACTGTTCTAATTACTTTGCAAGATATTTCTCAACTTGAGAGTATGGACAAAAAAAGAATATTACACACAGAGTGAATGGCAGAAAACATTAAATTGATGGTTTACGAGTTTTGAAGTGCTGGCTCCAATCCAAGTTTATCTAAGAGATATTATACGGAAAAGTCATCTGCGTGCTGCCTTTAATCAACTTTGAGAATGGTGCTCTGAACATTTTTCAAAATCGTTATCTAACGACTGTCGTATTTCTTTAGAAATATCTTGATAGCTCCCATATTTTTCTGCGCGTCCAGAAGGAATCGATTTTGACGATCTCAGTTTATTACATTCTTTATTAGGACATATAGTATAAAGCATTACTTTTCAGAGCCTCTTTTTACTTCCATTTTTCCATGAAGAGCAATAAACGTCTTTTTTCTCTCCAGTACATTAACGTTCTGAAGATGTCTATATTTGTAATACCTCGCGGGCCAATTTTAGCAAGTTACATTCATTGACTCACTCAGCTACCGCTAGAGGCACTGCGGGCATATTTTAAACCGGAAATGGAAAATAATGTCACGTAGCGTCTCTCTGAAGCCTAGATTAAACAATAATACATGGATGCGACATTTCAAGTCTGCTTTATTCAATTTTTGACAGAGATTCTGAAACTTTCACATTGGAAATTAGATTTTGAAAGGATTAACAATAAGGGAGATAATTTTCCTGCCTACTGCGGGTGTCATTCATTTTATTCCGAACTAATTGCAATGAAATTGTGATAAACCTTTAAGCCTGGCCGTGGATTTATTGTATATGCAAAGATGATCCATAAAAGTCATTATTTTGTCGGGTACATCATAAAATCTATTTTCAAGGATTGGTTTGACTTAATCATCAATAGATTCTTCAATCATTATTCTCATGGATTTATCAACTAATTGGCCGTATTCTGTAACTCAATCATTAACTTAATATCGATCGATAAGATATTTGACGAATAGAAATAATTGTAACAAGCGAATATTTTGAATTTATGTCAATGCTTCTTACATTCATTGGCTGAAATAGATAATGATTGATAAAAACTCTTCGATTGAGTTACAGAATTGCTCCAATTATTTTTATCAAGAGATGATACTGATTCCTTCATTCGTTTCCATATCTTACTACATGAACTGCATTTTGTAATCAATTTTTTGATACAGTACGTCTTATTGGTCCATAGTTTTTGAGCTGAATTTAGGTTGGATGTTTTATTTGCTCCCTAATTTTGATCGAAATGTAATGTATGACTGAAAAAAACTGATGACATTGGTACGAATTTCAGTTATTTTCTGCTAGACGATTATTTCAAAACCAACTCGAGCTTGCGAAATGTCAAATACACAATTAGTACCTTGTTTGGCAAATAATAGCCAGTTGGAACAAAGGTGATGCTAACAAGGGCAATGATATACAAATCAGCATTGTGCTAATGTTTTTGCTGCTGTTTTTTGTTAGTCTACTTGTTATACGTAATTATTCTGACAGAAAATTTTTCCTAAAGCTTGAAAACTGTTTTTGTATGGAGGACAGAACTGATATCCATGCAAGACATGTACAGAGTCAGACGCTAGGTTTGCTTGTCGGTATTTGAAAAATATTTTCACCATTGAATGATTGATCAAAATATTATTTATCACTATTTGAGCTACGTGAAGAATATGTAGCTGGAATAAAACAAATATCCTTTTCTTCACCATTTATTATTACACTAATGTACATTTCAAAAGCTGAGATTTCATCATCAGAGTACAATATCTCAAACATAACAACTTATATTCATATTCAATGAGGTAATATAATATTTAAAAACAAGAACGAAACAATGAACCAATCAGCACGGACTTCGCAGAGGGCACACTACAGTCCATTAGTTCATCAGAGTCGTAGACTATGTCACCAAAGGTTTTCAAGAGAACGAGGCTACGAGCGCAATATTGCTTGACGTTGAGAATGCATTTGATAAAGTTTGGCACCAAGAGTTTCTATGGGAACTATTACAAGCGAAGATCTCACTAGACATTGTAAAAATGGTAAGGTCGTACCTCAAAAGACGCAGTTTTCAAATTCGACATCAGGGCATATTTTCTCAGGAGCGCTAGATTATTGCAGGCGTCGCACATAGGGATATTTTGCTGATCTAGCCGGTCAAAAATCAATTCACAAGAAGCTGTCATTAGTCAAAAAAAACTGGTTCTCATAGTTCTCGAATGACTAGAGAATAATAGACAACCCATTCCCGGTCTCTTATCGCATGCACCCGCGCGCTTATTTTGACGGAAGTTTGTCATCGCTTCGAATGCACGTTTCTTACGCGTTTTCCAAGTGTGATGGTATCTGACAAAAAGTTGAATATTTTTGTGACTACTGACTTCTTTCAGAATATTGTTATGGATATGGATCAAGAAAGAAAGAAGGCATATTGTTGAAATATGGAACTGTATATTTTCTCGATAGGATATTGTTATTCGACGTTCAAAAATATAGTTTGAAATTCTTAAAATTTCTTACTCAATTTTAGGTTTGAAAAGATTTTTGTTTTACTTCCGGTTGCTTCCCGGTTATTATTTTGATAGATTACGACAGGTTATAGTTTATATCAAATTATTATGGCCAAATCAGCCGCCCGTATCCGCCCCCTACTTTGCCAGAGGTGACAGACCAAGACAGTGATCAAAATAGAGAAAAATTATTTGTAATTCACACTATCTATGTTAACTTGGTAATTATATGGTTTCAGAGTCACTGGGTCACTGGGATATTAGAGTAGTGACCCATAGATCACTTTTTGATAGGATGAAAAAGCAAAATTTGCCTAATTCTGAGGAAAAGTTAAATTACTTGGAGCATTGGATTTTGTTTAGCGAAAACCAGGCCCCCACAACTCTCATTGCCGGCCTACTATAAATGTGTCCGCTGACTGCGTCAAGCAGGTGGACGTGAGAGGTGAGAGGAAATATTTCAAGATGGCGGATATGAAGGGCTTAGTTGCCAATTGAAAAGCGTTTGATTTTAGTGTTTGTGTCGTTGAATACAGTCAGATTATAGTAAATGAATAATAATTTAATAAAGTGATAGCCGTGTGACAAATGAACATTCAATTAAAATGCCTGGAAAATGTTTTGTCCCGAATTGTAATTCTGGATATGAGAGTTGTAAGATAAAATATAGTGTTTTTAGAGCTCCACTTGACATGATAGAAATTTGGGACAAAGCAATTGAATAAAATTATGTATACAAACACGTGAATTAAACTTCTTAATTTGCTCAAAGAATTAAAGCACTCGCGCTGAACGCGCTCGTGATTTTGAACTTTCTTCTCGCAAATAAACAGTGGTTTAATTCACTTGTATAAATAACTATTAAACTAGGTCCAGTTCCATAAATGAATTTAATTCTCATTCAAATTTACTTACAAAGTAAATTTGTATCAAGTCATTCAAATGAAATCTATATTTTGACAATGTTAATGAATTAAGTATAGGATAATTTAAAATAACGTGTATTTGTTAAAAATAAATATAAGTTCCCCTAATACAGAAAAAACTATTACGTTGTGAAACATTATGTATAATATAGAAATATAATATTTTGAACTGAATCTAATTTTTGTTCAACTTATGTTTTCATGTTTCCTTTATTGAAAGTTCGAACAATTTTCTTGTAATTGAAAACATATCATCTATATGTATTCTTGAAGATTAAACACATTGTTAATGTATTGTTCAAATATTTCTCAATTATTGTTAATCGCATGTGATCTCGGAATTTATCCAACTGAGTTTCTTGCATAGGTAATAATTAGATATTAAATATTGCTCAATGCAACACTAATTTAACAAGTATATCAATTTTTAATTAAAGTAAAATATATGCTGTAAACATTACATATACGGTTAACTTCAATATATAAATGATTTCGTAAAATTTTGTAAGTTTAGTGTAATTATACATTAAACACTGTTGTAAAACAGGCCTTACTGATGTAGGCGTCTCTAGCGGCGACAGCGCGAACTATAACCATCTCAGCGGACGCATTTTCGCGACGAGTTAGGTTACCTACTATGTCTTGTACCGTGGCGAAAACTATTCCGAATTAAAATCGTTGAAGCACAAGTTTCCACACATTCAGTCATTATTCATCAGAAAAAAAAATATGACTCTTAGTTAACCAGGGCGACTACCTGGAGTAAAAAAAACTGAATAAATAATTTTGACCGGCTAGATCAGCAAAATACCCCTATGTGCGTCGCGCAGGGATCACTGCTTTCTTTGCTCCTATTTGATATTCACGTCAGCGATATCTCAATGAACATCGAAACCCAGATTGTGACTGCCCAATACGCTGATGATACAGCTTTCTTATACAAGAGCAAACAGCAAGCAATAATCACGAAGAGGCTTCAAGAAGCCGCAAGCAACATCGAAGACTGGTGCAAGAAGTGGAGAATCAGCGCGAACCCTGAAAGGAGTACTGCGATTCTGTCTACAAAAAACAGACAGCAACCAGCAAATGCTATTCGCTTTTTCGGTAGACCGATCCTATGGCGGAACGAAGTCAAATATCCAGGAGTTATCCTCGATCGCAGGCTTCTTTTTGCATCACACATCACAGAAGCTATCACAAGGGCCAAAGTTACATGCTGCCAACTGATCCTACTGCTAGGCAGGAAAAGTGTCCTACCGCCACGGAACAAGCAAAGCATATACAAGACAGTGATACGACCACAACTGTTGACTGCAGCTCTAGTCTGGAGGATTGCAACAAAACGGCAAATAACAAAAATTCAAGTCTGCCAGAACAAAATTCTGAGCATCATAACTAGCGCCCAATTGTACTTTTCCAATGAAACCATTAGGAAAGACACCAAGACTCCCTTCATTAGGGACTACATGCTTCAACTAGCAACCAACTGCTTTGCTTCGATTAAGAATCACTCAAACAAAAACGTGAAAGCGGCAGCAGCCTTCGACGAGAACGAGCCTGTTACTCATAGGTGCTCCAAACATGCACTTTGCGATATGTAGAGTGTTAACAGATAGCTAATGGCTCAAATTCCAAACTAAGTGGAACAAGATACGGTTTATTAATTTTGAATGAGCTTCAGTACAGGATCATCAAGAGTCAGGCCATGAATTTGAAGAAAGTGATTTGGAGTTATTCATGTTTGTCAAGATAATAGGAGAGCAAACATGTTGAAAGTAAGAGGTAAGTAAGAGATAACTAAAGCTTATTTTAGATTCATAGATCCTGAGCTTTCAGATTTCTGTGAAACTCTCCAGTCCATGACTCCACCCCCTCAAAACCTCTACTCTTGATTGATTCACTGTTAAGTCTTTGTTTTTAAATATATTATTTTATTAACTATGAATATAAGTTGTAATGTTCAAAATATTGTACTCTGATGATGAAAGCTCAGCTTTGGAAATGTACATTAGTGTTGTAATAGATTGTGAGAAAATGATATTTGTTTTATTTATGCTATGTCATGTTAGATTTAACTACTGTTCATAATTCGGTTCTCAAAACCATTCTCTGAATTTATGGGTCCTCAATGAATCGACATGAATCCAATATGTTTTAAGTGGAGGGTAACAGTAATAAGAGTGTTTTATAATATGAACCAAGGGACATAAGATATTACACACGAAATAACACAAAATTCAATTAATTGTTACACCCTGCCAACAGCACTTTAGATTGCGTGCTTCAGTTCTGTCGTTCGCATGTATATATGAATATGTGTGTTAAAAACTCCTCATGAATTCATAGGCTTGTTTACATTCTGCTCATAACTCTTGAATGAATCAATTCTTAGGTTTCAACTTATTCATGCAGTCAGCTACCCTATCATTGATCAACTCTTTGGATTTATTGACTTTGTCAACGAATAGTTTTTTTTTGTCATTGATTCAATTTTATCTGTCAACGCTGCTTCTTATGTTGTTGATATGTTGTATTTTTGTCTTTTTGTGTTGTATTATGACAAATTTCTGGTTGTGTTTTTTTGTTAGATATAACTATGTGTGAGTAGACTGTGTCCTATTCGTAGTCTGGTTATTAAAGTTTGATTTTTCCTGTCTTCCAAATCTATCCATTGTTGGGTTACTCCTATTATTTGCCATAGTTTGTTGTTAGTTTGGGCTCTTCATTGTCCGTCTCACTTTTCTTTTGATTTTCTTAAATTATTTGATCGAGGTATTGAGCTATTACTGTTACATCTTCAATTCCTTCCGATGTTGCTTCTTCTGCTGCTTTTTCCACTTTTTCAATAAATTCTTCATGATTGAGACAAATATAATGTACCTAATAACGACAGCAGCTTCTTTTAAGTTTCTTGATACGTAATTCATTGTCTGAACTGCTCTACAAGAGCTGTGTGAAAGAATCTAGAATATGTGAATAATGATCAAATAGAAGAACAGTTGAGCTATCATGAAACACAGCGATATTGGAGTTGGAATTTTATTTTCAAGGAATACATCAAATTGGGAAGACTGCACGAGTATATCTAAAGTATGTCTGAAGTTATGTTGATGAGCACAAACGATATGTTGTGTTAATCAACTTAATGAATTGATATCCATGAATAATATTGTAGCGAATTTAAAACTATAAATTAGTCCTTTCGGCTTTACTGGCGCCTAGAATTATTGTGGAATTATTTTACATTAAGAAATAGAAGCGAATATATTTGTTTTCTGGAATATTGTTGGTACCTTCTAGCGTTCTTCTAGAAACGCCTGGACGTTTGCGAGAGAAACGTTGTGAAGAGAGACCCGAGGTATATATATGCGACTGACAGCGAGAAAGATTATTGATTTTTCAGCACGTGACCTCATACTACGAATTGCTAGTGGTTGAAACAAATTGTGTTATTCAAAATAAATCAACTTTGACATAAATAATTGAAGTTAAGCTATAGTGTTGTGTATAATTATTCTTCAGTTCAAATTAGAATTAGTTATTGAAAATAGTGTTAGTTATCCAATTCATTATTTTAATTGATCATAAAATAAATAATAGTGTTTAGTAACTTTTGCTCCCTAAATCAAAATAAATAACGTTACAATATCAATTGAAACTTAGGTTTGCTGCAGAAATTTTCAATGTAATGATATTCTAGAACAATAATAAAAAATAAATCGAGTACTCTATAAGTCTATATATCAACCAAATACCATCAATAATCGATCTGATAGCACATCAAAGGTGCTATGCTGTATAAATTGATCGATTTTTCGTCTCGTACACGTTTCTGTAGGTACCTACCAATTTCTTTAGGAGATTTCCATCATTGGTTAAACATACATTATTTTATTGTATCAAAACTTTCATATACCTATTGATGTCTGCGTGGATTAAGTAATACAGCTTTTTCTATTATTATTCAACGATTTCACGTATATTGTGGGATAGAGTGATTTCCGTGTATGGGGAGCGGAACACCTAATAAGTGAATCAAACCTTTGTTGATTGTTCCAAATCTCAATATGAATAATGTGATGGATTTTATACCTGTGCGATAGAGTAATAATTTTATTCTAAGTTAATGTTGGTCTCTTATCGATTTAGGTTGCGTGACAAATAACATAACAGCAACCCAAAAAATACATCATAATGCTGTAAAAAGCTACGGCTTTGTGTGACGTGGAAACTAAAATATAACCAGCATAAATTAATCATATAAAAATGGCAACCATTGAGAAAGAAAACAAAAGCAAACACAGACAATGAAAAAACGAGTTGAGAAGAATAGAGCCTGTGCTGCAAATCGTACGAGAAATTCTCAAATTGCGCTTTATGGAAATGAATGTTTCTTTATGTTTATAATTCCGCGCAGTGTACAACATAATAATGTACACTTGATGCATTGTAGCAGTTTGTTTCAAAAATATTTGCTTATAGAACTTTTGGAAGTTTAAAGTCTTTTGGAAGCACTCAAACAAATTAATTGAGGCTCAAATTAATGAGTTTCCTACAAGAAGTTTTGTTAGACTTTTCAAAAGTCAAACACTTGTGAAATGAAGTCAATTTCATTTGCTGAATTCAATATATGCAAATGGAGATGGCAATAGGAATTAACAGAAAGCTCGAAGAATTAAATCGACAATCTGCTGGATATATGTCACGCTAAACGATAATACTTGAATCACTATTATAAGACTGAAAACCAGCGCTTGCTAAATATACGTTATAGTAATTAAGATATCGAGGGTGTTGAGAGGACAATGATGCTTAAGGTCAATAGTGTATTTTCTGAGGGCCTCTGGCCCAAGATGTGTACGTTGACCGTAGGCATTATCGTTCGTTCAAATCACATGGTGCCTTCAATGTTCAATGTCCGACTGATGTACTATTTCAATCAAAATTCTCAGCAATGTATGTCCTGTCATTGTGATTTCTGTCAGAGAAACTACTTTAGTTACTTGCTGGAGCTAGAAAACGTGATATTCTTGTTCATTATTTGTCACGTAACTATCCTCAAATCAGTATTATCATGACAACAATAATGAACTAGTCGAACATTGAAGTATTTCATTTATTCAAGGTTTTCTGGATTTTGCCTTTCTAGTCACTAATCCATTACATTGGGTAGGATAAATAGTTCTGCTTATATTATTTACATTGTTATTGTTGATATACAGTCGACTAGTTTAGCTGTGAAATATTTCATTAGGTTGTTGATGTTAACTAGGTTGTTGCACAACGCTTTCTTCGTTATATCTGAGATTCTATGTTTTTGTCTGGTGCTACGTATTTGGAGCATTCTACAATTATGTGTTTGACGGTGAGGGTATTTGAAGAGATGTCATAGGGGATTGGTTCAGTTTTCTTGATTATGTATTCATGTGTATATTTCGTGTGTGTCCAATTTGTAATCTACTGGTAACAATTTGGTCTTTCCTCTTCACGAAGACCGGTCATCTTTCAGTGTCTTCCTCTATTCCTCTGAGTTTATTATTTGTTCTTCCATTTCAACATATTTGCCATTCTTCTTTTATCCTTGAGTTTGCTATGTTATTTATATCTTCGTCTAGAATTTTTATGTTTCCAACTCCTGTCTATGTGGTTGCTTTTCTTGCTGCTTTGTCAACTTCGTTATTTTCTTTTATATTTGTCATGGTATCCATACAAATTCCATCAGTAAATGATGTTTTGTGTTTCTGCTCGTAATGTTGTTTCTGCGGTTTCTTGAAGAAAGTGAATTGCTCTGATCACGGTACCGCCATCATTTTTGATGCGAAATCCGTCAGAGAGAGGATGTTTGTGTCATTCTTGATGTTTTTTGATTAGATTTTGATAGTGCTCTTTGAATGTGCCATTTTTAATGTACTTGGTAAGTGATAGGTTCAGCTTTCCGATTTTTATGGTCCAGGGTAGTATTGTGTGGGTTGATTCAATTCTTATTACTTGTAATGATGTTTTAAGGAAAGAAACGTCAGAGATAGTCGACTAGGATGCACTAAACTCCTCATGTTGGGTCAAAACAAGACTGCTTGAAGCAATTTGAGGATCATTTACTACATTTTTTGGGTTTTGGTTCCATTTTTAAATTTGGTGATCATTTGGTCTTTGTTTTTTTTTTTTTTTAAGGTGCTAAGTATATTTTTACTTGTACTGGGTACAAGGGAGTATTGTGAAACCGACAAAATTCTCGCATAGAGATTTTGATGGAAATATCCGTTCGGGCGTAACTCGCAATTCCTAAAACTGGTTTATCGTATAATGTTGAAATTTTGTTTTAAGACTTATGGGAGGATAGTACGTAACGCAAAACTGAAAAACAAGAACATTATGACAAACCAAGTGCAATCAATAGCGTACGCAGATGATGCAATAATAGCAGCAAACACAAAAAAAAACGATTAATTGAATCTATAGAGGAGAAAGAAGACGCAGCAAAAAGAATAGGACTCCTAATGAATAAAAACAAAACGAAGTATATGAGTTCAACTGAAGAAGGAAACACAAGCACACACTTAACAACAAAAACATACAAATTTGAATCCGTACCTACATTCAACTACCTAGTAGCATCAATAGGGAAGAACGACACAGAAAGAATAGCAGAGCGAATTCAAACACGAAATCAAGTCTACGGGAGAAACATAACCCTACTCAAAAGTACAAAATCAAGCAATAAAATGAAGAAACATATTTACTATACACTTATAAGACCAATCGTCATGTACACCATGCTAACAATAACAATAAATAGAAAAGAAGAAGAAAAAGATCTAAGTGAATTCGAAAGAAAAGTAGTAAGAACCATACTTGGACCCAACGTTACGATAGATAAAGAAAGAAGATTGAGAACAAACGCAAGAATAGAAGACACTTTGAACGGTGAGAATATAGCTAAATACATAAATGCGATAGGACTGAAATGGTACGGTCACATAATGAGAAGAACATCCGCAGAGTTATTAAAAAAAATAACTGTCTGGATACTAGAAGGACTGAGAAACAGAGGAAGACCCCGGAAAAGATGGCTGAAAGAAATTGAAAAAGACATGAAAACAATGATTATTAGGAAATGGAGAACCAAATGTAAAAACCAGAGACTTTGGGGAGAAATAACAACCAACGCCAAAAAATATGGAAATTTATGAATTGGAACGCGATGATGATGATAGGGCCCAGTTGTGCACCTCGCGTTATAGTTCAAATCATCTGTACCAGAAGTGCACTCCACTTGAAACTTTTTCCTAATTTTTTGCATAGATCTAGAATGATCAGCCAAGTATGATATTGAAATTCAGTATTTTAACTTGTTGTAGCATCAGAATAGTTATCTACTATTTTTGTATCAATCGGCTGAGCCGGAAGTGCAGTTTATATGTATAAAAGACATTCAGAATTTGCCGTATAAAACTATCAGTTCAACTGAAATGATAAGGTAGGCAATGATAATTTGTTGTCAATTTTTTAATTTTGTTTGACATTTTACATGTCAAAATATTATTGGAGTTATATTAATTATAATCTGAAGTGAGAGAGAGCTTTATTAAATAAATTTGTGTACATCTCAAATGATGTTCAAGTAAGTCACGTGATGTTCTCGTCAGTTTTTTTTTTTTGGTAGGAGAGCTTACGATCTCCAAGTATTTTTTGGTGGTTTTATTCAATCCTTTTGTTGATCATGTTTGTAAATAACTAATACATATTTTTTATACAAAATGAACATTTCCAAGTTGAGAGTGACAGCAATCTCAAAGTTCAAATGGAGACTGTCAAATAACATTGGTCTTCCAAATTAATACTTCATCCTAATACCTCTATAGTCGCATTTTCTGCTGTAATTGTGTAAAATCCTTGGCGAGACATAACTTATTGAAATGCTTATTTCCGGTAACCTCGACGTATGTCGCGTTATCTGTAGTACGAATAAATTGCTCTCGTTAACACGAGAGAGGCCGTTTGCGCCATTTGAAATCAAATTCGGATTTCTAGAAATTACATTAATTTTGACACTTAATTAAGTATGAGAGCTTGTTGCCGTATAACCATCAAGCAGGAGCATTTTATACCCGTTTAATGTTATTCAGAGGCAAATGATGTGTTGCAATTACAGCTTGAGTGTGGAATTGAAAAGGAAAAATGAAAGTATCCGCTTTGACACCTCATGATGCTTTTGTTCAAAACTCTTCAACCAAATCCTTCTAGCAGATTCGGAATCTTAATCTATGTGAAGAACTTCAATTACGTACGATCGAGCGGCGTCACAAGATTCTTATACTGATTTTGAGAGGTTTAGATGGCTTGTGTGTGACTTTTATACTTGACCTTGTGGTATAGTTTCGGTTATTCATATATATCAGTCGAGATTTGAGCTGGAGACTCCTGGATTCAAATATAATAGGCGTGCGGTATGAACATCATATTTTTCGATTGAAGCTTATCCCTTTCTTCATTCTATTGGATACTCACTTCATGCAAAAAAAGAACCGTTTGATATTTATTACCTTCAACTGACTGAGTGGACCATTTTAGACATTTCTCTTGGCCCGTAGTGATGATGGCCATTATTTGTATATGTGTGAGCGGGACACTAACACACAAACTCACAAGCAGAATTCAGAGCAGCATTTTTATTGTACATCAATTCGTGACGTGAATGTGGTGGCTTTATACGCACGCAATCGGGCACGAATTGTCGCAATTTGATTGAAAATGACAGGGGGAGAGCCCTATGATCTACATGTCGAAATTCAAATCAAAAACAAGAATTTACTTTTTTTGAATAGATTTGTTCTTTCTGTTGAACCAAGCAATAATATATTGAATTACACCAATATTTTTCTACAACCATTCTGTAACAGTTTTGCTTTGATAATCAACCAGTTGAAAATATTCTAAGCCCTTTGATGTAATATCTCTTACTGTGAGTCACAAAAACCAAATTCAAAACAAAATCCACATCTATCGAGAGGAAGCTTGATATAGAATCCAAATTTTTATGTTCATCCAGAAGCTTCCAATATGAATTCCTTTTGAATATGATATTCACTTGAGTATTAGTCACGGTTCATTTAAATGTATATTACCCAAAAACTTAGTCAATTTGAGATTTCTCATGGAAAAATGCTCAGTTTTTACTATTTCCGCTGATACAAACAAGTCAAAATGAATATTGATTTGGAAAAGCTTCATAAACATAATTTCTTTCGTGCGTCGCGCTGAGTATGTTTATTTCATAAATATATTTTATTTATAGAACAAACTCTAAAGTTATTTTTAGCCAAATCGGAATCACACAATCCAGTGTATAATCCACGCCAAAAGAACAAAGAATGAATATTTACTACAATTCAAAGGAAGAAGAGTCATACACAAACCATTTATTATGTAAACAAAATTCTTTGTTTGATGTTGGACACCTAATCCAATTTTTAGCGCGTTTCTAATGCTACAGATCTGCAGTCTTTGGTGTTATATTCTGTTTGATCTTTGAATGGAACAGAAATTAGAATTGTCAAACAGTGCTGCACGACTTTTGAGAAAAGCAAGAATCAATGGTTTGTTGTGGGGTAATAATTCTAGTGAAGTATGAATCAAACAGTTTTATGTTCGAGCAATTAATTCTTTTGTTTCTCAAAACATTCCGGAAAGTTATTTGTTTACATGATACTAATAAAAATAATGAACAACCTTCTATTTGATAGTGCTGGAATGGTATTTAATGATTTTTTATTCTCTAGTTCAACAAAATCTTCTTCAACTTTTGTGTATTGACATAACAACCAATCAATATATACAATATATATACATATATATATATATATATATATATATATATATATATATATATATATATATATATATATATATATATATATATAAATATATATATATATATATATATATATATATATATATATATATATATATATATATATATATGACAATAAAAGTCCTTCTATGTCGCTCTTGGGCGCCTATGGCTATAACCAAATATAATAGTGCTGCACATGTTACACAAAATTTGAATATTCCAGTAATTTAACACAGTAGTTGTACGAGGATAATGCTATTCCGTTATGTTATTTCCACTGGAATAGGTTACGCATTTGATAGCAGTTGATGCATGAATATAGACAGTTTTACTGGAAAATTGTATAAAGAACTTAATTGTGAAATACTGCAATCGTTATTATGAAATGAATTCTGTTTTATTTGAATGCAAAAAGCATGTTTTCGACATGCCACTACTATGCTATGTGTCATATGACAGTTTGTCTGCCTCAAGTTGTTAGTTATTCATTTAATTGGACAGGGAGATAACAGCTTAACTGTGTGGAATATATAATTCTGCACTGGATATCGAGAATCATGTAAATACACTATAATAAATTATGAGATAGTCAGTAGTGGTTTGATGTGTCGTTCGCTAATTGAAGTTGCTCGGACATTATATTGAGGTCAAAGTGAAGCTTTTTATGATAAATTGCAATAAGTCATCCTAAATGATCAATATGTTCAAGTTTTTCTTAGAGAACGTCTGTTTTAGAAATTGATATCTTGAAAACTGTAAGTGATAATACAACGAATTATACATCATGTGAAAGATCCTGAAAGAGGTTATCGATCGGAGTTTATTTCGTTGAGAATACATAAGGAGTTTCGAAGAAGTTGAGCTCGACGACATGCCACGAATGAAATGCTGATTTTAGAATAGGTGATAGCCTAAAAACCGCGAAATTACGGATGCAGAAAAAAATCAGAGACGTCGGTTAAATCACATAATTCTAGCGAACAGAAAAACGTCCAAGAGGTCCGCAGCAACATTCGGAGGCAAGCAGAATCGCCGATTACTGGGTCTTGAGATGTACGTTTGATGTTACAAACAATGATGGAATCGAGTTTGCTTGCGCTTCACGACTTCTTCGATATCAACATCATGATCAACCAATTGACGATGTTTTTGGTGTCCTGAAGTGATAGAAGAAAATTGACACCAAAAACAAAAATATTCAGGACACATGGAACTATTACATCACACAAAGTTATGAAATCAAATTTTGGACGTTAAAGCATAATTTTCTGAATCGACTTGGCCGTTTTGCTACTTCTGTCATCGGTTAACACAACCTGTTAAATTATTGTTCTTCCATCACATATGCATTGCTATTAACTTAAAAGTCATATGACTGTTTCTTATGACTGATTAAGCACGAACGGCGAACGAAAATAGGCAAAACGTGAGACCAACGGCAGCTTATTCTACAGAGTGATCAATAAAGATTGTCTGTCACGTGACTGGCAAAAGTTCGCATTATGATCTGAACTATCTTTATAGAATAAATTTAGTATAAATTTATTCATTTTGATAGCTACGTTACCGACATTTCAAGAGCACAGTAGCGTATATTTCGCATATTTCATGACAGATTTATCCATAATCTGATTTGAAAAACAAGGAAGTAAGTAAATAGCTGTATTATTAGATGATTTTTTAAAATTTATCATTATTCTACTAAATTATCAGGTTAGAATAGTGTTTTGAGAGGAAATGTCATCTGTCACTTGAAGCTCACTATCTCAAGCAGGCGGCAAAGAAAAAATCAGAACAAAGCGGCACGGACAGTCATTTTTGATCACTCTGTATAAATAAACTACTCAAAATAATTGAAGGGTCAAGTTTTCTAGCAATGGCTTATTTTTCAGATGAGGTTTGAACTTTATTAAGAGTTTGAATATTGGAACACAGAACCTTCAACCGTTAACACTCTACATAATTGACAGTGATAATGATAATCAACCAGATGCTCAAGATTAGAGTGCAATACTTTCAAATCTAGCAGACGGAAGAAAACTTGACCCTTTAATTATTTTGAGTAGTTTAGTTATATACACCAAGCTAGCAGACTGAAAAACCTTGAAGTAATCATTAGGAAGCTTATTCTGCTAGACCTTGTTATTCTGGCCCTGAGAAACATCCTCCTAAAATTCTCGGATTTCCAGGTGCCGTTTTTTCCTATTTTTCAGGCTCGGAGTTTTGAGATTTAGAGTCATTCCCTTGAACGCCCATATAAATCGAACCATTAATGCCTAATAGATCAAATGAAAGATACAGACATGCAGATTCTATGAAACGTTTACAAAAGAAAATTTGGTCACTTCTAGTAGCGTTAGAAAGCAGAAAATGCATGTTATTCAAGATTCTTGAAGACAATTTCTCGAAAAGCACTTCCTCGACTGATCAAAACAAGTAACAGTCATTCAAGGCATCCGTGAACAAGCAATCGAACATGGCGATGCATGAAGAAAAGTTGTTTGTGGTTGTATAGATTACCATCGATTTTGTAGCTGCGAAAGTCAAATATCACAAAGAATGTTATCCTTGTTTTGTTTCTGGAGGCGTTCTAGAAGATGATGGTACAAAGATGGGTCGTCGCAAAGACACTGAAAGGAAGGACGCTTCTCAAAAACTCTGTGCATTTTTTGAGCATAGTGACCTTCATGATTTTTTGAGAATCCAGTGCGAAGAAAAGGGATGTAATCCGTATTCGCGACTAGATTTCAAAGAAAAATTGTTGAACCACTTTGGCTACCAACTAATACTATCAGGCCCAAATTCTCTTGTGAATATAAGAGAATCGGCATGAAGTATCCTGTTTAACAGATGATATGAAGAAAATGGAGCCTCCGAGATCAACGAACATCTGTGTATCGCTGAAAAGGCTGCCTAAATCATTGAAGAGGACATTCAGAACAGCGCATATGACTCAGAGAAATACTCTCCCACCGAAGAGCAATTTTTACAATCAGATCTTCAACCGGATACGCTGACTCTCCTTCTTAATTAGATCATCTTGAGTAAGTCGAGAGGTAACAGCAGAGCCTCCGTCAGGATAAAATAGTTTGGGCAGGCCAATATCTCAGCCTGTCGGTCGCGGGAATTCATAACAAGAATCTTGTTGACAGTAGACGTGTATGCTCATTGACACTATAGATCATGACAGCTTGTTGATTTGTTTTACCATGTAGGGATTTTTGTGTCGTACAGCAAAGTTCTCTGATACGAGTATACAGCTAACCACCACTGTAAAGGACTTACCTAAAACGTCTCTTGATGAAAGAGTCTCAGACGAAGAGCTTGTAGATGTCGACCGGCTTTGTAAAGTTGAGCATCACTCTAACGAAGAACACCTTGACATGGAATTCGTTTGATTTTCTTTTGATGAATATACAGATAACAACTGGTTGAACAATGTATGAGGTGGTGCTAGGATGACAACGGTACCTCGTATATCACTTTAATAGTTTCCTCAAGGTTCAAACCTAATACTATTGAGTTGATAGCTTTTCATGTCCTTACTTTGAATGGTAACGTATCAAAACGTTAACGACAATAAAACGGCAACAGCAAATTTATAAATTAAGTCTGATTTCGTAAATTTGTGTTCACGCTATGAAATGTTTTCTGAATTACAACTTCCAGTGAGATACTATTTCCACTTTTGATCAAATTGTAAATCCTTCACGAATATCTATGATCATTCATATCAATATTAGTACCTTTCTACTATTCCAGGAAGATAGCGTTATTTTGAATGCGGCAATTATATTGTTTGATTGAGTTGATTGAGCATTTCTATTGTTTTAAGGTCAGTTAGGAAACTCCAGTAGTCATTGTGCACTTGGAATCTGCCCTTTGGGATGTTCCTCATACAAATCAAGTAGTGTGTAATAGACTGTTAAGATCGTCCAACCAGGAATAATAGATTCCAATTGATCATTTATGCTGAATAGATTTGCTTGGAGTTTGAGTATCTAATATCATGTAATCGAAATTCCCAACAAACAAGTTATATGTGGAAAGATTGAGTTTCCTGAAAGTTCAGAAAACTGAAAGAGGATATATTCTATTGGTTGTTGTTTCCAATTTTTCCTTTATTCTTGAAAAAAGTTCATCCTCTGCACTTTTAATAAACAGGAGCGATTTGTTCCAAGGAAGTATGGAATCAAACATCAATGAATCTGGGGTAAAATTTCTCCATGACTGAGTGTAATTGTGTAATATTACACACAACGTTTCCAGAAATAGCATTCAGTTTTCGAGACACTATTATCGTATTTCTAAACAAGAACTAAATGACTTTCCAGAAACAATATTGTAGTAAAGATCTCTTTGCTCGTATTTATTCTGGGATAAACATTCGGTCTACTATTGCTGAAAATTCGAACGCACAAATTTCAACGCTTCAACTGCAAATCCATAGAAGTAATGTTTATCCAAGAGAGCCTCATTCAGCAAAATTGTTAACGAGCTAGACTCACAAAATAAAGTACTAAGCGTGCACGAAACGAGTAGTTTTTGCAGTATTGACCAAGTTTCCCAATTATTTCAAAAGCTTGTTGTTTCAAATTGCTATTTATCAAAAAAAAAATCCTATCTTGGCTTGAAATAGAGCTTCAGCAATGTGTTGCAAATTTTTCTTATGCTGAGTTGTATAAAATAAGACTACCCCTCGCGAAATTACATCCTCTTTCGAGAAGACAAGGATATTGTGTTCCAAAGAAACCATATTATAAATTGCCAACTCGTAATGGCTTTATAATTGAAAAAAAAAAGTTTTCTGCTCTCACTAGATATTATTCATGTATTGGAAATTGATTTTTGTGCTCGCAGGTCCTTTGTCTTTCATCTTCCGGATTCTGACGGAAGCTTCAACTATTTTGTGTTGATAAATTTTCTCAGTAATATTTTTCATGAGATCAAAGTGGGTATTTTCAAACTATGAGACTGGTTATCATTGCAAATTCAACATTCTATTCTTTGGACAGTCCAGACAAAAAAAAAATTCGAATGAATATTTTCATGAGACTGGTTGAGAGAATCCTTGCATATTATCTTCCAGCACTTCACAAACTAATAATGATTATCATATACAACCAATTTGAGAATTAACCATTATTGATATAGGTTTCAACATCTTACTAAGGTCAATAAAAGATAATGATTCCCTGACAGCTTTCCTTGAATGGAGTTTTGGCCTGTAATTCAGAAAAATGTGCTGCTTCTTGAATTAGGAAAAACAAGGGCTTGAATTATAAATAGAGGCGTGACTTGAATCAGCGATTGATTGACTGAATTGAGTTTGATCGGTACAAATATTAGAATGGTTTGGAGTTTTAACTTATAATTCGTATCTTGAGTTGAAAAATAACTTAGAAGATCAAATCTTCAAATAGAGCTCTTTTCACGCATATAAACTCAACATAGATAGGAATCTTGGAGACGCTGCTGAAACCTCATTACAATTCTTCTCAAAAATAATAACAATGTGAGAGTTACCAGAAATTCGAAACATTTCTTCTCTACTTCCGCTTCTTTCATTCCTTCCGAATAGCTAGTCCTGATTCGAAGAGCCAACTCCGCGCTAACAGCATTTAGTTTAATATCTGAGCGGAAGTGACGTTATTCCTGCTAAATTTCAGCCGCGTAGTTTTCAAGTTAGGAAACTTTTCGGTTGGAAAGCGGAATGCTGCTCACACCTGACAGAAGAACCTGCCGCTCTCTAGCAAAAATAAATACACAAGGTGTTCAATTTGTAACGGGAAGAAGGGAATTATTCAAGTGACTTGTGAAAGGACTTCAAGTTGATAATTAACTTAAGCCTCTATCGCAGTTTGATACGTGACTAGAGATCTTTTTGCTTATACTGTAAAATCATATTTTACCCTACAACCCTCATCTTCCACTGATATATATTTCTCAGAGCTTTCAACAAAATCAATGATAATAATAATAATCAGGATACCAAATGAATAGTCACTTAGTTCCTGAATTTCACTTCGAATACCATCCTAGATTCGTCTAACAATAATTATCAATAATATTCGCAATATAAAGCTTGGAATACCACCCTCTCAAACTGTGATAAATTCAGAAATGAAGTAAAGAAATTATCAATTGAAACCAACAACTAGATTTGGTAAACTTTAAATATTGAAAATAACTTCTAAAAATGTGAGAAAATACTTATATATATATCAAGTTTTGGCGATCTACTCTATTTGAAAGTTTAAAGAAGTAAACATATGTTACTGCCAGAGTGAAACTCTCTCATGCTATGTACAATCTTTTGGAATTGCATTTGTGATAGAAAAAGTTTGTTCTGTATGTTAAACTTGAACAATTTTAAATTATAGTTATTCTCTGCAAGTCTCAAGTACGTGTTTCATTAACCATTTTGGTACCCTGTATCACACAAACAGAAACGATCATTTCATGCGATATATGAATTATAGGAAATGTCTAGCTTGAGTGAGCTTGACAGGGCGACACAGTCATTTTAAAATAAAAGTACAACCTCGTTCAATACGATATGTTATGTGTTTCGGTAGAAGAATATTCTTGAATCTTTTATTCTGTTCTAGGACAAAAAAATCCGGAAAATTATTGATAGTTATCATCCGACTGTAATGATCAATAGATATTTCACCTGCATAGCTCAAATTGCGATATGATGTGCGTTTTTGTGAACCAATGCTATGGTCTTGCGTATGAAGTGATTTGTCATTTGGATTCTTGCAAACTATATTTTTCTATTTTCTGATTTCTTTGCATAAAATTTCCGAAACCTGAATAAATTTGCCAAAAATGAGCCAAGAAATATCATTTTCAATTTTCTTATAGTAGGGGAGCCCACGATGCTGGATGGAGATTTACTCGAGCATCGTGGGGACCTTTCGGATTTTGAAGATTAGATGGTAGAAAGGAAAAAAGATTATATGATGTATGCTCATTCACCGGTGGAGACATCGTCTACAGGCTTGGAATATTATGTTTCACTGAATGCGACGATTTGTGCCATTTTGTCTTGAGAAAATCAGCAGATTATGTTTTTTTCCGTGATGCTTGAATTATTTTACATTAGCTATAATACGCAAATAGAACTTCTCAAATCAAAACCCTGCTTTTGACGGCCTAATAAAATTGCGGATAATATGTACATTACACGTTTTTGAATTAACAGCATTTTCACTATAAAATCTTCAGTTATACCCAGGACACGCTAACAATTGAACTTTCAACCTCGCACTTTTATAAATAATCTGAGATGCATCACATACTTTCAATTCACACAAGACGAAAAGTATTTGCTCCAATATGAGTTCTTTGAACAATTCGATAAATTTTTTTTCTTCCTTGAACTTGAAGCAAGTAAGCTCGCAATCAAAAGCCTTTGATGGAGTTTAGCAGCGTAGAAGATTGTCATTGTCAACCTCGTCAAATAAAGTTTTCTTTTTGAGGCTTAATTGTACAGTCTTAGCTTATCCAAAGTTTGGTAAAACTAAGTTCAATCTCTAAGGTTACAATTGCTGGAATAATTGTAATCATAGAAATTGAACTTGACTTTACTAAACCTTGGATAAGCTTAGATTGTACATCCGGGCCTTAGTCAGATGAAGCAAGCACTTATAAGCTAACAGTATCAGCGTTTGAATAGAATCCTAATCAAGCGTGAAACTGTACACAATCAATCAAAAAATGGTCCTCTCCTCTCACATAGCTTGATTTCCTTCATTGAGAAGGATTTGTTGATAAATAGTCGACCTAAGTCATTTTCAATTAACTGAAACAAATGCGGTGTCTATGAATAGTATCAATAGGATCACATAGTCCAATTATGTTATAGGATATACAGGGTACTGAAATCAACATGAAGGATATTGCTGCTATTTCTTAGGCAAATAATGAGATACGTATGGATACAAATACTTATAATAGACATAAAAGTGATCGGATGATATTATTCTCTATCACGCATTGAAGTTCGCGGAAATATTCTGGAAAAATCACTACAGTTCTTATTTGAATGCGTGCTGCTCTCGCAAGACAATTTATTCACTCAAAAGTCTACAGGGTATTGCGGAATCAAGCTTTGAGCTTAATACCCAATTTCACATCCTTCCAATTCGAAACTATTGAATTTTTTGTCCTTAGAGTGGAAAGAACAACGGACAAAATTTTCCCGTACAGGAGGTTATGTTATTTAGACTAGTCTGCCGACCGAAATAATAAGTCTTTATGAAAAGTCTGAGCAAATTCTGTTCGCTTCAACGGTTGGGCAATCATGCTGTAATTGCTGGCATATTTATTCCTCATCTAAAAATCTTTTGCGACATGTTTCGTCTGTTACTTCTACTTTGTTGTGCACATATTGACATGTTCGTGCTGTGTATGATTTGCTACATTAACGTGTATCCTGTACCAGTCTTTGTCTTAAATCCCACAGTAAGCATCATCTCAATTCCACTACTCCCTGAAGAATTTGTAGGAGAAGATTTTGAAATACCAATTTGAACTGATAAAATTTGGAAGTATTGGGTGATGCTGACTGTTACGTGAAATGAAGAAAACGATGTATGGGCATTCAGTCACAAGTTTATCATTTCTATCCCACTCTACAGTTTCGGTCCCACCTGAAACATCTTGCTACATTTATACAATAGTGTGAGAATGTAGGACAAAAAAAAAAACAAAGTGTAATGAATAGTGTACTTACAATAGATAATGATAGTGATAAAATTTGAGTTTAATACAACTGTGGTTCCACAGAAACAAATGTTAGAGAAAGAAATCAATTCCACAGAGAGATTAATTTCTTGAAAAGATTCTCTAACAAATGGAAGTCTGTGAATGCATTTGAAATAAAATATTACAAAGTTAGTTATAAAAAGCTCAATTATTTTCATCAGAAGCTCAGCGTTGAAGTCGTCGCAAGCTTTTTCAACGATTTTTTTCCCATCTCCTCATTCTACAAAAAATTCTCCGTCCCCATGACTTCCAAATTGAAATGTTCATTTATTCCCACATTCAACTCTTGGAATTTACAAAGATATTTAAATTGCATTTTTTCCAAATTTTTATTATCATGTTTTTTTATGACTTCACAACTTTTTCCGACTTTGAGTTGAAAATTAGTTTTTGTAAGTTGGCAGAGTACCAAAATTTCTAGGAATTAAATTGCTATCGGAATATTTTTGTTTCTGATTCAAGCAGCTTTGTCAATAAGAATATTTTTTACATACAGAACTTCTTTGAAGATAAAGAGAAATACTCAATCAATATTTTGTCACTATAAGTCAAAACAAGGTTTTTTTGTGGCCAATTAAAGACTTTCTGAGAGCTAATCGATTACGCTGTGAACATATTTGAAGTATATTGTTCAGTAATTCTTTATTTATAGGAAGGGTTGAGTTTGCTTATCGTTTTGTTCTTTGTTACCTAATTTCAATCACTTCGATATTGAAAAAATTCGCTTTTTCGTGCTGGTATAAAGTATCTGATTAAGAGAGATTCATTGTCCTCGTCTTTTTCATTAGGAGCTTATAACTATAATATTCTAGTTTCAGAATCTGAAGAATGAAATTTTGCACAAAATTGTAGAATCAAGCTTGAGAAAAGCTATGAAGTCATGCGGAAATACATGTACAATAGTGTTTCCGGTGGCGAGATTCTTGCGCTTGCGGCCACTTTAGGCGCTAACGATGCACTAGACGAAATCCATTTCAAGGAAAAGGTAAAAAAAGATATGAAGATACGTCTTGGCCATCTTTGTTTGCCATCCACCCAGATCTCCAATGGTGTTTAGTTTTTTACCCAAGAAACATCTAATACTCGTCCCACGTATTTTTCTAAAGCAGGCTTCGCCTTTGTTCAGGACCGTCCTAGGCTAGGCCATTAATTCAGGTGAGGTTATAAAAACTGAGGTGGAAAAAATACTGCATGGTCATTCTTGTAAATTAGATTGTGTCAAACGAATTAGAGGATTTTAATATTACGCAGGTATTCCGTGACTCGACAAATAGCTTAAAGTTGGATATTGAAAATCGGGAGTGTCCTACTCATACTAGTTCAATAGTACAATATAATATAACGCTTCGAGTGTCTCATTTCTACAATTTTTTTTATCCTGTATTCTTTTCTATAGTCATGGATACAAACTAAAACAACTAGGCATTAGACAAATCAAGTACAGGAGCTGTTCAGAGAAAAAGCAAGCAAGTTTTGCGATCGTCAGATCAAACCAAAACGCAAAATTTTGCGACAAAATTACAATAAATAGTAAGAATATATTTCAAAAATTAACCAGTCACTTCGAAACTACAGCTTGATCAAGACTTATCTAAGGCTTGGATTATTTATAGAAGCAAAATTGGTGCGCACATTGTTCAATGCGGCTAATATAGACTCACGTTTCAATAATATCTTCTTGTTAGGATATTGCCTCTGTGCCTGAGCACAACATGTATCCATTCAATTAACTCCTGAAGCAACTTTTATAATAATACAATGAAGAAGTAAAACCCTCTTAATGTTCAAACCAGACTCAGAAAATTCAGTTAACGAAATCCGTGAAACAATCGTGAAAATAAATAGCCTCAGGACTAATCAGGAAAGAGAATTAGAGAGGAACAGTACTTTCCCAAAATATCAAATATTAAGACGGAACAAAATTCACCTGCGAAGCCTGAGACAATAGAAAATAGATGTATCTTGCGTTGGTTGTAGGTCTGTGAGCGTGGGAGAGTCATTATTTGGAGAAGAAGATTCCTACAACACCGCAATTTTATATCCGAATGTCTTTTTTGTAATCCCTTTTTGGATAATCACGCTTAAATATCTGTTGTTTCTGAGGAAATATTATGATCACATTACAAATAATATTCGAGGGCATTATTTTGGAGAATAACAAACAAGAATATCACATTTCCTACCTACAATAAGTGACTAGAGAATTTCTCTAACAGAAATTTTGATTGAATTGGTACATAAGTCGGATATTAAACATTCAAGGCACCACGGGAGTTGAACGGACGATAATGCCCTCGGTAAGTACACTGTTGACCTTAGGCTTTATTATCCTTCTAACACCCTTGATACCTTGATTACTATTCGCGCACTTGTATCGCATCCTTTGTCCATTCCGAGGATTACATGTACATATATATACCTTGCGACATATGGAACCAAGAAGAAAATTACTGGAGATGATTTCTAGAATATCTTACATATTGCAGGATGAAATCTCCCAAGTGTTTTCCGATTCTCACCTGATTCAATTTGATAATCCACAATTTTATGTCCCCAACTGGCATTCATAAGGATTAAGTAAGACAATTTCTGACCTCCTGGTGAGGTTATGATATCGCTCATTTAATCTGAGCTCAGATCTCGTCTAGGGACTGTGCTTTGCTATTTCACTGCTTCTCAGTTTTACCACGCTCTAAGTAAAACGCACGCAGAAATTCTCGACAACATTAATATATCAAACAAGATAAAATATTCTATCATCAAAGTAATAAGCAGTTCTATTCAAACAAAGGCTGTCTTGACAGGTGTAGAGCGATTGTACAACAAGATTATTATCCCTGTATCAAGGGTGAGCAACGATAAACATAAACAAAGGATTAGATCTACTGCTGCCGTGAAAATTATACGATGTAAGAGCAAGAAAGATAATCAAAGAAGATTGCTCATGAATAACTGTGAATATTGTTATCGATACCAGTGAGCCTTGGAAAACTATATATCATGAGGAACTTACTATAATTGAATTTGAAAATTGGAAAAGCTCATATTTCAGAGTTACAGCCCATGTAATGTGCTCAGTATGCAGCTCTTATTCCTATTCCGAGTGGATTATAAGAAATTAGGAGAATTGTGGTTGGATCAATAGAAGTACGTCTTTTGATCGATGGTGTATATTATGAAGGAGCAGTGTAAGATAACGTGGCATTCAATTAGTGCTTGGCCTTCTGATACACATGTTCCTATTAGGGTATGATACTATTTACAGCCTTAGTTCATGAGCTCGTACATCAAAATAATGAATAGACAATAATAAGAGTGGAAGAGTCAATTCAGGATATTATATTTGCGCCATTGTAATAATAATTGAACGAATAGCTATATCTGTATTCATATCTCAGTGAAATGATAACTTATTTATATATTGCAGGTATACTTGATCAACCTAGTAATTAGAACGTATACATTGTATGGGAACAATGCTTGTAGATTTATCAGTGACACTCGGTTGAATCATAATTTCCCTACATGCTAATCCAGTACAAATTCTGCGCTATAAAATGACCACCCAAGCGAACATTTCCTGCATCTGGAGTGTCCCTGCTATCCACCTGCATCCTGATCCAGGTTTCTACTATTTCACCAGATGGAATAGAGATCACCGATGCTAACGTCGTTTGGATTATGTGGGTTCGTGATTTATGCGTGAAAATTATGGAATTTAACATTCATTACCGTAAATCATTTGTAAATAAGTCTGCGAGGATGTTGCACACAGTTTTTTGCTTAATTCGTTTTGAATTTGGTGTCGTTTCCAGGATACCCATACCCTGTGATTTATGCAGCTGAATTTTTATTATGTTCTAGAAAGATTTAGATGAATGAGATATATTTGGGAAGTTTCTTTCTGAACACAGTTAGATTAATATTTATAAAGTCTGACTGTATAAATACAGGTTCGAGAGAATTGTAGATGAATTTTGAATATCTTGATGAGTCCCGTGAAAATCAAGAATACTTCATCATTACAAATATTGCCCTAAAAGCAGCGATGATGTTAAAATTAATTTCCATCCAGACAGCTTTTCGAATACCTGAATTTATTTTAGCTATAAACTGGACCGTGAGAATCTCTCTAGTGTTTCTTACTCCTGGTCAAATATGAACAGTTATTTGCTCCACTAACAACATCTCAAGAAAAGGAAAAGCTCCACAGTTGTTTGAATACAGCAAAAATTGTGTTATGAAGCCTACTTGGAAAGCTTCCACAAATCTCAAATCTGTATCCAAGTTCACAAGATATAACCCTAAGGTGAAAACGGATTATTCTTCCAAATATCTTTGTGTTATTATCGATCCTCGTCTACAAAATTCTCATTCTATGATAACAGATGCCTTGCCATTTACAAGTCCACACCTCGTCGAAGGATAAAAGACAAGGGACAGAAGACAAAAGGATATCCAGGACTATCCTTGTCTTCCATTGCTATATATATTTGTCACACAAGTATGTTGACAACTATACATTATGGCAGACACAAGGAAAAAGGTTCCAAGCAAGCACAGAAGCTTTGGTAATTTTGTTGTACTTGTAAAGTCAACTTGAATTATCTTTGTCGGATACTATCACTTATTGATTGAAAAGACCATTAAAATAGATCCAGTATTTCCAAATATCCAATTATTATCTTAGAAGCAATTTCCCCATGGAAAAATTTTTCAAATCAAGAAAGTGATATTTAGGAAGGCTCCGAGTGAGTGCGTAAGATGGAAGCTAGTATACCAGACTCTTCGAACTTCAAGCAAATGAATTATGTATACCATTTACAGAAGTACTTATTTTTTGGTACAGCCAGCTCTTGCGCTGACAGTAATATCATTAGTGATGAGAACACAGGGTCGTAATACTCAAGAACATTCAAATTCCAATATTTGTAGGCAGAAAAATTAACTTATACACTATCTTAATGATGATGGGATGAATCTAAAACAGCGCTAGGAGATAGTCCGTGAGACATGACATGAATTGTCCATTGATTACCGCTCACTTAAAACTTTGTGAGTGGCTTTATTGTGATGAGTCCGGAAACTTTTTCATTCAGCAAAATTCTTATCAAAAGATTAGTACCAATATACTTATGACAAGTGCGGTTTGTCGAACTCTCCGCTAGCCCCGAAATTCATGTCGGACAATATTTCTCCTCGTTTTATAATTGAAAAATCTTTCGATTAGTGTGAAGATCCACATGTCGGTAATATATTCTAAATTGATCAGCCCTCGCTGAAAAACGCCCCTAAATCTAGAATTTTGTCGAAAGAAAAATTTGTCGGACTCATCACAGGAAGCCACTCACAAAGTTTCGAGTGAGCGGTAATCAACGAAAAATTCATGTCTCACGGACTGAGAGTGCAGTAACGTTGAATTATTCCACGTTCTTGGTGCAATATCAGTAAGAACAGAGTTGAAAGAATTGATATATTCATGGATATATCTTCTAAGATGATGAAGATTATTGCCAGAGTGGAGTCGGTACGGTCATCTGCAATTATCCACAATACCATTCGCCGCGTTTATCCATTGTGACTCATTCGTACAAATTTGTGCCTGTGATCGGTTTACCGGGAGACCGTCAAGGATTATTGATTGCGACATCGCTGTTATAATATTGAAGATAACAATTTGTGGTACATAAAAGCAGTCTTGATTGGAATCGATGTTGTTTACCTCCAGAGCGGCAATGATGATTTTCTTAATTTTTATCACTCAAATATTTTATCAGTTTGGTAACCTCACAATCAATTACTTTCTGCCAATGCCACAGGAACTGAGATATTCTCCTCTATTTACTTATAAACGTTGTTCCAAAATGATTACGCTTGATCGAAATTGGAGTTCTTCATATGTTCTTGACTATTTTGTATTCGCATGGAACTCATCACAATACTCAGAATAGATAACAGAAAGACATTTTGTTGATTTTTTTCTGCTCTCTGTGTTCGTTACATGTTCCCTTGTCTATTGAAGGCTGTTTTCTTCCACTCATTCAACTCATCCTTCAACAGAATAATCGCTCTGGCACAATTTCTTTCCAATCCTGAATTAGGCCAGAATTCAGGGGACAAATATCTTTTCCACATCTGGATTGTGGTTCTTCATAGCAGAAATATTATTGTTCCTGAGATAATTGCGATGAAAATTTTGTTGTCAATTGACCTTCATGCATTAGTGTGGTATAGTGAATAGCAACAAGAGTTCATGAAACGGATTGGAGAAATCGGATATAAAATTTCAGGAGACTTGTACCTAGCTACCAAATATTGAGTTCACGTAATGAGACACTTCCCTGTTCCTCTAAGATTGAGTGCATATATTTTTTGATTCCTATATATCTGAATGGTTTTTGATATTGGAAAACGTACTGTAGTTATTGTGAACGATAGAATATTATCAGAATAACTGAATTAGTTTTTCTAGCTCCTAGGGAATACGAGGATACTTGAGGAACACTGAATGAAATAAATAGATCAGGAATACCACTTTGGTCCTTCATTAGCTCCAGAAACTCACCATGCTATAATTTAGCCAAGTTTCTTCTACTTATCTTATCACCATTGATGAAAAGAAATTCAAGTTCCGTGAAAGATTGCCAGCACTTCCTGGAATTGATGAAGATCATCAAGCTGGAACCTAAAGATCGTTTTGTGAGTTTCAAAGTTAGAAGGCTGTTTACCAATGTTCCAATGGATTAAGCCATGGAAGTCATCAAGAAGAGACAAGTAAAAAATCAAGAGCTTATGGAGCTGAGATGATGTCTACAAGCCTCCTACTTCCAAGTGAATAATCATTTCTATTGACAAGAAGACAGTCTACCCATGGGATCGTCATTCTTTGCAATCATCGTTAGTCCCTAAATAGAGATTTTTGGAAGTTTGGGCCTGCAATCAACTCAAGCAAAGCCCAAGGCTCGGTTAAGATATGTAGATGATCATTTGAAATCAAGAAGTAGGATTACGATCGTTTCTAGACTATCTTAACAGTTCACGAGAAAGCATCAATTTCACGATAGGAGTCAGAACCAACAACTGTCTTCTGTTTCTAGATGTGAAGGTAGAGAGAAAAGACAACAGTATACAAACATCAGTAAATGAAAAACCGACTTATACAGGCCGTTATTTGGATTTTGGATCAAACCATGCTGAAAGTACAAAAATAGATAAGGCAAAAATACTGCTTTCTAGGGCTACAACTCATTGAAGTACACAATATCGGTACAAACAAGAGGTAGAAGATGTCACCCGCACTCTCACAAAATATGGTAATGAAGAAGATTCCATAAAGAGGACCATCAAAAATTTAGGAAAAGAATGTTCATTCAGGAAAATCACCAAGGCAGAAACTACACTTCTCATCCTATACATTCAAGGGGTCTCCGACAGAATCAGGAGAGTATGCGAGAAATTGATCCGTGACAAAATTCCAAAGTGAGTCCACGTTAAAGAATATGTTCTCGAAAACCAGATCTCAATCAACAACAAAGGCTGGAATTTATCAAATCAACTGCGAGTGTGGTAAAGCCTACAAGAAGACCTCTGGAACTTGAAACCAAAGAACATAAACAGCATACAGTACAATTAGAGCTTGAACCACAACGACTTGACATTGACATTGACTTGATTTCTACTGTCAATTTTCCATACAAGCTGCACATGTGTCCAGCTAATATTTATCATAGATCTTAGTTTGATAGAAGGATAACCTGACCTAGTTCCTATCATGTCCCTATTACAAATAATAATTGTGTGGCACATTGACAGTAAGAATCAAGTCAATGTCAATGTCAAGTCGTTGTAGCTCTACCACAGGGATGACAGAGCACGCCTGAGAAAATCATTATCATATCTAATGGGACCAGTCCAGAATACTCCAAAAATTAGACAGCATCTTCTGACGGATATTCAAAGAGATAGCCATCATAATGAAGAATGGGAATATTGTTTTTACTTTACCAAGTGTTGAGGCCCATTGGGAGACAAATCCCCTCAAACGGAAAATTATTTGTCATATCCAGGAATGCAAAATTATACTTTTTCCAAGAATAAATATCTGATATCTAGTACTCTTATAAAAGAATGTTTGTTTCTCAAGAACAACAGTATTTTTATTTCTTTCAACATTGTAAACTTCAGTAGGGACCACGAGTAGTCATGAATGAAGAGTCACCAATTGATATTTCATTAAGTGGGCCTCAAGCCAAATTTCATTTTAAGGCAGATGATAAATATCCTAATATTATATATTCGACTATTATATTACGTAGGGAAGCAACCAAATTTTGCCGTATTCCACACTTCAAAAGTTCCTTGATAAATTTGTTGCAAGAAGTATCATAGTCAACATCACAAGGAGGAATATATTAAAATAAGATACTGAAGAAAATTCGAATGTCTTCATATCCTTGCGTATGACTGAAAATATAGAGTTTCTGTAAAATGAATTGAGCGATATAGAATGATTTGTGAATATTTCTTGATTCATGTCACATATAGATGCATCTGTTATTCAAGGTCGCTCTTTGTTCGCTCGTCATATTCTCATGGAATTCATTCACCATTTTTGTTTGAGATGGAACGGGAGCTTTGTTTGCATGTATTTGACACTAACAGTGATCGGATGATGAATTTCATAATAGCAAATAGCTTTTCTAAGTTGAATATCTTGGAATGACATCTTCTATTGCATCTATGAAATGAGCTGTCTTCTATTTCCTATTCAGAGGGCAAAATCTTTTCATATCAATTCGAGAACCAGTACTTAGAAAAATAGTTGCTCTTATAAGACATGATATTTTTTCGTCAACAATAGAAGAATTATACCGTGATAACAACAACTCCTGAAATAATAGATCATTTTTAGTAGCAAAAAATTCTAATCCAATCCTGCAAACTACCTCACTTTCCATCATCGCAACCACCAACATACTACTCAGTTTGTGGTTTGTTATTACCACATACGAGTTCCGCTCCGGGAACATATCCCAAAAAACTTTTCTGCTTAGAATTTATTATCCAGTTCGTTTTTTACAAATTTTAACAAGACAAGCAGAAATTAAGACTGTCCCACAATGTAACCGAGCCAAAATTAATGGCTTGAATAGGCCTGGTTTACATTCCGAATAAACGATAACATTTTGTATGGTAACCAGAGTAACCGTCTTTTACACAATTTTAGGGGAGATTTTTTGATGCATGACGCAGTTTCGTCATGTTTCAGGAGAAAATTAATGTTGGGGGAGTTTTTCGACCCAAGTACCCTGACGGGTAGATTATTTAGTTTCAATGGAGGATTGTCATTAATCATAGTGAAATGTAATTCAAAAATATATACAGGACTGAAATGCAAGGTACGGCATTATATTCATAGTAATCGCGTTCCTAATGTTGGAGATTTCACATCAATTATTCTCCCAATTAATCGTTCTTGCTATGTATTCTTGCCGTTAGATTACTCAAAGCGGTTATTGATCAAATTATTGGGCTACAAATTTTGAATAATAGAACTTTTCAGTAAAGTATCACCCAAATTTCATTATTCTTGAATAGCTTCTGCACGGATGATCTTTCAGAATAAGGTCACTATCGCAAGATTCAAATGGCATCTGGCATCAAATTTTGAAATTCAGAACTTCACGAGATGATCTACCTTTCTCTCCTTTCTTTCATCGAATGCTTTGCAAGTGGAACCTTCAGAATTCAATCATTGGAACGAAAGCTTCATCGCTGTCTAAATCCTGTTTGCTTGTCATCAGAAAATGTGATTAATTGACATCTATCATATCTATTGATTCATATAAATGTAGGAATTCACACGCGTACAAAACAAAATTTCAAACCTCATGCTTGATTTGTCTTATGAAATATTAATGGATTGCTTTATCATCTAATTTAATTACAATAGAACAATATCCCAATTCAAACACTGTTTTCAATACCTGAATATGACAAGATGAAAATAAGAGAATACATTGATCGCTTGGGTCTCACGATATATTACTTCACATGTAAGCAGGAAGAGGGGATGGAACATGATTGGAAAAATGTGACATGGTGGACGGGAGACTTTGACCATCCATGCTTCCTTCAGGCTCAAAGCTAATTGCCTTAGGACAATATTTCGCCGCCTTCTTATTCAGAAAGTTGATCGTTCCTTTCAATGCCAGAATATTATCATTCGCGAAGCTGGACCTTGAGCGTTGGCCAAATAATTAGCTGTTTCACGCAGATTACTCAGCACTAGCATTAGGATATCTGTCTGATCAACGCGTCTAAAACTAACTTAAATTGCCCCGTTTTGCTTATGTGGTGTTCAAAAAAAATCGTTTGTCCCTCAATAGAATCAAAACTTATTTGTGATAATCGATTAGTATATACGAGTACTGTCAGCTGATGCTATTTTTAGGTTATCGAGAAGCTCATTCAGGTATTGAACTGCTATTGAACTGACACAATGATAATCTCATGCTGTGTGCCCTACAACAGCAACAGAAGCAACGCTGCTATACACGTAATCCCTGCAGCAATCTAGCACAGGACAATAATACGCAAGGATTCGTGTATTCTGTTGCCAACTACTGAGGAATGGTACTAAACTATGTCTATATGTTCAGGAAACACTAACGATTAATAACGAAGGATGACTGCAAACGGAGTGTAAGACGTCATAACCGAACAACGGATCTAAGAAAAAAGCAGACAGGGAGAGTATTGGAATATAATATTGAAATTGGATCACAGTGAATTTTAATAGTATACAACTTCTCATTCAGAAATTTAGGGATGTATGGAGGTAATTTGCAATTTGTTGCTATATTAGAATGGATGAAAAAATATAAGATGAATGTATGGAGTATGATTGCATTGAATAGTCAAAACTTCGCAAAGCAAATGACAAAATTATTTGGATGAGGATCCCAAAAAACTTAATAGCTTGAAATTGGCAAAACTTCTCTCAAAGTTCTCGTACAACCAATGCAAGAATAAGTATTTATGAGTCTGTAGGTAATATTTCAGTCCTAGAGCTTTTTCAAACGTGAAACTATATTATGGTAATCCGCATACCTTTTTCTTTTTTCTTGGAAATTTAATATCCGTGGTATATCCTTACTCTTTAAATCTCAGTGCACTGCTTGAACGTGGCTACTAACTTGCACATAATTCACCGACCAATTGAACATATTTTACTTGAAGTTTCGTAGAGTACACTATATAATGCAAACAATACAAACTTTGCAAACTTCAGCGGAGAATCATCTGTTGGTTGCCCACTTACATATGTACGTGCAGTAGGAACGTAGCAAATGTATTTTGGAAGAAAATATATAAAGGAACTTCTGACGGTATGTGGATGAACGAATTCTGTGATTCAAAGATACTTATGTTGCAAATCTGAGCAAATCTAAGTGTATTATAGAAAATAAATATCAATCACGCATTACATCCGCTTCGGGTGTGCGCCGATTGATATCTCTCTAGCGATAGAATGCGGCTACTAGTCATCAATCACAATGAACTTGATATCCTTATGAACAGATTCATATTAATCAACAAGAGGCGATGCATTTCTATCAATATGATTACGGTTCCATAGATTTGTAAGTTTTATGGATTAACACACAATGAAAAAATTAGTTCAAATCTCCAGAATACTCTTTAGATTCATGTTGCGAAAAGTAATTCAAATGAACAGAAGTGCAGTCATCAGAGTCAGTGATTTTATCTGAGCATATGTGAGTAAACTGATAGAAGTACCTCATTCAAAGTTTACTGACCAAATTTCTTCCACCTTTTAGATACGTGTCTATGGGCCCCAACTCTAAAGGCTTCTCAATCATTTCAAGTACTTTGGCCAATTAAGGGGCTCAATTAGATACTATTTTAGGGACTCTAACCTAACTGCAGGGTAATCATTAGTATAAGTGATTTAGCTTCTGCGCCGTAATTTAGATCCGTGAATAATATTTTCAGAGCACATTGGTTCTTCCTGCAAGGCATCCATTCGATAAAAAAAGAACAACAGTCAGTGGAAAACATTTTTTCGGACATTCTTAAGAAAATTAAGAGCTCATAGGATGCCTACTCAACAAGAGAATCTTGCAAAAAATGTCAAATCTTTTGGAGAATCTCGTCTCAACACTTTGGGATATTAGGAAACAGCAGAAGGTGAGTGCCCAAAATGCTGCCTTTGCGTGGAAATTGTAGTAGGTACAAGCTATGTTGCGGCGGCTGATTTGTACAACTATAGTTATCAAAAACTATTCTACCTCACTTATAGTTCAGATCGAGCTCCTTGAGATCAATATTTGCTTTCGAAGCAGAAACAAGTCTCCGGTAAAGAAATGAAGATGGCAAATCATGCATATTGCCATGAAAAAGACACAAAAGAGGCTGTACACTAAGTTTTCGAAAGATTTGAAAAGTGCTTTGAGGTAAGAGAAGTTGTGTCCAAGAAAAAAAGTGATAATCAGGCTTTTGGTTCTTGGATACAGCTGGTTGGTCGAGCTACAGCCTAAGGTTCCCCTGAAAATAAGATAGACAGTCAAGTAGCTCATGGTTTGCTTGCACTTCATGCGATGAGTCAACTGTTCTGACATCTGAATTTTACAATACAGTTATCATCGAATATCAGTGTTTGACTGCTTGTTTCTTTATCTTCAAGGGTAATTTTCACAAGCAAATCGATGGTATCGCCATGGGTTTTCCTATATTTTATTGCCTATTTTTGAATGAAGAATTTTGAACAAAAAGCTTCAAGCACAGCTACGAAGAGACCCATTGTTTGGCTACGTTATGTTGATGATGTTCTTGCTGTTTGGTCTCATGGTAGAGATGATTTGAATGTATTTTTGAACTATCTGAACTTGCAACATAGAAACATAGAATTCAGTATTGAGGTTGAAGCAAAAAGGTTTCTTTTCTGGACGTTTACCTGGAGAAACAAGATAATGGTAAACTCCTCCATTCAGTATATAAGAATCCGACTCATAAAAATCAATATTCACAAAAGTCCTCAAATCACCATCCTGCTTGGAAATTTAGCACTATTAGAACTCCTAATCAGATAGCCTCTTCTTTGTGTCATCCAAGTGAACTGTCTGATAGAATCATACTTTTGGATGATGTTTATTTGAAGAATGGTCATAATAAAACACAGATCAAGGGAGCACTTGGACATAATATTTCAATGCCCCCTGTTCAAGATCCAAATAATAAGGAAATATTTGTTACGTTGCCTTATGTAGCTAATATAACGGATTGGAAAACTTTTGCATAAATATAACATAAGAACCTCTCACATTTCCAATTTGAAAATTTGAAATCTTATTTGACATGTTAAAGACAGATTTCCTCTACAGTATCAAGGCATATACAAAATTTCTTGTCAATGTGGCAAAGTATATATTGGACAAACTAAGAGGACTGTAGGAACAAGATTGAAAGAGCATTCTTATCATATAAGATTGAACCACTCAGAAAAGTCTGTGGTGGCTGAGCAAGCTATCCAAGAACTACATGGCATTGACTATAAGAATCTAAAGCTTCTGGCCAAAGAGAGCAATTGGTTCAAGAGGCCAATAAGAGAAGCCATAGAAATAAAAAAATCACTCAATAATTTGAATTTGAATACTGGTTATGAACTCAATCGATTGTAGTTACTAGTCATTTGTTCATAATTTCAAGTTATTTTTATCTATGAATCTACTTGCAAGAATTACTTCAACATTACCATTTCCTGAAGATCTGTGGATGATTCAGTTATGTGCCAAACCAAAAAGAGTAGAGTCAGATTGACCTAGGACCATAAGGAGTGGATAATTTCTCTATTTGGACCTTAATTTTTATCTCTTGAAGACCTGCGGACATTGAATCATAAGCTTAAACACAGGCATAGCTCTACGATTCCATAGGAGTTCATATTTTATACTTATCCAATCACTTTTTATATTTTTGTTGTTTTGACAATTTCTGTTTATGTATTTATTATACATTTATACACTCTGAAAAGGCAGTACATTGCTGTTGAGTTTATGCAAAACTTTCCACCCAATGGAACATGTTCAATAAAAAATGAGTTCTGAGAACTTTCTTCCTTCACTAATGATGAAGTTTTTCCCAAGTTATTGTACGTTCTCAGAGTACCACAATAGTTATGTTTGAATCAAAAGAAATGTTATTCTTGACAGTTGTGTTGAAGAAAGCTATGGTGGAAAATGCTCTTCGACAACATCTATTTTGTCAAAATGATCGATCATTTGTCCAAAGTCGTCACTCGTTACGTGAAAATTTTGGAAGATACAATCTTTCTACGGTACTTGCAATTCGTTGAGTCGATTGAAAGTTCAAAATTGAATCTATTATACACGGTGAGTAAACATTATAGTGATGAAGAAAAGCAAGTAATCAAGACAACATTGCTGCTGTGAGAGCCAGTGTTGCAGATAACGGTAAAAGGTATCGATCGATGATACCAGACTTTTTGTAGCCTCATTTGGAAAAAATTGATTTAAATGACATGTTCTTCTGATAGAGTTGGTGCCACATGTCATTATTCCCGCGGAATTTTAGATTCATCAGCAGAAAAATATGATCACAATGCGAAATATTTAAGAATAATTGGAAAATTTCTAGCTTTACCTTTGAAAAGTCTATGAACTATGCGAACAAGCTATAGGCAGCAGAGAATTATGGAACAAAGATAATGCGGATTTATTGAACAAAGTAACCGAAAATTGGGTTCATAAGATTCGACTCTGCATTTGTAGTCGCAGCGATAATTTGAATGATGTGTTGTTCGAAATATGAATGATACGTGTACACGAAGTCGCCACCGAGAACATGAACCCGGCACCAAAGCTGATTCGAATAACGTGTGGCGCACACGATCTTGGCACTGTCAATTTTCAAATAAAACCACGATCAACCTGCAATTTTTGGTTTTATAAGTTTCTCTTTTTTGTTTCGAAATTAATTTGTAATGAAAACAATACTGCAAATATTATTTATTGAAACTCCAGAAAAAAAATAAGTAAGAGAATATTATTATTGAAAAAAAGACTTTTTTATGCATATGTCCATACATACCTACATTATTACAAAAACATACAGATATGTATAGGACAAACTAGAAACTAAATTTCTTCTGTTATTTTTGACATTGGAATTTCTTGCATCAAGTGGAAACAAATCAATTTTTCTACGATATGTAGGATTTTTGAGTGTTGATGACACACGTATGATAAGATTCGTTCAGAACTACGACTAAATTAGAGTCCGGTTTATTATTAATATAAAATTGCATGTGATCAGGAAATCTCACTCAGGCAGAAAGATTGAGTCATAAGTCCTAATCCATAGCAAAGTGCCGAGTTCGAGTAGGGAAGCAAAGATCCAGGTAGCTTGATGCCGAGATCGAGGCCACCTTAAATGCTATAGATAGAGTTTTGAAATAGAAAAACTTTTGAAAACATATTATTCTTTCTGATAAATCTTTCAAAATGAGGAAAATTCAAAGTCATAACAAGTATTGTGAGTTGCAACAAATACTTGAAATGGAAAAATTCAATAAATGTCTCGAGGTCTTGTTGTCAAGTTGACGACAGTCTCATACTCAATGACAATTCGGTGAAGATATACTATTAACGTAACTGTTGCATACTAGCACTGATTTCAAAAGTGAATTGAAATATCACTTAATCAGGGATAGATGACTATATCACAGATGGTCAAGAAGGTCTTACTCATTAATACAGCTGAAATTTTGACTCATCCTTGTTTTTCATCGAGGCTCAATAAATCATAATGTGTGGTTCCACGTATCTCATTCATTGAAAACAGCCGCAAAGTTAGCAGAATTCTAAAATACTGGAGCACCACCTCTCACGAAAAGAAAACCTGGCCAACACGGCGATAGGATTAAAATATTTGCCCTAATGCGTCACAGCAATGTGTTGAAACGATAAAAAATCATTTTGACTGCACACCCGCAATATAAATCCTTATCAAACTATTTTTTTAAGTGATGATTGGGCTTACAAATGACAAAAATATGTATCCTGGCAACAACCACTATCAATAATCAAATGTGAATTATGGTGGATAAAATATGCCTGACACTAAAAAAATCTCTTTTGGATCAGTTCAACGATAGCAAAATGACAGCCATAGTATAAATGCTCAGTATAAATCAATTTTATTTCAGCTATATAATTCATTGAGCAATATTTTCTGTAGGTCAACACAACCAACTAACTTCAGCAATCAATAACAGCCTTATTTTCACATAAATAACAGAATCAATGATAATTTGTTGAAAGCATAATTTCTGAAAGTTGGAACTTCACTGCAGAGTAAAATAAAAGCGTATTCATACCCAGCAATTCATTTTGATTCAGCCTCTATGGAACATAAATTTGGGCATAAAAGTCTGATAAAAAGTGAAAATTATAAAAAATATGTTCGCATTTTTCACCAGACACTGCAAGTATTCGCAAGGGATCATTCCGTCCTGAACAAAAATAAAACTTGACGATATTTACGTGAAATTAAGTAAAAAGAATGGAAATTATTCAAGCATTATTCAACTCAAGCAAGGGAAGTTTTCGAATGTATAGTCGCATTACGAGTACTATGAACATAATTTGATATAGAATGCATTACTGAATAACATTAGGCGCCTTTGAATATGTGAAATCTGACTGATAACTCAAGAGTAGCTGTCAAAAAGTATAGAACTAAAAAATATATATCGTTGCGGTTCGTAGAAAGCTAGTTATAAAATAATTAGGTAATTATTAAATTATCTTTCAATTAAGTATGAGAAGATGAACGCGGTCATCAACTAGATCTAATTTAATGACAGTTAATTAACTTGATAAAACTGAAATCAAGAGTAAGGACGACAAACTGTAGCAGAAAATGATCAAATGAAAGTTTAGCTAGCTATCAAACAAATCATAGCACCCGCAATAATCCAAAATTGAAATGAATAACAGACTATACATAATATCATTGATGCTTTACATAATTTTGAACTCTGCGATAGGGATTCAGAATTTGGCAGTGTATTTCAGAGACAAAAATAATTATAACTTATGACCCCCAATGCAGCATAAAATTTGTGGTTTAGGAGAATTATGTTCCCATACTCTTTTTTCATGATTCAACATATATTGTGACAAAAACTTCATAAGGTATTAAAATTTGTTCTAAATGAGGCTTCCGTGATTGTTTAGTTTTGTGAACCTAAAATACTTGTCGATTAAATTCATTTTCATTTCGGATTTGACAGATTACAAACTGTTTAAATTTGAGCTTGGTTTCAAAGTTATTGCGCGCGATAATTATTCAAGTATCAATTCATTCATCAAGTATTCACGCTAGAGTTTTGAACTGAATTCATCATTTCATTATTGAAAATAATTTTGAGCTTCGAACATATTATGCAGATGTATTTATATTATTTAATATATCCATGAATGAGTTAGAATACTAAAATACTACAATCAGACGCACTCAAGTTCCTTCATGAAGCCTTGTGGAGCTATACTCCAATCTCACCAGTAGAAAGGAGTTTTTTCAGTGGAACTAAAACAGTGCCCACTCTGACTGAGCTCGACGTCTTGCTTTCAATCGGCGGTGCTTTGCACCAAAACAAAATAACAGGCTACGCCCGCTCTGGCCAGGCTCGATGTGTGAAATCTAGCGTGCGCTGAACATCTCCTGTTTGCTCGAAAGAAGTTTCCAATTTATCCCTCCTATTTGTTTTTTTTTAAAAGCTTACCCTGTTAACAGCAGTAGAGGTGAATGTGGAGGAACTCGACTTTGAGATTATCATTTCAACCTTATGGGTACTTCTCAACAATTCAGGTATTTATTTCAGGCTTTGTGTACGTTGTTTTATAATTTTGGATGTTCCTTATGAATCTTGTTAGAGGAAGTATAGTCTACAAAATGTTTGGAATGCCGTATTTCACACCCACAAATCGAAGACCTTGTCTTTGGCTTGAATTACAAACTCTTTGCTCTTCTGTTATGAGTACCATTCAATATTTGATGTAGAATATACTATTATTGCCGTACGTTTCGAAAACATATGCAAGAGCAACCTCATTAGGAACAAACTAATTTTCAAGAGAATTGTTTCTTTCAGGGTCTTATTTCTCTTCTTCTCGAAGAGATTAGTAATTATAATCAGGCAGTTATCTTTGGGCTAATAGAGAATAGAGGATGTAATAAAAATTACCGAATAATCGTACGATGGCTTCATGCTACGTTCCTCACTAGGATTTATGAACTGCGTCCAATATAGAATTGCATCATTTTTCAAATGTACGCTACATTCGGCATGCGCATTCTATATGTATTTGATGATTTGAACTTCATTGCCTGAATACTTGCTTTGGTGTTACATGAGAGGAAAAATGACCCAAACCATCACCTGCATGCAACTGATTTGTGGATCAATATGACAGTACTAAAATAGGCAATTATTCTGCCGAAGAGCATCATATGGTTCGATTCAAAGAATATTACTATCTCATTGTGTATTATTGATATTTGTATATTCAATTTCTGCTGCATCTTTTGATCTAAATAAAGAAACTCATTCGCCTAATTTTATATTGGAAATAGTTTCCTGAAATGATCAGGAATGCGGGAGATCTGAGTTAGTAAGATCTACCACTCTGGAATTTCAAGTTTGGAAGATGCAGTTACCACTTTGTATAACTTCAGAATTATCTTGAGAATTATAATAGTTCTAATACAATTGGCAGGTATCATGAGAATTATAGTTTCAATAAAGTCCTGAAATCTTATTTTATGATTGAAGTGATTAGATAATTAATTGGTCAAAATAAGGAAAATTGAAGTTATACTGAGATTCCTGTATTCAGACTACAAATATTTCACGACAATATATCATGCAATACAATCAATAATTGGTTATTGATCGATAAGATTCTTGACGAACAGAGAAGATTATTCTGATCAGTAATTCTAAATTTTAGTCTCTGTGCTTCCTACGTTCATTCATTCAAATAGATATTTATTGATCAAAAGTTAACGGTTTGGTTATAGAATAGCTCCAATTATTGAATATTGCTATTTATTTCATATTCCAAACTAGTTCTAATTTGTGTAATAAAGATATATGTTCAATGGATGAATAGGAAAACAACATTGCATCAAAATCAAATTTGTTCAACTGTCTCCAATTCTGCTGTAATTTTTATTCAATTTTCCATTCTTAATGATAATCATATTCCCGATCATCATAATATGAGGTGCAGAAGAGCCTTACAGTATTATTCACATTCTAATAACGATAATAATTCCATTAACAAATTCCAAAAAAAAAAACAAGTTACTTTTTTTCTGTGACTTTCTTATTAGTGAATCCTCCCCCAGTCAATCCTTCAATCCTCACAATTGTCACTCACTGATCATTCACAGTCACATGTCACAAACATCGTACTCGTAGAATACGCGCTAGGTGTTTGAGTTTAAATCGCAGCGCTTTGTAGATGCTCTTCCACCAACGCGCGAACGTAGACTGCAGTAACAGCAACACGGCAACCGGCAAAGCACATAGCACATCCTGCCCCGCAAAACGGACGCCGCGACGCCCGGGAAAGCACAGCAGGATGGGGATTGGATTGCAGGAGGGTTGTGATGCAGTAGTAATAATATTATGGGATGAAAAGCTCAGATTTGTGCACAGGTTTTGCCAATTTTTTTAAGCTTTTGTTCGCCGTAGATTTTAATAAATATATAAAACAATAGCGGAGATTTTGACACAAATGAAAAGCTGTTTATTAAAGAGAGAGAGACACTAGAGCTCAGTAAGGTGCACTCGCTTGTCAAGAGTTGTGAGCAATTATAAATTATATTCAACAAAAGATAGTCTTATCGAAATAACACTGTGACCTTTTGGCCTGTTGCACCTCCTGTGGTGAGTCGTGAATGAGTAACAAAGCTTCTATTTTCTTGTGATTTCAATTTCCTCTGTATATCAAAATACTCATCAGATACACGTCTCAAGCTTTCTGCCCCAACCCTCAAACGTATTTGAATGTTCAAGATCAGCAGAAAAGTATTCTAATAATTGAAGGCGACGACAAGGAGTGTCGTTTTTGACTTATTCTGTGGTTCAATTATTAATAAGTTTACGGTAAGCCCAATTCTTATGACATTTCCAAGAAATTTCTCCGTGAGGTAGAAGATACATCGTTTTAGCCGCATCAAAAGAGCCCTAGGACATATCTCTGGATTCGTACATGCCCTGCTGGTAAAGCGTTTTCGTTATATCGACTTCTTATTCCATGTTTGACTACTAAAATCTTTGTTAAACTAAACCGCGTTGAGGAAAGTTTCCCAGACTCCTACGAATATTCTGGGTAGGGATCATCTTTAACGACATGGCTATCACTGAATTGTGTTTTGTGCTCACAGTTTCTGCAAACCACTTCAAGCAGAGCACCAACTTTACCAGGTTTCGAACTACAGCAGCATTTTTCTATCAAACATTTCTGGTAGTTCACTGTATCCAATGAACGTTGTAGCGAGATAATGGATTATGATCTTGTTCAGTTTAGACTTAGTTTAGAGAGAGATGAGAAGTTTTGTCCGTTTGTCTTGTTGCAGAAGGACTTTTTGTAGTCATAAAGCTGCAATTAGAACGGACAAAAATAAATACTGTTAAACGCCGATGGTACATAGCAACCATTAACACCATAACGATTTGAGCTCTGAACAGACCGATTTGTATTGTCATTGGATTTACATAAGTAATATCCAGTATTTCAATCCTTAGATCATCCTGTTATTTATTTATTAATGGCTGGACCTTTTTGGAAATTATCATTCAATGACTTTTCGCAGTAAAATCAATAGATGTTCTATAAGGTGTGTCAACATTTATCATTCAAACTGTTCATTACAAATCGATAAAAATACAAATACTTGATTTAGCCGTGCCTGGTTTGAGCAAATACTACAGCACATCCCTTGTCTCTATGATTTCGAACAAACCTTGCAATAGACGTCTTTGAAATTCGAAGAATTACTCTGATTGAAATTCTGCGAGTATTGTCTGTCGGTCACAGCGAGAATATGAAACTCCCAACCGTTCCTCATGCGAATTACTTCAAATTTCATTTGTCGGAAATACGACTGACAAACATCAGAACAGAAGACTCTTGGGAAGGAAAGAACGCGGGCAACAATTCCTATTCGATCGTTAAATTTGACATGGAGCTTCGCATCTTGGGTCTGTTTATCACTTCGCATCGTTGCCCATCGAGTGCGGCCATTGGGAAGCTTTCTCATTGAAAGTACCTTTTAGGATCATCTAGAAGACACAAGCCTCGGAAAGAGATATGAGAAATGAAATTGTTTCTGAGGAAGAATTATGAAATATTGGAAATGAAGCAACATAGATAAAAAAAGTTCGATGAATGACTTACTGAGGATTTGTTGGTTTGAATGATTATCTGCAATAATTCTTAGTATCCTAAAAATACTACTTGATGAGCTCACTGGACATCTGAAATTTAAAAATTGAGAGAATTCCGTTAAAAAAAGTGATTCTTGTGGCACGAAATATCTCTTTGACTTTGCTCGGTCATTCGCGATAAGGAGTTGTCGCACAAGCTTTGATTTTAATTGCATCAGGAAAAACTTGTTATAAGAAATGAGTATCGTTTGAGGCATCTTCCTCGATCGAATTATAATTTGAAGAGAATTCTTCTTGTGGTGTCAGGAAGTAGAGACTCTTGAAATAGATATTTGTCTAAAAAATTATTTCAACTTAGGAGCAGCAGATACATTCTAGTATTCCAAAACTCTTAGGGCTGGTATTTTAGTCCTTGATCTATCTGAAGCGTAGCTTGATTAACTTATGTTTCTAAACATCATCACTATGGAAATTGAACTACGTTCACCAAGGACTAAAATAATGAGCCTTAGTGATATCTTCAAGATGGATCATTGTTATCTAGTACCATCAAAAAAATATTGTTGATAATGATTTGCTCTGGAATCATTCAATGAATCAAGTACTGTTCACAAAGAATATTATTTCTTATGAAAGAAACTAATCATGAAGAAGTCGCAATGTGAATGCGATTATAATAATTGGTTAAGAGCTCTGACAGCAAATAAATCAAGAGTCTCACAGAAATACGATCTATGATATCGGGGAGGATTTTTTTTCAATATGTATATAACTAGTAGTCTGTCGGTATCAGTATATAGAACTTCTTTGGAGTAAGTGCAATACTGTAATAAACTAATAAGGAAAAGTAGATAATTATATCTTGAGAACTATCCAACACTTCAAAAAAGCTCTCCAGCTCATCACACAGCAAATTTTGCATTGGTACCATTTCTTAAAAGGAGCCAGATCATAGTCCTTTTGAGAGTAGTATCGACTTTCGTTGAGTCAAACTGTTTTCTTTCCATAATTATTTCCATGTTCTGAGAATGACCAGAGATCATAAGATGCAGAAACAGATTATAGTTGAACCTTTTCGAAACAAACACGCATCATCCGAGATCCGAGATGACCGAGACTAAATTTGACTCTCTTCTTACTAAGTGAACTATTGTTTGTTGAACAGCTAATCAGTTACCAGCAGCTTACCCTGTGCTTGTCAAAATATAGGCATAAAACAAAACTGTACATCTGATACAATATCTCACTATTTCAATGAATGCTTTTTTCTTGAATATTTTGTATTCCTCAAACAGTTCACACATTTAGCTAGCTTTCTTTTATTATGCGGATAAAATCGTTATCCGAAATGGCTCCACCCACTATATTCAGTTCAAAGGCGTTCTTCTGTAGAAAGATGGATGCCGCTATACGTACGATCGTACGGAAAGGACTTGATTAATAACAAGATTACTTGCTCTTAGTTCTGGCTTTTTTGACACACATCTTTCCCTGTCAATTATGTGGTGGAACTACAAGGACTTGGCATTGACATTGATTTCATAGATTATTTAGCAACCATGTGAGTTAGACATGTTTTCGGTTAGTATTTAGCATAACGATATGACAGAGACTGGATCAGGCTATTTTTTCATAAAAATAAGATCTAGATAATGATAATGAGGATTGTGAGTTTGAAGACGAGATGGAAATATGTCAATGTCGACTTGATGTGGTACCAGAGCTGGTACGAAGTCGATCCTACAATATTCCTTCAGATACATGACTTACTGCTGGATCTCTGTCATATATATTCAAAATAGATACATGTCCAAAGGATTTCTGTTGAGTTTGGTTGAACTGATGATGATTACAAATTGTTTTAGGTTCATAATACAGAGTTGATGTACCATGTTTCTGTCCATATATTCCATAATTTTATCAAATCTATCATTATTCAATCAATCCCAATCAAAAATTCTCTTGGATCGAGTGCCGGAAGATTCTCGAAGATCAGTTTCCAAATCAAAACTCAAATTATAAGATTTGCATGATGGATCCAAGTAGAAGTGACAATTACGTTCTGTATATAAGCATAAAATACGAACGATATCGTCTCATACGATCAGCAAATCTACTCACATTTGCAGTCTTTCTACTTGTACAAAGTACAAGGAAGTATTGTAAAACCAACAAAATTCACCCATCGAGATTTTGATGGAAATATCCAATTTAAGCATCCTTGAATCCATTTTGACTATTTTTGGCTTGATGTCGATACGTATGCGCATGCGTTCCTTCGTTGGTTTGTTAGTGCGTTCGTAATTCGCAAATCTAGAAACTGGTTGAAGGTATAATGTTGGAATTTTGTATTTAAAACTAGTATAGGATCTTGTTGTGCACCTCGCATTATGGTTCCAGTCGTTTGTACCAGAAATGCACTCCACTTGGAACATTCTTAGAATTTTCCTAATAAATCCAGAATGATCAATCGTAGGATGTTGAAATTTAGTATTTGAACTTGATGTTGGACCAGAATGGTTATCTGCTATTTTTGTATGACTAGCCAGAAGTGCACTTCAATTTTTTGCATGAATCTCTAGAATAATCAGCCATACCATATTGAACTTCACTGTTTGAACTTGTTGTAGCATCAATATAGTTATCTAATATTTTTGTATCAATCGGCTGAGTCGGAAGTGCAGTTTATGTGTATAACAGGCATTCAGAATTTGCTGTATTAAACAATCAGTTTAATTGAGATGATAAGTTAGGCAATGATAATCTGTTGTCAATTTTTTGATTTTGTTTGACATTGTGCATGTCAAAATATTATTAAGATTTTATTTATCATAATCTGAAGTGATAGAAAACTTCATCAAATAAATTTGTGTATATATCAAATGATTTACAAGTAAGTCATGTGATGCTCACGTCAGATTTTTTGTTTATATACATCGTACAGGCGTCAATCATAGATCAGATGTATACTTATGTATATCTGGCCTAATGATGGGAAATACGAAAAGTATTGAGAATGATATTTCATCAAAATTCAATTTTTTAAATGTCTGATAGGTCAGATAACTAAAGATCAGTATGTTCATAGACTGATTCAGCTATACCATATGGAAAATTTATATCAAATTCTTCGTAGAGAGTTCCTAATAGTTTCATATGAGAGTAATCCTAGAATATTTCATGTTGTGAAAAATTGCTCAAATGAAGGATCATCTAAATATTAAACCTGAGAATACATCAACAAATTATAAGTTATTTTGTTACTCAATGATTTCACTCCTACATGAATTGTACAATGAATCAAATGCTCGTCTTTATCAATAGTTGAGTTTGAATCTCAGTTTATATATAACTCCGATCTACTGCTGTTTCATCAGCAATAGTCGATGCATGCCAAGTTATTAATTCCGACCTCTGTGAACTACAAGCAACGTGATCAGAATTATTTATGCAATATTATATCTCTGATGTTCAAACGCTCCACATTTTATAATACAAGATAGTTTGTTCATTCCTCAACGATCACACGTGGTAAAATGTGTGGTGAACAGAAAAATAAATGATTAAACAGAACATCAATTTGAACATTCCGATTAACTGAAGATTGTAGACAGAGAGAGTTAGATAGAAAAATAATACTTGATATAATCTTCTCTTCCTGATATGCTCTTTTCCAAATCCAAGAAATTTTCCAAAAAACTTTTTAAACATATCTCAACTGTTAGTGTCAGTTCTATTGAACAAGCTGATTATTATTATTAACAATGTCAGAAAGAATAGCATCAAGGAACCATTTTGACACTGGATTACGATCATCTTCCTTGACTTGTCTATTACATGTAAGTTATGATTTTCTTAGACAAATGTTCTCAACAAGTATAGAGATCACTATCTGAATCGTTAAACGTTGGTTTCCTAGCTATTTTGAGGCATTTTATAACAACACAGACCTTATTATTACACAGATTTAATAGTTTTTCCCGATAGATTTGCTCACTTGACGGGACTTTAGAGGCTGGTGATTTGATGGGATGTAAGGACAAAAAATCTGTCAAAAATTTGTACAATATTCAGGATGTGAGTGAGATTTCCGCTCTCCCTGCTATTTGCTCCATTTTGTACAATAATATAACAGCAATAGCTCTATTTTACAATTCGAAACATACAAATTGATAAAAGAAATTGAAGCGATTTAAAACCACTTCCAAACAAGATGAGGCCCAGAGAATACGTCGAAACCCTTGGTGAAGTATGGCACTTCATATCCAAAATGAAAAGGTAAAGTTTCACATCATCAAACGGTTCTCAGGGGATAGTCTTGTATTTCTCTGACAGAACTATACTTTACTCTGGTTTTTACTTTATATTCCACGTTTATCAATTTTCGATTCCTTGATCAAGTTCCGGGAAGTTATACCACAATTTCTGCGTCAATTTTTCCCTAGAGTTTTCAGGCTGTTCTTGGAGCCTTACCAAAAGTTCGGACATATTTTAAGTGTCTTATATACTTTGCTTTCAACTTTGTTATAAAAGATAGCTAATTCTCCCAGAAAATAAGATTCCATTAAACAACAAACACCAAAGAAATGACTAATCTCCTTAGTTTTCATCCACCTCTGTGGATTAGTGGATTAGATTCTCAAGTAAATCAACAGCAGAAGAAGTAGATTCCACCATCCACTCGAGTGTAGTTGAAGACAGATTAATCCGAAAAACCTCTCTGAAAAGAGAGAAATTATTGCTGTTGAGGAAATTAATCAAATTATATAGTGGTTGTTTGAGAAATTCCTTCCTCCGTATCTCAACGCGATAATATACTCATGTGTAATGAATGATGCTTATTCAGAATCAGGGTAATGACGTGATATTCATTGAAACAGCCTCCGCTTTTAATTTTGCAATGGCCCGTGACTGTAATGTATTCCGGAAATGTATATTAGTTATACTTAACAAGGAAACGACTTTACATTTTTCCCATTGCCATATTCAGAGCGCATTAAATGGAATAAACGATATTTTGCCGCGTTTATCAAAACAAGAACAAACTGTTATTTATATACCTAATTATTCAGAGATTATTTCTCAATCTTAGACATTGAAACTCATCAGAAGTCAAGATCCTCACGATTTTCTCTAATTAGTCACATATCACAATTTCATGCAATTAATTGAATTAGAGTATTTCATTTATAGTAATAAGCCATGAATGATCAGAGTTTCACGAATTATTCTATTCATATTTGAATTAACTACACATCAATAATACTTTGAAGTTCAACAGAAATATATTCATATATTACGTATTTATTCATGTTTATTTTGAATGCATTCATCCAAATGATCGAAGGATTCGATCATCACAAACATGTAGCTTTATACTGAAATCAGCAAATGGAACTAACAAGCTTGATATTAGCTAATAATTTATAGCGTTGCGTGCATAGAATACGTCCAACTAGACATTTTGTGTCTATCATAATATAATTAACGATTTCTTCTATAACCAGAATCTGAATTATTCCATCGATTTATAATCTCAATTATATCAATTAAATGAAGTGGATTATTGGAGTTGGAAATTGAAATTTCATATCAGACGTTAGATTGTTTTGACAATGAAACATACACTGTAGTGCATTGAGAAAACATTCTGGCAGAATTAGTCTTACCATATTTCAGGAGATATAGTGCAATGAAAAGTCAGTGTCAAGCACACAAAAGCCCCAGGCTCATATATTTTATAATTTCTGTTGGTATTTCACGGCGAGTAGTTCTCTGAAAAATACAGTATTACTCACACATCATGGCTAAGCAGAAAGATGAAAGATATCAAGAGAAGAATATGATTTCTCATTTTTTAACATACAAAACATATATTAGTTAAATATCGCAGAATCAAGAACATACAGAGTAATGCTCAAAGGATATATAGGATGCAACTATTCAGTTTTGTAATGCTCTATCAACAATAAAATATCTTTTTTTTGACATGATAACGTCTTTTCGCTCGTTGAGTAAAGTGATGGACGGTGAAACTTCCTTGTGTTGAAAAATACTATCAGATTTCGATCGCTCATAACCATAAAACTGAGAATGTGACAACAACGGTTAAGGTCAAAATATATAGAGCATGTTTGTACGTGTTTATCGTGCAGTGTTTGTTTTGCTCGTGATGTCACTAAGTAGGCATTAGCGCGTGATTGTTGTAATTGGCGTTGTGTAAAATTATGATTTGATGTAGCGTGGGAACACATCTAGCTATGACGTTTATTTGGTTGTCGATTTTAAGAACCAGTAGGACTCAAAGTGAAATGATAAGAATATTCACCAACTTATAGTTGAAAAACTGGTTTTAAATTGTGAATTGCTGAAAAATTGGAGATATCTTGTAAGTGGGCTCAAAGTGGATGGGTAAGCTGTGAAGAAAAGGAAAGCTCACGGACCCAATTCTTTCGAAAAGTTCAAAAAAACAGGCCTTGATTCAATATGAGAACACGGTAGTATCAACAAACGACTTTAGTTTGTTGAGTCAGGAGGACTGAGTCCTGAAATTCTATAGGTCGAGTTGGACCAGGCTTTTGAATCTTCTGAGTTAGATTGGACCAAGTTCCAAAATTCTATGGGGAAGTGAAAAGCCAAACAAGAATGTAACATTATATTATTAGTAAACAAGAGTGAAGGACAGTATGTCTCAACCATAATGTGAGTTGAACAGCTAAAATACAGTAATCAGTGTCAATAACTAAGTGACTTTACACGTGAACGTTTTGAGTGCGTGGAAATTATGCAGAACCTCTCTGAAGCTGGATATAAAATCCTCACCGCGAGGTTATCGAAAACGGAAAAAGCATTCGCTAATGCAGTACGTACCATCAAAGGGCTTGGAAGTGAATTGTTGCAAGTTCGCGCACAATACGAAGATAAGTTGGCCGCCGTCAGCCAAACTAAACACAAGAAAAATACGAAGCCCAACTCGCCCTCTATGCCTGGGACCTAGAACTCATCCAAAGCTTCAAAGGCAAAGGCACAAACCTCAAGTGCACTTTCATCCACCACACAAGACTGGTCTCATCAAACCAGTAAAGTGAAGAAAAGGAGCTTTGAGCCTTCGCAAAAAAAGGCTCAACATGAGCCAGTCGCAGTCTAAAATAAATACAGTCTGCTAGACGCAATGGATGCAGATGACATGTACAATATCAGCGACTCAGAGAGTCAAACTGATATACAGCAGAACTCTTCTACTACGGAAGCAATGACAAAAGATGTCGTTGGACAATTGTCAATTGGAAAAACCAGAGTGCCACCAATCCACATCCAAACCAAAGAACGATGGTTGCAGCTCCACCAGCAGCTAACAGCTAGTGAAATCACTGTGACCTCAGCAACTAATCTTCGCGATTCTATTGCAGTTAGAACTGACAGTGCCGCATTGCTACCTTAAGGTGCCATATCATGCATATGCACATAAGACGACAAACAAATTAGGGCTGTCATCAAAGACATCCCAGAAGGACTTAAGGAAGAAGAAGTCCTACAAGAGCTTTTCCAGAAATACTATTCAGTGACCCAAGTATATCGAATGATTCCGCAGCGCCATAAGAAAAAGCTGGTCATGATGCACGTTCAGCTAGGAAAGCCGTACGGAGTCAAAATATTTGAGCTTAAAACTCTACTCAATCTAGTCATATCAGTAATGCTACAATGAAGAAGACGGAAGATTGGTCAATGCTTCCGTTGTCAGGGTCTCGGGCATTCTGCTCACTGCTACCGTGCCAATTCTATGTGCGTCAAATGCGGTGCAAATCATTTTCCATACGCCTGCATCTAAGGACGCTACAAAGATGCTGTCTGTGCCAATCACAGAGGCTGTCCATGCTACCCGAAACAACAAACCTCAAGGACCATTGCTGGTTGCCCTGTACTGCCAGGTCGATCATTTGCTGCAGCCGCTAGAAGCACAGCTATCTCTGCTACACAAACTACTATTGCTGTAGCTTCAAACAATCTGTCACCTGCAACAAGCAATAAAGCTGATGCAGAAAGCATCAGCTCGCTCACATCACTGATGTCATTTCTTAGATTTGACGAGTCATCAGTCAACATCGTTACAGAAGCAGCTCAGAAGATTCTTGCAGCCAAAACGCCACAAGAGAAGCTAGAAGTTATGATAGATACTGTGATGCTAATACTTCTAAGTGGCTCGCAAAACTAAATCTTCAGCACTGAAGACAGCGATCTGGATGGCTCGGAACAAATAAAGAAAATTCGACCACCGCAATCAAGGCATGAAAAGATGCGGCGAAGACTACGATGAAGACACGACCCTGAAATACGAACGATCGAAAATTTTTCGAGAGGAGTGGACGAGAACTGAGTCAATTCCAAAATAAAATGAATTAACTGTGAAGTGCAAACAATAGAACAGCGAAGTGGAGGTGTTAAAAATAAAAGTTTGGTGCACCGTACTAGCCAGAAGAAGAAATGTGGAAATGTTATTCAATGGACAGGAAGAATCAAGTCTTACATCTTGGGTACAAAAATTGGGCCGACCGGAGGATCTCCCAATAAATGTGGGACTAAATAAATCATTAGACCAGTGTTGGAACTACAACAAATTAATATTGACATTGATTTTACAGTTAAAGTCAATTTACCGTGGGAACCGGACATGTTTTTGATCCAAATTTATTATACATTGCGATTCTCAAATATGAGTACGATACTTATAATTAGTTAAAGGTGGATCTGGTTAGAATATAGTTATTAATGCAATTCAGTGACTCCATTCACTAAGCCTCAGTTCTTGAATAACTCGTCCTTCTTCACAATCAATTTTCGATGCATTATGGAACAATTCTACGCTTACAGCGTTCATATAGCAGTCTTCGTGCCTTTGGTTAGCCGTTCATTTACATTAATCGTTGTGCTTAACTATCACAGCTTGAGCAATATTTTATTGGTTAACAACCCTAGAAAAGTTTGTAATCGAACATTGGCAGTCCTGTCGGTCACATCTGCCTGCAAAGGCGGCAATGACGCAACAGTGGTAACCGCGGAATTGTCGCGACGCTATATAGTTAATGTTAAATGATGCTTGGTGAATGAACGATTCTGGGTTCGTGAATTTTACATGAAATATGTCGACTGCTGCTGGAGAGCCTGCACCGCAGAATGAATTAGTGAACTTAGTCTCGTTGTAGACTCAGTACATGCTTAATGTGAATATTGATACTGTGAGAATCAATATTTAGGTGATGTTATCCATAAGATGGAATATCAAAATATCAGATGTTGAGGAGTCTCATATTACTTCAAACAATGATCATAACAGTTTTTTTCATTCTCATAAAAAAAAGTTAATGCTCACGCTTTTAACGAAAAGTTGTTGTTCTCTAAGAGTTGGCTTTGTCGCTCCCTGAGTGTAATAATAATATAGATTCACAGCTTCATGTTAGATGTTCTCCACGTCTGACAGAAAAATATTTCTTAGAAAGCATATAGTCCGTGAGACAGGTCATAAATTTTCCGTCGATTACCGCTCACTTGAAACTTCGTGAGTGACTTCATTGTGATGAGTCCGACAGCTTCCACATTTGACGAAATTCTTGATTTGGGGGCGCTGTTCAGCAAGAGTTAATTGAACATGTCAATTTCATGAAGCCTTGAGAATGTATTACCGTCATATTGATGTTTACACTAATCGAAAGCTTTTTGATTGAAAAATGGAAGATAATGTTGTCCGACATGAATAATGGGAGCCAATGGTGAGTCCGACAAGCCGCACTTGTCAAAAGTACGTTGGTAAGAAAACAGATTACTGCTAGTCTGAGACTTTGAGGACGTGTTCAATTATTTTTCTCCTGAGATTTGGTCATTTTGTCCGACAAATTTTCAGGGGCATATTCTCAGTCCGACACTGAAAATGTGTCAGGATTATAACAGCTCCTTCATCAATGACCGCTCATTCCTATGTTTTTTATTTTCCATTCAAATAATGTCTAGAATATTACTGTATACATGTCCGACAATTTAAGTGGGGCAATACTTCAGAAAATCAAAAATAAGTTGTATGAATGCGGTTGCGTTCATAGACATATATATATATATATGGAATGCATATCAAGTCAGTATGATTATTGATTATAAAAGATTAAGAATGGGCTAGTCCACCAATATATTATTTTGGAATCAAATGGGTGATATGGAGTCAGTATACTGTGATGATCACCTCAAATATCATTCAAATTTACCTCCAACTGTGATATCTATATATTTATACGTCAAGAGCAGACTTTTGACCTCTTTTAACTCATCTTGCATGCACGGGGGATTGTGAGACATGGCATACTCAGAACTTATATGGAGAAGATGTGCAGAAAGCGAAAATTATGTACAGGTGTTCCATTTTAATCTATATATCAATACATGAGGAGGAAGCTTTGTATCCCTTTTCCAGCATATTGTACGCACGAAAAAATTTGATATTTGGCATACTTGAAGTTCATATGATCGAGTGCAGAAAGTTGAAAATACATACAGGTGTCCCATTTCAATTTTACGACGTGAAGAGAAAACTTTGTACCGCGCACACGAGGTGATGTGAAACTTGGCTTAGTTGAAGTCTGTGTGGAGAATGTGAGATATGGCATATTTGAAGTATATCTGGAGAAATATGCACCGAATGCGAGAATGGCTAAAGAAAAATTTCAGAGATTTCTCTTCCCTTCTTATAGTCGGGGGAGAAGGTCACTTTGAGCTCTTGAATGGGAACCACTAATCCAAAGAGATTTGAATAGAGCATCGAATACCAATTTAATTCTACTAGGAACCCCCTGAGATGGAAGATTAAAGTGAGTAACGTTCCTACTTAGAGACATAATAATATATTTATTTTTCTATTTTCTACTTTACTTTTTCAATTATGTTGTTAATGAATTATTCATTACTTGCTTATAAACAACGTCCATTACTCATTGGTTGATATCAAATACGTCAAAAACTGAGTTATATATGTGCAAAAGTTTTTTTGTCGGATTGACGATAAGAACCTATATTTCTGTTGGACAATATGTTTTTTGGACAGACAATATGTTCTCAAATCATAACTGTTTCGGTCTGACAAGCGGTCATTGCTAAAGGAACTGTTATAATATTGACACGTTTTCAGTGTCGGACTGAGAAAACGCTGCCGGAAATTTGTCGGACAAAATGACCAAATTTTAGAACAAAAATAATCGAACACGTCCTCAAAGTCTCAGACTAGCGGTAATCCGTTTTCATACCAACGTACTTATGACAAGTGCGGCTTGTCGGACTCACCGCTAGCCCCCAATATTCATGTCAGACAATATTATTTTTCATTTCATGAATAAAAAATCTTTCGATTAGTGTAAACATGATTATGACGGTGATACATCTTCAAGACTTCATGAAATTGACATGTTCAATTAGCTCTTGCTGCAAAACGCCCCCAAATCAAGAATTTCGTCAAATATGGAAGCTGTCGGACTCATCACAATGAAGTCACTCACAAAGTGAGCGGTAATCAACGAAAAATGTATGCCCTGTCTCACGGACCAATGGTTATTCAATATACACAGAAAATCGTGGGAAAAAGTGATGTGTGTAGCTTTCAAGCTCTCTATAATTGCAGTGTTTGACAAAAGCTTACAATATACGACATCCGTGTTCATGTGACAAAGCTCATCTCCGAAACTTTTGTGTTCAGCATAAAGTGCTGTTGCATATTCATTATTTGATGAAAGTTCACATCAGGGACTCAATCTGCTTTTTGTCTTCTTGAATTATCTCGAGATCGCGATCAAAAACTGGAGCAAATCATGTTTTATCATAGCAAATTATTCAAGGAAGCTATCATGCCCTCAATACTTACTTACAAATAGATTCAGGAAGATCGCACATTTGCCAGAAGAGCAGTTTAAACTGATAACAAGAAAATCCATATGCATGAGATCATATTCAAATTCCCAGTTTTTTTCACTAGATGGTTATACCATTCATGTTGTACGAATATAAATTTTGTGAGCTCTTGAGAAAAATTTATAAACAAATTTATACTCATCCTCATATTATTTATAAGATGATGGAATCATGTTTGCTAAGTCATCAATACCAATATAATTATGTTAAGAACAGATAATATTCTCAAGGAGCGTTGAGACTTTTATAAGAATTGCTATACTCATTGGGTTGACGATTATCGTCAAAGAATAAAGTTTATTCCAGCATCAATTACTAGAATATTCCGTTCGAATAACAAAACAAATGGAGAGAACTATCACTTCTTATTTGTGTGCAAACAACTACAAGCTACAAATGTTTTTCACTCATCTTCATTTGTACTAATTACAAAGTACAAAGTGGAAATGTCTCCATAGTAAACTGAAACAATGGAGTGTTGGAGTGTGGTGAAATAATTAAATTATAAGCCAGAGAGATCACGAAGGGTGTTAATTACAGCCATCTCTGATTGTATCAGCTACATACAATATATTGCTTATATGTCATAGAAGCCAATATCTGATTGATTTGTGATACTATGACAATGACATCGTTAAGGAGTACCAACCATGACAAGGTATTGGAAATTGTCCTCCATGCACAAATAGGGTCACAATGGTCTAATCAGTTCAAAGGGCAGCTATAATCATCCACTATTTCATCAGGCACCATAAGCCTTTGTGCTTTTTCATAATATCAGTAATGAAGGAATAATTCTTATAAATAATCAATTTCCACGGCTTGTCTTCAACGAAACAATGCATAGAACAATATGGATAGTTAAAATATGAATGTAGTACAGAATAATGCAGTACGAAAAGCTTGAGGGTAGTGTGTGATTGGATGCCAACGTGTACAGCTTGATATAAAATCAAGTATGCAACTGAATCGTGCGATTTTGTGACACTATTGAATCGGCCTTGTCTTCCGAATCAGTGTTCTTGAAAAATAATATTTAAGAATGTATAAATGTGTATTGTGAATGAGGATTATTGATTTTCTAATCAAACATGTGTTTCATACGAAGAATGTTAAGTAATTAGTGGATGTTTGCTGAGCGAATTGGGTCTTTCCTCCCGGTGATTTGCGCTGAGTTCAAACTATTTACATTTCCTCTTCACGATGTTATCAACTGACCAGAAGAGGAAGTCTTGCAGTTCACTTTCAATCTCCCACACAAAGCCGACACTGCGATTCAATGAAATCAATTTATCACTGAGTTGGAGAGATGTCCTGACCATCGAACAGAATAGTAAAGTACGGAGAGGCCGCCTGTCGGTCTGTCGGTTAATCATGCACCCTACATTATCGACACAACCGCGAACCGATGTCGGAATGATTGATAGCACTCCCGTTGTCATATGCCAGGTTACTACGTCGCACCTTGGCTTTTTATGTCGCGAAATGATGGGCCGCGTGGTTATTGCCTCTAAGCATTGATTTCGTACCGAATTATTATTTTTATTCATTCTTTCTCCAGCAATAAACAGGAGAAACTATGGTGACTGTTAAGCTTTTTCTGAGCAAACGGGATTTGGGTGTAGAATAAAAATATTAAAATAGATCGGTTCACATACTAGAGTAATCGAAGCTAGTTGTTTAACTCGAAAATATACGACAAAATGATGTTCAGGTATCGAACTTGCTATATATCTAGTCTTGAACGAGTTTACGCTTCATTTTCAGTATCCACTCATCTATTGAATTTTATCGATTTTAGATTTTTTTTAATGACCTCAAGAACGTATGAATTAGATTTAGTTAACAGTTCCACATAAACATGTTTCCAGGCAACTTTTTGAATTCTGCTCGCCTACTAGCAAGATCCTGAAATTTATACGTTCCGCGGCGCATGTATGCTGAGGGTACAACACACTCATAATTTAAATGAAGACAGAAACCCCTCATAATGATCAATTACTATCTGATTATTCCCTAATTTAAAGTAACCTCTGCTGCAATGCAATTTCAAGAAGAGGAAATAAACACGTTTAAATTGTTTGAAAAAGTCGTCGTTTTTGTGTTTATTCGCTACGTGACCTCGTCGGAATTCACCTCTTCACTTTTGTCAATTCTCCGTTCTCTCTTCAATATAATAGGAGTTATCCATTCCGTTTGCGCTTTAACAGTAGTTTCACTTTTTTACTGATCGTTGCTCACTTGTTTTAGCTGTTTTTCCCCGCTTAATTTGATAAGGACAAATACAAGTCGTTCGTGTGCACTTTGCAGATCTGGTAGTCTCATGAATGTCATCATTAAATATTTTATTCAAGCACAGAGAATATACGCAGCATAATTTGTCCAAGTGCGATAATTTCTTTATTTGAAATGGAATACTTTGAGTGTTGATTGATATACATTGATTAATCTATTTGTTATGAGTCTGTTATAGTATTGTTCTATTCATGAAAACAGTCCAGTATTTATGGGCAACAACAATGAAAGTTTATATTAAAGTATTCATAGCATTTCCCACTATTTTTATATTCATGGTTCACTATTGCGAAATTGTTTCTCAATAAAACTCACTGCAGACTGCAATAAGCATTTTATTCCCAAAATGTAACCACTTTGTAACATATTTGCTCCAACAAGATAAGGTATTGAACCCTGAATTCATCTGCCCCGCGCGCTGAAATTCATTGCTCGTATTTTCCACGTTATCTATATTTATTTCCGCGTCATTTTAGCAATATCGGTACTTGGAGGTCTTCCTTCTCCTCACTCTTCTTCTAAAAACGAAAGACAAGCACAAGGGTGCATTTCAAAGACTGTTTCTTTGCAAGCATCGTGTTCAGAATATTCTCTCTTGTTCTTGTCCGGTTGTAAAATGAGCTCATCTTCAATGAGATTTCACTCCATTATTATCTTTGGTAATGTATGCTCATCTTGATAACGTGTTCTAAATTATCAACAGCACTGTCAAATCGTAACATATCCCTCCAGGCACAATTGGAATGCGATGCATAGGAATGAGAATTGTAATATTTAACAGCTTGACGTCTGTTACAGTGAGAGTTGTTTATTCGATTCGGGACTGAAATTTGAATATTCAAACGTACACAAAAAGATTCTCCATTCAGTTTTTAATTTATTGATAGATACAGAACAGCACAAAGCGATGAACCTAAAACCTTGGTATGTCTTCAAAATTTTCAGATTGTAATCACTGCGTGCGAGCAATAGTTCACAAAGAAGTGTGTTTTTCAAAGAGAGACAAAGGGTAGTAAGTCTGTGACTCATTGCTAAAAGATCAACACTCCAGGTGAAAAATTCTCGAAAGTAATAGAAAATATGCAATTTTCTTGCTTGAAAATCGACTGGCTCATCAATTACAATAGAAAATAACAGCCAAAATCGTTGCAAATTAGTTTTTGTTTATCAATTGATTACTCTCAATTCACCATCTCAACAAGCTTTGTTCGCGTAATATTTCCCGACTAATTATAATTAAAACAACAACGTCTAAAATTTGAAATGTATTCGGATATTGTTTGTTTCGGTTAATTTAATTTTTGTTTTACTTCATTAGTACACAATTTCTATTCAAGGCAACGATGGCGCTGTTTGTACTTTTTGTTCCAGATGAGAACGCGTGGAATAGCTACCGCTTCCTGTAATCTTATTGACAGCATTTGATCCCCGGGTTAAATTAGACGCGCATTAGAATCAAGTTTCAATGATAATCTCTTGGCTTACCGTTCTTGATGGCAGACGTACTTCTCCAAACTGAATGTGATTGCTTAGCTCTTCTATTTCTTCCAGTTGCTGATAGCGCTATTGAAGCTTTAATGACGTCAGGAAGTTTTCACTTAATACCTGAAATGAACAGAAATAAATTTTGTAATAGTTCAACACGTGAAGAAGCATTTTTTGTATCAAGGAAGTCGTCAATTCCAAGTGGGATTGAAAATTTGAGATAAATTCTCTTATCTAATGTACCATAACAAACAACTATTGTGAATGAAGGAAAATTGCTTCCATTTTAATTCATTTGTCATTTTCTAGATTAAAAGCAAATGCAGTATTTCACTCAATAAGATGCGGTAATACCAAATATATTATTCCTAAAAGCAGAGCAACGTGACCACGTCTTATCATTGCATCTTTCATCTAACGTAACCTTTCTCGAGAAGAAAAGCAAACAGTATAAAAAATAGGCCAACAAATCGTGTCACTGCTTCTAAATATGAGAAATATTGGTTAGATGGCTTGGTGTGGATTACTGCCCTACACGTGCGCTCAGCCATAAATTCTGTCTTTCTCCGAGCCACCGGAACTCTGGAATAGCTCTTGGTCTCAGTGTCCGAGAGGACTATGGGCTGCAACTGCCCTTGATAACATCAAAATTTATGATCAATGCTGTAAACTATGCCATGTGTACTTGGTTCCCATTTAGAAACTTTAAAGCTACTTGCGAAAGGATTTCTAAGAGTAGAATTATTCACAGTTTTTCTAGTTGTGAACTAGAGAAGATTTAACTCAAATTGAAGCTATATAATTCAATTGTTGATTGATGGTTTATTCAAGATAAAAAAGGTACAAGCCTAGAAATGATAAATATACTTTTATCAACGTATTTTATTCTTGAATAATTTACTAACTGCAATCAATATGGTGGAAATCCCTAGATAATGCCCACTGAAACATACATGTGTGTTTTGAATTGGATTACAACTTTTAAGAGCTTCCAATGAGCACCGTATTGAAGCTACTTAATTCTTTTATTATTTCTGCATCCGATCATCAATAATAACGGTTCAAAAAACATTGAAATTCATTGATAATATTCGCTATTTATTAATATTTTCATTAGGAACGATATTGAAGAAATATGGAAAACTTTCATACATATTATGAGAGGAGCAATGGAGCAAGCTTGCGGAGTGTACAGAAATATAAGGAACAACAAACAATCCCGTCGGTGGTACGAAAAAGTCAAAGCAGAAGTTAAAAAGAAGACGCATAAATAGAGAAAAATTCTAAACATGAAGATAGAAGACTATTTCGAAGAATATAGAACACAAATAAAACTGAAAGATGTTATCGAAAATCAAAATCAATAACTTGAGAAGAGTTCGAAAAAATACTGGAAAATAGCTACAAAGAGAATGAAAAATTATTCTATTTGACGATTAGAAGCTACAAAATGAGAAACCGAATAGTAAGTACTAAGACAACTTGAAGATGGACATGAAAATATATTGAAAAAAAAATAAAGGAGTTATGGAGAGATGGAGAGAACGCTTCGCAGATTTGAATTAAAACGAAGAAGAGAAAAAGAGCAAGAAAAAAGCACTGGAAAGGAAACAGAGACAAAAGACATGACAAACGAAGAAATTGGAGTAGTACTTGAAATTTTCTAAGAGAATGATTTTCATTCAAGGAAAATTTATCTAGTTGTTCAAAAACTCTTCTTTTTGAATCGTCATCATTTTCCACTTCGTCTAATATGTTAAATAAGTCTAACTGTATTATCTCGTCCAGATTTGCTGGATTTGGAACTAATCTTCTCCAATCTTTCACAAGTTTCACATACGAATGTCAACTTTCGAAGGGTGTTCACCGTGCGATGTGGTTCCGCACAAAATTTGCATACACGACATCCACTTTCAACTCCAAGAATACCATTGTGCAGCTCGTATGCGCATCTCACATACTTTCGCATTCGTAAAATTTCAAGTATCAGGCATAAGGACAAGATATGATACGGCCAGAGCCTCTTAATTATATGGGTGCAGAAGTAGGGTTTTTAAATTTGGGGAAATCCTTAAGAATTGGAAAAAGGTGATAATATCTACCATCCATATAGAAAAAGACAGTAGAAATTGTAACAATTTCAGAGGGATATAATTGTTTTATACTACAGCTAATATATATGAATATATAATGGTAAACAAGCAAGGACAATAAATGGATTCAACAAAAGAAAGAACACGAAAATGGCCAAAGAGATGATACTCCACATAAGATCACGTGAACACAATCCGAAAGCTCATGGAAAAAACTATGAGCAAAGAGAACAAATTATATATATATATATATATATATATATATATATATATATATATATATATATATATATATATATATATATATATATATATATATATATATATATATATATATAATTTGTATAATATATACTTCGTGAAAAATTATAGTGAAACCGCTTAACTTCCTGATCGACGGAGTTTGATCAGGCTCTGCATGGAATTTACCACTGTTCGGGAAAGGCCTATATTAAGTAGTTTTTCCTTGAAATGTAAGATGCAATACCTTCTTTTTTCCCACATTCCTGAAAATACACATAGTTTAAATAGAATATTCTTATACGTCTTCATTTTTCTATCTAGTTTATATTGGGATGATCCTGTACTAATGATTTGGTTCGTTTAACTATAATTTGGCGAGAGGAATAACATCTGTTGATCTGGAAAAAACATTCAACAGAGTACCACGAAGGCATATGTGGGAAATATAGCGACAAATCAATTGAAGCAATGAAAAGTGTGTACAGGAAGACATCAAATTACATAAAAACTAAAAATGAAACACCAGAAGAATTTCCCACAACACAAGGACTAAGGCAAGGAGGTGCATTAAATCTGTTGCTATTCATAATATTCTTGGATAGTATTATCAAGAAAATTAAGAATAGAACAAAAAAAGTGAATATTGGTTACCATCGGCTGACAATAACAACAATAGATGAATGTGCTTCCGCAGATAATCTAGTAATTCTAGCTAAAAACATGCAACACAATATGAATATATAGAACGATGAACTAGGAAATCATAATATGATTATGAATGTAGACAAAACAAGAACAACATGAGCTACAATAACTAATATGAAAATAAACGAGAAGAAAATAGAACAAATAGATACAGTAACATAACTGGAGATAACAATTGAAAACCTAAGATGCATAGATCGGAAAATCAATAAAAGGATACTAGCAACCAATGGAAGCTTACATACAATGAACAAAATAGTATTATATACAAACAATTGTCGAGGAATACGAAGTTGACACAATGAAACAATATATGGATCATCTTAGATGTATGGAAGTAAGACGTGGACAATAAATCCAAGTAACGAAAGTAAAATCCAAACAGCGAGAATAAAATACTCAAGACGGCCACTCAATAAGATTATCAGGAGAGTGACAAACAAAACTAGTATGGAACATGAAGATCACAACGAAGCAAAAGAAAAGAAGACCTAGAAAAACATAGGCGGATAATGTAGACGAGATTTCAAAGAGAGACAGTATCAGCTGTCAAGATGCAAAAAAAGCAGAGAACAGAACAGAATAGAGAGAACTGATAGAAAATCTGAGCTAAAGTTAACTTCATTGCGACACCCTCTATGGTACAAAGCATATATGAAAAGAATAATAATGATAATTATCATTGTTATCATTGAAAATGCTTTCAAATGTTTCTATAATTGTTGTAATCAATTCATCGAAGGAGATTAATGAATAAAATGTTGATTTAGTTATTGAATTTTGCCTTTGTTTTGTTGGCTTCATGACAATGATGTTCAATTATTCTGAATTATCGCTTGTTCGCATATATGTACGCAACATCCATTATTTCAGCTATATATTTGTTCATCATGGATCAACGATTTGATAATGGACAACTGTTATTGTTTTTATTCCATAATTTGAGATTAATTGCAATAATTGTATATTTGATGTCAATGTTAGTTCGAGTACTTCGAATTTACTCATAATTTTGTGTATTATCATCGCTCAAATAATATCCGTACGGCTTATATTTCTCTCATCGTCTCAATACTTGAAGCATTGCAAATTACGTTCATTCATTGGTAGTGGTTAACTGATCACGTGTTTCTTGACACTATATCAAAAATCTTCATATACCTGACCTTGAGGTATAATTCTTTGAAATATTCACGACACTTTAATATTGCGCAAAAGTAAACTTTGGTATTACGTGATTAATTCCTCTTTCCGCTAATGAACTAAGGTACAAGTTATTGAATATTAATCTCGAATAACAGTTCAGGCACTGATGGTGTTTGAATGATGTTGGTGATGTTCAAACTTGAGGTTATGCAAATTAACTTGATATCTTACATTCTGTGGCCTCACACAGCCTCCAAGCAGATCTCACAAGTTCATTTAGAAATTTCAAGACTTGCATCTTCTCTAATCTCATTCAAAAGCCATATCCACTAATTGAGTATGGAATACGAATAACTGCAAACAATTCGTGGGTAATGTTAATTTGTGATCCGTTGCAATTGAATATAATCATAGAACGTACTGATTTCCAGAAGTATTTATTAGTTCACTACATTCTGATTATTGATTGCAAGTCTGTGTACATTTTTGATATACTGTGAAGTGATAATCAGCCCTTTGTCTTTTTGAATCAAATTTTCGTGGAATATCATGGTCCATTCCAAATTTCTCTGGATTATATTAGAATCTGTTCCATCATAGTTATAAGGGTATCAAGGGTGCTAAATGCACAAAAATGTCTGAGGTCAACAGTATACTTCACAAGGGTCTCCGGCTCGAATTGTTTTCGTTGACCGTAGGCACTATCGTCCGTTTAACTCCCGTAGTGCCTTAAATGTTTTATGTCTGACTAATGTACTATTTCAATCAAATTTCCAGCAATGTATGTCCTGTCATTATAATTTCTGTCAGAGAAATTAAAATAGTTACGTGGTATTACTAGGAAACTTCATATTCTTGTTTGTTATCTATTAAAATAATTCTCAAGGATATTATTTTGGAGAATAATGCCCCCGGGTATCATTTGTTAAGTGGTTATTCTAAATCCTTGTTATTATGACAACAATAATAAACCAGTCGTACATTGAATGAATTTTCTGCTCGAAATCTTCTAGTCAATCAATAATAACTTATAGTGATAGATTTGATTGATTCAATTCGGACTATTGAATCAAAGCCGTCAGGTCTTGTTATGTTTTCCCAATCTTGGAACGAAAAAATTAAGGAAATTTCAGAAACTTGAGTATATTCATAGTAGGTTATAATTTACAACTGATCTTTTTCGCTTTGAAAATCATTTCGAGAGCTCTTATCAAATTATTATTCCATGTTCATCATCAATTAGACATAAGGTAGTCCAAAAATTGTGAACTGACAAAACTTTGGAATTTGAAAAGCAAGATATAGTTTCCTTATTTTCGATCACTTGATTAGTTCTTCCTATCTAAACTTTCCAGAGTTCAGTAGGAATATCCCATACATTTTAAATGTTCAAAAATTTTTTGTACCACGCTCTCAAACAGACTCCTTCTTATCTCAATGATTTAATCTAAATAATCTCTTCCTTTGTGAGAAATTCCGTTCTACAACTATCCGTTTTGAACACTCGTGTTCACAGATACGACAAATTTGAACAGCATTTCAGATAAGTTCTCGACATACGAGTTTCAAAAAATTTATTCTGTGAGGTATTGAGTATTAGCTAAGCATTACATTCCGATTTTTTGAGGTTAATCTCTTCTTCAGATAAATAGCATTGTCCTGTTATTTTTCATACTTTCCACGGTATGTATCTAACATTCTTATTCCAGACGCCGTCACATAAGTTGTAATCTTTCTAAGCAAATTAATCCGATAATAGAATTTATAAAGACAGAAGTATGCTCCATTTGTTATCCCGGAGGTATTTTCAGATTGAAATTAATATTTATTTATCTTTCTGCGGATACTCTGTTTCAACTCAATATTATATCTTCATTTCTAGAGCAACAATTTGTCTCTCCTCATCATACATTGATTTCTTACTCAATGTTATAAAAATAATTTTTGGGTAAAATTGCAGACAGCATTTCAACTCTACCTCCCTATCACTTCAATTATCCTGTACATTACTCACCAAAATAGTCCAAAATGGGAATGCAGTCATAAATAAAACAGCATAAATGGCTTTCATAGAGTGCAGAATGTTGTGAATTGATATATCTTTTAACAGCTTTGATACAGGATGCCCCATGCAATATTTCATTTGGATTCCAGTTACTTGTGAAGCTTATTGCAGTGACAGTTGGTATAATATCTGGAGGTCAGCTTGGTGGCCGATAATTTACTGTTAGTGAATTATTTTTTTGTATATTCCGATGCATGTACATCCATACTCTAGATAGGGATTATGCAAAAATGGTTGCGACCGAGTAACACTGTTAATATCGTTGATATGCTTGAATTAATGTACAAGTAAGAAGAGCATTTGTGTACCAATAAATATTGGTAATGTGCAGTATGTGATATTAACTAAAATATATGAAGTGTTGTGGCACAAAATCATGGAGATCGCGATGAGAATGGTCGGGTGATGAGCGATCGACAGTAGTTGAAATTACACCAAAAGAAATAGATTCAATAAGATTGAATACCATTTTGAACACATCTTAGCGGACAGATGGATATTAGCATTTTTAGCACAACCTGGGATGGATGCAAGTCCATTTAGCACGGGCAAGATTTTTGACATTATTATTTAATATATTTTCGAAATAGCTTCCTCAAAATCAATTTGTATTGTATCAATTTACGTCATGTAAGAATAACTATTCATGTATATAATGCCCGAAATTAAACTTCAGTGCTTAAGAATAAATCGTTCGAGAGCACCAGAGAAATTTCGCGTGCAAGTTGCATACAACATTTTTTCTACAGACATCAATAAATTTCAATAAAGTGTGAAATTATTATTAGAATACAAAAATTATTGAAGTTTTACACGTGTACGTTGTCATAATGATCGATTTCAATGCGACATCTCCCAAACTAATATTGATGTACAAATGTCATCATTTTTTGACGTCTGCAGAAAAAAGTATTGAATGTAGCTTATTCTACGAGCTCTTGAAACATGTGTCTCTTCGATCACTTCGCCGGTGATTAAAAAACTTGTATCTGCAGAGATGTTTTTATGTCAAGTTATAATTAAAATTGGCGTATCTTGTACTAGTTCTGTTACTTCATCCGATTTCTAACGAAAGAGGACAAATGGAGGTGCTAAGCTTATATTAGCCTAGAGGATACTTAAATCTGAATCAACCCCTAGTTATTCACTCTTACACATTTATGGAGAGATGAAATTGATAGTCTTCCTGAAAAATTTATCATGAAGACTAGTAAACCGACTGTTTGTTTTTAAGAACGAGTCTACAAGTATACACATTGATTGCTGCGAAAACCGTATCGTTCACCTCCTTTCCATTTGTTTTTTCATTAGATACATCTCGAGTCTTCTAGATCCAGAGAATATATTCAACTCATACAGATGTTAAATGGTTGGAGTAGATGAAACATAATCGATCAAAGCTTATCGATTGAGTTACAAAATAACCCTGACTATTCCATTCAAAGTATTTATAACAATGTTAACAATGCTGAATCGCCTTAGAAACGGTGCATATCAGTTGATATTTGGACGTGCAGAAATACCGTCGGGTATTACACTAGTGGTCAAAGTGAGTATTTTACTCAAAGATGTGGATGCCTACAATTTGTGATCTCGTGCTCTCTTCGCATATTTTTTGGAATATCTTCATCAATTTCATCCTCTGAATTATCACCGAACCTCTTTGAACTGATTTTCATATCGGAACGCAATTTATTTCTTCATTATTCGTGAAAAAATTGCAAGAAATTCTTGTTTTTCAATTTGACAGAAGCTTGTTCACTTGTTCCTATAAAAATTACGTGACTTGCAACTTGATTCTAGTTTGAAAAAATTATTTGACTCCAGAAATAGTCCTCTATATACCATCTGTAGTTAAAGTATTATAAACAATTTTTGTGGTGCAATCACTCATGTTCATTGTGCTTGTGAATATCACTCGTGCTGCACACTCGTGGTATTCAAACGCAAGTACAATAAACATTCATGATAGCACCACAAGAATAATCGATAATACTTCAACTACTTATAGTATAATAAATGACCATTTTTCCCTCAATACCAGTTTTTACTCTCTAAACTTCCAACCTATCTCGTATTATCCAATATCTTATAAATAAATTGCTATTTGAGAAGTTTTTCTATCTGATTGTACTCTGAAGTTCTTCTAAAGCGAATGTAATTGTAATCATTCCAAATTATTTGCGGTGAATGTGATATCCTACACATTCTACTTCGAAAATGTGTCTCTGGAAAGTGGATAGAGGTACTGAATATTAAACGATAATCTGAATTTTTGCTGCTGTAACTGCACTATTTCATCTCCAACACTAAAATCTTTGGAAGCATTACTATATGCATTCATATTTATGTATATATCTACACTCTCTCGCATAGACTTTCTATGCGAATGATGTATTATATTGAATCAACTTTCATCTTACACCTGAAATATTTCTCTCTTTCTGTCACTCTAAATACGATTCACACAAAAAGGAAGATGAAGTCAACCGTAGAGTTTGTCAGTCATTGGTTGTGCAAAATCTCGAATCAAAAGTACACTTCATGCTTTGTATGTTACATATTCTCTGAATCTGATATACGATATACCGAAACATAATTCCATCAGAATCGTGACAAATAAATTCTATTTCGGAACATTTGCTCATATAGAATTTGGCTTTTATGTAGAACACTCATCACGCGACTGTGAAAATATTGTTGAGTAAATAGCTATGCGCTATGCTTTTCGAATCGAATAAATATGAGCACGACTAAAAATGCAGATACCAGCTGCCGTTGGAAATGTTCTCCCATATTGATGTTTAATGACATCAAATTCTTTATTTATAATTGCATTCATTCATTATCAATTTCGTTTTGTTTTCAGTCTATTAAGAGTTGGGAATGCATGTAGAACAAATGGAATATGTTATCAATTCAGAAAAAAAAAAAAAAAAAACAGTAAAGATTGAGTTCCCTATGCATTTTTAGGTAGAACCACGTGTTCGGTAGTTCGGCTATTCAAGCCATTTGAGCAGCATTTTCTCAGTTCAACAAACTGTGCTTTCAAATATTCCCAATCTTTCTGTATAACTCTGTAACTTTCTTCTATAATTACCAGGGAATGAATTTGAGGAGAGAGGAAGTTAAGAAAGCAACATTTTGAGACTCTGTCCTCTTTCAAATTTGTTTTCATTTACAACCCCCAATCTTTTCAATTGTCATTCTTGTTGTACACCATTTGAATGTGATCATAGCATCAATGTAACAGAACAGGAATTATCTTATGGATATCAAGTAAAGTTTGCACAAAGTTTCTGTTTGAAGCTAAGTACCAAATACAAGGATTGAGAGAAGTTATACAGATGAGCTGCAGTCCAGGAGCACGTTTCTAGGACATTCTGGTAATCTATATTGCTGATTCCATACCACGACGAACAAGGTACGCAAGATTTGAGCATGTTTCCCCTATAATAATATATAGAACTTTACAGTTGAGAAGCTGAAGATGCTCACAACTGTGAGAATATATTCTTAACTGTTTCAAGGGTCTCACTTTCTCGAAGAGAATGAATTGAACGCCGAGCAGAAAGATTTGTGCCTCTTATTCTTATTACCGATCCCATTGAATGTTGTGATTTGAAAGTAGATACATTGATTTATATGAAATTGTTATGCATTTCCAATTGTCGAAATATATAGAGTATCCTTCGAATTTTAACTAGATAGGTACTTATTTATGTATTGACTACTAAACGATTCGATTGTTCCAATTGTGATATTATATAATTCAAAGGCAGAAGTTATTAGGAGCCCCAATAATAATGTAATCAATCATCCAAATTAATGAGAAAACTTTTTCTTTCCGGTGTAAATGTTCATTAAGTTTGCTGAGTTATTTCATGAAAATGAATTGGTAGGTTCCGGAAAAGTTATCATTTGGCTCATTCCAAAATTAATGCGCATGTTTTAGGTAGACTGGTTCACATTTCAATTTTTAGTGTAGAAAGCTACGGATGTGGAATGCTATATGTCAAAAATAGATGGCTAGTACTCTGAAGGGATATTGGAAATAGGTATCTTGATTCATGATTGATCTTTTCTCCCACAGCAAAAGTGTTGACGATAATCGATTTGACCTTTCTGGGAATGAAAGGTATATAGGAGGTTTTTCAACAGTTTATCATCGATGACACATCTTGAACTTGGTTCAAGAGCTCAAAACTTAGCTAGATTCAATGATTAAAATTTTTCGTACCTATAGAAGTTTTATTTTTCATCAATGAAACTTCAACAGAGGTTCCAGTACTTAAAAGATTACGTGCATCATACAACGGGACAAATAATGAATATTTAAGTAGATACTTTCAGAGAAGTCAATATCTCAAGCAATAAATTCTGCAGAATGAGTTGAAAATTTTGGAACAGCCCTCAAAAATATGAAGTAAAATTGTAGGTAAGATTTTCATTCTTTATTACGGAATGCAACAGTGTGTATCCATGATATGAAGTTAGCATATTCGAGAAAGGTTGACATCAAAAACAATAAATTGAAATATAGTTGGTGTGCTTAGGAATGACGTTTGGATGAAGTTCTGGTGGCTGAAAAATGAGTAGACAACTTGATCGAATAATCACTTGGTGTTCAAATGAGGTGCCAGTAAGATGGGTACTTTGAACTTCAATATCCAATCTGAAGTAGAAGAGAGATTTGATGTTTTTTTTCAATGTATAAATAGAGGCAGATATATTGTCTGCAAGTATATGATTATTTTGTTGAAGAGCTATCTCATGGAGGATGATGGATATTAAACAGCCCTCGTGCATGTGGTTCTTGTTAATTTTCTTCGTGACCTTTTTGAATTATTGAATATATGACATGTTGAGTTATAGAATATCAATACACAGCTCCGCTAGAAGCATCCAAGTAAATCAAATATTTATAGTCGTCATAACTTTAAAAGACATAATATACTCTACATCATTATATAATCCCCTTAATATTGAAATAGTTTCGAACTGAAAACAGAGTCTGACGTTGATTGATTTTGAAGTTTGCTATGATATTTATTAAGTAGATACATATTTCAATTATAATTTCATTATCCATGTCAAGTAAGAAAAAAGAGTGCGCAGGGCACCTCAACTTGTTGACTTCTTAAGTAGAAATTGTTGTACGCTGTCAAAAGAGTTTTCTACATCAGTTTTATAAAGTCTGAGAGATGTGGAAGATATATAGAATTTTCTTTGTTACTGTCGATATGTCGATTGGGATTATTTCTGTTTCCGATGACGTTAATAACGTTTCGTGGTATCGCAAAGTTGTGGAATACTTCTCACAGTATTCAGGTGGTAACTTTGACTCCGATGCACCATAAACATTAGTTTATCTACGGAGTGAACAAGAATGACGTTATCATTTCATATATGTTGTTCATTCCCAACTTATTTTTTTGCCTGTTGAAATTGAGGGTGAGAAAAAATAAGGGTCCAATCAGATTTCCAAGTGGATTTTTTTTTGCACTGACGTCAAAGTGAACAAGATTCCACTTCAATTGTCTTCATTGAATCTTTTCTATTACTTTCATTTTCACCAACTCACAAAGCGTTCTCCCTTATTGAGATTTGTGTTCACAAAAAAGCTCGCTTCCCGTTAGATGTACTTTATTGTGCGCTGCAATGTTTCTGAGTTATGTTTGGTATTACGATTATGCTAGAGAATATTGAGAAGTTTGTGTGCTTCCTAAATCATATTTTTAGATTAGGCTCCAAATACAGAAAATATGTGTCATCATCAAAAGTAATACATGGAGTTTCAAGTCTCTAAGATAAGAGCAAAAGGGCAACAACTGGATGTGAAATCAGATTTGAGCTTTAAGACAGGAATGGAAGAGAGTACTGAACTTTGTGGAGATATATATAAATAGCTTAGTAGTAAAGATTTTGAAAGTGTGACAAATGGCTATGAAACGTTGTATGACCGGTGAGTCATCACTTTTTATATCATCTGTTTGTGAAGACATGATTTAGATTTAATTTACACTTTTGATCTGAACTCAAAAATGACGTTTTCCATTTTAAATTCAATAAGTAAACGACTTTATTGTGATAATTTCAAAGGTCACCCCGATAAATTAATGATCTAATTCATATTTATGACATTCTCGGTTTACAAATTACTGTCGAAAAAGGCTTTGAGTTTTATTTGTTTTTGAACGATTCCAACTGGAAATGAGCAGGTACTTATAAATCAATTAGCTTGGGACGACCCACGTGAATATCATGAAGAATAATGCGACAGATTCTGATTCATACTACAATCAACCTTCACGAGACAGGTTTGTATGCAATGAAATTTTACGGGTAATTGGCTCAATGTTTTGACATTTAGCGCTACCAGAGGGACTCTCTCTGAAAAATCATTATGGAGATATAATATAGAATTATCGATGTGTTCGTGATGAAAGTCCTAATTGAGTTGGCAATGGCGACAATCTAGATATGAATTTGTTATGACATTTTTCATCTGGACCACAATGCTAAAAATCAGGTGGAAATAGAAACATCCAACAGCATCGAGGGATTGAGGAAGCAAGGATCATGTAAAAATAAAGGTCTATTGACAAATCATAATTTTATGTTTTATGGAGCTTCTGAAAAGCAAAGGAGTGAAGTGAGACTGAGGTACACGATTGAAGCAGATTAGTTGATGTGACAATGAGGACCTTTACCTATATAACGCACATTTCTTGAGGTGGAAACGGTGACAATGATATTGAAAACCCATGTTGGATGTTACAGTGTGTCTCAGAGAATCAATGTCGATGCTGATTCACAGTAAGAAAATATTTGTTACATGTTTTAAGTGTTTATATTCGTTTCCATGAAATATTGGTGATAAATATTTGTACATTAAGTACAACATCTAAGTGAAAACCTCAGTGTTTGGTCCTAATAAATAACCTTATAGAAGAATCTAGTGGATTTCTAGATCAAAATTCTCATACTGGTGCAAATAGCATGAAGATTCTCTTATGAACTACTATGATGGCTTCGGTGATACTAAATCCAATTCTCCAGTCGTAACCAATGATATATTTATGAAAAGCGATAAGAAGTAGCACATCATGCAGCAAAAGCCGCCATGAAAAAAGAAAAGCATAGCATCCCTATACTAACATACGACCTAAAACCTCTGATATAAAAGAATGTAATGAAAATGTGGAAAAGGCATTGGTAAAAAAATTAGCAACAAACTAAGAAAAATCTAAGGAAAAGTCAAGGAATGACTTATACATGAAGACAGAATAGCACAAACAATACTTACAGGACTAAAAATTAAACATTGGGTTCTTCAACCTGTAGAGTGAATTATCAATAAATAAATGAATGAATAGATAAATACACGCACCCCACACAAACACACATATTACAAAAAACTCCATCTGAAATATATAGCACATGCAATACAGAAAACACATTAATAAATGGTACCACAAGCAGCGCCGAGAGACATTTTCACAGAATTGAATCAACACTTTGAGAACCTCCAAGAAACATTAACATAAACACAAAAATTTTGATTGAATTCATCAAACCAATTACCATATACAACAAAATTTGACCAACATGTGAATACCAAATGTTAATCTAATGTACCAAGGCACTAGTGAACAAGGCTAGAAGTGCCTCTAAATTCTCAATAAGAAAATGAAAAAAAAAAAAACGATCATAAAACGTGACTACAAGATGATTTAATCTGAATCAGCTAAAAATTTCTGGTTCAAGATTCGGCGTATACTTGCGCACTCGTATCATTAGTCTGGAAAACATTCCAGATCTCGAGTTTTCAGGATAAAATGGAGTCATCAGCTACAGCTTAATACTGCGGAACGTATCCCATACGTCATTCATGCATTGATGAACATCATCACCAATCGGGTATTTACTGGAGTCCTAAAAAGCTTTGACTTTCACCGTGAATAACAAGAATATCAGGAAAACTATTATTCAACAAATTTTTAACTTTCAGAATTGCAAGGTACGACAAATTTTTGAAGATGTGGAGAAAGATCATAAATATATTCTTTTTGTATTTGATATATCCTTTGCTGCTACTCAGTCTTTGTTGAACGATCGTGCGCTACATTCACATGTGTCTGTTCCCACGAGGTATCAGGAGATACAAACAGTGAAATTTCAACACCGTTATCCGTCTGAACGACCAATGCGATGTTTTATTTGCATCTCATGCTGAGCAAGAAGCTTCGGCATCCCAAAAACGCTGAGTCACAACATTTTGAAGGATACAGAGGAGCTTCAACAACTTTTTCCGTATGAGGTTATCGTGGGCATGATCGACAGCGTTAGAATAATTTACAGTACTATTCACTTAGAATTGACTTTTATTTATAATAGACTGGGAGCTAGTGACAGGTGGGGTTCTCCGATTTTATACCGCTTGCCTTTTTGAGGGTTGATAATTTACCTCTTGATAAGAAAGATAAAAATGTTATTGAGCGATGCACGCTTTCCGGTCATAGTTCAAATTCCAATTAAAAGTCTGAAAAAAAAGTGGTTTTTTCCGTGATATCATTTTGCATGCCTTTGTGATGTTAAATAATTGAAATTGATTTAAAGCCAAGTACTGAAAGGCAAGCGATTCGCAACAGCCCAAGTGGCTCAAAGGGTTGCGTGAACTTGTGAAAAAAAATATGAAAAAGGCCGTGTTTCCAAATTGCATGCCAATGGAAAGAATTGAAGTTTTAGTCATAAAACCCCTGTAAAAAAATTGGCAAGCATTCCTCGTTGGCGCAAGGGTTTGAAATTTTGGGGTAATCTTGCATAAATTTTGCACCAATTAGCCGTGATTTGAAATTGCATGCCATTTCAACTATAGGTTATTTGTTCGATGAATTGTTATTGAGGAAATTGGCATGCACCCCAGGATGTCCCAAAATGGAGGCATGCATTGAGGAAGTTGCAAAAAAAAGAAGTAAAATTGCCGTCATTTTATTTTGCATGCCATTGTATATTTCGTTCAAAATTATTTTTTTTAGACTACACAAAGAATGGCAAGCATGTTGCTCAGGCTCATCATCGATAAATTTTGGAAAAAGGATTGAGAAAAAGTGCCCGTAAATTAATTCAGTAAAATTAACAGGAATTATTCTGCGAATTTATTTATTCAAACTTTTTGACTTATTTCAAACAATAATGGCCTGGGTGAATCTCTTCCAAAATATTGCAGAGAGCTACAATTTAAATTATCCATAATGTTTTCATAGCAACAATTCCAAAAATATTCAATTGAAATCACTGGAAACATCAAATTTTCCCGTTAATATCAGTATTAGCTCTAACTGGGTATAACATTAAATTGCAACCAATAAGGCACTAGAATAATACTATATCAAAGAGTCCTAATAAGGACGAAACACGTATGTATATAGTTGACATCTCAACTTCTGAATTTGTGAAACATTAAGGTTTTGAATCTTGCTATCAATAAAATAATATTCACACATATTAACAACGAAAAAAATAATAATTATGTTCTTACTTTTCGTGTTGGAAAATTTTTTTTCTTTGGAATCAGTCATAAAATTTATTATATTATAGGTCAAACCACTCTACCAATTTCGGCTTGGTAGAGTGGTTTGACCTATAATATAATAAATTTTATGACTGATTCCAAAGAAAAAAAATTTTCCAACGTCTATCCTACAGTCAAGTAATATATATATTTTCTCTTCTTACTTTTCCCCCGGGATGTGAATAAGTTATGTGGATGGAATATTGTAACAAAATATATTTTTGAAAGTTAAATTGCCTTCATCTGGAACTTAAGAGTAGGTATATCTTCATTATCAGGCAAAAACATTATTATCATTATGAAAAAATAGAAAAGCTTATTAGCAGGAGAAAAAATTTATTATCATAGAAAAATCATACTCAGATAGCTAATGGGATGTTTCATAATATGAATAATAGGAATGGAAAGAAATCTGAAATTAGCAATAATTGCTCAAATTTCCATTTCTTCATCATAATTATTGTCAATTTCAGATTCCTCTTCAGTAGTTTCACCACCTATTTGAGAATAAGTGTCGCTGTCATCATCGTCCGATTAATCTTTATCGTCCTTATTGTCGGCCCTTTTTACAATATCATGCTCTTCAATAATTGTAGGAAGAGTTAAGTTTCAATTTATGATTTTCTTTATTAATTTACGATGATCATTTCGACTTTTGAAGTCATTTTCAGGTATCTTTTTTATAAAAAATATATAAATCATAAATTGAAACTTAACTCTCCCTACAATTAGTAACTTAAAATGTTTCAACTTTTCCCCAATTAAAAAAAATCATGCTCTTTAACTCTCTTCATTTTCATACAATTCTTCACTTATTTATGCCAAACGGAAAACTTACTGGTATAAAAGTATTGTTTATGAACCTAATTGTACTACTTTGAATATATAATCTGCATTATTATGAAAGATTTACTTCCTGCCATGCCTATAATTACAAACTAAGTTGATTCTAGGGCATATTTTCTTGATTTTTTTTTTCATTTGTAAACGTTTGTCTTATGTCATATGCATTAAATTTTTTTATTTCAACTTGAAGCATAAGTATTTTTTCATTGAAATACAAAATAAAATAACGGAAATATTCTTACTTTTTATTGCCACTTTTTCCAAAGTTTTTCAATGATCGGACAGAGTTACATGCATGCCATTTTCCAAATGGATTTAAAACAGCATTTATTAATGTGATATAAAATGGCAGGCAGAATGAAGTCGGAGAAATTTTGCTTGTTTTTTATGCAACTTCCATCATCATTTAAAATATGAAGGGCTTGAGAAACATGCTTGCCATTTCCCAAATTAATTTAGAACAGCATTTATTGATGTGATACAGAATGGCAGGCAGGATGAAGTCAGAGAAATTTTGCTAGTTTTTTATGCAACTTTCATTATTATTTAAAATATAAAGGGCTTAAGCAACATGCATGCCATTTTAATTTATAATTATGTCACTTCAAAATCAAGTTTTTGCTCCATTTGAGGTAGTTTGAAATCACGGCTAATTGGTGCAAAATTTATGCAAGATTACCCCTAAATTTCAAACCCTTGCGCCAACGAGGAATGCTTGCCAATTTTTTTACAAGGGTTTTATGACTAAAACTTCAATTCTTTCCATTGGCATGCAATTTGGAGACACGGCATTTTTCATATTTTTTTTCACAAGTTCACGCAACCCTTTGAGCCACTTGGGCTGTTGCGAATCGCTTGCCTTTCAGTACTTGGCTTTAAATCAATTTCAATTATTTAACATTACAAAGGCATGCAAAATGATATCACGGAAAAAACCGCTTTTTTTTCAGACCTTTAATTGAAATTTGAACTATGACCGGAAAGCGTGCATCGCTCAATAACATTTTTATCTTTCTTATCAAGAGGTAAACTATCAACCCTCAAAAAGGCAAGCGGTATAAAATCGGAGAGCCCCACCTGTCACTAGCTCCTAGTCTATAAGGCAAACCAATTTTGTCGACTGCTCACTACCAAGTCGTGGATGGTTCGAGTGAGAAAAATTGGAATTATTGGTGCTTAAGCCTGTAACCTTCTTTCCGAAAACTTTTTTCTTGTTGAACCCTCTTTCATTACTGTGCATATTTCTGTCAAATTACATGAACTCAACTACCATTGTACAGATGGTTATAATCAACAAAAATAGATCAAATTTGATGACATTTTGTTTCAGTCATACTCTTATCAAGTTACTGATCAAATTTTCAAAAGAATTGTCAACAAACAACTTTTATGATATAGACGAATCATACATATAGCTAATAAAACGGTGGCTCTTCGACACATCCACTAAACGTATCTTCATCAAATTGTGCATGACAATGGATACTGCAGATACTTCTAATCCGGAACTTTGACTGATCGAATCTTAAGTTCGTTCTACGCACTGAGAATGATATGTATTATAAGATTCTTGTAAGAATTGCAGGTACACTGCACTCTAATTTTGTTTTAAACATACGAACAACTTGGCCATTCATTCAATACGAGCAAATAACTAAAAAATAATATTTCAGCTGGATTAGAGTAGGAAACATTCGTACAAGCCAGTTGATTTCAAGGTACGATCATCTTCTCAGAAAGTAACGCGTATCAAAGGATCTCTTCAACAAATTCAAAGAACTATGAAAGCAGTGGGATATGTGCATTATGTAGGAGGGTTGCTAGACATGAAAATAATTTATATCAGATCTGTATCATTCAAGTTAGAGCATTCGGTGATTGTCTTTATTGCTGTCATTTTGTAGAACACAACAGAATACGACAAATTCTCGTCTCCGTATATCACAGCAGCTTAAATTAATAGCTCATGGAGCACGTGAATACTTACGTTGGGAAATTGCTTGGTTTGAATTGTAGATTGATGTTCGACACGAGTTCACACTGAATTGAAAACAGTTTTATGTCCAACAGACAAACATACGACTTGGAGTTTTCCTCTTGTAATGTCTCTATCTATCAATACAAGCTACAAACTTACATGTAACATGCGCGATGTGCAGAAATGCTAAAGTTTGTTCGAACAAAGAACTGCGGTAGGTTAATGCAGTAATATTATTCCATCGAGTTTCATATGGTGATCCCTTCTCATCCCCTTCATCTACTGCGTTTGTGTCACGTTGTGACCCCTAAATTGCTGCACTTGGTAGGTCTTCTCTCTATAATATGGCTGGAAAAGCAGTAGCAGACAAAGTTTACATCTTGATCAAGAACAGATCCAAGAAAGTATGACGGGAACGACACACAGTCGCACTAAACGCGTGCTGATGACATATGTGAATACTCATCACAAAATAAAATATTGCCTAATGGTGGTGTCTTCTACGCAAACATGCTAAGTGTCTTCTTCTTAACTTCTACTTGAAATCACAGTAATTATCTACGGGATTATGTATTAGAGTTTTTCCGGCACTTGATTTGCCGTGAGTAAACAATCAAACGGGATGAAACCTCAAAAGCTCAAATTACCTCATTACCCAAATGATGTCAAGACCACAAGTACGTATTGTGAAAAATATAAGGGAAGGTCATGAGAAAAGGGGTAACATAAGTAGCCTAATTTCACAAACCCAGAACCTTTCCGACAACCCTAATGACATTGCCCTCTTGCAGAACTCCAACGTGCTCCGAGACTGTTCCTTTTCTTCGTTTTCCTTCTCACTTTGTTTGCATAAGACGTTAGTTTGCTAATGAGATTCCGTGCTATCAACTCTTATCAGCATGCGTGTATCAGTAGACATGTCGACCAAAGACGGCGACAATTGCCAGCGAATCAATGCTGATGTCTTTTGTTTTACCGCTCCCCAACTACCGACAAAAGACTTACAAAGTTGACGGTACGCTCTTGAAGTTAAAAGGCATTCCTGCTGTTTATAGTTGATTGTAGATTGTTTGCTACTGATTTGAATAAAAAATAATGGAAGCGGTATTGTTCGTGTTTTTGGTATCTTCTGATTTAAATTTTACTGATGTTGTGTCTTGATAATGGTTGGTTTCCTGGATTGTTGGGATTTCGAGGAGACACAAGGCTTCTGGAGGTCTGCATGCACGATGTTATCAATTAGTATTTTCATTGACAATTCAGTCTGAAATAAGTGATAAAGAACGAGGTTGAATCATTTTGGAATTATACCTTCAGAATTATAATGAAATAGTCCTGATTTCAAATTGTTATGCGAAAAATTTCTCCTAGAGACAGATATGATTTACTATTCACTTGAAAATGTTTGTATTTCAGGTTGAATACACTCAACTTATGGTATTCACACATAAATTGTGAATAAGCCTTCTCATTTCCGAACGACAGTTTCCAAAAACAAATGTGATACAATATTCAGCATAAACCACAAAATATTCAGGAGCTGTCGATGCAAGCAAACAATTTGTGGTGAATGCTGTTACTCGCTTTTCTAAAGAATCAAATAACCTTTTTGTTTCCAAAATTCACTTTGAGCTATTTGCATATCGGAACACAAAGTTGTAGACAAATGATCCGTGAATGATCTTTTTTGCTACCAAAACGATTGTGGCATTTGTATTGGACACACAAATAGTTTTTTTACTGTTATGAATACTATGGCAGAAACTATATTCACGTGACTACGTTGTCAGGTGCAGTCGCATGTATTTTTTCAATTTCCAATAACCTGAATCGGTCAAAACTCAGATAGTCACAGTATCAAAGAAACATAAACATGTCAGTTTCCATGTCGATTACACGACGTGTAGGTACTTCTAATTGTGTTGGCCTGAAATGCCTATATATAAAAAAATAAGTGTATCCAAAGTCCATTATTTCAGTCCCTTGTTAACCTTGAACGTAGCCTGATTTCCATAGTGGCGTGATCATAGGATAGCATGATTCCATTTGAATGACTTTGCAATTGTACTTACTGAAAGACTGGATATATGAAGTTACGGTATCTTCAATATTTGTGGGTGAAAGAAATAGTATAGTAAATGCAAGCTTGACGGTCAACCAATATCCGTTGATTTATTGCCACATGATTTATACAAATCAACAATTAAATATTTTCATTCAACGATCTATTAAAGCCTTGGGACTTGGTGAGAACGTCACTTTTTAGCACACACTTCTATTGGCTTTGCACCAAGTTTCTCCTAGAGCATGCACCATGATTATTCCATATATGAAAAATATTCTAATGTATGACATTTTCGAAACATGGATATATATATATATATAAATATATATATAAGTTATGTAAAGACACATTCTGTCACACTTTGTAATACGATCGAATGATGATTCAATTCCTTTGCTATTCTCCTTATCATCACAGAGTTCATTGCAGGTGATGTAACATTATAAGTATATGCAAGAACTCGGTGTTAAGACAGATGAATTGTTGTATTCTAATTGTTAACATCAAAGTTGCTTGTGTGAGAAATAAAGATTTCTTTTTAAAAACAAATCTTGCGATTTGAATCATAAAAGTGGCGCAGTCGGTAGGATTGCCGAAAAGTAATTTGCGATTTAACGCGAAAAGTTGAAAATTATCGCGATTACGGTCAGTTTCAACTGTTTGTTCGGAATCCTAAATAAAAGAGCCCAAGAGCCGCTACACGCAGTGCCAAGGCCCGATCAGCATCACCAAGCAGCAGTTTCGACTCCAAGAGCACCGCAAGCGAGAGCCGAGTCGACAACTCCACCATAGTACACTGCAACATCATCTCCAGGTCCAAGAGAGCCCGCAGTGCGAGTGCCGATCTGTCAGCTTCCATAGAGCCCGTATACCGAGAGCCAGGAAACAGCACGCGAATGAAGATCGCAATTTCCACCCTCATACTTTTACTGTGAGTCAAATTAAAATATATTATCAAATATTATTTAAATAATAATATAGAGATTATTCTCAATTATATTTCACAATCACTACTTTGTAAAGTGAAACCTTACATAATTAAATTGAATTTATTTCAATTTGAAATATTTTTATGATTATTATTACCTTGTAAAGTGATAATTCAATCTGGCATTAAATCTAAGCGATTTACTTGAAACGATTTCTGAAATCGAAGAAACAAATATAATTCCAAGCACAATGGCTAGTAGAATATCGGAAATAAAAACTAGTATTGAAATTTTACCGATTTATGATGGATCGAATAAAAAACATCTCAGTACTTTTGTTAAACTTGTTGATAAATTGATGCATTTTATAAATAGCATTACTCCACCACTGTCTGATTTTGAAAAATTCACTGTAATCAGTGGAATAATCTCTAAAATTAAAGGTAAAGCCTTTGAAGCATTGGAAAATACAGATACTAATAGTTGGAATAAAATAAAAGAAACATTATTAGGTCAACATTTAATTCACAAGACCTATGCAACAATTTTTAATGAAATCATTTATTTGAATAGAAAAGATCCGTATGAACTATTCTCGGTGGTAAACGAGAAAGCGAAAGAATTTTATGATTTGGTGAAACACGAATTTCCAGTAGATGACAATATTAATGTCGTATTTGAAAAAATTATCATTCAGAATTTTATAAATAAAGTAAATGAACCATACGGTAGTAATTTAGCTAACACACAACCAAAAACATTGACTGAATTAGGCAATTTACTTCAAAATGATTATCAATTTTTGAAATACCGACAAATTAGAACTTCATCTGTAAATAAACCTATCATTCAGAAACAATTACCTAACATTCCACCCGCTAGATTCCCTGGTGAATCTTCTACTTCAAATTTCCCTAACGGACCTATTCATTCAAATTTATCAGTACCAAGACGAAACTTTGCACCTAAACAAAATGCAATTAATGGACGACAGACGAGACCAACCCCTATGTCCACGCAAACACGAACAACATTTAATAGACATAATAATCAACCTACTAATCATTTTACAAGGCAAAATAGGCAATCAGGTACATATAATCCAAATTATTTCGTGGAGGAAATAAACTCCCAAGAATCTGAAAATATTGCGGACGAATATTATGATGAAACAAGCGATAACACTGAAAATTTGCAAAATAATGAAGAAAGCACGCAGATCACGGAAAGTGATGAGCATTCTTTTTTAGAGTTGACAGACCTCCAACTCACGGAGAAATCATGAACATAAACTGTAATTCTAAACTGCCTTACATAGCTGTAAAAGATTACATAATTCTATTAGATACCGGGAGTACAATAAATTTAATTAGTAAAGAATTTGTAGATCAACAAAATTTGAAATCAAATCGTTTTCAATTGAAACAAGAAAAATTTACTTTTAAAACTGCAAGCGGTAGAACTGGAGGAAATTATTTTGTCGAAATTTGTATTAACAAAATACCGATAAAATGTTACGTGTGTAATTTTCATAAAAATTTCAATTTATTATTAGGAATAGAGACTTTAGAAAAAATCGGAATAATTTTAGATTTGAAAAATAAAGTAGCGATATTAGGAAATAAGAAATGTAAATTTCATTATTTTATTAATAAAACAAAAGAATGTAATTTTACTCAACAAGAACCAAGTGTAATAAAAATTCGTTCAGATCACTTGAACAAGGAAGAGAAACGTGAGTTATTTAAAGTTATTAAAGAATTTTCAGATTTATTTTCACAAGAGAATGAATCATTGACACACACAGACATTATACAACACGAAATACGCACAACTGACGATATTCCTGTTTATACAAAAAATTACAGATACCCAGAAATTTATAAGGACGAAATAAACAAGCAAGTTGACAATCTTTTACAAAACAGTATTATTCAACCATCTCATTCACCTTGGTCCTCTCCAATTTGGATGGTGCCAAAAAAATTAGATGCATCTGGCAACAAAAAGTTTAGAATGGTTATAGATTACAGAAAATTGAATCAAAAGACAGTAAGTGACAAATTTCCTATACCAAACATTACTGAGACTCTTGATAAATTAGGACGTAACATTTACTTTACAACCCTAGACCTAACTTCTGGATTCCATCAAATTAAAATGCATGGAAATTCAATACAAAAAACTGCATTCAATACCGACAAAGGACATTTTGAATTTGTTAGGATGCCTTTCGGACTGAAAAATGCCCCGGCAACGTTCCAGCGGTTGATGAACTATGTGTTGCGAGAACATCTCAATAAAATTTGCTTAGTATACCTTGATGATATTATTATCTTGGGTACAAGTCTTCAAGAACATTTAAATAATATCAGAAAAATATTACTCTCAACATTATAATCTCAAAATTCAATTGGATAAAAGTGAGTTTTTGAAAAAGGAAGTAGCGTACTTAGGACACATAATAACCCCCGAAGGCGTGAAACCCAACCCAGATAAAATAGACGCAGTAAAAAATTTTCCAATTCCGAAAACGCAGAAGGAGATAAAACAATTTTTAGGATTAATTGGGTATTATCGAAAATTTATACCAAATTTTGCCAAATTGACAAAACCATTGACGTTTTGTTCGAAAAAAGGAATGACTATTGATATAAATAAAGAACAGTATAAGAAAAGTTTTGAAATATCAAAGAGTTTATTAATGAATTCACCTATATTGCAATATCCGGATTTTACTAAACAATTCACGATAACGAAAGACGCTAGTAACTTCGCGATAGGAGCAGTTCTCAGTCAAAACTATGACAATAAAGATTTGCCAATAGCATATGCGTCCAGAACCTTAAACGAACATGAACAAAATTTTTCGACGACAGAAAAAGAGCTTCTAAGTATTGTTTGGGCCGTAAAATATTTCAGACCATATGTTTATGGAACTAAATTTAAAATCATAACTGACCATCGTCCACTTACATGGCTTATTAATTTAAAAGACCCAAACTCAAAATTGATGCGCTGGCGAATCAAGCTCGATGAATATGATTTTGAAGTAAGTTATAAAAAAGGAACTTTGAACTCAAATGCTGACGCACTTTCTAGGATAAGACCAAGTTTCGAAATTATAAAAACGACTGAAGATATTTTCCAGAAGAATAATAATATCGTTCATTGCATCAGTAGAGATTATAAATTAGGTGAAGGTTTTGCCCTGGAAATTGATAAAAATTTTAATAGTAAAAATTATCTTATGAACAAAACTATTCAAAATGAATTTTTAGAAGTACAGCCTATCAATAATGGCAAGAATAGAATATTTCATTTAATCACAAAAAATAATTATTTTGAAGAACCTAAAATTGATATAATCAAAAATTGTTTAATGAAATTGAGAGAAAATTTAGTACAAAATGAAATTTTTGAGATTCATTCACCAAAAATATGTTCTGGATTAGATCGAAAACCGTGGCATGTTATTGAAAACTTAATTTCGGAAATTTTTGAAAACACTCATATAAAATTTGTAGTACATGAATTAAATGAAGTAGATATGAATGAAACCTCTAAAAGTGTTATAGCGCAAGTAGACGATGAAGACGATGAAGAACAAACTATGCATTCTGGCGATGAAAATCATGTTAATGGAATAACATTTAAAGAAATAGCAATAAATGTTGGTAAAAACCAAATTATAATAAAAAATTCTGATGAACATAAAGTTGAATTATGTAGATTATTTGGAAACAAACAAAGATTAATTGTAGAAATAAATTCTAATAATTCGAATGAAGAAATTTGTAAATTTTTGAAAAATTATTTGGTACCAAATGTAAGCTATTATTGTTTGATTGATAATGAATTATTACCTGAAATTAGCAAAATTCTACAACAAACTTTTGTAAAAGATTCATTCAAACTCATACAATGTACTACAGTTTTAGAAGATAAATTAACGCATAATGACCAGATAGAATGCATACAAAATTATCATGAAGGAAAGACAAACCACAGAGGAATATCAGAAACTTACCAAAGACTAAAAAGAAAATACTATTGGCCAAATATGATTAATGATATTCAAAAATATAACAATAATTGCGAATTATGTCAAATCACCAAGTATGAAAGAAACCCTTATCAGATATCTGACAAACTTACACCAAATCCTAATTATACGTTTGACATTGTACATTTAGATATTTTAACCCTGAATAAAGAAAAGTATTTAACGATAATAGATAGTTTCACGAAATTTGCTGTATGCAAATTCTTAGAAGCAACAACTTCAGTAAATATAGCAGAAAAATTATTGGAATACTTTGCACAATACCAGGTTCCCAACAAAATTATTACTGACAATGGAGTTGAATTTAATAATGAATTGGTGAAAAATTTATTAAAAGGTTATAAAATTGAATTGCATATAACTTCAACCAGTAATCCTCAAAGTAATGGAGTTATAGAAAGATTCCATTCGTCATTTATAGAACATTTACGTTTAATCGAACAAAGAGAAGAATTTAAAAATTTGGAATTGAAAGGTAAAATTAACATTGCGTTGATAGCATATAATAATCCTTTGAACAGTACAAAATTCTCCCCTGTTGAAACACTTTTTGGCGATTCCTGTCAGAACAAAATATTAAATTATAACAATTCAAATCAAGAATATTTAAATACGTGGCAAGGTAAATTGAAAGCTATAAGAGAAAAAGTTAGACAAAGAGCAGAAATCAATAAAAATAAGAGATTTCTGAAACAAAACCCAAAAAAGGACGACGATATAGTTATTGACACAAAGAATATACTCATTAAAGAGAACCCTAGACTTATTACAAAATTCCAAAGACCATTATATGAAAAACAAGAAATAGAGAAATTTGACAAAACAAAAGACTTAGTCAAATTAAAAGACGGACGTAAATTCAAACTAACAAAGTTAAAACGAAAACGACTATTTGTTCCAGATGCTCCTGCAAAGGGACAGAAATAATCCAAAAACTTGACAAAAACTTAGGCGTCAATATTTTAGACTTAGGAAATGTTAATATTTATGTAAATTCTTATTATTCATATTATTATTATGATATATCAAAAATTTTGATAGAATTTAGTAAAATAAGTAATTATATTATTGATATAAAAAACAGAATTGACAATAATAGTACATTTTATTATAAGAAAGAATTGAAGACCAATTTTAATATTTTAAATTTCAATTATGAAAAGGTAGGAAGCAAAATCAATAATTTATTTACTAGACGAACAAAACGAGGATTAATTAATGGATTAGGTAATATAATTAAATCTTTAACTGGAAATTTGGATTCTTAGGATGGTGAAAAATATGAGAAGTTATTTGAAAAAATTAAAATCAATCAAGAGATTTTACAGAAACAAAATCTTGATAATATTGTTTTGAATAAAGAAATGATACAGAAATTTAATGAACAAATAGAAAATCTATCACATAATGAATTCGTTTTGAAAAGTAAAATTTTACAAATGGATAGTTTATTGGAACAGAAAATTACTCAAGATATTTTATTCCAAATAAAAGACGTCATTAACCAAATAACGTTTATGTTAATAAATTTATTGAATTTAATCGATGAAATAGAAACAAGCTTAACATTTTGTAATTTGAATAAATTACTTAGTTCTATTATTAATATTCAAGAATTGAAACAAATAATCAATAGAATTGATTCAGATTTGAGTTTTTGGGAGATTAGTATTCAAATAACTAGCCATTGCAAAATAAATAATGATCGGATTGAATATTTACTTGAAATACCTACGTATAAAAATAATAATCAGAATTTGTTACAAGTAACTCCAATTCCAACAATAATTCAAGATGAAATATTTTTGTTAAACGAAGCTAAAGAATTAATTATAAAAGATAATTCTGATTTGTATTATATTTATGCTTGTTATAATATTAGAGAAAAATATTATTGTAAGACAAATTATATAGAAATAGGTAAATGTTTTCAACAACTTATAAATGAACAAAAGAATGATGATTGTAGTTATCATAAAATCAATGAGATATTTGCCTTATTTAAAATAGAGAATTCAAATTTACTCTATATAGCCAGTTCAAATGAGAAAAGTATAGAAATTCAGTGTGATGAATTTGATATCAAACGTAGAATAAAAGGTATTTATAAATTTAATATCAATAATAATTGCAAAATTAATAATTATATATTAGAAAAGAGATTGATAAAACCCAAAGAACTTATATTTGAAAATTTTGATTTTTCTATTGATAGAAATAAAATTTCCAATCAAACTTTAGAATTGAAACACATCAGTAAACAAAATATTGTAATACCAAATATTCCACATATTGAAGATATAACTACCGTTAATCAAAATTATAATATTGTCAATTCTATAATTATAGGAATTATATTCATTTTTGTATTATGTTTAGTAATTAAATATTTTTATGATAATCAATGTAAAAATAAAATATTACAAGAAAAAGAAATACAATTGAAAGATTTAAAAGATATAGAGATTTTGTAAAATACAAAAGAATAAAATCATCTCTTGGCGATGGAGGAGTTATGTAAAGACACATTCTGTCACACTTTGTAATACGATCGAATGATGATTTAATTCCTTTGCTATTCTCCTTATCATCACAGAGTTCATTGCAGGTGATGTAACATTATAAGTATATGCAAGAACTCGGTGGTAAGACAGATGAATTGCGATTTGAATTATAAAAGTTATATATATATATATATATATATATATATATATATATATATATATATATATATATATATATATATATATATATATATATATATATATATATATATATATATATATATATATATATATATGAAAATTGAGCTCCGCCTTAGGATTATTATTCATGTTCTACTTGTCCCCATCTTTCATTTTGGTGCCTCCAGTTACTAAGCGAAACTAATATTATTCTGACTCTCAGAGCTGATTGTCTCATGTCTCCCAAATGTTCATAACGTGGATGACATTGCTAATAGTGCTATTATCTCTAAGATGTCGTCTACTAATTTCACACTACTTCACAAACAAGATATAATATTATATGGAACATCCACGTAGAACTGAATAATATTCAGTTTATTGCAAAACACTCTCTTTATTGGAGATGTTGCCATATATAAGATCCTCATGCTATCTATTGTCCTAGAAAATGGAATAACGAATCGCTCAAATACTTTCATAACTAGTATAATTGATACAGAATATGTGTCGTATTTGTAATCCAGATAAATTGTTGGACATTCTGTATCTGTCATTCAATTATAGATATTCACTGTTATCCCAAGAGGATTTTGATCTGTGGGACACCAGAGGTATAATATCAAAGATTCAGTGTTATTCTAGGGAAATTTCGATCTATGGAAAACCATAGGTCCTATTTTATTACACAGAGACGGCTTTTTCACTTTATTTGAGACTCTTGTCGCATATATCACCTGGCGAACAAGTCAAAATATATTTGATACAGTAGTATGACTTTTATTAAAAAAGCCACAATTCTAAAGTGAACTGTATATTAAATCATCCTTGCGAAAAGATACGATGGAGAGATAAATTTGGCTATGATTAAGGAGATCGTTTATAACCTTCTTTAATCCCAAAATTTAGATTTGCTGAAGAACAATCCACCAATAACCCAAATCCAAAAATTTCGATGATTATTCCAAAAGGTCAAACTCTTCACCATGTTTTTCCCAATTTTCGTGAAAAATTTCTTGTTCTTTTGAGTTCAATGCAGTGGATTCCACGATTAGGAATCCACTGCCTCTCAGCTAGCGGACAGATACCAAATATGAAACAGCCGTCGACTTACGTACTGCTTCTTCGACTTGTGTATTGAGCTTCACTATTTTTCGAATTGACAGCACTTCCAAATGAAGTACTGTTGGCTCGAGTTGCCAAACGCAACTAATTAAATCACATTTCCACTAAGTGTGTTTCTCTTATAAATTATCAATTGTAACTTGAAGGACACTTTCAATAAGTGAAGTTGCTGTACTGAGCTACCGATTGTAACTGATTTGTTCATATCTTCTTGTTTTATAAGTAACCTCTCTAGTAACGGGTACATTGTTGATTTTTCATGTTTCTCAAAATATATGTTCTGATTCATTCCAAAATATTCAAATCCAAAACACCTAGATTAAGGAATGTAGTGAAACTTTCCTTCACCAGCTCCAACATGTAGATATCGTTGAAGATAATCTTTCTCTAGACATTTTTGTATCATTCAAATGAAAATTTGAGAGGATGTTGAATGTTCTATAATTTCGAGCTAAATTAGATCAAAAACTTCGAGCCTACTCGCTGTTAGCACGAATTTGTTTATCATATCATCCACACTAAATATTCAAGTCTCTATACAAAAGTGACTGTGTTATGATAATAGTATATAGTGTAATAAGTGCGATAAGTTGTCGATTGTCCACGAGAGTGAAGCCACTACGTTCGTGTGTCCATTTGCTTAAGTGGGCAATCGACAGCACTGCACGAGTTGCAGATACTATTTTTTACTACGAATGTGGGATGAGTATTATTTTGCGTTTGTTTTACCAGGCGGTAAATTGTTTGCGTGCGAAAAGTTTACTTTTTATCTTGAAGGGCTAAAGTGGAGTCTCGGTAATCAAGTAGCATTATCACATTCTTGTAGAATGATGTTGCCTATACTAACACATTACTCATGCAGCATGCTATATGAATTTTTCATTTGAAGGAACGAAATGCAGCTGTTGATAAGTGAAAGATTACTATTGATGCTATCGTGAAATATGTTTATGGTATGCCTTTAAGATTATACAATTTATATAAGTTACTGTTGGTTGGAATAAATAATTCACGAATGTCTGATATCTATCGTGTTATTTCAAAGACTTATAATGAAAACTTGTCTATTTATTATTCTATCGAAGTATCTGGACTTCCTGTACAAGCTGCAAAATGGCATGCAAATCTCTAATGAAATTAGGTTCATGTGGGCAAGCTGGCCGTAGTGCTTTTGCTGTATCCAGAGAGCTTTGGACCTACACAACCGCATGAAATCTATGTGACTGATTGTCCGCTTGCTGTCGGTTGGAACTTATGTGACCCGGCTATTCAGTACGAAATTTGACAGCAGTCAACTATAATTCTTGTCTGCGAGGGAATTACGCTGTGCATCCATAAAGCTTGCTCTGCAATATTAATTTTCCAACAGAATATTTCATAGAAGTTTAATACTTTTGTACATATTTTTTCGCTGAATCAATCAATCGGTTGCATGATATAAAATCTCTACGTACATGATCTTTTCTATTTATCAGTGCTTCATTATTTGGTTGTAAATGTATCATTAGGTACGGTACAAGTACAGTTGCCTTGGAAGGTGGAGGATTTGTTTTCCACAATTCTAATATAAATCTAGCAGGAGAAGTGAGCTAGCATCAATGCTCGCAATTATTCATGCTTTATTTTGTGCTCGATGTTTAACATTTTGTTAGTCCACAGTTTTTAACGTTCACAACATAAAATTTAATTTGTAAACAAGAGTTCCGATGGCCCACAAACAAAAATAGAGTTTTCGCCTCATATCATCCAGTAGAGTGTGTGAGGTACTTCAAAACTGAGTATTAAAATCACAAGTCGTGTTTGGAGAAATTTAGCTGTGGCAGGTATGAGGATGGATAAACTCATGAAGGTACTGCTCTCTTGTTGCAAAAGAATCAAAGCAGCGAATCCAATAAGCCAAAAGTAACAGGAACGGAGGACGTACAATCAGGAATTCATTACATATTCTTAATTTAGTATATTTTATCTGAGGAACAAAGTCATTGATAAAATATTCAAACTGAACTGGCTACGAAATTGAAATACTCTCAGTTTATGTACCTGTGAAATTGAGCTCCTGTTTTGAGTCTTCATTGGGAGTTTCAATTTTGTTTCGGAGTCTTCAAGACTCAATATTTGTCTCAATAAAATGAGAAATTCGAATGGGGCTCACTCAAATATTTGACAGTTACTTGAAGAAAGGTATAAGCTCATCTGAATCATCGATGAGGGAATCCAGAAAAATTTGACATTAATTGTGATAAATACCTCAAGTTTCTGTGACTCCCAGAAGAATAATTTCCATCCTGAAATGATGCAGAAACCAGAAGCTTGAGCATCTCAATAAAAATTGGTCAGGAGTGATATGCAAATCTTGGTGCAACTCCTATTTCCAATTTTGATTATTGAATAAGAAACGTGGAACGTCCCACATAGCACAATTATATCTTTGTTTGTATCTTCTTGTAGATAAATCATCTAATGATATTCAGACAACATCCACTATAAAATTGAAAATCATTGAACCCCGTATAACAGAGAATTTCATTCAAATCTCAACAAAAATTCATTGGAAGTGCAATTATTGGAGATAGGTTTTGAAAGATGGAAAAAATCTTTCTAGATTCACTGCTGAAGCTGCGAAATCGAATGAATGAAACTCATGATCCAATATAGCAAAAGGTACTTGAAGGATATTTTTGATTTTTTTGTAGAAAGGTCCAAGATAAATGCTTTTCTTCCAATTAGTGCTCAATCCCGGATAATGGCTCTGCAAGATTGGTACAATCACTCTTCGCTTGTATTGTCATTAGTACTATACGCTGGGTGCGTGCTGACAATTCCCTCTATAACGCACATTCCTCCGGACTTGTTAGTATGTAACATCATTGATATTGGTGGATATAAATGAATAAATTTTTTTCGAGAAGTCAGTAAATTTTGAAAGTCATCGAAATCGAAGAGCTGATGAATTAAGAACTACTGTATTGAAGAAGAAGGTGTCAAAAATGTTTCTAAGCATATTCAAAATTGATCTAAAAATTTGTGGAGCTATAAAAGTGAGTAATATGGAATACTAAATAATGATATGGTTTATTGGAAGAGTTTTAACAATAATTTTCAGCTATAATATGATTATTGTTATTTTATTTCAACCTCACACAATGCAAAAAGGAAAGCTACTGGTAACAGCAGGATATGTTGTGACGAATTAGGCCCCAAAATCCGTCACTGTTGCACATCCCAGAGCCTTCTGCCACCGCCAAACATTTTTTAGTCCACCACAATTTTATTCACTTCTTGCGCACCGTGTAAAATTTAAATTCAGTAACTCTGCATCAACATACAACATCACATACCGTTCACTCATCCGTGTTCAGCTGCTTCCAATACCGCTTACTATCCTTCACATGTGGACGAATAAGGTTAGGTGTTTAAAAAACACCTGAAATTAGAAGAAGTTGAGATCGTGTGATCTGTATTTATGTCTTACCGTAATAAAGTCTGAATGTAATCCACTGTTGTCCTGTAAATATGTTGTATATTGTAAATTGTATATTGTGTTGTTGTTTGACATTCTGCGCGACTGTTGACCATATACAAACTAGACCCGACACTTAACAGTTTCTATATTATCGACCGATTGGTAAATTATTTGGGACAATTTTAATATTAAGAAAATAAAATCAGAAAAAGGATGTATTCGACAGGAGAGTAATAAGAAATGTATTATTGTAACGAAATTTGTATTTGAAAAATTACTTCTTCTTTTTTCTTTATTTCTTCTTTATATTATTGCTAGCGCTAATATGGATTTTATTCTAAAAACATGTTAAGTAAGATTTCATTAAAAAATGGGTATAAATAAAGCCTTCTGGCCGACTTAAGTCACTTCTTTGTAAGTCAAGTCTTCTGAGCAACCATTCCAAGTACGTTACCAGTTCTGATACCGAGCGTCATCTTCAGAGTGTGTACCGTCCAAGTGAAGTTTCTGTGCTAAGTCCGTTAGCATAGCTGTTCGACACAATTTGTGAGTTTGTTTTGTTTTTACTAAGTCCGTAAAAGGAACTTAGAATAGTTTTGCTATTTTGAACTTTGAATATTTTTGCTGTTTTGAACTTGGAATATTTCTGCTGTTTTTGAACTTAGAATACTTTTTGGATTATTCAAAGTAGAAGCACCGCTGAAGAAGTCTTCGTGATTTCGAAGCGTTTGATTATTTAACGTAGAAGCACCGCTGAAGTAATCTTCGTGATTTCGAAGCGTTTGATTATTTGACGTAGAAGCACCGCTGAAGAAATCTTCGTGATTTCGAAGCGTTTGATTATTTAACGTGGAAGCACCGCTGAAGGAGTCTTTGTGATTTCGAAGCTTTTGATTGATTTAACGTAGAAGCACTGCTGGAGGAGCCACCTGGTGACTTCACAGTATCGAACCGACTTAACGTAGCATCACTGCGAGGGAGCAAGTTTGGTTTCACCCGCATAGAAAGTTTCTCGTCATCTGTGACCGCCTGGGTCCGTAATGCGACCGCTGGTATCGAGTGTCATGTACAACCGTCCGTCACCGTCCGCCGAAGTATCGCCGTACAAGTTTCTGTAAAATAATGTTCTATGTTCATCGTCATCGTTTTGTGTAATGAATCTCATTGTAACACCTACCTCCTAATAATTATTTCTGACAACCCTGACCCTTCCCGTCTGAGCTATCCAGCCGTCCGTCATAGAAAAACTGCGTCACCGACCGTATTGGCGCCCGAGCACACCGTTAGCAGTTTTCAACAGCGACGTCAAAAGTAACAACCACGCCATCAGCGAAAGGTGATCGTTACAATGTCAAAGATATGAAGGAATAATTATTTTTTGAAATAAGTCATTTAATACCTTGCAAGGTATTATGACAGAAATCACTTACTCTGGCTCCTTATGGAACATCGTTGTACGCAAGTTGAATTGCATCAGATATTCTTTGAATTCTGTATCTAGAAGGACTAAAATTTTATTCGTAGATAAATGCTTGATAAATAAGTATTAGGGTCGTTTGATACGGTGCATCGAATTATGCATTTAGTTTTGCATTTCAATTCTCTATTTTGAACCAAAAGACAAGGCAACATGTCATGTCATACATGAAATCAGAGTCCACTGCGCAAAATTTGGTGTATCGCAGAATTAATTTTGCTTTGCATCAAAATGGAGAGTCAAGATGTGGAGCAGAATATATTATTGATTGCAATGTGTCAAACTGAAATTGCGGATGGCCGAGCGTGTTTGTTCACCTATACATACTGTGACGTCACTCGACCAAGAGGTCGCAGGTTCGAATCCACTCACCGACAATGTGTGATTTGTCGTAAAAATAAGAAATGCAGCTACTTGCATCAACACACTCGGGTGCCACAGGTTGCCAACCTATACATCTTAAAATATGTAGCAATGGCACGAAATTCTGATCGGCAGTACGGCGGTGTTATACCGATTAGAAAGGCCCAGGTCCTTACAAGGGCTGTTACGCCAGTGATGATGAATGTTTCAAACAGCCCTTGAAGTTGGGTTATGTATTACTCAATTTTTGCTTCTCATTTTCATAACCCATTTTTTTCTATGTCTTTCAATTCGCGATTGGGAGAGGGTGAAATTTACATTCACAGATGTTTCTGCTTGTGATTTTGCAATCAACGACACGGAAACTATGACTGTCCATTTTTTTATAATACTGTACACACAATATCAGCCCATAATAATGCTTATTTTGTCCGCTACTCACGCTGCAGTCGATCAAGTTACCCCCTCCACGTACTTTGCACCCTGCGTATATCTAATCCAGTGTTATATATTATTTGACTCAACTTTGTTATACATTCTAATAATATAAATAGAACACAAGTAACTCAGTTAATACCACTATATTTTTCAAAAATTGTCACTAGTTTCAAGCAGGTAATAGTTGAAACTAGTAACAATCTTCTATATTGAATCAGTCTTCTCGCATATTTGAAAGATTAGCCTCAATTATTCTCACATTATCTAATAAACACTAATGATGTCCAACACTCTCATTATGAGGCATTTCAGGCTTAACACCGTTGCCATATCACACTTAGAGTGAGAAATTTTGCTTTGCAATTTCAAGACATATTAGTGAAAACTTTATACTGGAAATTTTGTGACATATTTGGGAGGGGTTCATTTTCAGAGATTCTTAATGAACAATTATGATTTAATGTTGCATTGACACTATGATAGCCATAGGCTTTCTCATCGACCTTACTTTCATATACTGTGAAAAAAGAGATGTCCTAATATTTCACAAGTTGCTTGATTTTCAGGCGCAACATAATTCAGCCCTTCATGCCAATGATTTTCAGTTCCACAATGGTGACGTGTGCAATCATTAATATCACTATGAAATCGAGTGAAAAGTATTTATATTTATAGCTAGGAGTATAAAGTACAATAGGGCAGAAAACACTACTGAAAGCCAATTTGCGAAGCTGCTGAATAGCAGACATTAGAGGTACATTAAACTCCTTGAAGAATTCATTGCGTACATCAACAGATTTTTCAGGCGAAAAACTTTGGTAAACGCTGAAGTATACGAAGAACAGACCTACAGACTAGCAGACTGATAAATTACCGTGCAATATATAGGTTTGCTGGCAGTGGCATCTACCGCATCTTTTAGATTCTACAACGCCATAGGAGAGAGAGAATGAGAGCACGAAAATGACACAGAACTCATGAGTGACAGACAAGGACATATAAAGATAGAGCTCGTATTCAATGTGATATGTAGTTTGTGTTACGAAGCGTTACAATTCATTTGTCATACGTATAGCCACACAAATAAAAATGAGAGGGACCAAACCATACTCAACCTTGCAGGACATTGAGGGTATTCTATTTTTACTCACGAAAAATTTTTTTTAACAGTTTAATAAGCATTCAAAATGGTGTGGTATGCATCTACTATCATGAAGAAGCTTCAAGAACCACCTGCAAAAAATTTTTGAACCAAAAAATTGTCATTTTATCATGGGTTTTTGGGCAGTGCATGAAGATCTCTACTCTCAACAACGCGACATAGTCATTCAGTTCTTGAGAACTCGAAATTAGAAACATAGACAAGGAACTTCAAGCATCTCTATGTATCTTGTCGTAGAGCTCCTACAAAGATTTTCTTTTTATCGGATAGAGTGTATCATGTTACTTTATCAGCATCATTCATACATAATTTGCTTAATATCAACCTCAAAGTGAATCAAATTGAATTATAAACAGTCAAATTATTGAACACTATTAACTCAACATAAACAGTTTGCGCAAACTGGAATTGAAAGAAACTAGATGAAACTGATAAATAAACTACAATGTGATTATATGCCACATATGCTGGACTCTTATATCAGCGTAAGTTGGCGCTAATGCGATGTAACATATAAGGTTTTTCCGGTGGCTGCATTGAAACGGTGCTAACTTCAGAGATACTTGCAGTCCCGTCTTTATTGAAGCAGCATGTGGTGTCGTGGTTTCATCTGTGTTGAACTGACTTGTGTACAGCTTTTCTGAATATAGTTTATAATAAAGATAAAGCGGTTATGGAAGTTTCGTGGTACATGTTGTTTTGTTTCTGTTAATATTTTCTATTGTAGAGGTTTTGTACGGCTAGCTTGTTGACGGCAATGGATGCGCTGATCCTAGTTTGATCTTTTATTTCACTTTCAACTTTTCCTAGTACATTAAAAGACAATTTTCACCCGCACTGTTCATGTACTTTAGCTGTTCTGAATTTACAGCCAAGTTGTGTATTCGAAAGCAGTGAAGATGCTTGTTCAAAAAATAAATGTTCCACAATAAATGCAAGAGTCTCTAGGTCTTTGTGCACCATGAAGTGCATACGTGGCAGAAGCTTGAGTAATGCTTGTACCCGGCATCGTAGAAAGAAAACGATTGTAAATCTTTCTGGAAAGGGTGTCTTAAGAAGCTTGGAAACACATTTAGTGGCTTCCTCAATTTAAATGGCCGTTAAACAAGAACTCGTACGAAAGAACGTAAATAAGATATAAAAGCATCTTAACTATAAACCCAGATGTTTCCTTTGTTCAAAATGAGGAGTAAGAATCAGAAGTTATCAGAGCTTCATATTCTGAGTACAATCAATATTCCATGAAACTCAATGGACATGATGTTCTACATGTTCTAGATCACGACATTTAGCATTCAGTCAACCGCATTGACCATTCCTCATAGACGAATATTATTAGCAGTCAATATTTGAAGTGACGTCTTTTCGTTTACATCATATGATTACGTCCACGAATCTTGATGATTTATTTGACTTTCATTTCATTTCACTCTATTCCTCGAGTCTTCTACTGTGGAAAAAATTCCTGGAAGATTCATTCCACACGATGAATACTACTCGGTGAAAGTTGAAGGTTTTGAAATATGTCACGTTTTAGCAAAGACAAATATTGCAAAGAAAATATTCTCTGCAAACAACACTATTTCAAATGAAAGCAAACATAACCCAACAGTGGGCCTTACGAATTCAAACGACAAACTCTGAAGTCTTACCTTCAGTCGCGAATGTGCTCGAAAATAGAAAGAAGAGAAATGAATGATTAACGAGGACGAACAGCGGCGTGAAGATAAAGATGAAATATGTACAAGAGAGCGCATTTGCCGTTCGGAATACGAAACTGCAAGGATATGGATTTGAAGAATACCAATACTGATATTTTTGAATCACTCGGAGCACTTTGCGCAGTGTATACAGGCTCCTAGTATGAATGCAACTTTGAAATTTGTATGACTTCTTGCAATTTCCTATTCTTTGCAAAAGTACTTGTGTATTGTAATATTCAATCCCAGACACGCTTTGCATCAATTTTTGATAGTTCTGCCAATCTCTTCACTTTTAGTTTCGTAAGACTCAAAAGCTGATAAAACATGTTGCTCCACCTTACCTCAATTCATTCAAATATTGACGTTATCGCTGTACGATTCTTTTTTTTTTTTCTTGCATATCACATGTCGAAGAGCAAGCGATATCCACGTGAAGAGATTCCGATATCTAGTTGATTTACGCAGGCATTACTACAACCAGTTAAGTGACACTGTTCTGGAATTGAAAGTTCATCGACGCTATGGAGAAAAAAGTCTTGCGATGGAGAGCCAGTCGATCCTGCCTCAGAAAACTACATTACCTCGTTGCAGTGGATCGGACAGTAACAGATTAGTCAGCAGAAGATCGTCTACTGAAGAATTGCTTATTTTCCGACGAGGAAATAAAGTATTCACGATAATTTGTTTGTGTTGTTGCTCCATGCACATTCCCACATTGTTCATTCAAACAATCTCTCAACGATTTTTCAGGGAGTGAGTGCATCGAAAGCATGATCATTTATTTATTAGAACTTATAGAATCCAATCACTCAGGGGCAAATATCTTGGAGAAGATGGCTCATAAATCAATTTCTAACATATTTACTGAATGTTTGCAAACTAGAAATTATCAATTATTCGTAATTAACTCGGAGATCGTGTGTCTTGTGTCAAATAATACTAATTCCACGTTGAATTTGCAATTCACTTACAAACGGTTCAAAATAGCATCTTGAAGCATTTGAATATAAATCACATAACGTTAGCAAGCCAGTGGCACATCGTACGAATGCTTAGCTCTTTTTCTGCCCTATCCATGCTGCTTCACCTCGCGACCTACGCTTGGTCCCATTACAACCTTTTCCCTTGGAAATTGAAACTTTTACCCTTTTCAGTTATTGCATGTTCAGTTATTCTACCTCAGAGGTCTTCAAATGGATAATAAAAGATATTACAAGGGGGAAATATTCAAAAAACTCAAAATGAAAACGCTCCTCACAAAGTAATTGAGAATACTTTGCTAGTTCATTATCAAAGCAGTCGAACACTGAATTGAGCTACGTTAAGATCACAATAATAAAACACAAAAATCATTTTTTCACTTTTCATTGAAATTACTTATGTACATTAGTAGCAAAGCTACCGTCTTCAGAATACAATACATCATAGCAGAAAACAAATCATGAACCACAAACATGATACAAAATACCACAAGAATATCTGATCAAATCATAGGGTTTGAGGTAGGCAGAGCCAAGAACTACACAGTTAGTTTAAGTGGGAACAATAGGTAAAACCTGCTTGAAGTTGTGCAATAAGAATTATCTAGGAAGATATACGTAATGCATAACCAAAAAGGAATAGAGTCAAAATAAAGAGTTTGAGGTGGGTGAGGCTAGGAACAACAGTGTAATAATGAAGTGAGCCACCCACGGGGATAACTAATTAATGCAATTCAATAAAGGATTATTTAGAGGAGACAGATCAGAACTCAATGATTCAGTATTGGATTGAAACTCTGTATTTTGACTTGATTCCTTTTTGGTTTTGCATTACGTATGTCTCCTTGGATAATCTTTATTGAATAACTCTGATCAAGTTTTACCTAATGTTTTCACTCAAACTCACTGTGTAGCTCTTGGCTCCGCTCACCTTAAACCCCATGATAAGATTAGATATTCTTCTGGTATTTTGCATCATGTTTGCAGTTACAAGATTTTTTTTTGCTATGATTTATTGTACGGTTTTCTAAAGACTGAAAGGAAAGGTATAACAGTATATGACACGTGAATTTTTTAAGTGCGTGGAAATTATGGAGGAGCTCTCTGAAGCTGGATATGAGATCCTCACCGCAAGGTTATCACAAACGAAAAAATCATTCGCTAGTGCAGTGCGTACCATCGAGGAGCTTGGGAGAGAATTGGTGCAAGTTCGCGCACAATACGAAGATAAGTTGGCCGCCGTCAGCCAAGCTGAACACAAGAAAAACACGAAGCCCAACTCCCTCCCCCCCTTCGCCTGGGACCTCGGACTCATTCAAAGCTCCAAAGGCAAATGCACAAGCCTCAAGTGCAAATTCATCCACCCCCCCAAGATTGGTCTCATCAAACCAGTAAAGTGTAGAGAAGGAAATTTGAGCCTTCGCAAACGAAGGCTCAACATATGCCAGTCGCAGTCTCAAATAGACGCAATGGATGCAGAAGAAACATACAATATCAGCGATTCAGAGAGTCAAACTGATACTCAGCAAAATTCCACTACTACGGAGAAAATCACAAATGATGCTGCTGAACAGCCGTCAATTGGAGAAACCAGAGTACCACACATTCACATCCGCACCAAAGAAGGATGGTTGCAGCTTCACCAGCAGCTAACAGCTAGTGGAGTCACTGTGACCTCGGCAAAGAATCTTTGCAATTTTATTGTAGTTGAAACTGACAGTGCCGCAAGTTTCTGCATCGCTGCCTCAAAACTCGACATCCTAAAGGTGTCATATCATACATATGCACTGCCAGAAGACAGGCAAGTGAGGGCTGTCATCAAAGGCTTTTCAGAAAGACTTTAGGAAGAAAAAGTCCTACAAGAACTTCTACAGAAAACCTATCCAGTGACCCAAGTAGAACGAATGATTTCGCAGCGCGATAACAAAAAGCTGGCCATGATGCACGTTCAACTAAGAAAGCCGGACGAAGTCAAAATATTCGGGCTAAAAACTAGTAAATCTAGTCATATCAGTGGAGCCACAGAGAAGAAGACGGAAGATTGGTCAATGCTTCCGGTTGTCAGGGTTTCGGGCACTCTGCTCGCTGCTGCCGTGCCAATACTATGTGCGTCAAATGCGGTGAAAGTCATTCTTCATACACCTGCATCAAAGAACACTCCGATAATGCTGTCTGTGCAAATTGCGGAGGTGACCATCCTTCCAACTACAGAGGCTGTCCATGCCACCCAAAACAACAATCCTCAAGGACCACTGCTGGTCGCCCTGTACTACCAGGTTGATCATTTGCTGCGGCCGTCAGAAGCACAGCTACCCCTGCTTCACAGACTACAACTGCTGTAGCCCCAAACAATCCGTCACCTGCAACAAGCAACAAAGCTGATGCAAAAAAAAAAACAGCTCGCTTACATCACTGATGTAACTCCTTAGATTTGACGGGTCATCACTCGACATCGTTACAGCAGCAGCCCAGAAGATTCTTGCAGCAAAAACGCCACAAGAGGAACTTGAAATTATGCTTAATACTGCGATGCTAATACTCCTAGATGGCTTGCAAAACTAAACCTTCAGATAGCGATCCGGATAGCTTGCAACAAATAAAGAGAATTCAACCACTGCATTCAAGGCATCCAAAGATGAAGACACCATCCTGAAATACAAACGACCGCAAATTGAAATTCAGGGAAGTGGACGAGGACTGAGTCAATTCCAAAATACAATAAATAAACAGTGAAGTGCAAACAATGACACAGCGAAGTGAAGATGTTGAAAACGAATATTTGGTGCACCGTATTAGCCAGAAGAAAGATGAAATATTATTTATTGTACTCTGGAGATGGTAGCTCTGCTACTGAATTGTACATAAGTAATTTTGATAAAAAATGGAGGAAAGGTTCATTTATTCTATCAATGCAGTCATTTAAGATATTTTCGGAAGCTCATGGGGAAATGCCATTACGATACATTGTGACGGATATAATTTTCTTGTATGTCAATTTTTATTATCAAGAAATGCTCAAATTTTGATTTCATTGTATCCTGATATTGATATATAGTCATTTTCGAAGTAGAAAATGTCTACACAATTGACAATTCAATTTAAAGATGCACTGAATGTATTGATATAGGGACGGGTAGGGAACCTAATCCAAACACTGTGCCCAATGACGTATCCCTCAAATGGGAAAAGAAAGTCATGGTTAGTTCGATTTCTCTCCTGAAAATATACAAGATGCTCTGAAATTTCTTATCCATGAACTTTTGCCACTGTTGGTAGAGTCCAGACTCACTGAATCTTATTACTCTTGCTCCAGGAATTTACGATTTAAGAATCCAACTAACTTTTTCTTGCCCTCCACATTTTATCCCGTCGTCCTTGAAGTTTAAAGCTGTGTATGCACTTTCTACACAAATTTTCACTTCTTTTTCTTATCACACACTTCTGGTGACATATGTTCAATGATCGGGGCAAGTTCATGTCTATATTCTTCTCACGTTTACAGTTTCACACTGTTACTCACTTTAAAATGAATTTATACAGATCCATCTTCATGTTACCTTGAAGCTGTAGTAACATAAAGTGAGATTCTAGAATTATCACATAAACCCTCTCAAAACAAAAACCACGGAGTGAATATAATCCATCCAATAACTTGCTAATGTACTTCTGCGATGAGACTGGACATTTTCATGAGTAAAATTAACCTAATGAGCAAATTTCATGATTCTTTCATTAAGACATCCAATGATAAATGTCTTCAATATTTCTCATCGTACACAACATCTCTTCCATTTTTTATTTCAGATCAGTGAATGCTCACGCCGCTAAGTTTACAGTTCCAGCAATCAACTTTGAAAGGTCCCTCAGGTTCTAACCCAATTTATCAGGCTTGATCTATGTGACCCTTCTCAGAAAGCAAACATACGGTACAGCTCAATCTCATTCTGGATGAATTTGTGAGCAATCCAAATCAGATAAATACATTCCTTGTTCCCAATTCTATTATCAGATTGATAACAACATCCGAATTTTCTGAAATTGTGCTTTTTGCGTTATAGTCAGAGAGAATTGCAACTAAGATATTGTTATTCAAGAAGATGCAACTTTATTTCCTAGAAGTCATTGATTTCTTTGATCATGTATTTCATTGCTTACCTCAATATTATATTTTCCTGATAATCAAGAACAGTTGTTCAGGCCGAACTATTTATGTTGGTATAATTCTATCGACTCAACATTTGAATCATCTCTGTGACGGTCGAAAGCGTCTTAGTAAGAACAATTTATTTCAGAATCTTGAGCAATTGCAAATGGATTGATAATATTTATGCAGAATTGACATTTTATAGATGATTCTCTTCCAATAGTTGACATAAAAATAAGGTTGTATATACCAGAATTAGGATCTAATTGGCAGTCCCACCCTATACATCTACGTTTTATCTCTTCACAAAATTCTGTAATCTAAAGAACCTACAAATAGAGCTAAAGTAGCTTTTGCTTTGATCCGTGAAGTAATTATCCTCAATTTATCTCAAAGATACTCCTAGAGAGCCATCTACAAATTTAAAGTTTGATTCTTATGGATGTTATTCCTCTTAATAAATTAGGATGTATCTTTTCATGAATAATTCATCCCAGCTGACATTTCGGATTATACTTTTTGTAGCGGTAAAATTTACGAGATTATAATGTCGCAGGTCGGGCTGAACTTTTGCGCAAAGGTGAGCGAAGAATTACAAGAGGATCTTGGTGATTACTATGCAAAACACCGCCTAGTCACAATATTCAATCACTGTCTGAGTTAGGGAATATTATGAGGATACAAAGTGTTTTTTTAGGTCACAATCATTCTTCATTCTAATTTTGGTATGTACTTGGGCTTCAGGGAAATGAATTTGATTATGTTGAGGTTGGAGTTATGAAGATTATTATTCTAAGAATAATTTGGATTACTTACATATACGATGCTGAAGTACAGACATGCCGTTCCTGAAACAATAAAAAAGGTAATTCACTTTTAAATCTAGGTGATTAAGAGTATGAAAAAAAATCAAGGTGAGTGAAGAATACTCTATCACATATTGTAATATCTGATAATTGATGACAGTTGATAGTTTGAACAAATCAATTGAGAAATAAAAGATCTAACTGGAATACAGACTAACATACTTCCTGACTTTTCGTGAATAACCACTGTTTCAGTACAAATTTCACTTCGTTCAGTTGGATATAAGATCTCTTAACAACAATATAATCGTTCAATGGACCTCCGTGAAATAGAGATGAACTTTTTGTTGCTCAACTAGCACCAAGAAATCAGTCATTATTACAAAGCTGATGAATCAATTGGGAATAGTGTAAAATGTGGTGACTCCTGCTAAGACTATCAGATGGAGGGCTAAATAGAGGAGGTCTTGATAGTAGGGTCCCGGCATCTGTGCCTTTGCTTTCCAGAGAGCACAAAATTGTCATGTTACGCTTTGCCAAAGAAGATACTGATTGAACATTGGATGACTGTAAGAAAGTGTTGTTTACAGATGAAACAATAGTGTACCTGATATCCCCAGATGGCAACGACCTGAGGAGCGATTTGCAAGCTGCAATTTAGTTTAAAAGATACCATTTCATGATGGTTCTGAGATGTTCTGAGATGAAATTTCTATTGACGCTCGTATCGAGTTAGCTCCGATTTACAAGAGCTCTATGAATGCAAATTTCTATGTGGAGGATATTCTAGAAGAACATGTTGTGCCGTTTGCCTCTCTTATGGGGGACAATTTTATATAAATGCACGACAACACTCGCCCTCATGTATCAAGGAAAGTTCTTTGCTATACCAATGATGTCGGTATTCCAGTTGTGCAATGGCTAGCTAGGTATCCAAACGTTAATCTCATAAAACACATATAGGACACTATTTAAAAATTAATGAAAGATCGTGTACCGACACCTGCAACCCTTAGAGAACTTCAAGATGCTGTTTTGGTAGAATAGGACAACTTTAATTAGGATGTCATCGAAAACCTGATAAAAAGATGAAAGATGGCAACCTTAATCAGAGCTAGAGAAGTGGTGCGTTAATCTTGCCCAAGATCCAAGAGTGTATTTATCAAATTGTTATTATTGTGCGATAATTCAGCACTTGAAAATAATATTTTCATTGGAACCCCAGCCTCAAGTCGATCTACGAAGCAAATTCGGGACAAAATTTATCAAATACAAAGAGTTTGCTTTCCACATATCCTAACAACGTTATGTAGTCTGCCAAAGTTCTGTCTGTTATATGAAACAAGAGGCCTACACTCTTTATGTCTTGTGCAATCATAATAAAACTAAAAAGAAAACTTTGTTAATGGCTTCTAAAAAAATCTTATATAAAGGAAAAGTTTAAGCCTCAGAAAGTTAATAATTAAGTATATCGTTGCTTCTTATATCAATCACTTCATTACCATCTACATAATCATATAGATTTATCATCTTAGAACTCATATCGATAACGAAGCTGTAACTAATTCTGATAGGTGATGAGCGAAAACTGGCTATTTGTATTATTGAGTACCTGCATCAAATATTCATAATTTCATAATTAGAATCAATTCTATGTAGCACATTCGTCTGTACTATATTTCTATTTGTTAGAATTCATTCCGAATACAGCACTATTAAATAATCATTTGTTCAATTACGGAAGAAAATAGCACTTTCTACGCCAGGAACGATGCTTCATAGCCGAGTCAAAGCCAAGGATAGGGTTTTAAACACTTGAATACTCTTCTTCCGCCAGTTTTTTGTCTTATAACTGATTATTCAACTGACCTATGAGATTGCTATTAGAATAAATTCCATGTGTTGGATATTTTTGACCCATAATCAACATATTAACAAGGAAACAAAGTATTGTCTAGTAATTAGCTGCAGAATTTAATTTCGAAGTAAAATTAATCCATTCTCTCCTTGTCAATCACAATTAATGGAAACCACTAGTGGAACTTCAATCTTCATGTTAAATAATTAAACTTGATTGATGATTGACATTTAATAATCAAAATTGTAGAGCTATAAAATCAATTTTGTCTTAAATCAAAAGCACAAAGTGAAAGCTTCATGAAAGGATTAGCTTCAGAAAAAGACCAACAGTCTTGAGATTCAATACGGATATCGTACTTTGTATTTCACCTTTCGTTTGTTGAGCCCACCACAATTCAAAATTGAATTGATGAATTGTGAATTAATAATAATAACAACGTTGATTCACAGATCATGAAACTTTTCTGGATCATTCATCATTTCCTAGCTAGTCAAGAGACAATATATTACTATAGTAATATTGTATTAATCATATTGGTGCATAAAACTGTATTTGAACAGATGATTATCGATTAATAACGCATAATTGCACATCTGCATTCAGTTTCAGCTAATTACAATTTTAGTCGCTCTCGAGGCAGGCCGCAAGCGACATGTCAGTCATGAATTACAAATGGCGTCGATGATTTCAGACATGTGATTGAATGTCGAATTCAAGAACATTCTTATATGAGATTAATTGGTTCTATTAAATCTAGATTGAAGTTAATCAGAACAAAAGCGTGAGCTTTCGATCATTTTCAGAATGTAATAGTGTACTCTGCAATAAGTATTGGAATGCCCTATATTCTGAACGAGCGAAAAGTTTGTAATCTGAGCTGAAGGCGAGTATTACGGTTCGCGAGTGTAGAATACGCCTTTCCAAACATGTTGTAGACTATACTTTCTCTAACGAGGTTTTGGAAACTCACCAATATTCCAGAGGGAACTTGAAGAATTATTAAATGTCAAACGTCAAATCAAGATATGAATACTTGAATTGTTAGGAAGTAACCATGGTAGTAGCCAAACTAACAGCTTCTGATCCGTCCAAATGATTCTTAGGGCATACAGAATCATTCTAAACGGCATACTAAATTTTTGGTTATGGAATATGTAAAAATTATGTTAGAATGAATGACATTCCAAAAAATCGTTCAGAATGGATCCGTATGCCGTTTAGAATGATTCTGTATGACATAAGAATCATTTCGGCGAATCAGAAGCTCTTAGTTTGGCTACTACCATGGTTACTTCCTGAAAATTCATGAATTTATTTCTAGCTTTGAATTTGACATTAATTAATTTTTTAAGTTTCTTCTGAAATATTGGTGAGTTTCCGAAACCTTTTTAGAAAATAGTCTACAACATGTTTGGAATGACGTATTCCACACTCGCGAACCGTAATACTCGCCTTCAGCTTGGATTACAAACTTTTTGCTCGTGCGGCATAAGGGCTATTCCAATACTTATTGTAGAATATACTATTTTATAATCATATGAAGTTCATCACGTTCTGAGGATTTTAACTTTCAAGGAATGAATTGATCTAAGTTTTGATAACGATAATCTTTCATAAAACTCATTCTTATTCTATTCTATTCACTTTATTAATTCTTCTACATTGCAATTAAGTGTAGTTGAATTTTACTTAGTGAGAGTCTGACAGACATGAATCTCTTTGGTAGTACGACTCCTTATTTTTGAAGAATGCACTGCCCATTTGGTTCACATATCTTAAGTTATTTCTGGCTTGATGAATAGTGCCAGAAAATCGTTCACCGTCAATGTGAGTAAAATAAATCAGTATTCATATAAGCCTTATCAAGCTGCGTTCAGGATTTGCATGCTTACACGAGATGTAGAGCCAAGTTGATGACCTACCATCTGCAAACAATACAAACAATATTTTTAGTGCATAAGAAAAAACGTGAGGAAGTTGCTGACGTTTACGATCTGAACATCATTGTAGAACACTTCTATAAAACCTACAAATACTGATACTGAAGAATAGGGAATCTGTAGATATCAATAGGAATCCACGCTTTTCACATATCTTTGATTATATTATTGGTATGATGAATTTACAAATTCTCAGTGCTAAATTTATATTATAGCATTATTGGATATGCTCCCATGTCTATCAATAGATAATTTTTCTCATTATTGAATGTTACGAACTAGGATTTTTCCAAGAGATTCAAATACGTGAGCCAAGATCTGTATGTTAACTAATACTTCCATATTTTCCTAGAGCTGTTATATTGTAATTTTCACTCCCATGAATAAAAATTCATAGAATAGTATTAGTTGAAATTAATATAGGCTAAATTTTATCGGGTTATAGTTTTTGCAAATCAAGAGCAGTTCGGAACAATTCTCAAAGAGAAGATATCGACAATTGAATTAGAACCTCAATCATCAAATAACATGGCAATATAGTTTTCTAGGTAAGGTATCTTCAAGCTGGTTTTTAAGGTCACACAAGTTTCTATTCCAAGTGTAATGGACTGTTTTTTTTCTATGAAAGATTTTGTGCCTATTATGCCATAACATAAAAAAATTCGTGTGGCTTATATTGATTTGGTGCCACACGCAGTGAAATCTGCTGTTTACGGCATGTATCTCGTGAAGATATAAGATATGCGTTTTCTCTCGCTGTTGTGAATATAAATGCCTCTATTTTCTATTACTTTTTCTCGCGATTTATATGCCTTCACATATTTTTGTTCTATATTGAGATATTTATTAGTAATATGAAAGATTTTACATTGCTGCTTCTGGTCTATACATAAAAGTATTCATACTTATTGCACTTTTTGAAAGCATTCAAATTCTCCTGCAAATTCACATAAGAATTCATTACTGGAACTTCCTTCAGTACAATAACTCTAGAATTTTTTTCCTTACTTTTATGGATCTACACGTCAAAACGTTGATTTGTCTCGAAGAGATCCCTAGGCCAATTTCTAGAGGAATACACAAGAGTGTCTTGAAATTGGCGAATGGACGAAAAAATCAATGAAACTCTATTAAAGAGCTTTATTGGATTATGTTGACTCCTGAATTCATTTCAATAGTGAAAAGGAGAACTGAAAGATCTAAATGAACTGAGAATAGAGGTAACATATATTAATTCATCCTGTTTCCGTCTCCTCGATTATTAAATACAGTAGTAGGACATTTTATCTCAGTAATAATTTCAATTATGCTAGGGACAACTTTGTGAATATATTTCAGTTATAGAATGAAAAGTTTGAATGGAACTACGGCTGTAGCAAGTCAAGTTTATAACCTGTAGATGCACACACATAAAGCAATAACATGAAAACTACATTAGAGCATTGGTCCTTATTATATTCAATTCATCGTATACATGAGCAAATGCCATTTTATCTGCAATGAAACTGACTTTGGAGTCACCTGGCAGTTTTGGAAGAAACTATTTTGGAGTGATCAACAAAATTATAGGGCGAGTATTCATTTTTCTCCTCTCCTCCATCACGACCACAATTATTTCCATATTACTCTGTAGATTTAGACAGTATCAGTTGTTGGGTTCTATATAAATCTTATTCTTCGGTTTGTCAAAATATGTGGTTTTAGAAAGCTCCTCTCTTCGCTCATGACCTCGCTATTCGGAGACATATGTTGCTGGAAGGTTTCAGCTCCGGGTGTTCATAATGCGTTCATCGTGAATATTCCTCTTTGCCTCCACGTGTAATCGGAAATTAAGCTCTAGCACTGGTAGAAATCCGTTCCACACACAAATTTTGAGATAAATCCACAGGAAGGCGTGACTAGACATCAGTTGGGATTAGATTAATGTAATCATCATCAAGGGTAATTCGAGAGACGCGAGCTTTCACTTAAATTGTTTCATGTCCAGGATGTTCACGCTGCTTGACTGGAGAATAGGTAATATGAGATATATTCTCTACGTATCACATGGATCTCACATCACACTTTTAGTGAAATTTTAGGCTTTGCAACAATATTCGAAGGAAGAACTCTACTGTTAGTACTTTTCAATGTCTCATTTAAATTCTCATATCAATGCTCAATCTTAGCTCACAAATTAACCTCAAGTTACAAATTGAAACACGATCCCAGGATTACTACTGTAAGATCTGATGCATCTGTCTCCAGTTGAAATATTTTGAATTAAATAGTTAGAATGCATTTCCAAGAAGTGAAACTCGTTTACAATACCAGAGTTGTGTAGTATGCCCAGCGGTGAAATAAAGAACATATGCTACTTTCCCATACAGTGCAAACTTATCCCTGAGAGATTTGCAGGATCACACTGAGGTTTCGTGTGTTTGTATAATTCAAATTTAATTACAGATGTTGTTATACATTAATGTATGCTCTGACCCTACATTTTCCTTTGATTCAAATTGGACTCATTTCAAGTAACAAAGCAAATTAATAAGTAGACGGGATTTTATATGTGGCTTCAGACAATCTAATTTGAATTTAATATATTGATGACTGGATGGTATCGATGAAATATTCATAGCTCTGTTTTATTTGTCTTCACCGTGAACCCAATCAGTATTATACGAACGAAGCTAATTCAATTGGAGATTATATATGTTGAGATAGTAATGTAAGAAAAAAAATCTTCAGGAGTAATCCTTCTCTTCACGTCTTATTTTACATTGGAAGTCGACCGGTGTCAACTCTCTAGAGGACAGTTCCCAAGATCAGAGGAAAAGTAAGATATAGAACTAACTAAAACATAGTGTGTACTTGAAGAAATTCAGTATGGTCAACATATGAGTCTCGACTGTCAAAGGTGTCCGTCGAAATATCTATGACCAGAATAGGTCATTTTCTGGAACAGAATTTGCTTCATTGATCTAATTCCAATTCATCAACATAAAACATTGATAAAATAAAAATGATAAGAAGATCGGAAAGAATTAAAATTATGACAGCAACGAAACAATTCTTTGACGCGCCACGTGGCTGTCTTAGGAACTTTTGAACATGCAGAATGATTCCTATTCCGCACGCTGTAGTGACTGTTGCAAAAAAATATTTTCTTCAATTCACGCACGGCACATGATATCAACTCGTTTTTTTTCGCAACCTAAATTCTGTAAACATTTTTGAATGCTGTTGACTTCCTGGGGTGTAAATTCTATGCTACATGCAGTTGCGAGTGCCAAAGTGGCCGTGGCCTTATCGCATCGTCGCGACGCTAAAATCAACACTGAAACTGACGCTGGAAACGGGAAACTTGGCGAGTGAACCACCAATGCGCCACAAAAAAGGAAGTTTGATATTCAAAATTATTTGTTGGTGCAACTGAAAAAACATTGGAAAAGTTCACTTGCTCCGTTTTTTTTATTGTTGTATCTGATAATGACAGGATGAGCCTTATTATCGAGTGATTTGAGTGACTTCTTGTTCTTGAGAATTATGATAAATAAACTGAATGAGAGCTAAATATCAATAATTAAATTTGGAAATTGAAAGCAGAAAAAATTTACGTTTGATGTAGAAACTTATCTAAATAATGGACTCATTTACACATTCTAGTAGAATTTCAGATTCAGTTGAGCGAAAATTTTCAACTTAAAATATTTGCAAGAGCTCTTGGCTGATACTCTATATAAATATTCATAACTAATGTTTGCACAGGTTGAAATAATATATTCAACAACTTTTCGGGCTATGCGAATATAAATCTGGAATTAATAGAACAAATATTAACTCAAAATATCAAGTAAATAAATACAGGACGTGTTGTCTGGCGTGTCATTTATCATATGTAAGTTGGAAGAATGTGAAGGATAGAATCCTGAAATCGTTGGTGGAATCAAACGTGAACTCTCAGTTTTTTTCTTATTGAAATTACCAATAATTGTTCATTGAACTATTCGATAAACTATCACACAGATAGATAGACAGCAGAGCAAAAAGAGAAAAACAGATGTTATCCAAACTTGATCAGCCCTAGTGGCGGAAATCATGAGTGACTCCAGAGAACAATGCTGTTAATAATGCTATTCGCCTATTTGAAATTCGAAGCAAGGTGGGCAGTTTTTAATTTTTGGTGTAACATAGATGATGCATCAATATTTGAATAGTTCGTTCAAATGGTGGAAAAGTGAACAAATTAGTTCATCACTCCTGCATTTATGGGATAAACAAACTTTTTATTTGTTTATTAATATGCAAATTGTAAAAGCGCAGCATTTTGAACAGTGAAAAATGTGTTACATTTGTTCCAGTCGACAGTAAATTCGAAACGTCAGCATAAGTGATATGCTGTTTCATAAATCATAGAATAAACTACAATATTTGCTGGACATTAATATTCTGCACACAGAGGGCGGATCCCTTCCATACTAAAACTATACAAATCCATAATAATTCATATTATTCCATCTGATTACCAAAATACTCCCCATGAATTATATTAGAAATATATCATCAAAAAAAGTATTTTTTAGGCGATCATAACAAAAAAGTGGTTTCTATGGCTACTTTTGCGGCCGTGAAGTTTCACTTTTTGGTACAAATCTGTCATATTTTACTTTTTGGGACTGATCTGTCAAAGACTACTTCATAAAAACTTCATACCTACCTATATGGGCTGCTTGATGAACTCTTCAAGTTATAGTTTTCGCCTAAATACATATTATATTCTTTCGTCAACCTTTATAGTTCATGCAATTCAAGAAATAGATACGCATTTTTTACAAATGTCACTTTGATTGAAAGACAATAAAATAAAACAGCTTCGGCCGCAAACAACAGATTCGACCAAAAAAGATACTTTTACGGCCTTGATACACAAATAACTATTATTTTGCAACATTTATATTGATACTGAAATAATTGAAAAAATATTCAATAACAACGATGGGTGCTTCTGACAGTCAGTCATTCCCAAAACTTGATTGGTTTTTCTGGAATGATGTTTTTGAGTATTGGATTCTGTTCCATACATCTAATCACTATCTCGTATTTTTCGTTCCTTATGTCATACTTCTTGAGCTTATGTTTGTATTTTGCTGTCTTGATCCCTGAAATATATGTTGCAACAGAATTTTCAGACAATATTCGTGCAGAGTTCAGCAGAGATGCGTGAAACTTCGAGCATAGCAATATAACACCACCATAATCTAGGTAATGTAGCTGAGTTGATGTGCTACGAACATTTCCATGCACACGATCATCGTAGTTGTAAATTTGTAAATGATATACGAGTAGATACAATCAATTGCTTTTGATAGGCATGGTAGTATTATAAGCGTAATATGCATGGTATCTTATTTCAAGGACATCTTGTAAGCTCAACGATTGGAATAGAAATTTTCAATCAGCTCGGTAAGAGTTTATCCGAGACTTACATCAACTTACAAAAGAGAATGCTGACGCAGTAAGTGAAATAATTTGTAATTTTTGATCCTTCGACACCATCTCATATGAACGCCGTTGTATGAAGTCACACGAATACGACAACCAAAATGATTTGAGCATGATATGGATGATATATATTCAGTGCAGGAATGAGTAAAACTTCATGTATGAGATAAATTCAAGAAAAAATCCAATAATTTAATATCCGATTCTCCACCCCATCATTCTCATTCCCGATTTCATGACCAGAAGTTAAATTGACCGGGGTTTGAAGGAGAAGGAGCTTGTCAATAAACTAGATTTTGATTGATATAATTGATTTGATTGGCCAATGATGTCACTGAATATACAGAATTTGATATTGTTACTGAGAGATTGAGCCATTTAAAACGGAATTCTAACCGAGATAATCCAACTCGTGATCCTGAAATCGGTTATTAATGTTCAATTTGATGGATATTCATCAAGACCAGTACATGAATACAGTAACTTCTAATCGAGTTGATCTAGATTATTTTTCTTGAATACCGTTTGGTCAATTTCAAATTTTCATGTCTCAAAAAGTTACACTTCCAATTTTGCAATTATATTCTAGAGGAAAATTTCTCCATCGTCCGCATTGTCAGATACATCATTTTTCAAGAGGAGTTTCATCTTGTCAAGCCGCGTCTTCAAGTTCAAAGTTTAGGTCCACGTATGACTACAGAGATAGATGAGGAATCAAGTTCAAAGTATGGGCTATTAATATTTTATGTTGTTCCACCAATTTCTCAATATACTCACTTATGTATCAAATTTGAGTGTTTTCTCTCAAATGGATCTGAGAAATGATTGAAGACTCACTGAATATGTTCTTGTTATTGAAATATCTCCTTGAAAATCAAGAGATAGGGACTAATCAATTTTTTCCAGATGCAAAACAATACTGGTCAACTTTGACAAACTATCACTAGTTGTTAAAGTATTGTTTTGACTGTTTCTTAAATCAAGTGTTATTCAACTTTCTTGAATATGCGACATGTTTAACCCTAGGAGGGCCAATGAGGTCTGGCCAGACCTATTTGAAATTCAATGCTCAATTACTCTCTCCTCAACAATAATTGAGAACTGAAACTCTTTGACTTTTATAAACTCGACTTGTTGAATCCGATGAGACCATCTCCAAAGCGATTTCGACATATTCAAAGCGAAAAAAATCGATTTTACTGTGATTTCTCTTAAATGAGGTCTGGCCAGACCTAGACGAATTCTGACATTTTCAAACATGATAGACTTGTATCTGGTGTTGCAATAGGCAAGGGCAGATACTTACAATTGAAGAGGCAACTTTTTTATCCTTTTGTAGTGTTTGGTTGATAAATATTCATGAGAGAATCATAGAATCACAATTTTTCATATTTTTTAGTGGATGTTCTATATTTTCTTTGATTTTCATTCATGTCATTACTGAATGTGTCATTGTAATGTGTGCCATAATGTAACACTATATAGATGGAGCAAATAAAGTAGATATAGTTTTGAATCATACAGCACGCCTCCAAGATTTATCTGCAGCTATTCAAAATGAATATGAACAGAGTATGACTGGTTTTCCATGTATGGAGGAAGAGGAAGACAAACATCAATTCGAAGGTTTCTTCAATAGATAGGTCAAATTCAGCATTAGTATAAATATGGTGTATACCCTGCGCCAAGTCAAATAATCAAGCTGAATATCAATTTTTTTCTCTCCCTTACACCCACACACATACACATTAGATTCAACTGTGCTCAAGATGAAGCAAAAATTTTTTGTGATGCAAAGCCATCAGTTTTGCCATATGCCAAAGCGGGTATGAAATTTCACTCTCAAATATTCAAATGTGAAATATTGGATCAGCCTCTACTAAAATACTATAAAATACCAGGATAACAATATTCACTCCCCATACACAGAAGACTCATAATTTGTTTGAAATTGGGAGAAAACTGCTATCAAAGTAGCTGAAAATTTACTGTTGCTTAATACGTTTTGCGAATTGTATAGCAACTATAGAACTATCTTAATGTGTCTATTGCAAGAACTATCGTTACACCCTCAATATAATTCACGTAATGTTTCTCTGTTCATGTATTTTCAGCTACTGAACATATATGAGGATGCAACAAATTCATGTTATTCTAAAGTGGATGTACCCAGATTTTATTTGATGTTTTTCCAATAAATGCAGTTGTGGCCAAATTCAGAACCGAGACATCTTTATAAATGCAGGAATACATATCAAATTCATGTTGAAATCGATTTTACTCGGCTATAAGAGATTGTGAGCGCCACAATTCATGTATTTCACTTTGAGTGAGTAGAGATGCTCTGCAGCAACTGTAGAACTCCTTTTTGTTCGAGAATAAGTATTTATACAGATGGTTTTGAAAGTCTATACAAAGTTAGAGAGGTGGCACTGATAGTGCGTTATGAACATCATGGTAAATCTACATCTTCGATTACAGTGGTTAGTAAAAAGTCATCATATGAGGGCGAGTGAAGCTGAGCGTTCAGGGTGCCCTGTTGAAGCAAATATCGTAGAAATCACTGATGGTTCCAAGATTTGGAGATGAGTAATAGAGACATAAAGATGAGAGTATAAAAAAGTTATCCGTGTGGAAATCGTGTGACCTGTAAGGTAAGGCCTGAAATTTGTTTCGCATCCTTTCTTATCTCTCTATTTGGCTCCCTTGAACTACTACTTGTCTTTAATAAGATGGTTTAGTTGCACACTGTTGCATCTGCTCTTTGATACATCAAAAAATCTAGAGGTATTCAGCAAGCTCTACGTGGAATGGGCCAAATTAAGAGAAAAGAAGCAACAACAATGTGATTCTATGGGGAATGTGTTCATTGAGAACAGAAAACGTAAATTCCATCTCAATTAAAAAAAAAGCAAAAATTTGGTCTATGTATTTGTTTCGCATCAGAATGTATCATGATTCTCATAGAATGAACTTTCTTGTCTGATATTGAAGTAAGTGAATTGTCAGAGTCGAAAATATCACTGAGAATTAGCTGATTACTGTACCATTGTACAAACTGAAGTTTTAGAATGATGGAGTCAACGGAATTTATCATTTGGTGTACTGTACGCAGGGATAATCTTTTTCCACTATTATTATTCGCTTGAACTCCCTTCAAGCTCAATAAAATTTCAAATACTGTGTTACGTGCCAATTTGGCTTTTGGTTACTGTTTTTTGCTGGGTTAGATTCTAAAATATAATTTAGGTTATTTGGGTTTAATTTCATTCACTTATGTACTTACTTTTGGTTTGAGATATTTTCAGTTTTCAATTCAATAATTTCATTCATATTTCAATCTTTAGATCCGTTTCTATCTTTTCTTTAAGCTCAGTTTTTTTTGGATATATTAAAAGCGTGTTTTTGTTTACCTGTATCAATTAATTTTAGTTCATGATTTTTGTTTTAAATTTCCGCTACTGCAATGCGCGCGCTGCAGGTAGTGACGCTACGTTTTGTTTTGCTAGGTTTATTTTTTTAATGGAAAACGGTTAATTTTCAATCAAGTCAAACCGACCGGATTTGACTTAATTGAAGATAGTCAGCCTCAAGTCCTGGTGTAGGACAGACGTACATTCATTCTTTTTTGCTTTTTTTCTTACCACCACAATTTTGGAGTTTATTCCAAAGTTTTTTTGCGTGTGCAAGCCCAAGTTGGGGATTTGTTTGGGATAAGCTGTGCTCCGGCCGAATATTTGGGGCAGTTTGGCCATTTGTTTTATTCGGCGGAGCATCCCACGTGTTGGGGATTATTTAAAATTGTGAATTGTCGTTTTTCTTCGCTTTCGCTTACCACCTGCGATTTGTCGTCCGAAACCAAAGCACAACACTGTAGTCCAGTCGGCATGTCGAAAAATAGGGACAAATTAGGAAAAAATGCGAACTAGATGAAACTTTGGTATATTGTTTTTCATCACCTAATAGTGTTATATGTATATTTTCCAACCAAAATTTCGAAAAGCAATTTCCAGGGGGAGGGAAAAACCACGAAATTTTGACACTTTTTTCAGTTTTCATCCTGTAACTTTTTCCCCTTCATTCCTACGCCGTAGCTTATCATGTTCAATTTCGTAGAGCATTAGTTTTTCGATAAGTTTGATGAAAAAAACTTGTTTGTAGACCCACTAAGTTCCAAGATACAGCACTTCAAAAAACGGAAAAATTTCTTAAAATCTAAAAAAACATTAAGAATGGAGGCTTTCGCTGGATATCTTCTATTTTTCAAATTTTTTAATGGTACCTTGTTTCATTCTGACGCAGAAATCAATCAACAACCCACCCTTCACCCTGCCTACCTATGCCACTATATCTGGAGGCACGGTAGTGCCTTCACCAAGACCAGTCAAATGAAGCGCAAGAGCACTACATACCTTTCTCGAAGAGCTTCGTCGTTTTCTTGAACCCTCATAACTTAGATTTGAATTATACCTACCAGATAAACAAAATTCTCGGGATATAATGTGGACTTATTAAATATATAAAGTGCATAGTTCTTATACTTTAAATTTTATTGACATCTGAAAAAACCCCGATTTCGTCACTGACTCGCTCACTGATGATAATCAAAATTCTTGGGTTACTTCTTGAAGTCCTAGAATGCTGAAATTTGGTATGTAAGCTAGTATTAGTACACAAACAACAACAAAATTCTAAAACTTGAAACTTCTACTCCCAACCACTTAAACTAGGGGATGGAAATTTGTATGAGACTTCCACAAGTTTTGATGCTAGAGGTCTGAATATTGATACAGAGACTCCTTGTTATGAATCATAGTAAAATAAAAACTTACTAAAAGAAGTGGAATCCCACCAAAAACATTTTCATGTAAAATGTTGCCAAGACGAAGCCATATGGCTCGCACTGTCAACGAGTTATTAGATCCATAAGCCATAACTTCACAATTCTACACCTCAGTCAAAATATGCGACTTGGCCATTTCGATGCATTCACATGGGCATAAAGTGAGAGATTTATTCACTATTCATTAGTTTTCTGTTATAGAATAGTCCTAATAGTTCCCTTCTAAATGAGTGGTGGTTAGACAGGTAGATGGACAAGGAGGCTTGTAGAATTAGAGCGTACAGGATTGGAGACTTGGCTCTCAATCTGACAACTTTTTGAAAGTGCGAGCCATATGGTCTCGTCTTGGCAACATTTAACTTCAAAATATTCTTGGTGGGATTCCACTTCTTTTAGTAACTTTTTATTTTACTATTATTTATAACAAGTAGTCCCTATATCAATTTTCAGATCTCTAGCATCAAAATTTGCGGAAGTCTCGTACAAATTTCCTTCCCCTAGTTTAAGGGATTGGAGGATGAAAGTTCCAATTTTCAGAATCTTTTTGTTGTTTGTGTACCAATACTAGCTTACATACCAAATTTCAGCATTCTAGGACTTTAGGAAGTAACCTAAGAATTCTGATGATCATCAGTGAGCGAGTCAGTGACAAAATCGGGGTTTTTCTAGCTACAATAAAATTTAAAGTATAAGAACTATGCAATTGAAACTTTATGACTGGTACCACGAGCTCATTTTTTCGCGATACTAGGAGCGTTGTGTCAAGATGTGTTTTGACACAATTTGAATTTTCCTAAATACTTTAAAAATAATCTTCAGATACAAATTACGGAGAACACATATTTCTACAAAATTCATTTGAATATACATAGCTGGTATAGTCTAAAACAGAGCTTGTGGTACCATCCAATATGTTTAATTAGTCCACTATTGACATCATATCCCGAGAATTCTGTTTATCTGGTATAGTCCAAACCCAAGTAATGAGGGTTCAAAAAACCGACGAACCTCTTCGAGAAAGATAGGTAGTGCTGTTGCGCTTTGCTTGGCTTGTCTTGACGAGGGCACTACCGTGCCTCCAGATATGGTGGCATAGGTAGGCAGGGTAAGGAGTGGGTTGTTGACTGATTTCTACGTCAGAATCAAACTAGGATCCATAATATCATAAATAATGTTGAAAAATCAAAGATATTTAGCGAAAACCGCAATTTTTTATGTTTTTTTAGATTTTCAGGATTTTTTAATTTTTTGAAGTGCTGTATCTTGGAACTTAGTGAGTCTACAGACAAGCCTTACGTATCAAATTTATCGGAAATTTGATGCTCTACAAAGTTGAACTCAATAATCTAAGGCCTTGGAATGAAGGGGAAAAAGTTACAAGGCAAAAACTGAAAAAAATGCCAAAATTTCGTGGTTTTTCCCTCCCCCTGAAAATTGCTCCGCGAAATTTTGGTCGGAAAACATGGAAATAACACTATTTGGTGATCGGAAACAACATACCAAAGTTTCATTAAGTTCGCATTTTTCCGACCTCAAAGTACATGTCGACTGGACTACTGTGGGAGTACCTCACTTCCACCCTGGCTTTCCCGACCATCCGGAATCCATCCAATTAGATCTGGGGCCGAGATCCAGACACCAGGCAGACGAGTCAGAAAGGATCTCCAGTGACGTCGCCAGCTAAGTGGTTTTCAGTTTTTTTTATATTCAGACTTTTTTGGGTGCTTATTTGCCTAATTAGGCACCCCGTGGCTTCACCATAATTTTGTTCATTTTTTTTGTGTTGTGTAATTTTGCGGTGGGCATTTGTCGTCGCCTTTTTCTATTCTTATGCTTTTTTTTTATGGTTACGTTTTAAACGCTACGTCCCGTTGTGAACCAGGTCGATCGATCTAGGGCCTGCTTTCCATTATTTTGTACTTTTTCTGGAATAGGTTTATTAACGTATTTGTTCAGATATAGATTCTGCTAGGACTTGTTGAAGTCTACGGAGGGACGCAAATCGCCGCCATTTTGTTTTACCTCTTTTGTTATTCTACTTTTGGTAATATGTTAAATTTGCTGATTAAGCTTACTTCATTTTCATGTTGTTATATATATATTTTTTGAATTAACGTGATTAAATATTGACTCTTTTGGGAAAATTTTATTCCATTTATTTTGCGAAAAAAAGAATACCTACCACTTTAATTTTCAGATAGTGATTTTATTTAGTGTTTTTTTTTACAGCTGGTGGATAAGTATCGCTGTTTGAGATATTGTTTTATCTAATGTTCTGCGGTATCTTGATCAACGCCGACAGATTTAATTATCCTAACACCAAATATTCTACCCGTTCATCCTACCATCCTTTCTTTCACAGGTACTTTCGCAGTTGTGTGCCTCAGGACGGAAAAAAATTAACAATTGCGTGGCGCCCTTATTTTCTTTTTCATTGAAGTTAGTTTACGTAGCGTCCAATAGATTTGTTTTGGTAAAGTTCATTTTTTTTTTAATGCTAACCTCACAACTACCCAGTCTGGCCCTGGGATTATTTTGATTATCATTTTTTTTACTACTGAGCTAGTCAGTTCTGAAGGGTAGGGTCGCTACCCCAATTCTAAACGTAATAACTGGTATAATGAATGAGAATCCTAGTTACTGCAGAATATTCCTATCAGAAAGTTCGTGAGGTAATGTAGTGATATTGAATTTAGTTTATTTGTGTAGGAACGATAGATTCAACGGTGGAAGCTGGTATCCAAATTGCTTTGGAAATAAACAAACTTTTAATGATATGCTACATTGAATAAATTGTAATCGAAACCTTTCTGTGGCCTATACACTGTTATAAATCTGATTTTGCTTTTTATAATATCTAAATTCACTATTCATCGATGTACTTATACATTTTGGACAATGTAGTTCAATAGATTCTATCACAGGGTGGAGTTAGTGATAACAAAATATGCATAGTGTTCAAAATGCCTGGAAACAATTGCGAAATTGTGTTGAGTATTATGTATGAGCTGTTTCCACGAGGAAACTTGGAACTTTGAGCAACAATGCAAGTATTCTCACAACATCTAAATAATGCACAAATTTGATACCTGATGTGTATGTTGGAGCTATTAGAGCGACGATTGTTATTATTATGCTTATATCCAGCAAATTGTTTTCTAAACAGTGGATTTTGTCTAGGAAATAGATAATAATCGAGCCAGAATTACTCTGTATAATTATCAACCTAATCGTTGGAAATGTAACAGAAATCTTATTTCTACAGAATTAGTCTACGTTCCACAGCAATGACACGTCATTTATTCTTTTATAACTAATAAATATGTGCCCCCAGCTGAAGCAAATGACTGTACATCTCCAACTCACAGATACTTCAGCTGCAACTAGAATAAATCACACAAATATACACATACTCACAATTTTGTTGAAAAATCTGTAAACATCATTGTTTACATCATGATATATTCCAATATTTCCCAGAAAACATGCTCAAAATTCAGATTAATGGAGTGATTGCCATGTTCCCTATTAGAAACAGCTTGGTTCCGATGATAAAAAAAATCAATAGAATACTTATTCATTCAGTTACACGAGAAACCGTTTTGTGCACTCAATTCAGTAAATCAAACAAAAATTATTGTCTTAGTATCGAATTGAGCAATTACAGAGCTGTCTCCGACAGGGTTAATAAATTTCATATTGATTTGAAGTTGGTTCTTCCTCAGGTATTTTCTTTGGAGTGTTTTTGTTCGGTAGTGGTCAATTGGCGAGAAGAGAAATACGGTCAAATAAAGAATAGAATTAAATCTAGCTGACAAATCCAATTGTCGGATTCATGTGCTAGCTCAAACTCAAAGTGGGTGTTATTTCCCCAGGGACATACGGTCCGCTAAATATAATCAATAAAACTACACTATGTCAGATTAAGGAGGTAAAAGAATGGAAGTGGAGAAGAGATGAAAACATAAACCAGTAAAAGACAAGATCTAGTCCTAAGGACTTTGTTCGCGAAGGTTTTTTTTGGCAGTTGATAAGGTTAGTTAATAATTAGTTTGTGGCCAGGATTATCACGATGAATAAACTTTCTCTAATCAATAAGCTATTACCGAATAATGATTGATTGAATCATTTCTTATGTATCACATTTATAAAAATAGAAGGACCAGAGACGCCTAAAAAATTATAATTTTGAAGGATTATATGATCTGACAGTGTCTTGAAAGAGAAAAGATAAAATTCTTGATTCTGTGCAAGTGAAAAAGCTTCAGAGTTAAAGAAATGGATCAACCTGTATATATGGAGCAACGATAAGAGCTTCAGGATGGAGATCAGTTATCAGATCAACATCTTGCATTCACAATAACCAAGGCTAGGTTTTAGGAACATGAAGCTGTTGAATTATAGACTACAAAATCTTTTCAAGTGCTTCTTAATCTTTTATAGGGCATACCATAATAGGAAATCTGAGAATTATGATACAGATTATTCAATAACAAAGACTTGTGATATGAATGAGAACCATTTGACGAGATAAAATTTCAGCAGACCGATTCAAAGCAATACCAACACATTTTCCGTCTGTAGCAGCATGCTGAATAATGCATTTCGACCGACCGCCGTTGTTTTATGCCCTGTTCGGACTCTACAATAACATTGCTGTTCAGTACTTGGTATTCGAGGCGCTCTTCTTGGCTCCATTACAAAAATATCCTATTCAAGAGGACCAGGAAACGCGACATGTGTTGTCCAATGATAAGATTTGTAAATGCCACGAATTTGTTCTTCTAAATGGGAGACTAAAGTGGATGAGATTTTTATAGCACTTTACAAACAGGACATTTAGCTTTGAGGGTGTTGAATTAATTGCAAGAGTCTTGAAGAAATTTGGATTCCTTATCTATTTCGTCGAATCATACTGATTTGAAAGTAAATTTCATTCAGTTCTACACCAACCTGAAATCGACCAATCACCCTATCAATTTTCATTATGCTGACGATGTCTAATAACTACAGGTTTCTGAGATCCTTAGTCTGGAAATGACCGTAAATCAAAGTGAAGCCACAACAAACTCAACATTGCATATATCATTCATGTGGTTTGCTTTCTGAACCAGTTTTAAAGTGAGGCCGTTTCATACTTTTACGTTATAAAACTTAATTTTGTCGTATGAGTTACAGGAACCAAACTTTGAAATACATTTCCCAACCGTTGAGTATGGCATATTTTCATCAAATTTTAATATTTTCTCAGGGAAAATTATTTTTGGAAGTTGCAAACTATCAAGTATCGAATTGTTTGAGTTGTAATATGAAAATGAATATGACCACGAGAAGAAATGATTGAATTGGTTCATAAACCTGGAAAAAATAATTGTGAAAGAGATATCTGAAAAAGTTTCCAACCTAGGTTAGGTTCTTGAAAAGTTCAGGTAAATTTGTAATGAAGATGGTAGAGTAAGGATCCACAAGAAGAGTCGTAGGTTCAGCTATTTGGATAGGTTAGTTTTTTTCGTTCCGGGTCCGGCGAACATTTTCCACATAGATAATTCAGAATTAATAGTCGGGCTTCCGAGATTTGGACCAGTCGGGGATTTTGATTGTCAGGATCTTGACCCTAATCTAGTTGAAGTGTATCGGCTACCTCGCAAAGCACACCAAATTAATCATAAGCACCTTAGTTTATGTGGTGTGAAATAATAAATGTACAGTTACTGATTTTGATGGGATTAGCACATTTTTCAAGATCATCAAATTCTTGCCACAGATCGTTTATCAGAATGATATATGAAGGAATGAATATATATTTTCAAAGCACGAGACAAAATGTTCATTTGATAAAGAATAGACACAAGATGTACAAATATGAATTGAAATTTGAATTATTCCAAACATATATTATTTTCAACCAATCAAAATTAGTATGATGATAAGGGAATAGGAAAACCCAAGTATGACAGATTTCACAAACTGGTAAGAGCTGCTTTTCTAGTAAAAAGAACCATGAAATTCTCAATCCCACTGTTCTCAGGTTTTCATCAAGTTACCAATTTCGATCACTGGATGATCATCCTCGGACTTCCAAAGAGAATAATAAGATCACAGGAACTTCACAGGAGAAAACGGGGTCAAGCAGCCCGCTAGTGTCATGTTAGGTGGAAAAAATCTGAGAAACAATGGTAATAAAACAATAAAAATATATAAAATTATATAAAAAATACATCCCAATCTGCTTTCTAAGATCCAAACTACTATTGGTATAATGCTTCATTTAACACTAGACGTTCGAATTGCTTTATTGTGGAACTCGCGGAATGAGCACCGGATTGGACGAATAATATTCATGATATAATATTATAAGTGGTTAAATTTTACCGGAAAAATTTTTAGATTGTTACGAGAGCTTGTTGCTCAGCAATTTATTGAGTGATATTGACAGAAAAATCACGAGCTGTCAAGCGAGTGATTTTTGATCAATATCACGAAATAAAATGGTAGCAAGCTCTCGTAACAATCTAAAAATTTTGCCAGGTTAAATTTAATCACGAATGGTATTCGGAAGATTATTTTTCCCATCCAAATTCATCAATATATTCCAGAGACTTGACTCTGAATCTGCTCATTTTCACATTTAATCGGTCTGTCAGTTTGACAGATGCTGAATCAACGCGGCTGAATATTCTTTGTTTTGTATATATAACCAACAGATAGAATTTCCAAGAGATTTCTACTTGAAAACCGTGTAGTTGTACCCCGTGACGTCGAATGGTGCAATTCTATTGGTCGAAATTTGAATGGTAAAAATATTCAGTCATATTTCTTGTGATATGGAGCAGCTTGTATATTCAATATTGATATTTAAGCTGTTTGGAGTAATTATATGAGATATTTTCGTCGAATTTCATGCAGGTAGTACCGAGAGTAGTGAGACGCATTCAAATTTCTCGCGCAAAAAATTCCTAGTTGATTTTTGCTGAAGCGGAATAGCGCATGAAAAATATTCGTGGCACATAAAAGCGCATTGAATCAAAATTTGGTTGTCATCTAAGACTATGGAATAGTGGAGACGAAATTTTTGACCTCTCCAACTCTGATTATTAATCAAACAGATTGCATGCGAGCGCAAAATTTTATATCAGCAGGGCATAAGAGTGCATAGGGAGTTCTATTGTGATGATAATAATAATAATTATGATATCTTCAAAAGTGGTGGCTACCGTCAGGCTGGTGCCTTTTAACTTGTTAATGAAATAATTGTTCAATATGACTAGCGCATACAAAATATTTAAGGAGCCTAAGAGCGCGTCAAATTTAGATTTGATTGCTATAAAAAATAGGCTGTCCCCTTAAACTTCGGATAAATTAATTAAACAGATTGCATTTGAGCGCAAAAGTGAATATTAGCAGCGCATAAAAGCGCATATGAAGTACTAACGGAATATTATTGAATATTATGATATTTTCCCAAATGGGGGTCTACTGTCAAGTTGGCCCTCCCTAACTTATTGTCGTAGCTACTGCTTGGTATGACTAGCGCAAAAAAATATTTGTGGCGCATGAGAGCGAATCAAGAGCGCATACAAACACCATATTGATTTTTCTATAAATTTTGAAGTGAGGGGCCAACTTGACAGAGCCCATTTTTTGTCCAAATATAGAATATCAAATCAAGAGTGTGAAGAGATCTTGCACACACAAAATTTGGTTTCCCTGCATAAAAATTGTGATCAAAAACTCTTTATATATCCAGTATTAGAATAGATTAAAACTCAAATACAGTTCGAGAATTTCAAGGGTACTCTTCAGGAATTCAGACATCAAAGCGATGTGAATACTCTACGCATGTTTTCACGCGCAATTGAAAGCCCTTGTTGGACGAAGAACGTTGCATGAGTGAACGTAGAATGACCCTTACGTACTGCAGGAAATGAAGAAGAACTTGGTGAGCTGTCCACGCATCTATCTCATTGATTTGTAATAAATCAATGCTTACTGACGGTAGCGAAAATGCAGAATACTTTCTCTCTTGTAGATTAGATTCAAAAGAGGTTTGGCTAGAGCCTCAATTTTTCAAACAACAATTTGTAGAGAGATTAAGTAACAAAATCTGTGGATCGAGAAGAGATTATAGGGAACCAAAAGTATTGATATGAATATTCGAGTTCTGTGCATGAGCCCCGTAGCGTAATAAATTTGATATCAAACTGAATTTCGATAAAATGCTTATTCAACCAAAGTATCAAGACGAACGAACCATGGCAGACTAACTCTGTATGGAAATAATTCGAAGAGGTAATTGGAGGACCCGAGGCAAATCTGATTCACAAAGTCTTCTTTTTATGAGTATATATGAAGTGTTCACAAAGTTAGAATATCATTCCTCGTCAGTAATCAAGGACGTCAAGTAAAATGTAGTAATTGAAGTTAATATTGCATCTTAAAGGGTCGGCAAGTGACATTTGAATATACTCATTACTCATTACATAAAATCTGTATTACTAGCGTAAATTCGGGGTAACTATTTGTAACAATAGTTTATATTCACTGCAAATTTGAAAGAGCAACAGTAAATCATTGATCTATCACAGAACACATAAATATGTTGTTTTTACTGTGTGCAAGAGATTGCGGCCAGATTTTCCTTTATTCTAAATAAAAATCGGATACATGAATTTCCTCAAACATTCAAAGACTTCGTCCATAAATTGGAACGGATTTTGTTAAAAGTCATAATATTTGCCAGGCTGAATCGTGAATCCAGTAATATCCACGCATCATGAAGATTCAACAATGGTTTTGGATGCTCTTTGCAAAGGATAAAAATATACTTCCACAACAAATAAATTGTGTGCTCATATTATGATGATGAAGCATACGGATTTCAGTTAATCTCGTACAATCGCAGTCCAAAGTTATTCACAAAGGAATATATTATCAAAAATGAATAACAATAAGACGTCACTGTGAAGCGTACTTTTGCTTCAGAAGCTCTGACCGCAAGTTCACTTGATATGCACAAAAAGAAAACAATATTGTTCCATTGTTTACAATTTAGTCCGCTTCAGGGATTACGTATATCGTTTTTAGACAAAAATACTTTTTGTTAGTATACATACAAATATATATCCCCACTATTTCACTTAATCACATTCATCTACAAAACTGTGATCATATTTCTAACATTTTCCAAATTACTTTCGGGTTTATGTGAAATGGTTGCCGAAATCTTAGCTCTATGAATTGACTTCTTGAAGTCTCCAAGTTTCCACTGCAGCAGTTATTTCACAAGGCTTGGAACAAGCCCTTTCAAACTTCTTACTGTCTTTATTTCATTTTGAATCCGTCCAGCAAGATTCGGAATAAATTTCATTTATGAATGCAGTTGTTTTGAATAATAGCATAAATATATGCGCAGCAGCTTGAAGTGACGCTGCATTACTAAATCAAGTAATGGAACAACTTGGCCTTCTTACGCTTATTTTTAATTCAAATTGCTTCAAGTTCTAATTAATTGTGATAAAAATTTCAAAAACTCGTTATGTTAGCATTACGAAGCAAAGATTGAACAGAACGGAAATTGGAGTCGAATTGAATTATACTGTTTTTGTTTTTTGTGCTGTAATAGGATAATATTTCTTGCATTTGTTCGCATTTTAAGATACATTTTTGTGGAATGGTAGATTCTACCGATTCTCCAGGAAACACTATATTTTGCTATTTTTCAATTTTGGTGATAAAAAGTGCAGTCGAACTTTCTGTTAGCTGGAATTCAATTTTGACCACAAAGTTCTGTAGGAATTCAACTAATTCCATTTGAATTGCGGAATTATTTGGATATAAATTTTTCTTGCTTGATTAGCCTGATAAAATCATTATAACTTTGGTCAGCTATAGCAAATGTGTCGCATATGTCTTTAAGTTCACGTCAAATTTTATATTTCCTACTGTAAAACAGAAAAATTTGCTCACGTTGAGTTCTTACATAGTTGTATGTGCTAAAAAAATAGAAGTTCCAATATAATCTCAGAACTATATTCTAACAATACTTATATCCCCTCGAAAATTGTTTCTACATTTCAATAAATAGAATTTTTGAACATTTACTCCATAATCTGCTCATTTATCAAGTTGCTGGTAGAAAGAATGCAAAATAAATACTTATAGAAGAAGAAAGTATATTTTTCTCACTTGCTTGAGTTGGACATATAAATTTACAGGTTACACTGGAAACTATTCATCTAATTAAATTCGTTTAATTCAAAAAGATTCACATACCTTTTCTCGTCTGTGTTTATAGTGACAAAACTGATTTTTTTCCACAAAATAACATGAGCAGCTTGAATAATAGTTCCCAAAACAAAATAAAATAGTAAAATACACAAAGTGCAATTCGAAAATCCTGTTCAGTTCGAAACCACACCGAATAGAGTCCAGCACAACACGATTTCTCACTTATTATTGTTAAAAAATGAGCTGAATTCACATCAAACGTTCACCACACTGTTCAACCACGATGAAATAACACAAAAGACTTTTCAATTGCAATTTTTGGTGAAATACCACGAATTCTATAGAAACACGCACTCGATATGAAACTACAATAACAACTAACTAACAGATATACGTTCATGCTGATATTGTTACGGCATCGCTGGATTCAACTTGTTCAATTAGGATGATCAAGTATTGACGTAGAGCCTAAAATTCATCAGGGCGGTATTTTTCAAAACATTTCTGCACATTTCAGCTTCCAGTAAATCCATATTCAAATTTTACGCGAAATTTGAGATTTAATGATGTATCCGAAGTCAGCCTAAGTTTTTGAAGCATTGTTGACATACGCACAAAATAAGGGTTCAAATCATTCGTCTTTTTGTTTCTGAAAATAATAACGAGCATCAAATTTATTTGTACTTCAACAATTTTTTTTTGTCTCGAAGGTTGTTTCACATATGCTCAAATCATTCTCTATGCTTCATATATTATTTTGCTGTCTCTTATTCACGGTATCTATATTCAGACTCTAGCGTTCTGGGGCTCTTAGGACGAAACTTTTTATCTCCAGACACAGCATGTATTTGACAGGTGCTTTTTGTGAGTTATTAGAAGCTCTGAGCTACATCTGCTACCGTAATCAATTCAACGATGAAATTCTGTCGGAATGTAACGGATCGTACATTATACAGGGGCTAGCGCCGCAAAAAATATGAACAGAACTATGGATAAGAAATAGGATCAAATACTGCACCATCTCAATTCACTTTGTACGAAAGTAATAAATTTCTCCATTCTGAAGCAACATTTATCAATTTTTGATTATAGTTTTGGAGGAAGCGTGAAATTTTTTATACGTGAGTTTGATTTCAACTTTGGAAATTCCATGACTCAAACTTGAAAGAAAAAAAAAAATGCCAAATTCTGCGTACTTTTGTTTTTGACCACTGATTTAAAAAAATTGGACTCGAGAGAGTATTGTTGGGTAGCATAAAATAAGAATCTGCCGCAGTCACACAATACTTCTCTAACCATGAAATGGCCAGTTTAATTTTGGTACAGGAATCGTGGAAGAGGTTTCAAATGCAAATAGCCAATGGAAGAATCAATGTACAACAACTTAGAAGATCATCATTGACCAGTGTTAGGTTGCTGGGAATATTTGCACGGGATGTATTCCAATGTGCTAGTATCTTGATTCATATATGGATGTGAATGCTGTACAAATGGAAATCGTATATCACAAAAACCAATGTATGAAGAATGCTTTGATAAATGTGTTCATAGAGACAGTAAAAATTAATCAATTGAGAATGTAAGGCTAGTTAATATTGTGAAGTTTCTGGAATAATTATGCGTTGAAGAGATACAAGGTGAACGGCCACGTACACCATATATGCTATTTTTGAAGAACCGAGATAAATGAAGTAGCCTGTATAAAGACTTCTACTAACCTTGTATTGGAGCATGACGTGACTTTTATGCATCAGTTTCTATCAAAAAGCATTTCTTTCCCAATTGAAAGATCCAATAGCAACAAAGAAAAATAATCAATGATTGATAAGTACAGTAGAACAATCCTTATGTTTCTCTTCCAAACTCAGTTTTGCATCCGCATGTTTATGGTTTCGTTGATCTTTAGAGTGATGCACGAATAGATACAAAATTGAATTGCAGATTCTGTGGAGGCGCCTTTACCTCTGCTGGAAATGGAAAATAGCAGAAACCATGATGGAAGCGTGAATACTTCTTGTACGCTTTTGTACTACAATTTACTTGCGGGGATAAATTCCAAAACAATAACGAAATCGGAAATTGCCTCGCCAAATTTTGCTGCAAAGATTAAAAGAAACAAGAACAGTCAGTTCTTAGGTGGACTTTCAATCTATTTGAATATCAAATGGCCCAGTTGGAGTCCCATAATTCCAATCTTAACTTTTTCCTCAGTCTGTCAAATATTTTACCTTGTATATCAATTGATGGTTGAATTCTTTATACAATCAATCTGCTCTCCAGAATATGAACAGATAAATATTTGATAGATTATGGCCTATTTCAAATGATTAAGTCCAATTTGCACTTGAGTTTTCAGTGTTCCGCAACCTTGTGAGATGGGAGGTTGTAACGCTTAGACATGCCTTCTCTATAGCATTGCACTGCATTGTATTACTTTATGAATACGCAATAAGTACATATATGTTTATTGGTAATAGCTACTGTATTAGCTTCACGTTGATATAGAAGTGCCTTAATAATGAATGTTGTTGATGTCTGCTCCACCCGAGATCGATGTGGGACTTTCATAAGACTGATAATGTATTTTCTCCAAGAAATACTGTAGGCTGTAACCTTATCAATCATATATTTTGAAGAACAAACAATTTCAACGGATATAATGGATCAATCAAGTTTTTGATACATTGTTTTCTCATAAACAAGGTTTTGGTATATCTAATAGATTCTAAATAGAAGAATAATGAAAGGTAATGGAGTTATTCACGGAGAAAAATTAGATCATAAAATATTCAGTGTTTCATTATAGTTTATGTTACAATTGCAGCTGAGAAAAGTTATCCATATATTTCTATCTAATTCTTCTTGATCTATTTCAGTAGCATCAGATAAGTCAATTTCAATTCACAATAGGCTTGGAGTTCTAGAGAGTAGCAATCAAGATTATTGTCCGTGATGTCTTTGAAGCATTGGACAATCCAATCCTTTGTCAGACTAATTTTCCATATTTTGTTGCAAAACTTGATCGCAAGCAACACGTGAACTTTTATTCTATTCTCAACATGGATGAGTTCTAACAGAGAAGCATGAAGTGATAACTCTAACTGGAGGAAAAATTGTATTATTATGAACATGAGAACAATGTACAAGTAGTATGATAAACTTTAAATCGATCTACAGATCAATGTTGATTGTTTCTCTTGTTTGAAGCGACTATCAATTCAAGCATATTGACTTCAGTGGTGTAATTATCAATCAAACATTCATATGAATAAAGCATTAAATCCATCAACACTCACAGTTCTATGGCTGTAAAAATATGTTACAAAACAACATATTTGCAAAACCAATAGTCCTCGTGTTTATACATTCAAATCTGTTCATCTTCAAATTCAGGAGTGTATGAAATGGCTGAGATACATTTTGCTGCTCCTTCTACGTCGATCCTTCACAGCGTGTGTAGAATAATGATCTTGAATCTCTAGATTCGTGATAACGAGTTGATGAGGCGTGAAAAACATCGTTCTGATGACAAACACATCGGCAGGAGTTCCTTTATATACCCAATTCAGAAGCGTTCTCACAAAAATACATAAGATTCAAAGGTCTCTCAAATTACATTGCTCAGAAAAAGCAATGTTTTAGAAGAAGAATCTTGGGAGAGGGATGAAGAGCTGAATTTTGCTTGAATAAGAGGAAAATTTAAAATAAACTTGAAATTAATTCTGAGGGAGAATATGAAGAAGAATAGAGAGGATCATTTAACAGGTGATCAATTCAGAGGCACTTTTTTCTCAATGGATTTTTTAACCGATGACGCGTGAATCATAACATCTTGATATCATATTTTTGTTCTGTATTGTTTGATATTACATTATAGAAAGACTTAGCTTGGCACAGTTTGTACAAATCATTCAGCTGTATTACGAAAATCGGTGTTTTACGAAAAATGTGTTTCGTGTACTTGCAGTTACATATAGTCCACATATTCGGCCTACCAAACGCCCAATTTAGTATACCATTGAGAAATCTTCCATTATTGGATGATACACGACCTGATAGACCACATCCAGCAAGTGATGATCAAAATATAGCGACGGTAGCTTAGAACAGCCGGCTAGAACGTAACTGTCGATGACGCCTGTATCGCACCATGATAACGTACTATTTACTGCCTGAAATTGAAGCTCGTGATTCCAAGGACAATAGATATCAACAAGACGGCGTTACTTCCCACACAACCCGTATGCTCTATTGCGAGAACAATCCGATAAACAGCTAATTTCACTCTTCGAATCAGTGGATTGGCCGCCTAGTTCTGTGATAGCACATCTCCATATATTCCCTTTCAGACTATTTGAAGTCCAAAGTGTACATGGCTAAGACTCAATAAGAAATTGGAAGCCAGCTTCACTTGCGTTATTCGCCAAATACCACTTGAAATACTAGGACACGTTATTGTGAATTAGAGCTTCAGGATGAACCATGTTAGCCATAGTTGAGGCCAAGACAAAAGCTTCCACCTCAATCAGCCTCACATAATCAGGATCATGTTCTATTCAGTTATTTATACAGGTCAGTGGTACCAAAGTCTAATAGAACTTGAAAAAAGTAAACGTCATCCATTTCAAAATATTTTTCACTCTCAACTCAATGAAGTTCAAAATCAACATAACAAATTCGCTATAAAAAACCCCTATATCACACATAGGAGGAAAATATTCTATTGGAATTGGATGACAAGCCACTTGAAAGCCATTGGATTTCTTGAATCTTGGCATAGATTCATAAAAACTCTTGAAACTAACCTATTATTTACATATCTTGATAAAAAGTGGAACAATTTTTTATTTCATTCGGAGAACATTTTTCACGGAGCCAGACCAATAAATTTAATTCCCTTAGGCATTAACATTATCCAGTCCACTTGGCAAAATGCGTGTTGGCATTGAGAACAAATTGAATGAACATTCTACTCACAATTCTGAGAGCAAATATGTAAATATTCCAGTTCCAATTCATAAGAATATTTTGTGTGATAAGTATCATCAAAAAAACATATAATAAGAGATAGTCATTTGAATTAGCCAGTATTTATCAGTAGGAGCGATGATGCTTTTTTCATTGTGCATGAGGACTTTATTCACGGTGATATACCGGAAAGCTTCGATCACATCGTATAATTATGCCCTGAGGTGAACTATCAATAAATTAGTTTGAGATTTGAAACTTAAGTGGCAAACATGGTTTAAAATTTTGATTGAGAATTCTTACACAGGTTTCGTTTTTAAACTGATATTAGAAAGTCGAATAGATATTTTCACGCTTTTCTTTTTAGTCAAGTCTTGACCAGAACGACTTTATTAGGAGGAGGCTAATATTGGTTTTGGATTTTGCCGTCATTCGAAATTATCGGGAATCACATCATATCGGAAGTACTCCTACCACAGAAATTACCCATTTTTATAACAATGTCAAATTCACTAATTATGTAACGATATACAAAGCATTCTTTTTATCTCCGTGCATATGAAAGCAGCAACAGAAGAAGCCAGCTGACGTTTAAGGAAGATCATGTAATTGACAACAAAGTCCAAATGTACACAACAAAATATTTTCCTTCTAGTTTTATCATATCCATCTTACTTCCCACAATGTTTCCACTCCTGAAACATTAACCTAAACATCAGTTGCAATACACAGACCTAGAATCCATAAACTTGGTATCAAGCACATTGGATCTGACACCGAATGAAAAATCAATACGTGCGAACGTGCGTGGAGTGAGTGATAAGTGATCCACTGAATATTTTATAGATCATGGTCGATCTTGTGAGCCAAGACCCAAGAGGAATCTCCTGAGGAAACGTGGGTAGGAGATTAAGATTCACAGCGATTCTAACATCATCGAGACGAGGAATAGAAGAGCGTTCACAGTAGATGAAGAAATATTCTTCAATAAAGTGACATCATGAATAATTGAATCAAATTGATATAATCTCACGTGACTGAGTTGACATGTGTAATGGTTCACTCTTTTGAACTATGTTACAAGCATTCAACGACTATAGTCGTAAATGCTTGTAACATAGTTCAAAACGACTATTTCTTTTGCATCAGAAGGGAGGATAAAAATGTAAAGTGAAATGCAACATTCAATACACCGTCAAACGGCCCTTTATTATGATGTGTGTTAGGCTTGGAGAAGAATTTCAAAAAGAAATATTCAATATCTTTCAAATAGCATGGCTTCCATTCAGAGTGATTCCTATTAATAAAAAATTTATCACTACTCTCCAATTCCGGCTACGATACAAAGATAAATATCTTTATGGGAAAATCCTCTTCACGTTAGCTACTGGCTGATAGGATTATATTGATTAGGCCTACAAATGCGTCTTCAATACGTTAAAAGACTTGATCAAGAATACTATCGATCCATCACCTTGTTACAAAATAAATCGTAATCTGCGATTGAACTTGGAAGGAGGAAAAAAAAATCAAACATATATTCTAGTTTACACTTTTAAAGCAAGTTATTGTTCACATTTTTTTTTTCTTGTTGACACTCCTCTGCTCAGCACAAAATTGGTAGCTCGCAATTCACGCTGCACGATTCAGGGGCGTGAGTGCCCGGTCTTGCGCTGCTTGTCAACTAAAGCATCGTTCACACTTTCTAGCAAAATTTATTCATCACATTTATTTTGGCAGTGGTATTTCATACTCAGTGGTTATATTCTTCTTATTTTCATCTTTATCAGTTGCTTCCACAACTCCAATTTGAGTTGGGCTGATTCTCGTTGTTATTATTTTTTTCGTCTTCTCTTATTCGCTGTGATTTTAACACGACCAAGTTGAAGTTGAGCTTCAGTGGCCGAATGTTGTTTAAAAAAATTGTCGCTAGAGGATCATTCTCTGTCTCTCCTTGATTCTTACTATCTTGCATATATCGTTCTCACTTCTTCAATTATCGCGCTAATTGCGAATTGACCGTTGGTCTTCCTTTTTAGTTTGGGACTTGTTCGATAAAGTTTGAAGTGACCAGGTGGAAAAAAAAAGAAATTAGTTTAGTGAGTTCAGGGTTTATACCTCTGAGAATTTCAGAAATTCGATTATCGTTTATTGGTTCATCTGGTGATGAACATTTTCGCCTCTGGTTGAGGGATTTTAGGCAAATAAACCTTGATATTGAAGGACGTAGTTTTCCACGGGCTGTTCCTGGATTAATTAGCTCTTCAACACATTTTCTTCACCATTCTATCAAGCCGCACAATATCTAAGGTAATCTGATGCATATTCAATACTGTTCTTTTTTGAGTACAAAAAGATTATACTAATAATCATGATACAGTCTTCTTTTTTTTCTTCGTTATTGGGCAAATTCATACAATTCTCTTTCAGGCTTTTCCGTTTGGGGTTTTTCCTTTAGATTTGATAACTGGTAGACAGCACTGGACTATCGACCAGCGTGAATAAGCGAGGTCATTGAACCAAAGCTTGAGTTTCGGCAACCGCGGAGAACAGATCGTCAATTGGGAATCGTACCTTCCCTTCCGACCATCTGGACTAACGTTCACCTGCAACGCCGGGATCATTCCAGCTGAGCCATTGTTTTCTACAATTTATTTATACCTTATTTTTTTGGTTGTTAAACTTACAAGAATATTATTCAGTAGCGCACCACTGAGAGTCGCAAGATACATTTATATAAGTATCTACCATTTTATCACTCGTTATTGTTAGCTCGTGCGAGAGTTCGATTAATTCTTGACATAGACACGTAATTTTTTTTTGTATATTTTCAACGTCCGTTAGGGCATGTCAGGCATTGTTGTAGTTGCTAGGGCTTGAAGTACTACCTTCAAACGCATATATTTCGTAGTAGCCGTGTTCGTGTCGGTAACGGTGGTCGACCAACGTCTCCCGCGCACTCTACGTCGCTAATACTACTAGATTGTTATTTTTTTTGTGTTTAAGTCCTTGTTCTTATAGGTGCAAATCAGTCTTCGCGCACGCTTCATTCGGGGTTTGAATATAGGTATTTTTTTTTTATATATATATTTTTTTTTTTGACGTGACACTCGCTCGAGTATTTCAAATTCTATCTGAGCTATCAGAATCAGGCGAAATATGATGAATTTCCTGTATGTTTTTTTCTACTGATTATAATCAATTATTCATTTTTTTTCTTATCGGAGACTATTTATTGATACTGTGTGTGTCGCCTTCCCGGGAGTTTGTTGACCTACTTGAGGTTGAATGTCGTATTGGTCAACTGGCGCCCAAATTCCGTACTGAATCAGAGCTAGACTCGTACTTTATATACCCACCCCTATCTCCACTATTCTAGCCGGCGTTCAACCAGACCTTGCCCGGGATCGTCTACGAGAGGCGTAGCAACCTTTATAAGTTTTTCTCATTCACATTATTTCATTCTTCTTACCTATTTATTCAATGGTCCATGTGAAACAGACCTCCAGTGGAAGCTTACTTCAAGTGTTCCCCTTGGACTCAGTACTCATTTCCTTGAGAGCTCATCTCTAGACTTCAGCTTTAAGCAATGAAGTTACTCGACTTCCTCTGGAGTTTACAAGCTTCTAATTTCTGCAAGTCGCTGACAGAAACACAGGACTCGCGGTGTGGTCTCCTGTAAATTACCTTTGCACAAGACTCGTGTATATGTCTCTGACCATGTTATTATTCTCACGAGGGATCATTTTTAGATAAGGACGGTTGTTATAACAACTTGTTGACAGAGAGAGCATTTTATATCCAAGCTTTTGTACTTGTAGTGTACAGAAGTTGGCAAACAGATTTTAAAATAAGCTCGGAACTATTTTTCAATATCTGATAATAGAACGGCTCTTATCAAGTTCAGCTCACGGAATCTTCAACTAAATATCATAGGAATCCAATAAAAATTTGAATACTGATCACGCTTTTGCACTTACTTGTTAATAAGATCTGTCTCCACGAATGCATCTTCGCACTGAACTAACAAGATAATGTGGCTAGTACATAAGCACGTAGTTTATACAACGTGCTAGTAACTTCTTTCAACAGTGTAATAACCGTTAGCAGAAAGTTTCGAAGACAGTCATAGAAAAAAGTAATTTGTCTTGCGTTGAGACAACTTCCCTCACTGTCGGTAAAATAGTGATACAGAAAGTTAATATTTTTCAAGTAAACTTTGGAAGCTCAGTTCACATACCGGGAAAAGTTTTCTAGCTACTTTTACTAGCTAAAACGACCAAGACGTTACGTTACTTCCGTTGTTAAATATACTGTGCTGCTACTGGAAGTTGTCTGGGTAAATATCCGGAGTGAATGGAATATTTTAGATATGTCACAATTCTACATCACAAAAGTATTCTCCGGGAAGATAGCTTTAAGAATATTCTTTAACTGAGACATCAGTTTCTGTAAAATGTCATAGTCAATTGGCAGAGCAATAGTATTAATAAAGATAAAGCAATAAATGACACAAATTCTTATGTATGGAATTCATGACTCTCCAAAGCGTGAAAAAGAGCTATTGAAGAAAGATGAATTGTACCGGAAAGTCCCATGAAAATATGACCACAGTGATGATAACTAATATCAAATGTACTTTCATAAAATAGTTGACATAGGGATTGAGTGAGGAGATATTGACTATTTCATGAAAACATGCAGAGTTGAATACCCGTTCTTTACAAGACCTGAGAAAGAAATGTGAGTGATTCATTCACCTTTGAATAGTAAAAAAGAGGCATTTGTCAAAAATGTATCCATCAAGTGGAGTACTAGCTTGGAGGCAGAGTTACAGCGCAGGAAAAAATTATCTAGAAACTATGTCTCTGTGAGTTCCGAAATAGAAATAACTTGCTTTGTAAGTTGAAGATAGCGCAGTTGGAGGATGATATGATTTGGATTAGGAGTGTTGAAGACTTATTTCTTGGAAGTAGGAGTTGAGATTCTCAACAAGCTAGGAGGAGTTTAAGTGGAATACAATGAGAATTGACAAGAAATAGTTTCGAAGCAGGAATACATAAAAGTTCTTAAAGGTTGAATCTCGAACAAGAAAGGAATACAAAGTCCGGTAGTTGCGGATGGAATAAGGGAATCTCTCTAGCTACAAAAACGATGTTAGGAAGAAAGATCACTTATAAATTGCTAATCTTTTCTTCAACGTAAGGCCAACTTCTGTTCTAATAAATTTTATCAGATATAATCAGAAGTTTCGTGAAAGGTCGTTCAACTTATGTTCACCCAAAAGCTCCAGCTCAGTAAAAAAATAAGAACATAAATTGGGAATTTTTTCACAATCTTGCAGATTATCAACTCATATCCGGAGAGCTGTTTCAAGGTTTATGAGAGCAGATCCAAAACTCATACTATTTAGCTGAATATTAAAGAAAGTAGTGGATGGTGCTGACTGTTAGATGATATTCAGAAAACGAAGTGTGGGAATTCAGTCAAGAGTTTTATTTTAATTCTACTCCATAGTTTCGGTCCCACCTGGACCATCTTCAGGAGTGCTACATTGTACAAAGGTGTAAACATGAGGGACAAAATGACAAAGTGAAATGAACAGTGTACTTACAATGAAATTAATGTGTGTATGTGTTAACATCTGTGTGTGATAATAAATTGAATAGAAGTCGGTGTAATAGAAATGAAGAAAGAATCATATTTTCCGTCACAAATTCTTAAATAAAATATTTTAAAAAGTTGAAGAACTGTGCCTGGCAACAACTGACCGTTATGAAAGACCAAGACTAAGTGCTTGTTGAATAAGGTGTTTGCCCGCGTAATGCGGAAAAGCAAAATTTCACAGGTCGATAACAGTTAGTTGATGAAGTCAACCAATGGATATGTTCATGTTCATTCAAACGTGTTTTTAAATACCGCTTGGTTTGACCCGGGTGATGTAAAGTGCAATCATTACATGTAATCTTGTGAATCAAGTTAGATGTCATGTTTATATCCGTTTTGTCTCAAATTTTGGAAGATAAATTACCCACTGTTTTGTGTTGCTTGAAACAAACTTTAATCTTATCATTGTCTTCATAAACTTTCCTAATATTATCACTTGCTCCATCTATGTACGGAATGGTGAAATACTCCACTGTCAAAGGCTAATTGGTGACATTTGTCGTGCTAGACTGTCAACAGCTGTTGATTTGATTTTTTATGCCGTTAATGATACCCCACGGATATCAATATGCACGTAGTGAGTCAGTAACTGTATTATTCACCTCATTGTGATATATTTCAGATGTGAGATGTATGGCTCGTGAGAAAAGATTTTTGATGGAAAAAATGATGGTGATATCACCACTAAATGGTACAAAAAGCCTTCCGCTAGTATCAGGTATCTCAATTCTACATCAAACCATACCAAAAATTAATTTATCAATGTGGCAAAAAATCTTCAACTTATTCTCTAACTTAATCTTTAACTCATTATCATACACAGATGTTAATACATACACACATTGATTTCATTGTAAGTAAACTGCTTATTCCACTTTGTCATTTTGTCCCTCATGTTCACACCTTTGTACAATGTAGCATTCCTGAAGATGGTCTAGGTGGATAGAATAAGAATAAAACTCTTGACTGAATTCCCACACTTCGTTTTCTGAATATTGAAGATTCACAAGCATATCTTGAAGATTTCTTGATTAACAACCGGTTAATCCTAATTGGCAGTTGAAAATTCAAAGTCTGAAGTTTTTTCATGATTTTCAGACATGATTGCAGAAATAATAGTACCTGTGAATTGAAAGTACCATAAAAAAGTGCTTCATATGCACAAGTGCTACAATGCATAATGAACGAACTTGTCTATTGGGGATGGCTAGAGATTGACTCGTATGCAAATAAATTGAAGACAAATAACACCAATTGCTAGATGGAGTTTTTGTAGGTTTACTTTGGAGAATTGACTGATTCTTGAATTTCCATTGATTTATTATCAATATCTGATGAAGCGTGTCTGCCTCCAGTCAGTAATCTTCTGCAAATGGTTATTTCTACAACGTGCTTAACAACAAAATTTTTTCAATATATTCAAATGTATTAATCTGTGCCCTTGAGATAGAATTGATGTCTCCATGAATCATATTACTAGTCGTAAGAAAACCCATGTGTCAGAAAAGGCAATTTTTATCATCGATTTTCTTCGACCGCTGGGTTGAGATTGTAAATGGGATACAACTTGATCCATATATGTCATCTGTTTGTATGGAGGAGTATGATTATCTACGGATATTACAGAACACACCACCAGGACTGTTATAAGACCTTCCACTGAATATTTGGCAGTTTCAATGGTCTCTCTATAACATTGATATGTAAAAGAACTGCTCACGAAGTTCGTTGGATAGACCATGGTTGTCTAAAATCATGGCCGCTGAGGTCACTGGGTTTTGATCTTCTGAACCTCAATTTCTTGGCATATTTTAAGTCATAAGTTTAGAGCCACACAATTATTATCGTCAAATATATAACGTTTCCCTAATTCAAATTGCTACGATATGTATGAAAATCTGAGTAGCAAGATTGTCATTAACTATTTCTGTTATTGAATACTTTGGTGGATATTAGAAGCAGCAATAATTCTTCATGAAGTTTTTTGATGGGAGATTATCTATTCTAACATATATCTCCAAAATATTACTGTTTCAGCAAGAATTTCATCCTCCCATATTTCAGTTACGTGCACAAGGATCTTGAGAATATTCTATTGGGGTCAGAGGTTACGAACACTCAGCACGTGATTCACGCAACTAAATACTGAGTCACGTGTACGCCAGGAATGCCCGTGAGTTCTGCTTTTCCTTCCAGATAATAAATCTAGAGGATAAATCTAGAACATTGATCCTGTCATCATAAACCGGTTAAATAGGTATTGAGACTTCACTTGCTCTGAGAATGCAGAATTGGAAATTGTGTGAGGTCGTTCTGGTAGCTTGCCATTTCATATATGCTTCAATAGACAGATATACCCTCATATATTCAATAATTTATTTCATCCCCCATAATTCTGCAGCTTTGGGAAGAATATGATAAACGCCTTGAATCTACCTCAAAATTCTCTTATCTTTAGAGCTTTATCCGCCCCAAGATCTATAAATCCTTTGTTGTTTACATGTCCTTGACTGTGATGGACCAAACCACGATGTTGGGACGAGACATAGGTAAATAATGTGTACAATTTAAATATCTGATGCTGCTCGGTGAAGGCTATTCCAGATCACGGAGGTAGATTAGGCAAATGTCTCTGGAATGTGTACTCGTACCAAAACTATTACTGCCATCTCAGACCGTGTTGTCCAACAAGAGGTCCCCAAAAGGATCTAAGCACTGATATACAGAAATAAATGATGAGAAGTGTGATAAAGAAATCTGTCGGTTTATTTAATGTATCAATTGAAGCATTATACCAATGTGAATGAAAATTTCAAAGATAAGTGACTCATAAGTTTGTACACTAGTTGGGGTTTTATTTTAAAGTCAATCAATGTGGAAGTTGGTACAGGATATAACTTTTATAAGTTACATTACCTATTATCTTTCAAGTTAGTTAGCCATCGATGTCATAGTAGAATTAAACAGTTCAATTTTCAAGTCTATCAATCACTCCTCTCATCAATCAGCTTCATGTTGATAAATTAAAATGCAGAGGGAATGTATTTCACAAGATTCTTTGGAATAGTGAAGTAACAGACGTGTTTACAGTGATCTCATATTGATTTCTATGATTTGATCTGGTGGTAGTATTTCTTGAGTGTTATGGTAATAATTACCTCTTCTTATATATTTTCCATAGTCGTTTCATCAAATTGTTATTATATATGGTCGTGAACCCTTCTACCCGAAAGTGTAGTTAACATTCAAAATATTTGGATTTGCGGGAGGGAACAGAAGATCCAGAGTAATCTGATACTTCAAGAGACACCAGAAGTCTACGCTGATGTTTTAGTGAAGCCATTAACATCATCCTTCATCAAACTAGACGGAAATCAAGGGCCGGTGTGTAGTTGACTCAAAGCTGCTCCGAGCATCAAATGGAATCATTAAATTTATAGAATACATTGGTCTGTTGCAAAAATTATATCTTGCGTTTTCTCATGTATAACGGATTGAAATATCTTCCAAACGATCATAAACTACCTTCAACACAAATTAAAACCTATCGAGGAGAGTCTTGGGTCAAAATAATCAACTAAGTACATCCAGTTCTTCCAAGGAATACATGAAGAATAATCAATACTACTAAAAATTTTACCCGTAATCCCAAGACAAGCTCTACGTCATTCAACAACCTGACAGAATATTTAGTAGGACACAATTCAAATACTGCAGATTGAATTGACCAGAAGAGCTCTAAGTGTTATATTTAAAAGCCTTCAACTTCGTTGAAACTTGAAACGTCTAATTTGAACCCAAAATACAGTTCCATTTTCCATCACTCTTGATCACCATCATCTAAATTGTTCTTTCAGGGATCATCAAATTGATCAACTTATAATTTTCCTGTGAATATCTAAGAAGAAGCTCCAATCAACCAACTATCCAAGAGGTGATCAATCAGATCACTTGATACAGATTCTCAAAATGAAATTGTTGTAGGCTGCACTCAGTTGGGATTTTGTATGTGATGATTATTTTGTTCTTTGTGGATTATGTATATGGTAATGTTTATGTCCAATTAACAGATCTCAACAGATCTAGAGCACATCAATTAACGCAAATTTAATAGAGTTTAGCTTACATAGTGATATAGCTTTAAAATTGCGGAGCATTAGACGTATACAAATAGCGACCCCAGAATAAGCACTCACAAAGACTGAATATATTTGTCTTAATTGTGGTCGGTACAGCTGATGAGATAGACATCTATCATTGAAAGCCTTGCAAACTGTATTAAATAGTTCCCAGTCCGTTTGATCTAACTTAAAAGTCAGCTTGATTCTTGTGAGAAATATCAATTTATCTCAGTGTAAAATACTTTGGACAATCACGAGCCTTGGCTATGTGTCTGACTTTCAGGACCATGAGCGTACTTAGAACAGATATCGATTTCAGAATGTCAAACAAAACTTATTACACTGATGCTAGTTAAAAGAAGCTTCTAGTGTAATGTTAATCATCAAATCATCCACAGTAGTTCTCGATAAATCTGGTGATGTCTCTAGTAGAATCAAAGTGAAAGATATCAATGGATGAAGAAACCAATGACGGTGTGAAATAGAAGCACTTATTCAATTGGCTTAATACAGCCTGGACAATAAGATTATTCATAGATTTCAAACAGACCATGATGTATGTAGAATTATCTGCAAAATGAATAACTGATTCAAAAAGAGCTGCATATAGGCTATGTGCCAGGGGGCAAAGTTAGAACAAATATCGATGCGAGCACTCATGGTGAGCACAATTGTAAGCATCAAATTCCATTTCTCAGAAAACGTCATTGAGCTGTCATTGAGCATTGTGGTTTAAAAGTGAAAATAATTGCATATAGAACATAGAAAAACGCTTGTTCTGTTTCAGGCTGTTGTGTTAAGGATGATTCAAGTGAAATATAGTTTCAAAGATTCCATGTACCCAGTTATAACATAAAAAAAACGAGTGAAGTGGATCAAAGCGGAAAATAGAGTAGTATCTGTCATTCATCATCAATCTATATAACAAACATGTTTGTAGTTCAATTATAAAATTGGAAATATTCATCACCGATTTGGGATTTATAAATTTACTGCTATTTCCAATTTGTAAGGTGTTTCAGTGATAGAAGATTGTCGCATGCACTTTCCAATCATTTTGTTGTTAATATTGCTAACAACATATTCTTCAACATGTTCAATATTGCGGAACTAATTTTACGCTTTTCTTCAGTGCTTTCTCGGTAGGAGGGATATAGTGTTTGATATATACAAACTCGATCCGAAAGATCATCGGCGTCATAATTTGAAGTTATCCTGTCTATTTAGACGAATTAAGATGTTTTCTCCAATAAGTACGTTATAATTGAAGAAGAAAATACTCAAAATAAATAATCGCAACGTATCTTCCATGCTATGCAAATTATATTATACGCACACAGCTAAATTGAATAATATTAGCACATTACAAAAATAAGAAATATTGTGATCAATACTGGATCCGAATCAGACTTATGTTGAAGTGGGAAATATTAGGACTATATCCATTCTGTGTATGACACACACACACACACACCAACACATACATTTATGCAGTGTGATTTATTAGTTTGATATGAAGACTGTTCTATTAGTGGATAATGTTGCAATAGAGAAACTCGCTTCGCGTTACCTCAAACGACATGCATATGTGTGACTCACTTTCTTACGATCATTTTATGCGATACCATTTAACGCTTTGCACTCGTAATTAATTTTGAAAGCAACAACAATGATTCCATGCAATGCCTCATTGAGATGATGAATAAAAAGAATACAATAGGTAAGTATTCCCGCATACCATCAACTCACATCTCACATTCCAATACATCCCATTTTATCTAATGTAGGGATTATATCAGTTACTCAGCTCTGTACAAGTGAAATGATGAAACTATACATTACAGAATTAGATAGGTACATCATTCATATTTAACCACGACTGCAGCAGCAGGGGTGATTATTATTCATGTTCGCTATTTGTGAAGCAACCACTCATATCTCGCTATTTTACTTCAGCAATTTGTGGTACAACTTTGAGTTCAGAGCTTGAATCCAGAAGGATTGTATTGTAGATTCACGCGTACGGCATCTGTTATGCAGTGGTCAAAAGAATATCAGACTAGTGCAGAACTGAATGAATTTTCATATTTATGATAATGCTTGCTCCGCAAACCAGAATAGTAATACTGCTTTAATTTTCACGTTTTGCTCGACTTCAAGTTTCTGTGTAACCGCATTTAATATTCCGTTGCCAAGCTCTGAGCATTTTCAAGTGGAATGATAGCTACATTTCACTTCGTAAACGTATTTAGAGCTCCACAAATATAGTTTTATATCCATTTCTCTATTTAGAGATTAGTTTAGCTTCTAGCAAATTAATCAATTTTCAACTATTATATCAGATGGAAATAGATATCACTCAATTCAACTTCAAATACTGGATTTTGAGAGCTTGTACAAGCAATTTTGTACGTTGTGACCATTTTTCTCTTAAATTGACTTCTTCGTAGACATGCACCACAATGTGCTCCAAATTCATATGGTTCTTGTTTTGGCCTTGATCCAATTCAAATTTCAACATGTATTTTATTCATTATCTCTATTATACAATGTGAACATTTGATTATACTCCACACTAACCTGATGATGGCGGGCCGTTACGGAGCCGAAACGTCCTGCCGGTAGTATATGATTTTTGTGGTATGAATTTATTTTGTCCCTTTGTTACTTTCATCGTTTCAGTCTTCCTTTGAATTTGTTATACTCCTCGCCGTAACAACAACGTCATCCGCATAAGCTAACATCTGAACAGCCTTTGGTTTACCTACGTCGTCGTATTCTCCACCAACCTCAATTTTACAGTTATATCACAAAGTGGAGAAATGACGAAACGTGTGACGTAGTACAGGCAAATGAATAGATGATACGTGTCACGTGTTGATGCCAGGTGTGTCTGCAACCAATTGGTCTTAAGCTGTCATGATGAGTGATCTTGCGGTGAGATTGCACTTCGGATTATGTCGAGTTTTGAGTGGTACAATCCCACTGTGATGTCGCCCATCTGCTTCTGCTCCAATACCTTGTTACATAAAATATTTAGCAAGATATCTAATCATGTAGGGCATCATCCCCAATTTATTACTGCTTGAATGAGGTAAATATACAGCAACTCACCAACAGTTGTATAGGTATGACAGCTTGTCAAATTGTTGAGAAAAATTTTGGATAACTTTCGCGAAATCGAATATTCCGACAGAAAACATATTGAGTTTATCGTGCTATCGATTAATTCTGGGCTGGTGTCTTCAACTTCAAATAAAATATCTAGAAAGTGATTGATGTAATCATAATATACGACCACAACTTCAGCTATCTCAAATCCTAATCGATGATCGTCTTCTACCATATAGTGCACCATCGTAACGATTCCATCTATGATTTTGTTCATCTTCTACGTAGATTGTACGACCACCTTCTGAATCATCTTCTCATCAGTATTTGTTACCGAACGTTCTTAAATTACGATTTTCATGTGCATAACTTTGTGTATACTCTTTTATTATCATAAATCTTTTGTTTCACGTAGTTAATTATGTACCGCTTCATTTCTAAGCGCTTCTCAAGTTTGTAATTAATTTTTAGAGGTTTGTAGACAACATTGATTAAATAGTTCGCTAATTAAACTGCAAGAAAGAGTAATAAGTGATTCCACCTGATACTATTAATCAATTTTGCCATTATTGATTAAAAAGTTAATCAGATTGATGCGTTGCTGAGGTTGAGCTGGTCTTCTAGATAAATGAGCTTGGAGCATACCTACAATACATCTAGGATAGCTAAGAATACAATATACATTGTCACGATCAAGAGTTGTGAACAAAAAGCACGTTCTCCAAAAAAAATTCATGGGGATGATCATAATAAGTATCTCTTATATTCAAGTGATTTTTGATCGATAAAACTATCAAGCGGAATAACAATCCATCCAAACTCTTGCTACATTCAAAATGGGGACTACTTGCAATCAGTTATTCAACAGTATCCGAATGATAGATTTCTCAAACAATCCAAAGGAAACAATATCTGCTACGGATCTCACAAACATGAGATTTGAATGTTTTTCACCCTTATTAAATTTTGTTCTTCTTGAATGTTTCAAGGTACAAATAATACCACAAAGATATCATCGAGGGAACTCTGCTTTCTATCGCAAAACAGAATATTTGATATGTGTCACTTGCCGTTATCACAGTTTTCTGTTCTTCCCTTCCTTTAGGCCTAGAAGCTTAAACTTTCTGAATATCTGTCACATATAAAAGATTGTAGACAATAAAATACATTGTAGAGAGCTATAATCTAACTACGTATAAATTCAAACCTTCATCTGCTAGCAGATCAGGATTTTAGAGTCCCAAAAAAAGATTTCTTCAACAAAGTTTGCTCCATTATCTGATTGCTCTCACAAATTCTTTCACGCAGTTCATGCTTTTCAATGAGTCTAATCAGAAAGCTATCATTTATAGAATTACTTGACTGCGTACATGCCTTGCTCTTTGAGAATTTGTTCATATATGAACAAAATGAATATTCACTGATCAGATGTCATTTGATTCTTTCGAAAAATTCCTTCAAATTATAATACCTATCCGAAGAGGACCAAATTAACTTGAAACTATAAAAAATTATTTGCAGGCAAACCAGACAAATAATATATTGACAGAGTTCCTGAAGATGTCACTCAAGGCTTAAAAATGAAATTACAGGACGATCTTTCTGCTAAAATCAACTCAAATCACAAATTTGAAAACAGATTATCACAAAATACGTGATGTTTCTTGTATTTATATTTATCTATACTTATGAAAGTCACTGCGCTTGAGCGTTTGTTCGTAGCTTCCCCCAATCACATTATCACTCTCAGATAAATCTCCTCTCATGAATTTTCCATTTCATTTCTCCTACAAGTCTAAAATGAGCATGGAGCTTCTTCTAAGCAATTATACATGGTGCTACATCACTTCTGTACCAAACGTTTATTGTTAACTGAATTTGAAATTCAAAATAGTTTATTTGGAGTCAACAAAATTAGGGACGGATCACGTGGAGTGAGTATTTTTAGACATTATAGGTGTTCGTCACAAATACATGGGAATTACCATACCGCCGTTGATGGAAACATTCTACATTGTACAAAAGTGGGTTTTGCTGTACCTTGGCATTAACTAACATGTCTTCATCAACTCATTGTTTATGTATATATGAGCACCGCACTATTCTGTATGCACAACACAATCAAAATAAAAGTCCAGCGGAGTTATAGAATGAACAATAGAGTCGACGAGAGTATATTGCAACGGAGTTAATGAATCATGAATGCAACGAATATTTCGTAAATTGTCATCTGTGTGATTAGATTTGAACAAAATTGATAAGAATAATTTGGAAAAATGTGCATTGTTATTGGCAAGATCACAAGCAAATTCCGGAAAAACCTATCTGTTTTAGAAAGCGCTTGGTGAAAAACTGTATTTTTCTCCAAGGTATGCATAATACAAGTATACTCATTTTGATATATCAATGAAGATGGTGCAAGTATCATTCAATCTATTAACTCTGTGGTCTCTATTATTGTGAACCTTGGATGACGTTGAATTTATTTTAGTTCGCTGTCACTCATAATGTTATCAGAGAAGAAGATGTGTTTTCATCTCTGGATTCAGGAAAAAGTGAGCTTTTTTGTTTCAGATCCGCCTTGATCATTGAACTGAATATCAGCTATGACACATATTTCTGTCCCTGTTACGTAAATTAGTATTAGAAGTAGAAAAAAAATTTTTGTCAATAATTTTTGTAGTGAAGAAAATATAACTAAGAATAGCTCAATAGAAAGTATATCATTGTATGCTGTCTTTATTTTTCCCAATATCGTTCAATTCCAATAAAACTCCAATCACACAGGAATGGTGTACCAATTATATACTTCAATTGATCAGATAAACTGATTTTAGGTCGTTAGAACAAACCATTATACTTGGCATCCCCAAGGAATTTCTATGCCAGGAATTTTATCTGGCTCCCACTGCTCGGTAAACAATATTCAATCAATTGATAGAAGAATAATCGACAACATAATCATATTTTATGTAGAAGACAGAACACTTGCAGTTCTTGATTGAATTACATTCGATTCAAAATAGTTATTTGGGTATTGAGGTCAGTAAGAAAAGTTTGGAGGTCGAACCTTGATGAGGTTTCCAAATATTATGCAAAATAGGTACTGTATTAATTGACTATGATGCTCAAAAATTTTTTTGCACGATTGGAAGATCTATCCAAGATATGAATCCAAATTTTCTCTTTCAAATTGAGTTACCACTAACGATTGTTTATTCGCTGTCAGCTGTCAAGTTTGACATTTTATTGTAAATATTTAATTACAAATAGAGATGAATTGATAGATATTTTTTGTGAAAATCCACAATTTTTGACTTACCGCCTTTGCCCATGGACGGTAAGTCAGCATAACCATAGTAACCACAGTTTGCTAGTAAAATCAACATACCATCTCGAATAGAAGGCCGGTAAACACATGAAAACGCCCAATCGTGCAAAAACAGTATTAAAACAAACTGTTCCAACTACATTCAATGTTCTAACCAAATGAATTCATAAATATAATTCATTCAATGTTTAAATGAAAGTCTGAATTTCCAATTGGAGCATTAGTTCAATATTCTCCTGCAAGAAGTGGTAGCACACAAATTTCTGAATTATATTCGGAGTACGAAAACATTTCGATATAAACCATACAAAACTCAATTGAAGGCGGAACAAACTCACTCCACTTCTGTGTAATTGACTTTATGATTTTATCTTGGTTGGAAACCACCCTTGAATGATTTACAGCTGTTCCATTCCACTCTTCTAGAGAAATATGTATACTAATGAGAAGTACTTGGCTTTTTGCTGTATCATCTTTACAGTTCACCGTTCGCAGGAATCAATCGTGTGATATATCACTAGCTTTCGTAAAAAGCTTCAGATGACTTATAGGAGTTCTTCAATTGACAGCGAGGAACATGTATCAAGCTCTAGTTCGTGAAGTAAATCAATGCGTTGGTTTCTGGATATTCCTCCAGCATTGAAATAATTTGCCTCACAGAAAAAGCCTCACTTGACAGGTAGGACATTAGATAAAATGACATTTTAACATTATTTTTGGTTATGGAAAAAGCAAATTTCAAAGCTGTTGGAGAATCTAATTCTCGAAGATCACATGCATTTGAAATTACGACATCAATATCCAGTGATCAGAACATCAATATTTTGAGTACCTTACCGCTTTATGAAGCTATTAATTCAAAACTTCCCTCTTAATTCCTAAGAGCATGCTATATGTCATTGACTTCTGGATCATGTAACCTAAATCAAATTTGGTTCACCTTTGATATCAATAACTGCAATTTCTTAATGACTGACTATCACGAAATGTATCATAATTATTATATTCAATCCTGATCACATTTGAACAACAATTACACATATTCTAAGTGATAGAAGTTCATATTAAAGCAATGATCTTCCCAGTTTCTTGAAGGTTCCTTTATTCTGACGCTTGTAGAATAAATAGTTCACGACGTCTAGCCTTCATTCTCGTTATTATGTTCAACAACAATTTTTATAAGTACGTCGCAATGTTATACTTATTTACCAATCTAATGTACATATCTGGCGTAATATAATTTGAAATGCGTCTATGATTTCGGAGCTTTATGGAAATGTAGTAATTAATGGAAACTGTTAAAATAATGTGACGTGAATTTTTATTAATTATGAAAATGTGCTGTCGTTCAACACAACTACAAAGCCTTGAAATCTAGAACATGATTATATCACACACCTTAGCAACAACCAATGAAATTAAGGGATTTTCCATGGTAACGAGGTATATCGCGATAATATTTTCTCATAACTCGATATACCACAGTAGCTTTTTGAAAAATAATGAAAAATATAACAATTAATAAATTTTATGGTTTGTGAAATAATCCTTGCAAATACACTCCAAGATTCGGTATATTATCGCATATACCTTGAATTTAACTCAAATACTTTTTGTCTTGGGTAATATTTTACTCGGCAAATTTGGACCTTTATAATCAACGATAATATTCCTCGAGCTAAAGCTCTCGGGTATTATCAGATTATGAATCCCCAAATTTGTCTCGTAAAAAATTACCCAAAAGACAAAAAGTATATTCGTGAAATTCTTCGGTATATCGATAATACACCTCTCTATCGGTATATTACCGTTGAATATATTCAGAAACCACTGAGAAGGACGAACAATTTCCCCTCACAATTGAACAAAACAAATTGTGATAAAGAATCTCATTGGTGATTTTCATCGTCTCTGACAAAATGGAACTCGTAGTATTTGCACAATTCGTCGCAAATTCGAATGCAAAATAGAGCAAAAACATCAAGGTACTTAGATTTCAATGCATTAAAAAACGTCTCCGACGTCTGTTTATTCTCTATTTGCGTCGTTCCGCCAATGTGAAAGAAAAACTGGCGTGAAGTTGACACGAAAATGAAGATAGAAGCTTCGAAGTGCTGACGCAAACAAGGCGGCAGAGAACGAAGTAACGTATGCGCACTGCAACGGAAAACAGTTTCCAGGAAATTACCTTCATTGTGTCGGTTAAGAGACTATTAACAGCAGTAGTGGGATTACAAAAAATATCCTAGTTTCGACCTCGATGTCCTAGCCAGAGCCGGTTTCATATTAAGCTCAGTCACCTATAATTCACATCAATTTACGTGATAGAACAAAGTCATTGATGTATGTAGCAAATTAGAATTTTGGAAGTCATGTGTCACAAACAAAACGAGTTGAATTTAACATACAAATTGTATTTTCGTTTCTAAATTTTGCAGAAGGATAAAATAATAAGACCCTTGCGAGTAGATCAAAATATTAAATATGTGTTTATACTCACATTTTTCCAATTCCGCTTCTGTTTCTCAATCTTATTGTCACATTCTAAAGGTGCAACAATTCTGAGAATCTGTTCCTATGAGAACTCTTATTGCACAGAGGGGAATAATTTTGTCACTACATTGCTGCCAGCCAGGGAGAAAGAAAATCATGCAACTGAAATGAAATAAACACTTACTAGTCTTCATAGTGCGAATAATATGGAACTTATTTGTAATTGAAAATATATCCAAGAATAACAAATTATTTGCTATATTAATAATATGAAACAAACATTTTCCTAGTAACTTGGGAGATATGTATCAAAAAGGTCTTTGACTTTGGAAGTCGATGACATATAAACTAAAAATGTAATAAGTTGTCAACAAGATGATACCGCGAATTTGGTTTGCGTGAACAAACTTAAGATGATTTCGATCAACCGTCACATCGTGAAGGTGTTAAACAGTTCATTATTAGTAGTTGAAACCAAGCCCAAATAACATAAGAATGCTCATCATAAACAGCATAATTATACATCATGAAATCTCAGGCCACCAAAGATGGGGATAAGATCAAAAATAGATTACGCAAGCATTGCCGACTTCACAGCAAAAAAATCCAAATCAAAGCTATCAAATCCCATACATAACGCAGCAATTAAAATACTATCTGAGCGTTCAGAACGAGCTCAGTTGACAGTATCCTAACGGAAATAGGAGAAACAGCACTCCAAATCTGAGTTACGTCATCAAACTACCCAATAGTCCCAATAGCCTTTCCAGAATATACAAATCCTGAACCGAAGATGAAAATAAAACTTCTCTCCAAAAAAATATTATATCTTACCTTCAGGAAATAGAGCTCACAATTGGTACAATCTGTCAAACAGTACCCCACATACTCCCAAAGACAATGGTGACGCCCAATATTATCTTTAAACAAGCCGAATACCGTAAACCCCAGACTCCATTACAGTTCTATCAAACAGAATTCCAAAGTATACTAAAACATCAGAATCTACAACAAAATAACATGATATTCACGGATGGATCCAAAATCAAGAACAAGATGGAAGCTAGTATTATAGCGCACAACAGACCATACAAGTAAGTGCACTATATATACAGCTGAGAGCTTTAGCATAAGAGAAGCAACAAACATAATCAAGCAACGTAACAAAGATAATTCTGCAATTTGTACAGACTTCCTCTCAGTTATCCAAGGTATACAAAATGTATACATGGAAAATAAGATTATCCAAGATATACAGAGAATACACGAAGCAATCAACGACCAAGGAAGAAAAATAAAAATAATATGGATACTCCCACAAGTAAACATATAAGGAAACGAAGAAGCAGATGAAGCAGCAAAAGAAGCCATAGCCACAGGAAAGCAAGACATCCTATCACCCACAATTAACATTGAAAACCTCATCAGGACAAGAACAAGAAAAATACGGTGATCACAATGGATAAAGATAACACATACCAAACTGAGACAAATACAAAAAGAAAAAATAATAGAACTAGAAGAAAACTCGTGCTGCCACCACCAGACTAAGAATTGGACATACACGACTCACTCACGCCTCAATACTTAAAAAAAAACAACCCTTAATATATGTGATACATGCAATACACAATTCACAGTGGAAAGCATAATAACACATTGCAACAAATACAACAACAAAAACCAACAACACAAAACCCAATCTACTCTGGAACAAGCTATCTCAAATAACAAACAACACACTATGAATATTGTGAACTTCCTGAAAAACAGACCTAATAAACAAACTATGATGTACATGTACAGATAATCTAAATTTACCATGAAATATAATAGTTCAAGATACCAAACGTTACTTATTTTCTGAGAAACAAAATTTATGGGTGAGAGTAGTGTTAGATGGTACTTTGATCATATGCATATTTGCTGGTTAGTGCCGATGGCCAATTTATAGATAGGAGGTGCTATGGGTACGTCAAGATATTACTTACTTTTGCAAAGTCTTAGTGCTAATTCTTTTGTATGTTCTGGAGAATATTGTTGAAAGTTGATAGTCGACACTGCCAGACACCCATTGACAGAAATTCCTGCTAAACGCTTCAAAGATCGCAAAAAAATAACGTAGTCTCACTCATTGTATGCGTCCTAATTTCTATATTTATGATACTCAGGGAGCAATTTTGATACTTTTTGTAAACAGGTTTGGATGCTAATAGATACTTCGCTTACTATCAAGCCTACAAATAGTGGCCTCGCGCTTTTATTCACAGCGATATTTTAATTGTGTCTGGGAGATGTTTAGCCCCACAATTGATCTGGCTGTCAACAAAAAGTATCGAAATTGCTCCCTTAGTATCATATATAAAATCAGCACTCAGACTATAAGCAAGATCACGTTATTCTTTGCGAGCATCAAGAAATCTAGCAGTAATTAACACCGATTGAAAGTGTCTAGCAGTGTTGATTATAAATTTTCAACAAAATTCTTTGAAACATACATGAAAATCAGCACTCAAGACTTCAAGAAAAGTGAGTAATATCTTAACGGACCTCAAGCACCTCGTATCTGTAAATTGGCCGTCGGTACAAACTAGCAAGTATACGTAAGATCAAAGTTCATACAAACACTACTCAATTCCATATATTTTGTTTCGCAGAAAATAACTAACGTCTGGTCTTTCTCTATAAGACCTAATAGATTATGTTCTGAGGTATTAGTGGCGTGAGAGCCAGAATATCCTATTTTTCAATGGAAAAAAAAACTGCATGATCAAATTGCTATTCTCCAATTGATAAACTGCTAGATGTCGTGATGTGTGCTCTGTCTCTCAATAATTTACATGATTTGCTTGAATAGATGTCACCCTCAAATTCAATCAAACCTCTCACCAAATGTGACCAAGGCCTTAGCTACGTTCGAGCTCTATTGATAAGCAATTTTTGTGATAAGGACTTTATCCTTTTGAGTAGGGTATATAGATTTTGGTATTTAATATATCGAATGATATAATAGGGTGCTAAAAAATAATTTGCTATCAGTTTAATGTCGGACAAAATTGTTGAAACTTCAGACTATACATTTCCAGGTATTTGACTCAAATCTGTTGATTACCAACAAAATCTTAGTTCACGGCCCGTAATAAAACGTGAGTTCTTTGAATTTTATTGTTTTAAACTAACTGCTTCTTTGATTAGATTCATAATTCACTGCTGCATTCTGCATCAATTTATTCACCATCTTAAACCTCTGGACCTAAGATTGTGCAAAACAGAATCCTTGAGATAAATAGACTTTTTTGGTTTTAATTTTGTATATTCATTCTAATTTTCACGTATCGTTTTCCTATCCAAAAGTCTTCTTCAGAAAAAATGATATGAAAATAAACAAGGCAAAAAGATATCTAGATAATTATAAATTAAAAATTGAAAATATACAGACCACTAGATATGAAAACGAGGGTTCCACGTTTAGTGCAAAAAGAACAAAATTCCTCTGGCACTCACCCAAAGTCTGAGGGAAAACCACGTGAGAGCCTCAACAGAGGAATCAACGATATATGTAATAATTTTTAAGACTCATACCGTTGATTCCTCTGTTGAGGTTTTTACGTGGTTTTTCCTCGGAATTTGGGTTAATTCCAGAGGAATTTTGTACATTTTGCACTAAATGTGGAGCCCACGTTTTCACATCTAGTAATCTATATATTTTGAATCTATAATTTCCAATTATCTAGGTACCCTTTTGCCTTAATTATTTTTATATCACTTTTTCTGAAGAAGACTTTCGGATAGAAAGTCGAAACGTCAAAATAAAAATAAATTATACAGAATTAAAACCAAATAAGTCTATTAATTATAATATAATTCTGAAAGCAGGTATCACCTAGAATCTGAGCAGTAAACCCTCCAAAAATTCATGAACTCTTCAGATCAAAACAGACACATCGACTTGAAAATAAATTTTTTTCACCAAGATGTTTGATGTACATCTCCACAAACACACAAAACAACAAAATAGTATAATTCTATACAGATATCATGCAAAAATAATAGTTGAAGAATATAAGAAACACTCAACGATCTCAAAAAAACATTGAAAATATCTAGGGAAGATGAAATTATAGAAAATTCATGTACAGTTCACATGTTACCTAATATTTCATGTTGTCTCGTTTCTGTTGTATTATAACAGATTATTTCCATTCTAGTTGATTCGCTATGAGATTAGCCACCAATGATCAATGATAAATGGTGAAAAATATGTAATCTGAAAGTATCGACTCATAAATTCTCACCAGGATTGAAATTTTTTCATATTTTAAGCTCATACAGCATTTTCCATTATCATCTGCAGATAATTACAGGAATGTGCTCCACCATACAATCAGTAGCGTTTTTCCAGAATACAAGGATACCACTTGAATTATTGATAGTCTTATCCTGTTGTCATCTGGAGTTGAATTTTGAAAGATAGTTTGATTGATTATTCGTATTATAGCTGTTGGTCAAAATACAGGAATACAACGTGAATAAGAGCATTCCCAAATTGAGATTCTTAAGCTTTTGAGAAACGTTTAAGTGCGTATGAATCTAGAATTAGGTTTGAGTTTTCAGTAGACGAGGCTCTGTTCTGGATATAACTTACTTCTGGTATTGAAAATTTCAACAAGAATAATTCTGTATATCACAAAATCGTCGAAGGGATCTTTCAAGCTGTTACCACGGAATCATTACTCAAGCAACTTAGTTTATTTTATCCCATGAAAGCAGAAAGAATTTAAATAGTGGCGAACATCAGGTAAATTTTTTAGTTGTGACAGGTAATGAGCGATATACCCATAGTATAGAGCAACAGACATTTAGATAAATAATCCAGCAAATAGACCAATTGAAAGTGTCGTATATAATACATCCAACACTCATTCACAAGAGAACTGAATTTAGTTTATGTAACTCAATTGCTGAGCGTTTCATATCGTGTTAGAGTTGGTATGCATGAACGCTCAATTTAGTTTAGAGGTGAGTGTAGAGGGAATTTCTCTGGTATACCGTTAGTAGGATAAATATTATGGATCTATTAATCCACTCATTCCAGTCAAATGTGTACGTGACAAAAGCACAAATCGAATATAATAATAATATAGAAATATTCATCAATTTCGCTAGATTCCATGTCAAGTATATAAAAGAATTCATAAATTTCTCATTTCAATATTTCTAGCGAAAATTAATCTACTGCAAACTTTCCGAATCAAGATAATTAAAAAACATTTTATGATTGAAAGAGTAAGAAAACCAGAAAGAAATCTAGTGTAAGAAGAAATTCAATTTTCAAGTTTATATATCTCTGTTTTTGTTGCATATCCGCAGCTAGACTTCGCAAGATGTATTTCTCCTAGTGAAAAATGCGATAAAATGAAGCATGGTAAAACTTTTTCGGTATATTTTTTACTTAGTACTTTTATCATTTTCAGCACAAAAGTTGCACTATTTGAATCAATACTCATCGACAAAAAGAGAGACGAATAATTTAGAGACATTTTAAATGTTGTTAGTTGGTGAATAGTTGGAAGAACAACAAGCGGAGAGAAGGGTTCCAAAGGACATGTGCGGCAGCCACAAGTTTGCATTTATATACTGTGGTTGATGAAGTTGAACATTATCAAAAACTATTTTCATGTAATTATTTATTGCTATTATCATAATGATCCTTCTGTGAAGGCTACGTGGTATGAATTATTTCAGAATATATTCCAGCACTGACTGTTTCCAAGCATTTGAAAGTTGAAGATGAAAGGAAGTTCCGATTGAAACGGTATTATTTGCCGGTATACACAGAACTGAATTTAATTTCAAAACTTGCAAGCAAAGTTTGCTTGAATTATTTTGCTCAAATTCGTGAATCAAAATTCATGATGAATGCAATTCTAGAACAGTTAATAGAATTGTAAATTCAGGAAAGTACTAGATGTGGGACTTTATTCTATTAGTAAGTCTTTCTGTTCTAATACTTTGTTGATTGTTTTGACGGAACTCGCTTAGGATGAATATTATGTATATTTTATTATAAAGCTGCTTGAAAAATTGAGGAAAATCCTACTAATACTGGTAAGCTGTTTCAAATTAATTTTCAATTATCATGTGTCATTTTTTCTGGTGTCATCTTGTTTTTTGCATTTTTACGATTAAAGCTTCAACACAAAAATGTATGGAATAATCGGTTCCATATCTTTCTCTTTCAATATTGGTTTTAGTCAAGCTTCATCCCAACGCGAAGCTGCTCTAAGGCTCTTAAGTATAAATATTTGAGATTTGAAAATTTTAACACTTTGTGGAAAAGCTTTTCAAACTTGGAGCTTTATTTTTGAATTGGAGAATGGATTAGCCTTGTTATTATCCCAAAGTCCTAGATAATCCTATTCGTGAAAGTTGGTAAGAGATAGAGAGTTACTTATAAAGCTAAAGTTTGTTCTGATGTTTGCTAAGAAGTACTCAAATAGCATGTGACAGGAATACTTGAAAAAGTGACTTTCTGAATGAAAGAATTCAAGAAAATGACCGTCAAGTTCTGTCATGATGGTTCATCTCCAATATTAAGTGAGCGATGAACAATTTAGTCATTATAACAGCGGATGAAGATAGAGGTAACTTTTTGCTGGTGATGAAATCAGTGACGGGGCAAGACCAAAATTCAATGTGGACAAGGAACAATGTCATAAATCAAAAATCAATTGCAGTAGCTTTCTACTACTAACTTCATTACAGTATGGAATAGACAATACTGCCAAAGCTGAAAGACATTCTTGATCCATCAGATAATTTTTTATCAGTCTTAATTTTGAAAAGCTCTTATTGGCGGAGCCTGTACTTACCGGTATTGTCAACAAAATCAAATGGATAATGTAAATACTCGGTGAATTTCTTCCAAGTTATTTTCTATTATGTACTAAAACAGTTATTTCACGTCTTTAATAAAGTCTGGTAGATAAATGATCATAGTTTGAAATTCTTGATACAACTTGTTAAATTGAAGATCACTACTTCAACCCACTCGCAGGACTGTGTGTGAGTCTTGGAAGTTTTTTATTACCTATTTACTTTCACTAAAATGGCAAATATTGCTCAATTTCTGGAATATTAGACCTGTATATTCTAAAATTTGTATATAACAAGATAGAATATATCATGAAGAATCGATTCTGAAATTTTTTGTTGTTATAAACATCATAAGGATGCTGCTATCGCACGCTGTATTACTTGAGTAACGGACGGAGGAGAGAATAGCCGAATCAGAAGCACACACAGTTTGGCTCTGTATCTCCTAAACGAATCAAGATAATTGGAATCTGTAAGAAATATCTAATTTTGCTTGATTCATTGTAATGTAATAAGAGTATTCATTGAAATATCTCAAAAAATACGAATATCATCACCTGATAAGTAACATTTAGAGTTTGTAGCTGTACCTTTCGACTTAATTGAGATTATCAAGATGTGTGAAAAGTATTATGATCTACATGCTTAGATGTAACGCGATGGAGAATTTCATCAGGATATCTTCAGAAATACGAATATAATCGGTTGAAATTCAATTTTCAATAATGTTTGTGAAATCGACTATTGTAGTAGCACAATATTTGTTGCTGTATCTTCTGAACGAAATGAGATAATTGAAACTTGTAAGAAATATGTTGTCCAACAAATTTAATGAAATCAATAAAAATGTCTTAGAAACTGAACTGACAAGATATTTCTGTTTTAAAAATGGGAATAAAATATTATCAACAATAACAAAATTCGATACACAATGTCAATCTGTGTAAGCCTTGAATTTTTTCTATTATCTGCTCTTTTGGTACATTTTTGAATTTTTTAAAATCATATAAGGAATCAAGATTTAAAAAAAAAACAATAATTAGTGCATTCCCTGAAATATAACAACAATTTGTAGAAATTTGAATATATCAGAAACAATACGATCAAGGATTGTTTGAGAGTAAAATATGTAGCAAAATTCATATCAAATTCATTGATTTCATGAGAGAACAATGTTTTTTTGAGTGAGGTCAAAATCTGCTGGTAGTAAAAAAATTTGCAGAATGAAATTCTGATGACATTGAAATTCATATTCAAAAGGTTTTTAGCACAATCAACAAACTGCCGTGATATGCTCGAATCTTAAGCTCCAAGCAAAACTAATTAAAGAATGATCTATATCCATGCGATATTCACAATTTAATTTTAAAATTATTACTCTTTAAGCGTGTCCTATTTTAAGATTAAAACAATTTTCGCTCAAGTTGTTTGAAGCCAAGTGAATTTACTCAATGATACTTCAAAAGAAATTGAATTTCTTGGAGTGTCCTTAAATCTGTAGCATCTTCTTGGAATAGGGTCTTCCGGTATATGGCGAGAAACATGAATGTGTTCAGACAGTATGAATAAGATTTTATTTTCTCTTCGGCCGGCGGAGTAACTATCCTATGACTATCGTACCTTAGTAGAGATTAGAAAAGAAGGATAAAACATTTTAAAACGTCTTTATCATGTGCTGATCGCCAACGGTTACACATATGAATTTTTCAAGCAGTATCACATCAGAATCTCGTACTCTTCCAAGAATTGAGCTTCTGGGAATCGAATTCAACTTTTCCATCACTTTTGAATCAAATTGAAGGATGATAACTGGAGTGACGTCAAAAATTGCACATAAATATTCCACATTTATACACGCACCATGATCAAATCAATATGTTGACAGATATTACTATCACCAAGTCACATATTTATCGAATCATGAATTATCCGAAAACGTCTATCAATTTTCCGCAGCAAAAGAGACAAACGGATCGTATCCAATTAGTTCCATTGTCCTCACCGTCGAAAAGAATAATGTAAAACTGATTTAAAATATTGTACAGACCCTCGCTTCTAACAAGTGCGGTGGAGCGTCTTTTTGTTGGAGTTACGGAGCTGTTAATGGGAAATTCCTGACGCGCGCAATAACCATAGTCGTTGTATTGAAGGGTTGTCCACTTTTGCACACAAACCAAATTGGAGTTGGAGTTCTCAATTTCCAGAGCCTTTGCACATCGAATTAATACAGACTGAAGCACAGAGAAGCTTTCAAGCTCTTGAGTATGAAATTAACAAAACCAATTATGATTTTTCTGTGAGAATTAATCGAAAGAATGAACATCAAAAGTGGAGATTAATCAGTTCAATTCGGACTGAAAAATAGTAATCAATAATTCATAGTATTTGTCTCGTACACAATACTGACAAGACATTTGGGAAGTCATGACACTTGCCTTTAATTCGTACGATCATCAGATCTTTCTTTGTTTTGGGATCATCTAGAGTTGTTCATCTATTTTTCAGCAATCATTTTATGATAATAAAGAATCTGTCAATGAGAATTTTATGTTCATGTGAATATCAAGACCTCTTAATGAAATTCTGAAATTCACTCAGGTCTTATTTCTATTAAAGCATAACATTAAAAGCAATTGAATATTTTGAAACATAAATTTGAATGAATTCAAATAATGTTCACTCACTGTTAATTTATCGCCGTTGTAGTTTGTAGAAAAGTGAGAAAATTCTTGTAGAAAATTCGCGTACTCTAAGGTTTCCATCTTGCGATAAACACTCGTTCCTCCCTCCTTACTGCGCTTCAATTTTAGATGAGAATTCCGTGGTTGGCAATCCTGCCACTCGATTTGTGTTTGGTTATTTTGCCAGCTAGTGGAAAGAAATATGGAATATGAAAGATCTTCCGTATTGGTGTCAAATATTTTATTAAAGGGCTGTAGAAATTGACACGAAAGTTCAAGAGAATCTCTTCATGAGCCTTGATATTTATAGTAATGGACTCAGTTTTGCGATTACTTTCATTTAGGAGATTTGGCGATTATTTTCTCCCAATTCTTCATAGTTAGTACCAGAGTTATTGAGTAACTCAGAGACTTGGAATAAAAGATATCAGTTCTCATCTGCAACCAGTCCTTGATGATGCTTAAACACGCTGCTGAAAAGTCTTACATCGAATTAGTCGGTATTGTTTGGAAGTCCTCATTATTTTTTTATTGAATAACTGAGGTTGCAAAGTATCAGCAATTGGAATAAATAAGATACTCTGAAAAGTATCTGACCTTGAGCTGTAGAAAGACGTGAGACATTTTTTTTTGTCAATGCTGACAATGTCATAATCCACTTTCAGCAAACTTTCTTCTCCATGAATCATCCTTCATACGTATTCACTTCGCGCTATCTCGAACAGCAATTTCCAATATTCTTAGGACCTTCAAGAATTCTCTATTCGAAGAATTCAATTTTTAAGAAAATTTTTTTGGATAGTGTTGCTTTGTTACATTTAACTTCAACTCTTAAAACCATTGGAAAGATTCATACGCAGTGTTTAGAATGCTTGCCTTGCATTCAATGCTCAGCAATGGAGAACAAACATTTTATTGGAATTTTGATAAGTTGGAAGCAGAAAAAATGCTACTTTATAGTCGATTTGAAATCGTAAATTACATGCAATCTGCTTAACGCAATATGTTCACAATATTTTCGGAGGCTAGACTCTCATATTGATGATATCTTCCAATAATTCCCCAATCTAAAAACACTCACGAAATCACTTTATGACTATAAATTCAGATTAAGCGGATTTTTCTCTCCAAAGCATTCGAAATAATTAATTTCATCAATCTGTGAAAAAACCAGCTTCGAATTGAGCAAGGACTTTATGGTCCGTATTCTCACCTCCTCAAAAAGCGCTACTTCAGCAAAAATTTCAAAAAAAAAGAGATAGCGCTATATGATAATACATGAGATAGTAAGAGAAAGTGCATAATTTCTCGGGAAGTAGTGGGATTTTATGAGGTGAGAATATGGATCTATGTTATATGGTTCAGCTTTTTCTATTTTGCACGAAGTTGATTAATAAAACAAATTGAACGATTAATATAATATTTTGAATACAGAATCAATTCCTTGACCCATCTTTATTTGTTAACCGATACCTTAAAATGCCCAATTCCAAATACTGTTTGAGGACATAGAACATTCATTACAGACGGCATTGGAACATGAGTTTGTTAGCTCATTGATTTTTTTTTTTGGTCCTATTTATGATTGCTTTATTGTGCTGTAAAAAATTGACATATCATTCGTTCGAGCTAGGGTTGCCAGTCGTATCATAATATTGGTAACTAATTGGCGGCAGCACTGTGTTCACAAAATGGCGGATCAAAAGTGGCTTACGGCAAGTTTGTAGTCTGTTTACATTGTGAATACGTTGATATTCACCAAAGAAATATTCACATTCCATTAAATGATTGAATTCAATTCCAATTGTGCGGGAAAGTATTGACTCTTTTCTTTTATAATATATAGTTTTTTCTTTCAAAATCATCTTATTCATATAAGGTTCTTAGTTGTAACTGGAAGACTGCGTGAGATTATAAGATTCATAGCTTCAAAGAAAATAATATCACGGAGGAGTATTTACGATACTTTTGTATTGTACATTCCAGTTTTCAGCTTTTCTTGTACGAATTTTTCTAGTCCACACGGCTCATTTATCAACTAATTCGTTGTTGCCAACTTTATTTACTACAAATACTTCAACCCTATTCGGAAAAATTATGGAAACTCAAATCCACATTTTGATTTAACTTGGGACGATATCCATAACCACAACATTTTTGTCACCAGTTCTTCGATTAAATTTTTTATTTTGGAGAGTATAGTCTCAAGGAAGACTAATTTTTAGGTTATATAATGTAACAATGAAGTCGAAAGTCCAGTATTTTTCACTGAATCAACTTGAACAAATCCATTAAAAACTATTGCAGTATGAAATTTCATATAAACAATCTCAAAAAAGCCACTGAATATTGCTAATAAAACCAGTAACATAAAATACGATTATATGGAAATGAATCCATTTCACAATATTGTTCCGCTTATAATCGCTTGGTTAATTTTAGTTACCAATATTTATAGTATTGTATAATATTTTAAGTTTGCATCCCAAATACTGTTGATGAAATATATAGTACGCAGAATACTATATTTTTAACACCGAAATCTAGCAAAATAGAAGGAGTATCCAATTGATAAAAAATGAGCTCAAAATTCACGTCAATTAGCTGATAGAGCTTGATAAAGCATGTGACAATTTATTTTGAACAGAAAATTGTTTAAAGATGCTGAGTGCAAAAAAATATAGTTTTTATGGAAACTAATGAGTAACAAGTATATTTTGGTCTAGTTCCTGCTTTTTAGATTGAATACTATAGGTTTTGAGGTGTATTATATATTTTATAGCGAATTTTGGAGAATACTATATTTCGCCGGAGAAATGTTGACAACCCTATGCTGTCTTCACTATTGGATGTATTCCATTTATATTGCATTCAAATTCATATTATCAATTTGATTTATTTTTCACATAATCAATGCATTGAAATGTATTTCTTCAATCTTTTCGATTCATATTTCATTAAATAAAGTCGCAAGTTCATGAAAATTACGTTAGACAGATTCTAAGCATAGATTTCAGATAAGTTACGGTGTTTAACGTTCAGCAATCAATAGATCAATGTATTATGTGCTCTCATAAGAATTTAAGAAGGAGGAAGTGGATATACATTATTTATCAGGACTTAGAAAAAATTATTTTTGATTTTTGCATCATTTACATTAATACGTTCAGGAATCTAACGAGATCAATAATATTGATTTACTACAAATACTATTCAAATTTCGAAGTAAAAAGATGTGTTTTGATAAGAGAAAGATTTATGTATGGATTAGGTATACTTAATTCTTGTAATAGCCCAATAATTGATTGAGAGAGCTTAAGAACTTCACCAAGTCCATTTTCATGGAAATGAATAAGTAAAAAATATATGACCTATACATATTTTTCAGAATTAAAATATAATAAATAGATTTTTGGGTTTGAATTCTGTGTATTCATTTTCATTTTGACATTTCGACTTCATATCTTGATGTCTTCCTCATGAAAAAATTATACAAATAAATAAAAAATATGAAATGAAAAAAAAAATTTAAATTCTTATTTTTTTCTGACGATGACTTTCGGATAGGGAGTCGAAACGTCAAAATGAAAATAAATATACAGAATTCGAACCAAAAGAGTCCATTTATTGGAAAATATATCCTTGTTTATTTTTTGTATCTCCATAAAATACTATATTTTTCTGAGGTGCACAACATTTTTTATATATGTTGGCAGCCCCAGTTCAAGCGTCCTGATAACATTCTAGTACACTCACAGAATAAGCAATTCAAACTTTTTACAGCGGTGAATTGACTTTGATTTTGTGGGGAAATTTTATTTGTAATGTAACAGAACATTCTAATTTTCAAATTTTATTTGATTTTTTTCATCATCTGCACTAATTTTCTCCCAGGTTGTTGGTGTTAGTACGAAATCTAGGGAATTTATATTGAAATGCTTCTTGTTTTTATAATTTTTGTATCACCCACGCCATCCAATCAAATCCAGAATGCAAATAGAATTGTTGAAGCTTGGTTTACATAGCGAAAAACAATCTCTGGTTAATATATAACTCATATCTATAAATTGGAGCACAATGCGGTCGAGATGAATTATAGACTACAAAATTTTAGTTTGGCTTGCTAACTGAAATTTATCACAGATTGTAGCCAAAAATTCCCACTAGAGTTCGTGATTTATTCTTTGAAGAATTATTTATGATTGTAAAGATTCACCCGATTTATTCAATTCACAAATTACTGTAATTTTCTTAACCAATCATTTTTTATCGTTAATACATGAGAAAGTAATGGTCTGCTACTATTCCAGGTTTCAATTTTTTTTATTTCTCAGTATTTGGGTGGTTGCTTCAGTGAATCGGAGGGCTACAATAATGTTCTTGTACATTCATGATATCTGAGCCATCTTAGTTATGGATGAAAAAGCATTGACATAACAGATGAGTGTTGAATGTATGAATGAGTAGGAGCTTCTATCAGTAGAAATTAGTTCATGATCGCTTGTAACAGCTATTTTGATTGAAACAAAAAACACTAATTCATATCTCAAGAAATGATGACGTTTACTCAATATGCGTTCTCCCTAACTGTCAGAATTTCAAAAAAATAGTATTCACATATTTCAAACTTATAAGCAATGTACACATCATAAAATCACGTCATGTGATAAGAAATTTCCGTTGTTTTGTCTCACAGAAATTCAATTGCAGGAAGCTAAAGCGATTTATATGAATCCAAATAAAAGAACACTGTCGTCAGAACAAAAAGCTGTAGAGAATGGATGGAGAGATAAAAGCACAGCAGTGCAAATTAAATTTTTATGAATTTTTCAGTGTAATGGCTCCACGAACAAACTATAGGATGTGCACTGCAAGAAATAATGTGATCCGCTGCAAATGGACTAAGTACTAGACATGATTGTTTATTCAAGCAACAGAATCCAAAGCTGTAAGCAAAGGGAATTGAACACTTTCTGGAACTTTATGACTGATGCCAAACAAGTGTTTTGTCAAAGTTATTTTATATTGAATTCTCCGCAAAAAAAATTGAGAATAATAAGGAAGAAGGATAACCTAAGTTGGACTAATTTCAGGAGTTGGTAAGGGTTTTTGAATGAAAAAACCATGAAATTCTCTATCACACTGTTCTTCAAATTTATCTAGTTACCGGTTTTGATCACTGAGTGACCATATTCAGACTACCGGAGAGAGCAATAATATTGTAGGACCTTCACAAAAAAAACCCTAGTATCATGATTCAAACAAAAAAAATCTAATGAACCTGTTGATGTTAGTTCAGATGAGATTTGTTCAATATCAAAGATAAATATTATCATCTCGTATTGGCCAGTCGACAAATATAACTTATCTGTCTGCTTCAGAGCCCATGTGATTACCAGCATTCTGCTGAACACACATCATTAGCACATGAGCTCTACTATATATTATACAGCATCAGTTTATATCCCGAATTAGATCAATAATTCCATCATTGGAACTAAAGTAGATCAAACTGAATTCAGAGCTAGCTCCCACGATGAATTTGTCCCCAATTATAAATTATGTGGATTTTAGAAATTAGCAGAAGAAATAACTTTCGATCTCAGAATCGTTACGAAAGTCTTGATTACAAGCACTATTCATCAGAACTCTCTTGTTATACTCCTTACATCTATAACACAGCAGGTACAAAGTGTTATTCAGAGCTTTTTCATCGAGCTTACCAGAAAAGGTCATGCCCTGATAATTACAACCATCCAATTCTCCTGAATTGCTTGGGACGTTACCATTCATTACAGCTATTTGGTATCATAACACTTCAAAAATATTCTGCTATTAATGAGCGATGAAAAATTCTAGGAGAGGGTCATGAACTTCTTTATTTCTGATGGTCGTAGTTCACAAAGTTATAAGACATGAATTTTGTGGAAGTTTTGTGACGAGAATTTTACCATTAAGAAATTGGGCAGCAATAATTATGAATTGTGCTGGTGACAAAATTTAAGCCACTAACGGAAAACTCGACATATCAATCGGTTAGTAAGGACTATTGCACATTTTCAGTCGCTTTGCCGATCAGCTATTTGATTGAGCCAAGCGGGATTTTTTTCATGATCAAATTGAGGTTGTCCACAATGCAGAACTATTCAATTTCCTAACAATCATCTGCTAGATTCAATTGAGTGGATAACATCGACTATCATCTAATAATTGATCAACCGGAGGTAATTCGAACTTGTTGATAGAGCAGCGGAATATAGAGAGAACGTTCTTAACCAGTCCATGTATGCAATGTAGCATTGTGACCTTATGCTTGACTTATTGATCGCTCATCAACTTACGTTATAATTTGATAATCGCAGCAGGGACTACTTGAAAAACAATGCTTCAAGAAGATGAAACAGAACTGCGTATACTTTTTGTTATTGTACTGATAATAATCTAATATTTTCTATTGGACGGATCAAAATGAAGTGAGTAGAACCATGAAATTTCACGACACCCGCAATAATATCACAAACAATGATTGTTATACATTCCTAGAACATCAAAACTTGCCTAAATATCATATCACTAATTATTTCAAATATGCGTGCAATTATATACATTATAAGTTTGATCAGCAAGCTGAGACTCATGCATTTGAGAACGTACATTATATGGAACTAAAACCAAACCAGCTTCAAGAATGTTATCGAAAGAATATGGTAACCTCACTGGATCGCTTCAAGGAATCTCATGGAATCAGTGATCTTACACTCTGAAACCTATCTGAACCATTTCGTATTGAAGTCAATACAATAAAAACTATACTACATAGAAACAAACAAAAATAGAGCATGTGCGCTTTCAGATAGTGGACCATTGGTAACAAGCTTCTCCCAACGGGCAATGTTTGCGGATGTAATTTGTTCAGATACATGTCCATTTGCGCACAAGCCTATCAGAGTCTATTTACCAGTGGGAATATTCTATTCGCTCTATTATCAAATGATGAGATTGGTATCACTGCAATCCTTTGATATGCGACTCAATCATCAAAATACAGCAAATCCAAGTTCTAAATTCAAAATACATATTCCACATGACTTGTCTACAATATTCCAGCTTACACAATATTTCCGTTCCAGGGCTACATAAAATGCTGCGTTTTTGCCTCGCATTTTCATTCTTCATTTTGATGCAAAGAATAATGAACCTTAAAAATTAAGAATCAAAATGTAGTACATTATGTTGCATTTAATGCAATGTGTTAGACGACCCTCAGAAGTTTATTATTGAACTCTCAGCGTGTTTCTTGCATCTTTCGAGCTCAGAGGTTCATTATCAATGAGAGAAATGGGAAAAAGGTTCTTCTCACATCAATCATCGAGAAACAACGATGCCGATGAAGAGAAGCATATGATTTCCAGCCTACAACATCAATGCGGTGGAAAATATTTATTTATTTATTTATTTAACGTACGCTGTCCTACAGAAAACTCCAGAAACAGGACAGGAAAAAACGAAAGAGCTTATAAAAAAAAACGGAGTACAAGAAATACTAAAATTACTTGGAAAAATTATACAAAAAAATTACTATTTGTTCAATACTCTAGGATTCACAAAGAAAACATCTATATTTCCAAATTTAAGTTCATAAGTTGAACACATTCTATAAATTGGAGATACCATAGAAACATTTGTACGCGAAGGTGGTAGATTAAAGGTACGAATATTACGAGTAGATATAAACAGAGTATGAAAGGAGAGTAGATTAGGGCAGTTGGGATCATCAATGTATCCTTGAATCAATTTACAGAGATGAGAAATTAAATTAGACTCACGGCGTTCAAAAAGGCTTCTAAAACCAAATAACTCAAGAAGAGAATTAAAATTGAAGGAGAAATCAAGATAGGAGCGGTAAATTCTGAAATACAGGAGCCTAAGGAATTTTCTTTGTATACTCTCTATGCGGTCCTGATGTACCTCATATATTGGATTCCATATGGTGCGACAATATTCCAATTTTGATCGAACAAAACAATAATAGAGGGAGCAAATTGTTGAAATGTCTGTAAAAGAACGAGTGCTGCGAATTACGAAGCCTAATATTTGAATAGCTGATTTGTAGATTGTATTAATGTGGTTGATGAATGTCAGTTTTGCATCGAATGTAACTCCTAAATCATTTATGGTATCACAGCGCGAAAGCTTGGTCTGATTAATTGTATAGTCATACAGAAAATGTGAAGTTTCACGTGTGTGTAAATGAAAAACATGACACTTATTCAAATTCAAATGTAAATTGTTTAATATGCACCATTGAGAAATGACATCTAAATCATTTTGAAGAATCTGACAATCATTGCTAGTGTCAATAGGATAAAATAGCTTAAGATGATCAGCGAATAAAAGTTTCTCGCACTGTAAATTTGCGGTTATGTCGTCTATGAATAAAATGAAAAACAATGAGCCTGAATTGGAGCATTGAGGTACTCCAGAAGTAGCTTAAAAATAATCTGAATTGAAGCTAAGAAATTGGACGAATAATTGACGATTAGAAAGGTATGAGGAGAGCAATGAAATCAAAGATGGACAAAAAGAGAAGGATTGAAGTTTCTTGATCAATATACCATGATCAATTCTGTCGAATGCTCTTGAAAAATCCGTATATATGCAGGCCACTTGACCTCTAGTATCTAAAACTGAGGAAGTGTAATGTAAGTACGAATGTTCAAGGAATCCTTGATAAATGGTCTTTATTGGAATGTGAAGTAAGAGACTTGCTCCATACGCTTGTTGAATGAATTATGGTTACGTCATCACAAATGCTTTTAGGAAATGAACCTTCTGGACGATAATTTACCTCAAGGAAGTGATTGAAAGCACGGGCGCCGCGAATTCTCCGAGTTGTTTCGTGCCATTATGTAAGTTATATATTTTGGATAAATTCGCTTGACAACTGCTGCTTGTTTAGGAGAGGAATTAAACGATCAGGTCCATTCTCCAGTAACTGAGAAAATATTGACTGATCTATTATTATTCGGACTTTTCATTGCACTAATTGACGTAGAACCTATAATTTTACAAGGGGAATGGTGCGTTGTCTCTCTGCATTTGTTAACAATTTGGTGTATAAAGGATACTACCCGTACACAAAATTACATGAAGCAGATTCTTTTGTATATTTTATTCACACAAACTACAATTATGGTAAAGTTGAAGTGAAAATGCTATTGTTTCAAAGATTACGCTAGGCTTTGATCTACTTCATCGCGATGTTAAACGCTCGAGTCTATAATCTTGACTGCCCGTGTTAGGGCGGTATATTTTTCAACATATCAGCCGACACTACATTTTAAAATACTGTAGTATAAACAAAACACGACTTCTCAATTAGCTAGAAGCCGGGTGGTCCATATCTCAGCCGATACTAAAAATTAGAATAATATAAGTCAGCATAATCAAAACATAACTTTCTTCAATCATCAGAATTCTATAACAGCAGTTATTACTTATTGAATTCATATTCATCTCAGGAAGTATTCATGGAGTGATTTTATGTTTTTTAGTATATAGAACTCTTCAAAAAAGAGTCACCATTATCAGTCTACTAGTTCATTTGGCTTATTGCTTATTCCATCATTATTTTGTGCCCTATTTGATCATTTTCGTAGTTATATTTGATAATGAAATCCATAACTCCATATCAAATATTTATATATGACCTGAACTAGAGTGCTGATTAATTGTGGGAAAACTTCAGAGTATTGATGTGTTAATCATGGGTCACTCTACCAATGCACAACTAGTAATTGTAGCGCACGATGATTCTTAACTCAACACTTTCTTCTAGGATAATTTTTTTTTTATTACGAAAGAGACTGCAAGAATATCCTGAAATGGTCAATAAATTGAACTTCTTATGATTCCTGTTGGTGGTGATGTTGGAGATTCACTTTTCGAACTTTGCACCATTTTAATCCGTAAAGCTTCTGCTTAAATTAACGTCACTGGACGACTTCTGTATCACCAGTCTATTTGAAATTAATTTTATGAGCTTCGGAACTGTTGTAAAATTTATCATTGAGTGCAAAATTAGAATTTACTTTTGGAAGGTTCAAGTTTTGCCTTATATTGCTAGCATGTGAGTTTCTGATTAATCAAATTACATTGAAACCGTGTAATATACTCAAGTCCTCCAATAAATTCATATTATTATGCTGATAAATTTGCTCTTACATTTTGGAGAATAGATTGCGTCACTCATTTTGAAGTAATCACTTCGCAGTTGGTACATAATTACTTCATCCTTTACACAGTTTGTTTACACGTGAATGAGTTTAATGTATATTTTGCTGATTGAGTCAAGAGTCATGCATCAGTGAATTTTGCGCCATTTTCAACTACATAGAATATATTTGACACATACAAACACATTTCGAAAATAAATTTGATACTAGATATGTATTTCATAATTTGAAAATGGCGTTTTCCTTTGATGTAGAATCTTTTGATATACATGCAGATTGCCAATAGTTTTCAAATATATCTAACAGTTAATGAAGAATGGTAAAATCTTTTTTTTTCAAACTCTGCTTTATTATTTGTTTTAATGTTGTAACAATTATTATTAATAATAATTTATTGTATTTACAGCAATTTTACAATATTTTAAACAATTTTATTTTAATATTTTTAAATTTTTATTTTAAAGATTCTTTTTCAATTACTTCGACGAAGCAAGTTAATTCAATCAAGTAGTAATTGATGGTTACAACACGTTAGAGCTTCAGTTCGATTTTTGATAATACTAGTTCCTTTTAGCATATCTATCTCTTTTAAGCACATTGGAAAACGTAGTATACTTTTTAACTCGTATAATTTATTTCTGAAGCTTGCTGTTTCGTTTCGTGTGGTTCACTGCTGTTGTGGCTGTCGTAGAAGCCGCATTTGCGTCGTCTTTGCTCTTGTAAATTGCGTTTAAAAACTATTTTAAAAGTGCTGTGTGGTATATTTGGGGTTGTGAACTTTGCTTATCAACGTAGAGGGCAAAATTTTGTTTATTCAAATATGTAAACTGGGGTGAATTTGTTCCGCATTGCGTGTCCGTTAGAGGCACGTATTTGCGATGTTAGTCTTTGCTTTTATTATGTAATAAATAAATAAAATGTCTTGGTTTTTTTACAAAGGCCTGTAATGAAAGGTCCAGCGTGGGAATCGGTGCACACGTAGGTACCGCTACGAGAGGCATCCCCCCTGATGAACACCACCGCGTGAGGTTGCAATGAGTTCTAGGGCGAACGAGCGATCTAATTAAGGAGTAACGGCATACTCTCGATATGTACCTATCGAAAGTCGGGAAATATGGTAACTGGCGAGGGTCCTTGATTAAGTTCAAGAAACGACATCAGCTGAGACCGATACTTAAGGTTATCATATCGCGTAATTAGGCGGTATCGCGGGCCTCGGAATATGCATTGGCCACGTATTCAAACAACGTATTTTTTTTATTTGCAAACGACGAGCACACCGGTGCTTGGGTGTCTGAGCGCTCAGGCACTCATTGAGGTAGTAAAGTAGAGTCAAACAGTGGCATAATATATCTGAGCACTTTTAAAATAAAATCGCGAAATAGTATGGCAGCAGTCACTCATCGCGTAGCAAACTCTTCAAGCAATAAATTAAATCCGTTAAATAGGCGCGCAACAAACAAACCAACACACAAAACACGTTTGAATGTTGAACGAATGTTGAATGTATGCAACTAATAAAAAAAAAGTTCCCTTTCAGCTTCTTCATTTCATCATTACCACCTCCAACAAATCAAGAAAAGGACGTAAGTTAACTGATAAACTTTGCTTTTCAGGCTCCAATTTATTTTTTTTTTCAGCTTTTTTGTATTGCTTTTTTGCAAATTTCTAATTAATTTGTATTTTTTCAGATCATTTGCAGAGGATGAGCCCAGCTGATGAGGTGGACAACGAGGGAATGGACATCGAGGGAATGGACATCGTGGGAGGAGCTGAGGATGAGCCCAGCTGCCAAAATCAACTCTCAATATTTGTTTTGTTGAATATGATTCACCAAAATTAGTTTCAAGTATCTGTTTCAGGTCGCCGGCCGTGGATCTTCATAACATCACCGCATCATCAGCTAGATAATATAATACTTCTCATTATGTAACTGTTTTTAACTACTGTGAACACGTAAATAATGATCTTCAATTTAATAATTTATTATTTGTATTTTTCAATGTTTTTAGGTCATCCAGCAGCGGAACCAGAGCCCAGCAGCAGAATCAGACCACAGAAGCAGAACAAGAGCTCAGCAGCAGAACCAGAGCCCAGCAGCAAAATTAGAGCGCAGCAATAGAATCAGAGCCCAACAGCAGAAGCAAAGCCATCCAAGAAGTCTTCCAGTAGTAGCAGAACAAAATCCCAACAGCACTCGAAGAAATCTTCAAGGAGCAGCAAAACCAGAGCCCAAAAACTCTTGAAGAAGTCTTCCAGCAGCAGCAAAATCATAGCCCAATAACCTTCCAAGAAGTCCTCCAGCGGCAGCCGTCCAAGAAGTCCTCCAGTAACTGTAGCAGATCAACACTTTAATAGCAACTGTTCCAGGCCCCGGATTCAACTCAACTTCAAAGAAGTCAACTGATTAATTTAGCCCGTCGCTTGCAAAGTTGAAGTGAGTTCAATTTCTTTTCAAATTTTCCGAATTGTAATAATTATTTTGTTGTTTTAGTTGCAACGAGCGAAGAAGCCACTTCTCTGGTCTAGGTTTCGCTGGGGTTTTCCTAGGCACAAAGGGAGAATTCTCGGAGAAGAGTTCGTCTCTTTCCCCTAAGTCATTGCCTGGGGGCGAACAAGGCTTACAACAACGCAACAGCATCGCGGACAAGACTTCCAACAAGACAACAGCATCAAGTAATCAACAATTAATCTTCGAACCTTTGTACCCTTTCTTAATTCCCGAAATAAATTCATTCCACAAAAATTACTGTCGTTGTATTTGTAAAACCCATTTTTATTGTTTTCAGGAGTGGTTAAGAAATTTAAATCAAATAATAACTTGTATGTTTTATTTTTGAAATGAATGGAACGCCTTTTCACATTTGTACTTTTCTCAATAATCAAATAAACTATTTCCCAGATAATTTTGAGTTGTTTTATTCCAAATCTCTTTTTTCAGGGCTAGTTGTATAACATATTGTATTATAATATTGAATTTAGCATGAAAATTTGAATGTAAGTATTATTTATAATATATTTATATTTTCAATACATTTTCGATTCTTGTTTTAAAATTGAATCGGAATAAAATATATTTATTTTAAATTCCACGAGTTAAGTTCCTAGATTTGCCGCAAGGTGGCAGCATCTGTCAATGACGGTTTCAGTATCTGAAATATACTTTTTAAGGTACTTCAAAATAATTTTGAAGAATGGAAAGTATATTCTCACGCTATATGGAACCTGCTAATTACGAATATAAGGAGAAAATTGGAAAATGTCTTTACTCTGGAACGTTACGATCAAAAATTAGGATGAGAACTCATTTCTTCTCTGAATAATACAGTTGTACACCCTAATTAGGGTATGTGGAACCCAAATGAACACCCCTTATTCTAACTGAGCCCTTAGCTATCAAATCAATTAGGGAGTAGATTTGTGACTATGAAACTTCAATATAAATGACCACTTTACTAATAAAATTTTTATTCTCAATTTTCTCGAAAACTGAGAATCCAAATTGATGAGTGCATATTTGAACTCTACACACCCTAATTAGGGTATACATCACTGTTATTTGAGAGAGAAATGAGATTCCTTTGAGTTTTCCATCATAACTTTTTTGTATGAGAGAATTTTCAAATTTTCTTTTCAGATTCGGAATCATCTGGTTCCAATTAGCGTGTAAAAGTGGCAATTGAGGGTAGATTTTCAAGGGTAAAAGTGTGAGAACTTCAAACTCAATTATCTTGGTAGCCCTTGGAGATATCGCAGAATCCTTGCAAAATCAAGCTACCTACGGTAGCTAAATATATGAAAATATGGTAAGTGAGTCTTTTCCAAATTCTGAATGTCTGTTATACATATAAACTGCACTTCCGGCTTAACCACGAACCACGAACGATGTAATTTACAGTGAGAGAATATTGTTTTTCGGTACCTTTTCACACACTTTGTCATTTTCAATGATTTACATCATGGGGTGCAACAATATCTACTGATTTTATTAATGTTTGCTTAGTATCACTGTCTAATGAAACTACAGAATTTGAAATATCCTGCATAATGAACGCAGAAATAACTGTTGAATTTGTAAAACTATTTTCTCAAGATCTGAAGGTGTGTGATTCCTCAAATAACACTCATCTATCATCAGAATGCTTTGTATTTAAATGGAGAATAGAATTGGAGGAAGATAACTAAAAGTCATTCTTCCGATTTACTATATGATCATTATCTTCATATTATTAAGAAGTCCTCAACATGTCCAAAATTATCGTTATTTATGTGAAGTAATTTGTCGTACCGTGTGTATGTGAGGAAGAATGTTGGCGTGACTTCTCCATAACTTCCAAAAATTGAAGTTCTAGATTCAATTTTTGCATGAAAATACCTAGAAAACATATATCAACAATCATTTCACTAACAGTGTGACCAATTCGGAATAGTTCCGAAGATATTTTGGAAGATTCCCAAATTCCGAAACGCGATTTGATACTGATACAAAATTATTCATTTATTTGATAATAATGATTGATGAGAATATTTGCCGATCCAGTAGCTGTAAGTGATTTCTTGTTACAATATTCCTTTGACAGTATCTTGTCTTATTTTAATATGAACGTCTTCTCTCTCCCAAACTTTTTTTTTTACAGTTTGATATTAACCAATTGATGGCTGTTTTATTATTTATACTACTTATCTACAGGACTTGTTGATGGGCTCCGAGAATATGATCAATATATTTCCAACATATCCGTCGCATATAATTTCTATAATTCATTTCCAGCTCATGACAGTTGGTAGCTTTAGGTGAATAAATAAGAAAAGAATTGTTGACATACAATTAAGATAACCCTAGAATAAACATTATCATTGTTGAGGACTTCATCATTCTATAAGAATATTTCTGTGATCTTTCAGTTTTCTGAAGAAATGCAGGACACTGTTAAGTGACCTTCAAAGTTTGCCGGTGGAACAGAATTTGATAAATTCTATTAAATCAAAACCTGATGAGTTTCACAAAAATACAAATACAGGGGTCGGTTTTCACGTCATCATCCTGAATAGGGCAGAAACCGTAGATACGTGTTTCGTCCTTATTAGGACTCTTCAGTACGGTATAGCAAGCCGCAGATGGTCGAACTTGTAGCCGCGATACTATTGAAAAGTAAGTTGGTTCATGGCATGCAGAGAAATCAATCTGCAGCAGTGCCATCTACCATAATACAGCCAAAGTGACAATGTTTGAAGAAATGCAGGACACTGTAAAGTGACCTTCAAAGTTTGACCGTGAAACAGAATTTGATAGATCTTATAAAATCAAAACCTGATAAGTTTCACAAAAATACAAATTCAGAGGTCGGTTCTTACACCATTATCCTGGAAGGTTCTGATTTTATAAAATTCATTTTAGTTCTCTGTCAGATGTATTCACTGGTTTTGCTTGGAGCTCAAGGAACCAGAATCTTTCTGGATTTCCCTGTTCCCTACTTTGGATCTCTGAATAATTGGTCTTCCAGAATTGAGAAGATGCCCGACTCTCTTCAAAGATAGAATACAAGCTTAATAACTCCCATATGCATTATTTGGTCAAATTGTCAGCAGGATCGTTAATAATTGAAAAGCACAAGGGATATCTACAACAAGAGACCTGAATTATGGTCGTATTCTATTTATTAAATCTTGAGTGGATTAAATCAGATTTCACAATTTTCACATAGCTAATCACAAAAAATCAGTCCGAGTCATCGTTTGTTTGATTCTGAATAATGAAATTCAGTAGAATTTAGATCATATTGTAACGTGTGAAGGTGCAAGAATGAAATAGGCCCTGAATTTACTCTGTTCAAGCGAAGCCTTCCGTCTCTTAGCGCCGCGCCGTTCCAAGCATTCTAACATTCTAGAAGCTTGCTAGAATGACGTAGAAATTTCTAGAAGTGGGCACCGAATATATAGAGGCGTAGTAATTATCCAGAGTAGTTAATATCAAGAGGTTGATCGACTAAGAGCAAAGTGTTATAGAACAATAATTTGTTGAAAATTGATATATGTTGCTTGAAGTTTAATAATAGAGAGTGAGAAATAAATTGTATGAGTAGTATTTGTTTTTGTGTTGCATTCAAGAATAAAACATTTGATTTCCACTCATCAATCAAATAGTGACTTTCATTTTAACAATAAGCAATTCCTTGAAGAGCACTAAATATTACAATATATCAAATATTTGATGGAACTCAGTGTCTGTTTTGATGCCGGAAGATTCAATTACTTCTCATCCAGTGTAAATTCAAGAAGAGAAGCCTAACTTCGTATCCTCCATGATTTTTTCTATATTTTTATGTGTACGAAATATACATCAGGAAAATATTCACGGTTTTGTTATTCAACAAGTATTTCTTTCTTGATTGGAGTATTTAGCAGTTGAGGTATTTCAGAAACTGACCAAATGTTGGCTTGGCGTCCGAGTTTTGATGTATAAATAGATTCTTGGCTTAGCTGTGTCAATGAGTCTTAATGAGAAGGAAATATCACGTATCTGCAACTGCCTGTCGTTCTAAAATGGTTGTGTGTAAAGTGATTCTAGAACTCATATATTCAGTTGTGTTGAATTTTAAATTTTCCACCAATAACGAGACTTATGACGTTAGGATGGAAAGTTTATGAATGGTGAACAATGAAAGTCGATTCCCAATATACGAACAGACAACGTAACTTCAAGACACGGCAACGTCACGTTAAATTTGCCAGTTATTCACATTGAACCGTTACGTCACCGTTCAATGTGGCATGTGACGACGTGCTTCACTGCTCTGCTCCAATGTTCAATCCAAAAGAACTTGCTATGATTGCACTTTTTCTGGATGAAGACGAAGTAGAAGGAAGCAGGAATAGGCGAAAAAATTGGATATGATTAATGTTGGGAATGAGGAAGAGTGTCGAATAATACCACACACTTTGAAGAGAATAAGAAAATTACGGTATGAATTCAAAAGAGATATTACAGAATGTGACATTTTTGTTATACCAGGAACATTTCAAATACAAGTTCCAACAAATATTGCAGAATGTCGAAATATCAATTTCAATATCAATAGTTGCCGTTGCCGGTCCGGTTGTACGTTCAGACTTGTAGAATCGGACTGTCAACGTCACGGAACACAGCGTCAAAAAACTCTGCGAGAATGCTGAACGTGACGTACCGTTGACGCAAAGTTGCCGTTGACGTTTCGTTACGTTGCTGGTAATGTGAATGTGGTCATTCAAAAACAATTGAAAAATATTTTGACATGACGTTACCGTGCCTTGACGTCACGTTGACGGTCCGTATAGTGGGAATCGCCCTCAACAAAGAGTGTCAAACTCTACCAGAAAACTGGAGTTGTAATTCACAAATAAAATCAAAATTATCTCATATGGCAAGAGTCTTAGTGCTAATCAAGTCTAAATGGTATCTTGAATAGAGTTCCGAAAGTGTAATGTGTACTCATCTCTCTAGAAGAGTATATACATGATTTCTGTTCATAGAAACGAATTTCTACTCTAAGTTGTCTTTTTAGTTTCTGTTCCACATTTTATGGAACGTTCAATGTATACTATAATTTCATTCGTGTGGCAGGCAACAAAAGTGAAAATATCAATATTATGTTAGGTTTTTCCCATTGGTTCGATGATAGCAGCACGCGATTTGTTAATTTTGTCATATACTTGACTACCGTTTTCTAAGGCTATGCTTGCTTTCCAGATTTGCCTTTGAAATGCAGCTCCATGAGAAATCATCGTGAAATCATAATTCATACAACAGTAACTGAATAATTCAAAGGTACGCAAGAACTGTGTGTATTTCAATTAAAATTTTCATTAATGAATTTTTTATTGTCATCAATGCCAGTGAGAATAATATTGTACTATGGCATTATTTAGGTTGCTCGCTTCTCAGAGAAGGTAATTGTATTCCGAGATACAAGTTGTGTGGTTATATAATGTTAATTACTTTTCCAAATCAACATTATCCCTTGATTCTTCTCTCTGACTGGGTTGAGGAAAGGTAGTTAAAATGTTCACTCAATTTCCGTACTGAAATTAGTTTTCAAACAATTTTATTTTCTAGAGCCATTTGAATGGTTCCACATCTCGTTATCTTATTCCATTATTACCTACAAGAAAAAAGTGAGTCAGAAGTAGCTGCCAGTTCCTATAATCTAATAACTTAAATCTGTATGAAGATTATCATATTGTAAGATATGTGTTTTCAACTATTCGGAAGTAAATACACTTGTCGGAGTTGATGATGCTTCTCTTATTGCCAATAATAACGACGGTGAGATTTATTTGATTACAATATACAATATTTTGTTCCGATTTTAAGGTCAGCGCAGGCGCAGCAAGAAATTCAGACATTAGACTGTATGCAATTCTGGCGCGCATGTTTCTACTCACTTGTTCAAAGTAAAAGTGAGTTCCGTGAAACAGATAAAATTCACATATCGAAATTTTGATGAAAATATCCGTCTTGAGCATCCCTGAATCTATTTTGACTATTTTCGGCTTGATATTGGTACGTATGTGCGTTTGTTTATCACAATCCGTCAAATGTATAATGTTTAAATTCTATATTCAAGACTGGTCTAGGGTCTAGTTATGCATCTCGCATTATGATTGCAATTGTCTATACCGGGAGTGCACTTCACTCAAAACTTTTTCAGAATTTTTCGCGTGAGTCCAGAATTATAAGCTGTGAGGTGTAGCATTCTGATGGTTATCATTTATTCTCGTACCAATCGGCTAAGCTGAAAGTGCACTTTATAAAGCAAACTTCTTGAATTTTCCGCAAAATTTAAAACAATCAGTCGTAGAATATTCAAATTTTGTATTGAACATTTCTATAAAATCTTGCTGTACACCTTGCAATATGATTGCGATCAACTGAACCGGAAGTGCAGTTTACTGAACAGTTCTCCAAAATTTTCGCATGAATCGGAATCTACTGGAATAAGATTATACATAGAGTGCTTATTCTTATAGTAGCAAATGTTTTTCAATTGACAACAAATTATTCCGTTTTGAAATGGAAGAATCATAGGGAGCTATTTACTCATTTACTTTGTTATCAATACGTTGAATTGGGAAAAATCTCTCTTTTAACTTATTTCATCCTTCTGATGTTCACCAAGAGAATGATGTACAGGAATGAATTTTCACATGTTTTACGTGTAGCCTGGATGCATCGTCATCTCAACCAGTTCACAATACATTCACACGAAAACATCTATCATCACATCAATGTTCTGATAGTATACGCAGTATATAATTTATAACGAATATTTTCAAGAACCATAATTTCAATTCGTCCTCATCAAATGATGATGTATTGTGATGTACTTGCAGAAATATATAATTATACAAGAGAAACTTGAGTTCCAGATAAATAAGGTCTCGAATGGAAACGGAAGTAGAACGAAGGAAAGATCTTCGTAATTCATTTTTGAGCCAGAGTAATTTATGAGTTGATGCTTTTGTGAAAAGATTCTCTTGAAAAATTAACTTTTTTCTGCTACTGTATGAATAAGTGAACTTTGTAGCACTGGCAACTCGAACGATAACGAAAGCAAACCTTCGTGTTAACTCATTGCTAGCTACGAAAGTAATACTTTCGGAGCCAGGACAAAAAAGTAAAAGTTTGAAAAAATTCAAATTTATTGGAAATTTCAGTATTTATTCGAATAAATAAGTAGTTTATAACAATAATATGATTTTAACCAATCTATTTAATTGAATTTTATCGATCTATTGGTTTTAGGTAATAATGTAATTTGAACATTTGGAAAAAGTCATGGTAGGAATATTATTTGAATTAATTACTTCTTCACTTTTTATTGGGAGATTTTTATCATTTTGAATTACGTCAAAATTCATATTTGTCACTGTTTCTTTATTTGAGCAAATATTAATGTGAATTTCATGTAACACCTTTCCAAAAATTGCAATTTCATTACTTTACGAAGAAAACTTCCATCCGATCTTTAAATCCAAAATATCGGCCCCTGAAGCATTACATTTTCGTCAATTCGAGAAATGTTCTTATCATCAAATTATTTAGAAAACATGCTGTATGTTTGATTGTACCATTCTTTGGATTCATCCGCATGAAGTGAGGCACATGCATTGTTAGCTGCTTTTTGAATACCATTTTTATTTTTGCTTAACACTTTAAATCGGTCAAATGCAATGTTTCACTAAATTATTGAAATTCAAAATCTGTGACAGGCGCTGATTACAGATAACATTGTAAATTAGCCGTTGCTATGGATAATTTTTAGAAGATAAAACAGCCTCCATAACATTATTCCAAATATAATAATTATTATCATCAAATATTAATATCTTTATAGAACAGTAGCAGAAAAAATTTGATACATCACACGATGCGAAAGCCCTTTCACCACCTCACACAAAAAAGTATACTTTCGCATCTTGTAATGTAAATAACTACTCCTCGTCTCTTTTAGAGCCTTTACAATGTTTTCCAGTTATTTTAATCAAGATAGCAATCTGCAATCAATTAGTTTACAACAAAAGGTTACAGTCAATTGACAGATAATACTGAGAATGGATTACAATTCAGGATAAAATATTCACGATTACACAATCAGCCCCTAGGAAATGCTTCAATTATCATTCCATATTATTATTCCATAAATTATTAGGATGGATTTGTAGTAGCCTTGCACTGCAGACATCGCAGTTTTTTCTCTAAATATATAATCTGGAGTAAATCTAGAGCTTGAATAGAATTTTTAAGTTAAACGTTTGCTATCGATTCACCGATCGGCGTGGAACCGACGAAATAAGAGGCGTAGCCGATAGGCACGAGTAAACACTTCTGGATGATAGATTGTAATATTTGCTACGATAATCACATTTACAAGTAATTGATGTTAATTATAGCTAATGCAATTCTAAATTTCTGGGATTTATCACTGACATTCTGGATTCCGATCCTGATACATTCAATAACAAAATTATCCAACTGATCATTTCAAATTGACATGAATGAGAAATTCCTCTTGAGAATGAGAGATTCTCGAAGACAAGCCGGAACACACAAACGGCGAAGCATTGAGGCAAAACCTCCACCTTGACTCTACTGCTCTCTAAAAACATGTTATTTTCGTGCAAAAAACATGGTTACAGTATTTATAATCTCATCGTTGGAAATATGAGTTAATGGAAACTTGCTAAAATATTTGATCTCAATTTCTGCGATAATCTTATCACAGCTTAACTAATACAAGATGATTGTAACATTGATCCAATATAAACGACGATTTAAATCTATTTTCAAGTTATGAGTGCACTGTATGATCATTTTTGTGGTCACCTTAAATACGTGAATCAAAGTTGCACTTGATTTAATATATATAAATTAATTCTGACCCTGATAAAACGTAATCAAATGAAAGCTTCAACCAAAGCAAACCGTGAATTTAATAAACTTTCGTAAACCCTCGAAGCAATATTCATTAGAATCTATATTCAAGTTAATATCTATAAAATAACATTCCGCGCACTATATTTCTCCCCAAGGCCTCTAATTCAATTTACCGATGAAAGGCAGCCATATGTAATTTTTTGCTTAACTTTTGATACCAGAATATTTTATAGCACAAAATTTCAATATAGGAATAACTGAAATAGTTTTTATTGGTCTATGAACATTTCAAATTGAAGTCGTATCAAAGTTTGCTACTATTTGCTCATCTCATCGGAAATATCTATAGAATTTCCAGGAAACTTTGGATCTCCGTTCCGCAAAGACAAAATGACATCGTAAGATCCAGAATTGGTATCCGTTCAAAGTTCCTGGATGATTACGTCCTCACGCTTGGTTTACTCTTCTATTTAAGCTAAAGTTAAATAAAACTGGGAGTGAGATTCTGCTCCGATGATAACTTTGATTGTTCTACACTGATGTTGAAAGTTTGATGAATGAATTTATTTCATAAATGTTTTCGATATATTTGGAAATAGCTGTTTTTGCAGTACAGTTGTGGTTTTGTTAGAAACTTTGACGGATTATTGATTCATGCATATCAAAATAGCTTTTCTATAAAACAATTCAAAGTTTCAATGAAACTTCTAATAAGCTAGTAAGCGCAATATTACTTTTGGAAAACTAATTCCATATCGGTGCTTTCAACGAGGATGAGAAGCTGTAGTTTATTTTAATTCTATATTGAAATTGATAGCCCATAGCAAACTGAGTTTTTGAATGTTGAGCTTGTATTCAAAACTATTTAACAGATCCTCCTTTTTGATTAAGAAACACTTCAAAAGCTGTCTTCAAACGATGTTAAAATATACATTAAACTCTTGAAACCAGCTACCTAGAAGCTGCAAAAACCTCAGAACAGTCTTCCAAAATGAAATTTCGATATACGGTAAGGTGTTTTGCTAAATTCTCACTTAAGAGTCTATGTAAGTTTGAGATTATTTCTAATTTTCTTCAACAACTTGCATACCAGCAGAGACGCTTAGAGACATAGGTGCTCATACCTTTGAAACGAGATTAGAGGATGATCAAATTAAGTCTTGTTTCGTGAGGAGTTTTTAAATAAAAATTTATTTGAAGCAGACTTCTCTCAAACGAATAAATTTCATCTAACTGCATGTTACAAAAATTATATTTCAAAACTTTCATAAAATCTGTACTTCTTTCTTGAATGTAATTTACTTGACATATTCATAGAGTAATACTGCAGTTGCTACATGAGAATTCTTCCTTTAAATTTGAAACATCCTTCTTCGGCGAACATTTTCATGAAATATATTGTAATAATTCTAGTTTATTGTAACAAGTGTGGAATAGCGGAATTATGGTATTCTGCTTTCACGTTAATCAAAGCTCAATACAAAATTCATTGTCCATTCACCTTCTCAAATGAACAGAAGCAAGTATTGATGATAAAGTTACATTCGGGAGAACCTTTGGAGATGGACCGTCCTTTACTGATCATGTATTTCTCATCGGTCCACGGCTCTAAAACTTAATCAACAGAAAACCTCTCAGTCAAACCCTTGTTTGTTTGGAAACTATTCGAAAGACTCGATTGAATCACAACCACGTAAATCTCATCGCTCAGTATTTCCAATATTCTCAGAGTATCATAATATTTTAGATGTCCTGGAGACACAAACGATTTCAACACGGATGCTTATTAAGGAGCTACTCGACAAAATAATAGAACATTCATTCGCAATTTAGTGATTGATGGATTTATATCAACTTGAGCTATAGCAGTTTACTATTCCTTTAATTTCGATTTTTAATGATACTACATCGAACCTTATTTCACAATGAACTCTATTAATCATGCCTTTCACTCATTTTTGAGTGTGACACATAGATCGTGCTATGTAAATCGGTTGATTGATATATTTTACTTTGTGTATCTATGAATGATAATTGAGGGTATACTACAAGAAGAATATCTAGGCAATAGAAGTTGATGATGCTTGATTGATGCTTCACATGGACAGTGATCAATTTCGAGTTATATTATTCAAGATGTGTTGAACGATAGCTCTTCGTGATATTTCGGCAAGTGGTAGGAGACATATAGTGTAATGAAGCAAAGATAAAAAGACCATGAGGGTATTTGCAGGTTGTAAATGAGGGAGTGTCATATGAGCTTCAAAAGATTCATGACTAAAGGTCCAATAACAATAAGTTATTACAGCAATACTATTATAACTTCTGACGGCCGCAGCAAATGATCGATCTGGCAGTACAGGGCGACCAGCAGTGGTCCTTGAGGGTTGTTATTTTGGGTAGCATGGACAGACTCTGTAGTTGACAGGATGGTTACCTCTGCAATTTGCACAGACAGCATCTTCGGAGCATTCTTTGATGCAGGCGTATGAAAGATGACTTTCATCGCATTTGACGCACATAGGATTGGCACGGCAGCAGCACGCAGAGTGCCCGAAACCCTGACAAAGGAAGCATTGACCAATCTCCTGTCTTCTTCTCTGCGGCTCCACTGATATGATCAAATCTAGTAGAGTTGTCAGCTCAAATATTTTGACTCCGTCCGGCTTCCTAATTGAACGGGCATTTTTCTTATTGCACTGCGGGAGCATTCGTTTTACTTGGGTCACTGTATAGTTTTTCTGTAGAAGTTCTTGTAGGACTTCTCCTTTCTCAAGTCCTTCTGGGATGCCTTTAATGACAGTCCTTACTTGCTTGTCTTTTGACAGCGCATATGTATGATATAGCACCTTAAGGACGACGAGTTTTGAGGTAGCAATGCGGAAACTTGCGGCACTGTCAGTTATAACTGCAATAGAATCGCGAAGATTTTTTGTCGAGGTCACAATGACTTCACTAGCTGTTAGCTGCTGGTGGAGCTGCAATCATCCTTCTTTGGTGCGAATGTGGATTGTTGGTACTCTGGGTTTTTCAATTGACGGCTGTTTAGCGGCATCATTTGTTATTTCCTCTGTAGTAGAGGAATTTTGCTGAATGTCAGTTTGACTCTCTGAGTCGCTGTTATTGTACGTGTCTTTTGCATCTATTGCATCCAGCAGGCTGTATCTATTTGAGACTGCGACTGGCTCATGTTGAGCCTTTGTTTGCGAAGGCTTGAATTTTCTTCTCTTCACTTTACTGGTTAGATAAGACCAGTCTTGTGTGGTGGATGACTTTGCACTTGAGGTTTGTGTCTTTGCCTTTGGAGCTCTCAATGAGCCCGAGATCCCAGGCGTAGGAGGCAAATTGGGCTTCGTGTTTTTCTTGTGTTTAGTTTAGCTGGCGGCGGCCAACTTATCTTCGTATTGTGTGCGAACTTGCACCAATTCACTTTCAAGCTCCTCGATGGTACGCACTGCACTAGCTAATGCTTTTTCCGTTTGCGATAACTTTGCGGAAAGGATTTCATATTCAGCTTCAGAGAGCTCCTTCATAATTTCCTCGCACTTAAAAAGTTCACGAGTAAAGTCACTTAGTTATTGACAGTGATCATTGTGTTTTAGCTGTTCAACTTACATTATGGTCAAGACACACACTAATATTCTCTTTTTCTATTACCAGTTTTGCTACTATCACTCTTCTTCCGTTCGAAAAACATTATATATCGACACTTACATTAAATACAAATTCAATTTGATGACATAAATGGGCAAAGTTTAGTTTCTGACTGGGTGTGTCTAGTGTAGCTATGGTTTGAGGATCATGATGAAAATTCGAGAGGATAAGAGTCCCTCTTATAATGGGGTACATATTGATCTTTGTTATATATTTTCTCCTAATACGTCGGCATTGGTAGTTGTATCGACAGTACGACCTTTGAATTGAACTCATTCAGATTCTGATGACAATACAATATGATTCTAACAAATATTGTTGAGCAGTAAGCTATACAAACTGCAAATGCTGGAACAGTTTGTTGATAGTGGTCAGTTCTAATGTCAAAAAGACTGTAATATACGTAAGTAATAGCTCATCATAGTGAGATTTATACAATGGATGAACAAATTAGCATCTGATTTGAATTTTGCACTCCAAACATTGCTTTTTGTGATAAGAAAGTTGAGGGTGAAATTTATTCAAAAATTGTGTCTATCTGCGGGGCAAGAAAATATTGAGTTCCGCCTCGTTCTGCCTTAGAATTGAGGAACGAAACGATAACTGAGTCCAAACATATCTGCGAGATGACAATAATATGAAAAAATTATTACAGCAACTTGTGTAAATCATTGGCATTTTCATACTCCAAACGAATTCCATGATATATGAATTATATGCTGAAGTATTCCAATGATAATAATAGAACAGTATAAATTTTAACGGATTTTGGAGTCCAAAAAGTTTGATACCAACAAAAGAATGCAGAATAATAAAACAAAAGCTTGGCATCCATAATTTGGAGCTCAAATCACAGTAGCACTCTTAACTCTAAAAAATATTATTCCACAGAATGAAAATATTTATCATTAGTTTTTATTGGCTTGGTTTATACTTCTTTATCATGAATTTTACTTCAAGAATTCGAGTTATATTGAATCGTATTACTTGGAGACGTCTTTATTACAGTTATAAAATCATCATACTCATGAATAAATAAAATAGATTTGTAAGCGAGTTATTCTGTAATCTCGGATTTATTTTCTATCTCTGGAATCAAAACTTCTGGAGCTACTACACTGGATTGAATTAATATATGGAAATTTGAATGATGGTGATAAGATTTGTGAATTGATTTGAATGATACGATACTCTAATAGAAAGTTCAGTTTACTCAAAATGTTGGAGCGAAGTTTCTATAAATGTCAAGATTTGAGAATTCAAATCTAAATCGCTCATTAGGATCACAATTATCACAATCTAAGCTCAATGATAAAAGAATGATTACTATTATATTATTGTTATCCCGAAACCACACGAAAGCTCTTCTGTCTACAGTAAAAAATAATAAATTGTTTCTTTTTATAATTAAGTTTTTAATTGTAATCTGGCTGATCTATCTCAGTAAATTCAGCATTCAGATTCAATTTTATTTGAGTATAAATAATACCAACAAACGAAATTCAGCATTTTCAATTTCAAAAATGAGCTTAACTAAAATGCTCGAGGGAGAACAGATTATCATGAAACATCCCAGGTATTTTTGTTATTTGTAAGCTGAACAGCATACTGAGATATTTTTTTTTAATATTTACCTACATGAAGAATCTCACTTTTTGTCTCTGTCAACTCTCTTTGTATATATGCGATACAAATTGAGAAAAATTATTAAAGATACAATATACTGATATAGAAATATATTTTAGAAGTAGTAAAGTCATATTATCCAACGATAAAACTGCGGAGCTACCTGATTCCACTCAGTGAACAGATGTATATCAAAGCTCTGAAATAGATTTGAAATCTGCAGATACAGTGATGTGAATCATAATGATAATTTCTATTTTCCTATTTGTTCTACTCAAGTTATGTTCAGGAATAAGTTAAGAAAGCTACAAGAGCTCATTCAATATGTTGAAATTAATGAAGCACGCAATCAATCGGTATATGGAAAGTGGCTGGTATAAATTAGGCTGAATACATTTCTCACTCAATAGTTCACATTTCACATATTCCAGAGTCAAATTTGATTGATTACTACAGATGATACACTTAGGGCGGTTGATCGGCATCAAATATTGATTTAGTTTTTATTTCGAATACCTTTATATCAGCTAGAATAGGTATCATCATTATTATTGATAATAATCAAGTATTGATCAATTTCCAATCATACATGTGATGGACTTGTTTGAGATTTTTGATTTTTATCAATATACAATTATTTAAATGTAGTATTTTTGTTCAGAGCATATTTATAAACTTCAGCTCAACATAATATGAATAGGCAGAAGAAGATAAACAGCTCTATGTTTTCATATTCTATGAGCTCCATACTTTCAATTATTGGAAAATTTTTCTGATTACAAGATCGATGAAGATTGAAAAAAAAACTATTGAATTTTTCATCGACATGATCTTGAACAGATTTCCTTAGGCAGCTCGTCAACGCTACTTCCGTCAACATATTCTATTGAATAGAAAATAAATTCCATTGATTCAGTTGATCAAGTAACTATCTATAACGGATCCAGTACTTTATCTGATAGCGTGAGAATCAAGATAATATTTGCACAGTTATTCCTATTATTGTGTATCTCGACTTTTCCATTCAAATATGAAGTTAAAATTTGCCGAACACGAAGTGATTGTGAAATAACATCTGAATAATACATACAAATGTGCTACTATTTTGGATGGAGAATTATTCGAACTCAAATTGTGAATTTTCAATGAGAAAATTTTTATGCTTTAAATTTAACATGAAACATCGGTTATTCGGGAATAGTGTATACGGTAATTCTTCATGTTTAATTCATTGATAGCATGAAATATTCAAAAAATTATTTTCCAAAATTTGATGATGACAACAAGAATTCTGATGTTTGGTGCCCCTGTCGACATGAGATCGAAGTATTTCTGCTCATAACTAGAAGTTATTCAAAGAGTTTGAGTAAATAATTGAAATATGATAAATTATACCCCTGGGTTACAAATTACGAGCGACAAACGTATTTTAACCACGATAGAGTATCAGGCTGTTTTTCAAAATGTTTTAAACAACTTCATTCACGATTATCATACAAATATGATAATTTATACTGAATTGATCCAATTGGAGTTAGAGGGTCGGAAGATATTTCAAGTAAGAGCTTCCTCAATTAGGTGGTGAGAAGTTCAAGTTGTATTTTTAATATAAATAGTTATGCTAGTGTCGTTGAGATAAGCATCTATTGGTTTTATGATGACACAGGTTTCAGGATGCATGATACTCCTATGTCATAATATTTCAAATTAATTAAATAAATGGAATGGATATGAGATTATTGAAAATTGGTGACAGGATTTGTATTGAAACATACCGTGTAAAGAGGACAGATGTCTGGATGAAAACCAGACCTGAAACAGAATGATATTATTATTAGAAGATTAAATAAAATTGTTCAATTATGTTTGTATGGGGATTGAAATAATATCCACACTTGAAGTTGAATGGTTTTTTATTCTTACCCTTGAACAATTTCCAAGGGTGCAAAACTGTCTCAATCAGACAGCAGGCACATAAAAGGCCCTACAATGTTACAGTGAACAGTTACAGTGATAACAAAAATAATAATAATAATCTTATGCTCAGTGCGAGCTAATTAAGTCACCCTGGGAGTGCGTTGGTGGGAGAACTCCCACCCTTACACAGGGGTGAAAACCAAAAGTGGTGGGAATCGGCGCACCATACCGCCGCCCTTGAATGCCACTAGGCTTCAACAAAATAAATATTGAATGTGAAAAACACTTACGTTTCTAAAAAATAATGCTAAGAACTATATATAAAATGTACAAACATAAGCACGTAGAATATATTATGACGAAATAAATTAAATAATTCAATTAATTGAAATTGTCAATAAATATCAGGATCAGTGAATAGTATTCACGCAATATTGGAAACTCCAAGTAACACAGGGGATTCATGTTCACGTAGCACAAGGGTTTTAATGTTCACGTGACACAGTGGATTTAATGTTAATCTTCTAGGGGTAGTACACACACTTTATTAACACTGCTTTTAAATAGTCCTTTCACCGTTTTAACAGACACTACTCTCACCAGTCCGTCGTTACCGGGATGTAGCTGTTGCACTCGGCCAAGAGGCCAATGCAATGGGGGGATATTGTCCTCAACCAAGAGGACCATGGTTCCTGGTTGGATGCTTGGCATCTCGATGCGCCATTTGGTTCGGGTTTGAAGCTGTGGAATGTATTCACGGTACCACCTTCGCCAAAAGTGTTGGCGGATTTGTTCAATGAGCTGCCAACGTGACAGCCGGTTGGATGGCATCTCCTGCATACTGGGCTCAACTGGAGCAGTAAGAGCCTCTCCAATAAGGAAGTGGCCAGGGGTGAGAGCTTGGAGATCATTGGGATCACTGGACAGGGGTGTAATGAGACGAGAATTGAGGCACGCCTCTATACGAGTCAGTACTGTGTTCATTTCTTCGTAGGTCAACAATGCGTTGCCAGTAACTCTTTTTAAATGATGTTTTACTGATTTTATATTTGATTCCCAGATGCCTCCAAAATGTGGGGATCTAGGTGGGATAAATGACCAATGAATCTTGTCGTTAGTCAGTATTTGAATTACATTTTCATTAAATTTGGAATCGTGTATGAATGTCGCTAATTCATCTATTTGGCGTTTTGCACCGATAAAGTTCGTTGCGTTGTCAGACAGTATATGTGTTACGGTGCCTCTACGTGAAATAAAACGCCTAAATGCATTTAAAAAGGAATCTGTAGTTAAATCACTCACCAATTCCAGGTGAATTGCTTTAGTGGCCATACAAACGAATAAAGCCACATATGATTTCACGGAACGTTTCCCGCGCCCACGACCTTCTTTAGTAAAAATAGGTCCACAATAATCAACCCCTGATTTTATAAAAGGGCGCAACTGTTGCGTTCTATATTCAGGTAAATTGCCCATTTTTTGATGTGATTTGACTGGTTTATTTCGGAAGCATGTGATGCATTTATGACAAATTAGTTTCACCAAATTTCTCCCAGAGATAGGCCAGAACGATTGACGTATTGCAGCTAAAGTGGCTTGAGGGCCAGCATGTAATTCTTAACTATGAAACTGCATTCCAATTAGATGTGTCACATGATTATTTTTAGGTAGCAATACGGGAAATTTTTGATCATATTTAATTGAGCTGGAGTTTTTCAATCTACCTCCAACTCTTATGATATTGTTATCATCTAAAAAGGGATCTAAATTTAGCAATTTGCTATTATTATTCAATTTATTCTTTAATTGTAAGTCTTTCAATTCCTGATGAAATTCCTGTTCCTGAATATGTTGTAAAATTTTAATTTGAGCGGAATTACATTCATCTATTGATAACGCGCCAACACGTTTTTCACTATGTCGACAATTATAAATGAATCTCAGAATGTTAGCTACTACGCGCTCTAATTTACGATAAGACGAAAATTTATTGAAAAAGTCAAAATCCGATGTCGTGGTTAGAGACGTCGTTTTACGCTTTTCTACATCAATTGACTTATCCAGATTCTGTTTATCTTTCAAAGTATACTTTTCTGGCATGAATCGAGGATCGTTTAAGAAACTTGGACCATGCCACCACATGTGAGATTGCAATAACTGATTTGGAAGTAAACCACGTGATATGATGTCTGCCGGGTTTTCAGCACTTCTCACATGATACCAATCATTGTGAGTGGTCAGTGATTGGATTTCGGCTACCCTGTTACCTACATAAGTTTTCCAGTTGGTAGATTCTAAATTCAGCCAAGATAGCACAATTGTCGAATCAGTATAAAAATAAATATTATCAACAGTAATATTTAGAGATTTTAATGCTTTGCGTGCTAAATTAGCCAGTAATACAGCGCCGCACAATTCAAGGCGTGGAAGAGTGGTTTTTTTAAGAGGTGCTACTCTAGATTTCGCACATAATAAGTTAGTTTGAAGTGTGTCGTCCTTTTTTATGGATCTAATATAGAGAGCTGCACCATAGGCTTTTTCGGAGGAGTCACAAAAACCATGCATTTCGATTCTACCAATTGAATCTAAAAGAAATTTGCGCGGAATTTCTATTTGGTTCAAGTGATGCAATTCTGAAATATACTGTTGCCATTAAGAATAAATTTCTATTGGCACAGACTCATCCCATTCGGATTTAATTGCCCATAATCTCTGAATTATAACTTTACCGATAATGATAACCGGGCTTACCAATCCAAGCGGATCAAATATTTTTGAGATGGTCGAAAGAATTGATCTTTTGGTTGAAATGTATGCGTCTGAATCAAGATTAATTTTATAGACAAATAGATCATTCGCACAATTTTATATGAGTCCTAAGGTTTTGGTATAGCCATCTTTATCAAAATTGATCATTGCTAAATTTGAATTCTCATTTTCATTACTCGGTATGATGGCAGTATGATTGGCAGCAAATTTACATAAATTGAATCCACCCTGGTTTAGAATGTCAGTAATATTGTCACGCAATTCAATAGCCTTTTTCAAAGTATCAGAACCAGTGAGAACATCATCTACATAGAAATCGCGTAAAATTATAGTGCTTGCAGGTTGATTATTTGAATTTTCGTGTGCTAATTGATTTAGACAACGAACAGCAAGATATGGTGCACAAGCTGTACCATACGTCACTGTTGTCAATTTATAAGTTTTTAAAGGATCATCAATGTTCTCACGCCAAAGTATTCTTTGGTAGTTTGAATGCTCTGGTGCGATTCTAATTTGTCGGTACATCTTACTGATGTCCGCAGTAAATGCATACGTATGTGTGCGAAATCTTAGTAATATTGAAAACAATTCTTCTTGAATTGGTAGCCCCACTAATAATTGCTCATTCAAACTCAATCCATTGGAGCTTTTCGCGGAAGCGTCAAAAACGACACGCAGTTTGGTCGTTGAACTAGATTCTTTTAAGACCGCGTGATGCGGTAAATAATAACAGTGCGAAGAATCAATTTCATTTGCAGTATCTGAAACTAATTCCATGTGTTTGAGAGTAAGATACTCGTTGATAAATTCAATATAATCATCCTTCAATGCGGAATTTGAATTAAATCTTTTCTCTAAATTAAGAAATCTTTTTTCTGCCAAGTTGCGAGAATTTCCTAATTCAATAGAGTCGGCTTTTTTCAAAAGAGGGACAATAAACCTACCATCTGTATCACGTTTGACAGACGTCATAAAATGATTCTCACAGGCCTTAGCATTGGAATTCAATTTAGGTTCGGCGTCATACTGTTCGAATTCCCAAAATTTTGTTAGCTGTTTGCTAAGATCAACATCTGTACAGATATTAAAGTGTAAAACTTCATTGCCTTTTTCCTGCTTAACATACCCTCCAGCTACCCAACCTCATTGTGTTTTCTGGAAGAAAGGTTGTGAAGGACTTATCTGAAATTGCCCTATACAAAGAATTTCCCAGAATTTTTCGGCTCCTAAAAGCATGTCTACTTGTTTGGAGATATTAAATTCCGAATCGGCTAGTATAATATTTTTTGGTATTTCTAAAATATTACGGGGTATTGTTGATTGAGGCAAATTGTTAGAAATATTTTTGATAACCAAGCAATTAACAGTTGTACAATAATTGTTATACTTTGATTTCAAGTGAACGTCCGTTGAATGGGAAACTTGACTGGACGCCTGATTCAAACTTGATATGTTATAAGATGTTGATCTTAAATTAAGATTCAATTTTTCGCAACATGATTCGGTAATGAAATTAGATTGCGACCCGACGTCTAAAAGAACACGGCAATCATGATAATTACCACTCGCATCTTTAAGTTGCACAATTGCTGTTGACAATAAAACTTGCGGTTGATTTGTTATGCCATGGTAACTGCTTGAACTAGTACTAGGTACTTCAGTTTGATTTTTATTTTCAGTGATATCTGTATTATGTAACAATGTATTATGGCTTAGTTGACAAATTGCACATTTCTTTTCGGATTTACAGTTGGCTGTAGAGTGAGTGTTACGTAGACAGTTATTACATACATCAAAATTGCCTATTTTATTAATTCGATCCGAAACCGTTAGTTTTAAGAATTCCCTGCAATTATAAATAAAGTGATTATCCTTTTTGCACAGTAAGCAAGAAGGTTTCTTTGTAACCAAATGATTCAAGGTATAATTCTTAGGTTTGGTACTGACTTGACGATTATGATTCTTGACTGAACTCGTAGAATTTGGAGCGCTTTTCACCGAATCCAATAATAAACAACGCGATTCTAGAAATTCTAAAAGTTGCGTCAAATTTGGAATATCTGAGTTCAATTTTGATTGCCATTCCTTATTTGTTATGAAGTCTAACTTATCAGTTATAATTGGTATCAATAATGAATCCTATGTATCTGTGGGTTGATCTAAAACCTTTAATGCGTTTAAATTACTATTAACTGTATCAATAAGTTGCTTTAGATTTGAACTACTTGATTTATTTGTATTTGGAAAGTTCAGAATATTTTTAACATGATCTTGCACAATAAGTCGCTTGTTATAATAACGTTTTTTGAGTATGCTTAATGCTGCTTGATAATTTGCAGTTGATACAGGTGATGCTTCAATTGCGCGTAGAGCTTCATCCTTCAAACATGATCTTAAATAATGAAAGCGTTGCGCATCAGACAATGAAATGTTATCATGGATAAGACAATGAAAAGTATCATTAAATGATTGCCAATCAGAATATGACCCGTTAAATTCTGGAAGGTTAAGAACAGGTAATTTCACCTGAATTTGGTGACTAATATCTGATTGTAACGGAGGAGACTGATTAGGTTCAGCAATATTAATGTTATTTGTTTGATAATTTTGAGCATCTTCTATGAATTTAGTAGCCCCTGATATAAAATCACAGTAATGATTATCAAACTCGTCACGATACTCAAATTGTGCATCAGTAGATTCCACCAATTCAATACTGTCTTGAATAGTACAAAATTCTTTATAAATTTGTTCAGATAGCAACTTTCTAGTTTTCAACTGATTTAAATCATCGCCAATATTAAATTCATTCAAATATTTATTAAGAGCAGTTAAACGCCTCTTCAATAAACTACGTTGTTTCTTTAAAGTTTCTACTTCCGCCATTGTTGACTTTAAAGAAATGAACTATACTGACACGTATAAGGATAAGTGGAAATAACAAGGAAATGGAGAGATCGTACCTATTTCGTTATTCTTCTGTGGTGACACAGGCTGAGTTGCGGAGCTGATGTTGCAGCTAACCTGGAGCACGTAGCCGTGGATACTGCCTTCAGGAAAACACTGGTTGAACTTGGTGAAATGAACAGTTTTCTATTTCACACTTTGATGGACACTCGATTTACACTTGTACTAATCGAGATCCGGCTCGAAGGACCATAAATAAAATTGTTCAATTATGTTTGTATGGGGATTGAAATAATATCCACACTTGAAGTTGAATGGTTTTTTATTCTTACCCTTGAACAATTTTCAAGGGTGCAAAACTGTCTCAATCAGACAGCAGGCACATAAAAGGCCCTACAATGTTACAGTGAACAGTTACAGTGATAACAAAAATAATAATTATAACCTTATGCTCAGTGCGAGCTACTTAAGTCACCCTGGGAGTGCGTTGGTGGGAGAACTCCCACCCTTACACAGGGGTGAAAACCAAAAGTGGTGGGAATCGGCGCACCAAAGATTGTATGGTGGAAAGGAACTGGAAAGTACTCGAAAGTTATTTCTTAACTAGGGAATACGGGAAAAAAAAAATCTATACGAAATAAATGGCAGAAGACATCAAATTGATGGTCCATGTGTTTTGAAGTGCTGGCTTCAATCCAAGTTTATTGAAGAATTATTATATAGAAAAGTTACCTGAGTGGCATCTTTACTCAACGTGGAAAATAATGCTCAGTACAAATCTCGAAATCGTTAGCTGGCAACTGCTGTGTAGATGCCTTTCCAGTCACACAAGTTAGTAAAAGGGGTCAGTTATTTGGGGAGGCAGTCACAAAGTCATAAGAAAGTTAGATCAAATATAAATTTCTATGGAAAACAGCTCTTTTTTGGAGTTATTGAATTTTATTGAATGGTTCACAGCACAGCATATATTTCACAATTGATATTCACAGGATAGATGGTGTTGCTTGTAGTTTTTACTGCTTCGCACCATTTGTCGCATTGAGTTCGTAGACTCTTAGATCCAAGGTTTGACTATCTTGGGTTTGCCTATATTATATTGAAGAGTCCTAATAACTCTTGGATTTAAAGTTCCTACGGGGAACAATTCTCCTCCAGAATTATTGGATTATATCGATCTTGGAATATATATTCATCGATTCACTTGGAATCATATATCTTCTTTATTCATCATTTGATATGATAACTTGTCATACAAATTTTATTTTCTCATATCCACAATTAGTTGCATCTTCTTTTTGGAGCAAAAATCCATCAATTTTCTTATCACATACGACTTGGAAAGTAGTAAGTGCACAAAAAATATGATTAACTGGCATCCTCCATAGAAGTCGATTGTGGCAATTTTGACACATAAAAACAACTTTTTCTAGCAATTGTGTGGTATTTAGCCTTCAAAATACATGCATAGGTTCCTATTTCAACTAAATAATTCTTTTTGCTCTTTGAGATGGCTAGAGTGACCAAACTGTAAAGTATGAAACATCTTTCTTCTCTGTATTACTTTTACATTAATATAAAAATGTCCATGCATATAGCACTCCGCGGTCCAATTTTATCGAGTTACATTCATTGGTTTCCGCAGCTACAGCTAGAGGCACTACGAGTATATTCTAAACCGGAAATGAAGAATAATATCGGGTAGCGTCTGAAGCCTAGATAAAAAATAATTACATGGATGCGACATTTCCAATCCGCTTTGTTCGAACTTTTAACATTCAGAACTAGATTCTGAAAGGATTACCACTGAGGAAAATCCAATTTTCATGCGTTCTGCGGGTGTCATTCATTTTATTTGAAACTAATTGCAGTAAAACTGAGATAAATCTTATTGTTTGCTCATGGTTTTATAGCATATGACATTTTTCGGTCGAGTTGACAAAGAAAAAATATCATTCAATGAAATTGCATTATATCATCTTTCATAGAAAATACAGGATACGAAAAAATCACTTCTTATAATGGACACTCTGATCAAGACAAATAATAATACAAAAAATTATGAAAAGATAAATTTGCCACGGTTTTTCTGCAAGATTAAAAATCATGTCTTGCCACATAATCTTCATTTATTGTGGACAAATGTGGAAACGTGTAATTTCGCAGAATATTTGCGAAGCCATTTTCACCTGGCTCTGTTATTTTTGCCACTATGACAGATTTTGTGCAGGTTCAGTAGGTAAACGAGCATGTATTATCGGTCTTAAAATATAGGAGACAAACCAAGAAACGGTACGACAAATATTCACTATTCGGAAAAGGATCATGGATTACTCGATATTTGCAGTGGGATTGTTACTGAAATGATCGATGAAAATCATTGTTCTGTCTTGTCCATTGTAACCTATGTTTTGAAGATAAGTTTAATTCATTAATGATGGATTACAAGAAGTACTGTGCTCATTATTTCAATTATTCTTTGAACAATCATCACTAATAAGGAGTGACATAAATGCTCCAATCCAAGAATCTGCTTCCACCTATATACATCCCCAAATCTTATCAGAATAAATTGCTTCCTGTAATCAATGTTCCGCTCCAATTCTTCTCATGAAATTCTGTGATTTTTATGATAAATGGAAATGGAACGTTTGACCTTTCCTATAATTTCAATCATGTCTTGTGTGAATGGAAGAAAATTATTGACTAAGGCAAGAATCTCAACGTTGCTATTGTCAAATATTTTTTGCTAGAAAATTTTTCATAACTAAACCGAGCTTGTGAACTGTCAAGTACACAATAAGTACATCGCCTGGCAGATGATAGTTGGAACAAAGGCAAAACTAATGGGAGCAATTATATACAAATGAGCATTGTATTCTTATTTTTACTGTTGTTTTTATGTTGGTCTAATTGTTATACGCAATTATTCTGACGAAATATGAGTTTGTCTGAAGCTTGGAGACTGTATTTGTTTGAAGCACAAAACTGATCTCAATGAGAGTAAAATATTATCTGAGGACCAGTTTTACAATGATTATCGTAGACTATGAGTGTGGAATCTATATTATGGCAGTAATGTTCAAGACACATCCGACTTCTGAGGTTCAACATGATATTAAAATTCTGAAACTTGAATTCTTTTTCGACGTTTTGCGTACTATAGTACATCTTGGCTAATTTTGGTTGAAGTCATCACCTCACACTATCTTTGGAAAGCTAAATCATGAATGCAGGGAGACAAGGACTTGATGCAATGAGATATTATAGATCTCAAATGTCTCCTAAAAATTTGAAGTTTGTGGATATATCGACACGATTTCAGTATGTTTCAGGTATAGGAGAGCAGCAGTAGCAGCGATTCATTATGTAATATGACCTTAATACATAAGGTGTTACACACGAAATGAGGCCAGATTCAATTAATTATCACACCCTGACGACAGCAATTTACACGTGCGTGCTTCAGTTCCGTTGTTTGCATGTACATATGGATATGTGTAATATCAGCTTCTCTAAAATTCAGAGGTCTGTTTGTAATAAATTATTGTTTCCTCTTTGACTTAATTATAAGGAGCAAATTTTTTGAGTATACTACTGTGGAATGATTCTCTGGACTTATTTACCTAGTTAATAAGTTATTAATAGTCATAGCTCATGAGGACAATAAATCGTAGGACAGAATGATGTGTGAAACTCCCAATTTGTCAATGAAATTTTTCACCCATCGCTTCAAATTTTATTGTGTTTAAATAAATATGTTTTATTGGGTATAAGTTCTGTAATTTATTAGAGACACAACGTTTCAACAGCAAAGTGCTGCCTTTTTCAAGTGAAAAGAAATATAAATATTTATATTTCTTTTCACTTGAAAAAGGCAGCACTTTGCTGTTGAAACGTTGTGTTTCTAATAAATTACAGAACTTATACCCAATAAAACATATTTATTTAAAAATGAGTTCTGAAAAGTTTTTTCCTTTATTGTGTTTGATATTATAAATTTATATCCGTGCGATATAGTAGTATTTTTACTTTAAGTAATATTTGCCTCTTATCGATTCAGGTCGCGTGATGAATAACATAAAAGCAACATAAAAAATACATCATAATGCTGTAAAAAGCTACGGCTTTGTGGAACGTAGAAACTGAAATATAACCAGCATGAATTAAGCATATGAAAGTGGCAATAATTAGAAAAGAAAACAAAAACAAACTTGGATAATGGGCAAACAAGATGAGAAGAATAGAAATTGTGCAACAAATCGTACGAAAACTTCTAAAATTGCGAGTTATAAAAATGAATGTTTCTTTATGTTTATCTTTTGCACAATGTACAACGATACAATGCTTCAATGCATTGCAGCAGTTTGTTATGGAAATATTTGCTCATACAACTTCTGGAATTTTCCAGACGTCTTGAAGCACTGGAACATATTAATTGAGGTTCAAAGTTTTCTACAAGAAACTCAATTCAACCAAAATTCGAACACTCTTGAAGTAAGTTCAATTTCATCAATTGAACTCGATGTACCCAAATGGAAAAAAAAATTGGAAATAATGAGAATGTATGGCAAACTATCCATATGGATATGGCCATATCAGCTCGAGTGTGAGATTAAGGAGTAAAAATGAATATATCTACATTGTGAACTCATGATGCTTCTGTTTGGATTCAGGTGCCTCTCGTTACAAAGGTATATTTGCTTGAAAGTATACTTTGTTTTTGCTCAGTGTACGCTAGGTTTATCTATTTTTCTAATCTTGTAAGTACACATAGTATTCAAGTAAATATTCTAACAGAGAAATCTACATGTCATTTGAGAACGAAAGTAGATTGTAACAGGAGAAATATATTTCGATGAGAAATGATGCCTCTGTATTGAATAATTCAACCAATTATTATCTGAAAAAGTTCGGTTGGTAACTATAATACCAAATAGTCTCCGGATATCAATGAAATATTATTCGAACGAAGTCTATCCCTTTTTCTACGCTATAGAATACCAACTCTATCATACCAACGAATACTTTATGCAAAATGAAAACCTTCAAATATTCATTCCCTTTGACTGGCTGTGTGGACCATTTCACACATTTCTCTTTGCCGCTAGTGCTGATGGTCCTATTTGCATGTATGCGAGCGGAAAACAAACACACAAACTCACAATCCAAATCCAGAGCAGCACTTTTATTGAACGTCAATTCGTGACGTGAGTGTGGTAACTTTATTCACACAGAACCGGGCATGAACTGTCGCAATTTGGTCGGAATGTTGACGGAAGAGTCTTTTGATGTACACGTCAAAATTCATACTGAAAGCTGAAAAGTTTGCTCGCGATTGACTATTATCAATTATTGTTTTTGTAGAATTTGTCCTGAGTTAGATTATTCTGATTCTCAGCTGAAATCGGAGGACCTTTAGAATTTTCTGTCTCCAATAACCTATAAATGGAGCCCTATTGAACTGCAGACACGTATTTCTATCAAGTTATATACTTGAACATTTTCTAAGCAAAGTTTGAAATACACAATCAAAATCTCTGCTCTCGGTCTTGAATATCCGTGAATTTAGAAAGCTGGATACTCATTCTTCCAAAAAAGGATCATTATTTGAGATTACAGTAATAAGACTCTAAAGTGAAAAAAATAACACTGTAGGTATATTCAAGGATTAGCGAAATAAATTGCTCGGTATATTTCCATTTCCGCTGTCATAAAAAGGCCAAATAAATATTGATTTGGAAAAGTCTCATAACATAATCTTTTTTGTGTGTCGCGCTAAGTATGTTTATTTCATAAACAGACTTTAATGATAGAACAAACTTAGGAGTTATTCTAAGCTAAATTGTAAGCATACAATCCATAGTATGATCTCTGCCAGAAGAATAGAAAGAGAATATTCACTACATTTCAGAGGAATCAAAATCATACACAAACCATTCATTATGTAAGCATTTTTTCTTGTTTTTTGCTAGCCACAAATCGAATTTTGAACGTGTACCTTCTGAAGATCGGATCACACAATACCGCACCATATGTGATCCGTCGATCGGCCGAGTGTTGGCCATCACACGGTCAGGAAATTGCACCATGTACACAAATACGATTGTTCAAACAATACCGCCTGAGTGCTCTCGATTCACCGCCACTCTGCCGAGTCCAATTCAAAATTTTTACTTTTTGACGGTGACGGTGCGGTATCGGCAGACTATCTTTTGTTTTGCTCGACAATTGAAAGCACATTATGTCAAGACATGATAGTGGAAATGAAAAAGTTTGAAAGTTTTCGGTTCTCCACGATCAAAATAGTGATAAACATAGGAATTCAGAGTACAAGGATGAGAAACATATATGTCAAAATACGATAGTGAAAATAGAATTTAGACATTGTATCTGTGTAATACTGTCAAAATATCAAAATTAACTGGGACAGCTGTTGAACAAACTAACATCCCTAGAAAAATGGCATTTGAAACGGACGAACTACGGACGAGCTACGTACAAGTGTGGTGTCCAGATGAACGAGCCATGACACGGCCAAATCTGGCCGACTAACGGCGGATACGGTGTGACATTGTGTGGCCCGACCTTTATCCGTCAGAATTGCAGCAGCCTTGCGGAGTGATGATGTACTCTGTTTGATCTTGGAGTGGAAGAGAATTACCACAGGGTTGCACAACCACTTTTCTGCGAATTAATATTTTAGGTGAGGTCCAGTTCCATGTTTGAGCAATAAATTCTCTTGTTCGTCAAAGTTTTAATGAATTATTTGTTCAATAGTGCTGGAGTATTACTTGGTGATTTTCCGTCTTCTTTTTAAACGAAATCTTTTTCTATTTTCGTAGACTAATATAACAAACAATCACTGATATATATAACCATAAGGAGGGACAATAAAAATCTTTTCATGTGGCTCTTAGGCGCCTGCGAATATAACCCGATTTAATAGTGCTGCCCATGTTACACAAAATTTGAATATTTTTAGTAATTTAACACGGTCGTTATGCAAGAACTATGCTATTCCGTTATATTATTTCTAGTGAAATAGGGTACGCTTTTGCTGGCATTTGATGCATGAATATAAAAAGGTTCACTGAAAAATTGTGTGTAGGCTCTAATTGTGAAACACTACAATTGTTGTCATGAACTGAATTCTGTTTTACCCTCATGCAACAAGCGTGTTTTCAATATGCTATTGCTTTACATTCTATGAATAACCATTTGTCTTCCTTGAGTTGATAGTTATTTGTTCATTCGAACAGAAAAATAGAAGGTTCACATGTGGCACAAATAATTCTACTACAGATGCTGCACTTAATACCAAAAGACACGGAGATACATCACGATAAAACATATATCAATAGTAATTTTACGTTCGCTGGTCTAAAATATGACAACAAGATCCAAAAAGAGTCGAAGAAAGAGGCTCAAACACTGAGACAGTTTGAATTAGAAGAGAAAATGAATAAAAAAATTCACTTTTTTGAGTACAAGATAACAAAAAACACCAGTTTGATGGAGTGAGTTCATTTAGGCTACTTTGGTCGTTGTATTATAAAGTTATTGGTCCTAGAGCTCGACTGGGTGAATCAATGAGCGTACAGTTCTCCTATCTATCTTGACTGTTTAACAGTTCGGTAATAATATATGAAGTGCATCAACTTTTCACATTTTGTTATTCGAAATGACAATGGCCTGACAGCTGAGTTAAGCTCCCATCATTAGCCAGAGAAGCTTTATTGATTACCATAGGAATGGACTCTATCTATTTGTTATTCATTATACTCAAGTATACACATGCTGTCTTCATCTATGTTACTCTAGTAATGCTTTTTCAAGTACTGAAGAGATCTGAATTCGGCCCAATCAACCTGAAAGGTAAATTGAGGTAAATCGTTATAAGGATTGTTATTTAATTCCATGTCAGACGCCTGAGTCAGAAACTAATGTAAATCTTGATCTGCTTATAGATTTGTTGGAGCACGAACAGCGAATTACAGAAGAAAAAACATGAGGTGCTCAGAGCAAAAGACCAATTGCATCTAACTGTATGAATTACTCCAGTTTTTCATGTTCCAGCTTTAAAAGATAATGGGACGATAAAAATAACAGCAGTGGAACGGCAAACTTATTTCTAATATGTGGATCAACCTCTGTTTATGTTATTATTTTTCCACATGAAAACAAGCGGTGGAACGCTTCTCCTAATTCAAACTAACTGTCAGTTTTTTGCGACACAATCAATATTTATATTTCCCTTTAACCCCAAGAAGTTGGTGCTATTCTGACTATTATATATCGTTTGATTGAGTTAAGTGAGCAATTCTATTGTTCAAAGGTCAGTTAGGAAGCTTAAGAGAGCTTTGTGTCAATGAAACCTACCCTTCCGGACGTTTCTTGAACAGATCAAGTTGTGTTTAATAGACTGTTGAGATCATGCAATCAGGAATAATAGACTTCAATTAGATTATTGCGCTTTGCTGATTCTCTAGGTCCATAGATACTTTGAATCAAAAATCATGTTATCACTATTATACATGGAATAAAATAGAATTCATCGTAAGAAATCTTAAAATTGGGCTAGAATATGATCTATAGAATATTTTCACGGCAATTTCTCAAAACAATATCTACAAATATTATTCTGCTTTTAAAAAGAATCTTCATTGGTGAAAATTCACCATTTGGCTTTACCTTTTTTTCTGCTTTAGAAATGCAAACAGAATCTCAGCACACCCTGCTATACCAATAAAACCCAAAACCGTATTTTATATAAAATAGTTTTGAGTGAACAACATAGAGAAAGCGAGTACTGCACACAATTGCATCACTTTGAAGTCAAACTCTAGGCGTTCAGTTTATCTGTGCTGTGCATTGTTCACTCTAATTATCTGAGTTTATTTAGCAAGCATATTATTCATTTCAGTGTTTTGAAGTGGCAGAGAACTTTTATCAATTGGTGACTTTGACTGTCATTAAGTTTTATGAGTTTGGTATGTGTAACATCACATGTGATGATGCACGCTGAGTGTGAGTGTGATATGATCCTGTTTTTTGGATCTTGGTATCCTCAGCTATACTGAAGGTACCAATGCCATCGGTGCTCATGTCATGACCGTATGACGGCGGTGATTGCTGCCAACCGCGTGTATTTTATGTTATTGCAGCCACAGGGTTGTTCCACGAGTGCGTATGTTGCAGGCATTGATACGGCATCACGGTTCTGATAACCATTCTCAAATTTCGTCCATTCTTAGATAAACAGTGCTAGTGACAGCTATTTGGGAGCAAGTACCCTTGATGCTACATCATTCTGTCGGTGTTGCGTCGGTGTATTCCAACCGCACGTACTATGTGCTGTTGCAGATAGCGGGGTTGTTCCAAGAGTGGGTAAATTTTCACTATGGTACTGGTAGCTATCTATTCGGTGAACACAACGGTCTATCTGTTCGACAGATAACCTATGCAGCTTTTGATACAGGTGTATAATTTTTATGCCTGAACTGAACCTGGAATGCCCCGATGGTAGGGAATTGATCTGTGACACCTCATAGAATATTGTTGCTCAAACTGATATTATTTTCAGGAGAATTCTGCCTCATTACGCCCAATACTTGAACAGCCGCTTACTCCTGATGGCTCATCAGCCAAACATAAGTTTTTTCAATATATTATATTCTTATATTTGATCATATCTATCATTGATTATCATAATGGTCCCCTCCCTCAATAATATCATTGATATTTTCTTGTGGCCGATGATAGTCCATATTTTGCAGCCCTCATCAAAATATACAACTTTTTCAAGGGATTTTAGGATTGAACATCCATCAATCAGGCGCAGAAGTGCGTAGAATATTACACACAATATTTCCGGAAATAACATTACTATCATATTTCTAAACAAAAACAAAATAATCTTCCAGAAACAAAACTGAAAAAAGTCTTCTAGTCTGTAATTATCTTGGAACGTATATCCGGCCTTATATTGTTGAACTTTTAAACACACAAATTTTCACGCGTTAAACGTTAATCCATAGCAATCATGTTTACCCGAAATATTCTCACTCAGCAAAATCTGAACGATCAGCTATTTATAAAGCTAGACATACACACAAGTACGTACGAGCGTGCTCGAAACGAGTAAACATCGCAAATATTGACCAAATCCATTATTATTTTCTGGAAGCTGCATTCACATATGTGTGCGTTCAAATTATAACAATTATACACAATTGAAAATGGCACTTGAAATACAGCTTTTACACTGTGTTGATCAAAACTTTTTTCATGTTGGATTGTGAAACATTCACATTTGGTTTTAAATGTACATTGAGACGCAATAACGTTGCAGATATAACATTTCCAATCTGCCACACGAAATCTTGAGATTAAAATAAGACTACGCCCCGCGAAATTACATCCTCTCTCGAGAAGACAAGGATATTGTGTTTCAAAGAAATCAGATTGTAGATTGCCAACTCGTAATGGCTTTATAATTCGAGAGAAAAAAAGATTGCCTGCTTTTTCAGACATTATTTATGTATTAAAAATTGATTTTTCTTTTCCTGTGAGCAAGTTTTTTGTTTGCTATCTTCCGGATTTCAACGTGAGTTTAAGCTTTTTTATGTGGGTAAATTGGGTAGAAAATATTTCTCGTGAGATCAAAGAGTGTATATTCAACTATGGAATTGGTTATCATGGTGAATTTAACATGCCATTCTCTGGACAAAAGAAAAATAGAATAGGAATTGAACACCATATAGATATAAATAACGATGATGCTGCTGAAACACCTTATTATAATTCTTTTTATGTACCTTCTTATTAAAAACGTAAAAGCTACCAGAAATTTGAGACATTTCTTCTTCTATTTCAGGTTATTCCATTCCTTTTCAATAGCTGGTCCTAACTCGAAGAACCAACTCCACGCTCACTGCATTCAGTTTAATATCGGAGCGGAAGTGACGTTATTTCTGCTAAATTTCAGCAGCATAGTTTTCAAGTTGAGAAACTTTTTAGTTTGCAGCGAAATTTTGCTCACACCTGACAAAGAGACTTGCCGTTCTCCAACAAAAATATATACGCAAGGTGTTTAATTTGTTACGGGAAGTAGAAAATTATTCAAGTAACATGTGCAAGAAATTTGAGCTGATAATTAACATATGATTAAAAGAGCATGTAAAACTTGCCGTGGAAATGTCTGGCCACTCTTGCAGTTCTAAGAGAGATTGGAAATTCCTTTGCTTCACACTGTCGTTCTCCGTTGATTTCTCTAGAGGAATGAAATTGCTATCAAGATATTAAATAGATCAAACTATCTAGTTTAGAGAATTCAGATTGAGTTCTACTTTCGATATGGCCATCAATATACTATATTTGATTCATGAAGTAATATTTGCAATACAAGCCTTGGATATCAGCTTTCTTAAACAGTTATAAGCTCATGTATGAGATTTTGCATATATGATGGTTTTACCCAACATACAGACCCCAACTTTCTTATGTTAAATTCATTAATATCAACTGTATGCATAGAGAAAAATTCAAGGCTCTAGGACAAGAGTGGGCAGATACTTTTAAGAGCGAGCCAAAATTCCAATTTCAGGAAATCCAAGGATTGACACATTATTCTACGATTATTATTCTGGGAGAAATAAGCTTTTAAAGTGTAACAGATTCATCCTATAATGTTGCATTATTTGCCGTTTCATACAGACAGGGTTGGATAGTTGAAGGTTGAAAATGCTTTAAACATGAAGTGAATTGTATAAGCTTTCTACAAGCGTTTGGTTATTTATTCTAGAATAATAATTCTAGGAGGTACAAGCTTCAAAATTGTGATATATTCTGTAGCATTATTGCAAATTTAAAATGATTGGAATCATTCATGTTTTCTACTTATTAGTAAGTAACAGACCCAGATTTTGAAGAATTAACTTGAGATCAAACTAGTCGTCAACCAACAGGCATTTCTAATAATGTCAAATAAATATATCAAATCCAAGAAAAAATTCCTCATATACTTATACGTTGTTGTATGAACAAATTTAAAACGCCATTTTTTGGGCTGATTCCTCATATTTTTGCAACAAATTTAACTGAATCAATGATAATTTTATGTAGTTATCTGAAAATCACGAAAAAACTGCATTCAAATTGCTCAATAATTCAAAAATTGAAGAAAAGTTGTTTCAAGTATTCTCTCTTTGGTCCGATTACACTCGCATCATTAGTACAGCGTTATCAACTATATAAACATAAATATTTCAGTAATAATTTTTTTGAGTCATTCTCAACTTTGAGTCATATTGATGCTGCCATCTCATTAAGAACGCTTGAAAATCACTATTTCAATGAAAAAATTACATATTTGAACTCTCTACTAATAAATAAACTCGAAAGGATAACCATACTTCAATACTACATTTCACTTGATTTGAGTGCAAAAAATTGTGCATAATATATTGTCAATAGAATATATGTACAGAGAATATGGCTCAGAGGAAGAGCGTTGGTCTATGGTTCGACATGTACCAAATTAGAATCGTGCTCGGGTGAAGTTGAAACTTAAATACTATTTATCCTTGATGCAGATAATCATTACATTGATATTACTTATTAAAGCATCATGCTAGTTATTATGTGCTGAGCCTATCTTATATTCACTGACAACTCATCACGTTTCAACAGGCGCTTCAGGCGCCTTGCAAGCTTCTAGACATTATGAATTTACCGTAATGTAAATAGCATTATCAATCAGAACAAAGAATCAAAACATGCTATATAATCATATTATAATACTCAATGTAAGTCATGAAAGCTGAACATTTATTTGTAAATTGTATAAAGCATGGATTTTGGTTTTGGCCGTCCTGCTATAAACAACCAGCAACAGTTGGAATTTTGTGGGATTTTTTTGAGAGAGAATTTTGCGTATGTGCTACGTATACAAATACTGACGGACCGGGACTCGGCCTGCGGGCTGGGTTTGGCCCATGCCTGAATTAGATGCTACAGCAATTTCAAATACTGAATTTTGGTATACTTAACGGCTGATCATTCTGGATTTATGCAAGAAAAACAAAAAAAGTTTCAAGTAAAGTGCACTTCCGGTATAGACGATTAGAACCATAATGCGAGATGCACAGCTAGACCTTAGACCAGTCTTTAATACAGAATTTCAACAATATACGTTCAACGGCTTTTGAGATTTGCGTACAAGTCAAAATTCTCAAACTCTCAATTCTAATAAAAAAAACTATTTTTATTCAATTGATTATTACAGAGTTTACTTCATTATCAAATGCGACTAATCTCTACGAAGCGACTACAAAATCTGTCTGTTCTCACGAAAAAGACAGTATTTATGTTACAGAAATATGATGATCTAGCTTATGGAAAAGTACTAAGAAATACTGTAATGTCAGTGAATTTAGGGGCGATGTCCTTATATAATTCCTCCCGCACTAGAGTTTTCTTTACCTTCTAAAGAAGATGAAGAAAACGATAATGGTTTTTCTATGTTCAGTTTAAATTTTTTGTCAGCATCATATTTCCGTTTACAATCAATTATTTTTTTAATACTAACAGAACCTATCACTATAATAACTATTATAATTATAATAATATTAGAGTAGGAATGAGAGAATTCATGATTTCTTAAAATCACTGGTTTCTGTGTATTTTCTTGAATTGCTTCTAAATTATTAATATTAATTGTTTTATCCAATAATTTCTGCTCTTCTTTAATATTGATTCTGAAATCTATCAATTTTTCAAAATTCTTTGAGATGGACTCCAATTTATTATTGATAATGCATCCTTGAGTAAAATATAAACCTTCTATAATAATATTTTTTATCTCTCGTTTTTACATATTCTTCATGAGGGTAAAACAAATAAATTATATCAGTATTTGGAATATTGAAATGTTCATTTTTAGAATTTATATTAACATAATTGCAATTTTCAATTTAATGTTTGCAATACATATCAGTTAAACATTGATCTTCTATAATAAAACCCTTTTTACAAAAATGAAGATTTTCGTTTATTCGAGTACATTTTGGAACATGCTTGATTTTACAATTATCTTCACTGTAATAACCAGGCAAAATATCTAAAGTGGTATATTTATTTTCTTTCACTTTAGTAGGTATAGGCGTAAATTGTATGAGGTTAGTTTCTTGACTTAAAACAGGAATGGAGACAAGGATACTAAGAATATTACTCCTATATTTACAGTATGTTCTAATAAGGTGATTATCATTCCAATTATTGACCAATAATTTATTAATCGGATCTTTAATTTCATCAACTATCAAATTCTGAATTTCTTCACGGGATATTAAAGCGAAATGTAGAGTATTTATACTACAAAATGTAAATGTTTCTTCGATTTGAATCAATTTCATATATAAGTTACTGGCAATGAATTGTAAATCATTAAAAATATCTTTTATTCGTAAAATATCAATATCTTCTACTAAATACCCTATTACATTCTGAAATTCACTCAATTTACCAGAAATGATTCTATTATTCTCATTCATATTCTTTATCTGTTTATTAGAATACCTTGTAAAATTTTGGCTATACCAAATTTGTAAATTCATATCATTTTTTAAACTTTCTTGATTATTTTGAATGGATTTTATTAAATTATCATATTTTTGAGCGTCTTCCTGATCTAAATCTCCTGATATTGATTTTACTATAGATCCTAGTCCGTTAATCAATCCTCGTTTAAATCTATTTTGATGTAATACGTGGATTTTACTTCTTACTGTATCAAGAATATTTTCAAAAATGTTATAATTATTTTGAATCTCAATTAACCTATTTTCTGTAAAAGTTTTTATTTTTGAATGGAGAAAATCTCTTTGTATGAGTAAATTATTATATTGTTCAATAACTGCATCGAATGCTAGATTTATAAATATGAATTTTTCATTTGTCTGGATATAAGCTTTACCTAGTTCTATAATATTGACTCCAAGGTTAGTTGTTTGTTCTTGAATTTGGGATCCATGTACTATGGCAGTCCATCTGAAACACAAAGTTTCTTTATTCGGTCAAGTTTAACTTTTCGATTCTTGTCATCTATTACCTGTGCTCTTCCGGGTCTAATTTCTTTCACATTAATAATTTTGAATTTAGGTTTCCTAATTTTACCGGTATGTCGTTTATGAATATTTTCGTAAGCTTGGGCTGGTATCGATGGCGTTGATCTTACTTCTTCGGCATATTTATCCTTATTTTTATCGATATTTTCTTTGATATTATTATAAAGATTGTTCATCATCTCTTTATGATTCTGGACATACGTATCAGTAATTTGTTCTTCATTATTCTCTAATAAGTTAGTATTTGAATGTCCTAATAGAATGTTGAAAGGGATGTCTTTTGTGACAGAATGAATTGACGAATTGTATGCTATTATGCTATACTTTATTTTATTTTTGAGATTAAACTGATTTAATTCTTCATTTTGGTTCAAAATTCTCATATGTTCAATCAAAGTACTATGAAAACGTTCAATATTGCCATTCGATTTAGGATTATTTATACTAACAAAATTTATTTCTATTCCTTTCATGGCTAAGAAACTAGTCAATAATTTATTATTGAATTCTCTTCCATTATCTGAGGTGATTTCTTTAGGCAAACTGAAATGACTGAAATATTTCAATAATTTCTCAATTATTGTGACAGCATTTTGATTTTTAATTCGTGAGCCTGGGCATATTTTGATAAACTATCGATAATTGTTAAAAATTTTGTTTTCTCCAGTGAGAGCAAATCTATGTGAATTTTTTCTAAAGGTTTACTAGCTGTAGGTGTTTTTACGATCGAGATTTTAATTGGATTTCTTTCATATTTGTTTTCTAAGCAAACTGCACATTTATTAATATAGTTTTGAATATATTTGATCATGTTTGGCCAGTAATAATTTCTTCGCAATTTTTCATAGGTTTCCGTTATACCTCGGTGGTTCGTCTTACCTCCGTGATAATTTATTACGTGTTGAATTTGATCTTCAGAAGTTTGAACATCAATTAATAAATTTTTACAAGAAATCAATCGGTAACTATTTGCTCTAAACATAATTTGTAATACTGAATTTACATGTAACTTGAATTTTTCTGGGATAAAACAATGGTAATTAATGCCGGGCTGTAAATATTCTTCTATAAATTTAGCTATGGTTCCATTACTGTTCACAGGGTTTAAATAAAAATAATATTTTATTACTTTGTTGTCAAATAACTTCTCAATTTTCACTTGGCTTCTGTCATTAGTTTCTTTGATTATAATCTGATTTTTCCCTATGTTAACCGGTGATTCTATATATGTTAAACCATTTATAGGGTTCTCGTCATCTGAGTGACAAGTTTCTGTTGTTTCTCCCTCCGAGGTTTCAACAATTAAAGAACTAGCATAATTTTGAATGTTTTGTTGTGGGCTGTACTCATAAACGTTGATTTTAATATTAGAATATTCAAATTCTTCTCAAATTAACTTTTCTATTTCATTCCAATCTTTTAAATCTAAACCTGAACATATCTTAGGCATATCAATTTCATGAATATTATTTTGAATAAGATACTCTACTGATAATTTCAAACTTTGGGATATATCTTCAAATGTTGGTTTATCTTTATAACAATTTTTTGTAATTAAATGGAATATCAATTTTCCATGGCAATTTTGAATAGCTAATTAATTTTTTAGTATTTTAATTTCATTCAAACTATTTTTAGAATTATATTTTTCATTAATTTGCTTTGCAAATCCTTGTGACATATGAAAATCTTTTGAAATGCAATGAACGATCGGCTTATTACTCTCAAAAATATTTGTAAACTTGTATTGTATTCCGAATTCTGGTTTGATTCGTGATAGCGCATCTGCTACATAATTTTGATTTCCTTTTCTATATTCTATATGATAATTATATTCTTCTAATTTAAGGCGCCAACGAATAAGTTTTTGATTAGGCTCTTTCAATGAATTCAACCAGACTAAAGGTCTATGATCGGTGATAATTTTAAAACGTCTTCCATATAAATATGGTCTAAAATTTTTTGTAGCCCATACAATTGCTAATAATTCCTCTTCTATTGTACTGTAATTTTGTTCATGTTCATTTAATGTTCGTGATGCATAAGCTATTGGTGAATCCTTTCCATGTTCATTTTTCTGAGATAAAACGGCTCCTAATGCAAAATTACTTGCATCTGTAGTTAATATGAATTCTTTTTCGAAATCCGGATATTGTTATATTGGATTATTACTAAGAAGTGTTTTACAAAAATTAAATTTTTTTATATAGTCCGAATCATTGAAATTAACTTTGGAATTTTTCTTCAAGCATCGTGTAAAAGGCTTAGTTAATTTCGAAAAGTCTTTAATAAATCGTCTATAATATCCTAATAAGCCTAAAAATTGTTTTATTTCTTTGGAAGTTTTAGGTAATGGAAAATTTTGAATGGTCTTAATTTTGTCGGGATTTGGCTTTAGTCCTTCAGTCGTTATAATGTGCCCTGAATATGCAGTTTCTTTACGAAGGAATTCGCATTTATCCGGTTGAATTTTAGGATTAGCTTCGCGTAATTTTTGAAATACTTTTTGAATATTATCAATATGTTCTTGTAAGGATGTGCCTAAAATTATTATGTCGTCCAAATAAACGAAACAAATTTTGTTAATTAAATCTCGCAAAACATAATTCATCAGGCGTTGGAAGGTCGAAGGTGCATTCTTTAGACCAAAAGGCATGCGTTTAAATTCGTAATGTCCTTTGTCTGTTGAAAATGCCGTTTTTTCGATATCTTTAGGGTCCATCTCTATTTGATGAAACCCGCTAGTCAAGTCAAGTGTTGTTAAATAGTTAGATTTGCCAAGTTTGTCTAATATTTCGGAAATGTCTGGTATTGGAAATTTGTCGTCTATAGTTTTGTCGTTCAATTTCCGATAGTCAATAACCATTCTAAATTTTTTCTCCCCACTAGCGTCCATTTTCTTAGGTACGATCCAAATGGGAGAACTCCAAGGTGAATAGGAGTGTTGTATTATTTCGTCATCTAATAATTTTGAAATTTGATTCTCAACCTCTACTTTATAAATTTCAGGATATTTATAAGAACGCGTATAAATGGGTATCTCGTCTGTAGTTTTTATTTCATGTTTTATCTGATTCGTGAATGTTAATTTTTCATTTGAATGTAATGTCAAATCTCTATATTTATTCAATAATACAATCAATGATTCTAATTCTAATCTATTCAAATGTTCTGTTCTCACAGAAGATTTTTCTAATGTTTCTGTAGTAAAAACAGAGTGTTTCTTATTCTGTTCAAAATATTGAAATTTATGTTTGCAATTCAATAACTTTATTTCTTCTTTGCTAAAATTTATTTGTGCTTGTAAAATTTGGAGCGCATTATATCCTAATAAAATATGGAAACTTGAATGAAAATTGAAAAGATAAACTTTTATAGTTTTATTTTTATATTTCACAAGAGTATATTCGTTGCCTTTCGATTCACCATTTATTGTCTGAATTTTGAAGTTTTCTTTGGAAACTTTAAATAAAACTCTATTATTATGAACATAATTTTCGCTAATAAAATTTTGTGAAGAGTCTGTATCAATTAACACAAATAAATTTTGAAGTTTAATGTATGGTAATTTAGAAATCATATCAATTGTTAAGGATTCAAGTACAGTTGGGGTTGCTCTAAACAATTTCCTCCTTCATATTCTAATTCTGATTCAATTTCAATATTTTCGCAATATTCTAACTCTTTTAGTGTTGATTCAGGATTCTCGTTTTCTATCTCCGTGTTATTTAATTCTTCTGTTACGAATGTGGGCATTGGTCTCTGAGCAAAATTGGTAGGTCTAGGTCGAAAGGTACGTGTACTGATTGACATAGGTGTGGGTTCAGGCTGTTTTGAGCCTGGTCTGAATGCTTGCTCTGGGACTTTAAATGGATACGTGGCGTTAGATTTCAAATTTTTTTGAGGATTTCTTGGTGGATATTTTAACATTGGGGATGAATATTGAGGTGTGGGCTTGGATATTATTTGTTAAATATTGTTATTAGATCTTTCATCTAAATATTGGAAATCATCAATCAACAAATTTTCAACTTCCGATAAAGTGCCTGGGTTTCTAGTTGCCAGATTATTTCTATAGGGATCTTTACATGCTTTTATAAATGTATTCACTGCTACAGATTGGATAAGTGCGTTTACTGCAGTTTTTGCTTCAACTGTTATATCAGATAAATTGACTTTTGCTTGAAATTTATTATATTTTTCCTGTATGTCTTTTAAGAATTCAAAAGTTGTCATCTTATTTTGTTGGGACTGGCAAATATTTATAACAATGGTTTGAGTATTTTGTTTATCGTCATAATTATTCAGAAGGAATTGTTTTGAGTCAGTCCATTTAGAGAAATTTTGTTCTGCTATCAACTCACTAGCAGATCCAATTAGTTTGTTCTTAATTTTAAACAAAATAACTTTTTTCTTTATTTCTGATGGATTTAATGGTGTGATTAAAATTAAAATTTCATCGACTTGTCGTATGAATCGGGAAAGCGTTTTTGGATTTCCATTATATTCTGGGATTACACTTAACAAATCATCAATATCTCTATCAGTATTTGGGGTTGTCATATTTTTCTTATTATAAAATTATTCTTCGAATTTACAAATGGAAGTAAATAAATTATGAATTCACAACTAACAGTACGATTATGTGAGATATCTTCATAAGGAGAGTTCCGAAGACCGTATGCAGTGTGGGTGGAACGCTCGTCCGGAACTCTGGATGCTGGATCTCTGGATACTGAGTCTCTGGATACTGGATCTCTGGATACTGAATCTCTGGATACTGGATCTCTGGATACTGAATCACTGCATACTGGATCTCTGGATACTGTAGCGTTGATGTGTTGTTTTTCTATCGATTTGATTCTGACTTTTGCGACGATCGTATCGATAGGAGATTTTTCAGCTTCTTCAGTTTTGAACGAATTGGATTTCTTCTTGAAATCTTCGAACTTGGAGATTAGCTCGAGTGAAGCATGTTCGATTGCTTGACTTTAATGGTTAACACCAACGATGTGCAAATTTTAACGAATTGAATACGAACGATATTTTCGATTTGCAAAACTTTGAGCAATCCTACCGACTGCGCCAGTTAAAATACTCAAACTCTCAATTCTAATAGAAAAAACTATTTTTATTCAATTGATTATTACAGAGTTTACTTCATTATCAAATGCGACTAATCTCTACGAAGCGACTACAAAATCTGTCTGTTCTCACGAAAAAGACAGTATTTATGTTACAGAAATATGATGATCTAGCTTATGGAAAAGTACTAAGAAATACTGTAATGTCAGTGAATTTAGGGGCGATGTCCTTATATAATTTACATATATACGTACCGATATCGAAATAAATATTTCCATCATTTTTTTGAATTATGTTTTTTGGATTAAAATTGTAAAGGGCAGAATATTTTCTACAATTTGCTAAGAGGGACTTAATAGAGCCCACGAGCTAAGCATATAATTCTAGCATAACAACCAATGTATCGATAGACAGAATCCGTACAATCCATTTGGACGTATTATATTCAGTTCACAACTCAAACTCAATCAATCCCAATTCCTCATATTAATTAGGTCTAGTCGCAATGCACGCAAAGGAATATAGCCCTTATTAAATTGTCTCCATGACAATTCTGACTCTTGATTGGATAATACCGTAAGGAAGAAGGCTGTATCCTTAATTGCCGCACGATTTTAGGATATGAAGGCCCGTATTCTCCAAAGCGGTCCGAGAGGTCTCGCGCCTCAAGCCGATATAAGTCAGATTTTCTTAACACAATGATTGACTCTCTGATAAGCAATATGGATTGAAGATTCATGTCATAAAATGAACATTTTGAAATTCTGGTTGCCTATATAATAATAATAATAGCTTTACTCCCGGCGGGAAATCAAAGCACATGATATGGAATGTGCCAAACGAAAAAAGCAGATATTAACATGGAATTTTCAGTTATTGTTTAATAGAATAATAGCCCTTATCAACCAATATCAAAGAACCATATATTGTCAAATAAATTGTGCGACACATGCTGTTGCGCAATAATTTGCTAATGTATGGCAGTGTTCGATGCGTTGCACAAATGTTTCACTAGTTTCAGAATAGAACAGAATAGAATAGAATTATATTTTGTTTCAAAGCATTACACTTTTTACAAAAGAGGAATTGGTATAAAACAGCACATCAATATTTTCTTAGTACATTAATCTTACACTACCTATTAATTTATTTATATTCGTAAATCATATTTATTTTCCTAATTTTAGTTATCACCTTGAACCAATAAAAATTGAAAAAAGTAGAATAGAATTGCGTTATGAAGTTTATACATTTTCGTAAAGTAAAAATAAAAAATAAAAAAAAATGAAAATTGGTATGCAAAGTAAACAGTATCCTCACTATTTGCCTGATTTTATATCTATGCTTAAAAATATTAAGGTATAATTTATATTTGTCTACATGTACATAGAGAGTAGAGAATTGTTGTTTAACTCACAGCAAAAATTCGTTATATCAATTTAAATTTACAATCGTCGCTATAAGGTAATTTATAATTTATTTTCTTATTATAGATTGATTAAATGATAAACAAGCACAGCATGACTATTCATTGCGAAGAAAACTTCTAATTTTCAGAGCATTTATTGTAAAATAAAATATCGCATTTGCCTGACTTTCGTTTTCAGTTTCTAATACAGAACTCAGCATTGATTCATCATGTATATTTATAATATATTTGGCGAGATAAGCGTTTCTAATAGCTTTGTACATAGGACACTCTATAAGAAAATGATAAAGGTTTTCAATTCTCTGTAAATTACATATTGTGCAATTCTCATTTTCTCCCTCTAGAGTATATTTAATGTTATTGTAAATTATTCTGGGGTATTTTGCATTAATCAATCTTAATTGGGAAATAATCCTTTTTTTGTTAAAAGATAAAGAAAAATTCAAATAATTAGATTCCGGATTATCAACCATGAAATTTTTGTAAAAGGGGTTAAATTTTGATCGTGCCATACTGGCCAAATCTTTTTCCCTCAAGTCTTTTTTGTATTTGTCACAAATTTCATTTATTGCTGCTTTATTAGCGTTTTGATTGACCCATATATCTTTGAAGCCCTGCCTTTCTAAGAATAATCTTATTTGTGAGCACCAATTGTGCCCTACCTTATTTATATCTGATTGGTCTAAAGCATATAATTTCATGTAGAGCAGTTTAGGAAGACGAGTGTCTTCCATATTTAAAATTTTTACCCACCAGTTAAGTGTTCTTTTCCATACTTCTACAGCTATCTGTGATGTACCCGTTTCCAGTCTAGTGGCAAAATTCGGAGTTGTTTTTGGGCATTGTAACATTATTTTAATAAAATTGGTTTGACACCTTTCGAGCGTATCGAAATGATTTAAGCCCCAAACTTCGCATGCATAGAGAGCAGATGCGTTTGTTATAGCTTTCAACAAAGTGTTCTTTTCACTCCAGCCCTCTGATTTGCCTTTTGCGAGTATTGCTTTAGTAGATTGTGAGGCCATAGAAGCTTTTTTAAGGCCCTCCGCAGCCATTTTGCCAAATTTACCGGAGGAAGAGAAAGTAGTTCCCAAATAGGTAAACTGATTAACAATTTCGAGGTCGGACTCCCTGTACTTGAAGAAAAATTTATTTCTCTGTAATCTACCCTTATGAAATATTAAAATTTTTGTTTTATCGCAGTTCACTTGAAGTAGGTTTTGTTCGCAGTAGTTTTCTAGTATAGCTAGTTTCTTTTTAGCGTCGATATAAGAGTGACACAGTATGACCAGGTCATCTGCATAAGCTAGCGATATTACGTCATTAATACCATCTATATTAAGACCACGGACTGCCTGTTCTTTAAAATGATCATTAATGTCATTAATAAATATAGAAAATAAAAATGGGCTCAAAATTTCGCCCTGCAAAACTCCTTGTGATATTTCAATTCCTTTTGACAGGTCATTCTCTACTTTAATTCTCATTTCCGCGTTATTATATAAGTTGCTTATGATTCTAATAAGTTTTGCAGAAACCCCATTTCGATAGAGTTTGTACCACAAAAGCTCGTGATTTACTGTATCAAATGCTGCTTTGAAGTCTACAAATATGGCAAATATCTTATTGTTTTTCAAGCGTAAATGTAAATTTATGATAGAAGATAAACAGAATATACTGTCCGTTGTGCCCCTTTCTTTGCGGAACCCCATCTGGCTCTCATTTAAAATGTTATTTTCCTCCGACCAGATTTGTAACCTTTTATTTAGAATAAAGGTAAAAATTTTGCAGATACTATTAACGAGAGAGATACCTCTATAGTTACTAGGGTTCTTTGCATCTCCTTTTTTATGTAAATGGCAGTTATGTATAACCGCCCAAGATTTTGGAATATCTTCCGTTTCAAAGATTTGGTTAAACATATTTAACATGTACGCCTCCCACGCCGGTGTACTGTACTTAAAAAATTCATTGCTAATTCCGTCAGCGCCGGGAGATTTGTTTAATTTACTGTTTATTAGGCTTTGTGAGAGTTCGTCCAGGGTTAAAGATTTGTCCAGGTAAGGATGCTGGCAATCTAGATATCCCGTTTTCATCAAAGATATTTGATTATACCTTGTACTATAAAACTGTTCCCACTCCTGTATATTTATATCATTATTAAACTGTTTACGGGGTTTTAGGGACTTTACAATCTTCCAGAATTCTTGGAAGTTTTTTACATTAGCGAGAGCTTCTTTGCTTTCTAAGTATGTTTGAAGATCAGAATCCGCCCAAGACTTATGGTATACATTCAAATGCTTTTTAACTTTCCGTTTGAGAGTTTTACAGTGATCATTAAACCAAAGGTTAGTTTTGTGTTGTTTGAGATTAGGATTTATCTTTGTTATTTTTAATTGCCCTGTGGCACTAGCTGCGTTTTTTATAGCCGTAAGTAAATTTTGGTATAATTTTTCATTATTATCACTATTAAAATATATTTGCCCTGATTCAGCTAGCGTTTGCTGATATTTAATATTTGCATCTCTATTGAATTTAAAAGAAACTAAGTACTGGGTGTGAGTATCCTTGCATATGTTACGCTGTATATTATTGCCATTAGAATTTAGGAATGTTAGGTCACCAATACTGTGGTCAGAAGATGATAGAGTTGGAGTAAATTCCAGATTTATTACGCGTTCTGAAAATAGCTCATTCACCCAAACCAAATCAATTGTCGACTTACCATTAATATTAAGATAAGTAAATTTTCCCGGTATGTCCCCTTCTACCCTACCGTTTAAAACAAAAAGTCCCTGATTTTCCATGATAGAAGTTAACTTTTGCCCTCTATTATTAACTTTACAGTGAAGTGATACTCTCTCGTCAAATACTTTCGGGGAAAAGATTGTGCCCTCATCTATTTGATTCAGCTGCCCAATATGGGCATTATAATCCCCCGTTAGAACAATTCCATGGTTACTGTAACTATCTGTTATTTGATTAATCGAATCATTTAAAAGTTTTATACAGTAATCATCGCTTAGTGCTGGTTTCAAGTAAATACAGCCAACAACGTAATTTTTGTTATTAGTACATACCTCTACGAAAATCCATAAATTCGTAATTTCAATTATTTTTACCTGGGTTAAATTGTTTTTTATCAGGATCATTATACCTCCGCTGCTGCGACCTTTATCCTTTTCTTTAGTTGCCTGGCTAATAAAATTTTTTGTATAGTTAGCTTTTAAGAATGAAGGCAAGTTTATCACTGAACCACTCAGCCAAGTTTCACATAAGCAAATGATGTCGCCACATAGGATTCTGTCTTGTGTATCTAAATCTAAATTGAAAATATTACTGAAACCGTTCATGTTCCAGAATACTATATGGCGGATACAGTTATTTAATACATTATTATTGTGTAATTTATTACCTGCATTTTTAACATTGTTTGAGTAATTAGTATGAGTTCTATTCTCTTCATTCTTACTTTCCATTTGAACCACACTTCCAATGATAAATTTTTGAAGTTTGGGCTGCTCTCTTGAAGATGGAGCTGCTCTTAGTACTTCCGGGACTAGTCAATCTTTACCAGGGACAGAATTTTCATCGGTTTTGTTAGATTTTGTAGCCGGTTTTTCGGGTGTTTCCTCGGATGACGTACTTATTACTTCCTTCTTCCTCTTGTCTCTCGGAATAACTTTGCTTTGATTTTCAATAATTAATTTATTTTTGAACCATCTGACCTTCTTTCCATTCCTAATATATTCATTTTTAAGCTTTATCAGTTCCTTCTTCTTTTTTAATTCTTCTGCGTTCAAATCGTCATCTATGAAGATATTTGAACCTCGCAGCTCAGTCCTTTTTGACCTTATTTCATATTTAAGTTTAATTTCACTAGTTTCAGGAATGTTCGAAATCTTTCATTCAACGGGAACGTATGTGCAACGCGTTGTGTTGTGTATGGTCGTTTTGCGTTTCGTTGCGTAATATTTTTTTGCTGTCGGCTGGTTTTCTTGGTATTGAGTTCACTTGCGACTATGTCGACTATTCAAAGAAGAGAATTCGTGAAAGAATTTATTGCAATATACAGAATTCACCTGAAGTATGGCAAATTAAGAGCGATATCTATGATAATAAAAACCTGGAAGATGCTACTAACGATAAATTGTCCGAAAAATTTGGAGAAATTGGGCCAAGACTTGGTCGTAAAATGGTCTGTCAGTCATTATATCATCCGAATTCTTTGTTTACTTTTTTGTTTTCTGGTAACGTCGTCATCATCCAAGGCATATGTGATACTTGAGGACATACTTGTAGAATTTCGAACTTGTAACTAAAGTTTGAACAAAATTTAGCCGAGTGTATGGGTAACGCAATTATGCAACGCAACGTTGCGCATCGCTTTGTTGCTCAATTTGTTCGACAATGTATGGGCTCTTTTGATGTTCAAGCCTGCTCTAAGCCATTAAACTTTCATAAACATATTAAATATTAAGTGCATTTCTCACTGACTTAAAATAGATGAACTTTCAATTAAGAACAACATCTAGGTTTGTTATACTCAAAACTCACCAAATAATTCTTAAAAGTATGAAGAAAATTCAAATATATATCATGTTTGGGCGATTTACTCTATTTGAAAGTGCCAAGAAGTTAGCATGTGTTACTGATAGAATATTGTGCATAATGTATGTACTAAAATCGAACAATGTAAGTTGAGAAACAAAAATAATTTCACAGAGAGATTGATTTCTTAAGAAACTCTTAGACAATTAGAAGATTGAAACTCTGTGAATGCATTTAAAATAAGATATTATGAATTCAGTTATAAATAGCTGGATTATTTTCATTAAAAGCTCGGTATTGAAGTCGTTGCGAGCTTTTTCAAGAAGTTTATTTTTCCATGTCGTTACTCTGCAATAAATGCTTCATCCTCATGATTCTTCCAAATTGAAATACTCATTTATTTTTACTCCCGGCTTTTGGAATCTACAGAGATATTCAAATTGCACTCATTCCGAAATTTATTATTCTTATCGTCATGTTCTTCTACATTTTCCAAGTTTATCCCATTACATATAGAAGAATTGTTCTTTGAATTGGCGGAGAACCAATTTCATCAGGAATTGAATTTGATAATTTGAATATTCTTTCTGTTGGATTCAAGTGGCTTTTTTGAAGAAGAGGATGTTTTATATCAAAAATAAATCCAACCATCAAGAATACATAGCCAATATTCGGTTTTCTCAACGCGGAAAATGGAATTACCTCATACCTATACAATCTTTGAGGCTACACAAAATGTACGTTCGAGCTTGAGAAAAGCCATTAGGTCATGCGGAAATATATGTACAATGGTGTTTCCGATGGCAAGGCCCTTTGCACTTGCGCTTGTGGCCACTAGAAGCGCTAACGATGTACTAGATGACTCTATTTTTGAGAAAAGATCAGAGAAAGATATCAAGATACGTCTCGGCCAACTTCTCTCACCATCCACACAGATCTCAAATGACGCTTACTTTTTTCACCAAAAAAACATTTAATGGTTGCTCTACTTATTTTTCTCGAACAGATTTTGCTTTTTTCAGGACCGTGTCAGGCTGAAACATAAGTTAAATTAAGGTCAGATGAAATTTGTTGGGATAAGAACTGTAAACTTATTTTTCTGACTGCAATTGTGTTACACAAATAAGAAAATAATAGAAAGTTATAGAAGCATTCTAACATAATATACCGTAATAAGACAAACATAACTTGAGGTGGAATTTTAGGTCCAAAATTTTGTGACAGATGAAAATATTGATCTGAAGAAATTGAGTTCTTGTGGATTTGATTTATTCCATCAGGATAAATGTGATACATGTATCAATGTAACTCCTATTATATCTCACTCTTCACAAAAGTAACCATTATACGTAATAACACTCTGTTCCATAATAAATCCTTCCACTCTTAACGTTGGTAGCTTTATTTCTCCCCATAATTCGTAACATCCATTACTTTTCCGCAAACAACCGTGAAATAACCTTCCCGTGCTTATTTCGCTCTCATGAGCTCCATCCAAGTACTGTGAGAACAAGCAGCTTCAGTAAGGCACGTATATTTCTGTCATATATCAAGGTAAGCATTGGTTGACCGCAAGTGACATCTGGTGCTATTACACTAAATCACCCCAATGTACTAGATCACGAATGGGAGGAGGACTAAATTACAATGCTTTCTTCGACGATAGAGCCTGCAGAAGGACGAAATATTGGGCGAGTAACTGCTGTTGTTAATTGATCACCAATGCTTTCTATTTCCCGTGAGCAGGCAATTTATCAAGATGATATCTATAATGGGAACTTTGCGGGATCATTTGCTTCCTTAGATGAAAATCAATTTTTCACGTAGTTAATTGATGAATAGACATCTGTTTGACTAGAATTTTGCGTATGTCATAGTGCACTTTCATCTTAATTTGAATAATGCATCAGAATATATAGAAAAGCGTTTTTCATCCGCACTCTCCTAATTATCCATTCCACCATATTCAATGTTAATTGTCTAATCTATCTTCACGACCAGTCGTGTTCTGGGTTACAGTAAATACGATAGTTGTGTGAAAAGTCCAGTGAAGATCAATAAATATTAGGTATTCATAGCCAAGCTCAATATTCTGCAGAACATAGTGCATTTGACTGCCGATGACATCCACTGACCTGAATCTAGAGTGAAAGGTAGCCGCGAACTGTGAATCGATTTCCAAACTAGAAACTGATTTTAAAGTGAAAACCAGGAAATTCAGCAAGCGGTTCCGATCACTGAGTGACCATATTCAGAATATAAGTGGGAACAATAAAGGTCGTTCAATTTGAGAGTTCACATCGGCTGCTTGGTTGTAGAAGGTGATAGTAAAACTTCGTTGATGTTCTTCACAAAATGCTACATACCAATGTTCGGAACGATCCTTGCACTACAAATGCATTGAGTACGTTCAATTTTCAATAAATGCTCACATTTATTTCTTCATGAATTGATGAATACTTGTTCTTCCCATTGATATCATTGTGATCTTCATATAGAAAAGGCAATGAGATATAAGTGCTGTCAACTCTTATTTTCTCATGATGAGAATGTTTGTTCAAATACTATTTCTAGTTTCAAGGTTCAAGGTCAGCGAATCAGAGTTCTGTAGATCAAAAGCTCCGACAGGGATTGTTGCTTCCAGTAGATCTTCTGTGTCAACAGTTCAAAGATGATTATTTAATGATCTTACCGGTTGCTAAGCTAATTTTGTGGATGGGATGAATGAGAGTTCTCTGATATTTCCTTGAAAAACCTTCACCAGTTTCCTTTATTGTTTCACTTGGGATATTCCACTTTCCTCATTATTTTTGATCTAATTTACTATGCTGATACGTATTAGTAGTTACAAAGTAACAGATTGTATGCTTCCCTCGCCTCATTTGCTGTATATTGTCTATCAAAACTGAGAAAATACTTCAAGCAATGCTTCCTGATTTATCCACCCGATTAGGTGAGTTTTCCAGGAGCTGATTCTGAAAGAAAGGCGCTCCAGCTCACCGGCCGTCTGCTCAAGCCGAATATAGCTTCACATAATGCAAAATAGAATTCGGCATTGAGAGACATTATTGTAAAATGTGAAATTGCAATTCAAACTTCGACAAGACTACTAAGAACTTGGAGCTTAATCAAGACATCTGAGTCCTATTACATGTATTCTTTCTCACGCACCTGTAGAGAGTCACATCTCAATAAACTTTTCGTAAGGACATTATATCTGTATTTAAAGTGGTTCCCCCACGAGATGGTATGAATTAGGAAATTGTGCAAATTCAGCATACGTATTGTTTAACATGTGAACAATGCCTCTATGAAAGTTTCACGATCCCGAAGCCGAGATATATATGATTTAGGTTGACTCAATTAACACGTAGCATATGGGCCATGCATAGGCAAACAGCACATTATCAATTCTAATGTTAGAACTAAAATTAGGAAGTTAGTTAAAAACAAGACGGAGCTAGAGCAAGATATCACGGATATTGTGCAAAAAAAACCAAGTCGATTGACAATCTAGTTCAGCAGATATAATCCCGGAAAGTACTAAGGTTTAGGCTGCATATGATATATTTTGCAAGCGAACGAGCGAATGTTTGGGAACGGAACGTTGCTACGATTGGCCACGATTGTCGTTCTAACACGCACACATAAGAATGCGTCGTCTGTATAAGCAACCATTTCTGTGTGTTGAGGCATAGCCCAGATAGTTTCGTCAAATGTCAGTTTGAAAGGACTTTCAGAATAAATTTCACGAAAGCAAATAATATCTATCGTATACTGGCACCGAGTACGTATATATGGGCATTACAAAGTTAATGATGACTATTCGAACGAATTATCAACCGTTTTAATATGCAGATGGTACCTATGTAGCTTTTGGTTTGAGCTATCTTAAGCACATTTTTTCTCTGTTCAATGACCTTCTGAAGCAATTTCCATGATAATACAATGAAGAAATAACAAATACTTCTCCTGATGTTCAACTCTAGCTCAAAAAAATTCATTTAACAAAATACGTAAAACAATTTGGAAGTAAATAGCTTCGAGACTAATTTGAAAAGAAGGTTGGAAGAGAACAGTCCTCTCCCAAAACATCAAGTATTGACGCTGAACAAAATCCACTTGCGAAGTCAGAGACAATGAAAAAAGAAGGTTCCAAATACGTTGGTATCTGTAGGTCTATGGATGTGGAAATATCATTATTTGAGGAGAAAAATTCCCACAAGATCGTAATTAAACATTGGAATATCTATATTTTAATCTATATCTAGATTAAAGCTAGAGAATATCTGCTGTTCTAGAGAAATGATTCCGATCAATACAGTTGCGGGAATGGTACTTTCTTTTCATAAGCAGGTACTCTGGTGTGACAAGTTCTAAATTTAACGTTAGAACATAAATTCATGACTGACCCGACTGGACTTTGCCCCCAATTTGCCTCAAATACTATGAGAATCTTATTAGGTTCTTCGTCTGGTTCAATAAACCATAACTATTCTCGTATACTTTCATCGCCGCTCAAACTTTTTCTGAGCAGAGCCTGTATTCTAAGTATTTTGCCATATAAAGAACTTCAGAATTTCTCGTACGTGACAACAATTTCCAGATACTCTTTCTAAGGAATTGTCCAATAAGCTTCAAATTTGAAAACAGTTATTTACTAATTTGTGTCATCAATGGCAATTAACTGGTATTTTTTGTTTCAAAAGGGTAAGTAATACAATTTCTCACCACCTAGTGGGCTTATGGTATTGGTACTATTCAAATCCAAGCTCATATCTTATCTAAGGTCTGTGTTTTTCTACTCTACTGCTTCTTAGTCACACACGCCCGAAGTTAAACGCACGTATTTCACAATAGCATTGATATATCAAACAGAGGTTCATATTCTGATTATTATCAAAGTAATGAGCAGTTCTGTCCAAAGGCTGTTTCGACAGATACAGTTTAATTGAACAATAAGATTCTCATCCTTGTATTAAGGGTAAGCGATGATGGACAGGAACGAAGGATTAGATTTACCGCTGTCGTAAAATTTATACGATGTAAGGGAAAGAAAGATAATCAGAGAAAATTGCTCATAAATAAATGTGAATACTTTATTAGAACCAGTGAGTCCTGACAAATTCCAGCCAAAATGAAGGGCACTCATTTTGAGAACAGAGCAAGAACAAATCAGGGCCAAAAAAAATTGCACAATTAGCCATATATGTGTCTGTATCTCAGTGGAATAGCAACTAAATTTATATATTGTTGGTGTACTTGATCATTTCAGAATACAACCCTATTCAAAACGCTCACATTGTATAGAAACAATGCTTATAAATTTATTAGCGACACTTGGTTACATCATAATCCCCTTTGATGATAATCTAGTACAAGTTCTGCGCTATAAAATGGCCAATTCAGCGAACATTTCCTATCCTGCTCCACACCTGCATCCTGATCCAGGTTTCTACTATCCCAACGTATGACATAAAGGTCGCTGATGCTAACGACCTTTGAATCAAGCTGGTTCGTTATTCATGAGTGAAAATTATGGAATTTAACATTCCTTACCGTGAATCATTGGTAAATTACTCTGTGAGAAAGGCTCACTGCAGTTTTGCTGCCTAATCCGTTTTGAATTTGATGTCGTTTCCATGAGCATCATTTTCTGTGATTCATTCTGTTAGTATAGGATCAAAGTAGAAATAAAATGATAACTTTTGAAATTGTGTCTATCAAAATCCTCTACTAATTTCCTAATAAAGGCTTTCTCAAGAAAGCTTTAATAGCGCGAAAAGTTCTCGAGTATAACATTTTCATTATGTACGAGAAAGATTAAAATGAGTTAGATATATTTAAGAAGCATTATAGTTTTCTTTAAGAACGATTAAATTGCAATTTACATTGTTCAAGTACTCTAGTGGGAAAATACGGATTCGAGAGACTACAAGATGAATTTTTAATATCTTGATGGGTACTGTAAACCTTCAAAGTGGGTACTTTATCATAATGAATTTTGCCGTGAGAAAAGCAATGGTGATTAAATTTATTATAATACAGAGAGCTTCTTGGATACCTGAATCAAATTAAGCTTTAAAAAGGATTCTCGAGATTTTTTCAGTTTTTTTTTTCTTGACTTATTTAAGTCTAGTTATTTGCTCTAGTGCTATTTTACAGTTATAAAATACAAATTTTCTTCAAGAAGTTTCATTCACAAGAAGCAGTTATCAACTTATATTGCTTGAATATGAGCTTATGCTGCATTTGTTAATGAGTGTTATATTTTCTTATGTCTCCAGGATTATTTGCGCTATTGTCTATTTTATTCTCAAAAATGATTATTCTATACCAACAGATGCCATGTCTGGCCATCATATTTCGTTAAAGAATAAAATACAAAGGACGGAATACAAAATGATTCTCATAACATCATAAGTTTACTATCTTTGCCTTTCTCTGCTTTTTATATTTGTCACACAAGTATGTTGACAACTATTTATCATCGAAAACATCAGGAGATGGTTTTGAAGAAGCACAGAAGCTCTAGAGTCTAGAAGCTCACTTGGATTATCTTTACAGAAAGTATATCTTCTTGATGAAAAAATGAGTAGATTCAACATTTTTCATGTGTCTAATAACTAGCTTCAAGGCCATTTCCTAACACTAAATATTCTTGAAACAGAGAAAATATTCCAAGAGACTCCAAGCAAGTGTGTTAGATGCAAGCTTGTACTCTAGACTCCTCGAGCTTCAAACAAATAAATTATGTATATCATTTACTTGAAAAGGTACTTATTTTTCGTTGCTACAGGCTCTTGTGCTGATGGTGATGTCATTAGTGATGGAAACACAGGACCGTAATATCCAAGAGCATTTTTACTCTGATATTTGCGAGCAAAACATCAACTGAAACCTTATCGAAATGATAATAAGATAAATCTATTGAACAGCTTCAAGAGAAAGTGAACACGTTGAATTATTTTACTTTTCCAGACTAATATCAATGGAAACGGAAGTGAAAATAACAAATATATCCTTTTCAGAGTCCCCCAAGATATAAAGATGATTTACAGGCCGTTAGTCTGTAATTTCTCTCAGCAGCAACAGCTGTGTTTCTCACAAGAATAATTTCATTGGTATTCAACCGGATCAGATTGTTCTTGCAATCGATTCACCAGAAGACTTTTAGAGACCGATTCCGTGGGTTTAGCATAAGTATCATGTAGTGAAAGCTATCAATTTGTGGTTCACAAAAACCTGATTAGGATCATATTTGTTTGTCTTGTATAGGTTCTATAATTCAGTGCAGAAATATAAACATATGAACTACGCCTTCTCCTTAAGATGAGATTAACATGAACCCCATATAGCATTCAATCAGTAATCATTCTCTGCCAGATACTACTGTCTAAGCACACTGAATCCACAATCATGATCCTATTCATACAAGCTTGTTTCTTCTCATGCAACAAACCAACAAACATATCCAACCATCTACATACAGGCCTTCACGCAGTCTTTCATCTTTCATTCCATCAATATATATTTTTTTAGAAATCTTATATTCGTCATTTATTCCACATACGTAACTGACTATAGTCTTCTCTCCTCACCACATTTTTCCTGATAATACTTTTGTCATACACCAATTTATTCTGCATTATATCTCTTCTAGTATACCCACAAACACCTCGCAAGAATTTCAGTTCCACATCAGTCACACTTTGCTCATGTTTTTGCAGCCACATCCAACATTCCCTACCATACATCAATGCAGGTACAACTACTCCATTATAAACATTCAATCTAGCATCCCTGAAACATTTAAATTGCATGTGAACGTCCCAAAAGCACTCAAAATCTTACAACCAGATAATAATTGCCCTTTATAATAAAATTTTAGGCATCCAAATATTCCATCACCTTAGTTAACCAGCAATCAGTTGATTCTCAAATTAAATTAAATGAAATAATGAAATACATGTCTTTGTTCCGGGATACTCAGAACAGTTCACAAAAAGGCAACATTATGACGTTACATATTGAGCTCATAAAGTGACGTCAAGCCTAAGTCGTGGTATGTCGTCAAACTTAGGTCATAATATCGTCGAAATTAAATCATAAAATGATTTTGAACTTAAGTCATGAAATGACGTCAAACATAGGTCATAATATAACGTTATATAGTCTCACGCATTGATGTCTTGCTGACATGATTGTGACCATCGACGTCATATCTGGTCATAATTGTTACTTGGAATATTACTTGATAAATAATTTCTTTAAAATGAGTCAAGTACTGTAGAATAAATTGTAAATGTCACTTGATTTATGGCACATATAGTTGTTCTTTCATCTCAGAGCACTCCATGTTCACTCGTTATATAAAAACCAATCTTTTAGAATTCATACACCACGTTACACTTTGATTATTCAATTTGTCAGAGACGAGACTGCAATTTGAGAACATCGTATTCAATTTAAATTTTGTTTGTATGTATTTGACATCAAGAGTGATCAGATGATGAGTTTTGTCAGAACTAATAGCTTTTCTAAGGAGCGTATTCTAAAATAACATCTTCCTTCGCATCTATGATATTCCGTATCTAAAAGATAAGATATTATTGTTTCAGTTTGGAAACCAGTAAAAATAATTGTTTACAGAAAAATTCTCATTTCCTACGTTTTCTCTTATCTCCAAAAATAAGAGAATTATTTGATGGTAACTATACTTTGTGGAATAATAAATCATTTTTAGTAGCAAAACATCCCAATCCAACTCTGAAAATTACCCCGCTTCTTATAAGCACCGCCACCAACATACCACACAGTTTGTGGATTACTATTACCACACACGAATTCTGCTCCTGGAACATATGCTAAAAACCTTTCTGCTCATAATCTATTATCCGGCACGCTTTTAACAAATTTCAACAAGACAGGCAGAAATTGAGTTTGTCCCATAATGTAACAAGAGTCAAAATTAATGGCTTGAACACGGCCTGGTCTATATTCCAAATGAGTGACAATATTTTGTATGGTAATCAGAGTAGCCGCCTTTTCCACAATTTTTTGATACATAGTGCAGTTTTGTCATGATATTCAGGAGAAAATTAATGCTGCAAGAATTTTCGGCCCCAATTGTCCTGACGGGCAGAGTATTTAGTTTTAATGGAGAATTGTCATTAATCATAGCAAATTGTGATTTAAAAATGTATACAGATTTAGAACGTTAGGTCCAAGATTATATTCATAGTTATCGCGTTTGCAATGTTCAGAAATTCTCCTAAGTGATCATTTTTATTTTGTCTGATTGTATCACAATATATGGTTGCGAAGTAGGAATGTGTGTTGGCTTCAAAACCAAAAAAATATGTCATTTAATGAAGAATCCATCAAAAAGTTTCCGCACGTATGACATTTTGGGATGAAGCCTTATCGCAAGATTCTGATAGCATCCAGCTAATACAGATATCAAATTTAAAAAATGATGAGTCACCTACTCTAAAACTTCACGAGGTAATCCTTCTCATACTTCTTTCTCTTATAACAAGATTCCCGAGTGAATACTTCAAAATTCAATCATTGAGATGAGAGTTTCAGCTCTCTCCAAATCCTATTTGCTTGTCATCAGAAATGTGATAAATTGACGTATTTCATATTGATTGGTTTATATGAAAGTAAGGAAATTATGGACATAAAACTGGAATTAGAGACCTTACACTCGGTACATATTATGAGAAGTCAATAGAGTATTCATGAACTGTTTTTGCAATGTATTTAAGTACATTGAGAAAAATCTCGATCTAGATAATATAGCACTCAAATATATCAGAAATAAAATTAGAGTATGCCGCTCTCAAAGTATATATGAATCACATCAAATGTGAACAGGAAGGTTGAACAAGAATAACAGAATGTGACATGAGAAAAGAGACAGTTTGGAAAAATTCTGAATACATTTTCCTTGAGCTGAAATTACTGGATCATCTTGTTGAGAAACTTATAATCGTGCTTCTTGATATTACTTCTAATCAGTTATATACCAAGTTTTGGGATCACTTTTTTTCTGTAGATCTGCTAATAATTGATAATAAGAATGCGATAATGATTGTTCTATTATTATACTGATAATACAATGACTTTGTTATTAATACATCTGATTGTAGCTTGATGTATATAACATTGTTCAATATGTATTCTGGAGAAGTTACATTCAATTGTCTGACTAAAGATCCACGAAACTATTTCGGTGCAATCCTTGTAAGAGGTTCTTACACGTCATCGCTGCTACGTACAGTATAACAATAGCTACAGAAGCAACGTTGCTATATACGTAATCCCTGCAGCAATCTAGCACAGGATTACAAGATGCAAGGATCCGAGCATTCGTGTTGCGATCTATCAAGGAAAGGTACTTAGCTACGTCTATATGTACAGGAGACAGAGACAATTTATAACAAAGAATAAGTGCAAATGTAATGGATTCCGGCATTACAGAACAAAATATCTAAAAGAGAGACAAACTGGAAAATATATGAATCCGATATTGAAATTATATAAGATTTGATACAAGCTCATGATTGGGACTAGTAGCTAGACTTACTAGTATTTTAGCACCGAATGAATAGTTGAGTGTATGTTAAGCAAACTAGAGATATGTTGCCAAGAGCTGCGACTGGACTTTTGATGACGGAATGATGTTTAATATGTAGCAAAGAAGAAATGAAGGACTTATAGGAAATGGTTAGCATGATTTCTTGATTAGACGTAATTATTCTGTAACAAGCTCGTATCTATTTGATTATATATCTTCCTCATATATAAGAAAGGAAACAATAGAGTCTGTAATAATTACAGAGGCTTTGCATTGCGGCTTAGCTATATGAAGCAGTATTAGAAAATGAACTAAGACGAACAACAGATGCATCAATGGAGTAATCCCAGAGTGGATTCAGGAAAGGTTAGTCTACACAAGACCACATATCACGTTAAGAAAATTAATAGAGAAAACGATGAAAATAGATAAGAAACTACTCAAAGCATTTATAAATCTTGAAAAAGCTCTCGATAAAGTACTGCGGAGAGAGACATGAGAAATTCTGGAAGAAGAAAATATATACAAAACCACATCCAACTAAAAAAGAGCAGGAAACGAGTGCTCGAAGGAGTTCACAACCATGCAAGGGCTAAGACAAGGAGGAGAATTGAGCCCATTACTTTTCATCATTTTCTTGGATAGTATGATGAACAAGATGAAGAATGAAACAAAAAAAGTATACATAGGACACCACAATCTAATTAAGACGACAATCTCACAATGCGTCTTCGCAGATAATCTCGCAAAACTTGCTAAAAATGAAGAAGATTTACAACACAACATTAATATATGGAAAGAGGAATTAGACCAAAACAACATTACTATAAATGTGAGAAAAGCAACAAGCATGGTGATTTCAAGGAAAAATACAAAGTATGGCATGAGAAATAGAAATAAATAGAAGAAAAATAGAGCAAATAGAAGCATCCACATATTTAGATCAATATTAATATACAGAAGCAAAACATGGACAATGAATTAAAGAACAAAAAGCAAGATACGAGCAACAGAATTGGGATATTTAAGAATAGTGGAAGGAGTTACAAGACTAGAAAGAATAGAAAATAAGCATATCAGAGCAAACAGAAAGTATACAAACAACCATAGAAAAGAGAAACTGGCATGGTATGGACATTCAATAAGAATGGCACAGGATAGATAAGCAGAAAGGGTGTGGAATACCAGAGTAGCAAACAAGAATTGGAGAGGAAGATCTTAGAAAACATAGGAGAAGAATAGAGAGGAAATACTGAGAAACAAAAAGAACGTCACTTGGCAGGAAAAAACGAAAATAGCAAAGAATGGAAAGAAGTGGAAAGAATTAGTGGATAGATTGAAATAACAAGTACTAATTAAACACTATCTCGGTACTTGAAAGGATTTTGGGAGATGAATATATGGAGTACAAATGTATTCAATAGAGTTTTCTTGTTGACATTTTATAAAATAAATGGCAATACAATTCTAATGAGTATTTTGAGTGAATAGATAATAAAATTGGCTGACTTTTTCTTGATCTCATCAACAAGTAATGTAGAAATTAAAATAACATTCACAAATCTGTGTTCCATGTAATATTCTATGCTTGAAACTTTCTCAAATGGATAATTATATGACGGTTATCCGCAATTTCCTTCATAATTATGAATATCTGTAGTTCATTGCAAACTCCTCAAAATTTCAGAGCATTGCTTGACCATAGCTACTTATTTGTTCACATTCCAACAACCAATTATTTGTACATATTTCACTTAAAGTTCTGTGAAATATACTGCATAGAGCGAACAATACAAACTTCGCAAAAATACGAGCAGTAGTAAAGAAGGAAATGTATTTCAGAGAAAATATATCAGTCCACTCATGGAGAATTATGTATGATGGATACAAATGAACAAGAAACTTGGTTTTAATTTCAAGATTATCGTTGAATATTCTGTTTGGAAAAGTAATCCAAGCAAACAAGAGTACAAAGTCATCATAAATATATCTATGACTCCATTTGCACATATGCAAGTGAACAAATCGTACCTCAAAACGAATAAGATAGCTAGAAAATCAGGGAATATCATTCACATGCGCCTGTTGTATAACCCTTTGAAAGTCAAAATATGGAGCATCTATGACAGGTGGTCATCCACCCATTCGGTACGGAATCTCCATAGTTCCTTTCAGCAACTTATGTTCAAATCAAAATTTCCAAGTCCAGATTACTGTCAATACCTATTTGATAGTTGGCAAATATCCATAGAATATTTCTGATAGTCATTCAGGCACTCAACTGTTCATGAATTAAGTGTAAGAATAGATGAGATATCCGAAAAATATTTCTGTTTTCTGTAAAAACAAACTCTAATTCAAGATGTTTTGAGAATAAATACTTTGACCTTTTTGAAGAGAATGACTGACTAATCTAATTCATGATGAAAGGATATAAGCTCAAGCCAATATCTTACACGTGTGTTGCTGTGAGATGATATGAAAGAAATGACAGCAACTCGTGTTCCGGTAGTGTCTTTCAATCTATTTTTAGTCTAAACTCACATGCTTATCTTTTGTTCACACCCAGTCTGTGAAGAAGGCGTGAAAATGAGAGGTACACACATTGTGAGAGAATATTTGAATATTACATTGCTGCGTACTACTATTTTGAAGTATGTGTCAATTATCACTGAATTATATTTGGAAAACTATTCAGTCAACAATTGCCCATGGAAATTCGCAAAATAGATTTTTTGTTGATGTTCTCATCAATTTGTTTGGATGCATTATGACATGAAAGTATTCCAACATGATTATCTGCAATGAATGAGGGTGATTCACTCATATTTATTTATAATTCGGAAAAAAGGATTCGACTGTGAATAATAACTCAGATTTTCCTTCATTTTCTTCAGAAATGTTGCAGGCTCATGTGATATATGTATAAGATTGCTACAATGCTGAGTTTTTCGATGTAAATTTCATTTCAAAACAAAAACTTATTGACTGCTTAAGAGGAATCAGTGGAAATATTTGATTTGTGAACAGAAACTATTTCGCTCTCAACTTTTCTCTTCAATGAATTTGAATCGTTTTGATATTCCCTGGGATATTTTCATTGGATTTCAAATGAAATAACATGATGTTGATTTTATTCTACAAATAATAGAGACTTTAGGTCTACCGATGTATATTCGTTAGTACTGGAAACTGTCTTTGAATTTATCTGTTTATTCTAAACAGAGCATTGTGGAATCGATTCAAGCTCCGATTTTTCAGCTTTCTTATGTGAAAATGAACATATTGAGAGCCTGCATTCTTGTTTTGAGAGAAGTGTGTCTGAATAGATCTTAGATAATTGAATTGCACGTGAGTACATTGAATAAATTGCTGCGAGTACAATGTTAGAGACAGGAGTGTGGATAAGTATAGTAAAAAAGAATTGGAAATATTCATATAATTAGTGACGAAAACTTGCAATTACCTACCTGGATTACTCATATTATTCCTAGAAAAAAGTGTGAAGATTTGAATTATATTGTTGATCCTAGAAAAAGTTTCGTCATACTTCTTTGAATTATAACTGTGATTTTATGGGGCTGTCCAGTGTATTTCAATATTTACAATTGCTATATTCCTCGTTTTTTTGCTACTCTACCAGAAATTCAACTTGATTAAATTTTCACAGTACCCATTTTGTCTGTCTTCTCTCTGAATCCTATTGTTTCTTATATTGCGTTCGTTAATGCTGCTTGAGCGCAGAGCGTACGGAGCTTGGAGCTAAGTCTGGTGATGTCAAATCACTCCATTTCCTCCGTGAATTGAAGAACGATTCAACTGTCAAATATATCTAAAATTTTAAGATCATTGGCGTGAGAACGGTTGGAAGATACAAATATGAGCAATTTATTAGTTCATGCGATTCAAAATTTTGACGATAATTATGATGATGAAAATAGCGCATTTATTATTTATTAGGTAAAATAGAAAATTATGCAGAAGAAACTGTTTTTCTATCTACAGATAATCAATTTATATCACATTTTACAATACAGCTAACAAGATTCGAAGTATTGTTGACAAAACTACATACTTTCATTCAGTTTAATGCAAAAAGACGGTATGAATTATAAATAGACAAACAAGTAATGATGACATTGTGTGGTGTTTAGCAAACAAAGAATGTTTTCGGAACTCCGTTAAAAGATGCATAATTTTGATAACAAACATTGCACAATTGAAATGAGTTATTATCTGCCACTTTTTGTTTGTAAGTTCTTGTCAAGTTCGCGTACGATTATAATTTAGCCCGTTTCGTAGTATACACACCGCGAGCACCACCTCTTACGCTGATGCATTGAGAGTATATGCTCGAAACACTCCGCTCTGCTATTACCGAACATTACAATTTCTGGTCTATCTCTGTACCATTTACACAATTGAAGAACGCAAAACAGCAGATGAAGTTGAAAGATTTGCATTACCGAACGCACTTTCAATGGAATTGATATCTATTGACAGAAAGTGTTTCTTGTCAACAATATTAGCTCATTGTATCTTATTATGACAAGCAGTACAATTAGAATTCATGTTTTCGCGAAGACGGTGTGTCCATCTCATATCTAATATAAGTTAGAGTTGGACAATGCAAAAACTATACAATCTCTATAGATATGAGTTTATTCTCGCTTATTCCTATTGTTTCATAATGAAATTGATATTGATTGATGGAAAGTAAGGCTGTCGATAAAATCCGGATATCCGAATATCCGGATTTTCATTTTTTGAATATCCGTTTTTTTCCTATCCGGATAAACCGGATATCCGAATATCCGGATTTTTTCCATGTGGATAAACCGGATATCCAAATATCCGGATTTTTATCCGCATAAACGGACTAATATCTGGATGAAGCAGATATTCAAATATACCGATAAAATTCCTCCTTTTTCCAGCATACGCCGCAATGTCTTCGTGGCTCCCTTCTTGTCCTTTGTCGTATGCATCTACGCAATTAGATATTCTCGCAACATATACACCATCTGAACGACTACTCTCGTCAGCTAGTAATATAGTTTTCGCAAAAAGAAGTTTTATACTCACCGCAAACATTAATAAATTAGTAATTTAATACCAAAATTTAAAAAAATAACATGAAGGTACTGTATCACTACATGAGTACCTAGATATTACAAAATTATTTTGATCTTCCGATTTTGTGATGTAACGTGAGAGATATTCTCATTCAAAAATATAGATAAAATTATTCTGGCGGAATTAGATAAAAATCTTGTACAGAATACGTTACACAAAACAAAGCCATATTGTTTGACTCATGTAATTTGCAAAACATACTGGTTAATCCGGAACTCCGTTTTATCCGGTTATCCGGATGCACGGTCATTCGGATTTATCCGGATATCCGATTATCCGTTGTTCTAAGCCGGATACCGGTTTTTCCGGATACCGGATATACACTCGCACGGATATCCGGATTGGCATTTCCACGGATATTGACAGCTCTAATGGAAAGTAACCATTCCTAACGATAACCCATTAAAGCCTAAATTTTATTTTGAATGAAAACATATTGGACAAGTCGACAAGGGTGTCAAATAATGTGAAAAAGCATAAATTTATACATAAATATTATTTATTATTAAATAAACTGAAAAAAACAGATGTGACCATATGGTAACACTAGGTTCATATGGTGTACATAATCAGAATTTCAAATAATAACATGAATACCGTAAACATATCTATACTGTGTGAAATAACTTGAAGACCCAGCATTGGGTTCTTACTACTGCAGAGCATCCTTCACCTGCACATCGTCTTCGTTTGGAATTTGGAACTGGCTCAACTTAATGATTCAGATTGTCGTAGCGTATGTCATCTGAAACTTGATTGAGACTCACGCTAAATTTTGAGGTGGAGGGTCGCCCAGATCCTTTGGGCTCATTTTTGTATTTCTCCAAATAAGTATCAACAATCTCTCTTCTTGATTCCAAATTAGTAATAGATTTGCCTGAACATTTGTAAATAATCCATGCATTTTGAACCGCCGCATCTATCAACCAAGTGAACAGCGGCCAATACCATTTCTTACCTCTGATGCCAATCCTGTATCTATTGAGATCTTCATCCATTCTATCTGTTCCACCCATGAACCTATTATATTGTGCAACAACATTTGGCTGTTGTACTTGGATTATTTTTTATGAGCTTGCGAATATCTTCTTACTGTTGCTGTTGGTAATATGCCAAATGATGAAGATATCATCGACACCATCGCATTGTCCATCCATCTGGTTTGCATTATGCCGTCAATCTTCGAAATTGAGGATTCGATAGGTCCTCTACTTCTCTTCATGAATGTTTTTTTATCTGATAGAGTACAAGTTTTTGGAATACGATTCTGGCAAATTGTACCGGTTGCATCATATCCGCGTTCTCGTAAATAGGAGAATAGCCGAGAACTGCTAAATAAGTTATCAGTGTAAATTTGATATCTCAAATTCCTGAATGGCATATCATCTAGCATAGCGACTAATGATGCGGCGACTTTACCAAATTTTGATTCGTATTCTGTGTTGGAATTGGGATTTTCACCTTGATACATTTCAAAATTGATGTGGTAACCAAATTTTGTATCCGAAACCTATGGGCTTACCTCGAATAAACTGCTTACATCCATGTCTTCCATAATATCTTACCATGCTCTCATCAAAATTTATATTCTCAACAGGTCTAGAATATTTCAGGAGATTTTCTTTTAGTTTATTTGCTAATGGTCTGATTCTCCAAGTTTTATCATTTTTGTCTATATTAGTGTTATCTGCGCAGTGTATAAACCTCATAATTTGAATAAATCTGTCCCTACGCATAGCCTTACACACCATTTCATTACGCATATCAAGACCAGAATCCCAATATCTTCGCTTGCGAGGAAGATTATTGTAGCCGCTGAGGATAAGAATCCCTATGAAACATCTGATTCCTTCCTCAGTGATTTTTGGATCTGCACAATTGAGAAACAATGCATATTTCTGGAAATATCGCAATCCATGATCATTTCGAATGATTGCACCAGAAATTTATCTCTAAATTCAGAAAAATCTTGTTCTGGGAAAGTTGTAGTTTTCATCAAATCACCATTCATCCATTCATTTTCTGATCTATCAACTTCTACAAACTGAATATCCTCCACGCCGCTTCTATCATTTGCATATCTCATTTCAGCAGGAGCTGATAACTGACGAGCTGGTAAATTATCCACTAAATCTCCTTCATCCTCCTCTGCCGAATCCTCATCTGTATTTTCATTCGGATCTGGAGGAGCAATATAGATTCCGGTAGCAGAAATATCTTCGTCTGAATCATAAATCATATCTAGAGCTTGTTGCAAGGAGAATCCAGATCTAGAAAAAATGCACTCGCATCAGCCTAGTGTGACCATATGGTAACACAAGGAAATACTGCGAAATATTTCGAATATATGAAAATAATGTTCACAAAGCATATAACAGTTCAAGAATCTTATGTTTGTTGAATATGAAAAACATTAGTTCTGATATTTACATTATAATACAAAAAATATATTCTACTTACGCAAACTTGAGATCCATGGGCTCCATGTTCTGTAGAGTACACTGATTTCAAAACCCATAAATTCGAAATCTAGCACGATTTATACCGTGATTTTTCTATCAGTACGGGCAGTTCAACGTCTTATTTAAGAATGAAACAACTCTGACCCAAGAATCACAATGTAGTCGCAAGCAATGTCCAACATGTAAGAACAAGTCAGTGTTACCATATGGTAACGCTAGGACTCAATGGGTTTCACTAGCATTTGTCCAAAATTGTCTTGTTTCGACTGAAAAAACAGGCATTAAAACGCGTTGTTTCAATGCAGGTATTGTGAAAAAGTGATTATTCCGAACGATAATAGCTTATTCAATTTTATTATGACAAGCAGCACAATGAGATTTCATGTTTTTGCAAAAAGAGTGTGTCCATCTCATATCTTAATATGAGGTAGACAATGCAAAAACTACACAATATCTATAGGTATGAGTTTATTCTCGCTAATTCCTATTGTTTCATAATGGAATTGATATTTATTGATAGAAAGTGATCATTTCTAACAATATTATCTCATTTCATATCATTATGACACGCATTAAAATGAAAATTCATTGTTTTGTAAAAAAGGGATGTCCATGCACATAACTAAATACGTGAAAAGGACTTAGATAAGCATTTTGCCTATTTTTGAATTTGAAGATAAGGGATAAAATAAGGAAAAATTAACAGCTCACTTATAGATGTTCTCTATTGAATCTATTTTGTGATATACTTGTTTCACTAAAGGACTCTAGCTTCAAGTGCATATCATCAAAATGAATTCAGCTGTATTGAAAATGGAAATATATAACTCTAAGTGCAATTTGATGCACAACTTTCAGCATTTATTGCATAGATACAGCAAAATGGAAAAACATGGATTTGAAAGAAATAATTAATGTGTGGAAGTACGTTTGTTCCCACGAATAAAAATCATATTATCAAGAATCACTTAGAAGAGATAATAGTGGTATCTCTCATCGTCATCCAGCCAAATATTGATTGATTACAGTAATCTCTAATTTGAAGCACGTATCTCATTCATATCAAGATGCATATAATACTGCCAAATGAATAGTCTGATATCATATTTAGAATTGATAGGACTAATTTTTCAGTAACGGCATCTTGATAAATTACAGAAAATATAAGGACAGATATTGCGAGTTTTTGACTTCAGAAATCAATATATTGAAATACCTACCCAATGTCTGTGTTAAGAAGGGCGGTATTATTGGATCACAAAGTTTTGAAAACTTTCCGACGGAAGTGAATTTGGGAAACACATATCATATATTCAAAACTTCTGTTCCAAAAATAATGTTCTGAAAAGTCGTTAGTGTATCATTGATTTTGAGAACTTTACTTTCATCACAAAAACTCTTTCACGTTCGGGTTCGCATTCCAAAATATGCTACTACATATGTACCCTGACACAGAATGATTTATCAATTCAGTCATTTTTAAAACGGCTACACCATTTAATATTCTTATTGTACAAGCGGAGAAGTGAAAATTGCTTGCAGAAGGGTTAAATGGAAGAAGGAAATCAACCAAGTGATGATCAATTGCTTCAAATTAATTTTGTCTCTTGGAAAATTTTCATTGTGTGCAACCAAAACGGACAATATGGCATTTTTCATAACGGAAAGAGGAAATCGATGAGTACAGATTGATATAATAACCGCTTCATGTACATGTGATCTTATTGAACACTGTTTGAACTTTGTACTGACGTTTACTGAAAAAGGAAGCTACCGTTGATAGGAGGGTAGAAAAACTCCCAATTCACGCCACAAGATGCTTAATTAAAGTAACCGATGCATGTAATTGTTTAGCTGACGATACCAAAGTACGAAGCAGAACTGTGGCTGATGAGTCAATGAGAAAGCTCTTTTTCTCAGAGAAAGAGTTGTTAATTTCGAATACTTTCGCCTTGCTGCTAGATAAATTCCTACAATTCACACCTTGAGTGATGCTTTGTAAATAGGCTGTTTTTGTTACTAAGTAATTTGTTGCAGAATTCTGGGAGCGACCCTGAAGATTTATTTTTTGCGCTTCGAATGAATTGAAGAATTTGAACAGAAAAAATGTCTCAGGAGAAGATGAATTCGATCAAGAATCGTTGGGATGAAATAAATGAATAAATAATCCCAGAATATTTTGTCACTTGCCCCCTCCCATCACTCATGCAACTTATTTATTCTCATTGCGGAATTTCACCTACTTTACTGCTCACAGCGTAGAGTTGAACATATTATCATGGAGAATTTAATAATTCAAAACTCTGTTGGAGTAAGTTTTGCATATAAACAAGGTGGCAAGATCTGCATTTATTTAACACTTACGTCTCCATTTTGTTAATTGTCATTGCATAAATTCATTTGCACCTTCTCCCGAATGTTATTTCCAAGAGACAAATTCCTCTAATTTTGTATGCATGAGCTTGGGGAATAATTTATATTCTAACATTCTGACATATAAAACATCTTTAATATGCTGCTCCAATTTATTCTCATGTCTTTCAGTACTGAGAGGAGACTAATATTGATATCTCAATTCCCAGAACATATTTTGAATTTTATTGCATATCCCGCAGAGAATATCATGTTGATTGATCTGGACGATTTTTGATACTATAATTTAGAATCATTCGTGCAAAATTCTAAAAGTGGTTCGTCAGATTTTTCACAAAATTTGATATTTTCACCCTAGTGCTTCAGTTTTTCAAAGTTCTTAGCGTGATATTGTTTTTTTTATGTTGGCATTTTGCTTCGAAATCACAGATTATTATTCTGACCGGTTCACAGTTTTCTGCAACTCAGTGAGTTTCCAGAGCTTTTCACAACTCTCCTATTCTTTTTTTTTGTGGCAAGGTTCTCTCTCTGTCTTTTGGTGTTATTCAGCATGCAGCTGAATTGCTATTTCTCTTTCTCAGAATGTCAAATAAATATAAACGAAAGATCTACAGAGGCATGGCTAGTCTCGAAACTCATGAACTGGCCTTTGAAGAAGTCATTATTTAACGCCTAGTCAAGTCATTGTTCGCATTTTGCCCAATCCAGAAATTCAGGAAAACCCGGAAGATAGAACCTCTCCAAATACAATTATTGGTATTGTCGAAAACGATGACATTGCTGTCAAAGAATTTGATATAGAAGCAGAAGACCTCACTCAAAGTATGTCGACAGATCAGAAAATGGCATCTTCTAGCAGTACATTTACTCTGAGCTATAACGCCAAAGAGCCCGTTGCTCTTACGTCTACAGCTCGTAGTCCTCTTGCCACTACTCCTAATATGACCTCGCCAGAATCAGTTAGGCTGTTGCCAAAAGTTTTGCTGAGTGAAAAAACAACCGAATAGACACAAGATCAAAACTGTTGTGCTTACTGACACATCTACCAAGGATGGAAATGCTGCCCTAGAAGCCAGTAAAAGGATGAAGTGAGTGAAAGAAGAAATTTGAAGAATAGAAAAGGAGACCAATAAGAAAAGTAGAGTTGATGATGAAGAGAATGAAGACAAAGAAGATGCAGAAGATGACTGTTTCTGCTTGTGTTGCCTTGAGACCTTTGTCAATAGCAAATCAAAAGATAAGTGGGCTCAGTGTCTTACATGCCCATATGATGGTATTTTTTATCCAACAAATAGTCTGAATACATTGGTGTCACAACTTATTTCGGTATTAGGAGAAATGTGACACAAGAAGTAGTTTCTGTTTTTGTGAATTTTCTTAGATACCCCAATACTTTCAATAATTTTGATTATTGTTCCTTGAGCAGTACCAATGTATTGAGCTACATTGACTCATACAGTTCAAAGATGTACAATGCTCCATGACTGAGATATGTTGATTGATGTAAAAATTGTCACAACCCTCTTCGGTCTCCACTATCAATCACGATTTTCACCTAGATCATACTGTGTGATTCGCTTAATCGTTATTCTTGTACCGTACCAACAAAATTAGGTACTCAAAGCTTTCGGATGATTCCAGCAATTATATTAGCATACCATAAATTGAATGTTCCCAAGAGTTGCTTGATAACCTATCAGAAGTTAACAGTAAAAACAAATAATAAAGTGGCTTGATGAAAAATCGATTGAATATAGAAAGAGTAATTCCAATGGTCAAAAGCTTTTTTAATGCTGTTTTAAATTTCAATGGTTATAAAACTGACGAGAATTTGCTATCCACCGAATTTTATGTACAATATATAGGATTATAAAAATCAACTCCAAGCTTTTTGAGAGAATGGAATGTTATTTTATTATTAACGGTGCTATTTGAATGTTTTTTTCACATTCAGTTACTGGCTCATCAGTCTACACCAGCATGTACAACGCCAACGTTACGAGATAAACGAGAAAATTCAGCTGCATTTTGAGCATAAAAATTGTGGTGACCAGAACAGAATCAAAAGATTTGGTGGAAATTATGAGGTATATTTTAATGTATCGGAATTTCTCTGTGCTTTCCTTGTATAATTACTATATACAAATTTGAAACTATTATCGTCTCATATATCGTAAGTAATTTCAAATTATCATTATAATTTTAATCATTCGCTAACAAAATACTAACTGCATCTCTCACTTTGATTTTCTACCAGATTCTCTTGTCTTCTAGGTGTTGCAAAATCTTTGCCAAAACCTTAAGAATTTTCAAGGATAGGTCTGATTTACGATTAGATAACAGTAACAGATACTCGCAAATTAGAGGCAATGTGTGCGAGAAGAAAGAGAGAGTACTAGAAGAGGAGGCAGCGTCGCTTTAGGTTGTGATACAACGCGTGCGCATATTCACATTCATTCTTATCATGCGTGTGAGCAAATCAATCTACTACGGTATTCATGCGTGAAATTGATCGTCACTTCATTGCTTGAAAAGATGGAAATTAAAAAGTGGATTCAATTGTCAAATATCTCATATTTATTGGTTGGAATGAACATAAATGCGTATATACGTAATTGCTTCTTTGATTTATTCTCACGGGAATAAAATATCTGCAGTAATTAGCTCAAATATTTCAAGATTGTCTGATTTTACTGTAATGGTCATGTATCGCGAAGCTGCCAGGAATAGGGTCACATAGCTCAAAATATGCAGCCTAAAAAGTGATGATTGATGAAGTAGAGAACATATGATATAGGTACTAGTGTTTCACAAGACAAGAATTCTTGTCTTACTCAGCAGTTTCTTGCTTTAGTCTTGCAGTGCAAGACAAGAAATGTATTGATATCTTGTCTTGTACAATTCTTTTGAGGCGATTTATTGTCTTGCCTTGCAAGCCTGTTTCTTGTCTTCCATATTTTATTTAGTATGTTATATTTTAAATAGATGGCGTTACTAGATTTCTTGCTTTTTGTGCGAGATTCTTACACAGTTCCTGCTTCTGCGGGGATTTACCAAGTAAACTCGTAGGTCCATGGGTCCATTGGATAGTAATATTATTTTGGATAAATTAGAGGGATGGGCATTTGAACTAGATACAGAAGACAGAACATCAATTGACAAGATAATAGAACACTATAACAAAACGAATTGGATCTATTGCGACTCCCTATTTTGGATCAAGCTCACAGAATCGGGCAAAAATTTGGAGGAAACTTTAACCAAGGGGTTCGAAGACTTTTGAAAATCGATATTTTGTCGATTAAAATAGTGATCAAAGTGATGAGGATGAGGAACAACTTGCAGTACTGTTTTTTGACGACTATCCAAAATGAGCTTAACACATATTCTACGACGTCGTTGCAAGGCATAGAGAAAAAGAATAAAGAGTAGAACTAAATCAATATTTTCTCCCAGAACAGTTAGCAAATACACTGATATTTCGGCTTGGTGGCCAGCTCATACTTCTATATTTCCCAATCTATCTAAAATGGCTGGGGATTTTTTGAGTATTATTGCTACATTTGTGCCATCAGAAGGACTTTAGTGAGGAGAAAGCACAGAAACCGTTAGAATCTTGATCTACTAGGAGTCTTCTGTGCCTGAACTTCTAGTCGAAGTTTCACAGAGAATAATGCACGTTTTAATTTTTTCATTCTATCAATCTATAGAAGTTTTTTTCATTCAAGGAAATGTTTTTGTAGAGAAAATTCATATATATCTTACATTCCCACTCAAATACTTCTGAAGAAATGAATATTCCATATGCCGTTTTTAATAAGTAAGCTTATTTCAAAAAAATTCTACTTCTCGACTTGTTGTAGTTGATCCACCTATTCATCACTAACGACGCGATACTCATTTTTCTCTCAAACTTTAAATCGGACTCATTGATACGCAGTTCTGGCAAGATTGCAAGAGAGGCAAGAAAATGTTGCAGTTCTTGCCAAGTCTTGCATCTTATTGCAAAATCTATTCTTGTTCTTGTTTTGCAATGCAAGACAAGAAATTGAGACATTTCTTGTCTTGCATTTCTTGCGCAAGACAAAAAAAGAGCAAGAAAAATGCAAGACTTATAGATACTTGAACATAAATATTGATATTATATTCGGAGAGCAGTATATTCGCGGGCACAGCTACAGAATGATATAAGAGGCAATTAGGTGAGTACTTTCTTTCATTATATTTTCAAAGATTCAATCTGTTTTAGATGGCTTCTGTGGGACTCGATTTTCAAGGGTAATGAAAAAATTATTGTTGTATTTTTCTAAAGTATTGTTCTGGAGGAATAGAGTAGTCATACGGCAGTGTCTCCGATGATTAATTACTATTTGACATATTGACATCAATTCCGTTGCAGTTTTCCGTTTCATCATTTATCAGCTGATCAGCTGTTCAAATAACATTCTCAAATAAAATGCAATCACGCATAGAATAATTTGTACTATCAGGTCGACAAAGCACAAACAAAAATTAATTTTGGATGATTGCACTAGTTTTGGATAATAACAAAATAATAATTTTCACCAAACAACTCCCTATATCGAAAACAGATTTACCAAGAATATATTCGATATTTCTGTGTTATAAATGAGGTGTGTTATTGGAATCATGGGAAACTAATTTTAAAGGGTTGGTAGCACGTTCACAGATTTTGTTTACTTTCAGATAAACGATTTATTTTGACAGCTGAACGCTTCCACAATACTGCATTTAATCATTGTTCAGATCGTGATAAAATGGTATTTTGTCATGGAAAGCGTATGTACACAGTGAACTTTGAGGTCAGACAGCATGAATTTTCAACATCATGAATAAACACATTAAAGCTATGAACATTGTTTTACTCTGTTTATTGTGAAGAGAAATATCCATAGTCTACTTGTTCCAGTCAACTAAAAACAGTAGGTAATCCGCACCTCAAAATATAGGACAAAATTAACAGAAACCAACGATCTAACTTAATTTATTAGATATCATGTGTAGAGTTAAGGATGCGCAATACACTAGATGAGCTAAGCATTATCTCAAAGCTTGTACGGATAAATACAAACGCAGCTATGAAAAAGATAAAAAAAAGATGTTCCAAAACGTGCGCGGTCATTGCATCCATTTTGATCATTCATTTGACTATGAAGAGACACGTGTCCTTCACAATAAAACTTATTCGAATAAAAGACTGACACTGTAAATTTTATACAAGATATAAGTGACGTCGATGAAAAAACAGAAACATTTACCTTAAGCACTATATGCAATAACATTTTAGAATGATTTCCTCGTTTTTTTTCTTGAGGTTTGGAGCTGCTGAAAAGGTTGGAGCACTATTACGATGATGATTCAGTTACCCGTTGAAAAAATAACGATTCAAGCAGTATTTTTGATGTCTTACCTTGTTGACGAGATGCTCAGCAGGCTCCCACTGTTGTAAGGATCTGCAACATACAAAGACTAAATTAAATTCTGGAATTGATTTTCAACTTTCGCGATGCCACTTTCAGTGGTCTAGTCACGCAATGCGTGGTTGACTAGCAAAATTTCCCTAACTCAATTATCAACTTGTCTTTCCAACTTGGAATATCCCACCAAAGTTTTCTCAGCGAACATCTATTATTATTTCTCACAGGAAAATAAAATTTAATATTTTGACACACGATGTACTGAGGATATCAGTTTTGAGTTTTTCATCGCTCTTATTAATTTCTAATATGGAAGACACAAATATAAGTATGAACAAATTACTATTGACTTTTTTTCTCTTGAAGCTATTTGCAAACAATAAATTTTGTCATCTATGAATCCTCTTGGATATAAATTTTGTTATTCATGAAGTAGAACAGAAATTTGAACAAACTTTTACTAACTTGTACTTAGTACAAGAAAATATTGTGAAACCGACAGAATTCACCTATTGAGATTTTGATGGCAATTTCCATTTTAAGCATCCCTGAATCCATTTTGACTATTTTTTGCTTAATGTCGGTACGTATGTCCGTGCGTTCGTGCGTGCGTAACTCGCAAATCTCAAAACTGGTTAAACGTATAGTGTTGAAATTTTGTATTTGAGACTGGTATAAGGACCTCGCATTATGGTTCGAATCATCCGTGCCGGAAGTGCACTTAACCTTGAACTTCTTCCGAATTTTTCTTATAGATCCAGAATGATCAACCGTAGGATATTAAAATTCAGTATTTGAACTTGATGTTGTTTCAGAATAGTCATCTGATATTTTTGTATGTATCGGCCAAGTACACTTTACTTGAAACTTTTCTCAAATTTTTTCCATAAATCTAGAATGATTAGCTATAGCATATTGAAATTTAGTATTTATACTTGTTTTAGCATCAAAATAGTTATCTACTATTTCTGTATCAATCGGCCAAGCCAAAAGTGCAGTTTATGAGTATAACAGACATTCAGAATTTGCGGTATAAAACAATCAGTTCGATTGAAATGATAAGGTAGGTAAAGATAATCTGTTGTCAATTCTTAAATTTTGTTTGATATTCCACATGTCAGAATATTTTTCCCTAAATTTCATTTCGTAAGCATGACAAAAGCGACAAAATTGGATCATAACGTGCTTTTTCATACAAATTCAAAATAATTTTCATTATGTTGGTCACACGGTCCAGCTTTGATTTCAGCATTATTGAACTCCAGATATACATACTTATCAAACCTCTTGAAGGCATGAGAAACAAAATGAGGCACTGAAATCTACGACTATCTGACGGTCTGAAAGTACAAGGAAATATTGTGAAACCAACAAAATTCACATATCGTGATTGTGATGGATATATCCGTTTTGAGCATCCCTAAATCCATTTTGACTATTCTTAGCTTGATGTCGGTACGTATGTATGTGTGTATGTATACATACTTATCAAACCTCTTGAAGGCATGAGAAACAAAATGAGGCACTGGAATCTACGACTATCTGACGGTCTGAAAGTACAAGGAAATATTGTGAAACCAACAAAATTCACATATCGTGATTGTGATGGATATATCCGTTTTGAGCATCCCTAAATCCATTTTGACTATTCTTAGCTTGATGTCGGTACGTATGTATGTGTGTATGTGCGTTACTCGCAAGTCTCAGAATTCGTCATACGTATAATGCTGAAATTTTGCATAAAAGACTGGTATAGGATCTAGGATCTTAAAGTGCACCTCGCATTATGGTTGCAATCGTCTGTACAGGAAGTGCACTTTACCTGATACTTTTTTCGAATTTTCCGCATAAATCTAGAATGATTAGTCATAGAATACTAGAATTCAGTATTTGGAATTGCTGTAGCATCCAAATGATCTTCTCCTATTTTCGTCCCAATAGACTCAGCCGGAAGTGCACTTCATATTACGGACTTTTCGAATTTTCCTCATAAATTTGAAATAATCCGTGGCAGAGTATTGAGATTTCGTATTGAGCACTTTTATAGCATCTTATTGTACACCTAGCATTATGATTGTGATCGGCTAAGCCGGGAGTGCAGTTTACTCGAAACATTTTCCAATTCTCTGCATAAATCCAGAATGATTGAACGCAGAATATAAGAATACAGTATTCAAGATGATAGAACTGTCTAGATGCTCATATCCTACTCTCATTGAGATCGACTGAGTCGAAAGTGCACAATACTTGACGATCTTGGAATTTCGCGCAATAATTCAGAACTGTTAGCCGTAGAATCCTGGAAATCAGTATTTAGGAATGTTGTAGCTTAAGAATGATGGCATACTGTTTCCATTGCAACCAACTAGCCGTGGAATGATTAGATGTTGTGTTTGAATATATGAATCCAATGATGTACAAGTAAGCCACGTGATGTCCACGTCATATTTTTTGTCATTGCCAGGAAGTGAACCGATCAAAGTTCATTGTTCCCTTGAATACATTCCCAAATAAAGGATTACTCGAATACCATTTTTAATTTACAATGAACATTGAATATGTTTTGTCGATTGATTTGGAAAATAGGATTAGACTGTGTTTGTTGTCAAGGGAAATATAATTATTACTTTCAAATATTGTCGATTATGAAGTGAATGTGTAATTGAATTATTGAATCACGAGTAAAATAGCCTCTTTATAGTCACAACTCACAAATATTGAAAATTGAGTCTATCACTCATATATTACATATATTTGCGCAAAATAATTCATCAAATAGTTTTATCTTCAATTTCAAATTTTTGTGGATGCGGTCCAGTGATTCATTCGGAATAAATAAATTTCATAATAATCAGATAAATATTCATCAATTATTCGGCAACTTTTCCATTTGATGATATTGGAATATTTATTGAACAATATTGCAGATAGTCATCGAATTGAACCGTGGATTAATTTGTTGTGAATAACCCAATACCTTTGTTAAAATTTTGTATAATATTCCAATTATAATATAATAATTCAGTTTTTGCTCAAAAAATTTAATAATCACTGATAACAATAACGTATGCGTTGAGTTCTATGTGGTGACTAACGAATTGAAATTTTTTTATATAACAGATAGACCAGGAATCAGAGGTTCAAAATAAGCCGAAAATTAGGGCTACAACACTTTGATATGAGATTGAAAATTGAGTGTGAAAATGGTGATATTAAAAAACAATTAGCAGCCTATCACTATTAATCTGTTCTTGAATGAGTTTAATATAGCGCTATAATTAATGTACTAGTGTAGAATAGGAGAAAATTATCATTGACCCACTTTTTTCTGAATTATTAGATACCTTTACTCATTCTCTCAATCAGGATCATCGATCATATTCGCTCATGTTTGTGTCACGGGTTTTAATGTCAATGAATGGTAATGAACTTATCAAAATTTTCAGATGCTTGAATTTTGCAGTATGGAAAACTATTTTTAATGGTCTCCGATTTATAAGTTCCCTATAGTCTACAGAACTGGTATTTGACATCTGTGGAAGTTAAAATCAACAGCAGGATGTTTCTGATTCACACTCAAGTGTATTGATACTCTAATAAAGATTACAGAAGATGGTTTGGAAGCTTTCAGGCCTGAAGCAGAAACCGAACTACTCCAATATCATCAAGTAATTGAACAGCAATTCTCCCACAAACATTTCAATTGGAAATTGACAGTCCGGTATGTCTCTATCAGCCTCTGGCTTCAACAGACGAAGGAGAATATGTATGGTAATCAACAAGAGGAAGATCTAAGAATGTTCAATTTCTGTAGAATGGAAAAAGAAGGTACAAGTTCTGAATGAGGAATAGCATTCTTTCCAGAAGAGCATGTATTTTCTCCAGGGTCGCAAGATTAGCTGCAGTTGTAGAAATTTTAATACTGATTGCCTTGTGATGAGGGATTTGTGTCAGGTAGAGATATAGCTTTTGTATGATCATCTATAATGTTTGCACATGTAAACGCAAGAATACCATAGTATAGATTAGTTCAAATTCCAGTAAAGTGTTGAATCTATAGAATAATCGCTTAAAGGCGTGAACGTAGAAATCATTCCTCTGAAGTAGTACATGCATGCTCATCTAGACATGATAAATTTCTAAATGATACTAGTACACATTCTAGGAACCATAAATGTGCGAAAATATTGAAGGGGAAGAAGAATTCCACATTTTACAAATATTGTTAGCTCCACGAGTTTACTCTGAATTTTGATGAACATAGTGTCCATAAAAAGCTCGACTTTAGTATAATTATATTATACCCTCTCTTTGATGACATTCTATCTACTTCTTATGCTTCTCATGAATCCTGAGAAATCGCCGAAGTTTCAAGGTAATATTGACGCTCCTCAACACAAACTCAAGTTTTTTATCAGAAGAATCGAAAGCGTCATTAGATTCTTTCATAACTTCTAAAAGTTGTAGAATTGCGTGCTTTGGCTGTAAGCGATTGTCACACGGAAATCGAACACGACATAATAGAGGCTAATATGACCCAATATCGGCTGATGCTTTCGTCCGAAACTAAAAACGCAACAAAAACTCTTATGGGCGTAGGAACTCGATCAAAATTCCTTCTACTTTGTGCACTGACAATAGATTCTACGATTTTTGACTCAGTGAACTATGTATTATAGCTTTCTATGAAATTGCGGTCATATGAGAAGAATATTGCAGAGATAGTCTATTATGTGGAATTGCTCAAGTATGAGATAGCCAGTAAGATGCTACAGTAAAATTAAATACGAAATATCAACATCCAATGGGTGACCACTTTGTATTTATGCCAAAAATTGAAGAAAAAATCCAAGTAAAGTGCATTACCAGTTTGCTACTATAATGCGAGGTGCACAACTAGACCTTAGATCAGTGTTAAATACAAAATCACAATATTAAACGTCAAACGGATTTTAAGATTTGTGAGCTACGTACATACACAGATAGGTCTATACGTACATACCAATGTCAAGCCAAAACTAGTCAAAATGGATTCAGGAATGCTCTAAATGGATGTTCCTGTCAAAATCTGAATGTGAATTTTGTCGATTTCACAATACAAAGAACGCAATCCAATCAAATACAATTCCCAAATCATTCTTTCTTCTATAAAATAGCGGGGACAATAGATACTAATCACTCCATCAATTGATAGAAGTATGGTAGACACTATTTAAATGCACATTGGTAGATTGATTGACACCCTCAAGCCGTGGATGCGTTCACCATGCCCAGCTTCCGTGAAGAGTTCGCCATACAGCATATCATAACCCGGTGACGATCATACTGATATTTGCCCGATGATTGAATCAAATCCATGACTTGAGAATTATAAGACCAATTCTTGACGACTCCGTTTGTGTTGAGGGCTGGAGAAGTAATATTGAGACGGACCTTATTCCAAAGAAGGATGCAGCTTCAGAACATCATCAACCTATATTTATTTTGTGACCCAAATGTAGCTTTGTATAGCACGCATACTCATGGTTCGATATACTCTTCTCGATATTCTCATAGGTAAATACTCCAGAACTATTCAGCATTATTTATCTTGAGAACTGTGCGCGTCGATTGTAGCTAGGACTACATTCTTACTCCATTCTGCACTGAATCCTCAGCATCTTGAATGTTGTCAGAGTATGAACTCTTTTGATAGATATTCAGTCATTGGAGTTGTTAAACGGAGAAATTGTGAAAGCTTCGAAAAAAATATCCTCTTTTTTGCTTCAGGTGCCAACAATATATTTTTCTGACGGAACTTATTTGTATATGCAAAATTTTAAGAATTTTACCTAGAGAGACTTGCGTCCTACCAAAATTCGAACCTAAAAATTGGTTTTTAAGACCATATCCATTTTGTGCCAAATTTTGTTGACATCCAACTAATAGTTCAAAAAAAAGTTCAGAACTCGAAAAAATCTCTCGTTGCAAATTGTGGAAGGCCAATTATGGAATAATTAGGTAATTCTCAAATTCTCTCTCAATTGAATGTATGACAAACGCGGTCGTCGACTAGATCTGATTAAACGACAATCAATTAACAGAATTAAGCTGAGATCAAGAGTGAGGACGACTAACTATATTGGAAAACGATCAAATATCAACCATCAAATCAATTTCGACTCACAGAATGAGTGGAACATCTGAATAGTTAACAGACTATAGTATACCATGAGTTGAGTACGTTCCACTAAGCGACCGCAACGATTTGCCCACGCCCGCAGTTTCTGTCGTTCCACTGATATATGATTGCGGTTGTTGGTGTTTCAAGTGAAACGATATGAATGTCCATGGAATATCAAATATGCTGACCAATTCGTGGTTAGGATCAAAAAATAAACTGAAAATAATAATAAACCTATCTGAAGCAAGAAGGATGAAAGAATGTAATGAATCCAATATGTTATTCTCTCATAAATGATGAGATACTATAAAATTAACTGATTGACAAATTCAAAACATTGAATGATTCGACATAGTTTGGGATCGGATGTACAAATTGAGAAGACACCTTAGGTAATGAATTGATCTATGACGTATTAATCCAGAACGCAAAAGCCTCGATCGTCTTGTGGAACGATCATTGAGGCGACATAAGCGTTGAGTTCACCTAGTGGAACGTACACTATATCACAGATGCTTTTCACAATCTCGAATTTGTTGAATGAGAATGAAAATTTTGGCTATGTATATTTGTGACAAGAGAAAATTCATCGGAAACGATTTTATTCATTGAATCTGTCTGTCGTTGCAACTAACATAAAAAAACTTTTCTATTGCAGCGCAAAATTGATTCGAAATTCATATTTGAAAAAGAATGCAGCCAAATTTCATTTAAAATTCAAATTTGTTCCTCATGAGCCCACATAATTACGTAGATTTATTATTTCTATATAAATTAATTTTGAAATACCTGTCAATCCCAATTTCATATCTTTTCGAATTGGACAGATTATCGACTGTACAAATTTCAACATCATTCAAAATTTATTGTTCGTTTTAACCCTTTCGGGACGAAGACCGTATATATACGTTATCCGTCATCTACATTGGCGGCCTAGTGCCGTACTATTACGCTTAGAGTCCTACATTGCTCAATCGTACGTCGTACGCGTTTTCTATGAAGATGTCCATATGAGCCGACCATCGTATATGTACGACGACACAATCTCAATCACTGAACGCAGACCGTGAATGTACGTTGCCAACGTCCTTAGAAATAGACGAGTGCCGTACATCTACGTTTCTCTGTTTTGACACTGGAGACGTACATGTACGTTGTGATTTTTCGGAGAAAATAGTGTGTAAAGGTAATAAGGTTTTTATTTTGATCCATTATAACAATCTTAGGAATTCTTATATTCATTTTCCAAACAATAATATACAATGAGAAAAATGTTTGAAGAAAAGTAACAATGTACTATGAAGAAAAACTATAAATAAGATAATGATTATGGATGAAGTTATTACAAAAAATATAAAGACTATTTGTGGATGAACTGAATATTCGGAATAAACTAATATTCATGAGTAAATGAACTAATAATAATGGACGTAGGTTGTGCGGCGAGGAGAACGCTATGACCGACTTGTCGCTACACGCTACTAGTGATAACATGTGCAATTTTCCCGCGCCCGGCTGAGTGCTTGACGCGCGCTACCCACTAGCCGTCTTGAATGGGTTAATTATGCAAGTATCAATTTATTCATCAAGTATTCAGTGGTAGAGCGACAACAACTTGATATTGACATTGACTTGATTTTCATCATCAATTCACTATCTAAGTTGGACAACTTTCCGATAAGTATCTATCAAAGGAACATGAAAGGGACTAGATCAGTTCATCCTCCTATGAAAATAGGATTTAGATAATGATGACAAGGATTGGGAGTTCAAGACGAGATGAGAATATGTCAATGTCGACTCGATGTAGTACTAGTGCATATTGCACTCAATATATCTTACAGTATCAATTACAATTCATAAATTCTGCATTCCAGCACCACAGTCACAATTACATCACATGAAGTAGATAAGGAACACTTCATGTAGATTCGTAGATGGCAGATAATCTAATGATTATTTACTGTCTATAAGTAAAATGGACTATATATATCATGTACGATCAATTGGACTACCATTGAAGTTTGCTTAGTTGCAGGACAAAAAGGGCAAAATTGATGGAAAAATTTATCACTTATTTTCTCCAAATAATACAAATGACCAATTTGGTTCATTAAAGAAGAGAGGGAAGAGTTGAAGAGGTTCATGTTGTGCACTTCACTATGCATAACACATCAACTTGAACTTAGTTCCCACATCTTCAGATAATATATTAATATGCACATCGTAAACGTCTGCAACTTTCCTCCTCTCTATCAGTGAACTAGAATCACCAGTTTTATTGTTCACATTCGCTTAGTGATGATTTTTCTCAATTGATTTTGCCCTACATCTCTTCTTGCTTGATTGGGCTAATAATATACATAAATACTAATTCATTCCACTTTTTTATGTCACTTTTACTGTCAGCACGATAACTAAAAAGAGACTAGCACAAAGTCACGTGAGAAAAACATCATTTTGTTCGATTCAAAAAAATAACGTTGTCTCAGAATATATCTATAAAATGAATTCCTGCTGCATGATGCTGGTAAGAACAATCAAATTCCAATGGAAAAATTTATTCTCTCAATCTTGAATCTGAGATATTTTCTCTCAAATTTCAGGTTCAAAAGACGCAATTACCACTGAGCTCAATCAAGAATTATTAGTGTTTTGTAACAGCCAGTAGATTGATAAAATTCAATTTCTGATTATCGTCCCCAGGATTTGTTTTGAATCGCCCATAGAAATATCCAAAAAATAGAGAATCCAGATTGAAATTATCAGACCACATAAGTAAGAGAATAATGATGGATGTTGCTACTTAATTAAGTACAAATATAACATTGCATTAAGACCTGCTTAATTCTCCAGAATGCTGCTGTTATTATTATGAAACTCCTGAAAATTACTTTCTCTCTGTGTCACCCTTATCAGCAACTTCCCTCTCACAATTGTTAAATCCTCATAATTGTCACCCACTGATCATTCACAGTCACATGTCACAAACAATGTTATCGTAGAACACGCGTTAGGTGTTTGAGTTTGAATTGCGGCTCATGTAGATGCTCTTCCACCAACGCGCGAACGTGGACTGCAGTAACAGAAACACGGCAACCGGCAAAGCATCATGCCCCTGCAGGGCGAACGTCGCGAAGCTTGGAAAAGCACAGCAGAAGAGGAGTTGTAGTGCAGAAGGGTTGTAATGCAGTAGTAATGATATTTTGGGGTGAAAAGCTCAGATTTGTATACAAGCTTTGCCAATTTTTTCAGAGGTTTTTTGTCATCGAATTTAATAGATATGGAGCAATAGTGGAACTGTGAACACAAAAAATCGTTGATATCAGAGAGAGACACTTAAACAGTGCTCAAACTTGCTTGCCACATGGCAAGATTTCATGCATATTGAATTGGATATGTAATCATAAATTTCTCAAGAAATACAGCATTCATATTACTGCTGTATTTTCTAGTGATCCTCATCCATTTTGTTTGCTGAGAATCAAATTCACGTCTTGGACTTTCTGCTTCAATTTTCGAAACTTATTCAAACGTCCAAGATCTGTAAAACAATATTCTATTGAACGAGAGCGAATTAACGGAGTGTCATTTCTGATAGATATCATGTGGCTTTTTTAGTTAGTCTTTTGGTTTGCGGTTAGCTTTATTTTCATGAAAGTTCCAAGAAGTTTCTTCTTGTGGTGACAGATACATCGTCTTAGTCGTTGTACATTCAGAAGGCTCAGGATGTTCTGGTTTTATCGATCTATACTTTCTATACCATGTTTGACTCACTACAATCTTTGTTAAACTGCTTTGGGCTAAGAATCATTATTCATGACATGGCTATCACTGAATTGTGCTTTGTGCTCACAGTTTCTGCAAATCACTTCAAGCAAAGCATCAACTTCATCAAGTTGCAAGCTACAAATATTTTTGGTAGCTCTTGGTTTTCATCAACATTGTACAGCTTGAATTCAATTGGTAGAAATCAGTAGTTTCTTCCACTTATCTTGTTGCAGAAGGAGTATGTACAGTAATCTAGTTCTATTGACATCAGTCTGATCTCTGTGAATTATTAGCAACGTAATCAAAATTATTGCTACAATACCAATCACTCTAATGATCAAACGTTCTTGGTTCAAAAATTCATCCATACATTCGGAAGAACTTTTGTCTTAGCTTGCAGAAATTGTCGATCTGACTTCATCGGTGGTTGATATTTTTTCTTAGTGTTGATATTTTATGTTAAGAGATAAATATTGGTTATGAGGAGTTTGATCTTGAGTAAAGTAGAGATGTTTCGATCTTTTGAAGACGGATGTGCAGAGCAAACATCGCCACAGGACTCTTGTCCAGCAGCATTCTAAGCATCTACTTTTCGCTGGCTTTCGACATCATAACATGTTGACCTATAATGTTTCAAATGATTTATTTCGATATTTGAACTATTTCATTCAGCTACTTTTGCTAAACGAGCATCTTTCAGTAAATTCTTTTAAATGATTCAAGCAATGTCTGAAGGAATGTCATCATCAGCCAAGAATATCTTAGATCGAACATCAGCCCGGACTAAATTTTTCTTGGACAAGTGTTTCCGTGAACAGAAAGACGAATAAACCTCTCAAAGATTTATACAATAGATGCATGTGAGTGAAATTCTCTGTCTTTCCTGCTCTCCTCCTCATCTCGTATAATGCCAATATAACAACAATAATTCTATTTCATGATCCTGGATGACATAAATTGGATGAAGGTAATTAGAATTATTGGAATCCACTCACAAATCAGATGAGGCATGGACAATATGTTGGAATATCTAGTGAAGTGATGCGTTATTTGATGTGCAAAATGAAGAAGTCAAAGTTTCATATTAACAAAAAGTCTTAGAGAATCATCTTGTATTTGTTTTTCAGATCTATATCTCATGTTTGTCAATTAACAATGAAGTTATTTGAGAAGCTCCTTCAGAGTTTCTGTGTTAATTTCTCCCTAGAGCCTTGAATTTTTTTTTGTAGAGCTATAAGGAACATGAATACCTTCCAGCTCACTATAAGTTTGGACCAAGTTTTACTGTGTTATTCACTTTGCTTTCAACTTTGTTATATAAGACAGCTTATTCTTCCAGAAAATAAGAGCTCAGTAAACAATAAAGACCGAAGTGATGGCTTTTCTCTTCTATTTTTGGCTGATTCTGAGGATTATTTTATTAGATTCTCAGGTGAATTAGCGACAGCAAGAATAAACTCCAGCTATTATTTATTTGTAAGATATATTGACCTCGAATATTGATTATCCATTCAGAATTATTCTTGGTGAAGATGAGAAATATTCCTAAATAAGGTGAATGACAGAGTCTGTATCAGAATTGTGATTCAAAAAACTGACGTCATGAATAGTACTTCAACTAAGACAATATTGAATTCATTCATTAATTTTGATTCTCCAATCGCTAGAATACAAGACTCATATTTAGTGATAGTCTCTATATTCGTTCTGCGGACGGAATACTCTTATTGAGCAGGAGAGATGCTCTGCCTAATAAATTCCTACGAAAAGTCATGACCTTATTCTATTGAATGATAAGGAAAGTGGAATAAGCCAAGTGTGACAATATTGAAAATTAATACGGGTTTTTTCTCAGAGAAACATTGGAATAACATCAATTAGTGTATTACAAAAATTTGATACACTAATTGATGTTATTCTTATTAGAACCTTGCATGAAATTGTCCTGATGAAGGCTCAAACCAAGCTAGAAGCTAGATGAGGCTTTTAAAAAAGCGAGCTCTTGTATTTCGTTTTTTTTTTTTGGCTACAAAAAACTGGCTGCCAGCCTACTGATCTTCTGTTTCTCAAGTATATATATATATATATATATATATATATATATATATATATATATATATATATATATATATATATATATATATATATATATATATATATATACATAGGATATATATACTCTTATAATATGTATGAACAATTGATGTATCAATTTAAAATCAATTGAAATATGATGTGGTCGCTATTATATATATATATATATATATATATATATATATATATATATATATATATATATATATATATATATATATATATATACATAGGATATATATACTCTTATAATATGTATGAACAATTGATGTATCAATTTAAAATCAATTGAAATATGATGTGGTCGCTTGAGAAATTCCTTCCTCCATATCTTCACGTGAAAATATTTCTATATAATGAATGATGCTCATTGAGGATCAGAGTAATGATGTGATTTTCATTGAAACAACCTTCACTTTTAATTTCAAGATGGTCTGAGACCGAAATTCATTCTACGAACGTAAACTAGTTATACTTAACAAGGAAGGAGTTTACATTTCTCTCATTTTTCATATTGAGCGCGTTGAATGGAATAAACGGTATTACTCTGCTTTTGTCATAACAAAGACAAACTGTTATCTAGCTAATATGACAATCATGCAGCTCGTTGGATCAGACTATTCATTTAAAGTAATGAGCAATGAATAATTGACATTCTACAAACAATCCTATTTATATTCGAGTCCGCTACACGACGAATATATCCAAATAGTACCTATTCATTTATGTTGAATGTATTCATCTCAATAATCAAATGATTTGATCGATACAAACATCTAGCTTTATTGGATAAAATGGTTGACGCTGACTGGATATGTAAATAATGTAAGCTATATATTCTTGGGATTTCAGTCAATATTTTAATTTTATTTCTTTCCTGCTCTACAGTTTCGGCTGCACCTCAGCCATTCTCAAAAGCGCTACAATTTTATGTTATTACTAATTATGTGTTTATGAATGTTAAAATACTTACAAATGAATTATTGTTCAAAAAAATTGAAGTTATACATATGTTAAAATTGATATTAATATTAATAAGCGGAAAAAAGAGAAATTTTCTCTTGTCCTTTGCCACACCCGACATCTATGGAAGGCGTTGGCTAACTGCATGTTAAAAATCGTGCATGCACGCATTGTCAAAAAAATACATATTGACACTGGTAGAAGTTTGTCAATTGTGGTGTCAATCAATTTAAATTGTGCATCACGCAAGGAGTCAAAAATATAAACAAAATCAAAAAAGTAACATGAGCCTAGATCTGAAGGATATTGTTGTAAATCGTGCTAAGCGCTATAGTATCTGTTTTTTCATTAATATTTTGTTTATCCTGTTTTATATACAACATCTCTAACGTAAGTCTTTTATTTAAGTTCACTTAATCATGAATAATATTAGTTCCATCAAAATTGAATGTATGGCCTGAATCAATGCAATGTGTGACTAGCGTACATTTTGGCGTATTTTTATTTAATTTTTTACTATTTCGTTTGTGTTCATCCAGCCTTGTTTTTAGATATATTTTAGTTTGTCCTGTGTACTGTGCATCACAATCATTACACGGTATTTTGTAGATTAAATTAGATCTTGAGTTTTTGTCAGTTTTATCTTTTGTTTTGGAGAATAAATTGCCCACTGTTTTGTCCTGCTTGAAACAAATTTCAATTCCTTCTTTATTTTCGAATACTCGTTTAATCATGTAACTAACGCTATCTATGTAAGGAATTGTGAAATATTTATCAGTCAAAGATTTGTTCTTTCTTTTGTCATTGTCATTTAAACTAGGTGAATGATTCATGATTTGATTTCTGATACCGTTTATAATGCCACATGGATATTTATTGGAACGAAGTGAGCTAGTAACTGTGTTGATTACTTCAGTATGATATTTTTCAGAGGTCAATTTAAGTGCCCTGCTGAACATATTTCTAGCCACATTGAGAAGTTGACTTTTGGGATGATTGGATTGGAAACTTGAGTATCTGGTACTTGCTGGGGGCTTTTTGTACCATTTGGTGATAATGTTGCCGCATTCTTCTCTAATTAGTACCATATCAAGAAAAGGTAAGCTGTTTTTCATCTCTGTTTCTACTGTGAATTGTATGTGAGCATTGAAGTCATTGGAAATAGTTACAATCTCATCTATTTTAGATCTTGACACAGCCGTAATTAAATCATCCACATACTTTTTTATGAACGGAATTTCTAAAGACAACTTTGCAATAACCTCTTTTAGAACCAAATCCATAACCGAATTAGCCACCACAGGAGACATCGAATTTCCCATCGCTGCACCAAATACCTGTCTATAAAGCTCACCATTAAATTTGAAGTAACAACTTCCAAAACAAAATGTAATTAAATTCAATAATTCATCTAGTGGTATGTTTGTACGTTGAGATATGATATTAAATTTTTGTTCTACAGCTTGCAGTACCAGGCTTATTGGAATATTAGTGTATAAAGAAACAACATCTAATGAAATGAGAACATAATCTTGATTTAAATTTACTTGAGTGACAAACTCTTGGAATTCAAATGAATTTCTGATGTAGTACTTATCTCCATATAAGTCACTCAGTAAGCGAGTTAAATATTTAGATAATTTATCTGTTGGGAAATTGATTCCAGAGACGATAGGGCGGAGCGGTTTGTTATCTTTATGCAATTTAACAAGACCATAAATTCTAGGAGGAATCGCATTATCAGATGTGGGGCTTTTCTTTGTTGCTACGTCAATATATTGTTTTTCAAATGAATTTTTGACTATTTTGTTGTTTGCATTTTGAATTTTTGTTGTCAGATCTTTATTTATTTTCATGTATGTGCTACTATCATCCAATAAATCTTCCATCTTCAATCTTCATTCATTGGCATAGATTCCAAGTTTTTTTGGAAAATAAATCCTACTTCATCAACAACAATATCAAACAAACACATATAAAAAAGTTCAATAACCTGTTACACATAAATCGAATAGTTATCAATGACAATCTCTCACAAGAAGGCTGGTTTTATAATATGACACAAACTGTGATACCTCAACGTATATCTGATTTGCTATCGTTGGGACCTAAATTTAGTGTGCCGTTTGAAATGAATCAATTACCTCTTTTTCAACTAATTGCAGATGTGGAGTATGTTATCTGTCAAATGGATGACATTGAGATTAAGAACCAATACAGAGCGCAAGTTGCCAATATAGTTACCAATTACAAACATAAAATTCACCAAAACAAAACTAACAGTGATATAATTGAAAAATATAATGAAACTAAACAATTTTTAAGACAAAATGAAGACTTTCTTATCATCAAAGCTGACAAATCAAATTTAACCGTTGCAATCAGTAAAAATTATTATATTAGTAAAATGGAAGATTTATTGGATGATAGTAGCACATACATGAAAATAAATTAAGATCTGACAACAAAAATTCAAAATGCAAACAACAAAATAGTCAAAAATTCATTTGAAAAACAATATATTGACGTAGCAACAAAGAAAAGCCTTACATCTGATAATGCGATTCCTCCTAGAATTTATGGTCTTGTTAAATTGCATAAAGATAACAAACCGCTCCGCCCTATCGTCTCTGGAATTAATTCCCCAACAGATAAATTATCTAAATATTTAACTCGCTTACTGAGTGACTTATATGGAGATAAGTACTACATCAGAAATTCATTTGAATTCCAAGAGTTTGTCACTCAAGTAAATTTAAATCAAGATTATGTTCTCATTTCATTAGATGTTGTTTCTTTATACACTAATATTCCAATAAGCCTGGTACTGCAAGCTGTAGAACAAAAATTTAATATCATATCTCAACGTACAAACATACCACTAGATGAATTATTGAATTTAATTACATTTTGTTTTGGAAGTTGTTACTTCAAATTTAATGGTGAGCTTTATAGACAGGTATTTGGTGCAGCGATGGGAAATTCGATGTCTCCTGTGGTGGCTAATTCGGTTATGGATTTGGTTCTAAAAGAGGTTATTGCAAAGTTGTCTTTAGAAATTCCGTTCATAAAAAAGTATGTGGATGATTTAATTACGGCTGTGTCAAGATCTAAAATAGATGAGATTGTAACTATTTCCAATGACTTCAATGCTCACATACAATTCACAGTAGAAACAGAGATGAAAAACAGCTTACCTTTTCTTGATATGGTACTAATTAGAGAAGAATGCGGCAACATTATCACCAAATGGTACAAAAAGCCCCCAGCAAGTACCAGATACTCAAGTTTCCAATCCAATCATCCCAAAAGTCAACTTCTCAATGTGGCTAGAAATATGTTCAGCAGGGCACTTAAATTGACCTCTGAAAAATATCATACTGAAGTAATCAACTCAGTTACTAGCTTACTTCGTTCCAATAAATATCCATGTGGCATTATAAACGGTATCAGAAATCAAATCATAAATCATTCACCTAGTTTAAATGACAATGACAAAAGAAAGAACAAATCATTGACTGATAAATATTTCACAATTCCTTACTTAGATAGCGTTAGTTACATGAATAAACGAGTATTGAGAAATAAAGAGGGAATTGAAATTTGTTTCAAGCAGTACAAAACAGCAGGCAATTTATTCTCCAAAATAAAAGATAAAACTGGCAAAAACTTAAGATCTAATTCAATCTACAAAATACCGTGTAATGATTGTGATGCACAGTACACAGGACAAACTGAAAGATATTTAAAAACAAGGCTGGATGAACACAAACGAGATTGTAAAAAATTAAATAAAAATACGCCAAAATGTGCGCTTGTCACACATTGCATTGATTCAGGTCATACATTCATTTTTGATGGAACTAATATTATTCATGATGAAGTAAACTCAAATAAAAAACTCACGTTAGAGATGTTGTATATAAAACAGGATAAACAAAATATTAATGAAAAAACAGATACTATAGCGCTTAGCACGATTTACAACAATATCCTTCAGATCTAGGCTCATGTTACTTTTTTGATTTTGTTTATATTTTTGACACCTTGCGTGATGCACAATTTTAACTGATTGACACCACAATTGACTAACTTCTACCAGTGTCAATATTTTTTTTTTTTTGACAATGCGTGCATGCACGATATTCAACATGCAGTTAGCCAACGCCTTCCATAGATGTCGGGTGTGGCAAAGGACAAGAGAAAATTTCTCTTTTCTCCGCTTATTAATAATAATATCAATTTTAACATATGTATAACTTCAATTTTTTTAAACAATAATTCATTTGTAAGTATTTTACCATTCATAAACACATAATTAGTAATAACATAAAATTGTAGCGCTTTTGAGAATGGCTGAGGTGCAGCCGAAACTGTAGAGCAGAAAAGAAGTAAAATTAAAATATTGACTGAAATCCCAAGAATATATAGCTTACATTATCTAGCTTTATACTAGAATCAGCGAATGGAACAAACAGGCTTGGTATCAGCATCAAATTTATAACTAAGCGTGCATAAAGCAAATATTTTGTTAGTATGCACGGCTTTCTACGTTGTGTTTATTCTGATAAAATAAAACATCCCTTTCAAAACCAACTATTTTGATCAAGTCATGAGTTTCATATTATAATGTCCTTATAATGTGAAATATATTATTGAAATCAAGTGACAACGTAAGATCAAATTCTGCTGGAAATTGAATATTGAGTATCAAAAGGGCAATATCCTTCTAACACACAACATTCAGTGCAAGGCATTTTAGAGACTTTCTGACAGTACTAGACTTAATATATCTTGGAAGGATATACACTGCAATGCAAAGTATGCTCCAAGCATACAAATGCTCGACTTTAATGTATTTTATTACTCCTTGCGGAATTTCACTTTGATAATTCCACTCTTATATAAAGTATGCCATAAGTAAAAATCTGACGTGGACATCACGTAACTTACTTGTACATCATTGGATACATATTATCAAACACAGAATCTCATCATTCCACAGCTAGTCGGTTGCTTTGGAAACAGTAGGTTATCATTCTCATGCTACAACATTTCTAAATACTGATTTCCAGGATTCTACGGCTAAGAGCTCTGAATTTATGCGCAAAATCCCAAGATCGTCAAGTATAGTCCACTTTCGACTCTGTCGATCTCAATAAAAATAGGATATAAGCATCTAAACAGTACTATCATCTTGAATACTGTATTCTAATATTCTACGTTCAATAATTTTGGATTTATGCGGAAAATTAAAGAATGTTTCGAGTAAACTGCACTCCTACGTACGGCTCGGCCAGTCACAATCATAATGCAAAGTGTACAATTAGATGCTATAGAAGTGCTTGATACGTTATCTCAATATTCTGCGAGTGATTATTTCAAATTTATTAGAAAAATTCGAAAAGTCTGTAATATGAAGTACACTTCCGGCTTAGTCAATTGGGATGAGAATAGAAGATGATCATTTGGATGCTACAGCAATTTCAAATACTGCATTCCAGTATCCTATGGCTAATCATTCTAGATTCATGCGGAAAATTCAAAAAAAGTATCAGGTAAAGAGCACTACCAGTACAGACGATTGCAACCATAATGCGAGGGGCACATCAAGATCCTAGAACCTATACCAGTTTTTTATACAAAATTTCAACATTATACGTTCAACCAGTTTTGAAATCTGCTCTTATATTCACTGAAGATTTGCATCACTAATAAAGCTATTTATTGAAAATGATCTGAACTTGAGGGAGTCCAATTCGCGTCACCTGATCCATTAGATTCCACTACGTTGAGTAAAGTGCTTCCTTCCGATATGCTAGAGATTATCCTTAGCTCTAACCGTCAAATTCCGTTCCCATTATGTTTGCGTTGATTTATTGATATGATGATTATAGATTGATTATCATAAGCTATTCATGAAGCAAGTATTTCTCGTCTCCCAGTTTTATGACCATTAGAATACGTAGCACTTCAATTTCTGTGAAGCCCTGTTAGATCTTTCTCTCAAATCTGGATGTCAATTTGTGCTCCTCGCTTTTTAGTTGCGTGCTTGATGATTGTCGAAATATGGCCACTGAGGGTTGTAGAACTAATCATGTATGGAATACGGATGTAAATAAGCATCGGCAAGCCTTGTCATCAAATACTTGGCCCATCTTATAATGCCTTATATTACATTCCTGTTGCATAAATTACTAATTTGGGGTAGGTCTATGAACAAAGTCAACATATTTAGTAATATCTGTATTATGCTTAGAGACAGAAATTCAGCCATGTGGCAAACAATTTTCGGGTTAATTTTTCTGATTGAAATTGTCTTGTGGAGCTGATCTAACATGCAACCACTTCAAATCCTGAGAGCTAAATTCGGTGTTGCGTAGATATTCAGACGTTCACTATAAATTGTACTGGAAACTCATCATCATACACTGAATCTGGACCAAAAAAAGTTTTAGTTATCTTTTCATTATACTCCATGTATCAAATCTCAATCTCAATTCAAAATTTGTCTGAAGAATGTTTATCCACCTTGAATTGAATTTAGCGAGTTCTTTTTTCGATTGAAACAACTATGAGAACAGATTCAGCAAAATCATTATATTTTTCCAACAAGACCAAAACCAATTTATATATTCACTGAAATATAAATTGCAGCTGGGCACGCTGAACGAAATTCACAGAACAGAGAAGAATAAGTTTCAGAAGGTATAATTAACGGAACTCAATTGTAACTTTCAAAAAGTACATAAGCGTTTGATAAATTAATCTTGTAGTCTGTTGTTCCTAAAATATTTTTAAAATCTTGGAGTCAAGTACCTGAACTCAACGTCTTTTGTGTTCTCGAGTAACTTCCCCTTCTTCTCAATCAGTTTGCAATGCATTATGGGACAATTTCGCGTTCACATAGCAGTTTCCGTGCCTTAGGTTACTCCTTCATTTACATTAATCGTTCTGCTAAACTATCAGAGCTAAAACAATAATTTATTGGTTAGCAGCCCAGGAAAAGTTTGTAATCGAACATTGGTAGACCTGTCGGGCACATCTGCCTGCGGAGGCGGTAATGGCGCAGCAGCGCTAGCCGCGGAAAAGACGCAACGCTATATAGTTTATGTTAAATGATGCTTGGTAAATGAACGGTTCTGGGTTCGTGAATTTTGCATGAAATATGACGACTGCTGCTAGAAATCGTACAACGCAGAATGGATTAGCAAACTTAGTCCGGTTTCGGAATAACCAGAACACGCTGGATGTATATTTGATGCGATTGATATTATGGAAAATGGTATTTAGTTGATGTTGGAAACAAATAATCGATTTACAGATTTATATTCATCCTTATAAATAAAATAAATGATGAAAGTTTTTTCGCTCGAATTCAAAATTATCATTCTAATCGTATGCACAATAGACATCAGAGGATAAAGCTTCCTGAAGCATCAATTGCTGAAATACTCCGTTCGAATAACAAAACAAATGGTGAGAACTATCACCTCTTATTTGTGTACAACTAACAGTAAGCTACAAATGTTTTTGACTTATCTTCATTTGTACTAATCACAAAGTACGAAGTGGAATTGCTTTCATAGTGAACTGGAACAATGGAGTGTCGGAATGTGGCGGAATGATTGAATTATAAGACAAACAGATCGCGAATGGTGTTAATGAGAGTTAACTGTGATTGAGTTTGCTACATACCACATATCATCCATATGTCATAGGAGTCAATATTCTCTGATTGATTGACAATGTCAAGGAGAACTATCCGTAACAAGATACTGAGTAATAACCATCACGCACAAATGTGGACACGATGGTCAAATTGAAGGAAAAGAAAGCAATATGATCATTGAGCACTATAAGCGTTTGTGCTTTTTCATATTATCAGAAATGAAAAGAAGATTCAACATCAAATTTGACGAAGTGTCCATCAAGAAACAATAGATCAAAGATTACAAATAAGATGATAGTAGATGAACAATTATTACGTACATGGAATATGGGGAGCTTTGGAGTTATAGAAATAACAGAAAACTATTAAACTCTGCAAAATTCTCTGGCTCAACTGTAAACTTGATATCAAAAACTAGATCGCACGATTAGATCGTTAATAATCGATTACATCGTTGAAAATAGTATCATACAATAAAATTGGTCTTGTCCTTCAGAATAATGTTCTCAGATGATGCTATTCAAAAATGTATCAATGTGTATTGTAAATCAAACGTGTGTTTCACATGACAAATGTCAAGTAATTGGTGGATATTTGCTTAGCGAATTGAGCCCTTCCTTCCAGTAATTTGCACTTGGTTCAAACTATTTACATTTCCTCTCCACGATGCTATCAACTGACCGGGAAAGGAAGTCTTGTGGCTCACTTTCAATTTCGCACACAAAGCCGACACCACAGTTCAATAAAATCAATATATCACTGAGTTGAAGAGATGTCCCGAACATCAAACAGGATAGACGAATACGGCGAGGCAGCCTGTCGATCTATCGGTTAATCATGCGCCCTACATTATCGACAACACCGCGGACTGATGTCGGAATGATTGATAGCACTTCCCTTGCCATATGCGAGGTTGCTGAATTGCACCTTGGCTTTTTATGTCGCGAGATGATAGGCCTTGTGGTTATTGCCCCCAGGAATTGATGTCGTATGGCATTTTTACTTTTTATTCATTCTTCCCCTAGCGATGGATACAAGAAACTTTGAGAGTTTGGGTGTTAAATTTTGCTCACTTTTAAGAATATTAGAGTTCACGGGTTTCAATACTGGAAAAATTTGAGTCAATTTAGCTACCTGTCTTTCTTCTTGGAGACGTATCTATATAAAATTTTGCAAAATGTACTGTAATGGAACAATATCATCAATCATATTTGAGCTAAGATCCAATATCTAGTTGGATTGAATTGTAGAACAATGAAGTCAATATATTGGTCATACTCAGGTGAGCGATCAATAAAACAATTGAATTATTTGTTGTAATTTATGCGTGCAATAACATATCAGAGCAACTCATTCATAAACCGTTGACATTTGCAGGTCTAGCATTAATATTGCGACACATGTCCCTGATATTCGAATTAAATTATCTCCATTTTCTGTCGGAATCGTATGTGGAATATTGTAGCACCTGCTGTGGGAAACTAGCACGAAGAGACTGCAAGAAAGTTTACCTGAGGTTGATTCTAATTCAGATACAGGCACAGTTTATAGAACTGCAAAAATTAAGCATCGAATCGTGAAATGTTTGTTTTTCGTTTTGATCTCCTGTATTTTCTATTATCAAGAGAAAAACAAAGTTTTGAAAGCGGACTGACAGGTATTTCATTAAAACTAATGCGGGCTTATTTTAGATATTCCCAATGCAAAGGTCAGAAGAAGATCATTCAGGACTTGGAATGATATTTCATATAGATACATCAAAATTAAGCTATCTTTTTGAATGAGACTGACTCCATGAAACCTATCTAATATTCGATTTGCAATTCTGGACATTTCCACCAAAGCATGAATTTTTCGTTCCATATGGAATGATGATTCTATATACTAGCTTATCTACTCTTTCAGCTTGAGAGCTTTTTTATATGCAGCAAACCAATCATCCCCTATCCATTCATACACTTTACGGTTCCCACATTTTCTCTTCAAGAGAGACTCATTGACATCCGTTACACATGCTAGAATTTACCTGATTGAGCTCACAATAACACATTGATCGTACATCATCTCATCAAGCATTCGTTCTTCCCTTGTATACACAGAAAAACAACGAGAAATTTTTTTTTTAATCAACTGTTGTTTCATTTTAAATCTGTTATACTCGTGTTTTATCATCCAGCATCAAATTTCATGTATGCAAGTGCAAGTACTGCATTATGAGTCCTCATTATAAACTGTGCCTCCCATGCAACACACCTACTCAACGCTATCGAAACTTTGCAAGCCACATTGTACTACTCACAGAACTTATCACTTATATACTTGCTCCAGTTTCACGTCATTCACAAGAATATTGCAATCAGTTCGATGCATAGGAGCAAATGAAATATGTGACTAATCAAAACTTTTATCAGTGCTCTGCATTTTGGAAACAATAGTTGATGATCAAAAACAGCTGTTAACCACTTCAGAATCATTACAGTTGTTACACCACCTTCTAGAATTAGAATTCTCTAATATTTGTGACATTGAAATACTGACAATTTGAAGAATCTGAGATGTGATCTTGGGGACTTCAAGCCAATCAATCAGAATTGTAGCTCAGTTATAAGAGGACAGCTCTGGTTCAAGCGGCGCCGTCAGCGGCTTTTCAATAAGAAAATGTCCTAGTGTCAGTTCAAACGCTGATTTCTCCATATATGGGTGGTATATTAGAAGCCGGCGTTAAATCTTCTGAGAAGCTTTCAAATAAGGTTACTGACAGTTTGCTGATACATGTCAAAGAAATATACATATTATCAACCCTAATCGAATATTGCCTCAATTCCCGACTCTCAATCCTTATAAGTAATGACCCAAACGACCTGGAATCACTGATACAAAGGCATTCCTATTGTAGAGCCGCAGAGCTGCAATTCCAACCAGACAATCGTTTATCCAGGCGGAAAAAGATTGAAAAGCTACGTCAACTTCTCGGGGTGCGTTGGCAAAATAAACATCTTGCCGACCTTCAAAAACACAACAAATGGTAGACAGTTACAACACCATTAGCTGTTGGCATTTAAGTGGCTATTAAAAATGATTACTCACACATTACAATGGCAACTGGTCAGAGTTATTGAGCTACACCACGGAGCCGATGATATCCTCAGGGTTGTCACCTTACAGACGTCGAATAGCACAGAATGATTGATAATGACTGTCTGTCACATGACTAGCAGAAGTTCGTATTATGATCAAAACTATCTTCATGGAATGAAATTGGTATGAATTCATTTATTTTGATAACTACGTTACCGACATTTCGAGAACACAGTGGCGTATATTTTGCGTATTTCATGACGGATTCATCCATAATCTGATTCAAAAAACAAGGCAGTTAGTAAATAGCTGTATTATTGAAAATTTATCATCATTCTACCAAATTTTTTTGTTGGAATAGTGTTTTTAAAGAAACTGTCATCGATCACTTGAAGCTCACTATCTCAAGCAGGCGACAGAAGAAAAATCAGAACAAGGCGGCATGGACAATCATTTTTGATCACTCTATACAACCACAGTGAAGTGACAGTGTTTTTGTGCAAATTTGGTGCAGCTCAATCAAATGTGTATTCGTGCGAGCACCATTCAGATTCACACTCTAAATGCTTGTAAAACATTGCTGAAATAACTTTTGTAGATTTTAGAAGTATGTATTTTGTTGATAACATGTATCCTACAATATTTGTGTCAAGTTCATCACATTTTTGTTAACTATGCTTAATTCTACATATATTCGAGAACTTGAAGATTCTTTAAAGCCGGGAGGATGTTTCTTCTTATAGTAGGAGGCGAACTTCTCCACCCTTGAAATTATCAGCCTCACCCCAGTTGTGCTTGGAAATGACACAGTTCACTATGATTCGAAGAACATGTGACTAGAAGTGCAGATAATATATTGGACTATTCCTTCCGTAGTATATATAACAAGATTATTAATCCTGAATCGCCGTAAAAACGGTGCATATCAGTGGGTATTTTGACACGTAGAAATATCATCGGGTAATACACTAGTGGTCAAAGTGAGTATTTCACTCAAAGATATGGATATCTTAAATTTGTGATCTCGTGCTTCCTCTGTATACAATGGAATATTTTTCTGAACATCTTTATCAATTTCATCTCCTGTTCTATCACCAAACCTTCTTGAACCAGTTTCTATATCAGAACGCAATTCATTCCTCTATCATTCGTCAAAGAAAATGCAAGAAATTCTAATTTTTCAATTTGACAGATGTTTGTTTACTCGTTCCTATGAGAATTACGTGACTTGTTACTTGATTTATAAGAAACTAATTGGAAAAATAGTTGGACTCCTGGAATAGTCTTCCATATACCATTTGTAGTTGAAGTATTATAGACTATTTTTGTGCTGCGATCACCTATGTTAATTGTGCTTGTAAATACAACTTGTGCATGCAACTCGTGGTATTCGAACGCAAGCACAATAAACATCCGTGATAGCACCATAAAAACAATCAAGAATACTTCAACAACTTACGGTATAATGAATGATTATCAAATCGAATCAAGACCTTCCATCTACAAACTCACAAACCAGCGAACTTAAACACAACATGAATATCTTGTTCTTGCATATAAGATCCAGAATTGACCATAGTTAAATTATTGTGAGTATATTCTCATAGATATTTTAATGTCATCAGGATTGCTTGATCTATGTATAGCTCATTATATCTTCAATATTCATCAGAATTTCTCTGTGGAATCTGAGCCACCTACTTTTCCAGGTATTATAGAACAATGAGACCTGTCCGGAAGTTCTAAAACAGAGGCTGGTTCTAAGAGCGAGCGCCAGATGCATGCCGAACACCATGACAGGCGTATAGAGGCATGTGATTGACAGTAAAATCGATATATTCATGACTCTCATATCACATCCAACTATTAGTACGAGAAAGACAGTTGATATTTGCTAACAGCGATTTTGAGGATATGAAAAAAAATCGGATCTAGACATCAAATAACATAGTCAAATATTGCTGTTTTTGAACGATTCTTTGGGATGTCTCGCTCGCCTACTTGATCCTACGAAATCCTGATAATCTCACGTTTCGCGTTGTTTGCATGCTGCACATCCAATGTTTGGAGTTACATATCGATCATGACATTCAATTACTCGAACTGCACATGTATGACCATATCTATTTCATATTTATGTCTCGTAATGAGTAATTACAATCTAATTAGCCCTTAATTCAAATCAACTTTTGTACCACGAACAATTTAAATTCGAGAAGGGGCAATAGACACGATCAAAATGTTTTAAAAAGTCGTCACTCTCGTGTATATTCGCTACGTGACTGCCGTTGGAGTTCACGCCTCTGCTATTGTCAATTCTTTGTTCTTTCTTCAATATGATGGAAGTTATCCATCCTATTCACGCTTTTACAGTTGTTTCCATTTTGAGTTGATCGTTGTTCACTTGCTCCAGTTGTCTCCCCCACTTGCTTTGATGAGGACAAATGCGAGTCGTTTGTGTGCATTCAACAGATTTTGGTGGTCTTATGAATGTCGTCATGAAAAATTTTATTCAAGCGCAGACAATATTATGGTTTAAATGCGATTAAGTCTGTATTCCAGATGGAAAATGTTGAATGATAATTGATTCATATTCTGACGTACGATGCTAGTTACTCCACACTTAACATAGAGTCATTCTTTTATATATTTGACACTCTTATCAACACTCAAGCTTCCCGATATACCATAACTCATAAGTCGTGCAATGTTTAAGTGCTAATTAATAGTTACCGTCCTCTGGATATGTCCAAAGCTTTGACAACGATTTGTCGGGCCATTTACACAAAATTACAGAGGTAAACATCATAAACATTTACTTATTGAGCTTGCGTAGGTCTAGCATAGCGACGCAATGTTTACCCTATTTGTGCATATTTGTATTGGTCCACTGGATAACATAACTGCTGAATCACAAAATGTCGAACCTACTCGTGCTTGGCCTTTTGTAACATGTATCTAATACATCTATTTATCATGCTATAATTTTATCGTATATAATGCCATGCAACATCAGAGATTGTATCCGTAAGGTTATACACGGAAGCAATAAAATTTTATTCCAGTTGGAACAAAAGGTTTTTGATATGAAGAAAATTGCATATCTAATGTACTTTTCAATTCGCAGTAATGCATTTGCAATATAAACGGACTTCTTGTTTTAGGAACAACTCGGCTATCAAAAATATTTTTATTAAAATGAAAATCCTCAAGTAAATTCTCAAAAAAAAATTCTGGTCCGAATACATACTTAAAAGTTTTGTGGGACTTTCCTCTCCACTCCCATGTTCATACATTATATGTAATAACTTCCTACAATTTCAGTCCTCCAAATCCATTCGACAATCCCGGACATTTTGCGTAACATTGCGTTAGCAATTCTGTTATAATGTTGCGTAACAAACGGTCACATGTGAAACGAGACGTACTTTCCGTCATATGAACTTGTTTATGTTGACGCTATAATTTGCAGTTCTACGACTTTCAGGAGCAAACAAATTATTGCCATATGACATTTCATACGCTATTGTTGGTGGTGCTTTGTGATACCTCGAGAATTAAAACTAATCTCGCTTCCGACGCTACGATGCACATTCTCAACGCTAACTATTCATGTTTCCATTTCATAGACCATTTGCGGGAAGTTTAAACAACCACATCGAATTTGCAAATGTTATTCCTGTGGAGATATATAGGAGAAATTTATTTCTTGAATAAACAGCTTTATTCTATTTCAGTACAAGTTAGAGCATAGGAAGTCCAGCTTATATCTCCATTGCATCACATATATGTCAAAATTTGAGGAATATAACATTTTACAAAAACTCATCCAATTGCTGGTGATACTTTACTGTTGCAGAAAAAACATCAGTCCTAATATCTGTCCATTATTAAAACTGTCTGATACTATCTCGAGAAATGTCTGAGTCTCAGCAAACTTCAGATATGCTGATTACAAAGATAAATGTCATTCATAATCAAGAATAGTCTGCTCATCCACTTAAGAAATTGGTCTTCATGATGAAGACGTGAAGTATAGAAAAGTAGAATCAACTTGACGAATATCCGTTCAAAGACTTTAATCTCTCCCTTAATATGACTTCTGGGAACTAGGTATGAAAGAATAATGTTGATGTTGGTAGAGAGGAATGAAGGTCAGGGGAAGGAATGAGTGAGATTATTCACGTGTCAAGAATGATAGGGGTCAATATTTCCCATAGGAAAAGCACTAGTTCGGGCTGAGAACGTTCCCAAGTTCCCACTAAGCATCACAAAACCGCTGTCTGAAACGCAACTGACTTGTTTCGTGCGGAATTCAGTCCTCATTCTAAAATAGACTTCTTATTTTTGTGTGTTTGTTCTCTTGTTCCGATGATATTAGCTGATATATTTATTGTGGCAATATTTTGAGCTTGAAGCAGCGACCAACTATGTTTGTGTTTTGTTTTGTGTGAATTTATTAGTTACTTGATCAATATTTGGATTTTGTTCATACAACATTATCAATTTCGATGTATAAATTTGTCTGCACATTTTTTATGATAGTCCTTCACAAAAACAATAAAATTTTAAAAGTTTTCCAGAATTATTATTCTGGAAAACTTAAGCTCTCAATGTGTAACAGATTCAAAATGATTTCGATATGAAGTGGAAAGTGGGAGTCATTCATGTTTTCTATTTATTAGTGAATATAACACACCCAGCTTCTGGATAATTGAGTTGAGATCAAACTAGCCGTCAACCAACAAGCATTTCTAGTAATATCAAATTGATATATCGAATCCAAGAAAAATTTCCTCATGTACTTATACGTTGTCGTATAGACAAATTTAAAACGGCATTTTTTGGGCTGATTTTTTGTATTATTGCAACATATTTGAGCTAAATCAATGATAATTATAAGTAGTTATCTGCAAATCACAAAAAAACTACATTCAAATTGCCTAATAATCTAAAAACCAGGAAACATTCATTCTAAGTGTTCTCTCTTTGGTCCGACTAAACTCGCATCATGAGTACAGAAATAACAATGAACTCAAATATCTCAGTAATAATTTTTTTGGGTTGTCTTGAACTTTTGGGCTTATTAAATGCTGCCGTTACGTTAGGAAAGCTCCAAAATCACCAATTTATAGTGAAAGTTACATATCTGAGCTCTCTACTATTATAAATAAGCTCAAAAGTGTGACCATACTTTAATACCACATTTCATTCGATTTGACTGTGGAAAATTGTGCATAATATTTTGTTAATAGAATATATGTACAAAGACTATGGCTCGGAGGTAAAGCATTGGTCTATTATTTGACACGTACCAAATTTGAATCGCGTTCGGATGGCGTTGAATTTTAATATCTTTTTTTGTCATGCAGATAAACATTTCATTAATATCCCTTTTTGAAAGCATCATCATACGATCAGGAAAATCACAGGAGCCGTTAGATCAAGTCTAGCAGAAAGCCTGTACTGTGAAACAAATGAACCATCACTATCCTACCGTTGGAAATATCTAATGCTAACAAATGTCAACAGAATAGCAAGTCAAAGAAAACGTCCATGCTACAAACAAATCTTCGATCCACTAATACCAGTTACAGCTATAAAAACTGAAAGTCCTTTCCAGAGACATATTACACAGATAAGCAACTCAATTAACTACACAATACCAAACATACACAGGAACAATCCATCTAAATTCCATCCCTGGTCTATTGTGAGACTTTTTGTCAATTTGAAACCTACTTATCACTGCAAAAAGATACAAATCACTGAATTATAGAAAATTAATTCAACAAACTCAAAGAAGCAAGTGGCAAGCAACTCATCTCCACGGATGCCTCCAAAATGCAGAATAGTGTGAGAGTAGCAATCGTGACACAAAACAAAACATGCAAGTACCGATTACCTGGTGAATTCAGCATATACACCGCAGAAATGTACAGTATATACTACAGTTCATCAAATGTAAAAATAGAAGCAGAAAAAAACTCATCCCATATACTATGCACAGGCTCCCTTAGCACACTCCACTCCATCGAAACCATATATTTCAAACACCCAATAGTTAAAAGTATTCAAGATCTCCTACATCAATTATCCTTGAGAAATATTTCAATCAAATTCATCTGGGTCCCTTCACATATTGGAATACAGGAAAATAAACAAGCTGACACAGCTGCAAAAGAGGCAGTCCAAAAAGCTACTACCCCAAGACCAATAGAAATAAACGATGCCAGAGCAATGGTGAGGCAAAAACTACAAGAAACGTGGAAGAGTTATTGGAGCCAACAGAACACAAATGAATCAAGAGGAATACTAGAGAACATAGATCAGCAAATGTAGATTGAAATGAGAAGTCGAATGTATCTCACAAAATGCTAGAGAGTTATTGCAAGATATGAATAACATCAAATTATTCCTATCATAGTTATACAAATGACAGACAAACAAACAGAGATACATATCAGAGAAAGTAACAGTATTTTGAATAGAACCTTTCAGGTATAGATACCAAATAGATGCCATTATTTAGGTCATCAATTTCAATGAAAAATTACAGTGGAAATCATCGCCCAACCAAACAGTTCTAGTTTAAGAATAATTACTCTCAATTAATTATCTCAACAAGCTCTGTTCGCGTACTACTTTGCTACTAATTGTAATTGAAACAACAACCTTTTGAATTCGAAATGAACTTAGATATTGTTTGTTTCAGTTTATTCAATTCTTGCTTACTTCATTAGTACACAATTTCTATTCAAGGTAACGATGGCGCTGTTCATACTTTTTATTCAGGGTAAAAATGGGAACGCGCGGAATAGCTACGATCTCTCCCTGTAATCTTATTGACAGCACTTGATCCTCGGGTTACATTAGACGCGCATTAGACCCAAGTTTCGATGTATAATCTCCTGGCTTACCGTTCTTGATGGCAGACATACTTCTCCAAACTGTATGTGATTGCTCATCTCTTCTATTTCTTCCAGTTGGTGATGGCGCACTTGATGCCCTGATGACGTCAGGAGATTTTCTCTTAATGCCTGTAAAGAAAAAAAATAAATTCTGTAATAGTTTGTTATGTAGAGAAGTGAATTTCCAGCAAGGAAATCGTCAATTCTAAGCCAGATGGAACTTTTATTGAGTATTACTGATCAATCCAGACTAGCATAACGTCACATAACATCCAACAGCAATAGTAAACATAATCTCAACATGTAACTTGGACAACAACAATAATCGCAATTGTAATATCTAGAACAGGTTTCAAGCAAATCACCTGAAAGGCTCCATAAAATAAAGGCTGATGAAAACTGGCAAATTAACGTTGATGTTATTTATTACATATTATCAAAATTGATATTGTGTGAGACTTGAAGAGAGCAATACTACTTTGGTGAATTCTGTCCACTGACTTCTATTCAAATCATTCTGCAGATCTTTGATTATATCCCGATCATTTTTAACACAAAGACAGGAGTAAGCATAGGAAGACACCGAAATATTTTGATTCATTTAAATTACAAATACGTTTTGTTCCGATTTTTAGCATTGTTGTATGACAAATAAATGGCTCACATATAGACAAACAACATTCAGATAGCTGCCCCACACATGCATTCACTCCTTAAACCTGCGTTCCCTCAAGCCACCGGTACTCTGAAGTAGTTTTGGACTTCAGAGTTCGAGTGGACTGCGGGCTGCAACTACCCTCCTTGATAACATCAATATTTATGACTAATTCTGTAAACTATGTCACGTGCTTAGCTACTCGCAAGGAGATTCCAAAAAAAAGGGGGCTGTTTGGTGCAAATGGAAGAATATATAATATGCGATCATATCCAAAATGAAAAATATTTGTCCGTTAGTCCGTTTCAAATTGAATCACAGTTCTTGAGAGATTAGAGCTTTCAATGGGCATTGTATCTATGCAATCTACTTGTTTTCGAAAGGTCTTCCGGTTTCTTCAATCATTCACCAATAATGAAAATTCAAGGAATCGATATAACCGGTAATCCAGTCCTCTCATAATAATTTGTTCTAAAATTTGTTCACAGTGCATTCAAATATTTTTGTTATAGTGATCAATTCATTAAAGGAGACGAATGAATCAAGTGGTGGATCAGTTATTGAATGAAGCAATTGTTTTGTTGGTTTATTGACAAATGCTCAATAATTCTGAATGATTGCTTGTTCGCATATATGTGTGTAACATCAGTCATTTGAGTTGTTTTCGTTCATTATCAAACAACGATTCAATATTGGATCTTTCAATGGGCATTGTATCTATGCAATTTGCTTGTTCTCAAGAGGTCTTCCGGCTTCTTCAATCGATCTCCAATAATGAAAATTCAAGGTATCGATATAACCGGTAAAACAATGTTTTCATAATAATTTGTTCTGACGTTTATTTACAATGCATCTAAATATGTTCATAATTGTGATCAATTCATTAAAGGAGACTGATGAATCGAATGGTAAATCGGTTATCAAATGTAGCTATTGTTTCGTTGGTTTATTGAAAAATGTTGAATTATTCTGAATGATTGCTTGTTCGCATATATGTATGTAACATCAATCATTTGAGTTGTTTCCGTTCATTATCGAACAACAATTCAATAATGGCTAATTGTTATTGCTGCTATTCGATAATTAGAAAATAGTAGCGATAATTGTGTATCTGATATCAATACCTATTTGCTGAAGTATTATTGGTCTGCTTTTGATCTCCGTGTATTCATCCACACAAATTAGATCCTTGATCACCGAGCTTGAAGTGTTCAGCTCATGACGATTCTCTAAACTCTGAAGCATTGTAAATTACGTTTATTAATTGATGGAGAATGAATGATAACATAGAATTATTCTGTTTCTAGCTTTGGACACTTTAATAGTCTTTCCACAAGGTAGTTCTGGAACAGACTACGTTCTGGATTTAACGAATGAATATTCCTTGACGCTATAAAGATTATTAGCGGTCAAGTCTCTCATCCCCTACTCAACATTTCAAATCACTCCTAGTAATAATTATTGTAAAAGAATTATACAATCACAATCATTAGTATCGACCTCAGGTCAAATTCAACGAAAATTGGTAAGAATGAGCATTTCCAAACGTGTGGTAGTAATTACCAACAAATTGTATGTGATTCATTCAGTAAAATCACTCCCAGAATATTTCAATAGGCTTGTTGACTAGTTTATGACACTTTGAGACCACATGAAGTCTAGATGAAAATTATTGATTTCTCTTCTCGTTGAGGAGCTAATGTACAAGTAAATAAAAAAAATATATTAATCTTTAGCAACAGTTCGGGCACTAATGATGCTTAAATGTTGTTGATGATGTTCAAACTTGAGGTTATGCAAATCAACTTGATATCGCCTATACTGCTGCGTATCATAGCAGACTCCACGAATACATTTAGGTAGAAATTCTAAAACTTGCATTACCTCTTATCTTATATAGAAACTATATTTGATAACACTGGTCTACAATTTACGACTTTATAAAATTTTCCAAAAATATTGGTGTCAATTTCAATGTATTTTAATGTGGTGATTCCATATATCATACTAAATCTTCCTTGGCAGCTCTAGTTTTTGAGATATTCAAATTCTGCACATTCTTTAACATCTAGGAAGTAGATTTTTTCTTCCTGTCTTACCTAGCACATCCTTCGATTTAATAGTGAATATTACAATGGCTACGCAGAAGAGACCTTGTACGAACGATCCAGACAGTTTTTGTTTTATTTGTGGTGAATATACCTAAATACAGTATCGTAAATATATTACAAATAAGAAAAACCTTTCGACTCCAAGAATGCGGTCATCGAGAAAGTCACTAGTTATTGGTAATCAAAATGTGATGAATCCCCATTTAGTGAATCGAGATCGAATTATATCACCACCGCTTCATAATAATCTCGGCATTGGGAAATAATTTATTGAGGCCCTTAACAAAGATGGTGAATGTTCTGCTTACTTATCAAATCTCCTGAGCTAAGTGCAGAAAGATTGGAAGTAGGTTTCTCGATGACCCACAAATTAGACTGTTGATCGGAGATCCAAAATTTTGTTGAGCACATATGAGCTCGAAAAGAGGACATGGAGATAATTCGTTTTTAATAACCAAAAAGACAGAAAACTATTTACAATTGGCACAGGACATGTTGTCAAATCTAAGAGATTTTGGATATAACAAGAACATTGGAGTGCATCATTTACATTCTCATTTGGATCGATTTCCTAAGACTCTTGGAGATTTTAGTGAGGAACAGGATGAAAGATTTCATCAAGATACGAGTTATGGAAGAACAATGCTAAGAATGATGGGACACTTATATGATGGCATATTATTGCTGGAATCTTTGTCGGGACCTTGAGCAAGCTCCTTATTCCGGAAAGTCCTATAAAAGACAGAATTATATAGATTCAAATCAACTTATATGTGCAAAAGTTTACATTTTCGTAAGAATTTATAGGCTGTATGTAATTCAAAAACAAATGCTGCTAGAAAAAAACTAGTGCTAGTTTCGAAATCAGTACCCTCAATTCAACCAAAAACGATCAACAGAATTCTGAAAATTGTTTTGTGTTGACCAGTGTAATAATTGACTATCAAATACAATTGATTGCACATTTTTGTTGCTAGGATTGTACTAGTCCATCTTCAATGTCAAAACGTAGAGAGCACATGAATTTATACATTCATAGGTCTTCAGTCGCTCACATAGACCTTCCAAGCGGATAATTTATTGTATAAAATCATCCTTTATTCCACACTTGTGAGATTTTTTACTTACTGTTACTCTTCTAAAGATTCAACGAGAAGAAAGTCAAAGGCAAGCGTAATATTTGTCAATAATTTCACATTTTCTCCTGTTTAAATCTGGAATCGAAAGTATACATCACGTTTTGCATGTTACATGTCTTTGGAATTCAATTCACGATATACTGAAATATAGTTCCTTCAGAATCGTGACCAACAAATTATATTTTGAAACTCTTGCTCGTGTTGAATTTGGCATTTGTTTAGGACACTTAGCACGCGACTATATAAATATTACTGGATGAATAACTGCTATATACGGTTTAATTTTAATAAAGTGAGCACGATTGAGAATACAGGAAATAATATTCCAAGTGTCACTAAAATATTACTCTCATATTGTTGTCTAATGGAACCAACAAACTTGATCTACAATTGCAAATCGCATCTGTTTATTTCTCATTTCTGTTCTCAAACAGGCTGTCAAAATATAAAATTCATGGAGATTAATCAAATAGGTATTATTCATCCGGGAAAATTACTGCAATTCCATTTTACTCTGCATTCGCATGTAGAACCGTGTGATTAAAAAACACAACTTAACTCAAGCAGTCGTATAACTGATTATTAGACATAGATATCAAATGCAGTTAGTATTCTCTTCGATATTTTCTCATTTTCAACCAGTGGTGATTTATTCATGACATTTATCTCACAATCAGCTCGATGGAATATGAAGTCCATAAAACATGATTTAATTATTCTCTCTCACAAATTTGGTCTTATTCATAACCCCTAGTCTTTCAAGCAATCATTTTTTGTGTGTTAATTAACATCTACGTAACAGATCAGAAATTATTCAATCGATATCAAATGCAGTTTGCAAGAAACTTCACAAGGGAGTCCCATGAATATTAGACTAAGCGACAGTTTCTGATCGGAACTAAAGACCAAATGCGAGGATTGATAGAAATTGTACAGATGAGCTGCGGTCCAGAATAGTATATTCTACAATAAGTATTGGAATGGCCTATATTCTGAACGAGCGAAAAGTTTGTAAACCGAGCCGAAGGCAAGGATTACGGTTCGCGAGTGTGGAATACGCCATTCCAAACATGTTGTAGACTATAATTTCTCTAACAAGGTTTTGGAAACTCACCAATATTTCAGAGGAAACTTAAAAAATTATTAAATGTCAAACGTCAAATCCAGATATGAATCATGAATACTTGAATTGTTAGGAGGTTTCCATGGTAGTAGCTAAACTAACAGCTTCTGATTCGTCGAAATGATTCTAAAGGCCTACGGAATCATTCTGAACGGCATACGGAATCATTCTAAACGATTTTTTGGAATGTCATTCGTTCCAACTTAATTTTTGGTTATGGAATATGCAAATTCCAAAACAGTGTTGGACAAACACGTTTCTAGAACATTCTACTAGTTCACACCACTGATTCAATACCACGAGAAACAAGGTGCGCAAGAATTCAGCCTCAGTTCTCTTTAGAATAATATGCAGGACTTCATAATTAAGAAGTGCGAGATGTTCACAGCTGTGAGAATATGTTCTGAACTGTTTTAAAGGATTCACTCTCTTGAAAGGGAAGAACTAGACGCCTTATAAAGAGATTTGTGTTGAGCTCTAATATAGATGAACCCATATCTTACTGTTGGACAAGGATCTACCATGAACTGTTAATGAAGTTGAAGTATCTACAAACAAACAGGAAATAAGAGAATATTATTTGCGATGTGGGAAAACTAGCTCAGGGTGACCTTGTTATATTACTCTTGATCAGGTCTCACCAAAGGAGAGTTCGATTATTCAGGAAAAATATGAGATACGGATATCACACATTGCTATTTATTATCAATTATATTCTTGAAGAAGGAGTAATATCTCCAAGAAAATGAAACTAGCTAATATATGAGATTTATACCAAGGTCTCTTTAAATTAGACGCTAATTGACGCTCAACTTTTCATTTTCATCCAGTCTCAAGTATAGTAGGATCGAATATTTCTGACTTCCCGAAAGAAAACAATCAATTCAAATCAGGGTTCTTGTGGAATAGTTCTGTATGCTGTTTTTTTCTGTATATTCTCATTGCAGTCTCATAAAATCCGAGTAGCTATAGGTCGCTCAAAATAATTGAATGATAAATCAAATTTTAGATCCAATAACCACGCTACAATTAATTATACTGATACGGTAACTCCATCCGCTTCCAACTCTACACTGAACAAAAACATATCTACTAACAATGATTATAAAAACGTAAATGGGCCTCTAGACAAACATTTTCCTATACTAACACGTTCTCACTCAAAGGATTCAAAAAACTCAAATGGAAAAAAGGATACACCACAACAGAAAACGAGAAAATAATGTACAGGAATATGCAGGGTTTCAAAAACATTCTCAACTTAAACAAACATGAAGAACAAATTATAGCGGAACACGACATAGTATGCCTGACGGAAACCTGGGCTAACTACGATATTAAAAATATTCCTTACTTCTTACAAAACTACAACATCCATCAAGTGAAAGCCATCAAAGAACATATTACTGGACGAGCAATTGGAGGTATCATTGTATTCACACGAAAAAATATAAAGAATCTTACAGTTATAGAAAAAGAAACACACTGGCTCTTTATAAAAATTGAGAGCTCCCAACATAAAACCATCTTAGGCACTGTTTATTTTTCTCCTAAATATGACTACAAAATATTACTTGAACTGTTTGAAGTCTGTATCGACAATATAATAAACAAACATGAAAATCACTCATTACTAATAGGCGGTGATTTTAATGGCAGAATAGGAAACTTAAACCAGGGCGAAGAATTAATATTCACACATTCACTCCTAACTTCTTCGCGAACAACAAAAGATCCCACAATTAATGAAAATGGAAAAGCACTAAATGAAACTATGGAACTTCAAAATTTAATGGTCATAAATGGCAGAGCAATAAGTGACACACCAGCGAATTATACGTACTTAAGTAAAAACGGTAAAAGTATCATAGATCTAGTCTGGACCGATATAAACACAATACATTATATAGAAAACCTCACGGTGTTACCAGATATAGCACTCTCAGATCACCTTATTTGTTCTCTTACTGTCCACGGCCTACTTTAGAGCAGCAAAAATAAACTCAAATCACATTTAGTGAAGAAAACTACAAAAACTATAGTGAAATGGGATCAAAGTAAAGAAACACTCTTCAAAGAAGAAATGAACTCGAGAACAAATAATGTGCAAACAACAAATCCGACCACACTATATGAAAATCTCATAACTGAAATAAAAAATACCTCACTTAACCTAGGGATGATGAAGGAAATAACAGTCTCAAACACAGTCACAACTTTTAACAAAAACAAACCGTGGTACGATAAAGAGTGCCAAGCCATTAAGTCAGACGTCAAAAACCACCTCAAGACCTTTAAATCTAATTCTACAGATGAACTAGCCCTGACAGAGTACCTGTCAAAGAAGAAAACATACAAAGATACTATTTCTCAAAAGAAAAAGGACTACAAAAATAACATTAAACAAAAGTTAGAAAATGTAGCAGAACCAAAACAGTTTTGGGCAACTATTAAATTTTTAAACAGAAACTTTACTCATGAAAATCCAATAACTAAAGAGAAATGGGAAGAATTTTATTCAAATCTATTAGGACCAAAAACATGTAACGATATACTATACTTCGACGTACGCCATCCATACCTCGACGCAGAAATAACCATGTCAGAGCTATACTACGCTATAAAAAACCTAAAACTCAACAAAACTCCAGGCACAGACAATATAATCAACGAGCAGCTAAAAAATCTTCCTTACGAATGGCACCAATACATCAATCGTATGCTTAATGAGTTTCTTAATCAAGAAAATATCCCAAAAGACTTAAGAAAGATAAAGTTAACACTTATCCACAAAAAAGGTGAACGCACAGTACCTGACAATTATAGAGGCTTGGCAATGATAAACACGATAACCAAATTATTAACATATATAATAAACAATAGGCTCCAAACTTGGGCGGAGAGCTTCAATGTACTACCAGAAGCACAAGCCGGTTTTAGGAAACAAAGATCTTGCATTGACAACATATTCGTATTAGACACTCTAATACGAACACGTATGCTAACGAATAAGGAAGGCACTTTTGCAATTTTTGTCGACTTTCAGAAGGCTTTTGACTGCATTCCCCACAATATTTTATACAACAAAATCTTTAACCTTGGAGTAAGTGGTAAAATTGTTAGATTAGTTAAAAATATATACGATGAAACCACCTTACAGATAAACGTCGGGAACGAGCTCTCCAATCCATACCAGTTAATAAGGGTGTTTTACAGGGCGAATGCACAAGTCCGCTCTTATTTGCACTGTACATCTCAGACCTCGAAGCTCATCTCAGAGCCGAAAATCTGGAAGGAATATTTATCAATCGCTCTACAGACATCATGACCTTACAATACGCAGACGATATCGTAGTCCTAGCCAAATCACAGACAGATGTGCAACGCAAACTAAGAGCACTAGAAAAATATTGCAATTCTCTTCAACTGAGAGTTAATTCAAACAAAACCCAGATAGTACACTTTCACACTGGCAGGCCACCTAAGTCGTATTTAAGATACACATGCCAAGGGAATAAAATCTCTTTAACAAAGACCTACACTTACCTAGGAGTCAAGTTTTCAAGCTCTGGTCTGTACAATCTAGCAGCAGAAGAATATATCAGTAAAGCCAACAAAGTGACTGGAGCTATAAAAAGTATTTTAGCTAAAGCCAAACTCCACTGCTGGGAAACCAATATTAAACTCTTTCAGACAATCTTCCTACCATCAATGCTCTATGCATCAGAAATATGGGCCCCAAACTTGTTCAGCAAAATCGAAAGAGCTCAAGCAAACTTTTTTAAATCTATGTATCATCTTCAAACAACCACTCCTCACTACTTAGTACGCAGAGAGTTTGGGCAAAGCAATCTGGAAGCCGCGGTATTTGAAAAAATGATAAATTGGTGGTACAAACTACTGTTAGCCCCAGAAAGCAGATATATCAAAATTTGTTACAATCAGCTACTAGTTCTTAGCAAAAACGACAAAATAGATCCTAAGAGACAATTTAAATATAATTGGATAAAACCATCACAGCTAATGCTAGAAAAAGTAAATTATTCCTGGATTTGGGAAGAGCAAGATGCTATTAACGTCACTTTTGAAAAACACAGCATCGTAACAGCATATAGAGAAATCCTTTATGAAAACGATACTCAAAGTATTATCTCTTCCACTTATAACAATTTGTTCAAATCCGTCAATTACACCCAAAACTTCCTCACTCTAAAGCTGCCTATCAAATTTCACAGATTGATACTCCAACTCCGATCCGCTTCCACTTCAAACCCGAAAATATACCTTGATAACTTCTGTAATAAATTTCAGCCAAATGAAATCTGCTCTCTTTGCAATACCTATGAGGATGATGATCTCGAACATTTCATGTTTCGCTGCCCCCTCTACAGCGCCCATCGACAGCATCACATTATAAAACACATCTCCAGAAGCCCCCCTGAAAGCTTCTTACCCACACTACTGTCCAACATCACCATACAAAAGGCTTTAGATATTTACAACTATGTTCATGTATCATTCAAAATTCGCAACTTTATCTGTAACTTTTGATTTCACATAGTAAAATAATTGTACCAATCTCCTTTGTATAAGCAATGCTTGATCGCAAATAAACGTATTATTATTATTATTATTATTAATTATACTGATTGCGGAACAGAAATAATTATAACTGTCCAAATCTTTGGAACATGAATTTTCAATTAATATTTCATGCTCGCAAATCTGAAATTGCAATATCGTGGAAATACCAGTTCAAGACACAGCTTCGATTCGATAATTCAAATTGGTCGTACCCATGAAGCAGTTTTATTTACATCTACAAAACTTCAACAGAAGTTCCAGAACTAGGAAAGTTACGTTCCTTATACGTCGGAATAAATAATGAATATTTAAACATCTACTTTCAGAGAACTCGATAAGCTGGATAATGAATTTTGCGGAATGAACTTAATCTTGTCGGACCAGTCTATGACATACAAATCTAGAAGTCCTTAGTTCGATTCCCAGCCGGTATATATAATTTATCGAAAGAGTGTCATCAAGCCATAGCTTCAAAGGATAGAATATACTCTGTACCATCAAAATTGAAATAGGTTCGAACAAGTATCTGGGTCAAACGTAAATCGATAATGAAGTTTGTCATAATATTGATCGGATACATACGTCGAATATTATTCCACTATCCATGTCTAGTTGGAGAGAAAAGCGCACAATGTATCTTGACTTGTTGACTTCTTAAGTAGTCCATTGTGTACTGACGAAAGAGTTTTTATCATTTAATTGAAAAAACCCGGTAGATATATAGAAAATCAAAGATTGTCTTTATTATTGACGATTGGACGATTCCAATTATTTTTGTTTTCAGTGACGTAAATTATATTCGATTATTTCACGCGATGGTGTAATCCTTGACTCCAGCTCATGATTATTTGAAGTACTACTTGATATGAATTGATTCAAATCAAGGTGATGAAGATACTCCGAGCGATTATCATTTTGGTGGATTGGTGTAACAAATCCAATATATATTTAAAGATAACAGGAATATTTCAGGATGTTCTTAGTGTATTCAGGGGATGACTGAAAATTTAATGCTTCGCAAACATCAGATTTGAAGTTGAATAATGCGGAAGTTTTTTCATGCAGGTGAAGAGTTACGTTCACATTTCAGGTATGTTGTTCATTCAACATTGTTATTCTTGATTAATCAGAATGACATTGAAAATGAACGAACAACATTTAGATAGAAAGAGAAATCTTTTGCGCTGACGTTGTAAACGTGAACGAAATTCCACTCCAATTTTCTTTATTGAATCTTTCTATTGCTCTAATTTTCTCTAGATTACAAGGCATTCCTTTCTTATTGACATTTTCTCAAAGAGAAAAGATTGTTTCTCAACATAGGCATTGAATTGTGGCGTTGTCAAATTTAAAGTCATCTTTGATAATTATGAAGATTGTGCTGCTGATAAATATCAACACGTTAGTTCACCTTTTCCCAGATCCTATTATCAGATTCCAAGCAGAATACGGGAAGTTTATATGATTATTGAATTTATTTGAGTGAATTGTGCTTCAAAATCAGAGAATATAAGGAAATGGGTAAAAACTAGTTGCAAAATTAAACTCAAAATTTTACACAGAAATGAAGAAAGATATAGTATTTTAAGGAGTAATTTGTAATATATTATCAAAAGAGACTGGAATAAAGCGTGAGGAATAGTTATGAAACCTTTCATGGATGAATCTATTGACACTCAAATTTGAATGACTTCATCACTTACGCACTTAGGATTAACATTATCATTGAAGTATTTCTCGGGATCCCAGGGAGCTGAAGTTTAAGGCGCAGACTGGATTTTGTCCATACATAACAACATCTTGTTATTATCAGGCTCTCAGAATGGAGAAAAAGACTCTCATAGGTACAAAAAGAGGATCTTTGATATGAAATTTCATAATGTGGTCTAGTGATTGTGTAACAGTAAAGTATTATGAGTTGTGATATAACCAATACCAACACAATTCCGTTATTCATAGTCTTCATAGGTTAAATTTGATAATATGAGTAATTCGGCTCATTTATCTAAATAGAGGATCATAAGCCTTCAATTAATTCGACAAATGAAATATGACATACTTATGTGAATGCCTCCAGTCTGCAATAGATCGGCTGTTCCATCTCATCAGACTAACTGCTTTACACTTGATGATTGTCATGTTTTTGACTATGCCATTTGATGCTAATCCCAAATTATGCTAGAAAATGTGCCTGGAAGGCAATGTCTTTGAATTGGTCAGCTCGTATACAATAAAATATACAGGCGTACTCCAGAGCGATTATGAGATCAGTTGCAGCCTTACAAAACATTCATTATGAATGTGAAGACACGAGCATCTTTCCAACCCGTGTTTATGTACGCATCATTGATCACATCCAAGATATCGTGTAATATATACGGAAATGGGACGGATGAATGTATATAACTTTGTCACATAGTTCCACAAGATATTATTCATCTGATATGAAATAAGCCTAGTTCATTCTGTTTACTAAGATATACATTGGTTCCTAATGATATCGACAGGGTATATTCATGAATTTATTTTATATTTTTAATCCACTGTTCACATCATTATAACATAGTGAAAAATATAAATTATGTTCAAAAGTGCTATAATAAAGTTTAAAAAAAATCTAAAATTGAGAATAATTTTGAGTTGTTTGAACGTCACCATTTTCACGTGCTCTATTGATGATGTCAAATACTATGTTCAGTGACATTACAGTCCATTGTTTACTACAGGTGTTTTCGTTCTCAACTTATTTCAGTATTAAAAATGCTCAAAAGTCAGTTTATAAGTATTGCATTGTGGCTGGAGGCAAAATACTATCAAAAATGTACCTGATAAAGTCTTTTCTCTAGTCCAGATCAGTTTCAAAATACGTAAAAAATAATGTAAGGTTATAAGAAGAGATGAAGTATCATAATAAACTTGACAGATCATCAATAACATTATATGTGATTAGTTTCAGCAATAAAATACAGTGCATGTATGCGGCTCCGTTTAACATTTGCTCGTTCTAAAATGAACAAAAATTATAGGTTATGTCCACTGCTCATAATATTTCGGATTGTATTTATCAAAATTGCGTACATGATGTGTTATTATTTAATAATTACTTTGCAATGTTCACTCTTTTTACTTTATCGGACGTAAAATTTGGTTTTGAAAGAAAATAAGACGACATCATGAGTAGATCTATTCTTGGCAGATTATCCGATAGTGCTTTTACGAAACCACTCTGTCTTAAATGATTTATAATCGCACTAGGATACTAGAATTACACTTGAACAATGAATGAATTTATAACACACACATTATTACTATGTTTTCTAATCAAAAGCTTGCAATGCCATATAAAAATGTAAGCAGTGCGCACTTGTTGACATAGTATTTGATGTCACGTTTCGTTTTGACCAATGGCATTGCGTTTTAGAACTTTGAAGCTCCCTTGCTTAATTTGCACTTTTATTTATCAATTTTGAGCAATCGAAAAAAATTAATCATCAAAATGATGGTTTAGTACAAATGTCCGGCCAATAAAAACTCGGCATAAAAATATTTGAACCAAATTCAAATTTCATTTATATTTCTTATTAAGGAGAAGCAAGGATCTCAAAATACCGCTGAGACTTATGGTAAGAAAAACAAGAAAACTTCGAGAAGTTCTCTTTCTACAACACATAAACTTATTGCAACTGTTATGACAGATTTCCCTCGAATATTTTAAAACCTGAATCTAGTTGTTTCAGTTTCTCACAGCTGTCAGAACAATAAACTCATTTCATTGTGAATTTAATATCCATCGCTGTTACATCGTATATGTTGAACGATCGTGAACTAAAATCTCATGTTTCTGTTTCCACGAGGCGATAGCAGAATATACAAGCAGTTGAACGTTTGCTTCGTTTTCGGTCTGAACGACCAGTGTGATGTTTTATTTGCATCTCATGCTTCGAATGGGGAGAATCTGAACTGATGGTACTGACGTACTGTAGTCCGTAGTTTTTTTTCCAGAAACTTCATTTGTTAGAGCTGCATTTGCATTATCGCTCGTATCTGTAACAGATCCTTTTTGTTCCAAGCTATTTCTACACACTGGAAATGATATTTCATATAAAGATTTCTGTGAAAATCAAAAGTACACAACGTTTCAATTTTGTTGTTTGCCGATTCGACGAACACTTTGACCATCTTTCCAAAACAGATAGTAATACTATCTTTTATAGACAAATAATTTGAGAGCAGCATGTCGGTGAAATTGAGATAAGAACCCCACTCTCAAGCCGATTAACTCTGAGTACCATCATCTTGGTCATTCAATAAAGTCAAGCGATTTGACTTTTATGGATAAGTGGTGAATGCAATGCAGAATTGACTGCTTCGTCAGTAGAAAGCAACTATTCTGACAAGTTTCAAAAACTACAGAAGCAATTGAACATTCTAGTCATAAAAATGGCCTAAATACAATATCTAATTTTGAACTGTATCAACCGGAGCTGAAATCTAGCCAATTTTCTTGGGAGTACCAATATGCTACGAGTGATATCAAATTTCCATTCAAGGGATTTCGACAAAAGAACATCCCGGTGACACCCCTTGGTCTTACAGGGTGAAGCATTTGGTGACAGTGTATATTGCTGTCATTTTATGGGACACAACAGAATACAGCAATTTCGCGTCCTCGTATAACACGGTAGTTTGAATAAATAGTTCATGGTGGATGTGAGTACTCAGGTCCGGAAAATCACTCAGTTTGAATTCAAGATTGTAGTTCGACATGAGTTTACACTGGAAAGAAAACAGTTTCATGTCCAACAGACAAATACAAAATACAAATACAACTTTGAACTCTTTTTTGACGATGTCTCTATCTGCCAATATAAGATATAAACATGTAACATGCGCGATGTGTAAAAATGCTGTAACTCACTCAAATGGAAATGAACTTCGTTCTTTATAAGATCACAAGGAATTTCACAGTTACCCTAGTTTCGCAAATTCAGGACCTTCTTAACAATCTCTTGCAGAGCAGCTACGTGTTTCTAGTCAATTCCTTCACTTCGTTTTCCTTCTCGCTTTGTTTGCATAAGACGTTAGTTTGCTAATGAGATTCCGTGCTATTAACCCTTATCAGCACGCGTGTATCAGTAAACGTGTCGACCAAAGACTGCGACAATTGCCAGCGATTCGATGCTGATGTCTTTTGTTCCACTGCTCACCAGCTACCGACAGAAGACCCACAAGGTTGACGATTCTCTCTTGAACTCAAAAGGCATTTCCACTGTTTATCGTTGATTGTAGTTAGTTTGCTACTGATTTGAATTGAAAATAATGGGTACGGCATTGTTTGAGTTTTTGGTATCTTCTGATTTAAGTTTCACTGATCTGGTATCTTGATAATGATTGATTTTCCTGCTTGCTGAGATTTTGAGAAGCCAACAGACTCCCAGAGGTATGACATTTCTATAAAATTAGGGTTTGATTCTTTCAAAAATAGAAATTGATGAAGGATTCTAAGCCAAAAGATCCAGTTTGGAAAGTACCAGATCTGTATTCATTAAACAAATCTAATCAGTTGAATGTACTCTGTTCGAAAAGCCATAGGCAGGTAGACACGGTGAGCTGAGATATAGATTTATTGACAAAACACTAATATCCACACAAAATCACTTCAGCTTAAATTGTTCAATCTCATGAATATGTGAATAAGGCGTGGTTTCATGTACAACTTTGAAAGTCTAGCTATGACTGTAACTCTACAAACTATTAATTTCAATTGACAACTGAAATTATCTCAAACATTTAGATCCAGCCATAGGAGAAAGTACATGGTACTCAACAGAACTTCACTCAAATAAAACATATTTATTGAATAATACTTCTTCACAGAACTAAAATTAACATCTCTCATTCTTTTAGGAGTTTCTGGAAATATTTTAGTTCTGCTCTACTTCACAAAATGCTCCATATGAGTAGGATCAGTGCTTCGTGAATAATGAAGGATGGAACGCGAAGTTATTCAGGTACTGTTGTCAGGAACTTTTAAATGAGACTAAAAACACATTCTCGTAGTCCTGATCTCCAATTATATCGTAATGCACAATGAATGGAATCTAGAGAGGCAAATTTCTTGGTCAAAATGCAGTGCAGTTTACGACGGTCTCTACAATCGTTCATAATTTACTGATTCGAGAGGAAGTGCTCTTACCTCAGTGAGTTATGTATTTGGATAGCAAAGTTTACATCAGAAAAGTTACCATTTCGGATAAATTTCGCCAAATCGAAATCTTATTGAGAACTAACATTAGGTTTAAAATGATGCTCATATTAAAGAATGAGTTTTAAAAAAATATCCATTTCTTCAAAATTGGAAGGGGGACGCTTGATGAGCTTCAACTTATTGACTACTAGAAGAAATGTGTGTCAAGTGCGCCCAAGGAAGTTTCTCTTTATAAAAAATTGGTTATTCCAATCCAGCATCCCTCCAGAAGTGTTAATGGTTGTCGATATGACTTTACTTGAATTTCTTGGCGGGAGATACCTACTGAAAGAACTTTGAACCTCCAACCAACAATCAAACCTGTACTTGTACAAGGAATTTCCAGACAACATCCCAGATATCATTTAAATCATCAGAAGTTGAAGAATCAATAATATCAATCATACTTTGGTCAAATCACAATAGAGTTATGCCTGAAAACAGACCTCGACTTGATTGGTTAACTATTGCAGCTGTTATCATGGAAGAATACATTTGAATGCATGGTGAAATATTGCACTGAGAAAAATACAGTTCAAGAGAACCACAAAAATGTCCGTCGTTCCGAAAGAAAAGTTCAGCATGACTATGATACGCCCTTACCCGCGTAGGCTGATATATAATATGCTACGTAATTGACGAATCATGACACGGTATCAGCCAACCATCGAAACAAATTCAATAAAAATGAATATACGCATTGAAAATCAGTGCCTTCAGTTATTAAACGGAACTCATACAACTTGCAATCCAGAGTTACTAAAATACTCATGATGTAGATGACAGCACTAATAGCGCTATTATTTTGAAAGTGTCGTCTGCTAATTTCATACTATTTCACAAGATATTATATTATATGAAGCAGCTACGTGAAGCTAAACCATATTTAGTTTGTTGCAAAGCACTTTCCCAATTGAAGATGTTGCTGTATATAAAGTCCTAATGTTGTAAATTGTTCCAAGAGAACGTAATAATGTATCGTTCAAGTACTCCAATTAGTCGAAAGTTAATGCAAAATATGCTCTACATTTGTTATCAAATGAAATGTGCCACATTTCACACTTATCTTAGTGAGAAAGATTCAGCGTTATCCTGGGAAGATTTGGATGTGCAAAATACGATAATACCTATTTTAATTCATAGAGGAAACTTTTTGACATTATTTCAGAGACTTCTGTCGCATGTACCAGCAAATGTCATCGAATTCACCTTCAAACTCAATGGATTAGGCTATCATCTTGAATATTGGAATAGATGTGAATTTAAATTGCTTATATAATTGGTTCGAAAGTTTTCTGTTCATTCTCTGGAACCCTGAGTGCAAAAATGAGGCATTCAAACTAATTATACTCCCATATTCAGATGAAAGATTCAATGGAGGATAAGATTGGTATTGTATTCTACTAAAGTCAAGTTGAAGTGAATATTTTTAGGATCCTTTTGCAAAATGTACCACTGTTGTATGCGCGTCACGTTTCCCGAACTCTTCACTAACGCTTTATTTTCAACTCTTGTATTTTCTTTGCGTTCATTAGAGCAATTCCAGTTCTGTTTCTCAACTAGAAAAGGATTTTCCTTTTCGTCAGATCATCCTATGTTATGTGTTCACTGTTCTTTACTTCTAGCGGAAGATCTGGATCCAATTTGTTTCAAGACAATTGTGCGTATAATGCTATTCCTATATCCAAATCAGTGGAAAATTGAATCTGTTTATACATCGATTCATGATTTTATTTACGAGGTCTTATACATCGAGGATCCAAAGTGTAGTTAAATTATTAGTTTTGCAGGCTGTAAAGCTGCTGTTCGAGGATGGAAGACATAACGACAGACTCACTATGGCTACCTATTAGTGTCTGAGTATTCAATTATATAACCTGGCTAATCTTGGTTAATTAGAATAAATATTATGTGACCAAAAAGATTTATCGTCTATTCATCATTCTATCGGAGTATCTAAACTGTATGGACAAGCTGCAGAATTGCATGCGAATCTGTATTGAAACTAGTTCGTGTGGGTAAGTTGGCGTCAGTGCTTTTACTGTACTCAGAGAGCTTTAGATCTACACAACCGCATGAAATCTATGTGACTGATTTTCCGCTTGCTGTAGGTCTGAGCTTATGTGACATGGGTATTCAGTTCACCATTTGAGGGCTGCTAACTACAATTTTTGTCTAAAATATGAACTTTCTATCGAAATGTGACATCAAAGATTGGAAATTTATGTATCTAAATTTCTACTAGAATCAATAGATTTCCATATTTTTAGAGTCCATAACTTATAGTTACCTTCGTATCTCTTAGATCTGAGTACATGGATGCTTTTCTTATACTGTTGTATGGATAATCATCTTCACAGAATCACACAAAAAGACTCTCTCATGTCAAATTTTAGTTCTAAGTCGTCTAGGATTGACACATGACTTTTTTTTACATCAAGAAACATTCCCTTTCTGTTATACTAATAGCATTCCAATATCTTTCAATAACGGACTATAAACCATCATAGGAAAACGATTGTGAACTTTTCAAGAGAGATGTTAGCTGAAATGCTGTATGGTACTCGTGTGATATGTGATTAGTCCCACGCGTAGAGTAGTCATTCGCTCTCTAGATATCGCGCCCAAAATTCTTCTTTCGTGATGAAAATGTATATGAAATCACACAAAATTTCAAGTTCATTCTCATTGTAAACGGCTCTACATTGTAAACGGCATCAATCATCAATTTTAAAGAAGAGTTTTCGGATTTATCATTGTCACTCCCCTGATGATTATTCACACTCCTCTTTCACGAAAAATGTAATGTATTTTACTTCATCTATAATTACCAACCAGCCTTATGACAAGATTCACAGAATAATATCAAATAGTTACCGACTATGATTTCTGATCTCTAATTCTCGGGAATGTGCCAATTTTGGCAGAATTAAGTATAAGAATGGATACATCCATGGAAGCTCTGCTCTCCTTTTACAAGAAAATCGACGCAGCAACTCCAATGAGCCAAGGTAACGGACACGGAAGACGAAGAATGACAGGAATTCGTTAGATATTCTTAATTTGATTAATTTCATCTCAAGAACGTAGCCATTGATCAAATATTCAAACGGAACTGAATACGAAATTGGAATATTCTTAGTTTGTGTATCTGTAAAATTGAATTCCAGTCTTGAACGTTCTCATTGTGAATTTTGATTTTGTATTAGAGGCTTTGCTTCAACGGAAAGAAAAATTTGAATAGGTATCATACAAATGATTGACAATAACTTGAAGAAAAGGATAAGTTCATCTAAAATATTTATAATAGAGTTCAGCATAATTTGACATTTGTAATAACTATTTGAAGTTCTAATTACTCCTTCACTTTCTTCAAGATTGAATTCATCCGGAGCATATTTTTGTGAAGATAATTACGCCTGGATTGAAAAATTGAATGTGGTACTTGTGTGAATGTTCTTCAAATTAAAAATATGCTTGGCGGTTGTTAAACTTGATATGAAAAAATACTATATTTTCATATGGCACTTTTTCATATATAATGGTTCCTAGTTCATCGTCAGAAGACTGCAATTTTTGAAAGAACTATTTTCATAAATGTTTTAGAAATATAATATTGCAGGCTAAACAGACGAACGAAATCATTAGGTAGCCAAGAAAGTTTTGTAGTAAAACTATAATATTATTCCTCAGTATTTTTATTAAGTTAGCTCAACAAAAAGCTCCATCCAGAACTTGAAAATAATTAATGGAAGAGCAATCAATGACGATAAATCTCAGGGAATAGAACATTATTTCAGAATTCACTCCAAGTTTGAAACTTCCACTGGAGCTGCAAAATTGATTAAAGAAAGCAAAGTGAATTAAAACAGACGATTCAATATGAAAAATAGTACTTTAAGTACAACTTTTTGTAGAAAAGTTCAAGATAAATGTTTTTCTTTTAATGATGTAATGACCAATCCTGATTAATGGCTCTGCAGGATTGCTGCCATCACTCTTCACTTGTAGTACCATTAGTACACCATTTAATCAAGGCTGTCCGCGAAACTACAAAATTCAATCAGCCTCAACTTGTGTCTTTTCACATCATTCTTTATGATCACCACTTGAATTAAGGGACATTTTAGATTAACAGGGTTGATGTATAATCACTCAAACCAAGCGTAGGTAGTTTTGTTCTGTAAGTTCGAGAAGTGTAAGTTGAAGACTGCATGATGAGAATCATACGTTCATCTCCCGTCTACGACAGGGGTCTCCAAACTATGTCTCGCGAGCCAACAACGGTCCAGAATGATCATCATATATATTTATCTAACAATTAATTGATATCGCGTCTATTAAGATTAATAATATAACACCAAATGTAGCTAAACACTTATTGTCACGAATATATTTCACATGGATTGGGCAGTAAATATTGCTGAAAGGCAATTTGCGAAGCTGCAGAATTGCAGACATTAGAGCACCATTGAACTTCCCAATGAACTCATTGCGTACATCAGCCGATTTTTCGGGCAAACAGCCCCGGTGAACGGTGATGTATACGAAGAACAGACCTACAGACTAGCAGACTGATAAATTGCTATGCAATGTATAGGTTTACTGGCAGTGACATCTACCGCATCCTTTTGATTCCATAATGCCATGAAGAGGCAGAATAAGAGCACAAAAATTACACAAAATCAATAAATGACAGACAGGGATGAGGCAATTCATTAGATATAAAGGTCGAGCTCGTATGTGACGTGATATGTAATTTGTATTACCAAGCGTTATAATTTATTAGTCATACGTTACGACCAGATTAGTTACACGATTACCCGCGCAAAAATTGAGGTTGACAAAAGCATGCTTAACGCCGCAGCAGACTACAAGAATTCAATTTTTACTCATGCAAATTCTAGCAGCCTTCTTTATAACAATTTTCATTTCAAGTAGAACTGAAAATGATATTATTGATTGTATGCATTCTAATATGATCATTGGTAAAGTTTCTGCAACGGTATTATTACTATCGGACAGAATACTCGTGATGTTTCCGGGCACTTACTCCACTAACATTATTTGTACATGATTTGCTTAAAAACAGGCCAAAGTGAATCAAATTGAATTATAAACTTTTAAATTGTTACAAGCTTGTTAAATGAGATAATCTCATCAAACGTGAACAGGTGAATGATTGAACACTCATCACCAAACATGAACCATTCACGAGAATTGAAAATTAATCCAACTAAATAATACCTATCGCATTATTGAATGAACTTAAACGTGATTATATGTGTGCCGCATATGCTGGGCAGATTCAAACTCCACTATTGTATCTGTGTAAAGTTAGCGCTAATGCAACGTAACATATGAAGTTTTTCCGGTGGCTGCATTGAAACGAAGCTAAAAGTTCAGAGATATTTGCAGTCTCGTCTTTGTTAGAGCAGCATGTGGTGTCGTGGTTTCATCTATGTTGAACTGACTTGTGTACGCTCTTCTGAATATAGTTTATTATGAAGATAAAGCGGTTATTGAAGTTTTGCGGTACAAGTTGTTTTGTGTCTGTTTATATTTTCTGTTGAAGAGGTTTGATGAAGTAAGTTTGTTTACAGTATTGTGTGTGCTAATCCTAGTTTGATCCTATGTCAAACAACGCGTAATTCGTAGCAACAGTAATATCACTTTCCTATGTGATTTTTGCAGAACAAATTATCATGCGAACTCTCCTATAATTTCAATGTGCAAAACTTCTAATAATGTGTCCCACATAATTGATTTATCTGAGAATTTATCATTTCTAAAATCAAAATTATCTCAGATCACTTATTGATTTAATTTAATATATCTCATCATATGAATATTATGTACCTACTACAATATTAATCTTTAGTTTCACACATTAAATATTCATTTCCGATTCACCTCTCTTAACAATAATAATTGGGTTGCCGATATTTATTGAGCATGTTATATATAATATATTTCTCTTTTGTATATTTACTTTTGTAATATTATTCTTTATATATATACATGATATTCTCTCTTTTGTATATTTACTTTTGTAATATTATTCTCTTATTGGGTGTAAAGCTGTTGAATAATAAATAAATAAATAAATAAATAAATAGATGATCTTTCATTAAACTTATTTTCCTTCCAGCACGTCATTTGTTCATGTAGAATTATCTTGATCAACTTATGCAGGAGTATCATTTCTTTTCATCAAGAAGTACTTCTCATCCTTTCTTGCTGTACATTCCAACTGGTTTGAATTTTCATTTAAAAAGTGTAGAGTAGGATAGATGCTTGTTCGGAAAATAAATTCAGGAGTCTCTAAGGGGCCATTTCTTCTAATTATTTGTGCACCATGAAGTGCATACGTGACAGAAGCTTAAGTAATACTCACACTCGGCATCGTGCAAAGAAAACGATTGTAAATCTTCCTGGAAAGGGTGACTTAAAAAGCTTGGGAACACATTTAGTGGCTTTCTCAATTCAAATGGCCGTTAAACAAAAACTCGTAAAGAAGAATATAAATAAAGCATCATAGCTAATATCTTCGATGTCCTCTTTGTTAACAATAAAGAGTTAGATCACCTGATACATTGCTCCTTAAAAACGATGATGATACTCCAGAATTAATATTTATTTATCTTTATTTGTAATTGAATATTCAGAATAAAATGTCAAATCCGACAGCTGACAGCGAATAAATAATCATTAGTAGTAATTCAATATGAGAAAAATATTTAGGATTTTCAAATCGTGCAAGAAATTTTGTAAGCATCACGGTCAATAAGTACAGTACCGATTTCGTAGAATATTTGAGAATCTCGCCAAGGCTTGGCCTCCAATCTATTATTCTCAATCGGTAAACTGTACTTACTGACATTTATACTTAAATAACTATATAGAGCTCCTATCAAACTATGAAATTATTTTTATCAATCTCGTTCCAAAGATCATAAGTTTCTGGAGATGAAATAGTGTCAAAAACATTGCATCGACCGTTGAATACAAGACGTGATTTCCATGTCCGTGTGTATGTTCAAATAACACAACACAGAAAATACTCGTGACACATAATTTGCTCTATGAAACCAGCCTTTCCGAATCACCAATCGTATCTTCCAATCAACTAACAGAATTTCTAGCAGATTCTGTAGCTAAGAAAGTATGTTGCTCTAGCTCACCTCAACTTATTTGAATGCTGTCACTATCGCGTTGGGTCCGATTTGTTTTGTTTCCCGGATATCACGTTTCGAAGAACTAGCGATACTCACGTAGATATTCCGATAGCCGGATGACTAACGCGGGAGTTATTGGAATCAGCCAATTGACGCTGTTCGCTACGATCTTGGAATAAAATTTTCCCTATTCAAGTTGAACACCGGCGAGCTACAGTGAAGACGGGGTGGGTCACTCAGAATGATAAATATAAAAAAAAGGGTGCCAGATGACCGAAACCGGAATGAGGTTCAACCGATAGGGTTGATCATCGAACCTAAAAGGGAACAAGATCGCAAAACAATCAAACGCCGTTAATCCCAAATGAAGTAAATGTATTTAAATAAATCAAGTAATTCATACAGCTTAAAAAAGAATATAGTTGAAGATGAATTTAATACTAGTGGAGGTTAAAAACCAATAATTCGTACCACATATTAACAAAACTATATGATCGAATAAAATATAAAACAGAGGTTCAAATATTGTGGAATGGTCAAGATTCTACAATGACATTCAACCCTACTTATGCACTGAAATAGATAAACCAGATCGAACTGGAAATGATCGCGAGAAATTATCCAAAGCGGTCCGCGCAGCGAGTTTGTCTGCGAGAATGCTGCCAGGACTAAGATTAAGCGTAGTGTGATGGTTCAAAAGCGCACAACGTAAATGCGGGATACGCTAAGGTCGACCAACGAGCGTCACGCCGCGCAGAACATATAAGCATTGACTTGACTGAATTAGTTCTAAAAGTGTTTTGCGTTGGACCTACAGGCCACGAGTAATGTCTTTGACGATGAATAAAATAATTGATTTCCAAACGCTCGGTAAGATCAGATTTTCACATAAAATCAGCTCAGAAAGCAAGTGGTTCTAAATTCAATATATAAAAACTCAATCTTGAAATTATAAATATACAGATATGAACAAAAAGATAATAGAGTAATCGCTTAGCTATAGTATCGTCCAAATAGTCGATGCCGATCAGATGTCCGCAATGGTTTGTTATGTACAGTGGCGTAGAAGGGGGGACTCTGTCATCCAATTTCTAAGAACTTGCGGTGTTGAACCCGTACCAATAATAATTCCAATTAACGATTCCAAATCGTTTCACTGCACAGCGATATTTATTCCAATAAGATCTGATAATTCACTGAAGAGAAGATATAACCATATATCCCAAATAGAACGGTACGGAAAATAATAAATTAAAAAGTAAAAGCCTGAAAAGTATTTACATATGAGTCTCAAGTACGCCATTGATCAAGCGCATGCGTAAAACTATAAGACTTATCTACAATTCTCACTCAATAAAAAAGTATTTTTTTTTTAATATGACACAGTCATGCATTTACTCTAGTTGGACTCAAAATTGGGTAAATACTCTGGAATTAAGATTACCTGTGATGGAATGCGGCTTGTAGTTATTTAAGATAAAGTAGATCAATATAAATCCGACTGATGTCGATGAATATAGGAAAATATATTCTATTGCTGTGCTTCCAGTAAAATCCAAATCAATGGGTATTCGATATTTGCACAAAAGATACACAAAATAGAGTAAATCTTTGAACTTCAGATAGCACAACTGATCTTCACAAATCTTAACGCCCGAGTCCGCATTTCAGGTAACCTCCCGAAAAAAATCTCAATTTGATTAATAAAGAATTCAATCTAACCAAACCTATGCGCAAACGGTAGGTACTCTTGATTGAACACAAGTTGCACCCAAGAAATCCGGGTTGCCTGACGAAGGTAAAAAAAAATATTTAATTGTGAAAAAGGCTAGATTTCATTAACATGAAATAAACCGTAACATGTTCTAGAATTGAAAGTTTATTGATGCTCTAGAGAAAATTCGTGCGATAAAGAGTTGAATGATCTTGCCTCGATAAACATTATCTCGTTGCAGTCAATTGAACAGTGATAGATTAGTCAGTATAGTATCGTCCACTGAGGAATTGTTTGTCTTCCGACGAGGAAATAAAGTATTCACGGTAATTCGTTTGCGTTGTTGCTCCACGCACATTTGGACATTATTCATTCATGTTATTTTACAACGACTTGTCGCGAAGTAAATACTACACAAAGCGTAGTACGTTATTAAGAAGTAAAACCTGATAAACTAATTAGGACTTATAGAATCTAAGACTCCGAAAAAAGGCGACTTTCAATATCTAATGTTATACCAAATTTGGGGACATATCATTGTATTTATTGCATATCAGGCTTTATTCTTGCATTCTCTAGGGAAAGATTAAGCCAGGAATTAGTAATTTATTCAAAAGATGTGTAAACTTGAACAAGTATCATGAGGTCAAAAGTTTCAAAACAAGGCTAACCAAGTCACGAAAACTATTGTTCTGATACGCTTGGCTAATAGAGTGAGGATAGCACGTCGATGCGGTAGATTTCAGAAACTCGTAGGTTATAAACGAAGTTTGACGTATCCGCTGGCACGCTGCAGGTAGGCGACAGTTGATGTACTTTATTAAATAATTTAATTGTTTGAAGTGTGTTGATGAACCATGAGTGAAAAAATCAAGAACAGGTCGTAGTTGTTGCGTACCTGGTTGTCAAAATACCAAAAATGGGAATCGTGGTATGATTTTCTACCTTTTTCTAAATCAAGAATGGGAAATAGTTCACAAAAAGAAATGGACTATTTCGGTTCGTTGAATGAATCAAGTATTCATTGATATAATGTATATTCTTCCATGTTTTTCATATAAATTTTGATCCAATATACTTTTTATATCAACATACAAGCCATATTTGTCTTCACAATTTCTTTCTTTTTTTAGAGACAGTTTGACTTGTTTTGCAATTGAAATAAGATCATTAGCTTTGCAGCCCTTGCAGACCGCATCAACAAGTTGCTTTCGAGGGAGACGATTCCATATCATTGGAGTATCCGTTTAAGAGCAAATATTTTCTATGTTCACATAGATAGAAATTGCTGCAGCGTGCTTGCAATATTATTTTTCTGTCTCACAGTTACAATTGGCATTTTTAATTATTCGATCTTTATTAATCTATACGATAAATTATCCAAAACATAGTATGAAATTTCAAAAATCAAGTTACACAATTCAAAACAACAAGAAATAAATTTCTGCTGATATTCACAATACTATTGAAAAAAGTATGAACCTTCACAACTGGATTGTACGTTCTCTGATTTGTTATTTCAAGTGTAAACGCCTAGAGTTTTGCGTAATACAACTGCAATGTTCTTTTTTTACATGCATCGCTAATTATTTCTTTGAAATTACAAACATGAAAACTATTGACCAATTTATTTTCTCTTAATGAATTTTCCCGTGGTAGTTTTGATTGATAGAATAACACGACGAGAAGTCTCCCAAAAAACATGCGTATAAATTGGAATCTTCAGGCGATCGATTTTGGATCCAATTATTTTCCTTTGGGCGAAGTTTTTTGGCGGAAGCAATCAAATTCAAACCCTTCAAATCTACAGGTTAATATCAACATTTTTCTTCTATATCATACACTCGATGTTTTTAAATCAAAACTGACATTTCATTCCCGTTATCATATCTCTTACCTAAGAATTAATTCCTGTCGCCGCTGGACGGCACGCGTGCTCCGAGCTGTCAAGATTAGTCAAGCGTATATCATAATGTTTATTTATCTGCTGTGTACAAGAATTTTTCTATGACGATTAGCTTCCATATACCAACAAATATCGTGCACGCAACAAGGAATCACAAGGTGTCACGTGCCAATTTGGCCTCTGGTTATTTTTTTTGTAGGATTAAACTCTAAAATATAGTTTGGGTTAATTTGAATTTTTTTTCAAGTAAATTTCATGTACTTACTTTTGATTAAAGATATTTTTAGTTTCAAATTCTATCGCTTTCAATTCATATTTCAAATCTTTAGTTTTGTTCTGGTTTTGTTTCTCTTCGTTAAGCTCAGGTTTTTTTGGTTACATTAAAAGCGTGTTTTTGTTTACTTCTGTCAATCAAATTTTAGTTCAAGATTTTGTAATTGTCGCTGTTGTAATGCGCGCGCTATAGTCAGTGACGTTACTCAGTTTTTTTTTGAATTAATGAAAAACGGTTTTTTCCTAATTGAGTCCGGTCGTCCGGAATTGACTTAACAGAAGTCGTCAGTCTACAGTTGGTCTTCAACTACCAAAGTACATTTTGTCCATTAAAATTTTTAAGAATCGCTTTTTGTATATTGCCTTGCGCAATCCTCTAGGAGGGATAAAAAACTAGCTTTTCTTAGCTTCGCGGAACATTTTTGGCACTTGGTGCAGTTTTGTGTTGTTCTGCAAGCATCTCCATTGTTGGAGGATTATTGAAATTTTGTGTACGACATCGCTTTCTTTGCGCCGACCATCTGCGTGCGTAGTTGAACTACTTTGACCAACATCTCGGCTACGGAGTGCCTAATACCACCTAGGCACCCAACCTTTGACCCTGGTGTGACGTCACCAGATTTCCTGAGCCAGTCCGGACCGGGAAATATCTGTTTGAGGCGTCCATCTTGGTGCGACAGACCAATAGAGGTCAACGAGCTCCAGCAACCAACCGGAAGTGACAGCTAAGTGGCATTACGTTCGTGGTTTTGTTTTTTTTTTCTCTTATTCGGACTGCCGATATTTTTACCTTCATTTTACTCATTCACTTTGGGTGGCTAAACCGCCCTACACCGCTGAATCTAATTTACTTTTGTTTACTGCTTTTTTTGCGTGGTCATTTGGACCACGCTGTTATTTTGTAAATTGTATAGGATCAGTCGACGAAGTAGTTTGTTTTATTTTTTTTTACGCTTATGTGGTATACTTCGCTGTGAACTCGATTCGATCGAAGAAGGGCCAAATTTATTGTTGTTGTTATTTTTTTGGTATACTCATAGACGTACGCACGAGTTGTTCCGCATTTTCATTTACTTTTTTTGGTACCTTTTTGTACAACGTCGAGGACTCTAACCTAACTTATTTACATTTATTTATTTGATTTTTGCTCCACTTAGGCGTAAGGCATTGTAAGGGCCTACTATTTACGTTCATTTATTTGTTTTTTTGCGTTATTTAGGCACGTAATTTGAAATAGTTTATTTCAATTACTTTATATTCATTTATTTTTATTTGGCACTACTAGGTGAGTTGTTCAAAGTACTTATTTAATTAAATTCATTTATTTTGGGTAAATACCTTTTTTTTTATTGAATGAAAATTGCCCACACTTTTCTTTTCAGCAGTGTAGAAGAGAGCGTAATTTCTCTCAGTAAGCTCGAGGTAAGTTGCTGTTTGAGTTATATTAAATTATTTGGGAGTCAGCAACCAGATTGACGCTGACGAACAGAATACTAACACCTATTCTCCTGTTTCCCAATTATTCCTTTCAACACCTTGATTTCAGGTATTTTCGTGGTTGAGTACCTTGGGAAAAATAAATTCAACTACGTGGCGCCCTACTATTTATTTCTTTACCTATATTCTATTGTATATATATTTTTTTTTATTGACGCTAGCCTCACTTCACCCAATTATTTCCCTGAGTCTGAGCTAGACTTACGTAGAATTTTTAGAGTCACTTTAAACCTATCATTCAAATTTTACGTAATAAAGGATAAGTCGAAATTTAGATTTTATCAATAATTTAACAAAAGGATTAATAACAGCTGTTGTGCACAATGACGCCAGCATGCTTGCATGGACCATAATCTCATTGTTATCTCAATGAATAAGGTATTGAATGCATGAACCGGGTTATGATGACTGTCATCCAGATGACATACTGATTAAGTCATCCAAGAGTTTGTGGGGCTCAATCAAACCAACTGAAACATTTCTTCCACAACACACTCCACATCAATGAATCAATTAATTATAACTACTCTCAAATAACTGTTTACTGCTTTTTAGATAACATAATGGTACTACTACAAAGAGCATTTTCCTACAATTGATGCATCAAAGTTGAGTATATTTCTTAGATGCCTTCAAATCAACTTGTCAATATTTTCTGGTAAAGTTCGTGATCTTGTGTCAATTAACTCAATTCACACGTGTAATCTCGTATTCACTTACAAACGGCTCGAGGTAGCACTGTCCATTTGAATATAATTCACATCAACGCTAAGGGTGAGTCGATGGCACTGCGTACAAATGCTGTTTTTTTCCACCCTCCTCCTGCTGCCTCACCTCGCGACCTACACTTGGCTCCATTCAGACCTTTTGCCTCGGGAATTGAATTTTCAACCTTTCTCAGTTATTGCATATCTGATTATCCCACCTTAGAAGTCATAGAATGAGTAATAAAAGATATTACAACAGAAAAATGTTCAAGAGATTCAAATAATAAGCGTTTACCACAAAGTCAATGAGAACTTATAACTAGTTTTTCAGAATGCAGTTGTTTGCCACATGTTTGGAAGTTTGATAGTGACAAATATTCAATTTGACGCTATCATAATACATTGTTTGGACACAGTAATTTTCTTGTACGTCCATTATTCCTTATTCAAGTTCGATCTTATTTCATGCTGATATTGACATATGCTTATATAGGATGTTATTGCAGCAAACAGACATATTGGTAATCCAAGTGAAAGATGCGATATAAAAAATATTTGTTCAAATACGAGTGAGAAGCTTACTCCAAATACTGTACTCAACAAAAAATACCTTCAGTAGAAGGAGGAAGTATGGTTAGTTTAGTTTCTCCTCTGAATATTTAATATACGTTCCAATATCTGTGAAATTTCTTTTTCCAGAAATTTCTGCCACTGTTTTCAAGTTCCGGACCCATTGAATCTTATTATTCTTGCTCCAAGCGCTTCCGAGTTCAAAATCAAGCTGACCTTTTCTTGTCTTCCGCATCTTATCCCAACGTTATTATACTTCCAAGTTTCTTTGCTTCGATGCACTCTCACACGTTTTTACACTACGTTTTCTCATCACATCACTGGTCGGGGTGAGTTTATGTCTTTATTCCTCTTACAGTCACACTGTCAGATTCTTCAAATGTATTCATACGAATACGTCTCGAGGTCAGTTCAAAACTGTATTAATATCAATTTAATTTCTTGAATCGTTCATGAAACTCAAATTTCAGAATATATATGTTTTACATCCACTTGTAATTATATATCTTTGCTATTCATCAACATATACATTAGATTCTCTTTGACTTCCTTCATATTCTTGATAAACTTTACCATCCATCCATCAAAAAGCTATTGATACCTTGCTATATCTGATTTAGTGTTGGTAATTATTTTATTCAATACTTTCCAAAGTAGTCATAGTTCAGGGAGCTCCTAGAAAACGTTAACGAACTAGAACCTATATAGTTGAAATTGAGGTCTCAAATCTAATATATAGGTATCAATTTGCATGAACCATTGCATCGATATCATTTCTTCACCGATTTGATATTGATCCGGCGTAGAGGTACTTTTTTGATACAAATGTACTTTTTTTTTGGATACCATTAACTTCATGATATGATGACTTCAATTCGCATATTGCGATTCCATCAGCTAGATATCTCCAATATATCTCATCGAACATAAATTCCACAACATCTCTTCAATTTGTTTTTATTTCAAAGCAGTTAATATTCACGTCGTTGAGTTTACAATTCCAGTAGTCTGCTCTGAGAGGTCTCATAGGTTTCAACTCAATTTATCAGACCTGATCTATGTGACCCTTCTCAGAACGCAGACATACGGTGCAGCTCAATCTAATTTTAGATAAATTTGTTAGCTGATCAAGTTAGATAGGTACATCTCAATTATAATATCGGTTTGATAGCATAATCTTAATCAAAGGTCGGCAAAAACTCTTAAAAGTAGGCCAAAATTCCAATATCAGGAAATCCGTTGGGCCGGAAGATTAACAGATTATTCTACGATTATTATTTTGGAAGATATAATAGATTCATCCTATTATGTTGCATTATTTGTCGTTCTATATAGACAGGGTTGAACGGTCAAAATATGAAAATAATTTCAATATGAAGTGAATTGTATGAGCTTCCCACAAGCATTTGGTTAATTATTCTACGATTTTGATTTTAGAGGTTACAAGCTCTAAAATTGTGATATATTCTGTAGCATTGAAGCAAATTTGAAATAATTGGAATCATTCAGTTTTCTACCTATTAGAGGGTGTAGCACACCTAGATTTCAAATAGTCAAGTTGAGATCCAACAACAAGCATTTTCGATAATATCAAATGGATATATCAAATTCAAGAGAAATTTCCTCATATGCTTATACGTTGTCGTACAGAAAAATTCAAAACTTCATTATTTGGGCTGATTTTTTGTATTGTTGCAACAAATGCGAACTATATCAATGATAATTATATGTTATTATCCGAAAGTCATGAAAAAATCACATTCCAATCAGTTATTAATTCAAAGATTTAGGAAGATTCATTCCAAGTGTTCTCCCCTTGGTTCGATTACACTTGCATCAATAGTACAGCATTATTTCAACTGTAAACATAAATATCTCAGTAATCATTTTTTAGGGTATTTTCATCTTTTGGACCTCATTATTGCTACCTTCAGGTTAAGACAGCTTCAGTATTACTAATTCAGTGGGAAAATTACATATTTGAACTTTTTACTATTATAAATAAGCTCAAATGTTTTACCATACTTCGATACTACATCTCATTCGATTTGAGTGCAGAAAATTGTGCATAATATTTTGTAAATGAAATATATGTACAAAGTCCATGGCTTGAAGGTTTTTATTATTATATCATTATAAACTCCTTAAATCTCTGAATACCCTTTCGGGTGTCGAGATTGTTCTTCTTTTAATTATTAGCGTTGATTACTATCCTATCTTGTTGATTATCTCTTTCCATTTTTTTCTGTCCCTTGCTAACTTCTTTGCTTCTTGGCCGCTTATGTTGTTTTTTGTGAATATCTCTTCTATATTATTTTCCCATGTCTGTTTTGGTCTTCCCCTTTTCTTCTTGTTTTGTATTCTTGCATTCCACACTGCTTTTGTTTGTTTATCTTCGGGCATTATTAATAGGTGACCATACCACGCCAACTGTCTCTTTTCTATGACATTATGAATGCTCTCTATTTGTACTCTTCTTCTTATATCTTCATTCTTTATATTTTATCCATCATCGTGACTCCTTCCACTCTTCTTAAATATTTCATTTCCGCCGCCTGTCTCTTGCTTCTTATTCTCTTATTCATCAACCATGATTCACTACCATATATTAATATAGGTCTATGCACTGTTTTGAATAGAGTCATTTTTGTCCTCTCCGTTATATGTTTATTTTTCAATATTATTTTGTTGATTGCATAAAAATTTCTATTTGCTTGTTGAATTCTCGTATTTATTTCCTGCTCTAAGCTTCCTTTATTATTTATTGCTGCCCCCAAGTATTTAAATGTTTCTACTTGCTCTATTTCTTTTTCATTCAGTATTATGTTTATCCTTAAATTCTCCTTTGATATGACCATAACTTTCGTTTTTTCTACATTTATCTTCATATTATGTTTCCTTAGCTCTCTGTTCCATATTTCTAAATTACGTTTCATATCTTCTTCACTCTTTGTCATCACTGCTAAGTCATCTGCGAACACGCATTTCTGATAATGAGATCCTTTTCAACTTGTAATGTCTACCTTTTTTATTTCATTCTTAATATTCTTCATTATTTGGTCTAAAAATATAATGAATAGTAATGGGCTTAAAAATCCTCCTTGTCTTAATCCTTGGGATGTTTTAAACTCTTCTGTTGTTGCGTTGCCAGTTCTTATGTAGTTGGATGTTGTTTCGTATAAGCTTTTTATTGCTGTTAAGAACTGTTTTCTTCTGCTCCCAATCTAGCATTTCTACTTTAATAATTTCTTTCTCTGTATTTTGATTCAGGGTTATTACTTTATTTACGTCTGCATGTATCTTCAATTTGTTTGAAATCCATTTTTCTAGTTCTTTTTCTTTAATTTGTTCCAGTTTTAATCCCTTTATCACTATATTATTCTTTCTCTTGTATATCTCCTCTTTCTCGGCTTTTGTTTCAAGGTCTCCTATTCTGCTCATTAACATGTTCCTCTCTTTTCTCCATTCCTCTTCCTTCTTCATCATTTCTGTCTTAATATTTTTTATCTCTTGTTTTAATTCCTTTTGATTCCCTTCCATTATGCTCATCATTTTTTGTATCATTTTCTTTAATTCTTCCATTTTTTCTGTGTCTACGTCTATCTCTGTGTTTGTGTTATGTTTTTGGGGGTCTTTATTATTTTTCTCCCGCTCTCTTTGTTCTGGTGATCTAATTACCTTCTTACTTTCTCTAAAAATATTTTCGCGTTCCTGCTCTTCTCTACTTCTCGATCTTTTACTCATTCCCAAATCACCTCTCTCCCTTTATATTTTTATTATTTTCAAAATTTTTAAACTTGGACACAATTTCCTCTACGCCACTGGTTTTTGTTTATACGTCACAGTCGCACGCCACTGCCGGACTCAAGTCGCCTTGGACGGCTGTCAGTAGCCAGCGGTTATTGAGAGATTTTGTTTTATCTATTATTTATTTGTATTTTAAAACGGATATAGTTTATTTACTCTACACTTCACCACCTACACTTCAACTTCACTATGTGATTGTATCACTCTTAGTTTAAGCAATAAGTCCCGAATGAAACGAGTTTATTATTGGCTGACTAAAAGCGCGTGTTCTCACTCCGACTTCACTCACTCAGTTTTCAAAGGTTATGAAAGCCAAAAATGAACTTAAGAATACGAACATATTCATCTATAACGATCTTACCTGGGAAGAGAGAAGAATTCAGAGAGAGATAAGGAACATAGCAAGAGAAGCGAGGACAAATGGAAAAAGAACGAAAATTGGATATAAAAAAATAATAATCAATGGAATACCATACAAGTGGGATAAACAGGAAAATGGTGTAGTACCCACTGGAAACAAAGTAGACCCAAAAGATATAACAAATGAGGGAAACCCAAAAAACTCTTAATGTACAACATAACCCAATCAGTCAACGTGGAAACAAACATGCATACGAAAAGGTTAGAACAAATAGGTATATGGAACATTGAAAGTATAAATGGTAAGGAAATAGAATTAGTAGAACAGTTTGAAAGAGCTAACTTAGACTTATTGGCTATAACGGAAACGAAAATGAAAGGACAGGGTATAAAAAAATTAAATGACAAACATATCTTAATATATAGTGGAGTAGGAATAGAAGATAGAGCAAAAGGTGGCGTAGGTTGCATATTACACAAAAGCATAGAACAAACTTTGAAGAACTGGAAATGTGTAAATGAAAGATTGATGATTGTTAAGACTGAGGATACTAATAAAGCAATAATGAATTTCATGATAATCTATGGGCCAAATGATGATGACGATAAATCAACGAAAGATGAGTTTTGGGACACGATACAAGTAGAATATGAAAAACTAGAAGAACCAATATACTTAGTGGGAGATTTTAATGCAAGAGTGGGTGATATAAATAAAGGAATAGAAGAAATAATGAGAAGATATGGTGAACAAACTGAAAATAACAACGGAAGAAGATTAATCGATTTCTGCATAATAAATGACCTGAAAATATTAAATACATATTTCCAGCACAAAAACATACATAAATATACCCGAGAAGTAAAAAGTAGGAATGAGAGATCAATAATAGATTATTTTATTACAAATAAAACGCAAATAAAAAACATAAATGATGTTAAAGTCAAAAGAGGTAGTGAAATCGGAAGTGATCATTTCCTAACAGTAACGAAAATAAAAATGAAACAAGAAGAAATCCAAACAAAGAAAGAAATCAGAAAAGAAATAAAAACAGTAAAATTGAGGATAGATAAACTGAACAATGTAGAAGTAAGGAGGAAATACCAAGATAAAATTGGCGGACTGATAATGAAAACACCAATTCCAAATCAAGAAAATATAGAAGAAATGTGGAAAACGTTTAAACAGATAATACAAGAGGCAACAAAAGAAACATGCGGAACTAATGAAAACACAAGAAACATCACACAGACACACTGGTGGAATAAAGAAGTAAAAGAAGTAATTAAAATGAAAAAACAAAAATGGAAGAAATACCTAAGTACAAAAAAGGAAGAAGACTACAAAGAGTATAAAATACAAAGAACAAAAGTAGAACAAACTATAAAACAATCCAAGTTAAAGGCATGGGAAGAATTCGGAGAAACAATGGAAATCAACTACAAGGAAAACCAGAAACTATTCTACAGAACATTGAAAGCATGCAAATAACAAAAACAAGTTATACTAAAACAAATACAAGATAAACAGGGAAATATATTAAAAGAATATGAGTTAATTATGGAAAGATGGAAAGAACACTTCCAAGAGCTATTAGAGGAAGATCAAGTCATGGACGTAAGAGATCATCAAGAATCGAACAACGAAATTAATAACGAAACAGAAAATATCACGTATGACGAAATGAAGACAATACTACAGAAACTTAGAAACGGTAAAGCTCCAGGACATGACATGATAAAGGCAGAACAGCTGAAGTATATAGGGGAACATGGAGAGCAAATATTATTAATCATGCTTAACCAAATATGGAAAACAGGAAAAATGCCAACAGACTGGGAAAAGGCGGTGATATTTCCGATACATAAAAAAGGCGATAGCAAGGAATGTAGCAATTATAGAGGAATATCACTCCTATGCACAGCGGCTAAAATTTATGAATCCATATTGGAAAACAAATTAAGAAGAAAAATAGAATTAAACATCGAACCCGCGCAAAGTGGCTTCAGGAAGGGACACTCAACCCAAGATCATATCTTTACCATCAGAACATTGACAGAAATAGTAATGGAACAAAATAAAAAGCTCTACATAACATTTGTCGACCTAGAAAAAGCCTTCGATAGAGTCCCTAGAAAAAAAATGTGAGAAATATTAAGAAAGAGAGGAATAAGTGAGGAACTTACAAATGCGATAAAGAATATATATAGTAATACCTCAAATTATAAAAGAACTGGAAATGAGACCTCATCAGAATTTATTACAACACAAGGACTTAGGCAAGGAGGAGCCTTGAGCCCTATACTATTTATAATTTTCCTGGACAATATAATAGAGAACATAAAGAGCAAAATAAAGAGAGTAGATGTTGGCTACCATAAACTAGCCAGGATATCAATAGCAGAGTGCGCTTTTGCGGATGATCTGGCAATTCTGGCAAAAAATGAAAACGATATGCAACACAACCTGAACGTGTGGAATGAAGAACTCACAAAGCACAACATGAAAGTGAACATAGAAAAAACAAAAGTAATGGTAATAGCAAAAGAAGACATAGAAGCAAACGTAACAATGAACGGGAAAGAGATAACAAGTGGAAACTTTCACATACCTTGGAGCTGTTATACATATTAGAGGAGGAATTGAAGAAGAAATAAACCAAAGAATACTCAACGCGGATAAAAGCTATTACTCAATGAACAAAACAATATTGAACAATAAACAGATATCTAAGGGAACTAAGATGACACTTTACAAAACAATGTATAGACCAACATTAATATATGGAAGTGAGTCATGGAAGATGAATAATAGACTTAAGAGTAAAATACAAGCGAGTGAAATGAGATTCCTAAGAAGAGTAGAAGGGGTTACAAGGATGGACAAAATCAGAAATGAACATGTAAGAGCTAGTCTAGAAATTGAAAGTATCCAAACCACCATTGAGAAGAAACAAGCTGCATGGTACGGTCACCTAATAAGAATGCTGGAAACTCGACAAACCAAACAAGTATGGAACTCCAAAATAGTGAAAGGAAAAAGAAGAGGAAGACCAGCCAAAACATGGCAAGATATAGTGGAAGAAATACTAAGAAGGAACAACATCAGCACCCAAGAGGCAAAGAGAATGGCAAAAAATCGAAAAGAGTGGAAAGACTTCGTAAATGATATAAACTAAAATTAATAGTCAATCCTGACACCCGTAAGGGTATTAAAGGATTTAAAATGATAATAATAATAATAATAATAACTGTTTTCCTATTTTTCTTCCTCTCAATATATTCCACAACTTAGTCCTCGGTACTCGGTCGAACGCTTTTTCCAGGCCTATATATGTGATATACAGTTTTTTGTCCGTTTTCATTGTATTTTCTATCAAGTTCCTTATAGTGAATATATGGTCTTGTGTCGAATGTCCCCTCCTAAACCCACTTTGCGATTTTACCATTGTTGCTTCTATCGCAGCTCTAAGCTTGTTTTCGGGTATTGCTCCGTAAATTTCCGCTGTTGTGCGTAAAAGTGGTATGCCCCTATAATTCTCACAATTTTTACTGTCTCTTATGTATGGGAAATATTACTGCTTTCTCCCAGTCCGAAGGTATTTTCCCTGTTTTCCAGATTATGTTTAATATAAGCAGCAATAATCTTTCTCCTTCTTCGCCCATATATTTCAATTGCTGGGCCTTCATACAGTCATGTCCCGGTGCTTTGCCATTCTACAGTTTTTTAAGTACTCCAATTAACTCTGCTTCAGTTTTAATCTCTGTGCTTTCATTTATACTTTCTGTTTGTGGGGTCTCCTCACTCTCTGTTTCATTAGTACTTTCGTCACTTACTAGTAGGTTTTCAAAATGTTCTCTCCAGCTTGAAGGTAAATCGTTGATATATGGTTCGACAGGTACCAAATTAGTATCGTTTTCTGGTGAAGATAAAATTTTCATTTCTTTTGCTTTCTTCTATATAAATAACCATTATAATTATATTACACACTCAGAGCATCATCATGTACATTTAAGATATATTATGCTGGTTATTATTTATCCAATTTTCTTTGAAACTATGAACAAGACTTTTTTGAAATTTAGTACACATGTTTATAAGACTTTCGTAGATATTTTGGCGATTTTTTGTAAGGTTGTCATTTCAGATAGTTGAGATAAGGACGTATAAATCAATGTGAAACACATCGCGTGTATTCAACGCAATGTAATAATATGTCACTGAACTGCAACTTTGACATTTTTTATCTTGATAACTGAAAACAAAATTGAGCTCAAACTTTGCCAGAATATTCCTCATTGAACAAATAATATACAGTAAAAATTTAAGAAAATTCTCATATACTTTGATTTCCTTCTCAACAACCTTTATTTTGTTGATGGTTTGGTTGAAACAAGAGATCTGAGTTCATGGTTTATCTCTTCTCCAATAATTGGTCTTTTGCATTATTATCGCACTTTTTTCAATCACACGGGGTTCGTAGCCAATTTTTGTGGTGCTCACCTTTTTTTATTATATTTCCAAATGTTTAGCATTCTTCATATTTGTTTAGCTGCATTTGAAGCTGACCGCTTTACATTTTGAATTCAAAAAGGTTTATTCTTTTTATTTACGTATGTGCACACATCAGAAGCATTCACACAAGTATATTATTCTGTTTTACATGTGTATTCTGTTTCGGCAACCAATTTATTTACATTGAGATGGAAAGGGAAAAGCTATAAACCTATAACTAACTTGTTCTCTATCGAATATTGACATTGACTGTGCAATAAAGCTGAGAAAATATTTCTATCATGGATGCCCTGCCGCTGCACGTCTACATATTGACTGCATAAAACTAAAGAGAAAGAATATTGTCGTAAGAAACCTAATTCAGGAGAAAACAAATTTCCGTCATAAAAACTAAGTTCTCTTGATATTGGGATCGTATTGAACCATTAGACGATATTCCTTCTATTAACGCCAGAAAAGTTTTGAATTGAACATGCAGTCAACTCAGAACCGTCAGACACATCTGCAGTTTGGAGCTTGCGGCGAAATATGCACCAGAAACTTCAGTCAAATGACGTTGAGTGAACGAACGCATTTACCTCTAGATACCACATGAAATATGTCATGATTCTCTGCATTATCAAAACCAGAATGTTCCACCATTTCTATCAGAACATGAAATGGAGTCATAAGTCGTTATCGAATTTATCACCCCAATGATTATGCTCGTTTGTGAAGCAGATAGTTTTCTCGCCAACATGAGAAAAGATGAATAAGGTAGTTATACTAGAACACTGGAAAGTATTGGCGGATTGTGAGGTTTCAAATGCAATGAGAACATTTGAATAAGACATGCATGTTCCAAGAATTAAACAATTGAAGAAGTTCTTATACCTGTATTGATTGGAGTAGATGGTAGATGTAGTTTTGGGTGAGATGATTCGATGATTTCTGGAAATGTGTGCGCTAACGTTATGGCTGAGTAAATTTTCAAATAGAGTTGATTTGTTAGAAAAATAAGCCCTGTGAATCAAAAATGATTCTAAAATTCTGCGGAGATACTTTGCCAGTTTATTTAGAATCTTTCTAAAAATCAAAATCGTCCACATATCTAAAGATCCTTCTGAATAACAAACATTTACATCTACCTACTTGCAACATGAAAGATTCTACAACTCTTATCCCTCTATTATTATTCAGATTTAACATATATCAAATTCCCATGCAAGAAGTCACTGAATCCCGAAAAACGCTCTATTTCCTAAAATACGACTCTACGCATTAATTTATTATTTCACGAAACGTAGATCCTGTAAGTATTTATGAATGCTGTTGACCTCCTGGGGTGTAAATTCTATGCTACATGCGGTTGCGCGTGCCAAAGTGGTCGTGACCTTATCGCATCGTCGCGACGCTGAAATCGACGCTGGAACGGACGTTGAAAACCGACACTGGGGATAAGGGACTTGACAAGTAAACTGCCAGTGCGTCACATGAAAAGTAAGATTTCTGAATGTTTGTACTTTTTAAGATTATTGATAAAAGGTATTATGGGAAAAGGTAGATGAATCCACACAAAACTGAATGCAGGTTACGAAATTAAACAGCAATGTGTTCATATTGTATTAAAGCTGGAATGCAAATATGCCAAGAGGAAGTATTTCAGTTTCTGGTTCACTTCACAAACATTTTCATGTGTAATAGGCTATGCTTAGAGTGATCCGCAAATTGTTTAGTTAAACTATCAGGTTTAAAGATAGCCGTAAAATATATACATATATAGTATTTGAAAGTTGCAGTTTGAAACTAGGGTAGGTTGATTGGTGTATTTCTGTCCCACCCTAAAGTAAGTATAAAAATTGCTATTGTGTATCTAACAATGAAATATTGAATCACAATATACTTACATACTATAAATCTTCAAGATTCTCAAATTTATTTCCCCTATACACAATAGGCTCATATTTTGTTTAAAATTGTAGGAAAACTGTTATAGAAGAAGCAAGAACAATATCATACTGGAAATTTACTGCTTATGTATCATGTCTTGCAAATTGGATAGCAGCCATAAAACTTTCTTGAAGTGTTTATTGCAAAAATTATCCTCACTCCCACAAAAATATTCACGTAATATTTTCCCTCCGATGTATTCTCAGCCAATAGAAATTTATGAGAATGCAATAAATTCATGTTCTCTTATTGTAAATGTTCCCAGATAGCACTTGTTATTTTTGTAATAATTGTTATTAATGCCAAGAAAATATGAGTCCAGAAATACCTATGAGATTTATCGGTTTTACTTGAATAATATAAATCGTTTGCGCTAAAATTTATGTATTTTATTTATGCTGAATGGATTGGAATTGGATTTGTGAATTTTTATTTGATTGGTGAATACTGCAACTCTGGAGCTGATGAGAATTGTTGTACCAGATGAGTACAGTTGTGTGAGGGATCAGATTTTGACTTTTCACGGAAATGGTTACTTTTGTGCATTCGAATATTTACAAGCCTAATTCAAAAAATCTGTACAAAGTTGAATAGATGGAACCAAAGGAACGTACTTACGTCATCTCCAGTAAGTGGTATCTCTCTGACGTAATAAAATTGAATATTATCTCTATTGGTTTAGTAGTCTGTGTGAAGTGAACTTTTGATGTAGTCAACACGAAAGAGAGTTTCAAGAATTGATGAAAGATTACTTATATACAGGCCCGAAAGCAGCGCACGCAAAAATTAGGGGCGGAAATTTGCTACAAACAACCACTTCCCTTTCGAGTTTGATATTTCTGTGGAATTTGAGTACCGATTTTTCGAATCACCATGACTCGGTTGATTTTGATCTGAATTGATGAATCTTTGAGTTTTGGAAAGTTTGAAGCTTTCTCTCTCAGTGGATTTAGTTAATTTGACTTCAAGTTTTTTGCACTCTACACCACATCCCTAATAAAAAAATATCCTTGATATCAAACGTTGACAACTCACGACCCAGGAAATCAAGTTCATTCATTTTCCTTCGCGCATAAATTGGAAGTCGGCGACGATTTGGCGCAATGTTCTGAATACAACAAAAGAAACATATTGGTTTCTCTATAACTCCGCTAATTTTGAATGGACACTGATGATTTAATTTTTTTGGCTGGTGCCAGGGATTGAATTTGATTCTACGACACATAAATTTGCACAATATTAGGGAGAAAACTCCATACGTTTCGAAACTCGAAAGTTCATTAATTTCTTTGCTAACTTAACCGAGGTATGACTAATAGAGCGCAATATATAATTTTTTCTGTTCAATTCATAGCCCTGCACCAAATCGTCGTAGATACTCAAATTTTCGCGCAATTTCAAGAAAATGAGCTTGATTTCCTGAGTCAAGAGTTGAGTCCACAATTCTTTGCATCCAGTAGTGTAATACACCCAGATTTTGAATATTTGAGTTGAGATCAAAATAACCGTCAATCAACAAGCATTTCCAATGATTTCGGATGAATATATCAAATCCAAGAGAAATTTCCCCATATACCTATATGTTGTCGTATAGACAAATGCAAAACGTCATTTTTTGAACTGAATTTTCGTATTATTGCAACAAATTTGAACTAAAAAATAATACTTTCATGTAGTACCCTGAAAATTCCGAAAAAATTGCATTTGAATTTCCAAGTAATTGAAAAGATTAGGAAAATTTGTCTCAAGTGTTCTCTCCTCGGTCCGATTGAACTTGCATCATTAGTACAGCATTATTTCAACTATAAACATAGATATTTTGGAAATAATTTTTTGGGTCATTTTCATCTTTTGGGCCTTATTATTGCTGCTATCACGTTGAGAAAGTTTTGAAATTACTAATTTCATGAAAAAATCATATTTGAACTCTCTACTATTATAAATGAACTCAAAAGTATTACCATAATCCAATACTACAATTCATCCGATTTGAGTGCAAAAAATTGTGCATGATATTCTGTAAATAGAATATATGAACAAATTTTATGGCTTAAATGTAAAGCGTAGTTCTATGGTTCGCCAGGTACCAAATTAGGATCGCGTTCGGATGAAGTTGAAATTTTCATTATTTTTGCTTCCATACAGGCAACCATTCCATCAATATTTGTTATCTCAATCATCAATATACACATTCAAGGTATTTTATGTTAGTTATTACTTTTCAACGGGCGCCTCAGGCGCCTTGCAAACTTCTAATAATTATAAGTTCAGTGTAATGTAAGTAAAATTATTACATAAAACAAAGAATCGAAACATAGTATATTATTATTTTATAATACTTAATGCTAGACGTGAGAGCTTGAAATTCATTTGTGAATCGTATGAAGCAGGAAATTTGGTTTTGGCTTGAAAGAAAATTTTGGGTATATGCTACGTACACAAGTTCTGATGGACCGGAGTAAACAATCAAGAGGTCTGGATTCATATTCTGATAAGATTTTTATATTGGAAAATATTACTTATATTGATAGCTATACAGTTGCTGAAGTAGAATAATCAGTGAAATCTATCATTTGGTGTACTCTTTGCCAACATAGCTCCGTCTAAACTTCTTTCAAATGGATATTAGAGCACAATAATTATTTCTGACACCAGCATGATAAATTAAGGTCCTAAAGACTGCAGAATATTCAAATTGGGAAGTTGCAGTAGTGATGTAGTTATATTAAATTGAGTTCATTTGAATAGAAAACCCAGTAATAAAATTGCTTTGGAAACAAACTTTGAATATGTTACATTCAGTAAATCATATTCAAAGCCTCTGTGTAGCTTCTGTACTGATATGAATGTAATTTTGTTCTCTAAAATCCCTCCTATATCATTTGTAAAATACGATATTACTCATATCTCCACAATTTCAAATTTGTTAAACATTATGCAGATATTATCTATGTTTTTCACTTCGTTTATCATTGAAGATGATTATTCATCTAGCAAAGAAATTTTGGCAGTAAAAGTTCATGTGTTTACAGATCAAAATGTTTATAAACACTTATTGCTCATATTATAACAAGAGGAATTCAGAATCATGATACAGATTATATGATAACAAAGGCTTATAACAGACTTGTAGAATGGATAAAAACCATTGAATGAGATAACACTTCAGCAGACTGATCCAGGGCAATACCAACACTTTTTGATCTGCAGTCGCGTGTTGAATAATGCATTTCAACTGACCACGTTGTTTTATGTCCTGTTCGGACACTACAATGAAATACTGTTAAGTACGCGGTCGTTGAGATACTCGTCCTGGCCCCATTACAAAAAAAAATCTGACTATGTGGATCAGGAAACACGACATGTGTTGTCCAAACCAAAGTGGATAAAATTTTTATAGCACTCCACAAACAGGGCAATAAGTTTCAAGAGTGCTAAATAGATTGTGATCATCTTTTATCTGTAGAAATTTGGATGAATACATTTAGAATCACCGTGAAAGTTGTGTGGTATTTTGAGCCATGATTCGTACAAATTGGAAATTATTAATTGAAGTGAATACAGATGGATATTTCTTGCTTTCAATTTACGAAGTGCTCATCACACTAATCTTAATGATCGAATACTAAGCATCCTAGAACTGACTCATTTATTCTAGCAGTCTCTACTATCTCGCATTTAATTCCAAAAATGTTTAGATATTAATGGGTTCTCTAAACACTATGTCTAAAATACGCCATGAAACAAAGTAAAACCACAAAGTTTCTCAAGATTACATGTTATATTTATGTGGTTTACTTCCTAGACCAGTTTTGTAGCGAGGCAGTTTCATACTTCACGTTATAAGATTTCAGAATGAAGTAAAAAGCTGCAAGACTCTAGGGAGCAATTTTCACTAACACATTTTACATAAGTATCAACTGGAAAGTGAATATGTATTTGATAACTTAGAACAAATATACATTTTCATGATAACAGAGAAAAAATTTGCTTGAATGTAACTGCGTAATTTCATGTTGTGATACAGAAAAAAATTGTTTCAATGAATTTTTTTTTTTTATTGTATCGTAGTATGTAATACAACATATTGTTTCAAATACGGAACTACGAATATTCTAATTGACAAAAACCTCAACCAAATGATGTATACAAAAAATTACTATGGCTTATGCTTATATGGTTTTGTTGCAGGAGAAATTATTCAATAGTTTTCCAGAGTATAGCTTCCTCTGAACAACTGGTCGTGACTCGAAAGAATTTTCACTCTCTTCGCAGATATTTTCAGTTTAATATGGAATCTCAAGTTGGGCATCAACATCATATCTCAATTTCCTCATTCTTTTTAAAATGGGATTTAAAAAGCTCGGACACCATCAACTCTGGAAATGATAGTCACGCCCTGTTGTTAAATATATTAAAACTCAAACAAAGCTCCTGGATTCTTGGAGTACTCTTCAAACTTCAGGCATCAAAGCAGTGTGAATAGCTTACGCATGCTTGCACGCGCTGCTGAAAGCCCTTGCTGGGTGAAGAGTGTTGCGTGAGTGAACGTAGAATGACCTCCACGTACTCCGAGGGAGAAAAAAGAACTAAGTGAGCTGTCCACTTATCTAACTCATTGATTTGTGATAAATCATTGCTCACAAACGACGGAGACAACGTAACACGATTTGTCTTTTATAGACTATATTCAAAAGAGGATTAGCAGTGGAACGAAATTGGACTATGAAAGCACTGTGTACGGATCAGCAAAAAAGACACATCTAAATGAACTAGACACTGTTTATAACACAGCAATTAGACGAGCAATTGGAGCCCATCGAACTAGTTCACTCTAATACACTCAACTTAGCAAGTACTTCTAAAGATCCCACTTACAATCTCATATTTGAATACCACAGCAATCAAATCAAAATCAAGCGAATCTCTCCATTACACAACTCAAAACATAAATACCTAGAAAATATAAACCTTATACTTCCTCCAACCGAAATAAGGATTCAGTCACAAATGCCGCCATGGCGAACCTAATCACCGATTATATATATATATATATACATATATATATATATATATATATATATATATATATATATATATATATATATATATATATATATATATATATATATATATATATATATATATATATATATATATATATACAGGGTGTAACAGAAATAAGTACATTAATTTTAACCAGTGATAGTTCTCGTCAAGCCTAACATTTTTTCTTAGTAACTTTTTCCCGAATTCTCATCTTTTTTTAGCATTTTTTATCCCCTATGATTTAACGAGTCGTTCAGGTGCATAGTTATCGGATCTAGTAGCAGTTGCAATAGAACAATAATTGATTTTGACATATGTGAGTTGTCAATTCCTTCGAATAAATTCTGGAATAAAACAGATTATAATTTATTAATTCTGTGTACGATTTCATGGGCAGTTTAGAATTAGCTTAGCAAATTTATTTGGAACGATTTCCGAACTGTCATTCTTCACTAAAAATTGAATTATTGTGGTTATGGTAATGTATTTAATGTCAAAATATTATGCACTTATACATCACGATGAGAATACCATGAGTTATTTAGAACCTAACGTTTATCTGGAAGCAGATGAGATGAATGAAATACATTAATTTATAAATGAAGCACCTGTGTATTAGTTTTCCTCATATTATTACAAACTTCACACTTCACATTCAGGTCGTTTCAATAAAGTATGCCCAGTCAATTGATCTGCTGAATAAGCAAAATATTGTATCATATATTTCAGAATATATTTAAAATCAATTACCAAATACAGTTTGATACATTTATAGGTTATATTTTCTGTTCTTCAATAGAATCTTCAAAATTTCATGCAGCAATATTTCTATTGAATTATGTAGTGAATTAATTAATTTAGAATAACATTCTATTCAATATTCTACCGTTTTCTTTAAATAAATCGTTGAATGATTTTCTCTTTATGTTTCTGATGAAGTAGGTTCGGAACAGTACTACTTTTCGAACTGCTGGTAGATGGCAGCACAGTCTGACTCTCCTGACACAGTGACACAGTTTCAGACAATTCAAATCAGCTGATTCAAGTGCAATGAATTTGTGCGGACAATCTTATGTTTAAGAAACGTACTATCCAAAAATATACGTGAAATCCCTAAATAAAAATCAAACTTCTTAAAAATGACATATAAAACGACTAAAAGACCAAATTGTTGATCACAGACACAAATTCAGTCTTTCTTCCAACATATACAAAAATAGAATAATCGAGGTGAGCGAATATCAATGTATTGCCAAAATACTAATATTTTTTCAGTTTCAAATAAATGATTGACAAGACTACGATGGCTCAAAGTTGCAAAATACTCCTTTCAATCGACAGCTGTCATTCTTCCAACAAATGAAAACCATTCAGTTTGAACCATAGGCGCACTATGAAATTTTTGACAAAGCTTTGATGAATTTTTACTCTGTATCCAGAGGATTTACGAAAAAAAGTTATTAGGAAAAATTGTTATGCTTGACAAATTGCGTCACAGGTTAAAATTAATGTACTTATTTCTGTTACACCCTGTATATATATATATATATATATATATATATATATATATATATATATATATATATATATATATATATATATATATATATATATATATATATATATATATATATATATATAAATCACCCTATCAATTTGACGTCCTTACATAGATGTTCATTTTGGCGTCTACTGAAAGGAACGCGTATACTTGAGATCTGATCAAAGTATATTACATAATTTCTCATGGGCTCTTCAGATTTCACACAGAAATTCCATTCCACGCAATATTCACAGAGTTCCCATTTCCCATACAATATGACCTCCTTTCATCATAACATCAATGTGGCGTCAATAATATACGTTACATATTGCATTTATAGTGGCGTCCTATCTATATATATGCTTTCACTTCATGTTTGAAGTGGCGTCCCCCTTGTTGCCAGATTTAGTTTTTACAGTCTGATAAGCACCTCTCTTGCGTAGAATGTTCTATCGATGACACACGTGAAGCGATATATTCAAAGGTTTGCGTAGAATTACATTATTCAAGTTTTGAAATGGATTGATACTTGAGACATCTTCATAAAGTAGTAATATGTCATTTGTTGATAGAGAACTCATAGTAAATTGAAGGATTTGGCGGAAAAATATGAATTTTGGTTGATAATTGCTGTTTTCGAGTTCTGAAATAAAATGTATTAGCCATGTTCGTGAACTGTTGGTAGATTCCATGAATGGAAGTACGTGAAGGATAATTTATCAGGAAGGACTCACGGATGTCATATAAAATATGATAATAATTGCTCTATGGAAATGTGACAAGATTTTGGTGTAAACTTGCATTTTGCTCAAGATTTTTCTATAAATGTGTGATGAGGGTCAGTGTGAATATAAATCTTAATTCTGGGAGCTGGGAATCTTTCCTCATTGGGTCATCATATTTTAAAAGAAGTACAGAATATTTTTGCAATATCCTAAGAGCCGTAAAACACACAAAAAAATCTCATAACTTCTTGGAAGAGTATTGAATTCTTCACAATCTTAGTTCAGATACTTTTCACTGTGAAATTATCATGTCTACGTCCTCTCTTAATCAACACAAATGCCGGATCAAGACTCATTGAAGCTCATAGGTCATAATTCAATGAGATCCATGAGCTAATGACTCAAATGCTTGTGAAATCCTCAAAGTAAAGGCCTCCTTAAGCCAAGGTCCGTGAACCCGTGCCTATCGGGCTTTATGCATAATCTGGCTCTGGTAAGGAATACTTCCTACTCACCTCATCAAATACCCTATACTACTTGGTACATGTCTCAGAGTTCTTCCCTTGAATTCAGCTCTAGCGGATAAAATATTTGTCTACAATTTTTATCATATTACCGACTTTCGTCTCAACATTCAAAATATTTAAACTAGTGTTGCTACCCTAATTCAAGTATGCGTTATCAGTTCAATCAATAATCGTCAATTTAAATTATTGAAATGCTGGGGAATCTTTCCTACAGGAACTTTTGGTTGGGAATGAAATTTGGATAGCAACAGTAATGGAGTTTCAGGCAATTAAATGAAACTTTATCTGTGTACTGAGTTATTATTTGTTGCTTTCATAAGATGCCTCATCTTAGTACTTCAATAGTGAATACCAGTCTATCGAGTAGTCTTCATACATATCCTCATGAATACCTGAGAGAAAACTCACTTCACCATTATGAATCGATCCTGTTAGATGGAAGATACAAAATAGGAATTATATGGATGATACAAAAAAGGAATTGGTGTATCAAGACCATGAAGGTGATCTTTTTTGGTCGAATTTGTGGTTCACGGCCGAAACGCCAGCTGAGACCAGAAAAGAGTATCAGAATATTTCGTTTTTCTAGGCGATCATCACGAAAGAATTTGGAATCACTAAATTTTATTCATTCGTTTCTGAAACATTGCAAATGTTTATCTTAGTTGCCATTGAAATTGTCTTATTTTATTGTCTGAAAATGCGTATCTACTTCTCTAATTGCAAGATCTATAGAGATTGACGGAAGGATATGATACATATTTCGGCGAAAATTGTTTCTAAGACTTCATCAAACTGCCCATAGAGGTGGGTGTGAAGTGTTAATCAAGTAGTTTTCATAGATCAGTCCCAAAAAAGGAATATTGGACAGACCAGTCCCAAAATAGTTATTCAAGTATTAATGTCAGTAAGTACGGTTTACCGATTGAGAATAATTGTTTGGAGGCCGAGCCTTGGCGAGATTTGCAAATATTGAGCGAAATCGGTCCTGTAATCATTGACAGTGAAGCTTAAAAATTTTTTTGCACGATTGGAAGACCTACCCCAAATATGAATCCTAATATTCTCTTTCAAATTGAGTAACCACTCATAGCGCACTCGCTGTCAGCTGTCAAGCTTAACATTCTATTGTGCATATTCAATCATAAATAACGATAAATAAATTTATACTTTCTGTGGAAGTCCACAATTTTTCACTTACCGCTTTTGCTCATGGGCGGTAAGTCAGCATAACCATAGTAATCACAGTTTGCCGGTAAAATCAACATACCACCTTGAATGGAGAGCCGGTAAACATATGAGTACGCCCAATTGTGCAAATAGTGAATTTAGATAGATGTGTAAAATAAATAATACGTTCTTCGAAAAGTATTTTTAAAAAGTTTTATTGTTGCAGAAATGGAATATAAACTGAACTAAACTAGAATGGTTAGAATACAGGGTTTTTATACTAACTTAATGCTGACACGAATAATATGAGAGAATGAAATCATCTGACTACATTTCTATATACATAACTCTTCCCTTCTTTAAGAGAGGATTTTATTCTTTCAAAAAGAATTTCTACTTTGAGTTTCTATTTCTTTTAATTCTAATTCTTTCTCTTGTTTCAAGTTAGAATTCCTTTTCCATTTTAAATTATTCTCATTTCTAAAAACTATAATTGACATAATTAAAATAATAACAAATAATACAGTGATTACAAAAGAGTTAATATATCCATGATAATTTTCCTCTACTACTATTTCTTGTAATTTGGGAACTTCTTTAACCATTATATTTTCTTTATTAACTTGTTTTAATTCTAAAATTTTATTAGTGAATTGATTGTCGTCAAAATCAAAATCTATATTTTCAAAAACTATTTCTGTCGCTTTTGTGATTTTCTTTCCTAGATTATAATTATCAATTTTACAATGTCCATTTGTTTGAAATCTATAAACTCCTTTAATTTGTTGGTGTTTAATCCTATTTTTACATTCTATTTCTATATCCTTATTCATTGCACTGGCTATTATTGCTAAGTTCTCATTTTCTATTTCGATGATCAAAAATGCGTCATTTATTTTATGATACTCACATTCTTTATTGTTATGATGAATAACAATATTTCTAACACAATTGCTAGTTTCTACGTAGTTTGTTTTACAAAAATAATTATTGTTTATTCTATTGCAACTGTATGTATTAAATAATTTGTCTTGGTTAAAAATTATCAATTCCTTTTCTACGTTTATAATAAACATTTCTTTATTGTTAACATTGGGTATCGGAGTGATTTGAAATAATTTATTATTCACATCGTTATGGTATATTGGGATTTCTAATAAATATTCAATCTGATCATTATTAATTCTACAATGACTGGTGATTTGTTCGGTCAACTCCCAAAAATTTAAGTTTTGATCTATTTCTAAAATTATTTTGTTCAATTCACCTCTAGTTATTATAGAGCTATGAATTTTATTTAAACTACAAAAAGTTAAACTTGTTTCTATTTCATCTAAGATTTCTATCAAATTTATACTCAATAAAATTAATTGGTTAACTATATCTTTAATTTTTAGAACATTCTGCCAATTTATAATTTCTCCTAACATACCATCCATTTACATTATTTTTGATTTAAATTCTAATTCGTTGTGCTGAATATTATCAATTTGCTTATTAAATCTGGAAATCATTTCTTTATTAATTCGTATATTCTCTAAATTTTGTTCTTGGAGGATATGCTGATTTCTTTGTATTTTTTCAAATAATTGATCATATTTTTCGGCATCTTGTGAATCTAAATTTCCTGATATACTTTTAATAATAGTCCCTAACCCATTTATTAATCCTCTTTTACTACGTTTCTGATTAAATATATTGTCAATTTTACTTTTTAATCTAAAAATATTAAAATTCAAAATATTCATATAAGTTTGCATTTCTCTTTTGTAATTAATGTCTATAGTTTCTTTATCTAACTTCAAGAATACTTCATTTTCATAATTAATTATTTTATTATATTCTAACTGTAAGTTATCTATATTATAATAAAAGTATGAATAGTGGGATGCTTTATATACATTAACTTGTCCTAGGTCTAGTATGTTAATACCAGGATTGTCTGCCAGTAAGGTCAGTTCTTCTCCTTCGCAGAAACATCTGCAACATAAAGTCGTTTTCTCTTGATTTTGTCAATTTTATGTCTTTTATTAGGATTTATTTTTATCACTCCTAATTTGGGATTATATTGTTCGATTTTATGAATTTTGAACAATGGTTTCTTGATTTTCTGTATTCTCCTCTTTTCAAGTAGGTAGTCATTGGTTTTGTGAGTTTTGCAAAATTCGGAATAAATTTTCTATAATAACCTAAAAGTCCTAGAAATTGTTTGATCTCTTTTGAAGTTTTTGGAATAGGAAAATTCTTTACAGCTTCAATTTTTGCGGGGTTAGACTTTAAACCATCCTTTGAAACTATATGGCCAAGATAAGCTACTTCTTTACACATAAATTCGGATTTATCTAATTGAATTTTTAAATTATATTGTTTCAATTTGGAAAAGATTTTTCGTATATTATCACAATGTTCTTGCAAAGACGTTCCTAATATTATAATATCGTCCAAGTAGACAAGACAGATTTTATTTTTGTAATCTCTTAAAACATAATTCATAAGTCTTTGAAACGTGGCGGGGGCATTCTTAAGTCCGAATGGCATTCTTAAAAATTCAAAATGTCCCTCATCTGTGCTGAAGGCGGTTTTTGGAATAGATTCAGGGTGCATTTGTATTTGATGGAAACCTGAGGTTAGATCTAATGTAGTATAGTATATATTCTTTCCTAATTTATCTAAAACTTCTGTAATGTTTGGAATAGGGAATTTGTCATCTATTGTCTTTGCATTTAGCTTCCTATAATCTATGACCATTCTAAATTTTCTTTCGCCTGGAGCGTCTAATTTCTTGGGGACCATCCACACAGGTGACGACCAGGGTGAATGACTTTCTTGTATAATTTTATTATCTAGTAAGTTTTTGATTTGCTTATTAATTTCTTTTTTGTAAATTTCAGGATATCGATAAGATCTAGTATAGATAGGAGTATCATCTTTGCTAATTATTTTATGTTGAATAACGTCAGTATGTGTTAACATATCTTTTTCTTTTGGAAAAATACTTTCATATTCTTTTACTAATTTATAAAGTTCTCTTTGCTCTTCCAAATTCAATTGCTCTGCTCTGATTTCAATTTCTTCAATGTTATTCACAAAATTTTGATTTTCAAAATATTGTATTTTATAATTCTTATTTTGGATAGAGATTATATTTTTACTGAAATCTATTTTAACTTGCATTTCAATCATTGTTGGTAGACTCAATAATAAGTTGAATTGTTTATGAAAATCATGCAAATAAAATTTCAAGTCATTACCTTCGAATTGCAAAATTACATATTCGTTTCCATTATGTTCTCCTATTGCGGTTTTAAAATTAAATTTTTCCTCGTAAATTTTAAATTTTTGAATATTATTATAAACATATGTTTTACTAATCAAATTAATAGTGGATCCAGTGTCAATCAGCATATAATAATCTTTCATTTTCAAAAAGGGTAGCCGAGAATTTTGATATATATTTAGGATTTCTCGTGGATATTCGGGGGTACTTCTAAAAAAGGATTTTCCTCTTCTATATTTTCATCCTGATTATTGTCTGAAATTTTGTCAGTAATATAATTATATTCTTCTTCATCAAAATTTTGAGTTTCATCATCGTCGAAAGTTTCAGTATTGTTAATCTCTTCTACCGCGTAGTTTGGTCGATGAGTTCCAAATTGTTTATTTTGTTGAGTGAAGTAATTGTTGGATCTTGCAAAATTTTGCTTAGGTTGGAATGTTTGTCTGGTTTGATGTGACATAGGGATCGGTCTGACGTTCTGTGCATTTCTTATTCTTTGTTTAGGGGCAAATCCATAATTATTTGGATTTTTATTTTGAAAAGTTACGTTTCCGGTAGGGAAATTTGTTCCGGGAAATTTCTGGGGAGGAATACTAGGAAGTTGTCTAGTAATTGTTTTCGGATTTGGAATAAAGTTTGGATTTGGTTTAAGGTATTGAAAGTCGTTCTGTAATAGTATTTCTATGTCATTTATAGTCTGTGGATTTCTGGTAGCTAAATTGTTTCTATATGGGTCGTTAATAGTAGAAATAAAATTATTAATTATTAATTTTTCGGCAAATCTGATTGTAACTATTTTTGTGCCGGGATCATCCTCTTCAATGCTTACTCTTGATTTGAAGCTCAGGAATTTTTCTTTCGTTATTTCTAATAACTTATATGGATTTTTAATGTTTTGCATTTTCAATACTTCGTTAATTATTGTAACAGAATTACTTTTATCTTTAAAAGTATCTGCTAAATGGGTTCTCAATTCAGTCCAATTATTAAATTCTAAATCTTTAATGCTATCTAAAGCGCGTTCCGTAATCTTATTTTTTATGTTTAAAAATGTAATTGCTTTATCAAAATCATCTAGAGGTGGATTGAGAGTACCGAAGAGATTTTGAACAGTATTAACTGCATTTATAAAATTACTCAATTTATTTGGATCTCCATTATAAACTGGAATGGAGTTTAAAGCAAAATTAATTTTTTGAGTTCTATCAGCCATTGTTACTGGATTATTAATTGAAATTATATTCTCAATTTCTAAAATTGAATGTAATAGATCTGAATTATCTTCCAGTTTGAATATTTATTACTTATCCTTTATTTTACAACATTAATAAATTTTAAATTAAAAATTGGTGAATTAGTAAATTATAATGTGTGTTGTAATAAAGTGGCTCTGTGTCGGAGCTCGATTTCCGTCCTAACAGCTTTAGCAGTTCAGGAAATCCCTGTGTTATTTTTGTTAGATGTAATATTGTGTTGTGAAATATTTTTTCACTTACAATGAGACTATACTTGCTAAAACTGCGATAATCTGCATTGGAATTGGACACCGCTCGTTCTCGGCTTACGGAATCTGGGCGATGCTCTTTGCTTAGAGGTTGACGGACCTGGCCCGTTCTACGTTTCCTGGTGAATTCTCTGCTTGTGGAATCACCGGCTCTCGTTCTGCGGCTCTTTGGTACGGAGTTCGAAGTTTTGTTTTTCTGCTTTGAAGACCTGGGGCTCTGCTTCTAGCGGCTCTGTAGGCTCTTCTTATAATATTTGTATGTGGATATTCGTAGTTAATGGTAGAAACCAAAAAGCGATGATAATAACGAATTGAACTTTTTACAAGTTTTCGATCAGCTGCTTTTCTACGAATCCTACCGACTGCGCCAAATAAATAATACGTTCTTCGAAAAGTATTTTTAAAAAGTTTTATTGTTGCAGAAATAGAATATAAACTGAACTAAACTAGAATGGTTAGAATACAGGGTTTTTATACTAACTTAATGCTGACACGAATAATATGAGAGAATGAAATCATCTGACTACATTTCTATATACATAACTTGTACAAGTAAGTAGAACTCCATGGTAGCAAGAAGGGCCATAGGAATTCCATTTCCGTTATAATCGCCTACAAAATTGATTTATAGCACATCGCACATAAGCTTCTGAAGCAAAACTGTAACTGATGATAAATACAACAATTAGGTGGGCATAAAATTAATCTACGACCCAAATTGTCCAAATATTTGACTCCTATTCTTCAAAGTTGCTGGGAGCATGTCGTATATCAGTATTCTTTCTTCATATCATATATATTAATCTAAACGCAAAAAGTTTAAGCGTTGAGAATTGATTTTGTTGAACTATGTACAACTACATTCTCTGATTAGTTTTTCCACAATGCAAATTGGTGAACGTATAATTTTGAAAGGCGGGAGTCTTCCATATCGTATATCCCTGAGAATTTCCTTTGCTGTTCGTGTTGCAATATGGTGCACAAAGTCAGATACTACTAATAATATGAAATAATGAACATTCAATAAGTATCGAAGTAATACAAGTGAATCTCTTCTAACTCACTTGTACAAAGTATAAATAAGTAGTATTGTTGAACCGCCAGAATCACATTCTGAGATTTTGATGGAAATTCTCGTTTTGAGCATCCCTGAATGCATTTTGATTATTTTTGGCTTGACTTCGGTACGTACGTATGAATGTATGCATCTCTATAGTTGAATTTTGTATCTGAGACTGGTCCAAAGTCTAGTTTTGCAGCCCCTATTATGGTTGCAATCGTCTGTAACGCAAATGCACTGTACTTGGAATTTTTTTTGAATTTTCCTGAGGCATCTTAATGGTTATTTTCTATTTTAATATTTCTTGTTTCTTGTATTAATTCAAAACAATCAGGCGTGGAGTATTGAAATTTCGTATCAAACACTTCTATAAAACCTAATTGTACACTTTGCATCATGACTGCAGTCGGATTAAACAGGAGTGCAGTTTACTAAGCACGTTTTCGAATTTTCATATAAATCCAGAACAGTCAGCCGTAGTATCTTGAAATTTCGTATCTAGAGAAATTGTAGCATTCGATTCGAATAATAACTTAATATTCTCATAACAATCTATTGGCTGGAATTAAGCTTTATCTGACAATCTTTCTCAAGTTTTCGCATAAATTCGAGACTTAGGCCGTAGAATGATGAAATTTGGTATTTGAGACTGCTAAAGCGTTCCAAGGCCAGTTGTACCGCTGTCACTTAAATTTTAGGTGCCTCCTAACTCAACAATATCGTATCAAAATTTGAAAATTGGATGTGACATAAACATTGCTGTCCTTATTTCGATTCGACATTTTTTGTATAAGTGAAGCTTAAAATTTGAGTTAGAGCGGTTCAACTGACCATTAATGAACTGTAGCATCTGAATGATTGAATTATCATCTCAAATTTTGGTTGGAGTCGATTTTGCCTAGAGTCAATATTAGTATCAACTGTTAATTATTGAGTCAAAAGATGTACAAGTAAGACATGTGGTGTCCACATTAGATTTTTTCTATGTTCTCGAGCAAAACGGTGTTATATCTTTCAAGATTAAATAGTGAATGCAAAATTGTTCAAAATGCTACCCGCCTAATATTGCCACCACATAATATTATCCTTGTCTATTCTTCTCCTTTCCCTTCCGAACGGAGCAGGGGTGGCACCATGGTTTTTTTTTAAGGCATTTGACCTTCACTATCAATTGGTACTAGTTTCAAACATAAGATCTAACAGGGCAGTTGATCCTAACAAAAATGAACAATAGTAACCTTTTTCCGACACTTGAAGCAGAATTCTAGATTTATAAAGTCTGTCACCTCATTGACCACAATATTCTCGATTGATTCATATTATACAATTTGACCATAAGTTCGATCAGGGAACTTGAGATGCGGCCGGCTCGCCGACTTCAAGAAATGTTTGCAAACAGTTGCGACAACAGAGTCAATGTTCATCTATCCAAAAACTGAATAAGAGAAGCGATGATATGATAACTCGCACAAATTGAAATATGAGATAGAATGGATGTATGTTATATGGAATCAGTTTGAGCATATCATTTCCAAACTACAGTTATTGTTGAATACATTCAATATATAGCCCTCTGCGGAAACCAGGCACGCGAATAGTTGAAGCTCTCATTTGAAAAAAATTCAACTTGTACCTTGAACCAAATTGTGGCTTTCCACAGTAACTCAAATTATCTTCTGGTGTACTTTGTTACCGACAGATTCAAGAAAAATAAAGCAACATTTTCGTTTCTTACACAAAATTGTTCCCGTTTTATGCTGCCAGTGAATTCTAAATTGAACAAAAAGAAAAACTCAAATAATGTTTTCGCCAAGTCCCAACTTATATGTATGTTGTATACCAACTATTTACATTTTTCAGTCATGATGGATGTGATATCCATGTAAGAGATTATATTATTAGGAGCAAAAATAAGTTTTTATTCCCTTGTATATCACAAGCTTATATTAATCTTATGATGTATTACAGATGATATGTAATAATGATGATTCATCCATCCATTCTAGCTTTCTTTCGATCATACTGAGAGTGCAACTTTGTGACCATCAGGGACTTCAAAAACATGAATAATTTGAGATTCATCAATTTGGTCCTAGTAACAGCAATGATGAACTTGCAACAAAAATGTTCCACTTGCTTTGTACAAACGATATAATTTGTTTTTCTACAACAATTATAAGACCACATCACGGATGAAATAGCGAGTTCTCACATTCTATAGGGATCCTTTAGTTGAGGAGCCGACCGCACCTTATGTTCCCTAGTCGAACTTACGGTCAAATTTTATATGAATAATTCAAAAATGTAGTGGTCAATTGGGTGACAAACTTTTTAAATCTGGAATCTTGTCCTAAGCGTCAGAAAAAGGCTACTTCCGGTCAATTTTCGTCAGAGTCAACTTCTCTGATAGAACTTATAATTAAAACTGGTACTTGTTAGTAGCGGAGGTCGGATACTCCGAGAAAAAACCAAGGTATTACCCTCTGCCCTGTCGTTTACAACTTCCCTTATGATTGTTGTGCTTTTTCCTCTGTTTTGAATAGAACAGAGGTAGTATCCTGGTTTTGTCCTGAAGTACTTGACCTCTGCAATCGATTAATACTAGTTTCAGATTAACCACGAACTTATTGACCGGATATGGCCTTTTTTGATCCTTAGGACTAGATCCTGGATTTATAAAGGTGACATCCTAATGACTACTATATCTTTGATCAATTTATATACAATTCGGCCCTAAAACTGACTAGAAACGTTGAGGTGCGATCGGCTCTTGAACTATTAGAAAGAGGTACATGAATTTGCTCACTTACTCCTCATACTTGAGTCAGTACTCAACTGTTTTTTCCTAATATTTCAAATTGACTGCTCAAATTTTAAGTTGATAAAGAATTACTTCTAAGCAAGTATAATTTCTGACATCCAGTAACTGTACTATAATACTTCAGTCTGCAATAAAATATTGGTAGAAATATTATGCTATGACATACATAAGAAATGCAATTCCAAAATTCAAGCCATACTCCCAACAAATTCCATGTCAGAAGCGCAAGCATCTGTTTCATTATCGATCGATGTTCTGCGACAGTGTTGTCAAGTTTCTGGACGCCAGTATGATGGCGAAATATATGAAGTGGGAATATACACGTATATTTTTGACGCCACTAAAAATTGAAGCGGAATTTTTCGGAACTAAAAATATACGGAAATTTTCATTTCCCTATCATTTTGGCGTCAAAATGAAATTTTGAATTCAGCCTCTAGAGGTCGGGAACAAGCCAGGAAAAAATTTTGAAGCAATTCTAAAGTGGCGTCCGATATACGGACTCCAATTTACAATGGACGCCAGATTAAATGCAAACGCGCAATATTAGGACGCCAAAATGATATGAGGATTTATATATATATATATATATATATATATATATATATATATATATATATATATATATATATTTATAAATCCTCATATCATTTTGGCGTCCTAATATTGCGCGTTTGCATTTAATCTGGCGTCCATTGTAAATTGGAGTCCGTATATCGGACGCCACTTTAGAATTGCTTCAAAATTTTTCCTGGCTTGTTCTCGACCTCTAGAGGCTAAATTCAAAATTTCATTTTGACGCCAAAATGATAGGGAAATGAAAATTTTCGTATATTTTTAGTTCCGAAAAATTCCGCTCCAATTTTTAGTGGCGTCAAAAATATACGTGTATATTCCCACTCAATGACGTATTATTAGAGTAGACCCAGCGCGTCCTATGGCAGACCACAGTTTGTTGTGATGTTAGCACTTACAAGGTGAGGGGTTCTGAGAAGCGAAGGGAGTAAACATGCTTGTTATGCGGTTTGCCTGCTTTTATTTATGTTTGAGAAGTGCGCGCCTTTATTCTGTACTGTATGTATATATTTGTTGAAATAGAAGTAATAATATATTAATTGCTTCAAAATAAAAAAATACGAGATTTTTCCCACATCTCACAATCGATATTTTTTCAAATGAAAAACGCAACCTGCGATACAACGATGTTTACCTTCCTCACCCCACTGTTTATTCCTGCATCAAAACAAATGCCGCGTGCTGGGTCTACTGTTAATACGTCATTGTTCCCACTTCATATATTTCGCCATCATACTGGCGTCCAGAAACTTGACAACACTGTCGCAGAACATCGATCGATAATGAAACAGATGCTTGCGCTTCTGACATGGAATTTGTTGGGAGTATGGCTTGAATTTTGGAATTGCATTTCTTATGTATGTCATAACATAATATTTCTACCAATATTTTATCGCAGACTGAAGTATTATAGTACAGTTACTTGATGTCAGAAATTATTCTTGCTTAGAAGTAATTCTTTATCAACTTAAAATTTGAGCAGTCAATTTGAAATATTAGGAAAGTTGAGTACTGACTTAAGTATGAGGGGTAAGTGAGCAAATTCATGTACCTCTTTCCAATAGTTCAAGAGCCGACCGCACCTTTACGTTCCTAGTCAGATTAAGGGCCGAATTGTATATGAATTGATCGAAGATATAGTAGTCATTAGGATGTCACCTTTATAAGTCCAGGATCTAGTCCTGAGGATCGAAAAAAGGCCATTTCCGGTCAATAAGTTCGTGGTTAATCTGAAACTAGTATCAATCGATTGCAGAGGTCAAGTACTTTAGGACAAAACCAGGATACTACCTCTGTTCTATTCAAAACAGAGGAAAAAGCACAAAAATCATAAGGGAAGTTCTAAACAACAGGGCAGAGGATGATACCTTGGTTTTTTCTCGGAGTATCCGACCTCCGCTACTAACAAGTATCAGTTTTAATTATAAGTTCTATCAGAGAAGTTGACTCTGACGAAAATTGACCGGAAGTAGCCTTTTTCTGACGCTTAGGACAAGATTCCAGATTTAAAAAGTCTGTCACCCAATTGACCACTATATTTTTGATTGATTCATATGAAATTTGACCGTAAGTTCAATTAGGGAACATAAGGTGCGGTCAGCTTCCTAACTATAGGATCACTATAGAATGTGAGAACTCGCTATTTCATCCGTGATGTGGTCTTATAATTGTTGTAGAAAAACAAATTATATCGTTTGTACAAAGCAAGTGGAAAATTTTTGTTGCAAGTTCATCATTGCTGTTACTAGGACCAAATTGATGAATCTCAAATTATTCATGTTTTTGAAGTCCCTGATGGTCACAAAGTTGCACTCTCAGTGGGATCGAAAGAAAGTTAGAATGGATGGATGAATTATCATTATTACATATCTCCTGTAATACATTATAAGATTAATATAAGCTTGTGATATACAAGGGAATGAAAACTAATTTTTGCTCCTAATAATATAATCTATTACAGGATATCACATCCATCATGGCTGAAAAATGTAAAAAGTTGGTATACAACATACATATAAAGCTCGCTGCACACGATGCAATTTTTCAAGCAATTTTGTTCACTTGGCGCTGCACTGGGTGCCACGCTTGCTCCAATGCAAGAAATTTGGTGCGATGCGGGGTACTAGACTTACCACGAGACTTGTTTTTCAAGATAGGTTCGGTGCTATTTTTCGCACTTGCTGCGCCACTGACTGCTGTCCACAGCCAATCATAGCAGACGACGAAATCACGTGATTACATCACTGAGTTGTATGTCGCATGCTGTGCCTCATTAGTACATTGTGTTTTGTGGTGTTTTAAGATACAAATAAGTAAAAATTAAGGCTAGTGGACATTAGGTAATGTTTACGTACCCTAGCTCAGGGTGTATACCAAAAAATTTAATGAAAATTCCCTGACTTTTCAATAAAATTCCAGACAGTAAAAAACAAAAGTTTGATACAAGCTTACATATAATCACAGATTAATGTTGCAGTTCTGTGTGAACCCTATAAATCTGTGAATTAAAAACAAAATCGCAACGAACTTGATATCATGAACGAATTTACATTAATCGACAAAAGTAAATGTACTTTAATAAATTTTTTTTTCATGAATTTAGAGATCTGGAAGACTTATAGATTTGCACAGATGGCCCTAGTATCTTAAAGAGTGAAAATATACTTTTATGAGTAGTAATGCATAAATATCCTATGATGTATTTTTTCCAGACAAATATCAGAGATTCCCTGACGATTCCATGACATTTCCAGTTTATCTAAATTCCCTGACATTTCCAGGTTTTTCACGTTTGGTATACACCCTACTAGCTCGTCAAAAAAAATGTTGAGAACTCTGCGGCCTTGATTCCTTCTCAAAAATCACTCTCTTGACCAAAGTTTTTTCTTCTTTTTTTCTGTCTCGTAATTCGCAAGCTATAACTGCAGCAAATGCTCCTGCTTTCCTCCGACGATTAGTTTCGGCAACATCCATACTTGTAATGTGAAGATCTACCAAGTCTACGTTCTAGTGTTAGAATGAGTGGCACAGCTTGCATCGTGTGATGCGAGAATAAGTGTCACACTAAGTGTACCTCAAAGTGGCCCAGTGCGCAAGAAAACTTGCTGCAAATTAAGTGAACAAAATTGCATGGAAAATTGCCTCGTGTGCGGCGGGCTTAAGTTGAGACTTGGCGAAAACATGATTTGAGTTTTTCTTTTTGTTCAATTTAGAATTCACTGGCAACATAAAACCGGAACAATTTTGTGTAAGAAACGGAAATGTTGCTTTATTTTTCTTGAATCTGTCGGTAACAGAGTACACCAGAAGATAATTTGAGTTACTGTGGGAAGCCACAATTTGGTTCAAGGTACAAGTTGAATTTTTTGCAAAGGGCTATATATTGAATGTATTCAACAATAACTGTAGTTTGGAAATAATATGCTCAAACTGATTCCATATAACATACATCCATTCTATCTCATATTTCAATTTGTGCGAGCTATCATATCATCGCTTCTCTTATTCAGTTTGTGAATAGATGAACATTGACTGTGTTGTCGCAACTGTGTGAAAACATTTCTTGAAGTCGGGGAGCCGGCCGCACCTCAAGTTCCCTGATTAAACTTATGGTCAAATTGTATAATATGAATCAATCGAGAATATTGTGGTCAATGAGGTGACAGACTTTATAAATCTAGAACTTTGCTTCAAGTGTCGGAAAAAGGTGACTATTGTTCATTTTTGTTGAGATCAACTTCCCTGTTAGATCTTATGATTGAAACTAATACCAATTGATAGTGAAGGTCAAATGCCTTAGGAAAAAATCATGGTGCTACCCCCTGCTCCATTCGGAAGGGAAAGGAGAAGAATAGACAAGGATAATATTATGTGGTGGCAAAATTAGGCTGGTAGCATTTTGAACAATTTTGCATTCCATATTTAATCTTTGATGAAAGATATAACACCGTTTTGCTCGCAATATATGGAAAAAATCTAATGTGAACACCACATGTCTTACTTATACATCTTTTGAATCAATAATTAACAGTTGATACTAATATTGACTCTAGGCAAAATCGACTCCAACCAAAATCTGAGATGATAATTCAATCATTCAGATGCTACAGTTCATTAATGGTCAGTTGTTCCACTTTAACTTAAATTTTAAACTTTACTTATACAAAAAATGTCGAATCGAAATAAGGACAGCAATGTTCATGTCACATTAAATTTTCAAATTTTGATACGATATTGTTGAGTTAGGTGGCACCTAGAATTTAAGTGACATCGGTGCAACTGGCCATGGAACGCTTTAGCAGTCTCAAATACCAAATTTCATCATTCTACGGCCTAAGTCTCGAATTTATGCGAAAACTTGAGAAAGATTGTCAGATAAAGCTCACTTCCAGCTAATAGATTGTTATGAGAATATTGAGTTATTATTCGAATGCTACAATTTCTTCAGATACAAAATATCAAGACTCTACGGCTGATTGTTCTCGATTTATATGAAAATTCGAAAACGTGCTTAGTAGACTGCACTCCTGTTTAATCCGACTGCAGTCATAATGCAAGGTGTACAATTAGGTTTTATAGAAGTGTTTGATACGAAATTTCAATACTCCACGCCTGATTGTTTTGAATTAATACAAGAAACTCGAATAGACTGTGCAATTTCAGCACAGCCAATTAATATTAAAATAGAAAATAGCCATTAAGATGCCTCAGGAAAATTCAAAAAAAATTCTAAGTACAGTGCATTTGCGGTACAAACGATTGCAACCATAATAGGGGCTGCAAAACTAGACTTTGGACCAGTCTCAAATACAAAATTCAACTATATAGATACATACATTTATACGTACGTACCGAAGTCAAGCCGAAAATAGTCAAAATGCATTTAGGGATGCTCAAAACGAGAATCTCCATCAAAATCTCGAAATGTGATTCTGGCGGTTCAACAATACTGCTTATTGATACTTTGTACAAGTGAGTTGAAAGAGATTCACTTGGATTACTTCAATATTTATCAAAAGTTCATTATCTCATATTATAAGTAGTATCGGACTTTGTGCACCATATTGCAACACGAACAGCGAAGGAAATTCTTAGGGATATACAATTTGGGAAACTCCCGACTTTCAAAATTATACGTTTACCAATTTGCATTGTGAAAAAACTATCAGAGAATGCAGTTGTACATAGCTCAACAAAATTTTATTTTCAACGCTTGAACTTTTTGCCTTTAGATTGATATATAAGGTATGAAGAATGAATACTGATATACGACATGCTCCCAGCAACTTTGAAGAATAGGAGTCAAATATTTGGACAATTTTGGTCGTAGATTAATTTTATGCCCACATAATTGTTGTATTTATCATCAGTTACAGTTTTGCTTCAGAAGTCTATGTGCGATGTGCTATTAATCAATTTTGTAGGCGATTATAACGGAAAAGGTATTTCTATGGCCCTTTTTGTTACCATGGAGTTTTACTTACTTGTACACATCTATCTAAATTCACTATTTGCACGATTGGACGTATTCATATGTTTACCGGCTCTCCATTCAAGGTGGTATGTTGATTTTACCGGCAAACTGTGATTACTATGGTTATGCTGACTTACCGCCCATGAGCAAAAGCGGTAAGTGAAAAATTGTGGACTTCCACAGAAAGTATAAATTTATTCATCGTTATTTATGATTGAATATTCACAATAAAATGTCAAACTTGACAGCTGACAGCAAATGCGCTATGAGTGGTTACTCAATTTGAAAGAGAATATTAGGATTCATATTTGAGGTAGGTCTTCCAATCGTACAAAAAATTTTTTAAGCATCACTGTCAATAATTACAGGACCAATTTCGCTCAATTTTTGCAAAACTTTGCCAAGGCTCAGCCTCCAAACATTATTTTCAATCGGCAAACCGTACTTACTGACCTTAATACTTGAATAACTATTTTGGGACTGATCTGTCCAAATTTACTTTTTTGGGACTGATCTATGAAAACTACTTGATTAACACTACACACTTACCTCTATGGGCAGTTGGATGAGGTCTTAGAAACAATTTGCGCCGAAATATGTATCATATCCTTCCGTCAATCTCTATAGATCTTGCAATTAGAGAAGTAGATACGCATTTTCAGACAATAAAATAAGACAATTTCAATGGCAACTAAGATAAACATTTGCAATGTTTCAGAAACGAATGAATAAAATTTAGTGATTTTAAATTCTTTTGTGATGATCGCCTGAAAAAAACGGGATATTCTGATACTCTCTTCTGGTCTTAGCTGGCGTTTCGGCCGTGAACTACAAATTCGACCAAAAAAGATCAGCTCCATGGTCTTGATACACTAATTCCTTTTTTGTATCTTCCATATAATTCCTATTTTGTATCGTCCATCTAACAGGATCGATTCATAATGGTGAAGTGAGTTTTCTCTCAGGTATTCATAAGGATATGTATGAAGACTACTCGATAAACTGGTATTTATTATTGAAGTACTAAGATGAGGTATCTTATGAAAGCAACAAATAAAAACTCAGTACACAGATAAAGTTTCATTTAGTTGCCTGAAACTCCATTACTGTTGCTATCCAAATTTCATTCCCAACCAAAAGTTTCTGTAGGGAAGACTTCCCAGCATTTCAATAATTTAAATTGACGATTATTGATTGAACTGATAACGCATACTTGAATTAGGGTAGCAACACTAGTTTAAATATTTTGAATGTTGAGAGGAAAGTCGGTAATATGATAATAATTGTAGACAAATATTTTATCCGCTAGAGCTGAATCCAAGGGAACAACTCTAAGACATGTACCAAGTAGTATAGGGTATTTGATAAGCCCGATAGGCACGGGTTCATGGACCTTGGCTTAAGGAGGCCTTAACTTTGAGGATTTCACAAGCATTTGAGTCACCAGATCATGGATCTCATTGAATTACGACCTATGAGCTTCAATGAGTCTTGATCTGGCATTTGTGATGATTAAGAGAGGATGATAATTTCACAATCAAAAGTATCTGAACTAAGATTGTGAAGAATTCAATACTCTTCCAAGAAGTTATGAGATTTTTTTGTGTGCCTTACGGCTCTTAGGATATTGCAAAAATACTCTGTACTTTTTTTTACGATATGATGACCTAATGAGGGGAGGTTTCCAGCTCCCAGAATTGGGATTTATATTCACACTGACCCTCATCACACATTTATAGAAAAATTGTGAGCAAAATGCAAGTTTAGACAAAAATTTTGTCACATTTCCATAGAGCAATTATTATCACAATTTATATGACATCCGTAAGTCCTTCCTGATAAATTATCCTTCACATACTTCCATTCACGGAATCTACCAACAGATCACGGACATGGCAAATACATTTTACTTCAGAACTCCAAAATAGCAATTATCAATCAAAAATCCATATTTTTTCGCAGAATCTTTCAATTTACTATGAGTTCTCTATCAAACAATGACATAATACTACTCTATGAAGATGTCTTAAGTATCAACCCATTTCAAAACTTGAATAATGTAATTCTACGCAAACCTTTGAATATATCGCTTCACATGTGTCATCGATAGAACATTCTACGCAAGAGAGGTGCTTTTCGGACTGTAAAAACTAAATATGGCAACAAGGGGGACGCCACTTCAAACATGAAGTGAAAGCATATATATAGATAGAACGCCACTATAAACGCAATATGTAACGTATATTATTGACGCCACATTGATGTTATGATAAAAGGAGTTCATATTGTATAGGAAATGGAAACTCTGTGAATATTGCGTGAAATGGAATTTCTGTGTGAAATCTGAAGAGCCCATGAGAAATTATGTGATATAATTCGATCAGATCTCAACCATACGCGTTCCTTTCAGTAGACGCCAAAATGAACATCTTTGTAAGGACGTCAAATTGATAGGGTGATTTATATATATATATATATATACACATACGGGTACAGTTTGGGTGCTGACTGAAGATATCTTCAGGTATTTTGGTGTAGATTTGTTGTACGATTCCACCTTATTTGTATTCTGTCAAATCTGTTATATATATATATATATATATATATATATATATATATATATATATATATATATATATATATATATATATATATATATATATATATATATATATATATATATATATATATATATATATAACAGATTTGACAGAATACAAATAAGGTGGAATCGTACAACAAATCTACACCAAAATACCTGAAGATATCTTCAGTCAGCACCCAAACTGTACCCGCATTTGGACAGACGGATCAAAACTAAATGAAAAAACAGGGGCAGCCATAGTAATAGGAGGAGAATACAAAATAACACAGGAATACAGACTCCCAAACAACTCAAGTATCTATACCGCCGAAATCTACAGCATCCTCAAGGCAACAGAAAACGGTCAAGAAAATATGGAAACCGAATACATCATATGCACAAATTCATTAAGCGGTATACAAAGCATACAGAAATACAGCCCAACTCAACCACTAGTGGATCAAGCAAAAAGAACATCGCATCATAAATGACCAAAAAAAAAACGTCATATATATGTGAATACCATCACACTGCGGCATCGAAGAGAACGAAAAAGTAGACATTGCAGCAAAAGAATCAGCGAATCTTGAAGACTTCATAGATATCAGAATACCAGGCCAGGATGTCAAAAACATCATTGAAATTAAACAAAAAGATGAATGGAATAACAGTTGGACAAATATATCAAACAATGAACTAAGAGAAGTAGAACCTTATACGGACCCCTGGACTACAACCACAAATAGAAAACAACAAACAATAATGAGCCGCCTCAAGATAGGCCACACAAATCTTACACACAACCATCTTCTTTCAAGAACGGAATTAGACATATGCAAAAATTGTAATACCACAATAACAGTGAAACACATCATGATCGAATGCCCAAAGTATGAAATACAAAGAACAAGCGACAAGATTCCAAGCCAACTCAATCAAGCATTACGGACCAACGGACCAAATATAAATGAAATAATAAAATTTCTTGAAGAAATCCTACTATACAGCAAAATATAAATCGTGAAATGTAATATCGAAAAAAAAGGTAATAACACATAAAGTACCAAGGTACGAATGACCATGTAGTTTGTGTATCAAATAAATTGAAAAAAAGAAAGAAGATTAGCTAAGAACCTTGATTTCTTAGACAGCAATTTTGGAAGAGAATTCTGTGTGACATTTGTGGAACAGGAGGATAATATTAAAAATTATGAGTGATAATATCCACAGCGCGATTGAATATTTAAGTTCTGTGCACAAACCATGTTACATTCAAAATTTGAGCATGCCTTGACAACTGAGAGTATCTTTATACATATTGTGAACTGTCATTTATTTCCAGAGCATCAAGGCAAAGAAACCATAACAGATCAATTGTAGTTGGGAATATCTCAAAGAGATATATCGGAAAACTAGCGCAATTATCTTATAGACAATGAATTCTTCTTGTAAGTATATCAGTGGTATGTTTACAGTTTGAAATTAAATTTTGACCAGAAACCAAGACAATCATACAAAATGTCATGACCTAGGTCACTATTAAATATTGAATGCAAATTTATACAGTGATATTGCGTTTACAAGTGTCATTTAAAAAAACTCCTTATTCATCTGGTAGATCCTTACTAACTACTTGTGACAATAGTTTCTATCCAGTACAAATCTCAATTATATAGGATTATCCTTTGTATTACAGAATGAGAGCACATCTTATAGCGAAAGTTTCATCCTTCTTCTCAACATGAGGAAAAGCTTGTTGCAAGATTATCCTTCACTTAGAATGAAAATCAGATTTATAAATCTATACAAGCGTTCAAAATATTCTTCTACGTTTTGAGTTTGATTCTGTTTGGAATCAACAATCCAAATTGCAAATCCAGTAATATCAACGTATGATAAAGTTTTGACAATGGATATGCATGTTATCGACTGCAAATCAAAACTAACTTCACTCAGAAATAATTAAGAGTAACTTGTGGACTCGTATTATGATGATGGAACAAACGAGTCTCAGTAAATTTTGTATAAATGTCGAGGCTTGGATTGCATCTATGAATGCCCCGATGCATACTTCCCTTTCTTCTATCTTGATGAACATTCAAGAATTTGGATGAATTTAATTGAGTCTTCAGTCATTCGATACAAATCCTGCGTGAGTGTTTGGAAATTACGAATATTTTATACTCTTGTCTACACATATATCAAATACTAGTTTATGTTACATATTTTTTTTTTTTTTTTGTGGTCTGGTTTCGGAACAGATTACTGTTTATCAAGCAACATAAGAAACTAGAACCAGTACAAAAAAATATTTTGACATAAAATGAGATCGTATGGTGGATCAACAGCATTCTTAGACACAGCACGTATTTGGCAGGTGCTATTTGTGAATTATTGGAAGCTTCGCTCTACATTTTATACGGCAACTCATTCAATAAAATCAGAAGCATAGGCATATCCTTAGTAACTACTTGTAACAGTTATTCATACCCACTACAAATCTCAATTATATATAGTAGATTATCCGTTATGTTACAGAGAGAGAGTACATTTTCCAGCAGAAGTTTTTTCCTTTTTTCAACAAAAGGAGATGTATTTTTGAAGGATTATCCTTAATTCATAATAGAAATAAGATTTATGAATCTCCACAAGCGTTCAAAATCCTTTTATGTATTGAAATTGTTTCTGTTAGAAAATATGGTATCCAACAGTCCAAATCGCAAATCCAGTGATATTAATGCGAGATGAAAGTTTGACAGCGGATATGCATGTTCTTGACAGAGGATCAAAATTCACTTGATCAAGAAATGATTGAGAGTAACTTGTGTGCTTGTATTATTATGAGTAACAAACATCTCGTACAAACGTCATATATGAATACATACTTTCTCTTCTCAGAAACTCCTTTCTATTTTGTTCACAGCTCGATTTACTTTTTTAATAGTAAAATTTTATTCCCCAAAGTTCAAACTGATATTGTAGAATCATACTATTTCCTTCTATACTATGTCGTAGAGGAACTACAATCAAAGTATCCGCAGCATTTTTCGTCTTTCAAAATCGTTATAAATTCAAGTAACTTGGATGAAATAATGAAACCAGGCCGATGGCCAGTTGGTGCGTACATAGCGAGGTTTTTTCAACGACGACTAGAAAACAAAATCTTGAAATAACGTCTACACAACAACTAATATCCCTCGATATTCTACCTGACCGATCCAACCAATCTAACTTAGATTCAAATCAATATTTTTACACATCTTGCATCAGAATATGCAGTGTTTACGAAATGAAGTGGAAGAATTAGAAATATTCTTATCAACGCAATCCTGTAATATATTATGTCTCTCAGAACATTGGCTAACAGAAAATGAGCTAGCAGCTTTTGAAATTAAAAATTATAACTTAGCCTGTTACTATGTAAGGAAAAAACATATTCATGGTGGTGTTATTATATATTGCAATAGCAAAATTGATTATCAAATTGTAGATTTATGGATCGATTCTGTTCACTGTCCTATAAATTTGTAAATTCATAATAGACCAGGGAGCTAGTGACAAGTGGGGCTCTCAGATTTTATACCGCTTGCCTTTTTGATGGTTGATAATTTACCTCTTCATAAGAGAGATAAAAATGTTATTGAGCGATGCACGCTTTCCGGTCATAGTTCAAATTTCAATCAAAGGTCTGAAAAAAAAGTGGTTTCTTTCGTGATATCATATTGCATGCCTTTGTAATATTTAATAATTGAAATTAATCTAAAGCCAAGTACTGAAAGGCAAGCGATTCGCAACAGCCCAAATGGCTCGAAGGGTTGCGTGAACTTGTGAAAAAAAATATGAAAAATGCCGTGTTTCCAAATTGCATGCCAATGGAAAAAATTAAAGTTTTAGTCATAAAACCCATGTAAAAAAATTGGCAAGCATTCCTCGTTGGCGCAAGGGTTTAAAATTTGGGGGTAATTTTGCATAAATTTTGCACCAATTAGCCGTGATTTGAAATTGCATGCCATTTCAACTATAGGTAATTTGTTCGATGAATTGTTATTGAGGAAATTGGCATGCACCCCAGGATGTCCCAAAATGGGGGCATGCATTGAGGAAATTGCAAAAAAAAAGAAGTAAAATTGCCGTCATTTTATTTTGCATGCCACTGTGTATTTCGTTCAAAATTATCTTTTTCAGACGACACAAACAATGGCAAGCATGTTGCTCAGGCTCATCATTGATAAATTTTGGAAAAAGGATTGAGAAAAATTGCCCGTAAATTAATTCAGTAAAATTAACAGGAATTATTCTGCGAATTTATTTATTCAATTTTTTTGACTTATTTCAAACAATAATGGCCTAGTTGAGTCTCTCTTAAAATATTGCAAAGAGCTACAATTTAAATTATCAATAATGTTTTCATAGCAACAATTCCAAAAATATTCAATTGAAATCACTGGAAACATCAAATTTTCCCATTAATATCAGTATTAGCTCTAACTGGGTATAACATTGAATTGCAGCCAATAAGGCACTAGAATAATATTATTTCAAAGAGTCCTAATAAGGACGAAACACGTATGTACAGTTGACATCCCAACTTCTGAATTTGTGAGATCTTAAGGTTTTGGATCTTGCTATCAATAAAATAATAACCACACATATTAACAACGAAAAAAATAATATTTATGTTCTTACTTTTCCCTCGGAATGTGAATAAGTTATGTGGATGGAATATTGTAACAAAATATATTTTTGAAAGTTAAATTGCCTTCATCTGGAACTCAAGAGTAGGTATAGCTTCATTATCAGGCAAAAATATTATTATCATTATGAAAAAATAAAAAAAGCTTATTACCAGGAGAAACAATTTATTATCATAGAAAAATCATACTCAGATAGCTAATGGGATGTTTCATAATATAAATAAATAGGAATGGGAAGGAATCTGAAATTGGCAATAATTGCTCAAATTTCCATTTCTTCATCATAATTATTGTCAATTTCAGGTTCCTCTTCAGTAGTTTCACCACCTATTCGAGAATAAGTGTCGCTGTCATCATCGTCCGATTAATCCTTATCGTCCTTATTGTCGGCCCTTTTTACAATATCATGTTCTTTAATAATTGTAGGAAGAGTTAAGTTTCAATTTATGATTTTCTTTATCAATTTAGGATGATCATTTCGACTGTTGAAGTCATTTTCAGGTATCTTTTTTATGAAAAATATATATATTATAAATTGAAACTCAACTCTTCCTACAATTATTAACTTAAAATGTTTCAACTTTTTCCCAATGGAAAAAAATCATGCTCATTAACTCTATTCATTTTCATACTATTCTTCACTTATTTATGCCAAACGGAAAACTTACTGGTGCAAAAGTATTGTTTATCAACCTAATTGTATTACTTTGAATATATAATCTGCACTATTATGAAAGATTTACCTCCTGCCATGTCTATAATTACAAACTAAGTTGATTCTAGGGCATATTTTCTTGATTTTTTTTTTCATCTGTAAATGTTTGTCTTATGTCATATGCATTAGATTTTTTTATTTCAACTTGAAGCATAATAGTCCGTGAGACAGCGCATACATTTTTTGTTGATTACCGCTCACTTGAAACTTTGTGAGTGGCTTCATTGTGATGAGTCCGACAACTTTTTCATTTGACAAAATTCTAGATTCTTACCATTAGTACCAACATACTTATGACAAGCCGATAACGGCTTGTCGGATTCACCGGTAGCCTCAATATTCATGTCGGACAATATTTTTCCTTCATTTTATTATCAAAAAATCTTTCGATTAGTGTAAAGATCAGTATAACGGTAATATTCTTTCAATTAATTAGCCCTCGCGGGTAAACGCCCCCAAATCTAGAATTTTGCTAAATGAAAAAGTTATCGGACTCATCACAATGAAGCCATTCACAAAGTTTCAAATTAGCGGTTATCAACAAAAAATTTAGGCGCTGTCTCACGGACTATAAGTATTTCTTTTTTGAAATACAAAATAAAATAACGAAAATATTCTTACTTTTTATTGCCACTTTTCTCAAAGTTTTTCAATGATCGGACAGAGTTACATGCATGCCATTTTCCAAAAAAATTTAAAACAGCATTTATTAATGTAATATAAAATGGCAGGCAGAATGAAGTCGGAGAAATTTTGCGTGTTTTTTATGCAACTTCCATCATCATTTAAAATATGAAGGGCTTGAGAAACATGCTTGCCATTCCCCAAACTAATTTAAAACAGCATTTATTAATGTAATACAGAATGGCAGGCAGAATGAAGTCACAGAAATTTTGCTAGTTTTTTATGCAACTTTCATTATTATTTAAAATATGAAGGGCTTAAGCAACATGCATGCCATTCTAAATTTATAATTATTTCACTTCAAAATAAAGTTTTTGCTCCATTTGAGGTAGTTTGAAATCACGGCTAATTGGTGCAAAATCTATGCAAGATTACCCCCAAATTTAAAACTCTTGCGCCAACGAGGAATGCTTGCCAATTTTTTTACAAGGGTTTTATGACTGAAACTTCAATTCTTTCCATTGGCATGCAATTTGGAAACACGGCAATTTTCATATTTTTTTTCACAAGTTCACGCAACCCTTTGAGCCACTTGGGCTGTTGCAAATCGCTTGCCTTTCAGTACTTGGCTTCAGATTAATTTCAATTATTCAACATTACAAAGGCATGCAATATGATATCACGGAAAAAACCACTTTTTTTCAGACCTTTAATTGAAATTTGAACTATGACCGGAAAGCGTGCATCGCTCAATAACATTTTTATCTTTCTTATCAAGAGGTAAATTATCAACCATCAAAAAGGCAAGCGGTATAAAATCGGAGAACCCCACCTATCACTAGCTCCCAGTCTATAAGCTACATATCGTTCGTAAGAGAACAATTTACAAATTTACAAATATGCCGATTCTGTTCATACATCTATAGGAAACGTTGTTACAGATTCCAAATATTAAGGTTATCTCGTAAACAAATCTTTAGCTAACTTCGTACTATTCAATCAACAATTGTTTCAATACTTCAAACGTCAAATCTAATATTGGAAAAAGGTATTTATTCGTATTATACTTGTGATTGTGAGGAAGTTTAATATCCAGTGAAATATATTATGGCGTAAGTAATTATTGATAGATTTTTTCTTCAAGCATCATCACTTATTGTTATTGTCAAAACATTGATGATTCAAAGAAGTAATGTAGCTAAAATTATTTTTTTAACTCCAGATCTGCAGAAATAGGAACGAAGAAAAGAAAACGTACTAAAAATACCACTGTCGAACAATATGAAATTTACATACAGTTTTTAGAAAATGATTATGTATTCCGGAGTGGTATTATAAATCCTACGTTGAAGGAAAATTATTTACCAAAAAAATGGCAAGAATTATCTGCGCTATTGAATGCTGTAGGTGATGGACCACATATAAGTGCTGAGGAATGGAAAAAGGTAAATTTCATATGTAATTTTTTCACATTAACAATAGTTATACGAGTGTTCAGCGCTTTGTTGATTGAAAATATCCAGTTCGAGCGAGAGCAAGAAAAATTATTGAGCACCAAACTAAGACTGGGTCAGGTCCCCAGACAGAATTTAAATTGACGCAAATAGAAGACAAAGCATTGTCACTATGGGGTAGAATAAGTATTACCGGAACTCCTCTCATTAATAGTTATGATGGACTCACACAAACTGAGAGTACAAATATTTTGAGCATCGAAGACATGCCAGTCGTGATGGTAGATTTAATTGAATGTTCCGATTTGACACAAAAAAATAGTGCAACAATCGAAGATAAAATTGAAGAACCAACTTCCCTTGGTGATAAAGGATCCGTCGCTGCAACTACGCCCAAAAGAACACTATCACCACAGAATAAATTCTCGAAAGTTCGACATCGACCAAAGCCATTATCAGCTCTCGCTGAAAAATTAATCAATGTATGTGATAACAATGATCACAATACAGCGGCACTCAATGCCACTTTAAATACATTCTGCACAAATTATATAAAATATAAAAATGAACGACTTGATTTGGAACGCAATAAATTCAATTTTGAATTAGCGAAGTATAAATTTGAGAATCCTGATTTTCATTATTTGAAATAATATAAATATCACTAGGGAATGTTCTGCTCAGTATATGTATACTATATTCATATTTCTATGAGTAGAATCTTCATTCTATTTGTTAATAAATATGAGTAGGACTTTTGTTACTTTCACTTTGAATAGATTAAAATCTTTTTCTGTAGAAAATGTAAACAATTTTTATAATTCAGTAAAATACAATTCTTAATGTCAAGTATTATTTTATATATTATTCCTAATATACTCTTCACGAGTATTATGATGATGAAACAAACGAGTCTCAGTAAATTTTGTATAAATGTCGAGGCTTGGATTGCATCTATGAATGCCCCGATGCATACTTCCCTTTCTTCTATCTTGATGAACATTCAAGAATTTGGATGAATTTAATTGAGTCTTCAGTCATTCGATACAAATCCTGCGTGAGTGTTTGGAAATTACGAATATTTTATACTCTTGTCTACACATATATCAAATACTAGTTTATGTTACATATTTTTTTTTTTTTGTGGTCTGGTTTCGGAACAGATTACTGTTTATCAAGCAACATAAGAAACTAGAACCAGTACAAAAAAATATTTTGACATAAAATGAGATCGTATGGTGGATCAACAGCATTCTTAGACACAGCACGTATTTGGCAGGTGCTATTTGTGAATTATTGGAAGCTTCGCTCTACATTTTATACGGCAACTCATTCAATAAAATCAGAAGCATAGGCATATCCTTAGTAACTACTTGTAACAGTTATTCATACCCACTACAAATCTCAATTATATATAGTGGATTATCCGTTATGTTACAGAGAGAGAGTACATTTTCCAGCAGAAGTTTTTTCCTTTTTTCAACAAAAGGAGATGTATTTTTGAAGGATTATCCTTAATTCATAATAGAAATAAAATTTATGAATCTCCACAAGCGTTCAAAATCCTTTTATGTATTGAAATTGTTTCTGTTAGAAAATATGGTATCCAACAGTCCAAATCGCAAATCCAGTGATATTAATGCGAGATGAAAGTTTGACAGCGGATATGCATGTTCTTGACAGAGGATCAAAATTCACTTGATCAAGAAATGATTGAGAGTAACTTGTGTGCTTGTATTATTATGAGTAACAAACATCTCGTACAAACGTCATATATGAATACATACTTTCTCTTCTCAGAAACTCCTTTCTATTTTGTTCACAGCTCGATTTACTTTTTTAATAGTAAAATTTTATTCCCCAAAGTTCAAACTGATATTGTAGAATCATACTATTTCCTTCTATACTATGTCGTAGAGGAACTACAATCAAAGTATCCGCAGCATTTTTCGTCTTTCAAAATCGTTATAAATTCAAGTAACTTGGATGAAATAATGAAACCAGGCCGATGGCCAGTTGGTGCGTACATAGCGAGGTTTTTTCAACGACGACTAGAAAACAAAATCTTGAAATAACGTCTACACAACAACTAATATCCCTCGATATTCTACCTGACCGATCCAACCAATCTAACTTAGATTCAAATCAATATTTCTTACACATCTTGCATCAGAATATGCAGTGTTTACGAAATAAAGTAGAAGAATTAGAAATATTCTTATCAACGCAATCCTGTGATATATTATGTCTCTCAGAACATTGGCTAACAGAAAATGAGCTAGCAGCTTTTGAAATTAAAAATTATAACTTAGCCTGTTACTATGTAAGGAAAAAATATATTCATGGTGGTGTTATTATATATTGCAATAGCAAAATTGATTATCAAATTGTGTTGATGAGCTCACTAGCGAACTTATTTTCGAATGCTGCGGAATAGGATCCAAATATTTCAACACGGTATGCTATATTCTCACAATATACAGATCACCAAACTCAAACTTATATGAATCTTTGAAACAGCTTGACGCTTGTTTGTCTAAAATTTTAATAAATGATAGAAATGCACGTATAGTAATTGTAGAAGATTTTAATGTAAATTTTTTGATAAATGATTGAGAATCAAAAGCCATTTTGGATATAACTGGTAAGTATAACTTGCGGCGGACGATAAATGAGCCAACACGTGTGTTTAAAAATAGCAAAACATGCATTGATAATATATTCACTAATATATCTCAAAACAATTACCAAGTGAATGTTATTCATAACGGCATTGCAGACCACTCTGCCCAACAAATCTGCATATATTATTAATGTCACACTAATAAAACTGAAATCAAATATAAGAGGTTGTTCACTGAAAATAATTTTGATTATTTGAAATCTCAGCTTTCTAAAGAACAGTGGCTCACTGTATTAAACGAGAACGATGTTGACAAATGTTTTAATAATTTTATGGAGATTTTTATATACAATTTTAATCTAACTCATCCGAAAATTAAAATTAAATATAATAACAAACATGTAATGAATATATCTTGGATAACGCCAGGAATAAGTTCATATTCAATACAAATGGAACTTTCATATGACTTATTTAAGTCTGGACATATCAATAGAGGAATTTATAACAATTGTAAGAAAGAATATCGCAAAGTTATAAAATGTGCTAAGATCGAGTATAATTACAACAGCTTGAAAAATTACAGACCTATCAGTATAGTCTCAGTCTTTCATGAAATTTTTGGAAAAGCTATGCTTTCTAGAGCTCAGTCATTCATTGAAAAAAACAAGATTTCAATCAATGAACAACACGGTTTCAGGAAAGGTCATAGTACTACGTCAGCTTTAAGTCAGTTTTTGGATCATGTCTACAGTAATGTTGATGAGGGAAATGACATATTTGGTATTTTTATAGATTTGTCGAAAGCGTTTGATTGTGTGAGTCATGAAATTCTCCTAAATATTTTAGACAATTATGGTTTCAGGGGGATTTGTCAAAAATGGTTTCGCTCTTATCTGGAAAACAGAAAGCAAGTTGTCATTCATGATAATCATAAATCGGACCCTAGATTGATAAATTGTGGTGAACCACAAGGATCAATCCTTGGTCCTTTTTTTTCATTTTATATATAAATGGTATAAAAAACATTCTGGAATCGAACGCTCTCACTGCTTATGCCGACGATGTTTCATTTTTATCATTAGATTCTGATGAAATAAGTAACATTTTAGCTAACTTATCTTCTTGGCTTTCGTCATTAAATCTTGCCTTAAATGTGAGTAAATCTGCTGTGATGAGCTTTTCTTGTACAAAAAAATATTCTACCGTATCTGTTATTTGCAATGAGCAATCACTACCACAAGTAAATAGTTCTAAAATTTTAGGATTAACTTTACAAAAAAATTTATTATGAGACCCTCATATCGACAAAATCTGCAGCTCTCTGGCATCCTTATGTTATCTTATCAAACAAATAAGATCAATGTCTGACATAGCATCAGCTGAAATATTTTATTACGGAAAATTCTATCCTATATTATGTTATGGCATCATGTTTTGGGGTATTTCTCCATCGGCAAATCGTGTTTTTATACTTCAAAAACATGCAGTTCGAAATACATTTTCACTTAATAGGAGAACATCGTGCAGAGATATTTTTTATAGAGAGAAAATTCTAACTTTAGCAAGTATTTATATCCCTAATGTACTTTTGCACATTAAGTCCGAAATAAATAACTTGCTTGTGCATAGTGACATCCACTCCCATAATACTCGAGGAAAATCAAACTTGAGAATGCCTAAATTTGAATTAAATAAATCAAAAAATAATCCAAATTTTTTTGGTTTGACTCTATACAACAAACTCCCCCAAAACATTAAGGACATTAGAAATATGAATGATTTCAAAAACTATCTGAAATTATTTTCACTAGAAAAGAGTTATTATAATGTTAATGAATTCCTCAATGATACCTCCAAATGATTTTGAAATATTTATTCATATACAAATATATATATATATTTTTTTTAACTATTTATCTTGCAAATTTTTTTGCTTTTCATGCTATTGTTGACTTTTTCTATACCATGTACTCTTGGTCTTCGAAATAAATGTATTATTATTATTATTATTATTATTATAGTTTGTTTCAGTCGTTTAATTGCAAGTTCTTCGAATAATTTGAGCAAAGTTGGAGGTAGTTATATTGATCTATAGGATTTTGGGTCTTGTGGTGATTTATCTAGTTTGTATATTAGTATAATGTGCGCTATTCCCCACATATGTACAGCATAATATCTAGAGATATGAATTGATGGAATCGTTTGCATTCCAAAATAAAATTACTTTATGAAACTCGATGTAGGTATAGAGTACCTATATTATCAATAGTGTTCTCGTACCACATAAAGTCGATATTGTCTGGAACTCTCAATCCTTGTCATCAATATCTAGATCTTATTTTTATAGAACGATAATTCCCTGTCTTATGATAACTACTAATTGAAAACATGTCCAACTTGCATGGTGAATTGACAATAAAAATCAAGTCAATGTCAATGACAAGTCGTTGTTGTTCCACAACAGAACTGAGTACAGGCGTGAAGGAACGATTCGTTATAGATGGTGAAAGTTCAAAATATGAACATCAACAAAAATGATATTGGATTGAAAAGGAGACAAAGAATTATATAGATTTTGAATTTTGAAAGAACATAGCACAATAACAACTCGATTATCCTTAACATCATTTTCTCCCTGAAGTATTGCATATCACTGTGATTGAAATTCAAATCATCAAAACAAAAAAAAAAAAACATGTTCACATCAAGCTCTACCAAAAAAGCTGTTTCCTTTCTTTCTATCGCTTTCAACAACAAAGTTTTTCCATTATGACAAGGAATCTTGGACTGAGCTCAAATATCATCCATATTTCAGATGAATACAAAAATATGACATAATCAAGCAAACTGTAGCAAGAAGCACTCCCAAAAAATACAGAATATTGCGAAGGATACAGTAAACATAAAACAAAGTCCAAATGCATGATAAAAAGCCTATAAATAGTGTAGGAACTCGCAAAAATATATAGAATGTAAACATAGTGAGTAGAGTCGAGCAACAACAACATGTAAACTAGAGCATTATAATACGAGGTTTGCCATGTCTCAATAATTGTTATTCAAATACCATACTGCTTGTTCTTTCTATGATCCTTGACCTTAAAATTATGCCAATTTTTGAGCAAATGAACACAAAACAATGAAGATTGGAAAAGAAAACAATGGAGCACAGAGCTCAAGCTTACCCTTAGACTCGACAAATTACCGAGTAAAAGAATTGATGGCAGGGGCCTCAAACATAAATTCACTGAAAAATTAAATTTCCACGGAACTGAACTGCTACTGGGAAAAAGCTTCAAGATATAATAATCTACATGCTCTGTATCATACTTGTTGATCCCTGGATCTATTCTAGAGCGCATAAACGTCAAATTATATTATATTGCACGTTATGATAGATATTAGCTTTAGGCAGGTTCCTAGAGAATCATAGGATGATATCAGAGAAAAACAATTACCTTACATCAAATTACGGTCCTCATGTGAACCAGCTCTTTGGGAAGATGAGGCGACTTGAATTGTGTCTTTTTTTCTGTTCATATTCCCATACTCTCTCATAACTGAATCGTTCACTATACTTTTACAGTACAGTGAGTGATGAGTGCAGACTATAACTGAGTGAAGTATTTCAAATGACTACATAAATCAATCAAGAAGACAGGATAACTAGTGTATCCTTGATAGAAGATTCTGCTTCTGCTTCTGTATTATCCTTCTACTCAGTGAGATAAATTCAACGCTCATCTCTTAGTTGATGTCTCGTTCACAACATACTGGTTCGCATCACCAAAAAAACTTTTTGGATAAGACATTTGGACAACATGGCATTAGAGACGTTGTTTTTTACACATTCTCAACAAAACGCTTCATTTTGTGATAACATTCCAGTACGGCTGTGAAGTTTCCGTTTGTATCCACAGTTTTTAGATGGAATGCCAACAGATACTGCACAATTATAAGCACTTCAGTCATTCTATTTGATTTTGAGTATTTGGGTATTTCCATCGGACTAATGTCTATGATAGATAAATAGCATATGGCTTTTAAGATTGATGGTGAGCATGCACACAAGTCATTGAATCTGATTCCATAGGATATTAATTAAATATTGATTCTATTGGCACGGTTCTCCACAAATGGCAGAATTGAAGAGCCTGATTAGTAACTGTAGTCTATATCAATGAAGGCTTTGATAGTAACATGCAATATGGGTTGATAAATAGAGCCAATCCAAATTGTTGAGCTAGTCTCATTCGCCAACAAGAGTACTGTTCAATTAGCTCCATTTACAAATCATTATTAGGATAATATTGGATGAACATTATGGTTACAGTGACTGATATGGATGTTTGAGTTGAATTACATGGAACTGGAACAAACAAATGAGTTTGTACATTTATGTTGTCATGCTGCATGCCGAAAGCTTTAATAAAAAGATTTAATAAAAAATTTTGGATTGTACGCTTCTTGTTCCGCAAGAGACATTCACATAGTGTGTGCGTATGTTATGGGAGGCACAATTTGTATTTATGATGATCACAAATTCTAGGTTTAACGATCTCAAGTTGTATAGGATCTATGATTATAAAGGTATCAATCACATTGAATCCGTACAATCTAGATTTCAAAAATTTTACATATTCCTATCTTTTCTATGATGATGAAGTACATATGAAGAAATTGACCTACAAAGTTGTGTTCTTATTTTAACATCTTATGAAATGGTTGAAGGTATCGTAGCTCGATCAACTGGCAACCTAAATCTGCAGGAATCCACTGCAGCAATAATTTTTGAGGCTTGAGATATGAGACACTTGGAACGAACACTCTTAGAGTCTCAACTGTCTTGATTTTATTCTTAATACGTCCAACAAGAGAAATATCCGGAATTAACTTTATTTATGAATGCAGTTGGTTTGAATAATAGCATAAAAATATGCACAGCAGCTTGAAGTGACGTTACGTAAATACTGGACCAACTCGGCCTTCTTGTGCTTATTTTTAATTCAAATTGCTTCAAGTTCTAATTAATTACGGTAAAAATGCTGAAAACTCGTTACGTTAGAATTGCAAAGCAGAGATTAAACAAAATGGAAATTGGAGTCGAATTAAATAATTTGGTTTTAGTCTCTTTGTGCTGTGATACGATTATATTTTTTTTCATTATTTGCATTTCGAAATCAATTTTTGTGAATTGGTGAGTTTTGTGAATTTTATAGAGCAAATATTGTATTGGACGACGAATTTTGAAACGCTTTCATGAATGTTTAGTTTATGCATGAATTTTCTGAGTTCCTAAATCAATCAATTGCTTCAGTTTTGCAATAAATCTCTGTTATCTAGTCTATACCTATTCAGCACGTGTTTCAGATTATGATTCAATTCAAGCGAAATTCATTAGAATTTGAGAGGAGGAGGCATCAGTCTCTCGGGCCTTTCCTCTGCCTATGTGCTTGGATATTGCAAACATTTTATACTTCACACAGAAAAAAATTATTGGCAATCATAACAAATAGATGATCTTTAAGTAGAGCTTTAAGGACGCTAAAAGGGCTTCCGCGTCCGCAAATCTATTTTTTTGGCTACATATTCCGAATACTACTATTTCTTGTAGACATCGGTTGAATGTTACTTTTTTGGAACTAATTTGTCAGAATTACTTTTCATCTACCTGTTTCAAGCTTCATAAACTTTTTAAGAAGAATTTTTTGTCGATGTACATATTTTATGTGACTCTGGCCAATCTTGAATTGAACTCGCATTTTCTCCAATGTCGGCTTGATAGAAGACAATAAGATAATATTATTTTAACGTTCATTTCATTATTTGCTCACTTATCGAGTTTCTGGAAAATAGTATGCAAAGAATTGCGAGTACAAAAAGCAATCATATTTTTCTCACATGTTTGAATAATACACATCAATCTGATGAGAACAATGTTTTACTTACTTCAGCCTGTATAGAAAACTTCATTTGATGATATTTGTTTGTTTTAAAAATGTCTAAAACATTTTTTCGTCCGTGTTCCTAGTTCCGGAATAAAGAAACGTGAAGAAGTACAAAGAAAGTTTTTAACGCAAAATAGAACTGTACGGATACTGACAGCATTATAAAAATACTGCCAAGTTCCAAATCACACACAAATTTCATCCACAACACGATTTCCCACTCAATATTGTTCGAAAATAAATTATATTCACATGAAATATTGTCAAACGTTTACTACACATTTTCAATTGAATTGAAAAAACAGAAATAGTCTAGTTATCGTAATTTCTGGTAAAATGCCCCGAATTTCATGAAAACACGCACTCGATATGAGATTTTATCAACAACTGACAGATATAGGTATACGCTGATATTGTAATGGGATTGCTGGATCCAACTTGTTCGGTTCATGATGATCGAAAAACAGCGTCGAATTTTGAAATTATTTGGGTACTATTTATTGATATATTATTTTTTATTCTTTATACAGGGTGGTTAACAACATTGAGTACATACGTTATAGATATATATTGTTTAATATGCTCATTACGAATAAAAAAAAAAAAAAACAAGAATTCTGAGAATTGCAGGTGTTTTTAGTACTGCACTGGATACGCTGTCCTATTTATTACTAACAACACAAATGAACAATGACCTATATAAATAATACTAATTAGATAGACAAACAAAATTCAATTTACAATTAATATCTCATAGATATTGATATGTGAAAATAGGTGTATCACATGAAATATGGAATGAAGATTATTATAAAAATTGCTCGAAATATACCATGACCAGAATATCGCCTTCAAGGATAGCGGCCTGGATAAACTCACTCTGCTACTCTCACATTTTATCCCGTCTATCCAAATGCGTACACTATGTCCACTAATTCATTATTGCTGAGTCTGTTGGCGTTTGGCGTCACCCATTTTTAAAATTAATGACCAACTTTTTTACAGAGTCAAGTAGTTATGCATCATTCACCAGAGATACAAATTCATCTTTCGACCTACCACGAATAGATTAAAATTACATTAGTTCACTCATAACGCATTTCAATTATTAGCAGTTATCTAACCATTGATATAGTATTTATATTATTAGGTTTTACATGACTATCCATCCAGTGGTAGCGGCAGCAAAAATTTTCGGCTGGGAGAAAGAAGATTACCTTTTTTGAATAGAAAAAAATTCTTTCAGATTATTAGCATATTGAACAACATATACCCTCAATGTATGTATCCGAAGTTGCAAAACTTCCTGTTTATTATTGCTGTTCCTTATTTGGTCTGAACTGCAGTATTCTGGGGATTTTGGAACAAGATTCTTCATCCTCAGACACAGCACGTATTTGACAGATACTATTTGTGAATTATTAGAAGCTCTGCGCTACATTTGCTACGACGATTAGTTCAACGGAGACCATTATTTCATCCAACGAAACTTTTGCTCGAGCACATTTTAAGAGCAGGCGTACAATTTTCATGCAAGAGTTCTATTGCTTCGAAAAGTTGACTCAAGCATGGGAGCACGAGAAATTTAGGATTTGGGGATATTGTTCCACTTTCTTCTACTGATTCAAGAATAATTGAACGTGTGAGGATATTAATCGGAAAAATATAAGAAAGAGAATGTTCTGATGAGATTTGCACGTTTCTAAACAATTTTAATAAGGCTGGCGCGAAGCGGTAAGCAAAGTAAGCATTGCATAGGAGCGCATTGTGCCAAGTCTGAAAAATTGACACTCTGTTGAGCTCCTAAAAGTAGGTACTCTGCAAAATATCTAGTCCAGGTAATTAGGTGCAATTCACATTCATCAATGGAAGGAGCTGTATCGAATTGGCATGATTCAATATGTTGGCAGGGTTAGCATGAAATAATTTAGGCATACACAAAAAATTGAACTAGTAATTCTATGTCACTATTGGTTTGAGATTCATTGAACATGAACTATCGACATTGCAAGTGAATAGCATTGCATCTTCTATGACTGACATATTGTTGAGAGTGCCCAGGAAATAAAGCTTTCATAGAAAAATTATGAAATATTCATATTGTAAATATTCGGAAGCTTAAAAATGTGAAAATTAAAGAGTCTCTTGGACTGGAATTTAGTAGCAAAATCAACGCATTACTTCTCTTTCGTCTTTTAGCTATTCATGAAGAATAAATATTCTACTGTTTATCTCACTGCATTATCACAAAAATCATAATAAAACAGAGAACAAGTTTGCTTATGATTTTAATAGTGTTCTCTGTTCATTGTATAAAATTTAATTTGTTAGCATAACTCCATCATTTTGCTCTTTCATCACTCAAATTAGCTTAGAAAATTGATAATCTGGAGAAAGCAGTGTATCTTGTACACTATTTGGTCAAATCATTCATCTCAAAATTTGCAAAATGCTTTTGCAAGGTAACTTGAGAAAATCAACTAATAAAGCCTATTGACTCTATGCAAAATAGCATATAATGCTGCATGCTCTCTAACAGAGTAACCTCACGAATGCAAACTTAGAAAGCAATTATAGAGAAAAAAAAAAACGCTAGTATCTTTGGGTTAGAAATATGAATGACGATTGACTGCTGCGAAAATAAAACTTTCGCGTGTGTTTTTAATCATACAAGTGAAAATCAAATACTAGACGATTTGATCTACAAAAAAGAAAGAATCAATTTATCATCAAAAATTGGGAATGTAGGTTACTATAATAAAGAACATACAGGGCGAACTACTGCGTTAACAGTATGAGAATTGATTGCTGATTGATTAGTTGCTATTTAAAAAGAAATAAGGAGAATATAACTGCTTGTATGATTGTTCGACAAGTAGAGAAAAGTGTGAGTCTACTAGCGAGTGTAAATGTTTCAACTAACGAGCGAGAGTAACGAGTAAGTAAATTAAATTTATACAAGCAGAGTAATATCGCTTTTTTTACGTGTCTAACATGCTTTTTTTTTTGTATACTTAATAGAAAACTTGAGTGGAAGAAGCCAAGAATATGAATAATCTTCTACAGAAATACTAATCTTAGTTGTGTTCTTGCAAAAATATAATAACGGTTTTGACAACTGCCAAGCGGAAGCAAAGTAATAAATGAACAATACTGGAAATCAATTTGTCAGAAATGTCAGAAGCTGGAGTTTCTTGCGAAATTCTGGATGCAGTTGAAGAAGCAACTTTACATTTGTTTCCGGCTAAATCTAGAGAATTTTTGTTTTCTCATATGTTTAACCTGTAGTTTCTTCTAAATCAGGTCAAAGCTGTCATTCAGGCACGTATTATAGGGTATTTTTGTTGGTATTTTTTGTTGCTAATTGGAAGATTTACACTTTTTTTCACTTATTTCTACATATTAAACCTGATGTTTCCTATCAAGTATACAGCAAACATGGCTTAATCTGGCTTTAAGGTTCATACTAACCTTGACTTTCATGCATTTATTCCCATTAGAAAACCATTTCTTATCTGGTCAAATGATTCTATGACAGCAAAGAAGACTGATCAGCAACTAATAAATATCTTCAAGCAATCTTTATGTTTCTTGTCCAATTCTAGTTTAACGAAAACATCAACAAACACTCGAATGCAAATCTTTAGAGTGATGCACGGATCGACACAAAATTGAATTGCAGATTCAGTGGAAGCGCCTCCACTTCTACAGGAAATGGGAAATACCGGAAACCAAATAGAGAATGTAAATACTTCTTGTACACAACTGTACTCTTATTTGTTTGTGCGGATAAATTCTAAAACAATAACGACATCTTGAATTACTGTACCAAACGTTGCTGCAAATTCAGTCGTAACATGAATCGAATATTCTGGAGTTGAATTGCGTTCTATAGAATTGAACTACGAGACATATTATTGTAACCATGAGAAATTTGTGTAAGAATTATGGATGATTATCAATCAATATTGTACCGATGTCGATTAGGAAACTCTGGAAGTCCAAGTTAGTGTTTTACTTGTTTAGAACTACTGTAAGAACATAGACTTTCATGAAACTTCTCTTCAATGTTTTGTAACTCTATAAGACTGTTAATTTGGATGGTACTGAGTACATTTTTGCTGTAAAATACAAAAATTTCTATAATATATTAAAATCTGATGCAAAGTTTCAAAATTCACAGTACTGAACTATGATATAGGATGAAAATCCATCTATTCAAATATATAAACTATCATGTAACTGTAGCCTTCTGATACAAGAAAAATCTAAACTTTAATCTATATTAACTACTGAGCTAAGTATGTCGATAATGTTCTTCATTGCAACGCGAACTGCTCTTCTTTGAATTTGAGGGTGCATTAAATAACCGACGTTCCTCTTCTACTTCTTTGTCGATCGTTCAAAACGTGCGTAGAATAATGATCTTGAATCTCTAGATTCGTGGCAACGAGTTGATAAGGCGTATCAACATCATTCTGGTGACAAACACATAGGCAAGAGTCCTCTTGTATACCCAATTCAAAGGCGTTCCCAGAAAAGTACATGAGGTTCAATGGTCTGTTAGCTTGCTTTGCTCAGAGAAGGCAATGTTCCAGAAGTTGAAAAACTTAGGAAATAAATAGAGAGTTGAATTTTGCTTCGATTAGAAGCAAAGAATAGAAGAAGCTCCTATCTGATACTGAGAAGGGGCATAGAAAAATGGATGGAGCAAAACATATTCGAAGATTAAATCTTATTATGAACTTTTATATCACGATCTTAGGTACTATAGAGGCAACATCAAGATGATGATTCCAATTGAGAATAACAAAATCTCAGTTCTCAACGCGTATTTTATTGAAGAATATGATACTCAATTGTACAAATTGGATGACAATCCACTCGTAAGCCATTAAGCTCAAAGAATCTTGGCATAGACCCATAAAAACTCAAGAAACTAATCTTATAATTTTATAGCTTGACAAAAAGGGGAATAGTTTTCTATTCTATTCGAGGAACATCATTTGCGGCACCAGATCCATAAATTCAATTCTTTGACGCATAGAACTCACGCGGATTACTAACCAAAATGCGTGTTGGAATTAAGAACAGATTCAATGGACTTTTCATTTCAAATTTTGAAAACGATTGGATGAATTTTGTAGTTCGCATGGATAGAAATATATATAAAAAACATTCTTTGCGATAAGAATCAAGTGAAGATCATACAATAAGAGATAGTCATTGTGATACTCCAATGGTTATCAGAAAAACCATGTATCTGATAATGAATTGTAGTTTTGATTGAAAGTTTTCAGAAAAATTTTGTTTTTATGATAGTGCTAAAATGTCAAATGGGTGTTCTCATGGCCTTTTCGTTATCTCTATTCAAATAAACACAACCAAATATTTTCCATCTATTATTTTCATGTTCCATCCCCCAATCTGTCCGCCCCTAAATTATTAACCCAAACGTCAGTTCCAATTCACAGGCCTAAAGCCTTTAGACTCGGTATCAAGCACGTTTGAATTGACACCGAATGAAAAATCAATACGTGCGAACGTGCGTGGTGTGAGTGATAAGTGATCCACGAAATGTTTTGTAGATCATGGGCGGTCTTGTACGTCATGACTCACGAAGGATCGTGTGGGGAGACTGGGAAAATAATTTAACGTTCAAAGCGGTTCTAGCTTTATCGAGACGAGGAGTGAGAGAAGGAATGGAGTAATATTTTCTTATAAAGTGGCATTGGGAATTATTGAATCAGTCACTCTCCTGAACTTTGTCTCAAGTATTTCATGATTATGTAATTCTGATGAACTGATTTTGCGCGATGAGTTGATATATGTTATAATTGCATCAATTATCTGGTTCCATAATATTAAAACGTATCACAATCAATATTTTTGTCTCCATTACCTGAATGACAGCTTAATTCAAAGTCAGCCAAGAATAGGAATACTGATCCTTTAACTTCCAACTGAATAAGAATAGAATGAAGTGGAAAAGGTGTCTTTTGAAATTCTTTCAGAATCTTGAAAAGGACTGTTGAATACATTCCTCATATTTCAAATTACATTCAGGTAGATTTGTACTTTTTGATCTCCTAGAAAGTTCTGAAAGAGGTGACGAAAATGTTATCACTACTTTTTGATTTCGACTACGGTATGAAAATGAAAATCCCTGTGTGGAAGGTATTCAGTCGTCATCTCAATGTTGATAGGAATATATTGATGAAGTCTATAAATGCATCCTCAGTACGTTTGAAAGCTTAATATAAGAGGAATACTGATGGATACATCGCCTTGAATGAATTTCTCGTATAAGAATAACTCTGTTTCTACCTTTTTATCCTTCTCCATGCATTCAATAGTCCATGTGATACAAATTCAGTAAAAGAAAACTTCAAATGTTCCCCTTAGACAACGACTGCCCTTCTCGACATCCCAACTTTAGACTTCAACTTTGGGCGATGTAGTTGAACTTTCCCTGGAGTTTCCAAGCTTCTTATTATACACGAGTCGTTGATGAGCACACAGGACTCGCGGTTGTGTCTCCTGTGAATCTCCTTTGCACAAGGCTCGTGTATATCTCTCTGACCTCACGAGGGATAGTTTCTAGTTAATAAAGAGAGGTGTTTTCACAACTTGTTAACGAAAGTAGAATACTATGTATCTAATCTATTGTACTTGTAGTGAACAGAAACGACATTATTTTATTTGAAATTAAATTTTCCGAAATAACTAATTTCTAGTTTCAACTAAAGTAAATTTCTTCAAACTGAAGCTCTCATTGCTCAAAACTTGATGATGAAATTAAAATTTCAGTTCATTCACCCCAAACAATCCATGCCATATTATCTATTAGTGTTTTAAGATAAATCAAGTGCAATTAATTCTTCACAAGTCTTTTAAATATAAAATATCCTGCCACCCTGGCTGAATTATGGTAGATGGCACTGTTGTGGATTTATATCTTTGTATGCCATGTATCAACCCACTTTTCATTGGCCTCGCTGATACAAGTCCAACTAATTGCAGCTTGTTATACTGTACTTATAAAGACGAAACACTTGTCCACATTTGAAGTCCTATTCAGGACGATGGTATGAAAATTTGTAATTTTGTGGAACTACTTTCTTGATTTTTAACAGTTTATTGAATATTCTGTTTGAGTCTCGTGTTGATCACGTTTTTGCACTTATCACATGTTAGTTAGTTTTGTCTCTACGATTGTATCTTTGCACTGAACTAACAACAATAATGTGGCTAGTACATAAGCACGTAGTTTGTACAATGTGCTAGTAACTCTTTTCGAGAGTGTAATAACCGTTAGCAGAAAGTTTCGAAGACACTTACAGCAAGAAATAATTTGTCTTGCTTTAGGAAGACTTCTCTCAGTGTCGGTAAATACTAATACAGAAAGTGAATATTTTTTAAGTGAACTTTGGAAGTTGAGCTTACATAGCGAAAAAGTTTCCTTGCTACTTTTACTTGCTAAAACGACTGAGACGCAACGTTACTTCTGTTGTTAAATGTACCGTGCTTCTGCTGGAAGTTATCTGGGTAAATATCCGAAGTGAATGGATCATTCCACCTCTATTACAATTCTATTCCGCATTAGCTCGGTTCCTATGAAGTGAAATAATACAATGAATAATAGTATACATCAAATAAGAACAATAAATGACACGAATTATTCCAGTACAAGTTGAGCCTCAATGATTCTGTATCTTGAAAGGAGTATTTGCTGCATCTATTGTCGAATAGAAGTCTAAGGATCTGTAGAAATTGGATCTCATTATATCATAACTCTGTACTGTTCCAATGCATTCGATCTCATGGTGTTTTATATCCAAGATTCATGATATCATAATGGCAGAAAGATGTGCAACAGTAAATATGATCAGTCAGTTCCATGCAAACTTGCTCATCAATATATTTTGGAATGAACTCAGGAAGTTATTAGGTAGAACCCAAGTTTATAAGTTTATCTTGCATCATTTCATACAGTTGTATCCAAGCAATTCAATTTCATTCATCATGTTTAATTCTAATCGACATTTATGAGATACAAACTCACAACAAAATATCCTTACGATCGACATTACCTCTATTATATATTGAACTTTAGATGATCTGGTATTAGATCTCTCTCGTATGAGTTATAAAAATTCAGCTTAGTCCACCATTCACTTTATAGCTACATAAAAATATCCGCAGATATATAGCCTTGCTTAAGGCGCTTCTGCCAAATCAACGGCAGAAAATAAACAAAAATCTACATGCTTCAATTGATTTATTGTTCCTTCTATTGCAAAGCATGCCTGAAATAATACAGAGTGCCTTAATACTCACACACAAAACGTCAACTGCTATGTACTATAATTTGATATACTGTTTCCAGCACAAAAGGAAAAATCTGACGTGGACATCACATGACTTAATTGTACATCATTGGTCATATATAATCAAACACAACATCTCATCATTCCACGGCTAGTCGGTTGCTATGGAAACAGTATGTCATCATTCTCACGTCACAACATTCCTAAATACTGATTTGCAGGATTCTACGGCTAACAGTTCTGAATTTATGCGCAAAATTCCAAGATCGTCAAGTATAGTGCACTCTAGACTCAGTCGATCTCAATGAAAATAGAATATGAGCATCTAGACAGTACTATCAACTTGAATACTGTGTTCTAATATTCTACGCTCAATCGTTTTGGATTTATGCGGAAAATTGGAAAATGTTTTGAGTAAGCTGCACTCTCGGCTTAGCCAATTACAATCATAATGCAAGGCTTACAACAACATGCTGTAATATGAATGCACTTCTGGCTTAGTCGATTGGGACGAGAATAGGAGATGATCATTTGGATGCTACAGCAATTTCAAATACTGAATTTCAGTATTCTACGGCCAATAATTCCAGATTTATGCGGAAAATTGAAAAAAAGTATCGGGTGGAGTGCACTTCCAGTACAGACGATCGCAACTACAATGCAAGGTGCACATCAGGATTCTAATAGACCGTCAGATAGTTGAAGACTTGAGTGCCCCATTTTGTTTTCTCTGCCTTCAAGAGTTTTGATAAGTATGTATATTTAGAGTATAATAATGCCAAAATTAAAGCTGGACCGTGTGGCCACAATTTTCTCGTTTCTGCCATGCTTACGAAATGAAATTTGAGGGGAAAAGAGTCAGCGAAAAACGATAGGCAGAAGTGATCCACTTGGCCAAGGGTTTGGAATGAGGGCTCGATTATGCAAAGAAATATTACAATTTTTCACGTTTTTCTCGTTTCTGCCGTTTGACCATATGAAAGTTGATATCATAAGTATCTCGTAAAAACGAATGGCATAAGTTTTTCGAATGGCCAAGTCAAGATATGCACGAAAGCATCTTGCGAAAGTCTGAATGTTTTCGTGCATATCTTGACTTGGCCATTCGAAAAACTTATGCTATCCGTTTTTACGAGATACTTATGATATCAACTTTCATATGGCCAAACGGCAGAAACGAGAAAAACGTGAAAAATTGATATATTTTTTTGCATAATCGAGTCCTCATTCCAAACCCTTGGCCAAGTGGATCACTTCTGCCTATCGTTTTTCGCTGACTCTTTTTTCCTTAAATTTCATTTCGTAAGCATGGCAGAAACGAGAAAATTGGATCAAAACAGGATTTTTCATGAAAATTTAAAATTAATTATTATTATGTTGGCCACACGGTCCAGCTTTAATTTTGGCATTATTATATTCTAAATACCCATACTCATCAAAACTCTTGAATGCAGAGAAAACAAAATGGGGCACTCAAATCTACGACTATCTGACGGTCTATAAATCTTATACCAGTCTTTTATACAAAATTTCAGCATTATACGCTTGACAAATTCTGGGGTTTGTGAGTTACGCACATACACACATACATACGTACATACGAACCGACTTCAGGCCAAAAATAGTCAAAATGGATTCAGGGATGCTTAAAACGGATATTTCTATCAAAACCTCGACAGGTGAATTTTGTCGGTTTCACAATACTTTCTTGTACTTAGTACAAGTAAGTAAGAATAATTTGAATCTACGAAGTGTATAATAGTCTTGAATACTTGATAATCTCAAATATGAGTGCATCCTATCTATATTCCAGCTAAAAAAAATGTATTTTCCATTCCACGTGAACATGCGAAGATTAAAAAGCTCTTTGCACAATAAATTACAGAATGCATGAGTTCTTCGTTTATCATTCGTTAGACAAATGAGGAATCTCTCAATAATATATGTAGCGACTGAATTTTAAGCATAATAAGAGAAGAGAATCAGCGCCGAGAATATTATCTGAAAATTCAAGTGGATGGCAAAACTCATTTGTAATTAGATTCCGGAAAGTCAAGAGACTCATTTCTTGAGGATAAGTATTGAGATTCGGAACTCGTAAGAGAGAATCCAAGTGAAATACAGTAAGAATTGACAAGACACACAAAAAGAAGTAGCATAAGAAACATTCACAATGGTTGAGCTTTCAACAAAACAGGATTGCAAAGTCCCGTAGAGAGCCACGTGCAAAATAAGAGTCTTGCTCCCGTCGACCTTGTCATAGCAATAAAAAATTTTGTGCTTGTTTGATAACTTGTAGTATAAGAAAGCTAGGCTCCAGTGGAGTTTCCTATCAATAATTCCATCAACAAAAACGATTTTGGGAAAAATCGTACTCATAAATTGTCACTCTTTCTTCCACCTTAGAGCCAGCTTCTGTACCAAGAAATTGGATCAGATATATTCGGAAGTTATGTAAAAGTTCATTGAATTCACGTTAGCGCAAAACTCTCAGCTCAGTAGAAAAAAGAAAATGAATTGAGAATATTTCACAACCTTGCAAATTATTAGTTCATTCACAGAAAGCTGTTCAAAGGCTTATAACATTAGATCAGATATTCACACTGCTAAATAACATATTGGAAACTCATGAACTTTGAATAAAGCATTGAGATCACGTAACACTGGACATGAATAAATAGCGACCACTGAATGCAAGAACTCTTGAAGACTGTATTACATCGTCCTCGATTGCGGTCTTTATTCATGTACAGCTGATGAGATAGGTACCTATCGTCGAAAGACTGGTTTATCAACCGAGTTTCAATGGTTCCTCTATTCGCAATCTACTTCGGTTTTCTGAGGTATTCTAATTAACTGCTTTTGAAATCAGGAGTGAATAGTTCATCCCCATCCTAGTTATGTCGTACATATTATGCAGTTAATATTTGTGTTTGAATTGTAATTGCTTCAATCTGACACCCTTAAATGTTACATAAATGTAGTAATCTATAGTATCATTTATCGTCTCACTTGTAGTAATCTGCGCGTCAAAAATCGCGTGAAAACAATTCACTTCTAAAGTTCAAATGATGATTTTGTGCACATCTTCTTTGAAAAGTCTCCATCTAATATAACAGCTAACACATAAGTATTATAACATACAATCATCAGCTCTATATAAATGGAATAATGAAACAATATATATTCTATTCTACTGCAAGTGTAAACCAGATTGCAGCAGCAGAAGTCATTAATATTCATACCTGCTATTTATGGAACAACCACTCATATCTTGTTTTTTTACTCCAGCAATTTGTGACCGAACAAACCTTGAGTTCCAACTTCAAACCATGGATGCAGAAATCAAGAAAGATTATGTTGTAAAGGCACGCGTACGCCATTTGTTATGCTCTTGTCAAAAAAGGTCTGACTAGATTGCGGAGCTTAATTAAATCTCATATTTATGATAATGCTTAGTCCGCAAACCAGAATAGTAATACTGCTTTAATTCTTTTGTTCTACCCGACTACAAATTTCAGTGTAACCGCGTTTGAGTGAGTATTTAATATTCTGTTGCCAAGCTCTGAGCTTCTTGAGTGAGATGATAACTATGTTCCACTTTATGAGTATATTTAGAGCTTCACTTATACGGACCCATTAATTTATTTTGGTGAAAGTCAAGCAAATCAATTGATTATTAGCTAATGAGCAATTAATTACTTCAAGACCATTCTATCCTTCAATTTGTAATTCCGACCGTTGTCTCGTACATTCTATGAATTACCGAGCTTATGAGATTTGCAATTACCAATCCTAAGTTTTCAGGTTATACCTTATGATCGATGCTTGAGATTCAAATTTTATTGGAATAACTGTAGCAAATATAATATCTTATCAATTTTGTAGCTTTTATATACTTTGAGCAACTATATTGAGGAACAAATTTGATACTGTAAGCCGGAGATGAGCATTTACACGAACAAAAATATTTTTTGAGCTTACAGCGTGAGAAATGCGAGATTCATAAGCGATGAGAGAAACATAAAGAAGTTATAAAATCAATTTTTATTTTTGTCTCTGAATGGTTCTCTAAATTTCAAGCTTCTAATCGTTGAACACAAGGTGAGCAATTACAAGTTTATAAACATTTGGAGAAACGTTTTAAGATCAATTTCGGAAGGACGGTCAAGCTGGTCAATTCTTTCAAATTAGGTTTCAAACATTTAAAAGGCAAGAAATGTGAAACTTTATGTTCAAAACACAAACGTATTATGATAAACATCAAATATTTCAAGAAAATTTTGTTTTAGTTTTTGTTCTGCTCCAATTTACATACCTATTCAAAGCATTAGGGAACTATCTAAAGTATTCTACGTATCCACCTTCAGTTCTCATCTAGCGTACTACGTGAGCTCCGAAAATTATCTGTATATACAGTTCTTGAACTCGATATGTCTCCTGGAAACTTCATTTGTCCTCTTGAGAAAATGTACAAGGAGTCAATTGCAATTTGACGCAGCAGGTCAATTGAAGAAATTTACGGGATATAACTAATTATTTCACCCTACCCAAGTTTTTTCCATGGAGTCAAATTCATGGATGTAGTCGAGCTCCAGAAGCAGTCCGAATATATTCAGTCCACCTACACGTTACCTATAATGTCATTATACTTTCCACCAACCTGGTTGTTATATTACGGTCGAGTCACAAGTAGACAAATGAGGTAACGTGAGATGTAGCACAGTGGCAAATAAATAGATAGTATGTGTCACGTGTAAGTGTCGCGTGTGTTTACAACCAATTGGTCTGGAGCTGCCATGATGTGTAATCTCGCGGTGAGATTGCACTCCGAATTATATCAAGGGTAGATCGTGCTGTGACGTCGTCCATCTGCTTCTGCTCTAATATCTTGTTATATCAGATTTGCAGCAAGATATCTAATCATCTGGACATCATCCCTAATTTATCACTTTCAAGTAAATAATGAACACAAATTCATCAACAGGCCTATGAGTATGATCGCTCATCAATGTTTGCGAAATAGAAAGCTTCAATGCGAGAAAATATAAGGTTTACCGTGCATTTGATTGATACCGTGAATAATGTGTTCACTCAGGGCTGAAATTTTCAATTTTGAATAATATATCTGGAAAATGAAAGGAAAAACTTTTCAGAATTCATTTTCAAATAAATATGTTTTATTGGGTACAAGTTCTGTAATTTATTAGAAACACAACGTTTCGACAGCAAAGTGCTGCCTTATACCCAATAAAACATATTTATCTGGAAAATGATTGATGTAATTATTGATAGTATAAATCAAATTCTATATAGTGGACATTCATTCTCAGCCTAGTCAATTCGGATGAATCAATTCTTCCTCAAAATGTTCTCATTACTCATAATTAAAATTATTCCTGGTCTAGACTTATCTGAATCCCCTGCATGCCCAGCTCTTACTTGGCACGCTGCTCACACTTTTATGACGGTGGTATTTCCGCATTCAAATTTTATCCTATATGAGTAATATCCAAACAGTATTCGATGCTAATTATGGAAACATTATGTGTAAAATGAACTTTTATATTTGTCCCCTCAAGAGGATGATCATTCTTGGTACTATTACTATCATTGACTATATTTTGATTCAATAAGATGCTTCTAACTGTTCCTTGATTTTTTGTTGTTACATATTAGGGTAGTAGAATAATTTGGAAATGCAACTCTTCACAATATGTCCAACGTTTCCCCATTAGATGGAATTCACATTTGGAAGACCATCAAAATACCTATCTATAGCTGTTACCTAATTTTCATTTTGCTTGAATCGTTTTCTAGCTGAAATTTATTTGGCTCGGGAATACATCACAGTGAACAGAAGCCAAAACTGTCGAATTGGAGAGATAATGTCTCAATTTGATTTTTGATGGATACATTGTCCCAATGCAAAATGATTATTGTTTTCAGTAGACCAGACCAAATATGATATTTTTCGCATCCTGGCGGTTCAAAAGACCAGCCTGGCATTCGTATTCCTCCATATTTCGAGGTGATCAACAGAAAAATTCTTTTGCAACACAAAGACCACTGGCCTTGATCTTGTTTCTAAATACGATCAATTCCGCATTTTCTAGTGTAGAGCCATCGGATTCCGTCCACTACTTTGATTATTATCTTGTATTCGCCTCAGCTTTTTGGATTCATTTTTTATCCATAATGCAAATCGGCACCCAAAATCAGGTGAATTCTGTTTCAAACTGGAAAAGAATAATTTTTCTCATTCACTTTTGATACACAGTTAGCAAATGTGGCAACTATTACGCAAATTGCTATTTCATATCGAAATCCAGATGCAAAATACATTGTTGACATTCCTTTGACATCAGCTATCTCACATATTGGTCTGCAATAGTTCACTACAAAATAATACTCCATTTTGATGATTCCATTTGTGTGCGAAATAGTTCAACCATGTTTTAATCTACTTTGTACCAATAACACGAAGAAAAAGTGTCCATTATTTTTCTTAATATATATGTTGAACAGATTTTCATGTGTATGATGTTGCGTCAGCTTATTCATCGCTAATAAATCTCTGGTTCTCGGTAGTTTGTTATTGTACCGCCTTATTGCCAAGCGTCCTCCAAGATTGTGATTAGTTCCTGGAGGTTCGAAGATAACATCATATAATAGTAATAAATGATCCGACGTAATTATATCAATCAATAAGTTTCCAAAGTAAATTAATCAAGAATTTCATTGAATTGATACCTTGCTCAAATTGTTCAGACTTAAGCATACAATACATGGAGGATAATTGAAAATTTAATTGTCAAATTGATCAAGAAATATGAGCAAGTATCCTGATAATATGATGAAGATATTTTTCATAGGATAAATGTTATGATATGAGATATCATTTGATACCAATTTTCAAGTTCACTGTACACAGTACACAAATCACTGCCTAGTATTGAAATGAACCGTTCTTGATTCTCTTTGCAATAATCAACAGGAAATAGATAATAGTCCATACTTTTCCAGAATTTTATTCAATAAAAACGACTTTTGACTTTGAATTCTGTATATTTAGCTAAGACTTTGACGTTTCAATCTTCTGATCAAGAATCTTTTTCAGAAAACAATGATACAAAATGAAACAAGGCAAGTAACTGGATACTAGAAATATACAGAATACTAGATGTGATAACGTGGATATCACACTTGAACAAAGAGAATAAAATCCTTTGGCATTCACCCAAGGCTTGAAGGAAAACCACGTGAGAACCCCAAACAGAGGAATATGTCGTACTTGGTACAGCTCCGCATAAATCTTAAATCACAAAATATATGACATTTCAACAAGATAGCATAGCGCTACTCTTTGCTATTGGTTTGGCTCACAACTGCAGTGTCAAATAGTCTTTAGTATATTTTATAATCCAAAGTATACACAGAGCTACATCAACTAAAACATAGTCATTATATATGTGTGTTATTGATTAGGTACATAAAGCCAAACATTCAATAATTCAAAACCATCAGTATGGTTAAAGTTATTTGGATGTTTAAGTATCTCAAATGCTTTTCTGACCAATTTACCATGATTGATGAAGGAACAAGAATAGTCACAAGATGCTTATCGATTGGTCAGAGAAGCAATTGAGATACTTAAACATCCAAATAACTTCAACCATACTGATGGTTTTGGATTATCAAATGTTTGGCTTTCTGTAATCAATAACACACATATATAATGACTATGTTTTGGTTAGTGTAGTTCTGTGTATATTTTGGATTATAAAGTACACTGAAGACTATTTGACACTGCAGTTGTGAGTTAAACTGATAGCAAAAAGTAGCGCTACGCGTTGAAATGTCATGTATTTTGTGATTTGGGATTTGCTGTACCAAGTAGGATATATGCCTCTGTTTAGGGTTTTCACATGGTTTTCCTCAAGCTTTGGGTGAATGCCAGAGGATTTTATTTTTTTTGTTTAGGTGTGATATCCACGTTATCACATCTAGTATTTTGTATATTTTTAGTATCTAGTTACTTATCTTGTTTATCCTTGTGTATCATTGTTTTCTGAAAAAAATACTTGATCAAAGGATCGAAACGTCAAAGTCTCAAATAAATATACAGAATTCAGAATCAAAAGTCGTTTCTATTCAATAAAATTCTGAAGAATGTATAGATTAGCAGAAAATAGTTACTTACTAGTCCGCTAGTATTTCATCTGATTCTTGTTATACTCAGAAAAGATATCACTGGCTTTCAGTTATTAATTGATATCAGGAATAATGCACTTCCCGAAAGAACCAAAGAAATAATATCTGTTACGTATTTTATATACATGAGTCTCGAATGTTCTCCACTTTTTTGATATACAAGTAACCTGATATATTTCAAGGCCTAAATAATACGACAATGTAGTCACCAGGAGACCTAGGTTTGTTTTTTATCGCAGAAGAGAATATTTAATATGTGTCACTTTCCGTTATCATAGCTTCCTTTTCTCTCATGTCTTCTAGCATACAGATTCAAACTCCAGCAAATCTGCTCTGCTTGAAAGACCAAATTCAATAAAGTGCTATTCTCTCACTTTGTATAGATGCAAACCTATCTTTGTTGAGAGATAAGAATTTAAGAATTTGGAAGTCACAATTTCTTTTTTAGATATTGCTCTCTTATCAAGCAGTTCTCACAGAGCTTTTTTTTAAGAATTTCATGCATTACACAGGGCTATGATTTCTGAAATTACTATGCTGAGGACATGCCGCAAACTTTGTTGAATCATCAACGGAGTGTATGTTTTTGAGTTCATTGTCTTTTCGTTCCTCCAACAACAAATATAAAAATCTGTTATTAAAAACACGTGATCTCTTTTGTATTTCAATCCATACATGAGCATATTTTGCTCCTGCGTTCGTATATAATGTCATCATGTCTTATTCGTTATTCCCAATGACAACTTACAGTATCCCTCCAAATATATTTCGATCCCAGGAATTCGGCCCACATCCTGAAATATAATACTCAAATCTGACAGCAAACCTTAGAAGCCAAAAGCAGTTTCAAAGAGTTTGTTGTGGAAATGAGAACTACAGATTTATTTGAAAGACTTGAATAGTGGACCAATATCGAAACTGAGTTTTGAAAGAAAGCTATTTCAGATTAACCTCTTCAACAACAAATGCAGAACAAATTAAATCTATAGAATGCTGCAGGTACCTAAAAATCAAGATTTTGCACTTGAATCGGGTGATATTGCTTTGCTGGAACCTGGAGTCTATTAAAACATTTTTCACATGGCTTGACACAGTTCATAGAAATCTAATCAGAAATTTGTTTTTTTTCCAATCCTACTATGTAATTGAGTTCTAGATCAGTCTCACACATACTCAGGTATGAAGCTGTTATATTTTCTCTCATACCTCGTATGTGGGTATGGATATCATCAAAAAGTGACAAGTAATTGATTTCCATCATGTGTACACTCTTATATTTCCGTAATCATTCTGATTTCCCTCCTTCGTCGAAATAAAAATTGGAAAAAGTGAACGTTTAGAGCAAGAGTACCTACACAACTGCGTAATGATGAGTAACTACATCATATTGTAGGAATGTATGTTACTAGTTACAGACATGTCAATTTGAGCAGAAAAACACTATATATAGAACGTGCGAGCTGCATAAAGTATGTACTAATAATATGCCATGGCACAGTTATACTGTATATTTATTTCAGATTGATTGAGTGGTATGAATCTGTCAGAAAGGCGTCTCTGCTATTTACATTAGAAGTTAAAAAGTCAGCCCCTCGGCTTGGAGAATTTGGCATGCTGCTTATATTAAGACTGGAAATAATAACCCACTCAAAAACTAATATCTTAGTGAGTTATCACTTTGAACTTTGCTCCTAAATTGATTTCTGGAAATTGGAGCCACATAACTCATTCTGGTATCATCCAAGATGATGAAAGATTTATCACCGAATGCATTCTGCTTTGAATAATAATGGGGAGAAATTCCTCAGATACATTTGCATCATCGATCGAGCTTACATTTCATTTTTGCTCTTAGATTCCAGAGAGAAATATATTCCAAGAGCGTCTAAAACTCAATTTCCAGGAAGGAATATGCATTTGTAGCCCAAGATGAGCTCAAGATTCGTGCGTACACTCTTCGAAATATTGTTGCTGATGCTGGAGTAGCAGGGAGCTCTCTGGAATATTTCTCTCGCTCATAGTCAGACTTTCGAAGCTCGCGAATGTGAATGAAAATATGTGGGAGTAGTATCGAAATTGATGAGAGGGCTGATAGAAAATTTATATTCGATAAAGATGACAATGTCTTCCATCTGATGTTTGAAAAAGTTTGTAGGCAATTTAGACCTTCAGGAATTTAATATTTATCGCACAAAATGAACCAATTGATTCTGAAGTCAGGGATCAAAACATCATATTGAAAATATCATTGAAGCTTTTTTCTTGTCTGCAGAATATGATGGCATTTTCACATTCCGAGCTTCAAGTACTATAGATTCACATCGAAAACTTATGTTTGAGAGTAAGCTAGAACAGATTGTCTGTATTAGTACGGATTGTAGAAAGATAAGTTATGCAAGTGTGAAAATAAGATTCTTCCCAATCGTACGGTAATACTTACATTGAGCTTCGGTACTGTATATAAAACAAAGTCATTATATTCAATCATAAGAGTTAATTGATGTCATCATCCGGCAACTAGTTGTTTGACAGGTCTAGCTCCATTGTCCATATGACTTTAAATATGACTACCTCTGTTAGCTATTGTTTATTCTCTTGAACTTCAATAGCTTCTCAACCACCAGCAGTAATAATTTCATGTTCAAATAAACGAGAGAAAAGAAACAATAACATTTTTTTTGTGAGTGCAATGCTCAGTTCTTGTAATCGCAAATCGCGGTTTTGAACCAGCAAATCTCGAATTGGATTTCTATTTATTTGAAGAAGAAGTCACCGCAATAGAGTCCTCTAGAGACCTCATGGGTAGGAATAAGGTTTGCGGTGACATTGCCTGAGGTAACTTACTTAAAACTGTTTTGATTCTACACTCATCGTGAATAAAATGGCATACGTAGAAAGCAATATCTTTACAGATATAAAAAGATCTATTCAAAGCAAACAAACTTAAACTGACCAAAGGAATTATCAACTCAACTCTATAACTCTTCCTTCTATAAAACTCTGTGATAGATTATGATTCTATTCAAGATTTCACCTTCCTGAATGAATGCCCAAAATTCAAAATTCGTAAGTATATAATTTTCAATTATTCTCATATATTGTTGTACTAATTAATGCTACAAAGCGTCAGTATACGTTTCTCATATCTTTTGTGAATATACTATCCTTCTTTATACCTTTATTTCATTTAGTTCCAAGGGGATTACAAAAGTCCAGAATAACCAGAGAAACACTGAGTTGTATCCCACAATACCTTATTCTAATATATATCCAAATATTCCCAAAATAAACTTAAAGGGGAAAATGGTCATATACATGCTTAGTACTGTAATTATTGATTGGCAACGCATATTTGCATTCACGCTCTATTCACGCACGCAAAAATCAGACAACGAGCTTATTTGATTAGGTAAATGATCTAATAGATAGAATCTAGTGAGAAAAAACAACAAGAGAGAAGCTTGTTACGATTTCAAATCGCCTATGCGTCCTTACTGGAATAACAACATAGATGTGACATAAAGCATCTTCTGTAACTGAGGTTTTATTATAAAGTTGTTATATTAGTCTCCGACATATTTCAATAAAGGGGAGAGGATAACATCATATTTTTCTCATTAAATCGTTCTTCGATTCATGGTTCCATAAATTCCCCTTTTAGAGGTTAATAGAATTATTTTTGTCTGTTTGATATTGGAAGGAAAAAGTATGAATCTATTATCATTCTCTTTCGGGAGTATCCTTATAAATTGATCAGCCAAGACCTGGAATTTGGCAAGTGCGACATTTATAACAGAAGAAAAACAGCTGGAACGTTTTAGAAGTCTACCGATACCAGTGAATCAATAACTTGACTTTTTTTTTAATATAAGTGAAGAGAGGAATTTCCAATCAATTTGTTTGAAGAAGAAGATTCTTTCCCTCCAGTATCAATTGTTATTTTCTGCTCCAATATTCTCAAAAATTATTTCTTCTGCACAGCTCCAATGACGCTCTATGACAGTTCTTACATAATCAAATCCAGAATTATTTTCTGACGGTCCTGGATGCTAAATAGTTGAAGGTTGAAATTATATATTATAAAGATAGACTTCTGGGGTATGAGTTTCATCTCCATATTCGTATAATATATTTCATGAAATACTTGAGATTATCTATGTCTCTTCAGACAAATACTGCAGACAGACAGATATAGATGAGAAATTTCTAAGACTTAGACGAAAGTTATTCTTGACATCATAATACAATTTTTGACAGTGTAAATATAATTTTTAGCTAAGATTTTATGAAAGTCATAATAAATAAGTGAAAGTACCATTTTATCAGGCTTTTTAGCGCATTTTCACAAAAAAAAAATGTTATTATATGCATTTTGGTTGTCTGGCTGACTGGCGTGACGCTGAGATCTCAGCAACTACAACACTTACAGACTTGAAACAGATACTTAATGGAAGATGCTGTTTTGTCGGTTTGCACAAACTGCTAGATTCTCTCATTTATCTACCCAGTTTTAGGTAAAAATTGAAATAAAAATTCAAAAATAATTACTGCTGAACTATGCATGACTGGAATCTGAAAATTGCTACATAGAATAAGCAACATGTTGGTAATCAGATTTTATGCTTTGAATTTCGAACCGATATGGGTTAGTGCCCACTTTAAGGTAAAAACTATTTATCTCAATATCTCGCGAGTTACACAAAATATTGACATGCGGTTTCTGATGTTATTAGTAGTAGAATGAGTTCAATTTTTGTTTCAACAATCAATTTGGACCAGTACATGACCACCTGTTACATACTTCCTTGAATCTGTAGCCTTTGAGGCGATTTTTAGGGATTTTTTTATTTAGCTTTGATAAAGATCAAATTATTATTTCAAGGACAGCAATAAAGATTAAAAAGTATTTTTGAGTTTGTACGTGCACAAATTATGTATCTATCAGATAGTCAACCTGAAACTGGTGCTAAATGGAAGTTGTTGTTTCGTAGATTTGCACAAATAGCTTGATTATAAGCTCAGTGATTGTGGGAGATGGAAATTTGTGAAATCACTGAAGTAACAAGCATTCATGAGCTGTCAAAAATGCGCTTTCATTATCTAGATGATTCTTCATTTTTTTTTTGTGTAGTATCAATTAATACATAATTCTCTTGGTAAGTGATATTACAGATTTTGTCCTTTGTTCAGGAAACAGAATATGATGAGAGTTCCAAAGACATGTATGGTTTTCCAGATTGATTTTAAGCTTTTGGATTTACGACAACCCTAGTACAATCAAGACCCCTAGTGGGACATATGAAACCGTTTCATTATCAGATAATTTTAGACTTTGGTTTCAAATCTGTGCGACGATTTTGGATCACGTATGATCTCTTATGCCTACAGGAACTTCTTCAAACTATTTAAATAGTTATCTGAGGCCCTCTGCACACGGAGCCACCAAACAGAAACTGATTTGTGATGCGAATCACTAACCAGTTCACTTTGAGTCACTTTCTGTGTAATTAAATGAGACGCCACACACAACACGCATTTGATAGCAGACTCGTCACTAATTCATGGAGACCATTTTGTGATCAGTTACCAAGTGACTCGCATGTCAAGTCGCCTTGTGATTAGTGTTTTCAGTTCCCAAGTGATTCGGCGAGATGAACGACCAACAACTCAACATTTTGCTTGTGGTGGAAGTGGAAAAACATCAAATTTCAAATAACTTTCTCTGGACATTCAATAAAATGCAATAAACTTAGTCTCTAAAACTTTGAGTTCCACTGCCACAATAAACAAACAGCGGCAAAAATTCTTCTAATGGTATGGGTGAACCCAGAATTATTTTCTGTTTGCCTTTCTTCTTATATCATAATGATACTTCATGATTGTTTCATTATCGCTAAAATTATCTTCTGAAGTTGACAGAGTAACACTAGTTGACAGTCTTGAATTCAAGACGAAGCTGAATAAATTACAGGTTTTGATCGACGATGAGTAGCTTCGTGTGTAAACCCTGGTCACTAATAAGTCAGTAACTGGTTGGTGATCCAAGTTACCAGCCAGTTGAGTTTCTTCTTAGTAACTCTGTGTGTAGACAGCCTCTAATACCTGTGTATGATTTGAAGCCCTCACAGTGAACCATATATTCCTAGATTGATACGTTACAAAGATGCAGAGAACAGTGCGCTAGCGTACTTGGCCACTAGGCTCAAATTATGATTAGTATAATAATATTATGCTCATAATACTTCAATTAAATGTTTGAACAGGGCAGTTTATTCATCAGCTCAAACACATTGGTTCAAATTCTGAACTCACCCATGAATAGTATCCGACTAAAGATTGATCGAAGCCAAAGCTGAGTCCACAGGTGTAACTAGACAAGAATGATTATGATTCTTCGATAACATAATCAAATTGCTATTCTCCCAAGGATCTACTGCTCAATTTCCGCGTACCAGCTCACTGTACTCTAATATTTCATAATCAACTTGGTTTATTAACACTCATTGCTCCGGCCAAACTTCACGTTCGAGTGGAAAAGTGCATTCGTCAGCCAGAACTTTAGTCAGGAACTATCAATGAATCATTCTCATGATGAGCATTTCCTCCCAATGAGTATGACGGAATGACTCTGACATTTATCTCATCAAATAATATGCAAGAGATCGTTTGAGTCTGACAGAAAGTAGATACTGAAAAATAGCCTGCTTGTGATTTTACGCCTGGCAAATTTAATGTGACTGTACATTTTCAGGTACTCAACATGAATCTGCTTATTGTCAGCAAAATCCTGGTTTACAGCGGGTTATAAACGCAAGTAGCTTTGAGTTTTACAGGGATGAATTCACTGTTCCATTAATTAAATTCATAAGTCACTGCTGCATACTGCATCTCGAAGATTAAGGTGATTACAGTTCATAATTTATCATTTTGAGCAACTGAAACTTCTTGCAATATGAAACATAGATAGTACAAAACAGATCCAGATATGAAAGGAACACAAGTCATCTAATCTACCTTTTCTTCATTTTCGTTGTATTATAACAGATTAATTCCAATTGAACTGATTCGCGATAAGAGGAAGCACAATGATTAATCATCCAATGTTAAAGAAAATGTAATCTGAACGTATCGTCACATGAATTTTTGCCCTGATAAAAAAGATCTTTTGTCTTTGCTCTATATTATATGCTTGCAAAGCATTTTTCTTTCATCATCTGCAGATAATTCCAGGAATATGTTCAAGCGAACTATTAGTTTTCTTTGCATTGTTTCCTGTTTTTGGCAAAGTTTCCTTCGCTGCAACGTCGAAGTTTGGAGATAAAGATAGCCGTGCACATTTTTTACCGATGATATTCCTGTTCCAGAGACCAAAACTATGTTGAACTCATAACTGATTGAATTAAGCTTGAACAAATTACTAAATTGAATCAATCGAATATTGAATTCAAGTTTCACATTTTATATTACTACTTATCTGTGACTATATTCTAGAATACAGCGCATCCTATGTTGAAATTAATACTATTTTCCTCCAAGTGGCTGATCATTAAGTGTATTTACTCACTGGGACCTTGAAACAAATTGAATTTCTTGAAGAGTTCTTAAATGTGGAGCATCTTCCGAAAATGAGGTCTTTCGGGATATGGCGAGGAACATGGATGAGTTCAGGCAGTTTGGATGAGATCTTATTTCCTCTTCGGCCGGCGGAGTAACTGTTATATGAACATCGCTACTTAATAAAGATGGCAGCAGTGGGAAAAACTATTTGGAATCATCCCAATTTCTGTAGTATAAGTGCTGATCGCCGACGGTTGCACATGTGGAATCGTCAAGCGGAATTATCTCAGGATTGTATTCTACATAATAAGGCTACGCTAAGAATGAATCAAAATTGGTTCAGATTGATTTTCAGAGACTCGTATGTAGCGATCAATAAGGCAATTCCATTCGCCATGCTGAAAATGTTCTTAGAACATTTCATTGAAATCCCGATAATCTGGATGCAAGATGAATGCTACTTTATTATCGATTTGAAACCGTACACTACATGTGATCCGCTTAACGCAGTATGTTCCGCTTTAAAAATTGCCATAAAAATGCCATCACTGGAGTATTTTGGAATTAGGCAAACCAATTTTTCCAGAGGCTAAAATCCCATAATAGTAATATCTTTCAATACTCTCCCAATTTAGAAACACTCAAGATTCAACGTTACGTCTATAAATTCAGATTGAGCAGATTACTTCTCCACATGCATCGGCCGTAATTTATTGCACCATTTGGTGAAAAATCCAGCTTACAGTTTAGTTGGGTTTTAATTACCAGATTGAAAAGAATGATCAATTTTCGTTCTATAAATCTTGATTAATTTACAATTCATTATATTATTCATTCATCATTCCCAGGAGAATTGGTTTCTATTATACACAACCAGATATTTCCAATAGAAGTACTGAATATGTCCAATTATTATTTATCACATTCGATTGACCACGCAGTTTATTAGCTGTCATATAAATATAGAGTTCAATATTTTGTCAAAACATTGGGTTCATATGAACAGAATGATTTTGTGTTGTAATAACAAGAATTGCACACAAGTAATTGTACTATTTGATTGTTATTGTAATAGCTAGTTATTTATTTTAGACAGTTGTAAACAAAGTAATAACAAATAAATGTACCTATTTATAATTTTCAGGTGAAATCTCTTGGGCAATTCGTGATTTATATGCTCAAAATAGACAAAAGAACCACTATTATGTTCTGTTCCCATTAGCGACTGAAAAACTAAAATCATGAAGGTTCATCTGTAATAATAATTAAGAGGCCAAAGTAATTATTGTACGATTCCTTTCTACGAACAAATTAGTAGAAAAAAATTGAAGAATCTTCTAGATAAAAGCGTACTTTTGCCAGCTCATGAATGCTTGGTACTTCAGAGATTTCGCAAAATACCATCTCCCACAATTACTGAGCTTGAAATCAAGCAGTTTGGGCAAACATACGAAGCAGCAGGTTCCATTTAGTACTAGTTTCAAGTTAGGTACATAATTTATGCATGTACAAATTCAAAAATACATTTAATCTCCATTGTTCAGTTATTAACTGACGGGAGGTCATGTGCTGTACTTTAAAATAATAATTTGATCTGCAGTCGTTTATTTGATAAGGAAAATGACACTATGCTGCGAGCTCATTCGGGAATGAGGAATTGTTATTGGTATATGGAACGTTTGAGGTCTTATTGTGAATTTGCTATGAGCTTGCACGATAGCTTCATCTGAAAATAATATGTACCAAAGCTGACACAAGCTCTTCTATCCACTCTATCAACTTCCATTTATAACGGTCACAAATAGGCAATTCAAAATTTCAACGAATTACTTTTCCAGATAGATAGATTAATAGTTTATTTGTCCCAGGATCAGAACATGAATTCTGTCCGAGTAGCACAATCAATTGTCACTAACGTAATCAATGACTTAATCTCAGTTCACATACCCAAGTTTTGAATTATTGAAGTCTGATACATATTTAGAGAGCTATATCAACTTCAATCTAGAATGAACAGTTTTTTTGTATATATTCTACAACTGCTGCATTCAATCTTCTTAGCCTCATTAAAAATGGGTGAGTGTAATTCAATTGGTCCCTTACTTTTATTGGTATCTTTTGGTGAGCCAAATATTGCAAACTACGGCTTATGCTGAATCTTAGAATTACTAAGCTGACTGCTTGATTTATAGACAAGAAAATACATCAGAAGCAAACAAATTTTCATCCAACAATAATAATTCATTATGAGCTTCAAATTCGCGTCAAACAAGTCATTGAATGAATCCCGGACAGACTTGACAATTGTACATGATAGTAGTGACACGCACGGCTGAAGTTGTAACCAAATTTTTATTCAGTTGAATATACTTTATTTGCTATATCCCTAATGTCTTTTCTATCTGTGAGCACTGTTTCGCCTGGAACAAGTAATTGAATAATTAAATCTTCCACAATCAGTGAGCTTGAATTAAAGCAATTCGTGCAAACCGACGAAACAACAGCTTTTATTTAGTACCAGTTTCAAGTCTGTAGATAGTATAGTTGCTGAGAACTCAGCGTCACGCCAGCCAGCCAGCCAGTCAGAGAGCCAATGTGAATATAATAGCGCTTTTTCACAAAGAATGCGCTAAAAAAACTATTACCATTTTGAAGATCACAACGGAAGTCCAAAGTACAAGCATTCAATTCTCCTGAATGATTTGGGACGTTACCTACTCTTCATTACGGTTATACAGATATTTCTAAATATTTCGCCATTATTAAGAGATGAAAAATATAAGGGAAAGATCTCTAATCTTGATCGAAATAATATTGCATTCAATGCGAAACTGTCCAACCTTCTAGCAAATATCTGTTAGCTCCAATTAAATCGAGAATATTTGCCATTAGCTCAATCAATTCATAGAACTGAAGTGATTCGTACTTGTTAAAAGAGCAGCCGATCACAGAGCGATTTTTCTCAACCAGCCTAATATTGCAATATTCCACTGTGACTAATTGGGATCTATACCGGATAGTGTCAATACGGATTATTCACCTAGACCTAGAGAAATGCAATCTCACGAGAATATACTTTAGAAATGCCCAAACAGTTTCACGTCATTCACCAGAGTAACAGTCACTCATAGTTCCACACTCCTAGACCAACAAAATTTACTAGGATATTCTATAATGGATCATTTCAAATACGTATTCCATCAGGATTAGATACTGCAATTATTTTGATACATATTGTTGGGAATCAGTGCTTTCATACAAAGAAGATATCTGAGCTATATAGTAATAAAGTCAATATATAGGAATTATATGATAGAGAAGAAACAAAAGAAATCAGATAGTGGACCATAAGTCGATTGGTCTCAGAACAAGCTTCTCTCAACGGGCAATGGTCGCGGATGCGATTTGTTCAGATGCTTTTCTTCAAGCATACAAATCTACCAGAATCTATTCACTGGAGGGAGTATTTTATGTGATCTAATATCAGATGATGAGATTACCATCATTGAAACTCTTAAGAATCAAACTTCATCCGAACATGAATTGGAAATACATAATCATGCAGCATATCAAGACTTTTTCTACATTTCTCCCAGGTTCCACAATATTTTCGTTTAAGAAATCTATTATCGAGTTTTCAGCGTGCTTCATGAATCTTTCGACGAAAGAAATTCATTATAAGTTAAAAATGGAATTGATAAACTTCTCTCACATAATATTATCAATCATCGAACAATTCCGATGAAGTGGGGCACATGATATTTAAACCACAACATACATGCGATGGAAAATGTGGTACGAAGCCTCCAAGAGTACTTGATAAATGATCTTTATTGGTGTATGAAGTAATTGACTAGCTCCAATCGCTTGTTCGAATAGAAGATGCTTACGTCGTTACAAATGCTTGTGGAAATCAACTTTTCAGGAAGAGAATTACTACCTGGATTAAAAACATGGGTGCTCAATTCTTTAGAAAGAGCACAGATTCTTCTAGAAAACTCTACATTACGGTATTATCGATGGTAAACAGGTTAAATTGTTACAAATGTGGAATATTTCGAGTGATTATTTATTATTTATTTTAATGCACTATTTAGCCAATAAAATAAAGTTCATAAAAATAATTTTTCTCTCCGTTCTATCGTCTCTGGTAACAATTCGCCAACAGATAAATTATCCAAATTTTTAGCACGGTCGCTTAGTGATTTGTATGACGATGAATATTACATCCGTAATTCGTTTGAATTTCATGATTTCATCACGAAAGTATCCTTGGACCCTAATTACGTTCTGATTTCTTTGGACGTTGTCTCCTTGTTCACAAATGTGACGCTTAATTTAGTTATCAAAGCTGTTGAACAAAAATATAATATAATATCCCAGCGTACTGATATATCATTAAAAGAGCTAATAGAGTTAATTACATTTTGTTTTCAAAATTACTATTTCCAATTTAACGGTGAATTCTTCAAGCAAACGGTCGGATCCGCGATGGGGAGTTCATTGTCTCCAGTGGTAGCTAACCTAGTGATGGATCTTGTTCTGAATGAGGTTTTGCCTGTACTCTCATTTAAGGTTCCGTTCATCAAAAAATATGTTGACGATCTGATTACAGCGGTCCCCAAATTTAAAATAGATGAAACTTTAACTGTTTTCAATAATTGCAATGCACACATTCAATTCACCGTAGAGATTGAGATTAATAATTGCTTACCGTTTCTTGATATGTCTGTGATCAGAGAAAATGATGGTAATATCACTACTAAATGATACAAAAAGCCTTCCGCTAGTACTAGGTACCTCAATTTCACATCAAACCATCCTAAAAATCAACTTATTAATGTGACAGAAAATCTTTTTTCACGAGCCATGCATCTCACATCTGAGATATACCACAATGAGGTGAATAATACAGTAATTGACTTACTACGTGCAAATAAATATCCGTGGGGTATCATTAACGGCATAAAAAATCAAATCAACAGCTGTTTACAGTCTAGCACGACAAATGTCAACAAATCACCTTTGACAGTGAGGTATTTAACTATTCCGTACATAGATGGAGCAAGTGATAATATTAGGAAAGTTTTTAAAAACAATGATAAGATTAAAATTTGTTTCAAGCAACACAGTGGGTAATTTATTTTCCAAAATTGAAGACAAAACGGATATGAACAAGAGATCTAACTTGATTTACACGATTCCATGTAATGATTGCACTTCACATTACACGGGTCAATCCAAGCGGTATTTGAAAACACGTTTAGATGAACATAAACGCAATTGTAAAAATGCCAAAAAAGATGGTGCTAAATGTGCGTTGGTTAGCCACTGTATCAAGCCCGGACATTCTTCTGATTTTGCAAACACACGCATTCTACAGAATCAAGCAATTCTTAATGGAAGACTAACACTTGAAATGTTACATATAAAACAGGACAAAAATAATATCAATGAGAAAACTGACACTGTAGCCTCAAGCACAATTTATAATAACATTTTGAAATGATTTGAATGGGTTTTGTTTCGTTGGTTTTTGGTTTTTTCTTTTATGGCTTGCATCCTTTGATATCGTGATGTGACTCTTATCCAATGGTTGACTTCATCAACTGACTGTTATCGACCTGTGTGATTTTGCTTGTCCGCATTAAGCGGGCAAACACCATATTCAACAAGCACTTAGTCTTGGTCTTTCGTAACGGTCAGTTGTTGCCAAGCACAGTTTTTTAAATATTTTAAATATTTTATTTTAAAATTTGTAACCGGACACATGGTTGTTTTCCTTATTTTTATCACTCCGAGTCTATTTAACTTATTATTACACACAAATGTCAACACATACACACTTTAATTTTATTGTAAGTTATTGTTAATTTCACCTCGTCATTTTATCCCTCATGTTAACACTTATGTACAATGTAGCACTCCTGAAGATGGTCCATGTGGGACCAAAACTGTAGAGTGGAAAAAATATAAAACTCTTGACTGAACTCCCACATTTCGTTTTCTTGAAAAAGAATTATTACAAGAAGATAAGGATGCATATTCAAATTTCATTCCTCAGATTCGCAATTTTAGTTTTATGGTCTGCTATGGTGGTATTTGGCCGCAATTCTTTCAAACATGTGATTTTGTCAGTGAGTGCCTTATTTCTGGCTCCATCATTATGATTTGGTGGATTTTTTACATACTCATCAAGTAGTTATTTAGTTTGAATATGAGACCAAGACATTCTGGAAGTATTCAAAATTTCAATTTGATTGTGATAATTATATCTAAATTGAATTATTTACCTGATTCTAGTTCTAATGAAACGATCACAATAGACAGCAGACCAGCTGGAACTACAACGGCTTGACATTGACATTGACTTAATTTTTACTATCAATTTGCCATGCAAGTTGGACATGTTTCCAGTTAATATTTATCATAAAGACATGACAGGGACAAAATACGTTATTCTTCTGGAAAAATAAGATCTAGATAATGATGACAAGGATTGAGAGATCAAGACAAGATCGGAATATGTCAATGTCGACTCGTTATGGTATCAGCCAAGCTGTCACAATGGCACCAACGGCAATTAAATGTACCTTTACTAATATACGTCCAATATTTTTGGTTCATACGATTAGGATCATATGATATCCAAAATCATATAATATATCGGATGAAAAGTATGTGATACACGATACAATAAATTTGATATTGGAATTAAAGTGATAAAAAGAATGAATTCTTGGTTCGTGCATTACGGACTTTATTACTACAAGCATGGTACAAAATACTAGAAGGATATCAAATCAAATCATAGGGTTGAAGGTGAACGGAGCCAAAAACTACACAGTGAGTTAGTGTAAAAAAATTGGTTGAACCTATTCAGAGTTATTCAATAAAGATTATTCAAGGAGACATACGTAGTGCAAAATCAAGAAGGAGTCTAGTCAAAATACAGAGTTTCAATCTAATATTAAATGATTGAATTTCGATCTGTCTCCTCTTGATAACCCTTCATTGAATTGCATTGATTAGCTATCATTATTACACTGTAAGTCTTAGCCCTGCCCATCTCAATCTCTGTATTTAGATTAAATATCTTTTTGGCTTTGTATTACGTATGTCTCCTCAGATAATCTTCATTGCATACCTTTGATTAGGTTTTACCTATAGTTCCCATTCAAACTCACTGTGTAGGTCTTGGCTCCATCCACCTCATACCCTATGATTTGTTTAGATAGTTTTAAGGTATTCTGTACCATGTTTGTAGTTATAAGATTTGTTTTCTGCTATGATTTATTGTACTCCGAAGATGGTAGCTTTGTTACTGAAATGTCCATTAGTAATTTCAATAAAAAGTGGAGAAAAGTTTTCACTATTTTATTATTGTAATCTTTACATAGCTCAATTCAGTGTTTGACTGCTTTAAAAATGAACTAGCAAAGAAGCCTCAATTACTTTGTAAAGAGCGTTTCCATTCAGCGTATTTTGAATATTTTTTGCTTGTGATATATTTTATTATTCATTTAAAGACTTCTGAGGTAGAATAACCAAACATGCAATAACTGAGAAGGGTAAAAAATTCAATTTCCGAGGGAAAAGGTTGTTATGGGACCAAGCGTAGGTCGCGAGGTGAAGCAGCAGGGATAGGGCAGAAAAAGAGCTAAGCATTCGTACGATGTGCCACTGGCTCGCTAACGTTGATGTGATCTATATTCAAATGCAAGATGCTATTTTGAACCGTTCGTAAGTGAATTGCAAATTCAACGTGGAATTGGTATCATTTGACACAAGACACATGTTCTTTAAGCTGATTACAAATAATTTATAATTTCTAGTCTGCAGATATCCAGTAAATATGTTAGAAATTGAATTATAAGTCATCTTCTCCAAAATATTTGCCTCTGAATTATTGGATTCTATAAGTCCTAATAAATGAATGACTATGCTTTCGATGCACTCACTCCCTGATAAATCGTTGGGATATTGTTTGAATAAATAATGTGAGAATGTGCATGGAACAGCAACACAAACGAATTATCGTAAATACTTAATTTCCAACTTGGAAAACAAGCAATTCTATAGTAGACGATCTTTTGCTGACTAATCTGTTACTGTCCGATCCACTGCAACAAGGTTATGTAGTTTACCGAGGCAGGATTGACTGGCTCTCCATCGCAAGACTTTTTTTTCCATAGCGTCGATAAACTTTCAATTCCAGAACAGTGTCACTTGACTGGTTGTTGTAATGCCTATGTAAATCAACTGGATGTCGGAATCTCTTCACGTGGATATCGCTTGCTTTCCGACATGTAATATCCGAGAGAAAAAAAAAAAAGTCGTACAGGATAACGTCAATATTTGAATGAATTGAGGTAAGGTGGAGCAATATGTTTCATCAGCTTTTGAATCTCACGAAACTAAAAGTGAAATATTGGCAAAACTATCAAAAATTGATACAAAGCGTATCTGGGGTTGAATACTACAATGCACAAGTACATATGCAAAGAATAGGAAATTGCTAGAAGTCATACAAATTTCAAAGTTGCCTCTATACTAGGAGCCTGTATACACTACGCAAAGTGCTCCCAGTGATTCAGAAATCTCAATATTGGTATTCTACAACTCCATATCCTTGCAGCTTCGTATTCCGCATGGCAAATGCGGCCTCTTGTACATATTTCATCTTTATTTTCACGCCGCTGTTCGTCCTCGTTAATCATTCATTTCTCTTCTTTCTACATATTTTCGAGCACATTCGCGTCTGAAGGTGAGACCTTAGAGTTTGTCGTTCGAATTCGTGAGGCCTACTGTTGGGCTATGTTTGCTCTCATCTAAAATAGTGTTGTTTGCAGAGATTAAGAAGAATGTTTTCTTTGCAATATTTATCTTTGCTAAAACGTGACATATTTCAAAGTCTTCAACTTTCAGCGAGTAGTATTCATCATGTGGAATTAATCTTTCAGAAAGTTGTTCTACAGTAGAAGACTCGAGGAATAGAGCGAAATGAAATGAAAGTCAAATGAATCATCAAGATTTGTGGACGTTATTATATGATCTGAACGAAAAGACGTTACTTCAAATATTGACTGCCAATAATATTCGTCTAGGAGAAATGGTTAATGCGGTTGACTGAATGCTAGATGTCGTGATGTAGAATATGTAGAACATCATGTCAATTGAGTTTAATAGAATATTGATTGTACTCAAAATATGAAGCTCTGATAACTTCTGATCCTTACTCCTCATTTTGAACAAAGGAAACATCTGGGTTTATAGTTAAGATGCTTTTATATCTCATTTACGTTCTTTCGCACGAGTTTTTGTTTAACGGCCATTTAAATTGAAAAAGCCACTAAATGTGCTTCCAAGCTTCTTAAGACACTCTTTCCAGAAAGATTTACAATCGTTTTCTTCCTACGATGCCGGGTACAAGCATTACTCAAGCTTCTGCCACGTATGCACTTCATGGTGCACAAAGACCTAGAGACTCTTGCATTTATTGTAGAACATTTATTTTTTGAACAAGCATCTTCACTGCATTCAAAAGCATTACTTGGCTGTAAATTCAGAACAGCTGAAGTGAATGAGTAGCGTGGGTGAAAATTGTTCATAAATGTAGTGAGAAATTTGTTGGAAGAGTTGAAAGTATAATAAAAGATCAAACTAGGATCAGCGCATCCATCACCGTGAACAAGTAAGCCCTACAAAACCTCTACAATAGGAAATATGAACAAAAACAAAACAACATGTGCCACGAAACTTCCATAACCGCTTTATCTTTATTATAAACTATATTCAGAAAAGCTGTACACAAGTCAGTTCAACACAGATGAAACCACGACACCACATGCTGCTTCAACAAAGACGGGACTGCAAGTATGTCTGAAGTTAGCACCGTTTCAATGCAGCCACCGGAAAGACCTCATATGTTACATCGCATTAGCGTTAACTTTACGCTGATATAAGAGTCCAGCATATGTATATAATCACATCGTAGTTTATTTATCAGTATTATCCACTTGCTTTCAATTCCAATTCACGTGAACTGTTTATGTTAAGTCATTGGTGGTTAATAATTTGACTGTTAACGTTTATTGTAATTATTTCATCATACAAATCTTCAACAATTTAAAAGTTCATAATTCAATTTGATTCACTTCATTGTTTATATTCGATAAAAAGAAAATCTTTGTAAGAGCTCCACCAAAAGATACATAGAGGGACTTGTAGCTCTTTGTCTGTTTCTTATTTTGAGTTCTCAAAAACTGATCGATAAGGTCGCGTTGATGAAAGTGGAGATCTTTATACACTGTCCAAAAACAAGTGATAGAATAACAATTTTTGGTTGGAAAAAATTTCGCAGGTATTTCTTTAAGTTTCTCCATGAAAATAGATGCATATCATAACATTTCGAATGCTCGATAAATAGTTTAGAAAAAATTCATGTGAGTTAAAACAAAATTCCTATAATGTCCTGCAAGATTAAGTACAGTTTGGTCCCTCTCATTTTTATTTGTGCGGCTAACCGTATGACAAATGGATTGTAACGCTTCGTAAAACAAACTACACATCACATTGGATACGAGCTCGACCTATATATGTAATGAATATTGAATATCTTAGTCCTTGTCTGTCACTCATGAGTTCTGTGTCATTTTCGTGTTCTTATTCTGTCCCTCCTATGGCACTGTGGAATCTGAAAGATGCGGTAGATGCCACTGACAGTGAACCTATATATTGCACGGTAATTTATCAGTCTGCTAGTCTGTAGGTCTGTTCTTCGTATACATCACCGTTTACCAGAGTTGTTCGCCTAAAAAATCTGCTGATGTACGCAATGAATTCTTCAGGGAGCTTGATGTTACTCTAATGTCTGCTATTCTGCAGTTCCGCAAATTGAATTTTAGCAGTGTTTACTACCCAATTGTAGTTTATACTTCTAGCAATAAGTATAAATGTTTCGTACTTGATTTTATATTGATAATAATAATAACATGCGCCACCAATGTGGACTTTGGAATCGTTGGCATAAGGGGCTGAAATATGCTCTGCCTGGAAATGAAGCAACCCATATTATCATGGTGTCTATGCCACATGAAATCTTAATAGGTTATCAGAATCCTTGAATACCACATCATTATGAAGTTTCCATTAGTACTTATTGAGCTTGTAGAGCAAAATTGGTCTTCCTAGGTAAGAATGATTACATGACAACGGTGTTGAACCTTGAATGCCTTATAATGATAGTGCTGAACATCATTGGTGTTCATATTAGATGATGTGAGAATAGTTGAGATTAATCAAATTTGAAATCTGCGAATAGACTTGATTGAATATAGAACTAATGATAGTACAAGCAAGGAGTGATGGCACCAATCTTACAGAGCAATTATCCAGGATTGATCATTAATTAGAAAAAAAGCACCTACCTTGGATTCTTCTACAAAAGAAATTGAAAAATATACTTGAGTTTAATTCATTTGATTTTGCAGCTCTAGCAGTAGATTTAAAGAGATTCTTTTATAATTCAAAACTTATCCTTAATGATTGCATATTCAATTGATTTTTGTTTAGATTTGGATAAAATTATGCGTTATACTGGGTAAATGATATTTTAATTTCATTGTGAATGTTCTCTGACTATTATAAGTTGATTTATCTACAAGAATGTACCTTTGTAGATATATAAGTATAAATCAGCACTGCAGGCCTATAGGGCCATGGCTTGTTGACTAATGTCTTTCCACAGTTTTCTGTCGACGGCTTTTCCATCCCAATTCATAATTTTCAACAGTTCTAGGTCTTTTACTACTGCGTCGCACCACCTTTCTCTAGGACGTCCCCGCCGTTTTCTATTGTTTATCCCATTTCTGAATACCACCCCAACTACCCTGTTTCCAGGTCTCCGCACTACGTGACCCAGCCATCAAAGTCTTTGGGATTTTATGATCTCTGATATAGCGCACTCACCATATTAATTCATCACTTCTGCATTTGCTCTCCGCACAGTTCTATCACCTTCCTTCTCTCCACTGTAAATCTTTCTGAGAATTTTCCTTTCCCATATTTTTTACTTTTTTTTTCAAATCACTATCTTTCAACGCCCACAACTCACGCCTGTATAATACAGTCGGTCTGATCACAAACTTGTAAATTCTCACTTTTGTTGTCCATAAAATGTCCTTTGATCTCAATACATCATGTAATGCTCCCACACTCTTGCTCCCTTTGGCTATTCTTGTTTCAATTTCTACTGCTTCTTTATTATCATTTGTCAGAAACACTTCTAAGTAATTGAACTCTCTTACTGCTCCGAATTCATAGATCTCATCACTATGGCTTCTAATTTTCAGTTTATAAATTTCTTCATCCTCGTTCATTTCTGTTATGCTCAAATATTTCGTTTTTTCTGCATTAACTCTTGGACCTACTTCTTCAGCCTCTTCTTCCAATTTTCTGAAAACTTCCCTCAGTTCCTGTTTTGATCTTTTTATGTTAGCCATATCATCAGTATAAGCTAAAATTTGATGCCTGATATATAGTATCACTCCTTTTGTGTATATGTTTGCTTTTCTCATTATCCACTCTAGTACTAAATTGAACAGCAATGGCGATAATGGATTAATAGTATTAGGTAGGATTACTGATTACTTTATCTTGCAGTTTCATTAGCGAACTATTCAATCAATGTTATTTTAGAACCTCTTAAAATTAATTACAAACTTGGAGAACGTCTGAAGAAATAACAATAAATAACTACTGAAAACCTGAGATTGACTGCGATGAAGAAGTCGATACAAAATGATACATATGGAAAACCTTATTCAAGATCTAATAATATTCCAAGGATATTCAGCTATCATTGTAGATTTGTTCCAGAAACCTTCAAATGAATAACTACCGAAATAAATAGAGCCTAGACAAGTCAGCCACAGTGACATCAATAAACTCATTCAATCAAAATGACTTGATTGGAAACGAATGTTTACTTCGATAAATTCGATTCAAAATATGAATTACACCCATCACTTTCCAGATATGTTATTTAAAATTGAAAAGCTTAGTCTTGGATGAATGGATTATTCACAGAATCAACCAAGGCATGACGAACTGAATATGTTCGCGCATTGGAATATTCGATTTCGCGAAGGTTTCCGCCAAAATTTGACAAGCTGTCATACCCATAGGCTTGTTGATGGATTGCTGCCTATTTTCCTCAGTAGTAATGAATTGGATATAATGCCCCAGGTGATAAGATATCTTGTTACATATTTGATGTAACAAGGTATCAGAGCAGAAGCAGATGGGCGACGTCACAGCACGATCCTGCCACTTGACATAATCTGAGATGTAATCTCATCGCAAGATCACACATCATGACAGCTCCAGACCAACTGGTCGCAGACACACATGGGACTACACGTGATACATATTATCTATTCATTTGTCAATGTGCTACGTTACGTAACATCTCTCTATTTGTAGGTTCACTGTAATATTGAAGTTAATCGTGGATAGCACATCAAGAGTGTTGACTCTGAATTGCAGCAGCTTTTATAGCTTCTGGTTACTCGTTTTTTTCATTGAAATCAATGTTTGCGATCTTGTCTCCGGAATAAGTGAGGAATCATAAATATAAACTGAACACAATTGGAGTTCATCGATAATTACTAGTCAATGTGTGACAAGTCCGCCGTTCGGTACAATGCACGAAACAACACACAGAATAATATGTGGAAAAGAAAAATGATCTCCAAGTACATAGTCACTTATATTAAGCTTTAAAATTTGAAATGGAACCAAACTATGTCTTTTTTTATCGTATGAAATAATTACTGATCGATTAATATACTAGGTTAAAGCCGAAAAAAAAGTATATGGAGCTGTATAAGTGAAGTTCCAAATTTATTCATGAAGTGAAACCTAGTCACTTGAAAAGCTCACAGCTTTGCAGCCGAATATTAAGTATTCACTTATATGCGGTTGTATGAATAATCAAAGTTGGGCAAAGCTTGAAATTAAAGCATCATTACTATTCTAGTTTGCAGAGCAAGCATTATCATAAATATGAAACTTAATTTAGTTCCTCAATTTGGTCTGGCATGTTTTTGACCAGTACCTAGCAGATGGTGCAGGCGTGCATTCACAACACAATTTTCTTTGATTTGTGCATCCGTGGCTCAAGCTCTAAGCACAAATTGCTGAAGTGAGATAGCGGAATATGAGTGGTTGCTTCATAAATAGCAGACATGAATAGTTTCATCCTGTTTTTACAGTCTTATTCACATGTACAGTAAGATGATGTTTTTTTAACTCATGGAATAGGTATATAGCTCATCATTGTATCCATTGAAAGCTGAGCAATTGATATTTCTTATCCATTAAATAGAGTAGAGTTTATGGAAATGCGAGTTGATTGTATGCTACAATATTTACCTGATATATCCAACGTAAACTCCCTAATGAGTACGGGCACGTTTTGAATTTTGAAAACTTGATATTCTCTGCAGAGGCGTCCCTAGAAAGTTTTTGTTATTTCGAAATACTTTTCGTTCTCTCTGCTAGCTCAAAATTTTCCATCAATCAAAGGCTGTTTCACATCAATTCAAACGAATTAAAAACCATTGAAATTTGGTTTGTTAACAAGTCTTTTGAGGATAGATACCGATCTCATCAGCTTTAGGTGAATACCGACCACAATTGAAAAAGACGTATTACAGTCTATGTAACTGCTTGAGTCTAAGGGTCGTAATTGGTTTCCTTGTAGAAATCCGTAATTTCAATGCTAAATCACATTGTAAAACATCTAGATTTAAGGTGTTCTATTTCAACTTTGCAATAATGAATATGCTCTAAATAGAACTGTCCTATAGAAACAGACCAGTTGGACGTTGGGATTGTGGATTGAACACAAAATTAGCATCTCCTAAATCTAAAAGACATGAAATAATCATAAAATACGTGATAGAATAATTGCAGTCTGTATCAATTCAATTTGGATATGTATTTCACACATCAACATATTTGAGTTTAGCTTGTCTTCTTTATTTCGAGTTAAGGCTTTCTTCCTCAAAAGGTTGAGCAAGTGAAATTTTATCGATCTTGCAATTGAACAATATAGTTGGTGGGCTAAAGCTTTCTTTAACATATCCAACATAGAATTATAAATTGATTAATTTAATTTACCCTTGAAGGATTGATGAAGATAAACACATAAACATCGATGTCTTTAGTGCGCAAAATTGATCTTTTGAATATCATATTAATAGCTCTTTCAGTTAATTCAATCTGCAGCGTTTGGAATGCATTCTAATTAATTTTAGTTAAGGATAGTGAAAGACGTTGACAGCTTGTAGTAAAACTAATTATGATTCCTAATTCCAAATTGTATCAGTCATAAAATACTTGAATTTTTTTCATTTTTTTCATATAAATCCACATTATGAAATGAAGTTATTCATATTGTCACAAATTTCATCATGAGTAATTTATCAACACAGGTTACAGTGTGAATCTTCACTTTACAAACTCGTATTTCACAATATCGCGCACAGTTACCCGTATTGAATCATTGAAATGGATGAATGACTGAATTTCTCTCCTAACTCACGCTCTTATATATCTAAGTTGACAATGGACCAACATTCGATAGTCTAACAGTTGTTGCCTGGCAACCACTGAACATCTAGTAACCATAGGCTGTCAATCATGTCATAATGAAGGATGATGTTAGTGGCGTTACTAGAGACACCAACGAAGACTTCCCGCGTCTCTTGAAGTATCAAATTACCCTCATTCCATTCTCTGCTCCTTCCAGGATATCCAAACATTATAATGTGAATAATCCGAAGAGAGACTATGAACAATAAATCAAGTAATATTGCTATTGAAAGAAAGCCAATCTGGGAGTTTCAAACTGTAATATGCAATATGCAATTATGAAAGAGTACGTTTCATCACTTCCAATTCTTGTATGCTTCCTTCTCCAGGATCTGCTTCAACGGATAATCATTTTCCATTCATGAGTCTTTCTCGAGTTTCAAGCGGTTTAGTTGAGTTGTTTCTTCAGCATGTATTTTCTTATTTCATGCATTTCTAGAAGCTTTCAATCATAAGAGCACTGATTACATTCTGCTTCTTCCTAATTGTATTTGCAATTCAATTTTAGATGATTACCACAAGTCACATTATATGAGACTGGACTATTTGAATGATAAAAGTTTATGGTGCAGTATTTGGGTGTCAAAATTTCCAAAAAACCACAATCAAAATTTATACAGATCGAATATCAACTCTTCTACAATATTGAGTTTATCAAAGGTAACATTTGAATGCATTCACATAAAGGTCATTAATAGCAGGGAGAATGGACAGACGTTTATATGGAACAAGTATGAATATATGACTTGCTTGTAATTCTATAAAGTAGCAAATAATGATAAGGGTCATGATTAGGGAGTTACCTCCAATTAAAAATTCCAATTTCAATAGCTTCAGCTTCTTTTTAATTTTCATACGCGGTGACTTTTATAGGTTGATTGATGTTTCCAATATTTCTTTGAATTCAGTTCTGAATATTTTGGTATCTATCGATCCTTTCGGGAACCTCTCGTTGGAAAGCACGGTCTGAGGCGAAAGTAATAGTTTGGGTACGGGTACACAATGTAGAGAAATTTGTCTTATCTCACCTCTGTGATCTCATATAGCCTTCACCGTGCAGTACCGAATGTTTAAATTGTGCACATTATTTATCTATGTCTCATCCCAAAGTTGTGTCGGCCCTCTATAATCAAGGACATGTAAACCACAGAAGATTTATATACCTTCTGGAAGATAGGACCTAGAAAATAAGAGAAAAATCTTCATGATATCAAGATCAATGTTCAAGATCTACTCTCTGGGAGGAAATGTGTAATTCATGTGCATTTCTCGCGTGCGCGTTACTAACTATTTAGCTCCGTGAATCACGTGAGAACTTTGACCTCAATAGGATATTTTTAATATATTTGTGTTCAAAAATAAAATATAAGGTAATGAAATTCTCGCAGACATGGCAATAACCTGACGGTATATTTTCACCAAGTCTCACTAAGATCGGAGTTGTAGTAATACATCAACAGTTTGACCATTATTTTGATAACCTTGCTCTCAGTACAGTAGTTACAGAAATATTTACCTCATGTTAAACATCCTTAATTCTATGAATTGCATTTTTGCTCTGTGCTGGGATCAATACATCAAGTTGGATTGAGGGTGCGTGAGTATTAAGTCACCCTGTATAATTTCAGAGATGCTCCGCAATAAATGGAGCTATAAATCAATTGAAGCATGTAGCTGCTGGTTCATTTCTCTGCCGTTTAATTGGTAGAAATGGCTTCAAAAAGTCATATATCTGCGGACATTTTTATGTAGCAATAAAATAAATGGTGGAGTAGGTTAGACCAATTTTTATTACCCATACGAAAGAGACCTAAAACTGGATTATCTATAATCCAACATATAACAGAGGTAATGTCTGTCGTAAAGATATTTTGTTGTTAGTTTTTATCTCATGAATGTCTATTACGATTGGTCATAATAAATAAAATAAAATTGCCTGAATGCAACTGATTGGAATGATACGAGATATAGCTAGGACCGTAATCAATAACTTCTTGAGTATATTCCAGAAGATATTAATAAGAAGCTTAATTTTACTGCACACTCAGTCGTATTTTGTTCCTGAACAAATAGAATAGTACTAAATTGAGTTTTTGTTTAGTAAATCATACGTTTTTCTGTTGAAGTTACTTTCTTTCAGTTTGGATTTGAAATATTCACAGAGCATCTGAATTTATATCTAGAACAATGATCGAGATTCCAAAAATATATTTTTTTATGCCAGGGAAAGTGGAATACTGTTTCCAAGATTCTGGAATAGTATCTATTTACATTCTGCGTTGCTTCCTAGATTGCGCAATCTCTGAAGTATCAGGCTTCCCTATCCATAAATATTTCAAAATACGAAGCCTTACTCCGACAACGAAAAGATTATGAAACTAAGTGAGGATGTTCAATGTTTGGTGTTGTACATTCATGGATTGAAGGCATGGAAACAATAAGTTATTACCCAATGAAGTCAAGTTTTCAGAGCTTCCAAAGCTTCTATCCTAGCCTGTACCCAGATAATTTGAATTATCTATTGTTTTCATCCAGTGTTTTGTTTTGTTTTATTATTGTACTATAATTCTCAACAAAATATGAGGCTATTCTCGAAAGAATATCTTCAGAGGTATCTCATTTGGAAGTCTCTGCGATATAGAACTGTGATAGATAGGATACTTACTTCGGATATTTACCTAGATAACTTCCAACAAAAGCGCGGTTTATTTTACTACGGAAGTAAAAAAATGTCTCAGTCGCTCAAGCAAGTGAAAGTATCTAGAAAACTTCACGAAGTTTATTTGGAAAATATAGACTTTCTGTATCAGTATTTACTGACACTGGGGGGATATGCAGGACAAATTATTTCTAGCTGTAAACGTCTTTCTGATAACGGTTACTCTACTTCTAAAGAGAGTTAATAGCACATTGTACAAGCTACGTGCTTATGTACTAGCCACATTATCGTTGTTAGTTCAGCCCAGAGATACACAACTATAAAGCTGAAATTTATCAAAGTGTAAAAGAATTATCAAGAATCAAGAAGCATATTCAAATTTGTATCAGATATTTCTGATATTTTAGTGTAGATTCGGTAAACAGATAATTGTTTTGACCTCATTTATGACAGAAGATTAATCTGTCAATTTTTGACAAAATTATCATATCACGTTTCTGTGATTATAATAACTTCAGCAGCATCCATAAGCCACAGCTATTGCAAACCAAAGAACATTGTGCAATGCAATTTGAACTGATGTGTGAAGTTTACAGTCAAAATGTCCTACTAGATAAATAGGATCTCGATAATATGATATCGAATTGCATACTGCTGGTATAGCATAGTTTTCCCCCACTGGATGACTACGACGTTGACGATGTAGTGTTGCCTCGGTCAAAGGCAACAGATTTGGTGGCAATACCGCAGAGTGCACAAGTATATTAAACCATGATATACCATACATCTGCCTCAGAGGTTGGATAGGATATCTGGTTAATAGATAAGCCGCTGAGTCTACCGAATAGATAGCCACCAGTACTATAGTGAACATCAATGCTCAGTCGCTCCACTCACTTTTGAAACAACCTCGTTGCTTGCAATAGCACACATATTCCCGCGCAACACTGACAAAATAATTTAGAACCAGTAGCACTAGCTCTTAGATAGCTAAGTCACCAGCACAATTTATCTCACGTTGGACGATACCTAAGGATGGCTATCAGTACTGTAAATCCATACCGATGCCTGCGACACACGCAGGTTGATTGATTGATCCACTTATGGAACAACGCTGTTGCCACAATAATACAAAGTACATGCGATTGGCAACGATCACAGCCGTCACACGTTCAAGGTGTGAGCACCGATGACATTGATACCCCAGGTAGATGAGGATACCAACACTTCAAAGGCTTAGATAATCCAAGATAACATTGTTTCACACGATACACCCTTTCTGTATGGCTTGACCCTGGAAGTGATTAAGGTTGTTTTCTAGAAACTAGGTTTTATGTATACTACGGTAGCAGGGTGTGTCAAGTATCTGTTTGCATTCCGAAGACTGAGAAATGGGTCCGGTCAATTTCCAGCCAATTCATATTTTTCCTAGAAGCAAAATATCTGTCAATTCTTGTATCAAAAAATTAGGAATGTTCAGCTACTCAACTATTAAAAGGTACGTTTCGAGAATAAATATGTGTAAGAGCAATTATCAATCAAATAAACAATGCTTAGCTAAAATATTAACTAAGAATGAACTACCATTGCAGCTCTCAATAGTAACAATACTTATAATCAATAAAATAATTTGAACTAATCAGAAATATTAAAAACCCCAGACTATGAATTAGCAAGCTGAATGTGCTAGTTGACAAATTTTGCCATCAATTTTCAATAATGAACATTGAGATTCCAATCAAAATATCCAATATATTAATAATGAATTTCCAAATTCCAATAACTAAGTATGAAAAATGACAGAGTATATTTACAATAGTGTATTAGGTTCTGTTTTTTTCACAAACTTTGATCATAATGCTGATGTTGGTTTTCTATTTGATTACTGGTATTAATAATTTGTTTTGTTATATCCCTGATTGAAATTTGATTCACATAAGCTCCACTTGAAATTTCTCAGCACACTGTGATAAACTGTGAATACTAAAACTCAAACAGAACTGATTATAGTTGAGATGAGCAGTTTTTGAACAAAAACGATTGATCCATTCCAAATTGGGTATATCTCAAAGCAATGTTCCTCTTTTAAAATCACCACTTGCATATCAATAGAATTCTGCACACTTCCAGACATCACATCATAGACGATTTGAGTGCGAGAAGAATGATATTCTGGAGCAATCTTCTACTATCCTGATCAAATTTTGAACAATAAGTGTTCCAGTTTGGATTACTCTATCTTGTTTGAAACTGAAATTGCTTATCCTGGAAAACTCAACTTCAAACAAAATGCTCTTCTTGCTTCTGTACACCAAGTACCATAGCCTGGATACAAAGTTGTGAAATCACTTGTCCTCATTAACTAAAAACTATCCCTCGTGAGGATAATAACGCGGTCAAAGATATATATACGAGTGTTGTGCAAAGGAAATTCACAGGAGACACAACCGCGAGTCCCGTAAGCTTGTCAGCGACTTGTATATAATCAGAAGCTTGAAAACTTCAGAGGAAGCCTAATAATTACATCGCCTAGAGCTGAAGTCTAGAATGAATCTCAAGGTAAAGAGTACTGAGTCTAAGAGGAACACTTGGCGTGAGCTTTTGTTGGAAGTCTGTTTCACATGGACCATTAAATAAGACGAGTGGGTAGGAAGATATTCATACCTTCACGAAAAATTTATAAGAGAGGATTTATCCAAAGAAATATTTCACATAGGAATATTTATCTTCCAATATTCTAGTCGGTCTCTTGAAGTAATGGTGATTTTCTTTACCTCTTTCAGAGTTTTCTAGAATATCAAAGAATAGGAATGTTCCTTGATGGAGGTTAAGTTATATGAAAGATATTAAACAGTCTTTCTTTAGATTTTTCTTAAGGTCAAGTACACGCCAATCAACTTTAATTGGCTACTCATTATTTTTTCTTGAATTCTGTTTCACTAGTCAAATCTTATTGATGGTACATCATTAGGGCAACATGATTATTGAATGATTGTAATAGAGTATAGACTGTACAAAATATACCCTGTAATTCTATCAAAAGAACTTCAGATTGGACCTTCAAATTTCTGATGTTATTTCATCAGGATATATATTTTTATCCTCTGAATCTGCCCTCCTTTTCCTCGTCTTGGAGCTGAAATCGCTGTGAGCGTTTAACTCTTTTTCCAGTTTCCCTGAAGGATCTCTCTTGGGTCCTGACCTAGAAGGCAAACTATGATCTATAAAACATTCAGTGGATCACTTATCACTCACTTCACGCACGTTCGCACATATAGGTATTGATTTTTCGTTCGTTGTCATTTTCAATTTGCTTGATTCAAAGTTTGTAGGTTTTAGGTCTGTGTATTTGAGATCATAATTTAAGAACGAGCAGATTTCAGAAGGATATGAGAAAATGATGGGAAAAATACTGGAAGGGAAATTTCTTGCTTTCATTTGAACAAGAAGGTGAATTGATATCTTTTGTGGAAGTATTAAACGATCATATTTGAATTAGGTATCAACAAAAATCAAACTGGCTTTTATACTGATGCATGCAAATGGAGAGACATGCAGAAGATTTTATTCAGTGATACGAAGTTACTGATAAAAAGCGGAAAATTAGGTGGTAAACGAGGTCAAGGTGTTTCGAATAACAGCAAGATCCAAAAGCAATACAAGCCACCTCACAATGATCTTCATGCGCTTCAAATAATATTCTTCGAGATATCACAAAAAGTAATAGAAACAACCATTTGATTCTCTAGCATCAGCTTAGAGGCAAAACTTCCTAGAAACTCTCAATGAAAACTCTGAACCATGTTTTCAACTTGAGTTTCTAATTCAAATTGATTTGTTGAAAAGCTATCTCAGGGTATGATTACTTGATTTGACTCAAGCTTGCACGAATATCATCTTGTTAGAAGCATAATAGTTTGGAAAAATTATGAATAGACATTTATAAAAAATTTTAGTCCATTACAAACATTATCCGATATGAATTTCTAATAATAATTATTGGAATATTCTGATAAATATCTTGATAATATGTTGATACGGATAAAAAAAAAAAATTCCTCATAAATACTCCCATCGATTGAATATTCATCGATCATCTGTCCAAGGTCAATTAGATTTGTTTCCTTTTCCAACACGCATTTTGGCAAGTGACGAAGTGAAGGGAATTCAAATTATAAATCCTCCAACTCCAACATATCTAGGTCTGAGACTGGGAGCTAGTGACAGGTGGAGTTCTCCGATTTCACACCGCTTGCTTTTTTGAGGGTTGATAGTTTACCTCTTGATAAGAAAGATAAGAATGTTATTGAGCGATGCACGCTTTCCGGTCATAGTTCAAATTCAAATTGAAGGTATGAAAAAAAGTGTTTTTTTCCGTGATATCATATTGCATGTCTTTGTAATGTTGAATAATTGAAATTAATCTAAAGCCAAGTACTGAAAGACAAGCGATTCGCAACAGCTCAAGCGGCTCAAAGGGTTGCGTGAACTTGTGAAAAAAAAAATGAAAAATGCCGTATTTCCAAATTGCATGCCAATGGAAAGAATTTAAGTTTTAGTCATAAAACCATTGTAAAAAAAATTGGCAAGCATTCCTCGTTGGCGCAAGGGTTTGAAATTTGGGGGTAATCCAGCATAAATTTTGCACCAATTAGCCGTGATTTCAAATTACCTCGAATGGAGCAAAAACTTCATTTTGAAGTGAAATAATTATAAATTTAGAATGGCATGCATGTTGCTTAAGCCCTTCATATTTTAAATATTAATGAAAGTTGCATAAAAAACTCGCAAAATTTCTCTGACTTCATTCTGCCTGCCATTTTGTATTACATCAATAAATGCTGTTTCAAATTGATTTGGAAAATGGCAAGCATGTTTCCCAAGCCCTTCATATTTTAAATGATATGGAAGTTGCATAAAAAGCACGCAAAATTTCTTCAACTTCATTCTGCCTGCCATTTTATATTACATTAATAAATGCTGTTTTAAATCCATTTGGAAAATAACATGCATGTAACTCTGTCCGATCATTAAGAAACTTTGGAAAAAGTGGCAATAAAAAGTAAAAATATTTCCGTGATTTTATTTTGTATTTCAATAAAGAAATACTTATGCTTCAAGTTTAAATAAAAAAAAATAATGCATATGACATGAGACAAACATTTACAAATGAAAAAAAGAATCAAGAAAATATGCCCTAGAATCAATTTAGTTTGTAATTATAGACATGGCAGGAGGTAAATCTTTCATAAAAGTGCAGATTATATATTCAAAGTAATACAATTAGGTTCATAAACAATACTTTTATACCAGTAAGTTTTCCGTTTGGCATAAATAAGTGAAGAATAGTCTGCAAATGAATAGAGTTAAAGAGCATGATTTTTTTTCATTGGGGAAAAGTTGAAATATTTCAAGTTAATAATTGTAGAGTTAAGATTTAATTCATGATTTATATATTTTTTCATGAAAAAGATACCTGAAGATAACTTCAAAAGTCGAAATGATCATCGTTAATTAATAAAGAAAATCATAAATTGAAACTTAACTCTTCCTACAATTATTAAAGAGCATGATATTGTAAAAAGGGCCGACAATGAGAACGATAAGGATAAATCGGACGATGATGACAGCGACACTTATTCTCAAATAGGTGGTGAAACTACTGAAGAAGAACCTGAAATTGACAATCATTATGATGAAGAAATGGAAATTTGAGCAATTATTGCCAATTTCAGATTCCTTTCCATTCACATTTATTTATATGTAACTTTGTAACTTGCGTACATTATCATGTCTAGCCATGTTTATATTGAAAAATGATGAACGGTTGATTTTGTACATGGCTGTCAGATTTTGTTTTAGTAAACGTGTTTTGAAAAAGTCAAGAGATATAAATAAGGACATTTAAAATTGATTCTTCAGGTAATAGTTTTCTGAATCCACATGTATTATAAGGTTGTTTTAATTAAAGTTATCTTTAGTTCACAGAGAACTCAATTTGGTGTCTAGTCATTTGAAATATAATAAATAAAATTACAAATCAATTTTATGTTCTGAAAGATGTCAGTTAATGTGAAGATTCATTTTGAGAAAATATATGATACGAAGGAAAAATTGGGGAATTCAGTCAAGTCAATCTGTTGGCTAAATGATACAGTGTGTTATGAATTTCCGGAAAATATTAGGCATGAATCATTTCACAGTGATTTATTCAAGATTGGTACAGTAAAAAATGGTGTTGCTGGATTGAGTAAACCAGGTCAATTTCGCAATCTACAAGTAACTTTACCAGTGCCGTCTTACATTGACGAAGATGGTAATTTTGTATTCAGAAGCATTTATTTACAAGAAAAGCCAATTGAAGAGAAAAGAAGGAGAGTTGCCACAGGAGACTTGGAAAAGAATGAGTTAATAAAAGTGGTTGATGAGTTGAGAGAAAGATTAGCGGAGAAAGAACAAAATTTATCGAATATTCAACAAAAGTTTACGATTGATAAATTTGGAGGTAAGGAGAATGCAAGAGATTGGTTGAATGATTTCGAAAAAGAATGTGAAAGACATAAGATTATAGATGGATGGTTAGCTTGGTCTGAGTCGTTTTTAATGGTATTTGTTGATAAAAGGTTGGACAAATGTAAGACATGTATATAATTTTCGTTATATAAATGGGTCAATAAGTGATTATGCTTTGAAAAAAGAACGTTTATTAGTGGAAATTGAGAAGGGTATGTCAAACATTCCAAAGATAAATCATATAGTTGTGGGGTTACCAGTTAGTATTCAAGATAAATTGGATCGCGAAGAAATCAAAACCACAGATAAATTGATTAATGAATTAAGAAAATATGACACATACTACATTAAGCAAAAGAAGGAAATAAAACCAAGGTATAACAGTAATGTTATTGAAAATAATAAAAAAGATCCAGAGTTGAGTGATAAAATAGCTAAAACATTAATTGAGAAAAGACCATGTACCATGTGCAAAGCATTGTATCCAACAGCAGGAGATCGTTTTCATCCTATTGAAGTGTGTCGTAACAGAGAGCTTGCCCGGTGAAATTCACTCCATTAATCAGCTTGAATGTTATAATTAATAAAAGTAGAAGAATTGAAGGCATTTATGATAGTGTTTCTAATGTAACATTGATAAATAAAAAAATTATAGAACAGATAAAGACAGAATTTATAGAGGATAAGAGTATATTTAAAACAATTAGTGGTGTGAATTTTGTTAATAGCCGGGCACGTTTGCAGTTAAAAATTAATAAAATTGAAGATAGTATAGATGTTTATGTTGTGAAAAATGATAATTTTTCATATGATTTACTATTAGGTTTAGATGCAATGAAGAAATTTAAACTAATTCAGGATGAGAATTTGAAGATTTATCAAAGAGTAAGTCAAAATAAAAGAGAATTAATCACAAGTGAAGAAGAAAAAAAAGAATTTAAAGTAAACTCAAATTCCTATATAGGTGTGAGTAAATATGAAGATAACTTAGAGTATTTAGACGAAGATAAAAAAAATAAGATAAAGGAATTAATAGAAAGAAATGAAATGGTGTTTGCGAGGAATAAATTTGATGTGGGTGTGATTAAGAATGAAGAAGCAAGAATTAAATTGATTGAAGAGAAATATGTTGCTAAGAGACCATACAGATGTTCTTTACCAGATAAAAAAGAGATTGAGTCACAAATTGACAAATTGTTAGAAGCAGGTCTTATTGAAGAAACAAATTCACCGTTTGCATCACCAGTTACTCTAGCATACAAAAAAGAGGATGGTTACAGGTCACGGTTATGCATTGATTTTAGAGAATCGAACAAACTAGTTGTATCTGAGCCTCAACCATTCCCAAGAATTGATGATATTGTAGTTAAAGTCGGTGATTGTAATTGGTTTTCCGCATTGGATAAAAACTCAGCATTTTGGTCAATTCCAATTAGGAAAAAAGATAGAGAAAAAACAGCATTTGTAACAGAGAATGGACATTGGCAATGGGTTTGCTTACCATTTGGACTAAAAACATCATCAGCAATTTTCCAAAGAATTCTTTCGAACATTATAAGAAGGAATAAGCTAGATAATTTTTGTATCAATTATATTGATGACATATTGGTATTTTCAAGAACATTTGAAGAGCATCTGGAACATATAGAACTATTAATGAGTACATTAGAAAGAGAAGGTTTCAAGATAAAATTAAGTAAATGTTAATTTGCTACGAAGTCAGTCAAGTATTTGGGTCATGTAATTGAGAAAAATAAAGTCAGGCCATACAAGGATAATTTAGTATCAATAAGAAAATTTCAAAGACCGAAGAATAAAACTAATGTTCGACAATTTTTAGGTAAAATAAATTTCTATTATGAATACATTGAGAATGCGGTTAAAAAACTAGAACCTATACACAATTTGTTGAGAAAAACAACAAAGTTTGAATGGACAGATGAATGTGAAGAAGCATTCAATGATGTTAAAGAATATTTATGCACAAGTCCTATATTGGCAATATATAATAGAGAGAAAGAGATATTTATTTATACAGATGCAAGTGGGGCTGGTTTAGGAGCTATTTTGAAGCAGCCACAAGACGATGGTAAATTACATCCAGTTGCTTATTTCTCGAGAAAGTTAAATGACAGTCAAATGAAGAAAAAAGCAATATATTTAGAAACACTGGCAATTAAAGAAGCAATTGTGTATTGGCAATATTGTTTGATAGGTAGGAGTTTCACAATAATAACTGATCATAAACCATTAGAAACATTGAATCTAAAGGCGAGAACAGATGAAGAACTTGGTTATTTGATGCATTATTTGTCACAGTATTCTTTCAAAATTATATATGCACCAGGAAAAGAAAATTTAGAGGCTGATGCTTTGTCAAGAAATCCAGTTTTAGAGAACATTGAAAATAATAAAGATATTCTGAAAGTTGTTAACATGGTAACTTTAAAAGAGATAAAAGAAGATCAAAGAATGATTAAAAGAGAGATAGAATATGCTAAGAGAATAATTAAGAAAGGTGATATCAGTTTCAAAAATTTGAAAAATAAACATAGGATATATGTGTCAGAAGAGTTTGGTTTAAAGTTAGTCAAGATGGTACATGAATTCTATGGACATATCGGTGTTGATCACATAACTGGTATATTAAGACCATATTATTATTTCAAAAACATGGATAATATAGTACGAGATTTTTGTAGACAATGTGAAGTTTGTGTAAAGAATAAGACAAGAAGTAGTAGAAAAATTGGGTTTTTATCAAAATTAGGTCCAGCAACTAAACCATATGAGATAATGTCGATAGATTCAGTTGGTGGTTTTGGTAATAATAGATCACCGATATAGAATAGAATTCATAAATTTAATTGATAGAACGGCAAGAAAACATAAGATAGGAACAATTCTGGCTGATCAATATACAGGGATAAACTCGAAAGAATTAAAGGATTATTTAAGAAAGAAAGGTATTACATTAATTTTTACATCAGTTGATTGTGCAGAGTCTAATGGATTGATTGAAAGGTTGAATCAGACATTAGTGAATAGGATTCGTTGTAAAATGAATAGTAGTGACAAAAGGGCATGGTCGAGCATAGCAGATGAATGTGTAGATGAATATAATAGAACAACACATAGTGTAACTAAGTATTCTCTGAATTATTTATTATATGGCAAGGAAAATAAAATTGTTCCAATTGAATTAGTCAAAGAACGTAATCTGAGTAAGGATAGAGAAGTAGCATTACAGAATTCAATGAAAAACTTTGAAAAAAATAAGGAGAGGATAGATAAGAATAGAAGAGAGTGGAAATTCAAGGAAGATGATCTGGTATATGTAAAAAGTGGGAATAAATTGAACAGAAATAAATTGGATGAGATTAGATGCGGTCCGTTTAGAGTGATAAGGAGGATCTCGAATGTTATTTTTGAAGTAGATGCTGGGAAGAAACGTAAAGAAGCAAATTTGTTTCATATAAGTAAATTAATACCAGTCAATAGTTTGAGTTAGTAACGTTGTAATCATAATAATGTTCAAATTGTGTAAGAAAGTGATTATCTGAAGAATTGTTTCAAACCTTAGTTTAAAACTTGGGGAGGGGAGATGTAACTTTGTAACTTGCGTACATTATCATGTCTAGCCATGTTTATATTGAAAAATGATGAACGGTTGATTTTGTACATGGCTGCCAGATTTTGTTTTAGTAAACGTGTTTTGAAAAAGTCAAGAGATATAAATAAGGACATTTAAAATGATTCTTTAGGTAATAGTTTTCTGAATCCACATGTATTATAAGGTTGTTTTAATTAAAGTTATCTTTAGTTCACAGAGAACTCAATTTGGTGTCTAGTCATTTGAAATATAATAAATAGAATTACATATATTATAAAACATCCCATTAGCTATTTAAGTATGATTTTTCTATGATATTAAATATTTCTTCTGATAATTAGCTTTTTTATTTTTTCATAATGATAATAATATTTTTGCATGATAATGAAGATATAGATAAGTTCGAGATGGAGGCAATTTGACTTTCAAGAAGATGTTCTGTTACAATATCCCATTCGCATAACTTATTCACATTCCGAGGGAAAAGTAAGAACGTAATTATTATTTTTTCTGTTGTTAATATGTGTGATTATTATTTTATTAATAGCAAGATTCAAAACCGTAATGTTTCACAAACTCAGAAGTTGGGATGTCAACTGTACATACGTGTTTCGTCCTTATTTGGACTTTTTGATATAGTATTATTCTAGTGCCTTATTGGTTGCAATTTGATATTTTACCCAGTTAGAGCTAATACTGATATTAATGGGAAAATTTGATATTCCCAGTGATTTCAATTGAATATTTTGGAATTGTTGCTATGAAAACATTATGGATAATTTAAATTGTAGCTCACTGCAATATTTTGGAAGAGACTCACCTGAGCCATTATTGTTTGAAATAAGTCGAAAAATTTAAATAAATAAATTCGCAGAATAATTCTTTTTTATTCCACTAAATTTATTTACAAGCACTTTTTCTGTATCCTTTTTCCAAAATTTATCAATGATGAGCCTGAGCAACATGCTTGCCATTCTTTGTGTCGTCTAAAAAAAATAATTTTGAACGAAATATACAATGGCATGCAAAATAAAATGACGGAAATTTTTCTTTTTTTTTTTGCAACTTCCTCAATGCATGCCTCCATTTTGCGACATCCTGGGGTGCATGCCAATTTCCTCAATAACAATTCATGGAACAAATTACCTGTAGTGGGAATGGCATGCAATTTCCAATCACGGCTAATTGGTGCAAAATTAATGCAAGATTACCCCCAAATTTCAAACCCTTGCGCCAACGAGGAATGCTTGCCAATTTTTTTACAAGGGTTTTATGACTGAAACTTCAATTCTTCCCATTGGCATGCAATTTGGAAACACGGCATTTCTCATATTTTTTTTCACAAGTTCACGCAACCCTTTGAGCCACTTGGGCTGTTGCGAATCGCTTGTTTTTCAGTACTTGGCTTTAGATTAATTTCAATTATTCAACATAACAAAGGCACGCAATATGATATCACGGAAAAAACCATTTTTTTTTTCAGACCTTTAAATGGAATTTGAACTATGACCGGAAAGCGTGCATCGCTCAATAACATTTTTATCTTTCTTATCAAGAGGTAAACTATCAACCCTCAAAAAGGCAAGCGGTATTAAATCGGAGAACCTCACCTGTCACTAGCTCCCAGTCTATCTGTACTGTAGAATAAAGTTTTGATCGAATGAATCCGAAGTCAAGAAGGAATGGCTGAGCTTCAGGCAGCTGGATACAATATTTTTACTGAGAAAACTTAGATGAAAATGAAGGATAGAGAATAATTGAATCATCTCTTCACGTTGCAAACGGTTCGAGTTTTATTAAATCTTCATCAATGCCTATAGGGCAATGAAATGAACAATAGAATAACAACTTCAGTGGTTGAAGTGGAAATTCAAGTAGTTCGGGTTGAAGTTCTAGTGGTATTCCTTACAACTTGAAGTGGTGAGGTTGATGTGTGATAATAAAAGGTAAAGTCTTGCATTTTGAGTGGTATGGATAGCAATTACAATGATAAGTTGGTACCACTTGTAAAAACGATGGGACGCAAACGTCAAACTTACAAATTCAGGAGATATGTTCTTATCTTCGTGAAACAATGTTTATTTGAACAAAATTGTGATACAAAACTAGTTTCCAAATAGAATGTCTCCTGAGTTTCGCAAAAGTAAATAAAATTTAAGAATGAGGGACCATACCTACACAGTATTCAACTTACAGAAAATTATTCAAACAAGAACAACAATCAGTAAAACCTCCTAGAATTTTTTATATCGATCTGAAATCAATGATACTACTTGTTCATCGTTTTTTTTTTTTTCATAACAATATTACAGTATTATTCTTGTTCACATTGATCATCTCATACTTTTTTTGGAACTCTTACATTCTGAGGATAGAATAAACGGTCGGGTATCCTTAGCAACCAATTTTTACAATAAAGTATGGAAAATCTAATCGATAAAGGAGCTGAAGGGAATAATTCCATCGGAATATCGAATACCTTGATGAAATAGCAGATAGTTTCCTTGATTCCCAGTACTTTATAATTCTAAATATATTGCGAATGAGAGTTTGTCATTGCGATTATAGCAATAACAATGTTGAGAGACTGAATAATTAATTATTCAATTTCCCTTCGTGAATTATACCTTTAGCATTCATTTCTCTTCTTTTCGGATTATGTTCGTACACCGAGACTTATTTTATAAAGAAACAATGGAATAATATATAACAACTTCAATTTCCATAATCCAATTCTTCAAGCTCTGATGAACTCATGTCTTATGGAATAATTTAAACTAGAGATGCAAAAATATTTTTCTCCAACACTGTTTTGGAATTTGCATATTCTATAACCAAAAATTATGTTGGAACAAATGACATTCCAAAAAATCGTTTAGAATGATTCCGTATGCCGTTCAGAATGATTCTGTGAGCCTTTAGAATCATTTCGACAAATCAGAAGCTGTTAGTTTGGCTACTACCATGGTAACTTCCTAACAATTCAAGTATTCATATCTTGATTTGACGTTTGACATTTAATAATTTTTTAAGTTCCCTCTGAAATATTGGTGAGTTTTCAAAACCTCGTTAGAGAAAGTATAGTCTACAACATGTTTGGAATGGCGTACTCCACACTCGCGAACTGTAATACTCGCCTTCGGCTCGGATTACAAACTTTTCGCTCGTTCAGAATATAGGCCATTCCAATACTTATTGTAGAATATACTATTTTCTTCATGTCCATGAATTATAAGATGGATAATATTTCAATTCGAATGACCTCCATGAAATGAGAATACTAGATAACATAAACATTCATTTTTCAAGTGAATTCAACGTAGCCCAACACAAAGCTAGGAAAGTTATCTTGCAGCGAAACACCCTGTTATCATCGTTCAAAGTAGCAAGACATTGAACTCATTCTATTGAGAATGTTATTAGGCTACTAAGTATTTATCTCTTTATATTTCCAAAATAAGATTGATTCATTCAAAGATACGATTATCGTTTGATCTACAAACTGAAATGTTTTGAAAGACTGCAAAAGGAAATTAAAAGTAGGATGATGAGATTGTTAGAACAATAATCAACGCAAGAATCATATGTTTCTATCCAACGACAAAAGGGAATATTGATGAAATTCAAATTTGGTTCAAATGTTTTTTTTTCGAAATTTTATTGGCCGGACATTTGTACTAAACCATCATTTTGGTATTTAATATCTTTTAAATTGCTTAAAATTATTGAATAAAAGTGCAAATTAAGCGCAGGAAATTCAAAGTTCTGAAACGCAACACCATTGGTTAAAACCAGGCCCCCACAACTCTCATTGCCGGTCTACTATAAATGTGTCCGCTGACTGCGTCAAGCATGTGGACGTGAGAGGTGAGAGGAAATGTTTCAAGATGGCGGATATGTAGGGCCTAGTTGCCAATTGGAAAGCGTTTGATTTTAGTGTTTGTGTCGTTGAATACAGTCAGATTATAGTAAATAAATAATAATTTAATAAAGTGATAGCCGTGTAACAAATGAACATTCAATTAAAATGCCTGGAAAATGTTTTGTCCCGAATTGTTATTCTGAATATGAGAGTTGTAAGATAAAATATAGTGTTTTTAGAGTTCCACTTGACATGATAGAAATTTGGGACAAAGCAATTGAATAAAATTATGTATACAAACACGTGAATTAAACTTCTCTATTTGCTCAAAGAATTAAAGCACTCGCGCAGAACGCGCTCGTGATTTTGAACTTCCTTCTCGCAAATAAACAGTGGTTTAATTCACTTGTATAAATAACTAATAAACTATGTCCAGTTTCATAAATGGATTCAATTCTCGTTCAAAATTTACTCACAAAGTAAATTTGTATCAAGTCATTCAAATGAAGTCTAAATTTTGACAATGTTAATGGAACAAGTATAAGATAATTTAAGATAACGTGTATTTGTTAAAAATAAATATAAGTGCCCTTAATACAAAGAAAAACTATTATGTTGTGAAACATTATGTATAATATAGAAATATAATATTTTGAACTGAATCTAATTTTTGTTTAACTTATGTTTTCATGTTTCCTTTATTGAAGGTTCGAACAATTTTCTTGTAATTAAAAACATATCATCTATATGTATTCTTGAAGATTAAACACATTGTTAATGTATTGTTCAAATATTTCTCAATTATTGTTAATCGCATGTGATCTCGGAATTTATCCAACTGAGTTTCTGGCATAGGTAATAATTAAATATTAAATATTACTCAATGCGACACTAATTCAACAAGAATATCAATTTCTAATTCAAGTAAAATATATGCTGTAAACATTACATATACGGTTAACTTCAATATATAAATGATTTCGTGAAATTTTGTAAGTTTAGTGTAATTATACATTGAACACTGTTGTAAAACAGGCCTTACTGATGTAGACGTCTCTAGCGGCGACAGCGTGAACTATAACCATCTCAGCGGACGCATTTTCGGGGCGAATTAGGTTACCTACTATGTCTTGTACCGTGGTTAAAACGAAATGTGACGTCAAATACTATGCCAACAAGTGCGCACTGCTTACATTTGTATGGCATTGCAGGCTTTTGATTAGAAAACATAGTAATAACGTGTGTGTTGTAAATTCATTTATTGTTTAAGTGTAATTTCAGCATCAGAGTGAGATTATAGATCATTTAAGACAGAATGGTTTTGTAAAAGCACAATCGGATAATCTACCAAGAATAGATCTATCCATGATGTCGTCTTATTTTCTTTCAAATCCAAATTTTACGTCCGCTGAAGTGAAAAGAGTGAACACTGCAAAGTAATTATTCAATAATTACACATTATGTACGCTATTTCAATAAATACAATCCAAAATATGATGAACAGTAGACATAACCAATAATTTTTGTTCATTTCAAAACGAGCAAATGTTAAATGAAGCCGCATATATACACTGTATCTTATTGCTGAAACTAATCACATATAATGTTATTCATGATCTCTCAAATTTATTATGAGTTTTTATTTCTTCTGATAACCTTACATCATTTCTTACGTAAATCGAAACTTGTTTGGATTGAAAGAAAGACTTCACCAGGTACATTCATGACAGTATTTTCCATTCAGGCACAATGCAATACTTATAGACTGACTTTTGAGTTTTTTTAATACTGAAATAAGCTGAGAACGATAACACCTGTAGTAAACAATGGACTGTAATATCACTGGACATAGTATTTGACGTCATCAATAGAGCGTGCGAGAATGGCGACGTTTAAACAGCTCAAAATTATTCTCAATTTTAAATATTTTTTTAAACTTGATTACAGCACTTTTAAACATAATTTATATCTTCTACTACCTTATAAATCAATTTTGTGTCGATCCATGAATCATTCTCACGATTCGAATTTACGTATTGATGCTATCGTTAAACTTATATTGAACGAAAAACATCAGAATTCCGTAATAATATGTATCATTCGTTATCATCACTTGATTGTGCATCCTGTTGAAATACATCACATGCAAACGTCCCTAACAAATCTGGTACATTACAGTCTGCAAATACTTTTGTTGCTCTATAACTATCTCCCCATCAAAAACTCGAAATGAGTAATTTGTCAAGTAAATAAAAAAATTTGATAGAAAGAATTGCATTCTCAGTTATTTTTTAGATATAGCTTCTCTTTGAATAATACTTCTAATCACAGCAATTTCAATTTTAGTTTCATATAAGTTTTAATACTCAAAGTGAATCAATTGAATTTGCATTTTAATAATAGACTGGGAGCTAGTGACAGGTGGGGTTCTCCGATTTTATACCGCTTGCCTTTTTGAGGGTTGATAATTTACCTCTAAATAAGAAAGATAAAAATGTTATTAAGCGATGCACGCTTTCCGGTCATAGTTCAAATTCCAATTAAAGGTCTGAAAAAAAAGTGGTTTTTTCCGTGATATCATATTGCATGCCTTTGTTATGTAGAATAATTGAAATCAATCTGAAGCCAAATACTGAAAGGCAAGCGATTCGCAACAGCCCAAGTGGCTCAAAGGGTTGCATGAACTTGTGAAAAAAAATATGAAAAATGCCGTGTTCCCAAATTGCATGCCAATGAAAAGAATTGAAGTTTTGGTCATAAAACTCTTGTAAAAAAATTGGCAAGCATTCCTCGTTGGCGCAAGGGTTTGAAATTTGGGGGTAATCTTGCATAAATTTTGCATCAATTTGCCGTGATTTCAAACTACCTCAAATAGAGCAAAATCTTTATTTTGAAGTGAAATAATTATAAATTTAGAATGGCATGCATGTTGCTTAAGCCCTTCATATTTTAAATAATAATGAAAGTTGCATAAAAAACATGCAAAATTTCTCCGACTTTATTCTGCCTGCCATTCTATATAACATCAATAAATGCTGTTTTAAATACATATGGGCAATGGCAAGCATGTTGCTTAAGCCCTTCATATTTTAAATAATAATAAAAGTTGCATAAAAAATTGGCAAAATTTCTCTGACTTTATTCTGCCTGCCATTTTGTATTACATCAATAAATGCTGTTTCAAATTCATTTGGGAAATGGCAAGCATGTTTCTCAAGCCCTTCATATTTTAAATAATAATGGAAGTTGCATATAAAACACGCAAAATTTCTCCGATTTCATTCTGCCTGCCATTCTATATTACATTAATAAATGCTGTTTTGAATTCATTCGGAAAATGGCATGCATGTAACTCTGTCCGATCATTGAAAAACTTTGGAAAAAGTGGTGTTCAGGGTAGTTTTGAATATTCTGAGAGGGTGTCTTGGAGGGGATGTTCTACCCACCCTCTCGGGGTTAGGCTACATTCGTGGAGCCTAAACCCCATCAGTCAGTCGAGAAATATCACTCACTCAAGACAAATCAATAATCAATAAATCGTTAAATCCAATTCATCTTCATAAATCGAAAAACCTCAAACTCATCCTTTCCTGCATTTCTCCCGATCATTTGGTCCTACCAGAGCCGGATTCGTTAATTATCGAATTACTCAAATGAAGTGCAGTGAAAACTTAAATCAAAAAATCAACAAGTGAAGTACAGAAAACACTTCGGGTTCCTGTAATCCGGAACATCAATCGTTGGAAGGCAACAAAATGGAGCCAGCTACACAATCTTCGTGATCAGAAGTCTCAAATCAAGGTTAGTGACCATTGTTGTTAGTGGTTCCCATTCATTCAATCCTTCAATCGTTATTCCTCACGGGCGGAGGTATTATTCAACATACAAATTTTGCAATTGTTAAACTAAATTCAAAAAATGGCAACTTTAGATGAACTAAAATTGAAAAGAAAAGTTATTAAGTCCGCACTTACTAGGCAAGAAACATTTGTAAACGAATTTTCGGATGATGATGACATTTTACTGCTAGATCAACGTGTCGCGGGCGTTAATGAACTCTTTAAACAATACAATATAATTCAATCGGAGATAGAAATTTTACAGTTATCAAACGTTACAGAAGAAGGGATAGCGATCTCCTTGAAATCGAAACAAATAAAGAACGAAACAAAGTAGAATGCCAATACTACAATATTCTCGCAAAAATCAAGTCGTTTTTAATCAAAAATGATAATGCCTCAAATGCGAATAATCCAGGAACTTCTCAAAACTCGCAAGGTACAATAATCAATATTCAAAAAAGTTCCGATTATTCGGAGAATACAAATTTCTTAAAACCTTTGCCTCTACCAAAATTCAGCGGAAAACATAGTAACTGGTTCACCTTTTTTGAATCTTTCGAAGCTTTAGTCCACAATGACAGCACTTTATCTAATATCAAAAAATTCCACTATTTACGCGGCTGCCTGGAAGGTGACGCACTTCGCGCCATTGAATCCTTGTCCGTATCTAATGATAATTACGTGAGCGCAATCGATCTCCTCAAAAAACGATTTGAAAATAAACGTTTAATTGTATACGAACATATTAACAATATATTAAATATCTCGGCACTAGCAAAATCTTCGCATGTAGAACTAAGAGAATTATTAGATACCGTAAATAATAACACAGCAGCGTTAAAAACCTTAGGTTTACCGGTAGATAATTGGGACTCCGTGTTAATAGCTATAATATCCGAAAAGTTAGATTTTTATTCCAAAAAGGAATGGCAAGCTTCGCTCGAGAAAACATTGCCAACTTATCAAAAATTCCACGAGTTTTTAGAGAAACGCTATCAAATCTTAGAATCTCTTACAACGGTAAAAAATCCAAACCATTCCAAATATACCAAACCATCACTGTCTAAAAAATCGGAGAAACCATATTCAACCATGATGGTGGCCAAGATTGTTTGCTGCCTTTGTAAGAACTCTCATAACCTATTTTAATGCAACGAATTTTTGAGCTTAACCGTTGAAAACAGGATGAAACAAGTAGAAACTCTTAAGCTTTGCCAAAATTGTCTTCGGAAAAATCACACCACCGAGCAGTGCAAAACGCGATATTCTTGTAAGGAGTGTAAACAGCGCCACCATACGCTGTTACATATAAATGAATTCGTCCCATCACCAAATTCATTACACGTAGCCGCACAAGATCAAGTTTTATTGTCGACCGCTACAATTTATATAACAGACAAAGTTGGCAATTTTCATAATTGTAGAGTTTTGCTGGACCAAGGTTCCGAGGTGAATATTATCACAAATAAATTAAAAGATAAATTAAATCTACCAGCAAGAAAAATCGAAACGTGCATATCAGGCGTTAATATGTTAAACAATACAGTTTCGGAAGGTGTAAACGTTACCATAAAATCGCATGTAAGCGAATTTGCCACAAACTTTGACTGTTTAGTGGTAAACAAAATTAGCAGACCAATACCATCCGTCACATTTGATAAAAAACTCATTGAAATACCACCTAATATTACATTAGCTGATCCTAATTTCAATATATCTAGGGATGTAGACATGTTAATCGGTGCACAGTTATTCTGGCGACTAATAATTGGAGGTCCAGTGCAATTAAAGCAAAATCAACCGTATTACCAACAAACACGGTTTGGGTGGCTGGTTGGTGGTAACATAAATACTCAAGTAGATAATTCAAATCTAGCATGCAATTTAGTATCGTCCTTGTCAGATAGCGAGTTAAATAATCAAGTCTCTTTATTATGGGACCAAGACGAAGTAGAAAATCAAATACGTTACTCTAAAGAACAATTAGATTGCGAGAATCATTTTGTTGAAAATACAATTAGAGCACCAAACGGTCAATTCATTGTTAAATTACCTTTTAAACAGGAACCCTTGTTAGGTGATTCGCGCTTACAAGCTCAAGCTCAATTAATAAATTTGGAAAAAAGATTAGAGAATAACAAGTCATTAAAATTGTCCTATACAAACTTTATGAGGGAATACCTAAATTTAAATCACATGGAGCTAGTACCTAAAACTGAGTTGGAAACTCCAAATTGTTATTATCTCCCGCACCATGCTGTGTTCAAACAGACAGTCTCAGGGCCCAAGATTAGGGTGGTATTCAATGCGTCGGCAAAAACGACAAATTCACTTAGTCTAAATGATAATCTTTTAACTGGGCCGACCATCCAACAGGATTTATTTTCTATTTTATGTCGTTTTAGAATTCCCCAATTTGCATTGTCGGCAGACATCACTCAAATGTATAGGATGATTCTAGTAAATTCCAAAGATACCGAATTCCAAAGAATTTTATGGCGGGATGATCCCCATAAACCAATTCAAACTTTCCGTTTGAAAACCGTTACATATGGCACAACTTGCGCTCCTTTTCTAGCCACCAGGGCACTTAAAGAAGTAGCCTTGGATATTCAATATTCTGATCCTCTAATAAGTACTATTATAAGTCGCGATTTCTATATGGATGACCTTCTCATCGAGAGTAACACGGTCCAAGAAACAATAACAATTCGAAATAAAATAAGTGATGCACTTTCTTCTGGCGGTTTTAATCTATGCAAGTGGGCATCGAATTGTTCCGAGCTACTGTCAATCAATAAAAAGGAGCCGTCTCCTATAAGCCTTGATAAAACAAACGGGGAAGTAAAGGTTTTAGGATTTTATTGGAATTGCTCAACAGACGAACTTGTTTACAAGGTAGACGTGCCCAAAAGTTCAGAAAAAGTAGTTACCAAGCGCAATATTTTAGCAACCACAGCAAAAATCTTTGATCCTTTGGGACTGATCAATCCAATAATCGTTCTAGCAAAAATATTGCTGCAAAAAATTTGGATGTTGGGTTTAGACTGGGATCAGCCTGTCCCAACTGAAATAGAGATTTATTGGACAAATTTTGTAAACGAATTACAAGTATTAAATCAGTTTAAAATCCCACGAAAACTAGTTAATTCGATCAGCTCCCATTCCGCGGAATTGCATGGTTTCGCTGACGCATCTTCTAAGGCATACGGCGCTGCTATTTACTTAAGAATCGCAGATCTGTCGGGCAACGCAACAATTAATTTAATCAGCTCAAAATCACGAGTAGCACCGATAAAACATATCACATTACCAAGATTAGAATTAAATGCCGCTGTGCTATTAACTAAATTGATGACAAAGATTATAGAAGCTTTAAACATTCAAATCCATAAATTATATTATTGGTCAGATTCTACCATAGTTCTGTCGTGGTTGGCGGAGGAACCGTGTCGATGGAAACAATATGTTGCCAATAGAGTCGCACAAATACAGTCCACTAGCTCATACGAAAATTGGCGTCACGTACGATCAGCTGATAACCCGGCTGACATTGTTTCTAGAGGCATGAGTCCTCAACAATTGCATCAGTCAACGCTTTGGTGGCACGGACCGGAGTGGCTCAAAAATAATCAAGGCGAATGGCCAACTTTATCCGGTACCAATATGCCATCAAAATCGGAAAATGATACAAATCTCGAACGGAAAGTTACTGTTTTAGTAAATACTAGCACTACAAATACCGAGCTCCCGGTCATATCAAAATACTCATCGTTCTTTAAATTGCAACGAATTATAGCTTATGTTTTGCGTTTTATCAATAACTGTAAAGGAATTTCGCGAGAAACCAAATCGCTTACAATAACGGAATTAGAACAAGCAAAAACAGTCATTTTTCGACATATTCAAAATATTGCGTTCCCATATGAATTAGATAAAAAATCTCCTTCAATTAAATCTTCTAGATTGGCCAAACTAGACCCATTTCTGGACGATAAAGGTGTTATACGAGTAGGCGGTAGATTAAAACATTCGTTGATCAGTTACGATAAGAAATATCCAATCATTTTGCCGCAAAACCATCATATAACCAAATTAATTATACGCGAAACACACGAAAGAGATTTACATGCCGGAAATGAGGCAACTCTGGCGGCAGTTCGTCAACAATTTTGGCCACTTTCAGCAAGAAACACTGTAAGAAAATTGATTCATAATTGCGTGAAATGTACTCGTGCGAACCCTCACTATCTCACAACGAAAATGGGAAATTTACCAAAAGAAAGGCTGCAACCAGTTCGGCCATTTTACAAATCAGGAGTGGACTACGCAGGGCCGTATTTAATTAAAAATGGCAAGGGTCGCAGTACATGCAAAGTAAAGGCATATGTGGCGTTGTTTATTTGTTTCGTGACCAAGGCCATACATTTGGAACTGGTAACAGATTTGACAACCGAATCATTTCTGGCCGCTCTAAAACGTTTTATTTCAAGAAGAGGTAACGTTGCGGAATTATATTCAGACAATGGCACCAATTTTGTGGGAGCCGAGCGCGAATTGTTACGTTGAAAAACATTCCAAGAAAATATTTCAAGGAATTTAGAAGTAAAAAATATAAATTTTTATTTTATTCCCCCAAAATCGCCTCATTTTGGTGGTTTATGGGAGCGGGCAGTAAGGAGTGTCAAACATCATCTGCAACGGGTACTTGGAGATACGTCTTTAACCTTCGAAGAGTTCTATACTCTTTTAACGTGTATTGAAGCATGCCTCAACTCCAGACCCCTTACTTCTCTCTCCTCTGATCCTAACGACCTACAACCACTAACACCAGGTCATTTTTTAATCGGAGAGCCGTTAACTGCTCCGATTGAAACGGATTTGAGGCCTTTACCGCAAAATCGACTTTCCCGATGGCAACGGATCCAACAACTCCAGCAAAACTTCTGGGAAAGGTGGTACAAGGAGTACCTCCATCAGCTGCAGGTTCGTCCCCAAGGTCAACGCAAGCAACAGCCAAATATACTCATTGGCACCATGGTTGCACTCGTCGAAGACAACATACCACCGTTACGGTGGATTTTAGGACGCGTAACAGACGTCCACCCAGGAAGTGACGGTGTAGTGCGGGTGGTGACCGTAAAAACAAATAGTGGCTTGTTCAAACGTGCAGTTAAAAAAGTGAGTGTCATTCCCACCGAGGATTAACAAAGGACGAACTTGTAATGCAATAATAAAATTAATTAAGAAAATTTTTTGAAATCTATGTATATGTATTTTTTATCTATGTTTTATAAGAAAATTATTTGTTCCATTTTTACCCCGCCCCCGCGGTCATTATTGAAGTCTGCGAACTTCAACCCGGGCGGCATGTTCAGGGTAGTTTTGAATATTCTGAGAGGGTGTCTTGGAGGGGATGTTCTCCCCACCCTCTCGGGGTTAGGCTACATTCGTGGAGCCTAAACCCCATCAGTCAGTCGAGAAATATCACTCACTCAAGACAAATCAATAATCAATAAATCGTTAAATCCAATTCATCTTTATAAATCGAAAAACCCCAAAATCACCATTTCCTGCATTTCTCCCGATCAAGTGGCGAAACAAAGTAAAAATATTTCCGTGATTTTATTTTGTATTTCAATAAACAAATACTTATGCTTCAAGTTGAAATAAAAAAATTCAATGCATATGACATAGGACAAATATTTACAAATAAAAATAAATCAAGAAAATATGTCTTAGAATCAACTGAGTTTGTAATTATAGACATGGCAGGTAAGTGTTTCATAATAATGCAGATTGTTGGAAGTAATACAATTAGGCTTAAAAACAATACTCTAATACCATTAGGGCTCATGTTTGACATGAATAAGTGAAGAGTAATATGAAAATACCATGCACTGTTAGATTTTAATATGGTTTATTCTCACTTTGAATTATACATAACAAGAAATGTTTTTCTGTTACATCTAACTGATTAGGTAGTTGATCTGATTGTGTTAGCTATTTATCATGCAATAATTCTATTATTGCTGATTCAATATGTTTTTTTTTTGTGTTTACATCATGCGCAAGCACTTTGATTTGTTGCAGATTGGATATGCTCTGCCTGTATATTGTGATAAATAGATTAATAAATAGATAAAATCGTAGATAGTTTCTGATATTTATAGTAATTAAATAACAAATTAGTAAGTCGCTACAATAATTCCATTCTAGACTTGTCAGTGCTTTATGAGCATTGTCGGATACATACGAGCGAAATTGGACTGGATTGAAATAGAATGAAATAGAATAGAATACGTAATAAAGTCTGGTCAATTCCTTTTCCATTTCATTTCATGGTGTGAACTCTTAATCACTACATGTGTATTTCATGTCATTTATGAATCAGGCTTATTTTTCAATCTTTCCAGTTTTCTATTGTGTAGTCATTTCGTGTAATAGGTACGCTTTATGTATCATGGAAATATTCCTGTGAATTAGATTGAAAGTGATGATAATAGTGATGTTCGCGCATTTTTTGTTCAAATATTTATTGGTAAGTACAAAAAAAATATATAAAATTGATTTATTCTATTCACCCTTCAACGACGTCACGTGTCGTGGCTCTGGTATTATTTTTTAAGCATATTTTTTGTCTTACTATCAGCTATCGCCTAGTGTGTGTTTCATTTAGTAATTTTTGTTATTTAAATTGAATCATTCTGAACTTATTTACTCTACTTATTGATATAAAACTTCTTCCAAATTTACGGTGGTTTTTTATGAGAAATGTTAAGGTACACTGTAAAAATATCTTCATTGGACATTTTATGCATAGTTATATGAAGTTAATTGAATACATTCGTTTAAAAAGCATACAAATTCTAATAAAATTTATAAATAAGTAATATTGGGTGGCATTCAATTGTATCCAATGATAGGGTATGATTGAAATTTCTTGAATCACCATCTCAAACATGCTTCATGTAAAATTATTTAATTCTATTATGGTGATTTTCAAAATTTACATCCATGTTATGAGTCTGATTTTTCTCGGTTTCATGTTTTATTTGAAAGTTGTAGATGTTGTTTGAAACAATAATCGATATGTCTGGTGATGACAATGCTCTTGAGCGAATCGAACAAGAAAAAAAAAAGTGCTTTTTGAACTGTCAACGGACAGCTCCTATACATTTATTCACACCGGAGACGCTAAAAACTTGCGCAGACTCTTTAGAGCGAAGAAAAGTTCATCAATTGAAGTACAGCGACGTCGAACTTCCTCAAGAAGTCAATGATACTATTGGGTATCATTCGAAATGCAGGAACAATTTCAACGCTCTCAAAGCGCAATTCAAATCAGATAATCTGAATGAATCTGCGATAAGTATCAAGTGAGTACTTTGTTTTTTAATGGAAACAGGTTACCAGTATCAATTTCTTTCATAATATATTACTTATTCGATCATATATATTTGAATTCAATTATCAATTTGTTCCGTACATCTATTTATTCATTTTCAGTCCATCACCGATTCTAGATAATATCTTTACTGAAAAAAATGTGCCTGGAGCCAATAATAGTTTAGATAGCTTTTTAAATATTGATGAATCCCAAGAATTTCAATATAAGGACCCGTCGGAAAAACTTACATGCGTTTTATGTAACCGATCTGGCCATAAGAAGGTACGAGGTCGAAGTGAAGCAATCTCGGAAAGTAAACAGTTCCGGAAGTGGGAAGATTTTATGTATCAAGCCATACTATGGGAGGATTTCGAATTAGTAGCCGAAATAAAAACATATGTAGATGTAGAACGCAAGGTCCCATATCATAAAACTTGTCGATTAAACTACAATAATTTGATTGCAAAGAGAGAACGTAGGTCTGAAGGCGTATGGCACAGAACGAGAGAGTGTTATAAAGTCGCGTTCGCAACAATTTTTAATTTTGTTAGAAAATTTGTAATTGATAAAAAAAATGCTTGTACTCTCGATTTGATTTATCGGCTATTCAAAGAAGTTCTTTTGGAACAATATAATAAATTTAGTGGAGATGAGCAGCCAACGTTAGTGTATACAAAGCACGTATCTGAAAAATTACTAAAAAAATTTCGCAGGAAGATCAAAATGGAATATTATAAAAGAACTAGGGTAATACTGCCTTATGGTGGAGTCACATTCAATATAGATACGTTGCAGGATGATGATATATTACAGGAGGCGGCATTACTTTTAAGACGTGTTATTCTTGATAACGCAAGTAATAAATTTGGCCCCGATATCACAATTCAAAATTTAATTGCTGGTGAATGTGAAATTCCAAAAGAGCTCACACATTTTTTGAATACACTACTTGCAGGTTTTAACTTTCGACGACGTAAAAGTCCCAGAACTGCGAGATTGGTGAAGTCTTTTTCGAGCGATATTATTCAAGCTGTATCTAATGGTAAAACTATACCTTCAAAGCACATAGTTCTTGGAAGCACGATTAAGAGTTTCACAAATAGTAAAAAAATTGTGCGAATTCTGCAAAGATATGGGCACATATGTAGTTATAACGTGCTTGAAGAGTTGGAGACGGAAGCAACTTTTTCGTGTGTGGACTCTTCACGAATCTGTTCTTCTGATGTTGTCTCTGAACCAGGATTGCTTACCGTATGTGCCTTCGATAATTTTGATAGATTTATCGATAGCGTTACAGTACAAAATACGACTCTCAACGACACTGTTGGGATTGTTGTTCAAAATATTATTGATAGAGAGGAGAGCGGGATCAACAATAAAGATGACGAAATCATTGGGCATTTCTCTAGCCAAAGAAAAAGAAGGCAAACTTTTGAAGCCTACCTTCCGGAACTGCAGCCATATCTAAAAAAACCGAAAATACAAGCTACTGTGTTACCGTACGATTCTCCTGAAATAAACGTTATTCCGGAGAGCCTGGATCACGGTAGGAAGGTGGATTTGGCGTGGATGATGTCACATGCTTTCGGTATAACAACTCCAATGTGGGTTGGATTCAATGCGAAAATTGATCCTAATGATGACCAAGTGATACAGAAAGTTTTCTATTTGACACCAATTAATGAACCTCCCACAGATCATGCTGTCGTATTAGAAACAATGCGCAGAGCCATTCAAATTGCAGATGAGTGTGGCGAGCAGTATGCACAGGTGACATATGATCTAGGAATAGCAAGAATAGCTTTGCCATTACAAAATACAGAGCGAAATGAATTCAGAAGATTATTCATACACATTGGCGGTTTTCATATACAAATGTCGTTTTTCAAAGCAATAGGTAATTTCTTCAGTATTAGAAAATATTTATCTTTTGTTTGAGCTCATTTATACCCGCAGAAAAAATATTTCCGTAGGTTACTTTCTATAAGAAGTAAAATATCCTATGATATTTGTAAGGAAATTTTTGGAGTACATCATTGGCTCAAATAAACGAGAACAAAAGTTTTTTTCACATATATTTATATAATTGATATTATTTCAATAGGTACTTTCATCACTTCATGCGGATTGGAGACCGTATTGGTGGAGAGCGATTTGCTTGGAAGTGGCTCGATTTCAGGATTTTTATCTGGGAAACATTTTAACCGATGTAAACGATTACACGTTCTTGTTTATTTATGTCTTCAGAAGCTACAATTTCAAAACTTTTTGGACTCAAAGGAAATCGAAGTCAACCCAAATATAAAACAATTATTGCAAAAATTTCAGCGTAGTGAATGCACTATAGAAGACGTCGTTAATGATTCTAGTACGCAAGATATTTTAAATGAATTTGTAGGGTTCCAGCAAGAGACTCTCAACGAAAAATATGGCAAAACCCAAAAATTTTATGCAATATATCTGCAACTGATAGGTTACTATTCATTTTATATATATATATATATATATATATATATATATATATATATATATATATATATATATATATATATATATATATATATATATATATATATATAATTTATTCATGTATACAGTGTGTAGCCATGGACATTTAACATGAAAAATCAGTTTTTCAGTTCGCATTGCTTCCCAAATTATATTGTTTTCAGTCCTGTGTAATTTGGAACCTGTAAAATAGAATGTAATTACTGATTTGGACAAATAATTTGATCCTCTGAATGTTATATTTGCAGTATTTTCATCTAACATGAATTAAAAACTTATTCCTCATGTTGAATATCTATGGCTTGCTTTCTGGTTCACATACTGTATATATATATATATATATATATATATATATATATATATATATATATATATATATATATATATATATATATATATATATATATATATATATAATTAATTAATATTCAAAACACATAGGTTATTACTTATTATTTGAGAGAAGCATAAGAACAGCTGAATTTGAGCTATATTGCTACGCCATAGACAAAATGACCAATTTATTTTTCACTTTGAATCATCAAAACTATGCTCGTTGGTTGGTATGGTACTTGAATACTCTTTTGAATGTCGATAATACACACCCTGGATTAAAAGAACAATTCAGAAAAGGAAGTTTTGGATGCAAAAGAACATGTAAACCATTTTCTCGTATGCCGATAGATCTGACTTTGGAACAGACCATCAATGCTGATGCAGGCAGAAGACTTACTGGTATTAGGCACATCACGAACTCAATAGCCGCTCGGCAAAGATGGGCTATAAATCACGGCTTGAGGTGTGCACTTATATCAAAAGTCATGGAAGAGTGCGGTCTTGATGTCGTCCAAGACATCACCAATGACTTGCTGCATCATAGGATAGTAAGAAGTGAAAAACATATGCACAGTTTTACTTCCACCTTGACTGAGAGAATGAATCCATTCTCTTCAGATGTAAGAAAGGATGTACTTTTAAATGTTTCAACAGGGAAAGCAGCACCTGATGAAGTATCAGAATTCTTATTGAATATTGAAATAATTGGGGAAAATATGAAAAAATGTATGATTGAAGAATGCAAAGAAAACGAGAAGAACTTTGGCAAATATGTAATCAAAAGAAATAAAATTCTAAACTTTGCAAGCTGCATAAAAAAGATGAAACTCAGAGTCAATGAGAAAATCCAGGAAGTGAAATTACAAAAAAATTTATTTGGCAGACTACTGGGGATAGCATGGGGCTCAAAAAAAAACATCAATATGGAAAAGGTAACATCGTTTTCAATTCATATACTCCTAGTATAGATATATTCATGATTTTATTTGAACTGATTGAACCATTGGTCATTCAAACCAGATTTTGAATGAACTGAGTGATGAAAATGTTTCATATATAGAATATTGAAATTCTGTATGTTTTCTCTTTTAGGTTTTATCTTACCCTCTAACACCGGTGCCTCTTTCGCTCTGTCATATGGATGGCACCATTAACAAAACTGACAAATCAGTTATAACTAAAATATTAGAAACTTACATCCAAAAAAGTGATTTTCCAGAAGAACATTGTCAACCAAATAATGTAAATGTAGTCATAATCGATGGCATGTTTCTATTACATCAATTAACACAAGTGCCATCGACACTGGGAGCCGTAGCAATAAAAATTCTAGAAAGTATAACGACGATAAATCCTAATGCAAAAGAAATATATATACTTTTCGATGAATACAAGAGTCCATCTATAAAGGATAATGAACATATCTTGAGAGATAATTTCAATGTACAATATGAGTTCAAAGGTAAAAATATATTATCAACTAGTTATACTATTTTGATATGACTATGAATAAGCAGAATAAGCTCTTTATATGCACGCTCGAATAAGTCAATTGAAAATGTTTCACGTCTTTTTCCGTCATAAGACAGAAAGCTTTTGATAACTCTTTTTACAGCCTAAGCAATTTCTTTTTTTGAACAGAACTTCAATGATCTATACATGCTTTTAGAATTGAAACATAATGATTAGGTTTTTCTAGTTTAAATTCTGTATATCTGTTTATATTCGACGTATTGACTCTCTCTATATGAAAGTCTCCATCAGAAACAATGATACAAAAATAAACAAGGCAAGTATCTACATAATTAAAATATACTGAATACTAGCTGTGAGAACTTGGGTTCCACATTTAGTGGAGAAAGGATAAAATTTCTCTGGCATTCACCCAAGGTCTGATCACGTGAAACAACCTCAAACAGAGGAATCAATAATTTGAGTCTTGACAATTATCATAGTGAAAAAAGATTTGATCAATATAACACACAAGGACGATGTCCCATTTTTGTAAATGCACACAGTTTCAAGGTCCAAACATATCATATTTTTACTTATTTTTTCAAGTTCATTTTTATAATTCATCTGAAATTTGGTTTCCATTTTGATTAGGTCCAGATCAAAAGCGACCATCGGATTTTGGAGCTGAATTAAAGAATATTAACTTCAAGAAATCGTTCATTACTTTTATTATGGACTACTGGGCATCTGAATCAAAAGTGAAACATTATATTAAAGATAAACAAATTTTTGTCTCCTTTGAGCGATGCCAAAAATACAAAGTAGCTGAAGATGGATCAGTAGTTTGTGAGATAATTCCCCATTTGAAATGCGAAGGTCACGAGGAGGCTGATACGAAAATTGTATTTTTCTTGTGCCAAATGGAAGACAAAGAGGTTGTCATCAAATGTTGTGACTCCGACATCTTTGTTATCATCCTGGGTAATATGATGCATATACCACAGTCATTGAAGGTCTGGCTTCTTTACAGCACCGGCAATAATCGTCGGTATATAAATATTAATGAAATATATAAAGCGTTGGGAACCTTGAAATGCTCCGGCTTACCTGCGTTCCACGCATTCACCGGATGCGACTACAACCCAGCATTTTTCCGCAAGGGAAAAAAAAAACCATGGGAGTTATACAAAAAAAGTGAAAAAATTCAACAAGCTTTCGCTGTATTGCAAGACCCTTCAAATCGAAATTATGAAGCAGCATTTTCCATCATAGAGGAATTCGTATGCAAAATGTATGCAACAACAAAAAATTGCTTGGGAAGGTGCTCTAATGTAGATGAGGCTCGTTTACTCATGTTTTCATACAGCTATGGCCATAACATTGAGCCCACAGATAAATTCAAGCAAAAGTTGCTGGAATTTGATCCTTGCATATTACCACCTTGCAAGCGTGAACTTCATCAACAAATTCTTCGAACTGCTTACATCGGGCATTTGTGGAAAAATGCTTTTTCTGCAGTACCTAACACCAGCCTGAATGTGCAAGAATTTGGATGGCTATTGGAGAATGATGCTTACACCTTCAAGTGGTTTGAAGGTGATGATGTTCCACAAAATATTCAGGAAATTATTGATGGTACTTATATTTTTGATACATATTTCAATTTACAAGCGTTTGAGGGAATAATTTCTCTAGCTGTTCCAGTATTGTATTGGAAATTTTTCTGTAATTATACTTCAAGAGTAGATACTAATAATAATAATTCATTAAACAAAATTTTTGCAATAATTTTCACAGATCCACAAGAGAATAGAGTTGAAGAGGATGATATTGTGAGAAGTGCCGACAACGAGGACGATAAGGATGAATCGGACGATGATGACAGCGACACTTATTCTCAAATAGATGGTGAAACTACTGAAGAAGAACCTGAAATTGACAATAATTATGATGAGGAAATGGAAATTTGAGCAATTATTGCCAATTTCAGATTCCTTTCCATTCCTATTTATTTATATTATGGAACATCCTATTAGCTATTTAAGTATGATTATTCTATGATAATAAATTATTTTTTTCTGATAATTAGATTCTTTATTTTTTCATAATGATAATAATATGTTCGCATAATAATGAAGATATACCTACTATTAAGTTCCAGATGAAGGCAATTGACCTTTCAAAAATACATTTTGCTACAATATTTCATCCACATAACTTATTCACATTCCGGGCGAAAAGTAAGAGCATAATTATTATGTTTTTCGTTGTTAATATGTGTGATTATTATTTTATTAATAGCAAGATTGAAAACTTTAATGTTTCACAAATTCAGAAGTTGGGATGTCAACTGTACATACGTGTTTCTTTCTTATCAGGACTCTTTGATATAGTATTATTCTAGTGCCTCATTGGTTGCAATTTAATGTTATACCCAGTTAGAGCTAATACCGATATTAATAGGGAAATTTGAGCTTTCCAGTGATTTCAATTGAATATTTTTGGAATTGTTGCTATGAAAATATTATGGATAAATTAAATTGTAGCTCTCTGCAGTATTTTGGAAGAGACTCACCTAGGCCATTATTGTTTAAAATAAGTCAAAAAATTTAAATAAATAAATTCGCCGAATAATCCCTGTTAATTTTACTGAATTAATTTACGAGCACTTTTTCCCAATCCTTTTTCCAAAATTTATCAATGATGAGCCTGAGCAACATGCTTGCCATTCTTTGTGTCGTCTAAAAAAAATAATTTTGAACGAAATACACAATGGCATGCAGAATAAAATGACGGAAATTTTACCTCTTTTTTTTGCAACTTCCTCAATGCATGCCTCCATTTTGGGACATCCTGGGGTGCATGCCAATTTTCTCAATAACAATTCATCGAGCAAATTACCTATAGTTGAAATGGCATGCAATTTGAAATCACGGCAAATTGGTGCAAAATTTATGCAAGATTACCCCCAAATTTCAAACCCTTGCGCCAACGAGAAATGCTTGCCAATTTTTTTACAAGGGTTTTATGACTGAAACTTCAATTTTTCTCATTGGCATGCAATTTGGAAACACGGCATTTCTCATATTTTTCTCACAAGTTCACGCAACCCTTTGAGCCACTTGGGCTGTTGCGAATCGCTTGCCTTTCAATACTTGACTTTAGATTAATTCCAATTATTCAACATTACAAAGGCATGCAATTTGATATCACGGAAAAAACCACTTTTTTTTCAGACCTTAAATTGGAATTTGAACTATGACCGGAAAGCGTGCATCGCTTAGTAACATTTTTATCTTTCTTATTTAGAGGTAAATTATCAACCCTCAAAAAGGCAAGCGGTATAAAATCGGAGAACCCCACCTGTCACCAGCTCCCAGTCTATAAGCTCCTCAACGATATCCTCACATGTCCAAACATTCCTGAAATAACAATTGCAGAATCTCTAGCAAAAATGTAACAAAATATTGGATTTGAAATTGAAATAACATCCAAATAAGAGTTTTCTTTTGAATATTTCTGCTTTAAACCACCAGAACATCCGTTTGATATTGTTTTATAATTCTAGAATTTTCCGCCGGAGTGATGAAACTCGCAGCATAGGAAATTTTTTGCAAACTAGCGTAGCAAGTTTCATGCACTCTCAGAAAATGTGAACAAATGTTGATAAGTGTTGCTTCAAAGAAGAGGAAAAAGATTGAATGTAAACAAATTGTTGCCTCTTGGGACATGAATTGGAGTAGTACGGTTGTTGGCATTTGACCCAAATTTTGATCCAGTCTTATTTATATTTTTTGTCACAATCATCTTGTACGTCGAATGGAATAATAATAAATAAATTAGTTTCAAAGAAAATGCAGAATCTCATCGTTGAACAGGATGCCATAGCAAATGTAGGGCAGAGCTTCCAATAATTCACAAATAGAACCTGTCGAATACGTGTTGTGTCTAGAGATAAAGGGTCCTGTTCTTAAAAAGCCCCGGAACGCTGGGGTTGGAGCACACCGTCAAAATAAAGCAGCAAAATGATATGTAAAAAGTAAAAATCAAGAGATTTGGAGATTGGATTTGAAGTGTTTTGACATATGTGGAACAATCAAGGGAACAACCCTTAGAACAGAAAAAATTATTTATTGAAGTACGTGAAAATTTATTGCTTGTTATTTACAGGAACAAAACAACTGACGATTTGATTCCTTATTTTGTAGGCATTCTGACAATTCATCAGAAACAAAAATTTATAAACTCAATAAATGCTGAAATGTGTAACGAAATTCATTTCTGTTTCCACGTCATCACTTGTTCATTCTAATTGAGCAGGACCAATCAGCGATTCCAACACAATATCAGCATGCACCTTTATTTGTTAGTTGTTATTATTTTGATAGTTAATTCATTTCTGTTGATTCAATTTGGTTGGAACAGTGTATTGAACGAATGGTGATAATTTATGTGATTCTAATTGATTTTCGAACAATATTAAATGAGAGTTTATGTTGTGGATACTATTTGTGAGTGACTTGAGACTCTAAAGTGTTTCTAGAATGCTGGTGGTGTATCGTACTATCATATTTTGTGATTAAAACCGTGATTTGGACATGTTCTGAGTTTCCTATGTTGTCTTGCGAAGAAATATCTATTTTGTCACTACAAACACAGACAAAAGTGAGTAGTTCAATTTTCTTACATGAAACAAACATCATCGGATGAATAGTTTCTATTCCAACTTGTTGGTAAGAATAATACATTCTCCATTGGATTGGTATAATTCCAAACAAAAAAATTCCTTCAATTTTTACTTGATAAGTGAGCGAATGATATAGTAAACGTTTTAATATTAAATTTTTGAGCGATCATTATTGTACAACTATCGAATGTAACTATTTTTTTCTTCAAGATTACAAATACTTTATCCTACTTTGATTCGTCTGGAATAAAGTTATAAAATCGTTAGCTCCAATTTCAGAAGTTTTAGGATGAGAATTGAATGTCAAATGTCATTGCATTTCAGATAGGATTATCGCAATTCATGAGAAGCTTTGTGGCCACAGTTGGATTATTCCTACTATCGGATTTTCATGAGATTACAAATTTTCATCCTATAGGATTCTTCCGGATTCATAATAATATGTATTTGTCCTAAATCAAGTTTTGAAATCTGGAGCTTAAATTTTAGAAGTTGCGAGAGAAAAATTGAAGGTCAAACGTCATTGCTCTTCAGATCGGATTATCGTTATTCATACAAAACTTTGTGGCACGATTTAGATTGTATTTGCTCGGCTTGAATTCCAGTAAACAAAAGATTTAAACTGCGTATATATTTTTATTGTAGAAAGACAATTCTCTCATATTTAGTAGCAAAAATTGATACTTGATATGAAACTATAAATTTTATAGTGTTGTATGCTTTGAGAGGGGGATTTCTTTACAGTTTTACATGTATCATATTGTAGTTGATGAAATTATAATACCACATATGTAATTATTAGGTGATAGTCAACAAGAAATATCATCAATTAAAAGTGCCGACTATAAGAATCCTGGTAGTTTTATAACAATAAATAATTCAATAGAAATCGTCAGTTATTCATTTGAAAAGTATTAAAACTTGGAATACTTTTTACACAATCAACCCTCAGAATTCCGAATATAGAATACTTTTTCTCATGGTTATGCATAAAATCTCTTTCTACGTGTACTGTTTGTATAAGTGTTCCCAATTTTTTGATTTTACGCATATCAGGACTTTCTCCATATCACAACCAATAGCTTATAACCTTTTTTTGGTAATTAACATTGGTAATAAGCAGCCATTTACTTTCAACTCTCAAACTCTCAACAAGTCTTCTGTGCATTTGTGCTTTTTGCAATGTTGTTGGCTCTAAATTACTGTCAAAATATGAAATTCGTTGATATTGAAAAAAAAAACAAAGTAGCGGAGGAATCGAGAACTGATCCCTTCTTGCACAATTGTCACCGACCCATTGTCCAAGCTATTTCCAAAGTCTAAATATCAACTAGTGTTGTATTATGTATATGTTTGATTTCATTTTGTGATGTTTAGCTTTACTTTCTTGTTGCATGGGATACCTTCATTAGTATAACTGACAAATATTGATACTCTTGTTGCAATAAAATAATGTTTGAATATTCAAGAGTACATGAAATGACTACATAATAGTAATTGAGGTATCAAGGGTGTTAGAAGGACAATAATGCCTGAGGTCAACAGTGTACTTCCCAAGGGCCGCTGGCCCGAGGTGTGTACGTTGACCGTAGGCATTATTGTCTGTCCAACTCCTGTGGTACCTTCAATGTTTAATGTCCGACTAATGTTGTATTTCAATCAAATTTTTTAGCAATGTATGTCCTGTCGTTGTAATTTCTGTCAGAGAAATTACTCTAGTTACTTGCTGTAACTAGGAAACATAATGCCCTCGGGTATTATTTGTTACGTAATCACCCTGGAATCAATGTTATTATGACAACAATGATAAACTAGTCAGACATCAGAATCAATTTCTAAATATAAGCAGAGGTAAAATATTTTCCTATTACAGCACAAAAAAAAATATAATTCGACTTCAATTTCCATACTGTTCAATCTCTGCTTTGCAATTCCAACGTAACGGAGCTTCCAGCATTTTCACTGTAATGAATTAGTACTTGAAGCAATTTGAATTAAAAATAGGCATAAAAAGGCCAAGTTGTTCCAGTATATTATTCAGCAATACCGCTTTACTCCAAGCTGCTGCGCGTATTTTTATGCTATTATTCAAAACAGCTGCATTCATAAATGAAATTTATTCCGGATATTTCTCTTGTTGGACGGATTCGAAATGGAATCAAGACGATTGAGAGTTCTGGAAAATTGTGGTCAGAACTACTGGAACAAAATAATGTTACACAGTAACGTATTACTGCTCGATTATAAATTCCTTTGCTAAGAATTTTCTACCTCATCTGGACGAGAATCACTAAAATACGTATATTTTGTTATCATAGAACTAACACGCCCTTTACTCTAGACAATTTCTTGGAAAGGGAAATTTTGAGCCTCTGTCAAGAACAACTAAACCCGTTGTCAAACCTCCATCATGTGTTGATATTGGTGGATTTGCAAATTGGTTGGTCGAATATTATGATATCTAATAGAATACATTCTAATTCATGAGCGAAAACTTTCGACGTTTGTTGAAGTCCACGACTTTGTTTTTTATTCTCAATTAGAGATGATATTGTCACAAACTTTTCCACTCGGCGAGAAGACAGATTGAATAATAAAATATATGTTTGTTTCTTGTAAGATAATTTATAATCTATTATCCTTATTAGAGTGGCTACCCAGAAATTTTGTCAGTGCTCCACATTTGATTGAGAGAAGTAAATAGTTATTTTTGTATTAGGTGTGCGAAGTGATTGTTTTTCTTGTTGCGCGTGAGAATGTCAATTTTAACCGAGACCGTAAGGTCCAGGTAACAAATTTATTCGAAAGCGCAACAAAAAATACAATCACTTCGCGCACGAAATACAAACAATATTTTTTCGCCAACTGCCAAAAAAAAATTAGATCAACAATAGTAATTGTTTTATTCAGTAAAATGTGGGAGACAAGTACAAAATAAAATTAATTTGCAGTCACCTGGGTATTGTAACAAGAAGAATGAGCAATTGTTGTTTGGTAATATAGAACTGTCAACAATTAATTTTTATATTCAAAAATAAGTAGTGTTTCATCAAGACAAGATTTCTTGTCTTGATGACCATTTCTTGTCTTGTCTTGATTTTCAAGACAAGAAAATGAAAAATTTCTTGTCTTGCCCATTTCTTGACGACGCATTTCTTGTCTTGTTTCAAGAATTCTGGATATTTCTTGATCTTGAAATTTAGGGGGAATTCCCTTTCTCTATTGTTTTATCCAATCTTAACACTCAGTTTAGCGTTAGTGTCTATCCTTTATCCTCCCTGTTAGTTATGTTATGAATCGATTCTAGCAAAATTTTCCAAGATTGTCACCAATAGAAATAAATGGAAAGTCTGTCATTTTCATGTTTTAATAATTTGCAATTATTATTGTTATATGATACAGCAATGTTACTTAGAATTAACAACTTTCTTAGAGTATTGGGGAATCTACCTATACATTTCTCTTCTATATGAACGATTTAATCACCGGAAACTGACGACTCATGCTTTCGATATGTATCAAATATTTGTTTATAAAATCATAGTCACAGATACTTTATACTCCACTCCGACCTATATATGATAGGGAAAGTATTGAAATTGTGATTCTTTGATAGTTCGAGAACCTGATGAATTTTCACATTTTAGACCTTATTGAATCCAAAAAACATAGGTTTAAATGAACTCGGTCGGTCTGTCTGTCTGCAGGTATGATAATTTGAGAATCCTTATTAGAAAACTATAGGTTTAAATTTGTAAATGAGCTTTGTCAACAAGAAAATCTAGAAAAAGACTCTTCATTTTCAAAAATACTTATATTGTAAGAAGTAAACTATAGTCGCCATCTGTCACCATAACAATGACAGCTGTCATTTTGACAGTGATAACTGTCACTTCGACAAAGGCAGTTATCACGATAAGAATGACGCTGTCACTTTGAATTGTCAGTTTGACAATGACAAATGTCACTTTGAAAGTTGGTATGATACTCCTAAATTCATGAAACAGTGATGAAACTGGCCATAAAATTTAATGTCGGGAAAAACTGTGATGACCACAGCAGATTTCAATATTTCAATAATAGATTGATAAATATGCAGATTTGAAAAATTAATTGTCAAGATATCAAGATGACTTTTCTTGTCAAGAAGTCTTGATTCTTGATAGTGCTTTTTTGTCTTGTCTTGGGAAATAGAAAATATTTCTTGTCTTGGTCTTGTCTTGATTTCAAGACAAGATCAAGACTTTTTCTTGATTCTTGTGAAATACTAAAAATAAGTAGTTTTGTGTACAAATTCATATTTCTTTTTTGTTGAATACCTGTTCGTTTCTATCCTTGTAGCATTACTAAATTGATTCATATTGGATTAGGTGGGCAAAAATAGAATTTTCTCTTTCACTAGTGAAAAAATATGTTTAATTTTTTTACTAGTGAAAAAATCACAAACTTTGCGTATCCATAGCAACACAAAAATATCATGTTTTTTTGACAGTTGGCGAAAAAATTAATTAGTGACGAATACATTTAGCAATCACTCATCGATACTTCAATCACTGTGTCGATTCCTCCTCAATATACATTGGTGTCTTCATCCGACAAAATATGTTTTCAATTTTGTATGCACTTCAGTTAAACTATGGAAAAGTCATCGAGTATCAAACAATTGCGCAAGTGTCTCTTAGTATTGGACTATCTCCGACCACAGTTGATCTGTCATGGTTTTCTTGTTTTGGTGCTTTGTAAATAAGCTACTTGAGTATTTATAGATATACTTTCGATTCAAGGAGCACTATCAAATTTTAATTTTGTATCAAATATGTTGTACTACATGGCTCGTGAATGTTCAATTGCGCGTTAATATTGAGACTCATCATTATCGATAATTTCATTGTATTGCACAAATTTTACCATACGGAATTCTTCTGTTGAATTACTATTCAAAAAATTGAGGCTCCCAGCTAATCCTCCTTTAATTTCTACAAAAGACAAATCATCCTCTGTTCAACCCCTTTATTTATTCCGAATTGATGACTTCAACGAATAGAGAGCTCACCTAGCTCCTTTTCCTTCCTCAAAATGCGTGCTGGTCATTATACACGCACTCAAGCAATTTTCTTAGTCCAATAAGGGCTTTTCATAGCGCGTGGAAGTATGCATGAGCAATTCACACGGCTTTGATGTCTGAGTCTCTGACAAGCATCCTCCAAATTCTAGAGCTCTGTTCGAGTTATAATTCATTCCAGTATTGTATGAGTACAACGAGATTCAAATTGATTTTGTTAGAGAAAAATCGACTTTATTATTGTGTGCAGCAATCAACTTCACAGTTCATGGTGTGCGAGCTTTTCTAAGCACACTTTGAAGAGGATGAGCTACATAAAATGAGATATTGACAATTATGTGACTTAGCATTGAGATCAGAGCTTAAATTCTATTATTTACTGAAACTATCTGCACCATGGTGCAAATCGTCGTCTTGGTGGTGAAGTGAGCTAAGCCATACACTTACTAATGTGGCTTAGCTCTTTTCATCACCAAGACGACGAAATTCTGTCTGAACTACGACCAAATGAAAAATACAAAAATATATAAGCCATAGTGGTAATCTGTATGCATGATTTAGTTCAGATTTGTAATTCTATTTTTGTGATATTCGATATTCAGCGTAACCAATGAATGATACTTGTATATTTTGAAAGAATACTCTGCTAATAAACCAAATTATGAGAACAATTGAATCGTTGTAATAGTGGCTGGTCATATAAGAAGAGTAGCTATGCGCCATTTAGGCGTCAAGGTTAAAAGTCTCATTTAGGGAGTAATATGGCATATTCCACACTAGTACAATAATATAATACTGTTATATGTATAGTACATGCAACGTTCGTCAGAAGTTCACAGAATTCAAATCTGTCCATTAGCTGGTCTCCAATAAATAACTAAAAGGTGCCCAACTGTTGCTCTGATAGACCCAACTAGACTGGGTTAGCAAAACTTGCTCCTTATGGTTCATAAATTCTCTTAATCAATTTTCTCCATGTTAAATTTGATTCACAAACTACAAGTTGCCAACTTTTGATAGTTTGAAACTATCAAAAGTAATTTTCCCTAGAGAAATGCTGAAGTTCTGATGGATGTATTCTGAATTCAATGTTCACCCAAGTTTTGTTCCCATAACTCTTACAAGAGAATAACGATATAAAATAAAAACTTATAACGTGAAAGTATGAGACTGCATTTCTACAAAACAGGTCTAGAAAGAAAACCACATAAATATACAACGCAATCTCAGAAAACTTCTCTACAGAAAAACTTTGAGTTAGTTCTGGTTTCACTTAACTTTAGGACGTTTTCCAGACGCTGGATATTCAGAACCTATAAATATTCAAACAGTTTTTGGACTTCATGCAAGATAATGAGGACTGCTAGAATAGCATCTAGAATGCCTAAGCACCGATTAGATGGGACTAATATTAGCTGAAGGCTCCGTAAGTTAAGAGTAAATAACAGTTTGAAGCATTGCTGAATTTTTATCGTAGTTCCTCTTTTTTCTGAATCTGTAAGGAAAGTTTCAAGCTGAATTTTTTCACACTCTAATAGTCAAAAGTAGGTGAGATAAACAGATTTTATTCTAGTCCAATAATTTCTTTGAAATATGACAAGATAAAAGGAACAAATTTGTTTTGAGCCTACGGAAATATGCGCAAAAAATATTCCGCTTGATGGAGAGAAAAGGAATCTTTTTCTTAATCCGTTCTATATCTGGAAGATCATAATAATAAAAAAAAATATTGCTCCGAAAAGTTCCAGTCGATGGAAATACAGAGTGATTCAGTGTTTATCTAGAATATACTCACAATCATTTAACACTCTCGAAGCTCATTGTCCTGTTTGTGGAGTGCTATAAAAGTCTCATCCACTTTGGTTCCTCATTTGGGAGAACAAATTCGTGGCATCTACAAATCCTGTCATTGGAAGACATATTTCGTGTTTCTTGGTCCATTTGAGCGGGATATTTTTGTAATGGAGCCAAGAAGAGTGCCTCGACAACCGAGTTCTGAACAGCAATATTATTTTGGGGTCCGAATAGAGCATAAAACAACGGTGGTCGGTTGAAATGCATTATTCAATAAGCAATTGCACACGGGAAAAGCGTTGGTATTGCCTTCGATCGGTCTGCTAAAGTGTTATCTCGTCCAGTGGTTTTCTTCCCGTCTGTAATGAGCCTCTGTAATTGAATAATTGGTTACTCAATTTTTAACTCTTTTCATTTATAATATGAGCCATAAAAGACCAACTAGATTTTTCAGTAGTTCACAAAGTGACTTCAGACTCAAATCATGATTTTATGGCCTTCTTCTGTATTCTAAGGTTCTACTTCACCGTATAGATATGTGACAAGTGTAACAGTTCTTGTACACATCTGTCAAATTCTATTTTTCAAGGGCAGATCTGTCAAAAACTTCTTCATGAACATGTTCCATCTACTTATCTATAAAGCCCCTGAATGTTTTTGTATCCGAGTTGCATATGATACTCCTCCATCAATCCCTCCAGTTCTTCAAGGCTAGAAATGAATACAAATGCTTCCAGAATGTCAACAAAATGAATAATTTGAATGGCAACATAGATTTACAATTGCGATGATTGTGTTTTTGATTCTAATGTCATGATTGCCTGAAGCACGTTGTGAGCACTTTGACTAAAACTGCTTTCCTGATCTTATTTGAATTGCAAACAACATATTCAAGTAGAAAACATTACCTCCACAGCATTGATACACAAATTACTATTATCATTCAATAAATTGGTGATAAGTCAGATATTGGAGAAGTTCCCTTTACCATCAATTCATTACCATGTTTCATCAGAATCCAACGAGAGGTTTTGCGAACAAAGTCTTTTGGACAAAATTCACAGCCTCATAATCTCTACTAATTTATGCTTTCATCGTTTCTCTAGTTCCACTCTTCTACCTCCTTCATCTGACAAAGCTGTAGTTTTATTGATTCTGCTCAACCGTATGTCCTCCGAAGAATAACACCCACTTTGTGTTTGAGCTAGCACATGGATCCAACTATTGGATTTGACAGCTTGATATAATTTGTTTGACCGTATTTCTCTATTCGCCAACCCACCACCCCCAAACAAAAATATTCCAAAGAAAGTACGTAAGGAAGAACAGCCTTCAAAACAATACGAAATTTATAAGCTCTGTCGGAGACAACTCAATAATCACTTGGCTTCATACTGAAATGATATTTTTTGTCTGATTCACTGAATCCATTACAAAAAATGATTCCTTTCACAATAAAAGAATCGATGAGTATTTTATGAACTTTAATTTTGATTGTATCACAGGAATTTGTTTCAAGTACAAAACACGTGAACTATTTCTTCGCTCAGATTTCTGAGCATATGTAATTGAAAATATCAGAACTAATCCGAGATAATATTATCGATTTGATTCTGATAATCATTATGATGAAGACAATGCGATATTTTCTACAACGACGTTTATGAAGCTTAAAACGATTTGGTATTGTTGTAACATATTTCAAGTGAATATTTGGGTGATTGTCTCTAGTTGAGCCATTCATTAATTAGTTATGGAAATATTGCTACGGAACACATACTATTACTGCAGAAATGTATTCTTGGGTAGTATTTGTAGATATACAAAAGGGATCAAATGCAAAATGCAATCGCTTATTGAGGTTTCTGTTCATATGCTATGCCGTGAGGATCTATTAATTTTTGACATCGACGTCTGGACTGTAGATGGTTCTGACACAGTTGTTAGAGTCTAACAGCTGGATAGCTTTAGTGGGAAGGGTAAGGCTTGAGAAAGATAAGTCAGAGGATATATCTGACTTATTAAAAATTATGCATCTTCACATACAATAATGCTATATGGTTCAACACTAGTACAGGGATAGTTTGACGGTGCTGAAGGTTTACATGTGGAGTCGGACTTTGAATTCAATGCTGTGTTGCCTACGCTGTCAAGCGGACCAAACACAGAGCATGACTCCACATTTAGATCATCGCTTGAAGACAACGAGAAGAGAAACTCAACGGAGTGAAAATTTTGCCAGAAGAACAGTTTGGGTTCAAAAGAGGCCACTCAACAGTACATCAGCTAATCAGAGTTGTAGACATAGCAGCAACAGGAATAAATCGCAAGGCAGCAACAGGAGCCATCTTTCTTGATATCGAAAAAGCGTTTGACCAGGTCTGGCACCAGGGGCTGCTGTACAAACTGACAAACCTTAATTTTCCTTTGTATCTGATGAAAACAATCGCATCGTACTTAAAAAATAGGAAATATCAAGTGAGACACGAAGGAGTCTTATCCTCGGAGCACAGTCTGACCGCAGGAGTAGCACAAGGTTCAGTTTTATCACCGCTACTGTTTAACATTTATGTTTGCGACATTCCTAGCAGCACACGCGGAGTTCAAATGGCGCAGTATGCGGATGACACAGCAATTATGTTCCAATGCAAACAATCAAGCCTGATTACACGACGACTACAAGAAGCTGTAGATAATATAGGAAACTGGTGCATCAAGTGGAGAATCTCAGTGAATCCCGAAAAAAGCTCCGCAATTCTATCAACGCGAAGAAGACTTAAACCAGAAGGCTCCGTCAGACTCTTCGGTCGACCAATACCCTGGCGCGACAAAGTCGTATATCTAGGAGTGATACTCGACTCAAGAATGAACTTCCATGCACATATAAATGAAGCCATAGCGAAAGCTGAAACAACTTTCATACGACTACTGCTCTTGATCGGAAGAAACAGTCATCTTTCAATTAACAATAAAATCAGGCTATATAAAACAATCATTAGGCCACAACTTCTTTACGCATCTGCGGCTTGAAGCAGTGCAACAACAAAACTGAAGAAGAAGCTTCAAACGATACAAAATAAAATAATAAGATGTATCACCAACTCACCTTGGTATATAAGGAACGACAATATTCACAAGGACGTGAAAATTCCTGAAATTAATGAATACATGTTGAATGTAGCTACAAAAATGTTCGCAAAATGTGAACAACATAACAACAAGCTCATCAGAGCGACAGCCGATGTCGATGAATGGCAACAAACAAAACATCGACATCCTAAACACGCCCTCAGTGATACCATAGAGGCCTAAAATGTGAAGCCAATCGCCTAGGCGATTCGGTGTTATAAAAAAAAAAGCCATCTCCATAGAAAAATCCATGATATTATAAACAAAAAATGAACTGAGGAGAAAGAGAGCTAATGGCTCAGAATCCTGTAAAACGAAACAATATAACGGAGTGAAAGACTCTAAGGCCTGATTGAACAATCTAAGCTTATCCATAATTAAGTTGAACCGGACTTTTCACTATGGTTACAATTGCTGAAATCATTGTAACCATAGAAATAAACTAAGTCTTACTCAACTGTCAATCGGGCCCAAGTTTAAATTTGATAAAGCAGAATTGTTTGATAGAGGTACGTGAAAATATAACACAATAAAACAAATGTTTGACCTTTTCTTCAATCTTTAATCTAACGACTGATGCACATTTCGATAGCAAAGCTATCATCATCAAAGTACAATAATTTCTTGAGAACAATAATAACAAAACTCATACTACTAAGGTATACTATATAGTGAGTGAAAGGACCATTCAGCATCACGTTGAGATGTAGGCGGAGCTAAAAACTACATGTGATTAAAATCGAATTTCGATTGATGTTGCTCTGGACGCCTTATATTACTGAGTGAATAATGTGAATATTTCTGCCCGACTCCGTACAGAATTGCGTTGTTTCAATTTGAATTTTAACTAAATTTTGAAGATTTGGTATCTAGTTTGAGTCCAATTTTCGGCTCACTACTCCAGGTAATATAGAAATTAGGATTGCCTTCCAACAATCCAGGCTCAATAATTATCTAATTTCCCAACAAAATCTCATGTTTAGGAAACATTACTAAGTATTAGCATAATAATAACAATCGTCGTTGTAATAATACCAACATACCCGACATCAAGTATTAAATTTGTGCATTACCAAGATATTGTGATAATACTTGCATTGTTGTCCAAAAGCTACAAGTCTCCTTGTAGAAACAGATTATACATACATAATGCTCTACACAAAGTCGCAATTGTTTCAAGCATTTTGCATGCTAGCTTCTGAACTATGAATATATTGTTGATAATGAAGCTAACATTGTGATAGAAGCTATTGAGCTGCATTTTCTAATGTATACAAATACATTGATTAATAGTAGCTTTAGCAATCTTGTGTAAGCTGTACACAAACCATGACATACATTAATTATCATTTATTATTGTTTTAACGATTAGTAAACAAGTATTAATCAATACATGACCAATTAACGAATAGTTAACTACTATATTATCCTATGTTGGAATGTGCAATAGCCATACCGTGATTTTTCGCTTTATTGATACAGTTTCTCGCTGCCATACTTTTAAATTCCATTATCTCACCTACTGCCATCCTAGAGTCTATAAATTGATTGCAATGCGATCGGAATTGTAGGTTCTATAAAGATTTTCATTTGTGATCACAACGCCTTTCACCTGCCTAAAGTTCTTGGATAGCTACGTAATATTCAATCCAGTAATAATAAATATTGCAGAAGCTTTAGAGGTAATGAATACAATTCAATGCAAGTAACTTCATTATCCTTGGAATGTGTTCATTCATAGAGCATTTCTTGTACAAGCTTCCAACATTAGATCAAGCTTTTTTATTTGAAACCCTGAATAAATTTTACTGCAACTGCATCACTTCTGGAACTCTATGATTCAAATTCCATTCGGTTACTTAGACTTTTGGCCATCATACTAGGACGTTGCGAGGACTTTTCGTACTTTTTTTGTAAATACTTTCTCCCAATCGAACAGAAGTGGTCATTTCGTACTTATTCAAAAATTGATATTTCGCACAACTATACTCACCTTATATAACAATTAATCCTCTCTAGAAATATAGTATCTACAAATCTAGTGATAATTTTCACGATATTTCTATTCACTTTTAATCAAATACATGAATATTGACACATACAATCTATTATATTCAAGCAGAATCGATAAATGCAACATGAATTTGATGTACACTCCAGCACTCACAAATTTCTCCGATTTAAATTGAGGCGACAATAACATCTATTGTTAAAATAGAAAATAATATCTAGGAGCGTTTACGATAACAAAACATGAATTTATTGCATCCCCATAAATTTTCAGTAGCTGAAAATATATCGGAAGAGAAGTATTACATAAATATATTTGTGGGAGTGGAGATAATTCTGGTGATAAACACTTCAAGAAAATTTTATAGTTGCTATCCAATTTGAAAAACGTGATACATAAGAAGTAAATTTTCAGTATCAGATAGCTTATACTTCTTTAATAGCCGCCTGCTTCCAATTTTAAACGAATTATGAGTCTATTGTGCATAGTGGAAGTGAATATTGTGATATTTATAGTATGATAGTAAATTGTGATTCAATATTTCACTGAAGATACATGATGGCAATATTTCATATTTGCACTACGGTAGAGCAAAATTGCACTAATATACCTATCTTAGTATCAAGGTGCAGCTTTCATGTAAATTTCACAGCAATCTTTGAAATTGATGATTCACGCGTCGCAAACGATTTCCGGATCATATTAGGATTAATTCCTAAAATGACTTTTATTCTCACAATTCTCGCTGAGGTAACTAAGTTACCCTACCAGAGACTAGAATGTTGGTCCCTTAGCATTTTTATTCAGTGTTTCACAAGAATCCAGAAATAGTCTTGATCTTGTCTTGAAATCAAGACAAGAAGTGTTTCTTATTTCCCAAGACAAGACAAGAAAGTACCATCAAGAATCAAGATTTCTTGTAGTGAAATCTTGATATCTTGACAATAAATTTTCCAAATCTGCATATTTATCAATCTATTAATAAAGTCTCAAAATCTGCTGCGACCATTACAGTTTTTTCCCGACAATAAATTTCATGGCCAGTTTCATCACTGTTTCATGAATTTAGGAGTGTCATACCAACTGTCGAATTGACATTTGTCATTGTCAAATTGACAGTTCAAAGTGACAGCGTCATTGTTAAAGTGACAGAGTCATTTTCCAAGTGACAGCTGTCATTGTTGAAGTAACAGCTGTCATTGTCAAAATAACAGCTGTCATTGTTATGGTGACAGATAGCGGCTATATTTCAGTCCTCACAATATAAGTATTTTTGGAATTGAGGAGTCTTTTCCTAGTCTATTTGGTTGAATAAGCGTATCCATAAATTTCAACCCAGCTATTTGATAAAAGACTCAAATATCAGGTTTCACTCTAAAATTCGTAAGGATTCTCTAATTATTATACTTTCAGAAAGACAGACCGACTGATTTCATTCAAACTTATGTTTCTTGGGTTCAATAGGATCTAAAATGTGAAAATTCATCAGACTCGAACTATGAAAGAATCAAAATTTCAATAAGTACTTTCCCTATTATATATAAGTCGAGAAAGTGATAAGTACCTGTCACTATGATTTTCAAACCAAATATTTGATACATATCGAAAGCATAAGTCGTCATTTTTTGGTGAATAAATCGTTCATGTATAGAAGAGATGTTCAGGTAGATTCCTCTACATTCTAAGTTGTTAACTCTTACAAACATTGCTATATCATATAACAAATAATAATTGCAAATACTGATTGAAAAAAGAAATAGACAGACTTTTCAATTATTTTTATTGATGGCAGTCTTGGAAAACGTTGCTAAAATCGATTCATAACATAACTGACAGGAAAAATAAAGGATGGACACTAACGCTAGATGTAGTGTTCGGACTAGATGAGGCAATAGAGAAAGGGGACTCTTCTCGAATGTCACGATCAAGAAATATCAAGAGTTCTTGAAACAAGACAAAAAAAGCGTCGCCAAGAAATGGGCAAGACAAAAAAAAAATTTTTCTTGTCTTCAAAATAAAGGGAAGACAATAAATGATCATCAAGACAAGAAATCTTGTCTTGATGAAACATTATCTTTATTCGATTGCGAAGCCTAATTTTACTTTTACTGTTTATCCATGTTCAAAGTACCTGTTTTATTGATTGGGCTACTTTTTGAATCAAAATGAAAGCTATATCAAGTGCTCATCAATTTGCAAAATATGAAGATTGATGATTGTGAAACAACAAGCATATAAAAAATATTTATATATTTGAAAAATCTTGTTGCAGCATAATAGGCTTTTATGTACTGATGCTTGAGTCTACATTCTTGTTGCATAATAAATGTTTCACAAGGATCAAAAAATTATCTTGCTCTTGTCTTTATCTTGTCTTGAAATCAAGGCAAGACCAAGACAAGAAGTATCTTTTATTTTCCAAGACAAGACAAGAAAGTATTATCAAGACTGAAGACTTTTTGTGAAAAAATCTAGATATCTTAACAATTATTGAAATCTATTATTGAAATATAAGAAACTGATGTGGCCATCACAGTTTTTCTCTGTCAAAAAACTAAATGGCCAGTTTTACACTTATCGTATTCGGCTTACAAAACTGTCAGCGGGCAGGGGGCCGAAAGGTTACAAATCAAACAGAGGAGCTTCAATTCTTACCGAGATTCGAGTTTCGAACGACATCGGTGATCTTTTTGATTAATATCGGCTATATTCTTTTGTTCTATCCCGGGGCAGTTTTGTAAGCTGAATACGATAGCTGTTTCATGAATTTGGAGTGTCACACGAAATGTCAAAGTGACATTTTTTATTGTCAAACAGACAGTTGTTATTATCAAACTGACAGCGTCATTGTCGAAGTGACAGCTGTGATTGTCAAAATGACAGCTATCATTGTTATGGTGACAGATGACTGCTATATTTTAGTCCTTACAATATACATATTCCATAAAATGGAGAGTATTCTCCCAGATTCTCTAATTGAGAAAGCTCATCAACAAATTCAAACCTAGCTTTTCTATCAAAAACTCAAATATCAAATTCCAGTCATAAATTAGTACAGGTTCTCAAATTATCATACTTTCAGACAGACAGACCGACCGATTTCATATAAACTTATGTTCTCGGGTTCAGTAGAGTCTAGCATGTAAGAATTCTTCAGAATCTCGAACTGTCAAAAAATCACAATCTTTCCCTATTATATACAGGTTGGAGGAAAATTTGATTCTGTTTCCGGTAAATAAATCGTTCATGTACAGTAGGTATGTATGTATAAGTAGATTCCCCAATACTCTAAGAGAGTATCATTATAACAAATAATAATCGCAAATACTGATTGAAACATGAGAATTACAGACTTTCAAGTTATTTATTAGTGGCAATTTTGGAAAACGTTGCCAGAATCGTTTTATAACATAAATGACAGGGAGGGTGAAAGGTACACACTAACGCTAAGCTTGAGGGGACTCCCTCAAAATGTCAAGATCAAGAAATATTAAGAATTCTTGAAACAAGACAAGAAATGGGAGAAACAAGAAATTTTTATTTTTTGTCTTTAAAAACAAGACAAGTCAAGAAATGATCATCACGACAAAAAATCTTGTCTTGATGAAACACTATGCATTAGAGTGATGTTTTCATAATTTGCGAAGCGAAAGCCAATAGTTTTAAAAAAAGTCGAAGGAAACTCAATAATTATCTTAGCATCAACTCAGTTCCTTAACTTTGTGAGGATATTTTTTGATTACAATACTTTCTATATATAACTGAAAAGGGCACGAATGTGATAAATGCTACAATCTTGCACTAACAACAAAAATAACAGTTTTAGAGCAATATGCCATACTGCCTCAAAGAATTTGGGATTCAAACAGTGATTAATTCGTGATGAAAGCAACAGTCAAATCAATAACCAAGCTTAGTAGTTTCAGTGCGTCAAAGTCGATGATGATTGGCTTGAACTCGGGAAGAACCAATTTGTGCCTATCTCTCAGTCAGTCTTAAAGAAATCATCCAGGAACATCTATATTTTGCGGGTCTTTTTGATTGTTTCATGAATTTATACTCCTGATTCCAATATACAAGTGAATATATTTCAATCAGAAAAGCCTGACGTCCTGCAAAGTTGGTAAATGCAACGCAAATTATGATTTGATTCGATTCTTCGAAACTGAAATATGAGACTTGGTGGTAGTGAGTTTTTCGGTTATGTATCAGTCGATGCCGATGATTATTTTGCGCATACTTTTCTTCTAGATTATATTTGAATATTCAGTGTGTAGCTCTCCGAGGCACTAAGCAAAATTTGGAATGTGAGTGGATGAATTTAGCGAGAACTGATCTATATTCATGTGAGATCGCATCAGTCCAGTTTGAAGAGATTGTTATCGTGCATTGGTTTTTGTGGAAATCTGTCAGATTGATCAATAATAATGATAGGGAAAGGTGATGAACTATTTTCTGATCTATTACATACAGAACCTTGCTTTTATTTTTACACTGAATATATATCATCTACATCATACTCAAACTAATTGTCTTATTGATGTGACTTCGTACGATGACGGAAAGATAAGATATGATGTTGAACAATCTTTTGTTGTACTTATCATTATTCTTATTTCGATCGTTTTTGAATACGCAGAAATATCATTCCAGGAATGATCAACCAACAATAGTATATTGTGTGGCTAGGGACAAAACAAGACGATTTCAGCTGAGGGTGAAAGTTGCTTGCCCGGGCGAAGTGAGGGCTGACATCACCCTCGGCTGAAATCGTGTTTTGTCCCGTGCCACAACTGTATTTTTCATAATACCTACATTAAAACTTTCCATATTACAAATTTGACATAACAAAGTGAATATTTTTCTTTTGATTTTGCAGGTGAGAAGTCGAGAGTAGTTGCTTGTGCTTTATTAATAAGATATCGTGATGTACTTGAAATTATCATATTGATACTCTATTTTCTGGGAACTAATCCTCTTTTTGATACAACAACTATCAAATTAACTGAGGTTATATGATTTTCTCTTAGAGATTGACAATGAACAAATGAGACTCTGCCAGGGATAGAACCATGTGAGAAACAAATTCAGCGGGCAGAAACAAGCTTGTTTCTTCCCTAGGCTTCATTCGCATTTGTCTTAAATTGCCTTATTTTGACTGACAAAATAGGCGTTGAAACGCGTTGTTCCAATGCAGGTATTATGAAGAAATAAACATTGTTCTTAGTGACAAAATACGTAAAGTAGTTACGTAACTTAATACGTAAATATCTGATGCAAGATAAAATGATTCTCTTCATGATATTTTCCCAATATAATTGATAGATTATATAATATGAATTATTATGAATTTGTATAATTTTGGTAGAAAGGGAGCAGTCCTCTGTGCACAATATATTAACGTCTGGCAAATATCGCAGTGTATTTCATGATTTATGCAACAGCATATCACCTACGCTGACATTTCGAATCTACTGTCAGTTGATACAAATGCAACTTATTTTTCATAGTTAGTAATACTGCATTAATGGAATTTGCATATTAATGAACGGATAAAAAGCTAGTTCATGCCATGAATGCAGAGAAAAAGAGAGAATCAAACTTTTTCAATGCACTTTGAGTAACACCAGTAAATGATCTTAAATACACAATACTGCTTTCTTATAGCGCATTTCTCGTTCTCGGTGCGGATTTCCGCGTCGTGTCGATGCGATAAGACCATGGCCGTTTTGGCATGCGCAGCCGCTAGTAGTATGGAATTCAAACCCCAGGGAGTCGACAGCATTCATAGATATTTACTAGATTCACGTTGCAAAAAAGTATGAATTAATGTAAAACTCAGGATTTGTGCGAATGATTGTATTTTCAAGAAATAAATGTTTTTTGAGGCAAGCTGATTTTTTGTGTGAGAAGAATGGGGATATAATTCAGAAACAATATAGTAGAAATGACATTCAGTCTTAGCTGGATATTCGTGAATCTTTGTGAAATCTAAACTTATATTGATTGAAAAAATAGAGAATATCAGTTTGGAACTTGATGCACATCAAGAATTTACAACATGGATGAATACCATCTGATCATAAATACATTGAATTCGGATTGCTTAGCTTGAATCCGCATCCAGGACTCCATCTACTTATTAATTTGCTTTCTTACTTGCAACAAGTTCAATTTGAATCAAGGGGATATATGTTGGGTCAGATCACAAATTATAGAATAGCAACATTCGTAATTGAATTTAAATTATACAAACATACGAATCCTCACAAGCGTATCCCATGGTCCTGCAAATCTCTTGCAGATAAGTTTTCAATGTATGGGAAAGTAGCATATGCTTTTAACTTCACTGCTGGGCATAATGCACCACTCTAGTAGAGTAAACTAGTTCTACTTTCCGAAAGTGTTTTTTGACTATGTGATTGAAATTTCAACTGAAAACAGGTGCATAACATTTTGCAGTACTAATCCAAGGAAATTAAATCGTATTTTGTGATTTAATGTTATGTTAGTTCGTGAACTAAGTCTGTGCATTGGAATAAGGATGTAATTGGTTGGATTTCGAACGAATATATAATTGTTCTAACTTAATTTGAAGCAAGCTCAGACAAATACGTCCCAGGAGTTTTGTACCCTAATAGATGTTACGTTCCCATTTAGCACCTTGTTCCTATTTCTCCATTTTCCATATCCCAGTTTTTTTCATCCATTCCTTCTGCTACAATTTAAACGTATCAACACTATTTATTTCAGATGTATAAAACAATTCACTCACCTCACACTTGTTGTTAATATTTGACACTTTGCTAATTAATGACGTATTTTGGTTTTGTATTTTCAATACACGTAGTTGCTGCGAGATGTCAGAAGTTGACAAGGCGCTCTTTCAGAATGAGAACATCTTATTTAAAACTTGAAATTACAATAAAATCACATTTGACACAACACATTACCCTAATAATCCTTTACCGCCAGACTCTCCTCTCTACGTTCTTTGTTATTGGCTGAAACCAATGAAATAACGTAAAAGTTGAAGAAAAACGGGTTTTTTTGAAGTAATTCTTCGGAAACTGACTTAAGTAAGGGATTTGAGTAAAAGTCGGAGAACGTGACGGTTGCGTGAGGAAAGTTCTAAGACAACGATTTATTTTCAACTTTGAGGAAAATCAAAGCCGCGTAGCGGGGTTTATGTAAATCGGCGTCGTGCTCCGACCGAGTAAACGTGTTTTGAGTAAAGTACATCGGTCGAGCAGCCCAATTTTGGGGATTAAAAGAAACAGTTTCGCATACCGCGTGTTCATCAAAAACCGCCACAAATATCTAAGGCGAAGTGTCCGGACGCCCTCAGAGCACCCAGCGACGCGAGCACCGAACCTCCAGGCTAATTACCTTTAACGCCATCCACGACCAACTCTTGGGCCGATACCTCCACCAGGTCAGGCGACATCATCGCCACAGTTCTGGAGAGCTTGTGGCTTCAGCTAAGTGTCTGTTTTGTACTATTTGTTGGTTTAGTTATTGTTGGAGCGGAAGTCTACGTTTGTATTCTTTGTCTACGTACGTTTCATTTATTTTGTGTTAGGCGCTCTTTGCATGCAGCTATTGTGGACGCAGTAGTGTTTTGGCGCTATACGCTTATTCTGTACAGCGCAATCGATTGGGCTAGGCCCCTGTCTCCGTGATTACTGTGAGCTTCGGCTAGTAAGGGGCAAGGCGTATAGGCGTCAGGTTTTGCACACACTGGTGTGTTGTTGGTTGCGTGTTGTACTCCAAGGCGCGTTATTTTGTATATTGGGCCCTTAGCCACTGTTCGTTCATTCTACAATGATTAGCTTCATTTATTTACACATTACTTACATCTATTTTTTTTATCAATCAAATTTGTAAGATGTTTTTATGTCATATTCAAGTAAAAGTCTTCCAATTTCATCAGTAATATCAGCTAGGTAAGGCAACGTAACAAATATTTTCTCAATATTTGGATGTTGAACAGGAGGAATAAAATTCTTCTGTCTAAGTGATCTCTCGAGTTGAAAACATCACCTGAAAATTTCATTCCATCAGACAGTTTACTTGGATGACATAAAGAAGAGGCTCTCTGATATAAAGTTTTAATGATGAGAAATTTTTGAGCTGGGTGGTGATTGGAGGACTCATGTGAATATTGATTTGTATGAGTCGGCTTCCTATATACTGAATGGATGGGTTCACCATTATCTTGAACGTAAAGAAAAGGAAGACAGTTATTTTCTTCAACCTCAATACTGAATTTAATGTTTCTATGTTGCATGTTCAGATGATTCAAAAATACATCCAATTCATCTCTACCATGAGTTCAAACATCAAAAACATCATCAACATAACATAGCCAAACAGTGAGTTTCTTCATATCTGTGCTTGAAGCTTTCTGTCCAAAATGCAATAGACGAGAAATAGGAGAACTCATGTCAACACCATCGATTTACTTGTGAAAATTACCTTTGAAGATGAAGAAACAAGTAGTCAAACAATGTTTGAAAAGCTTGATAATGTCAAATGAAGAATGATCCTCTAATTATTTCAAAGTATCGATCATAGGTACTCTTGTGAATAAAGATGAAATGTCAAAACTGACCAGTAGATCATTATCTGTCAATGTGAACAAGCCATTCAAATATTTGGCTGATCCATATGTCGTTGAACCTATTGAATTAACAATAGATCTTAGGAGAACATATTTTTTATGAATCTTAGAAAGACCATAAAACTTGGAGATGTCAAAATCTTAAGGAATAAGCTCTTTCTCAATTTGAACGTGAACTGCATCATCTAGTAAGTCATTTGCATTTTTATGTAATCTTCTCTAAACAGGATGACTGTAGCTTTGCCCTTATCAGCTGGTAGAACAACGATATCCTTATTATTTTTCATTTCTCTCAGGCATTGAAGTTAACTTCTTGATATGTTGGATCTGACAGCTGGAGCCTTTCTCAAAATACGCACAGATTCATGATGAATTTCTTGAGACTTCTCTGCAGGTAGCGTATTGATGGCAGCTCCCACATTTGTGATGATTTCTTCAACAGGGATATGGCTAGGAATGATTCCATAGCCCAAACCTTTACATGAAACATCATACGCAGTATCTCACAAAGAATGATTACTGAGATTGATCTCCAGTTTTTTTTTTTATCTCAAATCAATGTTGTTGAGATCTTCAACTAATTATAAAGCTCTGTATATTACTTTGAGAGGGACTCAGTCTGTCATTTCCTAGAAACGTGTTGCTGGACCGCAGCTCATCTATACAGTTTCTTTCCTTATTTCGGGTCTTTAGCTTCGAGCAGAGACTGTTGTTTATTCTGATATTCATAGCAACCCACTGTTATGCTTCATGCAAACTTTACTTGATATAGATTGAATAATTTCTGTTCTGTCATATTCATGTTCAGATTATAACAATCGGACAGATTAGGGACTGTGAGAGGAGAGCAATTTATATTATAATGTCCGACTAGTTTATTGTTGCTGTCATAATAACATTGTTTTCAGGGTAGTTAGGTAACAAATAATACCCGAGGGCATTATTTTGAAAAATAACAAACAAGTTGCCTAGTTACAGCAAGTAACTAGAGTAATTTCTCTGACAGAAATCACAATGACAGGACATACATTACTAAAAATTTTGATTGAAATACAACAAAAATCGGACATTAAACATTGAAGGCAACACGGGTGTTGAACAGACAATAATGCCTACGGTCAACGTACACACCTCGGGCCGGAGGCCCTCGGAAAGTACACTGTTGATTTCGTCTCCACAGTCAATAGAATAATGTAAATGTACAATTCAGGTTTTTCACAAATCAATTTCTTCTTTCTCCCACTCAATAACTTTAAATGCTTGATATGGAATTCTTTGTAAAACTGTAAACTAGTGTGGATCTATCATTTGTGAATCTTAGCACTAATTCATTGCTATTACAATTCTGTTATCATTAATCAAACTACTTTAATTATGTGATGCTACTTTGTATTGCTGAATAAATTAATTTATTCATTTTGGAAGCCTATACATAGTTATTTATTTTTACAATAGCGTGACAAGTTTTCTACATAAAAGCCAAATTGTACAAAAGCAAGTGCTTCAAAATAATATTTGTTTGTCACGATTCTGATAGAATTATATTCCGGTTTATCGTAAATCAATTTCTAAAAATATGTTTCACACAAAACGTGACATATACTTTTGATTCGAGAATTCCTGCAAACAGAATACGAAATGATTGACAAACGCTACAGTTGACTTCGACTTCTTTTTGATCTGAATCGTCAGAAAAGTGACAGAATGGAAGAAATATCTCAAGTGTTGAATAGAGGTTGATTCTATATAATACAGCATTTATTTGAAAATTACGAGCGACTGAAGATATATGAATGCATATAGCTGTGCTTCCAACGATTCTGGTTTTGCAGATGGATTGATGCACACGCAGCATCAAATGGACAGTGATGTAACATTAACCACAAACTAAATTAAATTTGGGACAAATCCAAAGTGCAAGTATGATAGAACCACCATGAAGGCTTCAAAATATTCAGTGGAAGTTTATCTATTCAAAGAATTGAAGGATTCTTAATAACTGAATGTTTCACAAAAAAACCAATTGAAGAATAGGATTTTGCACTATCATCTTCAATAAGACAGCAACAGCAGACATGTGATCCGTCCTTATTTGAACATCTGTATCAATCTTTAGATAATCGAGCTTGAGAGCCAGAGATGATAACTCATTGAGTTTATGAACAGTTTGCAGTCACAAAATACACGACAGTACCATCCACCAGCAAGAATCCACAGTATCATATCCAATGGAAGAGGACAGAATGAATGGTCACTAATTCTCTACTCATTCTATTCCACAGACCTATCAAAAGGTCGTGTCAATAGGTCTGTGGAACAGAATGTATAGAAAATTGGAAATCCAAAATCGCTGAATGCTCAGCAAAAACTAAAATTCAAGAATCAGATAATCATCAGATCGCAATTGTAGACTCGTACTTTGTTCTCATTGGGACATAAGTACAGTCCATCCAATCCACAGATAATCGTGCATGTTTTTTAGGGATGATAACTCATTGAGTTGACAATAATATGAAGCTGAAAGAGGATGGTTTCAAGACGGGGCAACCTGGAAGAATCGAAATGTGTCTCAATACTAAAATTCTACACTACATAGAAATAGAATGATTCATGTGGTTGTTATGTCGATAGCTTATTTAAATTATTGTAAATTCATCGTATCTATGAGCAGCATAAGTGTTTGAAACAGGAGACTGTAGATGGCATTCTCCTACAAAAAAAGATATTATTCGGATTGAATTATTCAAAGTAGGTGTCTGTTTGGGTAACATAGTACAAAAGTTTCAAGAACTTGAAATATTGATGGAATCCTTCCACTAATCATCTAAGAGCTTAGATGGTAAGACCAATTAAGTGATCAGGAATAAGAAAAACCAATCTCACGTCACGAGTCTTAAAGTTTTGTCAGCTTGAAATTTATAGATTACTTCTAACTGGTGATGAATATGCAATGACAATATAATGGAAAGCCTCATCATGATCCTCAAAGCGAGAAAACCAGTTGAAATTGTACTTTAGACGAACATAACTAAATTTGATCTATTTTTTTGTTTTGAAATCAGGAGACTGAAATTGGCTGCTTATTTGAAAGATTGAGCACTCGGATTCTAAAACATGAGGATAATGAGAAAACGCCGTTTGGATTACTGTCTGCTAACCACAGTTTAGTCTAAGTATCCGATAAAAATTCAGTGGTATAAGATTGTTATTTCATACAGTTCTAAATGATATCACAAGTGGATGCTCTTGAAGTCATTACGTTAGAAATGCAAACTGATGGTTTCAGTATAACTTCCTAATCAAAACGAACTACAGATCAACATAACCCACAAAATGTTGCAATTAGTGGTAAAACATAGTCAATTATCGAATGTGGTCTTAGGATAAGATTAGAGGTAATGCGAGTCTCAGAAGTACTCCATGTATCCGTGAAGTCTATTCAGAGCCTTTGTAAGCCAACAGAATGTTAGACATCAAGTTAATTTGCATAGCCTCAAGTTTGAGGTCAGTGCCTGTACTGTTACTCGATATTATTATCAAATACCTTGTACATCAGTTCATCAACGAAAAGAGGAGTTGATCACGTAATATGGAAGATTACTTCTGCGTCATATCAAGGTGTCACAATTTGAGTCATTAGAATATTCTGGAAGAAATATTTAACCAGTCTATCAAAGTGATCAGCATTAGAAGTAGAATAATGAGTCAACGTAATTTGCAATGTTCCAGATTTGTGAGAAACATAGCCCAATTACCTTGAGCATAGTGGTTGAGGATTCAATTTCTATTATTGATAATACACGAGAATTACGGACAAATTGCTGGTACTTCAATAAACATTTATATTGAATATACAATTATAGCTACTATTCACAAATTATTGAATAGAAACGATAACTGTGTGTCAATGTTATATCATTGTTCAATAATAAACAAAAACACAACTCAAATGATAGATGTTGCATACATATATGCGAACAAGCAATAATTCAGATCAATTGGACATCATTTTCATCAGACCAACAAGACAAAAGCAACATTCAACAACTGATTCAACATTTGATAAATTTACTCCACCAATGATGTTGATAAACTTGAGAACAATGGATTGTATAGATTCTTCGAGTTTTTATTATTGATGATTGGACGTAGAAGTCGGAAGAGCTCTGAACACAAGAAAATTGCATCGATACGGTGCCCATTGAAAGTTCCAATGTCTCAAGAACTGTAATTCAACTTATTACAGACTAGAGAACAAATATGTCTCGATGGGAATTGTCAAGTGCTCTCCGCTATATTTATGCCAGATAGTGGATTTAACAAAATTGGTATTAGCGAATGAAAATTTTTCTGTGCAATCAAGTGATAAAACTTTAAGGTCCTCTATTGTTTCTCCGATTGTATTAATATTGTCTTGATTATATCATTCATCATATAGCTCCAATTTAGACATGATAGCGTCTATTGATTAATTCACTCGTTCTACACTAGAAGAACTGTGATATTTGTATTCTTTGGAATACTTTTTCAAGTAGCTGTGAAGTTTTTTGATGAAAGCAGAGTACACGTGACATAGTTTATAACATTGCTCATAGATACTGATGTTGTCAAGGGCAGTTGCAGCCCGTAGTCCTCTCGAACACTGAAGTCTCTAGCTATTCCAGGATTACGGTGCCTCAAGAAGACGCAAGATTTATATCTCAACGCACATGTAGGGCAGTAATCTACACTAAGCCATCCATCCAATATTCTTCATATTTAGAAGCGGTGAAATGATTTGTTGCCTTTTTTTCTACAGTTTACTTTCTTCTCGTGAGAGGTTACATAAGATGTAACATGCAAAGATGATACTTAGTCACAATGCGTTGCTTTTACGAATCATACATTCGGTGTTGCAGCATTTATTGAATGGATATCTTACTAACTCAGCTTGTACCTCAGTAGACACATGGAAACGCCCAATCGTGCAAAAAAATGTTTCTATACGCAATAGACTAATATGAATCTCATATCTCTTCTTTCCAAAAATTAAGTGGGAACCTCTTCATATCATCAAAGCATCAATACTATTATCAATAACTGAAAGAGTTAGATGAGCTTGGCAATCATATTAAGTTTGGAGAAGTATGTCTGCCATCAAGAAGGACAAGCCTAGAAATTATACTTTGAAACTTGGGCTTAATGCACGTTTGTCTTTGTATCGAACGCTATAAATAAGATTAGGAGAGAGGTCGTCACTAATCCCGCATTCTCATCTTAAACCGGAACAAAAAGTACAAACAGCCCCATCATTGCTTTGGATTGAAATTGTGTACTGATAAAGTATACAAAAAGTAGAATCACCGAAACAAACGATATTCTAATTCATTTTGAAATTCAGACTTTGATATTCCAATTATAACTAGTTGGGAAAAAGTACGCAAGCTGAAGCTCTCTGAGTGTTGAATTGCGAATAATGAATCATTGGGTATATAGACTGTTCCATTCAGTAACGAGAAAGTAGTAGCATCTCTCGATGATGTAATTCGAATAACACTCGATTTTCAAACTAAAAAGTTGTATTTCTTCTGTAACTTCTCCTCAAGAATCTATATCCAAAGAGTTTTGTAAAAAATCCTGTGATCCTCCAAGATATACTTATCTGTCAGTTTGTTTACCATAATAGTCTTTTTCCAAGGCTTTTTATTGCAGAACTGTGATTTAAACTAATGTGATTCATGGTTTGCATTAGTTATCTTGTATTCTATTGGATACAATATATTCTTGAGTGAGTTCATGCTGATTCCACGGATATTTTTGGAGGTACAGTTACTGTAGAAATTCAACTACTGTTATAGCAACAGACAGTAGAATACAGTAGAACCGAAATCAGTCTGAAAATCCGAGAGTAAGAATGATGAGGATGATTTAACCCTAGTGTGATATGAATAAAATTGAGAGTTAGAAGAAAATTAAAGTCTTCTATCACACTGTTCAAAAATATTCATTTTTTGTTGACCGGTTTCGACTACTGAGTAGCCATCTTCAGAACTGGGAGAACTATATAACTTCATAACTACTGAATCCATTCTGGCTATTTTTGGCTTCATATCGGTACGTATGTTCGTGCGTTCGTACATGCGTGCGTGCGTTCGTGCGGGCGTGCGTAATTCGCAAATCTCAAAACTGATTGAACGTATAATGCTGAAATTTTGTATCTTTAACTGGTATAGGGTCTAGCTGAGCACCTCGCATTATGGTTCCAATCGTTTGTACCGGAAGTGCACTTTACTTTATCCTTGGAATTTATATATTGGAATTTGGTATTTCAGTCTGCTGTAGCATCTGAATGAATGCCTTCTATTTTCAAAACAATAGACTGTACCGGAAGAACACTTCAGTAGGAGTTTATTTTTCAATTTTGCGCATAAATTCAGATCTGTTGGTAGTCGTAGAATTCTGGAAATCTGTATTTAGGAATGTTGTTGTATAAAAATAATGGCCTCCTGTTTCCATAACAACCGACTTGGCTGAAAGCGTTTTTTACTTGACAGATTTTTAGAATCTCTTGAGTAGATCCAAATCGCTGTGGAACGATGAGATTTTGTGTTCGATTATATACATCCAATGATATATATGATCAAAAACAAAATCACATCGTATCATATATATATATATATATATATATATATATATATATATATATATATATATATATATATATATATATATATATATATTTATATATATATATATATATATATATATATATATATGGATATATATATGGATTGAATTCAATCTTTCTTAGAAGTATTCCACAATCACGCGTAGAAATAAAATGTAACTTACGTCACCGAAGACAGAAATAATTGCAATCGAGTAATCGATGATAAGAAATAAAAGAGATGTTGGAATTTCTTCTGACGGCATACAACAATTTTCACTCAAGAAGTCAATAAGTCGAGGTGCCCTACTAACTCTCCCCCCTAACTTGACATGAAAAATATAAGAATATATGGAATATAATGAATATCATGACCGCGTTCATCATCGATCAATGTCGGACCCAGTTTCCAACTTTTTCAATTTTGAAGAGATTAGATAATGATGTGGACTATATTTCCTCTGAAGTTAGGGCGACTAAGAATAAACAAACTTCTGCCTCGCAATAGTTTTTGTTTAAGGTGACAGGCTTATTTCGATTGCAGTATTACAAATATTGTTAGACCCTCATTTTTTGAGACATCATCTACCTGCAATCATGATTGAAAAGTCTATTGCAGAAACATAACCGACAGTAATTCTAGGTCTTCCAGGTCCGCATAATACTCTTTTATCTCTTGTTTGTTTGTGAACAATTTCATTTAAATAAAGTTGTCCGTGAATCCTGGTCGGACAGATGAATAAAACTCTATCTACAGGTACATTGTAGGTCAGCACAAATCTCTGTTAGGATTCCCCTTCATTCCTTCCAAAGAAGTAAAACGGCTGAAACAGTTGAGAAAATGTTCTCCCAGTTGTTGAGATCTTCAACTAATTATAAAGCTCTGTATATTACTTTGAGAGGGACTCAGTCTGTCATTTCCTAGAAACGTGTTGCTGGACCGCAGCTCATCTATACAGTTTCTTTCCTTATTTCGGGTCTTTAGCTTCGAGCAGAGACTGTTGTTTATTCTGATATTCATAGCAACCCACTGTTATGCTTCATGCAAACTTTACTTGATATAGATTGAATAATTTCTGTTCTGTCATATTCATGTTCAGATTATAACAATCGGACAGATTAGGGACTGTGAGAGGAGAGCAATTTATATTATAATGTCCGACTAGTTTATTGTTGCTGTCATAATAACATTGTTTTCAGGGTAGTTAGGTAACAAATAATACCCGAGGGCATTATTTTGAAAAATAACAAACAAGTTGCCTAGTTACAGCAAGTAACTAGAGTAATTTCTCTGACAGAAATCACAATGACAGGACATACATTACTAAAAATTTTGATTGAAATACAACAAAAATCGGACATTAAACATTGAAGGCAACACGGGTGTTGAACAGACAATAATGCCTACGGTCAACGTACACACCTCGGGCCGGAGGCCCTCGGAAAGTACACTGTTGATTTCGTCTCCACAGTCAATAGAATAATGTAAATGTACAATTCAGGTTTTTCACAAATCAATTTCTTCTTTCTCCCACTCAATAACTTTAAATGCTTGATATGGAATTCTTTGTAAAACTGTAAACTAGTGTGGATCTATCATTTGTGAATCTTAGCACTAATTCATTGCTATTTCAATTCTGTTATCATTAATCAAACTACTTTAATTATGTGATGCTACTTTGTATTGCTGAATAAATTAATTTATTCATTTTGGAAGCCTATACATAGTTATTTATTTTTACAATAGCGTGACAAGTTTTCTACATAAAAGCCAAATTGTACAAAAGCAAGTGCTTCAAAATAATATTTGTTTGTCACGATTCTGATAGAATTATATTCCGGTTTATCGTAAATCAATTTCTAAAAATATGTTTCACACAAAACGTGACATATACTTTTGATTCGAGAATTCCTGCAAACAGAATACGAAATGATTGACAAACGCTACAGTTGACTTCGACTTCTTTTTGATCTGAATCGTCAGAAAAGTGACAGAATGGAAGAAATATCTCAAGTGTTGAATAGAGGTTGATTCTATATAATACAGCATTTATTTGAAAATTACGAGCGACTGAAGATATATGAATGCATATAGCTGTGCTTCCAACGATTCTGGTTTTGCAGATGGATTGATGCACACGCAGCATCAAATGGACAGTGATGTAACATTAACCACAAACTAAATTAAATTTGGGACAAATCCAAAGTGCAAGTATGATAGAACCACCATGAAGGCTTCAAAATATTCAGTGGAAGTTTATCTATTCAAAGAATTGAAGGATTCTTAATAACTGAATGTTTCACAAAAAAACCAATTGAAGAATAGGATTTTGCACTATCATCTTCAATAAGACAGCAACAGCAGACATGTGATCCGTCCTTATTTGAACATCTGTATCAATCTTTAGATAATCGAGCTTGAGAGCCAGAGATGATAACTCATTGAGTTTATGAACAGTTTGCAGTCACAAAATACACGACAGTACCATCCACCAGCAAGAATCCACAGTATCATATCCAATGGAAGAGGACAGAATGAATGGTCACTAATTCTCTACTCATTCTATTCCACAGACCTATCAAAAAGTCGTGTCAATAGGTCTGTGGAACAGAATGTATAGAAAATTGGAAATCCAAAATCGCTGAATGCTCAGCAAAAACTAAAATTCAAGAATCAGATAATCATCAGATCGCAATTGTAGACTCGTACTTTGTTCTCATTGGGACATAAGTACAGTCCATCCAATCCACAGATAATCGTGCATGTTTTTTAGGGATGATAACTCATTGAGTTGACAATAATATGAAGCTGAAAGAGGATGGTTTCAAGACGGGGCAACCTGGAAGAATCGAAATGTGTCTCAATACTAAAATTCTACACTACATAGAAATAGAATGATTCATGTGGTTGTTATGTCGATAGCTTATTTAAATTATTGTAAATTCATCGTATCTATGAGCAGCATAAGTGTTTGAAACAGGAGACTGTAGATGGCATTCTCCTACAAAAAAAGATATTATTCGGATTGAATTATTCAAAGTAGGTGTCTGTTTGGGTAACATAGTACAAAAGTTTCAAGAACTTGAAATATTGATGGAATCCTTCCACTAATCATCTAAGAGCTTAGATGGTAAGACCAATTAAGTGATCAGGAATAAGAAAAACCAATCTCACGTCACGAGTCTTAAAGTTTTGTCAGCTTGAAATTTATAGATTACTTCTAACTGGTGATGAATATGCAATGACAATATAATGGAAAGCCTCATCATGATCCTCAAAGCGAGAAAACCAGTTGAAATTGTACTTTAGACGAACATAACTAAATTTGATCTATTTTTTTGTTTTGAAATCAGGAGACTGAAATTGGCTGCTTATTTGAAAGATTGAGCACTCGGATTCTAAAACATGAGGATAATGAGAAAACGCCGTTTGGATTACTGTCTGCTAACCACAGTTTAGTCTAAGTATCCGATAAAAATTCAGTGGTATAAGATTGTTATTTCATACAGTTCTAAATGATATCACAAGTGGATGCTCTTGAAGTCATTACGTTAGAAATGCAAACTGATGGTTTCAGTATAACTTCCTAATCAAAACGAACTACAGATCAACATAACCCACAAAATGTTGCAATTAGTGGTAAAACATAGTCAATTATCGAATGTGGTCTTAGGATAAGATTAGAGGTAATGCGAGTCTCAGAAGTACTCCATGTATCCGTGAAGTCTATTCAGAGCCTTTGTAAGCCAACAGAATGTTAGACATCAAGTTAATTTGCATAGCCTCAAGTTTGAGGTCAGTGCCTGTACTGTTACTCGATATTATTATCAAATACCTTGTACATCAGTTCATCAACGAAAAGAGGAGTTGATCACGTAATATGGAAGATTACTTCTGCGTCATATCAAGGTGTCACAATTTGAGTCATTAGAATATTCTGGAAGAAATATTTAGCCAGTCTATCAAAGTGATCAGCATTAGAAGTAGAATAATGAGTCAACGTAATTTGCAATGTTCCAGATTTGTGAGAAACATAGCCCAATTACCTTGAGCATAGTGGTTGAGGATTCAATTTCTATTATTGATAATACACGAGAATTACGGACAAATTGCTGGTACTTCAATAAACATTTATATTGAATATACAATTATAGCTACTATTCACAAATTATTGAATAGAAACGATAACTGTGTGTCAATGTTATATCATTGTTCAATAATAAACAAAAACACAACTCAAATGATAGATGTTGCATACATATATGCGAACAAGCAATAATTCAGATCAATTGGACATCATTTTCATCAGACCAACAAGACAAAAGCAACATTCAACAACTGATTCAACATTTGATAAATTTACTCCACCAATGATGTTGATAAACTTGAGAACAATGGATTGTATAGATTCTTCGAGTTTTTATTATTGATGATTGGACGTAGAAGTCGGAAGAGCTCTGAACACAAGAAAATTGCATCGATACGGTGCCCATTGAAAGTTCCAATGTCTCAAGAACTGTAATTCAACTTATTACAGACTAGAGAACAAATATGTCTCGATGGGAATTGTCAAGTGCTCTCCGCTATATTTATGCCAGATAGTGGATTTAACAAAATTGGTATTAGCGAATGAAAATTTTTCTGTGCAATCAAGTGATAAAACTTTAAGGTCCTCTATTGTTTCTCCGATTGTATTAATATTGTCTTGATTATATCATTCATCATATAGCTCCAATTTAGACATGATAGCGTCTATTGATTAATTCACTCGTTCTACACTAGAGGAACTGTGATATTTGTATTCTTTGGAATACTTTTTCAAGTAGCTGTGAAGTTTTTTGATGAAAGCAGAGTACACGTGACATAGTTTATAACATTGCTCATAGATACTGATGTTGTCAAGGGCAGTTGCAGCCCGTAGTCCTCTCGAACACTGAAGTCTCTAGCTATTCCAGGATTACGGTGCCTCAAGAAGACGCAAGATTTATATCTCAACGCACATGTAGGGCAGTAATCTACACTAAGCCATCCATCCAATATTCTTCATATTTAGAAGCGGTGAAATGATTTGTTGCCTTTTTTTCTACAGTTTACTTTCTTCTCGTGAGAGGTTACATAAGATGTAACATGCAAAGATGATACTTAGTCACAATGCGTTGCTTTTACGAATCATACATTCGGTGTTGCAGCATTTATTGAATGGATATCTTACTAACTCAGCTTGTACCTCAGTAGACACATGGAAACGCCCAATCGTGCAAAAAAATGTTTCTATACGCAATAGACTAATATGAATCTCATATCTCTTCTTTCCAAAAATTAAGTGGGAACCTCTTCATATCATCAAAGCATCAATACTATTATCAATAACTGAAAGAGTTAGATGAGCTTGGCAATCATATTAAGTTTGGAGAATTATGTCTGCCATCAAGAAGGACAAGCCTAGAAATTATACTTTGAAACTTGGGCTTAATGCACGTTTGTCTTTGTATCGAACGCTATAAATAAGATTAGGAGAGAGGTCGTCACTAATCCCGCATTCTCATCTTAAACCGGAACAAAAAGTACAAACAGCCCCATCATTGCTTTGGATTGAAATTGTGTACTGATAAAGTATACAAAAAGTAGAATCACCGAAACAAACGATATTCTAATTCATTTTGAAATTCAGACTTTGATATTCCAATTATAACTAGTTGGGAAAAAGTACGCAAGCTGAAGCTCTCTGAGTGTTGAATTGCGAATAATGAATCATTGGGTATATAGACTGTTCCATTCAGTAACGAGAAAGTAGTAGCATCTCTCGATGATGTAATTCGATTAACACTCGATTTTCAAACTAAAAAGTTGTATTTCTTCTGTAACTTCTCCTCAAGAATCTATATCCAAAGAGTTTTGTAAAAAATCCTGTGATCCTCCAAGATATACTTATCTGTCAGTTTGTTTACCATAATAGTCTTTTTCCAAGGCTTTTTATTGCAGAACTGTGATTTAAACTAATGTGATTCATGGTTTGCATTAGTTATCTTGTATTCTATTGGATACAATATATTCTTGAGTGAGTTCATGCTGATTCCACGGATATTTTTGGAGGTACAGTTACTGTAGAAATTCAACTACTGTTATAGCAACAGACAGTAGAATACAGTAGAACCGAAATCAGTCTGAAAATCCGAGAGTAAGAATGATGAGGATGATTTAACCCTAGTGTGATATGAATAAAATTGAGAGTTAGAAGAAAATTAAAGTCTTCTATCACACTGTTCAAAAATATTCATTTTTTGTTGACCGGTTTCGACTACTGAGTAGCCATCTTCAGAACTGGGAGAACTATATAACTTCATAACTACTGAATCCATTCTGGCTATTTTTGGCTTCATATCGGTACGTATGTTCGTGCGTTCGTACATGCGTGCGTGCGTTCGTGCGGGCGTGCGTAATTCGCAAATCTCAAAACTGATTGAACGTATAATGCTGAAATTTTGTATCTTTAACTGGTATAGGGTCTAGCTGAGCACCTCGCATTATGGTTCCAATCGTTTGTACCGGAAGTGCACTTTACTTTATCCTTGGAATTTATATATTGGAATTTGGTATTTCAGTCTGCTGTAGCATCTGAATGAATGCCTTCTATTTTCAAAACAATAGACTGTACCGGAAGAACACTTCAGTAGGAGTTTATTTTTCAATTTTGCGCATAAATTCAGATCTGTTGGTAGTCGTAGAATTCTGGAAATCTGTATTTAGGAATGTTGTTGTATAAAAATAATGGCCTCCTGTTTCCATAACAACCGACTTGGCTGAAAGCGTTTTTTACTTGACAGATTTTTAGAATCTCTTGAGTAGATCCAAATCGCTGTGGAACGATGAGATTTTGTGTTCGATTATATACATCCAATGATATATATGATCAAAAACAAAATCACATCGTATCATATATATATATATATATATATATATATATATATATATACAGGGTGTAACAGAAATAAGTACATTAATTTTAACCAGTGATAGTTCTCGTCAAGCCTAACATTTTTTCTTAGTAACTTTTTCCCGAATTCTCATCTTTTTTTAGCATTTTTCATCCCCTATAATTTAACGAGTCGTTCAGGTGCATAGTTATCGGATCTAGTAGCAGTTGCAATAGAACAATAATTGATTTTGACATATGTGAGTTATCAATTCCTTCAAATAAATTCTGGAATAAAACAGATTATAATTTATTAATTCTGTGTACGATTTCATGGGCAGTTTAGGATTAGCTTAGCAAATTTATTTGGAACGATCTCCGAACTGTCATTTTTCACTAAAAATTGAATTATTGTGGTTATGCTAATGTATTTAATGTCAAAATATTATGCACTTATACATTACGATGAGAATATCATGAGTTATTTAGAACCTAATGTTTATCTGGAAGCAGATGAGATGAATGAAATACATTAATTTATAAATGAAGCACCTATGTATTAGTTTTCCTCATATTATTACAAACTTCACACTTCACATTCAGGTCGTTTCAATAAAGTATGCCCAGTCAATTGATCTGCTGAATAAGCAAAATATTGTATCATATATTTCAGAATATATTTAAAATCAATTACCAAATTCAGTTTGATACATTTATAGGTTATATTTTCTGTTCTTCAATAGAATCTTCAAAATTTCATGCAGCAATATTTCTATTGAATTATTCAGTGAATTAATTAATTCAGAATTACATTCTATTCAATATTCTACCGTTTTCTTTAAATAAATCGTTGAATGATATTCTCTTTATGTTTCTGATGAAGTAGGTTAGAAACAGCAACCACTCTTCGAACTGCTGGTAGATGGCAGCACAGTCTCCTGACACAGTGACACAGTTTCACACCAATCCAAATCAGCTGATTCAAGTGCAATGAATTTGTGCAGACAATCTTATGTTTAAGAAACGTACTATCCAAAAATATACGTGAAATCCCTAAATAAAAATCAAACTTCTTAAAAATGACATATAAATACGACTAAAAGACCAAATTGTTGATTACAGACACAAATTCAGTCTTTCTTCCAACATATACAAAAATAGAATGATCGAGGTGAGCGAATATCAATGTATTGCCAAAATACTAATATTTTTTCAGTTTCAAATGAATGATTGACAAGACAACGATGGCTCAAAGTTGCAAAATACTCCTTTCAATCGACAGCTGTCATTCTTCCAACAAATGAAAACCATTCAGTTTGAACCATAGGCGCACTATGAAATTTTTGACAAAGCTTTGATGAATTTTTACTCTGTATCCAGAGGATTTACGGAAAAAAGTTATTAGGAAAAATTGTTATGCTTGACAAATTGCGTCACAGGTTAAAATTAATGTACTTATTTCTGTTACACCCTGTATATATATATATATATATATATATATATATATATATATATATATATATATATATATATATATATATTTATATATATATATATATATATATATATATATATATATATATATATATATATATATATATATCCAATGATGTACAAGTAAGTCATTTGATGTTCACGTCGGATTTTTTTTAAGTTATTATCAACTTTTTTCTGAATACAAATCATTGTAGAGAAATGAAATGGGCTTCACTAGAGACGGGCAGATGTACTATATACTTAGATCCGCATGCAGATCTGAAGTGATCCACAACACAATTTGTTCAAAATATGATTCCTGATTTTCCATTTGCTAATGCGCCTGAGGTTCTTAGGAAAATATTGTGCAATTATTTGACATATTGATTCTCAGTAAACGATGACAATAAGAGATATTCTATTTAAAATCAGGTCTTGACTCCATGTGAACCCATATTTCTGCATATGTATATACTTTAAGCTTGACTTAAAGTTATGATGACATTTATGCCAAATTCATGCGAATAACTCGAATTTGTCCTTGTCAAAGCGAATGGAAAGAAACAATTCAAACAAGTTCACAAAGATTAGTTAGAAATTAAAAAAATTGTAGAGGCATGAATGAGATAAGTTATTTCAATTATATCAAAGGGAGAACCAAGAGCTGACAATAGCAGAGGGGTGAAATCCGACGACAGTCACGTAGCGAATAAACACGAAAGCGCGACTTCTACAAAAAGTTCAATCGTGTCTTTGGCCCTTTATCGAAAATGCAATATTGTCGTGTTAAATTGAAGGATGATCAGATTGTAATTGGTCAATATAAAGCAAATTTTCAAGAAAGATATTCTCAAGAATGCTATGTTCCTACTTTTCCTGGAACAGTGGGCTTAATACGATGACGTTGGAGTATTATTACTATTATCTGATATCCACCAATTTTTTGGAATTAGTAGAGGCGATAAAGTCAGATGCAATAGGAGAATCATGAGTTTTTTGATCATTACAATCATTCACATGCCTTTATACTGTCAGGAGCTCGAAGTTTATTAGACACGTGCTCTTGTTGTCAACCCAGAGCATTAAAGTCACATATCTTTCTCTAATCCAATCAACAAGACGGCAGAAAAATCTTACGATTTGATACTCAGTCTTTGACGTTATTGGCGAAGCTATCAGAAATAATTGTTTTTGTTCCGTTTTTTGCATCTGTGAAGTATTTAAACATTTTCATATACTTTCGGGTGAATTTTCTTGCAGTATTTTGTGCTTGTTTCTCACAGCAGGTGCTACAATTATGCACATGCAGCTCTGAAAATGAGATAAATTTAATTTAAATATCAGAGGCATATGTTGGATATTAAATGTCGAGCTGCGAATGTCAACGGCTTATAAGACTAGTATTAGAGATCAGAAGAAAGTATTGTTTTTATCGCAGAAAAAGTTGAGAGTGAAAAATGTTCTGGTACATCAATACTCAGGGACAATAATCACATGGCCTATAATCTTATGACATACAAGCCAAGGTGTGCTCCAGTAACCTGGCACATGGCAACGGAAGTGCTATCAATCATTCCGACGTCAGTTCGTGGTAATGTCGACAATGTAGGGCACATGATTAAGCGACAGACGGACAGGCTGCTTCGTTGTATTCGACTATCCTGTTCGATGTTCGGGAAATCTCGCCATCTCAGTGATAGATTGATTTTATTGAATCGCAGTATCGGCTTTGTGTAAATCGCAAGACTTCCCTCTCTGGTTAGTTGACGACATCGTGAAGAGGTTATGTAAATAGTTTGAACCAAGCGCAAATTACCGGAAGGAAAGACACAATTTGCTGAGTGAATATCCATATGGTTTAGTTATCGACAAGTCGTGAAACTTGTTGGATGACGATCATCTGTTCATTCAAATGCTCATGGTATCTAGAAACTTGAAGGTAATTGTTGTTGCCCCTCGAACTAATTTGACCATTGAGACTCAATTTGAGCATAATAGACCAATCCCGGTGTACTGCTACAGATAGTACTCCTTAATAATGTCATTGTCATGGTATCATAAATCAGATAGATATTGGTGTCTACGACACATAGAGAATATATCGTATGTAGGTAGATTAATTCGAGTTAATTGTTATTTATACAAATCGTGATTTGTCTGTCTTATAATTTGATTATTTCACCAAACTCCGAGGAACCATTGCTTTAGTTTACTATTGAAACAATTGCACTTCGTACTTTGTAGTTAGTACAATTGCAAATAAGTGTGAAACATCTGTAGCTTGCAGTTATTTGAACATAGATAAGAAGTGCTATTCCTTCACATAAGCAACAGTATATCCTAGCAATTGAGATAGGAATTAACCTAATCCTCTAATATTCATTGTGCATTTCAATGAGTCTAGCAATTTTGAATCCATTATCGAAGGATTCAGATCATTGTGTGGTTCATAGTTGATTGAATAATACTAACCGAATTTTGTATTCAGCAGATACTAATATTGACGGTGATGCTTTCGAATAGACATGAGAAAACATGATTCCATAATTTGTTAATACAAGAATGTTCTTGAAATGCTCACATGTAGTTTCTGAAGATTGATATTAATACAATTTGAATGGAATAACTATCTAGCATATTGTGTTACTGCCCCAAAGATGTCACCTCTTGTGTAGGTGAGGGTAGATACCAAATGTTCACCTCCACTAATCCACCCCACTTACAGATGTTAATAGGGAATACTCTAAGTCAGTTATCAGTAATCATCTAGTTATCCATCAGTTAACAGTCAGTCAATAGATAGCAAATCATTTCATAAGCATCACGTTCTATTTCTGTTTGTTAAATATTACTCATTATTCAAATGGACAAGTTAGTAATTACGTGTAAATTTTCCTTCACGAACCTTCAAGTCTAGAGAAATCTTTCAGATCAGTGTTTTTCAACCTTCTTGAATATGCGACCCCTTTACAAGTAAAGAAAAGCGATCCTCTAGGATTTATTTGTTGTGAACCCTATTAGAGGTGAAGCCTTGAGAACTAGACTATATTCATTATCATTCATGAAGACATAGGTGCGTTCTATCAAAATCTTCCATTTCCTTGATTACAAAGAGTTCAGGTGGCTATTTAAAGGAAAGGTATTCACATGATGTACTCAATCTAAGCACACAAGTTATTATTTTTTTGCACGATTGAGCGTTTTTATGTATTTATCGTCCCTCTATTTGTTGTGGTATGTTGATTTTATTGTGGTTACTATGGTTATGTTGGGTTATCGCCCATAGCCATACCCAGGCGGTTAGTGAAGAATTGTGGATTTTCACAAAAAATATTCATTCATTTATCTTAATTCAAAATTGAATATTCACAATAAAATGTCGAACTTGACAGCTGACAGCGAATAAACAATCATCAGTAGTAACTCAAATTGAAAAAGAAAATTTGGATCGATATTTTGAGTAGATCTTTCAATCATGCAAAGAATTTGAAAGCACCACGGGCAATAAGTACAGTACCGAGTTCGTATAATATTTGGGAACCTCGCCAAGGCTCGGCCTCCAAACTATTATTCCCAATCGGTAAACTGTACTCTCTGACCTTAATACTTAAATAACTATTGCGATCCTGTTTGGCTATTGAAATAAGCATTACTCGCTGATATTTTCAATCACCAAAATTTCTACCAAGATTCTTCAAGGGCGAGAAGGGAACATTCTAACGGCCAGAAATGGAATCAAATGATTTCCCACAAAACTTTATCAAAAAATATGTATGAATCTCTCTCTTGCATTTATAAGGTCGTCAAATAAATTGCAATGGACAATGGACCAATAGTTGGTAGTGCGCTCTCAAATTCCTAGCATGATACAAAGCTCGCATAATTTCAAAGAAAAACTATCAATCCATTCTCCAGTACTGAGCTCTTAAGGTGACAAAGGGCATAAATGGGTACAAAAGTTTTGTTTGGATACGTCATAAAATCTAGCTGATTTGACTACGAAGATAAAAAAAATCTTATGATCTTATAGATTTTGCTGCTAATGGCAGAATAGTATTCAATTTTCTAAAAATTGGTGTCTTCTGGATGGAAAATAAAGGAAGGATATTCAGAGCTGGCAAGGGAAGCTTAAAAAAAGTCAGTGCCATTCGCTGATTCCTATTTATGTGAACTAACATACTCTTAAATGGTGAACATAAAAACTAACGGCAGAAAAAAAGGGTGTGGTTAGAAAATGATTTGATCGTTCACATCTCAAAAATAGAGACTCGATTTCGCAAATAATTGAAAAATGAACTGGTACGGCGCTCTTATTGAAATTGTATTTTTATTATAGTACAATACCTACAGCCCTTGCTTTTTATTTTCATCCGGAGTTCGTCCGCGACCCCCTAAGTGAGAATTTGCGACCCTCTTGGGGCTCACGACTCACAGGTTGCAAAACACTGCTTTAGACATTTCAAGTGTTTCCACACACAAAGGCAAAACATAGCAAGAAACTGGTTTTTGAGTTTAACCTTATAATGCATGTACATTTTTTCTTGAAGAAATGCAGGACCCTGTAAAGTGACCTTTAAAGTTTAACCGTGAAACAGAATTTGATAAAATATATAAAATCAAAACCTGATAAGTTTCACAAAATACAAATTCAGGGGTCGGTTTTTACACCATCAACCTGAATAGGGCAGCAACCGTAGACACGTGTTTCGTCCTTATTAGGACTCTTCAGTACGGTATAGCAAGCCGCAGATAGTCGGACTTGTAGTCGCGGTAGTATTAAAAGTAAGTTGGTACATGGCATGCAGCGAAATTAATCTGCAGCAGTGCCATCTACCATAATACAGCCGAGGTGGCGAAGTTTGAAGAAATGCAGGACACTGTAAAGTGACCTTTAAAGTTTAACCGTGAAACAGAATTTGATAAAATATATAAAATCAAAACCTGATAAGTTTCACAAAATACAAATTCAGGGGTTGGTTTTTACACCATCAACCTGAATAGGGCAGCAACCGTAGACACGTGTTTCGTCCTTATTAGGACTCTTCAGTACGGTATAGCAAGCCGCAGATAGTCGGACTTGTAGCCGCGGTAGTATTAAAAGTAAGTTGGTACATGGCATGCAGCGAAATTAATCTGCAGCAGTGCCATCTACCATAATACAGCCGAGGTGGCGAAGTTTGAAGAAATGCAGGACACTGTAAAGTGACCTTTAAAGTTCAACCGTGAAACAGAATTTGATAAAATAAATAAAATCAAAACCTGATAAGTTTCACAAAATACAAATTCAGGGGTCGGTTTTTACACCATCAACCTGAATAGGGCAGCAACCGTAGACACGTGTTCCGTCCTTATTAGGACTCTTCAGTACGGTATAGCAAGCCGCAGATAGTCGGACTTGTAGCCGCGGTAGTATTAAAAGTAAGTTGGTACATGGCATGCAGCGAAATTAATCTGCAGCAGTGCCATCTACCATAATACAGCCGAGGTGGCGAAGTTTAAAGAAATGCAGGACACTGTAAAGTGACCTTTAAAGTTTAACCGTGAAACAGAATTTGATAAAATATATAAAATCAAAACCTGATAAGTTTCACAAAATACAAATATATTTTATCAAATTCTGTTTCACGGTTAAACTTTTAAGGTCACTTTACAGTGTCCTGCATTTCTTCAAACTTTGCCACCTCGGCTGTATTATGGTAGATGGCACTGCTGCAGATTAATTTCGCTGCATGCCATGTAACAACTTACTTTTAATACTACCGCGGCTACAAGTCCGACTATCTGCGGCTTGCTATACCCTACTGAAGAGTCCTAATAAGGACGAAACACGTGTCTACGGTTGCTGCCCTATTCAGGTTGATGATGTAAAAACCGACCCCTGAATTTGTATTTTGTGAAACTTATCAGGTTTTGATTTTATATATTTTATCAAATTCTGTTTCACGGTTAAACTTTAAAGGTCACTTTACAGTGTCCTGCATTTCTTCAAACTTCGCCACCTCGGCTGTATTATGGTAGATGGCACTGCTGCAGATTAATTTCGCTGCATGCCATGTACCAACTTACTTTTAATACTACCGCGGCTACAAGTCCGACTATCTGCGGCTTGCTATACCGTACTGAAGAGTCCTAATAAGGACGAAACACGTGTCTACGGTTGCTGCCCTATTCAGGTTGATGGTGTAAAAACCGACCCCTGAATTTGTATTTTGTGAAACTTATCAGGTTTTGATTTTATATATTTTATCACATTTTTTTTTATATCGGTTTAAACTGCTGTTTTGGTTAATATGCGATCTGCGTAAATCTATTATATAGGTGAATATTGGAAGGATGATTCCTCTCCTGGATGATTTGCTATGATAATACATAGCTTGCGCCAGTATTTTGTATGCTAAATTGATAGATAGGGACTGACCGGACTGATGAATGAACTAGTACTCGAATGATCTTTTACAACAAATATCTGATGCTATTTTCTTTAATAGCCTGAACTTCTTTCTACTATACTTGAAAACACATTAAGAAACAACAACTTTGAGCTGACTATTGGAAACATGAATATGAACTTCATTGGAAACATGAAAAAATTGTATATTACGAAACATCCAAACATCTGATACTTAATTTTTTGAATAACATCTACCGAATATCAATTCCCATGATATCAATTCTCTCAAATATATGTCCTGCGTATTTTAGTAATCTAAGACCAAACTAAGTCCGTTAATCTATTCTGCGGTGCGAGGCTTCCAGTAGCAGTCGACATATTTCATGCAAAATTCACGAACCCAGAACCGGTCATTTACCAAGCATCATTTAACATTAACTATATAGCGTCGTGTCATTCGCGCTGCTACCACTATCACGCCAACGCCCCCTTCGCAGGCAGATATGCCCGGTAGGGCAGCCAAAGTTCTATTACAAACTTTTCCAGGGCTACCAACAAATAAATTATTATTTTAGTTGTGATAGTTGAGCAGAACGATTAATGTGAATAAATGGTAAGCCAAGGGCACAAAGACTGCTTTGTGAACGCGCTATAAGTGAGAAATTAGCCCATAAGGCATTGTTAATTGATTAAACTAACAATTATAAAGATCGCGCCACTATTTGAGAACTCTTGTTTTCGTCTGCAACTTTTCATTGTAGAAAAAATTTACCATCTTTCGACTTCAGATTTCTTCGTTATAATTGTTACTATACTTATAAGTCTCAATTAGAACGAAGCACGTTTTTACAGTTCTCTCCTGATCTGACATTCTCAAATTCAAAATCTCTTGTCATATTGGAGCAAAGTTACTCATAAGGTTTGCAGATGTCAAATAAACATATCCATTTCTGCTCTCAGTTATGCCATAACTCTCAGATTGTAAAAATATATCCGAAACGAAAGTTAACAAAAATAATCTTCAAACAGCTGTGTACTTCTTGAAAGTTACAATTAAGTTTCACGTTAATATTCTCCAAGCTCTATCTTCTGAAACTCATGCTTTTCTGTTATATGAATTTCGTTTGGCGTGCCTAGCAGCAATTTATATTCAAGTGGATATATAAATTGGTTTTGGTCCTGTAGGAAAAATACAAGGATTCTGCAAAATACTTACATTGTTGTTCTAATGAAACGAAGAACTCGTGGAACTGTAAAGACAAGGCAAATTTGAAATAGAATGAATTTTGGATTCAAAGGACAGTGAGATTGAAAATTGATACACGGAAAATGGAAAAAAAAATTAGGCCTTTTTCTGCTTGAAGTTCAATGTATGATGAATCTTTATGTTGAATTTAGGATACACATCCAAATTGCTACGTTACTTGAAATCGCACAAAATAATGGCAATTGAATAATAAACCAAGAAATTTTGTGCCACATAATTGTCTAATAGCCCCTGGACATAGAGGGTGGCAAAATATGCAAAATCTGATGATATATGTATGATCTCAATAGTTCACTCGATTGGGGCGGCCTTGATCTCGGCATCAAACTACCTGTATCTTTAATCCCCTACTCGAACTCGGCACTATGCTATGGATTAGGATTTGTAACTCAATCGTTCTGCCTGAGTGAGATTTTCTGGACACATGCGATTTTATATTGATAATAAACCAGACTCAAATTTAGCCGTACTTTTAAACGAATCTAATCACTCGTGTGATATCAACAACTTAGAAGTCCTGCATATCGTAGACAAAATAATTTGTTTCCATTTGATGCAAGAAACTCCAATGTCAAAAATACCAAAAAAAAATTAAATGTTTTAGTTTGTTCTATACATATTTGTATGTTTTTGTAATAATGTAGGTTTGTACGGACATATGTATAAATAAGTCTTTTTTTTAATATTTTTTTTTTCTTCTGAGGTTTCATTAAATATTATTTGCAGTATTATTATTAATACAAGTTAATATTCAAATGAAATATAGATACTTATAAAACTAAATCTTGCTGGTAGATTGTGGCTTTATTTAAAAATTGACAGTGCCGAGTTCGTGTGCGCCCCGCGCTAATCGGATTAGCATTGGTGCCGAGTTCGTGTGCGCCCCGCGCTAATCGGATTAGCATTGGTGCCGAGTTCATGTTCTTGGTGCCAAGTTCGTGTACGCCCCTCGATTGAGATGCAGTTCAACTACTTGAATTGATGATTATCTGGCTTTTGAATAGTAATCTATCTCATATTGATGAATGAGTTCATGATTGTCAATGTTGAAGTATATTACATTATTACAGGCTCTGCCATTTACTGCATATTATAGGTAAAATAATTTTCTCTCATTAACAAGAATAATCCTAATGTACAATCTATATTGGACTCCATTTTTCTTGCTTTCAATTCACTTTAGATTCTAATCCACTGCGAAGTAGATAGAAATAGAAGGGAATAGTCATTTTTCCAGGGTTTATTGTTTACTGAAGTATTACTCTCCTGAAGAATTATCTATCTTCCATAATAAAGTTAAAAGCGAAGTATATAACAAGGTAAAAATACGTTCAAACTTTCAGTGAGTCAGGAGGAATTATTGCTCCCCACAGTTTTTATAAAGAAGTATAAGAACATTAGAGAAAAATTAACATAGAAATTGTTCGACAGCTTTTTGAAAGTATTAGGGCACTGAATCGAATTTATTTCTCATGCAATAAAATATGTTAGCAAAAGTAACGTTGATGAGTTGCCTGAAGAAATCTGTTCAAAGCTACGTTCATTTGAAAATTCAATACTCATTTTTCTCCCATATCTTCTTCAATCCTGCTTGAAGAATATGCAAACATGAAGCTGCTAACCGGAGAAGCTAATCCATAGTGTTCAATTATAATTTCAATGTTTGACTATATATTCAATAATTAATAATTGATAATTCTAGCACGCCGATTCCAGAAATCATTTGAAGTGATTATTTCAATTTTCACGTCTTGAATACATTATTTATTGAGCTTCCCTATCTTCTCACATCTTCTCTCTCTGCTGATTCGCGTCTTTTTCGATGCTCCAACGCTTATCTCAACTCTTTCTTTCGGAGCAATTCTACTTCCCACATCTCTCTTCGATGATTCTCTCTCCTCGATAGTTCTGGAAGATATTTTTCAATAAGGAAGCCTCGCACTGGTCGCACCCGATAAGCAACGATGCGAGGTGATAAACAGACCCAAGATGTCAAATTTAACAGCCGGGCAGGAATTGTTGTCCGCGCTCTTTCCTTCCCAAGAGTCTTTTGTTCTGATGTTTGTCATTCGTATTTCTGACAAATTGAATTTGAAGTATTTCACATCAGGAACAGTTGAGAATTTTATATTCTCGCTGTGTCTGACAGAAAATACTCGCAGAATTTCAATCAGAGTGATTCTTTGAATTTTAAAAACGTTTATTGCAATTAGTATAATGCAAGAAAGCTTTGTATTGATAATTCAAGATAGACAACTTATATTTCTATATTACATAATAGTCAGAAATCACGAAATCCATTGTCTGTGTAGTGCACAGTGTGTGAGGAATTCTGATCGAATTCATACGCCTGTTAGAATTTTTGTTGCGTCGTTAGTTTTATTCGAGAGCAACAGCCGATATTGGGTCATGATGGCCTCTATTATGTTGTGTTCGATCTACGTGTGACAAGCACTTACATTCATAACAGACAATTCTACCTTATGGTAACTTTTAGAGGTCATGATAGAATTTGACAAACCCTTCTATTCCTCTGATAGAAATTTGAATGCGAATTTCGGAAGCACCAATATTGCCTTGAAGTTTTGAGATTTCTCAGGATTCATGAGAAGCCTGAAAAGTAGGTATTAAGACCATAATTAAATTCCGGATATGAAATCCCTCTTATCCATATATATAAAAGTTGATACAAATGTATGACATCAGGCGAGAGAAATTTGTTATTTCAAATATGGAATCACAACTGTTATCCAACATTTTGATTCATTAGTGTTTTTGAGTGAAATTTACCCACTCTCTCATCTCCTTGATACCCTCTAATCTAGTTTTAATCAACATCACGTTTTCCCCAGTTTGATTGCTCTCAAAATATAATATCCAACAATTTATGCAAAGTTAAACTAGTGGCGTTTCATTTGCACTATTCATGACACATTACAAGCAAATATATATCAAATGCTGGCACGGTAAACTTGCATATTACAGTACTCATGCTTCGTTAGACAGACCATATGTGCAAACGAATCACTTTAACTAAATATTTCTGACAGATTATTATATATTACGCTGGAAATATTTGTACGGTAATAATCCTACTGCCCTAATTTCTAATCTACAAACTACTGGAGGAATATTTGATTTTGTTTGTTCAAATGATTGTATATTTTTGCACACTAATCGAGCTTACTTTCCAATCAGGTATCGTGATGTTAGATCTAAGTTTGGAGATTTTTCATGTCTTGATGATCATGCGCTCACTACTTTAGAAAGAACATTCATACATACACTTCCCTAAAAGACTATTTCATCAAGTCATTCAATCCAAATTTGAACAATACATCTCACCATTCACTTGATTCCAAGTCTTGTCTGTTGAGACAGTTTCACTAATAATAATACAGTATTCTCGATTGTTACAGATTTTACAACAGTGAGAGCTCACCAAGCATCTTGAAAACAAGGTAAGAGACCAAAGTTACTTCTCAAATTATTATAATGAACGATAAGCTGAATAACAACTTTCTTGGGTTGCGACGTACTCCGCAAATATTAACCCCAAGGCTTTGCACCAAGAAGGTAATTATTTAATATAAGAGAATGAGGTGCCAAAGCTATAAAGGTGATAAGTAACATATTCGTCTAGGAATATTCATCTATTCATCCAATGCTCCGATTTCCCTATGCCTTTCCTGCAAGAAGAGATATTCTTGTTTTTATACCAACTTGTTACAAGACTCTCTATTTCATCTCAAGCCACTGATCGTTTGCCTGATTCTAATATAAAAAAAAAAAAAACATTTTGTTGCATCTAGTATATAAAAGTGACAAAATACCGGTTCCCACCACTATTAGTAACCAGTGTATCAAATTTAATAGCGATGCAGCGGGTGGTTCAGAAAAGAAGAACTGTCGTTTGAATGTATACAAAATGATTCAGGAATTAACAATCATCCATAATCAACTCATTATTTCCTATAACTTGATATGTTTACAAAATTCTAATCACAAATCTCAATTTGCAGCGAAACCATTCTGACCCAATGGGAGTAACAAAACAGAGACAAAAAGTCGCTTTAGTACCCTAACCTTAACAACTGCGGTAGTAGTGAGTTATCCACTAACTACATAGAAGAGAGTGCTCAAAATTCCGCATGATAAGTCAAACGATTTTAGAGCCAAGAGATGAGTTGAAAATTATTGGTCCTCTGTTTGTGTTCTGCTTACTCAGAAACTATCTAGGGATTCATATTTCAGAGATCTTAGTGAAATATAATACAGATATTCTATAATATCTACCAGAGTGGACTCATTCTGGGACGAAAAATAAAACGAGGGATGAAGTAAATTGTGGAGAAGTTAATGTGGTAGAGTATCAAGCAACTGTTCATGTTCATAAATCAATTACCCAAATGTTGGTTTTTCGCAGTTGATTAGTTTTTATCGAGGCAAAAAACTTATATTTTACAAGTCACTGAGAATATTTCCACAGAAAAATGCAGCAGAGTGGCGTATATTCAATTCTGAGTATTTTGTTTTGTATCTGAAGTTAATATATTGTTACATTTGATGTGAAAACTCAAATAAAACGTTTCATCCATTGTCTGCACTCATGTTGAAAAATGTATATATGATGGAATTATTGAGGTAATATATCCATCCAAACAAATTGATGTGAACGTAGGCAGGAAATTAAATCTGCAGGCTTTCAAAAACAATTGTTGAATGAATAGCTTCACATATATGATAATTGACATTCTGGAATGAGTATTGTGCAATGTGAATTTGAACAACGTAATGTTTTTCTGTTAGAATTTTTTGCTTACTACTATCAGAGCTCGCAAAGTGTGTACATATAATTTTCACACCTTTTTCAATATCAGATTCTCATATCCAGTTTGTTCGTCTTTATGTTACATCTACTGTTTTGTTCTGACGTCATTTACTTCGTTTGCACTTATCCCTCGTTATTATCTGTCACTGTTTCTTGAAAATATAGACGTAGGTGAATACCATACCTAAGTAGTCTGCAACGCGAATTCACGGATCCATGCATCCTGTGCTAGATTACTGCAGGGATCACATATATAGCAACGTTGCTTCTGTTGCTTTTGTTATGGTACGTAGCAGCAATGGCGTGTAAGGACATCTTACAAAGATTGCGCCAAAATAGTTTTGTAAACATCTAGTCAGAGAATGTAATTTGATTCCTCCAGAATACTATATTGAACAAAGATATTCACATCGTGCTGCTGTATACTACGCAACAACAATGTTATCTCACAACTAGCTTAATAGTGGCATTGAGAATTTATTACGTTGATGGTATATGCTATAAGATGAAACAGAGATGGCATTACCCAAGAATTCTTGTATGTACTGATCCATAATAACAAATGAATGAATCAATTTAAGGTTCATAGAGAGAGAGACGATCTTTCAACTTGTTACTTGATCATTGATTGAAAGTATCTTTTGGCAGCACTAATATTGGCATACCAACATGCTTATCAGAATATTTCAGCCTATTGGAGAGAGTTTCGAACTTTTCTAACCGATTTGACATAGTAACCCAACTCTTAATTTTCCCATAGAAAATGCTATCGTTCATTTGGAATGTTCACAAAGCTATGTTCAAGCCACTAATTTTGGCCTGTTTACATTGTGGAATAGTTTCGATTTTTGCTCGTCTTGTTGAAATTTGTAATCGTGGTGGATGATAAATTCCAGACATAAGAGTTTTTTAGCGTCTGTTCCCGGAGCAGAACTTGTATGTGGTAATAACAATCCACAAACAAGGTGCTATGTTGGTGGCGGCGGTGCTGATGAAAAGCGGAGTGGTTTTCAGGGTTGGAATAGAGTTTTTGTTTCTAAATATAGTTTATCATTTCACAAGGTGTACCTATCACAAAATAGTTCTACTAATGTTAAATACTTGAAGAGGGTACAACCTAAACCTATTAATTCTTATGTAAACACTCTACACTACCCTCCAGTAGTTAATTTTATTGTTGGATGTGGGAGGAATGTGTGTTTATTGCATTCTGACCTTGTTTGGGATGTAGATATTGTGGAAGTGTAATATTCCTATGAAAAAGCCCACACACAGCACAAACTCGATTTCAGTTGAAACTGTCTTTCATATTTGGAATAGGTATCTCCATTGTAATAAATATTCTGTCAGAATTGGGGAATCAGTCTTAGTGAATTTCCAATGAACCGATCACAACCATAACCTGATACGGTTGAATGAGGACGAAATAATGTACTTCAACAAATTTAAACTCGATTGGATAAACACAGCGGCTGCTGTAGTGACAAATTACAAACTAACAGACCGTCTTCATTCCAAAAACCATCTTGATCATCTGAAGGGGACTTGAAAATATTTTTTATTCCTACCCACTATCTTTCCTATTGGTATTGCACCACGAAAGTGAAATAAATCGACGTACCTGCATTGTTTCAATGCTGTCTACAGATTCATCTCATTATCATTCCAATAGTGTTTGGGTGAATTTTTTCTTGAGATATTGAAATTCAAATGTTCTTTATAACTACGGTCCTGCGTATTTATCACTAATGATGTCACTGTCAGCACAAGACCCTGCTGCAACGAAAAATGAGTACCTACTTCAGTAAATGAGATACATTATCCATTCGTTTGAAGTTCAAGGAGTCTAGTATACAAACTTGCATCTTAACATTTGCTTGGGATCTTTGATATGTCACCTTGTTTGTTTGAGATAAGCACTTCAAAGGTAGTAAATGGATAGTCCAGAAAATACTGGATCTGCTTTGATCACCTTTTTCATCAATAAGTAATGATCCATGAAGAGAGTAACAAGTAAAACAACCTCCAATTTTTCTGTGCTTAGTCGAAACTATATCCTGATGACTTCGATGATGAATAGTTTTCAACATACTTATGTGACGAATATGTATATAGCCCAGTTGTCAGAGACAAATTCAAACCAAAATCTCTCATAAAATGTGATATCGCTGAGACTAGGTTTCTAGGTACTTTTTTGGGTGTGAAGATCGATAAAAAAATCTTTGCTGCTTTAAAGTGCATGCTGAGTTCATATCCTTGATAACAAAATCGAAAATTTTTATATCGAAAAGGATAATAAAGTTTGATTAAATCAATATGAATATTCTTTGTGAATGAAGACCCAGGGTTTTTCTGGGATGCTGAATAATAATTTGATATGAGATTTTCAAAATTAGGAATGGCGGATACAATATGTCGGCAATTTGAGACGTACCAAAAATTTTCAATCTCTGTATTTTAAAATTCAATTTATGTATTTTGAAAGTGTGAACAGGTGGTATGAACATGGTTTTTCTACTGACTAAGATGATCATATATTGATGGAGTAAAAATTGAGATGATGTATTTGATATAGAGGTTATTGAAATAAGTGGAAATTTGTCAATGAATGAACAAAAGGATAAGATGTATTTCAAAAACAATTGAAGAATTGATAAAAATTCTGTTTAAAATTTGTACTTACTGTCTTCTTCTTCTTTGACATTACAAACATCTTCAACATCGCTGTCTTGCTCTAGCACTGAAATTTCAGATCAATTCCTACAAACATTACTTGTTAAACAAGAAATACATATTGCAGAACTCAGTAAGTTTGTTTATCTCTAATTACAAACTCTCCCACATATTTTCTTGCAATAATTGCAAAAAATCAGATCCAAAAGAGATTTTGAAGTTGTCAGTTTTGCCATTCTGACAGGGCTGGATATCTTTGAGTTAGAATCGTCCATTTATCAATCAATGTTTGCTTATAACCTGAATACGTAATCAAAAAATAGATGATATATTCTTGAAGCTCAGTATTACAACTCTAATTTTTCCTCTTGAAATAGTTTTTTGAAGCTCAACTTTAAGTTGCAGGAATAGGAATAAGCAAAGAACATGCATTTTCTCATATATTTCTTATATTGAAGATTACTCAAACATATTACGTTGTATCTATCTCTGAACTATCACACATCATGAAGTGTATTTCCAATCACATTTGAAAAAGCATATGTAATAATTTCTGATCCATATAAATTAATAAAAACCGTTTTTAAATGAAAATGTTGTCGAATGGATGCTACGAAAGGGAATGATTATTTCAAAACATTAATTTCATCAAATGGAGACAATGTTCATCATTTTATTCATTTTTATATCTATAGTAAAAGTAAAGTGATAATAAATATACAAGTACTCAATTTTTCATGCTTCTATCAGCATATATTTCCAATTTCATTAAAGTCAGTGTGAATTTCAGAGATTTCAACTTCCGGAAGAGTTTTCTATGAGAGGAAAACAAAGTTATTTGAAACTAATGGCTTTTTCGAACAGCGCAGAGTCTCCACTCCAAGATGCTCTCTGATTTTTTCTGTTTTGCATATATCTTAGATAAAGAAACTTGGGTTTGATCTCGAACGCCTCGCTTTTTTAATAATTTTTTATATTGATGCAGAATCTTTTTTCATGTAACTTTTAGAGAAATTTTCTGCTCTTTCGGGGGTAATATTGGTTTCCCGATCACTTTACTTCATTTTCCGAGATATAGAGCGAAAACAAAATTTTCGATTTTGTTTTCGAAATTATGAACTTAGCATACACTTTAGAGCTATCACATTTTATGAGAGGTCAAAATCTCTGACAACTGGACTATTTAGAAACAGAAGTGAGCTGTATCAGTTATCTTCAATTTCTACAAAGATTAGTATCTGTAGAATAGAAGGTCCTATGAATGAGACTCCATAAAAAATATTCGAACTTATAATGACGAAGTGTGAACAAAGCTCAACACCTTTGGAACGAAAAAGTACTGCTTATTCTCAATCATATTTGAATTAGGAAAAGAAATTGTTAACTATAATCTCTTTGGAGCCTGTACTATGATTATAATGTTACGTTGCTTTAACATATTCTCAATATTGAAAATTAGAAGCCTAGAATATCTAATTATTTGTGCAATGGCTTGTGGTCCAAAGCATAATGCAGCTGGGTTGATTGGCTGCTGAATGGATGACAAGCAAATGACGGATAGATGACGAACAGAGCCCTGATTGATGCTTGATAACGACGCTTGAATAGAGCCAGAAGTAATATTATCGACATAGTCTTGCTCAAATTATCTATGAATTGAATGTAAAGTTGCCGTGATTTTTACCGGTTAATGACTTTTGGTTGCTGGATTTGTTCTGCGTGAGTGAATACAAGACATGTACGACTCTACAATAATTGAATTTGAACAAGAAATTCAAAATTTGCAACTTCATCATTCAATTACGCCGAAGCCATAAAAGGATAATTATGTTTTTAACACCCAATGAATACATTTACAGAAGACTGTAACGTCCGGATTACCGGATCATCTCAAAAAATGAGGTGTCTGTCGATTTGTCTTGATGAAGTGCATCTGCTGAATGATGTTATGACTTCAATATAGATCCTTCCAAACATGAGTTCTTTGATTTCATACTAACAGAATAAATTACGGGAAACCTATCCCGAAAACGACTCCAAATTGAAAATGAATTGAGCAGAAAATGGTGCGAGCTTTACTTCTCGAGTTATTTACGAGGGATCCACGGTAATGAATGTGAAATTTCATACTTCCACTCATAAATCACGAACCGCAATAATGCAAAGTTCGTTAGCATCAGTGACCTCTACTTCATCCGGTGGGACTGTAGAAACTTGGACCAGGATGCAGTTAGATAACAGGTCAATCGTGAGTATCCATATGCAGGTAATACTGGCGTGGGTGACTATTTTATAGCATAAAGAGGAATTATGATTCATCTGATTGTTGGTAATGAATCTAGAAGCATTGTCTCTATACAATGTGCGTGTTTCGAATTGAGGTTGTAGTTCCATAATGCTCTATATTATACGCGTATTACAACTAGATAATCCAGTACATCCACAATATATGAGTCAAGTAGCAATTCTATTGAGATACAGTCACATATATAGCTTTTGTACAACTTCTGAGGCAAGCAATTGGTTAAAAGTTAGAATATTGTGCACAATAGCGTAAAGTGAATTCAACAAGGAAATGAGTAGGAGAAAATGCTTCTAAATTGCAATTGAGAATCAGATGAAAGTAGATTCAGTGACAAATTTTCAATTTTCGCAAATCTGGTACTAATACAACAAAATAAAATTGCAACAAAATGCGCTTTGTGAAATGATTTTGATCTTCGCAATTAGGTGGAATAGTCCGTGAGACAGGGCTTGATTTTTTCGTTGATTACCGCTCTTTTGAAACTTCATGAGTGATTTCATTATGATGAGTCCGACAGCTTTCACATTTGACGAAATTCTTGATTTTCAGCGAGAGCTAATTGAACATGTCAATTTCATGAAGTCTCGAAAATGTTTCACCGTCATATTGATGTTTACACTGATCGAAAGATTTTTTGACTATAAAATAAAAAATAATATTGTCCGACATGAATATTGGGGGTCAGCGGTGAGTCCGACAAGCCGCACTTGACAGAAGTACGTTGGTATGAAAACGGATGATCGCTAGTCTGAGACTTTGAGGTCGTGTTCAATTATTTTTTTTCTAAGATTTGGTCATTTTGTCCGACGAATTCTCGGGGACGTTTTCTCAGTCCGACATTGAAAAGGTGTCAGGATTATAACATCTCTATGTTTTCTATTCTCCATTCGAATAGTGTCTAGAACATTACTGTATACATGTTCGACAATTTAAGTGGGGAAATACTTCAGAAAATCAAAAATACGTTGTATGAATGCGGCTGCGTTCATAGACATATAGATATATGAAATGCGTATCAAGTAAGTATGATTATCGATTGGGAATAATAAAAAAAGGCTTGTCCATCAATATATTGATATTATTTTGGAATCAAATGCGTGATATAAAGTCAGTATACTGTGATAATCACCTCAAATATCATTCAAATTTACCTTCAACTGTGGATCTATATATTAATACGTCAAGAGCAAACTTTCGACCTCTTTTTAAGCATATTGCATGCACCGACGAGTGTGAGATTTGGCATACTCAAAATTTATATGGAGAAGATGTGCGGAAAGCGAAAATTGTATACAGGTGTTCAATTTGAATGTATATATAATTACGTGAAGAGGAAGCTTTGTATCCTTTTTCAAGCATATTGCACGCACAAAAAAATTTGAAATTTGGCATACTTGAAGCTCATATAATCTGGTGCAGGAAGCTGAAAATATATACAAATGCCCTATTTTAATTTTACGACGTGAAGAGACAATATTGTACCGCGCACACTAGGTGATGTGAATCTTGGCTTAGTTGCAGTCTGTGTGGAGAATGTGAGATATGGCATATTTGAGATATATCCGGAGAAATATGCACCGAATGGGAGAATGGCTGAGGAAAAATTTCAAAGATTTCTCTTCCCTTCCTATAGTCGAAGGAGAAAGTCACTTTGAAATCTTGAATGGGAATCACTAATCTTAATTTGAGATTCAAATGGAGTATCGAATACCAATTTAATTTTACTACGAGTCCCCGGAGATATAAGATTTAAGTGAGTAACGTTCCAACTTAGGGACATAATAATGCATTTCTTTATCTATTCTCTACTTTACTTCTTTTCAATTATTTTGTTGATGAATCATTCATTACCAGCTTATAAACAACGTCTATTACTTATCTCTTGATAATAAATACGTCAGAAACTGAGTTATATATGTGCGAGCGTTTTCTTGTCGGGCTGACGATGAGAACCAATATTTCTGTCGGACAGATGAGATGTTTCCAAATTATAGCTGTTTTGGTCTGACAAGCGGTCATTGATGAAGGAACTGTTATAATCCTGACAAGTTTTCAGTGTCGGACTGAAAAAACGCCCCCGAAAATTTGTCGGACAAAATGACCAAATCTTAGAAAATAAATAATTGAACACGTCCTCAAAGTCTCAGACTAGTAGTAATCCGTTTTCATACCAACGTACTTTTGACAAGTGCAGCTTGTCGGATTCACCACTGGTCCCCAATATTCATGTTGGACAATAATATTTTCCATTTTATAATCTAAGAATCTTTCGATTAATGTAAACATCAATATGGCGGTACTAAATTTTCAAGACTTCATGAAATTGACATGTTCAATTAGCTCTCGCTGAGAATCAAGAATTTCGTCAAATGTGAAAGCTGTCGGACTCATCACAATGAAGTCACTCACGAAGTTTCAAGTGAGCGGTAATTAACAAAAACTTTATGCCCTGTCTCACGGACTAGAAGCCTTTGGGGATAATTGGTCCCCAAAATTCACGGTTGGTAGATATTTTTGAGAATTTGAAAGTGAACGGTATCACCCAAAAAGATAAACAGAGTGCCAAGAAGCCTCATCAGTTGATAATGATAAAAACAGTTGTGCTGCAAAAAAATTGTTCTTCAATACCTAAAGAGCTTGAAGAAAGTTCAAACATTAGATGCGATGCAGTGGATAATATCCTCTATCAGAAATTATGTGTGAAGAAACTAAGACAGTGAACTCCACATTATTGGACCCTGTAAGAAAAAGATATATGAGTAGAAAAGTTATAGTTTTGGGTCTTTGATGATAAAAATTGCTATTTACAGCCGTTCACAGCATCATACTGGATCATTTGTGCATAAGAAAGCTAGGCACCAGATCGTCGCCCCATTTACTTCCTCTGATTCTATAGAATATCAAATCTCATTAGAAAGACATACTCCTATCATCAAACAGTTCATTGGCTACCACAATTACCATGATATCTTGTTGTTCCACAACAAATGAGAGAAGAAGAAAACAGATATTCCAAATCGAACGACAGATCATCAAGTTGAAATATATACTGGACACATTACACGTGCTGTAGCCCTGGAGTAGAGAATATTAGTGATTCTAGCATAAGATATTTTCATGTGAATAATAAAACTGGAGGGAATTCAGTCATATGATATAATTTACTTCTTTTCTGCCTCCATAGTCTCGGCTGCACCTCAGCCATCATCAGAAGCGAGAAGAATTATCGTTTACAGAATTGAATTTATACATTTCTTAAAAATTATTTTATTGTAAAATAGCAGAAGGGAGACGTAATTTAGTCAATTGCCACAATCGACATCTATGGAAGACGTTGACAGAATAAATTTAGAGGCATAAAAGAAGTAAATTATATCTATAACTGAATTCCCTTGAATTTTAGAATCCACATGATTCACATATCCAGTCAGCGTCAACTATTTTATCCAATAAGATATTTTGTCTATGGTTCTCCACAACCAACTGGTATCGATACAAATATTCATCAAGAATATTCTTTGATTATCTTATCTATAAGTTCCACGACAGAAGTAAATCTAATCCTTTGTTCATATTCATCATTGCTCACCTCGGGATACAAGGATAATAATCCCATTGTACAATCGAAACAACCTTTGTTCGAGCAGAATTGATCATTACTTTGATGGCGCTTCACTTTGTTTGATGTATTAGTGTTGTCGGAGATTTATACGTGCGTTTTACTTAGGACGTGGTGAGACTATGAAACAGTAAAGTAGCAAAATTTAGATCATAGCTAGATGAAACCTGGGCTAAGAATAAATTAGTAGATAAAAAACGACGGAAGCGGTGTTATAATAATGGCAGGTTTCACTGCCTTCACTAAATTCAAAAATTCACAGATATTGTTTATTTTTATCAAATGGATATCACCTTAATGAATTGTCTGCTCACGCCAAATAGAAAGCATTGATGATCAATTGGCAGCAGCACTCACTTGCCCAATATATCGTCCTCCTGCAGGCTCTACCGTGAGAGAAAGCACTACAATTTTGCCCTCCTTCCATTTGTGATCAAATGCATTGGGGTGATTTAGTGCAATGACAACAGATGTCACTTGCGGTCAACCAATGCTCACCTTGATATACGACGGAAATATTCGTACTCCACTAAAGCTGCTCGTTCTCACAATACTCAGATGGAGCTCGCGAGGGCGAAATAAGTACGGAGAGGTTATTCCACAGTCACTTGCAGAAAAGTGATTGATGTTACGAAATATAGGGAGAAATGAAGTCATCAAGGGCTGAGACTATGAGAGTTCATCACGGAACAGAGTATTATTACGTGAGTATTATGGTCACTTCTGTGAGAATACATCACTAATTTTTCAACCAATTATGATCCCCTTATTCGTTGGACACAATTACACTTACAAAATTAGCCGTGCAGTTTTTTCACTCACTGAAATCATTCAACCTCAGTTGAACTAATGTTTCAGCCTGTCATGGTCTCAAATAGAAGCGAAATCTGTTCGAGGAAAGTATGTGGAGCAACCATTGGATGTTTCTCTGGTAAAAAAGTGAACGTTATTTGGGATCTGGGTGGATGGCGAACGAAGCTGAACAAAACGTATCTTAATATCTTTCTCTGATCTTTTTCCAGAAAATAACTCTCATAGTGCATCGTTAGCGCCACTATTGGCCACAAGCGCAACTGCAAAAGGCCACACCACCGGAAATACCATTGTATATATATTTTCGCATGACTTTATGGCTTTTCCAAGCTTGAACATACATTTTGTGCAACCGCAAAGTCTGTGTTTGTTGTTAGAACAAAAACAATCAATCTCATCATACAGATATTCAGCATACTCCAAATATACAGTGTAATCAATAAGTTTGATTATACAAAAATTACATCGGAGCTCTAATACAGAAATATATTGATTTAGTATTCCTCTGTATCTTCAAAATAGTCAAGTTTGAAACATTGAATCTATTCTCGTCATAAAACATCCTCTTTCTAGGAAGATCATCTGGAGTCTAACAAAAGAGATATGCTGAGACTGAGAATAAATAAGTATTTGAAATTGAAAGAATCATGAGGACGAAGCTTTCATTGTAAGCTAACGAATGGAAAAAAAAGATGAAGAAGCTCGCGACGATTCCAACACTTAGCGTTTAATGAAAATAATTGAGCTTTTTGTAATTGCTTTCAAAATGTCTCATTTTGAATGCATTTACAAACTTTCAATCCTTCAATTGTCTGAGAATCTTCTTAAGGAATTAATCTTAATCCAAAATTAATTTCTTTCTCAACTACATCCAAGCTCTTGTTTTTGTAGAACCGCAGTTATAACGAGCTGGAATATTATTAGTTGCTCTGCGAATCAATCTTTGAGCTTGAAACTATTTGTTCATAGTTCTAAATCAAATACAATGAAAATTGGAATATTCACTCTTGCATATTGAGTGAGAGATGTTTTTTTTTCTAGGCTTTCTCGCATATTCGCTTTGTATTTATTACAGAAAAGTACTTATTGATAGGCTCGTTTCATTATTCATTTTCCAACGATAATCTATTATTCACAGTTTCCAAAGCATATTATTATCGGAGTGAAATTTCATAGATAGGACGGACATGTGAAATTTGTTTGATCAGCTGAATTATTTCAAATTAGGACCATAGAATGTATACATAAACGAATGGGAAAGACCACTTTTGTGAGAAAGTATAACTTTTGGAAGTCCAACAATATTTATCCAAATTCATTCCTTCCATAATAGATACCAAAACTTTGATCTATGAATTGATCAAGCTGTACATACAAGAACTGCTATTCCACATTCCATTTCAAAAAATTGTATATAACCTGAGAATATCCTTTTTGCAGTAACATGTGCTCACTTCTTGAAACTCTCAAATCAAATAGATCGCCTGAATTGGATATATATTCAGAAAAAATAAATGTTTCAAATGAGCCTAAAAAATATATTGCATCTCATTTGGAAAAATATGACTCTGTGTTGTTGCTTGAGAGCCACTGGTTTAAAAGAATATTTTTTTTTTATAATTTGGTGTCCCCTTGATTCTGCATAAGATTGTCGCATAGTATTTTATTGTATATTTACTTGTACAAAGTATTGTGGGACTGACAAAATTCAAATTCTGAGATCTCGATTAAAATATTCCTTTTGAGCACCCCTTGATTCATTCTGACTATTTTTGACTTAATGTTGGTACGTGTATGTGCGTGCGTTCATATAAAACTCGCAAGTCAAACATATGACCTTGAAATTTTGTATTTATGACTTTTACAGAGTCTGGTTGTGCACCTCGCATCATGATTGCAAACGTCTGAACCGGAAGTGCACTATGTCTGATTATTTTTCTGGAGTTTTTCGCATAAATCCAGAATAAATAGCCGTAGGATTTTCAAATTCAGTATTGAAAACTACCGTAGTACTCGAATAGTTATTTCTGATTTTTGTATCAATATAACAGTGAACATTTTCTGCAATAATTCAAAACAATCAGCCGTAGAACATCCAAATTTTGTATTGAGCACTCCTATAACATCTAATTATACACCTCGTATGATAATTGCGATCAGCTGAATCGAAAGTGCAGTTCACATAGCAGTGTTTTCAATTATTCTCATGGATCTAGCTGTAAAATTGTGAAATTTAATATTCAAATCAATTGTAGCATTCAAATAATGACTTTTTATTCCTCTAGCAATTGACTCTGCTGAAAGTTAGTTTCACTTGACAATCTTTTCTAACTCTTTGCATAAATTCGAAGCTGTAGCGACCGCAAAATCACAAAGCTCAGTTTTCAAGACTGTTACAGGGTTTAGACGAATTGTAGCAAGTCAATGTCAGTGTCAACTGTAAATAAAAGGTGTGCAAGTAGAATAATGTGGTGTCCACATCAGATTTTTCCCAATATGTAGTTTTTATGGTGAATTTAGAGTTCCTCTATTTTTTACTTGTATGAGATTTTGCTCTACGTGTGGAATATGGTTTAGTCAGTGAGATTATATTCGAACTCTTGTTTGATGCATAAGAGCCATGGAACACACTGTATGCACGAACTTATTATTGATGAATTCAACATGAGAAAGTTAGGGTATTTATGTCAGGTACAACCGGGATACATGCAAAATCTCATACATGAATTATATAATCATCGAGAAGATGGATAACCAAAACTCTTACTACAAATATAATATCATCAATTGCATATTCATTATTGGTTCAATCAAAAATTGTACTCAATAGCTATTCAAGTATAAAGGTCAGTAAGTAGAGTTTACCGATTGGGAACTATAATTTGAACTCTTTGTACAAGATACTCGGATGATTTTCTGTCATTGAAATTCAAACACCTTGTGTATTTATTTTTGTTGGTGGGTGACAAGTCTCTCTATCAGGTGTGAGCAACATTTCACTTCCAGACTGAAAAGTATTCCAGCTTGAAAACTTCGTGGCTGTAATTCAGCAGAAATAACGTCACTTCCGCTCAGATATTAAACTGAATTCAGTGACTATTCCAAAGGGATGAAAGAACCGGAAATAGCGGAAAAATATCTTGAATTTATGGTGACTTCAACTTTTTGAGGGAAACGACTCATAGACAAAACTTTAATGAGGTGCTTCAGCAGAATCTTCAGTACCTATACCAATATTCACGTTGCGTTTGGATGTCTATCAAACATTAGCGCTTACCAGCTTATCATTGTCAAAATTGTATGTCTTAGTTGCTTTGCACCTTAAGATATGAGAAGCTAATCGACGGTATCCATAATCATACTGACCAACTATTTTTCATCAATCAGAAATTCACCTCGATTAGTAATTTCATGACGGTAATTGAATCGACTTCGATTGCTCTCCTGCCATGATCATATCTTATATTGGAAATATGGCTTCCAAATTCTGTATGATGAGTTCCTGAAACATAATTTGAAGATATTCAATAATTGTATTTTTCCCGTCCGTTTCCATCGAAACTCTTTCTAATATTTTTGTCTTGTCTTGAGAGTGGCTTGAATTCGCCATGACAACCAATTTCATAGTTTGAAACTACACTCTTTGATTCCATGAGAAATATTACCCAGACATCTCATACACACAATAGAGCTTAAGCTCGTATAAGAATCCGGAAGATAGTAGACAAAGAACCCGCCTATTCAATAACAAAAATCTATCCTTGATACATGAATAACATCCAGCGGAAACAGGCAATCTTCTTTTTCCAATTATAAAGGCATTACGAGTTGGCAATGTACATTCTGGTTCATTTGAAATACAATATCCTTGTCTTCATGACAGAAGGTAATTTCACGGGTTGTAGTCTTATTTTTATCTCAAGGCAACGTGTGGCAGATTGGGAATGTTATATATGCGACGAAACTTTCCAGAAAACCTCCTTTTTCAGAACCAAATGACTTAGTCCAAGATCCCAGACCCGCCAGACCTTACTCATTTTCTGAGAAACTAAATTTGTGGATTAGAATAGTGTTAGTCGGTACTTTGATCATACACATATTTACTAGTTTGTGCCGACGGCCAATTTATAGATACGAGGTGCTATAGGTACATCAAGACAATACTCACTTTTCTTGAAGTCTGAGTGCTGATTTTTATGTATGTTCTAGAGAATACTGTTGGAAATTGATAACCAACACTGCCATAAACTTCTCATCGGCAGTAATTCCTACTAAATGCTTTGAAGCTTGCAAAAGAAAATCGTTATCTCACTTATAGTCTGAGTCTTAATTTTCATATATAATACTCAGTGAGCAATTTCAAGACTTTTTATGAATAGCCAGACCAAGGAAGAGTTGGATGCCCAAAGATACTTCACTTACTATCAAGCTTACAAATAGTGACCTCGCGCTTTTACTCACAGCGATATTTTAGATGTGTCTGAGGGATATTTAACGCTACGATTAATCTAGCTGTTAACAAAAAGTATTGAAATTGTACCCTGAGTGTCATATATAAAAATTAGCACTCAAACTATAAGCAAGATCACGTTGTTCTTTGTGAGCTTCAAGCTTCAAAGAGTCTTGCAGAAATTACCACCGATGGAAAGTGTCTAACAGTGTTGATTATCAATTTTTAACAATATTCTCTGAAACATACCTCAGAATCAGCACTCAAGACCTTAAGAAAAGTGAGTAATGTCTTAACGTACCGCTAGCACCTCGTATCAGTAAATTGGCCGTCGCCACAAAGTAGCTAGTATGCGTATGATCAAAGTACATACTAACACTACTCTATTCCACACATTTTGTTTCTCAGAAAATAAGTAAGGTCTGGCGGGCCAGGGATCTTGCTCTAACTATTCGTATCAAATGTTTGCCTAGACACCTAAGAAAAAGATATTCATCAATCCTTATTCTGATAACATACCATAATGATCGATTAAATCTACATACAATAGCTAGAGGAAATTTAGTTCAGCTGAAAATTGAAAAAATATCACGTTTTATTTCAGCATCATCAAACAAATAATTGTTTTTTATTATTCTTGTTAGTATGATGTGGTTGACAAAACATCAAAGTTTATTGCTCAAACAAATTTTTGACCCAAACTTCATCACAATAATTACCCTGCACAAAAATTCTGATTTAAATTTTTTTGTAAAAGCTGCTCAGCGCTGTTTGACATATATAATTTTTGTTTCACTCCAAGATCAAACAGAAAACATCGCAACTACACAAAGCAGCTAAATATTTGATTTGTGACCAGCATACAAACAAAGAATTATGTTCACGTTATGAATGGTGTTTGTATGGTTCTATCTCTTGAATTGTAGTGAATATTCCCTCTGTTCTTTTGACGTGGATTATTTTGTGGATTGTGTGTACCTCTGATTTGGTTGAAAATAACTTCAGGATTTGTTATATGAATAAACTCTGTTCATGAAATACACATACTCAGCGCGACGCACAAAGAGAATTATGTTTATGAGGCATTTCCAAATCAATATTATTCAACCTTCTTGTAATAACGGAAATAGAAATATACTGAACAATTCTTTGTATGTATTTGGAGCTTTATACTTGTAATTTCCAATACTTATTCTCTTCTCAAAGCATTCGAGTCCGGTATGGTATGCAGAATACAAAACTTTTGATCGCATTTTTGTTGAAAACTCGTGCCCGCAGTTCGATGAGGACCCATATGTGAGTTATTGGACTGATTATTCTAAAGGACTGCTGAGTAGGTTCTCAAACCAGTTGAGAACTGGAATAATTTGAAGTTGAGGTTTGATTTCACAGCTTCATTTTTAAAGGCATTCTTTAAAGCGCACGTACGCACAGCACTCTCTCTTTCTCTCACTTAGTTACAATGCTTTATTCTGTCTCTCCTCTTCCATCCTTTCTTCATTCTACGATTCTTTTAAAAATATCTGCAGTCAAAATTTCTGATTTTAACTGTCAATTCTGTTAGGAAAGTATGCGTTAATACTATTAGAAATCACAGAAAATTCGAGCAGGTTTTTGGCTTTCATATCCGCCTTATATTCTTCCGACAAATATTCCAATAGATGTTCTTGAAATAACTTTCGACTCAAAGCTAGCTTTTACTGGTCATGTCAACTGTATATTGAATTCTGATACTTCACTCGGAATTATATACAGAATTACATCATAAATGATCTAAAAGAAAGTAATCTGGAGGCCAAGTCCGATAGATAAACAGGATTGAATTAAATATTTGAAACATTTCCAATATCCTGACAGCTTTCATGTAACTTATAATCAAGCTATAGCAAACTTTCGAGTAGATTGATCGTATTCATGTGTAACTCAGATCTGAAGCTATATAACATGAAAATTTGTATTTCACATCAAATGATATTTCAGAAGATGTGATTTTCTTTTGTATCACGTTTTTGTGATCCACAGTGAATGATATTATATCAAAAGAATCAGGATTGGATACAATTCTCATAAACGCCAATAGAAAATTAGAGCTTTTGCTACTGGATGATTATGTCTAAGCAAAACATTTACAAATTCATGTAAGAAAAATACGCTGTTTCATCAGAAATACCTAATTTTACAATGACAATATGTAATAGCATTTGATCATAAGCACACTTTCTATTTTAGGATTTGAGCTTGGACATATAGATCAAAGAGTTCTCTTTTTGACATTTCCAACAAAATTGCGACAATTCGTGCCTGGTTGCGTGCGAATAAAGCCACCAAATTCTCGTCACGAACTGACGTTCAATAAAAATGCTGCTTTGGGCTCTGTTTGTGTGTTAGTAGTGAATATGCTCATCATCACTAATGGCTCAAGGTCGAATGTAAAATAGCACACCCAATCAATCGAAAAGAAGAATACTAAATATCTTCTTTTCCAATAAAGTATTTAAAATTCAGTATTCAGATCAACCGTAATGTATTGGAATTTTCCGCATAAATCTAGAATGATTAGCCGTAGGAAACTGGAATTCAGTACTTGAAATTGCTGTAGCATCCAAATGATCACCTCCTTTTTTCGTCCTAATCGACTAAGCCGGAAGTGCACTTTATATCATAGACTTTTCGAGTTTTTCTCATAAATTTGAAATAATCAGTAGCAGAATATTGAGATTCCGTATTAAGCACTTCTATAGCATCTAGTTGTACACCTTGCATTATGATTGTGATCGACCAAGCCGGGAGTGCAGTTTTCTCGAAACATTTCTTGATTTTCCGCATAAATCCAAAACGATTGGACGTAGAATATGAGAATACAGTATTCAAGATTATAGTACTGTCAAGATGCTCATATCCTATTTTCATTGAGATCGACTGAGTCGAAAGTGCACTTTACTTGGAGATTCGCGCATAAACTCAGAACTGTTAGCCGTAAAATTCTGGATATCTGTATTTAGGAATGTATTAGCATAAGAATGATGACCTACTGTTTCCATAGCAACCGACTAGTCGTGGAATGATGAGATGTTGTGTTTGATTACATATATCCAATGTTGTACAAGTAAGTCACGTAATGTCCACGTCAGATTTTTTTTCCAATTTTGCTTATAAATTCAGAACAGTTAGCCGTAGAATTTTGGAAATCAGTATTTTGGAATGTTGTTGCATAAGAATGATGAACTACTATTTTCATAGTAACCGACTGGGCCGAAAGCGCACTTCACTTTACAGATTTTCAGGATTTTTTTATATAATACAAGAACGATTAGCCGTCACGTATAATAACGTAGGCAATAATCAAAACCATAGTATTGTCAACTGTCAATTGTCAAATTCAGATTTTGTTTATTTAAGTTGAAGTGAATATTCAAATATGAAGTAAAAGTGATTTTATAATGGAATAACTATTTATCCTCATTAGAGATTATTTCAAATCGCTTATTAATATCATATAAACATACAATGTTATTTTTCGTGCCACTACTAACAAATTCGATCCAACTAGAAAAATAATATGTGTAAGTTGGTACAAAGTCAATATGGTGAAATTGTGTCATGTTTTGATTATTTCTTGAGTGTTTGCGATAAAATTTTGAGAAACTTTTGACTCAATGTGCGGAGCTTATGTTACTAGTGTGTGTTAGAATGATGCTGATCATTGAGACTATTTTTTGTGAGTGAATGTGTACAGGAACGCCAAATATAGACCAGAAAGTGAGTGATACATAATTATAATTACAATATGAATTCATCATAAGCACATGGTCCTTTGAATATGTTGCTAATAATGCAATTGCCAACGATATGACGATCTACCCATATATAAGGCAGTATGATCCAAACAAGATCCAATTAAAAGGAATGTGATGAAAACTCTATATATTCAAGGTTTATTTCAATCATCAATACTCAGTCTCAAGATTTTAGGTCAAATTATGCCAGATGAAATTCAAATAGCAGTCAATTTGAGATCAGAGAGAAATCATCTGAAGATAAATAATACATGCTTTTATGATAAGGTTATCATTTCCTGTTGAGGAGATAAAGAATGTCCAATTACAGCTTTACCTCTTACTTACTTGTACAAAATGTAAGTACCTACCTAAGTATTGTAAGATCGACAAAAATGAAATTTCGAGATGTCAACAGATATATCCGATTTGAACAATTGAAATCATCATTAATTGGATGGATAAATTGAGAGCAAACTATCCGTTAACCAACAAGCATTTCCAATATCAAATAAATATATTCAAACCAAGAGAAATTTCCTTATATACTTATACGTTGTCGTATAGACAAATTTGAAATGCCATTTTTGTGGCTGAGTTTTCGTTATATTGCGAATAAACTGCATTCAAATTGCTCAATAATCCAAAAATTGAGGAAAATTTTTTTCAAGTATTCTCTCTTCGGTCCGATTACACTCACATCATCAGTACAGCGTTATTAACTATATCAACATCAATATTTCAGTACTGATTTTTTTGAGTTGTTTACAACTTTTGGGCTTTATTAATGCTGTCATCACGCTAGGAAACCTTCAAAATTACTAATTAAATGAAAAAATTACATATTTGAACTCTCTACTATTATAAATGAATTAAAAAGTAAATAATCAAAAACACTTGATGTAAGTTCAACAAAAAAATTGTTTATTGCATCTTGATTGATTTTGGTTTATCAGGCCATCGGCGGAATGAACAGAATTGCATTAACTCAGAGATGTGACCGTAGAATTATAATAATAGTTATTTATGTATCTAGTGCGCGAAATTATACTTTGGTGCTTGAGAATGGAAATTTTTTGTCGAAACGATAGCCAAGACACTAATCACTCGGGAGCTCTGAAAAAATTTCGTGCACGTGTAGCAAACAACATTCTTTCTACGGACGTCAAAAAATTAAAACTTCTGTAACTTTTTTTGTCGTATGGAATTTTTGTACATTCTTAGTCATTAGTCTAGTGTTAACAAAAAACAGAGTATTCACTTTGAAAGAGTACCTGAATCTAATCAAGAGATTCATGACCTCACAAAGTAAATACATCCATTTTTTCTCTTTTATTTTACATTCGAGCTGTAATTGTAACACATCATTTGCCTTTGAATAACAAAAGAGTATTAAGTGTCTGTCTGATGGTTATACGGCAACAAGCCTTCATTCTCAATTAAGTATCTGTGCAATTGTAATTTTTAGAGATCCGAATTCGTTTGCAAATAGCGCAAAAAGTTTCATTCGTGTTTACGAGAGCAATTTATTCCTACTACAGATAACGCGACATACGCCGAGGTTACTGAAGATTAGCTTTTACTTTGTTCCGTCTCGGCGGAGATTTTACACAATTACCGCAGAAATAACGACTATGAAGGGATTAGATAGAATTGTTGATTTGGACACTAGATGTTAATTGGACAGTCACTATTTGAGCTTCAGGATTTCTGTTACTCGTCGTTTTGTGGACGCTCATTTCAAACGAAGAATATATATTTTCTTTAAAAACTCCTCAGAACATAATGAACAAAGTGCAAACTAACCTTTGAGTATATCATAATCTAATATCACACATATCCATATACACTTGCAAACAACAGAATTGGAGCATGCACGTGTAAAGATCCGTCGGGTCGATAGGGTGTGATCATTAATTAAATTTAGTCTCATTCCATGTGTTATACCTCATGTAACCTGGATTATGTTACTCAATATACCGCTGTTACTGCTCCATCTAAAATATATCGGATTTATGTCGTTAAATCCAAGACCTCCAGATTCAGAGGAGAAATTTGAAAACCAAATTACAAATTCAAGCCAGTTACCAGTGAACTAACGAAAGATCCAGTAGTACATTTGATGTGAGACCTCGGAGCAAATTCGGTTTCCAAGCTTCAGGAAAATTCATGACAATTGCGTATAATAATTAGTCAGAAGCAAAAATATCAACACAATGTTCATTTGTATGTGATAACGCCTGTTAGCTTCTCCTTTGTTTCATCTATTCATTATTTGTCAAACGAGATACTAATTGTGTATTTGATAGTTCAGAAACTCGAGCTGGCTCTGAAATAACTATGTAGCAAAAAATATTCAGGTTAGCGACGTTGAAACTCGTACCTATCACTTTTTTTCATTCTCACATGACATTCCAATTAAAATTGTAGAAAAGTTGGAATCTCCAACCTCCATTTATCACAGAAAACACGGAATGAAAAAAAAGTAATCTATGGAAACATTGTTTACTGTGAACAGAACTCATCGATTAATGATAACAAATATGCTGCAAAAGCCATTCTCAAATCAAAATGAAATTAATAATGAACTATTCCAGCTTTAAATTGTAATAAATCCTGCGAATCAATGTTCAAACACTTTGTCGAATAGCTCCAATAAGAAGCATCATCCTATTGCGCAATTGATGGAATTGTTGGTATCTGGAACAGCTAAGGTGTAATGACATTCTGAAGCTATTGAGAATGATTCAGCATCAGGATCCACATGATTGTGATCCAATCGAGCCTTCCACATAGTTCCCAACTAACGGAAGTTCGACTGAGAGGTCGCTTGTTAACGTTAGTTGTGGAGCGATCAGAAATACATTATTCCCAAAGGGTGGTTTATCTTCAATGGTTTTTCTCAATGTATGTCTACCATTTATACTTGCTTTCGTTGTCTTCTTATTTCAAAGAAAGGATAGACGATGAATTCAATTCACTCGCTAGTATATAGTTGGAAAAGAGAAGCTATGTGAACTCTTATCAATTCAGAATAAGTTTGCCACTATTTCGTATTATTCCGCTTTTGTCACAATAAACAAGAAATATTACAATATATTTTATGAGAATGTTCACAATTGAAACAGTGCTCAAGGATATTTCCATGTAGCAACTGCAGCATTACTTGATGAATATGTCAAATAAATTACATTTGAGAAAGAAGTACAGATTCTACAAAAGTTTTTAAATATAATTTTTGTATTATGCAGTAGAATAAGCTTTTTCCCTCTGAAAGTGTTTACATGAGAACATGAGATGAAATTCCTGTCTGAAAGCTCCATACGAAACAGGAGTTAATTTCGTTGCCGTCCTTTATTCAAAGACATGAACACCTATGATTCTGAGCGTGTTTGCAAGCATAAATGTTGATGAAGAAAAAAAATATTATTTACAAACATACCGAGACTCAAGATTGAAATTCAGCATCACACTTTAACATACAATATTAGAATTACAGCTTGAAAGACAGCCCTGATGATTCTTCGACTTTTAAGAGGTAGCTGATTATATAACTTTCAACATATTTTAATATCACTGGAAGATACTTGAAGTGTATCTTAACCACAAAAAGACGATTAGTTGAATAGTTTCCAATAGGAGTTCAACATTCAAGAACTTTCAACGATAATGAGGAACAGTAGTTTACTTTAATTTTAGATTAAAATTACTTTTCCATGAAGTAGAGTTCCTTTCTTGAACTTTTCAAACGCTTCATAGGAATTATTACTTAGTTTCAACTTGAGATTAGTTCAGTTCTATTTTACTACTTTGTATTGTCGATTGTGGATAATCATGAGATAAATTGTGATAATTGATTCCATTTAACAACCAACAAAGAAAATATAGACTACCCCAAGTGTAGTGGAATACAAATTGAGTATGAAATTATTTGTTCAGTGAATTTTAGATAGTCATTGTACGAATCCTTCTGAAATGATGTAATACTGGAAATATTCTAAGGAGCTGAACACAATCAACTAATTGTAACTTTAGTCCACTTTCGTCTGATTCTTCTGCAATAGACAGTATTTTATTTTGACAAAAGTTGGCGCCTAAATGAGCAGCATGAAAGAATCGGAAGAAGATTGCTATCAGAATAAGAAAAGAAGATCATAAATTATATTTAACGTATGGAAAAGAATGTGGGCAGCAAGAAATATATCACAAAATATGAAAATAGGAATATTCAACACAAATATTTGAAATGTTTTACCGTATGGTTGTAAAATAACAGAAACAAACATCAAGAAGATCAAAAAACTACAGACATTCGTGAATAATTGCCTACGACAAGAGCTCAATTTTCATAAGCCTGACAGAATTCCGAATGATTGCTTGTGGAAAAGAAGAATCAAGAACTCAGAAGCCAAATAATCTAACAAAATAAAATGGAAATGAATTAGCCATACTCTAAGGAAAGAGAAAAACAACATTACAAGTCAAAATGAAGACAGACAGAAGATTAAAAAAGAAGACGAGCTTATAAACATCAAGAGCAAATTATGACGTGGCCAGAAACAAACATAGTACCTGAAAAATGGGAGACTACAATTGGAATACAAGAAAGTTTTAGATGCATATGGGCTGCCTACTCAAAGTTTGTGGGTTCTGGTTGAAAATTCAATTTGCTTTCAAGAATATTCCCGAAGGACTTCAATTAGAAAGAGTTTTTCTAGAATTCTTACTACGGTGCTAGTCGAACCATGCCTCCCAAGGCGAGTTGGATCACATTCAATACCGGAGAAACATTAAGACAAAAAAAAGGACCATATCCAAAATAAGGATTCATCAATTGTGTTCATCCACAGTTAGATGATCAAAATTAATGCAACGAGAAGCGAAAATTCAGTAGACAAAAAAACAAGGATAATGTGCCAGTCATAATGATCAAAGCAATCAATAATATGTTGATCAATTCCTCAATGATTCTGAACGTGTTAACTAAAATGCATCCAAATTCATTTCAGCTCCAATGCTGGGGAAATAGCAAATTGAATTTCTGTATTTGAGATGATTTTGAGAACAAAGCAATATAATTTTTTGCACTTCCGGGTGTAAAAGACAAATTTAGTCCCTTATTCCAGAGACTTAAATCTGGGTTTATTTCCTAGGAATCTAGAGTGATCAAAAATCTCAAAGAACTGACGTGAAATAAACAATTTTTCTTATGACAACTGCATATTCAAAGTACCCACTCAAATGTCTAATTGAATTTTTTTATTAGAATTCAAACTTCTTGATTCATGATTCATAGTGACATTTGTAGTAGCATTATTCCAATTCACACAGTTTAAAAAATGCATCGTATTGTTGTTTGTAAATTTTCTAGATTTTTTGAGATATAATTTTACAGTCACCTTTTTACAGCCTTATCAATATCAAATTTCTTACTGACCTCTCTGACAGCAAGTTTATTTATTCAACAATTGCTTAGCCAGCCTGGTAACCATGGTGAATTTATTCAACATTTTCATATCAAGTTTGTTGTTGTCAAAATTCTGAGATTAATATTATTGATCTGTTTTTGAACTATTGTGATCAAATATAATACAGTAGTGCAAAAAAAGCGTAGATAACACATAGGTGCCTTTAGTCCCTCAGGTGAGTATTGCCCTCGACCTCGTTTCGTGCAGTAAACTCCACTCTTAGCATTGATTCAAGCACTAAGTCCCTCGTTATATGATACACTATCTCAGCCCCCAAACTTAAAACATCTCCCATTCTTAGTATCTTTGGAGAACATCTTGAATGGTGCTAAGACATTAAAAGAAACCAGGAATCTAAAATAATATTGAAGGAGTAACAATTTGCGGTTACCTATCCCAAAAATATGAATTTTAATACCACTCGTAAATCAGAGCGGCACACTCGTCCAGAGTACTATTTCGAATAAATTTTTCTTCTATATCACACTGTGTGTATACGGCTGTGAAGTGAAAGCATTTGTGTCCAAGCTTTTCCATCAATGAAACGTGTAGCTGTAAAACTATATGGCCCAAATCTAGTTTTCCTTTAAATTTATGTTTATGTTCTCTTATTGATCTATTCGTTCAGTTATTTGTTAAATTCAAAGGTCAATTTGTACCAGCGGGTTCCCTTGCTTGGAAAAGCGTTTCATTAGGCTTGAGATTCCTTCCTTTCGTAATTTGCTAACCCTTGTTACCTTAACCTCAATAGGGATGATTATTACAACAATTTCAAACTTGTGACTTTCCAATCAACTACCCTTGACCATTGAGCGTCTAGCTTATCAGTTTATTATTAGGTGTGAAGCTGAAAATAATTGGAATCCAATCTGAAAACTACATTGAAGAGATATTTGAGTTTGAAAGGATTATAATCATGAATTGTCAAATTTATCGATATAATATAGAGAACCAATGAGCTTTTATGCTCATTATATCTTATTTTCCTGTTGAAATATCTGTAGCTCATTTAGGAAAAATGCTCAAAAAACAACGAGAATTTCAAACTGCAAATGCAGTTTCAAATCGAATGTCCATGAAAACGACAGGATTGTAAGATGTAACTTGAGTCTCAATCCTATTTGAGTAAAATCTGCTCATAAAGTGAGCTCCAAAGAGAGATAAAAGTGCTTATTCCACTTTGAAATAAATAATTCTTGCCATAATGTTCCATTCAAAGGAACTAAGTACTTATTCTTCTCATTCTCAGAGGTAGCTCAGTCAACTTAAGTATCCTCTTTATAAATAAAGTTGAAAGATATCCGCCGCAGATATAGATTGACTTGCTGCTTCTTCCTGTGTAGTGTTCTAGTTCATTTGAGCATGGAGAAAAACTTGTATTACATATTGAAACGCATCTAAAAGCAAGAATAAATTGGTACACATATAGAGCGAATCAATACAAAACAGAGTATGTAGCTTCGACATCAACGGAAATATTTGGAGAACACTAAATCACATATTGACAATAAATATTTGCAAACAAAATAAGAGAATTACGCAAACCAGTGAGAAACTAACTAAGTGCTATGTTTTAAAGCACGCTCTCATAGTAGTCAATATTTCATTCTAACAATGAGTTCTTTTCCATCATTTGATGCATTACGTTGTCACATTTGTTTGTTATCCTATTGTTGTTTTCCACGCTTTTTTAAATGATTGTTTGCAGCTTTGAATGCTGTATAGGCTACTTAATAACAGCATTCTAGAACTATTTATCATTCGATAAATTGCTTGTAGTGCATAGTGTATTTATTGTGTATACAGTTGGCTTACATGTGGATTTTTATATTTTTCCTACCATATAAGGCTGCATCAGGCTTTGAGATGAATAATTTTGGGAAGCGTGAAAATATGCAATGGCATAATTTCTACCGAGGATACTTTATACTTTTTGTTATCGAATGAATATTATAGAATACATAAAGTAGTGGAAGTGGGGGAAGTGACAGCTTCTATAAAAAGAAGGCAACGTATAAATACTAAAAGCATTTTCGAGTATTTATGTTGAACTATGTTATTGTTGTGTGATTTATACAAATTTATTAGTGCTCTGATAAGCATTATTAAATATCATTTGATATTGTACAATACCAGAATGATATCTTCTTCTTATTTCGCAGAGAATCATACTTGGATTCATGAATTCAACACCGTTAAGTGAGTGGTTCACATTTGTGTTAAAGTGATAATTACCCTCTTGGCATGATCCTGTGTAGTGAGCGGAGATTTTGAGAGTCCTTGCTATGGGTTAACAAAGTGCTTATAAAGGTATCAACTTTGATATAATGAACATTTAATTGGCATGCAATTTGAAAACACGGAATCTTACTATTTCTACAAGTTCATGGGACCTCTCTATCCTTCTGGTCTCTTGCAAATCACATGGCTTCTAGTACCAGGCTCTAAATTACTGTAAACTATTCTACATCACATATTGATGAATGAAACAGCACAATTCAAAGAAATTCACAAATGGAATTTGCATTATGACTGGAGAACATGCATCGGTCAATAATTATTATAATTCTATCTTTGATATCAAGGGGTGAATTATCAACGCTTGAAAAGGCAGCGAGTATAAAATCGGAGGACACCAACTGTCACCAGCCTCCGAGCTGAAATAGAGATTGACGTTGATCACTAAATCTTATCGATTCAATTTTGTTAAAAAGAGAAGAAAGATTTAAAAGTTGAAAACAACAAAAGAAATAATAGCAACGACAGCAATATAGTCACGGCCAGTTTTTGAATCAGGCTTTATTCCAAAGAGACTTTCAGTGTCCTTTATATCGTGGACAGGAGATATATCTCCATTAGCGTGGAAGTAGTTCGTCTTTTGAAACCGGAACTGGGCAAGCAATCATCTTCCAAGAAAGTAAAAGTGAAATTTAATAACCAAAGAGCAAATTACGATAGTTTCTCATAGCTCATACACCATATCAAAGGTTCACGATTTCTTACAGTAACATTCAAAGAATTTCTACTAATTTGGCACTCTATCGACAATTTTAGTCTTCATCGTATGAATCTGGAACAGAATTCGTGTGTTCAATTTGTTCAGGAGTTGCTCCGTTTTGTGATGAGTGACTGAAGTCGAACACTAAGTAAACAACTCTGAACGATATATTCGGAGAGTTTGCAAGAGATTGGGTCTTAGGATGTCAAGGTTGGCTTCATAATCTTAAGATTGTTTGATCATTCTGAATGGACTTCCAAAATTGGTCGTGCATAATTAGTTACCACTTTAGAGTACAATCCGATAGTCCAAGATCCCAGACCCGCCAGACCTTACTTATTTTCTGAGAAACAAAATTTGTGGAATAGAGTAGTGATAGTCGGTACTTTGATCAAAAGCCATATTTGCTAGTTTGTGCCGACGGCCAATTTATAGATCCGAGGTGCTATAGGTACGTTAAGACATTACTCACTTTTATTAAAGTCTGAGTGCTGTTTTTCATGTATGTTCTAGAGCATTTTATATTTTATTTAAAATCGATAATCAACACTGCCAGACACTTCTTATCGGCAGTAATTACAGCTAAACGCTTCAAAGCTCGTGGCAAAATAACCTTATATCACTCATAGTCTGAGTCCTAATTCTAAAATATGATACTCAGAGAGCAATTTCAATACTTTTCGTAAACAACCAGACCAAGGAAGAGTTGGATGCACATAGATACTTTGCTTACTATCAAGCCTACAAATAGTGACCTCGCGCTTTCTCTCACAGCGATATTTTAATTCTGTCTGGGGGATGTTCAGTCCTACGATTATTCTGGCAGTTGACAAAAAGTATTGAAATTTTACCCTGAGTATCATATATGAGGAATAGCACTCAGACTACAAGCAGGATCACATTATTCTTTGTGAGCTTTAAAGAGTCTAGCAGGAACTACCACCGATGTAAAGTGTCTAGCAGTGTTGATCGTCAATTTTTAACAATATTCCCTGAAACATTTATTTAAATCAGTACTCGAGACCTTAAGGAAAGTGAGTGATGTCCTAATGTACCTCTAGCACCTCGTATCTGTAAATTAGCCGCCGGCACAAACTAGCAAGTATGCAAGAATCATAACAAAGTACACACTAACACTATTCTAGTCAACACATTTTGTTTCTCAGAAAATAAGTAACGTCTGGCGGGCCTGGGATCTTGCTCTACGACGATTGAATGCCCTTGAATGAATTTATTGTTAGCTTCCAGATTACTTAATGATATAGGCATTATCCAACTTATATGGATATGCAATGCATACAATGTTGAGGAAAATATACATTCCTTATTACATAAGGACATTTCATTCCGTTTTCCACAATCACATTTTTCTCTATATCCATCTCTCTGGTATCATTTTATCAGCAAAAGTTCAATTTCCTGGAGTTTAGAACATTTCAGATTGAGATGCAAGCTCCTAGAGTTGCTCTTGCTCCAAATAATCTCGTTTCTATGCTATTAATGTTTGTTGTGTGGTTATAAATAATTCTATATATCACAGCTATAACAGTATAATCATACAGACATACACGCGAGTAACATGACAATAATAGTAGAATCTTGTACTAGTAACCTGAAACCAACACAATGTTGATTAATTTTAGATTTGCATTGCTTATGTTGAATTCAGATATGACCTAGAATGCTTCCAACAAGATTCGTCAATAGAGTGATTCTATATATCATACTATTGTTTATTTTCATCTACTACCGCCAACATACGATCTAAATTTCATTTAATCAATATATTATGTAATACATGAAACAAAATTGATTATGGAGCAAGTATTTCAGATAGCAGACATGAGAAGCTTGATCAATGTGATAAATATTACAGAAATCCCATGACCATCATAGCCAAAAACTGAAAGAAAGTTCGATTTCTGTGGACTATGACCTAGACGGTTCCATCGGTGATACTTTAATTGACAGTGTATAAAATTTGCTTGAAACACTTGATCTGTTCAAAGGGTAGAGTTTCGGAAACAGGATTTATAAAGAAGAAAAATACTTTTCAGAACTCACTTTTTAATGAATATGTTCCATTTGGAAAAGTTTTGCATATAAACACAACGTTCCAACAGCAAAGTGCTGCCTTTTACAAGTATAAAAGTATAATAAATAAATAAACAAAAATGGTCAAGATAACAAAAATACAGAAGGTGACTAGATAAAGTATTAACTCCTAGGTTCGTAGAGCTCTGCCTGTGGTTCAGCATATGAGTCGATGTTCAGGGTTCTTCAGGAGATAAAAATAAAGGTCTAAATAGGGAAATAGTCAACTCCTTGTGGTTCTTGGTCAATCTCTGGCTCTACTCTTTTTCTATTTGGCACCTTACTGAGCCATCCACAGATCTTCAGGAGGTGATGTTAAAGTAACTCTTGCAAGTAGATTTATAGATGAAAATGACTTGAAATTATGAACAAATAACTGGTAACCACGATCGGTTGAGCTCATAACCAGTATTAAAATTTTAATTATTAGGTGATTTTCTCATTTCTATTGCTTCTCCTATTCGCCTTTTGGACCAATTGTTCTCTTTAGCCAGAAGCTTTGTATTCTCAAATTCAATGCCATGTAATTCTTGAATGGCATGCTCAGCCACCGCAGACTTTTCTGGGTGGTTCAATCTTATATGACGAGAATGCTCTTTCAGTCTTGTTTTCACAATCCTCTTGGTTTGTCCAATATATACTTTGCCACATTGGCAGGGAATCTTGTATATTCTTGGATACTGTAGAGGAAATCTGTCTTCAACATTACCAATAAGATTCCAAATTTCCACTTTGAAAGTGTAAGATAAGTTATAATAGCTACGTGAGGCAACGTTACAAATATTCTCTCATCATTTGGATCTTGAACACGAGAAATATAATTCTTCTGTCTATGTGCTCTCTTGATCTGTGTTTTATTATAACCGTTCTTCAAGGAAACATCATCTGAAAATTTCATTTCATCAGACAGTTCACTGGGATGACATAAAGTAGAGGCTCTCTGATAAAAAGTTTTAATGGTGAAAAGCTTTTGAGCTAGATGATGATTGGAGAACTCATGTAAATATTGATTTGTATGAGTCGGCCTGCTATATATTGAATGGATGAGCTTACCATTACCTTGTTCTTCCAGGTGAACGTCCAGAAAAAGAAAAAGGTTATTATCTTCAACCTCAATATTGAATTCAATGTTTCTATGTTGCATGTTCAGATGATTCAGAAATACACTCAATTTATCCCTACCATGAGGCCAAACAGCAAAAACATTTTTAACATAACGTAGTCAAAAAGTGGGTTTCTTCATAGCTGTGCTTAAAGCTTTTTGTTCGAGATTCTCCATGTAAAAATGGGCAATAGACAGAGAAATAGGAGAATCCATGGCTGCACCATCGATTTGCTTTTAAAAATTACCATTGAAGATGAAGAAGCAAGAAGTCAGACAATATTTGAAAAGCTTGACAATATCAGATGAAAAATAATCTAATAATTTCAAAGTATTGATGATAGGTACTTTTGTTAATAAGGATGTAACGTGAAAGTTAACAAGTAGATCATTATCTGTCAATATGATATCACTAATTAGATCTACAAAATGTCGAGAATCCTTAACATATGATGAAGTACGAGCAATCAGCGGCTTCAACAAACCATCCAAATATTTGGCTGATCCATATGTTGTTAAACTTAATGAAATGAGAATAGGTCTTAGGAGAACATCTTTTTCATGAATTTTTGGAAAACCATAATACTTTGAAATGACAGGATATTGAGGAATAAGTTCTTTCTGAATATCTTGAGGTAAAAACGATTCTTTCAGAAGTTTAGTTGTTTCATATTTTAGAGAGCTCAGAGGAATATTATCAATTTGAACATAAGCTGCATCATCTAGTGAGTCATTTGCTTTTTTGATGTGATCTTCTCTATTCAAGATGACTGCAGCTTTGCCCTTATCAACTGGTAAAACAAAAATATCCTGATTATTCCTTATTTCTCTTAGGCATTGAACACAATCTATGTTTGATCTGACAGCTGGAGCCTTTCTCAAAATACACACAGTTTCATGACGAATTTCTTGAGACTTTTCCGCAGTTAGCGTATTGATAGCTGCTTCCACATTCTTCAACAGCAATACGGCTAGGAGTGATTCCATAGCCCAAAGCTTCAAATAAAACATCACAAGCAGTATCGGACAAATAAGTTGAAATAAATGCTTCAAGTTTATTCAAGATTATATATAACCAGCCTTAAAAAATGATGTTCAGACAACACTGTATTCACTACTTCAAATATGAATTTAGGTAATTATACCTAAAACTTAGTATGTTATCCGTCTTTTGTTGCGGGTTAAAGTCGAGCGCTTTGCAGAATGCACGTCAGACCACAAGTTTGCTAACACGATCAAGATTCTTGCCAAACTTCAATGTACCAACATTGAGGAATGAATTATAGAGCATGTTACATCCGGTACTCTACCAGGACAGCCAATTCCACAGCTATACCCTTGCTCTTATCCTACCAATTGAGGAAGTATATTTGTACGTTGGAAATGTTGTCTTATTTGTGACATCGCTATGCATTTGTGAGTTGACGTTCGCTTGACTACATTCATGTTTATATTTATATTTCTCTTCTTAAATATGATTTACATATCATCAAGAAACTATTCCAGTCTCCACTTCAACTCAGAATATGAATAGTATTGTAACACTGATTTAGTTGTTCTATGTATAGCATTCAGCTACATTTGGGTTCACCGAAAAAGAAACGCTAGGCTGGTGACAATAGTCCACAGATTCCATGCATGAGTAATAGTTATATTGGCAGTTGAACAACTGTTTTAACACTGTGTTAACCCTCCAAAAGAAAATAATTAGTGAATGCTATATTTCTAAATTTTAGATTATTCCATTCTCAATCATTGACTATCGTCAATGTTCACACATCACAGGAAGATCGCTTAACAAATATTGATATTCCAACTATTGTCTCAAGGAAGCTAGTGAACAGAAATAATGGAATACAAATATGTATCTTAAATCATTGTGTTGGAAAATGAAGTTATTCAACTTTAATGAGTGCCCATACATATCAAAACAACCATAGATACACTATTTATTGTACTCACGTACCCCTTGAAGTTAACTATCAATTTCAAATGCAATTACTGGTTGGCTGAATACTCATCACTTGAAAATTCTATCAATAACTAAATTACAATCACTGAAATCCACGACTCTGCTCATCATGCTTTTAATTACGTAGAATGAACTTTCCGATAACTGGAAAATCTCGGTAATTAACAAGCAGCGAATGGAATTCCGATATTCTCAATTTATGAGCGAATTTGGCGGTACAGAAATACATTGAGAATCAATTTGTACGACTGAGGATTGGATATAATACTACAAAATAAATTAAATCTGAACGGAAAGCGTTAAAGAGAATGAAAATGATTACAGTCACAGACTAGGTTCATTGATATTGCTCGACAATTGTTATCGTTGGAATTCATTATTTCTGGAATTAAAGCTTTAATATGAGAGCACAAAGAACGTATCAAACATCAAAAATATACATGAAGATTCTCAATGCCATTAGAATTTGATTAAAAGAAATCACCAAATTCAATCAGAACCTCAAATCTAGCTGGAAGATAATTGGATCGTTTGCAAAAAACTCCGAGTGAAACTCAAGTTTGTATCCACTCTATAATAACAGATTAATTACCGTTATTTCTCTCACTTATTAAGAAACATCATCTTCCTACTTCCCGTGAGATTTTAGATGTTAACAGAATTAATTTTATCGCTTTCTCTGTGATGTTGACATCCAGTTATAAATCTCGACAAAATTCAATTTGATCTTACGCTTTATGTTATGTGGGTGGTTTGTGGCAAGCTGCACTGAGATACAACAAAAAACATTGGAATACACCCCTAAAAATAGAGTTGAACAGAAAAGCTACGGTTTGTGGCCTGAACGCAAAAACTTCACGGGCTATTGGACTCAGCTTTGAAGGAGGAGTTGGTCTGTTAACAATGTTGAATATGAACAAGAAGTGACGTTGAACTTTTTATTATTATATAACAATATTTAATCAGTCACTCAACAACTAACTAGTGTTTCCAGCATAAGTGACAAATCAATTCCTCAAGAACATTTCTTTGGAATGTACAAGATCTGTTTGGAGAACAACCCTTATTTGTTCAATTGTGAATTTCATTGATCCTAATTCCATAATTGTCTTCCCTTGTTCAGCGGTGTTTTTGCTGCACCTTACATTTCTAGGAAGCTTTTATTCGAATTTCTTCGTATGCTAGTTTTGAATCCTTCCTCAATGTCATCAAAGATGTCGTAGTGGTATTTTTCTGAAATTGATTCTGACTTCAGGAGCAAGAGAAGTTACAGTGAGGAGGCTAGAGAAGGAAAATTATGTTTTTTTGCACAAAGTTTGCTAAGAAGACTAGCACCATTTCTGTGATCAAGTGAACTCTGTTTCGAACAAAATAATGTACGGATCCGACGTCATGAATTCTCTTTGGCCAAATTCATGTCCAACCTTCGTGATAACTTACTTACTGTGTTAGATTTTGAACCTAAACGACATCCTATAGATCACCTTAATAAAGAAGAACTGAATACTGACTGCTGTTGTTGATATCATCAGATATTTCCACACGTGCCAATACGTAAATGCAATGTGTATTAGCTTGAACTATTGAGAAAGATTTCCAAAATCATCATCTTATTGCAATAGTATTTCACTCACTTGTGTTTTAGGTAAATCATGATTGTATATCCTTCTACGATTCTTTGTTTTGCCTCACGCACCTTCATTGAAGCTTTGTATTCAAAGCCTTAGTTTACTTCTCTGTTTTAACCTGAATGACAATGAGCCTCCAGTCTCCAGTATCCTAAATCATCCTTGTACTAGGCCAGCATCAAAATTGCATCGTTGTATGCAGCGTATCAATTTCAATAAATAAGTTAGTAAAACCGACCTTTGGTCTTGACTATCACGAGTTTTTGCTCAAGCAGTCCAGCAATCGGATTACAGAAGCTGTACTGTAAGAAACTTAAGTAGTAACATCGGTACATGTCATAATAGAGAAACTGAGGGTCGCCAGTCTAACTTGAGCAAAACTTAGTTACTTCGGTAACAAATAATCTAACAATAATTACTATGAAAGTCAATCTACGTTTAAGATAAACCAAGGACTTTTGGATCCAAGTGTTCTTTAGTCACAAATGTGATTCCGCATTACGTCGTTACTCTCGTGACTCTAACATTGTCAGAATTGTTACAACACTGGAATACTTCGCACCCAATTCAATCATTTATAAAGAAAGCGAGAGGTGAACAGTTTGATGAGAATACTGTTACTTAGTAGGATATGATGACAATTCAAGTACTGTCTGCACGTCACTATATTCCGTTGCCATGTGAATCAAACATTTTCGTGATGTGGGCTAGGTACATTTTGCGAGATCCTAAAGATTGTAAACAAAAAACCAGTTGAAATATAGCTTCTTACTACTAACTTTATTATAGTATAGACAATGCAAACTGAACTATATTCTAAACAGTAGTTTCTTGCTCTAGCTGCAATTGATTTCTTAATGATTGTACCCTTATTCAGCTTAGATGCTATATCTGCTTCAATAGATAAAACTGCCAAAGCTGGAAATTTTTCCTGAATCGTCGTACCTCTTGAATAATCTTTTATTACTCCCAATTTTGGAAAGCTCCTTTCGGCGGAGGCTGTACTTACCGATATTGTTAAAAAAAATCGATTAGACAATGTAGATATTTGTGTAAATTTCTTTCAAGTCATTTCCCATTGTGTACTGAAACAGTTCTTACACATCTTTTAGGAAGTCTTGTACATTCAGGACCATAGTTTATGATTCTTCATACAATTCGAAGATTTAGAAGTCACTTCTTTCACCCACTTGCAGGACTGTGTGTAAATCTTGAGAGTTTTTTTATAATTTGTTCTTACTAAAATCACAATTATAGCTCAATTTCCAAAATGTAAGACCTAAATATCTTGAAATTTGTATATTTCAAGATGAAATATATCAAGAACAATTGATTCTGATGATTTTTGTTGTTATAAACATTATAAGGATGCTACGATCGCACGGTGTATTACTTGAGTAACGGACGGAGGAGAGAATAGCCGAATCAGAAGCACGTACTGTTTAACTATGTATCTCCTAAACAAATTGAGATGATTGAAGCCTGTGAAAAATATCTATTTCAGCACGATCAATTCCAATGTAGTAAGAATTATTTTTTGAATATTCCAAAAAATACAAGTACCATTACCTGATCAATAACATTTGAAGTTTGTAGCTGTACCTTTTGGCTGAATTGAGATAATCAAAATGTGTGTAGAGTATGGTAATCTAAGTACTCAGATGTAACGCGATGGAGAGTTTCATCAGAATATCTTCAGAAGTACAAATATGATTGAATGAAATTCAATACTCAATCATTTTTGTGAAATCGGCTATTGTACTAGCACAATGTTTGTTGCTGTATCTTCTGAACACAACAAGATAATTGAAATTTGTGAGGAATATATTGTCCAGCACATTAGATGAAATCAATGAAAATGTTTTAGAAACTGGAGTAATAAGATATTTCTGTTATAGAAGTGAGAATAAAAGATTATCAACAATAAAAATCCAATTCGTTGACCATATCATAGAATGATAATGAGAATTCTCACAATACAGGAAGTAATCAACTTGATTTGCATTATAAAATACTTGAATCTTTGCTATGTCCTCGAAGATTCTGTCTTGGAATTTATTATTATTATATAAGGCTTATCTCAATAACAAATGGTTTTTGATATTTTTTTTCTTTTATGAGATCAATTAATCTAAATTTGAGACAAAAACTCAACTGATCCGCAATTACAGAGATTTCCATACATATATTAGAAACATTCATAGATGAAGAGATCTATTTACCAAACTTTCAACATCAATAAAATAAGATATGAAAGTTATCATCGAAGCAGAATCTGACTCGCAGTTTTATTGAACTTCACCTTAAATAGAAAAGTAAACTGAGCATGAGAACGCAATCATTCAGGAACTTTGAATGGAAACCAATTCAAGATCTTACGATGTCATTTTGTCTTTGCAGATCGAAGAATATTCTTTACTGGATGATCAAATAGTAACAAACTTTGATACTATTTTGGTTTGGAATGTCCATCAAGTCAGTACAAATAGTTTATCTATTCCTATGCGATTCTTGACAACCCTTTATGATGAATAAATTCAAATACTTGTATATACAAACATATAGAAAGGATTTTTGATAGCCCTCGTAATTGTTGCCAAGAGTTTTTTTTCGTATCCTGCACTCTGATACAAAATGCGAGATTATTGATCAAATTCTGTAACATTCTTCATTTTATGTTTAAGAAGGCCGGAAAATTTGTACTTCAAACGACTTTGTTTCATAAATATGTTCGAGATGACAGCTTTCTCAAACTAACGACTTCAAGCAAAATTATAATATTTCATCACCATCAATCATCGTCTTGTTTGTCGCTGGAGACGATTGACGTTTAATGAAATATTTGTTCATACAAAACTGCATGTACATTGTTTGGAACTCCAGTATCAATTTTGACAATAAGTTTATAAGTAGGTTATGTCTGCCGAATTATTCACGGCACTCCAATTGTCCAATAACGCAACTCCAAAGACTTTCATGGACAGGCCTTCATTTACAAATCAATGTACAATATTCAAGTATTTTCTATTTACTGGAGGAGTTTTAACGTTTTATATTCATTAAATTTGTTAAGATGGCATGCATGAATGATAATTGTTGTCTACAACTTCAAAACTCAATTACCAACAAGTTATGAACTTAATAACGACGCTTGCTTCATCAAAATTCAAATATCAGAATCGAATATTTCAACAGACTCGCTTTAACTTCTAACTTCCAACGATGAGATTCTTAATATTTTAACCTTGTTTTCTGCGCGACATTAGAATATCTCCAGAGAGCAGAAGCGTCATGGTGGAGGTCTCGCCTCTATGCTTCGCCGCTTGTGTGTTCCGGTTCACATTCCGACACTCCAATCAGAAATTTTCTCGGTCACTTGTGTAAAATTTCTGTTTGCGGACTCTGCTCTATCAGTTGCTGAATTACCTGCGTTAGAATAGAATTGGTCCTTCATTTGCTCGCTAACGCTTGTATAGAAAGATTCTTCTGCCATAGACGTCTATAACTGCCTTCAGGAGCAGAATGTGGGTGAGAGGTGAAATCTCCCATCGAGGTTAATCGATAGGAACAGTCGGATAGTTTCATAATTAAATGTATCAGGATCCTAGGAGCTCAAAATTGGCATTCATCATTGAATTTTGATATGATTACTGTAGCATATATTACATCAAGACATCTGGAGAAGTGTATTGGTGCCTATCTATTTCATCGGTTAATCGCTGACCGGTCATCCATTGCAAACTTTCTATTAGAAAACTTTTTTTTCTCGAGAGCTGATGTCGAATCGTGAATATCTTATCTCGAATCGTGAGCCCTTTTCAGAGTTCTCTGTTAATCGACTATAATCCTTTGTTATGAATCAATTGATTGCAGAATACTTTCCTGAATGAAATCACTTAAACATGTGAATTACTTCAAAATAATTTGAGATAGATTCATTTATGGAAGCAATATACTCGTGGAAGCTCAAGCTTATTAAACACTTTGATATTTTATAGAGCTGCATTTAAATAGCAGACCTGAAGAACAAGCGTACCCTAAGTAAATGATATAATTGACGGATCGCGTGCCGTGATTAATTAAACCAATAGGAAAGAACCAACATAATATTGATATTTTTACTTTTGTTGTCCGACACACGGACAAAATTACTTAATATATAGAATACTGAGAATAAAACGTGAAACTAACACGTAAATAATAGCTTGTGGTAGAAATCTGTTTCTATAAACAAAAATCATGTATTCACTCTTCAAGAGAGATAAGTGCACATTACTCTTTCTTATTTCCATGGCTATCTGATTTTTGACGGAAATGTCATACTTTATTTTCTAGACATCTAATGCTACAGATATTTCACAGCATCAAATAAAGACTTTTCATGAGTAAAAATTTATTCAACAACTTTCCATTCCTGTACTTTGGCTCTAAAATATACAGGAGAGACAATATCTGCACAATTTGAAAATCCCATCTTAAACTTATATGTTCACGTTTCGTTGCACATTCTGCATATGGCAACATTAATTAGGCCTAAAAGTTGAAAGAAACCCAAAAAAATTATTATGGAAATATTCATATTTATAGTTGGAATAATGCTGTACTAATAATGCGAGTGTAATCGGACCGAGGAGAGAACACTTGAAACTAATTTTCCTCAATTTTTATAATTATTGAGCAATTCACATGCAGTTTTTTCGTGATTTTCGGATAACTACATATGATTACCATTGATTTAATTCAAATTTGTTGCAATATCACAAGAACTCAGCTCAAAAAATTTCTAAACAACAATGTATAAGTATATGAGGAAATTATTCATGGATTTGGTATATTTATTTGATATTATTGGAAATACTAGTTGGTTGACTACTAGTCTGATCCCAATTCGATTATCCAAAATCTGGGTGTGCTACACCCACTAATAGGTAGGACGCATGACTGATTTGAATTATTCTGAATTTGCAATAATGCTTTATGATATGTCATAATTTTAAATCTCGCATTCCCTGAAATTATAATCGTAGGATAATTGACTGAACGCTTGTAGGAAATTTATACAATTCACTTCATATTGGAATTATCTTCATCCTACGACAGTTCAAGCCTTTTTGTATCAAACTCAAATATTGCAACATACTAGTATGAGTCTGTTCTCTGTTACATTGTAAAAGCTTATATCGCCTAAAATCCTAATTATGGAGTTATCTTGTCAATCCGCCAGATATTTTACTGTAATTGGAATTTTGGCCCGCTTTCAAAAGTATTCGCCCATTCCTGATATAGACCATAATGGAGCCATAAATTGTGATTTGTGTTGTTGTAATTATTATATACAATCCGTTATAAAGATCAACTCCAGTAGTCTCACATGGTGTCGAGGATCTATATATTAAATCTGCTACAAGAAACGGTTATACTAACGTATCTCAGACCCAATTTTCTTGAGATTTGCTTCTGAAGAAACTCAAAGTCTAGATGGGTCAGTTCAAAAACCTTGTTGCCCCAAACGAATTGTTCCACATTTAACCCTCCGTTGCGCGCGCTACTTATCATAACAGCAATGCTCGCGCGGCGTCTGACAGACACCAAATGAAAATGCCTAGATTTGTTATTTGTATCTGGATTTTTATGTTTATTCTGGGTTATATGTGAAGTATGATTTTTTCTGTAGACGTTTATTGGATGAAACATCAGAAAAATATTAGGATTGAATAATATTCGAGAGAAAACTAAGAACACTGATATTACGCATTGAATTACTCATTCATTGAAAGACAGTCATTACATATGGAATTTGCATGCTCCAGAAAGCTAAAGCTGATTTTTCCTCATTAGCGATAAATTTCACACTAGGCAAACAAGTCCTAACGTTGAGAAAAGGATTTTCTATTCTCCATTTAGTATCTTTATCTTTCCCAAAAACTATATTTCTGGTCTCATCATTACTATCTCCATTTTCCACATCATCACTTGACATTTCATGTTCTGAATCGCTTGATTCAAGTTGTTCCTCAATATGATCGTATTCATCTTTGCTGGTATCATTAGACTCTTCATCATCAAACCGCAATACTGCATTCTATGAAATTATCAGAATTTTCATCATTATCTGGACTGAAAGTTGATTTTTGATTCATATTAAATATCGATATTAAATATTATGCGCAATTTGATGGTTCAAGTACATGACCATTACAGAATAGCTGGGTGTCGTATTGTTACACTAGCACTCGCGGGAAGTCTGTGAGACACCATTAGCACCTATCTCATGACCTGCATGTGATAGACTAAAGCAGAGTGGCGTGATTCAATATCGGCTTGTGTTAGGAAGGTACGTAGGAGCTGATCGTCCTCATCTGCCGCTTGTAGAAATTATGTTGTATAATACACTCACTGGCGTCTCACAGACGCCGCGCAAGCAACGGAGGGTTGAGTCTCATCGAATTCATGAACCGTTTGATAGATAATAATTCTCTACAGAATATAATGAGGACAAATAAAGTTACATGACATATGTATGTGAATGAAAGTTGAAAAGAAATATTATTCTTCTATTGAATTGGATATAGTGTGCATGGCCAAGCTGCACAGTTTCCACTGTCAAAATCTATCAATTTTCCAACTTCCTACGGTATTGTATTCACTATAACTATTCATCACTATATAGGCAATTTATTGCTGACTATCAGGATTTTGTTACCATTCTAAATTAACAAAACCCGATTGATTCCAAGGATATTCTGTTAAATCTTCACAATTTTCATTCTATTCCAATAAATTGGGAAATCACGTGGGGAAGCTTCAAAATTCTTAGCTTATTCGAATTCTGGATTCTCACGTCATTTTATGATCAATATTATTGTAATTTCTTGGGATCTTGGTGGCAAATGGAAGAAATTGATTCTCCAAACAAATGAGCTTCACTGCATCATATTTGCATGTTACCATGACATTAGGAATAGAATTAATATTGGAATATACAAATATCTTAATATCAGAACTTACTTTTTGCAACACTGTTTTGTCGTCTGCACATGTCACAATCAAAAACAATTTCTCAACTGGTGTTATTCCAATTGTTGGGAATAACCAAGTTTGGAGCCATTCCATTAATGTGAATCAAAAGCTTTTTGTTCGAATACTATGTTTTCAATTCAGGTATTCTCTTTTAACTCCGCGTTGGATGTTTCAAAGCTCCAAAAGTGTCCTCTTGCTAGTCTGTAACATATTTCGGCTAGGTTCAAAAACTTTAACTCGATTGCAATAAGAGTCATATCAAAATTATTGTAAAATATTGCATTCTGTATCTATTGAATCATATAATTTTAATTTGGAATCTTTTATCACTGCATTGAATTGGTTGATACGTCGGTAATAGGACTCGATTGTGAATAAGCTTCAATCAAAATACTTATTTTCAATATGAATGATCTATTGATAATTATTATTGACGTGACAACGTCTTATAATTCGTTGGAGCCGGCTGCACGCACGAAAAAACATGACTCATGCGGCGTTACCTCGCTCTGAGGCGTTCTATTTAAGGCTTGAAGTGCAAGCGAGAGCGCGGAACGAGCGACAAAGAGGCACAATCGGCCTCCGCGTTCGGCAGCGTTCGAGATCTGTCTCCCTCCTACTTGAGTGAGCGATGCGTCCGCGTGGACAGCTGCTATACAATAATACATTTACATGTTTTCGTCAAGTATGAAGTGCAGTGAAAAGTGAATGTGGTGTCAATTGTTCATAGCAACGATAATTGCGGCGATAAAGGTAATGATTCTTTCGATATTAAATATATGTTCAGTGATATACTGTCGAATATTCGTGCTTTCATCATTAAAATGAATAGCATCGGTCCGCTAGTGCAGCGATTGTAGGTTATGCTATAATTGACAAAACTATAACAATAAGTTACCTAACAGAACTTTCTCACGATGAGTAAAAAATCAATGGCTTTACTATTCGATCGGAATAATTATCGAGCGTAGCTATGATTTCAAAAAATTAAAACATAAATGTTGAATCTTCCACATATCATAACAACGTGTCTGAAATGACAAGTTGGACCAGCCAGCCGTCAAAGGTAACAATTTTCTCCTATATCAAACACATTGACGCGGGCTTTTTAGAAGCTAAAGTTAAAAAAATTTGATGATGTCTTCAAATTTTAAATTTTAAATTCAAGATTTATGAACAATAATTCAATCACAGTTCATTCTTACCAGATGAAACATCTATCAAACAAATTAAATCAAAATTTTCTTTTGAAAAATGCAACCATTCCATCAGTATTTTCTTATGACGTTGTCACATTCAACTATCGTCAGTAAACCGACTTTACAGACAACCGATTTTCTCTGCTACTTATAGCTTATGTTAGGAAGTATAACCACTATATATTGATTTCATGGAAATTACTATTAATTTTATCCCAATGATTATTAGACTATGAGTTCTATTTGTAAAAGTCTTTTAGTTTCTGACATTGCTCCTGGTTCTTGTTAATAAATGCGGATCCAGCTGAAAATCAGAGATAAATTTGATATGAAGCATTGTATACTCATATCTCCTCATCTTGACCAAACTCAGAAGACTTCCATTAATGAGTGCTCCAAATAATACTTTACATTCATCAGAAAAAACTCTAACGATAGATTCAAAGAGATTTTTGCTCTTCAAAGTCGGAGCAAAATCATTTGTTCCATCCTATAAGAAAACTAGAGGATCAAGAAGGATTCTCATAGAATGATGGAGCTCTCAACAAAAAAATTGTTTAATCTTGATGAACGTGAATTTCTCAGGATGTCGAGAATCCCTTTTTTATTTATCCATCAGAAGTTCTGAGTAGACCCAAGCTGGAAGTTAATCAACGAAATTATATCTTACGTGTGTATGGGAAGAATATATTGATCTCATTCCCAGAACTCATACAACAAGTGTTGCATGTGAGTGAAGTGAGTATTGAAACAACCAAGAATTGAGGAAAATTGAACAAATCAAATGAAAATTGGATGAAGGAAACAAGAGAACATTAACATATTAAAGAAATATAGCAAGATGCTTCCAGGCGAATATTGTGACAACGAACTCGTCAATCATAATAATTTGATGAGTATTTTATTGAATAAATAATCATAACACTGGTCAACACAGAAAAATTTTCAGGAATTCTGTTGATCGTTTAAAGTTAAATTTGGGGTGCTGATCTCGAAACTGGTTCTCTTCTAGCAGCTCTTGTTTTTAAATTACATACAGGCCATAAATTCTTACGAAAATATATTCTTTTACACAATTAAGTTGATTTGAAACTATACAATATTGTCTTTCATAGAACTTTCTGGAATGAGGAGATTGCTCAAGGTCCCGACGAAGATTCTAGCAATAATATGCCATAATTCTTGGTATCGTTCTTCCATAACTCGTATATTGATGAAATCTCTTATCCGGTGTCTCACTAAAATCTCTAAAAGTTCCAGGAAATCGATCCAAATGAGAATATAAATGATGAACTTCAATGTTCCTGTTACACCCAAAATCTCTCAGATTTGACAACCTGTCCCGTACCAATTGTAAATAGTTTTCTGACTTTCTGGATTTTAAAAACGAATTATATCCATGTCCTCTTTTCGGGCTCATATGTGCCCAACAAAATTTTGGATTTCTGATCAACAGTCGAATTTGCGAACCATCAAGAATACCTTCTTTCAATTTTCCTACACTTAGCTCAGGAGATTTGATGGGTAAGCAGAACATTCACCATCTTTGTTGAGGGCCTCAATAAATTGTTACCTAATGCCGAGTTTATTATGAAGCGGTGATAATATAATGCGATCTCGATCCACTAAATGTGGATTCATCACATTTCGATTACCAATAACTAGTGATTCTCTCGATGGCCGCATTCTTGTAGTCCGAATGCTTTTTTTATTTGTAATATATTCATTATACTGTATTAAGGTATATTCACCACAAATGAAACAAAAACAGTCTGGGTTGTTCGAACAAGAATTTCCCTTCGTAGTCATTGTAATATTCACTATTAACCCTGGAAGTGCACACTGGGCTCTCAGAAACCCCATGCTCCAATTTTTATCTTGTGCACAAGCACAATGTTGATATAGTACGATGTGACCACCTCGTAAATTTAGTTAAGCAATGTCTTCAGTATGTGCTATATGTATTTTGATGATAGCTGAAGTGAGTGGATCAAAATCTATGAATTTGTTCGCGTTTGGGTCTCTGAGACCCCAGTGTGACTGTTTGCGTTAGATTTATTGGCATAGCTGGAAGCTCTTTATTATTCTCCATTTTGAAATTCCTGCAGGAGATGACTATTTTGGAATTCAAAGATCCTTCTGCATTGATAAATGATGAACTTGAACGTGAAGTTCATGAAAGATCTTATATTTCATGCATTGAACAAGAAAAATTCGGAAAATATGTACTTTTTATGCATTGGCCATTCTTTCAATGATCTGTGCTCTTCAAAATCTCAATGCTTTTTTACTTCTTTTATTATTATACTAAAAAGATTTCATATCATGAAAATCAATCAAAAGAACATCCAATTCTGTGAGAAACTACGTTTTCGTTTGGGGTTTGCGTTGGATTTATTGACATCGCTAAAAGTTCTTTATTATTTTCTCCATTTTGACATTTTAGCAGCAAATGACAACTTCAGAGTTTGAAGGACCCTCTGCATTGATAGATGATAAATTTTAATGTGAAATTCATGAAAAGTCCTACATTCTATGCATATAGCAAAAAAATTTGAAAAATATGTACTTTTTACGCATTGTCCTTTTTTTCTCAATAAACTATGCTCCTTAAAAACTCAATACTCCCTCACTCCTCTCATTATTATCCAGAATAAATTACATATCATGAAAATCAGGCAAAACAACATCCAATTCTTAGAGAAACTACATTTTCGTTTGGGGTCTCTGAGACCCCAGTGTGACATTTATGCAACTACAATTGAAGTGTGCATGTCCAGGGTTAAATGTGCTAGGTGAAACAGGAAAAAAAAAACTACTCCCTAAATGTTAATAAATATGAAGAATTTGAATATCTCAAAAACTAGAGCTGCCAAGGAAGATTTAGTATGATATATGGAATCACCACATCAAAATACATTTGAATTGACTTCAATATTTTTGGAAAATTTTATAAAGTCGTGAATTGTTGACCAGTGTAATAAATAACTGAGTACTAATATCGAGTAGCAGCCCTGTTTAGTACTTTTTGAATCATCTTGCCGATTTTATCTAGTTTTTTCAAGTATGATACTAACGGAATATCAGAAAAAGTGATGTATAGAATAGACTCCGCAAAGAGTGAATTAATTATGCTTCTATGCCAAAATGTGGGAAAGGTGCACAAAAGTAATGTATTTTCCCATCCCAAATCATGCCGTCAGTATCAAATATTTGAACTGACATGGAAATTTGTCTTCGTTTTAATTTTTAATTAGACAACAAGCGACATGTGTTTTTAGTTTGTAAAAGTGGCATATTCATTGTGAATTTTCATCATGTAACGTATGCACATACGAGGTAGAACCATGCATGAAGTTAGAAAACAGAAGCGTATTCAAGATAAAAGGCAAAAAGAAGAGCGAAGTTTACAACAACATTTTGCAAAAACTCTAACTAATTTTCATTACGGTAATGGCTTCTAGAACAAGAATGATAGTTTTTGTAGAACATTGCTCTACTCTTTAACTCTTCTTGGGTTCAAGCGTTGATGATAAAATTAGAAATAGGGAAGATATAGAAACAAGGTAATCCTTCGTTCGTGTTATATATATATATATATATAGGAAAGTCAAATATTCCAATTTGTTCATTTCTGGAGAAAAGCCAAAGTGCATCATATAAAATCAAACAAAGTTTTACGATCAGATTTGGAGAAATCCATTCATAAACTGAATTTGATCTAGGTTTATTTTGGAGTGCAGAATTAACATTTTTGAGCTTATTTTGTTTGTCTTCAGGAAGTCAAAAATAAGCCGAGCGTTCTGGCTCTGTATATTAATTAGAAAAGTTTTAAGAGCACTTTCAGTCTTATCTGCGCAGTAATACTTGAGTAAGAACCTGAACTATTTCCTGTGCATTTGTTGTTTCACTTTTTCAAAGCGTTTCAAAGTTGAAACCATATAACTGGTCATCTTCGTGACTGATCTGAAATGACTTCAAAATGTTCTTCCTCCTTCAAATCGGATATAAGCTCAAAGATTCATGTCTCAAAGACAAGCATGCTTGTCAGCATTTCATAGTTTCCTCAACGCATTTCAGTAGGGTAATAATGGAACATTCTAATCGGAGATTATTTCAATCGTATACAGAATGTGAACATCTCAACTAGCGGTCTCAAAACTGCTGTTCTTCATTATTTTTGTTATTTGAAACCCCCGTAGTTCTCCTATGATGTGTATATGTACATATACGTCAAAAATTAGTCATTTCTCGAAGACTCAAGATTTTGACCTTCCTGAAGAATTAAAGACTGTCAATTAATATCGCTTATCATATGCAAATTGTCATCGAATTGGAGTTAAATACATGTTAAAATAACTAAAAACACGATGTTATCAATTTTGGTGTATTCTATATATTCGAAAATTGTGCAAAACTCACTGGTGCATTCTCCTGGCTTAATTAGCAAAATATACAGTTTATTCATTTTTGAGCAAGAAAACTGTATGAACCCCTATAAATTGCTTCCTTGCAGTATGAAATAATCTCGCGCCAACTGCAAAGCGATTATTACAAAATTAGTGGCGCAATCTGTTGTCCTGACCGTGAGAGTTAATCTGTCGGCATGATAATGTGAATTTATAACAAGGCTTGAGAACATTTCATGGCTTCAATGTAATTTGATTAATCATTAGCTCACATGCTAGCAATTTCACGCAAAGCGCAAACTTCCCAGGAATTAATTTCAGTTTTGCGCTCAATGATGAATTTTGCAACAATTTCGAAGCACATAAAATTAATTCTTAACAAACTCGTGATACATGAGTCGTTCAGTGACGTCAACTTGAGCAGAAGCTTAACGGATTAAGATCGTGCAAAGTTTGGGCAGTGAATCTCCAACATCACAAAACCGAGAAGTTCACGAACGGAGAACTCAATTTATAATTATTTCAGAATCTTTCTCCCGTACTGAAAAAATTTTTCATTCTAGAACGAAGTAGTGAATTAGGAATTACCGCGCGCTGTAAGTATGCTGGACCAGCATTAGACTTCTTTCATACATAATCAGTGCTCCAGTTCAGAGGGCGTTTTTCCCGTAATATCTAACAATGCTTTAGATGCAGTTGAGTGTGATCTCTAAGCCATATCTTACTCGATAAGAAAAGATTTGACGTGGACAACGCTAGACTTACTTGTACATCATTGGATATATATAATCAAAAACAACATCACATCATTCCACAGCTAGTCGGTTACTATAGAAATAATAGGTCATCATTCTTTTGCTACAACATTCCTAAATACTGATTTTGAGGGTTCGACGGCTAACAGTTCTGAATTTTACGCGCAAAATTCCAAGCACTTTCGACTCAGTTGATCCCAATGAAAATAAGATTTGATCATCTAGACAGTACTAACATCTTGAATACTGTATTCTAATTTTCTACGTTCAATCGTTTTGCATTCATGCGGAAAATTAAAAAATGTTTCGAGTAAACTGCACTCCCAGCTTAGTCGATCATAATCATGATGCAAGGTGTGCAACTAGATGCTATAAAATTGCCTTATACGAAATCCCAATATTCTGCGACTGATTATTTTAAATTCATGAGAAAAATTCGAAAGGTCTCTGTAATATAAAGTGCACTTCCGGCTCAATCGATTGGGACGAGAATAGGAGATGATCATTTGGATGATACAGCAATTTCAAATACTAAATTTCAGTACCCTACAGCCAATCATTCTAGATTTATGCGGAGAATTCAAAAAAAGTATCAGGTAAAGTGAACTTCCAGTACAGACGATTGCAACCATAATACGAGATGCACATCAAGGTCCTAGATACAAAAATAGCAGATGACTATTCTCAAACAGCATCAAGTTCAAATAATGGATTTCAATATCTCACGCTTGATCATTCTGGATTTATTAGAAAAATTCGAAAGAAGTTTCAATTAAAGTGCACTTCTGGTACAGACGATTGGAACTATAATTCGAGGTGCATAACTAGACCCTATACCAGTCTCTAATACAAAATTTCAACATTATACTTTCAACCAGTTTTGAGATTTACGAGTTACGAACAAACGCACATACGTACCGACATCAACCCAAAAATAGTCAAAATGTACTTGTACTTAGTACAAGTGAGTAAAAAGCTATATAATCTACTCTTGCCAATATTTTTTATCATATCCTGGTGCCTGGAATAGGTTAAGGCTACCATGATGAATATTCAATAAGTATACAACTCCTTGAGATCAAACTTATATTTTCCAAACGATTTCGAATAGAGGCATTCAATTTTCCCACCATGTGCTACAAAAGAAAAACCAAAGAATACCTACTGTTGTCAAATTTGTATCTCTGCTCCAATTCCTTTTTATAAACGAATAATTTTCTGTTCCAGGTGCGGATAGTCCTCCCATGAAACTTGTGGTAAGATGTATGAACTTTATTTCAAAAGGATATGCGCTTCAATATATTGATGGATCAATCTATCACATAGGGGTATTCATATATCCTGGTGATTGAACATAGGCCAGTAAATAAGTAACTTCATCAGAGTTCGAGTTTATTGAATAGAGCCCTTTTTCAGAATATCGATTCTAAAACTCAGTTTCACAAGTATATTTGTATCAATATATCGTAAGAACAATATCATAGCATCAAAAATAAGAAAAGTTCATATCCAATTCAAGCAGTAATTATGAGCGCAAAATTTATTTTCTTGTTGTCAACTATACCACCTTGTTCCTTTGTAGTATATCAAATTCATCAGTTTTCTGGCTTGTGGAAATCGATAATGTGTAATTATTTTCTGTCGGCAAAATTTACTCACGGTGGTTTGAATTCAATATCCATACAAGTTAAAATTAAAATTAGATGACTAGTATATCATCTGCAGTTTTGAGTCATTGTCACGATCACTGTGATGGATTTAATTTGGATTTATTGCGGACGCAAGAACACAATTAGCTTTGTATTATTGTTTTTTGTTTATGATTTACAAACAGTGGTGGGCTCACGTAATATGAACAGTTGTTCATATCGACGTTATTTTCTATATTAATAAACAGAGTTCGCAAAAGGTTCGTAATCTAGTCGTATATAAATTATTCAGATGTCTATTGGGGAACACCAGCCGATAAATCAAACCCTCTTGTGGAAAATACTGATAAAATATGATTATGTTCATGAAACATAGTATCCATCTTTTGCGATACTTCACTCGTTGCCTGAGTGAGTGAATATTCATCACATCACTTTTACCATTGAGAAAATGTTTGCCGAGCTGTTGTTTTCCACCGGTGGAAATGTTTTGATTCTAATTTCTGTCGACTGAGGCAGGAAATATCAGAACAAAATCGGAAAAATGGTAGGTGGAACGAACTCAGTTTTCACTGAGGAAGCTATGAATTGAGTCAATATAATATAAGAAAATCAAGATCTGTGGTACTAACATTGAATAAACTCTGTCCACAATTTCTGCAGTTACAGTTGATGTTTCAAGTTTGTACAATAAACGTACTGCTTGGATAACGATGGTCAAACAAAGTGATTCTACCGTTACCAGAATAATACGATTACTTATTCAAGCTTGTCTTAGTCCTCAGTGAGAGATTTCCAGAAGAGTGAACCTTGTTGAAAGTGGAATTGCTCATTCTGTACAGTTGCTCAAACAATAATTTACTACGTTAAGAAAAATTCAATCTTCTTCAACATCAAGGAGCAATTATAGTTTAGATTTTGGAGCTTTAGTAAATCTGGAACAATTTCAGGAATACCTAATAGGCTCCATGATCATCATCCATTTAGCAACAAAACCAATTGAACTTGCATAATAATAAATTCATGAATGAGACGACTCGGTTCTACCCATGAACTTGATGACATACAGTATTAGATTTGGCGAGGCATTGCTCTGCCCCTAGATATGAAATTACTATAAAGAGATATTGATCCAACAAATGAATCACTCTTATCTAACTAGATGTTGGATTTTGAGAGAAAGCAATGAAAAATTTAGAAACCGTTTTCTATAGTCTAGTTGCTTCCCTGGAAATTCTTCATTGTGAAATAGATATCAATCATGAATTCAATCCATCCCAGATTCTTCGATATTCCTGGAACTATGATGTGTGACTCAGTCATCAAGTAATTGATTCTTCCAGCTTTCCACGGAGAGTACGCCACATAGTATGTTATAAGTCAGTAAGGAAATACTGAATTTTTGTCCGGAACTAAGATCGCCCCTGGGGTTCAATTTTATTTTGTGTTACCTTATTGTTATGTCTCATAATTAAACAAAAGAGTATGGCAGTAAAGACAGACTATATGCATGAATAAATGATTCATAAATGCTAAGTCTTGTAAAAATAAATAAATGTACCAGATAGAAGCATAGCATAATTCTAATGCAGTTTACAGAGCTTTCAAAATCGATAGATGCTGATTTTAGGCACCACCCACAATAATCGCATTCAAAAAAATGTTTTTGTTGTTATTCTGTACACTATATGCACAAAATCAACTTCACATAAAATTCAAACAACGATAAAAATATTGTATACGCATGCGTCAATTCGTCCGTATCCGTAGAAAGTTAAACTAAAACAACATTCGTACGTAGTGTCCTTGAAACTCTCCGTATCGTGAATACTTTATTCTCATTGGTTCCACATGAATACGTATACATATATACGGATGCATGGGGGTGCAGCCTAATTTGGAATGAATTGAAGAATTTCATATGCACTTATTTGAACTTGGTTTCCCTAATATAGAACGAAAGGAACAATAGATAGGTACTCATTAATTTCAATTTTTTTTTTTTTATAGTTTTAACCTCATTCTAAATTACCTTCCATGTGAGCAAAATTTGTCAAGCAAAGCATGACAAGAAAGCAAAATTTATTCAAATTCTTGAACTTTTTGCATATATGCCCGACTTTTCATTATGGAACTCATATTCTGTGATTGAATATGAAACAGATTTACAGTAGTAATTATCTAGGGAATAAAGTTAGTTGGAGATGAGAAGACTGGGCCTGAATCTCAGTTTTGTTACCAAGTTAGTTACAGCGGCCAAACAGGCAATAACCCTGTCCAGTATTATTATATTACATCTCACACATGTACAATGAATATTATTCTTCCTCAAAATGCAAAATCTCATCGAGGAATATCAAAAAAATTACTTTTGGATACATTTACATTCATTTTCACTGAAGTAAGGTATCTGGCATTTGAAAATTTCCCTGAAATCTTGAAAACTTATGCATATAGCGTACCTAATAGATAGATCGACATATTTCATCTTATATGTTACATATTATTTGTTTACCATCGATAATATCATCATATAGAGTTTTCTAGATAAATCTGAGCTCTTTTCAAAGAATTGAACACCCATGTTTCCAATCCTGGTGGTAATAGAATCTCTAAAAAGTTGATTTCTACAAGCATTAGTGATGACGTAAGCATCTTCCATTTTAACAAGCGTATAGAGCAAGTCATTCACTTCATACACCAGTAAAGATCATTTATCAAGTTCTCTTGGAGATTTCGTACCACATTTTCCATCGCATATATGTTGTGGGTTAGATATCATGTGCTCCACTTCATCGGGATTGCTCGATGATTGATAATACTATGTGAGAAAAGTATATTATTCTCATTTTTATCTAATAATGAATTTCTATCCTCGAAACATTCATGAAGCACGCTGGAAACTCGATAATAGATTTCTGAAACGAAGATATTGTAGAACCTAGAAGAAATGTGGAAAAGTCTTGATTCACTGCATTATATATATATATTATATTCCCAATTCAAGTTCGGAAAAATTTAATTCCCAAGATTTCCAATGATGTCATTCAATTTCTATATATTGACTTTAATTCTATATGACTCAGATAATCTTTTTTGTATAAAAGCACTGATTCGTTATAATATGTATCTAAATATTCGCAGTATCTTATCTTAATGGAATACCTATTTGAAATGATACATTATAGAATATTTTGGAGAGTTTTGTTGGCTCAGAAGTGTGGAACTATAAGTGACTGTTATTTTGGTAAATGACGTAAAACTGAATGTGTTTGAGTATTTATAAAGCATATTCAAGTGTGATTGCATTCCTCTAGGTAAATAGTCCGTATTGACAGTATCCGGTATAGATATTAATTAGTCACAGTGGAATATTGCAATATCAGGCAGGTTGAAAAGAATCGCTCTGTAATCGACTGCTCTTCCAACAAGTACGAGTCATCTCAGCTCAATAAATTAATTCAGCTCTATTCTCGATTTAGTTGGAGCTAACAGATATTTGCTAGAAGGTTGGACAGTTTTGCATTGAATGTAATATTAATTTGATCAAGATTGGAGATTTTCCCCTGATATTTTTCATCTCTTAATAATGGCGAAATATTTAGAAATATCTGTAGAACCGTAACGAACAGTAGGTAACATCCCAAATAATTCAGGAGAATTGGATAGTTGTGATCCTTAGAGCACGACCTGTTATGATAAGCTTGACAATATAGCTATGGATAACACTTTGCACCTGTCATGTTATGGAGATGGAATTTTAAATTCCTATGTGATAATCTGGGGAATGAAACAAGAGAGTTATGATAAATGATGCTTGTGCTTTGGACTTTCGTTGTGTTCTTGGTGATAGTAATAGTCTTTTTTTCCACTAACTTGAAGCTCACCCGCTCTACTCCACCAGAAAATGTGCTCATCAAGTAAATACAGAATAATTGAAAAAGGGGAAACGCCCAAGTGTAGAAATGGATGAAGGATGGTAAGGTTTTCAACAAATAATTGAAAAAAGTCTTGTCTACACTGTTCTATTTAACGGAATACAGAATAGTTTTTCAACTATCTTCTTCAAAGCGAGCGCATTTTCTCACTCTCACTTCGTGTTTTGAGTTTTGGCTATTTTCATCCTTGACGAGATTATATTCAAGACGAATTATATAATATCAGAAATACATCATATTAAGCAACAAAATCAGAATTGAACTGGTAATATTGATCTAATTTGGGATACAAACTAATGCTGTATAATTTATAGTTGATCCCACGTGCTAATGATGTGTGTTTAGGAGAATGCTGGTAATCACCCAGGCTGTGAAGTTGACAAATGAGTTCTATTTGTGGACTAATCGATAATTATGTTTTTGTAGCTAAATAAATCTGATACAAAAGAGAGTTGCCAATATGATTAGTCAAGAGTAAATTTCAGGCACCTCCACCAAATTATTAAATTCTCACAGTAGAAAGATTTACCTTCAAAAAATTGAGTTATCGAAGATTGTTCGAGGAACTACTTGTCTCATGAATGCAGACATTATATTCCAAGAAGAACAGAATTGGGAGATTCAAATGATTGATGAGCTGCAAAATTCATCGGCTTTTGCAGACATTCATTTAGATGAATATGAGGGAAAAAGCACAATGAACGGCCAATCGGAAGCAATATAACTGATGGATCTGCAAGACAATACCAAAATAATTCAGTTCGGTTGATTAGTTAATTGATCCAGTGCAGAAATAATTCTATTACTATATCAGTAGCACTGCTTCTTCGTACGGTATACAGAAGCATAATGTTGGGAATACAATCTTCAAAAAATCAAAACAAATAATGATTTTTCCATTATAGATAACCAAAGTTCTTATTTCGAGTGATTTAGACCATCAATTGGAGCAAACCTTATCGCAAACAGATAAATAGGTACATTTATTTGTTAATACTTTGTTTGCGACTGTCCAAAATAAATAAATAACTAATATGATAACAATCAAATAATACAATAACTTGTGTTCAATTCTTGTTATTACAACACAAAATCATTCTGATTATATGAACCAAATGTTTTGACAAAATATTGAACTCTATATTCATATGACAGCTAATAAACTACGTGGTCAATCAAATGTGATAAATAATAATTGGACATATTCAGTACTTCTATTGCAAATATCTGGCTGTGGAATGGAAACCAATTCTCCTGTGAATAATGAATAAATAATATAATGAATTGTAAATTAATCAGGATTTATAGAACGAAAATTGATCATTCTTTTTAATCTGGTAATTATTCTACGTCTGACAAAACTTCATTTCAATCAGAATGAATAGAACAAATTTGTATTTCTGTGTGCATCAGTGAAGTGGGAATAACTCAAACAGTTATATTGGTATGAGGTCTGTTTCATTAACCTAGATTTATTTTGAATAATAATTTCCACTAAAAATAGATAAAAAAGACGAGAATATATTTCCCATCCTTCAACCTTTGACGTTCGAAGTCTTATTCATTTCACAACTACAAGTAGTACCCAATCCTATTTGAGTGGTGAGATTCTATCATTTAAGTCGCAGACCCAGTACGGACAAACTAAATTAATGAATATCCAATGTTCCCAAGAAGTGTACTAGGTAAAGTCCCCCAAAGTATCGTTCAATAAACCAGGATAAGTAACGGAATGAATAATGTAAGCCATTGTTAAAATTTGCTCCATGAGCTGCCTGCAGAATAGAAAAAACTGAACCAAATAACATTAAAACCCAGTTAAACTGTAAGCTGGATTTTTTACCAAATGGTGCAATAAATTACGGCCAATGCATGTAAAGAAGTAATCTGCTTAATCTAAATTTATAGACGTAACGTGAAATCGTGAGTGTTCCTAAATTTGGAGAGTATTGAAAGATATTACCATTACGGGATTTTAACCTCTGGAAAAATTGGTTTGCCTAATTCCAAAATACTTCAGTGATGGCATTTAGATGGCGATTTTTAAAGCGGAACATACTGCTTCAAGCGGACAACATGTAGTTTACGGTTTTAAATCGATAATAAAGTAGCATTTATCTTGCATCCAGATCATCGGGATTTCAATGAAATGTTCTATGAAAATTTTCAGCATGGCGAATGAAATTGCCTCATTGATCGCTACAAACGAGTCTTTGAAAATCAATCAAGACCGATTTTGATGCATTGTAAGCGTAGCCTGATTATGTAGGATACAATCCTAATGTAATTCCGCTCGACGATTTCACATGTGCAACCATCGGAGATCAGCACACATCCTATAAAAATTTAAATGATATCAAATAGTTAATCCCACTGCTGCAATCTTTATTAAGTAGCGATGGTCATATGATAGTTACTCCGCCGGCCGAAAAGGAAATAAGATCTTATCCAAACTGCCTTAACACATCCATGTTCCTCGCCATTTCCCGAAAGACCTCGTTTTCGGAGGACGCTCCACATTCAAGAACTCTTCAAGAGATTCAATTTGTTTTAAAGTCCCAGTGAGTGAATTTACTTGATAATCAGCCACTTGGAGAAAAATAGTATCAATCTTGACATAGGATGCGCTGAAAGAGTAATAATTTTGGAATCAAATTGTGTAAATGTATGTGAGGTTTTCAAACGGACGTTATTTTTTCATATTTGATTTTATTGGAAAAGTGTGCATTTAAAAGTGCAAGATAAACATGGACATTCAATCTGAGTATTTCCGAAAACATGAGTTCAAATGACAGTTGAATGAACTATCAATAATTATAACGGTATTCTGGCATTGTGGAATATAGTCACAGGCAGAAAGTATTAGGGAATGTGCAACTTGAATTCAATATTCGATTGATTCAATTTAATAATTTGTTCAAGCTTAATTCAATCAGTTATGAGTTCAACATAGTTTTGGTCTCTGGAACAGAGATATCATTGGTAAAAAATGTGCACTGCTATCTCTATCTCCAAACTTTGACGTTGCAGCAAAGGAAACTTTGCCAAAAACAGGAAACAATGCAAAGAAAACTAATAGTTCATCCGAACATATTTCTGGAATTATCTCCAGATGATAAAAGAAAAATGCTTTGTAAGCATATAATATAAAGCAAAGACAAAGAATTTTTTTAATCAGGGCAAAAATTCATATGACGGTACGTTTAGATTACATTTTCTTTAACATTGGATGATTAATCATTGTGCTTCCTCTTATCGTGAATCAGTTCAATTGGAATTAATCTGTTATAATACGACGAAAACGAGGGAATGGTAGATTGGATGACTTGTGTTTTTTTCATATCCGGTTCTGTTTTGTACTATCTATGTTTCATATTGCAAGAAGCTTCAGTTTCTCAGAATGATAAATTAGAAACTGTAATCACCTTAATCTACGAGATGCAGTATGCAGCAGTGACTTATGAATTTAATTAATGGAACAGTGAGTTCATCCGTGTAAAACTAAAAGCTACTTGCGTTTATAGTCCGCTATAAACCAGGATTTTGCTGACAATAAGCAGATTTATGTTGAATACCTGAAAATATACAGTCACATTGAATTTGCCAGGCGTAAAATCACAAGTAAGCCATTTTTTAGTACCTACTTTCTGTTGCACTCCAACGATCTCTTGCATATTATTTGGTAAGGTGAATATCAGAGTCTATTCATCTATCATACCTAATAGGAGAAAATCTTGATTACGAAAATTATTTATGGATAGTGTTTGGCTGAAGTTTTGACTGACGAAATCACTTTTGGTCAAATATTCCACTCGGACGTAAAGTTTGGCCGAAGCAATAAGTGGTATTAATCGGAGCGAACCTAGTTAATTATGAAATATTACGATAGAGTAAGTTGGTACGCGGATATTGAGCGGTAGATTCTTGGAAGAATAGCAATTTGATTGTATTATTGACGAATCACATGAATATGTGTGATAAGTATTCTTATCTATTTACACCTGTGAGTTCAGCTTTGGCTTCGGTCTACCTTCAGTAGGGCATCATTGATGAGCGAATTAGAAATATGAACCAATGGACAACTGTGTCTTATCATCAAATTCAATTATTTGGAGCATAATATTATTACCAAACATGATTTCTCACCATGGCTTAGTGCTCTAGTGGATTGTTCACTGCACGCTTGTAACGTATCAATCTAGGGATGTATGGCTCACCGCGAGGGCTTCAAATTATACACAGGTATTATTGGATGACCACCTATATAGCTTGAAGGAGATTCTGGAACCATGAGAGATCATACATGATTAGAAATCGTCCCACAGATTTTGAACTCAAGTCCAGGATGATCTAATAATGGAGCGAGTTTATATGTCCCACTAGGGACCTTGATTGTCCTGAGGCTGTCGTGAATCCAAAGGCTTGAAATCAACTCAAACTACCACACATATTCTTGGAGCTCTCATCATATTCTGTTTCTTCAACAAAGTATTGATATAAATATGTTTTATTGGGTATAAGTTCTGTAATTTATTAGAAACACAATGTTTCAACAGCAAAGTGCTGCCTTTTTTTTTTTCTTGAAAAAGGCAGCACTTTGCTGTTGAAACGTTGTGTTTCTAATAAATTACAGAACTTATACCCAATGAAACATATTTATTTAAAAATGAGTTCTGAAAAGTTTTTTCCTTCATTAAAGTATTGATATGATCAATCTTATTATACATAAGACTTATGTTTCATCAAGACAAGATTTCTAGTCTTGGTGATCATTTCTTGATTTCAAGACGAGAAAATAAAATTTTTTTGTCTTGCCTATTTCTTGGCATCCAATTTCTTGTCTTGTCTCAAGAATTCTTGATATTTCTTGATCTTGACATCAAGGGGAAATCCCCTTTCTTTATTGCTTTATCTTATCCGAACACTCAGCTTAGAGTTAGTGTCTACCCTTTATCCTTCCTGTCAGTTATGTAATGAATCGATTCTAGCAACGTTTTCTAAGATTGCCACCAATAGAAATGACTGAAAAGTCTGTCATTTGCATGTTTTAATCGTATTTGCAATTATCAATTATTATATGATATAGCAATGTTTGAGATTCTGATGGATTTTCACATTTTTAACCCTACAGAATTTAAAAAACATAAGTTTGAATGAAATTGGTCTGTCTGAAACTATAATAATTTGAAAACTTGTACGAATTTTCGACTGAAATTTGATAATTCAGTTTTTTATTATAATGCTAGATTCAAATTTGTGAATGAGCTTTTTCAACCAGAAAATCTAGATGAAGACTCTCCATTTTCAAGAATACTTATACTGGTTAGGACTAAAATATAGCCTCCATCTGTAACCATAACAATGACAGGTTTCACTTTGAAAATGACATTGTCACTTTGACAATGACGAAGCAGTGATGAAACTGGCCATGAAATTTACTGTCGGGCAAAAACTGTAATAGCTGCAGCAGATTTTAATTATTCAATAATAGATTGATAAATATGCAGCTTTTAGAGATTAATTGTCTAGATATCAAGATTTCTTGACAAGAAATCTTGATTCTTGATAGCACTTTTTTTCTTGTCTTGGAAAATAGAAAATACTTCTTGTCTTGGTTTTGTCTTGATTTCAATACAAGATCAAGACAAGATCAAGATTACTTCTTGATTCTTGTGAAACACTACATAAGACGTTTCTTAATCACTGCATCACAGTGTGATAGTTCACTAGGTTTCGCGGTATTATCTTGTTATATTAAAATATTCAAACTATAAGCACAGAGAACAGAATCTGTAATTCTGTATTTATTGGTACCAAGCCATATAAAATGGTACTTTCATTCATTTATTTGCCCTACATAAAATTTTAGCTGAAAATTTCATTTACTTTAAACATTATAATTATCATGTTGTCAAAAGTGAATTCTGTTCGAGTCATGGAAATTTATCATATATATATATATATATATATATATATATATATATATATATATATATATATATATATATATATATATATATATATATATATATATATATATATATATATATATGTATTTGCCTGAGAGGATATAGATATTTCAAGATCTAAAATATTCTACGGGATATATCATACGAATATAAAGATAAAACTAATATTTCAAGAATCTACCTTAATTAAATATACAATTTCGACCTCCAACAATTCAGTGTCCAGGACCGCCATTGACTAATTTCCAATTTTATTTTGTACTGTCATAGAACGTTGTAAGAGCTATCTGACAGGAATATTCTTTGGGAATATTCTAGTAAAAAATAACAATTAGTATTGGGAGGAAGAAACATTTAGCAGAGACTAGTGGTGGGAACCGGTATCGGTACTATTCAATATCGGTTTTTGTAAGAATCAGGTACCCGGTTATTTGAATATGCAACTAACCGATTCTCTGTCTCGAGTTCGATTCCGATTCCAGTATCGGTTTTTAATTCTGATACAAGAATCAGTTTTCGATTCTGATTCCAAAATCGGTTTTGATTCTCATTCCAATTCTCGGTTCATTTCGACTTGATTCCAGAAGCAAGAAGAAAAATTCCGATTTTAGACACAGCTATTTTTAGCAACCATTGAAGAATAATGTGTTCTGTACTTGACTGATTTTATGTTTCAAATCAGGAGATTTGAAATGAACCGAAAAAGGGCATTTCTTGCTTTTTTCTTTTTGTTCACATATAGTTAATATTTTGTTACCTATATTGGTTTTATGTTATGAAGACGATTATTTTGGTCTTTCGAATCATTCACTGAACATATGAACTATCACTAATATTCAGTATGTGTGAAATATTCCAACGTCTTAGACAAAAATATATAGTATATGATGTAGCTATTTACTATTCATGAAATTAATTTTATTATCGATGACAAAGTGCGATGAAAATTCAGAGATTTGGTCCTACTTAATAATAATTAAATGTATTGACAAAATCAGGTAATTTAGTATCAAAGACTACCCATGATGCCGCTCGTTACACGGAAAAAAGTAAATGTCAACATTTAGTAAGATTTCTACTAGTTTTTGATGTTTTGAATAGTAACCCGGAACCTGCCTCGAAATTTGTCACTTATTACAAAGTGAAAAGTGGAAAAATATATCCTTGATCCACTAAAATGTATTATTTCTGAAGAAAAATAATACTGAGTCAAGATACAAATTTTAAAGTTCCAAATGATAAAATTTTCCATTTCTATACATATAATTTCATATAGAAGTATATAATATGTAACAGGGACTATTGTAAATAATAACTCTCAACCTTTAAATTTTAATGTTTCAAACACTAAAAATCTCCTATCTCATTTATAGAATTTCACGTATCAACATTATTTTTTTGAATATATATAATAGTAAATATTCCTATCTTGGTTTTAAATATTCTTCATTTCAAACAATAAAAACTAGCAATTCTTTCAGTAAAATATTTACTTGTACAGTATACTTATCGAAGTTTGAATTTCCATTTTTTTAAATATCAACAAATATTTTTTTTATTAATAATTGGTTCTTGGATGCAATATTGTATTTTTTTTTTTCATTTCAATTTGACATTTCGATCTTTTAACAAAGAGTCACCATCAGAAAATGATGATAAAAAGGAAACACGGCAAGTATCAAGATAATGAAAAATATACAGCAGATCAGATGAAAACGTAGATTATACATCTAGGACAAAAAGAACAATAAACTTCTGGCATTCATTCAAGGTTTGAGGAAAAACAACACTAGAGAGCCTCAAGCAGAGGAATCTATAATATTAGTCTTGACAAATATCATTGTGACTAGAATTATTTTTCCCTTTGTTTGAGGTACTCTCACATGGTTTTACCCAAAACTTGGATGAATTGCAGGAGATTATTGATTCTTTTTGTTGTAAATGTAGAGTCCACGTTTTCATGTCAAGGCTTCTGTAGATCTTTTACTATCCAGATTTTTGCTTTGTTTATTTTTGTATTATTATTTTTGATGATGATTATTCGTTCAAGGATCGAAACGTCAAACTGGAATGAAAAAAAAATACACAGAATTAAAATCGAAGAACCAATGATTCATAATTGAATTTCGAAGGAATTAATCGATTTTTTTCTTACCTTGCATTTTTGTAAACATGAAATATGCTATAATAAAGCTCAATAATTCGTTCGATAAGTAGTAATTTGTCAACTGAAATAAATAAATAATATAATCACAGCTTTTGTCTCAAGAGTGGTAATTTATTTGAAAAAATAATATACTTTTACATTTTCAGTACAAAAGTAAAATAAAAAAATCAAAATAAAAAACAATTATTACTATAAAATAATATCAAAGCGATGATCGACTGGATGGGTGATGAATGAAAACGATGATTGGATGTCAGTCACAGTTTAAAACTTTTTTCACACAAAAACCGACGTTTCGCTCACATTGTTGATATTGTTGCATTCTTCAGGGATATGTGTAGTCTAGAAATAGAATAATTATGGCATAAATCAAGTATCACACAAAACGGATATCTCACATTAGAAAAATAAATTGACACACTGTTGAAATTATAGATAAAGCAATAAATAAATAATTTAGAGTCTAAAAAAGATTCTATGAAACTCCCGGAGCTCAAATTACAGATAATTTTCATAGAAAACTTCATTATTGTTGCAGGATATTATCAATCTAACCGAATTTTCTTAGATAAATTATGTTATAAGATCATGAACTTCCTTCATTTCGTGCAAATGTCAACTTACAATACTTACATCGTATACTAATCGGACGTTAGCAACATCTCAATTTGTTCAACTTTTGGGGTATGATTTGTCAATTCGTTGATAGAAGTTCGAACTACTTGTTGTTTTATTTATTATGGAATTATGGATGAAAATATGATTTATATTAAAAAGTCGGCAAGTAGGGCTAGAAACACGTGATCAAATATTTGACAATATAATTAACCTTAACAATGCTTTATACAACTGGACCTTTATTGATATTAATGTAAATAATTTATATTTTAATGCTATACATCACTTACCTATTCTGTTAATTTTTCTTAGAGATAACCACTTAGCAATTCACTTGGTGGCACTTTCACTGCAAACTTTAGAGGCTTGTAGCTAATAATAGACTAGGAATCCTATGGGCTCTAAGCGCATTCGAGGAAAGGGTCAGAGAATCAGGTTTCAAACATGAAAAATTATGATGCAAATGATAAAATTGTTGAGTTCGAAATATACTTTTTATAAGCTGATGATTATAATAAGTATAAAGTGAATTTAGTATTGTATATAAAATTTACTATTTCACTTAAGTAGATTTTCATGGAGCTCATTGATAAAATTTAATAATTCTTTTAATATTAAATAAACTTGAGAATTCATTATTTCATATTGAAATAGTATAACTTAATATTCATTCTACATAAAATATGAGATCTGTACATGTATATTTTCATTATATATAATATATTAAAAAGTTCAGTTTGACTTACAAATTTTATGATTTGTCTTTGAATATTTTAGCTTTCAGACTATGAATTTTTACTTCCCAAACGATAAAGATTGAGTTTTTACTCAATAATTATTACAATTCCATTTTTTCAACAAGCACATTGTAATTTTTAATGTTTATAATACCAGTTTTTTGCATATAAACTTTAAATTTGAGTATTTAAACAATGATTATTGTGAATTGATTGTCAAAACAAAGATATTATTGCTTAAAAGTGTAATAATTAGTGATCATAACACTGCTTATTTAACATCAATCTTTATTTAGTATAATTCATTTTTTTCCGTGTATTGCTTGTTTTGAGTAGGAATAATTTCATGGTTAGATCAAGAGCAGATGGCATACTACTATTTACAGTCTCTTTTAGTTCATTTTGATGTCATTGTTTTGTTCAATGAACTAATAGAAAGATAGAATCTCTTGGAAAATGGGAATATTTGATATTCGGGATAATTTGCAATCCTCTTTGATGATCAGAATTTGGCGTTCATTTATATTCTGCAGTGTCACTAATAAAATAAAAGTAAAAATAAGTAAATGTGTCAATGTGTGGTAGTTGTGATGTACAAAATATAATTCTTCAAAATTTTGAATGCTTTGTTAGTTCTGGGACGAGTCACCATAAGATAAAACGCTCAACTAAAAGCCCATAAGGTATCTGGACTCGATAACCAGGTACTTGGATACCCGGTTAGATTTGGAACCGTGGAACCGGTCCCATTTTATTCCGGTTTTAACAGCACTTGCAGAGACCATTGTTCTTCAGACAAATTAATTAGAAATCCATCTCTTCATTATTATTCGAAGAAGTCAAATTATTCGCCTACTAGCATTGGCAAACTTCTAAAATGCTCCAGATGTCTTTATTCTGTTATAAATGTAGCACTTGCCAATTTCCCAGTCTTGGCTGATCAATTCAGAAGGATACCCCTAAAAGACAATGATAATAAATTTTTACTTTTTCCTTCCAATATCAAACAGATAATAATAATCCTATTAACCTCAAGAAAGGGAATTTATGGAACAATAAATCGAAGAACGATTTCATGAGAAAAATATGATGTTATCCTTTCCCCTTAATTGGAATATGTCGGTGACTAATATAACAACTTCATAATAAATCCTCAGTTACAGAAGATGCTTTATATCACCTCTATGCAGTTATTTCAATATGGACGAATAGGCGATTGAAAACTGCAACAAGCTTTTCTCTTGTTGTTTGTTCTACCAGATTCTATCAATTATTTCATTTACTCAGTCAAATAAGCTCGTTGGTTGATTTTTGCATGCACAAGTATAGCATAAATGCAAATATGCGTTGCCAATTACCAATTACGTAATTAAACATGGATATAACTATTTTTTTCTTCAAGCTCACTTTAAGAATATTTGGATAAATATCAGAATTAGTTATAGTGGGATGGAATTCAGTGTTTCTCTGATTATTTTGGATTACCAAAATCCCCTTGGAGTTAAATGCAATAAAGGTATGAAGAAGGATAGTTTATCCACCAAGAATATGAGAAACGTATACTGACGCTTCGTTGTATGAATAAGTACAATATATTTAATCACGGTATGATAATATAATACTTGTGAATAAATGAGATTAATTGAAAGTTATGTACTTACGAGTTTCGAGTTTTATGCATATATTCAGGACAATAGAAGCTTGGATGGAATTAATCTGTCACGAAGCGTTATAGGAGAAAAAGTTATGGAGTTGTATTGATAATTCCAATGGTCGGTTTGAGTCTGAAAATATTGCTTTCTACGTATGCCATTTTATTCACGATGAAAGCAGAATCAAAACTGTTTTAAGTAAGTAACCTTAGGCAATGTCACCGTATTCTCACCCGTGAGGTCTCTAGAGGACTCTATTGCGGTGACTTCTTCTTCAAACAAACAGAAATCCAATTCGAGATGTGCTGGTTCAAAGCCGCTATTTGCGATAACAAGAGCTGAACATTGCAACTCACAAAGAAAATGTTATTGTTTCTATTCTCTCTCGTTTATTTAAACATGAAATTATTACTGCTAATGATTAAGAAGCTATTGATGTTCAAGAGAATAAACAATAGCGAACTTAGGTAGTCATATTTGAAGCTATATTAAGAGAACACTGTTAATCGTAGACAATGGAGCTAGACCTGTAAAACAACTAGTTGCCGGATGATGACATCAATTAACTTTCATGATTGAATATAATAACTTTATTTTATATACAGTGCTGAAGCATAATGTGAGTATTACCGTACGACTGGAAGAAATCTTATTTTCACACTTGCATAACTTATCTTTCCATAATCCGTACTAATACAAAACAATCTATTCTACCTTACCCTCAAACATAAGTTTTCGATGTGAAACTATAGTATTTGAAGCTCGGAATGTGAAAATTTCAACATATTCTTCAGACAAAGAAAATGCTGCACAATGATTTTTTCCATATGATGTTTTAATTGGTTTATTTTGTGCGATAAATATTATATTCGGTCTGAATTGCCACATGGAAGATATTGTCATCTTTATCGAATATAAATTCTCTATCAGCCCTCTCATCAATTTCGATACTACTCCCACATATTTTTATTTACATTCGCGAGCTTTGAAAACCCGACTATGAGCAAGAGAAATATTCCAGAGAGCTTCCTGCTGCTCCAGCAACTGCAACAATATTTCGAAGAGAGTACGCACGAATCTTGAGCTCATCTTGGGCTACAAATGCATATTCCTCCCTGGAAATTGAGTTTTAGACGCTCTTGGAATATATTTCCCTCTGGAATCTAAGAGCAAAAATAAAATATAAGCTCGATCGATGATGCAAATATATCTGAGGATTTTCTCCTCATTATTATTCGGAGCAGAATGCATTCGGTGATAAATCTTTCATCATCATAGAGGATACCAGAATCAGTTAGGTGGCTCCAATTTCCAGAAATCAATTCAGGAGCAAAGTTCAAAGTAATAACACACTAAGATATTTGTTTTTGAGCGAATTACTCCTTCTAAGGCTTCCTATTATTTCCAGTCTAAATGTAAGCAGCATGCCAAATTCCCCAAACCGAGGGGCTGACTTTTTTTACTCCTAATGTAGATAGCAGAGACGCCTTTCTGACAGATTCATATCACCAAATCAATCTGAAATAAATAAACAGTATAACTGTGCCACGGCATAATATCAGTACGTACTTTAATTCAGCTCACACGTTCTATATATAGTGTTTTTCTACTCAAATTGACATGTCTGTAACTAGTAACATACATTCCTACAATATGATGTAGTTACTCATCATTACGCAGTTTTGTAAGTACTCTTGCTCTAAAAGTTCACTTAATCCAATTTTTATTCCGACGAAGGAAGGAAATCAGAATGATTACGAATATATAAGAGTGTCAATTACTTGTCACTTTTTGATGTTATGCATACCCACATACGAGGTATGAGAGAAAATATAACAGCTTCATACCTGAGTATGTGTGAAACTAATCTAGAACTCAATTACATAGTAGGATTGGAAAAAAAAAACAAATTTCGGATTAGATTTCTATGAAATGTGTCAAGCCATGTGAAAAATGTTTTAATAGACTCCAGGTTCCAGCAAAGCAATATCATCCGATTCAAGTGCAAAATCTTGTTTTCTAGGTACCTGCAGCATTCTATAGATTTATTTTGTTCTGCACTTGTTGTTGAAGAGGTAAATCTGAAATAGCTTTCTTTCAAAACTCAGTTTCGATATTGGTCCACTATTCAAGTCTTCCAAATAAATCTGTAGTTCTCATTTCCACAACAACCTATTTTGAATTACTTTTGGCTTCTTAGATTTGCTGTCAGATTTGAGTATTATATTTTAGGATGTGAGCAGAATTCCTGGGATGGAAATATATTTGGAGGAATACTGTAAGTTGTCATTGGAAATAAGACATGATGACATTATATACGAACGCAGGAGCAAAATGTGCAAGAGATCACGTGTGTTTGATAACAGATTTTTCAATTTGTTGTTGGAGGAACGAAAAGACAATGAACTCCAAAATATATACTCCGTTGATGATTCAACAAAGTTTGCGGCATGTCCTCAGCATAGTAATTTCAGAAATCATAGCCCTGTGTTGAGATTCATTGTAATGCATGAAATTCATAAAAAAAAAAACTCTGTAAGAACAGCTAGATAAAAGAGCAATATCTAAAAACGAAATTGCGACCTCCAAATTCTCAAATTCTTATCTCTCAGAGAATAAAATCCTCTGGCATTCACCCAAGGCTTGAGGAAAACCATGTGAAAACCCTAAACAGAGGAATATATCCTACTTGGTACAGCAAATCCCAAATCACAAAATACACGACATTTCAACAAGACAGCGTAGCGCTACTTTTTGCTATCAGTTTGGCTCGCAGCTGCAGTGTCAAATAGTTTTCAGTGTACTTCATAATCCAAAATATACACTGAACTACACTAACCAAAACATAGTCATTATATATGTGTGTTATTGATTACAGAAAGCCAAACATTTGATAAACCAAAATCATCAGTATGGTTGAAGTTATTTGGATGTTTCAATATCTCAATTGCTTCTCTGACCAATCGATGAGCATCTTGTGACTATTCTTGTTTCTTCATCGATCACGGTAGATTGGTCAGAGAAGCAATTGAGATACTTTGACATCCAAATAACTTCAACCATATTGATGGTTTTGAATTATTGAATGTTTGGCTTTATGTAATCAATAACACACATATATAATGACAATGTTTCAGTTGATGTAGCTCTGTGTATACTTTGGATTATAAAATATACTGAAGACTATTGGACACTGCAGTTGTGAGCCAAACTAATAGCAAAGAGTAGCGCTATGCTATCTTGTTGAAATGTCATATATTCTGTGATTTAAGATGTATGCGGAGCTGTACCAAGTACGACATATTCCTCTGTTTGGGGTTCTCACGTGGTTTTCCTTCAAGCCTTGGGTAAATGCCAGAGGATTTTACTCTTTTTGTTCAAGTGTGATATCCACGTTATCACATCTAGTATACTGTATATTTTTAGTATCCAGTTACTTGCCTTGTTTCATTTTGTATCATTGTTTTCTGAAAAAGATCCTTGATCAGAAGATTGAAACGTCAAAGTTTTAGCTAAATATACAGAATTCAAAGTCAAAAGTCGTTTTTATTGAATAAAATTCTGGAAAAGTATGGACTATTATCTATTTCCTGTTGATTATTGCAAAGAGAATCGAGAACGGTTCATTTCAATACTAGGCAGTGATTTGTGTACTGTGTACAGTGAACTTGAAAATTGGTATCAAATGATATCTCATATCATATCATTTATCCTATAAAAAATATCTTCATCATTTTATCAGGATACTTGCCCATATTTCTTGATCAATTTGACAATTATATTTTCAATCATCCTTCATGTATTGTATGCTCAAGTCTTAACAATTTGAGCAAGGTATCAATCCAATGAAATTCTTAATTAATTTACTTTGGGAACTTATTGATTGATATAATTACGTCGGATCATTTATTACTATTATATGATGTTATCTTCGAACTTCCAGGAACTGATCACAATCTTGGAGGACGCTTGGCAATAAGGCGGTACAATAACAAACTACCGAGAACCAGAGATTTATTAGCGATGAATAAGCTGACGCAACATTATACACATGAAAATCTGTCCAACATATATATTAAGAAGAATAAGTACGAAAATTGATGAAACCAAAACAAATTGTGTCTTGTATCGTCACCTGGTAGGCTGAGTATTCTGGCTCAACTTCTAAGGGTTGTAAGCGTTTGCGTTAGTACGTACAGGCAGAATGACAGTTCTCGGCCCACCGAAAGGTGAAATTACTAATGGACACTTTTTCTTCGTGTTATTGGTACAAAGTAGATTAAGACATGGTTGAACAATCTCGGACACAAATGGAATCATCAAAATGGAGCATCATTTTGTAGTGAACTATTGTAGACCAATATGTGAGATAGCTGATGTCAAAGGAATGTCAACAATGTATTTTGCATCTAGAATTCTATATGAAATAGCAATGTGCGTAATAGTTGCCACATTTGCTAACTGTGTATCAAAAGTGAATAAGAAGAATGATTCCTTACAAGTTTGAAACATAATCTACCTGATTTTGGGTGCCGATTTGCATTATGGATAAAAAATGAGTCCAAAAAGCTGAGGCGAATACAAGATAATAATCAAAGTAGTCGACGGAATCCGATGGCTCTACATTAGAAAAGGCGAAATTGATCGTATTCAGAAACAAGATCAAGGCCAGTGGTCTTTGTGTTGCAAAAGAATTTTTTTGTTGATCACCTCGAAATATGAAGAAATACGAATGCCAGGCTGGTCTTTCGAACCGCCAGGATACGAAAAATATCATATTTCATCTGGTCTACTGAAAACAATAATCGTTTTGCATTGGGACAATGTATCTATCAAAAATCAAATTGTGACATTATCTCTCCAATTCGACAGTTTTGGCTTCTGTTCACTGTGATGTATTCCCGAGCCAAATAAATTTCAGCTGGAAAACGATTCAAGCAAAATGAAAATTAGGTAACAGCTATAGAAAGGTATTCTGAAGGTTTTCCAAATGTGAATTCCATCTAATGGGGAAACGTTGGACATATTGTGAAAAGTTGCGTTTCCAAATTATTTGGATATTACTCATATAGCATAAAATTTGAATGCGGAAATACCACGCCGTCATAAAAAAGTGAGCAGCGTGCCAAGTAAGAACTGAGCATGCAGGGGATTCAGATAAGTCTAGACGAGGAATAATTTCAATTATGAATAATAAAAACATTTTGAGGAAGAATCGATCCATCCGAACTGACTAGGCTGAGAATGAATGTCTACTACATAGAATTTGATTTATACTATCAATAATTACATCAATCATTTTCCAGATAAATATGTTTTATTGGGTATAAGGCAGCACTTTGCTGTCGAAACGTTGTGTTTCTAATAAATTACAGAACTTATACCCAATAAGACATATTTATTTAAAAATGAATTCTGAAAAGTTTTTCCCTCCATTTTCCGGATATATTATTTAATATTGAAGATTTCAGTCCTGAGTGATCACATTATTCACGGAATCAATCAAATGCACGGTTACCCTGATATTTTCTCGCATTGAAGTTTTCTATTTCGCAAACATTGATGAGCTATCATACTCATAGGCCTGTTGATGAATTGGTGTTCATTATTTACTTAGAAGTGATAAATTAGGGATGATGTCCAGCTGATTAGATATCTTGCTGCAAATCTGATATAACAAGATATTAGAGCAGAAGCAGATGGACGACGTCACAGCACGATCTACCCTTGACATAATCCGGAGTGCAATCTCACCGCGAGATTACACATCATGGCAGCTCCAGACTAATTGGTTGTAAACACACATGACACTTACACGTGACACATACTAACTATTTATTTGCCACTGTGCTACATCTCACGTTACCTCATTTGTCTACTGGTGACTCGACCGTAATATAACAACTAGATGGGTGGAAAGTATAACGACATTATAGGTAACATGTAGGTGGACTGAATATATTCGGACTGCTTCTGGTGCTCGACTACATCCATGAATTTGACTCCATGGAAAAAACTTGGGTAGGGTGAAATAATTAGTTATATCCCGTAAATTTTTTCAATTGACCTGCTGCGTCAAATTGCAATTGACTCCTTGTACATTTTCTCAAGAGGACAAATGAAGTTTCCAGGAGACATATCGAGTTCAAGAACTGTTTATACAGATAATTTTCGGAGCTCACGTAGTACGCTAGATGAGAACTGAAGATGGATACGTAGAATACCTTAGATAGTTCCCTAATGCTTTGAATAGGTATGTAAATTGGAGCAGAACAAAAACTAAAACAAAATTTTCTTGTGAAATTTGATGTTTATCATAATACGTTTGTGTTTTGAACATTAAGTTTCACATTTCTTGCCTCTTAAATGTACCTAATTTGAAAGAATTGACTAGCTTGACCGTCCTTCCGAAATTGATCTTAAAATGTTCCTCCAAATGTTTACAAACTTGTAATTGCTCACCTTGTGTTCAACGATTAGAAGCTTGGAATATAAAGAACTATTCAGAGACAGAAATAAAAATTAATTTTATAACTTCTTTATGTTTCTCTCATCGTTTATAAATCTCGCATTTCTCACGCTGTAAACTCAAAAAATATTTTTGTTCGTGTAAATGCTCATCTCCGGCTTACAGTATCAAATTTGTTCCTCAAAGTATATAAAAGCTACAAAATTGATAAGATATTATATTTGCTACAGTTATTTCAACAAAATTTGAATCTCAAGCATCGATCATAAGGTATAACCTGAAAACTTAGGATTGGTAATTGCAAACCCCATAAGCTCGCTGATTCATAGAATGTATTCATAAAGTGGAACATAGTTATCATCTCACTCAAGAAGCTCAGAGCTTGGCAACAGAATATTAAATACTCACTCAAACGCGGTCACACTGGAATTTGTAGTCGGGTAGAACAAAAGAATTGAAGCAGTATTATCTGGTTTGCATTATCATAAATATGAGATTTGATTAAGCTCCGCAATCTAGTCAGACCTTTTTTGACAAGAGCATAACAAACGGCGTACGCGTGCATTTACAACATAATCTTTCTTGATTTCTGCATCCATGGTTTGAAGTTTGAACTCAAGGTTTGTTCGGTCACAAATTGCTGGAGTAAAAAAATAAGATATGAGTGGTTGTTCCATAAATAGCAGGTATGAATGATAATGACTTCTGCTGCTGCAATCTGGTTTACACTTGCAGTAGAATAGAATATATATTGTTTCATTATTCCATTTATATAGAGCTGATGATTGTATGTTATAATACTTATGTGTTAGCTGTTATATTAGATGGAGACTTTTCAAAGAAGACGTGCACAAAATCATCATTTGAACTTTCGAAGTGAATTGTTTTCATGCGATTTTTGACGCGCAGATTACTAAAAGTGAGACGATAAATGATACTATAGAGAAAAAACATAGAGAAATGTGTCAGGCATGTATATGTCTGAAATAATGTTAGGTCATGTCTATCATTGTGGCATTCTTCACTAACATTTATGGGTATCAGATTGGAGCAATTACAATTCAAACACAAATATCAACTGCATAATATGTACTACATAACTAGGATGGGGATGAACTATTTACTCCTGATTTCAAAAGCAGTTAATTAGAATACCTCAGAAAGCCGAAGTAGTTTGCGAATAGAGGAATCATTGAAACTCGGTTGATAAACCAGTCTTTCGACGATAGGTACCTATCTCATCAGCTGTACATGAATAAAGACCGCAATCGAGGACGATGTAATACAGTCTTCGTGAGTTCTTGCATTCAGTGGTCGCTATTTATTCATGTCCAGTGTTAAGTAATCTCAATGCTTTATCCAAATTTCATGAGTTTCCAATATGTTATTAAGCAGTGTGAATATCTGATCTGATGATGTAAACCTTTGAACAGCTTTTTGTGAATGAAATAATAATTTGCAAGGTTGTGAAATATTCTCAATTCATTTTCTTTTTTCTACTGAGCTGAGAGTTTTGCGCTAACGTGAGTTTAATGAACTTTTACATAACTTTCGAATATATCTGATCTAATTTTTTTAGTACAAAAGCTGGCTTCACGGTAAAAGAAAGATTGGCAATGTATGAGTAAGATTTTTTCCCAGCATCTTTTTGGTTGATAAAGTTATTGATAGGAGACTTCACTGGAGCCTGACTTTCCTATACTGCAAGCTATCAAACGAGCAAAAAAATTCTTGTAGATGAGACTGCATGGATTATTGATTGTTGCTATGATGAGGTCAACGGGAGCAAAATTCTAATTTCACATGGGACTCTATATACAGGACTATGAAAATCCTGTCTTGTTGATGTTTCCTTCGCTACTGATTTTGTATGTCTTGTCAATTTTTACTGTATTCCACTTGAATTCTCTTCAACGAGTTTCAAATCTCAATTTTTATTCTAAAAAAATAAATCTCTTGACTCTCAAAAATCTGATTACAAATGAATTTTATCATCCCCTCAAATCGCTATATTCCACTTATGCCCAATATTATGAAGGACAAAGTGAATTTATTTCCAAAGTAAATTTAATCCATTTAGAAAATTCTAATCGAATTGTTATTCTTTATGACAGTAAAAACATTGATGTCAAAAAATCAACTGTCATTTCACAGAGTGAATTTTATTTACTTTGGAAGTAAATTCATTTGTCCTTCATAATACTGGGCATGAGAAAACAATTAATTCCTATGTTAAAACAAATGGAGACGTGATTCCCAGACAATATCTTCGGCGCTGATACTCTTTTCTTAATATGCTTGTAAATCAGTCGATACATTATTGAGAGATATCTTATTTATCTAACGAACGATAAACGAAAGACTCATGCATTCTGTAACTTCTTGTGCGAAGAGCTATCTTATCTTGGCATGTTTACGCGGAATGCAGAATACATTTTTTTCAGCTGGAATATAGATAGGATGCACTCATATTTGAGATTATCAAGTATTCAAGACTATTATAGACTTCGTGAATGTCAATGATTTGTTTCTTTTGGGCTGGAATCAGTACATTAAATTATAGTAGCCTGTGACGTTTGATGCGTGAGTATAGCACTAGATGAAATACAGTTGACTCGTCTGCCATTTTGAAGCCCATTGTCAGTTGTTAACCGTTTACCGATGTGTGAACTTTGATATAATTTAATAAAATAATTGCAAATGACGAGCTGTTCTTGGCCCAGTTATATTATGCATTCAAGATACGGGTTCTGATTCTACAAATGAGTAATTTTTATTTCTCAATACATCATTTGAATGTGGAGAAATATATTTCAAGCTACTTAACCTGAATTTGAATTTCGAATCTAACTGTTCGATTATAAGAGGCTGAGTGCATTATTCAGAATAAATGTCAGCATTATTGCAAAAGTCTTTGTCCTCCAGTGATTTTCTCAATGGTTTGCTACTAAACTGTCATAATTTTCCGAAGTTTTGCAGTTTTTGCAAATTATTTGTTGGAGCACTACACTGATGTGAGAGGCTTGGGGATTAAAAATTCTGAGATTTCAAACAAAAATGGAACTATCAACCACAATTCCAAATGAGCTAACAAGAAAGATACAAAAAGCAAGTAATTGCGTTTCATATGACTTGAACTGTTTTTTAAATTGAATTGAATTATTGTATTCTCCATGATTACCTCAACTGATATCTTAGATTTCATCTTTTTTGCTTATTATTATTGATTATTTAACCTGCTCTGACCAGAGCAAATATTGAGGTACTTACCAAGGTACCTATTTGTTCAAATCACCATACTACCTACTTTAACTTTATAATTTGAATACTAAACATTCACAGATTTTATGTAGAAAATTAATGCAAGCAGATGAATTTCTTCAAGAACAAGATGCACAACTGCCTGCTATTTGTATCTTTTTATTATTCATCAAGAAACCTACATAATTCACACAAAATCATATAAATGAGAATATTGGACGTTTCACAGACTTGTCAGTGGGCTCCAAGATGGCGGACGAATCGACTATGCTTATCTAGTGCTGTACGCGTGCGATTTATGTCATTCTGTATCATTCCGCATGCTTTGCGATGAAAGGAACAGTAAATCAATTGAAGCATGTAGATTTCTGTTTATTCGCAGCCGTTGATTTGGCAGAAGCGGCTTAAGCTAGGCTATATATCTGCGGATATTTTTATGTAGCTATAAAGTGAATTGTGGACTAAGGTGAATTTTTATAACCCATACGAGAGTGATCTTATACCGGATTATCTAAAGTGCAATATATTATATAATAGAGGTAATGTCGATCGTGAAGATATTTTGTTGTGAGTTTTCATCTTATAAATGTCGATTAGAATTGAACATAATGAATGAAATGAGACAGCTTGGATAAAACTAAATGAAATGATGTAAGATAAAGTAGTTCTGACTTCGGTATTTGAAAAATTGAGGTCAATACATGTTCTCGAATAGTCAAGAGAAATTTGTTGTCATATATCACAATTATTTGACTAATGGTTGGAGTAATTGTTACTTTTCTATAAGCATAGTTACATGTTATGTAACACATATTTTTGTCTGGCCGTCTGTCTGTTATAGTAACTAAGTTATCAAAAGTGTTAGAAGGACAATAATGTCGGCGGTCAACAATGTACTTTTCGAGGGCCTCTGGCTCGAGATGTGTACGTTGACCTTGCTATACTATTAGGATACTCTTCACTTTTTCAGATTTCTGATAGTAGACAATCGATATATCCATGAATACCCTAAAGCTACACTCTGCTAGCAGGAATGTGTAGAGCATATATGTACATATTTCTGCTACTATGGTTTCATGAATCTTGAATATAATACATTATAAAGTCAAAGGCATTAGAACAGTACAAAGTTATCATATGATGTGATCCAATTTCTTCAGCTCCCAAAGCTTCCAATTGAAAATAGGTGCTACAAATATTCCCTTCTAGATACGGAATCATTGAGGCTGGACTTGTACTGGAATAATATGTGTCATTTATTGTTCTTATTCATTGTATACTACTATTCATTTTATTATGACACTCTATAGAAAACCAGTTTCTGCGAAATAGAATTGTAATAGAGGTTGAATGATCCATTTACTCCGGATATTTACCCAGATAACTTCCAGCAGAAGCACGGTACATTTAACAACAGAAGTAACGTTGCGTCTAAGTCGTTTCAGCAAGTAAAAGTAGCAAGAAAACTTTTTCGCTATGTAAGCCCAACTTTTAAAGTTCACTTGAAAAATATTCACTTTCTGTATTAGTATTTACTGACAGTGAGAGAAGTCTTTCTGAGTCAAGACAAATTATTTTGGCTGTAAATGTCTTCGAAACTTTCTGCTAACGGTTATTACACTCTCGAAACGAGTTACTAGCACATTGTACAAACTACGTGCTTATGTACTAGGCACATTATCGTTGTTAGCTCAGTGCTAAGATGCAGTCGTGGAGACAAAACATGTGATAAGTGCAAAAACGTGATCAACACGGGGCTCAAACAGAATATTTATTAAATTGTTGAGAATCAAAACCTGAGTAGTTTCACAAAATTACAAATTCAGAAGTTGGTTTTCACACCATCGTCCTGAATAAGGCAGCAACTGTTGACACGTGTCTCGTCCTTATAAGGACTCTACAATCAAGTAAAGCAAGCCGCAGATAGTTTGCCTTATAGCCCCAAAGCTAATCAACAGTAAGTTGATACATGGCATGCAGAAATTTAAATCTGCAGCAGTGCCATCTGTCATAATGGAGTCGAGGTGGCAAAATATTAACTATCTTGAAGATTTAAAATTCTGAGATTTCAAACAAAAATGGAACTATCAACCACAATTCCAAATGAGCTAACAAGAAAGATACAAAAAGCAAGTAATTGCGTTTCATATGACTTGAACTGTTTTTTAAATTGAATTGAATTATTGTATTCTCCATGATTACCTCAACTGATATCTTGGATTTCATCTTTTTTGCTTATTATTATTGATTATTCAACCTGCTCTGACCAGAGCAAATATTGAGGTACTTACCAAGGTACCTACTTGTTCAAATCACCATACTACCTACTTTAACTTTATAATTTGAATACTAAACATTCACAGATTTTATGTAGAAAATTAATGCAAGCAGATGAATTTCTTCAAGAACAAGATGCACAACTGCCTGCTATTTGTATCTTTTTATTATTCATCAAGAAACCTACATAATTCACACAAAATCATATAAATGAGAATATTGGACGTTTCACAGACTTGTCAGTGGGCTCCAAGATGGCGGACGAATCGACTATGCTTATCTAGTGCTGTACGCGTGCGATTTATGTCATTCTGTATCATTCCGCATGCTTTGCGATGAAAGGAACAGTAAATCAATTGAAGCATGTAGATTTCTGTTTATTCGCAGCCGTTGATTTGGCAGAAGCGGCTTAAGCTAGGCTATATATCTGCGGATATTTTTATGTAGCTATAAAGTGAATTGTGGACTAAGGTGAATTTTTATAACCCATACGAGAGTGATCTTATACCGGATTATCTAAAGTGCAATATATTATATAATAGAGGTAATGTCGATCGTGAAGATATTTTGTTGTGAGTTTTCATCTTATAAATGTCGATTAGAATTGAACATAATGAATGAAATGAGACAGCTTGGATAAAACTAAATGAAATGATGTAAGATAAAGTAGTTCTGACTTCGGTATTTGAAAAATTGAGGTCAATACATGTTCTCGAATAGTCAAGAGAAATTTGTTGTCATATATCACAATTATTTGACTAATGGTTGGAGTAATTGTTACTTTTCTATAAGCATAGTTACATGTTATGTAACACATATTTTTGTCTGGCCGTCTGTCTGTTATAGTAACTAAGTTATCAAAAGTGTTAGAAGGACAATAATGTCGGCGGTCAACAATGTACTTTTCGAGGGCCTCTGGCTCGAGATGTGTACGTTGACCTTGCTATACTATTAGGATACTCTTCACTTTTTCAGATTTCTGATAGTAGACAATCGATATATCCATGAATACCCTAAAGCTACACTCTGCTAGCAGGAATGTGTAGAGCATATATGTACATATTTCTGCTACTATGGTTTCATGAATCTTGAATATAATACATTATAAAGTCAAAGGCATTAGAACAGTACAAAGTTATCATATGATGTGATCCAATTTCTTCAGCTCCCAAAGCTTCCAATTGAAAATAGGTGCTACAAATATTCCCTTCTAGATACGGAATCATTGAGGCTGGACTTGTACTGGAATAATATGTGTCATTTATTGTTCTTATTCATTGTATACTACTATTCATTTTATTATGACACTCTATAGAAAACCAGTTTCTGCGAAATAGAATTGTAATAGAGGTTGAATGATCCATTTACTCCGGATATTTACCCAGATAACTTCCAGCAGAAGCACGGTACATTTAACAACAGAAGTAACGTTGCGTCTAAGTCGTTTCAGCAAGTAAAAGTAGCAAGAAAACTTTTTCGCTATGTAAGCCCAACTTTTAAAGTTCACTTGAAAAATATTCACTTTCTGTATTAGTATTTACTGACAGTGAGAGAAGTCTTTCTGAGTCAAGACAAATTATTTTGGCTGTAAATGTCTTCGAAACTTTCTGCTAACGGTTATTACACTCTCGAAACGAGTTACTAGCACATTGTACAAACTACGTGCTTATGTACTAGGCACATTATCGTTGTTAGCTCAGTGCTAAGATGCAGTCGTGGAGACAAAACATGTGATAAGTGCAAAAACGTGATCAACACGGGGCTCAAACAGAATATTTATTAAATTGTTGAGAATCAAAACCTGAGTAGTTTCACAGAATTACAAATTCAGAAGTTGGTTTTCACACCATCGTCCTGAATAAGGCAGCAACTGTTGACACGTGTCTCGTCCTTATAAGGACTCTACAATCAAGTAAAGCAAGCCGCAGATAGTTTGCCTTATAGCCCCAAAGCTAATCAACAGTAAGTTGATACATGGCATGCAGAAATTTAAATCTGCAGCAGTGCCATCTGTCATAATGGAGTCGAGGTGGCAAAATATTAACTATCTTGAAGATTTCTATGAAATTTAATTCAAGGTTCCGTAAGTTGAGCTTTATTGAACACTTCGTTGACACATAAAATTTTTTTTATTACTTCTGAAGAACTCATTACACTTCATATATTTCTAAACACTGATAAACGATATGTCATGGATTGTTTGGAAAAATGAATTGGAATTGCAAATATATTACGAATGTTTGGTTTTCTGGAGCAAAGTTTCATCATTAAATTTTGAACAATGGGAGCTTCAGTTTGATGAAATTAACTTTAGTTGAAACTAAGATGAGTTATTCCAGAAAATTCAATTTCGAATAAAATAATCTTGTTTCTGTACACTACAAGTACAATTGCCTAGATACATAGTATTCTACCTTTGTTAACAAGTTGTGAAAACACCTCTCTTTATTAGCTAGAAATTATCTCTCGTGAGGATAATAACGCGGTCAGAGATATATACACAAGCCTTGTGCGAAGAAAATTCACAGGAGACACAACCGCGAGTCCCGTGTGCTCATCAACGACTTGTGTATAATAAGAAGCAGAGAAAGTCCAACCACATCGCCCAAAGCTGAAGACTAAAGTTGAGATGTCAAGAAAAGAATTTGGAGTCTAAGGGGAACAGTTGAAGTTTTCTTTTACTGGAACTGTATCACATGGACTATTGATAGGAGAAGGAGAAAAAAGTAGAAACAGAGTTATTCTCATAGGAAAAATTCATTTAAGGCGATGTATCCAGCAGTATTCCTCCTATATTCAGCCTTCAAACGTGCTAAGGGTCCATTTATAGGCTTCATCAATATATTGCTATCAACGTTGAGCTGACGACTGGATACCTCACCCACAGGGATATTCATTTTCATATCATCGTCGAAATCGAAAAGTAGTGATAACTTTTCCGTCACCTCTGCCAGAACAGTCTAGGAGATCAAAAAGTACAAATTCACTTGAATGTAATTTGAGTTATGTGAAAGGCATTCAACAGTCCTTTTCAAGATTCTGAAAAAATTTCAATAGACACCTTTTCCACTTCATATTATACTTATTCAGTTGGAAGTTGAGATATCAGTATTTCTGTTCTTGGTTAACTTTTAATTAAGATGTCATCTTGGTAATAGAGATGAAAATATTGATTGTGATACGTTCTGATATTATGGAACCAAACAATTGATGCAATCATAACATATCAACTTATCGCGCAAAATCTGTTTATCAGAATAACATAATCATCAAATACATGAAATAAAGTTCAAGAAAGTGAACAATTCAATAATTCCTAGTGCCACTTGATAAGAAAATATCATTCCATTCCTCCTCTCACTCCTCGTCTCGATAAAGCTAGAGCCGCTTTGAACGTTAAATTATTCACCCCGTTTCCCTAAAGGTGTCCTCGTGAGTCCTGACATACAAGACCGCCCATGATCTACAAAACATCTCGTGGATCACTTATCACTCACCCCACGCACGCTCGCATTGATTTTTCATTCGGTGTCAATTCCAACGTGCTTGATACCGAGTCTAAAGACTTTAGGTCTGTGTATTGGAACTGACGTTTGAGTTAATAATTTAGGGGCGGACAGATTGCGCGATGAAACATGGAGATAATAGAAGGAAGATATTTGGTTGTGTTTATTTGAGTAGGGATAACGAAAAAGCCGTAAGAACACCCTTTTGACTTTTTAGCACTATTTGAAAAACGAAATTTTTCTGAAAACTCTCAGTCAAAACTCCAATCCATTATCAGATAGAAGGTTCTTCTGATAATCATTGGAGTATCACAATGACTATCTCTCATTGATTGATCTTATATTTGATTTTCATCGCAGAGAATGTTCTCCATATATATTTATATTCATGCGAACTACAAAATTAATGCAATCGTTCTATAAAATTAATGTGAAAGTTTCATTTGATTTTTTTCCAATGCCAACAATTTTGGCAAGTAAAACGCGTGATACTTATGCCTAAAAGAATTGAATTCATTGGTCTGGTGCCGCAAATGATGTTCCTCGAGTAAAATAGGAAATTATTTCACTTTTTGTCAAGCTATAGAATTATTAGGTTAGTTCATCAAGTTTTTATAGGTCTATGCCAAGATTCTTTGAATTTTATGGCTTACGAGTAGATTGTCATCTAATTTGTACAATAAAATATTATATTTTTCAATAAAATACGCGTTGTAAACTGAGATTTAGTTATTTTCAATTGAAATCATCATCTTTATGTTGCCTCTATAGTACCAAAGAACGTAATATGAAAGTTCATGATAGGATTTATCCTTCCAATATGTTTTGCTCCATCCATTTTTCTATGCTCCTTCCCGGTATCAGATAGGTGTTTCTTCTATACTTTGCTTCCAATCGAAGCATAATTCAACTCTATATTTGTTTCCTAAGTTTCTCAACATCTGGAACATTGCCTTCTCCAAGCAAAGCAAGCTAACAGACCCTTGAACCTCATGTACTTTTCTGGGAACGCCTCTGAATTGGGTATACAAGAGGACTCTTGCCTATGTGTTTGTCACCAGAATGATGTTGATACGTCTTATCAATTCGTTACAACGAATCTCGAGATTCAAGATCATTATTCTACGCACGTTGTGAACGATCGACAAAGAAGTAGAAGAGGAACGTCGGTTATTTGATGCACCCCCAAATTCAAAGATGAACAGTTTGCATTGTAATGTAGAACATTATCGATATACTTAGCTCAGTAGTTAATATAGATTGAAGTTTTGATTTTTCTTGTATCAGAAGGCTACAGTTGCATTCAGTACTGTGAATGTTGAAACTTTGTATCAGATTTTAATATATTATAGAAATTTTTGTATTTTACAGCAAAAATGTACTCAGTTTCATCCAAATCAACTGCCTTATAGCGTTATAAAACATTAAAGAGTAGTTTCATGAAAGTCTATGTTCTTACAGTAGTTCTAAACAAGTAAAACACTAACTTGGACTTCCAGAGTTTCCTAATCGACATCGGTACAATATTGATTGATAATCATCAATAATTCTTATACACATTTCTCATGGTTACAATAATATGTCTCGTAGTTCAATTCTATAGAATGCAATTCAACTCCAGAATATTCGATTCATGTTACGACTGGGTTTGCAGCAACGTTTTGTACAGTAATTCAAGATGTCGTTATTGTTTTAGAATTTATCTGCACAAACAAATAAGAGTACAGTTGTGTACAAGAAGTATTTACATTCTCTATTTGGTTTTCGGTATTTCCCATTTCCGATTGAAGTGGAGGCGCTTCCACTGAATCTGCAATTCAATTTTGTGTCGATCCGTGCATCACTCTAAAGATTTGCATTCGAGTGTTTGTTGATGTTTTCGTTGAACTAGAATTGGACGAGAAACATAAAGATTGCTTGAAGATATTCATTAGTTGCTGATCAGTCTTCCTTGCTGTCATGGAATCGTTTGATCGGTGAAGAAATGGTTTTGATTGGAAATAAATAAATAAAAGTCGAGCTAAGTGTGTATTTCAAAGCGCTATCAAACCATTTTTGTGCCTAATCCAAATTCATGATTTAATTCATACAAGCAATCATATTCCTCTCACTTCTTAACTAGCAACCACTCAACTAGTAATCAATTCTCATACTGTTCAAGCAGTGACAGTCAATTTTACCAAAGCATTCTTTGTAGATCAAATCACCTAGTGCTCGATTTTTACTTGTGTGATCAAAAACACACGCAAAAGCCTTATTTCCGCAGCAGTTGGACTTTATTCATATCTCTGGGACTACACTCATATCACTCACAGCCTCATACTAGTACGAGTAAAAATATTACACTACTAAAAACTCTAACAAATACAAAATAACTCAGCTCAAAGATACTGGCATTTTTGTTTCTCTATAATTGCTTTCTAAGTTTGCATTCGTGAGGTTCCGCTGTTTGTTGGAGAGCATGCAGCATTATATGTTATTTTGCATAGGGTCAATAGGCTTCATTAGTTGATTTTCTCAAGTAACCTTGAAAAAATTATTCCGCAATTTTTGAGATGAAGATTTGACCAAATAGTGCATAAGATACACTGCTTTCTCCAGAATATTAATTTTCTAAACTAATTTGAGTAATGGAAGAGCAAAATGTTAAAGTTATGCTAACAAATTAAATTTCATACAATGAACAGAGAACACTATTAAAATCATGAGCAAACTTGTTCTCTGTTTTATTATGATTTTCGTAATAATGCAGTGAGATGAACAATAGAACATTTATTCTTCACGAATAGCTAATATAGGCGGGAGAGGAGGAATGAATTAATTTTGCTACTAAATTCCAGTCTAAGGGACTCTTCAATTCTAACATTTTTAAGCTTCCAAACATTTACAATATAAGTATTCCATAATTTTACTGTGAAGACTTTATTTCCGAGGCAATTTTGACAATATGTCAGTTATAGAAGATGCAATGTTATTTACTTACAATGCCAATAGTTTAGGTTCAATGAATCTTAAACCAGTAGTGACATAAAATTACTAGTTCAATTTTTTGTGTATGTCTAAATCATCTCATGCTAACTCTGCCAACATATTGAACCATGCCAATTCAACACAGCCCCCCTTATCGATGAGTGTGAATTGAACCTAATTGCCTGCACTAGATATTTCGCAGATTACCTACTTCTGGAAGCTCAACAGAGCGTCAATTTTTCAGACTTGGCACTATGCGCTCCTATGCAATGCTTACTTTGCTTACCACTTCGCGCCAGCCTTATCGAAATTGTTTAGAAACGTGCAAATCTCATCAGAACATTCTCTTTTTTATATTTTCCCGATTGATATCCTCACACGTTCAATTATTCTTGAATTAGTAAAAGAAAGTAGAGCAATATCCCAGAATCTAGAATTTTCCGTGTTCCTATGCTTGAGTCAACTTTTCGAAGCAATAGAACTCTTTCATGAAAATTGTACGCCTGCTCTTAAAATGTGATCGAGCAAACGTTCCGTTGGATGAAATAATGGTCTCCGTTGAACTAGTCGCCGTAGCAAATGTAGCGCAGAGTTTCCAATAATTCACAAATAGTACCTGTCAAATACGTACTGTGTCTTAGGATAAAGAATCTTGTTCCAAAATCCCCAGAATAATGCAGCTCAAACCGAATAATAAACAGGGTGTTTCACAACTTCGAATACATACATTAAGGGTATTCGATCCGTGTACAAGTGACAGATAGCGCCTCTCTTGGATTGAATTATATCAAACGTTGTATACAATATCACACAATGTGATGTTATATATATATATATATATATATATATATATATATATATATATATATATATATATATATATATATATATATATATATATATATATATATATATATAAATGTATAATTTAGCGCTGCAGGCCAAGTGGGCCCATGGCTTCTGTTACAATTTTTCGCCATTTTTTACGGTCCTGTGCTAATCGCTTGAAGTTCGTAATCCCTAGTGTCTCTAAGTCCTTTTTCACCGCGTCATACCACCTCTCCTTTGGTCTTCCCCTTCTTTTTTTTTCCACAACACCTCCGTCTAACATCTTTCTTACTACTCTGTCCTCTGGTAGTCTCAGCACATGCCCTAGCCACCGCAACCTTTGTGCTTTAGCCACTTCCACTATTCCAGGCTCACCATAGAGTTCCATTAGCTCGGTATTAGTTCGTCTTAACTACACATCACCCTCTTTTTTACCACCATAAATCTTCCTCAGAATTTGTCTCTCCCACACTTCTAGTTTATTTTGCATAGTCTTGTTTAGCACCCACATTTCACTACCGTACAGTACCACTGGTCTTATAATGGTTTTATATAACCGCTTTTTTGCACTTCTTGACACACTTTTCGATTTTAATAGTTTCCCCATAGCTCCCGCACTTCTGTTTTCTTTCGTTATCCGTGTTATAATATCCCGCTCTTCGCTATTGTTGTTTGTTACCGTAACACCTAAGTAAACAAAATTTTTAACTTTCTCGAATGCGTAGGTTTTACCTCCTCCAACCTGTATTTTAAGAGACTCTTCTTGTGTTTCTTGATGTTCCGACTCTATCTCCATGTATTTGGTTTTGTCCTCGTTTATTTTCAATCCCATTTCCTCCGCCGTTTGGACTAAACGTTTGCATACCTCCTTCAGTTCTGTTTTTGTTCTGGTTATTAACGTTATGTCGTCTGCAAACGCTAAACATTGATGTTTTAGTTGACAAATGGTTCCTTTTGGGTAGATTCTGCTTTTCCTTATAACCCACTCTAGTGCCAAGTTGAACAGGATGGGTGATATTGGATCTTCTTGCCTCAGTCCTCTGTTTACATCAAAACATCGAAATGTAATGTTACAAATGATAATTTCATGGAAAAATTAGCAGAATAATGTAACTAAACGCATGATAAAAGTTTATTGTTCTCATTTATAATGAAGTTTTGATTCAATATGTATGTATATTTAGTGCTGAAACTATAGATAACTGATTTGACATTTCAGAATGGAGTCATGAGAAACCAGTTTCCAGCCAATTACTTTAAATGTGAAATTTGAACCTTGAAAATTATTGAAGAAAGAGTATTGACAGCGTCCCATGTGATAACGGTTGAAGAATTGGATCAATTTAATGATCAATAACTAATGCCAGACAGTGTCACACGAACTTCATCTGTCATTCTACATTTATACAAAGTAAAACTACATGTATGAACTATGAAAAATTCCATTTTTATCTCAAAAATATGCTTACGCATAAACATTAATAATCTTTCTACTTAGTTTTTAACATTTTGCTCATTGAATCTGTCAAAAACGAAAAGTTACAGAAACTGCCGCTAGTAACGCTGCGGTCGGATCTTGAGATGTGCACGGAGCGAATATGTTGTTCAAATTCAAATCTGAAAGAATTTTTTTCTAATGAAAAAAGTTAATCTCCTTTCTCCCAGCCAAGAATTTTTGTTGCCTCTATCACTGGGTGGATAGTCACGTAAAACCCAATAATATAAATTCAATATCAATTATTAGATAACTGCTAATAATTGAATTGTGTTATGAGTAAACTAATGTATATAATTTTATTCTATTCTTTGTAGGTCAGCAGATGAATTTGTATCTTTGGTGAATGATACAGAACTACTTGACTCTTTGAAAAAGTTGGTGATTTGTTTCAAAAATGGGTGACGCCGACCAACCCAGCAATAATGAATTAGTGGACATAGTGTACCCATTCGGATAGACGGGATAAGTAGTAAAGTGAATTTATGCAGACCGTTCTCCTCAAAGGCGGTATTCTGGTCATAGTATGTTTTGAGAAGCTTTTATGATAATCTTCATTCCAAGTTTTATGTGATGCACCTATTTTCACATATCAATATCTATGAGATATTAATTGTAAATTGGTTTCATTAAGAATAATTGAATTTTGTTTGTTTATCTCAATAGTATTATGTTATTCTGGTCATTATTTATTTGTGTTGTTAGTAATAGATAGGACAGCGTATCCAGTGTAGTACTAAAAACACCTACAATTCTTAGAATTCTTGAAAACTTTTTTTGATTCGTAATGAGCATATCAAACAACATATATCCATAATGTATGTACTCAATGTTGTTGAACACCCTTTATAAAGAATAAAAAATAATATATCAATAAATAGTACCAAAATAATTTCAAAATTCGACACTGTTACTTGATCATCATGAACCGAACAAGTTGGATCCAGCAATGTCATTACAATATCAGCGTATACCTAAATCTGTTAGTTGTTGATAAAATCTCATATCGAGTGCGTGTTTCCATAAAATGCGGGGCATTTCACCAAAAATTCCGATAATTAGACCATTTCTGTAGTTTTAATTCAGTTGGAACAGTGTAGGGAACGTTTGACAATAGTTCATGTGAATATGACTCATTTTCGAACAATATTGAGTGAGAAATTGTGTTGTGGATGAAATTTGTGTGTGATTTGGCACTTTGTAGTATTTTTATAATACTGTCGGTATCCGTACTGTTCTATTTTGCGTCAAAGACTATTTTTTGGACTTCTTCACGTTTCTTTGGTTTTTTAATATATTCCAGAACAAGGAACATAGAAGAAAGAGTGCTTTAGACTTTTTTAAATCAAACAAATATCATCAGATAGTTTTCTATATAGGCTTATGTTAGTGCAACATTTTTCTTATTAGCTTAATGTGTATTATTCAAACATATGAGCAAAATATGATTGTTTTTTGTACTCGTAATTTTTTGCATACTATTTCCCAGAAACTTGATAAGTGAGCGAATAATAAAATGAACGTTAGAATTATATTATCTTATTGTCTTCTATCGTGTTCAATTCTAGATTTGCCAGAGCCACATAAAATATGCACCTCGACAAAAAATTTCTTTCGAAAGGTATATGAAGCTTGAAACAGGTAGATAAAGAGTAATTCTGAAAAATTACTCCCAAAAAGGAACATCCGACCGATGTTCACAAAAAATACTAGTATTTGACATATGTAGCCAAAAAAAGAGATTTGCGGACGCGAAAGCCATTTTTGCGTCTTTGAGGCCCTACTTAAAGATCATCTATTTGTAATGATTGCCCATAATTTCTTTCTGTGTGAAGAATGAAATATTTGCAATAGCCAAGCACGTAGGCAAAAGAAAGGCTTGAAAGACTGCAGCCTCCTTCTCTCAAATTCTAATGAATTTAGCTTGAATTTGATTCAAATTGATGTCATCATATTAAATCATATAGTTCTATCGATGCTTATTCATTTCTATTTGAATTCATTGATTGTATCACTTCCTCATGATCTAAAACACGTGCTGAATAGGTACAGACCAGATAACAGAGATTTAACACTAAACTTGAGCATTTAAGTGATTTAAGGACTCAGACAATCGATGCATTCCACTCAATAGAATCTAAAACTCAAGCAATGAACCATTTAAATTGAACATTCATTAGAGAGTTTTGAAATTCGTCGTTCAATACCATATTTGCTCTATAAAATTTGCAAAACTCACAAATTCACAAAAATTAATTTCGAAATGCAAACAATAAAAAAAAATATAATCGTATCACAGCACAAAGAGACTTTAACCAAATTATTCAATTCGACTTCAATTTCCATTTTGTTCAATCTCTGCTTTGCAATTCTAACGTAACGAGTTTTTAACATTTTTACTGTGATTAATTAGAACTTGAAGCAATTTGAATTAAAAATAAGCACAAAAAGGCCGAGTCGGTCCAGTATTTACGTAACGTCACTACAAGCTGCTGTGCATATTTTTATGCAATTATTCAAAGCAACCGCATTCATAAATAAAATTTATTTCGGATATTTCTCTTGTTGGACGAATCCAAAATAAAATCAAGACCCTAAGAAGGTTTGTTTCAAGTGTCTCATATCTTAAGCCTCAAAAATTATTGCTGCAGTGGATACCTGAAGATTCAGATAGCCAGTTGATCGAGCTCAGATTTCTTCAACCATTCCATGAGATGTTAAAAATAAGAGCACAACTTTGTGGGTCAGTTTCTTCATATGAACATACATATACCTCGCCATCATGGAAAATATGGGAATATGTAAAATTTTGGAGATCTAGATTGTACGGATTCAATGTGATTAATACCTCTATTATCATAGATCCTGTTCAACATAAGATCGTTGAATCTGGAATTTGTGATTATCATAAACACTAATTGTGCCTTCCACGACATACGCATACACTATGTGATTGTCTCTTGCGGATTAAGAAGCGTACAATCCAAAGTTCTTCATTTGATCTTCATGTTAAAGCTTTCGGCATGCAGCATGACAACATAAATATACAAACTCATTTGTTTGTGCCAGTTCCACGTAATTCAACTCAAACATCCATATCAGTCACTGTAACTATAATGTTCATCCAATATTATCCTAGTAATGATTTGTAAATGGAACTAATGTAACAGTACTCTTGTCAGGCTCTTCAATTCTGCCATTTGTGGAGAATCGTGCCAATAGAACCAATATTTAATTAATATCCTATGGAATCAGATTCAATGACTTATGTGCATGCTCACCTTCAATCTTAAAAACCGTATGCTATTTATCTATCATAGACATTGGACCGATGGAAATACCCAAATACTCAAAATCAAATAGAATGACTGAAGTGTTTATAATTGTGCAGTATCTGTTGGCATTCCATCTAAAAACTGTAGGTACAAACGAAAACTTCACAGACGTACTGGAATGTTATCACAAAATGAAGTGTTTCGTTGAGAATGTGTGAAAAACAACGTCTCTCATGCCATGTTGTCCAAATATTCTATCCAAAAAGTTTTTCTGGTGATGCGAACCAGTATGTTGTGAATGAGACATCCACTGAGAGATTAGCGTATCAAAGATACATTAGTTATTCTGTCTTCTTGATTGATTTATGTAGTCATCTGAAATACTTCAATCAGTTATGGTCTGCACTCATCACTTAATGTACTGTAAAAATATAGTGAACGATTCAGTTATGAGACAGTATGGGAATATGAACAAAAAAAAAGACACAATTCAAGTCGCCTCATCTTCCCAAAGAGCTGGCTCAAATGAGGACCGTAATTTGATGTAAGGTAATTGTTTTTCTCTGATATCATCCTATGATTCTCTAGGAACCTGCCTAAAGTTAATATCTATCATAACGTGCAATATAATATAATTTGACGTTTATGCGCTCTAGAATAGATCCAGGGATCAACAAATATGATACAGAGCATGTAGATTATTATATCTTGAAGCTTTTTTCCAGTAGCAGTTTAGTTCCATGGAAATTTAATTTTCTAGTGAATTTATGTTTGAGGCCCCTGCCATCAATTCTTTTACTCGGTTATTTGTCGAGTCTAAGGGTAAACTTGAGCTCTGTGCTCCATTGTTTTCTTCTCCAATCTTCATTGTTTTGTGTCCATTTGCTCAAAAATTGGCATAATTTTAAAGTCAAGGATCATAGAAAGAACAAGCATTATGGTATTTGAATAACAATTCTTGCGATACGGCAAACCTCGTATTATAATGCTCAAGTTTACATATTGTTGCTCGACTCTACTCATTATGTCAACATTCTATATATTTTTGCGAGTTCCTACACTATTTATAGTCTTTTCATCATATATCCGGGATTTGTCTATGTTTACTGTATCCTTTGCATAATTCTGTATTTCATGGGTGTTTCACGCTTTTCATACAATTTTCTTGATTATGTCATATTTTTGTATTCATCTGAAATATGGATGATATTTGAGTTCAGTCCAAGATTTTTCGTCATATGGAAAAGCTTTATTGTTAAAAGCGATAGGAAGAAAGGAAATAGTTTGTTTTGTAAGACTTGATGTGAACATGTTTCTTTTTGGTTCTCATGATTTGAATTCCAATTACAGTGATATGCAATATTTCAGGGAAGAAATGATATTAGAGATAATTGAGTTGTTATTGTGCTATGTTCTACCAAAATTCAAGTTCTATATAATTCTTTGTCACTTTTTCAATCCAATATTATTTTCGTTGATGCTCATATTTTGAACTTTCACCATCTATAATGATTTGTTTCTTTACGCCTGTACCCAGTTCTGTTGTGGAACTACAACGACTTGTCATTGACATTGACTTGATTTTCATTGTCAATTCACCATGCAAGCTAGATATGTTTTCGATTAGTAGTTATCATAAGACGTGACAAGGAACTATCCTTCTATAAAAATAAGATCTAGATATTGATGACAAGGATTTAGAGTTCCAGACAATATCGACTTTATGTGGTACGAGAGCACGATGGATAATATAGGTACTCCATACTTACATCGAGTTTCATAACGTAATTTTATTTTGGAATACAAACGATCCCATCAATTCATATTCCTAGATATCATGCTGTACATATATATTCTCATATATGGTGGGAAATAGCGCACATTATACTAATATACAAACCAGGTAAATCACCACAAGACCCAAAATCCTATAGATCAATATAACTACCTCCAACTTTGCTCAAATTATTTGAAGAACTTGCAATAAAACGACTGAAACAAACTATAGAAGGAAATAGTATGATTCTACAATATTAGTTTGAACTTTTGGGAATAAAATTTGACTATTAAAAAAGTAAATCGAGCTGTGAACAAAATAGAAGGGAGTTTCTGAGAAGAGAAAGTATGTATTCATATATGACGTTTGTACGAGATGTTTGTTTCTCATAATAATACAAGCACACAAGTTACTCTCAATCATTTCTTGGTCAAGTGAATTTTGATCCTCTGTCAAAAACATACATATCCGCTGTCAAACCTTCATCTCGCGTTAATATCACTGTATTTGCGATTTGGACTGTTGAATACCATATTTTCTAACAGAAACAATTTCAATACATAAAAGGATTTTGAACGCTTGTGGAGATTCATAAATCTTATTTCTATTATAAATAAAGGATAATCCTGCAAAAATACATCTCCATTTGTTGAAAAAAGGAAAAAACTTCAGCTAGAAAATATACTCTCACTCTGTAACATAACGGATAATCCGCTATATATGATTGAGATTTATAGTGGATGCAAATAACTGTTACAAGTAGTTCCTGAGGATCTATGCCTATGCTGCTGATTTTATTGAATAAGTCACCGTAGCAAATGTAGAGCGGAGCTTCCAATAACTCACAAATAGCACCTGCCAACTACGTGCTGTGTCTAAGAATAAAAAATCTTGTCTTAAATCTCCCTAATGATGGAGTTCAAACTAAACAAGAAACAGCAAAATAATATATAAAGGATGAAAAATGAGGAGGATTTTGAAGATTCTTGATTTGTGATCTCAAGAATTTACCAAGGACAGAAGCTGACCTGAAATAAATCATTAAATCCGAAATTTGTCGTGAGTTCTATACAATTTCACTAGTTATTTATAATTCATATCAAGTGCGTGTTTTCATGAAATTGGGGGCATTTCACTAAAGATTTCAATAACTAGACCATTTCTGTTGTTTCGAATCAGTTGAAATAGTGTAGTAAGTCTTTGACAATAATTCTTGTAAATATAATGCATTTTCGAACAATTTCAAGTGAGAAGTCATGTTGTGGATCAAATTTGTTTGTGATTCGGAACTTGACAATATTTTTAAAATGCTGTTCGTCCACCATACGATCTCATTTTATGTCGAAATATTTTCTTATACTGGTTCCAGTTTCTTATGTTGCTTGATAAACAATAATCTGTTTCGGACCAGAACACAAAAAAAAGTATGTAAGATAAACTAGTATTTGATATATTAGACAAGAGTATGAAATATTTGTAGTTGCCGAACACTCATACAGGGGAGGAACTTGAATGACTGAAGACTCCTCCTCCCGAAAATTAAGATCAAATTCAATTGAATTTATCCAAATTTTTGAATGTTTTGGGATTGAAATAGAAAAAAGGGAAGTATGTATCGGGGCATCCATAGATGCAAGCCAAGCCCTGACATTTATACGGGATTTACTGAGACTCGTTTGTTTCATCATCATAATACGAGTTCACAAGTTACTCTCAATTTAAATAAGTTTTGATTTTTGGTCAATAACATGCATATCCGTTATCAAAACTTCACTATACGTTGATAATACTGGACTCGCGATTTGGATTGTTGATTTCAATCAGAGTAAAACTCAATACGTAGAAGAGTATTTTACGCTTGTATAGATTTATAAATTTTATTTTAATTCTAAGTGAAGGATAATCTTGCAACGAGCTTCTCCACATGTTGAGAAGAAGGATGAAACTTCAGCTATAAGATGTGCTCTCATTCTGTAACACAAAGGATGATCCTCTATAATTGAGATTTGTACTGGATAGAAACTATTGTCACAAGTAGTTAGTAAGGATTTACTAGATGAATAAGGAGTTTTTTCAAATGACACCTGTAAACACAATATCACTGTATTAATTTGCATTCAATACTTAATAGTGACTTCAGTCATGAAATTTAAGTCATGAAATTTTTTCATGATTGTCTTGGTTTCTGGTCAAAATTCAATTTCAAACTGTAATCATACCGCAGATATACTTACAAGAAAAATCCATTATCTATAAGATGATTGCGCTAGTTCTCCTACATATCTCTTTGAGATATTCCCAACTACAATTGATCTGTTATGGTTTCTTTGCCTTGATGCTCTGGAAATAAATGACAGTTCACAATGTATATGAAGATACTCCAAGTTGTCATGGCATAATCAAATTTTTCATGTAACGTGGTTCGTGCACAGAACTTGAATATTCAATCGCGCTGTCGATATAATCATTTACAATTTTCAATATTATCCTCCTGTTCCACAAATGCAACACAAAATTCTCTTACCAAATTGCTGTTCAAGAAATCAAGGCTCTTAGCTAATTCTTCTTTAAAGGCAGTCTATGAAATATAAACTGTGTTGCGTTGTCTCTGTCGTTAATAAGCAATGATTTATCACAAATCAATGAGTTAGATAAGTGGACAGCTCAATAAGTTCTTTTTTCTCCCTCGTTCACTCACGCAACGCTCTTCACCCAGCAAGAGCTTTCAGCAGCGCGTGCAAGCATGCGTGAGCTATTCACACTGCTTTGATGTCTGAAGTTTGAAGAGTACCCCAAGAATCCAGGAGCTCTGTTTGAGTTTTAATATATTCAAAAACACGGCGTGACTATCATTTCCAGAGTTGATGGTGTCCGAGCTTTTTAAATTCCATGTTGAAAAGAATGAGGCAATTGAGATATGATGTTGATGCCCAACTTGAGATTCCATATTAAACTGAAAATATCTGCGACGAGAGTGAAAATTCATTCGAGTCACGGCCAGTAGTTCAGAGGAAGCTATACTCTGAAAAACTATCGAATAATTTCTCCTGCAACAAAACCATATAAGCATAAGCCATAGTAATTTTTTGTATACATCATTTGGTTGAGGTTTTTGTCAATTAGAATATTCGTAGTTCCGTATTTGAAACAATATGTTGTACCACATACTACGATACAATAAAAAAAAAAACTATTCATTGAAACAATTTTTTTCTGTACCACAACATGAAATTACGCAGTTACATTCGAGCAAATTTTTTCTCTGTTATTATGAAAATGTATATTTGTTCCAAGTTATCAAATACATATTCACTTTCCAGTTGATACTTATGTAAAATGTGTTAGTGAAAATTGCTCCCTAGAGTCTTGCAGCTTTTTACTTCATTCTTTGCATAGTAGATTTCATTTACACACTGCAAGTCAAACAATTTACCTTTTGATAGTTTGCAACTCCCAAAAGTAGTTTTCTCTAAGGAAATACCGATGTTTTCATAGACGTATTCTAAATTCAATAGTTGGAGGCTGTTCTCTGAAGTTTGGTTCCTATAACTTATACAAAAGAAGCACAATATAAAGTGAAATCTTATAACGTGAAGTATGAAACTGCCTCGCTACAAAACTGGTCTAGGAAGTAAACCACATAAATATAACATGTAATCTTGAAAAACTTTTCCGCGGAAATGCTCTGCGTTAGTTGTGGTTTTACTTTGTTTTATGGCGTATTTTAGACATAGTGTTTAGAGAACCCATCAATATTTGAACATTTTTGGAATTAAATGCGAGATAGTAAAGACTGCAAGAATGAATGAGTCAGTTCTAGGATGCTTAGTATTCGATCATTAAGATAAGTGTGATGAGCACTTCGTAAATTGAAAGCAAGAAATATCCATCTGTATTCACTTCAATTGATAATTTCCAATTTGTACGAATCATGGTTCGGAATACCACCCAAGTCTCACGGTGACTCTGAATGTATTCATCCAAATTTCTTCAGATAAAAGATGATCACAATCTATTTAGCACTCTTGAAGCTTATAGCTCTGTTTGTGGAGTGCTATAAAAATTTCATCCACTTTGGTTTGGACAATACATGTCGTGTTTCCTGATCCACATAGTCAGATTTTTTTTGTAATGGGACCAGGACGAGTGTCTCAACGACTGCGTACTTAACAGTATTTCATTGTAGTGTCCGAACAGGACATAAAACAACGTGGTCAGTTGAAATGCATTATTCAACACGCGACTGCAGATCAAAAAGTGTTGGTATTGCCCTGGATCAGTCTGCTGAAGTGTTATCTCGTTCAATGGTTTTTATCCATTCTACAAGTCTGTTATAAGCCTTTTTTATCATATAATCTGTATCATAATTCTGAATTTCTCTTGTTATAATATGAGCAATAAGTGTTTATAAACATTTTGATCTGTAAACACATGAACTTTTACTGCCAAAATTTCTTTGCTAGATGAATAATCATCTCCAATGATAAACGAAGTGAAAAACATAGATAATATCTGCATAATGTTTAACAAATTTAAAATTGTGGAGATATGAGTAATATCGTATTTTACAAATGATATAGGAGGGATTTTAGAGAACAAAATTACATTCATATCAGTACAGAAGCTACACAGAGGCTTTGAATATGATTTACTAAATGTAACATATCATTCAAAGTTGGTTTCCAAAGCAATTTTAGTACCAGGTTTACTATTCAAATGAACTCAACTTAATGTAACCACATTACTACTGCAACTTCATAATTTAAATATTCTGCAGTCATTAGGACTTTAAATTATCATGCTAGTATGAAAAATAATTATTGTGTTCGAATATCTACTTGAAAGAAATTGAGGCGGAGCTATGCTGGTAAAGAGTAATTAGTACTGCATGCAATGCACCAAATGATAGATTTCACTGATTATTCGACTTCAGCAACTGTATAGCTATCATTGTAAGTAATATTGAAATCTTATCAAAATAGAGATCTGACTCTTTTGATAATTTACTCCGGCACATCAGCACTTGTGTATGTTGTATGTACCAAAAACTTTCTTTCAAATAAATGACACAAAATTCCAACTGTCGCTGGTTGTTTATAGCAGGACGGCCAAAATCATGATTCCTGCTTCATACGATTTACAAATGAATTTTCAGCGTTTACATCTCTCATCAAGTATTATGAAATAATAATATGTTATGCTTTGATCCTTTGTTTTTGATGATAATTCTATTCACATTACAATAAATTTATAATTACCAGGAGCTTGCAAGGCGCTTGAGGCGCCCCTTGGAAAGTAATGAGTCGTTATTCGAATGAAATATATGTTAAGCACATAATATCTGGCATAAGATACCTTAAATGTAAATGATGATGGTTCAGGGGAATAATATAGATGGAATGATTATCTGTATCAAAGAAGTTATAATTTTATTTTGACTTCACCCGAACGTGATTCTAATCTGGCACCTGTCGAACCATAGACCGACGCTCTAATTCTAAGACATAGACTTTGTACATATATTCTATTCACAGAATATTATGCACAATTTTCAGCACTCAAATCGAATTGAATGTAGTATGAAAGTGTAACAATTTTGAGTCTATTCATAGGAGAGAGTTTAAATACGTGATTTTTGCATCGAATTGGTGATTTCAAAGCTCTCCTTGAGTAATGGTAGAATAGATGAGGCCGAAGTGCTGAAAATAAACTTGGAAAATGATCATTGAAATATTTATGTTTATAGTTAGAATAATGCGGTACTGATGATGCGAGTGTAATCGGACCGAGGAGAGAACATTTAAAATAGATTTTCCTCAATTTTTCAATTATTGAGCCATTTGAATGCAGTTTTCTCGTAATTTTAAGATAGTTACATATAATTATCATCAATTCAGTTCAAATTCATCGCAATAACTTGAAGAATAACCTCAAAAATAGCGTTTTGAATTTGTCTATAGGACAACATATGGGCATATGAAGACATTTCTCTAAGATTTGATATGTTTTGCTGATATTATTGGAAATACTTGTTGGTGGCGACTAGTTTAATCTCAATTCAATTATTCAAAATTTGGGTGTGTTACACTCACTAATAGGTGAAAAACATGAATGACTCTAGTCATTAATAATTTGCAATAATGCTATATAAATTAATATAAATGCGTTTTCAACTGGTTTTATATTGGTCAGTTGATATTTTCTGATGAACATGGTTTCAACCGAGGTTTCACGGGAAGATGAAATAGTATATTGTGTGGCTAGGGACGAAACAAGACGATTTCGAAATCGTGTTTTGTCCCGTGCCACACACTGTATTTTTCATAATACCTGCATTGAAACTTTCCACATTACAAATTTGTCATAACAAAGTAAATATTTTCCTTTTGATTTTGCAGATAACAAGTCGAGAGTAGCAGCTCGTGCTTCATCAATAAGATTTTGTGGTGTTCTTGAAATTGTCGTATCAATACTTTTTTTCTTGAAGCTGATCGTCTCTTTTTAATTCAATTTACAGTTCCGAATACAACAAGTGTCAAATTAACTGAGGTTATATGATTTTCATCTAGGGATTGACAATGAACAAATGCGGCTCTGTCAGGGATAAAACGATGTAAAAAATTTATTCAGCGGGCAGGAACAGGCGTTACACTCGCATTTGTCTGAATTGTCCTGTTTTGACTGACAAAACAGGCGTTGGAACGCGTTGTTTCAATGCAGATATTATGAAAATTACTATTGTACAATAATATTTTTTGATATTGATCTTTTTCTACAATCAAATAACGGTATGATCCAGGGAAGGACTTATCAAAAAGTCTGAAGAAACTCTTGTGTTGGAAGGTTTCTTGAAGAGACGGTGTTAATAACACACAAATGTAATAAAATATTGTCAGTAAAACCAAAACAATGTTTTTTTCCTGTAACAATAGTTGTCGACTAGCTCGCTAAGCTTGCACTTTCCGAAAACATCTCCGACTGGTATCAGATTGAGTTGACGCGCTTGTGGTACTTATATCAAGGATAGTGATGGATCAAAATCCAGTTTTTGAGCAAAAGCATATACGATAATCGCGCACGTGTTCACTAACATTTATTATACTAGACTCAAATGGTGATTAAGGTATCAGGGATGTAAAAAGGGCAATAATGCCCGAGATCAACAGTGCACTTTCCAAGGGCCTCTGGCCTGAGGTGCGTATGTTGACCGTAGGCATTATTGTCTGTTCAACTCCCGTGGTGCCTCCAATTTTTAATGTCCGATCTTGTTGTATTTCAATCAAAGATTTCAGCAATGTACGTCCTTTAATTGTGATTTGTATCAAAGAAATTACTCTAGTTACTTGCTGTAACTCGGAAACTTGTTTGTTATTTTTAAAAATGATGCCCTCGGGCATTATTTTGAAACATAATGCCCTCGGGTATTATTTGTTAAGTAATTATCTAAAAATCAGTGTTATTATGACAACAATAATGAACTAGTCGGACATCAACTGAATTTTTGTACTTGTTTACAGAATTTCCTCTCTATAATCAAGGAATCTACTATCGTATTCTGGATCTAAAATTATCGGGAATAGCATCTCTCTAATCGAAGACCTAATTATTGTACTTGATTAAGTCATTATTGGAATAAAATTCTCGTATAATAGGATTTGTCTTCATAATTTCAAGCAACAAAAAATATATTACCACAGTATTGTTACTAGTATCATTTCAAATACTCTTGGCATGTTCTGGAGCATGATTTTTTGCAGTATGTATCCAGTTTATTCTCTCACATTCCACATTGAATAGTATCCATTGTTCGCTCTTATAACTTTAAAATTTTTGCTAATAACACTTCGCACATCCATTAATATCGGAACTAATATTCATCTGGCCATATTCTCACTAAGAGGCAATCTATATTCTTTTTCATATCCGTCCAAATTTTCTGTATAACCTGATTTTGAATCTGTCAGTATGAATTCATTCCATTTCAAACGTCAATTGAATGACATCTTTTATGACGTATTATCTCAAAAAACGACTCTCATGAGTGACTCTTCTTTTCGCTTTACTGAATACGGAATCGAGAAAGAGGTGAGTGTTGGCACAGCTCATACTTAAATGCGTGGGAGCTGTGTCTAGGTTGAGTTAAGGTTAAGGTGAGTGTTTCACGGCTCTGAATCTGGTCCTTAAAGCTCGTACTCACTAAAATTATGATCGTAGAATAATCAACCGAACGCTTGTAGGAAATTCACACAATCTACTATGAATTGATATAATTTTTATTATTCAACTGTATGTACGAAATATATCATCAATTCCCGAGATTCTTTTTCGTCTTGAGAGAACATCAGAAGTTCACTCCACACGGACTACTAAACCACTGGAGATAATATTTAACTTTATCATGTCAAAGAGATACCACTCACTAGAAATGACTTCGGTATATTCCTTCGATTCCATATCATCAACTTTGTACGGATTTTTTGAATTAGACTTGTAAATACTTGTACTTAAATGCACAATTTGAAAAGTCAAAATCTGATAATACAACGATTTCCATCACCTCTAGAATTGCGGTACTGACCAATCTAATAAAAATTCTAGAATATATCTCATACAGCATGAATAAGATACATGAATTTCAGCGCATACGATTTATAATTTTTCAGCAAAACCGATAAATTTTATATGTATATCTGGACTCATACTTTCTCTGTTCTATACTTGGCAAAAATAACAATTATTACCAAAATGACAGGTGCTATCTGGGAACGTTCACAATAAGAAGACATGAATTTATTGCACGGTCATAAATTTCTATTGGCTGAGAATACATCCAAGGAAAAATATTACGTAAATATTTTTGTGGGAGTGAAGATAATTCTTGCAATAAACACTTCAAGAAAGTTTTATGGTTGCTATCCAATTTGCAAAACGTGATACATAAGCAGTAAATTTTCAGTATGAGATTGTTCTTGCTTCTTTCATAACAGTTTTCCTACAATTCAAATAAAATATGAGCTTACCGTGTGAAGTAAATTCTATAATCTTGAAGATTTTTAGTATGTTAGTAAATTGTGATTTAATATTCCATTCTTAGATACACAATAGCAATATTTCATTCCCACTTCAGGGTGGGACAGAAATGCATCAATTAACCTACCCCAGTTTCAAACTGCAACTTTCAAATACTATGTTATGTATATATCACGGCTATCTTTAAACCTAATAGTTTAACTGCACAATTCCCGGATCACTCTAAGCATAACCTATTACACATGAAAATGTTTGTGAAGTGAACCAGAAACTGAAATACTTGCTCTTGGCATTTTTGCATCCCAACTTTAATACAATATGAACACATCGCTGTTGAATTCCGTAACCTGAATTTAGTTCCGTGTGGATTCATCTACCTTTTCCCATAATACCTTTCATCAATAATCTAAAAAACTGAAAACATTCAAAAATCTTACTTTTTATGTGACGCATTAGTAGTTCACTTGTGAAGTCTTTCATCCTCAGTGTCGGTTTTCAACGTCCGTTCCAGCGTCGATTTCAGCGTCGCGACGATGCGATAAGGTCACGACCACTTTGGCACGCGCAACCGCATGTAGCATAGAATTTACACCCCAGGAGGTCAACAGCATTTATAAATATTCACAGGATTTACGTTTCGTGAAAGAATAAATTAACGCGTAGAATCGTATTTTAGGAAATAGAGCGTTTTTTGAGATTCAGTGACTTCTTGCATTGGAATTTGATATATGTTAAATCTAAATAATAATAGAGGAATGAAAGATGGAGAATCTTTTATGTTGCAAGTAGGTGAATGTGAATGTTCGTTTTTTGGAAGGATCTCCAGAAATGTGGACGATTTTGATTTTCACAAAAGATTCTGAATAAGCTGGCAAAGTATCTCCGCAGAATTCCGGAAACATTCATGATTCACAGTACTTATTTTTCTAACAAATCAACTCAGTTTGAAAATTTACTCAGCAATAACGCTAGGGGACACATTTTCAGAAATCATCGAATCATCTCACCCAAAACTACATTTACCATCCACTTCAATCAACACAGTTGTGAGAACTTATTCAATTGTTTAATTCTTGGAGCATGCATGTCTTATTCAAATGTTCTCATTGCATTTGGAACCTAACAATCCGCAAATACTTTCCAGTGTTTCAGTATAACTACCTCATTCATATTTTCTCATATTGGCGAGAAGACTATCTGCCTTACAAACGAGCATGATCATTGAGGTTATAAATTCGATAACGACTAATGACTCCATTTCCTGTTCTGATAGAAATTGTAGAACATTCTGGTTGTAATAATGCAGAGAATCATGACATATTTTATGTGATATCTAGAGGTGAATGCGTTCGTTCACTCAGCGTCATTTGACTGAAGTTTTTGATGCATATCTTGCCGCAAGCTCCAAACTGCAGATGTGTCTGACGGTTCTGAGTTAACTGCACGTTCAATTCAGAACTTTTCTGGCGTTAATAGAAGGAATATAATCTAATGGTACAATACGATCCTAATATTGAGAAAACTTAGTTTTTATGACGGAAATTTGTGATCTCCTGTGAATTAGGAAGGACAATATTCTTTTTCTTTTGTTTTATGCATTCACATCTATATCCGAACCATTTTCAATAAGCAGACGTACGGTGGCAGGACATCCATAATGAAAATATTTTCTTAGTTATATTACAAATCAATGTCACCATTTAATGAAGTACAAGTTATCTATAGATTCAAAGTTTTTTCCCTTTCCATCTTAATGAAAATAAATCGGTTGCGGAAACAGAATATACATGTAAAACAAAATATTATACTTGTGTAAATGCAGCTAATGTGTGCACATACATAAATGAGAGAAATAAACTTTCTTGAATTGAAATGTGAAGCTGACCAGCTCAAATGCTACTGAATAAATATGAGAGATGCTAAGCATTTGGAAAGATAAGCTGCGAAATCCGTGTGATTAGGAAAAAAAAGTGCGATGAGTGACGCTAATTATTGGAAAAGAGATAAACTATGAACTCATTCCAACCATCAACACAATTAATTACATCGTCATCGATAAAATATTATTGTGTGTATTTGCTTAGGTTTAGAATTTGTATGTACTTCATTTTATGCATGTCAAAATTGATGGTATTGTACGGAGGTATGTTGTGTGATTATATTGCTTTCTCACATATATTTGAATGAATCAAAAAAAATTTCTGAAATGATGGACCGTATTGACAAACCAATAGCTATGTGAATTTATATATAAATACTATCTTGTACCACTCAATCTATCCGTCATCGCTATCAACTACCAATAATATCTGTTGGAGTATTTTCCATATTTTTAGCTACTTTGGAACTAAGTAACCTATTTCATTGATTTAAAATCAAATTCATTCGTCAGGAGCTTGAGAACATAGCAAAATTAGTATGAAGAACGATTCAGATCTGAATTGTTAATTCACTATTTTCTTCATTTTTCTATTGTTATGATTTCTCTACCTCAGACGGTGAATAAATATTGTGACTAGACGGTGTTTTGCATAGTAATCTCCTGGATCCTTCTATGATTCTTCGCTAGCCTTTGCGCCGAAGTTCATCTCGACCTGCAACATTATAATCTCGTAAAATATCAGCTTGGATGAATAATTCATAGAAACGTAAATCCCAATTAATTACTTATAGTATAACATTCATGGAAATCAAGATGATTCTCTGAAAATTCCTCGAGATGAATTGAGGAAAATTGCTTCGGAATTTGAAGCAATAATTGCTTTGATTCTATTTTTATTTTTTGTTTCAATAAAGAGTTTCTTCAAGGAAAAAAACTTAGATGTATCAAACGAGACAGCAATTTTTGATCTCAGCTCTGATATTTACAACCATATTGTAATGTCTTATTACTGAAGGAGACAAATTATCCAACGCCTACTTTGTAGCATTGAAAATGAGAACGAAACAAACTCATCCAGAGTGAACCTACAAAAAAGTAGGATAATTGTCCAAATCTAATAAACTACTCACTCAAGAGTTCAAATGGGATAGTTGGATCAGCTGTTTGCGAACTCAGATGATACGCTTCTCAGTAAAATATACTACAACTAGAAAAGCTTGCTGCACTCTTTGTACCAGTTCATATTATTATTGTTTCAATCACAGCTCCACATATGGAGTCATCTTTCATGTATTGTGATGCAAACCAATTTAAACATAGCTTTACTTCAGAAAGCCAACACCTATATATATATATATATATATATATATATATATATATATATATATATATATATATATATATATATATATATATATATATAGATATATATATATATATATATATATATATATATATATATATATATAGATATATATATATATATATATATATATATATATATATATATATATATATATATATATATATATATATATATATATATATATATATGCTCTAGCACATATAACGTCAAATCATAAATCTTTATAGATCTTCATCCATATTACTCAGGCGTAAGCATTACTCATTTATTTAAAATCCCTCAACATATGAATACATACTGTCCTTCTCATTAAATTCCTCCTGATATCATCATGGAAAGTTTGAATTGTATTACATTTTAATAGAAGAACCAAGGTCCACCAGATGCTACTTGTTTTCTGAGAAACAATAGTGTGGAATAGAGTAGTGTTAGTACCTATTTTGATCATACGCATACTTGCTAACTTGTGCCGACGGCCAAGTTACAAATACAAGATGCTAGAGGTACATTAAGACATTACTCACTTTGTTTTAGATATAGAGAATGTTGTTAAAAATTGATAATCAACGCTGCCTGACATTTTCCATCGGAGGTATTTTCTGATGGACTTTTTGAAGCTTGCAAAGAATAACGTGATCTTGCTTGCAGTCTGAGTGCTAATTTTCATATATGATATTCAGAGAACGATCCCAATACTTTTTGTAAGCAGCCAAATCAATTGTAGGGCTAAACATGCCCCAGACACAATTAAAATATCGCTGTGAGTAAAAGCGCGAGGTCACCATTTGTACGCTTTATCATGTTCAGATTATCCATTTTCAATTATAATTCTATTCACATTGAGGTAAATTCATGCTAACTAGAAGCTTGCATGGCGCCTGAGGCGTCCGATGAAAAGTTATGAGTCGTCAGTCAAATGAAAGATATATTTAGCAAATGATAACTAGCATTGTTCATCTTAAATGTGCATGATGCTGCTTTGGGTGGGTAATATTATTGAAATGGCTATCTGTATTAAAGAAAAAAATATATGGAAATTTGATCTCCACCTGAACGCGATTCTAAATTGGTACCTGTCGAACCATATACCAACGCTTCACCTCTAAGCCATAGACTTTGTACATATATTCTATTTACAGAATATTTTGCACAATTTTCTGCACTCAAATCGAATGAAATGAAGTATTGAAGTATGATAAAACTTTTGAGCTTATTTATAATAGTTCAGAATTCAAATATATATTTTTAGCGCACTTTTCCGAAAAAAAGCGCTATTATATTCACTTTGGCTGGCTGGCGTGACGCTGAGATCTCAGCAACTATACTATTTACAGACTTGAAACTGGTACTAAATAAAAGCTGCTGTTTCGTAGGCTTGCACAAATTGCTTTAATTCAAGCTCAGTGATTGTGGAAAATTGAATTATTCAATTACTTGTTCCAAGTGAAACAATGTCCATAGATATCTATGACATTAGGGATATGGCAAATAAAATTTATTGAAGTAGATAAAAATTTAGTTACAACTTTCGCCGCGGGTGTCACTATTATTATGTACAGTTGTCAAATCTGTCCGGGATTCATTCAATGACTTGTTTGACGCGAATTTGAAGCTTATTAGAATGAATTATTATTATTGGATGAAAATTTGTTCACTTTTGGTGTATTTTTTTTTATATAGCTTTGATAAAGATCAAATTATCATTTTAAGCTACAGCACTTGACCTCCTGTCAGTCAATAACTAAACAATGAAGATTAAAAGGTATTTTTGAGTTTGTACATGTATAAATTATGTACCTATTGAATAGTCAACTTGAAACTAGTACTAAATGGAAGCTGCTGTTTCGTAAGTTTGCCCAAACTGCTTGATTTCAAGCTCAGTGATTGTAAGAGATGGTAATTTGCGGAATCTCTGAAGTAACAAGCATTCATGAGCTGTCAAAAATGCGCTTCCATCATCTAGATAATTCTTTCAATTTTTTATTGATTTTTATTGAATGAGTAATTTTGAAGCTTTCTTAACTTAAAGGTAGTATTAATTAGACCCAAAAGTTGAAAATGCCCCAAAAAATTATCACTTGAATACTTATATTTATAGTTAAAATGATGGTGCACTATTTATGCAAGTGTAATCGGACCGAAGAGAGAAGAACACTTGGAGTAAATTTTCTTCAACTGATTGAAATGTAGTTTTCTCATGATTTTTGGATAACTACATATAATTATCATTGATTCAGCTCAAATTTGTTGCAATAATACAAAAAAATCAGCCCCAAATAATGGCGTTTTGAATTTTTCTATACGACACCGTATAAATATATAAGGAAATTTCTCTTGAATTTGATATATTCATTTGATATTTTTGAAAATGCTTGTTGACTGACGTCTAGTTTGATCTCGGCTTGATAAGCTAAAATCTGGGTGTGTCACACCCACTAATAGATTGAAAACTGAATGATTTCAATTATTTCTGCTTCAATGCTACAGAATATATCACAATTTTAGAGCTTGTAACCTCTAAAATCAAAATCGTAGAATAATTAACCATACGCTTGTGGGAAGCTTATACAATTCACTTCATGTTGAATTAATTTTCATATTTTGACCGTTCAACCCTGTCTGTATGAAACAGCAAATAATGCAACATCATAGGATGAATCTATCACACTTCAATAATTTAAATCTTCCAAAATAATAATCGTAGAATAATCTGTCATTTCTCCGGCCCAACGGATTTCCTGATATTGGAATTCTAGCCCGCTCTTAAAAGTATGTGCCGACCTTTGATTTAGATTATGCTATCAAACCAATATTATAATTGAGATGTACCTATCTAGCTTGATCAGCCAACAAATTTATCTAAAATTAGATTGAGCTGCACCGTATGTCTGCGTTCTGAGAAGGGTCACATAGATCAGGTCTGATAAATTGAGTTGAAACCTAAAGGACCTTTCAGAGCAGACTACTGGAATTGTAAACTTAACGATGTGAATATTAACTGCTCTGAAATAAAAACAAATTGAAGAGATGTTGTAGAATTTGTGTTCGATGAGATATATTGGAGATATCTAGCTGATGGAATCGCAATATGCGAATTGAAGTTAATGGTATCATGAAGTTAATGGTATCCAAAAAAAAAGTACATTCGCATCAAAATAGTACCTTCACGCCGGATCAATATCAAATCGGTAAAGAAATGATATCGATGCAATGGTTCATGCAAATTGATACCTATATATTAGATTTGAGACCTCAATTTCAACTATATGGTTTCTAGTTCGTTAACGTTTTCTAGGAGCCCCCTGAACTATGACTTCTTTGAAAAGTATCAAATAAAATAATCACCAACACTAAATCAGATATAGCAAGGTATTAATAGCTTTTTGCTGGATGGATGGTAGAGTTTATCTAGAATATGAAGGAAGTCGAAGAGAATTTAATGTATAAGTTGATGAATGTCAAAGATATATAATTACAAGTAGATGTGAAACATACATATTCTGAAATTTGAGTTTCATGAACGATTTAGGAAATTAAATTCATATTACTACAGTTTTGAACTGACCTCAAGACGTATTCGTATAAATATATTTGAAGAATGTAACAGTGTGACTGTAAGAGGAATAAAGACATAAACTCACCCTGGCCAGTGAATATATGTCACCAGAAGTATGTCATGAGAAGACGTAGTGTAAAAACGTGTAAGAGTGCATCGAAGCAAAGAAACTTGGAAGTATAAGAAAGTTAGGATAAGATGCGGAAGACAAGAAAAGATCAGCTTGATTTTGAACTCGGAAGCGCTTGGAGCAAGAATAATAAGATTCAATGGGTCCGGAACTTAAAAACAGTGGCAGAAATTTCTGGAGAAAGAAATTTTACAGATATTGGAACGTATATCAAATATTCAGAAGAGAAACTAAACTAACCATACTTCCTCCTTCTACTGAAGGTATCTTTTGTTGAGTACAGTATTTGGAGTAAGCTTCTCACTCGTATTTGAACAAATATTTTTTATATCGCATCTTTCACTTGGATTATCAATATGTCTGTTTGCTGCAATAACATCCTATATGAGCATATGTCAATATCAGCATGAAATAAGATCGAACTTGAATGAGGAATAATGGACGTACAAGAAAACTACTGTGTCCAAACAATGTATCATAATAGCGTCAAATTAAATATCTGTCACTACTAAACTTCCAATCATGTATCGTACAATTGCATTCTAAAGAACAAGTATTACATTTTCAATGACTTTGTGGAAAGCGCTTATTCTCTGTGTGTCTTGAACATTTTTCTGTTGTAATATCTCTTAATACTCATTCTATGACTTCTAAGGTGGGATAATCAAACATGCGATAACTGAGAAAGGTTGAGAACTCAATTCCCGAGGCAAAAGGTCTGAATGGGGCAAAATTTAGGTCGCGAGGTGAGGCAGCAGGAGAAGGATGGAAAAAAACAGCATTTGTACGAAGTGCCACCGACTCACCCTTAGCGTTGATGTGAATTATATTCAGATGGACAGTGCTACTTCGAGCCGTTTGTAAGTGAATACGAGATTACACGTGTGAATTGAGTTAATTGACACAAGATCACGAACTTTACCAGAAAATATTGACAAGTTGATTTAAAGGCATCTAAGAAATATACTCAACTTTGATGCATCAATTGTAGAAAAATGCTCTTTGTAGTAGTACCATTATGTTATCTAAAAAGCAGTAAACAGTTATTTGAGAGTAGTTATAATTAATTGATTCATTGATGTGAAGTGTGTTGTGGAAGAAATGTTTCAGTTGGTTTGATTGAGCCTCACAAGCTCTTGGATGACTTGATCAGTATGTCATCTGGATGACAGTCATCATAACCCGGTTCATGCATTCAATACCTTATTCATTGAGATAACAATGAGAATGATGGTCCATGCAAGCATGCTGGCGCCATTGTGCACAACAGCTGTTATTAATCCTTTTGTTAAATTATTGATGGAATCTGAATGTCAACTTATCCTTGTGATTCCTTGTTGCCTGCTCGATATTTGTTGGTATATGGAAGCTAATCGTCATAGAAAAATTCTTGTACACAGCAGATAAATAAACATTATGATATACGCTTGGCTAATCTTGACAGCTCGGAGCACGCGTGCCGTCCAGTGGCGACAGGAATAAATTCTTAGGTAAGAGATATGATAACGGAAATGAAATGTCAGTTTTGATTTAAAGACATCAAGTGTATGATATAAAAGAAAAATGTTGATATTAACCTGTAGATTTGAAGGGGTTGAATTTGATTGCTTCCACCAAAAAACTTTGCCCAAAGGAAAATAATTGGATCCAAAATCGATCGCCTGAAGATTCCAAATTATACGCATGTTTATTGAGAGACTTTTTGTCTTGTTATTCTATAAATAAGTACTACCATGGGAAATTCATTCAGAGGAAATAAATTGGGCTATAGTTTTCATGTTTGTAATTTCAAAGAAATAATTAGCAATGCATGTAAAAAAAATCATTGGAGTTGTATTACGCGGAACTCCAGGCATTTACACAGAACGTACAATCCAGTTGTGAAGGTTCATACTTTTTACAATAGTATTGTGAATATTAGCAGAAATTTATTTCTTGTTGTTTTGAATTGTGTAACTCGATTTTTGAAATTTCATATTATGTTTTGGTTAATTTATCGTATAGATTGATGAATATCGAATAACTAAAATTTCCAATTATAACTGTGAGACAGAAAAATAATATTGCGAGCACGCTGCAGCAATTTGTATCTATGTGAACATAGAAAATACTTGCTCTTAAACGGATACGCCGATGATATGGAATCGTCCCTCTCAAAAGCAACTTGTTGATGCGGTCTGCAAGGGCTGCAAAGTCATTGATCTTTTTTCAATTGCAAAATGAGTCAAACTGTCTCTAAAAAAAGAAAGAAATTTTGGATGACAAATATAACTTGTATGTTGATATAAAAAGTATATTGGATCAAAATTTATATGAAAAACATGGAAGAATATACATTATACCAATGAATATATACATTCATACCATCAACAATTGAATACTCTAATACTTGATTCATTCAACGAACCGAAATAGCCCATTTTTTTGTGATCTATTTCCCATTCTCGACTTAGAAAAAGGTAAAAAATCATATCACGATTCCTATTTTTGGTATTTTGATACCAGATACGCAACAACTACGACCTGTCCTTAATTTTTTTACTTATGGTTCATCAACACACTTCAAACAATTGAATTATTTAATGGAATACATCAACTGTCGTCTGCTTGCAGCGTGCCAGCGGTTACGTCAAACTTCGTTTATAACCTACAAGTTTCTGGAATCTACCGCATCGAGGTGCTATACCTACTTCATTAGCCAAGTGTATCAGAACAATAGTTTTCGTGACTTGGTAAGCCTTGTTTTGAAATTCTTGACCTCATGATACTTGTTCAAGTTTACACATCTTTTGAATAAATTACTAATTCCTGGCTTAATCTTTCCCTAGAAAATGCAAGAATAAAGCCTGATATGCAATAAATACAATGATATGTCCCCAAATTTGGTATAACATTAGATATTGAAAGTCGCCTTTTTTCGGAGTCTTAGATTCTATAAGTCCTAATTAGTTTCTCAGGTTTTACTTCTTAATAACGTACTACGCTTTCTATAGTATTTACTTCGCGACAAGTCGTTGTAAAATAACATGAATGAATAATGTCCAAATGTGCGTGGAGCAACAACGCAAACGAATTATCGTGAATACTTTATTTCCTCGTCGGAAGACAAACAATTCCTCAGTGGACGATACTATACTGACTAATCTATCACTGTTCAATTGACTGCAACGAGATGATGTTTATCGAGGCAAGATCATTTAACTCTTTATCGCACGAATTTTCTCTAGAGCATCAATAAACTTTCAATTCTAGAACATGCTACGGTTTATTTCATGTTAATGAAATCTAGCCTTTTTCACAATTAAATATTTTTTTTTACCTTCGTCAGGCAACCCGGATTTCTTGGGTGCAACTTGTGTTCAATCAAGAGTAGCTACCGTTTGCGCATAGGTTTGGTTAGATTGGATTCTTTATTAATCAAATTAAGATTTTTTTCGGGAGGTTACCTGAAATGCGGACTCGAGCGTTAAGATTTGTGAAGATCAGTTGTGCTATCTGAAGTTCAGAGACTTACTCTATTTTGCGTATCTTTCGTGGAAATATCAAATACCCATTAATTTGGATTTTACTGGAAGCACAGCAATAGAATATATTTTCCTATATTCATCGACATCAGTCGGATTTATATTGATCTACTTCATCTTAAATACCCACAAGCCGCATTTTATCACAGGTAATCCTAATTTCAAAGTATTTACCTAATTTTGAGTCCAACTAGAGTGAATGCATGACTGTGTCATATTAAAAAAAAAAACGTTTTTCATTAAGTGAAAATTTCAAATTAGTCTTATCGTTTTATACATGCGCTTGATGGATGGCGTACTTGAGACTCACATGTGAATACTTTTCAGGCTTCTACTTTCTACTTCATTATTTTCCGTACCGTTCTATTTGGGATATATGGTTGTATCTTCTCTTCAGTGGATTATTAGATCTTATTGGAATAAATATCGCTGTGCAGTGAAACGATTGGGAATCGTTAATTGGAATTATTATTGGTACGAATTCGACACCGCAAGCTCTTAGAAATTGGATGACGGAGTCCCCCCTTCTATGCCACTGTACGTAATAAACCATTGCGGACATCTGATCGGCATCGACTATTTGGACGGTACTACAGCTAAGCGATTACTCTATTATCTTTTTGTTCATATCTGTAAATTTATCTCAATAACTTTAAGATTGAGTTTTCATATATTGCTGAATTTAGAACCACTTGCTTTCTGAGCTGATTTTATGTGAAAATCTGATCTTACCGAGCGTTTGGAAATCAATTGTTTTATTCATCGTCAAAGACATTACTCGTGGCCAGTAGGTCCAACGCAAAACGTTTTTAGGACTAATTCAGTCAATGCTTATATGTTCTGCGCGGCCGGCGTGACGCTCGTTGGTCGACCTTCGCGTATCCCGCATTTACGTTGTGCGCTTTTGAACCTGGCAGCATTCTCGCGGACAAACTCGCTGCGTGGACCGCTTAGGATAATTTCTCGCGATCATTTCTGGTTCGATCTGGTTTATCTATTTCAGTGCATAAGTAGGGTTGAATGTTATTGTAGAATCTTGACCATTTCACAATATTTGAGCCTCTATTTTATATTTAATTCGATCATATAATTTTGTTAATATGTGGTACGAATTATTGGTTCTTGACCTCCACTAGTATTAAATTCATCTTTAACTATATTCTTTTTCAAGCTGTATGAATTACTTAATTTATTTAAATACATTTACTTCATCTGGGATTAACGGCGTTTGATTGTTTTGCGATCTTGTTCCCTGTTAGGTTTGATGATCAACCCCATCGGTTGAACCTCATTCTGGTTTCGGTCATCTGGCGCCCTTTTTTTTATATTTATCATTCTGAGTGACCCACCCCGTCTTCACTGTAGCTCGCCGGTGTTCAACTTGAATAGGGAAAATTCTATTCCAAGATCGTAGTAAACAGCGTCAATTGGCTGATTGCAATAACTCCCGCGTTAGTCATCCGGCTATCGGAATATCTACGTGAGTATCGCTAGTTCTTCGAAACGTGATATCCGGGAAACAAAACAAATCGGACTCAACGCGATAGTGACAGCCTTCAAATAAGTTAAGGTGAGCTAGAGCAACATACTTTCTTAGCTACAGAATCTGCTAGAAATTCTGTTAGTTGATTGGAAGATACGATTGGTGATTCGGAAAGGCTGGTTTCATAGAGCAAATTATGTGTCACGAATATTTTCTGTGTTGTGCTATTTGTACATACACACGGACATGAAAATCATGTCTTGTATTCAACGGTCGATGCAATGTTCTTGACACTATTTCATCTCCAGAAACTTATGATCTTTGGAACGAGATTGATACAAATAATAATTTCATTGTTTGATAGGAGCTCCATATAGTTATTTAAGTATACAGGTCAGTAAGTACAGTTTACCGATTGAGAATTATAGATTGGAGGCCGAGCCTTGGCGAGGTTTCCAAATATTCTACAAAATCGGTGCTGTACTTATTGACCGTGATGCTTACAAAATTTTTTGCACGATTGGACAATCCAAAATAATTTTTTCAAATTAAATTACTACTGATGATTATTTATTCGCTGTTAGCTGTCTAGTTTGACATTCTATTCTAAATATTCAATTACAAATGAAAATAAATAAATGAATATTTTTTTGTGAAAATTCACAATTTTTTACATACCGCCTTTGCCCATAAGTCAGCATAACCATAGTAACCACAGTTTGCTGGTAAAATCAACATTCCACCTCAAATAGAGGGCCGGATAACACATCAAGACGCCCAACCGTGCGAAAAAAATTAATCAATCCCCAAATATTAATTCAGGAGTATCATCATCGTTTTTAAGGAGCAATGTATCAGGTGACCTAACTCTTTATTGTTAACAAAGAAAACATCGAAGATATTAGCTATGATGCTTTATTTATATTCTTCTTTACGAGTTCTTGTTCAACGGCCATTTGAATTGAGAAAGCCACTAAATGTGTTACTAAGCTTATTAAGTCGCCCTTTCCAGGAAGATTTACAATCGTTTTCTTTGCCCGATGCCGAGTGTAAGTATTACTTAAGCTTCTACCACGTATGCACTTCATGGTGCACAAGGAATTAGAAGAAATGGCCTTTTAGAGACTCCTGAATTTATTTTCTGAAGAAGCATCTATCCTACTTTACTCTTTTTAGATGAAAATTCAAACCAGTTGGAATGCATAGCAAGAAAAGATGGAAAGTACTTTTTGATGAAAAGAAATGATACTCCTGCATAAGTTGATCAAGATAATTCTACATGAACAAATGACGTGCTGGAAGAAAAATAAGTTTAATGGAAGATCATTCATTTATTCATTTATTTATTCATTATTCAACAGGTATACACCCAAAAAGAGAATAATATTACAAAAGTAAATATACAAAAGAGAAAATATTATGTACCTATATATAAATTATATAGACGCCCAACCCTTATTACATCAGCATTGCACCGTTCACACGGTAGTTTTCCTATGAATGTAATATTAAACTGCATTCAGCAGAAAGATCATGCTATGTAGTTATTTAAATAGAATTGAGTTAGTTAGATAGTTAGATTGTGTAAGATTCTCGAGCAGTGCTCATCAAGTAACTTGTATTCGGCTGTATGTACTTGTGCTTAGCAAAATTAATATTTTCAAAAATCAAATCCATGGAGTGATTGATTTAATTGGCGCAGTCGTGGTAGGATGCCCGAAAGACTTTAACTCCGAAGATTCTCAAAATAAGAGTATCCAATTCGTTGAAGAGTTTAGTCATCGCTTTCAAGTGTTTAATACGGCATCAAAAGAACCAAAACCTTCTCAAAGTGTTCAAGAAATCCGGAATCTCACTAAAACTCTTGATGAGATTAATTCGTTGAAGATTTCTCACTAAAACTTGAGAATATCAAAACTCCAAGTGCATCAACGCCGCCATAAAACATCATAAAATACAACAAATCATCTCCACGCAATCTCCGACGAGGAAAGGCAAATCATATCGTCGTCAATTCCGAGAAGTCCTAGAAGTCAGAGCATCAACTGTAAGCCGACTTCAAAGACATCTCCAGCCCAGCTGTTGAGCGAAAATCAACATCCACCTGAGCGAACATCAGGAACCAACAACGCATTCATCCCAAAGACAAGGACCATGAAATTGGCCGTAGTCAACATAATAATTGCCTTATTGTAAGTCATATTATTTTATTCCCCTGTTGTTTGTTGAACGAATCACTGTTAGTTCAAATTAACGCGAAAATTCGAATCACTGTCTAAAACAAATTAACGTATTTCAAGCGAATCACTGTCTAGCACATTAACGTAACAACAATACGAATAACTATCACAAATTCATTCAACAAATTATTTTTATATAATTTTAAACAATTTAAAGTTCTTTACGAACAGCAACTTACAAAATGACGACACCTGTCCTCCAAAATCCTTTACTTAATGCAATCCCTTAAACTCCTTCAGAAATCAAGGAATTGTTAGGAATAATTCCAGAATATGATGGAAGTACCGGAACTCTGCCTCACTTTATCAACATTTGTGACGAAATTCTTGAAATAATCAACAAACAAAATTTATCTGCTATTATCAGAAGAATTATTTAACATACAATAAGAAATAAAATCACAAAAGAAGCGAATAAAAAAATTAGCAACTAAAACATATGTTGATTGGAATAGTTTAAAACAATTATTGGTAGAAGAATACGGAGACAAAAGAAATGAAGTCCACTTTTTGACCGAACTTTCTCATTTCGAACAAAAATCGAATGAAGACGTTTTTATATATTTTGATAAATATGAAGACATTTATAACAGACTAATGAGTTTATTAAAATTGAATTTTGGAACAGGATTTGAAAATTTGCAAATATTCATGTCCACTTATGCCACTCATAATTTCATTATAAATTGTAAGGAACCGTATAGAAGCCAGCTAGCAGCTAGAAATCCAAAATCCTTATATGAAATACAAAATTTGATCAAAAATGATTTCCAGTATATTCATACTAGTATAAACAAACAGAGTTTGCCAAAACATAAGATCAATGTACCAACTCCCATGTATAAGCCTAATAATAATTTCCAGAGCCAAAATCAATATCGATCCCCAATGACTTGATACCCACAACAACAAAATTTTCCAAGTCAACCAGTACAAATAAAACCCAAATTCAATTATCCACAACCTATGTCTATCAGTACAAAAACTTTTAAACCACAATTAAAAAGACAGCGACAAGATTTACAGATGTTAGAAAATTGTGTTGATTCCAGTAATTAAATAAACACATTTTACAAATACGATGAAGATACAAACGAGGAAGAAAATATTGATTCGAATGTAGAAGTGGAATCAGACAATGAAAATTTCTTGTTGAAGCCTCAAGAAAATTTGAATCCTTAGCTAGTTATACATCCAAGCTACCTTTCATTCAGTTTCAAAATTGTAGAGTTTTAATAGATACAGGATCTCTCGAAAATCTTATTAGTCAACATTTTGTGAATAAAAATAAAAATAAGTTCAAAATATTTCCTGAATATTTTGAAATTAAAACTGCAAATGCCATTTCAAATGGAAATCATTTCACCTTTGTAGAATTATATACTAAAAATTTAAAATGTTATATTTACGAGTTTCATAAAGACTTCGATATTGTAATTGGCAATAGAGGTTCAAAATTATTGAACGCACAAATAAATTATTGCGATGAAACAGTTAGATTTTTAGGTAGATATAAATTTGAATTTAAAATTGAAATTAAGAACGGAACATTTGAATGATCTAGAGAAAAAAGAATTGAATAGATTAATTAAAGAATTTAGAGATTTAACTATAACTGACGATCAAAATCTCACATTCACTAATAAAATAAAGCATAAGATTAGAACAACAGATGAAACACCTGTATATCAGAAATCATACAAATATCCTATAATTTATAAAGATGAAGTAAATGACCAAATTGACAAATTATTAGAACAAAAAATCATAAGACCTTCATACTCTCCCTGGAATAGTCCGATTTGGATTGTACCAAAAAAGCAAGATGCTTCTGGTAAGAAGAAATTTAGAATGGTGATAGATTATAGGAAACTGAATTCCAAGACCATTGACGATAAGTTTCCGATACTTGATATTACGGAAATATTAGATAAGTTAGGAAAGTCTAATTATTTCACAACCATCGATTTGACAAGTGGATTCCATCAGATTGAAATGGATCCCGAATCTGTAGAGAAAACTGCTTTTTCAACCGATCACGGACATTTTGAATACCTTAGAATGCCGTTTGGACTTAAAAACGCCCCTAGTACCTTTCAAAGGCTGATGAATTTTGTTTTAAAAGATCTCATTCATAAAATATGCTTTGTCTATTTGGATGATATTATTATTTTAGGCACTTCATTGCAAGAACACATTCAGAATATCAAAATTGTTTTCCAAAGGTTGCGAGAAGCAAATCTCAAATTACAATTAGATAAAAGCGAGTTTTTTAGAAGAGAAGTCGCATATCTTGGTCATTTAATAACAACTGAAGGCATTAAACCAAATCCTGAGAAAATTGAAATTATAAAAAAATTCCCAATCCCTAAAACACAGAAAGAAATAAAATCATTTTTAGGCTTACTCGGTTATTATCGAAGATTTATAAGAGATTTTGCAAAATTAACTAAAGTTTTTACTGAATGTTTGAAGAAAAATGCTAAAATTAATATTGAAGATAAAGAATACATTTCTTGTTTCTGTTATCGAACTCCCCAATATTACAGTATCCTGACTTTTCAAAACAGTTCAGATTAACGACAGACGCTTCTAACTTTGCGTTAGGCGCAGTTTTGTCACAAAACATAGACGGGAAAGATCTACCTATAGCGTATGCTAGTAGAACTTTGAACGAACACGAAATAAACTATTCCACGACCGAGAAAGAATTGCTAGCCATCCTTTGGTCAATTAAACATTTTCACCCATATCTTCATGGAAACAAATTCAAATTAATAACTGATCATAAACCTTTAATATGGTTAAATACTTTGAAAGCACCAAATCAGAAACTCATAAGATGGAAATTGAAATTATCAGAATATAATTATGATATAGAATATCAAAAAGGTGAACAAAATTATGTCGCGGACTATTTATCCAGAATACCAGAACCGGTTAAAATTAATTATAAGAATACAAATATTTTCGATCATAATGAGCCTATAGTACATTGTGTCTCTAAAGATTTCAAAATGAATCAAGGTTTTGCGAAACAAATTAATGAAAAATTTCAGACTCGTATAAATTTAGATCAGATTTCAATTGACCAAGATATTGCTATTCAAATGTTGCCCAGATTGATAATTCATTTAATTACTAAAGAAAATTATTTTGACAAGCCAAATTTAAAAGTTATAGAAAAATGTTTGAAACAGTTACGAGATTATTTAGTACAGAACAATATTAATATTATTGATATGCCTCAGATAGCGTCAGGTTTAGATCAACAAAATTGGTCAGATATAGAAACATTATTACAGTCAGTATTTAAAAGTACAAATATTCAAATAAATATTAGTTTTAGCTGATAAAGATACAGATAGTTGTACCCAACATTCAGATGCGGAGTCACCCATAAATGGACTTAGCTATAAAGAAGTACCTATAAATTTTGGCAAAAATCAAATTATATTCAAAGAAACAAATACCAAAAATACAGTTGATATAAATAAATTATTTGGACATGGAAAACAAAGAATTTATCTGTACATTAATAAAACAAATCATAAAGACACATTATTGAAATTTATAAAGGAATATTTAGTTCCAGGAATTCAATATCATTGTATAGTCCCTGAAATGTTCGAAAAAATGTTAAATTCAATTTTACAGATCTATTTTCAGCCAGGTACTTATAAAGTAATTTGTTGCAACCAACAATTGCAAGACATTGAGTCGTCTGATGATCAGATCGACCTTATTAGGAATTATCATCCCGGTAAAACCAATCACCGAGGAATTATAGAAACATATCAAAAATTGAAACAAATATATTATTGGCCTAATATGCAATTAACGGTTTCAAAATTTATAAATAATTGTGATACTTGCCAAGAAAATAGATACGAAAGGAATCCAATTAAGATCCCCACATTAAAAACACCTACTGCTTTAAAACCACTTGAAATAATTCACATTGATATACTTTCCTTGAAGAAAGGAAAGTTTCTTACAATAATTGATAGTCTTCCCAAACATGCTCAAATATACCATCTCTCAGAAACAAATACGATAACAGTAGTTCAAAAATTAATAAAATACTTTTCGATATTTGGCCACCCAAAGTTAATTATTTCAGATAATGGTTTACAATTCAATAATCAATTGATTTATAATTTTTTATCTACAAAAAATATCCGTATACATTTAATCAGTGTGAATAATCCCAAAAGTAATGGAAATATTGAACGATTTCATTCCACTATAATAGAGCATATGAGGATATTAGAGCAAAATAAAGATTTCAATGACCTAAGTATTAGTGGTAAAGTTCGGTACGCTCTTCAGGCATATAATCAGTCCATACATTCAATAACGAAACGCACTCCAAATAAAATAGTTTTCGGTCATTTTAATGAATCAAAAGAAGATGTTTCACCTGAAATCGTTACAGATAATTATGTCCAAATTCATAAAGAAATCATGAAAAAAATGTATGATGAGAATAGAATATTGTTAGAAAAAAGTAAAAGAAAATATGCTTCCTCTCAAGTAGAAAGCTGCAAATTGCAGAATAAAGTTTATGAACAACAAGCTAAGAGAAATACTGGTAAAATAGAAAAACCTCAATTCAAAAAGCAAATTGTTAAGACCTACATCAAAGATAGGGCACAAATTATCACAGACAAAGACAAAAAGATCAGAATAGATAAGCTGAAACCTTATCGTAAATTTACAGAATCGTGCGAGCAAGCACAACCATCAATCTCAAAGATGAACGAGACAATCCCGGAATTAATATCCTCAGATTAGGAAATGCTTCAATTTCCACTAATAATGAGTATATTTATGTTAGATTAAATTTGAATAAAATTAAGGAATCTTATAGCAATTTAACAATGCAATATACCAAGCTTAAATTAGAAATAGGCAAAAGAAGATATGATAGTAAAGATATACAAGGATTGAATAATAATTTTATAATGTTGGAGAATTTTTTAGCAATAGTAAATAATAAAATACAAATTCTTTTACATGATACTTCAAGAAGTAAACGTGGTTTAATGAATGGATTAGGGTCAATTATAAAAAGTATTACAGGGAATTTAGATGCATCGGATCAAGAAAAGTATGATACTGCCTTAAAATCAATAAATGAAGATCAGAATATTTTAAAAGATAATATGAATCAGATTATTGTTCTCAATAAAAATATTTCAAATTATTTCAATAGTCAGGTAGAGAAGATTAATGATAATAATATAATTATCCAAAATAAAATTGATGAATTAGGAACTGTTATAGGTAAAATAATAGATGATAATGATAAACTTTATTTGGAAAACATTATCACACAATTGTTATTCGTTTCAACAAATTTAATTAGTATTTTCAATGAAATCGAAACTACTTTTGCTTTTTGTGGAACAAATACCCTTTATTTTGGAATATTATCTAGGGAAGATATTAAATTGGAAATTGGTAAAATATTACCTAATAGTTTCAAAAATTTTATGATAAAAAATTGGCAGAATCAACAATTAGTGAAAGTTTATTGCAAATATGAAAAATTCATTTTAGATATAATAATAGATATTCCTATTCCTTTTATACAGACCGAACTTTTACAAATAACCCCTATACCTACAATACATGACAATAACTTTGTGACGTTAAACTTAGTACCAGGTTTTTATTCAAGATCCAACGGATATATGAATTATTTAAATAAATGTACCCTTTTCGAGAATAAATTGTATATTTGTAGTCAAGGAAGTTCAATTCAAGACAATTGCTTAGAGAATTTGTATTTTCATAAAAATAATGATAAGTGTAATAATGTTAAAGTTTTGAATCATAATGAAGTAATTTCAATCTCAAACTCAGATATAGTTCATTTATATTTACCTTATAAAGAGTTGTTTAATATTGAATGTGATGATGAAATATTGGAGAGAGAAATTTTAGGTATTCATTCAGTAAAAAATTGTTTGATAAATAAACAAAAGTTTCATAGTAATGTCGATTATGATAAAGTAATTATTGTGAATATTGAAAATGATAAAAATAAATCAGTATTTAATAAAACTTTGAACATAAGAAGTTTAGAAATAATTAAAGTACCAGATCAACAAATTATGCATTTGAATGAAATCCATCAATTTGAATCACATTCTATATTTTATGATATTTTATTGTATTTAGTAATTGTGATTGTTGCAATGCTTTTATTGAAGAAAATTCATTCAGAAATTATGAAAAGAAAATTAATTATTAAACAAAAGAAATTTAAGAATCAAATTATCGAAGCAACACCTATCGACAATTCAACAGGTATTCTTTCGTCTAGTAGGGGAGGAATTATATAGACGCCCAACCCTTATTACATCAGCATTGCACCGTTCACACGGTAGTTTTCCTATGAATGTAATATTAAACTGCATTCAGCAGAAAGATCATGCTATGTAGTTATTTAAATAGAATTAAGTTAGTTAGATAGTTAGATTGTGTAAGATTCTCGGGCAGTGCTCATCAAGTAACTTGTATTCGGCTGTATGTACTTGTGCTTAGCAAAATAAATATTTTTAAAAATCAAATCCATCGAGTGATTGATTTAATTTATATAAAGAATAATATTACAAAAACTAATTTACAAAAGAGAAATATATTATATATAACATGCTTAATAAATATCAGCAACCCAATTATTATAGTTAGAAGACGTGAATAGGAAATAAATATTTAATGTGTGAAACTAAAGATAAATATTGTAGTACATTATATTTATATGATGAGATATATTAAATTAAATCAATAAGTGATCTGAGATAATTTCGATTTTAGAAATGATAAACTCTCAGATAAATCAATTATGTGGGACACATTATCAAAAGTATCGCACATTGCATAATAATTTGTTCTGCAAAAATCACATAGGAAAGTGATATTACTGTTGTTACGAATTACGCGTGGTTTGACATGAGATCAAACTAGGATTAGCACATACATTACTGTGAACAAACCAACTTCATGAAACCTCTTTAACAGAAAATATAAACAGACACAAAACAACTTGTACCGCAGAACTTCCATAACCGCTTTATCCTCATAATAAACTATATTCAGAAGAGCGTACACAAATCAGTTCAACATAGATGAAACCACGATACCACATGCTGCTCTAACAAAGACGAGACTGCAAACATCTCTGAAGTTAGGTTCGTTTCAATGCAGCCACCGGAAAAACTTCATATGTTACGTTGCATTAGCACTAACTTCATACTGATACAATAGTGGAGTTTGAATCTACCCAGCATATGCGGCACACACATAATCACGTTCAAGTTTATTCAATAATGCAATAGGTATTATTTAGTTGGATTAATTTTCAATTCGCGTGAATTGTTCATGTTTGGTGATGAGTGTTCAATTATTTGTCTGTTCACGTTTAATGAGATTACCTCATTTAACAAGATTGTAACAATTTGAAAGTTTATAATTCAATTTGATCCACTTTGGGCTGGTTTTAAGCAAATCATGGACAAATAATGTAAGTGGAGTAAGTGCCCGGAAACATCACGAGTATTCTGTCCAATAGAAGAAATACCGTTGCAGAAACTTTACCAATGATCAATTAAGAATGCATACAATCAATTATACCATTTTCAGTTCTACTTGAGATGAGAATTGTCATAAAGAAGGCTGCTAGAATTTGCATGAGTGAAAACTGAAATCTTGTAGTCTGCTGCGACGTTAAGCATGCTTTTGTCAACCTCAATTTTTGCGCGGCTAATCGTGTAACTAATCTGGTCGTAACGTATGACTAATAAATTATAACGCTTGATAATACAAATAACATATCACGTCAGATACAAGCTCGATCTTTATATCTAATAAATTACCTCATCCCTGTCTGTCATTTATTAATTTTGTGTAATTTTTGTGCTCTTATTCTGCCTCTTCATGGCATTATGAAATCAAAAGGATGCGATAGATGTCACTGCCAGTAAACCTATACATTGCACAGCAATTTATCAGTCTGCTAGTCTGTAGGTCTGTTCTTCGTATACATCACCGTTCACCGGAGCTGTTTGCCTGAAAAATCGGCTGATGTACGCAATGAGTTCTTTGGGAAGTTTAATGGTGCTCTTATGTCTGCAATTCTGCAGCTTCGCAAATTGCATTTCAGCAATATTTACTGCCCAATCCATGTGAAATATATTCGTGACAATAAGTGTTTAGCTACATTAGGTGTTATATTATTATTAATCCTAATAGACGAGATATCAATTACTTGTTAGATAAAAAAATATGATGAACATTATGGACCGTTGTTGGTTCGCGAGACATAGTTTGGAGACCTCTGTCGTAGACGGGAGATGAACGTATAATTCTCATCATGAAGTCTTCCACTTACACTTCTCGAACTTTCAGAACAAAATTACCTACGCTTGGTTTGAGTGATTATACATCAACCCTGTTAATCTAAAATATGCTTTAATTCAAGTGGTGATCATAACGAATGATGTGAAAAGACACAAGTTGAGGCTGATTGAATTTTATAGTTTCGCGGACAGCCTTGATTAAATGGTGCACTAATGGTGGTACAAAGGGAGCGTGATGGCAGCAATGCTGCAGAGCCATTAATCAGGATTGGTCATTACATTAATTAAAAGAAAAACATTTATCTTGAACTTTCCCACAAAAAATTGTACTTAAAGTACTATTTTTCATATTGAATCGTCTGTTTTATTTCACTTTGCTTTCTTTAATCAATTTTGCAGCTTCAGTGGAAGTTTCAAACTTGGAGTGAATTCTAAAATGATGTTCTATACTCTGGGATTTTTCGTCATTGATTGCTCTCCCAATATTTATTATCAAGCTCTGGGTGGAGTTTTTTGTTGAACTAATTTAATGAAGATACTGAGTAATGATTTTATAGTTTAATTGCAAAAATTTCTAGTCTACTCAATAATTTCGTTTGTTTGTTCAGCCTGCAATATATTTCTAGAACATTTATGAAAATAGTTCTTTCAAAAATTGCAGTCTGCTGACGATGAACTAGAAACCATCATAAATGAAAAAGCGCCATATGGAAAAATATTTTTCAGTTCAACAACCGTCAAGCTTAATTTTGACTTGAAGAACATTTCCACGAGTACACATCCAATTTTAGAACCCAGGCGTAATCATCTTTATAAAAATATGCTCCGGATAAATTCAATCTTGAAGAAACGCTGGCTTCTAGAAATATTTAGAACTTCAAATAATTATTACAAAAGTTAAATTTTGCTGAACTCTATTATAAATAATTCAGATGGACACATCATTTTCTTGGAGTTATTGTCAATCATTTGTATGATACTCATCCAAATTTCGCTCTCCGTTGAAGCAAAGCCTCTAATACAAGATTGAAATTCCCAATGAGAACGTTGAAGACTGGAATTCAATTTTACAGATACACAAACTAAGAATATTCCAATTTCGTATTCAGTTCCGTTTGAATATTTGATTAATGGCTACGTTCTTGAGATAAAATTAATCAAATTAAGAATATCTAACGAATTCCTGTCATTCTTCGTCTTCCGTTTCCGTTACTTTGGCTCATTGGAGTTGCTGCGTCGATTTTCTTGTAAAAGTATCCATTCTTATACTTAATTCTGCCAAAATTGGCACATTCCCGAGAATTAGAGATCAGAAATCATAGTCGGTAACTATTTGATATTATTCTGTGAATCTTGTCATAAGGCTGGTTGGTGATTATGAATGAAGTAAAATATATTAATTTTTTTGTGAAAGAGGAGTGTAAATAATCATCAGGGGAGTGACAATGATCAATCAGAAAACTCTTCTCTAAAATTGGTGATTGTATGCCGTTTACAATATAGAGCCGTTTACAATGAGAATGAACTTGAAATTTTGTGTGATTTCATATACATTTCTATCACGAAAGAAGAATTTTGGGCACGATATCTACTCTACGCGTGGGATTTATCACATATCACACGAGTACCATACAGCATTTCAACCAACATCTCTCTTGAAAAGTCCACAATCGTTTTCATATGATGGTTTATGTTCCGATACTGAAAGATATTGGAATGCTATTAGTATAACAGAAAGGGAATGTTTCTTATGAGACCAACTGTTTTTGCGACTTCCCTATTATTCTCTTATCAAGTGACTTATAGTAGATTATATATTCTCCAAATAACTACAGCAACAATATCATTTGGAATCGATCTCACAGAACTTTATCGTCCTTTAAAGTGATAACTCAAACGTTGATTTGTCAAATCATAATGCGACCAAATCAAATATTCAAGAAACTAAATCTCTGCTATTGATATTAATTGGATTGTATCATTAGAACATCCATGTTTGGCACATTAGTATCGAAATTATTCATAAACCGTAGATTTTTCACAAAGTTAAACTGCACCAAAGGAGTATCCAACAAATAGCATATTCCGATACAAGTGCGGAATGGGGATCATTCCATGCAAATGTGAATAATTCAGTCACGAGACGAAGTCGAGTGGCAGAATTCACATGAGCATGGAATGAGCGATCCGCACGAGTGACGGATGTTATTTTTTCTACAATCAAAGGTGTCTTGCACCCAGTGTGGGAATATTCACATATAGACGCTGCTATAATTCCAGCAATACTTCATCACACAGTATCATAGATATTATCAGTTCTGGGCTCAATTCGAAAATAACTGCTTCACTACTGAATCTCATATCATATATTGTTTATCGACTACACTTGATGTAAAAAAAAGTCATGTGTCAATCCTAGACGACTTAGAACTAAAATTTGACATGAGGGAGTCTTTTTGAGGGGTTCTGTTAAGATGATTATTCATACAACAGTATGAGAAAAGATCTAAGAGATACGAAGGTAATTATAAGTTATGGATTCTAAAAATATGGAAATCTATTGATTCTAGTGGAAATTTAGATACATGAATTTCCAATCTTTGATGTCACATTTCGATAGAAAGTTCATATTGTAGACAAAAATTGTAGTTAGCAGCCCTCAAATGGTGAACTGAGTACCCATGTCACATAAGCTCAGACCGGCAGCAAGCGGACAATCAGTCACATAGATTTCATGCGGTTGTGTAGATCTCAAGCTCTCTGAGTACAGTAAAAGCACTGACGCCAACTTACCCACACGAACTAGTTTCAATACAGATTTGCATGCAATTCTGCAGCTTGTCCATACAGTTTAGATACTCCGATAGAATAATGAATAGACCATAAATCTTCTTGGTCACATAATATATATTCTAATCAACTATGAATTGCCAGGTAATCATCCAATACAATTAAATATTCAGACACTAATAACCATAGTGAGTCTGTCGTTATGTCTTCCATCCTGAAACAGCAACTTTAAAGCCTGCAAAGCTAATAATGTAACTCCACTTTGGATTCTTGATGTATTGAACCTCGTAAATAGAATCATGAATCGCTGTGAGAACAAATACCCATTTTTCACTGATCTAAATACAGGAATGACACTAAACACACAATTATCTTGAAACAAATGGAAGCCAGATCACCCGCTCAAAGTGAAGAATAGTAGACAGAAAACATAGGATGATTTGACGGGAATGAAAATCCTTTTCTAGTTGAGAATCAGAATGAAAATGGCTGTAATAAACGCAAAAGAAATACAAGAGTTAAAAATAAGGCGTAAGTGAAAAGTTCGGTAAACGTGACGCGCATACTACAGTCGTACATTGTGCAGAAGGATCTCAAAATTATTTACTTCTACTTTAGTAGAATACAATGCCTATCTTATCCTATAGTCAAGCTTTTATTCAGATATAAAGAAAATGCATTAGAATATGATTAGTTCAAATGCCTCATTTTTGGACTTTGGGTTCCAGAGAATAGAGAATAAACGTCCAAACCATTCAAATATATAAGCGCGAGCAATTTAATCTCACATTTATTCCAATATTCAAGACTATAACCCAATTCGTTGAGTTTAAAGGTGAATTTAACGACAGCGGATGGTTGCATGTATGCTGCGCACTTTTTTTTGAAGGGAAACTGAATCCTTATCATAAAATTCTTATTAACCGTGAAATTACTCATCCTGAATAACCTGAGATGGAATATTTGTCAAAATATATCTAATATTGAGAAAAATAGTCATTAAGTCATTTAGAAGACTACAAATCCATACGTCCAATCGACAAGTCTCTTTGTTGGTAACATCCATCGGGATTCAGATATTATGCAGATGAAACGATGGAAAAGTTTAGGTTTACTTTGAAACTGAATCTACTTGATTGAATTTACTATTACTATTTCTCATTATTATTTGGATGACATACAGATTGGCATCAAATTTAAGGAACTGACTCAGTTCTGTCATAGTTTTGGAAGAGTGTCTCTAACGATACCGGGTCGATGACTCAGTGCGTTAGCGCGCTGTCCATTGCACGGTCATGATGTACGATTACAGAGAGTCACCAGTTCGATTCCCAGCCGGTATATATGATATATCGAAAGAATGCTACAGGATCAAGCACTAAAATCATACTCGAACACTATCAGTTTATCACCTGTGTGTGTTTGAGGTAGTCCTGGTAGTATAAGAAATTTTTCTGATACCGCTCAATCGTCATTGATTAGGGATCGTCACACAGATTTGGGCATCGAATCGGTAATGGAACGAGTACGCATGTACTTGAGGCCTTGGCCCTTTTAGGGCTATCGTGCCATCAAAGAAGTCTCTAACGATGGGGACATCAATCATTTGTGAAATTTTTCACTGGATGGTACATGCGATCGAAGTCTTTGAAATAATGTCAACAAGTTTACTCTATGAATTAGAATAGGTATTCTGGTATTTTGCACATCCAAATCTTCTCAGGATAACGCTGAATCCTTCTTACTAAAATAAGTATGAAATGTATCACATTTCATTCAATAACAAGTGCAGAACATATTTTGCATTAACTTTCGACTAATTGGAGTTCTTGAACGATTCATTATTACGTTCTTTTGGAACAATTTTTAACATTAGGACTTTATATACAGCAACATCTTCAATTAGGAAAGTGCTTTGCAACTAACTAAATATAATTTAGCTTTACGTAGGTGCTTCATATAATATAATATCTTGTAAAATAGTATGAAATTAGCAGACGACACTTTCAAAATAATAGCGCTATTAGTGCTGTCATCTACATCATGAATATTTCAGTAAATCTAGATTGCAAGTTGTATGAGTTCCATTTAATAACTGTAGGCACTGATTTTCAATTCGTATATTCATTTTTATTGAATTTGTTTTGATGATTGGCTGATACCGTGTCATGATTCGTCAATTACGTTGCATATTATATATCAGCCTACGCGGGTAAGGGCGTCTCATAGTCATGCTGAACTTTTCTTTCGAAACGACGGACATATTTGTGGTTCTCTTGAGCTGTATTTTCCTCAGTGTGCAATATTCCACCATGCATTCAAATGTATTCTTCCATGATAACAGTTGCAATAGTTAACCAAATCAAGTCGAGGTCTGTTTTCAGGCATAACTCTTTTGTGATTCGACCAAAGTATAATTGATATTATTGATTCTTCAACTTCTGATGATTCGAATGATATCTGGGATGTTGTCTGGAAGTTCCTTGTACAAGGACAGATTTGATTGTTGGTTGGAGGTTCAAAGTTCTCTCAGTAGGTATCTCCCGCCGAGAAATTCAAGTAAAGTCATGTCGACAACCATTAATACTTCTGGAGGAATGCTGGATTGGAATGACCAATTTTTTATAAAGAGAAACTTCCTTGGGCGCACTTGACACACATTTCTTCTAGCAGTCAATAAGTTGAAGCTCATCAAGCGTCCCCCTTCCAATTTTGAAGAAACGGATCTTTTTTTAAAACTCATTCTTCAATATGAGCATCATTTTAAACCTAATGTTGGTTCTCAATAAGATTTCGATTTGGCAAAATTTATCCCAAATAGTAACTTTCCTGATGTAAACTTTGCTATCTAAATACATAACTCACTGAGGTTAAAGCTCTTCCTCTCGAATCAGTGAGTTATGAACGACTGTAGAGACCATCGTACACTGCACTACATTGTAACCGAGAGATTTGCCCCTCTAGATTCCATTCATTGTGCATTACGATAGAATTTGAGATCGGAACTACAAGAATGTGTTTTTAGTTCTGTTTCCAAGCTCCTGAAAACTATCTGAATAGCTTCGCGTTCCATCCTCCATTATTCACGATGCACTGATACTCATATGGAGCATTTTGTGATGTAGAGCTTAATTAAAATATTTCCAGAAGCTTCTAAAAGAATGAGAGATGCTAATTTTAGTTCTGTGAAGAAGTATTGTTCAATGAACATGTTTTATTTGGGTAAAGTCCTGTTGAGTATCATATACTTCCTTCTGTGACTGGATCTGAATGTTTAATATAATTACAGTTGTCAATTGAAATTAGTAGTTTGTAACTCTGAACAGTCATAGATAGACTGATTCTATTTGTTCAATGAATACAGATCTGTTACTTCCCAAGCAAAATCTTCCGGTTTAGAATCCCTCATCAATTTTTATTTTTGAAGGAATCAAACCCCTATTCTATAGAAACGTCAAACCGCTGAGAGATTGTTGGCTTCTCAAAATCCCAGCAAGCAGGAAAACCAACCATTATTAGAATACCAGATCAGTAAAATTCAAATCAGAAAATACCAAAAACTCAAACAATGCTGTTCCCATTATTTTCAATTCAAATCAGTAGCAAACTATCTACAATCAACGATAAACAGCGGAAATGCCTTTTGAGATCAAGAGAGAACCGTCAACCTCGTGGGTCTTTTGTCGGTAGCTGGTGAGCGGTGAAACAAAAGACATCAGCATTGAATCGCTGGCAATTGTCGCAGTCTTTGGTCAACACGTTTACTGATACACGCGTGCTGATAAGAGTAAATAGCACAAAATCTCATTAGCAAACTAACGTCTCATGCAAACAAAGTGAGAAGGAAAACGAAGTGAAGGAATAGACAAGGAACACGTAGCTGCTCTGCAAGGGTTTGTTTAGAAGGTCCTGGATTTGCGGAACTAGGGGACTTGTAAAATTTCTTGTGATTTTCTAGAGAACATAGTTGTAATTTTGACATAATTCAAGATTTCTCTTGAGAAATAGATTTGATGAGACTGCTGACTTTTTTCGAGACTCTGTTATAATCTGACCCAATAGTTGAAACTCACTGACGACAATTTAGGATATTGGGATATACTCATACAGAATCATGTAAGAAATTAGTATGATTCCAGAAGCTTGAATGTGACGAGATGCTCATAAATATTGATCTACGATCGTATGACAAGTGACGGTTTATAGAATTTATAATATTACCGCATTCATCTTGCGCAGTTTTTTTAGCATTTCTGTATATCGCGCATGTTGCATGTTTGTATCTTATATTGGCAGATGGAGATATTGCCAAAAACGAGCTCTAAGTCGTATAAAAGTATTTGTTTTTTGGACATGAAACTGTGAACTATTATTTCAAATTGCTGTGTGATACGAAGACAAGAAATAGCCGTATTCTATTGTGCTCTATAAAATGACAGGAATAAATACGGTCATCGGATGCTTCACCCTGTGGGATGGTGTTTGCTCGGGCACAATAGAAATGCTTCATACGTTGTAATCCTTCCAATGAAAATTTGACATCACTTGTAGCACATGAAGCTCACATTAGTACTCTTCAGAGATTCAACTAGATTTCAAAATGCAATTATATAACAGTGGTTGGTACAACTCCAGAATAGATATTGTACATAGGCCCGTTTTATGCCTAGCGTGTTCAATAATTGCTCCTGTAGTCAATTTTGCATTGCATTCATCACTTATTCAAAAACAAAACACACCTTGACTTTATTGTATGACTGAAATGAGATTCATTAGAAATACGTGATGCAACTGCAGTTCTACAAAATGAAGTTTCTGAAAGGAAAACTACGGACTTCAGTATCGTTAGTTCAAATTTCTCTCACTTGAAGCATCTACGACTTAGTAGTGAGCAGTCTTCAAAATTTGTTTGAATCTTTACTGGTAGTCTAGAAACAACAATTTTGGAAGATTTTAATTGCAAAGTTCTAGGAAGAATAACTCGGCTTGAATCAAATTTCTTCATGATAGACTTTAAATTTTATCATTACTTATATTTATTTGAAATAAGAAGGGAATGCTACAACTTTATCAGTATATATGACTGTCAATCATCCGAACGTTATCGATAATGCCCACGATAACCTTATTCGAAAGAAAGTGTTGAAGCATCTTTGTATCCATCAGAACGTTGGGACTCAGCGTTTGAGACGCGTTTAGCATGAGACGCAGATAAAATATCGTACTGGTCGTTGAGACCGGAAACGTAGCAAATGTGCGACTGTTAGTATCTTCTTCTATCACCTTGTGGTAACAGACACATAAGATTTCAGTTCGAGATCGTTCAACATATACGATGCAACAGCGATGGATATTACATTTACAATGAAATATGTTTATTGTTCTGACTAAATGCAGGTTCCAAAATATACAAGGGAAATCTGTCATAACAGGTGCAATGAGATTATGTCTTTCTTACCACAAGTTTCAGCGGAATTTTGAAGTCCTTGCTTCTCCTTAATAGTGAATATAGAAGAAATTTGAATTAGGTTCAAATATTTTTATTCCGAATTCTCATCGGCCGGACATTCGTAGTAAACCATCATTTTGGTAATTATTGTCTTTTCGAACGCTTAAAATTAATAAATGAAAGTGCAGATCAAGCAAGGGAATTCAAAGTTTTGAGGCGCAGCATCATTGGTTGAAACGAAACGTTACGTCAAATATTATGTCAACAAGTGCGCACTGCTTACATTTGTATGGCATTGCAAGCTATTGATTAGAAAACATAGTAATAATGTGTGAGATTAAACATCATTTGAGACAAAGTGGTTTTGTAAAAACACAATCGGATAATCTGCCAAGCATGTATCCATTCATGATGTCGTCTTATTTTCTTTCAAATCCAAATTTTACGTCCACTGAAGTGAAAAGAGTGAACACTGCAGAGTAATTATTCAATAATAACACATTATGTACGCTATTTTATTGAATACAATCCGAAATATGATGAGCAGTAAACATAACCTATAATTTCTGTTTATTGCAAAACGAGCGAATTAAAAACGAATCCGCATACATACACTGTATTTTATTGCTGAAACTAATCACATATAATGTTTTTCATAATATTTCAAGTTAATTATGATACTTCATCTCTTCTGATAGCCTTACATCATTTCTTACGTATTCAAAAACCTGTCTGGATTGGGAAAAAGACTTTATCAGGTACATTTCTGATAGTATTTTGCATTCAGACACAATGCAATACTTATAAACTGGCTTTTGAGCCTTTTTAATACTAAAATATGTTGAGAACGAGAACACCTGTGGTGAACAATGGACTGTAATGTCACTGAACATAGTACTTGACGTCATCAATAGAGCGCGTGAAAATGGTGGCGTTCAAACAACTCTAAACTATTGTCAATTTTAAATATTTTTTTAAACTTGATCACAGCACTTCTTCATATTTTTTACTATGGTATAACGATGTAAACAGTAAATTAAGAATATAAAATGGATTCATGAATATACCCTATTGATATAATTGGGAACCAATGTATATCTCAGTGAACAGAATGAACCAGGCTTATTTCATATTAGATCAATGAGATCTTGTGGAACTATGTGACAAGGTTATATACATTCATCCGTCCCATTTCAGTATATATTACACGACATCTTGGATATAATCAATGATGCGTATATAAACAAGGGATGGAAAGATGCTCCTGTCTTAACATTTATAATGAATGTTCTGTAAGGCTGCAACTGATTTCATAATCGCTCTAGAATACGCTTGTATATTTTATTGTATGACATCGGTAGCCCAAAAAATACGAGCTGACCAATGCAAAGACATTTCTTCCAGGCACATTTTCTAGTATGATTTGGGATTTAGATCTAAATTTGATCAACTGTCGTTAGCATCAAATGGCATAGTCGAGAACATGAGAATCATCAAGTGCAAAGCAGTTAGTCTAATTAGATGAGACAGCCGATCCATTGCAGACTGAAGGCATTTACATGAGTATCTCATATTTTATCCATGAATGGTTTTAAGCCTATTCCTAACGCTTTTTTCTAGTCTCGATTGATAATCTATCACAAATTACCCCACAAAATTTCTGTGTTGAATTTTGAATTCAATTTTACATCTAGTTTTGAGCCATTTTCTCATATTCTATGATCTTGAAGCTCCATTCACTTATATATGTTCAATAATTATACAGATTTTCCGTATTTCGCTTGTAATCTGATAATATAATTTAGAAAAAAGCAAATTACTTCTTGATATCTATCAGACAACACAATCGTCATACCAAAGATAAATCCAAATTTGGTAACGCCATAATTCAATGCCTCTGTTGAGAAACAATCTTCTCCCTATAAGTAAATGTCAATAAGGAAGGAATGCTTTGTAATCTAGAGAAAATGAAAGCAATAAAAAGATTCAATAAAGAAAATTGGAGTGGAATTTCGTTCCCGTTAACAACGTCAGCGCTGAAAACACATGACCAATTTCTCTTCCTATCTAAATGTTGTTCATTCATTCTCAATTTTATTCTAATGGATCAAAAATAACGATGTTAAGAATGAACAGCATACCAGAAATGTGAACATAATTCTCTACCTTCATGGAAAAACTCTCGCATTATTCAACTTCAGATGTTTGCAAAGCATTGAATTCTTAGTCATCTCCTAAATACAGTACAACATCCTTGAACATCTCTATAATTTTCAAATATATATTGGATTTGTTACACCAATCCATCAAAATGATAATCGCTCAGAATATCTTCATCACCTTGATTTGAATCAATTCATATCAAATAGTACTTTAAATAATCATGAGCTGGAGTTGAAGATTACACCATCGCGTGAAATTATGGAATATAATTTACGTCACTGGAAACAAAAATAATTGCAATCATCTAATCGACAATAATATAGACAATCTTCAATTTCATTCATATCCATCAGGTTTTTTCAAATTAATGATAGAAACTCTTCTGTCACACAATGAACTACTTGAGAAGTCAACAAGTCGAGGTACATTGTAGGCTTTTTTTCTCAACTTGACATGGACAGTGAAACAATATTCAAGATATGTATCCGATTTATACCATAACAGATTTAATCACGGATTCACGTCGGACCCAGATACCAGTTCGGTGATCAAGGTTCCAATTTGTGTGGATGAATACACGGAGATCAAAAGCAGACCAATAATACTTCAGCAAATAGGTATTGATATCAGATACACAATTATCGCTACTATTTTCAAATTATCGAATGGGAGCAATAACAATTAGCCATTATTGAATCGTTGTTCGATAATGAACGGGAACAACTCAAATAATTGATGTTACATACATATATGCGAATGAGCAATCATTCAGAATAATTCAACATTTGTCAATAAACCAACGGAACAATTGCTACATTTGATAACCGATTTACCATTCGATTCATCAGTCTCCTTTAATGAATTGATCATAATAATAAACATATTTGAATGCACTGTCAGAACAAATTATTATGAAAACATTGTATTACCGGTTATATCGATTCCTTGAATTTTCATTATTGGTGATCGATTAAAGAAGCCGGATGACCTCTTGAGAACAAGCAAATTGCACAGATACAATGCCCATTGAAAGATCCAATTCCTCAAGAACTGTGATTCAATTTGAAATGGAATAGCAGACAAATATGCTCCAATTTGGATATGATCACATTTTATATATTCTTCCATTTGCATCAAACAGTCTCAATTTTTTTTGAAATCTTCTCGCAAGTAGCTATACACGTGACATAGTTCACAGAATTAGTCATAAATATTGATGTTATCAAGGAGGGTATTCCAATTTTGATGGTATAGAGTATATTCTATCCTTCAAAATTATGGCTATTATAAATTCTCAAAACCTGTCTTTCTTCAATTGGTACTTCATCTTCCAGTGCTTTCGCAACACATACGCATAGGTGGTGAGCCAAAAGTGTCCGTGTATGATTTTAGTGCTGGGCTTGGTGACACTCTTTCGATGAATCATATATACAGGTTGGGAATCGAACTGAGGACCTTTGGATTCGTATGTCATGAACTGGTCCGACAAGATTAAGTTCATTTCGCAAAATTTATTATTCAGGATATCGAGGTTCCTGAAAGTAGTTGTTCCAATATTCATTATTTGTTCCGACGTATGAAGAATTCAATTTTCTTAGTTCTGGAACTTCTGTCCAAGTCTTATAGATGGAAATAAAATTGTTTTATGGATACGACCAATTTGAATTATTGAATCGAAGTTGTGTCTTGAGCTGGTATTTTCACGATATCGCAATTTCAGACTTGCAAGCATAAAATATTAATTGAAAATTCATGTCCCAAAGACTTGAACAGTTATAATTATTTCTGTTCCGCCTTCAGTATAAATTATTGTAACATGGTTATTGGATCTGGAATTTGATTTATCATTTAATTGTTTTGAGCGACCTTCAGCTACTTGGATTTTATGAGACTGCAATGAGAACATACAGAAGAAAACAGCATACAGAACCATTTCTAATCCGAATTGATTGTTTTCCATCAAGAAGTCAAGAATATTCGATCCAACTATATTTGAGAATGAATGAAAGTGGAAAATGCAGTGTCAATGAGCGTCTAATTTGAAGAGACGTTGGTATAAATCTCATACATCAGCTAGCTTCATTTGCTTGGAGACATCACTCCTTTTTTCAGAAATATATTGGTGAAACCTGATCAAGAGTAATATAACAAGATCAACCTTGAACTAGTTACCCTACTCCGCAAATATTATTCTCTTATTTTCTGTTTGTTTGTAGATACTCCAACTCCATTAACAGTTGTTGGTAAATCCTTGTCCAACAGTTAGATATGAGTTCATCTATATTATAGCTCTACATAAATCTCTTTATAATGCGTCTAGTTCTTTCCTTTCAAGAGAGTGAAACCCTTCAAACAGTTCAGAACATATTCTTACAGCTGTGAACATCTCAAACTTTTAAATTATAAAGTCCTTCATATTATTCTGAAGGGAACTCAGGCTGAATTCTTGCGCACCTTGTTTCTCGTGGTATTGAATCAGTGGTGTAAACTAGTAGAATGTTCTAGTAACGTGTTTATGGACCGCAGATCATCTGTACAACTTCTCTTAATCCTTGTACTGGGCCTTCAGCTCTGAGCAGAAAATGTCATTCAGTCTAATATTCATGGCATTCTTCTGTCAAACTTCATGCAAGCCTCATTTGACATCGATTGAATAATGAATGCTTGAAAGACTGGAGGTTGTGAATAAAACCAAATTAGTAAGAGAAGAGAATCATTGAGTTTTGTTTTATAGACTTCATAAACATCGAGGAAAATACTACATTTGATATTCATGTCAAATAATTGATTATACGACTGCTTGGGTTGAGTTGTGTTTTTCAATTACACAGTTCTACATGAGAATGCAGAGTAAAATAAAATTGCAGTAATTTTTCCGAATGAATAATACATTTTTAATTGATCTCTATGAGTTTTATATTTTTGGTAGCCTGTTTTGACAACAAAAGAAATTAGAAATGAACAACAATATGAAGGTATTGGTTCAATGACACCTGGAATATCAGTACATGGGTTCTCAATCGTGCTCATATCTAAAAAAATCGAACCGCATATAGCAGTTATTTATCCAATAATATTTTTATAGTCGCTTGCTGAGTGTCCTATAAAAATACCAGGTTCTACAAAAGCAAAAGTTCCAAAACATAATCTGTTGGTCACGATTCTGATGGAATTATATTTGAGTATATCGTGAATTGAATTCCAAAAACATGTTACACACAAAACGTGACGTATACTTTTGATTCCAGATTTCCACAGAGAAAAATATGAAATGATTGACAAACGTTACGCTTGACCGACTTTTTTTTCGTTGAATCCTTAGAAAAGTATCAGAAAGAAAGAAATCCTACAGGTGTGGAATGAAGGATGATTTGATATTATAAATTGCTTGCTTGAAAGGTTTATGTGAGCGACTGAAGATATATATGAATGCATTAATATATGTGCTCCCTACGTTTGAACATTAAAGATGGACTAGTACAATCCTAGCAACAAAAATGTGCAATCAATTGTATTTGATAATAAACTATTATCGAGTGTAGTTTCTATATAAGAATATAAATAATGCAAGTGTCAGGATTTCTACCTAAATGTATTGGTAGAGTCTGCTATGATATGCAGTAGTATGTGCGATATCAAGTTGATTTGCATAACCTCAAGTTTGAACATCATCAGCAACATTTAAGCATTATTAGTGCCCGAACTGTTGTAAGAGAATAATATATTCAATGACTTGTACATTAGCTTCTCAACGAGAAGAGAAATCAATCATTTTCATCAAGATTTTATGTGGTCTCAAAGTGTCATAAACTAGTCAACAAGCCTATTGAAATATTCTGGGAGCGATTTTACTGAGTGAATCACATACAATTTGTTGGTAATTTCTAACACGTTTGGAAATGCTCATTCTTACCAATTTCCGTTAAATTTGACTTAAGGTCGATACTAATGATTGTGATTGTATAATTTTTCTACAATAATTATTACTAGGAGTGATTTGAAATGTTGAGTAGAAGATGAGAGACTCGACCGCTAATAATCTTTATAGCGTCAAGGAATATTTATTCGTTAAATCCAGAACGTAATCTGCCCCAGAACTACCTTGTGGAAAGACTATTAAAGTGCCCAAAGCTAGAAACAGAATAATTCTATGTTATCAATCATTTTCCATCAATTAATAAACGTAATTTACAATGCTTCAGAGTTTAGAGAATCTTCATGAGCTGAACACTCCAAGCTCGGTGATCAAGGTTCCAATTTGTGTGGATGAATACACGGAGATCAAAAGCAGACCAATAATACTTCAGCAAATAGGTATTGATATCAGATACACAATTATCGCTACTATTTTCAAATTATCGAATGGGAGCAATAACAATAAGCCATTATTGAATCGTTGTTCGATAATGAACGGGAACAACTCAAATAATTGATGTTACATACATATATGCGAATAAGCAATCATTCAGAATAATTCAACATTTGTCAATAAACCAACGGAACAATTGCTACATTTGATAACCGATTTACCATTCGATTCATCAGTCTCCTTTAATGAATTGATCATAATAATAAACATATTTGAATGCACTGTCAGAACAAATTATTATGAAAACATTATATTACCGGTTATATCGATTCCTTGAATTTTCATTATTGGTGATCGATTAAAGAAGCCGGATGACCTCTTGAGAACAAGCAAATTGCATAGATACAATGCCCATTGAAAGATCCAATTCCTCAAGAACTGTTATTCAATTTGAAATGGGATAGCAGACAAATATGCTCCAATTTGGATATGATCACATTTTATATATTCTTCCATTTGCATCAAACAGTCTCAATTTTTTTTGAAATCTTCTCGCAAGTAGCTATACACGTGACATAGTTCACAGAATTAGTCATAAATATTGATGTTATTAAGGAGGGTAGTTGCAGCCCGCAGTCCACTCGAACTCTGAAGTCCAAAACTACTTCAGAGTACCGGTGGCTTGAGGGAACGCAGGTTTAAGGAGTGAATGCATGTGTGGGGCAGCTATCTGAATGTTGTTGTCTATATGTGAACCATTTTTTTGTCATACAACAATGCTGAAAATCGGAACAAAACGTATTTGTTATTTAAATTAATCAAAATATTTCGGTGTCTTCCTATGCTCACTTCTGTCTTTGTACTAAAAATTATTAGGATATTATTAAAGATCTGTAGAATGATTTAAATTCACCAAAGTATTATTGCTCTCTTCAAGTCTCACACAATATCAATTTCAATAATATGTAATAAATAACATCAACGTCAATTTGCCAGTTTTCATCAGCCTTCATTTTATGGAGCCTTTCAGGTGATTCGCTTGGAACCTGTTCTAGGTATTACAATTGCGATTATTGTTGTTGTCCAAGTTACGTGTTGAGATTATGTTTACTTTTGCTGCTGGATGTTATGTGACGTTATGCTAGTCTGGATTAATCAGTAATATTCAATGAAAGTCCATCCGGCATGAAATTGACGATTTTTTCTGAAAATCTAATTCTTCACGTGACAAACTATTACAAAATTCATTTCTTTTCTTTACAGGCATTGAGTGGAAATTTCCTGACGTCATCAGGGCATCAAGACGCCATCAGCAACTGGAAGAAATAGAAAAGCTGAGCAGTCACATACAATTTGAAGAAGTATGTCTGCCATCAAGAACGGTAAGCCAGGAGATTATACATCGAAACTTGGGTCTAATGCGCGTCTAATGTAACCTGAGGATCAAGTGCTGTCAATAAGATTACAGGGAGAGATCGTAGCTATTCCGCACGTTCCCGTCTTCACCCTGAACAAAAAGTATAAACAGCGCCACCGTTACCTTCAATAGAAATTGTGTACTAATGAAGTAAGCAAGAATTGAATGAACTGAAACAAACAATATCTGAGTTTATTTCAAATTCAAAAAGTTGTTGTTTCAATTACAATTAGTAGCAAAGTAGTACGCGAACAGAGCTTGTTGGGATAATTAATTGAGAGTAATTATTTTTGAACTAGAACTATTTGGTTAGGCGATGATTTCCACTGTAATTTTTCATTGAAATTGATGACCTAAATAATCGCATCTATTCAGTATCTATACCTGAAAGGTTCTATTCAAAATACTGTTACTTTCTCTGATATATATCTCTGTTTGTTTGTCTGCCATTTGTATAACTATGATAGGAACAATTTGATGTTATTCATATCTTGCATTAACTCTCTAGCATTTTGTGAGACTTTTCATTTCAATCTACATTTGCTGATGCTCCACTACTATTTTTAGTCTAAAAGATATTCCAATATATGAGGTTCTGGAAATTTGATCTTTCATCTCAAATTTTAGGATCACGATTATCAAGTATTCAGGCTCATCGCTTTGGGCCATTTTGTATAAATCGGTAGTCTATGGACATTCAAATATTCAAATTTCACTCCCAAATCGAATAAACAACCTCCACCGTAACACGTGTGAAGCTGTTGGATATAACAATACACGTCGCATTTCAATTATGCCTGGAGGGATATGTTACGATTTGACAACACTGTTAATAATTTGGAACACGTTATCAAGACGAGAATACATTACCAAAGATAATAATAATGGAGCGAAATCTCATTGAAGCTGATCTCATTTTACAGCCCGATAAAAACAAGAGAGAATATTCTGAGCACGATGCTCGCAAAGAAATACTCTCTGAAATATACCTTGTGCTTGTCTTCAATTTCAGGAGATGAGCAAGAAAAAGGAGACCTCAAAGCACCAATATTTCCAAAATGATGTGAGAATAAATATAGATATACGAGCAATGTATTTCAACGACGAGAGGCAGATTAATTCAAGGTTCAATACTTCATCTTGTTGGAGCAAATATATTACAAAGTGGTTTTATTTTTGGGATGGAATATTTAATACAGTCAGTAGTAGCTTTATTGGTAAACAATTTTGCTGTGCGACTACTTTCTGGTTTATAGTAGATAATAAAATAAATATAAAAATGAAAGGGAATGCTATAAATAATTTAATAGAAATTCCTATTGCTGTTGGCCATAGATACCTAATAGTTCTCATGAATAGCTCAAAAGCAATACAAACTCATTGGTGCATAACAACTGAAAGAAATGAGCAACATAGAAAGAAAATAGATAGATAAGATAGGATGCAAAATACTCTGTGAGCATGAATGAGACCGTGGAACGAATGAAAAGTACTAGCCCATCATAGAGACAAATAGTGCAGGCTATATTCTGCAAATAATATGACCCTTTCAAATAAGAGATTGAACACAATATGACAGCGATTTGAATACCTTGTTCTGAATAAAAACTGTTCTAACTGACAGAAAAAATAATTGCAGTCCCTGAAAGTATCTGCATGTTCCAAATAAAACTTCATTGCAAAAATAAAGACAACTTGGTGTTTGCGATGCATCAGAATATTTTTTTCCTTGATACGTGATTTTATCTCCTGGATACGTGAATTTATCTTCTGCAGTTACCCAATCAATTTGAATGATAATATTCATCTCATTTCTTGCCTCATTGAACATAAAAAATTTCAGATTTGTCGTTATTTATTCTGTTTGTATCGATGGTCATTTGATTCTGAGTGGACGATTTAGTACTTTGTCATGCGTTACTAGAAGCGACAAAGTGTTTTTTTTTTCAATTTGATTATCGTGCTTTACCCTGTGGGTATTAGCACTCAGAGTTCATCAATTGTAGTCTTATAATTATGGTTATTGTTATCTCCATCCAGCAATATGATGTGGTTCTACATTTTATCATATAGGTTTATTTCTTTCATATATTCTACTATACAATTCCTACTTTTTGTGTTCAGGGCTTCTTTGGTTGTATCTGGGACTCTGTGTTTTCTGCTTTCTTTGTTATATTTTGGGCAATGCAGTAGTACATGGTCAACTGTTATAGTGGTATTATATCTGTCGCATGCTGAGGGATCAGTTATGTGTTAGCACGATGTGACATATTCTTATTCTTGTCAACACCACTTGTTCTTAGAGATAACAGTTTGCTTTTAGATTGTGGGGATCTATGTTCTCTAGTATTCCTCTTAATTCATTTGTGTTCTGTTGGCTCCAATAACTCTTCCACGTTTCTTGTAGTTTTTGCCTTACCATTGCTCTAGCATCGTTTATTTCTATTGGTCTTGGGGTAGTAGCTTTTTGGACTGCCTCTTTTGCAGCTGTGTCAGTTTGTTTATTTTCCTGTATTCCAATATGTGAAGGGACCCAGATGAATTTGATTGAAATATTTTTCAAGGATAATTGATGTAGGAGATCTTGAATACTTTTAACTATTGGGTGTTTGAAATATATGGTTTCGATGGAGTGGAGTGTGCTAAGGGAGCCTGTGCATAGTATATGGGATGAGTTTTCTTCTGCTTCTATTTTTACATTTGATGAACTGTAGTATATACTGTACATTTCTGCGGTGTATATGCTGAATTTACCAGGTAATCGGTACTTGCATGTTTTGTTTTGTGTCACGATTGCTACTCTCACACTATTCTGCATTTTGGAGGCATCCGTGGAGATGAGTTGCCCGCCACTTGCTTCTTTGAGTTTGTTGAATTAATTTTCTATAATTTTGTGATTTGTATCTTTTTGCAGTGATAAGTAGGTTTCAAATTGACAAAAGGTCTCACAATAGACCAGGGATGGAATTTAGATGGATTGTTCCTGTGTATGTTTGGTATTGTGTAGTTAATTGAGTTGCTTATCTGTGTAATATGTCTCTGGAAAGGACTTTCAGTTTCTATAGCTGTAACTGGTATTAGTGGATCGAAGATTTGTTTGTAGCATGGACGTTTTCTTTGACTTGCTATTCTGTTGACATTTGTTAGCATTAGATATTTCCAACGGTAGGATAGTGATGGTTCATTTGTTTCACAGTATAGGCTTTCTGCTGGACTTGATCCAACGGCTCCTGTGATTTTCCTGATCGTATGATGATGCTTTCAAAAAGGGATATTAATGAAATGACAAAAAAAGATATTAAAATTCAACGCCATCCGAACGCGATTCTAATTTGGTACGTGTCAAATAATAGACCAATGCTTTACCTCCGAGCCATAGTCTTTGTAAATATATTCTATTAACAAAATATTATGCACAATTTTCCACAGTCAAATCGAATGAAATGTGGTATTAAAGTATGGTCACACTTTTGAGCTTATTTATAATAGTAGAGAGCTCAGATATGTAACTTTCACATTGAATTGGTGATTTTGGAGCTTTTCTAACGTAACGGCAGCATTTAAAAAGTCCAAAAATTCAAGACAACCCGAAAAAATTATTACTGAGATATTTGAGTTCATTGTTATTTCTGTACTCATGATGCGAGTTTAGTCGGACCGAAGAGAGAACACTTAGAATGAATGTTTCCTGGTTTTTAGATTATTAGGCAATTTGAATGTTGTTTTTTCGTGATTTGCAGATAACTACTTATAATTATCATTGATTTAGCTTAAATATGTTGCAATAATACAGAAAATCAGCCCAAAAAATGCCGTTTCAAATTTGTCCATACGACAACGTCTAAGTACATGAGGAAATTTTTCTTGGATTCGATATATCAATTTGATATTACTAGAAATGCTTGTTGGTTGACGGCTAGTTTGATCTCAACTCAATTATCCAGAAGTTGGGTGTGTTATATCCACTAATAAATAGAAAACATGAATGACTCCCACTTTCCACTTCATATCGAAATCATTTTGAATCTGTTACACATTGAAAGCCTAAATTTTCCAGAATAATAATCGTAGAATAGTCGATCAATCCTCCGGCTCAGAGAATCACCTGAAATTGAAGTTTCAGCCCGCTCTTGTAAGTATTCGCTCACTCCTAGTGTACAGCGACAGAATTATACAAAATGGTGATACAAAGATGTAGAAATAGTTAGAATACAGCATGTTCCAGTTCATCAAGGCCATTTAGTCGTATTTTGGTGATATCTTAGAACCTTAGAGCTCGCAGTGGCTACCTTGTGTGTATTCTTCTATGGTCCAAGCAGATGTTTTTGTAATCTGTGTCAATGTTGAAATCAACATAGAAATTTTATTGTTTTTGTGAAGGACTATCATAAAAAATGTGCAGACAAATTTATACATCGAAATTGATAATGTTGTATTAACAACATCCAAATATTGATCAAGTAACTAATAAATTCACACAAAACCAAACACAAACATAGTTGGTCGCTGCTCCAAGCTCAAACTATTGCCACAATAAATATATCAGCTAATATCATCAGAACAAGAGAACAAACACACAAAAATAAGAAGTTTATTTGAGAATGAGGACTGAATTCCGCACGAAACAGGTCAGATGCGTTTCAGACAGCGGTTTTGTGATGCTTAGTGGGCACTTGGGAACGTTCTCAGCCCGAACTAGTGCTTTTCCTATGGGAAATATTGACCCCTATCATTCTTGACACGTGAATAATCTCACTCATTCCTTCCCCTGACCTTTATTCCTCTCTACCAACATCAACATTATTCATTCTTTCATACCTAGTTCTCGGACGTTCACTGGTTAAATCAATTTTCTTCTGATTTTCCTCAAATTGAAAAATTGTGTGAATGAAAATGTCCTCTATACAGTAGTATTTTTCAAAATATCGCTATCCATGCAAAATTTAGAGAAATTTGTCGTTAAAGCTGACGACTTTAACATGGGAGCTATAGGTTATACATCGTAAAAATGAACATTTTTTACTAATATCAGAAGAAGTTTTCTTTACATATCTCTGAAAAAACAATATACTATAGAATAGAATGTGAGGAAAATTTACCATTCAAAATATTCCACCTCTCCATATTCATTATCAAGAGAGAGCCATAATAAAAATGTAAACACTACAGTTTTACGCTGGGAGAAAGAGACATGAGAGAGAGGTTGCAACGTTGCGGAATCGCTCTGCGCGCCTTATGGTCGCTCAACTCACACAGGCACAGATTACGTCTGTCCATGTAAAGCTATGTTGCCGCATCAAACTACGCACACTCCCTTTCTCTCGCACGAATTTTTCTGTCATTCTCTCGCCGAGTGAACGTCCTTAAGGGAGAGATTAAAGTCTTCGAACGGATATTCGTCAAGTTGATCTTACTTTTCTATACTTCACGTCTTCATTATAAAGACCAATTTCTTAAGTGGATGAGCAGACTATTCTTGATTATAAATGACATCTATCTTTGTAATTAGCATATCTGAAGTTTGCTGAGACTCAGACATTTCTCGAGATAGTATCAGACAGTTTTAATAATGGACAGATATTAGGACTGATGTTTTTTCTGCAACAGTAAAGTATCACCAGATATTGGATGAGTTTTTGTAAAATGTTATATTCCTCAAATTTTGACATATATGTGATGCAATGGAGATATATGCTGGACTTCCTATGCTCTTACTTGTACTGAAATAGAACAAAGCTGTTTATTCAAGAAATAAATTTCTCCTATATATCTCCACAGGAATAACATTTGCAAATTCGATGTGGTTGTTTAAACTTACCGCAAATGGTCTATGAAATGGAAACATAAATAGTGAGCGTTGAGAATGTGCATCGTAGCGTCGTAAGCGAGATTAGTTTTAATTCTCGAGGTACCACAAAGCACCACCAACAATAGCGTTGGAAATGTCATATGGCAATAATTTGTTTGCTCCTGAAAGTCGTAGAACTGCAAATTATAGCGTCTACATAAACAAGTTCATATGACGGAAAGTACGTCTCGTTTCACATGTGACCGTTTGTTACGCAACATTATAACAGAATTGCTAACGCAATGTTACGCAAAATGTCCGGGATTGTCAAATGGACTTGGAGGACTGAAATTGTAGGAAGTTATTACATATAATGTATGAACATGGGAGTGGAGAGGAAAGTCCCACAAAACTTTTAGGTATGTATTCGGACCAGAACTTTTTCTTGAGAATTTACTTGAGGATTTTCATTTTAATAAAAATATTTTTGATAGCCGAGTTGTTCCTAGAACAAGAAGTCCGTTTATATTGCGAATGCATAACTGCGAATTGAAAAGTACTTTAGATATGCAATTTTCTTCATATCAAAAACCTTTTGTTCCAACTGGAATAAAATTTTATTGCTTCCGTGTATAACCTTACGAATACAATCTCTGATGTTGCATGGCACACCACATACTATATACGATAAAATTATAGCATAATAAATAGATGTATTAGATACATGTTACAAAAGGCCAGGCACGAGTAGGTTCGACATTTTGTGATTCAGCAGTTATGTTATCCAGTGAACCAATACAAATATGCACAAATAGGGTAAACATTGCGTCGCTATGCTAGACCTACGCAAGCTCAATAAGTAAATGTTTATGATGTTTACCTTTGTAGTTTTGTGTAAATAGCCCGACAAATCGTTGTCAAAGCTTTGGACATATCCAGAGGACGGTAACTATTAATTAGCACTTGAACATTGCACGACTTATGAGTCATGGTATATCGGGATGCTTGAGTGTTGGTAAGAGTGTCAAATATATAAAAGAATGACTCTATGTTTAGTGCGGAGTAACTAGCATCGTACGTCAGAATATGAATCAATTATCATTCAACATTTTCCATCTGGAATAGAGACTTAATCGCATTTAAACCATAATATTGTCTGTGCTTGAATAAAATTTCTCATGACGACATTCATAAGACCACCAAAATCTGTTGAATGCACACAAACGACTCGCATTTGTCCTCATCAAAGCAAGTGGGGGAAACAACTGGAGCAAGTGAACAACGATCAACTCAAAATGGAAACAACTGTAAAAGCGTGAATAGGATGGATAACTTCCATCATATTGAAGAAAGAACAAAGAATTGACAATAGCAGAGGCGTGAACTCCAACGGCAGTCACGTAGCGAATATACACGAGAGTGACGACTTTTTAAAACATTTTGATCGTGTCTATTGCCCCTTCTCGAATTTAAATTGTTCGTGGTACAAAAGTTGATTTGAATCAGGGGCTAATTGGATTGTAATCACTCATTACGAGACATAAATATCAAATAGATATGGTCATACATGTACAGTTCGAGTAATTGAATGTCATGATCGATATGTAACTCCAAACATTGGATGTGCAGCATGCAAATAACGCGAAACGTGAGATTATCAGGATTTCGTAGGATCAAGTAGGCGAGCGAGACATCCCAAAGAATCGTTTAAAAACAGCAATATTTGACTATGTTATTTGATGTCTAGATCCGATTTTTTTTCATATCCTCAAAATCGCTGTTAGCAAATATCAACTGTCTTTCTCGTACTAATAGTTGAATGTGATATGAGAGTTATGAATATATCGATTTTACTGTCAATCACATGCCTCTATACGCCTGTCACGGTGTTCGGTATGCATCTGGCGCTCGCTCTTAGAACCAGCCTCTGTTTTAGAACTTCCGGACAGGTCTCATTGTTCTATAATACCTGGAAAAGTAGATGGCTCAGATTCCACAGAGAAATTCTGATGAATATCGAAGATATAATGAGCTATACATAGATCAGGCAATCCTGATGACATTAAAATATCTATGAGAATATACTCACAATAATTTATCTGTGGTCAATTGTGGATCTTATATGCAAGAACAAGATATTTATGTTGTGTTTAAGTTTGCTGGTTTGTGAGTTTGTAGATGGAAGGTCTTGATTCGATTTGATAATCATTCATTATACCGTAAGTTGTTGAAGTATTCTCGATTGTTTTTATGGTGCTATCACGGATGTTTATTGTGCTTGCGTTCGAATACCACGAGTTGCATGCACAAGTTGTATTTACAAGCACAATTAACATAGGTGATTGCAGCACAAAAATAGTCTATAATACTTCAACTACAAATGGTATATGGAAGACTATTCCAGGAGTCCAACCATTTTTTCAATTAGTTTCTCATAAATCAAGTTACAAGTCACGTAATTCTCATAGGAACGAGTAAACAAACATCTGTCAAATTGAAAAATTAGAATTTCTTGCTTTTTCTTCGACGAATAATAGAGGAATGAATTGCGTTCTGATATAGAAACTGGTTCAAAAAGGTTTGGTGATAGAACAGGAGATGAAATTGATAAAGACGTTCAGAAAAATATTCCATTGTATACAAAGGAAGCACGAGATTACAAATTGAAGGTATCCATATCTTTGAGTGAAATACTCACTTTGACCACTAGTGTATTACCCGATGATATTTCTACGTGTCCAAATACCCACTGATATGCACCGTTTTTACGGCGATTCAGGACTAATAATCTTGTTATATATACTACGGAAGGAATAGTCCAATATATTATCTGCACTTCTAGTCACATGTTCTTCGAATCATAGTGAACTGTGTCATTTCCAAGCACAACTGGGGTGAGGCTGATAATTTTAAGGGTGGAGAAGTTCGCCTCCTACTATAAGAAGAAACATCCTCCCGGCTTTAAAGAATCTTCAAGTTCTCGAATATATGTAGAATTAAGCATAGTTAACAAAAAAGTGATGAACTTGACACAAATATTGTAGGATACATGTTATCAACAAAATACATACTTCTAAAATCTACAAAAGTTATTTCAGCAATGTTTTACAAGCATTTAGAGTGTGAATCTGAATGGTGCTCGCACGAATACACATTTGATTGAGCTGCACCAAATTTGCACAGAAACACTGTCACTTCACTGTGGTTGTATAGAGTGATCAAAAATGATTGTCCTTGCCGCTTTGTTCTGATTTTTCTTTTGTCGTCTGCTTGAGATAGTGAGCTTCAAGTGATCGATGACAGTTTCTTTAAAAACACTATTCTAACAAAAAAATTTGGTAGAATGATGATAAATTTTCAATAATACAGCTATTTACTAACTGCCTTGTTTTTTGAATCAGATTATGGATGAATCCGTCATGAAATACGCAAAATATACGCCACTGTGTTCTCGAAATGTCGGTAACGTAGTTATCAAAATAAATGAATTCATACCAGTTTCATTCCATGAAGATAGTTTTGATCATAATACGAACTTCTGCTAGTCATGTGACAGACAGTCATTATCAATCATTCTGTACTATTCGACGTCTGTAAGGTGACAACCCTGGGGATATCATCAGCTCCGTGGTGTAGCTCAATAACTCTGGCCAGTTGCCATTGTAGTGTGTGAGTAATCATTTTTAATAGCCACTTAAATGCCAACAGCTAATGGTGTTGTAACTGTCTACCATTTGTTGTGTTTTTGAAGGTCGGCCAGATGTTTATTTTGCCAACGCACCCCGAGAAGTTGACGTAGCTTTTCAATCTTTCTCGACCTGGATAAACGATTGTCTGGTTGGAATTGCAGCTCTGCGGCTCTACAATAGGAATGCCCTTGTATCAGTGATTCCAGGTCGTTTGGGTCATCACTTATAAGGATTGAGAGTCGGGAATTGAGGCAATATTCGATTAGGGTTGATAATATGTATATTTCTTCGACATGTATCAGCAAACTGTCAGTAACCTTATTTGAAAGTTTCTCAAAAGATTTAACGCCGGCTTCTAATATACCACCCATATATGGAGAAATCAGCGTGTGAACTGACACTAGGACATTTTCTTATTGAAAAGCCGCTGACGGCGCCGCTTGAACCAGAGCTGTCCTCTTATAACTGAGCTACAATTCTGATTGATTGGCTTGAAGTCTCCAAGATCACATCTCAGATATTTCAAATCGTCAGTATTTCAATGTCACAAATATCAGAGAATTTTAATTCTAGAAGGTGGTGTAACAACTGTAATGATTCTGAAGTGTTAACAGCTGTTTTTGATCATCAACTATTGTTTCCAAAATGCAGAGCACTGATAAAAGTTTTGATTAGTCACATATTTCATTTGCTCCTATGCATCGAACTGATTGCAATATTCTTGTGAATGACGTGAAACTGGAGCAAGTATATAAGTGATAAGTTCTGTGAGTAGTGCAATGTGGCTTGCAAAGTTTTGATAGCGTTGAGTAGGTGTGTTGCATGGGGAGCACAGTTTATAATGAGGACTCATAATGCAGTACTTGCACTTGCATACATGAAATTTGATGCTGGATGATAAAACACGAGTATAACAGATTTAAAATAAAACAACAGTTGACTAAAAAATAATTTTCTCATTGTTTTTCTGTGTATACAAGGGAAGAACGAATGCTTGATGAGATGATGTACGATCAATGTGTTATTGTGAGCTCAATCAGGTAAATTCTAGCATGTGTAACGGATGTCAATGAGTCTCTCTTGAAGAGAAAATGTGGGAACCGTAGAGTGTATGAATGGATAGGGGATGATTGGTTTGCTGCATATAAGAAAGCTCTCAAGCTGAAGAGATAAGCTAGTATATAGAATCATCATTCTATATGGAACGAAAAATTCATGCTTTGGTGGAAATGTCCAGAATTGCAAATCGAATATTAGATAGGTTTCATGGAGTCAGTCTCATTCAAAAAGACAGCTTAATTTTGATGTATCTATATGAAATATCATTCCAAGTCCTAAATGATCTTCTTCTGACCTTTGCATTGGGAATATCCAAAATAAGCCCGCATTAGTTTTAATGAAATACCTGTCAGTCCGCTTTCAAAACTTTGTTTTTCTCTTGATAATAGAAAATACAGGAGATCAAAACGGGAAACAAACATTTCACGATTCGATGCTTAATTTTTGCAGTTCTATAAACTGTGCCTGTATCTGAATTAAAATCAACCTCATGTAGGCTTTCTTGCAGTCTCTTCGTGCTAGTTTCCCACAGCAGGTGCTACAATATTCCACATACGATTCTGACAGAAAATAGAGATAATTTAATTCGAATATCAGAGACATGTGTCGCAATATTAATGCTAGACCTGCAAATGTCAACGGTTTATGAATGAGTTGCTCTGATATGTTATTGCACGCATAAATTACAACAAATAATTCAACTGTTTTATTGATCGCTCACCTGAGTATGACCAATATATTGACTTCATTGTTGTACAATCCAATCCAACTAAATATTGGATCTTAGCTCAAATATGATGAAAGATAATTGTTCCATTACAGTACATTTTGCAAAATTTTATATCCATTAATAAGATACGTCTCCAAGAAGAAAGACAGGTAGCTAAATTGACTCAAATTTTTCTAGTATTGAAACCCGTGAACTCTAATATTCTTAAAAGTGAGCAAAATTTAACACCCAAACTCTCAAAGTTTCTTGTATCCATCGCTAGGGGAAGAATGAATAAAAAGTAAAAATGCCATACGACATCAATTCCTGGGGGCAATAACCACACGGCCTATCATCTCGCGACATAAAAAGCCAAGGTGCAATTCAGCAACCTCGCATATGGCAAGGGAAGTGCTATCAATCATTCCGACATCAGTCCGCGGTGTTGTCGATAATGTAGGACGCATGATTAACCGATAGATCGACAGGCTGCCTCGCCGTATTCGTCTATCCTGTTCGATGTTCGGGACATCTCTTCAACTCAGTGATATATTGATTTTATTGAACTGTGGTGTTTGCTTTGTGTGCGAAATTGAAAGTGAGCCACAAGACTTTCTTTCCCGGTCAGTTGATAGCATCGTGGAGGGGAAATGTAAATAGTTTGAACCAAGTGCAAATTACTGGAGGGAAGGGCTCAATTCGCTTAGCAAATATCCACCAATTACTTGACATTTGTCATGTGAAACACACGTTTGATTTACAATACACATTGATACATCTTTGAATAGCATCATCTGAGAACATTATTCTGAAGGACAAGACCAATTTTATTGTATGATACTATTTTCAACGATGTAATTGATTATTACCGATCTAATCGTGCGATCTAATTTTTGATATCAAGTTTACAGTTGAGCCAGAGAATTTTGCAGAGTTTAATAGTCTTCTGTTATTTCTATAACTCCAAAGCTCCCCATATTCCATGTACGTAATAATTGTTCATCTACTATCATCTTATTTGTAGTCTTTGATCTATTGTTTCTTGATGGACACTTCGTCAAATTTGATGTTGAATCTTATTTTCATTTCTGATAATATGAAAAAGCACAAAGGCTTATGGCGCTCAATGATCATATTGCTTTCCTTTCCTTCAATTTGACCATCGTGTCCACATTTGTGCGTGAAGGTTATTACTCAGTATCTTGTTACGGATAGTTCTCCTTGACATTGTCAATTGCATGGTATCACAAATCAATCAGAGAATATTGGCTTCTATGACATATGGATAATATGTGGTATGTAGCAAACTCAATCACAGTTAACTCTTATTAACACCATTCGCGATCTGTTTGTCTTATAATTCAATCATTCCGCCACATTCCGACACTCCATTGTTCCAGTTCACTATGAAAGCAATTCCACTTCGTACTTTGTAATTAGTACAAATGAAGATAAGTCAAAAACATTTGTAGCTTACTGTTAGTTGTACACAAATGAGAGGTGATAGTTCTCACCATTTGTTTTGTTATTCGAACGGAGTATTTCAGCAATTGATGCTCCAGAAAGCTTTATCCTCTGATGACTATTGTGCATACGATTAAAATGATAATTTTGAATTCGAGCGAGAAAACTTTCATCATTTATTTTATATACAAGGATGAATATAAATCTGTAAATCGATTATTTGTTTCCAACATCAACTAAATACCATTTTCCATAATATCAATCGCATCAAATATACATCCAGCGTGTTCTGGTTATTCCGAAATCAGACTAAGTTTGCTAATCCATTCTGCGTTGTACGATTTCTAGCAGCAGTCGTCATATTTCATGCAAAATTCACGAACCCAGAACCGTTCATTTACCAAGCATCATTTAACATAAACTATATAGCGTTGCGTCTTTTCCGCGGCTAGCGCTGCTGCGCCATTACCGCCTCCGCAGGCAGATGTGCCCGACAGGTCTACCAATGTTCGATTACAAACTTTTCCTGGGCTGCTAACCAATAAATTATTGTTTTAGTTCTGATAGTTTAGCAGAACGATTAATGTAAATGAAGGAGTAACCAAAGACACGGAAACTGCTATGTAAACGCGAAATTGTCCCATAATGCATTGCAAACTGATTGAGAAGAAGGGGAAGTTACTCGAGAGAACAAAAGACGTTGAGTTCAGGTACTTGACTCCAAGATTTTAAAAATATTTTAGGAACAACAGACTACAAGAATAATTTATCAAACGCTTATGTACTTTTCGAAAGTTACAATTTAGTTCCGTTAATTATACCTTCTGAAACTTATTCTTTTCTGTTCTGTGAGTTTCGTTTAGCGTGCCCAGCTGCAATTTATATTTCAGTGAATATATAAATTGGTTTTGGTCTTGTTAGAAAAATATAATGATTCTGCTGAATCTGTTCTCATAGTTGTTTTAATGGAAAAAAGAACTCGCGAAATTCAATTCAAGGTGGATAAACTTTCTTCAGACAAATTTTGAATTAAGATTGAGATTTGATACATGGAGTATAATGAAAAGATAACCAAAACATTTTTTGGTTCAGATTCAGTGTATGATGATGAGTTTTCAGTACAATTTATAGTGAACGTCTGAATATCTACGCAACACCGAATTTAGCTCTCAGGATTTGAAGTGGTTGCATGTTAGATCAGCTCCACAAGACAATTTCAATCAGAAAAATTAAACCGAAAATTGTTTGCCACATGGCTGAATTTCTGTCTCTGAGCATTATACAGATATTACTGAATATGTTGACTTTGTTCATAGACCCACCCCAAATTAGTAATTTATGCAACAGGAATGTAATATAAGGCATTATAAGATGGGCCAAGTATTTGATGACAAGGCTTGCCGATGCTTATTTACATCCGTATTCCATACATGATTAGTTCTACAACCCTCAGTGGCCATATTTTGACAATCATCAATCACGCAACTAAAAAGCGAAGAGCGCAAATTGACATCCAGCTTTGAGAGAAAGATCTAACATGGCTTTACAGAAATTGAAGTGCTACGTATTCAAATGGTCATAAAACTGGGAGACGAGAAATACTTCCTTCATGAATAGCTTATGATGATCAATCTATAATCATCATATCAATAAATCAACGCAAACATAATGGGAACGGAATTTGACGGTTAGAGCTGAGAATAATCTCTAGCATATCGGAAGGAAGCACTTTACTCAACGTAGTGGAATCTAATGGATCAGGTGACGCGAATTGGACTCCCTCAAGTTCAGATCATTCTCAATAAATAGCTTTATTAGTGATGCAAATCTTCAGTGAATATAAGAGCAGATTTCAAAACTGGTTGAACGTATAATGTTGAAATTTTGTATAAAAGACTGGTATAGGTTCTAGGATCTTAATGTGCCCCTCGAATTATGGTTGCAATCGTCTGTACTGGTAGTGCTCTTTACCTGATACTTTTTTTGAATTTTCCGCATGAATCTAGAATGATTAGCCATAGGATACTGGAATGCAGTATTTGAAATTGCTGTAGCATCCAAATGATCATCTCCTATTCTCATCTCAATTGACTAAGCCGGAAGTGTACTTCATATTACAGACTTTTCAAATTTTTCTAATAAATTGAAATAATCACTCGCAGAATATTGAGATAACGTATTAAGCACTTTTATAGCATCTAATTGTACACTTTGCATTATGACTAGTCGTGGAATGATGAGATTCTGTGTTTGATAATATGTATTCAATGATGTACAAGTGAGTGACGTTATGTCCACGTCAGATTTTTACTTATGGCATACTTTATATAAGAGTGGAATTATCAAAGTGAAATTCCGCAAGGAGTAATAAAATACATTCAAGTCGACCATTTGTATGCTTGAAGCATACTTTGCATTGCAGTGTATATCCTCCCGAGATATATCAAGTCTAGTACCGTCAGAAAGTCTCTAAAATGCCTTGCACTGAATGTTGTGTGTTAGAAGGATATTGCCCTTTTGATACTCAATATTCAATTTCCAGCAGAATTTGATCTCACCTTGTCACTTGATTTCAATAATATATTTCACATTATAAGGATATTATAATATGAAACTCATGACTTGATCAAAATTGTTGGTTTTGAAAGGGATGTTTTATTTTATCAAAATGAACACAACGTAGAAAGCCGTGCATACTGACAAAATATTTGCTTTATGCACGCTAAGTTATAAATTTGATGCTGATACCAAGCCTGTTTGTTCCATTCGCTGATTCTAGTATAAAGCTAGATGTTTGTATCGATCAAGTCATTTGATTATTGAGATGAATACATTCAACATAAATGAATAGGTACTATTTGGATATATTCGTCGTGTAGCGGACTCGAATATAAATAGAATTGCTTGTAGAATGTCAATTATTCATGGCTCATTACTTTAAATGAATAGTCTGATCCAACGAGCTGCATGATTGTCATATCAGCTAGATAACAGTGTGTCTTTGCTATGACAAAAGCAGAGTAATACCGTTTATTCCATTCAACGCGCTCAATATGAAAAATGAGAGGAATGTAAACTCCTTCCTTGTTAAGTATAACTAGTTTACGGTCGTAAAATGAATTTCGGTCTCAGACCATCTTGAAATTGAAAGTGAAGGTTGTTTCAATGAAAATCACATCAATACCCTGATCCTCAATGAGCATCATTCGTTATATAGAAATATTTTCACGTGAAGATATGAAGGAAGGAATTTCTCAATGTTTTTCTGAGAAAAACTCGTATTAATTTTCAATATTGTCACACTTGGCTTATTCCACTTTCCTTATCATTCAATAGAATAAGGTCATGACTTTTCGTAGGAATTTATTAGGCAGAGCATCTCTCCTGCTTAATAAGAGTATTCCGTCCGCAGAACGAATATAGAGACTGTCATTAAATATGAGTCTTGTATTCTAGCGATTGGAGAATCAGAATTAATGAATGAATTCAATATTGTCTTAGTTGTAGTACGATTCATGACGTCAGTTTTTTGAGTCACAATTCTGATACAGACTCTGTCATTCACCTCATATTTAGGAATATTTCTCATCTTTACCAAGAATAATTCTGAATGGATAATCAATATTCGAGGTCAATATATCTTACAAATAAATGAGTCTTCCACTGTACTTATCCGATAGCTGGAGTTTATTCTTGCTGTTGCTAATTCACCTGAGAATCTAATAAAATAATCCTCAGAATCAGACAAAAATAGAAGAGAAAAGCCATCACTTCGGTCTTTATTGTTTACTGGAAGAATAAGCTGTCTTATATAACAAAGTTGAAAGCAAAGTAAATAACACAGTAAAACTTGGTCCAAACTTATAGTGAGCTGGAAGTTATTCATGTTCCTTATAGCTCTACAAAAAAAAAAACAAGGCTCTAGGGAGAAATTAACACAGAAACTCTGAAGTAGCTTCTCAAATAACTTCATTGTTAATTGATAAACATGAGATATAGATCTGAAAAACAAATACAAGATGATTTTCTAAGACTTTTTGTTAATATGAAACTTTGACTTCTTCATTTTGCACATCAAATAACGCTTCACTTCACTGGATATTCCAACATATTGTCCATGCCTCATCTGATTTGTGAGTGGATTCCAATAATTCTAATTACCTTCATCCAATTTGTGTCATCCAGGATCATGAAATGGGATTATTGTTGTTATATTGGCATTATACGAGATGAGGAGGAGAGCAGGAAAGACAGAGAATTTCACTAACATGTATCTATTGTATAAATCTTTGAGAGGTTTATTCGTCTTTCTGTTCACGGAAACACTCGTCCAAAAAAAATTGATTCCGGGCTGATGTTCGATCGAAGATATTCTTGGCTGATGATGACATTCCTTCAGACATTGCTTGAATCATTTAAAAGAATTTACTGAAAGATGCTCGTTTAGCAAAAGTAGCTGAATGAAATAGTTCAAATATCGAAATAAATCATTTGAAACATTATAGGTCAACATGTTATGATGTCGAAAGCCAGCGAAAAGTAGATGCTTAGAATGCTGCTGGACAAGAGTCCTGTGGCGATGTTTGCTCTGCACATCCGTCTTCAAAAGATCGAAACATCTCTACTTCACTCAAGATCAAACTCCTCATAACCAATATTTATCTCTTAACATAAAATATCAACACTAAGAAAAAATATCAACCACCGATGAAGTCAGATCGACAATTTCTGCAAGCTAAGACAAAAGTTCTTCCGAATGTATGGATGAATTTTTGAATGATTTGAAAAGTTCTTCCATTATACGAGCTTTTGTGTACCAAAATGCTTCATCAATTTTTGTAGGTGAAATCGTTGAAGAATCAATATTCTATAATACATTCTAGAACCAAGAACGTTTGATCATTAGAGTGATTGGTATTGTGGCAATAATTTTGATTACGCTGCTAATCATTCACAGAGATCAGACTGATGTCAATAGAACTAGATTACTGTACATACTCCTTCTGCAACAAGATAAGTGGAAGAAACTACTTATTTCTACCAACTGAATTCAAGCTGTACAATGTTGATGAAAACCAAGAGCTACCAAAAATATTTGTAGCTTGGAACTTGGTGAAGTTGATACTCTGCTTGAAGTGATTTGCAGAAACTGTGAGCACAAAGCACAATTCAGTGATAGCCATGTCATGAATAATGATTCTTAACCCAAAGCAGTTTAACAAAGATTGTAGTGAGTCAAACATGGTATAGAAAGTATGGATCGATAAAACCAAAACATCCTGAGCCTTCTGAATGTACAACGACTAAGACGATGTATCTGTCACCACAAGAAGAAACTTCTTGGAACTTTCATGAAAATAGGGCTAACCGCAAACCAAAAGACTAACTAAAAAAGCCACATGATATCTATCAGAAATGACATTCCGTTAATTCGCTCTCGTTCAATAGAATATTGTGTTACAGATCTTGGACGTTTGAATAAGTTTCGAAGATTGAAGCAGAAAGTCCAAGACGTTCATTTGATTCTCAACAAACAAAATAAATGAGGATCACTAGAAAATACAGCAGTAATATGAATGCTGTATTTCTTGAGAAATTTATGATTACATATCCAATTCAATACGCATGAAATCTTGCCATGTGGCAAGCAAGTTTGAGCACTGTTTTAGTGTCTCTCTCTGATATCAACGATTTTTTGTGTCCACAGCTCCACTATTGCTCCATATCTATTAAATTCGATGACAAAAAAACCTCTGAAAAAATTGGCAAAGCTTGTACACAAATCTGAGCTTTTCACCCCAAAATATCATTACTACTGCATTACAACCCTTCTGCACTACAACTCCTCTTCTGCTATGCTTTTCCGGGCGTCGCGACGTCCGCCCTGCAGGGGCATGATGCTTTGCCGGTTGCCGTGTTTCTGTTACTGCAGTCCACGTTCACGTGTTGGTGGAAGAGCATCTACATGAGCCGCAATTCAAACTCAAACACCTAACGCGTGTTCTACGTGAACATTGTTGGCTATATCAAGTTCATTGAAAAGAGTAGCAAATCCCAGTAGTTCTAAGATTTCGATCTGAAGTTCCTGACATCTAATAGCCTGGACTCTGATGTTTATTCATGAGCTAATGATTCAATGCGTAGTAGATAAATCTGATGTATGCACTAGAGACTTGAATGGCATTGTTGAATTCAAGAGTTCATTGTTGTACACAGGTTATACACAACAAACGTAGCCTATATGGATTACAGAAGATATGTACCAAAAGATACTCAACTTGGAGGAGTTCTTAATGATAACTTTGTACATAATATTCCATTGAAATATTAGTGAGGTGCTCTTTCTACGTTTTAAATGTATGAATCAGACATAAACACATATATTGCAAGGACCAACCAATCCAATCGTACATTTTGTTGAGGTACATCAATGAAACATGCAATCATCAGCAGATTATAAAATCCCTTTCAATCGATGAAGCCAACACATTGAAAATTCAATTGAATCAACGAATAGGAGTTTACATTGATCCAAATTGGTGAGAACCATCAGTCCATAACCTAAAAATGGATCAAATAGAGTAATGACATTAGATTACGACAATGGGGTCATCAATCTGAATTTTTTATCTGTTTAAAAATATGAATCAAATATTTCTTGAGGAACTAACCGCACCTAAATATTTTGTGCAATAATCTATGAATCATCAAATGGATCATGTTACAATATGATGACACAAATTCATATTATAGTATACATAGTTCTATCAATTTCGTGTTTGTAGTATTTCTATATTCCTCCTAGAAGCTGCATTGAGCTGATAAAACACGATAAGCTTGGGAGAAAACGATGATGAAAGTATCATTTGTCATAATTCATTCTTTCTCAAATTTTGAGATACAAACGGAACGTACGCATACACTTCTAAACCGTTTGTGCGCATGCGTTAGTTGTCAATTATTAATCTGTTGCTGCAAACTAATTAGAAATCTAGAAGTGATGTTATTGTATTAAACTTTCGTATGCGAATAGAGTCTTCCATTAGACCATAAGTAATTTGGGTAGATTTTTACAATAGGAACCTAGTGGTTGTTATAAAAGTAAAAAGAGATGGCGCCACAGAGATTCAAAGAAATTTTCCAGTGGCACTAGAACGGTGGGGACTAGTATTTTACTTTCAAGAAAAAGCAACTTTAACATAACCTAAAACGAGCTTTCCAGGCCAATCAGTATTGGAAAACAGTAAATCAGTGTTTTTTAGTTCAAAAAACACAAAACATAACCTAAACCGAGTTTTTTAATGTCAAATAGTATTGGAAAACAGTAAATTAGTGTTTTTTCAGTTCAAAAAAAACAGCTAGAATAAAACCTTAACCAAGCTTTATAAGCCAACTAGTATTGAAAAAAATTCATTATTATCAGCGAGGCACACACTTGTACGTATTTAGGTGGAATGCTCTTTGTTTGAAAGCCAATGACTATAGCAATACATGTACAAGGTACGCGCATGCGCACGTCGCTAGATTCCTAGCACAAAAGTGAGCCGTAATTTGTATTCCTATTTTTTTCTATCAAATATTCTACAGCTTTTACAATACTTATCGTTTTAGCGATGTGAGAAGATGAAATTTTATATGTTCACGAAAAATTAGAATGTCGTGACATGAAAATATTTTAAATTTATGATAAGACAGCAGATTCTAAAATATTGTATCAATCTGAATAATAGATAACAATGCATGAAATAGTATGTTGCAGGAAAAGTATCAGGTTCAATGAATAATGGTTAGAAGTGATCAAAAATATTTTTGTCTATGGTTCATTCATGTCATGAATGGTCCAAGGGCTCTTACGACATTACGATTTAAGTCTTTCAATAGACTGCAATGCGAATATGATCCACTCACAATGAATATAGGTTTCACAACAAGTTTGCTAGAAATAAAGTCAAGAAATAAGAGCAACAAATATAGTCACATATTAACCGAATGGAAGCAAATTTGAGTCTTCAAAATAATCTGTTCATGATAATTGATGAGCAACTGATAAATGATGCAACTGACACATAGCCGAGTGTTATTGTGCTTATGTGAAACTGGTTCGCATCATGGTCAATCGGAAGGCTAGAATTATAGTCCCATAAGAATCTTTGGACCGTTCTTCACCGAAATGTATTATAGAATTATTGTTATTCCATTAAAATTATGATCTATTTCGGTTAAAAATGTGCTACTTCGATTTAAGTTTTTTGAACCAGTTTTACAATAGCACAAAATTGTACTTTGCTATCAGACAGTTCCATATACTGTTAGTCGTGCATCAGACATCAATAACATCATATCTGAATTCATGCAGTCAGAAGATTCAAATTAGATCTATTCAGGTAGTTGATGTATATATTTGTTGCTCTTATAACTTGATATAATTTTTAGAAACAGTGTTTCAAATCATGTATATTTATTGAGAGTAAATCGACTCGGTATCCCGGTCAACCTGGAGACTAAGATATTGGTCCCATAAAAGCTCTTGGACCGTTTTTAACTGGCATGTCGAATAAAAAGTGTATTATTCAAAGTAATTAGGAGAGAATATATGATATTTCTAATTTGTGAAAACTCTCAGTTTGAATCAAGAAAAGATTGGTTAAAACAACAATGGAGATATCAATTAACATCGTTCATTTGTTGAGAAATGTAAATTATGAAACTTCACTCAAATAAACTGTAAGCATATGATAAATTCTGTTTAATTACTTAACCAAATTTGTATTTCTTACCGTAGAATTGAATAAATCCTCAAGAACAGTTTCAAAGGAAAATTGAACATGACTAAGTATTTATGAATGCACTAGACAATTTATACCACATTTATAAATATTGTAGAAAACATGCTCTTAATAAATTCATTATTAGCGCTGCAGGTTGTGAAGAGGTTCAGTCAGTTTACTTGGTATCTAATTACTGCGTATGTCAGTGAAATTATAGTTCTGTAATGATATTGTTGCAGAAAATCTGATTGTTTGTAGACAATGAAGAAGAATTGATAAGATTCGAAACGTTGGCTCAAGAGATATGAATTTAATATACTAATCCTGCTGATTCATCCATCATCCGACGAGCCATCATCCGACGATCTATCATTTGATTATACTATTATTGGGTACGCTTTTGCGCACATTTCCAATTTCAATTCACAACAATGTACACATCTCATAGAAGAGAAAGTAGGTAGTTTAATCGAATAATATTAATAAAATGACAAATTTCTGTGATTTTCTTCAGGTTATACTTAGATATTACTAGGATAAGAGTCATATGCGACAATATTATTGCATTTTGAATACAAAATAGGGAACATGCTTATTTCACACTATAAAACTCTTATCAAACGAGAGATCGTAGAATCATATAGTTATTGAATGAACTTCAAGATGAAATTACCATATAATTGTTATGAGAGAATCCATGATTGTAATCAAGAAATTTATTTTTGTTATCAAGTGATATAATATTATTGTTATCAAGATGAAGTAACCAATTGTTGGAAACAAAGTATAGCATGAAATTTGAGTCCATCATCGTCAATTTACAATAATTTCAACATCTTATTTCTAGCAACTTGAAGTGGAAGATATCAGCAATCACATAAAATTTCTTGAACGCAATCAGGTACTCTTCAACTGAATTCTGCCAAAGATGTGCCTGATTGCTCTTTATTGAATTATTTTGTTCTCAAAAATTCATTTGGCTACTCAATAATTTGTAATCATCTAGGAAGATAGATCTGTTGCAGAAACGTGTTTTTTTAAGGGGCTCTGAAAGAGTGGAACTTGTGTTCTTCGGTTTATGTCTATCGTCCTGCAAATTTTCAGTGATTGGAGCAAACGTATATTTGGAATTTGATTATGAATACAATAGGTAACATACTCGAATATTATTGAATGTAACATGATAAATACTTGCTCTGCATAGCTCTCCTGAATATTTGGAATTTGAAATTACAGATCTAAGTTTTCAATCATCAATTTCTCCGCTATTGGTATGCAACTCCATTCAAAATTAAAATTAAAATCAACCACTGACACGCATTTACAAGAAAGTATAAGGACAGTTGTCGCTTTCAATGAATCTTCACTTTTTAGACCCTACTGAGCCCAAAAACATAATTCAAAAGAAAGTCAGTCGTTGTTTGTCTATGTCTCAAAACACGAGTAGTTGAGAACGCCCAAAAATCTTTGACTGAAATTTCATATTCAAGTTTTTTATCCAAGAAATAAGTCCATATTTATGAATGAGGTACCTTCAATCTGTAATACCAAAACATCATTGATGGAATGTTTGAGTTTTTTGCCTTTATTCAATTAACGGTGGTATTTATCAAAAGATATAAAGTAACTGAGATTGATCCTCAAATGAATTGGCACAACATTCACCTGGAACATTTCCCAAAATTATCAGCGGTTTGATTCTATTTATCATAAAGTTCGATGAATTTTTTCAAAGTAGGGAAATAAATATTATCAATGCAAAATTAGAATTTTTCATACTTATATTTGGACGTGGCATGCCAAGGTTTGTCGATGGTAGCGTTGACGATGCGTTAGACAAAAAACGTTGCAAATAAGAAAGAACAACATGAATATATAAGTAAAAAATTATTTCCGCTAACTCTCAAATTGTTGCAAACTTAATACATGGAGTAATGTATTTTCACAGTGGTATTGGCAATTCGTAAAACTTTCGCAGTTTCCCATGCAGAAATAGAGCATGTAAATTCACGCATCACGGTCTTATATACAGGTCTTGGCACTAGCATCTCACTACCATTGGTAAGAGGTTGAGTTTTTCTGGAGTATTTAGCTATTATTAATTCCTGAAGATGTAAGAAGCTGTAATATATTGTATTTGATGATTATATATCTACTTATAATAATAGTCTCAGGCCCGGTTGGAAAGATGGTTCTACTAGAAGAGCAATTTCGCTATCTCGTCGCTAATCATTAAAGGGAATTGAATCAATGACTTTCTCAAGGAATTTCACCTAGATATTATTGGAAACTGTCAATCAATTTGATCACGGGCAGAGAAAAGTGTAGGAATATAATATGAATCAGAGGAATTATGTGAGCTCAATTCACATTCGAGATTCATATTGTGAAAGAAGAGTTCTTGTCAGAGAGGCGGTACATATATGGAGCTGCGACGCCTAGTGTTTCTGTAGTTTGTGAAGAAGTTGAAATCAATAATTTCTCTCCAGATAAATACATAAAAAAACATTGGGATTTGTCTATAAAAAACAGTGGAATCACAAATAAGAGAGAATGCAGAAATATAATATGGAGCAGAAGGATTCTGTAGGCTAAAATTATAATCGGAACTAATCTTATCAATAAATTATTTTTGCCGGAGGCGGTTCCCATATGGAGCTGCGAAGCCTAGCACTCAGACCTGCGAAGAAGGTCGAAACGCCAGTCCTTTATACTAGTCCCCTCAAATTTTCAATTACAACTGTCAGTTGTATGTCCAAAAAAATTTTTATCCATCGCTACTGCTTAAACGGTATATTCAATTTTGTTCATTTCTTCTCTATTCAATACATCTTAATGAGGACTAGTGCCTTCTACATATTTGAATACCATCACATGTATAGTAATCACAGGAGAAGGCCAAAACCATCGATTACAATTGTCAAAAATGACAGTTCACCGGCCGTCGAAATATTCTCAAGTTATCTCTGACAAAAAATTAATGAACATCAGATCGCTTCTGTCAAGTTTGACATACAGGTATTTTAAATATTCCGCAGAATATTACATCACTATTTAATATAGATATTATGTATTGTTATATAGATAGAACATTCAAATGGATAATTTGTGATGTATTCGAAGCTTCTATAAAGCTTATTTCAATAGAAATAAATTTTTTGACATTCAATAAAACGTCAGTATTGTCAACTTATTCCCCAAGCAGAAACTGCACATGCGTACTCGCATTTGCAGTCAATGACAGTTCACATCAATGTACGCATCTCATAAATAGAAAGTAAGTAGTTTAATTGAATAATATTAGCAAAATAACAATCTTATGTAAAATTTTTTAGGCTATACTCAAACTTCTTTTGGAATAAAGTATAATGTCACAATACTAAGCATTTTCAACACAAAATAGAAAACAGGCATATCTCAAACAAGCGATCGCATAAGTTCCAAGATGATTTCAACATGTAATTGTTATAAGGAAATCGATTGTAATAATCAAGAAACTTATTTTTGTAATTTGAGTGTAACTTTATGTAATATTTTCTAGGTTATGCTCAAGGATTTATTGGAAGCTGCTATAGCAGAATTCTCGATGATTATGATTCCAATTGTTATCAGGAAATCAATTCTTTCAATCAAGAAACTTACTTTTATATAAGACGTCAACAATAGCTCTTTCCATAATTGGAATTTTTTTGTGCGCATGCTTGGACATCCGCCCTGTTTCTTGGGCACTTAATACGTAGATAAGCCGTTAATACTATGTTTTCAATGTGAGATTTCAAGAAATTCATATTGACTACAATTTTAATATATATTTACAGTAAAATCATAATACAAGCTTTTTAATGAAAATATATATTGTTATCAGTTCACAAAGGGGCAAAATAGCGCTGTTGTTATGGAATATGTCACAGCGATATGCGTAGTAAGTGATTTTTGGACAATTATTATTATTTATTCAGCTTCCCAAAGCCTTGTCTTGAATTTCGTCGAAAACTTATCAAATCAACGAAGCAAAAGTATCTGAAATCATGTCCAGAATGTGTTAAATGTGATCTATTACTGAATTTTTTGAATATTATCCTCCGTATTCAGAATTAATATTGTATTGAATAATTTGAACCTACTATATAAATGAAAGTCATCCTAGCGTATCAAAAAGTTCTGCTTTATTACCACCATGAGGACGAGCATAACATTTCAATCATCGTCGTTCTTGTATGAACACACCATCAATTACTCTTTCATTTTATTGAACTGATAATGGTGGTAATGATCGTGGTTGCCCAGCCTTATTTATAAAAAGTATTCTGACTTTTGCGACAAATTTTTTTAGATATTTTTCAAATCGAATATATCCATTTAGGATCATCAACGGAATGAGGTTATTCATTGGTATGTATTCATAATTATTCAACTAACTTCGTATTTTATACCGTAGAGTCGAATAAATCATCAAGAAAAGAAAAGTATTTGAGATGAATGGACCATAAGCATGTATTCATTAATACACTAGACAATTTATCTTATATTTGAGAATATTTCAGAAACATGCATACAAAAAATTCATAATTAGCGCTGCAGGTTGAAAAAAAGTTCAGTCAGTCAACTTGGCACCTATCTAATCACAAAATTATAGTTTTGTGGTGATATTATTGAAGAAAATTTAATTATTTGTAGGTACTGGAGAAGAATTATTAAGATTCGAAATGTCTGCTTGAGTGATATGAATTTAATTCACTAATACTGATCCATCCATTATCCGACGATCCATCATTTGAATATACTATTCTCTAGATACGATTTATATTCTAATTTACAATATTGATTTCCTGTAAAATAAGTACTGAAGACTAAATGCCACTTGAAATATCTCAAGTAACTAAGTTTGGTACATGTGATAAATATTCTGCAATAAAAAAATAAATATTCTCATTAACTTTTTATTTGAGGTAATGTAGAATATAATTCTCCTGAAAACTGCATTGAGCAGATGGAACACGATAAGCTTGGGTGTGAACGATTCAAATAATAAAATAATACTCGAATATATTAAACGTATATATTCTGTTTACTATAAAAAGTGACCAATTTGATATTTATTATGGATGTTCCTATTCACTGGGTAAATGAAATGAAAAATGATAAGAGATAATTACTGGATGATTCTGCTTTCGACCCCAAAAATTCGATCGATGTACATATACTGCGAATATTTATTCAAAGTTTGATATAAAGACAATTATATCATACTGCTTTGGCTATATCAAGTTCATTGGAAAGAGTAGCAAATCCCAGTAGTTATAAAATTTTGATCTAAAGTTTCTGACATCTAATAGTCTAGGCTCAGATGTTTATTCATGAGCTAATGATTCAATGCGTAGTAGACAAATCTGATGTATGCACCAGAGACTTAAATGGCATTGTTAGAGATACTTAACTTGGAGGAGTTCTTAATGATAATTTTGTACATAATATTCCATTAAAATATTAGTGAGGTGCTCTTTCCACGTTTTAAATGTATGAATCAGACTTTAACACATATATTGCAAGGACCAACCAATTCAATCGTACGTTTTGTTGAGGTACAACAATGAAACATGCAATCATCAGCAGATTATAAAATCCCTTTTAATCAATGAAGCCAATACATTGAGAATTCAATTGAATCAACGAATACAAGTTCACATTGATCAAAATTGGTGAGAACCATCAGTCCATAACCTAACAATGGATCGAATAGAGTAATGACATTAGATTACGACAACAGGGCCATCAATCTGAATTTTTTATTCGTTTAAAAATATGAATCAAATATTTCTTAAGGAACTAACTGTACCTAAATATTTTGTACAATAATCTATGAATCATCAAATGGATCATGTTACAATATGATGACACAAATTCATATTATAGTATAAATAGTTCTATCAATTTCGTATTCGAGGTTATGTGATAGATATTCCTTCTTAAATCTGTATTGAGCTGATAAAACACGATAAGCTTGGGTGAAAACGATGATGAAAGTATCATTTGTCATTATTCATTCTTTCTCAAAGTTTGAGATACAAACGGAACGTACGCATACACTTCTAAGCCGTTTGTGCGCATGCGTCAGTTGTCAATTATTAATCTGTTGCTGCAAACTAATCTGAAATCTGGAAGTGATGTTATTCTATTAAACTTTCGGTACACTAGTGGAATAGGAACCCAAGGAAATTCCAAAAGTCACAAAGAGATGGCGGTATCAGCATGCACAGAAATTTTCTAGTGGCACTAAAACGGTGTAAACTAGTATTGGAACATAGAAAATGCATTTTTTTTTCTATTTAAAATAAAAACAACCGAAACATAACCTAAACCGAGCTTTTTAAGCCAACTAGGATTGGAAGGCAGTAAAGTGGTGATTGTTGTTCGCGAGGCACACACTTGTACGTATTTAGATGGAATGCACTCTGTTTGAATGCCACTGACTAAAGCAAGCGCGTACGAATTACAGGCATGCGCACGTCTTTAGGTTCCTATTCCCTTAGTGAGCCAAACTTTCGTATGCGAATAGAGTCTTACATTAGGCCATAAGTAATTTGGGTACATTTTTACAATAGGAACCTAGTGGTAGTTATAAAAGTAAAAAGAGATGGCGCCACAGAGATTCAAAGAAATTTTCCAGTGGTACTAGAACGGTGGGGACTAGTATTTTACTTTCAAGAAAAAGCGACTTTAACATAACCTAAAACGAGCTTTCCAGTCCAATCAGTATTAGAAAACAGTAAATCAGTGTTTTTTAGTTCAAAAAACACAAAACTTAACCTAAACCGAGCTTTTTAATGTCAAATAGTATTGGAAAACAGTAAATTAGTGTTTTTTCAGTTCAAAAAAAACAGCTAGAATAAAACCTTAACCAAGCTTTATAAGCCAACTAGTATTGAAAAAAATTCATTATTGTCAGCGAGGCACACACTTGTACGTATTTAGGTGGAATGCTCTTTGTTTGAAAGCCACTGACTATAGCGATACATGTACAAGGAACGCGCATGCGCACGTCACTAGGTTCCTAGCATAAAAGTGAGCCGTAATTTGTATTCGTATTTTTTTCTATCAAATATTCTACAGCTTTAACAATACTCATTGTTTTAGCGATGTGAGAAAATGGAATTTTATATGTTCACGATAAATTAGAATGTCGTGACATGAAAATATTTTAAATTTATAATAAGACAGCAGATTCTAGAATATTGTATCAATCTGTATAATAGATAACAATGTATGAAATAGTATATTGCAGGAAAAGTATCAAGTTCAATGAATAATGGTTAGGAGTGATCAGAAGTATTTTTGTCTATGGTTCATTTATGTCATGAGTGGTCCAAGGGCTCTTACGGCATCACGATTTGAGTCTTTCAATAGACTGAAATGCGAATATGATCCACTCACAATGAATATAGGTTTCACAACAAGTTTGCTAGGGATAAAGTCAAGAAATAAGAGCAACAAATACAGTCACATATTAACCGAATGGAAGCAAATTTGAATCTTCAAAATAATCTGTTCATGATAATTGATGAGCAACTGATAAATGATGCAACTGACACATAGTCAAGTGTTATTGTGCTTATGTGAAACTGGTTTGCATCATGGTCAATCGGAAGGCTAGAATCATAGTCCCATAAGAATCTTTGGACCGTTCTTCACCGAAATGCATTATAGAATTATCATTATTCAATTAAAATTATGATCTATTTCAGTTGAAAATGTGCTACTTCGATTCAAGCCTTCTGAACCAGTTTTACAATAGCACAAAATTGTACTTTGCTATCAGACAGTTCCATCTACTGTTAGTCGTGCAACAAACATTAATAACATCATAACTGAATTCATGCAGTCAGAAGATTCAAATCAGATCTGTCCAGGTAGTTGATGTATATATTTGTTGCTCTTATAACTTGATATAATTTTTAGAAACAGTGTTTCAAATCATGTATATTTATTGAGAGTAAATCGACTCGATATCCCGGTCAACCTGGAGGCTGAGATATTGGTCCCATAAAAGCTCTTGGACCGTTTTTAACTGGCATATCGAATAAAAAGTGTATTATTCAAAGTAATTAGGAGAGAATATATGATATTTCTAATTTGTGAAAACTCTCAGTTTGAATCAAGAAAAGATTGGTTAAAACAACAATGGAGATATCAATTAACATCGTTCATTTGTTGAGAAATGTAAATTATGAAACTTCACTCAAATAAACTGTAAGCATATGATAAATTCTGTTTAATTACTTAACCAAATTTGTATTTCTTACCGTAGAATTGAATAAATCCTTAAGAACAGTTTCAAAGGAAAATTGAACATGACTAAGTATTTATGAATGCACTAGACAATTTATACCACATTTATAAATATTGTAGAAAACATGCTCATAATAAATTCATTATTAGCGCTGCAGGTTGTGAAGAGGTTCAGTCAGTTTACTTGGTATCTAATTACTGCGTATGTCAGTGAAATTATAGTTCTGTAATGATATTGTTGCAGAAAATTTAATTGTTTGTAGACAATGAAGAAGAATTGATAAGATTCGAAACGTTGGCTCAAGAGATATGAATTCAATATACTAATCCTGCTGATTCATCCATCATCCGACGATCTATCGTTTGACTATACTATCTATGTGTACGCTTTTGTGCACATTTCCAATCTTAATTCACAACAATGTACACATCTCATAGAAGAGAAAGTAGGTAGTTTAATCAAATATTATTAATAAAATGACAAATTTCTGTGATCTTCTCCAGGTTATGCTCAGAAATTTCTAGGATAAGAGTAATATGCGACAATATTATTGCATTTTGAATACAAAATAGGGAACATGCATATTTCACACTATAAAACTCTTATCAAACAAGAGATCGTAGGATCATGTAGTTATTGAATGAACTTCAAGATGAAATTACCATATAATTGTTAAAAGAGAATCCATCCATGTAATCAAGAAATTTATTTTTGTTATCAAAAGATATGATATTATTGTTATCAAGATGAAGTAACCAATTGTTGGAAACAAAGTATAGCATGGAATTTGAGTCCATCATCGTCAATTTACAATAATTTCAATCTCTTATTTCTAGCAACTTGAAGTGGAAGATGTCAGCGATCACATAAAATTTCTTGAACGCAATCAGGTACTCTTCAACTGAATTCTGCCAAAGATGTGCCTGATTGATCTCTATTAAATTTATTTTGTTCTCAAAAATTCATTTGGCTACTCAATAATTTGTAATCAACTAGGAAGATAGATCTGATGCAGAAATGTCTTTTTTAAGGGGCTCTGAAAGAGTAGAGCTTGTGTTCTTTGGTTTATGTCTATCGTCCTGCAAATTTTCAGTGATTGGAGCGAACGTATATTTGAAATTTGATTATGAATACAATAGATAACATACTCGAATATTATTGAATGTAACATATTAAATACTTGCTCTGCATAGCTTCCCTGAATATTTGGAATTTGAAGTTACAGATCTAAGTTTCCAATCATCAATTTTTCCGCTATTGGTATGCAACTCCATTCAAAATAGAAATTAAAATCAACCACTAAGACGCATTTACAAGAAAGTATAAGGACAGTTGTCGCTTTCAAAGAATCTTCACTTTTCAGACCCTACTGAGCCCAAAAACATAATTCAAAAAAAAGTCAGTCGTTGTTTGTCTATGTCTCAAAACAAGAGTACTTAAGAACGTCTAGAAATCTTTGACTGAAATTCCATATTCAAGTTTTTTATCCAAAAAATAGGTTCATATTCATAAATAAGGTACTTTCAATCTGTAATACCAAAACTTCATTAATGGAATGTTTGAGTTTTTTGCCTTTAATTTATCAACGGTGGTATTTATCAGAGGATATAAGATAACTAAGGTTGATCCCCGAATGAATTGGCACAACATTCACCTGGAGCATTTCCTAAAATTATCAGCGGTTTTATTTTATTTATTGTAAAGCTGGATGAATTTTTTTGAAGTAGGGATATATTTATTATCAATGCAAAACTAGAATTTCTAATACTCATATTTGGACGTGGCATGCCAAAGTTTGTCGATGGTAGCGTTGACGATGCGTTGGACAAAAAACATTGCAAATAAGAAAGAACAACATGAATATATAAGTAAAAAATCAGTTCCGCTAACTCTTAAATGGTTGCAAACTTAATACATGGAGTAAAGTATTTTCACAGTGGTATTGGCAATTTGTAAATCTTTTGCAGTCTTCCATGCAGAAATAGAGCATGTAAATTCACTCATCACGGTCTTATATACAGATCTTGGCACTAGCATCTCACTACCATTGGTAAGAGGTTGACTCTTATTGGAGTATTTAGCTATTATCAGTTCCCCAAGATGTAATATATTGTATTTGATGATTATTTATCTACTTATAATGATAGTCTTAGGCCCGTTTGAAAAGATGGTTCTACTAGAGGAACAATTCCGTCATCTCGTCGCTTATCCTTGAAGAGAATGAAATCAATGATTTTCTCAAGGAATTTTACCTAGATATCATTGGAAACTGTCAATCAATTCAATCATGGGCTGAGAAAAGTGTAGAAATATAATATGAAGCAAAAGAATTATGTAAGCTCAATTAACATTCGAGATTGATTTTGTAAAAGAAGAATTCTTGTCAGCAAGGCGGTACATATATGGAGCTGCGACGCCTAGTATTTTTGTAGTTTGTGAAGGAGTTGAAATCAATAATTTCTCTCCATATGAATACATGAAAAACATTGGGATTTGTCTATAAAAAACAGTGAAATCACGAATAAGAGATAATGCAGAAATATAATATAGAGCAGAAGGATTCTGTAGGCTAAAATTATAATCGGAATTAATCTTATCAAGAAATTATTTCTGCCGGAGGCGGTTCACTAATGGAGCTGCGAAGCCTAGCGCTTAGACCTGCGAAGCAGGTCGAAACGCTAGTACTTCATATATACTAAAAGCCCTATGTTCCACTCTGGGTATAGATTCGTCACTTTTTTGCGCTTTTCTACAGGTCGTATTTATTGATGGATTTCTATGAATTTTTTTTTATTTGATAGATATTCATTAGGACGAGTGCCTTCCGGGGGTCTCATATTTTTGGTACTTATAGTATTTGCAGGAAAAATTAAAAACTACAAAAATTTGCGTTGATCAGCGTGCCCCTATCTTTTACTCATCTTTTTCACAGGGGTATACAAAATCACACGTCGTTTTGACATTTCCATTCAGAAAACATTTATATTGATTTTATAATTATTTGTTACATTTACGTAAATTTTAACATTAGTTTAATGTTAAATATGCATGAGCAAATGTCCTGTGATATAATTCAATTGTTAAAAAGGTATTTTAAATAATTTATAAGTACAACCCTTATAAATTCTGTCGCTCTACTGTGATTCATGCTTTTTACTGAATCTCGAAAACGTCACTTTGACATGTCAAGTTGAAAAATATTTTGGTAGATTCCATAAAATCTACTGAGTTTACATGAATTCTAATGATAGTTTAGTACATAATAGTCATGAGCAAATGTTATCTGATGCATTTTATTGACTGAAAAGTTGTTTTAAATAATTTATATCTCCAACATTCATTAGTTGTTTCGCTCTAATGTAAACGTGGCTTTTGCGACAGCGCCAGATTAAGTCAGCCTGCGTTCTGTAGCAAATTCTATCTACAGGCCCTACCTTGATTAGGGAAAATACTTTAATGGTCCCAATCCGATTGAGACATTTTTTTTCTACATTCTATCAAGCGTTTGTGCGTGGATATCACAATCTGCGGTGTCCGTAGAATTGATAATCGTTCCAATGTGGCTGGTCCTGCTCTGATCATTGCGACTTGATGTTCATATTCAATTGTTGAAATGACATTTCAACTTTTTAACATTTTAAAATATTTTTGAAAACAAATACATGAGTTTTGAGGATAATTTTGGATAAATATCATTCTTACTTAATGAATATAGTGGATAATTGAAGATGGAACAAAAAAAGGTTATTCAAGGGTATGTATACATAATTATTCAACTAAATTTGTATTCCGTACCGTAGAGTTGGATGAATTCTTGGAAAAAAATTTGAAGAATAGTGGAATATGGGAATGTTGTTATTAATATACTGGACAAATATCTTAGGAAACGTGCATACAATAAATTCAAGAGATTGAAGAAATGGTACAATCAGTAATTGATTTGTAATGATATTGTTAGAAGAAACCTGACTGTTCGTAGGCACTGGAGAATAATAAATGAGACTCGAATCGATTGCTCAAGTGATGTGAATTTTAATTACTGATATTGATTATCTAGTATGCAAAAATCCATCATTTAATTATACTATTTTCTGGATATGATATTTCGAATCACGATGTTTCTCTGTTGAGGATGGAATAAGGATTGAAGATTGAATGGAATTTGAAACATTTCAAGTACAATTTGGTAGATACATGTGGTACAAATTCAACAATACACGAGTATCTACTCTGATTTTCGACATTGTTCATTGCTGGTTTAGTTCAAACTAAACTCACACTTCTTTCAGTTGGATAAATTTGAATTTGGATCTTGATAAACCCGGCCAATCGAACATTCTGTCCAACAAGCAATCAAGAGCTGACTAAGATATCCTTTCGCTATCAATGAAGCTGGCACTTTGAAAATTCCAACGAATGAACAAATAGGAGATTACATCAATCAAAATTTGTGAGAATTATCAGTCTGTATCATAAAACTGAGTCAAATTGAGTGACATAATCTGATTACAACAATTGAGTCATCAATCATCATATTTGATTTGTTAAAAACTATAATTCATACATCACTTAATGAACTGTACCTACATTATTTTGTATGATAATCCACAAGTACCCAAATATATAACATCCAATGTATGACAAGTGACTAATTTCTATTCGAGTGAGGGTTTTTTTATCAACTTCGTATTCTAGGTCATGTAGTAGATGATTTAGTATCAATGTATTTTTTCACTTGGTGTATGAAACTGGATATAAGATAGTTTTCCGATAATTCTGCTCTCGATCCTGGAAATTTGATAAATATACATAAACTGCAGATATTCATTTGAAGTTTATTGTTAACTGTCATCTTCCAGTGCCATATTAGAGCAGCGAACCCAGTAGTTCCAAAATCTGGATCTGAAGTTTCTGTCATCTAATATTCTGGGCTCTAATTTTTATTCTTTTCATGAGCTAATGTTTTAGTAGGGCGTAGTAGACAATGGGGTATTCCACTGTATTTTTTTCATTCTCTTATCCGATTGGACATAAGTGAATAAAAGTATTAGTGAAAATGAGATTCAAAAAAATCTCGTAGTACTTGAGAAATATTTTTTTTCAATTTCAAAATCTTCCGTGGCGTCCAAAAGTCTATTGTGTCACTCAAACGGTAGGTCTTATTATTCATCAAACATTTTGAGAATATTAACGTGAAGTAAAATAGGTGGCGATAGTGTTTAGTTTATTGACCATCATCTAAATTATTTTTATTATTGTCAGTAAGAACACGAGCTAAATAAATTATACAGTTATCAAATTCACTTATGAAAATCACGTTCCTTTTGACCAAACAATACCAGTAGTTTGAAGCTTGATTTACTCAATGCGCATGTCTGTGAAACTGGGGGGCCTCTCAAAATGTTTCTAAACAGCATTCAAAAAATAGAGATGATACATATTCCAACTATTTCTATACGTTTCCAATAATTTATGAGTACATCAAATTGCAACGCAACAATATTTTTTTATGAATATGAATAAATCTTTTAGGAATTTGTACACTTATGAAGTCTACTGTTTGAGGACCACAATAGACTTTTAGACGCCATCATGACGTCATATAAGTATCAAATCGTCTTTTCATTGAAACGAAGCAATATTCAATATCATTTCCATTACTTATACCTATTATTCATGTCATATTTTCATATTTTCATGTGAATTTCTCAAATTTTGATAGTAGTGGAATACCCCATTTCGAGGTAAACACCAGGTACTAGAGTGTGATTGTTGGAATCAAGAGTCAATCGTTGTACAAAACAAACAGAGAAATATGTACTCGAACAAATATTTTTTCCAAAAGATACTCTTCTTGTAGGAATTTTTAATAATAATATTGTACGTCTTATTCCATTTGAACATTCAAAGAGTGCTCTCTCTACGTGTCAAATTGATGGATTAGTTTTTGATAAGGACATAGACAAATATACTGCAAAGACCATAAAATCAGAAATTGAAAGCTAGGACGAGCATCACTGCCCGTAGTGGCAGATTTTAGAATCAAATTTTTATAACTTTCAGATACGACTCTTGCAGTAATAGACACATACAAGCTAGATCTCAGAATCAGATTTAGCTCATCAATTTATATATAGGTCTGTCATTCTGGTTAATGATGATGAGATTTAAGTCGGGCAGAATTAGCGCAAATATATGCTAAAATCAAGAAAAATCATAATTTGAAATCTATTTTCCTATATTTGTTAGTTCATAACGTGACAAATAACATATTCCATTAGTTCGCGGCTACAATGTCAAAAATGCTGTCAAAAAAAGGTCAAAAACTGCCAAAAACGGTTTTTTGCGTTTTACTAAAAAACCACGCATCTGACGGAAAATAGTGTTCCGCTGAAAAACGTACGCAATAGGAAGACGGATAGAATAAGTTCTCTTGAATCTTGATTAGTCCAGCTGCTTTTGGGTTGATTGCAAAAATCGTAATTATTTTGCCATTTTTTCGGAAATTCATAACTTGCATTGTATCTGTTATTGGGACTTAAAATTTTGACAGAATGTGGGTAGAGTAGCTACTAACATACGCATCAAATTTTCCAGAAGATCGACTTGAACTTTTCAAGGAATGTTGAAAAAACTGAAAAAAGGTCCTGTCGAAAAACGGCCATAAAAAATGGTTAGCCAACAAAGATCAATTCCACAGATTGCATTTCCTCTGTCAAGAGTTACTCTACAAAGTAACTAGATGGCGTCATTCTCTCACTTGCTCAAAAAGAACGCCATTCGGGTACATTGTAGAGTATTTCTTGAAAAAATTAAAGCTTTTTGTGAAATTAGAGTACGTTATCTAACAAGTTCTCAATGGCCGTTTTCCGGAAGAGCCTTCTCTTAGTTTTTCCAACATATCTTCAAAAGTTCACAGTTGATCTTCTGAAAATTTGATGCATGTGTTAGAATCGTTCTTTACCCACATTCTTTCAGAATCTGAAGTCTAAATAACAAATACAATACAAGTTATGAATTTTCGAAAAAATGGCAAAATATGACAAATGGGATAGGTTATCTGTCATGTTATGCACTAACAAATGAATAAGAGAAATTACACACCTCTAAGATCTGCTAATTCTATCCGACTATTTATAGTCCGGTCAAGTTAGCCCTAAAAATACGGATACGCTTGCATAAATTCCCAAGAAGCAGAAAATTGTCATGAACGTAATGGAAACCATTGTGATGAAGTTGTGAGAAGTCCCCAGCGATCCCATGTGTGCGAAAAATTTTATTCGAGGTCAAAGCTCATAGAAATGGGTCTCTCAAATTTTGAACGAAATTGTCAGTTTTATGATAGAAATAGCTTCGACAAAAAATATAGATCTTTCAATTCTCTACAAAAATAGTACTGACACTTTTTTTCACCAAGATTTGCTATTTCTGAGAAAAAGCCATTCTAAAGTTATATTTTCAATAATATGCATGATTACGCTGCCTATGTACATGTGCCCGTCTGTTACTTACTTTGAATTATTCGCAAAGATAAATTACGCTACGTATCTTTTGCAAGACACACACGCAATAAAAACGGTGTTCAATTGGGCTGTTTTCCTTCAACCTTGGCTTCTGCTCATCAACATTTTTATCGAGTTCATGGATGGCTTGGTAATCAGCTAGACTCAGAAGAATGGGGATGGAAGCTAATTGATGATGTATTGCAACCAATCCACATTCTACTTCCACCTGCACCAGAAAAGCTCTCTAATACAATTTTTTTCAACTGCAAAATGGGATGTAATTCGAAATGCAACTTCAGAAAAATAGGCTTACTTTGTTCACCCACATGCACCAGTTGTGAAGACCAGTCGTGTTCAATTAGTGAGTCTCTAACAGAAGATGATCCTTACATTAACGACGAAACAACTGATGAATCGCCGTTGGAACAATTTATGTCAGCTCAGGAAGATGAAGAATAACAAGAAGCAGTTGAATAAGAAGACTTTATATTATATTGAACTTCAATATGAAGACCGAGGAATAGGACTACCGGCAAAGCCACGACGAGAAATACGCGCCATGTACACTACCTCATAGGTGGCGTGGAAACGTGTGCATGTCATGGAGAATATAGCTTTAGAAAGGCATTTTCTTAGAAACGGTAAACCTTGAGAAAGAAGTGTGAGCACCCTTTTTGTAGAGAATTGGAAGATCTATAATTTTTGTCTAAGCTATTCCTATCATAAAACTGACAATTTCGTTGCAAAATCCGAAAAACCCATCACTACGAATTTAGACAACGCATGAAATTTTTTGCACACATAGGATCAATGAAGAATTACCACAACTTTATCATGATGGTATCCCTAACGTTCATGCCAATTTTCAGCTTCTTGAGAATTTATGCAAGGGTGAATGTCTATTTTGACTGGACTATTACGGCTTTTCAAATATTATTTGCCTCAATTTGTACATAAACATATATCTTTGTATCCATACACTACAAATATGATAAGATATTGGATTTAAAAAACGTTTTTTGACTGAACAATAATCTATTGTGGATTGACTGAATGAAGCCAGAATAATAGTTCATCTCCATTCCAATAGATGTAGACTAGATATACATCAAAATATTGAAATAGAATCATTGTGAATCAAAATTTAAGATCAGGGTACTGATTATAAGACTTGAAGATTCAGTCATTTTGAAGGCCTATGCTTCTGGACTGTTTGTGCAGATTTGTCAGTCGTCCATTGCAAATCGATTGCTGCAGAGGTATACGTAGTCTAGAAGTGTGATTATCGGAAGCTAATATTATTGAACTTTTCCATGTGAATAAAAGTTTTGTTGATGTATTAGAGCGTAAGTTATTTCCCATTTGCATTTTTTTCTATGGAAGATTTTATAGCTTATATAATGATTATTGTGTTAAGGATGACTTATGTTTTGATAACGTGGTTCTTGAGGAATTGTTCACCCGCGATAGAGATCCTGAAGCAGAAATCATGAACTTGCGGTAAAAGAAGCAGCTGCTGCAGGATTCCATGATCATTAACGTTGTCAAGAAAAGTATTCGATGTCACTTTTTGATGAATTAAATTTACAAACATTGGATTGACATTCTTCAAGAAATATTTCATTTCAGCTTGGATAAAAAGGCCGAAAATTGCAAAAACATCGTCTTTAGGAGAAGGAAATTCTGAATGACTGAGCCGCGACCATGATTCATTCACAATGAATTCAGGGTTCACAACAACTTTGCTGTGATTGAATCCAAGAAATAATAGCAAGGAGTATACTCACATATTACCTGAATGGATACAAATTTCAATCTTTGAACCGATCTGTTCATGATAATTAATGAGCAACTGACAAACTGAGTGCTATTATTGTGCTATTGTGAAATTAGTTCAAATATAAGTCAATCAGAACGCTTGAATCGTAGTCACATAACAATATTTGGATAGTTCCTAACCAAAATGACCATTAGAATAATGTTGTTCTCATCAAAATACTGTCTATTTCAGTTGAGACCTGCTCAAGTCTCTTATAGGACTCCGATTAGAGACCTCTGATAGGCAGAAATGCGAATCAATTTTATTTCAGCACAGAATCGTACTTGGCTGACATCAACTGTTAGTCGTGCATCAAATATTTTTATTAAATGTATGCAGACGGAAGATTCAAATTGGATTTGTTCAAATGGTATATGTATATAACAATTGCTCTTATGACTTGATCCAATTTTTAGAGAGTGTGGTCCAAATTATGTATATTTAGATTGAATCGTAGTCCCATAAAAGCTCTTGGACTGCTTTCAACTGGCATATCGGACAATCAGTGTATCATTCAGGGTGATTATGAAAGAATTGATGTCAATTCAAATTTATAATAATTTTCAGTTCTAATCAAGGAGAGATTGGTTGAGAATAGATACTAAAAGTTTTTGTATTTGATAAAGTGAATGCCCTAGCAGCGTTGTTTCAAAAGAAATGGTGTGCTCACATTCAATATGATTTATTCCGTAAACATATCTCACATTCATTTGTTATATCATAAATTGGAAAATAATGAATTGAGAGGTCAATATTATTAGAGAATATTTTTCCAGATTGTATAACTTTGGGAGAAATATAGAATACTACTTTGGTAAATCAGGTGAAAGAACCAAAAGAATATTTTTCCACAGTTACAATAGAATAATACTCATTCCGCATGCTTAGAAGTTCTCAAGAAAGCCACGTAATATCTCGGAAAAACTGTTTAATTGTTGGCATAGTTTAATTTTTCTTGTAAATTTTTCATCATTTCTCCCAAAAATGGAATCAATTCGAGTGATTTTATCAACGTTTGATGAATTTGAAAAAGATTATTGAAGCATAGTTTCTCTCAGGAAACGGTATATTTTGAATATAATAGGTAAATGAATATCAGTCACGCCATTTACCTGGTAAGAGTGCACCAGGCAATCTATGAAATTGACTGATACTCTCTGAGACAACTGTTACCATTCGTCAAAATACGGGTACTCTCAGTTCTCACTCTTGGAGAGTATGCCACAGAGTACATCATGATTCAGTAGAAATTCTACCAACTTCTTCTACGTCGGTAGGATTCGACATCACGACTTCCAAATCACATAGCCAGCATACTTACACTGAGACAAAACTATATATTCCATTTCTCTCACACAACAATGTTCAATTTTGTGTGGACATTCTGGAGCATAACTACGTGCTTCCAACATTCCCAAGAATCATATGAGAAGTTCTAAAATTGGAGTCTCGAGTTTTTAACATCTCATCATCTAGGCCCCAATATTTATCAATCTCTGGATCTTAATATTTCACTAATATGCCAATGCGTAGTTAGGGCAGAGATAAATACTCTGGTGATTGCATTTTAATAGCGTATAACAATTTTAGTTTTCTGACATTCCAAAAAAAGGAAATTCGCATAACAGAAATAGTTTTAGGCTCTTTTTTGAGGTAGACGTACATTGCAAAGTAATATGAAATATTTTATAGCCTATTCTAGATGAGAACGGTGCAAAGACTTCTATGGGACCACAATTTCAGCCTACTAATTGGCGGAGATATAAACACAATTTATTTACATTAAATGCTCTTCTGAATAAATTCAATGGATGAAATTAATGAAATAAAATTATATTTCTATATGTAAACTGAATTTTCATACTGCATAAATCCATTTAACATGATTAATGAACGGCTATGGGTTAATGCAACTGACGGATAGCCAAAGCCGATGTTTCCGCCTATGTAAGATTGATTTGTATATCGGCCAATTAAAATACTTGAATCGTGGTCCCATGATAACTTTGAAGTGCCCTCAATTAGAATAGAAAATAGTTGAAATATATCCAAGTGGATTTGATGATGGTCTTCGATGTTATTTCTTTTTTTATGAGCTATTTTGGAGGGAAAATGTTATTTACATCGAAGAAGGATTTGAGACACATGTTGAATTGATTTTAATACAAGTAATATCACAATTCCAGAGCAAATTGAATATTGTAGCTATATATAAAGAGTCGAAACATGTAGGGTGGGCTTTTGAGTGCCAGAGTAGTGACTGAATGGATGAAAAACATGTCTTTGGGAGGCAAAAGTATATCAAAGTGCGTGAGATCCAGAACTATTACTGGAGGAACGTAGAACATGCATGTTTCTTTGAATGCACAATTGGAGCTGAGTTATTTAGACTCAGAGCGGTGATTTAGAAGAAAATCTATGAGAAAAAATGTTACTACGGAGAAAATAGTCCTGCTTAATAGGCGGTCCATCAATCTCGCAATAGAGCTCAGGAATCAGATACGCTTATTCATGGGAGGGAACAACTAAATGATTCTTCTGCAAGAAATGTTCAGGATAATGGTTGTAAGTGATGAAAACACAAAATATCAACTGAAACTTTATTTTACTTTTCCACTCAAGTTTCTTGGTTTCACCTGGAGCAACCATCTTTTTGTATATTCGATGTACATGCATCATGTCAGTCAGCATTATCAACCATATCTATCCAAAATAATATTGAGAGTTGCAAAGGAGGCAGAAAGATATAGGTTACATACAAATTGACAAGCGAAGCGAATTGTAAGGATGTAAGTATGTCATCAGAATAAAACAGGAGGATTACATGAGTTGTAATAACTAATACTCTAATTTGTATCCAAAAACAGTAAAGCAACGACTGAAAATATGCGGAACATGGCACAGACATGTTATCTTGCTGTGAAGTTTTGAATTTAGACTTTGTAATTCGTAGGAGAGTTGGAATCAATTTATCCGATTGATGAAAACATGAAATGATATTGGAAATTGTCAATCAGAAACAGTGAAATCACAAGTAGAGAAAAATGCACAAATATAATATGGAGCAGGAGGATTTTGTGAGCTAAAAATATACTTGGAATTTATGTTATAGAAACAGAATATTTGCCGGAGGCGGTTCACATATCGAGCTGCGAAGCCTAGGGCTTAGGCCTGCGTAGCAGGCCAAGCGCTAGTCTTATATACTAGAACGCAAAATGTTTGGATTACAGAAAAACTTTGCCCTAAGCCACAGCCTAAACCAAAATTCGGATTATTATGATTTTTTTTTTTACAAATTTGGTATTCTTGAGGAGGAGTGCCTTTTAAGGATCTAAATTTTTTCCATCTCATAGATTTAGTGCAAAAAATCAAAAACCGACGAAAATTGGACAAAAAAAATCAGATCTAGTTGCCAGGAATTTTTAATTGTTGAACATCAATGTCATCTGACAGTTTTAACGTTTAAATCTCAATATTATCACATTGAATATTGTAGAATTCCCATATTATTCACGGATATTATGTATTATCATATCAATTACAAACATGAGCGAATAATTCTTGATAAATTTTATGCTTCTATTATGTTTAAATAATGAGATAACTATTTTTATGACGTTTAAATAAATTCAGTATTGCCAACTTATTTCCTAAGGAGAGAATGTACATGCGTACTCGCTTTTACGCAAAATCTAATTCCAGTTTACAACAATGTACACATCTCACAAATAAAAGGTAAGTAGTTTAAATGAATAATGTTAACAAAATGACAATCTTATGTGATATTTTTTAGACTATGCTCAAAAATTTTTTGGAATAAAGTAATGTGTCACAATATTTATGCATTTTCAACACAAAACAAAGAACAGGCATCATTAGAAGTGACCTATTTCTCATCCAGTTTGGATGTTTCTATTCACATGGTATATAAATTTGGACATGAAATATTTTCTTGATGATTCTACTTTCAATTCTGACATATTGAAGCTGTATTCAATCGTTCACGAAGAACTGATCTAACTGATCTGGTTCACTATGTTCATGTTCATTCGATTACGGATCACTAATCCCCACTCCAAATTTCAACTACTGCAGATAATACGGAAATTATTTGAATGTTGTATGTTTATCCAATAGTGATCATATTGAGTACTCGATGAAATTATGTACGCATAACATCAATTTATTCAACTGGATCCTATTATTAATTTTTTATACAGAAGAATCTGGAGCTTGTTCAGTGCTTGCGCTGATGAAGCGAGTAGGTGAAGTTGTTCCAACAGTTGGTAACATTGTTCAGTGTGACGTAGATACTCGGGTGCGCATGCGTAAGATAGAGTGGATAGAGATCTTTCGTAAGAGTCAGATATTATTCTTCTTTTAGTGTTTGCTTATAATATCTGTTATTGTAATATATTGTAATTGTGAAGAACATGAGTGTTTTATTAAATATAGAGGAATCGGATAACGAGTAGTCAGATGATACAACAGCTATTAACATTTTCATAGCTACATTCATCAATCTCATTATTCTGATCAATTCCTAAATATTGTATGCGATCAAATAGGCACTTTGAACAACTAATATTGATTTCATGAATAGTTTTGCTGTTCTCATCAACAAAACTGCAACAGCAATTTCACTCAATTTCAATTGTGATCAATGATTGATTGTTGCAATCGATAGAATGAGTATTTGATGGACATCATACTATGATGAAAAAGTTATTAGTATAATCAACAGAAAATGCTACGTACTCACAATCCACTATACTGAAAGGCCAAGTGTAAGGATTACTAATTCGACTCTGCCCGAGGCTAGAGCTCAAACGGTCCACTCGATTTTTGATTTTTTTCTTATAAATTGCGTATTCACGAGGAGAAGTGCCTATTATATGTTTAAAAATTATAACATGTATAATATTTACAGGAAAAATTAAAAACCATCAGTGAGAACTGTCAAAAGTGAAAGCTCGAGATAATATCAAGCTATAAATACTATAAAACTGATGAATATCGGGTCGCTTCTGTCAAGTTTGATATACAAGTATTTGGAATAATATCTAAAATATTACAGAATTCACTATTGATTGAAGATATTATGTATGGTTATATGAATAAAACATTAAATTGGATAATTTGTAATGTAATTCAAGCTTATATAAAGCTTATTTCAATTAAAATCATTTTTTTGACATTTACAATGAAATGTCAGTGTGGCCAACTTATTTCCCACACAGAGACTGTACATGTGTAGTCGCTTTCACGCAAAATTTCAATTCCAGTTTACAACAATGTACACATCTTATAAATATAAAGTAGGTAGCTTGATTGAATAATATTAACGTAATGACAATTTTATGTTATATTTTAGGCTATGCTCAAACATTTTCTGCAATAAAGTATAATGTCACAATGCCCATGCATTTTCAGCACAAAATAGAAAACAGGCATATTTTTTGCAATATAAATCCTTCCAAACAAGCGATCGCATAAGTTTCAAGATGATTTCAACATGTAATTGTTATAAGGAAATCGATTCTTATAATCAAGAGATTTATTTCTGTAATTTAAGTGTAACTTCATGTAATATTTTTAAGGTTATGCTCAAGGACTTATTGAAAGCTGGTATAGCAGAATGCTTGATAAAGACGATTCCAAAGTGATATTGTTGCAGAAAATTTAATTATTTGTGGGCACTGAAGAAGAATTAATAAAGTTTGAAATGTTTGCTCAAGTGATATGAATTTAATTCACTAATACCTATTTATCTATCCTCCGACGATCCATCATTTGATTATACTATTTGCAAGATACGATTTATACTCTAATTTATAATATTGTTCCCCTGTAAAATGAGTACTGAAGAATGAATGCCACTTGGAATATGTCAAGTAACTATAGTTTGGTACATGTGGTGAATATTCTGCAATGAAAAAATAAATATTTCGATTAGCTTTGTATTTAAGATTATGCAGAAGATAATCCTCCTAAAACCTGAATTGCGCTGATGAAACACGGTGAGTTTGGGTGTGAACGATTCAAATTATAAAATAATACTCAGATAAGCTGGACGTATATACCTATTCTGTATATCCACTACAATCATTTAACAATATTGAAAATTTCTCAAAAAGTGTAGGAGACACATGATATAAATAGATTGAAAGTAGTTATTCTAGAAAGAGTTTATTCACTGTTGTAATCAGCTGATTCCAAACAATCAACACAGACATCTGTTCCAACAGTTGGTAACATTGTCAGGTGTGACGTAGACGCTTGGGTGCACATGCGTAATATAGAGTGGATAGAGATGTTTTGCAAGAGTCAGATATTATTTTTCTTTTATTGTTTGTTCATAATACCTGTTATTGAAATATATTGTAATTGTGAAGAACAAGAATGTTTTGTTGAATATAAAGGAATCGGATGACGAGTAGTCAGATGATAGAACAGCTGTCAGCATTTTAATTGCTTCATTCATCGATTTCATTATTTTGATCAATCATTAAATATTGTATCCGATTGAATAGGCACTTCGAACAATTAATATTGATTTAATGAATAATTTTGCTGTTCTCATCAACAAGACTGCAACAGCAATTTCTTTCAAACTAGTACTGTATTGTTGTGAGTATTATGATCATATTATCAACAATAATTCCTGAGTAGAAATCATCGATTGTAGATTATTACGGGCAACAATCATTTGTTGTGATCAACTCAATTTTGATTTTAATTGTAAAGTTATTGCTGATTCATTAGATAAACGATGAAAACTTGGTAAAAATTATTGTTGTCATTTACTAAATTCCAATTGTGATCAATGGTTGATTGTTGCAATCGGTAGAATTACTATTCAATGGATATTGTATTATCAACCACATACTATGATGAAGAAGTTATTAGTATAATCAACAAAAAATGCTACCTAAAAGCCACTATCAACAATTGATAATTAGGATTACCTTCTAAATCTTATTCTCATCCACTCAATCATTATAGGGATGAACAACATATTGTTGCAATCGATTGCAAACTGATAGCTGTGATCATTCAATAATCACTGAAGTGAAAAAATTCCAAAATACAAAGCACAGATGATTTTATTCAACAATTCAGGGTTGTTTTCTGATTTATTCCTATTGTAGTCAAAAAACAACCGATTGATTCTCTATTCAAGCAATTTATTCTTTATCTTCTAATGCTGTTTCAGATGTGGAATATGAGTCAGCATAACAACTGAGACGTTAATTATATTCACCAGTTTTTCTGAATGAATACATTCAGGCTACTAAGTTGAGTCTTAACTTTCAATTGATTTGGACAAATTCGCTTCGGATTTAAAATATCCTTGGAGATGTATTTGGAGCCAATTTGCTTTTTGTGATAAAATTTTCCACAAATATATAAAAGTGAGGTTCATAGCGTTTTTGCTTGTGTGGAAATAAGCATCCCGAGAGAAGTTTGAATTCTCAAAATAACATTGAAGATGAAAAACGCCCTTATTCTTTGTTCAGATCTGGAAGAAAAGTTTCTTATTGAACTCGATCATTGTGTCACATCGTATATCCTGATTTTGTTACAAGGGTCGAAATTGATAGGAAAATGAACTTATTGAATGGCTTATAAATCAGATGTAGAAGACAATGGAGAAGAAATGTTTATTATTGTAATAACTCTCAATTTTCTTCCCGCTATTGGTATGCAACTTCATTCAAAATTGGGATCAAAATCAACCACTGAGATGCATTAACAAGAAAGTATGAGGACAGTTAACGCTTTCAATGAATCTCTACGTTTCAGACCCTACTGAACTCAAAAAAAACATAATTTAAAAGAAAGTCAGTCTTTGTGTTTGTTTATTACTAAAAGCACGATAACTTGAGAACGGCTAGGAATTTTGGACTAGAATTTCACATTCAAATTTTTTATCAAAAAAATAGGTTCATATTCATGAATAAGATATATTCAATCGGTGGTACCAAAACTTCATTGATCGAACTTTAAAGTTCTTTGCGTTTATTTCATAAACGGTAATACTTATCCAAGAATATAATAGTATATTGTGCAACAAGTGCGATAAGTTTTCGATTGCCCTTGAGAGCGGAGTGGGCAATTGACAATACTGCTTAAGTTGGGGATACTATTTTTTATTACGAATGCAGGATTGGTACTATTTTGCACAAGTTTACTTGTCGCACATAAATTATACCTGGCGCACTCAAATGCCAAGGAGCTATTTACGTGCGCAAAGTAGTACGCATTCTGCATGAGTGATAGAAAATAACTTTAATTGATTCCTTCATGAATTGGCACAGCATTCACCTGGAACATTTTCTAAAATAATTTGCGGTTTCATTTCATTTATCATAAAATTTGATAAATGCTTTTAAAGTAGGGAAATAATTATCATCAATGTGAAATGAGAGTTATTTATATTCATATTTGGACGTCGCAAGCCAAGGTTTGACGATGAGTTCAACAGAACATGTTGCAAATTAGAAGGAACATCATGAATGTACAAGAAATAAATGATGTTCGCCCACTCTTACATTGTTGCAAATTTAATACATGAAGTGACGTATTTCTTACAGGGGTATTAGCAATTTGAAAAACTTCTGCAGTTCTCGATGCAAGAATAGAGCATGTTAATTCACGCACCACGGTCTTATATATAGGACTTGATACTAGCATCTCACTACAATTGGCAAGGGATTGACTCTTATTGAGGTATTTAGTTATTATTAGTTCCTCAAGATGTGAGAAGCTGTAATATATTGTAGTTGATGATTATAAATCTACTTATGATAATAGTTGAAGGGAGATTGAGGGAAACATTCATTCGTCACAAGTTCAAATATCAATTTTTGTGAATACAAAGGAATTAAATGTGATTATTATGAAATATTAGGAATTATATTGCTACTTGATGGCAATATTTTTGATATTATTGATATTGAGTGCTATATATCTATGAATTTTAGGATGTAAAATTAAATATTCAATCCAGACTTGAATTATTCGAATCGCTGTTTCTTGTCTTTCTGATGCACATTTTCTGTTTTCCTCGCACACTTATTTTGTCGATCGTAACGCCGTCTGTAGTAGTTTAAATAACTAATAAGCTGCTTCAATAATGAATACCCTTACTGGTGAGTATCACTGTCAATCAATGTAATCACGGGCAGAGAAAAGTGTGGTAATATAATATGAATCAGGGGAACTACGTGAGCTTAATACACATCCGAGATTGATCTTGTCAAGGAAGAATTCTTGTCAGAGACGCGGTACATATTATTTTTCTTTTAGTGTTTGTTCATAATATCTGTTATTGAAATATATTGTAGTTGTGAATAACAGGAGTTTTGGGTTGGATATTAAGGAATCGGATGACGGGTAGTCTGATGAGACAACAGCTGTCAACATTTTCATTGCTACATTCATCAATTTCATTATTTTGATCAATTCTTTAATATTGTATTCTATTAAATAGGCACTTTGAACGACTAATATTGATTTAATGAATAATTTTACTGTTCTCATCAACAAGACTGCAACAGCAATTTCTTTTTCATAATCAACAAGCCAATATTTTCATTGGTATTGTTATAATTGGTAGTTTGGACGTTTCAGTTACCTTATACTGTTATTTTAATGTTACGACCAAATTGTATACTCAAATCCACAATTTTATTGTTGAAATAAATGATTTGATTGTTGTATTCAATAATATTTTTATTATAATCACATGACTCTTTCAAACTAGTATTGTTATTGTAGTAGTTATCACGATCTTATAATCAACAATAATTCTTGAGTAGAAATCATCAATTGTAGATTATCACGGGCAACAATCATTGGTTGTGGTCAACTTAATTTTAATTTTAATCGTGAAGTTATTGCTTCTTCAAGGGATAAACGATAAAAACTTGCTAAGATTTATTGTTGTCATTAAGTTAATTCCAATTGTGATCTATAGTTGATTGTTGCAATCGATGGACTGACTATTTGATGGATATCGTACTATTGGTATAATCAACAAAAAATGCTATGTACTAGTCATTATCAACAATTTATAATTAGGATCACCTTCTCTCCCATTGCTTTCGACAAAATATTGTTCTAATCAGCCCATCTTTTGTTGTGATCAACCAGCAATGATTTATTGATGAGGATGAGCAAAATATTGTTGCAATCGATTACAAACTGATAGCTGTGATCTTTCAATGATCACTGAAGTGACATAAATTGTTGGGATCAATATGAACTTCAAAATACAAAGCGTAGATGATTTTATTCAGCAATCCAGGGTTGTTTTCTGATTTATTTCCGTTGTGGTCAAAAAAAAAACCGATTGGTTCTATATTCGAGCAATTTATTATCGATCTTCTAATGCTGTCTTAGATGTGAAATATGAGTCAGCATAACAACTGAGACGTTAATCATATTTACCAGTTTTTCTGAATGAATAAATTAAAGCTACTAAATTGGGTCTTAACTTTGATTTGATATTAAACAAATTCGCTTTGAATTCAAAATAAACTTGGAGATAACTTTGGAGCCAATTTGCTTCTTGTAATAAAATTTCGCCAACATATATTAGGTTTTTCCACAGCTGTGAGTGAATCAGGCATTTCGCGCATCGCAAACAGTGCGAATACATTCAAGGCATTAATAAATTATTTCAATGATTCCACGTACATCAAATCATATTTCACTCTCGTACATATTCCGCTATTCTTTATGATCTATTGATTGGCAAGAAAGCGAGTCACTATCTCAAAAACTGCAGAAAGAGTCCGGAAGCATTTGACATGAAAGTGAGGATCATAGCGTTTTTGCTTGTGTGGGAATGAACATCCCGAGAAAAATTAGAATTCTCAAAATTACATTAAAAATAAGAAAACGTCCTAATTCTTTCTTCAGACCTGGAAGAGAAGTTTCTTATTTAACTCGATCATTGTGTCACACCGTATATCCTGATTATTTTACAACGGTCAAAATTGATGAGAAAATGAACTTATTGAATGGCTTATAAATCGGGTGTAGAAGACAATGAAGAAGAAATGTGTATTATTGTGATGACTACTCAATATTTTTTCCCGCTATTGGTATGCAACTCCATTTAAAATTAAAATTAAAATCAGCCACTGGGATGCATCCACAAAAAGTATGGGGACAGTTGCCGCTTCCAATGAATCTCTACGTTTTAGACCCTACTGAACCCAAAAAAACATGATCTGAAAGAAAGTCAGTTGTTGTGTTTGTCTATTTCTGAAAGCACGATGACTTGAGAAACCCTAGAAATCTTTGACTGGAATTTCATATTCAAGTTTTTTATTAAAAAAGTAAGTTCATATTCATAAATAAGGTATTTTTAATCTGTGGTACCAAAACTTATTCGATGGAGCTTTTGAGTTCTTTGCGTTTATTTTATGAACGGTAGTACTTATCCCAGAATATGATGGTATATTGTGCGATAAGCTGTCGATTGCCCACAAGAGCGAAGTGGGCAATCGACAACACGGCACGAGTTGCAGATACTATTTTTTATTACGAATGCGGGATAAGTACTATTTTGCGCTTATTTTTCCGCGCGATAAACGGTTTTTGTGCGACAAGTAAACTTGTCGCACTCAAATTATACTTGGCAAACTCGAAAGTCAAAGAGCCATTTACCGCCCAGAAAAAGGTGCGCAAAATAGTACTTATCCTGCATGAATAATGAAAAATAACTTAGATTGATCCCTGAATGAATTGGTACAACATTTACCTGGAACATTCCTCAAAATTATTGGCAGTTTCAGGCAAAACATGCTGCAAATTAAAAGGAATAACATAAATATATGGGAAAAAAATTATTTTCGCTAACTCTTTCATTGTTGCAATCTTGATACGTTAAGTAAAGTATTTCTACAGCGGTATTAGCAATTTGTAGAGCTTGTGCAGTTTTCGATGCGAAAATAGAGCATGTAAGTTCACGCATCACGGTCTTATATACAGGTCTTACCACTAGCATCCCACTACCGTTGGTAAGAGGTTGACTCTTATTCAAGTATTTAGTTATTATCAGTTCCTCAAGATGTGAGAAGCTGTAATATATTGTAGTTGATGATTATGAATCTACTTATGATAATAGTTCAAGGGAGATTATTATTATGAAATATTAGATATTCTATTGCTATTTCATGGCAATATCTTAAATATTATTGATATTGAGTGCTATATATCAATAAATTTTGGAATATGGAATTAAATATTAAATCCAGACTTAAATGATTCGAATCGCTGTTTTTTGTCTTTCTGATGCACACTTTCTTTTTCTCTCGCACACCTATTCCGTCGATCGTAAGGCCGTCTGTAGTAGTTCGAATAACTGATAAGCCGCTCTAATAATGAATACCCTCACTGGTAAATATCAAGACCTGTGTATAATATTGGAAATTGTGCGGCAGGAGTGGTTCTTCTGAAAAGATGGTTCTACTAGAGAAAAAATCTTGCCATCTCGTCGCTAATCCTTAAAAGGAATGAAATCGATGATTCTCTTAAGGATTTATACCTAAATATGATTGAGAACTGTCAATCAATATAATCACGGGCAGAGAAAAGTGTAGTAATATAATATGAAGCAAGGGAATTACGTGAGCTCAATTCACATCCGGGATTGATCTTGTCAAAGAAGAATTCTTGTCAGAGAGGCGGTACATATTTGGAGCTGCGACGCCTAGAGTCTCTGTAAATCGTGAAGGAGTTGGAATCAATAATTTTTCTCCAGATAAGTACTTGAAATAACATTGAAAATTGTCGATAAAAAAGAGTGCGAACGAGTATAGGGAAGAATGCAGAAATATAATATGGAGCAGGAGAATTCTGTAGGTTGAAATTATTATTGGAACTAATCTTATCAAGAAATTATTTTTGCCGGAGGCGGTTCACATATGGAGCTGCGAAGCCCAGTGCTCAGACCCGCGAAGCGAGTCGAAACGCTAGTGTATATATCTATCGTCAAAAACATCATATCGCGTGTTTTTAGAGCGCTATCTGCAGTTACATGAAGTTTGAAATAAGTCAAAATTAACACATTCTGAGCAGTTTCAAAGTATCGCAAATCACAATAATCTATCCAATACAACATAAAACGCATGAATCTGTCCTCAAATGGACAAAATTTGGCGTTCCCAGCGAGTTATCAGCGTTTTTTCTGAGTCTAGTTGAGGAAGTTTTTGATTCTGTGGATCTGCTCAGAAGCAAGATTTCGCTTAAAAAATGCGTTATATGGCAGAATCTAGCATCAAATTCATCATATTTCGTGTTTTTAGAGTGCTATTTGCAGTTTTGCAAACTTTGGAATAAGTCAAAATCACGCTTTTCCGCGCAGATTTTCAAAATCAAAGTTTATATTTCTATCCAGGACCTCATAATATGTTTGAATCTATCGACAAGAACATCATATTCCGTGTTTCCAGAGCGCTATCTGCAGTTATATGAAGTTTGAAATAAGTCAAAATTACCACATTCTGAGCATTTTCAAAGTATCGCAAATCACATAGATCTATCCAATACAACATAATACGCATGAATTTGTCCTAAAATGCCTCAAAATTTGGTTTCCAGCAAATAATCAGCGTTTTTTCTGATTCTAGTTGAAAAATTTTTGATTCTGTAAATCTGCTCAGAAGCAAGATTTTGCTCCAAAATGCGTTATATGGCAGAATCTAGCACCAAATACATCATATTTCGTGTTTTCAGAGTGCTATTTGCAGTTTTACAAACTTTGGAATGAGTCGAAATCGCGCTTTTCCGCGCAGATTTTCACACTCAAAAAGTTCATACTTCTATTCAGGACTTCAAGATATGTATGAATCTATCGACAAAAACATCATATCATGTGTTTTCAGAGCGCTATCTGCAGTTATATCAAGTTTGAAATAAGTCAAAATTACCACATTCTGAGCAGTTTCAAAGTTACGCAAATCACATTTATCTATCCAATACAACATAATACGCATGGATCTGTCCTCAAATGCACGAAATTTTGCATTTCCAGCGAGTCTTCAGCGTTTTTTCTGAGTCTAGTTAAGAAAATTTTTGATTCTGTAAATCTGCTCGAATGCAAGATTTTGCTTCAAAAATGCGTTATATGGCAAAATCCAGCACCAAATACATCATATTTCGTGTTTTTAGAGTGCTATTTGCAGTTTTACAAACTTGGGAATAAGTCAAAATCACGCTTTTCCGCGCAGATTCTCACAATCAAAAAGTTCATATTCCTATACAGGACCTCATAATATGTATGAATCTATCGACAAAAACATTATATTCCGTGTTCTCAGAGCGATATCTGCAGTTATATGAGGTTCGGAATAAGTCACAATTACCACATTCTGAGAAGTCTTAAAGTATCGCGAATCACATAAATCTATCTAGTACAACATAATACGCATGAACCCGTCCTTAAATACACAAAATTTTGCGCTTTCAGCCAGTTATTAGCGTTTTCTCTGAGTCTAGTTAAAGAAATTTTTGATTCTGTGAATCTGCTCAGAAGCAAAATTTTGCTTCAAAAATGCGTTATATGGCAGATTCTAGCACCAAATACAGCATATTTGGTGTTTTTAGAGTGCTATTTGCGTTTTTACAAATTTTGGAATAAGTCAAAATCACGCTTCCCGCGCAGATTTTCACAATCATAAAGTTCATATTTCTATTCAAGACCTCATAATATGTATGAATCCATCGACAAAAACATCATATTTTGTGTTTTCAGAGCGCTATCTGCGGTTATATGAAGTTTGAAATAAGTCAAAATTACCACATTCTGAGCAGTTTTAAAGTATCGCAAAACACATAAATCTATCCAATACAACATAATACGCATGAATCCGTCCTCGAATGCACACAATTCTGCGTTTCAGCGAGTTATCAGCGGTTTTTCTGAGTCTAGTCAAGTAATTTTTGATTCTGTCAATCTGCTTAGAAGCAAGATTTTGCTTCAAAAATGCGTTATATGGCAGAATCTAGCACCAAATACATCATATTTCGCATTTTCAGACGGCTATTCACAGTTTGACAAACTTTGGAATAAGTCGAAATCACGCTTTCCCGCGCAGATTTTTACAATCAAAAAGTACATATTCCTATTCAGGACCTCATAATATGTATGGATCTATCGTCAAAAACATCAAATTGCGTGATTTTAGAGCGCTATCTGCAGTTATATGAAGTTTGAAATAAGTCAAAATTATCGCATTCTGAGCAGTTTCAAAGTATTGCAAATCACAATTATCTATCCAATACAACATAATACGCATGAATCCGTCCTCAAATGCACAAAGTTTGGTGTTCCCAGCGAGTTATCAGCGTTTTTTCTGAGTCTAGTCGAGGAAATTTTTGATTCTGTAAATCTGCTCAGAAGCAAGATTTTGCTTCAAGAATGCGCTATATGGCAGAATCTAGCACCAAATACATCATATTTCGTGCTTTTAGAGTGCTATTTGCAGTTTTACAAACTCATGAATAAGTCGAAATCACGCTTTTCCGCGCAGATTGTCACAATCAAAAAGTTCATATTCCTTTACAGGACCTTATAATATGTATGGATCTATCGACAGAAACATCATATTTTGTGTTTTCAGAGCGATATCTGCAGTTATATGAAGTTTGAAATAAGTCAAAATTACCACATTCTGAGCAGTCTCAAAGTATCGCAAATCACATAAATCTATCCAATACAACATAAAACGCAAGAATCCGTTTTCAAATGCACAAAATTTTGCGTTTCCAGGGAGTTATCTGCGTTTTTTCTGAGTCTAGTTGAGAAATTTTTGATTCTGTTAATCTGCTCAGAAGCAAGATTTTGCTCCAAAAATGCGTTATATGGCAGAATCTTGCATCGAATACATCATATTTAGGTATTTAAGAGAGCTATTTGCAGTTTTACAAACTTTGGAATAAGTCGAAATCACGCTTTTCCGCGCAGACTTTCACAATCAAAAAGTCCATATTTCTATTCAGGACCTCATAATATGTATGAATCTATCGTCGAAAACATCATATTTCGTGTTTTCAGAGCGCTATCTGCAGTTATATGAATTTTGATATTAGTTAAAATTACCACATCCCAAGCAGTTTCAAAGTATCGCAAATCACAAAAATCCATCCAATGCAACATAATACGCATGAATTTGTCCTCAAATGCACAAAATTTCGCGTTTCCAGGGAGTTATCAGCGTTTTTTCTGAGTCTAGTTGGGGAATTTTTGACTCTGTAAATCTGCTCAGAAGCAAGATTTTGCTTCAAAAATGCGTTATATGGCAAAATCTAGCACCATCTACATCATATTTCGTGTTTTTAGAGTGCTATTTGCAGTGCTACAAACTTTGGAATAAGTCGAAATCACGCTTTTCCGCGCAGATTCTCACAATCAAAAAGTTCATATTCCTATTAAGGACTTCATAATATGTATGAATCTATCGTCAAAAACATCATATTTCGTGTTTTCAGAGCGCTATCTGCAGTTATATGAAGTTTTAAATAAATCAGAATTACCTCATTCTGAGCAGTTCCTAAGTATCGCAAATCACATAAATCTATCCAATACAACATAATACGCATGAATCCGTCTCCAAATGCACAAAATTTTGCGTTTCCAGCGAGTTATCAGCGTTTTTTCTCAGTCTAGTTGAGAAATTTTTGATTCTGGAAATCTGCTCAGAAGCAAGATTTTGCTTCAAAAATGCGTTATATGATAGAATCTAGCTCCAGATACATCATATTTTGTGTTTTTAGAGTGCTTTTCGCAGTCTTACAAACTTTGGAATAAGTCGAAATCATGCTTTTTCGCACAGATTTTCACAATCAAAAAATTCATATTCCTATTCTGAACCTCATAATATGTATGAATCTATCGTCAAAAACATCATATTTCGTGTCTTCAGAGCGCCATCTGCAGCTATATGAAGTTTGAAATAAGAAAAAATTACCACATTCTGAGCAGTTTCAGAGAATCGCAAATCAAATAAATCTATCCAATACAACATAATACGCATGAATCCGTCCTCAAATGCACAAAATTTTGCGTTTCCAGCAAGTTATCGGCGATTTTTCCAAGTCTAGTTGAGAAATTCTCGATTCTGTAAATCTGCTCGGAAGCAAGAATTCGCTCTAAAAATGCGTTACATGGCAGAGTCAAGCACCAAATACATCATATTTCGTGATTTTGAAGTGCAATTTGCAGTTTTGCAAACTTTGGAATAAGTCGAAATCACGCTTTTCGGCGGAGATTTTCACAATCAAAAAGTTCATATTCCTATTCAGGACCTCATAATATGTATGAATCTAACGTCAATAACATCATTTTTCGTGTTTTCAGAGCGCTATCTGCAGTTATATGAAGTTTGAAATAAATCTAAATAACCACATTCTGAGCAGTCTCAAAGTATCGCGGATCACATAAATCTATCCAATACAACATAATACGCATGAACCCGTCCTCAAATGCACAAAATTTTGCGTTTCCAGCGAGTTATCTGCGTTTTATCTGAGTCTATTTGAGAAATTTTTGATTCTGTTAATCTGCTCAGAAGCAAGATTTTGCTTCAAAAATACGTTATATAACAGGATCTAGCACCAAATACATCATATTCCGTGTTTTTAGAGTGCTATTTGCAGTTTCACAAATTTTGGAATAAGTCGAAATCACGCTTTTCGCGTAGATATTCACGATCAAAAAATTCATATTCCTATTCATTACCTCATAATATGTATGAGTCTATCGTCAAAAACATCATATTCCGTGTCTTCAGAACGCTATCTGCAGTTATATGAAGTTTGAAATAAGTCAAAGTTACCACATTCTGAGCAGTTTCAAAGTATTGCAAATCACATAAATCTATCCAATACAACATAATACGCATGAATCTGTCTTCAAATGCACAAAATTTCACGTTTTCAGCGTTATATGGCAGAATCTAGCACCAAATACATCATATTTCGTGTTTTTAGAGTGCTATTTGCAGTTCTACTAGCTTTGGAATAAGTCGAAATCACGCATTTCCACGCAGATTTTCACAATTCAAAAGTTCATATTCCTATTCAGGACCTCATAATATGTATGAATCTATCGTCAAAAACATCATATTTCGTGTTTTCAGAGCGCTATCTGTGATATGAAGTTTGAAATAAGTCAAAATTACCACATTCTGAGCAGTTCAAAGTATCGCAAATCACATAAATCTATCCAATACAACATGATACGCATGAATCCGTCCTCAAATGCACACAATTTTGCGTTTTCAGCAAGTTATCAGCGTTTTCTGAGTCTAGTTGAGAAATTTTTGATTCTGTAAATCTGCTCAGAAGCAAGATTTTGCTTCAAAAATGCGTTATATGGCAGAATCTAGCACCAAATACATCATATTTCGTGTTTTTAGAGTGCTATTTGCAGTCTTACAAACATTGGAATAAGTCGGAATCAAGCTTTCTAGCGCAGATTTTCACAATCAAAAAGTTCATATTCCTATTCACGACCTCATAATATGTATGGATCCATCGTCAAAAACATCATATTTCGTGTTTTTAGAGCGCTATTTGCAGTTATATGAAGTTTGAAATAAGTCAAAATTACCACATTCTGAGCAGTTTCAAAAGATCGCAAATCAAATAAATCTATCCAATACAACATAATACGCATGAATCCGTCCTCAAATGCACAAGGTTTTGCGTTTCCAGCAAATTATCGGCGTTTTTCCTGAGTCTAGTTGAGAAATTTTTGATTCTGTAAATCTGCTCAGAAGCAAGATTTTGCTTCAAAAATGCGTTATATGGCAGAATCTAGCATAAAAAACGTCATATTTTGTTCTTTCAAAGTGCTATTTGCAGTTTATCAAACTTTGGAATAAGTCAGAATCACGCTTTTCCGCGCAAATTTTCTCAATCAAAAAGTTCATATTCCTATTCAGAACCTCATAATATGTATGAATCCATCGTCCGAAACATCATATTTCGTGTTTTCAGAGCGCTATCTGCAGTGATATGAAGTTTGAAATAAGTCAAAATTACCACATTCTGAGCAGTTTCAAAGTATCGCAAATCACATAAATCTATCCAATACAACATAATACCCATGAATCCGTCCTCAAATGCACAAAATTTTCTCTGAGTCTAGTTGAGAAATCTTTGATTCTGTAAATCTGCTCAGAAGCAAGATTTTGCTTCAAAAATGCGTTATATGGCAGAATCTAGCACCAAATACATCATGTTTCGTGTTTTCAGAGTGCTATTCTCAGTTTTACAAACTTTGGAGTAAGTCAAAAACACGCTTTTCCGCGCAGATTTTCACAATCAAAAAGTTCATATTCCTATTCAGGACCTCATAATATGTATGAATCTATCGTCAAAAACATCATATTTTTTGTTTTCAGAGCGCTATCTGCAGTTATATGAAGTTTGAAATAAGTCGATATTACCACATTCTGAGCATTTTCAAAGTATCGCAAATCACATGAATCTATCCAATACAATATAATACGCATGAATCCGTCCTCAAATGTCTTTAGGAGAAGAAAATTTCATATATTCACAGATACCAGAATGTCATGGCTAAAAAACTGTTTCAAATTGAAAATGAGACAATAATAGATTCTGAAAGATTGTATCATTCTGTATAATAGGTGACAATGTTTGAAATAGTACGTTGCAGAAAATGTATCAAGTCCGATGAATATTTGTTAGAAGTTATCAATAGCACTTTCGCCTATAGTTCATGTGTTTCAAGAACAATCCAAGAGCTCCCACGGCATTAAGATTCAAGTCTTCTGGATGACCGAACCGCGAACATGATTCACTCACAATGAATTCAGAGTTCACAACAACTTTGCTGTGATTGAATCCAAGAAATAAAAGCAAGGAGTATACTCACATATTACTTGAAAAGATACAAATTCCAATCTTTGAACCAATCTGTTAATGATAATTAATGAGTAACTGACAAACTAAGTGCTTTTATTGTGCTATTGTGAAATTAGTTCAAATATAAGTCAATCCGAACGCTTGAATCGTAGTCCCATAACAATCTCTGGACAGTTCTTAGTCAAAATGACCATTAGAATAATGTTGTTCTCATCAAAATACAGTCTATTTCAGTTGAGACCTGCTCAAGGCTCTTATAGGACTCCGATTAGAGATCTATGAGAGGCAGAAATGCGAACCAATTTTACATCAGCACAGAATCGTACTTGGCTAACATCAACTGTTAGTCGTGCATCAAATATTTCTATCAAATATATGCAGACGTAAGATTCAAAATGGTATATGTATATAACTGATGCTTTTATGACTTGATCCATTTTTCAGAGAGTGTGGTCCGAATCACGTAAATTTACTGGGAGTGAATCGTGTTTGTATCTTTGCCAGCATGGTAGATTGAATCGTAGTCCCATAAGAGCTCTTGGACTGTTTTCAACTGGCATATCGGACAATAAGTGTATTATTCAGGGTGATTATGGAAGAATTGATGTCAATTCAAATTTATAATAATTTTTAGTCCTAATCAAGAAGACATTGGTTGAGAATAAATACTAAAAGTTTTTGTATTCGATGAAGTAAAAGCCCTAGCAGCGTTGTTCTGAAAGAAATAGTGTGTTCACACTCAATATGATTTATTCCGTCAAAATGTCTTACAATCATTTGTGATATCATAAAATGGAAAATAATTAATTGAGAAGTCAATATTATTAGGGAATATTCTTCCAGATTGTATAACTTTGGGAGAAATATAGAATACTACTTTGGTAAATGAGGTTGAAGGACCAAAAAAATATTTTTCTACAGTCACAATGGAATAATACTTATTCCGCATGCTTAGAAGTTCTTGAGAAAGCCACGTTATATCTCGGAAAAACTGTTTCATTGTTGGCATAGTTTAATTTTCTTTGAGAATTTTTCTTCACTTCTTCCAAAAATGGAATCAATTCGAAAATTTTATCAACGTTTGATAAATTTGAAATAGATTATTAAAGCATAGTTTCTCTCAGAAAACGATATATTTTAAATATAATAGGTAAATGAATATCAGTCACGTCTTTCACCTGATGAGAGTGCACCAGGCAATCTGTGAAATTGACTGATATTCTCTGAGAGTACTGTTACCATTAGTCAAAATACGGGTACTCGAAGTTCTTACTGTTGGAGAGTACGCCACGGAGTACATTATAATTCAGTAGAAATTCTACCAACTTCTATTACGTCGGTAGGATTCGACCCTACGACTTCCAAATCACAAAGCCAGCATACTTATACTGAGACAAAAGTATATATTCCATTTCTCTCACACAACAATGTTCAATTTTGTGTGGACATTTTGGAGTTGCCATAACTATGTGCTTCCAACATTCCCAAGAATCATGTGAGAAGTTCCAAAATTTGGATCTTGAGTTTTTAGCATCTCATTATCTGGGCTCCAATATTTATCAATCTCTGGATCTTAATATTCTACTAATGTTCCAACGCATAGTTAAGGGAGAGATAAATACTCTGATGATTGCATTTTAATAGCGTATAACAGTTTTAATTTTCTGACATTTCAAAAAGAGGAAATTCGTATAACAGAAATAGTTCTAGGCTTTCTTTTGAGGTGGACATACATTGCAAAGTGATATGGAATATTTCATAGCTTATTCTAGCTGAGAACGGTGCAAAGACTTCTATGGGACCAAAATTGAGGCCTACTGATTGGCGGAGATATAAACACAATTTATTTACATTAAATGCTCTTTTGAATAAATTCAATAAATGAAAGAAATAAAATAGTAATATATTTCTCTATGTAAACTGAATTTTCATACTGCACAAATTCATTTATCATGATTAATGAACGGCTATGAGTTAATGCAACAGACGGATAGCCAAAGCCAATCGTTGATCCATAATAACTTTGAAGTGCCCTTAATTGGAATAGAAAATAGTTAGAATATATCCAAGTGGATTTTATGATGATCTTTGATGTAATTTTTTTTTTAATCAGCTATTTTGGAGCGAAAATGTTATTTTTATCGAAGAATTTGAGACACATGTTGAATTGATTTTAATACAAGTACTATCACAAATCCAGAGGAAATTGAATATTGTAGCTATATATCAAGAGTCGAAACATATAGCGTGAGCTTTTGAGTGCCAGAGTAGTGACTAAATGGACAAAAAACATGTCTTTGGAAGGCAAAAGTATATCAAAGTGCGTGAGCTCCAAAATTATTTTTGGAGGAACGTGGAACATGCATGTTTCTTTGAATGCACAATTGGAGCTGGGTGATTCAGAATCAGAGCAGTGATTAAGAAGAAAATCTTCAAGGAAAAAATGTTACTACGGAGAAAATAGTCCTGCTTAATAGGCGTTCTATCAATCTCGCAATTGAGCTCAGAAATCAGATACGCTAATTCATGGAAGAAATCAACTGAATGATTCTCCTTGGAGGGATATTTAAGATAATGGATGTAAGTGATGAAAACACAAAATTTCAACTGAAACTCTATTTTACTTTTCCACTCGATATTCTCGGTTTCACGTGGAGTAACCATTTTTTTGTATATTAGATGTACATGTATCATTTCGGTCAGCATTATCAACCATATCTATTCAAAATAATATTGAGAGTTGCAAAAAGACAGAAAGATTGTGATTACATACAAATTGACAAGCGAAGCAAATTGTAAGGATGTAAGTATGTCGTCAGAATAAAACAGAGGGATAACATGAGTTGTAATAATTAATACTCTAATTTGTATTCGAAAACAGTGAAGCAATGACTGAGAATATGCGAAACATGGCACAGACATGTTTTCTCGCTGTGAAGTTTTGAATTTAGACTTTGTAATTCGTAGAGGAGTTGGAACCAATTTATCCGATTGATAAATACATGAAATGATATTGAGAATTGTCAATAAAAAACAGTGAAATCACGAGTGGAGAAAAATGCACAAATATAATATGGAGCAGGAGGATTTTGTGAGCTAGGAATATACTTGGAATTTATTTTATAGAGACAGAATTTTTGCCGGAGGCGGTTCACATATCGAGCTGCGAAGCCTAGGGCTTAGGCCTGCGTAGCAGGCCAAGCGCTAGTTACTATATACTAATCGTCTAAATGTCCCAAGTTCTCGGTATAGATTAGTCACTTTTTTGCGCTCTTCTACAGGTCGTATTTATTGATGGATTTTTCTGATTTTTTTTTTATTTGATAGATATTCATTGAGACAAGTGCCTTCCGGGGGTCTCATATTTTTGGTACTTATAGTATTTGCAGGAAAAATTGAAAACGACGAAAATTTGCGTTGATCAGCGTGCCCCTATCTTTTATTCATCTATTCAACAGTGGTATACAAAATTATATGTCATTTTGATATTTCAATTTCGAAAACATTTCCATACATTTTATTATTTCTGTTATCTTCACGTCAATTTCAACATCAGTTAAATGATTAATATGCATGAGCAAATATTCTGTGATACAATTCAATTGTTAGAAAGGTATTTTAAATAATTTATAAGTACAACCCTTATAAATTTGGCGCTCTACTGTGATTCATGCTTTTTTATATTTCGAGAACGTCACTTTGACATGACAAGCTAAAAAATATTTCTGTAGATCCCATAAAATCTACTGAGTCCACATGAATTTGAATGATACTTTAGTACATAAAAGTCATGAGCAAATGTCATCTGATGCATTTCATTTACTGAAAAGTTGTTTTAAATAATTTATATCTCCAACACTTATTAGTTGTTTCGCTCTAATGTAAACGTGGCTTCTGCGATAGCGCCGGATTAAGTCAGCCTGCGTTCTGTAGCAAATTCTATCTAGAGGCCCTACCTTGATTCGGAAAAATACTTTTATGGTCCCAACTCGATTGAGACATTTTTTGTTTACATTCCATCAGGCGTTTGTGCGTGGATATCACAAGCTGTGGGGTCCGTAGCATTTAATATCGTTCCAATGTGGCTGGTCCTGCTCTGATCATTGCGACTTGATGTTATTATTCAATTGTTGGAATGACATTTCAACTTTTTGATATTTTAAGATATTGTTGAGAACAAATACATGAGATTTGAGGATCATTTCGGATGAATATCATTCTTAATTGATGAATATAGTGGATAATTGAAGATGGAACAGAAAAAGGTTATTCAAGGGTATGTATACATAATTATTCAACTATAATTGTATTCCGTACCGTAGAATTGGATGAATTCTTGGAAAACATCTTGAAGAATAGTGGAATATGAGCATGTTGTTATTAATACACTGGACAGTTTGTATCACATTCACAAATATCTTAGGGAACGTGCATACAATAAATTCAAGAGATTGAAGAAGTGGTACAATCAGTAATTGATTTGTAATGATATTGTTGGAAGAAGCCTAACTGTTCGTAGACACTGAAGAATAATCATAAGACTCAAAACGCTTGCTCAAGTGATGTGAATTTTAATTACTGATACTGATTATCTGTTATTCAAAAATCATCATTTAATTATACTACTTTCTGGATACGATATTTCAATTCACGATGTTTCTCTGTTGTGGATGGAATAAGTATGAAGATTGAATGGAATTTGAAACATTCCAAGTACAGTTTGGTAGATACATGTGGTACAAATTCAACAATGCACGAGTATCTATTCTGATTTTTAATATTGTCCATTGATAGTTTGGTTTATACTAATCTCACACTTCTTTCAGTTGGATAAATTTGAATTTGGATCTTGATAGATTCAGCCAATCGAACATTCTGTCCAAATACAACAATAGAACGAGCAATCAAGAGCTGACTATAATATCCTTTCGCTATCAATGAAGCTAGCACTTTGAAAATTCCAACGAATGAACAAATAGGAGATTACATCGATCAAAATTTGTGAGAATCATTAGTCTGTATCATAAAACTGAGTCAAATTAAGTAATAATATCTGATTACAACAATTGAGTCATCAATCATCATATTTGATTTGTTAAAAATTATGAATCATACATCACTTAATGAACTGTACCTACATTATTCTGTATAATAATCCACAAGTGTTCAAATATATAACATCAAATGTATGACAAGTGACTAATTTCTATTCGAGTATAGGTTCTTTCTTCATCTTCGTATTTCAGGTTATGTAGTAGATGATTTAGTATTAATGTATTCTTTCACTTGGTGTATGAAACTGGAAATAAGATAGCTTTCCGATAATTCTGCTTTCGATCCTGGAAATTTGATCAATAAACATAAACTGCAGATATTCATTTGGAGTTTATTGTTAACTGTCATCTTTATCTGCCATTTTACATTGGACAGGGCAGCATTCCCAGTAGTTTTAAAATCTGGATCTAAAGTTTCTGTCATCTAATATTCTGGGCTCTAATTTTTATTCTTTTCATGAGCTAATGTTTTAGTAGGGCGTAGTAGAAATTTCGAGGTAAACATCAGGTACTAGAGTGTGATTGTTGGAATCAAGAGTTAATTGTTATACAAAACAAACAGAGAAATATGTACTCGGACAAACATTTTTTCCAAAAGATACTCATCTTGTAGGAATCTTCAATAATAATATTGTAAGTTTTATTCCATTTGAACATCTGGAGAGTTCTCTCTCTACGTGTCAAATGAATGCATTAGTTTTTGATACGGACATAGACAAATATACTGCAAAGACCATAAAATCACAAATTAGAAGTTAGGACGCGCAACACTGCCCGTAGTGGCAGATTTTAGAATCAAATTTTCATAACTTTTAGATACGACCCTTGCAGTGATAGACATATACAAACTTCATCTAAGAATCAGATTTAGCTCATCAATTTATATATAGGACTGTCATTCTGGTTAATGATAATGAGATTTAAGTCGGGGAGAATAAGCGCAAATACATACTAAAATCAAGAAAATTGATAATTTGAAATCTATTTTTTTGTATTTGTTAGTTCATAGCGTGACAAATAACATATTCCATTTGTACGCGACTACAATGTCAGAAATGTTGTCAAGAAGAAGGTCAAAAACTGCCAAAAACGGTTTTTTGCGTTTTACTAAAAAACCACGCATCTGACGGAAAATAGTGTTCCGCTGAAAAACGTACGCAATAGAAAGACGGATCGGATAAGTTCTTTTGAATCTTGATTAGTTCAACTGCTTTTGGGTCGATTGCAAAAATCGTAATTATTTTGCCATTTTTTCGGAAACTCATAACTTGCATTGTATCTGTTATTGGGATTTAAAATTTTGACAGAATGTGGGTAGAGTAGCTTCTAGCATACGCATCAAATTTTTCAGAAGATCGACTTGAACTTTTCAAGAAATGTTGAAATAACTATAAAAAGGCCCTGCCGAAAAACGGCCATTAAAAATGGTTGGCCAACAAAGATCAATTTCACAGATTGCATTTCCTTTGTCAAGAGTTACTTGACAAAGTAATCAGATGGCGTTCCTTTTGAGCGAGTGCGAGTATAGAAAAGATCGATTGCAAAAATCGCATTTCACCAATACAAGGAATATTTTCCGTAGTTTCTTGTGAATAGTAATGTACTACTTATATTTATTGTATTTTTGGAAGTCAAATAAGTGTGAATGAAGCAAGAGAATATTTTTATCCAACAAAAAATTATGTAAAATTAGGAAGTAGAATGAAGTTTGGTATAATATGTTACGATTAATTGCGAAGGAGCAGTATTATTATCACGCGTCATTCACTTGCTGTATTGGCCGCTTAATTGAGAGATGGAGAGAGAAACGACATCCAGCAGCAATATTGGAGGCCGTTTGGATAGAGGCAAGAGAGATAAGAGAGCTGGAGAGCAGCAGCAGCAATCAAGGCTGTTTGGTGAGGGGAGAATCGGTGTTGCTCGAAAATCAAACAGTCTCCGTCATTTTACTGCTCATGTGAAGTATTATAGCATTGCGATAAAAGCTTTGCTTGAAAAACCGCATTTTTGCGCTCTGACCGGTGGCAAATGATAGGATGCCAATTCGCGTGGACCGACTACACACATTCTGACTATTGAGAATGTTGTTTAAATGGTTAATGTACGACAACACAATAACGACTCATGAAGCCTTTTCTATAATTGTTGATACTCCAAAAATCGTTATCGCAGAAGTGCGGCTTTTTGCAATCGATTCTTTTTCATACTTTCGCTTGCTCAAAACGAACGCCATTCGAGTACATTGTGAAGTATTTCATGTAAAAGTAAGAGCTTTTTGTATAATTAGTGTACGTTATCTAACAGCTTCCTAATGGCCGTTTTTCGGAAGAGCCTTCTTTTAGTTTTTCCAGCATATCTTCGAAAGTTCACGGTTGATCTCCTGGAAAATTGATGCATGTGTTAGAATTATTTTTTAGCCACATTCTGTCAAAATTTGAAGTCTAAATATCAGATACAACACAAGTTATAAATCTTCGAAAAATGACAAGAAATGACAATTTTTTGCAATCAACCCAAAAGCAACTGGACTGATCAAGGTGCAAAAGAATTTTGCAGTAAAACACAAAGAATTTCTTAATAAAACACAAAAAACCGTTTTTGGCAGTTCTTGACCTTTTTTTTGTCCAAGAGCTCCCACGGCATTAAATTCAAGTCTTCTGAATGACTGAGCCGCGAACATGATCCATTCACAATGAATCCAGGGTTCACAACAACTTTGCTAGGCTTGAATTCAAGAAATAAAAGCAAGGAGTATACTCACATATTACCTGAATGGATACAAATCTCAATCTTTGAACCAATCTGTTCATGATAATTAATGAGCAACTGACAAACTAAGTGCAATTATTGTGCTTTTGTGAAATTAGTTCAAATATAAGTCAATCAGAACGCTTGAATCGTAGTCCCATAATAATCTCTGGACAGTTTTCAATCGAAATGACCATTAGAATAATGTTGTTCTCATCAAAACACAGTCTATTCCAGTTGAGATCTGCTCAAGGCTCTCATAGGACTCCGATTAGAGATCTCTGCTAGGCAGAAATGCGAACCAATTTTACATCAGCACAGAATCGTACTTGGCTAACATCAACTGTTAGTCGTGCATCAAATATTTTTATCAAATGTATGCAGACGGAAGATTCAAATTGGATTTGTTTGAATGCTATATGTATATAACTATTGCTCTTATGACTTGATCCAATTTTTCAAGAATGTGGTCCAAATTATGTATATTTACTGGGAGTGAATCGTGCCTGTATTTTTACCAGCTTGGTAGATTGAATCGTAGTCCCATAACAGCTCTTGGACGGTTTCAATCTGGCATATTGGACAATTAGTGTATTATTCAGGGTGATTATGGAAGAATTGATGTCAATTCAAATTTATAATAGTTTTTAGTCCTAATCAAGAAGACATTGGTTGAGAATAAATACTAAAAGTTTTTGTATTTGATGAAGTAAAAGCCCTAGCAGCGTTGTTCTGAAAGAAATAGTGTGTTCGCACTCAATATGATTTATTCCGTCAAAATGTCTTACATTCATTTGTGATATCATAAATTGGAAAATAATGAATTGAGAAGTCAATATCATTAAAGATTATTTTTCCAGATTGTATAACTTTGGGAGAAATATAGAATACTACTTTGGTAAATGAGGTTGAAGGACAAAAAAAATATTTTTCTACAGTCACAATAGAATAATACTTATTCCGCATGCTTAGAAGTTCTTGAGAAAGCCACGTTATATCTCGGAAAAACTGTTTCATTGTTGGCATAGTTTAATTTTCTTTGAGAATGCTTCTTCACTTCTTCCAAAAATGGAATCAATTCGAAAATTTTATCAACGTTTGATGAATTTGAAATAGATTATTAAAGCATAGTTTCTCTCAGAAAACGGTATATTTTAAATATAATAGGTAAATGAATATCAGTCACGTCTTTCACCTGATGAGAGTGCACCAGGCAATCTGTGAAATTGACTGATATTCTCTGAGAGTACTGTACAAAATAGGGGTACTCTAAGTTCTTACTCTTGGAGAGTACGCCACAGAGTACATTATAATTCAGTAGAAATTCTACCAACTTCTATTACGTCGGTAGGATTCGACCCTACGACTTCCAAATCACAAAGCCAGCATACTTACACTGAGACAAAACTATATATTCCATTTCTCTCACACAACAATGTTCACTTTGTTTGGACATTTTGAAGTTGTCATAACTATGTGCTCCCAACAATCCCAAGAATCATGTGAAAAGTTCTAAAATTTGGATCTCGAGTTCTTAGCATCTCATTATCTAGGCCCCGAGATCTATCAATCTCTGGATCTCATTATTCTACTAATATTTCAATGCGTAGTTGAGGAAGATATACATACTCTGGTGATTGCATTTTATTAGCGTACAAAAGTTTAAATTTTTTGAAATTAAAAAAAAAATAATTCGCATAACAGAAATAGTTTCAGGCTGTTTTTTGGACGTACATTGCAAGGTGATGTGGAATATTTCATAGCTTATTCTAGCTGAGAACGGTGCAAAGACTTCTTTGGGACCACAATTTAAGCCTACTGATTGGTGGAGATATAAACACAATTTATTTACATTAAATGCTCTTTTGAATAAGTCCAATGAAGAAAATAAATAAAATAGAACTATATTTCCATATGTAACTAAATTTTCATACTGTACAAATTCATTTATCATGATTAATGAACAGCTATGAGTTAATGCAACTGACAGATAGCCAAAGCCGATGTTTTCGCCTATGTAAGATTGAATCATATATCGGCCAATCAAAATACTTGAATCGTTGTCCCATAATAACTTTGAAGTGCCCTCAATTTGAATAGAAAATGGTTGAAATATATGCAAGTGGATTTTATGATGGTCTTTGATGTTATTTTTTTTATCAGCTATTCTGGAGGGAAAATGTTATTTTTATCGAAGAAGAATTTGAGACACATGTTGAATTGATGTTATTACACATATTATCACAATTTTGGAAGAAATTGAATATTGTAGCTATATCTAAGGAGTCAAAACATGTAGCGTGAGCTTTTGAGTGCCAGAGTAGTGACTGAATGGATAAAAAACATGTTTTTGGGAGGCAAAAGTATATCAAAGTGCGTGAGCTCCAAAACTATTACTGGAGGAACGTGTAACTTGCATGTTTCTTTGAATGCACAATTGGAGCTGAGTAATTCAGACTTAGAGCAGTGATTAAGAAGAAAATCTTCATGGAAAAAATGTTACCACGGAGAAAATAGTCCTGCTTGATAGGCGGTCTATCAATTTCGCAATTGAGCTCAGTAATCAGATACGCTAATTCATGGAAGAAGTCAACTGAATGATTCTCCTGAGAAAAATATTCAGGATAATGGATGTAAGTGATGGAAACACAAAATTTCAACTGAAATTCTATTTTACCTTTTCACTCGATATTCTCGGTTTCACCTGGAGTAAACATCTTTTTGTATATTGAATGTACATGCATCATTTCAGTCAGCATTATCAACCATATTTATTCAAAATAATATTGAGAGTTGCAAAGGAGACAGAAAGAATGTGATTGCATACAAATTGACGAGCGAAGCGAATTGTGAGGATGAAAGTATGGCGTCAGAATAAATCAGGGGAATAACATGAGTTGTAATAACTAATACTCCAATTTGTATTCGAAAACAGTAAGGCAATGACTGAGAATATGCGAAACATGGCACAGACATGTTACCTTGCTATGAAGTTTTGAATTTAGACTTTGTAATTCGTAGAAGAGTTGGAATCAATTCATCCGATTGATGAATACATGAAATGATATTGGGAACTGTCGATAAAAAACAGTGAAATCACGAGTAGAGAAAAATGCCTGAATATAATATGGAGCAGGACGATTTTGAAGCTAAAAATATACTTGGAATTTATCTTATAGAGACAGAATTTTTGCCGGAGGCGGTTCATATATCGAGCTGCGAAGCCTAGGGCTTAGGCCTGCGTAGCAGGCCAAGCGCTAGTTACTATATACTAAAAGCCTCAATTCTCTGACTATAGGGTAATCACTTTTTTGCGCTCTTCTACAGGTCGTATTTATTGATGGATTTTTATGAAATTTTCTACATTCGATAGATATTCATAAGGACGAGTGCCTTCCGGGGGTCTCATATTTTTCGTGTATATAGTATTTGCAGGAAAAATTAAAAACGGCGAAAATTTTCGTTGATCAACGAGCCAATATCTTTTTGTCATCTGTTTAACAGGGGTATACAAAATCACATGTTATTCTGACATTTCAATGTCGAAAACTTTTTCATAAATTTTATTTATTCTGTTACATTTACGTGAATTTTAATATTAGTTTAATGTCAAATATGCATGAGCAAATATCCTGTGATACAATTCAATTGTTGGAAAGGTATATTTTTCAATTTATAAGTTTGACTTTTATTAATTTTGTCGCTCTTCTGTGATTTATGCTTTTTGCGATGTGTTGAAAACGTCACTTTGACAGATCAAGCTGAAAAATATTCTTGTAGATTTCATAAAATCTACTGAGTCTACATGAATTTTAATGATAGTTTAGTACATAATAGTCATGAGCAAATGTCATCTAATGCATCTTATTCACTGAAAAGTTTTTTTAAATAATTTATTTCTCCAACATTTATTAGTTGTTTCGCTCTAATGTAAACGAGGCTTTTGCGACAGCGCCAGATTAAGTCAGCCTGCGTTCTGTAGCAAATTCCATCTACAGGCCCTACCTTGATTAGGAAAAATACTTTTATGGTCCCAACTCAATTGAGACATTTTTTTTCTACATTCTATCAAGCGTTTGTGCGTGGATATCACAAGCTGCGATATCCGTAGCATTGATTATCGTTCCAATGTGGCTGGTCCTGCTCTGATCATTGCGACTTGATGTTCATATTCAATTGTTGAAATGACATTTCAACTTTTTGACATTCATAGATATTTTTGAAAACAAATACGAGAGTTTTAAGGATCATTTTGGATCAATATCATTCTTACTTGATGGATATAGTGGATAATTGAAGATGGCACAAGAAAAAGGTTATTCATGGGTATGTATACATAATTATTCAACTAAATTTATATCACATTCACAAATATTGTAGGAAACGTGCATACAATGAATTCAAGAGATTGAAGAAGTGATACAGTCAGTAATTAATTTGTTATGATATTGTTGAAAGAAACTCAACTGTTCGTAGGCACTTAGGAATAATCAATGAGATTCAAAACGCTTGCTCAAGTGATGTGAATTTCAATTACTGATACTGATTATCTGTCATTCGAAGATCCATCATTTAATTATACTATTCTCTGAATACGATATTTCAATTCACGATTTTTCTCTGTTGTGGATGGAATGAGTATTGAAGATTGAATAAAATTTGAGACAACATGTCAAGTTCAGTTTGGTAGATACATGTGGTATATATTCAACAATACACAAGTATCTATTCTGATTTTCAATATTGTCCATTGATAGTTTGGTTTATACTAATCTCACACTTCTTTCAGTTGGATAAATTTGAATTTGGATCTTGATAAACCCAGTCAATCGAACATTCTGTTCAAATACAACAATAGAACAAGCAATCAAGAGCTGACTATAATATCTTTTCGCTATCAATGAAGCTAGCACTTTGAAAATTGCAACAAATTAACAAATAGGAGATTACATCGATCAAAATTTGTGAGAATCATCAGTCTGTATCATAAAACTGGGTCAAATTAAGTAATAATATCTGATTACTACAATTTAGTCATTAATCATCATATTTGATTTGTTATAAATTATAAATCATACATCACTCAATGAACTGTACCTACATTATTCTGTATAATAATCCACAAGTATTCAAATATATAACATCCAATATATGGCAAGTGACTAATTTCTATTCGAGTATAAGTATTTTCATCAACTTCAAATTTGAGGTTATGTAGTATATGATGTAGTATGGTTTTATTTTTTCATTTGGTGTATGAAACTGGATATAAGATAGTTTTCCGATAATTCTGCTTCTGATCCTTTGAATTTGATCAATATACATAAACTGCCGATATTCATTTGGAGTTTATTGTTAACTGTTAAATTGGAAAGGGCAGAATTTTCGGTAGTTCTAAAATCTTGATCTAAAGTTCCTAAATCTAATATTCTAGGCTCTAATTTTTATTCTTTTCATGAGCTAATGTTTTAGTAGGGCGTAGTAGACCATTTCGAGGTAAGCATCAGGTATTATGGTGATATTGCTGGAATCAAGAGTTAATTGTTGTACAAAACAAACAGAGAAATATGTACTCGGACAAATATTTCTTCCAAAAGATACTCTTCTTGTAGGAATTTTTAATAATATTATACGTTTTATTCCATTTGAACATTTGAAGAGTGCTCTCTCTACGTGTCAAATGAATGAGTCAGTTTTTGATACGGACATAGACAAATATACTGCAAAGACCATAGAATCAGAAACCAGAAGTTAGGACGCGCATCACTGCCCGTAGTGGCAGATTTTAGAAATGAATTTTTATAACTTTTAGATGCGATTCTTGCAGTAATAGACATATACGAACTAGATTTTAGAATCAGATTCAGCTCATCAATTCATATATAGATCTGTCATTCTGGTTAATGATAATGAGATTTAGGTCGGGCAGAATTAGCATGAATACATGCCAAAATCAAGAAAATTGATAATTTGAAATCTATTTTTTTGTATTCGTTAGTTTATAACGTGACAAATAACATATTCCATTTGTACGCGGCTACAATGTTAGAAAGGCTGTCAAAAAAAAGGTCAAATGCTGCCGAAACTGGTTTTTGCGTTTTACTGGAAAACTACGCATCTGACGGCTAAGAAACGTACGCAATTAGGGTTGCCAACCATACTTTATAATAACGTATCCTACTCTATTCTTGGTAAATATACTTTATACTTTTGCTTAAAAATAAAGTATGTGAAAATACTCTATTTCCAATCTTTACTGTGATGCGTGAGATGAAACATTCATATGATTAATTGCTGAGCCAATACAGATATTTTTAAGTAGAAACAGAACGCATAAACGATTTAAAATAATATATAACCTATCTTATAATAGCATGGATTGCACAAATAAATCAAGCAAAACTTTACATACAAACTGATAGCCAATAAAGTACGTTAGGGTAGAACAAAAATTGAAACTTCCGTCATAGAAGTTTTAGGTCCATATTTGAGTAAGTATCTGCTTGGAGAAGAGAAGAACTCAAAAAAAATCTTCTGTGACTGATGACGAGTTCCATGAAATTAAACGTCATATAGGTACTTATTGGTTACCTTTGTTTCTAGCTATAGACACACCTATATTCAAGAGAAAGCAGAAATGAAAAATTGATTTCTGAGAAATACTTTTTTCTACTTCAAACACTTTATTTTTACTCTACTTTGCAAATGTGATACGTTATTTTTCTTAAAAAATGTTGGCAACCCTATATTTTCTTGAATCTTGATCAGTCCAGGTGCATTTGGGTTGATTACAGAAATTGTCATTATTTTACCATTTTTTCGGAAATTCATAACTTGCATTGAATCTGTTATTGTGACTTAAAATTTTGACAGAATGTGGGTAGAGTAGCTTCTAGTATACGCATTGAGTTTTTTGGGAGATCGACTGTGAACTCTTCAAGAAATGTTGGAAAAACTAAAAAAAGGCTCTGCCGAAGAACGGCCATAAAAAATGGCTAGCCAACAGAGATCAATCTCACAGATTGCACTTCCGTTGTCAAGAGTTACTCTACAAAGTGACTAGATGGCGTCTCCTTAGAGCGAATGCGAGTATAGACAAGATCGATTGCAAAAATCGCATTTCACCAATACAAGGAATATTTTCCGTAGGTTTTTGTGAAAAGCAATGTATTACTCATATCTATTATATGATTGGAAGTCAAATAAGTCTGAATGGAGGAGGAAAATATTCTTCTCCAACAAAAAATTATGTATAATTTAGAACTAGATTGAAGTTTTGTATAATATGTTACGATGAATTACGAAAGAGCAGTATTATTGCCACGCGTCATTCACTTGTTGTATTGGCCGCTTAGCTGAGAGGTGGAGAGAGGGGAACGACATCCAGCAGCAATATTAGAGGTTGTTTGGATAGAGGCAAGAGAGAAGGAGAGCCGGAGAGAATCAAAAATTTGCGATAGAAGCTTTGCTTGAAAAACCGCATTTTTGCGCTCTGACCGGTGGCAAGTGGTAAAATGCCGCTACGCTCGGGGATTCATTTCCAATTCAGGTAGACCGACTACACACATTCTGACTATTGAGAATGTTGTTCGAATGGTCAATGTACGACAACACAATAACGACTCATGAAGCCTTTTCTATAATTGTTGATACTTCAAAAATCGTTATCGCAGAAGTGCGGCTTTTTGCAATCGAATTTTTTCATACTTTCACTTGCTCAAAAAAAAACGCCATTCGAGTACATTGTAGGGTATTTCTTGAAAAAATAAAATGCTTTTTGTAAAATTAGTGCACGTTATCTAACAACTTCTTAATGGCCGTTTTTCGCAAGAGCTCTCTCTTAGTTTTTCCAACACATCCTTGAGAGTTCTCAGTCGATCTTCTGAAAATTCGATGCATGTGTTGGAATGAATTTTCACCCACATTATGTCAAAATTTGATGTCTAAATATCAAATAAAACACAAGTTATGAATTTTCAATGTTTTGCAATCAAACCGAAAGCTACTGGACTGATTCAGGTTCAAAAATATTCGTTTGATCCGTCTTCCCATTGCGCACTTCCTCAACAGAACACTCTTATCCGTCAAATGCAAAGTTTTTCAATAAAACACAAAAAAACCGTTTTTGGCAGTTTTTGATCTTTTTTTCACAACGTAGTCGCGTACAAATGGGATAAGTTATCAGCCATGTTATGAACTAACAAATAAATAATAAAAACTACTCTTTTCTTAGATGTGCTGATTCTATCCGACTATTTATGGCTTTTCAATTTCATTTGCCTCAACTTGTACATTTTTATTGAACATAAACATATATCTTTGTATCCGCAGACTACGAATATGATAAGATAGTGGATTTTGAATACGTTTTTTAACTGAACAATAATCTATTGTTGATTGACTGAATGAAGCTAGAATGATTGTTCATCTCCGTTCCAATAGATGTAGACTAGATATACATCAAAATATTGAAATAGAATCATTGTGAATCAGAATTTAAGATCAGGTTACTGATTATGAGACTCGAAAATTCAGTCATTTTAAAGGCCCATGCTTCTGGACTGTTTGTGCGGATGCATCAGTCGTCCATTGCAAATCGACTGCTGCAGAGGTATACGTAGTCTAGAAGTGAGATTATCGGAAGCTAATTTTATCGAACTTTTCCATGTGAATAAAAGTTTTGTTGATGTTTTAGAGCGTAAGTTATTTCTCATTTGCATTTTTTTTCTGTGGAACATTTTATAGCTTATACAATGACTATTGTGTAGAGGATGACTCATGTTTTGTTTACGGGGTCCTTGAGGTATTGTTTTCCCGCGGTTGAAATCCTGAAGCAGAAATTATGAACTTGCGGTAAGAGAAGCTGCTGCTGCAGGATTCCATGATCATTAACGTTGTCAAGAAGAGTATTTGATGTCACTTTTTGATGGATTAAATTCACAAACATTGTATTGACATTCTTCACGAAATATTTCATTTCAGCTTGGATAAAAAGGCCTGAAATTGCAAAAACATCGTCTTTAGGAGAAGAAAATCCTGAATGACTGAGCCGCGAACATGATTCACTCACAATGAATTCAGAGTTCACAACAACTTTGCTGTGATTGAATCCAAGAAATAAAAGCAAGGAGTATACTCACATATTACTTGAATAGATACAAATTCCAATCTTTGAACCAATCTGTTCATGATAATTAATGAGCAACTGACAATCTAAGTGCTAATATTGTGCTATTGTGAAATTAGTTCAAATATAAGTCAATCAGAACGCTTGAATCGTAGTCCCATAATAATCTTTGGACAGTTCTCAGAATAATGTTGTTCTCATCAAAATATAGTCTATTTCAGTTGAGATCTGCTCAAGGCTTTTATAGGACTCCGATAAGAGATCTCTGATAGGCAGAAATGCGAACCAATCTCACATCAGCACCGAATGGCTAACATCAACTGTTAGTCGTGCGTCAAAATTTTTTATCAAATGTAGGCAGACGGAGGATTCAAATGGAATTCGTTCGAATGGTATATGTATATAACTATTGCTTACATGACTTGATCCAATTTTTAGAGAGTGTGGTCCAAATTATGTATATTTACTGGGAGTGAATCGTGTTTGTATCTTTGGCAGCATGGTAGATTGAATCGTACTCCGATAAGAGCTCTTCGACTGTTTTGAACTGACATATCGGACAATTGTTGTATTATTCAGGGTGATTATGAAAGAACTTATGTCAATTAAATTCATAATAATTTTTAGTTCTAATCAAGAAGAGATTGGTTGAGAATAGATACTCAAAGTTTTTGTATTTGATAAGGTAAAAGCCCTAGCAGCGTTGTTTTGAGAGAAATGGTGTGCTCACATTCAATATGATTCATTCCGTAAACATATCTTACATTCATTTGTGATATCATAAATTGGAAAGTGGCGGATTGAGTCAGCCAGCGATCAGCAGCAAATTCTATCTACAGGCCCTACCTTGATTCGGAAAAATACTTTTATGGTCCCAACTCGATTGAGACATTTTTTTTCACATTCTATCAGGCGTTTGTGCATGGATATCACAAGCTGCGGGGTCCGTAGCATTTATTATCGTTCCAATGTGGCTGGTCCTGCTCTGATCATTGCGACTTGATGTTCATATTCAATTGTTGAAATGACATTCCAACTTTTGACCATTTTAGAATATTTTTGAAAACAAATACATGAGTTTTGAAGATCATTTCCGATGAATATCATTCTTACTTGATGAATATAGTGGATAATTGAAGATGGAACAAAAAAAGATTATTCAATGGTATGTATACATAATTATTCAACTAAATTTGTATTCCGTACCGTAGAATTTGATGAATTCTTGGAAAAATTCTTGAAGAATAGTGGAATATGGGCATGTTGTTATTAATACACTGGACAATTTATATCACATTCACAAATATCTTAGGAAACGTGCATGCAATAAATTCAAGAGATTGAAGAAGTGGTACAAATAGTAATTGATATGTAATGATATTGTTGGAAGAAACCTAACTGTCCGTAAGCACTGAAGAATAATCTATGAGACACAAAACGCTTGCTCAAGTGATGTGAATTTTAATTACTGATACTGATTATCTGTCATTCGAAAATCCTACATTTAATCATACTATTTTCTGAATACGATATTCAAATTCACGAAGTTTCTCTGATAGTTTGGTTCATACTAATCTCACACTTCTTCCAGTTGAATGAATTCGAATTTGGATCTTGATAAATCCAGCAAACCAAACATTCTGTCCAAATACAACAATAGAACAAGCAATCAAAGCTGACTATGATATCCTTTTGCTATCAATGAAGCTAGCACTTTGAATATTCCAACGAATGAACAAATAAGATTTTACATTAATCAAAAATTGTGAGAATCATCAGTCTGTATTATAAAACTGAGTCATATTAAGTTATGACATCAGATTACGACAATAGAGTCATCAATCATCATATTCAATTTGTTATAAATTATAAATCATACATCACTCAATGAACTGTACCTTCATTATTCTGTATGATAATCCACAAGTACTCAAATATATAACATCTAATATATGGCAAGTGACTAATTTCAATTTGAGTATGAGTATTTTCATCAACTTCGTATTCTAGGTCATGTAGTGGATGATTTACTTAGGATGTATTTTTTCACTTGGTGTATGAAACTGGATATAAGATAGTTCTCCGATAAGCCTGCTTTCGATCCTGGAAATTTGATCATTATACATGAACTGCAGATATTCATTTGGAGTTTATTGTTACCTGTCATCTTTGATTGCCATATCTGGTTTGGACAGGGCAGCATACCCAGTAGTTCTAAAATCTGGATCTAAAGTTCCTGTCATCTAATATTCTGAGCTCTAATTTTTATTCTTTTCATGAGCTAATGTTTTAGTAGGACGTAGTAGACAATGGGGTATTCCACTGTTTTTTTTTCATTCCCTTTTCTGATAGGACATAAATGAATATGAGTATTAGTGAAAATGCGATTCAAAAAGATCTCGTAGTACTTGAGAAATATTTTTTTTCAATTTTGAAAATCTCCCGTGGCGCCCAAAAGTCTATTGTGTCACTTAAACGGTAGGTCTTATTCATCATCAAACATTTTGAGAATATTGACGTGAAGTAAAATAGGTGGCGATAGTTTTTAGCTTATTCAACATCATCTGAACTATTTCTATTATTGTCAGTAAGATAAATGAATTATACAGTTATCAAATTCACTCATGAAAATCAAGTTTCTTTTGACCAAACAATACCAGTAGTTTGAAGCTTGATTTACTCAATGCGCATGTCTGTGAAACTTGGAGGCCTCTCAAGATGTTTCTAAACAGCATTCGAAGAATAGAGATGATACATATTTCAACTATTTTGATACATTTCCAATAATTTCTGAGTACATCAAATGGCAACGCAACAATATTTTTGAACAAATCTTGTAGGAATTTGTACACCTATGAAGTCCACTGTTTGAGGACCACAATAGACTTTAAGACGTTATCATGACGTCATATAAGAATCAAATCGTCTTCTCATTGGAACGGAGCAATATTCAATATCATTTTCATTACTTAAACCTATTATTCATGCCATATTTTCATATTTTCATGAAAATTTCTCAAATTTTGATAGTAGTGGAATACCCCATTTCCAGGTAAACACCAGGTACTAGAGTGTGATTGTTGGAATCAAGAGTTAATTGTTGTACAAAACAAACAGAGGAATATGTACTCGGACAAATATTTTTTCCAAAAGATACTCTTCTTGTGGGAATCTTTAATAATAATATTGTACATTTTATTCCATTTGAACATTTGAAGAGTGCTCTCTCTACGTGTCAAATTTATGAATAAGTTTTTGATAAGGACATAGACCGATAATAGATGCAAAATAACAGAGCATGGTAAGACGTCAGAAAGCTTCGCAGTGCAGAAAGGACTAAGGCAAGGAGATCCAATTGCTCCAGTGCTGTTTAACTTAGTGTTAGAATGGGTTCTACGGAAGAGTGATATCAATAGAAATCACACTATACACCACCACAGACATCAGTGCCTGGCCTACGCGGATGATATTGCGATACTAACACGCACAAATCAGGAATTAGAAAATGTGCTCAAGAAAATTGAGATAGATGCAAGTGAAACGGGGCTGGTGATAAATGAACAGAAAACAAAATATATGCAAGTAGAACATAGACAGCGACAAGGACCAGCATATTTCAAATTGAGTGTAGCTAATGGGAAAGAGTACACATTCGAAGTAGTGAAGAGTTTTGTCTATCTTGGTGTTACGTTAGCTAGCGATAACAATGAAGACGAAAAAATTGCCGCGAGACTCATAAAAGGCAGCAAATGTATCGGTGCCTTGAACAATCTGCCTAAATCCAGAAGAATAAGTAACGGGGCCAAAAAACGAGTAAATAAGACAGTAATAGGACCGACAGTGACTTACGGGTGTGAATTATGGGTGTTTAGTGAAAAAAATTGAAGTAGAGTCGAAGTATGGGAAAGAAAAGTGCTGCGGAAAATATATGGTGCAAAACTAATAAACGGAGTATTTGTGCAGAGAACAAATGAGGAATTGCAAGAACTTTACTGGGACGCTAATAGTACGGGTGTTATTAAAGCTCAAAGACTTAGGTGGACAGGTCACGTTGTGCGGTTGGCAGAAAATAGAGTGACTAAGAAAGCATTGACTATGGAAATAACGGGTAGAAGAAGAGGCCGACCAAGAAGAAGGTGAAACGATGCCGTACAACAGGATCTGAGGCATATCAATGTCACAGACTGGGAGCGGAAAGCAAAGGACCGCTTGCAGTGGAAAGTCATAGTGCAACAAGCCATGGGCCAACTTGGCCTGCAGTGCTGACATAGCATTATTATCATTGTTATCAAGGACATAGACAAATATACTGCAAAAACCATGAAATCAGGAACTAGAAGCTGGGACGCGCATCACTGCCCGTAGTGGCAGATTTTAGAATCAAATTTTTATAACTTTTAGATACGACCCTTGCAGTAATAGACATATACGAGTTAGATCTCAGAATCAGATTCAGCTCAGCAATTTATATATAGGTCTGTCATTCTGGTTAATGATGATGAGATTTGAGTCGGGCAGAATTAGCGCAAATACATGCTTAAATCGAGAAAATTGATAATTTGAGATCTATTTTTTCGTATTTGTTAGTTCATAGCGTGACAAATAACATATTCCATTTGTACGCGGCTACAATGTCAGAAAGGCCGTCAAAAAGAAGGTCAAAAACTGCTAAAAACGGTTTTTTGCGTTCTACTGAAAAACCACGCATCTGACGGAAAATAGTGTTCCGCTGAGAAACGTACGCAATAGAAAGACGGATCGAATAAGTCCTCTTGAATCTTGATCAGTCCAGCTGCTTTTGGGGTGATTGCAAAAATCGTAATTATTTTGCCATTTTTTCGGAAATTCATAACTTGCATTGTAACTCTTATTGGGACTTAAAATTTTGACAGAATGTGGGTAGAGTAGCTTCTAACATACGCATCAAATCATTATTATTATCATATGATTGGAAGTCAAATAAGTGTAAATGAAGCAAGAGAATATTCTCCTCTAACAAAAAATTATGTAAAATTAAGAACTAGAATAAAGTTTGGTATGATATGTTACGATTAATTACAAAAGAGCAGTATTATAACCACGCGTCATACACTCGTTGTATTGGCTGCTTAGGTGAGAGGTGGAGAGAGGGAAACGACATCCAGCAGCAATATTACAGACCGTTTGGATAGAGACAAAAAAGAGAAGAGAGCTGGAGAGCAGCAGTAGCAATCAGGGCTGTTTGGTGAGAGGAGAATCAGTCAGTCTTTGTCAGTTAACTGCTCATGTTAGGAATCATAACATTACGATAAAAGCTTTGCTTAAAAAACCACATTTTTGCGCTCTGCCCGTAGGCAAGTGGTAGGATGCCGCTACGCTCGAGGGGCCATTTCCAATTGGCGTGGACCGACTACACACGTTCTGACTATTAAGAATGATGTTTAAATGGTCAATGTACGCCAACACAATAACGACTCATGAAGCCTTTTCTATAATTGTTAATACTCCAAAAATCGTTATCGCAGAAGTGCGGCTTTTTGCAATCGATTTCCACTTGCTCAAAAAGAACGCCATTCGAGTATATTGTAGAGTATTTTTTGGGAGAATAAAAGCTTTCTGTAAAATAAGTGTACGTTATCTAACAGCTTCTTAATGGCCGTTTTTCGGAAGAGCCTTCTTTTAGTTTTTTCAACATACCTTCGAAAGTTCACAGTCGATCTTCTGAGAATTTGATGCATGTGTTAGAATCATTGTTCAGCCACATTCTATAAATTTGAATTCTAAATATCAGATTCAACACAAGTTATGAATTTTCGAAAAAATGGCAAAAATGACAATTTTTTGCAGTCAACCCAAAAGCTACTGGACTGATCAAGGTTCAAAAAAATTTTTCAGTAAGACACAAAGAATTTCTTAGTAAAACCGTTTTTGGCAGTTCTTGACCTTTTTTTTGACAACGTAGCAGCGTACAAATGGGATAAGTTATCAGCCATGTTATGAACTAACAAATAAATAATAAAAACTACTTTTTCCTAAGATATGCTAATTCTATCCGACCATTTATAGCTTTTCAAATATTATTTGCCTCAATTTGTACATTTTTATTGAACATAAACATATATCTTTGTATCCACAGACTACAAATATGATAAAATAGTGGATTTCAAATACGTTTTTTGACTGAACAATAATCTTTTGTTGATTGACTAAATTGATTATCAGAAGCTAATTTTATTGAACTTTTCCATGTGAATAAAAGTTTTTTTGATGTATTAGAGCGTAAGTTATTTATCATTTGAATTTTTATCTGTGAAACATTTTATAGCTTATACAATGATTATTGTGTTAAGGATGCCTTATGTTTTGTTCACGTGGTTCTTGAGGAATGGTCCCCCCGCGGTAGAGATCCTGAAGCAACAATTATGAACTTGCGGTAAGAGAAGCAGCTGCTGCAGGATTCCATGATCATTAACGTTGTCGATAAAAGTATTCGTTGTCACTTTTTGATGAATTGAATTTACAAACATTGGATTAACATTCTTCAAGAAATATTTCATTTCAGCTTGGATAAAAAGGCCGAAGATTGCGAAAACATCGTCTTTAGGAGAAGAAAATTTTATATATTCACAGATACCAGAATGCCATGGCAGAAGATTTGTTACAAATTGAAAATGAGACAATAATAGATTCTAAAAGATTGTATCATTCTGTATAATAGGCTACAATGTATGAAATAGTACGTTGCAGAAAATGTATCAAGTCCAATGAATAATTGTTAGAAGTTATCAATAGCACTTTCGCCTATAGTTCATGTGTTTCAAGAACAGTCCAAGAGCTCCCACGGCATCAAGATCCAAGTCTTCTGAATGACTGAGCTGCGAACATTATTCACTCACAATGAGTCCAGAGTTCACAACAACTTTGCTGTGATTGAATCCGAGAAATAAAAGCAAGGAGTATACTCACATATTATCTGAATGGATACAAACTCCAATCTTTGAACCAATCTGTTTATGTGAATTAATAAGCATCTGACAAACTGAGTGCTATAATTGTGCTATTGTGAAATTAGTTCAAATATAAGTCAATCAGAACGCTTGAATCGTAGTTCCATAACAATCTTTGGACAGTTCTCAAACAAAATGACCATTAGAATAATGTTGTTCTCATCAAAATACAGTCTATTTCAGTTGAGATCTGCTCAAGGCTTTTATAGGACTCCGATTAAAGATCTCTGATAGGCAGAAATGTGAACCCATTTTACATCAGCACAAAATCGTACTTGGCTCACATCAGCTGTTAGCCGTGCATCAAATTATTCTATCAAATGTATGCAGACGGAAGATTTAAATTGGATTTGTTCGAATAGTATATGTATATTACTATTGCTCTTATGACTTGATCCAATTTTCAGAGAGTGTGGTCCAAATTATGTATATTTACTGGGAGTGAATCGTATCTGTATCTTTGCCAGCATGGTAGATTGAATCATAGTCCCATAAGAGCTCTTAGACTGTTATTAACTGGCATAACGGACAATTAGTGTATTCTTCATGGTGATTATGGAAGAATTGATGTCAATTCAAATTTATAATGATTTTTAGTTCTAATCAAGAAGACATTGGTTGAGAATAAATACTAGAAGTTTATGTTTTTGATAAAGTAAAAGCCCTAGCAGCGTTGTTTTGAGAGAAATGGTGTGCTCACATTCAATATGATTCATTCCGTAAACATATCTCACATTCATTTGTGATATCATAAATTGGAAAATAATGAATTGAGAAGTCAATATCATTAAAGATTATTTTTCCAGATTGTATAACTTTGGGTGAAATATAGAATACTACTTTGGTAAATCAGGTGAAAGAACCAAAAAAATATTTTTCTACAGTCACAATAGAATAATACTTATTTTGCATGCTTAGAAGTTCTCAAGAAAGCCACGTAATATTTTGGAAAAACTGTATCATTGTTGGCATAGTTTAATTTTCTTGTAAATTTTTCATAGTTTCTTCCAAGAATGGGATCAATTCGAGTAATTTTATCAACGTTTGATGAGTTTGAAAAAGATTATTGGAGCATAGTTGCTCTAAGAAAACGGTATATTTCAAATATGATAGGTAAATGAATATCAGTCACGCCTTTCACCTGGTGAGAGTGCACCAGGCAATCCGTGAAATTGACTGATATTCTCTGAGAGTACTGTTACCATTCGTCAAAATACGGGTACTCTCAGTTCTTACTCTTGAAGAGTACGCCACAGAGTACATTATAATTAAGTAGATATTCTACCAGCTACTTCTACGTCGGTAGGATTCGACCCCACGACTTCCAAATCACAAAGCCAGCGTACTTACACTGAGACAAAACTATATATTCCATTTCTCTCACACAACAATGTTCAATTTTGTTTGGACATTTTGGAGTTGTCATAACTATGTACTTCCAACATTCCCAAGAATCATGTGAGAAGTTCTGAGATTTGGATCTCGAGTTCTTAGCATCTCATTATCTGGACCCCAATATTAATCAATCTCTGGATTTTAATATTCTTTTGATGTTCCAATGCGTAGTTAAGGGAGAGATAAATACTCTGGTGATTGCATTTTAATAGCGTATAGCAATTTTAATTTTCTGACATTTCAAAAAGAAGAAATTCGCATAACAGAAATGGTTTCAGGTTTTTTTTTGAGGTGGACGTACATTGCAAAGTAATATGGAATATTTCATAGCTTATTCTAGCTGAGAACGGTGCAAAGACTTCTATGGGACCACAATTTGAGCCTACTGATTGGCGAAGATATAAACACAATTTATTTACATTGAATGCTCTTTTGAATAAATTCAATGAATGAAATAAATAAAATGGAAATATATTTCTATATGTAAGCTGAATTTAAATATTGCACAAATTCATTTATCATGATTAATGAACGGCTTAGAGTTAATACAACTGACGGATAACCAAAGCCGATGTTTTCGCCTATGTAAGATTGATTCGTATATCGGCCAATTAGATTACTTGAATCGTTGTCCCATAATAACTTTGAAGTGTGGAGTGATTGGAAAAGAAGGTAGTTAGAATATATCCAAGTGGTTTTTATGAAGGTCTTTGATGTTATTTCTTTTTTTATTAGCTATTTTGGAGGGAAAATGTTATTTTAATCGGAGGAGAATTTGAGACACATGTTGAATTGATTTAAATACAAGTAATATCACAATTCCACAGGAAATTGAATATTGTAGCTATATATAAGGAGTCAAAACATGTAGGGTGGGCTTTTGAGTGCCAGCGTAGTGACTGAATGGATAAAAAACATGTCTTTGAAAGGCAAAAGTATATCAAAGTGCTTGAGCTCCAAAATTATTACTGGAGGGACGTGGAACATGCATCTTTCTTTGAATGCACAATTGGAGCTGAGTAATTCAGACTCAGAGCAGTGATTTAGAGGAAAATAGTCCTGCTTAATAGGCGGTCTATCTATCTCGCAATTGAGCTCAGAAATCAGATACGCTAATTCATGGAAGAAATCAACTGAATGATTCTCCTTGGAGGAATATTTAAGATAATGGATGTAAGTGATGAAAACACAAAATTTCAACTGAAACTCTATTTTACTTTTCCACTCGATATTCTCGGTTTCACCTGGAGTGACCATCTATTTGTATATTCGATGTACATGCATTATTTCAGTCAGTATTATCAACCATATCTATTCAAAATAATATTAAGAGTTGCAAAGGAGACAGAAAGATTGTGATTACATACAAATTGACGAGCGAAGCGAATTGTAAGGATGTAAGTATGTCGTCAAAATAAAACAGAAGAATTACATGAGTTGTAATAACTGATACTCTAATTTATATTCGAAAACAGTAAAGCAATGACGAGGAATATGCGAAACATGGCACAGACATGTTATCTCGCTGTGAAGTTTAGAATTTAGACTTTTTAATTCGTAGAAGAGTTTGAATCAATTCATCCATTTGATGAATACATGAAATAATATTGAGAATTGTCAAAAAACAGTGGAATCACGAGTAGGGAAAATGCACAAACATAATATGGAGCAGGATGATTTTGTGGGCTAAAAATATATTTGGAATTTATTTAATAGTGACAGAATTTCTGCCGGAGGTGGTTCACATATCGAGCTGCGAAGCCTAGGGCTTAGGCCTGCGTAGCAGGCCAAGCACTCGTCATATATACTAAGAGCCCTATGCTCCACTCTGGGTATAAATTCGTCATTTTTTTGCGCATTTCTACAGCCTCTATTTATTGATGGATTTTTCTGAATTTTTTTTTATTTGATAGATATTTATTGGGACGAGTGCCTTCCGGGGGTCCCATATTTTTGGTACCTATAGTATTTGCAGGAAAAATTAAAAACGACGAAAACTTGAGTTGATCAGCGTGCCCCTATCTTCTAGTCATCTATTTCACAGGGGTATACAAATTCACACGTCATTTTGAAATTTCAATTTTGAAAACATTTTTATAAATTTTATTAATTCTGTTACATTTACGGGAATTTTACCATTAGTTTATTGTTCAATATGCATGGGCAAATATCCTGTGATACAATTCAATTGTTAAAAAGGTATTTTAAATAATTTATAGGTACAACTTTTATAAATTTTGTCGTTCTACTGTGATTCATGCTTTTTACTAAATCTCGGAAACGTCACTTTGACATGTCAAGTTGAAATATATTTTAGTAGATTTCATAGAATCTACTGACTTTACATGAATTCTAATGATGGTTTAGTACATAATAGTCATGAGCAAATGTCATCTGATGCAATTTATTTACTGAAAAGTTGTTTTAAACAATTTATATCTCCAACATTTATTAGTTGTTTCTCTCTAATGTAAACGTGGCTTTTACGACAGCGCCGGATTGAGTCAGCCTGCGTTCTGTGGCAAATTCTATTAACAGGCCCTACCTTGATTAGGAAAGATACTTTTATGGTCCCAACCCGATTGAGACATTTTTTTTCTACATTCTATCAAGCGTTTGTGCGTGGTTATCACAAGCTGCGATGTCCGTAGCATTGATTATCGTTCCAATGTGGCTGGTCCTGCTCTGATCATTGCAACTTGATGTTCATATTCAATTGTTGAAATGACATTTCAACTTTTTGACATTTACAAATATCTTTGAAAACCAATACATGAATTTTGAGGATCATTTCGGATAAATATCATTCTTACTTGATGAATCTAGTGGATAATTGAAGATGGAACAAAAAAAGGTTATTCAAGGGTATGTATACATGATTATTCAACTAAATTTGTATTCCGTACTGTAGAATTGAATGTATTCTTGGAGAAAATCTTGAAGAATAGTGGAATATGGGCATGTTGTTATGAATACACTGGACAATTTATATCACATTCACAAATATCTTAGGAAACGTGCATACCATGAATTCAAGAGATCGAAGAAGTGGTACAATCAGTAATTGATTTCAATGATATTGTTGGGAGAAACCCAACTGTTCGTAGGCACTAAAGAATAATCAATGTGACTCAAAACGCTTGCTCAAGTGATGTGAATATAAATTACGGATACTGATTATCTGTTATTCAAAAATCCATCATTCAATACGCTATGTCAGTAGCGACTAACGCGATTCTATGCGGTAGAAGTTATAAACTCTTTACTAATACTGACTGGAGCTGTCAAAAAAAATATAAAAGAGCATGAAGCCAAACTGAGTTTTTGAGGCAAATAAATATGGAAAATCCTTTGAAAAAGTGGAGATCATCGGGACAAGGTTTAATTTATTGTGTGTCTGAGTGTTCGCACACACAACTGCGCAATGGTGGGCTGAAATTTCATTCATTTCCGAATCACGAATAGGCATAAGAAACTACGAAAAAGTTATCTTCTCAGTTTGCTTTCTTGCAATAGTACATACTTTCAATCTTTGCACTCTTATGATATTCATTACACTGTGCTGGAAGATTCAAAATCATTGAATGGTCAGTCTTGAAGCAGATATCTTCTGTGTTGATTTATATGCAAATTGCAGCTGTATGTTTGCAGTTGCAACTAATAATAACAATTTTTCGACCTAATTTTACCTGTATTAATAAATTTTTACAGCAATCATCTATAAAACACAGACTTGTTATTATATTAGCGAACTTTAGAGATAAGCAGTTGGTGTTTTTTAAATTGTATAATGTTTGTACAGTATCAATATGATATTCCTACAATATTATCATTGATCATAGATTGGAGACAAAATATCATGAATGAATCCTTATTGATGCATTTTCACTTATTTAAATGAATGATGTTTTCGGATAACTCGTATCTGGCAAGCAAATATCAAATCATCAGGCATGAATGATGCTGATTCTCTAATAAAGAATTCAAAATACACCAAATCAAGAAGCTTCTATGATAGTCACACAGATTATTTTCAAATTATAAAAATAACTCGTAAATATCAGATGAAGTTATCTAAAATCACGAAAAAATATTAATATTGTTTATCGATTCAATATTCAGATAATAATCAAACAGAACATACAAGAAGTACACCCAAACGTACGTATTATCATGTCAAGTAGAAAACTATGTTTACACTTATAATAATTTACACATATCTCGACCAATAAATTATACAAATTCAGATTTGCTCTATCACTAAATGTGCCAGGCGACTCGCACAAAGTAACACTCGTAATTTTACTATCTTCTTCGTTATTTTTGATTTCTTCTTCGTCGCTGACATGAAAACTTTGTACCAATTTTTTCCCTCTGCTCAAACTTTTGGATCTAAATATAGGTAAATCAACTTCTTGAGACCTGCATCAAAGTACTACTGTCATTGTAACAAACTTTCTGCTAATTCTGAGTGCCAGTTTTGCAAATTACGGGAGTACGTCAAAATTTGTTGATTGTCACGATTTTAAATATATTAGTAAATAGATGCCAAGTGTCGCCACCAGGACGGCGCTTGCGCCGCGCACAACGCTACTGACATAGCGTATTATACTATTTCCTGGATACGATATTTCAATTGACGATGTTTCTTTGTTGTGGATGGAATAAGTATTGAAGATTGAATGGAATTTAAAACATTTCAAGTACAGTTTGGTAGATACATGTGGTACAAATACAACGATACACGAGTATCTATTCTGATTCTCAATATTGTTCATTGATAGTTTGGTTTATACTGATCTCACACTTTTTTCAGTTGAATAAATTTGAATTTGGATCTTGATTAAACTCAGCCAATCGAACATTCTGTCCAAATACAACAATAGAACAAGCAATCAAGAGCTGACTATAATATCCTTTCGCTATCAATGAAACTAATACTCTGAAAATTCCAACGAATGAACAAATAAGAGCTTACATTAATCAAATTTTGTGAGAATCATCAGTCTGTATCAGAAAACTGAGTCATATTAAGTAATGACATCTAATTACGACAATGAAGTCATCAATCATTATAATTTGACATGTTATGAAATATGATTCATACATCACTCGATGAACTGTACCTACTAATTCTTTTTACATGTAATGCAGCTAAATTTTCCCCATCCTGATCTTTTGTGCATCAAAATTTATTAAATGTTTGATGCGTGCAAATCTAATCCATGTGACTTGATTTATTTCATCATGAACAAATAGTATCAGTTAATTTAATTCATAGCCTACACTCCTAACATTGCCTGTGTTTGTTGGGTTTATCGCTATGCTGAGTGAAGCAAATATTATAAAAAATATTCTTCAATATATTTACATATGATATAACTGGTGTACTTATTTTTTGACTGCTCGAATGAAGCAAGAAATAGTTATTATTGTTGATAAATTCTATATTACTGCAATTTTTTGATTTGCAATGGGAATTGTTCAGATTTTTGACGCAGGGAATCGCTGATTGAGCAGTATGCAAACAGCAAATAGCGATTTATTGATTTTTTATTTATGATATCTGTAGCTAGCTTCACTTAATAAGATTTTATTGCAGTTTTAAATGTTATACGAATAGATTCATCATTTGAAACTCTCTGGAGATCGGACGCAGAGCTATTTATAATTATTTCGTACAATATAATACTTAGAATATATTTAATAACCAAATTTCATCCATACTATTGGCCACATTGATCAAACTTGACAGCTGATAACAGGAGCTGCCAGTCCATGATGAGTCTTATCTATGGGTACAGTAATTAAACATTTCAAATCGATATTTATGCTCAGTTTGAAATGTTTCAACAATCAGTTAATGCATGAAATGGATTCATTGTTTGTTTTGAATAGAATAATAAAATAAAATTCAACTTAATGTCAAATGTTATATATTTCAGTCAAGCACCAGAGGTCGGCACTGCACTTGCCAATTTCACACAATGCAATTGCTGGTCTGTTGAACATATTATCGATGATTTCAACTTGACTTAACTTTTTGTGTACTATTGAAGATGTTTTAAAATGCATTTATTGTTCGCTATAAATAACATACAACTAAAAATTTATCTCATGTGTTGTAATATTGACAAAAATGATGAAATAAGTTGATACAGGATAGCTTCAGTTTCCAGGAAGTTTTGCTATTTGCTGCGTTTTCAGTACAAATGTTGTAGCTTTTAGCTCCATAACAGAGTTGATTGACCATAATGGAAGTATTTGAAAGTCACACGTTTATGTGGCTGATTTAAACAGTCCATGATTGAGCCAAAAAATAACATTAAAAAGTAAAAATTTAGAAGTTCCCAACATGCAAATAGGCAACTCTGCCACTATTTTGAATTTAAGATTGGTTAAAATGAAAAAACGTTGGTTCAAGCCGTTCGACTAAATTAGCTAAACATCAATCATGTCATATTTGACATCGCTTTGCTTTGAGCGATACATTTAGCATCCGAACGCACTCCAGATTGAGTTCTTGCGCTTGCGCACTTATAAACAACAGATGTAATATTGCCGCGTTTAATAACGGTCAGTTTTGTCCTGCATTGTGTGTAGAATATACGACAATATATCTTCCTTCGATTTCTTAATTGACGGGAAAAATAACAATAGTTTCGCATTGAATTTTATATTTTGCGGAAGTTGATTGTATTAGAGATTCAGATTTCAATCAAAATAAGGTAGGAATAGCACGAAATAATCATTATACCAACTTAACCTGAAAATGTGAATTTTTCAGACATACTTATCTATGAAATCATCACTAAAACAATTTTTCTCGTAGATTCTACTACAGGAATAGGAATTTCGGAGTTTCATGCTGTAATAATTTTATAAACGGAGTAATTAAGTGAGTTAAGTGGAAGAAGCAGCAGATAATTATTACCATAACCTAATCATATCTAATTGTGGAAGTTGTCTATCTGATTTGAAGGTGAGAAAGTGATTCACTTCTATTTGATTGAAAATAAAAGTTAAAACGCACACTCAAAGCATTTTCTCAAAGAATTCGCTCCAAAATCTCTAAAATGAAGCTCGATTTACCAAATTTCTCGATCAAAATTGGAGATTCGTTAGAATGCTAACAGAAATCGGTCGATACGTTCGAAAATGGCACATAATATCATAGAGATCAAAGTTAGTTGCTCGGTGAAATTCGTATTGAAGCTTTTATCGTAAAGGGTATTTTTTATTCATTTGTACTATGAGTACAAGGGGGTATTATAAGCCGAAAAAATTCGCCCATCGATATTTGGATGGAAATATCCGTTTTAAGCATTCCTGAGTCCATTTTGACTATTTTCGGCTTGATGTCGGTACGTATGTGCGTAACTCGAAAATCTCAAAACCCTTTGAAAGTATTGTGCTGAAATTTCGTATTTAACACTAATATAGGGTGTTTAACTAGCACCTTGCATTATGGTTGCAGTCGTCTGTACCGGAAGTACACTTTACTTGAAACTTTTTTGAATTTTCTGCATAAATCCAGATTGATCAGCCGTAGGATACTTAAATTCGATATTTGTAATAGCTGTAGCATATTTATGGTTTTCTTCTACTTTTGTACCAGTCGTTCAAGCTGGAAGTGCACTTTATAGAACAGTCTCCTCAAATTTTTCGCATAAATTCAAAACAATGAGTTGTAGAATATTGAAATTGCGTATTGAGCATTTCTATAACATCTAGCTGTATGATTGCGATGTGTTAAACCGGAAGTGCACTTTACCCGAAACATTTTTCAGCATAAATACAAAATGATTGATCGTAGTTTTTCAGAATTCAGTATTCAAGACAATGAATACTATTTTAATATTCATATTCTATTTTCATTGAGATCGACTGAACCGAAAATGTACTTTACTTGACAATCTTTGAAAATTATGTGCATATATTCGGAACGGTCGGCTATAAAGTACTGAAATTTGGTATTACAGTTTGCTGTAGCATATGAATAATTGCCTGCTATTTTCATAACAATGGACTAAACCAAAAGTGCACTACAGTTGGAATACATTTTCCAATTATGCACATGAATTCAGAACTGATAGCCGTAGAATCTTTCAAATCAGTATTTAGGAATGTTGTAGCATAATAATGATGATCTACTGTTCCCATAGCAACCGGCTAGGCTAAAAGCGCATTTTACTTGACAGATTCTTAGAGTCCTCAAGATGAATCCAAAACGATTAGCCCTGAAATGAGATTTTGTGTTTGACTATATATCCAATGATATACAAGTGAGTCACGTGATATCCACGTCAGAGTTTTTCTTTGAAATTTTTTGAAAATTCTACAGTCAATCTTCCTGAAATGTGGTGCGTATGTTGAGAGCTGCAAGACCCATATCCCATCAAAATTTCAAAAATTCATATTAAATATAATGCAAATTGTGAATTTTCGAGAAAATGGTCAAAAAAATCTGACGTGACTTACTTGTACATCATTGGATATATACATATATATATATATATATATATATATATATATATATATATATATATATATATATATATATATATATATATATATATATATATATAGATAGATAGATAGATAGATAATTTTATTTGTTTTGAAGTTTACACTTCTTACAAAATAGAGAGTTGGAAATAATAATTATAATATGCTACCGTAGGATTTCCAATATTTACAAAAAATTAAAATAAAAATGATAAAAATATGATGACAATAGGATTAATTTTCTACAATGACAATGATGATGAAGGTTACCCTAATTAATATGAATTAGTATATATATTTTATTACACATACACCCAAAAACACACATATGTGTATCGAGTCATTTAGCTGACAAACCTAATATTCAAGCGGAGTGAGCTGTGAAACATTATTTCTATTCGTTTACACTTCTTACAAAATAGAGAATTGGCAATAATAGTTATGATATGCTACCATAGGATTTACAATATTTACAAAAAATAAAAATAAAAGAGATAACAATATAATGACAATAGGATTAATTTTTTACAATGATAATGATGATGAAAGCTACCCTAATTAATATGAATTAATATATATATTTTATTACACATACACCCAAAAACACACATATGTGTATCGAATTATTTGGCTGACAAACCTAATATTCAAGTTGAGTGAGCTGTGAAACATTAGTTCTATTCGTTTAGGTAAAAACTTCTCAGCGTTTATTGTAAAGTAATATAAAGCATTTATCTTCGATTCATTCAAGTTTTCCAATAAGCTATGCAATTCTATCTCACTTGATATATTTCTTTTATAATTTCCTAAATAATATTCTCTGAAAATTTTATATCTTGGACATTCTAGTAAAAAGTGATAAAGTGTTTCATTCACTTTTAAATTACAAACTGTACAAGTATTTTGGCCTTCTAGTGCGTATTTTATATTTTTATTTACAATTCGGGGGCTTTTCTTATTGTAAGTTCTCAACTGGGCAATTATCCGTTTTTTATTAAAAGATACAGATAAATTTGAATAACTGTTGATTTTATTCTGAATCATATCAAATTTATTATAGAATAAGTTAAATTTTGAATCAAGTGCATTACCAACATCCTCCTCGTATTTCTTGTTATTGTATTTTTCGCATATTTGTATAATATATATATATATATATATATATATATATATATATATATATATATATATATATATATATATATATATATATATATATATATATATATATATATATAATATATATATATATATATATATATATATATATATATATATATATATATATAAGATAAGTTATCGCAAAAGAAAACAATGTTTTGTGGGCGAAGCAGTCAGTTTATAGTGGCCAAAAATAGAAGAGTTCTCTTTTAAAATAGTCAGGCTTTCGATTTATTTCATAATCTTCATCAGGACGCTAGAATATTACAAAAAAATTCCCATAATCAATTTTTTTTTGTAAAATTTTAACAGATAATTTTGACCTACATTTTATACGAGTAAAATAGGTAGATTAACATTCGTCAATTTAAATGAGAGTTTTGGATTTTTTTTTGTCAAAACACATTTTAACATTTTTTTGTGTTCTCGTAGCTCCAAACACATATTTCATGTAACAATGGAATTTTAATGAATCCAGGGATCTCTTCAACTTAGAAAGAAAACAGATAATTAAATTGTGTAACACTGTTGGAAAAAACAAAATATCAATAATTTTACAATTAATAAATAAAAAATGAAATATTATTGGAAAAACTACTATCTGTTGAAATTCTACAGAAAAATATGATTTTATACCTCTGGTTCACAAAAAAAATTGATTATGTGAAACTTTTTGTGACATTCTGGTGTACTGATGAAGATAATTGAATAAATCGAAAGCTTGACTATTTTAAAAGAGAACTCTTTGATTTTTCTCACTACAAACTGACTGCTGCGCACACAAAACATTGTTGTCATATATATATATATATATATATATATATATATATATATATATATATATATATATATATATATATATATATATATATATATATATATATATACTAGCTGTACCCGACATGCGTTGCAATGCCACATGAGTATGAAGGAATAAAGAGAAATCACTACATAGTATAAAACAAAGTCGCTTTCTCTGTCCCTTTATCCCTATGTATGCTTAAATCTTTAAAACTACGCAACGGATTTTGATGCGGTTTTCTTCAGTGGCTAGAGTGATTGAAGAGGAAGGTTTATATGTATAATAACATCCTTTAAATAGTGGAGAAATACTGTTATTTTTGAGGTTTCTAATGTGATGCCGTAAATAATTACATTTTTTCCACTTACATTGCAAACGCAGGCTGAACCCTACGAGATTTATCACAACACATTCGCGAGGGTTCTTATTGTAGTATTATCAAACGTGGCGCACGAGCCGTATTAGTTTGTTCACGCATCGTTTATCCGATTAATTTGAAACTTACTACAGTTGTTGTTGGCTCTTTCGAGAAAGTTCCCAGTATTGTACCACCAGCATACCTCAAGTGGCACACGAGCCGTATTTGTCTGTTCACACATCGTTCATCCAATTGAGTTATAATTTTATATAGTGGTTGTTGAATGAAGGCTCTGACATAGTAGCACTAACGGTATTTGTCCGATCGAGCACCGTTCAACCGTTTAAATTAAAACTTTCTCTAGTTGCTGCTGGCGCTTGCGTGGGGACCGATTTTAAGAATTCTTTCAGAATCACGTAACTATTACCACTATAAACATGAGCTATAATTTACTCTCAAAAAAAAAAGATAACCTACAAAAACCTAAATTCTAACTCAAGATGTGAAAAAATGACCAGTATAATTCCTTGCATTGCCTGCGCTGCAATACAATCTTTTATTTACCGTAAAAGATCAAATTTAATACTGATGATGCTATCTATACATAGATCAATGCATTTATCAAGAAATTCTGACAGCTTAGGTTATGTTTTAATTGAGTTACTCAAGAAAAATATGTGGTATTATTCTTAATAATTATCTTATACTATAACACTATGCTTTAAAGATTCGTATAAAAATGTTGAATATTATTAAATGTCCACCCGTGCGAAGCCGGCACGGGTTGCTAATGAATAAATAAATTCAAAAAGAAATAATGATAATCAGTTCATGGGAGTGCTTCTTGATATACAATATATCTTGTTTCTCCGTCTGGTGCGTACACGAATAAATTAGACGGTTTACCGACACGCGAGCAAGCCACATACAGTTGGCCATGTGAGAAGCATGGATTTTCCTAATTCAATCCACACACTTGTAGTGATTGCCCCTGCGCCTTGTTGATAGTCATTGCAAACGCGAGTCGTACCGGAAACTGCAAGCGTTTGAACTCAAATGGCATATCTGTAGAAATCATTGGTATGCGCGGCAGCAGTACATTTCTCCCTTGAATTTTCCGGTCAAAATCGTTGCTTCAATGATATTGTTCATCATTTTCTTCACTGTTAGGCCCGGTTTCACCAAAGTCAGTTAAATTTATCTTGGGGTTATTTTGAGTTAGTAACTATAGTTACAATAGTGTCAACAATAGTCTCCGTATAAAATAGCCTCTGGATAAATTTAACTGGCGTTGGTGAAACTGGCCCTTAGTCTGGTACCGTTGCAAAGCTGTGGTGGATTGATGTTTCGTAGGAGTATGATAGTCACGCCAACTCTTAATATCAAGACGTGCGGGGACATGCCTGGCATTCAAGTGAATTCAAGAATTCAGTTGGATAATTCACTACTTCGTCTTGGTTAATGTCAGTATCGATGGACTCATAGGTTGTTGTCTCGCCTGGTATTTCGTTCATAATGCTGTAATTGATGGCATTGACATCGCTGTTTTTAGCTGCTAATATAGCATATTCACTAAGCCACTGATGATTTTTATAGTTCAGTGCGATATTTTGGAAAACTTCCTGAATCAATTCTTCAGTGCTTGCCGTGATCTCACAAAAGTTGGTTGGCAATGTGATACATTGCGTGGATTCATCAGTTGCCATTTTTCCATTTCCAATTTCCAACAATTGTTCAGCAGTTGTGTCATTCTGTACTTGTACACGCATATTTGTTTTCAAAGTCAATTTTTGGACGTGTCGCCATAAGGCTGATGATTTGAGACATGCATTAAGTTCATCAGCGGGTGTTGACCGTGGTATAATGGGCAGAGTTTGTCGAAAATCACCAGATAATAAAATGACTGCGCCACCAAAGAGCTGTTCATTCCCCCTCAAATCTTGTAGTGTACAATGTAGCGCTTCTAAAGCTTTTTTGTGGGCCATAGTACATTCATCCCATATAATGAGTTGGCATGATTGGAGTACTTTACCCATTCCAGAATTTTTGGTGATATTGCATGTTGGTGTCTCAATGTTTTGTATATTCAATGGCAACTTTAAAGTCACACCATCCAAAAGAGTTGCCGCAATTCCAGATGAGGCTATTGCGAGTGCAATATTTTTTTGTGATCGTATAGTTGCCAAAATAAGTGAAATAAGAGAGGTTCTTCCAGTGCCTCCGGGTGCATCCTGAAAATATAATCCACCGCTCTGGTTCGTGATCGCATGTATAATTTTGTCATACACATTACGTTGCTCCGGAACTAATTTCAGATGATTCCTTTGAACGAATGTAACTAATTCGTCAACATTGAACTTAGTTTCTCGTTGCAGATCACGATCGAAATGATCGTTTGCAGATCGATTCGGCGCATCTATACCCATTTGTACTAATGCTTTGTTATTGATTGCCAGGCATATGTCCTCAATCAAAACCAATGCCTCATTATGAACGTTTGATGAGAACTGAATGTTCTGATTTTGATTCGTTGCACCCAACGATGAAGAATGTCTTCGCTCATATAATCTTTGTACTTTTTTCAGAGTTCTTTGGGATTGGATGGGAAGCACGTTGTCAATATGATTGCAAATAACGTCCGTATTTGCTGTGGGAAAGCAGTATCCGATGCATCAGCGAGTGACGTATCCCAATGTGCATCGTTTTCGAAAAGATTTGAGTCTTGGCAAGCTTCACGATAAGTGGCACATACTTTACTGTTAACTGTTTCTAATTCTTGGAGAGATGTTGGCCCACGTACATTGATTACCAGTAATCGCAAATAAAAGCATTCTGCATTGTTTGGGTGAAAAGTGAACAGGCGACCTAACGCGTCGGTCGAGTATAAATTAGGATGTCCTTCAACTACTTTACCTTTTTCGCAGATGTATTCCATGTGTAGTATGTTGGCACTTCAGAATAGAGAAGCGTTTTTGCAAATAAGTCATCTTTACATAATGAGAAAAACGCAGTTAACGTTGTTTGCGGTGGTATCAAAGCTCTCACGCGTGCATTTTCTGTTGTGAAGTATACACGCTGTCCATTTTCAAGGTGGACTGACAAATGAACGACTGTTGGATGTCGTTCATGGATTGGGAATGATAAAATGCGCCATATAGCTTCATTGCTACTAATTTAGCGCCCCAGTTGATATTGATCGATCTTATTAATAGATGTGGTTGAATTAATCATTTCAAAAACTGCCATATCGCTTTCTTTATTGACATATTCACAGATATACTTTATCGATTTCACTGAATTGCAATATTCTACATTGATGTGGGCTTTGTACGTTTTCGATAGTAACGGTGAGTATGGTACAACCCAACGATTATCGACTTCAAGATCAATGTTTCGTACTTTTAAAGTGGTTGATCTTCCGCCATTTTCAGTTGATCGCCGACGATAGAGTGAGTATCCATCGTTGCCAGTGATAGTTTCGGTAAGTAATGCTCTTGGGTATCTTTTTGTGCATTTCCCATCAGACATGCATGGTGAATTGCAATTGAGTAGACCACATGGACCATTAATCATGCTTTTGGTGACTATTTGAAATAAGTCTGGATCAATGTTGCGATCTGGTATGTCTGCTAAGATAATTTGGTCAATTTGATTTGGTGCGATTTTTTGAACCAACCAAATCAAAATGTGCGCATGTGGCAATCCCCTTTTTTGCCATTCAATAGAATACATCCAACAGCGTGTTTCTCCAAAAACATGATACTTGACACTCAAATCCATAAAAGACTTAATTTTTTGTTTAAATACACGCGCGGAAATATCATGACGATCCGTTGATGATTGTCCAGGTAACAAAAGTTCGGTTATTTCATCCCATTTAGGATTACATGTGAATGTAATAAACAAGTCCGGACGGCCATCTACGCGTACATATGTTATTGCATCTTGTGCATACTCATGCATGTGCCATGGAATCCCTGTAAACGTAGCCGGTAATATAATAATTTTTCCTAATTCATTCGGATTTACATTGCCATCGTTGACAACTGCGTCACGTAAATTGATGTATTCTTCGGAGCGCAACTTGGTTTGATTCAATCGTATGTAGAGGAGTCGTTCGGTTTCGATTTTGGCATACATATCTACAATGTATTAATGAAACAATTGTCGACATTTCAAAATATGATTTTCGGTATTGCTACGAATCATGAATCGGTATGAATAGTAATTCATAGCACTAACTTTCCTATTCGTTTCCTCGCCTGTTTGTGGATTTCTCATTTTTATGTTGAAATGATATCCATCCTCTAATTCCCAAAACAAAATCGGATATTGTAATGCGTCGTATGAGCGACGAGCTTCTGAAATTCGTTGAACATTATAGTTTCTGCGATGAGGGATAATATCACATGAGTTGAATTCTTCGCCAACTATAACGATCGCTACTTCATCAATAGTTGGTGCGTTGTATTGTCGTTAATGTTGGCCAATTGGTGTTTTGTCTGCTCTAATTATAACTTTATAGTTATCAGCGGGCATTATTTCAAGAGCTATTTTGAACAATCGAATTAACTCGTTATGTTGATTGAATAAATTTTGTAAGTCAGGGACAATTTCTTGTCTAGTCCTTGTGTTGAATCGACAACGTTGATCGATTTGTCTATCTGTGTCTCCCATGAAATTAATTTGAAGGAATTTGTAATCTTCATTTGGCGGTGGTAGTATAGATCCAGCACGATGATAAACTTGCCCTTGTACTTTGAATGTCAGCATGTAATTTTCGCGCACAATATTTGTTGCACCGAACGATGTCATTTGAAAACATGAATTGTACTTACGTATGTTTACCAAAAAATGTTTCGATTCACTTGTATTACCTGATACTAACGTTAATAATGGCTCGACTGGTGAATGCAATTCTGGCAATTCAACATTTCCACTCGCGCAGCACATTCCTGGTGATTCAGCCTTAAATTTGAAGGCACTGCAATACATGCATAATTTATCTATTTTTCCAAAATCAACACATTTATGAAGATTGTAATCATAATTAGGATTGTAATTGAACGCTCCAAGATTCAAATCGATGTGTCCTGAGCGTCTAGATCGAGCAATGCGTACTCGAGCGGTTTCTAGTCTTGCCTCCCGCTGAATATCTCCGTGGGATAAACGGGTTTGAGCTATAAGTACTCATGCCGCGTTCAGTCTTACTTCTCGTTGAACGTCTGTTTCAGATGACCGGACTTGAGCAGTGCGTACTCGAACGGTTTCCAATCTTATACTTCTCGTTGCTCGTCGGTTTCTGAAGCTCGTGATCTCTTTTGACGTTTTGCTCCAGCTGTAGATCGGCCAATTGCTTTTCGTTTCGGTGGCATAATTACAATAAATACCAATTCTCACCACAAACAATAATGTTACAGATTCGACAGCAAATAGTTTTCGTATGTGTCAAGACGATGTACAAAACATGAATGATAAGGATTTAAATTGAATGATTAATATAATGTCTTTTGTTCAAGCAATAACAACTTTAAATGAATGAATATAACAAATTCATATATTTCATCCGCCCACAACTCCAAACAGATTAAAGCTAATTTTATTATATTGATGACCTAACTTCAAGTAATACTAAAGCATAGTGCAAAAAGTTCCATTGGAAATGGAAAAAAATTCACTAAGGCAAAATTTTTTGAGCTGGAAGCCGTCTCGTACGTCCTCAGAACACTCTGTCAAAGTTTCACCACAATCCGATGGATAGTTTTGGAGCGCATAAGGTACAAACATACAAACATTGATTTTTATTTATATAATATATATATATATATATATATATATATATATATATATATATATATATATATATATATATATATATATATATATATATATAAGTTACAACCCTCAGTTTCTCACGGTTTTACATAAAACTGCTAAATCAACTCCACGTGTGACCAAAGTCCAAGCCAGCCAGACGCTGACATGAAGAATTATAGAAACTTTCCACAAACTTGTAATAGTTGACTTTATATTTTGTATTGTAATAATTAGTTAGTTATGAATCGTCACCTGTAATGTTAACATCTCTGAAATCTCTAAATACTACTGTAACTTATCAGAAATAAATTTTTTGAAAACAAAACTTGAATAAGAAGTTTTATAATTGGCGCAGTCGGTAGGATACTCAAACGGAATACAAAATCGATTTCGGTACGTTTCTACGTTTTATTGAGTATCGTTCGGTAGTGTCCACCGCGAACCGTCACAAGCCTTCCTACGAGCGAACATCGTGAAGAAGACTTCAAGGTACTTCCCTGAAGAGAACAGCGAAGCCACCAGCGCACCAAGTCCGACGAATACGGGCCTGTCGCATCACGACGCAAAGCGAAGTCCTCCACGTCTGAGAAGAAGACATCCGAGCGACACATGGACAAACTACTCATATTTCTGTAAGTCATATGTCATTCAGAGATACTTTTCCACTTTTGGATTCAGATTTAGAAAACACAGATACAGAATCGGATTCCTCTGACTCACTAAATTATTTAAATACAAACGATTTGTTTTATCCCGAATTAATTGATCAAATATCAAATTTAACCATGTCGATCCCAACGGTACCACAAGGTAATGTTAGACCAATCTTAAAAAGGGAATACTTAGACATGATCCCAGAGTTTCACGGGGATAATAAACATTTACCCAGATTTTTGGAAGTTTGTGAAAAACTTGTAACTAAATTTTATAATACTGAAGATCCAACCGATTTTCAAAATGAATTCTTGATGCACACGATTCTATCAAAAATTAAAGGCGAAGCTGCCGATAATCTTGCAACATCAGTAATAACTTCTTGGTTAGCTGTTAAAACTGCTTTGTTGAATTCTTACTCCGACAAAAGAGATTGTTTCACGTTAGGTATCGAGCTAACAGAACTTAAACAAAACAATAATAGTCCATTTGAATTCTACAGTAAAATTCAAGAATATCTAAATTTACAAATATCTTATGTAAATAACTATGATCATGATAACGCTGCCGTACTTGCCTATTATTTTCGTGGGTACGCACTTCGTGTATTATTACGAGGTCTCAAAGAACCTCTTGGCACTCTCATGAGAACAAAAAACCCTAGAGATTTAAATGAAGCCTTAAGCATGTTAACCAATGATTTTCAATTAGAAAGTTCACCCAAATTACATGCTAAAATACAACAATATAAACCAAAACATATTCCAAACAATCACATTCCCAGACCAATGTCTCAACCTCACAAAAATACTCCCCAATTAACCTATAGACCTATGTCTAACCCAAATAACCAAAATAATCAAAATATGAATAACTTTCCATCAAATCGAACGAACGTTTTCAGACCAAATCAAATGAAAAATCTTCCTAGACCAACACCTATGAGTACAAGTACCAAACAATCTTTTACTCCGCGTCCAGGTCCGTCTCACAATAATTATTCACAACAACAATACCCATCTCGTTTCTACCAACAGAATCGTCGACCAGATATTATAGTTGAAGAATTATTTAATACAGAAACAAATGAATTGAATGACGAAGAGCAAAATTTTGATCGCGAAGAGCGAGATTCTGATAACGGAGATTATAGTAATCATAATTTTGAACGCGAATACGATCCTGACTCTTTTTTAGAGATAACAGCCTCGGACGAATAGAGCTTTTAAATCTTACGAACAACAATCAAAGCGAGTTACCTTTTATTATTTACCCTGAACACAATCTTAAGGTTTTAATTGATACAGGTAGCACTAGATCATTTATTAAACCCGATATTGCTCAAAAATATTACTCGCAGCAAATTAGAAACGATGCATTTAAAATAACAACAGCACATGGCACATCCACAGAAAATTTCAGTATTCTATTACCCTGCTCTAAATTATTTAAACAATCCGATTTGATATTAAAATATCATTTATTTGATTTTCACAACAATTTTGATATTCTACTTGGCCTAGATAATTTTAAAATGTTGGATGCAATAATTGATTTGACGAATGATAAAATAATAACTCCAACTAAGGAAATAAAAATTCATTACCATAAAATCATGCCACTCAAACGTTATATAAACATTCCACCCAAATCCGAAAAAATCACTAGATTTTACGTGAATAATATTGAAAATGGAGAAGCCCTTATTCCCGCATTGAATTCCAATAACCTAACCATTCCCGAAGGTATTTCTGAAATTGTGAATCATGAAATTTATTATCCTATTATTAATAATAGTGAATACGAAATAATTATAAATTCATTAATCCAAATTCAAGCAGAGCCATTAGAAAATTTCGAGATAAATAACTTAAATTTTAATTATCAGAAAAAAGATGGTTATTTTGATTTATCAAAGATTAGAACTGATCACATGAATCCAGAAGAAAAATTTGCCATCTTAAAGTTGATAAAAGAATATTCGGAAATATTTCATTCAGACGACAAAAAATTAACATTCACAAATGAGGTAAAACATCATATCAGGACAAAAGATGAAATACCAATATATACCAAGACCTATAGATACCCCGAAATCCATCGTAAAGAAGTTAAATCCCAAATTCAAAAAATGTTAGATCAAGACATCATCCGTCCTTCTCATTCCCCATGGTCATCCCCTGTTTGGGTAGTCCCAAAAAAAATCGACGCCTCCGGAAAACAAAAATGGCGCATAGTCATTGACTATCGAAAATTAAACGAGAAGACGATTGACGACAAATATCCTATCCCAAATATCAACACCCTCCTTGATAAGCTAGGTCGTTGCCAATATTTCACAACCCTTGATTTAGCCTCTGGATTTCACCAAATTGAGATGAATAAAAATGACATTCAGAAAACTGCCTTCAGCACAGAAAATGGACATTTCGAATTTTTAAGAATGCCCTTTGGCCTCAAAAATGCTCCTTCAACTTTTCAACGCGTTATGAATAATGTCTTGCGAAATTTGGTTAACGATATTTGCCTTGTCTATCTAGATGATGTGATTATATTTAGCACAAGTTTACAAGAACATGTAGAAAATCTCAGAGCCGTTTTTAATCGTTTAAAGAAAGCCAATTTGAAAATCCAAATTGACAAATCGGAGTTTTTCAAAAGAGAAGTAGCATACCTTGGACATATTGTAACACCCGAAGGAGTGAAACCAAATCCAGATAAAATTATAGCCATAAAAAATTACCCATTGCCGAAAACTAGTAAACAAATTAAATCATTTTTAGGATTATTAGGTTATTACAGAAAATTTATAAAAGATTTTGCAAAAATTACTAAACCTTTAACTAAATGCTTGAAAAAGAACGCCGAGATAAATGTTAATGACCCAGATTACGTCAGCTGTTTTAACTTGTGCAAAGATCTCCTTATCAACGAACCTATCCTACAGTATCCTGACTTCACCAAGCCATTCAACCTGACAACAGACGCAAGCAACTTTGCAATAGGCGCGGTTCTTTCTCAAGGTACTATCGGTTCAGATCTTCCTATCGCATATGCAAGTCGCACTTTAAATAGTTCAGAACAAAATTATTCAACAATCGAGAAGGAATTATTAGCGATTGTGTGGGCGACAAAATACTTCAGACCTTATCTTTTTGGCAGAAGGTTTAAAATTATAACTGACCATAAACCACTACAATGGTTATTTTCATTAAGCGAACCAAATTCTAAATTAGTACGTTGGAGACTCAGGCTTGAAGAATTTGATTTTGAAATCTTTTATAAAAAAGGTTCTTTAAATAAAAACGCGGATGCTCTCTCACGCATCGAACTTAACGTAAATACGACAACTGATCAAGGAACTCAGTCATTTTTCGACTTCATGAAAAATTTCAACGAGTAAATAGATCAAAATCTTGATACCGACTCTATGATTGCTGAACCGGATGATTCAGATTCTGACCAAGACAACACTGTACATTCAAATCCAGAAAATCCTATATTTAGAATCCCTATTACAGAACATCCAGTGAATAAAGGAAAAAATCAAATTATAATATCAGAAGTTTTACATTCCCCATCCTCTCCAAAGATTCAAAAATTGCAAGGCGATAAAATGCGAATCCATGTACAAATTTCGGAAGATAACTTCGAACAAGATATTATCAAATTTGTAAAAGAATTTATAGTTCCTAAAGTGAGATATTATCTTTATTTCGAACAACCAATTTATGAAAAATTTAGCACAATAATGCAGAAAAATTTCAAAAATTCAGAAATTAATTTTATCAAATCTAATTCGAAATTAATAGACATTGAAAGTGATGAAGAGATAGAAGAGAAAATAAGGAATTACCACGAAGGTAAAACTAATCATAGAGGTGTAACTGAAACACATAACCAATTGAGAAGAATTTATTATTGGCCAAATCAAATAAAGACGATCACTGATTTCATAAACCAATGCGAAATTTGTTTAACATCTAAATATGAGCGAAATCCTATCAAACCCAAATTCAATATAACCCCAACACCATGTAAACCATTTGATGTATTACATGTAGACACCCTCAGCCTAGAAAACACTAAATTTTTAACTATTATTGACGCTTTCTCGAAATATGCTCAAGCATACAAATTAAACGCGAATAATGCAGTTGAAATTAGTAATAAACTTGTTCATTATTTCTCTCATCACGGTACCCCAAAACAAATTATCTCAGATAATGGTTTAGAATTTAAAAATAATGTTGTTAGAGAATTATTGAAATTGCACAAAATTGACATTCACTTTACTAGCTCTCAGTACCCAAATTCTAACGGTTCAATTGAAAGATTTCATTCCACACTGATAGAGCACGTACGTTTGTTTAATCAACAAGATGATTTTAAAAGGGAATCTATAGAGATAAAAGTTTGTTATGCAATTGTAGCATATAACAATACAATCCACACGTCAACCCAGTTGAAACCGATTGAAATTATTAATGGTCATTTAGATGTAAATTGTTTTTAGATATTGAATTAGAACAGCAATTAACACAAGATTACGTAGAGAAACATAAAAATAAAACAAAACAAATTTACAAAATAATAAATGAAAAATTGCGTACCAAGAAAACAAATTTGATGAATAAAATTAATGAAACGCGTGAAAATTTGCCGGAAATTCCTAAAACTGTATTCGTTCATAATAAACAAAAGGTGAATAAAACGCAACAAAATAAATTCAAGAAAGAGAAGATCAAAAGTTTCAATAAAAACTTGAAAACTGCTGAAATTGAAATAAGTTCAGACAAAAAACAATCTAAAATCCACCTATCAAATATTAAAAGACCTAGAAAAATTACAAAAATCTCCGATCTTCCAGGTCCATCAACCTCACACTCATCTCAGGAATAATTGTCCAAGACATAACACAAAACCATGGACTTTTGACTTTAAATTTGGGACCAGCCAAACTCCAAGAATCCAAACACACATTCCTTCATTATTACGATTTGGAATTGTTGTACCAACAATACAATAGATTAAACTTTCAATACGAGAATTTGACGAAAACAATAGCAAATAATACGCAAGATGAATTCACGAATAATGACAAAATTATTAGATTCATTCAAAATTCAATCATTAGTAAATTGAATCATTTGATTGTAAGTCCAAATTATCGACAGAAAAGAGGACTTATCAATGGCTTAGGATCAGTCATAAAATCAATCACAGGAAATTTAGATGCTCAAGATGAGAAGAGATATAATAAAATTTTAAATCATTTGCAAACCAATCAACAAAAATTGAATGATCAATTGAAAAATCAATACTCTGTTACGGAAAGATTGACGAAGCAATTTAACAAAAGCATTGAAGTTATTAGGCAAAATGAAATTATTTTGAATTCAAAAATTGAACAATTATTACACATTGTTGTCAGTGGAACCTTTAAACTAAATAGAATTCACGTTCTTGACATTTATAGTCAATTAAACACTCTATATACGATGATTTTAAATATTTTACAAGATGTTGAAAATTCGTTAACATTTTGTAAACTTCACGTGATGCATTCAAGTATTATACAGACTCACGATCTTTTAGTAGAGTTAAATAAAATTTCAAAATATTATAATAATGAATTGCCATTTGAACCACTTGCTGAAAATATTCCAGAAATAGAAAAATTATTATCAGTTAATTGTAAATTAGAAACCAACAAGATCATTTATTTTATTGAAGTCCCTATAAACTTTGAAACTGAATTTCAACTGATAAGTTTAATACCGATCCCTACTAAGCACGAAACCGATTTTGTAACTGTTGTGCCAAACAAAAATTACTTTTTAAAATCAATTGATGGACAATTGAAATCTCTTAATGATTTATGTACCAAGGGAAATATTTACCAGTGCCCGAATAAAGTAAATAATGTAGAAGACAATACTTGCGAGAAAAATATAATTATGAAGAATGAAAATATAAATTGCGAGTATATAAAAATCAAAATGAATAGAAATTACATTGAATTATTAGAAGATGTGAACCAGTTTTTGGCTATTCTCCTACAGCCCGAAATAATTTATTCATACTGCAAACAAGGAGACGAAGTAAGAAAATTGGAAGGGATATTTTTAATAAAAGAGAATACAGAAAATTGTGAAATTAAATTTAGAAATCAAACATTACAATTTAACGAGAAATCATCAGGGAAACCAATTTTAATGGAAAACTTTGACTTTAAATTAAATACAAGCCAAATTTCAAGAACAAGTATCAAATTGAACACAATTCAAGATCTTCAAATTCCAATGAATAAGTACGAAGATATCACCAATCAAGATGAAGATGAAGAAATATTGCCAAATTATTCAATAATAATTTTATATGTTTTACTAGTTACAGTTGTAATTAGCCTGTTCGCAGCACATCTTCATAAGAAATTCAAAGGATCGAAATCAACTCAATCCAAAATCCAAGACATCGAATTACGGTCTTCAATCGGCCAACCTGTCACTAGATTACCCGATGAAGCCCAATTTTAGGGGGGAGGAGTTACAACCCTCAGTTTCTCACGGTTTTACATAAAACTGCTAAATCAACTCCACGTGTGACCAAAGTCCAAGCCAGCCAGACGCTGACATGAAGAATTATAGAGACTTTCCACAAACTTGTGATAGTTGACTTTATATTTTGTATTGTAATAATTAGTTAGTTATGAATCGTCACCTGTAATGTTAACATCTCTGAAATCTCTAAATACTACTGTAACTTATCAGAAATAAATTTTTTAAAAACAAAACTTGAATAAGAAGTTTTATAATTTATATATATCCAATGATGAACAAGAAAGTCACGTGATGTTCACGTCGGATTTTTCCAGAAAACCGTGCGTTCATTTGCTCCACTCTCACCACATACTTTCCAGTGTGACGTACGTTCGTCTGCAGACTACCTGGCACAGATTCTACCAGGCAAATGCAAATTTTCTTGAGTTCATCATTGTGCAACACACACATGAACAGAATTACCCATCATGCGTTTCTTTGTCGTACAATGCACTCCACCCAAACGCCTCGTTGCAATACTCCAAAAGCTTCCAATGGGATCCTAATCAGTAAAATCTACTGATCAATCAAGCACCTTGATTCTATTCTCCAGCATTAAAGCCTTTTGCAGTCCCAAACTGTAACAAAGGGCCAAGTCACGCTGAAATGCTCCGTTGAAGGTTGTGACGATGTTGCTGAGTCACCCCGTAATTTACAACAATTTCTGTACATGTACCGTTGGTCTAGCGGTTAGCGTGCTCGCTTGGTGCGTCAGCGTTCAGGGTTCGAGACCGCACCAAGTAAACTTTTATATTTTTATTTTTGATTCAAAATCGGTATGCAGCAAGTTGAGACTGAAAAATTAAATATTTAATGGATAGGCAGTATATAAAGCCTCCGATTTTGAAGAGAAGTCAGTTGAACTGTAGCGCCTTCCTACAGTTGAGCTCCCCAGAGCTGGGCTGTAGCGTCTTCCTACAGTCCACCAGCTCTCCAGGCTAGTGGACAGCCTCCGAGTTAGCAGCCAGTAGCGTTCGTCAGACTAAGGGTAAGCAAACCGATACCTAGTGCCCGACTTGCGTCTTCCAAGTCTCCGTCCTAGTATCCAGCTCGCGTCTTCCGAGCTACACCCTAGTTCCGACTCGCGTCTTCCGAGTTAACGTCCTGTTATCCAGCTCGCGTCTTCCGAGCTATTTCCTAGTGATCCGACTCGCGTCTTCCGAGTTAACGTCCTGTTATCCAGCTCGCGTCTTCCGAGCTACTTCCTAGTGTTCCGACTCGCGTCTTCCGAGTCATCGTCCTTCACTTCTGTTTCAGTGGATCTGCGTTGTGAAGTACGTAAAAGTATCCGTCAGTCTGTATACTTCGTCAGTAAGTATATTCCGTCAGTCAGTATACCCCGTCAGTCAGTATACTCAGTCAGTTAGTATACTCAGTCAGTCAGTATACTCAGTCAGTTAGTATACTCAGTCAGTTAGTATACTCAGTCAGTCAGTATACTCAGTCAGTTAGTATACTCAGTCAGTTAGTATACTCAGTCAGTTAGTATACTCAGTCAGTTAGTATACTCAGTCAGTTAGTATACTCCGTCAGTCAGTACAGTCAGTAGTCAGTCAGTGTACTCAGTCAGTCAGTACACTCCGTCAGTCAGTATACCCCGTCAGTCAGTACAGTCAGTAATCAGTCGGTAAACTGAGTCAGTCAGTACAGTCAGTAGTCAGTCAGTATCAGTTAGTAGATTCAGTCAAGTAGTCGATTATTTAGACAAGCGGTCAATCACTTGATTGTTACAATGATTTTGTTGACACTATTTGACATTGTTGAGATGGTCTAACAATAGAAAATATTATTGGTGTTACTTTTGTATTATCTTGATGTTTATTTTCAACTATATTAAATAGAAATATTTTATTTTGGTAAAAACTGTTACTCTTTTGTTGCGTGTACCCCGTTCTCCTTTTTCAGCAAGATTTCAGAAACCTGGACATCATACCTCCACAGAGCTATCTTGGCACGTACAACAGGCTGTCGCTCCGTTAAGTAAATGGCGCCCGAGCATTGAGTAAAAGTTAGCGACAGGCCCAAAAGTACGTCACATATTTCTGACGTTCCAAGCGGGAACGTCACAAATTTCTGGCGCCCGAGCAGGGACTCGATGAAGGCAAATTTTGTTTGAAAATAAAAGAGGAGCAAACATGCTAGTAGAAGAGGATCCAGAAGGTTCATGGGTGTACGAGCAGCAGGCGGGCGCTGACCAGGGCAGATGGAGCCATAGAGTGGTTCACCATCCCAGCAGTTCCCCCAGTGTTAGTGTTGCCCCCCCTGAGTGCGTATTCTACCCTTCCCCCCTCTCTGAGAGGAAAGACAATAGTGTGTCAGTGATTGTGTTTTAGACTAAGCTAGTTGTTAAGTTTTTGGTAGTTTGGATTAGTATGTAAGTTGATTCATTTGGTTAATATGTAAGATATACTGAAGATTTTGTTTTGAAGCTTGGAAAAAAAAAATTTACTGTTTATAATTTTTTTTTTGAGGAAGGAAGAGGAGGGTGTGACGATGTTGCTGAGTCACCCCGTAATTTACAACAATTTCTGTACATGTACCGTTGGTCTAGCGGTTAGCGTGCTCGCTTGGTGCGCCAGCGTTCAGGGTTCGAGACCGCACCAAGTAAACTTTTATATTTTTATTTTTGATTCAAAATCGGTATGCAGCAAGTTGAGACTGAAAAATTAAATATTTAATGGATAGGCAGTATATAAAGCCTCCGATTTTGAAGAGAAGTCAGTTGAACTGTAGCGCCTTCCTACAGTTGAGCTCCCCAGAGCTGGGCTGTAGCGTCTTCCTACAGTCCACCAGCTCTCCAGGCTAGTGGACAGCCTCCGAGTTAGCAGCCAGTAGCGTTCGTCAGACTAAGGGTAAGCAAACCGATACCTAGTGCCCGACTTGCGTCTTCCAAGTCTCCGTCCTAGTATCCAGCTCGCGTCTTCCGAGCTACACCCTAGTTCCGACTCGCGTCTTCCGAGTTAACGTCCTGTTATCCAGCTCGCGTCTTCCGAGCTATTTCCTAGTGATCCGACTCGCGTCTTCCGAGTTAACGTCCTGTTATCCAGCTCGCGTCTTCCGAGCTACTTCCTAGTGTTCCGACTCGCGTCTTCCGAGTCATCGTCCTTCACTTCTGTTTCAGTGGATCTGCGTTGTGAAGTACGTAAAAGTATCCGTCAGTCTGTATACTTCGTCAGTAAGTATATTCCGTCAGTCAGTATACCCCGTCAGTCAGTATACTCAGTCAGTTAGTATACTCAGTCAGTCAGTATACTCAGTCAGTTAGTATACTCAGTCAGTTAGTATACTCAGTCAGTCAGTATACTCAGTCAGTTAGTATACTCAGTCAGTTAGTATACTCAGTCAGTTAGTATACTCAGTCAGTTAGTATACTCAGTCAGTTAGTATACTCCGTCAGTCAGTACAGTCAGTAGTCAGTCAGTGTACTCAGTCAGTCAGTACACTCCGTCAGTCAGTATACCCCGTCAGTCAGTACAGTCAGTAATCAGTCGGTAAACTGAGTCAGTCAGTACAGTCAGTAGTCAGTCAGTATCAGTTAGTAGATTCAGTCAAGTAGTCGATTATTTAGACAAGCGGTCAATCACTTGATTGTTACAATGATTTTGTTGACACTATTTGACATTGTTGAGATGGTCTAACAATAGAAAATATTATTGGTGTTACTTTTGTATTATCTTGATGTTTATTTTCAACTATATTAAATAGAAATATTTTATTTTGGTAAAAACTGTTACTCTTTTGTTGCGTGTACCCCGTTCTCCTTTTTCAGCAAGATTTCAGAAACCTGGACATCATACCTCCACAGAGCTATCTTGGCACGTACAACAGGCTGTCGCTCCGTTAAGTAAATGGCGCCCGAGCATTGAGTAAAAGTTAGCGACAGGCCCAAAAGTACGTCACATATTTCTGACGTTCCAAGCGGGAACGTCACAAGGTTCGTACAAATGAAGCGATCCTACGACGGAGTTCAACATCGAGATATTTTGTCGCATCGTTGCACATGAGGACCCTCGACTGGACATTGTTTTGCAATTTACTGCTTTTAACGGGCCACAAGTGGAATAAATTCCGAACGACTGAACCAATGACCAGTCAATCGACATGTGGAGACAATTCAGTTGATCAAACAGCTGGCTGAGTCACGCACGAAGACTTCTTTGGTCAATAGTCCAGTCGACATGTACTTTGGGGCCGGAAAAAATGCGAACTTGATGAAACTCTGATATGTTGTTTTTGATGACCCGATAGTGTTATTTCCTTGTTTTCCGACTAAAATTTTGCGAAGCAATTTTCGGGGGAAGGGAAAAACCACGAAATTTTTGCACTTTTTTCAGTTTTGGCCCTGTAACTTTCTCCCCTTCATTCCTACGCCTTAGATCATCAAGTTCAACTTTGTAGAGCATCAAACTTCAGATAAATTTGATGCGTGAAACTAGTTTTTGAACTCACTAAGTTCCAAGATACAGCACTTCAAAAAAGTCAAAAATTCCTGAAAATCTAAAAAACATAAAAAATGGCAGTTTCCGCTAAATATCTTCAATTTTCCAATATTATTTATAGTATTATGGTATCTAGTTTCATTCTGACATAGAAATCGATCAACAATCCACCCCACACCCTGCCTACCCATGCCACCATATCTGGAGGCACGGTGGTGCCCTCGCCAAGACAAGTCAAGCAAGACCAGTCAAATTAAGCGCAACAGCACTAACTACTTCTCTCGAAGAGCTTCGTCGTTTTTTTGAACCCTCCAAACTTGGGTTTGGATTATACCAGATAAACAAAATTCTTGGGATATGATGTCAATAGTAGACTTATTAAACATATTGGCTGGTACCACAAGCTCTGTTTCAGGCTATACTAGCTATGTATATCAAAATAAATTTTGTAGAAATATGTGTTTCCCATAATTTGTATCTGAAGATTATTTTATAAAGAATATTGCGGTGGATTTTAATTGCGTCAAGACACATCTTGACACAATGCTCCTAGTATCGCCAAAAATAGAGCTCGTGGTACCAGCCATGAAGTCTCAATTGCATAGTTCTTATACATTAAATTTTATTGATATTAAAAAAAAAAACCGATTTCGTCACTGACTCGCGTACTGATGATCATCAGAATTCTTATGCTACTTCCTGAAGCTTTAGAATGCTGACATTCATTATGTAAGCTAGTATTGGTACACAAACAACAACAAAATTCTGAAAATTGGAACTTTCAGCCCCCAATCCCTTAAATTAGGGGAAGGAAATTTGTACGAGACCTGCAAATTCTGATGCCAGAGATCTGAAAATTGATAAAGGGACTACTTGTTATGAATAATAGTGAAAAGAAACTGACTAAAAGAAGTGGAGTCTCACCAAAAATATTTCTATGTAAAATGTTGCCAAGACGAGACCATATGGCTCACAGTATCAAAAAGTTGTCAGATCTCATGTAGAGCAAGGCTTCTAACTCTACACGCTATGATTCTACAAGCCTCCTTGTCCATCTACCTGTCTAGCCACTACTCATTCAGTAGGGAGCTACAAGAACTATTGTATGACAGAAAAGTGATGAATAGTGAATAAATTTCTCACCTTATGCCCATGTGAATGTATCGAAATGACCAAGTCGCATATTTTGACTGAGGTGTAGAGTGTGTGAAGTTATGGCTCGTAGAATTAGAGTGTGTAGAGTTAGAGGCTTGGCTCTACATGAGATCTTATAACTCTTTGACAGTGCGAGCCATATGGCTTCGTCTTGGCATCATTTTACATGAAAATGTTTTTGGTGGGATTCCACTTCTTCAAGTGAGTTTTTATTCCACTATGATTCATAACAAGGAGTCCCTATATTAATTTCAAGATCTCTAGCATCAAAATTTCTGGAAGTCTCATACAAATTTTCATCCCCTAGTTTAAGTGGTTGGAAATAGATGTTCCAAGTATTAGAATTTTGTTGTTGTTTGTGTACTAATACTAGCTCACATACCAAATTCCATCATTCTAGGACTTCAGGAAGTAACCCAAGAATTCTGATAATCATCAGTGAGCGAGTCAGTGACGAAATCGAAGTTTTTCAGATGTCAATAAAATTTAAAGTATAAGAATTATGCAATTAAAACATTATATGTTTAATAGGTCCACTATTGACATTATATCTCGATAATTTTGTTTATCCGGTAGGTATAATCCAAACTCAAGTTATTAGGGTTCAAAAAAACGACGAAGCTCTTCGAGAAAGGTATGTAGTGCTCTTGCGCTTAATTTGACTGGTCTTAATGGGGGCACTACCGTGCCTCCAGATATAGTGGCATAGGTATGCAGGGTGAAGGGGAGGTGGTTGATTGATTTCTGCGTCAAAATGAAACTAGGTACCATGAAAAAATCTGAAAAATAGAAGATATCCAGCGAAAACCCGCGTTTTTAATGTTTTTTTAGATTTAAAGAAATTTTTACTTTTTTTGAAGTGCTGTATCTTGGAACTTAGTGAGTCTACAAACAAGTTTTTCGAATTAAACCTATCAAAAAATTTCATGTTCTACGAAACTGAACTTGATGATCTAAGGCGTAGGAATGAAAGGGAGAAAGTTACAGGGCGAAAACTGAAAAAAGTGCCAAAATTTCGTGGTTTTTTCCTCCCCCTGGAAATTGCTTCGCGAAGTTTTGGTCGAAGAATACTCATATAGCACTATTAGGTGTTCAAAAAATATACCTAAGTTTCATCAAGTTCGCATTTTTTCCTAGTTCGCCCCTATTTTTCGACATGCCGACTGGACTACAAGGTAAATCACTTCTGGATCTGCCGCCGTATGTATGATCTGAGGTATTTTTTTGCCACGTGAGCTGATTCAAGCTTGTCAACGGCGCATGCAACAGAGTTCACGAGGCTTCCAAGGTCTGGACAAGCCCTATTGTGCTAAGAGGGAGCAAGAAACAATAAAGCTGATTGGGTGTGCAGATGTGTGTTTGATCAGATGATTCAAGAACAGAGAGAGCGATCGTTGGTCAATTTCTGTTGCAATCGCCTCTCATTTTCTATTATCTTCTACGATTGAGCTCATGTTATCAAAAAAGATCGATGAACTAATCGCCGAAGCCATCGATTATCCTAAATTATTCAACGTTGGGAAAAATTATCTGAGACTAATGAAGGAAAAAACGGTTCAGATCTCATTTTTCAATGGATATGTTCTATTCAGGTGGAGTTCTGTATGAAATAATTAAAATTCAACGTCTCAACAGCAAAGTGCTGCTTTTTTAAAGTGTGAATGTATAATACATTTGCATATAAACTCTGCTGTTGGAACGTTGTGTTTCCAATTATTTTTACAGAACTTCACCCAAATAAAACATATTCATTACCTAAGATTGTTTCTGGATCGATATTGATATATCTTCTATTGGAGTTCCTATTTAAATACTCCATATTGAACATCTCCTAGGAAGTTTCCATTTGCTAATTAATGGATAACAAAGAAGAGAATTCACTCAATTGTCACTTTAAAACATTAATACCAACTCCTAGAACGATGAATGTAAGTGTTGCACAAAAACAATAGCAGATTCCATCAATCTGCAAATATCCATTTTAAAAAGTATTAGATATGATCAGAGCAGTATAACATGTCCGATGGAATAACAAGAATAAGGTTAGGGACGCTACATTGAGTGAATCATTTGTGGATTGACATATCTTAAAGTGAATATCTGTAATGATTCTAGCACTTGATCTTGGTTGGTGTTGGGAATATGATCTCAAGTCAATTGAATAAGTGATCTCCACATCATTTTCTGCGTTACTAAACGTATCCTCCAAGTCATGTCTTAGAGATTCATTGATTTCATACACTTTGTAGATATTGAGCCAATTCATGCCAAATACAACGTATATCATGTTGAAACTCACCACTACTCCAATACACACGAGAATACATCTGCTGATTATGAGAAATACATCATTTTCTGTCAGAATCATGTAACAGGTACAAACAAAACAAGCTGCCATTGTGAATATTTCAGATTCTATTTTCATGATGGACATATATAGATTATGTGTCCCAAAAGCCTTAGAGCACAATCGATTGCAGCTTGATCTAGAACCACTTTTTCAAGCACAAAGGTTCTTGTAATATAAGTTCATAATACAAGAACTCCCTAAACACCGAATGAGCCGTACAAACCATCTATGGTTACCAACATACCAGCTAGTCCACTATTAAAGAGAAGATGGATGAGAGTATATCCAGAACAGATTGATATAAAAAAAGTTAGCACTGAAACATTAAACATGAAGTCAAAACTCTCTATATGCTCCTGGATATCGGGTAGTAGCGCAATTTTTTCCAATCATTAATAAATAATTGCCTGGTCTTCTAAGCGACTCATTTATTTGAAACCCTCGAATAGTAATTTGTAGCTGCATCAATTATAAGAGGTGATTCAATTAGAGATACTTTTCTTGTCCAATCACGCGTGACAATTTGTCATTCGATGATTGTTTAGTATTGTAATATCTATTGCTTGGAAGGAAATAGTTTATTATCAGACAGAAACCAATATTCTTCAAGTTTTTCGCTTTTATAGGGAAACCTGTTCTCTCGAAAGTCCCAGATCTAGTCTAGCACATGTTGCTAGATTTTTCCATCGTGCGGAGCAGTGTGGTGCGGCGCGGTGCGATACAACAAGAATGGAAGGCCCCACCCAGACAATGTCAGTTCCAAACCCACCCCACCTATACGAATTTCTATACTTTCGCACGTTACACTTTCCCCTTCTTAAGAGTGTTTCGCTTTGAAACACATCTACATGTCTATGTCATAATCGACACTTGTCGCCCTTGGAGTAATTAGTAGTTTGGTTAAAGTAGCAGTCGATAGTTTTTGGTCTGACAGGGTCTGCTGGGTGGAAACAGCAGACCAGTATTTGGATTCTGCTGTCCCACAGTATATCCTGCTACGCCCCTGAAGGGCGATCCCGTGCAAGGCCGGTTGAACAGCGGCTAGCTCTAGTGGAGTGAGGGTGTGGGTGTAGAGTTCTCCAAAGCAAAAAAACTACAAAATGTGGGCGCCAGCTGACCAAAAGCCGGCGGTCAACGAAAGGGTTGATCAGCAAACAAATTACGGGTAGGAAACGAAGCAGGAAATTTCGACAAAAAAAAACTATGGACCCGACTGATCTCAACTAGTTGAATGTATCATCAAAATAATATAGTACTAATATTTCTCAATTATTGAGAATAGCGTTGAGCAAATCAACTTTTGACCAAACACAGAAATCTGTAGGTAATATAAAATAAATAGTTATTGATAATCCGATCACACAGTGCTGCTAAAAAGATTAACACTAGTGAGCTGATATCCGCGAGGGAAGGTTATGACATACCCACTGTAAGCATCGAGGGCTGCGTTTGAGTAAATGTAGCTGAATACTAGCGCAGCAATGACGCATAACATTCACGGTGGTACCAGCGCGATGGAATGCGATCGCTCAAACCATAATACGTATTCTGCAGCCAGCCCTATAAACTAGACGGTTGTGGCCACGCCCTACCCAGGAAACTATTTGCGCAATCAAAATTGCAATAAACAAAATTATCTAAGCACGTAGTGAGGTCGGACTTTACATACGTTAAGTCAACTACAATGCGTACATAAAGTACTTCACACTTAACAAAAAATAGGCCCAGTGGACCAATGAATAATCAACAATTTTTGATGATAATTTATAATTTTGAGGATAGTTGAAAAGTTTGGAAATAGTTATAACGATTTTTGAGAAAAATAAATAGTTTTGAGAATATATAATAATTTTTAGAATAATTAATAATTTTGAGAATAGTGGTGCAAGGGCTTATCTGCATAGAATAGTGAGCGTTGTTCCCCCAGCTGCTCACATCCAATATTTTACACTTAGGTCCAATAATTAAACTTAGCTGGGCTCGTAACTTTCGCGTGCCAAGTGGTACCCAATTCCCACAACAGACAGGACTCGATCGAACAGCGGCGTCGCATTAGAAATTTCCCCGCGGGTGACAAAAGGACAAACCTTCAGCAGATTTTCAAAGGTGAATTCCTTCACCACTAAATTCCCCTCAGCTTCCCTTACTGGGTTGCAAAATTCCAAGTAACAAGCCAACAGAACGTTAAGAAACGAATACAGAGTTAAACCAATTGCCAGGTGGCGTGAGCACGTCCATGCCGCATAAGGAATATCAACCAATTGATAAGTTAATTATAGATATGAATAAATCAGTGTATCACTTAGCATTTCGATACATCTAAAGTGAATAATTGAGTCAGAATAGACATAAAATTGGATTGGTCTTACCTTAGTTTGCGGTCAGCTTGAAAGTGATTCTGACGAATCTTTTGATTCAAATCCAGGGTTCTCACGAGAAAAATAATATCCACACAATTGATGGTCGCAAAAATCCAAATAAATTTGAGCAGCACTCCCACAATATACAAATAAAGAGATGCACATTCAACCAACAACTCCAAAAGTTCGTTACTGACTTTTTGCGTCAATTGACGAGCAGAAACCGAGACATTCAATCAAATTATGGATCGTAAAGATTGGACTCCGTGAACCAATGTATGTAGGAGTAAATAGTACATTTATGAGAGGAGGGTTGATTAAAGATGGCGCTACATTTGTTAGAATTGAGACCGTAACAACTCTCTTCTTCTCCAAAACAAGATATTTCGAAGAAATATCTGACAATAAATACTACCCAAGTACTAAGAAAATAGCAACATCCAAGAACAAGCCAATGTCATGCACCATGAAGCAAAAAATAAAATGTGAAAGCAAATCCTAATTCGGGTCATCTTCAGGATGATGCTTCAAGCTCTGGCTACTCCGAGTGCCGTTCATAATGCTACCATCCAGAGTTTTCAGCTGGTACGTATCTAAAGATACACGTTTGTGAATTCTAAACGGCCCTATGAATTTATTAGCTAGTTTTGCAGAGATTTTTTTGGATGCGTCCGATAGAACGAAGTTTTTGCGCCACACCAACTGGTCAGGGTAGAAGTCAACCTTTCGACGGCGAAGATCATAACGTGCTTTCGATTTGAAGTGGAATTCTCGAAGACGCTCACGTACGTCATCGTACAGTTTTTGAAAGTTGCAGGCACGTGATACCAATTTATCTTCATCTCGTGCTAGTCCTACATCCCTAATATTATCAACACCGGAAGAATCTCGATTATCGGAGTTGTCTTACAAACACACTTCGCGTCCGAAATTTATGAAATATGGAATGAGATTAGTGACTTCGTGACGCGCGGTGCGTACAGCGCACGCAAGTTCAGGTAGGTATTTGTTCCATTCTTTCTGATTGTCCGATACGAACGACACGAGCATCGTTTTCAACACGTAGCTTACCCTCTCCGCAGGATTAGCCTGTGGTTGATAGAGCGACGTTTACGCAATCCTTACGCCATATTTGGCCATCAACCAAACGTATTCCTTATAGCGGAATTGAACGCCGTTATCGGAAATTATGATGCGCAGAGCTCCAAATAACAAAAACACATTTTCTAGATGTCTCAAAATGCTAGTCGCCGTCCCATGGTCTAGGAATCTTCGAATGCCCGCCCATGCTACCTGTTGGAGCTTTTTGCTCAGGTTCACTTTCGATGCAGATGCGGCAGCATTTATTATATTTTGCTACATCTGTTCTCATTTCAGGCCAAGTTAACTTTTGAGTCAGCCTATTCAATGTCTTAGATACACCTAGATGCACACAAGTTGGTACATCATGGTGAGCAGAAATCAATTCCCTTCGTCTCGATTTGGGCACTACCTCTTTCCACTTTTCTGCCTCATCAACGAGTCCAAAACCATCTGATCTCTGGTACTCATACAACCGTTGTCTCGTAATACGGAACGCGGGGTAATGAGGGGATCCTTTTGTACCGCCCTCATAAGACGCAAGTACCACGGTTTATTCGGTTCTTGGGTTCTTCCTCCTTCTACAACATCTACGACTGGTAGGGCGCGCGATATTGCATCAGGAACAACAAGCTCCTTGCCCTTCCGATGGACAATATCAAAATCGTACTGATGTAACCTCACGGCCCAGCGTGCTAATCGACCTGAAGGGTTTTGAAGGTTTTGTAGCCACAGCAATGAATAATGGTCAGTGATTGCTGTGAACTTTGTACCTTCTAAGTACGGCCTCAGTTTCTCAATCGACCACAACAAGGCCAAAAGCTCTTACTCGGTAGTAGAGTGGTCACGCTCTGGACGAGTGAGAAATCGCGACAAATAACAAACTACTTTCTCACCTTCCGAATACTGCTGCGTGAGAACAGCGTCTACTCCGTAGTTTGAAGCATCGGTTTGCAACGTGAATTCTCGTGTGGAATCAAGGCACGTCAAAATTGGTGCTGACACTAAACTATCCTTCATACTATACCAAGCTTCATCACAAGTCTTGTCCCACAAAAAACGCGAATTTATCTTTAACAACGAGGTTAAAGGAGCTATCAAAGTAGAATAATGTGGTTCTAACCTCCGATACTACGAAGCCATGCCCACCAACCGTCGGACTTCTGACACGCAAGTTGGAGTAGCTATTCCCAAAATCGCTTGAACCTTGTCCGGATCCACATGCAACTCACGACTATTGACAACATATCCGAGCTATTTGAGCTCCTTCCTACAAAACTCGCATTTATCCTTGCTCAACGTCAATCCAGCCTCCTGCAGCCGTTTTAACACAATTTCCAAAATTTCCATGTGTTTGTCGAAGGTTTGTGTAACGATCACATTATCGTCAAGATACACAAACACATGGGGCTCGAGATTGACGTCAATGATCTGATCAATAAAAAGCTGCCACGTTGTCGGGGCATTGTGCAGGCCAAACGGCATCCTGCGAAACCGGAACAACCCACGGTTAGGAATGGTGAATGCCGTATATTGTTTTGATTCCTCCGCCATTGGTATCTGCCAGTAGGCCGATTTTATGTCAAGAGAGCTCGGAAACTTGGCGTCACGCAACTTGTCAAGCGTACTGGATACATAGGGAAGCGGATATGCGTCAAGTTCAGTCACCGCGTTCACCTCCCGGAAATCTACGCAGGAACGATTTGAGCTGTCCTTTTTTAGAACTATCAGTATCAGAGAAGACCAAGGGCTATTTGAATTCTCTATTATACCCTGCTCAAACATATAATCTAGCTCCTTGACAACGTGTTTGTGCATAGCCGGAGATATTGGATAATACCTCTGCTTAATCGGAGCGCTTTCTGTACAGATTACATGATGCACTCGATCAGTGTAGCCCAACATTTCACTCTCTGAGTCACTTAACATTCTAGGCAGCAGCTCTAAAAGTCTACTTTCTTGCCCTATCGTTAAATGGCTTCTAGGCTGTATCGCGTTGCAATCAAGGCTGGGTGAAGCAGAAAACAATCATTCGCTAGAACGTGAGTCTGGAACAACTCCCAATATTCGCCAAAAACTAGTGCCCAAGATTAGTAAATGTGGTTACTCCGGAACCACAACAAATTTAACCAACCTAACCCTATCCCTCAACCTAATCGGAACAGTTACCGTATCAATACTTTTATATTTATTCCCATTGGTAACTGCACAAGTCCTATTCCATGCCATCAATTGAATATTAGGACTCTCAAGGATATATCATCTCTGTTTTCCTACGATAGTGCACAAAGCACCAGAATCTAGGAGACCAGGAAAAGATTCTTCAAAAATAAAAATTCCAAATACGGGCGCTCATTATCTCGCATGTGAGACAAAATGAAATCAAGAAGTATATTACTCTCGCTACTGACTGATTTCAGGTTCGAATGTTGCAATACACGGTCATTTACAGCATCTACCGTTCGTTTCCCGAATTACAACTAGGACATGTTTTGACGGTTACATCTAATTTTCCGCATTTATACCAATGGAGCTCAGAAGGGGCTCTACAATTAGCAACCAAATGACCAGGCTTCCCACAATTAAAGCAAGTTCTTGTACCGGTAATTTCTGCAACAGGAATCGTACGCGATTCAGGTCGTTGATAAGCCAAATCTGGCTCTAAGCATTGACTAGGAGGTGAAGGCTCCTTAAAAACGTTCTTTACGTATGCTTAGCTCCTCCAATTGCGTACAAACATCATCGAATTCCTCTATTGATTTGTATACGTCTGGCAGTAACCGATCCTACAAATTTGGTTGCAAATCTCGACGTGTAGCAGTAATGCGATCTGTTTCACATGGCTTACTGCTAAATCTACTAAATAAACATTCCATACTGGCAATATACACCGATGCTTTCTCCTCACGGCCTTGTGTTTTACCATCTATATCTCTTTTCGAATCAAAATCGTAATCCATGGGTAAAAATGAGAGGCCAATTCATCCCACGAAGACAGATGCGATCGTTCTGCACGAAACCAAACTAATGCGTCACTAGTGAAGAGATCGATGGCTGAAGCGAACACCTGGCTCTTAGTTACTCCACGCGCGATACGAAGCTCTTCGATACGCTCTAAGAAATTGGACAAACAGGACCGACCATTATATTTGACATTCCATTTGTGAGTAATGTTATGCGCTTTCTCCGACGAGGAGCTAGAGATCTGTGCCAGATTCCGTGAAATCAACCCCAATGCTTGAGCTAAGCGTGCGTCATTGGTTCTCGGTGAAGCCGTTTCTACTTTTGAAGCATCGTCATCCGTATTACTAGCCGCAGTCTCCTGAGTCATCGAAGTTCCCTGCTCGGATACCAGAAAATCAGATGCAAAGGTAGCAAATTTAGTTTTCAGCGAGAGTATGCATTTCTTGCATTTCTTTGTTAACTCGTTTTTCTGAGCCAGATAGTCAGCATCAGTGATACGGTTCAAGCTCTGGTATACATCTGTAAGTCGAGTATGTTACTTTGCATACTTCTTCTCATAGTTTTCCGCACTAATTTTAGATAGCTTACTCCCCAATTCGGTTATCTTATCAGTACAAATTTTAATTTCCGGTTTCGGATCTAACTGAATTTCTGTTACCAAGTCTGATTAACTGATTTGTTCTGACTTCAGGCGCTGTCGCAACCTAGTTCTCTTGTCGGCTACATCGCCGTCCGAAGACATACCCCAAATAAATAGCTCATATGATAGTTCATCACCCGCTAAGCGATGCGGATCAATTCTAGACTCCCTAATACTATTGCGTTAGGATGGGAAAACACTAACTACCAAATATATTTATTGAAAAAAAAAAGAGTCTATGTGCAAGTAGAGATAACACCTACTTTAATAGTTCTTGAACTGAACCAGTCTAACAACTGCTGAAACAAAACCATTAGCTATCTGTATAACCAAAAGGCAGAAATAACGAAAATTTAAACGATCCTGAATAAACTAATAGGCTATTAATCAATGATAAATTGGTGCTATATCAGAAAAGTCGACACAATGATAATCAGGCCTCACATTGGGTGCCAAAAATACTTGCTCACCCCGCCGGTTGAACCGCGGCTAGATCTAGTGGAGTAGGGATGTTGGTGTAGAGTTCTCCAGAGCAAACAAAATTACAAAATGTGGGCGCCAGCTGACCAAAAGCCGGCGGTCAACGAAAGGGTTGATCAGCGAACCAATTACGGGAAGGAAACGAGGCATGGAATTCCGACAAAAAAAAAGCTATAGGCCCGACTAATCTTAACTTGTTGAATATATCATCTAAATAATATAATAATATTATTTCTCAATTATTTAGAATAGCGTTGACCAAATCAACTTTTGACGAAACACAGAAATCTGTAGGTAATAGAAAATAAATTGACATTGATAATTCGATCACACCGTGCTGCAAAGAAGATTAACACTAGTGAGCTGATATCCGTAAGGGAAGGTAATGACATACCCACTGTTAGCATCGAGGGCCGCGTTTGAGTAAATAGCTGAATACTAGCGCAGCAATGACGCACGACATTCACGGTGGTACCAGCGCGATGAAATGCGAGCGCTCGAACCGAAATACGTATCCTTCAGCCAGCCCTATAAACTAGAATGTTGGGGCCACGCCCTACCCAGGCGTCTATTCGCGCAATAAGAATTGCGATGAACAAAATTATCTGCACGTAGTAAGGTTGGACTTTACATACGTTAAGTTGATTACAATGCGTACATAAAGTACTATACACTAAACTGAAAATAGGCCCGATGGAGCAATGAATAATTAATGATTTTTGTGAGAAATTAACAATTCTTGATGATAATTGCCAGGGGGCGTGAGCACGTCCATGGCGCATTAGAAATATTCACCAATTGATAAGTGAATCATAGATATGAATAAATAAGTGTATCAGTCAGAATAGACGTGAAATTGGATTGGTGTTACCTTAGTTTGCGGGCGGCTTGAAAGTGATTTTGACCAAATTTTTGGTTCAAATCCGGTGTTCTCACGAGGGAGATATTATCTACACAATTGATGGCTGCGAGAATCCAAATGAATTTTAGCAGCACTCCCACAATATACAAATATATACAAATAAATAGATGCACATTCGACCATGAACTCCAAAAGTTCTTTACTGACTTTTTGCGTTAATTGACAAGCAGAAACCAAGGCATTCAATTGAATTATGAATCTTGAAGATTTGACTTCGTAAACCAATGTATGTAGGAGTAAATAGTACATTTATGAGAGAAGGGTTACTTAAAGACGGCGAAACATCTGTTAGAATTGAAACCGTAACAAACCTCAATCATATTTTGAACAATTTTCCAATCCAAACCATCTAGGCTGCAGCTCAACTTTGGTATTGCCAGCTTCAAGATGTATTTCTGTATTAAATGGCCTCGCATGTCTTGCAGCGCTGTCCACATAGAACGGTAGGTTGTTTTGTGGTGATATTCATCTTTTGTTACCAGATGATATATTTAATGTTACTGTGTGGTTGTATTGTCCCTTAGGCAGATAGCCTCACCTACTGTGGGCTTCTGGTGTTCTGGCCTGCCCAATTTCTTGCTAAAAATTGCTGCTATCCCTCGAGACATCTACAAATCTCCTGACATGCAATGGGTCAAGGGGTAGTCAGTCGGGACTCTGATCCTACTGAACTTCAAAAGCTATTCTGAGTCAAGCTTGTCGTCCACAAGGTCCGTAAACAATACAGGTTACCTCAATGGGCCAACCCTGCTTCAAATGGTTAGTCGAGAATACGTCACCGCTAGCCCTTCGAGGCCGCGCCCACCGCTGTCTTTGCATTGCTACAGCAGTATTCTTCCATTTTTTGACAAATTTGTTCTCATTTTATCAAAAACAGAAACTATATTCATAATGAAAAATTAATGACTCCTAGGGACGGAATTATAGAATGCCTAAATAGTGGATCATATTATAAGGAGCAAAAATTAGGCTTCATGTGCTGAAGTTTGCAGTTTGACTGCTTCATTACATTCGGCAGTCAAAGTTATCAAAGCACATAGAGCCATTTTTGCTCCGAATGATATATACTATTTCTTTCTTCTACGAGTACCTAAATTGTGAAACATGAAGTTGATATTTTGATTTCTAGTGCGATGCAATTAATAATAATAATAATATTTATTCATTCCATTGATTGATACATGATATTGGACTTGTCCTAAGGATAACATAAATAATAAATGATGACACAATCATGGGAAAATTCTGAATAAATTAAATTAACTCAAATTCACAGGGAAAAAAGTATATATACTTATCCAATTCTATTTTACTGTGCCGTATATTCTTCTACTGGATGAAAGCAGTGTTTTATCAGGTATTCTTCCAAATGAAAACGGTATGATTTCTGAGATTGAATAATTCTCAAATTATGGGGTAATTTATTGAAAAACAATGCTCCAATATAATAGATATTAGCCTCAAACCTACTTGACTTATGTTGCAGTAAAGATGAATTATTTCAGTTACGTTTGTTATAATCATGAATATCTGTGTGTTTGAGGTAATTCTCATAGTTTTTTTTTGTAAACAGTAAAATATTAGAAATGAATACACTTGGAAAAGTCAATTAATCATACTGTACAAATGCGTGTCTACAACTATCATTTCATTTCAAATTTGCTATAAAACGTACTGCACGTTGTTGTAATATAAAAACTCTATTAGCTGTACGAGAAGAGTCCCAAAAAATTACACCATAGTTCATAATGGCATGAAATTTTGAATAGTGATATGTTCGAACTACATGAGTATTAGCTAGAATGTCAATCGTTTCATAACAAAACACATAGAACTTAATTTGCTACATACATATTCAACATGACAGTTGCCTGACATGTTTTCTTCAATAATAATACCTAATAATTTTGTGTGTTCCACTTGATGCAGCGATTTACTATTATATTTAACCAATACAATTTTGGTGCTGGTAGATCTATCACAGAACTTCATAACATTACTTTTTGCGGAGTTTAATACAAGTTTATTCACAGTTAACTACTTACGAAGTTGATCCAAGGTATTATTAACTTGTTGTATTGTGTCAGTAAAGGAAGTATTGAAATTAGGTAATGATAAATCATCTGCATACGCAACGAAAATACCATAAATTATGCAGCCTTTTATATCATTTATGTGAATTAAAAATGATATTGGACCAAGAATCGATCCTTGCGGAACACCGGTTTCGAGAATATGTGCATCAGATCTTACAGAATTAATAAAAACAATTTGTGAACGAATCAGTAAAAGAGACAAGAGCCATTGTTTACAAATACCGCGAAGATCGTATCTTTCACATTTGTCCAGCAATAAATTATGATTTGTACAATCAAAGGCTTTGGATAAGTCAATAAAAGTACCGATAACAGTTCGATTTTTGTCTAGCATTGGAAATATTGTTTTGGTGTATCCGGCTAGTGTCGATATACAATCAGATCCCTCACGAAAACCATGTTGCTCTTTGATTAATATCTTATGTTTTTGAAAAAATTACTCAATTTTGTTGTACATAACTTTTCCAAAGATTCTATGAAAAGGTGATTCAATTGACAGAAGTCGGTAATTATTTACTGAATCTGTACTTATAGACTTATGTAGAGGTATCACTTCAATAGTTTTTAATGAAGTAGGAAAATAGCCTATACTCTAACCCAAATTTATTATATAGGTTAAGGGGACTACAATAAAATTAGAAATTCTCTTTACTAGCACATTTGACATATTGTCAATCCCTGAGCTCTTTTCATAATTAAGGGATACTATTATATCATACATTTGTATCTCATCTATTGGATTCAAATATATAGACTGTGAGTTAGGCTCTAAGTGAACTCAAATGGACTGTTATTGTTAGAAATTGTATGATTACTGCTAATAAAATTATCAGCTAAGGTAGCAAAGAAAGTATTGACAGTGTCCGAAATTGTTTTTGAATCTTTTATTGAGGTATCATTGAATTTTGATTCCGATATAGTATTTGTTCTTTTTTTCTCAGGAATATTTTGACTTATTAGTTGCCAAACTAACATTGATACATTTTCAGACTGTTGAATGAGACCCTCATTATACGTTTTTTTTGCTTCTCTTACCTTAATAATATGTGCTCTTTCATATTCGTTATATTGATAATGTGAAATCAAACCCTTATCACGTAAAATGAGAAGATGTCTATAATTTTGAGCAGAATCGATGATATCTTTGCTTAACCATTTTTTATCAATTTTTCTACGGGTGCTACAGTTAATTAGTGGGAGAGCGATGTTGAAATAATGTGTGAGTGTATCCATGAATATAGAAAACGCTGAGTCAACATCGAATGTATTAAAAATTTTATGCCAATTTTCATGATTCAAGCAGTAGACGAAGTATTGTATGTTACATTCAGAAAATATTCTATTATTATTTTGCATATTACTGTTTGGTGCATTATTCATAATAAAAACTTTAGCAAACTGTGCTGAGTGGTCTGATAGTCCATTGTGGTTAACTTCGAAATAATCCTCAGCATTTGTAAAATTCACAAGAATGTTGTCAATGCAGGTGCCGGTGTTAGATGTTATTCTAGTAGGAGTATTGATGGTATGATGAAAATCGAAAGTATGAAATAAGTCCAAGAACCGATTTCTTCGACCACTGTTTCATAATAGTTCTATGTTAAAATCACCACACACTATAATTTTGGGATTATTTGTTACATTACTTGGATGCTCCAGTAGATGTTCCAGTTTGTAATAGAATAAATTGATGTCTCCGTCAGGTGCCCTATAAATGGTCACTATGATATAGTTTTCTCCTTCAAATTTTACTTTAGCGCATGTATATTCAAAATGTTCTTTCTCAAACGGGATATTTATATTTATTGTCGATGGTATAGGTTCTGCTTTATATAAATATGTACACCTTCATGTTTATATCAAGTTCTTGCGAATCCATTTATTAGGCTGTAGTTTTTCAGCATGTGATTACTCAATTCATCCTTATACAACCAATGTTCAGTTAGGCATATAATATCAATATTATTTGAAGCTGCAAAAACCTCGAAACCATCTATTTCAATTCTAATTGACTGGATATTTTGATGAACTATGATCAATTTTTTTCTACGTTCAGTTTTTCTCTCATCACTAATCAATTGCTATATGACTCCATAGTTTGTTTTTGACTGCATGAGTTTCACCAGATTCTTATATGTTGGAGATATATTACTGTTAGCAGCATGATTTGTGTCGTGATTAGTATTATTCATCACATTTGAATTTGTACAATTTACACACTTTGAAATAGTTGAGCTGCAATCAGCTCTAAGATCAAGCTGAATCATAATACCTAATACAATTTTGTCATTGTTACGATATGAACAAATACAAATTTGAATTGGAAGAGAAATTGAAAGTGTCATCTGTGTTATCATCAGCTGATATTGATAATCTCCCAGGCAAAGTGAGTGCGAAAAGTCGATCAATGTCATTTCCGAAAAAACTTGAATTCATATTATATCAAGCGACAAACGCTGAAGCAAGATATAGACCAAGAAAAGTCGTGGTGTTCAGACAGGGCTAGCAGTGAAGTAGTGCTTCCTCTGTAAGCCGCTCAGCGATACCCACAAGCTGACTGATTGAGGTAACTTGTATAGTCTACAGACCTTGCCAACGAATCTTCCTGTGCATGAATCTTGCAAGTACGTGTATCATTGGTGTCTTCATTGTGGTCTTCCGCGAATGGTGCTAGCCGATTAAAGTGCACCACGCTCGGTTTGCCCTTTGGGTTGCGTCTGATCTAATAGATTATGTCGTTAATCCTCCTAATGAATTCGTAAGGCCTCTCCCAAGATGTCTGTGATTTTGGAGACAAGCCACGTAGCCGCGCTGGGTTATGAAGCAACAAAAAGTCTCCTGGTTAAAAACCTCCGCCTTGTGCCTTGGCGTCATAGGTCTGTTTCATGCGGTCGCTGGCATTCTGGATGCTCATTTGGACTCTTTCCAGGTGTCTGTTTATGGTCTTATTCATCCGTTCCACCATTCCAACAGACCGCGGGTGTGATGCAGTATTTCTGGTTTTGCGAATGTTAAATACTTCTCATCATTCCTGGATAAGTGTGGATACAAAGTTCATTCCCTGGTCAAAATGGAGTTTCAAGGGTACGCAAAAACGACAGATTCAGTTCGTAACTAGGGTGTCTGCGAAGGTAGCGGCCTCCTAATTAGGAAGAGCATACGCTCACACTCATTTACTGAAATAGTGCATGATGACAACAATGTATTTATTTCCAGCGTCTGATTCAGGGAATTTTTCTGCTACGTCAATGGCTATCCTTCCGTATCTGGTCAGTGGTCTGACAATATTGGCGAATGAATAGACAAATCTCCTGTTATAGATTCAAAGCCCGAGAAAACTACGCAGCTGATGTTTATCCGCAGGTACCGGCCATTCTTGAATTGTCCTAATCTTCTCTGCATCAACTGCTACGCCTTCTTCAGAGACCACATGTCCTAAATAGTTTACCCGTCTTTGGAATAAGTGACATCTCTTTGGACTAAGTTTCGAACCAGCTTTCTTTATATGTTTGAATACATGTTTCATATTTTTCAAATAGCCTCCCAATGATTTTATCAACACAATTACATCGTCTAGGTATACCAAGCAAGTTTTCCTCGATAATCTTTTGAGTACGGTCTCCATAAGTAGCTCAAAGATAGCAGGAGCATTACATAGGCCAAATGGCCTGACCGTAAATTGCCGCAGTCCACTACCGATGGTGAATGCAGTTTTTTCTTGGTTTTCGTCCATCGCTACTTGCCAATGTTCAGTCTTGAGATCTAGGGTCGAGAAGATCTTTGACCCGGCTAGGGTATCCAAGGTGTCATCAATCCTTGATAGAGGATGACTGTCCTACTTGCTTACGTTATTCAGCTGGAGATTGTCGACACAAAATAGTGTAGACCCGTCTTTCTTCTTTACAAGTACCACCGAAGAGGCCCATGGACTGTTCAAGTGTTTGATGATGCCATCTTGATACATGTCTTGAATGGTAGCTCAAGCGTCCTCTTTCTTTGCAATCGGGATTGTCGTATTGCTTGTCGAATTGGTCGTACGTCGCCGGTATCAATTTTGTGATGGACAATATTTGTTCTTCGCTTGATACATGTCTTGAATGGTAGCTCAAGCGTCCTCTTTCTTTGCAATCGGGATTGTCGTATTGCTTGTCAAATTGGTCGTACGTCGCCAGTATCAATTTTGTGATGGACAATATTTGTTCTTCGCTTTCGCCTCTCCCTGGCTTCAAACACCTCTTTGAATCAGCATATCAGATCATCTGCTTCTGCGTGTTGCTGATCATTGAATTGTTGACTCTTGAATAGGAGAAAGGTCGATAATTCTTCCAAAAGTTTGTCGCAATTGGGTTTTATCTTTGTGTCCTGTTTGGTGGTTTCTACTCTTGCGAGACGTGTTTTCTGTTGTCCAGTTTTATTTTCAGGCCACATCTTCAAAGGTTTCTTGCATCGACTTTTTGATTGACACCAGTTCTCAACAGTTCCAATATCAAAGTTGTCTGGAACTCTTGAGATCTTTTACTCCCTGGACCAACCACTGGACCTGGGCTTATGAGCATTTGGTCGCAGTTAGCCTCTCGCACTCAAGCACTGCTTCTGGACGGCTGTTTTGACGCTTGTTATTCCAGTGCATGAGCCAATGCTTCCACCAACTTCTTCGGCCGCACTAAACGCAGGGCTTGTTGCGTTGCATGGTCTCTAATGCCGTCTACAAATATTGTCACAGCTCAGCTTTCCAATAAATCATCAGGGCCAGTTGGATATGCAAGTCGAACTGGGCATGCCACATTGGGACATTGGTATCGATTCCTGAGCTGTGTGTGATACACTGCATCCAAGTGTGTATGACCGTATTGCAGCTTCAGTTGCTTGACTAATTTTTCATAATTGTTGTCTTCCTCCGGTGGAATAGCCTGTAAAATATTCTACGCAACCTCTCAGAAAGCAATTATTAGCGCTGAAACTATTTCAATATCTTCTTCTTCTTCTTCTTCTTCTGTGGCTCTACAGTCCTGGGTGAAATTTGGCCTCTTCCACAATTTTCCTCCATTCGGATCGGTTTGTAGCTTTCTGCCTCCAGTTGTTTACCTTTAGCTTTCTTAAATCTTCCTCTACCTGCTCCTTCCATCTCTTCCGTGGCCTTCTTCTCTTCCTTTTTGTGTGCATTCAAGTATTCATTACGTTTTTTGTTAATCTTTCTTCACCCATCCTCTCTACATGCCCTATCCATCTTATTCTTTGAGATTTGATAAACTTGACTATGTCTTTTTTCCAATCAGTTCACTTATTTCGTGGTTGTATCTTATCCTCCATATTCCGTTTTTGTTCACCGGGCCGTATATCCGTCTCATAATTTTCCTTTCAAAACATAGTAGTTCATTTTCTTCCTTTTTTCTTATTGTCCACGTTTCTGAACCATATGTAACTACTGGCCTTACTAACGATTTGTATGATCTTACTTTTGTATTCCTCGTGAGCAGTTTCGATTTGAATATTTTCGCATATCGATAATATGTTTTATAACCTTCCCTTATCCTTGTTTGTATAGCTTCTTTCACGTTGTTTTCATTATTTAATGCCTCTCCTAGATATATAAAGTTGCTCACTCCCTCAAAGTTCCAGTTTTCTATGGTTAAGTTTTGCATGTATCTTCTTGTTTGTGAGGGTGACATTTTCATGTATTTTGTCTTGTTTTCATTGATTCTTAGCCCTACATTTTCAGCTCCTTCGCAGATGACATTTAATGCTTCTCTTAGCTCTATAATGTCTTTCGTTATTGTTGCTATATCGTCCGCATATGCACAGACCTGTACGGCGTTGTAAGCAATGTTTCCACTGTTCTTGATTTGGCTTACCACTGAATGCAGCACAAAGTTGAAGAGTAAGGCTGACAAGGAGTCCCCTTGTTTAACATCTGTTTGAATGTTAAAGGTTTCCGTTAATCTTCCGTCCATTTTTACCCTTCCTCTGACGTTTATAAGTGTCATTTCTACAAGTCTTATAAGTTTGTTTGGTATACCTACGCTTCTCATTACTGCATATAGCGCTTTTCTTGATATAGAGTCATATGCTTGCTGGAAATCTATAAATAGTATATGCAGATCTCTGTTATACTCGTATGCCGTTTCCATGCACTGTCGTATTGTGAATATCTGATCCGTAGTGCTTCTATTTGGCCTAAAGCCACATTGATAGTCTCCGAGTATCTCTTCAGTATAAACCGCCAGTCTCCAGGCCAAAATGCATGATAAAATTTTGTATGTTACATTAAGTAGAGTTATTCCCCTGTAGTTACTACATTTCATTTTGTCTCCCTTTTGAGGAATAGGCTGGATAATTCCTTTCTCCCACTGTGCATCCCCAATATGGCAACTCTTCTCGCAGTTATAAGACATCGATCTCATTTGAGAGACGCTTCAATGGTCCCCTGCAACGCAATAATTTTAGTGGTGCATGTATCGATCTCTAAGCCTATATCCAGAGGCTCTCTGGGGATATTGGGTTAGTCCCCTATGCTCTGTCTGAATTATGTTCTTCAGCTCTTCTTTCAGCATCGTTATTGTCCGACGACCTGCTTCCCTTCGACAGACTCTCAGTTCGTATACTAATTTGTCTTTTTGCAGTCGTGTTGGATCCATAGTGAGCGATTCATTATGATCTATATATGGAGAAGATGGAAACGAAAACACAAATGAAGAAAAGCAATACAGGTAATAACAGAAACCAATGTGATAGAATTCTACGGCTCACAGTTCTGAATTTATACGCACAATTGAAAAATAAATTCCAATTGAAGTGCACTTCTGGTTATTATTATTGTTATGTGAATAGTAGGCAACCATTTAGATGCTACAGCAGACTGAAATACCAAATTTCAATATTCTTTAGATGATCGTTCTGAATTTATGCGAAAAATTCCAAAAGATTGTCTAGTATAGTGCACTGCCAGCTCAGTCGATCGCAATTAAAATAGGATATGAGCATATAGAAGACGGTATTATCGCCTTGAATACTGAATTCTAATATACTACTTTTAATCGTTTTGGATTTATAAGGAAAGTTCAAGAAATATTTCAAGTAAACTGCACTTCCGGTTCGGCTGATTGCAATCATATTGTTTGATGTACAACTAGAAGTTATAGAAGTATTCAATACAAAATTTCAATATTCTACGACCGATTGTTTTGAATTTATGAAGAAAATTCGAAAAGTCCGTTGCATAAAGTGCACTTCCGTGTGAGCCGATTGATACAAAAATAGGAGCTGACCATATGGATGCTACAGCAATTTCAAATGCCAAATTTCAACATCTCACGATTGGTCATTCTTGATTTATCGGATAAATTCGAAAAAAGTTCCAAGTAAAGAGCACTTCTGGTACAGACGATTGAAACTATAATGCGAGATGCAAAACTAGACCTTGTATCAGTCTTAAATAAAAAAATCAACATTATATGTGCAAAAAGTCTTAAGATTTGCGAGTTACGCAAGCACGTACGAACGTACCAGGCCAAAAATAGTCAAAATGGACTTAGGGATGCTCGAAACGAATATTTCCATCAAAATCTCGATACGTGAATTTTGTCGGTTTCACAATACTTCCTTGTACTAAGTACAAGTAAGTAATAAAAAAGCGATAAATTTGGCAACGGTGTCAACGTTTTGTCGCAATCACTGAAGAATAACCGTGCACCATAACTATCAACCAACATAACATACGTACAAATGAAAGTTGTAGTGCCTCAAGAGTCGATAGGAATTCAGCTCGATTGATGTCGATGGTTAAGGAGTTACTCACGAGTGCAATTTATTTTGTAAATCAAAGAGCGTATTGAGTGTACTGCAACAAGAGCGACTTTGAATAAATTGAATGGAAGATTTGTTAATAGGATTATAACCCTTTAGAGTGCATAGAATTGTCGTAGATACTTCTATTATAGGATAGTTGAAGATGTTGACAGTGCATTAGAATTGATGAGTTTTGAGAATTTATTCCTGAAAAACCCTGAACAATTCCTCTGAGACATAGGTGATAAGTTCAATAATTTCTTCCAGAATTGTAATGCCCTAACTGTCCACCGCGCATGGTGGTGCGTATTTTATAAACATTAGCAAGACAGCCTCGACTTTCAATGATAATAATGATTATAATTTCGATAATTATTCAAATTTCATAGCTTTTCAGCGACAAGAGACCCTCCTCTCCAAAATTATACCATTTTTCATCAAGACCTGAAATCTCTTTGAAAAATCTGACATGGACATCACGTGACCTAATTATACACCATTGGATATATATAATCAAATACAACATTTTATCATTCCACGGCTAGTCGGTTGCTATGGAAACAGTCTGTTATCATTCTCATGTCACAACATTCCTAAATATTGATTTCCAGGGTTCCACGGCTAACAGTTCTGAATTAATGCACAAAATTTCAATATCGTCAAGTGGAGTGCACTTTCGGCTCGGTCGATCTCAATGAGAATGGGATATGAGCATCTAGACAGTACCATCATCTTGAATACTGTTTTCTAATATTCTACGTTTAATCGTTTTGGATTTATGCAGAAAATTCAAGAATTTTTCGAGTAGACTGCACTCCCGGCTTAGCCGATTGTTATCATGACGCAAGGTGTACAACTAGATGCTATAAAAGTGCTCAATACGAAATCTCAATATTCTGCGACTGATTATTTTGAATTTTTGAGAAAAATTCGAAAAGTCTGTAATATTAAGCTCACTTCCGGCTTAGTCGATTGAAACGAATATAAGAGATGATCATTTAGATGCTAGAGCAATTTCAAATACTGAATTCCAGTATCCTACGGCCAATCATTCTAGATTCATGCAAAAAATTCAAGGAAGTATCATGTGAAATGCACTTCCGTATTGCAACCATAATGCGAGGTGCACATCAAGATTCTAGATCCTGTACCAGTCTTCTATACAAAATTTCAGCATTATACGTTTGACCAATTCTGAAATCTGCGAGTCACGCACATACAGACATCCATACGTACATACGTACCAACATCAAGCCAAAAATGGTCAAGATGGATTCAGGGATGCTCAAAACGGATATATCCATCAAAATCTCGAAATGTGAATTTTGCCGGTTCTACAATATTTCCTTATACTTTTAGACCGTAAGATGGTCGTAGATCTCAGTGCGTTATTCCATTTTTCATGCCATCAAGAGGTTAGATAAGTATGTATATTTGGATTTCAATAATTCTGAAATTGAAGATGGACCGTGTGACCAACATAATGAAAATTAATTTTAAATTTGTATGAAAAAGCAAGTTCCAATCCAATTTTATTGCTTTTGTCATGCTTCCAAAATGGGATTTAGGGCAAAATATTTTGACATTTGAAGTGTCAAACAAAATTAAAGAATTGACAACAGATTATCATTGCCTATCTTATCGTTTCTATCAAACTGATTGTTTCATACCGCAAATTTTGAATGTCTGGTACTCATATACTGCACTTCCGGCTTAGCCGATTGATACAGAAATAGTGGATGACTATTTTGATTCTACAAGTTCAAACACTGAATTTCAAAATGCTATGGCTGATCCTTCTAGATTTATGTGAAAGTTGGAAAAATTTTCAAGTAAAGTGCACTTCTGGCTTGACTGATTCACACAAAAATAGCAGATGACTATTCTGATACAACATAAAGTTCAAATGATGAATTTCGACATCCTACGGTTGATTATTCTGGATTCATTAGAAAAGTTCGGGAAAAAATCCAATTAAAGTGCACTTCCGGTACAGAAGATTGAGATCATAATGCGGGGTGCACAACTAGACCCTATACCAGTCTTAAACACAGAATGTCAACATCATACTTTTAACCAGTTTTATGATTTGCGAGTCACGAACGCACGAACGCACATACGTACCGACATCAAGCTGAAAACATTCAAAATAGATTCAGGGATGCTCAAAACAGATATTCCCATTAAAATCTCGATGGATGAATTCTGTCGGTTCCACAATACCTTTCTGTACTTAGTACAAGTAAGTAAAAATTGATATCAAATGAGAAAAATAACAATGAATACAAAAAAAAATTATAATTTGGGCCAGTCTACACCGAATTGATGGGAGAGAATCAAACAGTCACGTATCCCGTATGAATATTTATGTAAAAAAAGAATGCTGGGCCTAACCTCCGCCAAGAAATACTCCACACGGTTAGGTGTCAATTTGTAACGTTCCAGACTGATCTAAGTTTGTTCTTCGCTCTTAATCTCAGGGAGATCGTAGATTACGTGAGGCGTAGCAAAGTTAGACTCCGGGCATACCTGGAGCAGAGCGATGTTGTCTTTCCATCCGCAGGGCACACAACAACGGAAGTACATGCAATAAAAGGGTGTTTTGTCGGACATAGGGGTAATCGGAATGGGTGACCACGTAATGGCCTTCAGCATCCACTAGAGGGGTCGACTTAAGCAACAATATACTCGCCAAAAGCCACACTCTCAAACCGAGATTGTGGCAGCTGAACTGTCTGAAAGAAACGTGCAGGTCCACTCTTTCGCACAAGGCATAGCTCCGTGCAGCCAAATTTGTCAATAATGACAGTCGTCCAGTGTCCGTGTTGCATACGATACTTATTGTAGAGAAAGCACCAAAGTACCCCCATTACTGAGTTTTTCAAATAAATTTGGATGTACTCAAACTATCTTATCGATTCGATAAACAGATTTTTGTAAATGCGATCACATTATAGTAAACTAATACAATGAAACATAACTTACATGATTTATTATATTGATTGATATTTTTCGCTTTTTCCGTGCTATCCCGTTCACAATAAATGTATATACTATAACAAACACATACTGTAATACAAATTTCTTTCAGATATCAATTTGACATATATCGATGAAATAAGAAAATCCGACGTGAACACCACGTGACTAACTTGTACACTATTGGATATATATATATATATATATATATATATATATATATATATATATATATATATATATATATATATATATATATATATATATATATATATACATACTACGGTGTAATTTTCTGTGTTTATGTCATATATTGTGACGAAGTGCTTCTATTTCAGAATCTGAAAAACCGCTATTAGTAACCGTTTGATAAAATGATTTGAAATAACTCAACCCAGTCACAATTTCACTGTTCCAGTTGATAGCTTTCAGCTATAATAATTCAGATTCACCGGAACCGCTTCGAGCTGTTTAATTTATCCGATGCAAGTCAACTCTGCAGTTGATCTAATTTATTTTCCTAAAATATATGAAACCGTAGAATACAATATTTAGGTAGTAATTGACAACTCACCGTTTATATATGAGTTCTCCGTATTTATGTAAAACCTAGTAACAGGTTATTTAGAACCCCTATTCCCGTATTTGAGCATAAGTAACTACTTGAATATTTGTACATCACCGTCTAAAATAAACAAATTAGATCTAAGTTGTAGTGCCCAATGAGCTGTAAATAAAATTCAACTTTTATATAAGAATGAACCGTAGTTGGATGATAAATTGTAAATTGTGTACATGAGCTTTTGTTTACATTTGTTGACTGATTGGTGATTGACTCTGATTTTACGACCCTCAGAGCCATCTGGCGGTCAGATAGGATACTAGTAATAAAGTTTCATCATAAGTTTGAATAAAATAAGGATTACAAAATGCTATAATATATATTTGGCGAAGAAGTAACACACGGAAAGTCATTATCCAATTTATCCATATTTTTTGGAGGTTACTAAAATCTGAGTAACATCTTTTTTCATAATTAAACCGGCTCAGTATAGTTCACTTAAAATCTGGATATAAATACAGGCTGAAATCGATCAGCAAAACACTCTTCCGAGAGACTTGAGTTCACTGTATTTAAGTAATGTTCCTGCAAAAGACCAACTAAACCGTTCCGCAACCGTCGTGACTCCTGTTACAGAGTCATCCGTATTCACCGTACTAACTGTTTCAGAGCCGTCGAGGCTTCTGTGTCAGAGTCACCATTCACCACGATTATAGTCTCTGCCATAGGGTTACAGCCTCCTGCACCTAGCCGTAGTCCCTGCCGTATGGCTACAGCATCCACCTTCCGCAACTGTAGTCTCTGCCGTAGGGCTCCAGTCCGTTCACCACGTCGTCGCCGCTGCCACGAAGGGCTACGGCAACTGCTGACGACGACGACCGATATCCAACGCATCATATTCTCGACTTCGTGTGATAGTTTGAAGCCGTATCCGTCGTATTGTGCAAGTATAATCGTTACTATTTGTTTCCGCCATTTTAAGTACCTTTTCCTCATTTATTTGTGTGTCAATAAAACTGTTTGTTTCCCCTATACGTTCATCTTCATTCTCAGCAACAAACCCTCTCCTTCCCGCTAGCTATCCGGTACCATCGTCATAAAGTTTCTCCGTTATTGTCGCCCGAGCATACAGAGCAACTCCTGGAAAGACGCGACGTGAAGTAGAGCGTTTCAAAATATATTGTTGAATATATAATCAAACACAAAATCTCATCGTTCCACAGTTCTAAGAATCTGTCAAGTAAAATGCGCTCTCAGCCAAATCAGTTGCTATGGAAACAGTAGGCCATTATTCTTATACTACAACATTCCTAAATACTGATTTCCAAAATTCCACGACCACCAACAGATCTGCATGTGCGCAAATTGAAAAAATAAATTCCTACTGGAGGGCACTTCCTAAACACTGAATTCTAACAATCTCCTTCAAATCGTTTTGGATTTATGCGGGAAATTCAGAAAATGTTTCGAATGAAGTGTTCTTCTGGCTTGGTCGATAGCAATCTCAATGCAAGGTGTACAACTACATATCACGTAAGTGCCTTATACAAAATTCAAGTATTCTATGACCAATTGTTCAGAATTTTTGCGGAAATTCAAAAAGTCTGTCATATAAAGTGCACTTCCGGCTCCGGATGACCATTCGGATGCTACAGCAGTTTCAAATGCTGAATTTCAGTATCCTTAAGCTGATCATTCTGAATTTATGCGGAAAATTAAAAAAAAGCTTCGAGTAAGGTGCACTTCCGGTGTAGCCGATCGCAATCATAATGTGAGATGTACAATAAGATGTTATAAAAGTTATTTATACGAAATTTCAATATGCTATGGCGGATCATTCTATATTTATGCAAAAAATTCAAAAAAAGTCTCAGGTAAAGTGCACTTCTGGCCAAAGAGATTCTTACAAAAATAGCAGATAACTATTCAGATACAACATTCAGTTCAAATACTTATTTCCATCATCCTACGGTTGATCATTCTGGATTTATTAGAAAAACTCGAAAAAAGCTTCAAGTAAAGTGCACTTCCGGTACAGACGATTGGAACCATAATGCGAGGTGCACAACTAGACCCTATACCAGTCCTAACTACAAAATTAATTTCAACATTAAACGTGCAACTAGTTTCGAGACTTGCGAGTTACACACGTAAGTACGCACGTACGAACGCACGCACAAACGCACGCACGCACAAGGATACGTACCGACATCAAGCCAAAAATATTGAAAATGGATTCAGGGATGCTCAAAACGGACATTTGCATCAAAATCTCGATGGGTGAATTCTGTCGGTTCCATAATACCTACTTGTTACTTTGTACAAGTGAATAAAAATCCAACGGCATCCTGATTCATGATCTAAAATTCTATTTTCACACAACTTTAGGCTTCTGGTGCTCTGGCCTGCCAAATTCTTCTTGAAAACTGCTCCTATCTCTCGGAACATCTTCAAATCTTCTGATTCACAATAGGCCAAGGAGTAGTCGGCCGGGACTTTGAATAGATCCTGCTGCACTTTAGTAGTTATTCCGAATCGAGCTCGACATCTACTTGAAAAAGTCTCCATTAACTCCTGCGCATGGATCTTATGAGCACGTGCGTCATTAGGATCTTCTTTGTTGCCTCCTGCAAATAGTGCTAGCCGATTGAAGAGCACCACTCAAGATTTGCTTTTGGGGTTGCGTGGGATATCATAGATTATGTCGTTAATCCTTCTGATGACTTCGTAAGGCCTCTCCCAAGTTGTCTGTAATTTTGGAGACAGGCCACGTTTCCGCCATGGGTTATAAAGCCACACAGAGTCTCCTGGTTGAAGACCCCCGTCTTGTGCCTTGATGTCAAAGGTCTGTTTCATGCGGTCGCTGGCATTCTGGATGTTTATACGGACTCAGGAGTGGATATCGTCCATCTGACACCTTTAATTAATGACATAATCTTCACCAGCCAGGTCTTCTCCAGATTTGCAACCGAACATTTGGACGCATTGTAGCCGCAGTTCCCGTCCAAAAATAATTCTTGCCGGAGTCTGTCAGGTTGTTCCGTGTACGGATGCGCGGTAGGCCAGAAGGAATAAGAGGAGATATTTGTCCCAACTCTCTGAAGACTAGAAACAACTTCCACCAGGTGTCTGTTCATATTCTTATCCATCCGTTCCACCATTCCATCAGACTGCGGCTGTAATGCAGTAGTTCTGGTTTTGCGAATGTACTTTGCATATTCCCTGGAAAAGTGTTGTTCAAAGTTTCTCTCCTTGTCAAAATGGAGCTCCAAGGGTACACCAAAACGACAAATTCAATTCTTCACTAGGACGTCTGCAATGGTAGCGCCCTTTTGGTTTGGTAGGGCATACGCTTCCACTTATCTATTAAAATAGTCCATGACGACAACAATGTATTTATTCCCGACGTCTGATTCGAGAAATGGCCCTGCTACATCAATGGCTAACCTCTCGAATGGACTACCGACATTATACTGTCGCATCGGGGCTCTCGGTCGTGTCTGCGGTCCATTGCTTGAAGCACACGTTGTGCATTTCCCGCACCATTTCCTGACATCTTCTTTACAGTTCAGCCAGAAGAACCGTTCACGAACTCTCTGCGGAGTCTTCGTTACCTCAAGGTGTCCTCCACTCACTCCATCATGGAGATGTCTCAAGACCTCCGGAACTCGACCTCTAGGAACGATCAGCTGTTCTCCAATCTTGGTTACATTCGGATCTTACAGGATACGCTTCAAGACGCCTTTATCCAGGATTATAGAATCCCATTGCGCCCAGTATGATTCAACCGTCGAGGAGTATAGTGCTACATCTTGCCATGTCGGTCTTGTTCCTTTCTTCTTCCATTCTTGAATAATTTGCAACTCTGAGTCGCCATCTATGTCCATAGCTATCTCTTGTGGTTGCCAAGCATCGTCAATTATAGTTGTCCGGAATACTTTTGCTTCAGCCTTAGAACAATGCTGACGATCTTTGGGACATGGTCGTCTTGATAAGGCATCAGCATTCTTATGCGCTGTACCGGCTCGATGTTCCATGTCGAAGTTATATTCTGCAAGTCTTTCGATCTATCGAGCGACTTGACCTTCAGGATTCTTGAACTTGAGTTATTATCTTAGAGCAGCGTGGTCAGTTCTTAACAGGAACTTTCTGCTATACAAATATTTGTATTCCCACAAATATTTGTAGGAATACTTGATGGACTTAACTACTGCTAGTAATTCTCGTCTTGTGACGCAGTAGTTTGATAATGACTCTCTCTTGACCATCCTGCAATTGGGACAAGACTTCCCCAATTTCGACGTCGCTGACATCCGTGTTCAAAATAAAACATCCTTCCGCCTTCAGGTAGCTCAGGATCGGTGCTTGAGCTAGGAGTTGCTTCAGTTGCTTGAAGGCGATTTGGCAGTCTCCATTCCAGCTATATCTACGATTTTCTTCCGTCAGACTAGGCAATGGTTTTGCGATATTTGCGAATCCACAAACAAATTTTCTGTAATAAGTACAAAGCCCGAGAAAACTACGCAGCTGATGTTTATCCGCAGGTACTGACCATTCTTGAATTGTCCCAATCTTCTCTGCATGAACTGCTACGCCTTCTGTGGAGACCATATATCTCAAATGAATTTCCCGTTTTTGGAATCAGTGGCATTTCTTTGGATTGAGCTTTGAACCAGCTTTCTTTAAATGCTTGAATATCTGTTCCAGATTCTTCAAATGGTCTTTAAATGATTTGCTCATCACAATTATATCGTCCAGGTACACCAAGCAAGTTTTCCATGATAGTCCTTTGAGTATGGTCCCCATAAGTCGCTCGAAAGTAGCAGGAGCATTACATAGGCCGAATGGTATGATTGTAAATTGCCACAATCCACTGCCGATAGTAAATGCAGTTCTCTCTCGGTCTTTCTCGTCTATCGCTACTTGCCAATACCCACTCTTAAGATCCAAGGTCGAGAAGATCATTGACCCTGTCAGGGTATTCAAGGTGTCATCAATCCTGGGTACAGGATAACTGTCCTTCTCATGCATGTACTTATGTCGAAACTAAATCTCGTTCTTGAGTATTACTTGGCCAAGTCGAAGCAAAGTCGCCATAGATACTTACTTGATAATCTATCCTATAGCCGATACTTGGCGAAGCTTGAGATTTCTTGTTTTTGACATATATTTGATTGATATGTTTAACGTTCATGACAGTATTTGCGGAATATTACTAGTTTGTCTACTGAGCTTGATCTATTTTTGAATAGATTGGAAATGTAAAGTAAATATGTATACCTCTATGGCATATACCCATGTTGGAAATACAAATGTCGAGAATAACTGACACGAATACTTGAGCACGATTCAAAGTGGCCTTGCAGTAGACTCAAGTAAAGCTGGGATCAAGCAAACGTGAAGTATCACTCCGTAGCCAAGTAACGACTATTGGAAATATTCGCATACTTGAGCAATTCTCAAGTCTGAGATCGACTGGAGTATTGACTATAAGTACGGGTAACGTTATTCAGCTGGCGATAGTCGACACAAAATCGTCTAGACCCATCTTTCTTCTCCACAAGTACCACCAGAGAGGCCCATGGACTGTTCGAGGGTTCAATAATACCGTCCTGCTCCATATCTCGGATGATGGCTTCAGTGTCTTCTTTCTTTTCAATCGGGAGTCGTCGTGGTGCTTGTCGAATTGGTAGTGCATCGCCAGTGTCAATTTTGTGATGGACAATATTTGTTCTTCCCTTTCGCCCCTCACTGGTTTCAAACACCTCTTGGAATCAACGTATCAGATCTTCTGCCCGTGCGCATTGCCGATAATATAATTGCTGTTCTTCGCATAGTACTGAACTAGATAGTTCTCTTGGAAGTTTGTCGCAGTTGGATTTTATCTCTACGCCTTGTTTGGTGATTTTCATTGTTGACACTCTTGCAAGGCGTCCTGAAGTAGTACCGACTTCCAGTTTCACTGCATAATAACTAACGTTTATTATTCCTACCGGTACTATTTTTCCTGAACTTATTAGAGCCTTAGCAACCAAAGTACCGTGCTGAACATTGCCGTTTGGTTCCAGCATTGCTATGCTCTCTTCCCGAGTCTCAACACCTACTGTAGCTGGTACAATTTCTTCGCATCGTTCAGGAATCGCAAAGTCTTCTGCCAGCATTAAGTAAGCAGAAAAATCTTCTTGATAATGTAGGACGACCACTTCATCGTTGATTTTGATCACGCCATTCTTCATATCAAGATTGAATCCGTATTTTCTCATTATATCCATCTCAAGGATACAGTCCTCTTCTATGTCAGCCACTAAGATACGATGTTCATTTTTTATTCCTCCAATCATGATGACGACGTCAGCTTCTCCATGTGTGGTAGCTGAGTCACCTGCAGCTGCTCGTAGTTACCATTTTGTCCTCATGTACGATTTATTCGGATGCAGTAAATTGGATCTCACTATGGTTTTTGTTGCGCCTGTGTCCAGCAAAATACTTCATGGCTTGTTGTCTATGTATTCATCTACAAATAGGCTGTTAAACTAATGACGTAGGGGAGCGATGATTGCAACGTAATGTGGAGCAGTTTTAGGTTGGATCGATATTTGCCCCAGTTCTCCACAATTCCAACACCGGAGTTGTCTGGAGTTCTTGAGATCATCCACTGCTTCCTGGACCAGCCGCTGAACCTGGGCTTCCAAGCTTTCCGTGGCATCGGAGTTGCATGTAATCTCTCGCACTCGACCACTCCTCCTGGACGTCTGTTCTGCTGCTTCGTATTCCAGTGCATGTGCCGATGCTTCCACCAATTTCTTCGGCCGCTACAATCGCAGGGCTTATTGCGTTTCATGGTCTCTGATGCCGTCCACAAATACTCTCCCAGCCCAGCTTTCCAGAAAATCATCTGAGCCAGTTGGATATGCAAGTCGAACGGGGCGTGCCATATCAGCTTCCAACTTCTGTAGACTTTCGCTAGGACGTTGGTATCGGTTCTTGAGCTGCGTGTGATACACTTCCTCTAAGTGTGCATGCCCGTATCGCAGCACCAGTCGCTTGGACAATTTTGTAATTGTTGTCTTCTTGAGGTGGAATAGCCTGTGAAATATTTATCGCATATCCTCGAGGAGTAGCTGTGAGCGCTGAGACTTTCTCAGTATCATTCCAGCCATTAGCATTAGCAGTGGGCTCGAATTGTTCACGGTGACTTATCCAAGATGTTTGACCATCAAAGGTAAGAGGTTTGGCACGCATTATTGTGGTTGAGTCAAGATTTGGTGTGGATAATTCAATTATCTTAGCTTTTGAAGCTTTTTCCGGAGACGAAACACCAAATTTGAATTCTTCAAAAATCTCCATTTTTTCATCCAATTTCGAATCCAATTCTGCATCCAATTCTTCTTTTAACATTTCACAATTATTTCCAAATACTTCCTCCCATAGCTTTGAATTTTCTCTGAATTTTTCCAGTTGCTGTTCAACTTTCATTGTATTTTCCTCCATCTTTCCATGCAGCCCTTCTCTCAAGTTCCTGGAATTTTCTTCTTATTTTCCTTATAAATCTTCTTCTGAACTCGTAGAGTACTCCTTCAATCTTAATTCCAAATTCTCTTCCAAACTTGTAGAATTTTGTTTCAATTTTTATTCTAAATTTATGGAATCTCGTTTTAATTCTGCCAAATCGGTTGAAGAAAGTTGAACCTCTAACAAATATGTATCAGGATCCTCACCGTCTTCAGTCAAAGCGTCTCGCAATTGTTCTAATAAGACTGGCTTACGGCCACTGGTTTCCAAATTCCGCTCTTTCAATTGATATTCCAACTTTGCGACCTTCAAATCTTTCAACAATCTCTAAGAAGCCATTTTCAAATTTCACTAAGCAGCAATAAACAAAATATCAAATTGTTTATAACAACCCCACACTCGACACCACTGTAATATCTATTGCTTGATGAAATATAGTTTGTGATTAAATAAAAGTCACTATTTAATAATTTGAGATGAAATGGAAGTCATATTCTTCTGAATATCACTAAAAAGACTATATTATTTATCTATCACCTAATACTAACTTGAACAAAGTCACAGAATGATATATTTATATTCAACTATTCATATACACTGATTCACTTCTTGATATTCACTGCTCTAGCATCACTATTATACTACTACTCCTCAAGTCTTTGGCTTACCATATATAGAAATATCCATTTCTCGAATGCTCTACTTCTGGAATTTTCTACTTCTGGAATATTGCAAGAGGCTTCCATCGGGTGGGGTGATGTGATGCGACGGGCCGCGACGTAACGAGGACGGAAGGCCCCACCCATACAAGGTCACCTTCATGAGCTTCCCCACTCTCGCACGTAACATTTCAAAACTTTTTTGATCATGATTACAATCTTTAGCATTTTGAGAAGTGTCATACACATATCCATGACATAATTTCTAGTAAATTCTGTCAGAATGTAAACAGTTAAGGTGCGTTTACATCTGACACTTATCTCCGAAAATATATGTCGAGTGTCGGACAAAAAATCACTCTAACTGTTTACATTCTGACAGAAATTACTAGGAATCATGTCATAGATATGTGAATGATACTTCTTAAAATGCTTAAGTTTGCAATAAATGTATGATCCGTTTATATACATATACATGTGTCGTGTCCTGTGTCGTACATTTCTTTCATTCTGCACACAGTTCAATATCTAGTTATGATTACAGCATCAAAACGCAGAATTGCGGCATGTATAAAGGATGGAAACGTTTCGTGTAGGTTAAAAAATGGATTTTGAGATTTCCCATAAGTTCTGGTTTATCGCAGTATGAGTCAATTAATTCTCCAATTTCAACTTCAAGCCACTATTTTCAGTCAGTTATGTTCGCTTGATACTTATTGCAGGCGATAACTATCGAGCGAGTGTGATGTAACAAATATTCCAATATTTCGTGTACATTTCTGACACTTCTTCAGGAAAAGCTACAAAATGGCGCTTATTAATATAACAAAGTCAATTTGGAAAAAAAATATACAATTATTCTCTTACAATTGGTATAGGTACTGATATTGAGCATAACAGCGTTTGTGAAACAGAAAGAATCTTCATGAATTTTTGACAGGTAAATGTGTAGACCGGGACATAGTCCAAGATTAAAATATTATTTTAAGAAAGTTTAAAAGTAAAAATTTTTCAGATGTTCGATCACATTTTTACTTGATTGCACTGGCAAACAGAATACCACAGCCCAGCTGCGAGCAACATATCGACATGACATGCGCGTGAGGCATTCACGAGACTAGAACCAGCGGGAAGTTTGAATTTATTAATATTATTTTTTAGATTGTAAAAGCCACGAGTAAATTATGCTCAGGTTTTGCGTATCTGTTTTCGCATTTATTGCTGTGTCAGAATATGTCTTGATATAATACATTTCTAAGAAAAAAGAGCCGTTTGTTATAATTGCTTTCACGGCCAAGAATAACTGTGTTCTTGTAGTCTACAAGATGTTTAGTTTTTTTGACATGGGTTGCGAGAGCGCATTTTTCCAAGTTCGATTTCCAGTCGCTTCTGTGTTGTGTTACTCTATATCTCAGTTTCTGTAAGGTCTGTCCTATGTATACCTTCGCACAACCACCGCAAGGAATTTTGTAAATTATATTTGATAGTTGAAAAATATATAGTTTGTCTTCAAGTTTCGAGAAGACAGAGTTCACAGTTTTCAGATTTTTTTGGCAAAAATTAGATGTTCTTCGTCGCTAAAAATGTTTGTCAGTCTATTTGTGATTTCACTGATGTTAGGAACTGGAATATTTACTTTTTTTTTAACTACACTGTTGTTTTTATTTACTTTAATATTGTTGTCCGTCGTTAGTCTCGATGGGAGTTCGTGAACTAAAAGTAGTGTTCGTAATAATTTTATTAGATATGAGTTTCGTACCAATACCTTTCCCAACCTCTTCAATGCTTGTAGCCGTAGAGTAGGGTGACATATTTTTTCAATTTAATTTTTATTCCCAGGACTAGATTGATTTTTACTTTTGTTGTGTGATGAGGGAAGTAATGAATATATCTACCAGAGTTCGATGGCTTTTGACACCAGTCTAAAATAATTGTTTGGTTTGGTGTTCTGATAACTTCCGTACCCAGAAATGGCACGTTGTTATTTTGCTCTTTTTCGAAGGTAAATTGTATATTTTTGCTGTAAGCGTTAAATACATTCAAAATCTCCACTTGTTTGTCACTGGGGATTGCTGTGATTAGATCATCCACACATTTTTTGATGAAAGGTAGTTCAAATGAAAGGCTGGAAATGCACTGGTCCAACACCCAGTCCATAACTAATTGTGCTAGAGCAATGCTCACGATAGTACCCATCGGACTATCGAAAATTTGTCTATAATATTGTTTGTTATAACAGAAGGTATTATTATTGAGAATAAATTGAATAGTGTGTAGAAATTTCTCTCTCGGTATGAGAGTATGTTGCGAGATTTCATCCCACTTTTCATTTAATACTTGTAGTACTAATTCTAGTGGAATTTTTGTGAACAGACTTACTACATCTAGACTGACAAGCATGTAGTCTTCAGGAAGTTGGAAGTTTTGTATGGAGTCTGCAAACTGAAAACTATCCTTGACGAAATATATATTGTCATCGTCGCTCGAAAGGGATAAAATTCTAGCCACTAAACCACATAAAGAAGAAGTTGGTGAGCCAACGGATGCAATGATTGGTCTAAGTGCCAGTTCAGGTTTATGAATCTTAGGTAGGCCGTAAAATTGAGAAGAAACACAATTATGAGCTGTTAATATTTTTGCTTGATCATCCGATATATATTCATCAGTTTTTAATTTCTTTATGATATTGTTACTTTTTGTTCGAATAGTATTTGACGGATCAGTTTCAATTTTCATATAATACTTCTCATCACCGAGAGCAGACAGACATAAATCATTATAATGTGTCTTGTTCATTGCTACAGTAACATTCCCTTTGTCAGATCTAAGAATACAGATTTCATTTAAAAATTCTTTGCTTCTATCAAATAACTTGTGACATAAATTATGTCCGGTATTATTATCTTTGTTAATATAATTAGTTATTACATTATAGGCCTTCGCTCTCAAGATGTTGTGATCTGAATTACAACCCTTGATAGCGGATTCCACATCAGCTATAATTTCTTCAGGTTTAATGTCAGCTTCAGAAGGTTCAATACTAAATTCTGGTCCTAGAGACAGTAATTTCTCCACGTCTTCCGGAATGTTTGTATTTGACAAATTTTCCAACCATTTTGCATGTGTTCCTAATTGGTCTTTTTTTCTAAGTTAAGGAAATTATTAAATTTGGCTCGATTTTCTGATTTGATCTTAATAAAAACAACATTATGACTTTTTGTCTGCCTTCTCTTAAATTCAGCAGAAATATGAATAGAAGAATTATTGTTAGTTAGTAAATCAAAAGTGATAGAATCTGAATAATTCTCGAGCGTGCGTATGACGTCATTAGTTATTTTTATCACTGATCTAAGAATTTTATCTTCCAACCTCTTATTGAAATTAAGCAGTTGATTCCCTGGTCTTGTTGTTTCCGATGTAAGCAAGAAGTGTATGCCTTTCATACCTCCTGTGATGTGCTTCGGTATAATGTCTTGTCTTTTGCATTGGAGAAGGTAAATTTTTATTTTTGAACTTTCTTAAAATAATATTTATTCTTGGACTATGTCTCGGTCTACACATTTACCTGTCAGAAATTAATGGAGATTCTTTCTATTTCACAAACGTTGTTATGCTTAATATCAGTATAACAATTGTAAGTAGAAAATTGTATGTATTTTTTTTTCCAAATTGACTTTGTGATATTAATAAGTTCTCCAGGACAAGCTACAAAATAACGCTTATTAATATCACAAAGTCAATTTGGAAAAAAAAATACATACAATTTTCTACTTACTATTGTTATACTGATATTAAGCATAACAACGTTTGTGAAATAGAAAGAATCTCCATTAATTTCTGACAGGTAAATGTGTAGACCGAGACATAGTCCAAGAATAAATATTATTTTAAGAAAGTTCAAACTTAGAAAAAAAGACCAATTAAGAACACATGCAAAATGGTTGGAAAATTTGTCAAATACAAACATTCCGGAAGACGTAGAGAAATTACTGTCTCTAGGACCAGAATTTAGTATTGAACCTTCTGAAGCTGACATTAAACCTGAAGAAATTATAGCTGATGTGGAATCCGCTATCAAGGGTTGTAATTCAGATCACAACATCTTGAGAGCGAAGGCCTATAATGTAATAACTAATTATATTAACAAAGATAATAATACCGGACATAATTTATGTCACAAGTTATTTGATAGAAGCAAAGAATTTTTAAATGAAATCTGTATTCTTAGATCTGACAAAGGGAATGTTACTGTAGCAATGAACAAAACACATTATAATGATTTATGTCTGTCTGCTCTCGGTGATGAGAAGTATTATATGAAAATTGAAACTGATCCGTCAAATACTATTCGAACAAAAAGTAACAATATCATAAAGAAATTAAAAACTGATGAATATATATCGGATGATCAAGCAAAAATATTAACAGCTCATAATTGTGTTTCTTCTCAATTTTACGGCCTACCTAAGATTCATAAACCTGAACTGGCACTTAGACCAATCATTGCATCCGTTGGCTCACCAACTTCTTCTTTATGTGGTTTAGTGGCTAGAATTTTATCCCTTTCGAGCGACGATGACAATATATATTTCGTCAAGGATAGTTTTCAGTTTGCAGACTCCATACAAAACTTCCAACTTCCTGAAGACTACATGCTTGTCAGTCTAGATGTAGTAAGTCTGTTCACAAAAATTCCACTAGAATTAGTACTACAAGTATTAAATGAAAAGTGGGATGAAATCTCGCAACATACTCTCATACCGAGAGAGAAATTTCTACACACCATTCAATTTATTCTCAATAATAATACCTTCTGTTATAACAAACAATATTATAGACAAATTTTCGATAGTCCGATGGGTACTATCGTGAGCATTGCTCTAGCACAATTAGTTATGGACTGGGTGTTGGACCAGTGCATTTCCAGCCTTTCATTTGAACTATCTTTCATCAAAAAATGTGTGGATGATCTAATCACAGCAATCCCCAGTGACAAACAAGTGGAGATTTTGAATGTATTTAACGCTTACAGCAAAAATATACAATTTACCTTCGAAAAAGAGCAAAATAACAACGTGCCATTTCTGGGTACGGAAGTTATCAGAACACCAAACCAAACAATTATTTTAGACTGGTGTCAAAAGCCATCGAACTCTGGTAGATATATTCATTACTTCCCTCATCACACAACAAAAGTAAAAATCAATCTAGTCCTGGGAATAAAAATTAAATTGAAAAAATATGTCACCCTACTCTACGGCTACAAGCATTGAAGAGGTTGGGAAAGGTATTGGTACGAAACTCATATCTAATAAAATTATTACGAACACTACTTTTAGTTCACGAACTCCCATCGAGACTAACGACGGACAACAATATTAAAGTAAATGAAAACAACAGTGTAGTTAAAAAAAAAGTAAATATTCCAGTTCCTAACATCAGTGAAGTCACAAATAGACTGACAAACATTTTTAGCGACGAAGAACATCTAATTTTTGCCAAAAAAATCTGAAAACTGTGAACTCTGTCTTCTCGAAACTTGAAGACAAACTATATATTTTTCAACTATCAAATATAATTTACAAAATTCCTTGCGGTGGTTGTGCGAAGGTATACATAGGACAGACCTTACAGAAACTGAGATATAGAGTAACACAACACAGAAGCGACTAGAAATCGAACTTGGAAAAATGCGCTCTCGCAACCCATGTCAAAAAAACTAAACATCTTGTAGACTACAAAAACACAGTTATTCTTGGCCGTGAAAGCCATTATAACAAACGGCTCTTTTTTCTTAGAGATGTATTATATCAAGACATATTCTGACACAGCAATAAATGCGAAAACAGATACGCAAAACCTGAGCATAATTTACTTGTGGCTTTTACAATCTAAAAAATAATATTAATAAATTCAAACTTCCCGCTGGTTCTAGTCTCGTGAATGCCTCACGCGCATGTCGATATGTTGCTCGCAGCTGGGCTGTGGTATTCTGTTTGCCAGTGCAATCAAGTAAAAATGCTACAATATATCTATATATATATATATATATATATATATATATATATATATATATATATATATATATATATATATATATATGTGTATATATATATATATATATATATATATATATATATATATATATATATATATACAGATCAGTTGTGCTATCTGAAGTTCAGAGATTTACTCTATTTTGCGTATCTTTTGTGGAAATATCGAATACCCATTAATTTAGATTCTACTGGAAGCACAGCAATAGAATATATTTTCCCATATTCATCGACATCAGTCGGATTTATATTGATCTACTTTATCTTAAATAGCTACAAGCCGCATTCCATCGCAGGTAATCCTAATTTCAAAGTATTCACCTAATTTTGAGTCCAATTAGAGTAAATGCATGACTGTGTCATATTTAAAAAAAAAAATGTTCTTCATTAGGTGAAAATTTTGAATTAGTCTTATCGTTTTACGCATGCGCTTGATCAATGGCGTACTTGAAACTCACATGTGAATACTTTTCAGGCTTTTACTTTCTATTTTATTATTTTCCGTACCGTTCTATTTGGGATATATGGTTATATCCTCTCTTCAGTGGATTATCAGTTCTTATTTGAATGAATATCGCTGTGCAGTGAAACGATTGGGAATCGTCAATTGGAATTATTATTGGTACGAATTCGACACCGCAAGTTCTTGGAAGATGGATGACGGAGTTCCTCCTTCTACACCACTGTACATAACGAACCATTCCGGACATCAGATCGGCATCGACTATTTGGACGATACTACAGCTAAGCGATTACTCTATCATCTTTTTGTTCATATCTGTATATTTACGGAATGTATATGAAGTTTGAATGAGTCAAAACTACCACATTCCGAGCAGTTCCAAAGTATCGCAAATCACATTAATCTATCCAATACAACATACTGCGCATGTTCTCGTCCACAAATGCACTAAATTTTGCGTTTCCAGCGAAATATCAGCGGTTTTTCTGAGTCTTGTTGAGGAATATTTGATTCTGTAAATCTGCTTAGAAGCAAGATTTTGCTTTAAAAATGCGTTATATGGCAGAATCCAACACCAAATACATCATATATCGTGTTTTTATAATGCTATTTGCAGTTTTACAAACTTTGGAGTAAGTCGAAATCACGCTTTTCCGCGCATATTTTCACAATCAAAAAGTTCTTATTTCCATCTTGGACCTCATAATATGTATTAATCTATCGACGAAAACATCATATTCCGTGTTTTCAGAGCGCTATCTGCAGTTACATGGAGTTTGAAATGAGTCAAAATTACCACATTCCGAGCAGTTTCAAAGTATCGCAAATCTCATAAATCTATCCAATCCAACACACTGCGCATGAATCCGTCCTCAAATGCGCAAAATTCTGCGTTTCCAGCGAGTTATCAGCGTTTTTTCTAAGTCTCGTTGAGAAATTTTTGATCCTGTAAATCTGCTCAGGAGCAAGATTTTGCTCCAAAAATGCGTTACCAGCGAGTTATCAGCATTCTTACTGAGTCTAGTTGAGAAATATTTGATTCTGTGAATCTGCTCAGAAGCAAGATTTTGCTTCAAAAATGCGTTATATGGCAGAATGTAGCACCAAAGTCATCACATTCCGTGTTTTCAGAGTGCTATTCAAAGTTTTACGAACTTTGGAATAAGTCGAAATCACGGTTTTCCGAACAGATTTTCACAATCAAAAAGTTCATATTCCTTTTCAGGATCTCATAATATGTATGAATCTATCAACAAAAACATCATATTCTATGTTTTCAGAGCGCTATCTGCAGATATATGGAGTTTAAAATAAGTCAGAATTACCACATTCCGAGCAGTTTAAAAGTATCGCAAATCACATAAATCTATCCAATACAACATACAACGCATGAATCCGTACTCAAATGCACAAAATTCCGCGTTTCCAGGGAGTTATCAGCGCTTTTCCTGAGTCTAGTTGAGGAATAATTGATTCTGTCAATCTGCTCAGAAGGAAGATTTGGCTTCAACAATGCGTTATATGGCATAACTAGCGCCTAATACATCATATTTCGTGTTTTTTGTGAGCTATTTGCAGTTTTACAAACTTTGGAATGAGTCGGAATCACGCTTTTCCGCGCAGATTTTCACAGTCGAGAAGTTCATATTCTTATTCAGGACCTCATAATATGCATGAATCCATCGACGAAAACATAATATTTCGTGCTTTCAGAGCGCTATCTGCAGTTATATGAAGTTTAAAATAAGTCAGAATAACCACATTCAGAGCAGTTTCAAAGTATCGCAAATCACATAAATCTATCTAATACAACCTAATACGCATGATTTCGTGCTTAAATAAACAAAGGTTTGCGTTTTCAGCGACTTATCAGCGTTTTTTCTGAGTCTCGATGAGAAATTTTTGATTCTGTAAATCTGCTCAGAAGCAAGATTTTGCTTCAAAAATGCGTTATATGGCAGAATCTAGCATCAAATACATCATATTTTGTGTTTTTAGAGTGCTGTTCGCAGTTTTACAAACTTTGGAATAAGTCGAAATCACGCTTTTCCGCGCAGATTCTCACAATCAAAAAGTCCATATTCCTATTCAAGACCTCATAATGTGTATGAATCTTTCGACAAAAACATCATATTTCATGTTTTCAGAGCGCTATTTGCAGTTATATGAGGTTCGAAATAAGTCAGAATCCTCATATTCTGAGCAGTTTCGATGTATCGCAAATCACATAAATCTATAAAATACAACATAATACGCATGAATCTGTCCTCAAATGCACTTAATTCTGCGTTTCCAACTAGTTATCAGCGTTTTATTGAGTCTCGCTGAGAAATTTTTGATTTTGTAAATCTGCTCAGAAGCAAGATCTTGCCTGAAAAATGCATTATATGGCAGAATCTAGCACCAAATATATCATATTTCGTGCTTTTAGAGTGCTATTTGCAGTTTTACAAACTTTGGAATAGGTCTAAATCACGCTTATCCGCGCAGATTTCCACAGTCGAAAAGTTCATATTCCTATTCAGAACCTCATATTATGTATAAATCTATCAACAAAAACATCATATATCGTGTTTTCAGATCGCTATCTGCAGTTATATGAAGTTTGAAATAATTCAAAATTACCACATTCTGAGCAGTTTTAAAGTATCGCAAATCACATAAATCTATCTAATACAACATAATACGCATGATTTCGTGCTTAAATAAACGAAGGTTTGCGTTTCCAGCGACTCATCAGCGTTTTTTCTGAGTCTCGATGAGAAATTTTTGATTCTGTAAATCTGCTCAGAAGCAAGATTTTGCTTCAAAAATGCGTTATATGGCAGAATCTAGCATCAAATACATCATATTTCGTGTTTTCAGAGTGCTATTCGCAGTTTTACAAACTCTGAAATAAGTCGAAATCACGCTTTTCTGCGCAGATTCTCACAATCTAAAAGTTCATATTCCTATTCAAGACCTCATAATATGTATGAATCCTTCCTTGAATGCACTGAATTTTGCGTTTCAAGCGAGTTATCAGCGTTTTGCTTGAGTTTCGTTGAGAAATTTTTGATTTTGTAAATCTGCTCAGAAGCAAGATCTTGCTTTAAAAATGCGTTATATGGCAGAATCCAGCACCAAATACATAATATCTTGTGTTTTTAGAGTGCTATTTGCAGTTCTACAAACTCTGAAGTAAGGCAAGATTACGCTTATCCCTGCAGATTTCCACAATCAAAACGTTCATATTCCTATTCATGACTTCATAGTATGTATGGATCTATCGTCAAAAACATCATATTTCGTGTTCTTAGAGCGCTATTTGCAGTTATATGAAGTTTGGAATGAGTCAAAATTACCACATTCTGAGCAGTTTCAAAGTATCGCAAGTCACATAAATCTATCCAATACAACAAAATACGCATGGAACCGTCCTTGAATGCACAAAATTCTGCGTTTCCAGCGAGTTATCAGCGTTTTTCTGGGTCTCGTTGAGAAATTTTTGATTCTGTGAATCTGCTCAGAAACAAGATTTTGCTTCAGAAATGCGTTATATGGCAGAATCTAGCACCAAATACATCACGTTCCGTGTTTTTAGAGTGCTATTTGCAGTTTTACAAACGTTGGAATAGGTCGAAATCACGCTTCTCCGCGCTGATTTTCAGAATCAAAAAGTTCATATTCCTATTCAGGACCTCATGATATGTACGAATCTATCGACAAAAATATCATATTCCGTGTTTCCAGAGCGCTATCTGCAGTTATATGAAGTTTGATATAAGTCAAAATTAACACATTCTGAGCAGATTCAAAGTATCGCAAACCACGTAAATCTATCTAATACAACATAATACGCAAGAATCCGTCCCTGAATGCACAAAATTTTGCGTTTTCAGCGACTTTTCAGCGTTTTTCCTGAGTCTCGTTGAGAAATTTTTGATTCTTTAAATATGCTCAGGAGCAATATTTTGCTCCAAAAATGCTTTATATGGCAGAATGTAGCACCAAGTACATCAAATCTCGTGTTTTTAGAAAGCTATTTGCAGTTTTACAATCTTTGGAATAAGTCAGAATCACACTTTTCGAAGCGGATTTTTACTATCAAAATGTTCATATTTCTATTCAAGACCTAATGATATGTATAAATCTATCGACAAAAACATAATATTCCGTGTTTTCAGAGCGCTATCTGCAGTTATATGAAGTTTGGAATGAGTCAATTTCACCACATTCCAAGCAGTTTGAAAGTATCGCAAATCACATAAATCTAAAACTTTGGAATAAGTCGAGATCACGCATTGCCGCGCAGATTTTCACAATCATAAGGTTCATATTCTTCTCCAAGACCTCATAATATGTATGGATCTATCGACGAAAACATCATATATCGAGTTTTCAGAGCGCTATCTGCAGTTATATGCAGTTTGATATAAGTCAGAATTACAACACTCTGAGCAGTTTCATAGTATCGCAAATCACATGAATCTATCCAATACAACACAATACGCATGAATCCGTCCTCAAATACTCAAAATTTGGCGTTTCCAGTAAGTTATCAGCGTTTTTTCTGAGTCTAGTTGATAAATATTTGATTCTGGAAATCTGCTTAGAAGCAAGATTTTGCTTCAAAAATGCGTTATATGGCAGAATCTAGCACCAAATATATCATATTCTGTGTTTTTAGAGTGCTATTTGCAGTTCAACAAACTTTGGGATAAGTCGGAATCACGCTTTTCCGCGCAGATTTTCGCAATCAAAAAGTTCATATTTCTATTCAGGACCTCATAATATGTTTGAATCTTTCGACAAGAACGTCATACTTTGTGTTTTCAGAGCGCTATCTGCAGTTATAAGAAGTTTGAAATAAGTCAAGATTACCACATTCTGAGCAGTTTCAAAGTATCGCAAATCACATAAATCTATCCAATACAACATAATACGCATGATTCCGTGCTTGAATGCACAAAGTTTTGCGTTTCCAGCGACTTATCAGCGTTTTTTATGAGTCTCGATGAGAAATTTCTGATTCTGTAAATCTGCTCAGAAGCAAGATTTTGCTTCAAAAATGCGCTATATGGCAGATTCTAGCCCCAAATACATCTTTTTTCGTGTTTTCAGAGTGCTATTCGCAGTTTTACAAACTTTGAAATAAGTCGAAATCACGCATTGCCGCGCAGATTTTCGCTATCATGAAGTTCATATTCTCATGCAAGACCTCATAATATGTATGGATCGATCAACAAAAACATCATATATCGAGTTTTCAAAGCGCTATCTGCAGTTATATGAAGTTCAAAATAAGTCAAAATTACCACATTCTGAGCGGTTTCAAAGTATCGCAAATCACATAAATCTATCCAATACAACATTATACGCATGTATCCGTCCTCAAATGCACAAAATTTTGCGCTTTCAGCAAGTTATTAGCGTTTTTTCTGAGTCTAGTTGAGAGATTTTTGATTCTGTAAATCTGCTCAGAAGCAAGATTTTGCTCCAAAAATGCGTTATATGGCAGAATCTAGCACTAAATACATCATGTTTCGTGTTTTTAAAGTGCTCTTTGCAGTTTTACAAACTTTGGAATAAGGCGAAATCACGCTTATCGCGCAGATTTTCAAAATCAAAAAGTCCATATTTCTATTCAGGACCTCACGATATGTTTGAATCTATCGATGAAAACATCATATTCCGTGTTTCCAGAGCGCTATCTGCAGTAATATGAAGATTGAAATAAGTCAAAATTACCAAATTATGAGCAGTTTCAAAGTATCGCAAATCACATAAATCTAACCAATACAATATAATACACAATTATCCGTCCTCAAATGCACAAAATTTTGCGTTTCCAGCGAGTTATCAACGTCTCTTCTGAGTCTAGTTGGGAGATATTTGATTCTGTAAATCTGCTTAAAAGCCAGATTTTGCCTCAGAAATGCGTTATATGGCAGAATCTAGCACCAGATAGATCATATTTTGTGTTTTAGAGTGTTATTTGCAGTTTTAGAAACTTTGGAATGAGTCGAAATCACGCTTTTCTTAAATATTCACAATCAAAAAGTTCATATTCCTATTCAAGACCTCATAATATGTATGAATCCATCGACAAGAACATCATATTTTGTGTTTTAAGGGCGCTTTCTGCTATTATATGAAGTTTGAAATAACTAAAAATTACCACATTTAGAGCAGTTTTAAAGTATTGCAAATCACATAAATCTATCAAATATATTATAATACGCATGAATCTGTCCTCAAATGCACAAAATTTTGCGTTTCCAGCGAGCTATCAACGTTTTTTCTGAGTCTAGATGGCAAATATTTAATTCTGTAAATCTGCTCAGAAGTAAGATTTTGCTTCAAAAATGTGTTATATGGCAGAATCTAGCACCAAATACATCATATTTCGTGTTTTTAGAGAGCTATTCGCAGTTTTACAAACTTTGGAATAAGTCGAAATCACGCTTTTCCGAGCAGATTTCAACAATCGAGAAGTTCATATTTCTATTCAGGATCTCAGAATATGTATGAATCTATCGACAAAAACATCATATTCCATGTTTTCAGAGCGCTATCTGTAGTTATATGGAGTTTGAAATAAGTCAAAATTATCACATCCCGAGCAGTTCCAAAGTATCGCAAATCTCATAAATCTATCCATTACAACATAATACGCAAAAATCCGTCTTCAAATAAACAAAATTTTGCGTTTACAGCGAGTTATCAGCTGTTTTCCTGAGTCTCGTTGAGAAATTTTTGATTCTGTAAATCTGCTCAGAAGCAAGATTTTGCTCAAAAAATGCGTTATGTGGCAAAATCTAGCACCTAGTACATCATATTTTGTGTTTTTAGAGTGCTCTCTGCAGTTTTACAAACTCTGGAATAAGTCGAAATCACGCTTCCCAGCGAGTTATCAACGTTTTTTCTGATTCTAGTTGGGAAATATTTGATTCTGTAAGTCTGTTTAAAAGCAAGATTTTGCTTAAAAAATGCGTTATATGGCAGAATCTAGCACCAAATAGATCATATATTTTGTGTTTTTAGAGTGCTATTTGCAATTTTGCAAGCTTTTGAATGAGTCGAAATCACGCTTCTCGCAAATATTCACAATCAAAAAGTCCATATTCCTATTCAAGTCCTCATAATATGTATGAATCCATCGACAAAAACATCATATCTTGTGTTTTAAGGACGCTATCTGCTGTTTTATGAAGTTTGAAATAAGTCAAAATTACCACATTCAGAGCAGTTTCAAAGTATCGCAAATCACATAAATCTATCCAATACAATATAATACGCATGAATCTGTTCTCAAATGCACAAAATTTTGCGTTCCTAGCGAGTTTTCAACGTTTCTTCTGAGTCTAGATGGGAAATATTTGATTCTGTAAATCTGCTCAGAAGTAAGATTTTGCTTCAAGAATGTGTTATATGGCAGAATCTAGCACCAAATACATCATATTTCGTGTTTTCAGAGTGCTATTTGCCGTTTTACAAACTTTGGAATAAGTCGAAATCACGCTTTCACGAGCAGATTTCCACAATCAAAAAGTTCATATTCTTATTCAGGATCTCATAATATGTATGAATCTATCAACAAAAACATCATATTCCATGTTTTCAGAGCGCAATCTGCAGTTATGTGGAGTTTGAAATGAGTCAAAATTATCACATTCCGAGCAGTTCCAAATAGTCGGAGAGCTGGCGACGTTTTTGCTGATGTATCTACGTAAGGCATAATAATATCAAGGATACCTGTAAAAGTGTCTCCCATTTGAGAATCTGTAGGTCTGGCAGCATCTGTTCCTTGCGTTTCAGGTACAAGGTAGAAATTACGTAGGTAAAAACTCAAATTTTTGAAGTAATGATGTAAGACCGTTTTCAAACTCTATCTTATTGGATAATAATTGAGAATCTATAAAATAACTCTCCCTACTTGATTGTTTGTTGTTAACATGTCGCCAGACTCATTTATAATTTGAAATTTTTAATTTTTTTCTTTGTGTCTACGTAAGTCTGGTATATTTTTTTTACATGAAGGATGATACATATATGACAAATTATGAAATGCCAGACCAAAATACAGTTGTGAACACCTTGATAAAAATATTTGAGAAATAGTTATGAGGAGAGACTCTCCAAGCCACAACGTTTTTTGATTGCAAACTGAGAACACGGGGCGCATTTGATTTGATGAGATATGAGAAGTATATGATGATACGCCTCACGTTTCAGGTTATTAATTGGTCCTAATATCATTCCCTAATTTCTAGTTTAATTGGGAAACGTAATGTTTGAAAAAGTGACTTACAATAATAATTTTTCTCCGACTCTTGGAGAGATTCTAATTGTCAGAATCCAACAACTTTAATTCCTTCGAATAACTGATAGACTGAACAAAATGTTCAATATGGGGTTTGAAGCTGACCAGCTACCTCTTTTCAAAAACGATGTAATAATTCAGCCTGGAAAAAGATTTATATATTAATAACTGATAAATGTAATTTCTAATTATCTATAATAGTAGGTATATTGTGCAACAAGTGCGGCATATTATTGTTTGCCCAAGAGAGCGAAGTTAAGCGCTTGTACGAAGTGAGTGAACTTATCAGCTCAACGGGGCAATTGACAAAACTGCACGTACTGCAGATACTATTTTGTATATACATATGACAGTTCCTCTTCTACCTTCCTGAGGTGTCTAGGTTATTCCTTTCAAATTTCTTCTAAAATTCCTTCTATTTCTTCCTGTCTCTTGCTGCTTCGTATGCTATTCTTGTTGTTGTACTTTTCAATTCTAAAATTTCATATATTGAATCGTCTCATGTTTGTCGTGGCTTTCCTATGCCTCTTTTCCCTGTAGTCCTTGATTTCCATATTTCTTTGGCCTGTCCATTCTCTGGTAGTCTCATTGAATGTCCCAACCATTGTAATTGTTCATTCATCACGAATTTCTGTGCTGATCTTATATCATGATTTTCTCTTATATCTTTGTTTCTCTTCCTATCTAGTTTCGTTACACCTTCTATACTTCTCAGACACTTCATTCCCATCATTCGTATCTTGCTGTTTTGTCTTTGATTTGAGATTCAGGACTCGCTCCTATAAATAAAGATTGGCAGGAGTATTGTCTTATATGTGGTAAATTTTGTTCTTTTAGTTATATTTTTATGCTTAAAAACTGCTACTCTAAGCATATGATATGCTTTCGATGCTGCTAGTACTCTGCTATCATTTACATTCGTATGACCTTCATTGCTATCTTTTGACTTGTTGTATTTTTATTTCACCCAATTTTTTTCCAATTTTTCTTCTTCTTTCGTTATTGCCATTACTTTTGTCTTATTTATATTCACTTTCATATCTGCTTTAGATAATTCTTTATTCCAGATGTTCAAATTTTCTTGTAGATGTCCTTCTTTGCTGCCAAAAATTGCCATGTCATCTGCGAATAGACATTCTGTCACAATAACATTCCTGAGATTCAGGTTTTCCACAATAGTCTTTCTTGTTCTAAGGTTTGCTTGCTTAGCAATTTCATCCATATATATATTATGAAAAGAAGAGGACTGAGGTAACCTCCTTGTTTCAAGCCTTGCGTTGTGATAAATTCTTCTGACATGCAGTTTCCTGTTCTTATATAATTTCTGCTGATCTTATAAATACTCTTGATTGCCAATAGTATCTTATTTTCTGCATTTTTTTCAGTATATTCCAAAGCATTTCTCTGTTCACTTCATCAAATGCTTTCTCCAGGTCTATAAAACATATGTTAAGTTCTTTATTGAATTCAAGGGCTCTCTCAAATAGCTGTCTAATACTGAAATAGTGATTTTTTATGCAGTAACCTTTGCTGAATCCATTTTGCGTTCCAATAATATTTTTCTCCAACTTGTTCCTTGATTTGCTCTCCAGTAGACCTCGAAAAAAATATTCGAAAAATAATAATCAGACTTTCCAAGCCACTACGTTTTTCATCTGCAAACTAAGAACGTGGTGAATATTTGATTTGATGAGATATAAGAAGTATATGATGATGCGCCTCACCTTTTTGGTTCTTATTCCCCACTTTCTATCGTAATTAAAAAATGTAGTGATTTTCGAAAATTATTTTTTTTATTACTCATGGGATATAAGTATTATTTTGCGCACGTTTTTGTCATTAATTTATATCTCTCTTTCCAGGCTGAATTATTACATAACTTGTAAATAGAAATAGTTGGTCAGTAACTGTTATCCTAGGGAATTGAAGTAGTTGGATTCCGACACTTGGAATCTCTCCAAAAGAGGGGAATAAATCATTATTGGTAATTACTTTCTCGAATATTACGTTTCCTAATTACACTAGAAAGTAGGAAATAATATTGGGATCAACTGCTAACCTAAAACGTGAGGTGCATCATCATATACTCAAATCAAATGCGCCCCTTGTTCTCAGTTTGCAATTGGAAAACGTTGTGGCTTGGTGAGTCTTTCCTTATAATTATTTCTCAAGTATTTTTTTCGAGGTGTTCACAAGTATATTTTAGTCTAGCATTTCATAATTCGACCTATATGTATCATCCTTCATATTAAAAAATATATGCAAGACCTTACGTAGATACACAGAAAAAAAATAAAAATTTCAACTTATAAATGAGTCTGGCGGAATGTTAACAACAAATAATCAAGCAGGGAGAGTTATTTTATAGATTCTCAATTATTATCCTATAAGATGGAGTTTAAAAACAGTCTTACATCATTACTTCAAAAATTTGAGTTTTTACCTATGTAATTTCTACATTGTACCTGAGACGCAAGGGACAGATGCTGCCAGACTTACAGATTCTCAAATAGGAGACAATTTTACAGGTATCCTTGATATTATTCTGCCTTACGAAGATATATCAAAAAAAACGTCGTCAGCTCTTAGGCCCAGTATTTCAGGCTCAGTTTAATCTATAGATTACTTAAACGAAGCTTAATTACTATGGTAACAATTGTTTTTACAATCGTTGCTACGAAAATAAATCTACAGTTTTCGTAATCCGAACATTGAAATACTGGGCCTTAGACTGAAAGTATCGCAAATCTTATAAATCTATCCATTTCAACTTAATACGCAAGAATCCGTCATCAAATAAACTAAATTTTGCGTTTACAGCGAGTTATCAGCGGTTTTCCTGAGTCTCGTTGAAAAATTTTTGATTCTGTAAATCTGCTCAGAAGCAAGATTTTGCTGAAAAAATGCGTTATGTGGCAAAATCTAGCACCTAATACATCATATTTCGTGTTTTTAGAGTGCTATCTGCAGTTTTATAAACTCTGGAATGAGTCGAAATCACGCTTTCCCGCGCAGATTTTCGCAATCAGAGAAATAATATTCCTATTCAGGATCTCATAATATGTATGAATCTATCGACAAAAACATCATATTACGTGTTTTAAGAGTGCTATCTGCAGTTATATGAAGTTTGAAATAAGTCAAAATTACCACATTCTGAGCAGATTCAAAGTACTGCAAATCACATAAATCCATCCAATACAACATAATACGCAACAATCCGTCCTCAGATGCACAAAATTTTGCATTTCCAGCAAGTTATCAGCGTTCTTGCTGAGTCTAGTTGAGGAATATTTGATTCTGTTAATCTGCTCAGAAGCAAGATTTTGCTCCAAAAATGCGTTATATGGCAGAATCTAGCACCAAATACATCATATTTTGTGTTTCTCGAGTGCTATCTGCAGTTTTACAAAGGTACAAGTCGAAATCACGCTTTTCAGCGCAGATTTTCAAAATCAAAAAGTTCATATTCCTCTTCAGGACCTCATAATATGTATGAATCTATCGACAAAAACATCATATTTCGTGTTTTCAGAGCGCTATCTGCAGTTTTATGAAGTTTGGAATGAGTCAAAATTACCACATTCTGAGCAGTATCGCAAATCACATAAATCTATCCAATACAACATGATACGCATGAATCCGTCCTCGAATGCACAAAATTTTGCGTTTCCAGCGAGCCATCAGCGACTTTTCTGAGTCTAGTTGAGAAATTTTTGATTCTGTAAATCTGCTCAGAAGTAAGATTTTGCTTCAAGAATGCGTTATATGGCAGAATCTAGCACCTAATACCTCATATTTCGTGTTTTCAAAGTGCTCTTTGCAGTTTTTTCAAACTTTGGAGTAAGTCAAAATCACGCTTTTTCGCGCAGATTTTCAAAATCAAAAAGTCCATAATTCTATTCGGGACCTTATGATATGTATGAATCTATCAACGAAAACATTATATTTCGGGTTTTCAGAGCGCTATCTGCAGTTATATGAAGTTTGAAATAAGTCAAAATTATCACATTATGAGCAGTTTCAAAGTATCGCAAATCACATAAATCTATCCAACACAATATAATACGCAATTATTCGTCCTCAAATGCCCAAAATTTTGCGTTTCCAGCGAGTTATCAACGTTTATTCTGAGTCTAGTTGGGAAATATTTGATTTTGTAAATCTGCTCAGAAGTAAGATTTTGCTTCAAAAATGTGTTATATGACAGAATCTAGCACCAAATACATCAAATACCAAATATCAAATACCAAATACCAATTTTATTTGTATACGTAAAAAATTACATACAAATGAATTGACAACAAAAAGAAAAAGTATATTCCCATAGTAATTATATATTATTATTTTTGTAATTATTATTTGATTTCATTTCAGTTGGGCTTCTTACATGTCCATCGCAAATGCTCTGAGGCTCAGGGCGGCTCTGCAGTAGTTGAAAATGTCCCTCATCTTTTCCACGGTTAGATTAGCCAAGAGTTCTGGATTAACTTTAGCGCTGCTGGTGCACGAGGTGTATTTGTAAAGAAATGTAATTCTGATGGGAGAATAAATAGGGCATTCGAAAAGAAAATGATCTAGGTCATTTGGTGCATGTAAATTGCAAATAGTGCACAATTCTTCTTGGTCGAATGTGTGACGGTGGTCGTTATAAAAGAGCAAAAATCGGACAGTCTTTGCGGTACGTAATTGGCTAATTGTCTTCAGGATTTTGAAAGGGATGTTCGAGGAAAGATATAGATGGCTTGAGTTATGAAGTGTGAAGTTGGGATTGTATGAGGTTGATACATCATATTTCGTGTTTTCAGAGTGCTATTTGCAGTTTTACAAACTTTTGAGTAGGACGAAATCACGCTTTCCTGGGCAGATTTCCACGATCAAAAAGTTAATATTCCTTTTCAGGATCTCATGATATGTATGAATCTATCGACAAAAACATCATAGTCCATGTTTTCAGAGCGCTATCTGCAGTTATATGGAGTTTGAAATTAGTCAAAATTATCACATTCCGAGCAGTTCCAAAGTATCGCAAATCTTATAAATCTATCCATTACAACATAATACGCGAAAATCCGTCTTCAAGTAAACTAAATTTTGCGTTTACAGTGAGTTATCAGCGGTTTTCCTAAGTCTCGTTGAGAAATTTTTGATGCTGTCAATCTGCTCAGAAGTAAGATTTTGCTAAGAAAATGCGTTATGTGGCAAAATCTAGCACCTAATACATCATATTTTGTGTTCTCAGAGCGCTATCTGCAATTATATGAAGTTCGAAATAAGTCAAAATTACCACATTCTGGGCAGTTTTAAAGTATCGCAAATCACATAAATCTATCCAATACAACATAATACGTATGAATCCTTCCTTAAATGCACTAAATCTTACGTTTCAAGCGAGTTATCAGCGTTCTGCTTGAGTTTCGTTGAGAAATTTTTGATTTTGTAAATCTGCTCAGAAGCAAGATCTTGCTCGAAAAATGCGTTATATGGCAGATTTCAGCACCAAATACATCATATCTCGTGTTTTTAGAGTGCTATTTGCAGTTTCACAAACTCTGGAGTAAGTCGAGATTACGCTTATCCCTGCAGATTTCCACAATCAAAACGTTCATATTCCTATTCATGACTTTATAGTATGTATGGATCTATCGTCAAAAACATCATATTTCGTGTTTTTAGAGCGCTATCTGCAGTTATATGAAGTTTGAAATAAATCAAAATTACCACATTCTGCGCAGTTTCAAAGTATCGCAAATCACATAAATCTATCCAATACAACAAAATACGCATGAATCCGTCCTTGAATGTACAAAATTATGCGTTTCCAACGAGTAATCAGCGTTTTTCTGAGTCTTGTTGAGAAATTTTTGATTCTGTATATCTGCTCAGAACAAAGGTTTGGCTTCAGAAATGCGTTATATGGCAGAATCTAGCACCAAATACATCACGTTTCGTGTCTTCAGAGTGCTATTTGCAGTTTTACAAACTTTGGAATAGGTCGAAATCACGCTTTTCCGCGCAGATTTCCGAAATCAAAAAGTTCATATTCCTATTCAGGACCTCATAATATGTGTGAATCTATCGACAAAAACATCATATTTCGTGTTTTCAGAGCGCTATCTGCAGTTATATGGAGTTTGAAATAAGTCATAATCACCACATTCTGAGCAGTTTAAAAGTATCGCAAATCACATAAATCTATCCAATACAACATAATACGCATGAATCCGTCCTCAAATGCACAAAATTTTCCGTTTCCAGCGAGTTTTCAGCGTTTTTTCTGAGTCTAGTTGAGGAATATTTGATTCTGTAAATCTGCTTAAAAGCAAGATTTTGCTTCAAAAATGCGTTATATGGCCAAATCTAGCACCAAATGCATCATATTTTGTGTTTTTAGAGTGCTATTTGAAGTTTTACAAACTTTGGGATCAGTCAAAATCACGCTTTTTCGCGCAGATTTTCAACAATCAGAAAGTTCATATTCCTATTCAAGACCTAATATTATGTTTGGAACTATCGACAAAAACAACATATTTCGTGTTTTCAGAGCGCTATCTGCAGTTATATGAAGTTTGATATAAGTCAAAATTACCACATTCTGAGCAGTTTCGAAGTATCGCAAACCACATAGATCTATCCAATACAACATAATACGCATGAATTTGTCCTAAAATGCACATAATTTTGTGTTTCCAGCGAGTTATCAGCGTCTTTTCTAAGTCCAGTTAAAAAATATTTAATTCTGTAAATCTGCTCAGAAGCAAGATGTTGCTCAAAAAATGCGTTATATGGCAGAATCCAGCACCAAATACATCATATCCCGTGTTTTTAGAGTGCTATTTGCAGTTTCACAAACTCTGGAGTAAGTCGAGATTACGCTTATCCCTGCAGATTTCCACAATCGAAACGTTCATATTCCTATTCATGACTTCATAATATCTATGGATCTATCGACAGAAACATCATATTTTGTGTTCTTAGAGCGCTACTTGCAGTTATATGAAGTTTGAAACAAGTCAAAATCACCACATTCTGAGCAGTTCCAAAGTATCGCAATTCACATAAATATATCCGATACAACATAATACGCATGAATCCATCCTCAAATGCACAAAATTTTGCGCTTCCAGCGAGTTATCAGCGTTTTTTCTGAGTCTAATTGAGGAATATTTGATTCTGTAAATCTGCTTAGAAGCAGGAATTTGCTTTAAAAATGCGTTATATGGCGGAATCTAGCACCAAATACATCATAATTCGTGTTTTTAGAGTGCTATTCGCAGTTTTACAAACTTTTGAAATAAGTCGAAATCACGCTTTACAGCGCAGATTCTCACAATCAAGAAGTTCATATTCCTATTCTAGACCTCATAATATGTATTAATCTTTCGATAAAAACATCATATTTCGTGTTTTCAGAGCGCTATCTGCAGTTATATGAAGTTTGAAATAAGTCAAAATTACCACATTCTGAGCAAATTCAAAGTATCGCAAACCACATAGATCTATCCAATACAACATAATACGCATGAATCCGTCTCTAAATGCACAAAATTTTGCGTTTTCAGCAACTTATCAGCGTTTTTTCTGAGTCTCGTTGAGCAATTTTTGATTCTGTATATAGGCTCAGGAGCAAGATTTTGCTCCAAAAATGCGTTATATGGCAGAATGTTGCACCAAATACATCATATATCGTGTTTTTAGAGTGCTATTTGCAGTTTCACAAACTTTGGAATAGGTCGAATTCACACTTTGCCGCGCAGATTTTCACAATCATAAAGTTCATATTCTTATCCAAGACCTCATAATATGTGAAGATCTATCAACAAAAACATCATAATTCGTGTTTTCAGAGCGCTATCAGCAGTTTTATGAAGATCAGAATAAGTCAAAATTACCACATTCTGAGCGGTTCCAAAGTATCGCAAATCACATAAACCTATCCAATACAACATAATACGCATGTACTTGTCCTCAAATGCACAGAATTTTGCGTTTCCAGCGAGTTATCAGCGTTTTTTTCAAGTCTCGTTAAGAAATTTTTGATTCTGTGAATCTGCTCAGAAGCAAGATTTTGCTTCAAAAATGCGTTATGTGGCAAAATCTAGCACCTAATACATCATATTTCGTGTTTTTAGAGTGCTATTTGCAGTTTCACAAACTCTGGAATAAGTCGAAATCACGCTTCTTCGCACAGATTCTCTCAATCAAAAAGTTCATATTCCTAATAAAGACCTCATAATATGTATGAAACTATTGACAAAAACATCATATTCTTTGTTTTCAGAGCGCTATCTGCAGTTATAATAATAATAATAATAATGATAATAATGATTTATTTGCTTAAGTAAAACTTATACAAATGGTTAGTAATACATTATAATTGTATATTTTACGAACATTTTATCTTCCTCTCATTCAAAGATATGGATTTTATGAGATTGAATAAGTGAAATCAAATATTTTTTGCAGAAGCTTTGAGCTTGAGTGCAGTAGTGACAAAGTTAAATATGTCGTAAATCTTTGTTGTTGAAAGGTCGGCCAGTAAGATTTTTTTGAAGTCTTCTGGATGAGCATTTCTGAGATACTTCAAAATGAATGCATTTCTTGGTGCGTCATAGAAAGGGCAGTTGAATAGAAAGTGGTTCAAATTATCTTGATCGTACTTGTTGCAGATTTTACAAATTTCTTCTGGTGTGAATCTGAAAATAGTTTTTTTATTATTTATGATAGGATATTAGGTGTTGTGTGTGCGGATTTGAGAGATCAGTCTGAGGATTTTTTGTGCAATATTGGATAAAGTAAAAATGTTGTTGTATTGGTAATCTTAGTAGAATGAGTTGTATAAGGAATCTGCAGTTATATGAAGATTGAAATAAGTCAAAATAACCGCATTCTGAGCAGTTTCAAAGTATCGCAAATCACATTAATGTATCCAACACAACATAATACGCATGGATCCGTCCTGAAATGCACTTAATTTTGCGTTTCCAGCGAGTTATCAGCGTTTTTTCTGAGTCTGGTGGAGAAAGTTTTGATTCTGTAAATCTGCTCAGAAGTAAGATTTTGCTTCAAATATGCCTTATATGGCAGAATGTAGCATCAAATACATCATATTATGTGTTTTTGAAGTGCCATTTGCAGTTTTACAAACTTTGGAATAAGTCGAAATCACGCTTTTCCGCGCAGATTTCCACAAACAAAAAGTTCATATTTTTATTCAAGACCTCATTATATGTATGAATCTATCGACAAAAACATCATATTTTGTGTTTTCAGAGCGCTATCTGCAGTTATATTAAGTTTGAAATAAGTCACAATTACCACATTCTGAGCAGTTTCAAAGTATCGCAAATCACATAAATTCATCCAATACAACATAATACGCATGAATCCGTCCTCAAATGCACCAAATTTTGCGTTCCAGGTGAGTTATCAGCGTTTTTACTGAGTCTCGTTGAGGAATTTTTGATTCTGTAAATCTGCTCAGAAGCAAGATTTTGCTTAAAAAATGCGTCATATGGCAAAATCTAGCACCGAATACATCATATTTTGTGTTCTCAGAGTGCTATTAGCAGTTTTACAAACTTTGAAATAAGTCGAAATCACGCTTTTCCGCGCAGATTTTCACAATGAAAAAGTTTATATTCCTATTCAAGACCTCATAATATTCGTGAAACTATCGACAGAAACATCATATTTTGTGTTTCCAGAGCGCTATCTGCAGTAATATGAAGTTTGAAATAAGTCAAAATTACCACATTCTGAGCTGTTTCAAAGTATCGCAAATCACATAAATCTATCTAATACAACATAAAACGCATTAATCCGTCCTGAAATGAACTTTATTTTGCGTTTCCAGCAAGTTATCAGCGTTTTTTCTCAGTCTAGTTGAGAAATACTTTATTCTGTAAATCTGCTCAGAGGCAAAATTTTGCTGCAAAAATGCGTTATATGGCAGAATCCAGCACCAAATACATCATATATCGTGCTTTCAGAGTGCTATTTACAATCTTTGGAATAAGTCGAAGACACGCTTCTTCGCGCAGATATTCACAATCAAAAAGTCCACATTCCTATTCAGGACCTCATAATATGTATCAATCTATCGACAAGGACGCCATTTTTCGTGTATTCAGAGCACTATCTGCAGTTATATGAAGTTTGAAATAAGTCAAAATTACCCGATTCTGAACAGTTGCAGAGAATCGCAAATCACATAAATCTAACCTATACAACATAATACGCATGAATCCGTCCTCAAATGCACAAAATTTTCCGTTTCCAGCGAGTTTTCAGCGTTTTTTCTGAGTCTAGTTGAGGAATATTTGATTCTGTAAATCTGCTTAAAAGCAAGATTTTGCTTCAAAAATGCGTTATATGGCCAAATCTAGCACCAAATGCATCATATTTTGTGTTTTTAGAGTGCTATTTGAAGTTTTACAAACTTTGGGATAAGTCAAAATCACGCTTTTTCGCGCAGATTTTCAACAATCAGAAAGTTCATATTCCTATTCAAGACCTAATATTATGTTTGGAACTATCGACAAAAACAACATATTTCGTGTTTTCAGAGCGCTATCTGCAGTTATATGAAGTTTGATATAAGTCAAAATTACCACATTCTGAGCAGTTTCGAAGTATCGCAAACCACATAGATCTATCCAATACAACATAATACGCATGAATTTGTCCTAAAATGCACATAATTTTGTGTTTCCAGCGAGTTATCAGCGTCTTTTCTAAGTCCAGTTAAAAAATATTTAATTCTGTAAATCTGCTCAGAAGCAAGATGTTGCTCAAAAAATGCGTTATATGGCAGAATCCAGCACCAAATACATCATATCCCGTGTTTTTAGAGTGCTATTTGCAGTTTCACAAACTCTGGAGTAAGTCGAGATTACGCTTATCCCTGCAGATTTCCACAATCGAAACGTTCATATTCCTATTCATGACTTCATAATATCTATGGATCTATCGACAAAAACATCATATTTTGTGTTCTTAGAGCGCTACTTGCAGTTATATGAAGTTTGAAACAAGTCAAAATCACCACATTCTGAGCAGTTCCAAAGTATCGCAATTCACATAAATCTATCCAATACAACATAAAACGCATGAATCTGTCCTCAAACGCACAAAATTTTGCGTTTCGATCGAGTTATCAGCGTCTCGTTGAGAAATTTTTGATTCTGTTAATCTGCTCAGAAGGAAGATTTTGCTTCAAAAATGCGTTATATGGCAGAATCTAGCACCAAATACATCATATTTTGTGTTTTTAGAGTGCTATTCGCAGTTCTACAAACTTTGGAATAAGTCGAAATAACGCTTTTCCGAGCAGATTCCCACAATCAAAAAGTCCATATTCCTATTCAAGATCTCATAATATGTATGAATCTATCGACAGAGACATCATATTTCATGTTTTCAGAGCGCTATCAGCAGTTATATGGAGTTTGAAATAAGTCAAAATTACCACATTCCGAGCAGTTTCAAAGTATCGCAAATCACATAAATCTACTTAATACAACATACAACGCATGAATTTGTACTCAAATGCACGAAATTTTGCATTTCCAGCGAGTTTTCAGCGTTTTTTCTGAGTCTAGTTAAGGAAATTTTTGATTCTGTAAATCTGCTCAGAAGCAAGATTTTGCTGCAAAAATGCGTTATATGGCAGAATGTAGCACCGAATACATCATATATCGTGTTCCCAGAGTGCTTTTCACAGCTTCACAAACTTTGGAAAAGGTCAAAATCACGCTTTTCCGAGCAGATTCCCACAATCAAAAAGTCCATTTTCCTATTCAGGATCTCATAATATGTATGAATCTATCGACAAAAACATCATATTCCATGTTTTCAGAGCGCTATCAGCAGTAATATGGAGTTTGAAATGAGTCAAAATTACCACATTCCAAGAAGTTTCAAAGTATCGCAAATCACATAAACCTATCCAATACAACATACTACGCATGAATCCGTACTCAAATGCAGAAAACTTTGCGTTTCCAGCGAGCTATCAGCGTTTTTTCTGAGTCAAAATGAGAAATATTTTATTCTGTAAATCTGCTCAGAAGCAAGATTTTGCTGCAAAAATGCGTTATATGGCAGAATCTAGCACCAAATACATCATATATAGTGTTTTCAGAGTGCTATTTACAGTTTTACAAACTTTGGAATAAGTCGGAATCACGCTGTTCCGCGCGGATTTTCACAATCAAAAAGTTCATATTCCTATTCAGGACCTTATAATATGTATGAATCTATCGACAACAACACCATTTTTTGTGTTTTCAGAGCGCTTTCTGCAGTTATATGAAGTTTGAGATAAGTCGAAATTACCACATTCTGAACAGTTTCAGAGTATCGCAAATCACATAAATCTATCCGTTACAACATAATACGCATGAATCCGTCCTCAAATGCACAAAATTTTGCGTTTCCGGCGAGTTATCAGCGTTTCTTCTGAGTCTACTTGAGAGATATTTGATTCTGTAAATCTGCTCAGAAGTAAGATTTTGCTCCAAAAATGCGTTATATGGCAGAATCTAGCACCAAATACATCATATTTAGTGTTCTTAGAGTGCTATTTGCAGTCTTACAAACTTTGGAATTTGTTGGAGTCACGCTTCTCCGCGCAGATTTTCACAATCAAAAAGTTCATATTCCTATTCAGGACCTCATAGTATGTATAAATCTATCGTCAAAAACATCATATTCCGTGCTTTCAGAGCGCTATCTGCAGTTATATGAAGTTTGAAATAAGTCAAAATCCCCACATTCTGAGCAGTTTCAAAGAATCGCGATCCACATAAATCCATCCAATACAACATAATACGCATTAATCCGTCCTTGAATGCACAAAATTTTGCGTTTCCAGCGAGTTATCAGCGTTTTTTCTGAATCTTGTTCAGAAATTTTTGATTCTGTAAATCTGCTCAGAAGTAAGATTATGCTTCAAAAATGCGTTATATGGCAGAATGTAGCACCAAATACATCATATTTTGTGCTTTTAGGCTATTTGCAGTTTTACAAACTTTGGAATAAGTCTAAATCACGCTTATGCGCGCAGATTTCCACAGTCAAAAAGTTCATATTCCTATTCAGGACCTCATATTATGTATGAATCTATCAACAAAAACATCATATTCCGTGTTTTTAGAGCGCTATCTGCAGTTATATGAAGTTTGAGATAAGTCAAAATTACCACATTCTGAGCAGTTTCAAAGAATCGCAAATCACATGAATCTATCCAATACAACATAATACGCATCAATCCGTCCTTAAATGCACAAGATTCTGCGATTCCAGCGAGTTATCAGCGGTTTTTCTGAGTCTAGTTGATAAATATTTGATTCTGTAAATCTTCTTAGAAGCAAGACTTTGCTTCAAAAATGCGTTTGTAATGTTTATTGCTCAATGAGTCAGTTTGTAATTGAATGAAAGTCACTATTCAATAATCTAAATGTAATAAAAGTTCATTCTCCTTATGTCACTAATTACACTATATTTATTTAGTTGTCACTTAATTCTAATTTAATCAAGGTCACAGATATTTATACTCCACTATTTATATACACTGTCAACATGACTGTCACTGTTTGATATTTATTTCACACTACTACCCTTATTTCTGTTCTGTTTCACACGTCTTTTGCTTGGCCTTATATAAAGAAGTATTGTTTTCTCGAATTTTCCATTTCTTGACTCTTTTCATTTCTAGAAATCACTAGAGTCTTCCATTGAGAGGGGTGATGTTCTGCGACGTGGTGCGGTGTAAGCGACGACAAGAAGCACCTCCCCATACTATAAACATGCAGTTTTCTCTTGGTCTTTCTCGTCCATCGCTACTTGCCAATACCCACTCTTGAGATCTAAAGTTGAGAAGATCTTTGACCCTGCCAGAGTATCTCCGGTGTCATCAATCCTGAGTAGAGGATAACTGTCCTTCTTAGTAACGTTATTCAGCTGGCGATAGTCGACACAAAATCATGTAGACCCGTCTTTCTTCTTCACAAGTACACAAGAGGCCCATGGACTGTTCGAGGGTTCAGTGATGCAGTCTCGCTTCATATCTTGAATGATGACTTCAGCGTTTGCCCTTTTCGCAATCGGGAGTCGTCGTGGTGCTCGTCGAATTGGTCGTGCATCGCCTGTGTCAATTTTGTGATGGACAATATTTGTTCTTCCTTTTTGCCCCTCACTGGTTTCGAACACCTCTTGGAATCGGCGTATCAGATCTTCTGCTCGTGCACGTTGCCGATTGTTCAATTGTTGTCCTTTGGGTAGTACTGAACTAGATAGTTCGCTCGAAAGTTTGTCGCAGTTGGGTTTTATCTCTACGTCTTGTTCGGTGGTTTTTATAGTGGACACTCTTGCGAGGCGTCCTAAAATAGTACCAGCTTCCAGTTTACCTGCATAATAGTTAACATTTATCATTCTTACCGGTACTATTTTCCCTGAGCTTATGAGGGCCTTAGCAACTAAAGTCCCTTGCTGAACATTACCGTTTGGTTCCAGTATTGCGACGCTTCCCTTCCGAATCTCACCACCTACTGTAGCTGGTACAATTTCTTCGCAACGCTCAGGAATCGCAAGGTCCTCTGCCAGCATTAAGCAAGCTGAAAAATCTTCTTGATAATGTACGACGACCTCTTTATTATTGATTTTAATAACGCCGTTTTTCATATCGAGATCGTATCCGTATCTTCTCATTATATCCATTCCAAGGATACAGTCTTCTTCTATGTCAGTTAATTTTTGTTCCTCCAATCATGATGACGACGTCAACTTCTTTATGTGTGGTAGCTGAGTCACCTGTCGCTGTTCGAAGTCGCCATTTTGTCCTCATGCACGATTTGTTTAGACGCAGTAAATCGGGTCTTACTATGGTCTCCGTTGTCCAACAAAATACTACATGGCTTGTCGTCCATGTATCCATCCACAAATAAGCTATCAAACTGATGACGTAGCGAAGCGATGATTGCAATATTTTGTGGGGCAGGTTTAGGTTGGATCGATATTTGGCCTCGGCACATCGACCCGATTAAGTTTTCCTGCTTGGAGATATTCTTGGGCCACGTCTTCAAGGGTTTCTTGCATCGACTTTTTGGATTACCTAGTTCTCCACAGTTCCAACACCGAAGTTGCTTGGAATTCTTGAGATCTTCCACTGCTTCCTGGACCAACCGCTGAACCTGGTCTTCCAAGCTTTTCGTGGTATCGGAGTCGCAGGTAACCCCTCGCAATCGAGCACTGCTTCTGGACGCCTGCTTTGCCGCTTCGTACTCCAGTGCACGAGCCAATGCTTTCACCAGCTTCTTCGGTCGCGCCAAACGCAGAGCTTGTTGCATTTCATGGTCTCTGATGTCATCCATAAATATTCTCACAGCCCAGCTTTCCAAGAAATCATCCGGGCCAGTTGGATATGCAAGTCGAACTAGGCGTGCCACATCAGCTTCGAACTCCTGTAGACTCTCGCTGGGACGTTGATATCGGTTCTTGAGCTGCGTGTGATACACTTCCACCAAGTGTGCATGGCCGTATCGCAGCTCCAGTCGCTTGACCAGTTTTTCATAATTGTTGTCTTCTTCCGGTGGAATAGCCTGTAAAATGTTTACCACATCTCCTCGGAGAGCAACTGTAAGCGCTGGAACATTCTCAGTATCATTCCAGCCATAAGCCCTAGCAGCGGCTTCAAATTGTCTATGGTAATTAATCCAAGATGTTTGACCATCAAAGATTGGAGGTTTGACACGCAATTTTGTAGTTGAGTCAAGATTTGGTGTGTATATTTCAATTATCTTAGCTTTTGAAGCTTTTTCCGGAAATGAAACACAAAATTTGAATTTTTCCTCAAAAATCTTAATTTTTTTCATCCAATTTCGAATCCAATTTTGCATCCAATTCTTGTAACACTCTACAATTATCTTCAAATACTTACCTTTGAATTCTCTCTGAATTTTTCCAGATGCTGTTCAACTTTCTTCGTATTTTCTCCCTTCTTTTCATGCAGTTCTTCTCTCAGGTTTCTTGAATTTTCTTCCTACTTCTCTAATTTTTGATTCTGAATCTTCTTCCAAACGTGTAAAATTTTCTTTTAATTTTGACTCCAAGTCTTCTTTTGAACTTGTAGGATTTTCTCTTAATTTTATTTCTGAATCTTCTTCTATAAGTGAACAATTTTCTTTCAATTTTGAATCTCAATTTATAGAATTTTCTTTTCATTTTGATTCTAAATTTATAGAATTTTCTTCTAATTTTGATTCTAAATTCGTACAATTTTCTTTTAAATTTATTGCCAAATCGGTTGAAGAAAGTTAAACCTCAAACAAATACGTATCAGGGTCCTCACCGTCTTCAGTCATAGCTTCTCGAAGTCGTTCCATTAAAACTTGTTTGCGGCCACTGGTTTCCAAATCCCGCTCTTCCAATTGATATTTAAACTCTGCGACCTTCAAATCTTTCAACAACTTCGTAGACGCCATTATCCAATTTTACAAAACCGCAATAAACAAAATACTCAATTGATTATAACAACCCCACACCTGACACCACTGTAATGTTTATTGCTTGATGAATCAGTTTGTAATCAAATGAAAGTCACTATTCAATAATCTAATTGAAATATAAGCTTCATTCTCCTTATGTCACTAATAGCATTATATTTATTTAGTTGTCACTTAATTCTAATTTAATCAAGGTCACAGATATTTATATTTCACTATTTATATACACTGTTCACATTACTGTCACTATTTGATATTTATTTCACACTACTACTCTTATTACTGTACTGTTCTACACGTCTTTTGCTTGGTCTTATATAGAGAAATATTGTTTTCTCGAATTTCCCATTTCATGACTCTTTCCATTTCTAGAAATCACTATAGGCTTCCATTGAGAGGAGTGATGTGCTGCAACGCGATGCGACGTAAGCGACGACAAGAAGCCCCCCCCCCCCCCCATTCTACGTCGTCTTTACGAGCTCCTCCTGGCAGAATCTAGCACCAAATACATCATATTTTGTGTTTTTAGAGTGCTATTTGCAGTTTTACAAACTTTGGAATAAGTCAAAATCACGCTTTCCCGCGCAGATTTTTAAAATCAAGAAGCTCATATTCCTATCCAGGACCTCATAATATGTATGAATCTATCGACAAAAACATCATATTTTGTGTTTTCAGAGCGCTATCTGCAGTAATATGAAGTTTGAAATAAGTCAAAATTACCACATTCTGAGCAGTTTCAAAGTATCGCAAATCACATAAATCTATCCAATACAACATAATAGGCATAAATCCGTCCTCAAATGCACAAAATTTTGCGTTTCCAGCGAGTTATCAGCGTTTTTTCTGAGTCTAGTTGAGAAATATTTGATTCTGTAAATCTGCTCAGAAGTAAGATTTTGCTTCAAAAATGCGTTATATAGCAGAATCTAGCATCAAATACATCATATTCCGTGTTTTTATAGTACTGTATGAGTGTCTGTAAAATATAAACTGTAGTTTGCGTGTTTAAGCAGATATCTACTAATTAAATTTGTGACTTAAGTCAAGTGAAGATTTTGAATATAATAACGCCAGTTTATGAACAACTTGTTCCTGGCTGTTGTAATACTGGTTACCTACATATATTGAAATGAGTAAATAAATTTTTAAACTGCTAAAATTCAAATTATGACGCCAGATATTACTGATCACCAATTATTCAATCTATTAAACAGAAAAATTGATGATTGCCTCGATACTTTGATAAGTGAGATATCTCAGAGTTCTACAAGATTAGAGCAATTACTTGATAATGCAAACTCTGAAATAAAAATCCTGAAAACCGGAAATGAACAGCTCAGGAATAAAATTGGGATGTTTGAAAAAAATTTGAAGATTAATAATGTAATAATAACAGAAGTTGAAGAGACACGCAATGAAATTTTGGAGAACGTCATAATCACCCTATTCAATGAAAAACTTGAAATTCAGATTGATGGAAATGACATAAATGAAGTGCGTCGATTAGGAAGATACACGGATACTAAAACTAGGCCAATTTTACTGAAATTCTTGCGAAATAAGTGCAAAAGAGATGTTATGAGTAAGATCAAAATGTTAAAGGGTTCTAATATATATTAATGATGATCTAACAAAATATGAATTAGAAAATGAAAAAATCCTCAACAGACATAAGAAAGAAGCACGAGATAAAGAACATATGGTAATACAATATAAAAACGGACTCAAAATTGATAATAAATATTCTTCGATCAAAGGACTTGAAGAAAATGAAGAAGAGTTGTCCGACGAAGAAGACAATCCTGCAAATCCAACGGAAGTGGCAAAAGCCAAGAAGCAATTGTTAGTGCTTGCGGAAGATGTTGAATATCTTACCCCTGTGAGATCTCATTCAATCTTCGACCTTCCAGATCAGAAAATCAATGAACCTGGTAAAAAATATAACTTTCGCAAAATTAACAGCCAAAAGAATGGAAAGTAATAAATTCACAATTTTCTATCACAATGTCCAAGGTATACGCAATAAAAAGTTTGAATAAAAGATATTTTTAGAAGAGTTAGATCATGCACCAAGTTTATTATGTATAACTAAACATTGGCTGAAAGAAGATGAAATAATCAAGATCATGGGGGCACATGTATATATGTCAAAAATTCAATCATGGCAAAAAATAATACTGAATTCAATTATTTGTTGTTGGAAAAGCATTTTGAGTTCCCAATTGTGAATCTGAAATATTCTCAAACTAATCTGTATGCATTATCAATTTATAGAACTCCGGATTCTGATTTTCAAAATTTTATAAAACATCTAGGAATATTATTACAAAATATATATCGGAATGGGATAGAAATTATCATTGGAGCTGACCTAAATATAGACATTTTGAAAGACAGTATTCAAAAACTTCAACTAACTACATTACTTCATTCATTCAATCTTAGTCTACAGATACAAGAGCCCACGAGAACAACGGCAACATCTGCAACTGGAATTGATAATATTATAATTTAAAATCGTTTAAAAAGTAAGCATAAAATATTGGATCCTGGATTCTCTGATCACGATGCAATTATTTTGGAATGTTTGAGTCTATCTGAGAGAATTAAAGCTTTTTATCAACTGAGAAGAAATTTTCATAAAAATGATATAGCAAATTTCAATGGAACACTTAAGATTCAATCATGGGCATCACTGAATGAAACTATGGAAGTCGATGAGCAAGTAACTGAATTTTATAAAATATTCCAGCACCACTTTAATCAAATGTTCCCCTTGAAAAAAATTAAAACTAAAGTTGAGAACAAGTCAGTGTGGATCACCAAGGGAATACGTAAATCGTGTAAGACTAAAAAGCAGCCACGTCGACGCCCAAAAATCGAACAATCCAATGATCTACTGAATCACTATAAAAAATATTGTAACATACTGACCAGGACAATTCGAATAGCAAAAAGTATCCGCATTAGCAGCTATATCTGTAATTCTAATAACAAGAATAAAACTATTTGGAATATTGTTAGAAAAGAAACCAATAACTGCAGTAAACAAATTATAATATCTGAAAATCCTGAAGAACTTGCAAATGAATTCAACTCTTATTTTCTCAACATGGGTAATACTAGTCCCCAGTGTCAATATGATTTTTGTGATCAATTCTGCGATAGTACAATTTTTATGAGTCCAATCACTGAATTGGAAGTTAAAGAATCAATAAAATCTCTAAAATGTAGTTTAACTACCGGTTATGATAATACACCTTCCATTCTGATAAAACGATATGCATCCAGTATTTCTGAGCCGTTATGTCTAATTTTTAATAATTCAATCTGTTCTGGCAAGTTCCTCTCTCAATTTAAAAAATCCGTAAGAACCCCTGTATTTAAAAAAGGTAACCATGAATTAGTGGAGAACTATAGACCTATATCCTTATTATGTGCTTTCTCAAAGATCTTTGAAAAACTTATTTACAAAAGACTGTGGCACCATATTCAAAGGAACAATATATTGTCTGATAGTCAACATGGATTTGTGAAAAATAAATCAACCATCAGTGCTGTAATTAGCATAGTTGAAAATATAATGATAAAACTAGACCAAAATATGACGGTTTTTGGTATTTCAAGAGACTTATCGAAAGCATTTGACAATGTAAATCATAATGTGCTCCTGCAAAAAACTTGAACATTATGGTGTCCGTGGTGTTGCCCTTTCACTAATTGCATCATATCTAAATGGGAGAAATCAAGCAGTGAAGATCAATTCCAATGTGGGCGATACTAATGTGACCCACTATTCCACATAGGGAAAAATGACATCAGGTGTTCCACAAGGCTCTGTATTGAGCCCTCTCCTATTCCTGATTTATATAAATGATCAACTCAAATGTCTTGACTGTGATGTATCCGTTATGTATGCTGATGATGCTTATTTTATTTTAAGTTGTCCTAAAAATGAATCCAGACTAATATATGGCAGAATAAATAATACAATTTCCAATATTAAGAAATGGTGTGACAGCAATTATCTAGCCATTAATTTGGATAAAACAAATATAATTCAATATTTCCTTAACATCAAAAGTAAAGTTGAAACCACTGCGTTATATGGCAGAGTCTAGCACCATAAACATCATATCTCATGTTCATAGAGTGCTATTTGCAGTTTTACAAACTTTGGAATAAGTCGAAATCACGCTTTTCCGCGCAGATTTTCACAATAAAATAGTTTATATTCCTATTCGTGACCTCATAATATGTATGAATCCATCGACATAAATATCATATTTCGTGTTTTAAAACGCTATCTGCAGTTATATGACTTTTGAAATAAGTCAAAATTACCACATTCTGAGCAGTTTCAAAGTATCGCAAATCACATAAATCTATCCAATACATCATAATACGCATGAATCCGTCCTCAAATGCACAAAATTTCGCGTTTTCAGCGAGTTACCAGCTTTTTTTTGAATTTAGTTGAGAAATTTTTGATTCTGTGAATCTGCTCAGGAGCAAGATTTTGCTTCAAGAATGCGTTATATGGCAGAATCTTACACCAAATACATCATAATGTGACGTGCGGGAGTGAGAGGGAAGCTCGTGAATACGACGCAGTATGGGGAGGGGCTTCTTGTCGCCTCTTACGCCGCGCCACGTCGCAGCGCATCACCCCTCCCAATGGAAGCCTCTAGCGATTCCTGGAAATGGAAAGAGTCGCAAAATCGAAAATTCGAGGACAGTGTTTCTCTATATAAGGCCGAGCCAAAGATGCGTAGACAGTACAGTAATAATAGTAGCAGTAGAAATAAATAATAAACAGTGATAGTGGAGTGAGAGTATATATAAATAGTGAAATATAAATATCTGTGACCTTGATTAAATTAGAATTAAGTGATTAATATATAAATATAGTGTTATTAGTGATATAAGAAGAGTTAAAGATTTTATTTCATTTAGATTCTTAAGTAGTGACTTTTATTTATTTACAGAGTGATTCATCAAGCAATAAACATTACAGTGGTGCCAGGTGTGAGGTTGTCATAAACAATTTGGTATTTTGTTCATTGCTGCTTTGTGAAATTGGAAAATGGCGTCTAAGAAGATGTTGAAAGATTTGAAGGTTGCAGAGCTGAAATATCAATTGGAAGAGCGGGATTTGGAAACCAGTGGCCGCAAACAAGTTTTGATAGAACGACTGCGAGGCGCTTTGACTGAAGACGGTGAGGATCCTGATACATATTTGTTTGAGGTTCAACTCTCTTTAACCGATTTGGCTATAAATTTAGAGTCAAAATTACAAGAAAATTCTATAAATTCAGAATCAAAATTAAAAGAAAATTCTACAAGTTTAAAAGAAGATTTAGAATCAAAATTAAAAGAAAATTCTGTAAATTTAGAATCAAAATTGAAAGAAAATTGTTCACTTTCAAAAGAAGATTTAGAATTGAAATTAAAAGAAAATTCTACAAGTTTGAAAGAAGATTTAGAAACAAAATTAAATGGAAAATTAGGGAAGTTGGAAGAAAATTCAAGAAACCAGAGAGAAGAACTGCATGGAAAGATGGAAGAAAATACAAAGAAAGTTGAACAGCAACTGGAGAAATTTAGAGAAAATTCAAAGGTATGGGAGGAAGTTTTTGAAGATAATTGTAAAATGTTAGAAGAATTGGATGCAAAATTGGATTCGAAATTGGATGAAAAAATGAAGATTTTTGAAGAAAAATTCAAATTTGGCGTTTCATCTCCGGAAAAAGCTTCAAAAGCTGAGATAATTGAATTATCCGCACCAAATCTTGATTCAACCACAAAAATGCGTGTCAAACCTCCAACCTCTGATGGTCAAACATCTTGGATTAATTACCATAGACAATTTAAAATCGCTGCTAAGGCTAATGGCTGGAATGATACTGAGAAAGTTTCAGCACTTACAGTTGCTCTCCGAGGAGATGCAGTAAACATTTTACAGGCTATTCCACCGGAAGAAGACAACAATTACGAAAAATTGGTCAAGCGACTGGAGCTGCGATACGGCCATGCACACTTGGACGGAGTGTATCACACGCAGCTCAAGAACCGATATCAACGTCACAGCGAGAGTCTACAGGAGTTCGAAGCTGATGTGGCACGCCCAGTTCGACTGGCCTATCCAACTGGCCAGAATGATTTCTTGGAAAGCTGGGCTGTGAGGATATCTGTGGACGGCATCATTGAACCCTCGAACAGTCCATGGGCCTCTCCGGTGGTGCTTATGAAGAAGAAGGACGGTTCTACCCGATTTTGTGTCGACTATCGCCAACTGAATAACGTTATCAAGAAGGACAGTTATCCTCTGCCCAGGATTGATGACACCTTAGATACCCTGGCCGGGCCAAAGATCTTCTCGACCCTAGATCTCAAGAGTGGATACTGGCAAGTAGCGATGGATGAGAAAGACCGAGAAAAAACTGCATTTACCATCGGCAGTGGATTGTGGCAATTTACAGTCATGCCAATTGGTCTGTGTAATGCTCCTGCTACCTTCGAGCGATTTATGGAGACCGTACTTAAAGGACTATCGGGAAAAACTTGCTTGGTATACCTGGACGATATAATTGTGATGAGAAAATCATTTGAAGACCATTTGAAGATCCTGGAGCATGTATTTGAACAATTAAAGAAAGCGGGTTTGAAACTCAGTCCAAAGAAATGCCACTTATTCCAAGAACGGGTGAACTATCTGGGACATGTGGTCTCCAAGGAAGGCGTAGCACTTGATGCAGAAAAGATTAAGACAATTCAAGAATGGCCGGTACCTGCGGATAAACATCAGTTGCGCAGTTTCCTCGGGCTCTGTACCTATTACAGAAGATTTGTTTATGGACTCGCCAATATCGCCAAGCCACTGACCAGACTGACGGAAAATAATCGCAGATAAAGCTGGGATGAAGACTGCCAAATCGCTTTCGAGCGACTGAAACTACTCCTAGTCCAGGCACCAATCTTGAGTTACCCGAAGACGGAAGGACGTTTTGTTCTGGACACAGATGCCAGCGACGTCGGTATTGGGGGCGTCCTGTTCCAATTGCAGGAGGGGTCAAGAAAGAGTAATCGGGTACTTCAGTAAGGTTTTGTCAAAGCCAGAGAGAAACTACTGTATCACAAGACGGGAGCTGCTGGCAGTAGTGAAGTCCATCGAGCATTTCTACAAATATTTGTATGGTAGGAATTTCCTGTCAAGAACTGATCACGCTGCTCTGAGATGGCTACTACAGTTCAAGAATCCTGAGGGTCAGGTCGCTCGATGGATCGAAAGACTTCAAGAATACGACTTCAACATAGAACATCGAGCCGGTACAGCACATAAGAATGCTGATGCTTTATCAAGGCGACCATGTCCAAAAGATTGTCATCATTGCTCTAAGGTTGAAGCGAAGGCGTTCCGAACAACTGTCATTGACGATGCTTGGCAACCACAAGAGATAGAAAAGGACATAAATAGCGACTCAGAGTTGCAAATTATTCAAGAATGGAAGAAGAAAGGAACAAGACCGACATGGCAAGAGGTGGCACCATACTCCCCGACGGTCAAATCGTACTGGGCGCAATGGGATTCCAGGATCCTGGATGAAGGCGTCTTGGAGCGTGTCCTGAAAGATCTGGATGAAACCAAGAGTAGAGAACAGCTGATCGTTCCTAAAGGTCGGGTTCCGGAGGTCTTGAGACATCTCCATGATGGAGTGAGTGGAGGACACCTTGGGGTAACGAAGACTCTGCAGAGAGTTCGTGAGTGGTTTTATTGGCTAAACTGTAAAGAAGACGTTACGGAATGGTGCAGGAAATGCACTACGTGCGCTTCAAGCAACGGACCGCAGAAACGACCAAGAGCTCCGATGCGACAGTATAATGTCGGTAGTCCATTCGAGAGGATAGCCATCGACGTAGCAGGGTCATTTCCCGAATCAGACGTCGGAAATAAATACATTGTTGTCGTCATGGACTACTTTAGTAAATGGGCGGAAGCGTATGCTTTTCCTAATCAAGAGGCCGCTACTATTGCAGACGTCCTAGTGAAGAACTGGATCTGTCGTTTTGGCGTACCCTTGGAACTTCATTCTGACCAGGGAAGAAACTTTGAATCCACACTTTTCCAAGGAATATGCGAAGTACTGAGCATTCGTGAAACCAGAACTACTGCATTACATCCGCAGTCTGATGGAATTGTGGAACGGATGAATAAGACCATCAACAGACTCCTGGCCAAAGTTGTCTCTAATCACCAGAGAGATTGGGACCAATATCTTCATCTGTTCATTTTGGCCTACCGCTCATCCGTACACGAAACAACCAGTTAGACTTCAGCAAGAACTATTTTTGGACGGGAACTTCGGCTACCATGCGACCTAAAGTTCGGCTGCAAACCTGGAGAAGACTTGGCTGGTGAAGATTATGTCATCAATTTAAAGCGAGTTTTGTTCGTTGATTAGAAGAATGAGTTTTTAAAAAAGAACAAAATTACAGGTTGGAGTTTATTGACGAGTGTTCTTCACAGTCATAACTACAACTGTGCTGTTTTCAGATGCAAAAGTCTTATTTATAACATTTTGTTATCTACATGATATGGTTTCCTATTTCTAGTAAAGTAAGCTGGTTACAAGATTTAACTCCTCCAGCCCTAGTCGAGAACTATGGGAGTTTTGGCCTAGGAGTTCGGTGACATTTCGATTTCCACATTGGGTTGTCCTTCTGATCTGTTATGTTTTCTTTGCTGAACAAAATAATACAAAATACAACATAAAATAATTATTATGATAATTGTATATAAAATAACTGTATATATGCTAGTTTTATCATAGTAAATGGGTATATCTTTGATTTCATTCAATTTTTCTTCATTTATTATTAAAATTAAATTCTTGGTTTCGTCTAAATTAATAGAATCTAGTTTAATTCATCATTATTCGAATATGTTTTATTATTTTGATCAATAGTTGCAGGCAAATTTGGTAAATTGATATTAATATGACTAAATTTTGTGCTTTGTAAAGCTTTTAAAATCATGTCTTTAATTTTCACTTCACATTCATTATTTATTTCAATTATATAAGTTCCATTTAAGGGAATATTGTTCGTATCTCTACCACATTTTTGAGTTGCAACAACACTATATGGGGCGATGATAATCCATTGATTCTTCTCTATCTTCTGGATTTTTATATTCGGAATAACAGCTGGGATGGTAATGCAGTTGGTTGTGTTCACGTTGAATCTTGGAAGTTGAATCTCGCAAAGGGCGTCTTGGTAGATCTTGGTAAGGTGCATTTCTTGACACAAGTATTCTTCTGGTATGATTTCCTTGCATTTTGAATCAAAGAAGGAATAAGTCTGCTCATTGGAAATGAGGAATTTAGAACGTGGTATTATGGTTCTGAATTAATTATGATTTGGAGTAGGCAAAGAATATAAGTGATAATAATCAGAATACTCGATCTCTACAATTGGAATTTGTAATAAAAATATAATCTGATTACTTTTACTATAACTTTTTATATTAATGATTTTTTCAAACAATAATAAATTATCTAATATGGGTTCAAATGGGAATCTACTAGCTTTTAATTGTTTATTTATTGTTATAATTTCGGAAAATGAATCATATGGTTCTATAATAGAATTATGGAGTACGTTTGACTTTGAAAAAGTGATAGCAACTTCAATTTTCTCAAGAAGATCATATATTATTTGTAAACTTGAAATATATTGTGATATAACAGTTTGTAAAGATAAATTATGATTCATTTCTACATGCTTTATCCATGGATCATTGATAATTGTTTCCAACCCCATTATTTTGGAATTTAAATGAATTTGATTATTTGAAAGCTTTTTGATATTATCATTAAATTTTTGATTTGAAGTTTGTAAAATTGTCATTTGATTATTAAAAAGTATTTTAAGTCTATGTTGGTTATTTGATACTTTTGAGATAATATCGTCATATCTTTCAGCATCTCTTTGATCAAGATTTCCAGTAATGGATTTAATAATTGAGCCTAGGCCGTCTATTAAACCTTGTTTCTGTCTATTTATTATGTTAGGATTCAATTGTTTTATCTGAGTTGAAACTTTATTTTCAAGAATGTTAATTATACGATGAGAATGGTGACTAAATGTTGAATTTCCAATCTCTCTCTTAATAATTGCTATTTTACTCTCTAATATATGAAATTAATTTATTATGTCAGTAATGTCAAATATTTGTACAAATGTCCAATAGTCAGTCTGTAGTTGGGCATGACCAAGTTTTAAAGGAAGAAGGCCAGAATTTTGGTTGAAATTATGGTATTTGGGTAGTTCTAATATTGCGGTGGCGATGAGGAACGAACATCTGTAACAATAGGTGGTTTCCTCAATTCTTTTATATGAATAATTTCAATTTTCTCTTTCTTATTTTGATTTGTAATCTCTACACGATTTTTATCTAACAATTTGGTAGTTTTATAAGGACCTAAAAATTTCGAATTTCTCTTATTCCTGTGCAAAGGATTCTGTTTAAAAACAATTTGATTTAATTTGAATTCGTTATTTTTATCTCCTTGCGAATTAGATTTCAAAACTACTTTTTCTTTATCAACTTGCAATTTATTCGAAACTGCTTCGTACACATGTTTTAATTTCTCGTTATGATTTTCAACATAGTCATTATAAAATGAATTTGGCATAAAAAGTTCATTGGTATCTCTCAATTTTGTATGACCGAAAGCTAATTCAAAAGGGGTAAAATTGGTTGAACTATGTATCGAATTATTGTAACCAATAATTGCATAATTCATTAAATCGCTTTTGTCGTCCGGAAAAGTCCCTCTTAATATTCTTAGATGTTCTATAATTGTTGAGTGGAATCGCTTGACAATACCGTTTGATTGGTGGTGATATGGTGTTGTAAAATGAATATTAATTTTGTGTAATCTTAAAAGTTCTTGTACGGTGCTATTGTTGAATTCTTTCCATTGTCTAGAATTAGATTTTCTAGGACGCCAAATGAAGCAAAATATTTAATTAAAGCATTACTTATGTGAATCGCTGTTTTACCTTCTATAAAGATTGCTTGCGCAAATTTTGTAGAGGCATCTACTAAGGTCAAATAATTTTTCTTATCGAAAGCAAATACATCTATATGAACTATTTGAAAGGGTCCAGTTGCTGTTTCTGTTAACATCAGAGGCGAAAAAGATTTCTTTCTAGAATACTTAGCTCTCTGACAAATGTGACGTGTGTTAATAGAATTTGTTACTGTTGATTTCATATGTTTCCAGTAATAATTTCTCTTTAGATATTCAATGGTTTCATTCATACCTCTATGGTTAGTCTTTCCTTCATGATGATTTTTTATCAACATTATTTGTTCTTCTTTATCAGTTACTGTATTTACAAGTCTTATACATTTAATTGATTTGGGACCTTTTTCTGAAAAGTGATTTAAAAATGCTCTTGAAAAATCTTTATAAAGTTTATCTGTGTGGAAATACATGTGATAAATAACTTTTGAACTTGTAAAATTCTTCAAAAACTCAAATATAATTTTATCATTATTGTTTTCAGGTATTTTTACTTTTATAATTCTCTGATTTTCATAATTTTCATGAGAAACATCACACTTAGAATAAAAATTTGGAAATACAAGAATCTGATTTGTTTTATTATTTATAATCTCGTCTAAACTTGTAATACCGTCATTATTAGTATCACCTGCTGTAGAGTGTTGAGTTACGCTTTCAGAATCTGAGATGTTGTTATCTACTTCTGCAGTGTCAATGTGCTGTTGATTGTTTGTTGTGTTTGGAGGTTCAATTTGTATGTCAGAGATTATATGGAATTTTGGTCTCTTCTTGATTTTTTCATTCTCATTTGAATATTGTGTACTAGTGGATGGCTGTGGTTCATCAGGAACTAAATTTTCTACAAAATTTCGTAAATAATCTACAATGTCTGTATTTATTTCGCCAGGATTATTTATTACTGATTCGCTTTCTATTGCGTTGATATTAATGTGCGAGAGACAATCTGCGTTGGTGTTACATTTACCTTTTTTTTATATTATATTATAATCGTATTCTTCCAGTTTCAGTTTCCATCTTACAAGTTTTGAGTTAGGCTCTTTTAAATTAAATAACCATGTGAGTGGTCGATGGTCAGTGGCTATTGTGAACTTACGACCGTATAGATAAGGTCTCAAGTGTTTACAGGCCCAAACGATGGCTGGTAACTCTTTTTCGATTGTTGAGTATCGTGTTTCTGTTTCATTCAAAGTTCGCGACGCGTATGCTAGTGGTTTATCTCTTGGAATATCGCCTTGAGAAAGGACAGCGCCTATTGCGTAATTGCTTGCGTCTGTTGTTAATATGAATGGTTTGTCAAAATCGGGGTATTGGAGAATTGGGTCATTCATTAATAGGTGTTTGCAAGTAATAAAACTGTCGATGAATTCTTTGTCATGTATTACTTTGGAGTCTTTCTTCAAACATTTTGTCATTGGTTTAGTAATTTTTGCAAAGTCTTTGATGAAACGTCTGTAGTATCCAAGTAATCCAAGAAAACTTTTGATTTCTTTTTGAGTTTTAGGAATCGGAAAGTTTTTTATAACAGAAATCTTGTCAGGGTTTGGTTTAACTCCACTTGGGGTAATTATGTGTCCTAAATATTGTACAGATTTTTTTAGGAATTCGGATTTATCTAATTGTATTTTAAAATTACTTTGTCGTAGTCTGTCAAATACTGATTTGAGTCTTTCTATGTGTTCTTGCAGTGAAGTACTGAAGATTATTATGTCGTCTAAATATACAAGGCATGTTTCATTTTGTAATCCCCGGAGGACATTATCTATGACACGTTGGAATGTGGAAGGGGCATTTTTTAATCCGAAGGGCATGCGTTTAAACTCGTAATGTCCACCTTCAGTTGTGAAAGCTGTCTTTTGAACGTCTTCGCGATCTACTTCTACTTGATGAAAACCGCTCGCAAAGTCGAGAGTTGAAAAATAATTTGCTTTACCTAGTTTGTCTAAAATATCCGCGATGTTTGGTAAAGGGTATTTGTCGTCTATAGTACGTTCGTTTAGTTTTCTGTAATCAATAACTAATCTCCATTTCTTACGACCAGATGCGTCTAATTTTTTTGGGACTATCCAGATTGGACTAGACCAAGGTGAAATACTATTTTGGATTATTCCTTGATCTATCATTTTTGAAATTTGATCTCGTACTTCTTGTTTATGTACTTCGGGAAATCTATATGATTTCACATGAATAGGGGTGTCATCTCTTAATCTAATTTTATGTCTGACTTCATTCGAAAAACTGAGAGGAATATTTTTAGAATAAAATATGTCTCTGTACTCATAACATAATTTTCTTATCGCATCTTTTTCTTCTTTGTTACAATGGTCTATTCTTATATTTTTCAAATTTTGCTTTAATAAATTTTCGTATTCAATTTCTAATTCGTCGTTATCAATTTCCATTTTTTCAACAGAATTTAAATCTATGGAATCTAACATTTCAATATCTAAAGGTTCGTGGATATCAAGTTTTACAGGGTGTTCTGCGATATTTATTACTGAAGTTATTGCATAATTGTTTGAAACATTTACTACTGCTCTAGGCATTTCAATACCGTTTCCAAAGTTTGTATATTCTAACAATCCAATGCCGTTTTTCTGTTTAACTGGAATTTTTACTATCATGTTAACTCGTGAAGGAATAATAATGGAATAATTTTTAAAATTATCTCGCGATGTCTTGTCATTGTCAGGTACAAATATTATAGGAATATTTGCGGAAGGAGTACGTAATTGTTTTGTATTTACATTACCATTTGCGTTCAACTGTCTCAATAAATCTACGCCTATAGGTCCATCATATTTATTACTAAATTTAAAAAGATAAAATTTATGACTTTCAGGAACATTAAAATTTTCAAAAAGTGGAATTTTGACTACTTCATTGTGAAATGAAACATCGTGAGCTGTTTGAATGTTAAAATTCTCATTGAAAATATAATTTTGATAAAATCTGTAAGCTAGATCAGGATTCATTGAACTTTTAGTACTTCCGGTATCGATTAAAAAGTTTGCGTCAATCTCGGGAATATAAATGTAGGGTAGGTTTGCTTTTAATACATTTAACTGAATTAAGTTTGATTCGTGTTGCATGGGACCAAAGGAAAATTTTGTTCAGCTTCGTAATTCTCAGAGTCATATGTACTGTTATCAAATGTACAACTTGAATTGTCATAGTCAGCGTGGGAATAAGTATAGTCTGTCTCAGAATTGTCATACACAGGCTGTTCACATGCATAATTCTCATGGGTCTCGTTTTCTGCATAGCTTTGATTTTCAAAATAAATATTAGGATTTTCTTGATTGATATTCTGGTTATAAAGTGCCAAAGATATAAATGGCTTTTGTTGTAATTTGATTCTAGATTGGGCAGATGTAGTATCCATGGGTTCTGGTGTATACTCTCTTTGATTTTGATTTTGATTAGGAAAAGTAAAATTTTGAGGAAAATTCTGCTGTCTTTGTAATGGCATAAAATTTGTGGGACGTACAAAATTATTCTGAGGCTGACGTTGTACATAATGAGTAGGGCGCCAATTTGGTTGATTATTTGTTTTATAAAACGGATTAGTTCGAATAGGCATCAAATTTGGTCTTTGTTGTTGTATAAATCTATGAGGATTTGGGTTTGCAGGAAATTGTTGCAAGTTAGGAGTATATGTTGCATTTGTAGGTACAGTTTGTCTTGTTGGTACCATTCTTTGAGTTGGTTTGAATGAGATTTGTAGATTGATAGTATTCTGCTTTTGAATTGAATAAAGAAAGTTTTCTTCTTCTATGGCAAGGCTCATGGCTTTTTCTAAAGAATCAGGACTTCTTAATCTAACATTTGTTTGAATGTTTGGTGGTAAACCTCTAATATATGTTTTGAGTGCTAGATCGTCGTAATTCTTAATTTGTAATGATTTTTCAGCGGGTGGAATTTGTGAAGTATTTAATTTGGCAAATATTAAACTACGGGCATCTTGACATCTCATGCCAAAGTTATATGGTGATTCATTATTTTGTGGTTTTGAAGAAATTAAATCTTGAACTAGACAATCAATATTTCTCTGATCTCCAAAACTAAGACTTAATGCTGTTTTAATTTCTTTCCAGGTTTTTAATTCTGTTCTGGATCCAATCAAAAGTTGTGCGCGACCAGTTAATTTACCTAAAATCGCTCTGATTAAGAAATTGTGAAATGTTGGATCTGAACTCGTGAATGACTGAATTAAATTTTGGCAATTATCTATAAATATATTCAAAGTATGAGGATTTCCTTCATATCTAAGAATAGAGTCTAAATAGAGTCGTAACAATTGGTAATCAATAACAGATGGTGCTGCTGTAGCCATATTCACGTCTGCTATATTTATATTATTCAATAAATCTGATAAATTCTCTAAATTGTTCATCAATTTATATTTATTATTTCAATTGTGAAATCGTAATATTTCTTTTATTATAATTATTTTCTGGATTTAATCTTGTGATTTGGATGTAAGGAAATGAGCAACTTACATTAAGAGTGTTGTTTCCATTCCTAACCTAGTGCCTATAGGTTCTGACGATTTGGTTCTTCCCCCAGGTCTTCCTACTGCTAGCTGGCTTCGGCGATGCTTGTCCTCGACCAGTGTTGTAATTTATTTTCTCTTCCTCACCTTCTGACGAACTGTTGTTCTTGTGGGCGGCAGGTGTGACTTTGGTGTGGAAATCGATATGCTCTCGATCTGCTTCTACCGTTCACTACCGAACCGACCGTTTTTCTTCTCGATTAATCGTCAACACGAAAATTGCTCGTTCGATCCGTTCAATTTCGAGAATCCTACCGACTGCGCCAGTTTTGTTCGTTGATCAGAAGAATGAGTTTTTAAAAAAGAACAAAATTACAGGTTGGAGTTTATTGACGAGTGTTCTTTACAATCATAACTACAACTATGCTGTTTTCACATGCAAAAGTCTTATTTATAACATTTTGTTATCTACATGATATGGTTTCCTATTTCTAGTAAAGTAAGCTGGTTACAAGATGTAACTAGCGTCAGATGGACGATATCCACTCCCGAGTCCGTTTAAACATCCAGAATGCCAGCGACCGGATGAAAGAGACATATGACGTCAAAGCACAGGACGGGGATTTTCAACCAGGAGACTCTGTGTGGCTTTATAACCCAGGGCGGCGACGTGGCCTGTCTCCAAAATTACAGACATCTTGGGAAGGGCCTTACAAAGTCATCAGAAGAATTAACGACATAATCTACGAAATCAGACGCAACCCCAAGAGCAAATCAAGAGTGGAACACTTCAATCGGCTAGCACCATTTGCAGGAGACAATAATAGAGATCCCAACAACGCACGTGCTCGTAAGATCCATGCGCAGGAAGATTAATTTGAGGAGTTCATGAAGACTTTTTCAAGTGGACGTCGGGCTCGATTCGGATTAACTACCGAAGTGCAGCAGGATCTATTCAGAGTCCCGGCCGACTACTCCTTGGCCCATTGTGTATCAGGAGATTTGGTGATGTCCCGAGGAATAGCAGCAGTTTTCAAGAAGAAGTTTGGCAGACCAGAACAGTTGAAGCCTACAGTAGGGAAGACCATCTGTCTGAGAGACAATACGACAACCAAGGAACGCTATATTTATCACATGGTAACGAAAGATAAATTTCATCATAAACCAACCTACCGTTCCATGTGGGAAACGCAGCAAGACATGCGAGGCCATTTAATGCAGAACAACATTCTGAAACTGGCAATACCAAAATTGGGCTGCGGTCTGGATGGATAAGATTGAAAGATCGTTCTAAATATGATAGAGGTAACATTCCAGAACAGCGGAATTCAAATATTGGTCTGCTGTTTCCACCCAGCAGGCCCGATCGAACCAAAAACTGTCGACTGCTACTTCTACCAAACTACTGGTTGGACCAAGGGCGGCGAGTGTCGATTCCGACATAGACATGAAGATGTGTTTCGGGACGGAACATTCTTGAGAAGAGGGCAGTGTGACGTACGGGAGTGAGAGGGGAGCTCGTGAATACGACGCAGTATGGGGAGGGGCTTCTTGTCGCCTCTTACGCCGCGCCACGTCGCAGCGCATCACCCCTCCCAATGGAAGCCTCTAGCGATTCCTGGAAATGGAAAGAGTCGCAAAATCGATAATTCGAGAAGGACAGTGTTTCTCTATATAAGGCCGAGCCAAAGATGCGTAGACAGTACAGTAATAATAGTAGCAGTAAAAATAAATAATAAACAGTGACAGTGAAGTGAGAGTATATATAAATAGTGAAATATAAATATCTGTGACCTTGATTAAATTAGAATTAAGTGATTGATATATAAATATAGTGTTATTAGTGATATAAGAAGAATTAAAGATTTTATTTCATTTAGATTCTTGAGTAGTGACTTTTATTTATTCACAGAGTGATTCATCAAGCAATAAACATTACAATAATTTGTGTTCTAAGAGTGCTATTTGCAGTTTCACAAACTTTGGAATTAGTCAAAATCACGCTTTTCCGCGCAGATTTTCACAAACAAAAAGTTTATATTCCTATTCTGGACCTCATAATATGTGTCAATTCATCGACAAAAACATCATATTTCATTTCTTCAGAGCAATATCTGCAGTTATATGCAGTTTGAAATAAGTCAGAATTAACACATTCTAAGCAGTTTCAAAGTATCGCAAATCACATAAATCTATCCAATACAGCATAATACGCATAAATCCGCCCTCAAATGCACCAAATTATGCGTTTTCAGCGAGTTATCAGCGTTTTTTCTGAGTCTAGTTGGGAGATATTTAGAGTACTATCTGCAGTTTCACAAACTTAGGAATTAGTCGAAATCACGCTTTTCCGCGCAGATTTCCACAATCAAAAAATTCATATTTCTATTCAGGACCTCATAATATGTTTGAATCTAACGACAAAAACATCATATTCCGTGTTTTCTGAGCACTATTTACAGTTATATGAAGTTTGAAATAAGTCAAAATTACAACATTCTAAGCAGTCTCAAAGTATCGCAAATCACATAAATCCATCCAATACAACATAATACGCTTGGATACGTCCTTAAATGCACAAAATTTTGCGTTCTCAGCGAGTTATCAGCGTTTTTCTGAGTCTTGATGACAAACTTTTGATCCTGAAAATCTGCTCAGAAGTAAGATTTGGCTTCAAAAATGCGTTATATGGCAGAATCTAGCACCAAATACATCAAATTTCGTGTTTTTAGAGAGCTATTTGCAGTTTAAAAACTTTGGAATAAGTCGAAATCACGATCTTCCGCGCAGATTTTTACAATCAAAAGTTCAAATTCCTATTCAGGACCTCATAATATGTATGAATCTATCGACAAGATATCATATTCCGTGTTTTCAGAGCGCTATCTGCAGTTATATGAAGTCTGAAATAAGTCAAAATTACCATATTCCGAGCAGTTCCAAAGTATCGCAAATCACATAAATCTATCCAATACAACATAATACGCATGAATCCGTCATCAAATGCACAAAATTTTTGTTCCCGGCAAGTTATCAGCGTTTTTTCTGGGTCTAGTTGAGAGATATTTGATTCAGTAAATCTACTCAGAATCAAGATTTTCCTGAAAAATGCGTTATATAGCAGAATCTAGCACCAAATACATCATACTTTGTGTTCTTAGAGTGCTATTTGCAGCTTTGCAATCTTTAGAATAAGTCGAAATCACGCTTTTCCGCGCGAATTATCACAATCAAAAAGTTCAAATTTCTATTCAAAACCTCATATTTTGTATAAATCTATCGATAAAAACATCATATTCCGTGTTTTCAGAGCGCTATCTGCAATTATAAGAAGTTTGAAATAAGTCAAAATTACCACATTCTGTGCAGTTTCAAAGTATCGCAAATCACATAAATCTATCCAATACAACATGCTACGCTTGAATTTGTCCTTAAATGCACTAAATTTTGCGTTTCCAGCGAATCATAAGCGTTTTCTCTGAGTCTCGTTGAGAAATTTCTAATTCTGTGAATCTGCTCAGAAGCAAGATTTTGCTCCAAAAATACGTTATATGGCAGAATCTAGCACCAAATACATCATATTCCGTGTTTTCAAAGCGCTATCTGCAGTTATATGAAGTTTAAAATAAGTCAAAATTACTAAATTCTGAGCAGTTTCAAAGTATCGCAAATCACATAAATCTATCCAATACAACATAATACGCATGAATCCGTCATCAAATGCACAAAATTTTTGTTCCCGGCAAGTTATCAGCGTTTTTTCTGGGTCTAGTTGAGAGATATTTGATTCTGTAAATCTGCTCAGAAGCAAGATTTTGCTTCAAAAATGCGTTATATAGCAGTATCTTGCACCAAATACATCATATTTCGTGTTTTTAGTGTACTATCTGCAGTTTCACAGACTTTGGAATTAGTCGAAATCACGCTTTTTCGCGCAGATTTCCACAATCAAAATGTTTATATTCCTATTCAGGACCTCATAATATGTTTAAATCTAACGAGAAAAACATAATATTCCGTGTTTCCAGAGCGCTATCTGCAGTTATATGAAGTTTGAAATAAGGCAAAATTACCACATTCTGAGCAGTTTCAAAGTATCGCAAATAACATAAATCTATCCAATACAACATAATACGCATTAATCCGTTTTCAAATGCACGAAATTCTGTGTTTCTAGCGAGTTATCAGCGTTTTTTCTGAGTCTTTTTGAGAAATTTCTGAATTTGTAAATCTGCTCAGAAGCAAGATTTTGCTTAAAAAATGCGTTATATGGCAGAGTCTAGCACCAAATACATAACATTCCGTGCTCTCAGTCTGCTATTTGCAGTTTCACAATCTTTGAGATAAGTCGAAATCACGTTTTTCCGCGCAGATTTTCACAATCAAAAGTTCAAATTCCTATTCAGGACCTCATAATATGTATGAATCTGTCGACAAAAACATCATATTTCGTGTTTTCAGAGCGCTATCTGCAGTTATATGAAGTTTGAAATAAGTCAAAATTACCTCTTTTTGAGCAGTTTCAAAGTATCGTAAATCACATAAATCTATCAAATACAACATAATACGCTTGAATCTGTCATCAAATGCACAAAATTCTGCGTTTCCAGCAAGTTATCAGCGTTTTTTTCAAGTCTAGTTAAGAGATATTTGATTCTGTAAATCTGCTCAAGATCCAGATTTTCCTTCAAAAATGCGTTATATGGCATAATCTTGCACCAAATACATCATATTTCGTGTTTTTATAGTGCTATTTGCAGTTGTACAAACTTTAGAATAAGTCGTAGTCACGCTTTTTCGCGCGGATTATCACAATCAAAAAGTTCCAATTCCTATTCAGGACCTCATAATATGTATGAATCTATCGACACAAATATCATATTCCGTGTTTTCAGAGCGCAATCTGCAGTTATATGACTTTTGAAATGAGTCAAAATTACCACATTCTGAGCAGTTTCAAAGTATCGCAAATCACATAAATCTATCCAATACAACATGATACGCATGAATCTGTCCCCAAAAGCCCAAAATTTTATTTGCAGTTATATGAAGTATGATATAAGTCAAAATTACCATATTCTGAGCAGTCCCAAAGTATTGCAAATCACATAAATCTATCAAATATAGCATAATACGCATGAATCCGTTCTCAAATGCACAAAATTTTGCGTTTCCAGCGAGATATAAGCGTTTTTTCTGAGTCTAGTTTAGAGATATTTGATTCTGCAAATCTGCTCAGAAGCAAGATTTCTCTGCAAAAATGCGTTATGAGGCAGAATCTAGCAACAAATGCATCTTATTTCGTGTATTTAGAGTTCTATCTGCAGTTTCACAAACTTTGGAATGAGTCGAAATCACGCTTCCCAGCGCAGATTTTCACAATCAAAAAGTTCATATTCCTATTCAGGACCTCATAATATGTATGAATCTATCAACAAAAATATCATATTTTGTGTTTTCAGAGCGCTATTTAAAGTTATATGAGGTTTGAAGAAAGTCAGAATTACTTCATCCTGAGCAGTTCCAAAGTATTGCAAATCACATAAATCTATCCAATACAACATGATACGCATGAATTTGTCCTCAAATGCACAGAATTTCGCGTTTCCAGCAAGTTTTCAGCGTTTTTTTTGAGTCTTGTTGTGAAATTTTTGATTCTGTAAATCTGCTCAGTAGCAAGATTTTGCTTGAAAATTACGTTATATGGCAGAATCTAGCACCAAATACATCATATCATGTGTTTTTAGAGCTCTATTTGCAGTCTTACAAACTCTGGAATAAGTCGAAATCACGCTTTTCCGCGCAGATTTCCACAATCAAAAATTTCAAGTTCCTATGCAGGACCTCATAATATGTATAAATCTATCGACAGAAACATCATATTTCGTGTTTTCAGAGCGCTATCTGCAGTTATATGAAGTTTGGAATAAGTCAAAATTACCACATTCTGAGCAGTTTCAAAGTATTGCAAATCACATAAATCTATCCAATACAACATAATACGTATGGATCCGTCCCCAAATGCACAAAATTTTATCTGCAGCTATATGAAGTTTGGAATAAATCAAAATTAGCACATTCTGAGCAGTTCCAAAGTATGGCAGATCACATAAGTCTATCCAATACAACATAATACGCAAGAATCCGTCCTCAAATGCACAAAATTCTGCGTTTCCAGCGAGTTATCAGCGTTTTTCCCGAGTCCTGTTGAGAAATTTCTAATTCTAGTGATCTGCTCAGAAGCAAGACCTTGCATTCAAAAATGCGTTATATGGCAGAATCTAAAATCAAAAACATCATATTTCATGTTCTCAGAGTACTATTTGCAGTTTTACAAACTTTGGAATAAGTCGAAATCACGCTTTTCCGCGCAGACTATCACAATCAAAAAGTTCATATTTCTATCCAGGACCTCATAATATGTATGAATCTTTCGACAAAATTATCATATTTCGTGTTTTCAGAGCGCTATCTGTGATTATATGACGTTTGAAATAAGTCAAAATTACCGCATGCTAAGCAGTTTCAAAGTATCGCAAATCACATAGATCTATCCAATACAACATAATACGCATGATTCCGTCCTCAAATGCACAAAATTTTGCGTTTTCAGCGAGTTATCAGCGTTTTTCTGAGTCTTCTTGAGAGATTTTTGATCCAGTAAGTCTGCTCAGAAGTAAGATTTTGCTTCAAGAATGCGTTATATGGCAGAATCTATCACCAAATACATCATATTTCGTGTTTTTAGAGTGCTATTTGCAGTTTTACAAATTTTGGAATGAGTCGAAATCATGCTTTTCCGCGCAGATTTTCACAATCAAAAAGTTTATATTCCTATTCAGGACCTCATAATATTGTGACGTGCGAGAGTGAGGGGGGAGCTCGTAAAGACGACGTAGTACGGGGAGGAGTTTCTTCGGCCGCTCACGCCGCACCGCGTCGCAGCCCATCACCCCTCTCAATGGAAGCCTTTAGTGATTCCTAGAAATGGAATGAGTCGCGAGATGGAAAACTCGAGAACAATATCTCTCTATATAAGGCCAAGCGAAAGACGTGTAGGACAGTACAGTAATAAGAGTAGTAGTGTGAAAATAAATAATGAACAGTGACTAATAGGGTGAATAGTGTATATAAATAGTGAAATTAAAATATCTGTGACCTTGTGTAAATTAGAATTAAGTGATTAATATATGAATATAGTATTATTAGTGACATAAGAATAATAAAACTTTTATTTCATTTAGATCAGGGGTCGGCAACCTCTTACGGACGGCGGGCCATTTTCACAATAAAATTTTTCATGCGGGCCGCACATTGAGATGTAAAATGTAACCTAAATAGTGCTTTTATATCATATAAATATTATTGAAAATGAATATTGGTGCTTTGGCGGGCCGCGCAAAAAGTTGCAAAAGGCCGCATGCGGCCCGCGGGTCGCAGGTTGCCGACCCCTGATTTAGATTATTAAATAGTGTCTTTTATTTGATTAAAAACTGATTTCGTCAAGCAATAAACATAACAGTGGTGTCAGGTGTGTGGTTGTTATGAACAATTTAGTATTTTGTTTATTGCTGTTTTGTAAAATTGGATAATGGCGTCTACGCAGCTGTTGAAATATTTGAAGGTCGCAGAGTTGAAATATCAATTGGAAGAGCGGGATTTGGAAACCAGTGGCCGCAAACAAGTTTTAATGGAACGACTTCGAGAAGCTATGACTGAAGACGGTGAGGACCCTGATACATATTTGTTTGAGGTTCAACTTTCTTTAACCGATTTGGCTATAAATGTAGAATCAAAATTAAAAGAAAACTCTATAAATTTAGAATCAAAACTTGAAAGAAAATTGTTCACTTTTGAAAGAAGATTTAGATTCAAAATTAAAAGAAAATTCTACAAGTTTAAAAGAAGATTTAGAGTCAAAATTAAAAGAAAATTCTACAATTTTGAAAGAAGATTTAAAAACAAAACTAAATGAAAAATTAGGAAAGTAGGAAGAAAATTCAAGAAACCTGAGAGAAGAACTGCATGGAAAGATGGGAGAAAATACAAAGAAAGTTGAACAGCAACTGGAAAAATTCAGAGAAAATTCAAAGGTATGGGAGGAAGTATTTGAAGATAATTGTGAAATGTTAGAAGAATTGGATGCAAAATTGGATTCGAAATCGGATGAAAACATGAAGATTTTTGAAGAAAAATTCAAATTTGGTGTTTCATCTCCGGAAAAAGCTTCAAAAGCTGAGATAATTGAGTTATCCGCACCAAATCTTGACTCAACTACAAAATTGCGTGTCAAACCTCCAACCTTTGATGGTCAAACTTCTTGGATTAATTACCATAGGCAATCTGAAGCCGCTGCTAAGGCTAACGGTTGGAATGATACTGAGAAAGTTTCAGCACTTACAGTTGCGAGGAGATGCGGTAAACATTTTACAGGCTATTTCACCGGAAAAACACAACCATTATGAAAAATTGGTCAAGCTGCGATACGGCCATGCACACTTGGAGGAAGTTCGAAGCTGATGTGGCACGCCTAGTTTGACTTGCATATCCAACTGGCATGGATGATTTCTTGGAAAGCTGGGCTGTGGGAATATTTGTGGATGGAATCAGAGACCATGAAACGCAACATGCCCTGCGGTTGGCGCGACCGAAGAAGCTGGTGGAAGCATTGGCTCATGCACTAAAATACGAAGCGGCAAAGCAGGCGTCTAGAAGCAGTGCTCGAGTGCGAGAGGTTACCTGCGACTCCGATATCATGGAAAGCTTGAAAGCCCAGGTTCAGCGGTTGGTCCAGGAAGCAGTGAAAGATCTCAAGAATTCCAGACAACTTCGGTGTTGGAACTGTGGAGAACTAGGTCATCCAAAATGTCGAAGCAAGAAGCCTTTGAAGATGCTACCCAAAGATAACTCCAAACATGAAAAAGAACGCCTCGCAAGAATAAAACTCACCGAACAAGACACAAGGATGAAACCAAACCGCGATAAACTTTCGAAGGAATTAACGACCCTATTACTATCCAAGGGTCAACAATTAGACAATCGGCAACGCGCACAAGCAGAAGATCTGATACGCCGATTTCAAGAGGTGTTTGAAACCAGTGAAGAGCGAAAAGGAAGAACAAATATTGTCCATCACAAAATTAACACCGGCGATGCACGACCAATTCGACAAGCATCAGGACGACTCCCGATTGCGACGTAAGAAGACGCTGAAGCCATCATTCAAGATATGGAGCAAGACGGCATCATTGAACCCTCGAACAGTCCATGGGCCCCGCTAGTGGTACTTGTGAAGAAGAAGGACGGGTCTACCCGATTTTGTGTCGACTATCGCCAGCTGAATAACGTTACCAAGAGGGACAGTTATCCTCTGCACAGGATTGATGACACCTTAGATACCCTGGCCGGGTCAAAGTTCTTCTCGACCCTAGATCTCAAGAGTGGATACTGGCAAGTAGCGATGGATGAGAAAGACCGAGAAAAAACTGCATTTACCATCGGCAGTGGATTGTGGCAATTTACAGTCATGCCATTTGGTCTGTGTAATGCTCCTGCTACCTCCGAGCGACTAATGAAGACCGTACTTAAAGGACTATCGGGAAAAACTTGCTTGGTATACCTAGACGATATAATTGTTATGGGAAAATCATTTGAAGACCATTTGAAGATCCTGGAGCATGTATTTGAACAATTAAAGAAAGCGGGTTTGAAACTCAGTCCAAAGAAATGCCACTTATTCCAAGAACGGGTGAACTATTTGGGACATGTGGTCTCCAAAGAAGGCGTAGCAGTTGATGCAGAAAAGATTAAGACAATTCAAGAATGGCCGGTACCTGCAGATAAACATCATCTGCGCAGTTTCCTTGGGCTCTGTACCTATTACAGAAGATTTGTTTATGGATTCGCCAATATCGCCAAACCATTGACCAGGCTGACGGAAAATAATCGCAGATACAGCTGGGATGAAGACTGCCAAGTCGCTTTCGAGCGACTGAAACTACTCCTAGTTCAAGCACCAATCCTGAGTTACCCGAAGACGGAAGGACGTTTTATTTTGGACACGGATGCCAGCGATGTCGGAATTGGGAGAGTCTTGTCCCAATTACAGGATGGTCAGTAAGGTTTTATCGAAGCCAGAAAGAAACTACTGCGTCACAAGACGGGAATTACTAGCAGTAGTCAAGACCATCGAGCATTTTCACAAATATTTGTATGGCAGAAAGTTCCTGTTGAGAACTGACCACGCTGCCCTAAAATGGTTACTCAAGTTCAAGAATTCTGAGGGTCAGGTCGCTCGTTGGATCGAGAGACTTCAAGAATACGACTTCGACATTGAACATCGAGCCGGTACAGCGCATAAGAATGCTGATGCCTTATCAAGACAACCATGTCCCAAAGATTGTCAGCATTGTTCTGAGGCTGAAGCAAAAGCATTCCGGACAACTGTCATTGACGATGCTTGACAACCACAAGAGATAGAAAAGGACATGGATGACGACTCAGAGTTGCGAATTATTCTAGAATGGAGGAAGAAAGAAACTAGACCGACATGGCAAGAGGTGGCACCATACTCCCCGACGGTCAAATCGTACTGGGCGCAATGGGATTCCATAATCCTGGATGAAGGCGTCTTGAAGCGTGTTCTGAGAGATCCGGATGAAACCAAGAATGGAGAACAGCTGATCGTTCCTAGAGGTCGGGTTCCGGAGGTCTTGAGACATCTCCATGATGGAGTGAGTGGAGGACACCCTGGGGTAACGAAGACTCTGCAGAGAGTTCGAGAGCGGTTTTATTGGCTGAACTGCAAAGAAGATGTCAGGGAATGGTGCAGGAAATGCACTACTTGCGCTGCAAGCGACGGACCACAGAAATGACCAGGAGCTCCGATGCGACAGTATAATGTCAGTAGTCCATTCGAGAGGATAGCCATCGACGTAGCAGGGCCATTTCCCGAATCAGACGTCGGAAATAAATACATTGTTGTCGTCATGGACTATTTCAGTAAATGAGTGGAAGCGTATGCCCTTCCTGATCAAGAGGCCGCTACTATTGCAGACGTCCTAGTGAAGAACTGGATCTCTCGTTTTGGCGTAACCTTGGAACTCCATTCTGACCAGGAAAGAAACTTTGAATCCACACTTTTCCAAGGGATATGCGAAGTATTGAATATTCGTAAGACCAGAACTACTGCATTACATCCGCAGTCTGATGGAATTGTGAAACGGATGAATAAGACCATCAACAGACACCTGACCAAAGTTGTCTCTAGTCACCAGAGAGACTGGGACAAATATCCCCATCTCTTTCTTTTGGCCTACCGCTCATCCGTACACGAATCAACCGGACAGACTCCAGCAAGAATTATTTCTGGACGTGAACTTCGGCTACCATACGACCTAAAGCTCGGCTGCAAACCTGGAGAAGACCTGGCTGGTGAAGGTTATGTCATTAATTCAAAGCGTCAGATGGACGATATCCACTCCCGAGTCCGTATGAACATCCAGAATGCCAGCGACCGGATGAAAGAGACATATGACGTCAAAGCACAGGACGGGGATTTTCAACCAGAAGACTCTGTGTGGCTTTATAACCCAGGGCGGCGACGTGGCCTGTCTCCAAAATTACAGACATCTTGGGAAGGGCCTTACGAAGTCATCAGAAGAATTAACGACATAATCTACGAAATCAGACGCAACCCCAAGAGCAAATCAAGAGTGGTGCACTTCAATCGGCTAGCACCATTTGCAGGAGACAATAATGAAGATCCCAACGACGCACGTGCTCGTAAGATCCATGCGCAGGAAGATTCATTCGAGGAGTTCATGGAGACATTTTCAAGTGGACGTCGGACCCGATTCGGAATAACTACCGAAGTGCAGCAGGACCTATTCAGAGTCCCGGCCGACTACTCCTTGGCCCATTGTGTATCACGAGATTTGAAGATGTCCCGAGGGATTGCAGCAGTTTTCAAGAGGAAGTTTGGCAGGCCAGAACACCAGAAGCCTACAGAAGGGAAGACCATCTGTCTGAGGGACAATACGACAACTAAGAAACGCTATATTCACCACATGGTAACGAAAGATATATTTCATCACAAACCAACCTACCGTTCCATGTGGGAAACGCTGCAAGACATGCGAGGCCATCTAATGCAGAACGACATCCTGAAACTGGCAATACCAGAATAAGGCTGCGGTCTGGATGGATTAGATTGGAAGATCGTTCGAAATATGATAGAGGTAACATTCCTGAACAGCGGAATTCAAATATTGGTCTACTTCTACCAAACTACTGGTTGCACCAAGGGCGGCGAGTGTCGATTCCGGCATAGACATGAACGTGTGTTTTGGGACGAAACATTCTTGAGAAGAGGGCAGTGTGACGTGCGAGAGTGAGGGAGGAGCTCGTGAAGACGACGTAGTACGGGGCGAAGCTTCTTCGGCCGCTCACGCCGCACCGCGTCGCAGCTCATCACCCCTCTCAATGGAAGCCTCTAGTGATTTCTAGAAATGGAAAGAGTCGCGAAATGGAAAACTCGGGAACAATATTTCTCTATGTGAGGCCAAGCGAAAGACGTGTAGGACAGTACAGTGATAAGACTAGTAGTGTGAAAATAAATAATGAACAGTGACTAATAAAGTGAATAGTGTATATAAATAGTGAAATATAAATATCTGTGACCTTGTGTAAATTAAAATTAAGTTATTAATATATAATTATAGTATAATTAGTGACATAAGTAGAATGAAACTTTTATTTCATTTAGATCATTAAAAAGTGCCTTTTATTTGATTAAAAACTGATTTCGTCAAGCAATGAACATTACAATATGGATTAATCTATCCACAAAAACATCATATTTCGTGTTTTCAGAGCGCTATCTGCAGTTATATAATGTTTGAAATAAGTCAAAATTACCACATTCTGAGCAGTTTCAAAGTATCGCAAATCACATAATTCTAAACAATTAAACATAATACGCATGAATCCGTCATCAAGTGCACTTTATTTTGCTTTTCCAGCGAGTTATCAGCGGTTATTCTGAGTCTCGTTGAGAAATTTTTGATTCTGTAAATTTGCCCAGGAGCAAGATTTTTCTCCAAAAATGCGTTATGAGGCAGAATCTAGTACCAAATACATCATATTTTGTGCTTTTAGAGTGCTATTTGCAGTTTCACAAACTTTGGAATGAGTCGAAATCACGCTTCCCAGCGCTGATTTTTACAATCAAAAAGTTCATATACCTATTCTATTGACAAAAACATCATTTTTCATGTTTTCAGAGCGCTATCCACAGTTATATGAAGTTTGAAAAAAGTCAAAATTACCATATTCTGAGCGGTTTCAAAGTATCGCAAATCACATAAATCTATCCAATACAACATAATACGCATGAATTAGTCCTCAAATGCACAAAATTTTGCGTTTTCAGCGAGTTATCAGCGTTTTCTCTGAGTCTGGTTGAGAGTTATTTAATTCTGTAAATCTGCTCAGAAGCAAGATTTTGCTTCAAAAATGCGTTATATGGCAGAATCTAGCACCAAATACATCATATTCCGTATTTTCAGAGTGCTATTTGCACTTTTACACACTTTGAAATAAGTCAGAATCACGCTTTTTTGCGCCGATTCTCACAATTAAAAAGTTAATATTCCTATTCAGGACCTCATAATATGTATAAATCTATCGACAAAAAAATCATATATCGTGTTTTCAGAGCGCTATCTGCAGTTATATAAAGTTTAAAATAAGTAAAAATAACCATATTCTGAGCAGTTTAAAAGTATCGAAAATCACATAAATCTATCCAAAACAACATAATACGCATGAATCCGTCCTCAAGTGCACAAAATTTTGCGTTTCCAGCGAGTAATCAGCGTCTTTTCTGAGTCTCGTTGAGAAATTTTTGATCCTGTAAATCTGCTCAGAAGTAGGATTTTGCTTCAAAAATGCGTTATATAGCAGAATCTAGCACCAAATGAATCATATTCCGTGTTTTTGGAGTGCTATTTGCAGTTTTACGAACATTGGAATAAGTCGTAATCACGCTTTCCCGCGCAGATTTTCGCAATCCTATGCAGGACCTCATAATATGTATGGATCTATTGACAAAAACATCATATTTTGTGTATTAAGAGCGCTATCTGCTGTCATATGAAGTTTGAAATAAGTCAAAATTACCACATTCTGAGCAGTTTCAAAATATCGCAAATCACATGAATCTATCCAATACAACATAATACGCATGAATCCGTCCTCAAATGCACAAGATTTTGCGTTTCCAGCGAGTTATCAGCGTTTTTTCTGAGTCTAGTTGAGAGATATTTGATTCTGTGAATCTGCTCAGAAGCAAGATTTTACCTCAAAAATGCTTTATATGGCAGAATCTAGCACCAAATACATCATATTTAGTGTTTTTAGAGCGCTATTTGCAGTTTTACAAACTTTGGAATAAGTCGAAATCACGCTTTTCCGCGCCGATTTTCACAATCAAAAAGCTCATATTCCTATGCAGGACCTTATAATATGTATGAATCTATCGACAAAAACATCATATTTTGTGTTTTCAGGGCGCTATCTGCAGTTATATGAAGTTTGAAATAAGTCAAAATTACCACATTCTGAGCAGTTGCAAAGTGTCGCAAATCACATAAATCTATCGAATACAACATAATACGCATGAATCCGTCATCAAATGCACAAAATTTCGCGTTTTCAGCGAGTTATCAGCGTTTTTTCTGAGTCTAGTTGAGAGATATTTGATTCTGTAAATCTGCTCAGAAGCAGGATTTGCCCTCAAAAATGCGTTATATGGCAGAATCTAGCACCAAATACATCATATTTCGTGTTTTTAGAGTGCTATTTGCAGTTTTACAAGCTTTGGGATGAGTCAAAATCACGCTTTCCCGCGCAGATTTTCACAATCAAAAAGTACATATTCCTATTCAGGACCTCATGATATGTATGAATCTATCGACAAAAACATCATATTTCGTGTTTTTAGAGCGCTATCTGCAGTTATATAAATTTTGAAATAAGTCAAAGTTACAACATTCTGAGCAGTTCCAAAGTATCGCAAATCACATGAATCTATCCAATACAACATAATACGCATGAATCCGTCCTCAAATGCACAAAATTTCGCAATACCAGCGAGTTATCAGCGTTTTTTCTGAGCCTCGCTGAGGAATATTTGATTCTGTAAATCTGCTCAGAAGCAAGATTTTGCTTCAAAAATGCGTTACATGGCAGAATACAGCACCCAATACATCATATTTCGTGTTTTCAGAGCGCTATTCGCACTTTTACACACTATGAAATAAGTCAGAATCATTTTTTTTTGCGCCGATTCTCACAATTAAAAAGTTAATATTCCTATTCAGGACCTCATAATATGTATAAATCTATCGACAAAAAAATCATATTTCGTGTTTTCAGAGCGCTATCTGCAGTTATATAAAGTTTGAAATAAGTGAAAATAACCATATTCTGAGCAGTTTAAAAGTATCGCAAATCACATAAATCTATCCAATACAACATAATACGCATGAATCCGTCCTCAAGTGCACAAAATTTTGCGTTGCCAGCGAGTAATCAGCGTCTTTTCTGAGTCTCGTTGAGAAATTTTTGATCCTGTAAATCTGCTCAGAAGTAGGATTTTGCTTCAAAAATGCGTTATATAGCAGAATCTAGCACCAAATGAATCATATTCCGTGTTTTTGGAGTGCTATTTGCAGTTTTACGAACATTGGAATAAGTCGTAATCACGCTTTCCCGCGCAGATTTTCGCAATCAAAAGGTTCAAATTCCTATGCAGGACCTCATAATATGTATGGATCTATTGACAAAAACATCATATTTTGTGTATTAAGAGCGCTATCTGCTGTCATATGACTTTTGAAATGAGTCAAAATTACCACATTCTGAGCAGTTTCAAAATATCGCAAATCACATGAATCTATCCAATACAACATAATACGCATGAATCCGTCCTCAAATGCACAAGATTTTGCGTTTCCAGCGAGTTATCAGCGTTTTTTCTGAGTCTAGTTGAGAGATATTTGATTCTGTGAATCTGCTCAGAAGCAAGATTTTACCTCAAAAATGCTTTATATGGCAGAATCTAGCACCAAATACATCATATTTAGTGTTTTTAGAGCGCTATTTGCAGTTTTACAAACTTTGGAATAAGTCGAAATCACGCTTTTCCGCGCCGATTTTCACAATCAAAAAGCTCATATTCCTATGCAGGACCTTATAATATGTATGAATCTATCGACAAAAACATCATATTTTGTGTTTTCAGGGCGCTATCTGCAGTTATATGAAGTTTGAAATAAGTCAAAATTACCACATTCTGAGCAGTTGCAAAGTGTCGCAAATCACATAAATCTATCGAATACAACATAATACGCATGAATCCGTCATCAAATGCACAAAATTTCGCGTTTTCAGCGAGTTATCAGCGTTTTTTCTGAGTCTAGTTGAGAGATATTTGATTCTGTAAATCTGCTTAGAAGCAGGATTTGCCCTCAAAAATGCGTTATATGGCAGAATCTAGCACCAAATACATCATATTTCGTGTTTTTAGAGTGCTATTTGCAGTTTTACAAGCTTTGGGATGAGTCAAAATCACGCTTTCCCGCGCAGATTTTCACAATCAAAAAGTACATATTCCTATTCAGGACCTCATGATATGTATGAATCTATCGACAAAAACATCATATTTCGTGTTTTTAGAGCGCTATCTGCAGTTATATAAATTTTGCAATAAGTCAAAGTTACAACATTCTGAGCAGTTCCAAAGTATCGCAAATCACATGAATCTATCCAATACAACATAATACGCATGAATCCGTCCTCAAATGCACAAAATTTCGCAATACCAGCGAGTTATCAGCGTTTTTTCTGAGCCTCGTTGAGGAATATTTGATTCTGTAAATCTGCTCAGAAGCAAGATTTTGCTTCAAAAATGCGTTACATGGCAGAATACAGCACCCAATACATCATATTTCGTGTTTTCAGAGCGCTATTCGCACTTTTACACACTATGAAATAAGTCAGAATCACTCTTTTTTGCGCCGATTCTCACAATTAAAAAGTTAATATTCCTATTCAGGACCTCATAATATGTATAAATCTATCGACAAAAAAATCATATTTCGTGTTTTCAGAGCGCTATCTGCAGTTATATAAAGTTTGAAATAAGTGAAAATAACCATATTCTGAGCAGTTTAAAAGTATCGCAAATCACATAAATCTATCCAATACAACATAATACGCATGAATCCGTCCTCAAGTGCACAAAATTTTGCGTTGCCAGCGAGTAATTAGCGTCTTTTCTGAGTCTCGTTGAGAAATTTTTGATCCTGTAAATCTGCTCAGAAATAGGATTTTGCTTCAAAAATGCGTTATATAGCAGAATCTAGCACCAAATGAATCATATTCCGTGTTTTTGAAGTGCTATTTGCAGTTTTACGAACATTGGAATAAGTCGTAATCACGCTTTCCCGCGCAGATTTTCGCAATCAAGAGGTTCAAATTCCTATGCAGGACCTCATAATATGTATGGATCTATCGACAAAAACATCATATTTTGTGTATTAAGAGCGCTATCTGCAGTCAAATGAAGTTTGAAATAAGTCAAAATTACCACATTCTGAGCAGTTTCAAAATATCGCAAATCACATGAATCTATCCAATACAACATAATACGCATGAATCCGTCCTCAAATGCACAAGATCTTGCGTTTCCAGCGAGTTATCAGCGTTTTTTCTGAGTCTAGTTGAGAGATATTTGATTCTGTGAATCTGCTCAGAAGCAGGATTTTACCTTAAAAATGCTTTATATGGCTGAATCTAGCACCAAATACATCATATTTAGTGTTTTTAGAGCGCTATTTGCAGTTTTACAAACTTTGGAATAAGTCTAAATCACGCTTTTCCGCGCAGATTTTCACAATCAAAAAGCACATATTCCTATGCAGGACCTTATAATATGTATGAATCTATCGACAAAAACATCATATTTTGTGTTTTCAGGGCGCTATCTGCAGTTATATGAAGTTTGAAATAAGTCAAAATTACCACATTCTGAGCAGTTGCAAAGTGTCGCAAATCACATAAATCTATCGAATACAACATAATACGCATGAATCCGTCCTCAAGTGCACAAAATTTTGCGTTGCCAGCGAGTAATTAGCGTCTTTTCTGAGTCTCGTTGAGAGATTTTTGATCCTGTAAATCTGCTCAGAAATAGGATTTTGCTTCAAAAATGCGTTATATAGCAGAATCTAGCACCAAATGAATCATATTCCGTGTTTTTGGAGTGCTATTTGCAGTTTTACGAACATTGGAATAAGTCGTAATCACGCTTTCCCGCGCAGATTTTCGCAATCAAAAGGTTCAAATTCCTATGCAGGACCTCATAATATGTATGGATCTATCGACAAAAACATCATATTTTGTGTATTAAGAGCGCTATCTGCAGTCAAATGAAGTTTGAAATAAGTCAAAATTACCACATTCTGAGCAGTTTCAAAATATCGCAAATCACATGAATCTATCCAATACAACATAATACGCATGAATCCGTCCTCAAATGCACAAGATCTTGCGTTTCCAGCGAGTTATCAGCGTTTTTTCTGAGTCTAGTTGAGAGATATTTGATTCTGTGAATCTGCTCAGAAGCAGGATTTTACCTTAAAAATGCTTTATATGGCTGAATCTAGCACCAAATACATCATATTTAGTGTTTTTAGAGCGCTATTTGCAGTTTTACAAACTTTGGAATAAGTCTAAATCACGCTTTTCCGCGCAGATTTTCACAATCAAAAAGCACATATTCCTATGCAGGACCTTATAATATGTATGAATCTATCGACAAAAACATCATATTTTGTGTTTTCAGGGCGCTATCTGCAGTTATATGAAGTTTGAAATAAGTCAAAATTACCACATTCTGAGCAGTTGCAAAGTGTCGCAAATCACATAAATCTATCGAATACAACATAATACGCATGAATCCGTCATCAAATGCACAAAATTTCGCGTTTTCAGCGAGTTATCAGCGTTTTTTCTGAGTCTAGTTGAGAGATATTTGATTCTGTAAATCTGCTCGAAAGCAGGATTTGCCTTCAAAAATGCGTTATATGGCAGAATCTAGCACCAAATACATCATATTTCGTGTTTTTAGAGTGCTATTTGCAGTTTTACAAGCTTTGGGATGAGTTAAAATCACGCTTTCCCGCGCAGATTTTCACAATCAAAAAGTAAATATTTCTATCCAGGACCTCATGATATGTATGAATCTATCGACAAAAACATCATATTTCGTGTTTTTAGAGCGCTATCTGCAGTTATATAAATTTTGAAATAAGTCAAAGTTACCACTTTCTGAGCAGTTCCAAAGTATCGCAAATCACATGCATCTATCCAATACAACATAATACGCATGAATCCGTCCTCAAATGCACAAAATTTCGCATTACCAGCGAGATATCAGCGTTTTTTCTGAGCCTCGTTGAGGAATATTTGATTCTGTAAATCTGCTCAGAAGCAAGATTTTGTTTCAAAAATGCGTTACATGGCAGAATACAGCACCCAATACATCATATTTCGTGTTTTCAGAGCTCTATTTGCAGTCTTACAAACTTTAGAATAAGTCGAAATCTCGCTTTTCCGCGCAGATTTTCACAATAAAAAAGTTCAAATTCCTATTCAGAACCTCATAATATTGTGACGTGCGAGAGTGAAGGGAGGAGCTCGTTAAGACGACGTAGTATGAAGAGGAGCTTCTTGTTTCCGCTTACGCCGCACCGTGACGTAGCACATCATTCCTCCCAATGGAAGCCTCTAGTGATTTCTAGAAATGGAAAGAGTCGAGAAATGGGAAATTCGAGAAAACAATATTTCTCTATATAAGGCCAAGCAAAAGACTAAAAGTAATAATAGTAGTAGTGTGTAATAAGTAATGAACAGTGACAGTAAGTGAACAGTGTATATAAAAATTTTGTTTTTGACTTTTGTTGTAGTCAAAAAAAAAACAAAGTTTATTTTCACAAACTAAGTTTTATTATCTTCAAATAATCATATGGTTACGAGCAAACTCGCTACAGAGAATGAACAACATAATACTAGATTCTACACGTTTTTATACTAAATATTCCTTAGCCTACGTGCTTTTATCATATTACAATATTCTGCTGAGTTGTGGGAAACAACTTAGAAAATATGGCAAAATACACGAATAGTGCTATAACATAATTCCTCCCGCGTAAGATTTTGCGATATTTTACATTTCTAAGCCAATGGACTTATTTCCATATCTTTGCTTCTGTTACATAATTCACTTTTATGTTTTAACACCATTCGAACAATAAATATCACAATAGTTATGATTAATATTATATTACATATATTATAAGGGAGTGATAATTGTTATTAATATCAAATTCCTCAATTCTAGGAAACTCAATGCTAAGTTTCTGTATTTGCTTAATTTTTTGTAAATTTAAAGTTCCATTGATTTTATCGGAATGATTGACTTCTAAATTCTGAAATTGTAATTTTTTATATTTTCGAGTAATAATATTAAAAATTTTCTTATTTATTTGACAATTTTCATTTGTAGGGAATTTATAAATGCCTTGAATTTTCAGAAAAAACAGGTCTGTATTGGATCACATATTCACGCTAAATACCCTCGCACAGCACAGCATCTATACCAAGAGAAAATTGTTTGCCATATTTGTAGACCTGTCAAAAGCATTTGACTCAGTGAACCAAAATAAGCTATGGGAAAAGTTATACCGCTCCGACATCAGTACAAAACTTATAAGAATAATTCAAAATATCTACTCAAACGCTACCATACAGATCACAACCGAAAAGGAGACATCGAAAAAAATCAAAATGAATAAAGGATTATTACAAGGAGACTCTCTCAGTCCTATACTATTTATACTGTTCATGAACGACTTCGAATACTGCTTGAGAGAAAAGGGACAATTTGGAATACCCTTGAACCATACTACCGACATACTGACATTACTATATGCAGATGACATAGTCATCCTAGCGAATTCTCAAGTAGACGTACAAAATAAACTAAACGCGTTAGAAAACTATACACAAGACAACGACCTAAGAATTAACACAGACAAGACAAAAATATTACTTTTCCACAGAGGAAGAACTCCAAGGATAACAAGAAATTTTCGCTGCCAAGGAGAAAATATAGAAGTAGTGCAGGAATATACTTACCTTGGGATAAATTTTGTCACGTCAGGACTTCACAACAAAACGTGCAAAGAGAGAGTAAGTAAAGCTAGTATAACATCGGCTAACAATAGAAGAATAATGAGAATCGCACAAATGGAAAACTGGGAAGCAAGATTGAAATTATATCACACAACGACAATACCCACAGCATTATATGCGAGCGAAATTTGGGGCCTACAGCATACCGAAGAAATAGAAAAGGCGCAAACAAACTTTTTAAAAAAAATGTTCAACTGGCCAAAAACAACACCCAATTACATTGTACGAAGAGAAACGGGAGAATGTAACCTATCGGTACAAGTATTTGAATTAACACTCAAGTGGTGGATGAAAATTTTGAGAATGAGAGACGATAGATATCTGAAAATGTGCTACAACAAAATCAGATATACAGAAACACACGAAAATGTGAACAAATATAATTGGTGTAATACATTAAAAACAGTGCTTAATAACCTAGGTTTCCAAAACACTTGGAATAGACAAAGTGCAGAAAATTTAAAAAGGAATATGGACTGTATCATATGGTCTTACAGATGCCACGTATATAATTTGGACTCCAACAGAATTGAAAACTCCAGTTACTCTAACGTGTATAACAATATTCAAGTGAGCTCAAAAAACAGAAATTTAATATATAACAATAACTTTCAAATCTCAAAACTGTATTCGCAAATACGTGTTTCAAACACAAGTGAAATAATATTATACTTAAAAGGAAGTGAAATTAAATTCAACACATCAAATATATGCACGATATGTAACACATTTGAGGAAGACGATCTATATCACTTTTACATCTCCTGCCCGATATTCCTGCCGATCCGACTACATTATCTGGACATCATAACAAGCATGAATATAGATAGAGATAATTTCTTTAAAGCCATGTTCTCAGGAGAAGACCAAATTTTAATGAAAAAGATATATTATTATACATTAAGCGCTATAAAACTAAAATCTTTTATATTAGAAATATAATTGAAACTATCAAATTGGACAGGAGATAATGTAAAATGAATATATTTAATATCAGGCGTAGCTCCATTTGTATAAGCTTATATGCTCGTAACAAATAAACATTTATTATTATTATTATTATTATTATATTTTCGAGTAATAATATTAAAAATTTTCTTATTTATTTGACAATTTTCACTTGTAGGGAATTTATAAATGCCTTGAATTTTTTTGAATGTATTTTTATTTAAACAATTAATTTGGATCAATTGTTCATGAGGACTGATTACGATAACATCATTAGTATTCTGAATCTGCTCAATATCACTATCTAAAGTTAAATAATGATAAGAACAATTATCATTCTTTTGTTTATAAACTAAATTTAATATACAGTTATTCAACTCAAAATATTGAGTAACACACATATATTCCGTATGAATTAAAATACAATTGTTAATTATATAATTTTCAGTTTTATCTTTAAAAAATAAGTTTTGATTCTCATTAATTCGCATCAATTTATTTTCATTGTTGTAAGTTGGAATAGGACTAAATTGGAATAGCGGAAAGGACTGTTGTGGAAACTTCGGTATATTAATTATAAAATGAATTTTTTTATCTACAAATTTACAATGTATTTCTATCAACTGATTGAAATTCCATATATTTTCATCTGATGTCAGGGATATAAGAACTTCATATGGAATTATACTAGGGTGCAACTTATGCAGTGAACAGAAAGTAAGACTTGTTTCTATCTGTTTACAAAATTCATTCAAATTTTTGATCAACAATAATAATTCTAATATTTGATTATTAACTCCTATCATTCCTTGCCAATCTTGATTTTTATTCAATTGATAAATTATCAAATTCAATTTCTTTTCAAAATTTTCCTCGTTATATTTTATATTCTCTAATTGTCTATTAAATTGTTCAGTAATATTATTGACTATTTTTATATTAAGTTCATTTTGTTTTCGAAGTGACATCTCATTACTCTGAATTTGTTCAAAAAGTTTATTATATTTTTCCTCATCTTTGGAATCTAAATTTCCAGTAATAGCTTTTAATATGGTTCCAAGTCCATTAATTATTCCTCTCTTACTCCGTTTATTATTTCTAGTGAATAATTTCGTGATTTGATCTTTTAATTCATCGTAATTATAATTCAAAATATTGAGTAAATTTTTGAATAATTCCGTATCATTTCTTAACTCTGACTTAAATTTTATAAAAACATTTGTAATTTTTCCAAATTCTGATTCTACTTGTGAAACATCATAATTATAATATATCAAACTGTCAGCTTCTTTCAATCTACATTGTCCTAACTCAACCAAATGAAATCCATTGTTGTGAGAAATGTCGGTCAGTTGTCCGTGGCATAGTCTGTAACAATATGTTTCTTATTGTTTAATTCTGTCTATTCTAACGTTTTTGTCACCGTGTAGGTCTTTTATTCTTATTTTACCTAACAAAGGGTCATAACTTTCTACAAATACTTTTTTAAACAAAGGTTTTTGGATTTTACTAATAAGCCGGGGATTTTGTTTTACATATACTTCTTTCTTCAATTGTAAAGGATTGTCATTTTCTTTGTTTCTACCAAATTTTTCAGCAGCAATTCTATTTTTTATTAATTCATTTGTCACGTCTATTTTGTCCTGAATTTCTTTAAGGGTCTCATCTATAGTCAAGTCACGCTTGAAATATTTGTTCTGATTACAGCCAAATAAGATTTCATTAGGAGTCAATTTTGTTATGTTATGTTTTGTGTTATTATATGCAATTAATGCCAAATCTACTTTCTTAATTGAATTTTGATTTTTTATTCTATCTCTTTGATTTATAATTTGAAGTGATTCTATTATAGTAGAATAAAACCTTTCTATTGCGTTACTTTTTGGATTATGAATGCAAATGAAGTGAACATTAATTCCATATCGTTTTAATAGATCTTGTACCAAACTATTTTTGAATTCACCCCCATTATCTGTAATTATTCTATCGGGAATTGTGTAGGCTTGAAAATATTTGATTATTACTTCACTAATAGTTTTTGCTTCCTTATTAGCAATGAAATATATTTGTGCATGCTTTGAAAATTGGTCCATAACAGTTAAAAAATATTTTTTTTCTAAAGTCAACAAATCTATATTAATTATCTCAAAAGGTTTCTCAGGTGTAGGTGTCAAATTGTCAATTGCCGGTTTTGGTTTCCTGTTGTATTTATTCAGTTTACATAATTCACATTGATTAACGTATTCGATTATGTCTTTGTTCATATTCGGCCAATAATATTTTTCTTTTGAGGCTTGAATTGTTCATTCATTATTCCATGGTGGTAATCATGAATAATTTCTAATTGTTCTACGTCGTGTTCGACGTCTGTAACTAACTTATCCACCGCTATAATATTTATCGAATTTGAAATAAAATTATCTGATATAGTTTTTGATATTCTTTTATCTAGACCCTCATTGAAAATTGCTAGATATCTAACTTTTGGTATAATATATTCTTTTAAAAATTTCAATACTTCATGTTCAAAATCATTTCCATCAATTGTTACATATAATCTTTGTTTTTGATGGTTGAATAATCTTTTAATATGAATTTCTGTTTTCTTATTGTGAATATCAAAAATAAGCTGCTTATCGGCCATATTTATGCGATTACTTGTATATTTAATTCCTGCGAGATTATTTTCATCAGCGGAATGTACGGTGTTATTGTCTTGCTCGCTGTTGGGATTCTTGCTGACAGCGTCAGTAAGATGATAATTCACGGGAAGGCTAAAGACCTTGATGTGAATGTTAGTGTCCTCAAAGACTTTGAATAATTTTTGTTTTACTTCCGTCCATTGCAATCTGTCTAATCCACAGCCTAATTCAGGAATATTAATTTCATATTTTTCATTTAATATTAGATAATATCGCAACTCTTTTAAGGGTTTATCCAAATTTTTTATAGACGGTTTATCAGAAAATCTCTCTTTTGTTATCGAATGAATTATTGTTAGAATTTTGTACAACCATATGTTTATTAAATGAATTATAATTTTTACAGTAAATTTTACTATTGAATAATTTAACTACATCTTTAGCTAAACCATCTGACATTTCGAAGTCACGGGATACGCAGTGCGCAAAAATGTCTGATTCTAATACGTCACCAGTTACTTCAGTAATTTTTAGTTCCGGACGTTGTCTTGATAATAAGTCAGCTATCACGTTTTGTTTACCTTTCAAATATTCTATTTCAAAATTGTATTCACTCAACTCGATTTTCCAACGCATTAATTTCTGATTGGGATTCTTCATATTAAACAACCAAACTAATGATTTATGATCGGTTTTGATTTTAAATTTTCTACCATATAAATATGGTCGGAAGTTCTTTATAGACCAAACAATAGCTTTAAGTTCTTTTTCGACCGTTGAATAATTTTGTTCAGCTGGGTTTAATGTTTTTGAGGCATAACAAATAGGTTCCTCTTGATTATCATGGATTTGCGTTAAAACAGCTCCAATTGCATAATCAGATGCGTCTGTTGTCAATATAAATTCCTTATCGAAGTCTGGAATATGCAGTAAAGATGATTCTGAAATTATCTTTTTACTATTTTCAAAGGCTTCACGATATTCTTTGTTATAAATGTCTATATGAGAATTATTTTTCAAACATTTTGTGAAAGGCTTTGTCAATTTTGCAAAATTTGGAATAAATCTTTTATACCATCCTAAAGTTCCTAAAAATTGCATAATCTCATTTTTTGTTTTTGGAATATTCAAGTTTTTGATAGTTTCAATTTACTTTGGGTCAGTACTCAGTCCATTTTCATTTATGATGTATCCTGAATATTTTGTCTCTGATTGTGAAAATTCCGATTTATCTTTTTGAATTTTTAAATTAGCTTGACGTAATTTTTCAAATACCTATTTTATATTATTCAAATGCTCATCTAATGTTTTACCAAATATAATTATATCGTCAAGATATACGAGACAAATTTTGTTCACTAATTCACACAAAACTGAATCTATCATTCTTTGAAATGTGGCAAGTGCATTTTTGAATCCGAAAGGCATTCGTAAGAATTCATAATGTCCTGATGGGGTTGAAAAAGCAGTTTTCTCTCTGTCATCTTTATTCATTAGAATTTGGTGGAAGCCTGAATGTAAATCCAATGTAGTAAAATACTTGGATTCTCCAATGTGGTCAAATAAAGTATCAATATTAGGGATAGGAAATTTGTCGTCTTTTGTTTTTGCATTAATTTTTCTGAAATCAATTACCATTCTAGTTTTTCGTTTACCGGACGCGTCTTGTTTTTTTGGTACTATCCAAATGGGTGAGGCCCATGGCGAATATGACTTTTGAATTACTTTTCCACTTAATAATTTTTCTACATGCTCTTCTATATCTTTTTCATAAATTTGGGGTAATCTTTAATTTTTTGTATAAATTGGTGTTTCGTCTGACATTATGATCTTATGTTTAATAACATTTGTGTGGGATAAATATTAATTTTCTTTAAGAAACAATTCTCCATATTCTTTGATTAATTTATTTAATTTCTGTTTTACAATGGTATTTAAATGGGAATTTCGAATTTCGGTAAAATTAATTTCTTCTGCTCTATTGTTACCATCATGTAATTTATGATTTTTACTATTTATTGAAACATTATTTGTTTTGAAATCTATTTTTATGTCAAGTGTGCGAAATGCATCTATTCCAAATAATAAATTGGAATTTTCATGAAACTTAAATATATAACATTTGATTGGAATTTTATTAATAAAAATATTTACATATTCTTTGCAAGTAGATTTTCCATTTACGGTTTTAAAGGTCAATCTTGTTTCAAATGTTTGCAATTCCATTTGCTCTACTAAACTTGGATGTATTAAATCTATGGATGAGCCAGTATCGAAAAGTATATTAAAATTCTGTTGTTGTAAAGACGGTAGATTTGTAGTGATGGAGAACATTATGTAATGCTCTCGTGATGTGTCGAATCTATTTCTAAAAAAGAGTCATCGTTTGTTTCGGTCGTTTCGTCTTCAATAATTTCGTCATTATATTCTTGTGAATCTGTATCGGTTTCTATATTATAGTTTTGTCTAATTGATTGGAAAGACATAGATTGTGTTTGTCTTGTTTGTAAAGACATTGGTTGTGGTTCAAATCTTTGTGTTGTTTGTACTACATTTTGCCTGTTTTGCTTTGGTGCAAAGTTTGAATTATTATTTCGATTGAAGTTTTGTCTCGACGCTATAGGTTGTGAAGGAAAAATCTGCTGGAAATTTTTTTGGTAGTGGTGCTGGATTTTGTAGAAGAGGAGAACGATGTTGATGCTGATTCGCAAAATTGAATTCGTTTTTGAGCAATATTTCACATTGTTCTATTGTGCTAGGATTTTTAACAATGAAAGAATCTCGTATTGTCATTGGTGAAAGAGATATGGAATGACTCACTACTAATTTTTGTATTTCATTAATGATTGCATTTTTCTGATCGGTACTATAATTTGTTAGAAATATTTTGGATTTGTAATGTAAAAATTTATCTACAATATATTTTAATGTATTCTCAGCATTATTTTTTAATCTACAATACATAATATCTTGCAATATTGTTTCTGCGGAAGTTTTGTCAGTGGAATTTGTTGCTAAATATAACTTTAAATCATCCCAAGTTCGAAAATTATTCTCTGACAAAAGTTCAGCGGCTTTATGTGTGAGTTTTGCTTTAGTTAAGCCAAATAAATATGTTCTTTGTAATAGTGTCATTACTAAGGTGTTTAATGGGATGTAGACTTCGTCTACAGAATTTATAAAGTAACTCAATAACTTAATATTTCCTTCATACTGAGGAATCATTTCTGTGAAATTTTTAATTTCACCCAAAGTAATAGTTGCCATTGTATTGACTGATGGCAATCTGCTAGGAGTTAAAATAATTTTATTTGATTTAGGAATTGCACCTGTGCAATTCGGGTTCTGTTCTCCTGGGTTAGCAGTATCAGAATTAGAATTCATTAATATTATTCATGGAATAACTTATTTTAAAATATTTAATTATTCATTAAACTTGTAACAAATAAATAAAAATGTGTAAATGTTGTGTTTGAGACTGTGCCGGTCTCTCTAAAAACTTATTACTGGTATTTTCACTAGGTTCACCCCTTCTGTGTTTTTTGTAATAAAGTATCATTTAATTAAAGCAGTAACTTGTTGTAGTCAAAAAAAACAAAATTAATTTTCACAAACTAAGTTTTATTATCTTCAAATATTAATATGGTTACGAGCGAACTCGCTACAGAGAATGAACAACATAATACTAGATTCTACACGTTTTTATACTGAATATCCCTTAGCCTACGTGCTTTTATCATATTACAATATTCTGCTGAGTTGTGGGAAACAACTTAGAAAATATGGCAAAATACACGAATAGTACTATAACATAATTTAAATAATAAAATATAAATATCTGTGACCTTGAATAAATTAGAATTAAGTGATTAATATATAAATATAGTGTTATTAGTGACATAAGAAGAATAAAACTTTGATTTCAATTTAACTAATCAAATAGTGACCTTTTTTTGATTACAAACTAATTCTTCAAGCAATAAACATTACAGTGGTGTCAGGTGTGGGGTTGTTATAAATAATTTAGTATTTTGTTTATTGCTGTTTTGTAAAATTGGATGATGGCGTCTACGAAGCTGTTGAAAGATTTGAAGGTCGCAGAGTTGAAATATCAATTGGAAGAGCGGGATTTGGAGACCAGTGGCCGCAAACAAGTTTTAATGGAACGACTTCGAGAAACTATGACTGAAGACGGTGAGGACCCCGATACGTATTTGTTTGAGGTTCAACTTTCTTTAACCGATCTGGCAATAAATTTGAAAGATAATTCTATAAATTTAGAATCAAAATTAAAAGAAAATTCTGTAAATTTAGGATCAAAATTGAGAGAAAATTGTTCACTCTTGGAAGAAGATTTAGAATTAAAATTAAAAGTGAATTGTACAAGTTTAGAAAAAGATTTAGAGTCAAAATTAGGAGAAAATTCTACAAGTTTAATAGAAGAGTCAGAGTCGAGATTAAAAGAAAATTCAACAAGTCTGAAAGAAGATTTAGAAACAAAATTAAATGAAAAATTAGGAATCTTGGCAGAAAATTCAAGAAACCTGAGGGAAGAACTGCATGGAAAGATGGAAGAAAATACAAAGAAAGTTGAACAGCAACTGGAAAAATTTAGAGAAAATTTATAGGTATGGGAGGAAGTATTTGAAGATAATTGTGAAATGTTAGAAGAATTGGATGCAAAATTGGATTCGAAATTGGATGAAAAAATGAAGATTCTCAAAGTTTGAAAGCTTATTAATTATCCACACCAAATCTTGACTCAAGTACAAAAATGCCTGTCAAACCTCTAACGTTTGATGGTCAAACATTTCGGATTAATTACCACAGGCAATTTGAAGCCGCTGCTAAGGCTAATAGCTGGAATAATACTGAGAAAGTTCCAGAACTTACAGTTGCTATCCGAGGAGATGCGGTTAATATTTTACAGGCTATACCACCGGAAGAAGACAACAATTATGAAAAATTGGTCAAGCGACTGGAGCTGCGATACGGCCATGCACACTTGGAGGAAGTGTATCACACGAAGCTCAAGAACCGATACTAACGTCCCAGCGTGAGTCTACAGGAGTTCGAAGCTGATGTGGCACGCCTAGTTCGACTTGCATATCCAACTGGCCTGAATGATTTCTTGGAGAGCTGGGCTGTGAGAATATTTGTGGATTGCATCAGAGACCATGGAACGCAACAAGCCCTGCGTTTGGCGCGACGGGAGAAGCTGGTGGAAGCATTGGCTCATGCACTGGAATACGAAGCGGCAAAGCAGGCGTCCAGAAGCAGTGCCCGAGTGCAAGAGGTTAATTGTAACTCCGATGCCACGGAAAGCTTGGAGGCCCAGGTTCAGCGGTTGGTCCAGGAAGCAGTGGAAGATCTCAAGAATCCCAGACAACTCCGGTGTCGGGACTGAGTAGAGCTAGGTCAACCAGAAAGTCAATGCAAGAAACCTTCGAAGATGCTACGCAAAGATAACCCTAGACATGAAAAAGAATGCCTCGCAAGAATAAAACTCACCGAACAAGACACAAAAATGAAGCCTAACTGCGATAAACTAACACTATCACTATCCAAGGGTCAACAATTAGACAATCGGCAACGCGCACGAGCAGAAGATCCGATACGCGATTTCAAGAGGTGTTTGAAAACAGTGAGGGGCGAAAAGAAAGAACAAATATTATCCATCACAAAATTAACACCGGCGATGCACGACCAATTCGACAAGCATCACGACGACTCCCGATTGCGAAGAAAGAAGACGCTGAAGCCATCATTTAAGATATGGAGCAAGATGGCATCATTGAACACTCGAACAGTCCATGGGCCCCGCTAGTGGTACTTGTGAAGAAGTAGGACGGGTCTACCCGATTTTTTGTCGACTATCGCCAGCTGAATAACGTTACCAAGAAGGACAGTTATCCTCTGCCAAGGATTGATGACACCTTAGATACCCTGGCCGGGTCAAAGATCTTCTCGAATCTAGATCTCAAGAGTGGATACTGGCAAGTAGCCATGGATGAGAAAGACCGAGAAAAAACGGCATTTACCATGGCAATTCACAGTCATGCCATTTGGTCTGTGTAATGCTCCTGCTACCTTCGAGCGACTTATGGAGACCGTACTCAAAGGACTATCGGGAAAAACTTGCTTGGTATACCTGAACGATATGATTGTGATGGGAAAATCATTTGAAAACCATTTGAAGAACCTGGAGCAGGTATTCGAACAATTAAAGAAAGCGGCTTTGAAACTCAGTCCAAAGAAATGCCACTTATTCCAAGAACAGATGAACTATTTGGGACATGTGGTCTCCAAAGAAGGCGTAGCAGTTGATGCAGAAAAGATTAAGATAATTCAAGAATGGCTGGTACCTGCGGACAAACACCAGCTGCGCAGTTTCCTCGGGCTCTGTACCTATTACAGAAGATTTGTTCATGGATTCGCTAATATCGCCAAGCCACTGACTAGACTGACGGAAAGTGATCGCAGATACAGCTGGGATGAAGACTGTCAAGTCGCTTTCGAGCAACTGGAACTACTCCTAGTCCAAGCACCAATCCTGAGTTACCCGAAGACAAAAGGACGTTTTGTTCTGGACACAGATGCCAGTGACGTCGGTATTGGGGGCGTCCTGTTCCAATTGCAGGAGGGTCAAGAAAGAGTGATCGGGTACTTCAGCAAGGTTTTGTCAAAGCCAGAAAGAAACTACTGTGTCACAAGACGGGAACTGCTGGCAGTAGTGAAGTCTTTTGAGCATTCCTACAAATATTTGTATAGTAGGAATTTCCTGTTAAGAACTGACCACGCTGCTCTGAGATGGCTACTACAGTTCAAGAATCCTGAGAGTCAGGTTGCTCGATGGATCGAAAGACTTCAAGAATACGACTTCAACATAGAACATCGATCCGGTACAGCACATAAGAATGCTGATGCTTCATCAAGACGACCATGTCCAAAAGATTGTCATCATTGCTCTAAGATTGAAGCGAAGGCGCTCAGGACAACTGTCATAGACGATGCTTGACAACCACATGAGATAGAAAAGGACATAAATGGTGACTCAGAGTTGCAAATTATTCAAGAATGGAAGAAGAAAGGAACAAGACCGACATGGCAAGAAGTGGCACCATACTCCCCGACGGTCAAATTATACTGGACGCAATGGGATTCCATAATCTTGGATGGAGGCGTCTTGAAGCGTGTCCTGGAAGATCCGGATGAAACCAAGAGTAGAGAACAGCTGATCGTTCCTGTAGATCGGGTTCCGGGGGTCTTGAGACATCTCCATGATGGAGTGAGTGGAGGACACCTTGGGGTAACGAAGACTCTGCAGAGAGTTCGTGAGCGGTTTTATTGGCTAAACTGCAAAGAAGACGTCAGGGAATGGTGCGGGAGATGCACTACGTGCGCTTCAAGCAACGGACCGCAAAAACGACTAAGAGCTCCAATTCGACAGTATAATGTCGGTAGTCCATTCAAGAGGATAGTCATCGAAGTAGCAGGGCCATTTTCCGAATCAGACGTCGGAAATAAATACATTGTTGTCGTCATGGACTATTTTAGTGAATGGGTGGAAGCGTATGCCCTTCCAAATCAAGAGGCCGCTACTATTGCAGACGTCCTAGTGAAAAACTGGATCTGTCGTTTTGGCGTACCCTTGGAACTCCATTCTGACCAGGGGAGAAACTTTGAATTCACACTTTTCCGAGGGATATGCGAAATATTGAATATTCGTAAGAGCAGAACTACTTCATTACATCCGCAGTCTGATGGAATGGTGGAACGGATGAATAGGACCATCAACAGACACCTTGCCAAAGTTGTCTCTAGCCACAAAAGAGACTGGGACAAATATCTCCATCTATTCCTTTTGGCCTACCACTCATCCGTACACGAATCAACCAGACAGACTCCAGCAAGAATTATTTTTGGACGGGAATTCCGGCTACCATGCGACCTAAAGTTCGGCTACAAACCTGGAGAAGATCTGCCTGGTGAAGCTTATGTCATTAATTTATGGCGTCACTTGGACGATATCCACTCTCGAGTCCGTATAAACATCCAGAATGCCAGCGACCGGATGAAAGAGACCTATGACGTCAAGGCACAAGACGGGGGTTTTCAACCAGGAGACTCTGTGTGGCTTTATAACCCAGGGCGGCGACGTGGCCTGTCTTCAAAATTACAGACATCTTGGGAAGGGCCTTACGAAGTCATCAGAAGAATTAACGACATAATCTATGAAATCAGACGCAACCCCAAGAGCAAATCAAGAGTGGTGCACTTCACCATTTGCAGGAGACAATAATGAAGATCCCAACGACGCACGTGCTCGTAAGATCCATGCGCAGGAAGATTCATTCGAGGAGTTCATGAAGACTTTTTCAAGTGGACGTCGGGCTCGATTCGGAATAACTACCGAAGTGTGCAGGATCTATTCAGAGTTCCGGCCGACTACTCCTTGGCCCATTGTGTATCAGGAGATTTGAAGATGTCCTGAGGGATAGCAGCAGTTTTCAAGAAGAAGTTAGGCAGGCCAGAACCCCAGAAGCCTACAGTAAGGAAGACCATCTGTCTGAGGGACAATACGACAACCAAGGAACGCTTTATTCACCACATGGTGACGAAAGATGAATTTCATCACGAACCAACCCACCGTTCCATGTGGGAAACGCTGCAAGACATGCGAGACCATCTAATGCAGAACGACATCCTGAAACTGGCAATACCAAATTTGGGCTACGGTCTGGATGGATTAGATTGAGAGAACGTCAGCAGGCCCGATCGAACCAAAACTGTCTACTGCTACTTCTACCAAACTACTGGTTGCACCAAGGGCGGCGAGTGTCGATTCAAGCATAGACATGAAGGTGTGTTTCGGGACGAGACATTCTTAAGAAGAGGACAAGGTGACGTGCGAGAGTGAGGGGGAAGCTCGTAAAGACGACGTAGTATAGGGAGGGGCTTCTTGTCACCGCTCACGCCGCACCGTGTCGCAGCACGCCCCTAGTGATTTCTAGAAATGGAAAGAGTCAAGAAATGGGAAATTCAAGAGAACAATATTTCTCTATATAAGGCCAAGCAAAAGACGCATAGTACAGGACAGTAATAAAAGTAGTGGTTTTAAATGAATGATGAACAGTGACAGTAAAGTAAAGTATATAAATGGTGAAATATAAATATCTGTGACCTTGATTGAATGAAATTGAGTGATTAATATATGAATATAATGTTATCAGTGACATGAGAAGAATAAATCTTCTATTTCAATTTCAATAATCGAATAGTGACTTTTATTTGATCACAAACTGATTCCTCGAGCAATAAACATTACAATATGTATGAATCTTCCGACAAAAACATCATATTTTGTGTTTTCAGAGCGCTATCTGCAGTTATATGGAGTTTGAAATAAGTCACAATTACCACATTCTGAGCAGTTTCAAAGTATCGCAAATTATATAAATCTATCCGATACAACATAATGCGCATGAATCCGTCCTCAAATGCACAGAATTTTGCGTTTACAGTGAGTTATCAGCTTTGAGCTCGTTGAGAAATTTTTGATTCTGTTAATCTGCTCAGAAGCAAGATTTTGCTCCAAAAATGCGTTAAATGGCAGAATCTAGCACCAAATACATCACATTCCGTGCTTCAAGAGAGCTATTCGCAGTTTTACAAACTTTGGAATGAGTCAAAATCACGCTTTTCCGTGCGGAGTTTCACAATCAAAAAGTTCATATTTCTATTCCAGACCTCATGATGTGTATGAATCTATCGACAAAAACATCATATTCCGTGTTTTCAGAGCGCTATCTGCAGTTATATGAAGTTTGAAATAAGTCAAAATTACCACATTTTGAGCAGTTTCAAAGTATCGCAAATCACATAAATCTATCCAATACAACATAATACGCATGAATCCGTCCTCAAAAGCCCAAAATTTCATCTGCAGTTATATGAAGTTTAAAATAAGTCAAAATTACCACATTCTGAGCAGTTTCAGAGTATCGCAAATCACATAAATCTATCCAATATAGCATGATACGCATGAATCCGTTCCCAAATGCACAAAATTCTGCTTTTCCCAGCGAGTTATCAGCGTTTTTTCTTAGTCTCGTTGAGAAAAAATTGATTAAGTGAATCTGCTCAGGAGCAAGATTCTGCATGAAAATGAGTCATGTGGCAGAATCTAGCACCAAATACATCACATTTTGCGTTTTCAGAGTTCTATTTGCAGTTTTACAAACTCTGGAATGAGTCAAAATCACGCTTTTCCGCGCAGATTTACACAATTGAAAAGTTCATATTTCTATTCAGGACCTCATAATATGTTCAAATCTATCGACAAAAACATCATATTTCGTGTTTCCAGAGCGCTTTCAGCAGTTATATGAAGTTTGAAATAAGTCAAAATTACCACACTGAGCATTTTCAAAGTATCGCAAATCACATAAGTCTATCCAATACATTTTGATATGCATGAATTGGTCCTTGAATGCACGAAATTTTGCGTTTCCAGCAAGTTATCAGCGTTTTTTCTGAGTCTGGTTGAGGGATTTTTGATTCTGTAAATCTGCTAAGAAGCAAGATTTTGCTTCAGAAATGCGTTATATGGCAGAATCAAGCACCAAATACATCATATTTCGTGTTTTCAGAGTGCTATTCGCAGTTTCACAAACTTTGGAATAAGTCGAAATCACGCTTATCCGCCCAGATTTTCACAATCAAAAAGTTCATAATATGTATGAATCTATTGACAAAAACATAATATTCCGTGTCTTAAGAGAGCTATCTGCATTTATATGGAGTTTGAAATAAGTCAAAATTACCACATTTTGAGCAGTTTCAAAGTATCGCAAATCACATAACTCTATCCAATACAACATAGTACGCATGAATCCGTCCTTAAATGCACAAATTTTTGCGTCTCCAGCAAGTATTCAGCGTTCTATCCGAGTCTTGTTGAGGAATTTTTGATTCTGTAAATCTGCTAAGGAGCAAGATTTTGCTTCAAAAATTTATTATATGGCGGAATGTAGCACCTAATACATCTTATTTCGTGTTTCTAGAGTGCTATTTTCAGTTTTACAAACTTTGATATAAGTCAAAATCACGCTTTCCCGAGCAGATTTTCACAATCAAAAAGTTCATATTGCTATTCAGGACCTCATAATATGTATGAATTTATCGACAAACACATCATATTTCGTATTTTCAGAGCGCTATTTGCTGTTATATGAAGTTTGAAATAAGTCAAAACTACCACATTCTAAACAGTTTCAAAGTATCGCAAGTCACATAGATCTGTCCAATTCAACATAATACGTGAGAATTCGTCCTGGAATGCTCAAAATTCTGAGCTCTCAGCTAGTTTTAAGCGTTTTTTCTGAGACTCGTTGAGAAATTTTTATTCTGTAAATCTGCTCAGAAGCAAGATTCTGCTTCAAAAATGCGTTATATGGCAGACTCTAGCATCAAATACACCATATTTTGTGTTTCCAAAGTGCTATTCGCAGATCTACAAACTCTGGAATAAGTCGAAATCACTCTTTTCCGCCCAGAATTTCACACTCAAAAAGTTCATATTCCTATCCAGGACCTCATATTATGTATGAAGCTATTGACAAAAACATCATATTTTGTGTTTCCAAAGCGCTATCTGCAGTTATATGAAGTTTAAAAAAAGTCAAAATTACCACATTCTGAGCAGATTCAAAGTAACGTAAATCACATAAATCTATCAAATTCAACATAATACGTATGAATCCGTCCTCGAATGCATAAAATTTTGAGTTCCCAGCGAGTTATCAGCGTTTTTTGTGTCTCGTTGAGAAATTTTTGATTCTGTTAATCTGCTTAGAAGCAGAATTTTGCTTGAAAAATTCATTATATGGCGGAATCTAGCACCAAATACATCATATTCCGTGTTTCTAGAGTGCTATTCGCAGTTTTGCAAACTCTGGGATAAGTCGAAATCACGCTTTTCCGAGCCGATTTTCACAACCAGAAAGTTCATATCGCTATTTAGGACCTCATAATATGTTTGAATCTATCGACAAAAACATTAGCGAGTTATCAGCGTATCTACTGAGTCTAGTTGAGGAATTTTTGATTCTGTAAATCTGCTCTGAAGCACGATTTTACTTCAAAAATGCTTTATGTGGCAGAATCTAGCAGCAAATACATCATATTCCGTGTTTTTAGAGTGCTATTTGCAGTTTACAAAGTTTGGAGTAAGTCGAAATCACGCTTCTCCGCGCAGATTTTGACAATCAAGAAGTTCATATTTCTATTCAGGACCTAATAATATGTTTTCAGAGAGCTATCTTGAAATAAGTGGGAATCACCACATTTTGAGCAGTTTCAAAGTATCGCAAATCACATTAATCTATCCAATACAACATAATACGCATGAATCCGTCCTCAAATGCACAAAATTTTGCGTTCCCAGCGAGTTATCAGCGTTTTTCCTAAGTCTTGTTGAGAAATTTTTGATTCTGTAAATCTGCTCAGAAGGAAGATTTTACTTCAAAAATGCTTTATGTGGCAGAATCTAGCAGCAAATACATCATATTCCGTGTTTTTAGAGTGCTATTTGCAGTTTACAAAGTTTGGAGTAAGTCGAAATCACGCTTCTCCGCGCAGATTTTGACAATCAAGAAGTTCATATTTCTATTCAGGACCTAATAATATGTTTTCAGAGAGCTATCTTGAAATAAGTGGGAATCACCACATTTTGAGCAGTTTCAAAGTATCGCAAATCACATTAATCTATCCAATACAACATAATACGCATGAATCCGTCCTCAAATGCACAAAATTTTGCGTTCCCAGCGAGTTATCAGCGTTTTTCCTAAGTCTTGTTGAGAAATTTTTGATTCTGTAAATCTGCTCAGAAGGAAGATTTTGCTTGAAAAATGCGTTATATGGCAGAGTCTAGCACCAAATACATCATATTTCGTGTTTTTGAAGTGCTATCTGCAGTTTTACAAACTTTGAAATAAGTCGAAATCACGCTTTTCCGCGCAGATTTTTACAATCAAAAAGTTCATATTCCTATTCAGAACCTTATAATACGTATGAATCTATCCACAAAAACATCATATTTCGTGTTTTCAGAGCGCTATCTTGGAATAAGTCAAAATTACCACATTCTAAGCAGTTTCAAAGTATCGCAAATCACATAAATCCATTCAATACAACATAATACGCATGAATCCCTCCTCAAATACACAGAATTTTGCGTTTCCAGCGAGTTATCGGCGTTTTTTCTGAGTCTAGTTGAGAAATTTTGGATTCTTCAAATCTGCTCAGAAGCTAGATTTTGCTTGAAAGATGCGATATATGGCTGAATCTAGCTTCAAATAAATCGTATTCTGTGATTTAAGAGTGCTATTTGCAGTTCTACAAACTTTGGAATAAGTCAAAAACGAGCTTTTCCGCGCAGATATTAATAATCAAAAAGTTCATATTCACATCTTAACCTCATAATATGTATGGATCTATCAACATGAACATCATATTTCGTGTTTTTAGAGCGCTATCTGCAGTTATATGAAGTTTGAAATAAGTCAAAATTACCACATTCTGAGCAGTTTCAAAGTATCGCAAATCACATGAATCTATCCAATACAACATAATACGCCTGAATCCGTCCCAAAATGCACTATATTATGCGTTCCCAGCTAGTTATCAGCATTTTTTCTGAGTTTCGTTGAGAAATTTTTGACTCTGTGAATCAACTAAGATGCAAGATTTTGCTTCAAAAATGCGTTATATGGCAGAATCCAGTACCAAATACATCATATTTCGTGTTTTTAGAGTGCTATCGCAGTTTTACAAACTTTGGAATAAGTCGAAATCACGCTTATCCGGGCAGATTTTCACAATCAAAAAGTATATATTCTTATTCAGTACCTCATAATATGTATGGATCTATCGACAAAAAGATCATATTTCGTGTTTTCAGAGCGCTATCCGCAGTTATATGAAGTTTGAAATAAGTCAAAATTACCACATGCCGAGCGGTTTCAGAGTATCGCAAATAACATCAATCCATCCAATACAACATGGTACGTATGAATCCGTCCCAAAATGCACAAAATTTTGCGTTTCCAGCGAGTTATCAGCGTTTTTTCTGAGTCTTGTTCAATAATTTTTGATTCTGTAAATCTGCTCAGAAGCAAGATTTTGCTTCAAAAATGCGTTATATGGCAGAATCTAGCATCAAATACATTATATCTTGTGTTTTTAGAGTGCTATTTGCAGTTTCATGAACTTTGGAATAAGTTGAAATCACGCTTCTCCGCGCAGATTTTCACAACAAAAACGTTCATATTCCTATTCAGGACCTCACTATATGTATCAATCTATCGACAAAAACATCATATTTCGTGTTTTCAGAGCGCTATCTGCAGTTATATGAAGTTTAAAATAAGTCAAAATTACCGCATTCTGAGCAGCTTCAAAGTATCGCAAGTTATATAAATTATCCAATACAACATAATTCGCATGAATCCGTCCTCAAATGCACAAAATTTCGCGTTTCTAGCGAGTTATCAGCGTTTTTTTTCCGAATCTATTCTAGAAATTTTTGATTCTGTAAATCTGCTCAGGAGCAAGATTTTTCTTCAAAAGATGCGTTATATGGCAGAATCTAGCACCAAATACATCAAGTTTCGTGTTTTTAACACGAAGGCTGCCACGGCAATTTTCAGAATTGCGGTCTAAAAAGCCAATTTCATTTAATCATTTTATATCATTAAAAATTCTAATTATATAACATAGTAAGCATCAAAAAGCATAAAAAATGTATTTTTTTCTAGAAAAAGATCTTACGAATTATCTCGTAGTTGGCTTATGTAACAGAAATCTCTTCGCGGAAGCCCAACTTCGTGTTAATTCGTATTCAGACACGTCTAGACCTGTCGCTTCGCTAAAGCTGAATCAGATATATGCGTCCATATTCGTCAGTAGTATATTAGATTTTGTCGAGTGCTTCACATTTACGTCTTTCTTAAGTGTGTTGTTCTATAATTATTGTTATAAATTATCAAGAAACCAATATGGATAAGAAAAGACCAATGACTGAAAATGAACTTGAGTACTACGCTAATCTAAGTGATTCAGAATTTGACGTGATTTGCGGCGAGGATGGTAACGACAGTAGCGATTATGAACCTTCTGAGAATTCAAGTGATAGTGACGATAAAGTCGTCTCCGAACCTGGAGATGAAGTTGTTCCCGATCCCGATGTTAATGATGATGATTTCCAAGCAACAACATCAAATCCGAATGATGATTTGTGGACAGACATCCAACAAAATCCTGAACTATTTATTTTCCAAGAAAATGTTGGTTTGAAATTGGATACGTCAAATTTTACAGTGCAAACGCTGATGGACTTATTTTTCTCGGAAAAGTTTCTTGCATTATTGGTTGAACAAACTCATTTATATGCTGCGCAAGAAATTGCAAAACGCACAGCAATAAAAAAATCTAACAGGGTATCAAAGTGGATAGACGTCAGTGCTGCAGAGATGAAAGTGTTCATTGGACTCTTATTACAAATGGGGCCTTGTTCTTTCCCATCAATTGAACATTACTGGAGCACAAGCAAGCTATATAATGTAATGTTTTGGCGCTCAAATATGAGTCGAAATCGATTCCAGTTGTTACTTTCGTTATTTTCATTTGGTTGATAACACAATACCATCTGCTGACAGGTTATACAAGGTGAGACCAATTCTAACTCATTTCAACACTATCATGCATGAAAACTATGTACCAGATGAAAATATTTGTATTGACGAATCCATGATGCTGTGGCGTGGAAGATTGCATTTTCCGCCAGTACATAGAAAATAAAAAACACAAATACGGTGTCAAACTGTACGAACTATGTGAGTCCGACGGTCTTGTAATGAAAATCAAAATTTACAGCAAAAAATCAGAGGAAACTGACCATAATTTAGGTCACACCACTGATGTTGTGTTACATTTACTCGAGGACTATCTCGATAAGGGATACACGCTTTATACGGACAATTTTTATGATTCTGTTACTCTAACTAAATTACTAAATGCGAGAAAAGCTTATGTGTGTGGAACTCTACGTAATAACAGAAAGGGAAACCTCAGAGATGTGGTACATCATAAACTCAAAAAAAGGAGAGTGTATTTGGCAGCAGAATGGACCTGGTACTGTGTGCAAAAGGGAGGACAAACGAAATGTCCTTACCATTTCAAACATGCATGTTGTTGAAATGGTAGAGGTGTCCAATCGCAATGGAAAAACTTTCTATGAAACCGAATATAATTCGAGATTACAATGAAGGAATGTTTGGAATTGACCGATCAGATCAAATGCTGTCGTACTACACATCTCTAAGAAAGACTATTAGATTACCTAAAAAGGTTTCACTACATATTATAGAGAAATATATACACAATGCGCACAAAATTTTCCAAAGAGTAACTTCTTTTAAAATAAAACTGATGAAGTTTAGTGAAGAATTCGTCGTCGCGCTGTTTGGAGAAGAGATTCAACCAGTTTCAAAAAAGATGAAATTGCAAGAGCTTCATTATTTGAAGAGTCTGCCACCTACCGAAAAAAAAACAACGTCCGACAAAGCCATGTCGTATATGTACCCAAGCAAAAAAACACCGAAAAACGCGTTATTTTTGTCCTGACCTGTGAAGAGAAGCCGGCCCTTTGTGTGGGAGATTGTTTTAAGAAGTTTCACAAACAATAAAAATATTCTTTTACTTCTTGATTTTGAATAAATTTTCTATAATCATATTTTCTGTTTATTTATTAATAAAATTTCTGTTCATGTAGCCAGCATTGATTTTTTGTTCTCTTCCAGAAGCCATCTATCCATATAAGCACTGATATGCGACGAGTTTTATTTGTAGCTGCGCGAAAATGGTGAGTAAACATAGTACGAGATAACTCGTCGTCGGCGTCCTAGCAAAGAACGCAATCAACTAGTTATCTCGTAGATGGCAGTCAACGTGTTAAAGTGCTATTTGCAGTTTTACAAACTTTGGAGTAAGTCGAAATCAAGCTTCTCCGCGCAGATTTTCACAATCAAGAAGTTCATATTTCTATTTGGGACCTCATAATATGTATGAATCTATCAACAAAAACATCATATTTCGTGTTTTTAGAGCGCTATATGCAGTTATATGAAGTTTGAAATAAGTCAAAATTACCTCATTCTGAGCAGTTTTAAAGTATCGCAAATCACACAAATCTATCCAATACAACATAATACGCATGAATCCTTCCTCAAATGCACTATATTTTGCGTTTCCAGCGAGTTATCAGCGTTTTTTCTGGGTCTCTTAGAGGAATTTTTGATACCATTAATCTGCTCAGAAAAAGGATTTTGCTCCAAAAATGCGTTATATGGCAGAATCTAGCACCAAATACATCATATTCCGTGTTTTTGGAGTGCAATGTGCAGTTTTACAAACTTTGGAATAAGTAGAGATCACGCTTTTCCGCGCAGATTTTCACAATCAAAAATTTCATATTTCTATTCAGGACCTCATAATATGTATAAATGAATCGACAAAAACATCATATTTGGTGATTTCAGACCGCTATCTGCTGTTATATAAAGTTTGAAATAAGTCAAATTACCACATTCGGAGCAGTTTCAAACTATCGCAAATCACATAAATCTATCCAATACAACATAATACGTATGGATCCGTCCCCAAATGCATTATATTATGCATTTCAGCAAGTTATCAACCTTTTTTCTGAAACCCGTTGAGGAATTTTTGATTCTGTTAGTCTGCTCAGAAGCAAGATCTTGCTCCAAAAATGCGTTATATGGCAAAATCTAGCACCAAATACATCACATTTAGTGTTTTTAGAGTGCTATTTGCAGTTTGACAAACTTTGGAGTAAGTCGAAAACACGCTCTTCCGCGCAGATTCTCACAATCAAAAAGTTCATAGTCCTATCGAGGACCTCATAATATGTATGAATCTATCGACAAAAACATCATATATTTGTTCCAAAGCGCTATCTGCAGTTATATGAAGTTTGAAATAAGTCAAAATTAACCTCATTCTGAGCAGTATCAAGGTATCGCAAATCACATTAATCTATCCAATTTAACATAATACGCATGATTCCGTCCTCGAATGCACAAAATTTCGTGTTTCTAGCAAGTTATCAGCGTTTTTTCTGAGTCTCGTTGAGAAGTTTTTGATACCGTTAATCTGCTCAGGAGTTAGATTCTGCTTCAAAAATGCGTTATATGGCAGAATCTAGCACCAAATACATTATATTCCGTGTTTTTAGAGTGCTATCTGCAGTTTTACAAACTTTGGAATGAGTCGAAATCACGCTTCTCCGCGCAAATTTCATATTCCTATTCAGGACCTCATAATAAGTATAAATCTATCGACAAAAACATCATTATTTGTGATTTCAGAGCGCTATCTGCAGTTATATGAAGATGGAAAATAAGTCAAAATTACCACATTCTGAGCAGTTTTAAAGTATCGAAAATCACATAAATCTATCCAATACTACATTATGCGCATGAATCCGTCCCAAAATGCACAAAACTTTGCGTTTCCAGCGAGTTATTAGCGTTTTCTCAGAGTCTCGTTGAGAAATTCTTGATTCTGTAAATCTGCTCAGAAGCATTATTTTGCTCAAGAAATGCGCTATTTGGAAGAATTTAGCACATTCCTATTCAAGACCTCATTATATGTATGAATCTATCGTCAGAAAGATCATATTTCGTGTTTTCAGAGCGCTATCTGCAGTTATATGAAGTTTGAATAAGTCAAAATTACCACATTCTGAGCAGTTTCAAAGTATCGCAAATCACACAAATCTATCCAATACAACATAATACGCATTGTCCTCAAATGCTCAAAATTTTGCGTTTCCAGCAAGTTTTCAGCGTTTTCTTTGAGTCTAGTTGAGAAATTCTTGATTCTGTAAATCTGCTCAGAAGCATGATTTTTCTCTAAAAATACGCCTTAATCCGTCCCCAAATGCACTATATTTTGCGTTTCCAGCGAGTTATCAGCGTTATTCCTGAATCTCGTTGAGAAATTGTTGATTCTGTAAATCTGCTTAGAAGCAAGATTTACCTTCAAAAATGCGTTATATGGCAGAATCTAGCCCCGAATACATCATATTTTGTGTTTTTAGAGTGCTATTTGCAGTTTTACAAACTTTTGAATAAGTCGGAATCACGCTTTTCTGCGCCGATTTCTACAATCAAAAAATTCATAATCCTATTCAGGACCTCATGATATGTATAAATCTATCGATAAAAACATCTTATTTCGTGTTTTCGGAGCGCCATCTGCAATTATATGAAGTTTAAAATGAGTCAAAATTACCACATTCAGAGCAGTTTCAAAGTATCGCAAATCACATAAATCTATTCAATACAACAAAATACGCCCGAATCCGTCCCCAAATGCACAAAATTTTGCGTTTCCAGCAAGTTATCAGAGTTTCTGCTGAGTCTCGTTGAAGTTTTGATTCTGTAAATCTGCTCAGAAGCATGATTTTGCTCCAAAAATAAGCTATATAACAGATTCTAGCACAAATACATCATATTGCGTGTTTTTAGAGTACTATCTGCAGTTTTACAAACTTTGGAATAAGTCGAAATCACGCTTTTCCGCGCCAATTCTCACAATCAAAAACTGAATATTCCCATTCAGGACCTCATAATATGTATGAATATATAGACAAAAAGATCATATTTCGTGTTTCCAGAGCGCTATCTGCAGTTACATGAAGTTTGAAATAAGTAAAAATTAGTAGATTCTGAGCAGTTATAAGTATCGCAAATCACATAAATCTATCCAATACAACATAATACGCATGAATACGTCATCAAATGCGCGAAACTTCGCGTTTCCAGCGAGTTATCAGCGTTTCATCTGAGTCTCGTTGAGAAATTTTTTATTCTGTAAATCAGCTTAGAAGCAAGATTTTGCTTCAAAAATGCGTTATATTGCAGAATCTAGCACCAAATACATCATATTTTGTGTATTTAGAGTGCTATTTGCAGTTTTACAAACTTTGTAATAAGTTGAAATCACGCTTTTTCGCGCCCATTTTCACAATCAAAAAGTTTATATTCCTATTCAGGACCTCATAATATGTATCAATCTATAGACAAAAACATCATATTCCGTGTTTTTGGGAGCGCTATCTGCAGTTATATGAAGTTTGAAATAAGTCAAAATTACACATTCTGAATAGTTCCGGAGTATCGCAAATCACAAAAATCTATTCAATACAACATAATACGCATGAATCCGTCCTCAAATGCACAAAATTTTGCGTTTCCAGCGAGTTATCAGCGTTTTTTCAGTATCGTTGAGAAATTTTTGATTCTGTAAATCTGCTCTGAAGCAAGATTTGGCTAACAAAATGCGTTATATGGCAGAATCTAGCACCAAATACATTATATTTCATGTTTTAGATTGCTATTTGCAGTTTTATAAACTTTGGAATAAGTCAAAATCACGCTCCTCCGCGCAGATTTTCACAATCAAAAAGTTAATATTCCTATTCAGGATCTTATAATATGTGTGAATCTATCGACAAGAACATCATATTTCGTGTTTTTCAGAGCGCTATCTGCAGTTATATGGAGTTTGAAATAAGTCAAAGAAACCAAATTCTGAGCAGTTTGAAGGTATCGCAAAAAACATAAATCTATCCAATACAACATAATACGCATGAATCTGTCCTTAAATGCACAAAATTTTGCGTTTCAAGCAAGTTATCAGCGTTTTTTCTGAGTGTAGTTGAGAGATATTTGATCCCGCAAATCTGCTCAGAAGTAAGATTTTGCTACAAAAATGCGTTATATGGCAGAATCCAGCACCAAATACATCACATTGCGTGTTTTTGGAGTGCTATTTGCAGTTTACAAATTTTGGAATAAGTCGAAATCACGCTTTTTCGCCCAGATTTTCACAATCAAAAAGTTCATATTCCTTTTCACAAGCTCATAATATGTATGAATCTATCGACAAAAACATCATATTTCGTGTTTTCAGAGCGCTATCTGCAGTTATATAAAGTTTGAGATAAATAAAAATTACCACATTCTGAGCAGATTCAAAGTATCGCAAATCACATAAATCTATCCTATACAACATAATACGCATGAATCCGTCCTCAAATGCACAAAATTCTGCGTTTCCAGCAACATATCAGCGTTTCTGCTGAGTCTAGTTGAGAAATTTTTGATTCTGTAAATCTGCTCAGAGGCAAGATATTGCTTCAAAAATGCGTCATATGGCAGAATCTAGCAGAAATACATCATATTTTGTGTTTTTAGATTGCTATTTGCAGTTTTACAAACTTTTGGATAAGTCGGAATCAAGCTTTTCTGCGCCGATTTCTACAATCAAAAAATTCATTTTCCTATTCAGGACCTCATGATATGTATAAATCCATCGACAAAAACATCTTATTTTGTGTTTTCGGAGCGCCATCTGCAGTTATATGAAGTTTAAATTGAGTCAAAATTACCACATTCAGAGCAGTTTCGAAGTATCGCAAATCACATAAATCTATCCAATACAACATAATACGCATGAATCCGTCCTCAAATGCACAAATATTTGCGTTTCCGGCGAGTTATCAGCGTTTTTTCGAGTTTAGTTGAGAAATTTTTGATGCTGTAAATCTGCTCAGAAGCAAGATTCTGCTTCAAAAATGCGTTATATGGCAGAATCTAGCACCAAATACATCATATTCCGTGTTTCGAGATTGCTATCTGCAGTTTTATAAACTCTGGAATAGGTCGAAATCACGCTCTTCCGCGCAGATTCTCACAATCAAAAAGTTCATATGTCTATTCAGGACCTCATAATATGTATGAATTTATCGTCAAAAACAACATATTTCCTGTTTTCAGAGCGCTATCTGCAGTTATATGAAGTTTGAAATAAGTCAAAATTACCACATTCTGAGCAGTTTCAAAGTATCGCAAATCACATGAATCAATCCAATACAACATAATACGCATGAATTCATCCTCAAATGCACAAAGTTCTGCGTTTCAGCGAGTTTCAGCGTTTTTTCTGAGTCTAGTTGAGGAATTTTTGATTCTGTAAATCTGCTCAGAAGTAAGACTTTGCCTCAAAAATGCGTTATATGGCAGAATCCAGCACCAAATGCATCATATTTCGTGTTTTTAGAGTGCTATTCGCAGTTTTACAAACTTCGGAATAAATCGAAATCACGCTTTTCCGCGCAGATTTTTACAATCAGAAAGTTAATATTCCTATTCAGGACCTAATAATATGTATAGATCTATCGTCAAAAACATCATATTTCGTGTTTTCAGAGCGCTATCTGCAGTTATATGAAGTTTGAAATGAGTCAAAATTACCACATTCTGAGCAGTTTTGAAGTATCGCAAATCACATAAATCTATTCAATACAACATAATACGCATGAATCTGTCCTTAAATGCACAAAATTTTGCGTTTCCAGCGAGTTATCAGCGTTTTTTCTAAGTCTAGTTGAGAGATATTTGATTCTGTAAATCTGCTCAGAAGCAAGATTCTGCTTCAAAAATGCGTTATATGGCAGAATCTAGCACCAAATACATCACATTCCGTGTTTTTGGAGTGCTATTTGCAGTTTTGCAAACTTTGGAATAAGTCGAAACCACGCTTTTCCGAGCAGATTTTCACAATCAAAAAGTTCATATTTCTTTCCAGGAGCTCATAATATGTATGAATCTTTCGTCAAAAACATCATATTTTGTGTTTTCAGAGCGCTATCTGTAGTTATATGAAGTTTTAAATACTTCAAAACTACCACATTCTGAGCAGTTTCAAAGTATCGCAAATCACATAAATCTATCCAATACAACATAATACGCATGAATCCGTCCTCAAATGCGCAAAACTTTGCGTTTCCAGCGAGTTATCAGCGTGTCATCTGAGTCTCGTTAAGAAATTTTTGATTCTGTGAATCAGCTCAGGAGCAAGATTTTGCTTCAAAAATGCGTTATATGGCAGAATCTAGCACCATATACATCATATTTCGTGTATTCAGAGTGCTATTCGCAGTTTTTACAAACTTTGGAATAAGTCGAAATCACACTTTTTCGCGCCGATTTTCACGATCAAAAAGTTCATATTCCTATTCTGGACCTCATAATATGTATGAAACTATTGACAAAAAACATCATATTGAGTGTTTTTTGAGCGCTATCTGCAGTTATATGAAGTTTGAAGTAAGTCAAAATTACCACATTCTGAATAGTTCCAAAGTATCGCAAATCACATAAATCTATTCAATACAACATAATACGCATGAATCTGTCCCCAAATGCACCAAATTTTGCGTTTCCAGCGAGTTATCAGCGTTTTTCAGAGTCTCGTTGAGATATTTTTGATTCTGTAAATCTGCTCTGAAGCAAGATTTTTCTTAGAAAATGCGTTATATGGCAGAATTTAGCACCAAATACATCATATTTTATGTTTTATTTTGCTATTTTCAGTTTTATAAACTTTGGAATAAGTCGAAATCACGCTCCTCCGCGCAGATTTTCACAATCAAAAAGTTAATATTCCTATTCAGGACCTCATAATATGTATAAATCTATCGTCAAAAACAACATATTTCGTGTTTTTAGAGCGCTATCTGCAGTTATATGAAGTTTGAAATAAGTCAATATTACCACATTCTGCGCAGCTTCAAAGTATCGCAAATCACATAAATCTATCCAATACAACATAATACGCCTTAATTCGTCACCAAATGCACTATATTTTGCATTTCCAGCGAGTTATCAGCGTTTCCTCTGAGTCTCGTGAAGAAATTTTTGATTCTGGTTAACCTGCTCAGAAGCATGATTTTGCTCCAAAAATAAGCTATATGACAGATTCTAGCACCAAATACATCATATTGCGTGTTTTTAGAGTGCTATCTGCAGTTTTACAAACTTTGGAATAAGTCGAAATCACGATTTACGCGCCAATTCTCACAATCAATAACTGCATATTCCCATTCAGGACCTCATAATATGTATAAATATATCGACAATAAGATCATATTTCGTGTTTCCAGAGCGCTATCTGCAGTTACATGAAGTTTGAAATAAGTAGAATTTACCAGATTCTGAGCAGTTATAAAGTATCGCAAATCACATAAATCTATCCAATACAACTTAATACGCATGAATCCGTCCTCAATTGCGCGAAACTTTGCGTTTCCAGCGAGTTATCAGCGTTTCATCTTAGTCTCGTTAAGAAATTTTTGATTCTGTAAATCAGCTCAGAAGAAAAATTTTGCTTCAAAAATGCGATATATGGCAGAGTTCAGCACCAAATACATCATATTTCGTGTATTTAGAGTGCTATTTGCAGTATTACAAACTTTGGAATGAGTCGAAATCACGCTTATTCGCGCCGATTTCCACAATCAAGAAGTTAAAATTCCTACTCAGGACCTCATAATATGTATGAATCTATAGACAAAAACATCATATCCCGTGTTTTTAGAGCGCTATCTGCAGTTATATGAAGTTTAAAATGAGTCAAAATTACCACATTCTGAATAGTTCCAAAGTATCGCAAATCACAAAAATCTATTCAATACAACATAATACGCATGAATCTGTCATCAAATGCACAAAATTTTGCGTTTCCAGCGAGTTATCAGCGTTTTTTTAGAGTCTCGTTGAGAAATTTTTGATTCTGTAAATCTGCTCTGAAGCAAGATTTTGCTTAGAAAATGCGTTATATGACAGAATCAAGCACCAAATACATTATATTTCATGTTTTAGATTGCTATTTGCAGTTTTATAAACTTTGGAATAAGTCGGAATCACGCTCCTCCGCGCAGATTTTCACAATCAAAAAGTGCATATTTCTATCCAGGACCTCATAATATGTATAGATCTATCGTCAAAAACATCATATTTCGTGTTCTCAGAGCGCTATCTGCAGTTATATGAAGTTTGGAATAAGTCAAAATTACTACATCCTGAGCAGTTTTAGAGTATCGCAAATTACATCAATCTATCCAATACAACATAATACGCATGAATCCGTCCTCAAATGCACAAACTTTTGCATTCCCAGCGAGTTATCAGCGTTTATTCTTTGTCCAGTTGAGAAATTTTTTGATTTTGTGAATCTGCTCAGAAGCAAGTGTCTGCTTCAAAAATGCGTCATTTGGCAGAATCTAGCACCAAATACATCGTATTTTGTGTTTTGGAAAGTGCTATTCGCAGTTTTACAAACTTTGGAATAAGTCGGAATCACGCTTTTTCGCGCAGATTTTCACAATCAAAAAGTTCATAATCCTATTCAGGACCTCATATTATGTATGAATCTATCGTCAAAATCATCTTATTTCGTGTTTTCAGAGCGCTCTTCCCAGTTATATGAAGTTTGAAATAAGTCAAAACTTCCACAGTCTAAGCAGTTCCAAAGTATCGCAAATCACATAAATCTATCCAATACAACATAATACGAATGAATCCGTCCTTAAATTCCCAAAATTTCGCGTTTTCAGCGAGTTATCAGCGTTTTTTTCTGAGTCTAGTTGAGAGATTTTCGATTCTGTAAATCTGCTCAGGAGCCAGATTCTGCTTCAGAAATGCGTTATATGGCAGAATCTAGCACTAAATACATCATATTTCGTGTTTTTAGAGTGCTATTTGCAGTTTGCAAACTTTGAACTGCAAATCGCAAATCACATAAAACCTATCCAATACAACATAATACGCATAAATCAGTCCTCAAATGCACAAAATTATGCGTTTCCAGCGAGTTATCAGCGTTTTTTCTGAGCTCAGTTGAGAAATTTTTGATTCTGTAAATCTGCTCAGAAGCTAGATTTTGCTCCAGTAATGCGTTATGTGGCAGAATCGTGCACCAGATACATCATATTTCGTGTTTTTGGAGTGCTACTTGCAGTTTTACAAACTTTGGAATAAGTCGATATCACGCTTTTCCAAGCAGATTATCACAATCAAAAAGTTTATATTCTTATTTAGGACCTCATTATATGTATGAATCTATCGACAAAAATTTCATATTTCTTGTTTTCAGAGCGCTATCTGCAGTTATATGAAGTTTGAAATAAGACAAAATAACCACATTCTGAGCAGTTTCAAAGTAACGCAAATCACATAAATCTATCCAATACAACATAATACGCATCAATCCGTCCTCAAATGCACAAAATTTGGCGTTTCCCGCGAGCTATCAGCGTTTTTTCTGAGTCTAGTTGAGAAATATTTGATTCTGTAAATCTGCTCAGAAGTAAGATTTGGCTTCAATAATGCGTTATATGGCAGAATCTAGCACCAAATACATCATATTTCGTGTTTTTAGAGTGCTTTTTGCAGTTTTACAAACTTTGGAATAAGTCGAAATCCCGCTTTTCCGTTAAGATTTTCACGATCAAAAAGTCCATATTCCTATTCAGGACCTCATAAGTTGTATCAATCTATCGTCAAGAACATCATATTTCGTGTTTTCAGAGCGCTATCTCCAGTAATATGAAGTTTGAGATAAGTCAAAATTACCACATTCTGAGCAGTTTCAAAGTATCGCAAATCCCATAAATCTATCCAATACAATATAATACGCATGAATCCGTCCCCAAATGCACAAAACTTGGCGTTTCCAGCGAGTTATCAGCGTTTTTTCTGACTCTAGTTGGGAAATTTTTGATTCTGTAAATCTGCTCAGAAGCAAGATTTTGCTTCAAAAATGCGTTATATGGCAGAATCTAGCACCAAATACAACATATCTCGTGTTTTTAGAGTGCTACTTGCAGTTTCACAAACTTTGGAATGAGTCGAAATCACGCTTTACCGCGCAGATTCTCACAATCGAAAAGTTTATATTCCTATTCAGGACCTCATAAGTTGTATGAATCTATCGTCAAAAACATCATATTTCGTGTTCTTAGAGCGCTATCTGCAGTTATATGAAGTTTGAAATAAGTCAAAATTACCACATTCTGAGCAGTTTCTAAGCATCGCAAATCACATGAATCTATCCAATACAACATAATACGCATGAATCCGTCCTCAGATGCACAAAATTCTGCGTTCCCAGCGAGTTATCAGCGTTTTCTCTGAGTATAGTTGAGGAATTTTTGATTCTGTAAATCTGCTCAGAAGCAAGATTCTGCTTCAAAAATGCCCTATATGGCAGAATCTAGCACCAAATACATCATATTTCGTGTTTCTAAAGTGCTATTCGCAGTTTCACAAACTTTGGAATGAGTCAAAATCACGCTTTTCCGCGCAGATTTTCACAATCAAAAAGTTCATATTCCTATTTAGAACCTCATAATATGAATAGATCTATCGTCAAAAACATCATATTCCGTGTTTTCAGTGCGCTATCTGCAGTTATATGAAGTTTCAAATAAGTCAAAATTACCACATTCTGAGCAGTTTCAAAATATCGCAAATCACATAAATCTATCCAATACAATATGATACGCATGAATCCGTCCTTAAATGCATGAAATTTGGCGTTTCTAGCGAGTTATCAGCGTTTTTTCTGAGTCTAGTTGGGAAATTTTTGATTCTGTAAATCTGCTCAGAAGCAGGATTTTGCTTCAAAAATGCGTTATATGGCAGAATCTAGCACCAAATACATCTTATCTCGTGTTTTTAGGGTGCTATTTGCAGTTTCACAAACTTTGGAATGAGTCGAAGTCACGCTTTTCCGCGCAGATTCTCACAATCGAAAAGTTTATATTCCTATTCAGGACCTCATAAGTTGTATGAATCTATCGTCAAAAACATCATATTTCGTGTTCTCAGAGCGCTATCTGCAGTTATATGAAGTTTGAAATAAGTCAGAATTACCACATTCTGAGCAGTTCCAAAGTATCGCAAATCACATAAGTCTATCCAATACAACATAATACGCATAAATCTGTCCTCAAATTCACGAAACTTTGCATCTTGAGCGAGTTATCAGCGTTTTTTCTGAGTCTAGTTCAGGAATTTTTGATTCTGTAAAACTGCTCAGAAGCAAGATTTGCTTCAAAAATGCGTTATATGGCAGAATCTATCACCAAATACATCATATCTCGTGTTTTTAGAGTGCTATTTGCAGTTTCACAAACTTTGGAATGAGTCAAAATCACGCTTTTCCGCGCAGATTCTCACAATCGAAAAGTTTATATTCCTATTCAGGACCTCATAAGTTGTATGAATCTATCGTCAAAAACATCATATTTCGTGTTCTCAGAGCGCTATCTGCAGTTATATGAAGTTTGAAATAAGGCAAAATTACCACATTCTGAGCAGTTTCTAAGCATCGCAAATCACATGAATCTATCCAATACAACATAATACGCATGAATCCGTCCTCAGATGCACAAAATTCTGCGTTTCTAGCGAGTTATCAGCGTTTTCTCTGAGTATAGTTGAGGAATTTTTGATTCTGTAAATCTGCTCAGAAGCAAGATTCTGCTTCAAAAATGCCCTATATGGCAGAATCTAGCACCAAATACATCATATTTCGTGTTTGTAAAGTGCTATTCGCAGTTTCACAAACTTTGGAATAAGTCAAAATCACGCTTTTCCGCGCAGATTTTCACAATCAAAAAGTTCATATTTCTATTTAGAACCTCATAATATGTATAGATCTATCGTCAAAAACATCATATTCCGTGTTTTCAGTGCGCTATCTGCAGTTATATGAAGTTTCAAATGAGTCAAAATTACCACATTCTGAGCAGTTTCAAAGTATCGCAAATCACATAAATCTATCCAATACAATATGATACGCATGAATCCGTCCTTAAATGCATAAAATTTGGCGTTTTCAGCGAGTTATTAGCGTTTTTTCTGAGTCTAGTTGAGGAATTTTTGATTCTGTAAAACTGCTCAGAAGCAAGATTCTGCTTCAAAAATGCGTTATATGGCAGAATCTATCACCAAATACATCATATCTCGTGTTTTTAGAGTGCTATTTGCAGTTTCACAAACTTTGGAATGAGTCGAAATCACGCTTTTCCGCGCAGATTCTCACAATCGAAAAGTTGATATTCCTATTCGGGACCTCATAAGTTGTATGAATCTATCGTCAAAAACATCATATTTCGTGTTCTTAGAGCGCTATCTGCAGTTATATGAAGTTTGAAATAAGGCAAAATTACCACATTCTGAGCAGTTTCTGAGCATCGCAAATCACATGAATCTATCCAATACAACATAATACGCATGAATCCGTCCTCAGATGCACAAAATTCTGCGTTCCCAGCGAGTTATCAGCGTTTTCTCTGAGTAAAGTTGGGAAATTTTTGATTCTGTAAATCTGCTCAGAAGCAAGATTCTGCTTCAAAAATGCCCTATATGGCAGAATCTAGCGCCAAATACATCATATTTCGTGTTTGTAAAGTGCTATTCGCAGTTTCACAAACTTTGGAATGAGTCAAAATCACGCTTTTCCGCGCAGATTTTCACAATAAAAAGTTCATATTCCTATTTAGAACCTCATAATATGTATAGATCTATCGTCAAAAACATCATATTCCGTGTTTTCAGTGCGCTATCTGCAGTTATATGAAGTTTCAAATAAGTCAAAATTACCACATTCTGAGCAGTTTCAAAGTATCGAAAATCACATAAATCTATCCAATACAATATGATACGCATGAATTCGTCCTTGAATGCATGAAATTTGGCGTTTCCAGCGAGTTATCACCGTTTTTTCTGAGTCTAGTTGGGAAATTTGTGATTCTGTAAATCTGCTTAGAAGCAGGATTTTGCTTCAAAAATGCGTTATATGGCAGAATCTAGCACCAAATACATCATATCTCGTGTTTTCAGAGTGCTATTTGCAGTTTCACAAACTTTGGAATAAGTCAAAATCACGCTTCTTCGCGCAGATTTTTACAATCGAAAAATTCATATTCCCATTCAGGACCTCATAATATGTATGAATCTATCGTCAAAAACATCATATTCCGTGTTTTTCAGAGCGCCATCTGAAGTTATATGAAGTTTAAAATAAGTCAAAATTACCACATTCTGAGCAGTTTTAGAGTATCGCAAATCACATAAATCTATCCAATACAACATAATACGCATGAATCCGTCCTAGAATGCACAAAATTTCGCGTTTCCAGCGAGTTATCAGAGTTTTTTCTGAGTCTAGTTGAGAAATTTTGGATTCTGTAAATCTACTCAGGAGCAAGATTTTGCACCAAAAATGCGTTGTATGGCAGAATCTAGCACCAAACACATCATATCCTATGTTTTTTAAGTGCTATTCGCAGTCTTACAAACTTTGGAATAAGTCGAATTCAAGCTTTCCCGCGGAGATTTTCACAATCAAACACTTCATTTTCCTATTTAGGACCTCATAATATGTATGAATCTATCGTCAAAAACATCATATTTCGTGTTTTCAGAGCGCTATCTGCAGTTATATGACGTTTGAAATAAATCAGAATCACCACATTCTGAGCAGTTTCAAAGTATCGCAAATCACATAAATCTATCCAATACAACATAATACGCATGAATCCGTCCTTAAATGCACAAAATTTTGCGTTTCCAGCGAGTTGTCAGCGTTTTTTCTGAGTCTAGTTGAGAAATTTCTGATTCTGTAAATCTGCTCAGAAGCAAGATTCTGCTTCAAAAATGCATTATATGGCAGAATCTAGCACCAAATACATCATATTTCGTGTTTTTTGAGTGCTATTTGCAGTTTTACAAACTTTGCAATAAGTGAAAATCACGCTTTTCCGCGCAGATTTTCACAATCAAAAAGTTCATATTGCTATTCAGGACCTCATAATTTGTATTAATCTATCGTCGAAAACATCATATTTCGTGTTCTCAGAGCGCCATCTGCAGTTATATGCAGTTTGAAATAAGTCGAAATAACCACATTCTGAGCAGTTTCAAAGTATCGCAAATCACATAAATCTATCCAATACAACATAATCCGCATGATTCCGTCCTCAAATAAACAAAATTTTGCGTTTTCAGCGAGTTATCAGCGTTTTTTCTGAGTCTAGTTGAGAAATTTTTCATTCTGTAAAACTGCTCAGAAGCAAGATTTTGCTTCAAAAATGCGTTATATGGCAGAGTCTAGCACCAAATACATAATATCTCATGTTTTTAAAGTGCTATTTGCAGTTCTACAAACTTTCGAATAAGTCGAAATCAGGAATTTTGTGCATTTAAGGACACGGTCATGCGTATCATGTTGTATTGGATAGATTTATGTGATTTGCGATTCTATGAAACTGCTCAGAATGTGGTAATTTTGACTTATTTTAAACTCCATATAACTGCAGATAGCGCTCTAAAAACACGAAATATGATGTTTTTGACGATAGTTTCATACATATTATGAGGTCCTGAATAGGAATATGAACTTTTTGATTGTGGGAATCTGCGCGGAAAAGCGTGATTTTGACAGTAGGTAAGCAAGGCGTGTTCTGGGACAAAGATAAATCTGTAGCATCCTCAGCATCTCAATTGACGTCACGCCCTGGACCAATTAAGAAAAAAATAAAATAATTTTTTTGGATCATCCCCCGCTGCATAGATGGCGCTAGTAGTATTTAAAAACAGGTTTCTCCAATTTTATTGGGATAAGAATATGATTCTCTTGACTATGATTGGTTTGGTTACGAATTATTTAATTATAAAAAATGAATGTATAAATATTAACTATAATTAATTTCTATTATATTTTATTTTATGACAGTTTTACAAATTTGACATGAATGTTTCACAATTACAATGACAGAATCCAAATGAATGACACTTTTCACAAGCTACACCATCCATTTGAAGTCTTGGTACAATATAACATTGTAAATCACAACACAATTTATTGTTATCGCTATTTCCATATCTAATATGCTTTTTCACTCCATCAGTTATATTAATTTCACCCCTATTTTCTTCAGTATTGTAGGTATTATTCAAAAACTTCTCATAAATGGTTTTGAAATCATTTAAATTCAGTGGAAGATTTTCTTCACAAGTTTGTCGTATGAATGGACAATCCTTGGACCATTTGCGATGTTCTTCCAAAGCATCATCCCCTTCTTTCCAGTTATGTAATAAGACATGACAAAAAATACATTCTACAACATCTTTGTAATTAGTTGAATAAAATCCAGCTTTTGCTAGATTTTGAGGTAGTATATTTGGATTGTTCTACGTAGCAAATGATAATAGTCGATCAATTTCACTTTTCAAACTCATGTTGACAATAGCAATATTTGACTGAAAATGAGAGCTATTAGACAATGATTTTATCTATATATATATATATATATATATATATATATATATATATATATATATATATATATATATATATATATATATATATATATACATATAGTTTTGATAAAAGTACTTTTAATTGTTCAAGTATGCTTATATTTGGACAATCTATGTTCAACAAAGATAAATCAAATTTCACTGCACGTTCCAATGAGTTGGTAAATTCATTAAATTCGTAAAAATTACCATCTTTTATAAAATACAAACGTCTGTTTGTATATTTAAATACTGTTTGAATTTCATCAGGAATACCCGGAAATTTATCTTTAACATATCCTTTATCTTTTATTCTAAAATTACATGCATCTATTTCTATGTATTTATTTTTATTATAAAAAATATAGGTACGTCCGAAACTGTTACTAATCGCGGCATGTATATCACGTATAGGATGATTGAATAAATTTTTATTTATAGATGTATCTATCATCAATGAAGGATATCTAACATTGTAGAATTGATCGTTGATAATCACCATGATATCTCCATATGGTCGTAAATATAAAGCTGATATTTTTTGAAAGTTATCTGGTAGAAATTTGAATAAGTTTGTCAGAAGCAAAGGTTTGTTTATCAGTTCATTATCGTTTAACCTTTTATACCATACCCATTTTTTATGAAAAATATACAATTTCTTATTAATTATAAGAAAATGATTGAAATTTTTCTGGTTACACAAAATTGGGAAATCATCAATTACAGTATTGGTTTGTATTAAATTTGTTTTCGAAGATGTAATTGGGGTCTCTGTTGTAGTAGATTCTTCGATAGTTATTGTTGTTTTTTTTTTGTGAAATAATATAAACTTTGGATGCCTTTAATATCATCTGGATGTAAGTCGTATGAATCAATGTTGAATATATTATTCAAACTCAATGGATACATTACAGCCATTTCGTTATCAGAATGTTGTAAGCTCAATACATGACCTATTTCATGGACCAAAGTTTGAAATAAACTAGTTCTATCATAATCAGCGGGTGGTGTTAATGAGAAAGACCAATTCTCAGACATGTCTATATGAATTTCTGAATAAAGTCCCAAATTCGGTGAATCAGCATGTGCAATTACACCACCTTCACCATCAAAATAACTGTTACAAACTTGAGATGGTCTAAATCGATAATGAAGATTAAAACCAAAAGATATAAATATATGCGCACTATTATAATTATTAGTGTTAATAAAATTTATGTTTGTATATTCAGCCCACAGATCAAAAGCTTTTTGTATAACATATATTATTCTTTGATCATTTCCGTGATAGAACCAATGTATTGTGTCATTTGACCATTTTATGTTGAGAGTTTTTAAAAAATCAATATCTTTTACTCCACATCTAGGTCTCTTCATAAAATTTATTGTATCATTATTTAGTTCACCATTTTGTTCCAAGTTGTATTTCTTTTGAAACGTTTTTAACGCATCTTTATACAAAGAATCATTCTTATGAGTAAATATTGATGATATATATTATTTATTCTTTTTTTTTATGAGTAAATATAAATGATTATTTTTTTAAATTGCGTAAATATGAGTATTTATTTTTCTAGAATAATTTTTCAAGGATTTACTTTAAGAATTATGTTCAGAGCGTTGTCACTCCGATCTATTTTTAAGTACAAATTTTCTTTATTGAATAGAGTCTTCACTTCTTCTTTAGACAGGTCATTGAACCGCTTCTGTAAGAATGTGATAAAACTCTCGATTTCTAATAATATTGAAGGCCCATATCGAGTATCGACATAACGGACCGCGTTTATTTTATAAAATTTGTTATCTTCCAAATCTTTAATGCTTACATTAGTTTTGAATTTACTTTGGCCAATTTTATTTCATTTGTCCATATTCTATAATACAATAAAGCAATAAATATTTAAAACATTATTATAAATAAAAAGTATACTTACATTTTTATATTTCGCTTAGGTTCACGTTTTAGAACTGATTTTTATGTAGTATTGGTTAATTACTATTTTATTCTACAGAACGAATGAATGCACATTTCAAGAGAATCACCTTATATACCTAAGTAAAAATTGTTTTCAAGCATTCAAGGTACCACAAGAAGATATGATAGATTCAATCTTCTACCTCAAAATCCTGTTTATGTATTTTGTATTTTGTTTTTCGAAAAACATATTTTTCACAAAAATTTTTGATTAGAAAAAATAATCTAGGTTACAAAATGGAGAAATTATCATTCTGCTGATAGCAAAGAGAAGGAAAATATTTTTCTACATATTTCTGTTTACTTCAAAATATGTTTTTTCAAAAAGCAGATTTAGTTTCAAAATGTTGTACTTGCTATGAGGTGAAGGTGTTTTGTTTTGTTTGCTCAGATTATAATTTGATAGTAGTGAGTTATAATAATAAACCGTGAATATAAAATGTGAACTTGGGAAGCTATAAGAACCTAGTTTGTTAAAAGAGTATTTTCTTGTCGTTTATTAAATAATGAAAACATAATAGATCCAATTAGATTTCTTAATCAATGTTCCCTAAAACTTGTTCAAAAAATCGGGGAATTCATGTTCAATTTTTAATCACCTGTTAAACTAAACTGTGGACTAGCATGTGAATATGTTATAAAAAAAGGGAATAGTGAAATATTCACTAATATATATCATCAATCTAAAATGATGCCAATAACAACAAGTGATGATTTTATTGATTGGTTCACCGATCATGTACAGTCACAAATTTTAGTACATATGTCAGAGTTTCAAGAACGAGAGAGTGGTAAAGCTCTTAATCGAGTCTTATATTTACAAGTAAGAACTTTTTTACTAAATTAAAATTGAAATTTAATTGTTTTTTATTTTTTATTCAGGTCAATATTAGGGAATATGACGTATTGAATACAGGTGGCTCTTCTTATATTGAGCTACCAGAATGTATAAATAATAGAAAAGCTGTTATCAATGTTAAAAATCTAAACGACAAAAAATGTTTTATTTGGGCTATTTTGGCTGCTTCATATAATATAGACACACACCCTGAGAGAGTTTTTAATTATCCTATAAATCATAGTGAAATATTCAATTTGACAGGAATAATGTTTCCCACACCTCTTTCAGTCATTTCAAAATTTGAAAATCAAAATAATATATCAATTAATGTATATGATTCAGAATTTGATTATAAATTGAAAACGTATATGATTGTTGGTCCTCTTCATTATACAAAATGTAAAAAAAATAGTCATATTAATTTATTATATTTTAAAAATGAGTTCAAATCCCACTATGCATGGATTAAATCTCTTTCTCGTTTAATGGCTGTGCAGTTATCTAAAAAAAAAAATCATGAATACATTTGTGATCGTTGCTCACAATATTTTGAAACATTTGCTTCATTTCAACGTCAGATTGAAGACTGTTGTCTAATGGATGCTATAAAAATTGAAATGCCTTCCGAAGGTGACAAATGGATAAAGTTCAAGAATTTTATGCACAAACAAGCACATCCATTTGTCATATACAGCGATATAGAATGTTTAACTATTCCAGTACAATCTTGCCAACCAAATTCAACTCAACCATTCACAAATAATTATCAACATCATATTCCATGTGCTATAGGGTATCAAGTTGTATGCTCATACGATAAATCATTATCATTTTATGATTCATGCCGTGGACCTGAAGCGGTTGTATGGTTTATAAATAAATTGGAAAAATTGGCAAACATGGTACAAACTTTTTATAAAAATATAGCACCATTAAAAATGACTTCTGAGGATTGGGATAATTTCAATAGTACTAATATTTGTAACATATGTGATGAAGCAATAATCAATGACGGAAATAAGGAAGAAAAGAAAGTTAGAGATCACTTTCATTTATCTGGTGAGAGAAATTCACTCATATAATAGTAATTTATAATATATTTACAATCTACAAATTACCATTATTGGAAGACCATGATTTTTAGGTCGTTATCGGGGGCCAGCACATAATAGCTGTAATTTAAATTACAAAAAACCTTCATTTATCCCTATTTATTTCCATAATTTTAATGGTTACGATAGCCATCTGATTGTAAGAGAGCTTGGAGCAACAAAGGAAGCAATTAATCTGATTCCATCAACAGCAGAAAAATATATATCCTTCTCAAAAAAAGTTAATGGAATGACGTCTAGATTTCTTGATTCATATAGGTATTCAATTTAATAATTTAAATAGTATGGTATAGTAGTATTACTTTAAGAAATTTCGATTCTACAGATTTATGCAAAGTTCATTAGAAAAACTTGCTGACAATTTAGATCCTTCAGACTTAGTTTTCATCAATGAACATTATACAAATAAAATGAAAAGAGATTTACTCACTAGAAAAGGGATTTTACCGTATGATTATGTCAATAATTGGGAATGTTTAGAAATGAAACATTCACCATCAAAGTCTGAGTTTTACTCTAAACTGAATAATGTACATATTAGCGATGAAAACTATGATCATGCGCAATTAGTATGGAATACATTTGATTGTGAAACGCTGGGGGATTATTTGGAACTTTATCTACAAACAGATGTACTTCTCTTGACAGATGTTTTCGAAAACTTCAGAGATTTATGTCTAAAATCTTGTGGCTTGGATCCAGCATTTTATCATACAACACCTGGTATGTTATATCAAAAATTAAGAATTATATTCAACGTTAAAAGTTGTTCAATATTATTGTTTTATTTTAGGCATAGCTTGGGATTCTATGTTGAAGATTACTAAAATACGATTGAAACTTTTGACAGATATAGATATGTTACTTTTTTTTGAACGTGGCAATCGTGGTATAACTAGTTTATTAGTGAATGATTTAACAAAGGATTGAAAAATTATATTTTTTTCAGGTGGTATAAGCCAATGTTGCAATCGATATGCTCGTGCTAATAATCGATACATGAATAGTTTTAATAAAGAAGAAGATGAGAAGTTCTTGATGTATTTTGACGCTTGCAACTTGTATGGTTATGCAATGACGCAAAATCTGCCATATGGAGGATTTTCATGGTTAACTGATTGTGAAATAAAAGAACTGAACATCATGTTAATATCCAATCAAAACTCTGAAGGGTATATACTAGAGGTTGATTTAAATATTCCAGAAGAGCTGCATAATAAATTTAGAGATTTCTGTTTGTGTTCTGAACACCGTACGCCTCCAAACTCAAAACACAAAAAACTCATGACCACATTATATAATAAAGAAAAATATGTAATTTATTATACAAATTTAAGACAAGCGTTGAATTTGGGAGTTAAATTAGAAAAAAAACATCGCGTTATCAAGTTCAATCAATCACCTTGGTTGAAGGAGTATATTGATATCAATACAAATTTTCGAAAAAATGCTGTCAGCGAATTCGCAAAAAACTACTATAAACTGAAAAATAATGCAATATTTGGTAAGTCAATAGAAAATATTCGAAACAGACGTGATATTGAATTAGTTTCATCTTGGAATGGTCGTTATGGTGCTCGTAAATTACTTGCTGAACCAAATTGTAAAAAAGTTATATTATTTGATGAAAATTTTTTTTCAATAGAATTGTCAAGAACTAGAATTGTTTTCAATAAACCAGTGTTAATTGGATCATTCTTGAATTATCGAAACATTTGATGTATGAGTTTCATTATAATTATATACTGAAAATATATAGAAGTCCTAAGCTTCTTTATATGGATACTGACAGATACTTGTACGAATTCACCAATGAAGATCCATATGTAAAAATAAAACAAGATATACATACATTTGACACTTCAAATTATGAATTGGGTAATAATAATAATATAATAATATAAGCCTTTATTTAAATTCCCTCTAATTACATTTAGCAACTGTTAATAATTTAACTATATTACATCGTAGTTATAATTAATACATAATATAATGCATATGCGGAATTTATCCAACCACAATTTGGGCGTAGGCCTCCCCCATGCGTAGGCCTCCCCCATTATGAATTGGGTAATAAATATAATATTTCATTGATGAATGAGTAGGTTGTTGGATTATTTAAAGATGACAACGGAGGACAAATAATGACTGAATTTGTTGGATTACGTTCAAAAATGTATAGTTTCACTCTAGAAAATGAAGAAATAGCACATTCTAGAGCAAAAGGAATTCTAACCAATATAACAAGAACCTTAACGATTGACGACTATAAAAATACTCTGTTCAATAAATCAGAACTTTACAAAACACAGCGAAATATAATTTCCAGAGCACATAATATTTTTTCCATCGAACAAAATAAACTTACTTTTAGTTCAAATGATGATAAACGGTATATTCGAGAAAACACAACTGACACGCTGCCATGAGGTCATTATAAAATTGGCACGTTTGAACAAAATTAATCAAACCTCAAACTTTTTGAAGTAACATCTTCTTTGCAATCCTTGAATGCTAAATTGGTGATAGAATTTGTTTGAATGAAACACAATGCTCAAATAGAATAAGGAGCGCTAGCTGAGTTAAGAAAATTAATACAGCATACACAATACAAAAAATTTATTTCTTCATATATATATATATATATATATATATATATATATATATATATATATATATATATATATATATATATATATATATATATATATATATATATTTATATATATATATATATATATATATATATATATATATATATATATATATATAAAATATGTATGAAATTAAAATCTAAGCAAACAAAATACAACACGTTCATCTTATAGCAAGTACAACCATTTCAACTAAATCTACTAGTCTTAATTCATTGTATAATGTAATTAAATCTATTGTAAATAAATAATTATGGAATGAATAAGTGTTTTCAAATTTCTATTGCTTTTATTCTTTATGATACGACTTTTACATTTTCTGATAACGGATTATATTCAGTAATTCGGTCATGCAATATTAAACAATACGCTGATGTATTATCCGGAAAATTTTCATTCGCTTCTATCTCATGCCTTATATCAACAGAAGAAGATTCTATTGTTTCATTTTGATTCGTACAATCTAAAATAACTAATGGAGCTTTTTGTTTGAATTCATTTTTGTCAATAAAGGTTCACTTTCTTGCTTATAATAGAACTTCTGAAAATTGATATACATTTCGTATAGTAATGCAAAACGATTATTTCCAAAATGTGAATTCAAATTATTGTATGGGTAACAAACAGAATTCAAATATAACTTAATATTAGTTAGCTTACAGTGATCAAATTCACTAGCACTTTTACTTATTATATTCTTCCTATTTGTTTGAAAACCAATAATGACAGCTTGTGGCTTTTCAAGCTGAGTGGATGTTTTTACAATCCATGTTACTTTATTTGTTGTCGGTAATGTAGGATATTCGTGAATATCCCAACTACGATATGGTATTTGTATTATTTTATTGGAATCAACTATTTTCAACAATTTTAGTCGTTCTTCATCATTTACGTAAACATGCGGTACATGCCACTGTAGTTTAGAAATGGTTATTTTCAAATTCTCGGTGCTAGAATAACAGTTTTCATCATTCCTTGCTCGTATCAAGAATAATTCTTGTTTAATATTCATAAGAATTTTTTTATAATCTTCACAAAATCCCAAGAGTAACTTTAACGGAATACAAATATTGAAGTCGGCATTACTGTTGAAAATCCTATGTGAACCCCAACCAGCATTTTCATAACTAGCAGCTTTTGTGGGAGATAAAGATGATAAAGCTTTCATTGTACTACTGATACCAACAAATTTATTTTTATCGATATCAACACCATTTAAAGAGTATCGAATTTTATCAAATAAGAACGCAATTCCATTATTGGATATAGAGGTTACTTCTATTGGCGGCTTCTCATCATTTAATTTTGTTATTTTACCTTCAATATAAATGTAACTTTCACTAGGTAACGTGTAAATATCTTGTTGCTGAATTGGTATAACAATTTGATCACTTTCATCAAAAGTTGAAGAAACGTACGGTAAATGTGGATGAATCTCTACTCGTGATATTGCACTATCAAATATAATGTCGGATCGAATATTCAAAATATCAATCATTATTTATTTTTTTATTCTTAATCCCAAAGATTTTAGAAATGCAATATTTTTAGGTGTAAACTTGTTTTTAGTTTGAGAATGAATGACCGTTTTCGACAATAATTGCGTTCTTTTATAGTCTATTCCCATTTTCATGAAATAGGTTGTGAATATATTAGAATGTTAATTTTTTCGCTTCTAAAATTTATAAGTCTTCCTGCTTGGTCAGTAATTTTGACTGTTATGTTGTTTATTTCTTCTGTGTTAATTGGTAAATATGTTTCTTTTTTCATTGATTCTATAATTTTGTATCCAGGTGGGACGTCAGGATAAAACTGATGGATTATGTGAGATGGTTTATCGTTTATATATGAACCAATTGCTATATTACACTCTATGCGTATCACATTCACTTTGAATATTTCAACTTGTTTATCAGACTCGTGCTCGATGTTTGGTTCAAGTATACGTTTATCAAATCCTATCAATGTCAACACGATGAGAATATTTTACATTTCAAAGTATTATTATTAGCCTCTAGTTTGAGATAATAACGCTTTCTTAGTACCATATGCAGTAGCACCACTTATAGCACCTGTTAATATTGCTTTACCAATTAATGGTAGTAAAGGTATCAAAGCTGGAAGAATACCTCCAATGTTTCTCGGTGTTTTATTAACACGTCTCTTCTGTTTCCTTCTTCTATAAGCCATGCCAAGTTTTCTCTTCACTTTTATAGCATTCGTAATCATCCAAGCTGCTGCTCTTTCCTTAAAAGATGAGTTCTTAGATTTTACTTGTTGCCACGCCTTTTCTTGCAATACTTTATCTGCTTTATGTCTACTACTCAATTCTCTACTTTTTGAATACGCAATATCATGTTCCTTACATGCATTATCCAATGGATTAATTCCGGAATCGTTACGATCTAATCGTTCTTTTAACCTTGTACCTGGACCACAAAAATTATACCCTGGTAGGTGGGTTTCAAAAGGTAAATTATCAATAGTGTTATTAACAAAGCCTTCACTATATATAATCATTAGGAAAGTATGAATAAGACTGAAAGTTATATTACTATTACACTGTTTTCATAGTTTTCAACAAGAAAAAAAATGGAAAAAATCAAGTTTATAAAACAAAAACAAGGTATAAAAGTGAAGAATTTTGACATGAACTATAAAATTAAGTGTAAAAAAAAACATAGCAATTTACTTCCTCCAAATATACGAGGAAAAATGAGCGGACCTTCAAATTGCAGTAAAACCAATGTAATGTTGAGTTTATTGACTCAACCTAATGGATTAAAATATGAGAATGTCTACATATATTCGAAAACTTTGAATCAGCCAAAGTATGAATTCTAAAAAAATTGTTTAAAATGTATAAAAGGTATGGGATATTATTCTCATAGCACAAGTGAAAATATTGTTGTACCAGAAAAAGCAAAATCAAATTCTATATTTATTTTCGATGATGTAATTACCGACCGTCAGGACTGTATGCGCAATTATTCTTGTCGTGGACGGCATAACAACGTAGATTCATTTTATTCATGTCAATCATACGCTCACATACCAAAACATTTATTAAGAGATAATACAAATTTTCTAATACTTCTTGAACAAGATGATTTAAATTTAAGACATATTTTTAATGATCATATTGGAAATGATATGACATATGAATTTTTTTCAAAATTCTGTGAAGAATGTTGGAGAAAAAAATATGGATTGGTAGTTATAGATAAAGAATGTGAAACTGGGCGTTATCGAATTGGGTTCAGTAAATTTTTGAAATGTTCAACGTAATGAATTCTCCACAAAATAATAAAGTTATTTTTTATATGAAGGAAACTTCATATTTATACTCGCTATTAGTGTTACAATAGTCATTACAACATGATGATGGAAGATTATGATAAAAAAATTGATAAAAAAAAATTAAAAGAAATTATTGACGCTAGTAATGTAATAAGAAAGAAATATAGAAGTTTGAAAAATACAAAATCGGAGATGAATTCTTTTTTAAATGAAACTTATAAACCTATTACTGAACCACTTCAAGAAATTGTTAGAAACACGAGAGAAACGTCTGGAAACGCAAAAGAAACGTCCAATGAAAGTGTTGTTGACAACAATCAATTGAAATTAAAGAGAAAAAATTTTAAAAAAAGCAATTCTAAATTTGAGAAACCATTAAAGATGAGAAAGTTATCATTAAGTGATAAATCGTCAAGTGACGGTGAAGAAGATGAAATTAGCGACTACAAAAATGTTAACAGGAAAGAAAAAAGCATACAACATCCACCCTTCTTAAAATTAGAAACAGTTATAGAAAAAAGTGAGGGAATATCACCTAAGTCATCAATAAAAGATTATTTAAAAACTCCGGAGGGTACTGAAGAGTACAAATATTTACAAGATCAACATGGAGACACGATAGCAGATTACTTAATATATTTTGCAACAGCTAGTGATAGTGAGAAAGACGCGATTTATGGAATAAGAAAAGAAAATGATGCATTCAAAATTGGAAATGCTGATATTAAAATTGAACATGATACACTCTACATTGACGGAGAGCCATATGAAGGTACAAGAGGTCTTTATGAATTGTTATTCAAAAAACGTCTAGAGCGAACTTTAGTTACAGAAAATGATAAAAATACTTATATGAATATTTTATTACAAACAAATAGTCATCGTGTTGGTCATGAATCTTTAGGTAGAATCAAAGGATCAAGTAACTGGAAGTATGTGGATCTCATTCAACCACGCATGACAAAAATGAAACAGAGACATCCATTTGTTTATACACCAAAGGAAAAAACTGGATTTGGTTTAATTCCTAACACAAAAGAATACACAAATTTTAAAAGAGATTATATTTATTGGAACGATTCAAATTAATTAGTTAAAAGGTTACATTTGATTTTAGAATCTAAAAAAGCAGGTAATAATAATCATGATAATGAAATTGTATCAATTTTGGAAGAGTTAAGGGAAGCAAATATAATTGAGTAAACTGAAAAAACAAATATCAGTCTGAAAATGGTGCTTGACAAATTCGGAAGACATTTAAGGAACAAGCATAAGTTTGACAAATTATTATTAAAATTGAATTTTAATAATGAATATGATGTGAATAAATGAGGAATAATAAATGCTGCAGATCCGTTACAATTAAATGATGTTACTACAAAAAAGTATGTTGATAATTTGATCAATAAAACTAAAAAATATGTACGTTCTATTTTGATACAGTCAATTCAAGTGAATGATGAAGAGGTTTATGATGCTCGAACAAAAAGAATTATTCAAGTTGGTGTTCCTATTCATGAAAGTGATGTATCGAATAAAAAATATGTTGACAGTTTATTTAGTACAATAAACACAAATATGAATGCCCAGATGAATCAAGTAATAAACTTAATCAATTCTTAAATAAGTTCTTCAAAGGAAATAACTGATAGGATTGATAAAAAAATAGTTCAAATAGTTCATTTTGGAATCAAGAATCAATACTACCAAATTTCTATGAATGATTTAAATAATGAGCTTCCAACTATTAAAAGAGTCTAGTAAACAAATTAATACGATTGTGGAAGAGTGTTCTAAGCCTGTGCAAAATGAAATACGAAATAAAATGAATTACAATATCGACTTAGGGGAAAAATTGCAGTCACAAATAAAGAAGGTTATCGAGTCATACGCGAAGGAGCATTTTGACAAACTGCTCTCCACATTTACAGTTAATGAAAATGAAGGTAGAACTTCATATATTCCAAAAGACGTATAAGTAGAAAAATAGATAAGAAATTACATGAACAAGCAGGACGAAATTATCAAAGAAAGAAAGTTTCAATTAAAGGAATTGATGATCGGAATATGAATAAAGAAAAAATAGTTGAAGAGTTACATAAACAAACAAGACGAAATTATCAGAGGAGAAAAGTAATAACTAAAGGAATTGATGATTTATGGCAATGTGATTTAGTTGCTATGCTCCAACATTCTCGTGAAAATAAGGGTAATAAAAATTTATTAACTGTTTTAGATGTATTTTCCAAATTTGCTTGGGCACAGCCTTTAAAATCTAAAACTGGAATTGATGTTACAGACGCATTCAATAAGATATTAAAGCAAGGTCGCTAGTCAAGAAATTTACATTCTGATGAGGGGCGTGAATTTTTTAACAGTAATTTCCAAACTTTAATCAAAAAATATAAAATCAATCATTATTCTACATACTCAAACTTGTAAGCTAGTGTAGTAGAACGTTTCAACAGAACTTTAAAGAATTTAATGTGGTATCAATTTGGAATTCAAGGTTCATATAATTGGATTAACATATTGCAGAAATAAGTGACACAGTATAATGATTCTAAGCATAGAACGATAGGTATGTGCCCTAAAGATGTAAATAAACTTGATGAAAAACATTTACTTCGAACAAAGTTTAACAATTTAAAAATTGCTGGGAAAGGTGAATTAAATGTTGGTGATTACGTGAGAGTTTCGAAACATAAAGAACTATTCGAGAAAGGTTATACTCCAAACTGGTCAACAGAAATTTTTGAAATCGTGAAAAGACAAATAACCAATCCAATTACATACAAACTGGAAGATATTCTTGGGCAAACTATTGAAGGTGGATTTTATGAACAAGAGTTACAAGAAAACTCTCTTTCCTCATGTTTATTTGGTTGAAAAAATAATCAAAACCAAAGGTATGAAAGTATTTGTGAAATGGGTTGGTTTTGATTCAACCCAAAACTCATGGATAAGCAAGCAAGATGTAATATAGGACTAAAAATATATAGAAACAGAAAATATGGAGAAAATAACTAGTGTGTCTCTAATAGTAGCAGAATAAATTCATTATAAGATGGATTTAGTTATTGATATTCAAGGTCTCAATATTTCCGAACAAAAATTTGTAGAAAAAGAAGTTGCAATCATATCAACCGACGGTAAAGAATTCAAACACTTCATATTTGAGGCACCGTTCTCCTGGTGTAAATTGGAGAAAAAATATCAAAAACAGGCTACATGGTTGAGCCATAACCATCATATGTTGAACTGGAATGATGGATTCATTTCTTTCAAATTTAGAGAAAAAATTATGCTCGACATGCTAAAATTAGCAAAAAGAGTATATGTAGCTGGAAAGCTCAAATATGAATTGGTAAATATTTTACTACAGAATTATAAACATATATCTGTTTACGACGTATGTGAGGATAATTCCTCTTTAAATAATTTTTCTTACAATGAATCTTGTTCTCTGCATAGAAAATATGGTGTATGCGCTATAAGCAATGTGTATAAAATTGAAGAGTATTTAAATAATAAGAGTTATAATTTAAAAAAAAAAAGCATTATAATAATGATTCACTATTTATTATTTAACATAAATGTATCTATTTTTTACAGATAAACTTTCAAGCTTGGAACAAGTGATAATTTTCCACATGAATACTATCCTAAAAAAGCTACTCTCAATGCTCCTAGCGCCATCTGTACGGTAAGAAAAAAACTTGTAATTCATAAATTGTATGCAGCGCCACCTATTGAAATGGAAGTAAATGAAAGCTAACTTATCCAGCTCCAAACCTTTACCCCCATATCTCCTCCACCCTCCTCTCATTACTATAGTGACATGATTCAGAAGAGTTTTTTCACTGCGTAATGTCGTTGAAAATGTTGAAATTATGGTAGTACAAATAGAATGAAATAAAAAATATACACTCACATTTCATCCTCGAAACAATATCCAAATGAAATTTATAGAGAAACTTTGTCACAATTATTTTATCAAAATATTCTTCACACAATGAACGCTTTCTCGTTGACAGTATTCACGAGCGACTCACTAACTCAAATAAAGTAGCAATTATAATGTGCAATAAATTTTGTATCAAACATAAATGCTCAACAAACTCTTTATATTTTATTTTACTGCTTCCAAAAGTTGAACTAGAAAAAAAAGTATGAGAATAGGGCTGTGATAATATTAAATTCAAATTGTCAGCAGCCTTATTCTTCAATTATTCTTTTCGCCAACAAATCTCATGAACTCGCACAACAGAAATCTTCCACAGTTTTATTTATCTTCGAAAGTGATTATGAAAAAATGAAGTATACAACACTAAATATAATTTTTATAACAAACCATATTTGGTGTTGAACAACATTACATTTCGATCAATGACAAATTCTTGAAGAACTGACTTGAACAAATTTAAACATGAAACTGATTATAAAGCTATAATAATTGAAAAATGAGGTGATATTTTATAACGAATTTCCCGTGAGAAACTACAATAACAGATCTTTTTTTTAATGAGATAAGCTCATAATAATATAAATAAAATTATAAACGCATTCATAGCGGAAATTGTGTTGACTGCAATGAAACGAGAACTTCCATGCGGTGAAACAGAAACTTGTAAATGAAATACTGCACGCAGCGCAATATATTAAAATTTGAATGATCAAAATTCAACACATCTACTCCGCAAACCACCTCTTCAACGACATCTACAATTCAAAAACAGCGCCATCTATTGAAATTAAAATGAACGAGAGTTAACTCATCCACTTCACAAACCACCTCTTCAACGACATCCATGATCCAAAGAAATATTTTTTTTTCTAAATTGGTCCAGGGCGTGACGTCAATTGAGACGCTGAGGATGCTACAGATTTGTTTTTGTCCCAGAACCCGCCCTGCTTACCTACTGTCAAAATCACGCTTTTCCGCGCAGATTCTCACAATCAAAAAACTCATATTCCTATTCAGGACCTCATAATATGTATGAATCTATAGTCAAAAACATCATATTTCGTGTTTTTGGAGCGCTATCTGCAGTCGTATGAAGTTTAAAATAAGTCAAAATTACCACATTCTGAGCAGTTTCAAAGAATCGCAAATCACATATATCTATCCAATACAACATGATACGCATGACCGTGTCCTCAAATGCACAAAATTTTGCGTTTCCAGCGAGTTATCAGCGTTTTTTCTGAGTCTAGTTGAAAAATTTTTGATTCTGTAAAACTGCTCAGTTACAAGATTTTGCTTCAAAAATGCGTTATATGGCAGAATCTAGCAGTGAATACATCATATTTCATGTTTTTGAAGTGCTATTTGCAGTTTTACAAACTTTAGAATTAGTCAAAATAACGCTTTTCCGCGCAGATTTTCACAATCAAAAAGTTCATATTCATATTCAGTACCTCATAATATGTATGAATCTATCGTCAAAAACATCATATTCCGTGTTTTCAGAGCGCTTTCCCAGTTATATGAAGTTTAAAATAAGTCTGAATTAACACATTCTGACCAGTTTCAAAGTATCGCAAATCATATAAATCTTTCCAATACAACATGATACGCATGAATCCGTCCTTAAATGCACAAAATTTTGCGTTTCCAGCGAGTTATCAGCGTTTTTTCTGAGTCTAGTTCAGAAATTATTGATTCTGTAAATCTGCTCAGAAGCAGGATTTTGCTTCAAAAATGCGTTATATGGCGGAATCTAGCACCAAATACATCATATTTCGTGTTTTTAGAGTGCTATTTGCAGTTTTAAAAACTTTGCAATAAGTGAAAATCACGCTTTTCCGCGCAGATTCTCACAATCAAAAAGTTTATATTGCTATTCAGGACCTCATAATATGTATTAATCTATCGTCAAGAACATCATATTTCGTGTTTTCAGAGCGCTATCTGCAGTTATATGCAGTTTGAAATAAGTCAAAATTACCACATTCTGAGCAGTTTTAAAGTTTCGCAAACCACATAAATCTATCCAATACAACATAATACGCATGAATTTGTCCTCAAATGCACACAATTTGGCGTTTCCAGCGAGTGATCAGCGTTTTTTCTGAGTCTAGTTGAGGAATATTTGATTCTGTGAATTTGCTCAGAAGCAAGATTTTGCTTCAAAAATGCGTTATATGGCAGAATCTAGCACCAAATACATAATATTTTGTGTTTTAAGAGAGCTACTTGCAGTCTCACAAACTTTGGGATAAGTCGAAATCACGCTTTTCCGCGAAAATTTTCACAATCAAAAAGTTCATATTCTTATTCAGGACCTCACAATATGTATGAATCTATTGTCTAAAACATTATATTCCATGTTTTCAGAGTGCTATCTGCAGTTATATGGAGTTTGGAATAAGTAAAATTACCACAATCTGAGCAGTGTTAAAGTATCGCAAATCACATAAATCTATCTGATACAACATAATACGCATGGATCCGTCCTCAAATGCACAAAATCTTGCGTTTCCAGTGAGTTATCAGCGTTTTTCTGAGTCTAGTTGAGAAATTTTTGATTCTGTAAATCTGCTCAGAAGCAAGATTTTGCTTCAAAAATGCGTTACATGGCAGAATTTAGCACTAAATACATCATATTTCGTGTTATTTGAGTGCTATTTGCAGTCTCACAAACTTTGGAATAAGTCGAAATCACGCTTTTCCGCGCAGATTTTCACAATCAAAAAGTTCATATTCCTATTTAGGACCTCATAACATGTATGAATCTATCGTCAAAAACATCATATTTTGTGTTCTCAGAGTGCTATCTGCAGTTATATGAAGTTTGAAATAACTCGAAATTACCACATTCTGAGCAGTTTCAAAGTATCGCAAATCACATAGATCTATCCAATACAACATAATACGCATGAATTCGTCCTCAAATGCAAAAAATTTTGCATTTCCAGCGAGTAATCAGCGTTTTTTTGAGTCTAGTTGAGAAATTTCTGATTCTGTGAATCTGCTCAGAAGCAACAATTTGCTTCAAAAATGCGTTATATGGCAGAATCTAGCACCAAATACATCATATTTCTTGTTTTCAGAGTGCTATTTCCAGTTTTACAAACTTTGGAATAAGTCGAAATCACGTTTTTCCGCGTAGATTTTTACAATGAAAAAGTTCATATTTCTATTCAAGATCTCATAATATGTATGAATCTATCGTCAAAAACATCATATTTTGTGTTTTCAGAGCGCTATCTGCAGTTATATGAAGTTTGAAATAAGTCAAAATGACCAAATTCTAAGCAGTTTCAAAGTATCGAAAATCACATAAATCTCTCCAATACAACATAATACGCATGAATCTGTCCTCAAATGCACATAATTTTGCGTTTCCAGCAAGTTATCAGCGTTTTTTCTGAGTCTAGTTGAGAAATTCTTGATTCTGTAAATCTGCTTAAAAGCAAGATTTTGCTTCAAAAATGCGTTATACGGCAGAATCTAGCACCAAATACATCATATTTCGTGTTCTTAGAGTGCTATTTGCAGTTTCACAAACTTTGGAATGAGTCGAAATCACGCTTTTCCGCGCTGATTTTCAAAAAGATCATATCCTCATTCAGGATATCATAATATGATGAATCTATCGTCAAAAACATCATATTCTGTGTTTTAAGAGCGCTATCTGCAGTTATATGAGGTTTGAAATAAGTCAAAATTACCACATTCTGAGCAGTTTCAAAGTAATGCAAATCACATAAATCTATCCAATACAACATAATACGCATGAATCCGTCCTCAAATGCACGAAATTTTGCGTCTCCAGCTAGTTATCAGCGTTTTTTCTGAATCTAGTTGAGAAATTTTTGATTCTGTATATCTGCTCACAAGCAAGATTCTGCCTCAAAAATGCAGTATATGGCAGAATCTAGCACCAAATACATCATACTTTGTGTTTTTAAAGTGCTATTCGCAGTTTAACAAACTTTGGAATAAGTCGGAATCACGATTTTCCGCGCAAATTTTCACAATCAAAAAGTTCATATTCCTATTCAGGACCTGATAATATGTATGAATCTATCGTCAAAAACATCATATTTCGTGTTCTCAGAGCGTCATCTGCAGTTATATAAAATTTGAAGTAAGTAAAAATTACCACATTCCGAGCAGTTTCAAACTATCGCAAATCACATAAATCTATCCAATACAACATAATACGCATGAATCCGTCCCTAAATGAACAAAATTCTGCGTTTCCAGCGAGTTATCAGCGCTTTTTCTGAGTCTAATTGAGGAATTTTTGATTCTGTAAATCTGCTCAGAAGCAAGATTTTGCATTCTTAAATGCGTTATATGGCAGAATCTAGCACCAAATACATCATATTTTGTGTTTTTAGAGTGCTATTTGCAGTTCTACGAACTTTGGAATAAGTCGAAATCACGCTTTTTCGCGCAGATTTTCACAATAAAAAAGTTCATATTCCTATTCAGGACCTCATAATATGTATGAATCAGTAGTATAACTAAGAGTGTTTCGGACCACTTTCAAGGTCATCTGGCCTGTCGCGTAGATAAACACCGGAAGTCTTATCACTTGTAGCTAGCTTCAAGGTGATCCTAACCGCATTTCACCGGACGTCTAATCTAGACGGATGTGTGTGGTTTCCGGCCGTCCGGTCTACTTATGGGAAATGCTTATCACTTGTGGCTGGCTTCAAGGCTATTTTGACCGCATTTCAGCGGACGTCTTATCTGGACGGATGTGTGTGTGTGGTTTTCGGCCGTCCGGTCACGGGAAGTGCTTGTGGTTAGCTTCAAGGCTGTATGACGCAGTGGTTTTTCCGACGACGACGCTGATTGATGGGTGACTTTTGGAAGCGGGGCCGGGGGCTGTGCCGGGAACTATAGTTTGTATAAATCGGTGGTTTTACTTTGAATTTTTTATTGTTAAATGAAATTTTTCACTGTGTGTGTGTGTAAAGAAATACAGTTTGTCTTAATAATGTCTTCATCATCGTCATTGGATGAAGTAATTGTCGATATGACAATTCCTTTAGATTACATATTCCTTTTCATGCTACTGTTTTTCCCTTTGATGAAGGTAATAGGCTTCATTTACATATTTCTTTTTATTAAACTGTTTTTCCTATTTATGAAAGTATTAGGCTTTGCTCATAATTGATCAGGGGACACCTACTAACTGTGGTGGGGAGAGCTGCGCCGTTGTGCTTTTGCGCAGTTGGTGTTAATTGTTAATATAAATTGTTTGTGTAAATATATGTTCTTGTTTAGTAGCTGCTTCAATTTAGATCGGTTAGTATGTCACAGACTGTATCAGAGAATTTTTTTTCGTTAGCCGTACAGCATTGCTTGAAATTGAATAAATAGGATGATGAACTATTTGATTCAGATCATGAAATTGAGCCTAGAGTGAGTGGGAAAAATATTGATATTTTCATCAATGATGAGTTGTGCTATCATATAGACATTGAGGATTTTTTTGATTATAATATAATTGAAGTGTGTGATATTGATGATAAGACTATAAGTAGTATTATAGTTCATGGTTCAAGAATATATTATAAGGATTGGAGAAATTTAGTACCACTCACTGGGGTTCTTCATCGATTTACGCAAGTAAAAACCATTATTTTGTAAAAAATATTTACACACACACACACACACACACACACACACACAATTCATTTGTTGCAGTTGAGGAACAGGTGAAAACGTTTCAGAAACAAAAATGGTGTTAAGCGATATATTAGCTAACAATCTATTGGATAATGTTTATAAGGCTGGCTTGATAAAATATGAAGAATTCAATGGGCATAGGAAAAATTTAAAGAAAGATTGTCATGCGGTAATTGCTAAACTACTACCAGAAGCATTCATCTGTAAAGCTATAGAAGAGACAAAATTTCTATTGTGTTTAGAACTATTTGATGGATGGACTTTAGCACAAATTTGGCCAAAGCTTCCACTCAAATATAAATTGCAACCTCAGGTTTTGAGACGTTTACCCTGTGTAGAACACTGGAATTTACCCACACAAACGCTTCATATGGATGGGCCTGCACCGTGCATGGGAAGATGTGAAGTGTGTAAAAAAATATTAAAAATATGCTAAAAAATATAATAAATTGCATAGTAATAGCTGTTAAAGTTATATATATATATATATATATATATATATATATATATATATATATATATATATAATATCTTCAATAGTTATAACTTTTATTGTATAATTTTACTAATATGAAATCCGTAACGTTTGATGATAAAGTACTTGTACACTATATGATAGCGTGGGAGTTTGCATATGAATTAAGTCGTAAAGGGATCTGGGAGCAATATGCAAGAGATCGCAATCGATTCCAATGCAGAATTGAACAATATGCAATATTTTTAACACCTATGTTAAAGCATAAAATAAGTGATATGAACAAATCTGTACATATTCTTAAGTTTGAAATGAATTTATTCTCAAAATATGTGAATATTTTTTTTTGAGAAACCTAAAACCCCTCAGAATACTTATATTTGTGTGCAATAGAGTTGAATGCTTCAATTGAATCATGAGTGTCAATAAGTTCGGACATTACTCTTCCAAAGTGAATACTACCGAGGCATTTGCAGCAGCAGCTTCACATTTACTCACCAATGTAGTGTTTAGTCGTACTAATGGAAATGATTATGATTTTCATTCAAAACGCTTAGTAAATATAAACGATCCTGTAGACTTGAATGATGCTTGTATCAAAAAGTATGTGGATGTTTTTGTTGAAAATATGGATAAAAAGTTAAGAGCATTGTCGGAAGGTTTGAATGTTGAGCTCTTCAACATCGCCAATCTAATAAGTGCTAATGAAAATAGTCTAATGAAAAACTGTGACGAAATAAATTTGAAAATTGATCAAATGGAAAGGGACAATTTGAAACAGGAAACAAGCTTGAAGTATAAAATAGATAACCCCACTAAAGAACTGAAACAAGTTACACACAATTCATCAACGGATATGCTACGTTTGAAGAATGAAGTCAACAATAGTAAGGAAAAATTGTTGAGTGTTGAAAATAAGACCGTTTTAAATGGAAATGGTATTGTGCAATTAGGTGAAATACAGAAGCTATCTAAATGTATTACAATAATTGATATAAAATTATTCTTAGTTGGGCAAGTGTACCAGGTAATGAATTCAAATATTGATTATTATATTGTTCCTTGTGATGGACTTATTGTGGATATAAAATATGGTCATATCACTTCTTCTACTGCATATTTGAACTATGAAAATTCAGTTTCAAGAAATACAAATTTTAAAGAGCATGATAAAATTCAATTTTATCCTAAAGATAAACAGTCTACACCAAATAAATTATACGCTCAAATAGTTATGCACACAAATATTGTAAGACCACTTGATATTGAATAGAGTGACTTTTTTTTCCAATTTGCATATTGTTTTATTTTCCTACTTTTCGCATTTTTCAGGATGAATAAGGATTTGGGTATAATGAAAAAAAGCTAAAATATATTGATATAATTTATTATTATTTCAAATTTTTCATTTACATGACATATCACTTAAAGACTAATTTTTCCGATATTTTTTGTTATATGAACTACATTACTATATAATTTGATGTCTTGTTTCAACAATTTAATTTTCCCAATATACATATCAATTCTATATTCTAAATTATCGCTTAAATATTTTATAGACTCTTTGTTTGCAGCCGAGCGATGCTAATTATACCTTGACATGCTCACACATTGGTTTGAAATGATGATGAATTGTTACATTTCAAAGTGTATTTTGAAGACTCCATTTACATGTCCATCATAAACAAGTGATGCTGATGACGTATGTATATCGTCATTTATCTGCTTAAGCTGTTCATCAGTGACCTCGTTGAATCGAGTTGGTAGGAATACAACGCAATCTTCTAGCTCAACCAAAATAGCAGTTGTTCCAAATTTAGTGTTCACTCGTTTGACATGTTTCATTTTCAAACTTATATTCACCGGTAGATCCTTCAAACCTTTAGATTCTCTGGTCACAGCCAGTTCGTTTAAAGTTTTCAGAATATTTGATGACATGATTGAAGTAGCTAGTTACAAAATGTTCACTGTGTAACAAACAAATATATTATGATTAAAATATGAAAAATCCCAAGTTTATATATCACTCGGCTTATCAGTATGAAAAGAAGTCGAAAATTTAATTGGGTTCACTTCCTTCCATTGTTTGATATCTTTTAACCACTAAAACCAAAGACAGGATATGTTTCCTTTCACTTTTAATCATTTTATTATCAGTTAAAACCAACACAGGATACATTTCCTTTCTATATGATTATATTTTGTTATTAGTTAAACCACTACAGGATGTATTTCCTTCAGAAAAATTATATTGACACTCAGAATATTGAATGCCAACTCAAAAATTTTGAAAATTAATCTCTGATCAAATCAGTTTTGCTTATCCAAGAATTATGTGAACTATCGAAACCTTACCATTTCACATATACTTTTGAGTCTTTTGTACGTAATATTTTTTGTACTGGATAAATATTGGGATATTTAGTTTTTTGTAGTTCAAATTCTTAAAACCCTCCACTTATAGCATTATTCTGTAAGTCTTTTATCCTATATGTAACAGGATTTGTGAACTGAATTTTCTCAATTTGAAATATTTCGGTTGACCAATTAGGTTCATAACCTTTTTGAAATATACTTTCGAATTTACTTATTCTCACAAAGTCTCCTACTTTGAATTTAGCTTTATGAGTTATTTTAATATTATTGTATACAGTTTTCAATAATTTGTTTTCATTTTTGCGAGAAACATCTATAAGTCTCATTTTTATAGTTCTATGTTTGGTTTTATTTTAGTTTGTTATTAAGTCTGGCAGCATATACAACCATTTATGTGAGCCTTGATAGTTGAATTGGCGTCACATATTTGTTTTTAATGTCCTATTGAACCTTTCATAAACAGATGCTTCGAGATGACTAAATGTTGAATAATGATTATTGCTATATGTTCTCCTTAATTGCTCGAAATTATTATTATAGAACTCTTTACCATTGTCTGATTGCAAGTTTCCAGGAGTACGGCCCTTATTAAATATATTCTTCATAGCTACTGAAACATTTTTAGCAGACTTTACTTTAACGGGTTCGGCCCACGCGTATTTGGAAAAAACATCTATAACAGTCAATATATATTTGAATCCTTCATTTTCTCGAGCGTATGGTATCATTTCAACAAGGTCACATTGCCATAAATCATCAATCCCCTTTGTTATTACTCTCCTACGTGGAAAATTTTTACGTGCATTCCTATGTAATCCATTAACAACATGTAATTTATCCATTACTGTACAAAGTTTGAACAAAACTGAATACGCGTAGGACAATTTCACGTTTAAGTAATGAAAATTTGAATATTCATTCTACTCGACCTCATTCTCTTTTATTTTATTTTCAATTTCATATACATTATTAAGAGAACAAACTTCATTTTTTGAATGAAACATACATCTGTGAGGAACTTCCTCACAGTTTTGTAATGCTGGTTGTTCATATATATCGATAATAGTAGTATTCAAGTTTAATGATAGAAGGAATCGCTCTTTCTGTTTACCTTTAACATGAATAACTGTTGCACATTTTAATATATTTGGTAGATCAATTTCAAGAAATTCTTTATAGTTCATTGTTCCATCAGACCATTTTAGGCCATGATGATTTTTATATAACCACATTGCGTTCTGTCTTGACTTATTATCTGACACAAACCATGAAAATGGCGGTTTTAAAATGAAATGCCCAATTTGATTGCTGTTTAGTTTAAGAATTGCAATTTCTTTCAATATGAATTTCTGAGCGTGAAATCCTTGTAAGTCTACTATATATTTCATTTGAGGTAATAATCCAAAGTACACTGCATGGAGTTTAAACAAAAACTGAGTCAAATTTTCAAACTTATTCTATAATATTAGCTTCACGTAGTTCTTCCTCTATTTTTAAAATTTCATTATCGTGACCAGTGTGGCCAACACTCTTAGAAGCAATCAATAATTGTTATCTATCCACAAGCTCATTCACATCATTCCAGGATACCAATTCTTTATTTTTTTCAGTAAGATCTACATATTTTGTCTTAAATATAGTTGAGTTTTCAGAAGGTTCAATCTTGATATTATTGAGCCTGATTTGCTCTAATGAAACTTCAAGTCCATCGAATGAATAAATTCCATCTCTGATGATGTTCCTATATTTTGGATTTGTTGATCCATTTATTTGTTGATCAGCTTTGTAGTATCTTTTATGAGCATTTGTCTTAAGTACAATTTCAATATAAGTCTTTTGTTCACATTCTGTGAAATTCTTAGGTATTTTCTTAAATAATAGTTCATATAAGCCTTGTGTTCCTTTATACCATTCATCTTTCACGTAAATATTATTATTTTTCATTTGTATCACGGTATCTCCAATTAGCCATTCACCCTTCGAGTTTCTATGAACTCCGTATATCATATCCTTATCTGCTCTATCACCTGTTGCATGAAAATTCAAATATTTTAAAGCAATATCTCCTACTGAATTATCAGAATTAGATTGATTCTCTGTAGATATTTCAAGTGGGCTATTAATTGTTCCAATTGGCAAGCTGTCATTAGCATCATATTGATCATTATCATAATCAACATTATCATCAGTTACTGGCATATTACGAGGAATTTTTTTCTTCTTTGATACAGCGAAAGAAGTTGTAGGCGTTTCAAACCTTTTTCTTCCCCTTGTTTTGAATATAGATGGTGTTACTTGGAGTGTATCCAAAAGAGATTGTGTTTCTTGAAATGTGTCCAACAATTCATCTTTTAATGCTCTTGGTTCAGATTTTACGGTATTTAAGGCCTGGGATTCGATTAGTTGTTTCAATGGTTTGGTAATGGGTCTGAATATTTGCTCTGTATGTTGTGTAGACTCAGTTTGGCCACGTTTGAAGCTTCTATACTTCTGCCGTATAATTTTGCTGATTTCTACAATACGTTTGAGGGTTTCTGGGCTATTTTCATTGACAGCCATCAAACAAATCTGGTATGATCTGTCTGTCTGTCTGTCTGTCTGTCTGTCTGTCTGTCTGTCTGTTGGTCTGTCTGTCTGTCTGTCTGTCTGTCTGTCTACCTGTCTGTCTGTCTGCTTCTACACTTTATAAAAGACTAAAGGTAGCTCATTAAACTTTTTATATTTTATAATACATTACTAGGAGAATATCACAGAGTATTGAGGTCATTTTTCTTCAGAAACCTATTGAATTCTTTACGATATCTTCCATTATGCATATCACCATCTTTATCTATAACGGTAAAGCCATATTCACATTTCCAGCAATTTGAGCAAAAGTTTTTGAAATCTGTAAAACTCATATCTGTATTAACATGATCATTATATATGTGGCGTAAATTCATATCATCTTGTTTGAAAAGTATAAGAAAATTTGCATTGTCTCTGATCAAATGTTTTGGTATTCGAGCATATGTCTGGCATAAATAGAAACAATCTATATAGTTATGTCGCCCCATACTGAAATATTCTCTAATATAGTCTTATTTATCACAAGCAATATCATCAAATATGAAAACCGAGTTCAGTTTTGCATTTTGTGGCTTTACTATTATTGTGTTATTAGTATATGGGAGATACCCCATCCCTTTGACATGTGATATACATTTTTCCAGGAATTTGTATTTTGGTTGACTCAAAGATTTAGAGTATGAATATATATTTTCATATTTTAAACCATTCATATGTGTGAGTAAGCTCAATAGAACATTGGTTTTGCCACAATTTGAAGGACCACGAATAATACATCGTATTGTATCTGGTAGTAATTCACTATGATTTTTATTTAGTTTTTCCGGTGTTGTGTCAAAATTTTCCACTTTCAGATTTTTTTGCTGGCATTTTAAATACATGCTCTTCGAATTCATCTTCAAAAATGGCATAAATATGAATAATTGCATCAATATATATATTCAGTTGTTGGGCAACCTTCAATGATTGAGCATCAAGCTGAGGAGACAGGTCTACTCAATTCTGCTATAAACTCTTAGCCATTTGAGCTTCATATTCCTGGCTACCAGTACTGTGGGCCTGGAACAAAATTACAACAGCGAATAGCACGAGGTGATCCTTGAATAAATCCTTTGGATGCGGCTTGTGAACAACACGATATTGCATATTCCAAGAGTAATAATTTAGAAGATCGCCATAAAGCAGATAAAATTTCACTAGAGAAAGCGTGGTCTAGAGTAGAAGCCTCAGACTCGTCACTAGCTGAGAAATCTGCAGCCTTATTTGTTCCGACTGCTATGAGAACAAAGACCAAATTCGGAATGGGGAAAAAAAACAAATTAAAATGAATGCACGAAGCGCAAAACAAAGAAAGGTGGTTTTCTTCCATCAGCAATTTTGCCTTTTGTTACACCTCTTATAACTAAAGCCCTTTCAACAGGCAATACTCCAGTAAAGAAAGGCGGTTTTTTACCTACCCTCATACCTATTATTGCCCCAATTATTGCTAAAGCATTATTAGCAGGAGCTGTAAGGGAAGCTGCGTCTTACGGTGTTAATAAAGCTTTATCATCATCAGGCAAAGGCTTATATTTACGCCCATACAAAAAAGGAGCTGGTCGTAAAAAAAAAAATCGTAAATTTAGGAAATTACCAAATAGGCCGTTAAGTAATTTTGATTTACTCAAATATGCTAAGGATATATCATATTTTCGAGGTGTATACATGCGTGATAATTTACCTACAAACCCTTCAAAAATGAATGTGCTACAATAAATTTAGACGATCAAAATGGCCCAGGAACTCATTGGGTGGCCTATAGAAAATGTGGGAACTCAGCAATCTACTATGACAGCTTTGAAGAATTACCTCCTCCCATTGAGCTGATTGATTCTTTAAGTTCAAATACAAGTATAAAATATAATTATAATGAAGATCAAAGTTATAATTCCATTAAATGTGGGCATTTATGCTTAAAATTCTTATATAATACACAAGCTTAGTCTTAAATAGCCAGTCTATACAAAATGTCTAGAACAGTAACATTGAGCGGTGAATATAATGAGCTAAGTGCAGATTTTTTTCCTGCAATTGAATTAAAAAATAAAGATGAATATGTTATGGGCTTACTGAATTTTTACACATATTATTCAATACCAAACGTAGATGAAAAAAAGTAATAAATTTTATTATGATAATGAGGTATTAGAGCTACCTATAGGGTGCTACAAAATAGAAGATATAAACAATTATTTACGTTTAGCACTGAATGATTATAGAGCTCACGATAGCTTTGATAACAAAACAAATTTAAAAAATAACAATATTATTAATAGAAATAATGAGGATATAATAACTTTATATGCCAATAATGTCACATTAAAAAGCGAGCTAAAATGCAAATATGAAATTAATTTTGAAAAAGTCGATTCCATTGGATCACTATTAGGATTCAAATTGCCCTGTTAATATTATAAACGTAAACTTAATTCAAATAGAAAGTAATATTACAACAGGTGCGTATAGAAACAATGAGCTAGTTCATATTATACACGTGTGTTCTCCTTCAGTACCACCTGGGTATAAAATAATAGAGGCACCCAAGAATGTAATTCATTTGCCTGTGAACGTTCGAAAGATAAACAATATAACAATAAGAATTAATGATCAGAACGGAAATTTCATCAATTTCAGAGACGTGCATATAGTTATCAGACTTCACTTGAAACCAGATAAATAATGGGAATCAACTTTAATAACACTACAAATTTTATAAATACACAAAATTTCTCAAAACATCTCAATTCACATTCAACTGTTCGTGAGTTAAGACCTGAGAATATTCAATTTCTTATTGCTCAAGGTTATAAAATTGAACAAAATGACCAATACAAAGGTTTTAAGAGTAAATGAGAATAAAGTCTTCAATAATGATATTAGACGTGAAGAGTGGCATACATATGATCCTTATGCTTCAACAAGATTTGAAAACAGCGATGAAATAAGAATACCTATTCATCACCAGGATATATTAACAACACCACATGACAGTTACATTATATTGGAGGGTAAATTTAATAAAAAAAGATGGTACTGATTTAGCTCCTCAAACTAAAAAAACAATAGCAAATAATGGATTTGCATTTCTTTTTGATGAAATACGCTACGAACTTTTTGGTATTGAACTGGATGAAGTGAAAAATGTTGGTATAACAAGTACAATGAAAGGATATATTTCTATTCCATCAAATGAACAACATTTATATGAAACTGCTGGATGGAATAATGCTAATATTATACATTCAACAGGAGAATTCACTGTTTTTCTTCCGCTTAAACTATTACTAGAATTTGCAGAGGATTTTAAACGTATTATAATGAATGCTAAACAAGAACTTGTTTTAGTACGAGCTAGAAGTAGTAATAATGTATCTATTAATAAGGAGGATTTGAAAATTCAACTGTTCAAAGTACAATGGCGCGTAAAACATATTCATCCCAATGATGAAGAAAAATTAAACTTTTTGAAAATAATAAATAGTACTCAACCTCTATCTGTACCATTTAGAAGTTGGGATTTGTATGAATATCCTGTATTACCTATAACAACTGAGCAAGTGTGGTCTTTGAAATCATCCAGTCAACTGGAAACACCTAGGTTTGTAGTTCTCACTTTTCAAACAAATGTTAGAAATCAAACTGAGAAAGATGCTAGTAAATTTCATCACTGTAATATTGCAAATGTCAAACTTTACCTCAACTCTGAATGTTTCCCTCATGAAAATTTGAATATAAACTTCATTAAAAATCAGTATGCTTTATTGTATAATATGTATAGTAAATTTCAAAACTCTTATTATGATAAAAGCAATAGTCCTATATTAAACTGGTCAACCTTCGAAAATACATTACCCTGTATTCTCTTAGATAGTAGCAAACAGTCTGAAAGAATAAAGAATGCTCCCGTAGACATTCGAATAGAATTCGAGGCTTCGGAGAATTTCCCAAACTCAACTACAGCTTATTGCTTCATATTACATGACCGTATTACTGAATATATACTTTTGACAGGTATGGTAAATATTTTGTAAATATTATATTTTGTTCAGTTTCATAGAAGCCATTGACTTATCAACATGTATTATTTATTATTGCTCTTTTTTCTCTGCAATACCTTAGTTCAAAGTGGCGCTATTCATTTTGAAAATGTGCTCACACAATTACACACATTGTTACATTTCATTTTAACCACATTCATCTTCATCACCTAAAATCATTTACTGTCAATCATCTCTCCTAATTGTTTATTTGTTCCTTACCTGTTAACCCTAATTCATTGCTTTTCGACCATCTGTCAGATTCGTGTGTTCATGCACCATGTCCCTCTAGCGTAAACTATTGTCACCAGTATTATTGTGTCTCGTCTGCAACCCTCTTAGCGTCTCTGTGTTCTTGGTGGATGAGAATTGGAGCTTGAAATGCGTCTTCTTTTCTTATTAAACTAATAATTAGAAAAACCGTACTTAACTTGAAAAGAGACTCAACTTTGTGAAGGCCTTTCTTACGGCCACTTTTAAATTAGTTAGTGAAGAGTTCATATCAAATAGTGTTCGGGAGTTTATCAAGAAATTTTAGTGCCAAATTGATTACCGGGCCGAAATTTCTCTCACGTTTTGTGGATTTAAACTCTCAACGTTTTTTTGAACTTAGTTCAGCGGAGATTCTCCGGATTTATTTTGATAAATTTCTTCAAGCTAAAAGCCGATCAACACCTCAAGGTAAAAGAATTATTCAAGTTACAGTCATTTATTTGCTACATTAAAATCATTAAAATCACACTTTGAACATATCACAAATTAAAACTTAATTAAATTTAAAATCATATTAATCAATCCCGCCATCGACGAAGCGCATTTCAGGCTCTAATTGGTATTCCTTTCAGGCTTTTTGTTTTGTACCCTTTTCGTTGGGTTTTTCGTCTACGTTGCATCATTCCCATTTGTTCCTGTACCATTTTCATCATTCTCGTCATCTTGGAGCCATCGTTCAAATTCACCGACCATCTTCGTCCATCTCCGTGTCTGTGACGTCATCTTCGACATCTGGGTGCTTCTCGAGGAACGACTTGCCGCCATCTTGTGATCTCGTCATCGTCCCGATTTCCCGCTCCGGCGCAAAGCTAAGCACCATTTATTTTGTTTATGCTCCAATTCATTACATATTTTATTTATTACGTTATTGATTTTGTTAATTGCTTAATACTACTACATTGGGTGAAACCTTCTGTAATACCAATCAAACGGGTATTTAAGTTGCATGCGTATTCAGTTTTGCTTACGTTGTGTTATTGCCACATACGGGTGGCGGACGCATTCTACGCCGAACCGTGTGACATTATAGCTTTTAGAGAGCAGTTAGGTAATCTAGTTTTATTTCACGAGCGTACTACGAACACTGAGGGTACTTTCATCTGTCGCGTAGGTTACAGTACACGCTTAGTTCTCATTATACCGCTGTTTGGTCACCTGAACTCTAACCGCTGTCGTCAGCGCGATTCTCGTGGGGACTGTGCTTGCCATTCGCGCGGCCTACCTAATTCTTGGCCTACGCTTACCAATGTTTGATTGGCAATTCCGAGCCCATCATTGTTGTAGCCATTGGCAAGATTGTGAATAAAATCACTCAACGCGAGATCACGCATTTTTTTGTCAATCAGCGCCCCGACTATTTCCTTCCCCCTTCCGCTTAGGTTCGGCGATCAACCATTCACTGACCCGAGGAGCTTCCAGATCGCCTGGCGCCCAACAAATACGAAATCCTCCACCACTCAAAGTAGACCGCACGCCGTCTCCACCGAGCTAGCTAGGGTCAACCCGGATAGGGGTTGTAGGGAGGTAATAACATATGGATATTTGAATTTGAGTGAGAGTAACAATTTTGGAACAATAAATGAAACAAGTGACAGTTTTATGAATGCTCTGAAAGCATTTCAACTTCATTATAATTTAAGCGCTGATGGTACATTGAGTAATGAAACTTTGGACTTAATTGAGCCGCCTAGATGTGGTGTTATTGACAATTATAACTACGTAACAAAGCTTTTACAATATGGCCAAAATATGCAAATATAAATTTCATACAAAGCTCAGTGAATGTTAATAAATTAATAACTGCTGGAAAATTGAGACATATAAATGCAGAATATACAAAATTTTGCTCAGAGATGTTTGATGGGAAGTGAGGTACATTAGCACATGCAAATGTACCAGACATTCTGCAAACACCAGTAGAAATACATTTTGATTCAGATGAAAATTATAATGCTGATGTCAGTCAAATAAGTTTTCTAGAAGTTGCCATACACGAAGTAGGTCACGCATTCGGAATTTACCATTCAAATGTAGGAAAGTCAATCATGTATCCATATTATTTCTCAAAGAACGATAATAATTCAATTGATTTGTATGAGGACGATATACATGCTATCCAAGATTTATATGGTGTAGCTTTGAACACTACTACAACAACAAGAGAACCTTTGGCTACTTCTTCCGCCACTAGAACTACAACTATTGAAAATCCACAGCCACCCAATATTTGTGACATAAATGATGATTTGAACAAGTTTTTAGTAATAAATGAACATTTGTATATCATACATAAGGAATGGCTATGGGTGAAACATTTAGCACATGATAGTTCTGATCATAAACCTAAACCACTATCAACATGGCTGCCATTCGTAAAAAATATTGGAAGTATATCCGCTGTTTACCAGCGACCAAATGGAAATCTTGTCATATTTGCTGATCATGTTTACAATGTTAAATTTACCACATTGGAATTGGAAAACTATCTCAATTTCAAGAATAATAACGTGTCAGCTGCATTTTCCTCTTATACAGGTCAAACTTATATATTTTATAGTGATACTTACTGTGTAGAGATAGATGAATGTAACTTTGCTGTAAAAGAACATTCATATATTTATAAAAAGTTTCCAGAACTACCACAAGATGTCACTAGTGCATTCAGGTCTACTGATGGCCTGATATATTTTTTCAGAAATGATATTTACTATGCTTACAATGAATTTACAAATAAATTAGAGAAAGCGGCAAAATCTGATTTATCTATATTTAATATAGAATGTTCTAATATAAGTATATTCAAAGAGTTAAGGAATATTGTAAGTGAAATTTCATCATATTATAACATAATGTAATACTTTATTATTTTACAACTTGTAATACAATTTATTTATCAATGAATACATATTATAATGATTTATTTTTTGTTTAATTTGAGGTTTAGAAAACAACATCTGTCCTGAATGTCCTGTCTTCCATATTTACCATTACTCCGCACTTTTGATATTATCCAACTCTTCTCTCAAAGAAGTTTGTTTTCCCTTCTAGAGAAATCATTTTCATGAAGGAAAATGGATTTTTGGTATTAAAATTTTTATCACAATTTAATTCTGATAAAAGTCTATCAGCAACGAATTCAATATATTGTGACATTAAATCACAGTTTTTACCTAATAGACTGACTGGTAGTGCATCAGTCAAAAACTCTTTTTCAATTACAACTGCATCTCTAATTATTTCCACAATTCTTGTTTCAATTGGTTTTTGAACGATGTACTTGTTGAATAGAAGACATGCAAAGTTACAATGTAGTCCTTCATCTCTAGAAATTAACTCATTGCTAAAAGTCAGGCCTGGCATCAATCCCCGACTTTTCAACCAAAATATGGACGCAAAGCTGCCGGAAAAAAAAATACCTTCAACCGCTGCAAAAGCAACTATTCTCTCGCCAAAAGTAGATATATCCACTTCATTGCCCAATCAGCTTTCTTTTTGACACATGGAAGTGTTTCAATAGCATTGAAAAGGAACTGTATTCTTTTAGGATCCCTAATATATATATCAATCAAAAGACTATACATTTCAGAATGTATATTCTCTACGGCTATTTGAATTGCATAGAAACAGCGCGCTTCAGTAACTTTTACTTCACTACTGAATCGCTCAATCAAATTCTCGTTTACAATTCCATCAGAAGCAGCAAAAAACGCCAATATGTGTGAAATAAAATATCTTTCATTTTCATTGAGTTTACTATTCCAATCATTTAGGTCGTTGAATAAATCAACTTCTTCAGAAACCCAAAAAGAAGCCAAGGCCTTCTTGTACATAGACCATAAATCAAAGTACTGTATAGGTAAAACAACGAAACGTTTCTCATTTTCTCGTAAAAAAGGCTCCAACTCATGATTAAAATTTTTCGTTCCTTCAGACATATTTATAGACAGAATTTGTTCAATAATAATTTCAAACAATGCAGTATAACGTACAAAGCAACACTGATAAAGATGTAACAGGATGATTTAAGACCACAGAAAATTTTTCCCTCTTATCATATCTTTACCGCAATTGCAAAAATCATATATAAATACTCATTATGCTCCTATTTAATATTATTTGAACGTTGAAATTATGGAAATTGAGAACGAAGTGGTAATCATAAGTGACGACAAGGAGGTTGAAGATTTGAATGAAGTGTGGATTATGAGTGATGACGAGGAGGAGGATGAGAATATTCTTGAAGATTTAAACGAAGAAATGGCCATAAGCGACAATGAAAATGGGGGTGACGATGGAGACGAGGACGAAGAAGAAGAAGAGGAAGTCAAAGAAGAAATGCCTCCACTTGTGCCTCAAGCTATAGTCAACTAGCAGAATATGGGGGCAGTTGTTAATAGAATTATTCAGGATGTTCAATTGTTTAATGCAGCACTTGATAATTTAATAGCCCCCTTGATTGGCAATCACGATGAAAATGAAGGCTATTCATCATCGGAAAATAATGACTTAACTGAAAACTTGAGACCTCATAATCATATTCTCGAGCATACAATGTGTTACACATTGAGAGGATATAAAGCTCTAATTTTTTGGTATGTATTTTGTTGATGATTGAGTGGCTTTTATTCATTTTTCTCTTTTTTAGTCACAATTTGAACTTTCTCATATGGGCTTGTCCCTTATGCATAACGTTTTGTCACCCAACGATTCCACACTGGAGCACTGCGTACGTTCATCAAAGCATCAATAAAATTGAATACCTCAACAATATTTCACAATATTCTATAGCATGTTTTTATTGTAAAAAAGACTTGATCATATTACTTCCCAAAATTCTTTGTACATCTTGTTCCCCTGCTTTCAACTAGTTTTAACTATAGTTTATTATGATTTATTCTGATTTTAAATATATACTTCAATTTTATAGGTAATTTTGTATTTTTGACCTTATTTCAGGAATAAATAACAGGTGAGTAAATAAAAACAAATAATAATTATAATTTATTATTTTATTTAATATTCAATATATTATCCTACAAAATTTTATCCTTTCGGTACAGTATCAGTATTTGAATGATTCATGATTATTTTGTCATCGTGAGGACTTAAAACTAATTTTTTTTGCTTGATAGTATAGATCTCATGTTTTTCAGTCTGTATCATAGACTGCTGTCCAATAAGGTTTGTATTATCAAACAAACAATTATAGTAATTTTCAAACTTAATTGATTTCAACGTGGTTGAAGTGATTCCTTTGGCTTTCTTACTAGTTTTCTCGTTTTTATCTACATGTTGCACTTTATAGCAATACATCTTGGATCGTAAACCAATGAATTCAGTCATGATGTTGCCATTATTCTCATCTTTCATAAGTGCAATTACTTTCTTGTTGACGCGAGGTATGTTAAAAATATTATCGATGGGGTAGTCTGATGTGTCAAATTTATGAATATCATTTCTTATCATTTCATATGGATTCATATTGAAAAAGTGATAGATTAAACTGTCTGTATCTGTGTACAATAATTTAGCTTGATTTCCAAAATTAAATTCCATGTATTTATAGTGAAAATCATATTTATATATATGTCTTTGAAAGATCTAATATTGAAAATCCCACGTGAATTGGCTTATTAAACCAAACAACTTTTTTATTCATTTCAATTAACAAAATATCATCATCCAGTATAACGCAGCTATTGAAATTTGGTTGTGAAATGTACGCTTTAGCACCATATCTGCCTTCCCATTGTGTAACCAGCTTTATATCCTTATATTTTCGAGCATTCTCCATAGTCTTACCAAAAACTGCATTATTCATTAATTTATGAAAATTTTTCTCGAATTCATTACTTGACTTTTTTTGCATTCCAGTATTCAAATCTAAATACTCCTTTAGCCATGGACATTGTTTGAATTTTGGTACCCGATGAATTTTTTCAATTTTCAAGCCCAGTGAAATGCACTGTTTTAAATTCTTATAATGAATAATATACCTTTTCTTGTAATATAGATTTGTGATCAATTTGGATGTTTTTGAAATTGGTGATATAAAATGTTCTGGACATAATGGTGAGTCCTTATGAATATCATGCAAATCTACTGGATATTTCAAATCAACTTCAAAAATGTATCCCACGTCAGATTCATCACTCATATTCATCGCATCAATATTGCTACAATCATCAACCCATTCGAAATTTGCATATGGTAGATATTCTCGCATAGCAGCCCCGTACAAGTTATTTATGTCAAAATACATCAAATATTATACAGAGTGCGTTGAATCATACGTGTCCATAAATTCATTATTTGCTTTTCCATATCTATTTGAACATTGTGATACGCCTCCACGTATGCCACGTTCAATAAACATGATTTTATCCACATCTGTTAGTAACTCAAGATTGACTTTTGTACTTTTCAACATTGCATCAAATGCTAGTCCAGGCGCTGTGAAATAATGTAAAGCATCTAGTTCCTATGTGATTAAACAATTCTTTCGAAAGTTCTCAAAAACATCTGCTAATAATAACACATCAGTCTCCAAGTATAAATCTGCATATTCCCCCAAAGATTTTATCCCAAAAGTATCCCATACTTTTTGAGCAAATTTATACTCTTCCTCTGAGACGCTATCGCCTCTCAGCGAACTATAGAAATCATCTCTTGCCGGCAATTTCAACTCATCCAATTTTGCCATGTTTCTATATATTCGTAGGGGAAAATTCCTCTCTTTGTTAGTAAATCGAATTCCATTTCTGAATTGCACAAAGACTTTGTGATTACTTTTTCAGAGTTATCCAAATATGATGATAATTTGTCCAAACTAATAGCCATAAATCTGAATGAATCGATAAATCTGAAAGATATTTTAGTATTTTGTACATACTAAGTGAAGGATATATATCTTTCTTTATTTATTGGCAGGAGTGAGGTTGAGCCTGGAATGTCTCTTGCTATTCTCTTAATTATAAAGTGGGCATCATAGTTACTTAAATTATGGAAGACCAATGGAATCATTCGAGAATTTTGGTACTTCAGATTGCATGAATTATGAGAAGCTCCACGATAATTGCACGTCAAATGGCAATGATCACGTACCTTCCTGTCACTCAAACAAAATTTGCCCTGGCATATATGACACACTGTAGCATGATTGAATACATTTGTTTCTTCTAAAGTGAGAGACATTGGTTTCATATTGCTCATGATTTCACTCACTTCAAGAGCTCTATCTTTTAGTTGTTCTAGAAACCATTCAATACAGTTTTCACCACGATACTGCCTGTATTCAGATAATGAATTGTCATGCGAACATTTAATATAGTAAGCTATACTGAACGGCATATGTTTTTCACAAATCTGTGTATTTTTTCCTTGTTCGTCATTTACTTTCTCCAGGATAGATTCAATGTCTGCATAGATAACAAATGGAACTTTTTCTTGATATTTGTAATTTCTGAAGTTTAAAATTGCATTATCTTCACTGGGAACTTCTATTCTACAATTGTTCACTCTACTACAATTGAGTGCATGTTTTTGGAGTGTATTCTCACTTGTAAAATGATTCAAACATCTTCCACACATGTAATTTTTATGTTTCCCATTTAATTGTGACCTTAGTAATCCTGACAAATTTCCAATCCACATGGAATGATAATTTTTAGTAGACTTTATCGCATCTATATGGCATTTTGCCACCATATTAGATTCTCCAGAATCAATTTCCATCAACATGCCATCGTCATCTTCATTACTATTTTCAGTTCTTTCATTTCCAGACTTTTCGCACGAATACATCATAAGTAGATGAATTGTTTTCTCAAACGATTTTGTTGTAAGTCTTACTGGCACGACTTTATTTTCACTTCTACCAATTCTCTTCAAAGTATAAACGTTGATATTTATACTATTCAAATCTTCAAATTTGGGAGTATCTCTGAGTTTTACTGGAAGTGTCAGGCCAGAATAATTTAATACTGTAGGATAATGTGGATAAGATGATGTTCTGTCTACATGTTGCGATGCAGGATATAATGCTGACGTAACAGCTCATAAGAAACAATTATTATCATACATATTTTTAACATTTATAATAACACGCTTTTGTGCTATATCTTTCGGTAACTCAATATAGCTTCCAATGTTATTTGGTGTGAAGTTATTTATGTTCACTTTCAAATGTAAAATCTCCCTCAGCGCCCAACCACTATCTCTCTCTTGAAACTCTTCTAGATCCGGTAAGATCTTTTCGATAACATTAGAACTATACCACTGATCAATATTTGTTGAGTGATCGATAATACTATTTCTGGTATTGAAAGTTTTGATTTCCAATTTTCCTGTACTGGGGAGGATGAATTCTTCACTGAATATCACATTCACCTTCAACAGCGGCTCTTTCAGGCAACTTTTAATATGATTGCTTCAGATTGTTTTCGCTTTGCTCAAGAATATCTTAGGATCCTTGAATCCTGCTTTATTGATGAAAGCTCCTATTCTAACACGACGGTTAAATATTGAGTTCACACTTTGCCATAGAAGTGCACTCGATTTCTTAGCACTACCCGAGCCTGCACCTATTTTCACTTTGAAATTCTTCAATTTCTCTCGGTATACTTTCAAAATAGTCAAATTAGCTTCTAACTTGTACAAATTCTCTTTTTTGTTCCTACCAGATGTTTTCTTCTTACGAATACCCTTATATAGGATTGATATTATTTTATTTACATGCTTACGCCATGATTCAACTTCCTCTATTGTTTTCAACAAAGACAAAGCTCCTCTCATGTTTTCAACAACTCTATCACTCAGTTCTGACAATGTTTCTACATTAGACGCCATATGCAAACAACGATTGAAACACCCAGTGAAAAATCTTAATTAACAATAAAAATTTCGAAGTGAAACCGCGCAATTTATACAAACTATACTTCCAACCGCACAACGATAACGATACCGCCTTCGGCCCCGCTTCCAAAAGTCACCCTCCAATCAGCGTCGTCGTCAGGAAAACCACTGCGTCACACAGCCTTGAAGCTGACCACAAGCACTTCCTGTGACCGGACGACCGAAAACCAAACACACACATCTGTCCAGATAAGCCAAATAGCCTTGAATCTAGCCACAAGTGATGAGCATTTGCCGTAAGTTGACCGGACGGCCGGGAACCACACAAATCCGTCTAGATTAGACGTCCGGTGAAATGCGGTTAGGATCACCTTGAAGCTAGCCACAAGTGATAAGACTTCCGATGTTTATCTACGCGACAGGCCGGATCACCTTGGAAGTGGTCCGAAACACTCTCAGTTAGACTACTTGAATCTATCGTCAAAAACATCATATCCCGAGTTTTCAGAGCGCTATCTGCAGTTATATGAAGTTTGAAATAAGTCGTAATTACCACATTCTAAGCAGTTTCAAAGTATCGCAAATCACATAAATCTATCCAATACAACATAATACGCATGAATCCGTCTTCAAATGCACAAATTTTGGCATTTCCAGCGAGTTATCAGCGTTTTTTCTGAGTCTAGTTGAGAAATATTTGAATCTGTGAATCTGCTCAGAAGCAAGATTCTGATTCAAAAATGCGTTATATGGCAGAATCTAGCACCAAATACATCATATTTCGTGTTTTTAAAGTGCTATTCGCAGTTTTACAAACTTTGGAATAAGTCGAAATCACGCTTTCTCGCGCAGATTCTCACAATCACAAAAGGTCATATTCCTAATCAGAACCTCATGATATGTATGAATATATTGTCAGAAACATCATATTCCGTGTTTTCAGAGCGCGATCTGCAGTTATATGAAGTTTGAAATAAGTCAAAATTACCACATTTTGAGCAGTTTTAGAGTATCGCAAATCACATGAATCTATCCAATACAACATAATACGCATGAATCTGTCCTCAAATGAACAAAATTTTGCGTTTCCAGCGAGGTTTTCAGCGATTTTTCTGAGTCTAGTTGAAAAATTTTTGATTCTGTAAATATGCTCAGAAGCAAGATTCTGCTTCAAAAATACGTTATATGGCAGAATCTAGCACCAAATACATCATATTTCGTGTTTTCAGAGTGCTATTTGCAGTTCTACAAACTTTGAGATAAGTCGGAATCATGCAATTTCGCGCAGATTTTCACAATCGAAAAGTTCATATTACCATCCAGGACCTCATAATATGTCGTGTTTTTGGGGCGTGTTTTTAGAGCGCTATTTGCAGTTATATGAAGTTTGAAATAAGTCGAAATTACCAATTTCTGAGCGGTTTCAAAATATCGCAAATCATATAAATCTATCCAATACTACATTATATGCATGAATCCGTCCTCAAATGCACAGAATTTTGCGTTTCCAGCGAGTTATCAGCGTTTTTTCTAAGTCTAGTTGAGGAATATTTGATACTGGTCATCTGCTCAGAAGCTAGATTTTGCTTGAAAAATGCGTTATATTGCAGAATCTAGCACCAAATACATCATATTTCGTGTTTTTAGAGTGCTATTTGCAGTTTTAAAGACTTTGGAATAAGTCGAAATCACGCTTTTCCGCGCAGATTTTTACAATCAAAAAGTCTATATTCCTATTCAGGACCTCATAATATGTATGAATTCAACATCAGAAACATCATATTTTGTGTTTGCAGAGCGCTTTCTGCAGTTATATGAAGTTTGAAATAAGTCAAGATTACCACATTCTGAGCAGTTTCAAAGTATCGCAAATAACATAAATCTATCCGATACAACATAATACGCATGAATCCGTCCTCAAATGCACACAATTTGGCGTTTCCAGCGAGTTATCAGCGTTTTTTCTGAATCTAGTTGAGAGATTTTTGATTCTGTAAATCTGCTCAGAAGCAAGATTTTGCTTTAAAATGCGTTATATGGCACAATATAGCAACAAATACATCATATTTTGTGTTTTGAAAGTGCTATCCGCAGTTTTACAAACTTTGGAATAAGTCGTAATCACGCTTTTCCGCGCAGATTTTCACAATCAAAAAGTTCATATTCCTATTCAGGACCTCATAATATGTATGAATCAATCGTCAAAATATCATATTTCGTGTTTTCAGAGCGCTATCTGCAGTTATATAAAGTTTGAAATAAGTCAAAATTACCACATTCTGAGCAGTTTCAAAGTATCGCAAATCATATAAATCTATCCGATACTACATAATACGCATAGATCCGTCTCCAAATGCACAAATTTCAGCGTTTCCAGCGAGTTATCAGCGTTCTTTCTGAGTCTAGTTGAGAAATTTTTGATTCTGTAAATCTGCTCAGAAGTAAGATTTTGCTTCAAAAATGCGTTATATGGCAGAATTCAGCACGAAATACATCATATTTCGTGTTTTAAGAGTGCTATTTACAGTTTTACAAACTTTGGAATAAGTCGAAATCACGCTTTTTCGCGCAGATTTTCACAATCAAGAAGTTTATATTCCTATTCAAGACCCTATGATATGTATGAGTCTATCGTCAAAGACATCATATTTCGTGTTTTCAGAGCGCTATCTGCAGTTATATGAAATTTGAGATAAGTCAAGATTACCACATTCTGAGGAGTTTCGAAGTATCGCAAATCACATGAATCTATCAAATACAACATAATACGCATGAATCCCTCCTCAAATGCACAAAATTTAGCGTTTCCAGCGAGTTATCAGCGTTTTTTCTGAGTCTCGTTGAGAAATTTTTGACTCTGTTAATCTGCTCAGAAGAAAGATTTTTCTTCAAAAGTGCGTTATAGGGCAGAATCTAGCGACAAATACATCATATCTCGTGTTTTCTGAGTGCTATTTGCAGTTTTACAAACTTTGGAATAAGTCGAAGTCACGCTTTTCCGCGCAGATAATCACAATTAAAAAGATCATATTCCTATTCAGGACCCCATAATATGTATGAATCTATCATCAGAAACATCATATTTCGTGTTTGCAGAGCGCTATCTGCAGTTATATGAAGTTTGAAATAAGTCAAAATTACCACATTCTGAGCAGTTTCAAAGTATCGCAAATCACATAAATCCATCCAAAACAACATAATACGCCTGAATCCGTCCTCAAATGCACACAATTTGGCGTTTCCAGCGAGTTATCAGCGTTATTTCTGAGTCTAGTTGAGAGATTTTTGATTCTGTTAATCTGCTCAGAAGCAAGATTCTGCTTCAAAAATGCATTACATGGCAGAATCTAGCACCATACACATCATATTTCGTATTTTTAAAGTGCTATTCGCAGTTTTACAAACTTTGTAATAAGTCGAAATCACGCTTTCCCGCGCAGATTTTCACAATCAAAAAGTTCATATTTCTATTCGGGACCTCATAATATGTATGAATCTATCGTCAAAAAACATCATATTTCGTGTTTTTAGAGCGCTATCTGCAGTTATATGGAGTTTGAAATAAGTCATAATTACCACATTCTGAGCAGTTCCAAAGTATCGCAAATAACATAAATCTATCCAATACAACATAATACGCATGAATCCGTCCTCAAATGCGCAGAATTTTGCGTTTCCAGCGAGTTATCAGCGTTTTTTCTAAGTCTAGTTGAGGAATATTTGATACTGGTCATCTGCTCAGAAGATAGATTTTGCTTGAAAAATGCGTTATATTGCAGAATCTAGCACCAAATACATCATATTTCGTGTTTTTAGAGTGCTATTTGCAGTTTTAAAGACTTTGGAATAATTCGAAATCACGCTTTTCCGCGCAGATTTTTACAATCAAAAAGTCTATATTCCTATTCAGGACCTCATAATATGTATGAATTCAACATCAGAAACATCATATTTTGTGTTTGCAGAGCGCTTTCTGCAGTTATATGAAGTTTGAAATAAGTCAAGATTACCACATTCTGAGCAGTTTCAAAGTATCGCAAATAACATAAATCTATCCAATACAACATAATACGCATGAATCCGTCCTCAAATGCACACAATTTGGCGTTTCCAGCGAGTTATCAGCGTTTTTTCTGAATCTAGTTGAGAGATTTTTGATTCTGTAAATCTGCTCAGAAGCAAGATTTTGCTTTAAAATGCGTTATATGGCACAATCTAGCAACAAATACATCATATTTTGTGTTTTGAAAGTGCTATTCGCAGTTTTACAAACTTTGGAATAAGTCGTAATCACGCTTTTCCGCGCAGATTTTCACAATCAAAAAGTTCATATTCCTATTCAGGACCTCATAATATGTATGAATCAATCGTCAAAATATCATATTCCGTGTTTTCAGAGCGCTATCTGCAGTTATATAAAGTTTGAAATAAGTCAAAATTACCACATTCTGAGCAGTTTCAAAGTATCGCAAATCATATAAATCTATCCGATACTACATAATACGCATGGATCCGTCTCCAAATGCACAAATCTCAGCGTTTCCAGCGAGTTATCAGCGTTCTTTCTGAGTCTAGTTGAGAAATTTTTGATTCTGTAAATCTGCTCAGAAGTAAGATTTTGCTTCAAAAATGCGTTATATGGCAGAATTCAGCACGAAATACATCATATTTCGTGTTTTAAGAGTGCTATTTACAGTTTTACAAACTTTGGAATAAGTCGAAATCACGCTTTTTCGCGCAGATTTTCACAATCAAGAAGTTTATATTCCTATTCAAGACCCCATGATATGTATGAGTCTATCGTCAAAGACATCATATTTCGTGTTTTCAGAGCGCTATCTGCAGTTATATGAAATTTGAGATAAGTCAAGATTACCACATTCTGAGGAGTTTCGAAGTATCGCAAATCACATGAATCTATCAAATACAACATAATACGCATGAATCCCTCCTCAAATGCACAAAATTTAGCGTTTCCAGCGAGTTATCAGCGTTTTTTCTGAGTCTCGTTGAGAAATTTTTGACTCTGTTAATCTGCTCAGAAGAAAGATTTTTCTTCAAAAGTGCGTTATAGGGCAGAATCTAGCGACAAATACATCATATTTTGTGTTTTTAGAGTACTATTTGCAGTTTTACAAACTTTGGAATAAGTCGAAATCAGGCTCTTCCGCGACGATTCTCACAATCAAAAAGTTCATATTTCTATGCAAAACCTCAGAATATGTATGAATCTATCATCAAAAACATCATATTCCGTGTTTTTGGAGCGCTATCCGCAGTTATATGAAGTTTGAAATGAGTCAAAATTACCACATTCTGAGCAGTGTCAAAGTATCGCAAATCACATAAATCTATCCAATACAACATAATACTCATGAATCCGTTCTCAAATGCACAAAATTTTGCGTTTCCAGCGAATTATCAGCGTTTTTTCTAAGTCTAGTTAAGGTATATTTGATTTTGTAAATCTGCTCAGAAGCAAGATTTTGCTTCAAAAATGGTTATATGGCAGAATCTAGCACCAAATACATCATATTTTGTGTTTTTAAAGTGCTATTCGCAGTTCTACATACTTTGGGATAAGTCAAAATCACGCTTTTCCGCGCAGATTTTCACAATCAAAAAGCCTATATTCCTAATCAGGACCTCATAATATGTATGAATCCATCATCAGAAACATCATATTTCGTGTTTGCAGAGCGCTATCTGCAGTTATATGAAGTTTGAAATAAGTCAAAATTACCACATTCTGAGCAGTTTCAAAGTATCGCAAATCACATTAATCTATCCAATACAACATAATACGCCTGAATCCGTCCTCAAATGCACACAATTTGGCGTTTCCAGCGAGTTATCAGCGTTATTTCTGAGTCTAGTTGAGAGATTTTTGATTCTGTTAATCTGCTCAGAAATAGGATTCTGCTTTAAAAATGCATTATATGGCAGAATCTAGCACCATACACATCTAATTTCGCGTTTTTGAAGTGCTATTCGCAGTTTTACAAACTTTGGAATAAGGCGGAATCACGCTTTTCCGCGACGATTCTCTAAATCAAAAAGTTCATATTTCTATGCAGGACCTCATGATATGTATGAATCTATCGTCAGAAACATCATATTCCGTGTTTTTGGCGCGCTATCCGCAGTTATATAAAGTTTGAGATAAGTGAAAATTACCGCATTCTGAGCAGTGTCAAAGTATCGCAAATCACATAAATCTATCCAATACAACATAATACTCATGAAACCGTCCTCAAATGCACAAAATTTTGCGTTTCCAGCGAGTTATCGGCGTTTTTTCTAAGTCTAGTTGAGGAATATTTGATACTGTTAATCTGCTCAGAAGCAAGATTTTGCTTCAAAAATGCGTTATTTGGCAGAATCCAGCACCAAATACATCATATTTCGTGTTTTTAGAGTGCTATTTGCAGTTTTACAAACTTTGGAAAAAGTCGAAATCACGCTTTTCCGCGCAGATTTTCACAATCAAAAAGTCTATATTCCTATTCGGGACCTCATAATATGTATGAATCCATCATCAGAAACATCATATTTCGTGTTTGCAGATCGCTATCTGCAGTTATATGAAGTTTGAAATAAGTCAAAATTACCACATTCTGAGCAGTTTCAAAGTATCGCAAATCACATAAATCTATCCAATACAACATAATACGCATGAATTCGACCTCGAATGCACACAATTTGGCGTTTCCAGCGAGTTATCAGCGTTTATTCTTAGTCTAGTTGAGGAATTTTTGATTCTGTAAATCTGCTCAGAAGCAAGATTCTGCTCCAAGAATGCGTTATATGGCAGAATCTAGCCCCAAATACATAATATTTTGTGTTTTTAAAGTGCTATTCGCAGTTCTACAAACTTTAGAATAAGTCGGAATCACGCTTTTCCTCGCAGATTTTCACAATTAAAAAGTTCATATTCCTATTCCGGACCTCATAACATGGATGAATCTATCGTCAAAAACTCCATATTTTGTGTTTTTAGAGCGCTATCTGCAGTTATATGAAGTTTAAAATAAGTCAAAATTACCTCATTCTGAGCAGTTTCAAAGTATCGCAAATCACATAAATCTATCCAATACAACATAATACGCATGAATTCGTCCTCAAATTCATAAAATTTGACGTTTTTAGCGAGTTACCAGCATTTTTTCTGAGTCTAGTTGGGAAATTTTTGATTCTGTAAATCAGCTCAGAAGCAAGATTCTGCTTCAGAAATGCGTTATATGGCAGGATCTAGCACCAAATACATAATATTTCGTGGTTTTGGAGTGTTATTCGGAGTTTCACAAACTTTGGAATAAGTCGAAATCACGCTTTTCCGCGCTGATTTTCACGATCAAAGAGTTTATATTCCTATTCAGGACCTCATAGTATGTATGATTCTATCGTCAGAAACATCATATTTCGTGTTTTCAGAGCGCTATCTGCAGTTATATGAAGTTTGAAATAAGTCAAAATTATCACATTCTAAGCAGTTTCAAAGTATCGCAAATCACATAAATCTATCCAATACAACATAATACGCATGAATCCGTCCTCAAATGCACACAATTTTGCATTTCCAGCGAGTTATCAGCGTTTTTTCTGAATCTAATTGAGAAATTTTTGATTCTGTAAATCTGCTCAGAAGCAAGATTCTGCTTCAAAAATGGTTATATGGCAGAATCTAGCACCAAATACATCATATTTTTTGTTTTTAAAGTGCTATTCGCAGTTTTACAAACTTTGGAGTAAGTCGGAATCACGCTTTTCCGCGCAGATTTCCACAATCAAAAAGTTCATATTCCTATTCAGGACCTCATTATATGTATTCAATCTTTCGTCAAAAAACATCATATTCCGTGTTTTAAGAGCGCTATCTGCAGTTATATGGAGTTTGAAATAAGTCATAATTACCACATTCTAAGCAGTTCCGAAGTATCGCAAATAACATAAATCTATCCAATACAACATCATACGCATAAATCCGTCCTCAAATGCGCAAAATTTTCCGTTTCCAGCGAGTTATCAGCGTTTTTCTCAAGTCTAGTTGAGGAATATTTGATTCTATAAATCAGCTCAAAAGCAAGATTTTGCTTAAAAAATGCGTTATATGGCAGAATCTAGCACCAAATACATCATATTCCGTGTTTTTAGAGTGCTATTCGCAGTTTTGAAGACTTAAGAATAAGTCAAAATCGCGCTTTTCCCCGCAGATTTTCACAATCAAAAAGTTCATATTTCTATTCAGGACCTCATAAAATGTATGAATCTATCGTCAAAAACATCATATTCAATGTTTTTAGAGCGCTATCTGCAGTTATATGAAGTTTGAAATAAGTCAAAATCACCACATTCTGAGTCGTTTCAAAGTATCGCAAATCACATAAATCTATCCAATACAACTTGATATGCATGATTCCGTCCTCAAATGTCATAATTCTGCGTTTCTAGCGAGTTATCAGCGTTTTTTCTAAGTCTAGTTAGGAAATTTTTGATTCTGTAAATCTGCTCAGAAGCAAGATTTTGCTTCAAAAATGCGTTATATGGCAGAATATAGCACCAGATACATCATATTTTGTGTTTTTAGAGTGCTATTTGCAGTTTTACAAACTTTGAAATAAGTCGGAATCACGCCTTTTCGCGCAGATTTTCACAATCAAAAAGTTCATATTCCTATTCAGGACCTCATAATATGTATGAATATATCGTCAGAAACATCATATTCCATGTTTTCAGAGCGCTATTTGCAGTTATATGAAGTTTGAAATAAGTCAAAATTACCACATTCTGAGCGGTGTCAAAGTATTGCAAATCACATAAATCTATCCAATACAACATAATACGCATGAATCCGTCCTCAAATGCACAAAATTTTGCGTTTCCAGCGAGTTATCAGCGTTTCTTCTAAGTCTAGTTGAGTAATTTTTGATTCTGTAAATCTGCTCAGAAGCAAGATTTTGCTTTAAAAGTGTGTTATATGGCAGAATCCAGCACCAAATACATCATATTTCGTGTTTTCAGAGTGCTATGTGCAGTTTCACAAACTTTGAAATAAGTCAAAATCACGCTTTTCCGCGCAGATTTTCACAATCAAAAAGTCTATATTTCTATTCAAGACCTCATAATATGTATGCATCTAACGTCAGAAACATCATATTTCGTGTTTTCAGAGCGCTATCTGCAGTTATATGAAGTTTGAAATAAGTCAAAATTACCACATTCTGAGCAGTTCCAAAGTATCGCAAATCACATAAATCTATCCAATTCAACATAAAACGCATGACTCCGTCCTCAAATGCACAAAATTTAGCGTTTCCAGCGAGTTATCAGCCTTTCTTCCAAGTCTAGTTGAGAAATTTTTGATTCTGTGAATTCGCTTAGAAGCAAGATGCTTTAAAAATGCTTTAAAAATGGCAAAATCTAGCACCGAATACATCATATATCATGTTTTCAGAGTGCTATCTGCAGTTTTATGAAGTTTGTAATAAGTAAGAATCACCATATTCTAAGCAGTGTCAAAGTATCGCAAATCACATAAATCTATCCAATACAATATAATACGCATAAATCCGTCCTTAAATTCCCAAAATTTTGCGTTTCCAGCGAGCTTTCAGCGTTTGTTCTGAGTCTAGTCGAGGAATATTTGATTCTATAAATCTGCTTAGAAGCAAGATTTTGCTTCAAAAATGCGTTATATGGCAAAATTCAGCACCAAATACACCATATTTCGTGTTTTTAGAGTGCAATTTGCAGTTTCACAAACTTTGTAATAAGTCGGAATTACGCTTTTCCGCGCCGATTTCCACGATCAGAAAATTCATATTCCTATCCAGGACTTTATAATATGTATGAATCTATTGTCAGAAACATCATATTCCGTGTTTTCAGAGCGCTATCTGCAGTTATATGAAGTTTGAATGAGGTCAAAATTACCACATTCTGAGCAGTTTCAAAGTATCGCAAATCACATAGATCTATCCAATACAACATAATACGCATGATTCCGTCCTCAAATGCTTAAAATTTTGCGTTTCCAGCGAGTCATCAGCGTTTTTTCCAAGTCCAGTTGAGAAATTTTTGATTTTGTAAATCTGCTCAGAAGCAAGATTTTGCTTCAAAAATGCGTTATATGGCAGAATCTAGCACCAAATACATCATATTTCGTGTTATTAGAGTGCCATTTGAAGTTTTACAAACTTTGGAGTAAGTCTAAATCACGCTTTTCCGCGCAGATTTTCACAATCAAAAAGACCATATTCCTATTCAGGACCTCAAATTATGTATGAATCTATCGTCAGAAACATCATATTTCAAGTTTTCAGAGCGCTATCTGCAATTATATGAAGTTTGAAATAAGTCAAAATTACCACATTCTGAGCAGTTTTAAAGTATCGCAAATCACATAAATCTATCCAATAAAACATAATACGCATGATTCCGTCCTCAAATGCTCAAAATTTAGCGTTCTCAGCGAGTTATCAGCGTTTTTTCTAAGTCTAGTTGAGGTACATTTGATTCTGTTAATCTGCTCAGAAGTAGGATTTTGCTTCAAAAATGCGTTATATGACAGAATCTAGCACCAAATACATAATATTTCGTGCTTTTAAAAAGCTATTCGCAGTATTAAAAACTTTGGAATAAGTCGGAATCACGCTTTTTCGCGACAATTCTCACAATCAAAAAGTTCATATTTCTATGCAGGACCTCATTTTATGTATGAATCTATCGTCAAAAACAACATATTCCGTGTTTTTGGAGCGCTATCCGCAGTTATATGAAGTTTGAAATAAGTCAAATTTACCACATTCTGAGCAGTTTCAAAGTATCGCAAATCACATAAATCTATTCGATAGAACATAATTCGCATAAATCCGTTCTCAAATGCACAAAATTTTGCGTTTCCAGCGAATTATCAGCGTTTTTTCTAAGTCTAGTTAAGGTATATTTGATTTTGTAAATCTGCTCAGAAGCAAGATTTTGCTTCAAAAATGGTTATATGGCAGAATATAGCACCAGATACATCATATTTTGTGTTTTTAGAGTGCTATTTGCAGTTTTACAAACTTTGAAATAAGTCGAAATCACGCTTTTCCGCGCAGATTTTCACAATCAAAAAGTTCATATTCCTATTCAGGACCTCATAATATGTATAAATCTATCGTCAAAAACATCATATTTCGTGTTTTAAGAGCGCTATCTGCAGTTATATGAAGTTTGAAATAAGTCAAAATTATCACATTCTGAGCAGTTTCAAAGTTTCGCAAATCACATAAATCTATCCAATACAACATAACACGCATGTATCCGTCCTGAAATGCACAAAATTTTGGGTTTCCAGCGAGTTATCAGCGTTTTTTCTGAGTCTAGCTGAGGAATTTTTGATTCTGTTAATCTGCTCAGAAGCAAGATTTTGCTTCAAAAATGCGTTACATGTCAGAATCTAGCACCAAATACATCATATTTCACGTTTTTAGAGTGCTATTTGCAGTCTCACAAACTTTGGAATAAGCCAAAATCACGCTTCTCGGCGCTGATTTTCACAATCAAAAAGTTCATGTCTCTATTCGGGACATCAAAATTAGTAAGAATCTATCGTCAAAAACATCATATTTCGTGTTTTTAGAGCGCTATCTGCAGTTCTATGAAGTTAAAATAAGTCAAAATTACCATATTCTGAGCAGTTTCAAAGTATCGCAAATCACATAAATCTATCCAATACAACATAATACGCATGAATCCGTCCTCAAATGCACAAAATTTCGCGTTTCCAGCGAGTTATCAGCGTTTTTTCTAAGTCTGGTTGAGGAATTTTCGATTCTGTAAATCTGCTCAGAAGCAAGATTCTGCTTCAAAAATGCGTTATATGGCAGAATCTAGCACCAAATACATCATATTCCGTGTTTTTAGAGTGCTATTCGTAGTTTCACAAACTTTGGAATAAGTTGAAATCACGCCCTTCCGTGCAGATTTTCACAATCAAAGAGTCCATATACCTATTCGAGACTTCAGAATATGTATGATTCTATCGACAAAAACATCATATTATGTGTTTTCAGAGCGCTATCTGCAGTTATATCAAGTTTGGAATAAGTCAAAATTACCACATTCTGAGCATTTTTAAAGTATCGCGAATCAAATGAATCCATCCAATACAACATAACACTCATGAATCCGTCCTCAAATGCACAAAATTTTGCGTTTCCAGCTAGTTATCAGCGTTTTTGTTGAGTCTAGTTGAGGAATTTTTGATTCTGTAGATCTGCTCAGAAGCAAGATTTCGCTTCAAAAATGCGTTATATGGCAGAATCTAGCACCAAATACATCATATTTCGTGTTTTTAGAGTGCTATCTGCAGTCTTACAAACTTTGGAACAAGTCGAATTCACGCTCTTCCGTGCAAATTTTCACGTTCAAAAAGTTCATATTCCTATTCAGGACCTTATAATATGTATGAATCTATTGTCGTAAACATTATTTTTTGTGTCTAGTTGAGAAATTTTTGATTCTGTAAATCAGCTCAGAAGCAGAATTTTGCTTCAAAAATGCGTTATATGGCAGAATCTCTCATCAAATACATCATATTTCGTGATTTTAGAGTGCTATTTGCAGTTTTACAAACTTTGGGATAAGTCGAAATCACGCTTTTCCGCGAAGATTTTTACAATCAGAAAGTTCATATTCCCATTCAGGACCTCATTATATGTATGAATCTATTGTCGAAAACATTATTTTTTGTGTCTTCAGAGCGCTATCTGCAGTTATATCAAGTTTAGAATAAGTCAAAATTACCACATTCTGAGCAGTTTCAAAGTATCGCGAATCAAATGAATCCATCCAATACAACATAATACGCATGAATCCGTTCTCAAATGCACAAAATTCTGCGTTTCCAGCGAGTGATAAGCGTTTTTCCTGAGTCTAGTTGAGAAATTTTTGATTCTGTAAATCTGCTCAGAAGCAAGATTTTGCTTGAAAACTGCGTTATATGGCAGAATCTAGCACCAAATACATCATATTCCGTGTTTTTAGAGTGCTATTTGCAGTTTTACAAACTTTGGAATAAGTCAAAACCACGCTTTCCCGCGAAGATTTTCACAATCGGAAAGTTCATATTCCTGTTCAGGACCTCATAATATATATGAATCTATTAACGAAAACATCATATTTCCTGTTTTCAGCGCGCTATCTGCAGTTATATGAAGTTTGAATTGAGTCAAAATCATAACATTCCGAGCAGTTTCAAAGTATCGCAAATCAAATAAATCTATCCAATACAACATGATACGCATGAATCCGTCCTCAAATGCACAAAATTCTGCGTTTCCAGCGAGTTATCAACGCTTTTTCTGAGTCTAGTTAAGAAATTTTTGATTGTGTAAATCTGCTCAGAAGCCAGATTCTGCTCCAAAAATGCGTTATATGGCAGAATCCAGCACCAAATACATCATATTTCGTGTTTCTAGAGTGCCATTCGCAGTCTTACAAACTCTGGAATAAGTCGGAATCACGCTTCTCCGCGCAGTTTTTCACAATCAAAAAGTTTATATTCCCATTCAGGACCTCATAATATGTATGAATCTATCGTCAAAAACATTGAATTTCGTGTTTTCGGAGCGCTATCTACAGTTATATGAAGTCTGAAATAAGTCAAAATTACCACATTCTGAGCAGTTTCAAAGTATCGCAAATCACATAAATCTTTCCAATACGACATAATACGCATGAATCCGTCTCAAGTGCACAAAATTTTGCGTTTCCAGCGAGTTATCAGCGTTCTTGCTGAGTCTAGTTGAGAAATTTTTTGATCTGTAAATGTGCTCAGAAGCAAGATTTTGCTTGAAAAATGCGTTATATGGTAAAATCTAGCACCATATACATCATATTCCGTGTTTTCAGATTTCTATTTGCAGTTTTACAAACTTTGGAATAAGTCGAAATCACGCTTTCCCGCGCAGATTTTCACAATTAAAAAGTTCATATTCCTATCCAGGACCTCATAATATGTGTGAATCTATCGTCAAAAACATCATATTTCGTGTTTTCAGAGCGCTATCTGCAGTTATATGAAGTTTGAAATAAGTCAAAATTACCACATTCTGAGCAGTTTCAAAGTTGGACAAATCACATAAATCAATCTAATACAACGTGATACGCATGAATCCGTCCTCAAATGCTCAAAATTTTGCGTTCCCAGCGAGCTATCAGCGTTTTTTCTGAGTCTAATTGAGAAATTTTTGACTCAGTCAATCTACTCAGAAGCAAGATTTTGCTTCAAAAATGCGTTATATGGCAGGATCTTGCACCAAATACATCATATTTCGTGTTTTTAGAGAGCTATTTGCAGTTTTACAAACTTTGGAATAAGTTGGAATCACGCTTCTCCACGCAGATTTTCACAATCAAAAAGTTCATATTCCTATTCAGGACCTCATAATATGTATGAATCTATCGTCAGAAACATCATATTTCGTGTTTCTAGAGCGCTATTTGCAGTTATATGAATTTTGATATAAGTCAAAATTACCACATTCTTAGCAGTTGAAAAGTATCGCAAATCACATAAATCTATCCAATACAATATAATACGCATCAATCCGTCCTCAAATGCACAAAATTCTGCGTTTCCAGCGAGTTATCAGCGTTTTTTCTGAGTCTAGTTGAAAAATTTTTGATTCTGTAAATCCGCTCGGAAGCTAGATTTTGCTTCAAAAATGCGTTATATGGCAGAATTCAGCATCAAATACATCATATTTCGTGTTTATAAAGTGCTATTTGCAGTTTCACAAACTTTGGAATAAGTCGAAATCACGCTTTTCCGCGCATATTTTCACAATCAAAAAGCTTATTCTCTCATTCAGGACCTCTTAATATGTATGAATCTATCGTCAAAGACATCATATTTCGTGTTTTCAGAGCGCTATCTGCAGTTATATGAAGTTTAAAATAAGTCAAATTACCACATTCTGAGCAGTTCCAAAGTATCGCAGATCACATGAATATATCCGATACAATATAATACGCATGAACCCGTCTTCGAATGCACAAAATTTTGCGTTTTCAGCAAGTTATCAGCGTTTTCTCTGAGTCTAGTTGAAGAATTTTTGATCCTCTAAATCTGCTTAGAAGCAACATTTTGCTTCAAAAATGAGTTGTATGACAGAATCTAGCACCAAATACATCATATTTCGTGTTTTTAGAGTGCTATTTGCAGTTTTACAAATTTTGGAATAAGTCGAAATCACGCTTTTCCGCGCAGATTTTCACAATCAAAAAGTTCATATTCCTATTCAGGACCTCATAATATGTATGAATCTATCGTCAAAAACATCATATCTCGTGTTTTCAGAGCGCTATCTGCAGTTATATGAAGTTTGGAATAAGTCAAAATTACCTCATTCTGAGCAGATTCAAAGAATCGCAAATCACATAAATCTATCCAATACAACATAATACGCACGAATCCGTCATCAAATGCACAAAATTTTTCGTTTCAAGCGAGTTATCAGCGTTTTTTCTAAGTCTAGTTGAGAAATTTTTAATTCTGTAAATCCTCTCAGAAGAATGATTTGGCTCCAAAAATGCGTTATATGGCAAAATCTAGCACCAAATACATCATATCTCTTGTTTTTAGAGTGCTATTTACAGTATTACAAACTTAGGAATAAATCGAAATCACGCTTTTCCGCGCAGATTTTCACAATCAAGAAGTTCATATTCCTATTCAGGACCTCATAATATGTATGAATCTATCGTCAAAAACATCATATTTCGTGTTTTCAGAGCGCTATCTGCAGTTATATGAAGTTAGAAATAAGTCAAAATCACAACATTCTGAGCAGTTTGAAAATATCGCAAATCACATAAATCTATTCAATACAACATAATACGCATGAATCCGTCCTCAAGTGCACAAAATTTTGCGTTTCCAGCGAGTGATCAGCGTTTTTCCTGAGTCTAGTTGAGAAATTTTTGATTATTCAAATCTGCTCAGAAGCAAGATTTTGCTTGAAAAATGCGTTATATGGCAGAATCTAGCACCCAATACATCATATTCCGTGTTTTCAGAGTGCTATTTGCAGTTTTACAAACTTTGGAATAGGTCGAAATCACGCTTTTCCGCGAAGATTTTAACAATCAAAAAGTTCATATTCCTTTTCAGGACCTAATAATATATATGAATCTATCGTCGAAATCATCATATATCCTGTTTTCAGCGCGCTATCTGCAGTTATATGAAGTTTGAATTGAGTCAAAATCATGACATTCCGAGCAGTTTCAAAGTATCGCAAATCACATAAATCTATACAATACAGGATAATACGCATGAATCCGTACTCAGATGCACAAAATTCTGCGTTTCCAGCGAGTGATCAGCGTTTTTTCTGAGTCTGGTTGAGAAATTTTTGATCCTGTAAATCTGCTCAGAAACAAAATTTTGCTTGAAAAATGCGTTATATGGCAGAATCTAGCACCAAATACATCATATTCCGTGTTTTTAGAGTGCTTTTTGCAGTTCTACAAACTTTGGGATAAGTCAGAATCACGCTTTTGCGCGCAGATTCTCACAATCAAAAATGTCATATTCCTATTCAGGACCTTATAATATGTATGAATCTATCGTCAAAAACTTCATATTTCGTGTTTTCAGAGCGCTATCTGCAGTTATATGAAGTTTGAAATAAGTCAAAATTTCCACATTCTGAGCAATTCCAAAGTAGCGCAAATAACATAAATCAATCCAATACAACATGATACGCATGAATTCGTCCTCAAATGCACCAAATTTTGCGTTTCCAGCAAGTTATCAGCGATTATTCTGAGTCTAGTTGAGAAATTTTTGATTCTATAAATCTGCTCAAAAGCATGATTTTGCTTGAAAAATGCGTTATATGGTAGAATCTAGCACCAAATACATCATATTCCGTGTTTTTAGAATGCCATTTGCAGTCTTACAAACTTTGGAATAAGTCAAAATCACACTTTTCCGCGCAGATTTTAATAATCAAAAAGTTCATATTCCTATCAAGGACATCATAATATGTATGAATCTATCGTCGAATACATCATATTTCGTGTTTTCAGAGCGCTATCTGCAGTTATATGAAGTTTGAAATAAGTCAAAATTACCACATTCTGAGCAGTTTCAAAGTATCGCAAATCACATAAATCTATCCAATACAACATAATACGCATAAATCCGTCTTCAAATGCGAAAATTCTGCGTTTCCAGCGAGTTATCGACGTTTTTTTTGAGTCTGGTTGAGAAATTTTTGATTCTGTAAATCTGCTCAGAAACCAGATTTTGCTCCAAAAATGCGTTATATGGCAGAATCCAGCACCAAATACATCATATTTCGTGTTTTTAGAGTGCCATTCGCAGTTTTACAAACTCTGGAAAGAGTCAAAATCACGCTTCTTCGCGCAGATTTTCACAATCAAAAAGTTCATATTCCTATTCAGGACCTTATAATATGTATGAATCTATCGTGAAATTATCATATTTCGTGTTTTCAGAGCGCTATCTGCAGTTATATGAAGTTAGAAATAAGTCAAAATTACCACATTCTGAGCAGTTTCAAAATATCGCAAATCACATAAATCTATCCAATACAACATAATACGCATGAATCCGTTCTCAAGTGCACAAAATTTTGCGTTTCCCGCGAGTTATCAGCGTTATTTCTGAGTCTAGTTGAGAAATTTTTCAATCTGTAAATCTGCTCAGAAGCAAGATTTTGCTTAAAAAATGCGTTATGTGGCAAAATCTAGCAGCAAATACATCATATTCCGTGTTTTCAGGTGCTATTTGCAGTTTTAGAAACTTTGGGATAAGTCGAAATCACGCTTTTCCGCGAAGATTTTTACAATCAAAAAGTTCATATTCCTATTCAGGACCTCATTATATGTATGAATCTATTGTCAGAAACATTATTTTTTGTGTCTTCAGAGCGCTATCTGCAGTTATATGGAGTTTAAAATTAGTCAAAATTACCACATTCTGACAGTTTGGAAGTATCGCAAATCACATAAATCTATCCAATACAACATAATACGCATGAATCCGTCCTCAAATGCAGAAATTTTGCGTTTCCAGCGAGTTATCAGCGTTTTTTCTGAGTCTAGTTGAGAAATTTTTGATTCTGTAAATCTGCTCAGAATCCAAATTTTGCTTCAAAAATGCGTAATATAGCAGAATCTTACACCAATTACATCATATTTCGTGTTTTTAGAGTGCCATTCACAGTTTTACAAACTTTGGAATAAGTCGAAATCACGCTTCTCCGCGCAGATTTTCACCATCAAGAAGTTCATTTTTCTATTCAGGACCTCATAATATTGTGACGTGCGGGAGTGAGAGGTGAGCTCCTGAATACGACGCAGTATGGGGAGGGGCTTCTTGTCGCTTCTTACGCCGCGCTACGTCGCAGCGCATCACCCCTCCCAATGGAAGCCCCTAGCAATTCCTGGAAATGGAAAGAGTCGCGAAAATCGAAAATTCGAGAAGGACGGTGTTTCTCTATATAAGGCCAAGCCAACGACGTTCAGGACAGTACAGTAATGAGAGTATTAGTGGAAATAAATTATAAACAGTGACAGTGAAGTGAGAGTGTATATAAATAGTGAAATATAAATATCTGTGACTTTGATTAAATTAGAATTAAGTGATTGATATATAAATATACTGTTATTAGTGACATAAGAAGAATTAAAGATTTTATTTCATTTAGATTATTAAATAGTGACTTTTATTTATTTACAGAGTGATTCATCGAGCATTAAACATTACAGTGGTGTCAGGTGTGAGGTTGCTATAAACAATTTAGTATTTTGTTTATTGCTGTTTTGTAAAATTGGATAATGGCGTCTACGAAGCTGTTGAAAGATTTGAAGGTCGCAGAGTTGAAATATCAATTGGAAGAGCGGGATTTGGAAACCAGTGGCCGCAAACAAGTTTTAATGGAACGACTTCGAGGAGCTATGACTGAAGATGGTGAGGACCCTGATACATATTTGTTTGAGGTTCAACTTTCTTTAACCGATTTGGCTATAAATTTAGAATCAAAATTAAAAGAAAATTCTACAAGTTCAAAAGAAGATTTAGAATCAAAATTAAAAGAAAATTCTATAAATTTAGAATCAAAATTAAAAGAAAATTCCACAAGTTTGGAAGAGAATTTGGAATTAAAATTGAAAGAAAATTCTACGAGTTTAAAAGAAGATTTATTAGGAAAGTTAGAAGAAAATTCTAGAAACTTGAGAGAAGAACTGCATGGAAAGATGGAGGAAAATACAAAGAAAGTTGAACAGCAACTGGAAAATTTTAGAGAAAATTCAAAGGTATGGGAGGAAGTATTTGAAGATAATTGTAAAATGTTAGAAGAATTGGATGCAAAATTGGATTCGAAATTGGATACAAAATTGGATTCGAAATTGGATGAAAAAATGAAGATTTTTGAAGAAAAATTCAAATTTGGTGTTTCATCTCCGGAAAAAGCTTCAAAAGCTGAAATAATTGAGTTATCCGCACCAAATCTTGACTCAACTACAAAAATGCGTGTCAAACCTCCAACCTTTGATAGTCAAACATCTTGGATTAATTACCATAGGCAATTTGAAGCCGCTGCTAAGGCTAATGGCTGGAATGATACTGAGAAAGTTTCAGCACTTACAGTTGCTCTCCGAGGAGATGCGGTAAACATTTTACAGGCTATTCCACCGGAAGAAGACAACAATTACAAAAAATTGGTCCAGCGACTGGAGCTGCGATACGGCCATGCACACTTGGAGGAAGTGTATCATACGCAGCTCAAGAACCGATACCAACGTCCCAGCGAGAGTCTACAGGAGTTCGAAGCTGATGTGGCACGCCTAGTTCGACTGGTCTATCCAACTGGCCCGGATGATTTCTTGGAAAGCTGGGCTGTGAGGATATTTGTGGACCGAATCAGAGACCATGAAACGCAGCAAGCCCTACGTTTGGCGCGGCCGAAGAAACTGGTGGAAGCATTGGCTCATGCACTGGAATACGAAGCGGCAAAGCAGGCGTCCAGAAGCAGTGCCCGAGTGCGAGAGGTTACCTGCGACTCCGATACCACGGAAAGCTTGGAAGCCCAGGTTCAGCGGTTGGTCCAGGAAGCAGTGAAAGATCTCAAGAATTCCAGACAACTTCGGTGTTGGAACTGTGGAGAACTAGGTCATCCAAAAAGTCGATGCAAGAAACCCTTGAAGACGTGGCCCAAGAATAGCTCCAAGCAGGAAAACTAGATCGGGTCGATGTGCCGGGGCAAATATCGATCCAACCTAAACCTGCCCCATAAAATATTGCAATCATCGCTTCGCTACGTCATCAGTTTGATAGTTTATTTGTGGATGGATACATAGACGACAAGCCATGTAGTATTTTGTTGGACACAGGCGCAACGAAGACCATAGTGAGACCCGATTTACTGCGTCCGAGCAAATCGTGCATGAGGACAAAATGGCGACTTCGAACAGCTACAGGTGACTCAGCTACTACACATGGAGAAGTTGACGTCGTCATCATGATTGGAGGAACAAAAATTGGACACCGTATCTTGGTAGCTGATATAGAAGAAGACTGTATCCTTGGAATGGATATAATGAGAAGATACGGATTCGATCTTAATATGAAAAACGGCGTGATCAAAATCAATAATGAAGAGGTCGTCCTACATTATCAAGAAGATTCTTCAGCTTGCTTAATGCTGGCAGAAGACCTTGCGATTCCTGAGCGATGCGAAGAAATTGTACCAGCTACAGTAGGTGGTGAGATTCGAGAAGGGAGAGTCGCAATGCTGGAACCAAACGATAATGTTCAGCAAGGGATTTTGGTTGCTAAGACCCTCATAAGTTCAGAAGAAATAGTACCGGTAAGAATAATAAACGTTAATTATTATGCAGTAAAACTGAAAGCCGGTACTATTTTAGGACGCCTCGCAAGAGTGTCCACTATAAAAACCACCGAACAAGACGTAAAGATAAGACCCAACTGCGACAAATTTTCGAGAGAACTATTTAGTTCAGTACTATCCAAAGGACAACAATTAAACAATCGGCAACGTGCACAAGCAAAAGATCTAATACGCCGATTCCAAGAGGTGTTTGGAACCAGTGAGGGGCGAAAAGGAAGAACAAATATTGTTCATCACAAAATTGACACCGGCGATGCACGACCAATTCGACAAGCCCCACGACGACTCCCGATTGCGAAGAGAGGAGACGCTGAAGCTATCATCCGAGATATGGAGCAGGACGGTATTATTGAACCCTCGAACAGTCCATGGGCCTCTCCGGTGGTACTTGTGAAGAAGAAAGACGGGTCTACACGATTTTGTGTCGACTATCGCCAGCTGAATAACGTTACTAAGAAGGACAGTTATCCTTTATCCAGGATTGATGACACCTTGGATACTCTGGCAGGGTCAAAGATCTTCTCAACCTTAGATCTCAAGAGTGGGTATTGGCAAGTAGCGATGGACGAGAAAGACCGAGAGAAAACTGCATTTACTATCGGCAGTGGATTGTGGCAATTTACAATCATGCCATTCGGCCTATGTAATGCTCCTGCTACTTTCGAGCGACTGATGGAGACCGTACTCAAAGGACTATCATGGAAAACTTGCTTGGTGTACCTGGACGATATAATTGTGATGGGCAAATCATTTGAAGACCATTTGAAAAATCTGGAGCAGGTATTTGAACATTTAAAGAAAGCTGGTTTGAAACTTAGTCCAAAGAAATGCCACTTATTTCAAAAACGGGTGAACTATTTGGGACATGTGGTCTCCGAAGAAGGCGCAGCAGTTGATACAGAGAAAATTAAGACAATTCAAGAATTGCCAGTGCCTGCGGATAAACATCAGCTACGTTGTTTCCTCGGACTTTGTACTTATTACAGAAGATTCGTTTGTGGATTCGCCAATATCGCAAAACCATTAACCAGACTGACAGAAGAAAATCGTAGATATAGCTGGGATGAAGACTGCTAAGTCGCCTTCGAGCAGCTGAAGCAACTCCTAGTTCAAGCACCGATACTGAGTTACCCGAAGACGGAAGGACGTTTCATTTTGGACACGGATGCCAGCGATGTCGGAATTGGGGGAGTCTTGTCCCAATTGCAGGATGGTCAAGAAAGAGTCATTGGATACTTCAGTAAGGTTTTATCGAAGCCAGAAAGAAACTACTGTGTCACAAGACGGGAATTACTAGCAGTAGTCAAGTCCATCGAGCATTTTTACAAATATTTGTATGGCAGAAAGTTCCTGTTGAGAACTGACCACGCTGCTATAAAATGGTTACTCAAGTTCAAGAATCCTGAGGGTCAGGTCGCTCGATGGATCGAGAGACTTCAAGAATACGACTTCGACATTGAACATCGAGCCGGTACAGCGCATAAGAATGCTGATGCCCTATCAAGACGACCATGTCCCAAAGATTGTCAGCATTGTTCTAAGGCTGAAGCAAAAGCATTCCGGACAATTGTCATTGACGATGCTTGGCAACCACAAGAGATAGAAAAGGACATAGATGGCGACTCAGAGTTGCGAATTATTCAAGAATGGAAGAAGACAGGAACAAGAACGACATGGCAAGAGATGGCACTATACTCCCCGACGATCAAATCCTACTGGGCGCAATGGGATTCCATAATCCTGGATGAAGGCGTCTTGAAGCGTGTCCTGAAAGATCCGGATGAAACCAAGAGTAGAGAACAGCTGATTGTTCCTAGAGGTCGGGTTCCAGAGGTCTTGAGACATCTCCATGATGGAGTGAGTGGAGGACATCTTGGGGCAACGAAGACTCTGCAGAGAGTTCGTGAGCGGTTTTATTGGCTAAACTGCAAAGAAGACGTTAGGGAATGGTGCAGGAAATGCACTACGTGCGCTTCAAGCAACGGACCGCAGAAACGACCAAGAGCTCCGATGCGACAGTATAATGTCGGTAGTCCATTCGAGAGGATAGCCATCGACGTAGCAGGGCCATTTCCCGAATCAGACGTAGGAAGTAAATACATTGTTGTCGTCATGGACTACTTTAGTAAATATGCGGAAGCATATGCCGTTCCTAATCAAGAGGCCGCTACTATTGCAGACGTCCTAGTGAAGAACTGGATCTGTCGTTTTGGCGTACCCTTGGAACTCCATTCTGACCAGGGAAGAAACTTTGAATCTACACTTTTCCAAGGGATATGCGAAGTACTGAATATTCGTAGAACCAGAACTACTGCATTACAACCAGTGTGTCTGATGGAATGGTGGAACGGATGAATAGGACCATCAACAGACACCTGGCCAAAGTTGTCTCTAGTCACCAGAAAGACTGGGACAAATATTTCCATCTGTTCCTTTTGGCTTACCGCTCATCCGTACACGAAACAACCGGACAGACTCCAGCAAGAATTATCTTTGGACGGGAACTTCGACTACCATGCGACCTAAAGTTCGGCTGCAAACCTGGAGAAGACTTGGCTGGTGAAGATTATGTCATTAATTTAAGGCGTCAGATGGACGATATCCACTCCCGAGTCCGTATAAACATCCAGAATGCCAGCGACCGGATGAAAGAGACCTACGACGTCAAGGCACAAGACGGGGGTTTTCAACCAGGAGACTCTGTGTGGCTTTATAACCCAGGGCGGCGACGTGGCCTGTCTCCAAAATTACAGACATCTTGGGAAGGGCCTTACGAAGTCATCAGAAGAATAAACGACATAATCTACGAAATCAGACGCAACCCCAAGAGCAAATCAAGAGTGGTGCACTTCAATCGGCTAGCACCATTTGCAGGAGACAATAATGAAGATCCCAACGACGCACGTGCTCGTAAGATCCATGCGCAGGAAGATTCATTTGAGAAGTTTATGAAGACTTTTTCAAGTGGACGTCGGGCTCGATTCGGAATAACTACCGAAGTGCAACAGGATCTATTCAGAGTCCCGGCCGACTACTCCTTGGTCCATTGTGTATCAAGAGATTTGGAGATGTCCCGAGGAATAGCAGCAGTTTTCAAGAAGAAGTTTGGCAGAACAGAACACCAGAAGCCTACAGTAGGGAAGACCATCTGTCTGCGGGACAATACGACAACCAAGGAACGCTATATTTACCACATGGTAACGAAAGATAAATTTCATCATAAACCAACCTACCGTTCCATGTGGGAAACGCTGCAAGACATGCGAGGCCATTTAATGCAGAACGACATCCTGAAACTGGCAATACCAAAATTAGGCTGCGGTCTGGATGGATTAGATTGGAAGATCGTTCGAAATATGATAGAGGTAACATTCCAGAACAGCGGAATTCAAATATTGGTCTGCTGCTTCCACCCAGTAGGCCCGATCGAACCAAAAACTGTCGACTGCTACTTCTACCAAACTACTGGTTGCACCAAGGGCGGCGAGTGTCGATTCCGGCATAGACATGAAGATGTGTTTCGGGACAAAACATTCTTAAGAATAGGGCAGTGTGACGTGCGGGAGTGAGAGGGGAGCTCGTGAATACGACGCAGTATGGGGAGGGGCTTCTTGTCGCCTCTTACGCCGCGCTACGTCGCAGCGCATCACCCCTCCCAATGGAAGCCCCTAGCAATTCCTGGAAATGGAAAGAGTCGCGAAAATCGAAAATTCGAGAAGGACGGTGTTTCTCTATATAAGGCCAAGCCAACGACGTTCAGGACAGTACAGTAATGAGAGTATTAGTGGAAATAAATAATAAACAGTGACAGTGAAGTGAGAGTGTATATAAATAGTGAAATATAAATATCTGTGACTTTGATTAAATTAGAATTAAGTGATTAATATATAAATATACTGTTATTAGTGACATAAGAAGAATAAAAGATTTTATTTCATTTAGATTATCAAATAGTGACTTTTATGTATTTACAGAGTGATTCATCGAGCAATAAACATTACAAAATGTATGAATTTATCGTCAAAAACATCATATTTCGTGTTTTCAGAGCGCTATCTGCAGTTATATGAAGTTTGAAATGAGTCAATATTACCACATTCTGAGCAACTTCAAAGTATCGCAAATCACATAAATCTATCCAATACAACATAATACGCATGAATTTGTCCTCAAATGCACAAAATTTTGCGTCTCCAGCGAGTTATCAGCGTCTTTTCTGAGTCTAGTTGAGAAATTCTTGATTCTGTAAATCTGCTCAGAAGTAGAATTTTGCTTCAAAAATGCGTTATATGGCGGAATCTAGCAACAAATAAATCATATTTCGTGTTGTTAGAATGCTATTTGCAGTTACACAAACTTTGAAATAAGTCGAAATCACGCTTTTCCGCGAAGATTTTCACAATCAAGAAGTTCATATTCCTATTCAGGACCTCATAATATGTATGAATCTATCGTCAAAAACATCATATTTTGTGTTTTCAGAGCGCTATCTGCAGTTATATGAAGTTTGAATTAAGTCAAAAAGACCACATTCTGAGCTGTTTCAAAGTATCACAAATCACATAAATCTATCCAATAGAACATTATACGCATGGATCTGTCCTCAAATGCACTAAATTTTGCGTTTCCAGCGAGTTATCAGCGTTTTCACTAAGTCTAGTTGAGAAATTTTTGATTCTGTAAATCTGCTCAGAAGCAAGATTTTGCTTGAAAAATGCGTTATGTGGCAGAATCTAGCACCAAATACATCATATTTTGTGTTTTAAGATTGCTATTCGCAGTTATACAAACTTTGGAATAAGTCAAAATCACGCTTTTCCGTGCAGATTTTCACAATCAAAAAGTTCATATTCCTATCCAGGACCTCATAATATGTATGAATCTTCTGTCAAAAACATCATATTTCGTGTTTCCAGAGCGGTATCTGCAGTTATATGAAGTCTGAAATAAGTCAAAATTACCACTTTCTCCGCAGTTCAAAAGTATCGCAAATCACATAAATCTATCCAATACAATATAGTACGCATGAATCCGTCCTCAAATGCACGAAATTCTGCGTTTCCAGCGAGTTATCAGCGTTTTTTCTGAGTCTAGTTGAGAAATTTTTGATTCTGCCAATCTGCTCAGAAGCAAGATTTTGCTTCAAAAATGCTTTATATGGCAGGATCTAGCACCAAATACATCATATTTCGTGTTTTTAGAGTGCTATTTGCAGTTTTACAAACTCTGGGATAAGTCGAAATCATGCTTTTCCGCAAAGATTTTTACAATCAAAAAGTTCATATCCCTATTCAGGACCGCATAATATGTATGAATCTATCGTCAGAAACATTATATATCGTGTTCTCAGAGCGCTATCTGCAGTTATATGAAGTTTGAAATAAGTCAAAATTACCACATTCTGAGCAGTTTCAATGTATCGCAAATCACATAAATCTATCCAATACAACGTAATACGCATGAATCCGTCCCCAAATGCTCAAAATTTTGCGTTTCCAGCAAGTTATCAGCGTTTTTTCTGAGTCTAGTTATGTGATTTTTTGATCTGTAAATCTGCTCAGAAGCAAGATTGTGCTCAAAAAATGCGTTATATGGCAGAATCTAGCACCAAATACATCATATCTTGTGTTTTTAGAGTGCTATTTGCAGTTTTACAATTTTTGGAATAAGTCGGAATCACGCTTTTCCGCGCAGATTTTTACTATCAAAAAAATCATATTCCTATTCAGGACCTCATAATATGTATGAATCTATCGTCAAATACATCATATTTTGTGTTTTCAGATGGCTATCTGCAGTTATATGAATTTTGAATTAAGTCAAAATCACTACATTCTGAGCAGTTTCAAAGTATCGCAAATCACATAAATCTATATAATACAGAATAATATGCATGAATTTGTCCTCAAATGCACTAAATTTGGCGTGCCCAGCGAGCTATCAGCGTCATTTCTAAGTCTAGTTGAGAAATTTTTGTTTCTGTAAATCTGCTCAGAAGCCAGATCCTGCTTCAAAATTGCGTTGAATGGCAGAATCTAGCACCTAATACATCATATTTTGTGTTTTTGGAGTGCTATTTGCAGTTTTACAAACTTTGGAATGAGTTGATATCACGCATTTCCGCGCAGATTTTCACTATCAAAAAGTTCATATTCCTATTCAGGACCTCATAAAATGTATGAATCTATCGTAAAAAACATCATATCTTATGTTTTCAGAGCGCTATCTGCAGTTTATTCGAATTTTGAAATAAGTCAAAATCACCACATTCTGAGCAATTTCAAAGTATCGCAAATCACATAAATCTATCCAATACATCATAATACGCATGATCCGTCCTGAAATGCACAAAATTTTGCGTTTCCAGCGAGTTATCAGCGGCTTTTCTGAGTCTAGTTGAGAAATTTTTGATTCCGTTAATCTGCTCAGAAGTAAGATTTTGCTTCAAAAATGCGATAAATGGCAGAATCTAGCACCAAATACATCATATTCCGTGTTTTTAGAGTGCTATTTGCAGTTTTACAAACTCTGGAATAAGTCAAATTCACGCTTTTCCGCGGAGATTTTCACAATCAAAATGTTCATATTCCTATTCAGGACCTTATGATATTCATGAATCTATCGTCAAAAACATCATATTTCGTGTTTTCAGAGCGCTATCTGCAGTTATATGAATTTTGAATCAAGTCAAAATCACCACATTCTGAGCAGTTTAAAGTATCGCAAATCGCATGAATCTAACCAATACAACATGATACGCATGAATCCGTCCTCAAATGCACGAAATTTTGCGTTTCCAGCGAGTTATCAGCGTTTTCTCTGAGTCTAGTTGCGAAATTTTTGATTCTGTAAATCTGCTCAGAAGCAAGATTTTGCTTGAAAAATGCGTTATATGGCAGAATATAGCACCAAATACATCATATTTCGTGTTTTTAGAATGCTATGTGCAGTTTTACAAATTTTGGGATAAGTCGGAATCACGCTTTTCCGCGCAGATTTTCACAATCAAAAAGTTCATATTCCTATTCAGGACCTCATAATATGTATGAATCTATCGTCAACAAAATCATATATCGTGTTTTCAGAGCGCTATCTGCAGTTATATGAACTTTGAAATAAGTCAAAATTACCACATTCTGAGCAGTTTCAAAGTATCGCAAATCACATAAATCTATCCAATACAACATAATACGCATGAACCCGTCCTCAAATGCACAAAATTTTGCGTTTCCTGCAAGCTATCAGCGTTTTTTCTGAGTCTAGTTAAGTAATTTTTTTAACTGTTAATCTGCTCAGAAGCAGGATTCTGCCCAAAAAATGCGTTATATGGCAGAATCTAGTACCAAATACATCATATTTTGTGTTTTTAGAGTGCTATTTGCAGTTTTACATTTTTTGGAATAAGTCGGAATCACGCTTTACCGCGCAGATTTTCACTATCAAAAAGTTAAGATTCCTATTTAGGACCTCATAATATGTATGAATCTATCGTAAAAAACATCATATTTTGTGTTTTCAGAGCGTTATCTGCAGTTATATGAATTTTGAAATAAGTCAAAATCACCACATTCTGAGCAGTTTCAAAGTAGCGCAAATAACATAAATCTATTCAATACAACATGATACGCATGAATTCGTCCTCAAATGCACAAAATTTTGCGTTTCCAGCGAGTTATCAGCGTCTTTTCTGAGTCTAGTTGAGAAATTTTTGATTCTGTTAATCTGCTCAGAAGTAAGATTTTGCTTCAAAAATGCGATAAATGGCAGAATCTAGCACCAAATACATCATATTCCGTGTTTTTAGAGTGCTATTTGCAGTTTTACAAACTCTGGAATAAGTCGAATTCACGCTTTTCCGCGGAGATTTTCACAATCAAAATGTTCATGTTCCTATTCAGGACCTTATAATATTCATGAATCTATCGTCAGAAACATCATATTTCGTGTTTTCAGAGCGCTATCTGCAGTTATATGAAGCTTGAAATAGGTCAAAATTACCACATTCTGAGCAGTTTCAGAGTATCGCAAATCACATCAATCTATCCAATACAACATTATACACATGTATCCGTCCTCAAATGCACAAAATTTTGCGTGCCTAGTGAGTTATCAGCGTCTTTTCTGAGTCTAGTTGAGGAATTTTTGATTCTGTAAATCTGCTCAGAAGTAAGATTTTGCTTCAAAAATGCGTTGTATGGCAGAATCTAGCACCAAATACATCATATTTTGTGTTTTTAGAGTGCTATTTGCAGTTTTACAAACTTTGGAGTAAGTCGAAATCATGCTTTCACGCGGAGATTTTCACAAGCAAAAAGTTCTTATTCCTATACAGGACCTCATAATATGTATGAATCTATCATCAGAAACATCATAATTTGTGTTTTCAGAGCGCTATCTGCAGTTATATGAAGTTTGAATTAGGTCAAAATCACCACATTCTGAGCAGTTTCAGAGTATCGCAAATCACATAAATCTATCCAATACAACATAATACGCATGAATACGTCCTCAAATGCACAAAATTTTGCGTTTCCAGCGAGTTATCAGCGTTTTTTCTGAGTCTAGTTGGGAAATTTCTGACTCTGTAAATCTGCTCAGAAGCTAGGTTTTGCTTTAAAACTGCTTTATACTGCAGAATATAGCACAAAATACATCATATTTCGTGTTTCTAGAGTGCTATTTGCAGTTTCACAAATTTTGGAATGAGTCGAAATCACGCTTTTCCGCGCAGATTTTCACAAACAAAAAGTTCGTATTCCTATTCTGGATCTCATAATATGTATGAATTCATCGTCAAAAACATCATATATCGTGTTTTCAGAGCGCTATCTGCAGTTATATGAAGTTTGAAATAAGTCAAAATTACCACATTCTGAGCAGTTTCAAAGTAGCGCAAATAACATAAATCTATCCAATATTACAGAATATAGCACCAAATACATCATACTACGTGTTTTCAGAATGCTATGTGCAGTTTTACAAATTTTGGAATAAGTCGGAATCACGCTTTTCCGCGCAGATTTTCACAATGAAAAAGTTCATATTCCCATCCAGGACCGCTTAATATGTATGAATCTATCGTCAAAAACATCATATATCGTGTTTTCAGAGCGCTATCTGCAGTTATATGAAGTTTGAATTAAGTCAAAATGACCACATTCTGAGCTGTTTCAAAGTATCGCAAATCACATAAATCTATCCAATACAACATAATACGCATGAATCTGTCCTCAAATGCACTAAATTTTGCGTTTCCAGCGAGTTATCAGCGTTTTCACTGAGTCTAGTTGAGAAATTTTTGATTCTGTAAATCTGCTCAGAAGCAAGATTTTGCTTGAAAAATGCGTTATGTAGCAAAATCTAGCGCCAAATACATCATATTCCGTGTTTTCAGATTGCTATTTGCAGTTTAACAAACTTTGGAATAAGTCAAAATCACGCTTTTCCGCGCAGATTTTCACAATCAAAAAGTTCATATTCCTATCCAGGATCTCATAATATGTATGAATCTTCCGACAAAAACATCATATTTCCTGTTTTCAGAGCGGTTTCTGCAGTTATATGAAGTCTGAAATAAGTCAAAATTACCACATTCTGAGCAGTTTAAAAGTATCGCAAATCACATAAATCTATCCAATACAACATAATACGCATGAATTCGTCCTCGAATGCACAAAATTCTGCGTTTCCAGCGAGTTATCAGCGTTTTTTCTGAGTCTAGTTGAGAAATTTTTGATTCTGCCAATCTGCTCAGAAGCAAGGATTTGCTTCAAAAATGCTTTATATGGCAGAATCTGGCACCAAATACATCATATTTCGTGTTTTTAAAGTGCTATTTGCAGTTTTACAAATTTTGGAATGAGTCGGAATCACGCTTTTCCGCGAAGATTTTTACAATCAAAAAGTTCATACTCCTATTCAGGACCTCATTAGATGTATGAATCTATTGTCAGAAACAATATTTTTAGTGTCTCCAGAGCGCTATCTGCAGTTATATGAAGTTTGAAATAAGTCAAAATTACCATATTCTGAGCAGTTTCAAAGTAGCGCAAATAACATAAATCTATCCTATACAACATAATACGCATGAATTTGTCCTCAAATGCACATAATTTTGCGTCTCCAGCGAGTGATCAGCGTTTTTTCTGAGTCTACTTGAGAAATTTTTGATTCTGTAAATCTGCTCAGAAGCAAGATTTGGCTTCAAAAATGCGTTGTATGGCAGAGTCTTGCACCAAATACATCATATTTCGTGTTTTTAAAGTGCTATTTGCTGTTTTACAAATTTTGGAATGAGTCGGAATCACGCTTTTCCGCGCAGATTCTCACAATCAAAAAAAGTTCATATTCCTATTCAGGACCTCATTATATGCAAGAATTTATCGTCAAAAACATCATATTTTGTGTTTTCAGAGCGCTATCTGCAGTTATATGAATTTTGAATTAAGTCAAAATCACCACATTCTGAGCAGTTTCAAAGTATCGCAAATCGCATGAATCTATCCAATACAACATGATACGCATGAATCCGTCCTCAAATACACAAAGTTTTGCGTTTCCAGCGAGTTATCAGCGTTTTCTCAGAGTCTAGTTGAGGAATTTTTGATTCTGTAAATCTGCTCAGAAGCAAGATTTTGCTTTAAAAATGCGTTATATTACAGAATATAGCACTAAATACATCATATTTCGTGTTTTTAGAATGCTATGTGCAGTTTCACAAATTTTGGAATAAGTCGGAATCACGCTTCTCCGCGCAGATTTTCACAATCAAAAAGTTCATATTCCTATCCAGGATCTCATAATATGTATGAATCTATCGTCAAAAATATCATATATCGTGTTTTCAGAGCGCTATCTGCAGTTATATGGAGTTTGAATTAAGTCGAAATCATCACATTCTGAGCTGTTTCAAAGTATCGCAAATCACATAAATCTATTCAATACAACATGATACGCATGAATCTGTCCTCAAATGCACTAAATTTTGCGTTTCCAGCGAGTTATCAGCGTTTTCACTGAGTCTAGTTGAGAAATTTTGGATTCTGTAAATCTGCTCAGAAGCAAGATTTTGCTTAAAAAGTGCGTTATATGGAAAAATCTAGCACCATATACATCATATTCCGTGTTTCCAGATTGCTATTTGCAGTTTTACAAACTTTGGAATAAGTCAAAATCACGCTTTTCCGCGCAGATTTTCACAATCAAAAAGTTCATATTCCTATCCAGGACCTCATAATATGTATGAATCTTTCGTCAAAAACATCATATTTCGTGTTTTCAGAGCGGTATCTGCAGTTATATGAAGTCTGAAATAAGTCAAAATTACCACATTCTGAGCAGTTTAAAAGTATCGCAAATCACATAAATCTATCCAATACAACATAATACGCATGAAGCCGTCCTCGAATGAACAAAATTCTGCGTTTCCAGCGAGTTATCAGCGTTTTTTCTGAGTCTAGTTGAGAAATTTTTTATTCTGCCAATCTGCTCAGAAGCAAGATTTTGCTTCAAAAATGCTTTATATGGCAGAATCTAGCACCAAATACATCATATTTCGTGTTTTTAGAGTGCTATTTGCAGTTTTACTTTGGGATAAGTCGAAATCAAGCTTTTCCGCGAAGATTTTTAAAATCAAAAAGTTCATATTCCTATTCAGGACCTCATTAGATGTATGGATCTATTGTCAGAAACATTATTTCCATTGTCTTCAGAGCGCTATCTGCAGTTATATGAAGTTTAAAATAAGTCAAAATTACCACATTCTGAGCAGTTTGAAAGTATCGCAAATCACATAAATCCATCCAATACAACATAATACGCATGAGTCCGTCCTCAAATGCACAAAATTTCGCATTTCCAGCGAGTTATCAGCCTTTCTTCCAAGTCTAGTTGAGAAATTTTTGATTCTGTGAATTCGTTCAGAAGCAAGATGCTTTAAAAATGCTTTAAAAATAATGTAATAATTATATTTTGTGAAATCTTGAGCTAAGTTGCGATCTATTCAAGGGTGGGGGAGCTAAGAGTGGGGTGAGAATGTTGCCGATGCAACAATCATCGATGTGTAAATCATAATGATTACTATTTTGGAATATTTTTTCTGTATATATTGAATACATTATTGCATTCTTATCATTTGAATGTCTAATTCCTAATGCATGATAATTCCTAATGCATGACTAAAACAGTAAAAATACTTTTCTCTTCACTATTGGAAGGGGCATCCGTACCATAGTATCATTGTTCTGCATTATCTATATGAATTTCTGAATGCATGCTTGAGCTTGGAAATTCAGCATGTCCCAATATCATACCTTCCTCATCAAAATGAGACTTGCATCTAGCTCGTTTCTTGAAGTCCCAATGTTGGATTCCTCCAAATAAAATCAAAATAGTAGCATTTTCATTGTATGGCGAATGTATAATATTCAAATTTGTATATTTAGACCATAAATTGAAAGCTTTTTCAAATAAATATTGAACAATACTATTTGTTCTTCTTGAATCTCAAGTAATTGTAGAATTTCCTCATAATATATAATAAGTATTAAAGACATTCATATCTTTAACACCGCATCTAGAATATGAAATGAGTTTCAGAACATTTTCAATTGTTTCATTGGATTGCGTTAAATTGAAATTGGTTTGTATTAGCTTCAGTGCTGTTATATACGATGGATCTTTTTCAGTTGAACTAAAAACCTTCTCTTCACTCACATTAAGATATCCATATGTAAATAAGTAATCAATAATTGATCCAAAATTTTCATTTTTCTCACAATACTCGCGGTAATTAATAATAATATGACTAGAACCACTTTGTAAACCATATTCTACAGTGTTTAAATAACTAATATATGATTTATGAGATACTTCGACTTTATATGGAAAAAAAAGCTAAAATGATAACAGAAAATGGAGGGGGTAAAAGGGGTTGATACAGCTGAAAATAAATTCAATAATTCAAAAAAACATTGAAATTTCTATTATATATTTATGTATTCATGATGTTATACATTTCATTATAATCTAAGTGACTTTTTATTTGATAAATATTACTTATTGCAAAATTATTAAAATGTCTGGAACATGACTTATTCGATGGGGAACTCTGAAGAGACTTACATTCTTCACCCAAAGAAATTATTGTGGAATTCAAGTTGAAAGATTCTAGAAAGGTTTTCTTCATATCCCCTTTGACATATATTGTTGATGCACCTTGTAATATTAGTAGAATCAAATTTAGAATTCCATTATATTTTATGTATCCATCACTCTAGTTCAAACCATGGTGATTATTATACAACCATCCTGCTTGTTTTCTATATTTATGTTGCAACTTATTCCAAGGAAATGGTTCTTTGAAGAAAAAATTTTCCAGTTAGTTGCCATCTCTTGTAAGAATTGCAGTTTCTTTTGCCACTATTATATAATCTCTGGCATTGAAGCCTTGTATATCAACAATTGATTCCATATTTCAGTTAGCTCTTTCGCAGTTCAATTTATACTGAAGCTCTAACAGCACTAGTAAGTGGGTTATATTCAATAATGCGATCATGTATGATAAGACAATAAACACTCGTATTCTCGGGTAATATATCATTTGATTCGAACTCCAGGCGTAAATAGACTGAACTATTTTTATCTGCTTCGTTTTGATTGGAACAATCTATTACTGTTATCGGTGCAAATGTTCTGAAATCTGTTTTATTTAGAATAGGACCAATATATGTATCATGAAAATCATAGTACACTTTGGAAAATTTTGTGTACATATCATAAAGAAGTGCATAGTGATTATTTTTGGAATCTAGATTTAAATTGTCATATGGATAAGAAACTGAGTTTAAATATAGCTTAATATTCGCTAAATTGCAACTATCAAAATGACTACTATTTTTATCTTTCAGATTTTTTTGATTTGGCTGGAAAGCAACAATAACAAATCTTGGATTTTCCAATTGAGTTGATGATCTAATTGACCAAATTTGCTTTTTTGCTGAAGGAAGAATTGGATATTCATATAAATCTCAAGAGCGAAATGGACATTTTAAGAAATAATTCGAGTTGGCAATTTTCAATAATGTCAATCTATATTCATCATCAACATATATATATATATATATATATATATATATATATATATATATATATATATATATATATATATATATATATATATATATATATATATATATATATATATATATATATATATATATATATATATATATATATAATATAGCTTAATATTCGCTAAATTGCAACTATCAAAATGACTACTATTTTTATCTTTCAGATTTTTTTGATTTGGCTGGAAAGCAACAATAACAAATCTTGGATTTTCCAATTGAGTTGATGATCTAATTGACCAAATTTGCTTTTTTGCTGAAGGAAGAATTGGATATTCATATAAATCTCAAGAGCGAAATGGACATTTTAAGAAATAATTCGAGTTGGCAATTTTCAATAATCTCAATCTATATTCATCATCAACATATATATATATATATATATATATATATATATATATATATAAGGAACACGCCATTGAATTTTGTTCAGAATAAATCTTAAATTTTCTGTACAAATATATGCATTATTATCATTTCTGGCTCTGATCAACACCAATTCTTGTGTAACATTCACCAATATTTTATAACTATCTTCACAAAATTCAAGCAACATTTTCAGTGGAACACATATATTGAAATTACCATTTTAATCTAGAATATTTATATTGAGTCCCCAACCAGCATTTTCAAGAATATCACTCTCAAATTTAGTTAATGAAGCATATGCTTTCAAAGTTGAACTAATTGCAATATTCTCCGTCTTATCAACTTCAAAACTATTTATTGAATATTTAATTTCGTCAAATAAAAATGCAATTCATTTATATGTTATTTCTGCATCCACAGGAGGTTTATTACCATCTGCTTTTGATATTTTACCTTCAATATAAAAAAAACTTTGACTAGGCAACGTATAGATATCTTGCTGTTGGATTTGAATTCTTATTTCATCGCAATTATTAAATGCTGATGCAATAATAGGTTGATGATTATGTATCTCAACACGTGTTATTGCATAATTGAAAGCAATACCAGATGTAATATCTTAAATATTATTCATTGTTTTTGTTTTTGATCTCTTTTTAGTTTTGAACCGAGTGATCTCAGGAAATTTTTATTTTCTCTTGCTAACACTTTTATAGTTGATGCTGAACTGATTCTTATCGTTGTTGTTTGCATTCTTTTATAACTAATACCTATTTATGATATTTTTTTTAAATGTAATCTAATATTTATTGTTTCACCACGAAAATTTATTTGTTTTCTTTCTTGATCAACAGTATTTACAGTTATATTGTTTATGGTTTGAGTGTTCACTGGTAAATAAATCACATTTGGAGGAGCCTCATTGATTTTATACCCAGGCTCTACTGGATAGAACTCATGTAAAATATGCATGGGTAATCCATTCTTATATGATCCAGTCACAATATTACATTCATTTAATATAGCATTCACCTTAACTATATTGACAGGTAGATCACTTTCTAAAATTCGCTTTTTGAACCCCAATGAAGATCCAATTATATCATCTTTTGTGAAATCAATATCAACAGTACCCTTAAGCTCACATTTTAAAGTGTTATTATTTGGTTTTGAACCTATGAAATTGTGTGCAAATTTTTTTCTCTCTCTATTCTATTAGTATAAAGTTTCTCCTCGAAATCGCAATCATAATTTGGATCTCTCAATTCTTTTTTCAATATATTGTTAATATTCTCAATTTCATATGACCCAACTGGAATAGATATTACTTGGAAATCTGTATTTGTACTTGAAATGGTTTTACAATAAAATTTATTATCTGTTGTATCAATATTTGGTATTGAACGATATGATTCAAAGTTGATCAATCCAATTACATAATCCCTGCTTTTCAAATCAATTGGTGAAAAGAAGTCTGCACTTAGTGTAGACGTATTTCCACTAAGTTATCGACTTTATTTCTATACTGATGTATTTAACGATTATTTTTTGAATTTTATGAGGAATTTCAAACACAAAAGACCACAATTGAAAGAATTAAATTTTTTATAGCGCTTATAATTAAAGGTGATGTTAGCCTTGTTTCCAAAATATTCAATTAACTCTATTGGTGGAGCAAAATTTCTAAAACTATCAAAAAACTGAACGTTTTCACCTCTTTTTATATACTAAACCCAGTGTGTATCAGCTCTTGCAAAGGAATCGAGATTAATAACTGCCGACTCATTTTTTAATGGTTTTATAGGTAATGTATCACGCATATATACACCACGAAAATATTTTATTTTATGAGCACGAGCAAATTAATGGTCTTTTGGGAATTTCTTTTCTCTGTATCTCTTCTCTGTTTTTTTTTTTCGTTTTTTTTTTCTATTTCCTGCGCCATGCTCATGAGGTTTTGAATATAAACCACTACCTAGGGCTTTTTTACACCATATGAAGCAGCACCACTTGCAGCACCAGCAATTGAAGCCTTCCCAATTAATGGAATTAGTGCTGCTACAAGTAAAAATCCACCATATTTTTTTGATGTTTTCAGTACTCGCTGATTCTTTAATTTTTTCGTCTTTTCTTCATACCCATACCAAGTTTTTGTTTAGCTTTCATAGAGTTTGTTATTGTCCGAGCAGCAACTCGTTCACCAAAACTTGAATTTTTCGATTTTACTCTATTCCACGCTCTTTCTTTTAATATTATATCAGCTTTATGTCTATCTTTCAAATTATTGCTTTGGGAATATGAAATATCGTGTTCACGACATGCAGCATCCAATGGATTTATACCCGTATCACCTCTTTTTAATCTCTTATCTAATTAAGTTCCAGGACCACAAAACTGATAACCTGGTATGTGCAATTCTATAGGTAGAAAGTTAATTGCCTTATTGAGTAAACCTTTACCAGCTCTGTGATATGTTACCATTGAATTAGTTTCTAGTAATGAGCTTATTTGTATATATACAACAGCTTTTATATAAAAGATTAGTAGTAATCATGGAGTTCATTAAGCAGAAAGAGCGTCTTTCAGTTCTCAATTTTGGTGCTATACAGACTAATTCTCACTTAAAAAAACATAGCATACTTTTACCTAATAGTATAAGAAGTATTATTGTGGGTCCTAGTAATTGTGGAAAGATTAATATACTTCTATGCCTTCTTACACATCCAAATGGATTGAAATTCAAGAATATTCATGTATACTCTATGTCTTCACAACAACCAAAATATAAGTTTCTAGAAAAATGTGTTTCTAGAGTAACGGGTATGAAAAATCTCTTCTATAATGTAAATACTGAAATTTTGAAACCAAATGAGGCGCGATTCTATTCAATAATTGTTTTTGATGATATTGCATGTGATAAACAAGATTGTATGCGTGATTATTCTAGTATGGGTAGACATAATGAGATTGATTGTTTTTATCTTTCACAATCATATGCAAAAATACCAAAACATTTGATTAGGGATCATGCAAATTTTATTATCATATTTAAACAAGATGAAACCAATTTACATCATATATATGACGATCATGTGAATAGTGATATGACATTCAATAAATATGAGGAATTCTGTATGAAATGATAGGGATAGTAAATATGGATTTGCAGTTATAGATGAGGATAGTGAGCAAGAAGGTCGATATCGCAAAGAATTGGATACATTTCTTAATCTCAAATCCATCTAGGAGTTTACTATAATGGATAATAAATATACGCTCTGCGGAGTAATTAAAGTGAGTAAAGTGCTTAAACAAAAGCTCAATTCATCGAAACATAATAAAATGTATAGTGATATTATGTTACAAGAAACATTTAAACCTATAACAAAACCATTTCAAGTGTTAGTGAATAATACAAAATATGAAAAAGATAGTGAAAACACTATAGCAAAAAAAATACCCTCAAATTCGAAGGGAATAAAGATACATAAAAAAAAATTGAAACAGCAACCAATTCCAAGATTAGAATTCAATTCACCAACAATTTCTGCTAAAGTAGAAGTGAATAAAAGCAGTGACAATGAGGAAGTATTTGAAAGCACACCTCAAATGTCACCAACTTTAGTTGCTAAAGGTATTTTGAATACTCCTCAAGATCAAACCGAAATGGAATCCCTAAAGCTCAAATTTGGAGACTTAGCTAGTGAATATCTTCTGAAATTTTTGAATTAAGCTAAGGATTTGGATACTATTCATGCAAAAAAATATATAGAAGATCGTGATGAATTTATATTGGGTAAAAACCAAAATAAATAAATGAAAATGATATAATGATTGATGATCAAGAATACAATGGAACAAAAGGACTTTGTGAACTCATATTCATGAAAAATTCTAAACATTATACTGCATAAGATGTAAACGAATATTCAAGAATTTTAAATCATACACAAGCACATGAGCAATCAAATAATATGTTGGAACGATCCACTTATCCAAAATATTTCAAAATAATTAAACCGTTTTTAAGTGAAAAAAAAGGGTTTCGAGCTTCAACAAGAAAAAAAGTGCAAACCAAAAAATATTCACCTACAGGCTTTGGAGTTTTACCATTCAACATGAAACTCTCCAATTATAAACGCGAATATGTCTACTGGGATAATCCAAATGAGTTGGTTAATAGATTGCAATTATTATTAGCATCCAAACAGGTCGGACACACAAATCATGATAATAAAATTATATCAATACTCGAAGAATTGAGAGAATGTGATATAACAGAATGAATTTACTTCAAAAATGAACATTATTATATCTGCTGTCAGGAGTACAAGCTTTTATTTTAACTTAGAGAGATTGAGAACTATTAATAATGTTGGTAGATAAATTTGGACGACGATTTTCAAAGAGAAGAAGAAATCAAACGAATAATTCAATATAAGAGTATGATATTTATGAAAATATAGATTTAAATGGAAGACAATTTCCAAATATTGGAAAAATACATGATTCGAGTGATATTATAACCAAGAAATATTTGGATGAGCGTATTAAAGATGTAGAAAAAACTATCAACAATAGAATCAGGATGATACAACATAAAGAAATGAATTAAAAGATGTAGTGAAAGATAAAATTGAGGAAGAAGTGTATAGAAATAATAGAACAATTGGCAAAGATGGAAGTGATTTCATAAAAGATAATTCATCCAATTTTAAATAGAAACAACAATTAGAGGCTTTGGATGAACTACCTGAAAATCTGAAGAAACTACAAATGATTGACCCGAAAAGGCCTTTGTACAAAATATATGAAGATTCTAAAGAGCAATAAGTTGAAGTGGTGAAACTAATTCAAAAAGAAGATTTTCACCAAAGTAAAAAAGAATTTCTAAAATTATTTTGATGTATGAAAAATTAGGATAATGAAAATGGAGACAGATGTTATTATAAAAGCAATGTGATGAATATGAGATACTTCATTCATTTGAATTAAAAGTTCAAGCAATATCTCCGAATAGACAATATAAAGAAAATTGAAGATTTCATAGAATTGTGTATTGGAGGTATTATTCTTTCTTTTAATGAAATACCTGCAGGTAGTCATATTAAGTTATATGGAAATATGAACTAGAAAATTGTCTCTAAGAATTGAACTACACAAAAATGTCAAAAAAACCTATAGTGAATGAACTACATAAATCAGCCCGGAGAAATTATGTTAGACGTCGAGCTATAACGTGAGATATTGATGATTTGTGGCAAGCCGATTTAGTGGAAATGATTCCTTATGTAAGAGAAAATAGTGGTAATAAATATATGTTGACAGTGATTGATGTTTTTTCTAAATACGCTTGGGCTACACCTATCGAAACAAAATCTGCTGATGCGATAGTAAATGCTTTTGAAAATATTCTTCAACAAAATAGGCGACCTTCAAATTCACAAACTGATCATGGAGAAGAATTTCATAATAAAAAGTTTAAGGAAATGATGCAAACTCATGATATTAATCATTATTCAACATATAGTAATCTAAAAGCAAGTGTTGTCGAGAGATTCAATCGAACTCTGAAGAATAATATGTATCGTGAATTTAGCTATCGTGGTTTACACAGATGAATAGATAATCTACCGAAATTGATCAACTCCTATAATAATACAAAACATAGCACACTAAAAATGACTCCAAATAGTGTTATTAATAAAAATAAGAAATATTTATTGGATACAGTTTATAATAACATAAAAATAAGAGGTCGAGGTAAATTGATGGTTGGAGATTCTGTTAGAGTATCCAAATTGAAAATGTTTTTGAAAAAGGTTGACCCAACTGGTCGACTGAAATTTTTACTATTCCAAAAATGAATTTAACAAATCCAATAGCATACAGGTTGAAGGATTATCAAGATAAATCAATCGCAGCTGGATTTTATGAAGTATAATTTCAAAAAACTTAACATCCAAATATTTATTTAGTTGAAAAAGTTTTGAAGAAAAAAGGTTCACAAGTATATGTTAAATGGTTAGGGTTTGATCCTTCACATAATTCATGGATACATAGAGACAATGTTCGATAGTGTAAGCATCTAATTACTATTGTAAATTTTTCTCCTATATATTACATTAAAAAAAAATACTTAATCTATTATAATATTATTACACTTTTGACTATTATTTCTTCACAAATTGAATAGTGCCCCCAAAGTAATGTATCTGTGTTCCCTTTGATTAGGTATCGGTATTCATCATCTGCTCTTAAAATGAGTTTATTAATTCCAACTGAAAGAATGTTATGATTTTTTGATATGATATTGTTTTGTGTGCGATATAACTTTTTATTCTGGAATAATGCATTCTTATAATCATCTTTAGTCAATGATCCAGTAACTTTACTGGATATTCTTTTTGCTTTAGAAGATAATTCATTGTTTTCCAGTCTATATGAATACATTTTGGATTTGAGCCCTGCAAATTCGGTCATAATTTTTCCACCATTTTCATCCTTGAACAATCCAACAATTTTTGCATTTGCCTGAGGTATTCCATAGTAATTATCTTTAGGAGAGTTTGAAGTATCAAATCGATGCAAATCTTCTCTTATAATTTCATATGGATTTTCGGGGAAGCGATAAATTAGTAAGTCAGTATCTTGATATAATAGTTTTGGTTTTTGAAATTTTTCATGTACGTAATTATAGTGGAAATCATACATAAGTAGCTTACTTAGATCAAGAATTATCATGCCAATATAAATGGATCTGTTAAATTTTATCGATAATCTATTGAATTCCATAGATACCAAATTCTCAGAAAATGGAATATTTTTTTTTTCAAATTTGGTTTTATAACCATTTTTCAAACCCCATAACGTTCATCTCATTGTGTTTTGAGTTTTATATTTCTTTGATTCTGAATATTCCCCATACTTTTGCCAAAAAATGGCATTATTATTTAATTTAAATCGATCTCTTTCGAAATTATCTCTGGCGTTCTTTCTAAACTCTGTGTTTAAATCAATATAGCTTTTCAACCACAATGAGTGATTAAATCTGTTAGCTCTATATATTTTTGTTAATTTCATACCAAACGTTAAAGCTTGTTTCAAACTTTGATAATGAATAATATATTCAACTTTATTATTAAGAGTTGTCATTAATTTTGTTATATTGGAGTTCTTAGGTTTCTCATGCTCACAACATAATATGAAATCTTTATGGAGATCATGTAGATGTCCTGGATACTCTAAATCCACTTTTAGTACATAACCAATTAAACTATATTTTGATATATTCATCACATTAAGCTCTGATATATCTTTTTGTGATAACCATTCAAACCCACCATAGGGTAGACATTGCGTCATAGGCCATTCATATAAATTGCAGGCATCAGAAAACATTAAATAAGCCTCTTGTTCTGTTGCACAATATGTGGACATAAATTTATTGCTCGATTTTGCATAGCGATTACTGCATTGACAAATCCCTCCTCTGATTCCTTGCTCAAAGAAGGGAATCATATCAATATCAGTTAGCAATTGTATATTCACTCTTGTCAGCTTCAACATAGCATCCCAAGCAAACCCTACAAAAAAGTAGTTATAGAAAGTTGTATTATGATGTTTTTTGCATATTATACCTGGCGTTGTGAAATAATGAGCAGGATCTGAATTATAAGTTTTCAGATAACATTTCGAAAGTTTTCGAATATATCAGCTAGGAGTATAACGTCTGTTTGAGGATATAACTCTAGATAATCCCCCAAAGTATCTGAATTGGAGGTATTCCATATATTTTGAGCATGTTCATAGTCTTCAGCGCTTATATTCTCATTTTTCAATCTTGAAAGAGAAAAGCTTATTTGGAGGCGAAACTGTTTCTTCCATTCGATCCCACGAGTTCATATAAACATATGGGAAAACACCTTCTCTCAATAATAAGTCGTTTTTAATTCTATTTGAATAGTACCTATTCATTATTTTGAAGTCTTCTTTGTCTAAATATGTGACTAGCTTTTCTAGTGAAATATTCATAAATCTGCAAACATAAAAAAAAATCTAACTGGGGAAGCTTTTTTTTCTCATAGATTATTTAATATTTATAAGAAGTTAACTTACTGCAAGGAATCTAAAGAACGAATCTGCATTTTCCCAACTGCAAATGAAAATGAAATATACTTTCCACTATTATTTGGGACTATTGATATTTGCTCTTCATCAACTCCGAATTATTTTACAATCAAATGGCTATCATATCCACTCAAATTGTGGAAAAAAATCGGGATAATTTTGGTGGTTTATAATTCAAGTTGCAACTCACATGGGCCGCACCTCTGTACAAATCTGAAGTTGTTTAAAGTGTAAGATCTTCTTTATATTTTATTGATGAAATAAAATACCTGTGAGATGACAGTGATCTCTAACTTTTTCTTCCGATTCGATAAACTTTTCCTCACAAATATGACAAAATGTTACATCATCAAAATCTGTCTAATTCTTAATACTTATTTTGAGAGGAATCTCATTCTCATAGAATGTCTCAACTATTTTTACAACATTTTTCAATCTATCAATAAACCATTTCGCTGCTTTAGGTCCGCGATATGATTCAAAAAATGATGAAGAATCATTATATGAACATACAACTTTGTAGGCAACTGCACATGCTATATGATTCTGGTATTCAAATATATATGATTTACTAGTGTTTGGTTGACAAGTGTGAATGGGTATTGTTAAGCATTCAAAGTCTGCATAAACTACAAATGGATGTCTTTTTTTTCTAGAAGAATTCCTTAATTTTACCCACATTTCTGTTTCTGTTGGTATTTCAATTTTAACAGCATTCATTTTGCAACAATAACTTTCATGATTTTCTAATAGACATTCACTCGAAAAGTATTGTAAACATCTATCACATATGTAACATTTATGTCCATGATTAGACAGTTGTCCTGATAAAAGACAAGATAATGATTTAATCCAAGCTTAATGTCCTGTCTCTTCTTTTGTCCAAAAAAGTAAGTTGACATGTCGTTCAACCTTTTTCTGTGTGTAATATGAGGGACAATTGATTGTGTATCTTTCATCTATAGTATTATATTCTAAGCCGTAAACATTAATTGATATATCATTTTTTTTTTCGAATTTGATTATCTCACATAGTGAAGTTGGAAATTGAATACCAGATTAATTGAATATTTCACTATGATTTTGAGGATACGAACTAACACGATATGAATGACCATCAGCGGGAAATATTGCCGATAAAAGTGCCCAAATAAAACACTTGTCATCACTATTTTTTACATTTATCACAGCTTTCCGGTTTTTGATAAATTCCGGAAGATCGATATATGTCCAGAATTTGTTGCATCATACTTGATGATATTGACCTAGACAGTTTTATTTTGGGGAAAAAAATGCAAGAATTTTTATGAAACTTACTCTTAAGTTTAATATTCTACTCAGGGCTTTCCCACTATCGCGCTCTTGAAACTCCGACATATGAGTCAACATGACACTTCTTACATTTTGATCAAACCAAATAGTAAAGTCGTCAGACAATGTTATGGGCATCATTCTTGAGTTATGATAAATTAGGATTTTTTCCGAAACACCTTGTTTATCAAGTACATATTCACAACACAGCTCACAGTTTATCTTCACTGGGGATCGATATTCATGAATGAATTGCCCAACTTTTTCCAGCAATATGAATAAGCATTGATTCAAAAATATCCCAGGGTCGATAATATCATCTGTATTCGTAATTTTTCCACAATGGATACGATTTTTGGATGATGAGGCGAGAACTTCCCAAACAGGAATCTATATATATATATATATATATATATATATATATATATATATATATATATATATATATATATATATATATATATATATATATATATATATATATATATATATATATATATATATCGGAGCACGGTACGGATACTTGTAAAATGTATTCGAATACCGGATACGGATACAATCAATAGCGTTCGAATACTGAATAACGAATACAGATACTCTTGTCAGAAAATGTACTCAAAATACTTGTACTCGGATACTTCTATAGAATACTTGATACGGATACCTAAAAGGGATGAATAACTAAGTGAAAATAATTATTATTAAGGAAAACTTTTATTAAGCGTATTAAAACCATGTATGAAGAAATATATTGAATTGTTGCAATTATTTTGATGGAGTTTGTTAGAGTGTGCCCCATTCAGAACAAGAATTTCAAAATTTCCATCGATGAGTGCGTTTCGTCGTACTGCATTATTCATAGTTGCAAAAGAAAATAATTTTTCAACTGGTGCTGAAGATGGCAGGCATGTATAGTATTTAAGAGACAACTTCTTTAACAACAGGTATTCATTAAATAATTGCATGTTTGTTCTTTTATCTTCATGATATCTGAACGAAATTTGTCTGTCCGTCATTTCTTCAGATGCTTGCGCTTCACGACACGAGACAGTCAGCGCTGTAGAGACATATTGGGAAAATACCTAATAAAATTGTATCCGCGGAGGAGAGAAAGTATTCGAATACGAATACTTTTACAATTATCTTGCGGATACGGATAACAAATACAATTTTTTTAGTATTCGGGAACTGCATCCGGATACACAAAAAGTATCCGAATACTGTATCCGGATACCAAAGTATTCGAATACTACCCAGCTCTGATATATATATATATATATATATATATATATATATATATATATATATATATATATATATATATATATATATATATATATATATATATATATATATATATATATATATATATATATATACATAAATTCTTATTGAATATGTGTTTGATTTTTGGTAAGTCAGTATGCAATGTTATTATCTTCAAGTTACTTTCTGTAATTCACGAATAATAAAAGCCCGTTTCACAAGTTTTTTTAATGAGAAGATAACTGTGTGTTGCATTATATATATTACTTATATGAATGAGCATTCAATTTTTCTTCCAATGTCAATCAATGATATATTTCTGATGAGAATATTTCATGTGTTGCATAATTTTTTATTCACATATGACTTCATTGCATTTTTTTTAAGTTTTGATATATTTTTGATAAGAAAAAGATTCTTCCCACTATAAATATAGGAGTACACAATCAATACATATCAGTCCATCATAGTAGACTCTCAAGTCAACTCAAAATATGTAAGTTTGTTTTCTTTATAATTTCTTATAATAATATTGGGATATATTTTTGTGCTCAGTAAAAAAAAAAACAAGAACAAAAAAAAAACAAAAATGAGTGAACTGGACTTTTTTAATTTACTGTGGTCTTCAGATGCTCAGGTGCCAACTATAAACATTGGTAAACTGGATGAAAATAATTAATATCAAATAAAAAAAGCTGATATAATTGATATCAGATATGGACCAAAACTAATCGTGACAAAGAGGGAATTCAAAGTCTTTTTCCCAAACAATTTTGCAACTTTAAGTGATGTTCAAAAAGTGATTTAATCAATGCTCATCTTCACATTGAAGAAGTGAATGACATTGTTGTGAATATTCGATTTGCAGAAATTTAATGACGTGGACTCAATTTTTTTCCAATTTTTTCCATTCTTTTTTCTATTTGTTGGCAGAAAAAATAATGATAATCATTAATCAATTTTATTTCCATTCTTCATATTGGAAGGCAAATATTTTATTGGAAATGTCGCCTAATGTAACATATATTTTCAGACAATTAGATGAAATTTGTGAATCAATACCTCCCCTAATAGATACTTATCTTACAGCCAATATAGCGAATGAGATAGCATTAGGTTGGGAGAGCACATCTTCATCATCGTCAGATGATGAGTATAATGAAGTGTCAACTGGGATTATTATGCAATTAATCCAACACAAATTGAAAATTTAAATATGAACAATCTTCTACAATTTTGTCTTAATAATGAAAATCATATCAATTTGAAATATAGATTATGGTTATTACCAGAAATACAAACTCACTATTGGTATATGAGACGTGTTTGTGAAAATTGTGGTCATACATATATTACTAGATGACTCCGATTTTCCATTATTTACTTTTTCTACGTTTATAAATATTGAAAATATCATATCAAGAATGTACTACTGTTCGAATATGAAACAAGAACATAGCATCAAATTAGATAGTGGAATATATTCGTTACTTTGCGATATTGATAACTATTACTGTTATCTATGTTCAGATCAATTGTTTATATGGAGTTCAAGTATTGCTTGTAGTTATTGTATAGAGTAGTTTAAGAAAAATTAATCGAAATGTATAAATAAATTGTTAATCCCCAAGAATAAAATTGTACTCACCTAATTATCAAGCTCATCCAAAACAATTTTTTTTGGTTTTTTGAAGCATCAGAGTCCAGGACAAAGAAATAATTTTAGTTGAATACCAATATCTCGTTCGAAACCTCAAGAAAAGCATAATTTTGCTTTAATACATACTATAACGTTGAAGTGAATTTACACGATTTCTCAAGAAAAAAAAATGTGACTAACTGATAGGATGTTGAATGCAAAAATTTAGATGGAACAAACTTCAATCTAAGTGAATAGTATCAATAAATATAAACAAAGTAGAACAATCATATAATTTCATGTGAAAATTAGCAAAAAATAGATATTTTTTATCTTGGCGAGAACTATGAACAAGCACATCTCACATTTCACAATCTTGAATACCACTAACTTCAAATTACGAAGCGAGTCACTCACACTTCTCTTGGGTTTTTCACACCCCTTCAAAGAATCCACACTCAAGAATGTTGCCTCTGGCTACCTGCTAGGGCTGAGGATACATCCGCCAACTACAATACCAATATTCAACGAACAGAGAAGTGAGTTCAGTTAAAATAATAAAAGGTTAATACATACCTATATTGCAGTAGTTCTCAAAAATAATTGATTCAACTCAATCCACTCATCTCACAGACAGATAGTAGAAAATTCTCAAAAAAACTGGAAAATATATCCTAGCTATTGTGGCATGCAAATCTCAATTTTTGTTCAATCAAAAAAACCAAAATAATTAGCCATATGTGACAATTGACTTCTTCAGAAGATGATTTATTTCAAGACACACAAGACAAGTGAATGATGTCACCTATCTCATTTTCAAGGAAAGCACGTAGTACATTTCACTTGTTTAATCTAGTTTTTTGATATCAATGTCAAAGGTTATCGTCTGAGATTTAGAATTATACAGAGTATTTGAAATTGAAGATTACAGATGTATGAGTGAATATAACATTTGACGTGTTCTTCAATTGTTTTCAAGGTGTTTTATCTGTCTCTTGTGTATATAATTATTCACCAATGTTCAGTAAAAAATTCAAGAAATCTAAAAATATGATAATTCAGAAAATATATCCAAATATGAAAAAAACTAATATTGAATACTAATACTTTTGCTGCCTCCACAAATAGAGATAGGAGCTCGGGATGAAATGAGTTCTATAAATGAAAAATAGATAAATCAAATGAAAAATGAATGAATTGAATGAAAAAACTCCCAAAAGTAGAACTAAAAAATATACCTTCTACACTGGCGAGCAATAATATCTTCTATTGAGCTTCGCCAGCCTTTACGGCCTGTGGAGGTGCAACCTTCAGATAGATCTCATCAAAGTTCCTATCCTGAAAAACACAAATTTAAATTTTTTAATAAAAAAAAATCAATAAAATTTTATTAACTTACTCTGAGATGCACTACAATGAATGCTTGAGTCTTCATGGCACTATTCATTCTCTCTTGTATTTCTAAAATGTAATAAAAACACATTTATATAAATATTACAATTAAATGAAACATTTAATACTTACGTTCCATTTTTTCTTTTTTCCCGTTCAGCAAGACTTCGTATTTTTTTGATTTAAACTGGTAGATATAATAAAATGGTTTTTCGTTCAATTGAGCTATTGAAGTATATACCCCACCACTAATCAAAATCTTCATGGTCCACTTGTGAACACTAATTTGTACAAATTTTTCCATATAATATAAAAATAAATCGTTGATAAACTCATAAAATAGAAAAAAGTGATACAAATTCACTTATCAAAAATAATTTATCCAAAGTCTCAAATTTATGATCAAAGGAGTGGAATATTCATGCGGATAAAACATTGCATCACTTGATTATTGTGAATCAAAAATAATTAATCCAAAGTCTCAAATTTATGATCAAAGGAGTGGAATATTTATGCAGATAAAGCATCGCATTACTTAATTATTGTGAATCGATTGCAAAAATTGGTGAATAGAATATTCTGCTTTTTTTTTCTCTTGTAGCTAATCTAGTGTATAATAAATTGCACTATTCATAATATAGAGCTCCATCTTATTATCCACTTCAATAAGTATATCGTCTAGTAAATAATAGATAGCGTCACACAAGAAGAGAATTTTTTCTATTTAACGCTAGTTAGTCTATTGGATAATAGGTGGCATCATTCGTCACACAACTCAAAAGATGGCGTTACTGGTAAATGTGTAGATAACGTCACAGAGACCTATTTATCCACGTCAATTAGTAGATCGTTTAGTGGAGAAAAGATAGCGCCACACAAAAAAAATAGACATCTTTTTTATTTGATACTAGTTAGTCTGTTGGATGATAGATGACACCACTCATCACAAATCTCAAGAAATAGCGTAACTGGTAAATACACTTCAATTCGTAGTTCGTCTAGTGGACACTAGATGGTGCCACACGCAAAAAAATAGAAAATCTTTCCCATTCAACGCTAGTTAGTTTGTTGGATAATAGGTGGCACCACTCATCACACATCCCAAGAGATGACGTTCGTGGATGAATGTGTGAATAACGTTATTATTGTCATTCATGGTACAGAGATCTATCACATCAATTAGTAGTTCGTCTAGTGAACAATAGATGACGCCACACGCAAAAATGGGAATCTTTTCCATTTAACGTGAGTTAGTCTGTTAGAAATTAAGAATTAATTTAAGAAATTAGGGAAAGAGAAAAACGTTCTCAAAATATAATTGTGTAGGTTCCAAAGAAGTTCTTTTAAAAGTGATCACCAAGTTAAGATGTAAATTTCTGTGGAGATCTTTTATCTGATATGAGTATTGAATCATCGTCCATTAAACCTAAACGATTTGGCAGATTTGATCCAACAAAACCTTCTTCTCGTCCTTTGGAATTAAAATTTCATCTAGCCATGAAGTTTTCAAAGCCACTAAGAGATTTAAGGACATGAAACAGCTCGATAAATGAACTGGTATCTCTGTATCTTCTGATCGTACTCGTATGCAGATTGAATTCTTCAAATCAGTTGAAAAAGAACTTGTTAATCGTGTTGCCAGGGGCGAACAGAATCTTAGAATGAAATATTTTAACAATATACCTAAAATCATATCGACGGAAAACTAAAAATGCCCAACAGTAGATTTATCCCATTATATAGTGTTTATTACCAAAATTGTAGAGGTTTGAACAGTAAATGTGATATGTTTTATGTTAATTGTTGCAGTTCATCTTATGATATTATTATACTCTCAAAAACTTGGCTTATTAATTCAGTGAATAATGCTGAGTTGTTTCCTAATAATTACAATGTTATTTGATGAGATAGAGATTTTCAAACTGTGCGCCGCTACAAGGGAGGTGGAGTTTTGATTGCATTATTGTATCTTATGAAATCTATTCATTTAAATACTACATGTCTTAAAGACGTTTGCCCGTTGACAGATTTTACAGCTGTCAAATGTTATTCTGATGATTTTAAACTTGTTCTTATATCCTTATGTTCTCACTTTGTTGTAATTCGGTATTATTATCATTGATTTGTTCAATAATCGTTGAAGTAGGCGTACTGAATAGTATACAAATACAAAGTTTCTCTGGGTAGGCATTCTCTCTGAGGATTACACCAAGCTTGCGGAAATTTTCTTGGTAAAACTTTGGATGCGCAATTTGAAGAGATCTTTGTTTCGATTCGGCTATCACGTTGATTTTCATTTTAGGGGTTGTTGAGATAAAAAATGTATATATCTACCGAACGCTATTGGTTTTTGGTACCAGTCTTATCTTGATGTATCATTGTTGTCTCTTATAATAGGAGTATCAAGGAAAGGTATAGACATTTTCTTCCCTATTTCGATGGTAAATTGTATATGTGGGTTGAAACTGTTAAATACATCTAGGATGGTGTTCGTTTTTTCAGCTGATATTGTGCAGACAATACCGTCGACGAATTTCTTCATGAAACTCACTTCCAAGTTCAGTTTTGTTATACAATTGTCCAATAAATGGTCCATCATGTATAGGGCTATAATAGGACTTATTATTGTACCCATCGGACTGCCAAGAGTCTGTCGGTAAAATTTGTTATTGTATGCACAATGAGTGCTATTGAATACGAATTTTAGGCACTTTATGAATTCTTGCAAACTCAACGGTGTATATTGTTAAATTTGGTACCATTTCATGGATATACTTTCAATCGCTAACTTTATTGTTATGTTGCTGGAAAGTGATACAACATCCGGACTAATGAGTATGTGGCCGTTTGGTACTTTAAAATTATTGATGAAGATAGAAAAGTCAAATGAGTCTTCTATATAATATTGGCTTTCTTTATCGTATGATAAGGTCAGAATGTCTGTAATGAATTGTAAAATTTTACTATCTGGTGCGTTTATGGCTACTATTGGTCTGACGCTAATAAGTGTTTTTTCATGTATTTCTAGTTTGCTATATATAGAATTTAGGTGCTGTAGAACTATAAATTGTTGAATGTATTGCATTTTCAGAGGTTATTTTATTCTCTAATTTTAATTGTTATACTAATTAATTGACTTCTAGTTGTAGGGAGGATGTTGGGTCCCTTTTCAGTGATTAATAGGCTGTTTGATCATTTGGAATTGCTAATGATTTAATATGCTAGTTGTTTTTTTTTCATAATAGTAGTGATATTTGATTCAATTTAGCCGAAATTCAAGACTGCTTAAGCCTGTTACATATTTGATTTCTCAACGAATCACCAGTCGCAATTACCTCAAACTACAGAGATATGACAGGTTTCCAGTGCAGGACCGAGAAAACTCTCCGCAAAAAAAAAAAATTAACACATCCTCAAATCCTCAAACTAGCGGTAATAAGTTCTCATACCAACGTACTTATGACAAGTGCGGTTCTGTGGACTCACAGCTAGCCCCAATATTCAAGCTGAGAAGTTTTTGTTCTTCATTTTATAATCAAAGAATCATTCGATTAGTGTAAAGATCAATATGACGGTGAGAAAATTCATGAATAATTCTAGTCACAAGCTGAATAATAGAAATAATAATACGTGATTGACCTACTTGAATACTAGGGCGCCATGCAATTTTTGGATGACAACTCAAAAAACAGAACATATGAAAATTGCAAAACTTAACACTTTACTGGAAATAAGAGTTGGGAGAATGCATGTATCAAGGATAATACAAAGCTTAAAGTTTTTACGTTGAACCATTTCGTCTTTATTTGCGAACAGGAAAGACAAGATAATTTCTTGTCACCAGCCCAAAGTACACAGAACTATAAGAGCAGGTAGGGCAATGAATATGATTAAAGTACATCTATATTAATGGAAGCGTCTCCATGTTTTTTTCAATATCTCACTTACAAACTACGCGATCGTCGACGGCCAACGTCGATCCGAGCGAAACAGCCAGGTGATGTGCGAGGATATATCGTATAAACGTAAGTTAGAAATCCGAAAACGCGTAGGCGAGACAACAAACAAATAAAGCTAGAGCCCATCTAACACTTATAGTGTTGCAAATGAATCATCATTACAGGATAACACATTTAACTAGTTCGCAAAACAAATAAAATATTGCGCAAAATATCAAAAATATAACACATTCATAAGTATAAATACATACAAAGACTCCTATATAGTTTTGAGGAAAAAAAGAAAGCTTAATAATTGACTTCAAAAGAGGAATAATTTGGGAACCAAATGACCAAAATAAATCAGAAACTGAATACCTAATAATCTATTAAAAATAACAGTAGATTCAAATAGATTCAATTTAATTTTATCTGTTGAAATGAGGAAGGCAGCTTGAAATTTAAATCAACTTAGTAGTTCGATTTTGAATTGATCCAAATTTCATACAAGAAAAGATGATAATACGACGCTCAATAGTTCAACCAACCAAATCTTCAGATATAACATATAGCTAGATAAATCTTTCAGATTCACAAAAAGTTTCAAAATAGATAATTTCAAATAAACTCGGCACTTAGCTGGATCATACACGATCTTGGCCATCAGGTTTGCAGTGTTGATGATAGGAGCACGGGGTGCGGAGTGGAATGACGGACAACTTTCGCACCAGGTGAAGATTGATTATGGAGGCGACGATGTCGTAGTGGACAGGAACAGGATTGATGCCAAGATTCGGTTCCAGAAACAGTTCAGGATCCTCCAAAGAGTAGTTCCGAAGATCACAAATCTCACAGCGCTCCCCAAATCTAAGTCACTTTAACGGAGACCTCTAAATACGCACGGAACTAGTTTTCTGACAATACAGAATCGGATTTACCGACAATTTTTCTCATTCTACTTGAAAGTCGCTCAACACCTTGGCCTTTCGATTTTGCATTTTAAATTTATTTTTCGAAAGCTTTTGATTTCCAATAATCACTTTCATCTCTGGCTTCGACCACCGCAAAACTTAAGTTTTCTTGTTCGCCCTAATTCACGTGAACGCCGTTTGAATGACTGATAGTAAACTCGGCGTGAACTGGAGCTTCATTGATGGATCCGTGACATCACGTCATCGCTAGTAAGAGCCTTTGAACTCAGTAGCCAGGGAAAATATTGAAATAATAGTACAACGTGATGCATGGAGCGATGACGTCGCATCCACTACGTTTATATCATAGTTCTAATGAGATGTCAGATCATATGCTATGTAGTGTCCGACCGAACATTCGGCTTCGGCTATCTTCGGTCAGAGAAATGCCTTTGGTCATACATTCGGATTAGGCCAAAAACCAGCTGAACGTTTTGCCAGAACCAAAGTTTTCTATCAGAACGGATGATCCTGTAAGAACGCGCCAATGATTTTACCAGAAGAGTGGCGTGGAGAAATCCATGAATTATAACTAAAGCCACAAAAATTGTTCGATATCTTTCAGCTTCCACTGGTAACACTAGCTCTCACATCAGCAATATTGTCTTGATCTCTTACATTTCGTCGTCGCTGTGGTAAGAGTAAATGATTTTTATAGCTTTTCAGGACTCGACGAACTGCAAGCATCATAGAAGGATTATTTTTTCCAAAATTTTCACTCAACGAGCAAACGAGTTTGAGCAAAAAATCAATTATTTTAATAGAAATTCTCAATAATAAGTAGACATTCTTGGAGCATATATTCTACCTTGTTGAAATGCTAGATTTTGTTGATAGTTCAAGATCCCAGATCCGTCAGACATTGCTTGTTTCCTGGGAGACAAACTTCGCTTATCATCAAGCGTACAAGGAATGACTTCGCGCTAATGCTCACAGCGATATTTTAATTGTGTCTGAAAAGTGTTTAGCCCCTACGATTGTTCCGACTGTTTACAGGAAGTATTAAAACTGTTCTCTGAATATCAAATATTAAAATTAAGACTGGGACTATTAGTAAGATTACATTATTTTTTGCGAGCTTTAAAAAGTCTAGCAAAAATCACCATCGATGAAAAGTATCTAGCAGTGTCAACTATTAATTTCTAATAGTCTCTAAGACATACATGAGAATCAGCACTTAGACTCTGAGAAAAGTGAGTAATGTCTTAACGTAACTCTAGTACCTCGTATCTGTAAATTGGCCGTTGGCACAAACAGGAAAATATGCATGTGATCAAAGTGAGAACTGATACTACTCTATTCAATACATTTTGTCTCTCAGAGAATAAGTACCGTCTGACGGACCTGAGATCTTGCTGTATCAACACAGATGTCGAGAAATAATATTTTTTTATTACAAAAATGGCCAGCGTGAGATTTTGAAAGCATAAAATAGCTATTGGAAATCCTTCTTATGAATCTTATAGTGTACGTTTTTATTATTATCATCATGCATAATAGTGAATAGTTCTTACACAATTTGCATCGATAATATGATTTTCAGCCAATATTATAGAATTTTCTATTCAAGTTGAGCATTCGGCTTCGATTTCGGCCGGAGGTTGCGGCTTCAACCGAATAATCGGCTTCGGCTTCGGCCAAAATCTGACGTTCAATCGGACACTAATGTTATGCTGGTTGCATATATAAAGATAATTTGTTAATACTCTGGACAAGAGAATATAATATTTTGGATCAAATTTTAAAGAATAATAATAAATAATGTGGAACTAAAAGAGGTATTACGTAAATTTAGAATGCTAAGCTTGATATGAACATCAAAAATTCTACGTAAGTCTAGCTCAGACTCAGGGAAATAATTGGGTGAAATGAGGCTAGCTTCAACAAAAAAATATATACAATAAAATAAAGGTGGATAAACCAATAGTAGGGCGCCACGTAGTTGAACTTATTTTTCCCAAGGTACTCAACCACGAAAATACCTGAAACTAAGGTGTTGAAAGGAATAATTGGGAAACAGGAGAATAGGTGTTAATATTCTGTTCGTCAGCATCAATCTGGTTGCTGACTCCCTAATAATTTGATATAACTCAAACAGCAACTTACCTCGAGCTTACTAAGAGAAATTACGCTCTCTTCTACACTACTGAAAAAAAAAGTGTGGGCAATTTTCATCCAATAAAAAAAATTATATTTACCCAAAATAAATGAATTTAATTAAATAAGTAACTTGAACAACGCACCTAGTAGTGCAAAAGTAAAATGAATGAATAATTGTAATTGGAATAAACTATTTCAAATTACGCGGCTAAATAACGCAGAAAAACAAATAAATAAATAGTGGGCCTTACAATGCCCTACGCCTAAGTAGCGCAAAAATAAAATAAATAAATGTAAATAAGCTAGGTTTGAGCCCTCGACGTTGTACAAAAAAGTACCAAAAAAAGTAAATGAAAATGCGGAGCAACTCGCGCGTACGTCTATGAGTATACAAAAAAACAACAACAATAAATTTGGCCCTTCTTCGATCGAATCGAGTTCACAGCGAAGTGACTGACCCTATACAATTTACAAAATAACAGCGTGGTCCAAATGACCACGCAAAAAAAGCAGTAAACAAAAGTAAATTAGATTCAGCCGTGTAGGGCGGTTTGGCCACCCAAAGTGGATGAGTAATAATAAAGGAAAAAAATATCGGCAGTCCGAATAAGAAAAAAAAACAAAACCACGAGCGTAATGCCACTTAGCTGTCACTTCCGGTTGGTTGCTGGAGCTCATTGACCTCTCTTGGTCTGTCACACCAAGATGGACGCCTCAAACAGATATTTTCTGGTCCGGACTGGCAGGAAGTCTGGTGAAGTCACACCATGGTCAAAGGTTGGATATGAGGGTGCCTAGGTGGAATCAGGCACTCCGTAGCCGAGATGTTGGTCAAAATAGTTCAACTACGCACACTGATGGTCGGCGCAGAGAGAGCGATGTCGTACACAAAATTTTAATAATCCTCCAACAATGGAGATGCTTGCGGAACAACACAAAACTGCACCAAGTGCCAAAAATGTTCTGCGAAGCTGAGAAAAGCTAGTTTTTTATCTCTCCTAGAGGATTGCGCAAGGCAATATACAAAAAGCGATTCTTAAAAATTTTAATGGACACAATGTACTTTGGTAGTTGAAGACCATCTGTCGACTGACGACTTCCGTCAAGTCAATTCCGGACGACCGGACATAATTAAGAAAAAACCGTTCTTCATTAAAACCAAAAAAAAAAACTTCCCGATTGGCTGACGCTAAATTAATAGAAGGGAGGGGACAGACAGACAAACCCGACGGAAAGTGACTTAAGTATCAATAAGATAAGAAGAAAGTAGGAGAGAAAGGGGCAGGACGAATTGAGCGGGAACGAAATGAATTCAAACATTCTCTAGGCACTGTCGTTACCGCGCAAGCGCCTGCAACGGTCGCAGAAGATCCGCGCGATGAATTTACAATTAAAACAAAAACTCATGTTTATTAATTAAAATTAACCTCAAAATCTATGGCAAACTATTTAAAATAAAATGTAAGTAATAAAAAAAAATATAAATCAAACTGAGTTATACTAATTCTATATTCTCAGGATTGAAGCGACTACTAAATAAAACAAAAATAATATATAAAACTGGAGAAATAAAAATTGAACTGAAATCAAAAATTGAACGTAACAAGTCCCCCTCCTACTTCCGTGAGACTAAATCTCTACTAATTTGATCTCAATTGCTCACACAGACTTTCGCGAATTATGGAAATGATGAAGAAGAAAAGGAATGAAAATAAAAGGAACTCACATTTTTAGGTCAAAGTCACCGAGACGTCGTCAAGTTGAATAGCATGGTTGTCATCAGCTGGTCTATGTTTTGAATCGTTAACATGCCAGGTACCTGCACTTTTGCCTTCCAAATCCTCAAGCTCATGAACAGTTGCAGAAACAATCCTCTTTATCTCAAACAGCCCGATGAACTTTGCTGCAAGCTTACTTGCAAAGCTCTCTGCCGCGTTGGAAAGCTTGAAATTATGCTGCCAGACTATCTCACCTGCATGATAGGTCACTGGTCTGCGGCGCAAATTATAGCGCTCTCTGACCTGGTTCTGGGCATGATCCAAGCGTTTACGAATCTCGGAGAGGACTTTCGAGAATTTTGCCTGTCGCCACCCTCGCGATCAGAGTGGACGTCAACTTCGGCATCCACACCATTCACAGCATAATCTGCTCCACAGATAACATGCTCTCGTCCAAAATTGATGAAGTACGGTGTGAACCCTGTGACCTCATGAACCAAAGTGCGTACCGCACAGCTGACTGATGGTAAGTAAGCATCCCAAAGCTTCTGATTATCTTTAACATACGCTGACAGCATGGTTTTAACCACTCGATTCACTCTTTCAGTGGGATTGTTCTGAGGATGATAAAGTGCGTTGAACAGGATGTTCACACCGTACTCCTCGCACATGCCTCTGAACTCGCCGCTTCGGAACTGTACGCCGTTGTCGCAGATTAGAAATTGTGGGACGCCGAACATCAAAAGTACGTCATTCTCGACGTGGCGCACTACAGCCTGAGCGGTGGCAGTACGGATGGGGAACGTGACGACAAACTTACTGAAGTAATCACACACCACCAAAATATACCGATTCTGCTTGATTGTGAGTGGAAGCGGACCCACAATGTCGACACTCACAATTTGAAAAGGTCTATTCACCCTCGGTCGCGTTCCCATCAGACCTGGGGGACGCTTCTGCTCTACCTCCGACTCTAAGCAATCACACACCTCCAGACATACGTAGCGACATCTTTTTTTATCTTTGGCCAGTAATGCTGTTGCTTGAGCTTGTACGTCTTGTTGGAGCATCATGAACAAGACGTAGAATTGATGCCCGCTGATCCCGAGAAAACACACGCTTTCACTGCTCTGCTTCGTCAACCAACTCGGCAGAGTCCCTCACGTATTTAAAAAGATCTTCGTTGTGAATGCGCTAAGACGAATACTCCCTCGGATGCTGAAGCACACGATCTTTCATCCGTTGATACCAGAGGTCAGTACTATCAGGTTGCACTGGGGAGACATGAAGACTATCCACAAGTGGTACCGAGCGAGACAGACAGTCTGGCACTACGTGCTCCTTACCCTTCCGGTGCACGATTTCGAAGTCATGCTGTTGAAGCTTGACTGCCCAACGACACAAGCGACCTGAAGGATCCTTTAAATTGTTCAGCCATACCAGGGAGTGATGGTCTGTCACAACGGTGAAGCGTGTTCCTTCCAAGTATAAGTGAAATCGCTCAAAAGCCCAAACGACGGCTAGGCATTCCCTTTCAGTAGTGGTATAGCTTCGCTCACTTTTGCTTAGGAAACGACTGAGAAAACAAATAACACGCTCACCATCCTCAAACATTTGTGACAGCACCGCTTCAAGTCCAAATCTACTAGCATTGGTCTGAACAATAAAGGGTCTGAGAAAATTTGGGCAAGTGAGAATAGGAGCAGCTACTAGGCACTCTTTCAGCCTCTGAAAAGCCGCCTCACACTCAACTGTCCATTCCCACTTCCGCCCAAGCTTCGACAAACCAGTCAGAGGGGCACTCACTGTCGAAAAGTTCTGGACAAACCGCCGGTACCACGATGCCATCCCCAGGAAGCTGCGAACTTCTGATACACAAGTGGGTGCAGGTATGTTTAAAATTGCACTGACCTTATCTGGATCAACCCTCAGTCCTTGGCGATCCACAACTTATCCCAAATACCGCAGCTCGGGACGACAAAACTGACACTTATCTCGACTAAGTGTCAATCCAGCAGCGTGAACTCTGTCGAAGATGAGTTTTAAAATTTCCAGGTGCTTCTCGAAGCTCTCTGACACCACTACCACGTCATAGAGGTAGACAAACACATAGGGCTCGAGTTCAGGCCCTAAAACTCGGTCAATCAGACGCTGCCATGTTGCCGATGCGTTGGTCAAGCCGAACGGCATTCTTCTAAACTGGAAGAGTCCACGACCAGGGACTGTGAATGCCGTGAGCTTGCGACTGCTCTCCTCCACAGGTCTCTGCCAGTATGCCGATTTGATGTCGAGGGAGCTCAAATACTTGGCCCCTCTGAGCCTATCCAAGATGCTGGAGACCAAAGGAATGGGGTACGCATCTTTTTTTGTGGCCTTATTCAGTTTGCGATAGTCCACGCAGAATCTAAACTTTCCATCCTTTTCAGGTACAAGTAAAATATGCGAGGCCCAGGGACTTGAAGATGGCTCCACGATATTCTCCCTCAACATCTCATCCAATTCGGCGTTAATATGCTTTTGCATCGCTGGCGATACTGGGTAGTAGCGCTGTTTAATAGGCTTTGCCTCCGCTACTATCTTGTGCTTGACCAACGTGGTGCAACCTATGCCGCTCTGCATCTGATTCCACGCCTGCTCAAGAAAAAAATCGAGCTTTTCCTGTTGTTTGTCCGTCAATGAAGATAGGACGTCCTCGGAAGTCGTGAGCACTGAAAGAGCCGAAAAACTCCAGACATCGTTCCGAAGATCAGGAACGATGCCCATGGCTCGCCAGAAGTCTGTTCCGAGAATCAGTGGAGACGTCACCTCCGGAACTACTAAAAACGAGATCAGTTTTGACTGATCCATTAACAAAACAGATAATGTAACAGCCCCAGACTTGCGCACTTCTTACCATCAGCAACCATACAAATGGGCGCGTCAGTTGAATCAGCTTTGAAATTCATGTCCTTTCAAATTTTCCAGCCGTCCATACCTATAATTCAACGTGTTGCTCCCGAATCGAGCAATCTTAAAAATTTCACGTCAAATATCGAAACTTGTAGGTATGGGCGCTGATCAACACCTAGACGAGAAATAACGAAGTTGATGATGGCAAGGTAACGTTCGTCCTCGAGCTGTTTGGCCGTCCACGTCGGCTCAGGGGACGTTCCACGGCCTACTAACGTCTCCGCTTGCCGTTTCCCGAACACTGTGGACAACTTCTCCTGAGGACATCCGCTCGGCCTCAACCGAAACAATACACGGTTTTAGGCTCCGTACAAACCCGTGCTGTGTGACCAAGAGCCCTGCAGTTCCTACAGGTGACCTGTTTCGTCGATGTCGTTGGAGGTGTAGGTGCTTCGACAGCATGTACTTGTGCCAACTTTGACCGTCCTTGGTAAGCCAAATCTGGTTCTAATAGGGCATTTCTATTGACAGGAGGTGGCTGAAATTTCTCAGCCATCAATTTATTTATTTTCAGCCTCTTGCAAACCTCCAGAAGGCGCTGCACTGGCGAAATATCCTCCAACCCTAAGCCCTGAATCAAGTAGGGCAGGATATTCCGCCGCAAAACTTGCAGCTGCTGCACGTCTGGTGGTGATGTGGGAAGGCGAGCAAACAAATTCACCATACATGCCATGTAAGGCCCGATTGACTCCTCGGCTTCCTGTGTTCGACGGTGGATCTCGTCCCACAATTCTGACTCGTAGTCGAATGGCTCAAACTCCTCACGAACGAGTTTTACAAAATCTTGCCATTCAACTATTTGGCTACGCACTGAGCGGTACCAAATAAGCGCTCTTCCTTCGAGCAGTTCATTAATGGAATCGCACAGTTCCGCTTCAGACACATTCCGGGATATCCTGAAGTCTTTTATCTTCTCCAGGAACTCATTTACGCTTGGATCGCCTTGTTCTGAGAATGATAGATCCCACCGACCTACCGGAATCTGTTTTCGAGAGGTTGATGGATGCATGGTTTGCTGTGCCTGCTCTCTCATGCCAGCAAATCTCAATCTATTATCCATCGCATCGGCCTTACGCATAAATATCTCCTCTACCTTTGGCAACAGGTTCTGCAACTGTTCTATGGAGGCTTTCACTTAGAACTGCCCGTAAAGTTTTTAATGAGGCTTTGCAGGATGACAACCTTTTTTGTGCAAAAGTCTATTTCCTTTGCGACATTTAGAGGTTCGATAGGGTTGTTGGGAGAGTCCGACAATTCTTCTGCTTTGAGAAATTCTGACAATTCCCTTCGCATGTTATGAAGTGTGTAGCGAGGTGTTAATTTTACGCCTCGAACTTTAAGTTCATACTCTAACTCATCTCTTTGCAGTTGTATCGGATCCATTGCTCTCAAAAATTTTTGGTGAAGGATTCGAGGAAGGATACACAAAGAAGAAAACGCCAAAATAATACAATATAAATTTGAAATAATAGAATAATAAAATAAATTGAATGTATCTACTTCTCACCTATACCGCTTTCGAATTTAATCAACAGAGCAAAACAAAAAAAATTTAGTGAAGCTATGACAAAAAAAAGGCCCACATGGTTGGGCGTCAATTTTATTACGTAAAATCAGAATACTGAGCTTGAAATTGAACTGGAATCAAAACTTGGACGTAACAGAGGTTCAAATAGTGAACCAATATATGTCACAAAAATATATGTAACTGAAAAATATATATCTAATTCATTGAAGTGCAGACAACTTTTGAAGATTCCACTTAACATACTATAATCGAGAATGTCACATATTCAATACATACAAATATTGCGATTAAATGTAACAAACATTAACCACCAAAATGATCTTTGGGATAGAACGTTCTCTCAAAAATTAAAATATATTTCAAAACAAGTATACTCACGTCGACAGAAACACAATTGACATGTGTCAAGAATTAAAATTGAAAGTGACAACTGGGAACGAAATGTAAAATATGAAGTGATTATTGTTACCAATTAGAATATCTCAAAAAACAACAAACAATATGCATCTCCATTTTTGAAAACGATGTAACCATTGTTCAGTTTTTATTGTTATACCGGCATTCTTCTCCTTTCATGGCGCTACAGTTCGGTGTGAGCTTTGGCCTTGTTGACAATCTTTCTCCATTCTAACCTATTCGCAGCATTCGTTTTCCAGTTCGTTACTTTTTATTGCTCCGAGATCTTCTGTGACCTGGTCTTTCCATCTTTTCCTCTTTCATGTAGATTTGTCTCCAGTACATTTTTTGCCAATTTTTTTTTTTCGTCCATCCCTTTGACATGTCCCAGCCAGCGTATTCTTTGGGACTTTATAAATCTTACTGTATCTTCATTATTCAGCAGCTCGTTTATTTCAAAATTGTATCTCATTCGCCCCATGCTATCTTCCAATTTTGATCCATAAGTTCTTCTCACGATTCTACTTTCAAAACAAAGTAATTCATTATTCTCTTTCTTGGTGATGGTCCAAGCTTCGAAACCATATAAAACTATAGATCGTATCAGTGTCTTATAGAGTCTTAATTTTATGCCTTGTGTTAGTAGTTTCGATCTGAGAAGAAACGAATACCTATAGTATGCTCCATTTCCTGCTTGTATTCTCTTTTGCACTGTTTCACTTATTATGTTCCTGTTGTTCAAAATCTCTCCTTGGTATGTAAAATTTTGTACTCCCTCAAAGCTCCAATCTTCTTAAGACAGATTTTGCAGGGTTCTTCGTGCCTGGGGCGCTGACATTCTCAAATACTTTGTTTTGGTTTCGTTGATGGTGAGTCCTATTCTCTTAGCGTTATTAGCAAGTGTACTTAATTCTTCTCTTAATTCTTCCATGCCCTTGGTTACAAGTGCTATGTCATCGGCATACTTGTATCATTCCATATGCTACATTACCATGATATTTTATCTGCCGCATTGCTGAATCTAATGCGATATTGGATAAAATTGCGGATAGAGCGTCTCCTTGTTTCACCTCTGTGCTGATTAGAAGCTTTCGGTGGCCATGTTGTCAATCTTCACTCTCCCTTTGACAGTTGTCAGGGTCATGGTAATTAACGAAGTCAATTTCTTGGGTATATCTATTTCTTCCATGACTCTAACGCTATTCTTGAAATTGAATCAAAGGCCTGTTGGAAGTCGATGAATAAAATGTGGAGATCTCTACCATATTCTAGCGCTTTTTTTATACACTGCTTCATAATAAGCAACTGGTCTGTCGTGCTTCTGTCTGGTCTAAAACCACACCGATAGTCTCCTAGCATTTCTTCAGTGTGGGTTGATAGTCTGGTATATAGTATGCTAGAGAATATTTTATATGCAACATTTGATGAGGTGATTCCCCTGTAGTTACTGCATACTTTTTCATCCCCTTACTTCAGTATGAGGAGTATTACCGGCATTACTCAAATATAGTTTTAAAAAAATCTGACGTGAACATCACGTGACTTACTTGTACATCATTGGATATATATATACCTCATCGTTCCACAGTTGATTGTTTTGGATTTACCCAAGAGATTATAAGAATCTGTCAAGTAAAATGCGCTTTCAGCCAAGTCGGTTGCTGTGGGAACTGTAGGCCATTATTCTTATACTACAACATTCCTTAATAATGATTCTCAATATTCTACGACTGCCAACAGATCTGAATCTATGCGCAAAATTAAAGAATAAATTCCTTCTCAAGGGCACTTCCGATTTAGTCCATTGTTATAAAAATAGTAAGCAATTATTCAGATGCAACAGCAGACTGAAATACCAAATTTCAATATTCTACACCAGATCGTTTTGAAATAAAATATTAAAAATTTGTGACCGAAAACAGGATTGTTTTCCTCATTTCCGTTACACCGACTTTTATTCAATTTATTATCACACATAGATGTTAATACACACACACACACATCAATTTTATTCACTCCTGAAGATGGTCCTGGTGGGACCGAAACTATAGAGCAGAATAAAAATAAAACTCACGACTGAATTCCCACACTTTGCTTTCTAGAATTCTATCTTTAGCATCATGGATATTATTGAATCGCTCGACATCTAAGAATTCCAAGAGATTTGCTAGAAGCTTGGATTTAGGTACATCAAGATTTAAAACATAATCAGGCATATTGAAATCACCCAGAATTAAAAAATGACTGCTTTACAAGAATGGCAGATTCTCAAACAAGTCAAGAATCTATAGGAAGGCCTTTATAGATGAATCATGGGAAATATAGATGACGAACACATATTATATCGAACATTTTTTGAAAATACATTTGGAGCAAGTTAAATTAACATTGTTTATTTATTTATTTAGTCACAATGTCTAACCGGTGAACCCAATTACAGGACAGGAAAAAGTAACTCATTATGGAGAGATGCAACATCAAAAATAAATATAAAATATGTAGAATATCTTAAATAAGCAATATTATGAGAAAAAAAATCAAGCATATATTATGATGAAAAAAAAGATAAACAAAAATATAGCTATAATAGAAAATAAGAATATAAATAATATTGTGGTAAAGTCGTCGGATTGTGGATAACAAAGAGGATAGATAATTAGGTCATCTCCTTTATTGCAAACGTTTCGATATTTATTATATCTTCATCAGTGCCTGAGGGCAGAAAAACACAAAAATATACAATCAAATTATCACAGCCTATGACAACCCTTAATATCAAATAATAACTAACAATATTATCAAATAAATACCTGAGAGATAGGAGGCAAAACAAAAAAGCTGTCAAAGACAACATGTTCCTTCTACAGTGCAGAAACAACTGCCAAAGTAGCGGAAATGTCAAGATATCACTCGTTACTCACATCACCACAAATTAAAACACCACACACAAAATGACACATATCTAATATATGTTTATAAGAATTACATAAATATTCTGTATTGGTCCCATGGTTAATAGTATTAGGATTTAAGTAGATATATATCATTTCTAAGAAATTCCTTTTCCTATAATTACTCTCATGTTCTAAGATTGAGACATTGTCAAAGTCGAAACGATGGCTAAGATTGATACTGTGATTGGATAAAGCAGTTTTTTGATCATCTAATTTTTAACAATCATTTTTATGATTATTTTTACGATTTTTTAAATATTGTTTAGTTTGACCAACATAAACTCCATCACAATCATTACAATTGATTTTATAGATCACACTGGATGAATCACCTGAGTTCACACGATCTTTCAAACGACTAAAAAGATTACCAACCTTTTTATCATTATAAAAAACGATGTTGCATTTATCTGTAGTTAGAATAGCTGCCAAGCAGTACGACAATTTAGTTATGTAAGGTATTTTGAAATACATTTTATGTTGGACAATGTTCTCACCCAGGCTGTCAACAGTTGCGCGTGGATGAAGAGTACTGTAAATAATTTTATTTATAAATTTAATCGGATAACCATTTTTATTTAGTATGATTTTTAAATTATGGAAATTTTTATCATGGAAAACTGAATTGCTGAGACTAACTATTTTATTAACATTATTCCTAATGATTGCTATCTTTTGATGTAGAGGGTGGTTTGAATGGTAATGTAACATCCTATCCGAAGTAGTAGGTTTCTTGTAACAATCAGTTAACAATGAGCCGTTATGTTCTCTCACAATACGTAAATCTAAAAATGGTATACTATTATCTTTTTCTATTTCCGCAGTGAATTGAATGGAAGGGTTGTAACTATTGAATATTTCCAAAGTAGCGTCAATCTGATCGTAAGGAATGGCTGTCAGAATATCGTCTACGTATAGATATAAGAAACTGACATTGAAAGGTAATTTATTTAAAGTGTTATTCACTAAGATAGTCATCACCATGTTAGCAAAAATCGGGGAAGCAGGATCTCCCATTGCACAACCTTCAATCTGACTGTGAAATTTACCGTTGAACTGAAAATAACTACTGTGAAAACAGAAATCGACAATTTTCATGAAAGTACTGAGATCTATATTAGTGTTAGGCTCAATTTCACACCACAACTCGTTAACAGCATCAGTGACCAATTGTTTGGTGACGATGGTAAACAAAGATGACACATCCAAAGAAATCAAAATATAATTGGGAGGTAGTATGTGATTATTGCATTTGTCAACAACTTCTGTCGAATTTTTAACATTGTAAATAAATTTATCATCAATTGAAGTCAATATGTTCGTCAAAAATTTAGAAATATTGTAAGATGGTGAGTTTATGCAAGACACCACTGGCCTCAACGGCACAGGTGGAGGTTTATGTGTTTTCGGTAAACCGTAAATTTTGGGTGACACAGAATTGTAAGTTTTTAGTGACTTTGCAGAAATGTCATCAATAAATTGTTTCTGATTAAGTTCCTTGACAATACTGTTATTCATTGTTTGATATTTACTTGTAGGGTTGGATTTTAAAATTAGATGATCAAAAAACTGCTTTATCCAATCACAGTATCAATCTTAGCCATCGTTTCGACTTTGACAATGTCTCAATCTTAGAACATGAAAGTAATTATAGGAAGAGGAATTTCTTAGAAATGATATATATCTACTTAAATCCTAATACTATTAACCATAGGACCGATACAGAATATTCATGTAATTCTTATAAACATATATTAGATATGTGTCATTTTGTAAAAAGATAGCACTCTTTACCCTTTTTTTTATTTTCCGTATTCCCGCCAGTGTGTGGCGTTCCAATTTGTGGTGATGTGAGTAACGAGTGATATCTTGACATTTCCGCTACTTTGGCAGTTGTTTCTGCACTGTAGAAGGAACATGTTGTCTTTGACAGCTTTTTTGTTTTGCTTCCTATCTCTCAGGTATTTATTTGATAATATTGTTAGTTATTATTTGATATTAAGGGTTGTCATAGGCTGTGATAATTTGATTGTATATTTTTGTGTTTTTCTGCCCTCAGGCACTGATGAAGATATAATAAATATCGAAACGTTTGCAATAAAGGAGATGACCTAATTATTTATCCTCTTTGTTATCCACAATCCGACGACTTTACCACAATATAACTTTTACTGGATACGATCAACTACAATTTGAATTCATTCTCGGAAATATTTTCACAACATGGGTTTTTACAACGATATTTTACATCAATTTGGAGAAGAGGCTTCCCACACCCTCAAAATGTGGTCCAACAAATTAAAAAAACCTTATGAATTTGAAGAACCGAAGAATATTCCTTCTACAATGCAGAGGCAACCACGTCGTCCCAACCCACATCCATATGGCAGTACAAAAACTATACTACATTTTTGAAGAACAGAACCCCTGTCTCAAGGAATTCCAAAGTATGTTACATAGTCTAGAACTGAATTTGTTAAAATTTGAAATTAATAGCACGTTTATCACCATCAATATTATTAATAGTGAGTTACAAAAATTGGAAAATAAATCTAATTCACTCTTGCCAGCACATATAATATTTAGTTTCAAATCACATCAACACATATGGTGTGATAATTATTTTAATAGAATTAAGAAAAAACAAATTGAAAAATGTAAAAAATTGAAATCTTCACAAATCAGTAACAATGTGTGTGGTGATAATAATAATATAATTAATCTAACTAATACAATTATTCCTGATGATATTAATAATTTGCTATCATTGGGCCCTAAATTTAATCTTGAATATAACAATAAAGACGTTCCAATCATAAATTTATTAAAAGATGTTGAATTTTGTATTAGCTGTCGAAGTGAACGATCAGCTGATGGAAAACTGTCACTCAGACTTTAAACCACAAACATTGTTACTAATTTTGTTGATAAACTACAACAACAAAGTTCTAAACATGCAAATAATATTTTAGAAACAACGTATCAAAAAACTAAGAAATTCCTGAAAGATAATACAGATATTTTAGTCACCAATTCAGATAAAAGTAAAAGTACTGTCATTATTAGTAAAGATTATTATAACGAAAAGATGGATGAACTGTTGGACGACCTTCATACTTATAAAATTTTAAAATCCAACCCTACAAGTAAATATCAAACAATGAATAACAGTATTGTCAAGGAACTTAATCAGAAACAATTTATTGATGACATTTCTGCAAAGTCACTAAAAATTTACAATTCTGTGTCACCCAAAATTTACGGTTTACCGAAAACACATAAACCTCCACCTGTGCCGTTGAGGCCAGTGGTGTCTTGCATAAACTCACCATCTTACAATATTTCTAAATTTTTGACGAACATATTGACTTCAATTGATGATAAATTTATTTACAATGTTAAAAATTCGACAGAAGTTGTTGACAAATGCAATAATCACATACTACCTCCCAATTATATTTTGATTTCTTTGGATGTGTCATCTTTGTTTACCATCGTCACCAAACAATTGGTCACTGATGCTGTTAACGAGTTGTGGTGTGAAATTGAGCCTAACACTAATATAGATCTCAGTACTTTCATGAAAATTGTCGATTTCTGTTTTCACAGTAGTTATTTTCAGTTCAACGGTAAATTTCACAGTCAGATTGAAGGTTGTGCAATGGGAGATCCTGCTCCCCCGATTTTTGCTAACATGGTGATGACTATCTTATTAAATAACACTTTAAATAAATTACCTTTCAATGTCAGTTTCTTATATCTATACGTAGACGATATTCTGACAGCCATTCCTTACGATCAGATTGACGCTACTTTGGAAATATTCAATAGTTACAACCCTTCCATTCAATTCACTGTGGAAATAGAAGAAGATAATAGTATACCATTTTTAGATTCACGTATTGTGAGAGAACATAACGGCTCATTGTTAACTGATTGTTACAAGAAACCTAGTACTTCGGATAGGATGTTACATTACCATTCAAACCACCCTCTACATCAAAAGATAGCAATCATTAAGAATAATGTTAATAAAATAGTTAGTCTCAGCAATTCAGTTTTCCATGATAAAAATTTCCATAATTTAAAAATCATACTCAATAAAAATGGTTATCCGATTAAATTTATAAATAAAATTATTTACAGTACTCTTCATCCACGCGCAACTGTTGACAGCCTGGGTGAGAACATTGTCCAACATAAAATGTATTTCAAAATACCTTACATAACTAAATTGTCGTACTGCTTGGCAGCTATTCTAACTACAGATAAATGCAACATCGTTTTTTATAATGATGAAAAGGTTGGTAATCTTTTTAGTCGTTTGAAAGATCGTGTGAACTCAGGTGATTCATCCAGTGTGATCTATAAAATTAATTGTAATGATTGTGATGGAGTTTATGTTGGTCAAACTAAACAATATTTGAAAAATCGTATTAATAATCATAAAAATGATTGTAAAAAATTAGATGATCCAAAAACTGCTTTATCCAATCACAGTATCAATCTTAGCCATCGTTTCGACTTTGACAATGTCTCAATCTTAGAACATGAAAGTAATTATAGGAAAAGGAATTTCTTAGAAATGATATATATCTACTTAAATCCTGATACTATTAACAATATGACCGATACAGAATATTTATGTAATTCTTATAAACATATATTAGATATGTGTCATTTTGTAAAAAGATAGCAGTCTTTATCCCTTTTTTTATTTTTCGTATTCCCGCCAGTGTGTGGCGTTTCAATTTGTGGTGATGTGAGTAACGAGTGTATCTTGACATTTCCGCTACTTTGGCAGTTGTTTCTGCACTGTAGAAGGAACATGTTGTCTTTGACAGCTTTTTTGTTTTGCTTGCTATCTCTCAGGTATTTATTCGATAATATTGTTAGTTATTATTTGATATTAAGGGTTGTCATAGGCTGTGATAATTTGATTGTATATTTTTGTGTTTTTCTGCCCTCAGGCACTGATGAAGATATAATAAATATCGAAACGTTTGCAATAAGAGAGATGACCTAATTATTTATCCTCTTTGTTATCCACAATCCGACGACTTTACCACAATATAACTTTTACTGGATACGATCAACTACAATTTAAATATGAATAATGTTATATAACAAACCAAATCATAATTGTTTATCTATTATTATAGTGTGCATTTATAGTTCTTTTGAAATTATTCATTGAGATATCGAATGAATCAATGTGTGAGAATTCGCTATCAAATGAGAATAACATTTTGTATATTGGAGATACGAAATAGGCACTGGTTTTAGGATTACGTAGATGAAACATACTGAACGAGCGTGTATGAGTTTGAGGAACATGGAAGTTCAATAAAGAAAGAACTGTAGGATCATCTATATGATGATTAACTACCTTAAAAAGATGCATAAATGTAGATAATGATCTTCTATCATCCAGAGTATTCAAGTTGAATATTTTTAATGAAATTTTATATGTGACTAGTTTATCGGGATAGTAGCCCATTATTTTATAATAAATATATTTGACCACTCTTTTTTGTACCAATTCGAGTGTGGGACAGTGAACTTTATAGATTGGGTTCCATATCAAAGAACAATATTCCAGTTTTGGTCGTATAAGTGTTGGAGAGATAAGAATTTAAAAGAGAGAAAAGAGAGGGAAAAACAGAAAATGAGTCCAGTTTTTTGAGCACAATAGGATGATTAACAGTACCAAATGCCTTAGAGATATCAGTATAGATTGTATCAACTTGAATATTTTTATCTAAGGTAGAAGAAACGTAATGTGTGAAAAAAGATAAGTTTGTTGAAGTGGATCTATTTTTCATAAAACCATGCTGATAAAATGATAATTTGTTCTTGATTTTCCCGTGAATTGATGAATGAATAATTTTTCAAAAATTTTACTGAAATTAGGGATCACTGCAATAGGTCTGTAGTTTTGAATGTCTGAATGGTCGCCCGACTTGAAAATAGGTGTGATTTTGATTTGTTTCCATATCTAAGAAAAAATATTGGTGGAAAGTGGCAAAGTAAATAAATGTTGAAGAGCTTGTGCGAGTGAATAAGGAGAGATCGGATTTTAAGGTTTTGATTATATTTTCAATATCAGTACATGTGATATGAGTAAGGAAAATGGTATCATATGAGGATGAAGTTGGCGTTAGTGAAGATTGAGGGGAGGAGGGAATATAAACAGAATAAAAATGCTTCGCGAAATTATCAGCTATGGTTTGTGGATCAGAAGAAGATTTATTATTATAATTCATTATTGAAGGATAGGAGGATACTTTTCTTTTAGTGTTGATAAAATTCCAAAATGTTTTTGGGTCATAAGCAATTGACTGCTCGCAAGATCAAACATAGTTGTTATATGACTCACTTACGTCATTCTTTATCTTTGCTCTCAGACATTTGAATTTATTATGAAAATATAAGTTTGATGGAAATTTTTTGTACATTTTTGAAAAATTATTTTTTTCTTCAATATCATGTCTTATTCGAGATGTTATTCGAACAGGAAATGACAATTTACGTGAACGCTTAATTGGAATACATACTTAAAAAAAATTATACAAAACTGAGTGAAAATATTCACACGCCAGATTAATATCTTTAAAGTGCCTCAATACGTTCCAGTCGAACTGCGCTATTAGATAACACAAAGTTACAAAATCTTATTTCTCAAAATCATAAGAAGTACAACTGAATTTATCTAAATATCTAGAACTATCGTTACTTTTAACTGAAATACTAAGTGCTGGGTGATGTGGAAATTGTACATTATTAATTAACAGATCAGTGTCATGACTAGTGTTACATGATACATTTGATAATACTAGATCAAGTAGTTTGTTATGTGTATTAATCACAGTATTATATTAATTTAAATCAAAATAATTCATGAAATTATAACATGATGCAACAATATTATTTGAAGTATCGAGAGCAAAATAAATGATATTGAAATCGCCCAATATAATAAAGCTATTGCCAAAAAGAAGTGAGAGGCTTCCAAAAAATTCAAACAATTTGTTATAGTCATTTAAAGATGTAGCAGGAGGTATGTAAATATTGAACAAATAAAGTTTCTTGTCACTTAAGGGAATTTTGACACATACGACGTCGATCGAATGTAAAATGAAATTATTGTAGTTTTTTTAGATTGACGCCGAAACAAGTCAAATAATTTTTAATAAGCAGAACAACGCCACCAGTAGATTTATTACACGCACTAAGATTTTGATCGCAACGATGAACAGCGAATGATCCGTCAGTGAGTTCAGAGTCGTAAACACTACGTTGGATCTAAGTTTCAGTCAATGCTATGATTTTGTAGTGCGTGCAGAATAATGATGAAACTTACTGATTTGTTATCATGTTTAGTCCTTGAATATTTTGATAATATATATTGAGAATGTTATCGGATGTATTGTTGGATAGTGATTCACTCATTTTTTTTTCAATTATCATAAGGGCGCCATTTTTGAATTTGATAAATCAAGTATCTTCACCCTTGGATTTTTTTTTTTTTTTTTATCAATTTATGGGGTTTTTAACTGCTTGGTTATTTACCCCGGTACATTTGTGTTTTACATAGTTATTTGTGATTATAGTTTGCTTACAATATTATTATATTTTACAGTAAATATTTATGTTTTTTAGGTATTCTAATACATTCTGGGCAGTACTTTTGTTGTTTGCGAGGGCTTCCTTGATATTTTGTGGTATTTTGTTTATGGCTCTATCGTTACTGTACTGGGGGCATTCTTCTATTATATGTTCAACAGTCAAATTTGAATTGCAAGTTATGCATTTATTTTGATCTTCTTTAGTGATTAAGTGGCTGTGGGTCATTTTTATATGGCCTATCCTTAGTCTTGTTAGGATGATTTGTTCTCTCCTTGTTCCTATTGTTGGCCAGGGTTCTGTATCTTCTTTTATTTCTCTTAGTTTGTTATTATGTGTACTTCTCCATTTCGTTTTCCAGTTAAACTGTATTTGTTTTTTTATATGATTTTTGTAGTCACAGCTTGCTATTTGTATCTCTGTTACTTCCTCTGTGATTGTAGCTTCCTTGGCTGCCGCATCTGCTTCCTCATTTCCTTTTATTCCAATGTGGGATGGAATCCATAGGAAAACTATTCTTTTATTATTGTATTGGTCTGCTAAAGTTTGAAGCTCTTGTTGGATAGTTTTGTTCATAAAGTTATTGTTGTATGGATTTTGGATGCTTTGGAGGGAGCTTAGTGAATCGGAGCATATTATATGAGGTGTTTGTGGGAGAGTTTTCCTTATATATTCCAATGCTTTCATGATGGCGAACATTTCTGCTGTATATATGCTGCAGAGACTAGGTAGCTGGTACTTCTCAATAACTTCTAGTGTTGTAAAAGCTGCACCTATTTTGTCGTTTAGTTTGGATGCATCTGTGTATATGACATGGTAATTTGCGTGTTCTTCTAGGATTCGGTGGAAGTTTTGTTTGTATATATTTGGGCTCGTGTTTTCTTTCTCGAATTTAACTAGTTCCAAATTGCATATATGAGGATATATTTTCCATGGTGGTGTGATATGATGTATGTTGGAGGGTGCTATTTTAGGTAATTGGAGGTTGATTTTGGATGTGATATTATGGATATATTTTTGATAGTTCGAGGTTGTTTTATAATTGATTTCTGGATTTGGGGGATTGAAGATATGTTGGTAGGTTAGATGGGTATCATTCCCTGCTATACTAGCTGTGTATGTCAGAGTGAGTTGTTGGCGTCTGTGTTCTAGACTATGTTCTCCTGCTTCTATGAGTATGCTTTCTGTTGGGCTTGTACGATATGCTCCAGTTACTAGTCTCAATGCAGTGTTTTGAATACTGTCAAGTGATTTCAGGTAGGTTTTTTTTGCCGTTCCGTATGCAGCGCAGCCGTAGTCTAGTTTCGAGCGGATTAATGCCTTGTATATATTCATTAATATTTTTCCATCTGCACCCCAATCTTGATTACTCAATACTTTTATTATATTCAGTCGTTTGTTACATTCCGCCTTCAATTTCAGTATATGATTTTTCCATGTCATTTTATTGTCGATGTACATTCCTAAAAATTTCGTGGTCTTCGTGAATTCAATATCAGTGTTTGCTAATATTAATTTTGGTTGATGTCTCATTTTTCTTAATTTAGTAAAGTGCATTGCTTTCGTTTTATCAGGCGCGAACTTGTATCCTGTTATATTTGCCCATTGTTCTAATTTGTTAAGTGTTATTTGGATATGGTTTTCTGCTGTTTTTAGATTTTTGTCTTTGCATAAGAGAACTACATCATCTGCGAATAGAAGAGCTTTCACTGGGAAGTTGATTTGTTTTTGTATACTGTTTATTGCTACAAGAAACAGTGTAACACTAAGTACTGCTCCCTGAGGTAGACCATTGTTCTGTGTTTTTATTTCAGACTTATATCCGTTCATTATAACTTGAAAAGTTCTGTTCGATAAGAAGTTCCTGATGAAATGGAACATATTTCCGCCAATATTATAATCAATTAATTGTGTTACAATATTGTGTCTCCAAACTGTATCATATGCTTTTTGCATATCTAGGAATACGGCTATCAGGTGTTGTTTGTTTTTAAAGGTTGCTTGTACCTCTGCTGTGAGGTGTGTTATGTGGTCTATCGTGGATCTTCCGTTTCGAAAGCCACATTGTGTATTTTCCAAGATTCTGTTTGTTTCCAAATACCAAATTAATCTTTTGTTTATAATTTTTTCTAATATTTTACACAAGCAATTCGAGAGGGCGATTGGGCGATAGCTGTTAGTGTTTGTTTTATCTTTTTTTGGTTTTAAAATTGATATTATTAGAACATGTTTCCATTGGTTAGGAAACGTTCTTCTAGTCCATATCTCGTTATATAGATTCAATATGTGTGTATGGATTTTTTCAGGAAGATGTTTTATTAATTCTGCCGGTATGTTATCTGGGCCAGCGCTTTTCCTATCCTTTTGCTCGTTTATTGCAACCTTCAGCTCTACTGCAGTTATGTTATCGTTGATAGGATGAGTATTTTGTTCTGGTGGATTTGGTGATTTTTGCTCTTGGATTTTCTTATAAAGTGTAAAGTTTTCTTGATAGTTTTCATCGCTGGAAGTTTTTTCAAAGGTATATGCTAATTTATTTGCGATATCTAATGGGTTTGTTATGTTTCGACCGTTTTCAGTTATTGCCGTTATTTTTTGAGCTATTTTCTTCCCTTTTATTTTCCTAATATTATTCCATACTAGAGATGGAGCTGTGTCAGAGTTTATTCCAGTTACAAATTTTTCCCAGGATTCTTTCTTACTTTTTTTTACTGTTCTTCTTGCAATTGCTCGTGCTCTCTTCCACGCGATTAGATTATCATCGGTAGAGTTTTTCTTGTAGTTGTGTAACATTTTTTTACAATTTTTTATGGCTATTTTGCATTGTTCATTCCACCATGGTACTATCTTCCTTTCTATCTTCCTCTTGAATCCTATCGCTACTTCTGCTGCCTCTGTTATATTTTTCATTAATGTATTCAATTTGATTTCTATGCATGTTCCATTTGGTGCGATCTCCATGTTTTCCAATATTTCTGCATAAAGTTCCCAGTTGGCTTTTTCCAAGTTCCATTTCTCTATATTGTGATTTACTGGAGGTAGGTTGAGTTTATCTATATGCGTGATTTTTATTGGTTGGTGGCCGCTGTATTCATGAAGTATTATTTCCCATTCCAAGTTGATAGCTATTTTGTGGTGTGCGAAGCTTAGGTCAATTACCGATTCAGATCCTGTTCTTGGACAGATATGAGTGGGGTTTCCGTCATTAAGAAGGACTAGATCCCCTGTAGTTTTTTCTATAGTTTTCCCTCTTTGATTTTCGTACCTAGATCCCCAGCTGTAGCTATATGCGTTGAAGTCTCCTACTAGGATATAGGGCTCTTGTAATTGTAGAAGTAATTGTCTTATTTCCATTTCACTTGGCTCTTGATCTGGCAGAATATATATGTTGCATAGTGTCATTTTTTCTGGAAATTTAATTTTAATTGCTACTGCTTCAATTGTGGTATTGAGTATTATTTCTTCTGATTGTATCGTATTATGTACTAAGATGGCTACGCCTCCACTTGCATGGGGGTGATCTCTGTCATTTCTGTGGAACTGATAATTTCTGAGGCTAGATTTTTGGTTTAGTTTAAATTTCGTTTCTTGTATGCAGAGAAAGTCGGGTTGATGTTCTGTTATCAGGTGTTGGATTGATTCTATGTTTGCATAGAAGCCATTACTGTTCCATTGTATAATTGACATTTATATTTTCGCAGGATTTGGTTCGATTTAGCTCTTTCTTTTTTTTGATTAGTTGTATTTTCAATTTACTTTGTAGTCTTGTGAATTTTCTTTTTGTTCCTGAATTTGTGAGTAATGGATATAGATCTGTTAGCATATTAAGTATTTTTCGGGGCTGATCCGTATATTCTTCCGCTATATTCAATTTATCACTGGAGCCGTGAACGTTTTCTATAAAATGTAGAAACTCTGGGTAGGTTAAGATGTATTTTCCTTCGCTTTCTTCAATCGCTTGTTTCAATGGCTCTATTTCTTTCTCTATAGTTTCTTGAGTTGGTTTTATAATTTCCTGTTTCTGTTTCTTGCTTTTCTTGCTAGTGCTTTGTTGTGATAGGTTTATATTTTCTATTGTATTTGTTTCTTCTGGTGTTAAAGATTGAGTTTCTAGTTCTTCTTCTGCTGTTCGCTTTTGATGTTTTTGTATCATTGTATTTCGTGTTAAGTCTGTGTTTATATTATCTATCACGCTTGTTTCTTCTTCTGTAGTTGTTTGTGTTTCTATGATTGTTTGTGGTTGTGTATAACTATTTGTTTGTCTGTTTTCTAGGTTGGATTCCTCGTCCACTATTGGCTTTTGGCTTTTTTGTGTTGTTCTGTCTGCGGTTGAGTTATAGTTATTCTGTGAATTTGGTACTTGATTTATTTTTGAGTTGTTAACAGTATTTTCCGTGTTACTATCTGGAGTAGGATTTGTTTTGTTCGCATTTGATGGGCATTTATTTGCTAGATGTCCTTTCTCTTTGCATATATGACATAGTATATTGTCGTCTGTTATGAAGATTCTATAATTTACTTCGTCGTGATTTATGAGTATTGTTTCAGGTATCATTTGTTGTTCGTTGTCAGTTATATATACTTGACGTCGGAAACTAAGTATATGTTCATATCCTTCTACATGTATTCCTGCCCTTAGAAATGTGATCGGTGATATAAGTCTAAGTTCGTATTTTTTTAATTCTTCTTCTATGGTTTGGTGAGGGATCGTTGGGCAACCGTTTCCTAATATTAGTCTTTTAGCTGGTGTTAAAAGTCTTCTGATGGGGAAATTAATTCCTTGCTCTGTGATAGTTGGATGTGTTTGGATAAGTTTTTCAACTATTTCTTTTTGAGATAAATATATACAAATTCTGTTATGCGAGATTCTTGATGCAAATATTATGTTTGTTGGTTTCACAATTTCTCCTATGGTGATTATGAATTCTGCTATTTGTATTTGGTTTGTATCATCTATAAGTATTGCTTGGGTTTTTTGTGGCTGGTTTGTAGTTCTTGTAACTGATGAATATGTACTTTTGCTCTTGTTCATATTTGTTGTCGACTGTTGTGATTGTGAGTTTCTGTAGATTGTAGCCATAATGTCGTTTCCTACTTTACCGCTGTTAATAGTTACAGCTCTCTGCTATCCCATCCTGGGCTACTGCCCAATAGATGGCACTACTAGCTCACCGAGCAGAACGATGTAGCTATGTTTGCAGGTTATGTTTTGTAAATGAGAGTTGATATTTGGCTAATTTTAAATCAGTAAAGGATTGGTGTAAGATAATACCCAATGTGATAGTTGGTGAAGGTTTTGTTGATTTTGATCGAAAGGTAGGATAGTATACAATTTGGTTTACTAGTTTACCTGATTTTTCGCCTGTCACTGACACTCACGTGCACTCAAAATATCTCTCCCTTGGATTTTCTATCAGCAAGTTCTCGTCTTAGATTATTATATTGCTGAACTTGCATTGGCGTTTTGTCGTTGTTTATATAGACATTATTCAAATCAGGAAAGCTACGAGCATTTTTACCACTTTTAATTAAATGCATCATTCTATTAAACGTGGTTTGTTTGTAGTATTAGGTATCTTAGAACCAATTCGGAAGACTTCTGTAGCAATTTGATCGAAATTTGGATTTATTTTACTAATAATATCAGAAGTTACTCTATTTAAGTCTTCATTTGGCTTTTCCAGCATACCAGATATTATAACGTTGCGTTCACGATGATGACGCTGATTTATCTCAGTTATAACTTTTTCGAAAAAACATCTTCATCGCCGGATAGGGCGGAGTTTTGAAGATTTGTTTTGATATCAATGATTTGTTGTTGCAAATTGAGTAACAACTGTTTGAGAGAGTCGATTGTATCAGCATTATTCAAGCAATCATTACAATAGATCTTGACAGATATCGTAGTTAGATGAACACACGCTAGATGTATCGAATTTTGACATCAATCACATTTAATTGACAAAAAATTTTTGATCACATTCTTTGTGCAATTGGAACACATGACATGATAAGAAGTCTTCGTGCGTGATCGTTGGGAATCGTACAATATATCAAGTGCGACGAAATCAATACTCAAGCACTGTACTCGGAGATTAATAATCAAACAAAGTCTGCTTGAAGACGATCAATTAAATTTATAATTTGCGGAAAACACCTTTATTTACCTCACGTGAAGAAATGATTCCACAAAAACAAGATCACTGATGCTTAGTTTATTACACTATTCAGTTTATAAATGAAATTGTGAGGTAATATATCGATGTAGTTGGTTAGATCGACAGTAACGGAATGAATATTAATATTGACAAGCAGGAGCGCACCGCCACCTCAAGAAACACGACAAGCCTCGAGGTCACGATCACATCGGTAGTTAGAATAGAAGTCGGAATCAAGCTCACTGTCATGTACGCCATTCTTCAGCCAAGTTTCATTTAAGTCAACCACATCGTGTTTTCCCGCCTCATTGAATGATTGAAGGAGCTATAATTTAAGATTGAGATCTTAGGCATTCTGATAATAGCAATTAAGTTGGTGCTCGGATGTGGTTGAATGAGATTTATTCGATGATTGCTATTGCTCTGTGTCGCAGTATGCGGAGATCTTGGACTTGAATTTATTAATATTAAAAGAAATTACGGAGGTAATTGACTCATTGATTCTTCCCAATAACTCATCAATAAAAAAGATCTCTATTTTTGCTATTTTAGTTTTAATCTCTTCAGTTAACGCGACAAAATCGACATCCTTGTAGCGGTCAATAGTTACGCAGTTAGTACGACATGTGAGAAATCAGAAGAATGTAGATTCAGACTCATTTATCAGGATACCGTCTTCATCTCTTGAATTGACGCAACTAGAATAGAACCACTGACCACTTACCTCAACAGCCCAAGAGATTATCAGTTCGTCTTGCCTCACACTTGAGGATAGAGCACTTTCTCATTTTTTATGATGAGTAACATCAATTTAAAATGTGAACTAACACTAGCACTTCTGAAGGAGTTCAGTAACACCTACTTGATCAGACTATAACGTTATAGAGCAGTTTTTCCAGACAAAAAAAAATACTAAGAATAAGAAAATAAGAAGTTAAGATTGAATGCACTCACGAACAAAGAGTAGATCACCATAGTCATTCGACAACCGCGTGAGGAATCACTGGGATAGCTAATTGAAAAAAAAACGCACAGATCGATAAAAATCACCAGAAAAAAAATAAAAATTGAAGAATAGCCGCAAAAAAAAGTCAGAGAACGTTTAGAGCAAACAGATCTAGACTGCACTTGTGCACATTCAAAATATAATTATCAATAAACACATTTTTCGAGTGAAATAATATACACACAACAACATTATAATAATCATTTAAATGAAAGAAAAATTGAAGTCCAAAAATCACTCGCACGTAGTGACGTACAAATTAAGTAGAGATATACAGGGTGTTGGGTCTCGATCTAACCAGGTCAATATTTCAAAAACTGAGCAAGATGGTAGAAATTGTTTCAAGTACAAAGGTTTTGAGAGACAAACGATGGAGTCCCTGAATTTGTCGGGAAACTAACTTTTGAGGATAACAATTATTCCAATAGAATTGCATTTTTTATGCTTCAGTTTCGTATTTCGCGTGAAAAAATGCGTAGCTTCCCTTGAAAATGTTTCACGATAATTTTAGTTTTTCTAGCAAGCAGCCCTCTTCAAGGCTACATGATACTGAGCAACCTTCTAGTTGTGTACGTTCAGCAACGCTAATGTCGAATGTACACTAATGGGTCATGTTAAATATTCATTAGTTTTTGTGATGATGAATGGATGGAATGGTTTAAAATTCTCTAGCGGGCTGCTTTCTATAAAAGTTACGCATTTTCTCTTGTAGAATACGAATCTGGATCTAAAAATCTGAGTTCTACAGGATGCGGCAGAGAAAATTACTTTTTCAAAAACTCCGGCAAATGGTATAAAGAGAAGATAAGGTGTTGGGAGAAGATGCATCCGAAAGGGCAGGGCCTCAATTCTCATCTTTCTACACGCAGGTTAGGAGCTATAGGACTCCAGAAAATCTTGAGGGAGTGAGATAGTTTTGTATTTCCTTCCGTTCTGCTCGCAGACATGCGGCTGCTCTGACCGAACTGTTGAAAAATCCTGCACAACGAACTTCTACTCTATCCATTAAAACTGGTTGTTGGGCAGGAGTTGACTGACTGCAATTTCTTGGCCCACCAAACTGCATGTGAAGCTCTACTTGAAACCCTTCCACACGACGTGGTAACTTTCTCCAGCGAGAAGGCTCACTCTCACCTTTCCGGTTGTGTCAACAAACAGAACATGCGCTACTGGAGTGCTGAGTCAACTTCACCAAACTCTCCTTCATTATGAGCTTGTTACCGTTTGGTACGCAATTTTTCTGAGAAAAACGAGCGCGCTGTCATGGTGAATGCAGCTTGATACAGGAAGATAATCGGAGAATTTTTCCTCCCACATCTGAAGGAAATGGACATTGGAGATGTGTGGTTTCAACAAGACGGAGACAAGCACGGGCCTCAATGGAATTGTTGAGGGAACACTTACCTGGCCGTCTCATTTCTCTCAGAGGCGATCTCCCTTGGTCGGTGCGCTCTCTATATTTGACTTCTTCCTATAGGAATATTTGAATTCTATCGTTCACAGCGTCATCGTTAAAATACCGTTGGGCATGCTTCACAGAGCGGCGCGAAGCTCTAGAAATCGACTCAATCAGTGCATAGACAAGAGTGACCTTCATTTGATGGATTTAATTTCGAGAATGCATGAGAAAAATATTGATGAGGTGAGCTGTGAGGTTGAAAAAATTATACCGATGATTGCAATGACTTCGTTTCCATTACCTTTTTGAATAATTTATTTTCTCTGCCACACCCATATTTGTAATCAGTTTCTCGGTCGTAAACAGGTACACCATCATTTGTCTATCTCAAAGCCTAGTGACTATTGTTCTATAAATATTGGCCCGAGAAAATTGAAATCTAGCACCTTGTAAGTTGATATTCACTCGGAGAAATTGTTTTGAACTAAGTTTTCTAATGGACTGTAAGATTTATAGAAGAATATATCTGTTATGTCTTTGAAGAAAACTGATTTCCAACGCTATTATGGCAACCTTAAAATTTCATTTCGTGTCCGATAGATTTACTGCTACCAACTAAATCAAGCACTTGAGAACAATATTCATTATGAACCATATCATCCTCACTAGATATACAGGAAAGCTAATATCCGCAGTCCTACGGGCTATTAAAATGTTCATCATTTCTAGGTATTCAGCATATTTTTTGATCTATTTCTCATATATAGATAAAATAGCACAAAGTAATAGTCCTTTCACTTGTCACTTCGAAACATCAACACCAACTTCTGGTACGATGAATGTAACTGTTGCACACACACAATAGTTCAAGAGATAGAGCCGAAATTTTGCCGTCATCGGTAATATGGAATTTCTCAAATGTTTCATGCTTCTTTATTATGGGTTGTTGACTTTATCACAAAGAGGTACAGCCTAGTGGATACAGGGGATGGCTATGTTTATCAAAAGAAACACCGGGGGCTTGGGTTTTATGCTACTGAAATGGAATCCTTTGGCACAAGGTACGACAGTGTCCTCATTCTAGAAAGATATGTATTTCGACTGGAATTTGATGAGGTATACCCTTGTTCAAATAAACAAATTGTTCTTCTTTTGTTGTAAGTACAATAGTAGAAACGAGTGATCACTGATCATCGTTCAAAACAATTTTTATTTTCAGATGGTTGATAAATATTGATTCCCACACATGATGGTTGATTAATTTGGAGGAACTTTTTCCAAAATGAAAGAATTGGTCTGAAAATCAATTCTATTGTTTTTTTATTGCCATACGAAACAGTCAATCATATATTTCTTGAGATTTCTTCCATCATGACGCGGTACAGGAGTCATCGACAGTTATGTTCTGGCTAGCTGTTCTTAGCTACCGCCGCTATATCTTATTCATCACGTGCTGGATGTGGTTTGTTGGGTCGCGTATTATCTCATAATGAGAATTGGGCTTCGAACTTTTCGATGGTATGACAAATTGGGTAGGTCGAGTATGTGGACCATGAGTAACTCTAAGTACACGAAACACATCGTAGAACATTGAATTTTATGCTTAGTAGGGATTGTGTCACGCTAACTTTTTCCATGATGAAATCTCAAACAAATCTAAACAAAAATACACGGCAAATTTGTCATGATTCACGCGTTATAAATCGAAAAATACATTGAGAAAAAAGTACCCCTGAATGAATAATCTTTTACTATGCTATTGGATGATATATTTTCATTGATTTATGACAATTATTCAGTAGGATTGTGATGAATTTCAAATTTCTCATTTGTAGTACGTCTTGAGAGCCCCTGCTCAACAGACTCCCACCTCCGACCAACCCTTAATAGATCCATCTCTTTCAGTTAGTGCGGAGTGATAAGGTATTTGAGAAAGTGTGACAGTTCACAGACAGACAGTATTTTTACCTTACCAATAACTATTACAGTTATCTTTAAATACATTTACAGTACCATTTCTTCATGTAAGTAACTAAGTCAAAGTCAATTGTATAAAGTGGAAATAATGAATATTATTCAAAAAGTGTACATAGACTCAGTCCTTTATTCTGTGTAAGCGGTGGTCCTTCAAAGAAAACTACATCACAGAACATCTTTTGGTCCAAACGAGCCAGATCAGCAAATCAGTGTGACATCAAGGCGCATCAGGGTGAAGCAGCTGGGCAGCATCTTCATAGGTCAAGGTAGGCTTGGTGCATGTTGCTTTGTATATTTCTCTTGTATGTGATCATAGCACTGCTATTATGGATAAGAAAGTCTCAAAATTCATCGACCAACGTCGTCAGATAAAAGCTTCTTTGACTCGTATGATAACATTCCTAAATAAATTTGATAGCAACAATGATAATTTAAATTTATTGAAAGCTCGTCTACCGCATCTGCGCTCAGCTTATGAATCTTTTAATGAAATACAAGATGAACTAGAATTATTAGATCCAACTAAATAAGATAAATATAATGAGGATAGAGATGAGTTTGAAACCAAATATCATGAGACAGAAAATTGATTTTCGACCTTGATGGAAAGTCGTGATAATGTTAACAATAGTGTAACTCAAACTCAATCACCAATCTCTGAAACAAACGGACACACACGTATACATTCGAGTGATAATGTTCGATTACCTCAGTTTAATTCACCAATATTTGAGGGTGGCTATTGAACTTGGACTTCATTTTATGATACTTTCAAGGCACTTATCCACGAAAGCATGCTAAATAAAAAAGTTTCATTATTTACGGTCATGCTTGAAAGGGGACGCCTTCAAAACAATCGGAGGTGTGACAGTTCCAGCTCTTAGTTATAATATTGCTTGGGAAAGTCTCAAAAAACGATTGATTGTTCAAGAACATGTTTTTAAAATAATAAATTCACCAACCATTCAAAAAAGCTCTCATACAGCTATGCGGCAATTATGAGATGACGTTACTATTAATCTTGAAGCACTAAAATCATCAAATTAACCCGTTGAGCATTGTGAGGGAATTCTGATACCTCTTTTAACTACAAAATTTGATTATCAAATAAAAAAAGATTGGGAAAGTATGCTAAATTCAATCATACCTGAACTAATGAAATTCTTAGAGTTTCTTCAAAGAAAATGTGTGCTGTTAGAGTAGTTGAATGTATCTGAAGAACAGAATAATCACGCTACCAAATAGAATCTGACAAATAAAGGTGACAATTACTATAAACCAAGAACTACTGATTGTGTAGCAACAAATAACCAATACCACTGTCCTGTATGTCCGGCGGAACACCTTATATTTGAATGTAATTAATTCTTCAAATTGAACATACCAGATAGAATAAATTAAATAAAGGCATTTAAGCGCTGTTCAAATTGTTTTTATTCATCTCATATGTCTTCAAATTGCTTCTCTAGACTTTGCAGAAACGGTGGCAAGAAACATAGTTGTTTATTACATCTACCAAATAATAACCAACCAGAACCAATTAATAATTTGGTTAATGTACCTCAACCCGCCACGACAACTAGTCGTCCGAATAAATCGAGTGAAATACCCGTTGCTTCAACTAGTTCAATGCAAATCAGTAATACTGATAATCTAACCACCAGTCAAGTTTTATTATGTACCGCAGAAATATAAAAAATAGCATGGATAATTGGATTAAGGCTCATGAATTGCTTGACGTTGGCTCGCAGTCCAGTTTAATAACAAAGAATCTGTGCAATCAATTAGGGCTAAAACTCAATAAAAGTAGAATTGCTGTATGTGGTGTCAACAATGCTAGTAGTGATTCAAATCACAGTACAGCTATCCAGTTTAAATCTCAATATAATCAAGATATTCATAATACTTCATGTCTAGTAATTTCAAAAATAACTGACAATTTACCATCAATCTCGATTCAAAAGGAACATTATAATTTCCCTCCAAATATTAATCACGCAGATACAAACTTCAACCTTGAAGGTGAAATAGATCTTTTGTTGGGAGCAAATATATTTTGGAATTTGTTGAAAGAGAGTCGTATACCTGGAGGCGCTTATAATCCGCATCTCCAAGAAACAGATCTAGGGTGTATAGTTGGTGGAGACCTTCAGTCAAGTCATAAACGCAATAAAGTATTTTGTAACTTGAATACAATACTCACAAGTAGTTGAATTCTGGAAATTAGAAGAGTGCCCAAATAATTTTACCGTTAGTAAGTATTCAAATGAAGACGCCGCCTGCATTGAACATTTTTGATCCACATACAAAAGAGCAATGAATGGTCGTTTTATTGTTTGTTTACCTTTTAAAGATAACATAGATAGTTTAGGAGATTCCCAATATTTAGCAATTCAAAGATTCCTCAATCTTGAACGCAAATTAAATCGAGATGCAGAACTTAATAATAATCATGTACAATTTATTGACTAGTATTTAGAACTCGATCACATGCAACAAATAGGTAACTTGAATCAGTCAGAGGTAAGCAAGCACGCAAATAACATCCTACCACACCACGCAGTAACTGAAGACAGCAGTAAAACAACCAAACTCAGAGTGATTTTTGACGCGTCGGCAAAAATCAGTACTGGCTCAAGCTTAAGTGATACCCTTATGATAGGCCCAAAGTTACAAGACGATCTATGTTCAATAATTTTTTGATTCTGAACATACGAATATGTTTTCACCGCGGATATTAATAAGATGTTCCGCCAAATATTAGTGGATCCGAATGACAGGAAATATCAATGTATAATTTGGCGCGATAATAATGCGGAGGACTTGAAAGTTTATCAATTAAATACAGTTACGTTTGGCACAGCGGAATCTAGGAAAAAAAACCCCGGGAAATAAAACCCCGGAAGAAAGCCCCGAAAAAAAAAACCGGAAAAAAACCTCCAGGAAAAAAGAACCTTGAAAAAAAAGCCCCCTATGATAAAATTCAAGGAAAGTTTATGAGGAATATTATAAATTAGGGATATAACGTGTTTTTAATATGCATGTTTGAAAATCATCATCACTGGCGCAACAGCTCTTGTAAGGGCCTGGGCCTTTCTAATCGGTATCACCGAGCCGCGGTATAACACCGCCGTACTGCCGATCAGAATTTCGTGCCATTGCTACATATTTTAAGGTGTATAGGATGGCAACCTGTAGCACCCGAGTGTGTTGATGCAAGTAGCGGCATTTTTTATTTTTACGACAAATCACACATTGTCGGAGAGTGAATTCGAACTTGCGACCTCTTGGTCGAGTGACGTCACAGCATGTATAGGTGAACAAACACGTTCGACCATCCGCACTCACATGTTTGAAAATAAAACCAAGAATTATAAACAACAATTCTATACAGGGCGTATCTATACCTATGTAAGAAGCTTTATTGATATATAGTACTTGGCGTACTCATTATGAATCAAAAATAATTTTTTCATGATTAGTAAAATTAACAGTACTTAGCAGAACATGAGAATTTTAGGTACCATTGTTTTTCATCTTTATATCTGAAAATATAAACACAATTTAATGTAATGTTCATGAACGTAATCTATTTTAATGAATTTAAGATAATCAATCTTCAGAGTAGTCATCAAACCAGTTTCCCGAAACTTTTCATTTACTTAAGCCCTTTTTTAAAATGAAGAATTTAAAAAAAAATCTTTTGGGTTCATTAGTACGTCAAATACTATATGAGTACCATTAAAGTTTGTTACATAGGTATAGATACACCCTGCATAACGTGTATAAGTTTCATTCATCTATTAGCGTCAATAATAATATAGTGGAGTGAAACATTTACATACATTTAATTTTTGTGCATGTTTAAGAGACGATCTCAAGAATATTTTTGTTTTTTGGAATGTTTTCAAAGGTTACTAGATAATGCCGAGAAACTGTTCTTCATCGATTGTCTATTTTGTGAATAATTCCTGAACTGTCGCAATTAGGGAAAAAGATTTCAAGTAAAATAAGTTGAATATCATTATCACCAGACAGTGGCATACGTGAATATTCCTTTTGAACTCCCATATGTGTGACAAATGATGATGGTAATCAATCGGTGCCAAAAACAGTTATCAGTTATTGTTTTTTCACTCAGCCTGTAGCAGTAATGATATCCCATTGATTATGAATTGGAACAACTAAAAAAGAAAGTTTTATATCAATCAACCTAAGTGGGAAAATATATTCTGAATGATTTTGTCTATATATCATGAGGCATTCGGTTGAATATTTGAAAGCATGATGAACCTAGCTGAAAATGAATATCAATAAAAATAGTGGTCGCTCGATGGTTGAAATTCATCTGTAATTCATTGAATTTTTGAGCTTGAACGTTATCGAATTCAACCTTACATCCTCGTAGGTTTCTGGTGAAATTTAACTTGGTATTTGACGCTGAGAACTGACAATTATATGTCAGATATTTTTCAATTCGATGTATATTTTTTGAGATATTCCAGTGAAAAATCTCATCGTTTTCAGCGGTAAATTCAGATGGGACAACCTACCTGCACACCTTTTTCATATAATTTTTCAATTTGTTACATTTCACATTCTTTCATTCGCGAAATATGCTTGAAAAGGGAAACAAAGCTTTTTCTCTACATATAACAATAGAAATATGAAAGATATACAATTCAGGGGTAATCCTGAGTAGGATTCAAATGCAAAATGAACATTGAACCCGACTTTTGCGAATCAAATCTGTTCATGAATAGACTCACCAATATAATAATAGAACTATCCAACGGGATCACGCCTCCAAGATTTATACTTGACGAATGGCTCACCGCTTGTATCAGAAGCGAATTGATCTTGAATGAGGGATGAATTAGTCAGGCACATATTGCAGAAACAGAATTCCGTAGTCGATCAGAGTATTCAACTTCGAGAGTATACTACAAGATGAGAGATTTAGAGTCCCGATGCTTTGCTGATAAATTGATGATCGATTAACAACTCGCAAATTGAAAAGAAAGAGGATTGTGTAATAAATATTGAATTTTTCCAAGACTTTCAAATAGATTAAAGAAATAAGAAATGCATGATAGAATCATAGGTATTTGTGGAGGTTACGCAACCCTGTGAATATATTTTTGCATTACCTCCGATAGCAGATCAGAATCAAAATAACAAATACTGCAATCACACAACAAGGATACGGTCTCGTTGATCTGAAACATATCAAATATCATGCAAATTAGATGTGCCTATAGATTATACTTCAGAGCGCTGCTGTATCATAACGTCAATTTTTGTCAAACATTGTGAAGATACTCTGTGATTTGCTATTAAACTATTTAAGAATAAGCGATGACCTATGAACATATTCGGATATATGTAATAATCGATCTTTTGTTCGAACTCGTCGAACTCGTCGCTCATTACGAATAAATTAGGAAGAAATGCCAAAACTTGGAAACTACGAGAAGGAATACGCTCAACAATATGAACACCACAGTGACGACGAAATGCAAGAAATCAAGACAACATTGCTGTTGTTGAAGCTAGAGTTGCAAGTGAACGGTGAAAGTTAACAAACGATGATAAAGGGTTCTTTGAGGCCTCATTTGGAAGAAATGGCTTTGGATGTTATGTTCTTCCAGTCAAACTATGCCACACGTGACTTTTCTGTGGAACTATTGATTTATTTGAGTAAAAGCTTCCTAAAACCTTCAAATAAATGCTTGTCCTTCAAAAAACTGCGATTTAGCAATGTGGAATAATTTTTTATTGAGTTCGTGCTGCTACTGCTCTATGTGACCGAAAATTGAACTTATCGATTGCGTTCTTGCATTCGTAGTTGTAGAGGTCATTTGAGTATATTGTTGAATGCAAACAAACTATATATGGTACAGGATTCTAACACTAATATACAGCGCTGCAAGAGATCAAGACAGCATTGCTGCTGTGGGAGCCAGTAGTGCCAGTGAGCTGTGAAAGTGGAAATAATTGGGATAGTCCCCGGGAAGCGACCGAAAATTACGCTAATCGAGCTCACTCCTACATTTGTTGCAGCGAAAGGCATTTGAATGATATAGAGCATACACATTTGCTGCATATTAGAAACACATCTTCTTCTGTGAGAATTGCGTAAAAGTCAACAACAGCTAACAATATAATAATTTCGCTTCCAATTGTCACGAAAGAAAAATATAAATAATGAAAATCAATTCTCAATTGCCTTGAAGCAAAATCGATTGCAACTTGGTCTTGGATTAACTTATTAAGTGATGATAGTTTTGTAGCATAAATCCATGTTGCAAGAACACCAAGAGCACCAAGTATGCTATATAGTGCATCCATTTTGAGAAATATTCCAGCAAGCTCTGTAGGGGTGAAAAGATGGATAAGAATATATGCAGAGCAGATTAATACGGATATTGCTAACACTGAAACATTTAGATATTATATAAAAATTAACAATAATTTTCTGGATATTAAATTGGGAGCTAAATTTTGAGGGATGAGTACTATACCAGAATTTGTTGTTTGAATAATAGTCTAGTCAATAGATTAAAAATCGTGGTGCTAATTCTTGCTACTGCGAATTTGAATACGTGCGATAGCTCGTTGAACTCATTATGACGTCTAGAAAAATGTGCAAAAGTTTCAGAACCGCACATGAACAATTGCAAATGTTATAAACAATTGATGATTCCAAAGAAGGGTCTACTTTTTTGAGAATTTCCTGAAAACTATTGATGCTAGAGGAATTTTACATACAGAATCTTAGAGAGAAGGAAATATTCAAGGGAAAATGTTGACTTCTAGAACTTGACCTCCATCGTTAATACTTTTTATTTGATGTTGAAAATAAGGCGTTACGCTGCCTTAAAACCGACCCCTGATTACAAACACTTTTCTTACATGTATTAAATATCAATTTAGAAATTTGAAAAAAAATATTATGTCATCTAAAAACTTTAGAGGCAAAAATGTCGTCATAACGAGTTCAACACGTATTTGAGTTCGCAGTAGCAAGAATTAACACGATTCCTAATTTTTGAATGGACTATAATGGTATTAAAGAGTGAAACCTGCACTTTTGTTTCCACCAGGGATTGTAATCTCAGAATATAAGAAGAATTACTAAATGTATTGGTAGCTTACTTGTTATTTTTAGGTATAGGTTTAATTCATTATATTCCATTATCAATACCAGTCTACCATTAGAAATTTTTCTTTCGAAAATATTGAAACCTATAATATTTAGCATAATCATATGCCAGTCGGAAGTATCAAATATTGTATCAATTTCTCCTGAGAGCTTGAAAATGGCAGAGACCGTAGACAGAAATGCTTTTGCAACTCTCTGCATCTTGCAACTATACTAGATTATATTCCTCAATTTTTTGATCAATATTGAACAGAATATCCATAAATGATGATACTTTAAGTGATTAATCGTGTTTATGCTGAATTTTTTATGAAGAATTGTAATGGTCAGCGTGATAACATATAATTATCCAATGGGTTCTACATGACATAATCCATGAAATTTTGATGCTATCTAGGGTATAACTCATTTTGTCATTACTGATTCTGTAGAAAATTGTTACATCCTATAGTTCATCGCCTAATGGCACTATTGTTCTGACAAAAAAACTGGCTTTCATTACGAAGTAATTATTTCCAATCACTCTTGTCCTTTCTCAAATATTCTATACTGACTGTAGGGTTCGTAGAAGGTGATATTTTGTGTTTAATCATTGTTGTAAAGTTTGACTTCGGAAATTCTGATCGATTTTAATAGCGCCACCACGGCAAAAAAATCCTAATTTCTGCTACAGGCTTAAACCTAAAATCAGAAGACTTGGCTTCGGTTTACAGTACATTTCTCAATTCTAAATCAAATTAGCATCGAGATTAATTTAATCATGCAATTAGTTTTCTGTTGGCTCACAGAAACAGAAACAACGCGAATATGATCTTGAATGAGGGATGAATTAGTCAGGCACATATTGCAGAAACAGAATTCCGTAGTCGATCAGAGTATTCAACTTCGAGAGTATACTACAAGATGAGAGATTTAGAGTCCCGATGCTTTGCTGATAAATTGATGATCGATTAACAACTCGCAAATTGAAAAGAAAGAGGATTGTGTAATAAATATTGAATTTTTCCAAGACTTTCAAATAGATTAAAGAAATAAGAAATGCATGATAGAATCATAGGTATTTGTGGAGGTTACGCAACCCTGTGAATATATTTTTGCATTACCTCCGATAGCAGATCAGAATCAAAATAACAAATACTGCAATCACACAACAAGGATACGGTCTCGTTGATCTGAAACATATCAAATATCATGCAAATTAGATGTGCCTATAGATTATACTTCAGAGCGCTGCTGTATCATAACGTCAATTTTTGTCAAACATTGTGAAGATACTCTGTGATTTGCTATTAAACTATTTAAGAATAAGCGATGACCTATGAACATATTCGGATATATGTAATAATCGATCTTTTGTTCGAACTCGTCGAACTCGTCGCTCATTACGAATAAATTAGGAAGAAATGCCAAAACTTGGAAACTACGAGAAGGAATACGCTCAACAATATGAACACCACAGTGACGACGAAATGCAAGAAATCAAGACAACATTGCTGTTGTTGAAGCTAGAGTTGCAAGTGAACGGTGAAAGTTAACAAACGATGATAAAGGGTTCTTTGAGGCCTCATTTGGAAGAAATGGCTTTGGATGTTATGTTCTTCCAGTCAAACTATGCCACACGTGACTTTTCTGTGGAACTATTGATTTATTTGAGTAAAAGCTTCCTAAAACCTTCAAATAAATGCTTGTCCTTCAAAAAACTGCGATTTAGCAATGTGGAATAATTTTTTATTGAGTTCGTGCTGCTACTGCTCTATGTGACCGAAAATTGAACTTATCGATTGCGTTCTTGCATTCGTAGTTGTAGAGGTCATTTGAGTATATTGTTGAATGCAAACAAACTATATATGGTACAGGATTCTAACACTAATATACAGCGCTGCAAGAGATCAAGACAGCATTGCTGCTGTGGGAGCCAGTAGTGCCAGTGAGCTGTGAAAGTGGAAATAATTGGGATAGTCCCCGGGAAGCGACCGAAAATTACGCTAATCGAGCTCGCTCCTACATTTGTTGCAGCGAAAGGCATTTGAATGATATAGAGCATACACATCTGCTGCATATTAAAAACACATCTTCTTCTGTGAGAATTGCGTAAAAGTCAACAACAGCTAACAATATAATAATTTCGCTTCCAATTGTCACGAAAGAAAAATATAAATAATGAAAATCAATTCTCAATTGCCTTGAAGCAAAATCGATTGCAACTTGGTCTTGGATTAACTTATTAAGTGATGATAGTTTTGTAGCATAAATCCATGTTGCAAGAACACCAAGAGCACCAAGTATGCTATATAGTGCATCCATTTTGAGAAATATTCCAGCAAGCTCTGTAGGGGTGAAAAGATGGATAAGAATATATGCAGAGCAGATTAATACGGATATTGCTAACACTGAAACATTTAGATATTATATAAAAATTAACAATAATTTTCTGGATATTAAATTGGGAGCTAAATTTTGAGGGATGAGTACTATACCAGAATTTGTTGTTTGAATAATAGTCTAGTCAATAGATTAAAAATCGTGGTGCTAATTCTTGCTACTGCGAATTTGAATACGTGCGATAGCTCGTTGAACTCATTATGACGTCTAGAAAAATGTGCAAAAGTTTCAGAACCGCACATGAACAATTGCAAATGTTATAAACAATTGATGATTCCAAAGAAGGGTCTACTTTTTTGAGAATTTCCTGAAAACTATTGATGCTAGAGGAATTTTACATACAGAATCTTAGAGAGAAGGAAATATTCAAGGGAAAATGTTGACTTCTAGAACTTGACCTCCATCGTTAATACTTTTTATTTGATGTTGAAAATAAGGCGTTACGCTGCCTTAAAACCGACCCCTGATTACAAACACTTTTCTTACATGTATTAAATATCAATTTAGAAATTTGAAAAAAAATATTATGTCATCTAAAAACTTTAGAGGCAAAAATGTCGTCATAACGAGTTCAACACGTATTTGAGTTCGCAGTAGCAAGAATTAACACGATTCCTAATTTTTGAATGGACTATAATGGTATTAAAGAGTGAAACCTGCACTTTTGTTTCCACCAGGGATTGTAATCTCAGAATATAAGAAGAATTACTAAATGTATTGGTAGCTTACTTGTTATTTTTAGGTATAGGTTTAATTCATTATATTCCATTATCAATACCAGTCTACCATTAGAAATTTTTCTTTCGAAAATATTGAAACCTATAATATTTAGCATAATCATATGCCAGTCGGAAGTATCAAATATTGTATCAATTTCTCCTGAGAGCTTGAAAATGGCAGAGACCGTAGACAGAAATGCTTTTGCAATTCTCTGCATCTTGCAACTATACTAGATTATATTCCTCAATTTTTTGATCAATATTGAACAGAATATCCATAAATGATGATACTTTAAGTGATTAATCGTGTTTATGCTGAATTTTTTATGAAGAATTGTAATGGTCAGCGTGATAACATATAATTATCCAATGGGTTCTACATGACATAATCCATGAAATTTTGATGCTATCTAGGGTATAACTCATTTTGTCATTACTGATTCTGTAGAAAATTGTTACATCCTATAGTTCATCGCCTAATGGCACTATTGTTCTGACAAAAAAACTGGCTTTCATTACGAAGTAATTATTTCCAATCACTCTTGTCCTTTCTCAAATATTCTATACTGACTGTAGGGTTCGTAGAAGGTGATATTTTGTGTTTAATCATTGTTGTAAAGTTTGACTTCGGAAATTCTGATCGATTTTAATAGCGCCACCACGGCAAAAAAATCCTAATTTCTGCTACAGGCTTAAACCTAAAATCAGAAGACCTGGCTTCGGTTTACAGTACATTTCTCAATTCTAAATCAAATTAGCATCGAGATTAATTTAATCATGCAATTAGTTTTCTGTTGGCTCACAGAAACAGAAACAACGCGAATATGAGCTCGAGTGAGTAATCCAGAATTGATGAATTAATGACGAGGATTGGCAACATATTTAAATACAGAATGCTTATGTTCGGGCTTATGTTATATGAATTGACAACTGTCAAATTGAATAATTCTCAGACTTGTATGATTGCGCATATAAACCGGATTTTTTAAATAGAAATAAAAGTGTGTTGCGTACGTAACAGAACTGAGAAATAATTTAACACAGCGAGAAAAGGGAAATGCAATTGATTTTTAGCAGAGTATATATATTATTCATGAGTAAATGATGTTTTATTGATGTTAAACATCTATAGGCTCACTTGTGAACCGAATTGTTGGCGTGGCGACGCTTGCCGTGGCGACGGGTCGCCACGCTATACTAAGGTATACATATATATATATATATATATATATATATATATATATATATATATATATATATATATATATATATATATATATATATATATATATATATTTTATGTGTAGTAGAATGTACGGTGTTTCATTTCATTTTTACATGAAAGGTTATTTCCTTATAGTCAAAGAGGTTCAATAATTTTTAGAACGAATAAACATAAACTACCATTAATTTTAGCTGGAGATTTTAATGTAAATTTTGCAAGAGCTGAATCAATGCCATTAATGACATTTCTTCAAAAAGAATTTCAATTGCAAATCAACAACAATCCAAGAGAATCTACTACCAAATATGGAACAACAATAGATGCTGTATTTGTGAGATATCTTGATAATGTTTCATCTAATACTTTATCAACTATAAATCATAACGGTCATATCTTACAGTTCCCTTTTTTCTATAGACTCAGATCTATGCTTGAAAATAAAATCAGAAATGGAGTGTCTTTGAAAGGGAAAGTAAAATATAGCGATAAAAGAATCAGAAGCTCAAAGCAGTTTAAAATCAAATAATGGTACTAAATTAAGTCTCTTTCACATGAAAGTGTGCTCTTTAAAAAAAAAAGTTACCATGGTATGGTCGAGAAATTAATGTCTCAAGCAGATTGGATCTTTATCGAGGCAGTACGAATTGCAGTGTTTTCATTGAAGTTTACTAGGACTCCTGGCTCTTCAACTCCAACATGCAATTTTTGGCGCGATTGGCAGTTCGTCATCAATGATCATATTATTATATAAGGCAACGTACAACAAGCAACAATAGGTTTTGCAGCTAGTTTTAGCTTAGAACTCCTTTCAATAGTGTTTTCAGTTGCCTCATGTGAATTGTTATATGCTTCTTCTGTTACGGTTCGTGGGTTCAGTCAAGATATTTGAATGAAAGAACGACAAATGAATTCACTTAGCAGGAAATCTTCACCAGAATGTCCATCCTTCAGTTCAGCACATAAAACAATCATTGAAAATATTCCTGCAATGTACACTTCCAGGCCATATAAACTTTATTCCGTATTTTTAGATCTACATCACATACATCTTGTACATTCATTGCAAAAATATTTCCGATCTAAGAAAATCTTCACTTCAGGCCCATCAGCAAATTTTATTTTTATGTGAATGCAATCTATTGCTTCTAATACTCCAGGTACTCTTCAAATCCTACAGAAACCTAGTTTCACAGCTTAAACTTCTTCTGGAGTAAGCATTTTTATATATTGAGATTCTAGTTGTACTAATTTACGCGCTGCATATGTATTATAATATTACGAGCAGTGGGTTTATGCACTGCAAAGGAATCGTTTAATAATTGTTGAAAGCATTGGTGGCTTGAAATTTTATCATAAGTGAAGTTTGATGGGTTCAAATAGATTTTCTTTGTGTAGTAAGCTTTATTCGAGCACCAATTGAATATTGCAACAACAAAATACTGCATTTTTCAATACAAAATCTGAGTTTGAAATTCTTATTATCAAGAAGTTCTCTTCGAGAACTCACCTAGGAACTCTTCCCACTTACTTTATCATCAGAAGATCATAATAATGAACATAATAAAATACAAATTATCTTTATCAGATTTTTTATTCATATTTTATCAATTTTCGAGTACCAGACAAATATGTCATGAAGAAAGTGACATAATTTGTCAATTTGGAGAAGATAATTGGAGGAGATACTACGTTCAACTTGATTCTGAATTAAAGTTGGAGATAATAACGATTATCTCCTAATTGGGATTCCATAAACTCATTCAATGTCTAATTTTGACTTTGATGTAATTTAATTGTGAGTAAATTATAGTTTTGCTTTTATTCGAGGTAGATTGACGGCAAAAAATTCGATTAATTATTTAATCGCAATTAGATATTTGATTTGCTTTCTATGAATCGGCTCTTGGTTCATTGAAAAATGTCTCAAAGTAATACATGAATACGCACAAATCTATTTGAATTCAAATGAAAAACTGCTCTAGAGATTTAAAACGAATCAAAAAATATTTGTATAAGACGTCAAATAAACGATATCCATGAAAATGAACAAGAAACTCTTCCAAACTCATTCAAAAATCTTGAATACCTCTGAAAATAGAGCACTGCAAACACAGATTATATACAAGAGAACATTTATTAAGCTATTACTGATAAAAACAAAGAAATGACAATAATATGGACACCATCTCATGTGGACATAGAAAAAAGTGAAGAAACTGACTAAGCTATGAAAGAAGCTTCACGGCAGAGTTTAACAACATACCAACACCAGCCTAAGAAGAAAAACTAGAAATAAATAAAAATTGAGTGAAATATGGCAAACAATTCAGTGGGACGAATATAGCTCCAAATTGGCTGTATCAAATACAACAGCACCATATATCAACAAAACTAAAAGATGCCCTTGCAAATAGGCAGTCCAACAAAACAAACATTTTGAAATACTTGGAACAAACAAACATATACAATGAAATATGATTCAATGAGAATGTAAATACAATATTATAAAACTCCATGAGGGACAAGTATCAAGGCATTAGTGGTCATAGACCAAAATGCCTTTAAACATTTGTATTAAAAATTATATAAAAAAATATATAGGAAATATCAAACAAGGAATCGTAACAACTTCAAACACAAATCATCACATACGAATTGATAATAACCGTAAGATTTTAACCCTGGTGATAATGGCTCTGGAAATCGTTGACATAAAAATGAAGTTTCGCATTGACTTATTAAAGAACCAAATTTGATTGAAAATTGAAAGTTCTGGAAAGCTGGTTGGGGAGACCTAGAAGAGTTGTGACAGAGGAGAATTGTGACATAGTTGATTTCTCGGAAATTATGGCCGTTAGCAGGGTGACAACAACGGGCGTTTGCTGTTTCTGAGACGCGCTATTTCACGCAACACGCGTGAACGGTTCACATCAAGCGGTTATGAGTGTACGATACCTGCATACAAAAGATTGAAAAAAGTAGGTTTCTCATCAAAATTGAATTTCTCATATAGAAGATGTCACTATTTCATGCCTAGTCAAGTCACTGATCGTATTTTGCCAAATTCAGAGATTAGATTAAGCCCAGAAGAAAGAATCCCTACTCCAAATCCAGCTATCGATATTGTTGAAAATGGTGACATCGCTGTCAGAGAATCAAATATGGAAGAGCGGGGCATAACCCAATCAGAACAGGACATCTTCCTGCAGTCCATCTACTCTGAGCTATAACGCCAACGAGCCCGTTACTTCCACGTCTACAGCATGTAGACGACTTACCAATACTCTTGATGTAATCTTACTAGAATCACTTGGGGCATTGTCAAGGGTTTCATCAAAAAAATAAGGAACAATCAAATAGACGCAAGATCAAATCTGCTGTGTTCACTGGCACACTTACCAAGGATGGAATTGAAGATTAAGAATATGAAAAAACGTATTTCGAGTGAGGAACAGAAGAAGCCTGGAGAAAAAAGGAGAAGACCAATAAGAAAAGTGTAGTTGATGATGAAGAGGATGTATACGAAGATGTTGCAGAAAATAATTGTTCCCCTTGTGTTGTCTTGGGCCCTCTGGCAATAGCAAATCAAAAGATAAGTGAGTTCAGTGCCTTGAATGCTAATATAATAATATTTCTCATCCACCCAAATATCTAGATACATAGGTGTCACAGCTCAGGTATTAAAAAGCTGTGACAGGAGGATTTTTGTAAATTCTCTCAAGCATTCCAAAATTTTCATTGATTTTGATGATTGTTTTCTGAAAAGTATGAATTTAGCCACATTGACCTATATATCTCATAGATGTAGAATGTTTATTGAGATATGTTGGTTGAAGTGATCATTGTCATAACCCTCCTTGGTCTTCCCTCTCTCCATTTCAACCATTGGAATACGTTATTAAAAACAAAGAAAATTGCGTATCGAATCTTGCAGAACTTGTTTCCAGAGAATTGATAATCACTCAAATATATGAATACTTTCTGTATTAAAACTACATAGATGTGGAATATATATGGATCGATATATTTCCATTGAATAGTTACTTGTATATAGTATAGTTCTAATGAATATTCGTTTCCGTAGTATTTCAACATGTCATTCACATTTAGTTCTACAAATATCATTGCTAATGTTTACAACTGACATTTTTCACAGAGTTGTCACGTGTAAGCGTCGTGTGGAGCTTCATTCTGAGTTCACATCCAAGGAAACTATTAGCATTCACATTTGCATCTGCAATATGTTGCTCTTTCCTTTCGCATCTGCTTTTGCAATAGTTATAAATAGATTACTATACAACTATATGAAACATTGCAGCAGATTTATTTAGATTGCACGCGAAAAGTACTGGATTGGAAATTTGCTACATTTTTTTGATTATCCTATATTTCAATTCTGTTTAGGGTTCTCTATTTTTTCTGTATATCAATTTTTTGTGGTAATTTTTCTGATAAGCTCTAAATCTGGCGATTTTTTGATGAATTCTAAGCTAAATTTTTTTGGGTAGTTTTCTTACATTGTTAATCTGATTTAGGATTCTCATTCACCTTCATACATTAAACTCTCTTACACACCCCTTCCCTAAATCCAGTGAGTGAAAGTTGAATGTACCGCTAACGTCAATTTATTGCTTGTTCAAGCATCCGCTATATTTTTGCGCTTCATTCAGTCTTAGTCTCATCTGATAATTTCTTTTCAATTATTAGATGGAACTAAGCTGCTCGAAACACAGCAGAGGCTTCTTCTCGTTACGCTACGCTTGTCTTTATCATTTTCTTCATCCTTCTCATCAGTCATTATCATTTTCATTTACATCATACTAATTGCTTGCGTAAATTTTCATCCTTAATTTTTTTGGTCAATTTTTGTAGAATTTTTGTATTATTTAGCTTCAGTTTTGCTGATAAACTAGCTTTGGGGCTCGTTACTGTCTCATGTTCTTGCAGATATTATTACTAGCAGTCATATCATCCACGCTAGGGATATTAGGCGGGGTCAGAAGTCGAAGGTGTACACCAGATCCTTCCCCCATTTGGGCTCATCGTGGTGCTCTCCACAATACTTCACAAATACATAACTACCTCCACTTCCTTGGTTCGTCTACGACGAAGATCTCTGGAAGTAAAAAAGAAGCCAATGCCCTGCCAGTATTATCAAATTTAGAAAGCTGAGGAACAACCGAAACTCTAACCTGGCTGAAACTAGTAGTTAGGCCTTCGAGCGTGGATCCGTTCTAGTGTAAGCCAGACCCTACTCTGCTCAAGTTTTTCTGTAAATCTACGCCAGGTTTTTCCTGATATTTTTGTTAAAAAATCTTTTATCAATTTACCACTTCATTAAAGTCCAAATCAACTTATTTCTGCTGTTAATGTTGCTTGCAACTCCAGTTTCCTATTTTGCTAAATTAGGTGTATTTAGCTTGTTCTTTTTCAACACATTGGCGGCCTATTCCCTCTTATTCCCTATCGTTCAGCTATTTTAGAGTTTGCTCTCTAAAAGAACGAAAATCTAAACTATACTAAAAGGCCAAGTGTAAGGATTACTAATTCGACTTTGCCCGAGGCTACAGCCCAAACGGTTCAGTCGATTTTTGAAATTTTTTTTTGTAAATTGCGTATTCACGAGGGGGAGTGCCTTTTATATGTTAGAAAATTATTACATGTATAGTATTTACAGGAAAAATCGAAAACCATCAGTGAGAATTGTCAAAAGTGACAGTTCGAAATAATATCAAGCTATCAATGCTAGAAAATTGATGAACATCGGGTCCCTTCTGTCAAGTTTGACATACAGGTATTGAAATAATATTCAAAATATTACAAAATTCACTATTGAATCAAGATTTTAAGTATTGTTATATGGATAAAACATTTAAATGAATAATTTGTGATGTATTCAAAGCTTCTATTAAGCTTATTTCAATTAAAATAAATTTTTTGACATTCAATAGAATGTCAGTCTTGCCAACTTATTTCCCAAACAGAAACTGCACATGCGTACTCGCTTTGACGCAAAATGTCAATGCCAGTTCACAACAATGTACACATCTTATAAATAATAAGTAAGTAGTTCAATTGAATAATATTAACAAAATGACGATTTTATGTTATATTTTTCAGGCTATGCTCAAACATTTTCTGGAATAAAGTATAATGTCACAATGCCCATGCATTTTCAGCACAAAATAGAAAACAGGCATATTTTGTACAACATAAATCCTCTCAAACAAGCGATCGCATAAGTTTCAAGATGATTTCAACATGTAATTGTTATAAGGAGAGCGATTATTATAATCAAGAAATTCTTGAAGTGTAACTCCATGTAATATTTTTAAGGTTATGCTCAAGGATTCATTGGAAGCTGCTATAGCAGAATGCTTGATGAATACGATTCCAAAGTGATATTGTTGAAGAAAATTCAATTATTTGTAGGCACTGAAGAAGAATGAATAAGATGTCAAATTTTTGTTCAAGTGATATGAATTCGATCCACTTATACTGATTCATCCATCTCCCGACGATTCATCATTTGGTTATACTATTTTCAAGATACGATTTATACTCTAATTTACAATATAGTTTCCCTATAAAATAAGTACTGAAGATGAAATGCCACTTGGAATATGTCGAGGACTTGTAGTTTGGTACATGTGGTAAATATTCTGCAATGAAAAAATGAATATTCCGATTAACTTTGTATTTGAGGTTATGTAGAAGATAATCCTCCTGAAACCTGCATTGCGCTGATGAAACACAATAAGTTTGGGTGTAAACGATTTAAATAATAAAATAATACTTTGATAAACTGTACGTATATACCTATTCTGTATATCCACTACAATCATTTAACAATATTGAAAATTTCTCAAAAAGTGTAGGAGACACATGGTATAAAAAGATTAAAAGTAATTATTCTGAAAAGAGTTTCCGCGGAAAATGTTGGTAGATTATACGGGTTACTGTAAGTAAGAATTTACTGTTGTAATCAGCTGATTCCAAACAATCAACACAGACATCTGTTCCAACAGTTGGTAACATTGTTAGGTGTGACGTAGACGCTTGGGTGCGCATGCGTAATATAGAGTGGATAGAGATGTTTTGCAAGAGTCAGATATTATTGCTCTTCTATTGTTTGTTTATAATATCTGTTATTGAAATATATTGTAATTGTGCAGAACAAGAATGATTTGTTGAATATAAAGGAATCGGATGACGATTAGTCAGATGATAGAACAGCTGTCAGCATTTTCATTGCTTCAGTCATCAATTTAATTATTTTGATCAATCCCCAAATATTGTATTCGATTAAATAGGCACTTCGAACAACTAATATTGATTTAATGAGTAATTTTGCTGTTCTCATCAAAAAGACTGCAACAGCAATTTCTTTCAAACTAGTTTTGTTTTTGTGGTGAGTATTATGATTATATTATCAACAATAACTCCTGAGTAGAAATCATCGATTGTAGATTGTCACGAGCAACAATCATTCGTTGTGATCAACTCAATTTTAATTTTAATTGTGAATTTATTGCTGATTCATTAGATAAACGATAAAAACTTGGTGAAAATTATTGTTGTCATTTACTCAATTCCAATTGTGATCAATGGTTGATTGTTGCAATCGGTAGAATGACTATTCAATGGATATTGTATTATCAACCACATACTTTAATGGAAAAGTTATTAGTATGATCAACAAAAAATGCTACCTACTAGCCACTATCAACAATTGATAATTAGGATTACCTTCTCTATCATTGCTATCAACAAAATATTGTTTCAATCAGCCCATCTATTGTTGTGATCAACCAATAATAAATTTATCGCTAGCAGCGAGCAACGATAATCCCTAAATCTTATTCTCATCCACTCAGTCATTATAGGGATAAACAAAATATTGTTGCAATCGATTGCAAACTGATAGCTGTGATCATTCAATGGTCACTGAAGTGAAAAAATTCCAAAATACAAAGCGTAGATGGTTTTATTCAACAATTCAGGGTTTTTTCTGATTTATTTTTATTGTAGTCAAAAAACAACCGATTGGTTCTCTATTCAAGCAATTTATTCTTCATCTTTTAATGCTGTTTCAGATGTGAAATATGAGTCAGCATAACAACTGAGACGTTAATTATATTTACCAGTTTTTCTGAATGAATACATTCAGGCTACTAAGTTGAGTCTTAACTTTCAATTGATTCGGACAAATTCGCTTCGGATTTAAAATATCCTTGGAGATATATTTGGAGCCAATTTGCTTTTTGTAATAAAATTCCGCACAAATATATGAAAGTGAGGTTCATAGCGTTTTGGCATGTGTGGAAATAAGCATCCCGAGAAAGTTTTGAATTCTCAAAATTACATTGAAAATAAAAACGCCCTTATTCTTTGTTCAGACCTGGAAGAAAAGTTTCTTATTGAACTCGATCATTGTGTCACATCGTATATCCTGATTTTGTTACAAGGGTCGGAATTGATAGGAGAATGAACTTATTGAATGGCTCATAAATCAGGTGTAGAAGACGATGGAGAAGAAATGTGTATTATTGTAATTACTCTCAATTTTTTTTTCCGCTATTGGTATGCAACTTCATTTATAATTGAAATCAAAATCAACAACTGAGATGCATTCACAAAAAAGCATGACAGTTAACGCTTCCAATGAATCTCTACGTTTTAGACCCTACTGAACCCAAAAAAACATAATTTAAAAGAAAGTCAGTCGTTGTGTTTGTTCATTTCTAAAAGCACGATAACTTGAGATCGGCTAGAAATCTTCGACTAAAATTTCACAATCAAGTTCTTTATCAAAAAAATAGGTTCAAATTCATGGATAAGATAGATCCAATCGGTGTTACCAAAACTTCTTTGATGAAACTTTAGAGTTCTCTGCGTTTATTTCATAAACGGTAGTACTTATCCAAGAATATAATAGTATATTGTGCAACAAGTGCGATAAGTTTTTGATTGCCCACGAGAGCGAAGTGGGCAATTGACAACACCGCACGAGTTGGAGATACTATTCTTTATTACGAATGCGAGATAAGTACTATTTTGCACTTATTTTTTTCGAGCGATAAATGGTTTGCGTGCGACAAGTTTACTCTATTTATTTGGGTTACAAGCATTCAAAGGGTAACATATTTGATTTTGGGAGCCTCCTGGTACCCAACGTATCTTTAACAACAGTTCGGAAATCTTCGATAAGATTCGGACTATTGAAATATCAAGGTACCATCAACGGTTTTCCTTTTGTAGTTCAGTTCAGGGAGGTTCATTTGTTTGTTTGCATGATATTGCTCCACTCAAGAATTTTGTTAAAGTTATTGAAAGGTAGGTATCTATATTAAAATTAGAAATAGGTGACTCATCGTATATCCAACATATTGATTAATTTGCTATCGATTTAGAAGAATTTTAAAATCTAGAAACAAATGTATCATAAAAGATATTTCCGAATTTCATATCAATTATTGAAAATTTTTCTAGCTACAAAGCTGATGATCGATAGGATCTGAATAATAGTGTTGAATCTTGAATTACTGAAAATCATATGAAATTGTTCTCCAGGATGATTGTATATAATGGTGCATTTTACAAATTTCGACTCAATTGCTGCAGTGCCGGCTGTTGACACTATCGTCATGGTCACAACATTTGAATAAATAACCCAAAGGTATACGAAAATTGGTCCAGAATTCACAGATGCTTGGAGATCAGTTTTTTTCTTGTCATGGTGATTGATTTCTTTTTAGGTTTTGATACATATATATTTTTTTTACTTGATAGTTTTTCATTACCTGTAATATATTTGTATTTTAAATAAGTCAAGTAAAAATATAATAATGTATGATTATTCACTAATTATCTAAAAGTTCCTTGAATAAATAGTACTCAAATAGGTGATATGCAACGTTATAATGTTACCCTATAACATTATGATGTTCTATATTAATTATTTCATTATTATTTACTTCTTGAGGAATTTTCAGGTGATGACTAAGATCATAAAGTGATGTTGAATTCAAGTCATAATACGACGTCAAAATTAGGTCATAATGTGACGTCAAACTAAGGTCATGATTTGACGTCAAACTTAGGTCATAATATGACGTCAAACTTAGGTCATTATATGACGTCAAACTTACGTCATAATATGACGTCAAACTTACGTCATAATATGACGTCAAACTTACGTCATAATATGACGTCATATAGCTCCACGCATTGACGTCTTGCTGACGCGATTATGACCAAAAATGTGACGTCATATCGACGTCATATTTGGTCATAATTGTTACTTGGGTGATAAGCTGCTTTGATAATAAATACCGTTACCGGTGAGTATCAAGACCTATGTATAATATTGGAAATTGTGCGGCAAGAGTGGTTCTTTTGAAAAGATAGTTCTACTAGAGAAACAATCTCGCCATCTCGTCGCTAATCCTTAAAGGGAATGAAATCGATGATTTTCTCAAGGATTTATACCTAAATATGATTTGAAACTGTCAATCAATGTAATCATGGACAGAGAAAAGTGTAGTAATATAATATGAATCAGGGGAATTACGTGAGCTCAATTCACATCCGAGATTGATCTTGTCAAGGAAGAACTCTTGTCAGAGAGACGGTACATATTTGAAGCTGCGACGCCTAGAGTCTCTGTAATTCGTGAAGAAGTTGAAATCAATAATTTTTCTCTAGATAAATACATGAAATAACATTGGTAATTGTCTATAAAAAAGAGTGAAATCACGATTAGGGAAAAATGCAGGAATTTAATATGGAGCAGGAGAATTCTGTATGCTTAAATTACGATTGGGACTAATCTTATTGAGAAATAATTTTTGCCGGAGGCGGTTCACATATGGAGCTGCGAAGCCTAGCGCTTAGACCTGCGAAGCAGTTTGAAACGCTAGTCCTATATACTAATCCGCTTAAATTTTTTCAATTACAACTGTCAGTTGTATGTTTCCAAAAAACTTTTTATCCATCGCTGCAGCTTAAACGGTATTTCCAATTTTATTCATTTCTTCTCTATTCAATGCATCTCAATTAGGACTAGTGCCTTTTATATATTTGAAAACCATCACATGTATAGTAATCACAGGAGAAGGCCAAAACCATCGATTACAATTGTCAAATATGACAGTTCACCGGCCGTCGAAATATTCTCAAGTTATCTCTGACAAAAAATTAATGAATATCGGGTCGCTTCTGCCAAGTTTGACATACAGGTATTTTAAATATTTCTCAGAATATTACAACATCACTATTTAATATAGATATTATGTATTATTATATAGATAAAACATTCAAATGGATAATTTGTGATGTTTTCGAAGCTTCTATAAAGCTTAATTTAATTGAAATAAATTTTTTGACATTCAATAAAACGTCAGTGTTGCCAACCAATCCTCAAGCAGAAACTGCACATGCGTACTCGCATTTGCAGTCAATGACAGTTCACATCAATGTACACTTCTCATAAATAGAAAGTAAGTAGTTTAATTGAATGATATTAACAAAATGACAATCTTATGTAATATTTTTAGGCTATACTCAAACTTCTTTTGGAATAAAGTTTAATGTCACAATACTATGCATTTTCAACACAAAATAGAAAACAGGCATATCTCGTACAATATAAATCCTTCCGAGCAAGCGATCGCATAAGTTCCAAGATGATTTCAACATGTAATTGTTATAAGGAAACCGATTCTAGTAATTAAGAAACTCATTTTTGTAATTCAAGTGTAACTTTATGTGATATTTTCTAGGTTATGCTCAAGGATTTATTGGAAGCTGCTTTAGCAGAATGCTCGATGATTATGATTCCAATTGTTATCAGGAAATCAATTCTTTCAATCAAGAAACTTACTTTTATATAAGATGCCAACAATAGCTCTTCTCATGATTGGAATTTTTTTGTGCGCATGCCTGGACATCCGCCATGTTTCTTGGGCACTTGATACGTAGACAAGCCGTTAATACTATGTTTTCAATGTGAGATTCTAAGAAACTAATATTTATTACAATTTTGATATATATTCACAGTAAAATGATAATACAAGCTTTTTAATAAAAATATATATTGTTATCAGTTCACAAAGAGGCAAAATAGCGCTGTTGTTATGGAATATGTCACAGCGATATGCGTAGTAAGTGATTTTTGGACAATTAATATTATTTGATTTGCTTCCCAAAGCCTTGTCTTGAATTTCGTCGAAAATTTATCAAATCAACGAAGCAAAAGTATCTGAAATTATGTCCAGAATGTGTTAAATGTGATCTTGATTATTACCTTCTGTATTCAGAATTAATATTGTATTGAATAATTTGAACCTAATATGAAAATATTGTCATCCTAGCGTATCAATAAGTTCTGCTTTATTACCACCATGAGGACGAGCATAACATTTCAATCATCGTCGTTATTGTATGAACACACCATCAATTACTCTTTCATATTATTGAACTGGTAATAGTGGTAATGATCGTTGTTGCCCAGCCTTATTTATAAAAAGTATTCTGGCTTTTGCGACAAATTTTTTTAGATATTTCTCAAATCAAATATATCCATTAAGGATCATCAACAGAATGAGGTTATTCATTGGTATGTATTCATAATTATCCAACTAACTCCGTATTTTATATCGTAGAGTTGAATAAATCATCAAGAAAAGTATTCGAGATGAATGGACCATAAGCATGTATTCATGAATACACTAGACAATTTATCTTATATTTAAGAATATTTAAGAAACATGCATACAATAAATTCATAATTAGCGCTGCAGGTTGAAGAGAAGTTCAGTCAGTCTACTTGGTACCTATCTAATCACAAAATTATAGTTTTGTGGTGATATTATTGAAGCAAATTTAATTATTTGTAGGTACTGGAGAAGAATTAATAAGATTTGAAACGTCTGCTTGAGTGATATGAATTCAATTCACTAATACTAATTCATCCATTTTCTGACGATCCATCATTTGAATATACTACTTTCTAGATACGATTTATATCCTGATTTACAATATTGATTTCCTGTAAAATAAGTACTGAAGATTTAATGCCACTTGAAATATCTCAAGTGACTATAGTTTGGTACATGTGATAAATATTCTGCAATAAAAAAATGAATATTCTCATAAACTTTTCATTTGAGGTTATATGGAAAATAATTCTCCTGAAAACTGCATTGAGCTGATGAAACACGATAGGATAGAGTGTGGACGATTCAAATAATAAAATAATACTCGAATAGATTGAACGTATATATTCTGTATACTATAAAAAAGTGACCAATTTGATATTTATTATGGATGTTTCTATTCACTGGGTAAATGAAATGAAAAATGATAGGAGATAATTACTTGATGATTCTGCTTTTGATCCCAAAAATTCGATCAATGTACATATACTGCAAATATTCATTCAAAGTTTGATATAAAGACAATTATATTATACTGCTATATACCGTTGGAAGATCCTTGGCTATATCAAGTTCATTGGAAAGAGTAGCAAATCCCAGTGGTTCTAAGATTTCGATCTGAAGCTTCTGACATCTAATAGCCTAGGCTCTGATGTTTATTCATGAGCTAATGATTCAATGCGTAGTAGATAAATCTGATGTATGCACTAGAGACTTGAATGGCATTGTTGAATTCAAGAGTTCATTGTTGTACACAGGTTACACACAACAAACGTAGCCTATATGGATTACAGAAGATATGTACCAAAAGATACTCAACTTGGAGGAGTTCTTAATGATAATTTTGTACATAATATTCCATTAAGATATTAGTGAGCTGCTCTTTCTACGTTTTAAATGTATGAATCAGACATAAACACATATATTGCAAGGACCAACCAATCCAATCGTACATTTTGTTGAGGTACAACAATGAAACATGCAATCATCAGCAGATTATAAAATCCCTTTCAATCAATAAAGCCAATACATTGAAAATTCAATTGAATCAACGAATAGAAGTTTACATTGATCAAAATTGGTGAGAACCATCAGTCCATAACCTAACAATGGATCAAATAGAGTAATGACATTAGATTACGACAATGGGGCCATCAATCTGAATTTTTTATTTGTTTAAAAATATAAATCAAATATTTCTTGAGGAACTAACTGTACCTAAATATTTTGCGCAATAATCTATGAATCATCAAATGGATCATGTTACAATATGACGACACAAATTCATATTATAGTATACATAGTTCTATCAATTTCGTGTTTGTAGTATTTCTATATTTCTCCTAAAAGCTGCATTGAGCTGATAAAACACAGAAAGCTTGGGTGAAAACGATAATGAAAGTATCATTGGCCATTATTCATTCTTTCTCAAATTTTGAGATACAAACGGAACGTACGCATACACTTTTAAACCGTTTGTGCGCATGCGTCAGTTGTCAATTATTAATCTGTTGCTGCAAACTAATTTGAAATCTAGAAGTGATGTTATCCTATTAAACTTTCGTATGCGAATAGAGTCTTCCATCAGACCATAAGTAATTTGGGTAGATTTTTACAATAGGAACCTAGTGGTAGTTATAAAAGTAAAAAGAGATGGCGCCACAGAGATTCGAAGGAATTTTCCAGTGGCAATAGAACGGTGGGGACTAGTATTTTACATTCAAGAAAAAGTAACTTTAACATAACCTAAAACGAGCTTTCCAGGCCAATTAGTATTGGAAAACAGTAAATCAGTGTTTTTTAGTTCAAAAAATACAAAACCTAATCAAACCAAGCTTTTTGAGGTCAAGTAGTATTGGAAAACAGTAAATTAGTGTTTTTTCAGTTCAAAAAAAAAACAGCCAGAATAAAACCTAAACCAAGCTTTATAAGCCAACTAGTATTGAAAAAAATTCATTATTGTCAGCGAGCCACACACTTGTACGTATTTAGGTGGAATGCTCTTTGTTTGAAAGCCACTGACTATAGCAATACATGTACAAGGTACGCGCATGCGCACGTCACTAGATTCCTAGCACAAAAGTGAGCCGTAATTTGTATTCGTATTTTTCTCTATCAAATATTCTACAGCTTTTACATTACTTATTGTTTTAGCGATGTGAGAAAATGAAATTTTATATGTTCACGAAAAATTAGAATGTCGTAACATGAAAATATTTCAAATTTATTATGAGACACCAGATTCTAGAATATTGTATCAATCTATATAATAGATAACAATGTATGAAATAGTATATTGCAGGGAAAGTATCAAGTTCAATCAATAATTGTTAGAAGTGATCAAAAGTATTTTTTTCTATGGTTCATTTATGTCATGAATGGTCCAAGGGCTCTTACGGCATTACGATTCAAGTCTTTCAATAGACTGAAATGGATCCACTCACAATGAATATAGGTTTCACAACAAGTTTGCTAGAAATAAAGTCAAGAAATAAGAGCAACAAATATAGTCACATATTAACCGAATGGAAGCAAATTTGAATTCTCAAAATAATCTGTTTATGATAATTGATGAGCAACTGATAAATGATGACACATGGCCGAGTGTTATTGTGCTTATGTGAAACTGGTTCGCATCATGGTCAATCGGAAGGCTAGAATCATAGTCCCATGAGAATCTTTGGACCGTTCTCAACCGAAATGTATTATAGAATTATTGTTATTTTATTAAAATTATGATCTATTTCAGTTAAAAATGTGCTACTACGATTTAAGTCTTCTGAACCAGTTTTACAATAGCACAAAATTGTACTTAGCTATCAGACAGTTCCATCTACTGTTAGTCGTGCATCAGACATCAATAACATCATAACTGGATTCATGGAGTCAGAAGATTCAAATTAGATCTGTTCAGGTAGTTGATGTATATATTTGTTGCTCTTATAACTTGATATAATTTTTAGAAACAGTGTCTCAAATCATGTATATTTATTGAGAGTGAATCGACTCGGTATCCCGGTCAACCTGAAGGCTAAGATATTGGTCCCATTAAAGCTTTCGGACCGTTTTTAACTGGCATGTCGAATAAAAAGTGTATTATCCAAAGTAATTAGGAGAAAATATATGCTATGCTATGCTAAATTCTGTTTAATTACTCAACTAAATTTGTATTTTGTACCGTAGAATTGTATAAATCCTTAAGAACAGTTTTAAAGGAAAATTGAACATGACTAAGTATTTATGAATGCACTAGACAATTTATACCACATTTACAAATATTGTAGAAAACATGCTCATAATAAATTTATTATTAGCGCTGAAGTTGTGAAGAGGTTCAGTCAGTTTACTTGATATCTAATTACTGCGTATGTCAGTGAAATTTTAGTTCAGATTCGAAACATTGGCTCAAGAGATATGAATTCAATATACTAATCCTGCTGATTCATCCATCATCCGACGATCCATCATTTGATTTCACTATTTATAGGTACGCTTTTGCGCACATTTCCAATTTCAATTCACAACAATGTACACATCTCATAGGCGAGAAAGTAGGTAGTTCAATCAAATAATAATAATGAAAAGACAAATTTCTGTGATCTTCTCCAGGTTATGCTCAGAAATTTCTAGGATAAGGGTAATATGCGACAATATTATTGCATTTTGAATACAAAATAGGGAACATGCATATTCCACACTATAAAACTCTTATCAAAGAAGAGATCGTAGAATCATGTAGTTATTGACTAAACTTCAAGATGAAATTACCATATAATTGTTATAAGAGAATCCATTCATGTAATCAAGAAATTTTTTTTTATCAAGAGATATAATATTATTGTTATCAAGATTAAGTAACCAATTGTTGGAAACAAAGTATAGCATGAAATTTGAGTCCATCATCGTCAATTCACAATGATTTCAATCTCTTATTTCTAGCAACTTGAAGTGTAAGATGTCAGCAATCACATAAAATTTCTTGAACGCAATCAGGTACTCTTCAATTGAATTCTGCCAAAGATGTGCCTGATTGCTCTTTATTGAATTTATTTTGTTCTAAAAAATTCATTTGGCTACTCAATAATTTGTAATCATCTAGGAAGATAGATCTGTTGCAGAAACGTGTATTTTGAAGAAGCTCTGATAGTGGTGCTTGTGTTCTTCGGTTTATGTCTATCATCTTGCAAATTTTCAGTGATTGAAGCAAACGTATATTTGAAATTTGATTATGAATACAATAGGTAACATACTTGAATATTATTGAATGTAACATATTAAATACTTGCTCTGCATAGCTTCCCTGAATATTTGAAATTTGAAGTTACAGATCTAAGTTTTCAAACATCAATTTTTCGTTTATTGGTATGCAACTCCAATCAAAATTACAATAAAAATCAACCACTGAGACGCATTTACAAAAAAGTATAAGGACAGTTGTCGCTTTGAATAAATCTTCACTTTTTAGACCCTACTGAACCCAAAAACATAATTTAAAAGAAAGTCAGTCGTTGTTTGTCTATGTCTCAAAACACGAGTACTTGAGAACGCCTAGAAATCTTTGACTGAAATTTCATATTCAAGCTTTTTATCTAAGAAATAAGTTCATATTTATAAATAAGGTACTTTCAATCTGTGGTATCAAATCTTCATTGATGGAATGTTTGAGTTTTTTGCGTTATTTTATCAACGGTGGTATTTATCAAAAGGTATAAAATAACTTAGATTGATCCCCAAATGAATTGGCACAACATTCACCTGGAGCATTTCCAAAAATTACTAGCGGTTTTATTTTATTTATCATAAAGCTCGATGAATTTTCCAAAAGTAGGGAAATAATTATTATCAATGCAGGATCAGAATTTTTTATAGTCATATTTGAACGTGGCATGCCAAGGTTTGTTGATGGAAGCGTTGACGATGCGTTAGATGTAGAGCGTTTCAAATAAGAAAAAACAACATGAATATATAAGAAAAAAATTATGTCCGCTAACTCTTAAATTGTTGCAAACTTGATACATGAAGTAAAGTATTTTCACAGTGGTATTGGCAATTTGTAAAACTTCTGCATTTTTCCATGCAAAAATAGAGCATGTAAATCCACGCATCACGGTCTTATATACAGGTCTTGGCACTAGCATATCACTATCATTGGTGAGAGGTTGACTCTTATTGGAATATTTAGATATTATTAGCTCCTCGAAATGTAAGAAGCTGTAATATATAGTATTTGATGACTATATATCTACTTATAATAATAGCTTTAGGCCCGGTTGAAAAGATGGTTCTACTAGAGGAACAATTTCGCCATCTCGTCGCTAATCCTTGAAGGGAATGAAATCAATGATTTAGTTAAGAAACTTTACCTGGATATCAGGAAACTGTCAATCAATTTAATCACGGGCAGAGAAAAGTGTAGAAATATAATATGAATCAGAGGAATTATGTGAGCTCAATTCACATTCGAAATTGATATTGTAAAAGGAGAATTCTTGTCAGAGAGGCGGTACATATATGGAGCTGCGACCCCTAGTGTTTCTGTAGTTTGTGAAGGAGTTGAAATCAATAATTTCTCTCCAGATAAATACATGAAAAAACATTGGGATTTGTCTATAAAAAAACAGTGAAATCACGAATAAGAGAGAATGCAGAAATATAATATGGAGCAGAAGGATTCTGTAGGCTGAAATTATAATCGGAACTAATCTTATCAAGAAATTATTTTTGCCGGAGGCGGTTCACATGTGGAGCTGCGAAGCCTAGCGCTTAGACCTGCGAGGCAGGTCGAAACGCTAGTTACTATATACTAATCGTCTAAATGTACCAAGTTCTCGGTAAAGATTAGCCACTTTTTTGCGCTCTTCTACAGGTCGTATTTATTGATGGATTTTTCTGAATTTTTTTTTATCTGATACATCTTTATCAGGACGAGTGCCTTCCGGGGGGGCTCATATTTTTGGTACTTATAGTATTTGCAGGAAAAATTAAAAACGACGAAAATTTGCGTTGATCAGCGTGCCCCTATCTTTTAGTCATCTATTTCACAGGGGTATACAAAATCATAGACATTTCAATTTCAAAAACATTTTGATTAATTTCATAATTATTTGTTACATTTACGTAAATTTTAACATCAGTTTAATGTTTAATATGCATGAGCAAATGTCCTGTGATACAATTCAATTGTTAAAAAGGTATTTTAAATAATTCTTAAGTACAACTTTTATACATATTGTCGCTCTACTGTGATTCATGCTTTTTACTGTATCTCGAAAACGTCACTTTGACATATCAAGTTGAAAAATATTTTGATGGATTTCATAAAATCTACTGAGTTTACATGAATTTGAATGATAGTTTAATACAAAATAGTCATGAGCAAATGTCATCTGATGCATTTTATCTACTGAAAAGTTGTTTTAAATAATTTATATCTCCAACATTTATTAGTTGTTTCGCTCTTATGTGAACGTGGCTTCTGCGACAGCGCCGGATTAGGTCAGCCTGCGTTCTGTAGCAAATTCTATCTAGAGGCCCTACCTTGATTCGGAAAAATACTTTTATGGTCCCAACTCGATTGAGACATTTTTTTTTTACAATTCATCAGGCGTTTGTGCGTGGATATCACAAGCTGTGGGGTCCGTAGCATTTAATATCGTTCCAATGTGGCTGGTCCTGCTCTGATCATTGCGACTTGATGTTCATATTCAATTGTTGAAATGACATTTCAACTTTTCCACATTTTTAGATATTTTTGAAAACAAATACATGAGTTTTGAAGATCATTTCGGATAAATATCATTCTTACTTGATGAATATAGTGGATAATCGAAGATGGAACAAAAAAAGGTTATTCAAGGGTATGTATACATAATTATCCAACTGAATTTATATCACATTCACAAATATTGTAGGAAACGTGCATACAATGGATTCAAGAGATTGAAGAAGTAATACAGTCAGTAATTAATTTGTTATGATATTGTTGAAGGAAACCTAACTGTTCGTAGGCAATTAAGAATAATCAATGAGAATAAAAACGCTTGCTTAAGTGATGTAAATTTTAATTACTGATACTGATTATCTGTCATTTGAAGATCCATCATTTGATTATACTATTCTCTGAATACGATATTCCAATTCACGATATTTCTGTGTTGTGGATGGAATAAGTATTGAAGATTGAATGGAATTTGAGACAACATGTCAAGTTCAGTTTGGTAGATACATGTGGTAAATATTAAACAATACACGAGTATCTATTCTGATTTTCAATATTGTTCATTGATAGTTTGGTTTATACTAATCTCACACTTCTTTCAGTTGGATAAATTTGAATTTGGATCTTGATAAACCCAGCCAATCGAACATTCTGTTCAAATACAACAATAGAACAAGCAATCAAGAGCTGACTATAATATCCTTTCGCTATCAATGAAGCTAGCACTTTGAAAATTCCAACGAATAAACAGATAGGAGATTACATCGATCAAAATTTGTGAGAATCATCAGTCTATATCATAAAACTGGGTCAAATTAAGTAATAATATCTGATTACTACAATTGAGTCATCAATCATCATATTTGATTTGTTAAAAATTATGAATCATACATCACTCAATGAACTGTACCTACATTATTCTGTATAATAATCCACAAGTATTTAAATATATGACATCCAATATATGGCAAGTGACCAATTTCTATTCAAGTATAATATATTTTCCAAAAGATACTCTTCTTGTAGGAATCTTTAATAATAATATTGTACGTTCTATTCCATTTGAACATTTGAAGAGTGATCTCTCTACGTGTCAAATGAATGGATTAGTTTTTGATACGAATACAGACAAATATACTGCAAAGACTATAAAATCAGAAACCAGAAGTTAGGACGCGCATCACTGCCCGTAGTGGCAGATTTTAGAATCAAATTTTTATTACTTCTAGATACGACCTTTGCAGTAATAGACATATACGTGCTAGATCTCAGAATCAGATTCAGCTCATCAATTCATATATAGGTCTGTCTTTCTGGTTAATGATGATGAGATTTAAGTCGCGCAGAATTAGCGCAGATACATGCTAATATCAAGAAAATTCATAATTTGAAATCTATTTTTCTGTATTTGTTAGTTCATAACGTGACAAATAACACATTCAAATTGTACGCGGTTACAATATCAGAAAGGCTGTCAAAAAAAAGGTCAAAAACTGCCAAAAACGGTTTTTTGCGTTTTACTGAAAAACCACGCATCTGACGGAAAATAGTGTTACGCTGAAAAACGTACGCAATAGGAAGACGGATCGGATGAGTTCTTTTGAATCTTGATTAGTCCAGCTGCTTTTGGGTTAATTGCAAAAATCGTAATTATTTTGCCATTTTTCCGGAAATTCATAACTTGCATTGTATCTGTTATTGGGACTTAAAATTTTGACAGAATGTGGGTAAAGTAGTACTTAACATACGCATCAAATTTTTCTAAAAATCGACTGGAACTTTTCAATAAATGTTGAGGAAACTAAAAAAAGGCCCTGCCGAAAAACGGCCATAAAAAATGGTTAGCCAACAAAGATCAATTTCACAGATTGCCTTTCTTTTGTCAAGAGTTACTCTACAAAGTAACTAGATGGTGTCATACTCTCACTTGCTCAAAAAGAACGCCATTCGGGTACATTGTAGAGTATTTCTCGAAAAAATAAAAGCTTCTTGTAAAATTAGAGTACGTTATCTTACAAATTCTCAATGGCCGTTTTAGAGAAGAGCCTTCTTTCAGTTTTTTCAGCATATCTTCAAGAGTTCACAGTGGATCTTCTGAAAATTTGATGCATGTGTTGGCATCATTCTTTACCCACATTCTGTCAGAATTTAAAGTCTAAACAACAATACAAGTTATGAATTTTCGAAAAAATGGCCAAAAATGACAAATGGGATATGTTATCTGTCATGTTATGGACTAACAGATTAATAATAGAAATTACTTACCTTCAAGATATGCTAATTCTATCCGACTATTTATAGTCCGGTCAAGTTAGCCCTAAAAATACGGATACGCTTGCATAAACTCCCAAGTAGCTGAAAATTGGCATGAACGTTAGGGATCCCATGTGTGCAAAAATTTTATTCGATGTCAAAGCTTATAGAAATGGGATTTTCAAATTTTCAACGAAATTGTCAGTTTTATGATAGAAATAGCTTGGACAAAAATTATAGATCTTCTAATTCTATACAAAAATAGTTCTCACACTTTTTTTTACCAAGATTTGCCATTTCTGAGAAAATGCCATTCTGAAGTTATAGTTTCAATAATATGCATGATTACGCTGCCTATGTACATGTGCCCGTCTGTTACTTACTTTAAATTATTTGCGAAGATAAATTACGCTACGTATCTTTTGCAAAACATACACGCAATAAGAACGGTGTTCAATTGGGTTGTCTTCCTCTAACCTTGGCTTCTGCTCATCAACATTTTTATCGAGTTCATGGATGGCTTGGTAATCAGCTTAACCCAGAAGAATGGGGATGGGAGCTAATTGATGATGTATTGCAACCAATCCACATTCTACTTCCCCCTGCACCAGAAAAGCTCTCTAATACTACTTTTTTCAACTGCAAAATGGGATTTAATTCGAAAAAAATTGGCTTACTTTGTTCACCAGCATGCACCAGTTACGAAGACCAGTCGTGTTCAATTACTGAGTCTCTAACAGAAGCTGATCCTTACATCAACGACGAAACAACTGATGTATCGCCGTTGGAACAATTTATGTTAACTCAGGAAGATGAAGAATAACAAGAAGCAGTTGAATAACAAAACTTAATATTATATTGAACTTCAATATGAAGACCGTGGAATAGGACTACCGGAAAAGCCACGACGGAAAATACGCGCCAAATACACTACCTCATAGGTGACGTGGAAACGTGTGCATGTCATGAAGAATATAGCTTTAGAATGGCATTTTCTCAGAAATGGTAAGCCTTGAGAAAAAAGAGTGAGCACCCTTTGGAAGATCTATAATTTATAATTTTTGTCTGAGCTATTCCTATCATAAAACTGACAATTCGTTGCAAAATTCGAAAAACCCATTACTACGAACTTTGACCTCGCATAAATTTTTTTGCACATATAGGATCAATGGAGACTTACCACAACTTTATCATAATGGTATCCCTAACGTTCATGCCAATTTTCAACTACTTGGGAATTTATGCAAGGGTGAATGTCTATTTTGACTGGACTATTATGGCTTTTCAAATATTATTCGCCTCAATTTGTACATAAACATATATCTTTGTATCCACACACTACAAATATGATAAGATATTGGATTTAAAACACGCTTTCTGACTGAACAATAATCTATTGTTGATTGACTGTATGAAACCAGAATAATAGTTCATCTCCATTCCAATAGATGTAGACTAGATATACATCAAAATATTGAAATACAATCATTGTGAATCAAAATTTAAGATCAGGGTACTGATTATGAGACTCAGAGAACCAGTCATTGTGAAGGCCTATGCTTCTGGACTGTTTGTGCGGATGCGTCAGTCGTCCATCGCAAATCGACTGCTGCAGAGGTATACGTAGTCTAGAAGTGAGATTATCGGAAGCTAATTTTATTGAACTTTTCCATGTGAATTAAAGTTTTGTTGATGTATTAGAGCGTAAGTTATTTCCCATTTGCATTTCTTTCTATGGAAGATTTTATAGCTCATACAATGATTATTGTGTAAAGGATGACTTATGTTTGGTTAACGTTGTTCTTGAAGAATTGTTCCCCCACGGTAGAGATCCTGAAGCAGAAACTATGAACTTGCGGTAAGAGAAGCAGATGCTGCAAGATTCCATGATTATTAACATTGTCAAGAAAAGTATTTGTTGTCACTTTTTGATGAATTGAATTAACAAACATTGGATTGACATTCTTAAAGAGATATTTAATTTCAGCTTGGATAAAAAGGCCCAAAATTGCAAGAACATCGTCTTTAGGAGAAGAAAATTTTATATATTCACAGATACCAGAATGCCATGGCAGAAAAACTGTTTCAAATTGAAAATGAGACAATAATAGATTCTAAGAGATTGTATCATTCTGTATAATAGGTTACAATGTATGAAATAGTACGTTGCAGAAAATGTATCAAGTCCAATGAATAATTGTTAGAAGTTATCAATAGCACTTTCACCTATAGTTCATGTGTTTCAAGAACAGTCCAAGAGCTCTCACGGCATTAAGATTCAAGTCTTCTGAATGACTAAGCCGCGAACATGATTCACTCACAATGAATTCAGAGTTCACAACAACTTTGCTGTGATTGAATCCAAGAAATAAAAGCAAGGAGTATACTCACATATTACCTGAATGGATACAAATTTCAATCTTTGAACCAATCTGTTCATGATAATCAATGAGCAACTGACAAACTAAGTGCTATTATTGTGCTATTGTGAGATTAGTTCAAATATTAGTCAATCAGAACGCTTGAATCGTAGTCCCATAACAATATTTGGACAGTTCTTAATCAAAATGACCATTAGAATAATGTTGTTCTCATCAAAATACAGTCTATTCCAGTTGAGACCTGCTTAAGGCTCTTATAGGACTCCGATTAGAGATCTCTGATAGGCAGAAATGCGAACAAATTGTACATCAGCACAGAATCGTACTTGGCTTAAATCAATTGTTAGTCGTGCATCAAATATTTTTATCAAATGTATGCAGACTGAAGATTCAAATTGGATTTGTTTGAATGGTATATGTATATAACTATTGCTTTTATGACTTGATCCAATTTTTAAAGAGTGTGGTCCAAATTATGTATATTTACTGGGAGTGAATCGTGTCTGAATTTTTGCCAGCATGATAGATTGAATCGTAGTCCCATTAGAGCTCTTGCACTGTTTTTAACTGACATATCGGACAATTAGTGTATTATGAAAGAATTGATGTCAATTCAAATCTATAATAGTTTTTAGTTCTTATCAAGAAGACATTGGTTGAGAATAAATACTAAAAGTTTTTGTATTTGATGAAGTAAGAGCCCTAGCAGCGTTGTCTTGAAAGAATCGGTGTGCTCACATCCAATATGAAATATTCAATCTGATATATCATAAATTGGAAAATAATGAATTGAGAAGTCAATATTATTGGAGAATATTTTTCCAGATTGTATAACTTTGGGAGAAATATAGAATACTACTTTGGTAAATCAGGGGGAAGAACCAAAAAAATATTTTTTTCTAGTCACAATAGAATAATACTTATTCCGCAAGCTTAGATGTTCTTAAGAAAGCCACGTAATATCTCGGAAAAACTGTTTCATTGTTGGCATAGTTTAATTTTTCTTGTAAATTTTTCATCATTTCTTCCAAAAATGGAATCAATTCGAGTAATTTTATCAACGTTTGTTGAATTTGAAAAAGAATATTGAAGCATAGTTTCTCTCAGGAAACGGTATATTTTGAATATAATAGGTAAATGAATATCAGTCACGCCTTTCACCTGGTAAAAGTGCACCAGGCAATCTGTGAAATTGACTGATATTCTCTGAGAGTACTGTTACCATTCGTCAAAATACAGGTACTCTCAGTTCTTACTCTTGAGGAATACGCCACATAGTACATTATAATTCAGTAGATATTTCACCAACTCCTTTTACGTCGGTAAGATTCGACCCCATGACTTCCAAATCACAAAGCCAGCATACTTATACTGAGACAAAACTATATATTCCATTTCTCCCACACAACAATGTTCAATTTTGTGTGGACATTTTGGAGTTATCATAACTATGTGCTTCCAACATTCCCAAAAATCATGTGAGATGTTCTAAAATTTGGATCTCGAGTTTTTAGCATCTCATTATCTAGGCCTCAATATTTATCAATTTCTGGATCTCAATATTCTACTAATGTTCCAATGCGTAGTTAAGGAAGAGATAAATACTCTGGTGATTGCATTTTATTAGCGTATAACAGTTTTAATTTTCTGACATTTCAAAAAAATATATTCTCATAACAGAAATAGTTTTAGGCTCTTTTTTGAAGTGGACGTACATTGCAAAGTAATGTGGAATATTTCATAGCTTATTTTAGCTGAGAACGGTGCAAAGACTTTTATGGGACCACAATTTGAGCCTACTGATTGGCGGAGATATAAACACAATTTATCTACATTAAATGCTCTCTTAAATGAATTCAATGAATGAAATAAATGAAATAGAATTATTTTTCTATATGTAAACTTAATTTTCATACTGCACAAATTCATTTATTATGATTAATGAACGGCTATGAGTTAATGCAACTGACGGATAGCCGAAGCCGATGTTTTCGCCTATGTAAGATTGATTCGTATATCGGCCAATTAGAATACTTGAATCGTTGTCCCATAATAACTTTAAAGTGCCCTCAATTGGAATAGAAAATAGTTCAAATATATCCGAGTGGATTTTATGATGATCTTTGATGGTTTTTTTTTTTTATTAGCTATTTTGGAGGGAAAATGTTATTTTTATCGAAGAAGAATTTGAGACACATGTTGAATTGATTTTAATACAAGTAATATCACAATTCCAGAGAAAATTGGATATTGTGGCTATATATAAGGAGTCAAAACATGTGGTGTAAGCTTTTGAGTGCCAGAGTAGTGACTGAATGGATAAAAAATATTTCTTTGGAAGGCAAAAGTATATTAAAGTGCGTGAGATCCAAAATTATTACTGAAGGAACGTGGAACATGCATGTTTTTTTAAATGCACAATTGGAGCTGAGTAATTCAGACCCAAAGCAGTGATTTAGAAGAAAATCTATAAGGAAAAAATGTTACTATGGAAGAAATTGTCCTGCTTGATAGGCGGTCTATCAATCTCGCAATTGAGCTCAGAAATCAGATACGCTAATTCATGGAAGGAATCAACTGAATGATTCTCCTGAGAGAAATATTTAGGATGATGGGAGTAAGTGATGAAAACACAAAATTTCAACTGAAGTTATATTTGACTTTTCCACTCGATATTCTCGGCTTCACCTGGAGTAACCATCTTTTTGTATATTCGATGTACATGCATTATTCCAGTTAGCATTATCAACTATATCTATCCAAAATAATATTGAGAGTTGCAAAGGAGACAGAAATTACATACAAATTGACGAACGAAGTGAATTGTAAGGATGTAAGTATGTCGTCAAGATAAAACAGAAGGATTACATGAGTTTTAATAACTAATACTCTAATTTGTATTCGAAAACAGTGAAGCAATGACTGAGAATATGCGAAATATGGCACAGACATGTTATCTCGCTGTGAAGTTTTGAATTTAGACTCTGTAATTCGTAGAAGAATTGGAATCAATTTATCCGATTGATGAATACATGGAGTATTATTGAGGATTGTCAATAAAAAACAGTGAAATCACGGGTAGGGAGAAATGCACAAATATAATATGGAGCAGGAGGATTTTGTGGGCTAAAAATATATTTGGAATTTATCTTATAGAGACAGAATTTGTGCCGGAGGCGGTTCACATATCGAGCTGCGAAGCCTAGGGTTTAGGCCTGCGTAGCAGGTCAAGCGCTAGTCTTATATACTAAAAGGCATAAGATACACTTTCAGTTAGCCACGGCTACAGCCTAAACAAGAGCTCTGATTAACATGATTTTTTTTTTTATAAATTTGATATTCTTGACGAGCAGTGCCTTTTGGGGGTCTCAATTTTTTAAGTCTCATAGGTTTCGTGTAAAAAATCTAAAACCGTCAAAAATTCATCCTGGACATAATAGGCATGTACAAATAATTGTTGAACATCGATGTCAGCTTTGACGTTTAACTTTCAATATTATTCCATTGAATATTGCAAAATGAGAAGGATTTCCACAAATTTATGTATTAATACATCTATTACAAACATAAGCAAATCACTTGTGATACTTTTTGAGCTAATATTATGCTTAAATATTAAAATTGTTATTTTTTTGACATTTCGATAACTTCAGTATTGCCAAATTATTTCCCAAACGAAGAATGTACATGCGCACTCGCTTTCACGTAAAAATAGTAGCCATGTACAAATAATTGTTAAACATCGATGATATCTGTCAGCTTTGACGTTTAGGTTTCAATATTATTTCATTGAATATTGCAGGATGAGAAAAATTTTCACAAATTTATGTATTAATACATTTAAAACAAACATGAGCAAATCACTTGTGATACATTTTGAGCTAATATTATGCTTAAATATTAAAATTACTACTTTTTTTAACATTTCAATAAATTCAGTATTGCCAACTTATTTTCCAGAATGTACATGCGTACTCGCTTCTACGCAAAATTCCAATTCAAGTTTCAACAATGTACTCATCTAATGAATAGAAAGTAAGTAGTTTAATTGAATAATATTAACAAAATGACAATTTTATGTAATATTTTTTAGGCTATGCTCAAACATTTTTTGAAATGAAGTTATATGTCACGATATTCATGCATTTTTAACGCAGAATATGCCTGATCGCAAAATGGATTAGTTGTTGGCTAAGTTATAGAATGATTTCAACATATAATTGTTATAAAGAAATCGATTCTTATAATCAAGGGATATTTTGATTCATGATGTTTCTCTGTTGTGGATGAAATAAGTACTGAAGATTGAATGAAGTTTGAAACATGTCAAGTATAGTTTAGCTGGTACATGTGGTAAATATTCAACAATGCTCGAGTATTTATTTAGATATTCAATATTGTTCAGTAAAAGTTTAGTTCATGCTATTCTCACATCTCTTTCAGTTGAATAAATTTGAGTTGAAGACTTGATAAACCCAGCCAATCGAACATTTTGCTTGAGTCAACAATGAAACAAGCAATAATCAACTGATTATAATATTACGATAATGGAGCCATCAATCAATATTTTGTACTTGTTGAAAGATATAAATCATACATCACTCAATGAACTTAAATAACTTCGTGTTTGAGGTTATGTAGAGAGTAATTCTACTGGAAGCGGCATTGAGCTGATGAAACACACTAAGCTTGGGTGAGAACGATGATGAAAATATCGATTGTCATCATTTATTTTGAAAAATGTAAATTATAACATATCACTGAAATAAACTGTACGTGAATATTCTGTATAATACATATCATTTTATTACAATATCAAAAGTCACTAATTTCTTATTTAGTGTGGATGTTCCTATTCAATTGGTATACAAAATTGGATATGAAATATTTTCTTGATGACAAGTGCATTGGGGAGAGTAACAAATCTCAGTGGTTCTAAAACTTTGGTCTGTAGTTTTTGACATCTAATAGTCTAGGCTCTAATGTTGATTCATTTCATGAGTTAATGTTTTAATACGTAGTATAGGCAATTCTGATGTATGCACTAGAGACTAGAGTGTGATTGTTGGACTCATGAGTTCATTATTGTACACAGGTTGTACACAACAAACATAGCCTATATGGACTACAGAAGATAAGTACCTGAATAATGCTTTTTTCAAATGATTCTCTTCTTGAAGAAGTCTTCAATAATAGCGTTGTACGAATTATTCAATTCAAACATTTTTGCTCTCTTTACGTTTCAAATGAGTAAATCAGACATAGACATATATATTGCAAGTACCATGAGATCTTAAACTGAAAGTTGAAACGTGCATCACTGCTGTTAGTGGTACATTTTAGGACTAAATTTCAATAACCCATAGATAAGACCCTTGTAAGAATAGACATATGCGAACAAGATTTCAGAACTAGAAATTAATTCATCTACTTACATACAGGCCTGTCAAATTGTTGAATATTAACGAGATTCATGGCTTTTTGGATATTCTTCGCCTCAAATTGTACAATTTTATTAAACGCCAACAAAATATATCTTTGTATTTAAAAACTACAAATACGATAAAATGGTAGATGACGTGAACGAAGATAAAACGAAATGAGAATTATTGGTTAGAACTTCCAATTTAATAATAATCGGTAATATCGATGAGAAAAATCATATATGGGATTGGAAAAAATTAATTTCCCAAGAAATGTAGGAGACACATGATATGGATAGATTCAGTGCTTTATTCTCAGATTATACGTATTCAAGAAAGGGTTTCCGCGGAAAATGTTGATAGATGATACGGGTTGCTGTAAGTGAAATTTTACTGTTGTAATCAGCTGATTTTAATGAATGTCATTGAAACAATCAACACAGACATCTATTCCAACAGTTGGTAACATTGTTAGGTGTGACGTAGACTCTCGGGTGCGCGTGCGCAGACGCGTGCGTGAGAAAGAGTGGATAGAGATATTTTGTGAGAATCAGATATTATTTTTCTTCTAGTGTTTGTTCATAATATCAGTTATTGAAATATATTGTAATAGAGAGAGAGAAATCATATATGGGATTGAAAAAAATTAATGTCTCAAGAAGTGTAGGAGACACATGATATGGATAGATTCAATACTTTATTCTCAGATTAAAAGTAGTTATTCAAGAAACGGTCTTCGCGGAAAATGTTGATAGATGATACGGGTTGCTGCAAGTAAAAATTTACTGTTGTAATCAGCTGATTTTAATGAATGTCATTGGAACAATCAACACAGACATCTATTCCAACAGTTGGTAACATTGTTAGGTGTGACGTTGACGCTCGCGTGCGCGTGCGCAGGCGCGTGCGTAAGAGATATTTTGTAAGAGTAAGATCAGAGTAAGGTATTATTTTTCTTTTAGTGTTTTTCATAATATCTGTTATTGAAATATATTGTAATTGTGAAGAACATGAGTTTTTTGTTGGATATTAAGGAATCGGATGACAAGTAGTCAGATGATACAACAGCTGTCAACATTTCATTGCTACATTCATCAATTTCATTATTTTGATCAATTCCTTGATATCGTATTCTATTGAATAGGCACTTTGAACAACTAATATTGATTTAATGAATAATGTTGAATTGATTTCAATACAAGTTAAATCACAATTCTAGAGAAAATTGGATATTGTAGCTCTATACAAGGAGTCAGAACATGTAGCGTGGGCTTGTGAGTAGTGCCTGAATGAATAAGAAACATGTTTTTGGAAAGCAAAAGTATAGCAGAGTGCATGAGCTCCAAAATTATTACTATAGGAACGTGGAACATGCATGTTTCTCCAAATGTACCATTGGAGCTAAGTTATTAAGACTCAAAGCAGTGATTTAGAAGGAAATCTATGAGGATCAATGTTACTACGGAGAAAATAGTCGGTCTTTCAATCTCGCAATTGAGCTCAGAAATCAAATACGCTAATTCATGGAAGGAATCTACTGAATGAATCTCCTGAGAGAAATATTTAGGATGATGGGTGTAAGTGATGAAAACACAAAAGTTCAACTGAAATTCTATTTCACTTTTTCACTCGATATTCTCGGTTCCACCTGGAGTAACCATCTTTTTGTATATTCGATGTACATGCATCATTTCAGTCAGCATTATCAAATATATATCTATTCAAAATAATAGTGAGAGTTGTAAAGGAGACAGAAAGATTGTGATTACATACAAATTGACGAGCGAAGCAAATTGTAAGGATGTAAGTATGTCGTCAAAATAAAACAGAAGGATCACATGAGTTGTAATAACTAATACTCTAATTTGTATTCGAAAACAGTAAAGCAATGACTGAGAATATGCGAAACATGGCACAGACATGTTATCTCGCTGTGAAGTTTTGAATTTAGACTTTGTAATTCGTGGAAGAGTTGGAATCAATTTATCCGATTGATGAATACATGGAATAATATTGAGAATTGTCAATAAAATACAGTGAAATCACGAGTAGGGAAAAATGCACAAATATAATACGGAGCACGAAGGTTTTGTGGGCTAAAAATGTACTTGGAATTCATCTTATAGAGACAGAATATTTGCCGGAGGCGGTTCACATATCGAGCTGCGAAGCCTAGGGCTTAGGCCTGCGTAGCAGGCCAAGCGCTAGTTCATATTACTAGTCGTGCCTCCGAAATCAGGTAGGTGCCTTTCACTTAAATAAAATATATTTGTTACTTCCCAGAAATATTAGTGTTTACCTACAAGATAATAGTGGCCGTGAGATTGTTATTGATTTATGCACTACATATTGCCTTCAGGAGACTAGAAATGAAGATAACAACAACATATCGATCCAATTTCTATTTGATATTTTGTATAGGAAATGCCCAGCTTCAAAACATTTTCAGTTCAACAATAATTAAGTTCGCCATGTGGAATGATTCAAGTTTCTTCTATGTAACAATTATTGATGGTAGCGTATCGGTGTTGGAACGTTGTTTGTTATTGCTGCTCTGCTCAATTTGCAGGAAAAGAGATATCACACTAATTACGTACTCAAGCATCTTGAAAAGATGACATACACATGTATTGTCCTATGAAAGATCATTATTCGAATGACAGATATTAAGAAGGAGCTTTTGAATTTAAGAGAGTATTATACAATATGGTAAGCCGAGGATTGATATCAAGTGACGATATCCGTTCAAATATAATTGGTAGAATTTCTCAAAGAATCATTCCGAATCGAGAGATAAATTCTGTGACTGTAGGATTTACCTACTTCTAATTGAATCGTCAAACACTCTTTCTGTGTTCGTAGGCTCTTATGAATCAAATTATTCTTTCAAATTGAAGCAGTTCAATGATAAACTCGCCAATAAGGTTATGAAAGTATTCAGTGGTATGACGCTTCTGATATCCGTATTTCAATTATGATTCACTGTCTAAATCAGGAGCAAATTATTCTTGGAGAAAAGATCAACTGGTCAGATACCCATAGCACCGAGCATTCAAGCAGGGTGTCGTAATTATTCACATCTTAGTTACTTTTCTTTACAGCAAAGTGCGGAAAAATAAATCTCTATGAGGAATACGATATTCCGAAAGTAAACTTTGCATTACCTCCAATAACAAATTAGAATTGAAGTTACAGATGCTGCAATTACACAGCAATAATAATGTTTCCTGAGCTGGGATGTACCAGATATCATTGGTGTTAGCTATATCCATCACATGACGATAGTTTTCCAAGCAATAGATCTCAACTGAACACAGATTTTGGTACTCATATAGTATTATGGTAACTATCTGTGATCAACTAGAATCTTACCAGAATCTATGCCAATAAATAATGAATATATACGTTTTAAAAGCAAAGTGCTGTCTTTCTCAATTCTAAGAGAAATACTCTAACATGCTAAGATTCCACTTAAATAGATACTCAATTTAATTAGTTCCATACCATTCTCAATATGTCAAATATAATTAGACTGATCTTATAAGTATTATTACGTGAAATTTGCGTGCTAAGCTCAAAATGACTTTAAAAAATTCTACGTAAGTCTAGCTCAGACTTAGGGAAATAATTAGGTGAAATGAGGCTAGCTTCAGCAAAAGATATACAATGAAATATGAATATAGAAATAAACAGTAGGGCGCCTGCAGTTGAACTTATTTTTCCCAAGTTACTCAACCACGAGAATACCTTAAACCAAGGTGTTCAAAAGAGTAATTGAGAAACAGGAGAATAGGTGTCAATATTCTGTTCGTCAGCGTCAATCTGGTTGCTGACTCCCAGATAATTTAATATAACTCATACAGCAACTTATCTCAAGCTTACTGAGAGAAATTATGCTCTCTTCTACACTGCTGAAAAGAAAAGTATGAACAATTTTCATTCAATAAAAAAAAATGGCATCTACCAAGATGAATAAATTCAAATCAATGAGAAATTCCAACAACGCACCCAAGTAGTGCAAAAAAAATTGATGGATGAAAGTAATTGAAATAAATAAATTCAAATTACGCGCCTGAATAGCGCAAAAAAGATAAATAAAGCAAATAATAGGTCGTACAATAACCTAATGCCTGATTATCGCAAAAATAAATGAAAGTAAATAAGCTATGCTAAAATAGGTCAGAGGCCTTGACGTTGTACGAAAAAGTACAAAAAAAGGTGAATGAAAATGCGTCACAACTCGCGCGTACGTCTATGAGTATGCTAAAAAAAACAACAACAATAAATTTGGCCCTTCTTCGATCGAATCAAGTTCACAGCGAAGTATACCACATAAGCGTAAAAAAAAGCAAACTACTCCATCGACTGATCCTATACAATTCACAAAAAATAACAGCGTGGTCCAAATGACCACGCAAAAAAAAAACAGGAAGCAAAAGTAAATTGATTTCAGCCGTGTAGAGTGGTTTGGCCACCCAAAGTGAGTAAGTAATAATAAAGGAGAAAGAGATATCGGCAGTCCGAATAAAAAAAACAAAACCACGAAAGTAATGCCGCTCAGCTATCACTTTCGGTTGGTTGCTAGAGTTCTTTGACCTCTATTGGTCAGTTGCACCAAGATAGACGCCTCGAACAGATATTTTCTGGTCCGAACTAGCTCAGGAAATCTGTTGACGTCACACCAGGGTCAAAGGTTGGAAAAGAGGGTACCTAGGTGGTATCTGGCACTCCTTAGCCGAGATGTGGGTCCAAAGTAGCTCAACTACGCACGCGGATGGTCGGCGAAAAAAGCGACATCGTGCACAAAATTTGATAATACTCCAACAATGGAGAAGCTTACAAGAATATGGGCGTCAACAAATCACATCTGATGAAAAAAAAATACAAGTCTTGCGTTTATTTATGGATGGAATCGCTAAAGAATGATATGCCGTTACTTTGTCAAAATTCAAGATTTCAGGACCTTGGGCAGATTGGAAAAAATCTTTTCTTGAGACCTATGGTGATAAATGTTGGAAATCTATTCATTTTGCATACACATTCAAATATATTCGTGGGTCTTTATTAGATTATGCACTCTAGAAGGAACGTTTGTTACTTGAAGCAGAGCCAGTGATGACAGTACATTCCCGTATCAATCATATTGTAATTGGATTACCTTTCTGGATTCTAGATAAATTAGATAAAGAAGAAATTGAATCTACTGAAAAACTTATGAATCAATTGCGTCGTTATTCAGGGCCTATTAAGAAAAATAAGAGAAATGATATAAAATTGCCAGTCTCAACCAACAGCACACCGAAGTTTGAAGGAATGAAGTCTGGTTTCGCAAAAATACAAGAAAGAAAACCTTGTTCATTTTGTACCTCAAAAGGCAGAACCCATTTTTATCCGGTAGAACTGTGTCGGTGGAAATTGAAAGCAGAAAAGAATGTTAATTGGTTGGAACAAGAGGTTACAGAAGATTCAAATAATCCAAAAAACTAGACTACACCACTAATTCGCTTGAAAATCATGTTAAATAATAATCAAGAAGTTACCGCGATTTATGATAGCGGGTCTAACGTGACAATAGTAAACTCGAAACTTGTTGAAAATATTACAGAAAAGATGTTGGCAAGTAAACAAGTTTTCCAAACGATTAGTGGGGTGCAGCAAAGCTTGGATAAAATAAAATTGCCATTGAAAATTCATAATATCGAACATGAGATGATGTATAAAATGCAGGTTACCTTTTCTCCACTTATTTATTCTTAACACTTATGTACATTTCAACAGCAAAGCTGTCATTATCAGAGTACAGATCAATACAAAAATTTTTAAGATAATTTAAGTCCAAAGCTAGTACAAAGTACACCAATCAAAACGGTGGGTGGAGCTTACTACTACAGATGTTGACAGAAACAATAGTGTTCACAAAAATATATAAAACAGTAATAACTAAAGGGATTAAAAGATCAGAACTGTCAAGTCTTCAAAACAATAACAAGAAGACCATAGCCCTACAATTTCAAACTATTAGACTAATTTTAACAGTGGATTTTCTAATGGCGAAAGATCGAAATTTAGTAATACATTTTTATGTTTCTTCATGTAAATGGCTTCAAGAGTATATAAATTTCTATAGTTGTTACAATTCTTAACAAGTTTCAAATTGGTTTCTTCAAATATATGGCCTGTGTCATGGCTGTGAGAGGCTAGGGCAGATTAAGGAATGTTCTTACTTTTGACATGATACATATGCTCTTTGAATCTGGTTTTGATATTTCTTTTAGTTTGACCTATGTTTAATCTGTTGCAATTTGAGCATGATATAGAATATATGCCAGATTTCATGTTATTGTCGATTGTGTCCAAATTATTGGAAATTAGGTTTTCCATTTTTGTCCCACTTGAAGAAATTATGTCTACACCATATTTCTTGAATAAATTTTTCAGTTTGAAAGCTGACTTCTCATCATAATGAATTTTGGCAAATTTGTTATTTTGAGTGTCAATTGCGTCTAATTCAGTAGAATTTAGTCTTAAACATTTGTATTCATGTGCGAACAATAATTTTTTGATAGTTTTAGCTTTGTAACCTTTTGAGGATGCAATGTTGAAAATACGTCCAAGTTCTATGTTGTACCTCTCTTCGTTCAGAGGTATCGCGTTTAGTCTATGTATTAAAAAGCGGAAAGCAGCTAATTTATTATTGAAATAGGTGTGTGAATTGTTCTGTATGTAGTTGTCCGTATGTGAGGGCTTCCTATAGATGTCGAATTCAATATTTGTACCATTTCTTATAAGTAATAAATCTAAAAAGGGTAATTCATGGTTATTTTCAAGCTCAACTGTGAATTTAATACATGGATATATTCCGTTAATCGACTCTAGAAATTGATCTAAATCAAAATTTATATCAATTATAGCAAGCACATCATCTACGTACCTATACCAGAATTTTGGAAAATATTGGATCTTATTTTTAAGTAGTTTTTCTAGATGAAACATGAATAAATTAGCTAGAAAGGAGGAGAGGGGATTACCCATCGCTGTACCAAACGTTTGTTTGTAAAAAGAATGATCAAACGAGAACGCATTCTGTTCCATGCATAATTTGGTAAGAATTATGTACTCTTCAATTGCTTTCTCATCTAATTGTTTATCTTTGAGAGTAACTCCAAGAACTTCTAAACAAGTTTCTATAGGTACATTAGGAAAAAGGGACACCACGTCAAAAAAGACCAATTTCATGTTTTCATTTAAATCAAATTTACTTATTTTATCTACCAGTTCGTAGGAATTTTGAAAAACTGTGTCCATTTCTAGGTTCATCTTAGTGAATTGTTCTACTAGCCATTTACTTAGATTGTATGTGATTGTATTAATGTTATTGACTATTGGTCTGAATTTATTTCCCTCTTTGTGTAATTTTGGCAAACAGTACAATCTATGTAGCTATGTTCGGGTCGTCCATTTTTAATTTTTTCATTAAATTAGCATCTGGTATTTCTTTGCAATTTTTGAGAGTTTTAATAGTATGTTTTATGTATGTAGGCAAAGGAGATTTGGTTAATTTAGTGTAAGGTCCTTCATCTAACATATTTTCAACATTATCAAAGTAATCAGTTCTATTGAGTATGACCGTAGAGTTTCCTTTGTCTGATTTCAAGTAAACCACGTCTTTTTGTTTCAAACTTTTTATGGCTTCTTGTTCCGTTCGTTGTTGTTGGCTTGATCTACGTTCTCTGTTGTTGTTGAGAATCCTTTCTACTTCCTTTCGCAGAATTGGTTTAGACGATTCCGGTTGGCGTGAAATGATGTTTTCGATATCCACTATTAGATCTTCCATTGGTGTTAATGTAGGTTGGATACTGTGTTTAAGACCTTTTTTAACCACATTCATTTCTTCACAGTTAAAATTGGCTTCAGATTTGTCTATCACTAAGTTGTTTTCACTAGTTTGTATCACTGAGTTCTTCAATATTTCACTTTTGTTCTCACTGTACAAATTTCGGAGTTTCTTGTTGATTTTCGAATATTTCTTTGACACTTTTGCACTGATAACGGTGTACAGATTGTTCTCGAAATGTTCTCATTCTAACCAATTGAAGAATTTGTTGAGTTTCAAATGCAGGGCGTATGCTTTTAATTCTAGTTCACTTCTTTTTCTGTATAACCCACCGATTTCAAAATTCAACCATTTCAATTTGGCTTGAAAAATAATTTTAGATATATCTTTAGAATTTCTAGGAGTTTTTATATGAATGAACTTAGGAAACACTTGCTTCAATTTGCATTGTTTTAGAAAGTAAATGTCCACGCATGAGATGATGTGTCACGTAATTAAAAATGACAAATTTACGTATGACCTTTTGTTAGGTTTGGATGCTATTAGAATGTTTCAGTTAGTACAAGATGAACAGTTACGTATATTATAAAATATGACTGAAAACTCCGAGTGTAGAGACTCGAGCACCTTCACAACCAGTTGCGCTGGGAATGCCAGTGTATCTGAGCACGAAGAAAAGGTTTGTCATTTATATTCTCAGCGAAGGACTGATCCTCTGCACTTAATCACTCAGTATGGTAATGCTCATGCAAAGAATAAATATGATGAAGGGAAAGTGGAGAATTATGAAGCACATATAAAGTTAATTGAAAATCGTTATATCTCCGCAAAGCCATATCGCTGTTCTCTAGAAGACCAGAAAGAAATTGATAATCAAATTACAAAATTATTGCAAGATGATCTTATCGAAGATTCAAGTTCACCTTTAGCTGCACCAGTGACACTGGCATTTAAGAAAAAAGATGGGAAAAGATCACGTCTATGTAATAATATGCGACAGTTAAATAAGATTTTAGTGTCAGAATCACAGCCGTATCCTCGTATTGAAGACATTATCGTTAAAACACGGAATTGCGCTTGATTTCAGTGATAGATATCAATTCTGCATCCTGGTCTATTCCTATTCGGCCCAAAGGTCGCTATAAAACGTGATTTGTTACGCAAAATGGTCATTATCAATGAAAACGGTTACCATTTGGATTGAAAATTTCCCCGGCAATATTTCAAAGAGTCTTGTCCAATATCTTACGTAAACACAATCTTTAATTATCTTGCGTTAATTATATAGATGATATTTTGATATTTTCCAAGACATTTGAAGAACATTTGAAACAGCTTGTTAATGATGACATTATATGCAGAAGGTTTCCGAATGAAATTTGAGAAATGTAATTTTGCACAATCATCAGTCCGGTATTTAGGCCACACAATTGGGAGAAACATTGTGCAGCCCCATACAGATAATTTGGTGGCTATTAGGAATTTTCCTCGTCCGGGAAATCGGAAAAATGTCAAACAATTTCTTGGAAAAATAAACTTCTATTACAAATACATCCCGAATAGTGCACAAACATTAGTCCCACTACATGCGTTAACAAGAGTGGATTTAACGTGTTCACATTCTGCTGACCACGTCTTTTGTCTTTACTGATGCATGTCAATTTGGCGTTGGAGCAGTTTTGAAACAGACACAAGATAATGGTGAGTTGTTACCAGTAGCGTATTTTTCAAAAAAACTTACTTCGGCACAAACTAAGAAGAAAGTTACCTATCTCGAGTGCCTTGCAATTAAAGAAGCTTTATCATATTGGCAACATTGGTTACTTGGAATACAATTTCATGTGATTTCAGATCACAAACCACTAGAAAATCTTTGCATTAAGTCCCGTACAGATTAAGAATTAGGAGATCTAGTGTTTTGTCTCTCACAATACACTTTCACACTTCGTTATGCCCCAGGAAAAACCAATACAGAAGCGAATGCACTATCAAGAAATCCTGTGTTGGAATGTTTTGAAAACACAGAAGATGTTTTACAAGTTGTAAATCTCGTTACAGTACAGGATCTAAAACGAGATCAGACTGAATATAATAACTTTTTAATTTTGAATAAGAATACTCTTCGGAAAAATGACATCCTCTATAAAAGAGACCGCAATCGTGAAAGAATATTTGTGTCACAAGCTTTTGGGAAAAAGTTAATTGAGAAAGTTCACCTTTTCTACGGGCATATTGGAGTAGCACATATTGTCGCATGTATTCGTCCTTTCTATTATTTTAGGAAAATGGATAAGCTGATTAAAGAATTTTACGCTTCTTGTGAAACTTGCCAGAAGAATAAATCACGTCGAAGCCGAGAAATTGGTTTACTGTCTCAATTAGGACCAGCAACAAGACCTTTTGAGATCATGTCACTCGATACGATTGGAGGTTTTGCAGGCAATAATTCGCAGAAAAAATATCTTCATCTTCTTACCGATCACTTTTCCAGATATGCTTTTACCTATACATCATCAAGTCAGCAAGCCAAAGATTTTATTCGTTTACTACAACCAATTGTTAATAAACATGAAGTTCGCCTTTGTCTTGCTGATTAATATGCTGGTATAGACTCTACAAAATTTGAAGATTTTATCCAACGTCACAATATCACACTAGTTTTTACGGCAGTAGATTGTCCTTCATCTAATGGACTCAATGAACGCTTGAATCAAACATTAGTGAACCGCATAAGATGTAAAGTTTCTGAGAAACCCTGTCGAGCATGGTCTGCATTAGCTTCAGAATGTGTTATTGAATATAACCGTACAATTCATAGTGCTACGAAATTTTCCCCGGAATACATACTTCATGGCCATACCTCCTCTATTATACCAAATGAATTAACTCTTCCACTGGATATTGAGGCTGACCGAAAACAGGCTTTCCTTAATTCTCAACAGCAGCACATGGGGAATAAAAATCGGATAGATCAACGGAAGAAAGATTTTGCTTTTGAGATTAATGATCTGGTATACGTGGAAAATGGAAATAAGCTGAATCGCAATAAGTGAGATCCAATTCGTTCTGGTCCATTTCGTATTATTAGACGCATCTCACACTCCTTGTATGAGGTTGACAGGGGAATTCGTCGAGCCTCTAATTATTTTCATAGTAGCAAGCTTATACCTTGCTCTCTTAGGGGTGGAGATATAGAAAAGAAACTCCCTTTTAGCTAATTTAGAGTAGGAACAACATTTGCTTGGAGTGGTAAGGCTGACTAGATTGCAAGTGTGTCAATATCTCATCATTTCTGAAAAGTCATAATTTGTTATTCCATAATTTATATTTCACTCCTGGATTTTGACTTTAAAACCCGATTCCTTTTTCTAGGTAAATATCCTTATTTTATTTGTTAATAATTTTATATTGTTTGCTAATACAATAAATCCTTTTTAGAGAGAAATCTGTTATCTGTTATTCAGAGCACTTTCATACTTATATATATATATATATATATATATATATATATATATATATATATATATATATATATATATATATATATATATATATATATATATATATATATATATATATATATATATATATGGAGCTGCGCCACTTCTTCGCGAAGCTTTCTAGATCCTTTTTTTGGAGGAGATCGCTCTCCATCACAACTTGAAATATTCTTGGCCATGTTGCTCCATATTCTCCTGTTTTTTTGTTATTTGATTCTAATCTCCAATTCTCGCTGATCTTGAGTCTTCTTCTACTTCTTTTATCCACACTGATCTTGGTCTTCCCTCTCTTCTTCTGCTTCTAGGGCTCCACTGCATTATTGACTTGATTGTATCTTGCTCGCTGGCTCTCCATATATGCCCAAGCCATTTTATCCTTTGTTGTTCTATTCTTCTCACTATGTCTTCTCCATTTGGTTCTTGTTCAATCTCGTGGTTCATTCTCATTCTATATTCTGTATCTGTTATTTTTATGGGTTCTTATATGATTCTTATCATTTTCCTTTCAGTTATTCTCAGCTGTTCTCTGTTATTTTTTGTCATTGACATTGTTTTCGCTGCGTATAATGTTATTGATCTTATTATGGTTCTATATATTCTCATTTTTGTAGTTTCTGATATAATTTTACTCTCTAGAAGCTTTCTATTGGCGTGGAAAGCTTCATTTGTTGCCGTTATTTTTTCTCTTATTTTTATTTCTCTATCTCCTTTGTTCGTTAACAATACTCCTACATATTTGAATCTATCCACTTGTTCGTATTTGAACTCTCCTATTTTGATTATATTTTCTTCTATCTTGTTTCCGACTATCATTATTTTGGTCTTTCCTTAGTTCATTTCTAGCCCTATTCTTTTTTCTCCATCTTTTATCTCCTCCAGTATTTCTTTGATCACTTTTCTATTCTCTGCTACAATTGCTATGTCATCTTCGTATGCTATTATTTGTCCTCCTCTTGTTCTGAGTGTTCCCTTTGTTATATTTCTCCCTGCGTGCTCTGAGGCTCAAATAAATAACGTGACTGATAGGGCATCGCCTTATCTTACCCCTTTTTCAATTATTATATCTTCTGTCTCTCCTTTTTGAGTCCTAAAGCTAATTTTTGTTCCTCTCATTGTCATAGCTATCAATCTTCCCAATTTTTCTTGTATTCGCAAGTCTATTGAAGCTGCCATCGATTTTCCCCTTGATTGAGCCGAACGTCTGTTTGAAATCAATGAATAGTACTTCAGTTTTCAGTTCATATTCCAGTGTTTTTTCAATTACTTGTTTTATAGTGTGTATGGCATCCGTAGATGACTTTTCTTTCACAAAGCCACACTGATATTGCCCGATGGTCTCTCTTGTCACATTTTTTATCCTTTTCTGTATTAATGTCCTCTATAATTTTGACATACTTGTTGGTCTCCTTTTTTGTGTATAGTTATTATTTGTCCTATTTCCCAATCTTCCGGCATTCCTTATTTTCTCCATATTTTTAGTATAAGCTCATGTATTCGCTGCATGACTATTTTGCCTCCATATTTTATCAGTTCTATGTCCATTTCATCTTTCTTTGGTGATCAACCGTTGTTATGTCTTTTAATATTTCATTCATTTCGTCTAGAATAGGTTCTGTTGATTCTATTAAGTTTTCTTCTGTGGAATCAACTATTAATTCTTGTTCTCGTTCAGTTGATAGATCTTCGATGTATTCCATCCACACTTTCTTGTATTGTTGGTCCTTTTCTGATGAGATTCCATTTTTGTCCTCTATTTCGTATTTTTTAGCTTTATATGTTTTATATTACTCGTTCATTTCTTCATAAAAATTTTCCATGTTCCTATTTGATTTTCCTTCTTCAATGACTCTAATTTCTTTCTCTACCCATATTCTCTTAGGTTTTCTGATATTTTCATTACATTTGTTGCTCAATCTTTCGTATTCGTCTTTATCTTCACTTTTATTTGTTGCTACAAGTTTTAACCTTGCTTGCCTTTTTTCCTCAATGGATTTTTCAATTCCATCATCGAACCAATTTTTTTTATTTTTCGCATTCTTATTTCATTTTCCTATCCATTTTGAGCAGTGTCATTCATACATCTCCTCTTTTTCATTTTCGTTTTCCAAACTGTTCCCCAATTCTTCAATGTATTTCTCTATTATATCCTCATTATTCATCTCCTCTTTATTCCATTCAATTATCTTTGTTTCTTTTCTATTATTTCTCTTTATCTTGTTTCTTATTGACACTGCTACCATGTAATGATCTGAGTCAGCGCATGCACTCCTGGAAGTTCTCACGTCTAATATTGATGATTGTTCTCTTCGTGTTACTAGCACATGGGCTATTTGTGTCTGTGTTTTATTATCCGGAGACGTTCATGCTATTTTATGTATTTTTTGATGTTTGTGCTTGGTACTGCCTATTATCATATTTGTCCTTACTGCTAAATAGCGTAATCTTTGCCCATTATTATTTGTTACCTCATGTATTGTTTGTTTACGTCCGACATACTGTATGTAGTCTTCCTTCCCTATCTGCGCATTAAAGTCTCTCATTGTGATGATTAGGTTCTCTTTTGGTACTTTTTCTATCTCCTCTTCTAACCTTTCATGAAATATTTCCTCTTCTTCCTCCTTTGAATTTTCTATTGGAGCGTATACATTTATTATCGATAGATTGCAAGGAGAGTTTTCTATTCCTTTATAAGCCATTCTTTCAATTATTGTTTCAAATTCTAGTATTTTATCTTCAAGCTCCTTAAGGATTATAAAGGCTACCTTATATTGTCCTTGTTTCTTATCTCCCGAATACAACACCGTATAATCTTCTTTATTAATTGCTGCTTCCCCACTCCCTCTCGTTTTTTGCATTACCGCGATCTAGATTCTATATCTTCCTAATTCTAATGCTATTTCTTGCATTTTTCCTGCCTTCAACATTGTCGTTACGTTCCAAGTGCTAATTCTGATCTTGTCATTCTTCTTCTTATTCCTTTCATTTTTTGTTACATTCTTATTTCTTGTTTTCACCTTCTCGTTATATCCGTTTTCATGCCTTACGACATATATCTTATTCTCTCCAACTTCTGTTTTTTTTTGGATTTTTTTTTGTACGTCTCTCTTCACTAACCTTTCTTCTCTCATGTTCCATTCGTACCAAGTTTCATTCATTTGCAGTTTTTGATATCCTTTTCTTGTATCCTTTCCATTGATTTTTTCTTCCTTCGCTTTTGTTATAATGTTTTTCTGTATTTGCATTTCATTGTAAGTAACTTCTTTGTCAATGTATATTTCAGTCCCATTGAGTTTCTCCTTATTTTTCATAACCTTCATTTTTTCCTCCCAGTTTCCCATTTTTGCTATAGTTATCTGTTTATCTTATTCCTCTTCTTTTTGTATGTTCTGTGACTTTAACTTGTATTTCTATCTTCTCCTTCACGAAGTTTCCAACTGCTTCATTGGTGCTCAATGATTTCACTCTTCCAATTATTATATCAATTTGTTCTTCATCTTTAATTCTTAATTCTCCTGTTTTTCATGATATTCTCAGTCAGTACGATTATTTCCTCTTCCATCTTCTTCTCCTCTATTTTCAAATCATTCAATTCTTCTTTTGATATGTTTAATATACTCCCGAAGTCCGTATGCATTTTTTGTATTTCTTCACGGAGTTTTCTTTGTCCTTCCTGCGAGTCCTTTCCGTGCTGTTCATTTTCTTCTTTCATCGTTTTTATTTCTTCGTTTATCGACATAAGAAGCTGTAGCATTACATTATCTTCCGGCTCTGCAGTTTTCCTTTTGAGTGTGGGCGATCTTGATGCTTTCCTGCTTTTGCTTAAACTAGCTGCCTCTCCAATACTGCTTATACTGCTACTTCTGCTTCTACCATCTTTCACTTCCTCCTCTTTTCCGGTCTTCTCATTGTTCTGCTTGGATCCCCTGGCTTCCTCCATCCTTCCTGCGTCTGAATGTATACTTCTGCTTTACTAAGATGTAATTCTGGTTGCTAACTTCTTCATCTTTTCAAACTGCCACGAGATGTCAATCGTGGTCCATGTGGCGATTCCCTAGCAAAATGCGCTGCCCCCTGCGTGGATAACAGTATCCCACGCAAAATCTTCTTGACTAGAAATATTCCTGGATATTTGGTTCGTTGTTTTTCTTGATCATAGAATTCGCCAGCTATATTCTCACCATTTTCATCCTGCAGCAGATATGTCACCGGGGATGTTGGCTGCACTCTAATTATTCTGAATATTTCGGTACTCCAAGATGGGTGATAGCTTTTATCAAATATCGACTTATATATACTGATTCTAACAAAATCACCCACTTTATATCGACCAGATGAAGCAATTTCAGTTCGATTGTAGACGGTGATTGATAATTTCTTCTCATGTCTCTAATTAACATTCGCTGGTTTCATACTGATAGTTCTGTGTTTTGTATTATAATATTTCGCTGATAAATCTTCTAGCATATCAAGCTATCTGTAGGATCCTTGGTAACTGAATTGCTTCTATAGTTTTGATTTCAACGTGCGATTAAAGCGTTCCACAACACTTGCTTCCATAGTGCTGTATGTCGAATAATGATTCATACCATGCTCACTCATCAGCTCCCCAAATTCTCTATTGAAAAACTCTTCATCCTGATTTGTCTGTAGATTTTTTTGGGATTACACCGTCTTTGAAAACAGTGTTCATCGCGAATGTGACATTCTTACCCGGCTCTGACTTGATTGGTTCAGCCCACGCTCGTTTGGAGAATACATCGATCACTGTCAATATATGCTTATAACCTTTATTTTTCTTTGTTTACGGTATCATTTCAACGAGATTCGCTTGAAATAAATTATTTAAACCCTTGACTATAACATGTCTTCGTTTGAAATTTCGACGTGCCGCTTTGTGCAGCTCGTTAACAATACCTTTTTTGCTCATGGTAAACTTGTTTCAAGTGGAATTTCAACCGAGAGTTTCTGTGGACTTCTTTGCCCTTGCAAAGGTAGAAATATTAACTTATCATCCGCTGCAACTCTCTGACTCTGCAACGATAGTGATTTGTTATTTATTTTGGTTTCAATTAGACTTCCTTCAAGGTTATATTGAATGTTTCTCATCATCGCTTCGCATGGGAATCTGTAGAATGATCCAGAGTTCCCGTTTCTAAATTTATATACATCTGTACTTAAGTTTATTATTGAGTTTATCAACATCAATGAGTGACGTTTCGAAAGTATATTCTCAACCTTATCATCAAAGACAAAGAATTTTTGATTTATCATATCTGTAGATTTCATGTTTATATCAGTTTCCAAATCTTCAATGATTTTTGACACATATCTCACCCTGACAACATCATTCTCATCACCAAACTTATCCGATGTTAAACAACTCCTTTCATATAAAGTACACCATCCAATAATAATTATCTTTCAAGATGTGTCAATATTTTTCTCCTCAAATGCTTGTGAATGTGTTTAGTTATATGTGATCCAAACTTACTGACGACCATCCTAGTATTCAATAGAGAATTCATCATACTCAATCATTTATACGATAATTTGCGCGTTTCGCAATGTTTCTCCATCATGTCCCGTGTGCCCAGCTTATTTGAAGGCTCATAGCAATTCCAGTCTTTCGACAAGCTCATTGGGACTACTCCAATACACATATTGCATTCGTTTGTTCGTCGCGCTCAACTCTGGAAATGCGCCACCTTCACTAGATTTTTTGGATTTTGATCTTGTCCTCACATGAGGCACTATCTCCTTCATCACATTGTTATACTTTAATCAACGTTGGACATTTATTGCCCTCAATCTATCATAGTACTTTCTGTGTGCGTCGGTTTTTTGCACAATTTCTAAATAATGTCTTTTATCATTCTTGGTGTATAAATAAGGACTTGGTGATCTTAGAGTTAGAAGTTTATAGAAGGCTGGTGTCCCTTCATTCCAAACACCATTAACATAGATATCATTTTTGTCTATTTCAACTTCGGAATCCCAAATCATAAATTTACCAGTGGTTGGATCATTCCTAATTCCATACACAGTATCAATTCCAGGACTTGCGATGGTATATAATGCCATATATCTACCAGCGATATCCCCCAACATCTCCTTAGTAGATTTTTCTAGATTCTCCAATTGTCCATCACTTACAGATTGTTCTCTGATAATTACCGGTGATTCAATTATCTCTTCATTTCTCAAAAATTGTGGGACATTCGTCTTTCCTCTAGGAGTTTTGTGTGTTCCAAATACTTCATCGTTCAGAACCTCTTCCTTTGCGACGTCGTCATTGCCATCATCGTCCTGTGTTGGTAGTTTGTGTCTCTTGCCTGGTTGCACACCCAAATCGGATAGAGGTGCGATTATTGGCTCAAAAGTTTGGCTCTAAAACTCTTACCGAGCCTCTTGCCCCCTTTTAAGATTCATCAATTTATTTCTTATAATCTCCTTGGTTCGCACTATATCTTTCAATGTACCTTTCTCACTCATTATACCAGAATGTTGTCACAATCCACATGCACACATCTATATACTTTTCAAGAACAAATCGAAACCTTTGTTGTATCCATTGGAAACATCACACTCTTTATTGATTACAGCAAATCCATAGTTTTCTTGCGAACAATTTGTGCAAAAGTTTCTAAAACAGCATGTCTGTATGAACATGGTCATTATATATATGCTTCAAGTTTAATTTATCCTATTTGAATATTATAAATAAATTCGCATTATCACGCACTAGGCGCAAATCACAATCCATTTGCGTGTGTGAGTGATGAAATCATTGGATTGGTTTTACCACAATTTGACGGGCCACAAATAATGCATCGTATATTATGTGGGAATAGATCTCCATGTTTACCTTTCTGCTGCCGCTCTCCTTCAATCCCTTCAATGTTTTGCACTAGAATAGCTTTCTGTTGCTTTTCAAACCTCATCTTTGGTATATATGTCACAAATATATATATTACATTCATATTAGTAGAGTATTCGTGAGCACGCAAGCATAATGGAGATGCAAAAAAAGAGAAAAAGCATATTGCGTGAGGCAGTTCGAAATGCTAGAAGAGCTTTCATGAGAGAAGCTAGAGGAGGAGATATGAATAGTATAATTCCTATAACATTGAATGCTGCACGAAGAAGTATGCAGGAACGCAAACATGAAAAATATGAATCACCAAGAGTTATCTTGATACCGAAATCAGGTGAATTTCTACTATTCCATAACAAGGCTATGAAGTCGATCGCTCTTGGTAAACAAGGAGATGGTTCATACATGGTGAAACATAAAAGTGGACTATGATTGTTTCTGAAACTGCGGATAAAAAAAAACTTCCACTGAGAGCATTAACTGATATAGATTTGAGTATGGTAAGAATATTGCATATTTTTGAGGGGATTATATGCGAGATGATTTACCAAAATCAGGGTTTCTTTACAATGTATCAGCGTTTGGATATTTGGATAGTAAAAATGACATTGGATCCCATTGGGTATGCTATTGAAAACGTGGTAACCTTGTTTAATATTTTGATAGCTTCGGCAACTCAAGACCACCATCAGAGTTGATGAAATATTTTGGACCAACTCAAGGCCGTTCAGAAAGCCATTCTGGACAAAATCCTAGAAGAAGCTGATGGGACTACAAAATTCAAATTCCTAGGTACAACCTTCAAATCAGGATGGCTGAACATTAACTGTGCGGATGAGGCCACTGCCCAGTGGCTCATCAAAATCGCCCCTGATCTAAAGCCAATGCCAATCTTAAGGCTGCGGAAGAGAAGGACCTACCAAAGTCCAGCATAGTAAATGCGTTCTTCCCCAGCAGTAACGACGACTAAAACGAGGTCCTCTTGAAACTCGTTAAAGGGCAGAATAAAGGCCTGAAAACGAGTAAATGAAGAGTCCTTAAACGTACAGATGAGGGTACAGGAGTTATGCTGACCCTATCTATTGACTACCCATCCTTGAAAAATCTGGATAAGACCGAATTTAGAATAGACTTCAAGTTTGAGCAAAAAAACCCTGGAAGAGGGCCAACAAGCCTGAACCAAAACCTGAAGCTGGCAAAGGCAAAACAGATAAAGAGACGCAAACAGGTGCCTCCACCGCCAAAACTCTTCCAGACCAGAAAAACCCCAAGGGCTTCGGACCTTCAAGGAAATCCGCAAAATCCAGGGTTGATGACAAACGTGTGGATCAACCAGCACGGAAAGGCGATAGCAAGGCGCCTCTCCCAAAACCCAAGTAGGGAGCAATGGCTAGCTTAAGCCTACTCCAGGTGAACCTTCAGCACTGCAAGGCAGCTTCAAATGTGTTGAACAAAGTGTTCACCGGAACCAACATCTGTATAGCTCTACTTCAAGAGCCATATTCATACAAAAGCTGCGTCAAAAAACTAACAACTAGAGCAGGTGAGCTTATTTACCATCATGGGTTTGAAACTCCAAGAGCAGCAGTGCTCTTGAAACCCTCCTCTAACTTGAAATACACACCCTTCACACAGTATATTTGCAGAGATCTAGTAGCAGTGGAGGCAAAGCTGAATCTACCAAACGGAGTACAAGAGGTAATTATTGCCTCAGCGTATTTCCCTCAGCCGATGCGCCACCTCCAAAAGAGGTAGAGAACCTTATTTCTTACTGCAAGAATAAGAATAAACATCTCATTATAGGTTGCGATGCAAATGCACACCATACCTTATGGGGCAGCACTGACACGGACACTAGGGGTGAGTGCCTTTTTGAATTCCTAAATATGTACAACATAGACATAGGAAATAGAGGCGATGAGCCTACTTTCGTTACCAAAAATACAAGAGAGGTTCTGGACTTAGCCTTGATAAATCCTTAATTGAGTCCAAATATCAAGGGCTGGCGTGTAACAGATAAGGCCTCACTGTCGGATCATCGGTATATAAGATTTGACATAGAGGCATTGAGTAACACTACAACTGAAATAAAAATTCCGAAACTGACAGACTGGACCTCATATGAGATTCAACTAAAGCCTGAAGTTGAGACACTCTACGATACTGTTATTATTACAATAGAAGACCTTGAATTAGCTTCTGTCCAAATGCATAACATACTACATTCTGCATATGAAGACAACTGTCCACTAAAACAAAAGTGCAGCACACACAAAATGCCTTGTTGGAATGAACAGCTAGAACATCTAAGGTCTGAGACCAGGAAGCTCTATAACAAAGCTAAGAACTCTAGATTACCAGATCATTGGGAACACTATAAAGCAGCCCTAACGGACTACAATCTAGAGATTCGCAGATCAAAAAGAAGGACGTGGCGTAGCTTCTGTGAAGGAGTAAATGATGCAACCACTGCAGCTCGGTTACAAAAGGTCTTTTCAAAAGATCACACAAACGAACCAGGCTTTCTAATAAAAGCCGATGGTAGTTATACCGAAAGCCCAAGGGAAACGCTAGAGCTATTATTAGGCACTCACTTTCCCGGGTTAGTAGAATTCAACCGACATAACTTACCAGGGGAGCAACTGAACATCTCCTCACCGCGGACTCAAAGTCTTACCGGAAAAATTCTTACTCCAAAAAGGGTGAAATGGGCTACCTAAGGCTTATAGACCCATTAGTCTTTCTTCATTCATCCTCACAGGGATGGAGAAAACTCTAGATCAATGCCTTAGAAGTAAAGTTCTCTCGAAGACGCAACTTCATAGGTACCAGTTTGCTCACCAAAAATTCAAGTCAACCACAACGGCTCTTCATAGCCTAGTGAACAAGATTGAAAAAGCGCTTGGCAATGAAGAAATAGCTTTAGGGGCTTCCATGGATATAGAGGGAGCATTTGATAACACCTCATTTGAAGCAATCCAAAGGGCAGGCACAGCAAAGGGATTCGATCCTTCGATAACAGAATGGATTAAAACCATGCTGGAAAATCGAAAAATCACAGCTCCACTTGGAGGAGAAGCTCTAACTGTCACCGCCTGTAAAAGGTGTCCTCAAGGAGGAGTACTTTCGCCACTATGCTGGCTGATAGTAGTAGACGACCTCCTCACTACTCTTTCCGATGCTGGATATTTTGTCGTAGGCTATGCTGACGACATAACCGTCCTTGTAACAGGAAAAAAAGATGCAACAATCTCACAACTTATGCAAGGTGTCGTTGACCTCACACTACGATGGTGTCAAAATAAGGGACTCAATGTGAACCCAACTAAAACAGTATTAGTACCATTCACTCGGAGAAGGAAACTGGCTCTCACAGCCCCAGTCCTTAATGGTGCAACACTAGAGTTCGCAAAAGAAGTGAAATATCTAGGAGTAATCCTTGACAAAAAATTAACTTGGAACTCCCACATACATAGGATTTTAAAGAAAGCAACGGTGACAATATACACTTGTCGCAGATTGCAAAACAGAAACTGGGGACTAAAACCACACATGGCCTACTGGTCATACGTAGCGATCGTCAGACCCATAATCACCTATGCATCACTCATATGGTGGCAAAAACCCGAACAAAGTACAGCCCAGAAGCAGTTGCAAAAAGTGCAACGACTGGCTTGTCTTAACATCGTTGGTGCCATGAGCACATGTCCTACCGTAGCTATAGAAGCCAGGCTTGGTTTAGCACCTCTTCACATTCAAGTGAAAAAGGAGGCGATGCTAAGCGCGCTATCACTCGCCGGTAAATCGACAATGAAATCCGGGGATCTAGTGGATTATCTAAGAGTCATTCGAGACATAAATCTACCTCACATGGCTCTATCTGTTCTGGATACCATGCAGGTGAAATACAACTTTGATAGACAATATCAGATTAATATCCCTGAGAGAGAGATCTGGGCCGGCAGCCCTGTCTCTACGGCGGGATCCCTAAACTGGTATACTGACGGACCAAAAATGGACAGTGGAGAAGTAGGAGTGGGCGTATACGGACCTGGATGCAGGCTTAGTGAAACCCTTGGAACCACTACCACTATCTTTCAGGCTGAGGTGTACGCAATAAACCTCTGCGCCCGCATTAACCTCGAGAAAGGTTTAAGAGGAGCAACAATCAATCTAATGATAGATAGTCAAGAAGCGCTAAAGGCGCTTGATTCATTCACATGCGAATCAAAACTAGTCTGGAACTGTATCGAAAAGCTTCAGACACTGGCCTCACATAATCATATCACATTATGGTGGGTACCAGGTCTCGAAGGCGTACACGGAAATGAACAGGCCGACATTCTGGCGAAAAAAGGGGCCAAACTCACTTTTGTGGGACCAGAACCTTTCTGTGGCATTCTCAGGAGTCACTTGAAACTAGAAGTCAATTCCTGGGAGAAAGAATCTAAAGCTAGGCACTGGGTAGAAGTTCCAGGTCTAACACAAGCTGAAAGATTTTTGAACCATCTCAACAACAAAAAGAAAGAAATCCTCAAACTGGGAAAGAAGGACGTTAGAATCCTTACAGAAATCTACACAGGACATCTTGCTCTAAAATACCATCTGCATAAGATTGGTCTAGTAGCTGACAGCATTTGCCGACTGTGCAATAAGGAAGATGAAACATCAGAGCATATTATATGTGACTGTACGACTGAACGAATTTGGAAGAGTTTTCATAAATCCCGACAATGCCATAGAACTGACTTCCATGCAGATTATAGGTTTCTACAAAAGCCTAAACTTGACAGAGGAATAATAACAAGGGCACGTTACAATAGATCTTTTAGGTTGCAGTGACTACAGGCAGTTGTGCTTTCAAGCCCTACAGTAAAATAATAAAATAATGAAATAATACTTATATATACAGTTTGCGCAAAAATTTGTCACTCAGAACACCGATGGCTGAAAAAGGTATTGCAACTGACATTCTTTGTGCCGCATATAATTTGAATATTATAAATGAGGTGGACTTTAAAGAGCATATTTCACTGGATGCATTTTGCTCTGATATAAAAAAATACACTCCTATAGTATATATTTGCGGTGGAATAAGTGAAGATAAATTTATGAAAATATAAGGAATGTTTCGAGGAAACGAATTGCAAGAAATGTGGCAACATTTATTCCAGAAGTTTAAAGTTCATCCAGACATCATCAAGAGACTACCCTGTATGGAGTATCACAATTTTCCTACGTCACAATGTCATATTGATGGACCGCCACCAATAACTGAGAATTGTCACATGTGCAATACTAATAGATGCATGATAGAGAACTTTGTACAAAAAATGGTTCCAATATTCACATAAATAGTAAATAAGGATATGAGTTTCACAAGACTCAATTTTAGGGTACACATTTATGTTGATGATCTAAAATGTCTCATGAAACGTGCATCTATAATCATAATTTTTCCATTTGGAAACATTGATAGAGAATACTAGTTTTCATAAGACTTTTTGTAACATAAAGACTAGACAGATGGGTAATTCGTGTGAATCAAAATATGTTAACTTGATCCATGGTACTTTTTAAAAATAAATAGATACAAAATCTAAGCAATTTGAGAATTTTATCTAAAACATATTGTGTTTGAATGATCTGTACATATTTTTTAGAATTATATCAATATTAAACGAATGAAGATTCTCGGAAAGAAAGTCGAAACGTCAAAAAAAAATATATACAGAATTTAAACCAAAGAATCATCGTTTTAGATTGTGTTTCAATGACAGTTAGACTATCTGACAACGCAGCTACCAGTCTACTAAAAATGAGATTTGAGTTTCTCAATGGGGCACATAACGACACTCAAACGAGTTTCATAAAGTAAACTCTTTGACAACCAAATAGGAAAAATGAGTTATTTATCATTTCTCTTGAAAAACAAAATTGTACTCGCATAGATTTGTCTATTCGCAGCACCGATCTGCATACATGTTCCACAATCCCTCTGTTCTACTCCATTTATTATTCAATCGTTGCAATAGCAACATCTCAAATATTGATGAACTTCATTCCATGAATAAAATCGCATATTGTGGTGATAGGAAAAATGATATGAAATTTTGTCTGACCCAATACTTAGTCCTCTCGGAGGTCTAATGAATTCGTTGTAGCAGGGCTTACAAAAAATTTTAGAGTCTACTAGAGAGTCTGTATTAAATTCTCTGGGAATCCAAACATTTCATAAATCCGAATTTGCAATTTCGATATACTCTCTACTAACACAAACGAATAGATAAATCTTGCCGCGTAATCCACTATTAATCTCTTTGGAATTATTATTTTGGATAACACGTTTTTGAACGGGCATTTTTGAAGTTCTTGTTCGAACATTTCTCTTATCTTTGCTTTTATACTGTCTGAAAACGTAAAATCATTCTTGAAATTCACGTAATTTTCGAGTTTTCTTTGTTCTAGTCATGTGAGCACTGACCTACCTTTGAATTGAGAAAAATCTTCCAAGAGTTCATTGAAATACTAGGATAATGCACTTAGACAATTTTTATCTCAATCATACAGTGTGTAGAATCATTTTAAAAATATAGATCAGTTTCGAGTCTTCTTTGCCACAGTCATGTAAGCAATGACCGACCTTAAACAAGAATTGAGGTGGATCTTCCGAAAGTCCATCAAAATACATGAATAATTCACTTAGACAATTCTCATCTAAATCATGTGTGTAGATTTATACGTCATTATAAAAGTTTATTTACATTCGTAAATAATGCACTGTCATCATTCAGTGTATAAGCCTACCTATACGTTACAATGTAAGAAGCTCAGTATAATAGACAATAAATTATCTTGAAAAACATGTGTACGTCACCGCTTCTCTTATAAAATCATACACAGATTGAAATGCGTCCTAAAAGTGATCAAGATGTCAATGAACGCGTTGAATGAACTAGCTGCTGGATTCCAGTATAAGAGAATATTCGATTTGGTATTCGGTGTTCGATATCTTATAAAAGTAGCGAAATTATTGAGCACAAAATACGGTCCCAGAGTTGTTCTCACTTTGGATGAGGGATTCAATGTCTTTCTGCCACAACGTTTTCAAACTATATGTGTTGAGAAGAAAAATCAGATGATTGGATGTCATATTGTCAACATTTCAACTCCAACTGATAAATTCGCGAAATTCCGATTTGAAGGGTTAGAAGACTCAATCATCAATCGCACTCTGTTATTAATTCAATTTGTTGCAGTGGCATAGATAGGTAGACTCCACACAAAAATAATGCGTGTCTCAGAGTTTTACAAGAAAAGTATCATTGAACATGTTGAAAGCCTATCGAGAACACATTTATTTGTATATTTAGAGTATTATAATCATCATGAAAATACAGAATTCTTCTATCCTCCTGAATTTGTATTGGAATAAGTATCATAGTTTCAATTCTCTGCAGCGTCCATATGAATGTCAACTGATTTCAAATTGGAATGTGGCTTGGATGCACACCCGAATACACTCCCTGATCCATCGGAATGATCCTTGAAATAGTCAGTCAAGAAGTGTGAGTGATGATAAAATGCGTCTATGCTAATAATTTGGCTCGGTCTATGCCGTTTCAAATAAAGTGAGCCTGTATATACATCTCTGGTTGTTTTGGTATATAATCAATTGTCACATCTATTTATTTCTGCCACATATTGAAAGCAATATTCGCAATTCTCATTAGATAATTTATGCCATGGATAAAATCCCATGTCACCAACATAACAGTTGCACTTTACTTATGTAGATTATTACCAGTTTTCCAACCAGTTTGTGTTTTTCAATAGACATGCTTGTTTACTCTTCCGCATCGCGGCAAATTCGCTATCTGGCCCATCAATTCTTCATCCAATTGCCCCGTTTCATTCAGGCTATAAAATTTCTAGAACTTACGCACAGTTATCTTATAGTCTTTGATTGGGTACATGAATTGGTTTGAATAGTTGGAATATCCGGTTACCTTTGAATAAGCCTGAGAAATTTAAAAATTTTAGGGCACAGTATTCTTGCCCGAATGGTAGTCATAATCGTCGTCTTCTCTCCACCCTCTTCATTCGTAACTAATGGATAGAACAGAGTACACCAGGATGCAAACGGAGTGCACAAATCCGCAAGCAATAAAACTTCTACACAATTCATTCTGTTTTACGTTTAATGTCATGAAATACTATAACAAATATGAGCGTGATCTCATTTTTCATACCGAATGTTATTCAATAAAATTCTGAAAAATGTATAGATTATTAGAGTGGTATTAAAATTAATCACACGTGTCATTTGATTTAAAACCACAAAACTATAAAGATAAATGATAAAATGCTCAAAATGCAACATAGTAATATTCAAAATGACACACACGCCCATAATTTTTGAAGAAAACAATACTTGCTATTGAAGAATTGCAGAAGTCCACAATCTTGTGGTGACTGATAAGATATTTGGAATGCAACATTGTTATACATAAAACACTCAGAGAATAATATATCTAAGATCTAATATGTGGCATTCTCCAATCAATTTTACCGGCATTTTTCAAGTCAATAAACAAATCAACAAACGTATCCACACTCCAAATAAAAGAAATAATTTGACGCCTTCACTCATCAGCATTGATACTATCCAACTCACTATTACCGTTATGACATACGTCAAGAATATTTAATCTGGCATCAAGATGTTCGAAGATTCAAACATTAAAACTGCTGGCAACAATAATTGCAGCACAAAACCATTACACACTATCCTTGAAGACAAAGATAACATACTCAATACTAAAGATATCATCTATAAGATTGAATGCGTATCTTGCAATAAAGTTCACATCGGAGAGACATCTCAACCGTTACACAAACGTCTAAACACTCACAAGTATCACTCAGTTGAGCTGAATGATTGTTACAGTGCGTTGACCAGACATACGGTTGAAGCGGGTCGCAAGTTTGACAGGGTAAATAATAAACAACATCGTCGATTGTATGAAACCACTAACGTATTATTGAAGTAGACCCAGCGCGTCCTATGGCAGTCCACAGTTTGTGGTGATGTTAGCATGGTGAGGGGTTCTGAGAAGCGAAGGGAGTAAACATACTTATTATGCGGTTTGCCCACTTTCATACGAGAAGTGCGTGTCTTCATTCTGAACTGTATGTATATATTTGTTAGAATGAAAGTGATAGTATATTAATTGATTCAAAATTATGAAAAAACGAGATTGTTCCTAGTTCTCAGAATCGATATTTTTTCAAATGAAAATATGTAAGAACGCAACCTGCGATACAACGATGTTTACCGTCCTCACCCTACTATTTACTCCTGCATCAAAACAAACGCCGCGTGTCAGGTCTACTGTCAATACGTCATTGTATAAAACTTCATACTGTGACGTGCGAGAGTGGGGGAAGCTCGTAAAGACGAAGTAGTATGGGGAGCAGCCTTTTGTCCTCGCTCACGCCGCGATGCGTCGCAGCCCATCACCCCTCCCAATGGAAGCCTCTAGTGATATTCTAGAAATGGGAAGAGTCGAGAAATAGAACATTCGAGAAATCGATATTTCTCTATATAAGGCCAAGTAAAAGACGTGTGGAAGACAGAAGTTATAAGAGTAGTACTAGTGAAATGGAACTAGAAGCAGCGGAAGATCTCCAGAGCTCCAGATAACTTCGGTGCTGGAACTATGGAGAAATAGGTCAACTAAAAAGTCGATGCAAGAAACCTTTGAAGATGCTACCCAAAGATAGCTCCGGGATGAAAAAGAACTCCTCGCAAGAATAAAAACTACCAAACAAAACACAAAGATAAAACCTAACTGCGATGAACTTTCGAAGGAATTAACGACCCTATTACTATCCAAGGGTCAACAATTTAACAATCGGCAACGCGCACAAGCAGAAGATCTGATACGCTGATCCCAAGAGGTGTTTGAAACCAGTGAGGGGCAAAAAGGGAGAACAAATATTGTCCATCACAAAATTAACCCTGGCGATGCACGACCAATTCGACAAGCACCACGATGACTCCCGATTGCGAAGAAAGAAGATGCTGAAGCCATCATTCAAGACATGGAGCAAGATGGCATCATTAAACCCTCGAACAGTCCATGGGCCTCGCCGATGGTACTTGTGAAGAAGAAAGACGGGTCTACCCGATTTTGTGTCGACTATCGCCAGTTGAATAACGTTACCAAGAAGGACAGTTATCCTCTGCCCAGGATTGATGACACCTTAGATACCCTGGCCGGGTCAAATATTTTATTGACCCTAGATCTCAAGAGTGGATACTGGCAAGTAGCGATGGATGAGAAAGACCGAGGAAAAACTGCATTTACCATCGGCAGTGCATTGTGGCAATTAACAATCATGCCATTCGGTCTGTGTTATGCTCCTGCTACCTTCGAGCGATTTATGGAGACCGTCCTTAAAGGTCTATCGGGAAAAACTTGCTTGGTATACCTAGACGATATAATTGTGATAGGAAGACCATTTGAAGACCATTTGAAGAATCTGGAGCAGGTATTTGAACAATTAAAGAGAGCGGGCTTGAAATTCAGTCCAAATAAATGCCTCTTTTTCCAAAAACAGGTCAACTATTTGAGACATGTGGTCTCCAAAGAAGGCGTAGCAGTTGATGCAGAAAAGATTTAGACAATTCAAGAATGGCCGGTACCTGCGGATGAACATCAGCTGCACAGTTTCCTCGGGCTCTGTACCTATTACAAAAGATTTGTCTATGGATTCGCCAATATCGCCGAACCACTGACTAGACTGACGGAAAATAATCGCAGATACAGCTGGGATGAAGACTGCCAGGTCGCTTTCGAACGACTGAAACTACTCCTAGTCCAAGCACCAATCCTGAGTTACCCAAAGACAAAAGGACGTTTTTTTCTGGACACAGATGCCAGCGACGTCGGTATTGGGGGCATCCTGTCCCAATTGCAGAAGGGTCAAGAAAGAGTAGTCGGGTACTTCAGTAAGGTTTTGTCAAAGCCAGAAGGAAACTACTGTGTCACAAGACGGGAACTGCTAGCAGTAGTGAAGTCCATCGAGCATTTCTACAAATATTTGTATTGTAGGAATTTCCTGTTAAGAACTGATCACGCTGCCTGAGATGGCTACTACAGTTCAAGAACCCTGAGGTCGCTCGATGGATTGAAAGACTTCAAGAATACAACTTCAACATAGAACATCGAGCCGGTACAGCACATAAGAATGCTGATGCTTCATCAAGACGACCATGTCCAAAAGCTTGTCATAATTGCTCTAAGGTTGAAGCGAAGGCGTTCAGGACAACTGTCATTGATAATGCTTGGCAACCACAAGAGATAGAAAAGGACATAGATGGCGTCTCAGAGTTGCGAATTATTCAAGAATGGAAGAAGAAAGGAAAAAGACGGACATGGCAAGAGGTGGCACCATACTCCCCGACGGTTAGATCATACTGGGCGCAATGGGATTCCATAATCCTGGATGAAGGCGTCTTGAAGCGTGTCCTGAAAGATCCGGATGGAATCAAGAGTAGAGAACAGCTGATCGTTCCTAGAGGTCGGGTTCCGAAGGTCTTGAGACATCTTTATGATGAAGTGAGTGGAAGACACCTTAGAATAACGAAGACTCTGCAGAGAGTTCGTGAGCGGTTTTATTGGCTAAACTGCAGAGAAGACGCCAGGGAATGGTGCAGGAAATGCACAACTTGCGCTTCAAGCAACGGACCGCAGAAACGACCAAGAGCTCCGATGCGACAGTATAATATCGGTAGTCCATTCGAGAGGATAGCCATCGACGTAGCAGGGCCATTTCAAGAATCAGACGTCGGAAATAGATACATTGTTGTCGTCATGGACTATTCTAGTAAATGGGTGGTAGCGTATGCCCTTCCTAATCAAGAAGCCGCTACTATTGCAGACGTCCTGATTAAGAACTGGATCTGTCGTTTTGGTGTACCCTTGGAGCTCCATTCTGACCAGGGAAGAAACTTTGAATCCACACTTTTCCAAGGGATATACGAAGTATTGAATATTCGTAAAACCAGAACTATTGCATCACATCCGCAGTCTGATGGAATGGTGGAACGGATGAATAAGACCATCAACAGACACCTGGCCAAAGTTATCTCTAGTCACCAGAGAGACTGGGACAAATATCTCTATCTGTTCCTTTTGGCCTACCGCTCATCCGTACACGGAACATCCAGACAGACTCCAGCAAGAATTATTTTTGGACGGGAACTTTGGCTACCATGCGACCTAGAGTTCGGCTGCAAACCTGGAGAAGACTTGACTAGTGAAGATTATATCAATAATTTGAGGCGTTAGATGGACGATATTCACTTCCGAGTCCGTATAAACATCCAGAATGCCAGCGACCGGATGAAAGAGACCTATGACGTCAAGGCACAAGACGAGGGTTTTCAACCAGGAGACTCTGTGTGGCTTTATGACCCAGGAAGGTGACGTGGCCTGTCTCCAAAATTACAGATATCTTGGGAAGGGCTTTACGAAGTCATAAGAAGAACTAACGACATAATCTATGAAATCAGACGCAACCCCAAGAGCAACTCAAGAGTGGTGCACTTCAATCGGCTAGTACCATTTGCAGGAGACAACAATGAAGATTCCAATGACGCACGTGCTGGTAAGATCCATGCGCAGGGAGATTCATTTGAGGAGTTCATGAAGACTTTTTCAAGTGGACGTCGGGCTCGATTCGGAATAACTACCGAAGTGCAGCAGGATCTATTCAGAGTCCCGGCCGACTACCTCTTGGCCCATTGTGTATCAGGAGATTTGAAGATGCCCCGAGAGATAGCAGCAGTTTTCAAGAAAAAGTTTGGCAGGCCAGAGTACCAGAAGCCTACAGTAGGGAAGACCATATGTCTGAGGAACAATACGACAACCAAGGAACGCTATATTTACCACATAGTAGCGAAACATAAATTTCATCACAAACCACCCTACCGTTCCATGTGGGAAACGCTGCAAGACATGCGAGGCCATTTAATGCAGAACGACATCCTGAAACTGACTATACCAAAATTGGGCTGCGGTCTGGATGGATTAGATAAGAAGATCGTTCGGAATATGATAGAGGTAATATTCCAGAACAGCGGAATTCAAATATTGGTCTGCTGTTTCCAGCCAGCAGGCCCGATCGGACCGAAAACTGTTGAGTGCCACTTCTACCAAACTACTGGTTGCACCCAGGGCGACGAATGTTGATTCCGGGATAGACATAAAGGTGTACTCCGGGACGAAACACTCCTAAGAAGAGGGCAGTGTGACGTGCGAGAGTAAGGGAAGCTCGTAAAGACGACATAGTATGGGAAGGATCCTTTCGTCCTCGCTCACGCTGCGCCGCGTCGCAGCACATCACCCCTCCCAATGGAAGCCTCTAGTGATATTCTAGAAGTGGAAAAAGTCAAGGAATAGAACATTCGAGAGATCGATATGTTTCTATATAAAGCCAGGCAAAAGACGTGAAGAAGACAGTAGTTATAAGAATAGTACTGGTGAAATGGAACCAGAACAGTGAATTTCGAACAGTGTATATAAATAGTGAAATATAAATATCTGTGACCTTTTTTAAGTTAGAATTAAGTGACAAATAAATAAATATAGTGTTACTAGTGACATGAGGAGAATAAACTTTTATTACTTGAGTCACTCAGAAAATTGTTTTGACAGTTGAAAGCAGCCAAAAGAAAATATTTTTCAGCTCCATATATGTCACTCCATTTTAAAATACAATAGAACCAATGTTTATTTGATCAAAATAATCACGTGTGCTTCCTTGCAAGCCGAAGCTCCGGAAGTGTCAAACCATCGGGTGTCCGTGAGGGAGCCACAAGATGACAACAAAAGCGTAACTCGGAAGAAGAGAAAACTCAAATGCGCGGCAATTCAAGAGTTGTTCATAATGAGCATAAATACAGTCAAAATTTATTTTTTTGGATATGATACATCGCAAGAAATAACCTTTTGTTGTATTTATTGGGCCAAGATACTGACTTCACTAGCGCACTATATATATATATATATATATATATATATATATATATATATATATATATATATATATATATATATATATATATATATATATATATATATATATATATATATATATATATATATTTATATATATATATATATATATATATATATATATATATATGCTGTATCCATACCTATGTAACAAGCTTTCGTTTTCCATCTTCATATCCGAAAATATAAACACAATTTCATGTAATGTTCATGAACGTAGTTTATTTCACTTTCATTTTGATGAATTTGAGGCTAATAATTTCAAGAGTAGTCATTAAACCAGTGTTCCGAAAGCTTTTATTTACTTAAATCAGAATATTTAGAAAAATATTTCATTTGATTCATGATTACTACGCCAAATACAATATACCATTGGAATTTTTTACACAGGTATAGATACACCTTATATATATATATATATATATATATATATATATATATATATATATATATATATATATATATATATATATATATATATATATATATATATATATATATATTGATATATATGAATATATATATATATAAACTAAATAGCAGGTTGTGCATTGAAATGAGAATTCTTGTTGAGGTTGATGTATAAAGTTTCATACAATGACGTATTAACAGTAGACCTTGCACGCCGCGTTTGTTTTGATGCAGGAGTAAACAGTGAAATGAGGAAGGTAAACATCGTTGTATATAAATTATGTTTTTGATTTTTGTTGTAGTCAAAAAAAACAAAGGTCATTTTCACAAACTAAGTTTTATTATCTTTAAATATTATTATGGTTACGAGCGAACTCGCTACAGAGAATGAACAACATAATACTAGATTCTACACGTTTTTATACTAAATATCCCTTAGCTTACGTGCTTTTATCATATTACAATATTCTGCTGGTTTGTGGGAAACAACTTAGAAAATATGGCAAAATACACGAATAGTGCTATAACATAAATCCTCCCGCGCAAGATATTGCGATATTTTACATTTCTAAGCCAATGGACTTATTTAAGTACAGTAATTATGATTGATATTACATATATTATAAGGGAGTGATAATTGTTAATATCAAATTCCTCAATTCTAGGATACTCAATGCTAGGTTTCTGTATTTGCTTAATTTTTGTAAGTTTAAAGTTCCATTGATTTCATCGAAATGATTGACTTCTAAATTCTGAAATTGTAATTTTTTATATTTTCGAGTAATGATATTGAAAATTTTGTTATTCATTTGACAATTTTCATTTGTAGGGAATTTATAAATGCCTTGAATTTTTTTGAATGTATTTTTATCTGAACAATTAATTTGAATCAATTGAATCTGCTCAATACCATTATCTAAAGTTAAATAGTGATAAGAACAATTATCATTCTTTTGTTTATAAACTAAATTCAATATACAATTATTCAACTCAAAATGTTGAATAATACACATAGAACGAATTAAAATACAATTAAAATACAATTGTTTATCACATAATTGTCATTTTTATATTTGAGAATTGGGTTTTGATTCTCATTAGTTTGCGTTATTTATTTTCATTGTTGTAAATAGGAATAGGGTTGGATTGGAGTAACGGAAAGGACTGTTGTGAGAAATGTCGGTCAGTTGTCTGTGGCATAGTCTGCAACAACATTTTTTCTTATTGTTCAATTCTGTCACTTCTAACATTTTTGTCACCATGTAGGTCTTTAATTTTTATTTTACCTAACAAAGGATCATAATTTTTTACAAATACTTTTTTAAACAGAGGTTTTTGGATTTTACTAATAAGCCGGGGATTCTGTTTTACATATACTTGGCTCTGTCAAGTTGGCCCCCCACTTTGAAATCAAAAGAAAAATCAATATGGTGTTCGGATGCGCTCTTGATGCGCTCTCATGCGCCACAACTATTTTTTTTTGCGCTAGTCATACTGAGCAGTAGTTACGACAATAAGTTGGGAGGGGCCAACTTGACGCTGGCTCCCCATTTCGGGAAATATCATAATATTCATTAATATTTCAATAGTACTCCATATGTGCTCTTATGCGCGGCTAATATGAAATTTTGCGCTAGAATGCAATTTGTTCAATTCATATCCAAAGTTGGAGGGGCCAACTTGACGATAAACTGTTTTTTCAAATATTCAATATTTTTTCAATGCAATTAAATCTGAATTCGATGCGCTCTTAGGCACCTCAAATATTTTGTATGCGCTAGTTATACTGAACAATAATTACATTAACAAGTTAGGGGGGGCCAGCTTGACGGTAGCTCCCACTTTTGGAAATATTATAATTTTAATTATTATCGAAATAGGACTCCCTATGCGCTCTTATGACCTGCTAATATAAAATCTTGCGCTCACATGCAATCTGTTTGATTAATAATCAACATGACATAAATTTCGTCTCCACTATTCCATATGTCTTAGATTGCAATCAAATTTGAGTTTAATGCGCTCTTATGCGCCACGAATATTTTTCATGTGCTGCTCTGCTTTAGCGAAAATCAAATAGGAATTTTTGGCGTGGGAAATTTAAATGTGTTCCTCTACTCTCGGTACTACCAGCTAGAATTCGATGAAAATATTATATATAATTACTCCAAACAGCTTGAATATTGATATTGAATATACAAGCTGTTCCATATCACAAGAAATATGACTTAATATTAATTGTCTAATTCTGTCCTTATTTCACAAATTTCAAAATGATTCAATTCAAACGTGTAGTGTCAAATGAAGCATTATATCAATAGTAGTTTGGATCTTGGTGAACAGATTGGGATATATCTTATATATCATTTTATATTTTTTTATTGCTTTATTACCGCTGTTTTCCACATCTTTTTCACCTAACATGACACTAGCGGGCTACTTGACGCCGTTTCCTTTTGTGAAGTTCCAGTAATCTTATTTTTCTCTCCAGTAGTCTGAGGATGATCACCCAGGGATCAAAACCGGTATCTTAATAAAAACTTAAGAACAGTGTGATTAAGAATTTTACACTACATAAACTGAGTTGCTTGAGATAAATTTGGTGTGTTTCGCAAGTAGCCGATACACTTTAACCGGATTAGGGTCAAGATCCCGACTAGTCCGAGTCTCGAAAATCCGATTATTAATTCTGAATTAACTATGTGGAAATTGTAGGCCGGACCTGAAACGAAAGAAACTCACCTTTTCAAATGGCTGAACCTACGACTCTTCTTGTAGAACCTTACTCTACCATCTTCATTCCAACTTTACCTGACCTTTTCAAGAACCTAACCGCGGTTGAAAACTTTTTCAGATATCACTTTCACAAATTGTTTTCCAGTTTTTGTAATTCAAATCTGTTGATATTTTGATTGCCGGAATTTTAACCTGTCGGGATTCTAGCTATCGGGATTTTGACTGTCACTCACTTTAACCATATATTCTACTGGAGAGGTCATTTAAAACAAAAATCATGGCCCCGAAACTGCGTCCCTCCAAAAATATATTGCGCAAAAAACATGTGTGACCCCGGTTACCAAATGTGTTTAGCGTTCTGAGAATGGCTTAATCCTCGACTTGCGCTTCGGCTTCAAATCCTAGGTATAGAAATGACTATTATAATATTGTATTTTCTATACTTGTGTAATACCCATTATATCTGAATCTGTAATTTTTTGAATTTATATATAGAAATGAGTATTTACTTTTGAACACAAGACGTATTATATCTATATGTGAAGTTTATTTGAACTATATACGTAGAAATGAATATATATTTTTTAAGCACGAAGCAAAATGTTCATTTGATAAAGAATAGAGATTAAATATACGAGTATGAATTGAAATTTGAATTATTATTCCATACATATATTATTTTCAACCAATCAACATTGATATAAAGCTTCATTTGACACTACACGTTTGAATTGAATCATTTTGAAATTTGTGAGATAAGCACCAAATTAGACAATTAATATTAAGTCATATGTCCTGTGATATTAAGCAACTCGTTTATTCAATATCGATATTCAAGCTGTTTGGAGTGTTTATATAAAATATTTTCATCGAATTCTAGCTGGTAGTACCGAGAGTAGTGAAACACATTTAAATTTCCCGCGCCAAAAATTCCTATTCGATTTCCGCTAAAGCAGAGCAGCACATGAAAAATATTTGTGGCGCATAAGAGCGCATTGAATTCAAATTTGATTGCAATCTAAAACATATGGAATAGTGGAGACGAAATTTTTGTCATGTTGACCTCTCCAACTTTGAGTATTAATCAAACAGATTGCATGCGAGCGCAAGATTTCATATTAGCAGGTCATAAGAGCGCATAGGGAGTTCTATTTTATTGATAATTAAAATTATAATATTTCCAAAAGTGGGATCTATCGTCAAGCTAGCCCCCCCTAACTTGTTAATGTAATTACTGTTCAGTATAACTAGCGCATACCAAATATTTGAGGCGCCTAAGAGCGCATCGAATTCAGATTTAATTGCAATAGAAAAATATTGAATATTTAGAAAAAAAGTTTATCGTCAAGTTGGCCCCTCCAACTTTGGATATTGATTGAACAAATTGCATTTGAGCGCAAAATTTCATATTAGCAGCGCATAAGAGCGCATATGGAGTACTATTGAAATAATAATGAATATTATGATATTTCTTGAAATGGGGGGCCAGCGTCAAGTTGGCCCCACCCAACTTATTGTCGTAATTACTGCTCAGTATGACTAGCGCAGAAAAAAATATTTGTGGCGCATAGTAGCGCATCAAGAGCGCAACCGAACACCATATTGATTTTTCTTTTGATTTTGAAGTGGGGGGCCAACTTGACAGAGCCCATATACTTCTTTCTTCAATTGTAATGGATTATCATTTTCTTTGTTTCTACCTAATTTTTCAGCAGCAATTCTATTTTTTATCAATTCATTTGTCACGTCTATTTTGTCCTGAGATTCTTTAAGGGTCTCATCTATAGTCAAGTCACGCTTGAAATATTTGTTCTGATTACAGCCAAATAAGATTTCATTAGGAGTCAATTTTGTTATGATATGTTTTGTGTTATTATATGCAATGATTGCCAAATCTACTTTCTTGATTAAATTTTAATTTTTTATTCTATTTCTTTGATTTATAATTCGAAGTGATTTCATTAAAGTAGAATGAAACCTTTCTATTGCGTTACTTTTTGGATTATGAATGCAAATGAAGTGAACATCAATTCCATATCGTTTTAATAGATCTTGAACTAAACTACTTTTTTAGGCGATCATGACAAAAAAGGTGTTTTTATGGCTTCATTTGCGGCCGTGAAGTTTCACTTTTTGGGACTGATCTGTCAAATTTTACTTTTTGGGACTGATCTGTCAAATATTACTTTTTGGGAGTGATCTGTCAAAAAATATTTCATAAACACTTCATATTTACCTATATGGGCAGCTTGATGAACTTTTTAAGAAACAGTTTTCGCTTAAATAGTACATTTATTCTTCCGTCAATCTCTGTAGTTCTTGCAATTCGGAAAATGAATACGCATTTTTTGTTAAATGTCAACTTGATAGAAGACAATAAAATAAAACAATTTCAACGGCAACTAAGATTTACAATTGCAATGTTTTAGAAATAAATAGATAAAATGATGTGATTTTGAATAATTTCGTAATGATCGCCTAAAAAACGTTGTGTGCACCTCGGCCTACAATTCTTTTTTGGTCTCACCTGAATTGCAGCCTCAGCTACGCTTCGGCCGCAAACAACAGATTCGACCAAAAAAGATAACCTTTACGGCCTTGATACACAAATAACTATTGAATTCACCCCCATTATCTGTAAATATTTTATCGGGAATAGTATAGGCTCGAAAATATCTAATTAATACTTCACTGATAGTTTTTGCTTCCTTATTAGCAATAAAATATATTTGTGCATGTTTTGAAAATTGGTCCATGATAGTTACGAAATAATTTTTTTCTAAAGTCAACAAATCTATATTAATTATCTCAAAAGGTTTTTCAGGTATAGGTGTCAAATTGTCAATTGCCGGTAATGGTCTCCTGTTGTATTTATTTAGTTTACATAATTCACATTGGTTAACGTATTCGATTATGTCTTTGTTCATATTCGGCCAATAATATTTTTCTTTTAAGACTTGAATTGTAGCTCTTATTCCACGATGATTCATTATTCCGTGGTGGTAATTATGAATAATTTCTAATTGTTCTACGTCATGTCCGACGTCTGTAACTAACTTATCCACCGCTATAATATCTATTGAATTTAAAATAAAATTATCTGATATAAATTTTTATATTCTCTTATCTAGGCCCTCCTTGAAAATTGCTTAATATCTTACTTTTGGTATGATATATTCTTTCAAAAATTTCAGTACTTCATGTTCAAAATCATTTTCATTAATTGTTACATATAATCTTTGTTTTTGATGGTTGAATAATCTTTTAATATGAATTTCTGTTTCCTTATTGTGAATATCAAAAATGAGTTGGTTATCGGCAATATTTAGGCGATTACTTGTATATTTAATTCCTGCGAGATTATTCTCGTCAGCGGAATGTACGGTGTTATCGTCTTGCTGACAGCGTCAGTAAGATGAAAATTCACGGGAAGGCTAAATACCTTGATGTGAATGTTAGTGTCCTCAAAGACTTTAAACAATTTTTGTTTTACTTCCGTCCATTGCCTAATTTAGGAATATTAATTTCATATTTTTCATTTGGTATTAGGTAATCTCGTAACTCTTTTAAGGGTTTATCCAAATTTTTTATAGACGGTTTATCAGAAAATTTCTCTTTTGTTATCAAGTGAATTATTGTTTTGTTATTAGAATTTTGTACAACCATATGTTTATTAAATGAATTATATCTTTTACAGTAAATATTTCTATTGAATAATTTAACTACATCTTTAGCTAAACCATCAGACATTTCGAAGTCACGGGATACGCAGTGCGCAAAAATGTCTAATTCTAATACGTAACCAGTTACTTCAGTAATTTTTAATTCCGGACGTTGTCTTGATAATAAGTCAGCTATCACGTTTTGTTTACCTTTCAAATATTCTATTTCAAAATTGTATTCACTCAACTCAATTTTCCAACGCATTAATCTCTGATTGGGATTCTTCATATTAAACAGCCATACTAATGGTTTATGATCGGTTTTGATTTTGAATTTTCTGCCATTTAAATATGGTCAGAAGTTCTTTATAGATCAAACAATAGCTTCAAGTTCTTTTCCGACTGTTGAATAATTTTGTTCAGCTGGGTTTAATGTTCTTGAGGCATAACAAAAAGGTTTCTCTTGATTATCATGGATTTGCGTTAAAACTGCTCCAATTGCATAATCAGATGCATCTGTTGTTAATTCCTTATCAAAGTCTGGAATATGCAGTAAAGATGATTCTGAAGTTATCTCTTTACTATTTTCAAAAGCTTCGCGATATTCTTTGTTATAAATGTCTATATGAGAATTATTTTTCAAACATTTTGTGAAAGGCCTAGTCAATTTTGCAAAATTTGGAATGAATCTTCTATACCATCCTAAAGTTCCTAAAAATTGCTTAATCTCCTTTTTTGTTTTTGGAATACTCAAGTTTTTGATAGTTTCAATTTTTTTTGGGTCAGTACTCAGCCCATTTTCATTTATGATGTATCCTAAATATTTTGTCTCTGATTGTGAAAATTCCGATTTATCTTTTTGAGTTTTTAGATTAGCTTGACGTAATTTTTCAAATACTTATTTTATATTATTCAAATGCTCATCTAATGTTTTACCAAATATAGTTATATCATCAAGATATACAAGACAAATTTTGCTCAGTAATTCAAACAAAACTGTATTTATCATTCTTTGAAATGTGGCGGGTGCATTTTTGAGTCCGAAAGGCATTCGTAAGAATTCATAGTGACCTGATGGGGTTGAAAAGGCAGTTTTCTCTCTGTCATCTTTATTAATTAGAATTTGGTGGAAACCTGAATGTAAATCCAACGTAGTGAAATATTTGGATTTTCCGATGTGGTCAAATTAAGTATCGATGTTAGGGATAGGAAATTTGTCGTCTTTTGTTTTTTCATTAATTTTTCTGAAATCAATTACCATTCTAGTTTTTCGTTTACCAGACGCGTCTTCTTTTTTGGTACTATCCAAATGGGTGAGGCCCATGGCGAATATGACTTTTGAATTACTTTTTCACTTAATAATTTTTCTACATGCTCTTCTATATCTTTTTCATAAATTTGGGGTAATCTATAATTTTTTGTATAAATTGTTGTTTCGTCTGACATTATGATCTTATGTTTAATAACATTTGTGTAGGATAAATATTCATTTTCTTTAGGAAACAAATCTCCATATTCTTTGAATAATTCATTCAATTTCTGTTTGTCGATAGTATTTAAATGGGAATCTCGAATTTCTGTAAAATTAATCTCTTCTGCTCTATTGTTACCGTCATGTAATTTATAATTTTTACTATTTATTGAGACATTATTTGTTTTGGAATCTATTTTTATGTCAAGTGTGCGAAATGCATCTATTCCAAATAATAAATTGTAGTTTTTATGAAATTTAAATATATAACATTTGATTGGAATTTTATTAATAAAAATATTCTCATATTCTTTGCAAGTAGATTTTCCATTTACGGTTTTAAAGGTCAATCTTGTTTCAAATGTTTGCAATTTCATTTGCTCTACTAAATTTGGATGTATTAAATTCATGGATGAGCCAGTATCGAAAAGTATATTAAAATTCTGTTGTTGTAGAGACGGTAGATTTGTAGTGAGGGAGGACATTATGTAATGTTCTCGTGATGTGTCAAATATATTTCTGAAAAAGAGTCATCGTTTGTTTCGTTCGTTTCGTCTTCAATAATTTCGTCATTATATTCTTGTGAATCTGTATCGGTTTCTATATTATAGTTTTGTCTTATTGTTTGGAAAGACATAGGTTGTGTTTGTCTTGTTTGTAGAGACATTGGTTGTGGTTTAAATCTTTGGGTTGTTTGTACCACATTTTGTCTGTTTTGCTTTGGTGCAAAGTTAGAATTATTATTTGGATTGAAATTCTGTCTCAACGCTATAGGTTGTGAAGGAAAATTATCTGCTGGAAATTTTTTTGGTAGTGGTGCTGGATTTTGTAGGAGAGGAGAACGATGTTGATGCTGATTTGCGAAATTAAATTAGTTTTTGAGCAATATTTCACATTGTTCTATTGTACTAGGATTTTTAACAATGAAAGAGCCTCGTATTGTCATTGGTAAAAGAGATATAAAATGACTCAATTTCATTAATGATTGCATTTTTCTGATCGGTACTATAATTTGTTAAAAATATTTTGGATTTGTAATGTCAAAATCTATCTACAATATATTTTAATGTATTTTCAGCATTATTTTTAAATCTACAATACATTATATCTTGCAATATTGTTTCTGCGGAAGTTTTGTCAGTGAAATTTGTTGCTAAATATAATTTTAAATCATGCCAAGTACGAAAATCATTTTCTGACAAAAGTTCAGCGGCTTTATGTGTGAGTTTTGCTTTAATCAAGCCAAATAAATATGTTCTTTGTAATGGTGTCATTACTAAGGTGTTTAATGTGATGTAGACTTCGTCTACAGAATTTATAAAGTTACTCAATAACTTGATATTTCCTTCATACTGAGGAATCATTTCTGTGAAATTCTTAATTTCACCTAAAGTAATAGTTGCTATTGTATTGACTGATGGCAATCTGCTAGGAGTTGAAATAATTTCATTTGATCTAGGAATTGCGCCTGTGCAATTCGGGTTCTGTTCTCCTGGGTTAGCAGTATCAGAATTATAATTCATGAATAGTATTCATGAGGCAATTTATTTTAAAATATTCAATTATTTATTTAACTTGTAACAAATAGATAAAAATGTGTAAATGTTGTGTTTGAGACTGTGCCGGTCTCTCGGTAAACTTATTACTAGTATTTTCACTAGGTTTACCCCTCCAGTGTTTTTTGTGTTAAAGTATTATTTAATTAAAGCAGCGACAAATATTAATGTTATAAAAATAACTTACTGCAATAATACAATACAAATTAGATGCTTTACGAACATCACCGCGTTCTCTGCGCTCTGGGAATTCGGATATATGTTGTGAAGACGGCAACTGCAGGCGACGTGGACCAGTTGTAGGAACAGCAAGTACTCGTTCTATGATGAGGACGTGATCCAACAATGAAACAGCAAGTTGCCAATTAATTGTTGCTTTTAAAGATGGGCCGTGGTTAGGCCCTGGTGCGGCTTAGGTTGTAGCCGTTGGATGAAGTCTTGTAGGTTTGATGTTTTTTTGAGATAACGTCGTTAAACTTGGAGAAGTACCACAGATGATATTGATTTTTACTGTGACGACGTTATTCTACCGACTGCGCCAATTATGTTTTTGACTTTTGTTGTAGTCAAAAAAACAAAATTAATTTTCACAAACTAAGTTTTATTATCTTCAAATATTAATATGGTTACGAGCGAACTCGCTACAGAGAATGAACAACATAATACTAGATTCTACACGTTTTTATACTAAATATTCCTTAGCCTACGTGCTTTTATCATATTACAATATTCTGCTGAGTTATGGGAAACAACTTAGAAAATATGGCAAAATACACGAATAGTGCTATAACATAATTTATATATATACCAAAGAAGTATTCGCAAATACAGAAAATCAAATTTTTATCAGCTTTCCTTAGATTTGGTACATATACACTTGCACAATGATCGTGGATAAAGACAAAAAGTCTCGATATTGATACAAATGTCTCAATCCAATCCTGTATGGTTCAACCTGCTTTGTAAATTAATGTGGAAGACTCAATTCTCATCTTTACTCAGTCTCAAGCTTTTACAAGAATAAGTACTCTCAAAAGTACAATGCAAAGTTTTCAAGTTTTGTATCGACCTTTTGGGGTTGTACACTGGCGCAACCTCAAGATAGAATCGTTCCATCTTTTTCAAAGGCCGATGCACCGACCACTACCTGCGGCACGGATGTCTACCCTAGTCAGAGGTAGAAACGTATCCACCTCATGATGAGTGGGTCACAGATCTTAACAGTGATCTTCACAAATACCTCAAAGCAAGATACATATACTTTCAAGAATGGTCGATGCATATTTCCCGGCGGTATCCAGTTATGCCTTGAACTATATATATATATATATATATATATATATATATATATATATATATATATATATATATATATATATATATATATATATATATATATATATATATATATATATACTTGTACTGGTCCCTGATGGAGGCCGAACACACATGTTTTTATAGGCAACTGAGCGCTGTATATAGATTATCACCGGGCCCCATTTGCTTGAAACTTCAGAGATCATTTTCAGCACAAATATACCAAAATATATTAATCTTCAAGTCATATATCATGCAAACCACCTTATCCTACCAAGTTTTGTATTCTTGATACTTGCAAATTATCTGAATCTTGAGGAAACTGAGTTCATGTATTCCGTCCTGTAAACGAAGCCAAAAATTTACTTTTATGCTTTGGCCATCAGCGGGAGTATTTAGAACTACTAAGTTGCGCGAATATGAGCTCAGATATAAATTTGGACCAAGAGATGACGCGAGTATTGAGGAATATTGCAGAAGATGTGATGTGGGTTGCAGTCCTCTTTTCAATGTCGTCATAACATGAGTTAGACACAGCATGGTTGTGAAGCAGGTTTTAACAATGAAGGGAACTGGAACAAATCCTAGTTTGTAATGCAGGTTGCATATAACTGGACTTTCCAGTGACAGATTATATCAATTTATCCCAACCTTCATTAAATCAAATAATTGAATCTTGAACAAAAATTATAAATCGATAAACAACTTGATTTATAAAAATGTTAAAATTGTAAGAACGAGGATTTCGCATTTTTCTTGGTCTGTTAGTTTTAAATGCAGGGGTGATTCAAATGAGTGGTGCACGAGTTGTATTTGTTCGTTCGCGCACCGTTCACCCAATTGTATCCTGGAAGATTTTATTATACCTAGTACCATCAACATACAATAAGTGGTCCACGATTTGTTAGTTCGTATACCGTTCGTCCGATTAAGTTGAAATTTACAACAGTTGTTGCTGGCACTCTCGTAAGGGCTCTTATTGTAGAATAATCAACGTGGCGCACGAGCCGTATTTGCTCGCTCACGAATTCTTTATCTAATAGAGTTGAAGCTTATTACAGTTGTTGTTGACTCTTTTGTGAAGGTTCTTATTATCGTACCATCAACATACCTCGAGTGGCGCACGAGTCGTATCTTTCCGTTCAAGCATCGCTCATCCGATTGAGTTGGAACTTCATATAGTTATTGTTTACACTTGCATAAAGGCTTTGATAAAGTACTACCAACGGTATTTGCGTGTTCGAGCATCGTTCAACTGATTGAATTGAAACTTTCCATAGTAAATTGTTGCTGCCGCTTGCGTTAAAGTCCTTGACAATATCATTTATACCAATATTATGAAGAGAGAAGAATCTTCTTTTTGTTTTGACAGTTTGGGTTATGTTTCAATTGTGTTAACTCAAACAAGAAATGTAGTATTATTCTTAATAATTATTCTTATACTATTGGACTCTGCTTTAAAGATTCGAACTTAATGTTTAATATCAACAAATGTCCTCTTGTGCAAAGCCGGCACGACATGGCCATCTAGTCTAAAATGACATCAATAAAAAATTATTTACTATTGTTCAGAAGCCTTTTATTTTATAAATGAATTAGGATTTTATTTTATCATGATTCGATGAAGTTTACCTCAGTAATAGGATTGTTATCATTGAGAAAAATCAGAATATGGAGCTAACATTCTATATATTCTTAAAAATATTTTTATTAGCAAGAAAAGAATGAGCGATTGAAATAATCCGTATCGTTTCAAGGTCATCTAAGTGTTTTCCCCACTTGCCGCTATTTTTGCCATATTTGTTATTTTTCAGGTGATTTTAGCACAAAATCTCATCCATTTTGGACGTGAGGCGTGACGCGTGACGTGAGGCCCATAATCGGCAATTTGGCCTTATCTTTTTTTATCTCATATCTTGATCCTGACTTTTGAATGTGAATTATTAAGAGAACCCGAAATTTTATATTTGTGCTCCCAGCAGACATAGGCACGTAAAATACATCGCGTATAATACCTGATTTTTATGCGTGCGTAAAAACTCTTTTTCACATCAAATTTTCTCCAACATTTTGATATCTGGAATGTAAATTGTATATGAACAAAAAATTAACCAAATTTTCTCATGATGTTCACAATCTTACCGAATTTAGAATTATGAATATTATGTTTGAAACATATATGAAAATCAGCTTTGTAATTAACATTCTGGTTGATTTACTAAGTTAGTATGTATGAAATTGATTTTAACATGATTATCAATGTTTCATGTTTCCAAAACAAAAAAAAACATCCGATTATATCTTTTTAAACTCAAAAATTTCGATAGAAACTACTTTTTTCTCAAGAATCAATTTTTTTTTGTATAATTCGGGTGATACAAGATCATGTATCATTGTAATTTTTCAATAATCTCCATACAGTGTATATTCGGAAGAAGATGAAAAGCTATCATAACTATATACACTCAATCCAAGAAAAAATATCACAAAATTAAATATGTACAATGATTGTGCATATAATGAATTAATTGCTATATAATTATAAGTAATACCATTGTTTCTAAGATGTTGAAACTGCAAATATGAGGTTCTCCCAGTGACAGAATGAAGAACTGATATACATTATCCACGATTTTCACATAATTCATATTTTTGGCAAAATTAACGCATTTTTTTAGTCTGTCAACAAAAATAGATTTTTCTTCACGCCTTAATGCCCATCCCTGGTTCTCAGCAACTATTCACAGATCTGAATAGATTCCCATAGCAATTGGTAAACCCAGAGCCGGAGCCAGGGCGTGGCGAAGGTGGCCCTTGCCACGGGCGCAAACTTCTAAGGGGCGCAAAATTCTATGAACCGCATTGAACAAATTATTCAAATTCAAATTTAAGTAATGTCTTATGATGGGATTTGGGTGAGAAAGCTTATACCGTTATACTACCTGCTACCCATCTCATCCTAAGGTCAACTATATAATTTTACTTGGGTTTATATAGGTTATTGGAGATGTACACTGCTCAGCACACTGCTGTATCAGCAAATTGTCCAGCTTCTGCTACGCTTGATTTGTGGAAGAAGAATATATTTTTTCAACTTCTAACTTTTTATCTATTGTTCAAAGTCAATTTATTCTGGTATTTTCTGCAAGTAAGATTATTTTCATATTGTGACATAATTTTATTCTCAAAATAGAACATTTCCATTTAACCAGATAGCCATATGCTACCTGAAAAATCGTCAGGTGCCTAATAAAATTAAAGATAAAATTGTCCAGCGGGCTGACCAAATGGACCGAGAAGGTTATAAGAGGAAAAGCATTGTAATCGTGATTTTTGACAGTTCGAGATTTTGATGGATCTTCACGTTTTAGATCCTACTGAACCCAAAAGACATAGTTTTAAACAAAACCGATCTGTCTGTCGGTCCGTTTGTGTTGAAGCACGATAACCTGAGAACGCGTACGAATTTTCAAATTAAATCTCATATCTAAATTTTTCATCCAAAAGCCAAGTTTAAGTTCGTAGATAAGCTTTTTTCAACCAGTGGTACCAAAACTTTATTGATAAAACTTTTTAGTTTTTTGCGTTTACTTTAAACGATAGTATTTATCATAAAATATGAGATGATTAAAATTGATCCTTGAATAATTTGGCACAGCATTCCCCTAAAACTTTTTTCCAAATTATCAGGGGTTCATTTTTCATTATTAAAATTTGATTTATTATAAAATTCATTATTTCTTTAAAGCAGAGACATAATGAGAATTATGATGTAAAATTGGAATTATCATCACTCATATTTGGACATCACATGCAAACGTTCGTCAATTGGTTTTTTAAAATTCTCACTCTATTTTGTTTGGTATCAAATTAAAGCTCTTGCAGAGATAATTCTAGTGAAGGTGTCAGAGAGGATTTTGAAACGATTGTTGATCGTTTCTTTCACAAATTCAAATGATGTCTAGTTTGGTATCAATTTAAGGCTCTCGGAAGGGAATCCACGATATCATCTTTAAATTAAATTTTCGGCGATCAAATACCAAAAATCTAGAAAAGGATTCTATATTTTCAAAAACATGTACTTATTTTATCTAGGATTAAAATATAACTTCCAACTATTACATTGACATTGACAGTTATCACTCTGACAATGACAGTTGTCACCTTGACAATGACAGCTGCCACTTTGAAATATGTAATTAATTGATGCGACAGTCTAAAACAGTGATGAAACTAGCCAGGAAATTAATAATCGGGGAAGTACTGTGTGGCCACAGCAGATTTTTTTGTATTATGACATCGATTTTTGCTTCATATAATAGATATTAAGATGCTAGTAATATTTGATGTACCTGATTGATTATAATTTTGCTTTAACTTGGTTTAAAGAATAATTTTGTTTTTGCATTATATTCATAATAATCTTTTACACAAAAAAAGGGGCGCAATTTCATGATTCGACACGGGCGGCCAATACCTTAGTTCCGGCTCTGCGTAAACCCAAAGTGATACAGCTAGATAATTCAGGATTCAGGGGAATAAGAGATTTTACAAATTCACAGGGCAGTACAATTATCAAAATGAGGCTCACAAATGACAAAACACGACATATGTTTGCACTGCACGTTGTTTATAGAACAGCTGTGGTTCTTAGAGAGAGAGGAATATGCATCCAGTACAATGTTGTGGATGACGTCACTGCATCGTTTTGAACATGTTCAATGGTCGACTGTAAAGCAGTCACTTTGTCGGCATAGCTTGGTACTACTTGGGTGGGCCGCCGTCTGGACGTGAGCTGATAAGGAAAATGAACAAGGAAATTTCAATATTATTCCTAATAATAAAGTATTTATTTAGTGAACTGCAATTATCAAAATCAAACAAGAAAATCAATGTAATATTACTAAACATATGCCTACGTACCTATCCAATTTTTATTGATTATCTAAAATGAAAAAAGATCTCTAATTCTTGAACAAAAACTTTTATAATTCAACAATTAGATTTGTTGTGACAGTTCATTATATATTATAACCGCACTAAGAAATATAGAGTTTTACGGTCAAATTTTTCTGCATTTCTAGTACCGAAATGATGATTTCTATCAAATGTACTCAATGCATTAGAGAAATACGAAGACATCTATACTAATTTTATTTGTTGTATGAAAACCACGTATGTATTTCATTCCTGCAAGTTTATCTACTAGCAACTAGTTTTATCAGACCATCATATTCTTTGTATTGTAGTATCGAGTACAACCCAATATTATTATCATTGCTTTATTCTGCAGACATTTAAATTCAATCCATCTTTATCATTCTGATTACTCAAATCCATTATGGTTCCAAAAAAATGGAATTTCGGCAAACACTAGTGTTAAATATTTTTCTCCCGCACCAAGTATTCAATAGGTATTTATCAGGATTGTCAACGCAGTGCAACAAAATTCCGGGAATCTTGATGCATGATCATCGGAAGAACAATTTTTTTCACATTTTCCAATAAAGGCTTGAAGAGACCAAACACTTTGTCTCCGTTCTTGTATTACTTCAGGATCCACAGTCAAAGTCTAACCTGAAATCTAGGTGCGTTCCTGGAGCCAAGACATTCCTATAACCAAGACCTTTTTCTCGTTAAGAGTCCTGGAGTTTCGTGTGAGTTGGCTGCCCCAGTTTCCACTAGTTTTTCATATATTCTCTTGCTGATCTAATCTATATTATTTTAGACATCCTATGCAAAAAGCAGAATAGGTCAGCATAGCATTTTGTCTTTTTTTTAGTTCTCTGTATCTGAGGAAAAAAAACGGAACCCGATGTGTATCAACGGATATGGCACATAAAATATCAAATTATCCAGTTATCCTGAACTATTGCAGAATTAAGTGCTGGAAATTGAGTGATAACTAATGACAAGTTGAAGAACAAATTTTGATTCATTCAAATGAGCTCTTTTTACTGATATAATTGAAATCATAAAGAAAAAAAGTGATATTCTTTCAACCAAAATTCTATATAATCTGAAAAATATAGTTGAAATCTAACTGGATCTATATACCGGCAATGCGTTTCTACACACGGCGATGCGACTTGCCAGCTGCCGATATTGTTAGATTCATTTCCCGCACTTATATTCCATCTCTAGAAGATAGAGACACAACATTTATGAAAGAAATACTTTCAGGAATAGCATTATTGTGCATATAATGAAATTTTTTAACGTTATTAGATAATCAATGAGGCCCTTTCATGTCATTCATACCTAATGTGTATGTTATGAACAATTATAGAACAAGCTCTTACAATAATTTTTCAATATATACAAGATATCTACAAAAAACTCCGAGGTTATAATACACACACACTGTTCAAATATCCCGCGCTGTCAATCAATTTTTTCAAGATCATATACGCAGTGGAACGTAGCTTTTGTTACTCAGTTTTTTCATATCAGTCATTCAGTCCTGCATTCAGTAAACTCATATCAAATATCTATTCTTATCTAAAATATATATATAAAATAAACGAAACATAATAATAATAATTCAAGTTTATTCAATTTAGACAATAAAAAGTGTATTTTTGTGAATTTAAGTGGTGATATGTCATTTCAAGTTGAGTCTCCCAGTTCCAGTATTTTCACATCTTTTTGATCAATCTTTTTGCAAGTTTCAACATTTTTTGGTCCTTCGAGCCGGATATTGGGAGACTTCATCTATTTTTTATCAACTTGTGTCTGTGAGTAGTGCTAAAATTCTGAACTTGTGCTTGTAGCAGCATCGACGTATTGCTGAGCACCCAGGACGTTGTGCTGCGTTGGTGGAAAGGGTGTTTGGGACAATCATGCAAAAAACGACCCTGTGTCTACACGCGTAACAAGGACCACAGTTCTACATCATTCCTGAGTACATTCACCACCCGCTGAATCATCTCTAGAGAAAAACTCGTAATTTGTCAGTTCTCTCCTTTTATAAATATCAATTCTGCCAATAGACATCTCTCTCTCGCATTCATTCTGTTTCAATATCTTATAGATGAATCAAGGATGTCTGCGGCGAAATTTCTACTAGCCCAGGAATGCCACGTAGCTTTCATCAACTCACTCGTCCAAGATTATCAAAGCGGTGCGCTGGCTGCATACAACATCTTTGAAGCGGACACGACCTTAAATGCGCTAGAGTCTGCATGGTCGAAATTCTCCGAATCACACGACAAGCTGCTGAACTGCAAGGATGTCAACGCGGAAAACTCTTACTTTAAAGATCATCGTCATACCAAGACTTATCAGCACTACATTCTAGTTAAAGCGGCACTCAAAACAAGAATGAATGAGCTGGAGCCTCGCACTGCTCCTCCCTCGCCTCACAACGTGACCGCGGCGGAATCTGCACATTATCGTACTCAGCTGCCGACCGTTCAGCCTCTCAAATTTCAGGGTGACATCCTCGAATGGCAGTCCTTTAAACATCTATTTCTCTCCGTGATCAACAAACAAGGCGTAACAAACGTAGACAAAATGCACTTCCTTCGACAAAGCCTTCAAGGCAACGCCGCATCACTCATCGCTAATGTGGAGATCAATGACACCTCCTTCGATGTCGCCTGGGCCACACTGACCACTCGATACGAAAATAAGTGTCCTTATTACGGCTCAACTCAACAAGCTGTTCGGCATGTCCAAAATGACCACTCGGTCGGCGAAGGAGCTGAACGCCATCATCAACACTTCCACGGAAGCTATAAACTGGCTCAAAGCTCTCGAATCTTCAGTTGAACATTGGGATCAACTAATCGTTCATCTTCTCGTACAACGGCTGGACTCTCAGACTCGAGAAGACTGGGAAATAAACCTTGGATCAGCCACAGAATATCCAACTCTTGAGAGGCTCAAAGCCTTCCTACTTGGCCGTGCGCGAGCGCTTGAATACTTAGAAGAGAGGCTTCCTGCGAAGCCTCAAGACTCTAAGAGCAACAAGAAACCCGCATGGAATAACAAAAGCATCACACGCGGCGCAAAATCTACTTCGGCCCATGTCCACGCCGCTAGCACAACGTCATTATCAAACGCTCCTGCCTCTGGACAAAATACGCAATCGCCCAAACTCACGTCAGCTTCTCACTCGCACTCAAAATCTTCAGGATCTTCTGCGAGCCCTCTACTGCTTTGTTCTTGCTGTGGAGACGCTCACTTCATTGTTCGCTGCCCAACGTTCATGGGATTCTCATCAGATGAACGTCTCAGCACAGTCACGTCCAGAGCACTGTGCTTGAACTGCTTGGGACCTCACGCGGCCGCAAATTGCCGCAGCCTGAAGCGCTGTCGTCTTTGCCAAGCCGCGCATCACTCCATGTTGCATGACGCAATTCAAATCAGCTCAGCTCACAACTCGCCAAACTCAGCTCAACATTCTCAGTTTTCTGTAACCTCACCGTCAGGTAGCGGTACGGCTGCATGACTAGATGGCATGAAAATATCTCAACCTCAGCTCTCATCATCATCAACTTGTGTTTCGCTCATCTCTGCGACTCAATCGCTTGCATCCAGCCACTCGGCTACTTCATCTAGACCTAAAGTGCTGCTGGCTACGGCTCAATCTCTTCTCGTATCGCCTACTCACATCTCTCATCCAGTGCGTCTACTCATCGATCCTGGGTCAGAACTCACGCTCGTTTCGCTTCAGCTCACTCGCCAACTGCGTCTCAAACTTACAAACTCATATGTTCCCATCGTCGGAGTAGGAAGCGTGTCCTCTGGACACAACCAGGGTGTCATCGACCTCACACTTCGGTCCAGGCACTCAGCCGAGCACGTGAATCTCCACGCACACGTGCTGGCGAATCTCACCGTCGAGCTGCCTGTCTCTGACATCAAGCAGCAGACCTGGCCGCACATCAATGTCCTGCAGCTCGCTGATCCTGATTACCTCTCATCAGGCAGGATTGACATCCTCATCGGAGCCGATGCCTACGGCTTGATCATAAAGCCTGGAGTTAAAGCCGGTAATTCAAATCAGCCTGTCGCCATCCAAACCATCTTCGGATGGGCTGTAATCGGACCAGTTGGTGAGTCCTCTCACTCTGCTCCATCTTATCTGGGACATCTTGTCTCAAACGCTCAGCTTCACGAGCTAGTTGCCAACTTTTGGGAGCTCGAAGAAGTGCCATCTTCTCAACATGATTATCTCAGCGCCGAAGAAGCTGCCTGTGAAGCTCATTTTATCTCAACTCATACTCGCGACAGCTCAGGTCGCTACATCGTCCGTCTGCCGTTCAAGGAGAACGCCTCGAAGCTAGGCAACTCTAAAGACATCGCTCAAAAGGCTATCACTCGCCTACGCAAACGACTTGACGATCAGCCAGAACTAAACAAGCTTTACAAGGAGTTTCTTGCTGAGTACGAGTCCATGGGACACATGGAGAAAGTAGCAGAGTCATTTCGCGACGGCTACTACCTGCCTCATCATGGCGTATTCAGAAATAACAAGATCCGTGTTGTCTTCAACGGATCCAGCAAGACCACCTCTGGTCTCTCACTGAACGACGTACTTCATACAGGTCCCAAGACTCAGAACGACATCTTTGATGTTCTGCTCTACGTCAGAAAACATCGCTATATATTCACGACTGACGGGGTGAGAATGCTTCGTCAAGTTCTGGTCCATCCTGATGACCGAAGATATCAACGTATCCTGTGGACTGACGACCATTCAAACATCATCGAGTTTGAGCTCACCACAGTTACATATGGCACCACGCCTGCTCCATACCTCTCAGGTCGCGCTCTCAAGCAACTTCAGCTCGACGAAGGTCATCAGTACCCCCTGGCAGCAGAACCGTTGAAAGACGGAAGTTACGTCGACGACATTAGTGGCGGCGCCGACGACATTGCTACTCTCAACGCTATCGCTACGCAGGTGGAAGAGCTGTGCCACAAGGGATGTTTCCCATTGTCTAAGTGGAAAAGTAATCATCCGGATTTCATCAAACTCAACTCAACTTCAACACCCAGTGCCGAGTCCCACGAATTCAACGAATCCATGTCCAAGATTCTTGGACTTGCTTGGCTTTGCTCCACGGATAGCTTGAAATTCACGGGCCATGCTCATTGTCAAGTTACCATCACGAAGCGCTCAATACTCTCTGAAACTGCGCAACTATTCGACCCACTCGGTCCCATCTCGCCAGTCATCGTCCGCGCCAAGATCCTGATGCAAGATCTATGGCTAGAAAAAGTTGGCTGGGATGACACACTATCACCCCAGATCATTCATCGCTGGTCAGCATTTCGCGAAGAATTATCAAGACTATCACAACTCTCAATTCCACGTTGGCTAAATCTATGCGCCGACGGCTCTCAAGTGGAACTGCATGGCTTCTCAGACGCATCGCAAGCTGCGATGGTCGCTGCTGTGTATCTAAAAACTTCTTATTCTTGCACTTCATCCAAAGTAACCTTGGTCTGCTCCAAAACTAGAGTTGCTCCTCTCAAACGCTTCACGATACCCCGTCTGGAGCTATCTGCAGCTTTGCTCCTCGCCAAACTCGTCTCAAAAGTCCAGAAAGTGCTCAAGCTTACGGAAGCACCAGTTACTCTCTGGACTGATTCTTCGGTTTCCCTCGCGTGGATCAACAGTGATCCCATGCGATGGAAAGAGTTCGTCAAGAACCGAGTCCAAGAGATCCAGCAAACTTCCCCGCAAGCAACGTGAAAATTCATTTCCGGGAAGCATAATCCCGCAGACTGCGCATCTCGAGGTCTTACTCCCTCGCAGTTGATTTCTCATTCTCTCTGGTGGTCTGGTCCAGACTGGCTAGCTGAAGACGTTAATCTCTGGCCATCATTCATCATCGCAGATGATCACTCTCCTGAAGTTGAAATACGACCTAGCGCGGTGAATGTATCCTCAGCTGCATCTCAACTACCCTTTGCGAGTTTACTCAAACACAGCTCTCTCACCAAGTTACTTCGCAGAACAGCGACGATCATGCGAGCAGTAGCCGTTTTCAAGCGAGTGCCCGCGTCTTCTCTTCGAGCATCCCCGCTCACTCCCGCGGATCTACAATCAGCACTCAGATTCTGGATCCGAGCATTTCAAAATGCCTATTTCGCAAGCGAGATCCGCGCCATTTCACAAGGCAAGAGCCTCGCAAAATCTCACCCGCTCTCAAGACTAACTGCTAGAGTAGATACAGCCGGCGTACTCCGAGTTGGTGGTCGTCTGCAAAACTCAAAACTCGTCGAGGATGCAAAACATCCGCCAATTCTACCAAAGGATTGCATTCTCTCCAATTTGATCATCGCAAACGCTCACACTCGAACTCTCCACGGTGGTACACAACTAACACTCAACTATATCAGGAAGTACTGCTGGATTCTAGGAGGACGAGCACCTATCAAGTCGTATATTCACAGATGCATCACCTGCACCAGAATACGTGGCATTCGAGCTCAACAACAAATGGGACAGCTCCCAGCAACTCGAGTGACTCCTTCTCTTGTTTTCGAACACTCAGGAGTGGATTATGCAGGTCCAGTGTCACTGAAGTTTCTCCAAGGTCGTGGCACTAAAACCTACAAGGCCTGGATCGCAATTTTTGTATGTTTCTCGACCTCTGCTACCCACCTCGAAGTTGTCACGGACTACAGCGCGCAAGGATTCCTCAAGGCCTTCAGGCGCTTCACTGCTCGACGCGGAATCTGCAAAACTCTCACTAGCGACTGTGGCACCAATTTTCAAGGCGCTGACGTTGCTCTTAAACAGCTGCTATCCGGCAGTATCAAAGAGTCTCAGCATCTGCAATAACTCATCACCAACGACGGTACCCAATGGAGATTCAATCCTCCTGGAGCGCCTCACATGGGTGGTAAATGGGAAGCGGCAGTGAAATCTGTCAAATACCATCTACAGCGTACAATTGCTGATCTCTTGCTCACCTACGAAGACTTCTCGACCTTTTTAGCTCAAGTTGAAGCTGTCTTGAACTCTCGTCCGCTCAGCGCTCTTACCGAAGATCCTGACGACCTCTCAGCACTTACTCCAGGGCACTTCATCCGTGGCGCACCACTCTCGACGATCCCAGAACCGTCTCTCACGAGTGTAAACGCCAACCGTCTCTCACACTTTCAGCGCATTCAAGAACGACTCCAACACTTTTGGGCAAGATGGTCTGCCGACTGTCTCCAATCTCATCAGACGATCTCCAAATGGAGAACCAGCTACAACAACATAGTCGTCGGATCGTTGGTGCTCCTCACAGACGAGCGTTATCCTCCATCCAAATGGCCTCTCGCTCGAGTTACTCGAGTACATCCTGGTCGCGACGGACTCACACGCGTAGTTACGCTGAAGACAGCCACCTCATCATTTACTCGTCCAATCACCAAGCTGGTACTGCTGCCCATCGCTAGCCAAGAGGGAGATCCTCATGACGACGAAGCGTCTACGTCTTAATTACTTCTCCAACGAGTGGAGAAGGGGGGAGAATGTTCAAATATCCCGCGCTGTCAATCAATTTTTTCAAGATCATATACGCAGTGGAACGTAGCTTTTGTTACTCAGTTTTTTCATATCAGTCATTCAGTCCTGCATTCAGTAAACTCATATCAAATATCTATTCTTATCTAAAATATATATATAAAATAAACGAAACATAATAATAATAATTCAAGTTTATTCAATTTAGACAATAAAAAGTGTATTTTTGTGAATTTAAGTGGTGATATGTCATTTCAAGTTGAGTCTCCCAGTTCCAGTATTTTCACATCTTTTTGATCAATCTTTTTGCAAGTTTCAACACACACACAAATATACACACACACGTGCGCAGACATCATTATGAAAATAATAGAATCGTATTCTATGGACCTCAAAACGAGAAGATTTACTTAAGTTTGACAACTCCATTCCTCGTATTATTAAAATGCGAATATTTCCCTTCACTAATCGACGACGGTTGTTGAGTTAGTAAACACTACTCAAGTGGATTGGATTTTTCTATAAAAACATTGTTGCCTCGTAAATCGTGGGGTTAACTGTAATATCCATTATTACTCAGTATGTGGAATATAAGTCTTTCTATATATATAGTGACCTCTGGCTATTTGAATGGGAAGAGTGTCAAAAACTGTACTTTATTTGATGTGAGAACCTGTAATTTGCACTTTTGTCGAAAACGACGATGAGCATCGCGGTGTCGATGGGCGTCAGTGTGTCCAGCGTCGGTTGGAAACAGATTTCCAGGTACAGTATCACAAAAATTCGAAAATTCATAAACGATGCCTGATGTTGTGATGCCGATGGGTGCCGGTGAGTTGCAACGTTGTACAGAAACGATTCCAAAGAATGATCTTCCAGAACTGCAAAATCGTGTCTTCATAGAATCGACGTCTGAGGCTGTGAGTGTTGCGGTGTACTTCGTGGAATGTCAAATGGCCAGTGACGTCATAACTCTCTGACGTAGTTGTACCATGCACGGAACCCATCTCGCTTTCATATTGATACAAAGAAACTGGCAATTTTTTTAGCAAATATTTCGAGGGCAAGAAAGTATAGGTTATTGAAAAGTCAGTTCATGTCAATCCAAAAATTATAGTCAAAAAAAATATTATCAAAATTGGGATTTTCATGATTCAAATCAAGTAAAAAAATCACGATTTGAGTCATTTAAATGCTCATCAGATTTACATAAAATAGAATCAAATGAACGTAGTTATTGTTCCGTAGTATAGAACGGTGAATCCCCTAGATTCTGAACGGTGTTCTTAAAACTCATGAAAATGTATACCGTTATCTCGCTTTGAAAAACAGATGAAATAATTTATATACAAGTTTTTGAATATTACATACCAGTTATTGAAATTGGGTTATGATAATGGAAAGTATTATTTTTGGACATCATCAGACAGTCTGTTTGATGATGCCTGGAAAGACGAAACGATCATTACGTTAAATAAATTTTTTGTGGATAATCAAGGGTTTTTATTTACGATTATTCAAATATTTGTATATATTTCATCATTATTTCCAGATGTTTGTTTTTGTTTGAATTACATTTTTCATCCCGTAAATATTGAAATACAATATTCTGTGTTGAGTTTCTCGTAAATAAGTACAATTTGGGATTTTTCATGGTGAAAAATTTGTTTCGTGAACCTAATCGAGATGAAATTGGGCTCAATGTTACATTTCTTCCAATATTTCATTGACAAGAAGTGAAAGTTTACAAAATAGACAATTCGTATTGTTATTTGAAGCAATGCTCCAATAGCACTTTTTTTTGAAACTTTTACTGAAAGATTTGCAGAAAATAGATAGAATGATTATGTTTGCTGCATGTCATTCTAATTTTTTTCTATAATCCAGATCTCATGAATAGAGGGGATAAATTTATTAATTTATCTTGGAATCATATTGTATTTTATTCATGGAATAAGAGGCTTGAAGCCTATGGTGAAAAATTTTCGTTTATTTTAGATTTGAACTTCATGTTTTCACAGCTTGAACATTTAAGAATCAAGTTACGCTTTTTTTATCGATGTATCATTTTTGATGAATACTCAATCATTAGATTTAATTTTGATGTCATCTGTGACTTGAATGTACAGTTATGCACCTACACTACAAAATAGGATTTGTTTCCGATCTCCTTAATACTAATGCCTGCTTCACTACAAATGTCAACATGCTGTATCTAGTGTTACAACGTCTTTGGTTCACTACTTCTATAAAAATTCACATTGGTTAATAATGTCGCTACAAGAAAGAGGAGGGGATGAATTAGCTCTAGCCTAGCAGCTACAGATTTATTCATTGTGGTGACAGCGAAGAGTGAGTATTTGTTTTCCATATTACGTGCGGTTTAATCTTATCCTTGTGTGAAAAGTGTACTTGGCAGATAATTGCGCTGTCTGCAAATAAAAGTTATAGTGGAAATGTACCAAAAAGCTGTGTTTTTTTCAATAATCTTGCTAATTTTACTTAAAATGGTCAGATTTAATGATCACGCACTTGTCGTTTTCAATGACAATTCTGTTCATTTGTGTGAAAAACGTCATTTGAAGAAACAACCAGATTTAACTTTTAGCATTCGATACAAAAACAGATGTTCCTATCAAGGAAATTTATTAACTGTGGGATCGAGAGAAAAATGTCTGAAAATACTTAATTGTGAGTAATCTTCAATATTTAGAACATTTTTAGCTTGTAACACTATTCATTGTTTATTCAGCTCTACCCATTATTCATCAACAACGTGTTCCTGTATTATTAGAAGTAAAAGTTCAACTGAATCGACATAAAGATCTTCCAGATTCAACTAGGCACAGTAAAGACGGTAATTCATTCCAATTTTTATACATATATTTTTTTGTTTTGCGCTTATAACAAAGCTATTACGCCATTTGAAAAATTCGTAGCTGAAGTTGAGAATTGATACACATCTTCGAATTGTATTTTTCATGACTGACTAAACACTAAATTGGTCATCAGCAAGACCTATCGGGCACAGTTTCTAGCAATCGTGATTAAAGTTGATAGTTCGTGAACATGATGTGTGCTGAAATAATACAGTTAATTAAGCTGCAAGGAATATAAGTTTGTCCTAACATTCGATAATTTGAAAAAACTCATAGTACTACATACTATGCGTACAGAGTATACATGTAATAGAACAATAAGCAACTGTTTGACGTTCAGGATGTCAATATTATTATTTTTCTAGGTCTAGTGCCTAGTATTATGAAGGACAATAGTAGATTGTTTGACAAGTAGAGGAAAGTGTAAATGTTTAATCCACACAAGCAAAGTTATATCGCTTTTCTTACGTGTTGAATATGCTATTTTTTCATATAGGTACTTGATGGAAAAGCTCAAGTGGAAGACGCCAAGAATAGAGATAATTTTCTACAAAAATTTCAATCAAGGTTGTGTTCTAGCAAAAATATAGTAACGGTTTTGACAACTGCCAAGTAAGAGCATAGTAACAAATTAACAATAATAAAAATTTATTGGTCAGAAACGTTGGAAGCTAAAGATTCTCGCGAAATTCTGGATGCAGCTCAAGAAGCGACTTTAAATTCGTTTTCGGCGAAAGCGGAACAGTTTTTGTTTTCTTATTGGTTTAACCTGTAATTTTCTCTCAAATAAGTCAAAGCTGTCATCTCGGCGCGTGTCATAGTGCGTTTTTTATTTGTTATTTTTTGTTGCCAATTAGTAGAGCTTTGCTAATTGAAAAACTGGCACTTCTCTTCACTGATTTCTACATATTAAACCTGATGTTTTCTATCAAGTATACAGAAAATAGATTAACTTCCAAAGTAATTAAAATTTACTGTGTGAAATGATAGTCAGTTTTTTGACAGCAATGCTTCAACTCATGCAGAATAATGATCCGATTAGAATTCGTTTAATAAAATATATTTACTTTGGCAGATGAATATTGTTCATTTTGCTCACAGATTGTGGTTTTACCGAAGTTTTACGGTCATTAGACCGATGTGGGTATAAAAATCCGATTTCCTTGTATGTTATTGATCTATCGTAAGTTTATTTTGACGTGAAACATAGGATTGTTATATCCATGGCTACGAATTTGATAGTAATGTATTCGAGTGTCCATTCTGGAATGAATCATGTGAAATAAATTGAATCGAATTATTGTACTCAAATACAGAGTGATCAATAATGACTGATCGTCACGTGACTTGCAAAATTCCGCATTATGATCAAAACCACCTTCATGGAATAAAGTTAGTATAAATTTATTCATTTGGTAACGTACGTTATCAACATTTCAAAGACACAGTGGCGTTTCACGTGATATATATGTCGGCATTTTGCATCATTTTATGTAGATTTTGAGTCTATTGACACAGATATATCCATTATTTCATTCAAGAAACAAAGAAGTGAGTGAATAACTGTATCATCGAATGATAATACCCTAGAGTAATGTTTTCAGGGGAGCTGTCATCTGTCACTTGCAGTTTACCATTTCAAGCAGGCGGCAAAGAAAAAATCGGAACAAGACGGCACGGTCAATCATTTTTGACCGCTCTGAATAATAACAATATAACAAAATAACCGACAATCAAATATAATAACAAAATGATGAGCAATAATCCTGATTCATTCCAAAAAATCTCCTTACCCACAACTTAGTATAGAAATAGTTCAATTGGAATAGTTTTCTATGTCTCATTTCAAATTGTACGCTCTAATACATCTCTGTCAAATTCATAATCAAATTCACGGTATGATAAAAACATACAATTTAATTTTCTGAGAAAGATCTGACGTGTTGTCTTTGTGTAACAATTTTTTGGGTGATCATAAAAAAGGTGATTCTGTGGCTTCTTTTGTGGCTGTGAAGTTTGTTTGTACACATCAATCCGGCAAATTTTTTCCTGGGACCAGTCTGTCAAAACTCCTTCATGAACACTTTTCACCTACTTATATGGAAATTTTGATGAACTCTGAACAGTTTTTGCCGGAATGCATATTCATATTCTTCCGTCAATCTATCTAGTTTTTGCAAGCTAGAAATGAATACGCTTTTTTTCGAAAAGTCAAATTGATACATGGCAATGGATTAAAACAATTCCAACAGCAATCAAGATTTACAATTGCGATGTCTTAGAAATAAATAGATGAAATTTTGTGATTTTAATTCTTTCGTCATAATTTAATCGTGTCCAGATAATTCACTATTTACTATTAAAATAAAATAACCCACGAATTATCTTTCTGTCTCTTAATATTATGTGAGATTGTATAAGATAATATATCAGTGTATCAATGTATTGGCAGATAAATTCTTTGTTTTTATTATTTTATTATCATCCCTTTCAGAAAGAAGCATCTTGGTTTTAATCAATGAGCCCTTCAGATTTGTTAGCATGTTATATATCTGCCTAAAAGTAGCTTTTCGCATTCGTCTTGGGCAATAAACTTCACCCTCAGGTTCAAACTATTTCTTTCTACCTGATGCTTCTGTGTATTTTTATTCTGTGCATGAACGTCAAAAAGTTGTGCATTGTTTTATTTCAATTTCAGAACAACCGCAGTTTCCAAGTTGAATTCATGCCTTCTCATATCTACATAATTTCTACCGTTATAAGACATTTAAGATTAATTTTGTTCTTGATCTGGATGCAGAATCTCGATATGTAGAACAATTATTTTAATTTTCCTTGTCTAAGATGAGTAAGGAAGCACTGCGTAGGCGTACATTAGACTGACTTCTCATGTTGAAAGTTTGACCTATAACCTATAGGTAGCACAAAAAAGTAAAAGATTCTTATTATTGGTTGAGCTTCTTGTCACTTCCTATTTCATCTGGAACAGATATACAGAGAGCTCAAAAATCGAAGCAACTTATAAATAAAAAACCATCCCATTTTTTTTTTGTAATATTTCAATTTCTTCTATCAATTATATTCTCTTAATATTTTTTTTTCTAATTTTGAAAATATATGAAACTTGAGTTAAAAATTTAATGAAATATTATTTGAATTTATTCATGCCACAAAACCTCAAATGACAAACTGGAGTTTCATAAGACATAAATTTCTTTGATCGTGGTTTGCCTAGAGCTCATTTTTTCCAACACACTGAACAACTAGAAATACCGTGATTTTATTTTGACGTGAAACATAATAGTATATTCTACAATAAGTATTGGAATGACCTATATTCTGAACAAGCGAAAAGTTTGTAATATGTGGAATATGCCATTCCAAACATGTTGTAGATTATACTTTCTCTAACAAGGTTTTGGAAACTCACCAATATTTCAGAGGAAACTTAAAAAATTATTAAATGTCAAACGTCAAATCCAGATATGAATACTTGAATTGTTAGGAAGTAACCATAGTAGTAGCCAAACTAACAGCTTCTCATTCGTCGAATTGATTCTAAAGGCTTACAGAATCATTCTAAACGGCATACGGAATCATTCCAAACGATTTGTTGGAATGTCATTCGTTCCAACATAATTTTTGGTTATGGAATATACAAGTTCCAAAACAGTGTTGGAGAAAATGTGTTATATCCATGGCTATGAATTCGACAGCAATATATCGCACTAAAGTGTCCAATTTGAAATGAAACATAAACTAAATCCAACTAAATTATATCCATGCTAAACCATGAATGAGGAGAATATTTTAGAATGCATTGGAATTATCGTTCATTATTTCAAATGATTGTGTGTTTTGTAACATGATCATAATATTGAAGTATAATAATTCTATCTGATCTGTTCTATATGTTTCATTTTGGAATGGGGTCTTGAATATATTACTGTCAAATTTGTAACAATAGATATGACAGTTTTATGTTACACGTTAGAATAGGAATATTTTGAATCTAGTTCTTTCAATATAATATTATATAATTTGAATTTTTAGACGAAACATTAGTATTCTGTTTACATAACTCCACTTTGAGCGCATTTGCAGAACAATTGCACCCGCTTGAAAAATTGATCATCAAAGGCGAAAAGTCATTGGAATCTTTCTCTGAAAATCAAAATAATTGAGCACGATGGCGAAAGTTTTTTGTTTTCCAACAGTAGATATTTCATATTAAATTATGTTTTTCAGTTAGAAGCTTGATCACAGGAAGATCTGATGGCGATATTGAGGATAGCTGTCTGGCTCATATCAATTTATTCACAACTTCAAAGCGATCGGAAGATTCAATACCTAGGCCCTTTTTTTACGGCGACAGTCATGACTATTCATTACAACCAACTTATTTTGGAAATCAAGGTAATTACTCTCTGATTATCTTATTTTGATTAAAAAAGATTAGAATTCTACTTGTGGTTACAATCTGTAATCATCAAAGGCGGAAATCCTAGATGCCATACCTAATATGTTGTTTCTTGTTCTTTTTTAGTTGCAAGCAATCTTTTTGGAAGTTCGGATCGCGAATTAGGAGGAGCTGCTAAAAAGTTGCATATCTCTCCAACGAAGCCAATAATGTTGGTTGATTATGATGATACCTCGTCATCTTCAACTTTTTCTGAGAATCCAGGTAATATCACTTTCTCATTCTTTTTGTTAGTAATAATTGTAATTAACTGGATTGATGAGCTTTTGTGCTTTGGATATTATGTAATTATTATTGAAGTTATTCCATACTTTTAGATAAGAACATTGCGTTCTGTGAGTCTACTAGCAATTTAAGTAAAACTTCATACCGTTTCCTTCATTCTCCATCAAAATCAAGCATTTTACTCGGTAACGATGTTACCTGCCTGCCTGATTCCGTTATCTGTACAACCCTGAAACAATTGGATAATTCAAATGAACTTCATAAAGCTGCGGTATTAGAGGGAACTGATAGGAAATGTTCTGGTGTTTCGCAAGATGAAAATTCAACTGCAGGAGAATCCATAATGACTTTTGATGATGATAGTTCGTCAACATGGACTCCTTATGATGATGAAGGTGATATTAGCGGCATATTTTTTTAATATAGTGAAGTTATTGAAATTCACTTGAGTGATAAACTTTTGTGTCCTGGTTATCATGTAATTTGCATTGAAGTAATTTGATACTTTCAGACAAAACCATTCCATCCAATCAGTGTCCTACCGATTCAAATAAAACTTTATACGGTTTGCTCCATTGTCCAACAAGGTCTAACATTCTATTCGATAACGATGATAGCTGCCTGCCTGACTCTGCTATGTGTGCAACTCCAGAACAATTAAATAATTATTTAGTGAATTCCATCATCTCAGACAACCATGATGATAATTCGAGTAAATTTCATAAAGTTGCGGTATTACAAGGAACTTATAAAGAGTGTTCTGCTGTTTTGCAAGATGGAAATTTAACTTCGGCGAAGTCAAAAATGACTTTTGATGATAGCGCGTCAACATGGACTCCTTATAATGACGAAGGTAATATCAGCCTCACACTTTTGAATACATTTAAATAATTTTCAAATTGGACTCTCTTTTCTAAGCTACTTGACCAATTTTGACTGAATTTTGCAGGTCCACTAATATTAGCATAATCAATCTATAGACTCTCAACTCTGTTAAAATTCTCAAGTCAAAATTTGTTAACTCTTAGACTACAACTAATTGAAAACTTGCATCAGTTATTTCGAATATTAATGCTCTACTTTTTTTAGAGGCAATTTCTATGTTACCATTTACATCTAATACTGAAAAATCAACAAACTTATCTGTATCACAAGTTACCGAATCAGTAAGCAGCAGCAGTAATGTGTTTATACCTGATGTTGATAAATCTGGTTCGGCTAAGTTATATTACTGTCATTTCTGCGATAAAATGGTACGGCGCTATGGACGACATATTACCTCCGTGCACAAAGATATCCACGAGATACAGGAAATTAATGCCCTAGCGAAGTTCAGCTTCGAGCGCTCCGAACAAATATCTCGAATTCGTAGCAAAGCACAGTATATATACAATAAAAATATTAGATCTGATGGTAAACTATTGGTAAAATACCGATCATCTGCAAATTCGCAAAAAAGAGCTTCAGATTATATCCCCTGTCCTAATTGTATGTCGTACTACAGTTCAAATACAATGACGGAGCATTACAAGCGATGTACACAACTCAAATGCATTAAAGGTGTGAAGAAAGCAAGTAGACTACTTGTGGAGGTAGCTTTTTACATAACATTTGCTGTCCCAGTTTTGTTTTTTGATAAATATATTCTTATTGCAGAAAAAGTTTCCGCAGTACCTGAATCAAGTGAAACGTATTCTTACTAACGCGCGAGAAGATCAAATCACACATATCATTAGAGGTGATGAGTTCATACTCTATTTTGGTGCAAGACTGTGTTCAAAATATAAATTCCAACTACATTTGGACTCGTTAATTCGGTACCAGATGCGTTTATTAGCTAAACTGTTGTTGAATATGTCGTCAATTGATCCATCTATTTCCAATCTCTTGCAATGTTTGAATGTGGATCAATGGAAGAATCTTATTGCTGCAGTAATGAAAATTTGTCGATTTTCGTCAGAAACACGAAAATTTGCATCTCCAGCAACTGCTCTACATATGGGTACAGCGTTGCAAAATTGCTGCACTGCTTTAATATCTCATTTTATTGAAACACACAGTGATAATCGAAGAAGACAAATTGAGAACTTCAAAGTATTTCTCTGTGCAGAATACCGTCAACAAATTGCTCATATTGGAATGACAAACTTAGAGGATAATAAAAGAAACAGACCTAAAAAAATACCTATTACTTCCGATATCATAAAGTTGAACTCATATATTCAGAATTATGCTGCCAGGGCCTATAAGATTTTACAAATAGGATTTTCATATCGAGCATGGTATGATTTAGGTAGTTATACATTAATATATATTATCTTATTCAATAGAAAACGGACTGGTGAAAGCGAACGTCTGCTCATTGAAACATATAAAGCCAAACAAAAAATATTGCAGGACTCAGATATATATCAAACGTTAACAAACGCAGAAAAAATATTGAGTGATAAGTTCCAGAGAATGGAAATACGTGGTAAATGGGGAAGGAATGTACCAATTTTGCTCACATCGACCATGATCTCTTATATTGATATCATTCTTAAATATAGACTATGTGCTAATGTTTCTTCAGAGAATCCATATATTTTTGGATTATCAGCTTCTACAACATCCCATTTAAGTGCAACAAAAATTTTGAGAGATATAGCCTCTAAATGCGGTGCAGTAAATCCCTTAACTTTACGTGGTACAAATTTACGTAAACAAATAGCAACAATGACTCAAGTCATGAACCTTACTGATAATGATATTACTCTTTTGGCAAATTACATGGGCCATAGCAAATTGATCCATATGGAACATTATAGAAAAGCTGATTCAACGTTACAAGTTGTTCGACTATCAAAATTATTATCATTGTTCAATAATGGCCAATTACACCAGTACAAAGATTGCTCACTAGAGCAATTGGACGAAATTAATTTTGAGTCAATTGAAACAGGTAAATTTTACTTTTTAAGATTCCGTAGCTCATTATAAAATTCATACATATATAATAGAAATTTTTAAAGAGGCGATGTACGTAATCAAATTGATCACTAGATTCATGATGTCACATACTGCTATGCTCACACGGTATACTGAAATCTGTTTAAAATTGTATTGCAGGTTGCAGAGAAACCAATCAAAAATTTGAACAGAATTCATATTCATAATAGGTATATTCTAATTATATAGATATAAAATATTTCCAAATGACACGTACACTGCTATCTTAGAAATTTCAACTATAGTATCGATATATCTGTACAGCTGTCTGTCGTTATGTCACAAGTCCTCCCATTCTCTTATCTTCTTATCTATTAGGATGAAATTTGAGCATTTTAACCTCATTCAAGTATAAACCTGAAAGAATGGCACTTATTTCATCGAGTAGAGTGTCATAAGACAGGTCTGACATATAATTCTAGCACTATATACCCTCTTTCTTCTTGAAATGTTTTGAAATCACTAATGTTAGAAAGCATGTTTGTTAAGATAAAATAGCTCTTATTGCCTATCAATAATGACATCTTTATCTAGCTATACTATGTATATAGAACCTTAATAATGAGTGTGCAATACGTTTTTGTCTGATTTGATTTTTTCCAAATATTTCAATTCAGTATATCTATTTGCAGATGATATAGATGAAAATAATGATATCAGTTCAGATACACAGGTAGATGTCTCTTCGACGATTGACAATTTTTCTGTAATTGCTCCTACTAGTTTCGTGACACCGACAAAAACACAAAAAACAAGAAATGAATATCTAGTGCACGGAAAATCTAAAACTTCAGTAAGAACGCTGAATTTCGATATGACACCACGATTATTGCCGAATAAATCGCCAGGTATGTACTTTTTTATTTCCTTTCCATGTTTTTGAACTATTCGTAACTTATCGGAATTATTATTCCATTTTTTATTCAACTGAGAGATAAAAAATTGTCGACTCTTCGTTTGTTACTAATCAAATTTGAATTACCATAAAATTCGTTATATTATTCTGAAGCAAAGAGATAATGAGAATCATAATGTGAAACTAGAATTATTCGATCGTATTCTGTTACTGTAACACAATCATCTATTATCGATCGACAAGATTTTTGACAGAAGCGAGACAATTGTTACAGTCAGTTTTTAATATCTCTTTGCCAGTATTATCTATGTTCCTAGGTAAGAATAGATAATGATTGATAATAATTCATTGATTGAGTTACAAAATTGCCCCAATTATCACTTATATTCGGACATCACATGCTAACGTCCCTCGATTGTTTTTTTTTTTAAATGAGTCCATCATGTTTGGTATCTGTACCGCTCGGAGCATTCATAGATATATTTTGTCGTTTGTTTTCTGGAAGAAGATAATTGTCCTTGAAGCTCATTATATTTGTTTCGGGGATGGCGAGAACTTCTTTGAAATGTTCCTTCTATCGTTGCAGTTGCTTGTCAGATATTGTCAAAAGTTTTCCGTTATTGCTTTTGATTGAAGAATTGCCGGAGTGATTTTTCGGGCTAGTACTTTTGTGAGTCAATACAGTCCCCACTGTTGTTGGATCCGACTGCTAATTGGGCTGATTGAGCTATATTATTTGCCTTTTTCCGTTTATCTTTCCGAGCAAATTTTTGATCCACTTTATTTGTCTCTGAGTGCATTCTGCTAATATCTGCTTTTTTGTGATTAGTTTTACCCATATTCAGTTTGCCTTTTCAGGCCTTTCTTCTTCTTGATAAGAGCCCATTATCTAAGGTTTCCATTTTTTTTGTTTTCGTGCAAGGATATCTTCTGCTGATTTGTTGATTTCACAGCGGATGTCCAGTCAAGATGATTATGATTGGACTCACGTATCATATTGGCTTGTTTCTCATATTCTTCTCCAAAAGCTTTGAGAGCAACTGGGTTCTTCAATTTGGTCATGTTGTAAGTTATGCGCCCACTAAGATTTGATGTATGTTTGACAGTTGCTAGTTTAAGTCTGATAGAGCAAGTAAGAAGATGTTGGTCAGAGCCACTGATCTCTATATATGGATAGCTGATACTGGTACTGTAGTCCGTCATTGTCGCCTTCAGAGAATTCACCAGCGCCACGGTATACCGGGAGAGGAAATAAAATGACATTTGGTAAGACACACTGATCGGATATATGAAAATAATATTGATCATAAAATCACTGATAATAATAGATTATATAATTAGAAGCAAAAATTAGGCTTTAGTTGCTAAGGTTTGCGGTTTGGCTGCCGAACATAGTAGGGCAGTCAAAGTAACCGAGGCACATAAAACCTAATTTTTGCTCCTAATTATATAATCTACAATTTTTCCACAAACGTCACAAAAGTGCCATGCTATGTATTTCTGTTGGAGGTAAAAATGTCGCTTTATCTGATCAGGCAGATGAAATACCAACTTTTGCTCACTTTATGTGCTATGTCACATAAATTGAAAGAATCCAATATTTGTATATAATATTTCAGCAAAATAATTTAGTAATTTTTATTATAAATGTACTTAGTTATTGGAAATTGGCTTTCTGAAATAAACCATTCGCATTCACTTCACCTGGAATATTATTAATATCAGCTAATGATGACACAGATGACACTTTGATTTCTTCTTCAATTCAATTTTATGTCTGTTTCTATCGTAACAATGACAAAATTTCACTGGATAATATGATTCAGCTTGATCTTGAAGCTGATTGCATCGTACTAGAAATCAGTATATTAACTTCATGTGTTACAATCTACGTACTCGTTTAAAAAAAAAATAGTAAATATCATTCGGAGCAAAAATAAACATTACTAAATTATTCGACTGAAATATTAGATTCTCTCGCTTTATGTGACATGGCACATAAAATAAGCAAAAGTTAGTATTTAATCTGCCTAATCAGATAAAGTGACACTTTCACCTTGCCAACATAAATACATAGCATGTCACTTTTGTGACGTTTGTAGAAAAAAATATATTTCCAATTTTTTGTTCTGAAAAATATCAATACTGTTGTGAATAATGAAATTTTCGTAGTTTAATTAACTGCATAAACATGACTGTCATTTAACGCGTGTGGTAATTCGTCACTTATTCAGGTATCGCTGCGCAGGCTGGGTCCTTTTTTTTCAATTTTTTTCCATAAGTATCAGCTATCCATATATATATAGAGATCAGTGATCAGAACCCACATCTGCTCCTCGCTTATTCCTGGCATCCATAAGAACTGCGCAAAGTTTTGGTTATCATGATGTGATCAATTTGGTTTTCTGTTCTGTGGTCTGGGCAGAAACAAGTGACCTTGTGTATTTGTCGATGGGGATATATAACGCCTTCAATAACTAAGTTGTTTGTGAGACATAAGTTAGTAAGAAGTTCCCAGTTTTTATTCATGCTGCCCATTTAATGTTGGCCCGTAGAAAATTCTAGGTTTATATTATTGCTTCCAGCTTTCACGTTGAGATCGCCCATTTAAATCACTATGTCACCTTTAGGGATCAGTGAGAAGGTGCACTCAAGCTGTTCATAGAAAGTTGATCTGGCTCATCGTCAGCATTATCAATGAGTGTGAAATACTCTTTTTTCTGACTCCATTTTTTCCAAATATTCTAATTCAATATATTTATTTGCAGATGATATAGATGAAAATGATGATATCAGTTCAGATGCACAGGTGAATGTATCTTCAACGATTGACAATTTTTCTGTAACTGCTTCCACTAGTTCTGTTAGAGATAATTGTAATTTATCGCCTCCACATTTACATTCGCTACCACCTGACTTCGTAACACCGACGAAAACACGAAAAACAAGAAATGAATATCTAGTGCACGGAAAATCTAAAACTTCTGTGAGAAAGCTGACTTTCAATATGACACCACGATTATCGCCAAGTAAATCGCCAGGTATGTACTTTTTTATTTCCTTCCCATGTTTTTAAATTATTTGTAACTTGTCGGAGAGATCATTTAACTTTCTATTTAACTGGGCGAAAAAAAATTTTTGTACATGATATGTTCGCAACGGAGTTATTTTCCTATTTTGTGTTCGGTATTTGTCGAATACCGATTGGAGAGTTAACGACAGCTTCTTTCTTCCATGATAACTTCATAAATAATCTTCATTTTGTAATATGATGCTATTTTTCATACATTATTCACATGGGTCTTCGTATTAGGAGACTATAAATTGAAGTTTTTTGATTTTACTTTTCCGACCTATATAATAGAGAAAGTATTGTAATCGTGATTTTTGAGCGTGTGAGACTATAATGGATCTTTACGTTTTAGACCCTACAGAACCCAAAAAACATAATTTCAAAAAAGTCTGTCTGTCTGTGTAGAAGTATGATAGCTTGAGAACACGTACGAATATTTGACTGAAATTTTATATTTAAGTTCTTTATTATCTCCTGGATGAAATATGAAATAACTAAAATTGATCTTCGAGTAATTTGGCAAAACATTAACTTGAAGCATTTGTCAAAATTATCGGCGGTCTATTTTTTATTATTAAAATTTGAATCATTATAAATTTCGTCATATTACTGTGAAGCAAAGAATCAATGAGAATCAGAGTTAGAACTAATAATAATAATAATAATAATAATAATAATAATATTCATTTTGTTTGTAATGAAAATTATACAAAAGGATTGGTTACATTGCATTTCATATATTTCAACTTTACATGTACGTTGTGCTGTTTTTGGGGCAAATTTTTCTTTAAACATTTAAAATAAACGCTCGGAGTCTTAGGGACTCCTGGAAGAAGCGAAATATATCATAAAATTTTACTTCTGACGGTTCCGAGACAAGATTTTTATAGTTATCTTCGGGGTAGTTGATGTGTTTCGTGAGGTATGTAGCTCTCATTGGATTCAGAATGGGGCATCGAAATAGGAAATGGGATAGGTCATTCGGCTCAAATGTGTTGCAGATATCGCAAGTTTCTTCGTGATCAAATTTGTGTTTATATCCGTTCTGGTAGATTTGGAAGTGCTTTATGTTGGCGGTTCTTAGTTGCAGGATTAATTTTATTATAATTAAAGGAACGTCCAGAGTCAGAAGATTTGAGCTTGTGTTATATGTTTGGTAATTTGGGCTGTATGATGAATTCACAATTTTTTTGGTATCTGCATTATATAGATGTTCTTTGCATGATAGTATTATATTGTGATATTCTTTTTCCAGGATTGAACAGCTTTGACTTTCCCATACCCATTCAAAGTTAGTTACCTCAAGCATCTCTTGTAGGTACCGAACCCAGTTATATCTTTTCTGTTTTTCTTTGGTGAATTTAGATTCATTGTTAAGTGAGAGAAGTTTATTGTAACATAATTTGGGGTATCTTTCATCTGTCATTGTTAGTAGTTTATACCACCAGTTCAGGGATTTTTCAAATATTCTTACTTCAAGATTTGGTTCTCCGAATTCTCTCCTTATTAAATAATTTGGAGTTGTTCTAGGCATAGAATATAAGCTTTTGAAGAAGTGTGTCATACCTTTCTCAATGCTTTCCGCCTGTGATGAGCCCCAAACTTCTGCTCCATATAGAAGTGTCGGTAATATTATAGAGTTATAAAGTTCCATGTTGGTGTTCAGGGAGTATAGCTTAGTTTTTGCAAGAGTATTTTTAATGGCCCCGGTTTCTCTGGATACTTTTGTAAGGTGCATTTTAGTATTTTCATTGAAAAGTCCAGTTGTTGTAAATGTCGTTCCTAGGTATGTATAGCTTTTCGTATACTCGATTTCCTTGTTTTGACAAACGTGCTTTATTTTGCGTTTTGGAGTTCTACCCAAGTGAAAGTGGAGAATTTTAGTTTTTTCGGAATTTATTTCCAAGCGTAGAGAGTTGCAGTAGACCTTTAGGGATCAGTGAAAAGGTGCACTCAAGCTGTTCATAGAAAGTTGATCTGGCTCATCGTCAGCATTATCAATGAGTGTGAAATACTCTTTTTTCTGATTCCATTTTTTCCAAATATTCTAATTCAATATATTTATTTGCAGATGATATAGATGAAAATGATGATATCAGTTCAGATACACAGGTGAATGTATCTTCAACGATTGACAATTTTTCTGTAACTGCTTCCACTAGTTCTGTTAGAGATAATTGTAATTTATCGCCTCCACATTTACATTCGCTACCACCTGACTTCGTGACACCGACGAAAACACGAAAAACAAGAAATGAATATCTAGTGCACGGAAAATCTAAAACTTCTGTGAGAAAGCTGACTTTCAATATGACACCACGATTATCGCCAAGTAAATCGCCAGGTATGTACTTTTTTATTTCCTTCCCATGTTTTTAAATTATTTGTAACTTGTCGGAGAGATCATTTAACTTTCTATTTAACTGGGCGAAAAAAAATTTTTGTACATGATATGTTCGCAACGGAGTTATTTTCCTATTTTGTGTTCGGTATTTGTCGAATACCGATTGGAGAGTTAACGACAGCTTCTTTCTCCCATGATAACTTCATAAATAATCTTCATTTTGTAATATGATGCTATTTTTCATACATTATTCACATGGGTCTTCGTATTAGGAGACTATAAATTGAAGTTTTTTGATTTTACTTTTCCGACCTATATAATAGAGAAAGTATTGTTATCGTGATTTTTGAGCGTGTGAGACTATAATGGATCTTTACGTTTTAGACCCTACAGAACCCAAAAAACATAATTTCAAAAAAGTCTGTCTGTCTGTGTGGAAGTATGATAGTTTGAGAACACGTACGAATATTTGACTGAAATTTTATATTTAAGTTCTTTATTATCTCCTGGATGAAATATGAAATAACTAAAATTGATCTTCGAGTAATTTGGCAAAACATTAACTTGAAGCATTTGTCAAAATTATCGGCGGTCTATTTTTTATTATTAAAATTTGAATCATTATAAATTTCGTCATATTACTGTGAAGCAAAGAATCAATGAGAATCAGAATCAGAACTATTATCACTCTTATTTGAGCATCACATGCTACGTTCCTCAATTGTTCCTTTTTTCAAGTTAGTAATTTGGCTCTATCGTGTGTGGTATCAAATCGATGCTCTTGCGGAAATGATTCTGATAAAAGTGTCAATGAGAATATTCAAACGATTGTCAATTGTTTCTTCTACAAATTATCGAAATGTCTAGTTTGGTATCAATTTGAAGCTTTCGGGCAGATAAGCTTAATAGATATCAAGAATGAATGAGTGGAGTCCACGTTATCATCTTTAAATCACACTTTCGTTGATCAAATGTCGAAACTGTATGTTCCAATGAATTGAAGATCCCAGAAATCTGGAATAGGACTCTTTATTTTCAAAAATATTCATTATATGTAGACATATAACAGCTATTTGCCATTTAAAAAATGACAACTGCCACTTTAACAATAACAGCTGGCACTTTGACAATGACAGCTATCACTTTGAAATATGCAATCAATTGATGCAACACTCTAAATTTCTGGAACAGTGATGAAACTTACCATGAAATTTATGGTTGGGGAAGTACTGTGCTACTACAGCAGATTTTTTGTTAAGTTATCTTATAGCGATTTCAAGAATAATGATGAATAATCTCTCTGTATGTGCTGTATATTCTAGAATTTTTTGAAGAGAATTCAAAATGATGACTTTTTTATTTTTAAATCGTAGTCCTATAAGAGCTTTAGTTTATTCTTAACTGTAATTTAACTATAGGTCTTGGATAGAATAATTATGTCAGTCTTTTCAACACAATGTATTTGAATTTTCAGGTCGGAAACGTAAATTTGCCCCAAAATTTGCATGGAGTGAACAAGAAATCAAAGCTGTGAAATCATTGTTCCGAGGTTATATTAAAAATTCCATATTGCCAAGTAGGAAGTTATGTGCTGAGGTTTGCCGTACTAATTCTGCTTTGAAAAGAAGAAAAGGGAAACTGTTTATCAGTTCATCAATCACATGATAAAGAAAAAAATTAGATAATATGTAACATATTGTTGTTTTAGCAGTGAATGTATTACATTATAGCTAATGTAGCTATTCTGTGCAAACATATAAATCATGTTTATGATTCTACAATAATCAACAATAGTTGATTTGTCTCTATCAGTTTTTTAAGGATTTATAAATTTGTTGTATCTTGCACAGAATTGCTACTGCTGATAAACAAAAATAGAAGTGAAAGCAGGCCATGAACTAAAAGACGTATTGTCCAATTTATCGATATTGCAATTCAACATTTGAGATTATACGGCACAAATTTTAGAAATTTCTTATTGCAATTTTTTGCTGATATAACCTCGATTTTCCAAATAAATATTTATTGATGACAAACTGATACAGTTGAACAAGAGGGAAAATCAATCTGGAAAATAATAAAGTATTGGCATTTCAGTATCATGGTGGGACATTCATTTCTTAGTTCATGGTCTGCTTCGAATTTTTTTTGCAACACTTCAACTAAAAATTATGATTATCGATGCAATTGAACATAAAGACTGGTTCATGATAGATTTGATTCACAAATTTAGATTTTCCTAATAATATGTCAGATATTTCAAATTGACAACTGTTATAAAGAAAATATTCGAATCATGAATACGGTGGAAGTACACGGATATTTATACAATAATTAAAACCAAAATTCAATCGTTTGTGCAGATAAAAGGATTTTAGCGATGAGAATGGCCGTTAAAGAAGTCAATTTTAGATTATATTATAAAAAATTACGGAGAATGAGAATCTAAAACCATGAATTTGAATTTCTAAATGAAGAGCCTTTAAAGGTTGGTTTATGATGGATTTAATCCAGGAATAATTATTTAGAAACTTAGATCATTGTCTTAAATTCTCATTCCCGTTCATTTTTTGAAATATAACTCAAAACTTACTGTTTGAGTAGCCATTTTACATCGCCAAAATTATTTTATTTGCACAAATCATTGGGTTTTGGTTAGATTCATCACTTTTATCACATGAATATAGATGCTCTTCCATCATATTAATGATTTAAATATCTTTTCTGTGACAGTTGTCAATTTGGAGTTCCTGACATGTCAACCAATGTCTACGATTGGCTGGATTTATAATTGGGAAAATCTTTTGTAAATTAAATCTATCATAAACCAGCCTTAAGTCTATTGTGAAATATAAGCGCTGAGTTAAGCTGTTTTCTAGTTATGTTATTTATAATGGTTATAATTCTAATATCCGAGATATCCACCTCCTAATAAATTTATTTTGTGAATATGGTAACAATTGTTGCCATAGTTATTATTCACCAAATAAATTTATAAGGAGGTGGATATCTCGGACCTAAGATGTATTCAAAGTGTTATTGAGCTTCTTGCAAACCAGTCATTTATGTTCAATCATAATTGTATAAATAAATGATGAAAAAGATAGCTGTCTTGTCTATTTTGCTTGCCTTCCTGACTTTATTCTAATTCAGACCGTTGTTTTGAATGTATCTCTAACAATGCTTTCAGTGTATTAAAATGACTTTTTCGTTCAATTTCACATAGATCCTTTCTATTATGTACAATAATAGTTGATTATCATAATGAATCTTGAAATTCTGGCTAAGTTTATTGAATTGCAGGAGAAATGATTCAAGTATCGTATGCAGTTTTTGGATCAAGACAAATTTTAAATTCCAATTATTTTATATAATATTCATGATTTTATGTATTTATTGTCAATTTTGTACTGTAATTAGAATCTAGTTCTTATAGTTATAATCAATTTACTTTTCTGCATTTCAATTCTTATGAAATTCACATTTCGAAATTTTCCATGTTAAATTTCCATAAGCCCAATACATGCGCACTCACGCACACATTTACATTGACGATAACATCACTGCGATATTACCGACTTAAAAGTATTCAAACCTTTAACTTTTAGGCCTAGATTCACAATTCAATATCTTTGGATCTAGAACGAATTTCAGTGTAAAAACTGAAACATCATAAAATTACATCTTTCGGCTATATATTAGAGCATAAATCACGATAAGGCCTCGATTACCAAAAATTGTGTTGGCCTCAGTTGACGAGTAGTACAAGTATATATATATATGCAAAAAGGTACTTATGGATGAGCTATAAGTTATGTACACAAACCTCCAAATGAGGTCATCATAATTATATGTAGCTTTGGGAAGTGAACAAATATGGTACTTAATTCATCAATTAATGCATTTTAAATAATTATTTTATTTAAAAAAATAAGAATCAGATGGAAATACAGAGAACATATTTAAAATCAAGATTGAAACATTAGTTATGTTATATACATACAAGAAAATGATTCACTAACAAACAAAATAATATTAATTCATCACTAATAAATACATACATTTTCCTAAGGAACTCATAATTAACCTGCAAATTCACTTTATTATATGATAGTTTCATTATATCCAGGAGAATATTTCAACAAGAATAAATAAATTATTGATATTAAGTCAATCATTGCTTCTACTAACGAACTGCATTCCGTAACTTTGATTCTTAAACCTGAATATAAAAACTGTTATATAAGAAAAAAATCACATAAGTGAGCAATAGTTGCCACAATTGCTGGATTCGAAAGAACGTTTTCAGTGACGATGATCATTCAAATAATTTTGCATTGTTTTTAAAATAGAAACATAATGATAATCACCAGTTATTTCTTTGTTACTATCACCAATGAACTAATCAGGTTTTGATTTTGTTGGGTGCATATGATTTGAAGATTTTGGAATACCATTCTATGTTCTATCAACAATGGACTGAACACAAAAATAATAATTCAGCATTTTTTCTTTGTTCTCATCACAATCAAATATATTATCTTCTTCTGAATATTGTACATTAATATTTCATGTTTTAACCGATTCTGCACAAATTGAGACATTTTATTGCAATTATTGACAATACAGTTGTACGTATCCATTTTCTGCACTAGAAACAGATGTACGAGAGGCTTTAAAAACTCATAATGGAAAATAAGCATGCCTATATCAAAATATATTGTGGGAATACACTCACCTTAGAGTTAATTTCCAACAAAATTTCATATACACAATTCTTAGTTTTCACTCTTTGGCATTTTATTTTCAGTAGACGACACAATAATGATAACTACCTTGAACTATGCTGCTAAATAAACTTGCCAGCAGGCAATTCACTTTGGTCTCACAACCACCCCATGTTTGCCGGGATCTCCATTTTTCAGGGACGGAGAAGTCGATCTATAGGAATTTGATTCTTCTTCTATGGTTTTCAGGAAACATCTCAATTATTTTCAAGTTGATTCATGGGTGCTTACATGTACATATGCATCCAGGTACAGATTCATCCAATCACGGTATCTCTTTTCTTTTAGACGAACAGAAGATTCAAATTTTGCATGCTTCCTTTATTTGGTGTCTATGGCCAGCTCATCCTTGGAAGGTCGCAACTTTCAGAACCAGTGATGTTAATGCCTTGTACATCTTTATTGGAAACTTGTGTTCCAAAATTTCCAAAAGAATGTTTTTTAAAAACATCTTATACTTGACATGATTCAGTAAATTATTAAACTGAGCACATTCCTTTTCAATATAGTTTGTAAGTTGGATCATATCAAACATTGAAGAGAAGCACAGAAATGCGTTCTTCTTAGAAAAAAAAGCATAATTTTTCTTTCAATCGAATGTGATAGTAGAGAATAGCAGAAAAGCAGATTATTCGCAAATTTAACCCATTTGTTTCAAAGGTATACCGTACTTTTGAATTTAATTATTCACTCGTTCGAATTGTGAATTTGAGTCAAGTTCAAGAGGAAACAAAGTTTGTGATAATCATTTTAGGTAAAGTTTTTAAAGTTTCCTATAATTTAATAATTATAATAACTTACATTATGATAATTCTTCCGGCTTATGTATCCTAATACAATCTTTAATATAAATTTCTATGGGATATATTACAATTTTCACTTATTCTATGTTTTGGTAAAATATAACTTGCCGAATATTTCACAAATATAAGTTTTTTAATTATTTGCTGCCTCCATAGTTCTTTGAATTTTCTGCCTGTGGGGATTATAAAACTACCTCTAATCAATGAGTACTAATGTAGTGTCCCGTATTTCCCTTAATTGACCTGCTTCAACCTTACCTGGAATTTCTACCTCTATATACAGTCTTTCCGACCTCTGTACCCACAATCGACTTAGAAGCAGATATAGCTACTCAAAAGAAGATGGACAGACTCTGAGACTACCTCAAGACTTTGCAGTGTAGTGTCACTTAGAACTATTGGGGTACGTTCAGAAACAACACTCTGATTCACTAGAGATAAGTCAATGCACTTGTATCAATCATAGTTTCCGGATGGAATAACCTCAGAATGAATTCAACCGACGTTGATGAAACACGTCATAAGATATTATTGACATAGTTGGATTTATTTGCAGCAATATCTATGCAGAATATGTAACTGGCCATTCAATAGCCAGTATAATAGTTTTGAAGAGCATGAATGTTTTTCTCATTCTAATAGTAGCCTACATGACTTTGTACTTGATGAATCTATGAATATCTATATGGGCTTTGTGCAAGGGGGCGGAGTTTGAACAAATATCTATGCAAGCACTCATGGGGAGCACCATGATAAGCTTTGAACTTTATTTCTTAGAATACCTCACCGAGCATTGTAGTTCAAAGATGGTAATAATTGCATATGACACAGAGAAACGCTTGTTAGGTTTGAAGCTGTTGTGTTGAGGATGTTTCGAGTAAAATATAGTTTCATAGATTTCCTGTGCGGAGTTATAACATCAAAAGACGAGTGAAGTGGAACAAAGCAACAAATAGAGCATTATCTGTCTCTCATTACTTACTTGTACAAAGTAACAAGTAATTATTGTGAAACCGACAAAATTCACCTATCGAGATTTTGATGGCAATATCCGTTTTAAGCATCCCTGAGTCATTTTGACTATTTTCAGCTTGATGTCGGTACGTATGTTAGTGCGTGCGTGCGTGCATTTGTAGGTGCGTGCGTGCGTTCGTACGTGCGTGCGACCGTGCGTAACTCGTGAATCCCAAAACTGGCTGAACGTTTGATGTTGAAATTTTGTATTTGGGACTGGTTTAGGGTCTATATAGTATATGATGTCGACAAAATAGAATCCAGGATTGAAAATCAAGAATAAAAATTGTTCAAAAGCGAGCGCTATATCTGGAAAATAATTTGATCACATCTACTCATTAGCACTTATGCACGAGCTGAATGAGAAAGAGAATTATACAATCGGATGATAAGCTCGTTGAAACAATATCCAGTAAATATAACCTGATAATCAAACTGTTGCAACAAAAATACAGTTTTCAGATTGCAATTACTTATAGTCTGATAAATATATGCTTGAAGCTGTTATTCATAGTATATAATACAAATAAATGAAGAATGCAGCTCATAGCATATTTGAATAAGTGCAACTAGATATTCCATCATGCTCAATTCGTTGGAAACATATTTGCATCAGCTTTAGATCTTCTGTTTCTTATTTAGATCTATCAATGATAGCATTTTTCACGAGTGAACATGGATGTAAATATGATCTTTGAATTCATTTGCCTGCAACCGGAAAAATTGATGAACCACAGTTACAAATAATCAGATGCAAAAAGCTTTATACAATAAACGTGGGAATATGAACTAATTCTCTTGATAAGTAACGAATTTGGGTCTATAAATCAGTCATTTCGGCTTTACTGGTGCTTAGAATTATCGTGGAAATATTTTATATTAAGAAATAGGAGCGAATATATTTGTTTTCTAGAAAATTGTTGGTACTTTCTAGCGTTTTCTAGAAAAGACTGGACGTTTGCTGGAGAAACGTAGTGGGAAGAGACCCATGGTATATATATATATATATATGTGGCTGACTCAACGAAGAGCATCATTGATTTTGGCTCAGAGACGTTATACTATGGACTGCTAGTGGTTGACATAAATTGTGTTATTTGAGATAAATCTATATTGACATACATAATGGGAGTCAAGTTATAGTGTAGGGGAATAATCTTGAGTTTTAATTGTATATATTTTTATGAATCATAAGAATAAATAGTGGCATTTAGTAAATTTTGCTCCCTAAATTAGAATAAATAACTTTGCAATACATATGAACTTCACAGTTAACTTGTAAGTGTAATCGAGAATCATCAGACATAGCTGCAACAACCGAACTTGTGGAAATACATGAGTGTAATGATATTTCCATATTCATTCAGGTAAGGTATAATAATCAGATCAGATTTATGCATGAATAGCTGAACATTGAAAATGGAGAATAAGATCAATAACATGAGAACGGAAGAAACTTTAGTATATCTTATGCTGTAAATATGACCTTCCAATCAAATGGTTGCAACAAAACTACAATAATTGGATCACAATTACAAGTTCTTATGATAAAATGTACTCAATGAATATGAAACATAGCATATATAACATATATACAAATGTTTTAAAATAAATGAGATCTGTGAAATTCTAACATGCCAATTGTATCCCATTTGTTTCTGCGTGAATTACTTATTCATCTCCAAAATAGAATTGAATCTAATGCGGTATGAAAATTCATTTGTATGCAACTATGATGATTGTCTGCAGCAGTAATCTATGCAAAAATATTGATTGATATAATCTGATTCACAATCGTCAGTAAATGGAGTCATATTAATTCATATTGCTTAATACTAAAATGACAGATAAATCTTATGAAAAATATATCAATCATTGCTCTCAGATTAAAGTCTTTGAGAATCAAAACAGACGTTCATAATTATCAATAATCAAATATCCAGAACAAGTAATTGCTAAAATTTGAGTAGTTTATGGGCGATTTCACAAATATTGATTGATACATCTTCCATGTGCAGTTTTAAAAGTGTTATTGAGATAATAAGTCCATATTTACACTTCTTCTCTCTCTCAATTTTTCCGCAAGCTTGGCCAACTTTATATCTCAATCTTCATCTTTCGGTGGAATATTGTCAAGAAGATTTTTTGATAGCACTCAGTCTTAACGATTTTTATGATCAACAAGCAAAAAGCCAAATGGATATTATTATTATCATCATTAAATTATTGCATCGTTGAGTCAAATTGTTAATTTGGAATCTCTCGAATTTACAAGAGATGGAGATTCTTGAAGTAAGGAAAGACTCTGTGATGTACGTTAAGGATGATGAAACAATCTGATACATAGGAAATCAGTCAGTAATAAAATGCAGCCCGCAAACACAAGGATCCTTGCTCATAAAAACATCATTTGCAATTACTCCTAACCATTGGCGACGTCCCTTAACTCTTCGCAGATCCATCTGCACGGCACACATATAAATGATTTAATTTGCTTGAATATAACTTATTTTCAAATATCGTCTTTCCAATAAACCTCCGCAGGTATTCTAAAAAATTTCAAACTGTCCGTAATGCTTGACAAGCACCCTCTAACACAACAGTGGCTTGGCATTTCTGCTTTTCAGTCTGAACACCACAACAATAGGACGAGAGAACAAAATATATACAACAATATACAACAACAATAACAGCGATAATAACAATAGATAACAAAGTATAACAAGAGAACGTCTGAAAATGAGAACACTGACAAATATCAAGAAACATTCTCCATACGACAACTCAACGATCACAAAACGGCTACCAAGACTGAGATTCTTATAAACGCTCTTCGTAGAAAGTTCACCGTAGTGAATACGAGAGTGCATATTTTTCAGAAATTTTGTCCTCAAGTGACAATTTCAATTGAAAGAAGTATTAGCTGCAAGGCTGAGAATGAAGTTGGTAGGAACCATTTGGGTTACAGAGCATCTAGTCTCCTTACGGTATTGCGAGACAGAAAGTAAATGGAAGGCTATTTCCAGATTAGTCTGTCAGCGTTGATCTTATGACTGACCATAAAAATAATTATCCAAATACACTCACACAGCAACCTACCTTACACTAAAGCTGAGATATAAATGAATGGGTTATTAGGATTCACTCAATAATGTGAATTTAATCTAATGAAGAGAATATGGAATTGATGATATAGATGATGATCAAAATTTGAGACTTAAAAAATGATAGCAGAATAATTGCGTGTGAGAATAGAGTACTCGACGTATGTACTTCAAGAAAAAATACTATAAACAGGAAACAGCGCCTATAACGATACCTGAAACAATGATAAAACTGTAACAAGCCCTCCCTCGATCAACGCCGGTATGCAGAAAAATATACCGCATATAACGTAGTAATTAAAGAGAAAGAAAAGAGAGTGTCGAGCTCTTCACGCAACGCGTAATAAAATCAATATGAAGTTATATATGTAAGAAATGGTACAGGCTAAAATAAAATCAGAGGAATGTTAGCTACTTCAATCACGCTTAAGTGGTAATAAATCAAAAGGAATATGATAATCTGATATTCAAATCCTGCAATAAGCTACAGGCCAGCAGTATATAGTGAAGAAGAATAAAAATATAAAGGGTAGGAGTTGATATTCTCAATTAGCTGGATTTCCAGTAGTTGTTGAAGCCGTCAGATAATGGCTTCTTGTACCAAGATTGACGAATCGAACTAATTATTCTCCGCGCGGACAAGAACCAACCGTTGTAAAGAAAAAGAAGACGTCACAGTGAAGATCAAGAGCTTGGTCAGAAGGCCAGTGCCTGGATGTACTTCAGCACCTTTGAGTGGATCCAAGACGAAACTTCAGCTTGTCTGATCGCTGCTGGTAGGCGATAGTCAAACTTTTACGATATTAATCCCCTCTATAATTAAGGTGCTTCCAAAATGAGCGAAGCTAATGAACTAAACGCACACAAAACACTGACTTTGCAAGTTTTCTGTCATCAATTCTTTTGATCCTTTGCGGGTTACTCTACGGTAATAAAACAAGAGTAAGAGGTCAAAACTCAGAGAGACTTGATTCACGTTGATCGCCTCGATTTCTAGTAAGTAACTGATTCGTTTCCCCACGAGTGAAAATCTACTTAATTTCGAAATATCCTTGGTTCTGTAACGACGCTGCCAAAGACCACTCATAGCAAGGACTTCGTGATCGATATTGTGCATATCACCAAACAAGGGTATGTAACTTCATATGACTAAAGCTAACGTGTACCGAAAAATAAAATTCACGATTATAATTATTAATTGCATTCTCAACATCAAGAAGCGAATGGTGATTTAAAAAATAAGTGGAGTATTTCATTTGATTGAGAATCTCGGGAGGTAAGAATTTAAATGGGTGAAAAGTCTGAAATCTTAGAATGAAACGTAACAGATTGTTTCTATAGAAAATAGATTTAGCCTAATGAAACTGTAGATGAGCTATAATTGTACCACTGAGCCTCATAACAATTGTTACTTAGGAAGTGAAGCTACGTTTGAGATGAACCAAGGACGGAAATACCCGCTCCAAGGAGCTCCGCACTTTCGGCATCGTGAAAAACTTTCTACAATAGCTCTTAACGATATCCATATTGTGAGAAACAGAAGTGAAAATGTTGAAACACGATAATATGATCAAAGTTATTTGTTATTTAAACCGAAGAGAAATATCACTCGTATGAGTTGGAAACTCTTGCGGTTGTCAATTCTCTCAAGCGTTTTCGGAAGTATCTTCTTTGTATACAATTCACTCTTATAACAGATTGCAATGCTATGAAGTCCACAACAACACAAAAAGATATTCCACATCGCATTTCTTGCTAGTGGTCGTACACGCAAGATTTTAAGTTTCTATTATTTATCATAAGAGTAACTCACAACCATACGTTGAATATCTCAGTCGCCCTGCCGCAGATTACAATTGGTTGTATGTCGGACAACGCGGTGACGTAGAAGTATGGAAATCAATCAAAGACCCGGTAGATAGAATTTCAGGTTTATCTCATTTTATTGTCCGTGTAGGAATTTCACATTATGGTGTCAATATCTCCAACGAACATTCTCCCAAACTTTTCGTGCCACGTTGAAGTTGCCTAGGTTTGCTAAGAATACTTCACGGCGAACAGTGTCATGTTGGTATCGCTGAAACAATTGTTTAGATCCGAAGATATTTTTGGTTTCCCCGCTAGCAATATTTTGTAAAATCTTAAATTAAGTATTGTCTCATCTGTGCTGCTGGAAAGACACAGTCTGGACCACTACAAGGTTGTATAACTAACGTTGAAAGACCGTCTTACCGATGAATGTTGTGCATGTGGACTGTTTAGGTCCGTTAACTTCCACATGCAAAGGATGTGAACATATTCTTGTATTTATTGATGCATTCATCAAATATTGTATACAACAGCTGTTGGAAACTGAGAATACTGACAAAACTATGTTAGCATTCTATCCATTCATATCGTTATCTGGTACTTCAAAGTAATTAATAATGGATGCAGGGTCCAGTTTTAGAAATTTAAAGATACCCGAATATTTAGATGGACTAGGTCTAGATTATCATCAAACTACTCCTGATATACATCGATCAAATGGGCAAGTCGGGCGATATATGAGTACTCTAATGAATCTGATTGGAATATAAATTAGATTTGAGCTAGGATGAGCAAACGATTTGTGGAAGATACATTAGTTTTGAACTTAAGCTTTCAAAAGGTCACGCGTACTCCATCCTTGGTAGCTATTATCGGTATTGAAAGTTCAACTTCGTTAATTCAGTCATTATTTAAATCCTAAGTACTGATTTGCAGCCATTGCGTAATATGAAACTTGATCGGTAACGAGTCAAAGAGCGACTTGACTATCTTACTGGTGAACCCATTGAAGAGAATCGGAAACGGAGAGATTCGAAAGAATTCGCTATAGGTGATTTTGTTTTGGTGCATCGTGAATGATACGATGCATAGAGGCAAAATTCAGTATGAATTTCAAGGACCGTTTGAAATAATAAGAATCTCTCCAGAACATCGCTATGAGCTCAGACGAGACTATTACTAAAGCAGCAAGAGAACTACAAAGGCCCTGGCCAAGTGATTGTTCTCCAAGCTTGAACGAGTCTGAATTATTGAAGTATCTTGAAAGCGATTCAAGGTGTGTATGAAATAGAACTTTTATGATTGCATTATGTTTTCCAATGTTGGAAGCTACTACGCTGCGCATTGTGGTTTTATAAATTTATTGTTGAAGCTACTACGCCTTGCATTATGTTTTCCAATGTTGGAAGCTAATACGCTCCGCATTGTGGTTGCATAAATTTGATGTTGGAAGCTACTACGCTTTGCATTATGTTCCCCAATGTTGAAAGTAATTACGGTTTGCATTGTGATTTTTGGATTAAATGTTGGAAGCTATTTCGCTTCGCATTGTGACTGTTCGCATGTGCCTCGCGTTGGATATATCGATGATTACTACTACCGGATTCTGCAAAGATTGAAATTTTGATTTGCATAGTATTGTGCTGTTTCACATTAGCGATGACGCAGATCCAATTTCTTCCGATTGTAATGTTCATTGCTTGACGAAATCAGTTTTTAATTAAATAAAAGTCACTATTTAATAATCTAAATGAAATAAAAGTTTTATTCTTCTTATGTCACTAATAACACTATATTTATATATTAATCACTTAATTCTAATTCAAACAAGGTCCCAGATATTTATATTTCACTATTTATGTACACTATTCATTTTATTAGTCACTGTTCATTATTTATTTCCACACTACTACTCTTATTACTGTACTGTCCTACACGTCTTTCGCTTGGCCTTATATAGAGAAATATTGTTCTCGAGTTTTCCATTTCTCGACTCTCTCCATTTCTAGAAATCACTGGAGGCTTCCATTGAGAGGGGTGATGGGCTGCGACGCGATGCGGCGTAAGCGGCTGGAGAAGCTCCACCCCATACTACGTCGTTTTTACGAGCTCCCCCCTCACTCTCGCACGTCACACTGCCCTCTTCTTAAGAATGTTTCGTCCCGAAACACACCTTCATGTCTATGCCGGGATCGACACTCGCCGCCCTTGGTGCAACCAGTAGTTTGGTAGAAGTAGCAGTCGACAGTTTTTGGTTCGATCGGGCCTGCTGGGTGGAAACAGCAGACCAATATTTGAATTCCGCTGTTCTGGAATGTTACCTCTATCATATTTCGAACGATCTTCCAATCTAATCCATCCAGACAGCAGCCTAATTTTGGTATTGCTAGTTTCAGGATGTCGTTCTGCATTAGATGGCCTCGCATGTGTTGCAGCGTTTCCCACATGGAACGGTAGGTTGGTTTGTGATGAAATTTATCTTTCGTTACCATGTGGTAAATATAGCGTTCCTTGGTTGTCGTATTGTCCCTCAGACAGATGGTCTTCCCTACTGTAGGCTTCTGGTGTTCTGACCTGCCAAACTTCTTCTTGAAAACTGCTGCTATCCCTCGGGACATCTTCAAATCTCCTGATACACAATGGGCCAAGGAGTAGTCGGCCGGGACTCTGAAAAGGTGCTGCTGCACTTCGGTAGTTATTCCGAATCGAGCCCGACGTCCACTTGAAGATGTCTTCATGAACTCCTCAAATGAATCTTCCTGCGCATGGATCTTACGAGCACGTGCGTCGTTGAGATCTTCATTATTGTCTCCTGCAAATGGTGCTAGCCGATTGGAGTGCACCACTCTTGATTTGCTCTTGGGGTTGCGTCTGATTTCGTAGATTATGTCGTTAATTCTTCTGATGACTTCGTAAGGACCTTCCCAAGATGTTTGTAATTTTGGAGACAGGCCACGTCGCCGCCTTGAGTTAAAAAGCCACACAGAGTCTCCCGGTTGAAAACCCCCGTCTTGTGCCTTGACGTCATAGGTCTCTTTCATCCGGTCGCTGGCGTTCTGGATATTTATACGGACTCGGGAGTGGATATCGTCCATCTGACGCCTTAAATTAATGACATAATCTTCACCAGCCAGGTCTTCTCCAGGTTTGCAGCCGAATTTTAGGTCGCATGGTAGCCGAAGTTCCCGTCCAAAAATAATTCTTGCTGGGGGTCTGTCCGGTTGTTTCGTGTACGGATGAGCGGTAGACCAGAAGAAACAGATGGAGATATTTGTCCCAGTCTCTCTGGTGATTAGAGACAACTTTGGCCAGGTGTCTGTCGATGGTCTTATTCATCCGTTCCACCATTCCATCAGACTGCGGATGTAATGCAGTAGTTCTGGTTTGACGAATATTCAATACTTCGCATATCCCTTGGAAAAGTGTGGATTCAAAGTTTCTCCCCTGGTCAGAATGGAGTTCCAAGGGTACGCCAAAACGACAGATCCAGTTCTTCACTAGGACGTCTGCAATAGTAGCGGCCTCTTGATTAGGAAGACCTCTAGGAACGATCAGCTGTTCTCTACTCTTGATTCCATCCGGATCTTTCAGGACACGCGTTCAAGACGCCTTCATCCAGGATAATGGAATCCCATTGCGCCCAGTATGATTTGACCGTCGGGGAGTATGGTGCCACCTCTTGCCATGTCGGTCTTGTTCCTTTCTTCTTCCATTCTTGAATAATTCGCAACTCTGAGACGCCATCTATGTCCTTTTCTATCTCTTGTGGTCGCCAAGAATCGTCAATGACAGTTGTCCGGAATGCTTTTGCTTCAGCCTTAGAACAATACTGACAATCTTTGGGACATGGTCGTCTTGATAAGGCATCAGCATTCTTATGCGCTGTACCGGCACAATGTTCAATGTCGAAGTCGTATTCTTGAAGTCTCTCGATCCAACGAGCGACCTGACCCTCAGGATTATTGAACCTGAGTAACCATTTTAGAGCAGCGTGGTAAGTTCTCAACAGGAATTTTCTGCCATACAAATATTTGTAAAAATGCTCGATGGACTTGACTTCTGCTAGTAATTCCCGTCTTGTGACGCAGTAGTTTCTTTCTGGCTTCGATAAAACCTTACTGAAGTATCCGATGACTCTTTCTTGACCATCCTGTAATTGGGACAAGACTCTCCCAATTCCGACATCGCTGGCATCCGTGTCCAAAATAAAACGTCCTTCCGTCTTCGGGTAACTCAGTAGGTAAGAGAACCAGGTTCTGGCGCAATCTCAAGGTCATCCGTGATAAGAACGTCTTAAGAAATGATAAGAACGTCTTGACTTCCCTTGGCTAACGTCTTAAGAACTGATAAGAGAACGTCTTAAGTTTCGTCTTAAGAACTTGAAGACGTTGGTCAACTTCTCCTTCGAGGTATGCAACGCGTCTCACTATTCTTTACTAGCTATGTGAAGTTTTCCAGATGCATACATACTCTGCCATCTATGAATAAGTAGTTTAAACTGTAAAAAAGATATCTTCTAATTGATAGAAACCTTGAAGCGATGAACAATGAATAAAAACTGGAACTATGTGTTTTTTTGAAGATAGAGTAAATACAGGATGTACATGTGCGATAATAAATGTTTCTGATAATTTTATATCTGTTCTATTTTTGCAAACTATTATCGTATAATTTTATGTTTGAAAGTCATCAGAATGTGTTGTAAGTTGTGAGTGTGTTTAAAGTTAATATATTTTTTGTCAAAAATACAGCAATACAGAAGTTTTTGATTCTGGAGTTGAACGTGAGTGACAGTGTTTTTCTATTTCAAACAGCCGATTTTTAAAAGTGTTTGCTTTTTAGATGTCTGATTTTATTGAAATATTTTTCGAGAAATCCGCGCCGTATGTCACTCTAATGTATAGTGGTGAAATTGAAGATTTGGGGAACCTCCAGCTGTGGCGGGCTGAAAGAACAATTTATGTATATGTAAGTACATTTTGAAGTGATTAAGAAATTTCTTCAATTTTTTTCTCTTTTTTTAGAACATTTATTGACAGTATGAACCAATAAAGCTATTTTCAACACTTGATTACTATTTACTTCTGAATTAACACCTTATGTTATTTTTTCTGTTATATTTTATATGTGAATTGTAATATTTATTTTTGACAACTTATTTAGAAGCGTAAAGTCCTATTTATAGGTTGTTTCCTATTTAAAATTTTTTCTACATTGATTTCTTCCAAGAGTAGTGAATAAATTTTTTTTTCTTATTTTAAGACAAAAAACCAACAGATTTAGGTGGGAACAGGTAATGTTATAATTTGATTTTTTTATTTAATTAACAAAAGAAAATATGAATATTCTTCTAACTTATTTGAAAATGTTGAGTGCTATATGGTTCTATAATTGTATGATTACAATATTTTTTATTCAATTTTTGTATAGGGTTTAGGAAAACAAAATTACAACTCAAAGCATGTAATGTACAGGTGGAGTATTAAATCATATATATTGTGAATATGTAGTGAGTTATTGATTATTATCACATTTTTGAATTTTGCTATACTATTTTTCTTGGTAACAGTGTCTTAAGAAATGATAAGAACGTAATTAGATATCTTGTTTTATTTTTTTATTGAATTTCTGTAAAGGTTGTTTTAAGAAGCTAATTTAAAACTGAAAACAAGTAATATAAAGATGGAGTATTGAATTATACATATAGTTATTATATAGTATTTTGAATATAGAAGTGTATTTGATCAAAATATTGGTATTGTTAGTCTGAATCAACAATTTCTATTATATCTTGGTTCGGTTGACTCAAATTTGGTAGCAATATACTAACTTCTGAAAAAACAGGATTTCGAATACAAGAATAATGAAATTTATACTTAATAAAACTTACGTATTATATATAATGTTCGATTATTTCTGAGTAGAAGAACTGTTCCTTCAACATTAGGTAATGCTCCGATGAACATTAATTGTGCACCAATACTTGGGTTCCCAATAATATATTCGTCGAAGTGATTTTGTAACTATGAAAAAATTGTTTTATTAGCTGATAAAGATTGAAAGAAGGAATACATACGTGTACGCTTCCCAATAGAAATAAAACTTGAATAAGTAAAGCTATAAAAAAATATATGTTATTGAATTTATTACGTATTATGTTTTGACTTACATACCGGAAGAGTCCATGATTTCTTTTCTACTTTCAAAATAGGCTTTAATTTCTTATATCAACAAAAATAAGAACTTGAATAATCAACTGTTATGTGAAAGACTGAATTTTGTTTTATCCCATTTGTTAAATTCAACTAATCTGCTCAAGTATAACACAAAATACAGGAAATAAAGAGTGATAAGTCATTTTTTACAGATTATGTATTGAGTTGATAATTTATTGAATTTCACCGTTCGGAATGAACTATTTTTTGCATTCACCAGGAATTGTAGAAAACTCAAATTTTAGGTACGCGTTCAGTATTGATGTAGTTATATGCAAAATTAATTGTCGTCAGTCACCCCAGATTGAAAGCTTTGGAATTGCTGGTTAAGCAATCGAGCTATATTTTCTATTCATTGAAAGAATAAAGACAATTTTAATTAGGTTTTGAATAATTCAAAGTTCAATCGTCTATAACTTATCAATGGGTGGAGTAATCATGACAAATTTCTTACACATTGTACTTGTATCCATTTACTATTAGTAGCCCCAGTTTGGAAGTATTTTATAGGCTGGTTACAAAATTAAACTATGTTTTCTATTCATTAAGAGAATAGAGATAATTTTTAATGTGTATTGAATAATTCAAAGTTCAATCGTCTATAACTTATCAATGAGTGAAGTTATCATACCAAATTTTTGACACATTATACTTGTATCCATTTTCTATCAGTAGCACCAGTTTGAAAGTATTCTATGGACTGGTTACAAAATTAAACTATGTTTCCTATTCATTGAGAGAAAAGAGACAATTTTTGATGTGTATTGAATAATTCAGAGTTCAATCGTCTATAACTTATCAATAGGTAGAGTAATCATGACAAATTTTTCACACATTATACTTGTATCCATTTACTATCAGTAGCTTCAGTTTGGGAGTAGCTTATGGGCTGGTTACAGAATTAAACTATGTTTTCTATTCATTGAAAAAATAGAAACAATTTTCAATGTGCATTGAATAATTCAAAGTTCAATCGTTTATAACTTATCAATGAATGAAGTAATCTTGACAAATTTTTTACACATCATACTTGTATCCATTTACTATGAGTAACCCCAGTTTGAAAGTATTCTATGCGCTAGTTACAAAATTAAACTATGTTTTCTATTCATTGAGAGAATAGAGACAATTTTTAATGTATATTGGATAATTCAAAGTTCAATCAACTATAACTTATCAATGGGTGAAGTACTCATGACAAAATTTTTAAACATAATACTTGTATCCATTTACTATGAATTAAGTTTGGGAGTATTCTATGAGCTGGTTACAAAATTAAACTATGTTTTCTATTCATTGAAAAAATAGAAACAATTTTCAATGTGCATAGAATAATACAAAGTTCAATCGTTTATAACTTATCAACGAATGAAGTAATCATGACAAATTTTTCATACATTATACTTGTATCCATTTACTATGAGTAACCCCAGTTTAAAAGTATTCTATGAGCTGGTTACAAAATTAAATTATGTTTTCTATTTATTGAGAGAATAGAGACAATTTTTAATGTGTTTTGAATAATTCAAAGTTCAATTGCCTATAACTTATCAATGGGTAGAGTAATCATGACAAATCTTTCACACATTATACTTGTATTCATCTACCATTGGTAGCCCCAGTTGGAGAGTATTCAATGGGCTGATTACAGAATTAAACTATGTTTTCTATTCATTGAGGGAATAGAGACAATTTTCGATGTGTATTGAATAGTTCAAAGTTCAGTCGTCTATAACTTATCAATGAATAGAGTAATCGTGACAAATTTTCCACACTGTATACTTGTATCTATTTACTATTAGAAGCTACAGTTCAAAAGTATTTTATGGACTGGTTACAAAATTAAACTATGTTTTCTATTCATTGAGAGAATAGAGACAATTTTTAATGTCTATTGAATAATTCAATGTTCAATCGTCTATAACTTATCAATAGGTGGAGTAATCATTACAAATTCCTCACACATCATACTTGTATCCATTGACTATTAGTAGCCCCAGTTTGAGAGTAATCTATGAGCTGGTTACAAAAATTGAGCCATGTTTTCTATTCATTGAGAGAATAGAGACAATTTTTAATAATGAATAATAGACCTTTCCACGACTAGTTATGCGCATGCGTGTCCGCTATTCTAAAAGGCGGCAATGTGAAAGTCTTGGGCACTTTTTATAAATATGGCTGGGCAACAACGATCTTCACTATTATTAACAGTTCAATCAGATGAAGATTGATTGATGGTGTCTTATTAGTTCATTCGACAGTGGAAGCTCGTAGCTTCATACAATTACGACGACGATTGAAATGCCATGCTTGTCCCTAAGGTGGTAATAAAGCAGAACTTATTGATAGGCTAGGATGACAAATATATACATATTATTTTAAAATTAATTATTACAATATTAATTTCGAATATGAAGAATGATAATCAAAAAATACAGTAATTGATCACATTTAAAACATTTTGGGCAAATTTTCAGATATTTTTGCTTCATTGATTCAATAAGTTTTTGCGAGTTTCAAGACAAGGCTTTGGAAAATTAATAAAATAATATTAATTGTCCGAGAATGACTTACTACGCATATTGCTGCAACATTTTCCATAACAACAGCGCTATTTTGCTCCTTTGTAAAATGATAACAATAACATTATATATATATTTTTATATTGAAAAGCTTGTATTATGATTTTACTGTAAATATATAACAATCAAAACTGTTCCAAATAAGAATTTTTTGAGAACTTACATTGGAAACATAGTATTAACGGCTTATTAACGTATAAAGTGCCCGAAAAACATGGCGAATATCGAGGCATGCGCATAAAAAATTTTCAACTATGAAAAGGACTATTCAAAGTTCCATTGTCTATAATTGCCGTTCACGCAGAGACCCGCCTTAAGATAATAATTGAGAGAAATACTCACACTGCAGTGCGAGTCCTTCTTTAATACTATGTCAGGAATTTTCACGCAAGTTTCAACAACAATTGTTCAAAGTTTCAACTCAGTAGGACGAACGATGCGCGAACAATCAGCTATCGCACGCCAACTATTGTACGCGAATATTGCTATTTCAGAAACTTTCACGCAACTATCAAGATCAACTTACAAAGAGCCAACTCAATTGAATGATCGATACGCGAACGTTCAAATACGATTCGTGCGCTACTCATTATACGTTGATCTGTAAGGTTATTCATCCAGTAGATACTTTAAGAGTCATCACAAAATTTAGATTTTTGTTCTATTAAAATAAGAAATATGAATATGTAAATTGATAACTTTATTTTGAATGCTGCCATTATAAATTATTAAATATAAAGACATCAGTGTTTACTTAAAGATGTAACTCAAAATTAATTTTAATCGAATTTATTTTGTTATTTATATAGTAACAAATCTTTATTCATGCGAAATTACACTTTGGTGCTTGAGAGTCGAGACACAAATCCGAGCACAAATCATTCGAAAGCAACAGAAAAATTCCGAGCACGTGTTGCATACAACATTTTTTCCTACAAATGTCAAAAAATTATTCAAAACATATTAAAATACTAAAATTAGTGGAGTTGTTTATCATGCAAACGTGTACGAAATAATTTGTGCACGTATTCAAGATAAAATCAGTGCACGAATTAGATACCTCGTGCACTTTGTCATGATAAACATCTCTAATGTAACATTTAACATACTATATTGATGTACAAATGTCATCATTTTTTGACGTTTTCGTCTTAGAAAAAAAAAAATAAGTGTCTTTTGATTCCTGTACTTTTGATATGAAATTAACTTGACAACAGCGTATCTTATAGTTGCCTGCTAGAATTCAGTGCTTACTCGATGCAAGGCGGCTCTACAATACATTCTACTTTCAATTTTGAATCTGTGACGGCATATTAACTCAATTTTCTTGTTATAGTTTGTTCATACGTTTTTGTTGATAATTTCTCCTCATTTCCTATGTATTTATATATATATATATATATATATATATATATATATATATATATATATATATATATATATATATATATATATATATATATATATATATATATATATATATATATATATATATATATATATATATATATATATATATATATATATATATATATATATATATATATATATATATATATATATATATATATATATATATATATGTTTGTCAAATGATCATTTTGGGGTCTTGATAATTTATTAAACAGTCAGTTTTGGGTCTTCTAGTCATTGTGGGGTCCTCAAACCGACAGTCTGGGGTCCTGGGCGAGAACCATAAAGAACAAGTCGGTCATTAGTTCTAAACATTTGGATCTAAATAATTAATGTTGAATTTTTTGTTGGATGTTTTCAACACAATTCCTGTGCATATTATTAGGTATTTTGAGCAAAATCAGGAATAAAAAAGAATATTGAACAAATTTCACTGAGAGAAATTATTATTTTTCTCAAATCCATGAGGATAGGCAGAATAAATATAAGCAAGAAAGTTTATCGTCTATAAGTAAAGTTTTGCGGCTGATCAATGATCGTGTATAAATATTTGGTGAACATTCAATGAAATATCCTCAAGACAATGTACTTGGAAAAATATTTCGATCCACACACAAATACATTATTAGCAGTCAAATATACATAAATAACGCTTTATTTATGATAAAGGATCAAATCTATCATTAGCATTACTATGAACTTCGAGTTGTGGTGGCTTTAACAAGTAACAGGTAGTGAAGGTGTATAAAATTACAGCCTAAACAAATCATAGTGTGAAGCATGGTTGTTTGATATTTATATATCGAATTTATTTTGTTATTTATATAGTAACAAATCTTTATTCATGCGAAATTACACTTTGGTGCTTGAGAGTCGAGACACAAATCCGAGCACAAATCATTCGAAAGCAACAGAAAAATTCCGAGCACGTGTTGCATACAACATTTTTTCCTACAAATGTCAAAAAATTATTCAAAACATATTAAAATACTAAAATTAGTGGAGTTGTTTATCATGCAAACGTGTACGAAATAATTTGTGCACGTATTCAAGATAAAATCAGTGCACGAATTAGATACCTCGTGCACTTTGTCATGATAAACATCTCTAATGTAACATTTAACATACTATATTGATGTACAAATGTCATCATTTTTTGACGTTTTCGTCTTAGAAAAAAAAAAATAAGTGTCTTTTGATTCCTGTACTTTTGATATGAAATTAACTTGACAACAGCGTATCTTATAGTTGCCTGCTAGAATTCAGTGCTTACTCGATGCAAGGCGGCTCTACAATACATTCTACTTTCAATTTTGAATCTGTGACGGCATATTAACTCAATTTTCTTGTTATAGTTTGTTCATACGTTTTTGTTGATAATTTCTCCTCATTTCCTATGTATTTTTATATATATATATATATATATATATATATATATATATATATATATATATATATATATATATATATATATATATATATATATATATATATATATATATATATATGTTTGTCAAATGATCATTTTGGGGTCTTGATAATTTATTAAACAGTCAGTTTTGGGTCTTCTAGTCATTGTGGGGTCCTCAAACCGACAGTCTGGGGTCCTGGGCGAGAACCATAAAGAACAAGTCGGTCATTAGTTCTAAACATTTGGATCTAAATAATTAATGTTGAATTTTTTGTTGGATGTTTTCAACACAATTCCTGTGCATATTATTAGGTATTTTGAGCAAAATCAGGAATAAAAAAGAATATTGAACAAATTTCACTGAGAGAAATTATTATTTTTCTCAAATCCATGAGGATAGGCAGAATAAATATAAGCAAGAAAGTTTATCGTCTATAAGTAAAGTTTTGCGGCTGATCAATGATCGTGTATAAATATTTGGTGAACATTCAATGAAATATCCTCAAGACAATGTACTTGGAAAAATATTTCGATCCACACACAAATACATTATTAGCAGTCAAATATACATAAATAACGCTTTATTTATGATAAAGGATCAAATCTATCATTAGCATTACTATGAACTTCGAGTTGTGGTGGCTTTAACAAGTAACAGGTAGTGAAGGTGTATAAAATTACAGCCTAAACAAATCATAGTGTGAAGCATGGTTGTTTGATATTTTCTACGGAGTACTATTAGGTACAATTGATCTCATTCATTGGTAGACACTTGATATGGAAGAAACCTCCCTCCAGGAAACCTTAACCGTTCAATGAATAGTAATTATTGTACTTACGTTATAATAACGTTATAGTGAAATATCCGAGCTTTTATATAATATGTTACTTGGGCAACTATTTGAAAACGTTTCTCTAGTTACCGGATAGTTTTGAAGGTTCCAACATCCTCGTACCAAACATAATCTAAAGTCAGCTGTAGTTGCAGATGCTCAAGCAATAAATAGGATATAAGCAAGTGAAACAGTTAGGTATTTGGGTTCATTGAATAATTCATTCATACAGAAACAATTTATGAATCATAAATAAAACTCCATCCAAGTATTTACCACAATTTTGAAGTTAATTTATTGATAGAAAAATCATTTTATAAATCAGTAAAGAACGATAAGGAATTTATATGTACCTACCCTTGTGCCAATAAGAATTAATAAAACTACTTCTAGAGTCTGGATTATTTATGCTCTTCTAATTGTATCAATTCTTACCGTTATGACCCAGTACAACATTCATTATGAGACGTAATTAGGTAATTCAATTTGAGGAGATGATACTCAGAAGAAGCTTTCTACAAATTACACATATTTATTTCAATAACTGTGAATCATCAATAAAATGATAAATATAATTAAGAAAGTTAATATTTACATTCTTTTTCATTTATTAAATTGATATTAACATATGTTACAATGTAAGGTTAGAATTAACATATCATATGGGGAACGCGTACATCACTCTAAATTACAAACACAGTTTCGTACAAACATGACTTATTACAAACACAGTTTCGTACATTTAGCGAAAACTTAAATTAATGTCCTATCTGAGCTTCAAGCTCAAGTCTAATAATGACAGTTTGATTTTTAGCTGACAGATGGCGACAATAGTGAATTTGTCTAGATTTATATATTAGCGAATATAAAAATATATGCTTCACATCAGAGTTCAAAAAAAAAGACGGCAGTAATAGAAATTTTAATGTGAATAGGTTTAACAATTGTTTTCTTGATAAAATACAGCACATAATTTTCCCTGGATAGGGATCCATACATACTGGATATAATTGATACTTTTTAATAAGTTTAAGCAACTCGATTGTGAAACAATTGATTTTAAAGTCACAGTCGTTTATGTATCCTGAAATAATTATTTTTTTAGGCGATCATAACAAAAAAGTTGTTTCTATGGCTCCTTTTGCGGCCGTGAAGTTTCACTTTTTGGTACAAATCTGTCATATTCCACTTTTTGGGACTCATCTGTCAAATATTACTTTTTTGGGACTGATCTGTCGAATACTACTTCAAAAACACTTCATACCTACCTGTATGGACTGCTTGATGAACTCTTTAAGAAACAGTTTTCGCCGAAATACATATTATATTCTTCCGTCAACCTTCATAGTTCGTGCAATTCAAGAAATTGATACGCATTTTCCACAAATGTCATTTTGATAGGAGACAATCAAATAAAACAATTTCAACGGTAACTAAGATTTTTAATTGCAATGTTTTAGAAATAAATAAATAAAATGTTGTGGTTTTAAATTATTTCGTGATGATCGCCTAAAAAACGCTGTGTGCACCTCGGCCTACAGTTCTTTTTTGGTCTCACCTGAATTGCCGCCTCAGCTACGCTTCGGCCGCAAACAACAGATTCGACCAAAAAAGATTTCCTTTACGGCCTTAATACACAAATAACTATTTTAATGTCCGACTGGTCTATTATTGTTGTCATAATAACACTGATTTCAGGGTAATTACCCAACAAATAATACCTGAGGGCAATATGTCTCAAAATAATGCCCTCGGGCATTATTTTGAAAAATAACAAACAAGTTTCCCAGTTCCAGCAAGTAACTATACCCAAGTAGCAATGACTGACGGTCGACCAAAATGTGACGTCGCATTTTAGTCATATTGAAGTCATAATGTGACCGTCATATTAAGACGTCATATGACGTTAAACTGACGTCACACGTCAGGTCAAATTGTGGTCATAAATTGACTTCAAGAAATAACGTCATATGATGTTGAAGTAACGTTATAATTTGATTTTATGTTTCAGCGTTTTACAGAATCATACTTATTTTTTATATGATTCTTTAGTCATATTTTTTTAGTCAGTGTGGGTATTTCTCAAGTTACCATATCTGAAAATCAACGTTGTATATTGGTTGTATGAACGTCATACCTAGACGTCATTTTGTTACCTCAAATGTATGTAGAATCGACGTTTTTATTTACGTACATTATTCACGTAGTTGAAATGTTATATTTCAACGTCATATTCAAGCTGTATTGACGTCATAATTTGATATTATGTATTTTGAAAGTTATTAACAAATAGACCGAAAACAAATATGTGAAAAAAAAAATTCTGCATATTTTTAACCTATTTAAATGTTTATGAGTTATTTTTTTTCTGAAATTTTTATTCGAAAGAATCTTTGTATTCTATTGTGAAAAATATTATAATTTTTTTCGATTAATAATTAATTTTCCAGAAGTTACGGATATAGACTTTCGTTTACTGAATTGTTGATTTCCATGCTCCAAATTTTTATCAACAAAAAAAAATGATTGAAAAATTTAAAAAAATGAATGAATTTTTTTTTTAACTTGTACTAATGTACAGCAAATCTATTTTTGAATTATTTTTATTTATTTTTAATACGATTTTTTCAACTAATTGTTATGAACAAATGCATTCCTTTTTTGAAAATAAGGGTGGTCAAATTCATACAGCCCCCGAGCAGTGGGAAGAAAAAAAAAGCGTTCACTAAACTAAAATTCATTTTCAATTTTACTATTTCCAATTTTATACTCTTCACTGAATTATGGACGAATATGGAGAGTGACATAGATTTTTTTTACGAGCTCTGCTTGTTTATCGTGAATAATACGGGAATAAGAGAGTAAAATTTTGATTATTCTTCTTTCTTGAAATTATGCTTATTCTCAAATTTTAGTACACTGAATGGAACCCAAACAAAATATTTTAGATTTGAGGGATGAGTCACTTGTAGACTGTCCAGCCAAGGCAGACAAGTCCTTTCAGATTCTTCGTGTTTTCTGTTTGACGAAGTTACATATGTATCAAGTAAGTTAATTATGTAGTAATATTCCGCAATTTTTTTTAAGTAATACATTATTCATTTGCAGAATGCCATGTGATTGTATTGAATGGAAACTCGGAGATAGCAGTGGTTGAATATCTTGGTCCAGGAATGGAATATTAGCAAGATGGCCCTATCATCAAAAGAATATTCCGATAAAACATAGGAAGATAGTAAAAGAGCGATGGATGAATTCGATGTGTGTGAAGTAGAAATTACGAACTCATTCGGTTTAAAGTAAATTAAAAGAGATAGTTTGCCTTTGCTTTGCAGTTAATTATATATTTTTTTGTTGGTGAATATTTTCTCCTATATAAAACTTCTCTTAATGTACAATTATAAGTTTTTTTTTTTATTCGTTTTTTTATTGATGTAAATATTTATTTTTGACTATAATAATAATTATATTTTTAGTTCCGTTGAATCCTATTCTGTATGTTAGTTTATATGTCTAAATATTAAAATTTACATTTTATTATTTTTTTTTTTATTTACCAGTTTAATTCATTTTTGACGTTAAAATTGAGTAGTAAAGTGACGTTGTGGTATGCTATCAACAGTTATTATTTTAAACGTCACAAATTAACGTCACTTTCGACGTCATTAAAAAACTTTAATTCTACGTCAGCATAATGGTCTATTTGACGTCACAAAATGATGTCCGTAAGCTACTTGCTATGACGTTTTGAGAACCGTCAATGGACCAGGTCTGTGATGTCGATACAACGTTGTATCTTGATCACTTATGTTATTTGGGTGTTGTAATTATTTTTGAAAAAAAGTTGTTAAAAGAACAAATATCCTAAAAAACATGAGTAATATTTATTTGTAAATTCAAGGGGTGAAAAAACTGATATTCACCCGTATTCTAAAATAGAATCAATCACTTTTTATCGAACGATCGATAAAAATTCATCGATTGAGTCACAGAATATTACTAATTATCTCATCATTCTGTACCAATAATAACAATAAAAATAGTATTGGGTGAACTCTATTCGAGTACTAGTATTTGAGAAAAAAATATACATTTTGACGAATTAATTTCCTTACATCAGCTAAAGTGATGACCGGTTGCATTCCCTGTCCCTTGAATTTTAGGTTTCGTTTAACAGAACAATATCGTATCAAGACTCCAAAAGTTAACTGTGGCATGAACATTGTTGTCATTATTACGATTCGATACTTCTTGTTTGAGTGAAACTTAAAATCTAAGCTAGAGCGGTGCAACTGGCTATAACTGATGTAAATTGATCTTCACAGTTTGTCATCAATATCTTGGAGCTTTACAAACAATAACCAGCAAAGGGCTACTATTTTAAAGTGAGCACAATGATAAAATCACGTACTTGCAGGAAGTCAAATGCAATAGCACAAAAACTAGATGATTTTATAAAAATACTTCAAGAAAGCTGGCTAAGGTAAATTCAATGATTACAAATCTTAGAGCGAAGTCGCTACATTTGTTAAAGCTAGAGAGTGAGGAATAAGAATAAGTAATAAGTGTCGGAAAGGGAATCAGTTAAATTTATAACTTTTTATTTCCATATCTGTATTCGAATTTGAACTTCGCGCCTATATTTTGCCTACAATTTTAGGGTACGCTCGAAAATTGGCTCTGAGCACTCTGAGAGCGCTCGATTTGCTCCGTAGCGTTCGAAAATAAAATCAGGAGCGCTTGGAGCTCGCGATCTGCGTTCGCTTATTGACTCACGGAGAGTATGTATATATCATTATATAGAACAGACTTTTAAAATTGAGAAATATGTTGGAAATATTATACCACTTATGATTGATAATTTATTTAAAAGAATTACATCCTCATGTGACAAGTCGCACATAGAACATTGATATAAATAATTACAGACATCTTCTACAAAGAAATGAGTTTTAGAGAATAAATAATTAATGTTTGTTTATCTCTAACCTCAGTTCACAAACGTCACTTTGACAAGGATCTAAGCGCTCGATGGTTGATCTCTGAGCAGATCAAGTGCGCTCGAAATGCTCCGTGAGTCAATAAACGAACGCAGATCGCGTGCTCCGAGCGCTCCAGATTCTATTTTCGAACGCTACGGAGCAAATCGAGCGCGCTCAGAGTGTTCAGTCAATTTTCGAACGTACCCTCCTTCGTGGATCCTTGTCAAAGTGACGTTTGTGAACTGAGGTTAGAGATAAACAGACATTAGTTATTTATTTTCTAAAACTCATTTCTTTGTAGAAGATGTCTGTTATTATTTATAACAATGTTCTATGTGTGAATTGTCACGTAAGGATGTAATTCTTCTAAACAAATTATCAATCATAAGTGGTGGTTTCAAATGATAAATATATTTTTTCACATGAGTTCCATCTGAAATGCTGATCAAATATTTTGTCTGATGAAGATTGTTCTTCGAACACAAATTCGAATAAATAAATGGTTTCATAGCCACAAATAATTGTGGAGAAGCTTGTACAACAGATTTCTCTGATTATTCTTATGTTATAACATACTTATTAAGTAATTATGTAATAAGCCAACATGAATATACTAAATATTTTCATGAAAATTGTTAATTATGTTGCAGTGAAACTCTGATCCTACACTTTGTTTTTAGGTAATTCCAAGTGAAATTTCTGGATCAAACTTACCAAATATGAACAGAAAATTTTCATATCTGCTAAACATAATTCAAAAATTAAGACCTTCAGATATCATATATCTTTTCATTCAATTGGAAAACGTAAAAATTAAATTACAAAAAATTGTACTATAATTGAGATGAAGCTGCCTTAATCACTTTGTAAACCTATTTTATATACATAAAATAATCAGAATTACCCTTTTCTCCTACAATCTCGTGAGAGAGTGAAGGAACAAATCAGGTACTCACTGGAATAAATGAATATTGGCAGAGTGTCTTTCTATAAGGTATATTTGAAGCAAATTTGTTTTATAATTACCTTTATCAAACCGAATATAAAATCACACATGAGAACACTTTTGGAATAAACGATACAAGGCATATTTTTTATTCAATTCCGAGAAGTTTTTCCTGCTAAAATTTATGCATAAAAAGAATCGTCATCCAGCATGCCATTTGAAGGTTGTAATATCAGCAGATTTGTTGGCTAACAAAGTCGTAAGCAGTGGCCAGTGTAAATGTCCTCATTCAGTAATTTCAAGATACTTTTAATAATGTGTTGATAGTGATACCAGAAGCTTGTGCAGGGCATTTTTGATTAGTATATCGCTGAAAGAATCTTTTCTGTGAAAACTTCTTTGGACGTAGAGAAATGTACTATCTACACTTTTTCACAACATTGATAGCAAATACTTTCTCAATAATATGGTGAATTTTCAAGAAATGTGGATCTTGGTATTGATTATTGAATCAATCGAATATGACCCTGTATTGTACATGTATTTTCAAATTGATCAATTACATCTACTGGCACCTGCGACCTCCATTATTAGTGTAACCTAGAATAATTTAAAATTTATACTGAATATTATGTAAAAATGAGAGTTGTATCTTAATCACCAATACTGTTTGTCGGGAGCTGCCTTCAAACAATTTCCGATGTGTTCTTTTTCCCAAATGCTTGAATTCTTCGGTTTCTACCCTTTAGATTCACTTTTCAAATAAGCTGTCAGTTTGACGTATTTTGAGATATCCATATTTTTTTTCACTTTTATAGTAGCTTTCAATATGGAATACTTCATCCACAATAAAACCGCATATTTTTTCTTGATATTCAAGAAATATGAAAACAATGACTTCTTCATTCATTGTCCTTACTCTTCGTTGTTCTTCCCAGTCGCTAAATGAGCCAAATGCTTTTTTATAAAGTGCCTTGAATTTGTCAGGCATTAAACGCAGAGTTGATTCTTGAACTTTCTCAAGACTTTCTGCAGGAATAGAGTCAATTTCTTTCATTCTACTCCAAATACACCATTTTTTATCAATCTGTTCACACAGAATCAGAGTAAACAAGCTTACCATAGTAGCCAGTCATAGCTTTCAAGATTTCACGGAGTTTTGAGATGACAGATGGCATTCAGTGATTTCCGTCTGACATCGAGAATTCAAGATGCCAGATTGGAATGATTCTTAATAATATTTTGATGAAAAGTTCTAGCGTTTGAACACTTAAACGCCTACTGAAAAAATTATTCAATCTGTTCAATATATTACTAGTATTTAACAAATTCTAATCAGTTTCAGTTTCTTCATGAATTATTGCTGTCAAATAATTGTTTATTTGATAGAGTGAATTTTATTTATTGTGGAAGTAAATTATTCTATTTTTTATAAAATTGAGCATAAAACATATTTTTTGAAAAATCATTATCGCAGGATCAATAATGAATGTTTGTGACTTCAAAATTAGCTATTTCACAATCGTGCTGCTTAAATTTATCTTTAAAAATGTATCAATTATATCCAGTATACATGTATGCCATCCAACGCAGATTATGAGATACCTTTTATTGAAAAAAAATATTAAACTTAAAATTTTATTACTACCGCTACTTTTTTAACTTTGATGTGAGGCTTATATTTTTATGTTTGATGATAAATCTTGACAAATTCAGTGCTGCCGCCACCTGCGAGCTAGAAATCTAACCGTGACTATTAAATTTAGGCTCGAAGCTCAACTAGGACAATAATTTAAGTCATAATTAGGTTTTCGCTAAATGTACGAAGCTGTGTTTGTGATAAGTCATGCTTGTACGAAGAAGTGTTTTTAATTTAGCGCTTTGTACTGCTACCCAGCTAATGTACCGCAAGTTACAACAATTTGAATGGGCAGAAGTTGTTCTGAAACAACCTCATGGTATCCTGAGTAAAATATTATTTTCTGAATCCAAAACTCCTATTGACACAATTTAATCCATCAAAGACTTTCCTAGAACCCTGAAGATTTCATTCTTGTCCAGCTCCAAAATTTTCAAAAAACGAACACACCTTTTGCTTCACCATTGGATAGTCAACAAAAAGTCTCCTTTTGCCATCTTTGCTAAGTGCTTTTGGATAACTAATACATCTAATATGGTACTCACTTCACTATAGAGCAGTTTCTATAAAAAGTCTTCACATATGCAGCAAGTTTTCATCATTCATGAGATGAAAGCTGCCCCTGTAGGGCTTATCTCTGAATTATTGCTCCATCACCAATAGCACTACTGCCAATTGAATTTATTATTCTTCATTTCTGCAATATGACTCAAGACAAAATCCAGCGCAAATTGAAGGAATGGATTATTGTTTATGACTGCTTCTATGTTAACATGTTTATTTTTTTTTTAATTTCATGTTCAAAAATCTTCTACTCCTATGAAAGGAGAATTTTTTGTATTAATTTATGATAATGCTCCATTTTGTTTTCCATATATGTGGCTATTGTCAGCAGAATTATGCAATTACAAAAAAAAGTATGCACTATTCTCAAATTAACAATAATAGAATGAGAGGAGCCCAAAGTGTGAATATTACAAGAGAAAAGGGGATGGTTTTTAGAAATAAAAACTTCAAAGAGTCTTCTGTTTACACTGTTTTCGTGATTTTATTCAATTACCAACCGGTTTTGGCCACTTGGTGGCCATCTTCAAAGTGGTACCGGCGAGACTACACAACAATAAATGTAACTGACGAATTATAAATGCGATTATTATTGCATATTTTTCTGAAAATATGAGAGTGGAACCAATTGTTTTTCATCATAGAACTGAACAATAATCTTTTTTCTGTTTTCATGTCTGAATTATTCATTTGTATTCAAGAAATGAATTTTGAACTTCCACTTAATTCAGTTATACTTATACTCAGTATTTAGTGGAAGTTTATGATAATTTTCAATCATTCATGAGATTCAAACTTCCCGCGTAGCTTATATTGTTCTGATCAAAAGGAATCAGATGGAGCTGCTAATCGTGTATCAAGTTATAACATTGCTGATTCCTATCTTCTTATTGATATCGTTGATGTCTATGAAACGTCAAAAATAAATAAATAACAATCACGCCTTTTACGCCACGCTACAGGTGTAGCAAACACTTCTATTGCACTCTGTAAATTGATTGATATTTCATAAGCGTACTCTCCACAAAAATTGAGAGTACTCGTAGCTTGACGACTGGTATGAAACATATCCGACATGCAAAATTACAAAACATTATTTAGCTTTGAGCAATAAGTTCTCCCTGAGCAAAACTGAAGAGGTAAGTTCAATTGGCAATATTTCTGGATAAATTTCAGTTAGTATGAAGTAAATACAAATTATTGCATGAATAAATCCGGATGAATGTAAACATTACTACCTTTTTAGATGAGCTACAGGAAACCTTGTTGTTTGGAAGACAGGATAATAAATTGAGGAGAAGCTATTTTTGTATGGTACAAATGAACAAAAAGACAGTCAAGCGGACAAGACAATCATGCATATGCTGTCAAGAAAATCAAAGTACTGCAAATAATTATTGAGTATATAAGTTCTTTACATTTTGCTGGTATGACTTAATAATTGACAATAATTTCAAGGTTATAACCGCTCCACTTCCTTCGGCTCTAGCTCACGGTTTTGAGTTCACCCTGGTGCTCTTATAGACCGTCAGATAGTCGAAGATTTGAGTGCCCCATTTTGTCTTCTCTGCCTTCAAGAGTTTTGACAAGTATGTATATTTAGAGTATAATAATGCCAAAATTAAAGCTGGACCGTGTGGCCAACATAATAATAATTAATTTTAAATTTTCATGAGAAATCCTGTTTTGATCCAATTTTCTCGTCTCTGCCATGCTTACGAAATGAAATTTAAGGAAAAAAGAGTCAGCGAGAAACGATAGGCAGAAGTGATCCACTTGGCCAAGTGTTTGGAATGAGGGCTCAGTTATGCAAAAAAATATATCAATTTCTCACGTTTTTCTCGTTTCTGCCGTTTGGCCATATGAAAGTTGATATCATAAGTATCTCGTAAAAACGAATGGCATAAGTTTTTCGAATGGCCAAGACAAGATATGTACGAAAACATTCAGACTTTCGCAAGATGTTTTTTTTACTTGCTCAAATATTGTTACCTATATTCATATTTCTAGAGTTCAGTGAGTGACAAGAATTTCTCATCCCAACCATAACGCAAAATTCAAACGATAAGCAAGTGTATTAATCTTTTTGGAATGGGAGACATGAATATTAGCTGCATTTCTTAACAATGTGAAGTTTTGTTCACACAACATAATATTTACTGAAGATTTTGACCCAAATGATGTATTTCATACTTTTGTGTAAAATGATTGTCACTGCATCTAAATCTATGTAATTATCTATAACTGTATCTGTCTATCGTTTTTATCATTCGCAAACATTCTCAGTATTATAATTATTTTGTACGAGAGGTTATTTATCGAATCAAATGACTGTCATGTAATGTACCATGAACAGGAGAAAACTATTTTTGTATAATACATGAAATATATGATTATATTATTTTTCCAACAAATAATGTATCATTTATATCTTGAATTCAGAGAAACTGAAATTTTCATTACCACATCAAAATTTCAATGTTTTTCATGAAGTCTGAAATTCCATGTCCTACAAATTCAAATTTGAATGAAATAAAGTAAAATGCCAATAAGTGCCACTTTCTGATATCGTCCAAGCTAATATATTCTTTGTGTTATTTCCACGACTGATGTAAACACGTACTCTGGACGTACTTTCCAGTGTTCTTTTGAGTATTTGAGGCTAGTTCATAGTCATTTACCACTTATTACTAGAGACTCTTAATGACAATATAAGAATTGAGGAATCATAACATTGTAAAAATTTCAAACAAATTGATCAAGATAATTTTGACGTATTATTATTCCAAAACAGTCAAGAGCTGGCTTTTCTTTTTGTGTTTTATTGTGAGAAAAATTTTACATTAAGGCCCGAGATATCTACCTCCTAATAAATTTATCTCGTGAATAATAACTAAGGTAACAATTGTGCAGACAATTGTTGCCATAGTTATTATTTACCAAATAAATTTATTGAGAAATGGATATCTCGGGCCTTAATCTAATTTCATTTATCGAGTACATATAATGATTGCAAGTATAATAATCTATGGTAGCCAATGAACATTAGCAAAATGAGAACTTTGATCTAGTATGAGAAACTAGTTGACAAACTAAGAATAAGTTAAAACCTACACTTGGTAAAAATTATGAAATATCTATTTTTGGGTGCAGCAAGAATGCTGGCAGAGATGAATTTAGAGACAATGGTTGAAGTATCTCTTGTACACAATTATCATAAAATATTCCTAATTCATTTATTTCATGTCGAAGCATTTAAAGCAAATACTATTAGCAGTGTGAGTGTGAATTTGTGAAGGGATCAAAAACAAGAAAATCCACATTTAGAAAATTAAATAAAGTTCAAAAGAGATAATTTTACTAACTTATTATCCTCTGCTGACTATATCCAAACTGTAAAAATTGAAACACGCTCTACTACCAATTTATACGGTGTCTCAGAAAAGCTGTTAGACTTGAGGATTTTGAGAACTGTCAGAGATACAAAGTCGGTGGAATGAACAGTTGCCTCATTATGGGGGCATATTCAAACATGATTCTATTATTGTTTTATATTAGAAATGCATAGGATATAAACAGAAAATTATGGTTTGCCAATTCCATTCTTACTATAACGATTTGGTTTAATTTATAAAAGTCTCTAATTCCTACAGATATTTTTTTCATGGTGAACTTATAGCATTATTCTGATTTTCAATGCCAATTTATCAGAAATCGTAAAGATTAAAGAAAATCGACTAACCTATGAACTAGTCATAGAACAGTGTCTATAGAACGTACAATTTTTCGCTTATATCCAGTGGTCTATGTATATTTCTAGAAAAATAAGAAGGTTCTATCTATTTTCATATGATTAAAAATTCGCCAGTATTTTTCATGATTTTAGAACTTTAATTTTAGATCCATCATGAAGTCTCGTGGTGAGACCCCAAAATACCTATTCTATAATTTCCCAGTATACTTTTATACAGGACCTCGAAATTATCATTCAACACCATTTCATAAAAGAATTTCAACTCTCATGTTGATCTTAGTGATGATGAATTTCAATCCCTGATCTGAAAATTCTTAGTTAAACCAAAAAAAATATGATTCTTATTCAATTTCAACTTTTAATCCTCGAAAAACTCAGATACATCCAATGTCGCATAATAGGTTACATGTATGTCATTCATTTGCAAATATGGCTGATAGATATTGTTACAAATGAGAAATATTTTGAATAATTAGCTCATAATTATTAATTTGAATTCGCTGTAACTGTAATCCTAGTTAGTGTTGACCAAATCGATGTCCAATTGTCGGACATGATTGACAGCCTACGGTTACTAGATGTTCGGTGGTTGCCAGACATCAACTGTTGAACAATTGAATGTCATGCGCTTTTCAGGTGATGCCAGCCCTCGCTTCGCTCTCAATGAATAGAAAACATAGTTTAATTTTGTAATCAGTCCATAGAATATTTTCCAACTGGAGCTACCAATAGTAAATGAATACAAGTATAATGTGTGAAAAATTTGTCATAATTACTCTACCCATTGATAAGTTATAGGCAATTGAACTTTGAATTATTCAAAACACATTAAAAATTGTCTCTATTCTCTCAATGAATAGAGAACATAGTTTAATTTTATAACCAGCTCATAGAATACTTCAAACAGGGGCTACTAATAGTGAATGAATACAAGTTCAATGTGTAGTAAATTTGTCATGATTACTTTACCCATTGACAAGTTATAAAACGATTGAACATTGAATTATTCAATCAATAGAAAAAACATAGTTTAATTTTGTAACCAGCCCATAGAATACTTTAAACTGGGGCTACCAATAGTGAATGGATACAAGTATGATTTGTAAAAAATTTGTATGATTACTTTACCCATTGATAAGTTATAGACGATTGAACTTTGAATTATCCAATACACATAAAAAATTGTCTCTATTCTCTCAATGAATAGAAAACATAGTTTAATTTTGTGACCAGCTCATAGAATACTTTCAAACTAGGGATACTAATAGTAAATGGATACAAGTATAATGTGTAGAAAATTTGTCATGAATACTTTACCCATTGATAAGTTATAGACGATTGAAGTGTGAATTAATCAATACACATTAAAAATTGTCTCTATTCTCTCAAGGAATAGAAAACATAGTTTGATTTTGTAACCAGCCCATGGAATACTTCCAAAACTGAGGCTACTGATAGTAAATAGATACAAGTATAATGTGTGAGGAATGTGTCATTAATACTGTACCCATTGATGAGTTATAGACGATTGAACTTTGAATTATTCAATACACATTGAAAATTGTCTCTATTCTCCCAATGAATAGAAAACATAGTTCAATTTTGTAACCAGCGTATAGAATACTTTCAAACTAGGGCCATTTATAGTAAATGGATACAAGTATTATGTTTGAAATTTTTGTCATGATTACTCTACCCATTGATAAGTTATAGTTGATTGAACTTTGAATTATTCAATACACATTAAAAATTGTCTCTATTCTCTCAATGAATAGAAAACATAGTTTAATTTTGTAAAAGGCTCATAGAATACTTTCAAACTGGGGTTACTCATAGTAAATGGATACAAGTATAATGTGTGGAAAATTTGTCATGATTACTTCATTCATTGATAAGTTATAAACGATTAAACTTTGAATTATTCAATGCACATTGAAAATTGTTTCTATTTTTTCAATGAATAGAAAACATAGTTTAATTTTGTAACCAGCCCATGGAATACTCCCAAACTGAAGATACTAATAGTGAATGGATACAAGTATAATGTGTGGAAAATTTGTCATGATCACTCTACTCATTGATAAGTTATAGACGATTGAACTTTGAATTAATCAATACACATTAAAAATTGTCTCTATTTTCTTAATGAATAGAAAACATAGTTTAATTCTGTAACCAGCCCATAGAATACTTTTAAACTGAGGCTACTAATAGAAAAGGGATACTAGTATGATGTGTTGGAAATTTGTTATAATTACTTCACCAATTGATAAGTTATGAACGATTGAACTTTAAGTTATTCAATACACATTTAAAATTGTCTCTATTTTCTCAATGAATAGAAAACATGGTTTAATTTTTTAACCAGACAATAGAATACTTTCAAACTTAGGCTACTTATAGTAAATGGAAACAAGTATGAAGTGTGAGAAATTTGTCATGATTAGCGTATCCATTGATAAGTTATAGACGATTGAACTTTGAATTATCCAATACACATTAAAAATTGTCTCTATTCTCCCAATGAATAGAAAACATAGTTTAATTCTGTAACCAGCCCATATAATACTTTTAAACTGGAGCTTCTTATAGTAAATGGGTACAAGTATAATGTGTGGAAGATTTGTCATGATTACTTCACCCATTGATAAGTTATAGATGGTTAAAGTTTGAATTAATCAATACACATTAAAAATTATCTCTATTATCTCAATGAATAGATAACATAGTTTGATTTTGTAACCAGCCCATAGAATTCTTCCAAGACTGGGACTACTGATAGTAAATAGATACAAGTATAATGTGTGAAAAATTTGTCATGAATACTGTACCCATTGATAAGTTATAGTCGATTGAACATTGAATTATGCAATACACATTGAAAATTGTCTCTATTCTCTCAATGAATAGAAAACATAGTTCAATTTTGTAACCAGCGTATAGAATACTCTCAAACTGGGGCCATTCATAGTAAATGGATACAAGTATTATGTTTGAAATTTTTGTCCTGATTACTCTACCCATTGATAAGTTATAGTTGATTGAACTTTGAATTATTCAATACACATTAAAAATTGTCTCTATTCTCTCATTGAATAGAAAACATAGTTTAATTCTGTAACCAGCTCATAGAGTACTTTCAAACTAGGGTTTCTCATAGTAAATGGATACAAGTATAATGTGTGAAAAATTTGTCATGATTACTTCATTCATTGATAAGTTATAAACGATTGAACTTTGAATTATTCAATGCAGATTGCAAATTGTTCCTATTTTTTCAATGAATAGAAAACATAGTTTAATTTTGTAACAAGCCCATAGAATACTCCCAAACTAAATTCATAGTGAATGGATACAGGTATTATGTTTGAAAATTTTGTCATGATTACTCTACCCATTGATAAGTTATAGTTGATTGATCTTTGAATTATTCAATACACATCAAAAATTGTCTCTATTCTCTCAACGAATAGAAAACATAGTTCAATTTTGTAACCAGCCCATAGAATACTTTCAAACTAGGGTTACTCATAGTTAATGGATACAAGTAAAATGTGTAAAAAATTTGTCATGATTACATCATTCATTGATAAGTTATAAACGATTGAACTTTGAATTATTCAATGCACATTGAAAATTGTTTCTATTTTTTCAATGAATAGAAAACATAGTTTAATTTTGTAACCAGCTCATAGAACACTCCCAAACTGAAGATACTAATAGTAAATGGATACAAGTATAATGTGTGGAAAATTTGTCATGACTACTCTACCCATTGATAAGTTATAGACTTTTGAGCTTTGAATTATTCAATACACATTAAAAATTGTCTCTATTTCCTAATGAATGGAAAACATAGTTCAATTTTGTAACCAGCCCATAGAATACTTTTAAACTGAGGCTACTAATAGAAAATGGATACTAGTATGATATATAGGAAATTTGTTATAATTACTTCACTCATTGATAAGTTATAAACGATTGAACTTTGAATTATTCAATACACATTAAAAATTGTCTCTATTTTTTCAATGAATAGAAAACATAATTTAATTTTTTAACCAAAACATAGAATACTTTCAAACTGAGGCTACTTATAGAAAATGGATACAAGTATAATGTGTGAGAAATTTGTCATGATTAGTGTATCCATTGATAAGTTACAGACGATTGAACTTTGAGTTATCCAGTACACATTAAAAATTGTCTCTATTCTTCCAATGAATAGAAAACATAGTTTAATTCTGTAACCAGCCCATATAAAACTTTCAAACTGGAGCTACGTATAGTAAATGGGTACAAGTATGATGTGTGAAGGATTTGTCATGATTACTTCACCCATTGATAAGTTATAAACGATTGAACTTTGAATTATTCAATATACATTAAAAATTGTCTCTATTTTTTCAATGAATAGAAAACATAGTTTAATTTTCTAACCAGACCATTGAATACTTCCAAACTAAGGCTTCTTATAGTAAATGGATACAAGTATAATGTGTGAAAAATTTGTTATGATAACTTCATTCATTGATAAGTTATAGACGATTGAACTTTGAATTATTCAATACACATTGAAAATTGTCTCTATTTTCTTAATGAACAGAAAACATAGTTCAATTTTGTAACCAGCCCATAGAATACTTTTAAACTGAGGCTACTAATAGGAAATGGATACTAGTATGATGTGTGGGAAATTTGTTATAATTACTTCACTCATTGATTTGTCATAAACGATTGAACTTTGAATTATTCAATACACATTGAAAATTGTCTCTATTTTTTCAATGAATAGGACACATAATTTAATTTTTTAACCAAAACATAGAATACTTTCAAACTGAGGCTACTTATAGTAAATGGATACAAGTATAATGTGTAAGAAATTTGTCATGATTAGTGTATCCATTGGTAAGTTATAGACGATTGAACTTTGAATTATCCAATACACATTAAAAATGGTCTCTATTTTTTCAATGAATAGAAAACATAGTTTAGCTCTGTAATCAGCCCATACAATACTTTTAAACTGGAGCTACTTATAGTTAATAGGTACAAGTATGATGTTTGAAGGATTTGTCATGATTACTTCACCCATTGATAAGTTATAAACGATTGAACTTTGAATTATTCAATATACATTAAAAATTGTCTCTATTTTTTCAATGAATAGAAAACATAGTTTAATTTTGTAACCAGCCTATAAAATGCTCCCAAACTGGGGCTACTAATAGTAAATGGATACAAGTACAATGTGTAAAAAATTTGTCATGATTACTCCACCCATTGATAAGTTATAGACGATTGAACTTTGAATTATTCAATACATAATTAAAATTGTCTTTATTCTTTCAATGAATAGGAAATATAGTTCGATTGCTTGAACAGCAATTCGAAAGCTTTCAAACTGGGGTGACTGACGACAATTAATTTTGCATATAACTACATCAATACTGAACGCGTACCTAAAATTTGAGTTTTCTACAATTCCTGGTTAATGCAAAAAATAGTTCATTCCGAACGGTGAAATTTAATAAATCATCAACTTAATACATAATCTGTAAAAAATTACTTATCACTCTTTATTTCCTGTATTTTGTGTTATACTTAAGCAGATTAGTTGAATTTAACAAATGAAATAAAACAAAATCCAGTCTTTCACATAACAGTTGATTATTCAAGTTCTTATTTTTGTTGATATAAAAAATTTAAGCCTATTTTGAAAGTAGAAAAGAAATCATGGACCCTCTCGGTATGTAAGTCAAAACATAATACGTAATAAATTCAATAACATATATTTTTTTATAGCTTTACCTATTCATGTTTTATCTCTATTGGGAAGCGTACACGTATGTATTCCTTTTTTTAATTTTTATCAACTAATAATAGTTACAAAATCACTTCGACGAATATATTATTGGGAACCCAAATATTGGTGCACAATTATTGTTCATCGGAGCATTACCTAATGTTGAAGGAACAGTTCTTCTATTTGGAAATAATCGAGCATTATATATAATACGTAAGTTTTATTAAGTATAAATTCCATTATTTTTGTATTCGAAATCCTGTTTTTCCAGTAGTTAGTATATTGCTACCAAATTTGTGTCAACCGAACCAAGATATAATAGAAATTGTTGATTCAGACTAACAATACCAATATTTTAATCAAATACACTTCTATATTTGAAATACGTTATAATAACTATATGTATAATTCAATACTCCATCTTCATATTACTTGTTTTCAGTTTTAAATTAGCTTTTTGGAACAACTCTTACAAAAATTCAATAAAAAAATAAAACAAGAAATCTAATTACGTTCTTATCATTTCTTAAGACACTGCTACCAAGAAAAATAGTATAGCAAAATTCAAAAATGTAATAAAAATCAATAACTCACTACATATTCGCAATATATATGATTTAATACTCCACCTGTACATCACATGCTTTCAGTAGTAATTTTGTTTTCCTAAACCCTATATAAAAATTGAATAAAAAATATTGTATTCATACAAAGGAAAAAACTTTTCAGAACTCATTTTATAAATAAATATGTTTTATTGGGTATAAGTTCTGTAAATTTATTAGAAACACAACGTTTCAACAGCAAAGTGCTGCCTTTTTCAAGTGAAAATAAATATAAATATAAATAAACAAAATTGTCAAGACAACAAAAATAGAGCTCAGCCCACGATCCTAGGAGTTAATATATTCTAAACTAATCTAGTTATTATTTGTACTTTTATTTTTATTTTTGTTGTCTTGACTATTTTGTTTATTTATATTTATATTTATTTTCACTTGAAAAAGGCAGCACTTTGCTGTTGAAACGTTGTGTTTCTAATAAATTTACAGAACTTATACCCAATAAAACATATTTATTCATTGTATTCATACAATTATAGAACCATATAGCACTTAACATTTTCAAATAAGTTAGAAAAATATTTATATTTTCTTTTGTTAATTAAATAAAAAAATCAAATTATAACATTACCTGTTCCCACCTGAATCTGTTCGTTTTTTTCCTTAAAATAAGGAAAAAAAAATTTATTCACTACTCTTACAAGAAATCAATGGAAAAAAAATTTTAAATAGGAAACAACCTATTAATAGAACTTTACGCTTCTAAATAAGTTGTCAAAAATAAATATTACAATTCACATATAAAATATAACAGAAAAAATAACATAAGGTGTTAATTCAGAAGTAAATAGTAATCAAGTGTTGAAAATAGCTTTATTGGTTCATACTGTCAATAAATGTTCTAAAAAAAGGAAAAAAAAATTAAAAAAATTTCTCAATCACTTCAAAATGTACTTACATATACATAAATTGTTCTTTCAGCCCGCCACAGCTGGAGGTTCCCCAAATCTTCAATTTCACCACTATACATTAGAGTGACATACGGCGCGGGTTTCTCGAAAGATATTTCAATAAAATCAGACATCTCAAAAACAAACACTTTTAAAAATCGGCTGTTTAAAATAGAAAAACACTGTCACTCACGTTCAATTCCAGAATCAAAAACTTCTGTATTGCTGTATTTTTTATGAAAAATATATTAACTTTAAACACACCCACAACTTACAACACATTCTGATGACTTTCAAACATAAAATGATACGATAATAGTTTGCAAAAATAGAACAGATATAAAATTATCAAAAAAAATTATTATCGCACATGTACATCCTGTATTCATTCTATCTTCAAAAAAACACAGAATTCCAGTTTTTATTCATTGTTCATCACTTCAAGATTTCTATCAATTAGAAGATATCTTTTTTACAGTTTGAACTACTCATTCATAGATAGCAGAGTATGTATGCATCTGGAAAACTTCACATAGCTAGTAAAGAATAGTAAGACGCGTTGCATACCTCGAAGGAGAAGTTGACCAACGTCTTCAAGTTCTCAAGACGAAACTTAAGACGTTCTCTTATCAGTTCTTAAGACGTTAGCCAAGAAAAGTCAAGACGTTCTTATCACTTCTTAAGACGTTCTTATCACGGATGACCTTGAGATTGCGCCAGAACTTGCTTCTTTTACCTACTTAACTCAGTATCGGTGCTTGAACTAGGAGTTGCTTCAGTTGCTCGGAGGCGACTTGGCAGTCTTCATCCCAGCTATATCTACGATTTTCTTCTGTTAGTCTGGTTAATGGTTTTGCGATATTGGCGAATCCACAAACAAATCTTCTGTAATAAGTACAAAGTCCGAGGAAACTACGTAGCTGATGTTCATCCGCAGGTACTGGCCATTCTTGAATTGTCTTAATTTTCTCTGTATCAACTGCTACGCTTTCTTCGGAGACCACATGTCCCAAATAGTTCACACGTTTTTGGAATAAGTGACATTTCTTTGGACTAAGTTCCAAATCAGCTTTCTTCAAATGTTGAAATACCTGTTCCAGATTCTTTAAATGGTCTTCAAATGATTTTTCCATCACAATTATATCGTCCAGGTACACCAAGCAAGTTTTCCATGATAGTCCTTTGAGTACGGTCTCCATCAGTCGCTCGAAAGTAGCAGGAGCATTACATAGGCCGAATGGCATGACTGTAAATTGCCACAATCCACTGCCGATGGTAAATGCAGTTTTTTCTCGGTCTTTCTCATCCATCGCTACTTGCCAGTATCCACTCTTGAGATCTAGGGTCGAGAAGATCTTTGACCCGGCCAGGGTATCTAAGGTGTCATCAATCCTGGGCAGAGGATAACTGTCCTTCTTGGTAAAGTTATTCAGCTGGCGATAGTCGACACAAAATCGTGTAGACCCGTCTTTCTTCTTCACAAGTACCACCGGAGAGGCCCATGGACTGCTCGAGGATTCAATGATGCCGTCCGCAATCCGGAGTCGTCGTGGTGCTTGTCGAATTGGTCGTGCATCGCCGGTGTCAATTTTGTGATGGACAATATTTGTTCTTCCTTTTCACCCTTCACTGGTTTCAAACACCTCTTGGAATCGGCGTATCAGATCTTCTGCTTGTGCACGTTGCCGATTGTTTAATTGTTGTCCTTTGGATAGTACTGAACTAGATAGTTCTCTCGAAAGCTTGTCACAGTTGGGTCTTATCTTCACGTCTTGTCCGGTGGTTTTTATAGTGGACACTCTTGCAAGGCGTCCTAAAATAGTACCAGCTCTCAGTTTTACTGCATAATAATCAACGTTTATTATTCTTACCGGTACTATTTCTCCTGAACCTATGAGGGCCTTAGCAACCAAAATCCCCTGCTGAACATTATCGTTTGGTTCCAGCATTGCGACACTCCCTTCTCGAATCTCACCACCTACTGTAGCTGGTACAATTTCTTCGCATCGCTTAGGAATCGCAAGGTCTTCTGCCAGCATTAAGCATGTTGAAGAATCTTCTTGATAATGTAGGACGACCTCTTTATTATTGATTTTAATCACGCCGTTTTTCATATCGAGATCGAATCCGTATCTTCTCATTATATCCATTTCAAGGATACAGTCTTCTTCTATGTCAGCTACCAGGATACGGTGTCCAATTTTTGTTCCTCCAATCATGATGACGACGTCAACTTCTCCATGTGTGGTAGCTGAGTCACCTGTAGCTGTTCGAAGTCGCCATTTTGTCCTCATGCACGATTTGTTCGGACGCAGTAAATCGGGTCTCACTATGGTCTTCGTTGCGCCTGTGTCCAACAAAATACTACATGGCTTGTCGTCTATGTATCCATCCACAAATAAAATATCAAACTGATGACGTAGCGAAGCGATTGATGCAATATTTTGTGGGGCAGGCTTAGGTTGGATCGATATTTGCCCCGGCACATCGACCCGATTTAGTTTTTCTGCTTGGAGTTATTTTTGGGCCACGTCTTCAAGGGTTTCTTGCATCGACTTTTTAGATGACCTAGTTCTCTACAGTTCCAGCACCGAAGTTGTCTTGAATTCTTGAGATCTTTAACTTCTTCGATCGACCGCTGAACCTGGGCTTCTAAGCTTTCCGTGGTATCGGAGTCGCAGGTAACCTCTCGCACTCGAGCACTGCTTCTGGACGCCTGCTTTGCCGCTTCGTATTCCAGTGCATGAGCCAATGCTTCCACCAGCTTCTTCAGCCGCGCCAAACGTAGGGTTTGCTGCGTTTCATGATCTCTGATGCCGTCCACAAATATTCTCACAGCCCAGCTTTCCAAGAAATCATCCGGGCCAGTTGGATATGCCAGTCGAACTAGGCGTGCCACATCAGCTTCGAACTCCTCTAGACTCTCGCTGGGACGTTGGTATCGGTTCTTGAGCTGCGTGTGATACACTTCCTCCAAGTGTGCATGGCCGTATCGCAGCTCCAGTCGCTTGACCAATTTTTCGTAATTGTTGTTTTCTTCCGGTGGAATAGCCTGTAAAATGTTTACCGCATCTCCTCGGAGAGCAACTGTAAGTGCTGAAACTTTCTCAGTATCATTCCAGCCATTAGCCTCAGCAGCGGCTTCAAATTGCCTATGGTAATTAATCCAAGATGTTTGACCATCAAAGGTTGGAGGTTTGACACGCATTTTTGTGGTTGAGTCAAGATTTGGTGTGGATAATTCAATTATCTCAGCTTTTGAAGCTTTTGCCGGAGATGAAACACCAAATTTGAATTTTTCTTCAAAAATCTTCATTTTTTCATCCAATTTCGAATCCAATTCTGCATCCAATTCTTCTAACATTTTACAATTATCTTCAAATACTTCCTCCCATACCTTTGAATTTTCTCTGAATTTTTCCAGTTGCTGTTCAACTTTCTCCGTATTTTCTTCCATCTTTCCATGCAGTTCTTCTCTCAAGTTTCTAGAATTTCCTTCTAATTTTTCTAATTTTTCATTGACAATTTTAGAGCTCTCTACAAATTTTTCTCCTAATTTTGCTTCTAATAATGTAGAATTTTCTTTTAATTTTGATTCTTAATTTATAGAATTTTCTTCTAATTTTGATTCTAAATCTTCTTTTGAACTCGTAGAATTTTCTCTTAATTTTGATTCAAAATCCCCTTTTAAAAATGAACAATTTTCTTTCAATTTTGATTCTAAATTTGTACAATTTTCTTTTAAACTTATTGCCAAATCAGTTAAAGAAAGTTGAACTTCAAACAAATACGTATCAGGGTCCTCACCGTCTTCAGTCATAGCTTCTCGAAGTCGTTCCATCAAAACTTGTTTGCGGCCACTGGTTTCCAGATCCCGCTCTTCCAATTGATATTTCAACTCTGCGACCTTCAAATCTTTCAACAACTTCGTAGACGCCATTTTCCAATTTTACAAAACAGCAATAAACAAAATACCAAATTGTTTATAACAAACCCACACATGACACCACTGTAATGCTTATTGCTTGACGAAATCAGTTTTCAATTGAATAAAAGTCACTATTTAATAATCTTAATGAAATAAAAGTTTTATTCTTCTTATGTCACTAATAACACTATATTTATATATTAATCACTTAATTCTAATTTAAACAAGGTCACAGATATTTATATTTCACTATTTATGTACACTATTCACTTTAACACTGTTCATTATTCATTTTCACACTACTACTCTTATAACTGTACTGTCCTACACGTCTTTCGCTTGGCCTTATATAGAGAAATATTGTTCTCGAGTTTTCCATTTCTCGACTCTTTCCATTTCTAGAAATCACTAGAGGCTTCCATTGAGAGGGGAGATGGGCTGCGACGCGGTGCGGCGTAAGCGGCTGAAGAAGCTCCGCCCCATACTACGTCGTCTTTACGAGCTCCCCCCTCACTCTCGCACGTCACACGATGTAGTACAGTGAGAATTATCTACTTCATAAGGATACTGATTCGAGAGCAAAGTTTTAGTCGGAATGATCGTGTTAGAAACAGAGGGAAAAATGTATGACGTAATTGTCATTATTTAAGATGATAAGATATTTTTGAAATGTTATTTAATACTTCAGTATATGCTAATCATTTGAGTGCGGATTATATGCATTTTGCATATGTTGTAAAGTTGTACATATCAGTATTTACTCTACAAATGTTCACAATTTATACTGAAATTCAATGTAATTATTGATTTAAATTTTGCATATTGTGCAAATTTATAGATTTCTCACATATATCAAGATTTCGTGCATATAGCTGCATGTTTTTAACCATATTTTATGACCAGAACAATTACAAAACTTCTTCTTATTCACGTTTGCGGGATATGTGGACAGTAGTTTGAAAAAAGCATGCCGCTCAATTGATAAGTGATTTGTATATTTGATCTTGGAAGAGAAAATTAATTGTGGTTATGCTCATGTTTACATTTCGTGTTTAAAATGTCTCATTCATTTTGGGTCTAAAATTCCTAAAATTGTAACAATGGATAAAAGAATATGAGCTCCTGGATATGGTCAACAGGATTGTATTTTGTATAGCTTGCCAAAAAAACGTGAACTTTATTGATTGTTCAAAGTTTGATTCCTCTTTACAATAGTGTATCATATTCACCATTCTGCTTTGAAATTATGCTCAAATACTGTCCTTGCCAGATCAATGTAATTGAACAATAAAGACAAAGATGGAGAGAAAGTTGATAAACTGTGCTGTTTTCGGAGATCAAATGATGATAAATAGAAGGTATGAGTAATTTAAGAATGAAGTTCTGATTGTGATACACCTTTGTAAATGGATGTTGGCTTAGAATATGTTTCAGCCAGAACACGTGAGACTTTGGAGTTTGCAGAGGTAAGAGTCCTTATTAGTTTGTTGGGTAGATCTTAGGTTCTTTTTCGATTTGTGTTAATATTTTCAATATATTTTCAATATTCAGCCACCTGCATAATTCTTTGGTATATATTCCAGAAAATGTGCTTCCTTATACGACCATAACTGTAATTGTTGTTACTATTCATGTACCTACTTTTAGGTAGATATGTTCATATTCAAGACGTGATATGTTTGGTTTTTGGTGATAGTATAGATATATTTTATTTTATTTTTGTATTTGATAAGATACCAAAGATAACAAAGTGCTAATAAAGTTGCATATTTGCATATATTCATAAAAGTTCACATACATATTTTACTTTATGCATATTCAAAGCATATTTTGATTATATTCCAGTGCATATTGCATGCATATTTCGGTCATATTCTCCTGCATATATTCCGCACCCTAATAATCATCATTCAATATAATTTGGAAGTGGCCAGCAGGTGTTGATAGTTAGTATTCTCTCGAACGCATGTAATGAAGGACTGCTTTTGAAAAGAACGGGTTATCAAATTTTGTATACTTGTGGTATGGAATTGAAGGGCTATGCTCAAAAGTATCTTGTTTTCTTTTATTATAATCAAATCTGAATACAGTGGTTGGTGTTGTTCGTCCTATTATTTTCTTTGCAAGTGATTTGATTGCTAGCGATAGATTATCACAAAGATATCAACATAAAATGAACATATTTCGTCAATAACGATAACTTTCATCAATATAAAAGATAAGTAGAATGACGGTCGTTCAAAAAGTTATCGGCGAGCACCTCAAAAACAAAACGTGATAGATACAAAGGACATCCACTTGTTATATACTGTAACTGGTAGGAGTCGATTCAAGCTATTTATTCCGCAGGTACTACAGCCGTGCCACACACTGATTTGGAACAATATGTCAGTTGAATATTGCCTTTATTGTTCGAATATGGTATTATTTAATGAGCTATTGAGTTGATGTGTTACGACCTTTTCATTCTTTGATATGAAGCGTTGCTAAAACTCGCTAAGGTAAGAAGATCAGCCGAATTGCTCCCGACGAAATACCAGTTGAACGGGCTGGTGCCAGCGGTGTTCTTCTGCCATCTGCAGCTATTTTATTAGGAAATGTCCAGTGATTTGCTTGCATATCTTCGAGAGAGCAGGCGGAGACTGAGCTTTCGGCTTTCAAATCTTGCTCCGATGGTCTCGCAGATTACTTCGCGGAAGATTGCAGGTCTTGCAGATTTACATCCTCTGGATGTGGAGCGAGGTTTTACGCAGATCTACGCTTAGCCTGGAGCGGATCTCACATATTCACGCAGATGTCTGCGGGCAGCGTAGAGTGAGGTATTTCCTCTATCTCATAGTTGTATCTTATACCAACTCTTGCTTCCTTACAATAACATGCAGGAATGATTATTCTAGTGATCTATTCATGAATCCTCACTGAGTACGTTTTGCTCATAACTCTGCTTTATTTCATAGACTCACTGAACTTCGGAACTTATTTTCCAATAGATATGTTTCATTTGGGTTACAATATGTATTAAATAATTGAGAACACAATATTTCAACAGCAATGTGCTGCCTTTTTCGAATGGATAAGAGTATAATAAATAAATAAATAAAAATTGTCAAGACAACAAAAATACAATACCATACTTCTATACACTTGAAAAAGGCAGCACATTGCTGTTGAAATGTTGTGTTTCCAATCGTTTTATACAGAACTTCACCCATATAAAACATATTTATGAACTACATATTATTCAATGTACTATTTTACAAAATTAATATTATGAACAATATGTATGTATTTTATTTCCTCAATTGATAAAGCTTCTGTGATTCAACTGAACTGGAATACTCAACAAAACTCTTTGTTATACATAATATAATTGTTAATGATTACATTCTACATCCTACTCTATATTTATACTAAGCGCATTGTAGGAGTAGTGAAATATAATATTGTAAACAGTGATGACAAGCTCCAGCTTATATATATATATATATATATATATATATATATATATATATATATATATATATATATATATATATATATATATATATATATATATATATATATATATTTAAAACGAGAGCACCTAATAGATATGAAAAGGCAAATTTTCTCATTCTAGGTGAAGGTATTGACAAAAAGACCTTCTATATGTTGCAATAATCAGACATAGAGAAAATAATAGCGAGGACAGGCCTGCGTATAAAATATTTAGTAGAATTAAGGTCATACAGTGGGGAACAGCAAAATTTAATATGAACCTTGACTTGAATAAAGTATTCCGTAATGGATACAAATATTCTGTAGTTTAATTATTCATAATTATCATTTATTGTATACTTCAACGTCATTCTCACTTTTTTGATACGACAGAAGTTTCTTCAATTTGGGAGTACATTAACAGCAGTCTGCTCTCTTCTTTGCCGTCCTAATTTTGGAGAAAATCAAGTAGTATCACCAGTACTCCATCTCTTACTGATGCAGATATTGAAGAATTATATTTTGAATCGGATTTTTCCCGGAGTTACTAAATATTACAAATTGATGAATTTTCTCAACAATAATTCATATTATACTTCAATGGACTGGAATCTGGTCTCAAAAACAATTTTAAAGAAAGACTTGTTCTGCCTAAGACTAATGTTGCTAACTTATGTAGAAAGATGATAACAACGGTGGTCGTGGATCATTGATCGAGAATTTATACCGATTACAAGTATTAAATGGCTAAAAGTACATCCAGATGAATTTCAACAGATACTCCTTTCGTAGAACTCATTCTCATGCTCTCAAAAAAGGTACAAAAGATATCGCAAAAGTATTTTTCCAACACTGTTTTGAAATTTGTATATTCCATAACCAAAAATTATGTTGGAGCAAATGAAACTCCAATAAATCGTTAAGAAATATTCCATATGCCGTTTAGAATAATTTGGACGGATCAGAAGCTGATAGTTTGGTTACTACCATGGTTATACCCCAACAGTTCAAATATTCATATCTAGTTCTGATTTGACATTTAATAATTTTTTATGTTTCTTGTGAAATATTGGTGAGTCTCCAAAACCTTGTTAACCTTCCATCGGGCGCAGTACCTGGAGTAATGAGAACTGGCGCGGTGTATCAATTTGATCTCGCTAGAAAAATTAGAGTTGTATTGCAGGATTTTCAGAATAGATCAATGGGAAAGCTTGGGATGTTGATCAAATTGAAAATCTTACGGAGAAATTTGATAAAAACTCATTAGGATGTGAAGAAAACATATATTCGAACAATGTAACAGATATCAATTTTCTGTGACAATAATATCTTAGATAAGAATTATCAAAGAATAGACAGATCAATTAATCAATTATTGGTGAAGTCTTATTCAATTATAATTATGTTGGAAGTAATCAATCGATCACTGTTTTCAGCTTCATCTTGCTTCTAGAAATTCCTCAAAAAATTGCTGCATTTTGGACAGAAAGGTTCAATATGCATCAAGCTGATTAGATTCCTCTATTCCTTGTAATTATATTTAGTCATCTGCCGTTTTACCTAGTATACCATGCACGTTTATTTTTTGCCTCACCTTGATTTTCATCTCGCTTATTGTCCTGCTCTATATCATCAAGTAGATTTGGCAGTCCATATAGTCTTAGCACGATTTATCAGTTCGATATCTGTTCTAGAGTGTGGTCTGAATAGATATATTATTGACTATTACAAATGTTCTATGCATGAATACAATAAAAGAACTCATCTAAATGAGTAAACTTGAAATTTCTCATTATTAAATCATCTCAGATACAGGCGCGGTATATCAGAATAATAAATCTTGACCTATCTCGACCATCCATTTACTGATCAAATCGTAACTATTAGTGACGTATAGAGGAATAAAAATTAGGAAGCAACTGTGACATTCAAGTTGATATCTCTGTTTTCTAGAAATTACGGGAACAAAATATTCGCGCTGTATCAATTTGATTGCCCGCGCCCGACGGAAGGTTGAAGAAAGTATAGTCCACAACATGTTTGGAATGGCGTATTCCACACTCGCGAACCGTAATCCGCGCCTTCGGCTCGGCTTACACACTTCTCGCTCGTTTAAAATATAACTCATTCCAATACTTATTATAGAATATACTCTTCTAACAGAAGAATCTTCTACTTATTTTATACCATATGGGTCAGGAACCTCCACATCACTTAAACTATTGGCCAAGAGAAAACTGATGTGTCTAGATCCCCAGGGGAAAATGAGATAATCACATAGCAATATTTTATGTGCAGTTATGGTATTCCGTCGGATTTCAGTAGAATCTTCTAACTAAGATCAACTTGACAAATAATGTGGCTACAACACTGAGTTAGAAGGTTAACTAACTCTCTTGAAAACCTTATTCGAGCCATGGAGAGAATCAATTCATCTTGAGAGATGACATTTTTGTCTCGAAAAAAATTATTGAAAACTATGGATGTACATGAGTACATCAATGAATTTCCAGTATTGGAAAAGACCAAGTGGATATACTCTGGTGGAAATTTTCATTATTTACTTCTTGAATAGATACAATCAATGCATGAAATGTTTCATCTTAAGTTGACCCGTGATTTTGCCAACTTTTATGTAGATAAAGGAAACTGTTTATATGAGAAATGGCAAAAATATGCAGGTGCAATTCATTTACTTGCGTTGAAGAATGAAATGAGATTGCGCGATAAATGTGAAGGTAGATAATAAATATTGCATCATTTATACACGAACTCAACATTCATTCTGGTTTTCTGTAGATATCAACATATCGGCGATAAAACTTTTTCCATACATTGCTCCACTGACAACTCTCAAAAATGAAAACATGAGAAAGAACTGGCGTCCATCGAAAGTGGAGGTTTACATCTCTTCCGTACTTCACATATTAGTAAGTAGACAAACATTGAACTGAATATGATTATATATTCATTCATGAATCGAGGAATTCTGATTCAACGAGACATCCAACAATTTTTTTTTGTTCAATTCTTATTTAATATGGCTTTTTTTTCGAATGAATATAGGATGCAAAACATCGTATCGCCTTTATTATCTGATATTAGGTTTCCTATGATTTCCAGAGTTCCGTTGAGATTTGGACAAAAATTGAAGAGAGGAAGAAGAAGCTTATAGATTTGGATTGGGTCTGCAACCCCTCTCCAAAATTGTTGGCTCACTGGATCAAATAAAGCATGTTACGTGGTAGTTGATGACTGAATATATAGTTCACATTCCATTAGAGGCTTTGGATGTTTGTTTCAGAATCTTTTTTTCTCTGATGGCAAAATATTTCGAAGAGTCAAAGCAAATATGGTTATTCATAACTTACATACTTTTTATATGAAAACAAAGTTCGATGAAGTATATCCCGCAAATTCTCAAGTCGAATCAGACTTGAATGTTCATTTGCAAGCTTAGAGCATCTTATCTATTCAACATAGTTCAATTTTAGAACCGTATCATCCGCCCATCAGTCTAGCTCTAGTAAATCTTATCAAATTCAAACTATTATCTTCTGTTTCTGTACCATTAAACAGATTTTACCAATGCTCAACTGTTTTCTATGTTCGTTTCATTGACATGCAGTTCAAGAAATAATTTCTTACTTACGAGTAGTGCATGCTTTCGAAGAATACGATCTGTACCCATATATTGTAGATAATTGTAATTGAATTTTTTTGAGTCTCTTAATTCATTCCGCAAACATTTCAGATCAAAGCCTCATTCTGAAGCTAGAAATTCTAGGTTAGAATCTATCAGAAACTGCGAAGAGAATTTTAAAATTTTTAATATAGATTAATCTTCTAATATGAATGCTGAATAACCAGAATGAGCTTAAAAATAATCTTACACAAAGCTTCAACGAATTATTGATGAATTTTCATTGTGATTCGCCCTTACAAGCTCAAATGATTTTTGAAAAGTGTACTGAGTTAATGCAATATCCGATTTTTGTCTTACGCGGAATTGTTACAAAAAATGGATGTACAAGTTCTACTTCTTTGAATATCCATGATAAAATGGGAGCTATCCAAGATGTATTTTCTATTACAAATTTTCAATATATGAGGCTTGAAAATTGAGATACTTCCAGACATTATATACCTCCTACTCAATACGTGATTGGTGACAGGTACGAAGCTAACAGTTCAGGAATATTATAATCAGGATAATTCATTTCAATATTAGGTACCGTGCAGAAATTTTTCGAGCTGCCACATGTTTTACAAATAATGTTCATCAATAATAATTCTTCGAATCTAAAAGACTCTACAATCAGCAATATTACTCAATGTGGAATGTATATAGACTAAACTTCCAATCATACTTCAGAATTAATATTCCCATTGATATTGTACTCTGACAAATTTGAAATCAGGAGTCTTCTGGATACAAATTCGTCTATACATAAATTGGGGAAATCATTAACAGACCAGATTACATTATATTTTGTTCTACCTATCACTTATCACTGGAGATAGCCTGGGTATTCAATCGATTTTGGATTTCACAGAAAGTTTTCGTACTCGATATGCATATAGACTTTGTATAGCTGATAACAATGTATCGAAAACTCTTTTTCTGCAAAATTATAATTGAGGATATAGAAATCAATGACCTTCCAAGAGGCGAAATCAGAAAGAATAGTGTATAGAATACATTAAATTTATTCCATGTTATCCATAGTATTTTTGTCGATATTATGAACGATATGTCCATAGGAGTGCGTAATACAGTTATGACATATATCATATTACGCTGCCCATATCAGTTTGTTTTGCAGCCTTGAGAAACAAAAATTTCGAAGACGCGTCAACCACAAACAGCAATGAAATGGTCAATGTGCACAATTTTGGAGGGACAATCGCCTTTGTCTGGAATATGCATGAAGCCATCTTTTCTTACTTTCTCGCTATATTGAATACGATATGATATGATGTCTCACGTATTTATTCTTATTCGGAAACCAATAGTATTCACAAATTGATTTGAGCGTTTTCTCACGTTCCACATGAACATTTTTATCGTGGCACTCAGTTACAACGTTACAGCGCACGCTTCTAGGAACAACTGATAGATTTTTCTCTAGCTTACGAAAGAAAAGACCGTTTGAAATAATAAAATCACTACAAGCTTTTGTCTCTTTTTTTTCAATGTTCGCTACAATACTTTTGATTTCTGAACCGTACGCTTGAGCTATTTCCAATGTTTCTAGAAGATTCCTCTCAACTATTGCAACTGTATATCTACTGAGTGCATCGACGTGACACATAGATTCTGCTTTGCGGTGCTCCAACGTATACTCATAATCTTGCAAGACTGAACACCATTTGTTAATTCTAGTACATATTTCTCTTTTGGCTGAGGTTTGCTTAGGCACATTACAATCTGTGACAATATTAAACGTTGTCAGACCACACAAATACGCTCGCAGTTTCCCTAGTGCTTTTATTATAGCTAAAGTTTCTGTGATATCTAAATTCAGCAACGCTAGTTTTCTGACTAAAATAGTCCACTGGATGTAGTCTATTGCTCCATAGCCTTTACAACTTGCAACCGTATGCAACTCTGTCCTCAACTGTGGATTGAAAATAGCTAATATGGGCTCAGTTACTAGATAAGTTCTCAAAATTTTGAAAGCTGTTGTTCACTTTCACCAAATCAAAAAGAGACATCTTCACATGTTAAATCACCTAAAGGTCTAGGAGCCTACGAATATCCAAACTTCCAAAATATCCCGTTAATTCTCGTCGTGCGACACGAACGGTTTTCGGTTCCGGAAATTCTGATACTGCTTCTGTTTCATTCTTAATCGGTTCAATTCCATATTTGCCAACTGTTGTTGGTCGCAATCAAGAATATGGTAGGGTCGTCGAACTTGTATGTCTTTTGTACAACATGAATTCTTTCCAACCAATTTTCCACGTCATCATCACCTTCGCCGCTAAATACTTGAATCTAAAAACTCACATCAGATAGTTCTGACTTGAGACGCTCCGATTGGCGGTTTTGTAGATTCATTTCAACTAGCGCTAACACTAGATATAATATTTTGCATATTCTCTACTGTTCAGATTCTCTTCGTCACTATTGTTCACGGTAACTTCGTCACCAAAAGCCATTTTTCACCGATTTTCAATGTTCACTTCAATTTCTCCTATCCTTTTTTATCACATCAATCCTACTTCTGGAATTGTAAAAAATTTCTGTTAGGGATACTCTAGCGATTACTGGACTGGATAAAAAAGGATTTTCACTTATTAAACACTTTATTGTAAAGACATATTCATTCACTTTCCCTAGCTACATCCGCCAGTACGCCATTTCCTTCATACCCTTCCCTTTTCGCTTCTTCTTCATTTTCTGCCTACGTCATATCCTTCTCGCTCTGAGCGCGGCAAATTTGGAATCATAACTTCTACAACCATAAGATTCATTACCCCAGTGTTTTCAAAAAATCGGGACCCTAAATCAATTTATGGTTCCAAGCATCCTTTATGGTACGAGCGCATAAGTTGTTCAAAAACGATAGCACTTTAAAAAGTTTTTTTATAGTACCAAATAACGATTTAAAAGAAAAAATTGAATCGTGTTAACAGGCATAGGAATGATGACCTACTGCTTCCATGGCAACCGACTAGCCGTGGAATGATGGGATGTTTTGTTTGATTATATATATATATATATATAATATATATATATATATATATATATATATATATATATATATATATATATATATTTATATATATAATCAAACAAAACATCCCGTCATTCCACGGCTAGTCGGTTGCCATGGAAGCAGTAGGTCATCATTCCTATGCCTGTTAACACGATTCAATTTTTTCATCAATATTGGATTGTATAATACGAGACACTTCGTGATTTTTTTCTTCATGAAGAAATTCATTGATTTATTGTCGAATTAGAACGTGTTCTACTTTTTGATGGCTCTCTAGGGAATTCTAGGGTTTTTTCTCTACATTTTGTCGTTGCCAACCTTTGAATTTAACATTGTCTTTGTTTACCTCCAAACTTTTTTGCGGTTAAATTGGTTTACTCTTAAGAGATACTGTAGAAATTCTAATTCCATCGTACTTCTAATTCTACAGAAAATTGCAAGAAGCACAATACAAAAATTAACGACAGTAAAATGATAACTGATATCTAAGTTGGTACTATTAAACTCTTCAAAATGAATTAATGGAAATCTTCATGTGTGTGGAAACGAACCAACATTCTTCTGCTTGACAATAAATTCACGAAGAAATTTAGGGACAGCTTCATGAATATCTTCATGAATAAATTGAATCGTGTGATACAGGCACTATGCTATAACATTCCTAAATACTGATTTCCAGGATTCTACGGCTTACAGTTCAGTGTTTGAGCGCAAAATCCCAAAATCGTCAAGTATAGTGCATTTTAGACTCAGATGATCTCAATGAAAGTAGGATATGAGCATCTAGACAGTACTTTCATCATCCAATATTCTACGTTCAATCGTTTTGGATTTATGCGGAAAATTAGGAAATGTCTTGAGTAAACTGCACTCCCGACTTAGCCGATCACAATCATAATGAAGGGTGCAAGTACAACTACTTGCTATAAAAGTGCTCAATACGAAATCTCAATATTCTGCGCCTGATTATTTTAAATTTATGAGAAAAATTCGAAAAGTCTGTAATATGAAGTGCACTTCCTGCTAAGTCGACTAGGATGAAAATAGGAGATGATCATTTGGATGCTACAGCAATTTTGAATACTGAATTCCAGTATCCCACGGCCAATCATTCTAGATTTATGCGGAAAATTCAAAAAAAGTATCAAGTGAAATGCACTTCCAGTACAGACGATTGCAACTATAATACGAGGTGCACAACAAGATCCTAAATCCTATACCAGTCTTTTATACAAAATTTCAGCATTATACGTCTTAAGAATTCTGAGATTTGCGAGTCACGCACATGCACACTTACATGCGTACATACGCACCGATATCAAGCCAAAAATAGTCAAAATGTATTCAGGGATACTTAAAACGGATATATCCATCAAAATCTCAATATGTGTGACCGTCAGATAGTCGTAGATTTCGGTGCCTCATTTTGTTTTTCATGCCTCTAAGAGGTTTGATGAATATGTATATTTGGAGTTCAATAATGCTGAAATTAAAGCTGGACCATATGACCAACATAATCAAAATTAATTTCAAAATTGTATGAAAAAGCATGTTCCGATCCAAATTTGTCGCTTTTGTCATGCGTACGAAATGAAATTTGGGCAGAAATATTCTGACATGTAAAATGTCAAACAAAATAAAAAAATTGACAACAGATTATCATTGCCTACCTTATCAATTCAATTGAACTGTTTTATACAGCAAATTCTGAATATCAGTTATACTTATTACTGCTTTTTCGGCTTGGCCGATTGAAACAAAAATAGTAGATAACCATTTTGATGCTACAACAAGTTCAAACACTAGATTTCAATATGCTAGGGCTGATCACTCTAGATTTATGCAAAAAATTTGAAAAAGTGGCAAGTAAAGTGCACTTCTGGCTTTGCCGATTCATACAAAAATAGCAAATAACCATTCTGATACACCATCAAGTTCAAATACTGAATTTCAACATCCTACGGCTGATCATTCTGGATTTATTAGAAAAATTGGAAAAAAGTTTCAAGTAAAGTGCACTTCCGGTACAGAGGATTGGAATCATAATGCAAGGTGCACAATACGACCCTATACTAGTCTCAAATACAAAATTTCAACATTATACGTTCAGCCAGTTTTGAGATTTTCGAGCTACGAACGCATGAACGCACATACGTTCCGACATCAAACCAAAAATTGTCAAAATGGATTCAGGGATGCTTAAAACGGATACTTCCATCAAGATCTTGATTGGTGAATTCTGTCGGTCTAATAATACTCTCTTGTACTCAGTACAAGTAAGTAAAAATAAGAACCTAAATCTTCAGGAAGAAACAATCAGTAACAAGTGACATCCCAACGTGTAGCCGAGTGTCGTGTCAGTAGGTAATTGACATTTTGTGACTGCTTGGTTTAATATAGTGATAAGAGAACCATGGAGAGGAGATTTTTTAAGCTCGTGAAAAACATTGCGCTCTCCATGTGATTGTGTGTGGCCACTCATTGTGTCGGTTAGTTTTATTGAAGAACTATTGACCGTCGACGTTATTATGAAATCGTAGTGGAGAAGTATTCCATTAGTCTTAACCAATTTCACCCACAGTCACACAAAGCGGCACTCTCTTCGGAATTGATTTCGTTAGGCAAGCAAATTTACTCATAGATATTCCTAATTGGCGATGGTTTTCTACCAAAAAGTCTGAAATCCCTTACTCTTTCGATACTAATATCTAGAACCACTTAACACTTATAGTCATGAACGTCACAGTTCTGAGAGTTAATGAAACCAACACGTAAGGTTGAGAGGACTGGAAAATTTGATCAAAACATACGAAGAGATTTTTCAATGAAGTTCTCTACCAACACTCTGCGTTGAGCACATAATTGAAACTGGAGATACACCCATTCACCACCAGTTGCCGTCCAACGATATCAAATGTCGCCTGTAGAAAGGAGATATTGGAGGAAGAGCTTAACGAGATGATTGAATTCGATAACACTGAAGAAAGTGTACCACCTTGGGGAGCGCCAGTCGTACTCATTTCATAAAAAATGGTGAATTGCGTTGTATATATGGACTATCCACGCTTGAATATTGTAACTGTTAGTGACTCATACCCGTTACCGCGTATAGATGACGTGTTACACTTGGCAAAACAATCACCGTACATAACAACGTTGGATTTACGTGCTGGTTACTGGCAAGTGGCAGTACGTGTGTGCGATAGGGACAAGACAGTTTTTGAATCGTCATTTGTACAATTTCGATTTGCACGTATACCATTTGATCCACGCAACGCACTTGCCAAGCTTCAACGTCTCATTGATCGTGTTCGCACCGGAGTGCCAGATGTGAAAATATTCGGTTACTCAGATGATCTGATTATTTTATCAGAAACATTTTTTAACGTCTTAAAGACTTGGAAACTGTCATAGAACAAATAAACTTATTAAGGTTACGTCTCAATTGTGATAAATGAATATAATCTCAATGAATATCTTGGACATGGAATAACCCACTCAGGTATTCAAACTGATCTTTCCAAAGTGAGTGCCATACGAGGAATGGCACCACCCTGCAATATGAAAAACTTGCTAACCTTCTTACAAGGCTGCTTATAAAATAGACGTTTTATACCCAATTTTGCTGATGTGGCCCAATCACTGTCTGATTTGACAAAAATAAAGCAGGTAGGTAATGGACTGATGTCGAACAAGAATCTTTCAAAAAGTAAAGGAACTCCTTACCGCATTCTCAGTCTTACGACAAGCAGATCAAAATCTACCCTCAATTCTAAAGATTGATGCAAGCAATTATGCTCTATGAAAATGTTTACTGCAAGGGGAGAGAGATGAAGAACGATCTGTAGAATTTGCGAGTTGGCTACTCAAAGACGCCGAAAGGAATTCGTAGCTATCTAAAAGGCTGTGAATTGTTCTCACAGATCATCATGCTCTACGATGGTTGATAGCCCTAGAAACCACAAACGCTCGTCTTGCCAGATGGGCTTTGATACTACAAGCGTATGAATTGGATATTGGGTATATCCCAGGAAGAACAAATGTCATCGCTGTCACTTTTTCACGACCAACTTGCACGAGCGAGAGCAGAGAAACTTGCTCACTTTTCACAGTGGATATAAATGTACCAACATTTGATGTGCGGGAATATCGCAATCAAACATTGGCTTACTCAAAACTTTGTGACATCATGCAAGCTTTAGAAAAAACAGAAGATGCAGTCAATTGAAGTGGATGGGTTGAAATAGGATATCAAACGCACAATGGATTGTTGTACAGGCATAATCCAGATGTTCATGAAGAAACTGCGCAACTTGTAGTTCCTATTATCAAGAAAGCAGAGGTTTTGAAGCAGTATCGCGATGACTGTACTTCGGGATATGGAGGTTATGAAAACACTTATCAAGCGGTATTATTGTTCACAAATGATGAGTGCAATCCGTAAGTACGTGGAAGAATGTGCTGCTTGTCAAAGTTACTAAGTCCTGAACAAAAAACCATCAGGGCTATCACAGACTCCTGTATTCCAAAAACGATTCGAAACTCTTTCTATCGACCTTTTTGGACCTCTACTCTATACCAGGAAGAAGAAGAATTGATTTTCAGTGTACAAGGATGTTGCTACAAAATGGATAGAGTTACTACCGACGGTAGAAGCAACAGCAATGTAGTCTGTCAAATTGCTTATAGAAAAAGACATTTTCAGGCTTAGCATGTCTAGGAAAATAATTAGCGACAACGGTGTACATTTTGTTAGTTCTGTCATGCAGAATATTTTACATTGTCTTGGAATATTTGTATATTATCTGAAAGCAAATCCGGTAGAGGAGAAAAACCGAGAATTAAAAATACAGTTATCAATCTTAGATGGTAATGATTATTCTGGTCAGAATACTCAGCGTCCGTACGATTTGCATTGAGTATTGCTCATTGTCAAACAACAAAAACTGATGCAGCGTTCCTCACATTCGGGAATGATTTACAAACACCGGATGATGTTCAAAACGATCTAAGATCTGTCGTACAAAACGAACTTTTTGTAGAAGAGATTACTTCATATTTGATGAGGACTGCAAAAGTTCTACATGGGATTCGAGATAGGTATGAGACGATACAGGACAAAAGGAAACATGATGAAGATGCATCTCGTCGAGCCGCTCTAGCATATCATTCAGACGACAAAGTTTTAATAGCAGTTCATGCCATTAGTTATAAGAAAAAGACATTCACTGCTAAATTCACACCGAGAAGAGACGGATCGTATGTTATCCTAAGTCAGAGATCTCCAACAACGTATGTAGTTGGTGATCCCCAGAAACTACATGAAATTATAGGCGAACATCATGCTACCGATCTCACTTCATTTGTAGAGAAGACGGCAGAAGAAACGCAGTCGATCCTACCCAAAAGACGACATTGTCAACCTTAAAAATAGGAAAGATCCCTTGTTTTGTTGATCAAATAGTGATGTCACCGAAGAATGGCGATGGTGCTCGAGGATAAACATTCTTAGCGTGCTGTGAAGTGTCACTGCGCGGTAGTATAAGAAATAATATACATAATTTGTTATGTTTTTGACAGATCCAGAATCTGGACCTCATTTCATGCATATTCTAAAGTTTATTTACTATAAGATGAGCTAAGTTATGCAGTGTTTTTATTCATTGCACAGTATAACGACTGAAAAATGGGAGCCTGAATCTTCAATAATAAACATCAGTTACAAAATTGATTTTTGAGAAAGTGAGGCTTTTGTACACTCACAAATTTTTTTTGAACTTCCTTTTTAATTGAGAGCTACAGAAATGTCCGAATATTTTTCTAAATACCATGAAAAATCGCTCAAGATGATGAAAGAAATTCTTGTAAAGTTTGAGCTCTTAATATTAGTATTGAGAGGTGCCTCCTCGTGATTTTTGATTCTTTATTTGAATATCACTTGGAAAAGAATTTTTTCAATTTGGAAATTCATCGCGATCCAACTGATTAACGTGTTTTAAAAATTAGCACATATCTCTCGGAGAAATTGAACGATCTTCAAAGATGGTTCAATATTATTTTTCGCTGAGTTGACTCGTTTCAACCTCAAACGGTATATGATGACTTACAATTTCTTCCAAGTTTTATCACGATTTTCAGTATTTCGTGAATATTATCAAATTTTATTATTGAAAATTTCACGAAAAATATGATGTTTCATGACTTTGAGCTATTATTCAGAGATAGAATTTGGAAAAAATATATGATATATCTTTAAGGTACCATTCAAGATTTAACTTTAGCCTTGAGTAATTTTTAAACAAACCGATTAAGCGGAAAATCATATTTGACTTTTTTTAGGTATCGTTCAATTTCCCACAAGTGTGTGTATTAATTCCTACAATACGTCAATTCGTTGGAGAGCAATAAGATGTCAAATTGAGAACATTCTTACTCCCGTGTCATTTAAATGGGAAATGAAAAATCACGTTGAGATACCTCGTAATATTAATATGAAGAGCTCAAACTTTAGCAAAACTTTTTTTCATCATCTTGAAACATATTTCAATGCAACTTTGAAAGAAAAACTTGGTCAATTGGTCGTCCCTCATGTACACTCAACAAGATCACGTCATATTAGTGTTTGAAAGTAGCTTATCTCACTTATTATTAAATATTAATTTTGACAAATAAAGTAGAGTACAGTAAATGTTGTGGAAAGAATCTTTTTCTGTATATTTTATTCCATTGCTGATTTTATGTCTCACATAAGAATTCAAAAACCTTTCCCTCATTTTTTTCAAGCTATTTTATCATATTTATTTCATGAACAAATTGACATGTTTGATATTTGGAAGGCAAAGTTTTCCACCGTTGTATTCTTTAGAGTCTTCTGAATCCAGATATATCGTGAGCTATCCATGGTGAGGACTGAGACAAAAATTCATCTGATGGTGAAAATAATAGACATACAAAATTGTCTTCTAGAATATTATTCCTAACTGTTATAAGTAAGGAGAGATAATAAGCATAGTAGTATGTAGAGAATCGCATTTTTAATAAACAAATGCATGTAAGAATTGATCCATGGCAGACACAGACTCAACAAAAGTTCTATTTGGCAGACTAACTGATGCTCTAAGAATCGTTTCGGATGTTGTTCACAGTAGCTTCTATAGTTTAAAAGATACAGCAGTTTGTTACTTGACAAATCCAATAGCCGCTCCAAATTTGGTATCATGTTATACTCACAAATGCTTTAAATAATAAGAATTGAGGTTCCAGCTTTCGGTTGCGCATGGTTGTTCATGTAATCCTTTGTGGCTTGAACTGTCGTTTAATTATCACTGCACTGTTGTTAACACCCCAGAAAATAAAGTTTGTCAGTGACACCAACTCCATTGTTTCTGTTCTATTTGTTTCGACGTGTGAGTGGAAGACCGAAGTGTTTCCGATGGAACCTAGGCGTATTAGTCCACTTAGCTCAAACCACGTCAGTCTAAGCCAATTGGCGCCCAGAATTAATCTTTTCATCCCTGTCCTTGATCCCCTCCGACTTCACTTGGCAACCTACTATCTGGCCGAACGTTCAGGCAACCACTATCGCGCTCCAGTAGTGCTTAGCTCGATATTTTTTGAGAGGCAGCTTGCCCCGGCAGTATCGTGTGTCGTGCTTTTGAAAGTATGTTACAGTATCTTATCTGTTTGACAATGCAGAATATCCCAAATTACACAGACTTTTTAATCACCTTTGCCGTAGTGGAAATCGGACCAACTTTGATTGAACTGGTTCGAGTGGACTATATAAGCACTTGGCATCCTGAATTGATACTCTTATTGAATGTTCTTTGTATACAGGGTGTAACTGAACCTTTGTAACAAAACAACGACTAAACGGAGAAAATAAAGTTCCAGGTAAAAAGGTAATCAAGGAATACTGGGAAAATATCTGGGGAATGCCACTAACGCGCACATCTCGCCCACAATGGATAAAAGATGAGAAGAAAAGAGTAAACAACGTTGAGACAAAGATATTTGATACAGTCAGCCAGACTGATATTCAAGGAGCCACAAAGAAATTGTCAAATTGGAAAGCAATCGGAGCAGACTACATCCAAGACTACTGGATCAAAAAATTCACAAACACACATAAACACCTAGCACAGGCATACATGAAAATTTCAGGCGATCCACATAATTTTTCTGAATTTCTGACACTGGGCACCACATATCTTTTACCCAAAACAGATCCACCCAGTCAAAACCCATCCGACTATCGACCCATAACCTGCCTATCAACCCTTTACAAACTTCTGACTTCAATAATATCGCGTAAAATATATGAACACCTAGAAAACAATAACATATTACCAGAAGAACAAAAAGGTTGCCGTAAATATAGTCAAATGCAAGGAGCTATTTACGATAGATAGCATTATAACACAAGAAGCTAGGAAGAAATATGAAGACCTGTACGTTGCATATATAGACTATCAAAAGGCATTTGACAGCATACCTCACTCATGGCTATCAGAAGCCCTGAACATATACAAAATTAGTCCAAATATCATAAGTCTGCCACAAAATCTAATATGTAGATGGAGAACTTATAGCTTCACAAGAACGGAAAACACCAGTTTCACCAAAATACCGATAAACATCCGCAGAGGTATATTTCAAGGAGATTCTTTAAGTGCTTCGTGGTTTTGTCCTGCGCTCAACCCACTTTCGACAATTCTTTGGAACACTCGGTGCGGATATCAGTTAGAACAGGGGAACAACAAGTTCTGGCATCTCATCTACATGGATGACATAAAACTCTTTGCCCAGTCAGAGCATGATCTCAAAAGAATGCTTAAATCAGTAGACACATTTAGCCAGGACATCAAGATGAATTTTGGCATAGAGAAATGCAAAATCAGTGGTATGCGAAGAGGAAAGTGGGAGAAAGCAGAAAGCTACAAGACCCTGAAACAGCCACATTAAGAGATCAGTAGCATGAACAAGGATGACCATTACAAGTATCTGGGTATGTATCAGATAACTGTAATGGTGCACTCGAACATAAAAGAACAATTGATGAAGAAAATAATTATGAGGACGAGGTCCATCCTGAAAAGTAAATTATCAGGAAAGAATAAGACTCTAGCGATCAACACCTATGCCGTTCCCGTAGTCACATACAGCTTTGGACTATCAAAATGGACACAGACTGAGCTTGAAGACCTTAATAGAAAGCTAAGAGTGTCTTTTATAAAATATAGGGACCACCACCCGCGTAGCTCTATAGTACGCTTTCAGCTCTCACGATAACTTGGAGGCAGAGGAGTGATCGACTTCATCAACGCATAAGTTATATACACGTAAATAATGTAGTCAGATGATTCCATTCTATCAGATTACAATAGTCAGCATTAGAATTATATTAAAAACTCCTGTTTTCCGCCGAATAAGTTTAGTTCAGTTTATTTTGTATTATTTGCTGCAATAAAACATTCCTTAAAACCTATTTTGAGATTGCTATTACTCAGCTGGCGCAGTCGGTAGGATCCGTAAACAGTGTTCTGGTCGAAAACTCCAATAGAATTTCAATTCGTTTATACCATCAATGTATCGTTTTCACGATTTAGTACGGTCCAAGCATCATCGAACGAAGAACCTACAGAGCTGCTAGACGCAAAGCCCCAGGTCTTCTCAACAGCAAAGAAAACCACGAACTCCGAGCTAAAGAGCCCGCAATGCGAGTGCCAGGTCCGTCAACCCATGAATCCGTGAACTTGCAAGCAGAGGATTGCATCACGGCATCGCCAGAGCCCGTAGCCCGAGAGCCAGTAGCGATCAACTTACAAATGAAGATTTCCATAGCCGTGCTTAGCATAATTTCATTGTAAGTGAGAAAACACTAACAAATATTTGATTAATACAAATACACAGGGATTTCTGGAATGGCTAAAACTGTTAGGAAAGTAATCGAGCTCCGGCACAGAGTCACACAAGCCAAAATACACAATTACTAACTTAATTACAATATTTAGCTGTACTAAGTATTCAAGGTGGAAGATAATTCAGATCTATTGGCAGAGCTATTGGAAATTGAAAATATCTTGCAGACTACAATGGCTGACAGAACTCAAAAGATCAATTTTGCCTTGGAATCTATCGCAGTTTATAATGGAGATTCAAACAAATTAAGTAATTTTATAAACGCTGTAAGTACAGTTCAAAATCCCTTCGGTATTCCTAATACACCCTCAGATGATTTCGATAGAGCCATAATATTTTTGAGTATAAAAAATAGTATAACCGAGAAAGCCTTAGATAGCATAAAAGACTTAGAATTGAATAATTTGAATAAATTAAGAATACATTCGACAAACAATTCCAAAGACGAAAGCAACTCAATCACAATTATGAATGAATTGTTGAAACAAAATATTAGAGACCTTTATAAACCTTTAGAAATAACTAAAGAAAAATTTATCAATTTTAAATCAAGAATAAGTATTGATGAAGGTGATCCAGGTACAAAAATAGTTATGATTTGATTCGCCGAGAGACTAAATAATCAATAATTTCATATCGACTATCGGCGACCTTCACCGAAACAATTCAGCTACAAGAAAACCACAGTCAATAAATGACATTGAAACACTACTACAGAATGACTTCCAATACCTTAAATCAAATACAAATTCTAACTCGAAACCAATTATTGGACAACTTCCTAATATCCCTCCTCAGAGATATCCTGAAACAAACTTTCCTACCGGTGCTGTAAGCTTTCAGAATAAAAATGTAAATAACCAGAGATTTGCTCCCAAACAACAAATAAGAAATGCTCAAAATGTCAGACTTACGCTCATGTCGCTACAAACCAGACAAAGCTTTCAACCTAGACAAAATTTTGCACAAACTAATAACTATTTTACTCAACAAAATAGACAACTTGGTACCCACCAACCAAATTACGCGATAGAAGAAATTAATAATACTGAAAATTTAGATAAAAATCAATGCTGTGAAATTGACAATACAAGCGAAGAATATAATTATATTACAGACAAAACCTTTGAATGCATAGAAAACGAAAGCAAATTAGACAAAAGCCCTTTTTTAGATGTACCTCCGAATATCCACGAGAAATCCTAAATAAATATCAAAACTCTCGACTACCTTTTCTGAACATGAAAGATCATTTCATGCTGATTGACACTGGATCCACGATCAATTAAATAAGTAAGACATATGTTTATGATAATATTCAAAAATTCAGAATTTATAAAGAAAATTTCAATTTCAAAACAGGAATAGGAGAACATAACGGAAATAAGTATGTTGTTCTACAATTTGAAGGCAAAGACTTGAAATTTTATCTGCACGACTTCCACAAACAGTTTAATTTATTATTAAGTTCACCAAATATGATCGATATGCAAGTTAAAATAGATTTCAGTAAAAATATAATTACAATTCAGCAGAAAAATTATGAAATACAATATTTTGAAAATCAAAATTCTGTAAATAATATTGAAAAGATTAAAATCAGAGCAGAGCACTCGAATTTAGAAGAGAAGAAAGAGCTTCATAGACTAGTCAAAGAATGTGAGAGTATTTTTCCAAAAGAAAAAGATATACTAACACATACAAACGTCATTCAACATAAAATAATCAGTAAAGACGACATACCCATCAACACTAGATCGTATCAATATCCTGAAATCCATAAAAAGGAGATTAACAAGCAAATTCGGAGTTTATCAGACAACAAAATTATACAAGAAAGCCATTCAACATATTCAAGTCTAGTCTGGCTCGTTCCTAAGAAATTAGATGCATCAGGTGAAGAAAATTCAGAATGGTAATTGATTATAGAGAACTCAATGCAAAAACTATTGACGACAAGTTCCAAATTCCCAATATTCCAGAAGTTTTGGATAGATTAGATGAAAATTTATACCATACTACATTAGATCTAACCTCAGGTTTCCACCAAATACAAATGCACCCCGAATCCATTCCTAAAACTGCTTTTAACACAGACGAAGGACATTTCGAGTTTATACGAATGCCACTCGGACTTAAGAATGCTCCCGCTATTTTCTAAAGATTTATGAATTACGTACTAAGAGATTACATCAACAAAATTTGTCTAGTATATCTAGATGACATTATTATACTAGCAACATCTTTACAAGAACACTGCGAAAACATAAGAAAAATCTTTTCCAAATTGGAACAATATAATTTGGAAATCCAGTTAGACAAATCTGAATTGATGCGTAAAGAAGTAGCTTATCTTGGCCACATAGTTTCGAAAGACGGATTAAAACCAAATCCTGCAAAAATTGGAGCAGTCAAAAATTTTTCAATTCCAAAGACCGTAAAAGAAGTCAAACAATTTTTGGGACTTTTAGAATATTACAGGAAATTTATTCCAAATTTTGCAAAACTCACAAAACCAATGACCTTATACTTGAAGAAAGGACAATTGATAAACATAGAAAATAAAGAATATAGGCAAAGTTTCAATAACAGTAAAAACTTATCAATCAACACCTCTATTCTACAATACTCCGATTTCGAAGAACAATTTATTGTCACAACTGACGCAAGCAATTTTGCTATCGGCGCAGTTTTAAGCCGAAATATCAATGGAAAAGATTTACCTATAGCCTATGCTTCCAGAAAACTGAATGATCATGAAATTAACTACAGTACCACAGAAAAAAAGTTATTAGGTATAGTTTGGGCGGTAAACTACTTTAGACCTTATTTGTACGGTACAAAATTCATAATTAGAACAGATCATCGACCTCTCACGTGGTTAATGAGTCTAAAAGACCCAAATTCTAAATTATTGAGATGGCGGATAAAACTAGATGAATATTCCTATGAGATGGAATATAAGAAAGAAGTTTTAAATTCTAATGCAGATGCACTTTCAAGAATAAGACCTGAATTCCAAATTTTTGGGACTAGCGAAAGTATTTTTGACAAACCATGTAATTTAGTTCATTGTATTTCACAAGATTTTGAATTAAGGAAAGGATTTGCTAAGCAAATAGATGAAAACTTTGATAGTAAGAATTATTTGAGTAACACAAATAGTGAAAATAAAAATTAATTTATTCAGCCTATTCATCAAAATACATACAAGATGTTTCATTTGGCAACCAAACAAGAGTTTTTCCGAAAACTCACACTAGAAGATATTAGGAGTTGTTTGATGGAATTAAGAAATTACTTAGTTCATAATGACATTTTTGAAATTCATATGCCAAAAATTTGTTCAGGTTCGGATAAGATACTATTCGCGAAAGTAGAAGATTTAATCAGGGAAATTTTCAATGAAACCCATGTGAAAATTACAATTCACGAGATAATACGATAGGAAATTGATATGAACGATGATATAGGAAGTATAATTGTCAATATTGACTAAGAAGATTCAGATACCGTGCATTCAGCGGACGAAAACGAATTTAACGGAATAACTTATAAATATATTTCTATCAATTTAGGTAAAAATCAGATCATAGTTCAAAAACACGATAAAGAAACAGAATGTCAGATATTAAAAATATTTGGTAATAAACAGAGATTAATTGTTAAATTGAGAGAAACTGATTTGAAAGTGGAAATTTTCAATTTCATAAAAGATTATTTGGTACCGCGTGTTAATTATTATTGTTTGATCGATGAAGATTTGATTATTCCAACAAACGAAGTTTTACAAGAAAATTTTAATGAAGGGACATACAAATTAATTTAATGTGAAGAAGTATTAGAAGACAAATTGACTGTTGAAGATCAAGTTGAAACAATTACAAACTACCACATAGGAAAAATCAGTCATAGAGGCATTTTGGAGACATCAAAAATTAAAACGTAAGTTTTACTGGCCGAACATGTTCATAGACATACAAAAATATATAAACAATTGTGACATTTGTCAACAAAATAAATACGAACAAAATCCTCACCAAATTCCAGATAGCCTCACATAGACCCCAAAATTCCCTTTCGATGTTCTTCATATCGATACACTGACTTTGGAAAATAAGAAATATCTAACACTCATTGATGCCTTCTCTAAATTTGCCCAAGTAATATATATTAAAACACTTTGTGCTATAGAGATAACAGATGGTCTTTTAAAGTACTTTTCGCAATATCAAATTCCTAAGGAAATAATTTTCGACAGTGGAACCGAATTTAATAATAATTTAGTAAAAGATTAATTAAAAACATATAAAATTGAAATTCACATAACATATGTGGATAATCCAAAATCCAACGGAATCATCGAAAGATTCCATTCCACAATAATTGAACATTTAAGAATTTCAAATCAGAGAAAAGATTTTAAAAATTCACAAATTTTCGAAAATATTCAATTAGCTTTGATAGCCTATAATAATTCAATATATTCAGTTACTGAATTTACACCTATTGAGATACTTTTTGGTTCAGATAACGGGAATGAAATTTTGAAATTCAATGATTGTAACGAAGATTACTTGCAGGAATGGCAAGATAAAATCAAATTGCTCAAGGAAAAAGTAGATAAAATTATACATTTGGAAAAGAATAAAAGATTTCTGGGACAAAAACCATCAAATCAAAATTTGAACGATTCAAAATTAGACACTGATTTAATTGAGGAAGCTAAAAGGAGAATACAAAAAATGAGGAAACTTTTATTCAAAATTCATAAAATCGAAGACTATAACCCTAGACTAGGTACAATAAGAATCAATAGGAATAAAACACATAAAATCGACAAAATTGAAAGAAAACGACTCTTTGTTGCAGATGCTTCTGCAAAGGAGAAGAATTGACTAAACTGGCGAACAACCCTGGAATAAATATATTAGATTCAGGTCAAGTTCATATACATAAAAGTTCATATTATTCCTATTATAATTATGAAATAAGTAGTTTAGTGGTAGAATATAATAAAATAATCAAGTCTAAAAATGATATCTTTTCGAAATTAAATGATAAAGAAACGATAGATTATAATTATGGAGAAGAAATGCAAACTTATATGAATATATTGAATTTTGATATTTTGAGATTGGAGAACAAAATTTATAATTTATTAAATAATAAACGAAATGAACGTGGAATGATAAATGGTTCAAGAACAATTATGAAAAGTATTTCTGAAAATTTATATTCGCAATACGCCGAAAGATATGATAAATTGTTCAAAAAATACAGCAAAATCAGCATAACAAAATTTAGAGAATATACGTGTTGAAAAAGAAATGATTTCAGAATTTAATGAGCAAATTGAGAATATCCAACATAATGAATTTGTGTTGAAATCACGAATAATAAAAATAGATAGTATATTAGGAGAGGTTATGAACTGGGAAAATTTGTCAAAAATTGAAGACATAATGAGTCAGCTGATTTTATTAAGCATTAATTCGATCGAAATTGAAACAAGTCTTTCGTTTTGTAGTTTGAACAAAGTTCATAGTTCTATAATAAGTAGAGGAGGCTTGAAAAAAATAATCCGAACGATGGACCAGAATTTGAATTTCTGGGAACTAACAGACCAAGTAACCAGCCATTGTAGAATCAATAATAATATATACCTATATACTATAGTAATAAAGATGAGAAATTATTCCAAAAAACACCAATACCTCATGTTAATAATGAAGAAATATTTCTTATAAATGTAGAGAAACAATTAATAATTTTGAATCACAATAAATTTTTCAATACTTATAGTTGTAATACAAATGAATAATAATCATTTTTGTACAACTAATCACGTAGAAGTTGATGAATGTGTTAACAACATAGTTATATTTGATAACAATAGTGAATGTGAATATCATAAAATAAACGATGCATTTTTAATTATTGAAATAGAAAATAAAAATTAAGCAATAATAGCCAGTACTGTGAATGAGGATGTTGAAATAAAATGTGATAGCCCAATTGAACACCAGCAAATTAGAGGAGTTTATAGATTTCAAACGAATGGACGTTGTGAAATGAATGATTATAATTTAGGAAGTAAAATGACAAGAGCAAGAGAAATAGTCTTCGAAAATATAAACTTTGATTTTCATAACAATCAGTTTAGTAATAAAACCCTAGAAATGGAACAAATTAACAAAGAAGATATTATTGTTGAAGAAATTCACGAAGTAACAATACAAGAAAATTACAATGGTTTTATTGATTCTTCAGTCATATTTGTATTAATTATTATCATTATATTATTATCAATATTTTATGTTTGTAGAAATAAGTATAAGGTAAAATTGAAAGGAAAATGTAGGTCAAAGCGACAATTAGAAAATTTAGAATTGAAAGAAACAGAAACTAGAATTTCCTTTTAAAGGAATAAAATCCTCTTTCAAAGAAGGGAAGAGTTATATACACGAAATATGTGAAGAATTTAGTCAGATGATTTCATTATATCAGATTGCAATAGTCAGCATTAAAATTGTATAAAAACTCCTGTTTTCTTCCGAATAAGTTCAGTTCAGTTTATGTTGTATGATTTGCTGCAATAGAACATTTTCAAAAACCTATTTTGAGATTGCTATTATTTAGCTCATACTACGATCAGGTCGAGAATTTAAGAGTCTATTTCCAAGGAAAACGCGAAGAAAACAGAGCCTACAAAGAGATCGCGAAGGCTGACAAGAATCACACTTCATTACAACTGGGACACTCTGAATACCAGCCGCTCACAAATAAAACTACAAATGAAAACAAGATACAGAGATGGAAAGCAGAACCAAGACATGGCAAATTCATTGCAAACGTCAGTACAGAGCATGTAGACCTGAATGCAACTCATGCATGGCTCTCCTACAATAACATCTCTTCTGAAACAGTAGGTTTCATACTGGTAATCCAAGATAGAGTTATATCCACAAGAAGCTATAAACGGCACGTGATGAAAGACAATACTGTACAAGACAGATGTCGTATGTGCAACAAAGCTGAGGAGACTACTGAACACCTAACTAGTGGATGCGAACAACTTTCAGCTACTATGTATACCGACAGACATGATGAAATAGCTAAAATAATACACCAACATCTAGCAATAATAATAGATCAACAAAAAGAGAGGTCTCCATACCATCAATACGTACCGGAAAATGCAGTAGACACACTAAGTCACAAGCTCTACTGGAATCGAACATTCTATACAGACCATCACGTGAGACACAAAAGGTCTGACATACCTCTCCTGGACAAAGAGACTTAAACAACACAGATTATAGACATAGCCGTCCCTCACGTAACAAACCTAGAGGAGACACGAAAACACAGAATAAACAAGTACTCGGAACTTGAGAGATAAAAGAAATCTGGGAGATTGATAGGACCGAAATAATCCCGATTATTGTGGGTGCTACCGGTGAAATACCCAAAAAACTGTTCGAATCGATCGAAAAAATTAAAATGCATGAACTAACATGTATGCAGCTGCAGAAGAGCGTCTTATTAGACACTTGCAGAATCATACGCACAGTTTTAAACACTTTAAGATATATACTTACCAAAATATGGAGAAACTGCAGGCTCAAATCTTTAGAACATACCAACAAGACCTAAAGAAAAACGGAAATATGTATCAGAATTGTATTGTATTTGAATCTCAATATTCCACTGTTCTATATATAATACTTACCTTGCCCTTAGCGGCCGGTGTATTATAAGTACAAGCCAGAAAAGTGAATGAATGAATGGATAATGATAATAATAATATTTATTTCATCCAGAGATCACAGAAAATGATAGGGAGATGGTCAACAGAAATTAGGTACAAAATTAACCACACAAATATTCAATAACAGAATAGTTACCCTTACTTAGTAGATACAGAAACCATTTGGATTTGAAAATAGTAAGTGACTCCGAGATTCTAATTTCTTTGGGCAATTTGTTATATTACAAAGCACAAGCATAAGCTACATATTTTTCAAAGAGAGATAATCTATGTTTAGGTAGCTGAAAATTAGGATTGTTCCTTGTTGTATAGTTATGATTGGAGCTATGTTTCACTAAATCCTAAACATTCTTATATACATAAGTACATATCTGGTATATATACAAACAAGGAAGTGATAGTATTTTGTATTTTGAAACGAACTCTCTGCAGGACACAATATTGATAACATCAGCCATACATCGAAGAATGCGCTTCTGCATTTTGAAAACTCTTTCAGAATTATTAGAATTGCCGCAAAATATTATAACATATGAGAAAATAGAATAAGTTTGTGCATTATAAAAAGTACGTAGAGTATTTCAGTCATTTGAAAAACGTATTCTTACCACTGCAAAGCAAAGACTTGATAATTTTTTACAAACATAATCACAGTGTTCGGGAAAGTCTAAATTGATGTCGATGAACAATCCACATACTTTCGCATTTGTTACATTTGGAATAGATTTACCATTATTTTAACTAAAATTACTTTTGTTCAGTATCTTCCTTTTGGTACATATACTGAATTGAATCATTAAGTGCGGACTTAGTTGATTTGCCGGGTCTTAAACCATGCTTCTCATTTTTCAAGATATTATGTTTAGTTAACCAATGCAAGAGTTTCTTTGCCATAACTGTTCCAAGAATTTTTGAGAAGATCGATAAAACTCAAATTGGTCTATAATTATCCAAACATCTTTTCAAACCTTTTTTGTGGATAAGAATTGTTTCTGCCATTTGCAAATCTATTGGAAAAACACCAGTTGCAAATTATTTGTTGATAAGAAAAGTTAAGGGTGACACTATAAACTCTGATGCTTTTTTAAGAGTAGCGGAACTGATTCCATTGTAACCAGTGGAGAAGGATAATTTCAGATTATTCATGATGCCAAGGACATCAAATTCAGTTACTGGTTCTAGAAATATTGATTGTTTGATTGATATATTATCGATATTTTTATAAGTATGAAGTTTTGTTGTAATTTCGGACAACAGATTGTCAGCAATATGAACCAAATAATCATTTAAGGTATTACATATCTCATTTAAGGTTGATATTAACTCACCATCCACAACTAATTCCCAATTTTTTTGGGTGTTATTAGCAGTACTAATATTACTGTTCATATCTTTCCATACTGACCGTGATTTATTGGTAGCTTTGGAAATAATTGCATTATTATATTGCAATTTCGCATAACTAATTAACTTATCATACTCCTTCTTACAACTAATATAGCAGTCTCTAATTTCTGCATTATCAGCAAATTGATCTGACAGATAGTTCAACTCCTTGACTTTCTTGCCAATAATATCTTTGTTGATCCAGCAATTCTTGATTCTCAGCTTAGTAGCATTGATAGTTCTAGTGATAGGAAATTCCAAATTGAAATAAAAGTAGAAAGTAGCAGTGAAATGTTGAAATTTGTCATAAAAGTCTTCAATATAATATAAATGTTACGACAATTTTTAAATACAATTATTTACAAATATTTTTCCGCTTTTAAAAGAAATATTCATTAGTTGAAAATACCCCAGATGGCTTTTGACCATGTCTTGTAATATGAGAAAAGACACTTGACACACCCTGTCACACCAATATGACCCAAAAACCGTACTATACATAAAACCCAGTTTCGATAATATCCCTAATCGCTTCCAAGGTCAACTTGTCAGGAAGCGTTTTGCTGGAAACGCATTTGCGTCACTTTAAAGTCGAACTTTGAGCGTGCAGTTTATCTGTGAGGTGCATTGTTTACTTTAATTATCTGAGCCTAATTAGCCATTATATTATTCAATTCAGTGTTGTGAAGTGGCTGAGAACTTCTATTAATTGGTGAGTTTGTCTGTCATTGAGTTTTATGAGTTTGGTATGTTTAGCGTCACATGTGGTGACGCCACGCTAAGTGTGCGTGGAGTATGATCCTTTTCCTTTGAAGTGTTGGTATCCTTAGCTACCTGGGGTATCAATGCCATCGGTGCGCACACCTTGACCGTGCGACGGCGGTGATTGTTGCCAACCGCATGTACTTTGTGTTATTGCGGCAACGGTGTTGCCCCAAGAGTGGATAAATCAACCAACCTGCGTGTGTCGCAGGCATCGGTACGGCATTACGGTACTGATAGCCATCCGTAGGCGTCGTCCAACGTGAGATAAACAGTGCTAGTGACTTAGCTATCTGGGAGCTAGTGCCATCGGTGCGCACACCTTGACCGTGGGACGGCGGTGATTGTTGCCAACCGCATGAACTGTGTGTTATTGCGGGCAACGGGGTTGCCCCAAGAGTGGATAAGTCAACCAACTCGCGTGTGTCGCGGGCATCGATGTTTACTATAGTACTGGTAGCTATCTATTCGGTGAACTCAACGGCCTATCTGTTAACCAGATATCCTATCCAACCTCTGAGACAGGTGTATTATTATTATATCCGTTCTGGTTACCTAAACTAATCCTGAAATGCCCCGATGAAGGAGAATTGATGTGTGTGACTCTTTGATGACATCTCACTGAGCATTGTGGCTCAAACTCATATTACTTTCAGGAGAACTCGGCTTAATTATGCCCTAACACCTGACCAGCCCTAACTCCTGACGGCAAGGCCACCAACAGCTCATCAGCCAAACATAAGTTTTCTTTAATACTTTCTAATTATATTTTATTATCTATTAACTATTATTATTTACTCATCAACCCCCAACCCTTCTATAATAAATTTATCAGAAGTGGGATCAGAACTCTCTCGATCAGAACTCTCGTGATCAGAACTCTCTCGATCAGAACTCTCTCGATCAGAACTCTCTCGATCAGAACTCTCTCGATCAGAACTCTCGTGATCAGAACTCTCTCGATTAGAACTCTCTCGAACAGAACTCTCTCGATCAGAACTCTTGTGATCAGAACTCTTGTGATCAGAGCTCTCGTTATTTCAAGCGTCGCATTCCCGCCTTTTTCGTTGAAAGTAAGCGTCATGTCTTCTCGTAATACCCGTCGAGCCCCTCAGCCTAAAACGACGAACCAATCAACGGCTGACTCGAATACGCGCGAAAGCCGTGAAAGCGCGCCAACTCCAGCATCTGAAAATGGTAGCTTGCATCAGGTTTCGGAACTGATGTTGCAGCTAACTGAAAATGTCAGCCGGATGCAATCCCGTATGACGCATACTTCAAGCTTCACAGCAGGTGGTACGGACGTATTACCTTTCTTTGATCCGGAGGACAAAACTTTGACGATGGATAGGTGGTTATTCAAAGTTGAAGAACTTCGATCGATGTATAATTGGAGCGATCAATCCACTATTTTTAATGTAACATCGAAATTAAAGGGTTACGCCAGTACTTGGTATAAAGGCTTAAATAGCATCAACCATTCATGGGATGAATGGAAACTTATTTTGAATGAGGCTTTCCCTAGCGAGCGCGATTTTTATGAATTATTAACCGCGATAGCTTCTAGAATCAAGCGTGCGGAGGAGCCCATGCTAAAATATTTTTACGAAAAATTATCCCTCATAAATGCGTGCGAAATCAGTGGAACAAAAGCAGTTTCATGTATAATGGGCGGCATATTTGATGAAAATTTAGTTTCTGCGGCCCAAGCTGGCAATCATCAAACTCCTGAATCCCTTCTTGCATTCCTCAAAACAATAAAGGACGATTATCCAACTAATAATCAAATGGGTCATCCAGCCAATAAATTTAAAGTATTACGACGACCGCAATATAACTACAGCCGACCAAACCATTATGACCGCAAAGAGGACAGAGGCAGATCCACTTGTTTCACTTGCGGAGAAAAAGGACACATCTCGACTACCTGCTCCAAGAGACCCAAGCGTTGTGAAAATTGTCACAATTTCCATAAAGGTCAATGCACCCGAGGGAACAAAGAAAATAAAGTACACACTATCACCAGCAAGGTAAGAACGGAACAGGAATATTTTATGGATGTAAAGCTCAATGACTGCAACTTACGGGCATTCATTGACTTCGGAGCAAATTGCAACACCTTAAGATCTTCGGAAGCAATCAAATTAGGTATAAACTTTGATAAAACGCGTTCCAGTAACATCAAAGGATTTGGTCATGGACATGTTACATCTTTAGGAGAAGCTGTAAATCAAAATTTAAAAGTAAAAAATGTCAAGGCTATTGTATCCTTCCAAATAGTACCTGATAATGTTCAAGAGGTAGAAGCAATCATCGGGCAACCTTTTACGGAACAAAAACATGTGTTGATTGTAAAGGATTCAGAGACATTACGGTTCTTTGACAAGGACACACTACTTTTGCCGGACTTTGAGGTCAATGCACCAAGCAAGGCAAAAATTTACACAAAAGGTTCAACCATTATACCACCAGGCTATGTCGGACATCTATTATGTAGAATTGAAGCAGCAGGAGATTATTTCATAGATTTTAGCATACGAGCAGAAAAAGGAAAGGAGCACGTAATTCCACGTTGCGTTGTTTCTGGAAATGAACAAGGAGAATGTATTTTACCTGTCGTAAGTCTATCGAACCAAGATTTGCATATTATAGGTAACTCAATAGTAGCGAGAGGAGAGAATTGTTATTCTGAAGATGAAGAAAAATCCATTTTGCGGGTAACACAAACAGTAACTACTTCCAAGGAGTTAAACCTCGATGATCTCAATGTTGGAGAAGAGCTCACCGATGACCAAAAGAAATTGTTAATCAAATTATTGACAAACTACAAGGACTGTTTTGCAGACAAGGTTAAGGAAATTGGATGCACCAAGGCAGCTGAAATGGACATCAAATTAACAGACGATACTCCGATCACGTATCGACCATACCGACTTTCATTGGAAGAGCGCAGAAAAGTACAAGATATGATACAAGATCTTTTAGATGCTGATGTTATTAGAGAGTCAAATTCATCATTTGCATCTCCTATTTTATTGATCAAGAAGAAAAATGGAGAAGTTAGAATGTGCGTCGACTACAGAAAATTAAATCGAGTCACTGTTAAGGATAGATACCCTCTGCCGCGGATAGATGATCAGTTGGATCAATTACAGGGAACGAAATTCTTCACCAGCCTCGATATGACTTCAGGTTACTACCAAATTCCAGTTGCTGAGAAATCCAAGCAATACACTTCATTTATTACACCAGACGGACACTATGAATTCAACAGAATGAGCTTTGGACTTACAAATGCACCTGCAGTTTTTCAGCGCACGGTGAATAAGATTTTAGGACCACTACGAAATTCTATCGCAATGGCGTATCTGGATGATATACTTAGTCCCGCACCAAACTTTGAAGAAGGCCTCAATTGACTCGAAACTCTACTGAAAATTTTCAGAGAACACAATTTGACTTTAAACTTGAAGAAATGCTTCTTCTTCCAGACATCAATAAATTACCTAGGGTTTGAAATTAATCGAGAAGGAGTACGACCAGGTTTTGACAAGATTCAGTGTGTTAAAAATTTCAGAAAACCAGAAAATATACATCATATTCGTCAATTTATCGGTTTAACGAGTTATTTTCGGCAGTTTATTAAAAACTACGCGACCATAGCCAAACCACTTACTGGTTTGATTAAAAAAGATCAACCATGGACATGGAATGGAGAACAGGACAACGCATTCACTAAACTCAAGGATCTTCTAACGGAACGACCTGTACTTGCTTTGTACAAACCGAACGCTGAAACTGAAGTTCATACGGATGCCAGTCAAATAGGATTGGGTGGAATTTTACTACAGAAGCAAGAAAATGGAGAATTACAACCAGTGGCGTATTACAGCAGACAGACAAATGGGCACGAAACAAAATACCATTCTTATGAATTGGAAACATTAGCTGTTGTAGAGTCTCTCAAGAAATTTCGGGTTTATTTATTAGGTATCGAATTTAAAGTAATTACGGACTGCAATGCTTTACGAACAGCGAGTACCAAACGGGATTTAGTTCCAAGAATAGGACGATGGTGGCTTCAACTACAAGAATATAAATTTGTCGTTGAATATCGACCTGGAGTAAAAATGGCACATGTAGATGCTCTCAGCAGGAACCCGTCAAATTCTCAACCAGTGGACGATTTAGGAATTTTTAGAATAGAAGTTGAAGATTGGATTTCAGCAGGACAACTTACGGATGATAAAATTAAACTTATTCAAGATATTTTGTCGAAACCACCAATTACAGAGTATGAGCGACAGATCTATAAAAACTATTGTTTGAAAGAGGGACGAGTTTATCGAATCACAGCTTCAGGAATTCAATGGGTTGTGCCGCGAGGACAGCGACAACAAGTTGTACGTGCTTCACACGATGATTTTGGACATTTTGGAATCGACAAAACACTGCAGAAATTATGTGGAACTTATTGGTTTCCGAATATGAGGAAGTATGTGAAGAAATATATAGACTGCTGTATACCGTGCATATTTCACAAACAGCCCCGTGGAAAACAACCTGGATTATTAAATCCAATTGAGAAGATAGCTATACCATTTCATACAATTCACATCGATCATATGGGACCGTTTAACAAAAGTAAAAGTGGAAATACGCAATTAATTGTAATTATTGACGCATTTACGAAGTATATTACCGTCAAACCAGTACGAAATACCAAATGTAAGTACGTAGTGCGAGTCTTAGAGACGTTATTTGGAACCTTTGGAGCACCAACGCGAATTATTTCGGACAGAGGAACGGCGTTTACCTGTCAAAAATTCAAGAAATTCTGTGAAAGTTACAAAATTAAGCACATTATGACAGCTGTATCTACACCACGCCAAATGGACAAGTTGAAAGAGCAAATTGGACAACTTTAACAGCTTTAGCCTCTTCATCAACAAGCGATATTACTTGGGACAGTAAAGTAAGCGAAATACAGTTCGCTATAAACAATTCTGTAAGTACCGTTACAGGAAAAACCCCTAGTGAACTACTTATGGGTTTTAAACCAAGAGCTTTAGCAGATGCTTCACTAACCAATGAAATTCAACCAAATCGACCAGTGATAGAAGATTTAGGGCATACTAGAAGAGAAACTGCGGAAAAGATAGCAGAATATCAAAGAAAAATGAAAGAAAGATACGACAAGAAGAGAAAAGCACCGACACATTACGTTGAAGGAGATTTAGTTGTTATTAGAAAACAAATAACCGGAGAGGGAACCAGCAAGAAACTTTTACCATCTTTTAGTGGACCATATAGTGTTACGAAAGTTCTGCCAAATGACAGATATATTGTAGAAGATATGACAGGATCAAGGAGAAGTAAACGAGCGAAATATCAAAACGTTGCAGCAGTGGATAACATGAAACCATGGATTCCAATTGGAGCCTTATCAGATTCTGACTCAACTGACGAAAGTGAAAACTCAGAAGATGATGTTCTCGGAGCTGTGGATTCCAACCTCGAGGACGAGGTTTAGTCAGGATGGTCGAATGTTACGACAATTTTTAAATACAATTATTTACAAATATTTTTTCGCTTTTAAAAGAAATATTCATTAGTTGAAAATACCCCAGATGGCTTTTGACCATGTCTTGTAATATGAGAAAAGACACTTGACACACCCTGTCACACCAATATGACCCAAAAACCGTACTATACATAAAACCCAGTTTCGATAATATCCCTAATCGCTTCCAAGGTCAACTTGCCAGGAAGCGTTTTGCTGGAAACGCATTTGCGTCACTTTAAAGTCGAACTTTGAGCAAACATAAGTTTTCTTTAATACTTTCTAATTATATTTTATTATCTATTAATTATTATTATTTACTTATCAACCCCCAACCCTTCTATAATATAAATAAGCCCATTTTTCTTTCATCATTAAATGTGCAAAATACCTATGATTTGAATTATTGAACAACCTCTTTTGAACTGTAACAGCTTTCGTAGTTAATGGTTTGCAATTATATAAAGTGAATATATGTCTAGAATGATCCGACATGGCAGTATGTATTACTTCTGACCACGAAGGAGAATGATAGAGGAACGGACACTCAGTTGGAAAACATGAAGCCTAAAATGTAATGCGGCAGACATTAGAGAGATAGCGAGAGCGGGCTCAGCTTTGCACGCTTCATATACAGAAATTAGATTATATTTGAAACTTTTTCAATGAAAAACTATTGCTAGATAAATTCAATATTCTCATTACGTTGAATACTTTATTATTTATTGAATGAAAGGCAAAAGTAAGAGAAAACTTACATTTCTATTTATTAAAATCTGCAATGAAAAAGTGCATTATTATGAAACATGTTTTATGAACGTTTCTTTGGATAAGAGTTCTCTAATTATAAATAACAGATACAAAACAACTTTATGAATATTTTATATCACAATGGGCGTAATAAAATTGAGAAAATATACACAAACAATTTCTTATATACAAGAAAGAGATATCAACAAAAAACTTAGCACTAAACTCCCAACTTGCGTACATCCGTGATATTCATGGGAAAACTCCGTATATTTTTATATTTCTTTCTGAAAACAAAGTATTTTGTCTCCAACATCTCATTCATGAAAATTTGTTTTTCTTCGATGAATAAAATTTTCAAATCGAAAAAATTCTTACAAGTCTTCTGAGTTCAAGTTTTGCTTTGGATTCAAATTTATTTCTAGCATTTATGTATCTTCTACTAAAAATTTAAAACTATTTTAATCGAAAAAGTGGTAAATGAATTCTATCTACATTTTAATATCTTTCTCTTTTTTGCACAGCTTGAGCTTTTTGAGAGATCCATCCTGTTTTATAAGAGATTTTCTTGTTATTTTAGAGACGCTCAAATATTTCGGGCAGTTTGGAAAAATACTTGGACATGCATTTTCTTTTAGTCGGAAATATTTGAACGGTATTTGTAATAATATATTAGTCACATAATTGAACAATTCCGTACTATACTGTACGATAAATTTCCAAACAATTATCACATCTCTATTGATTTCAAAACATAAATAGAAATATTAATATTCTTTATTGATGAGAAGTTTTCTTGAAGCTGAATTTTTCACAAAAAGTTTAGATTATACACGTTCAGTAATTTGAAACGTTGATATATCCTTTGGTTTTAAAATAATTTCAAAATAATTTCTTCTCACATTCACATCTTCAGACGAGCATTGTTTTACGATATCCCCGCCACTTATTTTATAAAATATCATCCTTAGGGGCAGAAAAAACAGAAAATTTCTCTTCACACGTTCTGTACCCAGTATCACAATTAGTCGCAAAACATTTTCTTCCCCTTTTACAATATATTTTCACATGAAAATACTAAATAAACCGAACCTAGCCATTTAATTCCATACAAACATGGGCCCGCCTCGACCTATCTCTCAGTTACTTTCTCTCTCTAACAATATTACATTTTTGGCTTCACTTTTGCAACACAGTTGAGATAGAGAATTACATAGACGTGCTTCTGACTTAAATAATAAAGAGCTGATATTTGTAACATGTACGCATGTAGCACTTGTTTTACTTATTCTTGTAGGTTCGGATATAGTTATATTAAGGTTGAAAGATAGTAAAATATCCAGCAGCTCAATTTGCTGTTTAGATTGTTCAAGAAAATTCACGTTGGAATCCGCACATAATATGATATCAAATAACTCATTCTGTTGAGATACGTCGTGTAAAAATTGTTCTAATTCACATAGAAAAATAATGTTACTAGTTGGAGTCAAGTAAACGCACATGATAACTATTTTACAGTTATTTAGAGATAATTCTGCGGCCTAGAACTCAAAGTGAAGTTCAGTAGCATATTTGGCGACGTCGTGAGTGTTTATTTTCAATGACTTTTAGCCATGATAATTACACCATCATGATTATGATCGGATCTTGAGTAGTAGCTGATAGTTTGAAAGTCACGAATATTTATTTGTTCGCAATAGCTTTTTTCCGGCCAATGCTGGCTTAGGCACATGATATCGATATCCACATCAGCCTTTGAAAGCTCAAGATGATCTAATTTATCAGATAACGATTGCACGCTATGATGCAAAATACGGAAACTGCAATCAAATAATTTGTTGTCATTGTTCGTCAGTTTTTTTTTCTTCTTCCAAGAAAAAAACGGGGTAAAGCAACTCCACTCGGCCAGAAACCAGAATTATTGAGATCATCAAGTAAATCAAATGGAAATCCAACTTTAAATCATTCGTAGGCAGCCTGAGTTTCCAATTTTTAACAAGAGAAATTATTGTTAGGTTTTGATAGATTGAGGAAATTAAATAATTGTTCCGCAGTAGTTTCGGATGCAAGCCTATGAACATGGAGCCAACCGGTCTCCGGGATAAATTTGAGAGTACTTACTCCAGACTTACTACCAATTATTGGTGGCCTGTTCGCCTTTTTTTTTCGTATAACCTCAGTGAAGTCATCAAGAAGTACCTCAGTACTGTCATGTGTGACAGCATTTTGGATAACTTCCGATTCAATATTGAATTTAGCATGTTTGTCGATGCTCGACTTACGCTTTGGTTTATGACCTTTGGTTTGAGTCAAGGCTACTTTGAACGATAAACAAGGTACTTTCTGCGACATTTGGTTTGTTTTGATGTTCTTTATTGATTCATCAGCTGAGATAGACCGGTTTGCGCCTTCTCTTTTTTGCCATGCAGTTTTATTGTTAAGAAGTTGTAACTTAAGCTGTTCTGCTTCTTTCTTTAGATAAGAATACTTATCCTCAAATTCGATAAGAATTCTCCTATATGCTGCATTTTCGCCTGCTCAAATTAAGTTCTTGCTCTCAATTTCTTGATAACGTATTTCAAGTAGAGTTAGAGGTCAATTTGGACAGTTTCATCTGAGATCCTCTAGCATTCCATTCACATTGCCACATTTGAAATGATAATTGGATTCACATGAACAGCACTGAACACAATTTTTAACTTATTTTAGATTAAGAACACTTAAATTCATTCAAATATAAAGCATCACTCAAACTTTCACTGACTTTGTCCGCCATTTTCAATAATTGGAAAGAATTGTAACGATAACTTAGGGTGTTTACAAAACACTCTACCAGAATTGTTAGAGGACATTCCGCTAGATGTTTGGCAGAATGCATGATTTCTCCATAACGGTGCACCTCCGCACTACAGCAGATTTGTGAGAGAGCATTCAGATACTGCATACGAAGTTCGTTGGATAAGGCGTGGCCTCTGAGATCACTAGATCTAGATCCCCCTGATTCTTATTTTTGGGTCATTTGAAGTCATTTAGTTTATGATAACCAAAATGCGCCGAAAAGTATTGAAGAACTGCAACAGCGTATTGAGAATAGCACAGAAATAATAAAAAAACACAATTACCTCCATCAATCTTTTATCGTTAACCGCATTGTGTGCTGCTGTGAGCAGCGACAGTTTTGAACAATTTTTATAAATTTATAATCTTCTAATTCTTTTCTCTAGATTTATGTAATATCTTGTGTGGTACAAATTTCATTCAATCTGCAGTTGATGAAAATATTCTCATTAAATTAATTTAACTGCTATACCGATAGTGAATTACGCATGTGAATATTGTGTAACATAGTTTTCCATTTATTTTGTATAGAAGTACCTATGACGAACACCACCCAAAATGCTATATTTTTGCATATTGCTGTTTTCACGGATCTCAGCATATTTTTTTTCATTCATGATCAGCGCTTCCAGTACTATATACCATCAAATTTTATTACAAAGGGTCACTTGCACCCTGTATATACAAGATTGAAATTTTTATAACCACATCAAATTTCCGGAGTGAACAGAATAATTATATTTCCGTTTGAATACCTGCATTATTAATTAAATATCCTGGTTGTGAGATAGTTTTTTATTTCTATATCATATTGTGAACACATTATTAATTATATTTATTATTGCAGTATGACCGCATTAAACTATAAAAGTCAACTTGTTTTGAAACTAAATATTCTATCGCACGTGTTCTGCAGTAATTTCTTATCATTACGTTATATTGTGGAAACTTAATGAAATGCATTATTTTTTTTGCTATAAACACATATCTTGGTTGCAAGTATAGCTTCTTTTGGAAATCCAGACTACTGAGAACGTATTTGAAGCAAAGAAGGAGAATACTTATTTGAAATTTAATTCGAATTGCTGATAAGATGGCATCTACTCTCGATCAATTGAACTCGATAGTAGCTTGTAATTATAAGCAGGAAGACGAGTTAATTGTTGGACAAAAGTACGGAGTTGAAGACGCGATGGTGATCAATACTCAGTATGGTCCTAGAATTGTGATAACCATCATCCGTGACGGCTATTTCTCCCCTAGTGGATTTGAGCAATTATCGTCCAAGGAGATACAGAGTCTCCCTGGCCACTGTTTAATCCATTACACAATAGAAAAAGATGAGTTTTTGATTTTGAATTATCTCTGACAGGTTGAACTGGAATATGCGTTCGAATTTCAGTCCAACTAATAAATAATTTGCTTCATATTCCAAAAGGATGATGGTGACATACAATACTGGATGGAATTTGAGGCAGAATTTCAATAATTCATAGAGAAATAAACTGAACGAAAAATTTATATTTGCTTTGAGTTTCTGGAACATTTTGGATACAGATCGAATATTGATAATACATTTCCTTCATCTTGTAATTTTGCGAAAGGCGTACATGAAAAATATTTAAAACTTGATTGTATAGATGATTATCACAATAATAAAGCTCATATATCCGACATATCATATTTTGGGAAAATATTTTGCCAAATTTGTGGAATAAAATTGTACAAAGTTGAATATCTATTCCAATGTGATATTCGTCACCAATATTTCCATGAAACAAATTAACCTGATGTTAAACAAAACTCAAAACACCTCGTATCTGATGAATCAAATATTAATGCTATAATAGGGTCGTCCTGAAAAAATTAATATAATCTTTTTGTGTCTCGACATAAAGTTTATAACCTGTTATTGACAATCCTGTGGATGAAACTTTTTTTTTACTGCGTTATCTCAACAAACCACATACAAAATTATTTAAATTTTTGATTTTGTCACGTGATCGACGAAACGCTGTTATTGGCCAAGCGCCGCTGTGACGTTATCACGCAGTACGGCAATCAGCAGTTAGTTTGTAAGAGATATGGACCGTGGATTAATTCGACTCAGAATGGAATCAGACACACAATAAGTTCTGATGTGTTAATAAAAGGACAGTCAGATAATTTGCCAGAGGTCCACGAGTTAATTGTTGCCGACTTTCTCTCGAAAAGTGTATTTTTTAACTCAGCTGTAATGAGAGTTGACAAAGCTCAGAGATAAGTCTTCATTGTGGCTCTTCCTTTTGAAAGTACAACGTCTATTTTTGAGTGCGAAGTATAGTAGAATACTGTTTTAGTGATTTATCAATTTGAGCACGTTAACTATATTGAGCAACTGAAACATCTATTCATTATCTAGTGTTAACCTATGAAATTTTGTTGGTACAGCATTTGACTATGTCACGTCAAAGACAATAATGATATTAATACAATATTCATTCGATGGAATTTTGTGAATATCATTTTGATTGAAGAAATTTACAATTGTCATTTTACCAGAAACTTACTCAATATTTTAAATGCATATAAAATAATGAATGCAAATATATCTTGATGGATGCAAAGTTTGTTACCTGTCACTTCTTTCGAGAGTTTCATATAGTTGAACGTCTTTTGGAATCTCATATTACATTAAAAACGTTATAACTACATGAGAGGTATATTGTTTTATTCTGGAGCCTTGACTTGAACTCTTGAAGCTATTTTGAAATTATCGTATTGATTCCGATGATAGCTGATACATACTGATTTTTGTTAATAGAGAACTGAAAATTTATATTGACATTGAATTGATCTTCAGGTCCTCACAGCCAGATGAGTAAAAATCTAACGTGAACATCACGTTTATATATATACATATATATATATATATATATATATATATATATATATATATATATATATATATATATATATATATATATATATATATATATATATATATATATATATATACATACAGGGTGTAACAGAAATAAGTACATTAATTTTAACCTGTAATGCAATTTGTCAAGCATAACAATTTTTCTTAATAACTTTTTTCCGTAAATCCTCTGGATATAGAGTAAAAACTCATCAAAGTTTTGTCAAAAACTTCATGGTGCGCCTATGGTTCAAACTAAATGCTTCTCATTTGTTGGAAGTATGACAGCTGTCGATTGAAAGGAGTATTTTGCAACTTTGAGCCATCGTAGTCTTGTCAATCATTCATTTGAAACTGAAAAAATATTAGTATTTTGGCAATACATTGATATTCGCTCACCTCGATGATTCTATTTTTGCATATGTTGGAAGAAAGACTAAATTTGTTTCTGTAATCAACAATTTGGTCTTTCAGTCGTATTTATATGTCATTTTTAAGAAGTTTTATTTTTAATTAGGGATTTCACGTATATTTTCGGATAGTACATTTCTTAAACATAAGATTGTCTACCCAAGTTCATTGCACGTGAATCAGCTGATTTGAATTGTCTGAAACTGTGTCACTGTGTCAGGAGAGTCAGACTGTGCTGCCATCTACAGGCAGTTCGAAAAGTAGTTGCTGTTTCTAACCTACTTCATCAGAAACATAAAGAGAGAATCATTCAACGATTTATTTAAAGAAAACGGTAGAATATTGATTGGAATGTAATTCTAAATTAATTAATTCATCGAATAATACGATAGAGATATTGCTACATGAAATTTCGAAAATTCTTGAAGAACAGAAAATATAACCTATAAATGTATCACACTGATTTTGGTAATTGATTTTAAATATTTTCTGAAATATATGATACAATATTTTTCTTATTCAGCAGATCAATTCACGGGGCATACTTTACTGAAACGACCTGAGTGTGAAGTGTGAAGTTTGTAATAATATGAGAAAAACTAATACGCTGGTGGTTCATTTATAAATTGATGTATTTCATTCATCTCATCTGCTGTTTTACGTTCCAGATAAACGTTAGGTTCTAAATATCACATGGTATTCTCATCGTAATGTATAAGTGCATAATATTTTGACATTAAATACATTACCATAACCACAATAATTCAATTTCTAGTGAAAAATGACAATTCGGAGACCGTTCCAAATAAATTTGCTAAGCTTATTCTAAACTGCCCATGAAATCGTACACAGAATTAATAAATTATAATCTGTTTTATTCCATAATTTATTTGAAGGAATTGATAACTCACATATGTCAAAATCAATTATTGTTCTATTGCAACTGCTACTGGATCCGATAACTATGCACCTGAACGACTCGTTAAATTATAGGGGATAAAAAATGCTAAAAAAAGATGAGAATTCGGGAAAAAGCTACTAAGAAAAATTGTTAGGCTTGACGAGAACTATAACTGGTTAAAATTAATGTACTTATTTCTGTTACACCCTGTATATATATATGATACGATGTGAATTTGAGTTTGATCGTATATATCATAGATATGTATAACCAAACACAAAATCTCATCGTTCCATAGTTAATCATTTTGGATTTACTCAAGAGATTATGAAAGTGTGTCAAGTAAAATGCGCATTCAGCCAAGTCGGTTGCTATAGAAACAGTAGGCCATTATTCTTATACTAAAACATTCCTAAATACTGATTTCCAGAATTCCACGATTACCAACAGATCTGATTGTATGCGCAAAATGGAGAAATGAATTCCTACTGAAGTGCACTTCCGGTTCAGTCTATTGTTATAAAAATAGTAGACAATCATCCAGATGCTAAAGCAGACTGAAATACCAAATTCAATATCTTACACCTGATCGTTTCAAATTTATGCGAAAAATTCCAAAATACTGACAAGTAAAGTGCACTTCCGGCTCAGTGGATCTCAATAAAAATAGAATATGAGTATCTGAACGGTATAATCGTCCTAAATACTGAATTCTAACAATCCTAGTTCAATCGTTTTGGATTGATGCGGAAAATTCAAAAAATGTTTCGAATAAATTGCTCTTCCAGCTCAGTCGATAGCAATCATAATACAAGGTGTACAACCAGATATTATAAAAGTGCCTTATACAAAATTTTAATATCCTTCGATAGATTGTTTGGAATTTATGCGGAAAATTCAAAAAGTCTGTCATATAAAGTGCACTTCCGGCTCCTCAGCCGATTGTTACAAGAATAGGAGATGACCATTAGGATGCTACAGCAATTTCAAACGCTAAATTCCAGTATACTACGGCTGATCAATCTGGATTTATGCGGAAAATAAAAAAAAAGGCTCAAGTAAAGTGCACCTTCGGTTCAGCCAATCGCAATCATGATGCAGATGTACCATAAGATGTAATAGGTGCTTAATACGAAATTTCAATATACTACGGCTAATCATTCTAGATTTATGCAAGAAATTCAAAAAAGTTCCAAATAGAGTGCACTTCTGGCTTGGCCGAATCATGCAGACATAGCGGATGACCAATCTGATGCAACATTAGATTCTAATACTGAATTTCAACATCCTACGGTTGATCATTCTGGATTTATTGGAAAAATTCGAGGAGAGTTTCAAGTAAATTGCACTTCCAGTACAGAAGATTGGAACCATAATGCGAGATGCACAACTAGATTCTATACTAGTCTCAAAAACGAGATTTCAACATTATACGTTCAACCTGTTTTGAGATTTGCGATTTACGCACGCACGTACGAACGCTCGCACGAACATGCGTACTGACATCAAGCCAAAAATAGTCAAAATGAATTCAGGGATGCTTCAAACGAATATTTCCATCAAAATCTCGATAGGTGAATTCTATCGGTTTCACATTACTTGCTTATTACTTTGTACAAGTAAGTAAAAAGGCAAACACGACACGCAGTATCAGGCCTCAGATTTGTTGTAACCTCTTTATCCATATCTCCTCTGTTGAGACATCTATAAACAGCTTACTTGGTTCGCGATAACTGCTGCCATCACACCCAGGTACAATACTATTTTAACGGTTTTTTTTCTAGAATTGAGGTTTTCTTTTGCTGACTTTATCGAAAGCGATACTACAGCTGAGCGTCAAAAGTGTGGAAGTGACGTCACAACTACATGGCGGTTTTTCATGACCTTTTCAAACACCGTTGACTTTGGAATCGTGTTTACTGATCACAGCGATTCCAATCAGCGAAAAAATTAGTGTCAATAGTTTTGTTCAATGTGCTTAGAACCCATTTTTGACATTCTTGAGAAATCGTGGAAGACCCTAAAAATAGGAAATTTGAATTTTGAATATGTTTCCATGTGATGAGTGTGAAATAATTCAATCATCCCATAATAATTTAATTTGGCATATCAAATATAGTTCCAAACCCAGATAACATGTCGTATGCCAACACTATGGCAAGCAGTACAATCAGAGAGATTATAACGATGATTTGAAAAAATTGCATACCATAAGTACCGTTGGAAAAACAGCAGAATACGACCCCTTAACATCTTCGGCAGGACCATCACCGGCACAGCGACCAAGGAAATATTGTGCAGCTTGTGATTTGAATATTTAGTTATTTATGCCGATTTTGAGTCACTACGAATTCCTGTTCAAACCTGTTCGCTGAATACTGGCCAATCATTCACGAACAGTATGCACATCCGTAATCCTTATAGTTTTGCATATTATATAAAGTGCTCATACTATGCTTCATTGATTGAATTCCACACGTACCCAGGCGAAGATGTGTCACACATATTTGTTCAATGTATCTTGAATGAAACTGAAGATATCTATACGAACCCTTTGAAACTTATTGTTTCCCTTACAATACTACTTGCGCCTCAAGATGAACCAAATTTCAGTTCTGCCAAAATTTTTCACTTCTGTGAGGGAGAATTTACCATTGATTATGATTGCCATTTGACAGGTGTATTAGGTGGCGCGTTTCACTATAAGTACAATTTGAATTTCAAAATTCCAGAATTTCTACCAGCATTCTTCCATAATTCAAGTGAATAGGATTCACACTCGTTCATCAAATATTTGGCATTCAATTATGACAGAATCAACATAATTCCACAAAATAAAGAGCGATATATATCGTTTTTGGAATCAATTCTCGTTGATGAGATACATGACCGATAGATCTATATACAATTGAGATTCCTAGACTCTTTCAAATTGATAAATGAATCTCTCGATTGCTTAGCAAAAATCTTAGCTTCAAATCAATCCAAAGAGATGGCAAAATATTTCACAGATGTCGAAAAATTGAATCTTCTCAATGAAAAAGGTGTTTGTCCATATCAACATATGGATTGGTTCGCCAAATTGAAAGAAACAAAATAGCCAGGAAAGATGCGATTTTCAACATTATGGATGGACAACCAATTTCAGATGATGATAATCGAAATGCATTCGATGTTTGGAACTGCTTCGAATGTGAAACAATGGAGAATTACTCGAATGTCCATCTCAAAACAGACGTATTAATTCTCTCAGATATTTTCCAAAACACGTTTGTATTAGTGTGTATCGTTTGGATCCGTGCCAATATCTAACTGCACCCTCGCTCATTTGGGATGTGATGCTTGAGTACACAAAATTGATTTGGAGCTTCTCACAGACGCGGACATGTTGTATTTTCTTGAACATGGAAATAGGGATGAAAATGAAAACTCACTGTGCTCTCAGTTTGGATTAGTTAGATTGGCTCAAGAATATATTGACTTGAACACAAATCTACGTATTTTGGCGCAGAATGATTTCGAAAAAGATTGCTATAAACTGATGGATAATTCGATGTATGACAGAACAATATAGAATTTGTATTATCGAATTGATATTGAGCTAATTACACATTGGGAAAAAATGAGGTACGGAATGACTAATTGCAAAACCACATTTTCATAGCTGTCGATATTCTTGGAGAATCTAGTCGCAATACAATTGAACAAATTAAAAATTCAATACAATAAACCAATTAATTCAAGTTTCACCTTTCTAGAATTGTCCAAATATTACATGTACGATCACCATTATAAGGCAATGAATAATAAATACGGAGTTGAATTGAAATTATCTTACACCGACACTTTTTCGCTTATCTGCGTATTCAAAATTGACATTTATGAAGATATGATGCAAGACTTGTCTGAATTTGACACGTCAATTTTTCCTTCCAACAATCAATTTGGTGTGCCATCGGTTGACAAAGGCGTGCTGAGAAAATTCAAAGACGAAATGGGCAGCAAAACCAAACAGGAATTTGTAGGATTACGTTCGAAAATGTACTCAATCAAAACGCAAAATACTAAAATAAAAAAAGCAAAAAGTATTAAGGGACATGTGATGAAGAATGAACTATCTCATAAGGTCTATGAACATACTTTATTTACCAATCGAGTAACTCACGCAGATCAGAATATTTTCAAATCAATAAAAGATATCGTGCACACACAGAAACAGAATGGATTATGTTTATTGGCCAACGATGATAAAAGATACACATTATCATGAGGACATTCTAGAATATAAGTGAATTGTATATACAATATATTCACAATAAACATCTTTTATCTATGTAGGAAATATAGTTCTTATCAAATCGTAACCATTCAACGAAATATTCATTGTCCTTCTTCCATATAATTTTTTTCACTAGATATAGGACTGAATACTTGGTTTTCTTGATCATCCATTCGTAAAGTCCTCCAGCTATTACTTGCCTTGTTTTATCATCGAATATATAGGTGACACATAAGGTTAGTTGAATTCTCTTGATTCTGAATATTTCAGTAGTCCAATTTGGCCAACAGTTCTCCTCAAGTATCGATTTGTTTTTACTCATGCGATCGTGATCATTCGCAGCATATTTTGCAACCCTTGCTACTTCTGGATGACTGTACACAATGGCCAGTAATTGATGCTCATCTTCGACCGCTGTTACATCCACAGGTTTAATTTTTATAGTAGAATGTTTGGTATTATCGTATTCTGTCACCAATTTATCGATATTATCCAGCCATCGGTACAATCCCTGCAGATTGAATTGTTCCCAAATACTCAATTTCAGCGTACGATTGAATCTCTTGACAATGCTTGCTTTCTTCACACTGAACGTTCAATAATAATTGATGGCAATTTTTTTCATCAACTTTTTGGAATGCTTGTTGTAGAACTCCTTACTCAGTCTGCAAATTCATAGGCACAAATCCAGCCTCAAAATTCTATTCCTTGCAATACCAACATCTTGTCCTGTTTTAGATTTGACAGGTGTAGCCCACGGTTTTTTTGAGAGAGCATCAATATCCGACACTGATTCCGTGCGTATTCGAATCCATTTTTGAAGAACTGAACTGGGAAGAAAATGGTCTGAAGATAGATGAAAAGTACATATTAAACCTCAAATTTGCAAACGATATTGTTCTTATTTCTGAAACTCCGGAAGCTCTCAAATCCATGCCTGAAGATATACAACGTGAAAGCAGAGAAGCGAGATTGCAAATGAATTTAAAAAAACAAAAATTATGACAAATGGACCAGAAAAAGACATCAACCTGGTGAGATCACACTAAGAATACGTTGGGAAGTGCATATACCTTGGACAAATAATATCTTTTGATAATAGAGTAACAGAAGAGGTGAACAGAAGAATACTATCAGCATGAGGAGAATGTTGGTCTCTAAAGGAAATTCCGAAGAGACAATTTCCAACAGATTTAAAAAAGAAAATATCATAAGCATGAGCCAAAATCATTGGAATAAATCAAATGTAATGAAGAATAAGAAGAATTTCTTCGGGAATTAGCTTGAAAGACAGAATGAAGAACAATAATAATAAGAAGGTCATATATAGCTGACGTATCACAAATAATAAAACAATCAGAGTGGAACTGGGCAGGATACATTCTGAGAACCAAGAATGACAGATGGACAAAAAGCACTACAGTATGGATACCATTAGATAGAAACAGAAGAAGGGGTAGAACAACTAAACGCTGACAGGATGACATTAAGAAACAAGCGGAGGCCTCATGGACAAGACTCACAGAAAACTGAAAAGAATGGCAACAATTAGGGAAGGCCTATGCTCAAAATAGGCTGAATGAGTTCAGTGAATGTTATAATTAACCTATTTGTGAACTTTCATACTCATAAATAGATGTACTGGATTATGAGCTAATTAACTAATTACATACTCATTTATATGAGGCATTACTGAAATAACTTTTTATCAATATTATTATATCTATTTTAACTTTTCTCTGATTGTACGGTCTGTATATTTTCATGCTGTTTGATAGGATATGATTTCCACTTCTAGAGAGTCTAATAAGTTTCACCTTCTGACTCAACAAAAGTCGAGATGTTGAAGAAAGTATTCGAATAGCCTAACTCGAAATCAAAGCTAGCTACGAAAACAAAATTATTGAGTTCTAATCATTTATTACAGACGATTGCACTAGTATAACTTGAATATAGAGTGTGCCGTTAGATATACAAATGTACATGTTTCTTTATAATACTGGTAAAAGTAAGACTATGAAAATTGTTTAGGACTCTCACCGTTTTGTCGTATACAAAAATTGACCCTTTTCATAGAAATTTAAGGGCGATAGATCGTCAGCCTTGCAGGCCACATGATAGATTTTCTTGTTCAACTCCAGGCATTTGGAAGCTCTTGATTTGGATAGTTTCTCACGTCTATGAAACTGTGCGCAGGTGCACCATCTTGTTGGAATATACCACGGCGATCTGCTTGTGGCATATCATCGAAAAAAATTCCCAGCTCATTCTGTAGAAGGAAACAAATATCTTCGCGAAGTTAGAGTGCCTCTATAAAAATATGGACCCAGAATGATATTGTTGAAAATTCCGCATTACACATTAGTTGAAGAACGTACTTGAAAATCAGTTCCACATGTTTCTTGTGGATTTAGGCTGGTAGTTTGCCAATAATGCGTATTATGCCAATTGAATATACCGTTATTGGAGAAGTGGCTTTCATGTATCCACAAAATTATATTTAGAGAATGTGGATTAGTGCGCTATTCCTGAATTAAATAATTGCAAAAGTGAAAGCTTCTACTGAATTATCAGCATGAAGATTTTATTGATCTAATGTATTTTGTGAGCTTCAAATTTAAGCTTTTTCAAAATTTTGTGTACCTGTGTATGTGATACGTTCAATTCTAGTGCAGCTTCTCTTGTTGAATTTTTCGGATGCAAACTAAAATATGTTGATACATTAGTATCCAAATTTTCTTTCATTTGATGAATATTGCGATTGCCAATAGTGAGGGAATCAGTTCTACGTAGCTTTCTTTCTATTTTGAGAGAGATTGTTTGATTTGGATGAAAACGATCAGGATATTGTTGCTGATATAATTGCAGGGCTTCTCTTGAATTATTGTTTGATGAATGAAAACATTTCAACATATCCAACTTCTCATTGAATGTGTATATATTCATTTTTGGAACAAATAATAATCTAACATAGATTCAATAATTCTTTCCAACATAGGTATAACAATTGAATTGAGTAATAAGAATGTCAAATTTTATTTTTATAGCTAGCTTTTATTTCGAGTGAATCTAATTGAATATTTTCTTCAATATCTTGACTTCTGATAAGTTAAGAAGGTGTAACTTAGTTAACTTTTCTGAGGCAAAAATTATATCCTACCAAACAGCAAAGAGATATACAAGGCATATAAAAAAAGTCAGAAATGGATATATCTCCAAGATTTTTTTTTTCTCTGATTCACAATAATTTGGTTAGCAAACCAGAAGCACTAGCAACTTTTTCCAAGAGATTTCTTGTATATTCAATAATTTCCGAGAAAAGTTGCTCTGTCTAGTTCAGCTTACACCTTATACTTGTAACCTTCATCTCCTCTTCCAAAGGGAGTCATTTTCACAAAACCTGCCTGATATCATTGAGAATTTGTAATATGACATGATGACGGGGAAAACTCTTCTGCGCGTCTTGATGTACCTCGTGCACAATATCTTCCCTACTAGTATTATGACCTTAGATTGGAGTATCAGTTCAACTGACACTTTTTATGGGCTTCTCTGCGTTTCAATAGGTGAAAATGATAATTTGTCATTCGTCTTGACCCTATTCCTATTCTTTTTGGAAATGATCGTGACTTTGAAACTTGCGCCTTCCATTCAACCTTTCATTCTTCTCCTCCCAATCGGATGAAATTTGGCTGGTGCAAAATCTGGCTTAAACTCAGTTCGCGCATGTTTTCTTAAGAGAGAAATGTGCGCAAAGGTGATGTCACATTAGAAACAGTCAAAAAGTCTGTGCTATAACCGGCGTGAGTACACCACTTATATGAGCCAGCTTAAACACTTATATGACGTAATCTTGTCGAGTGTACATGTAAGAAATTCTCCAAGAAGCAAAAAATTATAAACGAATTCTCATATGGAACTGTATTCTTCTAACTTTCATGGTGACACCATAATGTTCTAAAATTTTCAAATTGTTATTTAATACTTCGAAAAAATCCTTTTATGTGCTGGTGTATCTCAACAGCCGATGCGCTCGTGATATGAGGGCTGCTTGGAACCCTATTTTTAGCATTAATTCAAGACGATAAGCAATACACATACAGATTGGGAAATGAGACTTGTTCATTGGAAATTCTCTCCTCTTCAAGAATCTTCCTTTTGATTTCCACTATTCCTCATAGTCTTCGAATTATTTCAAGAAAACTAGGCAACTTTCTTTTGTTTTAATTTTTTGCCACTAACAATTGCAGTTTTTTTTAACGGAAAGAATCCTGAAGACATTCTCTTCTATATACCATTCAGAATCGGATGAACTATTGTTCTTAATTGTTGGACTCTTAGAACTATTCTACTCGAAAAGCTTACTTCTCGATTAGACCAGTAATCTCAATTCTGAACTGGATTTTTGTTGGAAGCCTACCTTTCTTGTCATGCCGAAATTTTTTCATATCAAATGAGTAAGAATTTGATATATTTGGGAAAGATACGAGCACTGATAGGTACATTACTTTGGATTCCAATTATCATTGGCAGTACAAGTTGACGAATTTCAGTTTCTTCATCAATAGACTGGTTAGATTTCTGCTTACACATAAGAGATCCCAAAAAACCTTCATAATTGAAAAAAATCGCTATTTATAACGAGTTTTTTACAGATTTAGTCACAAAATTATGAAATAAAGCAAGACGTAAAAAGAATCTAGAAAATTTCATAACTCTTTCGGCACCTGTAGGAATAAAAAGTTAATACATTCTGCTACCTTACGACGAGTCGTCATTCAAAACTTTGAACAAAATTTCTCAAAACTTCGACATGCGCATTTCATATATATCTCAAAATATTCAAACATTACTTGGTAATCCAAAAGATAAAACTGAAAGTGGTAGTAAATCGGGAATCTATGAACTTTCTTGTAACGACTGCAACTAAATTTATTTGGGTCAAACAAGAAGACCAATTGATTCTCGTTTTGAAGAACATTCGGCTTATTTGAAATATGCACAACCGGAATAATCAAGCGTAGATATTTTTGACATTGATCATAATATAACTCGAGATAATTTGCAACTTTTGAAACCAGTTCACAACATAAGATTCCTAGACGCTTACGAGAGTATTAACATTCATGAGAATAAATACCGTTTATTGAATCCTGACCTGAGTCCAATCCCTAATACTAAATTGTACCGTTTGTTTCAGTTAGTCCTAGCGTGACAATCTTTTAGTATGAAAGGAGTTTAAGTTTCAGCTCAAGTTGTGTTACACATCACCTCTGGTGAAGATATTATCTTCTGTAGCAATTCACAGGCTATACGGTGTAGAGCATATCTCTAGAGGAGAACTGCAGCCTGCTGTTAATGTGTTTTGCCTAATTTTACTGATATTGGGAATTTGGTTCTCGAAATACGTATTTATATACACTAATGAGGCACAGCGTGCTGATGCGATATACAACTCAGTGATGTAGCCACGTGATTTCGTCGTCTGCTCTAATTGGCTGGAGACAGCAGCCAGCGGCGCAGCAAGTGCAAAAAACAGCACCGAATCTATCTTGTGGAATAAGTCTCGCGGTGAGTCTAGTATCTCGCAGCGGACCAAATTTTTAGCATTGAAGCAACGTGGCAGTTAGCGCGGCTCCAAGTAAGCATCGTGTGCCGTGAGCTTGAAACCTATGGTCAATGATTGCAAGAGACTTTCCTTAACGGTATGTCATCTTCACTATCAAAATCCGCACTATCGTCGCTTAAAAAAAGTTCTTCCTTTATGATTGATTCTTGCTGTAGCTTGCACCTGTAATTGTCACCCACTCAAATGATTTATATCATTTAGAAGATCTTCTCCATCACTATCTCCAGCATTCTCGTCGTCATCGACAAGAGGTGTAATTAATACATCCGCTTCCCAAAAATCCTAACTTTCAATCAAATCAATTTACTGCTCAGTAATTAAATATTCGAAAGAAATCAATGGAAAATTTGAACCCATAAATGCCTCTCAATATTGGAACACTATTGTTATTAACATAATAGTTCATTATAGACAAACAAATTCGGAAAACATAAATCAAATATCTATAGACAAGCTCACAATTGCTATTTTAATTTGAAATATTACTCTTATTTCAACTATTTATAATTGATTTATACTTAGTTCTTTGTAGCCATCGCACTTATTTAGAACAGGTGATTTTTCACATGCATAATGTTACACATGGATTGAATATAGGTTTATGTACAACACTAGTCGACGGAGGGAGTCATTCTGAAAACACAGATAAGGCAAATATGCGATGTTGATGATTACACCAGTGAACAGGATCTAAATCTTGAAGCTTTATTTGAATCTTGAACTGTCAAAAAATCAAGTTCACAATATTTTCTCTATTATACATAGTCGGGGATGTAACAATATACATCGCAAAGACAAAAATACATGTCCTGCTCTCCTAATCTTGAATATATAAATCAATATACATAATCATTCATGAATTAATATTTCTGACGTAAATTATGTGACACATAGCAGTGTACTATTCACACTTTTATTCAAATTTAAACTACGCTGTGCAATTTTTCACATATTGTTGTAATGATGCTGTTATCGTTCAATTTGTAACATAAATAATAGCATATTATGCTACAAGGACAAAATAACTGACATTTTTGTCTAGGATGAATTAGACTGCACTCAATCAAGACAAGGGCAAAATGAATTTAACATATAACAATGAAATTAAATTGAGCAGTATCATTATAAATAGCTTTGGATGTATTTAATAAACAGTGCCGATCCTGAGTCGAAAAGAAATTAAGAAATTTGCATAAAATGTTGAATGTTTTGTGTTGAAATTATATATCTTATGTTTTTGCGACAATACGCGGAAAACTCCAGCGCCAAATTTTCCTCGTGCACTTGTTGCTTGCGTTTCATAAGTTCATTTGCGCGGTGAATGTGAAGTCGCGAGATGTGCAGCGTCGCTAGGAGTGGCTGGCAAACTCTTGTATTGATAGATAGATAGACAGACTTTATTTGTACTGGAAAGATACAAATAAGTATTACATTCAGCGGAAGCTGTTCTTCAAGTAATACAAAGTAATGCAATAAATCTGAATAAAATATAAAATCATATAAAATAGTTGATTAAAGTGTAAATTGAATAAATAATAATGTACATATGTTTTTCTGAAATCTTATGATACAATTGGAACTACTTGAATTTTTGATTTGTACAATCTGTGAAAAAGTCTTCCAAATTATAATATTCCTTCTCCACTAATATCACTTTTATTTGTTCAAGAACTTGAGTTTTGGGTAATGATTTCAAGTTCAAAGGTAATGAATTGAAAATCTTGATAGCCATATATATTGTGCTTTTCTCGAATGCACTCATTTTGTGAGATGGTACTGGTATAGTTTTATTATTTTGACATGTTATATACTCGTTGTCCGATTGATTTATTATTTGAAGGTTATTGAAGATATATTCTATCATTCCAAATATATAAACACTAGAAAGTGTCAAAATTTTGAGAGTCTTAAATTTACTTCTACATGAATCGTTTGTCTGAATATTGAGCATTATCCGTGAAACTCTTTTCTAAATCACAAAGATTTCTTTTTGAACAGGAGGCGTACCCCAGATAATAACTCCATATGACATAATTTAATAAAAATAACCATAATAAACTAACATCAACGTCTGATCTTGAACATTAGTGAATGGATACAATAGCATGCTTTATTTAATCTATTAATTAAAGAAACAGTATAACTAGACCATTTAGAGCAGTTATCAATAAGTAAACCTAAGCATTTTATAGTATCAGTTTGATGAAAGCTATTTGATGTTACTTCAGAGTTCATAATACTTCTTGTAGAGAGTGAAAACTGAATATAGTTAGTTTTAGAAAAATTCAAATTTAGCTTATTAAGTTCACACCATAGATTCAAATCACTCAGCGCAACAACCACTTTTTTCCGCGCACATATAGGATCTTCATCACTTACAAGAAAATAGGCATCATCCGCATACCGAACCGATTCAGCGTCACTTATAAAAGAAGGTAGATCGTTTATGTATATGAGAAATAGTAGAGGACCTAGAACAGATCCCTGCGGAACACCTGATGTGGTCGTACCCAGTCCAGAAATTAACGTCATATATTTATTGTCGCACTTTTTCGTCACTTCCACTGCCTGTTGTCTGTTCGATAGATAAGAAATGAACCAACAGAGTGAATGACCCCGCACTCCGCGCTTTTCGAGTTTTTCACATAAGATTGAAAGATTCACCGAGTCAAACGCTTTGGATAGATCACTGGATATCCCAAACACGCATTGATTACTGTTCAAGCCATCTATTATACTCTGTACAAATGCATTTATAGCTGTTATAGTAGACTTCGATTTGAGGAGTCCGTGTTGGCCAGAAAACAGAAGGTTATTTTTCAGAAGGAATTGCGAAAGTCTCAAGTACATTAGTTTTTCCAATACTTTAGAGAAAAATGGAAGGAGAGCCACTGGTCTATAATTATAATTATCCTCACGGTCTCTATTTTTGAGAATAGGTGTTATGAGAGCCTGCTTGTATATATTCGAAAAGGTGCTGTTTGCCAGTGAATGATTCAAAATCAGAATCAAGGGTGCGATAATGATGCTTCCACATTGTTTCATTGAAGTTGATGGAATGTTGTCAGTACCATTTGACCAGGAATCCTTCATTGAATGAATAGTTAGTTAGTGTTGTGTCTAATTATTGATCAACAAAATTTTATTATTAACAATTGATACATTCAATGCATCTTGGTGAAATTTGGATAAAAACTGTAAATATTTTTCTTTTTTTTTCGCATGAAGCGAGATACATTCGACATGATGACTACATGTTTCACAACTTCTATTTGAATAGATCAGCTACTAATAAATGATTGTATTCTTTCAAATCAGTAATAAAAGCGTACCATCAGTACCTTTGATGTCCTCAGAATACAAATATTATTTTCCTATTTCAATAAGTGTAACCTCATATTTAAAATGGAGGCCTTGACTATTTTACTGCAATCAGTTGGAAGTTGTTATCTCTCTGTGATTTAGTATCATGAGAGACGGACATTTACGCGGTTCTATGACTTTGTTTGCTGAGTAAGGTCATTTATTTGCATGAATAATTGAATAGGGATGTACCCGGAAGTGGAGCAGCATTTATGGTCAGGAAATTATACCATTATTTCTTACAAATTGATTGCAATATGGAATGAATTTGCCATTTCCTGGAAATCGAGGTGTGGCAAAATTTATGTCGAAAGTTGCATCACACCTGATTAGATCTTATCTAAATAAGTTCTAAGTGGGGTCAACGACTCTAGCAAATAAATAATATTCTTGATGAATCAGTAGAGATTTTTTAGAATCACCTATTCAGGAAAAAATCCGTCTATGAAACGACAGACAAGCTTCATAATCAATCGTGAAGAATAAATATTAAATTTCAAGGTCATATAGTGGAGCTATGGTAACTTATATGAAGAATCTATTTTATCCGTAAATTGTTAAATGGTTATTTGGATGATATATGAAAAGCAAGTGTACAGGGTCGTGTCAAGATATGTCAAAGCTGGTACAATTGTTTCAAGACATTTAGGAATATTTTGAAGATGAATTACTCCTCTCATATTTCTATTACGTTGTAAACTGGCTCAGAAAATGATAAATGAAAACGTGTGGGATGCTGTGGAAGAAAATAGCCTCTAAAGTGGTGCAATAGTTTATAACCGCTTAGCAGCAAGGGTGCCGGTAACCACGGTGAAGTCGGGTGTGGGTAAGAGAATTTATGAATAATTTCAATCACAAGCCAAATAATAAGAATACTAGTACGTGATTGACTTACTTGAATACTAGGGCTACATGCAATTTCTGGATGATTGCTCAAAATAATAGAATTTACGAAAATTGTAAAACGTAGCTCTTTATCACTACGCTACGTTATTTTATACTACCCTGAAAATAAAAGTTGGAAGGAGATACGTTACAAAAAAAAATACAAAGCTCAAAGTTTCTACGTAGAACCACTTCGTCTCTTTTTGCAATTAGGAAAGACACGATAATTTCTTCTCAGCAAATCGAATTAAACAGAGCTATAAGAGCGGGTAGGGCGGTTACTCAACGAATATGACTAGAGTAAATCTAATTAAATGAAACCGTCCTCGTGTATATTTCGATATCTCACTTAGAAACTACGCGATCGTCGATGGCTAACACAACCAGGTGATGTGCGAGAATATGTCGTATGATCGTAAGTTAAAGTCCCAAAAAAACGAAGGCAAGACAACAAACAAAAATAAACCGAAACCCACCCAACACTTATAGTGTTTTAAAGAAATAATTATTACAGGATAACACATTGAGCTAGTTTGCAGAATAGTCCAGTCAAAATAGACATTCACCCTTGCATAAATTCCCAAGAAGCTGAAAATTGACATGAACGTTGGGGACACCATTATAATAAATCTGTGAAAAGTCCTCATCGATCCCATGTGTGCAAAATATTTTATGCGAGGTAAAAGTTCGCAAAAATGGGTTTTTTCAATTTTTCAACGGAATGGTCAGTTTTATGAGAGGAATAGCTCGAACAAAACTTGTAGTTCTTCCAATTCTCTACAAAATTGCTTCTCAAACTTTTTTTCCTTAAATTCACCATTTCTGAGAAAAGGCCATTTTAAATTCATATTTCCCATAATACGCTCACGTTTCCACGCCACACTTGGTAGGGCTACTCTACGGTCTGCTCATTGAAGTTTGAAATAATATTAGGTCTTCTTATGCAATTTCTTCTTGATCTTCATCTTCCTGAGTTGACGTGAGTTTGTTCAAATAGCGATACATCAGTTATTTCGTCGTTGATGTGAGGATCATCTTCTGTTGGAGACTTTGTATTTGAACACGACTGGCCTTGACAGCTAGTGCATGCTGGTGAACAAAGTGAGTCTACTATATTTCTGCGGCATTTCGAATCACACCCTTTTTTGAAGTTACAAAAAATAGTGTGAAGGAGCTTTTCTGGTGCAGGTGGAAGTAGAGTGTGGATTGGTTCCAATACACTATTCATTAGCTTCCAACCTCATTCTTCTGGGTCCAGTTGATTATCAAGCCACACTTGAACCTGGTAATATACTTGATAAAAATGTTGATGAGCAGAAGCCGAGGTTGGAAGATGGCGAGCTAATTAAACACGATTTTCATTGCATGTACGTTTTGCTAAAGGTACGTAACATAACTCACCAATGCAGATCATTTGAAGTAAGTAATGAATGGACACTGCCACAAACAGTAGATAGATGTTGCTCAAGATCACATGCTCACATGAAATGAGGGACTGAGTTTCTTTTTACTTAATTTCCCTAGAATTATCATTAAATATCCACTATTCACGCAGGGTGATAGTTTTACTTATATTAAACGTCCATAATCTACTTAAGCAGCGTAGTCATGCGTATTATTGAGAATATAACTTTAGAATGGGTTTTTCTCAGAAACGGTGAGTCTCGACAAAAATATTGTGGAAACCATTTTTGTAGAAAATTGGAAGACCTACAATTTTTATTAGAACTATTTTTATCACAAGATTGATCGTTTCGCTAAAAAATCAAAAAAACCCATTCTTGCGAGTTTAAACCCCGCATAAAATTTTTTGCACACGTGGGATCGGTGAGGACTTTTTACAACTCCATTATAATGGTATCCCTAATATTCATGTCAATTTTCAGCTTCTTGGGAATTTATGCAAGGGTACCCCTCTTTTTGGAGCTAACTTGACTGGACTAGAACAAATAAAATACGAGAAGTATGACACATATAAGAATAGTTACATACAAAGTTTTCTATATGGTTTCGAAAGAACAATGGAAGCCGAATCGTAATTGACCTCAAAAAAGGAATTAATTGAATAACCAAAGATTAGAATCAAATAGGAATTGAATCCGAAATAATCTATTAAAAATATCAGTGGATTCGAATAAATTCAATTTATTCTTATTTATTGAAATGAGCACAGCATCTTAGAATTCAAATTAACTTAATAGTTCAACGCTGAGTTCATTCACACTTTATACAAAAAAGATAATAATACGACACCTTATGATTCAGAGTGGCGTATCAACCAAAGAAATCTTCAAATATAACGTAGAGATGAATCTATCAGACTCACAAAAAGATTGAAAATTGATGATTTAAAATAGACCCATACACTTAGTTGGATGAAACACAATGTTGGCGATCAGGTTTGTGGTGTTGACGAAAGAAACATGGAGTGCGAGGTGGAATGACAAACAACCTTCGCACAAGGTGAAGATTGATCCTGGAGGCGACGATGTCGTAGTGAACATGATTGATGCCATGGTTCGGCGCCAGAAACAGTACAGGATCCTCCAAAGAGAAGTTCCGACGAACACAAATCTCACAGTGCTTCCCAAATCTAAATCACTTTGGCTAAATTCGCACGGGACTAGTTTTCTGACAATATAAAATCCGCGAGACTCGCGAGCATAATTTTGAACAATATATACGCTGAAAACGACTGATTTCTTCTTTAGCAATCAACTCACTTTTTACGACGCCAATTTGCTCAAAAGACTCTTCATCGAATGTTCAATTTGCCAACCTCGCAAAAAAATACCCTTCTCCACTAAAAATGGACCCTAAAGTTACAACAAGAGAAAACGATTTACACACAAGCCATTCTTAACGGGAGCAGAAGAGACGGAAATAAGTAGAGTACCTATCAAAAAAAGTATTAAATGTAGCTAAAATTCAAAAATATTACTTCGAGTTACTTTCTTTTTTTTTTGCTCCTACTTTATATAAATTATCAACTAGAGCAATAACTGATTCAACTAAGGAATTGGAATTCCAAATACAAGCAAAAGAACGTAGCAACAATATTTATATGGAAAGAGCAAAGTTTCATCAATTCATTCGTTTTCAAACTTGTCAAAGAGAGTAAATAAACATCGAATGGTGGAATATATTCATCTAAATTGTGAATATTGATGTAGTCCAGACATATAGAAAAGCAGTGTGAAAGTGAGTGATTATTATTATTGAATATGAATATTGGCAAAAAAAACTATGTTTCAGGTTATTCAAAAAAACTAAACTGTGACAAGTTATCGAGCATCGAGAAGTAGATATTCAATCAATAACAACGGCCTGTTGATTCTGTTTGACAATTTTGATACATCACGAAGTATTTCATACAATAAAATATAAGACAGAGGTAGATGGGAAGATATAAAAATGTTTTCAGTGCTTCGGAGCGTTCAAATAATTGTTGTCTATCATGGAGTTTTTTGTTAATTGAATACAACAGATCGCTTCACTTTTTTGATTAATTTATAACAAAATTATGTAGTTGAATAGGAACAAGTGTGTAGGTTGGTATGATAGTAAGTTATGCTACAAGGACTGAATGACTGTCATTCTTGTCCAGGATAAATTTGGCTGCATTCGGTGAAGACAGGGCAAAGCCCGAGGCAAAGGCGAGGGCGAAGTACGAGGCAAAGACGAGGGCGAAGCACGAGGCGAAAATGAGAGCAAAGCCCAAAGCGTAGCTCTCTGCAGCCAAATTTATCCGTGACAATAATGACAGTCGTTCAGTGTCCGTGTTGCATACGATACTTTTTGTAACAAGTGCACCGAAGTGCCCCCATTACTAAGCTTTTTGAATAAATTTGGATGTATCGAAACTATCTTATCGATTTGACAAACAGATTTTTGCAGATGCAATCACATCACAGTGAACTAATACAGTGAAACATAACTTTCCTGATTTATTTTATTGATTGATATCTTTCACATTTTCTGTGCTATCTCTCTCACAATATGCAAATACTATAACGAACACATTCTATGATACAGATTTCTTTCAAATATCAATGAAATAAAAAAATCTAACGGCATCCATGATCCATGATTTACAATTTCATTCTCACCCAGCGGACATTTATATCCATTAATTCCCAGTCAACAGAGAATTCATGGGAACTGTCACCATGGTTTGAAATTAAGAGCTTCTGAAGCAGAGGTCAGCTCAGTAATAAGGTGCTTTTGGTGTTCGTGTAACAAAAAAATATTTTCAGTGCTTTGAAACAATTAAATATTTGATATGATAACAATAACCCACTTAATTTTTCAAACAATTCTAATACATTCAAGTATAATTCATACTACAATAGATAGGGAGCAAGTGTGTTGGATGGTATGGGAAATATTTTTGCATTCCCAAGAATAAAAAAAAAAAACAATTTCTCTTTCCGGGGATCTAAGTTCAAGTTCTGTCCTGCACAGATATAAAACGATTAAGCCTTCCAAGGGAATTGAATGAAACATTTTCGATGACAACAGAATAAATTAATGTACCTAAATGTCAATCTGATCTTCTTCATCAGTGTTTGAATCTTCTATTCTACAAATGCATAGTATATTTGTTAGAAAATCTTCTAGATTCTTGAAGTAATGATTATTCTCAAGTAACCTCTTCCGCAGCCTTATCAATAGCAAAGTTCTCAATCATATTGTTGAAAGCAAACTTATTAATTCAACAACTATTGTAGCCTGTTTTGTTGGTACACAACATTTTTGTAACTGTCAAAATTGTAGGATTGAATAATCTGCTTTTAGACTATTGTGATTCAATATAATATGAAGTGCAAGAAATAGCGTAGATAATACAGGACTGAAGTGTCTCTACTCTCTAAGATGATTATTATTCTCTATTCTAATATACTAGTTCTATATCTGCATCCAAGACTTTTTTCATGCGCTCAAGCAAAAAATGAAAATGAACACCTTTTTGAAAATATTTTTTTTTTAATTTATCGTATAAAAAAGGAGATTTGGGTTTTCTTTGATTTTTTTTCCAACTTGAACCGAACACATAATATGCATGGTATATGCACGCCGTTTTGCTATTACATAGCAACAATTTATTCCAGTTAAATTCAAACTATCGAATTAAAATGATGCACATAATAGAAATTCAGGATTATTATTATCATGCAAGATATATTCCAATGCATTGTATTTTTATGATTGAATTGAAATTATGTACATAATGGGTGCTCAGAACTATTATCATCTTGCAGAATGGTTTTAATTCATTGAATTTTTTTGACTGTATTAAAATTATGTACGTAATGGGAATTCAGAATTATTGATATCTTGCAAAATAACTTCGATTCACTAAGTTTTAAGATTGAATTAAAATTATGTACCTGATGATAATTCAGCATGAATATTATCTAGCAAAATTTCATGTGAACGTTGAATTTTCATGATTGAACTGACATTATGTACATGATGAAAATTCAGAATTCTTATTGTAACAGAGGATGATTTCAATCAATTGAATTTTTATGATAGAATGGGAGTTATGTACATAATGGCAATTCAGAATTATTATCATCCTGCAGGATAATTTCAATTTATTGAATTCAAATTATGTACATAATGGAAATTCAGAATTATTATAATCTTGAAAGATAATTTCAATCCATTGGATTTTCATGATCAAATATAAATTCAGTTAGAATTATGTACATTATTTGAATTCATACATGAGAATTCGATAAATTGAGAATATCCTGTGAGATAATGAGAATTCCAAATGTATGTACATAATTTTGATTCGATGGAAATTCAATGAATTGAAATTATCCTACAGGATAAAGAGAACTCCAAATTTTGATTATGTACATGATTTTGATTCAATCATAAAAATTCAATTCATCAAGAATAACTTTCAAGATAATTAGAATTCTGAATTCCTATCACATCCATAATTCCATTCAATCATAAAAATTCAATGAATCAAAATTATCTTTTAAGATAGTAAGAGCTCTGAATTTCTATTACGTACATGATTTTGTTCAAATTATAAGGATTCAATGCATCAGAATTCTCTTGCAAGATAATAAAAATTTCGAATTTTCATTATATACATAATTTCCACTCAATCATAAGAATTCAACGGTATCAAATAACTTTGCTAGATGATCTCCATGCTGAATTATTATAATGTACATAATTCCAATTCAATCATTGAGATCCAATGTATGGAAATTCCCTTGCAAAATCATAATGATTTCGAATTCTCATTATGTAAATGATCCCAATTCAATCATCAAAATTCAATGTAATAAAATCATCTTGCAAGATAATAATGATTCTGAGCTCTTATCATGGATATAATTCCAATTCAATCTTGAGAATTCGATTAATCAAAATTATCCTGCAAGATAATAATAATTCTGAATCTCTATGATGTACATAATTCTAATCCAATCATAAAAATTCAACAACGATTCAAAGATGATGATTACTCTTCATCATGTACATAATTTTGATTCAATCATAAAAATTCGATGAGTCAGAATTATCTTGCAATATGATGAGAATGTATAGTTTGAATTCAACTCGAATAAATTGTTGTTATTGAATAGCAGAACGGCGTGTCATATTAGTATAATAATAATAATAATAATAATGTAATGTACCCACCTGCATAAGATATGCTGTAATTACCATTTACAACCTGTAATGTAATACAGATAATTGAGAAGTGAAGAACATAATGATAATAATAAATTAATTGTTCCTAAGCATTGTCTTATAAAATAGGTTGGTACAAAATTAAGTAACAGAGTACAATGATGGGTATGAACATGATTATTGATCACATAACTAATTGATGTATTACATATCCACAAACATTAAGTTACATCGAGAAAAGTAATATTTATTAACAGAAATTATAAGTATCAAGTATATACAGTTATGTTTCAACATGGGAGGCTTACGATTTAGGACTAAATTACTTTGAAGCTAAGATCACATTAGATACAGAATTTTGTTATATACGTAGTAGGTATATTGTAAGATTCTAATTTCTTACCGCCCGACGGGCGTGAAGTAGAAGTTACCACTATGGTAACTAAGTTGTAAGCAAACAATTTTGAATTAGTTGTGCGTAAAAGTTATTTTTATACAGGAAACTCTTGATTCGATTAGCCCAGTTAAATTGAACTTCATTATTATCGAGACTATTATCTAATTCAACTAAGCGATCATATATAAGTTCAGGGTATCTGTTGTTAGGCATATATAAAATCCTTATCCAAAAATTGAGGGCCCTCCTCCAGATATTACTTTCAAGATGTGTCGTCCCAGTATCGATCCTAATCATGTAGTTTTTGGGGTATTGATAGACAAACGGAAGATAGATATCTTGTCTGACATATTTCTAGTTCATTGGAGTATCGAAGTCCCCAGATTTCAGAACCATACAAAACCGTATCATCAACAGTGCCTTTCGAAAGTCCATATTCTTCAGTCCAATTATTTGATATACTTTCGACTAACATTTGTTTGACTGTCTGAATCGCTATTGACCCTTGTTAATTACTTATACTAAGTACAAGGAAGTATTGTGAAACCGACAAGATTCACCCATCGAGATCTTGATGAAAATATTTGTTTTGAACACCCCTGAATCCATTATGACTATTTTTGGCTTGATGTCGGTACGAATGTTCGTGCGTGCGTGCGTTCGTGCGTGCAGGCGTTCGTGCGTGCAGGCGTTCGTGCGTGCCTGCGTGCGTTCGTGCGTGCCTGCGAGCGTAACTTGCAAATCTCAAAGCTGGTTAAACGTATTATGTTGAAATCTTGTATTTGAGAGGCATAGGGTCTAGTTGTGTACCTCGCACTATGACTCCAATCGTCTGTACCGGAAGTGCACTTCACTTGAAACTTTTTTCGAATTTTTCTGATAAATCCTGAATGATCGACCGTAGTATATTGAAATCCAGCATTTGAAATTGCTGTAGCATCTTTATGGTCATGTCTTATTTTCGACTCAGCCGGAAGTTTACTTTATATCACAGACTTTTCAAATTTTCTCCATAAACTCAAGAAAATCAGTCGTAGAATACTGAAATTTTGTATTAAGCACTTGTATAACATCAAGTTGTACATCTTGCATTATGATTGCGATCGGTTGAGCCGGAAGTGCAGTTAACTCGAAACATTTCTTGAATTTTCCGCTTAAATTCAGAACGATTGAACGTAGAATATTAGAAATCATTATTCAAGACGATAGTACCATCTTCTAGATGCTCATATCCTATTTTCATTGAGATCGACTGAGCCGGCAGTATACTTGACAATATTTTGGAATCTTTTGCATAAATTCAGAACGATTATCTGTAGAATATTGGAATTGGATATTTTAGTCTGCTGTAGCATCTAAATAATTGTCTACTATTTTTATAACTATAATAATAACCAGGAGTGCACTTCGGTCGAAATTTATTTTCCAATTTTGTGTATGAATTCAGAACTGTGAGCTGTAGAATCTTGAGAATCAGTATTCGGGAATGTTGTAGCATGAGAATGATGACCTACTATTTCCATAGCAACCGACTAGGCTAAAAGCGCATTTTACTTGACAGATTTTTTGAATTGTTTGGATAGATAAAAAAAAAATTAGCAGTGGAATTATGAGATTCTTTGTTTGATTATAGATATCCAATAATGCACATGTAAGTCACGTATTGTTCACGTCAGATTTTTTAAGACTATTTTTCAACTGTTCTGGAAATTTTCCTGAGGCCGAGATAATTGCTCCTAGATATTCAAAGTCATCAATTTTTGTATACAAATTTGTATTCTGTGGGCTGGTCCTATTCTGCCTTTGAGCAATTGGACAATTAATTTTTTTTTCTGGACTTAGCGCTCAAAGATTATCATCTGCATATTGCTCTAGTATTCTCAATTTTCTTTTAACATCAATAAGGGAGTTAGTTAAAATATCGAAGTCATCTGCATATGTTGCTACGTCCCTAGAGGACAATCCCGTCAAGTACCGGTTGATTTCCGACCCACTCAGTGGAGAACGGGCGTGGGTAGAATAGTAATATAAAAAAAAGAAGTAATAATAACTCGATCAAATGTTTGGGCGCTAGTTAGTCAAAAACTACAATCAACCAAAATGGTGGACTAACAAACCTCTCGAGAATTAGGTAACGAAGCAGTAAAGCAATTGGTCTACTTCCAGGATAAAATTATATTCAAATTCAAGGAACTGTACACAACAACTAAGTGAATAGTGATGTCACATTAAATGCATTAGCAACAATATAGTACGCTACTCGAGCGAGGCTTGCATGTAAATTAACTAAAACGACTGACATTAATCAAAACGACTTCAGAAGTGTCAAATAATTATAGGGACTAGGACTACACGTAGAGCCATGACCTAAGGTAATAATAGAAATCGCTTAACTCACGTGAGGGAGACGGTGGTCGACCAACGATCCGGCGTGACGCGAACCAACTTTAATAACGTATGACGCGAGCCCTGGTGACTATAGCTAGTGACGCGTCTTAAAATCGTTACTAGTGCAGAAAAAATCATAAATTGTTGATAGAGGCATATGCAAATCAGTTACTCGCAAGAGCTAACAATTCGAATCCTCTATTCAGGATTTGAGATTTAGTTTAACCTATTGTAATCCCTCAAACAGTGTAACATATATCAGTTGAGTTATCAGAGTACATACGAAATTATCCATCAGCAGATTTACCAAAATATGCCACGAAAGTAATAAATAATATTTAAAAAAAAAAACAAAAAAAATGAGCCAATTAAACAACCAAATACAATAACATAAATATGGCTTATCTGATGTATCCTGTTTGGTTGAGGTGATGTCCAGCTCCTTCCCGCAAATTATTGTCCGATTAGTTTATTCGGGACGGGCTGACCAAAATTGGAATAATGGATTCCAGTAGTAAGGATCGATGATGTCTTTTTAAAGTTTGACGACCCCTAACTAACTCCCCAACCAGGAAGTAGTAAATAGCGAGCTTGAGGTAGAAGGCGGCTCGAAGTTGTAAGACGATCCAGCTGCAGTGACTATGAAATCCGGGACTAACCCGTGGAAAATACTTCCAAAAACCGAAATTCGTCAAATCCCTCTTACATGGAGGCAATAAATCTAACCAACTCAAGCTTAACTTGAAATTTCAACTTAGCACGATAGCCAAAACACAAATTTTCGAACGCACTGTTAGCTGGCTCATTTACCAATGACCCGGGCGAGAGAGAACAGCAAAATACCAGTATTTATTAATTAAAAGCGTAATTAATAAACAAGGAACAAAGGAGGAGGTACCCTTATCAGCAATTGAACGAGCAGAAGAGAGATAGCGAGTAATGCTCTATTGTTAAAATATCCAACCATATTCGCCAAACCCTATAACTATTCACTCATAAACATAGAAATAGAGCGATAAAATAGCTGTAGTTGTGAGGAAGAGATTACTAGCATAACCATTGACATAAGGAGTGAGCAACGAGAAAAAAAGTAAGGTAAATAATAATTTAAATAAGACAATAGTTCAGACGGCTTGCGCGCGATGGCTCCACCAGGTAGACAAGCGGTACGTTGGGGTCATCGTTAATTTGTTGCGGGGTCATAGTTGTCAATTTACAAAGATTATTGTCAAGTCGCACAAAGTGGAAGCCTAACTGTAACAACTCCACCCTCACTAGCTGAGGAAATTTTTTTATAAAAATTTCCGACATCAGAATAAGTACACAAAAGAAAATTTTATGAAAAGCTTGAAACCAAAAATAAGAAAAAAAGAGCAGGAAAATACTCAGTCGAACGATCAATGTAAATCTGTTCAGACTAGCCTTCCGGATGAGCCTTGAGAGTTTGGCTGCTCCACGAGCCTGGGAGAACATTACCATCAAGATTCTTCAATTGGTACGTATCCTGCGAGATTCGTTTGTGAATAACAAACGGTCCAACAAATTTATCTGCCAATTTGGCAGTAAAATGCTTCGACGCATTTGAAAGAACGAAATTTTTTCTCCACACGAGTTGTCCTGGATAGTAAGTGACCTCACGGTGACGTAGATCATATCTAGCTTTGGATCTTACGTAGGCCTTCTGAAGGCGAGACTGTACATCCTTGTACAGTTTTCGAAAATGACAAGCCCTATCTATTAGTCTATCCTTGTCCCTATCGTATAACAAATTTTTTGTTGCATCGACCTCCACATTTAGTTCTTGACCTGACAAGATACATTCCCCACCGAAGTTGATAAAATAAGGAGTTAATCCGGTTACTTCATGTTTGGCAGTACGTAAGGCACAAGCCGCTTTATGTAGATATTTGTCCCAATTTCAATGATTCTCCGATACAAATGATATCAAAGCTGTTTCAAGAACACGATTAATCCTTTCCGTGGGGTTAGCTTGCGGATGGTACAGAGAAGTATATGACGGTTTAACCCCGTATGTTTTCAACAAGGCAGTATATTCTCGCGAGCGAAATTGTACACCGTTATCTGAGATGATCGAACGAGGAGCCCCAAACATGAGAAACACATCATTTTCCAAATGCCGAACGATACTAGTAGCTGAAGATTCACGAAGTGGAAAGCAGAGACAAAATTTGCTGAAGCTGTCAGCGACCACCAAGATATAATTATATCCTTGTGATGACTTAGGCAGAGGGCCAACGATGTCCGTGCAGATAACTTCCCACGGTCTTGATATTAAACTGTGGTCACCCATTCGGCCAGCGGGAGCTTTTTGTTCTGGCTTACACTTTACGCAAGTAATGCATCTACGGACGTACGACGCTACGTCAGCACGCATTTTTGGCCAATAATATGATTGTGCCACGCGACTGAAGGTCTTATACATACCTAAATGACCGCTGGTGGGTTGATCATGACATTGTGAAATGAGTTCGCGGCGTTTATCTTTTGGAACAACCAATTTCCACTGCTGTTCTTCACCAGCTAGATCTACCCACGACGATTTAACGAATTTGAACAACGAATCGTTTTCAATTTTGAAGGTTCCATATTTCAAAGGCTCTGTAAGCACCGCTCTATGAAGTTTACTATACCAAGTGTCACTAATATTCGAACCAGCCAACAAATTGATAACCGGTACCGACCTGGAGAGAGCATCCGGAACAATATGATCCTTCCCTTTTCTATGAATAACCTGGAAGTCGTACTGTTGTAATCTGACGGACCAACGCGCCAGACGACCCGATGGATTTTGAAGATTATGCAGCCATAGAAGAGAATAATGATCGGTAATCGCCTTGAAGTGCGTCCCTTCTAAATACGGCCTTAATTTCTCAATGGACCATAGAAGCGCTAAGAGCTCCTTCTCGGTAGTCGAGTAGTTTCTTTCTGACCTAGTCAAGGAACGTGATAAATAACAAATGACTCTTTCTCCGTCATCATGAGTCTGAGTCAACACCGCACCCAAACCAAAGTCGGACGCATCGGTTTGCAAAGTGAATTCCTTTTCAAAGTCTGGACATGATAGAATTGGAGCAGTAACTAAACATTTTTTTATTTTTGTCCAGGAATTCTCGCATTCCACACCCCAGAAGAACTTACAATTTTTGCGCAGCAAGTTAGTTAGAGGAGAGATAATAGTAGAGAAATGCGGAACGAATCGCCTATACCACGACGCCATACCAACTATACGACGGACGTCCGAAATATTTTTGGGGGTTTGAATATCGAGGATGGCGCGAACTTTGCCTGGGTCAACATGTAGCCCTTGACCATTTACTACATAACCTAGATAGTGTAATTCATCCCGGCAAAAATTACATTTATCCCGACTCAAACTCAATCCGGCGCTAGCTGTACGGAATAGGACCTCTTTTAGAATTTCCATATGCTGCTCAAAGGTCTGAGTAATAATAATAATATTGTCCAAGTAGACTAAAACGTTCTGCTCAAGATCTGCGCCAATTACACGGTCTATAAATCTCTGCCAAGTGGCGGGAGCATTATGCAGCCCAAAAGGCATACGGCGGAATTGAAATAAACCCCTATTTGGAAAGCCGTGTACTGTCTTGAGTCTTCCGCCACCGGAATTTGCCAATACGCCGATTTTATGTCCAAAGAAGTTAGATACTTGGCATCACGTAATTTATCTAGCGTACTAGAGAAGTAAGGTAATGGATAAGCATCTCGCTTCGTGACGCTGTTCAATTTACGGTAGTCTACACAAAATCTATACGAGCTATCTTCTTTGGGAACTAATAATATCGGAGAGGACCATGGACTATCTGATTTTTCAACTATTCCCTGTGATAGCATACTATCTAGTTCACGATCAACGTGTTTTTGCATGGCCGGTGAAAACGGATAATACCGCTGCTTTATTGGCTGGCTATCAGTAATAATTTTGTGTTCCACCATCGTAGTACAACCGATCGAGTCATCAGGAAATTCTGCGAATGCTTTACTGATGATTTCATTTAATTGCTTCTCTTGCTCCGCGGTAAGATCGGAACGTGAAATCACAAAATTCAAGCTATTTATATCAATAGGCTCTATCAAAAAGGACCATTCTCCCCTTCTTAAGTCTGGAACGACGCCCATCTCTTCCCAGAAATCCGCGCCTAATATTAACGTATGTTTTAGAGAAGGCACAACTAGTATTTCAATTAGCACCACCTTATCCCGCAATTCTACAGGTGCTACTATTTCTCCCGGACTTTCACATTTTTCCCCATTCGCTACTGTACGAATAGTTTTATTATTATTTAGCTTCAATCCTAGATTCACTAAAATTTCAAATCCTATCTTCCCTGCTACTGTCCTAGATGCCCCTGAATCCAGTAGTCCAAAAAAAGTTTTTCCCAAAATACTAACATTTAAGTACGGTCGCTCGTCGCCCTCGGCGTGAGCTGGAATAAAATCAAGGCGAGCATTATTTATTACAGCCGACGTAGGTTTCGGGTGACGACTTCGGCTATTTACGCCACCCTTTTCCCGTTTCCCGGAGAACAAGACGGACAAGTGTTGACTGTAAAATTCGGCTTACCGCACTTATAACAATGCTTATTAAATGGCGCGCGGCATTTCGCAGCAACATGCCCCGTATTTCCACAGTTCCAACAAGAGCGATTCTCTATCTGAATGGCATCTACAGGATACGAAAAACTACTAGAAGTTGAAGGTTGATCAAAGTGAACATAGGCTAAATCAGATTCTAATGATTGATTTCGTCGAGGTGGTGGATGAAAATTTCCGACCGACTCTTTCCGTTCATCAATTTTTCGACATAAACTCAACAGTTGTGACACCGACTTGATTTCTACTAGCGCTAACTGAGTTTGATGGAATGGTAAAATGTTTTTCATAAGGATGTGTACTTTCAACTCTTCAGTCATCGCGTTACTAAGTCTAGCGAATAACGACGACATGATAGCTAGATATATACCCACTGATTCCTGCGGTCCCTGTGTACGACGTTTGATTTCATCATAAAGTTTCTCTTGATAGTTAACTGGAAGAAATTCAACCTTTAATTCAGCAACCAATTCATCCCAGGTCTTGAGAAGAGCACGATTCGCACGAAACCATATAAGAGCATTTCCTTCAAACAGATCAACGGCTGAAGCTAGAAGTTCACCTTTACTAACACGGCGAGCACAACGAAGTTCTTCCACCCGAGCAAGAAATGCACTTAAAGAAAAACGCAGAAGATCCCCAGAAAATTTCAAATCCCATTTTAGTACTGGAACCGATTTGACCGAAGCGGAGATCGCAGCAACAACAGGTTCCTCCTCGGAATCTGAGCAACTTACTGAGCTACCGCCATCATCCGACGATCTAGGTTCATCAATCGTATGTTGTAATACTTCATTCAAAACAGTTGAAGTATGTTTGACGCTCCTTGCCTTTGACTTTAAGTCCGATTCAAGGGTCACTAGTTTGAGTAAAAGAGCGGAACGTGCCTTCCGTTGTTCCTCCGTGGTGGCTACGCAACGATTAATCCTACCAATCGAGTGTGATATTTTTGTTAAAATTTTACAAAGATCGGGAGACGATTTTACATCTGAAAAATTGTCAATCATCGTTGAAATAGTTCCGATCTGTAATTTGAGTGCCGCCTTATCCTCTTCGAAGGAGAACGGATAGGTTGGCTAAACAAAAGAACTATTTTTTTCCAATTTGAGGAAGGACCTAAGGGTCCTTCGCATGGAATCTATTGTGCTAACTGCTTCCACACCCCGAATCTTTAATTCATACGTAAGTTCGTCCTTAGACAACCGATTTACGTCGGCCTTCTGATCCATGATAGCAATTATGGGGAAAGAATCAAAATATGTGTACTCACCACCCAGACGACACAAAAGCAGATAAATAAATGACAAAATTACTAACGCAATGAAAATTGAAGTTATGACCTATGACCAGGCCTACGAACAAAATAACCCAAATTATTCAAAAAAAAAATAAATATATATTGTGGCGACCCCCTACTTGCTTGGGCCCCACGTTGTGCGCCAAATTTACTTGCTACGTCCCTAGAGGACAATCCCGTCAAGTACCGGTTGATTTCCGACCCACTCAGTGGAGAACGGGCGTGGGTAGAATAGTAATATAAAAAAAGGAAGTAATAATAACTCGATCAAATGGTTGGGCGCCAGTCAGCCAAAAACTACAATCAACCAAAATAGTTGACTAACAAACCTCTCGAGAATTAGGTAACGAAGCAGTGAAGCAATTGGTCTACTCTCAGGATAAAATTATATTCAAATTCAAGGAACTGTACACGACAACTAAGTGAATAGTGATGTCACATTAAATGCATGAGCAACAATATAGTACGCTACTCGAGCGAGGCTTGCATGTAAATTAACTAAAACGACTGACATTAATCAAAACGACTTCAGAAGTGTCAAATAATTATAGGGACTAGGACTACACGTAGAGCTACGACCTAAGGTAATAATAGAAATCGCTTAACTCACGTGAGGGAGACGGTGGTCGACCAACGATCCGGCGTGACGCGAACCAACTTTAATAACGTATGACGTGAGCCCTGGTGACTATAGCTAGTGACGCGTCTTAAAATCGTTACTAGTGCAGAAAAAATCATAAATTGTTAATAGAGGCATATGCAAATCAGTTACTCGCAAGAGCTAACAATTTGAATCCTCTATTCAGGATTTGAGATTTAGTTTAACTTATTGTAATCCCTTAAACAGTGTAACATATATCAGTTGAGTTATCAGAGTACATACGAAATTATCCATCAGCAGATTTACCAAAATATGCCACGAAAGTAATAAATAATATTTAAAAAAAAAAACAAAAAAAATGAGCCAATTAAACAACCAAATACAATAACATAAATATGGCTTATCTGATGTATCCTGTTTGGTTGAGGTGATGTCCAGCTCCTTCCCGCAAATTATTGTCCGATTAGTTTATTCGGGACGGGCTGACCAAAATTGGAATAATGGATCCCAGTAGTAAGGATCGATGATGTCTTTTTAAAGTTTGACGACCCCTAACTAACTCCCCAACCAGGAAGTAGTAAATAGCGAGCTTGAGGTAGAAGGCGGCTCGAAGTTGTAAGACGATCCAGCTGCAGTGACTTTGAAATCCGGGACTAACCCGTGGAAAATACTTCCAAAAATCGAAATTCGTCAAATCCCTCTTACATGGAGGCAATAAATCTAACCAACTCAAGCTTAACTTGAAATTTCAACTTAGCACGATAGCCAAAACACAAATTTTCGAACGCACTGTTAGCTGGCTCATTTACCAATGACCCGGGCGAGAGAGAACAGCAAAATACCAGTATTTATTAATTGAAAGCGTAATTAATAAACAAGGAACAAAGGAGGAGGTACCCTTATCAGCAATTGAACGAGCAGAAGAGAGATAGCGAGTAATGCTCTATTGTTAAAATATCCAACCATATTCGCCAAACCCTATAACTATCCACTCATAAACATAGAAATAGAGCGATAAAATAGCTGTAGTTGTGAGGAAGAGATAACTAGCATAACCATTGACATAAGGAGTGAGCAACGAGAAAAAAAGTAAGGTAAATAATAATTTAAATAAGACAATAGTTCAGACGGCTTGCGCGCGATGGCACCACCAGGTAGACAAGCGGTACGTTGGGGTCATCGTTAATCTGTTGCGGGGTCATAGTTGTCAATTTACAAAGATTATTGTCAAGTCGCACAAAGTGGAAACCTAACTGTAACAATGTCAGACACAATATGTCATTATTAATGTCAATATTAAGGCCTGTTGCGTTATTATCCGGGAGACAAGTGTTGACGTCATTTGTGAACACTGAAAATAAAAGTGGGGAGATGATTTCCCTTAGAGTACTCCTTCTGTTATATATACGAATCAAGTTAGATAATTGGTTATTTATAATTATTTGCATCGAAGCATTTAAGTGAATATTTTGCAGTAAGTGTATAATTTGAGTACTGAATCCTGAATCATATAGTTTGAACCACAACTTGCTGATTTTCTCGACAGTAATGTGGCTATATATTTTTGCATGAAACTGTTCCCACTTATTGGGAGCAACAACATTACTTTGAGAGGTCTTTACTCTTAGTATTCTTATTATTTCCTAGAAATTCCAACTGTTTCTAGTATTCGCAAACAAATCCCTAATCTCTTGCTGATATTGCTTTTCCTCATTTTGAATGAAAATTTGTAACGATACCCTTCGCTGATGGCGTGGTTGTTACTTTTGGCGTCGCTGTTGAAAACTGCTAACGGTGTGCTCGGGTGCCAATACAGTCGATGACGCAGTTTCTAAGTGTGGACGGCTGGATATCTCAGACGGGAAGGGACAGGGTTGTCAAAAATAATTATCAGGAGGTAGGTGTCACAATGAGATTTATTACACATAAACGATGACGATGAACAAAGGACATATATGTTACAGGAGCTTGCACGGTGATACTTCAGCTGACGGTGACGGAACGGCTGAACATGACACTCGACACCAGTGGTCGCAGTACGGACCCAGGCGGTCGCAGATGACGAGAAATCGTTCTATGCGGGTGGAACCAAACTTGCTCCCTTGCAGTGACTCTACGTTAGGTCTGTTCGATACTGTAAAGTCACCAGGTAACCCTTTTAGCAGTGATTCTACGTATTTCAAACACTGTGAAGTCAGCAAGGACTTCGTCAGCGGTGCTTCAAAAAAAAGCAAAAATTTTCTACTTTCAAAACAGCAAAAATATTCAAAGTTCAAAACATCAAAAAATATTCTTAATTCCTTCAACGGACTGAGAAAAAAACAAAATAAACTCACAAATTGTGTTAGACAGTTGTGCTAACGGACTTAGCACAAAAACTTCAATTGGACAGTGAACACTCTGAAGATGACGCTCGGTATCGGAACTGGTAGCGTACTTTGGAACGACTGCTCAGAAGACTGGACTTACAAAGAAGTTACTTAAGTCGGCCAGAAGGCCTTATTTATACCCATATTCCGATGAAACCTTATTCAACATGTTTTTAAATTGAATTCATATTAGCGCTTACAATAATGTGAAGAAGACATACAAAAAAAAAGAAGAAGTAATTTTACAAATACAAATTTCATTACGATAACAAATTCCCTGTTACTCTTCTGTCAGATACATTATTTCCTGATTTCATTTCCTTAAGATTGAAATTGTCCTAGATACTTTTTCAAGCGGTTGGTAATATAATTTATGTCGGTAAGTTGAAATTATCAAACGTCAGGTGTTTCTATTCGTGTATTGCCAATGGTCACGAACATAACATCAGAAAATATACAATATACAACATATTTACAGGACAATAGTGGATTACATTCAGATTTTATTACGATAAAACACAAGACATAAATACAGATCATACGATATCAATTGCTTTTTATTTCGGGTGTTTTTAAAACCTAACCTTATTCCTCCACATGTGAAATATATTAAAACGTATTTAAATCAGTTAAAAGACTGATGAACTAACGGTGAGCGGTGTTGTATGTTGAAGCAGAATTATTGAATTCAAAATTTACAGGGTGTGGAAGAGGTGAATATATTTTGATGGGCTTCACAATTATTGACGGTAGCAGAAGGCTCTGGGATGTGCAACTGGGACGGATTTTGAGGCCTAATCCGTCACAAATTCTATATTCTCTCTTCCCTTTTACATAGTCATCTTGGTCAGAAATTGACCTGCTTTTATGATACAGTTTCAATAGACTATTCAAGTCTGTTTTTGCACTTCTACAATCGGAATTAAGCCATGGTTCAGATTGAGGCTTTACATCATTTGAGGAGGTTACTTGCAACATATCAGAGCAGCTAGCTGCATTTTTAATAGTCTGAATTAGATCATAATCCAAAATTTCCATATTTTTATTATTTATGAACAAATTGTTTGAGTGATCCAGCTGTAATTGGAAGACGTCAACTCTCAAAGGATCAAATCGGAACTTCACAATATATTCTTTGTTTATACTTTGTATTGGCTCCTGATATTCAAGATTTATAAATCTTCCAATTATTACCAAACAGATTCTATTATCGGAACAATTAATCGAACCAATCAATACAGATTTCTTAATTTTTCAATTCTTGATAAGAGATCAGTATTTACACATGCATAATCAATTATGCTTTGGCCAGTATCAGAAAATTAGGTTTACTCACCAGGTACGTCATCATGGGTCCAATCGTTCAGTGTATAGAGTTCCAATTCTTCAAACAGGTCTACTGATTTTCTTCCTCTGACATCGATGCTGATTCGTAGAGATTACCTGTGCTCTCAGACACAATCAGGTGAAAAATAACTTACTGGAGCTTGATTCAGTGGTCCTACTTTTGCGTTTAAATCGCCAATCAAAAGTAGTTCATAATCTGGATAGAGTTCTGCAAGAATAATCAAAGAGTCATTTAATAAATTTAGACAGCCATCATGATCAAGATCAGGCTCAAGATATAATACAGATATTAGAAATTTGTCTGTTTGAGTAACAGCTTTGAGGAAGATCAAAAAATTTGTATTTTCTAACACTTAAAATATCATATTGAAATGATCATTTGTCATAAATAATAAACCTCCACTACTTCCTTCCTCACTTTTTTGCTTTGAAGCTCAGCTTTTTGTGATAACTCTAAGTTTCCTGAAGAAAATGGCAGGAAAGTTATATCATCAGTTCTTTAAGTTTCACAAAAACAAATTGGATCAATGCGAGCTATTATGGTTCCAGTTTCTTTCTCCAAATTGAATATTGAATTGAAGCCATGTATGATCTAAAATAGTACACAGAGATTGTTATGGGAATTATTTGAAGTAGAGTTGATACAGTAATAGGTACGAAAATCTTATAGAACTCTTGGGTTGAGTGTGGATTTCATGTTGTCTTCTAGTCATCTCGTATCTGAAGAGTTTTCTCCTTCACGATCTGATGTTATTGAATTCTTTCGGCGCCGGTTTAGTTGGTGTATCTTCTGAGGACTGACTGTTCCTATCTCGCTTGTATGAGTTTTGAGTCGATATATACATTTGGACGTTATTCACAAACAGTTTCAAGCCTTTGATCTTGGCTTTCTCACCTTCTGCAATGTATTGCTCACGAAGTATCAATAAATCCCTTTTCAAGTTTTGCTCTTGAGAGATTGAGTCATCAGAAATATATATTTCGGTCCCTTTTAGACACGAAATTTTTGAGTACAACGAGATTTTTGTTTCTTGGCAGATAGATGAAACAAGAACAGGTGCAGTTTGATCATTTCTATTTCCGAATCTTCTGTGTCAGCACTATTCAAAACTCGTGAGGTTGAATTTATTTGGAACGTATTATTTATTAAACTCAAAACACTGCATTCGAACTGTTTATTTTCATCCTCTTCTTTGAAACCATAGAAAACTACATCATTCTTCTTCAATTGCTTTTCTAGGTTATTGATTACTGTTTGCTGTGAATTTGTAGTTTCTTCCAATTGCGTAAGTTTGTCTTCAATTGCTTGAATTTCACTGTTAAAATTAGATATTTCTTCAAAATTCTTTTGCAAAGTATTTTTCATATGGTGTTGTTCTTCTAGTTTAAAAAAAATTTGATCAAGTTTGTCAGGAGTTTGGTTTGACAGGATGCAGATTCAAGTTCCATTTCCTGACATGTTGAACATAAATGTTCATGAAAATTTTACTAATCTCTAAACGTTAAGACATTCAGCTTGGTTTCCAGCTCTTAAAATAAACACTTACTTAATTTTTTCATTTAACAAAGTATTTGGTCCGTCTTAACATAAGCGTTGTTTTCAACGAAATGGTATGCTCACATTTAATATGGAATATTTGGTGGAGAAATTCTATATTCATTTGAAATGTCATAAATTGTAAAAGAATGATTTAGAAAGACAATAACATTCGAAAATATTCTTTCTGATTGTATAATTTACAGTTAAATTATAGAATACTACTTGGGTAATTTAGATGAACGCGCCAAAAAAATAATATCTTCATTTGTTACATACAATTTTACAATCTCTGCATACATTCTATCAAAATTTTATAAGAATATTATCAATTGAATATATTTACAACAGTAATAATCCACAAAATCATCAGCTGATGTTTAATAAAATGACAAATATTTATATATTCCATCTCTCTCCCATACAACAACTCTTAAGTTTTTGTCGAAAGTTTGAGGTATGCAAAATTTTCGTTTACGTCGAGAAACAAAGTTTAAGTTAACGACTAAAACAGTAAACTGGAACGCTACAGCGTATTCCCATAAACCAAACTTTTCAAGGTCACTTCTAAAAACAAGTAAGCGTTTACGTTAAGGGGTGGAAACCAGGCTTAAGAGTAGCTAGTTTTTTTCGTTGTTAACTTTTGACCTTTAGAGATATTTTAAATCACTGGAATGTTAGTTCTTTTGGAAAATTCACGTTAAAGTGCGAATTGAATGATTCGCATGCATTTGTTGTTTCACAATCTCAAACATTGTCTGTTGCTCATATCTGTGGTGGATAGTTCGCGTCGTTATTCATATAATTTATTTTCGAACAACCATCTTATCTTCACAATTGTGGAGAATAACCAACGTATGATTTCATGATACAAATGGCTTCTTGTACTCTGTCTGGCTGTGAACAAAGTATACTAAATATCCATATAAGCCACATTCAAAATTCAGATTGGTTATTCTTGTATTCCTGAACGACGCTTGGGTGAGGTGGAATGAACAGCCATGGATTATCAACCCAGGCATGCGTGATCTCAACAAATCTTGAATTGCATATTTAAAACTCACAACTTTGTATGGAAAGAGTATCCAGCGATATTCCCAGAATCTATCAATTATTGTGACCTATCTCCTGATTGTTCTTTTGATAACCCTAACTCTTCCTCTCTAAGCTATCCAGCCGCCTGCCTTAAAAACTAGGTCACCGCATTGGCATCCGAGCATACCGTCTGCAGTTTTGACCAAGACGCTAAAGTCAACAACTCCGCCAGCAGGAAGGAAACAGTATAATCGGTAGAAAAATGAAAATATCTCATAAGAAACCAGAGCCATGATATTAATTTTGCAACATATAGAATTCAAATACAACGTTGCGTTAGTTTCACAGTATTTTCTGAATCTATAGTTATCAATCACACAAAATTCATTCCCTTTCACACTCGACATAGATAACATGTTTAAAAATTAGAATAAATGAATCTAAAGAACTTATTATCCTAACAAAGTCAAATTGACAAAAAGTAGAGAACAAGGCTGGAACTGATATTCATACTCATGGTCATCAGCTACCACCAATCAGGTCAATTAGCCACCCTCCTTATGAAATCAACAGTTCAAATTAAAGAGGAAGATGGGCGTGGATAACCAGAAAATTAAGAAAATATGTCAAAATAATTATTGATTGCATAACATATCATTCGTTTGTAATTACATAAATAGGCCCCAAAACACACAAAGTTGAAATGACGCAAAAGAATCTATCCGCAGTATCATGTACCTATGCTCTTATACTGTATACCAATGTATATTATGAGTTTGGTTCAAGTTAGAGAAGAAATTCAAAAAAGATCAAAATCCTATTTTCTTGTTATGAGATGAATTTGAAAAAAAAATTGAGCATAAAAAAAAATTACAAGTGCAGTAATACCGCAAGTAACATACGCGCTACTCGTACCCTGATGCATCTACGACCAGCACGCAGGCCATTAAAAATAGTGCCTATATAATTCCACTAGCGCGCTGAGTCGGTATATGACTAGCGCGCGAGCTACCTGCGATATACCTGCCGTAAACCTGTACTCAAGAGTTTTTCATGCGCTGAAACAAAAAATAAAAATGCACTTTTTTTGCAACCCAGTTTTTTTTCCAATTTATCATAGAATAAAAGAAATAGGATTCTAGCCCTCCTTGAGTCTTTTTTCTGATTTAAACCAAACACATGATATACACTTATATACAATGCGGCTCTGATCAAGCTCTCACCGAGCTCGGCATGTGGAATCTTGCGTAACTTGAAACAGTGGTTTTTGACATAAAATTACATTTATTTGAGCAAAGACCGTTTGAGCACGGCGATAAGATTTTCAATCCGTATAGCAAGGCCTCCTGTTATCCCTATGTGCCACTTGAGCACGGCGGAAGCTCAACAGATTATTCGATAAACCATAAACAAAAATAGTTAATGAAATTCTTAATGTACAATGCAGATAGCCGAAATGAACCAATCATGGAAGAATAATGGGAAAAAAGCACCCCAATTGGACTATTTGTGAATGAATAATGTAGGGGTAGATATATAAATAGACAACAAAATATAACATTCCCATTGTTACTTAATCAATATTATTGTTTACTATTAAATGTTCATATGACCAACATGAAATCTTTGTGATGGGAAGAATATAATAATGATATAATAGAATTATACAGAAGAAGGAATATAACAAGAATTGATTTTGTAGAAGTTATCAGGCTTTATCTTTCGAAAAAATTATATACTTATGTTAATGATGACGAGTTCTCGATAAAATTAATTGAAAGGTGAAGTGGAATGTAAATATGTAGGTAGATATATATGACGAGTCTTCAATAAAATTAATTATATTAGTTGTAAGAGAGTCAAATATTTGTAAATATGTTTATTCACAATCATAATAGTAATATAGCAATTCCTAATCTTTTGGAGGTTGGGAAGTATGTAATTTCCAACTGCAATGACTAGTTCACGGGTCGGAAGCGATACACCCATCTCTTGGGTGGGAAATGTTTATGCAGGGCTGCCTAGCAGCAGTCATGAATCTTTGTTGGAGTAAAACAATTCGTGCTGTCAAAAATACCGATTATATAATTTAATGATCCAAATAAAACAATCAATATTGAAAAGAAGCGGATTTATGTTGCAATTCTGTGTAAATCTTATAAGTTCATAAATTTGTGAATTATGAACTCACATTCGTAGCACTTTCATTCGATTCGGGACAAGTATATAGCTCCATTTCACTGTTATAAGTTATTGATATCTGCACTTATCACAATTTCAATGGATACACATATAAATAACTTGATTCATAAATCATAAATCCCACAAATGTCAAATTAAATTTCTCGAAATATTCTTGTTTTCATAGACTACTACATCAATTCACTTTGTTGAAATAAGGACGAAATTGGATCAATTATTTCTCGGAGAATTGGGGATGATTGTGAATAAAATAGTATACATACTTCGGTGAGGATTTCATATCAGCCTCGAGCTATATCTGATCCTCGAGGCTTCGCCTCTCGGTCATATAATGAGCTCTCGGCTGTAATAAAATACTTCCCACCTTGGATGTTATATACTATATATCTTTTCTACCTATATAGTTTTTATCAGTCCTTATTTATCCATGATGAAATGAAAAGAGTTGCTATCCAAATTCGCTTATTATATTAACTCACAATTTTTAGCATTGGGAGAAGATACATTTATTTGGGATTAAAAGATTGAAGTAATAAACTTGGCTCAAACGGTATATAGGGATCAAGAGAGCAATGCTCAAATGGCCTATGGGATTAGGACAAAACTGACCACAGTGCTCAAACGGTATATCTCCATTTATTTATCCTAAATAACCTCTCAAAAACACAAAATGAGAAATTAGCAAAAGAATCTATCCGTGGTACCATTATACCTATGCTTATCATGTATGGCCATGTGTATCATAAGTTTGATTTAAGTAGGACAAATAATTCAAGACAGGCTGATATTCTCTTTGTTTCTATCATTTGATAACTTGAATAAAAAACTTATCCGCAGAAAAAGAGGAAGTTTTAATTTTTTGTTTGAGCGCAGGTAGTTTCCGAGCTGGGGCTCAATTTTTGAAATCTTACGCATACGTTTAGAGCAAACATCCGCGTACGCTCGGTAAAATAGTATCCTTGAAGTGCAGCTAGAGCAAAGTGAACGTTTATTCTGTGCGCTGCTGCATCGCATGGGGGTGAACCACTCGTTCGATTTGATCCTATGCTAAGTATGAATATTTTGCAATAAACAGAATATAGGGGCATATTCATATGACAAATTGGAATACGTTGTGCCTGTACTAATCGGTCAAATAATTTTCTGTACCTATATGAATTTATTTTGATAACTTTACATTTTTTTGTTGTGGAGATGGCGAATTTGGATGAGATTGCTTAGTTGAATTCAATTAATATTCTGGAAGAGATCTAAAATAATGACTACACCAGACGAAATTTCATACAAGCTGATTCGTTCACTTGAAATGAAAAACAATTCATTGAGATTCTTGGATTATTCAAAAATGGAGTGAAAAAATTGATAAAATAGAATTTCATGCTGTGATATCAAGTAGAACCTCAGCTCTGAGTATCAAGACTCAAATATTTACTGATGATATATAATTCACTCTTGCCATTGTTTTCATTCTTTGGTACTTCCACTAGCAATTTTATTCTAAATATTTGCTGATTATATTCTTCCCATATATTCAATTTTTTTTTGTATGTGAATGATTTCGTGAATCGTTCAGTGGGCATTTTAGTGTTGCTTTTCTCCTAGATATTCTATCAATAAGTTCCTTTGCCAATTATTGATTGAGCCCGCAAGATGTGTCATTTTCATACTTTCAATTACCAATAAGTATCTTGAGAATTTTCAACCTTTAAACCCTTTCAGAACAAATCCACGTGGACAATGCCACGTGATAAAAATGCAGCTATCTCATTGGCTTTCACATTGGTGCGTTCACTCGTACCACATTGTTAGCCTACTATCATTGTTATAGACTGTATTTCAGCCCAATATGAGTGATTGAATAGTTGTACCCACTTATAAAACCCAATTTTGTAGGGTGATCGTGAGTTTATTCAAAATTGTCAGTGCCATGTTCATGTGAGCTCCGCGCTAATCAGCTTTGCATTGATACCGACTTCATGTATACAGTTTGGTGCCGAAGAAGAGTTTAGAATACAAAAGATTTAACGCCGCATACTGCATCATGTTCCGAGTTGAGGCAAAATATAGCTGCACATACTGCCTCCCACCACTCGTAATTATCATTGTGTCTCACACGCACACCTTACATCAGAACGCCAAAGATTAGACCAAGGTTAACGCGAACCGATAGCTGCTGTTTTGGGGTTATGTATCTGGCAGTGCTCTCAATTTTCGGTCTTATATTACATAGAAATCGTAATTTTCATGGAACAGAATTTGGAATTGATTGGAGCTATTCAGAGTGAACTTATGAAAACAGGAAAAAAAGTAAAAATCTCAAGGCTCTCAATATAGTATATTCCGATACAAGTGGGGCATGGAGATCATTTCATGCGAATGTGAATAATTCAGCCACGAAACGAAGTCGAGTGGCAGAATCCACATGAGCAGTCAAAGGAGTCCGCGTGAATATCTATAACTAAAATATACCGTTTTCTGAGAGAGAATTTGCTTCATTGATCTCATTCCAATTCATAAAATGTTGATAGAATGACTCATATTGACTCCATTCTGGAAAGGAATCATGAGAAAATCAAAAAGAGTTGAAATTATGACAGTGATGAAACAGTTTTTTCGCAAGGCCTCTTAGAAACCTCTTAGCGTGCGGAATGACCCCTATTTCGCACGCTACAGCGTGTGGAATGGGTATAATTCTGTAGTGACTAGAGAAAATATATTTCTCTGAATAATGTCAATATATTACTTATCAACGGTAATATACCGATAGAGAGGTGTATTATCGATAAACCGAAGAATATCACGATAATACTTTTTGTCTTGAGTAATTTTGAAAAAGGATGTTCTCACAAACCATCAAATTCATTAATTGCTATATTTTTTATTATTTTTCATGTGAACACATATGATAATAATTATTTATGGTGAAATTGCTTTAAACAGTGGGTGGAATTGTTGTTGAAGTTGAGGTTGCAGATATTGCTTCATGAAGTACAGTGTTGCTTGTACGAGTACATGTTTTAGTTGTATCATTCACAGGTCTCATTTTATCCATAATATTTCTATGATGATTAGCATCAAGCTGAAGATATGGTTGAGTTGATAATGAATTTTCATGTCCGGTGATTTCAATAAGTTCTTGCTCAACAACTCCAGCTTCACTCAAATGAGATACAGCTGTTGCTCTTAAAGAATGGTTTGTTATATTCCGAGCTTTGATATCAAGACCAATAGTTTTTGCTTTCTCTCGAGTCCATTTTAAAAACTCGTCATTGCCAAAAGGACAACTTTTGTACCAAAATCATGCTGGTTTTTTCCAAAAATGATTTGGAGCTGAAAATAATCTCTGTGAAGTTATGTTCGGGCCTCTTTCTTCTAACAATTTTTTGGAAAATCTTATCGGTCATTTTTCAGGATGATCTAAATTTGGCGTTAACCATTTATTATCAGTACATTTTTTTTACCCACCTTGACATGTTCTAGAAAATACGGGATTATATAGTAATCTACCAGTAGACGTTCCATCATTGTTAATTTCTTCTTGAAAATGTGAAATCAAACATTGCACACCTTCGCCACCACGCCAGGCCAGTTCAAATGATGCTACATGATGAAAAAATTTTTTGAAGACCATCAGGAATCTCTTCATTATAGGATTGAATTAAATTTTCGTATTTTCCATGTGTTAGTGCCTCTTTTCTAAAAATGCTTGCAGTGTCTTCCTTTTTGCATTTCTAGCATCCCGTGAATTTCCAAATTCTATATCAGTGAAAGGATCTACACTTCTACCATGTTAATTATTATATAGTTCTTTAATAAATTTAGCAGTGCTGTTCCATATCGTTCTTACTGAATATTCTTCAGTACCATAAATTTTTCTCATAATAAATGCCCAATTCGTAAGAATATTCGCAATGTCTATTTTGGGTGTGTCGGCCAATAAAATATAATTTTTTTCTCAACAAAATTGCAGAAACTGTTTCCGTATATATTTTTCCATTTTGATGGTATTCCGTGACACATTATTTTCTATTTCATCTTCTATTCCTTTGATAGAATTGGAGCCAAATCAGTTCACTTTGAATTATTTATTAAGACAGTTGTCAATAAAATATAACACAATGTAATCATGAATATCTTAATTATTTTTCGAAAAGCTACGGTGGTATATCACGTTAGGAGAAAATATAATCGCGATATACTTCGTTACCATGCAAAATCCCTTAATTTTATTGGTTGTTGCTGAGGTGTGTGTTATAATCAAGATTATATCAAGGAGAATCCTGTAATTATTAACGAGGCAAGACTTTGTATTCTGAACTCGAGTATTCAAATTGAATACAACAATAAATTGGTAATTTCAGCTCTATATAGAGCTCGTGACCTACCCAGAGCTGAGTTTATAATGTATCTGGAAAACTTCTTGAATCGGAATGAAAATATCAAAGGTCATTTTTCAATTGGTGATTTCAATATTATTAACTTGATATTATCAGTCAAGAGCATTCGAATAATCTCTTGGAGAAAGGTTTCAAACCTGGTTTTGTCACCATCACTTAGCCATCTGTTTCCAATATTGAGGAAGGATCATGTATTCATAACTTTTTCATCAAAACAATTTCCATAGATACAAAATCGTCAAATACTCCAATTTATTCGACGATCATCATCCTCTTCTCTTATCCAATAATATGATAAAGCATGAGGTAAACTACAGTCCACGATGCCTTCAAATTACAACAAATTGAATAAAATTGCTACTAAAATAAATTTGTCATCTATATCATCAATTCATTATCCTAATGAAGCCACGAGATCCCTTATTTGACTCATACAAGATTGTATTGGTATAACAAAGTCTAGTGGAAATGTTTCTAAAAAAGCATCTAAACTGAGATCAAGAAACAAATGGAATAACCCGGCAATTTCAAACTCTTGTGATGCTGGGGTCACACTTACGTCTAACGCCATTAATTAAGGTGTTATTTGATATTGAAGGTAGGTGTAGTCATGTCTTAGCGTGATAATTTACTCACGGTGTTGATAATGACGTGAGACGTTAAGCGATAGATCGGTCGGCGGTCCAAGTCGACACATCAAAGTGATCAAGCGCGTTATTTATTGCAATGTTGTGGCTACACTAGCGTTTGTCTCTGTCAACTATCATCGTAAATTTTAAATGTGCGAATTTAAACTCAGTAAGTTTTTCATTGGAATAAAGATATCATCAAAGTTATACAATGGAGTGGTGCAATGAAATAGGCATCGCATTTTGAAAAGTGTTCCAAAAGGAACCTTGTTCATAGGACAGTGCTTTGACGGCCAATTTAGTGACATTTATGATAACATTTATCATTGAATACTAGTGTGGCCACTCAATTTGACGCATGACTTGGAGCGTTATATTTGACGCGATATCTATTGCAATAATAGGGACTAAGCGTTAACGTAAATGTGGCCCTAGCATAATAAAAGAGAATAACTATATCAATTATGGAAATCTAGTCCCAATGATGATGCAATCAAGATATTAGATGGATTGATAGAAATAAGCTGAAATAATCAACGATCGAGAATTGATTCAACAGAATGGTAGTAACTCCAGAAATTTGTGGAACGTAATGAATAAGACACTTGGCAAAAAGACCAAAAGAAACGATGATACCACTATGATTCATAATAATGATGATCAAAAATCGGAAGATCCCATTACTATCTCTAATTTAATGAATATTACTCTTGAAATATTGGTCCAGAACTTAGTGGTTAAATTCAAAAACCCATTAGCTCTACAATAGTTTTACCTAGCATCAAACCTTGGACAATTCTCTTATATCCAGCTGATAAATATAAGATCAACTGTTTAATAATAAAATGAAGATGAGAAATGGTGGTGTTAACAATATTGATATGAAGACCATCAAAATATTATCTAATTACTTTGGTGAACGTCTAGTTATTGAAAAATCAAAATTTCTATCAAAGATGCAGTTTGGCTTCATGAAAAAAATGGGTACCAGAGATGCTCTGAATTTCATAACAAGTCTTATTTATGAAAAACTCGATAAAAGTATTCTAATCGCAGTAACTTTTCTAGACCTGGCCAAGGCTTTTGATTCTATCAATCATGAGATTCTTCTAGATAAATTGTACAACTACGGTACCAGAGGCAATGCACACAAACTAATTACTAACATTGTATTAAAATTTCCGGATTGTGGATAACAAAAAGAATAAATAATTAGGTCATCTCTTCTATTGCAAACGTTCCAGTATATACTTGTTGTAATGATGGCCGTTTATTATTTAGCACTATTCATTTAACTTATTATGCGACTAAATACAAAATTATTCCAAAAAACAAAATGTCCGCTGTTTTTTCTCTTCTAGTAGTACACATAGTCATCCTTCTGTTGTGCGCATCGCTGTCGTCGAGGGCGTTTAGATTTTTGAATTGGGCTGCGTTCAGGCATCTTACAGCTCGGCCTCTCCTGACGTTCCATGGGCTCCAGGGGACCTTCATCTGAAACAGAAAAATCGGCTTCTCTTCCTATCTCTCCTGGAAGTTCTTCGTGGGTGTCGTCATCATGACTAGCATCTTCTTCGGAACTTAAGTCGCTATCGGTTTCACCAGGTTCAGGTAATGGTTTCAGTTGTTCCGATGGTAGGATATTTCTGTAAAGTTTCTGTCTTATGTGGTTTTCTGGTACGTCAGACACAAAATACCTGTCGTTCGATAGTACTTTTTCAACTGTGTACGGACCAATGTATTTCTTTATCATTTTAGGGGTTGTTCCAGGTTCCATTCCAGGTCGTTTTATCGCAACGAGTTGTTTCTCATGGAATTTTGCTCCTTCTGGTCTCTTGCGGTTGAAGTAAACCTCACTTTTCTCTTGGTTTCTTTTAATTCTATTGCTTGCTTCAGTTCTAATTTCTTCCCTTCTTTGGAGATATTTATGTTGTTCCAGCTCGGTTTCTAGAATATGTACGAGGGGCTTTTGGTAGTTTTTTATCTTAAATCCAAACATTATCCTGGGGCTGAAATTTGTGCTTTTCTGCTGGGTTTGGTTCAACGAAATTCAGATCTTTGGTAGAATGATGTCCCATTCGTCCGAAAATTCAGTTTATTCAAGCAAGGCAGGCATTATGGTTTTACTGTAACGCTCTATTTGTCCATTTGATCTCGGTGTTCGCGCAGCAATGTGTGTAAGTATGATGCTATTTTCTTCACAAAAATGAGTGAATTCGGAACTAGTTAAACAAGTTCCTTGGTCGCTGATTATCCGTCGTGGTTTTCCAAATATTTCAAATAGTTGACTTGGGTGTTTAATTACTTCGCTCGAATTTTTAGTTTTGGTAGGTTTTAAGATGATAAATCTCGTGAATCCATCGATAACTTCGAAGATATGCCGGCTTCCTTTTTTTGTTTTTTCTAAGGGTCCAGCATGGTCAACGTGTAACGTATCCCAAGGTCTCTTGCCTTTGTCGATCGGATGTAACCAACCTTCATTTGTTCTAGACTTGTAGTTGTACGCAATTCATTTTACGCAATTCTTCAGGCAGGAAATTACATATTTACGCATATTAGAAGAATAAAATTTTTCTCGTAGTTTGCATAGAGTTTTATCGACGCCTAAATGTAAAATATTAGCATGAACTTTCATGACGATTTCCTTCCGTAATTATCTAGGAACAACGTAAAGTAGTTTCTCTTCACGTTCCTTCATTACTTTACCATTCATTAGTACGTAATCTGGATTACAATATTCGTTTTTCATTAGATTATCTTTTATATTCTTCACGTCGGGATCGAATTCTTGGGCTGCTGTTAGATCATAATCTTCAGCTTGTTCATCAAAAATAATGTTGCAAAATTGTCGACTGAGACCATCTACATGACTCGTCTTCGCACCGGGTCGATGTTCAATTTTGTAGTCGAACTCCTGTAGGATTAGACTCCATCTGCAAATCTTTGGATTTAATTCTTTCTTTTCCATTGTTTGCTTGAAAGCTTGACAATCGGTTACTATTGTGAATCGTTTCCCTAGCAGGTAAACTCGGAATCGTTTTAACGCTAATATTACAGCGCGAGTCTCCAATTCGAAACTATGCTTTTTAGAATCTGACTCAGTAGTTTTAGTACTATAATAATAAACTGGATGGTACTTATCATCATCTTGTTTTTGAAGTAAAACGGCTGCATATCCTTGTAAACAGGCATCAGTATGTAGCTGAGTCTCTCTTTCGAGGTCGTACAGCTTCAGGATCGGTTCGGAAATAAGTGCTGTCTTCAAAACATTTATGGCTTCAGTTTCACGGCTGCCAATTTTAAATACTGCTTCCTCTTTCATCAAATCGCTTAGTGGCTTGGCAATGAGCGAATAGTTCTTAATAGATCGCCGGGAATATCCAGTTAGTCCCAGAAATCCGCGTGATTGCCGTTTTGTGGTTGGTAATGGAAAATCGGTTACTGCTTGTATTTTCACTTTCCCAGGTCTAATTTCGCCTTGTGATATCACATATCCCAAGTACTTGATTTCAGTTTGTGCAAAATGACATTTGTCTACACGTATCTTGATCGCATTGCTTTTTATTCACGAATAGTTTCTACATGTTCTTCGAGAGTCTTGGACGCAAGTAATAAATCATCCATATAGATCTGTAATTTGTTAGCTCTAATTAAATCTTGGAAAACATCGTTTACGTATCTCTGGAATACGGCAGGGCTGTTAGTAAGTCCGAAAGGCATCTTTAGGAATTCATATTGACCTCCTGGTACTACGAATGATGTGTATTTCATACTGTCTTCATCCATGTTAATATGAAAAAATCCGTTCTTCAGATCAATTGTGCTAAAATATTTTGCTTGACTCAAGTTATTTAACAAATCATCTATATGGGGAAGAGGGTATTCATCTTTCACAGTTATTTCATTTAATGCACGGTGATCACCACATAATCTATACTCTCCATTCTTCTTTCTTCTCAATAGCATTGGACTGGCAGTTAGAGTTGCTAGGCTGCACAATTCCCTTTTCAAGCCATTCATTGATGATTTTGTTCAGTTGCTTCTTCTCGTGATAGGCTAATCTTCTAGGACTGCTTATAACTTCTTTGTCGGAGTTCAATTCTATTTTCATTCTGACGCATGACTCTTTAATAGGTGTTTCTTTGTTATTTAGGCAATCTTGTATATATTCTTTGATTTTATTAGAAACATGAAATGGTATTTCTCTGTTCACGTCAATTTCAACTGATGGTTCTTCGATTTGGATATTCGTCAAACTGATAAAAGGAGATTCTTCTGTTCCTCGTTTCTTGAATTTCACTCCATCGGCTGCAACGCTCATGTTTACAGTATTTAAGAATGATTGACCTAAAATCACATCTGCAGTTATCGAATTGTTAGGTACAATTATGGCATAGACGCAATATTGTTGTCCTTCTATTTCCATATCCACATACGTGGCGCGTTCACATCGTACTTTTGAGTTATTAACTCCGATTAATACATGTGGTTTATTTAAATCGTGAAATTTGAGTCGTTCACTATGCATTTCCTTAATTAACGATGTGTCACAACCGGTATCAACCAGTGCGGTTAGACTGACTGTATCACCAATTATTCTTGCAGATTCAATATATTTATTTAAAGAAACAGTGTTTATGTTACCTACTGAAACTTTTAGGTTGTATTCTTATTGGATGATTGAAGTACAAAATCGTGAAATGTGTCCCTTTCGATTACATTTGAAACAAGTTGGTTTCTTCGGTTTGGTTTCTGTTTTCGCATTAGTTTCCGTGGTATTATTTGCGAATCTGCATTTATCTTTTGTATGTCCTATCTTTTCGCAAACCTCGCACTTCTGTAAATTTGTGTGCGTGTCATTTTTTCGTTTATTAGTATTCATAACTTAGGCTGACAAAAGTTTCATGGCGTGAAATAACGACTTCAAATCTTTGTGTTGCGCTGATATCATGTGCATACAAATAGTGCAATTATCTATACCGCGTATCATTTGCGATATTATTTCGGCTTCTGTCATGTGGGCTTTTCTGGCTAAGACTAGTTTTTCTTGGTAGTAGTCTTCGAATCATTCTCCTCGACGCCAATTTCTTGCTCGGACTCTGTCGATAGCTATGCCGGGATCTTCTTGTATTGTGAACATCCCGAATAATTCACTCTTAAGTGAATCCAAAGATTTCTTGATATTGTCATCTTCTGAGTCGTACCAACGTCGTGCGGTTCCTGTCAATCTGTTGGTGGCCAGTACTCTTACGACTTCATCGGATAAGTTGTACATATTTTTCAAATCGTCCACTCGCATGACCCATGTTTGAATTTCCCAGTTTTCCTTAGCTTCGCCACTAAAATTTGGAATCTGGTTAGAGATTTCTTTAAATGGTATTACAGTACCTGAATTTGTATATGTTGACTGATCTTCTGAGCCGCTTGCTTCAAGGTCTACTCTCCTAAAGCTTGAAATTTCATCATCTCTGGATTTAAGACTTCCATCATGGTGTTCATTTGGTTCAACATCAATTCGATTTGTTGTTGATGTTGTCTTCGTTCTTCCCTCATACTATGTAGCTCTGCTTTAAGTGCTTCGTCTGCCATTTCGTTGTTTCTTCGTACAAACACAGGAACAGTAGACACAGGTATTTAAATTTGAGTTCGTTGCACGAGTCGAGCACAAAGTAACTTTTCGCGGTTTTTTCTGTTTGGTTATACGCGTCGCATCGCGAACACAGGCGTATTCCCACTATCAATTGACTTTGGTTTTGTAGTCAACTGGATCAATCTCACTTCTGAATTGTTGTAATGATGGCCGTTTATCATTCAACACTATTTATTCAACTTATTATGCGATTAAATACAAAATTATTTCAAAAAACAAAATGTCCGCTGTTTCTTCTTTTCTAGTAGTACACATAGTCATCCTTCTGTTGTGCGCATCGCTGTCGTCGAGGACGTTCAGATTTTTGAATTGGGCTGCGTTCAGGCATCTCACAATACTATACCTTCATCAGTGTCTGAGGGCAGAAAAACACAAAAAAATAATATACAATTGTATCAGAGGCTTAGCAACCATTAATATCCTACAATAAATGACAATATTGTCCAATAAATAGCTGAGAGATAGGAAGCAAAACCAAAAAGCTGTCAGAGATAACATGTCTCTTCTACAATGCAGAAACAACAGTCGAAGTTGCGAAAATGTCAAGATACCACTCGTTACCCACATCACCACAAATTGAAACGCCACATACTGGCGGGAATACGAATTCAAAAAAGGGTGATGAGTGCTATCCTTCCACAAAATGACACATATCTAAAATATGTTCATACGAATTATATAAATATTGTGTATCGGTCCTATATGGTTCATAGTATAGTTTAAGTAGATATATATCATTTCTGAGATATTTTTTTTCTTATAATTACATTCTTGCTCTAATATTGAGACATTGTCCAAGTCAAAACGATGGCTAAGATTGATACTGTGGTTAGATACAGCAGTTTCTCGATCATCCAATTTTTTACAATCGTTTTTATGAATAATAATACGATTTTTCAAGTATTGTCTAGTTTGATCAACATAATCATATAACAATCGTCACAATTAACTTTATAGATCACACTGGATGAGTCACTTGAGTTCACACGATCTTTCAAACGACTAAAAAGATTGTCAACCTTTTTACCATCCTAAATAACGATGTTACATTTATCTGTAGTCAGAATAGCTGCTAAGCAGTACGACAATTTGGTTATGAATGGTATTTTGAAATAAATTTTATGTTGAACAATATTGTCACTCAGGCTGTCAACGGTTATGCGTGGATAATTTTATTTATGAATTTAATTGTCCAACCGTTTCTATTAGGCATGATTTTTAGATTATGGAAATTTTTATTACGGAAAACTGTATCGCTGAGAGTAACTATTTTATCAACATTATTCTTAGCGATTGCTATCTTTTAATGTAAAGGGTGGTTTGAATGGTGATGTAACATCCTATCAGAAGTGGCAGGTGTTACAAGAAACCTCATCGAGAAGATAATATGAAAAACAAAACTAAACATGCCTATAATATCAAATTTCCCTAAGAAGTAGGAAATAATATTCTCTCTGGTTTTCTACAAATAGAAAGTGAAGCAATGAATCATATTTACATTATTCTTATGGATGTTTTATGTTACCATTTATGAAAAATCAGAAAAAAATATTTCTTTTGACTGCAATTTAATATACGCCTGATGTTTGAGATTTATTTCCCTTATTTTATATTATTTTGCCTTTTTAGTTATGTTATAAGTTTTTTCTGATGGAATTCTCTTTATATTCTACGGAAAAATATTGTTACGATCATCGAGCTTTTCAAACCCTTCCATTCGATACCCATGTCAAGGTGATTGTGAAAAAATAGATTATCCGCCATATTGAGGCGACCGCCATGCTCAAACTGTCCCATTTGATATCCATATCAAGGAAGTTGTAAAAAAAAGTAATATGCAATCTTATAGCGTGGGCCGTTCTGAAGAAATCACAGTATTGAGTATAGTAGCACCATTATCAAAGTGTATAGAGAATTCGTGTTATTGAACTATTGCAAATTACAGAGAACAGATGCTGAAACATATCTGACAAATCTCTTAACACAAAATCTCTGACCAACCAGAGACTATTGATAGCTATTGTCAAGACTCCATTTGATAATTTGGGGTGTACAACTTTTCTTGAAATTGGGTTATCTTGCCTAACGTGAAATATATTAGAAGATAATAATCTGTCAATGCGTTTCTAGGAGCGACCTAGCTCATGTTCATTGACAAATGTTTCAAATTGATTTTACGAGATGACTATGGATCTATTACTTGTGATGCCATTATATGATTATCTTCAGTAATACTTGAACAGTAGTTATTTTGTGTTGTTTAATGGACAATTATGTTCTAAAATCGCATTCATCAATTTGATGTGTCTCCCTTTCTTCCTGACATGTATTCGTTTCTCTCCGATCTTTCTTTTTCGAAATGGTTCTGAACATCTGTAGATATAAAGTTTGGTGAAAAAATACTGAATATCAACATAAACATGATAAGACTGAATCTAATAGTGAATGATTTGACGTAAGAAATAGATAATTGGGATCTATTCCACTCTTATTCATCTGTTATGGTGTCGTTCAATGCGGTGTTGGTAAAATATTTGAAATATCTTCTGGACTTTAACTTCAACTACTCTTGTACACATAACATAGTCAGGATAGACAAAATCGGTATCTCGATCAAAATACATTACACGCACATTCCATGCTAAAGATTGTTGGTTCATCTGCAACATAACATTATGTAACGCATATCTCGGACCCTCTTCTCTTAGTGCATACACAATCTGAATCAATAACTCCCGTCCTCCAATCTTCTCATGGTTGAAGACGTAATCCACTTCATGATAATAGTAACGACTTGCAAAATGGTTAACTCTAGCTTATATGCAGATGACACTACTTTTCAAGATTCAGAGCCTCTCACTACAGATATCATAGAAACATCATCAAACTAGTTTTCATCAAATGGACTCACCGTGAATGAAAATTGAACTCAAGAGATCATCTTTCATATGTCACATCGAGAAAGTATAATTGGCTCAAGAAATACAATTAACATGCTTGGATCTCTCATGGCAGGATAACATTGAAGCAATATATGGAAAATTGTCATAAGCTTTTTACATGTTAAGGCAGCTTGCTGGAAATTTTGATGCGACTAAATTGAAATCAACCTATTTTGCTTTATGCCGTTATGATATATGACATTCAATCTTGGGGTAATCAAAAGAACACTTGTACTTCAAACGAAAGCTGTCCACATTATTACAAACTCAACTGTAAACTGTCATTGTGAGAAATTCACTATCGACAATAGGATAATTACTATTTTTGGTCAATTTATTTTTAAAAACGTTTGCAATTGTCTGATATCCATAATACTCATACTTGGAATAAGGATAGGCTAATATTACCTCTAATGAAATATAGTAAAAGCCAACGAAGTGCTCAATACATACAATTGAAGTTGTACCATAAGCTTCCTAATAGCATAAAATGTCTATCAAGAAATAAATTCAAAAACACAGTTGAAGAACTTTTACTATGAAGAGCTTATTACAATGTTGATGAATTTCTGAATGAGCGTTTGTATGTTTTCTCTCTTATATTTTCTTTGTAAGTTCCTATTTTGCTATGTACCTGACTGTAGCTATATATTGTTGCTTCTTTGGTTATGGATGAAATATATAAGAAAATATATAATAATCGTAATTCCCAGTATTTCCAGAACTTAATAAAATATTCAAGGCTCTTGATCAATTCCGCTTATTGAAATCGGAGAATTCTATATTTTCATTGTTCCCAATTCGAACGCCACTCTCAAGGGCAATCTACTTACTAAGGATCAGTCTTTTCTGTCCTAGCATAGCACTGCGTGGCATAGGTTATATAAGTGAACAATGTTTATCCCATTTCAAGGATCTTACATTGATGTTCAGACAATATTTATTTGTCTAATTATCTCAAAACTTTATTGATGTGAAAATTGCATTGAACTACGTGGAAAAAGTGAATTCAAAAGAGAACATCAATAGCGAAAATATATAGAATTTGAAATTGGTAAGGCCTTTTTTAATAAAAGAACCATAAAATTCTTAATCACACTGTTCTCTAATTTTGATTTAGTTACCGGTTTCAATCACTAGGTGGTCATCCTCAGACTACCGGAGAGACTACAATGGGAGGAAATAAAACGTGACACAAACAAACATACAAGCAGGTAGAAATTTTAACAAATCAAAAAATACAAAATGGTAACTTACACAATAAAATTACAGGAGCTTCACAAAAGAAAACGGCGTCAAGTAGCCCGCTAGTGTCATATTAATGAAAAAATGTTAAAAAGCGGTAATAAAGCACTAAAAAAATGTAAAATGATATGAAAATATATATCCAAACTGTTCAACAAAATCCAAACTTCAACTGAAAAAAAACTGAAAAAACGAATCTTGGACACATCCTACTTTTAAATCTTCTTAATTATTTCGCGGTTCACGTAACTAGTTCGTACGAGATTTTTTGAATAGTTTTCGAGTTTTTTCAGTTTTTTCAAATGAATTAGATAATTCATACAGCTTCAAAGAAATATGAATGTAATTGATGATAAATTTAATACAAGTGGAGATCAAATAATAATAATTTCTACCACATGAACAGAAGTACATATATGGTGGTGTAAAATATAGAATAGAAGTTCAAATATTGTGAACTGATCAGAGTTCCATGATGACATTCAATCCTACTTATGTACCAAAGTAGATAAACCAGATCGAATCAGAAATGATCGCAAGAAATTATCCTCAGCGATCCGCGGAGTGAGTTTGTCCGCGAGAATGCTGTCAGGACTAGGATTAAGCAGGATATGCAATGGTCGACCAACGAGCGTCACGCTGCGCTGAACGTTAAATCAATGACTGGATTAGTCCTAAAAGCGTTTTGCGTTGGACCTACTGGCCACAAGTAATGTCTTTGACAATAAATGAGATATTCAAAATCGCTTAGTAAGATTAGATTTTCACATAAAATCAGTTAAAAAGCAAGTGATTTATAATTTAGCAATATAAAAATACTCGATCTTAAAGTTATTGAGATAAATATGAAGATATTGAACAAAAAGAATTATAAAATCTTCTCTCAGCTGAAGTATTGTCCAAATAGCCGATGTCGGTCAGATGTTCGGTATTGTTCGATATGTACAGTGGCGTAGGAGAAGAATCTCCATCATACAATTTCTCAGGGCTGGAGTGTCGAATTGTTACAAATAATGATTTCAATTGACGATTACCAATCATTTCACCGCACAGTCACATTTATTTCAATAAGAACCGATAATTCAACGAGGTGAAGATATAACCATACATTCCAAATAGAACGGTACAAAAAATAATAAAATAGAAAGTAAAAGTCTGAAAAGTATTCACATGTGACATTCAAGTACGCCATTGATCAAGCGCGATCGCAAAGCGATAGGATTCGTTTCAAATTTTCACCTAATAAAAAACGTTGTTTTCACGACTGGTTAGTTATTCAAGATAAAGTATATCAACCAAAATCCGGCTGATGTCAATGAATATAGAAAAATATATTCCATTACTGTACTTCCAGTGAAACTCCAAATTAATAGGTATTCGATATCTCTATGGAAGATACACAAAATAAAGTAGAGGCTGGTATATAATAGATGTAGCCGGTTATTCATTCTGAACTCCTCAAAATTTAACTGTACGCCTTATACGTTGACGTTCATAATGACAAAATATGATGTTAATAAAATGAATTTAACATCATATAGCTTATTTCCCAATCAATAGCAAGCGAGCATTGTATCACGTGTATGAGTTGCGTTTATTTTTGTATTCTAGCAGACTTGTTTGACATTTCGTCTCCACTGCGAGGAGTTTGTACTGCTGTTTGAAATGAGTGACTTGGATATGAGGTTAATTGGACTTGTTGAAAAATTCTCGCATTCATATGACAAATGTAACGTGGACTACAAAAATTGATTATGAAATGGAAATTCGTAGGAGTACATAGCTGGTGAATCAGAAATACCAAGTCAGACCTTTCTCGGTAATAATTGTCTTATATTTTAACAGAATTATTGAGAATATGACAGAATCGTTATAATGTCAATCAATTTGAAAATCATTCTTCAGATCCATTTTTAATACGATCGTCAAACTTTGAGCTGTTGAGAATAGCATCATACATCTTGTATTATAAGTTAACAGATTAATCAATTGTGAAAAAGGCTAGATTCCATTCCCATGAAATAAACCATGAAAAATCCAGTAGAATATGTATGCAAATTGCAAGGAGAAAACGGAGGATGGTGTATTTGCATTAATTAGCGAGTAGAACAAAAGTAAAACACTCCAAGCAATCCAGTAACAATAATACCAGTAGAAAATGTGCATAGCAAAATATTTTCTTTCTTAGTTCTAGAATTGTGCAGATGGCATTTTGAAATATTCTTTCATCAGCACTGTAGCAAAGCTCATAGAAGTTGAAAAGTACCACACACTCGTGAATTTTGTCCACATCTACTCACCAATAAAAGATCGTCACAACATAAAAAAATGTTAACTGAATCTCAAATTGTGGGTTGTACTCGTGTCATCGTTATATATGAAGTATTAGTTGGAAATGAGAAAAATTAACTGTGACGAGAAGCTTTTTCTTCCAAATCATAAGAACTGAATAATGACTGTTCAAAAAACGAATTACCTCCCTAGAACCCCTATCCGGGTTGACCCAAGCTAGCTCGGTGGAGACGGCGTGCGGTCTACTTTGAGTGATGGAGGATTTTGTATTTGTTGGGCACCAGGTAATCTGGAAGCTCCTCGGATCAGTCGATGGTTGATCGCCGAGCCTAAGCGGAAGGGGGAAGGGTATAATCGGGGCGCTAAGTGAAAAATGCGTGATATCGCGTTGAGTTATTTTATTCATCATTCGGTTTATTACAACAATGGCCTCGGAGCTGCCAATCAAACTTTGGTAAGTGTGGGCTAAAGAATTGGGTAGGCCGCGCGAATGAGAAGCGCAGTCCCCGCGAGAATCGCGCTCACGGCAGCGGTTAGAGTTCAGGCAACCAAACAGTGGTATAATGAGAACAAAGCGTGTACTGTAAACTACGCGACAGATGGGGGTACCCTCAGTGTTCGTAGTACGCTCGTGACATAAAACTAGACTACCTAACTGCTCTCTAAAAGCTATAATGTTGCACGGTTCAGCGTATAATGCGTCTACCACCCGTGTGTGGCAATAACACAACGTGAGCAATACTGAATACACACGCAACTTAAATACCCGTTTGATTGGTATTACAAAAGGTCTCACCCAATGTAGTAGTATTATCAAGCAATAAACAAAATCATTAACGTAAACGATGAAATATTCAACAAATTGGAGCATAGAACAAAATGAATGGTGCTTAGCTTTGCGCCGGAGCGGGAAATCGAGACGATGACGAGATCGCAAGATGGCGGCAAGTCGCTCCTCGAGAAGCACACAGATGTCGAGGATGACGTCACAGATACGGAGATGGACAAAGATGGTCGGTGAATTTGAACGATGGCTCCAAGATGACGAGAACGATGAAAATGGTACAGGAACAAATAGGAATAATGCAACGTAGCCGAAAAACCCAACGAAAAGGGTACAAAACAAAAAGCCTGAAAGGAATATCAATTAGAGTCTGAAATGCGCTTCGTCGATGGCGGAATTGATTATTATGAATTTAATTTGATTGAGTTTTAATTTGTGATATGTTCAAAGTGTGATTTCAATGATTTTAATGTAGCAAATAAGTTTTAACGTAGAAAATAAATGACTGTAACTTGAATGATTCTCTTACCTTGAGGTGTTGATCGGCTTTCAGCTTGAAGAAATTTATCAAAATAAATCCAGAGAATCTCCGCTGAACTGAGTTCAAAAAAAACGTCGAGAGCTTAAATCCACAAAAGTGAGTAAAATTTCGGCCCGATAAGCAACTTGGCACCAAAATTTCTTAAAAAAACTCTCGAACACTATCTGATATCAACTCTTCACTATCTAATTTGAAAGTGGCCGTTAGAAAGACCTTCACAAAGTTAAATCTGTTCTCAAGTTAGATATGGTTTTTCTAATTATTAGCTTAATAAGAAAAGAAGACGCATTTCAAACTCCAATTCTCATCCACCAAGAACACAGAGACGCTAAGAGGATTGCAGACGAGACACAATAATACTGGTAACAATAGTATACGCTAGAGGGACATGGTGCATGAACAAAACGAAACTGACAGGTGAAGGTTACAGCTGATCGGCGGCGATGACTTTGGGTCAACAGGTGAGGAACAAATAAACAATTAGGAGAGATGATTGACACTAAATGATTTCAGGTGATGAAGATGAATGTGATGAAAATGAAATGTAACAAACGATTCAAAATAGCTTAACTTTATCACAATACCACTGTTCCAGTTAATTGCCTTAAGCTACAATAGTCCATGTTAACCGAAATTGCTTTGGATTGTTAAATTTATCTGAACTTTTCAGTTGATCTAACTCATTTCCCGGCATATGAAGAACCATTTGAAACAATATTCAGGAAGTAGGTGACAAATCCCCGTTTGTAAGGAAGTCCTTTATAATTGTTCATAAAACCTAGTTACAAGGTTTTTTAGAACTTCCATTCCCGTCTTTGAGAAAAGGTTACAATCTAAATATATGTAAATCACCGTCTAAAATAAATAGATTAGATCTAAGTTGTAGTGCGCAATAAGCAGTAAGTGAAACTGACCTCTTGAATAAGAATAAATCGTAGTTAAATAGGAGATTGTGATGGTAGTCATGTGATTTTGTTCACACTTTTTGACTGATTGGTGTTTAAATATGGTTATCAGACCCCAGAACCATCTGACAATCAAGTAGGAAATCAGTATTAAAGTACTATTTCTAGTTTGAATTAAATAGAAATTATAAAATACTATATTATGTGTTTGGCAAAGAGTTAGCACACGGAGAGGTAGCATTTCATCTATTCATATTTTTTGGAGGTAACTAGAACCAAGTAACATCCTTTTTTTATGAATAAACCGGCTCAGTACAGTTTTCTTGAAGTCTGGGTTTGAATATGAGCTAAAATCCAACAGCGACACACTTCCGAGAGACCTGATTCTAGTGTATTTTAGTAATGCTTCTGTATCAGACAGACTAAACTGTTCCGCATCTGTTGTGGCTTCTGCTTCAGAGTCATCCGTATTTACCGTAAGTAACGTCCTGTTGACAGGGTTACTTTATACCCGCTGTCGAGTGGTCACTGTTACGAGCCGTAGACACGACGTCCGATGTGGCTCCTGTGTCAGAGTCACCATTCTCCGTAGCTGTAGCCTCTACCGCAGGGCTACAACTTCTGCCGTAGGGCTATGGCATCCGGCTTCCGCAACTGTAGCCTTTACCGCAGGGCTTGTGTCTGTCCACCACGTCGTAGCTTCTGCCACGTAGAGCTTCCACAAATTTTTATGACGACGACCGAAAACTCGACGGAACATTTTTTAACTTCGTGTGCTGGTTGAAAGCCGTGTCGTGAGTCGTTAATTGCAGGTTGAATCTTCACTGTTTGTTTCTGCTGATTCTATGTACCCATTCTCCATTTATTTGTGTTTCAATGATACTGTTGGTTTTAGGCCAGTCAATTTAGCAAAAAAAGACCACCGCCGCGGAGAAATCAGCAGTGATAATTTTTTTTCACCGAAGCCTTTTTTAAGATGCATAAAACAAGGGTCCAAAAGTTGGAAGTGAAAAAATGAGAGCCCCATGACCTTTTCGAAAGTCAAAGGTGCGAATAATCGGTTTTTTGGCTATATCTCACTACCTAATTACCGTAGGGCTTACAAACACTCAGGTTCATTTGGAGATCATCGTTTTTTCTCTATTAAAGGTTCTATGATTTATCTGTATACCTGCAACCGTTCTCGCGATACCGCGTGTACAAAACTGAAATACTATGAATATGACATGATATTTCAAATAATTCTGAAACCTGTTTAGTTGCTGTATATTTTCCTGAAGCTGAATATCGTAGAGTAACAGCAAACCGTACTTTTGCAGGAATTGAATCACGAAATCTAGAGTATTTTTTTATATCAAAGGCCCTACTCTGTTGAGAATTATTCCAAAATCAGTCGCAGACATTCGAACAAATCCTTGAAATTGGTTACTTGGTTCAGCCAACAGATCAGAAAATATTTCCTTCATTGTTGTTCCATAACAAATAGACAAGACTTGATTTCCTACATAATTTGGCCTGTGACTAGAACAATTTCCTGTGCATTTTTATCATCCACCATCCTCTTTTGAGCCTAGGTTTTTGTCTGCTCCAGGAATAATAAAATAAATTCATTATATAATTACTAACACTCATGTAGTATAACAAGGCAGCAGCTTCAACCTCCATTTCACAGCATTCTGACAGCTAATTTAGTGACATTTATAATAACATTTCTCATTGAATGCTAGTGTGGCCATTCAATTTGACGCACAATTTAGTGCATTATATTTGACGCGATATCTATCGCAATAATAGGCATTGAACGTTAACATAGGTGTGGCCCCAGCATAATGAATACTCATAAAACAATTGGTATTGTCGCAAATATTCAGACGCGAAGGTAGATTCTTCTTATTACAGGAACATTTTTCTCTTAATATTTGTGATTCTCTGGCACTTTGCTGCCAACACTTCCACGTTCTCTGAAGTATCCATTCATTCTTTTCTATCGTATTTATTCTCTTCTGCAATTTCTCAGATATCCATTCATTCTTTTCTATCGTATTTAATCTCTTCTACACTTTCTAAAGTATCAATTTCTTCTATCAAATTGTAAATCATATTTTTGACATCTGCAAGCGAACAGTTAAAACAATTGTAACAATTGTAACAATAGCAACTCTTGCGAAGCACACCAAATTATACGTAGCGAATTTTTGAATGGGGAAATCAAGAAATATTTTCAGAAGATATCCTGCGCCTTTAGAGCAGTCGAACATAAAGTTTTGTATGTAATTGGTACATGAACAAACTTCACAGACTCGCCTTTTTTATTAGATTCGCTCGCGCTGCTCGTTCGTCCATAACCAGCGGCTCGTCCAATAAAGTTCCTTATTATATACTAATTACATAAATATCTATCATGTATAGAATGCGATATTATCGTACTTCCTTCAATGTTAATTTGATTTTTGGACAGTATTTTGAGGATTTTTGCGTTTGCCCCGATTAATTGGCAATGTGTTGTCATAGGCTGAAGACAAATCTTTCAAGATAAGTTCTGTGTGGCAGAAGTCGTTGGTTTCTCACGACTATGTTGGAGAATGTGTTCCACGGCTGTATTGCGTTATGAGATCAATCAAGCAGTAAGGGTATCTGCAGTGAGAAGAATCCATAACCCTCCAATAATTTCACATTTGGGTTCTTTCTATACACCTCTTTTCAAAAGTGTAGAATCCTCGAATTACTGATGCATTCAGACCACTTTAAGAGAATTTGTAATTTTGGCTTCAGCGATAACATCAGTCGTCTGTTACGTGCGAAAAATCTCTGTCGCATGGCAAAAAACTATGACCAGTCGTTAAAAATCATTCGATCCACTTGGATGGAATAATTTGCTGTTATAAGGTAAGGACACGTCATCATCATTTTCCAGTTATTATTTTGCCCGACACATCGAACAGACTAATTGATCAGTTCCCTCGTCTCACCTGGTTCCAAAGGCTCGAATCTCTGCCAAATATAGAACAAAAATGTAGATGCTATCTCAGTCGATCTCCTATTATAAGTCATCGTTTCATGCCAGATCATCATTGTCGCGTTGTCTCCTACAGCATTGTGTATTGCATTGTTATATATAACTTAATGTCGTCGATAAGATATGGCAGAATTAATGAGTGTTGGGCAGTATGAAACTTGTGGTGAATCTGTAATCAAAGTCACTTCTGTGTCAGCTTTCCAATTTTTGTAACACGCATTAGCTCTCATGTTATGTAGTTTGCTCTATGTTATGAAAGTCTGGCTTTCAACCTCATTTTCTGCAGCACACAATTCATTGTGAAGGGTATCACAATATCCGGATGTATCAGAGCGAGGAACGCCAAATCTTCAGTTGAGTTTGCTTCTAGAAATGTCAGAGTATGATCTAGCTAATATTTGCATTTCAGGGAACTTTTCCAAGAAAAGTCTGAGCATCTTGTGTGAGCCTAACTCTATTGCAAGGCATTTCTTGCATGATTGCTGTCGATGATAATGTGTTTTCTGTGAAGGAAATGATGCGATATTCTGATAGATTCTTGCATCTTGTTTGGACGGTTGTCGTGTCTTCCACGTTGATCGCTCAAATAAAGACTACTCTTCATCTTACTGACAAGTTATTCAATTCTTCTGGGCGTGACTCCAAATATCTTGCACAGTGCTGATTGACAAACCTTCACATTTTCTACTTAATATTTTTCAGTTTAGTGTCTTCCTGAAATACTTTCAACAACCTTTCCTCTTGAAAGTTCTTATGTCGTCATCAGAGTAGACGAATGCCGAATTTATGCATTTCAATGTAAGCCTCCGAGCATTTCAAAAAGTTGTCTATAGCTTCCAAGAAGTTGCTGAGAATCGTACACTCTCCGACAATGACATACATGGTCTCAAAAATGTAAACCTATGAATATCTTTATAGTCCATACTTTCAACTTTGTTATAGGGACCTTATTCAGTGGACGAATAGCGTCTATAATCTTATCCCTAGATGATATGTACCTATGCTTTTAACTATCTATATGCACGTATCTTTTTAGCCTCTATTTGAATGACAAATGCAAGCAAGTGACACTTGTAATGCGATTTAATTGTCCATGAGCAGTGCTGTCTTAAAGAACATGTCCGATATTCATTCTGAAGATGAAATTCTCTTTCATAAAGTTCAATGACGAATTTTCCAAGGAAATTATCCGTTTAGAAGCCTCTGTTGAGCTGGCAAATTTTGGATGAAAGTTGAGCATTCATAACGCAAATATTCATCAGGCTGTAGAGAACGAAACTGGTCCATCACTTTCTTATTCTAGAGACCTAGTAGGCTGGACACATTTTTTTTACAGTGTCCACTTCACCTTTAGTTATACTAGTCCAGAATAATCGGAAGACTTTGGGAGTTTGGAGCAATTCCATCACCGTCATGTTTTGTTGAGACTAATGCTATAGATTTATTTTCCCAAGGCACCTGAGGAACCATCAGTAGAAATTTTTGGAATTCAAGGAGACAGGACTTAACAGTCCAGTACACTCAAAGGTGTGTGTGGTGAAATTTATGGATACTTGTAGGTACAATTACACACTGTGACAAGGGGAGGACAGCGTTTAGCAACGATGGCAGACATGTTAGAAAATACAGTTCACTTACACAAGACCAGTGTAAATAGAGGTATGTGAAATTTTTTTCCCTGTCCGTACTTGATCAGTTGGAAATCAGGATCTCTGAATTACAAAATTGGAAAATAGACTATTCGGCAAAAATTTATTTTTGAAGTCCACATAGATTCTTAATGGAACGATTTGAAATTAAATTAGAATATGTAAATTATTCAGAGATAGAAATGTAAAAAGCTGGAATTTTGTTCTCAAAATAAGATTGAGAAAATACATTTTATTTTTGATTCGAAATGAAAATTATAAGAATTCCAAACCTTATTGACGGAGAAGTTAATCATGAGAATATGTAACCTGAGTACGAGTAAAGTCAGTAGAAATAGGAAAAATCAGCAGGGCAAGATAAAGAAAGCAACATGTCTATCATTTTTCGTAATATTGTGTTTAATTTTTTTTCAATGGACAAAGACATGTTGCGACACTTGGAATGGCTTGCCTTGCTGAATAATTCATATGGTAAGTAATTCATGATTCAACCAGGATATTTAGGGAAGTCATTGATTAAGGTACCATTTCGTTAAGGCGCACCAGCCAGGATAAGTAAGATACGTATATTGCAGTCAACGGATGTCTTCCTCAACTCTATTTGGGCTATAAGCAGCTTCCTTCCAGTTCAAACTTGAGCAAAGCTGCGAACCTGATGTCTAAGATGTGCAGAAAGAACGGATGTTCATGAGAAAGCTACAGCAGACCACAGGAACACAGCAAAATGCACTAACAAGTAGACTGGAGAAGAAAGTCATAGTCACACATAAAGCAAGCGTTGGGAGTAACAAGATTCCAGACATCATCAACAATCAGGGATCTGATTGCGACTGGAAGAAATCAAGCTGAACAATGACGTTGACGGAATTTGATGCAAGTAGCTAGTTTTTCTGAATAATTGTTTATTTATGCTAGTAAGATAAGATGAACCAGCTCACGGATCACCAAATGTTGCAACTGACTATCAAGGGATACGGCCCAGCAGTACACAGCACAACTACAGCGCGAGACAGAAAGAAGATCCATTTGCGACAACGGCCGTATCAAACATATGGAGTCCTGTGAGTGAGTGGTTCTTTAGGGACTCTTGAGTGTAATATTAATATATTGGGGAAATTTTGAGATGAATTGTGCTTCCTTCGAAAAGAAATTCCTAGGAAGTCATCATAACATATAAAATGCGTAATCACTATTCTAAATTTGTATTTGTATTAATAGTAAAAATTATAATTGCAACACTTTCAAGGTGACACAATATGCTATGCCGACTTAGCGCTTGTTCAGTATATATATTCATATAGAGTAATATATGTAAGGTAGGGCAGTGAAGTGAAGAGGTAGAAGTCTAGAAGTATCACCATGTAAGGGATTTAAGAGCTCCACCCGCACCTAGCCGATTAGCCGTAAGTTGTATCCATTTTACTTTGTTATTCATTTATCTGTTAACTTCTATATTTGTTATATATTCTTTAATATATCTATTCATTATACAAATTTCAAATATTCACAATAACCTTTACCCTCCATCCAGCAAGAACCCATTTATTCTTTGTTATGTCCAATTTAGGGTGTGACATATGCACATTTGTCGCAAATACAACAGCGCGGTCGCTGAAAGGTTAATGTTGATGTTGGATTTAAATTCACTTTGACCGGTTCTTTCCAGTTTTTTTTACATTCTATAATGATATAATGTATTCAACTATTCGTGCAGGCTCCCATGACAAAAGTGCTACCCCATCGAACACCTTAAAATTATAGATTGAGAATGGCTGAAAAACATGTAGGAAACATGTTATGCCCGCCAGGCTGGTAAAAATTTGTTAACTATTATTTTTTATGAATTTTTAAAATCAGCTAAAAAAATATTTTTTTCTTTCAAAGCACCTGTTTGAAATTCATACAATTTGTAGTAAGTAATAAACTATTTCTGAAAAACATTGTCTGATTGACAATTTTTGTCAATAAACTTCTGACAGACATTTTATTACAAATTATTTGTCTCATGAAAATGCACTTCATAACACCTTATTGTTTTTTTTTTTTCAAAATGAAGTTTGAGATCCCTTCTATCTATGACAACTTGTCTGACTGACAATTTTTGTTCATCAATTTGTCAGACACAATTTTGAATGCGCATCATCAATACATCAAGATCAATCATTGGCATCTTGAAGCACCTTGTTAAAAAAACAAAATAACTGAAGTTTGAGATGTCCTCTGCATATAAAAAATTGCCTGTCATTGAAAAAATGTTTCTAATCATGTCAAACTCAATTTCAAAATACCACCCTAATTTTCACCTAAAAGAAAGTTTCACATTTATTTTATGCAAACAGATTGGTCTGTCAGCGAAAAAATGTTATCTACTATGTCAGACTCAATATTTTAAGTGCAGCGACCACATTTTTCAAACAAAAAATGATTTATAATTATTGCTTATTGAAAACTTTTGATTCTGCAATTCTAAAACAATAATTTAGATCCCTTTCATACACTCGAATACGTTTTTCAACCAAATATTGGTTTTCACTATGTCAGACTTCATTTTTAAGCATCGAACCTGTTCCAAGAAAATAAGCTTTCACAACGGCCGCGTCAAAACATCATTTTAATATTTTTCTGATTCCATTCACGATACAATACATATATAATTTTAAGGACATGTTTCACTCGATTTTAATGATGGTATATGTACGCGTTGTCTCTGCCGGCCCGAAGGATCTCCTGGAATTAGAATTTTGGTCCGTGCTTAAAAATATCTGCCTACCCCTGCTGGTATTGGTACTGATTGTGAACTGAATGATAGACTACTAATAGTGGATGGAGTTGCCATAGAGTCAATGACCCCTAGTCAGAACGCAGTTTTAAGCCCGGTTCTAGGTCTGGCTTATGCATAACCATGACAACATGTCAAAACAGTGTTATAACCTAATCGATTTTTAAACGTCATGGTTAAATATAAGATAGACTTAGGCCTGGGTTTAAAACCGGGTTCTGACTACGGACCAATGTGTCAACTCCGTAGACTCTACGGCGTAGACCCCGGTGAATATTAGAGGTATTGATAGGGATTCCGTAACCAAGCGTTAATTCACGTCGAGCGTTAACGTGAACTTAACTCCCGTTTTGTCATTTTCGTATTCTGAACCTGAACGTTGATTCAAGTTCAGGCCGATAGTCGACGTTAAGTTACATCAGCCAATTGACAGCGTTAAGTGTTACGTTTCCAGATTATTTATATAAGAATAGTAGAAATATTCGATTACTTCTACAAAATAAGTCAAAGAGACAACATTCAGCGATAAAGATGAGCAAATTCGACATTGGTCTCACATGACAAGATCAAATTTTCAAGAATTGAAATAGACCCAAGATTTGATTTTACCATGACCAAATTTGTAAAATCAAGAAGTATTCCAAACTTTTCAGTGCCAGTTTGAAAGTAGCTCCATGTTTTAAACTTTAAAGTATCTACCACTTCTATTTGAATCGTGAAAAAAGATCAGATAATTAGATGAGTCTATCTTATGAATTGAACAGTATATATTCTAGGAAGACAACTAAATTTGTCAACGTGAAGATATAACTAATGTCTCAATAAAATAAGAATGAAATTTTATTCTTCAATCAAGATATTTATTGATGTCAAGAAGTTGATTGTTGAAATAAAAATATCAAATGTAGATATCTTAATGTTCATTCCTCACTCCGTTGATTCCAGTATTTTTGTTATCATAATAAAATTTCACTTCTCAATTAAGATATTCACTGTTGTAATCAAGAGATTGATTGTTGAAATAAAAATTCAAAATCTTCTGACTTTAATTTTTCTTCGCTCTGTTATGGTCTCACTAGAATCAATTCTCTGCACATATACGTAAATAGGTAACACTATTCTCATTTACAGCTTCATCAGAATGGAACGCTTTGTCTATTTCAAATTAATTTTTATAACCAATGAACTCAACTTCCGTTGATCTAGTTTTCTAGTACAAATATTAAATCAAGATTTAGTTGAGCTTCTACTTGAACCATTACTGAAAAATCAGCATATACTACCGCGTTCTTGATATATATCTTGCTTTTTTTGTCTACTATTTCCGTTTATGAAAACATGCTGGATTATATGCTGCAAAATAAATGATTTACAGTTTGGAAGCTTGTGTAATATTTCATATGAATTGGAAATAGGTTTTTGAAGCATTTATTGGTTAAATGAATATGTTTCCTTAATATTTACTAAACTTAATAATACTACTTTCTCTCCTCTATTTTCTTCATGATAACAAGATCACACAGTACATTTTTCCACCCAGAAGATTGAAAACTATGAAATATCAAAATGAAATATGATAGCAAATTATTTAATATCTTGTAATTTGATTGGCTGACTTCCCCGCATTTCATAGAATTTGGAATTAATTATTTAACGCTAGAGTTAACTCAACATCAGTGTAAATTAACGTTCAACTTTCACGGTGACATTTCAGAATACCATCTTAACGTTAGGGCGTGAAAACTATTGACGTAAGTAACGCTGGCGTGACTCAACGCTCGGTTCTAGAATACCTATCATTAATTAACAAAAATTGTCAGGAGGACATGGTTTAATGGATAGAAACAATCTTAAACTATTAGACCGTCAGATAGTCGTAGATTTCAGTGCCTCATTTTGTTTTCTCTGCCTTCAAGAGTTTTGTTAAGTGTGTATATTTGGAGTATAATTATGCCAACATTAGAGCTGGACCGTGTGGCCATCATAATAAAAATTAATTTTGAATTTTTATGAAAAATCCTGTTTCGATCCTATTTTCTCGCTTCCGCCATGCTTACGAAAAGAAATTTAGAGAAAAAAGAGTCAGCGAAAAACGATAGGCAGAAGTGATCCACTTGGCCGAAGGTTTGAAATGAGGGCTCGATTATGCAAAAAAATTATATAAATTTTTCACGTTCTTCTCGTTTCTGCCGTTTGGCCATATGAAAGTTGATATCATAAGTATCTCGAACGAGTATCATAAGTTTTTCGAATGACCAAGTCAAGATATGCACGAAAACATTCAGACTTTCGCAAGATGTTTTCGTACATATCTTGACTTGGTTACTCGAAAAACTTATGCCATTCGTTTCTACGAGATACTTATGATATCAACTTTCATATGGCCAAACGGCAGAAACGAGAAGAACGTAGAAAATTGATATAATTTTTTTACATAATCGAGCCCTCATTCCAAACCCTTGGCCAAGTGGATCACTTCTGCCTATCGTTTTTCGCTGATTCCTTTTTCCCTGAATTTCATTTAGTAAACATGGCAGAAACGAGAAAATTGGATCAAAACTGGATTTTTTATAGAAATTTAAAATTCATTATTATTATGTTGGCCACACGGTCCAGCTTTAATTTCGGAATTATTATACTCCAAATATACATACTTATCAAAACTCTTGAAGGCAGAGAAAACAAAATGGGGCACTCAAATCTACGACTATCTGACGGTCTATATATGTGAAAAAACAATTGAGCAGGTGTATTTAGATGCACTTTCATGAAAAAATTGGTTTAAACAAACGGACTGTCAAAAACTAACTAACGAAAACTGTCAGTCAGACAAGTTGTGATGGATAAAAGAGATCTTCAACTTAGTTTAAAGAAAAGAATCAAAAAGGTGTTAAGAAGTGCATTTTTGTAAAAAAAAAATATTCATAACAAGAGGTCTGTCAGAAGTTGATTAACAAAAATTATCAGTCGGACAAATTTCCCCAGAAATAGTCCATTACTTACCACAAATTGTATAAATTTCAAACAGGTGTTTCGAAAAAAAATAAACATTTTTTTCAGCTGATTTAAAAAATTCATGAAAAATAATAGTTTACAAAATTTTACCAGTCTGGCGGGCGAACACATTTCTTACATGTTTTTCAGCCATTCTCAATTTATAATTTTGAAATGTTCGATGGGGTAGCTTTTTTTTTCATGGGAGCCTGCACTATATTCGCTTGTTTCTTTATTTATTGTGGAGTCATCGTCAAAAACTTCAAAAAATGTCTCCCACAATATTCAAATATTAATAACTCAACTTTAATCAAACCACATGCTACTTTCTATATCATGATAACAATTTTCTCATCAAATCATATCCTATCGCTGCGGATGTAAGCGACTGACCAACGAAATATCCTGTACAATTGCATCGCTCGAGATTTAAATATAATCAACATGTCACAAATCACATCAACACAATCTGGATTAATACTTGCCTTTCGAATTCAACTGATGAAATCACTATAAACTTTGGTAACTCGAAGGCAACTTTTTCAATTCAACTTGATTATTCCAGAGCATTTGACATGAAGGATCATTCTTCACTATCGAATAAACTTCGTTATAATAACTTTAGTGAAAATGCAATATAATGGTGTAATCTGAATCTAGCCTTTCCCAGTCTCAGCTATTTTTGATAAGACGAGGAGTTCCCCAAGGTTCTATTTTGGATTCGTTATTTGTTCTATTGTAACTTTGATTTTCGCAGCCCTCATTCGTATACTGAAGATACGCTGCTATTAGATTTAGTGAATGAGAATGAAATTGTAGAATCTGCGAATGTAATAAATGAAGAGTTGGCCAACTTAACATCATGGATTCTAGATAATGTGCTCAAAATAAATCCAGATGAATTATCACTTTTGATGTTCGGACTCCAAATATGAATGAAACACTAATTCGCAGTCCAACAATTACAACATTGGGCGTAGTAATGGATGAAGATTCAAAGTTTCGCGGACATTTAACTAAAAGTAGAAGTTGCAAGACTGAGGCTAAGACATTTATATCAGTATCGGCACGTTCTGTCGAAGAATGCTAAACTAAGGCTAGTACACTCTCTCATATTTTTAATATTGGAATACTTGACTCAAGCTGATAAGCACAAAATTACTGTTTTGCAGAATAGTTGTCCAGGATTTGCTTGTGGTATTCGTAAATATGATCATATTTTAGAGCTCAGAACTCTTCCCAATTTGAATTTCATGGATGGAAGGGTGAACTATTTGTATCTTTGTCTTACACAAAATATAAAATTTACCAGTTGTCCTTCATATTTGAATGATAAACACAACTTGAAAGAAAAATGTTACAATTTGCGCGATAAGAATATGTGTGTTGTACTATCATTCAAAAAAGTGAAATTCAAGAATACTATTTCATATTTGGCACTCAAACTGTACAACGGTATTCCAGAAAAGCTATAATCTTGGTCCTTGACTTCTTTCAAAACTCGAATAAGAAAAATTATATCAGATAGTAACTACGATTGTGCATTTTCTTCAAATATACTTCCGTTTTCATGCTTTTATTTTTGTGATGCCCACATGATATTCTTGATGCTGACAACATTTTGTATATGTAAATTCGGAATTATTTGTAACGGTGAGGTGGATGAACAGTCACGGTTGGACTTCGCCATTGACTCAGTCAATTATTATTCTTATCTCCAGCTCGCACTGTGCCTCCGTCAGTGGATTCTGTGCCCTGGAAACTAGCTTCGAGGCTGGGGACGGGGCGACAGTCACCTACTCGTCGTCGGACAGTGAGCATGACGCCGCCAGACCAATCCCGTCAACAAGGCCCCGGTCGAGTTGCGAAATCAGATATTGACTCAGCCTATCTGTGATTGCCTTCTGCAGCTCTCACTCGCTCTGGCCAGGTTTTCACATCGTAGCAGGCCACCGGTACATCTCAAGCGCTTAGTGCAAGAGGAAGGATGGCGCTGGGAACAGGTTACTGGCTGGCCGTACCAGAATATTCTGCAAGATCCTTATTCAGGGTCATGAAGCTGCTGGTCATTGTCCCACACTTAGTTTGTTAACCTGTTAGATCTGGCGGAGGATCCACAATGATGTCTTCTCTTTTCCGTCTGACACTCCCTTGCGTCACATCTAGGTCAGGCTATTGCATTCGCGAGATAGCTTTGACCATTGGTCTCATGAATTCGACAAAACTCGTTGAGGATATTCCCGATTTATTGACCATCTCATCTTTCTTGAGCTCGTGAACACAAAATATCTTAGATCTAGGCTCCTCTGGATCTTCGGGATAAGAATTGAGTGGCATCATGTGCCTAGGATCTTCTTTGTGTTGGTTCCTCACTCAGAGGTCCACTTCAATTGGCGCAAGTCGTACTTCATTCCAGGCACCGATTCAAAGGGAAATCAGAGTCGCATTGAGTCAAGGTTGAGCAAATAAGAGGCATAGGTTGGAAAAGAGTGTATCTTCATTTACAAAAAGTATTAGCGACCTTGGAACTCAAGAATGTATCTCTATCTTTGAGACGATGCTTGGCATGAAAGCGACAATGTGCAAAATTGTTCACAAAGGTTATTCCAAATAGCACATTCAAAATTCATCCTAATTTGAAAGACAACACAACGCCTCGTGGTATCTATAGGCGTCAGTTGTTCGGAGCTGCACGCGAAATCAATTCTTGGGAGATGGTCTTTAAAATGGCCTCAACTCGAATAAGCCGTATACGGGTTACCAGCTGCGCACTTTGTCTTCAGGGTCTAGCGATACTATACGAAGCATGGTTGGGACGTAACAAACCGTGAAACGTTCTTGTACTGGGGCCGTTCAAGGTCATTCCACCCCCTGAGACTCATTACTGGTACGTTCTAAATTGACGACATATTGTATCTACCGTTTTCTATCTTGAAAATCTCATATCATATCAGTCAGCATCCCAAAATAACCCCGGGTACTCATTTTCCAAGACTAATCATATATTATTCATCAAATTTTATTATTTTTTCGGTATGAAGATTCTCGATTTTGTTTTCAAGACCATGAACTTAGCATACATCTAAGAGCAGCGATGAGAGATTTTCGTCTGAATTTGTCTCTGACGACTAAGCTTATTTCAATACCGAAAAGCTGTTAGTGTGTTTCATCAAAAAGGAATACCAATTTATCATTTGGGATTGCTATTTCAGTATTAGGAGCTAAATCAGTACTATCTCTTTCATGAATTTCACCCTCCAATATATGGACCGTCCGATAGTTGTAGATTCCATTGCCTCATTTCATATTTTCTGCTTCTAAGAGCTCTGATAAATATGTCTATCTGAAGTATAATAATGCCAAAATAAAAGCTGGACCATGTGACCAACATAATAAAATTGATTTTGAATTTTTGAGAAAAAAACATGTTCTGATCCGATTTTGTTGCTTTTGCCATGCTTACGAAATGAAGTTCAGGGAAAGAAGAGTCAACGGCAAATGATAGGCAGAAGTGTTCCACTTGTCCAAGGGTTTGAAATGAGGGCTCGATTGTGCAAAAAAATTATATCAATTGTTTACGTTTTCCTTGTTCCTGTCGTTTGGCTGTATGACACGTGATAACATGAGTATCTCGTAGAAACTAATGCCAGAAGGTTTTCCATGACCAAGTCAAGATATGTACGAAAACATTCAAATTTTCGCAAGATCGAGCCCTCATTCCAAACCCTCGAATAAGTGAAACTCTCCTGCTTATCGTTCCTTGCTGACTCTTTTTCCCTTGAATTCTATTTTGTAAGTATGGCAGAAGCGACAAAATAAGATTAGACTTTTTTCTTCTTCGAAAATTCAAAATCCATTCTGAGTATGTTGGTCACACGGTTCAGCTTTATTACTGGCAATATTATACTCCGAATATACATACTTATCAGAACTCTTCAAACCAGAAACAACAAATTGGGGAACTGAAATCTACGACTATCTGACAGTCTAATTATGTATATGTCATGTGGTATTGTGAATTTATCCTGGTGACGAAGCTTTTGCTTTTTCCATCGATATTTGGTATTAAATGTAAGCGTGAGAACTCACTCAGCTCATTACATATTCATCATTATTTTTCAATCCAATTGCAGGAAAAAAGACTGCACCCAGCTCATTGAATTATTATTTTTTTTTTATTATAGTCTATTTACATCTCTTTGTACCCTTTTGGGTGTCGAGATCAATTTTACAATAATTATTTAATTAATGTTGCCAATAAAATCTTTCCATATTCTCCTCTGTTTCGTCATTTCTCTTGCAGTGTGACTATTTGTTTTGTTACTTCTCAATATTTCTTCTCCGTTGTTTTCTCATGTCTACACTAGCCTGCCTCTTCTCTTCTTAGCTACTGTTCAAGCAATCCATATGATTTTCGCCTGCTTATCATCTGCTTATCAAGTGCCCGTACCAGACAAGCTGTTTTTTATCTATTGTATTTTGTATGCTCTCCGTTTGTAGCTCGTTTCTTATTTGATCTTTTCTTATTTTGTCTCATTAGTTATTCCTTTTACTTTTCTTGGGTACTTCATTTCTGTCGCTTGTATTTCACCTCTGTTCCTTTGGTTCAAAATTCACGTTTCACTCCCATATATAAGTGTTGGTCTATATATTGTTTTGTACAGTGTCATTTTCGTTGTATCCGTTACATATTTGTTATTAAGAATTCTTGTGTTCATCATGAAGAATTTTTTATTCGCAGCTTGTACTCTGTTATTAATTTCATAATCTAGACTTCCCTTATTGAGAATGACCGAGCCCAGGTACGTGTAAGTTTCTACCTGTTGTATTCCTTCGCCATTTATTGTTACATTTGTGCATATATCTTTCCTAGATACCACCATGATTTTGGATTTTTCGGTGTTTATTGACATGTTGTATTTTTGTAATTCCTGATGCCAGATGTGCAAATTGTGTTGTATGTCTTCTTGTCTATTTGCGAATATGACAAGATCGTCCGCAAATGCACACTCTGCTATCGTTATCCTATTTAGTTTATAGTTACCAATTTCAACTTGTTTTGTCTTTTCTTTTATCTGTTTTGATATTTCGCCTTAAAATGAACAAGAATGGGCTCAAGGCTTCTCCTTGTCTTAGCCCTTGTGTTGTTACGAATCCTTCGGAAATGTCGTTGCCCGTTCTAACATAGTTATTTGTTTGTCTATATATACTTTTTATTGCTTCTAGTAGTCTTCCAGTTATTTGTCTCTTTTTCAAGATTTCCCATAATGTATCCCTTTGTACCCTATCAAATGCTTTTTTAAGGTCTAAAAACAGAATGAAAAGTTTACCGCTATGTCCCATAGTTCTTTCTATTAATTTTCTTATTGTAAATATGTGGTCCTGCGTTGAATGCCGCTTTTGGAATCCACTTTGTACCTTTTCTAGCTTTGTTTCTAGCTTCATTCTAAGTCTGCTCTCAATAATTGCTCCATTTATTTTTGCAGCTATACATAGGAGGGAAATTCCACTGTAGTTACTACATGTTCTTGTGTCGCCCTTTTTATGTATTGGGAGTATAACAGCTTTCTCCCGATTAGAAGGTACTTTTCCTAGTTCCCACATCTTATTTAATAGCACCAGTAAAATTTCTTCTCCTTCTTCGCCCATATACTTCAGTTGCTCTGCTTTTATTTGGTCATGTCCTGGTGCTTTGCCGTTCTTAAGTTTTTGAAGTACTGCTTTCAGCTCTTCTGTTGTAATATTTTCTATATCTCCTATTGTTTCTCTCTCCACTGTTCGTATCTGATCTTCTCTGTCCTTGTTGTTAGCGTTGTTCTTCTCTTCCAGCAGTGTTCGAAAACGATCTTTCCACCGTGCCATTATCTCTTTATTTTCATGCAGTATCTTCCCTTTTTCGTTCTTTATTTGTCTTAAATTTATTCTATATATTTTATTGTGGCTTTTCAAGATTTTGTAAAACAGTTTCTGATTATCTTTAAAATTTCTCTCCATAATATCTCCGAATTCCTGCCATGTTGCCATCTTTGATTTTTTAACTAAATCTTTTGCCAATTTTCTCTGTTCTTCATAGTCTTCATAGTCCTCGTTGCTCTTAGTATTCAAATATTTGATCCATTTCATTTCCTTTTTCTTTAGTGCGTCTTTTACTTACTTACTCCACCAGTGTGTCTGTTTTATGCTATTTGTTGTTTTACTTTCGCCACATGCTTGTTTGGTCGCCTCGATTATAATGTGTTTGAATTTATTCCAGATATCTTCTACGTCTTTCATATCTGGTGTTGGTGTTAACTTTATCAAATCCTTGATAGCACTATGATAGTTATCTCTTATCTTTGTATTTTCCAATTTATGTACTCTGAGTTTAATTTTATTGCACTTTTTATTGTCATCTTCCAGTGCTTGTTCTGTCTCTTCTTCCCTTTCTACTCTTGACTTTAATATAGTCAAATAGTGATCGCTTCCTATTTCACTGCCTCTCTTGACTCTTGCATCATTTATATATTTTGTTAGTATTCTATTTACCAACAAGTAGTCAATTAGCAATTTTTCTCCTCTACTTTTCACCTCTCTTCTAAATTTGTGACAGTCCTTATGTGTAAATAATGTATTTAAAATTAGAAGTAGATTTATGATGCAAAAGTCCACCAGCCTATTTTCATTATTATTCTTGACTTGCTCTCCGTTTGTTCCCATTATTTTTTCTAATCCTATATTTTTATTTCCTACCCTTGCATTTAAGTCTCCTGTTATAACTATTGGCTCTTCCAATTTGTCATACTCTAGTTGTAGCAGGTCCCAAAATTCGTCTTCAGTTACTTTATTTTCGTCCTCCGACGGACCATGAATTATCATCACGTTTGCTTTCATGTTATTACTTTCTATTTTAACGATTATTATCTTTCCATTTACGCATGGTCATTCTTTTATTGATTGTGTTATTTTACTATTAATCAAGAGTCCAACCTCTGCTCTTGCTCTCTTATTCGTTTCCACTCCGCTGTATATCATTATATGTCCATTTTTAATCTTTTTTGTGCCCTTTCCTTTCTTTTTTGTTCCTGTGATAGCTAATAAGTCTGAATTTGCTTTGTCGAATTCCTCTATCAGTTCTTCTTCTTTTCCTGTTAGACTTTGTATATTTCATGTTCCTATTTGCATTATCCTCTTCTTTAGCTGTTTCGTCTTCGTCTACTGGGTTTCCGGTTTCAATATTCTTAGTTTTTTGAATTCTCTTGTCGAGTTTTTTCTTCAAATACTACCCCGTTTCCTTGCTTGTCCCATTGATATACCTTAGAGTCTATTATAATTATTTGATGATAAATTTTGACTCGCTTCCCTTTCTCGCTCTCCACTCTAGCAATGTTTCTCATTTCTCTTTGAATTCTTCTCTCGTCATAAGTCAAATCACTTTCTATATATATGTTCGTATTCCTGAGTTTACTTTTAGCAGCCATCACACTCTGTTTTTATCCCCAATTTTGAATGTCAGCTAGTATAATATTAGCGTTGTTATTCAGCTTTCCTATCCTCTTTATTCCTACTTTCACTTGTTATTTTTCCTTCAATAACTTCCGCATTTCCTTTTCTGGATCCTGCATGTTTTTTATTCCTGTAATTATTATATTATTTCTCCTTTTCTGTTTCTCATCTCCTTCTACTTTTCTTTCAAGGATTTCTATTCTATTTAATAGGGTTTGTCTCTTTTTTTTCCAGGTTTCCTCTTTATTTTTCATTCCATTTCTTAAATATTTTATTTCTTGCTTTATTTCTTTGGTATTTTCTTTCATCTTGTTCATCATAGTTTGTATCATTATTTTTACTTCTTCCATATTCTTATTTTCTCGATTCTTCTCTACAGTGTCTGTTCTGCTCAAGGATTTTTCTTCCCTTTGCCTTTGTTCGGGCGATCTTATTATCTTTTTAATTTTATTAAATATTGCGCCATAATCTTCTCCCTTTTCTTGTTCTCTCTTCGACATCACTCACTTTATTTATTCGTGAATAACTACCGCACTGATATTAAATTTCATATTAAACTGTGTCCCAAATTTTAAAATACGGCACTGTATAACTTGAAACGCTCGGCGCACTCACACTTGCATGCTCAAACCGCACTAAGTCTGATACTTTTTTGAGCAAGAGTTTCAATATCTTAGATTTTATTTAGCAATGTTTATTTAGTTCAAACGATTCCCTCTTCGGATACACTAAAACTAGCCCTTCTTTGCACAATACTGTCACACTAAATTGTTTTTCATTCAAGCGATAAGTCCCGTGAAACGAGGTTTTTAAGGCTGAAACAAAAAGCGCGTGTATACACCACTTGAAACTATACAACTACATTAAATTTACCACTTAATATTACTGTTCTAGACATTTAGTACAGACTGGCTATTTGAGGCTAAGCTTGTGTATTATATGAAAATTTAAATCATGAATATCCATATTCGCTGGAATTTCATCTCTGATCATTATCATAATCTTTTATACTATTTGAACATAGATAATTTGTCAGCTCAATGGGGAGGGTTGATTCTCCAATGCAGTCATAGTGAATTGCTGAGTTCCTATACATTTACGGTCGCCATTCAATGAGATCCTTTCATTCTGGCCATCTTAATTTATTTTGATCAATTTTGACGTTTCAAAGCTACATTATTGAATCCATAGCAAAAGTCATAAGTAATCTCTATTCACTAGGGATTTAAAATGAAGTATTAGTGATTTAAAAGAATTTAAATCCCTTAGAAAGATTTCGATTCCTGACGAATAATTTTCCTAACTTCTGGTATCTGGGACGGGGACATTGTTTCAATCACTTTCTCCCATCATTTCAGACAATAATTCCCACAATTATAACGCTTCAATTCAGAATTCACAGAACTGACAGTTTATTGACGGTCACACTGCCGAATGTTTGACAAACAAACACTCGTCGTGATATCAACGAAGCTCCCTTGCAACTGCAATTTAATTTTCTTGAATTTTGTTAATCAGTTTCATGTTCTAGGAATTTATGCAAAATTGAATAAAATTATGTATACAAACACGTGAACTAAACCTCTTGATTTGCTCAAATAATTAAACAACTTGATATAAAGCGATATGAAAATATGAATTGTTTCTTCTCATGCCACATAGGCTCGCATATGAAAATATTCAATTAGAGACAATGAAAATTTTCTCAGACCTTGCAAACAAGATGATATAAATTTACAAGACATATATATTGATCACGTTTATACAGATATGATTTTTACAGATTTTGAAAACTCTTGCTCAAATTGTTGGAAATGTGAATATTGCTCTACTATTATAGATATTCATAATTAAAGATTAATGGGAAGAGTTCAATAACTTTCTAGAAAAATAGTCTCTCAGTAGTAGTATAACAGGAATCGTTTTGGCTCACTCTCAAGGTCATCCGGCCTGACGAATTGATAAGCGCCGGAAGTCTTATCACTTGTGGCTAGCTTCAAGGTAATCTGTACCGCATTTCACCGGAAGTCTAATCTAGGTGGATGTGTGTGGTTTCCGGCCGTCCGGTCTACTTACGGGAAGTGCTTATCACTTGTGGTTAGCTTCAAGGCTATGGGCGCCACACGGAAAGTCCAATCTGGACAGATGTGTATGTGTGGCTTTCGGCCGTCTGGAAATGCTTCAAGACTGCTGATTGATGGAGGAGCTGTGACTGTTGGTAGCGGAGCCGAGGGCGGCGCCGGGAATTACAGTTGGTATAAATCAGTGGTTTCATTTTGAATTTTCTATTGTTGACTAAAATTTCTCACTGTGTGTGTGTGAAAATATTTTTATTATAGCTGATGATTGATTGACATCGTTGTTTGCATATGGCGTCTAATGTCTAAACATTGTCAGAACTGAGCGATAGGGTAGTCAAAAACATGAAAGGAGCTTTTTCTTGATAAAATAATAGAGGAAGTTGAATCATGGCGTAAGCATGTGAATAGAATGATAATAGTTTTATATAAGGGTTTTCGTGAGGAGAAAACATCTGTTAGGAACAAGAAAGAGAATTTGTTCAAAATAGAAGCTAATTTGACCATTTTGAAAGTATACCAAGCAAAATTGAAGAATAAATGCACAAAACGTAGAACAAAGAAATGTGGTTCTCTATCATCAGCAATTTCATCTTTCATTGCATCCCTTATAACAAAAGCGCTTCCAAGAGGCAATACCCAAGCAAAGACAGGTGGTTTTTGTCACCTGCCCTTATACCTGTTTTTGCCCCAATTATTGCTAAAGCATTATTAGCAGGAGCTGTGAGTGGAGCTGCGTCTTTTGGTGTAAATGAAGCTTTATCATCATCAAGTGAAGATTTATATTCACGTCCATATAATAAAGGAGCTAGTCGTAGAAAAAAAAGTAATCATAGCTTACGATAGGTTTAATAACAACACGAATATTAAAAATTAACAATATCAATAATGAGAATAATAAAGATATGATAACTTCATATGCTAATAATATCACATTTAAATGTGAGCTTAAATGTAGATATGAAATCAATTTTGAGAAAGAAGATTGCATTAAATCACTATTAGGAACCAAAAAAGAAATAAATTTCTGACTGTCCTGTCAATATTATAAACGTAAATTCAACTCAAATAGGAAGTAATATTACAACAGATGCGTATAGAAACAATGAGTTAGCTCATATTATTCACAAGTGTTATCCCTCAGTACCATCTGGGTATAAAATAATAGAGACACCTAAGAATGTGATTTATTCACCTGTGAGCGTTCGGAACCTAAACAACAACAATAAGAATTAATGATAAGAACGCGGATTTAATTGATTCTAGAGACGAGCATATAGTTATTAGATTTCACTTGGAACCTGATTAATAATGGGAATTAACTTTGATAATACTACAAATTTTATAAATACACAAAACTTCTCAAAACATCTCAGTTCACATTCAACTGTTAGTGAGTTGAAACCTTAGAATATTCAATTCCTTATTGCTCAAGGTTATAAGATAAAACAAAATGGCCAATACAGAAATTCTAAGAGTAAATGGAAATATAGTCTTCAATAATGATATAAGACGTGAAGAGTGGCAAACATATGATCCTTATGCTTAAACAAGATTTGAAAACAGCGATGAAATAAGAATACCCATTCATCACCAGCATATATTCACAACGCCACATGACAGTTACAGTATATTAGGGGATGAATCTCATAGAAAAGATGGTAATGATTCAGCTTCTCAAACTAAAATAACAATTTCAAATGATGGATTTGCATTCCTTTTTGATTAAATACGCTACGAACTTTTTAGTGAAAAATGCTGGTATGACAAGTACAATAAAAGAATATATCGAAATTCCATCAAATGAACAACATTTATATGAAACTGCTAGATGAAATAATGTCAATATTACACATTCCACAGGAGAATTCAGTGTTTTTCCTCCACTCAAACTATTATTAGGATTTGCAGAGGATTTTAGACTACTATATTGAATGCTAAACAAGAACTAGATTTAGTACGGGCTGGAAGTGATAATTATGTTCATATTAATAAGGATGAGTTGCAAATTCAATTGTTCAAAGTACAATGGCGCGTGAAACATATTTATTGTAACGATGAAGAGTAATTTAGCTTTTTGAGAATAATATCTAGTACTCAACTTTTATCTGTAACATTTAGAAGTTGGGATTTATATGAATATCCCGTATTACCTATAACATTTGAGCAAGTGTGGTCTTTAGAATCATTCAGTCTACTAAGAACAAATAGGTTTGGAACTCTCACTTTTCAAACAAATGTTAGAAATCAAACTTAGAAAGATGCTAGTAAATTTCATCACTGTTCATACCACAAATGCCATGAAAATTTGGATATTAACTTCACTCAAAATCAGTATGCCTTATTGTATTAAATGTATAGTGAATTTTCAAAACTCTTATTATGATAAAAGCAATGGCCCTATATCAAACTGGTCAACCTTTAAAAATACATCACCATGTATTCTTCTAGATTGTAGCAAACAGTCTGAAAGAATAAGGAATGCTTCCGTAGACATTCGAATAGAATTCGAAGCTTCGGAAAATTTTCCAAACTCAACCACGGCTTATTGCCTCATATTACATGACCGTATTACTGAATATATACCTTTGACAGGTATGGTACATATTTTGTAAATATTATATTTTGTTTAGTTCCATAGAGGCCATCGACCTAACAACATGAATTATTTATGATTGCTTTCTTTTTACTGTGATACTTTGGTCCAAAGTGGAGCAACTAATTTTGAAAATGTGCTTACACACTTGAGCACATGTGGATATTTAAATTGGAGTGAGAGTAATAATTTTTAAACAATAAATGAAACAAGTGCTAGTTTTACGGATGCTTTCGAAACATTTCAACTCCATTATAATTTGACCGCGAATAATACATTAAATAATTTGACTTTGGATTTGATCAAACAGCCTGAGTGTGATGTTATTGACGATTATAATTACGTGACAAACTATAATAATAAGTGGCTCAATGAAATCATTGAATATGATTCATATAGAATCACTTATACAACAATTATGAATTTATTGCAGAAACTTTCACAATATGGTCCAAACATGCAAATATAAGTTTAATACAAAGCTCTGTAAGTGTTCATATATCAATAACTGCTGGAGAATTGAGACATATAAATGCAGAATATACTGAATATTGCTCAAAGATGTTCGATGAAAGGGATGTACATTAGCACATGCAAATGAACCAGATATTTTGGAAACACCTGTAGAAATACATTTTTAATAAGATGAAAATTGGACTTACAGTAAAAATTATAATGCTGATACCAGCCAAATAAGTTTTATTATTATTATTATAAATACACTGTTCAACAGGTTATACCCAATAATTGGACAGGGAATACACGAAATCACATAAGAAACGAATAAACACACAATACTGCAACTCAATCTCATTAACAAATTTTTTAGGTTGAAGAAGAAAAACATCGACATTTGCAAATTTATTTTCATAAATAAGACACATTCTGTGTATTGGGGATGAACTAGAAATATTGGTGCGAGGAGTGGGCCAGTAAAAAGTTCGGCAGTTACAGGTGAGGATGAGTGGTGTGTGGAAGGGCAACAGACTTAAACAGTAGGGATCATCAATTTCCCCATGAATTAGCTCACTCAGATAGTGGGCAGAGATGAAGTCACGATTTCCATGAAAAGTATGTAGATTAAACATTTCAAGAAGATATTTATGAGATATTGAGCGATCATGGTGGCTACCATGAAGTTTGAAATAAATTAATTTGAGATTTTTTCCTGAATGTTATCTATATGGTCTTGATACTTTTCATAGGAGGGGTTCCAGATGTTACAGCAATATTCTAGCTTGGAGCGCACAAAGGAAAAGTGAAGAGTGAAGATAGGAGAAATGTTATGGAAGGGTCGAGTGCACTGAATTATGAAGCCAAGCATCTTCATAGCTGAGTTGCATATGTAATTACGTGGTCAGCAAAAGTAAGCTTGGAGTCAAAGATAACTCCAAGATCTTTAATCGAAGTGCAACGTGATAATGATGTGGAGTCCAATGTATAATTGTAAGTGACTGCAGACGCACTGCGTAAGTATTATATAGCATTTCTCAATATTAAGAGGGAGATTATTGTCGGAGCACCATATTGAAAGACTGTGTAGGTCATTCTCTAATTTGACACTGTCGTCAATAGTCAAGATTTTATTGAAGATTTTCAGGTCATCTGCAGATAAAAGATTGACACATTGTTAAGTATCAGTAATGTCATGTTTTCTAGAAGTATGTACTTATGTATCAACATTATTTTTCAAAAAACGATAATAAATCAATTGATTTATATGAAGATGACATACATGCCATCCAAAATTTATGTGGTGTAGCTTTGAACACTCCTACTACAACAAGAAAACATTTGGGTACTCCTTCTGCTACTGGGACTTCAACGACTAAAGATCAACAGCCGCCCAATATTTGTGACATGAATGATGATCTGGATAAGTTTTCAGTAATAAATGAACTTTTATATATTATACATGAAGAATGGTTGTGGTTGAAGCATTAAGCACATGATAGTTCTGATCATAAAGCCAAGCCACTATCAACATGGCTGCCATTCATCAAAAATATTGGAAACGTATCAGCTGTTTACCAGCGACCGAATGGAAATCTTGTTATATTTGCTGATCATGTTCACAATGTCAAATTTCCTAAATTAGATTTGGAAAACTATATTAATTTCAAGTATAAAAACGTGTCAGCTGCATTTTCCTCTTGAACAGGTCATATTTATGTATCTTTTAGTAATACTTACTGTGTAGAGATGGATGAATGTAACTTTGCTGTTGAAGTACATTCATATATTTATATAAAGTTTTCCAGAGCTACATATAGGTGTCACTAGTGCATTCAGGTTCACTGATGATCTAATATATTTCTAAAATAAGAGATACTATGCTCACAATGAATTTACGAATAAATTAGAAAAAGCGGCAGAATTTGATTAATGTATATTCAATATATATACATATATATATATATATATATATATATATATATATATATATATATATATATACATATATATATATATATATATATATATATATATATATATATATATATATATATATATATATATATATATATATATATATATATATATATATATATATATGTTATGATGTTTATTGGGTAGTCAGTCTTTAATTATTCAAAAATTCTCATTTATTTCAATGACCCAAGCTTTCACCAATAATTTTTGGCTTCTTCAGGGGACTAAAGTAATGTAAACAATAAGACAGTTAAATCAAATTGACAAGTAAATTTACATTGTTTACATTACTTTAGTCCCCTGAAGAAGCCAAAAATTATTGGTGAAAGCTTGGGTCATTGAAATAAATGAGAATTTTTGAATAATTAAAGACTGACTACCCAATAAACATCATAACATATAATATTTACAGTCGATAAACAACAATTTTTTTATATATATATATATATGTATATATATTTATATATACATATGTATATATATATATATATATATATATATATATATATATATATATATATATATATATATATATATATATATATATATATATATATATAGTTAGGACTAATCGCGACTGCAATTAGTAAGGGAGACAGATTTTTTGTAGGCGTAACAGTCTTGTGTTATGGGCCAAAATGAAAGATTTCTCTTTTAAAATTTAGTCTAGCTTTCGACTTTATTCAAGTCTTCATCAGGACACTTAAATGAATACATTCACAAATCAAAATAGCATAATGATTAGTGAAGACCAAATTGTGAATATTACAGTGAAACTTACATTTCTCATGAGATATGTGTAAACTAACATCATTTAGTAAATCGGTTTTCTTGTAGATATTTTTGCTGGATGAGTTTTGATAATTGTTCTAATCTTTGTGCACAAATTCGGAAACATTTTTTGAACAATCATGAACAGATTTGTTTACTTCAAAATTTGAATTAAGAATAATCTGATAAAATATTAGAATTAATGTTATCACAGATTTTTTTGTAGTACATCAATTTGGAAAAAATACAGTATGAATATATCACAAGTTCAATATGGAGACTAAATTTCAACAATGTGGCAACTATCTAAACTGAAAACACAACCTGGCAATAACCTGACATGCCCACAGAACGTTTGTTAAGTAAAATTTATAGAGTTTTGGCAACACTGCACAACACGTCACTAAGATCAGTTGCAGGGAGTACTGGGAGTTTCCACTCTTATGAAGCAAATTGAACAGGGTTCGGAGAAAGTTAAAATTTCTAGCTGTGTGTGCTAGGTTTCAGAAGCTTTTGCGCTGTAAAATATTTTGGTGGAATCTGATTGGTAACCAGGTAGACAACAGACAATTGATGTTGGTTTTTTTTTTTTTGTAGAAATATGTCAGATGTGCGAAATTGAAAGATATTATAAAATTTTGAGCAAGACTGGAAAGGTGAGTTAGATTGGCAGTATTTTTGAATACATTTTATTATATATGAAGTATATACAAATCAGTCATGTTAAAAATCTTGATGAATATAAATATTACTACTTTTTTAGATAAGCTACAAGAAACCTTGATCAGTCGAAGATTGTTTTTCATACAAGAAGAAACCGATTATTCAGTATAAGTACGTAAGTGTGGAATATTTTGGACAGAAGTAGATTGTTCCACTAGGAGAATAATTTGAGATGGAGCTATTTTGTGTGATACAAATGAACAAACAGATACTCAAGTGAACAAGACAGTCGCCTTTATGCTGTTTTGGATCCCATACAACGACTTGCGGTTGGACGTTGCAAGAAATCATTGAAATCGAAGTATCGCAAGTATTAGGTAAGTATATGAGATTACTACCGCTTCACTTCCTTCGGCCTCAGCTCACGGTCCTGTCATTCATTTGGAGTTCAAAAAGAGCAGAAAGTATCTGGAACACAGGATTTTTCATTCATCATAATTCTCATAGCAGCAAGTAGTTTTTGAAATGAATAAATCATTACGATCACCTATAATTTGAGAAGAGCAAGAAAGATTTGAGACGTATCACCTGTCCGAAAATTGTTACCTAAATTTCGTATCCCAACAATAACGCAAAGTTCAAAAAGTCTACTAATTTGAGTAGTTTTGTTCACACAATAATGTATTTAGGGAAAATTTTGATCCCGATGATGAATTTCATACTTTTTATAAATGATTGTCTGATTCTATTTCTATGTAATTATCTACAAATGTATTTCTTCTTCGTTTTCATCATTCGCAAATACTCTCAGAATTTGAATTATTGTGTAAAGAAGGTGAATCACTAGATTTCCATGTACCATATATTGTAATTCGTAGAGATACAGGAAATATTATTATTGTATCAATATATAAAATATGTAATTATATTATTTTTGTATAAAATATTGTACCATTGTATCAAGAGCTCCTAAATTGATTTGAGATTCCAGTCATAATGGGAAATTGAATTAAATTATCAAGAAACAAGACACGAAATTTCTAAGATCTTGAATTACAGGCTTTATAATTTGAATTTTCACGTGGCAATGGAAATTTAAATTTTGAGACCTGTAATTCAATATCTTAGAAATTTTGGGTGGTACCACGAGCTCTGTTTTTGGCGCTCCTGAGAGCGTTGTGTCAAGATGTGTCTCAAGGCAACTAAAATTTTCTCAAATACTTTAGAAAAGAATCTTCAGATACAAATTACAGAAAACTCATATGTCTACAAAATTCATTCAAATATTTTCCATTAGAGTAGCTTGAAATATTTATATTGCCATGAACTCTTCTCAAAATAACACTGCTAGTATAGCCAAACACAGAGCTTGTGGTACCAGCCATTATGCCTCCTTTCATAAATTCAAATTTAGATACAATAAATAAGAAAAACAGCCAGTGCCATCATGCGGCTTTGGAAAGAATTTATAATTTTTTGTGCTAGTTATTTAACATGGCAGTGAACACTCCCAGTACTCCCTGATCAGCTGTTTATTGACATTTCGATGTTATTGTTTTCACAGTATCTGTTTGACAATTCTAGTAGGTAAACATAAATAGTGCTCAAGTTATCGATATCAGTCTTTTTGTTCATAGAAGTTGTTGTGTTTTGGATGTGTATTATCTCGAGAATTGTTCGCTTGAATAGATTCTTCTTCATATCTAATCTTTTGCATTTTGATAATCTATTTGATGTTTTTTTTGTGTTTTGGTAAATTGCAAGTGCTGTTGACGTTTGTTTCAACTTATTGTCACTTTTATGAGCTGTTAATCTTGATTTAAGGTTTTGAGATGTATGGCCAACATAATTTAAGTTGCAGTCTTTGCACGGGTTATTATATACCACATTTGATTAGAGTAACATTGAAATCGGATCTTTGATCTTGGTAAATATGTTTTTATAGTTACACAACTTTTTTTGTCTATTTTAATGCTGTCATCTTGTACGACTTTCAGTATTTTTGGTGTTAAATTTTCTATGAATGGAATGGATGTATATTTTATTTTCTGAACTTGTGTCTGATCCACCTGCTGTGCAGGATTATCTGTGGTTTCAGCACTCCTTTTGACATTGAATAGTAAACTGTTCAGTAGTTTTGGTGGATTACTATTTTTTAATAGAAGATCTTCCAGTGTTTTAAATTTTCAAGATGGTATTTTGGATGAGATATCTTGACTATTCTATTTTTAGGCCTAGTACAACGTTCATCTTCATTTGTTTGGGTTGTTGAGACAGATAGTGCATATATGTTTGTGAAGCGATAGTTTTTTGGTACCAATCCAATGTAATAGTACCTGAAGTGTTCCTAATCAGTAGGGTATCAAGGAAGGGTATGCATTTATTATCTTTAACTTCCATAGTGAATTGGAGGTAAGTATTAAAACTATTGGAAATTGATGAAATATTATTCTGTTGTTCCATAGGAAGGGCTGTAACTATACCGTCTACAAATTTCTTCAAGAACGGCAACTGGAGACTCAATTTTGGGATGCAATCTTCCAGGAGTGCATCCATGACATATTGGGCTATTATCGGACTGATAATGACCCCCATCGGACTACCAATCAGTTGCTTGTAAAATTTGCCATCATAAATGCAGTTACTAGTGTCAAACACAAATTTTAATAGCTCAAGAAGTTCATTTAGACTTAATGGTGTAATATCTTGAATTTTGATCCATTTTTTAGTGACGCTTTCTATTGCTATTTGTAAAGTGATGTTACTAAATAGTGATAAGAATGATTTAACCCTAGTGTGATATAAATAATATTGAAAGTTAGAAGAAAAATAAAGTCTTGTATCACACTGTTCAAAATTTTATTTTTGTTGACCGGTTTCGACTACTGTGTAGTCATCGTCAGAACCGGGAGACTAAAACAAGTAGATACATGAAAGCTTGAAATTCTAATTTGGAACAAATACAAATGTAATTTAATGATCATACTCACACTATATAACTACAGGATTCAAATATGCTCTAAAGTTTCAAACGTAGATAGATGGTTAAACGTATAACTTGTATAAATAAAATAGAATATATAAATTAATTTGTAGAAAATAGGAGTATATCGTGAAAAATTCTTGAAATAATCAAAATATGTCAATGAAAAACAAATTGACAAAATTTTGAAAAGTAAAAACTAGATTAAAACATTGTGTAATTTTGATGTTGTTAGATTTGTTTGATCATTCAGACATAAATATTTATTATTTTTAATGAATCTTTTGATTTCCAAAACCTCCAAAAAGTCTAAAGTTGAACCATATTTATGTATATGTAAAATTTCGAAATCTTTAGTAATATTAAAATCATGTCCTGTATCAAGTAAATGTTCTGCGAAACTTGAATTTCCGCACGCGAGTCGTAGACAGCGTTCATGTTCTTTAAACCTAGTTATGAATTTCCTTCCTGTCTGACCAATGTAAGCTGCGTTACAGGTAGCACAGTTTAATTTATAAACCCCAGATTTATGTGTCAAAATTTGAGTATCAATTTTCTTGCAAAGTTCCCTTTTCAAATTACTCAATGGTTTGAAAACTATTTTAATGTTATAGTTTTTGAAGAAATTTCTGACTCTGTAAGATATACTCCCTAGGAAGGGCAAGGAAAATGTGAAAAAATCTTTCTCAATAACTAAATTTTGAGAATATGCTTCTTGCAGTTGCAGTTTGTAACGTTTTCTGCTAATAAGCTTATCAATAATGTCAGGGTGGAAATTATTTGCAAAAGCAATTTGTTTCAAAATCTTAGTTTCAGAAATAATCTCTTCATTACTCAAACCATAAGTAAGCATACGATGAATGTGTGATTGGAAAATTGCAAATTTATGTTTTACATAATGATTGGAGTCATTATTAATCGAATCGATCGTTTGTGTCGGTTTTCTGAAAATTTTAAATGATAAGTGGTTATTTGAACGCGTAATCTTAATGTCCAAGAAATTAATACTCTTATTTTGTTCTATTTCGATTGAAAATTTTATATTGCTATGTATTTCATTTAGTTTACCATAAAATGTATGAAGCATATCTATAGTGCCAGTCCAAAGGCACAAAATATCGTCGACGTAACGATACCAAAAAGTTATATATTTAGAAAAGTCTGGAAGATTTTGAAATATTAGGTTCTCGAAATGTTTCATGAAAATTTCATTCCTATTTTCTACAAATTAATTTATATATTCTATTTTATTTATACAAGTTATACGTTTAACCATCTATCTACGTTTGAAACTTTAGAGCATATTTGAATCCTGTAGTTATATAGTGTGAGTATGATCATTAAATTACATTTGTATTTGTTCCAAATTAGAATTTCAAGCTTTCATGTATCTTCTTGTTTTAGTCTCCCGGTTCTGACGATGGCTACACAGTAGTCGAAACCGGTCAACAAAAATGAAATTTTGAACAGTGTGATACAAGACTTTATTTTTCTTCTAACTTTCAATATTACTAAATAGTGATTCAACATCAAGGCTTATCAGTTTATAATCTTGTGGTAATTTGAAATTGTTGATGAATTGTGAGAAATGACAAGAATCTTTGGTGTAATATTAATTATCTTCATCGTACGCATTTGTCAAGACATCTGTGAGATATTATGCTATTTTGCTGTTTGGTGCATCAATTGATGCGTTAATAGGTCGTTGTGCAAGATTTTGTTTGTGTATTTTTGGCTGTCCATGATATTTTGGTGGAACAGCATTATAGATCAGTAATGACTTAGCTAAGTTTGGTGGAATGATTTCTTCATTTTTTAGATTGCTTATAATTTTGTTAGCCTTCTGTTGGCAAGTTGATGTTGGGTCTCCATTTAGTAATTTGTAGCAACTATTATCAGATAACATCCCCAACGACAGGTCGTAGTATTTTTGTTTATCCATAAGACAGGTGACATTCCCTTCATCAGATTGTGCAACTACGAGGTTTGGATTGCTTTTCAAATATTTTTTGATGTTTAAAAATAAGTGATGTATGTAAGATGGCTCATCATTGTTATTCAGATAATTTGTGATGATATTGGTCACTTGAGCCCTACACATGTTTCTTCTGTTTTCATCAAAATTACTGATTCTGTATTCAACATCACACAACAATTTACGTACACGTACTTGGCTTTGAACCGGTTATGTACAGAATTTAGGCCCAAGGTAAGGTTTCAACTTCTGTAGGAATAGAACTTGACGATATGTTTTTGAACCAAGGCTTTTGTGTATGTAATTTGTTGTGTCCAGTAACCATTAGAGTTTGTAGTTTTATTTGGTTTTGGATTTTTATTTTGTTGAAAAAATTTTGATTTGTTCTTTTTTGTTTCGCAGTAAAATTGTCAAACATACATTTAGGAGTTAACCCTCCGTTGCGCGCGCTTCTCATCATAACGGTAATGCTCGCGCGGCGTCTGACAGACACCAAATAAAAGTGCCTTGATTTGTTATTTGTATTTGGATTTTCATGTTTATTTTGGGTACTATGTGAAATATGATTCTTTCTATAGACGTTTATTGAATTAAACGTCGATAAAATACCAAGAAATAATTATATTCATGAGAAAACTAAGAACACTGATATAACGCCTTGAATTACTCATTTATGGAAAGACATATTGAATTTGCATCCTCCAGGAAGCTAACGCTGATTTGGCTCTTCAGCGATATCTTTCACACCAGGCAAATGAACAAGTCCTCACGTTGAGAAAAGGATTCTCCATTTTCTATTTAGTATCTTTGTCTTTTTCAAAAACTATATTTCTGGTCTCATCAATACCACCTTCATTTTCTACAATTTTATATCACTATTTGACACTTCATGTTCTAAATCGCTAGATTCAAGTTGTTCATCAATATGATCGTATTCATCTTCACTGAAATTATTTGATTCTGAGAATATATATATATATATATATATATATATATATATATATATATATATATATATATATATATATATATATATATATATATATATATATGTATGAAATAGCTTTATTATTCCATTAATATTACATTGCGCACAATCGTTCACAGTTATCACACAAAAACAGGACTCCCAGTATAGATAAACCTTATTCCCGTATTATTATTATGAAATTGAACAAATATTTGGAAAACTTAGCTAGCTACTAATTGATAATAAGATAAATGACGTGAGATGATTACGACTATGTACATATTGGAGAGTTAATAAAAAACCAGTTTTTAATAGTTGTGCTTAACCTAAACTTAAATCTAGTGAGTAACGATGTGATTATTTACAGTGCGGTTATGATATTTATATACAGTGTGTGACGATTAAATGTGTGTGTTATTGTGACTTGGTGCTACTGTTCATGAACCCCGACGGCGGAATACCGGAAGTGTTTGATAAGGTGAGAGATGTTTGATCTGGAAGGGAGCGTTGTGCTCTATGATTTTAGTCATGTTTCGTGATAGTGAATTGTGTTTTATTTGTGTCGTGTAAAACTTTTCTGCCTGTGAATTTATGTAGTCTTGTATGTATGGCAGTTGCGCTGTGTTATGTAAATCTACGATTTTTGCATAGCGACCTGCGTTATTGATTAGGCGCAAACATTTATTCTGCAATCGCTGTAGTGGCTAAGAGGCTAAATGCGATGCAGTGCACCACACTGGAGCCGCATATTCCATTACAGGTCTGATGACCGATGTGTATAAAGTTTTTTGTTTTTAGTGTCCATGTGACTGCTTCTGTTTAAAAGTGGGTAGAGTGCATGTATTACTTTGTTCGTTTTTTCAATTGTATTTTTTATGTGTTCAATGTAATATAGCCTTGGTCCAAGTATGACGATGAGGTATTTGACAGTTTTTGAAGGGAGTACAATGTGTGTGCTGATTTTAAGAGATATGTAAACTTTTATGTTGGTATGCTTGCGTGTGAAAACTATGGACTCAGATTTTGCGTGGTTTATGGATATTGTCCATAGGCGCCAGTAGGGTTGTACGATATTAAGGTGTATCTGTATTTGTCTATTCGCTTCCTCTGCACTGTGCGAGCACGCTTAGATGGCTGTGTCGTCAGCATAGAGGGCGGTTTGCGTTTGTAGGAGAATGGATATGTCGTAGGTGAATAGGGTATACAGTGTAGGGCCAAGATAACTTTGCTGTGGTACGCCAGTCCTAATAGGGCGTGACGTAGAGACAGTACTGTTTATCTTGACTCTAAACTGTCTGTTAGTTAGGTATGAGTTTATAAGTTTGATTAGTATTGAGGAGAAATTCACATGAATCATTTTGTAAACAAGCTTATCCAGCCATACTTTGTCGAAGGCTTTTTCGACGTCTAGAAGGGCCATTACTGTGACTTTTTTCTTGTTGTAGTTCATAGAGATCTCACTCACGATTCTCGCTACTTGCTGGACGGTATTGTGGCGAGGTCGGAAACCAAATTGGATGTCCGGAGTTATTTCATGTTTGCGATCGTGCTTTTGAAGGCGTGTAAGTATGACTTTCTCAGTGACTTTGGATAGTGTATTAAGTAGGCTTATGGGGCGGTAACTGGATGTGTCTATAGGGTTTATATTTGGTTCATGTATAGAAACCACTAATGCAGTTTTCCAGTACTCCGGAAAGTGCTGGAGCTTGATAATGAAATTTATTATATAAGTTAACTGCACTAGGACTTTTCTGGATAGGTTTTTTAGGACTATGTTATGTATTGTATCAGGACCTGGCACTTTCTGCTTAGGGAATGTTTTTATGACACTAGCAACTTCGGAGGGAGATGTGAGAAGCTTTGCTAGTGTTTTACTATTTGTGTGATGTTCTGTATTCAAAAAAAGTGTGACGTAGTCGATAATTAGTTGTTGCTCTTGTGTTTTGTAAGTGTCTATTTTGTGTACATTTTCGAAAGTCTCCGCCAACGCTTCGACTTTCTCAGTGTCTGTTGAAAGTGTTGTGTTGTTCTGTGTGAGTGAAGGGACGGATTTAAAAGGCTTTTTGAAGTATTTGGACAATTTCCATAGGGAATTGTCCAAGGGACTGGGAGATTCAAGGGTATATTACCATTTTGTGTCTCTGTATCGCCTTAGTTCAGTTTTAATTTGTGTAGATAGTGTATTGATTTGAGTTCTAAGGGTAGGATCACGTGAACTATGCCATAGTTTTTGTGTTTCATTTCTGTTGCTTATAAGTGTTGTTATGTGTTCTGGAAGTTTGTCTTTGTGTTGATTCAATTTAATTTTCTTTGAATTGTTGTGTGTGGTCGTTTGTAACCTTTTTGTGGAATTGTCGACTTCAGCCTGTAGCTCTTCAGCTGTGTAGATGTTTCTGTTTATCTTTAATTTCTTATCCAGAGCTTTTCTGAGTTTTTTCCAATCAGTGTGTATATATGTACGTGTTGTTTGTGTGTTATCATTTGGTGTGATGTTTCTGCGTAATTTGGATAGGATAGGGAGAAGGTCCAAACTAAGTTCATCAAGACTAATAGGATCGGAGGGGAGATATATATTTTTATTAAATAAGAGGTCTGTGCTGGTTGGCGTCATACTGTTCCGTGAAAAATGTGTAGGTGTAAGTGGATATTGTAATATACAATTGTGATTCAGTGCGTATGTGGAGAGTGTAAGTTCATTTCTGCTTGACTGTGTGTCTGGGTTTCAGAGTGAATGCCTTGCATTAAAGTCGCCGATAACCACCACTTTGCTTCCAATACTTAATAGTGTGTGAATGTCGTTATATATAAATTTGTGTGCAGGTGTATCATAAATTGCGATGATATATGTTTTATCAGAGAGACGAACGCATTGTGATCCGAAGTTGGTAATAGGGAGTTGAACTTGTGCATGGGGAATGTCGTTTTTAATGAGAATAGCTACACCACTGTGTGCTCTTTGTGTATTTGTTCCTCTGTCTTTTCTGTATGTGGTATAGCCTCTAAGTCTCATTTTATCTGTATGTGTGAGATTTGTCTTGCTGATGGCTATTATGTGTATGCCGTATTTATGTAGAAAGTATATAAGCTCTTTTACCTTGGATAGGAGACCTTCTGCATTCCATGAACATATTTTAGTAGTGAATTTAATGTTAAATGAATCAATGTTCGACATGAACTGTATGGCTATGAGTGCTCTTGCTTGTTGATTTGGTGCGGATGATAAAGATGCATTAAGCTCTCTAACAAACCTCAACAAATTATTCAAGTTGATCATATTATTTAAATTATTAAGCTCTTCACATATATTGAACATAACATCTATATTTGCATTTACACTGAAGCTGTCATTTTGTCGGGAGGTTGGGGCGCTATTGAGGGCAAGGTTGGGACGAGGCGTCGGCAGCAATGGCAGTCTTTGCTTAGGGAGGGGTGGATAGTGGCTCTTACTGACCTGGTTCGGCACTGCAGATAGTGGCTGACGCTTAGGTGGAGCTACGACGTTTCTCTGGCGATCTGCCCACGCATTTGAGGCTAGGAGAGGTGCTGAGACATATGTTTGTTGTTTTGTTTGAATAGGATTTCTCCCAAATGCCTTATTGAGCTTCCTCAAATACGTGGGGCAGGTGACGCTGTTAGCTGGGTGATCGCCGGCACAGTTGGCACATTTTGCAGGGGTTTGTAAGATGTTGCTGGGCACATTTGAGGAACTTTGGTTTTAGATTGCAATTTGAAGTCGCGTGACCCCATTCCTGACATCTATGACATTGTGTCAGGATCTTCTTATTATTGTGTCGCTCTCACGTGAACTTTGTGTAGAACAGCGGACGCACGGTTTTTTGGAGAGTGTTCAGTGAAGTGTTAGCGTTCGTATGTGAGTATATTGGAAGAACTTGGGAAAACTGTAAGTAAAATCTTATCATATTATATCAAAATGTAATACTTGATTATCTTACATCTTGAAAAACAATTTATTCATCAATGAATACATATATTTATGATTAATATTGTTTTATTTTAGATTCAGAAATCGGCATCTGTCCTAAATGTCCTGCCTTCAATATTCATCATTACTCTGCATCCTAGGTATTCTCTAACTCTTCTTTTGAGGAAGTTTGTTATCCCTTCTAGAGATATCAGTACCATGAAGGAAAATGGATTCTAAGTATTTGAAATTTCATTACAATCCAATTCTGATAGAAATCTATGAGCAACGATTCCAATATATTGTGATATTGAATCACAGTTAATTCCCAATGAAATGATTGCTGGTGCATCAGTCAAAAACTCCTTCCCAATTAAAACTGCATCTCTAATTATTTCCACAATTCTTGTTTCAATTGGTTTTTGAACAATGTACTTGTTGAACAAAAGACATGCAAAGCCACAATGTAGCCCTTCATCTCTAGAAATTAGCTCATTGCTGAACGTCAAGCCTGGCATCAATCCCCGACTTTTCACTAAAAATATGAATGCAAAACTGCCGGAAAAGAGAATACCTCTAACCGCTGCAAAAGCAACTATTCTTTCACCAAAGGTAGCAGTACTTGATATCCACTTCATTGCCCAATCAGCATTGTTTTTGACACATGGAAGTGTTTCAATAGCATTAAAAAAAAATTGTTTTTTTCTACAATCTCCAATAAATGTAGCAATCAAAAGACTATACAATTCAGAATTTTAATTCTATAGAATAGTAGCTTTTATTGCACTACTAAAATATCAAAAATTTTCATTCAGTTAATTATTCACATCATTCAAGTAGTTGGATGGATCAACTTCTTCAGAAGCCCAAAAAGAAGTTAAGGCATTCTTGTACATACACCATAAGTCAGAATACTGTATAGGTAAAACAATAAAACGTTTTTCATTTTCTCGTAATAAAGGCTCCAAATCACAATTAAAGAAGTAAGATTCCTCTGACATATCTATGAACAGAATATGTTTGATACTCATTCCAAACTTTGCAGTATAACGTACAGAACAATACTGATGAAGATGTAACAGGATGATTGAAGACCACAGAAAATCTTGCCCTTATCATATCTAAACCGCATTAGCAAGAAATCATATATAAACTTCAATTACTTGTATTCAGTACTAATCGAAAGTTAAAACAAACAAGTGAAAAATGGCTATAGAAATTGATAGCAAAGTAATAGTTATTGGTGATGATGAATATGGCGGTATGCCGGTAGCTGTAGTAGACGCTCTAAATATGGGTATCATAAGAGATGAAATTATAAGAAACGTTGTGAATTATAATAATAATATAGGAGACGAACCAATTATCAATGAATACCATGAAGGTTACAGTTCATCAGAAGAAATTGAGCTTCGAGGAAATGCGAGACCACTCAATAGAAACAGCAATTCTAGTTTTAGCTGGTACATCTGTTAATAATGTAGTAGCTTTTATTTATTCATTCATTCTTTTTCCTAGTAACAATTTGAGTTATCAATTATGGGCGTGCCCTGTTTGCATCATGTTCAGTATACCAGTAATACCACATCTGGATGCCATCTACGTACATTTAAACTGAAATAAAATAAAGTACCATGAAAATATAGAAGTGTATGCTGTCAATATATATATATATATATATATATATATATATATATATATATATATATATATATATATATATATATATATATATATATATATATATATATGTATATATATATATATATATATATATATATATATATATATATATATATATATATATATATATATATATATATATATATATATATATATATATATATATATATATATATATATACCGCTCACGTTGCCCTTTCTGCCGCGTCTCTGTTCATACTGCATCCAAGTGCAGAAAGCGCAATGCCCATCCGAATAGGAATTTCGAACCCAGAAGACAAAATCATACTGAATCGACTGAGGTAAGAAACGAAACTACTTATTACGTCTGCGGCGCTCCAGGTGTCATCCAAAGTCAGTGCATAGTCTGCATGTACTATCAGGGCCGTCATAAAAGCATCTAGAGGATTTACAAGGAGTGTTTGACCGTCTAACTGTGTTTAGATCACCCGCGATCCGCGTAAAGTGTACGTTCGCAAAGACGGAGATTGAATATCTTGGACACATTATTACGGGACAGAGAATTGCTTTGGATCCCGCTAAAATACGCGTAGTTCAGGACATGAAGCCGCCGCGTAAAGTGGAGCAAGTGCGGACGTTTATGCAAATGTGTTCGTGGTACCGTCTGTACGTGCCTAATTTTTCGAAGATCCTGACACCACTTACTGACCGCACTGAAAGGATCGTTACGTTGACCTGGAGCGACGCGCAGCATCAAGCCTACAATAAGCTCAAGACCGCACTTATGACTGCACCGATCTTGACGCCAGCAACTATGTCATTGGCGCCGTTCTATAACAAGGGGCGGGAGGGACGAACGCATCATAGGATAGGCTAGTCGTCTTCTGAGCAGCGGTAAACGCAACTATTATAGGACAAAGAGAGGTTCTAGATGTCGTACATGCCGTGGAAATCTTTCATGGCTAGATAGAAGGATCTACATCGAGACGGACCACCAGGTATATATATACAGTGGCGATTAATCACGACTGCAATCAATTTTGAAGACTGATATTTTGAAGGCGTAGCAGTCGTATGTTTTTGGCCAAAGTAAGAGATTTCTCTTTTGAAATTTAGTCAAGCTTTCGACTTTATTTAAGTCTTCATCAGGACACTAAGATGAATAATTCACAAATCAAAATACATCATATCGATAAGTAGAGTTGACTCACTGTGAAATATTACAGTAAAACTAACATTTTTTGTGAGAGTTGTGAGAATTAACATCCTTTAATAAATCGGTGATCATGTTGGAATCTATGAATAATTAATTATCCCTCAATAATAAATTCATGAATAGTTATGTCCATCCGAATTGTTATTTTTGACAAGAAAAAAAAAATTTGTATTAGAATATTGAATTGAAATTGAAATGTTCGATAAGGAAAAAACCAATAAGAGGCTAAAAAATTTATGTAAGATGATGAGGCTCTAATAATTCACATAATTCCCGGAAGAAATAATATAAATTCGATTGAAAAATATTTATTCACAATTTTGAGTTAGCATATAATATTCTGAGTTTCACTATATTTGAAATGGAATTTTTCTTAAGGTAGTACATCCTGCAGTGGTTTCACTGATTATGAAATTTTATAATATAGGAGGACATATATGCTGTGTTGGTTTCAACTAATGATAAAATGATCAAAAGCGGAAGGAAACACATCCTGTCTTTGGTCTTAGTGGTTAACAGATTGCAAATGGGATTCAATTTTTCAACTTATCATACTGATAAGCCAAATAATATATAGACTCCACATTCTTTATTTCTCAATCACAATATCATAATTTGTTATACAGTAAACACTTGTTACTATATATCATAGGGAAATAATCATGTCATCAAATATTTTAAATACTTTGAATCGACTTGCTGTGACTAAAGAATCCAAAAGTTTGGAAGATTTACCAGTAGATATAAATTTGAAAATTGAACGTACTGAGCTGGTGACCACTGAGTTTGGAGCAACTGGTATTTTGGTGGAACTAGAAGATTGCATTATATTTCTACCAACTCCATTCAACGAGGGCACTGACGATCAACTCAAGCAAATGAATGAGCATATCAATACAGCATCAACATCACTCGTCTATGACGGGCAAGTAAATGGAGTTTCCAAAATACGCTTCAAAATGTAATAGTTTTCTTAACAAAATACTCGATCATAGGTATCAATAATATAATGAAACATATGAAATAATCTGACTGTAATTGAGAAATCAGAAAAGTTTCACTCAATGTCTAACAATTATCAATTTCAGCAAATGCGTGGACATGTCATCACATAACCAACATCGCTTGATAGCAAGGAACAAGTCTATAAGATATATGAACTACACATTGAAATGTAATAATTTGAAACATAAAATTGATATGCATTTGAAAAAAATACAGTTGTTGAAGCAAGATATACAGCTGCATGCAAATGTGGTTCATCTAAAAAAAAATATTGGAAGAAATTAATTCTTTAGTAACAGGTTATGTGAACAGCTGAAATAAATAAATCAACATTATTGAATATATTTACTCTCTCTAGTTCAACTTTTATCCCCATTCATTCCAGAAAGTGAAAAGTAATTAGATTGAGCAATGTATGAATGAAAGAATAAGTCAATTGATTATCAAGTGTATTAACAATATTCGTGCGTATGATCATTCGAACGTCAAATTTATCGGGCGTAAATTGTATATCTTCAGGATAAAATAGAGTTTAATTATATTCTTCAACATTTATGTTTCTCAAAACCAGCTTTTCATGGTTGAAATATGCTGTAGCAGAGGTATTCTAACTATATTTCTTATCTACAATAGGTCTATCTCAAGGAACAATAAAATCATCTATGATGGAAGACGCCAGCCCAGCAACGCTCGAGGCGACGCTATTCGGCGAGAAGCGTAAACTGTCAGTGGTATATTTTGACAGGTTATACGGGCAATAGCTTCATAACAGCTTTTACTATAACTTTTGTACAGATAAAAAGAGTGATAAATAACATAAGGGACATGATCGAGCATGTTGTGTGCCCGATTGCCCCAATACCGGAAAACGTAGCTCTGATTAAACATTTTATTCGTTTCCAAACCGTGATTGGGAAGTTGAACGAAAAAGTAATGGATTACACGTGTGCGACGAGCTTTGTGAATACATAATTAAATCACGAAAAGTAATACAGAATGGTGCAGATTCTTCATTACAAATAAATAAATAAACTTGTATAGTTTAATAATCTTGTTAAATGAAAGTGTTGGGTATGTAATTTTTAACCTATAAAATGTCTGGAATACAACCAAAATAGACAAATAGTGATATGGTTTCAATTTAAATAAGTGATTGAATAATAAAATGCTGAAAAATTTTAAAAAAGGAATCATGATTATACAGTATCTATAAAAAATAAAGTGAACAATAAATGTTACGCAGAACAGAAGGTATGCTCCAAAAAAACCGTCTGCTTGAATAATTTGTCTTTAAAAAATTATAAAATTGTTTCTATATAATTCTTTAATACATATATGATAATAATTCTGGATGCTCTATGACACTTCTTCAGGATTGATTTCGACGTATAATTTTCTTTCTTAACTCACATTTCTACACAAAAAAAGCTTGAATCTGCTTTCTGAAAATCACATTGAATTATTACCGACATAATTAAATAGTGATAATTAAAAAAATATGGATTTGATTCAAATTTTGCAATTAATTATTATCGTCTGTCACTATTTGCGCGGGCTTTGTTTTTAAACGCTTCCACCGATAGTTTACCAATTGTACCGCTAGGGCGGCGTTCAAGTAGCGCGAAATCGAATCGGGCTGGCGTATTCAGTCAGAAAATTCCAAATTATTTTTCCTACAATTCCAATCTCACCTGGGTCGTCTTCAGGAGTGCTAGATATCAAAATGATCATAAATTATACAAGAAGCTATCTACAGAAAATAATAATTGAACTCACAAAATATTTCAGTCCTTGAATGAATCTTACACATGTATTCCTGATAACAATAAGAAAAACAGAAAAAGTGAAACATTTTCTTGCTCATGAAAGAATTTGAAAGACTTTCAAATTGCAACAACCGACAGCTATGGATACCCAAGACCAAATGACATGATCGTACACATATAACATCAATTTGCAAAACAGCAGCAAGTGAAAATCTGTATGTTGCAGAATTCAACCAATAAAGAACCATCACATCAAGATGCAAAGAAGAATGATGAAGATGGCCACTGCGGCGGAAAACTGATAAGGCAACATAACAAATCATCTCACAATGTTATTGTATATTGTACTCAATGCCAAAGTATCAGTTTTTTTATTGACACCACTTGTGTGCTGTTTTATATATAGTATCTCAAGCGTAAGTCTCTTATTAAGGATAGTTCCGTAGAAGATACATGCATTTTCAAAATAACCAACATATTCAGCTGAATGAGCTAAATTTTATCACATTCTGCTTCCAAAGTTGTTATTTTCGGTTTATTGGTAAGTTCTTTCCACAAACTTTCGAAGCTGTTATGGGTAGTTCCTAATCTCCAGTGCTTGCTTACCTAATGATGGATACAAGTAATGTCGATGAAAAAACTGATATTTTGGCATTGAGTACAATATACAATAACAATGTGAGGTTATTTGTAAGTTACTTTATCAATTTCTTGCCTCAGTGGCCATCTTTATCCTACTCTTTTGCATCTTGATGTAATAGTTCTTTATTTGTTGACTTCTGCAACTGACAATTTTCCACTTGCTGCTGTTTTTCAAATTGATAATATGTGCGTTGGTATAAATAATTATATTATAGGGATTTCTGTCCTCAGAAATACATGAGTTCAATTCAGTCAAAAAAAATATCTAGTGAGTACAATTATTATTTTTTTTTGTTGATGGCAGTGTTCGTTGGTATCACTGTGTCAACCAAATTAAAGAAAATAGTGCCTCAAGAAAATACCTAATTCATGTAATATAACCGTCTTCTGAAATAAAGTGGCTAGAATTATTGAACACATTATCATCTGTTCATTTGAAGGGACCCATAAGTAAGTTGCTGCAATAAGATTTATTCCTGTAAACATCAATACAATTTGTGATATTGGTTGACCTTGAAGCAATTGCCTTAAGTTGTTTAATTTATTTAGCTCCAAACGTGCAAAATCCCAAATAAGTAATATCAGTGTTGCCAACTATATTTAAATGAATAAAATTATTTGAATTGTCAAAACTTTCATAAATGGAAATTAAGAATATTCTAGAAGCTATAGAGAGAAGTAAAAATGGAACAAATGAGAATATCAAATCTTGTAAAGATGAAATGCTGAACGCTATAAGCATAACAAATAAAAAAGTAGAAAAATTAGAGAAACAAGTAGAAGAACTAGACGCACATAACGCTACGCTCGGAAAAACTATAAAAGAGCATCAACAAAATATTATAACACTTCACAAAAAGTTGAGAACAAAGAATTTGGTCATCTATGGACTTAAGAATGATAACGAATCCATTGAAAGTTTAGAAAATGCTATTCTTGATTTGATAAACATCAAGCTAAAAATACCTATCAAAGCTAATGAAATAGATAGTATCAAAAGCTTAGGGAAACAATCGAATAATTCCAAACCAATTTTAGTTACATTCTTGGCAGAAAGAAGAAGGAATGAAATCTTGCGTGCAAAACATGTTTTATTCAGGGAAAATATATACATAAATAAGGATTTTACATATGAAGAGAGAAAAGCGTACAACTACTGAAGCCGTATCTTATTGTCGCAAAAAATAAAGGATTAGAAGCATTTATAAGGAATGGGAAGCTTTGGGTTAATGACGATTCTTATTCTGAAGCAGAATTAAAATCTAACAATCCTTTTGATGCAAACCCTGCGACATTAACCACGAGAAAGTCACTATCTACAACCAATCTATATAAACGTATGTCCGACGAAGATGCAGACATCGAAAATAGACAAGAAACTAGCTCTGATGAAGAACCAAACACTGAAAAACAAATATTGGTGAAAAGTGTTAAGAAAAATCCAGTAAGCGTGAGGCAAACTAAGAAAGGTAACTTCTCAAAAAACGAATCTCCAGTTTATCCAACAGTGCAACGTTTCTTGAGATCAAAGCAGACTCCCGGCGAAAACAGGAAGGGCCATGCAAAAAACTAGAAATCATCTTTTGGAACATTAAAGGGTTTCAAAATTTTCTTCATAATCTTAACCAAATACATGAAACCTCAGAAATCATCGGAATAACAGAAACTTGGCTTGTCAACGAAATAAAATACGAAAGTAATATGTTACGGGAATATAATATTGTTAGCGCAAGAGCAATAAGTGGAAAGAGCAGAGGTTGTGCAAGTGGAGGGCTAGCAATACTCATTAAAAAATAAATTGGAACATTTAGATGTATCGATAAGAGTGAAAACTGGATATTCGTTAACATTAAACACAACAACTTTGATGCTGTAATTGGATTAATCTACTTTAAACCAAATTTAGATATGAAAATTAGGATGGAGTTATTGCAAATCACTCTGAACGGAATTAGAATGAAATTTAATAATTGTTATTGGATTATAGGAGGAGACTTTAATTGTAGAATAGGTACCCTTAACTCGATAACAGATAATATACTGTTTGACACCAATTTAAAACAGAAACGAGGAACACTTGATACTATAACTACAAAAAAAGGGCAAGAGCTGACAAATTTAATGGAAGAAAATGGATTCATAGCACTCAATGGGAGAACAAAAAGTGATTCTCCTGCTCAATACACCTTCTGCAGCATTCTAGGCCAAAGTGTCATAGACTTGATATGGTGCGACCTGTATACAAGAGCAATTGTTAGTGACATGGTAGTGAAATCATGTGTGAGTTATTCCTTCCATTTTCCATTGTCACTGTCCCTTCACGTCACTTTGCAGAAACAAGTCCGAATAATTTCGAGGGTGGAAAAACTATATGTGAACACAAAATTACTCTAATCTAATGGAAGTATCACCCAATATCGGATTTATAGTGAGTAATAACTCTGTGGATGACATCAACGAAAATTTATTGGACTCTATTTTATATGTACCGAATATCTTAGGTATGTATAAGAAATGTATTTATGAAAATTCTTCGCATTATATCTCTAGGCACAAACCTTGGTTTGATTCTGAATGTAAAAATAGCGCTTTATTGTTGATAGATAATTATGAAAAATGTAAAATATCCAACTTTGAAGCCAGCAGTAAGAATGCATATTTAAACTCTAAAAAAGAACACAGGTCCCTGACGAAGAGAAAGAAGAATGAATTTCAACTATCTATATCACAAAAATTGGAGAATACAAATAATGCCACCGTGTTTTACCCACAGAGCCAAATCTGACAGAAAAAATGTTTTAGAAAAATACTGTTGGGAAAATTACTATAATAACTCACCTCGAAATTGCATTGCCTATAATAGATTATCTTTCGATAATACACATCCTATATTCGATGATGATATTATAATTGAAGAAATATATGCATACTTAGATAAATTTAAAATAGGAAAAGCACCAGGATCTGATTTAGTCAGTAGTGAATTTTATAAAAATCTACCAAATAACTGGGTCTTGTACATTTTATCCCTCTCTAATAAAATATTGCAAACTGAGTCGGCTCCTATTCGCTGGAGTCAAATAGAGATGATAATGATTCATAAAAAAGGCGACAAGAATGACCCAATTAATTACAGAGGAATTGCACTGGTCAACAACATACTGAAAATATTCACTCAAATGATTTACAACAGATTTGTGCTCTGGACTGATCAAACAAAGATAATTCCAGAATGTCAATCAGGATTTCGCAAGGGTCGCTCTTGCATTGATAACTTTTGCATTTTATATGCTGCAGTTCAAATTCAATTAAGGCTACCTAAGAAATGTGTTTATGCTATTTTCATAGATTTCAAAAGAGTATTCGACACTGTACCTCATGCATTATTTTGGAATGAACTACATAAATTAGGTGCGAGTGGAAAAATTATAAAAATTCTAAGTCAACTGTATGAGAAATCTTTTATGAGAATAAGATTAGGAGATAACTCATATACAGATAAAATCAAAATACATGAGGGAGTTTTGCAAGGGGAAATTTTTAGTTCACTCTTATTTAGTTTATATTTGCATGACATTGAAACATTTTTCCAAGACAATGGAGCAACGGGGTTGAACATCGATAACCTTAACGACATTTTAATGTTGCTATATGCAGATGACCTTATAGTATTGGCTGATTCTCCAGTTGATGTCCAACAAAAACTGAATATTCTACAGAATTATTGCACATCCAAAATTTTAACTGTAAACGAATAAAAATCAGAAGTCATTCGATTTCACAGAGGGGGGCCAAATGAATATCAGGGCACTTTTCAGTATAACGGTACACAAATTAAAATGAATAATACATACATTTACTTGGGTATTCCCTTCTAAAGTTCTTCTTTATTCTTAGATTCCGCAAAAAATGCAATAGCTAAAACTAATATAGCCACAGGCTCTGTCTTAAATACCTTAGGAGCCATCAAATCCAGTGATTGGAAGAGCAAAACAAAATTATCCGAGTCTATAGTAACTAGTACTCTTTTATACGGTTCACAAATTTGGGAAGAAATTGAAAGAGCCCAATTAACATTTTTTGAAAGACTGTTATTCTTACCTAAAAGCACGCCAAACTATGTCGTCCGCCTTGAGACGGGAATTACAAAGATCGCAGTTAAAGTACTGAAACTCGTTATCGATTGGGTTATGAAATTATGGAACATGCCAGAAGACAGATATCCAAAAATGTGTTTTAGAAGACTGAGCAATTTAGATAAGCAATCTAGTAACAAAATGAAATATAACTGGGTTTCGCAAATTAAGTTTCTGTTCACAAGTATTGGATTTAATGATATTCTTGACACAGAGGATGCAACACTACTAAAGAGTAGTATTGGTCTTATAGCCAGCGAATACAAAAAGAAAATTAGAGAATCTGATTTAAGTAAAGCTAATAGTGGAAGTTACTGCGTTATCTTCAGGAAATTGCCAGAAGCAATAGACCACAACCTCACCTTACCTTAAATACTAATATTAATATTTGCAGAGTTGTAGCTCAGATTGGAGCTTGTAACAAAATTATAGTGAGAATAGTTATAAATAATATTGTATATAAATTCAATCTAAACAAATTATGTTCATTGTGTAATTTGCATGAACTAGAAGATATAAAGCACATTCTATGCTACTGTCCAATGTATGATAACTTAAGAAAACATTGGTTGAACATAGAAGAGGAAACATTCTATTGCTGTTTCAACATTTTTGATAAAAAACAAGCATATAATTTATACAACTTCGTGGCAAACGCCCTAAAATTACGATCATTTTCATTGAATGAATGAAATAGATATTATTATTATTATTATTGTGAATATCGAAATAAGTTAAAAATGTATTGAAGCTTATACCGAACTTCTTTTGTATCAGGATTCACCTGGAAGACAAAATATATTATTATTATTATTATTATTATTTTTTGTTGATAGATTTCAGATGAATTCAGAATTATGTCAATCTGACGTGAACATCACGTTTCTCACTTGTACATCATTTCATAAATACACAAATTTACTCAGTGATGTTTTTCGTCTCTTCAGATTATAATTTTAATAATATTTTGAAATATACAATGTCAATCAAAATCAAAAAATTGACAACAGATTATCATAACCTACCTTATCATCTCAATTGAGCTGATTGTTTTATATGACAGAAACTGCACTTCCGGCTCAGCCGATCGATACAGAAATAGTAGATAACTATTTTGATGCTGCAACAAGTTCAAGCACTAAATTTTAATATGCTATGGCTGATCATCCCAGATTTATGCAAGAAATTTAAAAAAAGTTTCAAGTAGAGTGCACATCTGGCTTGACCGATATGTACAAAAATAGCAGATGATCATTCTGATACAACAACAAGCTTAAACACTGGATTCCAACATCCTACGGTTGGTCATTCTGGATTTATCCGAAAAATCCTAGAAAAGTTTCAAGTAAAGTGCACTTCCGGTACAGACGATTGGAACCATTATGCGAGGAATACAACTAGACCCTATACCAGTCTCAAATAAAAAAATTCAACATCATACGTTCAACAAATTTCAAGATTTGCGAGTTACGAACAAACGCACGAACGAACGAATGAACGCACATAAGTACAGACATCAAGCCGAAAATAATCAAAATGGACTCAAGGATGCTCAGAACGAATATTTTCATCGAAATTGCGATATGTGAATTTGTTAGTTTCACAATACTTTCTTGTACTTAGTACAAGTAAGTAAAAATGACCAAATCTACCGAGTAGATAGTACTGGTTTTTTTATTGCAGAAATAACTTCGTCATGAGTGATAATTAAGTACACACTTTTCTCTACATGAAAGATTGCCCGACTCATTTGCATATCTAGAACTGTCAACACGATATCGCGCGGAAGATGTGCGATCCAAATTTTTTAATGGAAAGTATAGCTGATATATCGATGATATAAAATAATATTTGGAAAATATCACTTGATAATAAAGTTTTTATACATTTATATATTTATTTTGATAGGAAAATCAGTTTTGAGTATCCCTGAATTCATTTTGACCACGCTTGGCTTGACTTTGATATGTGTGTACGTATATATGTATGTAACTCGCAAATCTAAAAACCCGTAATACTATAATGGTGAAATTTTGTATTTACGACTGGTCTAAGTTCTAATTGTGCACCTTGCATCATGGCTGCAAATATCTGTACTACAAGTGCACTTTACTTGTGACATTTTTTGAAATTTCCGCATGAATCTGAAATGATTGGCCGTAGGATGTTGAAATGTGGTATTTGAAATTACTGTAGCATCTGGATTATGTTATATCTTCATGTCGATCGGCTGAACCGGTAGTGTACTTTATATAACAGACTTTCAAGATTTTTTGCGTAAATCCGGAATAATCTGCCGTAGTATATTAAAATTTTCTATGGAGCAAGTAGTATAACATTGCTTGTTCTGGACCACTTTCAAGGTCATTCGGCCTGTCGCGTTGATAAACACCGGAAGTCTTATTACTTGTGTCTAGCTGCAAGGTTATCTCAACCGCATTTCACCGGACGTCCAATCTAGACGGATGTGTGTGGTTTCCGGCCGTCCGGTCTACTTACAGGAAATGCCTATCACTTGTGGCTAGCTTCAAGGTGATCTTAACCGCATTTCACCGGACGTCTAATCTAGACGGATGTGTGTGGTTTCCGGCCGTCCGGTCACGTGCTTATCACTTGTGGCTAGCAGTGGTTTTTGACCGTCCGGCGGCTTGCGCTGATTGGTGGGTGACCTTTGGAAGCGGGGCCGGGGGCGGTATCGTTATCGTTGTGCGGTTGGAAGTATAGTCTGTATAAATGGCGCGGTTTCACTTTGAATTTTTCATTGTTTTCACTGGGTGTTTCAATCGTTGTTTGCATATGGCGTCTAATGTAGGAACATTGTCAGAACTGAGTGATAGAGTGGTTGAAAACATAAGAGGAGCTTTTTCTTTGTTGAAAACAATAGAGGAAGTTGAATCATGGCGTAAGCATATGAATAAAATAATATTAATCCCATATAAGGGTATTCGTAAGGAGAAAACATCTGGTAGAAACAAAAAAGAGAATTTGTTCAAATTAGAAGCTAATTTGATTATTTTGAAAGTATACCGAGAGAAATTGAAGAATTTCAAAGTGAAAATAGGTGCAGGTTCGGGTAGTGCTAAAAAATCGAGTGCACCTCTATGGCAAAGTGTGAACTTAATATTTAACCGACGTGTTAGAACAGGAGCTATCATCAATAAAGCAGGATTCACGGATCCTAAGATATTCTTGAGCAAAGCGGAAACAATATTCAGAAATCAGATTGATAGTTGCCTGAAAGAGTCGCTGTTGAAAGTGAATGTAATATTCAGTGGAGAATTCATTCTTCTTAGTACAGGAAAACTGGAAATTGAAGCTTTCAATACAAGAAATAGTATTATTGATCATTCAACAAATATTGATCAGTGGTATAGCTTTAATGTTATCCAAAAGATCTTACCAGATCTGGAAGAGTTTCAGGAGAGAGATAGTGGTTGGGCGCTGAGGGAGATTTTACATTTGGAAGTGAACATAAATAACTTCACACCAATTAACATTGGAAGCTATATTGAGTTACCGAAAGATATAGCACGAAAGCATGTTATCATAAATGTTAAAAATATGTATGAAAATAATTGTTTCTCATGGGCTGTTACATCAGCATTATATCCTGCATCGCAACATGTAGACAGAACAACATCTTATCCACATTATTCTACAGTATTGAATTATCCTGGCCTGACACTTCCGGTAAAACTCAGAGATATTCCAAAATTTGAGGATTTGAATAGTTTAAATATTAACGTTTATACTTTGGAGAGAATTGGCAGAAGTAAAAATGAAGTGGTGCCAGTAAGACTCACAACAAAATCATTTGAGAAAACAATTCATTCACTCATGATGTATTCGGACGAAAAGCCTGGAAATTAAAGAACTGAAAATAGTAATGAAGATGATGATGGCATGTTGATGGTAATTGATTCTGGAGAATCCAATATGGTGGGAAAAAGCCATAAAGATGCGATCAAGTCTGCGAAAAATTATCATTTCATGTGGATTAAAAATTTGTCAGGTATACTACGATCACAATTAAATGGAACACGTGAAAATTACATGTGTGAAAGATGTTTGAACCATTTTTAAGGTGAGAATACACTCCAAAAACATGTACTCAATTGTAGTAGAGTAAAAAATTGTAGAATAGAAGTTCCCAGTGAAGATAATAAAATTTTGAACTTCAGAAATTACAAATATCAAGAAGAAGTTCCATTTGCTATCTATGCAGACATTGAATCTATCCTGGAGAAAGTAAATGACGAACAAGGAGAAAATACACAGCTTTGTGAGAAACATATACCGTTCAGTACAGCTTACTATATCAAATGTTTGTATGACAATTCATTATCTGAATACAGACAGTATCGTGGTGAAAACTGTATTGAATGGTTCATAGAACAACTAAAAGATGGAGCTCTTGAAGTGAATGAAATCATGAGCAATATGAAACCAATGTCTCTCACTTTAGAAGAAATAAATGGATTCAATCATGCTTCAGTGTGCCATATATGCCAACACAAATTTTGTTTGAATGACAGGAAGGTACGTGATCATTGCCATTTGACGGGCAACTATCGTGGATCTTCTCATAATTCATGCAATCTGAAGTACCAAAATTCTCGAATGATTTCAGTGGTCTTCCATAATTTGAGTAACTATTTTGCCCACTTTATAATTTAAAGAATAGCAAGAGACATTCCAGGCTCAACTTCACTCCTACCAATAAATAAAGAAAGATATATATCCTTCACTAAGTATGTACAAAATACTAAAATATCTTTCAGATTCATCGATTCATTTAGATTTATGGCGAGTAGTTTGGACAAATTATCATCATATTTGGATAGCTCTGAAAAAGTAATCACAAAGTCTTTGTGCAATTCAGAAATGGAATTCGATTTACTAACAAAGAAAGGAATTTTCCCCAACGAATATATAGATTCATGGGCAAAATTAGATGAGTTGAAATTGCCGGCAAGAGATGACTTCTATAGTTCGCTGAGAGGCGATAGCGTCTCAGAGGAAGAGTATAAATTTGCTCAAAAAGTATGGGATACTTTTGGGATAAAATCTTTGGGGGAATATGCAGATTTATACTTAAAGACTGATGTGTTATTATTAGCAGATGTTTTTGAGAACTTTCGAAAGAATTGTTTGAGCACATATGAACTAGATGCTTTACATTATTTTATAGCGCCTGGACTAGTATTTGATGCAATGTTGAAAAGTACAAAAGTCAATCTTGAGTTACTAACAGATGTGGATAAAATCATGTTTATTGAGCGTGGCATACGTGGAGGCGTATCACAATGTTCAAATAGATATGGAAAAGCAAATAATGAATTTATGGACACGTATGATTCAACGCACTCTGTATCATATTTGATGTATTTTGACATAAATAACTTGTACGGGGCTGCTATGCGAGAATATCTACCGTATGCAAATTTTGAATGGGTTGATGATTGTAGCAATATTGATTTGATGAATGTGAGTGATGAATCTGACGTGGGATACATTTTTGAAGTTGATTTGAAATATCCAGTAGATTTGCATGATATTCATAAGGACTTACCATCATGTCCAGAACATTTTATACCACCAATTTCAAAAACATCCAAATTGATCACAAATCTATATGACAAGAAAAGGTATATTATTCATTATAAGAATTTGAAACAGTGCATTTCACTGGGCTTGAAAATTGAAAAAATTCATCGGGTACCAAAATTCAAACAAAGTCCATGGCTAAAGAAGTATATAGATATGAATACTGGAATGCGAAAAAAGTCAAGTAATGAATTCGAGAAAAATTTCTATAAATTAATGAATAATGCAGTTTTTGGTAAGACTATGGAAAATGCTCGAAAATATAAGGATATAAAGCTGGTTACACAATGGGAAGGCAGATATGGTGCTAAAGCGTACATTTCACAACCAAATTTCAATAGCTGTGTTATACTGGATGATGATATTTTGTTAATTGAAATGAATGAAAAAGTTGTTTGGTTGAATAAGCCAATTCACGTGGGATTTCCAATATCAGATCTTTCAAAGACATATATATATATATATGATTTTCACTATAAATACATGAAATTTAGTTTTGGAAATCAAGCTAAATTATTGTACACAGATACAGACAGTTTAATCTATCACTTCTTCAATATCAATCCATATGAAATGATAAGAAATGATATTTATAAATTTGACAGATCAGACTTCCCTATCGATAATATTTTTAACATACCTCGCGTCAACAAGAAAGTAATTGCACTTATGAAAGATGAGAATAATGGCAACATTATGACTGAATTCATTGGTTTACGATCCAAGATGTATTGCTATAAAGTGCAACATGTAGATGAAAACGAGAAAACTAGTAAGAAAGCAAAAGGAATCACGTCAACCACGTTGGAATCAATTAAGTTTGAAGATTATTATAATTGTTTGTTTGGTAATACAAACCTTATTAGACAGCAGTCTATGATACAGTCTAAAAATCATGAGGTTCATACTATCAAACAAAAAAAAACTAGTTTTAAGTTCTCACGACGATAAAAGAATCATTGATAATTTTAACACTAATACTTTACCTTGGGGATATAAATATGTAGAATAATATATGTAATTTTTGAATGTATAATATAATAAAAGATGAATTATTATTACTCTTTGCTTTTATGTACTTGCTACCTATTCCTGAATCTGTAGAAACATTCCAATTTACTTACCTGTTAATTGCTAAGAAATTGGAAAATCGAGTATAAAATAAATATATATATTGGATAAAATGGTTGACGCTGACTGGATATGTAAATAATGTAAGAGATATATTCTTGGGATTTCAGTCAATATTTTAATTTTATTTCTTTTCTGCCTTACAGTTTTGGCTGCACCTCAGCCATCCTCAAAAGCGCTACAATTTTATTTGATTACTAATTATTATATATGAATGTCAGAAATACTTACAAATGAATTATTGTTTAAAAAATTGAAGCTGTTCATAAAAAAGTGTGTGGATGATTTAATTACAGCTGTGCCAAGATCTAAAATAAATGAGATTGTAACTATTTTCAATAGTTTTAATGCCCACATACAATTCACAGTTGAAACAGAGGTTAAAAACAACCTACCTTTTCTTGATATGGTACTGATTAGAGAAGAATGTGGCAACATTACCACCAAATGGTACAAAAAGCCCTCAGCAAGTACCAGATACTTGAGTTTTCAATCCAATCATCCCAAAAGTCAACTTCTCAATGTTGCTAGAAATATGTTCAGCAGGGCACTTAAATTGACCTCTGAAAAATATCATACCGAAGTAATCAACACAGTTACTAGCTTACTTCGTTCCAATAAATATCCATGTGGCATTATAAACGGTATCAAAAATCAAATCATGAATCATTCACCTAATTTAAATGACAATGACAAAAGTAGGACAAAATCTTTGACTGATAAATACTTCACAATTCCTTACATAGATAGCGTTAGTTACTTGATTAAACGAGTATTCGAAAATAAAGAGGGAATTGAAATTTGTTTCAAACAGTACAAAACAGTGGGCAATTTATTCTCCAAAATAAAAGATAAAACTGATAAAAACTTGAGATCTAATTTAATCTACAAAATACCGTGTAATGATTGTGATGCACGATACACAGGACAAACCAAAAGATATTCAAAAACAAGGCTTGATGAACACAAACAAAATAGTAAAAAATTGAATAAAAATACGCCGAGATGTGCGCTAGTCACACATTGCATTGATTCAGGTCATACATTCAATTTTGATGAAACTACTATTATTCATGATGAAGTAAACTTAAATAAAAGACTTACATTAGAGATGTTATATATAAAACAGGACAAACAAAATATTAATGAAAAGACAGATACTATAGCGCTTAGCACAATTTACAACAATATCCTTCAGATCTAAGCTCATGTTACTTTTTTGATCTTTGTTCATATTTTTGACAGCTTGCGTGATGCAAAATTTTAATTGATTGACACCACAATTGACAAACTCCTACCAGTGTCAATATGTATTTTTTTGACAATGCGTGCACGCACGTTTTTTAACACGCAGTTAGCCAACGCCTTCCATAGATGTCGGGTGTGGCATATGACAAGAGAAAATTTCTCTTTCTTTCTTCGCTTTTAAATATTAATATAAATTTAAACAAATGTACAACTTCAATTTTTGAAACAATAATTCATTTGTTAGTATTTCTGACATTCATATATAATAATTAGTAATCAAATAAAATTGTAGCGCTTTTGAGGATGGCTGAGGTGCAGCCGAAACTGTAAGACAGAAAAGAAATAAAATTAAAATATTGACTGAAATCCCAAGAATATATCTCTTACATTAAATATATATATATTCGAAATTTGAATATAATTTATTGAATAATATTGAGATTGGGGGAGCAGGAGGGACAAACTATTCCAGGAGTCAGTTGCACCATATCTTTTCCACAATAATAACAAAAAACAGCATACGTTTCTAGATTTTCATAGTAGACCATTGTATTCATGTTTAAATGCACGTAAATAGCATCCCAATGTGGTATGACTGGCCCACTAAACGTTATGCAGACAGGGCACGCCCATAATTTGAAACTCAAATTGTTACTAGAAAAGAAATAAATAAATAAAAGCTACTACATTATTAACAATAAAGCGAACCATATAAGATTAGCCTTATAGCCACTAATTGTGTAGCACATGGAATTGCTGTTTCTTGCGAGTGGCCTTAAATTTCCTTCGAGATCAACTTCTTCTGATGAACTATATCCATCATCATATTCATCGATGATTGGTTCATCCTGCATATTATTATTATAATTTATAACGTTTCTAATCACTTCATTTCTGATTATATTTATATTTAGAGCGTCTACTACGGCTACTGGCACACCATCCTCTTCGTCGTCGCTGATAACTATCAATTGGTTGTCGATTTCCATCGCCATTTCAAACTTGTTGTATTTTACTTTCAATTAAAACTGAATACAAGTAATTGCAGTTTATATATGATTTTTTGCTGATGCGGTGTAGATATGATGAGAGCAAAATTTCCTGTGGTCTTCAGTCATCCTGTTACATTTTTATCAGTGTTGCCTTGTACGTTATACTGCATAGTTTGAAATTAATATTGAACATATTTTGTTTATAAATATGTCTGAAGAAACAAAATTTTTCAATTGTGAGTTGGAGCCTTTATTACGAGAAAATGAGAAACGTTTCGTTGTTCACCTATACAGTACTCTGATGTATGGTCTATGTACAAGAAGGCCTTGGCTTCTTTTTGAATTTCTGAAGTAGTTGATTTATTCAACGACTTAAATGATTGGAATAGTAAACTCAATGAAAATTAAAGATATTTTATTTCACACATTCCAGCGTTTTCTGCTGCTTCTGATGGAATTGTAAACGAGAATTTGATTGAGCGATTCAGTAGTGAAGTGAAAGTTACTGAAGCGCGCTGTTTCTATGGAATTCAAATAGCCGTAGAGAATATACATTCTGAAATGTATAGTCTTTCGATTGATACATATATTAGGAATCCTAAAAGAAAACAGTTCTTTTTCAATGCTATTGAAACACTTCCATGTGTCAAAAGCAAGCTGATTGGGCAATGAAGTGGATATCAAGTACTCCTACTTTTGGCGAGAGAATAGTTGCTTTTGCAGCGGTTGACGGTATTTTCTTTTCCGGCAGCTTTGCATCCATATTTTGGTTGAAAAGTCGGGGATTGATGCCAGGCCTGACTTTTAGCAATGAGTTAATTTCTAGAGATGGAGGACTACATTGTGACTTTGCATGTCTTCTATTCAACAAGTACATCGTTCAAAAACCAATTGAAACAAGAATTGTGGAAATAATTAGAGATGCAGTTGTAATTGAAAAAGAGTTTTTGACTGATGCACTACCAGTCAGTCTATTAGGTATTAACTGTGATTCAATGTCGCAATATATTGAATTCGTTGCTGATAGACTTTTATCAGAAATAAATTTTAATAAAATTTTGAATACCAAAAATCCATTTTCCTTCATGGAAATGATTTCTCTAGGAGGGAGAACAAACTTCTTTGAAAGAAGAGTTGGAGAATATCAAAAGTGTGGAGTAATGGTGGATATGGAATACAGGACATTCAGGACAGATGTTGACTCCGTAACCTCAAATTAAACAAAAAATAAATCGTTTATATATGTATTTATTGATAAATAAATTGTATCACAAGTTGTAAAATAATAAAGTATTACATTATGTTATAATATGATAAAATTTTACTTACAATATTCCTTAACTCTTTGAATATACTTATATAAGAACATTCTATATTAAATATAGATAAATCAAATTTTGCCGCTTCTTCTAATTTATTTGTAAATTCATTGTAAGCATAGTAATTATTATTTTTGAAAAGATATATCAGGCCATCAGTGAACCTGAATGCACTAGTGACACCTAGTGGTAGTCCTGGAAACTTTTTATGAATATATGAATGTTCTTTAACAGCAAAGTTACATTCATCTATCTCTACACAGTGAGTATCACTATAAAATATATAAGTTTGACCTGTATAACAGGAAAATGCAGCTGACACGTTATTATACTTGAAATTGATATAGTTTTCCAATTCCAATGTGGGAAATTTAACATTGTAAACATGATCAGCAAATATGACAAGATTTCCATTTGGTCGCTGGTAAACAGCAGATATACTTCCAATATTTTTTATGAATGGCAGCCATGTTGATAGTGGTTTAGGTTTATGATCAAAACTATCATGTGCTGAATGTTTCACCCACAGCCATTCCTTATGTATGATATACAAATGTTCATTTATTACTAAAAACTTGTTAAATCATCATTTATGTCACAAATATTATGTGGCTGTGGATTTTCAGTAGTTGTAGTTCCAGTAGCAGAAGGAGTACCCAAAGGTTTTCTTGTTGTTGTAGTAGTGTTCAAAGCTACACCATATAAATTTTGGATAGCATGTATATCGTCCTCATACAAATAAATTGAATTATTATCGTTCTTTGAAAAATAATATATATACATAATTGACTTTCCCACATTTGAATGGTGAATTCCCAAAGCGTGACCTATTTCGTGTATGGCAACTTCTAGAAAACTTATTTGACTGACATCAGCATTATAGATTTTACTGTAAACCCAATTTTCATCTAAATCAAAATGTATTTCTACAAGTGTTTGCAGAATATCTGGTACATTTGCATGTGCTAATGTACCTCCCCTTCCATCAAACATCTCTGAGCAGAATTTTGTATATTCTGCATTCATATGTCTCAATTTTCCAGCAGTTATTAATATATTAACATTCACTGAGCTTTGTGATTTGAAATTTATATTAGCATATTTTGACCATATTGTGAAAGCTTCTTCAATCAAATTCATAATTGTTGTATTAGTAATTCTATATAAATTATATATAATTGTTTCATTGAACCACTTATTATTATGATTTGTTACGTAGTTATAATTGTCAATAACACCACATCTAGGCCGCTTAATTAAGTCCAAAGTTTCATTATTCAATGTACCATCAGCGCTTAAATTATAATGAAGTTGAAATGCTTTCAAAGCATTCATAAAACTGTCACTTGTTTCATTTATTGTTCCAAAATTGTTACTCTCACTCAAATTCAAATATCCATATGTGTTTAAGTGTGTGGGCACATTTTCAAAATTAGTAGCGCCACTTTGAACTAAAGTATTGCAGAGAAAAGAGAGCAATAATATATAATACATGTAGATAAGTCAATAGCTTCTATGAAACTGAACAAAATATAATATTTACAAAATATTTACCATACCTGTCAAAGGTATATATTCAGTGATACGGTCATGTAATATGAGGCAATAAGCTGTGGTTGAGTTCGGGAAATTCTCCGAAGCTTCGAATTGTATTCGAATGTCTACGGGGGCATTTTTTATTCTTTTAGACTGTTTGCTACAATCTAAGAGAATACAGGGTAATGTATTTTTAAAGGTTGATCAGTTTAATATAGGACTATTGCTTTTATTATAATAAGAGTTTTGAAATTTACTATACATTTCATACAATGAAGCATACAGATTTTTAGTGAAGTTTATATTCAAATTTTCATAAGGGAAACTTTCAGAGTTGAGGTAAAGTTTGACATTTGCGATATTACAGTGATGAAATTTACTAGCATCCACACTAAATAAGAAATTAGTGACTTTTGATATTGTAATAAAATGATATGTATTATACAGAATATTTACGTACAGTTTATTTCAGTAATATGTTATAATTTACATTTTTCAAAATAAATGATGACAATCGATATTTTCATCATCGTTCTCACCCAAGCTTAGTGTGTTTCATCAGCTCAATGCCGCTTCCAGTAGAATTACTCTCTACATAACTTCAAATACGAAGTTATTTAAGTTCATTGAGTGATGTATGATTTATATCTTTCAACAAGTACAAAATATTGATTGATGGCTCCATTATCGTAATATTATAATCAGTTGATTATTGCTTGTTTCATTGTTGACTCAAGCAAAATGTTCGATTGGCTGGGTTTATCAAGTCTTCAACTCAAATTTATTCAACTGAAAGAGATGTGAGAATAGCATGAACTAAACTATTACTAAACAATATTGAATATCTAAATAAATACTCGAGCATTGTCGAATATTTACCACATGTACCAGCTAAACTATAATTGACATGTTTCAAACTTCATTCAATCTTCAGTACTTATTTCATCCACAACAGAGAAACATCATGAATCAAAATATCCCTTGATTATAAGAATCGATTTCTTCATAACAATTATATATTGAAATCATTCTATAACTTAGCCAACAACTAATCCATTTTGCGATCAGGCATATTCTGCGTTAAAAATGCATGAATATCGTGACATATAACTTCATTTCAAAAAATGTTTGAGCATAGCCTAAAAAATATTACATAAAATTGTCATTTTGTTAATATTATTCAATTGAACTACTTACTTTCTATTCATTAGATGTGTACATTGTTGAAACTTGAATTGAAATTTTGCGTAAAAGCGAGTACGCATGTACATTCTGGGAAATAAGTTGGCAATACTGAATTTATTGAAATGTCAAAAAAATAGTAATTTTAATATTTAAGCATAATATTAGCTTAAAATGTATCACAAGTGATTTGCTCATGTTTGTTATGAATGTATTAATATATAAATTTGTGAAAATTTTTCTCATCCTGCAATATTCAATGAAAAAATATTGAAACCTAAACGTCAAAGCTGACAGATATCATCGATGTTCAACAATTATTTGTACATGGCTACTATTTTTACGTGGAAGCGAGTGCGCATGTACATTCTTTGTTTGGGAAATAAGTTGGCAATACTGAAGTTATCGAAATGTCAAAAAAATAACAATTTTAATATTTAAGCATAATATTAGCTCAAAATGTATCACAAGTGATTTGCTCATGTTTGTTATAGATGTATTAATACATAAATTTGTGGAAATTCTTCTCTGTTTGCAATATTCAATGAAATAATATTGAAAGTTAAACGTCAAAGCTGACAGACGTCATCGATGTTCAACAATTATTTGTACATGCCTACTATGTCCAGGATGAATTTTTGACGGTTTTTGATTTTTTACACGAAACCTATGAGACTTAAAAAATTGAGACCCCCAAAAGGCACTGCTCGTCAAGAATATAAAATTTATAAAAAAAAAATCATGTTAATCAGAGCTCTCGTTTAGGCTGTAGCCGTGGCTAACTGAAAGTGTATCTTATGCCTTTTAGTATATAAGACTAGCGTTTCGACCTGCTTCGCAGGTCTAAGCGCTAGGCTTCGCAGCTCCATATGTAAACCGCCTCCGGCAAAAATAATTTCTTGATAAGATTAGTTCCGATTATAATTTTAGCGTACAGAATCCTTCTGCTCCATATCATATTTCTGCATCCTCTCTTATTCATGATTTCACTGTTTTTTATAGACAAATCCCAATTGTTTTTTTATGTATTTATCTGGAGAGATATTATTGATTTCAACTCCTTCACAAACTACAGAAACACTAGTCGTCGCAGCTCCATATATGTACCGCCTCTCTGACAAGAATTCTTCTTTTACAAAATCAATCTCGAATGTGAATTTAGCTCACATAATTCCTCTGATTCATATTATATTTCTAAACTTTTCTCTGCCCGTCATTGAATTGATTGACAGTTTCCAATGATATCTAGATAAAATTCCTTGAGAAAATCATTGATTTCATTCCCTTTAAGGATTAGCGACGAGATGGCGAAATTGTTCTTCTAGTAGAACCATCTTTTCAACCGGGCCTGAGCCTATTATTATAAGTAGATATATAATCATCAAATACAATATATTACATCTTGAGGAACTAATAATAGCTAAATCCTCCAACAAGAGTCAATCTCTTATCAATGGTAGTGAGATGCTAGTGCCAAGACCTGTATATAAGACCGTGATGCGTGAATTTACATGCTCTATTTCAGCATGGAAAACTGCAGAAGTTTTACAAATTGCCAATACCACTGTGAAAATAATTTACTCCATGTATTAAGTTTGCAATAATTTAAGAGTTAGCGGACATAATTTTTCACCTATATATTCATGTTGTTCTTTCTTATTTGCAACGTTTTTCGTCTAACGCATCGTCAACGCTACCATCGACAAACCTTGGCATGCCACGTCCAAATATGAGTATGAAAAATTCTAATTCTGCATTGATAATGATTATACCCCTACTTTAAAAAAATTCATCCAGCTTTATAATAAATAAGATGTAACCGCTGATAATTTCAGGTAGTGTTGCCACGAGACAAGACGAGACGAGACTTCAGTGAGTCTCGTCTCAGTCTCGTGATGGTCCCGCCTGGCTGAGTCTCGTCTCGGTCTCGCCCTGGTCTCGAGTAGGTCAGTCTCGTCTCGGTCTCGAGTCTCGCCATGATTCCTCAAAATTACATATTCTCACATGCGGGAATCAATTCGTTCTACCTGATTATTATTTGCTATGAATTCTTCCAAAAATATGTATTTGAAGGTATGTTTGGTGCGCAAAGTCGCTCTGGGGTTTAATTCTTATTTGTGAAGATTGTCTTTTGACGCCATTTTATAGACTTTCGACACATGTACCACCTATCTGACAATTAGAGAAGCGATTTAATGTCATCATTATTGAAGACAGTCTTCCAGAAGTAAGAGACAGGGTGGAGTCAGTTTCCTTATTTAGATGTCAGATTTGACATTCGTATGTCATAAAATAGTAACAATAACATTACACTATTATATTTGATGATAGATCAGAATGATCAAACTGTATTTGAGTCTGAATCCAAACATCGTTCTTAACTAACTGCCAGCATAAAGTTGTCGATCATACAATATTCAAGTCCCTATAAATGTAACTATGACATCCTAATATTGACAAAAAGACTGCGATCTGTCTACAAGCTGTCTCTATAAATTAAAATAGGACCTCTAGAGCCAAGACAATTCGAGATAATAAAGAGGTGATAGTTTAATGCAACAAATGTGTGAACTCAAGCATTATGACGATGTTAAGACTTCCTATTTACAGTCAAGAATCACTGAGTTACAGAAAATATTTTCCGAATTCAATAATACTAGTTTGCACATGTTGTTGACGCCACACGATATTTCTTCTACGATTCTCAAGATAAATTTATATAAACTAAATTCAGGTCACAAGAACGTTCATATGAATTGATGGTATAGATCTAAGACGCATTGTTTCCGATGTGTAAGCCACCAAATTCAGAAGTGGATGAAGAAAAAGCAAATTTTCAAATGAGGTCATGTTATTGACTGTTAATAACGAGTTATATGATTCAAATGACATAAATTTATGAAAGTATAGTATTGATTTTCTCTTTCTATTCCAGTTCAGCCTAATCTGATATAATTTTGAATGAAATTGGATGACACACAGTTATATCACCAGAAATCTTATAGGAATCGATTTATATAACGTATTTACAGTAAAAATCAGTTATAGTATGATAGTTTTTTCTTCCATCATGTTGATAGTTTTTTGTGAAATTAATTGTGTTGTGCTAGTATTGGGGCTCGTCCTGTTGCACAATATTATCATATAAAATCTGTTGCGGTCACACAGTACTTCCCTAACAAAAAACTTCTTGGCCGGTTTCATCGCTGTGTCATAGATTTAGAGTGTTGCATCAATCAATTTCATATTTCGAAATGATAGCTGTCATCAAAGTGACAGCTGTCATTGTCAAAGCTACGGGTGTCATTGTTGAAATGGCGGATTGCGGTTATATTCAAGTCCCTACATTAAACAAATATTTTTGAAAATGGAGAGCTCTTTTCTGATTCAATGAAACATACAGTTATGACATTTGATCACCGGAAATTTAATATCATAACGTGGATTCTACTAATTATTTATCTTATATTCCCACTAAGCCTATCTTCCAGAGAGCTTAAGATTGATATCAAACTAGACATCATTAAAACAGCTTGTCAAAAAAACAATTGACAATCGTTTAAATATCGTATTTCATAGTTCTACTAGAATTATTCTTTATTTCTAGCAAACTTGTTGTGAAACCTATATTCATTATGAGTGGATCATATTCGCATTTCAGTCTATTGAGAGACTTAAATCGTAATGCCGTAAGAGCCCTTGGACCATTCATGACATAAATGAACCATAGAAAAAAATACTTTTGATCACTTCTAACAATTATTCATTGAACTTGATACTTTCCCTGCAATATACTATTTCATACATTGTTATCTATTATACAGATTGATACAATATTTTAGAATCTGCTGTCTCATTATAAATTTGAAATATTTTCATGTCACGACATTCTAATTTTTTGTGAACATATGAAATTTCATTTTCTCACATCGCTAAAACAATAAGTATTGTAAAAGCTGTAGAATATTCGATAGAGAAAAATACGAATACAAATTACGGCTCACTTTTGTGCTAGGAATCTAGCGACGTGCGCATGCGCGTACCTTGTACATGTATTGCTATAGTCAGTGGCTTTCAAACAAAGAGCATTCCACCTAAATACGTACAAGTGTGTGGCTCACTGATAATAATGATTTTTTTTCAATACTAGTTGGCTTATAAAGCTTGGTTCAGGTTTTATTCTGGCTGTTTTTTTTTGAACTGAAAAAACACTAATTTACTGTTTCCCAATACTACTTGACCTTAAAAAGCTCGGTTCAGGTTAAGTTTTGTATTTTTTGAACCTAAAAACACTGATTTACTGTTCCCAATACTAATTGGCCTGGAAAGCTCGTTTTAGGTTAAGTTAAAGTTGCTTTTTCTTCTAGTGCCACTGGAAAATTTCTTTGAATCTCTGTGGTGCCATCTCTTTTTACTTTTATAACTACCACTAGGTTCCTATTGTAAAAATCTACCCAAATTACTTATGGCCTAAGGGAAGACTCTATTCGCATACGAAAGTTTAATAGAATAACATCACTTCTAGATTTCAAATTAGTTTGCAGCAACAGATTAATAATTGACAACTGACGCATGCGCACAAACGGTTTAGAAGTGTATGCGAACGTTCCGTTTGTATCTCAAAATTTGAGAAAGAATGAATAATGACAAATGATACTTTCATCATCGTTTTCACCCAAGCTTATCGTGTTTTATCAGCTCAATGCAGATTTTAGGAGAAATATAGAAATACTACAAATACGAAATTGATAGAACTATTTATACTATAATATGAATTTGTGTCATCATATTGTAACATGATCCATTTGATGATTCATAGATTATTGTACAAAATATTTAGGTACAATTAGTTCCTCAAGCAATATTTGATTTATATTTTTAAACAAATAAAAAATTCAGATTGATGGCCCCATTATCGTAATCTGATGTCATTACTCTATTTGATCCATTGTTAGGCTATGGACTAATGGTTCCCACCAATTTTGATCAATATAAACTCCTATTCGTTGATTCAATTGAATTTTCAATGTATTGGCTTCATTGATTGAAAGGGATTTTATAATCTGCTGATGATTGCATGTTTCATTGTTGTACCTCAACAAAATGTACGATTGGATTGGTTGGTCCTTGCAATATATGTGTTAATGTCTGATTCATACATTTAAAACGTAGAAAGAGCACCTCACTAATATTCTAATGGAATATTATGTACAAAATTATCATTAAGAACTCCTTCAAGTTGAGTATCTTTTGGTACATATCTTCTGTAATCCATATAGGCTACGTTTGTTGTGTATAACCTGTGTACAACAATGAACTCTTGAATTCAACAATGCCATTCAAGTCTCTAGTGCATACATCAGATTTATCTACTACGCATTGAATCATTAGCTCATGAATAAACATCAGAGCCTAGGCTATTAGATGTCAGAAACTTCAGATCAAAATTTTAGAACTACTGGGATTTGCTACTCTTTCCAATGAACTTGATATAGCCAGAGCAGTATGATATAATTGTCCTTATATCAAACTTTGAATGAATATTTGCAGTATATGTACATCGATCAAATTTTTGGGATCTAAAGCAGAATCATCAAGTAATTATCTCTTATCATTTCCCATTTCATTTGCCCAGTGAATAGGAACATCCATAATAAATATCAAATTGGTCACTTTTTTATTGTATACAGAATATATACGTTTAATCTATTCGAGTATTATTTTATTATTTGAATCGTCCACACCCAAGCTTATTGTGTTTCATCAGCTCAATGCAGTTTCCAGGAGAATTATTTTCCACATAACCTCAAATAAAAAGTTGATGAGAATATTTATTTTTTTATTGCAGAATATTTATCACATGTACCAAACTATAGTCACTTGAGATATTTCAAGTGGCATTTATTCTTCAGTACTTATTTTACAGGAAATCAATATTGTAAATCAGGATATAAATCGTATCTAGAAAATAGTATATTCAAATGATGGATCGTCAGAAAATGGATGAATCAGTATTAGTGAATTAAATTCATATCACTCAAGCAGACGTTTCAAATCTCATTAATTCTTCTCCAGTACCTACAAATAATTAAATTTTCTCCAATAATATCACCACAAAACTATAATTTTGTGATTAGATAGGTACCAAGTAGACTGACTAAACTTCTCTTTAACCTGCAGCGCTATTTATGAATTTATTGTATGCATGTTTTTGAAATATTCTTAAATATAGGATAAATTGTCTAGTGTATTCATGAATACATGCTTATGGTCCATTCATCTCAAATACTTTTCTTGATAATCTATTCGATTCTACGATATAAAATACGGAGTTAGTTGGATAATTATGAAAACATACCAATGAATAACCTTATTCCGTTGATGATCCTAAATGGATATATTCGATTTGAGAAATATCTAAAAAAATTTGTCGCAAAAGCCAGAATACTTTTTATAAATAAGGCTGGGCAACGACGATCATTACCACTATTACCAGTTCAATAATATGAAAGAGTAATTGATGGTGTGTTAATACAATAACGACGATAATTGAAATGTTATGCTCGTCCTCATGGTGGTAATAAAGCAGAACTTATTGATACGCTAGGATGACAATTATTTTCATATTAGGCTCAAATTATTCAATATAATATTAATTCTGAATACAGAGGGTAATAATCAAAAAATTCAGTAATAGATCACATTTAACACATTCTGGATATAATTTCAGATACTTTTGCTTCGTTGATTTGATAAGTTTTCGACGAAATTCAAGACAAGGCTTTGGGAAGCTAATTAAATAATATTAATTGTCCAAGAATCACTTACTACGTATATCGCTGTGACATATTCCATAACAACAGCGCTATTCTGCCCCTTTGTGAACTGATAACAATATATATTTTCATTAAAAAGCTTGTATCATGATTTTTACTGTAAATATATATCAAAATTGTAATAAATATGAATTTCCTAAAATCTCACATTGAAAACATAGTATCAACGGCTTATCTAAGTATTAAATGCCCAAGAAACATGGCGGATGTCCAGGCATGCGCACAAAAAAATTCCAATTATGAAAAGAGCTATTGTAGGCATCTCATATAAAAGTAAGTTTCTTGATTGAAAGAATTGATTTCCTGATAACAAATGGAATTGTTATCATCGAGCATTCTACTATAACAACTTCTAGTAAATCCTCAAGCATAACCTGAAAAGTATTACATAAATTACACTCTAATTACAAAAATAAGTTTCTTGATTACTAGAATCGATTTTCTCATAACAATTACATGTTGAAATCATCTTGGAACCTATGCGATCGCTTGTTTGAAAAAATTTATGTTGTACAAAATATGCCTGTTTTCTATTTTGTGTTGAAAATGCATTAGTATTGTGACATTATACTTTATTCCAAGAAATGTTTGAGTATAGCCTGAAAAATATTACATAAGATTGTCATTTTGTTAATAATATACAATTAAACTACTTACTTTCTATTTATCAGATGTGTACATTCACATCTAAGACAGCATTCTAAGATCGATAATAAATTGCTCGAATATAGAACCAATCGGTTTTTCTTTGACCACAACGGAAATAAATCAGAAAGCAACCCTGGATTGCTGAATAAAATCATCTACGCTTTATATTTTGAAATTGATATTGATGCCAACAATTTATTTCACTTCAGTGATCATTGAATGATCACAGCTATCAGTTTGCAATCGATTGCAACAATATTCTGCTCATCCTCATCAATAGATCATTGCTGGTTGATCACAACAAAAGATGGACAGATTAAAACAATATTTTATTGAAAGCTATGGAAGAGAAGGTGATCCTAATTATAAATTGCTGATAATGACTTGTACATAGCATTTTTTTTTTATTATACCAATAGTACGATATCCATTAAATAGTCAGTCCATCGATTGCAACAATCAACCATAGATTACAATTGGAATTGAGTAAATGACAACAATAATTTTAAGTAAGTTTTTATCGTTTATCTCATGAATTAACAATAACTTCACGATTAAAGTCAAAATTGAGTTGATCCCAACAAATGATTGTTGCCCGTGATAATCTACAACAGATGATTTCTACTCAGGAATTATTGTTGATAAAAAGATCATGATAACCACACTAGTTTGAAAGAGTCATGTGATTATAATAAAAATATTAAAATATATATATATTATCTGATAAATAGAAAGTAAGCTAATTAAATAATATTAATTGTCCAAGAATCACTTACTACGCATATCGCTGTGACATATTACATAACAACAGCGCTATTCTGCCCTTTTGTGAACTGATAACAATATATATTTTCATTAAAAAGCTTGTATCATGATTTTATTGTAAATATATTTCAAAATTGTAGTAAATATGAATTTCTTAAAATCTCATATTGAAAACATAGTATTAACGGCTTATCTACGTATTAAGTAACCAAGAAACATGGCGGATGTCCAGGCATGCGCACAAAAAAATTCCAATTATGGAAAGAGCTATTGTTGGCATCTTATATAAAAGTAAGTTTCTTGACTGAAAGAATTGATTTCCTGATAACAATTGGAATCATAATCATCGAGCATTCTGCTATAGCAGCTTCCAATAAATCATTGAGCATAACCTAGAAAATATTACATAAAGTTACACTTAAATTACAAAAATAAGTTTCTTGATTATTACAATCGATTTCCTCATAACAATTACATGTTGAGATCATTATGGAACTTATGCGATCGCTTGTTTGAAAGGATTAATATTGTACGAGATATGCCTGTTTTCTATTTTGTGTTGAAAATGCATAGTATTGTGACATTATACTTTATTCTAGAAGAAGTTTGAGTACAGCCTGAAAATATAATATATAATTATCATTTTGTTAATATTATTCAATTAAACTACTTACTTTCTATTTATGAGATATGTACATTGTTGTGAACTGTCATTGACTGCAAATGCGAGTACGCATGTGCAGTTTCTGCTCTTGAAATAAGTTGGCAATACTGACGTTTTATTGAATGTCAAAAAATTTATTTCTATTAAAATAAGCTTGATGGAAGCTTCAAATACATCACAAATTATCCATTTGAATATTTTATTCATATAACAATACATAATATCTATATTAAATAGTGATGTTGTAATATTTTGAGAAATATTTAAAATACATGTATGTCAAACTTGACAGAAGCGACCTGATGTTCATTAATTTTTTGTCAGAGATAACTTGAGAATATTTCGACGGCCGGTGAACTGTCATTTTTGACAATTGTAATCGATGGTTTTGGCCTTCTCCTGTGATTACTATACATGTCATGGTATTCAAATATATAAAAGGCACTAGTCCTCATCAAGATGTATTGAATAGAGAGGAAATGAACAAAATTAAATACACCGTTAAAGCTGCAGCGATGGATAAAAATTTTTTTGGGAACATACAACTGACAGTTGTAATTGAAAAAATTTAAGCAAATTAGTATATAGGACTAGCGTTTCGACCTGCTTCGCAGGTCTAAGCGCTAGGCTTCGCAGCTCCTTATGTGAACCGCCTCCGGCAAAGATAATTTCTTGATAAGATTAGTTCCGATTATAATTTTAGCCTACAGTATCCTTTTGCTCTATATTATATTTCTGCATTCTCTCTTATTCGTGATTCCACTGTTTTTCATAGACAATTCCCAATGTTATTTTATGTATTCATCTGGAGAGAAATTACTGATTTCAACTACTTCACAAACTACAGAAACACTAGGTGTCGCAGCTCTGTATATGTACCGCCTCTCTGACAAGAATTCTTCTTTGACAAGATCAATCTCGAATGTGAATTGAGCTCACGTAATTCCTTTGCTTCATATTATATTTCTACACTTTTCTCTGCCCGTGATTACATTGACTGACAGTTTCCAATGATATCTAGGTAAAATTCCTTGAGAAAATCATTGATTTCATTCCCTTTAAGGATTAGCGACGAAATGGCGAAATTGTTCTTCTAGTAGAACCATCTTTCCAATTGGGCCTAAAACTATCATTATAAGCAGATATACAATCATCAAATACAATATATTACAGCTTCTTACATCTTGAGGAACTAATAATAGCTAAATACTCCAATAAGAGTCAACCCCTCACCAATGGTAGTGAGATGCTAGTGCCCAGACCTGTATATAAGACCGTGATGCGTAAATTTACATGCTCTATTTTTGCATGGAAAACTGAAAAAGTTTCACAAATTGCTAACACCGCTGTAGAAATATTTACTCCATGTATTGAGTTTGCAACTATTTAAGAGTTAGCGGACATAATTTTTTTCTTATATATTCATGTTGTTCTTTCTAATTGCAACGTTTTTGTCTAACGCATCGTCAACGCTACCATCGACAAATCTTGGCATGCGTCGTCCAAATATGAGTATTATAAATTCATATTTAGCATTGATAATAATTATTTCCCTACTTTAAGAAAATTCATCGAGCTTTATAATAAATAAAATCAAACCGCTAATAATTTTATTGAATGTTCCAGGTGAATGTTGTGCCAATCCATTTGCGGATCAATCTGAGTTATTTTATATCTTTTGATAAATACCACCGTTGATGAAATAAACGCAAAAAACTCAAACATTCCTTCAATGAAGTTTTGGTACCACAGATTGAAAGTACCTTATTTATTAATATGAACCTATTTTTTGGATGAAGAACTTGAATATGAAATTCCAGTCGAAGGCTTCTAGGCGTTCTTAAGTCATCGTGTTTTGAAAAATAGATAAACACAATGACTGACTTTCTTTTGAGTTATGTTTTTGGGTTCAGTAGGGTCTAAAATGTGAAGATTCATTGGAAGCGACAACTGTCGTCATACTTTCTTGTGAATGCGTCTCAGTGGTAGATTTTAATTCTTATTTTGATTGGAGTTGCATACCAATAGCGGAAAAATTTATGATTGAAAACTTGGATCTGTGACTTCAAATTTCAAATATTCAGGAAAGCTATGCAGAGCAAGTATTCAATATGTTACATTCAATAATATTCGAGTATGTTACCTAATGTATTCATAATCAAATTTCAAATATACGTTTGCTTTAATCACTGAAAATTTGCAAGATGATAGACATAAACCGAGAAACACAAGCTCCACTCTTTCAGAGCCCCTTCAAAAAAACACGTTTTTGCAACAGATCTATCTTCCTAGATGATTACAAATTTTTGAGTTGCCAAATGAATTTTTGAGAACAGAATAAATTCAATAAAGAGCAATCAGGCACATCTTTGGCAGAATTCAGTTGAAGAGTACCTGATTGCGTTTAAGAAATTTTATGGGATTGCTGACATCTTCCACTTCAGGTTGTTAGAAATAAGAGATTGAAATTATTGTAAATTGACGATGATGGACTCAAATCTCATGCTATACTCTGTCCCCAACAATTGGTTACTTCATCTTGATAACAATAATACTCTATCTCTTTATAACAAAAATAAATTTCTTGATCACAAGAATGGATTCTCTTATAACAATTATATGGTAATTTCATCTTGAAGTTTAGTCAATAACTACATCATTCTACGATCTCTTGTTTGATAAGAGTCTTATAGTGTGAAATATGCATGCTTTCTATGTTGTTCTCAAAATGCAATAATATTGTCGCATATTACTCTTATCTTAGAAATTTCTGAGCATAACCTGAAGAAGATCACAGAAATTGGTCATTTTATCAATATTCGATTAAACTACCTACATTCTCTTCTATGAGATGTGTACATTGTTGTGAATTGAAATTGGCAATGTGCGCAAAAGCGTACTTATAACTAGTATAATCGAATGATGGATCGTCGGAAGATGGACCAACGTTTCAAATCTTATCAATTCTTCTTCATTGTCTACAAACAATTAAATTTTCTGCAACAATATCATTACAGAACTATAATTTCACTGACATACGCAGTAATTAGATACCAAGTAAACTGACTGAACCTCTTCACAACCTGCAGCGCTAATAATGAATTAATTATGAGCATGTTCTCCACAATATTTGTAAATGTGGTATAAATTGTATAGTGCATTCATAAATACTTAGTCATGTTCAATTTTCCTTTAAAACTCTTCTTAAGGATTTACTTAATTCTACGGTACAAAATACAAATTTAGTTGAGTAATTAAACAGAATTTATCATATGCTTACAGTTTATTTGAGTGAAGTTTCATAATGTACATTTCTCAACAAATGAATAATGTTAATTGATATCTCCATTGTTGTTTTTAACCAATCTTTTCTTGATTCGAACTGAGAGTTCTCACAAATTAAAAATAGCATATATTCTCTCCTAATTACTCTGAATAATACACTTTTCATTCGACAAGTCAGTTAAAAACGGTCCAAGAGCTTTTATGGGACCAATATCTCAGCCTCCAGGTTGACAGGGATACCGAGTCGATTTACTCTCAATAAATATACATGATTTTAAACACTGTTTCTAAAAATTATATCAAGTTATAAGAGCAACAAATATATACATCAACTACCTGAACAGATCCAATTTGGATCTTCTGACTGCATGGATTCAGTTATGATGTTATTAATGTTTGATGCACGACTAACAGTAGATGGAACTGTCTGATAGCAAAGTACAATTTTGTGCTATTGTAAAACTGGTTCAGAAGACTTAAATCGAAGTAGCACATTCTCAACTGAAAAAGATCATAATTTTAATAAAATAATAATAATTTTATAATGCATTTCGGTTAAGAACGGTCCAAAGATTCTTATGGGACTATGATTCTAGCCTTCCGATTGACCATGATGCGAACCAGTTTCACATAAGCACAATCACACTTGGCTATGTGTCAGTTGCATCATTTATCAGTTGCTCATCAATTAACATAAACAGATTATTTTGAAGACTCAAATTTGCTTCCATTCGTTTAATATGTGACTGTATTTGTTGCTCTTATTTCTTGACTTTATTTCTAGCAAACTTGTCGTGAAAAAATATTCATTGTGAGTGGATCATATTCGCATTTCAGTCTATTGAAAGACTCAAATCGTAATGCCGTGAGAGCCCTTGGACCATTCATGACATAAATGAACCATAGAAGAAAATACTTTTGATCACTTCTAACAATTATTCATTGAACTTGATACTTTTCCTGCAATATACTATTCCATACATTGTTTTCTATTATACAGATTGATACAATATTTTAGAATCTGCTGTCTTATTATAAATTTAAAATATTTTCATGTCACCACATACTAATTTTTCGTGAACATATAAAATTTCATTTTCTCACATCGCTAAAACAATAAGTATTGTTAGAGCTGTAGAATATCTGATAGAAAAAAATACGAATACAAATTACGGCTCACTTTCATGCTAGGAACCTAGTGACGTGCGCATGCGCGTACCTTGTACATGTATCGCTATAGTCAGTGGCTTTCAAACAAAGAGCATTCCACCCAAATACGTACAAGTGTGTGGCTCGCTGACAATAATGAATTTTTTTCAATACTAGTTGGCTTATGAAGCTTGGTTTAGGTTTTATTCTGGCTGTTTTTTTTTTAACTGAAAAAACACTAATTTACTGTTTTCCAATACTACTTGACCTTAAAAAGCTCGGTTTAGGTTAAGTTTTGTATTTTTTGAACTAAAAAATACTGATTCACTGTTTTCCAATACTAATTGGCCTGGAAAGCTCGTTTTAGGTTATGTTAAAGTTGCTTTTTCTTGAATGTAAAATACTAGTCCCCACCGTTCTAGTGCCACTGGAAAATTTCTTCAAATCTCTGTGGCGCCATCTCTTTTTACTTTTATAACTACCACTAGGTTCCTATTGTGAAAATCTACCAAAATTACTTATGGTCTAATGGAAGACTCTATTCGCATACGAAAGTTTAATAGAATAACATCACTTCTAGATTTCAAATTAGTTTGCAGCAACAGATTGATAATTGACAACTGACGCATGCGCACAAACAGTTTAGAAGTGTATGCGTACGTTCCGTTTGTATCTCAAAATTTGAGAAAGAATGAATAATGACAAATGATACTTTCATCATCGTTTTCACCCAAGCTTATCGTGTTTTATCAGCTCAATGCAGTTTTTAGGAGAAATATAGAAACACTACAAATACGTAATTGATAGAACTATTTATATTATAATATGAATTTGTGTCATCATATTGTAACATGATCTATTTGATGATTAATAGATTATTGTACAAAATATTTAGGTACAGTTAGTTCCTTGAAAAATATTTGATTCATATTTTTAAACAAATAAAAAATTCAGATTGATGGCCCCATTGTCGTAATCTAATGTCATTACGCTATTTGATTCATTGTTAGGTTATGGACTGATGGTTGTCACCAATTTTGATCAATGTAAACTCCTATTTGTTGATTCAATTTAATTTTCAATGTATTGGCTTCATTGATTGAAAGGGATTTTATAATCTGCTGATGATTGCATGTTTCATTGTTGTACCTCAACAAAATGTACTATTGGATTGGTTGGTCCTTGCAATATATGTGTTAATGTCTGATTCATACATTTATAACGTAGAAAGAGCACCTTACTGATATTTTAATGGAATATTATGTACAAAATTATCATTAAGAACTCCTCCAAGTTGAGTATCTTTTGGTACATATCTTCTGTGATCCATATAGGCTACGTTTGTTGTGTATAACCTGTGAACAACAATGAACTCTTGAATTCAACAATGCCATTCAAGTCTCTAGTGCATACATCAGATTTATTTTCTACGCATTGAATCATTAGCTCATGAATAAACATCAGATCCTAGGCTTTTGGATGACAAAAACTTCAGATCGAAATCTTAGAATTACTGGGATTTGCTACTCTTTTCAATGAACTTGATATAGCTAAAGATCTTCCAACGGTATATAGCAGTATGATATAATTGTCTTTATATCAAACTTTGAATGAATATTTGCAGTATATGTACATCGATCGAATTTTTGGGATCGAAAGCAGAATCATCAAGTAATTATCTCCTATCATTTTCCATTTCATTTACCCAGTGAATAGGAACATCCATAATGAATATCAAATTGGTCACTTTTTTATAGTATACAGAATAAATACGTTGAATCTATTCGAGTATTATTTTATTATTTGAATCATCCACACCCAAGCTTATCGTGCTTCATCAGCTCAATGCAGTTTTCAGGAGAATTATTTTCCACATAACCCCAAATAAAAAGTTGATGAGAATATTTATTCTTTTATTGCAGAATATTTATCACATGTTCCAAACTATAGTCACTTGAGATATTTCAAGTGGCATTTATTCTTCAGTACTTGTTTGACAGGAAATCAATACTGTAAATCAGGATATAAATCGTATCTAGAAAATAGTATATTCAAATGATGGATCGTCAGAAAATGGATGAATCAGTATTAGTGAATTAAATTCATATCACTCAAGCAGACGTTTCAAATCTTATTAATTCTTATCCAGTACCTACAAATAATTGAATTTTCTTCAATAATATCACCACAAAACTATAATTATGTGATTAGATATGTAGGTACCAAGTAGACTGACTGAACTTCTCTTCAACCTGCAGCGCTAATCATGAATTTATTGTATGCATGTTTCTGAAATATTCTTAAATATAAGATAAATTGTCTAGTGTATTCATGAATACATGCTTATGGTCCATTCATCTCAAATACTTTTCTTGATGATTTATTCGACTCTACGATATAAAATACGGAGTTAGTTATATAATTATGAATACATACCAATGAATAACCTTATTCCGTTGATGATCCTGAATGGATATATTCGATTTGAGAGATGTCTAAAAAAATTTGTCGCAAAAGCCAGAATACTTTTTATAAATAAGGCTGGGCAACAACGGTCATTACCACTATTACCAGTTCAATATTATGAAAGAGTAATTGATGGTGTGTTAATACAATAACGACGATAATTGAAATGTTATGCTCGTCCTCATGGTGGTAATAGAGCAGAACTTATTGATACGCTAGGATGACAATTATTTTCATATTAGGCTCAAATTATTCAATATAATATTAATTCTGAATGCAGAGGGTAATAATCAAAAAATTCAGTAATAGATCACATTTAACACATTCTGGACATAATTTCAGATACTTTTGCTTCGTTGATTTGATAAGTTTTCGACGAAATTCAAGACAAGGCTTTGAGAAGCTAATGAAATAATATTAATTGTCCAAGAATCACTTACTACGTATATCGCTGTGACATATTCCATAACAACTGCGCTATTCTGCCCCTTTGTGAACTGATAACAATATATATTTTCATTCAAAAGCTTGTATCATGATTTTACTGTAAATATATATCAAAATTGTAATAAATATGAATTTCCTAAAATCTCACATTGAAAACATAGTATCAACGGCTTATCTAAGTATTAAATGCCCAAGAAAAATGGCGGATGTCCAGGCATGCGCACAAAAAAATTCCAATTATGAAAAGAGCTATTGTAGGCATCTCATATAAAAGTAAGTTTCTTGATTGAAAGAATTGATTTCCTGATAACAAATGGAATCGTTATCATCGAGCATTCTACTATAACAACTTCTAGTAAATTCTCAAGCATAACCTGAAAAATATTACATAAATTACACTCTAATTACAAAAATAGGTTTCTTGATTACTAGAATCAATTTTCTCATAACAATTACATGTTGAAATCATCTTGGAACCTATGCGATCGCTTGTTTGAAAGAATTTATATTGTACAAAATATGCCTGTTTTCTATTTTGTGTTGAAAATGCATTAGTATTGTGACATTATACTTTATTCCAAGAAATGTTTGAGTATAGCCTGAAAAATATTACATATGATTATCATTTTGTTAATAATATACAATTAAACTACTCACTCTCTATTTATCAGATGTGTACATTGTTGTGAACTGGCATTGACATTTTGCGTGAAAGCGAGTACGCATGTGCAGTTTCTGCTTATGAAATAAGTTGGCAATACTGACGTCCTATTGAATGTCAAAATATTTATTTCTATTAAAATAAGCTTGATGGAAGCTTCAAATACATTACAAATTATCCATTTGAATATTTTATTTATATAACAATACATAATATGTATATTTAATAGTGAATTTTGTGATATTTTGAGAAATATTTCAAATACCTGTATGTCAAACTTGACAGAAGCGACCCGATGTTCATTAATTTTTTGTCAGGGATAACTTGAGAATATTCTGACGGCCGGTGAACTGTCATTTTTGACAATTGTAATCGATGGTTTTGGCCTTCTCCTGTGATTACTATATATGTGATGGTATTCAAATATATAAAAGGCACTAGTCCTCATTAAGATTTATTGAATAGAGAAGAAATGAACAAAATTGAATATACCGTTTAAGCTGTAGCTATGGATAAAAATTTTTTTGGGAACATACAACTGACAGTTCTAATTCAAAAAATTTAAGCAAATTAGTATATAGGACTAGCGCTTGGCCTGCTACGCAGGCCTAAGCCCTAGGCTTCGCAGCTCGATATGTGAACCGCCTCCGGCAAATATTCTGTCTCTATAAGATAAATTCCAAGTACATTTTTAGCCCACAAAACCTTCGTGCTCCGTATTATATTTGTGCATTTTTCCCTACTCGTGATTTTACTGTTTTTTATTGACAATTCTCAATATCATTCCATGTATTCATCAATCGGATAAATTGGTTCTAACTCTTCCACGAATTACAAAGTCTAAATTCAAAACTTCACAGCGAGATAACATGTCTGTGCCATGTTTCGCATATTCTCAGACATTGCTTTACTGTTTTCGAATACAAATTAGAGTATTAGTTATTACAACTCATGTGATCCTTCTGTTTTATTTTGACGACATACTTACATCCTTACAATTTGCTTCGCTCGTCAATTTGCATGTAATCACAATCTTTCTGTCTCCTTTACAACTCTCACTATCATTTTGAATAGATATGGTTGATAATGCTGACTGAAATGATGCATGTACATCGAATATACAAAAAGATGGTTACTCCAGGTGGAACCGAGAATATCGAGTGAAAAAGTGAAATAGAATTTCAGTTGAAATTTTGTGTTTTCATCACTTACACCCATCATCCTAAATATTTCTATCAGGAGAATCATTCAGTAGATTCCTTCCATGAATTAGCGTATCTGATTTCTGAGCTCAATTGCGAGATTGAAAGACCGACTATTTTCTCCGTAGTAACATTGATCCTCATAGATTTCCTTCTAAATCACTGCTTTGAGTCTTAATCACTTAGCTCCAATGGTACATTCGGAGAAACATGCATGTTCCACGTTCCTATAGTAATAATTTTGGAGCTCATGCACTCTGCTATACTTTTGCTTTCCAAAAACATGTTTCTTATTCATTCAGGCACTACTCACAAGCCCACGCTACATGTTCTGACTTCTTGTATAGAGCTACAATATTCAATTTTCTCTGGAATTGTGATTTAACTTGTACTGAAATCAATTCAACATTATTCATTAAATCAATATTAGTTGTTCAAAGTGCCTATTCAATAGAATACAATATCAAGGAATTGATCAAAATAATGAAATTGATGAATGTAGCAATGAAAATGTTGACAGCTGTTGTATCATCTGACTACTCGTTATCCGATTCCTTAATATCCAACAAAAAACTCATGTTCTTCACAATTACAATATATTTCAATAACAGATATTATGAAAAACACTAAAAGAAAAATAATATCTGACTCTTACAAAATATCTCTTACGCACGCGCCTGCGCACGCGCACGCGAGCGTCAACGTCACACCTAACAATGTTACCAACTGTTGGAATAGATGTCTGTGTTGATTGTTCCAATGACATTCATTAAAATCAGCTGATTACAACAGTATATTTTTACTTGCAGCAACCCGTATCATCTATCAACATTTTCCGCGAAGACCGTTTCTTGAATAACTACGTTTAATCTGAGAATAAAGTATTGAATCTATCCATATCATGTGTCTCCTACACTTCTTGAGAAATTAATTTTTCTCAATCCCATATATGATTTCTCTCTCTCTATTACAATATATTTCAATAACTGATATTATGAACAAACACTGAAAGAAAAATAATATCTGATTCTCACAAAATATCTCTATCCACTCTTTCTTACGCACGCGCCTGCGCACGCGCACCTGAGAGTCTACGTCACACCTAACAATGTTACCAACTGTTGGAATAGATGTCTGTGTTGATTGTTTCAATGACATTCAATAAAATCAGCTGATTACAACAGTAAAATTTCACTTGCAGCAACCCGTATCATCTATCAACATTTCCCGCGAAAACCCTTTCTTGGATACGTATAATCTGAGAATAAAGCACTGAATCTATCCATATCATGTGTCTCCTACATTTCTTGAGAAATTAATTTTTTCCAATCCCATATATGATTTTTCTCATCGATATTACCAATTATTATTAAATTGGAAGTTCCAACCAATAATTCTCATTTCGTTTTATCTTCGTTCACGTCATCTACCATTTTATCGTATTTGTAGTTTTTAAATACAAAGATATATTTTGTTGACGTTTAATAAAATTGTACAATTTGAGGCAAAGAATATCCAAAAAGCCATGAATCTCGTTAATATTTAACAATTTGACAGGCCTGTATGTAAGTAGATGAATTAATTTGGTTCTAAAATCTTGTTCGCATATGTCTATTCTTACAAGGGTCTTACCTATGGGTTATTGAAATTTAGTCCTAAAATGTACCACTAATAGCAGTGATGCACGTTTCAACTTTCAGTTTAAGATCTCATGGTACTTGCAATATATATGTCTATGTCTGATTTACTCATTTGAAACGTAAACAGAGCAAAAATGTTTGAATTGAATAATTCGTACAACGCTATTATTGAAGACTTCTTCAAGAAGAGAATCATTTGAAAAAAGCATTATTCAGGTACTTATCTTCTGTAGTCCATATAGGCTATGTTTGTTGTGTACAACCTGTGTACAATAATGAGCTCATGAGTCCAACAATCACACTCTAGTCTCTAGTGCATACATCAGAATTGCCTATACTATGTATTAAAACATTAACTCATGAAATGAATCAACATTAGAGCCTAGACTATTAGATGTCAAAAACTACAGACCAAAGTCTTAGAACCACTGAGATTTGTTACTCTCCCCAATGCACTTGTCATCAAGAAAATATTTCATATCCAATTTTGTATACCAATTGAATAGGAACATCAACACTAAATAAGAAATTAGTGATTTTTGATATTGTAATAAAATGATATGTATTATACAGAATATTCACGTACAGTTTATTTCAGTAATATGTTATAATTTACATTTTTCAAAATAAATGATGACAATCGATATTTTCATCATCGTTCTCACCCAAGCTTAGTGTGTTTCATCAGCTCAATGCCGCTTCCAGTAGAATTACTCTCTACATAACCTCAAATACGAAGTTATTTAAGTTCATTGAGTGATGTATGATTTATATCTTTCAACAAGTACAAAATATTGATTGATGGCTCCATTATCGTAATATTATAATCAGTTGATTATTGCTTGTTTCATTGTTGACTCAAGCAAAATGTTCGATTGGCTGGGTTTATCAAGTCTTCAACTCAAATTTATTCAACTGAAAGAGATGTGAGAATAGCATGAACTAAACTATTACTAAACAATATTGAATATCTAAATAAATACTCGAGCATTGTCGAATATTTACCACATGTACCAGCTAAACTATAATTGACATGTTTCAAACTTCATTCAATCTTCAGTACTTATTTCATCCACAACAGAGAAACATCATGAATCAAAATATCCCTTGATTATAAGAATCGATTTCTTCATAACAATTATATGTTGAAATCATTCTATAACTTAGCCAACAACTAATCCATTCTGCGATCAGGCATATTCTGCGTTGAAAATGCATGAATATCGTGACATATTACTTCATTTCAAAAAATGTTTGAGTATAGCCTGAAAATTATTACATAAAATTGTCATTTTGTCAATATTATTCAATTAAACTACTTACTTTCTATTTATTAGATGTGTACATTGTTGAAAACTGGAATTGGAATTTTGCGTAAAAGCGAGTACGCATGTACATTCTTCGCTTGGGAAATAAGTTGGCAATACTGAATTTATTGATATGTCAAAAAAATAGTAATTTCAATATTTAAACATAATATCAGCTTAAAATGTACCACAAGTGATTTGCTCATGTTTGTTATAAATGTATTAACACATAAATTTGTGAGAATTTTTCTCATCCTGCAATATTCAATGAAATAATATTGAAACCTAAACGTCAAAGCTGACAGATATAATCGATGTTCAACAATTATTTGTACATGGCTACTATCTTCACGTGAAAGCGAGTACGCATGTATATTCTGCGCTTGGGAAATAAGTTGGCAATACTGAATTTATCGAAATGTCAAAAAAATAACTATTTTAATATTTAAGCATAATATTAGCTCAAAATGTATCACAAGTGATTTGCTCATGTTTGTAATAGATGTATTAATACATAAGTTTGTGGAAATCTTTATCATTCTGTAATATTCAATGAAATAATATTGAAACCTAAACGTCAAAGCTGACAGATGTCATCGATGTTCAACAATTATTTGTACATGCCTACTATGTCCAGGATGAATTTTTGACGGTTTTTGATTTTTTATACGAAACCTGTAAGACTGAAAAAATTGAGACCCCCAAAAGGCACTGCTCGTTAAGAATATCAAATTTATAAAAAAAAAATCATGGTAATCAGAGTTCTCGTTTAGGCTGCAGCCGTGGTTAACTGAAAGTGTATCTTATGCCTTTTAGTATATAAGACTAGCGTTTCGACCTGCTTCGCAGGTCTAAGCGCTAGGCTTCGCAGCTCCATATGTGAACCGCCTCCGGCAAAAATTATTTCTCAATAAGATTAGTCCCAATCATAATTCAAGCATACAGAATTCTCCTGCTCCATATTAAATTTCTGCATTTTTCCCTAATCGTGATTTCACTCTTTTTTATAGACAATTCTCAATGTTATTTCATGTATTTATTGGAGAAAAATTATTGATTTCAACTTCTTCACGAATTACAAAGACTCTAGGCGTCGTAGAACTATCTTTTCAAAAGAACCACTCTTGCCGCACAATTTCCAATATTATACATAGGTCTTGATACTCACCGGTAAGGGTATTTATTATCAAAGCAGCTTATTACCCAAGTAACAATTATGACCAAATATGACGTCGATATTACGTCACATTTTTGGTCATAATCGCGTCAGCAAGACGTCAATGCGTGGAGCTATATGACGTCATATTATGACGTAAGTTTGACGTCATATTATGACGTAGGTTTGACGTCATATAATGACCTGAGTTTGACGTCATATTATGACCTAAGTTTGACTTCAAATTATGACCTTAGTTTGACGTCACATTATGACCTAATTTTGACGTCATATTATGACTTGAATTCAACATCACTTTATGATCTTAGTCATCACCTGAAAATTCCTCAAGAAGTAAATAATAATGAAATAATTAATATAGAACATCATAATGTTATAGGATAACATTATAACGTTGCATATCACCTATTTGAGTACTATTTATTCAAGGAACTTTTAGATAATTAGTGAATAATAAAACATTATTATATTTTCACTTGACTTATTTAAAATACAAATATATTACAGGTAATGAAAGACTATCAAGTAAAAAAAATATATATGTATCAAAACCTAAAAAGAAATCAATCACCATGACAAAAAAAAAACTGATCTCCAAGTATCTGTGAATTCTGGACCAATTTTCGTATACCTTTGGGTTATTTATTCAAATGTTGTGACCATGACGATAGTGTCAACAGCCGGCACTGCAGCAATTGAGTCGAAATTTGTAAAATGCACCATTATATACAATCATCCTGGAAAACAATTTCATATGATTTTCAGTAATTCAAGATTCAACACTATTATTCAGATCCTATCGATCATCAGCATTGTAGCTAGAAAAATTTTCAATAATTGATATGAAATTCGGAAATATCTTTTATGATACATTTGTTTCTAGATTTTAAAATTCTTCTAAATCGATAGCAAATTAATCAATATGTTGGATATACGATGAGTCACCTATTTCTAATTTTAATATAGATACCTACCTTTCAATAACTTTAACAAAATTCTTGAGTGGAGCAATATCATGCAAACAAACAAATGAACCTCCCTGAACTGAACTACAAAAGGAAAACCGTTGATGGTACCTTGATATTTCAATAGTCCGAATCTTATCGAAGATTTCCGAACTGTTGTTAAAGATACGTTGGGTACCAGGAGGCTCCCAAAATCAAATATGTTACCCTTTGAATGCTTGTAACCCAAATAAATAGAGGATCAGGCTCTTCACTTTTATTGATAGACTGTTTAGAGAAATTTATAGGAATAAATAAGATTTTATCTACACTGGAATATAATAGCCAAAGGCATCTTATTTATATTTTATAACTTAACTCGTTCAAAATTTGAACACTGATCTCTATATGATAATTTGTAACTTCATATCTAGATAACTGATACTCATAATGTCGGATTTAAGTTATAAAATGGATGCTGGGATAAAAATGTTACATACGTCACAAAATGACGTCGAACTTAGGTCATAAAGTGACGTTAAGCTAAAAAATAACAAAACGTCAAATTATGACGTCAGTTCAACGTTTTATGACGTCAATGTATGACCTCAATTTGACTTGAAATGTGACGTCGATTCGACATCTTATGACGTCGAAATGTGACCGTCAGATTATGACTTCATTATGACCAAAATCTGACGTCACATTCTGGTCATTGTTACTTGGGTAGTTATTCAAACTACTAAAGACGGCGTTACGATCGACAAAATAAATGTGCGAGGAAAACAGAAAATGTGCATCAGAAAGACAAGAAACAGCGATTCGAATCATTCAAGTCTGGATTGAATATTTAATTTCACATCCTAAAATTCATTGATATATAGCACTCAATATCAATAATATCCAAGATATTGCTATCAAGTAGCTATAGAATATCCAATGTTTCATAATAATTACATTTAATTCTTTTGTATTCACAAAAATTGATATTTGACCTTGCGACAAGTGAATGTTTCTCTCAATCTCGCTTGAACTATTATCATAAGTAGATTTATAATCATCAACTACAATATATTACAGCTTCTCACATCTTTAGGAACCAATAATAACTAAATACTTCAATAAGAGTCAATCCTTTGCCAATGGTAGTGAGATGCTAGTGTCAAGACCTATATATAAGACCGTGGTGCGTGAATTAACATGCTCTATTTCTGCATCGGAATTGCAAATTGTTAATACCCCTGTGAAAATACTTTACTTCCTGTATCAAATTGGCAACACAATGTAAGAGTTAGCGAACATCATTAATTTCTTATACATTCATGTTATTCCTTCTAATTTGCAACATGTTTTGTCGAACGATCATCAACGCTACCATCGTCAAACCTTGGCATGGGGCGTTTAAATATGAGTATAAATAATTCTTATTTCTCATTTTATAATAAATAGAATAAAACCGCTAATAACTTTGGGAAATCTGCCAGGTGAATGTTGTGCCAATTAATTCAGGGATCAATCTGAGTTATTTTCTATTACTCATGCAGGATGCGTACTATTTTGCGCACGTAAATGGCTCTTTGGCTTTTGAGTGCGCCAGGTATAATTTATGTGCGACAAGTAAACTTGTCGCACGCAAACCATTTATCGCTCGAAAAAAATAAGTGCAAAATAGTACTTATCTCGCATTCGTAATAAAGAATAGTATCTCCAACTCGTGCGGTGTTGTCAATTGCCCACTTCGCTCTCGTGGGCAATCAAAAACTTATCGCACTTGTTGCACAATATACTATTATATTCTTGGATAAGTACTACCGTTTATGAAATAAACGCAGAGAACTCTAAAGTTTCATCGAAGAAGTTTTGGTAACACCGATTGGATCTATCTTATTTATGAATTTGAACCTATTTTTTTGATAAAGGACTTGATTGTGAAATTTTAGTCGAAGATTTCTAGCCGATCTCAAGTTATCGTGCTTTTAGAAATAAACAAACACAACGACTGACTTTCTTTTAAATTATGTTTTTTTGGGTTCAGTAGGGTCTAAAACGTAGAGATTCATTGGAAGCGTTAACTGTCATACTTTTTTGTAAATGCATCTCAGTTGTTGATTTTGATTTCAATTTTAAATGAAGTTGCATACCAATAGCGGAAAAAAAAATTGAGAGTAATTACAATAATACACATTTCTTCTCCATCGTCTTCTACACCTGATTTATGAGCCATTCAATTAGTTCATTTGCCTATCAATTTCGACCCTTGTAACAAAATCAGGATATACGATGTGACACAATGATCGAGTTCAATAAGAAACTTTTCTTCCAAGTCTGAACAAAGAATAAGGGCGTTTTTATTTTCAATGTAATTTTGAGAATTCAAACCTTTCTCGGGATGCTTATTTCCACACATGCCAAAACGCTATGAACCTCACTTTCATATATTTGTGCGGAATTTTATTACAAAAAGCAAATTGGCTCCAAATATATCTCCAAGGATATTTTAAATCCGAAGCGAATTTGTCCGAATCAATTGAAAGTTAAGACTCAACTTAGTAGCCTGAATGTATTTATTCAGAAAAACTGGTAAATATAATTAACGTCTCAGTTGTTATGCTGACTCATATTTCACATCTGAAACAGCATTAAAAGATGAAGAATAAATTGCTTGAATAGAGAACCAATCGGTTGTTTTTTGACTACAATAAAAATAGATCAGAAAAAACCCTGAATTGTTGAATAAAACCATCTACGCTTTGTATTTTGGAATTTTTTCACTTCAGTGACCATTGAATGATCACAGCTATCAGTTTGCAATCGATTGCAACAATATTTTGTTTATCCCTATAATGACTGAGTGGATGAGAATAAGATTTAGGGATTATAGTTGTTCGCTGCTAGCGATAAATTTATTATTGGTTGATCACAACAACAGATGGGCTGATTGAAACAATATTTTGTTGATAGCAATGATAGAGAAGGTAATCCTAATTATCAATTGCTGATAGTGGCTAGTAGGTAGCATTTTTTGTTGATTATACTAATAACTTTTCCATTAAAGTATGTGGTTGATAATACAATATCCATTGAATAGTCATTCTACCGATTGCAACAATCAACCTTTGATCACAATTGGAATTGAGTAAATGACAACAATAATTTTCACCAAGTTTTTATCGTTTATCTAATGAATCAGCAATAAATTCACAATTAAAATTAAAATTGTGTTGATCACAACGAATGATTGTTGCTCGTGACAATCTACAATCGATGATTTCTACTCAGGAGTTATTGTTGATAATATAATCATAATATTCACTACAAAAACAAAACTAGTTTGAAAGAAATTGCTGTTGCAGTCTTTTTGATAAGAACAGCAAAATTACTCATTAAATCAATATTAGTTGTTCGAAGTGCCTATTTAATCGAATACAATATTTGGGGATTGATCAAAATAATGAAATTGATGACTGAAGCAATGAAAATGCTGACAGCTGTTCTATCATCTGACTAATCGTCATCCGATTCCTTCATATTCAACAAAACATTCTTGTTCTGCACAATTACAATATATTTCAATAACAGATATTATAAACAAACAATAGAAGAACAATAATATCTGACTCTTGCAAAACATCTCTATCCACTCTATATTACGCATGCGCACCCAAGCGTCTACGTCACACCTAACAATGTTACCAACTGTTGGAACAGATGTCTGTGTTGATTGTTTGGAATCAGCTGATTACAACAGTAAATTCTTACTTACAGTAACCCGTATAATCTACCAACATTTTCCGCGGAAACTCTTTTCAGAATAATTACTTTTAATCTTTTTATACCATGTGTCTCCTACACTTTTTGAGAAATTTTCAATATTGGTCAATGATTGTAGTGGATATACAGAATAGGTATAAACGTACAGTTTATCAAAGTATTATTTCATTATTTAAATCGTTTACACCCAAACTTATTGTGTTTCATCAGCGCAATGCAGGTTTCAGGAGGATTATCTTCTACATAACCTCAAATACAAAGTTAATCGGAATATTTATTTTTTCATTGCAGAATATTTACCACATGTACCAAACTACAAGTCCTCGACATATTCCAAGTGGCATTTCATCTTCAGTACTTATTTTATAGGGAAACTATATTGTAAATTAGAGTATAAATCGTATCTTGAAAGTAGTATAATCAAATGATGAATCGTCGGGAGATGGATGAATCAGTATAAGTGGATCAAATTCATATCACTTGAACAAAAATTTGACATCTTATTCATTCTTCTCCAGTGCCTACACATAATTGAATGCTCTTCAACAATATCACTTTGGAATCGTATTCATCAAGCATTCTGCTATAGCAGCTTCCAATGAATCCTTGAGCATAACCTTGAAAATATTACATGGAGTTACACTTCAAGAATTTCTTGATTATAATAATCGCTCTCCTTATAACAATTACATGTTGAAATCATCTTGAAAATTATGCGATCGCTTGTTTGAGAGGATTTATGTTGTACAAAATATGCCTGTTTTCTATTTTGTGCTGAAAATGCATGGGCATTGTGACATTATACTTTATTCCAGAAAATGTTTGAGCATAGCCTGAAAAATATAACATAAAATCGTCATTTTGTTAATATTATTCAATTGAACTACTTACTTATCATTTATAAGATGTGTACATTGTTGTGAACTGGCATTGACATTTTGCGTCAAAGCGAGTACGCATGTGCAGTTTCTGTTTGGGAAATAAGTTGGCAAGACTGACATTCTATTGAATGTCAAAAAATTTATTTTAATTGAAATAAGCTTAATAGAAGCTTTGAATACATCACAAATTATTCATTTAAATGTTTTATCCATATAACAATACTTAAAATCTTGATTCAATAGTGAGTTTTGTAATATTTTGAATATTATTTCAATACCTGTATGTCAAACTTGACAGAAGGGACCCGATGTTCATCAATTTTCTAGCATTGATAGCTTGATATTATTTCAAACTGTCACTTTTGACAATTCTCACTGATGGTTTTCGATTTTTCCTGTAAATACTATACATGTAATAATTTTCTAACATATAAAAGGCACTCCCCCTCGTGAATACGCAATTTACAAAAAAAAAAATTCAAAAATCGACTGAACCGTTTGGGCTGTAGCCTCGGGCAAAGTCGAATTAGTAATCCTCACACTTGGCCTTTTAGTATAGTTTAGATAGCGTTTCGACCTGCTTCGCAGGTCTAAGCGCTAGGCTTCGCAGCTCCATATGTGAACCGCCTCCGGCAAAAATTATTTCTTGATAAGATTAGTTCCGATTATAATTTTAGTCTACAGAATCCTTCTGCTCCATATAATATTTCTGCATTCTCTCTGATTCGTGATTTCACTGTTTTTTATAGACAAATCCCAATGTTTTTTTATGTATTTATCTGGAGAGAAATTATTGATTTCAACTCCTTCACAAACTGCAGAAACAGTAGGCGTCGCAGCTCCATATATGTACCGCCTCTCTGACAAGAATTCTTTTTTTACAAAATCAATCTCGAATGTGAATTGAGCTCACATAATTCCTCTGATTCATATTATATTGCTACACTTTCTCTGCCCGTGATTGAATTGATTGACAGTTTCCAATGATATCTAGGTAAAATTCCTTGAGAAAATCATTAGTTTCATTCCCTTTAAGGATTAGCGACGAGATGGCTAAATTGTTCCTCTAGTAGAACCATATTTTAAACCGGGCCTAAGACTATTATTATAAGTAGATATATAATCGTCAAATACAATATATCACATCTTGAGGAACTAATAATAGCTAAATACTCCAATAAGAGTCAACCTCTTACCAATGGTAGTGAGACGCTAGTGCCAAGACCTGTATATAAAACCGTGATGCGTGAATTTACATGCTCTATTTCTGCATGGGAAACTGCAAAAGTTTTACAAATTGCCAATACCACTAAGAATATACTTTACTTCAAGTATTAGGTTCGCAACATTCCAAGAGTTAGCAAACATAATTTTTTACTTATATATTCATGTTGTTCTTTCTTATTCGCAACGTTTTTCGTCTAACGCATCGTCAACGCTACCATCGACAAACCTTGGCATGCCACGTCCAAATATAAGTATAATAAACTCTAATTCTGCATTGATAATAATTATATCCCTACTTTAAAAAAATTCATCCAGCTTCATAATCAATAAAATAAAACCGATAATAATTTTGGGAAATGCTCCAGGTGAATGTTGTGCCTATTTATTTATGAATATGAACTTATTTTTTGGATAAAAAACTTGGATATAAAATTTCAGTCAAAGATTTCTAGGCGTTCTCAAGTACTCGTGTTTTGAGACATAGACAAACAACGACTGACTTTTTTTGAATTATGTTTTTGGGCTCAGTAGGGTCTAAAAAGTGAAGATTCATTGAAAGCGACAACTGTCCTTATACTTTCCTGTAAATGCGTCTCAGTGGTTGATTTTAATTTTAATTTTGAATGGAGTTGCACACCAATAGCGAAAAAATTGATGATTGAAAACTTAGATATGTAACTTCAAATTCCAAATATTTAGGAAAGCTATGCAGAGCAAGTATTGAATATGTTACATTCAATAATATTCGAGTATGTTACCTATTGTATTCATAATCAAATTTCAAATATACATTTGCTCCAATTACTGAAAATTTGCAAGATGATAGACATAAACCGATGAACACAAGCTTTTTCTTTCAGAGCCCCTTGAAAATTTTTGATAACAAAATGAATTTAATGGAGATCAATCAGGCACATCTTTGGCAGAATTCAGTTGAAGAGTTTCTGATTGCGTTCAAGAAATTTTATGTGATTGCTGATATCTTCCACTTCAAGTTGCTAGAAATAAGAGATTGAAATTATTGTAAATTGACGATGATGGACTCAAATTTCATGCTATACTTTGTTTCTAACAATTGGTTACTTCATCTTGATAACAATAATATTATATCTCTTAATAACAAAAATAAATATCCTAATTATATGAATGGATTCTCTTATAACAATTATATGGTAATTTCATCTTGAAGTTCATTCAATAACTACATGACTCTACGATCTCTTGTTTGATAAGAATTTTATAGTGTGAAATATGCATGTTTCCTATTTTGTATTCAAAATGCAATAATATTGTCGCATATTACTCCTATCCTAGTAATTTCTAAGCATAACCTGGAGAAGATCACAGAGATTTGTCATTTCATTATTATTATTTGATTAAACTACCTACTTTCTCTTCTATGAGATGTGTACATTGTTGTGAATTGAAATTGGAAATGTGCGCAAAAGTGTACCAATAAATAGTATAATCAAATGATAGATCGTCGGATGATGGATCATCGGATGATGGATGAATCAGCAGGATTAGTATAATTTCACTGACATACGCAGTAATTAGATACCAAGTAAACTGACTGAACCTCTTCACAACCTGCAGCGCTAATAATGAATTCATTATGAGCATGTTTTCTACAATATTTGTAAATGTGGTATAAATTGTCTAGTGCATTCATAATTACTTAGTCATGTTCAATTTTCCTTTAAAACTGTTCTTAAGGATTTATTCAATTCTACGGTACAAAATACAAATTTACTTGAGTAATTAAACAGAATTCATCATATGCTTACAGTTTATTTGAGTGAAGTTTCATAATTTACATTTCTCAACAGATGAATAATGTTAATTGATACCTCCATTGTTGTTTTTAACCAATCTTTTCTTAATTCAAACTGAGAGTTTTCACAAATTAGAAATTGCATATATTCTCTCCTAATTACTTTGAATAATACACTTTTTATTCGACATGCCAGTTAAAAACGGTCCAAGAGCTTTTATGGGACCAATATCTTAGCCTCCAGGTTGATCGGAATACTGAGTCGATTTACTCTCAATGAATACACATGATTTGAAACACTGTTTCTAGAAATTATATCAAGTTATAAGAGCAACAAATATATACATCAACTACCTGAACAGATCTAATTTGAATCTTCTGACTGCATGAATTCAGTTATGATGTTATTGATGTCTGATGCACGACTAACAGTAGATGGAACTGTCTGATAGCAAAGTACAATTTTGTGCTATTGTAAGACTGGTCCAGAAGACTTAAATCGAAGTAGCACATTTTTAACTGAAATAGATCATAGAATAACTATAATTCTATAATACATTTCGGTTAAGAAAGGTCCAAAGATTCTTTTGGGACTATGATTCTGGCCTTCCGATTGACCATGATGCGAACCAGTTTCACATAAGCACAATAACACTTGGCTATGTGTCAGTTGCATCATTTATCAGTTGCTCATCAATTATCATAAACAGATTATTTTGAAGATTCAAATTTGCTTCCATTCGGTTAATATGTGACTATATTTGTTGCTCTTATTTCTTGACTTCATTTCTAGCAAACTTGTTGTGAAACCTATATTCATTGTGAGTGGATCATATTCGCATTTCAGTCTATTGGAAGACTTAAATCGTAATGCCGTAAGAGCCCTTGGACCATTCATGACATAAATTAACCATAGAAAAAAATACTTTTGATCACTTCTAACAATTATTCATTGAACTTGATACTTTCCCTGCAATATACTATTTCATACATTGTTATCTATTATACAGATTGATACAATATTTTAGAATCTGCTGTCTCATTATAAATTCAAAATATTCCCATGTCACGAAATTCTAATTTTTCGTGAACATATAAAATTTCATTTTCTCATATCGCTAAAACAATAAGTATTGTAAAAGCTGTAGAATATTTGATAGAAAAAAATACAAATACAAATAACGGCTCACTTTTATGCTAGGAACCTAGTGACGGGCGCATGCGCGTACCTTGTACATGTATTGCTATAGTCAGTGACTTTCAAACAAAGAGCATTCCACCTAAATAGGTACAAGTGTGTGGCTCGCTGACAATAATGAATTTTTTTCAATACTAGTTGGCTTATAAAGCTTGGTTCAGGTTTTATTCTGGCTGTTTTTTTTTTTGAACTGAAAAAACACTAATTTACTGTATTCCAATACTACTTGACCTTAAAAAGCTCGGTTTAGGTTAGGTTCTGTATTTTTTGAACTAAAAAACACTGATTTACTGTTTTCCAATACTAATTGGCCTGGAAAGCTCGTTTTAGGTTATGTTAAAGTTGCTTTTTCTTGAATGTAAAATACTAGTTCCTACCGTTCTAGTGCCACTGGAAAATTTCTTCGAATCTCTGTGGCGCCATCTCTTTTTACTTTTATAACTACCACTAGGTTCCTATTGTAAAAATCTATCCAAATTACTTATGGTCTAATGGAAGACCCTATTCGCATACGAAAGTTTAATAGAATAACATCACTTCTAGATTTCAAATTAGTTTGCAGCAACAGATTAATAATTGACAACTGACGCATGCGCACAAACGGTTTAGAAGTGTATGCGTACGTTCCGTTTGTATCTCAAAATTTGAGGAAGAATGAATAATGACAAATGATACTTTCATCATCGTTTTCACCCAAGCTTATCGTGTTTTATCAGCTCAATGCAGCTTTTAGGAGAAGTATAGAAATACTACAAATACGAAATTGATAGAACTATTTATACTTGATTATGAATTTGTGTCATCATTTCTTCAGGCAATCTATGTGATCTAAGTGACAATGATTAAGTGATTCATGTTTCTTGGGTCGTTATTTGTTATCCTCACTTCTTCACTTTGTGATCACAAAATGACAATCCCCTTACCCTTTTGAATCGGACTTTTTGCATGTTCACGATGATTGCGATAGCAGAAACTGTGTAAATTTAAAAAATGGCGGATAGAACGGAACAAGAAAATCGTTGGTAATACAATGAGTGCACATTCCGCATCTTATATGATGGAATAAATATAGGAATAATCATACAATAATAGATAGTGCATGAAAAACAGACTATTTGATGAATTATAATAAAAATCAATACAGAAAAATTCTGATATTTTAACCAATCAAAAGAAAAAAAATCGCCAAAAATCATAGCAATAAAATATATTTTTTAAAACGAATATATAAATATTCTCAAATCAAAATATTTAATTTAGTATTCTCACTATAGGATCGCTGCAATAAATGATCCATGATTCGTAATTCGTTGTTTTCTTGTTTCAAAAAATAATCATGATTCACATACAGCAAATATGATCCTGAGATGCACAGTATGATTGTCGAAGAGACACGCCTATTGTAACATGATCCATTTGATGATTCATAGATTATTGTACAAAATATTTAGGTACAATTAGTTTCTCAAGAAATATTTGATTTATATTTTTAAACAAATAAAAAATTCAGATTGATGGCCCCATTGTCGTAATCTAATGTCATTACTCTATTTGATCCATTGTTAGGTTATGGCCTGATGGTTCTCACCAATTTTGATCATTGTAAACTCCTATTCGTTGATTCAATTGAATTCTCAATGTATTGGCTTCATTGATTGAAAGGGATTTTATAATCTGCTGATGATTGCATGTTTCATTGTTGTACCTCAACAAAATGTACGATTGGATTGGTTGGTCCTTGCAATATATGCGTTAATGTCTGATTCATACATTTAAAACGTGGAAAGAGCATCTCACTGATATTTTAATGGAATATTATGTACAAAATTATTATTAAGAACTCCTCCAAGTTGAGTATCTTTTGGATACATATCTTCTGTAATCCATATAGGCTACGTTTGTTGTGTATAACCTGTATACAACAATGAACTCTTGAATTCAACAATGCCATTCAAGTCTCTAGTGCATACATCAGATCTGTCTACTACGCATTGAATCATTAGCTCATGAATAAACATCAGAGCCTATGCTATTAGATGTCAGAAACTTCAGATCAAAATCTTAGAACTACTGGGTTTTGCTACTCTTTCCAATGAACTTGATACAGCCAAAGATCTTTCAACGGTATATAGCAGTATGATATAATTGTCTTTATATCAAACTTTGAATGAATATTTGCAGTATATGTACATCGATCGAATTTTTGGGATCGAAAGCAGAATCATCAAGTAATTATCTCTTATCATTTTCCATTCCATTTACCCAGTGAATAGGAACATCCATGATAAATATCAAATTGGTCACTTTTTTTATAGTATACAGAATAAATACGTTTAATCTATTCGAGTATTATTTTATTATTTGAATCGTTCACACCCAAGCTTATCGTGTTTCATTAGCTCAATGCAGTTTTCAGGAGAATTATTTCCTACATAATCGCAAATAAAAAGTTAATGAGAATATTTATTTTTTTATTGCAGAATATTTACCACATGTACCAAACTATAGTTACTTGAGATATTTCAAGTGGCATTTAATGTTCAGTACTTATTTTACAGGAAATCAATATTGTAAATCAGGATATAAATCGTATCTAGAAAATAGTATATTCAAATGATGGATGGTCGGAAAATGGATGAATCAGTATCAGTGAATTAAATTCATATCACTCAAGCAGACGTTTCAAATCTAATTAATTCTTCTCCAGTACCTACAAATAATTAAATTTTCTTCATTATTATCACTACAAAACTATAATTTTGTGATTATATAGATACCAAGTAAACTGACTGAACTTCTCTTCAACCTGCAGCGCTAATTATGAATTTATTGTATGCATGTTTCTGAAATATTCTCAAATATAAGATAAATTGTCTAGTGTATTCATGAATACATGCTTATGGTCCATTCATCTCAAATACTTTTCTTAATGATTTATTCGACTCTACGATATAAAATACGGAGTTAGTTGGATAATTATGAATACATACCAATGAATAACCTTATTCCGTTGATGATCCTGAATGGATATATTCGATTTGAGAAATATCTAAAAAAATTTGTCGCAAAAGCCAGAATACTTTTTATAAATAAGGCTGGGCAATAACGATCATTACCACTATTACCAGTTCAATAATATGAAAGAGTAATTGATGGTGTGTATACAATAACGACGATGATTGAAATGTTATGCTCGTCCTCATGGTGGTAATAAAGCAGAACTTATTGATACGCTAGGATGACAATTATTTTCATATTAGGTTCAAATTATTCAATACAATATTAATTCTGAATACAGAGGGTAATAATCAAAGAATTCAGTAAAAGATCACATTTAACACATTCTGGACATAATTTCAGATACTTTTGCTTCGTTGATTTGATAAGTTTTCGACGAAATTCAAGACAAGGCTTTGGGAAGCTAATTAAATAATATTAATTGTCCAAGAATCACTTACTACGCATATCGCTGTGACATATTTCATAACAACAGCGCTATTCTGCCCTTTTGTGAACTGATAACAATATATATTTTCATTAAAAAGCTTGTATCATGATTTTACTGTAAATATATATCAAAATTGTAATAAATATGAATTTCCTATAATCTCACATTGAAAACATAGTATCAACGGCTTATCTAAGTATTAAGTGCCCAAAAAACATGGCGGATGTCCAGGCATGCGCACAAAAAATTCCAATTATGAAAAGAGCTATTGTTGGCATCTTATATAAAAGTAAGTTTCTTGATTGAAAGAATTGATTTCCTGATAACAATTGGAATCATAATCACGAGCATTCTGCTATAGCAGCTTCCAATAAATCCTTGAGCATAACCTAGAAAATAGTACATAAAGTTACACTTGAGTTACAAAATAGCTATTTATGTAATTAGTATATAATATAGAACTTTATTGGACGAGCCGCTGGTTATGGACGAGCGAGCAGTGCGAGCGAGTCTAATAAGGAAGGCAAGTCTATAAAGTTTGTTTATGTACGAATTACATACAAAGCTTTATGTTCGACTGCTCTAAAGACGCAGGATATTTTCTGAGAATATTTCTTGATTTCGCTATTCAAAAATTCGGTAAGTATAACTTGGTGTGCTTTGCTAGTGTTGCTATTGTTACAATTGTTTTTGCTGTTTGTTTGCAGATGTCAAAAATATTAAATACAATTTAATAGAAGAAATTAATACTTTAGAAAGTGTAGAAGAGATTAAATACGATAGAAAAGAATAAATGGATACTTCAGAAAGAGTAGAAAAGAATAAATACGATAGAAAAGAATAAACGAATACTTCAGAAGGCGTAGAACTGTATGCAGCAAGTGCCAAAGAATCTATTGAGAGAAAAATGTTTTTGTAACAAGAAGAATTTATCTTCGGGTCTGAATATTTGCGGCAATACTAATTGTGTTATAAGTATTCATTACAATAATAAATGATATGTTGATTTAATTGTTTGAATTTATTTCATGTCAATAAAAAAATATATTTTTGTGATATTTTTTTGACAGTGACAGCTCCGTCCAATTATATAAAGTAAAAGTCCTAGTCCAATTAAGTGGCACATTATGGGCACTAAATGCAACCATAAACTACATGATTATGATGCAGTCGAACATAAATGAGTTTCTTGATTACTAGAATCGATTATCTTATAACAATTACATGTTGAAATCATCTTGGAACTTATGCGATCGCTTGCTTGGAAGGATTTATATTGTACGAAATATGCCTGTTTTCTATTTTGTGTTGAAAATGCATAGTATTGTGACATTATACTTTATTCCAAAAGAAGGCAGGCAGGCAGGCAGACAGACAGACAGACAGACAGACAGACAGACAGACAGACAGACAGACAGACAGACAGACAGACAGACAGACAGACAGACAGACAGACAGACAGACAGACAGACAGACAGACAGACAGACAGACAGACAGACAGACAGACAGACAGACAGACAGACAGACAGTATATAAAGTAAAAGTCCTAGTCCAATTAAGTGGCACATTATGGGCACTAAATGCAACCATAAACTACATGATTATGATGCAGTCGAACATAAATGAGTTTCTTGATTACTAGAATCGATTATCTTATAACAATTACATGTTGAAATCATCTTGGAACTTATGCGATCGCTTGCTTGGAAGGATTTATATTGTACGAAATATGCCTGTTTTCTATTTTGTGTTGAAAATGCATAGGCAGGCAGGCAGGCAGGCAGGCAGGCAGGCAGGCAGGCAGGCAGACAGACAGACAGACAGACAGACAGACAGACAGACAGACAGACAGACAGATCATACCAGATTTGTACGATGGCTGCCAATGAAAATAGCCCAGGATCAAACGTATTATAGATATATAATAAAAGAAAATGAGGTCGAGTAGAATGAGTATTCGAATTTTCATTACTTAAACGTAAAATTGTCTAACGCGTATTTAGTTTTGTTCAAACTTAGTACAGTAATGGATAAATGACATGTTGTTACTGAATTACATAGGAATGCACGTAAAAATTTTCCACGTAGGAAAGTAATAACAAAGGGGATCGATGATTTATGGCAATGTGACCTCTTTGATATGATACCATACGCCCGAGAAGATAAAGGAATCAAATATATATTGACTGTTATAGATGTTTTTCCCAAATACGCGTGGGGCGAACCAGTTAAAGTAAAATCTGCTAAAAATGTTTCAGTAGCTATGGAAATATATTTAATAAGGGTCGTACTCCTAGAAAATTGCAATCAGACAATGGTAAAGAGTTCTATAATAATAGTTCCAAACAATTAATGAAAACATATAGCATTAATCATTATTCAACATTTAGTCATCTCACCAATTCAACTATCAAAGCTCACATAAATGGTTGTATATGCTGCCAAACTTAATAACAAACTATAATAAAACCAAACATAGAACTATAAGAATGAGGCCTATAGATGTTTCTCGCAAAAATGAAAGCAAATTATTGAAAACTGTATACAATCCTATTGAAATAACTCATAAAGCTTAATTCAAAGTAAGGGAGTTTGTGAGAATAAGTAAATTCAAAAGGATATTTCGAAAAGGTTATGAACCTAATTGGTCAACCGAAATATTTCAAATTAAGAAATATCAGTACACAAATCCTGTTACATATAAGATAAAAGACTTACAAAATAATGTTATAAGTGGAGGGTTTTATGAATTTAACTACAAAAAACTAAATATCTCAATATTTATCTGATACAAGAAATATTACGTACAAAAGGCTCAAAAGTATAGGTTGAATGGTTAAGTTTTGATAGCTCACATAATTCTTGGATAAGCAAAACTGATTTGATCAGAAAATAATTTCAAAAATTTTTGAGTTGGCATTTAATATTCTGAGTTTCAATATAATTTTTCTGAAGGAAATACATCCTGTAGTGACTTAACTAATTATAAAATATAATCAAATAGAAAGGAAATGTATCCTGTGTTTGTTTCAACTGATAATAAAATGATTAAAAGTTAAAGGAAACATATCCTGTCTCTGGTTTTGGTGGTTAAGAGATATCAAACAATGGAAGGAAGTGAACTTCTTATCATACTGATAAGCCGAGTGATATATACACTGGGGATTTTTCATATTTTAATCATAATATATCTGTTTGTTACACAGTGAACATTTGTAACTAGCTACTTCAATCATGTCATCAAATATTTTGAAAACTGAACGAACTGGCTGTAACAAAACAATCTGAAAGTTTAAAGGATCTACCGGTGAATATAAGTTTGAAAATGAAACATGTCAAACGAGTGAACACTAAATTTGGAACAACTGTTATTTTGGTTGAGCTTGAAGATTGCGTTGTATTCCTACCAACTCGATTCAACGAGCTCACTGATGAACAGCTCAAGCAGATAAATGACGATATACATACGTCATCAGCATCACTTGCTTATGATGGACATGTGAATGGAGTTGTCAAGTTTCGCGTTGCTCAGATAGTCTTCGCAGTGACACGATAACTTGGAAACGACGCTGGGTTTTTGTTAAAGGAACACAACTGGTTCAGGATAACCAATAAATCTATTTACAACACACTATATACAAAAATATTTACATCATCACAATTACGAATGTTGGCGTTCAACGATATGAACATATTATTAATGTATCGACCGAATTGTCGAACTTAGAATGAATTACTTACAAAAGAAACATATTTTATATATCTAACACCCTACCACGAAACTATCTCAAGGCAGGGTGTTGCAACATAGCTACACTTGACCACCCCTATCTAGAGAAGGGGTCCAATCACAAGAAAAGTTAAGAAAATGGAGAGGTTGCAAATTGCAGCCCCAAACAAGCATCAAAAATTACAATAATCAAGTTTTAACTAAACATAAATTTTACCAGATCTCTAACAAAGGTTGCCGCCAGGCGGATTAGAAGAAAACGGATTAAGTCGTAAACGTATAAATTCCAAAATTTCCAAACCAATCCGTAATCCTAATACAAAGGGCCGTAGGCAGACAACCGGCACCAGAGTGCAATAAAAATACCAATCTTAATACTAGTATTCAACTGCTCGCTTGAGAAGCTAAAGATAAAATAAATTAAAATTCTACGAAACTAGTTGTTTATTTAAAATATGTTAAAACATGAATTTGCGATGCGAACATGCCGCCCGCCTTAAAGGACTGAAGTTCTTTAATTCAATAATTAGTCTATTGGTGAAGGGCATATTCTCGATAGTGTTCTTTTGTAGGAATTTGTTGCTGTTCGTACAGTCACTACACAGACTTTACCGTCCTTACCGGGCCACAGTTTTTCAATACGTCCTATCTTCCACTGGGAGGGAGCACTTTTTTCACAAACTACTAACACTAGATCACCTCCACAGGGGGGGTTTTTACACTGGCGTTGCCATTTTGATATGGTCTAAAGCTGGTGGATATACTCCAGGTGCCACCGCTTCCAGAAGTGTTGTACTGTCTGCTGGAGCCGTTGAAATTCCGACAAACGATTTTCTGGCGTTGTTAGATAATCGTAATCTGGGAGGATTGTTAATGGTCTTCCAATAAGGAAGTGGGCCGGGGTTAATGGAGTAAAATCGTTGGGATCGTTACTAAGAGGGGAAAGAGGACGTGAATTAACAATAGCTTCAATTTGCGTTAGTAGCGTGTAGAATTCTTCGAATGTCAAGATTTTTTCTCCTATAGTTTTGGTCAAATGAGTCTTTACAATTTTTATGTGACTTTCCCAAATTCCACCGAAATGTGGAGACCTGGAGGGTATAAACTTCCAGTTTATATTTTCATCCCCATTAACAAGAGAATCCACAAAATGATCAGAATTATTTTTAACAAATTGGTAAAACCCCTTTAACTCTGAATTGGCACCGACAAAATTTGTGCCATTATCTGAATGTATTGTGTCAGGGATACCGCGTCTAGCTATGAATCGACGGAGTGAAGCTATAAATGCTTCAGTCGATAAATCAGAAACTAATTCTGCATGTATTGCTTTGGTATTAAAACAAATGAACAAGCAAATGTATGACTTATAAGTTTTATATCCGCGAGCACGTCTGTCGCGAGTTAGAAAAGGTCCAGCAAAATCAACTCCGCAAAAATGAAATGGAGGGGACGGTGTTACGCGATCTTGAGGCAAGGCTCCCATTTCTTGATTGTATACGCGAGGCCTGAATTTATAGCAATTTAAACATTTATGTATAATGTTTCTAATAAGGTTCTTACCCTTCACGGGCCAATATTTTTGGCGAATTATGTTCAACAAACCTTGTTGTCCACAATGCAAATTGTCAACATGATATTGCGATATTATAAGTTTTGTTAAAAGATGGTTTGGGGGCAAAATAATTTGGTGTTTTTGATCGAAATTTGATTTTGAATTGTTTAGTCTCCCTCCCACTCTAAGTATATGTGAGTCATCTAAAAATGGAGCTAGTGATAAAATATTTGAATCTGATGGCACTTCATTATCTTGTTCTAAACATTCAATTTCCCTTTGATACACTTCCAACTGACTTAATTTGATTGAACTGTTGAGTGCATCAGATCGTTCTTTAGCTAACAATTTTCCGGAAGTTGGTTTCAAATTTTTAATCTTACTGTACAAATTATTTATAAATCTCCTACAATAAGCGATTACGTTAATTAATTTATGTAAATTCGAAAATTTAGAAAAAATATTATCAACTACAATTGTTTTCAATACTATCGTTTTTTGTTTTTCTTCCGTTATAGAAACGTCTTTTGGTTCTGTTTGCACATAATTTGTTTCATTCGATAACCACGTGGGTCCAAACCACCATAGATTAGAATTTTTCAATTTTTCCGCGCTCATTCCGCGAGAAATAAGGTCAGCGGGGTTTTCTTTAGTATTGACATAATACCAAGAGTTAACATCTGTCAATCTCTGTATTTCTGCAACTCTATTAGCCACAAATGTTTTCCAGCGCCCTGGGGGGGCAGCTAGCCATGCGAGAACGATTTTTGAATCTAACCAATAACATTTTTCAGCAAATACTAACTTCAAAATATCACAAACACGATTTTTTAAAGGAGCAACACGCGATCTTGCTGTTACCAAATTAATTTTGCATGAATTCCCTTTGATTGATTCAATGTAAATACATGCTCCATATGCACGTTCACTGGCATCTGCAAAACCATGTAATTCAAAACAATCATTATCTGAATCAATGATATGCCGTGGTATTTCAATTGAATCAATGAATTCTAAATCCTTTTTAAATTGCAACCATTTTTCACTAATTTCGTACGGCACTTTTGAATCCCAATCTAACTTTAAAGACCATAAGTTTTGCATTATTATTTTAGGCACAACAGTTATTGATGATATTAGACCTAGGGGGTCGAAGATTTGTGCTGTCTCGCTAAGAATTGTTCTTTTAGAAATTTTTTTAGAATGTACGTTTTTGAACGAATATTGAAATTTATCATCAACTGGTTTATAGGCTATTCCTAATGTTTTTGTTTTGCTCTTATTTATTATTAATTGGGTATCTTTTGTGTCGTCTTTCAAAATTGGAAAGTCTTTAGCATTTCTAATCCACTATCGCAGTTTGAATCCTGCTGATTCCAAAATTTTACAAATATTTGAACAACGATTAATTAATTCCTCTAAGCAATTTGACCCTGTCAACAAATCATCAACATAGAATTCATTTAATATGGTATCGGATTCTTTTGAAAAATGTTCTTTGTTTTCTATCGCGAGTTGCTGCAAAGACCTTATTGCCAAATAAGGAGCACTCGCTGTGCCATAAGTGAGGGTATTAAGTTCGAATGTTTCCAACTCGTCAGTGGGATTCGATCTCCAAAATATTTTATGCAAACAACGCTGATCTTCCGGAATTAAAATTTGGCGGTACATCTTTGGGAATGAATTTATATTTTCTAAAATTGATCAAAATTGAAAATAAATCGGGTTGTATAGTAGGTCCTACGAATTGAACGTCATTTAACGAATAATGAGAATCTGTTTTAAAGGAAGCATCGAAGACTACTCCTAATTTTGTTGTGACACTGCAGTTTCTAATGACCGGGTGATGTGGTATATAGTATTCGACTTCCGATTTTGAAAGTGACACTTTCGACATGTGCCCTGAAGCCTCATATTCTGTCATAAAATCAACATACATTTCTTTAAGCTGAGGACTTTTTTGTAATTTATTTTCTAACGTAAAAAATCTTTTTAAAGCACCAGTTTTTGATTCACCTAGCGAATGGTAATTGTCTTAAAGAGGGATTTGAACCTTAAACCTACCTGTCTTATCTCTACTAGTGGTTTCTACGAATAGGTCTCCACAAATTTTTTCTTCTTTTGTAAAATTTGAATATGAGTTGACAGCTTTGAAGTCCTCCTTTTGCCAAAACCGTTCAATTTTAGACTCTAAACTCAAAAACGAAAATGAATTTTGTAATTCAATTTTTTGATTTATCTGACCTGAAACGACCCAACCAAATTTACTATTTTGCAATATGACTTTCGAATTATCTAAGTTAATTTTGTCATTTTCTAAAATTTCCCAAAATACGGGTGCACCCAATGAAATTTCAATAGGATTAGAGATATGAAACGAATTGTCTGCCAAGTTTATATTTTTTGGCAGTTTAATTATCGATTTTTCAAATGAAATTTGAGGCAAAGATTTAGTTATTTTATTTAATATCAAAAACGATAGATCTCTAGAAAATTCATTAAATTTCGATTTTATACATGCCGATGTGCAATGAGTTATATTCGAATTCGTCTGTGTAATTCCACTAATTTTCAAGTTTGAGTTGTGTTTATCTAATTGCAATCTATTGACTGAATCATAACTAATAAAATTGGATTGGGACGCTGAGTCCAAAGGAGCGCGAGCTACATAAGATTCTCCAACTTTATTACAAATAATTACTTCCGCTGTTGGTAACAATGTTTGGTTATTTAAACTATTCTCTACTGAACAATCAGCAACTATTGTGCTACTACCACTAGGTTTTTCCGATTTATTATCTTCAAGATTGGAGTGATTTTTTTTGTTCATATGTAATAAAGTGTTATGTGGTTCAGAACAATTTTTACATTTTGATTCTTTACACTGATTCAAATAATGGCCCCTTTTGAGACAATTTATACAATGATTTGATTCCTTTACGAATTTTAAACGATCATATACTGATTTTCTACTAAATTTATTGCAAACAGTTAAATCATGATTCGACATCTTACACAATAGACAATACGGTTTTTTATCATTAGTTGACAACGACACAAAAGATTTTGAATGTAATTTAGGTCTTGAATTATGATTATTTTGAAATTGCTTTGTTGATTCTGTGGAATCCGGTTTTTCGACTGAAAACTCAATTAGTTTTGCATATGATGGAAGTTCGCCTTTCGTGTATTTAGAATGTACATAATTCTTCCATCCATGAACGAGGCGAAAGTCCAATTTTGAAACTATTATGGGAACCAAAATTGCGTCCCATTTATCAATATCGACTTGTAAAGTTTTTAAACTACGATAATGTTGTTCTAGTGAATTAATCAAAGATTGCAAAGTGATACCTTTCAAATTCAAAATTTCGTTGACCTGACTGTAAATAATTTTTCTATTGTTACTGAACCTTCCAATAATTAGTTTAATTGCGACATCATGATTAGCCGAAGTGGTTTCTAATGAATCTATAGTGTTCAGGGCTTCACCTTTTAAGACAGATCTAAGATAATACAATTTTTCGACATTTGATAAACTTGAATTTTCATGAATGAGAGCATTAAATGCGTCTAGAAATGGACGCCATTTTGTGAATTCTCCAGAAAACGAGGGTAAATCTATGACCGGTAATCGAAATGCTTGCTTTTTAACACTATCGTTAGATGTAGAACTTTCATTTTCCAATATTTTATTATTTCTATCAAACGTATCTATACAATCCTGAAGCCTTGAGCTTGAATTATAATATCTATTTTCTATTTCCGATCTAATTTCGAATTCTAAATCTGTATCATCAGCCAATGATTCTATTTGATTTTGGAAATTGTCAAATTCGTTAAATTTTATTTCTAATTTAGTTGACCGTTTTTTAAAGTTATTTATGAGAACGGGATTTTTATCCTTATGTACATTTTCATCTAAAAACTTTTCTAGATCTGTCAAATGTTTTTTAAAGCTACTACGCTTAACACGCAATTGATCTATAGTTAGGGTAGTCATGTTGAATTTGAAACAAATGGAAAAACAGGAACAGGAATAGACTTACGATTGTCGTCTTTCAAGGCTGGCTTCAACCTTGAGCGGTCTGCCTCGGTTTCTACTCAAGATGTCGACTAGTAGGCCCTCGAAGATGGCTGCGGTGCTCTCATGGTGATTGTTGCAAACCACGAACGAATCAAATTGATGATGTAATCGCGTAACGAATCGCGAAGTGTGTTTTTTATGGATCCTGAATCCGGCTCGAAGGACCATATGTTAAATTTCGCGTTGCTCAGATAGTCTTCGCAGTGACACGATAACTTGGAAACGACGCTGGGTTTTTGTTAAAGGAACACAACTGGTTCAGGATAACCAATAAATCTATTTACAACACACTATATACAAAAATATTTACATCATCACAATTACGAATGTTGGTGTCCAGCGATATGAACATATTATTAATGTATCGACCGAATTGTCGGACTTAGAATGAATTACTAACAAAAAAAACATATTTTATATATCTAACACCCTACCACGAAACTATCTCAAGGCGGTGTGTTGCAACATAGCTACACTTGACCACCCCTATCTAGAGAAGGGGTCCAATCACAAGCAAAGTTAAGAAAATGGAGAGGTTGCGAATTGCAACCCCAAACATGCATCAAAAATTACAATAATCAATTGTGTTTCTAATAAATTACAGAACTTAAACCCAATAAAACATATTTATTTACAATAATCAAGTTTTAACTGAACATAAATTTTACCAGATTTCTAACAAAGGTTGCCGCCAGGCGGATTAGAAGAAAACGGATTAAGTCGTAAACGTATGAATTCCAAAATTTCCAAACCAATCCGTAATCCTAATACAAAGGGCCGTAGGCAGACAACCAGCACCAGAGTGCAATAAAAATACCAATCTTAATACTAGTATTCAACTGCTTGCTTGAGAAGCTAAAGATAAAATAGATCAAAATTCTACGAAACTAGTTGTTTATTTAAAATATGTTAAAACATGAATTTGCGACGCGAACAGGAGTCTTCAAAATACACTTTGAAATGTAACAATTCATCATTTCAAACCAATGTGTGAGCATGTCAAGATATAATAAGCATCGCTCAACTGCAAACAAAGAGTCTATAAGATACTTGAACGATAATTTAAAATATAGAATTGACATGTATATTGAAAAATTCGAATTGTTAAAACAAGACATTAAATTATATAGTAATGTTGTTCATATAACAAAAACTAATGAAAAAATTAGTCTTTATGCCAAATAAAAAACATTAAAATAATAATAAATAATATCAATATATTCTAGCTTTTTTTATAATACCCAAATCCTTATTCATCCTAAAAAATGTGAAAAGTAGGGAAATAAAACATTATGCAAATTGAAAAAAAATCACTTTATTCAATATCAAGTGATCTTACAATATTTGTGTGCATAACTATTTGAGCGTATAATTTATTCGGTGTAGACTGTTCATCTTTAGGATAAAATTGAATTTTATCATATTCTTTAACATTTGTGTTTCTCAAAACTAAATTTTCATAGTTCAAATATGTACTAGCAGAATTATTATTGCTATATTTTATATCCACAATGAGTCCATCACAAGGAACAATATAATCATCAATATTTGAAGTCATTACCTGATACACTTGCCCAACTAAGAATAATTTTATATCAATTATTGTAATACATTTAGATAGCTTCTGTATTTCACCTAATTGAACAATACTATTTCTATTTAAAACAGTCCTATTTTCAACACTCAACAATTTCTCCTTACTATTGATGACTTCATTCTTCAAACGTAGCATATCCGTTGATGAATTGTCTGTAATTTGTTCCAGTTCTTTAGTGGAGTTATCTATTTTATACTTCAAACTTGTTTCCAGTTTCAAATTGTCTCTTTCTATATGATTAATTTTCAAATTTATTTGGTCACAGTTTTTCATTAGATTATTTTTATTAGCACTTATTAGATTGGTGATGTTGAAGAGCTCAGCATTGAAACCTGTCGACGATGTCCTTAACTTTTTATTCAGATTTTCAACCAAAACATCCACATACTTTTTTATACAAGCATCATTCAAGTCTACAGGATCGTTTATATTTATTAAGCGTTTTGAATAAAAATCGTTATCATTTTCATTAGTACGGCTAAACCCTACATTGGTGAATACGTGTGAAGCTGCTGCTGCAAATGCCTTGGTAGTATTCACTTTGGAAGAGTAATGTCCGAGCTTATTGACACTCATGATTCAATTGAAACATTCAACTCTATTGCACGCAAATATAAGTATTCTGAGGGGTTTTAGGCTCCTTGAAGGAAATATTCATATATTTTGGGAATAAATTCATTTCAAACTAATGAATATGTACAGATTTGTTCATATCACTTATTTTATGCTTCAACATAGGTGTTAAAAATATTGCATATTGTTCAATTCTACATTGGAATCGATAGCGATCTCTTGCATATTGCTCCCAGATTCCTTCACGACTTGATTCATATGCAAATTTGCACGCTATCATATAATGTACAAGTACTTTATCATGGAACGTTACAGATTTCATATCAGTAAAATTATACAATAAAAATTTTAACTATTGAAAATATTATATATAAAACTTTAGCAGCTATTACTATGCAATTTATTATATTTCTTAGCATATTTTTCCAATATTTTTTTACACACTTCACATCTTCCCATGTACGGTGCAGGTCCATCCATATGAAGCGTTTTTCTGGTAAATTCCAGTGTTCTACACAGGGCAAACGTCTCAAAACCTGAGGTTGCAATTTATATCTGAATGGAAGCTTTGGCCAAATTTGTGCTTATTGTTTTCAACAAAGAAAAAGCTCCTCTTATGTTTTCAACCACTCTATCACTCAGTTCTGACAATGTTTCTATATCAGACGCCATATGCAAACAACGATTGAAACACCCAGTGAAAAATCTTAATTAACAATAAAAAATTCAAAGTTAAACCGCGCAATTTATACAAACTATACTTCCAACGTCACAACGATAACGATACCGCCCCCGGCCCCGCTTCCAAAAGTCACCCACCAATCAGCGCAAGCCGCCGGACGGTCAAAAACCACAGCTAGCCACAAGTGATAAGCACGTGGCCGGACGGCCGGAAACCACACACATCCGTCTAGATTAGACGTCCGGTGAAATGCGGTTAAGATCACCTTGAAGCTAGCCACAAGTGATAAGCATTTCCTGTAAGTAGACCGGACGGCCGGAAACCACACACATCCGTCTAGATTGGACGTCCGGTGAAATGCGGTTGAGATAACCTTGCAGCTAGCCACAAGTGATAAGACTTCCGGTGTTTATCAACGCGACAGGCCGAATGACCTTGAACAAGCCCTGTTATACTACTAGAGCACTTCCATAACATCTAGTTGTACTCCTCAGATCATGATTGCTATCGGCTGAAGCGGAAATGTAGTTAACATGATAGTTTTTAGAATTTTCTGCATAAATTCAGAACGATTAGCTGTAGAATCTTGGAATAGTATCTGAAGCAATTTTAGCAATCAAATGATAGCTTTGTATCTGTCTAGCTTTACATCCTTCCCCAGTGGTGATGCAAAAGAGGATGCATGATTGCGCGTCAGTGCACGTTGCATACGCGGTATCTCATTCACGATTATAGATACGCAAATAAGTCATGGAATATTATCTGTAGAAACTTTTAATCATGACCTGAAATGCTGAAGTGTTAGAAAATGAGATATCTGCAAAAAACAAGTCAGAAACAGGGTTTTTTTCATCTAAGATCTTCAATTTCTTCTGGAGCATTATGATTTGACAACATGATTTTTGCGCATTCATTGTACATGCCAAAACTAAGATATTCCTGCAATAAGAAACCAGTACCAATTATTCGGCAGATAGAACCTAAATGGACTGAACACTATCGCTGCTTAGAACAGTTCAATTGTCGATAATTAACAATCTCTCCTCATGGTCCAAGAGCCCGTGACAAAATACCAATGAGAATGACAGAGACTGGTTTTTACATAGTCGATTCTCATGAGGGTGTTGATTCATGAGCTCTGATCAGTCAGGCGTTAAGTGAGACAGGTACACACCAGATGTCTAATCAAACATTTAGCGATTTATAAATACTTTACAAAGATTCAATCAAACATTAACAGCCTTATTCATAGTGAGACACATAAAACAAGGTTAAGTCTTAGTTTACCAGACCTAGTATAAACCTAGTCTGGATAAATCAATTCATAAAGATATTTGAACCAGTTCTAAACTAGGTCTAACAAAACTGAGTTTAAATCAGATCCAAGAATTCTGACTCATAGAGTATGTTTATATCGAGGACCTAAATCGGATTTAACTGGATTTAGGATTATAAATCTGATTCATAAAAAGGATGTAAACGGTCTGAATTAGATTTAAAATCAGATTTCTAATCAACTTTACGAACAAGATTTGTTCACAAATCCGATTTACTTTAACGAGATAAACAGCGATTAAATGAAAAACTAAATAGTAGGTACTGAAACAAAATAATGCAAATTATTTGTTTCACCTGACAGACGTTGGTTTGTTCAGTTCAGTCTTCTAAATAGTAATTTAAGGCTGTAGAAATGAGTCTAGGTGTTTCTTGGACAAGAAAAGTAGCTGAGTACTTTCTGAAATGAATTTAAGAGAGGAAAATTATGAGTCTTCTAGAAAGAAAAATGACACGAGGGAATCAAATATTTAAAGAATGAACCCAAGATAGAATAATTTTGATGTTACGATTATACTTCTATGATACCAGTAATAAATAAATAAATCCAATTTTATCCGATAGAACTAAATCGGTTTATAAATTTGTCGATGTAAACACTAAACAGTCGACATTTAAAATTTAATTAAATCCGATTTAGAATAAATCCGATTTGGATCTTCGATATAAACTTACTCATAGCCTTTGGTTTGTTTTTGATTTGCATTGACATTTGACAGTTATTATTCACTAGGATTATCATATTTGCTGATTTGATTGGGTGAAAATGAATAAGCGATTGGCCAGTACAATAAAATAGATATACAAACATAAATTAATACTCTCTTTTAAATGTATTGATAAATATAAAACTGAAAGAGAAGATGGAGCACGGAAATAATTTTTGACACAGACGCTGCAAATTTAAAGTTTCTGAAGATAAATAAACGGAATATTGATTATGATATGGTTTATAATTTAACAGAACGAGAACTTGACTACAGATACATCAAATTATTCCGGAAAGCATAGGTTATAGAGACGGAGAAATTTCAGATAAAAACCCTTACTAATACATAATGAAAAATCATTCATATAATTTCAGCTGTGAAAATAAATCCTAATCTTGATAACAATAATTATTATAATTGTCTTAGTGAAAAACTAGATGATCTTATGAAGGCATTTTATGGTTTTTAATGTACTATTCATTGTTTCATTATTATAAACAGTGTAAAGAATTGTTTGCTTATTTGATTTGATCCAATTGATAGTTATTTTTGCTGATTTGATTGAGAACGAAGGAATATCATCATATCCATTGATTATTCTATTATCGTAATCAACCAAACTTATAACTTCTTCCATTTATGTAGGAACTGAAGGGACCATTGTTGAATTTTCTGTTGTAATCAAAAAAAAAAACGAATCATCATCGTGAAGAAGATGATGAATAATTGATAGTTCTAGTATGAATTATTCTGAGTATCATTATTATTCATGAATAAATCATTAGCTATCTCCATATAACTTTCTCATTTGATATATATTCTCCGCTCAACCTTCGTGTTGAACGGACGTGTTTACGACAAGCTCTCTGAGCAGTGATATAATCTATCTATCGATTAATTAATTAGTGATAAAGTGCTTATAAATACTCACGTAATCATCAAGAAATCGCAATTATAATTACAAACAGTAGGTATCTACATACATTTACTTATAAGTAGGTAAGATTCGTTCTAGCACAAAGGCCAGAGGGCCCAAGTGCAAAACATGTTTACACCTACTTGGCAACAAGTTACTACAAAGACGACGAAAAGAACCGTAGAAGAAGAAGACAACAGGAATGTCCGAAAGAAACTAGATACAATACAAACCGAAAACAGATTTGAACCTCTTACAGACATGATAAGTGACACAATCCCACAGAATTCCACCGTCAAAGAACATAAACCACCACCGATATTCATACCTGATATCACAGACATCAATCCACTAATAGAAACAATTAGAGATACAATACAGGACAATTACTTCATCAAAACAATCACAAACAATCAAGTCAAGCTACAGATAAACAACATAGAATGCTACAGGAAAATCGTCAACAAACTCCAAGAGAAAAACGTTAAGTACCACACGTACCAACTCAAGGAAAACAGAACCTATCGTGTAGTCATTAGAAATCTACACCACACCACAAACATAGATGACCTAAAAACTGAAATAGAGAGTAAGGGAAACAATGGAAGAAAACACGAACCTGAAACTACCATTGAAAACCATATCAGATATAGATGAAGCAATCAAAAACCTTACTAACACAATGCAAAACGCTGCCTGGAACTCTACTCCAATAAACAACAAAAATAACATATACACACTCCATTATCCTGATAACATCAAACAAAAAATTAGAGATAAACGCAAACTTCGAAGGAAATGGCACCAAACACGATCACCCTTGGACAAAACTAGGCTTAATCAAGCCACAAGAAACCTAAAAGAAATAATATCTGAATGGAATAACTGCAACAGACAAGAATATATGTCAAAGCTCACAGCAACCCAAATAACCGAATACCTGGGCAAAAAGCAGCAAAGAGAAAAGTGAACTATTTGCGAAATACTTCGAAGAAGTTTACACACCCTTCCCAAGACAAACTACAATAGAAGGAGAGCAAGGAATACATGACTTTCTACAAACACCTAATCAACTACAACCATCCATCAAGAATGTGTATGTAAACGAAATTTATACTGTAATTCAAAACGAAATACATACAGAAAAGGCCCCAGGTTATGACCTAATTACAGGGAAAATATTAAAGGAGCTTCCACACCAAACAATGAAGCTCATCACATTTATATTTAACGCAATCATTAGACTAAGCCATTCTCCTACACAGTGGAAAGTCGCACAAATCATCCCCATTTTAAAACCTGGAAAACCATGTAACATACCATCATCATACAGACCAATTAGCCTTCTACCTATATTATCAAAAGTTTCTGAGAAAATACTATTAAAATAAACCCAATACTGATAGAGAACAACCTTATCCCCGACCATCAATTTGGTTTCAGACAAAAACACTCTACGATAGAACAAATACATAAAGTTGTTAATACGATCAATGAGGCACTAGAAACAAAATTATACTGTTCGGCAGCATTTCTTGACATTTCACAAGCTTTCGATAAAGTTTGGCATCAAGGCTTGTTACACAAACTAAAAATAAAACTTTCGAACAATATATATCTTTAATGAAGGAAAAAACTTTTCAGAACTCATTTTATGAATGAATATGTTTTATTGGGTATAAGTTCTGTAATTTATTAGAAACACAACGTTTCAACAGCAAAGTGCTGCCCTTTTCAAGTGAAAAGAAATATAAATATAAAAAAACAAAATTGTCAAGACAACAAAAATAAAAATAAAAGTACAAATTATAACTAGATTAGCTTAAAATATATTAACTCCTAGGATCGTAGAGCTCTGCCTGTAATTGATGATTCAATGTCCACAGGTCTTCAGGAGATAATAATGAAGATCTAAATAGGGAAATTGTCAACTCCTTGTGGTTCTAGGTCAATCTGGCTCTACTCTTTTTGGTTTGGCGCATAACTGAGCCATCCACAGATCTTCAGGAGGTGGTGATGAAGTAACTCTTGCAAGTAGATTCGTAGATACAAATAACTTGAAATTATGAGCAAATGATTGGTTGCCATGATCGATTAAGCTCATAACCAGTTTTCAAATTCAAATTATTCGGTGATTTTTTAATTTCAATTGCTTCTCTTATAAGCCTCTTGAACCAATTGTTCTCTTTAGCCAGAAGCTTCGTATTATTGAAGTCAATGCCATGTAATTCTTGAATAGCATGCTCAGCCACAGCAGATTTTTCTGGATGGTTCAATCTTATATGACGAGAATGCTCTTTTAATCTTGTTTCTACAGTCCTCTTGGTTTGTCCAATATATACTTTGTCACATTGACAAGGAATCTTGTATATACCGGATACTGTAGAGGAAATGTAAATGTAATGTTAAAGACACCATGAAACGAGAAACATGTCCTCCAGTCAGCATCAACAACAATCCAATACCACAAGCAGATGACACCAGATACCTTGGTATGCACCTTGACAGACGAGGCACTTGGAAGAAGCATATAAAGACAAAAAGACAGCAACTAGATATTAAATTAAAACTGTATTATTGGCTGCTAAAACCAACGTCAAAACTATCACTAGACAACAAACTCTTAATATATAAAACAATACTGAAGCCCGTCTGGACCTACGGGATCCAACTGTGGGGAACTGCCAGCAACTCAAATATTGAGATACTACAGAGATTTCAATCAAAAACCTTGAGACTCATAACAAATGCACCATGGTATATACAAAATAAAGCCATACATAATGACCTTCACATCCCCACAGTAAGAGAAGAAGCACAAACCGCCAGCAAAAAATACATACAAAGGCTGGAAAGCCACCCAAACCACCAAGCAGTAAATCTCCTAGATAATAGTCAGGAAAGTAGAAGACTAAATAGGTACAAGCCACTCGACATTCCTCATAGATATATATAAAATTATGTACACCAATGGGGGAATTGCCACTGGGCAATAACCCTCACTAATATTTTTTCATAACATTTACTTATTGTTTAATTAAACAGATTGTAAATATTTAACTCAATGAAAAAAGAAAAAATTATTGATATATATATATATATATATATATATATATATATATATATATATATATATATATATATATATATATATATATATATATATATATATATATATATATATATATATATATATATATATATATATATATTTGATTTTGTCAAGTATTTAATTATATTATTCCAAATCAGGATTAACATGCAAATGCCACATAAAGATCTTCTACTTCTTGATATTGTGATTTGTCGTAAGAATAAAAAATGCAGCTACTTGCATCAACACACTCTGGTGCTACAGGCTGCCAACCTATACACCTTAAAATAGTAGCAATGGCACGAAATTCTGATCGGCAGTACGGCGGTGTTATACCGCGGCTCGGTGAAACCGATTAGAAAGGCCTAGGCCCTTACAAAGGCTGTTGCGCCAGTGATGATGATGATTACTTCTTGATATGCTGCAATTGTGTATATTGCATTCAAATAGAGTGAATTTGATGTTTTATACGAAATATTTTCCAGAATTTATTTTTGCTTCTTCTGATTTTAATGAAAATATGACATAATTTAACACTTTGAGTGAGTAAAAAGTCTTGGGAATTCAATCAATATTTCTGTTTTCATTCCTTTCCCACTTTACAGTTTCGGCTGTACCTCAGCCATCAATTTTATCTAATAATTGACCACAGTGAATATCTGTAACAACAATAATCATCTTCACAGGATCTAATAAAAATAAATATACTCTTTTATAATAACATGTCACTTCAGATCTTCATTTTTGACAGATACGTTAAATTTGAAACATATTTAAACTAGGGTGCGAGTAGGTTTAAATATTCAAACCCGGTTTAAACCGCATCTATAAATAAGAGTTGAAACGGATCTAAAGATAAACCACGTATAAACCCAGTTTATTCAACTATGAATAAGGCTGTATATGCTTTGTTCAGTGATATAAAGAACGAGAAAAATTGTCAGTCAATCTTCAGGTGGAACTGTGACCAGTCAGTCAGGTTACAAGACTGCGATATCGTGTTACACCCCAAATTGTACGTAACAAAGAATTGATGGGTTCTTATTGGATGGAGGATGAAGGTAATTGCAAATGAATAGAGTGCCAAATTCGTATAACAAATGAATATATGGAAGAATGAATACCAAAGATAATAGTTGACGAATTGATGAATAGACAAAGCTCAACTATTATAACTCATGACTAGTCGGCTAGGTGCAAGTGGAGCTCTTAATTCCCTAACATGTTACCGCTTCTTGACTTCCACCCCTCCACTATCTTCACCTTACTGCTTTACTATGTATAAACTTAACAAATGCTAATTCGTGACAATTAAAATATTGCTTTGGAAGTGTTGCAAATATCATGTTGATATAGTTTACGTATCTCACACTTTCTTATGAAATTATTATTTATGTGATTTCTTCTTTATTATGTTTATTATTGATACGAATACTAATACCGCAATTTGGAATACTTACTCGACAAATAATAAGTGTGTTTCTGGTACCACGAATTAGCCTGCTCACATTCCTCCCTTCCTACGAATTTGCTTCCTAAGAAAGTACAATGTTCCTTCAATAAAATTACACCTGAAAGTCCCTAAAGCACCACTCACTCACTGGACTCCATATGTTTGGTGCGACTGTTGTCGTAGATGGACCTTCTTCCCGTCTTGCACTGTAGTTACTCTGTGTACCGCTAGGCTTTATCACCTGATAGCCAGTGCAACATCTGGTGATCTGTGAGCTGGTTCATCTTATCCTACTAACATAAATGAACAATTATTCAAAATACTGGCCTCTTGCATTGCATTTCGTTACTGTCATTGTTCCAGTCGCAGCTGCAGTCAGATCTAAGTATGTTGTGAATTTTGGAATCTCGATGTTACTATCGCTCGCTCTATGAGTGGACTATGGCTTTCTTCTTCAGTCTACTTCTTGGTGCATGTTGCTGTGTTCCTGTGGTCTGCTTTGGCTCACTCTTATACATCCGTTCTTTTTGCACATCTTAGACATCAGGTTTCCAGCTTTGTCCAAATTTGGACTGGATCGAAGCTTCTTGTAGTCCAAATAGAGTTGAGAGAGACATCAGTTGATTGCAATCCACTTATTTTGCTCATCCTGACTGATGAGAGTGAACAAAACTATATGAATTTTTCCTAAATACCCTGTCTAGAAATCAAATAACACTATATAATTTATTCAGCCATGCAAGCCGTTTCAAGTGCCGCAGCATGTCTTTGTCCATTGATGTTTCCAAATACTTACAATTTGAGTGGAAATTAATTTTTAAAAAAACACTTAGTAAATTCTTTCAACCAAACCATATGAAATGAGCCAAATTAAGTGTTTCTTTCTTGATGTCTGCTTCTTAGCTCCTATTTTCGGTTAGATACTCGTCCCTCGCACCAACTCCAACTCTTTGATATCTGAAATGTTACTCCGTTCTCCAAGATCAGATAAGTACTACATACTAAAAAATTATTCCAATTCATTCTTCAAAGTCTACTATAACTCTCAAACATCGCTAGAACTCAAATCATCCTTTACAATTGTCATATATATTAATCATTTTTTTTTCATATCTACAATAAGCCTCATTCTTGCGAGTGAGCCAGATATACTAGTTACTCTTGTCCAGCATGAATTCTTCTGAACCGTTGTCTTCAATATGTTACACCCCAAATTCGATATAACAGAGAATTGATGGCTTTTTGCTGAATGGAGGGTGAAGGTTATGTAAATATGAAGTATGCCAAATTTGTATAACAATAATATAAATTGAAGAATAAATAACAACAGTCGCAACACAAACGCGCGATGTGTTTGCAATCAAAGCAGAAACAGATGTTCATCAATTGAAACTAACCTCAATGGCAAACTATTTGAAACGAAATGTAATCAATATAGATGTTCTTGAGTAGAACACCACAAGGAATAAAATAACACCTTGCTGTGAGATATGCTTTATTTTAATGATATAAGTGGACTGTGTCCTTTTCGAACACAAGCAGGCTATTTAAGCCTGTTACGAAATTATAAGTGGAGTGGGGTGAGTGACGCCAAGAGTGACAAGTGAAATAGCCCTTAAAGATTCGACCAGGTAGTCAATTCAACATACTCTCCTCTTGAAAGAACTGTCTTTCAAAAATACACACATATATGGAATATAATTCTAAATTCTGATGTTGTTCATTCATACTGATACTAACATAACAGACAGGGAAATACATAATAGTTTTCTGATTTCTAATGCCGGTTACATGGAAGAGGACATAGTTTGCTTATGGCTCGCTTTCGCACTCCGCACACTGTTTTCACAGACACTGTTCGCACCTCATTGTCTACTCCAGGCTGGTGTGCGTGGATTCTGCTTGGAACCCAATGTTGCGGTGGAACGTTGTCTTCTCGAAGTAGAACTAATTGTCCTTCTTCTGGTGGTTGGTTGATCTTGGTCCATTTGGCCCTTTGTTGGAGCAGGTGTAAATACTCATTGGAACACCAGTTCCAAAGTGCTGCCTCATTTGCTCTAACAACTGGTATCGCGACAAACGATTTAATGTTGTTCGCTGTGAATCTGGTTCAGCTGGAGAAGTTAGTGCATCGTCCATAAGGAAATGCCCAGGTGTAAATGCAACAAGATCAGATGGATCACTGGATAAGGGTGTTAAAGGACGTGAATTCAGACATGCCTCTATCATAGTTAGAACTGTACATTTCCTCAAAATTCAGCAAGCTATTGCCAACCACTATGTTTAAATAGTAACTCCTGCTTCGGCAAGTCCATTCCTGTGTGGAGAATTTGGTGGAATGAACTGCCATTCAATTTGTTCATTTGTAAGTGAATCATTAACGTAAGTTTTGAGTTTTTCTGTTTTAAATAATTTATGTAGCTTCCGGTTTGCACCTAGAAAGTTTGTTTGGTTGGATGTTGATGATTCACAGTCGCAAACTAACTCCGTGTGCACTGCCCTTGTGGACAAACAGACAAATAATGCAATATACGCCTTGATTGCTCTACTTGTTCGACCATGGCAATTTTTCATTTTATTGGTCCACCATAGTCGATCGCGGTACAAGAAAACGGCCTAGAAGGGTTAATACGCGCCTTAGGGAGATATCCCATTAATTATTCCATTGAAGTAGGCTTAAATTTGAAGCGTTGCATACACTTAACATGATTGAAAATGATTAATTATAAATTCAGTAACATGATGATTACTGGGCAATATGATTTGATGTTTTTGATCATTTCTAACTAACGCGTGTCTGAGACGACCTTCTACGCGCAATAAACCATCCTGATCTAAATATACATTTTATGATCTCAATTTACTATCATTGGCAATTTCTCCGTGTCTATTGCAATAATGAATATCTTCCCATAAAAATTTTGATTGAATGTTTTTTATTACTGTATTAAGAGCGTTCTTCAATTCAATCAAATTGATAGATTCTTTCTCTCTCTGTCATTCAGATAACGTGTATTGTATATAAGCCGTAGCACGTATGCGATGGTTCTCAATGTTCTTTGTCAAGATTAATATTTTTCCGAAAATTCCAATTCAGGTCTATCAACAATTGATGCGACTACGCAACAAGTTGTCTTTACTTCCGGTAACTAGGAAGAATCATAATTGATTGAATCATTGTCTTGAATATGATTTGAATAATCACATAAAAAATATTCGGGTCCATGCCACCATAAATTTTTATTTATGAGGTTTTGTGAACTTTTACCTCGTGAAATTAGATCTGCCGGATTTTGAACGCCTTCTATGTGACGCCATTGTTCTGATGACGTCAATGACTGAATTTCTGCTACCCGATTAGCTACGAATGTTTTGAGTGTATTTGGTTGAAATCTGAGCCATGATAAAACTATTGTGAAATCTGTATAGTAACAATATTTGTCTACTGATATATGTAAGATTTCTTGAACTTCATGTAACATTTCTGTGTGTAATAATACTGCTAACAGTTCAAGTCGTGGGATCGTTATTACTTTGAGCGGTGCTATGCGACTTTTTGAACATAACAAGTTCAGGTGATTGTACCATTTTGATAAATTGTGCGCAAGTAAATATATGCGCCATATGCTCTAATTCTGCTATCACTGTATCCATGAATTTCAAATGACTAATTTGAATCATTGCTAATTACGTTCCTTTAAATCTTTATTTCGTTGATTTGCTTAAATTTGCACGAAGAACTAGTCCATATTGTTTGTATTTCCAATGGTAAAGTGTCATCCCAATTCACCTTGGCTGCCCAAATATTCTGTATAAAGATTTTAGCTGTTATTGTAGTTGGACTCACAAGTCCAAGTGAATCAAATAGGCTGGATACAAAACTTGAAATATTGCGTTCAGTTGGAATGTTCTCAAATTTTTCAAGATTCAATGAATATTCAATTGTATCTGTATATCTTGAAAAGCTTCGAGGTTACTAGATAATGACGAGAAATTGATTTTGGCCGTTTGTTTATTCTGTAAATAATTCCTGAACTGTCGCAAATGGAGAAAAAAGTTTCAAGTAAGAAAGTTAAATATTATTACCACCCAGACAGTGGAATACGTGAATATTTTCATTGTAAGGCATATTCTTCAGATACGACATAAAGTTTTAATCTTTCAAATAGAACTTATATATGTGAAAAACTCAATTTCGATGATTTGAGACTCTTCTTTTTGTGTTAGTAAAACATGAGAAATTTTAGGATGTCTGTATTTTATGTTGAATTATATCTAATGCCTCAACTTATGCTGATACCTAGCCTTTATATTTTCAAATAATATAAAACAATTGAAAATAATAAATGAAAATTGAAACAAGAGACATTGTACATAACGCATTATTTAGGATTGTTGTTTATAACTATAGATTTTATTATCAAACATAATGAAAACACTCTTGAATATACCTAATTTATAATATTCATCATATAAACTTTCTTTGTATTTTATCACAGGGGGCTTATTTTCCGGGGTTTTTTTTTCCTGGGGGTTTTTTCTCCGGGGTTTTTTTTCCGGGGCTTTTTTTTCCGGGGTTTTAGTTCCCGGGAGTTTTTTTCCTGTTACCCGCTAAACCATAAGTGACAGTTTTTAGCCAAAGCGTTGATGATTTCGCCATAATATTAATTGATAATATCGATCATTGGATTGAGCTGATATTGGCCGATACATTTTTGTTATATCACCGGACATTACGTACAAATAAATGCGAGAACGTATTAGTAAATCGAACAGGTTTTGCTGTAGTGTAGGTTCAACTAGTAAATTGTCGTTCAAGCTTTCCCCATTATTTGATGGACACATCGAAAACAACGCGAAACTTTGTGGTCGTACTATCTTCTAAAACCGCATGGTGAGCTAAATAATAATGATTGTTAGAAATATTTTGAACTTGTATTGCCGATAAACTTTCTGAATGCTTTGAACTTTTATAATCATTTATAAAACATTTATAGTCATGTTCTAGTATTGGATTGCGTTTAAATTTGTTTTCATAATACCTGCATTGAAACAACGCATTTTAACGCCTGTTTTGTCAGTCGAAACAAAACAATTTCAGACAAATGCGAGTATAGCCGGGAAGAAACAAGCCTGTTTCTCTCCTAGGGGAGAAACAAGCTTGTTTCTGCCCGCTGGATTTGTTTCTCACATCGTTTTATCCCTGGCAGAGTCGCATTTGTTCATTGTCAATCTCTGAATGAAAATCATATAACCTCAGTTAATTTGACAGTTGTTGTATTCGTAACTATAAATTAAATTAAAAAGAGGATTAGTTTCAAGAAAAAAAAATATTGATACGATAATTTCGAGTACACCACAACATCTCATAGATAAAGCTCAAGCAGCTACTCTCGACTTGTTACCTGCAAAATCAAAAGAAAAATATTCACTTTGTTATGTCAAATTTGTAATATGGAAAGTTTCAATGCAGGTATTATGAAAAATACAGTGTGCGGCACGGGACAAAACATGATTTCAGCCGAGGATGATGCCAGCCCTCGCTTCGCTCTTGCAAGCAACTCTCTCCCTCAGCTGAAATCGTCTTGTTTCGTCCTTAGCCACACAATATACTATTTCTAAATTGATGAATTTTCTAAAAGCTGTTAGTCTGCTCAATCCTAAATTTGGAAGATTTACTTCAAATGGTAATTTGATAACAAATCGACCAGTAGTATTTCTGGTACTTGTTTCTTTAAAATGTTCATCAGGGCTCAAATATTTAGCATTCCTCTCCAAATCTTCAATATCCCAAAACTTTGAAACTTGATGGTTCAACGTATTTAAAGATGAACTGCACGTGTTGTGACCTTGTGTTTGTAATAGTACCTGTTCTGCAGCCTACAATAAAACATTATTGTGTTCCTTGAAGGTACAATTTTATTTTTTTTTCCCGCAGATAACAATTCCCAAAGTATTTCTGCCCCTAATAGAATGTTCATTATCCCAGGTTCGTAGATATGCGGATCAGCCAAAATTATATTACTCGGAATGTCTAAATTGTTTAACGGGAATTTTTGTTAGGGTAAATCTGAAGTTACTTTCTCTAGAACTAAACAGTATTATTGATATTTGAGTTTTGTTAATTATTTTATTATCAGAATTACTGATGCCTGTAACTGCAATGTTTACAGTATTCAAATTCAAATCCAATCTGTCGCAAAGATTTTTCGTAATAAAATTACTTTGTGAGCCGCTGTCTACTAATGCGCGACATACATGAATATTATTTTTGATATCCAAAACATGAATTGAGGCTGTAGAGAGGAAAACCGTTGTATGATTCAAGCTAAATGCCGTAACAACAGGATTGTTTTCATAATTCGAATTGTTTTGCTGTACTGGCTGTGCAGCATTTGCTGATTGCATTTCTTGGTGCAATAATAAATTATGTTTTTGATCACAGTATTTACAATTTCTATATAAACAGTGATCAATAGTATGATTATTAACTAGACAATTAGAACAGAGTTTATTTTGTTTTGTTACAACTAGCCTTTGTGCAATTGGTAAGGCTAGAAATTCTCTGCATGTGAATAATTTGTGTGGATGTTTGCGCACAATGCATGTATTTTGACTAATACTAACATGTGATACAGTATGTGCATTTTTTTGAACTTTATTGATATTTTGATTTGTTGAGCTTGATCATTTGTAATCGACTGAATTTGTCGCTGAATTAATTTCTACTGATTCAAGCATTTGGGAACGCTGAGTGAGAAAATCTGTTAGCTTTTGCATAGTAGGAGGATCATGAGTTAAATTATTCTCCCAGGCCATTGTAGTATGGTAATCAAATTTAGTGCTAATTGAATGTATTAGAATATCATCCCAGGTTTGAACTGGTCGTTCTATTGATTCCAAAGCTTTCATGTTTGATGCCAAGTCTTGTGATAACTGCCGCACAGATTGCGCATCCTTTGTTACTTTTGGTAACGTAAAAATGGCTCTAATATGATGCTGAATAATTAAACGTTTATTTCCAAATCCCTGAGTCAATTAACTCCACGCATTATCATAATTGTAGTCTGATAGTGTTCAATTGTCTGCAATGCTACAGATTTTAAACAGTTCTTTAAATAATGAAACTCTTCAATTCCTGATAAACTTTCGCCCTTATGAATCAAAGAATAAAATGTGTCTCTGTATGTAACCCATTCTGTGAAATTGCCATGAAAATAATGTAATTGAGTATAAGGTAATTTGATTTGGAGTAGTATTAAGGAAGACTTTCAACCTATTTATTTCCAATATTTTATATTTTTATTTGTATAAACATGCAAGATGATTCTTTAAATGTAATTGGGAATTTATTTTTTATTACTCATGCGGGGTAAACAGTATCTTGTCGCACATTTTTAGCGGTTGCTAAAATAGTAAATAAAATATTTCTGAGTGAGACCCTGTTCTATTTTACCTGTGCACTTCAGTAAATTTAGGGATAATCCTTTTGCTAAGTACTCGCTGGGAGGCTCGTTTTCTTATATCTTGACGGGGACTATACTAGGCGTTGAATTAACTGTTGACTGTTTTATGCTCTCAAGGAATGATTTTACATCAGAAATTAATGAATAATAATTATTTTCAAAGTCACATAATTCTTGCTCACTATCTTCCAACGGATTTAAAAGTGCAATTAACGACTGTACATTCTCAAATTCTCTTAAACATGATTGTATTCTTTCGAATCTACTTGAAATTTCAATTGATTTGCTTCTATTTTCTTCATCTGCAAGAAAACTATAAAATCTTGTGAATCTTGATTTTATTATTGTGCGCTTGTTTTTTCAAAATTTCGATCAAGTTTGGATTTCGGTACTCATTTTGAACAAGTGTACACACTCGAAACAGTTAATGACAAAATATTAAAATGGACAATGATGAAATGGAAATGATCTCGTGCACTAACCTGAATTGGAATCTAGGAAGAAAAGCCCCCGAGAAATAAAACCCCGGAAAAAAAGCCCTGGAAAAAACCCCCGGAAAAAGCCTCCCAGGAAAAAACCTTTGGAAAAAAGACCTCCTGTGATAAAAACCGAAGAAAGTGTATATAACGAGTATCATAAATTAGGTGTAGAGGGGGTTTTCATTATGTTTATTTATAAAACCAAGAGTTATAAGCAACAATTCTATATAACGTGTAAAATGTGATGTAATACAGAGATAATTGTAGTGTCTTCAGTTTTATTCATCTGTTAGCGTCAATAATAATATACTGGAGTTAAACATTTGCACACATTCAATTTTTGTGCACGTTTAAGAGACGATCCCAAGAATAGTTTTGGGTTCTTTGAAAAGTTTCCAGAGGTTACCAGATAATGACGAGAAACCGATTATGGTCGATTGTTCATTTCGTAAATAGTTCCTGAACTGGCGCAAATGGGAAAAAAGTTTTCAAGTAAAAAATGTAAATATTATTATCACCCAGGCAGTGGCATACGTGAATATTCTCATTGAGGGGCATATTTTTTGAATACGATACAAAGTTATAATCATTCGAATAAAACTACTCAATACATAAAAATAACAGCAAAAAACTAGATATTTTCTTTTGATTCTAATGATATGAAATTAATTTTCTTTGTGTTGGTACAACATGAGATATTTAGCAATTTCTGTATTTCATGTTGAATTATGTTTAATGCTTCAACTTATGCTGATACCTAGACTTTTAATTTTTGGATAATATGAAACAATTGGAAATAATAAATGTATCTGAATGTTTTATTCTACTATATTATTATTGACGCTGATGAATAATACAGAAGACACTGTATATATGTCTGTATTACATTATACGTCCGCGTTATTTAAAATTGCTGTTTGTAACTTTGGGTTTCACCATCAAACATATTGAAAACACCCCTATATACCTAATTTATGATATTTGTTATATAAACTCTCTTAGGTTTTTATCACAGGGGGCTTTTTTTCCAGGGGTTTTTTTCCTGTTACCCCTGAATTGTACTGGTACTGAACACTTCTTGGACCCTTAGTTGATTTTAGGGTTGCACGTAGAGGATGCTGTCACAGTTGTTGTAGGTTTTTTTTAACACTGACTGAGTATCCAGTATGAGGGACCAAAATGTTCTTGAGTAGAGAACTACAGAAAATAAAATAACACCTTTGCTACTGGACTTATTTTGCTGTAAGATATGCTTTATTTTAATGATATAAGTGGACTGTGTCTTCTTCGAACACAAGCAGGCTATTGAAGCCTGTTACAGAATTATAAGTGGAGTAATGTGAGTGACGCCAAGGGTGACAAGTAAAATAGCCCCTAAAGAACTGACTAGGTAGTCAACTCAGCAATAGAGAATGATGAATCAAACTTATTTATACTTATTCTATATTTCCAGAATTGAAGAAACTACTCAATGAAATACAAATGAACAATTCATCTGGAATTGAGAAAATTTAACTGAAACTAAAAATTGAACGTAACAAATTCCCCTTCCACTTTCATAAGACTTAATCTCTATTTATTTACTTAATCTTAATTGCTTCAACAAACATTCGCGAGGTATGAAAATGATGAGGAGAAAAAAGGAATGAAAATAAAAGAAACAAAAATTTTTTGGTCAATGTCACCGAGACGTCAAGTTGAATAGCACAGTTGTCATCAGCTGGTCCGTGTCTCCAGTCCTTAACATGCCAGGTACCTGCACTTCTGCCTCCCAGATCCTCAAGCTCATAAACAGTTGCAGAAACGACCCTCTCTGCTGTATAGGGTCCGAGGTACTTGGCTGAAAGCTTACTTGCAGAGCTCTCTGCCGCGTTGGAAAGCTCAAGATTACGTCGCCAGACCTTCTCACCTACGTGATAGGCTACTGATCTGCAACGCAAATTATAGCGCTCTCTGGCCTGGCTCTGGGCATGATCCAAGCGTTTGTGAACCCTGGAGAAGACCTTTAAGGACTTCGCCTACTTCTCTTGTAGCACGTCCTTCCGATCAAAGTGGACGTCATCCTCGGCATTCACACCATTCACAGCATAATCTGATCCACAGATTGACCAAAATTGATGAAGTACGGTGTGAACTCTGTGACCTCATGAACCAAAGTGCGCTTCGTACAGCTTACTGATAGTATGTACGCATCCCAAAGCTTTTGATTGTCTTTCACATATGCTGACAGCATTATTCTAACTACTTGACTTATTTTTTCAGTGGGGCTATTCCAAGTATTATGAAGTGCGTTGAACAGAATGCTTACACTGTACTTCTTGCACATGCCTCTGAACTCACCGCTTTGGAACTGTACGCTGTTATCGCAGATGAGGAATTGTGAGACGCCGATCATCAAAAATACGTCACTCTAGACGTGGCGTACTATAGTCCGAGCGGTGGCAGTACAGATGAGGAATATTACAAGAAACACCACCAAAATATACCGATTCTGCTTGGTGGTGAGTGGAAGCGGTCCCGTTTAATATCAACACTCACCATCTGAAAAGGTCTGTACACTCTAGATTGCGTTCTCATCAGACCTGAAGAATGCTTCTGCTTCACCTTCGACTCCAAACACACCACAAATCTCCTGACATACGTAGCAGCATCATTTTTTTTGGTCAATAGTGCTGTTGCCTGAGCTTGTTTTACGTTTTCTTCACTCCAGGGTGCTCAGAAGTTGGCACATAGTGAACCAGACGTAGGATATCTGCTCGCTGATCTCGAAGAGCCACGTTCCCACTGCTTTGCTCCATCAATCAACTCTGCAGAGTTTCTCACGTATTCAAAAGAGTGTTCTATTCTTGACACAGTGCCTTTCGGCCCACGTTTTTTTTTATGAATTTTTGACATATTTTATGTGCTAGACATGGTGTCTGCATATATAACGATTTTTTATATTGTTTTGTTTATATTTATCCAAATTATTCTACTATATCATAGATACATTTCTTTTTTATTTGCTGCAGACGGTAGTTGTTAGCTACTGAAACATCCTGGAAATAAAAACAAAGTGATCATCTGTAGGCCATTGTCTTCTATTCTTGGAACAGTGCCTTTCGGCCCACTTTTTCTTATGAATTTTTGTCATATTTTATATGCTTGACATGGTGTTTGCTTTTAAAACGATTTCTTATATTTCTTTGTTTATATTAATCCAAACTATTCCACTGTATTATAGATACATGTCTTCCTTATTTGCTGAAGATGGTAGTTGTGTATTACTGAAACGTCCTGAAAATAAGAACAAAATAATCATTTGTAGGCCATTGTTTACTATTCTTGACACGGTGCCTTACGATCCACATTTTTTTTCATAAATTTTTTGACATATTTCGTGTGCTAGATATGATGTTTGCATATGAAACGATTTTTAATATTGTTTTGTCTATATTTATTCAAATTATTCTACTGTATTATAGATACATTTCTTTCTTATTTGTTGAAGATGGTAGTTGTTTACTACTGAAACGTCCTGAAAATAGAAACAAAGTGATAATTTGTACTTCTGATTCAATAACGGTATTCAAGCCATAAATACAATATAAAGATATCCAACTGGATCGGAATATACCTTCTAAGACGAACACTTCTTTGGATGCTGAAGCACACGGTCCTTCATCCGTTGATACCAGAAGTCAGTACTATCAGGTTGCACTGGGGAGACATGGAGAAGTTCCACAAGTGGTACCGAGCGAGACAGACAGTCTAGCACTATGTGCTCCTTATCCTATAGATGCACGATTTCGAAGTCGTGCTGTTGAAGCTTGACTGTCCAACGACACAAGTGACCTCAAGGATCCTTTGAATTGTTCAGTCACATCAGGAGGTGAGTCGAAGCGCATTCCTTCCAAATATGAGTGAAGGCGCTTCAAAGCCCCAACGACGGACAAATATTCTCTTTCCGTCGTTGTATAATTTCGCTCATTTTTATTCAGGAAACGACTGAGAGAACAAGTAACACGCTCACCATCCTCAAACGTTTGTGACAATACTACTTCGAGTCCAGATCCACTGGCATCGGTCTGAACAATGAAGGGTCTGGAAAAATCTGGGCAAGTGAGAATAGGAGAGGCTACTAGGCACTCTTTCAGCCTCTGAAAAGTCGCCTGACACTAAACCGTCCATTCCCACTCTCGTCCAAGCTTCAACTTGAACTTGAAGGGGCATTCACTGTCGAAAAGTTGTAGACAATCGCCTGTACCACGATGTTTTCTCCAGGAAACTGCGAACTTCTGACACACAGGTGGGTACATGTATCTTTAAAATTGCACTGACCTCATCTAGATTCAAAATTTCCCCCAAAAACCTCAGCTCGAGACGACAAAACTGACACTTATCTTGACTAAGTGTCAATCCCGCAGCATGAACTCTATCGTAGATGAGTTTCAAAATTTCGAGGTGCTTCTTGTAACTCTCTGACATTACTACCACGTCATCGAGGTAGACAAACATATAGGACTCGAGCTCAGGCTCTAAAACCCGGTCAATTAGACGCTGCTATGTTGTCGGTGCATTGGTTAATCCAAACGGTATTCTTTTGAACTGGAAGAGTCCACGACCAGAGATTGTGAATGCCGTGAGCTCGTGACTGCTCCCCTACACAGGTATCTGTATCGACATGATTTGATGTCGAGGGAGCTCAAATACTTGGCACCTCTGAGCCGATCCAAGATGCTGAAGACAAAAGGAAAGAGGTACGCATCTTTTTTGTGACCTCATTCAATGGGTGATAGTCAATGTAGAATCTGAATTCCTTATTCTTTTTAGGCACCAGTAAAATAGTCGAGGATCAGGGACTTGAAGAATGCTCAACGATATTCTTCCTCAACATCTCATCCGATTCGGCATTGATATGCTTTTGCATTGCTGGAGATACTGAGTGGTAGCGCTTTTTAATAGGTTCAGCTGTCGCTACTATCCTGTGTTTGACCAACGTCGTGCAACCTATGCCGCTTTGCATCCTGTTCCACGCCTGTTGAAGAAAAAAATCAAGAAGGCTCTGTTGTTTGTTCGTCAATTAAGATAGGACGTCCTCAGAAGTTGTGCGCGCAGAAAGAGCCAAAAAGTTCCAGACATCGTTCCTAAAATCAGGAACGATGCCCATGGCTCGCCAGAAGTCCGTTTCGAGAATCAATGGAGACGTCACCTATGGAACTACTGAAAACGAGTACAGCTTCTGCTGATCCATCAATAACACAGGAAACGTGACAGCACCCAGACCTGCGCACTTCTTACCATCAGCAACCATTCAAATGGGCGCGTCAGCTACATCAACTTCCAAAGGCATATCACTCGAAATTCTCCAGTCACCTATACCTATTGATGAACGTGTTGCTTCTGAATCGAGCAAGTCTGGCAATTTCACGTTAAATATGGAAACTGCTATGAGTGCTGATCAACACCTAGATGAGAAATAATGAAGTTGATGATGACAAAGTTACGTTCGACCTCGAGCTGTTTGGCCGTCCAAGTCGGTGCAGAGGATATTCCACGGCCTAGTAACGTCTCCGCCGGCCGTCTCCCGGGAATTGTGGACAACTTTTTCTTGGAACTCAAGCTCGACCTCAACCGAAACAATACACGGTCTCCGCATCAGTACAGATCTGTGCAGTGTGACCAAGAATCCTGCAGTTTCAACAGGTTTTTCGATGTTGTTCGCAGTGTGGGTGCTGCGACAGCATGTACTTGAGTCGACCTCGGCCGTTCTTGATAAATCAAAGATGGCTCTTATAAGGCTCTTCTATTGACTGGAGGTGACTGAAATTTCTCAGCTATCAATTTATTTATTTCCAGTCTCTCACAAACCTCAGGGAGACGCTGTATCGTCGGAATATCTTCTGGTCCTAGGCCCAGAATCAAATAGGGCAGAATATTCCGCCTCAAAACTTGCAGCTGCTGTACGTCTGGTGGTTGTGTTGAAAGGCTAGCAAACAAATTCGCCATACATGCCATGTAAGTTCTGATCGACTCCTCAGCTCCCTGCGTCTGACGGCGAATCTCATCCCACAATTCTGATCCGTAATCGAATAGCTCAAGCTCCTCACGAACGAGTTTCACAAAATCCTGCCATTCAACTATTCTGCTACGCACCAAATAAGCATTAGCTCTTTAAGCAGTTCATCTATGGAATCGCACAGCTCCGGTTCGGACACATTCTGGGATATTCTCAAGTCTTTTATCCTTTCTAGGAACGCATTTTTGCATAGATCGCCTTCTTCTAAAAATGATAGATTCCACCGAGCTACAGAAATCTGTCCTCGAGAGGTTGATGAATGCATGGCTTACTGTGCCTTCTCTCTTATGCCAGCAAATCTTAGCCATCGCATGGGCCTTAGGCATAAATATTTCCTCCTCCTTTGGCATTTGCAGTTGCTCTATTGAGGCTTTCAGGTCTGCATCCTCACAAACCAATCTTGCCAGTCCTAAATTCAAATATTCTCATATGATATTAATTGTTGAGAACCCCAAGCACTTACACTTACAGGCAGTAAAGTTTTCAATAAGGCTCTGCAGGATGACAGCCTTTTCTGTGCAGATATCTATATCCTTCGCAACATTAAGAGGTCTAATAGAATTTTTGAGAGAATCTAACAATCATTCTGCTTTAAGGAATTCTGACTTTTCCCTTTGCCTGTTATGAAGTGCGTAACGGGGTGTTAATTTTACGCCTCAAACTTAGAGTCCATACTCTAACTTATCTTATTGCAGATATATTGGATCCACTGCGCCCAAAAATATTCGGTGAAATATTCAGGGAAGGATACACATAGAAGAAAACACAATAAATATATGTAGGGATTGTACTAGGATCTTTGGCTCGAAATAGTTTAGATAAAGGTTTAATTCGATTTAATGACTATTAAATAATGATCAGAATGAGAACATATGATCATATTGATAATAATGATAGTAATGGCTACACAAAATCACAAATGGTAAACTTAACCGAATATAAACAATTTATTTTCAACGTAATTCGACTACCGATTCCGACTTCCACTGACTGACTCCCGTGACGCGCGCCTCTCTCGAACTCCTGCCTGGCGTCCCTTCAACGCCCTACACTCGGCTATCCTGCTCTTCATCCGACCTGGATGAATCGGTGTCTTCTTCCCCTGGAGTGGTCATCCACGTAGTCGGCACTAGATGATGTTTTGTTTGGACCACCGGTGTCGCCACATTTCTCTCAATCATACTGATCGCATGGTTTGACAGCTACTACTTTGTACGGACTTGAAAATTAATTCAACAGTCTATTTTGATTGATGAACTGAGTTCACTTGATGGCAATCAAATCGCTAACTGAATATTTCAAAGCTTCTTTTCTTCTCTTGTTATATATTCTTCAATTTTCTTCTTGTATTTTTCTCATTTGTTCTTTCGCTTCTTGTCTCAATTCATGTCTTTGTTCATCAAAAGTGATCGCTGCTTCCTCTTCTAGGACTTCTTTTGTCCTTATATCCGTTTCATCTTTCATTTTCGTGCCAAATAAAAGTTGAAATGGTGTCGTATTTATACTTCGGTGATACGTACTATTTAGAGTTCTTTGCAAATGTTGGACATATTTGTACCATGTCTCGGGATTTCCAGATGATAATTTTGTCAAAACCGGTTTTGGAGTTCTATTTACTCATCCAATCTTTCCATTTCTTCTTGGGACTCCCGTCGTTGTTGTAATATGTTTGATTCTCTTCTCTTCGCGATAATTTTGAAAAATTGCTGATGTGGAACATGGTCCACCATCCGATATTATTGTGTGAGGATAACCGAAAGTTTCAGCTTGAGTTTCTAGTTTCTTCAGAACTTCCTCAGCAAATATGCTCTTTACAGGATAGATCCAAATGAATTTGGAAAATCCGTCTGTAACTCCAAAAATAAGTTTGCACGTCTTTTTCGTTGTTTGTAAGGGTCCTAAATGGTCAATATGGAAGACTTGAAGTGGTAGTCCTCCTTTTTCGATCGGTTGTAAAAGACATCATTCTCTTCCACTTTTCTTATTCGCTAAAATACATGATATGCAATTCGCTTTTATGGTTTTGATCCGTTTTTCTATCCTTTGAATCCAGATTTCTCTCTCCACAACTTTAAGTGTCTTCTTGACAGCGAAATGCCTGTTGTCTTCATGGCATTTCCTAATAATATTATCTTGCATGGATTTTGGGGCAACGATAAGATCATTCCCATTATATGTTCTATACAATACTTCATTCTTTGCTAAATACTCTTCATAGTCGCCTTTCTCCAGTTGTTCAAATATTGAGTTCAATCTTGAATTGTTGAGTTGAACCTCTAGTCATAATGCATTAAAATGATCTACTTATGCCCAGTTGCAAGAAAGTTCATTAGCAAAACAGTTATTTAAATATGAACAATATCAAATCCAATTGTTGACAGCAATGCCAAGCAACTAATTTGACAAATATATTCGATTTGATATTGTTCATTTTTGAGGAGCTCTTTAGTTAATGAACGTTCTTGCAATTAGGCCTTAATGCGTCAATATGCTTCATCTTCTCTCCTGGTCGATGTTCTACTGTATAATCAAAATCTTCAAATGTTAGGGCCCATCTTGCAATTCCTGGTATCAGTTCTTTCTTCGACATAGTACTCTTGAATGCAGAGCAATCTGTGATGATTTTGAATCGCCTATCCAGCAGATATACTCGGAGCTCCTTGGTCGCTGAAATTACTGCTAGCACCTCGAGCTCGCAGCTCGTATAATTCATCTCCGCCATGTTTGATTCTCTACTATAATAGAATATAGGATGCATCTTTCCATCTTCTGAATTTATTTGCATTAATATTGTACCTATGCCTTTTTTACTTGCGTCTGTATGTATTTCAGTAACAGTGTCTTGCGAAAATAAATTCAAGACAGGTCGTTGAGCCAATATCACCTTCAATTTTCCGAATGATATCCTTTTTTCTTCACCGAATTTGGAAGATGTATCCTTCTTCAATAATTTCGTTGATGACTTCGCAATAATACTATAATTATCAATAAATTTTCGGAAGTAACCTGTCAAACCTAAGAAACTTTGTATGTTTTTCAGTATTCTTGGCTCCAGAGATTGGTTTACAGCTTTTATCTTATCTTCGGTTGGTCAAACTCGACCTTCACATATCTCATGACCTAGATATTGGATCGTGCTCCGCATGAATTGGCATATTTTCCAGCTAATATCCAATGCAAATCCTTCTGCGATTTTAAGTACCTTTCTCAGGTGTACTATTCCTTCTTCTTTATTGTATGCAGGTATAATAATGTCATCCATATAGAAAATTTCAATTCCTTCTTCAATCAATTGACGAAACACATCGTTAAAAAATCCTTGGAAGGTAGCGGGTGAATAACAAAATCCGAAAAGTGCTCTCAGAAATCCAAATTGTTCGCTTGGTGTTACGAATGCTGTATATTTTCTACTACCTTCGTCCATCGAAACATGAAAATTTGTTTTTCAAATCGAATGTTGTTAATATCTTGGCTTTTTGGAGTTTATCAATTTGGTCTTCTATGCGAGGTGATGGATATCGATCTCTGAAGATTTGTTTGTTCAATCTCCTGTAATCAATACATATCCTTGTTGATCCATCCTTTTTTTTGACAAGTTCAATTGGGCTACTGAAATCTGATGAACTTTGTCTAATTATTATCTCTTTGATCAATTCTTCTAACTGTCTGTCCACTTCTCTCTTTTCATTTTCCGCTAATCTTCGTGGTGTTTGATATATTGACGTTTCATCACGTAGAATGATTTAAATCTTCATCGATGTTATTTTCGTTGGTATCGAAATATAGTTTTTTACCGCTCCCATGATTTCTTGCTCCATGACGTCATTTCGAATATGGCTTGAGTAATTTTTCCGATCCCGTCTTTATTTCAATCTTTATTATAAATTTATCAGTAATTTCTGTGACTTTGATTTTCTCGGGTAAAATAATAAGTTTTATATTCTTCAGAATATCATTTCTCAGAATACAGTCCATTGGCATTGCGGCATTCAGGACTATGTGAATTTTCGTGATTGAATTACATTAATCTACTTGAACTCCTGTAAAATAACCCAAAGTTTCTACCTCCACACATCCCGATCCTTCAAATTCCTTTACTTCTGGAATAACAGATGGAGCTCCAATTTTAAAGTATTTATCTCTTCTTATCAGACCGATTTCGCTTTCTGTATCTACTAGCGCTGCCATTCTGAAACCGTTCGATTCTATTGACTTACACATACTTCTCTCATTCTTCTTTTCTGCAACTTGCATACTGTTTTTGTTTTCCGAAGTTCTGTCTTCTCGTTTTGCTTGCTTTTGACGACATTTGGATGAAATATGTCCAAATTGATTACAATAAAAGCATTTATTTTCCAAAGCTTCCGACTTCCACTCGTTTGCTTTCTAATTCTTCTCTCAGTAGATGAAACATCACTGAATTTTCATCTCTGGTTTGTAACTCTTCTTTTTATCTTCGAATTTGTTTGGCTGATTTTTTCTATGCGTTGTAGACGGTCTATTGTGATATTTTTCTTTCACCTCCTTGTATGCTCTCATCTTCTTCTTGAACTCTTCTTCGTTTGTGGCACCGTATGATATTATTTCATCTGAGGACTCGTCCTGAATTCCATCTACCACGTATTGCAAGTGCATTTGTTTTAATATCTCCTCAACTGGCTAATTCTTTCATTGTCAGAAAGTACTCTTGTACAGTTTCTCCTTCCTCCAATTTTCTTTTTGCTAGCGCCAGGTGCAGCTGGGCACTATTTATCTTTGAGGAAAAGTCTTTCTTTAATACTTGCTTTAGTTTTGCCCATGACTTTACTTCTGTTTCTCCTTGGATAAATAGCTTGGCTAAGCCCTTAATAGACTTCTTGGCGTAAATAAACATTTGAATATCAATAAACCTGAGTAATTGCGCAAGATCTTCGAAATTAGCTATCCATTTCTCAATGGGGTGAGAATTTGAACCATCAAAAATTTGTATTTATTCTTCGACATCTCTGGAATTTAAGGTCATCGTTGGAGGAGGACTTCGTATTAAAGTCCTGACGCAGGAGTTGAAATCTTGTCAAGTACATCTTCATCTTCAACTTCTGCCATTCCACTGCCTTCTTCGTCGTTTTCTTCCTCTTCCTCTTCTTCTTCTTCTTCCCCTTCTTTCAACAAATCGGGATTCAATAATGTGATGCAAATGTTTTCAGCAACTTCTTCCTCAGTGTTGGCATCTTGCGTTCCCAATATTTTTGCAATTGCTTGCAAATCTGCAAATGGTAAATACTTGTTGAAATATTCTAGCTCATTTTCATACTCATCTAAATTTTCCTCAAAGTCAAATCCAGCAAATTGTCGTACTGCCCTTCTGCATGTATAGTTTCCTACAACTTTGTTCATACTTAAGTCACGTTCGTATTATTTAGATTAGAATATTTGGAATTCCTCTCTTGATCTTTTATTAATTATTAATCTCGTATTCAAATTATATTTCACGCGTCAATAACGGCGCAACAACATTTAATTTTGAATACTACGTTCAACAATGTAATCGTAACGCGTATTTATCTATATTTGAATCTAGGTCAACACATCACTGCACTATCAACTCAACTTAACACAACAACGTCACTTTTTTACTGGTGTATTATCGTGGAATATCAACGTTTACTATATTGCAATTTTCATAATTCTAATTCCAAATCTTAGCTGATCAATCTCGGTTGAACTCCTAATTGTAGGGATTGTACTAGGGGCTTAGGCTCGAAATAGTTTAAATAAATGTTCAATTCAATTTAAAGATCATTTAGTGATAATCAGAATGAAAACATATGATTATATTGATAATGATGATAGTAACGGCTACACAAAATTACAAGTGGTAAACTCACCAAAATATGAACAATCTATTTTCAACGTAATTCGACTACCGATTCCGACTTCCAATAACTGACTCCCGTGATGCGCTCATCTCTCAAACTCCCGCTTGGCGCCCCCTCAACGCCCTACATATATGTAAATTTGAAATAATAAAATAATAAAATCGATTGAATTCATCTACTTTCCACCTATATAGTAGTTGCTGAAGCTCTTGTGATTAATCAAAAGAGCAAAACAAAAAGTTTAGTAAAGCTATGCCACAAAAAGACCTCACATAGTTGGGCGTCAATTTCATTACGTAAAATTCTAGTGGTGATCTCAGAATGACTTTCAAATTCTGCGTGAGTCTAGCTCAGACTCAGTGAATAACTAACTATTGGCTGAAGTGAGGCTAGCTTCGGCAAAAGATATAGAATAAAATATAGATGAATAAATAAATCGTAGGACATCACGCATTTAAATTAATTTTTCCCAAGGTACTCAACCACAAAAATACCCGATATTATAGTGTGGGAAGGAGTATCTGAGAGATCGGAGAACGGATGTTAATATTTTGTTTGATTGCATCAATCAGGTTGTTGACTCGAAATAATTTATTGTAACTCTAACAGCAACTTACCCCGAGTTCACTGAGAGAAATTACGCTCTCCTTTACACTGCTGAAAAGAATGAAACGTATAGCTAACTTTAATTCAAATTAAAAAGAAATAGGACTCACCCAGAATGAATGAATTAATGAATTGATACCATGTGTCCCAAAGCTGTAGGTACCTGAGTAGTGCCAAGGCAAAACACCAATTTTATGTATTAATTTCTCCAAATGTGTATACATCGTTATTATGGAAAGGTTTAGTGAATGTTTGATGTATTGTATTGAATTTTTATATCCTTCAAATTTGCCTAAATGCGATCGATTTCGGTTGTATAACCATCTTCAGGCATTAGCTGTAAAGTTAAAATGTAATAATATGAAAGTATCCTACTCTACAGTTTCGGTCCCACCTGGACCATCTTCAGGAGTGCTATATTTATACAATAGTGTGAGAATGTGGGACAAAAAAAAAAAACACAAAGTGTAATGAAGAGTGTACTTACAATAGAATTAGTGTTTGTGTATGTTGTCATCTGTAGTGTTACATAAATATGTTGTGTTCTTCTATAAGTCGATGTATTAAAAATGAGAAAAACAAACATGTTTTCAGTTTGAAATAAAAGAATAAATAAGTGTATATATAAAAAAAAAATTTGATATGAAAACTAAGCGTGGCAACAACTGACCATTATGAAAACCAGAGGCTAAGTACAGGTTACATGAAGTGAATACCCGTGTAATGCGGAAAAGCAAAAAACGCACAAGTCTTAACAGCCAATTGTTTAAGTCAACCAATGAAACAGAATTACATCAAGATGTCCAGGGATGCAAGTCACAAGGGATTAAACGGAATAAACATAAAAATAAAAAATTAAAAAATATGAACAATTTTAAAACATCAAAAATCATTTTAATATATTATTATATATGGTGCTCAAGGCTATGGTATCCGTTTTCTTATTGACATTATCATTATCTTGTTTTATAAACAACATTTCAAGTGTTAGCCTTTTGTGCAGAATAGCCTGGTTGTGTAAGGTTTCAGATCAAGCCATCCTAAAGATCAACTTATCAATGTAGCAAGGAATCTTCACTCCAGAGCATTACATTGAACATCTGAAATATATCATAATGAAGTAACGAATACGATAACTGGTTTACTGCGTACAAATAAATATCCTGTAGGCATCATTCACGGCATTAAGAATCAAATTAACAACAGTCTGCATGCTGGCACTTTAAATGTCAGCAAAACACCTTTGACAGAGAAGTATTTCACCATTCCATACATAGGTGGAGTAAGTGGTGATATCAGAAATGTTTTTGGAGACAATGATAAAATTAAAATTTGTTTTAAGCAACACATGACAGTGAGCAATTCATTTTTCAAAATTGAAGAGAAAACTGATATAAATATGAGATCTAACCTAATTTACAAGATTCCATGTAATGATTGCCCAGCACAATATACAGGTCAAATAAAGCGGTATTTGAAAACACGTTTGGATGAACACAAGCGCAATTGTGAAAGTGCTGTGGGTGCTAAGTGTGCGGTGGTCAGTCACTGCATCAACACTGGACATTCTTTTAATTTTGCTGGAACTCGCATCTTACATAACCAGGCTATTCTGCACAAAAGGCTAACACTTGGAATGTTGTTTATAAAACAAGATAATAATAATGTCAATAAGAAAACGGATACCATAGCCTTGAGCACCATATATAATAATATATTAAAATGATTTTTGATGTTTTAAAATTGTTCATATTTTTTAAAATTTTTATTTTCATGTTTATTCCGTGACTTGCATCTCTGGACATCTTCATGTGATTCTGTTTCATTGGTTGACTTAAACAATTGACTGTTGTGACTTGTGCGTTTTTTGCTTTTCCGCATAACACGGGCATTCACTTCATGTAACCTGTACTTAGCCTCTGGCTTTCATAATAGTCAGTTGTTGCCATGCTTAGTTTTTATATTTCAATTTTTTTTCTCGAATATACACTTATTTATTCTTTAATTTCAAACTAATAACATGTTTGTTCTTTCTCATTTTTATTACATCGACTTATAAGAGAAAACAACATATTTATGTAACACTATAGATGACAACATACACAAACACCAATACTATTGTTAGTACACTTTTCATTACACTTTGTGCTTTTTTTTTATCCAACATTCTCACACTATTGCATGAATGTGCACTCCTGAAGATGGTCCAGGTGGGTCTGAAACTGAAGTGTAGGATAAGAATAAGAAACTTGTGACTGAATGCCCATACATCGTTTTCTTCATGTCATAATATACATATAGAGAAAGTTCCTCTGTTAACAAAAAAATTTCAAGTTAAAAAATATATATATAGAAAATAAAATAAGCTATCACTGTAAGAAATACGAAGACAAATGTTGCATCACGTTGCAGCATAAGAACTCGTTGTATAATAAGAGCTCCGATTGGAATGAACTAGTAAATAAGTAATTACATGATTGGGATATTGTATAAATAAGTTGTGATAGTAAAATCGGGGATTATTATTCAGTGGAATTCGAAGGAATAAAGTGTTATAGAATTATTATTGTGTTTCATTAAGAGTGCGCGATAACATTTCAGAAGTGGGATAGTGTAACCTGTGTGTGAATAACGTGGCTGATGAAGTTAATGCCATTAGAAATGAAAAGATCAAATTCAGGCCGAAGCCGTGGGAGTAACCAACGGTATAGTAAGCGGGTGAGATATGCTTGTGCTAGTGATGTGAGTGATACTAGTGATAATGAGCAGTTTGATAACCAACAAGAGAGAAGTTGCAGTGAAAGTGGAAGTGCAATTGCAGTGGATCAGAGTCATTATGTAAAACTGATACGCGTCATCCTAGCGGCCGTCAAACAACAATCAACAAACGACCAACAGCATCCGCGCAGCCACAGTGAACAATTAATACCGGTGTATGACCCTGAATAAGGAAATATCAGTCCTCAGAACTGGATTTTGAAAATTGAACATACTGCGTCCATCCATAACTGGTCTGATTCACTAAAAGCTCATAACATGCAACTGAGATTGCGCGGGTTAGCAAAGCTATGGTATAATCAATTACCTGATTACGATAAGTCTTGGTCCGAATGGAAAACCGAACTAGTGAAAGCATTTCCAAAAAAAGTGGATTACCATACATGTCTGTCAAAAATGATTAATCGCAGTAAGCAGCCGAATGAGACCATTACCAAATATTTTGTACGAAAAACAGACACTTTTGCAGAATTGTAAGATATCAGACGAAGATGCAGTGTCTTGCATAATCGCTGGATTACATAGCGAAGAACAGAAAAATAATGCTCGCGCTGGCAACTATAGAACACCAGTGGACTTATTCAATGGTTTTCTGTTCTCTTTTAGATGAAAATAAGTCTATCCAACAAAAACACGGACACTTTTCTGAAAGGATGAGTAAACCTCATCACAGGATGCTAGATACGGACCGCTATAATTATAAGAAAACAAAAAGGAAGGCGCCAATAGACCACCAATATTCTGCTACAATTATAAAAAGACAAGCCACATAGCAAGAGAATACAGATTCCCAAGGAAAGGATGTGGCAACTATAAAAAACTTGGACACCTATCGTTTGTATGCAAGAGTAAACAGACCACACATGATGCTGACAAAAGGAATATGAAAGTGATAAATGTAACGAACAACGACGGTAAATATTTTATTAAATCAATTTTGGTACATGGTATAGCATTTCAAGCCCTGATAGATACCGGTAGCGAAATAATAATGGCAACCATGACAGTTAAAAATGCTTTGAAATTATCAGTGGATCCAATGAACATCTTTACAATCAAGTCATTTGGAGGTAGGGAAGTAAGGTCATTAGGTAGTGCTAACATTCGTCTGAAAATTGACGAAGTTGAAGCACATGTTGATGTTGCTATCGTGCCAAGCGAATACCAGTCCCACCCCTTCATAATTGGACAGCCACTTTTGATTCACCCAGGAGTCTCGGTGAGCGTCAACAGTGGAGAAATAAGATTCTTTCAATCTATACTTGGCGATCTACCACAGATTGAGATTGACGAAGATGAAAAGGTTCTCATAAGATGTATAGAAAATTCAACCCCAAGAACAGCATGCGCCATTCCAGTTAGTGCTTCATGTCCACCCTTTACTACTGTGAGCGTGCCGACTATACTAAATGGGCCACCAGGGTTGCAATATTGTACATTCATACCAACGAAGCTCGTTAGTGGACCAGGTATGTACCTAATTTTAACAAATCTAGGTGATAAAGTTATTAGGCTACGGGATAATACAGTTATTGCTAGGAGTAAGGCGATTAGTAATATTAAATCATCAGTACTCGAGAATACCGACAATGATTATTTTAAAGTAAAAATTGCTGATATAAAAATATCAGACTTCTACAAAATTGAGCTATTAAATGTATTACTCTCGTTCAAAGACAGATTCGCATTTTCAACGGAAGAAATTGGGAGAACATCTCTTACCGAAATGAAAATTAGTTTGAGCAACGATAGTCCGGTAGTCTATAAACCTTATAGGTTATCTATAACAGAACGTAATAAAGTACGAGAGCATATCGATGATCTGCTCAAAAACGATATCATACAAGAATCGGAATCCTCTTTCGCCAGTCCGATAGTGTTAGTGAAAAAAAAATCGGGAGACACTCGTCAATGCATTGATTACAGAGCATTGAACAAAATAACAGTTATAATGTTTATCCTATGCTTAATATAGAGGATCAATTGAACAAGTTATCGGGTTATTCGTATTATACTAGTTTGGACCTATCTCAAGGCTATTATCAATTCCCATGGCTAAAGAATCTATTCCGAAAACGGCATTCATAACACCGAATGGTCATTATGAGTTCAAAGGACTCTCGTTTGGATTAGTGAATGCACCCGCGGTCTTCCAAAGTATGATCCATAAAGCACCTGCGCCAGTGAAGAGCTTGAACATACTGATATACATGGATGACGTTCTGATCCCGTCGGAATCAGTCGAATCTGGAATAAAAATGATAAAACAAGTCTTATCATGTTTACGGGAGGCTAATCCTACCCTGAAATTATCCAAGTGTACTTTCTTCAGCAAAGAAATCGATTATTTGGGTTATTAAGTAACAAATGCGGGAGTTAGGCCTGGAATACAGAAAATAGGAGCAGTTAAAGACTTTAAAACTCCATCCAATGTACACGAAGTAAGACAGTTTGTAGGCTTGTTTAGCTATTTCCGGAAGTTCATAAATAATTCAGCATTAATTACGAAACCGTTAACGGATCTCACTAAGAAGGACTATCAGTGGAAATGGGAACGCGAAGAGATACAATCTTTTGAATCATTGAAGGGAAAATTAACTGATCGCCCTATATTAGCCCTCTTTTCAATAAACGCGCGAACAGAGTTACATACGGACGCGAGCAAATTAGGTTTCGGTGGGATATTACTACAATATCAGGCAGATGCATCTCTCAAACCAGTTGCATATTACAGTAGAATCACCACAAAAGAAGAAAGGAACTATCATAGTTTTGAGTTGGAAACGTAAGCGGTCGTAGAAAGCATTAGAAGATTTCGTGTTTATTTGTTAGGCACCGAATTCACAGTTATCACAGACTGCAATGCCATTCGAACGACTTTGACAAAGCGTGATCTGAATCCCCGTATCGCCCGATAGTGGCTATGTCTACAAGAGTATAATTTTAATACCACCTATAGACCCGGACACAAAATGCAACATGTAGATGCTCTTAGTAGAAATCCGATAGATAAAAATGTCTACGAGATATCAATTTCAGACTGGGTAGTGGCTGTGCAGTTAAAAGATTCATATTTGAACAAGATTAAGAATGCCTTGGAAGCAAGTCCATCCACACCCGAAGAACTCAATATTCATAAGGAATTCAGAATAAGAAAAAACCGGATCGAAAATAAAGGTCCCCACAACCAGCTTTTAGATACCCACCTGAGAGATGAAAACGAAGTAGACGTTGTACAGAAAAGATTAGACGCTTGTGAGAATAGTAAGGAGAATGCAAAGCAAATGAAAGCGAGGTTTGACGAAAATCGAATCGAGGCAAAACAATATGAAGTTGATGATCTTGTTTATTTCAAAAAACCACCATGTACGAACGATGGGGCTAGTAAGAAGTTACTACGAAAGTTCAAAGGTCCCTACAAAATAAGTAGAGTCCTTGGCAATGATCGATATATCATCACCGACATCCCAAGGATACAAAGAACTCAACGCAATTACGGAATCGTAGTATCAGCAGATAAACTAAAACTGTTTGATATTCCGGATATATCAGACAGCAGCGACAATAAGTGAGACAAGTTCAAGTATACAGATAATTCCCATAGGAGAATGTGGTAGGAATATGTGGTTTAAGTACAATTTAGGCAATAATACTGATATTGCTACTCGTAAGTAACGATACTGACGATACTAATCGCATCATTACGTGCAATAATACTGATATTGCTACTCGTAAGTAACGATACTGACGTTACTAATCGCATCATTACGTGCAATAATACTGATATTGCTACTCGTAAGTAACGATTCTGACGTTACTAATCGCATCATTACGTACAATAATACTGATATTGCTACTTGTGAGTAACGATACTGACGTTACTAATCGCATCATTACGTGCAATAATACTGATATTGCTACTCGTAAGTAACGATACTGACGTTTCTAATCGCATCATTACGTGCAATAATACTGATATTGCTACTCGTAAGTAACGATACTGACGTTACCAATCGCATCGTTGAGTGCAATAATACTGATATTGCTACTCGTAAGTAACGATACTGACGTTACTAATTGCATCGTTGAGTGCAATAATACTGATATTGCTACTCGTAAGTAACGATACTGACATTACTAATAGCATCATTATGTGCAATAATACTGATATTGCTAATCGTAAGTAACGATACTGGTGAGTGCGGATGGCCGAGCGTGTCTGTTCACCTATACATGCTGTGACGTCACTCGACCAACAGGTCGCAGGTTCAAATCCACTCGCCGACAATGTGTGATTTGTCGTAAAAATAAAAAATGCAGCTACTTGCATCAACACACTCGGGTGCTAAAGGTTGCCTGCCTATACACCTATGTTAATATGTAGCAATGGCACGAAATCCTGATCGGCAGTACGGCGGTGTCATACCGCGGCTCGGTGATACCGATTAGGAAGGCCTAGGCCCAGCAAGGGCTGTTGCGCCAGTGATGAAGTAACGATACTGCCGTTACTAATTGCATCGTTGAGTGCAATAATACTAATATTGCTACTCGTAAGTAACGATACTGACGTTACTAATCACATTATTGGATGCAATAATACTGATATCAGCGGTGACATTATTATTACTACAAACGAAAAATATTATTGACAAAAAAAAAATAGGATAAAATTTGTACATGATTTCAATATAATTTTTATGTAAACAGGATTTAACTGATTGCAGGGACGCAATAACGTCAGGATGGCCGAGTGTTGCATCACGTTGCAGCATAAGAACTCGTTGTATAATAAGAGCTCCGATTGGAATGAACTAATAAATAAGTAATTACATGATTGGGATATTGTATAAATAAGTTGTGATAGTAAAATCGGGAATTATTATTCAGTGGAATTCGAAGGAATAAAGTGTTATAGAATTATTATTGTGTTTCATTAAGAGTGAGCGATAACATTTCAGAAGTGGGATAGTGTAACCTGTGTGTGGATAACGTGACTGGTGAAGTTAATGCCATTAGAAATGAAAAGATCAAATTCAGGACGAAGCCGTGGGAGTAACCAACGGTATAGTAAGCGGGTGAGATATGCTTGTGCTAGTGATGTGAGTGATACCAGTGATAATGAGCAGTTTGATAACCAACAAGAAAGAAGTTGCAGTGAAAGTGAAAGTGCAATTGCAGCGGATCAGAGAAAGTGAATAGGCACATTTGACAGCGGCAAAAATCGAACAAATGCAATAATCTAGCAAATTTCAATATTCAACTCAATAGATATAAAGTCACTTACCGGCAAAAATCAATTTTGAAGAGACATCAAGAATCGTCTTGTATTAAAATTTGAAGCATGTAAAAAATGCATGTTGAAAGTTGTAGAGAATGGAATTAATTGTCATAATTTTGATTTACTAATTTCTCCTGTAGGTAAGGGATGAATAGGAAATGATAAAGAAGCAAGCAGGAGATATATAATTTGAATTTAAAATGAATTGAAAAAATAGCGTGATCCAAATGTCATTTAATTTAATTTAGAAGGTAATGTTTTCAAGAAAATATGATTTGAGTTTGTGAATTCAGTGATATCGTTCGATAGATTATTCTTGATTTTTAGATTCAGTCTGATATTCAGCTCTTCTAATAGTAGTAAGTTTTTAATTTTGTTTCGTGTTGCAAGAGTTCTGAGTTGTTCATGTCAGTTGAATGATTTTGTCTCTTTAGATGTGTCCCTAGTGCTGAAGGTAGATTATTTTTGATATGTTCTTCAAAACGTGTATGGATATTTCTAGAAGTCAAGCCAATGTAGCAGTTGTCACAATCATTGCATGTGATTTTAAATACACCTGATTCTTGTAGTTTGTTGATTTTTGACTTGTTATCTAACAGAATATTCCCAATATTTGGATGTGATTTATTTGTTGTGGCTATGCTAAATTTATCTGATATTTCACTGAAAGATTTCTGAATGTTATTGTAATAAGGTATTGAAATGAATTCCTGAAACTGCTTGGCTAAGGATAAATTTGTTTCAAATTTTAGATTGTTTTCTTTCATTATGAATATTTAGCATGTATGTATTGTGTAATTGTTGTTTAGGCCTATGTGAAATATAGTTGCAAGTTCATTGGTCAATTTTTCTTCCTGAAGGGGTATTGATGCGTGAAATAAAAAATTGAAACTGGTTTGTTCAATTTTAGGTGAATGTGCTGAATGGAAGGGGATGATTATGTCAGTGCTTGTGGGTTTTCTGTTAATAATATATGTAATTTTAGTGACGATGGTAAGTTGAGTCTAGGAAGTTGAGCTAATTATCTTCTTCTGTTTCGGGAGTGAATTTAATTTTTGATAGATCATGAATATTTTTTTTCCTCTAGCTAGGGATCCCGTCCATAGACACAAAATATCATCCACATTACGACGCTATTTTAGGGCTGTCAGTTAATTGCATAATAAGTTCTTCTAATGAATCTATAAAGATGTTAGCTAGTGCACCTGAGATAGGATTACCCATTGGTAGAAAAAAGCTTTGATCTGTTATCGTTTGCGAGAGGTTTGCTATGTTGATATTGTCTGAGTTTGTTAAGTTGTATTTGATTCCTAATGTTTCGTTATCGTGTAATTTTTTTCCAATATTATTAGTGTTTCTTCAGTGGGTGTATTTGTGTATAGGTTTATGATATCAAATAACGTTGAGATAAAACTTTTATCATTGTTGTTCAATGTGTTGTCGATTTCGGAGATTAATTCTGGTGAATTATGAATAGAGTATGTTGATTTATATTTGAATTTATTGATTGATATGTTGCTTTAAGATTTTGCTGAATTGTGACCTGGGGAACCGATGGTGGAAGTGATTGGTCTAATTGATTTATCCGGTCTGTGTAGTTTGATCAGGTTGTATAGAATTGAAGTATTAGGATTCTTTTCTAAAATGGAATATAGTTTTATGTTGAATTCATTTAAAGTAAGTTGAGTATTACTGATGTCTTTTCGGAAATGTTTGGCGAAGTTATTCGAAGGGTTAGATTCTAATTTTGGAATGTTATTGTCGGTAAAAAAGATTTCGGTTTTCTGAATGTATTCATCAGTGTGTAAAATGACCAAGCCCGCATTTTTGTCGCCGTTAGTGACCGTTTAATCATTATCTGTAATTTTCTTGTTAATGGATTTAATATTAATATTGATATTCTCATTGTTTCGATTTTTGTCTCTGTGAAATGCACCTTCCCAAGTTTCTGATATGTTTTTTGAATTATTTTTCTTGAAATTCCATTCAAATTCAATTTATATATTTCCTGCTTGCTTCTCAATTATTTCCGATTTATACCCCACCTACAACGGCAATTAATAAATCAACATTCTGACAGTAAATTTCATACTCTTGACCTTCAAACATGCATTTTTTTTATATGCTCTAAATTTTAATACCAGACTGATTTTTGACGGTGAGTGATTTTATATATTTCTGACATTAATAGCTTATTTTATATTTTATATATATTTTTTAACTTGAAATTTTTTTGTCAAGTGAGCAACTTTCTCTATGTGTATATTGTTATATGTCAACTTTTCAGCTAATGCATGAGGATTGTTATGCAACCAAAATCGATCGCATTTGAGCAAATTTGAAACTATAAAAATATTTCAATACAATATCTATCAAATATTCACTAAACTTTTGCAAAATACTAAATTTCGATTATGCAACTGAATAGTGCAAAGTAATCAGAGGTAATTGGGATCGATAAATTCAGATAACGCGCCGTAGGCCCAATTGTATAGTCTTAGCTTTTCCAATGTTTGATAAAACCAAGTTTTATTTCTATGATCACAATTATTCCTGCAATTGTAGCCATAGAAATTGAACTTGGTGTTACTAAACTTTGGCTAAGCTCAAACTGTACAACCAGGCCTAAGTAGCCTAAAAAAATTAAAGAAAGTCAATAGTAGGTCTCAAAATATCCACTATGCGATTAGGTAGCGCAAAAAATATAAAAATATAAGTGAACTAGCTGTCCCGGCGTACTTCGTAACGCCACAAAATTGATAAATTCAGATTGCAAGGTACTTGAGCCTACCTTTTATATCAGGTCCTTATAACCCGGAAAGGATAAGGACATGTCAAAATGTGGAAAGAACTTCGTTTCTAGGAAATCAATCAAAATTGGGGATTTTTGTATTTGGCCGAGACTTTGCAGTTCCACTGAATGTCTTTCGAGTTAAAATTACCTTCTTTTCTGTTAATTTATAAAAGATTATACAGCAAATATATGAATCTCACATGACATGCTTATTCAAGTGATTATAAGGAAGTTATTATTATATTGGACATAACTTGCCTATTGGAATATGAATCTAACCAGAATGTAACAATGAAATGAATATGCATGTGCTAGGAATAATCCAAGTCTACTAAACTCGCTTCGTCCATATGGCGGTTTACTGTTGAGCGACGTCACTTCGTTCGCATGGCTGCTTGCCTTTAACTGAGTTTGCAATGCTTGCACGGCATCTTAGCGTTGATCGAGCACTCTTCGCTCGCACGGCATCTTACCGTTGACCAATCTCGTTCCGCTCGCACGACGTTCTACAGTTAACCGAGATCTCTTCGCTCGCCCGGTAGCTTATAGTAAACCGAGCTCGTTACACTCGCACGGCAGCTTGCCATTAACTGAGCTCTTTTCGCTCGCACAGCAGCTAAAACTACTTTTATCGAACCAAATCGATTAAACCGCTATAACTATTTACAATTTATTTCACTTATAAACCTAATCAAAGCAGAAAATCAAAAGAACTATGGATAACGGAACAACTCATTCATTTTTAATATTCGCACTCGCCTGCCCTAACGTGACTGGCCGTTTGGCTTTCGGGTAGCCACATTCAGTGATTTTTCTCCCACTACGCCGTGCTGCGCAAGCGCTTGGAATTCAATACGAACTTTCATCTCCTATTTCATCCCCATGTAGGTCGAAATCACAAAAACGCTGAAAGAAATATTTGTTCACTTATTATCAAGTGCCTGATGCCTGAATACAAAATTTCATGGTTTTATCTTCGAAAATTACGAGCTTCCATACATACTATCATCCCCTACTTTCACCCTTTTGCAATAAAAGATAGCCTATTGTAATCGCTACGTAACAGATGACTTCACACCGGAGTTAGAAATTAGCCGAAGTATTTGAAAATTATGCAATCGGGTGTAATATATTCAGTTGTAAACAAAATAAATGAGGAGAGTGAAGATAGACATGACGGTCGACGAACGTTCAGTCGCAGTTGGGAATTATTATAGTGATTTATTATATTGACTGATTGTATGTAGGTTATGAGTTTGACGGAATTATTAAGCGGGAATAAAGGGAGACTCAAAATCGGTATGTGTCTTTTATTTTGTTGATCTCTCACAGTTCTCACAGTTCAGAAGTGGGATCTATCACACTGTCTTTGTACGTGTGTATACCCGTTAAATAGCTCACGTCACGTAATTAAAATTAGTGCAAGGAAAGAGTGAGTACTTGATTTAGAATACGATACGATGCCTAGACGATCAAAAAGGCCACGTGAACGTAGCTCTAGCTCTAACGAGAGCCGAAAACGATATCACCAAAGAGGTGACGATAGCTATCGAAATAAACGTACGAAGGACGCAAACGTTGCGTCTACGTCTCGCAGTGAACGTCACAATAGCGAAGACAGAATAACGAGACTAAAACATCTAGTCAATAAATTAGTAAGTAACACTGATAAAACTGTTTTAGGCAAGAGTAATCCTAACGCAGGCTTACGCAATGAGATCACTCGTCGATCTGAAACTAGATACGTAACCAAAAGTGACTGTATTCCAGAGTTCACACCTGGTAATCCAAATTTGAACATTGATAAATGGCTGCATAAAATTGAGCAGCTAGCTGTAATTCACGGATACGACGAGCCACTAATGATATATTATATGCAATCTCGATTAGCTGGGTTATCCAAAAGTTGGTATTATAATTAAGGGTCATGTGACTACACCTGGATCGAATGGAAGTCAATGTTAACACGAGCGTTTCCTGATCGTACTGATTTCGCGACATCCTTGAAAAAACTTGTAGAACGTATGAAGTTGCCTTCTGAATCTATTTTAGAGTATTATTACGGAAAGATGGAATTGCTGTCTATCTGCGAAATTACGGGTAAGAATGCGGTGTCATGCATAATAGATGGACTACAGAATCAAGAAGAGAAAACAGGAGCGCGAGCAGGGCGTTATCACACACCAGAGGACCTTTATACCGAATACTTATCTATGTTCAACGACCACACAACTACAGTAAAAGAAAACACGAGCAAACCGCAAGATAATCTCCGTAATAGAGAACATCTTCCAAGATCCTATAGGTACGATCGTAGGACCGAAAAACCAGTAATTACGTCACGACCACAAAAATCTAAATGTTACAACTGTAGCCAAGAGGGGCATCTCTCATCAAAATGCCCAAAACCACGATTTGAGTGTAAGAAATGTAAATGGTTAGGACACGAGGAAAGGAACTGCACTCGAACCCAACAGAAACGTTCGCTTGTGGTTCATCAAACTGAGCAATCATATCAGGATAACTACTTCATGAGCTGCCAAATTAATGAAAACGAAGTTCGCTGTTATATAGACACCGGTATTGCTGTAGTACTCATCAATGAGGACATCGCTTCAAAACTAAAATTGCCACTAAGTGAAACACTCACCACAATCAACGGATTTGGAGGTGGTTCGGTAACCGCCCTTGGTAAGGTTAATGATAAATTACAGGTAGATCTCGCACATGCATACGTCAATGCCCTTGTTGTACCAAATCAAGTTCAGAAGATACTGGTTATTGTGGAGCAACCATTAATAAATCATTCAGACGTTGTGATGGTTGTCAAAGAAAACAAAGTGAAGCTGTCCAATAAAAAGTTAGCTGATTTACCAGAATTAGAAAGCCTGCCTCCAAAGCACGTTACATTGAAGATTGCGGGAGATTTTGTGATTCCACCACATCATATTGGCCACGTGCCAATAATCGCAGATGGTGTCACCAACGACGTAGACATGTTCGTGAACCTCCAAGTTAGAGAATGGACAGGCCATGCCCATTACATTTCAAGCAGTATCATCAAGATGAAGAACGCAGTTCTACCCGTCATCAATATGTCTAACATAGACATTACGATGAAAAATGCGCGGGTCATAGCGAGAGGAGAGGTATGCAAACTAAATGAGAAAGACACGAACTTAAGGAATGTAAGTAATTTTCGAATTGAAACTACACTATTCGGCAAGAACGACCTTCATGTAGGAGAAAATACGCCACCCCCACGTATTGCAAAAGCTATTAACATTAATCAATAATTATGGAAATTGTTTTTCCAAAAATTATTCTGAATTAGGAAAAACTGATTCAATTGAAATGAATATTTAACTCGAATGTACTAAGCCTATAACGTACGCCCCATATAGACTATCTCTGAATGAGCGCGAGACAGCTCGCGGATTAGTAGACGAAATGCTTAAACATTATATTATTCGCGATTCTTCATCGTCTTTTGCTAGTCCTATCCTATTAGTGAAGAAGAGAAACGGTGATCAGAGATTATGCGTTGATTATAGAGCTTTAAACAAAATTACCGCCAAAGATCGCTACCCGTTACCCAGAATTGACGATTTGTTGGACCGATTGAGAGGGAATTGTTACTTTTCGAGCCTTGACTTAGCTTCCAGCTATCATCAAGTACCTATGGCCGAACATGATGTTCATAAAACCGCGTTTATCACACCGGACGGTCATTACGAGTATTTACGAATGTCTTTCGGGTTATGCAATGCGCCAGCGGTATTTCAACGTTTAATTAATTGCGTACTGGTTAATCTGCGGTTCACGGCTGCCTTAGCATATATGGATGATATCTTGATACCATCTGCAGACTATGAACAAGGGCTAATCAGATTGGAAGATGTTTTAAAATTGTTGCGAGCTTCTGGTCTCACGTTACGACCAGAAAAATGTAATTTCTTCAAATCAAGCATAGAATACTTAGGTCACGAAATTGACGCGAACGGAATACGTCCGGGTAAAGATAAAATACGCGCGGTTGGACAATTTCGTACTCCCCGTAACGTTCATGAAGCACGACAGTTCATGGGGCTAGCCGGGTACTTTAGAAAATTCATTATTAATTTTGCAATGATCGCTCATCCGATCACATCACTTTTTAAAAAGAACTCGTCTTTTGTCTGGTTAGAAAGCCAAGATCAAGCTTTCAATAATCTTAAAACCGCCTTAGTCAGTAGACCAGTACTAGCAGTATTATATCCGGCACGAGAAACCGAGTTACATACAGATGCATCAAAGTGGGGAGTCGGAGGCACACTATTACAACACACAATAAACGGGCTCAAACTCATAGCAGACTTCAGTCGCCAAACGAGTCAACACGAACAAAAATACCACTCATATGAGTTAGAGACTATGGCAGAAATTAACTCTCTAGAAAAATTCCGCGTCTACTTAATGGGTATCGAATTCAAAATAGTTACTGATTGTAACGCTTTAAGAAACACGTTTGCCAAGCGAGACTTAGTGCCGCATATTGGTCGCTGGTGGCTCAGCGCGATGGAATATAATTTTCACATTGAGTATAGACCTGGTACGAAAGTGGCGCACGTAGACGCCCTCAGTCGAAATCCAGTCGAAGTGGAAAACGGATACGATAAATTTAACGTCCTACACATTAATATCAATGAAGATGATTGGGTTCTTGCAGTTCAGCTACAGGACAGTAAATTGCGATATATTCACGATATTCTGTCACGATCCCCTGACGACACTGAAGAACGACAAATACATGAAGATTATTGTCTAAAAGATAACCGCGTCTTTCGGAAAACGGATAACGGTGACTGATGGGTGATACCACGAGGAGCACAATATCAATTAGTAAATATGTATCTCGATAAAAACGGACATTTCGCGATCGATAAAACGTTAGAAAATGTTAAACGAAATTTCTGGTTTCCAAGAATGAAACAATATATTAAGAGATATATTGCATCCTGCTTTGGCTGTCTTTACAACAAAGAACCAGCGGGAAAACGTCCCGGTTCTCTTAATTCTATAAACAAAGTTCCAATTCCACTAGATACCCTACGTATTGACCATGTAGGTCCATTTGTTGAAAGTATGAAAGGTAATTGTTACCTATTAGTGATAGTAGATGCTTTTACGAAGTATGTGTTCATGAAAGCAGTGGCCAATACGAAAACAGGCCCGGTGATCAAATTCTTGAACGAAGTTATAAGTATGTTTGGTACGCCAAGACGTTTGGTGTGTGACCGAGGTACCGCATTCACAAGTTCTGCATTTCGAACGTATTGCAATCAGATCGAAATCAAACAAATTTTGAATGCAACCGCAACCCCACGCGCGAACGGTCAAGTTGAACGTATCAACAAGAAAGTTTGTACGTCAATTGCATGTTCCTCAAACGATGAGAGGAAATGGGACGCAGATCTTGACGAAATAAGGTTCAGCGTCAATAACACGGTTAGTAAGTCAACGAATAGCTCTCCTTTCAAGCTTATGTTTGGTTACGACCTACGAAGTAAGAATGACGCATTCTTACTGTCGGAACTTGCTGTAAGAAAGAGTGTGGCAGACATTCACGAAATACGCATTTATAATATTAGTGAGGATAAATTTTCCCTAAAATAGATTGAGGTAGTCGACGTTGTACCCGAAGTCCAAAAAAAAGTATGTGAAAATGCATAGGAACCAGCGCGTACGTGTATGCGTATATTCGAAAACAGCAACAATGGATTTGGCCCTTCCTTGATCAAATCAAGTTCACAGCTAAATATAACATATAAACGTTGGATAAAACTACTTAATCGATTGACCTCATACAATATATAACAGTGTGGTTCACATGACCGCGCAAGGAAAGCAGAAGTAAAATGAACTGGATTTACAAGTCAAAAAAATCTTTAAGTCTTGTAGGGCAGTTTGAAAACCCAAAGTGGCTAAGTAGCAAATGGAGAAAATGTATCGGCAGTCCGAATAACGACAAAATAAGCAAAACCACAAGCAGAATGTCACTGAGCTATTACTTCCGATTAGTTACTGGAGTTCGTTGACGCCTATTGGTCGGTCGCACCAAGATGGACGCATTGAACAGATATTTCCCGGTCCGGTCTGGCTCAGGAAATCTAGTGATGTTACACTAGGGTTGAAGATTAAAAGGTAGGGTGCCTAGGTGATATGAGGCACTCCGTAGACGAGACGTTGGTCGAAAATAGTTTAGCTACACACGCAGACGGTCGGTGAAAAGAAGCGAAATCGTGCAGTGAAATTCCCTGATCCTTTAACAATGGAGATGCTTGCAGAACAACACAAAACTGCACCGAGTGCTCGAATTCTCTCCGTAGCAATGAGAAGCTGAATTTTCAATCCCTACAAGAGGAAACATACAAAAAAAGCGATTCGGAAAATTCAAGTAGCGAACACAACTGTATCGCGGTTGTTGAACAACAACCGTGGACTGCCAACTAAGGTGAAGTCAAGTCAACAGGACGTTTCTCATTAAAGTAAAAAGAGAACCTATCCGATCGGCCGATGCTAAGTGAAGAAAAAGGGAAGTTACAGATAGAAAATCCTAGCGGAAACTGAGTTATGTTACTAACGAAGTGAGAAAGAAGTAGAAGAGAAAGAGGCAGGACGAATAGAGCGAGAACAAGTTGAATTCAAACATATTCTAGGCACTGTCGTTTCCGCGCAAGCGCCTGCGACGGTCATAACACAAACGCGCAATGAATGTGCAATCAAAACAAAAACACGTGTTTATTAATCAAAACCAACCTTAAAATCTTTAGCAAACTATTTAAAATGTAATATGAGTTATAAAAATAATTATAAATCAAACTAAGTTATACTTACTCTATATTTTTAGGACTAAGAGAATATTTAATGGAACAAAAATGAAAAATTGAACTGAGATCAGAAATGGAATGCGACAATCCTCGTCCAGCGTAGGAGATTATCTTGACTGCGTATGTCGTCCGTCAGTCGTCCGACATCGTTTCCGAAAATACACGTTCTCAGTGTAGGTGGAGCCTGAAGCGTCTGACCGACATTGTCGTTCCACTGTGATGTTATTTTGGTGATTCTTCCTTTTTCCTGAATACTCTTATCCAATTAGTACCCTCATTAGGAAATGAATTGCACCACTCGAGTGGCTAAAAATATAAGTCGTAAAGTCCTACCTCTCAACTGGTTACTCTTGAATGATGAAACTCAAGTGGTACAAACCAAAATTGTAAGTCGATCGACTTGCAATTTTGGTCTGTACCATGTTTAAGATAGAAAATAGATTTTTTAGTCACGAAAATTGGTCATTCCTAATATGAACTATTTGTATAAAAACTATTTTCCATATTGATATTATGTACAGAATAATCAATGATGACTGACTGTCTCGTTACTTGCAAAATTCCGCATGAAATGGAGTTAGTTGAAATTTATTTATTTGGTAACTTACGTTATCGACATGTCAAAGATACAGTAACGTTTCACGTGATATATATACTGGCATTTTGCATTATTTTATCCATCTATAATTTAATACTGTTAGGTCAATAATTTCTGATCACTTTGTACAGACGAATAAAGTTCGACAAAGATTCTACCACTCAAATTATATAAAAACTCTACCATTTCAAGCTGTTGGGGATACAACTGAAATTGCTATTCATACCACTTCAACTACTCCACTCATCACTTAGCTCTCACATTGTAGTTCAATTATTTGCTCATCTTGTAATTTCTCTTAGGTCCATTGAATTATTCTTATCTCACATGCTTCCAGCCCAATAAAATTCGCAATAGGTGTAAGTGGCATCGCAAACGCTCACCTAGTTAAACTTCCCTATATACACCAGATTACTCTAGTTACGAACTGTCATTTTCATAGCTCTCCTATCAACTTCATGAGTTTAGTAAAACTTTGTTATCAATATTTTGACTACACCTGGAAAATTAGAGCAGTGCAGTTCTTCATACAAGTGTGAGTTAGCTGGTAGGTGCGATTAAGGCTTGCGACGCCTTTCAAGGACCTATACCATGAATCTAGCAGATAGAATTACTTTTCCACAGCTCACCTGATACAAGAAAAGCATATACGGCAATAAGCTTTACTACATCAACATAAATTCAATATGCATTAAGATGAAGAAAAACTAGTTGAAAAATGTTTAGACTGAAAAGGTATGTTGGAATCGAAAACTTGCAAACTTGGAATAATGCACTCGCACTGCAATCAATCTGATAGTCAATATTGTTTTTTCAAAGATCTATTGAGCTTAGAAAAGAGCCAAAGAACTCAACTCTTGTTGAATTTCCCAAGCATTGCTTCTAAAAATCTCCTCAAAATTTTTTGTACAATGATATCAACTTAACTTAAGCATTCAAATCACTCAAATCACAAATTTCTAATTTCTGATACAACTAACCATGAAAATAATTACGTGATCTGTTCACAAACTATGAACTTCTAAAATAGTGAAAATTAATTCAATCTAAATTACAGCCGGATTTGCAAATGAATTCGATCCAATCAATCATCAAGATAAATTGGAGGAAACTTTTTTTTTTCTGAAAATGAATAATTAAAGACTGTAGTGCGAGATTTTCCAGAACTGTTCTATACTTGCATATAAACTTTCAATCTACATAAATATAATGAATCAAAAAACCTTTTGTACAATCAACATTCAAACACATAGTATCATATCCACGTAACTTCATAGAAACGCTCCTCTCCTTTAACAAAGTTGGGATTATTTCGAGGCCATAGATCTCATTCTAGCCTCTGGTAACCTCGTCACAGGAATACGATGATGATAATTTGAAAATCCAATCCTGCACAGAACTTAGTGTGATGAAACCTGATGCTCATACGTAAAGCAAATATTCTTAGATGCATCAGTAAATTGCAGGAAGAATTGAAAATCCACAAATTATTATGAATGAATAAGCTGAAATCATTCAAAGTATACTGACAAAATTTCTGGACACTGTGTATCCTAGGAAATTAGGAGAAACTATGATTTTTACATAGCTCAACAATAGCCTTTGATCTAAGACTGCTTTCAGTTTCTTGATCGATCCACTGTAATCGAGAAGAATGAATATTGGTTATCATTCATAAAAGATAGGTGTGAATTTCCATATTCCTAGAACGTATCAGTTCTGCTATATTTTAGCAGGACCCGTGGCAAGAAATGTAAAAGTACCAATGGTGCGAATAATTACAATTTACTTATTATGTATCATTCTCACAGTTGCTGTTCATAAAAACATATCCACCAGTACCAGACAACCGCAACGCCTAGAATGGATTATCTGGCAAATGCTAGCTAGATAATATGAACCAATAGTTTCAGCTTCTGGGATCTCTAAGATCCTCTAACCCAGCTTCTTAAGAAGATCTGAGAATATAGGTCAAAATAGTGTAGTTGACTATAAATAATATGGTGTAGATGCTTTACGTCATTTTTATGAGAATATCAATCTGAATTCAAATAGGAAAGAATATCAGTTGGTATAACGTCTATAGAGCTAGCTGGGAGGATGACTGACTTACTAACTGGAAGGTCGCATCACCACAGCAAGGGGTGTCTATACCTGCTAGTAAGAGATGTTCTTAGGAAGATTTGCAATTAGTGTTAATACACTGAAAAAAAAACTTTGTTAGTTTCACATTTCTCCAATTGTTGAAGTATTTTGCAATACGTACATCGATAAAACGTTCAGAATAACCGTTATTTGCTTAGGCCAACATTTAATGGTAGATATTTCTTTTTGCTTATACATTTCGTGTTTTAGTCATGTGATATTATATTTCAGAACATAATATTGATTTAGTTTGTTTGGATCACTTGATTGAATCCGACATTGTAAATCAAATAGCTAATATATCAGACAGAATAAAATTTCGATATGATTTAAATAATTATAGAAAACTAAATAATACAAGTTTAGCTCATATCTCTTCCACAAATTCCCCATTGTCTGTTATTTTATCACCAAAACGGATGAAAATCACACAGGAGAATGTGGTGATATCTCAGCCCAATAATCTGATTACGGATATTGTAATTATATTCATATTCATGATGATTTTCGAATAGACTAAGCAAATAACTTATTTAACAGAGACTTATGGCCGGTTTTATAAATGACCAAGTAAATTTATTCCTAGAGCAAATCTATTTTATTTAACAGATTCTAATCAGCTTGAGCTTCCTTATGACAACAGAATCATTGCTGTCAAATAATCGACTGTCATCTAATAGAGTAAATTTTATTTACTCTGGAAGTAAAATACTCTGCCCTTTATAAAACCGGGCATAACAGAGATAATAGCAAATCACGCTAAAGGTCTTTACATTCTCACCTACTTTAATAACGAAAATAAACTGGACGCCAGATGTCGCACAAACTTGGTTGATATAATTGTTGATTATTATATCAAATTTAAAAATGGAATGAGCAAAGAGGATTTTCTATATATTTCTGACCAAATAATCCAAGTATTCTTGAAAAAAAAAAGGTATTGATTGAAATTTGCATGAATAGTTTTCAAACTAATATTTAGTCAGTAGCAATGAGCCTGTAGTGGTATTTGTATTATGTACGATAAAAATATACATACTATCATATACTACTACTGCTACATAGTGATACATGTTCAACACAAGTGCTCACGTTGACATAAGAATAAGTTTTTAAATTGGTTAAAATTGTTATGAATCAAACCATAGTACTTATATTTTTATATTTAAATATTTATTTCTTATTATAGTCTATAGGATACTTATTATATACCTGCATGCAAACAGAATAATCTATACATACCTGCAAAGGGAAAACTTGTAGATAAATTTAATAATGTCTCGCGAGAATTGAGGAAAATTGGACTTATGCCAAATCGGTGTAATATTGAAGAAATTTCAGCAGATATTAATGTACCATTATTTGGTAATATGAATAGTAAGAAAATTTTTCTTATCACAAAATGTCGCATTATCTATTTTGAATTTTACAGTTATACCGCAAGATATTCAAGAAAATCACAAATTATGGTTGTTACATGGTAAAGAGCCATGGCACTTGGTGGAGCAGAAATGGATTGAATCTTCTCAATTACGAAAATCGTACTATAGTAATACAATATTAAATTATATAAAATTGTTGAAGAGTGGCCTGCTTTCAAGTTGCCCTTGGGATATAAATTGGTATGTTTCTAAAACAAAATTACTTTTTGTACTCCTGCACCAAAAATATAACTTTCTTGATTTGTTTTCATACGAAAAGTGTCATTGTAGCAATACATTTATTGTTATGTCACTCAAGATATGCGTTGAGTTTGTAAAATTTGAAATTTGGAAAAAATATTTTCAGATTGAACAAGATTTTCTGCAGTACCACTCAGGAAAATCAGAAATACTTTTAAATAAACGGCCAGAATTTGTCAATGAATCTATTCCGATTTTAAGTTCTAAAATTCAAGATAATACTACAGAAAAAAAATTGCTAAAGACCATAACCGATGATAATGACAATCTCGAAAATGATATCTGAATATACATATTACCAGCTTGTTACTTCATGTTACTTGTTTTGTCTTATAATTTGTAGAAATACGAGATTTGATAGTACTAATTTTACTTTCCACTATACTTCCACCGACGTGTAGAATTCCAGTCAAAACGCCCACAAGTATAGGAAATAAACTTACTTGGAAGCCCACAATCCCAGAGTGTAGAGAATCTTTCATTTTGGAAGCCAAAGTAAGTACATTTGGAATAAAAATATTTGAAACGTTAACTGAATATGTTGCAGACTGTCAGCAATGTCGAACATGTGACCAATAAGCGCAAGGAAAAATTATTATCTTTGGGTCTCACATTCCAACCAGTGATAATTCTTGTTGGATCAGTAACTCAACCCGAAGAATTCATTGTTTTCTATGACAATATAAAATATAAATCAAGCTCCATCCTAAAAGCTGTGGATATCACATTTAGGTTACAGCAGGTATTTGATGTTGATAATAGTCCTGAGTGCTGTAAAATTTGGCAATTTATCCAAAAATATTTTTATTACATCAACACTACATAAGATAAAAAGTTACCATCAGTTGTATCTTTGATTTGTGACTTGAAATTATAAGATGATCACATATTTTGTGTGTCTAAATCAATTCAAAAATATATTCATAATATTTCGGCATTTCAAATTCAATCATAATTTGAACTTCAATAGCACATATAGGTGTAAGGAAATTAATTGTTTTAGATCATATCCTAGTAGTAAAGCATTCAAAAAACATTTGATGGATAAACATGGTGAACTTAATAACCTTACCAAAAATTAGAGCAAACATTCTCATGGATCAAATGCGTTAGATCAGGTAGAAAATTCAGGAACTAAAAACCTTCAATGTATCACAAATACAAGTTTTGGGAATGCTGACCAAGATAAAACAAAATCTGATAACTTTGAGAAGAGTTCCGTCGTATTTTTAACTAAATTACATAGTTACAATGTTTTAAATCGAAAACAATGTCAACTCATCCTCAATGACGTGAAACAATTTATCTCTGAAAGTATATCAAATGATTTCAAAAATTTATTCAAAAAAATACCTGATGATGTTGAATATAAGTCAGATTTTATGACTCTTTTCAAAAAAATTTAACTTTCTTTCAACAATATTGATACGGAATATAAACATATTATATATTTAAAAGAAAAAAATGCGTATGTAGAATCAGAATAATTTATTATTTGTAGTTCTATTATTCATTACTTGAGAAATGGATTACCCCAAACTGGTCCAAAAGAAATTAAAAGTGTATATATTCCTCTCCGTGAAATGTTACAATCATTCTTTGGAATGCTTCATATTCTACAACGTACATTGAATTATCAAAATTTTTTGTACAATGATACTTCTACAATTTCAAATTTTATTCAAAATTCTGTCTGGAAAAATAGATTAAAGACGTACGAAGGAAAAACAGTAATTCCATATTTTCTTCATTTTGACGATTTCGAAACAAACAATCCCTTGGGATCGCATTCTGGAACACATTCTTTAGGTGCAGTATATTTTTAAGTACCAACAATCCTCATTGAGTTTTAATCGTTGTAGGAAAATATCTTTATAACTATGTTGCTTTACTCAAAAAATAAAGAATTTGGTTATAGATATTCTCAATTCTTATTGATGAAACTAATTTTTTATTGGGAAACACAGTGGAGATGAATGTTTCAGATAAAAAAACTCAAGTATATTTTGTATTTGGACTCTTCCTAGGTGATAACTTAGGTTTGAATACAATATTTGACTTCGTACAATCATTTTCAGTGAACTATCTTTCTCGAATATATAGAAATATAGATAATTATACAATGGATGTAGATACAAATAACGTTTGTCTGACTGGTATTAGGCAGAGTTCAGTCTTCAACTCAATAGAAAGTTATCATATAACTGAAAACCGTGTAGTTGGTATAATGCATGATATGTTTGAGGGTGTGTGTCATTACGATTTAAGTGTTATTATTTTGCATTATATCGAAATAGAAATCTTTACACTTGAAACTTCCAATAACAGAAAACAACTATATGATTATGGATCTGTATATATAAATAACTCATGTTTACCTATAAGACGGGAAGATTCGAAAAAGAGAAAATTCAATATGTCTGCATCAGAAAAGAAAACTTTTATAAAATATATTTCTTTGGTGATAGGTGACTTGGTACCAATTGATGATGAAATATGGAATTTTTTGATTGTATTGATTAGAATTTGCGATATAATATTGATGAACACATAAACCATTTAAAATTATTAATACAAGAGCATCATGAACTTTATAAAAAATTATTCCAAGATCACTTTAGACCTAAACATCACTTTATGCTGCATTATCCTTATGTTATAAAAAGTCTTGGACCACTGAAGCACTTTTGGTCCATGAGACTCGAAGCAAACCATGGAGAATTGGAACAATTTTGTAGTTCCATTACGTCAAGAAAAAATATTCCTTCAACTTTAGCTATTAAATCTCAACTGGAAATTGCGTGAAGAATTTTACATGAAAAGAGATTTGAGAATATGATAACAATAGGTCCAGTTGATATTGTACAATCGAAATATTTGCAATGTCACGAAAGTTTTCTAAATATGATTGATTTTGATACGTCTGAGATAGTTGTGGCAAATTATACAACTATAAATTCAGTTCATATCAAACCTGGTATGATTATTGTGAAACCTTATAATTGAAATAGCTCAGAAAATAAAGATAATTTAGTTTTTTTAAATACAGCGTATATAATCATTAAAACGAAGAATATAATTTTAGTTTGTTTATCTTTTCGATTCGATTCTCACTTTGAGGCATATCAGGTTAATAAACCTATCAATAAATTCGAATGTTTGAATCTTGACAATACATGAACTCACAATATTACCACATTACATAATGTAGCTAATGGCAATATGTATATACGCATCTAGAATTAGTTAATATACATTCTTTTATACCGGTGTACCAGATAATTTGGAAGACATGGGGATCATGGAGCTGTGAAAAATATTAAATCAATTAGATCTCCTTCTTTGAAAACTTATTTGGTAGAGGTATTCAATTGGAATATGACATTATTTTTATATTTTTGTATATTTTTTTTTTCATTGTGAATGTAATATCTATGAAAATTAGAATTCCTATTTATCCACAATGAGAACTTCTAATATAACATTTCATATTATCGTCAGAACAAATTTGAATTGTAGAAATAACAAACCTAGTTGCTTGCTCTACTATTGTAATCATAATCTGAATTCTTTATGCTGTTGTTTGGATATTTTTTATAATTGATATGAGGTTTGAAATAGTGGAACTAATCATTGAAGATAATCAAAAATGCATTTCAAATTGTGATGCGAACTCATTCCAAATTTCCAATATACAAAACCTGATGATGTTCATCGTATAGTTGCAATTGTAAAAATGATGATTCAATTAATTGTAGTCCTAACCGTTCTCAGTCAACAATTCGGTATTGTTCTTGTAACAATTGTATTTGTTGGCGCTATTTTAATCAAAATGGTTGTAGTCTGTATCTAAATAGTGGTTATGTTAACATAACTTTTTTTTCAGTGTAAGTAAGAGTCCTCAAATCTGAGTGTTCTATACTCTGTTATATTACTCATAACTAAGCTATATAAAAGAAGTTCAAACCAAAATATTTCGAGTTCTGCCGAAGGAAAACTAAGAAAATAATAGTTTTCCAGTACAGTTGTGTTTTTTTTTTTCCATTTTATACCTGTGAAATTTTGTGGTATTTGCTCGGTAACTGCTCGCTGCGGTGCCCGTTCCACCACCCTTCAAGTTAGTTCTATACACGGTATATGCTCTGCAATTTCAGTAAGACCATTGACTGTGTTAACTATCGTCGCTTACTTGATAAACTAGAATGCGTAGATGCTCGGAGTGTAGCTTTGAATTAGATTTCTACCTTCTTGCTCAGAAGATATTAACTTGTTCCTTGCACATTGAATGATGAATTCTTTACAATCAGTTTTTCTTTGCCTTATATCACAAAATAATGTACTTGGTCCTTTATTAACTCTGATATACATGATTGATATCTGTACCACTTTCTTGAACGATTGTATAATAATTTGTCATGCGGATTACACAGTTTTGACTATCTCTGATCACAAAAAAGTGGTATTAATTGATGAGTGCTCTCAAAATGAGCAATCTCCAATTTCTAAGTACCAAGAAAACTGATTTCATTATTCTTGGATCAAAATCAATCAGAAATTTGTCGGCTGTGCGTACACTAGGTGCTTTACTCTTCGCAAACAGTGTGTGGAGTGAGGCTTTTCCGCGTCTCAGTTTTACCATCATTTGAATATATAGCAACAAAATTTATGTGAATTCATGCTTGTTGTTACTTTAACTGATCTATTAGCTCGTATATCTGATAATCTATGCCCCATACTTCCTTGCTGTGTCCTCAATGATCTTTAAAATATGAGTAAAAGTAGGGACCATGAAGAAATCTTGTATACAACACAAATTTCAACAAGCACAATGATATTCAGTCAACAATTCTACATTCAACTAGCAGCCCATGTCGGCTTCGGAGGTAAATTTTTGCCCATGCTACTCAGTGATAATATAGGATTCTACTGTTAGAGGAGTTTTTGAAATCGGTTTGTAGTTTTTGAGTTCATTCATTACAAACAAGAATATAAATATTTTTTCTTTTTGATATTGATATAGATAGTTGATACTGTCGGAAAATTTCACGCAAGTGCCAGCAACAGGAGGGTGACAGCTATATAGACCTGCCTGTAACACAATTTCCGTAGCCGGGGAGAGGGTGAAATAGTATCTTATCTGGCCCATAAATGACTCTGAACGCCAAATGCCTGCATTTCTGAATTAGAGCGCGAAAACAACGATTTTTTAGCACTCCATCGTTCATTTTTATGCCGAACAGCGTTCAGTGAAGAAGTGTGCCGTGGCTAAAGTTGAGAAAATTTGTGTTCTGTGTTTATTACAATTCTCCAGTACCCATAAGATGGATTTATGTCATAAATATTCTTCTTGAAGTATTTTGGGATTACAAATCAATTATGATCCTATACGCCATAAAGCAACCAAGTAAATGATATGAATATTCTTATTCAAAGATTTTCAGTCTCCTCGATCAATTTTTATTCTGTAGCTCTATAATGCTGTGAATGTTAACAAATGCGCATAAGTTTTCATCTTATGGGGCAGAATGGCAATTTGGAATCCAATTGTGACCGTTTTATCAACATGTTTTTTTTTTCAGACAATTAGATCAGACAAGGAATTATGCTCGTTTTGCTTGCCCGTAACTTCCAAACGGCTGGAAATTTAGTTCAAAAATTTGAAACTGGATGAAATTGTGGAGGGCCACCCAGATGTGACGAAGATGCGGGTCTGTAGCAGACATTTTGATGATTCGTGTTCACAGAATGTGCTGAAGGAAAAGCTCAATCGTATTAGTCATAGCATTCAATTTGGATATTGTTGAAGGTATGCAAATGTATATTATTATATATCTTGAGCTCGGCTATACTGTACTGAGGAGTCCTAATAAAGACGAAACATATGTCTACAATTGCATCCCCGATCTAAGATGGTGGTGGTTTCAGCCCCTACTGAATGTTCCATAGCACAGCATTTTAGATATTTCACAGTTTTTGTGTGAAATTCTCATCCATGTGATTTCTTCTTCATCTTATCAGCCGTGCAATCGGCATTTGTGCCCGATAGATGGCGTTGTTTGTAGCTTTGCTACTGCGCATTTTTTGTCGCAATGAGTTTATACACTCTGGGATCCAAGTCGTGATTATCCTGGGCTTGGCTATACTGTACCGAGGAGTCCCGACAAGGAAGAAACATATGTCCACAGTTTTTTGTATGAAAGTCTCCATGGTGGTATGTCAGTAGATAACGTAAAAAATTTCAATGTTGAAAAAACATAGGTTTATATTCTAAATTTGCTTTGTGGCTATCGATTTCAGATACAATCCATCTTCAGGCCGTACAGCTGAAATATACAGTCTTTGAAATTTTTGAAGAATATAGTTGTTTACATTTTGAAAAAATTTTTGACAGTTTTTCAAAATAATTATGTTATAAGAATATGTTAACTCAAATAGGAAACGTATGTTGAATCAGGAGAGGAATGAAATTATAGGAAAATGCTGAGAAAGGAGAACAGAAGAAATTGGTACCATGTGCTGAATTTAGAAAATGAGGTTATGTGCAAATTTTGACATTAAATAAAAAATAAGTGCATGCTAGTGAATAATATAATGAAGCAGCTCACCGTCAGTTGATTATGCAGCAGAAAATGAATAGATCATGTTGTTACAGAATGTATTAATATCAAAAATGATGAGAGCACTTGAAAATACGTGCTTCAGGATCAAGAAGATGCGATGCATTGGAAAATTCAGCGGAAGTTATGTATTGTGTGGTGTTCGCTGGGTATTTAATGGCGGTAAAGTTTCGGAAATATGATTTTCAGGAAAAACAGTTATTTCGTTCAAAATTCTTTCATCTTTAAGTTTTATATGTTTTAATATTCACAGTTTTTCTGAAAGTATGAGTTTCTTATAGTTATTTTCTTTGTGCAAGATGGAAGTATTTTCTATTGTGGATGAATGATTTTCTGTCTTCAGATGAGAACCGAAGGCTGATGACGGATTGTTTTTCGTATGTTCCTTATATCTTGTTTTAAATTTTCTAGTTGTCATACCTATGCAAGCACTATCATAATCATTGCAATTAATTTTGTATATTCCACTGTGTTTTGTGTTTCGAATTTTTGGTTCATTGTTACTCAAAATGTTTGCAAAAGTTCGGTGTGATTTAGATGTGAGCTGTATGTTATGTTTTTGAAGTGTACGATTTAATGTGTTGTGTATGTGTTTGTAATATGGAATGGAACTAATACAAATTATATCTTCATCCCATATTACAGACACATACACAACACATTAAATCGTACACTACAAAAACATAACATACAGCTCACATCTAAATCACACCCAACTTTCACAAACAATACTTTTGATATTAAAACATTCTGTAGCAACATGATTTATTTATTTTCTGCTGCATAATCAACTGACGGTGAGCTGCTCCATCAAATTATTCACTAGCATGCACTTATTCTTTATTTAATTTGAAAATTTGCACATAACCTCATTTTCTAAATTCAGCACATGGTACCAATTTCTTCTGTTCTCCTTTCTCAGCATTTTCTCATGATTTCATTCCTCTCCTAATCCAACAAACGGTCCTCATCCAATTTGATATATTTTCATAATATAATTATTTTAAAAAACTGTAAAAATCTTTTTCAAAATGTAAACAACTATATTCTTAAATAATTTAAAAAACTGTATATTCCAGCTATACGGCCTAAAGATGGATTGTATCCGAGATCGATAGCCACAAAGCAAATTCAAAAAATAAACATATGTTTCTTCAACATTGAAATTTTTACCTTATCTACTGACATATCACCATGGAGACTTTGATACAAAAAAAAAGGAAAAATCATCAGAGATATCTGGAAAACTCAAATTTACTCTAGATTAACGACACAGAAATCAGCAACATTTAAATTTCCTTACCACAGCAAAAGACCAACAAGTAATTCCAAAATTTATTCGCATCAAATTCAGAACAAAACTACCTCAGGATCAAGAAGATGGAATACATTCGAAACTGCTAAGAGGAGAGATCGGAAATCAATTTGATTACATTACGCTAACAGACATGAAGCTAACATTTATTCATCATCATCATCTACTGTTATTTCTTCATACAATAGAATACGAATGACTTATAGAAACCTTAGAAAAAAAAGTAATTCATAGCAACATCAACGTCGACAAAAAACGTAAACTGAAAGAAACTTCAAGCCCTCATACGAGAAAAAACAAGAACAACTACCACACCACAAATAGAAGTACAACAAATAGAAGAACAACAAACAGAAGAAAAGCAGCATAACCACACTTTCCCAAATAGAACCACTAATCTCACTCCAATAGTTTTCACAGAAGAACAACAAAAAATCCTAGAATATGACCACAAATTTGCACCAAAACTAAAAAACTCCAACCTATCAGAAAAAGCTATAGATATCGAAGCACAACTTCCGTACCGACCTATCATCAATCAAATAAAAACCGAAATATCCTCTACCCTCCGCACAATCAGCAATAGAAAGGTTAGTTCACGCTGTAAATATCATAATGACTATTCCATTCGTAGTATTTATAACAAGGTTAACAATGCTAAATCGCCATAGAAACGGTGCATATCAGTGGGTATTTGGACGTGTAGAAATACCATCGGGTATTACACTAGTGGTCCAAGTGAGTATTTTACTCAAAGATGTGGATACCTCCAATTTGTGCTTTCTTCGTATTTAATGGAATATTTTTCTGAATGAATATATGTACTTCTTGACTGGGAAAATTTGATGAATAGGAAAAACTTCTGGAATGCAGTCAATGGAATTTATTTTTATTTTTCTATTTCTACTAGTTTCGACACCACTTGTGTCATCCTCAGGAACTATAAATAATGATACAGACGATCAATTTAAACATAATTACAATTTGTTAAACTGTAAGCTACTTACATGAACAATTTTTTTGTAATAAAATTCAATGAAATCATTAATTAATAATAAAACATGAATAGTGCATGTAGATAATATTTCACATGGAGTTATGATGTAAAAATCTTAACATTTGTAAACATGAAATATTTTAAATGTAGTCAAAGTTAAAATAAACTCAAAAATGTCTTCCGTTTTACGAAAACTGTCAGAACATCATTTTTGTAATATAATCACACAACAGAATAGGAATCCTTTGGCAAAATAAACTCATAATTACAAAGATACATGAAAATATACTTCAGAAACACTCAACAAATTCAATATTAGCACCAATTTTTCAACAGTAAGAAATTCACGAATCCCTTCAATGTACAGCTTAATAAAATTACATAATACCGACAAACCCATAAGGCCAATCACTCCTTCAATTAATTCAATAGCTTATGAATTAGGAAAAACACTAAACAGTATACTTATTAATGAATTTAAATACAATTCCATCCCTAGTATGAAAAATTCTAAAGATTCAATAACAGAGATTTATATCTTCGACCAATTAAATAACAGAACATCCAAAATTGTATCCTTCGACATAGTGAATCTGTATACAGATATACCCACTAATGGAACAATACAACTTTGAGAAACAATACAACATGACAAAAATGATTTTTGAAACAAATATAACTTAACTAACTTAGATATAAATAACATCATAGAAATATTCAAAATAGTACTTGCTCAAAACTTTTTCACCCTTAAGGCTGTCGTTTACCTTAATTTCATTTCTGTTCAGCTCGAACAAGGGGTTTTCAGTGCATGCAATCCAAATATCTTGCTAAATCGCTTGGTAGTCTATAGGTTTGTTCCAACAAGAGCAGAAACCAGTCTGGAACTGTACGACGCATGCGCATTCACAAATAAGCGTTCCAACAAGCTTCACATGTGGTTTCGGATTTTTAGTCGAGCGTTCCAACAAAGTGCGACTCAATCCGCAAACCAGTTTGTCGACAGTCAAAACAGTCCACGGACTAGTGTATATATTATCTGTCAAAAGAGATAACCTCAAATAAAAATGAGTGATTTAAGTGCTGAAGATGAATTTTCATCAGATTCTAGTGAAGATAAATTTGACTTGCCCGTGGGAGTTCATCAGATTTAAAATATAAATTACTCAGGTATGTAGAATTATAAGAAAATAGGTATTTCAATTTGAAATTCCATTTTGTGTTATTTTGAAATACTTTTCAGAAGAAACAGTTCCTCTCTACAATTCTGATATGTTTTTCAAACACTTCCGTCTGAGCAGAGAGATTTCTGGGAGTATAGCAGAAAAATTTGAGAGAAGTTATCAGTATAAACAACACTCTGGACAATATGGTAAACTCTCCGCACTGGATCAAGTAATTTTGATATTTTTCATTATTAATTCAATTGTAATATTTCTCTCGATCCTGATTGCAGATATACATATTTTTATGGTTTTGTGGCCATTAGACAGCAAGCTACAGGGAGGTTTAATGTGACGATAAGTTCTCTGCATCGCATCAATAAAAGAGTTACTATTTTCTTGAGTAATTTATCTCCCCAAATTATAACCAGGAATAATAGGAGCAATTGATGGGTGCCACATGAAAATTGATAAGCCAGAAAATGATCCAGATTCCTACATCAATAGAAAAGAATATTATTCAATACAGGTAATAATTCCTCTTTCAAATATTATATTAATTATTACAAACAATTTTTCAATTAAATTTAGTTCAAATTCATAATTTACAAATAACATTTCGGGCCTTTTGATGACAGAAGAAAAAAAAATTATAAAAATAATTTGAATGAATATGAATTTCGGAAGATTTTTTTGAATATGTATTAATTCATCCATTTTTTATTCAGATGCAAGTGGTGTGTGATCATCAGAGACGTGTACGAGATGTTTTTATTGGCAATCCTGGATCTGTTCATGATAGCAGAGTTTTAAGAAATTCTCCACTTTCTCAAAGTTTGGAAGATAAGTGTGGACGTTATTTAATATTAGGTGATAGTGGTAATCCGCTGCTGAAAAATTTATTAACTCCATTTAAAGACCGAGGACAATTAAACAGGCGACAGACAAATTATAACACTAAATTATCCAAGAATAGATATATAATCGAACATTGTTTTGGTATTTTATAAATTATATAATATATTTGTGATATTCATATCACAAATTAGTTTGCACTTAGAATAAAAATAGAGAAAACGAAAAAAATTATAAAATAAATCAACCTGAAAAAATAAATCAAACTGATCAGCTGCATCTATGATCTTTTAGTATGCGATTTCTTTCTTCAATTAAATTGTTCCTCCGCACTAATTTTGCCACTTTCTGTTTTTCTAATTCCAATCTTTGTTCCTGGTATTTAAGTCTATCGTCTCTCATTTTTTCTAGTGTTCCCTGTTTCTTTACTTTGGTTCTCCGATCGATTGTTTTTATTCTTCTTACCGGCGTGAAAGTTCCATTTTCTTCCTGTTCTACAGTCTTGTCATCACCATCTTGTGCCTCATCTAATATTGGAGAGTAAATTGTGACTGAACTCAATAATAATTCAGGGAACACATTCTTTTTTTTCCAAATATTTTTTCCATGTCCTCCGCATATTCGAAAAATTCTCGTCCTCTGCCAGTTGATGTATTATTATCAACATATTTCTTATAATTTCTGTCTAAGACCTTCCATCGATTTTCGCAATGATTTGCCGGAATGAAGGTCTTTAGAATTCTAGACAATTCTCTGGCTTTAATTTCCCACATTTGTTCTATAGTCTTCCCTTCCATAGACCCTACTTTTGCTCTATATTTCTCAAAAAAATAAATGAGCATGTTTGTTGAATTATTAGTCCATCGAAATTCAGGTGTATAAAAATCACTATTATTGTCAATAGGCATTAAAACCATTTGTTGAGAATCTAGAATAATATAATATATGGTTAAATGAGAAACTATTTCATATTTTTAAATTATGTTTACTAAAACTAAATAGTGATAACTTAAAACTATATTTTTGACAGTTAGCAGTCAAAACTAGTCAGAAATGCGTTCCAACACGCGCCACGTTCGACGCAGTCCGAAACTGATTCATTCGACGCGCCTGCGATTGAGTCAAATCTGAAATCGATTCAGAACCAGTTCAGAACTGCTTGTTGAAACGAACCAATTACTTGAATGTATTCAACAGCAGGTAGTTCCCTCAATAAAAAAATTTATGACTCAGGTTTTGGATTCATTATTTGCCGACTCAACCTGAACTTTATCTTTAGTTCAGTAAATAAAATGTTAACTGCAGATATTTTAAAATATTCACTCTTGAACACCATTTCCAACTTGGGAACAAGATATTTTGTGAATAAGACCATTAATTGAATATCTAGTCAACGCTAATATATAATATAGATTATCAACTGAATTTTCTAAGAAAATGATAATCATGCAAAATTATTTTTAGCAAATTTATGAGGATATAAATAATTTATTATAATGACTTCAATCAAACTTGATTTTATTAGAAAATTGAATTGTTCGTAATTTATGATAATTGCCAAGTCCAGATCGTAATGTGGTAATTACCTAATTTAATAACAAATTTCATGACATATGCAAAAAAAAAACAGCTTTTTGTTGTTTTCCTCGTTCACGAAATTAGATACTTTCACAAGTGTTTCAAAATTTGCTTGAGATTTTTCTAAATTGATTAAGTAAAGGCTTAGAAACTTGCTTCGTTGAGCTAAAATATTTTCAAGTTCATATTTCAACAGGTTGAATTACAAGTCGGCAATAATTATCTTATTTTAAATAGAAAAATCTCTTTTATTTTATCATTAGATTATGGAAATAATTTTGCTTATGGAATACCAGAAGTAATATTTCCTCTATATAATCTGTAACACGTATAGAGATTTCCAGAGTTGCTCACGCTCACGGGGTCACGTTTTGGAAATCAGGGCCGTGCCTTAGTCTAAATCTTAGGCCGGAATTAAATATTATGAATCTGTGAATGAAATTTCATAGAGCAAACTAACTTGCAGCAGTGAAGAAAATAATATTTCTTGAAATTGCATAGAATGCGACTATATGTTTGAGGATGTCATACAAACAAGTAAATTTTTCAAATTGAACTATCTAGTTTTTCAAAATATTGATGAATTCCTCGTCAAAAATAAATCAAAAACATACTTGGAGCAACATATTCAAGGAAATACGCTGAGATTTCAAGTAAAATCCGCTTGAGGACACCTGCAAATCTGCATTATTGATGAGCACTATATTTTCTCTGAAGATGGTATTAAAAATTCATCTTCTATATGTATTAGGATTAAATGTCATGATACTTTTGGAGATTATTTTGGTATTTTATGAATTTAACAGAGAGTGGAAGGGTTATTCAGAATGAATGAGTAACTATTCATATAAATATCAGAAATGATACTCATTCATTACATTCTCACTTTTGTCTTACAATTGAGAGATTGTTTGTGATTTGTGAGTGCTAATTTGTGTATTTTTGCCTGCTGGTATTGTGTTTTAACTCTTTCGACAATTTCTCACATCGATTTTTATCATGGGAAGTTATACGAAGAATATGAGGTCAACTGGGCAACGGAGACGAAAGAAAGAAATAATAAAAGGGAATGCAAGTCGTTTGAGGTAGGTCTCTAAGATTTTTTGTCATAATCTACTTTCCTTTGATATAAATTGGAATTATCTAGCAAATACTCAGTCACTATTTTGATATGATTCCAAATTCAGAATAATATTGTCGAACATTCTGCATTTGAATAAAATATACTCATATTTACCTAGCGAATTTTAGAACAAAAGTTTATTATTTCTCGATAAAGAATTCAAAAACGTAGAATTAGGGTTATCATGATTCAAATTAGTTGATTCAAATCAATTCATTTCGATCATGATTAAAATAATGATTTAAGTCACGTAAAAAAAATCACTATTCAATCAATCAAAATTTCTCATTCAAATACCTACCAGATTCACTTGAAATTAAAATAATTGATAATTATTATCAAGCTATAATCTAATTCAGTTATAATAATGGAATAACAATAACATGAGAATTGAGTTGAAAAAAAAATTAATGTTTTTTTGTTTTTAAGAAGAAAAATTGGATTCTTTTCCAACCCTACGTGAAATTATTGTGTTACATTCAAATAAAATTACTGCGGAATGGAAATTCCAAACAGATTGAAAAAATCGAATGTATGAATCACGTATTACGTAATTATACAAGTAAGCTACGTGATATAAAAAACAAGGCAGGGTTTGCGACAGAAGATGAAAAAATTATAATCGATAATATAATGCTATTTAGAAACGGAATTATCTGTGCAATAAAATATAGAAAAGCTGAAAGTAAGCCAATGCGCGAACAAATTGAACTATTGCGAAGTGATATTTTGAACAGCGTATCTCATATTTTGGGAAATCACAGAGAATGTGCGGTATATTTCTGCAGTAAAAAAAGTGAAACAAACAATTTGTTCGAATAATGGGAGAAAAATGGTCTGTTGAAAGAAATTCAAATTCCTCTAAAAAGGGTAGCTGACAATTCAAGGAGTTTGATTCATGGACTGAACAATAACCCAGCAGAAATGTACAACGCATATGTTGCACAATTTGTTGGTGGAAAAAGGGTGAATTATTCTATTAGAAGGTCCTACAAAACAAGATGTGAATTAGCTGTTATAGCTCACAACACAGATGGCCAATTACTTCCAAAAATTCACCAATCCTATACAGGACACCAACCTGGACAGCATGCACAAAAGTATTGTCAACGGGAGAATCACAGGAGGAAATCTAGGAGAGAAAAAGGGAAGATATCTTGTAGAAGAAGAAAAACCGCATTCAGAGGGACAGATAAAATTATGGGCCCAAAGCAGCAGAAGAGAAACCCAATATATCCAGCGAAGAATATGAATTCAAAAAGCAACAATTGATGATAGATTTGGAAGAAACCAATCTAAAAACTCTAGAGAATGATACTTAGGACCAGAGCCAATCTGATTTATGGCTCCGAGAGCGACTGAAACGTATTACGGCTTCCAATTTTGGTACAATTATAAATATGAGAAGTACTACTTCCCGGGCAGGTGCGGTGGAGCGCATCCTTTATAAAACTTTTTCGTATGCTGCAACAAGATATGGAAACGAAACAGAACAAATAGCAATTAAAGAATTGGAGGAAAAGATGAACATCAATGTGAAACGATGCGGTTTGTTTGTTGACGAAACTAAATCATTTTTAGCGGCAACACCGGATGGCTTAGTAGGCGAACATGCTATCGTGGAAATCAAGTGACCATTTTCAGCCCAAAATATGACCATCACTGAAGGTATAGAGAATAAAAATTTAGGTTACTTGGAAATTGAAAACGGAGTGATGAAACTCAAACAAAATCACAAATACAAGGGCAATTGGAAATATCAAAAAAACAGTTGTGCTATTTTGTGGTGTATACTAAATGCGATATTTACATAGAAGTTGTTGAAAGAAACCAAGTATTTTGGGACCGAAACGTAGAAAAATTGGAAAAATTCTATTCTGATTACTCGCTACCTGAAATAATTGATCCTAGGAAAAGAAGAAACATGAAATTACGGGATTTATTAATTCTATGTGATACTGCCGGTGCCTTTGAATATTTTTAGATCTATTATTATCTCATTTGATTGATACTATCATGTTATAATAAAGATTCTGATGCTTTTTTTTTTAACTTTGCTCAAAATTTTATATTTTTAGCAAAATGAATCAAATCACTCATATCATGTAATTACGTATGTGAAATGCAATGTTGTAATATGAAGACAATATCCAGGAGAATGTTTAATGATTTAATATATTATATACATACACACTGTGTTGGAACAAGAATATGATTGTACATTATTTATATTGATTCAAGAGTTTTCTAAAATGTTTTGTCATTTTCTATTTGTTAATTTCATTATTTCCTAATTTTGTTGCAATAAAAATATGGTAACGTTTCACTGTTTTCTAAATCCATGTGTTTTTTTTTTTAGTATAAGATTATTGACGTGATAACGTCTTATAATTCGATAGAGCTGGCTGCACGCACGAGAAAACATGACTCATACGGCGTTACCTCGCTCGCTCTGAGGCGTTCCATTACGTCATCACAAATGCCAATGATTATTTATCAATAAGAATAAATTGAATAAGTAATTAATAAGATTATGATGTACTACTGTAATATGTCAAGAGACGACAGTTGTGTTGAAGATTTTATATGGAACGGGCGTGAAGCACGATTTCTGGTGCAACGAAGTAATGAAAAGATTCATTCAATTGGGATATATTTGTTTTTGACGTGAATACATCTTATAATTCAATAGAGCCGGTTGCACGCACGAAAAAACATGACTCATGCGGCGTTACCTCGCTCTGAGGCGTTCCATTTAAGGCTTGAAGTGCAAGCGAGAGCGCGGAACGAGCGACAAAGAGGCACAATCGGCATACGCGTTCGGCAGCGTTCGATATCTGTCTCTCTCCTACTTGAGTGAGCGATGCGTCCGGGTGGACAGCTGCTATACAATAATACATTTACATGTTTTCGTCAAGTATGAAGTGCAGTGAAAAGTGAATGTGGTGTCAATTGTTCATAGCAAAGATAATTGCGGCGATAAAGGTAATGATTCTTTCGATATTAGATATATGTTCAGTGATATTTTGTCGAATATTCGTGCTTTCATTAATAAAATAATTAGCATCGGTCCGCTAGTGCAGCGATTGTAGGTTATGCTATAATTGACAAAACTGTAACAATAAGCTAACAGAACTAGGATAAAGTGAATGATAGCTCATTATGATAATGCGCTTGCGCTCGAAATACATGTGTACAGAGTAAGTGGTAGCTAAGCAGTAGTCCTCAAACATGACATGTAAAAGTTTCATTATTTCGGTCCAACATCGAGAAGTTCACCCTTCGAGGTGGTTTCCTCTCAAGTTCAGTCCCACAGGCGCGCGCAGCGCAAGTGCGGTAATATTCAGAGATGTTTGTTAAAGCCGCGAGCGTAGCGAGCTAACCTACAACCATTGTTACACATGAACACTGTTTTAGTGCCACTGACAGAATTTGTTTTTACTGCAGAGACGCCAGTATTGCCATCTCTTGAAAATTGTGCGAAATGTCATAGTGACCTATTAGTCACTCTTACCCAGAACTATTTCACGATGAGTAAAAAATCAATGGCTTCACTATTCGATCGAAATAATTATCAAGCGTAGCTATGATTTCAAAAAATTAGAACATAAATGTTAAATCTTCCACATATCATAACAACGTGTCTGTAATGACAGGTTGGATCAGCCAGCCGTCAAAGAGAAACATTTTCTCCCATATCAAATACATTGAGGCGGGCTTTTCAAAAGCTAGAGTTACAAAAACTCTAATGATGTTTCTAGATTTAAAATTTTAAATTTGGGATTTATGAACAATAATTCAATCACAGTTTATTCTTAAAATAAATTATTCAAGATTATCACTTTTTCACAACAAGTTACGATTGAATTTGCGGAAATAATTGAGTAACTAATTGAACAACTTTTATTCAGTTTACTTGCTGAGAGAAATAATGTTGATACAAAATGAAGGGATAAAAAAATTGACAAAACTGTATTTATGCGTACAAATAAATGTAACTTAATCAATTCAATTCCTGATTTCCATTTACCTCCTTCTCTATATCCATCCAAAATATCTATCAAACCAATAAAATTGAAATTTTCTTTTCAAAAATGCAACCACTCCATCACTATTTTCTCATGACGTTGTCACGTTGAACTATCGTCAGTAAACCGACTTTACAGACAACCGATTTTTTATATGTAGAATATATATAAATACAAACTTATTGTTGGTCAAATAAGCAAGTTCATTGATTAGAAGTATTATTTTGAACATATTTCAAAAAATATCAATCGTGGAAAGTGGCGAATAAAAAATGTGACATTTCATACGCTAATTGTTCAATAATAAATGCCTTTGCATCATCATAATTATAGATAAACATAGTTCACTTGATTGTGATAAAAACTCATCTTGATATAATATGAAAGTGGCAAGACGAAAATAACCGAATGAAACACATAATAATAAATTCATCTCTTTTGCATATTCGACCGCTCTGAGAAAGGTGTCTCATGAAAGAACAGGTAGGAAGATATTATAAATATGTGTGAGTCACAGATAATATTGACAGCTCCAAGGAAAATATCAAGCTGGTTGCAGGGGCTGAGTATAACAGGCGGAACATTTTGAGAAATATATTCTGTTTTTTGGCAACAAATTTTTACGCTTATCTGTAATTACAGTGGAATGTTCAAAAATTGGAGTAGTACGTTCTATAGACTATTCTTGAAGGTAGGCATATGTGAATTTTTGCATCTTAAAATATGATAGAATGTCGTAAAATATCATTTGCTTATTCCAGTTAATGTGCTTATTTCTCAAAGAATATAAACAATTATCACATTCCTCTCTCATGGTTCCATACATATAGTGATTTACAGAATACTGTAAAAAAGGTTTTTAAAACAGTAGTCTCATAAAAGCAGAAATTTGATATCCGTGTGAAGCTCAATTTTTTTAGTTCTTTGTTCATATATCTATAAATAAATAAAATTGGAATAATGCATACTCATTTTCATATACTATTAACGTATAAACAATATATCATCTAGGAATATCCAATAAAATAATCATTATATGCAACTTACAGCAAAATGATTGAATTTATATGAGAAATATATACGTGAAAATTGCAAAATGTATGACTCTTTTTACAGCAAATGGATGGAAATTTCAAAAATCGGGGAAGCAGGTTTCATGCTTTGAAGATTTATCTATCAGAAGCACTATTTGATCATTAAAAATAATCTATGTGACGAGAAATAATTTGATATGCGTAAACCATGTTTTCATGATTTAGGTAAACGACACCCTTAACAATCATATATTTACATTACACGATGATTCACCAATGGGCTTCCCGATCAGTGGTCTACTGACAAACATTCTTATAGATAATTTTGAATCAATAATATTCACTAATAATTCAGCAAAGAATAATATCTTATTTTGGAAAAGATATATTATTGATATATTGTGTTTTTGGACGAGAAACGACGACGATTTGAATAATTTTCTAGCACACATAAATAGCATATCCAAAATTGAATTCACTTTATGAACAGAAACGAATAATGAACTGAATTTTCTTGATTTAACACTAACACACTCTCAACAACAAGAAAACGGACTCAACATATACAGAGAATCTACATCCGTAGACATTATTATACCACACAATTCATTTAAATCTCAAAATTGAAGAAAGCGCTTTAAGATTCATGTTTTATAGATTATCAACCACTCCTCTTTCAACAAGAAATTTTGATACAAAATTTAACACTATCACAACTATTGGACAAAATAACAATAACACTAAAGAAAACATGAATATAATATACAATAATACAAGAAGAAACATTATCACACAAAAAATATACAAACACACTGAAACTAATTCAAACTATATCTCCATCCCATATTACAAACACATACACAACACATGTAATCGTATACTACAAAAACATAGCATACAGGTCACATCTAAATCACACCCCACTCTTGCAAACATTTTCATCAACAATAAACCAAAAATTCATGACACAGAACACAGTGGAATATACAAAATTGATTGTAATAATTGTGATAGTGCCAACATAGGTATGACAACCAGAAAATATGAAACGAGATATGAAAAACATACGAAAAACAACTTGCCATCAGCCTTCGGTTCTCATCTAAAGACAGAAATTCATTCATCCACAATAGGAAATACTTCTATCTTGCACAAAGAAAATAACTAGGGAAAACTCATACTTTTGGAAAAATTGGAAATATTAAAGCACATAAAACTTGAAGATGAAAGAATTTTGAACGAAATAACTGTTTGTCCTGAAAATCATATTTTCGAAACTTTACCGCCATTTAATACCCAGCGAACACCACATAATACAATACTTTTGCTGGATTCTTCAATTCTTAATTTAACATATTTTTATAACATAATTATTTGAAAAAACTGTCAAAATATATTCTTGAAAAATTTGAAAAACTGTATACTTTAGCTGTGCGGCCTGAAGATGGATTGTATTCGAAATCGATAGCCACAAAGCAAATTTAAAATATAAACATATGTTTCTTCAGCATTGAAATTTTTCACCTTAGATATCTACATTTGCATCCCCGATGTAAGAAGATAGAGACTTCAACCCAGAATCTTAGATTTGAATTTTCTATGGGAAACAATTCTTTTCCAGAATTATTCATTTCTTGAATGTTCCATAGCACAGCACTTCACATATTTTACAATTTTTGTGTAAAATTTTTATTTATGTGTTTTCTTCTTTGTATATTATTTATTGTTACATCTAAATTTTAGGTCTTGTTTTCTCAAGTTGTCGCAGTAGTCGCATTCATGCTTTATATGTAGGAATTTTGTATATCCAAATGTCTGCAATAGGATGACTATTTTTTGTAGGTTTCTTACAGAAATATATCAATTTATCACGTTGTGAGAGCATTCTCCAAAAACCAGCTCAAAAAAAAAATTGTCAAATGTGGCTCATCAAAGCTGCCATTCCTGCCACAGTAATAAAATAAGTTTACTAAGGCTGAAAATGGGTATATAAATAGTATATTGCTTATAAATGAAAGTTTGGACAGTCAGTCAGCTGAATGTGGGGAAAGAGCTAGTCAGTCGGCCGCAACGTTTGTATGTATCTTGACATTTCGAAACAATCAATGTCACTTTCACTGTTGCTATGATATTTCGTCATATTTCGCAACCAGGATGCAAAATATTTCGTATCCTGCAATAAAATAAACTGTATTGGTATCATAGCAAAATTGAAAGTAACATTGATTGATTCGAAATTTCTTTAAGAGACACAGAAGGTAAATTGAAATATATATTTCTTCAAATTTTTGTTGACCATCATGCTTTTCAAACCCAAGAGCACTCTCTCAAAGAATCACCTCAAAAAAATTCTAAAATGATCGAATGTGTCTCTCTAAATTTTTTCCTAGTGACGGTAGAATACTGTAAAAGAAAACTAGTCGATTTTTTGCGTCACCCACAACCTGCATAGTTCTATTTCTAATTCGAAGGAGTAATTCACTACATATATATTCTTGCAACAGTTTCACCGTTGGAAGACGCAATCATTGGAATCTCCAGCGATCTAAGATATCTCGTCAAGAGACACTGGAGGGGAGTCTAAATATTGTCTGTCCTTTAATCGAGTCTTCCAGAAGATATCGGATCAAAAATAGGAGAAAAAGTAGAAATCCAATATAATATTTTGTCTTTGGATTGAGTATACAGATTTTTATGATATTTTGATATGCTCCAAAGGCCCGAAGAGGTTTTTCCAAGAAAAAATCTGGGAAATGATTATTCATATCACCACAGGAAAGTATTTTTCCCCCATTTTTTTTTGACTATCATGCTTTTTGAACACAATTATGGAAATTCTTCCAAGTTCACTCACCTCCAGTTAACATGTGATTGGATCAGATTCTTGAATGAGTAATTATTAATTTATTGCACATCCTTTCCGTAGATTCACAATTGCAAGAGACAGTCTTGAGAAGTAGCACGCCAGCAGATATCCGCCTAAGATGCACAAACAATAAATTTTCTTGCTTTAGACAAATGAAAAATATAAGTTTGGCATTATTATAAAAAGTAGATAGCCTGTTCTTCAAATAATCTCCTAGGTTGTGGCGGGTGTAATAGGTGAAAAGTGGCATATTGTTCAAATATTGCTTATATTGCTCTATTAAAGTAAAGCAAAAAGGATCAAAGATCATGTGATGATTGTAGGCTTGGAAACTTCCAGGATACCTTTGAAAATATTAAGGTGAATTGGACTGGATTATCATAATCAGGCTCATAGATACCAAGTTACTTGATATGAGAATCAACATTTGTTTCTTTTACATTTTCTTGTTTGTAAATTAATGACATTTTTCAGGAAAAACCATATTGCATTCTAAAAATGGTTGGGAGAGCATGCGTCACTAAGCTATCGCCTTAGAAAAGGAGAATGTACGGTAATCCACTGAAAGCGCGTTGTACAACTTCAGTATTGAAGGAACGGGGTGAAGACTTTGTTGGAAAATTGTTTCCGTACATGGGCCTCAGGTCCAACAACTATTTGAAGAACATAGAAGAAATTGATGTTCTGCCACCAACAGTCCAATCTTTTGTGGAAAGTGTTGTTAGGAATTACGCGAAGTTACCGATGGCTGGGCGGTATTCTACCAAAGAGAAACTATTTTATGTGGCTTGGGACATCCCCGCTTGGAACGTCAGAAATTTGTAACGTACTGTTGAGCCTGTCGCTAATTTTTACTCAATTCTTGGGCGCCATTTATTAACGGAGCAACAGGCTGTTGTACGTGCCAAGGTAGCACTGTGAAAATATGATGTCCAGGCTTCTGAAATCTTGCTGAAAAAGGGGAACCTGGTACACGCAACAAAAGAGTAACAGCTTTCATCAAAAATGAAATATTTCTATTTGATATAGCTGAGAATAAACATTGAAGATAATACAAAAGTGACAGCAATTATATTCCTAGCTCCAGACTAACTTGACAGTGTTAAGTAGTATCCAACAAAACAATTGAATCAATCTAGTGAATAACCGCTTGACTGATTAATCGACTATATGACTGAATTTATCAATTGACTGAATATACTGACTGATTGACCGTACTGACTGATTTAAGATACTGACTGACTGATTGACCACACTGACTGATTTACCGTCAATCCAGAACATAGATCCACTGAAACGGAGGTAAAGGATATTGACTTGAAAGACGCAAGTCGGAATTTAGGTATCGGTTAGTTCGCTTACCCTTACTCTGACGGACGGCACTGGCTGCTTACTTGTAGACTACGTAGTAGACACTCTAGAGGGCTGGTGGAATGTAGGAAGGCGCTACAGTTCAACTGACTTCTCTTCGAAATCTGAGGTTTTATATACTGCCTGTCCATTGAGTATCCAATTTTTCAGTCTCGACTTGCTGCATACCGATTTTGAATCAAAAATAAAGATATGAAAGTTTACTTGATGCGGTCTCGGACCCTGAACGCTGGCGCACCAAGCGAGCACGCCAACCGCTGGTCCAGCAGCACATTTACTTTTTCTGCTGTAAATTACGTTGTGACGTAGCCACATCTTCACACCCTCCTCAGCCGCAAATAAAAAATACAAGCAGCATAAATTTCCTTTTTTTCCCCAATTTCTAAAACAAAGCTATACAAACTAGCCAAAAATAAACCAACTTACATTCTAACTTAACAACAAGCATAGTCTAAAACACAAACACTGGCACATTATTATCTGTCCCCTTAAAGAGGGGGAAAGAGACGCACTTCAGGGGAACACTAGCACTGAGGGGAGTCTGCCGGCATGGTGAACCACCGCACGTTTCCATCGGTCCTGGTCAGGGCCCTCCGACACCGTTTCCTGGGGTTAGCTTCTGGGTATCGGAGCAGGCGTAGAGGGATCCTCACCCAAAGGCAGCGGAAGTCCTTGGTTACTGGTACGGTGGTTGAAGGTGGCGGTGGCGTGGGAGCTTGATTGATCGAGGTTTTAAGGTTTGTAAAGTCCTCGGATAGCCTTGGCTTTGCTGGGGGAAGGGGCACCGGCTTGACCCTCAGTGTTGTGGGGACGCTGTCAGCACGATGATGTCCGGGTTGCTGTCTTCCCCAAGTGTCAAGTGCCTCCCTTATTGGGCTGAGGTCACAAAGGTCATCACCGAAAAGTTCCTCAAGTAGTTTCTTCTGGTCGACGTCCTTGGTGTCGATCAATTTTGGAGCTGGGGCCGGCTTGGATGGGTGTTTCTGAGCCGGAAGAGGTCTTCTCACCGGAGATAACGCGGCCGCCGCCATCTCAAAATACTGGCTCAGTGCACTCTGTCCAGGCAGCTTGATCAGGGACCCGAACTAAGCCTCAGTCGGAAATGGTGAAGGCGATCTCGGATGCCGGTATCGTGGAGCAGCATATCGCATCGGCGTCGCTGGCAACAGAGAGCAGTACTGGCAATGCTGCCAATTGTTCTGCCAGTCTTCTGGCTGTTGCTCCAACTCTCTTTCTGGCTACCATATGGAACAGTTACAAATGAAGATCATGGTGTTCGTGATCTTGGGATGGCCGAGGCTGCCATCGTGGCGGTGGAATGGATAGACAGGCTATTTATGGAAGGGTTCAAGGTCCCTTACGTGGATCCGTTTCAGCTACCGTCCTTTTATGCCCCTCAGATCATAGATCTGCAGTGAGTGTTTCCGCACCACAGTCCATGGCTCCGAATATCTTGGGGCAAGCTTGGTACCTTTGTTTACTGGGGGTGTCTTCTTCCAGGCGAATCTGGTGCTGCAAGAGCGTGGTGAGTCCCTTGACTTTTAAAATTTCGAAAGCTCGTCTGAGAGGAAGGCTTGCAACTGACCTTGTTCGTTTGTTTCCTATGTGGTAGACGGGGGCTGGTGTTCCTATACGACAGCAGATCTATTTTTGGGAAACGTCGATTAATATTTGATACGTCCGGATCGTGTCCATCCCTATTAATATGTGACTTGACAGATTTTACATCATGAGGAAGCGTATCGGCTTATAAATCCGATCAATGATACATGGTACGGTAATAGAGGATTTGATAGAAATGACGTGCTTTGCTTCAGGGTGAGGGTTGGGTTGCATAGGTCTATCATGTCGCTCCTACCTCATTGCCACCTTAGGGCTGACATACGAATATTCTGCGCCGGGGTCGACTAACGCTCGCTCTTTTTTGCCGAAAATGTCCAATGATAGGAACAGACGTGCTCCGTCTCTAGAGCCCTCACATATCAATGGCAGCTATGTGATTTTATGCGCCCGTTTTCACGTAAGGTGCCTGGGATGCTTAGAGCGGCAACTCACTTCTCGTTTCATGCACGGCATGGCAATCTCTGGTCATCGTACCTTCGGCTTTGCAATGGATGCAGAATATTTTCCGACGGTTTTGGTAGCTTCTCTGGTAATGTCCGTTCCCTTCGCATCGTCAACAAAGAACCGTTGCATTGGAGCCTGATGCTTTGGGCTTACTTATGGTTGCCATTGCTTCTACTCGTAGAGTACGTACTGGAGTCAACTCTTTCATGAGGTTTTCGTACTTCTCTATCCTCTGAATCAGTCCCCGTGAGTCTTGAAAATCTGTACGGCGAATGTATTGTCGATAGTTTGGTAACAGATTGCTGTAGAGGTGAAATAGAATTTTGCTCTCGCTCAATCGACCATACCGGCAAATTAGAGTTTGAAGCTCTGTAAGGAACTCTCGTCTTTCCTCATGGCCACGTTGGCGACGCTTGTGTATCTCTTCTTCTAGTTTCTGTTCGTATTCGTGACTTACGAAAAAAAAAAACGGAAGTCACTTATAAATTCATCCCAATCAATCCACGTTGTTTTGTCGTTGCAGTACCAAGAAGGAGCCAGACCTCTCAATAATTCGGGGAGAGCGATCAGTTGTTGCTCGTCCTCAATGCTATAATCTTCTTTCAGCTCGGTCACCCTTTCTTAGAAGGATATAGGGTCGGTCTTGCCATCAAACTTAGTATTCCATTTCCGCACCGTTTCGCAGATGTGTACAGGGGTGCAGAGCGCAGGAGTCGGGTAGTGGTATTCTACGGTTGATGTACATGCAGGCGGATCGACTTCTTCTTTTCGTGCCTTGGTAAACTGACGCACTGCCCCTACCAATCGCTTACGCAGGTCCATAACTGCGCCGTCTGTATCAAGGCCCAAGTTTCTTAAATGCTTCACCAGGTCATCCTTCTGCAGCTCGTATACCCATGATACTTTCGGATCTTTTTCCTCTGTTGCCATGTTCGCCCTTTTTTTTCTCAAACCAAATCTGCCTTAATCGGGTGCCTGCTCGGGCACCGGAAATTTGTGACGTCCCCGCTTGGAACGTCAGAAATATGTAACGTACTGTTGAGCCTGTCGCTAACTTTTACCTAATTCTCGGGCGCCATTCACTAACGGAGCGACAGGCTGTTGTACGTGCCAAGGTAGCTCTGTGAAGGTATGATGTCCAGACTTCTAAAATCTTGCTGGAAAAAGGAGAACGGGATACACGCAGTAAAAGAGTTACAACTTTTACAAAAAATTAAATATTTCTATGTAATATAGTTGAAAATAAACATTGAAGATAATACAAAAGTGACAGCAGTAATAATCCTAGCTCCAGACTAACTTGACAATGCTAAATAGTATAAAACAGAACAATTGAAACAATCTAGTGATTGACCGCTTGACTAATTAATCGACTACTTGACTGAATTTACCAATTGACCGAATATACTGACTGACCGTACTGAGTGATCGAGGATACTGACTGACTGATTGACCGTACTGACTAATTTACCGTCAATCCAGAACATAGATCCACTGAAACGGAGGTGAAGGATGTTGACTCGGAAGACGCGAGTCGGAAAACAACGGGGTAGCTCGGAAGGCGCGAGCTGGATAACAGGATGTTGACTTGGAAGATGCAAGTCGGAATAGGACGTAGCTCGGAAGGCGCGAGCTGGAAAACAGGATTTTGACTTGGAAGACTCAAGTCGGAATAGGACGTAGTTCGGGAGACGCGAGCTAGATAACAGGATGTTGACTTGAAAGACGCAAGTCGGAATAGGACGTATCTCGGAAGACGCAAGCTGGATAACAGGATGTTGACTTGGAAGACGCAAGTCGGAATAATACGTAACTCGGAGGTTGCAAGCTGGGTAGTAGGATATTGACTTGGGAGACGCAAGTCGGAAACTAGGTATCAGTTAGTTCGCTCACCCTTACTCTGACGAACGGCACTGGCTGCTAACTTATAGACTGCGTAATATACACTCTAGAGGGCTGGTGAAATGTAGGAGGGCGCCTTAGTTTAACTGACTTCTCTTCAAAATCGGAGGCTTTATATACTGCCTATCCATTGAGTATTCAATTCTTCAGTTTCGACCTGGGCGGTCTTGATCTCGACACCAAACTACCTGGATCTTTAATTCCCTACTTGAACTCGGCACTACGCTATGGATTAGGATTTGTGACTCAATCGTTCTGCCTGAGTGAGATTTTCTGGACACATGCGATTTTATATTAATAATAAACCAGACTCAAAAATACCAAAAAAAAAATAAATGTTTCAATGTGTTCTATACATATTTGTATGTTTTTGTAATAATAAAGGTATGTACGGACATATGTATGAGTAAGATTTTTTTTTAACAATTTTTTTTTTCTGAAGTCTCATTAGATATTATTTGCAGTATTATTTTTGATACAAATTAGTTTCAAAATAAAATATTGAAACTTGCAAAACCAAATATTGCAGGTAGATCGTGACTTTATTTGAAAATTGATAGTGCCGAGTTCATGTGCGCCCCGCGCTAATCGGATTAGCATTGGTGCCAAGTTCATGTTCTTGATGCCAAGTTCGTGTACGCCCCTTGATTTGCTGTATACCGATTTCAAATCAAAAATAAAAATATAAAAGTTTACTTGATGCGGTCTCGAACCCCAAACCCTGGCGCACCAAGCGAGCACGCTAACCGCTAGGCCAGCAACACATATACATTTTCCGTTGTAAATTACATAGTGACGTAGCCTCATCGTCACAGGCTGTATTCAAAATCAGTCCACGTGGGTACCGTCATCTAGCGAAGTCTTTTCCTATGCCGTTGCCAAGGACGCTTTAACGAGTTCCGGCCAACGTCCAGGTTCAACCAGGTATTGATGATGAATTATTCTCCTACCTTGATTTGAATTCAGAGAATGAGGACCCTCAAGACAGATACTACACACTGCTCTTTGTTGAAGGGTAGCTACGACCGCATTTGTCTTACAGCAGAAGTAACGATAAAGCTGAAAATCCGAAGTCAGTTATAGACAAACAGAGCTACATACTTGCAGATCATACTTCAGTTCTCATGATTCCTACCATCGATAATCTGTTATTAATTCACCCGAAAGAAGTAATCATAGAGGTAGGAGAAGAAATTACAAAAAAAATATTCTCTGCTATTCTCCCAGAATTATAAACAAGAACAAAATTATAGAGTATACTTTTCTGAAGAACAATTCACTCTGGAGCCTACAAATTCCTTGAGTTTCTCACATAGAAATCTTTTAGAAGAACAGTTCTGACAATTTCACATGTTATGCTGAAATTTTTTTTAAGTTACCAACAAAACTATAATTAGGAAAGATTGTGATTTTTAATGCTTCCAGGTCCATGAATAGCTTACTCTGAGAAGATTTCAAGATTATGAATGAATACTTCCTAGATAAAATCAAAAACGAGTTATTATTGAGAAAAGGTGTTTTTCCATATGAATGTATGAGTTCGTGAGATCAAATAAAAGGAACAGTTGAACCTCCAGAAGAAGTTTTTTTCAAGACAAAAAAATGAGAATATAAGCGCTAAGGATTATGAACATGCCCAGAATATATGGAACACTTTCAATTTAGATACTTTGAGGAACCATCTAGGGTTATATCTTCAAACAAATGTTATACTTCAAGCTGACATATTCAAAAACTTTCGAGATGTGACTCTCAAAGCTTATAATTCAGATCCTGCTTACTATTCCACAACGCCGGGTATAATATGAAAAAACATTAGAATACAGTTTTTTATAACTATTTCTTTTATAGGGTTGGCTTGGGATGCTATGTTTAAGCTGATAGGAGTCAATTTACAATTGCTTACTGATATTGATATGATTCTTTCCTTTGAACAAGGAATCAGAGGAAAGACTTGCCGATGCAGTAATCGCTATGCAAAAGCAAGTAACAAATATATGTCGAAATATTGTGCAACAGAACAAAGGGCTTATTCAATGTATTTTGATGCCTGCAATTCATTTGGATGGGCGTTGACGCAAGGCCTACCCTATGGAAGGTTTGAATGATCATCACAAAAAGATATATCAGAGCTCAATGTGATGGATATATCGAAATAAAATTCATTTGGTTATGTATTAGAAGTGGACTTAAAATATCCAAGACATTCACACGATCTTCATAAAGATTTCCCATCATGTTGTGAGCATGAGAAACCTCAGACCTCCAATATGATGTGATTAATGACAACGCCGGATAATAAGTAAAAAAATTTTAATCACTATCAAAGTTTGCAGCAAGCTCTAACATTAGTATGAAATCAATAAAAATACTTAGAACCATCAGATTTGGTCAATCATTAAGAAGCAATATTGATGTAAATACAGAATTGGGAAAGAATGTCAAGAATAATTTTGAAAGAGATCGATTTAAATTTTATTATAATTTTTGGAAAAAGTATGAAGACTATACAGAATCGAAAAGATATTGAACTCAAAACACAATGAGATGGACGATATGAGGTTCGAAAAATGGTTATAAAACCAAATTTGAATAGAATCATTTCTTTTTCTGAAAATTTTATATCTATAGAATTGAGTAGATTATCGTTTATATTTAATAGGTCCATTTATATTGGAATGAAAATTCTTGATTTAAGTGAGATACTCATGTATGATTCTCACTACAATTACGAACATGACAAATTTTGAAAGCTCAAACTATTATATCAAGACACTGACTCACCCATTTATCGCTTTGTCTAAAATCCATTCAAAATTTGAATAGAAGATTTGCATCGATTTGATATTTCAAACTATTCTAAAGATACTCACTATGGAAAACCTCAGGCAAATACAGAAATTGTTGGATTTTACAAAGATGAGGATAGTGGAGAAATTATGACTGAATTTGCGGAGAGTAAATCCAAAATGCATCCATATAGTTCGAAAAACAAGAGATTATTTCCTGAAGCAAAAGGAATATCTAAGACAGTCACTGAATCATTGACTATAGATGATTATGAGCATGCATTGTCCTTGAAAAAATAGTTATATCGCACACAAAACAATATTGTATTGAAAAATCATAACATTTTTTCTGTTGAAATTAATAAATCCACTTCAAATGCAGATATTGATAAGCGATACTTATAGGAAAGGAACACAGATACATCCATTGGACACTATCCTATTGGCAAAGAAAACAATAGTCAGGAGTGCAAAAATATTATTGAAATAGACTAATTGATCTTCTGATATGAAATATAAAAAAAGAGTAACAAAAGTAATAAGATAATCACACTATAGAACATCGTCCCTCTGCATCCATGAATTATGTTACGAATTGAAGTCTAACCACTTGACATATACTTGTAATTCTTTTTTCTTCAAAACTTTCTCAACTGAATGCATAATTGATTGCTTTGTTTTTTAGGGTTCTTCTTCATATAATCCACCTGCGATTGATATATCTTAATAATCTTTCAACCTGTTTGTTAGAGGATTTGTAAAATTTATTTTTGAAATTGTAAAAATTTCAGTTCACTTGTTGGGTGCTGTGACGAATTAGACCCCCAAATCCGTCACTGTTGCACATTTCAGAGCCTTCTGCTGCCGTCAAACATTATTTAGTCCATCACAATTTTATTCACTTCTTGCGCAACCTGTGAACTTTAAATTCAGTAACTCTGCATCAACATACAACATCACTTACCGTTCGTTCATCCGAGTTCAGATGCTTTCAATACCGTTAACTATCTTTCACAAGTGGATTAATAGGGTTTTGTGTTAACAACATCTGAAATTAAAAGAAGTTGTGATCGTATGATCTGTATTCATGTCTTAAGTCTTTCCGTAATAAAGTCTGAATGTAATCCACTGTTGTCCTGTAAATATATTGTATATTGTATATTTTGTTGTTGTTTGACATTTTGCGCGACCGTTGACCATACACAAACTAGATCCGACACTTGACAGTTTCTATATTATCGACTGATTGGAAAATTATTTAGGACAATTTTGATATTGAGAAAATAAAATCAGAAGAGGATGTATTCGACAGGAGAGTAATAAGAAATGTATTATCGTAATGAAATTTGTATTTGGAAAATTACTTCTTCTTTTTTCTGTATTTTTCTTTATATTATTGCTAGCGCTAATATGGATTTCATTTTGGAAACATGTTGAGTAAGGTTCCATCAAAATATGGGTATAAATAAGGCTTTCTGGCCGACTTAAGTCACTTCTTTGTAAGTCAAGTCTTCTGAGTAGCCGTTCCGAGTACGCTACCAGTTCCGATACCGAGCGTCATCTTCAGAGTGTGTACCGTCCAAGTGAAGTTTTTGTGCTAAGTCCGTTAGCACAACTGTATGACACAATTTGTGAGTTTGTTTTGTTCTTTTCTAAGTCCGTAAAAAGAACTTAGGATATTTTTGCTGTTTTGAGCTTCGAATATTTTTGCTGTTCTGAACTTAGAATATTTTTGCTGTTTTTGAACTCAGAATATTTTTTGGATTATTTAACGTAGAAGCACCAATGAAGAAGTCTTCATGATTTCAAAGCGTTTGATCACTTAACGTAGAAGTACTGCTGAAGAAGTCTTCGTGATTTCGAAGCGTTTGATTATTTAACGTAGAAGCATCGCTGAAGAAGTATTCGTGATTTCGAAGCGTTTGATTATTTGACGTAGGAGCACCGCTAGAGGAGTCTTCGTGATTTCGAAACGTTTGATTGATTTGACGTAGAAGCACTGCTGGAGGAGTCACCTGGTGACTTCACAGTATCGAACCACCTCAACGTAGAATCACTGCGAGGGAGCAAGTTTAGCTCCACCCGCATAGGAAGTTTCTCGTCATCTGCGACAGCCTGGGTTCGTACTGCGACCGCTGGTGTCGAGTGTCATGTGCAGCCGTTCCGTCATCGTCAACCAAGTTATCACCGTGCAAGAGTTCTGCAAAATAATGTTCTATGTTCATCGTCATCGTTTTGTGTAATAAATCTCATTGTGACACCTACCTCCTGATAATTATTTTTGGAAACCCTAACCCTTCCCGTTCAAGCTATCCAGCCGTCCGTCATAGATAAACTGCGTCACCGACCGTATTGGCGCCCGAGCACACCGTTAGCAGTTCTCAACAACGATGTCAAAAGTAACAACCACGCCATCAGCGAGGGTATCGTTACAAAAATGGCGCCCGAGCAGGGACCGTAAAATGATATCAGAAGCAGGCAACTTCCAGAAGATGACCTCCAAGGGAGCAGGAACACTCCCGTACCGACCAGTCCACACAAGGCTTGACTCCGGGAGCGTACTTTGGAAGGCTGCAAGAAGAATCAGAAGAGACTGCAAGCTAAGAAGTCATATATCCAGAGACGGCCATCCGACGACACAGCAGCTTCGTTTCAGAACAGAATTTGTTCAACTTTTTTTGTTTCTTATAAAATCTGTTCTCAGAGTTCCGTCCATGTCTGCCGTCTACTGGAAACAATTACCGCCGACCGATCCGTGGAGTGAATGCCCAGATGCCGCTGGGGTTCGCTCATTACCGCCGACCGATCCGTAGAGGTGACCGCCCAGATACCGCTGGGGTTCGTCGAGCACCGCCGACCGTTCCGTGGAAGTAAATGCCCAGATACCACTGGGGTTCGCTCTTTACCGCCAACCGATCCGTAGAGGGGCACGCCCAAATACCGCTGGGGTTTGCCTAGCACCGCCGACCGATCCGCTGAACTGTATGCTCAGATACCGCTGGGGCTCGCTTAGCACCGCCAACTGATCCGTTGAAGTACCGCCGACCGATCCATGGAAGTGAATGCCCAGATACCGCTGGGGTTCGCTCAGCATCGCCGACCGATCCGTTAAGTACCGCTGACCGATCCGTAGAAGTGAATACTCAGATACCGCTGAGGTTCGCTCAGTACCGCCGACCGATCCGTGGAAGTGAACGCTCAGATACCGCTGAGGTTCGCTCAGACCGCCGACCGCTCCGTGGACCGCCGACCGATCCGATGATTGCCTGAAGAGCAGGCCCATTCATAGGGGCCCTGCTGATGTCCGCCTGCCGGCCCGACGAGCGTCTGCAGAACCCTCTGCAATCGCTGCCTAAAAAGACGCCGTCGACTTCACTGCTGCAGCCACAGGTGCCCCCTACCATCATGATGCCGTTATTGGAGGCTAGTCCCAGGGCAGGGGCTAGTGACATCAGGAGCCGGGAACTTCGTTTAAACCTCCCCGAGCTCCCCCTCACCCCCAGGAAAGAGACTGCACTCCTTGCGTCGCCGATTCGGACTCCGGACCGGCCAACCACACCCCACTCACCGTTGTGGGACCTGGAGGCCCTGCTCCAGACTCCGTCGACGTCACCGGTACCCTCGGAGGAAGCCTATCCGCTGCCGGCCCTTCCGTTAACGCCGGGTAGGCAATTCTGGGTTGGGCAGAAGTCCAGTCCGAGGGGTGTCGTATCTCCCGTCCGTCGGCCTCCAGCAACCCCACTTGGTGTCGTGGGGCTCACTCCCATGGCAACATCGTCCGAGTCGACCGCCGCAACAGCTACCGTACCGCAGACGGGTCCGGGGAAGCCGTCAACCGTCGCACCTCCGCTGGCAACACCGACTGTTACCGAGCCGCCAGCGAGGAGGAAGCGGAAGAAGAACCCCCGCCGGAACCGTGGGCATAGGAAGCCCAATCCCAAGAGGCCCAAGTATACTCCCTGGTATAACCCATACGATTGGCATAACCCCTGCAATCGATATTTTGATTATTAGTTCTGTTTACCGTCTTACCGTTTGTTTATTTTGGAAAAATGTTCACCGTTTGCTTATTTTGAAAAAAAATTCCCTACGTACTTTTTTCTGGAAAGGAAGGGGGGTGTGTGACGAATAAGGCTCCAAAATCCGTCACTGTTGCACATCCCAGAGCCTTCTGCTGTCGTCAAACATTATTTAGTCCATCACAATTTTATTCACTCCTTGCGCACCCTGTAAACTTTGCATTAAGTATTTAACTTAGAAGCACCGCTGAAAAGTCTTCATGATTCCGAAGCGTTTGATCATTTAACGTAGAAGCACCGCTGAAGAAGTCTTCGTGATTTTGAAGCGTTTGATTATTTAACGTGGAAGCACCGCTGAAGAAGTCTTCGTGATTTCGAAGCGTTTGATTATTTAACGTAGAAGCACCGCTGAAGGAGTCTTCGTAATTTCGAAGCGTTTGATTGATTTAACGTAGAAGCACTGCTGGAGGAATCACCTGGTGACTTCACAGTATCGAACCACCTTAACGTAGAATCACTGCGAGGGAGCAAGTTTGGTTCCACCCGCATAGAAAGTTTCTCGTCATCTGCGACCGCCTGGGTCCGTACTGCGACCGCTGGTGTCGAGTGTCATGTGCAGCCGTTCCGTCATCGTCAACCAAGTTATCACCGTGCAAGAGTTCTGTAAAATAATGTTCCATGTTCATCGTCATCGTTCTGTGTAATAAATCTCATTGTGACACCTACCTCCTGATAATTATTTTCGGAAACCCTAACCCTTCTCGTCTGAGCTATCCAGCCGTCCGTCATAGAAAAACTGCGTCACCGACCGTATTGACGCCCGAGCACACCGTTAGCAGTTTTTAACAACGACGTCAAAAGTAACAACCACGCCATCGGCGAGGGTATCGTTACAGTGCATAGCCCTTTCTGAGAACATTTGTCGGTTTGGATACTCTAGCAGAATGGCCAACTCTTAATTCAGCTTGACTTCTTATTTTTATTATTAACACTACTTGGAGGTATTTTTATTGTGCTATGTCTCGTATATTACGGATAAATTAAACACAGCATAATTCAATATAACAATTGTATTAAATTCCAATTAAACATTACAATAAACCAATATTCATCTAATCGATGCAGAGGGGCCGTCGGTCCCAGAATGTAGATCTCATGTTATCTGAAAATAGAATATAACATAAGCAAACTACTTGCTTAGTGAGGAGAATCACATCCACAAACATAGATCATATACTAAATATTATCAGCACAACACAGGTTATATATTCAATACCATCAACATAACGCAGGTTATATATTCAATACCATCAACACAACGCAGGTTATATATTCAATACCATGAACACAACGCAGGTTATATATTCAATACCATCAACTCAACGCAGGTTATATATTCAATACCATCAACACAATGCAGGTTATATATTCAATACCATCAACACAATGCAGGTTATATATTCAATACCATCAACTCAACGCAGGTTATATATTCAATACCATCAACACAATGCAGGTTATATATTCAATACCATCAACTCAACGCAGGGTATGTATTCAATACCATCAACTCACAATCACACCAGTACTACACACGGTAGTACTCATCAGAACATTCGCATACTCTGAAACCACCCACAGTGGCATCCGTCAGAGTATCTAGAAACAATGCTCAACACCTTTCGAACCACATACCTCACTGGGCTCTCGGGAGTATGGATTGAAAGTCAAGCTGAAACCCATCACTCCACCCGCATGTGGCAGATATTAGCGAAACGTTGGGCACCTCCTGATACATTAGGACACTAAAGTTGGCAGGCAGGGCACCGGTGGCACGAGGCTAGCAAGTCGTGCTTCGTTGGCCACTGCTTGACTGTCACTCCCCGTCTTAAACTCACACAGAGGACTTCCCTGGAGTGACTTAGGCGTACAAAAGGATAGCAATCATACACATAGGATAATTTGGGACACAAACGTGAACAACAACATCTCAACGCTCTCTCAACCAACATACTACATACTCATTCAACTCACACACCTAGTAACTAAACTCATTGATTCAACTCATACCAACACACTGATTCAACCCACCCTTAAATATTAAAGATACACTAGAACACTGTAGAACTCCATTCTCCTAAATAATAACACAAACTGAGGTAATCAATGGTTGTCGAACCGTTTAAATAACTTACGTGTTATGTAACTTCCTGAAATATGTTAAAAATGATATGATTATTGATGTTACGTGAAACCTATGAAAAATATCCGTAACACGTATTATCATAAGAACTAGATAATTTCTGTAAAATATCTATTCATCTGTGTGATCCACGATAGCTGAATCCACGCCACATGTTATTTCTCAAAGTTCGATTGAATCTCTTGACAACACTTGCTTTTAGATAACTATATGTTGAGTCATGATTGATATTGTAATTTCTCCTCATTTTCTCAAACATTCAATTATTAAATTCATCTCCATGATCATTTACTGATGCATAAGCAGATTTTGTTCCTATGAATTCAGCTCAAGCGTATTCACAAAAAACATCAATCACTGTCGACATATATTTATAACCACTTAATCAGCTTGCCAAAGAACGTCACTATTTCAAGCTATAACCGGACGTCTTACATGATTTCCTCGGGCTGGTTTATGTAGTTCATTCACTATAGTTTTCTTCAAAATTTTGTAAGGTTCAATTCTGGAGACAGTTTTTTCTCAGCTTATAATTTCCTATAACTTGATATGACTTCCTCCAAAATTTTCATCAAAAAAAAAAAAATCCTTCAATACACAATTCTATGGAATCCTCAATTTTCTTCATATTGCCTATTCAAAGATATCGATTTAGGCGAATTGAGCACGAAACACTTATAATCCTTCACAGTAGCCAACGGTCGAGGCAGGTACTCCAATCCGGAAATGCAAATTGGGCGCTTATCTTCCAAAGGGTCTCGCTCCCAATTTATATATAATTATAAAGTATTTGATGACATGACACTAAATTCTCCAAAGTCTGCGTTCAGGATCTGACGCGGTCTTTTGTCATACAGATTCTCATCTGCGTCGTATTCTGCCAGTCTCTTGATTCGGACGGTACATTTCAATTTTGTACTAAATTCTTCACCCAGTTTTTTCACTAAACATGGATAAGAAAGTGGACATTACGTGCCTCTGGTGTTTTGTTTGTTGCTATCGAAACAACAGGGACATGTTCCGAATACTTGATTGAAATAAGTCTTAAATGTCAAGAAATGAATTCAACATTCAAACCGAAATATATAATAATTGATTTTGAACTCTCAATACATATTGCGGTCTCAAATATGTGGAATGATATGAGATTGATTGGATTTGAGTTCCATTCATGCCAATCTTGGTACAGGAGAATTCGAAGTTTGGGACTTCCCAGCGAATATAGGCGAGAAACTGAAAAGAGAAAGCACTAGAAATTTTCCTCCGCGTTACAATTCCTAAGTCCGGAAGAAGTACGTGATTGTTTTGAATTTGAAATGTCGGAGTCATTCAATGATTCTCGAATAGTCCAATTTCACCACAATTTAATAGATACCTACAATGGATAAGATTCAACGTTTCCTCCACACATTAGGGCAAGTGCATCAGCAAGTATAAGGCGAACGACCAATGGCTGTGAATCATTTCACTCCATGTTCAATGAAAATTTTCACATCCTAATCTATTCACTTACATAAATATGCGAGAAAATATTCGAGTGGACTCATATATTCTAATTACCAGTGCAAATAAATATGTGGTAAAATACCGTAAGGACATCACAATCAAACAATTCTACATCGCAAAAATGCTCAAAAAACGTGGAGAGCATAATATAAGTAAGATAGATTTTGTGAAATCGATATGTTACGAATATGCACCAGTTCCGAAACAATAATATTCATTGTTATTTTCCAATTGTATTCTTCAAACTTTTGATTTTGTACTATTTGACAAATATGTAACTGCAACAAAATAATGTGTTTTATATTGATGATTCTCACAATAAATTTATTCAGTGTGATGGATATGTATGTGTACATTATATTTGACGATGAATGCGATATTTGTTATTGTTATTTTGTACGAGTACTTCCACTCCTGAAGCTGATGAGTGAATATGAATAATATTCTATATATTATTGCTATTTCCATTTTCTGGTAGTAGGTTTGTATTTATAATTTATACCTGTGCACTGAAGAGGATAATCGCCAGTCTTCGTGCTCAATTCGTATGTACAGATTGGAGCTACCTGGGATCCGTGCCCAATTCGGTTATTCTCGAAGATATTGCTTGAACTTATCTTTCCAAATTAATGAAGCAACTTATATTCATTAAATCGCTTTTATAATAACAACCAACTCCGTTTCCTCATTCTCATTTCTCATTTTCATTTCTATTCAACAAGAAATGTTTCATAATTCTATTTTTTACAATACTTAAGATTTTCTCGTAGAATTAGTTCCACCGCTTCAACTTGATACTCTTTGAAATCTTTATATATTTCATCTAAAGACTCTTTTGAGTCACTCGTTTGTAGCTCTTTCAAATTTCCACGTAGATTTCTGCTCAAAATTAGATGGTTTTTTATTTATTGAATCGCTTTTATCCTTGTCGATTTTTCTATTATTTCTATACACTCGCTTCTCAATTTTATCCCTCACTTTATCTGAAAATTCATTTATTTCAAGTTGTATCAGCCTAATTTTATCATTGATGGTTTTTGCATCATCTTTAATACGCTCATCCAAATATTTCTCCGTTATAATATCACTCGAATCATGCATTCTGCCAATATTTAAAAATTATCTCTCATTTAAATCTATTTTTCCATAAATATCTTAGCCTAATGTTGAATTATTCGATTCATTCCTTTTTGTCTCCGAGAATCATCGTCCAAATTTATCTACTGACATAATTATTAGTTGTAAATTTCTCTTACTTGGAATAGAAGCTTCTGCTCTTGACAGCAAATATAATAATGTTTGATTTTTAACTGAATTCATTCTGGTGTGACGACGCTAGTGCCTACCGTTCGCCCTAAAAAAGATGAATACAAACCCGAACATTTATAATATATTCTTGGACATCTGCCAGATTTGACAGATAAAGCGCCATTACAATGAAATGTGTGTAACCAAGATGGCGGCGATACGAGTATGTTTCAATTTTGTAATAAGAGATGGCGCTGACAACACTTAATCTACAGTCATTAAGGCGCGATGGATTCAATAGGGTAGGCTTGCATTTCAGATGAAATCCAAGAGTTGCCTTATACTTGAGGTATGCACTCTTCACTTTTCTGAGTCTAGGGCATCAGATAATGGAAGCACTTCCTTCGTGGAGCGCCACGCCATCTTATTCCAATAAGACCATTGAATTTAAATGAGACTCTCAGATTCATTCAATTTCTTCTGAATGTGGACTGGTTGGTAGCATTGTTGGGTTTGAATTAGCATTGAATTCGCGAAGCGCTTGTTCAACAATAAAATCACCTAGGACCTAGAGAAGGCCGTTCAATCTCTTCTCTAAATCATTTTTGAAAAGTTTTAAATTCTTTTAGGAACGTCATCTCTCTTAAAACCAATTTTTATTTGTCAAATATTCGTTTATGATAAATCAATCTGTTGTAATTATTGTTTGGGCTTATGATCTATCCCTCTGCCTTGGTTTAAATCAGATTGATGAGTCATTCTGTTGTAATTATTGTTTTGTCTATGTTTTATTTATTATCCTTTGATCAAATTGAATTCCTAAGATTCATTCTGTGGTTTCATTTTGGGGGATATATATTTACATTTCAGAACCGGACTATCTTTGATAGAAGTTTCAGTGTTCTGTCTCTTTTTGAATGAAAATATTCTGGCGCTCGAGCATATAAAGCCTCATGTGAATAAGTGAGGTGGTTAAAATTGAGTAATGTATAAATTGTAATTACAATTGTCATTATGGTTATTGTGTTTTCATAAGTCAAGTTGAAATCTTACATTGTTGTCTTATATTACATTACAAATTGCCATCCTAGAGCAGGAACAATTGAAAAGTGAATAATAATCAAATTGGAACACATAAATGGGTAGGAGAACAAAGCAAGGTACTGCGGTATGAGATAATGATCATTTCAGTTTTATTGATTAATTAACAAAGGAATAATTAGAATTTGAATTGAAGAAATTTGGTTTAAGGATGGATGGCTGAGTTATGGAGTTGAAATATAGATTGAGAGAGTACTTTGAGAACGGGCCTGAAATTGATATCGTTGTGGAGAGTTGAGTTTAGATTTCAGGAAAAATCTATACGTGCGCAAGGAGGAAAATCTGAATCATCCTATAGGCGAAATTATTTCCGAATAAACCATGTGTTTCACGGGAAAACAGACGCGATGGCATTTCTTGAGCGAATGATTGAATTACAACAATCATATGGCTCCATCAATTCTCAACTTTTAACTGCTTCACCAGAATTGTAACGATACAATGCTCTTTTGTGGTATCGCAATAACAAACATGAATCTAAAACGTAGGAAGATTTCCTACAGAGATTCGGGGCACTCTTCTTGCCCAAAGATTCTCCTTGATTTGGAAGAGGAGATCAATGATCGGAAAAAAGAGATAAATGAAAATGCCAAAGAATTTATCATTGAGTTGCAGACCATGATGCGACGGCATGTAGGATTTACCTCTGAAAAAATTCTCTCCCGTATGTACATAAATTCGCGAACTGAGTACAAGCAATACATCCAGAAGTTCGTTAAGGAGTATAGATGATTTGATACAAGAGACGGATGAGTTTGAGAAGCTAAGGGTGAAAGAAGAGAAAGCGGCAATGAAAAATTCGATCTCGCCAACACATTCCACTCAAGAATCGCAGGGAAGTTGGTCAGAACAAAACGGGAAGAGTCAAGGCCAAAAAGTTGATCATTCTTGGATGCAACAGAGGGTTGCAGGAGGTAACAAACCATAGAGAATCGACCATTTTTGAAAGTCAAGATTGGGAATAAAGTTTATGACGCTTCAATCGAGATGACATCATCCAGTTTGATGTATCCACCAACCAAATTGAATTCCTTCATCAGAAACCTAGTCAGTTGTTGTCTACATCCAAAACAGAAGAGAAAATACCAAATTCATTTTCAACCAAACAGCTCAGCCATTTTGAACAAATGCGTGGTCCTACAACAAAAGCGTATCATAAAATTCGAGTGAAGGATGTGGAGAGTCCACCCATCAAACAACGATTTCGACAATTGAATCCGAAGATGCAGCAGATGGTATCAAAGGAGGAAGACAAGATGCTAGAAGATGAAGTAATTGAGCCCTCAAACAGTTCATGGACTTCACCAGTCATGGTAATACCCAAAGAGAATGGCGAGTAAAGATTTTGCATCGACTTCTGAAAAGTGAATAAAGAAACCATCAAGGATGCGTATCCTTCACCTCAAATACATTCCTTTCTGGGTAATCTCAAGAACTCAAAATATTTCTTGGCAATTGATCTCAAACAGGGATATTGGCAGACTCCTTTAACCGAAGACAGCAAAACATTGACTGCTTTTACAGTTCTGAATCGTGGATTATTTCAATTCCGGGTAATGCCTTCCGGTCTTCATACTGCACCAGCGACTTTCCAGCGTCGACTTGATCAAATAATAGGTCCAGATATGGCCACGAAAGCTTTCTGCTACCTGGATGACATTATCGTTCTACAGAACACCTTCAAAGAGCATCTCCAGAATTTACATGAGGTTGAAAGAAGCCAACGTGCAAGCTAATCCCAAACTCTTCTCCGATTTCATAATAAAAGACGGGAAACCTTATCGGTATTACTGGGATCCGGCCGATCTGAATGAAGCCGACTTCAGTAGCCCATGGAAGCTTTGTATCGCTGCAAAAGACCGGGAAACCATATATGAGGAAAACCACAATCGACCAGACGCCAGATATCTGGGAATTGCAAAGACCGCGGCTAGAATAGCCTGATTTCAATATTGACCGAGGATGCTTGGAGAAATTGCCAAGAACGTATGTAGATGTGAAGGATGTCCTTGGGAATGTGTCAGCGCAGATGTCGTGGGGCCAGTACCTACCTTTAGTGGAGGAAACAAATGTATGGTTGTTTTCCAAGACATATTTACGTCAGCCGAGATGACCCATCTTCAAAAGTCCTGGCCCAAGGAGATGGCCAAAAACAGATTGTACTGGAGGAGGTGGCGTGGCCGCTGGATCTCGGTCTCGGCCAAAGATTAGTAAAATGAAATTGATTGATTAATTTTCCTTCACGAAGAGGAAGGGCAGTGTGACGAAGCTAGTCCCTGAAAAAAGTGAACTCCCAGAAACTCGAACATTTATAATATTTCTGTGGAAACATTTCTAATGCTCGCGCCATGAACATAACCTACAGACCATAGTGGACTAAAACATTTGATGAGAGAAGATAAACTTACTTATGTAATACCATTTACAGAGTTAAACAGTGTGAATTAAGTGTTAGACCAACTATTGATACCATAATTAAGTGTTTAATGGCCGACTCCACGATCTTGTGTTGAATTATTCCGGTTTAAAGGGATCATTCCCTTGGTAACAGTATCAATTTCAGCATTATTTGTGACATCACTGACTTGTCAAATAATTTGGAGCTCAATCCATCGGTCAACTCTCTGTCACTTGAACCCAGGTTATTCTAGCTTCCGGTCACGAAATACGGCCTCAAAATGTTAGAGTTACAATTGTTGGACATCTGTCAGATTTGACACATAAGAGCTCCATTGCGCAGAAATGTGTGTAGCCAAGATGGCGGCGATACGAGTATGCTCCAATTTTGTGGTAAGAGATGGCGCTGACGACACTCAAGCGATCTATAGTCATGAAAGCGCGATTGATTCAATAGGGTAGGCTTGCATTTCAAATGAAATCCAAGCGTTGCTTAATACTTGAGGTCCAAAATTTTCACTTTATTACAAGGTGCCTCAACAGCATATATCAAAGGGGATATGAAGAATACTTCCCTAGAATCTTTTAATTTGGATTCTACCATTATTTCTTTGAGAGAAGAATGTGAGTTTCTTGAATCATGATTGAGACATTTTGTATAATTGTGCAATTAGTAATGTTCAATAAATAAGAAGTCACTTAGATTATAATGAAATGTATAACATCATGGATACATAAATATATAATAGAAATTTCAATGTTTTTCTCAATTATTGAAAATTCATTTTCAGCTGCATCAACTCATCCTACCCCTCCATTCTCCATTATTCCTTTTATCATCCTAGCTTTTCTCTATATGAAGTTGAAGTATCTGATAAGTCATTTAACAGTTATTCAAACACTTTAAAATATGGCTCACGAAGTAGTTATAGTCGTATTATTGTTGATAATCGCGAGTAATTGTGGAAGTGTGGAAAAAGAAAATTTTTAATCAATTATTGACTACATATATACATATGGATATCTGAGTGTGAGTGGAAAGTTGGTTATTCCTCCAACTGGAGAAGATTCATCGTATATAAAAACACTGAAGCTATCACAAAACCAATTTTAATTCAACACAATTGAATGAAATATTGAAAATGTTCTAAAACTCATTTCATCTCCTAGATGTAGTGGTCAAGATATGAATGTTTATGATACTAATTATGTATTGTAGGAGAGTTCTACAATTATTTAGGGTTCAAGAAGAATAAATAGTATTGTTCAATATCCAATTTAAAAAGCTCTTAATTTATGGTCTAAATATACAAATTCAAATATTATACATTCACCATATAATGATATTGCTACTATTTTGATTTCATTTGGAGGAATCAACATTGAGACTTTGGGAAACGAGCAAAATGTAAGTCTCATTTTGAAATGAAGGGTATGGTATTGGGGCATGCTGAATTTCCAAGTTTGAGAATGCATTCGGAAATTCATATAGATAATGAAGAAAAATGGTACAATGGTATGGACGCTCTTTTGAATAGTGAAGAGGAAAGTCTCTTTGCTGTTTAAGTCCACGAAATTGGCCATGCATTATAAATAAGACATTCAAATGATGAGAATGCTTTGATGTATCCAATATATGTAGAAAAAATATTCCAAAATGGTGAGCATAATGACTTACACATTGATGATATTGATGCTATTCAATCATTATATGAAAAGAGAAACATTGAATCGTTGATAATAACTACGATAGAGGCACCAACAACAGAAGGAACAAAGAAACCAATCGCAACAACCAAAGAAAGCCATAATAAGCAAAAAACAACACCAGATTCTTCGCCTGATTTATGTAGCTTGAAAAATGTCAATAAATTTTTAATCATGAGAGAAAATAATATATATTTTATGATAAGTGGGTCTGGGTGAAAAATTTGAATGAAAAAAACTTTGATCCGGAGCCATATCTCATGACAGATTGGTTGAATTCTCTCTCAAAGAATCTCTTGAAAATAAATGGTATTTATCAACGACCAAATGGAAATATTGTAATATTCATAGATAATGTAAGTTATAATATGAAGTTTCCATCTTTACAATTGAAAAATTTTGCTGATCCTATTCATCGGAATTGCATTACTCATATTATTGGAGCTGTATCTACCAATTATGGCCAAATATTCATATGCCATGAAAATAATTTCCTTCATGAGAATTGATGAATGCAGATTCTTAGCTTCAGAAATTGGAAGTGTAGATGATAAGTTCTTCGGTATTCCAAATAACATAGAATCTGTATTAAAGTATACAAATGAAAGATCATATTTTTCCATTAATGCTTATCATTATTGATTTGATGAGTTCTCAAAATCATTTGTTAAAGTCGAGAGATTCAATCTCTTCATGTTCAATAACGATTGTCCCAATATCAATCTATATGAACAATTAAAAATACTAATTAAATGGGAAACGCCCAAGTGTAGAAATGAGTGAAAGACGGTAGGGCTCTCAAAAAATTGGAAAAGTCTTGTCCACACCGTTCTATAGTTGCTTAAAATTGCTAACCGATTCCGATTATTGGAAGAATTATCATCAGAGCCGGTTTGGGCTACTAAAAAACAAGAAAACGATCACATATTGTTTTTCTATAAATATACAGCAATGCACATAATAATATGAAATAATAATGAAATATTCAAAAAATATTCACACTATACAACTACAGAAGAGGAACTACGTCGACTGGATATATAAAAATGGAAGAACATCTATGTGAATATGTAATAAAAAGCATTTCATCATGCATGGAATTTTTTTTTGATATCTGGATACGAGCCATGAATACGCACGACAATGATCGCTTTTTTGTTTCTTTGTAGTCCAAACCGGCCTTGATGATGATTCCTTGAAGAATCGAGACCAGCTAGCAAATTCAGGCAAATATAGAATAGTGTAGGCAAGACTATTCAAGTTTTTAGAGAACCTCACCATCTTTAAATCAAAAATATTACTATCAAATTCTTATATTCACAAAAATAGTTTTTTCTCAATTTTCATTCCCCTCACCGTCAGTCCCACTCCTCACTTCTTAATGTATTTATATAATTCTTTATCAACTTTTCTCCGACATTGTAATAATCTCAGTACTCTGCATAGAAGTTAACTATAGATTATACTCCAAACAAATTTGGTTATTATGATAATTCACTACTCAAATTATTTGGATAGCTGGCTCCAATAGCATATATCTGCGAAAAAATGAGTAGGGAGGAATCTGATTTGATATAAGAATCATTAAGTGGAATGAGTCCATTGCAAATTTGGGGAAGACTTCCGCTATAGTATAAATTATATACTAAAATTATACTTAGATTACCATGAGTGGGGCATACGAATATACCAATCCAACATATCCATGTTGATGGATCACCACCTAACATTGAAAGCTGTCATTCTTTTGGAACTTAATTTGAAAATGTGTCATAAAAAATATTCCAATGGGCAGGAAAAAATAGAATAGCTTATGGAGATATTTATTTACCTATTGATTCTTTCTGTAAACAAATATATATATATATATATATATATATATATATATATATATATATATATATATATATATATATATATATATATATATATATATATATATATATAAATCCTCATATCATTTTGGCGTCCTAATATTGCGCGTTTGCATTTAATCTGGCGTCCATTGTAAATTGGAGTCCGTATATCGGACGCCACTTTAGAATTGCTTCAAAATTTTTTCCTGGCTTGTTCCCGACCTCTAGAGGCTGAATTCAAAATTTCATTTTGACGCCAAAATGATAGGGAAATGTAAATTTCCGTATATTTTTAGTTCCGAAAAATTCCGCTCCAATTTTTAGTGGCGTCAAAAATATACGTGTATATTCCCACTTCATATATTTCGCTATCATACTGGCGTCCAGAAACTTGACAACACTGTCGCAGAACATCGATCGATAATGAAACAGATGCTTGCGCTTCTGGCATGGAATTTGTTGGGAGTATGGCTTGAATTTGGAATTGCACTTTTTATGTTTGTCATAACATAATATTCCTACCAATATTTTATTGCAGACTGAAGTATTATAGTACAGTTACTTGATGTCAGAAATTATTCTTGCTTAGAAATAATTCTTTATCAACTTTAAATTTGAGCAGTCAATTTTAAATATTGGGAAAAAACAGTTGAGTACTGACTGAAGTATGAGGAGTAAGTGAGCAAATTCATGTACCTCTTTCTAATAGTTCAAAAGCCGACCGCACCTCAACGTTCCTAGTCAGATTTAGGACCGAATTGTATATGAATTGATCGAAGATATAGTAGTCATTAGGATGTCACCTTTATAAATCCAGGATCCAGTCCTAAGGATCGAAAAAAGGCCATATCCGGTCAATAAGTTCGTGGTTAATCTAAAACTAGTATCAATCGATTGCAGAGGTCAAGTACTTTAGGACAAAACCAGGATACTACCTCTGTTCTATTCAAAACAGAGGGAAAAGCACAACAATCATAAGGGAAGTTCTGAACGACAGGGCAGAGGGTGATATCTTGGTTTTTTCTCGGAGTATCCGACCTTCGCTACTAACAAGTACCAGTTTTAATTATAAGTTCTTTAAGAGAAGTTGACTCTGACGAAAATTGACCGGAAGTAGCCTTTTTCTGACGCTTAGGACAAGATTCCAGATTCAAAAAGTCTGTCACCCAGTTGACCACTATATTTTTGATTGATTTATGTAAAATTTGACCGTAAGTTCGATTAGGGAACATAAGGTGCAGTCGGCTCCCCAACTATAGGATCACTATAGAATGTGAGAACTCGCTATTTCATCCGTGATGTGGTCTTATAATTGTTGTAGAAAAACAAATTATATCGTTTGTACAAAGCAAGTGGAACATTTTTGTTGCAAGTTCATCATTGCTTTCACTAGGACCAAATTGATGAATCTCAAATTATTCATGTTTTTGAAGTCCCTGATGGTCACAAAGTTGCACTCTTAGTGTGATCGAAAGAAAGTTAGAATGGATGGATGAATTATCATCATTACATATCTCCTGTAATACATTATAAGATTAATATAAGCTTGTGATATACAAGGGAATGAAAACTAATTTTTGCTCCTAATAATATAATCTATTACAGGATATCACATCCATCACGGCTGAAAAATGTAAAGAGTTGGTATACAACATACATATAAGTTGGGACTTGGCGGAAGCATTATTTAAGTTTTTCTTTTTGTTCAATTTAGAATTCACTGGCAACATAAGACTAGAAAAACTTTGTGTAAGAAACGAAAATGTTGCTTTATTTTTCTTGAATCTGTCGGTAACAGAGTACACCAGAAGATAATTTGGGCTACTGTGAAAAGCCACAATTTGGTTCAAGGTACAAGTTGAATTTTTTTCAAATGGGAGCTTTAACTATTCAAGTGCCCGGTTTTTGCAAAGGGCTATATATTGAATGTCTCCAACAATAACTGTAGTTTGGAAATGATATGCCCAAACTGATTCCATATAACATACATAGATTCTAACTCATATTTCAATTTGTGCGAGTTATCATATCATCGCTTCCCTTATTCAGTTTGTGGATAGATGAACATTGACTCTGTTGTCGCAACTGTGTGAAAACATTTCTTGAAGTCGGGGAGCCGGCCGCACCTCAAGCTCTCTGATCGAACTTATGGTCAAATTGTATAATATGAATCAATCGAGAATATTGTGGTCAATGAGGTGACAGACTTTATAAATCTAGAATCCTGCTTCAAGTGTCGAAAAAAGATTACTATTTTTCATTTTTGTGAGGGTCAACTTCTCTGTTAGATCTTATGATTGAAACTAGTACCAATTGATAGTGAAGGTCAAATGTCTCAGGAAAAAACCAAGGTGCTACCCCCTGCTCCGTTCGGAAGGGAAAGGAGAAGAATAGACAAGGATAATATTATGTGGTGGCAAAATTAGGCTGGTAGCATTTTGAACAATTTTGCATCCCATATTTAATCTTTGATGAAAGATATAACACCGTTTTGCTCGAAAACATGAAAAAAATCTAATGTGAACACCACATGTCTTACTTGTACATCTTTTGACTCAATAATCGACAGTTGATACTAATATTGACTCTAGGCAAAATCGACTCTAACCAAAATTTGAGATGATAATTCAATCATTCAGATGCTACAGTTCATTAATGGTCAGTTGTACCGCTCTTACTCAAATTTTAAACTTCACTTATACAAAAAATGTCGAATCGAAATGAGGACAGCAATGTTCATGCCACATTCAATTTTCAAATTTTGATACGATATTGTTGAGTTAGGTGGCACCTAAAATTTAAGTGACAGCGGTGCAACTGGCCATGTAACGCTTAAGCAGTCTCAAATACCAAATTTCATCATTCTACGGCCTAAGTCTCGAATTTATGCGAAAACTTGAGAAAGATTGTAAGATAAAGCTTACTTCCAGCTGATAGATTGTTTTGAAAATATTAAGTTATTATTCGAATGCTACAATTTCTCTAGATACAAAATTTCAAGATTTTACGGTTGATTGTTCTGGATTTATATGAAAATTCGAAAACGTGCTTAGTAAACTGCACTCCTGTTTAATCCGACTGCAGTCATAATGCAAGGTGTACAATTAGGTTTTATAGAAGTGTTTGATACGAAATTTCAATACTCCACGCCTGATTGCTTTGAATTAATACAAGAAACTCGAATAGACTGTGCAATTTCAGCACAGCCAATCAGTAATTAAATAGAAAATAACCATTAAGATGCCTCAGGAAAATTCAAAAAAACTTCCAAGTACAGTGCATTTGCGGTACCGACGATTGCAATCATAATAGAGGCTGCAAAACTAGACTTTGGACCAGTTTCAAATACAAAATTCAACTATATAGATACATACATTCATACGTACGTACCGAAGTCAAGCCGAAAATAGTCAAAATGCATTTAGGGATGCTCAAAACGAGAATTTCCATCAAAATCTCGAAATGTGATTCTGGCGGTTCAACAATACTACTTATTTATACTTTGTACAAGTGAGTTAAAAGAGACTCACTTGGAATACTTCGATACTTATTGAATGTTCATTATTCCATATTATAAGTAGTATCTGACTTTGTGCACCATATTGCAACACGAACAGCGAAGGAAATTCTTAGGGATATACGATATGGAAGACTCCCGACTTTCAAAATTATACGTTCACCAATTTGCATTGTGGAAAAACTAATCAGAGAATGTAGTTGTACATAGTTCAACAAAATCCATTCTCAACGCTTGAACTTTTTGCCTTAAGATTGATATATAAGATATGAAGAATGAATACTGATAAACGACATGCTCCCAGCAACTTTGAAGGATAGGAGTCGAATATTTGGACAATTTTGGTCGTAGATTAATTTTATGCCCACATAATTGTTGTATTTATCATCAGTTACAATTTTGCTTCAGAAGTTTATGTGCGATTTGCTATGAATCAATTTTGTAGGCGATTATAACGGAAAAGGTATTTCTATGGCCCTTTTTGTTACCATGGAGTTTTACTTACTTGTACACATCTATCTAAATTCACTATTTGCACGATTGGGCGTATTCATATGTTTACCGGCTCTCCTTTCAAGGTGGTATGTTGATTTTACCGGCAAACTGTGATTACTATGGTTATGCTGACTTGCCGCCCATGAGCAAAAGCGGTAAGTGAAAAATTATGGACTTCCACAGAAAGTATTAATTTATTTATCGTTATTTATGATTGAATATTCACAATAAAATGTCAAACTTGACAGCTGACAGCGAGTGCGCTATGAGTGATCACTCAATTTGAAAGAGAATATTAGGATTCATACTTGAGGTAGGTCTTTCAAACGTGCAAACAAATTTTCAAGCATCACTGTCAATAATTACAGGACCGATTTCGCTCAATATTTGCAAACCTCGCCAAGGCTCGGCCTCCAAACAATTATTCTCAATCGGTAAACCGTACTTATTGACCTTAATACGTGAATAACTATTTTGGGACTGATCTGTCCAATATTACTTCTCTGGGACTGATCTATGTAAACTACTTGATTAACACTTCACACTCACCTCTATGGGCAGTTTGATGAAGTCTTAGAAACAATTTTTGCCGAAATATGTATCATATCCTTCCGTCAATCTCTATAGATCTTGCAATTAGAGAAGTAGATACGCATTTTCAGACAATAAAATAAGACAATTTCAATGGCAACTAAGATAAACATTTGCAATGTTACAGAAACGAATGAATAAAATTTAGTGATTTTAAATTCTTTCGTGATGATCGCCTAAAAAAACGAAATATTCTGAAATTCTCTTCTGGTCTCAGCTGGCGTTTCGGCCGTGAACCACAAATTTGACCAAAAAAGATCACCTCCATGGTCTTAATACACTAATTCCTTTTTTGTATCTTCCACCTAACAGGATCGATTCATAATGGTGAAGTGAGTTTTCTCTTAGGTATTCATAGGGATATGTATGAAGACTACTCGATAGACTGGTATTCATCATTAAAGTACCAAGATAAAACATCTTATGAAAGCAACAAATAATAACTCAGTACACAGATAAAGTTTCATTTAGTTGCCTGAAACTCCATTACTGTTGCTATCCAAATTTCATTCCTAACCAAAAGTTTCTGTAGGGAAGATTTCCCAGCATTTCAATAATTCAAATTGACGATTATTGATTGAACTGATAACGCATACTTGAATTAGGGTAGCAACACTAGTTTAAATATTTTGAATGTTGAGAGGAAAGTCGATAATATGATAATAATTGTAGACAGATATTTCATCCGCTAGAGCTGAATCCAAGGGAAGAACTTTGAGACATGTGCCAAGTAGTATAGGGTATTTGATAAGGTTAGTAGGAAGTATTCCTTACCAGAGCCAGATTATGCATAAAGCCCGATAGGCACGAGTTCACGGACCTTGGCTTAAAGAGGCCTTAACTTTGAAGATTTCACAAGCATTTGAGTCACCAGCTCATGGATCTCATTGAATTACGACCTATGAGCTTCAATGAGTCTTGATCCGACATTTGTGTTGATTAAGAGAGGATGTAGACATGATAGTTTCTCAGTGAAAAGTATCTGAACTAAGATTGTGAAGAATTCAATACTCTTCCAAGAAGTTATGTGATTTTTTTGTGTGCCTCACGGCTCTTAGGATATTGCAAAAATACTCTGTACTTTTTTTTACAATATGATAACCTAACGAGGGGAGGTTTCCAGCTCCCAGAATTAAGATTTATATTCAAACTGACCCTTATCACACATTTATAAAAAAAATTTGAGCAAAATGCAAGTTTAGTCCAAAATTTTGTCACATTTCCATGGAGCAATTATTATCACAATTCATATGACATCCGTAAGTCCTTCCTGATAAATTATCCTTCACATACTTCCATTAATGGAATCTACCAACAGTTCACGGACATGGCAATTACATTTTACTTCAGAACTCGAAAATAGCAATTATCAATCAAAAATCCATATTTTTTCGCAAAATCTTCCGAATTAACTATGACTTCTCTATCAATCAATGAAATATTACTACTCTATGAAGATGTCTTGAGTATCAACCCATTTCAAAACTGGAATAATGTAATTCTACGCAAACTTTTGGATATATCGCTTCACATGTGTCATCGATAGAACATTCTACGCAAGAAAGGTGCTTATCGGACTTTAAAAACTAAATCTGGCAACAAGGGGGACGCCACTTCAAACATGAAGTGAAAGCATATATATAGATAGGACGCCACTATAAACGCAATATGTAACGTATATTATTGACGCCACATTGATGTTATGATGAAAGGAGGTCATATTGTATAGGAAATGGGAACTCTGTGAATATTGCGTGAAATGGAATTTCTGTGTGAAATCTGAAGAGCCCATGAGAAATTATGTAATATACTTCGATCAGATCTCAAGTATACGCGTTCCTTTCAGTAGACGCCAAAATGAACATCTTTGTAAGGACGTCAAATTGATAGGGTGATTTATATATATATATATATATATATATATATATATATATATATATATATATATATATATATATATATATATATTTATACATATGCATTTTGTATTCATAAATATATAATTGAAAAAGAAGTATAATTCAATATTAATTTTATTTTAATTGTTCAATAATTTTTTCAATCTGGTGAGCTCCAATTGAGATTAAAATTACATTTGGATATATTGATATTATTTCTTGCATTGCTAAATTATAGACATTATTCATTCTATCAATTATATTTTCAATATTTGAGGAAATATCGCCCTTACAAGTGGATGCTTGAAGTATTATACTCAATTAATAATTTTAAAAACTAAACGACTCTCAATAATTGTTGATGCCATTTAAAGAAACCGAATTAATTAGTCATGAATGTTCAGCCTTAATAAATTTGATTATACTGTGATTCAATTTTAATAATTTCATCATCTTCTATAACATCAGATAATAATTTATAATTTAAAATTGAATATGATTCCACATTTAAATCAACTTTCATATATCCCATAATAACATTTAAGCACCTAAGAAACTCATATCACTCAAGTTGTCTAACGATAATTCCAATATTTTTTGTTGAATCGAATCTAGTGTGTATCCAATGACTCTTATTTAGTAAAAATCTATATTCTATAACTTATCCACTCTCAATGAAATATCTAGAATTTGCTATATCGGATTCGTAAAGCCCCTCTGCTACTTCTTTAACAACTTCTGCTTCTTCCTGTTCTGCATCATTCTCGGAGAGAGGAATTTCATTTGATATTTCTTTATCCTTATTTATTCTACTTTTTGTTTTTGTTGTTGATGTGTTATTTTGATTGAGTTGCTGGCAAGAGGCTGCAAATTTATGATTAGAAAATGAATTATTCATGTACTCAATTATTGTGAATTTATCACAAAAATTAGTAAATAGAATATTTAATTGCGATTGATGACATTATCCATAACATGTAAATCTATTTTGTCTTTCAACTTAGTACTTGGTTTACAGGATAAAAGGTGACACCACCAACAATATAGAAATTTATCCACTCAACGCTAGTTAGTCCTCTGAATGATAGGTGATACTACTCACCACTGGTTAATCTATAATAGTGTCACGTGATTCATTTTAATTTAGGGAGCAAAAGTTACTGAACACTACTCTTCTTTTTTGTAATTCATTAAAATGATAAATTGGATAATTAACACTATTTCCAATGAATATTTTCAATTCAAACTGAAGAATATTACAATACACTATAACTTCACTTCAATTATTATCAATGTCAATATATAACTATAAAAATGACACAATTTATTCCAACCACCAGTAGTTCATATAATAAGGTATCTGAGACAAAATCAATAATCTCCTCGTTGAGTCAGTCACATATATTATATATATATATATATATATATATATATATATATATATATATATATATATATATATATATATATATATATATATATATATATATATATATATATATATATATATATATATATATATATATATGATAAAAGGTAATCGCGACTGCAAATAGTTACGTTGACAGAGTTAATAGTGGGTAAGGCAGTCAATAATTGGGCCAAGAAATTAACACTCTTGTTAATTTGTCATGCCTTCAATTTTTCATTCAAAATCATCTCCAGGACACTGGAATACATATTGTCAATTTGAATTCGGAGGAATTTTGAAAAAATATAACAATTACTTACATTAGTTGAGATGAGACCCTATCACATCCCATAAAAGTGACACTAGATTGAAGCCAGAGGTTAGTACACTGTTACAGCATCGCAACACAAAGAAGCACCAAATGGCTTACAATATTGCAACAATATTAGACACGGAAAAAAATTTCACGGAGCGGTCCTTTCTTGAAATGGTCAATATCAATGACATCGATAATACGATGAATAGACGTACGGACATTGATGGTTTGAGTGATACCCACATTTATCTACTTGAACTAGCCAAGAATAAAACAATATCTTGACTATGAAATAACTAAATAGTTTTTTCAAATATTTTTCCACCATAAAATAACCTTATTCAAAATTCTTATTCAAAATTTTTTGATTCAAAAACTCATATCCTATTTTTTTTTCGTTTCCCAGTAAATAACTTTATCCACTTCAATATTAGATCTTACTGATTGAAACAAGTTACCGCTAAAAAAAATTATTTTATCATCTAGTTGAGTGATGCCCGGTTTTATAAAGGGCAGAGTATTTTACTTCCAGAATGGATAAGATTTATTCTGTTAGATGACAGTCGATTATTCGACAGCAATGATTCTGTTTTCATAGAAAGCTCGAATTGATTAGAATTTGTTGAATGAAATAAATCTACTACAGGAGTGAGTTTACTTGGTCTCTTATAAAACCGCCCATGGGTCTAACGACTTTAACCTGGTACTCTTGTGTTTGGTACATAATGCAGTCAATTTTCGCCTGCTTGCTTCCACACAAAATGTCTACGTTCGTCTAAATGCGTCACCTGTGAACTAAATAATCGAGTGTGAATTATGTAAGCTTTGGCCCAAAATATCCAGCTCTCAAAAAATTTATTTGATGCATGATAGCTATGGTAACAATTGTGCAGACAATTGTTGCCATAGCTATTATTCACCACACAAATTTATTAGGAGGTGGATATATCGGGACTTAATTCAACTGTGGTTTTTGAAATAACATATTTGACGTCTATCAACGTCACTTTCCGCTGTTTTATTATGATTATGACTCATTGAATCCGAATAGATTCTAATAAAATGTAGTGAAACATAACCACAAAATGACAACTTATATTTATTCTGCATGCTCAAAAATCTTCGATCTAATCCCAACCAATGTGAGTAATTGTCATATTTTTTCATAATTCTTTCGAATCCAAATTGACAATATGTGTTCCAGTGTCCTGAAGATGATTTTAAATGAAAAATCGGAAGCTTGACAAATTAACCCTTCAGCCGTGTGGTGGGGTATGTCATACCCCATAGATGCTACTCATGTTCGTCTCTTCATTATTTGATAGATTACTGTCTCAAAGAGGTCAGTAGCTGTCTTACTTGCGTTACAGAATATTTTAGTGGTAGGTTCGTCAGTATATTTTCTGCTGTTATCGAGTTATAGCGTTTCAAAGTTGTTCGGGGTATCACATACCCCACCACACAGTTAGTGTAACAAATTAATTTTGTATAAGTTCAGATTATAGTTAAGCAAATATACCTCCCAGGAAGACCGTCTAATCGTTAAAGTACTTCGGAAAGGTGTAACATTTGTACTAGAACGAAAGAACGTAAGACATTTTGGCCCGTAGTCTGGACGCAGTTTTAAACCTGGTTCTAGGTCTGGCTTATGCATAACCATGACAACATGTCAAAACAATGTTACGTCGTCTTGGTTATATATAAAATAGACACAGGCCTGGGTTCAAAACCGCGTTCTGACTACGGACCTTTATGTGTGCAACAAATGTAATAAGGCTGTTTGTTTAGAACATGCCATTTTTTCATGCTCAAATTAATGTAGAATTGAGAGTTCATAACTTTTTTGTGTTACAATATTTTTGTATCAAAATTTCTCTGTTCTTCTACCGATAGTTAAGTGTTTATTCCGTAAGGAATGAGTTAGTGTCCATCTAACATTCAAGTTGTGAGATGAGGATGAATGAAATATATTTTTTAAAAACGGTCAATTATGAACATTGACAATTTTCTCTACCATTTATTGTTTCTACTCCTCAAGAAGATTATATATATATTGTTGTGTTCAATATATACCAAGTTAAGAGAATCATCAGAAGAATCTAATATAAAACAGTGAATTTCTATATTCATCTTGTTTTTATTGCTGGGGTATGTCATACCCCACCACACAGTTCTTGCAACTTTTTTCCACCACACGGTTGAAGGGTTAACAAGAGTGTTGATTTCTTGGCCCAAGTACTGACTGCCTTACCCACTATCAACTCTGTCAATATATATATATATATATATATATATATATATATATATATATATATATATATATATATATATATATATATATATATATATATATATATATATATATATATATATATATATATATGTATATATATATATATATATATATATATATATATATATATATATATATATATATATATATATATATACATATATATATATATATATATATGAGTTCAATAAAACTCTTTAAGAACAAAAGCTCGAAGTCTTACAATTTAATTGGCGCAATCGGTAAGATATGCACTAACTCTTTGCGAATCGAAAACTTCAAAGAGTTCAATTCGCCTACATTCACAAAGTCGTCGATTTCTATCGTTAAAAGTGCAATCCAAGAAGAATCTACAAAGAAATCTACTCCAACGGCAGAAGCTTCAAAGAGTCACCAAGTCAATCCTGCGATCTTGCAGCGAAATCTCTGCATACCTTCAGAAGAAGACGCAACAACTGGTAATAGCGAATCTCCCTCGACGAATAGCAGCAACAACGCTTCTATCAAGAGTATCAACTCCACTCCGAGCGAACATCGACAACCAATGATCAAACTATTCACAATAATAGCGTAAGTCATATTTAAGTGAATTTATAAATCCATGATTTCACATTTATTCCAAAACTGGAAGAATTGTTAAGTAACCTAAGTAATCTAAGCCTGAATATGACAACCCCAAACGTTGGAATCTTAGCTCACCTAAGCAACGAAACACTTAAACTATTAGATCTTATCCCATGTTTTAACGGAGACGTTAAAACGCTCGCAAGTTTTGTCACCACCACAGATGACATAACATCACTCATCAATCAAACTAACTCTTCAGAAATAACAAAGAGATTAGTAATCTGACTTTAAAAAGCAAAACTAAAGGCAACGCAGCACAAGGGCTCAGCATTACAAATATCACCAAATGGGCCGATTTAAAGCAACATCTTTTGAATAATTTCTCAGACACCAAATCCGAACACACCCTGATGTACGAACTTTCTCATTATAAACAGACTAGAGAGAATATCCTAGAATACTCCTCCAAATTCAACGGACTATTCTTAATCTATAAAAGCAAAATAGAATGCAAATACGAAGGCAATACTAGCAAAACTATCTTCGACAATTCCCTAAAATATTTCACTCAATGCTTCATGAATAATTGTAAAGATCCGTTCAGAGCACAGCTATCAGCACGCAACCTACAAACACTATACGAAATTTCCAACTTTATAACTAACGACCTGCAATACATACACAACCATGCTAATACACAAGTTCAAAGAATGCCTCCTCCAAAACTCAACTACAATTCAATCACCAGAGAAACAATCCTCACACCCATAACAGACCCATCGCCACAACCTCATACGAATAAATACTCCCCATTCCAACAATCATACTCAAGACCCTTTGCACCAAGCGCTAACTTCCGAAACGCCCAACAAAATAGATCTTCTCCTATGAGTACCCAATCGAAAATCCCAAACAAAAATCAACTTAGAGCAGAACATTTATTCAACCAGACATTAGAACGCGAAAACCCTTTAGAACCAGAAATAGAAAACCTAACAATCGAAGAATCATTTGGAAACGAAATCTACGATGAAAACAATTTTTTAGACTTAGACAACAAGCAACAGCTATCGAATCCCTAACTAAAAACTTCAGTAAACTACCTTTCATAGAGATAGCAGACCATAAAATTTTACTAGATACCGGATCAACACAAAATTACATTCACCCTAAGCTTATCAAAAAAAACTCCATCAAATATCTCAAAACCTTCGTTGTGCACACTTGTAATGGCAAATCTGTAGGAAAAGAATACACCTATTTCAAATTGAAAAACCGGAACATCAAAAGTTATGTTTTCAATTTCCATAAAGAATTTGACATTTCGTTGGGTCTACCTGGAATAAAACTGCTCCAAACAAAGTTTGATTCCATAAAAGAAGCAGTTACGTTCCTGAATAAACATAAATTCAAATTAAAATATTTCAACTCTGAAAGAAACGAAAATTTTAATATAGAAATGAACAACCAAATGATCCGCAACGAGCATTTGAATTCCGAAGAAAAGCAAGAATTATTTAAAACATTAAACAAATTCAAATCCCTTATACTCCAGTCAAATGAAAAATTAACTTTCGCAAATTGAATCAAACATGAAATGAAAGCTACAGACAACATCCCAGTACATACTAAAAAATACAAATACCCCGAAGTCTACAAACAAGAAGTCCAGAACCAAATTGATAAAATGCTAAACGACGACATCATTCAACACTCCTATCCACCCTGGTCAGCCCCTATTTGGGTTGTTCCCAAAAAACAAGACGCCTCTGGCAAACAGAAATTCAGAGTAGTAATAGACTACAGGAAATTAAATGAAAAGACAATAGACGACAAATTTACTATTCCCGACATCACAGACATTCTTGACAAACTAAGAAAATCAAACTACTCTATCACTATCGACTTGACATCAGGTTCTTTTCAAATCGAAGTTAACCCTAACGATATCCCAAAAACAGCTTTCTCAACAAATTCTGGTCATTACGAATTTAAAAGAATGCCTTTCGGTCTGAAAAACGCTCCATCTACTTTTCAAAGACTAATGAACTTCGTATTACAAGATCTAGTCGACAAAATTTGTTTTGTCTACCTAGACGACATAATAATATTGGGCACCTCACTTTCGGAACATCTAAACAATATCGAAAAAGTCTTTTCAAAATTAAAAGAAGCAAACTTGAAAATTCAACTCGACAAATGCGAATTCTCACGTAAAGAGGTAGCATACCTCGGACACACCATCACTACAAACGGTTTCCGTCCAAACCCTGACAAAATACAAGCCATCAAGAATTTCCCAATTCCAAAAACTACAAAAGAAATAAAATCTTTCCTTGGATTACTCGGTTATTACAGAAGATTCATTGACAATTTCGCTAAACTCACGAAGCCCATGACCAAATGTTTGAAAAAAGGACAGAAAATCGATATTCATGACACAGAATATAGGAAGTGCTTCGAAAAATGGAGAACTCTACTCTCAAACAACCCTATTTTACAATACCCAGATTTTTCAAAAGAATCTATCCTCACCACAGACGCTAGCAATTACGCTATCGGAGCCGTACTATCACAAAAAGATGGTAACAACAAAGACCATCCTATTGCATATATATCACGTACCCTTAATAGTCATGAAATAAATTATTCCACTATCGAGAAAGAACTCTTAGCAATAACTTGGGCCACTAGACAATTCCGACCATATTTATTAGGATTCAAATTTAAAATCGTAACAGATCACAGACGACTCGTATGATTAAACTCACTCAGAGAACCAAATTCAGAGCTCATCAGATGGCGCCTAAAATTAGAGGAATTCAATTACACGGTCGAATATGAACAAGGATGCCAAAATACAGAAGCGGGCGCCCTATCTCGCATTAAACCCGAGTTTAAAATCGAATATAGAGACAAAAACATTTTCAATTCAAACAAAACACTAATAAACTTCATCTCAAACGACAGGAAAGGTAATGACGAGTTTACACTCCGAATAAATCGAATCTACTCATGCACAAAACCTTTCAGCCTGGACAACAAAATTAATATTCAAAAAGACCCCAGACTAATATGTCACCTAATTACTAGAGAAAAACACACCGACAAGACATCTACCAGAAATACGAAAGTCTGCTTAGAGAAACTACGTGACTATTGCATAGAAAACGAAATTAACGAACTAGATATGGCAAAAACCGATCAAAATCCAAGTCTCAGTTAGGAGAAAATCGAAAGTCTACTAACAGAAGTATTTTACGACTCAAACATTACAATAAACATATACGAAAAAATCACTCATACAGAACTCAATCTAAATTCGGACAGAGATGCAGATTCAGTTATAGTAGAGACAGGCGACGATGACAACATAGCAGACACAATCCATTCAGACGACAAATCCCCAATCAACGGTCTTACATACCTAGAAGCATCCATAAATACTTGCAGATACCAAATAGTTGTTGAAGAAACGAATCAGAAAAACAACGTTAAAGTTATTGAGATTTTTGACAATAAAAGGAACAGAATCTATTTCTATTTGGATAAAATGAATAGCAATACATCAATCATGAACTTCATCAAACAATACCTAAAACTAAACACAACGTACTACTGCCACATACCAGAAAATTTCATACAGAATTTCAATTCGGTACTACAAGTATACTTCAACCCTGAAAGCTACAAATTGGTATCGTGTAAAACAATAAATACAAACATATGAAATAAAGAAGCACAGCAGTTCACCATAAAGAACTATCACGAAGGTAAAACAAACCATCGCGGTACAACAGAGACTTACAACAAATCAAAACAAATATACTATTGGCCTAACATGTTCAAAGACAGCCAGAACTACATAAACATATGTAATATATGCTTAACAACAAAATACGAAAGAAACCCGATACGAATACCAAATATTCACATCCCCACAGCAAACAAACCTTTCGAAAAAATACACATTGACCTCCTCTCATTGGAAAAAGAAGAAATCTTGACTATTGTAGACGCTTTCTCCAAATTCGCAATAGCCTATCCAATTAAAGACAAAAATGCGATAAAAATCTTAAACAAACTTATTAAATATTTCACTCACTTCATGATACCAAAAGAAACCTCTGACAACGGTCTCGAATTTAAGAATAAAACAATCTAAAATTATTTAGCTTTGCGAAAAATAGATATACATTACATCTCTATCGACAATCCCAAAAGTAATAGAATCGCAGAGAGATTCCACTCCTCTTTAGTCGAACACATGAGAATAATCGGTCAAAATCCATTAATAAGAACACTACAGTTCAAAGAAAGACTGAATTACGGCCTATCAGCCTACAATAATAGTATTAACTCAACTACCAAAAGAACACCGTCAGAGATAATATTCGGATATAATTCAGAAATAGATTTAAAACCAGAAGAAATACAAGTAGATGAGTATCTTCAAAAACACGCAGAGCTTCTGAAACAAAGCAACGAGCAAGTCAAATCTAATATCGAAAAATGCAAAACAAAATATTCAGAACACATTGACAAAGAATACCAAATTCTAAATCAAGCGTTCGTTAAAATAAATAAAAGAAATTCCGGGAAAATCGAAGAACCAAAATTCAAAATCCTTGACGTTAAAACAATAAGACATGACAGAGGACAAATAATTGACGATCAAAACAAAAAGCACAAAATTTCACATCTTAAAAAACCTCGACTTGTTACAGGCTCATCTCCCTCGATATGACGCAAATCATACAAGACAACAATAATACCGGACTAAAAATTCTAGAATTAGGAACCGCCTACATACAGGTAAGCACACAGATAATAACATTCAAAATCCCCTTGATCAGTATCCTCGAACAATATCACATATTAGAAACAAACATTAACACACTTTACAAAAAACTTGAAACCTACACCTTCAAAGATAGTCTTACCAACAATAAAAATATACTAAACAATATGATGATACACCTGCAACATAAAGTACAATTGATGAATTTTAAGAGATCAAAACGTGGATTAATTAATGGATTCGGCGCAATAATCAGAAGCATCACAGGAAACCTGGATTCTAGCGATACAGAACGACACGACCAGATATTAGAGAATATTAACATTAACGAAGACAAATTGACCAACAAAATAAACACGATGGTTAAAATCCATAACAATATCACCGCTCAATTCAATAACAATATTAAAATCATCAACGGAAACAACGCCTTACTAAACAAGAAATTAAATAATTTGGAAAAAACTATTGGTGCAGTTTTGGACGAGATAGATGTAATAAAGGTTCAGAATCTTATAAGCGAGCTAATACAAATAGGACAAAATTTATATTTCTCCTTGATAATGCTAGATGAAACCACTACATTTTGCCAGTTGAATACCCTATATCTCGGTATTATTATTCACAACGAATTAATCAAAGAAATAAACAGTATCGAGAACAAATTTGTTAGATCCATATTAATCGACAATATTCAAAATAACAATATTTTACAAACCTATTGCGCTGTAAAAGAAACAATTTAATGTTCCTCATCGAAATCTCCGCTAACATCCTGAAAGAAGAACTCATACAAGCTACCCCTACACCTACACACATACATAGCACTTATGAAACAATCAATATCATGAACGGTCTATTCACAGAAAACAATTGTTAAATAAAACCTATAGATAAGTGCAATAAAATAAATAGTAGAGAATATTATTGTCGTTCTCAGAATAATGAGTACAAAAAATGTCTGGAAAATGTAATATGTTACAATGACTTCCAATTCTGTGAGTATGAAGGAATACCACAGATAAATTCAATTATTGAAATGAAGAATTCTGACTCTAAATACTTGTTCTTTCCGAACAAGAAACAAATTAAATTCAATTGCAATAATGGAATGGATATCAAAGATCTAGAAGGTATTTATTACACCAATAATTGCAAAATAATCAGCAAAATCGAAACAAAAGACAATTTCGGCGAATTGATCAAAATTCATTTCAATACATCAAAAGCCCATATGGAAAACATTAGGGATAAAATTAAAAATATCTCCTCTATTGAACACAAACTAGAAGAGAGTAGCCATTTAACTCCCTATAACACAAAGGTACATAACTACCACTATGTAACAATTTATTCAATGATAATCTTAATCATTATTGTTATCTTACTATGTAAATACAAAGATTACCTTAAAAGTAAACTTTTGAAAAAACCATGAAACATAGAACTTGAAGAGTTCAAGAGAAACGCAGAAAACACTGCACTAAACAGAATTTAAATTCAAGATAATCTTAGTATAATTCAAATTCAGAATAAAATTGTTTAATAAGAATAAACGAAACAATACCTTCACCAAAAAAAGTTGTAAAAGGTATATTTTCGTCTTAAAGGAGGGAGGAGCTATAATACCCCCTTATCTCCCTACATAGAGATTGCATCATAGGATTCACTGCACGTGACTTACAACCTAAATAAACAGACGCGTGGAAACTATCAAGAAGTCATAGCCCTTCTGTATTATTTGATAAATATTAGGAAATACCAATGCATCGGTTCTCCCACAATGATATTTCAATCACAAACAAATAAATGAGTTCTTTGACACAATCCCTTCGATCTAAATACTCTGTACTCCATCTTAGAATTAGAGTTGGTTATTACCGGTCATAGAATAAAGATACTGTAATTCTTGTATTCATATTTGTATTGAACTTCAATAAAACTTTTTAAAAACAAAAGTTCAAAGTCTCACAATTTGATTTATATATATATATATATATATATATATATATATATATATATATATATATATATATATATATATATATATATATATATATATATATATATATATATATATATATATATATATATATATATATATATATATATATATATAAATTTGGGGTTGTCTAGCTTTCGGTATATTTTCATACCTCATCAGGACACTACAATATTATTGATAATGTAAGATACAAAGGAAATTCTAACATTATTTACTTACATTTCGTGAGGCTTCAAAAATCAGCCAGATTAATAATAATAATTATAACTTCTATCAACAACATGAATACAATTAATACAGGAATATTTCAGAAGAAGAAGAATCAGATATATATATATATATATATATATATATATATATATATATATATATATATATATATATATATATATATATATATATATATATATATATATATATATATATATATATATATATATATATATATATATATATATATATATAAGTTAGGATTAATCGCAACTGCAATCAGTTAAGGGGACAGAATTTTTGTAAGCATAGCAGTTTTGTGTCTTTGCCCAAAATAAAAGATCTTTCTTTCAAAATTTAGTCTAGCTTTCGACTCTATTCAGGTCTTCATCAGGACACTAAAATGAATACATTCACAAATCAAAATAGCATAATGATAAGTTAAGACAAAATTGTGAATATTACAGTGAAACTTACATTTTTCGTGAGATATGTGTAAACTAACATCATTTAGTAAATCGGTTTTCTTGTAGACAATTTTGCTGGATGAGTTTTGATAATTGTTGTCATTCTTGTGCACAAATTTATCCATCATTAACAGATTTATTTACTTCAAAATTTGAATTAAGAATAAATTGATAAAATATTAGAATTAAAGTTATCACAGATTTTTTCTTGTAGTACATAAATTTGGAAAAAATACAGTATGAATATTACAAGTTCAATATGGAGACTGAATTTTAACAAGTTAAGACTCTAATAATTTGAAGATGAAAAATGTGACCACTATCTGAACTAACAACACAAGTTGGCAATAACCTGACATGCCCACAGAACGTTCGTTGAGTTTAGTGAAATTTTTAAAGTTTTGGCAACACTGTATAACACGTCACTAAGATCAGCTGTTGATTGACATTTGGATGTTATTGTTTTCAAAGTATTTGTTTGACAATTCCAGTAGGTAAACATAAATAGTGCTCAAGCTATCGATATCAGTTTTTTTGTTCATAGAAGTTGTTGTGTTTTGGATGTGTATCATCTCGAGAATTGTCCGCTTAAATAGATCTTTCTCCGTATGTAATATTTCTGCATTTTGATAATCTATTTGATGTTTTTTGTGTTTTGTTGAATTGCAAGTGCTGTTGACATTTGTTTTAACTGATTGTCACTTTTATGAGCTGTTAATCTTGATTTAAGGTTCTGAGACGTATGGCCAACATAATTTAAGTTGCAGTCTTCGCACGGGATATTATATACCACATTTGATTGGTGTAACATCGGAGTCGGATCTTTGATCTTGGTGAATATGTTTTCTGTAGTCACACAACTTTTTTTGGCTATTTTGATGCTGTCATCTTGTACGACTTTTAGTATTTTGGTGTAAGATTTTCTATTTAATTTTCTGAATTTGTGTCCGATCCACTTGCTGTGCAGGATTATCTGTGGTTTCAGCACTTCTTTGGACATTGAATAGTAAACTGTTTAGTAGTTTCGGTGGATAACTATTTTTTAGTGGAATATCTTTCAGTTTTTTAAAATTTTTAATATGGTATTTAGGATGAGATATCTTGACTATTCTATTTTTTAGACCTAGTACAACATTTATTTCCATTTGCTTGGGTTGTTGGAACAGATAGTGCATATACCTTTGTGAAGCGATAGTTTTTGGTACAAACCCAATGAAATAGTACCTGAAGTGTTCCTAATCAGTAGGGTATCTAAGAAAGGTATGCAATTATTATCTCCAACTTCCATGGTGAATTTGAGGTAAGTAATAAAACTGTTGAAAATTGATAAAATATTATTCTGTTGTTGCATAGGAATGGCTGTAACTATATCGTCTACAAATTTTTTCAAGAACGGCAACTGGAAACTCAATTTTGGGATGCAATCTTCCAGGAGTGCATCCATGACATATTGGGCTATTATCGGACTGATAATGGCCCCCATCGGACTACCAATTAGTTGCTTGTAAAATTTGCCATCATAAATGCAGTAACTAGTGTCTAACACAAATTTTAATAGTTCGAGGAATTCATTTAGACTTAATGGTGTAATATCTTGAATTTTGTTTCATTTTTTGGTGACGCTTTCTATTGCTATTTGTAAAGTGATGTTACTAAATAGTGATACAACATCAAGGCCTATCAGTATATAATCTTGTGGTATTTTGAAATTTTTGATGAATTGTAAGAAATGAAAAGAATCTTTGGTGTAATATTGATTATCTTTATCATATGCATTTGTCAAGACATCTGCGAGATATTGTGCTATTTTGCTGTTTGGTGAATCAATTGATGCTATAATAGGTCGCAGTGCAAGATTTTGTTTGTTTATTTTTGGCTGTCCATATTATTTTTGTGGAACAGCATTATAAATCATTAATGATTTAGCTAAGTTTGGCGGAAGGATATTTCCATTTCTTAGATTGCTTACAATTTTGTTAGCCTTCTGTTGGTAAGTTGATGTTGGGTCCCCATTTAGTAATTTGTAGCAACTATTATCAGATAACATCTCCATCGACTGGTCGTAGTATTTTTGTTTATCCTAATACAAGTGACATTCCCTGTATCATATTGTGTAACTATGAGGTATGGATTGTTTTTCAAATATTTTTTGGTTTTTGAAAATAAGTGATGTATGTGAGATGGCTCATCATTGTTATTTATAGTCCGATCAATTTAGACCAAAAAATGAGAGTGAAGTTACATAGAGTCCCAACAAGCTGAATTTCAGTGAAATTGTTCAAAATATAATTATAAACAATGTCTAGTAGTTCCCTATCATTCCCCTGTGAGGAAAAAATTTAATTCAAGGTCAAAGGTCAAAAAAATGAGTTTTTCGCGATTTTCAGCAAAACGGTGAGTTTTATCATCAAAGTACCTCAGACAAAAATTGTAGATCATGAAATTATCTATAAAAAATGTGTCAATACTTTTTTCTTACGAGCCACCGTTTCTGAGATATAACGATTCAAAAATTTATAAAAGTTGTTATCGTCATAATATGCATGAGTACGCCACGTTTATACATCTAGAGTTGTAATATTTTATATAATATATATAAAGATGTATGTATATATATATATATATATATATATATATATATATATATATATATATATATATATATATATATGATATATATATATATATATATATATATATATATATATATATATATATATATATATATATATATATATATATATATATATATATATATATATATATATATTTATATATATATATATATATATCATATATTAAATGTTTAAATATTTTTCTATCGGTCATTGTAACTTATACTTACAATATAAAATATACATAAGTTTTAACTACAAGAATATCAGGTAAAATGAAACCCAGTCCCTTAATCTTCCAGCCAGAAAAAGTACCCATTGACCCTGTATTATTGTTCCAACGCATGAGTATTACTGCAGCATTTCAAGATGAAATTGAAAAATATTTTGAATATGAATTAGCTCCCTACCCTTTATCGTTATTTGATGACATCGGGATGCGTAAAACACAGAAATCTACCATTTACGATTGTTTTGAAAAAGTAAATATTGATATCAACAACACTAATGCGACATACATCATTGACGGAGGATACTTACTATACCACGTCGTGTGGGATAGCGAAGAAACATTCAACGTTATCTTAGATAAATACGTTCAATATGTACGTAGACATTTTGGTTCCAGAGTTACTGTCGTATTTGATGGCTATGATGATTGCACGAGAAATATCAAAGCTGCAGAACAACGTCGTCGAACTTTAGCAACATCTTCATCTTCTAATATTTTATTTGATGAACTTATGACAGTCCCAACCAGTCAACAGAAATTTCTTACAAATACCCACAACAAGTCTCGGTTCATTTCAATGTTGAGAGAAAAGTTTACGGCTGAAAATATATTGGTAAAACAAGCTAATAATGATGCTGATGTATTGATTATTGAAACAGCAATAGAGCAATTCAATTTGACAAATGCAACTATTGTTGTTGGTGGAGATGTTGACTCACTTGTATTACTCACTGCTCGAACGCCAACTGAAAAAACTATTTTTTTCTTTAAACCAGGAAAAGCTCAGCATCAATCAGATATATATTCATCAAAAAGTTCATTTACTTTAGTAAAGTGTGAAGATCATGTACTATTTTTACACGCAATAACTGGCTGTGATACGACATCTGCATTTTACAGGAGTGGTAAAACAGCAGTTTTCAAAATGTTTGAGAAACAAGATTCAATTCAATGTGCTGAAGTTTTTAAAAAGAGTAATTCAACTAAACAAGAAGTTATTACCAACGGCATCCGCTTTCTTCTTTCTATGTACGGAGCTCCTAAAAAAACTACCTGTTTAGATAAGCATCGATATGCATGTTTCGTTAAAAATACTAAAAATAAAAAACAAGTTTAATTAGCTTGTCTTCCTCCAACCTCAGTTGCTGCTCACCAACATCTTTTTCGAGTATATTACCAAGTTCAAGTGTGGCTTGGTTATCAGCTAGACCCTACAGTCTGGGGTTGGGAGTTGGTCAACAATATATTAGAGCCAGTTCAAACTTTACTTCCACCTGCGCCGGAAAAACTGCTGAACACTATTTTTTGCACCTGCAAAAAGGGATGCAGTGCTAAATGTGGTTGCAAAAAAGTCGGACTGTCTTGTTCTTTGGCATGCATAAATTGTCAAGGCCGGTCATGCTCTAATATTGAATCACAAACAATGGAGGATTCGTTTGACTCCGACGAAGTATCATGCGATACATCGCTATTGACGCAATTTACTTGCATACAAAATGAAGATGAAGAAGAAGCAGGAGAAGAAGAACAAGAAGAAGATCAAGAAGAAGAACAAGAATTTGAAACTTACGAATAAGACGAATAAACTTCAACACTTTTTTTTCATTTACATCGCTTTTATCTTTCCCAATCTTTGAAAATTTCCGTTATTCTGCAATAGTTTTACATTAAACAGGATCACAACTGACCCGTGGAGTAGGCCTACTGGGGAAACCACGTTAAAAAAACGCGCTAAGTACACTACCTCATAGGTGGCGTGGAAACGTGTGCATATTATGACGATAACAACTTTTATAACTTTTTGAATCGTTATATCTCAGAAACGGTGGCTCGTGAGAAAAAAAGTATTGATACATTTTTTATAGATAATTATATGATCTACAATTTTTGTCTGAGGTACTTTTATGATAAAACTAACCGTTTTGCTGAAAATCGCGAAAAACTCATTTTTTTGACCTTTGACCTTGAATTGAATTTTTTCCTCACAGGGGAATGATAGGGAACTTCTAGACATTGTTTATAGTTATGTTTTGAACAACTTCACAGAAATTCAGCTTGTTGGGACTTTATGTAACTTCGAATGTCTAAATTGACCGGACTATTGGACAATTTGTGATTATATTGGTCACTTGAGCCCAACCCATTTTTTTTCTATTTTAATCAAAATTACTAATTATGTATTCAACATCACACAGCAATTTACGTACACATACTTGGCTTTGAACCGGTTTTATACAAAATTTAGGCCCAAGGCTCAGTAAGGTTCCAACTTCTGTAAGAATAGAACTTGAAGATATGTTTTTGAATCAAGGCTTTTGTGTATGTAATTTGTTGTGTTCAGTATCCATTAGAATTTGTAATTTTATTTGGTTTTGGGTTTTTAAAATGTTAGAAAAATTTTGATTAGTTCTTTTTTGTTTCGCAGTAGAATTGTCAAACATACATTCAGGAGTTAAATGTAACATTATTCTTTCTGAATTTATTAATTTATTTTCAATCTTAGTGATATGCTTTACGGTACTGTCAATTTCGATGTTAAGAGTCTGTTTCCTCAACCTGTGATACATGTTAGCGATGTTCTTGATGTCATCTGTCAAAATTCTTGTCGAGTTATTGGTGATGTCGTTTGTTATGTGTTTTGGAAAAACTTCATGTTGTCTGCATTTAAGTAAAAAAATTCTTCGATTTGTTGATGATGCTAATTTGTTGTTCGTTGCGGCTCATGATTTGTATGTTCTCATAGTTTGTAAGCCATACTGGCGTTGTAACAGTTGGAAGAAGCCCATTCCTGTAAAGTAAGTTCGGATTAATCGCGACTGCAATTAGTGAAGGAGACAGAATTTTTGTAGGCGTAGCAGTCTTGTGTTTTTGGCCAAAATAAAAGATTTCTCCTTTGAAATTCAGTCTAGCTTTCGATTTCATTTGAGTCTTCATCAGGACACTGAAATAGTATTTACATTCACAAATCAAAATAGCATAATGATAAGTGAAGACCAAATTGTGAATATTACAGTGAAACTAACATTTTTCGTGAGATATGTGTAAACTAAAATCATTTAATAAATCGGTTTCCTTGTGGACATTTTTGCTGGATGAGTTTTGATAATTGTTCTTATTTTTGTGCATAAATTTGGAAACATTTTTTTTGAACAATCACTAAAATATTAAAATTAAAGTTATCACAGATTAATTTTTGTAGTACATAAATTTGGAAGAAATACAGTATGAATATCGCAAGCTCAATATGGAGACTAAATTTCAACAAGTTGAGACTCTAAATAATTTGAAGATGAAAAATGTGGCCCCTATCTGAATTAAAAACACAAGTTGGTAATAACCTGACATGCCCACAGAACGTTTGTTGAGTCTAGTAAAATTTATGAGGTTTTGGCAACACTGTATAACACGTCACTAAGATCAGCTGTTGATTGACATTTGGATGTTATTGTTTTCAAAGTATTTGTTTGACAATTCTAGTAGGTAAACATAAATAGTGCTCAAGCTATCGATATCAGTTTTTTTGTTCATAGAAGTTGTTGTGTTTGATATGTGTATCATCTCGAGAATTGCCCGCTTGAATAGATTTTTCTCCGTATCTAATATTTTTGCGTTTTGATAATCTATTTGATGTTTTTTTTTTTGTGTTTTGGTGAATTGCAAGTGCTGTTGACGTTTTCTTCAACTAATTGTCACTTTTATGAGCTGTTAATCTTGATTTAAGGTTCTGAGACGTATGGCCAACATAATTAAAGTTGCAGTCTTTGCACGTGGTATTATATACCACATTTGATTGGTGTAACATCGGAGTCGGATCTTTGATCTTGGTAAATATGTTTTCTATAGTTACACAGCTTTTTTTGACTATTTTGATGCTGTCATCTTGTACGACTTCAAGTATTTTTGGTGTTAAATTTTCTATGAATGGAATGGATGTATATTTTATTTTCTGAATTTGTGTCTGATCCACTTGCTGTGCAGGATTATCTGTGGTTCCAGCACTCCTTTGGACATTGAATAGCAAACTGTTGAGTAGTTCCGGTGGATAACTATTTCCTGGTAGAATATCTTTCAGTTTTTTAAAATTCTTAAGATGGTATTTTGGATCACAAAAATTCATACTATCTGTACTTATGCGATATCAAAGCCATCAGCCGTAGTTTCCATTTGCTGAACAAGTTTACAACATTTCATTCTCACCATCAATCGACCTTGGGTGGGATTCTGTGACTACATAACGTACATTATAACTGATAAATATGTTACATAACGTTCCTAAATTGAGATTGTGATTCTGTAACTACATAACGTATATAAATAACAGTTACTTGCGTTATTCAAGTACGTCATCATAGCAGATGGGTGGGATTCTATAACTATGTCTGTTATAACCCAAGTACGTTATATAACGGATAAAAATAACACACATGGATACATCGAGCGATTCTGTAACTTTTGGTTGCTACGTACGTTATCATTTTATGTTATGTAACAGATAATAATAAGTACCATTTGCACTAGCAAACTCATTACTCATATTGGCCAATCATAGCGCATCTTACAAATGTGCGCAAACTTAACACCTGTGGGTTTGACATGTGCGCAGGTCCATTTTCAGACAGGTTTTCGACTTAAGAAAGCTGTTTGACGGAAACCTTCTCATATTATCGTTGAATCATCAAATATTCTGTATGCTACAGAATATGTCAGTAATAATACCTATCACAAGATGATAAACTTATATGGATATCTTCATAATGGGTTATAGTGCTCAAAAAATTTTGGTCTTTCTTTTTTTGAAGTTAGGTTCAGTGGTAATTCTTGAATAATTATAATTGAACAGAGGATAATATCTCTGCAAGAAAGAATAACATCAACCGAAAGTATGGTTATCAAATTAATATATTGTATTTATTCTATCGATTAAATTATAGATTTTAGATGGATAATTTTTGTTCGATTGACGGTGGAGAACAGAGAGTTTGCAGAGACCAGTTACGTGATAGCCACAATTATTTTGAGTTATCTAATAGTTGTGTATTAGAGCGTATTGAAAAGTATTTCTCCAGATTTTTCAAATATCACCTGGAAGCCGAGCTTGATAAGAAGCCTTGATGAATAGTCTTAATTCATCAATTCATGAGATGAAAACATACTATTTTCTGATTCATTGTACATAACTGTTGACTGATTTCGTTTTATTAAAACATCTGTTACATTTTCCAGAATATTTTAATGATTTTATATTCATTCACAAGAAGATTACTTTGAATGTGTAGGTAGAGCTAAAAACATTGAATATTGATACAAAATTTTCATGCTAGAAATTTATTTGCTTATTAGAACAATTTTTTTCATTGCAGTGTAGTTTTGGAGTAATTGTACAATGGATAGGGGAATTTGCTAGCCTATCATGATCTTCACAGCCTCAATTCTTGTAGCCAATTCGTTACAATAATGGTCATGCAAGACACAACATTCTTTATTCACAATCATTATAGTAATATGGCAACTCCTAACCTTTTGGAGGTTGGGAAGTATGTAATTTCCAACTGCAATGACTAGCTCACGGGTCGGAAGCGATACTTCCATCTCTTGGGTGGGAAATGTTTATGCAGGGTTGCCTAGCATCAGTCATAAATCTTTGTTGGAGTAAAATAGTCTGTGCTGTCAGAAATACCGATCATATAATCTGATGATCCAAATGAAACAATTAATATTGAGAAAATGCAGATTTATGTTGCAATTCTGTGTGAATCTATGTCTTATAAATTCATAAATCTGTGAATTATGAACAAAATCGCTTTGAATTCACATACGTAGCACTCTCATTCGATTCGGGGCAAGTGTATAGCTCCATTTCACTGTTATAATTCAGAATATCTGCACTTATCACAATTTCAATAGATATATAACATGATTCATAAATCATAAATCCTATAAATGTCAAATTAATTCAATTTTTCAAAACATTCTTGTTTTCATAGACTACTACATCAATTTACTTTGTTGAAAAAAGAACGAAATTGGATCAATTATTTCCCGGAAAATTAAGGATGATTGTGAATAAAATAGTATACATACTTCAATGAGGATTTCATATCAGCCTCGAGCTATATATCTGATCCTCGAGGCTTCGCATGTCGGTCATATAATAAGCTCTCGGCTGTAATAAAATACCTCCCACCTCAATGTAATATACTATTATTCACAATCATCATAGTAATATGGCAATTCCTAACCTTTTGGAGGTTGGGAAGTATGTAATTTCCAACTGTAATGACTAGCTCACGGGTCGGAAGCAATACTTCCATCTCTTGCGTGGGAAATGTTTATGCAGGGTTGCCTTGCATCAGTCATAAATCTTTGTTGGAGTAAAATAATTCGTGCTGTCAAGAATATCGATTATATAATCTAATGATTCAAATAAAACAATTAATATTGAAAAGAAGCGGATTTATGTTGCAATTCTGTGTGAATCTATGTCTTATAAATTCATAAATTTGTAAGTTATGAACAAAATCGCTATGAACTCACATCTGTAGCATTCTTGTTCAATTCGGGGCAAGTATATAGCTCAATTTCACTGTTATAATTAATTAATATCTGCACTTATCACAATTCCAATGGATACACGTATGAATAACTTGATTCATAAATCATAAATCCTACAAATGTCAGATTAAATTTTTCAAAAAATTCTTGTTTTCATAGACTACTACATCAATTTACTTTGTTGAAAAAAAGGACGAAATTGGATCAACTATTTCTCGGAGAATTAAGGATGATTGTGAATAAAATAGTATACATACTTCGGTGAGGATTTCATATCAGCCTCGAGCTACATCTGATCCTCGAGGCTTCGCCTCTCGGTCATACAATAAGCTCTTGGCTGTAATGAAATACTTCCCACCTCAGATGTTATATACTATTAATAAGTACTTGACCAATGTTTTTCAAATTCTACAACTACAATAAATCTTTATTCACTTTACGTATTTTGTGAAATATCCAGCTTGATATTGTAATACACTTTATACTTTATATGCTGGAATAAAAGTGAGGTTAGAATAAGGACAAGATTATTATTATATTGATATAATATGGATTATCTGGTCAAAACATATATCCGTGTATTATAAATTACTGCCTACCGTTGTAGTGCCTAGATTGGCATTCAAAAAAGCTGTCAAATTTTCTAGAGCATCTTTGAAATTCTGGCACGTATTTATTCCACAGTCTGTCCTGCATGCATGCAAAAGTAACATGAATTACCGAATAAGAATAGGTTTCTTGAACATTGATTATTTCTTTTGGTCTTTTCGAGGCACTAAAATATACATTTTATAGTAATATTTTTTGTAATGCAATTTATTATTGAGAAACATATTATCACAATATAATACCATATATATTCACCTAAAAATATAAGTTTATCAATTATTATCGCACTTATTTGCTTGTATTTGCAGTTCGAATTTTTGATGTGTCAAACGAATTCTATAATAGATGCTACTTTTCATCTGTTATGATAACGTACTTAAATAACGCAAGTAACTGTTATTTATATAGGTTATGTAGTTACAGAATCGCAATCTCAATTTAAGAACGTTATGTAACATATTTATCGGTTATAATGTACGTTATGTAGTTACAGAATCCCACCCGAGAAGTATGTTACATAACGTTCTTAAATTGAGATTGCGATTCTGTAACTACATAACCTATATAAATAACAGTTACTTACGTTATTTAAGTACGTTATCATAACAGATGAAGAGTAGCATCAGTTATAGAATTCGTTTAACACATCACAAATTCAAACTGCAAATACAAGCAAATGAGTGCGATAATAATTGATATACATATATTTTCAGGTGAATATATATGATATTATATCGTGATAATATATTTCACAATATTGAATTGCATCACAAAAAGTATTACGCCATATTTATAAAATGTATATTTCAGTGCCTCGAAAAGACCAGGAGAAATAATCAATGTCCAAGAAACCTATTCTTATTCGGTAATTCATGTTACTTTTGGATGCATGTAAGACAAACTGCGGAATAAACCCGCGCCAGAATTTTAAAGATGCTCGAGGAGATTTGACGGCTTTTTTGAATGCCAATCTAGGCACTACAACGGTAGGCAGTAATTTATAATACACGGATATATGTTTTGACCAGATATTCCATATTGTATTAATATAATAATAATCTTATCCTTATTCTAACCTCACTTTTATTCTAGCATATAAACTATACAGTGTATTACAATATCAAGGTGAATATTTCACAACGTACATAAAGTGAATACAGATTTATTGGAGTTGTACTAGAATATTGAAGAACATCGGTCAAGCACTTATCAAAGAATGTTGTGTCTTGCATGACCATTATTGTAACGAATTGGCTACAAGAAATAAAGCTGTGAAGATCATGATGGACTAGCAAATTTCTCTATCCATTGTACAACAACTCCAAAACTGCACTGCAATAAAAAAAAATTGTTCTAATAAGCAAATAAATTTCCAGCATGAAAATTTTGTACCAATATTCAACGTTTTCAGCTCTACCTACACATTCGAAGTAATTTTTCTGTGAATAAATATAAAAGCATGAAAGTATTCTGGCAAATGTAACAGATGTTCTCAATAAAACGGAAACAGTCAGCACTTATGTACAATGATTCAGAAAATAATATGTTTTCATCTCATGAATTGATAAAATATATTCATTGGAGCTTCTTATCAAGCTCGGCTTCTAGGAGACATTTGACAAATCTGGAGAAATACTTTCCAAAACGCTCTAATACATAACTATTGGATAACTAAAAAGAATTGTGACTACCACGTAACTGGCCCCTGCAAACTCTCTGTTCTCCACCGTCAATCGAACAAAAGTTATCCATTTAAAATTTATAAATAAATCAATAGAATAAATACAATAAATCAATTTGATTATTATACTTTCGGTTGATGTTGTTCTTTCTAGCAGAAGTATCATCCTTTGCTCAATTTTAATTATTCAAGAATCACCACTGAACTTAACCTTGAAAAAAAAGTTTTTTTTTGAGCACTTTAACCCATAATAAAGATATTTATGAGAGTTTATCATCTTGTATAGAGTATTATTACTGAAATATTCTGTGGCATATAAAATGTTTGGTGATTCAATGATAATATGAGAAGGTTTCCGTCAAATATCTTTCATAAGTCGAAAACCTGTCTGAAAATGGACTTGCGCACATGTCAAACTCACAGGTGGTAAGTCTGCGCGCGTTTGTAAGATGCGCTATGATTGGCCAAAATAAGTAATAAATTTGCTAGTGCAAATGGTACTTATTATTATCTGTTACATAACATACAATGATAACGTACATAGCAACCAAAAGTTACAGAATCGCTCGATGTATCTATGTGTGTTATTTTTATCCGTTATATAACGTACTTGAGTTATAACAGACATAGTTATAGAATCCCACCCCTTTGCACTACTTACGGCTAATCCTGTATGCCACATACAGTATCAAACGTATCTCACAGTTGCCACAACTGCATACCTGCTACATCATCTGCTGCCCATCGCATCCTGATCAAACCAACATTAGCCACTAATTTAGTTTGCAGTTGTGACTACAGACTGAAGCATGTGCGTTATCTCAAGTATCTCCATCACTCAGGTCCACGATTACTAAACAAGTAAACAACATCTCATTCTTACCACCAATCGACATTTGCACTATTCACGGCTAATCCTGTATGTCACATACAGTATCAAACATATCTCACAGTTGCCACAACTGCATACCCGCCACATCATCAGCTGCCCATCGCGCCCTGATCAAACCAACAATAGCCACTAATTTAGTTTGCAGTTGCGACTACAGACTGAAGCATATGCATTATCACAAGTATTTCTACCACTCAGATCCACGACATGAGGCCGTCAGTGCTCAGCGTCATTGGTGGCTTCAATTTTATCCACAGCCTCTGTTTCAGGACTTTCTAGCTCATCCATACTCTTTCCAGTACATCTGTCATCACTATGGTCAACACAGATATCTAGATCATGTGGAATATAACTTTCAGGCATTTTATTCAAATCATCATGACTGTAGGTACTTATAGTTCCTTTCATTATTTAACGATTTTAAATTATATCTATCATTATCAAGTATTCCTGCTAATACAAATGGACTCCTGAATTTCAGATCAAGCTTAGTTTGATTACGTTTTTCCTTTCAAATCAAATAGTGTTTTCCTATTTCGAATACTTTAATTTTCGATTCATTTTCATCAAATCTTATCTTCTCATGATCAAAATTTTCTTCGATCTATCAATTGCTCGTTGTCTTACATTACACATATCTTTTTCTTCTTGGGAATCACTTATACGATATGATCGTCTTCATGCAGATCTCTCAATCTAATTTCCAAAACACTAGTATTCACACAAGCTTCTGGATTACTTATTTTGAAAGATTCTCTAAATTTATTTGATAAAGTGAGTAATTAATTTCGTTCATCATCAATTGATTCAGTGTTCAATCAGTTATTCGAATCAAACAATTTATCTCAATTTGTACACCATTTAGATCCTATTCAAACACATTTTGTTCTCGGTCAAGTGAACAGAATAACCTGAGGTCAAAAATTTCTCTACCAGTTGAAACGTCATTGTTCAAATGGCTATCAAGTGAAACATGTAACTTGATTTCAAGTAGGTATTCATCTTGAACTACTACTAAAATATTTGCAGTATACTGAAAATTGTATTGTGACAAATACCTACTGGAGAAACTGTACGATTATAAAGTCTCTGACCACTAAATTCTGGAGAAATTAATTCCTTCATGAGAGAACATTTTGCCTCAGAATCAAAAATGAATGGAAAGATCTCACCTCTATATACGAGCTGATCACTAGATGATTTGTCAATACAAATTTGAACTCTTTTTACATTCTTTGGCGTAGTGACTGGATTTGTTGCGAACCTCCTTTTGACTTCTTTCTGCACTGGATGACTGGACAGCAAGACAATTATGTTGGCAATGACCTATTCACCACATTTGAAACAATTTGAGTCCAGGTTGATCCTTGGTCGCTTGAAATGATGTTTATCTTCGAAATCTGATTGTTTACGTTTAGACACAGCTCGCAATTCTTGTTAATGTGGATTTTTGCTTATTATCTCGGAAGTACAAGCTATGCGTTCATGGATATTATCAAATTCAGATAAGTGAGACATTGCTCATGCCACACCAATTAGCTCTGGATTTGATTTCTGCCAGCGTGTCATAAATGCTGTTAAAAATTGACTAGCGTACATAGAATAGGGCTCGTTGTCTTTGGATTTTCCCTTCGAACAATATTTATCCCAGCCAAGCAGTTTCTTCACTCATTGTTATTATTAAGGCCCCTCCACATAAAAATTTTCACGCATACAAATGTCTGCGGTTGCACACCAAGCCTGAGCATTTTCACTATTTTTGTCAGGATTGGAACGGTATCACTTTTTGATTCACATAATTTTTTCCACAAATTCAGTTGAAACGGTTTTTAATTAATCATCAGTACTATTATTTTAGAATTTCACTTTGTTAATCTACAACTTTGGATACTTTATCCCACTTCTGATGTCGGAGTGGTAGGGGAATCTTAAATAATCCCGTTACTATCATTACCACTATTCTTTTGAATGTATTTTATAATCGAAACAATAAGTAGGTACGACAGACTTCGACTCCAGGACAACGAATTCGCTAGGACGCCTGTTCTCATTCGGTGTCAAAAGTCAAACTGTTCCGGCTGCATTTTACAGTACCCTTGTTTACTTCAAAAAACAAAACGCTCTTCACTTCAAATGACCCTTATCAATACGTCTTAAGTGTTACCATAATATGTTTCTCGTCCCATGACCGCAACTACGTTGACACACATGTGCCGTCCCAGGTCTTAGCCCATCGTAAATAAACAAAACATGAATTATTCTAGAATTATGATACAAAAATAGCTCAAACAATATTAATCAATAAATCATCTTCAGAACACTGGAATACATATTGTCACTTTAGATTCGAAAGATTCATGAGAAAATATGACAATTACTCACATTGGTTGAGATTAGATCGATGATTTTTAAGCATGCAGAATAAATATAAGTTGTCATTTTTGGTTATGTTTCGCCACATTTTATTAGAATCTATTCTGCTCCAATGAGCCATAATTATGATAAAACAGCGGAAAGTGTCGTAGATAGACGTCAGATCTGTTATTTCAAAAACCACAGTTTAATTTAGTCCCGAGATATCCACCTCCTAATAAATTTGTGTGGTGAATAATAGCTATGGCAACAATTGTTACCATAGCTATTATTCACCAAATAAATTCATTGGAAGGTGGATATTTCAGGCCAAAGTTTACTCAATTTACACTTGATTATTTAGTTTACAGGTGACGCATTCAGACGAACGTAGACATTTTGTGTGGAAGCAAGCAGGCGAAAATTGACTGCATTACGTACCAAACACAAAAGTATTCGGAAGTACCAGGTTAGAGTCCCTGGACTTATTTATGGGCGGTTTTGTAAAAGACCAAGTAAATATACTCCTGTAGTAAGTTTATTTTATTCAACAAATTCTAATCAGTTTGAGCTTCCTTATGACAACAGAATACTCGACTGTCATCTACCAGAATAAATTCCATCTATTCTGGAAGTAAAATACTCTGCTCTTTATAAAACCGGGCATCAGTCTACTTGATGATAGAATAAATTTTCAAAATTTTTTAGCGGTGACTTGTTTCAATCAGTAAGAACCAATATTTGAATAAATAAAGTTATCTACTGGGAAACGACGAAAATATAAGTTATGAGTTTTTGGATTAGTAAATTCTGAATAAGAATTTTCAATAGAAATATTTTATGAAGAAATGCAGGAAACTGTAAAATGACCTCAAAAGTTTAACCGTGGAACAGAATTTGATGAAATATATAAGATCAAAACCTGATGAGTTTCACAAAAATACAAATTCAGGGGTCGGTTCTTACACCATCATCCTGAATAGGGCAGCAACCGTAGACACGTGTTTTGTTTATTGGGACTCTTCAGTACGGTATGGCATGCCGCAGATAGTCGGACTTGTAGATGCGATACTATTAAAAGTAAGTTGGTACATATCATGCAGAGAAATTAATCTGCAGCAGTGCCATCTACCATGATACAGCCGAGGTGGCGAAGTTTTAAGAAATGCAGGACACTGTGAAGTGACCTTTAAAGTTTAACCGTAGAACAGAATTTGATAAAATATATAAAATCAAAACCTGATAAGTTCCACAAAAATACAAATTCAGGGGTCGGTTTTTACACCATCATCCTGAATAGGGCAGCATTCGTAGACACGTGTTTCGTCCTTGTTAGGACTCTTCAGTACGGTATAGCAAGCCGCAGATTGTCGGACTTGTAGCCGCGATACTATTAAAAGTAAGTTGGTACATGTCATGCAGAGAAATTAATCTGCAGCAGTGCCATCTACCATGATACAGCCGATGTGGCAAAGTTTAAAGGAATGCAGGACACTGTAAAGTGACCTTTAAAGTTTAACCGTGAAACAGAATAACCAATAAGGACGAAACACGTGTCTACGATAGCTGCCCTATTCAGGATGATGGTGTGAAAATCGAATTGGCAATATGTATTCCAGTGTCCTGGAAATGATTTTTAATGAAAAATTGGAAGCTTGACAAATTAACAAGAGTGTTGATTTCGTGGACCAATTATTGACTGCCTTACCCACTATTAACTCTGTCAACGTGACTAATTGCAGTCGCGATTACCTCTTATCATATATATATATATATATATATATATATATATATATATATATATATATATATATATATATATATATATATATATATATATATATATATAAGGTAACAGATATTTCGTGGGCGTTTGCAGTCAATGCAAATTGGCAAAATAAAAGATCACTCTTTTAAAATATTCGTCAAGATTTCGCCTAATTTTTAGGCTTCCTCAGAACAAATCTTCAAATACAGTGTTTAAAGAACACCAAATGTAAACTATCTAAAAAGAAAATTCATTCAACTGTCTAACTGATGGAACTTCATTTATTTAACTTGTACAAGAATGTAAGTCTTTATTAAATTGTGCCCAATCACAACTGTTACACCGCTGAACTGCAATTTTTGCAATTTTTATCTTTCAACTAGTCGGTTGTTACTACCCTTCTACTAATATATATATATATGTAAATTAATATTCTAATTTTGTTGACTTGTTTTTACATGATTGTTTTGATTGACGGTGCTGTCAGTGGATGATAGATAGGTTGGCGTCGATTAGCATTGTTTTAATGTCTTAGAGGAGAAATGGATTTTTATTCAATTCTATAATTTTAGGTATTATTATTTATATTTTGACTCACTCTGTAATTCTAACATAATAAACTATAGTTTTAGCAATCGTTTTACTATCCAGTAATTAAAGAATTACAAATTGGATAAAACGTCTGATAAACAATAGGGAGTTTTTGCAAGCCACTGTTACCGATACGTTAACGCTAATGTCAGAAATTAATCTCTGTTCATATGTGTACTGAAATTGATGAATAGGTTCATTTTAACATTGACGGTGCTCGGTATTTTGTGAAGTTTTTTGTAAATATGCTAAATTTACATCTAACGTTATTCAGTAGGCATGCACAAAGTAATTTGTTTTTCAAGTTAGCGTTATCGTATTATTAGCGGAGGCTTGCAAAAACTCTCTATTGGCTGCACAAAAGAAATTGTATGTGCATCTTATCAAGATAGGTGAAGATGAATATGATTTAGCTGCATTATCTATTGATAAAATAGTATGGTTCAGCATACCAGATGAATTGAGAAGCTTGGATCTGCATCCAAAATTATTGGAAATCAATACAATTAAAAGTAGCCGGGATTCTATTTCGAAGATAGGTGGTTACAGAAAAATCAAGATTATATTCAATCCGGAATTACAAAAATTATATTCAGATGAGGAAGAAAATTTTTGTATCGGGAATTATTATTTAGAGGAGTATATTGAAGAAGAAGCTGGTGACATGAGAGTAGCATCAGGTGATACTAGAACTGCTGATGAATTTTTTTTCAAAGAATTGGAGAGTCGTATTCTTTCTATTAATGAAATAAGCTTAAGTGAATTGGAATATAGATTTATATTAGATAAATTCAATGGAAAACAAGAAGCATCAACATGGATGAGTCTATTTGAAAAGGAATGTATAAGATTCAAAATATTAGATGACACAACAAAAGTGGAAGCTTTGAGATTTTTTATTGAAGGAAATGTTAAAGAATGGTACAGTTCTAATTTGATTAAGTTGTCTTTATCTGATTGGGCAGCTTGGAAAAAATCATTCTTATTAATCTATGGAAAAAAAATTGGTCTGCTATACGTATTGCATTCAATTATAAATACATATTTGGCTCTATGATTGATTTTGCGCTCAAGAAGGAGCGTTTACTATTAGAAGCTGATAGGGACATGCCAGAGTTATTTAGGATTTACCAAATAGTTTACAATTTGCCTCTAGACGTTCAAGATAGGCTAGACAGAGATAAAATTGAAACAATAGATGATTTAGTGAAGGAATTAATGAAATTTAATGATCTTTATGTAAATAAAAAAAACTGGAGAACAGACAGAATGAAGAAAAAAAAACATAATTTAATGAGAAAAAAATGAATGAAATAACTGAAAAAGAGAAGAAACCTTGCACAATATGTGAATCATTAGGCTTCAAAAATCGTTATCATCCAACACAAATATGTAGAAATAAAGGAGCACAGACTAAAAGTCGAATTAATTTGATTGAGCGAAATGATGACTCGAAAAATGATATATCTAAAATTGAAATGAAGAAAGATGATCAAAATGAAAAAAACTAGATGGCCCGGAAGAGTTCACACCACATTCATTAATTAGAATTGAGGTAATTGAAGATAAAAAAAAATGGTGAAGTCTGTCTACGACAATGGTTCAACCTGTTCATTGAATAATGAAAAGCTTGTACATTTATTGAAATCAAAGTTGAGTATCAATAAAAATATTTTGAAAACTATAAGTGGTGTGAATTTTTGTAAAAGCCGGGCTAATCTACATTTGAAAATAGGAGAAATTGAAGACACATTAGTTTCATAGTTGTGAAAAATAATCATTCCAATTATGACTTATTAGGTTTAGACGCAATTAAAAATTCAAACTAATTCAAGATGAAAATCTCAAAATTAAACAGAAAATTAATGATAAACTGATTGACGTGAATGATGCACTTATTAAAAATGATATTCTGAATATTGATGATTCAAGAAAAGTACATGTAACGGAGAAATAAGAAGAATTAGGCAATGTAATAAGAGAAGTTGAAGATACAGAAGTTACTACAATACCTAGTGAAAATCCGTTAGAAATTAATTTAGATCATTTAGATGTAAATAGGAAGGAGGTATTATTACAAATGTCGAATGAATACAAATCATGTTATGCTGCAAATAAATTTGACGTTGGTATGGTTGAAGCAGGAGAAGCTGAAATTAAATTACGGGGAAAGAAATATGTATCAAGAAAACCATACAGATGTTCATATCCTGACCAGGAAGAAATAGACATGCAAATATCGAAATTATTGGAGGATGATCTGATTGAAGAATCGAGTTCACCTTTTGCATCACCAGTGACATTAGCTTTTAAAAAAGAAGATGGGAAGAGAACTCGTTTATGTGTTGATTTCCGAGATTTGAGTAGGATAGTGGTACCTGAACCGCAACCATTTCCTAGAATAGATGATCTAGTTGTGAATGTTGGTGATTGTTGTTGGTTCACTGCTAATTCAGCTTTCTGGTCCATACCAATTCGAGTGGAGGATAGAAAGAGAACAGCATTCATAACACAAAAAGGTCATTGGCAATGGAAAGTCTTACCATTTGGTATTTTCCAGAGAGTGTTAGCAGGTATATTAAGAAGACATAGTTCAGGAAAATTTTGCGTGAATTATATAGACGATACTTTGATCTTTTCTAAGTCTTTTGATGAACATTTGGAACACATAAAACTTGTTTTTGAAGCGATCAAGAAAGAAGGGATTAAATTAAAACTGACGAAGTGTGGTTTCGCTACACATTCTGTAAAGTATCTGGGTCATGTGATTGACAACGGTGAAGTTTGTCCAATTGAAGATAACCTTTATGCGATTAAACAATTTGTACGTCCTACTACGAAAAAAATGGTTCGGCCACTACTGGGAGAGATCAATTTTTACTATAAATTAATTGATCATTGTACACAACGGCTGGCTCCATTACATAATTAATTGAAAAAATATGTAAAATTTTTGTGGACTGATGAATGTGAGAATTGTTTTCAAGAAATGAAAAAATATTTATGTAGGACACCGATTTTAGCTATTTATGATAACTAGAGGGATATTATAATAGAAGTAGATGCCAGTCGTACGGGTCTAGCAGCAGTTTTAGAACAGACTCAAAAGGATGGGATCATGCATCCGGTAGCATATTTCTCGAAAAAATGGACACCAGGCCAAATGAAGAGAGAAATTATGTATTTAGAATGTCTGGCAATCAAAGAGGCAATTGTATATTGGCAACATTATTTGATTGATAAAACGTTCACAATAACATCGGATCATAAACCACTCGTAAATTTGAAGTCTAAATCAAGAACGGACGAAGCCTTAGGTGATTTGATGTTGTATTTATCTCAGTATGATTTTAAAATAATCTACAAAGAAGGTAAGGATAATATAGAAGCTGATGCCTTATCAAGGAATCCAGTTTTGGAAAGTTTTGAGAATGAAGACGACTGTTTGAAAATAGTCAATATGATCCAAATAGAAGAAATAATAAATGATCAAAAATCAATTATAGATGAGATTGAGAAATCAGGTAAAATTGCAAAAGATGGTGATATTTGTTTTAAAATGTTAAAAAATAGAAAAAGAATTTATGTGTCAGAAAAATTTGGAGTATATTTGATAGATGAGATACATAAATTTTATGGCCATATTGGTACTAGTCAAATAGCTGAAAAACTGAGACCATTTTATTATTTCAAAAATATGGATAGATTGATATATCGGTTTTGTAAAGCTTGTAAGATATGTGTCAAGAATAAATCTAGAAGATGAAGATGAATAGGATTGTTATCAAAACTAGGACCTGCAGAATTTCCATTCCAGACTATGTCCTTAGATACGATTGGTGGATTTTCAGGTTATAAATTAGTAAAAAAATACATGCATTTGTTAGTGGATCATTTTACTCGATACGCGTGGATTCTGACATCAAGTAGACAAGTATCAGATGATTTTATTGAAATAATTGATTCAATATCAAAGGTAAATGATGTCAAAATGTTGTTCGTTGATCAGTATGGTGCATATGACTCAAATAAATTCAAAAAATATTTAAGTAGGAAGAACATAAAATTAATTTTCACAATCCACAATCAAATGGATTGAATGAACGTTTGAATCAAACTTTAGTTAATAGTATACGTTATAAATCGAATGAGGACAGTAATAATAGGCCATGGACGAGTTTTGCAGAATTATGTGTTGAGGAATATAATAATACTATTCATACGACAACAAAATTTTCACCTGCTTATCTTTTATATGGAGAGAGATCGGAAATTATTCCAAATATATAAGAGACAGAATCTGATTTAGAAGAAGATAGATTAAAGGCTCTCGAAAATTCTAGGAGAAGTTTTGAAAGAAATAAGAAAGGAATAGATCAAAACAGGAAAGATTTTGAATTCAAGGAAGGTGATTTAGTATTTCTGTCAAATGGCAATGAATTGAACAGGAATAAATTAGACGAAGTTAGAAGCGGACCATTTGTGGTGAGAAAGAGAATTTCAAAATCCATTTATGAGGTGGAATGTAACAAGAAACGGAAGGAAACAAATTTTTTTCATGGTTGTCAACTCGTTCCTTACTCTTATATCCTCTGGAAAAAAGAGTCCCCGGCCGCCGGAGATGTAAATTAATATTCTGATTTTGTTGACTTGTTGTTATATGATTGTTTTGATTGACGGTGCTGTCAGTGGATGATAGTTAGGTTGGCGTCGATTAGCATTGTTGTAATGTTTTAGAGGAGAAATGGACTTTTATTCAATTCTTTAATTTTAGGTATTATTATCTATATTTTGATCCACTCTGTAATTCTAACATAATAAACTATAATTTTAGCAATCGTCTAACTATAATGGAAAAGTACTGTTAAAAGTGCTGACACAATAATAATTGTTGTGGAATAGGGATACAACCGTACATAATTCCTTCTTTCTGAGATTTTACAATTATTATTATCTAATGGTACTTAATTCTATATTTGACTCTTTATTTCTATTGAACTCTTTATTTTTTCTACAAATTGTTGAAAGCTTAATTTTAAACTTATATAATAAAGCAAAACATATTATTGAGAATAAAATAACATGAATAATATAAAAATGATGATCGTTGAAATTATTCAAACTCAACTCATTTATTTGTGGCAATTCTTTATATATTCTATATTTACTCTATCTATTCAATTAAAATTAGTTGGATTCAATTGTTAAAATGTATTATTGAAATTAAAAGCTTCGAATATTATTTCTTTATGAGTTTCTTGAATTATATCAAATTTGAAATTATTTATTACGCATTCATTCATGAGTTTCAATTTGAATATACCTCTAATTATTCTATTGAGTGCATTACTTTCACAATTAATTTGAATTTGTTGCTCCTTGAGAATTATTATAACTAATTCATTCGTATTTTGAATTTTCTCCCAAGTGTTCTCTGACTCTAAAATATGATATTTACAATCATTTGTTTGAACTTTCAAAATATTCACTATACATTTATTTAAACCTATAAATTCGATTTTACGATAATAAATCTTATTAACTAGAATGCAATTGTTTATCTTAAAATTATCATTACTTTTTATAAAATACATTGTTTGTTTTTCTGTTAATTGTATAATTTGGTTATGTTTGATGAAAGGTAGAGGAGTGAATTGATATAAATCGTAAGTCTGGGAAGAGAAAATTGGTACATTAATAAGGAAATATATCTGTTCGTTATCGTGTTGACAGTAAGTCTCTATAATTTCGTTCAGTTGCCAAATATCTTTATTTTGTGTAATTTTTCTGATATTGATTGGATCAATAATACTTGTGTGTGGTTTTCTCAGAGTACAAAAAGTTAAACTCATTTCAATCTGCTTGATAAGATTATTTAAACTCTGAATTATTAGTATTAGCTTTTGAAATTTATTCTCAACATCTATTCTTCCTTGCCAATTAAAATTTCTCTTCAACATCTGTTTAATATGCACCATTTGTGATTTCAATAAATTCTTATTACTCCTAATATTCTCAATTTGATTATTGAATTTATCGATTATCTCTTTACTTATTTTCAAATTTTGATTATTCTGATCCTGTAATATTTTTTCGTTATTTTTATTTGCTCAAAAATTTTATCATACCGTTCTCCATCTGAAGCATCTAGATTCCCTGAAATTGACTTGATAATATTGCCGATTCCATTAATTAAACCGCGTTTTGAAATTCTATGAAAAACTTTATAAATCTGATTTTCTAAATCATTAAAATTATATATGAGAATATTAATGTAGTCATGAAACATTTATTTCGACTCATCTGCTTGGAAAGGGAGAGCTTATTTCAATGTAAGTAATTTCAAAAATTCATCATGAATCGAAGTTATATTAGAATTGAAATAAATTATTTGTTCTGAAATTTTTATCTGTGTTTTACCTAATTCAACTAAATGAATTCCATTGTCATTTGAAATATCCGTAAGTTGAGCCGTACATCTGAAACAACAATTTACTGTTTAATTTTATTCATCCTGACATATTTCTCGGTCATCTGATTTCTGATTTTCACTTTCCCTAATATGGGATTGTAATTTTGAACTCTATATTTTCTGAATAAAGGTTTTTTGAATTTCTTGATTAATCTTGGATTCTCTTTCATATAAATTATATCTTTTATCTGTGAAGGATTATCATTCTCTTCATAACGCTTTTGTTTCTCAACTTTTATTTTCTCGTTAATAGTTTTAAATAACTCTTCTTGTTCTGTTTGATAATTTTGTATTATTTCTTCATTGATAAGTGGAATCGTTCTAGAAGAAATATTACTATTTTTGCCAAATAATATTTCATTCGGAGATAGTTTTGTTACTGTATGTTTAGTATTAATATAAGCTGAGATTGCTAAATCAAGTTTTTCCAAAAATGTTTTATTCCTGAAATGATTGTTATTTTCTAGAAGCCTGAGATGCTCTATAAGGGTTGAATGAAATATTTCAACTGCAGTACTTTTAGGATTGTTCACGCAAATTACGTGACTCCCAATATTTCTAAGTTTGAATAAGTCCTGTAAAACACTACCTTGAAATTTAGGACCTGCATCCATAATTATCTTATTTGGAATTGTATGAATCTGGAAATATTGGGTTAATCTCTGTAATATATTATTTGAACTTCTATATTCTAATGAACAAACTTGGCCATGTTTTGAAAACTGATCAAAAATAGTAAAAAAATTCTTTTTATTCAAACAAAGTACGTCAATGTTCATTAAATCAAACAGTTTAAAAGGAGTGGGTGTCAACCTATCTATGGCTGGAATCGGTTTTCTATCATATTTATTCAATTTACAAAGTTCACATTTATTGATATACTCCGTGATATTATTATTCATTTTAGGCCAAAAATATTTTTCTTTCAATGCATTCAAAGTTGCAATTATTCCTCTACAGTTAGTTAATCCTGTATGAAAATCATGAATTATTTCTACTTGTTCGTCTGCACTTTCTATATCTTCAACCAACTTATTACAAGCAACAGTATTAATGGTATCAAATTCTTGAAAATTTGAGGTCAAGATCTGTTTCTTTGAAAATAGCTAGATACTTAATTTTTGGTACCATATATTCTTTCCGAATAATTTTGTAATTTCTATTAGTATTTAGATCATGAATTCCAAATATTATATGATTATCAGCTATATTGATTCTATCTTCCATATATTTCATTCCGTTAACTAAATTTTCTGGATCTGAGTGGATTGTATTTTGATTTGACGTAACTGATTGATTATCATTATTATATAGGTTGACCATAGGCAATGAATACACATCTATTCGTAAATTTGTATCTTCAAATATTTTCAATATTTTCTCCGATACCTGATTCCATTCTAATTTATCTAAACCACATCCCAATAAGGGTGAATTTATTTCGAAATTTTCATTAAGAATAAGATTATCTCTAAGTTCTTTCAATGGTTTATCCAAACTCTTGATTGAAGCTTTATCACTGAATTTTTTCTTTGTAATTAAATGAATAATTATTTGATTACTATGATTTTGAATGATAATATTTTTATTGGTTAAATCAAAATTATGACCAAAATTCTTGCTATCAAATTTTTTATCAACTGGGTCTGCCAGGCCTTTACTTATCTCTGAATCTTCAGAAATACAATCAGCAAATATTTTTGTTTCTGTCACGTTACCGATTTTGTTGTGAATTTGTGTTTTCTCACGTTGGCGGGAAAGATTATCTGCTATTACACTCATCTTACCTTGTGAAAATTCTATTTCAAAATTATATTTGTTCAATTCTATTTTCCATCGCATAAATTTTTGGTTAGGGTTTTTCATATTAAATAGCTAACATAATGGTCTGTGATCTGTTTTAATTAAAAAATTTCTGCCAAATAAATAAGGTCTGAAGTTCTTAACGGATTCTATTATTGCAAATAATTCCTTCTCAATGGTGCTATGATTCTTTTCAGCATTGCCTAATGTTTTTGAAAAATAAGCTATTGGCATTTCTTTGCCTTGTTCATCTTTTGTAAAAAGACTATGGCATAGTCAGAGGCGTCCGAAGCTAATATAAAACCTTCATGAAAATTTGGAAATTGTAATATAGGGTGAGATTTCTTTACATTCTTCAAAATTTTGCCTATAAGCTTCATTATAAATATCTATATTTTGTCCATTTTTCAGGCAAAAAGTTAAAGGTTTTGTAAGTTTAGCAAAATTTGGAATAAATTGACGATACCATCCAATTGTACCAAGAAATTGCTTGATTTGTTTTTTTGTTTTAGGAATATTAAAATTTTTGATTTTCTTCACTTTAGGAGGATCTATTTTAATTCCATTTTGAGTGATAATATAGACTAAATATTTCGTTTCTGTTTGCAAGAACTCCGATTTATCGATTTGGATTTTTGAATTTGCTTTCCTCAGTTTCTCAAAAACTAATTTAATATTATCTAAATGTTCTTCAAAAGTTTTGCCAAAAATTATTACGTCATCTGAATAAACTGCACAGATTTTATTAACTAATTCTCCTAATGCAATATTCATCATTCTTTGAAATATTGCAGGTGCATTTCTAAGACCAAAAGGCATACACTAAAGTTCATAATGACCGGATGAGGTAGAAAATGTGGTCTTTTCGATGTCGTTTTTGTTTATAGGAATCTGATGGAAACCTGAGTGCAAATCTAAAGTCGTAAAATATTTTGAATAACCAATATGATCCAATAATGTATCAATATTGAGAATTGGGAATTTATCATCTTTCGTCTGAGAATTTACTTTTCTAAAACCGATTACTTATCTCGTTTTTCGTTTTCCGGAAGCGTCTAACTTTTTTGGAACTATCCAGATGGGAGAATTCCAAGGAGAATGAGATGGTTGTATGACTTTTTCTGAAAACATTTTTTGAATATGTTCTTCGATATCTTGTTCGTAGATCTGAGGGAGTCTATAATTTTTTGTATGAATAGGAATTTCATTATCGAGAATTATTTTATGTTCGCATAAATTTGTACAAGACAGTTGGTCGTTGGGGTTTGGGAAAAGTTCTTCAAAATTATCTACAAGGGATTTTAATCTAGTTTTTTCAATTTGATTCAAATGTTCTGAACGGATTTGAATATTATTATCTTCTTTCCAAGTCTTAGAATTATTACTCTGTAATTTACTTCCTTTCCTTGTATATAAACAGAATCTCTAGTGAAATCTATTTGAATATTCAATTTTTTGAATGCTTTAATACCAAGTAATAAGTTGTATTCCTTATGAAATTTATGAACATAGCATTTTAATGGAATTTTATTAATTTTCAAAATAACAAACAGTGAAATAGTTATATATATATATATATATATATATATATATATATATATATATATATATATATATATATATATATATATATATATATATATATATAATCGCTACACCACGCTAAGACTCACTCAGTTGTCTTAGCGTGGTGTAGCAATTATCACGCATGCCCGAAAAGCATGAGATTTCGGGCTCGAATCCCGGCGCTGTACAAGACTTTTTCAAATATTAATTCACTTTTATATATATATATATATATATATATATACATTCATATATATATATATATATATATATATATATATATATATATATATATATATATATGTATATATATATATATATATATATGTCTTGTGCCAATCGCTTGAAGTTCGTAATTCCTAATGTCTCTAAGTCCTTTTTCACTGCGTCATACCACCTCTTCTTTGGTCTTCCTTTTCTTTTCTTCTTCACAAAACCTCCGACAAGCACCTTTCTTACTACTCTGCCCTCTGGTAGTCTCAGCAAATGCCCTAGCCATTGTAACCTTTGTGTTCTAGTCACTTCCACTATTCCAGGCTCAGTATAGAGTTCCATAAGTTCGGTATTGATTTGTCTTATCCACACATCACCCTCTCTTTCACCACCACAAATCTTCCCCAGAAGATGTAGAAGAGAAAATGTAACAGAGGATAGTATAGCTGGAATACATATGCAGAAAAAGACAAGAAGACACTGTAAGAACAATTTCATGATTAGAACCAAGCAAAAATAGAAGAAAAGTTGAACCCAGGTCAGAATAGCTACAAGAAGTAGAAGCAGACATAAGTAACGCAGAAATAAAGAGATTGGATGATTTGGGATGAAATATGCCAAATAACAAAAATGTCTGAATTGGAAAGGAAATTTTTAAGGGGACTTACATCCTACAGCGAACCAACTGTTCAATATAATTCGATAAAATTCCATCTTAGTCTTTTTCAATTGTGTGAGCAGTAGTGTCAGCACATCTGCGAATTTTCAAATATAGTGAAGGATAAAATAGCTATCAAATAGGATATCAATATCATATTTATTTCTTGAAGACTGATGAGTACCTCAACTCAAGAGTGAAGAATACAAGAATTGAACACTACAAACACATTGCTGAGAATATTTTAGTTTAATAATTGCTTGTTTTATCCGTCTGTAGAAAGAATGAAATTGAGCTGATAGCCGTTTGAAAGAACTAGAAATAAGATATCAGATTACTGGACTCAATTTAAAAAAAATCTAGTGGAACAGCTCAAATATTTGAGTCAGGATTTCATTTATAAATTTTTCGTCACTATATCTTGCGGCAGAGCACTTACCAATATAACAATTGAACTGTCCAAAGGAATCACGCCTCCAAGGTTCACATCAATAGTTTGGTCTATTGATTGAATCAATAACGAACTCATCTTGAATCAGAAAGAAAAAGATTTATTAGAAGTATCATAATAAACCAAAATTTATGTAACATTTGATCTCGATTTGAGTTAGTTGAAAAATAATAAATCGTCAGAGGGGGTTTTGACCATTTGGAATCAGAGATATTATGACTAGTACAAACTAGTCGTTCGCTAGTCCATCAACTGGATGTTATATTTAACTCCAAACTCTCAATTTTTACTTACTTGTACAAAGTAACAAGTAAGTATTGTGAAACCTGCGGAATTCATCTATAGAGATTTTGATGAATATATCTGTTTTGAGCATCTCTGAATTCATTTTGACTATTTTTGGCTTGATGTTGGTACGTATTTTCGTGCGAGTGTGCGTTCGTGCGTGCGTTCGTAGCTCGCAAATCTCAAAACTGGTTGAATATATAATATTGAAATTTTGTATTTGAAACTGGTATAAGGTCCAGTTGTGCACCTCACATTATGGTCCCAATCGTCTGTACTGGCACTATACATGAAACTTTTTCCGAATTTTCCTGATAAATCCAGAATGATCAACCGTAGGACGTTGAAATTCAGTATTCGAACTTGATGTTGTATCAAAATGGTCACCTGCTATTTTTGTATGAATTGGTCAAGCCAGAAGTGCACTTGACTTGGAAATTTTTTCTGAGTGTGGCATAAATCCAGAATGATCAGCCATAGCATATTGAAATTTCGTTTGAAGCACTTCTATAACATCTTATTGTATATCTTGCATTATGATTGTGATCGGCTAAGCTGGAAGTACACTTAACTTGAGACTTTTTTTCAATTTTCCGCATTAATCCAGAATGATCAGCCGTAGGATACTGGAATTCAGCGTTTGAAATTGCTGTAGCATTTTAATGGCCATCCTTTATTTTTGTAACAATCGGCTGAGCCGGAAGTGCACTTTGTATGACAGACTTTTCGAATTTTCCGCATAAATTCTAAACAATCAGTCGTAGAACATTCAAATTCTGTATCAGGCACCTTTATAATATCTAGTTGTACACCTTGCATTATGATTGCTATCGACTCAGCCGGAAGAGCACTTTATTCGGAACATTTTTCGAATTTCCCGCATAAATCCAAAACGATTGAACGTAGATTGTTGGAATTTAGTATTCAGGACGATAATACCGTTTAAATGCTCATACCTTATTTTTATTGAGATCCGCCAATTTGGAAGTGCACTTCACATAACAGTCTCTTGGAATTTTTCGCATAAATTCGAAACGATCAGGTGTAGAATATTTGAATTTGGTATTTCAGTCTGCTGTAGCATCTTAATGATTGCCTTCTATTTTCAAAACAATGGACTGAACCGGAAGTACCCTTCAGTAAAAATTCATTTTCCAATTTGGCGCATAAAATCAGATCTGTTGGTAGTCGTAGAATTTTGAAAATCAGTATTTAGAAATGTTGTAGTATAAGAATAATGGCCTACTGTTTCCACAGCAACCGAATTGGCTGACAGCTCATTTTACTTGACAGATTTTCAGAATCTTTCGAGTGAATCCAAAACGATCAACTGTGAAACGATGAGATTTTGTGTTTGATCATACATATCCAAGGATATATACGATCAAACACAAAATCACATCGTATTATAAATATATCCAATGATGTACAAATATTGAAAGATGCATGTTTTTTGCTCATTTTAATACCTGCCACTTGAAGTTGAGCTATAAAAATTATTGTAAATACAAAATTAAAGATGAAATCCTGAGATTAAAAAATATATAAATCATTTTCTGCTCACGCATTCAGGTTATGAGCAAACATGAATTGCAAAATTGACGATTCTAACTCGAAAACATCCAGCCCTGGCAAAACTGCCAACTTTGAAGTCTCTTTTGAATTTGATGTTTCGCAATTATTGCAAAAAAGATGCGGGAGCGCGTAACTGTAAATCAACAGACGTATTAAGTTACGCAATATGTGGTTCTTGTTCAACAGGTAATGTTCGTGGAAATTGACCTGAAATTCTAGTGTTGAGCAAGACAGCGATGTTGAAGATGTTAGAAATGTCAAAGAAGAAGAAGTCAGTGAGCACAGATTCGAAATATTTTCGCTCTTCAGCTTTTAAATTGCTTCATAAAATACAACTTATTCTTATGTTCATTCATTGACAAATTTTGATTTATTGAATACAACACTTCAATTTTCACTCTATTTTTATGGAATGATCCTTATCAGCAAAAAAATCATATTCATATCACCTGTCCACACTTCCTAAATAAATAAATTGTATTTCAAAATATAGAGATTGATAATTTTTTTTATGTTCTAAATTGCTGTCATATTGTATCCGCCATTTTCAATTTTGTAAATCTTATATCAACTTATTGATCAGCACCCAAAAAACCTCTGGGTACCCATTTTTGAAGAATATTCATATTTTTCCCATCAAACTTCATAATATTTCTCGATATATAACGTAAAAATCGAGTTTATGATTTTTATTTCGAATTTAGCATACACTCTAGAGCAGCAAAGATTTTTTCATTATTTTCTTCACTCAAAAAGTACCTAGGAACCTAGTTTCAGTAAAATCACATTTTATGAGATATTTTGGAATGAATTTGTCTCTGACAACTGGACTGACAGGCAACTGTAACTATATATCTTTGAGTGTGAATTTGACGTCAGGCCATTTTCCTTCCAAAACCGATTGCTCGTGTTGCACTCCATATGAAATGCATTGGGATTTCTCGATCCTACAGATTAATAATCGCCCTCAACAACTCGTGTTACCGTTTGACGGATTGTCGACGAGTATTGGGTAGCATATCGCGCAACTCTAGGAGTGGATGACGTGTGGTCTGCCAGGCCACAGGACTAGTTCCGAATGTTAGGTGAAGTTCGAGACGTGAAATGACTGTACGACTGTATACCCATATTCTGCCATGCCGCGATCTTCTCATGTAACCGTTTGACAAGTATGGCGGGCCTTTCTATACTCTACCACACAACTAGTGCTCTTATTTTCACCCGTTATTTTTGGCATAAAGATTATGTGGCAAGATCAAAACGTTATCGGTAAATATCGTGTGATCTGTCCAACAAGATTGTCTTGAAATGTGGCACCGAATTAACTCTTTAAGCCTATCTGCTCACACCATGTCGCTCATCTATAATTTTCTTTGGTATTAATCGAAGCCGCAATGAAGCTATATAAAATAATAGATATAGGCTCTGATTGGAAGATTTTCTTACTTGCCGCTCCAGCATATCAAAGCCAAGTCCTAAGGCGATGAATGTAGTTGTTGCAGCGATAGCATAGCAAATCCCATCGATTTGAAAGTAATTATATTTCAAGGCATTATATAACAGCACAGCATTAGCATGAAATGACAGATGAAATAGAATTAATAATGCTTCAGATCCTATCTTAAGTGAATCATTCGTAGTTCGATACATCATGGCATAAATATCTGTGATCATTCGGATGTTCACACTTGGTTGACGCAGGGGATATTGTTTGAAGTCATTCTGATCACTATTATTGAGATTATATGCATCAATGTTGAGCATATCTTGTGTTTCCTGTTTGAGAAGTTTATTAATCTTATACAATTTGTAATTATTCGTTGCGTTGATGCCCAACATGTCATAAGCAATCACAGTAACAATTTATTATTCCAAAATTCGAGCAAAAGCATTTGCTGAATATAAACAGCATATCTTCTTCTGTGTACATAACGTATATGACACTAATGAAACAAGCAAGCAGAACCCATATTTCAGATACAAGTGTCGCAAGGGAAAAGTACAAGTAACTGATGTCTATTCTCATTTGCCTCAATGCAAAATCAATTGCGACCTCATCTTGAATCAGATTTGTTATCTTGAAACTTCTTGCAGCAATAATCCATAGACCAATAGCACCAAGGATACTAAATAGGCTATACAAAATATCCATGTTAGCCAATAATTTGGAAATTCCCAAACTTGAGAAAAGGCAATAAATGACATATGCCGAACGAAAGAACGATAGAATTGTGTACACTGAAAAGTTCAGAAATTAGATTACAAAAAACGACCATATTAATAAGCTAAGGCTTCATTGAAACATGAAATCATGATTAGAGAATATTTGAGAAGGTATTCGGGCAGTATGAATAATATTATATGAAAGGAAAAGCTGAGTAGCTACTTAGATAGAAAGAGAAAAAGACTGTAAATCCTAATGAAAACTAGCAGCTGACTGTTCCTAACGTCATGTGATATTCCATTTCATATTATTGAGTTCACTCAGAACATATGAAGAAAAATCCGACATATGTATACTGTATAGCAGCGAGCAGACAACGCTGCACTTGAGTGTGATTTTTTTCGCATACGGGTGTCGAGAAAAAGTGTTGAATATTCTGAAAGGTGATTTTCATGGAACATGGTTGAATATTACTCATTCTCTCACATTCTTCCCGTATTTTGCATAAATTTGCATTCCCCTATCTGGCTGATTTTATGTGGAATAAACATCAAGTACGCGATTGTTGTTGTTAGTGCGGAAGTTTTTGTTTATTATGGCTGTTCACTCCAAGGCAGAATTAACCAACATGTATTCGATATATGGTTAAGCTAAAGGGATTGTCACCGAAGCGCGACATCTTCAAGCTGAATTTTATCCAAATCGCTAGATTCCTTCACATCGTATGTTTGGGGAGCTCACCAAAGATCAAGTGATATCGGTTCATTGAACAAACAGTGCCATTCATCCAGAGAACAAAGGCCGGTATCTAATCCTAGAACAGAAGATGGAATTCTAGCGCGGGTACTCTGTGCAGAGAATATCTGCCGATATTGGAATTGATACTTCTCTTGTTTGGAGCATCCTCCACAAACACTTGCTTTTTTTGCACCATGTACAACGTAAACAGATCCTCAATCCACTTAATCGCTGAGCACATCTGGTGTCACTTGTTTCTACGCCCGTTTTCTTGCCAATATCCTATTCACTTATGAGGACGGGTCAACACAAAATTGAGTTATCAATTCAGACATCAGGCAAGTTTTCCATTCAACTTCTCCATGCAATCTAGGTGACAGGTTCCTAGGTAAGCATGCGCCGCTCACTTAAAGCCTTCTTCAGAAGACAGTAGGTGACCATTGGATGACATTCTTTTCGACCAAAGGCTACTCATGAATTTCCAGTACGATTTTTATTGTAATGAGCTTTTGCCGTGGTCGAGTATTCAGGGACATTTTTGCCATATTTCAATTGGTAAAGCTGCCCACGTGTTGAAGATAGATGGATTTGTGGAAAACCACCAAAGTCCGAACGGAGTTCAAACCAAGGCACAGCACTGTGGAAGTACGAGACTACCATCCTAAGTTACCTCACCACTTGGAGTCCAGTCAAATCAGATCTAAAATCCAAGATCCAGATGCCAGGCAAAGGAATCACTCAGAGGATCCAGTGACATCGCCAGTTGAATGACTTATATTATTCTACTACTTCAGGCACATCGTGATCTGACCAACTATTTAGTCCATTTTATCATGTTATTTCTTGCAAGAGACATTCATTGTCATCTTGTTTTCTCTTTTGGCTATTAAATGGATGCCAAGTCCTATTGTAAGCCAGGTTGATAGACTTCGTACATATCACTTAATTCTTATCTGCATTCTGAATTCACTTCATGAATTTGCCCCATTTTCGTACTACAATAGACAAAGATAGTTTTTTATTTGCAGATTTACATTTAACAATATTCTACCTCTGTAATTTTTGATGTATTTTCCAAAGAACTTATCTCAAATATTCACTACTTCTTATCGACTTTGACAAAAGCAACCTATCACTTTGATCGACAAAGTTAGGAATTATTTTCTGTCTCCCTTTAGCTGATGAATGTATATATCTGTTTGAAATATTTTTTTATTCTACTTTCTGCGGCAACAGACTCAATTGCTCTCCAATTTCTATATTAAACTAGTCCATATCACCATATTTTCTCTATAGGTACTTCTTCAGTCGTTGATTTACCTCACCATTTCCCAATTCGGCTTTGGGAGTGTAGTTTTTTAGAGAAGAAGATAATTGACTTCCATAGTGGAGTAAGTTTCTCATGTTATAGCATACTATTACATTAAAAAATATTTGACACTCATTTCCAACACCTTATTCTATATCCCAAATCTATTTACTTATTCAAATATTAATTCAATAGCTTGAACTAGCGTTGAAGCATTTCAAAAAATTGTGGAATAAAAATTTACTGTCGATTCAATTAGAGCGTCCAGCAACTTACAGAAATTTTCATAAAAAAGTCATATGGAGTCGTACCCAGAATACTACATCAGTACACCACCCCACAACCTTTAATCAATTGGCGTTGCAAATGATCCATTTGGTAGGTCAATGTAATAGACCACAGATCTCAGAGCATACATTGAGCCAAGTTCAACTTCCTCGATTAACTAAAGGAGCTTCACCAGCCACTATGAGAATTATCCCCACATATATCTAACTTCATTTGTAATATTTGAATGGAGCTTTTTCAGGGCGCAGATAGAACTGTATTCGACTCATTGTGTAAATCTATCGATATGCAGCGCCAATTGTTCTATACAAGGTCGCTGCATAAGACAGCAGCTCGCAGGCGTATTTTTTCAAAATGAATTCCAGAAAATTTTCTTATCGTTTCATCAGACAGCACTGTCCTGAAATTGGATGAGGAGTACTGCACTTGCAGAAAAAATGTTTTTTTGACTGCTGCACCACTTTAATGATGTGTGACCAGTGGTTTTAAGAGAAGTATTTGTGCAGTGGAGATAGACAACAATCAGAGGATGGGGCTATAGTTCAAAATCGAGAATCTTTTGTGAAACATTAAAATCAAAACAGATTCTGATTCTTTCTTATGTGAATGATCTGCAATTTTCAAGTTGACTGTGTTGTTGGAATAGGATACGCGGAATGATCATATGTATGAAACATCAATGGAAACGAAGTTGCAAGAAAAATATTGTGTCATACCTAATATTTTCATGTATAAATTTGCTCCAAAGTATCTCACAGTTATTTCAACTCTCCCATTGACTATACTCTTGTCAAAGAAATTCAAGCCAATCAATCTTAACATGAGGCAGTGCCAATCCAAGGTATCATGAATACTGTAAACATCTCCTGGAACATTCAGAGTTTTTGAAAATTTCGACAAAATTGCTTGTGCTGCTTGCTCCATTTCATCAAAGCTCCACAATATCTCTAATACAATAAGTGTCTTGAAAACCCGTTTCAATATGTCATAACAAATATTCATCATAATTACCTACTGATTGTATGAATTTATGATCCCCACTGCAGATTAGGGTCATTTAATCACAAATTAATGATTAGAGAACAATTTTTTCTGTATTGGAGCTAATAGGTCCATCATTATTCCTATTTTTTTTGCTTTTGTTGAGGTTAATTATAGTGCATCACAGCATATCTAGTATGATATACTGCTGATATGTGAAGCAACCAGAGGTTCTTCTTTGAATAGTTTATATAACTCTCTGATGAAATAATCGATAATCATGCTTATACCACAGAGATTAGAATCATTTTAATTGGGCACGTGCCATCAATATTTGAAATTTTAATGAAAAATGTGAAATTGGATATATAAGTCATATTTATATCTCACTTACAAGTAAATCGATTCCTATTGAGAGGATTTGACGTATATTTTCAGATAGGTACTACATTCCTCAAAATAGAATGGCTGCGAGTTCATTTCACTCCTTTATAACAGCTGATACCTTTGGCTGGTACGACAGTCGAAATATGTGCTGCCATCTGTGTGCGTTGTATTGAACTGACAATCTGTTATTCTCAAACATTAGGAGAAAATAATTCAACTCTTTGAGAAGAATATTTAATAATTCAATCTCAAAATATTGAATTGGATCGAAGATATTTCCAAAATTCTGGATGCTTCTATTCCCATATAAAGAACAGAACACACACAACCTACAAGTAAGTAAATGATTGTTTTCTAAGATATTAGATGCAATATTATGTACGTTTTTTTGTCCAGCAGAACAACAAAAAAATCTGGATGAAAGTTATCGAAAAAATACTTCACCCGCGCAAATCCTGATACTGGTTTAATTCAATGTATTCCTTCTGTCACATCCTGTATATTCTGGTTTTTTCAAGGTCACATACATAATATGAAAATTGGTTTAAAATGAAGGTATGCATGAAATTTTGATGCGATTCCAAATGGGAATGGAATTGCCGTCATATATAAGATATGAGACAATGTGATATTCATGAAATTTCTATTTTGTATGAAAAATGGTTGAGAAAAACTAGGAATAGTAAAATGTAATGATAAAGAATATAAATTTTAGATGTCTTCGACTGGACCTGATAAAAGCAATCCAAATCACATAAACTGCAGTCCTTATTAATAGATACCGCTAGTATGAGCATTGTGCTTTTTGTGATGGTGAGACATGTGTTGAATCTATTTTATTGAATTTGGATCACATCAGTAACCTCTGGACACACATGCCAGATGCAAGGTCCTCTATTTCGATGCTTCAACTAGTACAGTATTCATTGGAGCAAAGTCTGTACCCGCACTGATACATAACATAGTTCAAAATTGAATTTTAGATTCTCTAAGAGTGAAATCAGAAAATCCTTATACTGTAAGATAGTTTCCTGTAGTATAATGTGTGGATGATTGTGGAACTCCTCACAATGATTCGTGGACTGCAGTGGCTAATCTAGCGGAAAGATCCAGCGCACTCCCTCTTTTTCTATCAGCACCGGAAAGGCTAGACAACCCTGTGAGCAAGCTAGTACAATTCTCTCCTGGATTATCTTTGCCTGGTATTTTAGTGTTGGATTGACTCACACGTAGGTATCAAAAGAAATGGGAGAGCCTATTTTAGTCTAGGTTGTTTGGTTGAAAGAACTTTGAACTCTGAAATTGGGACGTGGACTTTAGTTTCCACGCGGCAGATCTCAAAAGATAGACAGAAGTCTGGACAGTATAGTTGATCTTGAGATTCTCATCATTCACATGATTGGCTTTTGACGCTAGATTAATTTATGATGTAATGTGCTGTTGATCCCTCGTATCTGTTTTAGGCACTATTACATCTTCATTTATCCCATATTTACCACTAACTCTGTTGTGTTACCACTCTCTTCAACAGTAAATACTATTGTAAAGTCGTATTATTAGTTATTGATTATCATAACTATCAATTATCGTTACTATTATATTATATTCAGTCATGTATGAATAACAGGATATCTCATTTCACTTCGCTCATGTCTGGAGCTAGTTCTTCTTGAAATGATGAATCACATCCTGTTATTCGTAAAATGCCTATTTTGCTTCGATTACAAACTCTTTCTAGAACATTCCAAGAGTCAGAGGTCACCTTTCTTTGTTCTTAAATTTGTTCAGTCAACAGTTTCAACTTCAGCCTCGCTCTTCGAATGAGACTAGAAGTCAGTCGTTATTTGGTAGTCGCTACCTAACCATCTTTTTACTAAGTACTCTCGTCTCGTAAGAGTTCTCGTCTCACCTATTGTGAATAAATGTACTAAGTTTAGTTGTAAATAAATTCGGGTTACTACAATTTTGAGTCTTACTAAAGTCTCTGAAGAATCCACCTGTTGTTTTGTCCAACTTGTTCATCCACTCGGCCTCAAGACATTACAACATAAATTTTGGTGTCAGAAGTGTGGAGCTTAAATCTAGTGTAACTCCATTCTCGTATTATCGCGGACAGTCGCGTTGCGAGATACTCATCCATAGTATCTACACTTATGTTTGTGCATTATTGTTCTTGGCCAAAATTTCAACAAAAATTTAGGAAGTATTCATTCATCAACTTTTTACCAGAAGAACTACAGTCGCGACTTCTCTGATCATTCGCAATTGGGCAAAAATCAATCTTCAACCATGAATCTTCAATTCTACATGAATCTTTGTTCCAGAGTTCCATTCAGTTCTAGTTCCACTACGATTCCAATTTCTACAAGAATATTCGTTGCATCCTACATAACACCGTCCATTGTTGTGAGTGTCAGTGAAGTGCAAATTTCAAGGTTCAATATTATGTAAATAATTATTCTATTTTTATGCCAATTTCACAAGCATTTGGTTCAGACTTTGAAGAATTAATTCATCTTCTTGACTTCGAGAATAATATGGTGTTCCCAATAGACACAGCCTTGGAAATGATCCCCGAATTCGACGGGAATAGAGATAATCTACATAGACTTATAACATGCTGTGACATAGTCAGAACCACTTGCACAACAAAAATCCACATTGTACAATTCCTAAATGTTATGAGATGGTCATTGACTGGTCAAGCAAATAACATTATAAAATACCATTATTATTCAGATTAGGCAGATCTAAAGCAAAAATTAAGAAATCAATTCTTGGAAAAACGTACCATAGCATACATAGAGAGAGAATCATTATCATGTCGACAATTATTTGATTACTACATAAGAAACTCTGCAAACTAAATGGAAAGATTAACTGCAGATCTAACTGATGCATGGATAGCTAGCGAGGAGCAAGATGCCACTCGAACCATTAATAATTTGAGTAACAGATCGTGTTCAAAAGCTTTTGTCGAAGGGTTGTTAGAACCAGTAAGAAATATTATAAAAGCTAGTAGATATTAAACTTTTCATGAAGCTGTTACTGCAGCATTAGAAGAAGAAATGATTTTTTAAATCAAAATAGTTAAGAGCAGGAAGTTAAGAAAATATTTAGATACTTTAAATGTAACAAATTAGGACACACTGCAAATAAGTGTCGTTTTCAAACTACGCAAAGTTCAAGTAAAAATTATGATATAAATTCTTCTCTTCCTAATTTCCCAAGAAGAGAAGAAAATCATACTGTCAATAAAATCATAATTGTATGTGCGTATTGCAAAAAGCCTGGTCATCATATAGATAACTGATTTAAAAGAAATGCTGTGAGCAAATAGTACCCAATAATAATTATAAAAATCCTGATTATTCAAAGCCTGATAATTCATATCAATTTATCAGACGTCCTGAGTATAATGATTCATCCTAGCCCCAGTCTATCAATATTTCTCGTATTCCAAATAACGAGTACGCCCCTAGCGCGAACAGCGGTGTCTTGCCAGCGGATCTGATGAACAGCAAGTAAATAACCGCGCATCTTTCTCTTCTATATCTTCAATTGCAACTTAAAAACTATATAGTATACAGGCTGACATCTCATCTACGAAAAATGGAGTCACCAATTTATTAGTCGACAGTGGAGCCGATATTAGCGCAATAAAATTGAGTAACTTGAAAGGCGCGCAACTTATTGATAGAAATAATAAGGTTATCTTGAAGAGTAGATAGACGGTCTTACTTCTATCCTAGGAATTACTTTCATTTGTTTTGATCTTGATGGTATCATGCTAGAGCATTCTTTTCATGTTGTTCCCGGATATTTTCCTATTTAAATTGATGGTATTCTTGGAAAAGATTTTCTTTTGAAGTATAAAGCAAATCTTGTTTATGGGAATCGTTTGTTTAGTTCTGATTATAATCATATTTCTCTGAATCTTGAGCTAACTTTTGTTATAGTTTGTAGTTCTGATATAGTTTTTGAAAATCTTGAAGATTATGAAATCTCAAATATTCATAACGATAATAATTATAAACGAACAGATCGTATTATATCGCAATTGCAATTAGAACATTTGAATTCAGAAGAGAATGAATCAAACATAGAAATCTGAAGAAATTTCGATGATGTTAAAGAATTTGATATGTTATCTCATACCGAGTCAATTTCTCATAAATTTCCAGTTGTTCCAAATACGGAATCAATTTCTGTAAGACCTTATAGATTACCTGAAAGTCAGGAACAGGAAGTTGATGATCAAATGAATCAAATTTCAGAAGATAATATTATCCAGAATAGTAGAAGTCCTTGAAATGCACTACTTTTGATTGTTCTTAAGAAATTAGATGCTTCCGGAAAACAAAAATTGATAGTAGTTGTTGATTTCAGAGGACTTAACGATGTAACAATTGGTAATGCCTTTCCTTCACCTAATATTACTGAAATTTTTGATCAATTAGGTAGTACGAAGCTTTTTCCAACTCTTGGTTTAACCAGTGGACTCTATCAAATACTTATAAATCCCGATGATTAGCAAAAAACAGCTTTTGGTTCCGGTTTAGTTAATTTTGAATTTATTCGTATGCCTTTTGGTTCAAAGGGATGACCCGCTTCGTTCCAGCGTTTAAGGAATTATGTAATTACCAGGTTACAAAGTATTAAATGTCTAGTTTATCTTGATGATATTTTTATATATGCCAAAGGTCTTGAAGATCATAATAAGAAATTGATTGATGTTTTTAAGAGATTGTGTGAACACAATTTGAAGCTTCAACCAGATAAATGCAAAACTATGCGTTCAGGTCATATTATTTCTGAAGAAAGAATTGAGGCTGATCCGGAAAAGGTCAGTGCAGTACAAAATACAAAATTCCTCAAAATGTTATGGGATTAACATCATTTTTATGATTTATCGGTTATTACCGTAAATTTGTTTCGAATCTTCCAAAAATTGCTGAACCTTTAACCTTTAATAACACAAAGGGGCATAGAATACGTATGGTCAGCTCTTTGTGATGGAGCATTCAATAAATTGAAACAAACAGACGCTAGCCAATTTGCTATGGGCGCTGTTTTACCTCAAGGAAAAATTTCAAACTCTTTACCAACCGCTTATGCGATTAAATGCTTCTCTAAAAGTCGGTTAAATAATTCCACTATCGAAAGAGAAAATGCACTATTGTTACCAATCATAGACCTCTTGTATGGATCAAAAATTTCTCTGATATCGGTTCTAAATTAATGCGTTGGCGATTAAACTTGGATGAATATGATTTTGAAATTGTACATCGATCAGTATAATCTATTTTGAATGCGGATGCTTTGAGTCGCATACATTCTATTTCTTCCATTGACGTAAATTATTGAAGAATGTATCAACAATATTCCAAAGATATAGAAATCAAGTTGGTTTATAATACTAAGGTCACTGAAATTGAAGGTGATCTATTCAATGCACCAGATGATTATAGTTTAGGTCATTGTGCTCGCGGCGATCCTCATATGGATGCTGGTATAGCTGAAAAGTTTGAAGAAAAACCTAATAACTTGGAAAATTTTAGCCAACAAGGTCCTGAACTTCATAAAATTTTATATCTGAAGAAAAATTTTAGATTTACTCTATATTTTGTTACAAAAGATGAATTTTTTGATGGACCTAGTGAGAAAAATATGTTTTATACTTTGATCAATTTGAAAACTTTTTGTTAACAAAATAATATTACAAAATGAGCAATTCCCAAAATAGATTGTGGGCTGGGTTTATCAAAATAAGAGAATATAAGAACAATGCTCAGGTATATTTTTAGAGATACCAATATTCTCATTACTGTATATTCATATAAAAATTTTGACAAGCTGATATAAGAAGAGACTTTTTTTTTTATTCTGGTTCATTAATAAATTTACAACTAGCCAAACCTGGCTAACAATTGAATGTGATACAATATAATAATGACATGCAGGAAGATATCACTCAGTAGTGTATCTTCGTAATACAGTTGTTTAAATACTCAGCAACATATGTAGGTATTGGCATACAGTATGTATATTACTCTGCATTACGTTTTTAATTTAGTTTCAAGTCTAGAGGTTTCTTCCTATTTAATCTTCTAGTTTCGTTCTCGTTGTTGAGAAGATTTACGGCTAGTTCATGGAGATGGTAATTCAAGCGTTTCTCATATTTTGTAGCGAAAATTCCTATTTGTTGTTCAACGTATTTGACTCGTAGATCTGAGTGTAGCGTTACGTTGGTTACGTACCACGGTGCATTTGCTATTATACGTATAAGGTTTTGTTTTGTTGTCGCTGAACTAGATTTATATTTGACTGCTTTGCGCAGCCCCAGAGCTGGATACCGTATGTCCAGATGGGTATTATAATTGTTTTATGAAGTAATAATTTGTTTTCAAGTGAAAGCTTGGATTTACGACCGATAACCCAGTACATTTGTTTGGTTTTGAGTTCTAGCTGCTTCTTTCTTGCGGTCAGATGTTTTTCCCATGGTAAGACTTTCTCCAAATGCATTCCAAGATATGTAACCTCTGTTTTCGCAGGTAATTTTTTATTGTTAAGTATTACTTCCGGGCATGTGGTGTGACGTTTTGTGGAAGTGATGTGTGTAGATTTTATTTCATTCATTTGGATTCTCCATTTATTTGCCCATATCTGTATTTTGTCAAGTGATTGTTGCAGAAGTTTTGATGCTTCGTCTGGATCTTCGTGCGAAGCAAGAAGTGCTGTATCGTCTGCATATGTTGCTGTTACTACATTGTCTTCATTTGGTAAGTTAGTGGTGAACAGTTGGTGAAGTACGGGACCTAGCACGCTCCCTTGAGGAACTCCAGCGTTTATTTGATGATGTTCTGACAAGCATCCATTGTAATTTACTTGGGAGTACCGGCCAGTCACATATGATTTGATAAGCAAGTAATACTGTTGAGGAAAATTAAGTTTGGTCCTAAATAGAAGTCCTAGATTCCATACACGGTCAAAGACCTGGCTGATATCTAGGAAAGCAACTGAGCAAAACTCCTCATTCTCGAAGCTTTTTTCGATCTCATTTACTACCCTGTGCACCTATTTTATAGATGAGTGTTCATTGCGCAAGCCGAATTGGTGGTTAGGAATCAAATTGTTATCCTCGATTAATGGGTTTGATCGTTTTGATATTAATTTTTCTAGAAGTTTGGAGCAACCATTTCAAAGCAGCATGATTAGTTTTGATTAGGAACTTCCGGCCATTTAAATACTTGTGGGAGTATTCTACCGACTTCACGACTGCCAATAATTCCTTTCGGATAACGCAATAATTTCTTTCTGGTCTTTATAATGTCTCACTAAAATAGGCTAAAACTTTCTCTTGCCCATCTTGTACTTGAGAAAGTACGCCACCAATGCCCACGTAACTAGCGTTTGTGTCCAGCATTAATCTTCCATGAGTCGAAGGATAGCTCAAGATTGGTGCGCTAGTTAAGAGCTGTTTGAGTTGTTCAAAAGCTGCTTGACAGTCCATTTTCCAGGTAAATCTTCTACCTTCCTTAGTGGATCGTGTCAATGGCTTGGCTATATTGGCAAATATGAGGACAAACCTTCGATAGTAAGTACATAGGCCAAGAAAACTTCTTAATTAATGTTTGTCTCTTGGTACTGGCCATTCTTTTACAGCCTTCATTTTGTGTAGGTCAACTGCAATTCCTTTTCCGGAGACTTCATGACCCAGGTAATGGACCTTTTCCTGAAAAAGATGACATTTCTTTGCAATGAGCTTGAGATTGGCCATTTTTAATCTTCTGAACCCCTCTTCTGGATTCTTCATGTGGTCCTTGAGTGTTTTACCGACTACAATAATGTCGTCAAGGTACACTTAACAGGTTTTCCATGACAGTCCAGCTAACACGTTCTCCATCAATCTCTCGAATGTTGCAGGGGCATTGCAAAGTCCAAATGACATAACAGTAAACTACTAGAGCCCTGTGCCAATAGTAAAGGCTGCCTTCTCTTTATCTTTGGGTTCCAAATCGACTTGCCAGTACCCGCTTATCAGATCTTAAGTCGAAAAAATATTGATTCTGCCAATGTGTCCAGCGTGTCATCTATGCGAGGTAGCGGGTAGCTCCCCTTCTTCGTCACATTATTAGGTCGACGATATACTCCGCAGAATCGAGTAGATCCATCCTCTTTCCTTACTAGTACCACTGGTGAAGCCCATGGACTACTTGAAGGCTCAATAATCCCATCGGTCTACATTTCTTCAACTATCTTCTCAGCTTATTCACGCTTCGCCAGTGGTAGTCTTCTTGCCGCTTGACGAATAGGTGTTGCTTCTCCGGTGTCAATTCTGTATCAGATTATATAGGTTCTTTCCTTGGATCCTTTGTCATGTTCAGAAACATCTTGATACCTCTCAATTAAATGTATCGCCTTGGTCCTCTGGTCGGCTGTCAAATTTCAGAAGGATGTTGAGATCTGATTCAATAACTTGTTCGGGATTTTACACGATGTGCTATCCTTGATATTTCCAGTCATGGTTCGGACAATCGGAAACACTGACCCTACTATTGTGCTTTCTTTGACTATGACTGGATACTAATTCATATTTATCATTCGAACTGGTATTACTTTGTTAGCCTTGATTGATGACTTCCCCACTACAACTCTAGGACCAGCTCAAAAATCATCATTTCTTGATTCCAGCACGACAATAGTCCCTTCATAAAACTTCCCTTTAAGCTGTGTTTTTATGACGACCTCACTGCGCTCTGGTAATGTCACATTTTCGGTTGAAAGTGCCCGGGCTGCACTGTCCTCTCCTGGATTTACTATTACTTCTTTTTCATTGACCCTCAAAACGCCCTTTCTCAGATCAAAGTTGGAATCGTGCTTTTTCATTATGTTCATGCCAAGTATGAGCTCATCTTTAATTTCAGCTACCGGCACACGATGTTAGAAGGAAGTATTTCCAATAGACATGGTCAAGTCCAATTCTCCAGATATAGTAGCTAGTTCACCAGTTGCAATACGTAATCGCCAATGTGTTGAACGTAATGATGCAGAGATTCCGTTTGCCAAATCAGATCTTATTATTGTCCTCGTCGCACCCGTATTCAGCAGCATTTTATAGAGTCTTCCATTAATGAATCCATCCACGAGGATGCTGTTGGCTGGATGATACAGTGAGGCGACGTAACCGATGGATTGTGGGGCTACTGAATTACGGGTCGACGATGGCCCCTCCGCATCAACCCAACTTAGTTTTCCGACTCTTCTTCATCTCCTTCTTTGGTTTTGATTGCTGTCTCAATCTTCGGTCTCCTACACATGGATGGCCCAATTCTCCACAGTTCTAGCAGCGAAGTTGTCTTTTCCCTGCAGTAATTCTGGACTCGATGATACGCCGCAGCTTTTCTTCTAGACGAGTTTCCAAATCTCCAATTCCATTATATTTGACGGCACTCATTTGTCTAGCTTTGGACTGTCCACGCGATGCTTGTTTTGCTGCTTCATGCTCTAACGCATACGATAATGCATCAACTAAAGACTTCGGACGGTATATTCGTGGTGTTTGCTGTATTTCGGTATCTCAAACCTCACACCTGACACCAATTGTAACGTTATTCATTCTAATTTAGGGGACAAAAGTTACGTAACACTACTATTCATTCTTATGATTTATTAAAATGATAAATTAGATAACCAACACTATTTTCAATAACTAATTCTAATTTAAACTGAAGATTATCATACACTACACTATAACTTAAATCAAATTATTTGTGTCAATGTTGATTTATTTTGAATAACACAATTTATTCCAATCCATAGTATAAGGTCACTGAGCCAGAAATCAATAATGCTTCTTGCTTAGTCAGCGAATATATACCGTCGGTCTCTCCTCACTAAATTTTTCCCGCAAATGTCCAAACTATTCTAGGAAATGCTAGAAGGTACAAGCAATTTTCTGGAAAACAAATATATTCGCTTCTATTTGTTGATGTAAAATATCTCCACAATAATTCTAAGCACCAGTGAAGCCGAAATGAATAATTTACAGACTTCGATTCGTTACAATACCTACTATGCTTATCAATGATGATTCAAATTGTGAAGCTTAGATTTTGAGAAACGATAAAACTATGCCAGAAAATTGTAGTAAAAAATTGGTATTTTTATACAAAGGAATTTTTGTACGAGTGATGGAATATAAAAGTTGTCTATATACCTTACATCATGTTGAATTATTGCATATAGTATGTAAAAATAATGTCAGAACACGCAGCAATCTAATTGGTACTAGAAAACTGAATTTGAAATTCGGATGTGCTGCGTACACCGATAATGTTTTTCCATGTACCCAAAATATGAATAAGTCTATTGTTAATATTGTAAATGACCTTATACCGCATCTACCAATTAATAAGGAATTGAATTCTACCTTGCTGGAATGAAATATTTGAAGTCCTCCAATAATAAAACTATTGTTTTGAATCATGATCAAACTCATGATTGTGTTTGATGATATTAGTTCTGATTTGGATAAAATAGATGAAAAGGAAATTGAATTTGACGATCAATTCACCTTATCCACATCAAGTTTATTTTCTGTTATTATTGTTTTTGCAATGATTTTATTTTTTTATAAATGATATGTCTATTTGAAATTAGCAGATAGTTCTGTTATTTTTGAGAATACTGCATTTGAAACAGTAGAGGATGAAAAAGTTGAAGTTGTCGATTAAAATGTTGCTAGCCCAAATCTTGCTTTCAGAACTTCAATTGGTAGACAGCCACGCCACCAATTTCCTTCTTAGAGGGAAGGTATTGTTGAGTCATTTTATTAGTTATTGATTATTTTGATCATCAATTATCGTAATTATTATTTTATATTTAGTCACGTATGAATTACAAGATATCTAATCTCAGTTCGCTCAAATCTAGAGCTGATAAATCACATCCTGTTATTTGTATGGTACTTATTTTGCTTGGATTATGAATTCCTTCTCGAACGTTCTAAGACTCAGAGATCACCACTCTTTGTTCTTGAATTTGTTTAGTAAGCAGTTTTAACTGTAGCCACGCTCCTCGAATGAGACTAGAAGTCAATCGTTATTTGGTAGTCTTTACCTAACCATCTTTTAACTAAGTACTCTTGTAAGAGTACTCGACAATACGCTGCTAGTTTTCCATTATCTGCCGAATGGCACATCGAGAAATACTTATGGAATCGTTTATTCTCACTGGTGAAATGACTCTCACTGATTTTGATCAATTTAAACAGCTAACCAAATTACTTTGATTACTTAGATCTTGTTGATATTCAGGAGAACCTTCCGTTGTATCTAGATTCATTTGAACGTAATCCCGATGAGTTTTCTTGATGTTTTATCACTGTAGATGAATCTTGAATTCGTGACGAAACGCCAAAGACAAAGCGTCAGTCTAAACAAGAGATTGGAGCCAGAACAGTTCCATGTGTCAGCTCCATCATAGAATCATCGGTCTTCTTGGATTCAGAAGATGAAGTGCTCATAGATTATTTAGAAAAAAATTTAATGTACTGCATGCACATATGGAGTACAAAGAACATTTCAAACACTCTGATACATAGTATTTTGCGACGGGCATAAATTGAGTTTCGCGCGAGTAGTTGATTGAGCATTTAAATCTGTAAATCTGACTAACGCTTCTAGAGAGAGTGACTATTCAAAATAACTTATGCCAGACATTTAAGCACACTTTGCAATGATCAATAGGGAACTTAGTTTGTTAGGCTTGTATGATTCATCCTCTGCTATAGTCAACATATTGTAGATTGTCACTTGATAGTTTTTACCATATATTATATGAGAGAAACCCAGGTCTTGATATTTCACATGATGATTGCCAAATCCGTTACATTAACTTTAAAATGGCTTGAATAATTTGATATCTGACTAGTGCATTATTGTTTTTTTGTTACAGCTAGTAACAAGAGTAGTTTTTCTGACAAAAATCATAATGACAGAACATATATTGCTGGAGATTCTGATTGAAATAGTATATTAGTCATACATTAAACATTGAAGGCACTACGAGAGTTAAACGGAAAACAACCGTTGGTCTCAGGCATTATGGTCCTCCTAACACACTTGATTCCTTGATTACCATAACATTGTGCTTAGAATCAATGTGATATAACATATCTGTATGAGTGGAGAGAAGCTCCACTTAGAATCAGATGTTTCTTTTCATTCCATGGCCTGTGTCTCACTTGTAGATTGTGGATTGTAGGTTTTTGATTGTACCCTGTGGACTATGAATTGTAGATTATTGATTGTGGATTGTAGCTCGTGAGTTGTGGATTGCGAATTGTGAATTGTAACTTATAGATTGTGCCTTTCTCTCAGTTACTATCGCGCGCTGCGAGCTGCTCACATTTGACATTGCGCATGCGTGGTTTGGAAGCCCGGTAGGTCACTATTAGACGTGTGAGAGAGGTAGTCTGTCTGTGTTTAGTGTCGCTAGCGACAGGTCGACTTTAGCTTATTTATCACATGTGACAATTAGTTGCCCTGATGCAACATTTATTACAAGCTTCCTTATCAGGCATGATAATTAGTTGCTCTGGTGCAACATTTCAGGAAGATAAGGATAAAAGTGACGATCACTCTTGATTCGATCAATAATAATAGTAACTGATAGCGCCGGCTATTCAGTCCGACTAATTTATAATCGTAATCATTCGCAGGGCTCCAGCCCTGCGTCAAAAATCGTGTCTGATCACGAAACAAATATGTATACTTCAATCACAGAACAATAAACTGGGTTTTTTATGCCGTCAGGCTTTTTCCAATAGAAATGTGTTTTATCGTTATTCCTATATCAGTCCTGTTCTCATATGAAACAACGAGAATATTCCTAATCGGAATGTTTTCGACAATACATTTTGGTGCCTCCTGTGAGGTGTGAACTTGTGAGGCGTTAGATAACAAGTTATGCAGTAAAGAGGATGATTGATTGGTAATAAGCATCGCTAGAGTTGGCGCAATAAGCCAGCTCGTAATCAGGATTACATCAATACAACTGCTACCAGTACAACCTGCCACATTCCATGCCCGTCATCCGCAGCCAGAAGTCAAGATAAGTTGAATCCAAGTATTTCTTTTATTTTAATTATTTCATTACACTAAAATTAAACCGAAGCATCACGAATAATTTCAATTCTCTCGCCGGCTTGCAGTATTTCGTTAAACACGTTCTCACTGGTTTACATATTTGAGAATTTATTCGTATAGACACAGTCGAAATGAATCGAGCAAGATTCATCAATCAAAAGCGTAAAACGCTTGAGAGACAATTGACCGGTGTAGAGACTTTAATTTCTGCAGAGGATGTCGACTCAATCGAATTGGAATTGAGAATAGAACGGGTAAAGGAGCAATTTACCGCATATGAAGAGCTGCACGATGAGCTCTTGTTGTTGGAACCAGATAGTGGATCTATAAATGAGATCAACGCGATTCAGGATCGATACTATACCTTGTATTAGAGACTAAATTAAACAAAGCATAATTTTGTATAACACTTGTATCAAATTCCGATTGAACATTACAATAAAACTATATTCATCTATAACTGATGTGTTCATCTCATGTATTCTGAGAGTAGAACATAACATAAGCAAACTACCTTGCCTAATGAGAAATCACATCCACACACGGGGTATATACTCAACATCATCAACACACAATCACACCCCTTTAAGTTCAGACAGGTAGAGTAGGATAATAAGGCTGAAAGATCGGACTGAGCGTCCCAGACGCTCGCGTAAATCCCAGATTCACGCGCAAACCCCAGACTTGCAGCGAGTTCTAGACTCGCCTCAGGTCCCAGACCTGGTAAGAGTATTTGATCCCGGATCGAGTATCTTGGCATCTGTCACCAGTGGGTTCATCAAGGCATTTGAGGTATTCAGTGAAAGCCAAGAACAAACCGAAGCTCGACCTTCCCACTCAGATGTAAGCGAACGTTGGACAACTGTACTAAGCAGTGCACCGTTGGTACCAGACCGGTCACTGGTACATCGTTGGGCGCCTCGGCTCCCACCACTATGGTGTTACGCGCCGTTAGGATAAGGATTAGGGAGGATATAAATCACATATCATACAACCACTGCAATTCACACACCTCCAATATACAAACACTCTCCAATACACACACGTGACTAACTCACCATAAACTCTTCAAGGTACACTAAGGACACTGTAACTTCACTCTCCTCAATAATAACACAAACTGAGGTAACAAATGGATATCGGACCATTTAAATAACCTACGTGTTGTGTAACTTGCTGAAATTCTTAAAAATAATATGATTATCAATCCTACGTGATCCTATGAAAAATATCGCCAACACTTGGCAGTCAAAGTTGCATCTCCTAGTTCAGTGTCAAATCAACAACCCCAAACCAATTCAAATGCAGCTTCCGTAACAATCGATAATAATACACGACGCATCAAATTGCCGGTAACTGAGTAACGGTGAATTAGGAAATTGGTTATCATTCAAAAATACGTTCTTTACGATGATTGATTCTCGTGAAGACATAACCAATTTACAGAAGTCTTTATATCCCAAAGACTCTCTACAAGGTGCTGCACTTGATAAAATCTCGATTTATAATGTGAGCGAGGAAACTTATGAAAATGCGTGAGAACTTTTGATTGATTCATAAACAAAAAACGTATTTTGATCGCAAACCATCTCGACGCAATTATCGAGTTACCAGTGCAAGACAAGCCCTCGCACAAGGGGCTGACGAAACTCGTCGATGGAAAGCGACAACATGTAAACATGCTCGTAGCACTAGGCATCGTTCCGGATCATCATATACTCATTTGTTTGTTGGAGCGAGCACTGTCTAGTGAAACTCGCATACGATGGGAAGAAAATCCAAGCCTGGAAAAGTTTCCGACACTTGATGAAATGTATAAATTTATTCCGGAAGTTGCTTTTAGACTATTTACTGTGGAGCAAGATGCGATACGGATCAAGGCCGGCAGCGGTAACAAGCGACATCGCTCCGAGAAGGAACATAGATCATCTAAGGTGCGAAAAGAGGAACATGGAGCTCGTATTTCATTCACTAACGATGTTGCTGACTGCCTACTCTAAGGCGAGAGGCATAGATTATACAAATGCCCTTTATTTACAAAAATGCCAGTTCAAAGTCATTGGAATTCTGTGATGGAATCTGGTTTGTGCAGGAATTATTTACGCACGCACGATGGTTAATGCTCGTTGTCACACTGCAAAATGTGCTCAAAATATCACAACACACCTCTTCATAATTTTTCACACAGACCCTATTCGAATCATGATGACTCCAGAGCTCAAGCTGCGGCAGTTCCTGGACCTTCACGCATATCAACCGATGGAAAATCAGGATCATTGTGACTAGATACTATGACTCTCAAATTGACTCCTCAAGTAAATCAGTCACAGTCGATGATCAGTGCGCAAGTTCAAGTAAAAAACGCGTCTGGTCAATTTTCACGATGTCGTGCTTTATTGGATACTTGTTCAACAGCACATTTTTTTGCAAAATGTCGTGTTGCTCCTATTGATGAAACAAAAAAGAGAACACTTTTGACGATTCCTTGCCTTGAACTTTGCGGTGCATTGGTTCTTGCTTGCTTATATCATGAAGTAAATGTTGTCTCAACTTTTGTTCCATATAGGATAGTTTTTTGGTGGGACTCGACAATCGTGTTACAATGGCTCAAAACAGTACCTAGTAGTTTGAAGATATTCGAAGCAGTTCGTGTCAAGGAAATGCAGGAAGTCACGAAGAACATTCAGTGGCGACACGTTAGATCAGAACAAAATCCGGCTGATGCATTATCTCGATCTCAACTTCCACAAGATTTTTTGAATAACAAAACTTGGTTTCATGGTCCTTCATGGCTTTCGGAACCGAAATCTAATTGACACGAGTCGGTGATGAAATTCAATAAGGAGTTACCAGGGTTAAAAAAAAACAAGTTGCTTCACCACCCGAATTGAATCTGACGAACTATTCAACAAATTTTCAGCCTATCCTAGATTAATTCGTTTTGTTGCCTATAGTTTACGTTTTTTGCGTTCCAGTAAATACAAGAAATGTGCTTTATCAATGGCAGAAATAGGTGAGGCTGAGCGCCAAGTCATAAGACTTGTGCAACAGTCAAGTTTTCATGATGAAATTACTCGCATTTCGAGTGGTCAGGATGCCAGAAGCATGAAGCTAGGATCACTGGCCCCATTAATCGATGCCAATGGCCTGCTTCGAGTTGGCGGCCGCTTGAAGAACGTCAACATTAGAATTCATCAAAGACAGCCCATTTTACTACCCTCCGCTCATCACGTGACAGATTTGCTCATTCGGGACAACCACGAGAGATTTCATCACGCAGGTATACAGTCAACTTTGAACAGTCTTCGACGTGAATTCTGGATTTTAAACGAGAAAAATCAGGTGCGCAGAGTAATTCGTCGCTGCTTAAAATGTATACGTTTCCAGGTCTCCGCAATCAATCACAAAATGGCTGATTTGCCAAAGTCTAGAGTTGACAGCCGTGCAGCTTTTGACCTCTTGGGGCTCGAATATTTTGGGCCCATGTTCGTGAAAGAGAAAAAGGATCGGAACCGTGGTCGTGTAAAAGTTTGGGGCTGCATTTTTATCTGCATGTCAACCAAAGCTGTGCATCTTGAAATCGTAAGTGATATGACAACAGAAGCTTTTTTGGCTTCATTGAAACGATTTATGGAACGTCGAACTATCCTTTGCCACGTGTACTTCGACAATGGCACGAATTTTGTTGGGGCCGATAATCAACTCCGCGAGTTGTATGCTTCCATGAAATCTGATGAATTTCGCATGCGAGTCAATAATTATGCTCAAGAACATAAATTCACTTGGCACTTTAACCCACCTATGTCTCCTCATTTTGGAGGTATTTGGGAGACAGCCGTGAAATCCTGTAAACACCATTCCAAGCGAGTTGTTGGAGATCGTTTGTTCACGTATGAAGAATTATATACTTTTGCTGTAGAAATCGAAGAAATCCTCAATTCACGTCCTTTATGCCCGATGTCTACCGATCCAAATGATCTGGTAGCTTTAACACCTGCACATATTTTAGTGGGACGACCACTCACTATGTTGCCCGAAAACGACTTTTTACCTGTTTCAGATAACCGTTTATCATCATGGCAAGCAATCACGAGAGCAAGACAGGACTTCTGGCAGAGTCGGCAACTCGAATATTCAACCGAACTGCAAAAAAGGCAGAAATGGGCTAATTCCAATGCAGGACTTAAAATTGATGACATAGTTCTCCTGATTGATAGAAATGTGCCTTGCATGTAGTGGCAGCTGGGGCGAGTGGTAGCTGTGCACCCCGGAGATGATGGAATCGTCCAAGTCGTGTCTATCAAAATGTCCCACGGAATATTCAAGAGAAATGCTGGAGCGCTTTGTACATTACCGGTTACGACTTCAACAGAAAATTTAATTTTTGTAGTATTAAAAAATTATTATCAATTTGTTTACATAATATTAAATTGTTATAAGTTAGATTTAATTTGATGTAGCCATGATTTTTTTTTTAACTTTGATTGCTCGTTTCACTCCAAAGGACGGGGGAATGTTTTGTGGGTGAACTAAATATCTCGATTTAATTTAATGTAAAACATAATGGACAATATTTTAACTCTATAATTATGATTTGGAGCCATCATGGTTTTAGTTACTATCGCGCGCGCTACGAGCTGCTTACATTTGACATTGTGCATGCGTGGTTTGGAAGCCTGGCAGGCCACTATTAAGCCCGCCGCACACGAGGCAATTTTCCATGCAATTTTGTTCACTTAATTTGCAGCAAGTTTTCTTGCGCACTGGGCCACTTTGAGGTACACTTGGTGAAACACTAATTCTCGCATCACACGATGCAAGCTGCGCCACTCATTCTTACACTAGTACGTAGACTTGGTAGATTTTCACATTACAAGTATGGATGTTGCCGAAACTAATCGTCAGAGGAGAGCAGAAGCATTTGCTGCAGTTATAGCTTGTGAATTACGAGACAGAAAAAAAAAAAGAAGAAAAAACTTTGGTCAAGAAAGTGACTTTTGAGAAAGAATCAGAACCGCAGAGTTTTGAACATTTTGTTTGACGAGCTAGTAGAGTGTATACCAAACGTGAAAAACCTGGAAATGTCAGGGAATTCAGATAAACTGGAAATGTCATGGAATCGTCAGGGAATTTCTGATATTTGTCTGGAAATAATACATCATAGGATATTTATGCATTATTACTCATAAAAGTATATTTTCACTCTTTAAGATACTAGGGCCATCTGTGCAAATCTATAAGTCTTCCAGATCTATAAATTCATGAAAAATAAATTTATTAAAGTACATTTACTTTTGTCGATTAATGTAAATTCGTACATTAATCTGTGATTATATGGAAACTTGTATCAAACTTTTGTTTTTTACTGCCTGGAATTTTATTGAAAATAGCCTGGAAAACGTAAACATTACCTAATTTCCACTAGCCATAATTTTCACTTATTTGTATCTTGAAACACCACAAAACACAATGTACTAATGAGGCACAGCATTCTGATGCGACATACAACTCAGTGATGTAATCACGTGATTTCGTCGTCTGCCTTGATTGGCTATGGGCAGCAGTCAGTGGCGCAGCAAGTGCGAAAAATAGCACCGAACCTATCTTGAAAAACAAGTCTCGTGGTAAGTCTAGTACCCCGCATCGCACCAAATTTCTTGCATCGGAGCAAGCGTGGCACCCAGTGCGGCGCCAAGTGAACAAAATTGCTTGAAAAATTGCATCGTGTGCGGCAAGCTTTAGACGTGTGAGAGAGGTGGTCTGTCTGTGTTTAGTGTCGCTAGCGACAAGTCGACTTTAGCTTATTTATCACATGTGACAATTATTTGCCCTAGTGCAACATTTATTACAAGCTTCCTTATCACGCATGACAATTAGTTCCCCTGATGGAACATTTCAGAAAGATAAGGATAAGAGTGACGATCACTCTTGATTTGATCAATAATAATAGTAACTGATAGCGCCGGCTATTCAGTCCGACTAATTTATAATCGTAATCATTCGCAGGGCTCCAGCCCTGCGTCAAAAATCGTGTCTGATCACGAAACAAATATGTATACTTCAATCACAACACAATGAACTGGGTTCCTGATGCTGTAAGGCTTTTTCCCATTGAAATGTGTTTCATCGTTATTTCTACATCAATCCTGTCCTCATACGAAACTACGAGAATATTCCCAATCGGAATGTCCTCATGAACTTTTGATGCGATATTCATTTCATTTATTTAATATACTTGATTGTGCCAATCTATTGAGACAAAGTGGAGAAATCGCTTTTTACTTACTTGTACTAAGTACAAGAAGGTATTGTGAAACCGACATACTCACCCATCGGGATTTTGATGAAAATATTCGTTCTGAGCATCCCTGAATCCATTTTGACTATTTTTTCAATGATGTCGGTACGTATGTGCGTTCATAACTCGCAAATCTCAAAACTGGTTGAGCGTATAATCTTGCGCATAAATTTTGATCTATCAGTCGTAGAATCTTGGCAATTAGTATTTAGGAATGCTGTAGCATAAGAATGATGACCTACTGTTCCAGATGCGTAAAGTTGGAAAACAATTTTAAGCACTAATGAAATGAACTATACTGTTGGTTAGTGCTTCGTTAGTGCTTCTTAGTGCTTCCAACTTTTTTATAGCAGACTCCTCTATTACGTCATGAATGACGTTCGACTGTTTTCCTGCCAACTTTACGCTAGCTGACACTTTTAAACGGAAATCGATAAGCTTGATGTCATTGGTTAGTGCTTCGTTAGTGCTTCTTAGTGCTCCCAAATGTTCTACTCTAAATGCCACAGTGACGTCATGAATCACGTTCAATTACTTTCCTGCCAACTTTACACTAGCTGACACTTTTCAACAGAAATTAATGAACTTGGTCTCATTGGTTAGTGCTTCGTTAGTGCTTCTTAGTGCTTCAAAATTTTCCACTTCGAATGCTACAGTATTGTCATGAATAACGTTCAATTACTTTTCTGCCAACTTTACGCTAGCTGACACTTTTCAACAGAAATAAATGAACTTGATGTCATTGGTTAGTGCTTCGTTAGTGCTTCTTATTGCTCCAAAATTTTCTACTCTTAATGCCACAGTGACGTCATGAATAACGTTCAATTACTTTCCTGCCAACTTTACGCTAGCCGCTAGCCTACACTTTTCAACAAAAATTTATATGCTTGGAGTCACAGGTTAAAGCTTCGTTAGTGCCTCTTGGTGCTTCCGATTTTTCTACTTCAAGTGTCATACGCCTAATCACATTTCTATCAACTTTACGCTAGCTCATACTTTCAAAATAAATTAATGGGCTAGATGTCATCGACTAGTGTTTCTTTGGTACTTCTTAGTGCTTCCAAATTCTCCACACAAAGTGCTATAGGGACGTCCTGGGAAATTTCCAATAACCTTCCTGTCAACTTCTCGCTAACTGACACTTTCCAATAGAAATTGATAGACCTGGTGTCACTGGTTAGTACTTCGTTAGTGCTTCTCAATGCTTCTGAATTTCTAGTCTTAGTGTCAAAATGGTGTAACGAATAAAAGTTAATCTTTTTCCTACCAACTTCATGCTGACCGACACTTTTCAACAGTAATTGATAAATTTGGTGTCATTGGTTAGTGCTTCTTAGTACCTTCAAAATGTTTACTCTATGTGCCATGCTGGCGTTGCAGATGGTGTTCGATGATATTTTCGGCCTGAAATTAGCAGACAATATCAAGCACTAATGAAACAAACTTTGTGATTAGTTTAGTAAGTATTCTGCTAGTGCCTCCAAATAAATTTACAGCGTGCTCCACTATATCGTCATTAATGAAAATTTTCTTCTGAAAATTCGGAGGTCGGTGGGTATTGATTTCAACCTTACTTATCAACCAGCCGAAAGAAAACTTGGCAGATTATAAGTTTGTACTTATCTTTTTCTTCCAAGTGATGCCCTGACAGTACCACTTGCAGAGCTCGTCTGTTGCAGATCGTTCATCTTCCAGGAGTAAGTCCTCAATTTTACTCTTCTGCATATACTTCAAATGGGAACTTGTTAGGAATGGTAGAAATAGGCAGTGAAGACATTTACATCTGACATCTGACATTTAATAAATCAAAAGTGACCAGGAACAGAAGAGAATCATGAAATACATCACTAATGGCCAGTTGCACCACCGTCACTTAGCTTTGAGAGAGGAATAATAACCGTAGTAACCATTGTCCATACAATAGTTGCCATATAGATATTGAAGGTCAACGACGGTGGTGCATTATGGTTTCAAATGAGTGAATTGTACCTGAGTGATCGAAATACATATGATTATCCTCCCAGTCTCTAACTGCCCATACTTCAAAATTTCGAATAGCATCACTTTGAATTCAAGCTTGACTCAATACGAATAGAGCCAGTGCATGTAGTTAGCAAATTATCCTCAGCACAAAGAAAGCATATGATTGGTTAGTGCTTCGTTAGTGCTTATAGCTAAGCAAACAATATCAAGCATCAACGAAATGAAGCTGATGGATTTATATAGAAATAAATGGAATTGGTATCTTTGTTCTGAGCTTAAATCGTATTTTTTTGATGAGTTGAGCAATTAGCTTCTGAATAATTCCTATGGATAAAATCATGGAAAAATCCGAAATATATGAATAAATGATTTATTACATAGAATTAAAATAAAAACAAGTAGTTATCTAACAGAAAACATAAATTATATTTTTGAAAAAAAATTATGAAGATCTATTTAGAATGAAATTGTATTATCGATGCAACTACCAAGGCCATTGTTGAGTATACTATTTTTGATGACCAACATTTTGAAAATCATTATAGGCGGTGATCTACGGCATGAACATTGATATTGCGACCTCACTGTAAATAGAACTTCATATTACACCCCAATCGTTAAGTTCAAATTGTATATAATACAACATGCGGATTGACCACTGTAGATTTACTGATGCGCAATACTTTATTTTTCAAATCATCAAATAACTCCCAACTTGAATCTATACGGCGACAATATGCTGTATAATGACCTGTAGCAGTTATAGATCTTGAAATAGGTGCTATATAATTACACAAACCTCTCAGAATAAATGTTTTTTCAAGAAGTTTGATGGAAATTGGTATATCACGTAATAAAGTTGGACCACAATCAGTGGTTTCAATAACCATGTGATCACAAATCTTCGTCTCGTGTATGATTTCATTACCGCATGTTTGATTTTGTGTTCTAACGACACATCTCGTGTTTTTTTCTAAGCAGGATGAAATAGCGTCAGACATATTCTTGAATGATTCTTTCAATATATTGATATTTACTGGCAATATATCGATATTTCGATCCATTGCTATTCGAGAACAAGTTTCTTGAGAGCATAACGATTTTTCAATAGCAGATGGATAATGATGCAATAATTTTGGAATTAGGGCTGCAACATTTGAAGTACAATCTACTTTTAGTGCTCCGTCTACTAGGATATGTTTTTCGAAACAATCTAAATTAGCTAAAATTTCTCCTCTCAGTTTATATGTTTGTATCTTTGGGCCAACACTCAAGAATTGTTTGATAAGAGTAATCATCAGTGAGTCATCATCAGTTTCAAAGATGGAATTATATGAAACACTATCCGCAAAAGCAGCTACAAATATCTGTAAAATAGAGTCAAACGCACATGTCTGTGAGAAAAGGAATTTATTCTTATTTATTATTATGGAGCGGGATCTAACGTTGCCATTGTTCAAAATGCCTATTCTGATTTTATCACCGTCGTTGACGTGAAGAATTTCAGGACAGGGATTCTTGTATCCAGACCTTTTTTTTCTTCCTTTAGCTGTAAATGAAGTTGAAGATAGGATTAGAATGTGATACTTACTAGATTGTTTTTGTCTTCAGTTAGATACTCACATGCCCAAAATTCTTTGAAAGTGCCTTAAAAAAAACAAAATAAATTTGAACTAGATGTAATTATTCCAATATTCTTGAGAAACTTACGTTCGTCTGTTTCTAAATATATATCAGATATTGTCAAACTATTCTCATTTGTATATGCTGATCCATTTTTAGTGGTCGGTCCTGAAATAATTTTCTTATTCTCGTCGAATTCACTTGGATCTTCCTTCTTATCATCCGCACAATGAATCTTGTCTATTGTATTATTCTTTCAGTAACAGTTGGCGTTAGTACAAGCATTCCTTGAATAGTTTGATGGTGTATCAGGAAAAATTTATCAGGTTTTTTTGGCAGATCGATCAATTTAAGCGTTCTACTTTTCAGATCATTGAAATAGCTCTCCACTATATTAGAAGATTCAGTCCTGTGACCGTAGCCAAATTTATTTGTCAAAACTGCCGACCACAGAAGAAATGAGTTCATAAATTTACTAAGACTGGTTGCAAATTCTGGTGTAAAATGATAATTTTCATCATCGCTCATAAAATTACATTTTTGTAGGCTCCTCTCTTTGATGTCTTGGAACCACTGATTGAAAGATCTTGAGTATGTCTCTGATATATCATCCAACAGAAGTCCAGTATTCTCAAACTTATTCGCTGAATCCATTGTTTCTGTTTCCTGATCTAATTCTATTAGATCACATCCTGATATTAATAGTTTAAGCTGTTTCTTGTGGTACTCACACTCAGTTTTCTCCCCGGTATATTCACTATAACTAACAATGAATAGAGATTCTAATATATTCTCCGCATCTTCTATTGAAGTAGACCTGATGAGAAGACTCATCGCTTTCATATAAAAATTCTTCTTGGGCGACCTAAACTCTTTCATACTTGGCCATTGACTGATTAATCTCATCACGTGTGCGTAATCTACTCGTATATATGTTGTCGGTAAATCATACGATCTTCCTGTGAGAATATCATAGCACAGCTCTAGGTAATTATTTAGATACATATTATTCATAGCCTAACAAGCAGCACTTAACAGTGCTAACGAATGGTCACATACCAACAATTTTGGTCTTTGTGCTCCAGATTTAATCCAAAAATTCAGCCAGCAAGATATTGTTATGGTGTCTTGAGCCTCTGATAGCATCTGACAGACAGGTATTTGGCCATTGGGTACATTCAAATGTATCACAGCACTGTACAAAAATATGTGTCCAGATATATTATTGTACGGACGATTAATTCTTCGAGTTATGGAACCCGTCGCATCTATTGCCAATCTACTAATATTGGATTTACAGTATGAATTATATACGTGTAGTTGCTCTGGGGTCCAATAATGTAAAACAAACTTATCGTAAGATAAATGATGAATGCAGTGTGAATATGGTTGTGTATATTTTAGAAGTTCTAAATTTTGTATTGGACATTTGCTTGAATTTTTTGTGTCATTGTCAGCCTCTGCTTTGCACTGTCTTAATGTTGATAATGAATATAACGTCCTAGGCTCCTTGTCTCCCAATTGCATTCTAGTATTTGCTTCTTCTCTCCGCCAGTTTATTGCTAATTGTCCTGCACGCAGAATATTTCCTAATTCAGAACGTTTTCTGCCCGTTAAATGCCTCTTTGTTTGGTTGGTATGCATTAATTCATTCAGATTACTTATTCTACATGTAATAATTATGTTATTATCCATTCGATTCGCATCACCATAGGCATCTAAAATCGCGGTACATTCCTTGCATTGAGCTGTGAATTTTAAATAATGTTCACCATTGGGCGATATGTAATGATTTTTGAAAATCCATATACAAGTATAACCCAGGGATTCCAACTCATCATTTATAACATCTGTCCATCTAGGTTGTAGACGGTATCTCTTCTTACCATCTTTTTCAATTGGCTTTATGCTATCCCATCTATCCGATTCAATTTTGAAATCGGAAATATCCATTTGTTCATCTGAGTCATATTCATTAATTTGAACTTTTGTATTACATATGTCAGCTTGTAAGCTTAATGCTTGCCAACAATTTAATTTATTCTGTTTTAAAAAAGTATATACAGCCTTTGGAGAAGTCAAGTTATGAAAATCACTACTTATTTGATACCAAATGTTAGCTGAACTTCTATTTATCGATTCTTTTACTTCCGCAGAATATTCTTTAATCTTATCGAACACTAGATCATACCGAACTTTCGATTCTCTTGGCATCTTCATCGAGCATAAAAATAAAAAAAAAGTCAAAATAAGATAGATACGAAGTCAAAAATTTTCAAACTTTACGAAAAGAATGAATAGATAAGTATTGATTTAAATATAGAATAGTTGATTCTGATGTATTGTTTATAGCTTTTTATAAGGTGGATTGCATAAAAAAGATCTTTTTTTGGATCTTTCTAACTTCAAGTAAATTGCTCCAGCTCAAATCGGCAATTTCCAACTCGGCACATTTACAGGTAGTCTCTGCTAATGACTTCCCAACTCGGCACATACGAGTATCTCAGGTACATGCAATGATACCCAACTCAGCACACTTGCAGGTACTCTGGGCATTCTAATGTTTTTAAATCAAATAAAATCTATTTTATGTTTTTTTTTTAATAATCATACAAAATTTGACATACAATAATACAAAATCAAAAAATAAGTAGGTTGCATCTTGAAATGAAAATAATAATTTCAGCGTTATCGTGGATTAACTTATTTGTCGTTATTACTCGATCTCTGGACTCGCTCATGATATGGAAAAATGGTTTGCACTTTCGATTAACACACCGCTACTTCACTCCACCAGATAAAAATTTTCGATTTGATTTACTGAATCTATGTTTTTCTACAATCAATAGTGTTTTCCCACGTTGGCTAGCTATAGTTGGCAAATTGATTTCTTTGATGTTGTTGATTGAACTGTTAGATTGATTATAGATAGCTACTAAGCAAAACATTTTAATTTATATTTTTCTTAGGTTTTAAGCCGATAATAGGGATGGGTTTTTTTGCAAGCACTTGTTAAGATGTGCCGAGTTGGTCATAAGGATCACCACCAACCCTTGACTGATGTCCCATCGGGAGAGCGAGTTTGGTAAACTTGAATTATTCCCATATTTATTTCATTGTTTCATTTTGGTTAGTTCATATTCAAATAGGAGCGCTGGTCGACTAGCGCGCAAAGCCGCTTAAAGCCGCTGGGGTACAGTGCGAGTAGCGCGCGAGCTACCTGCGGTATACCCGCACATGCGACCTTTTTTATGAGCTAAGAAAAAAATTAAAAATGCAGTTTGTTTTGCAAATATTTTTATTTTTTAATTTATCAAATAACAACAAAAAAAGAGTTTTAGCCTTTTTTGAATTTTTGTTCTACGTTGAACCAAAATGAGATTTCACGCAATCAATTACTATTTGTACTCACTCTCTCATTCCACGTCCACCTCCCTTGTTAATTTGTACTGTTGACAATGTCTCAAAATATTACAAAAAACATTAAAGAAATTACAAAGAAATATCATAAAAAATAACAATTTCAGAAAAAAAAAACAACATTTTGAATGTGGGCGAAGGCGGCTACAACTCTGCAAAAACACAGAGTGGAAATGTTACAGAAAAATATATGAAAAAACAAAGAGAAACCATGAAAATGTTGATCATAAATTGAGTATATAAGTCTCAATAATTCGGCGATTGCATAACATATCATACCTATGCGGCCGTACCATATAGCTATGTATATTATGAGCTTGGACTATGTTAGAAAAAAATTTCAAAAAAGGCTGAAATCCTCTTTTTCTCTATTATTTGATAAATTGGAAAATGAAATGATTTGCAGAAAAAAGTGCATTCTTATTTTTTGTTTGAGCACAGAAAAAAGGTCGTGAGTGCAGGTATACTGCAGGTAGCTCGCGCGCTAGACGCACACCGACTGCGCGCTAGTGGTACAAAAAGGGGATTATTTTTATAAGCTGCGCGCTACTGGCACATGCCCTAAATAGGCAAGTTATGTTCAGTATAATAATTACCTCTAAATAATCACTTGACTAAGCACGTCATGTGAGATTCATATATTTAATGTATGATCTTCAATAAATTAACTGAAAAGAAAGTAATATAAACTCAAAAAACATTCAATGGAACTGCAATGTCTCGGCCAAGTACAAAAATCCCCTATTTCGATTGATTCCCTTCAAAAGAAGATCTTTTCACTGTTTGACATGTCCTTATCATTTCGGGGTTATAAGGTCCTGATATAAGAGGTAGGCTCAAGTACCTTGCAATCTGAATTTATCAATTCTGTGGCGTTACGAAGTACGCCGGGTCAGCTAGCAAATTTATAAAAAAGCTTTCGAATTTAATTTTTTTATCCTACATTTTTTGAAATACACATCGTTTGAATAGAATATTCCGATACGTCTCTGTTTTTCTATCAATTTTATATTGGGATAATCCTGTACTAATGATGTGGTTAGTGCCCGGCCCAAGGATCGTTTTACTATAATTTTGCGAGAGGTATATACAATACAATTTGCTAGTTTTGACGTAGAACTATGTTTTTTTCATCGGTATAAGGAGTTGAATGACACAGCAAATATCTAACACACTCTAAAAGCTTATATCTGCTGGAATAACAATTACAAGACAATGAATCGAATGCGGATAAAAAGTTTAAATAATATCACTTATCATGAAACCACTTTCCATCCCTTACTTCAACCCTAAAATACGGTAACATGAACTAAAAATTATAAATGTACGTAGCTCCACATTTTGAGTTGATACAGTCGTGAGTCGTCATTGTGTGCACCTTTTAACTTCTTCAATATTAAACTCAAAAGGTCTATATTCGGTAAAGAGCGGCCTCGATCTTGGCACGAAACTACCTGGAGCTTTAATCCCCTACTTGAACTCGGCACTATGCTATGGATTAGGATTTGTGACTCAATCGTTCCCAGAGCAAGATTTTCTGGACACATGCGATTTTATATTAATAATAAACCAAACTCAAATTTAGCCGTACTTTTAAATGAATCTAATCACACGTGTGACATCATCAACTCAAAAGTTCTTCGTATCGTAGACAAAATAATTTTTTTCCATTTAAGGTAGTTGTCGTGCTATGGGCATAGTATCAGAATGTTCAATATTCTTGTACACTTATTCAGAATATTATTATACAATAATCCCTAAAATTTGAAGTCGATTGACCATCTCAAACTCTAGATAAACGCAGTTAAATCTCAAATTTTTAACATGGAGAGCAATGGAGAGTATACATTTTAGGCAGCAATTATATCAGTTTTAATTTTTAATGAAAAAACTAACAGTCAGATTCTTATTAAAAACTAGGTGTGAATTGATGTACATGTTCTGCGTACTTGAAAATAAAAAGAAAACTATTGACTACTTCATTGTTTAGATATGAGAGTGCAAAGTTGAACATTTTTTATATAAAATACGTCGCGACACGTTGAACAGAAACAACTTGGAAACACTGTACATCACTAAGCATTGCATTGTACTATCCGAATCCGACCTGCAAATTCAAACGGAAAGAGATTAAAATAGATGCTTAATAATGGTTTCAGTAAAACAATAATATCTATTATGAATAAAATAAATTTTATCTAAGTTTTTTTGTTTTAAAATTTGCCTTTATACGTTAGATTTTTGGACATGTTCTCTATACTGAGATAACAGTTAAACACATTGTTGCCAAGCTATTTTTCCGACCAGTAATCGTGTATATACGATGAACGTGTTTGAGATACACTCTCCGACAAGAAATTCAGGCATCCACTAGATTTATTCTAAATTTGTTAGTCTTAATTCATTGATATTATCATAAAAATCTATGTACTGAACTATCTGTATTATGAACACGTTCTGACAAGAATAACAAGCATCTATATATATCAGCTTGCAAAGCGTTTTCTGTAATTACACTAGACTTTACTTTTTAACAATAATGTACTACGACAACAGCCTGAATGCAACAAAATCCAATGTAGAAAATACTTAAAAAAATTGAATGCTTAAGTTTGTCCTATACATATTTATATGTTTTTTCATAATACCTGCATTGAAACAACGCGTTCCAACGCCTGTTTTGTCAGTCGAAACAAGACAATTGCAGACAAATGCGAGTGTAGCCGGGCAGGAACAGGCTTGTTTCTGCCCTAGGGGAGAAACAAGCTTTTTTCTGTCCGCTGAATTAATTCTTTACATCGTTTTTCCCTGGCAGAGTCGCATTTGTTCATTGTCAATCTCTAAATGAAAATCATATAACCTTAGTTAATTTGACAGTTGTTGTATTCGGAACTGTAAATTAAATTAAAAAGACTATTTGTTTCAAGAAAAAAAGTATTAATACGACAATTTTAAGTACATCACAACATCTTATTGATGAAGCACAAGCAGCTACTCTCGATTTGTTACCTGCAAAATCAAAAGAAAAATATTTACTTTGTTATGACAAATTTGTAATGTGGAAAGTTTCAATGCAGGTATTATGAAAAATACAGTGTGTGGCACGGGACAAAACACGATTTCAGCCGAGGGTCATGCCGGCCCTCGCTTCGCTCGGGCAAGCAACACTCACCCTCAGCTGAAATCGTCTTGTTTCGTCCCTAGCCACACAATATACTATTATAATAATGTAGATATGTACGGGCAAGAAATAAGTCTTTTTTTCATATATAATATCATAAGTGGTTAAATTTCACCGGAAATTTTTTTAGATTGTTACGAGAGCTTGTTGCTTAGCAATTTATTGAGTGATTTTTGATCAATATCACGAAATAAATTGGTAGCAAGCTCTCGTAACAATCTAAAAATTTTGCCAGGTTAAATTTAATCACGAATGGTATTCGCAAGATTATTTTTCCCATCCAAATTCATCAATATATTCCAGAGACTTGACTCTGAATCTGCTCATTTTCACATTCAATCTGTCTGTCAGTTTGACAGATGCTGAATCAACGTGGCTGAATATTCTTTGTTTTGTATATATAAGCAACAGACAAAATTTCCAAAAAATTTCCACTTGAAAACCGTGTAGGTTGTACCACGTGACGTCGAATGGTGCAATTCTATTGGTCGAAATTTGGATGGTAAAAATAATCAATAATATTTTTTTTCTGAGGTTTCATTAAATATTATTTGCAGTAGTATTTTAATACAAATTGAGTTTTGAATAAAATAAAGAGACTTATGAAACCAAATCTTCCAGGTAGATCGTGGCTTTATCTAAAAATTAACAGTGCCGAGTTCGTGTGCGCCCCGCGCTAATCGGATTAGCATTGGTGCCGAGTTCATGTTCTTGGTGCCGAGTTCGTGTACGCCCGCGGTAAAATAGGATGAAATAAACCACTCACCTTTAAGCAGAATTAATGACCGGGATCAGTAACACTAAAAATAGCAATACTTGTTGCTGTAAAAATGTAAATACTCAAAATGTTTTCTGAAATCGTGTAGTGTAACGTTGTGAGAGCGTTGAGACCTGAATGGCAGAAAATATAATAATGATGACATTCAACAGCCTTGATTTCTTGAATTGACTATATACGTGATACTTAATTTGATTCGGGGAGCCCCCGAGTTCTGCAATATCGGCGCCAACTTTATATTTGTCTAACCAGCGTGCACTTAGCTGTACAGGTAGCCAAGCTGAACTAGAGGACAGAATGATAGCGTGGAAAATTTCAGATGATATTTTTTTCGATACAATAAAAATGAAATGTTTAATGAAATGACGACGATGGGTTACGGTAGAATTAAGTTAGAAAAAAATTTGATACACCGAAAATTGTAAAAATGCTTAAAATAAGCACACAAAAAATCAATTCAAGCACAAAAATCGGAAAAAAAGCAAAATAAGCAAAAAACACTGTGCCAAATTACCATATTTTGCACAATTAGTGAACATTTAAGAGAGTTTTTTTGATGCTTTTAATATTTAGCGTAAGCATCATGCTTATGGATCCGCTCTCTAGTGATCACCTAGATACCTTCTTGCATTGTTTTTTTTTTTTTGTATCATTTTTTCTGAAGAAGACTTTAGGATAGAAAATTGAAACGTCAAAATAGAATTGAAAAAAAAAACCTATTTATTATAATATAATTTTGAAAACATGTATAGATCATTAGAAAGATTTATTCCAATGAACAAAGCTCTCAATTTCTATGACAAGTTGAATTTGAGAAACAGCGCGCTTCTTGAGTTATTATAGAATTTTGGGGCTGAGACCTGACTTCCCGATTTTCCTACGGCACATTTTTTGCACAATCGTGCGTATTCGACGCACTTATTTATTACAAAATTGTTCCATAAATTATGAGAAGTATCGTATTCAACGTACTTAGGCAATTTCCCTGGAATATTTTTCCTCAAGTTAGTAGTTTCTCTGTAGTCGTATAGTGTAAGTATATTTTGAAAATTTATCTCGTGCGTATTTTTGTAACAACATTTCTTTATGTGAGTGTTTCTACTATTTGTAGTTTGAACTGGCTCTGAAGATGATTCTTCAAGGAATCGAAACAGATTAGCATTTTAAGCTGATTGAAGATTATTGTGGACAAGATTTTCTCTAAGTTTTTTGAAAATTTTGCCATCCTATTATCATTTTCTGCACTTGAACGTTTTTTCACTCGAAAACAAAATGTGATTTTCCAATTATGCTTCCCTACCTTCGTACGATTTCGCCTCTTATTCAACAAAATATCCTCTTTGGGAAAAGAAAGAAATTTATATTTTTTTCTGCATGATCTGTGCCCACTATCACAATTAAATACAAAACATCTTATGTCGATTCCACAACCTTTTTTGGAAGAAGATGCTAAATGAAGTGAAACTATTGATTTAACACCATACAAACATAAGCCTAATCTAGCTACCTTTCAGTTGCCTTATGTCTTCAACAATATTACATGTTGTGGTCCACTCACACAACACATTAAAAATAGGTAATTGCATAGTTGTGGACTCGATATAAACTCCTGTGAGCCAAAGCAACCATTGTTCAAACAAATGATATTATACATCTGTGATGAAGCTACTCCGAATTTGTTGAATTGGCCCTCAATATGGCACATCGTTTTATTCAAAGACTTAATTTTATTATTTCGGATACACTATTACATCTGATACACTTTGACAGGCATAATACATACATTTTATTCGTCATACATGAATGAGAAAGTTCATTTGTCAATCTATGTATAGAGCAGCTCGAGTTCACCATTAATATAGCATCAACCAATAACACCAATTAGCTTATGTAGAAAATAGTTAGCTCAATATCTTATCAGAAAACCGTTATTTACAAAGCTTATTCTGTTGAAACTTTGAATCTTGCCGTACATTCGCTCATAAGAATCATTGAAAGCTTTTTGTGAAGTTATCCTGGCTTTCGGCATTGTTACTCCAACACTCGAAAGCACAAACAAAGCTCAAAACAATGATACCAAACTCATCTTTTCTTGGAAATATTAATCAGCTTTCATAATGCTCTAGGAGGAAACCATTGTTTACGGTGTCACTGAGTGATGAGTTGGAATTTTTTGGAAGGCACTATAACCCACTAATAAAATAGCAACCAACAATGTATAGTATGCTTAATATTGTTTGCTGAGCTCATTAATTTCTATTTAATGGTGCCAGCTAGCGTGGAGTTGGCGAAAAAGTAACAAAACGTTATTCGCGAAGTCACTATAGCACTTCGTGTGGAGAATTTGGAAGCACTAAGAAGTACCAAAGAAACACTAGTCGATGACACCTAGCCCATTAATTTATTTTGAATGTATGAGCTAGCGTAAAGTTGACAGAAAAGTGATTAGGCGTATGACACTTGAAGTAGAAAAATCGGAAGCACCAAGAGGCACTAACGAAGCAGTAATCTGTGACTCCAAGCATATAAATTTTTGTTGAAAAGTGTAGGCTAGCGGCTAGCGTAAAGTTGGCAGGAAAGTAATTGAACGTTATTCATGACGTCACTGTGGCATTTAGAGTAGAAAATTTTGGAGCATTAAGCAGCACTAACGAAGCACTAACCAATGACATCAAGTTCATTTATTTCTGTTCAAAAGTGTCAGCTAGCGTAAAGTTGGCAGAAAAGTAATTGAACGTTATTCATGACACTATTGTAGCATTCAGAGTGGAGAATTTGGTAGCATTAAGAAGCACTAACGAAGCACTAACCAATCACACCAAGTTTATCAATTTCTGTTGAAAAGTGTCAGCTAGCATAAAGTTGACAGGAAAGTAATTGAACGTTATTCATGACACTACTGTAGCATTCAGAGTGGAGAATTTGAAAGCACTAAGAAGCATTAACGAAGCACCAACCAATGACATCAAGTTTATCAATTTCTGTTGAAAAGTGTCAGCTAGCGTAAAGTTGGCAGAAAAGTAATTGAACGTTATTCATGACAATACTGTAGCATTCGAAGTGGAAAATTTTGAAGCACTAAGAAGCACTAACGAAGCACTAACCAATAAGACCAAGTTCATTAATTTCTGTTGAAAAGTGTCAGCTAGTGTAAAGTTGGCAAGAAAGTAATTGAACGTGATTCATGACGTCACTGTGGCATTTAGAGCAGAACATTTGAGAGCACCAAGAAGCACTAACGAAGCACTAACCAATGACATCAAGCTTATCGATTTCCGTTTAAAAGTGTCAGCTAGCGTAAAGTTGGCAGGAAAACAGTCGAACGTCATTCATGACGTAATAGAGGAGTCTGCTATAAAAAAGTTGGAAGCACTAAGAAGCACTAACGAAGCACTAACCAACAGTATAGTTCATTTCGTTAGTGCTTAAAATTGTTTGCCAACTTTACGCACCTTACTGTTCCCATAGCTACCGACTTGGCTGAGAGCGCACTTCAATTGACAGATTTTTGGAATTTTTTAGATAAATCAAAAGCGATTAGACGTGAAACGATGTTGTGTTTGATTATATATATATATATATATATATATATATATATATATATATATATATATATATATATATATATATATATATATATATATATATATATATATATATCGACAGCTGTCATTCTTCCAACAAATGGGGAACATTCAGTTTGAACCATAGGCGCACTATAAGATTTTTGACAAAACTTTGATGAATTTTCACTCTGTATCCAGAGGATTTACGGGAAAAAGTTATTAGAAAAAATTGTTATGCTTGACAAATTGCATCACAGGTTAAAATTAATGTACTTATTTCTGTTACACCCTGTATATATATATATATATATATATAGGGTGTAACAGAAATAAGTACATTAATTTTAACCTGTGATGCAATTTGTCAAGCATAACAATTTTTCCTTATAACTTTTTTCCGTAAATCCTCTGGATACAGAGTAAAAATTCATCAAAGTTTTGTCAAAAATTTTATAGTGCGCCTATGGTTCAAACTGAATGTTCCCCATTTGTTGGAAGAATGACAGCTGTCGATTGGAAGGAGTAATTTGCAACTTTGAGTCATCGTAGTCTTGTCAATCATTCATTTGAAACTGGAAAAATATTAGTATTTTGGCAATACATTGTTATTCGCTCACCTCGATTATTCTATTTTTGTATATGTTGGAAGAAAGACTGGATTCGTCCCTGCAATCAACAATTTTGTCTTTTAGTCGTATTTTTATGTCATTTTCAAGAAGTTTGATTTTTATTCAGGGATTTCACGTATATTTTCGGATAGTACATTTCTTAAGCATAAGATTGTCTGCACAAGTTCATTGCATTTGAATCAGCTGATTTGAATTGTCTGAAACTGTGTCACTGTGTCAGGAGAGTCAGGCTGTGCTGCCATCTACAAGCAGTTCGAGAAGTAGCTGCTGTTCCTAACCTACTTCATCAGAAACATGAAGAGAAAATCTTTCAACGATTTATTTGAAGAAAACGGTAGAATATTGAATTGAATGTATTTCTAAATTAATTAATTCACTTAATAATTTAGATAGAATTATTAATACATGAAATTTTGAAGATTGTTTTCTTGAAGAACAGAAAATATAACCTATAAACCAGAATTTGGTAATTGATTTTAAATATTTTCTGAAATATATGATACAATATTTTGCTTATTCAGCAGATCAATTCACGGGGCATACTTCATTGAAACGACCTGAGTGTGAGGTGTGAAGTTTGTAATAATATGAGAAAAACTAATACATAGGTGCTTCATTCATAAATTGATGTATTTCATTCGTCTCATCTGCTGTTTTACGTTCCAGATAAACGTTAGGTTCTAAATATTCCATGGTATTCCCATCGTAATGTGTGAGTGCATAATATTTTGACATTAAATACATTACCATAACCACAATAATTCAATTTTTAGTGAAAAATGACAATTCGGAGATCGTTCCAAATAGATTTGCTAAGCTAATCCTAAACTGCCCATGAAATCGTACACAGAATTAATAAGTTATAATCTGTTTTATTCCAGAATTTATTTGAAGGAATTGATAACTCACCTATGTCAAAATCAATTATTGTTCCATTGCAACTGCTACTAGATCCGATAACTATACACCTGAACGACTCGTTTAATTATAGGGGATGAAAAATGGTAAAAAAAGATTAGAATTCGGGAAAAAGTTACTAAGGAAAATTGTTGGGCTTGACGAGAACTATAACTGGTTAAGATCAATGTACTTATTTCTGTTACACCCTGTATATATATATATATATATATATATATATATATATATATATATATATATATATATATATATATATATATATATATATATATATATATATATATATTTATATATATATATATATATATATATATATATATATATATATATATATATATATATATATATATATATATATATATCTATATATATATATATATATATATATATATATATATATATATATATATATAGGGAAAAAGTGTATTTGAATCAGTGGCGTCGCTACAGGGAAGCAAGTGGAAGCAACGCACTCGGACCCCTGGCTTCAGGGAGTCCTTTTGAAAATTATATATTTGATTACCTTTTTTTTATTCTTACGTTATCTTCGGGGACTCTCCTATAATGGTTCAGGGACTAGGAAATCGAAGTAGCTGTAAAATAGTGAGGTCAAAAATCTGATTCCTATCAAATATACCTGAAAGATGAAAATTGAGGAAATGAGGCTGATTACAGACTTTAGTTGTGTTTTATAGTTACAGTGTATCTACTCAATATTCTTTCCAATTGAAATTACTCGCAAAGAGCACAACAATGCGTGTATAGAAAACTTTGTACCCCTTTTCAAGCATATTGTGCGCACGAAAGAATGAGATTTGGCTTACTTGAAGTTCATAAGGAGAGGAAGTACGAAAAGCTCAAATAATATATCTACAGGATGTTCTATCCCAATTTATCATTGAGAACAATATTAATTGGCGCCGGAATATCTCGAAAAATATACATCGCATGAGGAATGTCAGACATTCAATTCTTACTCCACAAGGACAGAGGAAAGGGGAGGGGGAAATATGTAAAAATAATACTTTTTATCTCTTTTTAAGCATATTGCGCGCACGAGAAAATGTGGGATTTGATATTCTTGAATGGTCATATGTAGAAAGATTGCAGGACGCTAAAATAATATACAGGGTATCCTACTCTGATTTACCGCTGAAGGCGCTATTATTTGCAGCTGGAATATTTCGAAAGATTTACACCGAAATGTCTGATATCTAATTCTCACTTAACGAGGGGTAAGAGGAGAGGAATATACATGAAGAGAAAATTTTGTACCCCTTTTAAAGCATATTGCACGAACGAAGGGATGCGAGATTTGGCATACTCAAAGCTCATATGTAGAAGGATTGCAGGACGCTAAAATAATGTACAGGGTTTCCAATTCTGATTTACCGCTGAAGGTGCTATTATTTGCAGCTGGAATATTTCGGATGATTTACACCGATATGTCTGATATCAAATCCTCACTTGAAGAGGGGTGAGGGGAGGGCAGTATACGTGAAGAGAAGACATTGTACCTCTTTTTGAGTATACTGCGCGCACGGAGAAATATGAGATTTGGCATACTTGAAGTTCATATGCAGATAGATTGCAGGACGTTAAAATTATATACAGTGTGTCCCATTCTGATTGAAGGCGCTGTTATTTGCAGCTGGAATATTTCGAATGATTTACACCGAAATGTCTGATATCCAATTCTCACCCAACGAGGGGTAGGGGAAGGTAAATATACGTGAAGAGAAAACTTTGTACCCCTTCTTGAGCATATTGCACGAACAAAGGGATGTGAGATCTGGCATACTTGAAGTTCATATGTAGAAGGTTTGCAGGACGCTAAAATTATATAAAGGCTGTCCCATTCTGAATTACCGCTAAAGGCGCTATTATTTGCAGCTGGAATATTTCGATTACACCGAAATGTCTGATATCTAACTCTCACTGAACGAGGGGTAAGGGGAGGGAAGTATACGTGAAGAGAAAACTTTGTATCTCTTTTCAATCATATTGCGCACACAGAGAAATGTGAGATTTGGCATACTTGAAGTTCATATATAGAAGGATTGCGGGACGCTAAAGTTATATACAGTGTGTCTCATTCTGAATCATTACTTGAGGCGCTATTATTTGCAGCTGGAACATTCCAAATGATTTACACCGAAATGTCTGATATCAAATTCTCACTTAACAAGGGCTGAGGAGAGGAATGTATACGTGAAGAAAAAACTTTGTACCTCTTTTTAAGCATATTGCACGAACGAAGGGATGTGAGATCTTGCATACTTAAGGTTCATATGTAAAAGGATTGCAGGACGCTAAAATTATATACAGGCTGTCCCATTCTGAATTACCGCTAAAGGCGCTATTATTTGCAGCTGGAATATTCCGAATGATTCACACCGAAATGTCTGATATCTAATTCTCATTTATCGACGGGTAAGGGGAAGGAAGTACAGGTGGAGAGAAAACTTTCTACCTCTTTTTAAGCATATTGCACAAGCGAAGGGATGTGAGATTCGGCATACTCAAAGTTCATATTATGTAGAAGGACGCTGAAATTATATACAGGGTGCTTCATTCTGACTCACCGTTAAAGGCGCTATTATTTGCAACTGGAATATTTCGAATAATTCACACCGAAATATCTGATATCTAATTATCACTCAACGAGAGGCAGGGAAGGGAAGTATACGTGAAGAGAAAACTTTGTACCCTTTTTTAAGCATATTGCACGCACGGGGAAATGTGAGATTTGACATACTTGAAGTTTATATGTAGAAGGATTGCAGAAAGCTAAAATTATATACAGGGTGTTCCATTCTGATTTATCGCTGAAGACGCTATTATTTGCAGCTGGAATATTCCGAATGATTCACACCGAAATGTCTGATATCTAATTCTCACTTAACGAGGGGTAAGGGGAGGGAAGTATACGTGAAGAACAAACTTTGTATCTCTTTTCAAGCATATTGCATGAACGAAAGAATGTGAGATTTGGCATACCCAAAGTTTATATGTAGAAGGATTGCAGGACGCTAAAATTATATACAGGATGTCCCATTCTGATTTACTACTGAAGATGATATTATTTGCAGCTGGAATATTTCGAATGATTCACACCGAAATGTCTGCTATCTAATTCTCACTTAACAAGGGGTAAGGGGAGGGGAGTATATGTGAAGAGCAAATTTTGTACCTCTTTTTAAGCATATTGCACAAGCGAAGGGATGTGAGATTCGGCATACTCAAAGTTTATGAGTAAAAGGATTGCAGGACGCTAAAATTATATACAGGGTGTCCCATCCTGATTCACCGTTGAAGGCGCTATTATTTGCAACTGGATTATTTCGATTAATTCACACCGAAATGTCTGATATCCAATTATCACTCAATGATAGGTGATTTACCACTGGAGCCGATGTTATTTGCCGCTGGCATATCTCGAGAAATATACACCGAATAGAAAATGTCTGATATCTAATTCTTACTCTACGAGGGGTGAGGAGAGGAATGTATACGTGAAGAGAAAGCTTTGTTTATTCTCGAGCATATTGCGCGCACGTAGAAATGTGGGATTTGGCATAATTGACGTCCATATGGAGAAGGACCGCAGAACGCCGAAATTATACACAGGGTGTCTTGTTCTGATTTATCGCTAGAAGGGATAATATTTGTCACTGGAATATCCCAAAAGATATACATCGAATGAAAAAAATATCTTGTATCTAATTCCCACTTCATAGGGATTGAGTGGGAGGGGAGGACGTATAAGTGAGGAGGAAACTGCGTATCATTCTCTGAGTATATTGCGCGCTTGAAGGAGTGTGAGATTCACTATAATCAACATCTATGTAGAGAAGGACCGCAGAACACTAAAATTATATACAGGCTGTTCAATTCTGATTTACTGCTGAAAGCGGTATTATTTGCTGCTGCAATATCTCGGAAGATATACACCGAATGTAAAAATGTCTGCTCTGATTAGTACTTCACGAGGGGTAAGGGGAGGGAAATATACATGAAGAGAAAACTTTGTACCTCTTTGTAAGCATATTGCGCGCACGGAGGAATGCAGATTTAGCATATTTGAAGTTCATATGAAGAAGGACTGCAGAACGCTAGAATTATATATAGGGTGTCTCATTTTGACTCACCGCTAAAGGCGATATCATTTACCGCTAGAATATATCGGAAGATATACACTGAATGAAAAAATGTCCGAAATCTGATTCTTACTCCACGAAGAGGGAGAGAAGAGAGATATACGTGAAAAGAAAACTTTGCACCATTTTTAAGCATATTGCGCGCTCGGAGGAATGTGTGACTTAGTAAACTTGAAGTTTATATTGAAAAGAAATGCAGAACGCTTGAACTATTTACAGAATGTCTCATTTTGATTCACTGCTGAAAGCAATACTTCTTGCAGCTGAAATATATCGAAAAATAAACACCGAATGAAGAGAATTCTGACATCTAGCTCACATTTCACAGGGTTTAGGGATAGAGGGAATACGTGAACAGAAAATTCTGTACCCTTCCTAAAACATATCGCACGCACAAAGGAGTTCGATATTTAGCATACTTGAAGTTCATATGAAAAGAGACAACAGGAAGCCGAACTCATATACAGGATGTGAAATTCTAATCTATCACTGAAAGTAATTTTTTGTGATACTCCAAGTCATTTTTGTGTAACTCCAACGCCAAGCAACAGACAAATAAAAACAAGCTATATTCTGGAAGTATGCAGATTCTTAGTAAACTCAAAAACCCTAATCTAGTATTTGAGCAAATTTCAACAAATCGAAGAACTATGCATTTCTCCTCGGTACATTTAATATAACATAAATTTTATTGGGTACTCACAGAATGATCTAAATAGACTGAATAGATATTTTTTTGAGAACGTCGGATTTCCTCACTCATAAATTCCAGAACTTCACACTGTTTTCTGCTTCCTTGTTGAAATGGAACATTGTTGCCAGTATGAAAAATATATTTTATTTTGTAAACGGATGAAAGTACTATCGAACTCCTCATTTGCCTCCAAAATGAACACAAATTTGATCTAATTTGACGAACGCGCGCAAAATTCGAATACCTGGCGAAAATGTCTTGTAAAATGGCCATCCCAATAACTGTTTTACACGATTCAATTCCTTCATCAATAAATTCACGAAGTTTTATTTTGAATTTATTGGATCGTATAGTACGAAATACTTCGTGAACTTTTTCTTCATGAAGAAATTCATGAATCTATAAACGAGTTTCCAGGGAGTTCTGAGGTTTTTTCTTCACATTTTGTCGTTGCCAATCTTTGAATTTGGCATTATCTTTGTTTACCTCTTACTTTTTTTGCAGGTAAGATTCTAAAGAGTGTTTTTTCTTGAGCGTGTCGTGGTTTCCATATCATAAAATGGTATATGGTTTCCATTTTATGGAATGGTCTACAGAAACTTGCGAGAAACGCAATACAAAAATTAAGGACAATAAAATGACAACTGATATTCAGGTTGATACTCCTAAATTCTTCACAATAAATTGATGGAAATGTTCATATGTGTAAGTACGAACCAACATCAATCTGCATGACAATAAATTCACAAAGAAATTCAAGGAAAACTGCATGAATATCTTCATCAATAAATTGCATCGTGCAAAACAGGAATTAGACATACTTAAAGCTCTGTGACAAACTTTTTGATCGTAAATTTTTGAAATAGTGGCTTAAAGTCTTTATTATGCTGAATATCCATGAAAAATGCAACTTCATGTTTCGCTAATACAGAACATTCTTACTAGATTCAAAAACTTTAATCTGTTATCCAGAAGGTTTTAACAGTTAGAAGAAATAATTAATTCTCACCTCAGTACATTTATCGACTCTTTAGGAATCTCACTTCCTCATAGAATAACTCAAATGGATTGAATAAATATTTTTCCAAGAACATCAGATTTCTTTACTCATTTATTCGCAAAAATTTTTACCAATTCCTAAGAAAATTGGAAGAATACTGGACAAAATTGTTGTCAATATAAGTACAACGATCTATTTTGTACACGGATTAAGTATTGTCAAATCCTACATTTGCCTCTAAAAGTCACAATTAATTTTTACACAGTTTAACCTCATTTTGGAGAGAGCGCGCGAAACTCAAATATCTGGCGGTAATTTCTTGTGGGATTGAGATTTTTACCGTATGTTATCATACAGTAAACTCTGTGACAATGTTTAGATTGGTCATTCATCAAATAGTTGCTGAAAATCATTATTATGTTGAATGTCCATAGAAAATTTACCCTAATGTCTCGCTTATGAGAAACATTCTTACAAAAGTCAAGAACTTCGATCTAAAAATAGGAAGAATTCCAACAATTCAAAGAAATATTCATTTTTCCCCTCGGTTCATTTATTGACGTTCAACAAATTTCACTCGCTCACAAAATGATTTAAATTAGTGTTTCATCAAGACAAGATTACTTGTCTTGATGATCATTTCTTGTCTAGTCTTGATGTCCAAGACAAGAAAATAAAAATTCCTTGTCTTGTCCATTTCTTGACGATGCATTTCTTGTCTTGTTTTAAGAGTTCCCCATTCTTGATATTGAAATTTTGGGGGAGTCCCCTTTCTCTATCGCTTTATCCAGTCCAAACGCTCAAGTTCAGCGTTAGTGTCTACTCTTCACCCTCCCTGAAAGTTATGTTAGTGAACGATTCTATCAACGTTTTCCAAGATTGCCACTAAAAAAAAAAATTGGAAAGTCTGTCATTCTCAAGTTTAATTCTGATGAATTTTCATATTTCAGACTCTACTAAACCCTAAAAAACATAAGTTTGAATGCAATCGGTCGGTCTGTCTGTCTGAAAGTATGATAATTTAAGAACTCGTACAAATTTACGATTTAAATTCCATATATGAGTTTTTTATTAAAAAGCTAGGTTTAAGTTTGTGAATGAGCTTTTTCAATCAGAAAATCCTGAAAAGACTCTCTATTGCCGGAAATACTCATGTTGCAATGACTGAAAGATAGTTGCCGTCTCTCACCGTAACAATAGCAGCTGTCATTTTGGCAATGACAATGTCACTTTGACAATGACAGCTGTCCCTTTGGAAATGACGCTGTCACATGGACAATGATGTTGTCACTTTCATAATGACAACTGTCAGTTTGACAATGACAAATGTCATTTTGACAGTTAGGGTGACACTAAATTCATGAAACAGTGATTTAATTGCCCGCATGTAATTTATTGTCGGGGAAAAACTTTGATGGCCATACAGCAGATTTTATTATTTCAATAATGGCTTAATATAAATATAGGTATTTGAAAAAGTCTTGATTCTTGATAGTACTTTATTGTCTCGTTTTGAGAAATTGAAAATATTTCTTGTCTTAGACTTGTCTTGATTTCAAGACAAAATCAAGAGAAGATCAAGATTATTTCTTGATTCTTGAGAAACACTGATCTCATTATTTTAATAAATCAATAAATATGCCGATTTGAGAGACTGATTATAAAGATATCGCAATTTCTTGACAAGGAGCCTTGAATCTTGATATTACTTTCTTGTCTTGTCTTGGGAAATAGAAAATACTTCTTGTCTTGATTTCAAGACAAGATCAAGATTATCCCTTGATTCTTGTGAATCACTACATTCTTTTGAATAAATTAATCAGAATATAAAGTTTTACTTCTACCGCGTATGAACTCACACTCCAATTTTTTGTTCAATTCATCCAAATTAAAAAGTTTGTTGACCGATATGATTAAAGAGCAAGTAAATTTACTTCCAGAGTATATATATATAGTCGGTTACTCTTTTACCCGTAGGGTGTCGAGTTTATTTCAAACTATGTATCTACAATATTCTTCCATGCTACTTTGTCTATAGCCAGTTTATGCGCTTGTCTATTCGATATTTGTTTCTTTTGCAGAATTTCTTCAACTGTGTCGTCCCATGTTTTTTGGGGTCTTCCTCTACTTCTTTTTCCTGTAGTTCTTGATTTCCACACGGATTTAACTTTTTTTTATTGTGGTAGTCTAACTATATGTCCAAACCAGTTTAATTGTTTTTCTTCTATCAATTGTTTGACAGGTTTTACTTCAAGTTGGTTTCTGATATCCTCATTTTTAATTCGGTCTAGTTTGGTTACTCCTAGTATAGATCTCAGACATTTCATTTCCATGGCTTGTAATTTACTGGCTTGTCTTTGGTTTGTTACCCAGGTTTCGCTACCATATAGTAAGATCGGCAATAGTATGGTTTTGTATATTGTTAATTTGGACTTCGTGGAGATAGTGCTATTACTTAAAAAGGTTGTTTTGATTTGATAGAATGTTCTAGCTGTAGCCTGTATCCTGCTGTTATTTTCTTCTTCAAACCCTCCTTTGGCCTCTATGATACTTCCAAGATATTTAAAGCTTTCTACCTGGCCGATCTTTTTTGAGTTTATGTATATATCTACACTTTTAGGTTCTTTTCCTATAATCATTGTTTTGGTTTTGTCTATGTTTATTTTCATATTAGCTTTGGAGAGTTCTTTTTCCCATGTTGAAACGTTTTTTTGCAGCTCTCTTCTGGTACTTCCAATTATAACCATATCATCTGCGAAAAGCAAATCAGACAATGTGATTCTGTTTAGATTAAGATGGCCTACAGTTGTTTTTGTTGTCTCTTTTGTTGCTCTCTTCAAAATTTCATTAAGGTATATTATAAATAGAAGTGGACTCAGATTTCCTCCTTGTTTTAATCCCTGGTTTGTTGTAAATTCTTCTGAAATATTATTTCCTGTTCTTATGAGGTTTTTGGTGTTTTTGTACATGTTTCGTTTGCTCTTGTCAATTTATCTCCCACTCTGTATTTATCTAATATCTCCCATAGTATTTTCCTATCGACTTTGTCAAATGCTTTTTCTATGTCAATAAAGCATAGAAATATTTCTTTGTTATATGTTAATGCTCTTTCTGTTAGCTGTCTTATAATAAATATCTGGTCTTGTGCACAATATCCCTGTCTGAAGCCGCTTTGTGGTTCTTCCAGTTTGTTCTCCGCTTTCTTTTTGAGCTTTGTTGTTAAAATTGATTCGTATGTTTTTGCTGCTACTGATAGTAGGGATATTCCTCTATAGTTCGAGCAGATCCTGCTGTCTCCTTTTTTGTATATTGGCATTATTATTGTTTTCTCCCAGTCTGATGGTATATTTCCCTCATTCCAAATTTTGTTAAATAGTACGTGAAGAAACTTCCAGAGTAAATTTATCTTATTCAACAAATTCTGATGACTTTAAATTCCTTAACGACTGTTATTGATTATAGAATAAATTTTCTCCAACACTGTTTTGAAATTGGCATATTCCATAACCAAAAATTATGTTGGAACGAATGAAATTTATGATCGAGGAAGAACTGTGATGGCCACAGCAGATTATTCAGTTTTACTGATAGCATATCGAATGTTTCAACGAATAGATTTTAGTTTACAGTCTATAAAGTGTTACTTTTACTGCCTAGGCAGCAAAAATGTCGTTTCCACAGAAACCACCCAACAAAGGCATAAAAACTTGGCAACCGATCAATAAATGCATAGAAGCATAATTTGATGACGATGATATTTTTAAAAATATTGAAATTTATCATAAGATTAATCAAATTCGAACAATCCCCAAAAAAATCATGTATTCAACATTGCAAGAAAATCAAGATTCACTGTCTTGCCTAGATTAATTGACTCGGCTACGTCTTGTCTATGATACTCAAGCCGCGTCAGTGAATCTACTTTCTTGAACAAATAACTATTTTGCTCCGAAAAATACAACTTTTTTTTGGTTTTTTTTTTTCAATCGAGTACATTACAAAACTAGAAATTCGAAAACTATATTAAGGATGAATTTGATGACATTAATTCAGTGAATATTGGAAATCCTTTGTGTGCAAATACAAAGTTAAAATATATTACCTTCACAATATAAGTTGCTATTTTATCTGCCTAATCGATAAAGTGACACTTCACCTTGGCAGCGGAGACTCACAAGTTGCTACTTATGTGATGCTAGAGAAAAAAAAACTATTTGATGCATTTTGAGATAGGATTTGAATATAAAATTGTATTGGATCCGTATAAAATGTGATTAATCACTCAAGAAAAGCATCAGCTTGTCTTTCAGGTGTCGTGGTGGAAAAACTTTTCATTTTGTGACCAATTATATCGCATTCCATTCTAGCACAATGAATAACTATCATGCCTTTGGTATCAATAATTTCCGCTTCTTTTATATTAGAAACATATATGTCTGTATTTAATGGTGTGAATCAGCATTTAGAGGAGTGTGAATGGTCCTTTACACGTCATGTGTGGTCTTTATTTCGCACAGCTGTGCCTGTGAACCTACGAGCGTACCCACTATGATAGGAATACAACACACTATGCTTTCTGTTCACACACTTCAATTCAAACATTTAGTAGTTCAAGCTTAACAAAGTGAGCCAAGCACAAAAGTCGATAAACAGATGTTCTATTTCTACAGGTTTATACATTTGATCATTTAGATCAGGAGTCAGCAACCTGCGGCACTTTGCAACTTTTTGTGCGGGCTGCCAAAGCACAAAGATGCGAACCTGCCACTCCTAGTATGAAGATTATCTAAATAATCTTACAATACATTTGTGAGATTGCAGAGTTAATTTTGACTTTTGGGAACAGTTGTAACATTGACTACCGATCTTTATTCTGAGTGCATTTTAATTCTTGTCAATATCCATACCTTGCGAAACCATGAATCATTCTGCCCACATCAAAACAACTGGTGAAAGACAGAATAGAACAGGTACTGGTCTAGGTTGTGATCAACACTAATACTATGTTCTATTCTGTACAAGGATGAAGTATCATCAAATCCTATATACGCCCCCAAAACCAACTATAAATATTCACATAGTGAGCCTCAGTCGAAAGATGCGTGCGAAACTCGTATACCTGATGGCGGCAATTTTCAATCGAATTGAGATTTTCACGGTATATCATCACACTGAAAGCTTTGTGACAGAGTTTTCTGGTCGTGAATTCAGCAAATAGTTCCTGAAAGGCATCATTATGTTGTATATCTGTGAAAAAGTCCATTTGATTCTAGGTAGACTCAAAGAATCAAGTATTATATTCAGAGAAGCTTCAACAATTCACGAAACAATTTAATATTTTCATTGGTATGTTTTAAATGACGTTTAATGAGTTCTACTTGCTCACGTTATGATTCAAATGGATTGAATATATATTTTTCTATGATCATCAATTCACCTTACTCATAGATTTGCAAAACTTCCACTGTTTTTTGAGATAATGGAACAGCTACCAGTCAACAATTTCATGAATATGAATACTATGTTCTATTCTATACACGGATTAGGTATCATCAAATCCCTTATACTTTTTCTCAAAGCTCACAATAAATATTCACATAGTGAGCCTTATTTGGAAAAAGTGCGCGAAATTCGAGTATCTGGGAGCAATTCACTATAAGATAATGATTTTCACAGTATGTTATCATACCAAAAGATCTGTGACAAGACGTGAGTTCATGAAATAGTTGCCAGAAGTCATTACAATTTCGTATTTGTCACTTTTACCGAAGACATTCATCTCTGTCCACATAAGATTTTTCAATCATTTATTCAGACATTTTCCGCTCCAAATGATTATACTCATACGTTTTTTCCATGAGTTGTCTTCAGGACTAGTTGATCGCATTGCAAAATATCCGTAGATAATGAATTCAAATGAAAAAACTAATTATGAGAATCGGTTCAGATTTGCAGGTGATATGCGGATAATACAGGAAAACTCATTTAACATAAACATTTGCTGTGCCGTTGGATTAACATATTTGTGAACAAATTTCATTATTCATATCATATTCCATATGCTTTCCAAAATATAGACTAGTATTACATTGATTTTTAATATTCACAATGTGTCACAATAAGCGCGCCGCGTCGGTCAGCTGAAAGTCAAACCCATTTGTGGAATCCGGATACTCCTCTCCGTACTTCACCTGTTCTTTTAGTGATGTATCGGCCGCCGCTTTCTCACTCTACGTGTGTGGTCTTCTGTTCTGTCATTTTTATTTATGATCTATCAGCTATACTCTATCTATCTATCAGAAATGATCAGGACAAAGAATCTTGTTCAAAAAATTGTGAATACTCATTTAGAGCTGGATTTATTAGAACGAACATAGCTTATACAAATTGATCGAGATACATTCCCAATATCTGAATGCACTTAAGTATGATTAAAGAAACACTTCTCCTGAGAAATGCGAAATATGTTACAAGAAAACAATTTAACATACAAAGAAGCTCCAGGAGAATAGAAATAATGGATCCATGGTTTGATTTATGTAAATAAAAATAGCTAAAACGTATTGATTGAGGAATATTGTACATATTTGAACGAATTTGAGCCCTGTTGAAGGCATACATTTTGTCCAAAACAAAATAATAAGCTTAAAGACAACGTCCAAAATACGTGGTAGCTCCAAGAAACAGAAATTACTTATTTATGACTTGATTTATTAGAACAAATATAGCTAATACAAATTGATCCAGATACATTCTCAATATCTTAATTCATTCAAGTATGATTCAAGGGACACTTTCTCAGAAAAATGCGATAATATGTTACAAGTAAACAACCAAACATACATAGAATCTCCATATGAATTGCAATCATGTATTTATGGTTCGATTGATGTGAATGAAAATAGCTAAAACGTATTGATCAAGGGATATTGTATATATTTGCTTGAACTTGAGTTTCGTCGAATGCACACTTTTCGTTCAAAACAAGATAATAAGCTTGAAGATGACGTCAAAAATACGTGGTAGCTCCAAGAAATAGTAATTACTTATTTATGACTAGATATCATCACACTGGAAGCTCTGTGACAAAGTTTTCTGGTCTTGAATTCATCAAATAGTTCCTGAAAAGCCTTATTATGTTGTATATTCGTGAAAAAGTCTATTTAAATCTAGGTAGACCCAAAGAATCAAGTATTATATTCAGAGAAGCTTCAACAGTTCACAAAACTATATAATATTCCCCTTAGTATGTTTTAAGTGACGTTTAATGAGTTCTACTTGCTCACAAAATGATTCAAATGGATTGAATAGATATTCTCCTATGACCATCAATTCACCTTACTCATAAATTTGCAAAACTTTCACTGTTTCTCAAGATAATGGAACAGCTACCAGACAAAAATTCCATAAATATGAATACTATGTTCTATTCTGTACACGGATTAGGTATCATCAAATCCCTCATACTCGCCCTCAAAGCTGACAATGAATATTCACATAGTGAGTCCTATTTGAAAAAAGCGCGCAAAATTCGAGTATCTGGGAGCAATTCACTATAAGATAATGATTCTCACGGTATGTTATTATACTAAAAGATCTGTGACAAGACGTGAGTTCATGAAATAGTTGCCAGAAGTCAATACAATTCCGGATTTGTCACTTTCACCGAAGACATTCATCTCTGTCCACATAAGATTTTTAAACTATTTATTCCGACATTTTCCGTTCCAAATGATTATACCTATGCGTTTTTTCCATGAGTTCTCTTCAGGACTCGTTGACCGAATTGCAAAATACCCGTAGATAATGAATTCGTATGAAAAAACTAATGATGAGAATCGGTTCAGATTTGCAGGTGATATGCGGATAATACAGGAAAACTCATTTAACATAAACATTCGCTGTGCCGTTGGATTAACATATTTGTGAACCAAATTCATCATTCATATTATATTCTATATGCTTTCTTCCCATGAAAAAGATCTATCAGAATAATTACGCAAAATGTAGCCTAGTATAACATTGATTTTTATTATAAACAAAAAACAATGTGTCACAATAAGCGCGCCGCGTCGGTTAGCTGAAAGTCAAACCCATTTGTGGAATCCGAATACTCCTCTCCGTACTTCACCTGTTCTCTTAGTAATGTATCAGCCGCCGCTTTCTTACTCTACGTGTGTGGTCTTCTGTTTTGTTATTTTTATTCATGATCTATCAGCTATACTCTATCCATCTATCAGAAATGATCAAGACAAGGAATCTTGTTCAAAAAATTGTGAATACTCATTTAGAGCTGGATTTATTAGAACGAATATAGCTAATACAAATTGATCGAGATACATTTCCAATATCTGAATGCACTAAAGTATGATTAAAGAAACACTTCTCCTGAAAAATGCGATAATATGTTACAAGAAAACAAGTAAACATACAAAGAAGCTCCATGAGAATAGAAATAATGGATCTATGGTTTGATTTATGTGAATAAAAATAGCTAAAACGTATTGATTGAGAAATATTATACATATTTGAACGAATTTAAGCCCTGTTGAAGGCATACTTTTTGTCCAAAACAAGATAATAAGCTTAAAGACAACGTCCTAAATACGTGGTACCTCCAAGAAATAGTAATTACTTATTTACGACTGGATTTATTAGAACGAATATAGCTAATACAAATTGATCCAGATACATTCTCAATATCTTGATTTACTGAAATACGATTCAAGGGACACTTTCTTGAAAAAATGCGATAATATGTTACAAGTCAACAACCAAACATACATAGAAGCTCCATATGAATTGCAATCATGTATTTATGGTTTGATTGATGTAAATGGAAATGGCTGAAACGTATTGATCAAGGGATATTGTATATATTTAAGTGAACTTGAGTTCCGTCGAAGGCATACTTTTCGTTCAATATAAGATAATAAGCTTGAAGACAACGTCCAAAATACATGGTAGCTCCGAGAAATAGTAATTACTTATTTTCGGCTGGATTTATTACAACAAATATAGCTGATAACAAATTGATTAGGATACATTCTCAATATATGAATGCATTCATTCATGATTAAAAAGACACTTCTTCCAGAAAATGCGATAATATGTTACAAGACAACGGTCAAGCATACGTAGAAGCTCCAAGAAATCTAAATCACTTATTGGTGGCTTGATTAATGTGAATAAAATAGCTAATACTTATGCATTGACTCAGGAATATCTTCCACATTTGACTGAACTTTAGTTCCGGTAAAGGCACACTTCCTGTTGAAAACACGATAATTTGTTATAAGACATCGTCCAAAATACGTGGAAGCCCAAAAAAACAGTAAACACTTGATCATTACTGGATTTATCTTAATGAATACAGCTAATACAAATTGATCAAGGTACATATTCAATATTTGACTGCACTTAGATATGTTTGAAGGCTCACTTTTCTTAAAAAAATCGTTAATATTCTCACAAATGTGAAATATTTGAACGCGCATTGACCAAATCGATGTTCAATTTTCGGACGTGATTGAGAGCCTATGGTTACTAGATGTTTGGCAGTTGCCAGGCAACAACTGTTAGACATTCAAATGTAGTCTTATTGGCCATTGTTGGAGTTGGGTAGGAGGTAAGGAGTAAGTGATTCAGTAAGAGTAACAGAGCGCGATATTGTGATCATACGAAATTACAGAATAAATATTCGCTCTGTAATCTGTGTAAATAAATTATCCACAATTGAATTTGTGACAATATGTTACAAGACATTGTTCAAAGATAAATGAAAGCTCCAAGGAATTGTTATTACTCATCTATGGTTTAATTCATGTAGTGTTTCACATTAATCAAGAAATAATCTTGATCTTGTCTCGATACATCGTCCAAAATACGTGGAGGACTAAAAAACTAGTTGACATTTATTCATAGCTGGATTTATTAGAACAAATATAGCTAATCAAGATTGATCAAGGTACATTCTTGATATTTGACTGCACTTAGGTATCATTGAACACTCACTTTCCTCAAAAAAATCGGTTATAAGTAACAAGACAACGCCCAAAGATACGTAGAAGCTGCAAGGAATTAGAATAACTTATTTATGATTCAATTTCTGTGGTGTTTCACAAGAATCAAGAAATAATCTTGATCTTGTCTTGAAATCAAGAGAAGATTAAGACAAGGAGTATTTTCTATTTCCCAAGACAAGACAAGAAAGTACTATCAAGGCTGAAGAAATCTTGATATGAAGAAATGCAGGACATTGTGAAGTGACCTTTGAAGTTTGACCGTGAAACAGAAATTTAGTGTTTCATCAAGGCAAGATTTCTTGTCTTGATGACCATTTCTTGTCTTGTCTTGATTCTCAAGACAAGAAAATAAAAATTTCTTGTCTTGCTTATTTCTTGACGACGCATTACTTGTCTTGTTTCTAGAATTCTTGATATTTCTTGATCTTGATTTTTAGGGGGAGTCCCCTTTCTCGATTGTTTTATTAAATCTGAACACTCAGTTTAGCGTTAGTGTCTACTCTTTATCCTCCCTGTCAGTTATGTTATGAATCGATTTTAGCAACGTTTTCCAAGATAGTCACCAATAGAAATGAATGAAAAGTTTGTCATTGTCATGTTTCAATCAGTATTTGCAATTGTTATTGTTATATGATATAGCAATGTTGCTGAGAATCAACAATTTTCTTAGAGTATTAGGGATTCTACCAATACATTTATCTTCTACATAAACGATTTAATCACCGGAAACTGACGACTTATGCTTATATGTATCAAATATCTGTTACGAAAATCATAGTCACCGATACTTTCCATTCTCCCCAATAGTTTTAAATCTGTAAATGAGCTTCTGCAACTAGAAAATCTAGAAAAAGACTTTTCATTTCCAAGAATACTTATATTGTGAGCCGCCATCTGTCACCATAACAACAACAGCTGTCATTTAGACAATGACAACCGTCACATCGACAATGACAGCTGTGAACGGGAAGCAACACAAGGCAATAAATAGAAAGTTTCCAATGTTTGAAAAGATATGTGTAATTATGTCTGATATCAACAAGATGGGTGATCAGATTCCAACAATTCAAGTTTTTTATCTCTCCTAGATTGGCGTACATAGAATCCGAAAAGTCCCGCAATGCGAGGAGGCCGCACAGCACAATTTGCCACAAAACTATATTATACCATTTGTATATGAATAGAATATCCCTCAATCAAGTTACATTTTAGTTATAATTATTGCGATACTGCTACCAATTATACTAGAAGTATTCGACTATCTATTGTTGTTGCCGCCTCTTTACATATACCGACTCTGACTTCTTGGGTGGTCGCATTATCAATAACTTTGGTCTCATTTCTCTTTATCAGAGGCGTCTCAAGCGAAGGCGCAAGGGGTGCACGGCATCCCGGCGCCCTGTCCTTGAGGGCGGCAGTTGGGCCCCAAACACAATTCTTCAAAAATAAGACCAATTTCTTCAACAGAATATTTTAGCTAATACACAATCAACGATCCACAATTCATAATCCACCATTCTATTTTGGATTGGGATTAAAATTGTGGATTTTGGATCAGGAATTGTGGATTTTGGATTGGGACTAGGATTTTGGATTAAGACTGAGTTTCTGGATTTTGGATTCAGATTGGGATTGTGGGTTTTGGATTGGGATTGGGTTTCTAGATTTTGGATTTTGGATTGGGATTGGAATTGTGTATTTTTGATTGAGATTGGAATTGTGGATTTTCGATTGAGATTGGGGTTATAGAATTTGGAGTTTAGGTTTGGGTTTCTGGATTTTGGATTTTCGATTGGGACTTGGATTGGGATTGTGGATTTTTGATTGGGATTGGGGTTGTGAATTTTGGATTTTGGATTGGGATTGAAATTGTGGGTTGTGAATTGGGATTGGGATTAAAATTGTGTATTTTGAATTGGGATTGTGAGTGTGGATTTTTAATTGGGACTGGGATTAAAATTGTGGATTGTGCGTTGAGATTGAAATTTTGTATTGGGATTCAAATTGTGGATTAGGATTAAAAGTGTGAATTAACGTTTGACATTGAAATTATTAATTGTGGATTGTGGACTGGGATTCAAATTGTGGATTAGGATTGATAGTGTGAATTGAGGTTTGACATTGAAATTATTGATTGTGGTTTGTAGATTGAGATTAAAATTTTGGATTAAGGATTGGGATCAAAATTATGGATTACGGATTTTGGATTGCGGATTGAGATTGATATTGTGGATTCTAATTGAGGATTGTGGATTGTGAATTGGGATTAAATTTGTGGATTGTGGATTGGGATTGAAATTGTGGATTGTGATTGAAATTGTGGATTGAGATTCTAATTGTGGATTGTTGATTAGGTTTTAAATTTTGAATTGGGATTGAAATTGTGGATTATAGATTGGGATTAAAATAATTGTGGACTGGTATTCAAATTGTGGATTGTGGATTGCGATTAAAATTGTGGATTATGGATTGGGATTGAGATCTAAAAAAGAGAAGAATGATGAAGAGAGGGAGGTAGGGGGGAGGGGCGCACTTCATATATCTTTGCACCCTGGCGATCAGTAGGTTAGAGCTGCCTCTGCTCTTTATATTAACAAAATGCCTCATTTTGGCCAAGTGTTATTTGCTAACATATACAATTTAAAATTCCAATTTAATAATGGATTCTTGTTTGAAAGTGATAGTAGAAATTATATTCTTCCTTCCCGAACCTAATAATAGGAGAAGTATTGTAGTCGCTATTTTTTGACAGTTTGAGATTTTGATGAATCTTCCCATTTAGATCTTTCTGAACACGACAAACATAATTTTGAAGAAAGTGGGTTCGTCTGTCGGTCTCTGTCAGTCTCTGTCGGTCTCTCTGTCGATCTGTCGGTCTGTTTGAAATCTAGATAACTTAAGAACGCTTACGAATTTACGACTGAAATTTTATACATATTGAGGTTCATCATCAAAAAGTATAGGTTCAAGTTCGTAGATAAGCTTTTTCCAATCAGCGGTACTAGAACTTAATTAATGAAAATTCTTAGTTTTTTTGCGTTTATTTCATAAACGGTACCTCAAGTTCGGAGTACGCTTATATTTGAAGTATGAATTTGAAAATCTGCTGTGACCATACAGTTAACAGTCTCCCCTGATCATAGATTTTGTGACCAGTTTCATCGCTGCTCCATAAATTTCAATCAATCAATTAATTGCATATTTCATAGTGACAGCTGTTATTGTCAGTGACAGCAGTAGAGCTGGGCGACTATAGAATCCCATAATCGATATTCCAAGAAAATATTGATTATTTCGACCGATTGATTCGACTCATCGATTATTTTGATTAATCGATTATATTGATTGATCCATCGATTGAATATTCTAATATTTTGATTTATCTAATATTTTGATGAATCGATCGATCATTTTGATTATTCGGTTAGCCAGATTAATCGACTAGAATATTTTGATCAACTGATTATTTCCACAAGTTATCAGTCTTATTTGAAGATTATTTCATTTGGTTATCGATTATTATCTATCTTGTATTTCCAGATATTCGGTTATATGTTTAAATCAAACTTCAATTGATTCTGTTACGTTGAATTTGAAAAACTATCACTTTTATATTGATAAATAAATTACAGGTACAGGACAGGACAGGACTGCAAGTCTTACAAGAGTCAAACAAGATACCTATTTGTTGAAGAAGAAATTAATCACTTTTGATACGATAGATATTGATTAACTTATGGTTGATGGTTCTTTAAAAGATCAAGTAAATATTCTTTCAGAATTCAGACTCCAGACCAAGTACGTTGCACAAATTATAATTAAATTGAGTTTCTTGACGACATACTTATTGCTATCAAGTGACCGACAATCATCATGATCTAATGAAATCTTTGTCCACTCAAAGTAAACCAATCTGTCCTTCATGAACTGTGCAAACATTATAAATTGAAGTACTCTTCTGTTTCATTTCATGCCAAAGACAATCAATATAAAAATGATCCAGATAACACTAGCACACAATGAAAACACTTTAATTTATTTAGTCTGTTTTTGACTGGACGCCAAATACGATCCTTATTATTACGCTGAACGCTTGCTTAGTCAGCGGCGGCAAGTGTCTTTGATCTTTTAAATCAGCTCAATAAAGGCATCTAGCTTATGATTCCATAAACTTGTGAGTTGTGGATTGTGATTATGAGTAGATATATCGATACACGAGATATTAAAACATAATTACATATTTTATTTCCGACTCGGTGGAAAATACCTCCTTTTCTCCGTTTGAACGACGTGGAAAATACCGTATTTCTTTTGTCTGCCGGTAATACATTATATCTTTCTACAAATATAAAATGATCAAATCTTAGCAACTGTCAATCTGTCAATAACAAAAATATACGATGACACCGATAATTTAATTATAAAAAATGGATTTAATGAATACGTTGAGTACAGAAAACTCTAAAAAAACATCGAAAGTTGACGTATGAAAACAGGCGAGGCAAATTGCAATCAGTTCCTTGCCAGATAAATTATTATATAAGAGTTTCCAGTTTTACTTTTTACAGATATTGAATTATTTTTTTGCGAGTATTTATATCTTTTCTTTCCGCAAGTGGTCTTGTCGGGGGGCTCCGCCCCCCAGGCCATCCCCTGGACCCTCCCACAACTTCGCCTATGAAACCTGTCAGGAGCCTCGCCCCTGATCCCTACCGAGAGCTTCTGCGTGTGACACACAAGGCGGCACTTCCGGTGCTGGTAATTGGAAAGAATATCCTGTGCACTATGAAATGGAATAAATTCCGTCCCTAGTTTTGGGTATTTTCCACCGAGTCGAAAATAAAATAGCATATGTCTCTCATGTGAAAAACCTGCCAAATTCCGCCCTGTTGTGAAGTGATTTGCAATCACCTACGTTCCGTGTCAAAATATCGCACTCGCCAAAGGCGAGTGCGATATTTTGACACTCCACTCCGGCGATTGCGACTCAATTTACAACACGGCGGAAATGACAGATTTTCCACAGGTCGGGCATAATCTACTATTACATCAAAATCCCGATCTCTGCATTAAATTAATTTTGAATAATAACCGTACCTTACAGACCCATGCAAGTATAAATGATAATCGAGGATGGATCAATCGAATTTCCGAGAACGTTTATCATTTATACTTGCGCAGGTAGGTAAGATACAATTATTATTTAAAATTAATCAAATTGATGCAGAAACAGTGGCGTGATTCGGCAGGGGCAAGGGTGGTAGTTGCTCCCCCTAAATCTGGCACGTACGATCACATACGCTCATGTCACATGCGCTCCAATATAATCAGTTGATCCTAATAATCGAGAAAATCGATTGATCGATCGGGTGATTGATCGAAAGAATAATCGATCAATTAATCAATATAATCAATTGATCAGACTGATCGATCCATCGATTAATCAAGATTATCGATTAATCAAAATAATTGATTAATCGGAATTATGAATATTTTTTTGTAATCGATAATCAATTATGAAATCCCATATAGGTCCAACCCTAGTATGCAGACAAGTGGAAACTGAGTCAACGTCCTTCACCTCCCTTTCAGTGGATCTGCGTTTTTGAATATGATAAAGTATTCATCAGTCAGTATTTTCAGTTAGTCAGTATACTCCGAATTATCCGTCAGTCAGTATACTCCGTCAGTCCGTATATCCTGCTAGCCAGTACAGTCAGTCAGTATGCTCCGTCAGTCAGTATATCCTGTCAGTCAGTACAGTCAGTCGGTTTACTGCGTCAGTCAGTATATCCCTACAGTCAGTACAGTCAGTAGTCAGTCGGTATACTGAATCGGTCAGTACAGTCAGTAGTCAGTCGGAATATTGAATCAGTCAGTGCAGTCAATTAGTAGTTGATCATTTAGTCAAGCGGTCAATCACTTGATTGTTGACGGTCTTATTGACATAATATTTGACATATCGCTCTTATTTGAGTCTTATCTTTGTTTGTTTATTTCAACCATACCAAATAGGAATATTTGATTTTGAAAAAAGCTGTTACTTTTCTGTTGCGTGTACCCCGTTCTTCTTTTTCAGTAAAATTCTAGAAGCTTGGACATCATATCTCCACAAAGTTACCTTGGCACGTACAACAGCCTGCCGCTCCGTTAGCAAATGACGCCCGAGTTTTAAAGGAATAAAGGCTATTCTGTAACTCAATCGATACATTTTCATCGATCATTATCTATTTCAGCCAATGAACGTAGGTAGCACTGACAGAAATTCTGAATATTCGATTGTTACAGTTATTTCTATTTGTCAAAAATCTTATCGATCGATAATAAGTTAATGATTGTGTTACAGAATACAGCCAATAATTGTAATTCTTGTTGTAATATCATTATTTTTATTCCTATTCATTGCGACGAATGTCACTTTCCATCGTCGTACCACCACATACCGCAATTCCGTAAGTGGCTTGGTGGTTAGGACGACCGACCGACGTTCAATAGTCCCAGGTTTGATCCCGGTCTATGGCATCTATTTTATAATTTCATTTTTGAAAAGTTTCATTTACTTGTAATACTCAAGCTTCAGGATATCGCTGTATATATTTTGAAGATGAAACAATAATTCAACGGAAATTACGGTAGTTGTAGGGCAAAAACACTTCAGCAGAAAAGTCTCATTTAGATGTTATTTTTATTTAAAGTCCAGGACTTTGAATATAAATAATATCCAAATAAAACTTTCCTGCTGAAGTGTTTCTGCCCTACAATCACCGTAATTTCTGTTAAATTATTGTTTAAACTTAGAACAAGTCGATGTTACTCTTTTTCAACATATGTATTTAAAGTTTTTGAAATTATTGTAAATACTTTCGCTAGAGTCAAGTCCGCAAATTACCATAAGATGACTTCTAGAGTCAATATGCTATTACAGTATTGATAGCTTGGTGGCTAGAATGGGCTAATAGCAATGTGGTGATCGCGGGTCCAAGTCCCAGTCAGATTGAATTTATTTTACTAATTTAAAGCGTTCTCAACCCCATCTAGTAACTACCCACGAATTGAAATTCAGTTAATATCAGATATTTGTATTTTGCAATCCAACCGTCGATATTTTTCAACAATTTTGAGGTCTAAATTCGCACAATTAAGGCCCCTTGAAGTGATGGGGATTTTGGATATTAAAGGCGCTACTGCAAGTCAGCAAAATTCTATGCGAGCAAGGTAAGCGCCTTCCTCTAAACCAGACCTCAAGCAAACCCCCTAGCGATCTAGATGGCCGAAACCCCTTGTTGCGTGTATTATATCCTCAAGTTTTCAGCAAAATTTCAGAAGCCTGGACATCATCTCCACAAAGCTATTTTGGCACGTACAACAGCCTGTCGCTCCGTTAGTAAATGACGCCCGGGAGTAAAGAAAAAGTTAGCGACAGGCCTAGCAGTACGTCACATATTTCTGACGTCCAAGCGGAGGCGTCATAATCCAAATGGAATTCATTCATTATTATTCATCTCGTATGTAATAATATACGTGAGAAAACTCACAGCAAGGGGCGAGTTTAGCTATATGGGTATACATAAAAAAAACATCGTTTTACTACCGCTGATGTAATTTCTAGGTAATCGCTAGTGTCGCCATCTCTTCAGAATTGTTTGAATCACAAAAGTTATCTGCATGTGTTTTACATTACCGATTTGTGACTTAGTGCTCGCAATAATTGTGATCATGAACAATTTTGCACGACAAACTTCAGTAATAATTGAAATTTTTCATTCCTACAAGCCACTAATACATTGGCATTTACAGCAGAGAACACAACCAAATGTGAAAAGTTACCTGCATTGCCGACTGCGGGTAGCAAACACGCACAAGTAGCCAAAGACGTGAAGTAGCCATAGACTACATTGCATGGATATATAATATATAGCTTGAAAATTCAATTGAGGTACATGGATTACTATTTGAATCATCACCTGTTTTCTTCTATAAACTGTGGAGTAGAACAGAACAGAGGATAGAGTTTATCGTACAGAACAAACAAAATGCAAATGTTCACCATGACCAAAGCAAAGTTCCATATGTACGTCTTCACATTCGAATCTGTTCTTGCCTACTGTACATAATCTAAATAATCAACATGATATAGCTAATGCATTCTGATAGACAAAAAAAAAAGATAATCCACGTACGTCATATTGAGAATAACTCCGATATTTTTCAAAATTTCTCTGATCAACCATTCCTATTCAATAATTCTCAATATTCTCTAGCCTCCATGCACAGTCATAATCTACATCAAACAAACTAAAATTGAAATATTTTACCGGGATATGTTAAGAGGTGCTATTGAGTTGCAAAAAAAAAAATTCTTCTCATAATATGGATGAAACAGGACAGAATTCATCATACAGGTATAACACAAGGAAAAATCTCACATTTTCAGACCAAGTTGAATATCTTCACTTATACCATTGATCAGTTCTCATTTACGTTACTATTTTTTTTATAGATTTCCTATTATTCATAACGAATCGATATATCCACTGAATGAGTTCATTTAAATCATATTGTATGATGAAAATAATAAAAATTAATGAAGAATCGTTTTAATTCTCATCACACACAAATATTATTCTATCAACTCTTCATATAAGTATTGAGACAAATAGTTTGATGACGTATATTTTCTTTTAAAAATTCCATTTAGATCATATCTCTTCATCACAATAAAAATAAAAATTATAATGCACAAATATTTCCATTCCATTTCTTCATCCTTAATAAAAGAAGTCAAATCAGCACAAAAAACTCAATTGGGCAATGTGGATCACGATTAAAATTATTAATTGTTGTTTCCTTATAATTTGTGAAATAAAATAGAACAGGAGATAGAGTTTATCGTGCAAAACAAAACAAAATGCAAATGTCCATCATGACCAAAGCAAAGTTGAATATGTACGTCTTTACTTTTGAAACTGTTCTTGCCTACTTCACAGTAATGCATAGATCAATTTAATATAGCTTATACATGTTAATAAGAAGATAATGATAGTCCACATAGCTCATATAGAGGATAAATTTGACATTTCTCAGAATTGTTTCAATAGGCGATTCTCATTCAAATAATTTTGAGTATATCATAGCTTACATACTAAATTATAACGTGAATTATACGAATCAAAAATGTTAAAACGTGCCATGAATTTCAACTCCTCTTTTTATTATAACAAGGAAAATAACAACTTTTGAATTCAGACTAAGTAAAAAAAGTGCTTCTTATCTCTTTTTATGTTCTTATTAGTTTTCACGTTAGCACGATCGAATAGATCTTTCATAGTATGCAGCAAATATATTTACGGTCTAATTAGGACATTTTGGAACGGTGCGAGGTCTCGCCCTCGAAAACTGAACCTTATGTCTCTAGAATTTATTGTATAAAAGAACGATGAATATAGAAGAACAGTTAAAATATATATGAGAAAGATTAATCACATAGTAAGATTACTGAATTAGTCTCTATGTCTCCTCCACCTAAAAATCCTTTGACTCCCATCCTCTCCCGGCAAGAAATATGCTTCTACCTTCACGTGGTTCTTGCTGAACATATGTGTAATCAGATACACCTATGACTGAATGGAGCATTATCTTGTATCTATCGAATACAAACATCCCAATCAATTGACAGTATCTATGCCCCCGGAAAGAATTGACTAGAATTAGAAAATAAAAAAAAAATCTTCACATATGTTTTATTGAAAATAAATTCTGTATGAAAATTAACAGAAATTCAACGTGCTGAATTCATAGTTATCACAGAAAAACTCCAGAAACATGCTGCATTGCTTTGATACAAGTAATATCTCAATTTCACAGGAACATGGATATTATAATAAATGAAAGCAAATTTCTTTGGCTGCACTTGAGCTCTCTTCAGAAGTTATATGAATACAATTTTGGCAGAAAAATACATCACCGATATATTGTTGAATAATACATGAGAAAAAAAGAATAGGTGAATGGAATAAAAAGAAATGACATACAGCAATTAAAATATGCGAAAATAGCATACAATTATTGCAGCTAAGTCGAAACTCATGAGTAAGAATTAAGTTACAAATGAAGACGTGTTTTTTCATTGATGATAAAAAGTAGAAGAACTATTATTCTTGTAACTATTAATTAGAAAACACGAAGTTTCATGTAACTCATTCCAAGATTCAACTCAATTACCGTAATTATATGCTTTTTGAACATATTCAAATTGCTGTACGTCATTTCTCACTATTTTATTGATAATTTTTTCCCATGAATAATTCAACAATCTGTAAGCGATGTATTTTTCTGTCTGAATTGTTTTCATCCAACTCCCGAAAGTGGCTTGAGTAAAACCGAATCTGATAGATGTGGATTGATCAATAAAAAAATTTTATGGCTGAAACCAGAGCTTTTTTTGCATCTGTCATTTTTTCCTACAGTCAAGAAACATTATGATTCTTATGAATATTGTAGTTTTAGCTAAAGAGTAGAGAAATGTGATGTTTGTGAGTTAATGATTAAATGGATGAGAATTATGTTTCGCGAACACATAAGTCAAGTAAAGTGCGTGAGCTGTAAAATGATTTCTGGGAGTAAAAAGAACATTCTACAAAAAAAGGAATTCTTTCAAGGAGGTAGCCTTGCTTGATAGAAAATTCCGTTATTTCACTGCAAAACTTTGACAATGACCTAGGAAAGGCTTGATTGGAAATCCTGTTATCTTGCTGTGACGTTCTGAATTTGAACTCTGTAATTCGTGAGGAAATTGTGATCAATAATTGTCCTCTGAAGAAATACATCGGATAATGTCAAGAATTGTCGATGAAATAGGATGAAATCACGAATAGAGGAAAGTGCAGGAGCAGAATAAGGCGCAAGAGGATTCCGTGGGCCTGATTTATAACCAGAATTGATCTTATCAAGTACTTTTTTTGCCGGAGGCGGTTCATATATGCAGCTGCGAAGCCTAGAATTGTCAATGGAGAACAGTGAAATCACGAGTAGGAAAAAATGCACAAATATAATATGAAGCAAAAGGATTTTGTGGGCTGAAAATATATTTTGAATTTATCTTATAAAGGCAGAATTTTTGCCGGAGGCGGTTCACATATCGAGCTGCGAAGCCTAGGGCTTAGGCCTGCGTAGCAGGCCAAGCGCTAGTCATATATACTGAAAGACCTATGTTCCACTCTGGGTATAGATTCGTCATTCTTTTGCGCATTTCTACAGGTCGTATTTATTGATGGATTTTTATGAAATTTTTTCTATTTGATAGATATTCATTAGGACGAGTGCCTTCCGGGGGTCTCATATTTTTGGTACTTATAGTATTTGCAGGAAAAATTAAATCGACGAAAATTTGCGTTGATCAGCGTGCCCCTTTCTTTTATTCATCTATTCAACAGAGGTATACAAAATCACACGTCATTTTGACATTTCAATTTCGAAAACATTTTTATAAATTTTATCATTTCTGTTATTTTTACGTCAATTTTAACATTAGTTTAATGTTTAATATGCATGAGCAAATGTCCTGTGATACAATTCATTTGTTAAAAAGGTATTTTAAATAATTTATAAGTACAACTTTTATAAATTTTGTCGCTCTACTGTGATCCATGCTTTTTACTGTATCTCGAAAACGTCACTTTGACATGTCAAACTGAAAAATATTCCTGTAGATTTCGAAAAATCTACTGAGTCTACATGAATTTTATTGATAGTTTAATACATAATAGTAATGAGCAAATGTCATCTGAAGCATTTTATTTACTGAAAAGTTGTTTTAAGTAATTTATATCTCCAGCATTTATTAGTTGTTTCGCTCTAATGTAAACCTGGCTTCTGCGACAGCCCCGGATTAAGTCAGCCTGCGTTCTGTAGCAAATTCTATCTACAGGCCCTACCTTGATTAGGAAAAATACTTTTATGGTCCCAACCCGATTGAGACATTTTTTTCTACATTCTATCAAGCGTTTGTGCGTGGATATCACAAGCTGCGATGTCCGTACCATTGATTATTGTTCCAATGTGGCTGGTCCTGCTCTGATCATTGTGACTTGATGTTCATATTCAATTGTTGAAATGTCATTTCAACTTCTTAACATTTTAAAATATTTTTGAAAACAAATACATCAGTTTTGAGGATCATTTCGGATGAATATCATTCTTACTTGATGAATATAGTGGATAATTGAAGATGGAATGAAAAAAAGGTTATTCAAGGGTATGTATACATAATTATTCAACTAAATTTGTATTTCGTACCGTAGAATTGGATGAATTCTTGAAAAAAATCATGAAGAATAGTGGAATATGGGCATGTTGTTATTTGTACACTGGACAATTTATATCACATACACAAATATCTTAGGAAACGTGCATACAATAAATTAAAGAGATTGAAGAAGTGGTACAATCAGTAATTGATTTGTAATGATATTTTTGGGAGAAACCTAACTATTCGTATGCACTGGAGAATAATCAATGAGACTCAAAACGCTTGTTCAAGAGATGTAAGTTTCAATTACTGATACTGATTATCTGTTAATCAGAAATCCATCATTTAATTATACTATTTTCTGGATACGATATTTCAATTCACGATGTTTCTCTGTTGTGGATGAAATAAGTACTGGAAAATGAATGGATTTTGGAACATTTTAAGTACAGTTTGGTAGATACATGTGGTACAAATTCAACAATATACGAGTATCTACTCTGATTTTCAATATTGTTTATTGCTGGTTTGGTTTATACTGAACTCACACTTCTTTCAGTTGAATAAATTTGAATTTGGATCTTGATGAACCCAGCCAATCGAACATTCTGTCCAAATACAGCAATAGAACAAGCAATCAAGAGCTGACTATAATATCCTTTCGCTATCAATGAAGCTAGCACTTTGAAAACTCCAACGAATGAACAAACAAAGGAGATTACATTGATCAAAATTTGTGAGAATCATCAGTCTGTATCATAAAACTGAGTCAAATTGAGTGACAAAATCTGATTACAACAATTGAGTCATCAATCATCATATTTGATTTGCTAAAAATTATAATTCATACATCACTCAATGAACTGTACCTACATTATTCTGTATAATAATCCACAAGTATTCAAATATATAACATTCAATGTATGACAAGTGACTAATTTCTATTCGAGTGAAGGTTTTCCCATCAACTTCGTATTTAAGGTTATGTAGTAGATGATTTAGTATAAATGTATTTTTCCACTTGGTGTATGAAACTGGATATAAGATAGTTTTCCGATAAGCCTGCTTTTGATCCTGGAAATTTGATCAATATACATGAGTTGCAGATATTCATTTGAAGTTTATTGTTATCTGTCATCTTTTGGACAGGGCAGCATACCCAGTAGTTCTAAAATCTGGATCTAAAGTTTCTGTCATCTAATATTCTGGGCTCTAATTTTTATTCTTTTCATGAGCTAATGTTTAAGTAGGGCTTAGTAGACAATTTCGAGGTAAACACCATGTACTGGAGTGTTATTGTTGGAATCAAGAGTTGATTGTTGTACAAAACAGACAGAGAAATATGTACTCAGACAAATATTTTTTCCAAAAGATACTCTTCTTGTAGGAATCTTTAATAATAATATTGTACGTTTTATTCCATTTGAACATTTGGAGAGTGCTCTTTCTACGTGTCGAATAATTGAATTAGTTTTTGATACGGACATAGACAAAAATACTGCAAAGACCATAAAATTAGAAATTAGAATTCAGGACGCGCATCACTGCCCGTAGTGGTAGAATTTAGAATAAAATTTCATAACTTTTAGATACGACCTTTGCAGTAATAGATATATACGAACTAGATCTCAGTATCAGATTTAGCTCATCAATTTATATATAGGTCTGTCATTCTGGTTAATGATAATGAGATTCAAGTTGGGCAGAATAAGCGCAAAGACATGCTAAAATCAAGAAGATTGATATTTTGAAATCTATTTTCTCGTATTTGTTAGTTCATAACGTGACAAATAACTTATTCCATTTGTACGCGGCTACAATGTCAGAAAGGCCGTCAAAAAAAAGGTCAAAAACTGCCAAAAACGGTTCTTTGCGTTTTACTGAAAAACCACGCATCTGACGGAAAATAGTGTTCCATTGAAAAACGTACGCAATAGAAAGACGGATCGAATAAGTTCTCTTGAATCTTGATCAGTCCAGCTGCTTTTGGGTTGATTGCAAAAATCGTAATTATTTTGCCATTTTTTCGGAAATTCATAACTTGCATTGTGTCTGTTATTGAGACTTGAAATTTTGACAGAATGTGTCAGCTTCTAGCATATGCATCAACTTTTTTGAAAGATCGACTGTGAACTTTCCAAGAAATGTTGAAAAAATTAAAAAAAGGCCCTATCGAAAAACGGCCATAAAAAATGGTTAGTCAACAAAGATCAATTTCACAGATTGCATTTACTTTGTCAAGAGTTACTCTACAAAGTAACTAAATGGCGTCCTTTTTGAGAAAGTGCGAGTAAAGAAAAGATCGATTGCAAAAATCGCACTTCACTAATACAAGGAATATTTGCCGTAGTTTTTTGTGAGGAGCAATGTACTACTTAAATTTATTATATAATTGGAGGTCAAATAAGTGTGAATGAAGCAGAAGAATATTTTTCTCCAACAAAGAATTATGTAAAATTAAGAACTAAAATAAAAATTGGTATAATATGTTACGATTGATTGCGAAAGAGCAGTATTATTACCACGCGTCATTCACTTGTTGTATTGGCTGCTTAGGTGAGAGGTGAAGAGAGGGAAACGACATCCAGCAGCAATATTAGAGGCAAGAGAGAGAGGAGAGCTGGAGAGCAGCAGTAGCAATCAAGGCTGTTTGGTAAGGGGAGAATCGGTGTCGTTCGAAAATCACTCAGTCTTTGTCATTTTACTGCTCACGTGAAGAATCATAACATTGCGATAGAAGCTTTGCTTGAAAAAACGCATTTTTGCGCTCTGACCGGTGGCAAGTGGTAGGATGCCGCTACGCTTGGGGGGCCATTTCCAATTCGCGTGGACCGACTACACATATTCTGACTATTGAGAATGTTTTTCAGATGGTCAATGTACAATAACACAATAACGACTCATGAAGCCTTCTTTATAATTGTTGATACTCCAAAAATCGTTATCGCAGAAATGCGGCTTTTTGCAATCGATTTTTTTTCATACTCTCACTAGCTAAAAAAAAAACGCCATTCGGGTACATTGTAGAGTATTTCTTGAAAAAATAATAGCTTCTTGTAAAATTAGAGTACGTTATCTAATAACTTCTCAATGGCCGTTTTCCGGAAGAGCCTTCTTTTAGTTTTTTCAACATATCTTCAAAAGTTCACAGTTGATCTTCTGAAAATTTGATGTATGTGTTAGAATCATTCTTTACCCACATTCTGTCAGAATTTAAAGTCTAAATAATAAATACAATACAAGTTATGAATTTTTGAAAAAATGGCAAAAAATGACAAATGAGATACGTTATCTGCCATGTTATGAACTAACAAATGAATAATAGGAATTACTCTTCTCTAAGATATGCTGATTCTATCCGACTATCTATAGTCCGGTCAAGTTAGCCCTAAAAATACGGATACGCTTGCATAAATTTCCAAGAAGCTGAAAATTGGCATGAACGTTAGAGATACCATTATGATGAAGTTGTGAGAAGTTCCCATCGATCCCATGTGTGCGAAAAATTTTATTTGAGGTCAAAGCTCATAGAAATAGGTTTTTCAAATTTTCAACGAAATTGTCAGTTTCATGATAGAAATAGGTCAGCAAAAAATTATAGATCTTCCAATTCTCCACAAAAAAAGTTCTTACACTTTCTTTTACCAAGACTTGCCATTTCTGAGGAAAAGCCATTCTAAAGTTATATTTTCAATAATATGCATGATCACGCTGCATATGAACATGTGCCCGTCTGTTACTTACTTTAAATTATTTGCAAAGATAAATTACGGTACGTATCTTTCGCTAAACATACACGCAATAAAAATGGTGTTCAATTGGGTTGTCTTCCTCTAGCCTTGGTTTTCTGCTCATCAACATTTTTATCGAGTTCATGGATGGCTTGGTAATCAGCTAAACCCAGAAGAATGGGGATGGAAGCTAATTGATAATGTATTGCAACCAATCCACACTCTACTTCTACCCGCACCAGAAAAGCTCTCTTATACTATTTTTTCAACTGCAAAATGGGATGTTATTCAAATGCAACTTCAAAAAAATAGGCTTACTTTGTTCACCAGCATGCACCAGTTGTCAAGACCAGTCGTGTTCAATTACTGAGTCTCTAACAACTGATGTTCCGCCGTTGGAACAATTTATGTCAACTCAGGAAGATGGAGATTAACAAGAAGCAGTTGAATAACAAGATTTAATATTATATCGAACTTTAATATGAAGACCGTGGAATAAGACCACCAGAGAAGCCATGACGAAAAATATGCGCCAAGTACACTACCTCATAGGTGGCGTGGAAACTCGAACTACGAACTCTAACCTCGCATAAAATTTTTTGCACACATGGGATCAATGGTGACTTTCCACAACTTCATCATAATGGTATCCCTAACGTTCATGCCAATTTTCAGCTTCTTGGGAATTTACGCAAGGGTGAATGTCTATTTTCACATTAGAATAGAAACATTGTGAATAGGAATTCAAGATCAGGGTATTGATTATAAGACTCAGAGATTCAGTCATTTTGAAGGCCCATGCTTCTGGACTGTTTGTGCGGATGCGTCAGTCGTCCATTGCAAATCGACTGCTGCAGAGGTATACGTAGTCTAGAAGTGAGATTATCGGAAGCTAATTTTATTGAACTTTTCCATGTGAATAAAAGTTTGGTTGATGTTTTAGAGCGTAAGTTATTTCCCATTTGCATTTTTTTCCGTGAAACATTTTATAGCTCATACAATGATTATTGTGTAAAGGATGACTTATGTTTTGTTCACGGGGTTCTAGAGAAATTGTTCCCCCGCGGTAGAGATCCTGTAGCAGAAATTATGAGCTTGCGGTAAGAGAAGCGCCTGCTGCAGAATTCCATGATCATAAACGTTGTCAAGAAAAGTATTCGATGTCACTTTTTGATGAATTGAATTTACAAACATTGGATTGACATTCTTCAAAGAATATTTCATTCAGCTTCGATAAGAAAGCCGAAAATTGCAAAAACATCGTCTTTAGGAAAAGAAAATCTTATATATTCACATATACCAGAATGTCATGGCAGAAAAACTCTTTCAAATTGAAAATGAGACAATAATAGATTCTAAAAGATTGTATCATCCTGTATAATAGGTAACAATGTATGAAATAGTGCGTTGCAGAAAATGTATCAAGTCCAATGAATAATTGTTAGAAGTTATCAATAGCACTTTCGTCTATAGTTCATGTGTTTCATGAACAGTCCAAGAGCTCCCACGGCATTAAGATTCAAGTCTTCTGAATGACCGAGCCGCGAACATGATTCACTCACAATGAATTCAACTTTGCTGTGATTGAATCCAAAAAATGAAATCAAGGTTTATACTCACATATCACCTGAATGGATACAAATTTCAATCTTTGAACCAATCTGTTCATGATAATTAATGAGCAACTGACAAACTGAGTGCTATTATTGTGCTTTTGTGAAATTAGTTCAACGCTTGAAGTCCCATAATAATCTTTGGACAGTTCTTAATCAAAATGACCATTAGAATAATGTTGTTCTCATCAAAATACAGTCTATCTCAGTTGAGACCTGCTCAAGGCTCTTATAGGACTCCGATTAGAGATCTCTGATAGGCAGAAATGCGAACCAATTTTACATCAGCACAGAATCGTATCTGGCTAACATCAACTGTTAGTCGTGCATCAAATATTTTTATCAAATGTATGCAGACGGAAGATTCAAATTGGATTTGTTTGAATGGTATATGTATATAACTATTGCTCTTATGACTTGATCCAATTTTTAGAAAGTGTATTTTTACTGGGAGTGAATCGTGTCTGTATTATTGCCAGCATGGTAGATTGAATCGTAGTCCCATAACAGCTCTTGGACTGTTTTCTACTGGCATATCGGACAATTAGTGTATTATTCAGAGTGATTATTAAAGATATGATATCAGTTCAAATTTATAATTATTTTCAATTCTAATCAATAAGACATTGGTTGAGAAAAAATACTAAAAGTTTTTGTATTTGATAAAGTAAAAGCCCTAGCAGTGTTGTTTTGAAAGAAATGATGTGCTCACATCCAATATGATTCATTCCGTTAACATATCTTACATTCATTTGTGATATCATGAATTGCAAAATAATGAATTGAGAAGTCAATATTATTAGAGAAATTTTTTCCAGATTGTATAACTTTGGGAGAAATATAGAATACTACTCTGGTGAATCAAGTGAAAGAGCCAGAAAAATATTTTTCTACAGTCACAATAGAATAATACTTATTTCGCATGCTTAGAAGTTCTTTTGAGAGCCGCGTGGCATCTCGGAAAAACTGTTTCATTGTTGGCATAGTTTAATTTTTCTTGTGAATTTCTGATCATTTCTCTCAAAAATGGAATTAATTTGAATAATTTTATCAACGTTTGATGAATTTGAAAAAGATTATTGAAGCATAGTTGCTCTCAGAAAACGGTATATTTTAAATATGATAGATAAATAAATATCAGTCACGCCTTTTACCTGGTAAGAGTGCACCAGGCAATCTGTGAAATTGACTGATGTTCTCTGAGAGTACTGTTACCATTCGTCAAAATACGGGTACTCTCATTTCTTACTCTTGAGGAGTACGCCACAGAGTACATCAAAATTCAGTAGATATTTTACCAACTCCTTTTACGTCGGTAAGATTCGACCGCACGACTTCCAAATCACAAAGCCAGCATACTTACACTGAGACAAAACTATATATTCCATCTCTCCCACACAACAATGTTCAATTTTGTGTGGACATTTTGGAGTTGTCATAACTATGTGCTTCCAACATTCCCAAAAATCATGTGAGATGTTCTGAAATTTGGATCTCGAGTTTTCAGCATCTCATTATCTAGGCCCCAATATTTATCAATCTCTGGATCTCGATATTCTACTAATGTTCCAATGCGTAGTTGAGGAAGAGATAGATACTCTGGTGATTGCATTTTATTAGCGTATAACAGTTTTAATTTTCTGACATTTAAAAAAAAAAAAAATTCGCATAACAGAAATAGTTTAAGGCTCTTTTTTGAGGTGGACGTACATTGCAAAGTAATGTGGAATATATCATAGCTTATTCTAGCTGAGAACGGTGCAAAGACTTTCATGGGACCACAATTTGAGCCTGCTGATTGGCGGAGATATAAACACAATTCATTTACATTGAATGCTCTTTTAAATAAATTCAATGAATGAAATAAATGAAAAAGAATTATTTTTCTATATGTAAACTAAATTTTCATACTGCACAAATTCTTTTATCATGATTAATGAACGGCTATAAGTTAATGCAACTGACGGATAGCCAAAGCCAATGTTTTCGCCTATGTAAGATTGATTCGTATATCGGCCAATTAAAATACTTGAATCGTTGTCTCATAATCACTTTGAAGTGCCCTCAATTGGAATAGAAAATAGTCGAAATATGTGGATTTTATGATGGTCTTTGATGTTATTTCTTTTTTTATTAGCTATTTTTTAAAGGGGAAATGTTATTTTTGTCAAAGAAGAATCTGAGACACATGTCGAATTGATTTTGAAACAAGTAATATCACAATTCCAGAGGGAATTGAATATTGTTCATTGATAGTTTGGCTTATACTGATCTCACACTTCTTTTAGTTGAATAAATTTGAATTTGGATCTTGATGAACCCAGCCAATCGAACATTCTGTTCAAATACAACAATAGAACAAGCAATTAAGAGCTGACTATAATATCCTTTCGCTATCAATGAAGCTGACACTTTGAAAATCCCAAAGAATGAACAAATAAGAGTTTACAATAATCAAAATTTGTGAGAATCATTAGTCTGTATCAAATAACTGAGTCATATTAAGTTATGACATCTAATTTCTGTCATCTAATATTCTAGGCTCTAATTTTTATTCTTTCCATGAGCACTAGGTACTAGAGTGTGATTGTTGGTATCAGGAGTTAATTGTTGTACGAAACTAACAGAGAAATATGTACTCGGACAAATATATTTCCAAAGGATACTCTTCTTGTAGGAATCTTAAATAATAATATTGTACGTTTTATTCCATTTGAACATTTGAAGAGTGCTCTATCTACGTGTCGAATTGATGGATCAGTTTTTGATGCGGACATTGATAAATATACTGCAAGGACGATAAAATCAGAAACTAGAAGTTAGGACGCGCGTCACTGCCCGTAGTGGCAGATTTTAGAATCAAATTTCTATAACTATTAGATACGACTCCCCGCAGTGGTAGACATATACGAACTAGATCTCAGAAACAGATTTATCTTATCAATTAATATATAGGTCTGTCATTCTGGTTAATGATAATGAGATTTAAGTCGGGCAGAATTAGCGCAAAAACATGCTAAAATCAAGAAAATTGATAATTTGAAATCTTTTTTTTGTATTTGTTAGTTCATAACGTGACAAATAACATATTCCATTTGTACGCGGCTACAATGTCGGGTAGGCTGTCAAAAAAAGGTGAAAAACTGCAAAAATAGTTTTTTGCGTTTTACTAAAAAACTACGCATCTGACGAAAAATAGTGTTCCGCTAAAAAAAGTACGCAATAGGAAGACGGATCAGTCCAGCTGCTTTTGGGTTGATTGCAGTTTTTTAGCTATTTTTTCGGAAATTCATAACTTGCATTGTATCTGTTATTGGGACTTGAAATTTAGACAGAATGTGGGTAGAGTAGCTCTTAAAATACGCATCAAATTTTCCAGAGCATCGAACGTGAAATTTTTGAGAAATGTAGGAAAAACCAAAAAAAAGACTCTGCCGAAAAACGGACATAAAAATGGTTAGTCAGCAAAGATCAATTCCACAGATTGCATTTTCTTTGTCAAGAGTTACTCTACAAAGTAACTAGATGGCGTCTCTTTTGAGCAAATGTGAGTTTAGAAAAGATCGATTGCAAAAATCTTATCTCACCAATACAAGAAATAGTTTCCGTAGTTTTTTGTGAAAAGCAATGTACTACTTATATTTATTATATAATTGGAAGTCAAATAAGTGTATATGAAGCCTTCTCCAACAAAAAATCATGTGAAAATTGGAACTAGATTTAAGTTTGGTATAATATGTTACGATGAATTACGAAAGAGCAGTATTATTGCCATGCGTCATTCACTTGTTGTATTGGCCGCTCAGGTGAGAGGTGAAGAGAGGGGAACGACATCAAGCAGCAATATTAGAGGCCGTTCGGATAGAGGCAAGAGAGAGAAGAGAGTTGGAGAGCAGCAGCAGCAATCAAGGCTGTTTGGTGAGGGAAGAATCAGTGTCGTTCAAAAATCAGTCAGTCTCCGTCATTCTACTGCTCATGTGAAGAATCATAACGTTGCGATAGAAGCATTGCTTAAGAAATCGTATTTTTGCGCTCTGACCGGTGGCAAGTGGTAGAATGCCGCTACGCTCGGGGGGCCATCTCCAATTCGCGTGGACCGACTACATACATTCTGACTATTGAGAATGTTGTTTGAATGGTCAATAAACAATAACACAATAACGACTCATGAAGCGTTCTCTATAATTGTTGATACTCCAAAAATCGTTATCGCAGAAGTGCGGTTTTTTGCAATCGATTTTTTTTCATACTTTCACTTGCTAAAAGAGAACGCCATTCGGGTACATTGTAGAGTATTTCTTTAAAAAATGAAAGCTTTTCGTAAAATTAGAGTACGTTATCTAACAACTTCTCAATGGCCGTTTTTTGGAAGAGCCTTCTTTTAGTTTTTCCAACATATCTTCAAAAGTTCACAGTCGATCTTCTGAAAATCCGATGCATGTGTTGGAATCATCCTTTACTCACATTTTGTCAAAATTTGAAGTCTAAATATTAAATACAATACAAGCTATGAATTCTCGAAAAAATGGCAAAAAATGTCAAATGGGATATGTTATCTTTTTTCCAAGATATGCTAATTCTATCCGACTATTTATGGCTTTTCAAATATTATTCGCCTCAATTTGTACATAAACATATATCTTTGTATCCACACACTACAAATATGATGAGATAGTGGATTTGGAATACGTTTTTTGACTGACAATAATCTATTGTTTATTGACTGAATGAAGCCAGAATAATCCCAGGTAACAATGACTGACCCTCGACCAGAATGTGACGTCAGATTTTGGTCATAATGAAGTCATAAGCTGACGGTCATATTTCGACGTCATAAGACGTTGAATCGACGTCACATTCTAAGTCAAATTGTGGTCATTTCTTGACGTCATAAAATGTTGAACAGACGTCATAATTTGACGTTATGTTTCAGCGTTTTGAAAAATCATACTTATGCTCTATATAATGATTCTTTGGATATATTTTTTCAATCAGTGTACTTTGCGCTTACGTTTCCAACCAATTGAGTCTCATTTTTCAGCTCAACGTCACTTTATGACGTAAGTTCGACGTCATGTTGTGACGTATGTAACATTTTCATCCCAGCATTCATTTTATGACTTAAATTCGACATTATGAGTATCGGTTATCTAGATATGAAGTTATAAATTATTATATAGAGATCAGTGTTCAATTATGGGAATTATGAACGAGTTAAGTTATGAAATATAAATTAGGTGTGTTCGGCTTCTATATTCCAGTGTAGATAAAATCTTATTCATTCCTATAAATCTCTCTAAGCAGTCTATCAATAAAAATGAAGAACCTGATCCTCTATTTATTTGGGTTACAAGCATTCAAAGGGTAACATATTTGACTTTTTGCTCGGAGGCCTCCCGCATCTTCTACAACAGTTCGGAAATCTTTGGTAAGATTCGGACTATTGAAATATCAAGCTATTACCAAACCAATCGTCTTTCTTTTGTAGTTCAGTTCAGGGAGGTTCATTTGTTTGTTTACATGATATTGCTCCACTCAAAAATTTTGTTAAAGTTATTGGAAGGTAGGTATCGATATTAAAATTAGAAAAAGGTGACTCATCGTATATCCAACACATTGAATAATTTGCTATCGATTTAAAAGAATTTCAAAATCTAGAAACAAATGTATCATAAAAGATATTTCCAAATTTCATAACTGTTATTGAAAATTTTTCTAGCTACAAAACTGATGATTGATAGGATCTGGATAATAGTGTTGAATCTTGAATTACTGAAAATCATATGGAATTGTCTTCCAGGATGACTGTATATAATGGTGCATTTTTCAAATTTCGACTCAATTGCTGCAGTGCCGGCTATTGACACTATCGTCATGGTCACAACATTTGAATAAATAACCCTAGGGTATACAGAAATTGGTCCAGAATTCACAGATGCTTGACGATCGGTTTTTTTCTTGTCATGGTGATTAATTTTTTCTTAGGTTTTGATACATATAATTTTTTTTTACTTAATAGTTCTTTATTACCTGTAATATATCTGTATTTTGAATTAATCAATTAAAAATACAATGATGTTTTATTATTCACTAAGTATCTAAAAGTTCCTTGAATAAATAGTATTCAAACAGGTGATATGCAACGTAATAATGTTACCATATGACATTATGATGTTCGATATCACTTATTTTATCATTATTTACTTCTTAAGGAACTTTTAGGTGATGACTAAGATCATAAAGTGATGTTGAATTCAAGTCATAATATGACGTCAAAATTAGGTAATAATGTGACGTCAGACTAAGGTCATAATTTGACGTCAAACTTAGGTCATAATACGACGTCAAACTTACGTCAAAATATGACGTCAAACTTACGTCATAATATGACGTCATATAACTTCACGCATTGACGTCTTGCTGACGCGATTATGACTGAGAATGTGACGTCGTATCGACGTCATATTTGGTCATAATTGTTACTTGGGATAGTTCATCTCCATTCCAATATAGATGTAGACTAGATATACATAAAAATATTGAAATAGAATCATTGTGAATCAGAATTTAAGATCAGGGTACTGATTATAAGACTCAAAGATTCAGTCATTTTGAATGCCTATGCTTCTGGACTGTTTGTGCGGATGCGTCAGTCGTCTATTGCAAATCGACTGCTGCAGAGGTATACGTAGTCTAGAAGTGAGATTATCGGGAGCTAATTTTATTGAACTTTTCCATGTGAATGAAAGTTTTGTTGATGTATTTGAGCGTAAATTATTTCCCATTTTCATTTTTTTCTGTGAAACATTTTATAGCTTATACAATGATTATTGTGTTAAGGATGACTTATGTTTTGTTTACGTGATTCTTGAGGAATTGTTCCCCCGCGGTAGAGATCCTGAAGCAGAAATTATGAACTTGCGGTGAGAGAAGCAGCTGCTGCAGGATTCCATGATCATTAACGTTGTTAAGAAAAGTATTCAATGTCACTTTTTGATGAATTAAATTTACAAATATTGGATTGACTTTCTTCAAGAAATATTCCATTTCAGCTTGGATCAAAAGGTCAAAAATTGCAAAAACATCGTTTTTAGAAGAAAAATTTTTTATATATTCACAGATACCAGAATGCCATGGCAGAAAAACTGTTTCAAATTGAAAATGAGACAATGATAGATTCTAAAAGATTGTATCATTCTGTATAATAGGTTACAATGTATGAAATAGTACGTTGCAGAAAATGTATCAAGTCCAATGAATAATTGTTAGAAGTTATCAATAGCACTTTCGCCTATAGTTCATGTGTTTCAAGAACAGTCCAAGAGCTCCCACGGCATTAAGATTCAAGTCTTCTGAATGACTGAGCCGCGAACATGATTCACTCACAATGAATTCAAAGTTCACAACAACTTTGCTGTAATTGAATCCAAGAAATAAAAGCAAGGAGTATATCCACATATTACTTGAATGGATACAAATTTCAATCTTTGAACCAATCTGTTCATGATAATTAATGAGCAACTGACAAACTAAGTGCTATTATTGTGCTATTGTGGAATTAGTTCAAATATAAGTCAATCAGAACGTTTGAATCGTAGTCCCATAACAATCGTTGGACAGATCTTAATCAAAATGACTATTAGAATAATGTTGCTCTCATCAAAATACAGTCTATTTCAGTTGAGTCCTGCTCAAGGCTCTTATAGGACTCCGATTAGAGATCTCTGATAGGCAGAAATGCGAACCAATTTTACATCAGCACAGAATCGTACTTGGCTAACATCAACTGTTTGTCGTGCATGAAATATTTTTATCAAATGTATGCAGACGGAAGATTCAAATTGGATTTTTTTTGAATGGTATATGTATATAACTATTGTTCTTATGACTTAATCCAATTTTTAGAGAGTGTGGTCCAAATTATGTATATTTACTGGAAGTGAATCGTGTCTGTATTTTTACCAGCATGGTAGATTGAATCGGTGTCCCATAAGAGCTCTTGGACTGTTTTTAACTGGCATATCGGACAATTAGTGTATTTTATTCAGGGCGATTATGAAAGAATTGGTGTCAATTCAAATTTGTAATAATTTTTAGTTCTAATCAGGAAGACATTGATTGAGAATAAATACTGAAAGTTTTTGTATTTGATGGAGTAAAAGCCCTTGCAGCGTTGTTTTGAAAGAAATAGTGTGCTCACAGTCAATATGATTTATTCCGTAAAAATGTCTTACATTTATTTGTGATATCATGAATTGGAAGATGATGAATTGAGAAGTCAATATTATAAGAGAATATTTTTCCAGTTTGTATAACTCTGGGAGAAATATAGAGTACTTTTTTGATAAATCAGGTGAAAGAACCAAAAAAATATTTTCCTACAGTACTTATACTTATTCCGCATGCTTAAAAGTTCCTGAGTAAGCCACGTAATATCTCGAAAAAACTATTTCATTGTTGGCATAGCTCAATTTTTCTTGTAAATTTCCCATCATTTCTCCCAAACATGGAATCAATTCGAGTAATTCCATCAACGTTTGATGAATTTGAAAAAGATTATTAAAGCATAGTTTCTCTCAGAGAACGGTATACTTCAAATATGATAGGTAAATGAATATCAGTCACGCCTTTCATCTGGTAAGAGTGCACCAGGCAATCTGTGAAATTAACTGATACTCTCTGAGAGTACTGTTACCATTCGTCGAAATACTGGTACTCTCAGTTCTTACTCTTGGAGAGTACGCCACAGAGTACATTATAGTTCAGTAGAAACTCTACCAACTTTTTCTACGTCGGTAGGACTCGACCCCACAACTTCCAAATCACAAATCCAGCATACTTACACTGAGACAAAACTATATATTCCATTTCTCTCACACAACAATGTTCAATTTTATTTGGACATTTTGGAGTTGTCATAACTTTGTGCTTCCAACATTCCCAAGAATCATGTGAGAAGTTCTAAAATTTGGATCTCGAGTTCTCAGCATCTCATTATCTAGGCCCCAATATTTATCAATCTCTGTATCTTAATATTCTACTAATGTTCCAATGCGTAGTTAAGGAAGAGATAAATTCTCTGGTGATTGCATTTCATTAGCGTATAACAGTTTTAAATTTCTGACATTCCAAAAAAAAATATTCACATAACAGAAATAGTTTTGGGCTTTTTTTTTGGGGTGGACGTACATTGCAAAGTAATGTGGAATATTTCATGGCTTATTCTAGCTGGGAACGGTGCAAAGACTTCTATGGGACCATGATTAAAGCCTACTGATTGGCGGAGATATAAACACAATTTATTTACAATAAATGCTCTTTTGAATAAATTCAATGGATGAAATAAATAAAATAGAATTATATTTCTATATGTTAACTGAATTTTCATACTGCACAAATTCATTTATCATGATTAATGAACGGCTATGAGTTGATGCAACTGACGAATAGCCAAAGCCGATGTTTTCGCCTATGTAAGATTGATTCGTATATAGGCCAATTAAAATACTTGAATCGTTGCCCCATGATAACTTTGAAGAGCCCTCAATTGGAATAGGAAATAGTTTTTTTATTAGATATTTTGGTGGGAAAATGTTATTCTTATCGAAGAAGGATTTGAGACACATGTTGAATTGATTTTAATACAAGAGTTATCACAATTCCAGAGGAAATTGAGTATTGTAGCTATATATGAGGAGTCAGAACATGTAACGTGGGCTTTTGAGTGCCAGAGTAGTGACTGAATGGATAAAAAACATGTCTTTGGGAGGCAAAAGTATATCAAAGTGCGTGAGCTCCAAAATTATTACTGGAGGAACGTGAAACATGCATGTTTCTTTGAATGCACAATTGGAGCTGAGTAATTCAGACTCAGAGCAGTGATTTAGGATACAATCTATAAGGAAAAAATGTTACTACGGAGAAAATAGTCCTGCTTAATAGGCGGTCTATCAATCTTGCAATCAGATACGCTAATTCATGGAAGAAATCAACAAAATGATTCTCCTGAGAGAAATATTTAGGTTAATGGGAGTAAGTGATAAAAACACAAAATTTCAACTGAAATTATATTTCACTTTTCCACTCGATATTCTCGGTTTCACTTGGAGTAACCATCTTTTTGTATATTCGATGTACTTGCATCATTAAAGTCAGCATTATCAACCATATATATTCAAGATAATATTGAGAGTTGCAAACGAGATAAAAAGATAGTGATTACATACAAATTGACGAGCGAAGCGAATTGTGAGGATGTAAGTATGTCGTCAAGATAAAACAGAAGGATTACATGAGCTTTAATAACTAATACTCTAATTTGTATTTTAAAACAGTAGATCAGTGACTGAGAATATGCGAAACATGCACCAGACATGTTATCTCGCTGTGAAGTTTTGAATTTAGACTTTGAAATTCGTAGAAGAGTTGAAATCAATTTATCCGATTGATGAATACATGAAATAATATTGAGAGTTGTCAATAAAAAACAGTGAAATCACGAGTAGGGAAAAATGCACGAATATAATATGGAGCAGGAGGATTTTGTGGGCTAAAAATATATTTGGAATTCATCTTATAGAGACAGAATTTTTGCCGGAGGCGGTTCACATATCGAGCTGCGAAGCCTAGGGCTTAGGCCTGCTTAGCAGGCCAAGCGCTAGTCATCTTATATACTAAAAGGCATAAGATACACTTCCAGTTAACCACGGCTACAGCCTAAACGAGAACTCTGATTAACATGATTTTTTTTTTATAAATTTGATATTTTTGACGAGCAGTGCCTTTTGGGGGTCTCAATTTTTTCAGTCTCATAGGTTTCGTGTAAAAAATCAAAAACCGTCAAAAATTCCTCCTGAACATAGTAGGCATGTACAAATAATTGTTGAACATCGACGACATCTGTCAGCTTTGACGTTTAGGTTTCAATATTATTTTATTGAATAATGCAGAATGAGAAAGATTTTCACAAATTTATGTATTAATACATCTATAACAAACATGAGTAAATCACTTGTGATACATTTTGAGCTAATATTATGCTTAAATATTAAAATTACAATTTTTTTGACATTTCAATAAATTCAGTATTGCCAACTTATTTCCCGAGCGAAGAATGTACATGCGTACTCGCTTTTACGTAAAAATAGTAGCCATGTACAAATAATTGTTGAACATCGATGACATCTGTCAGCTTTGACGTTCTGGAGACCTATTCTAATTCTAAGCGACCGCTAGGCGACTGACAACAGTCGCCAAAGCAATGACGTCACAGAATAAGAACATGTATGGGGAACTTTGTTTTCTACGTTGGTATTAGATGGAACTGACTACAGTATTATGTTGGCATCTTGAATTTTGTTTGTCCAGCCTTTGCGCCATAAAACTAATTATAAATTATAATAAAGTGACTACTAGTACGATAAATAAAAATATAAACTAAAAACACAAATAATAAACAAAAATTACGACACTGAGATAAATAAAGATGAACAAAAACTAGAATAAACTACTTTACGATAATAATAAGTAAATGAAGCAAAGAAAAACTAATATAATAATCAAAAACCACCACAAGAATCAGATCCAAAACAATGAGTATAACTTTCGACTGCTTTTCGCAAAGAAGCTCGAAAATTGACTCACAAAGGGCCATAAAATAGTATCGGCGCGTTCTTTCTACATTTGAAAATTCTTAAATTTATGTCTCGCATCTATTCGCACATGCGCAAATAGTAAGCGACTACAGCCATAATACTTCTCAACTGCTTCGTGGCAGTCGCCAACGTACGCCATTTTCTTGGCGACTGATCGCCTCAAGTGACGTCATACTCTACTTTCTTAATAGTTGGGTAGAGGGCAATCGTATCGTACTCGCTAAATATGGCGGCCTCAAAGTCGCTAACTCGAATTAGAATAGACCTCCTGGTTTCAATATTATTTCATTGAATATTGCAGAATGAGAAAGATTTTCACAAAGTAATGTATTGATCCATCTATAACAAACATAAGCAAATCACTTGTGATACATTTTGAGCTAATATTATGCTTGAATATTAAAATTATTATTTTTTTCACATTTCAATGAGTTCAGTATTGCCAACTTATTTCCCAAGCGAAGAATGTACATGCGTACTCGCTTTTACGCAAAATTTCAATTCCAGTTTTCAACAATGTACACATCTAATAAATAGAAAGTAAGTAGTTTAATTGAATAATATTAACAAAATGACAATTTTATGTAATATTTTTCAGGCTATGCTCAAACATTTTTTGAAATAAAGTAATATGTCACGATATTCATGCATTTTTAACGCAGAATATGCCTGATCGCAAAATAGATTATTTTTTGGCTAAGTTGTAGTATGATTTCAACATATAATTGTTATGAAGAAATCGATTCTTATGATCAAGAGATATTGTAATATATGATGTTTCTCTGTTGTGGATGAAATAAGTGATTGAATGAAGTTTGAAACATGTCAAGTATAGTCTAGCTGGTACATGTGGTAAATATTCAACAATACACGAGTATTTATTTAGATTTTCAATACTGTTTGGTAATAGTTTAGTTTATGCTATTTTCACATCTCTTTCAGTTGAATGAATTTGAGTTGAAGACTTGATAAACCCAGCCAATCGAACATTTTGCTCGAGTCAACAATGAAACAAGCAATAATCAACTGATTATAATATTACGATAATGGAGCCATCAATCAATATTTTGTACTTGTTGAAAGATATAAATCATACATCACTCAATGAACTTGAATAACTTCGTATTTGAGGTTATGTAGAGAGTAATTCTACTAGAAGCGGCATTGAGCTGATGAAACACACTAAGCTTGGGTGAGAACGATGATGAAAATATCGATTGTCATCATTTATTTTGAAAAATGTAAATTATAGCATATCACTGAAATAAACTGTACGTAAATATTCTGTATAATACATGTCATTTTATTACAATATCAAAAGTCACTAATTTCTTATTTAGTGTGGATGTTCCTATTCAATTGGTATACAAAATTGGATATGAAATATTTTCTTGATGACAAGTGCATTGGGGAGGGTAGCAAATCTCAGTGGTTCTAAAACTTTGATCTGTAGTTTTTGACATCTAATAGTCTAGGCTCTAATGTTGATTTATTTCATGAGTTAATGTTTTAATACGTAGTATAGGCAATTCTGATGTATGCACTAGAGACTAGAGTGTGATTGTTGGAATCATGAAATCATTATTGTACACAGGTTGTACACAACAAACATAGCCTATATGGACTACAGAAGATAAGTACCTGAATAATGCTTTTTTAAAATGATTCTCTTCTTGAAGAAGTCTTCAATAATAGCGTTGTACGAATTATTCAATTCAAACATTTTTGCTCTCTTTACGTTTCAAATGAGTAAATCAGACATAGACATATATATTGCAAGTACCATGAGATCTTAAACTGAAAGTTGAAACGTGCATCACTGCTATTAGTGGTACATTTTAGGACTAAATTTCAATAACCCATAGATAAGACCCTTGTAAGAATAGACATATACGAACAAGATTTTAGAACCAAATTAATTCATCTACTTACATACAGGCCTGTCAAATTGTTAAATATTAACGAGATTCATGGCTTTTTGGATATTCTTGGCCTCAAATTGTACAATTTTATTAAACGTCAACAAAATATATCTTTGTATTTGAAAACTACAAATACGATAAAATGGTAGATGACGTGAACGAAGATAAAACGAAATGAGAATTATTGGTTAGAACTTCCAATTTAATAATAATCGGTAATATCGATGAGAAAAATCATATATGGGATTGGAAAGAAATGTAGAAGACACAAGATATGGATAGATTCAGTGCTTTATTCTCAGATTATACGTATTCAAGAAAGGGTTTTTGCGGAAAATGTTGATAGATGATACGGGTTGCTGCAAGTGAAATTTTACTGTTGTAATCAGCTGATTCTAATGAATGTCATTGAAACAATCAACACAGACATCTATTCCAACAGTTGGTAACATTGTTAGGTGTGACGTAGACTCTCGGGTGTGCGTGCGCAGGCGCGTGCGTAAGAAAGAATGGATAGAGATATTTTGTGAGAATCAGATATTATTTTTCTTTTAGTGTTTGTTCATAATATCAGTTATTGAAATATATTGTAATAGTTGAGAGAAATCATATATGGGATTGAGAAAAGTTAATTTCTCAAGAAGTGTAGGAGACACGTGATATGGATGGATTCAATACTTTATTCTCAGATTAAACGTAGTTATTCAAGAAAGGGTCTTCGCGGAGAATGTTGATAGATGATACGGGTTGCTGCAAATAAAAATTTACTGTTGTAATCAGCTGATTTTAATGAATGTCATTGGAACAATCAACACAGACATCTATTCCAACAGTTGGTAACATTGTTAGTTGTGACGTTGACGCTCGCGGCGCGTGCGCAGGCGCGTGCGTAAGAGATATTTTGTAAGAGTCAGATATTATTTTTCTTTTAGTGTTTTTCATAATATCTGTTATTGAAATACATTGTAATTGTGAAGAACATGAGTTTTTTGTTGGGTATTAAGGAATCGGATGACGAGTAGTCAGATGATACAACAGCTGTCAACATTTTCATTGCTACATTCATCAATTTCATTATTTTGATCAATTCCTTGATATTGTTTTCTATTGAATAGGTACTTTGAACAACTAATATTGATTTAATGAATAATGTTGAATTGATTTCAATACAAGTTAAATCACAATTCCAGAGAAAATTGAATATTGTAGCTCCGTACAAGGAGTCAAAACATGTAGCGTGGGCTTATGAGTAGTACCTGAATGAATAAGAAACATGTTTTTGGAAAGCAAAAGTATAGCAGAGTGCATGAGCTCCAAAATTATTACTATAGGAACGTGGAACATGCATGTTTCTCCGAATGTACCATTGGAGCTAAGTGATTAAGACTCAAAGCAGTGATTTAGAAGGAAATCTATGAGGATCAATGTTACTACGGAGAAAATAGTCGGTCTTTCAATCTCGCAATTGATCTCAGAAATCAGATACGCTAATTCATGGAAGGAATCAACTGAATGATTCTCCTGAAAGAAATATTTAGGATAATGGGTGTAAGTGATGAAAACACAAAATTTCAACTGAAATTCTATTTCACTTTTCCACTCGATATTCTCGGTTCCACCTGGAGTAACCATCTTTTTGTATATTCGATGTACATGCATCATTTCAGTCAGCATTATCAACCATATCTATTCAAAATAATAGTGAGAGTTGCAAGGAGACAGAAAGATTGTGATTACATACAAATTGACGAGCGAAGCAAATTGTAAGGATGTAAGTATGTCGTCAAAATAAAACAGAAGGATCACATGAGTTGTAATAACTAATACTCTAATTTGTATTCGAAAACAGTAAAGCAATGATTGAGAATATGCGAAACATGGCACAGACATGTTATCTCGCTGTGAAGTTTTGAATTTAGACTTTGTAATTCGTAGAAGAGTTGGAATCAATTTATCCGATTGATGAATACATGGAATAATATTGAGAATTGTCAATAAAAAACAGTGAAATCACGAGTAGGGAAAAATGCACAAATATAATACGGAGCACGAGGGTTTTGTGGGCTAAAAATGTACTTGGAATTTATCTTATAGAGTCAGAATTTTTGCCGAAGGCGGTTCACATATCGAGCTGCGAAGCCTAGGGCTTAGGCCTGCGTAGCAGGCCAAGCGCTAGTCTTATATACTAAAAGGCATAAGATACACTTTCAGTTAGCCACGGCTACAGCCTAAACGAGAACTCTGATTAACATGATTTTTTTTTTATAAATTTGATATTCTTGACGAGCAGTGCCTTTTGGGGGTCTCAATTTTTTCAGTCTCATAGGTTTCGTGTAAAAAATCAAAAACCGTCAGAAATTCATCCTGGACATAGTAGGCATGTACAAATAATTGTTGAACATCGATGACGTCTGTCAGCTTTGACGTTTAGGTTCCAATATTATTTCATTGAATATTGCAAAATGAGAAGGATTTCCACAAATTTATGTATTAATACATCTATTACAAACATGAGCAAATCACTTGTGATACATTTTGAGCTAATATTATGCTTAAATATTAAAATTGTTATTTTTTTGACATTTCGATAACTTCAGTATTGCCAACTTATTTCACAAACGAAGAATGTACATGCGCACTCGCTTCCACGTAAAAATAGTAGCCATGTACAAATAATTGTTGAACATCGATGATATCTGTCAGCTTTGACGTTTAGGTTTCAATATTATTTCATTGAATATTGCAGGATGAGAAAAATTTTCACAAATTTATGTATTAATACATTTATAACAAACATGAGCAAATCACTTGTGATACATTTTAAGCTAATATTATGCTTAAATATTGAAATTACTATATTTTTGACATTTCAATAAATTCAGTATTGCCAACTTATTTCCCAGAATGTACATGCGTACTCGCTTTTACGCAAAATTCCAATTCAAGTTTCAACAATGTACACATCTAATGAATAGAAAGTAAGTAGTTTAATTGAATAATATTAACAAAATGACAATTTTATGTAATATTTTTTAGGCTATGCTCAAACATTTTTTGAAATGAAGTTATATGTCACGATATTCATGCATTTTTAACGCAGAATATGCCTGATCGCAAAATGGATTAGTTGTTGGCTAAGTTATAGAATGATTTCAACATATAATTGTTATGAAGAAATCGATTCTTATAATCAAGGGATATTTGGATTCATGATGTTTCTCTGTTGTGAATGGAATAAGTACTGAAGATTGAATGAAGTTTGAAACATGTCAAGTATAGTTTAGCTGGTACATGTGGTAAATATTCAGCAATACACGAGTATTTATTTAGATTTTCAATATTATTTAGTAATAGTTCAGTTTATGCTATTCTCACATCTCTTTCAGTTGAATAAATTTGCGTTGAAGACTTGATAAACCCAGCCAATCGAACATTTTGCTCGAGTCAACAATGAAACAAGCAATAAGCAACTGATTATAATATTACGATAATGGAGCCATCAATCAATATTTTGTACTTGTTGAAAGATATAAATCATACATCACTCAATGAACATCTATTAGAGTATGAATATTTCCGATAACCTCGTATTTGAGGTTATGTAAAGAGTAATTTTACTAGAAGCGGCATTGAGCTGATGAAACACACTAAGCTTGGGTGAGAACGATGATGAAAATATCGTTTGTCATCATTTATTTTTTGAAAAATGTAAATTATAACATATAACTGAAATAAACTGTACGTAAATGTTCTGTATAATACATATTATTTCATTACAATATCAGAAGTCACTAATTTCTTATTTAGTGTGGATGTTCCTATTCAATTGGTATACAAAATTGGATATGAAATATTTTCTTGATGATTCTGACATATTAAGTGCATTGGGGAGAGTAGCAAATCTCAGTGGCTCTAAAACTTTGATCTGTAGTTTTTGACATCTAATAGTCTAGGCTCTAATGTTGATTCATTCCATGAGCTAATGTTTTAAAACGTGCGCGTGCGCAGGCGCGTGCGTAAGAAAGAGTGGATAGAGATATTTTGTGAGAATCAAATATTATTTTTCTTTTAGTGTTTGTTCATGATATCAGTTATTGAAATATATTGTAATAGAGAGAGAGAAATCATATATGGGATTGAAAAAAATTAATTTCTCAAGAAGTGTAGGAGACACATGATATGGATAGATTCAATACTTTATTCTCAGATTAAACGTAGTTATTCAAGAAACGGTCTTCGCGGAAAATGTTGATAGATGATACGGGTTGCTGCAAGTAAAAATTTACTGTTGTAATCAGCTGATTTTAATGAATGTCATTGGAACAATCAACACAGACATCTATTCCAACAGTTGGTAGCATTGTTAGGTGTGACGTTGACGCTCGCGTGCGCGTGCGCAGGCGCGTGCGTAAGAGATATTTTGTAAGAGTCAGATATTATTTTTCTTTTAGTGTTTTTCATAATATCTGTTATTGAAATATATTGTAATTGTGAAGAACATGAGTTTTTTGTTGGATATTAAGGAATCGGATGACGAGTAGTCAGATGATACAACAGCTGTCAACATTTTCATTGCTACATTCATCAATTTCATTATTTTGATCAATTCCTTGAAATTGTATTCTATTGAATAGGCACTTTGAACAACTAATATTGATTTAATGAATAATGTTGAATTGATTTCAATACAAGTTAAATCACAATTCCAGAGAAAATTGAATATTGTAGCTCTATACAAGGAGTCAGAACATGTAGCGTGGGCTTGTGAGTAGTGCCTGAATGAATAAGAAACATGTTTTTGGAAAGCAAAAGTATAGCAGAGTGCATGAGCTCCAAAATTATTACTATAGGAACGTGGAACATGCATGTTTCTCCGAATGTACCATTGGAGCTAAGTGATTAAGACTCAAAGCAGTGATTTAGAAGGGAATCTATGAGGATCAATGTTACTACGGAGAAAATAGTCGGTCTTTCAATCTCGCAATTGAGCTCAGAAATCAGATACGCTAATTCATGGAAAGAATCTACTGAATGATTCTCCTGAGAGAATTACAGAGACTCTAGGCGTCGCAGCTCCAAATATGTACCGCCTCTCTGACAAGAATTTTTCCTTGACAAGATCAATCTCGGATGTGAATTGAGCTCACGTAATTCCCCTGCTTCATATTATATTACTACACTTTTCTCTGCCCGTGATTATATTGATTGACAGTTTCTTATCATATGAATCCTTAAGAAAATCATCAAGCAAATTGGCTTCAAAATTATCTCCAAAGATATTTTGAATTCAAAGCGAATTTGTTTAATATCAAATCAAAGTTAGGACCCAATTTAGTAGCTTTAATTTATTCATTCAGAAAAACTGGTAAATATGATTAACGTCTCAGTTGTTATGCTGACTTATATTTCACATCTAAGACAGCATTCGAAGATCGATAATAAATTGCTCGAATATAGAACCAATCGGTTATTTTCTTTGACCACAACGGAAATAAATCAGAAAACAACCCTGGATTGCTGAATAAAATCATCTACGCTTCGTATTTTGAAATTGATATTGATGCCAACAATTTATTTCACTTCGGTGATCATTGAATGATCACAGCTATCAGTTTGCAATCGATTGCAACAATATTTTGCTCATGCTCATCAATAAATCGTTGTTTGTTGATCACAACAAAAGATGGGCTGATAAAAACAATATTTTGTCGAAAGCAATGAAAGAGAAGGTGATCCTAATTATAAATTGTTGATAATGACTAGTACATAGCATTTTTTGTTGATTATACCAATAGTACGATATCCATTAAATAGTCAGTCCATCGATTGCAACAATCAACCATAGATCACAATTGGAATTGAGTAAATGACAACAATAATTTTCAGTGAGTTTTTATCGTTTATCTCATGAATTAACAATAACTTCACGATTAAAGTCAAAATTGAGTTGATCACAACAAATGATTGTTGCCCGTGATAATCTACAATCGATGATTTCTACTCAGGAATTATTGTTGATTTTAAGATCATCATAACCACTACAATAACAATAGTTTGAAAGAGTCATGTGATTTTAATAATAATATTATTGAATACAACAATCAAATCATTTATTCCAACAATAAAATTGTGGATTTGAGTATACAATTTGGTCGTAACATTAAAACAACAGTATAAGGTAACTAAAACGTCCGAACTACCAATTATAACAATACCAATGTTGATGAAAATAATGGCTTGTTGATTATAGCAAAGAAATTGCTGTTGCAGTCTTGTTGATGAGAACAGTAAAATTATTCATTAAATCAATATTAGTTGTTCTAAGTGCCTATTTAATAGAATACAATATTAAGGAATTGATCAAGATAATGAAATTGATGAATGTAGCAATTAAAATGTTGACAGCTGTTGTATCATCTGACTACTCGTCATCCGATTCCTTAATATCCAACCAAAAACTCCTGTTGTTCACAATTACAATATATTTCAATAACAGATATTATGAACAAACACTAAAAGAAAAATAATATCTGACTTTTACAAAATATCTCTATTCACTCTTTCTTACGCACGCGCCTGCGCACCCGAGCGTCAACGTCACACCTAACAATGTTGCCAACTGTTGGAATAGATTGTTGATTGTTCCAATGACGTTCATTAAAATCAGCAGATTACAACAGTAAATTTTTACTTGCAGCAACCCATATCATCTATCAACATTTTTTGCGAAGACCCTTTATTGAATAACCACGTTTAATCTGAGAATAAAGTATTGAATCTATCCATATCATGTGTCTCCTACACTTCTTGAGAAATTAATTTTTTTCAATCCCATATATGATTCCTCTCAACTATTACAATATATTTCAATAACTGATATTATTAACAAACACTAAAAGAAAAATTATATCTGATTCTCACAAAATATCTCTATCCACTCTTTCTTACGCACGCGCCTGCGCACGCGCACCCGAGAGTCTACGTCACACCTATCAATGTTACCAACTGTTGGAATAGATGTCTGTGTTGATTGTTTCAATGACACTCATCAAAATCAGCTGATTACAACAGTAAAATTTCACTTGCAGCAACCAGTATCATCTATCAACATTTTCCGCGAAAACCCTTTCTTGAATACGTATAATCAGAGAATAAAGCACTAAATCTATCCATATCATGTGTCTTCTACATTTCTTGAGAAATTAATTTTTTCCAATCCCATATATGATTTTTCTCATCGATATTACCGATTATTATCAAATTGGAAGTTCAAATCAATAATTCTTATCTTGTTCTATCTTCGTTCACATCTACCATTTTATCGTATTTGTAGTTTTTAAATACAAAGATATATTTTGTTGACGTTCAATAAAATTGTACAATTTGAGGCAAAGAATATCCAAAAAGCCATGAATCTCGTTAATATTTGACAATTTGACAGGCCTGTATGTGAGTAGATGAATTAATGTGGTTCTAAAATCTTGTTCGTATATGTCTATTCTTACAAGGGTCTAATCTATGGGTTATTGAAATCTAGTCCTAAAATGTACCACTAATAGCAGTGATGCTTGTTTCAACTTTCAGTTCAAGATCTCATGGTCCTTGCAATATATATATATATATATATATATGTCTATGTCTGATTTACTCATTTGAAACGTAAAGAGAGCAAAAATGTTTGAATTGAATAATTCGTACAACGCTATTATTGAAGACTTCTTCAAAAAGAGTATCATTTGTAAAAAGAATTATTCAGGTACTTATCTTCTGTAGTCCATATAGGCTATGTTTGTTGTGTACAACCTGTGTACAATAATGAACTCATGATTCCAACAATCACACTCTAGTCTCTAGTGCATACATCAGAATTGCCTATACTACGTTTTAAAACATTAGCTCATGGAATGAATCAACATTAGAGCCTAGACTATTAGATGTCAAAAACTACAGATCAAAGTTTTAGAGCCACTGAGATTTGCTACTCTCCCCAATGCACTTAATATGTCAGAATCATCAAGAAAATATTTCATATCCAATTTTGTATACCAATTGAATAGGAACATCCACACTAAATAAGAAATTAGTGACTTCTGATATTGTAATGAAATAATATGTATTATACAGAACATTTACGTACAGTTTATTTCAGTTATATGTTATAATTTACATTTTTCAAAAAATAAATGATGACAAACGATATTTTCATCATCGTTCTCACCCAAGCTTAGTGTGTTTCATCAGCTCAATGCCGCTTCTAGTAAAATTACTCTTTACATAACCTCAAATACGAGGTTATCGGAAATATTCATACTCTAATAGATGTTCATTGAGTGATGTATGATTTATATCTTTCAACAAGTACAAAATATTGATTGATGGCTCCATTATCGTAATATTATAATCAGTTGCTTATTGCTTGTTTCATTGTTGACTCGAGCAAAATGTTCGATTGGCTGGGTTTATCAAGTCTTCAACGCAAATTTATTCAACTGAAAGAGATGTGAGAATAGCATAAACTGAACTATTACTAAATAATATTGAAAATCTAAATAAATACTCGTGTATTGCTGAATATTTACCACATGTACCAGCTAAACTATACTTGACATGTTTCAAACTTCATTCAATCTTCAGTACTTATTCCATTCACAACAGAGAAACATCATGAATCCAAATATCCCTTGATTATAAGAATCGATTTCTTCATAACAATTATATGTTGAAATCATTCTATAACTTAGCCAACAACTAATCCATTTTGCGATCAGGCATATTCTGCGTTAAAAATGCATGAATATCGTGACATATAACTTCATTTCAAAAAATGTTTGAGCATAGCCTAAAAAATATTACATAAAATTGTCATTTTGTTAATATTATTCAATTAAACTACTTACTTTCTATTCATTAGATGTGTACATTGTTGAAACTTGAATTGGAATTTTGCGTAAAAGCGAGTACGCATGTACATTCTGGGAAATAAGTTGGCAATACTGAATTTATTGAAATGTCAAAAATATAGTAATTTCAATATTTAAGCATAATATTAGCTTAAAATGTATCACAAGTGATTTGCTCATGTTTGTTATAAATGTATTAATACATAAATTTGTGAAAATTTTTCTCATCCTGCAATATTCAATGAAATAATATTGAAACCTAAACGTCAAAGCTGACAGATATCATCGATGTTCAACAATTATTTGTACATGGCTACTATTTTTACGTGGAAGCGAGTGCGCATGTACATTCTTCGTTTGGGAAATAAGTTGGCAATACTGAAGTTATCGAAATGTCAAAAAAATAACAATTTTAATATTTAAGCATAATATTAGCTCAAAATGTATCACAAGTGATTTGCTCATGTTTGTAATAGATGTATTAATACATAAATTTGTGGAAATCCTTCTCATTTTGCAATATTCAATGAAATAATATTGGAACCTAAACGTCAAAGCTGACAGACGTCATCGATGTTCAACAATTATTTGTACATGCCTACTATGTCCAGGATGAATTTCTGACGGTTTTTGATTTTTTACACGAAACCTATGAGACTGAAAAAATTGAGACCCCCAAAAGGCACTGCTCGTCAAGAATATCAAATTTATAAAAAAAAAATCATGTTAATCAGAGTTCTCGTTTAGGCTGTAGCCGTGGCTAACTGAAAGTGTATCTTATGCCTTTTAGTATATCTTATCAACTAGCGTTTCGACCTGCTTCGCAGGTCTAAGCGCTAGGCTTCGCAGCTCCATATGTGAACCGCCTCCGGCAAAAATAATTTCTTGATAAGATTAGTTCCGATTATAATTTTAGTGTCCAGAAACCTTCTGCTCCATATCATATTTCTGCATCCTCTCTTATTCGTGATTTCACTGTTTTTTATAGACAAATCCCAATTTTTTTTTATGTATTTATCTGGAGAGATATCATTGATTTCAACTCCTTCACAAACTACAGAAACACTGGTCGTCGCAGCTCCATATATGTACCGCCTCTCTGACAAGAATTCTTCTTTTACAAAATCAATCTCGAATGTGAATTGAGCTCACATACTTCCTCTGATTCATATTATATTTCTACACTTTTCTCTGCCCGTGATTGAATTGATTGACAGTTTCCAATGATATCTAGATAAAATTCCTTGAGAAAATCATTGATTTCATTCCCTTTAAGGATTAGCGACGAGATGGTGAAATTGTTCCTCTAGTAGAACCATCTTTTCAACCGGGCCTGAGACTATTATTATAAGTAGATATATAATCATCAAATACAATATATTACATCTTGAGGAACTAATAATAGCTAAATCCTCCAATAAGAGTCAATCTCTTATCAATGGTAGTGAGATGCTAGTGCCAAGACCTGTATATAAGACCGTGATGCGTGAATTTACATGCTCTATTTCTGCATGGAAAACTGCAAAAGTTTTACAAATTGCCAATACCACTGTGAAAATAATTTACTCCATGTATCAAGTTTGCAATAATTTAAGAGTTAGCGGACATAATTTTTTACTTATATATTCATGTTGTTCTTCCTTATTTGCAACGTTTTTCGTCTAACGCATCGTCAACGCTACCATGGTATGCCACGTCCAAATATAAGTATGAAAATTCCATCTTGCATTGATAATAATTATTTCCCTACTTCATCGAACTTCATGATAAATAAAATTAAACCGCTAATAATTTAGGGAAATGTTCTAGGTGAATGTTGTGCCAATTCATTTGGGGATCAATCTAAGTTATTTTATTTCTTCTGATAAATACCACCGTTGATGAAATAAAGGCAAAAAACTCAAACATTCCATCAATGAAGTTTTGGTATTACAGATTGAAAGTACCTTATTTATAAATATGAACTAATTTTTCGGATAAAAAACTTGAATATGAAATTTCAGTCAAAGATTTCTAGGCGTTCTCAAGTACTCGTGTTTTGAGACATAGACAAACAACGACTGACTCCATTTTGAATCATGTTTTTGGGCTCAGTAGGGTCTAAAAAGTGAAGATTCATTGAAAGCGACAACTGTCCTTATACTTTCTTGTAAATGCGTCTCAGTGGTTGATTTTAATTTTAATTTTGAATGGAGTTGCATACCAATATATACATCAACCACCTGAGCAGATCTTATTTGAATCTTCTGACTGCATGAATTCAGTTATGATGTTATTGATGTCTGATGCACGACTAACAGTAGATGGAACTGTCTGATAGTAAAGTATAATTTTGTGCTATTGTAAAACTGGTTCAGAAGACTTAAATCGAAGTAGCACATTTTTAACTGAAATAGATCATAATTTTAATGAAACAACAATAATTCTATAATACATTTCGGTTAAGAACGGTCCAAAGATTCTTCTGGGACTATGATTCTAGCCTTCCGATTGACCATGATGCGAACCAGTTTCACAGAAGCACAATAACACTTGGCTATATGTCAGTTGCATCATTTATCAGTTGCTTATCGATCATCATAAACAGATTATTTTGAAGATTCAAATTTGCTTCCATTCGGTTAATATGTGACTCTATTTGTTGCTCCTATTTCTTGACTTTATTTTTAGCAAACTTGTTGTGAAACCTATATTCATTGTGAGTGGATCATATTCGCATTTCAGTCTATTGAAAGACTTAAATCGTAATGCCGTAAGAGCCCTTGGACCATTCATGACATAAATGAACCATAGAAAAAAATACTTTCGATCACTTCTTACAATTATTCATTGAACTTGATACTTTTCCTGCAATATACGATTTCATTCATTGTTATCTATTATACAGATTGATACAATATTTTAGAATCTGCTGTCTCATCATCAAATTTCAAATATTCAGGAAAGCTATGCAGGGCAAGTATTTAATATGTTACATTCAATGATATTCGAGTATGTTACCTATTGTATTCATAATCAAATTTCTAATATACTTTTGCTTCAATCACTGAAAATTTGCAAGATGATTGTCGGATGATGGATGAATCAGCAGGATTAGTATATTGAATTCATATCTCTTGAGCCAACGTTTCGAATCTTATCAATTCTTCTTCATTGTCTACAAACAATTAAATTTTCTGCAACATTATCATTACAGAACTATAATTCCACTGACATACGCAGTAATTAGATATCAAGTAAACTGACCGAACCTCTTCACAACCAGTAGCGCTAATAATGAATTTATTATGAGCATGTTTTCTACAATATTTGTAAATGTGGTATAAATTGTCTAGTGCATTCATAAATCCTTAATCATGTTACATTTTCCTTTCAAACTGTTCTTAAGGATTTATTCAATACTACGGTACAGAAAACAAATTAAGTTGAGTAATTAAACAAAATTTATCATATGCTTACAGTTTATTTGAGTGAAGTTTCATAATTTACATTTCTCAACAAATGAATAATGTTAATTGATATCTCCATTGTTATTTTGAATCAATCTTTTTTGATTCAAACAGAGAGTTTTCACGATTTAGAAATAGCATATATTCTCTCCTAATTACTTTGAATGATACACCTTTTATTCGACATGCCAGTTAAAGACGGTCCAAGAGCTTTTAAGGGACCAATATCTTAGCCTCCAGGTTGACCGGGATACCGAGTCGATTTACTCTCAATAAATATACATGATTTGAAACACTGTTTCTAAAAATTATATCAAGTTATAAGAGCAACAAATATATACATCAACTACCTGAACAGATCTAATTTGAATCTTCTGACTGCATGAATTCAGTTATGATGTTATTGATGTTTGATGCACGACTAACAGTAGATGGAACTGTCTGATAGCAAAGTACAATTTTTTGCTATTGTAAAACTGGCTCAGAAGACTTAAATCGAAGTAGCACATTTTTAACTGAAATAGATCATAATTTTAATGAAACAACAATAATTCTATAATACATTTCGGTTAAGAACGGTCCAAAGATTCTTCTGGGACTATGATTCTAGCCTTCCGATTGACCATGATGCGAACCAGTTTCACAGAAGCACAATAACACTTGGCTATATGTCAGTTGCATCATTTATCAGTTGCTTATCGATCATCATAAACAGATTATTTTGAAGATTCAAATTTGCTTCCATTCGGTTAATATGTGACTCTATTTGTTGCTCCTATTTCTTGACTTTATTTTTAGCAAACTTGTTGTGAAACCTATATTCATTGTGAGTGGATCATATTCGCATTTCAGTCTATTGAAAGACTTAAATCGTAATGCCGTAAGAGCCCTTGGACCATTCATGACATAAATGAACCATAGAAAAAAATACTTTCGATCACTTCTTACAATTATTCATTGAACTTGATACTTTTCCTGCAATATACGATTTCATTCATTGTTATCTATTATACAGATTGATACAATATTTTAGAATCTGCTGTCTCATCATAAATTTAAAATATTCTCATGTCACGACATTCTAATTTTTCGTGAACATATAAAATTTCATTTTCTCACATCGCTAAAACAATAAGTATTGTAAAAGCTGTAGAATATTTGATAGAAAAAAAAAGAATACAAATTACGGCTCACTTTTATGCTAGGAACCTAGTGACGTGCGCATGCGCGTACCTTGTACATGTATTGCTATAGTCAGTGGCTTTAAAACAAAGAGCATTCCACCATGGCATTTAAGTGTGTGCCCCGCTGACAATAATGAATTTTTTTCAATACTAGTTGGCTTATAAAGCTTGGTTTAGGTTTTATTCTGGCTGTTTTTTTCTTGAACTGAAAAAACACTAATTTACTGTTTTCCAATACTACTTGACCCCAAAAAGCTCGGTTTAGGTTAAGTTTTGTGGTTTTTGAATTAAAAAACACTGATTTACTGTTTTCCAATACTAATTGGCCTGGAAAGCTCGTTTTAGGTTATGTTGAAGTTGCTTTTTCTTGAATGTAAAATTCTAGTCCTCACCGTTCTAGTGCCACTGGCAAATTTCTTTGAATCTCTATGGCGCCATCTCTTTTTACTTTTATAACTACCACTAGGTTTTTATTGTAAAAATCTACCCAAATTACTTATGGTCTAATGGAAGACTCTATTCGCATACGAAAGTTTAATAGAATAACATCACTTCTAGATTTCAGATTAGTTTGCAGCAACAGATTAATAATTGACAACTGACGCATGCGCACAAACGGTTTAGAAGTGTATGCGTACGTTTCGTTTGTATCTCAAAATTTGAGAAAGAATGAATGATGACAAATGATACTTTCATCATCGTTTTCACCCAAGCTTATCGTGTTTTATCAGCTCAATGCAGATTTTAGAAGAAATATCTATAACATAACCTCAAATACGAAATTGATAGAACTATTTATACTATAATATGAATTTGTGTCATCATATTGTAACATGATCCATTTGATGATCCATAGATTATTGTACAAAATATTTAGGTACAGTTAGTTCCTCGAGAAATATTTGATTCATATTTTTAAACAAATAAAGAATTCAGATTGATGGCCCCATTGTCGTAATCTAATGTCATCACTCTATTTGATCTATTTTTAGGTTATGGACTGATGGTTTTCACCAATTTTGATTAATGTAAACTCCTATTCGTTGATTCAATTGAATTTTCAATGTATTGGCTTCATTGATCTAAAGGGATTTTATAATCTGCTGATGATTGCATGTTTCATTGTTGTACCTCAACAAAATGTACGATTGGATTTGTTGGTCCTTGCAATATATGTGTTAATGTCTGATTCATACATTTGAAACGTAGAAAGAGCACCTCACTAATATTTTAATGGAATATTATGTACACAATTATCATTAAGAACTCCAAGTTGAGTATCTTTTGGATACATATCTTCTGTAATCCATATAGGCTACGTTTGTTGTGTATAACCTGTGTACAACAATGAACTCTTGAATTCAACAATGCCATTTAAGTCTCTAGTGCATACATCAGATTTGTCTACTACGCATTGAATCATTAGCTCATGAATAAACATCAGAGCCTAGACTATTAGATGTCAGAAACTTCAGATCAAAGTTTTATAACTACTGGGATTTGCTACTCTTTCCAATGAACTTGATATAGCCAAAGCAGTATGATATAATTGTCTTTATATCAAACTTTGAATGAATATTTGCAGTATATGTACATCGATCGAATTTTTGGGGTCGAAAACAGAATCATCAAGTAATTATCTCTTATCATTTTTCATTTCATTTACCCAGTGAATAGGAATATCCATAATAAATATCAAATTGGTCACTTTCTTATAGTATACAGAATATATATGTTTAATCTATTCGAGTATTATTTTATTATTTGAATCGTTCACACCCAAGCTTATCGTGTTCCATCAGCTCAATGCAGTTTTCAGGAGAATTATTTTCTACATTACCTCGAATAAAAAGTTAATAAGAATATTTATTTTTTCATTGCAGAATATTTATCACATGTACCAAACTATAGTTACTTGAGATATTCCAAGTGACATTTAATCTTCAGTACTTATTTTACAGGAAATCAATATTGTGAATTAGAATATAAATCGTATCTAGAAAATAGTATATTCAAATAATGGATTGTCGGAGAATGGATGAATCAGTATTAGTGAATTAAATTCATATCACTCAAGCAGACGTTCCAAATCTTATTAATTCTTCTCCAGTACCTACAAATAATTAAATTTTCTTCAATAATATCACCACAAAACTATAATTTTGTGATAAGATAGGCACCAAGTAGACTGACTGAACTGCTCTTCAACCTGCAGCGATAATCATGAATTTATTGTATGCATGTTTCTGAAATATTCTCAAATAAAAGATAAATTGTCTAGTGTATTATTGAATACATGCTTATGGTCCATTCATCTCAAATACTTTTCTTGATGATTTATTCGACTCTACGGTATAAAATACGAAGTTAGTTGGGTAATTATGAATACATACCAATGAATAATCTTATTCCGTTGATGATCCTGAATGGATATATTCGATTTGAGAAATATCTAAAAAATTTTGTCGCAAAAGTCAGAATACTTTTTATAAATGAGGCTGGGCAACAACGATCATTACCACTATTACCAGTTCAATAATATGAAAGAGTAATTGATGGTGTGTTAATACAATAACGACGATGATTGAAATGTTATGCTCGTCCTCATGGTGGTAATAAAGCAGAACTTATCGATACGCTAGGATGACAATTATTTTCATATTAGGTTCAAATTATTCAATACAATATTAATTCTGAATACAGAGGGTAATAATTTAAAGAATTCAGTAATAGATCACATTTAACACATTCTGGACATAATTTCAGATACTTTTGCTTCGTTGATTTGATAAGTTTTCGACGAAATTCAAGGCAAGGCTTTGGGAAGCTAATTAAATAATATTAATTGTCCAAGAATCACTTACTACGCATATCGCTGTGACATATTCCATAACAACAGCGCTATTCTGCCCTTTTGTGAACTGATAACAATATATATTTTCATTAAAAAGCTTGTATCATGATTTTACTGTAAATATATATCAAAATTGTAATAAATATGAGTTTCCTAAAATCTCACATTGAAAACATAGTATCAACGGCTTATCTAAGTATTAAGTGCCCAAGGAACATGGCGGATGTCCAGGCATGCGCACAAAAAATTCCAATTATGAAAAGAGCTATTGTTGGCATCTTATATAAAAGTAAGTTTCTTGATTGAAAGAATTGATTTCCTGATAACAATTGGAATCATAATCACGAGCATTCTGCTATAGCAGCTTCCAATAAATCCTTGAGCATAACCTAGAAAATAGTACATAAAGTTACACTTGAGTTACAAAAATGAGTTTCTTGATTACTAGAATCGATTATCTTATAACAATTACATGTTGAAATCATCTTGGAACTTATGCGATCGCTTGCTTGGAAGGATTTATATTGTACGAAATATGCCTGTTTTCTATTTTGTGTTGAAAATGCATAGTATTGTGACATTATACTTTATTCCAGAAGAAGTTTGAGTATAGCCTAAAAAATATTACATAAGATTGTCATTTTGTTAATATTATTCAATTAAACCACTTACTTTCTATTTATGAGATATGTACATTGTTGTGAACTGTCATTGACTGCAAATGCGAGTACGCATGTGCAGTTTCTGCTCTTGAAATAAGTTGGCAATACTGACGTTTTATTGAATGTCAAAAAATTTATTTCTATTAAAATAAGCTTGATGGAAGCTCCAAATACATCACAAATTATCCATTTGAATATTTTATTTATATAACAATACATAATATCTATATTAAATAGTGATGTTGTAATATTTTGAGAAATATTTAAAATACCTGTATGTCAAACTTGACAGAAGCGACCTGATGTTCATTAATTTTTTGTCAGAGATAACTTGAGAATATTTCGACGGCCGGTGAACTGTCATTTTTGACAATTGTAATCGATGGTTTTGGCCTTCTCCTGTGATTACTATACATGTCATGGTATTCAAATATATAAAAGGCACTAGTCCTCATTAAGATGTATTGAATAGAGAAGAAATGAACAAAATTAAATATACCGTTTAAGCTGTAGCGATGGATAAAAATTTTTTTGGGAACATACAACTGACAGTTCTAATTCAAAAAATATAAGCAAATTAGTATATAGGACTAGCGTTTCGACCTGCTTCGCAGGTCTAAGCGCTAGGCTTCGCAGCTCCATATGTGAACCGCCTCCGGCAAAAATAATTTCTTGATAAGATTAGTTCTGATCATAATTTTAGCCTACAGAATCCTTCTGCTCCATATTATATTCCTGCATTCTCTCTTATTCGTGATTCCACTGTTTTTTATAGACAAATCCCAATGTTTTTTTATGTATTTATCTAGAGAGAAATTATTGATTCAACTCCTCCACAAACTACAAAAACACTAGGTGTCGCAGCTCCATATATGTACCGCCTCTCTGACAAGAATTCTTCTTTTACAAAATCAATCTCGAATGTGAATTGAGCTCACATAATTCCTCTGATTCATATTATATTTCTACATTTTTCTCTGCCCGTGATTGAATTGATTGACAGTTTTCAATGATATCTAGGTAAAATTTCTTGAGAAAATCATTGATTTCATTCCCTTCAAGGATTAGCGACGAGATGGCAAAATTGTTCCTCTAGTAGAACCATCTTTTCAACCGGGCCTAAAACTGTTATTATAAGTAGATATATAATCATGAAATACAATATATTACAGCTTCTTACAATTCGAGGAGCTAATAATAGCTCAATACTCCAATAAGAGTCAACCCCTTACCAATGGTAGTGAGATGCTAGTGCCAAGACCTGTATATAAGACCGTGATGCGTGAATTTACATGCTTTATTTCTGCATGAAAAACTGCAAAAGTCTTACAAATTGCCAATACCACTGTAAAAATACTTTACTCCATGTATTAAGTTTGCAACAATTCAAGAGTCAGCGGACATAATGTTTTACTTATATATTTATGTTGCTCTTTCTTATTTGCAACGTTTTTCGTCTAACGCATCGTCAACGCTACCATCGACAAACCTTGGCATGCCACGTCCAAATATGAGTATAAAAAACTCTAAGTTTGCATTGATAATAATTATTTCCCCACTTTAAAAAAATTCATCGAGCTTCATAATAAATGAAATGAAACCGCTAATAATTTTGGGAAATGCTCCAGGTGAATGTTGTGCAAATTCATTTGGAGATCAATCTAAGTTATTTCATATCTTTTGATAAATACCACCGTTGATAAAATGAACGCAAGAAACTCAAGCATTCCATCAATGAAGTTTTGGTACCACAGATTGAAAGTACCTTATTTATAAATATGAACCTATTTTTTGGATAAAAAACTTGAATACGAAATTTCAGTCGAGGATTTCTTGGCGTTCTCAAGTACTCGTGTTTTGAGACTAATGCCCAGTTGTACAGTCTAAGCTTATCCAAAGTTTAGTAGAACCAAGTTCAATTTCTATCGTTACAATTTCTGGAATAATTGTAACCATAGAAATTAAACCTGGTTTTACTGAGCCTTTGATAAGCTTAGACTGTACAACTGGGCCATGGACAAACAACGACTGACTATCTTGAATTATGTTTTTGGGTTCAGTAGGGTTTAAAAAGTGGAGATTGATTTGAAGCGGCAACTGTCCTCATACTTTTTTGTAAATGCGTCGCAGTGGTTGATTCTAATTCTAATTTTGAATGGAGTTGCATACCAATAACGGAAAAATTGATGAATGTAAACTTAGATCTGTAACTTCAAATTTCAAATATTCAGGAAAGCTATGCAGGGCAAGTATTTAATATGTTACATTCAATGATATTCGAGTATGTTACCTATTGTATTCATAATCAAATTTCTAATATACTTTTGCTTCAATCACTGAAAATTTGCAAGATGATTGTCGGATGATGGATGAATCAGCAGGATTAGTATATTGAATTCATATCTCTTGAGCCAACGTTTCGAATCTTATCAATTCTTCTTCATTGTCTACAAACAATTAAATTTTCTGCAACATTATCATTACAGAACTATAATTCCACTGACATACGCAGTAATTAGATATCAAGTAAACTGACCGAACCTCTTCACAACCAGTAGCGCTAATAATGAATTTATTATGAGCATGTTTTCTACAATATTTGTAAATGTGGTATAAATTGTCTAGTGCATTCATAAATCCTTAATCATGTTACATTTTCCTTTCAAACTGTTCTTAAGGATTTATTCAATACTACGGTACAGAAAACAAATTAAGTTGAGTAATTAAACAAAATTTATCATATGCTTACAGTTTATTTGAGTGAAGTTTCATAATTTACATTTCTCAACAAATGAATAATGTTAATTGATATCTCCATTGTTATTTTGAATCAATCTTTTTTGATTCAAACAGAGAGTTTTCACGATTTAGAAATAGCATATATTCTCTCCTAATTACTTTGAATGATACACCTTTTATTCGACATGCCAGTTAAAGACGGTCCAAGAGCTTTTAAGGGACCAATATCTTAGCCTCCAGGTTGACCGGGATACCGAGTCGATTTACTCTCAATAAATATACATGATTTGAAACACTGTTTCTAAAAATTATATCAAGTTATAAGAGCAACAAATATATACATCAACTACCTGAACAGATCTAATTTGAATCTTCTGACTGCATGAATTCAGTTATGATGTTATTGATGTTTGATGCACGACTAACAGTAGATGGAACTGTCTGATAGCAAAGTACAATTTTTTGCTATTGTAAAACTGGCTCAGAAGACTTAAATCGAAGTAGCACATTTTTAACTGAAATAGATCATAATTTTAATGAAACAACAATAATTCTATAATACATTTCGGTTAAGAACGGTCCAAAGATTCTTCTGGGACTATGATTCTAGCCTTCCGATTGACCATGATGCGAACCAGTTTCACAGAAGCACAATAACACTTGGCTATATGTCAGTTGCATCATTTATCAGTTGCTTATCGATCATCATAAACAGATTATTTTGAAGATTCAAATTTGCTTCCATTCGGTTAATATGTGACTCTATTTGTTGCTCCTATTTCTTGACTTTATTTTTAGCAAACTTGTTGTGAAACCTATATTCATTGTGAGTGGATCATATTCGCATTTCAGTCTATTGAAAGACTTAAATCGTAATGCCGTAAGAGCCCTTGGACCATTCATGACATAAATGAACCATAGAAAAAAATACTTTCGATCACTTCTTACAATTATTCATTGAACTTGATACTTTTCCTGCAATATACGATTTCATTCATTGTTATCTATTATACAGATTGATACAATATTTTAGAATCTGCTGTCTCATCATAAATTTAAAATATTCTCATGTCACGACATTCTAATTTTTCGTGAACATATAAAATTTCATTTTCTCACATCGCTAAAACAATAAGTATTGTAAAAGCTGTAGAATATTTGATAGAAAAAAAAAGAATACAAATTACGGCTCACTTTTATGCTAGGAACCTAGTGACGTGCGCATGCGCGTACCTTGTACATGTATTGCTATAGTCAGTGGCTTTAAAACAAAGAGCATTCCACCATGGCATTTAAGTGTGTGCCCCGCTGACAATAATGAATTTTTTTCAATACTAGTTGGCTTATAAAGCTTGGTTTAGGTTTTATTCTGGCTGTTTTTTTCTTGAACTGAAAAAACACTAATTTACTGTTTTCCAATACTACTTGACCCCAAAAAGCTCGGTTTAGGTTAAGTTTTGTGGTTTTTGAATTAAAAAACACTGATTTACTGTTTTCCAATACTAATTGGCCTGGAAAGCTCGTTTTAGGTTATGTTGAAGTTGCTTTTTCTTGAATGTAAAATTCTAGTCCTCACCGTTCTAGTGCCACTGGCAAATTTCTTTGAATCTCTATGGCGCCATCTCTTTTTACTTTTATAACTACCACTAGGTTTTTATTGTAAAAATCTACCCAAATTACTTATGGTCTAATGGAAGACTCTATTCGCATACGAAAGTTTAATAGAATAACATCACTTCTAGATTTCAGATTAGTTTGCAGCAACAGATTAATAATTGACAACTGACGCATGCGCACAAACGGTTTAGAAGTGTATGCGTACGTTTCGTTTGTATCTCAAAATTTGAGAAAGAATGAATGATGACAAATGATACTTTCATCATCGTTTTCACCCAAGCTTATCGTGTTTTATCAGCTCAATGCAGATTTTAGAAGAAATATCTATAACATAACCTCAAATACGAAATTGATAGAACTATTTATACTATAATATGAATTTGTGTCATCATATTGTAACATGATCCATTTGATGATCCATAGATTATTGTACAAAATATTTAGGTACAGTTAGTTCCTCGAGAAATATTTGATTCATATTTTTAAACAAATAAAGAATTCAGATTGATGGCCCCATTGTCGTAATCTAATGTCATCACTCTATTTGATCTATTTTTAGGTTATGGACTGATGGTTTTCACCAATTTTGATTAATGTAAACTCCTATTCGTTGATTCAATTGAATTTTCAATGTATTGGCTTCATTGATCTAAAGGGATTTTATAATCTGCTGATGATTGCATGTTTCATTGTTGTACCTCAACAAAATGTACGATTGGATTTGTTGGTCCTTGCAATATATGTGTTAATGTCTGATTCATACATTTGAAACGTAGAAAGAGCACCTCACTAATATTTTAATGGAATATTATGTACACAATTATCATTAAGAACTCCAAGTTGAGTATCTTTTGGATACATATCTTCTGTAATCCATATAGGCTACGTTTGTTGTGTATAACCTGTGTACAACAATGAACTCTTGAATTCAACAATGCCATTTAAGTCTCTAGTGCATACATCAGATTTGTCTACTACGCATTGAATCATTAGCTCATGAATAAACATCAGAGCCTAGACTATTAGATGTCAGAAACTTCAGATCAAAGTTTTATAACTACTGGGATTTGCTACTCTTTCCAATGAACTTGATATAGCCAAAGCAGTATGATATAATTGTCTTTATATCAAACTTTGAATGAATATTTGCAGTATATGTACATCGATCGAATTTTTGGGGTCGAAAACAGAATCATCAAGTAATTATCTCTTATCATTTTTCATTTCATTTACCCAGTGAATAGGAATATCCATAATAAATATCAAATTGGTCACTTTCTTATAGTATACAGAATATATATGTTTAATCTATTCGAGTATTATTTTATTATTTGAATCGTTCACACCCAAGCTTATCGTGTTCCATCAGCTCAATGCAGTTTTCAGGAGAATTATTTTCTACATTACCTCGAATAAAAAGTTAATAAGAATATTTATTTTTTCATTGCAGAATATTTATCACATGTACCAAACTATAGTTACTTGAGATATTCCAAGTGACATTTAATCTTCAGTACTTATTTTACAGGAAATCAATATTGTGAATTAGAATATAAATCGTATCTAGAAAATAGTATATTCAAATAATGGATTGTCGGAGAATGGATGAATCAGTATTAGTGAATTAAATTCATATCACTCAAGCAGACGTTCCAAATCTTATTAATTCTTCTCCAGTACCTACAAATAATTAAATTTTCTTCAATAATATCACCACAAAACTATAATTTTGTGATAAGATAGGCACCAAGTAGACTGACTGAACTGCTCTTCAACCTGCAGCGATAATCATGAATTTATTGTATGCATGTTTCTGAAATATTCTCAAATAAAAGATAAATTGTCTAGTGTATTATTGAATACATGCTTATGGTCCATTCATCTCAAATACTTTTCTTGATGATTTATTCGACTCTACGGTATAAAATACGAAGTTAGTTGGGTAATTATGAATACATACCAATGAATAATCTTATTCCGTTGATGATCCTGAATGGATATATTCGATTTGAGAAATATCTAAAAAATTTTGTCGCAAAAGTCAGAATACTTTTTATAAATGAGGCTGGGCAACAACGATCATTACCACTATTACCAGTTCAATAATATGAAAGAGTAATTGATGGTGTGTTAATACAATAACGACGATGATTGAAATGTTATGCTCGTCCTCATGGTGGTAATAAAGCAGAACTTATCGATACGCTAGGATGACAATTATTTTCATATTAGGTTCAAATTATTCAATACAATATTAATTCTGAATACAGAGGGTAATAATTTAAAGAATTCAGTAATAGATCACATTTAACACATTCTGGACATAATTTCAGATACTTTTGCTTCGTTGATTTGATAAGTTTTCGACGAAATTCAAGGCAAGGCTTTGGGAAGCTAATTAAATAATATTAATTGTCCAAGAATCACTTACTACGCATATCGCTGTGACATATTCCATAACAACAGCGCTATTCTGCCCTTTTGTGAACTGATAACAATATATATTTTCATTAAAAAGCTTGTATCATGATTTTACTGTAAATATATATCAAAATTGTAATAAATATGAGTTTCCTAAAATCTCACATTGAAAACATAGTATCAACGGCTTATCTAAGTATTAAGTGCCCAAGGAACATGGCGGATGTCCAGGCATGCGCACAAAAAATTCCAATTATGAAAAGAGCTATTGTTGGCATCTTATATAAAAGTAAGTTTCTTGATTGAAAGAATTGATTTCCTGATAACAATTGGAATCATAATCACGAGCATTCTGCTATAGCAGCTTCCAATAAATCCTTGAGCATAACCTAGAAAATAGTACATAAAGTTACACTTGAGTTACAAAAATGAGTTTCTTGATTACTAGAATCGATTATCTTATAACAATTACATGTTGAAATCATCTTGGAACTTATGCGATCGCTTGCTTGGAAGGATTTATATTGTACGAAATATGCCTGTTTTCTATTTTGTGTTGAAAATGCATAGTATTGTGACATTATACTTTATTCCAGAAGAAGTTTGAGTATAGCCTAAAAAATATTACATAAGATTGTCATTTTGTTAATATTATTCAATTAAACCACTTACTTTCTATTTATGAGATATGTACATTGTTGTGAACTGTCATTGACTGCAAATGCGAGTACGCATGTGCAGTTTCTGCTCTTGAAATAAGTTGGCAATACTGACGTTTTATTGAATGTCAAAAAATTTATTTCTATTAAAATAAGCTTGATGGAAGCTCCAAATACATCACAAATTATCCATTTGAATATTTTATTTATATAACAATACATAATATCTATATTAAATAGTGATGTTGTAATATTTTGAGAAATATTTAAAATACCTGTATGTCAAACTTGACAGAAGCGACCTGATGTTCATTAATTTTTTGTCAGAGATAACTTGAGAATATTTCGACGGCCGGTGAACTGTCATTTTTGACAATTGTAATCGATGGTTTTGGCCTTCTCCTGTGATTACTATACATGTCATGGTATTCAAATATATAAAAGGCACTAGTCCTCATTAAGATGTATTGAATAGAGAAGAAATGAACAAAATTAAATATACCGTTTAAGCTGTAGCGATGGATAAAAATTTTTTTGGGAACATACAACTGACAGTTCTAATTCAAAAAATATAAGCAAATTAGTATATAGGACTAGCGTTTCGACCTGCTTCGCAGGTCTAAGCGCTAGGCTTCGCAGCTCCATATGTGAACCGCCTCCGGCAAAAATAATTTCTTGATAAGATTAGTTCTGATCATAATTTTAGCCTACAGAATCCTTCTGCTCCATATTATATTCCTGCATTCTCTCTTATTCGTGATTCCACTGTTTTTTATAGACAAATCCCAATGTTTTTTTATGTATTTATCTAGAGAGAAATTATTGATTCAACTCCTCCACAAACTACAAAAACACTAGGTGTCGCAGCTCCATATATGTACCGCCTCTCTGACAAGAATTCTTCTTTTACAAAATCAATCTCGAATGTGAATTGAGCTCACATAATTCCTCTGATTCATATTATATTTCTACATTTTTCTCTGCCCGTGATTGAATTGATTGACAGTTTTCAATGATATCTAGGTAAAATTTCTTGAGAAAATCATTGATTTCATTCCCTTCAAGGATTAGCGACGAGATGGCAAAATTGTTCCTCTAGTAGAACCATCTTTTCAACCGGGCCTAAAACTGTTATTATAAGTAGATATATAATCATGAAATACAATATATTACAGCTTCTTACAATTCGAGGAGCTAATAATAGCTCAATACTCCAATAAGAGTCAACCCCTTACCAATGGTAGTGAGATGCTAGTGCCAAGACCTGTATATAAGACCGTGATGCGTGAATTTACATGCTTTATTTCTGCATGAAAAACTGCAAAAGTCTTACAAATTGCCAATACCACTGTAAAAATACTTTACTCCATGTATTAAGTTTGCAACAATTCAAGAGTCAGCGGACATAATGTTTTACTTATATATTTATGTTGCTCTTTCTTATTTGCAACGTTTTTCGTCTAACGCATCGTCAACGCTACCATCGACAAACCTTGGCATGCCACGTCCAAATATGAGTATAAAAAACTCTAAGTTTGCATTGATAATAATTATTTCCCCACTTTAAAAAAATTCATCGAGCTTCATAATAAATGAAATGAAACCGCTAATAATTTTGGGAAATGCTCCAGGTGAATGTTGTGCAAATTCATTTGGAGATCAATCTAAGTTATTTCATATCTTTTGATAAATACCACCGTTGATAAAATGAACGCAAGAAACTCAAGCATTCCATCAATGAAGTTTTGGTACCACAGATTGAAAGTACCTTATTTATAAATATGAACCTATTTTTTGGATAAAAAACTTGAATACGAAATTTCAGTCGAGGATTTCTTGGCGTTCTCAAGTACTCGTGTTTTGAGACTAATGCCCAGTTGTACAGTCTAAGCTTATCCAAAGTTTAGTAGAACCAAGTTCAATTTCTATCGTTACAATTTCTGGAATAATTGTAACCATAGAAATTAAACCTGGTTTTACTGAGCCTTTGATAAGCTTAGACTGTACAACTGGGCCATGGACAAACAACGACTGACTATCTTGAATTATGTTTTTGGGTTCAGTAGGGTTTAAAAAGTGGAGATTGATTTGAAGCGGCAACTGTCCTCATACTTTTTTGTAAATGCGTCGCAGTGGTTGATTCTAATTCTAATTTTGAATGGAGTTGCATACCAATAACGGAAAAATTGATGAATGTAAACTTAGATCTGTAACTTCAAATTTCAAATATTCAGGAAAGCTATGCAGGGCAAGTATTTAATATGTTACATTCAATGATATTCGAGTATGTTACCTATTGTATTCATAATCAAATTTCTAATATACTTTTGCTTCAATCACTGAAAATTTGCAAGATGATTGTCGGATGATGGATGAATCAGCAGGATTAGTATATTGAATTCATATCTCTTGAGCCAACGTTTCGAATCTTATCAATTCTTCTTCATTGTCTACAAACAATTAAATTTTCTGCAACATTATCATTACAGAACTATAATTCCACTGACATACGCAGTAATTAGATATCAAGTAAACTGACCGAACCTCTTCACAACCAGTAGCGCTAATAATGAATTTATTATGAGCATGTTTTCTACAATATTTGTAAATGTGGTATAAATTGTCTAGTGCATTCATAAATCCTTAATCATGTTACATTTTCCTTTCAAACTGTTCTTAAGGATTTATTCAATACTACGGTACAGAAAACAAATTAAGTTGAGTAATTAAACAAAATTTATCATATGCTTACAGTTTATTTGAGTGAAGTTTCATAATTTACATTTCTCAACAAATGAATAATGTTAATTGATATCTCCATTGTTATTTTGAATCAATCTTTTTTGATTCAAACAGAGAGTTTTCACGATTTAGAAATAGCATATATTCTCTCCTAATTACTTTGAATGATACACCTTTTATTCGACATGCCAGTTAAAGACGGTCCAAGAGCTTTTAAGGGACCAATATCTTAGCCTCCAGGTTGACCGGGATACCGAGTCGATTTACTCTCAATAAATATACATGATTTGAAACACTGTTTCTAAAAATTATATCAAGTTATAAGAGCAACAAATATATACATCAACTACCTGAACAGATCTAATTTGAATCTTCTGACTGCATGAATTCAGTTATGATGTTATTGATGTTTGATGCACGACTAACAGTAGATGGAACTGTCTGATAGCAAAGTACAATTTTTTGCTATTGTAAAACTGGCTCAGAAGACTTAAATCAAAGTAGCACATTTTTAACTGAAATAGATCATAATTTTAATAAGATAACAGTAATTCTATAATACATTTCGGTTAAAAACGGTCCAAAGATTCTTATGGGACTATGATTCTAGCCTTCCGATTGACCATGATGCGAAGCAGTTTCACATAAGCACAATAACACTTGGCTATGTGTCAGTTGCATCATTTATCAGTTGCTCATCAATTATCATTAACAGATTATTTTGAAGATTCAAATCTGCTTCCATTCAGTTAATATGTGACTGTATTTGTTGCTTTTATTTTTTGACTTTATTTCTAGCAAACTTGTTGTGAAACTTATATTCATTGTGAGTGGATCATATTCGCATTTCAGTCTATTGAAAGACTTGAATCGTAATGCCATAAGAGCCCTTGGACCGTTCTTGACATAAATGAACAATAGACAAGAATACTTTTTTCTGCTACTGTATAAATAAGTGAGATTTGTTGCCCTGGCAACTTGAACGATAACGAAAGCAAACCTTCGTGTTACGTCGTTGCTATGCGTTGCTAGCTACGAAAGTATTATGATCATTATACTCACTACAATAGCAGTACTAGTTTGGAAGAGTCATGTGATTTTAATAAAAGTATTATTGATTATAAAAATCAAATTATCTATTCCAATAATAAAATTGTGGATTTGAGTATACAATTGGGTCGTAGCCTTAAAACAACAGTATAAGGTAACTGAAATGTTCAGACCTCCAATTATAACAATACCAATGTTGATGGAAATATTGGTGGAAATGATGGCTTGTTGATTATAACAAAGAAATTGCTGTTGCAGTCTTGTTGATGAGAACAGCAAAATCATCCATTAAATCAATTTGAGTTGTTCGAAGTGCCTATTTAATCGAATAAAATATTCAGGGATTGATCAAAATAATGAAATCGATGAATGAATAAATGAAAATGCTGACAGCTGTTCTATCATCTGACTACTCATCATCCGATTCCTTCATATCCAACAAAACATTCTTGTTCTCCACAATTACAATATATTTCAATAACTGATATTATAAACAAACACTGAAAGAAGAATAATATCTGACTCTTGCAAAACATATCTTTCCACTCTATATTACGCATGCGCACCCAAGCGTCTACGTCACACCCAGGTCACACCTAACAATGTTACCAACTGTTGGAACAGATGTCTATGTTGATTGTTTCAAATCAGCTGATTACAACAGTAAATTCTTACTTACAGCAACCCGTATCATCTACCAACATTTTCCGCGAAAACTCTTTCTAGAATAACTACTTCTAATTTATTTATATCATGTGTCTCCTACACTTTCTGAGGAATTTTCAATATTGTAAAATTATTGTAGTATACAGAATAGGTTTATACGTACAGTTTATCTGAGTATTATTCCATTATTTAAATCGTTCACACCCAAACTTATCGTGTTTCATCAGCTTAATGCAGCTTTTATGAGGATTATCTTCCACATAACCTCAAATACAAAGTTAATCGAAATATTTATCTTTTCATTGCAGAATATTTACCATATGTACCAAACTATAGTTACTTGATATATTCCAAGTGGCATTTATTCTTTAGTACTTATTTTACAGGGAAACAATATTGTAAATTAGAGTATAAATCGTATCTTTAAAATAGTATAATCAAATGATGGATCATCGGAGGATGGATGAATTAGTATTGGTGAACTAAATTCATATCACTTGAGCAAACATTTCAAATTTTATGAATTCTTCTTCAGTGCCTACAAATAATTGAATTTTCTTTAACAATATCACTTTGGAATCGTATTCATCAAGCATTCTGCTATACCAGCTTCCAATAAGTCCTTGAGCATAACCTTGAAAATATTACATGAAGTTACACTTGAATTACAGAAATAAATCTCTTGATCATAAGAATCGATTTCCTTATAACAATTACATGTTAAAATCATCTTGAGACTTATGCGATCGCTTGTTTGAAAGGATTTAGGGTTTACAAAATATGCCTGTTTCCTATATTGTGCTGAAAATACATGGGCATTGTGACATACTTTATTCCAAGAAATGTTTGAGCAAAGCTTAAAAAATATAACATGAAATTGTCATTTTGTTAATATTATTCAATTAAGCAACTCACTTTATATTTATAAGATGTGTACATTGTTGTAAACTGGAATTGAAATTTTGCGTGAAAGCGAGTACGCATGTACAGTCTCTGTGTGGGAAATAAGTTGGCAATACTGACATTTCATTGTAAACACTCACGTTCTTCACAATTACAATATATTTCGATAACAGATATTATAAACAAACACTAAAAGAAGAATAATAACTGACTCTTACAAAAGATCTCTATCCACTCTATCTTACGCATGCGCACCCGAGTGTCTACAATGTTACCAATTGTTGGAACAACTTCACCTACTCGCTTCATCAGCGCAAGCACTGAACAAGCTACAGATTCTTTTGTATAAGAAATTATTAATAAGATCCAGTTGAATAAATTGATGTTATGCGTACATAATTTCATCGAGTACTCAATATGATCACTATTGGATGAACATACAACATTCAAATAATTTCCGTATTATCTGCAGTAGTTGAAATTTGGAGTGGGAATAAGTGATCCGTAAACAAATGAACATGAACATAGTGAACCAGATCAGTTAGATCAGTTCTTTGTGAACGGAAGAATACAGCTTTAATATGTCAGAATTGAAAGTAGAATCATCAAGAAAATATTTCATGTCTAAATTTATATACCATGTGAATAGGAACATCCAAACTGGATAAGAAATGTGTTACTTCTAATAATGCCTGTTCTTTGTTTTGTGTTGAAAATGCATTAATATTGTGACACATTACTTTATTGTCATTTTGTAGATATTATTCATTTAAACTACTTACCTTTTATTTGTGAGATGTGTACATTGTTGTAAACTGGAATTGGAATTTTGCGTAAAAGCGAGTACGCATGTACATTCTCTCCTTAGGAAATAAGTTGGCAATACTGAATTCATTTAAACGTCATAAAAATAGTTATCTCATTATTTAAACATAATAGAAGCATAAAATGTATCAAGAATTATTCGCTCATGTTTGTAATTAATATGATAATACACAATATTCGTGAATAATATAGAAATTCTACAATATTTAATGTAATAGTATTGAGATTCAAACGTCAAAACTGTCAGATGACATTGATGTTCAACAATTAAAAATTCGTGGCAACTGGATCTGATTTATTTTGTCCAATTTTCGTCGGTTTTTGATTTTTTGCACAAAATCTATGTGACGGAAAAAAATTAGAGCTTCAAAAGGCACTCCTCCTCAAGAATACCAAATTTGTAAAAAAAAAATCATAATAATCCGAATTTTGGTTTAGGCTGTGGCTTAGGGCAAAGTTTTTCTGTAATCCAAACATTTTGCGTTTTAGTATATAGGACTAGCGTTTCGACCTGCTTCGCAGGTCTAAGCGCTAGGCTTCGCAGCTCCATATGTGAACCGCCTCCGGCAAAAATAATTTTTCTATAAGATTAGTCCCAATCATAATTTCAGCGTACCGAATTCTCCTACTCCATATTATATTTCTGCATTTTTCCCTATTCGTGATTTCACTCTTTTTTATAGACAATTCTCAATGTTATTTCATGTATTTATCTGAAGAAAAATTATTGATTCCAACTTCTTCACGAATTACAGAGACTCTAGGCTTCGCAGCTCCAAATATGTACCGCCTCTCTGACAAGAATTCTTCCTTGACAAGATCAATCTCGGATGTAAATTGAGCTCACGTAATTTCCCTGATTTATATTATATTACTACACTTTTCTCTGCCCGTGATTCCATTGATTGACAGTTCCCAATCATATTTAGGTATAAATCCTTAAGAAAATCATCGATTTCATTCCCTTTAAGGATTAGCGACGAGATGGCAAGATTGTTTCTCTAGTAGAACTATCTTTTCAAAAGAACCACTCTTGCCGCACAATTTCCAATATTATACATAGGTCTTGATACTCACCAGTAAGGTTATTCATTATTGAAGCAGCTTATCAGTTATTCAAACTACTACAGACGGCGTTACGATCGACAAAATAAGTGTGCGAGGAAAACAGAAAATGTGCATCAGAAACACAAGAAACAGCGATTCGAATAATTCAAGTCTGGATTGAATAATTGATTTTACATCCCAAAATTCATTGATATATAGCACTCAATATCAATAATATTCAAAATATTGCTGCTAGTGTCAAGTCCTATATATAAGATCGTGGTGCGTGAATTAACATGCTCTATTCTTGCATCAAAAACTGCAAAAGTTTTTCAAATTGCTAAATTGCTACCCCTGTAAAAATACTTCACTTCATGTATTGAATTTGCAACAATGTAAGAGTTGGCAAACATCATTTATTTCTTGTACATTCATGTTGTTCCTTCTAATTTGCAACATGTTTTGTCGAACTCATCGTCAACGCTACCATCGTCAAACCTTGGCTTACGACGTCCAAATATGAGTATAAATAACTCTTATTTCACATTGATAATAATTATTTCCCTACTTTCAAAGAATTTATCGAATTTTATAATAAATGAAATAAAACCGCAAATTATTTTGGGAAATGTTCCAGGTGAATGTTGTGCAAATTCATGAAGGAATCAATCTAAGTTATTTTTTATCACTCATGCAGAATGCGTACTACTTTGTCGCACGCAAACCATTTATCGCTCGGAAAAATAAGTGCAAAATAGTACTAATCCTGCATTCGTGATAAAAAATAGTATCCTCAACTTGTGCAGTATTGTCAATTGCTCACTTCGCTCTGGTGGGCAATCAAAAACTTATCGCACTTGTTGCACAATATACTATCATATTCTTGGATAAGTACTACCGTTTATGAAGTAAACGCAAAGAACTCTAAAGTTCCATCAAAGAAGTTTTGGTACCACCGATCGAATATATATTATTCATGAATATGAACCTATTTTTTTGATAAAAAACTTGAATGTGAAATTTTAGTCGAAAATTTCTAGCCGTTCTCAAGTTATCGTGCTTTTAGAAATAAACAAACACAACGACTGACTTTCTTTTAGATTACGTGTTTTTGAGTTCAGTAGGGTCTGAAACGTAGAGATTCATTGAAAGCGTTAACTGTCCTCATACTTTTTTGTGAATGCATCTCAGTGGTTGATTTTGATCTCAATTTTAAATGAAGTTGCATACCAATAGCGGAAAAAAATTGAGAGTAATTACAATAATACACATTTCTTCTCCATTGTCTTCTACACCTGATTTATAAGCCATTCAATAAGTTCATTCTCCTATCAATTTCGACCCTTGTAACAAAATCAGGATATACGATGTGACACAATGATCGAATTCAATAAGAAATTGCTCTTCCAGGTCTGAACAAAGAATAAGGGCGTTTTTTATCTTCAATGTAATTTTGAGAATTCAAACTTTTCTCGGGATGCTTATTTCCACACAAGCAAAAACGCTATGAACCTCACTTTCATATATTTGTGCGAAATTTTATTACAAAAAGCAAATTCGCTCCAAATACATCTCCAAGGATATTTTAAATCCGAAGCGAATTTGTCCAAATCAATTGGAAGTTAAGACTCAATTAAATCAATATTAGTTGTTCGAAGTGCCTATTCAATCGAATACAATATTTAGGGATTGATCAAAATGATGAAATCGATGAATGAAGCAATGAAAATGCTGACTGCGGTTCTATCATCTAACTACTCGTCATCCGATTCCTTTATATTCAACAAAACATTCTTGTTCTTCACAATTACAATATATTTCAGTAACAGATATTATGAACAAACAATAAAAGAACAATAATATCTGACTCTTGCAAAACATCTCTATCCACTCTATATAACGCATGCGCACCCAAGCGTCTACGTCACACCTAACAATGTTACCAACTGTTGGAACAGTGGTCTGTGTTGATTGTTTGAAATCAGCTGATTACAACAGTGAATTCTTACTTACAGTAACCCGTATAATCTACCAACATTTTCCGCCAAAACTCTTTCTAGAATAACTACTTTTAATCTATTTATATCATGTGTCTCTTACACTTTTTGAGAAATTTTCAATATTGTAAAATGATTGTAGTAGGTATACAGAATAGATATATATGTACAGTTTATCTAAGTATTATTTTATTATTTAAATCGTTCACATCCAAACTTATCGTGTTTCATCAGCTCAATGCAGTTTTTAGGAAGATCATCTTTTACATAACCTCAAATACAAAGTTAATCGAAATATTCATTTTTTCATTGCAGAATATTCACCACATATACCAAACTATAGTTACTTGACATATTCTAAGTGGCATTTATTCTTCAGTACTTATTTTACAGGGAAACAATATTGTAAATTAGAGTATAAATCGTATCTTTAAAATAGTATAATCAAATGATGGATCATCGGAGGATGGATGAATTAGGCCCAGTATTTCAGTCCTCGGTTTATCTTAAGCGGAGCTTAATTACATTGGTAACAATTGTTCTAACAATCATTACTATGGAAATCAAACTACGTTCAAGGTAAACCATGGACTGAAATACTGGGCCTTAGTATTGGTGAACTAAATTCATATCACTTGAGCAAACATTTCAAATTTTATTAATTCTTCTTCAGTGCCTACAAATAATTGAATTTTCTTCAACAATATCACTTTGGAATCGTATTCATCAAGCATTCTGCTATACCAGCTTTCAATAAGTTCTTGAGCATAACCTTGAAAATATTACATGACGTTACACTTAAATTACAGAAATAAATCTCTTTATTATAAGAATCGATTTCCTTATAACAATTACATGTTAAAATCATCTTGAGACTTAGGCGATCGCTTGTTTGAAAGGATTTATAGTTTACAAAATATGCCTGTTTCCTATATTGTGCTGAAAATACATGGGCATTGTGACATTATACTTCATTCCAAGAAATGTTTGAGCATAGCCTAAAAAATATAACATGAAATTGTCATTTTGTTAATATCATTCAATTAAGCTACTCACATTATATTTATAAGATGTGTACATTGTTGTAAACTGGAATTGAAATTTTGCGTGAAAGTGAGTACGCATGTACAGTCTCTGTGTGGGAAATAAGTTGGCAATACTGACATTTCATTGTAAACACTCACGTTCTTTATAATTGCAATATATTTCAATGACAGATATTATAAACAAATACTAAAAGAAGAATAATACCTGACTCTTACAAAAGATCTCTATCCACTCTATCTTACGCATGCGCACTTGAGTGTCTACGTCATAATTAATAATAAGATCTAGTTGAATAAATTGATGTTATGCGTACATAATTTCATCAAGTACTTAATATGATCACTAAACATAACACATTCGAATAATTTCCGTATTATCTGCAGTAGTTTATATTTGGAGTAGGGATAACTGATCCGTGAACGAATGAACAAGAGCATAGTGAACCAGATCAGTTAGATCAGTACTCCGTGAACGAAAGAATACAGCTTTAATATGTCAGAATTGAAGGTAGAATCATCAAGAAAATATTTCATGTCCAAATTTATATACCATGTGAATAGGAACATCCAAACTGGATAAGAAATGTGTCACTTCTAATAATGCCTGTTCTTTGTTTTGTGTTGTAAATGCATAAATATTGTGACACATTACTTTATTCCAAAAAATTTCTGAGCATAGCCTGAAAAATATCACATAAGATTGTCATTTTGTTAATATTATTCATTTAAACTACTTACCTTTTATTTGTGAGATGTGTACATTGTTGTAAACTGGAATTGGAATTTTGCGTAAAAGCGAGTACGCCTGTACATTCTTCCCTCAGGAAATAAGTTGGCAATACTGAATTTATTTAAACGTCATAAAAATGGTTATCTTATTATTTAAACATAATAGAAGCATAAAATGTATCAAGAATTATTCGCTCATGTTTGTAATTAATATGATAATACATAATATCCGTGGATAATATAGAAATTCTACAATATTTAATGTGATAATATTGAGATTCAAACGTCAAAACTGTCAGATGACATTGATGTTCAACAATTAAAAATTCCTGGCAACTGGATCTGATTTTTTTTGTCCAATTTTCGTCGGTTTTTGATTTTTTGCACAAAATCTATAAGACGGAAAAAATTTAGACCCTCAAAAGGCACTCCTCCTCAAGAATACCAAATTTGTAAAAAAAAAATCATAATAATCCTAATTTTGGTTTAAGCTGTGGCTTAGGGCAAAGTTTTTCTGTAATCCAAACACTTGGCCTTTTAGTATATAAGACTAGCGTTTCGACCTGCTTCGCAGGTCTAAGCGCTAGGCTTCGCAGCTTCATATGTGAACCGCCTCCGGCAAAAATAATTTCTTGATAAGATTAGTTCCGATTATAATTTCAGCCTACAGAATCCTTCTGCTCCATATTATATTTCTGCATTCTCTCTTATTCGTGATTTCACTGTTTTTTATAGACAAATCCCAAAGTTTTTTTATGTATTTATCTGGAGAGAAATTATTGATTTCAACTCCTTCACAAACTACAGAAACACTAGGCGTCGCAGCTCCATATATGTACCGCCTCTCTGACAAGAATTCTTCTTTTACAAAATCAATCTCGAATGTGAATTGAGCTCACATAATTCCTCTGATTCATATTGTATTTCTACACTTCTCTCTGCCCGTGATTGAATTGATTGACAGTTTCCAATGATATCTAGATAAAATTCTTTGATTAAATCATTGATTCCATTCCCTTCAAGGATTAGCGACGAGATGGCGGAATTGTTCCTCTATTAGAACCATCTTTTCAACCGGGCCTAAGACTATTATTATAAGTAGATATATAATCATCAAATACAATATATTACATCTTGAGGAAGTAATAATAGCTGAATACTCCAATAAAAGTCAACCTCTCACCAATGGTAGTAAAATGCTAATGCCAAGACTTGTATATGAGACCGTGATGCGTGAATTTACATGCTCTATTTCTGCTTGGAAAACTGCAAAAGTTATACAAATTGCCAATACCACTGTGAAAATACTTTACTCCATGTATTAAGTTTGCAACAATTTAAGAGTTAGCGGACATAAATTTTTACTTATATATTCATGTTGTTCTTTCTTATTTGCAACGTTTTTCGTCTAACGCATCGTCAACGCTACCATTGACAAACCTTGGCATGCCACGTCCAAATATAAGTATAAAAAATTCTCATTTTGCATTGATAATAATTATTTCCCTACTTTAAAAAAATTCATCGAACTTTATGATAAATAAAATTAAACCGCTAATAATTTTGGGAAATGTTCCAGGTGAATGTCGTGCCAATTCATTTGGGGATCAATCTAAGTTACTTTATATCTTTTGATAAACACCACCGTTGATAAAATAAAGGCAAAAAACTCAAACATTCCATCAATGAAGTTGAAAGTACTTTATTTATAGATATGAACTTATTTTTCGGATAAAAAACTTGATTATGAAATTTCAGTCAAAGATTTCTAGGCCAAGTACTCGTGTTTTGAGACATAGACAAACAACGACTGACTTTCTTTTGAATTATGTTTTTGGGCTTAGTAGGGTCTAAAAAGTGAAGATTCATCGAAAGCGACAACTGTCCATTACTTTCTTGTAAATGCGTCTCAGTGGTTGATTTTAATTCTAATTTTGAATGGAGTTGCATACCAATAGCGGAAAAATTGATGATTGAAAACTTAGATCTGTAATTTCAAGTTTCAAATATCCAGGAAAGTTATGCAAAGCAAGTATTTAATATGTTACATTCAATAATATTCGAGTATGTTACCTATTGTATTCATAATCAAATTTCAAATATACGTTTGCTCCAATCACTGAAAATTTGCAAGATGATAGACATAAACCGAAGAACACAAGCTCCACTCTTTCAGAGCCCCTTGAAAAAACACGTTTCTGCAACAGATCCATCTTCCCAGATGATTAAAAATTATTGAGTAGCTAAATGAATTTTTGAGAACAAAATAAATTTAATGAAGATCAATCAGGCACATCTTTGGCAGAATTCAGTTGAAGAGTACCTGATTGCGTTCAAGAAATTTTATGTGATCGCTGATATCTTCCACTTCAAGTTGCTAGAAATAAGAGATTGAAATTATTGTAAATTGACGATGATGGACTCAAATTTCATGCTATACTTTGTTCCCAACAATTGGTTTCTTCATCTTGATAACAATAATATTATATCTCTTGATAACAAAAATAAATTTCCTAATTACATGAATGGATTCTCTTATACCAATTATATGGTAATTTCATTTTGCAGTTCATTCAATAACTACATGACTCTACGATCTCTTGTTTGATAAGAGTTTTATAGTGTGAAATATGCATGGTCCCTATTTTGTATTCAAAATGCAATAATATTGTCGCATATTACTCTTATCCTAGTAATTTATAAGCATAACCTGGAGAAGATCACAGAAATTTGTCATTTCATTATTATTATTTGATTAAACTACCTACTTTCTCTTCTATGAGATGTGTACATTGTTGTGAATTGAAATTGGAAATGTGCGTAGAAGCGTACCCATAAATAGTATAATCAAATGATAGATCGTCGGATGATGGATCGTCGGATGATGGACGAATCAGCAGAATCAGTATATTAAATTCATATCTCTTGAGCCAACGTTCCGAATCTTATCAATTCTTTTTCATTGTCTACAAACAATTAAATTTTCTGCAACAATATCATTACAGAACTATAATTTCACTGACATACGCAGTAATTAGATACCAAGTAAACTGACTGAAACTCTCCACAACCTGCAGCGCTAATAATGAATTTATTATGAGCATGTTTTCTACAATATTTGTAAATGTGGTATAAATTGTCTAGTGCATTCATAAATACTTAGTCATGCTCAATTTTCCTTTAAAACTGTTCTTAAGGATTTATTCAATTCTACGGTACAAAATACAAATTTAGTTAAGTAATTGGACAGAATTCATCATATGCTTACAGTTTATTTGAGTGAATTTTCATAGTTTACATTTCTCAACAAATGAATAATGTTGATTGATATCTCCATTGTTGTTTTTAACCAATCTTATCTTGATTCAAACTGAGAGTTTTCACAATTTAGAAATAGCATATATTCTCTCCTAATTATTTTGAATAATACACTTTTTATTCGACATGCCAGTTAAAATCGGTCCAAGAGCTTTTATGGGACCAATATCTTAGCCTCCAGGTTGACCGGGATATCGAGTCGATTTACTCTCAATAAATATACATGATTTGAAACACTGTTTCTAAAAATTATATAAAGTTATAAGAGCAACAAATATATATACATCAACTATCTTAACAGATCTAATTCGAATCTTCTGACTGCATGAATTCAGTTATGATGTTATTGATGTCTGATGCACGACTAACAGTAGATGGAACTGTCTGATAGCAAAGTACGATTTTGTGCTATTGTAAAACTGGTTCAGAAGACTTGAATCGAAGTAGCACATATTTAACTGAAATAGATCATAATTTCAATGAAACAACAATAATTCTATAATACATTTCGGTTAAGAACAGTCCAAAGATTCTTATGGGACTATGATTCTAGCCTTCCGATTGACCATGATGCGAACGAGTTTGACATAAGCACAATAACACTTGGCTATGTGTCAGTTGCATCATTTATCAGTTGCTCATCAATTATCATGAACAGATTATTTTGATGATTCAAATTTGCTTCCATTCGGTTAATATGTGACTATATTTGTTGCTCTTATTTCTTGACTTTATTTGTAGCAAACTTGTTGTGAAACCTATATTCATTGTGAGTGGATCATATTCGCATTTCAGTCTATTGAAAGACTTAAATCGTGATGCCGTAAGAGCCCTTGGACCATTCATGACATAAATGAACCATAGACAAAGATACTTTTGATCACTTTAACAATTATTCATTGAACTTGATACTTGTTGCATGTTTCATTGTTGTACCTCAACAAAATGTACGATTGGATTGGTTGGTCCTTGCAATATATGTGTTAATGTCTGATTCATACATTTAAAACATAGAAAGAGCACCTCACTAATATTTTAATGGAATATTATGTACAAAATTATCATTAGGAACTCCTCCAAGTAGAGTATCTTCTGGTACATATCTTCTGTAATCCATATAGGCTACGTTTGTTGTGTATAACCTGTGCACAACAATGAACTCTTGAATTCAACAATGCCATTCAAGTCTCTAGTGCATACATCAGATTTATCTACTACGCATTGAATCATTAGCTTATGAATAAACATCAGAGCCTAGGCTATCAGATGTCAGAAACTTCAGATCGAAATCTTAGAACTACTAGGATTTGCTACTCTTTTCAATGAACTTGATATAGCCAAGGATCTTCCAACGGTATATAGCAGTATGATATAATTGTCTTTATATCAAACTTTGGATGAATATTTGCAGTATATGTACATCGATCGAATTTTTGGGATCGAAAGCAGAATCATCAAGTAATTATCTCTTAACATTTTTCATTTCATTCACCCAGTGAATAGGAACATCCATAATAAATATCAAATTGGTCACTTTTTTATAGTATACAGAATATATACGTTTAATCTATTCGAGTATTATTTCATTATTTGAATCGTCCACACTCAAGCTTATCGTGTTTCATCAGCTCAATGCAGTTTTCAGGAGAATTATTTTCCACATAACCTCAAATAAAAAGTTGATGAGAATTTTTATTTTTTTATTGCAGAATATTTATCACATGTACCAAACTATAGTCACTTGAGATTTTTAAGTGGCATTTATTCTTCAGTACTTATTTTACAGGAAATCAATATTGTAAATCAGGATATAAATCGTATCTAGAAAATAGTATATTCAAATAATGGATCGTCAGAAAATGGATGAATCAGTATTAGTGAATTAAATTCATATCACTCAAGCAGACGTTTCAAATCTTATAATACTTCTCCAGTACCCACAAATAATTAAATTTTCTTCAATAATATCACCACAAAACTATAATTTTGTGATTAGATAGGTACCAAGTAGACTGACTAAATTTCTCTTCAACCTGCAGCGCTAATTATAAATTTATTGTATGCATGTTTCTGATATATTCTTAAATATAAGATAAATTGTCTAGTGTATTCATGAATACATGCTTATGGTCCATTCATCTCAAATACTTTTCTTGATAATTCATTCGACTCTACGATATAAAATACGGAGTTAGTTGGATAATTATGAATACATACCAATGAATAACCTTATTCCGTTGATGATCCTGAATGCATATATTCGATTTGAGAAATATTTAAAAAAAATTGTCGCGAAAGCCAGAATACTTTTTATAAATAAGGCTGGGCAACAACGATCATTACCACAATTACCAGTTCAATAATATGAAAGAGTAATTGATGGTGTGTTAATACAATAACGACGATGATTGAAATGTTATGCTCGTCCTCATGGTGGTAATAAAGCAGAACTTATTGATACGCTAGGATGACAATTATTTTCATATTAGGTTCAAATTATTCAATACAATATCAATTCTGAATGCAGAGGGTAATAATCAAAAAATTCAGTAATAGATCACATTTAACACATTCTGGACATAATTTCAAATACTTTTGCTTCGCTGATTTGATAAGTTTTCGACAAAATTCAAGACAAGGTTTTGGGAAGCTAATTAAATAATATTAATTGTCCAAGAATCACTTACTACGCATATCGCTGTGACATATTCCATAACAACAGCGCTATTCTGCCCCTTTGTGAACTGATAACAATATATATTTTCATTAAAAAGCTTGTATCATGATTTTACTGTAAATATATATCAAAATTGTAATAAATATGAATTTCCTAAAATCTCACATTGAAAACATAGTATCAACGGCTTATCTAAAGGCGTGTTCCTTCGACAATCATACTGTGAATCTCAGGATCATATTCGCTGTATATGAATCATGATTATTTTTTGAAACTAGAAAACAACTAACTACGAATCATGGGTCATATTTTGATTTGAGAATATTTATATATTCATTTTTGAAAATATATTCTATAACTATGATTTTTGGCGATTTTTTCTCTTGTAATTGGTTAGAATATCAGAATTTTTCAGTATTGAATTTTATTATAATTCATTAAATAGTTTGTTTTTCAAGAATTATTTATTATTGCATGATTATTCGTATATTCATCCCTTCATATTAGATGCGGGATGTGCATTTATTGTTTAACCAACGATTTTCTTGTTGTGTTCTATCCGCCATATTCCAAATTTACACAGATTTTGTTATTACAATCATCGTGAACATGCGAAAAGTCCGATTCAGAAGGGTAAGGGGATTGTCACTTTGTGATCACAAAGTGAAGAAGTGGGGATAACGAATAACGACCAAAGAAACATGATTCACTTAATCATGAAGACTTAGATCACTTTGATTGCCCGAAGAAACACGCCTTGAGTATTAAGTGCCCAAGAAACATGGCGGATGTCCAGGCATGCGCACAAAAAAATTCCAATTATGAAAAGAGCTATTGTTGGCATCTTATATAAAAGTAAGTTTCTTGATTGAAAGAATTGATTTCCCTGATAACAATTGGAATCATAATCATCAAGCATTCTGCTATAGCAGCTTCCAATGAATCCTTGAGCATAACCTAGAAAATATTACATAAAGTTACACTTAAATTACAAGAATAAGTTTCTTGATTATTACAATCGATTTCCTCATAACAATTACATGTTGAAATCATCTTGGAACTTATGCGATCGCTTGTTTGAAAGGATTTATATTGTACGAGATATGCCTGTTTTCTATTTTGTGTTGAAAATGCATAGTATTGTGACATTATAATTTATTCCAGAAGAAGTTTGAGTATAGCCTAAAAAATATTACATAAGATTGTCATTTTGTTAATATTATTCAATTAAACTACTTACTTTCTATTCATGAGATGTGTACATTGATGTGAACTGTCATTGACTGCAAATGCGAGTACGCATGTGCAGTTTCTGTTCATGAAATAGGTTGGCAATACTGACGTTTTATTGAATGTCAAAAAATTTATTTCTATTAAAATAAGCTTGATGGAAGCTTCAAATACATCACAAATTATCCATTTGAATATTTTATTTATATAACAATACATAATATCTATATTAAATAGTGATGTTGTAATATTTTGAGGAATATTTAAAATACCTGTATGTCAAACTTGACAGAAGCGACCTGATGTTCATTAATTTCTTGTCAGAGATAACTTGAGAATATTTCGACGGCCGGTGAACTGTCATTTTTGACAATTGTAATCGATGGTTTTGGCCTTCTCCTGTGATTACTATACATGTCATGGTATTCAAATATATAAAAGGCACTAGTCCTCATTAAGATGTATTAAATAGAGAAGAAATGAACAAAATTAATTATACCGTTTAAGCTGTAGCGATGGATAAAAATTTTTTTGGTAACATCCAACTGACAGTTGTAATTGCAAAAATTTAAGCAAATTAGTATATAGGATAGCGTTTCGACCTGCTTCGCAGGTCTAAGCGCTAGGCTTCGCAGCTCCATATGTGAACCGCTTCCGGCAAAAATAATTTCTTGATAAGATTAGTTCCGATAATAATTTTAGCCTACAGAATCCTTCTGCTCCATATTATATTTTTGCATTCTCTCTTATTCGTGGTTTCACTGTTTTTTATAGACAAATCCCAATGTTTTCTTATGTATTTATCTGCAGAGAAATTTTTGATTTCAACTCCTTCACAAACTACAGAAACACTAGGCGTCGCAGCTCCATATATGTACCGCCTCTCTGACAAGAATTTTTCTTTTAGAAAATCAATCTCGAATGTTAATTGAGCTCACATAATTCCTCTGATTCATATTATATTTCTACACTTTTCTCTGCCCGTGATTGAATTGATTGACAGTTTCCAATGATATCTAGATAAGATTCCTTGATTAAATCATTGATTCCATTCCCTTCAAGGATTAGCGACGAGATGGAGAAATTGTTCCTCTAGTAGAACCATCTTTTCAACCGGGCCTAAGACCATTATTATAAGTAGATATATAATCATCAAATACAATATATTACATCTTGAGGAAGTAATAATAGCTGAATATGCCAATAAAAGTCAACCTCTCACCAATGGTAGTAAAATGCTAATGCCAAGACTTGTATATAAGACCGTGATGCGTGAATTTACATGCTCTATTTCTGCTTGGAAAACTGCAAAAGTTATACAAATTGCCAATACCACTGTGAAAATACTTTACTCCATGTATTAAGTTTGCAACAATTTAAGAGTTAGCGGACATAATTTTTTACTTATATATTCATGTTGTTCTTTCTTATTTGCAACGTTTTTCGTCTAACGCATCGTCAACGCTACCATCGACAAACCTTGGCATGCCACGTCTAAATATAAGTATGAAAAATTCTCATTTTGCATTGATAATAATTATTTCCCTACTTTAAAAAAATTCATCGAACTTTATGATAAATAAAATTAAACCACTAATAATTTTGGGAAATGTTCCAGGTGAATGTCATGCCAATTCATTTGGGGATCAATCTGAGTTACTCTATATCTTTTGATAAATGCCACCGTTGATAAAATAAAGGCAAAAAACTCAAACATTCCATCAATGAAGTTGAAAGTACTTTATTTATAAATATGAACTTATTTTTCGGATAAAAAACTTGAATATGAAATTTCAGTCAAAGATTTCTAGGCCAAGTACTCGTGTTTTGAGACATAGACAAACAACGACTGACTTTCTTTTGAATTATGTTTTTGGGCTCAGTAGGGTCTAAAAAGTGAAGATTCATTGAAAGCGACAACTGTCCATATACTTTCTTGTGAATGCGTCTCAGTGGTTGATTTTAATTTTAATTTTGAATGGAGTTGCATACCAATAGCGGAAAAATTGATGATTGAAAACTTAGATCTGTAACTTCAAGTTCCAAATATCCAGGAAAGTTATGCAAAGCAAGTATTTAATATGTTACATTCAATAATATTCGAGTATGTTACCTATTGTATTCATTATCAAATTTCAAATATACGTTTGCTCCAATCACTGAAAATTTGCAAGATGATAGACATAAACCGAAGAACACAAGCTCCACTCTTTCAGAGCCCCTTGAAAAAACACGTTTCTGCAACAGATCCATCTTCCCAGATGATTAAAAATTATTGAGTAGCCAAATGAATTTTTGAGAACAAAATAAATTTAATGAAGATCAATCAGGCACATCTTTGGCAGAATTCAGTTGAAGAGTACCTGATTGCGTTCAAGAAATTTTATGTGATTGCTGATATCTTCCCCTTCAAGTTGCTAGAAATAAGAGATTGAAATTATTGTAAATTGACTACGATGGACTCAAATTTCATGCTATACTTTGTTCCTGACAATTGGTTACTTCATCTCGATAACAATAATATTATATCTCTTGATAACAAAAATAAATTTCCTAATTACATGAATGGATTCTCTTTTAACAATTATATGGTAATTTCATTTTGCAGTTCATTCAATAACTACATGACTCTACGATCTCTTGTTTGATAAGAGTTTTATAGTGTGAATTATGCATGCTCCCTATTTTGTATTCAAAATGCAATAATATTGTCGCATATTACTCTTATCCTAGTAATTTATAAGCATAACCTGAAGAAGATCACAGAAATTTGTCATTTCATTATTATTATTTGATTAAACTACCTACTTTCTCTTCTATGAGATGTGTACATTGTTGTGAATTGAAATTGGAAATGTGCGTAGAAGCGTATCCATAAATAGTATAATCAAATGATAGATCGTCGGATGATGGATCGTCGGATGATGGATGAATCAGCAGAATCAGTATATTAAATTCATATCTCTTGAGCCAACGTTTCGAATCTCTTTTAATTCTTCTTCATTGTCTACAAACAATTAAATTTTCTGCAACAATATCATTACAGAACTATAATTTCACTGACATACGCAGTAATTAGATACCAAGTAAACTGACTGAAACTCTACACAACCTGCAGCGCTAATAATGAATTTATTATGAGCATGTTTTCTACAATATTTGTAAATGTGGTATAAATTGTCTAGTGCATTCATAAATACTTAGTCATGCTCAATTCTCCTTTAAAACTGTTCTTAAGGATTTATTCAATTCTACGGTACAAAATACAAATTTGTTCAAGTTATTGGACAGAATTCATCATATGCTTACAGTTTATTTAAGTGAAGTTTCATAGTTTACATTTCTCAACAAATGAATAATGTTGATTGATATCTCCATTGTTGTTTTTAACCAATCTTATCTTGATTCAAACTGAGAGTTTCCACAAATTAGAAATAGCATATATTCTCTCCTAATTATTTTGAATAATACACTTTTTATTCGACATGCCAGTTAAAATCGGTCCAAAAGCTTTTATGGGACCAATATCTTAGCCTCCAGGTTGACCGAGATATCGAGTCGATTTACTCTCAATAAATATACATGATTTGAAACACTGTTTCTAAAAATTATATAAAGTTATAAGAGCAACAAATATATACATCAACTATCTTAACAGATCTAATTCGAATCTTCTGACTGCATGAATTCAGTTATGATGTTATTGATGTCTGATGCACGACTAACAGTAGATGGAACTGTCTGATAGCAAAGTACAATTTTGTGCTATTGTAAAACTGGTTCAGAAGACTTGAATCGAAGTAGCACATATTTAACTGAAATAGATCATAATTCCAATAAAACAACAATAATTCTATAATACATTTCGGTTAAGAACGGTCCAAAGATTCTTATGGGACTATGATTCTAGCCTTCCGATTGACCATGATGCGAACTAGTTTGACATAAGCACAATAACACTTGGCTATGTGTCAGTTGCATCATTTATCAGTTGCTCATCAATTAACATGAACAGATTATTTTGATGATTCAAATTTGCTTCTATTCGGTTGATATGTGACTATATTTGTTGCTCTTATTTCTTGACTTTATTTCTAGCAAACTTGTTGTGAAACCTATATTCATTGTGAGTGGATCATATTCGCATTTCAGTCTATTGAAAGACTTAAATCGTGATGCCGTAAGAGCCCTTGGACCATTCATGACATAAATGAACCATAGACAAAGATACTTTTGATCACTTTAACAATTATTCATTGAACTTGATACTTGTTGCATGTTTCATTGTTGTACCTCAACAAAATGTACGATTGGATTGGTTGGTCCTTGCAATATATGTGTTAATGTCTGATTCAGACATTCAAAACATAGGCTACGTTTGTTGTGTATAACCTGTGCACAACAATGAACTCTTGAATTCAACAATGCCATTCAAGTCTCTAGTGCATACATCAGATTTATCTACTACGCATTGAATCATTAGCTCATGAATAAACATCAGAGCCTAGGCTATTAGATGTCAGAAACTTCAGATCGAAATCTTAGAACTACTAGGATTTGCTACTCTTTTCACTGAACTTGATATATAATTTCTCTTTTTTTTGTGCTCTCTATTTATATTAATATATATATATTTTTTTGTTAGATATTTTGTAATTCAACCAAATACTTTTTGTAATTTTTATTTTCCTACCCTTTTACTGGGCTTTTGCCTGTTGGGTAGTGTATGATAATAAATAAATAAATAAATAAATAAATAAATAAATATAGCCAAGGATCTTCCAACGGTAAATAGCAGTATGATATAATTGTCTTTATATCAAACTTTGAATGAATATTTGCAGTATATGTACATCGATCGAATTTTTGGGATCGAAAGCAGAATCATCAAGTAATTATCTCTTATCATTTTCCATTTCATTCACCCAGTGAATGGGAACATCCATAATAAATATCAAATTGGCCACTTTTTTATAGTATACAGAATATATACGTTTAATCTATTCGAGTATTATTTCATTATTTGAATCGTCCACACTCAAGCTTATCATGTTTCATCAGCTCAATGCAGTTTTCAGGAGAATTATTTTCCACATAACCTCAAATAAAAAGTTGATGAGAGTACTTATTTTTTTATTGCAGAATATTTATCACATGTACCAAACTATAGTCACTTGAGATATTTCAAGTGGCATTTATTCTTCAGTACTTATTTTACAGGAAATCAATATTGTAAATCAGGATATAAATCGAATCTAGAAAATAGTATATTCAAATGATGGATCGTCAGAAAATGGATGAATCAGTATTAGTGAATTAAATTCATATCACTCAAGCAGACGTTTCAAATCTTATTAATACTTCTCCAGTACCTACAAATAATTAAATTTTCTTCAATAATATCACCACAAAACTATAATTTTGTGATTAGATAGGTACCAAGTAGACTGACCAAACTTCTCTTCAACCTGCAGCGCTAATTATAAATTTATTGTATGCATGTTTCTGAAATATTCTTAAATATAAGATAAATTGTCTAGTGTATTCATGAATACATGCTTATGGTCCATTCATCTCAAATACTTCTCTTGATAATTTATTCGACTCTACGATATAAAATACGGAGTTAGTTGGATAATTATGAATACATACCAATGAATAACCTTATTCCGTTGATGATCCTGAATGCATATATTCGATTTGAGAAATATCTAAAAAAAATTGTCGCAAAAGCCAGAATACATTTTATAAATAAGGCTGGGCAACAACGATCATTACCACAATTACCAGTTCAATGATATGAAAGAGTAATTTATGGTGTGTTAATACAATAACGACGATGATTGAAATGTTATGCTCGTCCTTATGGTGGTAATAAAGCAGAACTTTTTGATACGCTAGGATGAAAATTATTTTCATATTAGGTTCAAATTATTCAATACAATATCAATTCTGAATACAGAGGGTAATAATCAAAAAATTCAGTAATAGATCACATTTAACACATTCTGGACATAATTTCAAATACTTTTGCTTCGCTGATTTGATAAGTTTTCGACAAAATTCAAGACAAGGTTTTGGGAAGCTAATTAAATAATATTAATTGTCCAAGAATCACTTACTACGCATATCGCTGTGACATATTCCATAACAACAGCGCTATTCTGCCCCTTTGTGAACTGATAACAATATATATTTTCATTGAAAAGCTTTTATTATGATTTTACTGTAAATATATATCAAAATGTAATAAATATGAATTTCCTAAAATCTCACATTGAAAACATAGTATCAACGGCTTATCTAAAGGCGTGTTCCTTCGACAATCATACTGTGAATCTCAGGATCATATTCGCTGTATATGAATCATGATTATTTTTTGAAACTAGAAAACAACTAACTACGAATCATGGGTCATATTTTGATTTGAGAATATTTATATATTCATTTTTGAAAATATATTCTATAACTATGATTTTTGGCGATTTTTTCTCTTGTAATTGGTTAGAATATCAGAATTTTTCAGTATTGAATTTTATTATAATTCATTAAATAGTTTGTTTTTCAAGAATTATTTATTATTGCATGATTATTCGTATATTCATCCCTTCATATTAGATGCGGGATGTGCATTTATTGTTTTACCAACGATTTTTTTGTTGTGTTCTATCCGCCATATTTCAAATTTACACAGATTTTGTTATTGCAATCATCGTGAACATGCAAAAAGTTCGATTCAGAAGGGTAAGGGGATTGTCACTTTGTGATCACAAAGTGAAGAAGTGGGGATAACGAATAACGACCAAAGAAACATGATTCACTTAATCATGAAGACTTAGATCACATAGATTGCCCGAAGAAACACGCCTTGAGTATTAAGTGCCCAAGAAACATGGCGGATGTCCAGGCATGCGCATAAAAAAATTCCAATTATGAAAAGAGCTATTGTTGGCATCTTATATAAGAGTAAGTTTCTTGATTGAAAGAATTGATTTCCTGATAACAATTGGAATCATAATCATCAAGCATTCTGCTATAGCAGCTTCCAATAAATCCTTGAGCATAACCTAGAAAATATTATATAAAGTTACACTCAAATTACAAAAATAAGTTTCTTGATTATTACAATCGATTTTCTTATAACAATTACATGTTGAAATCATCTTGGAACCTATGCGATCGCTTGTTTGAAAGGATTTATATTGTACGAAATATGCATGTTTTCTATTTTGTGTTGAAAATGCATTAGTATTGTGACATAATACTTTATTTCAAAAAAAGTTTGAATATAGCCTGAAAAATATAACATAAGATTGTCATTTTGTTAATCATATTCGATTGAACTACTTACTTTTTATTTATCAGATGTGTACATTGTTGTGAACTGGCATTGACATTTTGCGTGAAAGCGAGTACGCATGTGCAGTTTCTGCTCATGAAATAAGTTGGCAATACTGACGTCCTATTGAATGTCAAAAAATTTATTTCTATTAAAATAAGCTTGATGGAAGCTTCAAATACATTACAAATTATCCATTTGAATATTTTATTTATATAACAATACATAATATGTATATTAAATAGTGAATTTTGTGATATTTTGAGAAATATTTCAAATACCTGTATGTCAAACTTGACAGAAGCGACCCGATGTTCATTAATTTTTTGTCAGGGATAACTTGAGAATATTCTGACGGCCGGTGAACTGTCATTTTTGACAATTGTAATCGATGGTTTTGGACTTCTCCTGTGATTACTATATATGTGATGGTATTCAAATAAATAAAAGGCACTAGTCCTCATTAAGATGTATTGGATAGAGAAGAAATGAACAAAATTAAATATACCGTTTAAGCTGTAGCGATGGATAAAAATTTTTTTGGGAACATACAACTGACAGTTCTAATTCAAAAAATTTAAGCAAATTAGTATATAGGACTAGCGTTTCGACCTGCTTCGCAGGTCTAAGCGCTAGGCTTTGCAGCTCGATAAGTGAACCGCCTCCGGCAAAATTCTGTCTCTATAAGATAAATTCCAAGTACATTTTTAGCCCTCAAAACTCTCGTGCTCCGTATTATATTTGTGCATTTTTCCCTACTCGTGATTTCACTGTTTTTTATTGACAATTCTCAATATTATTACTTGTATTCATCAATCGGATAAATTGATTCCAACCCTTCTACGAATTACAAAGTCTAAATTCATAACTTCACAGCGAGATAACATGTCTGTGCCATGTTTCGCATATTCTCAGTCATTGCTTTACAGTTTTCGAATACAAATTAGAGTATAAGTTATTACAACTTATGTAATCCTCCTGTTTTATTTTGACGACATACTTACATCCTTACAATTTGCTTCGCTCGTCAATTTGTATGTAATCACAATCTTTCTGTCTCCTTTGCAACTCTCACTATTATTTTGAATAGATATGGTTGATAATGCTGACTGAAATGATGCATGTACATCGAATATACAAAAAGATGGTTACTCCAGGTGGAACCGAGAATATCGAGTGGAAAAGTGAAATAGAATTTCAGTTAAAATTTTGTGTTTTCATCACTTACACCCATTATCCTAAATATTTCTCTCAGGAGAATCATTCAGTTGATTCCTTCCATGAATTAGCGTATCTGATTTCTGAGCTCAATTGCGAGATTGAAAGACCGACTATTTTCTCCGTAGTAACATTAATCCTCATAGATTTCCTTCTAAATCACTGCTTTGAGTCTTAATCACTTAGCTCCAATGGTACATTCAGAAAAACATGCATGTTCCACGTTCCTATAGTAATAATTTTGGAGCTCATGCACTCTGCTATACTTTTGCTTTCCAAAAACATGTTTCTTATTCATGCAGGCACTACTCACAAGCCCACGCTACATGTTTTGACTCCTTGTATAGAGCTACAATATTCAATTTCCTCTGGAATTGTGATTTAACTTGTATTGAAATCAATTCAACATTATTCATTAAATCAATATTAGTTGTTCAAAATGCCTATTCAATAGAATACAATATCAAGGAATTGATCAAAATAATGAAATTGATGAATGTAGCAATGAAAATGTTGACAGCTGTTGTATCATCTGACTACTCGTCATCCGATTCCTTAATATCCAACAAAAAACTGATGTTCTTCACAATTACAATATATTTCAATAACAGATATTATGAAAAACACTAAAAGAAAAATAATATCTGACTTTTACAAAATATCTCTTACGCACGCGCCTGCGCACGCGCACGCGAGCATCAACGTCACACTTAACAATGCTACCAACTGTTGGAATAGATGTCTGTGTTGATTGTTCCAATGACATTCATTAAAATCAGCTGATTACAACAGTAAATTTTTACTTGCAGCAACCCGTATCATCTATCAACATTTTTCACGAAGATCCTTTCTTGAATAACTACGTTTAATCTGAGAATAAAGTATTGAAATTATCCATATCATGTGTCTCCTACACTTCTTGAGAAATCAATTTTTTCCAATCCCACATAAGCACAATAACACTTGGCTATGTGTCAGTTGCATCATTTATCAGTTGCTAATCAATTATCATAAACAGATTATTTTGAAGATTCAAATTTGCTTCCATTCGGTTAATATGTGACTGTATTTGTTGCTCTTATTTCTTGACTTTATTTCTAGCAAACTTGTTGTGATTGGATCATATTCGCATTTCAGTCTATTGAAAGACTTAAATCGTAATGCCGTAAGAGCCCTTGGACCATTCATGACATAAATGAACCATAGAAAAAAATACTTTTGATCACTTCTAACAATTATTCATTGAACTTGATACTTTCCCTGCAATATACTATTTCATACATTGTTATCTATCATACAGATTGATACAATATTCTAGAATCTGCTGTCTCATTATAAATTTGAAATATTTTCATGTCACGACATTCTAATTTTTCGTGAACATATAAAATTTCATTTTCTCATATCGCTAAAACAATAAGTAACAATAACAATAAAGCTGTAGAATATTTGATAGAAAAAAATACGAATACAAATTACGGCTCACTTTTGTGCTAGGAATCTAGTGACGTGTGCATGCGCGTACCTTGTACATGTATTGCTATAGTCAGTGGCCTTCAAAAAAAGAGCATTCCACCTAAATACATACAAGTGTGTGGCTCGCTGACAATAATGAATTTTTTCCAATACTAGTTGGCTTATAAAGCTTGGTTTAGGTTTTATTCTGGCTGTTTGTTTTTTGAACTGAAAAAACACTAATTTACTGTTTTCCAATACTACTTGACCTTAAAAAGCTCGGTTTGAGTTAAGTTTTGTATTTTTTGAACTAAGAAACACTGATTTACTGTTTTCCAATACTAATTGGCCTGGAAAGCTTGTTTTAGGTCATGTTAAAGTTGCTTTTTCTTGAGTGTAAAATACTAGTCCCCACCGTTCTAGTGCCACTGGAAAATTTCTTTGAATCTCTGTGGCGCCATCTCTTTTTACTTTTATAACTACCACTAGGTTCCTATTGTAAAAATCTACCGAAATTACTTATGGTCTAATGGAAGACTCTATTCGCATACGAAAGTTTAATAGAATATCATCACTTCTAGATTTCAGATTAGTTTGCAGCAACAGATTAATAATTGACAACTGACGCATGCGCACAAACGGTTTAGAAGTGTATGCGTACGTTCCGTTTGTATCTCAAAATGTGAGAAAGAATGAATAATGACAAATGATACTTTCATCATCGTTTTCACCCAAGCTTATCGTGTTTTATCAGCTCACTGGAGCTTTTAGGAGAAATATAGAAATACTACAAATACGAAATTGGTAGAACTATATATACTATAATATGAATTTGTGTCATCATATTGTAACATGATCCATTTGATGATTCATAGATTATTGCACAAAATATTTAGGTACAGTTAGTTTCTTAAGAAATATTTGATTTATATTCTTAAACAAATAAAAAATTCAGATTGATGGCCCAATTGTCGTAATCTAATGTCATTACTCTATTTGATCCATTGTTAGGTTATGGACTGATGGTTCTCACCAATTTTGATCAATGTAAACTCCTATTCGTTGATTCAATTGAATTTTTAATGTATTGGCTTCATTGATTGAAAGGGATTTTATAATCTACTGATGATTGCATGTTTCATTGTTGTACCTCAACAAAATGTGTGATTGGATTGGTTGGTCCTTGCAATATATGTGTTAATGTCTGATTCATACATTTAAAACGTAGAAAGGGCACCTCACTAATATTTTAATGGAATATTATGTAAAAAATTATCATTAAGAACTCCTCCAAGTTGAAAATCTTTTGGATACATATCTTCCGTAATCCGTATAGGCTACGTTCGTTGTGTATAACCTGTGTACAACAATGAACTCTTGAATTCAACAATGCCATTCAAGTCTCTAGTGCATACATCAGATTTATCTACTACGCATTGAATCATTAGCTCATGGTTAAACATCAGAGCCTAGGCTATTGGATGTCAGAAACTTCAGATCGAAATCTTAGAACTACTAGGATTTGCTACTCTTTTCAATGAACTTGATATAGCCAAGGATCTTCCAACGGTATATAGCAGTATGATATAATTGTCTTCATATCAAACTTTGAATGAATATTTGCAGTATATGTACATCGATCGAATTTTTGGGATCGAAAGCAGAATCATCATGTAATTATCTCTTATCATTTTCCATTTCATTTGTCCAGTGGATAGGAACATCCATAATAAATATTAAATTGGTCACTTTTTTATAGTATACAGAATATATACGTTTAATCTATTCGAGTATTATTTCATTATTTGAATCGTCCACACCCAAGCTCATCGAGTTTCATTAGCTCAATGCAGTTTTCAGGGGAATTATTTTCCACATAACCTCAAATAAAAAGTTGATGAGAATATTTATTTTTTTATTGCAGAATATTTATCACATGTACCAAACTATAGTCACTTGAGATATTTCAAGTGGCATTTATTCTTCAGTACTTATTTTACAGGAAATCAATATCTAGATCGTATCTAGAAAATAGTATATTCAAATGATGGATCGTCGGAAAATGGATGAATCAGTATCAGTGAATTAAATTCATATCACTGAAGCAGACGTTTCAAATCTTATTAACTCTTCTCCAGTACCTACAAATAATTAAATTTTCTTCAATAATATCACCACAAAACTATTATTTTCTGATTAGATAGGTGCCAAGTAGACTGACTGAACTTCTGTTTAATCTGCAGCGCTAGTTATGAATTTATTGTATGCTTGTTTCTGAAATATTCTCAAATATGAGATAAATTGTCTAGTGTATTAATGAATACATGCTTATGGTCCATTCATCTCAAATACTTTTCTTGATGATTTATTCGACTCTACGATATAAAATACAAAGTTAGTTGGATAATTATGAATACATACCAATGAATAACCTTATTCCGTTGATGATCCTAAATGGATATATTCGATTTGAGAAATATCTAAAAAATTTTGTCGCAAAAGCCAGGATACTTTTTATAAATAAGGCTGGGCAACAACGATCATTACCACTATTATCAGTTCAATAAAATGAAAGAGTAATTGATGGTGTGTTCATACAATAACGACGATGATTGAAATGTTATGCTCTTCCTCATGGTGGTAATAAAGCAGAACTTTTTGATACGCTAGGATGACAATTATTTTCATATTTGGTTCAAATTATTCAATACAATATTAATTCTGAATACAGAGGGTAATAATTTAAAGAATTCAGTAATAGATCACATTTAACACATTCTGGACATAATTTCAGATACTTTTGCTTCGTTGATTTGATAAGTTTTCGACGAAATTCAAGACAAGGCTTTGAGAAGCTAATTAAATAATATTAATTGTCCAAGAATCACTTACTACGCATATCGCTGTGACATATTCCATGACAACAGCGCTATTCTGCCCTTTTGTGAACTGATAACAATATATATTTTCATTAAAAAGCTTGTATCATGATTTTACTGTAAATATATATCAAAATTGTAATAAATATGAATTTCCTAAAATCTCACATTGAAAACATAGTATCAACGGCTTATCTAAGTATTAAGTGCCCAAGAAACATGGCGGATGTCCAGGCATGCGCACAAAAAATTCCAATTATGAAAAGAGCTATTGTTGGCATCTTATATAAAAGTAAGTTTCTTGATTGAAAGAATTGATTTCCTGATAACAATTGGAATCATAATCACGAGCATTCTGCTATAGCAGCTTCCAATAAATCCTTGAGCATAACCTAGAAAATAGTACATAAAGTTACACTTGAGTTACAAAAATGAGTTTCTTGATTACTAGAATCGATTATCTTATAACAATTACATGTTGAAATCATCTTGGAACTTATGCGATCGCTTGCTTGGAAGGATTTATATTGTACGAAATATTTTGTGTTGAAAATGCATAGTATTGTGACATTATACTTTATTCCAGAAGAAGTTTGAGCACAGTCTGAAAATATAATATAAAATTATCATTTTGTTGATATTATTCAATTAAACTACTTACTTTCTATTTATGAGATATGTACATTGTTGTGAACTGTCATTGACTGCAAATGCGAGTACGCATGTGCAGTTTCTGCTCTTGAAATAAGTTGGCAATACTGACGTTTTATTGAATGTCAAAAAATTTATTTCTATTAAAATAAGCTTGATGGAAGCTTCAAATACATCACAAATTATCCATTTGAATATTTTATTTATATAACAATACATAATATCTATATTAAATAGTGATGTTGTAATATTTTGAGAAATATTTGAAATACCTGTATGTCAAACTTGACAGAAGCGACCTGATGTTCATTAATTTTTTGTCAGAGATGACTTGAGAATATTTCGACGGCCGGTGAACTGTCATTTTTGACAATTGTAATCGATGGTTTTGGCCTTCTCCTGTGATTACTATACATGTGACAGTTTTCAAATATATAAAAGGCACTAGTCCTCATTAAGATGTATTGAATAGAGAAGAAATGAACAAAATTAAATATACCGTTCAAGCTGCAGCGATGGATAAAAATTTTTTTGGTAACATCCAACTGACAGTTCTAATTCAAAAAATTTAAGCAAATTAGTATATAAGATAGGGAGGCGACATCTTACAGACCTCTGTGTCTCTTAAATGTTTGCGGGAAATTTCTGGAACATCTCTTGCAGAAGAGATTGAATGAGGCTTTGGCTGAGACTGGTGGGCAGTCTGATAAACAATACGGCTTCCGGAAGTTTAGAAGCACCGAAGGAGCGATAGGCCACGTGATGCGGATAGCCGGAGAAGCTAACGAAGGCACATGGCGGAAAAAGAAAATATGCGCGCTCATAACGCTAGACGCCTTTAATTCCATACCCTGGAGAAATATAATCGCGGAACTTGAAAGAAGGAAGGTACCAACGAGCACAAGAAACATGGTGTGTAGTTACCTCTCCAACAGATATATTGTCACAGAGACAGAAAGTGGCACAGAAACATTCCAGGTCATCAGCGGGGTCCCACAAGGATCCTTATTGGGACCACTACTGTGGAACGTAGTTTACGATGGTATTCTGAAGATTGAACTCCCTGGGGGAGTGACCGCGATCGCATATGCGGACGACCTCGCATTGGTGATCGTGGCCAAAGAAAGAGAGGCACTTAAAGAGAGAGGTAACGAAGCCCTACAGAGAATAGGAGCGTGGATGGCACAGACAGGCCTAGAAATCGCACCAGAGAAGACGGAGGCGGTGATCCTAAATGGGAAAAGGAGATGTCACGAGATCACGTTTAAAGCCTTCGGAAGATAAATTGAGCCGAAAGAGGAGGTGGTCTATTTAGGAGTCACACTTAGCCCAGGACGCACGTTTGGTGCGCATATTAGGAAGGTGGTGGAGAAAGCTTCGGCCGCCAATTCTGCTTTAGCTAGACTAATGCCCAATATAAGAGGCCCGAAAGCTAGCAAAAAAAGGGTGCTGAGCAGCGCGGTGAATTCAATCATGCTCTACGCTGCCCCAATATGGAGTCATGCCCTAAAGGGCAAGGAAGAAGCTGGCGACGGTTCAGCGCAAGGCGGCACTGAGAGTGTCCAGCGCTTATAGGACAGTCTCAGAAAACGCCGCACTCGTCATCGCAAACAATCCTCCCATAGATCTACTGGCGGAAGACAGGAGTAGATCTAGGGCAGAGCTAACTAAAAGAAGCAAAGAGGAAAGAAGGAATAGTATTATAGCAGAATGGCAAGAAAGATGGAATAAGAGCACCACAGGTGCATGGACGAAGAGGTTGATTCCTCATCTTGAACCCTGTTGTAATAGGAAACATGGCGAGATAAATTATCACCTCAGCCAGGCATTAAGCGGGCACGGCTGTTTTAAGGGCTACCTACATAGATTTGGGAAATGAGAGGCCAGCTACTGTGTGTACTGTGGTGAAGAGGACAACGCGGAACACACAGTTTTCAAATGCGAAAAATGGACGGAGGAACGAGGGAAACTGGAACAAAAGACGGGAATAATTGATCCCGAAAATCTTGTAAGTAAGATGTTAGATAGCCAGGAAGCATGGGAAGCGGTGAACGACTTCATCGCAGAGATTATCAAAAGAAAGGAAAGAGACGAAAGATGAGTTAGGAACAAAGGAAGGCCTTCACTCCGAAGTAATGTTTTAAATGGTGCCGGAGTGTTTGGCTGGTTAAGGGAGGGGGGTTTTAGCCGGTAAGAATTCGGCACAACCACCGATCTCACAAGGTTTCCCTCCTACCCACGTAAAAAAAAAAAAAGTGGCGCACGAGTCGTATTGATAGTTCACGTGTCGCTTCTCCGATTGTGTGTGCCTAGATATTGTTGTCAATTATTGTATGTTCAAGAAGAAGTCAGTTGGATTGATTAACCTTAAACTTGAAAAAATCAAAAATATTGGATTGGATGGTTTATGAATGATATATTGAAATATGCGGGTGGAAGAAGAATGTTTATTTCATGTGTTTAAATTCGATTTGAAAGGTTTTATGGTTCCTGACGATTGATTTCATATTCGAAAGCAAAGGCAATTCGATCGAATGAACCAATTTTCGAGTGATAAGTTTGCTAAATGTGGAAGAGAAATAATTAGAGGAAAATGAGCAAGTTTTATCAGTTTCTAGAATCAGTGATGTTTAAGGAGAAATCTTGCCCGAAAGAAGATGTAATGATCAATTATTTTCTCTTCGTATGATTATCGAGATGTCACTTGAGAAGAGGAAGGTGGCTCTCTTGATTTACTAAAAGTGAATGGCAGTGTTCTTGAAGATAGATTGTGGAATATCCTTGTTGAGTACGGTATAATAGAGATTTATTCGGGACGACTCGTGCGTTGTATGAAGAAAGTGTAGCTGATGTTCGGGGTTGATGGAAGATTGAGGTAATAGTTTAGTATTGATGTGGGTGTGAAACAGGGTTGTTGTGGTATATCTACGTGGTTGTTAAATGTGTATATGAATGTGTCGCTGCGTAATGCTTTGAATAATTTAGATGGTGTGCATATTGGTAAATATATGCGTTAGTATATGTGTATATAAATAAATATAAAATTCTAGGATTGAGTTAATGTAATAGAATTTTGTGAAGTAAGGAAATGGACTACAGGTTATCAATGAACGTATGAAAGCAGTGGATGGGAATACTTCACCTTTATATTACGTTATTAAATATTAGGCTAAATAATTTATATGAACCCGCACATCCCTTGAAGATAATCTGCGCAGTGAATATATGGTAGAAGCAAGCTTGTCCTTGAGAACAGTCGATTGAAAACTTCTCAATTAGCTACAGGATGTGGGATGTCAGAAACATCAGTTCTGAGAATCCTGCACAAACATTTAAAGATGACTAAGGTTAGTGCAGGATTGGTGTCAAGAATGCTAACGCCTTTGCAGAAGCAAAACCGTGCTCTGAATTCAACGGAAAATTCAATGAGCGCAGTAATTTTTTTCTGCTGAAATTGTAACGGGTGTTAAAACATGGATTCATCATTGGAATCCGAAGATACAAGGGTCCATGCAGTGGAAGCACAAAAGTTCTCCGCCAGAAAGATGATAGCAAATGTAATGTAACGTGCGAAGGTGTCATAATTCATAAAAATGAAATAGGCCCTGAATCCAACTTTGTATGGGCGGAGCCTTTTATCTCTTTGTGTGGAAATTTTTAGGCGTATGGACATCCGAATATATAGTGGTGAACAGCCTGACTGGGAATAGTGAATATCCAGAGCGTGATCAGCTTATAATAATAATATCAAAAATAAATAAGAAGAAAAAATAATAAATGAATAAATTGTTGTAACTAAATATTAGTGACTTTGTAGCTGAAGTTTAATAGTAGTGAGTGAGAAATAAATTGTATAATGTTTAATTTAGTTGCATCAAAGAATAAAACTTTTATTTCCTTTTCATTCATTGAATAGTGACTTTTATCTTAATAATAAACAACTCCTTTAATGCCCGGTTTTATAAAGGACAGAGTAATTTACTTCCAGAGTAAATAAAATTTACTCTATTAGATGACAGTCGATTATTTGACAGTAATGATTATCATGTTATAAGGAAACCCTAATTGATTAGAATTCGTTAGATAGAATAAATTTTCTCTAGAAGTAAATTTATTTGGTCTTTTATAAAATCGACCATTAGAGCAATAAACATTACAGTACTTTTGATTGATTATCTTTCCCATAAGGAAAGGATCATATAAAATACCTAGATGGAAGGAGCCCTATATCACACAATACATTTGTGCGAACGGTTACGCCAGAAAGAGATGAAAATATAGGTTACGTTAGAGGAAGGAAGAAATAAAATATAATGAAAGAAAGTGAATTGAAACGAACTGCGCATGTGTATCGAATATCATTTGCTATTAATAAAAATAATTTTAAGAAGATGTACTTTGCAACTAGAAAACGGTGAATAATTATAAATATTTTTTACAGCAATAAAAACTCATTACATCCTGTGTTCGTCATTTTGCGGGCTTGAAAAACCAAAATTTGATTATTGTCACGCTTGCGCAGTTCATTTCGTCATAACCGTTCGCAGTTTCTTCCATCTAGATATTATTTATGATCTAAGGGTGCTGCTGCACCATGACAATGCCCCTTTTCGCAAGTTGGGTATTAGTATCAACTGCTGGACATCACTGTGGGTTATAGGAACTTGACCAAACTGCTTACAGCCCAGACCTTGCCCTTCAGCGACTTTTATTTATTTTGACATTTGAAGAAGCACTTATGGTCATGAGGAATTTCCTTTCGTATGTAATAATGCAAATAAAAATTTGGTATGCTACTGGTGTAAATAAAAGTTGTAATTGATAGTCTAAAATAAGTATTTTTGCATCGGAATATCTATTTTATACGTTGCTAACTCCTACCATATAGTTAAAATATGTAGATACATTGAGTAGTGGAATGTTCAAGAATTAAATCGGAATCTCCTGCAGTGCATGTTCTATTGGAATTTGCGTTGAAATGACCACGTTATATCCATAAATCGACTATTTACCCGAGTAAAATAGCTCGTGACATGACTGCTAAATTTCACAGACTCGATTACAATAGCCTCACACATTTTAATGACAGCAAACTATTGAACTACTATGAAGTAATAAGATACGATTCTTGTCAAAGATAAAACAGAAAATTAATACAAAGTTGCCTTTAGAGCAAGATAATTTTGTGAAGTTGATTTCACAAATTTGATATGTAAAAAAAGATCTACTAGAGTTCAGATGAGTTTTGGAGCTTGGATAGATAAACTAAAGTTAACCGTGTTAAAATCAAGTAAAATACTAACCTGTAAGGCAGTAACTATGTGACAAGGATTCAACAAATATATCACAGTTCTTGATGAGAACTTATACCCGATTTCCATCCCCCAAATAAGGGACATGAGCACTAGGAGAAGACGTCGACCTCCTCGGTCTCGCCGCACGAAAGCGGCTGCGTCGGGAACCTGCAGCCGATGCCATACACTGTAAAGTGCCCATAAACAGCCCAGCACTACAGCGGTGCACTCCAGGTAACGTCGACTGGGAGACAAGAATTCTGCGCACTCCGGACCTGCATTACGGGGCACCGTGCGATTCACACCGCTGTATGCCCAATCCATCTTATCAGGAGGAGCTGCAAAAAAAAAGAAGATAATTATGTGCAAACATCTCAGCACGTTTGTATGAATAAACAAAATAGTTTTTCAGTAGCAAGATAACTGCCAAGAATTTGGCGATAATACCAAGTAAATATTTAGCGTTGTAACGACTGTTCGTTTTCTTATTCGCAACTTTTCAACATTGGCATTTGGTTTCGCAGTTATCATTGCGAATGTTTACGTACCAAATTATCACATGTATGCGCCGTGTTCAACATTTTTTCAACTGCAAAAATTGTTATGAAGTGCTTATAAAATTGTACAAAAGTTTTATTCTTGAATTGCCTATTTGTTTAATAAATAAATCAATTAATAAATTTCATATAAGGGAGAGTGAAACAATTATGACCGGTTGGACAGTTAAGACTATCATGTAATCTGATATTTTTTAGTTTAGACTTCGAATAACTAAAAAGGCCGCATAATTAAACTTTTGGGAGGAGCAAGAGCTAGGCTGGAATAATCTGCTGTCTTTATTTAATTTGAAACTTTACTATTAAACTCTTTGGCATCAAATCCGCGATTTAGTTCACTGGAAACTAGTTTACAACAGATTCCACTATGTAATTTTTACTTTCTTGTTTTGAGGGAATTGTTTCCTTTTCTGTAATGGTATGTAGTAGGACACATTCATTTGCCATTAGTGTGACACTTTTGACCAGATTTTTTTCTCGATGGGTACAAGATAAATGAAAATGAGTTTTGGATCAATTTTCAGGTGAAACAAGTATTGTAGTCATCGGAAAGGTGATTGAATTCCAAGTTGAAATCATGAGGAGGAAGGCGAAAAAAAATTGACTTTTCCAAATTTGACGTTTACTGATTTGAGTAATTCTTATGTATTTCTTTAATTCTGATTCTTCGTAATTTAAAATAGTGGAATGTCCCTATAGATAACCATTTTTGTGATTACAAAGCCAATGATTTAATGTACAGTTTGGACAGATTTTATCTACGTTAACGATTTAATTGAGTTTTATTGCAGTCATACAATAGCCAAAACTATATGCCTGAGGTGCACTAGGGCCGTAACAAAAAATTTGAGCTAGAATTCGATATATTCCTCGTCTTCAATATAAAGAATATAGACTATGTTTTTAATAAAATGGTACAATGTCAGTTTTCCCTGACCCCTCATCCTCAGGATTAATATAGGACACACCCGAATCACTGAAAGTTATAATTAGTGGTCGCACGTCTTTGTAAAGTGATACAAATTAATCTTCTATTTTTATCACATGATGAATGCAGTTATTCCATTGTCGCTGTCCAATATTTTCAATTTCTTGTCTGATTAATTCAACGACAATGGAGTTAAGTTGCGGCGGAACATTTTTTTTCTAATATTGTATTTCAAGTCGCTCTAAATTAGCTCCATATAAAATAATAAGGCGGTAAACAGCGAATATTTACCTTCATCATCAACCCATCCTTTCTTAACAACATTATGTGTGTCATACCATGTTACTTGCTAATGTCCCTGTGGACTATCCCGGGCAAGAACCGGTTGAACTTCGACTAGCTACAGTGGAGACAATTTATTCTCCTAGCTAACAATTTATTTTAAGGGCGCCAGCTGACCAAATTAATTCAACCCACGGCTGGTTAACAAGCCAGACGGGAAGGGACAAGGATATCAGGAATAGCCAAATGAAATTTCGAAATATACTTAAAGTACAATAACTCTACTGAGATTCAGAGGTTTGTCTATAATCATGAAACAATGAGAGTGAGTAATAATATTACTAGATCGGACAATTGTCCTACAACGTTGTGCTACGCAAAGTAACTCGGGCGAGATACGTTCGGATGCGGCTACAGAACCAAACTACATACAAATTAGTGCGAAATTCAAAGGGGTGAGCGTAAGTATAGTGATGAGGATTGCGTGTTTAAAAAAAAAATATACTGACTAGCGCAGAAACGTAAAACGCACGGCGAATTATTGGTCGACCAATCTTGGGCAATGCGGTGCTCAAAAACTAGAAATAATCAAATCCTGAGCACTAAGTGAGGCTAACACACTCTAACGGTAATCACGGACAATTCTATGATCAATTTGAGAGCTAATAATCTTGCATGAGCTAGCTGTATACAAAGTAATAGGAGTCAGTGATGATTCCAAGCACCAATAAAAGAAACATATAAATTCGACTAAACAAACTATAGTCGATTACACATTGAATAAAATAATAGTTATAATAATAATTTTGCTTAGCTGGGCGAGTGGAGGCTATAGACGATGGCGCGGCGTTGACTTCCGGAAATGATCGTGTTGCTGCCTTCAGAAACAATAATGGCGACACATTCGGGAGACTTTTGACCACGTGCGGCAGTATGCCACGATAAACCCTTTTTCCGTCTACAAATCTCACTGTTGCCCAGCGTAATAAGCCCAAATATCCAAAAGCCCAAAAATTATAAGGTAGAGGTAGTAGTAGTAGCCTAAAAGAGTAATTTTATTAGTCTACTGGTTAATGAATAAAGCGCGGCATGCCACTGGTTGTCGATAAGAACTTTTACCCTCAGTAAAGCGGCTATGATCCAGTTATATTTTAACTAATGCTTATTAACAATTTATCGTTGACTTAATTTGCTACGAGACAAATTTTAAACTGAATTCCTACCTCAGATAAAGTACGGCTACGAGGGTACTATATCTCGCAGTACTGGCGTGATCTTTATCCGGTCTTTCTTTCCTTACCGTGGAATTACTTTTCCAAAGAACAGAGTGCAATACCAATAATGCTTCAATAATACAAAACTTCCAAAAAAAATCACTGAGTTCGATATCACACCTTGACTGTAGAATTAGTAATGAATCGTAATTATCGTGAATCAGACGAGTCGGTACTTCGGTAGTAAATTTAATTATTTGAAGAAACTAACAACCAGTAGACCAAATCACTCAGGGGTAAATCGGGTTGCAATATCATAGGAGTTATGAATAAATATGAAAGGTTCTTGTCTTATCTAAATATACAAAATTAGCTGCAAGAGAATGAGTAATTTCTCCAAGAACTCTTATTATAGAAGATTGGGACATAAAAATTTTAAATACAACCCTGATAACAAGCTTCGAAGAACTTTTGATCTAGCAATGGAACACTGGAAGTAAAATATGTATAAATATGGTTCATACTGAACTGCTCGTTTTTATTTCTTATAATCTTTTAGGATTGTGGTTGTGGGCTTTGTGAGGCTGCAATAAGCTTTTAACGATTATCAGGTAGATATAGTCTGTCCAAACTATACACTTCAAATTACGTTATACACAACGACAACTAGCCATTGTTCCTTAGAATTCGCCTTTGCTGTGATTTTGTGACTGTGACTGCGACAATTCTGTTCTATAAATTACACTTGTTTCATTTTATAAAGCAGCAGTCCGTGCAACATTAGTCAAAAATATCCCACCACTTGGTCATGTGTGCCCCAGTGGAAGGAAAATTTGAGACCACATATTAAAAAATTTCCATGTGCTCTAAGAAAGGAAAGAAACTAAGAGCGACATAATCATTGCATATTGCATTCAAGAACGGATGGAAGCGCTCTACTGTCTCCTACTATCATCCCCTGTTATGTTGAATCTTTTTGTTGAAATCAAATTAAGATTACATTGGTAATCTCCATAGGACGATTTATCAATTGCTGAGCAACAAAGAGGGTAGAATTCTTGTGTGTTTCATTTGAATTTCACTGATAAATTCCATAGATCTCAATAAATCAAAGCGGTGGAAAAAATTCTTGTCTAATGTCCCTTGATCATTAATAAATACTCATTATTACGATAATTCCATCAAGTACATTGCTTCTGGCGTCGGGCTGTTACCAAGCAGCATGCTAGCGGGAACTGTTAATATTATTTGTGTGGTTATCAATGATCTAATTGATTATAATTGAAATTGAAAAAGTATTATGATTACATTTGATTATATGATTTATTGATTGGGAAATGTTCATTTTATGCATTGTGTGTGGAAATGTCGATTCTCATTGTGAAGCTGATATAATCGAAAGTATATTTTTCATTGAATACTTCATCATTGGCATAATTATCTCTTTTATCTGAATAATTATATTCAATACATATATTGTCTACACAAAAACATTGAAATAAACGTAAGTATAAAATCAGGACTGAGAAGTATATAATTATTGACCAAGTAACAATATACTTCCAAAAAGTGATTTAAAATATTCTGATCTATATATTTCCTCTTTGTAAAGCAATAAGTTGCACACTACTAAACGTAAACGTATCGGTATTGGACTTGATTCTAAGCTATTAATTTTTTTTGGATTAACTCATATTTTATCACTTTTCTAGGTTTACTTTCATATATATGTATTTTGTGCCATGCGATAGAAAAGTAACACAAAATAGATTTGCGTCATGCGATAGAAAGACAACACAATATGGACAAGCCAGCGCATAGCGCTGTACGAGTTACTCTTACCCGTAATGTCTGCCTGCAACATATCGAAGTGAACAAGTTACCGCGCTGACAGCGGTGCAACTGGCCATTAATCTTTCAACAGAAGATCAAGATCAAGAATGATAAATTTTCTTATAAATAAATCAAGCTGGGACGCTTACATGATTGCGTACATTCAACTATGATTTGTCATCCCGTGCGATACCAGGGTGGGGCTGAAGTTTCCAATAAATTTGAAATCCTATTGGAATGTTACGCAAGCCTTTTCATGCAGCTGAAATGTTTGTTGTTTACAATTTTATTTTGGAATGTAGATGTTGAATTTCACCATTAATAGTTCTCTTCTTCCTAGTCATATGTAGACTAAGATAGAATCTATCCCTATACTTTTGAAATTTGTCTCTTTAACCTACCTCACGCAATATTGTCACTCTGCTGAATACAAATCTAATTTTAGTCTAATACACTCCTGTCAGTGATATCCACCAATTTTCCTCTATGAAATTTGACTGCAGGACTATCCTTCATGTGGCAATTTTCAGCCACAGCAACAGATATGTAGTATGTAAATATGATGTTTTTAGTAATATACTAGCGCTTGGCCTGCTACGCAGGCCTAAGCCCTAGGCTTCGCAGCTCGATATGTGAACCGCCTCCGGCAAATATTCTGTCTCTATAAGATAAATTCTAAGTACATTTTTAGCCCACAAAAACCTTCGTGCTCCGTATTATATTTGTGCATTTTTCCCTACTCGTGATTCCACTGTTTTTTATTGACAATTCTCAATATTATTCCATGTATTCATCAATCGGATAAATTGATTCCAACTCTTCCACGAATTACAAAGTCTAAATTCAAAACTTCACAGCGAGATAACATGTCTGTGCCATGTTTCGCATATTCTCAGTCATTGCTTTACTGTTTCCGAATACAAATTAGAGTATTAGTTATTACAACTCATGTGATCCTTCTGTTTTATTTTGACGACATACTTACATCCTTACAATTTGCTTCGCTAGTGAATTTGTATGTAATCACAATCTTTCTGTCTCCTTTACAACTCTCACTATTATTTTGAATAGATATGATTGATAATGCTGACTGAAATGATGCATGTACATCGAATATACAAAAAGATGGTTACTCCAGGTGGAACCGAGAATATCGAGTGAAAAAGTGAAATAGAATTTCACTTGAAATTTTGTGTCTTCATCACTTACACCCATCATCCTAAATATTTCTCTCAGGAGAATCATTCAGTAGATTCTTTCCATGAATTAGCGTATCTGATTTCTGAGCTCAATTGCGAGATTGAAAGACCGACTATTTTCTCCGTAGTAACATTGATCCTCATAGATTTCCTTCTAAATCACTGCTTTGAGTCTTAATCACTTAGCTCCAATGGTACATTCGGAGAAACATGCATGTTCCACGTTCCTATAGTAATAATTTTGGAGCTCATGCACTCTGCTATACTTTTGCTTTCCAAAAACATGTTTCTTATTCATTCAGGCACTACTCACAAGCCCACGCTACATGTTCTGACTCCTTGTATAGAGCTACAATATTCAATTTTCTCTGGAATTGTGATTTAACTTGTATTGAAATCAATTCAACATTATTCATTAAATCAATATTAGTTGTTCAAAGTGCCTATTCAATAGAATACAATTTCAAGGAATTGATCAAAATAATGAAATTGATGAATGTAGCAATGAAAATGTTGACAGCTGTTGTATCATCTGACTACTCGTCATCCGATTCCTTAATATCCAACAAAAAACTCATGTTCTTCACAATTACAATATATTTCAATAACAGATATTATGAAAAACACTAAAAGAAAAATAATATCTGACTCTTACAAAATATCTCTTACGCACGCGCCTGCGCACGCGCACGCGAGCGTCAACGTCACACCTAACAATGTTACCAACTGTTGGAATAGATGTCTGTGTTGATTGTTCCAATGACATTCATTAAAATCAGCTGATTACAACAGTAAATTTTTACTTGCAGCAACCCGTATCATCTATCAACATTTTCCGCGAAGACCGTTTCTTGAATAACTACGTTTAATCTGAGAATAAAGTATTGAATCTATCCATATCATGTGTCTCCTACACTTCTTGAGAAATTAATTTTTTTCAATCCCATATATGATTTCTCTCTCTCTATTACAATATATTTCAATAACTGATATCATGAACAAACACTAAAAGAAAAATAATATTTGATTCTCACAAAATATCTCTATCCACTCTTTCTTACGCACGCGCCTGCGCACGCGCACCCGAGAGTCTACGTCACACCTAACAATGTTACCAACTGTTGGAATAGATGTCTGTGTTGATTGTTTCAATGACATTCATTAAAATCAGCTGATTAGAACAGTAAAATTTCACTTGCAGCAACCCGTATCATCTATCAACATTTTCCGCGAAAACCCTTTCTTGAATACGTATAATCTGAGAATAAAGCACTGAATCTATCCATATCATGTGTCTCCTACATTTCTTGAGAAATTATTTTTTTCCAATCCTATATATGATTTTTCTCATCGATATTACCGATTATTATTAATTCGGAAGTTCTAACCAATAATTCTCATTTCGTTTTATCTTCGTTCACGTCATCTACCATTTTATCGTATTTGTAGTTTTTAAATACAAAGATATATTTTGTTGACGTTCAATAAAATTGTACAATTTGAGGCAAAGAATATCCAAAAAGCCATGAATCTCGTTAATATTTAACAATTTGACAGGCCTGTATGTAAGTAGATGAATTAATTTGGTTCTAAAATCTTGTTCGCATATGTCTATTCTTACATGGGTCTTATCTATGGGTTATTGAAATTTAGTCCTAAAATGTACCACTAATAGCAGTGATGCACGTTTCAACTTTCAGTTCAAGATCTCATGGTACTTGCAATATATATGTCTATGTCTGATTTACTCATTTGAAACGTAAAGAGAGCAAAAATGTTTGAATTGAATAATTCGTACAACGCTATTATTGAAGACTTCTTCAAGAAGAGAATCATTTGAAAAAAGCATTATTCAGGTACTTATCTTCTGTAGTCCATATAGGCTATGTTTGTTGTGTACAACCTGTGTACAATAATGAACTCATGAGTCCAACAATCACACTCTAGTCTCTAGTGCATACATCAGAATTGCCTATACTACGTATTAAAACATTAACTCATGAAATGAATCAACATTAGAGCCTAGACTATTAGATGTCAAAAACTACAGACCAAAGTTTTAGAACCACTGAGATTTGTTATTCTCCCCAATGCACTTGTCATCAAGAAAATATTTCATATCCAATTTTGTATACCAATTGAATAGGAACATCCACACTAAATAAGAAATTAGTGACTTTTGATATTGTAATAAAATGACATGTATTATACAGAATATTTACGTACAGTTTATTTCAGTAATATGTTATAATTTACATTTTTCAAAATAAATGATGACAATCGATATTTTCATCATCGTTCTCACCCAAGCTTAGTGTGTTTCATCAGCTCAATGCCGCTTCCAGTAGAATTACTCTCTACATAACCTCAAATACGAAGTTATTTAAGTTCATTGAGTGATGTATGATTTATTTCTTTCAACAAGTACAAAATATTGATTGATGGCTCCATTATCGTAATATTATAATCAGTTGATTATTGCTTGTTTCATTGTTGACTCAAGCAAAATGTTCGATTGGCTGGGTTTATCAAGTCTTCAACTCAAATTTATTCAACTGAAAGAGATGTGAGAATAGCATGAACTAAACTATTACTAAACAATATTGAATATCTAAATAAATACTCGTGTATTGTTGAATATTTACCACATGTACCAGCTAAACTATACTTGACATGTTTCAAACTTCATTCAATCTTCAGTACTTATTGTCCTATAAGCGCTGGACACTCTCAGTGCCGCCTTGCGCTGAACCGTCGCCAGCTTCTTCCTTGCCCTTCAGGGCATGACTCCATATTGGAGCAGCGTAGAGCATGATTGAATTCACCGCGCTGCTCAGCACCCTTTTTTTGCTAGCCTTCGGGCCTCTTATATTGGGCATTAGTCTAGCTAAAGCAGAATTGGCGGCCGAAGCTTTCTCCACCACCTTCCTAATATGCGCACCAAACGTGCGTCCTGGGCTAAGTGTGACTCCTGAATAGACCACCTCCTCTTTCGGCTCAATTTATCTTCCGAAGGCTTTAAACGTGATCTCGTGACATCTCCTTTTCCCATTTAGGATCACCGCCTCCGTCTTCTCTGGTGCGATTTCTAGGCCTGTCTGTGCCATCCACGCTCCTATTCTCTGTAGGGCTTCGTTACCTCTCTCTTTAAGTGCCTCTCTTTCTTTGGCCACGATCACCAATGCGAGGTCGTCCGCATATGCGATCGCGGTCACTCCCCCAGGGAGTTCAATCTTCAGAATACCATCGTAAACTACGTTCCACAGTAGTGGTCCCAATAAGGATCCTTGTGGGACCCCGCTGATGACCTGGAATGTTTCTGTGCCACTTTCTGTCTCTGTGACAATATATCTGTTGGAGAGGTAACTACACACCATGTTTCTTGTGCTCGTTGGTACCTTCCTTCTTTCAAGTTCCGCGATTATATTTCTCCAGGGTATGGAATTAAAGGCGTCTAGCGTTATGAGCGCGCATATTTTCTTTTTCCGCCATGTGCCTTCGTTAGCTTCTCCGGCTATCCGCATCACGTGGCCTATCGCTCCTTCGGTGCTTCTAAACTTCCGGAAGCCGTATTGTTTATCAGACTGCCCACCAGTCTCTGCCAAAGCCTCATTCAATCTCTTCTGCAAGAGATGTTCCAGAAATTTCCCGCAAACATTTAAGAGACACAGAGGTCTGTAAGATGTCGCCTCCCCTATTGGTTTATTCGGTTTCCTTATGAGGACCAGTCTTCCTACTTTCCACTCATTCGGAAACTCTCCTTCTTGAAGTAAGTTATTCATTACCTGTAGGATCATTTGCGGGTGTTCCCTTGCAGTCATTCTTACTATTTCGGGTGGTACACCGTCAGGCCCGGGGGCCTTTTTGTTCCGAATTCTACTTTCCGCTTCCGCCAGCTCTTCCAGCGTGAACTATTTGACATCGGAGATAGGGAAGTCTGGGACGATCCAGTTCACTCTCCTGTGTTTCGGGAAAAGTGTCTCAACCACCTCCTTCGTCTGCTCCGAGTTAAGGACTGTTGGTGGCTCCCTTGCCTTAAACCTTTTTCTCACAATTCTGTATCCTTTCCCCCAAACATCCTCATCTATTTCTTCCCTGAGACTCGTGCGCCACTTACTGTACGTTGATGTTACTATATCATAAATTTGTTTGCAAGCGCTTACAACAACTATAGGAAGTTTAACTCAATATATGCAGTCATTTCTGAGATCAACCTGAACAAACAAATAGACAAAAAGACAGACCGGCAGACAGACAGACAGACAAAAATTCAGAAATTGCGTATTTGAGTTTTGATATCTTGTAAATAACCATATGAAATTAAGAAAAAGTCCTTATTGCTAAATCCCAGATAGATACTTCGATTTTATTTATCTTTAAAGATAATGGTATTCACATTGTTGAGTCAAATATCAAATTTCATTACTCTAACATCAAACACATAGTACTTTCTTATGAACTTGAAATCATGTTTGGGCCACTGGACTCGTCTGCCGTAAAATGCTTTCTCAACTGGTTATTTTACTTATTTACGAAGTTTCAGGGTAATACGTTTTTTTTTTCAATATTTCGTTAATAGTCTTAATATATCCCTGTTGTTAAAATCATATTACGGTATTCATTATTATATCGACAATAAAAAAATTGTACTTTTGAATGTAATTCAAGTCCCTGACTTCAGAAACAAGAGGATTTACACAGATAATCTAATTTTTTTTTATCACCTTGATCCATCTCTGTCCAAATAATATTGATACGGTATAATTTTTCTTATATTGTCTATCTGAATATCAAATTTCATGCCTACAACAGCAAAGACATCGATCTTTCATATAAACTTGCAATCATCTTTTATACTTCCTTAATTCGGCCCTGTCACAAAATCCATTCTCAAATAACCTTTACTCCCCACAGACAACTTACCTGCGAAATTCTAGCATAATTCGTATTTTTTTATATGCGTCCATTAGTGGAGTGCCTGGAGCATTAAAAACATGAAAATCTCGGAGTCCAGTTACAGTGGATGAAATTAAAAATTCAAAATGAAATGTATAGCTTATGATATAAGTAATAATGTTTGCCTATAAAAAGTTATGATCTTGATTTGAAAAAAAAAAAAAATTGATGATTGTAACAAAAAGAAGTAAATCAGGAAAAATTTAATAAAAAAGAAAATAATTCAAATTAAATATATCAGAATTTCCGGAGTTCATCGTCACAATGATATTATGTACAAAACATTACCTTCTATGAACTCTATAGATAGTATGGAGTGAGCTATATGCTCGTCACAATGTTGTGACGAACATTGTGACAAGTAATGTGACTGAGTTAGTGTTTTGTATGGTGCACTACATCAGCGTACACTCCGGCGCCGGGCATTGGCGGAATATTTCATTAGAAGGATCCTAGTATTTTACGCCAAGCCTCATTTGTGCTATGAATGCTACAATAAGCCCGATTGTGTCATCGTTTTTAATATGAGAATAATTGATATCCTTCTCGGAAATATATTTTTGGGTGAATTGAATGAGTCGCAAAATTTTTAAGAATCTGGATGCACGTTTTGTTAAAATAAACTGTTCTGAAGCATTTTAAAGTATATAGAATCACTGTATAACGTTCTGGAATCTTCTTGAATGTTTTGGGATGTCCTGGAAGATTTTATAGCATTTTGAAACGTCCTGAAATATTCTGAAACATTTTATAACGTTATGGAGTAATCTAAGACATACTGCAGTATTCAAGAACATCCTAGAGCATTTTGAAATATTGTATAGCATCACGATAAGTCCTGAAAGGTCTTACAACGATTTGGTACGTTTTAAAGCGTTCTGAGAAGTTTTGGAATGTTCTAGAACACTCTGCAGAATTCTTAAATATCCTAAAGCATTTTGAAACATTGTATGATATTCTAATGTGTTCTGAAATGTTTTTGAGTGTTTTAGTATGTTTTGGAAGATTTTACGACATTTCAAAGCATTCTGAAACATTTTATAACGTTTTAAAATAGTCTAGAATGCTTCTCATTATTTTGGAAAGTTTTATATCACATTCTGTAATGTTCCACAATGTTTCAAAGCGTTCTGAAATATTATACGTTTTGGAGTATTCTAAAACATTTTGCTGCGTTTTAAAACATCCTAAAGTATTTTAAATCATTGTGTAACATTCTAACTTGTTCTAAAATGTTTCAGAGTATTTTAGTATGTTCTGTAATACTGTATGGTGCCCTAAAGCGTTCTAGAATATTCTATATGTTGTAAAACAGTCTGGAGTATCCATAAGCATTTTGGAGCTTTTTAGAGCATTCTAAAGTATATAAAGTCACTGTATAACGCTCTCAATTCTGGAACATCCTGGACGATTTTATGATATTCGAAGACGTTCTCAAATATTCTGGAACTTTTCAGAACGTTTTGCAGTGTCCCAAAACATTCTGTAGCATTTCGAAACTCCGTTCTGTTACAACCGTATTAAAACGGACACCTAGCGAACTAGTTTCCATGGCGCTAAATAACATTTTAAACATATCTTGGTAAACCTGTGGCGTCGATCATTTTGAGCACGTCCTGAAATTAACACAGGCTTATTAAGCTCGGGTTGAAGCTAGCTTCAATAATTCTTAGCTTTAGTACTTAGCATTTCTCTTAAAATATTTTTTTTCAAATAGATTTTTGCTGTCTCAGTTTATGTTTGTAAATAAGTATGGTATGCTGTTCTATGAACTTATTAGACATGCACTTCTCTAAACACTTGCTTCGCTCGTGTCTGAAGAGATGTTTACACTTAAGCGTAAGTAGTCCCATCGGATAAGTTTGGTTTACATACGATTTGAGATCAACAGATAAACGCCATGATACAATTGTCCCTATCATACCATTTGTAAGAAAGGGATAGATACAATTTGATCAAGCTATTTATATCTCTAGAAAAAAATCACAAGAGACTGCTTACGCTTGTCAGAATGTATGAAACATGTTGTATATATAATATACTATTAGTTGCACATTGCAGCTACCGCTACCGTTCTCCACTCTTTACTAACTGTTTAAGGTCTCTATGACCCGTGTTCCTCTCAGGTATCTTTGGAAAATATTCTTTGTATATGCAGGTTAAATTGAACGTATACATACAGAAAAATATTATTTAAAATTAAATTATATGCTCAAATATATTTTCTTTTTGTTTTTTGTTTAAATAATGAAAAAATCAAAAGCACAAAAAAATTTTTGGTAAACTTTGTAGTTTATAGTATGAAAACAAAATCTCACCTCAACCATATAAATTCATTCACTGTAACATAAGTCCGAGTTCCAAATCTTTAGGCACTCCACTACATCTTTGTTGTAGAAATCATAACATTATATTCATCATTGGCATCAAAAGCACTCAACTTTTGAATGAAATTAATATAATTCAAGCCCCTGACAAAAACAGAAGAACTCCCGGAGATAGTTTTATCCCTCTCTGGATCACCTTAATCCAACTCTGTCGGAAAAATAATATTGCGGTATTTACCTTTTCCACGTTGTCTACCTAACTCCCGAATTTCATGCCTCTACCAGCAAAACCATAGAATTTTCATATAAACTTCTCCTTAAATCGGTCCTGTTGCAAAATCCTTCGTTAGCTGATGTTTCCCTCACACATACTACCCACCTGCCAGATTTCAGCTTAACCGGTTCAGTAGTTTTAGAGATTTCGTGTTGAATCAGTGAGTGGTATTTCACTTTTATAGATATAGATTTTTTGGAAAAAATAGAACTTACAGAATTCATATTCTCAATGTTCCCACCTTTCAGTTTTCTAACTCTTAACCAAAACAATATCCTGACAGTACAGAAATCATTTGTAAGCTTTTCACTGACTGATTCATTAAGACACCTTCTTTTTTCTCTAACTACTCTCTTAACACATTTATTCAATTCCAGCAAACACTCATCACGATACACTACCAAAAAATCTTTAACACTTGAAAACTTCGAGTACTTTTTTTCCTTCACTTTCTTATTCCACTATGCATTCGGCAGCCTTTAATCTACATCCACTACTAATAAACATTTTACACATTCAAGAACATCATTTATATTGCAATCAGAACTAGGTTCACATTCTAACAGATTCATCCAATATTCCAACAAATTATTGTCCAAAATAGTTTACAAAAAAATTCACTCTACCAGAACCGTCTCATTATCATTCGCCAAAATTTATTTAGATCTATGCGGGATACAACCAAATAAGGATTATTCGTACCAAGATTCTCGCTATGCTCTTTTTCAAAATCACTTTCGGATTCAGTTGGGTCGTAAACTTTAAATGCATTTAGTCAGTATCGCCATTAATAGTAGGTTGTGAAATATGACAAATGAAAATTGCTTTCTTTATATATATATAGTCCAATTCCCTTTTATCGTTAAGTGTAGGGATTTTAGTCTTTATTCTTTATTCGTGCACAAACTATGCCCACTGTTTGCTGTTTTTTGCAGTCTGCTTGGCTTCGCATAGTGAGATTTCTTTCTTTTCCTAGGAGTTTCTCAATGATGTTATCCCAGTTCTCTCTCGGTCTTCCTCGGCTTCTCTTCGGTATATTTTTTGTTGTCCAAGCCCTCTTTACAGGTCTATTTTCCTCCATCCTGACCAGGTGTCCCCACCAGCTCAGTTGTCTTTGCTCAATAAATTCTGCTATTGGTATACAAAATTGGATATGAAATATTTTCTTGATGATTCTGACATATTAAGTGCATTGGGGAGAGTAGCAAATCTCAGTGGCTCTAAAACTTTGATCTGTAGTTTTTGACATCTAATAGTCTAGGCTCTAATGTTGATTCATTCCATGAGCTAATGTTTTAAAACGTAGTATAGGCAATTCTGATGTATGCACTAGAGACTAGAGTGTGATTGTTGGAATCATGAGTTCATTATTGTACACAGGTTGTACACAACAAACATAGCCTATATGGACTACAGAAGATAAGTACCTGAATAATCCTTTTTACAAATGATACTCTTTTTGAAGAAGTCTTCAATAATAGCGTTGTACGAATTATTCAATTCAAACATTTTTGCTCTCTTTACGTTTCAAATGAGTAAATCAGACATAGACATATATATATATATATATATATATATATATATATATATATATATATATATATATATATATATATATATATATATATATATATATATATATATATATATATATATATATATATATATATATTGCAAGGACCATGAGATCTTGAACTGAAAGTTGAAACAAGCATCACTGCTATTAGTGGTACATTTTAGGACTAAATTTCGATAACCCATAGATTAGACCCTTGTAAGAATAGACATATACGAAAAAGATTTTAGAACCACATTAATTCATCTACTTACATACAGGCCTGTCAAATTGTCAAATATTAACGAGATTCATGGCTTTTTGGATATTCTTTGCCTCAAATTGTACAATTTTATTGAACGTCAACAAAATATATCTTTGTATTTAAAAACTACAAATACGATAAAATGGTAGATGTGAACGAAGATAGAACAAGATAAGAATTATTGATTTGAACTTCCAATTTGATAATAATCGGTAATATCGATGAGAAAAATCATATATGGGATTGGAAAAAATTAATTTCTCAAGAAATGTAGAAGACACATGATATGGATAGATTTAGTGCTTTATTCTCAGATTATACGTATTCAAGAAAGGGTTTTCGCGGAAAATGTTGATAGATGATACTGGTTGCTGCAAGTAAAATTTTACTGTTGTAATCAGCTGATTTTGATGAGTGTCATTGAAACAATCAACACAGACATCTATTCCAACAGTTGGTAACATTGATAGGTGTGACGTAGACTCTCGGGTGCGCGTGCGCAGGCGCGTGCGTAAGAAAGAGTGGATAGAGATATTTTGTGAGAATCAGATATAATTTTTCTTTTAGTGTTTGTTAATAATATCAGTTATTGAAATATATTGTAATAGTTGAGAGGAATCATATATGGGATTGAAAAAAATTAATTTCTCAAGAAGTGTAGGAGACACATGATATGGATAGATTCAATACTTTATTCTCAGATTAAACGTAGTTATTCAATAAAGGGTCTTCGCAAAAAATGTTGATAGATGATATGGGTTGCTGCAAGTAAAAATTTACTGTTGTAATCTGCTGATTTTAATGAACGTCATTGGAACAATCAACAATCTATTCCAACAGTTGGCAACATTGTTAGGTGTGACGTTGACGCTCGGGTGCGCAGGCGCGTGCGTAAGAAAGAGTGAATAGAGATATTTTGTAAAAGTCAGATATTATTTTTCTTTTAGTGTTTGTTCATAATATCTGTTATTGAAATATATTGTAATTGTGAACAACAGGAGTTTTTGATTGGATATTAAGGAATCGGATGACGAGTAGTCAGATGATACAACAGCTGTCAACATTTTAATTGCTACATTCATCAATTTCAATATCTTGATCAATTCCTTAATATTGTATTCTATTAAATAGGCACTTTGAACAACTAATATTGATTTAATGAATAATTTTACTGTTCTCATCAACAAGACTGCAACAGCAATTTCTTTGCTATAATCAACAAGCCATTATTTCCATCAACATTGGTATTGTTATAATTGGTAGTTCGGACGTTTTAGTTACCTTATACTGTTGTTTTAATGTTACGACCAAATTGTATACTCAAATCCACAATTTTATTGTTGGAATAAATGATTTGATTGTTGTATTCAATAATATTATTATTAAAATCACATGACTCTTTCAAACTATTGTTATTGTAGTGGTTATGATGATCTTAAAATCAACAATAATTCCTGAGTAGAAATCATCGATTGTAGATTATCACGGGCAACAATCATTTGTTGTGATCAACTCAATTTTGACTTTAATCGTGAAGTTATTGTTAATTCATGAGATAAACGATAAAAACTCACTGAAAATTATTGTTGTCATTTACTCAATTCCAATTGTGATCTATGGTTGATTGTTGCAATCGATGGACTGACTATTTAATGGATATCGTACTATTGGTATAATCAACAAAAAATGCTATGTACTAGTCATTATCAACAATTTATAATTAGGATCACCTTCTCTTTCATTGCTTTCGACAAAATATTGTTTTTATCAGCCCATCTTTTGTTGTGATCAACAAACAACGATTTATTGATGAGGATGAGCAAAATATTGTTACAATCGATTGCAAACTGATAGCTGTGATCATTCAATGATCACCGAAGTGAAATAAATTGTTGGCATCAATATCAATTTCAAAATACGAAGCGTAGATGATTTTATTCAGCAATCCAGGGTTGTTTTCTGATTTATTTCCGTTGTGGTCAAAGAAAATAACCGATTGGTTCTATATTCGAGCAATTTATTATCGATCTTCGAATGCTGTCTTAGATGTGAAATATAAGTCAGCATAACAACTGAGACGTTAATCATATTTACCAGTTTTTCTGAATGAATAAATTAAAGCTACTAAATTGGGTCCTAACTTTGATTTGATATTAAACAAACTCGCTTTGAATTCAAAATATCTTTGGAGATAATTTTGAAGCCAATTTGCTTGATGATTTTCTTAAGGATTCATATGATAAGAAACTGTCAATCAATATAATCATGGGCAGAGAAAAGTGTAGTAATATAATATGAAGCAGGGGAATTACGTGAGCTCAATTCACATCCGAGATTGATCTTGTCAAGGAAAAATTCTTGTCAGAGAGGCGGTACATATTTGGAGCTGCGACGCCTAGAGTCTCTGTAATTCGTGAAGAAGTTGAAATCAATAATTTTTCTCCAAATAAATACCTGAAATAACATTGGGAATTGTCTATAAAAAAGAGTGAAATCACGAATAGGGAAAAATGCAGAAATATAATATGGAGCAGGAGAATTATGTACGCTGAAATTATGATTGGGACTAATCTTCTTGAGAAATTATTTTTGCCGGAGGCGGTTCACATATGGAGCTGCGAAGCCTAGCGCTTAGACCTGCGAAGCAGGTCGAAACGCTAGTCATATATACTAAAAGCCCTATATTCCACTCTGGGTATAGATTCGTCATTTTTTTGCGCATTTCTACAGGTCGTATTTATTGATGGATTTTTATGAAATTTTTTTTATTTGATAGATATTCATTAGGACGAGTGCCTTCCGGGGGTCTCATATTTTGGTACTTATAGTATTTGCAGGAAAAATTAAAAACGACGAAAATTTGCGTTGATCAGCGTGCCCCTATCTTTCATTCATCTATTCAACAGGGGTATACAAAATCACACGTCATTTTGACATTTCAATTTCGAAAACATTTTTATAAATTTTATCATTTCTGTTATTTTTACGTCAATTTTAACATCAGTTTAATGTTTAATATGCATGAGCAAATGTCCTGTGATACAATTCATTTGTTAAAAAGGTATTTTAAATAATTTATAAGTACAACTTTTATAAATTTTGTCGCTCTACTGTGATCCATGCTTTTTACTGTATCTCGAAAACGTCACTTTGACATGTCAAACTGAAAAATATTCCTGTAGATTTCGAAAAATCTACTGGGTCTACATGAATTTTAATGATAGTTTAATACATAATAGTAATGAGCAAATGTCATCTGATGCATTTTATTTACTGGAAAGTTGTTTTAAATAAGTCATATCTCCAACATTTATTAGTTGTTTCGCTCTAATGTAAACCTGGCTTCTGCGACAGCGCCGGATTAAGTCAGCCTGCGTTCTGTAGCAAATTCTATCTACAGGCCCTACCTTGATTAGAAAAAATACGTTTATGGTCCCAACCCGATTGAGACATTTTTTTTCTACATTCTATCAAGCGTTTGTGCGTGGATATCACAAGCTGCGATGTCCGTACCATTGATTATTGTTCCAATGTGGCTGGTCCTGCTCTGATCAATGTGACTTGATGTTCATATTCAATTGTTGAAATGTCATTTCAACTTTTTAACATTTTAAAATATTTTTGAAAACAAATACATCAGTTTTGAGGATCATTTCGGATGAATATCATTCTTACTTAATGAATATAGTGGATAAATGAAGATGGAATGAAAAAAAAGGTTATTCAAGGGTATGTATACATAATTATTCAACTAAATTTGTATTCCGTACCGTAGAATTGGATGAATTCTTGGAAAAAATCATGAAGAATAGTGGAATATGGACATGTTGTTATTAATACACCGGACAATTTATATCACATACACAAATATCTTAGGAAACGTGCATACAATAAATTGAAGAGATTGAAAAAGTGGTACAATCAGTAATTGATTTGTAATGATATTGTTGGAAGAAACCTAACTATTCGTAGGCACTGGAGAATTATCAATGAGACTCAAAACGCTTGCCCAAGTGATGTAAATTTCAATTACTGATACTGATTATCTGTTATTCAGAAATCCATCATTTAATTATACTATTTCCTGGATACGATATTTCAATTCACGATGTTTCTCTGTTGTGGATGAAATAAGTACTGGAAAATGAATGGAATTTGGAACATTTTAAGTACAGTTTGGTAGATACATGTGGTACAAATTCAACAATATACGAGTATCTACTCTGATTTTCAATATTGTTTATTGCTGGTTTGGTTTATACTGAACTCACACTTCTTTCAGTTAAATAAATTTGAATTTGGATCTTGATGAACCCAGCCAATCGAACATTCTGTCCAAATACAACAATAGAACAAGCAATCAAGAGCTGACTATAATATCATTTCGCTATCAATGAAGCTTGCACTTTGAAAACTCCAACGAATGAACAAACAGGAGATTACATTGATCAAAATTTGTGAGAATCATCAGTCTGTATCATAAAACTGAGTCAAATTAAGTGACAAAATCTGATTACAACAATTGAGTCATCAATCATCATATTTGATTTGCTAAAAATTATAATTCAAACATCACTTAATGAACTGTACCTCCATTATTCTGTATAATAATCCACAAGTATTCAAATATATAACATCCAATGCATGACAAGTGACTAATTTCTATTCGAGTAAAGGTTTTTCCATCAACTTCGTATTTTAGGTTATGTAGTAGATGATTTAGTATAAATGTATTTTTCCACTTGGTGTATGAAACTGGATATAAGATAGTTTTCCGATAAGCCTGCTTTTGATCCTGGAAATTTGATCAATATACATGAGTTGCAGATATTCATTTGAAGTTTATTGTTATCTGTCATCTTTTGGACAGGGCAGCATACCCAGTAGTTCTAAAATCTGGATCTAAAGTTTCTGTCATCTAATATTCTGGGCTCTAATTTTCATTCTTTTCATGAGCTAATGTTTAAGTAGGGCTTAGTAGACAATTTCGAGGTGAACACCATGTACTGGAGTGTTATTGTTGGAATCAAGAGTTAATTGTTGTACAAAACAGACAGAGAAATATGTACTCAGACAAATATTTTTTCCAAAAGATACTCTTCTTGTAGGAATCTTTAATAATAATATTGTACGTTTTATTCCATTTGAACATTTGGAGAGTGCTCTTTCTACGTGTCGAATAATTGAATTAGTTTTTGATACGGACATAGACAAAAATACTGCAAAGACTATAAAATTAGAAATTAGAATTCAGGACGCGCATCACTGCCCGTAGTGGTAGAATTTAGAATAAAATTTTCATAACTTTTAGATACGACCTTTGCAGTAATAGATATATACGAACTAGATCTCAGTATCAGATCTAGCTCATCAATTTATATATAGGTCTGTCATTCTGGTTAATGATAATGAGATTCAAGTTGGGCAGAATAAGCGCAAATACATGCTAAAATCAAGAAGATTGATAATTTGAAATCTATTTTTTCGTATTTGTTAGTTCATGACGTGAAAAATAACATATTCCATTTGTACGCGGCTACAATGTCAGAAAGGCCGTCAAAAAAAAGGTCAAAAACTGCCAAAAACGGTTTTTTGCGTTTTACTAAAAAACCACGCATCTGACGGAAAATAGTGTTCCATTGAAAAACGTACGCAATAGAAAGATTCTCTTGAATCTTGATTAGTCCAGCTGCTTTTGGGTTGATTGCAAAAATCGTAATTATTTTGCCAATTTTTCGGAAATTCATAACTTGCATTGTGTCTGTTATTGAGACTTGAAATTTTGACAGAATGTGTCAGCTTCTAGCATACGCATCAAATTTTTTGAAAGATCGACTGTGAACTTTCCAAGAAATGTTGAAAAAATTAAAAAAAGGCCCTACCGAAAAACGGCCATGAAAAATGGTTAGCCAACAAAGATCAATTTCACAGATTGCATTTACTTTGTCAAGAGTTACTCTAAAAAGTAACTAAATGGCGTCCTTTTTGAGAAAGTGCGAGTATAGAAAAGATCGATTGCAAAAATCGCACTTCACTAATACAAGGAATATTTGCCGTAGTTTTTTGTGAGAAGCAATGTACTACTTATATTTATTATATAATTGGAGGTCAAATAAGTGTGAATGAAGCAGAAGAATATTTTTCTCCAACAAAGAATTATGTAAAATTAAGAACTAAAATAAAAATTGGTATAATATGTTACGATTGATTGCGAAAGAGCAGTATTATTACCACGCGTCATTCACTTGTTGTATTGGCTGCTTAGGTGAGAGGTGAAGAGAGGGAAACGACATCCAGCAGCAATATTAGAGGCAAGAGAGAGAAGAGAGCTGGGGAGCAGCAGTAGCAATCAAGGCTGTTTGGTAAGGGGAGAATCGGTGTCGTTCGAAAATCACTCAGTCTTTGTCATTTTACTGCTCACTTGAAGAATCATAACATTGCGATAGAAGCTTTGCTTGAAAAAACGCATTTTTGCGCTCTGACCGGTGGCAAGTGGTAGGATGCCGCTACGCTCGGGGGGCCATTTCCAATTCGCGTGGACCGACTACACATATTCTGACTATTGAGAATGTTTTTCAGATGGTCAATGTACAATAACACAATAACGACTCATGAAGCCCTCTTTATAATTGTTGATACTCCAAAAATCGTTATCGCAGAAGTGCGGCTTTTTGCAATCGATTTTTTTTCATACTCTCACTAGCTAAAAAAAAAACGCCATTCGGGTACATTGTAGAGTATTTCTTGAAAAAATAATAGCTTCTTGTGAAATTAGAGTACGTTATCTAATAACTTCTCAATGGCCGCTTTTAGTTTTTTCAACATATCTTCAAAAGTTCACAGTTGATCTTCTGAAAATTTGATGTATGTGTTAGAATCATTCTTTCCCCACATTCTGTCAGAATTTAAAGTCTAAATAATAAATACAATACAAGTTATGAATTTTTGAAAAAATGGCAAAAAATGACAAATGGGATATGTTATCTGCCATGTTATAAACTAACAAATGGATAATAGAAATTACTCTTTTCTAAGATATGCTAATTCTATCCGACTATCTATAGTCCGGTCAAGTTAGCCCTAAAAATACGGATACGCTTGCATAAATTTCCAAGAAGCTGAAAATTAGCATGAACGTTAGAGATACCATTATGATGAAGTTGTGAGAAGTTCCCATCGATCCCATGTGTGCGAAAAATTTTATTTGAGGTCAAAGCTCATAAAAATAGGTTTTTCAAATTTTTAACGAAATTGTCAGTTTCATGATAGAAATAGGTCAGCAAAAAATTATAGATCTTCCAATTCTCCACAAAAAGAGTTCTTACACTTTTTTTTACCAAGACTTGCCAATTCTGAGAAAAAGCCATTCTAAAGTTATATTTTCAATAATATGCATGATCACGCTGCCTATGAACATGTGCCCGTCTGTTACTTACTTCAAATTATTTGCAAAGATAAATTACGCTACGTATCTTTCGCAAAACATACACGCAATAAAAATGGTGTTCAATTGGGTTGTCTTCCTCTAACCTTGGTTTTCTGCTCATCAACATTTTTATCGAGTTCATGGATGGCTTGGTAATCAGCTAAACCCAGAAGAATGGGGATGGAAGCTAATTGATAATGTATTGCAACCAATCCACACTCTACTTCTACCCGCACCAGAAAAGCTCTCTAATACTATTTTTTCAACTGCAAAATGGGATGTTATTCAAATGCAACTTCAAAAAAATAGGCTTACTTTGTTCACCAGCATGCACCAGTTGTGAAGACCAGTCGTGTTCAATTACTGAGTCTCTAACAGAAGATGATCCTTACATCAACGACGAAACAACTGATGTTTCGCTGTTGGAACAATTTATGTCAACTCAGGAAGATGGAGAATAACAAGAAGCAGTTGAATAACAAGATTTAATATTATATTGAACTTTAATATGAAGACCGTGGAATAAGACCACCAGAGAAGCCATGACGAAAAATACGCGCCAAGTACACTACCTCATAGGTGGCGTGGAAACGTGTGCATGTCATGGAGAATATAGCTTTAAAATGGCATTTTCTCAGAAATAGTATACCTTGAGAAAAAAGTATGAGCACCTTCTTTGTAGAGAATTGGAAGATCTATAAATTTTGTCGAAGCTATTCCTATCATAAAACTTACAATTTCGTTGCAAAATCCGAAAAACCCATTACTACGAACTCTAACCTCGCATAAATTTTTTTGCACACATGGGATCAATGGTGACTTTCCACAACTTCATCATAATGGTATCCCTAACGTTCATGCCAATTTTCAGCTTCTTGGGAATTTATGCACGGGTGAATGTCTATTTTGACATTAGAATAGAATCATTGTGAATAGGAATTCAAGATCAGGGTATTGATTATAAGACTCAGAGATTCAGTCATTTTGAAGGCCCATGCTTCTGGACTGTTTGTGCGGATGCGTCAGTCGTCCATTGCAAATCGACTGCTGCAGAGGTATACGTAGTCTAGAAGTGAGATTATCGGAAGCTAATTTTATTGAACTTTTCCATGTGAATAAAAGTTTGGTTGATGTTTTAGAGCGTAAGTTATTTCCCATTTGCATTTTTTTCTGTGAAACATTTTATAGCTTATACAATGATTATTGTGTAAAGGATGACTTATGTTTTGTTCACGGGGTTCTAGAGGAATTGTTCCCCCGCGGTAGAGATCCTGAAGCAGAAATTATGAGCTTGCGGTAAGAGAAGCGCCTGCTGCAGAATTCCATGATCATAAACGTTGTCAAGAAAAGTATTCGATGTCACTTTTTGATGAATTGAATTTACAAACATTGGATTGACATTCTTCAAGAAATATTCCATTCAGCTTTGATAAGAAGGCCGAAAATTGCAGAAACATCGTCTTTAGGAAAAGAAAATTCTATATATTCACATATACCAGAATGTCATGGCAGAAAAACTCTTTCAAATTGAAAATGAGACAATAATAGATTCTAAAAGATTGTATCATCCTGTATAATAGGTAACAATGTATGCAATAGTGCGTTGCAGAAAATGTATCAAGTCCAATGAATAATTGTTAGAAGTTATCAATAGCACTTTTGTCTATAGTTCATGTGTTTCATGAACAGTCCAAGAGCTCCCACGGCATTAAGATTCAAGTCTTCTGAATGACCGAGCCGCGAACATGATTCACTCACAATGAATTCAACTTTGCTGTGATTGAATCCAAAAAATAAAATCAAGGTTTATACTCACATATCACCTGAATGGATACAAATTTCAATCTTTGAACCAATCTGTTCATGATAATTAATGAGCAACTGACAAACTGAGTGCTATTATTGTGCTTTTGTGAAATTAGTTCAACGCTTGAGGTCACATATTAGTCAATCAGAACGCTTGAATCATAGTCCTATAACAATCTTTGGACAGTTCTTAATCAAAATGACCATTAGAATAATGTTGTTCTCATCAAAATACAGTCTATCTCAGTTGAGACCTGCTCAAGGCTCTTATAGGACTCCGATTAGAGATCTCTGATAGGCAGAAATGCGAACCAATTTTACATCAGCACAGAATCGTATCTGGCTAACATCAACTGTTAGTCGTGCATCAAATATTTTTATCAAATGTATGCAGACGGAAGATTCAAATTGGATTTGTTTGAATGGTATATGTATATAACTATTGCTCTTATGACTTGATCCAATTTTTAGAAAGTGTATTTTTACTGGGAGTGAATCGTGTCTGTATTATTGCCAGCATGGTAGATTGAATCGTAGTCCCATAACAGCTCTTGGACTGTTTTCTACTGGCATATCGGACAATTAGTGTATTATTCAGGGTGATTATCAAAGATATGATATCAGTTCAAATTTATAATTATTTTCAATTCTAATCAATAAGACATTGGTTGAGAAAAAATACTAAAAGTTTTTGTATTTGATAAAGTAAAAGCCCTAGCAGTGTTGTTTTGAAAGAAATGATGTGCTCACATTCAATATGATTCATTCCGTTAACATATCTTACATTCATTTGTGATATCATGAATTGCAAAATAATGAATTAAGAAGTCAATATTATTAGAGAATTTTTTTCCAGATTGTATAACTTTGGGAGAAATATAGAATACTACTCTGGTGAATCAAGTGAAAAAGCCAGAAAAATATTTTTCTACAGTCACAATAGAATAATACTTATTTCGCATGCTTAGAAGTTCTTTTGAGAGCCGCGTGGCATCTCGGAAAAACTGTTTCATTGTTGGCATAGTTTAATTTTTCTTGTGAATTTCTGATCTTTCTCTCAAAAATGGAATTAATTTGAATAATTTTATCAACGTTTGATGAATTTGAAAAAGATTATTGAAGCATAGTTGCTCTCAGAAAACGGTATATTTCAAATATGATAGATAAATAAATATCAGTCACGCCTTTTACCTGGTAAGAGTGCACCAGGCAATCTGTGAAATTGACTGATATTCTCTAAGAGTACTGTTACCATTCGTCAAAATACGGGTACTCTCATTTCTTACTCTTGAGGAGTACGCCACAGAGTACATCAAAATTCAGTAGATATTTTACCAACTCCTTTTACGTCGGTAAGATTCGACCGCACGACTTCCAAATCACAAAGCCAGCATACTTACACTGAGACAAAACTATATATTCCATCTCTCCCACACAACAATGTTCAATTTTGTGTGGACATTTTGGAGTTGTCATAACTATGTGCTTCCAACATTCCCAAAAATCATGTGAGATGTTCTGAAATTTGGATCTCGAGTTTTCAGCATCTCATTATCTAGGCCCCAATATTTATCAATCTCTGGATCTCGATATTCTACTAATGTTCCAATGCGTAGTTGAGGAAGAGATAAATACTCTGGTGATTGCATGTTATTAGCGTATAACAGTTTTAATTTTCTGACATTTCAAAAAAAAAAAAAATTCGCGTAACAGAAATAGTTTAAGGCTCTTTTTTGAGGTGGACGTACATTGCAAAGTAATGTGGAATATATCATAGCTTATTCTAGCTGAGAACGGTGCAAAGACTTTCATGGGACCACAATTTGAGCCTGCTGATTGGCGGAGATATAAACACAATTCATTTACATTGAATGCTCTTTTAAATAAATTCAATGAATGAAATAAATGAAAAAGAATTATTTTTCTATATGTAAACTAAATTTTCATACTGCACAAATTCTTTTATCATGATTAATGAACGGCTATAAGTTAATGCAACTGACGGATAGCCAAAGCCAATGTTTTCGCCTATGTAAGATTGATTCGTATATCGGCCAATTAAAATACTTGAATCGTTGTCTCATAATCACTTTGAAGTGCCCTCAATTGGAATAGAAAATAGTCGAAATATGTGGATTTTATGATGGTCTTTGATGTGATTCCTTTCTTTATTAACTATTTTTCAAAGGGAAAATGTTATTTTTGTCAAAGAAGAATCTGAGACACATGTCGAATTGATTTTGAAACAAGTAATATCACAATTCCAGAGGGAATTGAATATTGTAGCTATATATAAGAAGTCAAAATATGTAGCGTGAGCTTTCGAGTGCCAGAGTAGTGACTGAATGGATGAAAAACATGTCTTTAGAAGGCAAAAGTATATTAAAGTGCGTGAGCTCCAAAATTATCACTGGAGGAACGTGGGACATGCATGTTACTTTGAATGCACAATTGGAGCTGAGTAATTCAGACTCAAAGCAGTGATTGAGAAGAAACTCTATATGAGGAAAAAATGTTATTACCGAGAAAATAGTCCTGCTTAATAGGCGGTCTATCAATCTCGCAATTGAGCTCAGAAATCAGATACGCTAATTCATGGAGGGAATCAACTGAATGATTCTCCTGATAGAAATATTTGGGGTAATGGGTGTAAGTGATGAAAACACAAAATTTCAACTGAAATTCTATTCGACTTTTCCACTCAATATTCTCGGTTTCACCTGGAGTAACCATCTTTTTGTATATTCGATGTAAATGCATCATGTTTCTCTGAACGAAGCGAATTGTGAGGATGTAAGTATGTCGTCAAGATAAAACAGAAGGATTACATGAGTTATAATGACTAATACTCTAATTTGTATTCGAAAACAGTGAAGCAATGACTGAGAATATGCGAAACACGGCACAGACATATTATCTCGTTGTGAAGTTTTGGATTTAGACTCTGTAATTCGTAGAAGAATTGGAATCAATTTATCCGATTGATGAATACATGGAATAATATTGAGGATGGTCAATAAAAAACAGTGAAATCACGGGTAGGGAGAAATGCACAAATAAAATATGGAGCAGGAGGATTTTGTATGCTAAAAATATACTTGAAATTTATTTTATAGAGACAGAATTTTTGCCGGAGGCAGTTCACATATCGAGCTGCGAAGCCTAGGGCTTAGGCCTGCGTAGAAGGCCAAGCGCTAGTCATATATACTAAAAGCCCTATGTTCCACTCTGGGTATAGATTCGTCATTTTTTTGCGCATTTCTACAGCCTCTATTTATTGATGGATTTTTATGAATTTTTTTTTAATCGATAGATATTCATAAGGACGAGTGCCTTCCGGGGGTCTCATATTTTTGGTACTTATAGTATTTGCAGGAAAAATTGAAAACGACGAAAATTTGCGTTGATCAGCGTGCCCCTATCTTTTACTCATCTATTTCACAGGGGTATACAAAATCACACGTCATTTTGACATTTCAATTTCGAAAACATTTTTATAAATTTTATTAATTGTGTTACATTTACGTGAATTTTAACATTAGTTTGATGTTTAATATGCATGAGCAAATGTCCTGTGATACAATTCAATTGTTAAAAAAGTATTTTAAATAATTTACAAGTACAACTTTTATAAATTTTGTCGCTCTACTGTGATTCATGCTTTTTGCTGTATTTCGAAAACGTCACTTTGACATGTCAGGCTGCAAAATATTTTGGTAGATTTCATGAAATCTACTGAGTCTACATGAATTCTAATGATAGATTAGTAAATAATAGTCATGAGCAAATGTCATCTGATGCATTCTATTTACTGAAAAGTTGTTTTAAATAATTTATATCCCCAACATTTTTTAGTTGTTTCACTCTAATGTAAACGAGGCTTTTGCGACAGCGCCGGATTAAGTCAGCCTGCGTTTTGTAGCAAATTCTATCTACAGGCCCTACCTTGATTAGGAAAAATACTTTTATGGTCCCAACCCGATTGAGACATTTTTCTTCTACATTCTATCAAGCGTTTGTGCGTGAATATCACAAGCTGCGATGTCTGTAGCATTGATCATCATTCCAATGTGGCTGGTCCTGCTCTGATCATTGCGACTTGATGTTCATATTCAATTGTTGAAATGACATTTCAACTTTTTGACATTCATAGATATTTTTGGGAACAAATACGAGAGTTTTAAGGATCATTTTGGATAAATATCATTTTTACTTGATGAATATACTGGATAATTGAAGATGGCACAGAAAAAAAGGTTATTCATGGGTATGTATACATAATTATCAAACTAAATTTGTATTTCTTACCGTAGAATTGGATAAATTCTTGGATCAAATCTTGAAGAATAGTGAAATATGGGCATGTAGTTATTAATACACTGGACAATTTATTTCACATTCACAAATATTGTAGGAAACGTGCATACAATAAATTCAAGAAATTAAAGAAGTGGTACTCTCAGTAATTGATTTTTTATGATATTGTTGGAAGAAACCTAACTGTTCGTAGGCACTAAAGAATAACCAATGAGACTTAAAACGCTTGCTCAAGTGATGTGAATTTCAATTACTGATACTGATTATCTGTCATTCGAAGATCCATCATTTAATTATACTATTTTCTGGATACGATATTCCAATTCACGATATTTCTTGGTTGTGGATGGAATAAGTATTGAAGATTGAATGGAATTTGAAACATGTCAATTACAGTTTGGTAGATACATGTGGTACAAATTCAACAATACACGAGTATCTATTCTGATTTTCAATATTGTTCATTGATAGTTTGGTTTATACTAATCTCACACTTCTTTTAGTTGAATGAATTTGGATTTGGATCTTGATGAACCCAGCCAATCGAACATTCTGTCCAAATACAACAATAGAACAAGCAATCAAGAGCTGACTATAATATCCTTTCGCTATCAATGAAACTAACACTTTGAAAATTCCAACGAATGAACAAATAAGAGTTTACATTAATCAAATTTTGTGAGAATCATCAGTCTGTATCAGAAAACTGAGTCATATTAAGTAATGACATCTAATTACGACAATGAAGTCATCAATCATTATAATTTGACATGTTATGAAATATGATTCATACATCACTCGATGAACTGTACCTACTAATTCTTTTTACATGTAATGCAGCTAAATTTTCCCCATCCTGATCTTTTGTGCATCAAAATTTATTAAATGTTTGATGCGTGCAAATCTAATTCATGTGACTTGATTTATTTCATTATAAACAAATAGTATCAGTTAATTTAATTCATAACCTACACTCCTAACATTGCCTGTGTTTGTTAGGTTTATCGCTATACTGAGTGAAGCAAATATTATGAAAAATATTCTTCAATGTATTTACATATGATATAACTGGTGTACTTATTTTTTGACAGGTCGAATGAAGCAAGAAATAGTTATTATTGTTGATAAATTCTATATTACTACAATTTATTGATTTGCAATGGGAAACATTATAAAGTAAAAATTCAGAGGTCCTCAACATGCAAACAGGCAACTCTGTCATTATTTTGAATTTAAGATTAGTTAAAATGAAAAAGAGTTGGTTCAAGTCGTTCGACTGAATTAGCTAAGCATCAATCATATCATATTTGACATCGCTTTGCTTTGAGCGATACATTTAGCATCCGAACGCACTCCAGATTGAGTTCTTGCGCTTGCGCACTTATAAACAACAGATGTGATATTGCCGCGTTTAATAACAGTCAGTTTTGTCCTGCATTGTGTGTAGAATATACGACAATATATCTCCCTTCGATTTCTTAATTGACGGAAAAAATTACAATAGTTTCGCATTGAATTTTATATTTTGCGGAAGTTGATTGTATTAGAGATTCAGATTTCAATCAAAATAAGGTAGGAATATAACGAAATAATCATTTTACCAACTTAACCTAAAAATGTGAATTTTTTAGACATACTTAACTATGAAATCATCACTAAAACAATTTTTCTCGTAGGTTCTACTACAGGAATAGGAATTTCGGAGTTTGATGCTGTAATAATTTTATAAACGGAGTAATTAAGTGAGCTGAGTGAAAGAAGCAGCAAATAATTATTACCATAACCTAATCATATCTAATTGTGGAAGTTGTCTATCTGATTTGAAGGTGAGAAAGTGATTCACTTCTATTTGATTGAAGATAAAAGTTAAAACGCACACTCAAAGCATTTTCTTAGAGAATTCGCTCCGAAATCTCTGAAATGAAGCTCGATTTACCAAATTTATCGATCAAAATTGGAGATTCGTTAGAATGCTAACAAAAATCGGTCGATACATTCGAAAATGGCACATAATATCATAGAGATCAAAATTAGTTGCTCGGTGGAACTCGTATTAAAGCTTTTATCGTTGAGGGTATTTTTTATTCATTTGTACTCATAGTACAAGAAAGTATTATGAGCCGAAAAAATTCGCATATCGATATTTGGATGGGAATATCCGTTTTAAGCATTCCTGAGTCCATTTTGACTATTTTCGGCTTGATGTCGGTACGTATGTGCGTAACTCGAAAATCTCAAAACCCTTTGAAAGTATTGTGCTGAAATTTCGTATTTAACACTAATATAGGGTGTTCAACTAGCACCTTGCATTATGGTTGCAGTCGTCTGTACCGGAAGTACACTTTACTTGAAACTTTTTTGAATTTTCCGCATAAATCCAGATTGATCAGCCGTAGGATACTGAAATTTGATAATTGTAATAGCTGTAGCATATTTATGGTTTTCTTCTACTTTTGTACCAATCGTTCAAGCTGGAAGTGCACTTTATAGAACAGTCTTCTCAAATTTTTTGCATAAATTCAAAACAATGAGTTGTAGAATATTGAAATTGCGTATTGAGCATTTCTATTACATCTAGCTGTATGATTGCGATGTGCTAAACCGGAAGTGCACTTTACCCTAAACATTTTTCGAGTTTTCAGCATAAAAACAAAATGATTGATCGTAGCTTTTCAGAATTCAGTATTCAAGACGATGAATACTATCTTAATATTCATATTCTATTTTCATTGAGATCGACTGAGCCGAAAATGTACTTCACTTGACAATCTTTGAAAATTATTTGCATATATTCGGAACGGTCGGCTATAAAGTACTGAAATTTGGTATTATAGTCTGCTGTAGCATATGAATAATTGCCTGCTATTTTCATAACAATAGACTGAACCGAAAGTGCACTTCAGTTGGAATACATTTTCCAATTATGCACATGAATTCAGAACTGATAGCCGTAGAATCTTTCAAATCAGTATTTAGGAATGTTGTAGCATAATAATGATGATCTACTGTTCCCATAGCAACCGGCTAGGCTAAAAGCGCATTTTACTTGACAGATTTTTAGAGTCCTTAAGATTAATCCAAAACGATTAGCCCTGGAATGAGATTTTGTGTTCGACTATATATCCAATGATGTACAAGTAAGTCACGTGAAATCCACATCAGATTTTTTCTTTGAAATTTTTTGAAAATTCTACAGTCAATCTTCCTGAAATGTGGTGCATATGTTAAAAGCTGCAAAGACCCATATCCCATCAAAATTTCAAATATTTATATTAAATATAATGCAAATTGTGAATTTTTGAGAAAATGGTCAAAAAAATCTGACGTGACTTACTTGTACATCATTGGAGATATATATATATATATATATATATATATATATATATATATATATATATATATATATATATATATATATATATATATATATATATATATATATATATATATATATTTAGACAACGCTCAAGCGATCTTTGCTGTACTGAAGTTTGAATGTTTATGTATGACTCTTTGATACATTGAAAATATGCAAAATTGTAAATTGATTGAAAATCAGCTGTAGCCACACAATACTTTCCCGACCATAAATTTTATGGCCAGTTCCATCGCAGTTTCAGGAATTTGAAATGTCGAAACAATCAATTGCGTATTGTCAAAGTGAAAACTGTCGTTGTCAAAGTGACTGCTGTAATTGTTAAAGTGACAGATGGCGGTTATTTTTTTGTCCTTATACAAATGGGTATTTTATATATAAGAAAATGGAGAGTCCTTTCCTAGATTCTTGGGGTTTTTAATCCATTGAAACACACAGTTTCAAGATTCGATCGGCGGAAGTGTAATTTGAAGATAGTAACGTGTATTCTACCAATTTTTATTTCTGATACCTACTAATCTTATCTCCCCGAGGGCTCAAAGTTGATAATAAACTAAACATTGTTTGAATGTTTCGTGAGAGAAACAATTGACAATCGTTCAAATACGCTCTTTGACAGAATTATCTCCACAAGAGCTTCAATTTGATACCAAACATGATAGAGCCAAATTACTTAAAAAAAATAAACAATTTACGTACGTTCGCATGTGATGTCCAAGTTTGAATGACGATTATGATCCTAATTATTTCTTTGCTTCAGAAAAATGTAACAAATTATATAATTACAACTAAACCGTTGCTAATTTTGAGAAATGTTCACTGTGAATGTTGTGCCAAATCATTCAAAGATTAGTTTCAGTCATTTCATATTTCATGATAAATACCACCGTTTATGAAATAATCGCAAAAAACTAAAAAGTTTCATCAATAAAAATTCGGTACCACTTGTTGAAAAAAGCTCATCTACGAACTTGAACCTAGCTTTTTGATAAAAAACGTAGATATGAGATTTAGTTAAAAACTCGCATGCATTCTCAAGTTATCGTGCTTCCACACAGACCGACGGACTGACAGACCGATAGACCGACTTTTTTTAGAATAATGTTTTCCGGGCTCAGTAGGGTCTAAAACGTGAAGATTCATCAAAATCAGGAACGGTCAGAAAATGACGTTTACAAATTTAAAAAATGTATCAAGAATTTGCGTAGGAAGCTTTTAAAATCAAATGAAGATTTTATTATATTACTTCAGTTGTAAGTCAATATACAGCAAAAGAACTATCCAAAACTTTCCTACATGCAATTCAAAAAGTAGAACAATTCATTTGTTGATAATTGATTCAATTTTGAATCTTTGTTAAATAGATGTACTGTTCAACCATAATATGAGATTTTGCAATGTACTGCCTATTTATACAAATTAATAAACAAATCATAAGATGTGGCAAATGATTACGGTTGGAACTCGAATAGTATGAGTATATTATTTTCTTCTCCTCATGAAATATTAATTTCAACAGGAAAAAAGAGTTTCCTGCGAAACATTAGTTTAACATTTCTCAAAATAATTATTACCATCGAACACTTTTCATGATATAATTTTTTCATTATAATATAATTTATTTAAATATATTTTTCTCCAAGTACTGACTACTACAATTCTTATTTATAGGTTTTTGGTGTGGAAAATAGATATTTTTCCAACTCATTCTCTATTCATAAGTGAGACATTAATCAAGAAGAGCTGAGTAAGTCCTTGAATAATTAGTATCTCTAGAGTTATTATCGACTGAGAAAATCATATATTCGATTAAAAGGTGAGAAAAAAATTTACTTTTACTTGATAAAGAGAATTTCAACAGATAACTAGAGTATCAACATCAGTAATTCATTTGATAATTTTCAAATAATGAATCAATTATATTTATTTCTTAGTTGTACTCGCAAATACGTTATAATGCCAACGAAAAATAGGTCAAAACGTTCCAAGCGGCTGGTAAGATATCAGAAGTCCAAAGATTCTGATATACATGGAGAAAGCGGAACGCAAACTAATATCAATACAGAAGATATCAATTTAGACGTGAATAATGATTTCAGAATGATACAAGAACTTACAGAGCACGATTACAACATCTTACAAAATCCTTCAGGTTACCTTGAAGATACTCATTTCGACGTATTTTTCACCATGATCCATGCTTTTTCGGACTACAGGCCTCAACCAACTTATTATTTAGAGGCTTTGAATAGGATTCAAGCAATACCAGAGGGTACTAAGCATCTACAAGTTTTAAATTTGCGCAATTTTGGCCCTGGAATTGGACATTGGATAACAGCTCATTATAATGGCATATTCATCACGATTTATGATAGTTTGAATTCAACAACTCTTCATCAAGATGCAAGAAATTATTTGGATCATTTATTTCCATATCATCCTCAAATTAGGATCGCAAAAGTACAGAAACAAACAAATGGCTTTGATTGTGGTTCATTTGCAATGGCATTTTGCTCAAGTATTCTACTGAATAGAGATCCAGAAAATAAAATTTACGATATTGCACAACTCAGGACTCATGCAGTTGGTATGTTCAGAGCTCGACGAATATCAAACTTTCCCAACAATGTAAGACAGCAAAAAAAACATGAAAATTATGAGAGAAGGAAGCAATCAGAAAGTGAAGATGAAAGGAATAAACGTTCTATGATGCAAGCCACCTATAAAAATATTCGTTTGAGTAATGAATCAATAGCAGAACGTGAAAAAAGGCTTCAGGTATTAAAAGATAATAAGGAAAAATATATAGAAAAGGAAACACCAGATAAACGTGATGAAAGGCTACAAAAAAAGAGGTATAATTCAAAAAATTATGCTGAGAAAGAGACGGAGGATGAGAAACGTAAACGATTAGAAGGAAATAAAGAGGAGAGACGTAAAATAACAGAATCAGAAACAGAAAAGCAAAAACAGGAAAGATTAATTCATAAAAAAGAAATAATGATGAGCAAGCGAAGCAAAATTCTGAAAAAACCAGTAGATACATATAAAATGGCAACAAAAGACTCTGCAGAAATTGTTGAACCACATTATTTAGGATTAATCAATGTTCTATGTTCAAATTGTCAGTCAAGAAATTTCGCATGTGAAAAACCATCAGACGGGAAGTTTACAACTTGTTGCCGTAAAGGAAAATTGGCAGTTGATATACTACCAGAATTTCCAGAGTATTTAAGAAAACTGATGACAGAAAATGATGCGGATAGCAGAAATTTCAGACAACATATCAGAAATTATAACAGTGCTTTAGCTTTTGCCTCCATGGGAGCTTAGATTGCGCTACCTCCAGGAAAAGGACCATATACTTTCAGGATTCATGGTCAAATATATCATAATACATATGGATCAATTTACTCATCGAATGGTAAGACAGAAAAATATGCACAGTTGTACATCATTGATACAATCGATGCGTTAGCAAAACGGATGGATCAAGATTCTAATAAAGTATGCAAACCAGAAATAATGCGGAGACTAGATGAACTCATACGGCAAGTTGATCCATATGCATCTGCATACATGATGTTGAAAGAAGTGAACAAATTGAGGTTGAGAAGGCTAGACAAAATAATCAAACATTACCAGAAATCAATCTTTGGATTATTAGTGATCGCACACAAGACAAACGAAGATATAATCTACCAACGAGTAATGAGGTTGCTGTTGTTTTCACTTCAAATGATGGTGAACCACCAATTGATCGAGATATTTGTGTACATCCAAAAGGAAAAGGTAGTGTCAGAATTCATCAGTTTAGTGAGAATTGTGATCCAATGACATATCCTTTATTGTTCCCCCGCGGAGAAAGAGGTTGGCAAATGAATATGAAACAAGTGGACGGTGTTAAGAAACAGACCATGCTTCAATTTTATACAAATCGCTTAGCAGATCGTAGTGTTTTCAATCCGTGTTTATCAGCTGGTAAACTTACGCAACAGTACATTGTGGATGCTTACGTAAAAGTAGAAGCTGAACGTTTGAATTTTATTCGACAAAATCAACCAAAGCTGAGAGTGGAGCTATATAGTGGGTTGATGGATCATATCAATAATAAATCTGCCAGCGAAGGTGCAAAACCAGGTACAATGGTGATATTACCCTCAACTTTTCAAGGCGGTCCACGATTTATGCAAAAAATGTATCAAAACGCCATGGCAATTGTTCGTGAATTCGGTAAACCTGATCTTTTCATAACTGTTACTTGCAATCCGAAGTGGAAAGAAATCACAGAAAATTTACAAGAAGGACAAACAGCTTCAGATCGACCAGATCTTGTTGCACGTGTTTTTCATGGTAAGAACAAATCGATTTTGAATGGAATAATCAAAGAAAATATTTTTGGAAAAGTGACAGCTTATAAATATGTAATAGAATTTCAAAAACGCGGTTTACCGCATATGCATCTATTAGTTACATTGGATGAGAGAGACAAAATTCGAAACAAGGACGATATTGATGCAATTGTAAGTGCAGAAATACCCGATGAAGATAAGGAAGAGGAATTATATCAAATAATCAGAACGCACATGATTCATGGACCTTGTGGTGTTTTAAATAAAAACTCACCATGTATGAGTGATAATAGATGTTTCAAAAAAATATCCGAAGGATTTCCGAAACGAAACTATTGAAAATGTGAATGGATATCCTATTTACAGACGACGTAATAACAATCTTATAATGCACATTTTTTACAAAAACGGTACTATCAAATACGAAATAGACAACAGGTGGATTGTTCCGTATAATCCATATTTATGCAAGAAGTATAGAACTCATATTAATGTGGAAATATGTTCATCAGTCAAGAGTATAAAGTATATATGTGATTATTTATGCAAAGGACATGATTGTGCTACCATCAAATTGAGACCAAAAGAGAACGCAACAAATTTCGTTTGGGACGAGATTCAAGGCTATGAAAGTACAAGATACATTTGTCCAGTCGAGTGTATTTGGCGACTATATGAATACCAACTATATGATAAATCACATGCAGTTTTTGATTTGGCAGTTCATCTACAATATCAACAAACAGTTGTATTTCATCCAGCACAAATACAGAAAGCAGTTGAACGAGCAAAAACACGTCATACTACATTGACAGCTTGGTTCTTGTTGAATCAAACCGATGTTGCAGCACGACAATACAATTATATGGATATTCCAAAATACTACGTATTCACCAATCAAAACGTATGGAAAATAAGACAGAGAGAAACTAAGCCCGTAATTGGTAGAATAGTTTCTGTAAGTCCAAAAGATATAGAGAGATTCCATCTCCGATTACTATTAGTTAATGTTATGGGAGCGAAAAGCTTTGACGATTCACGAACTGTCGATGGTAAATTATACAACACTTATCAGGAAGCAGCACGCGCGAAAGGATTACTAGAAAATGATGAAGAATGCAAAAATTGCTTACAAGAAGCTGTGCTCGACAAATTCTCCAAGCAATTACGTGAATTATTTGCATATTTGATCAGTTTCCATACTTCAACAAATGCACTTCGTTTGTGGGGAGATTTTAAAGAATATTTGATGGGAGACTATTCACGAAAATATTCTAAGCAAGTCGCTGAAAACAAATGCTTACAAAAAATTCAAGAAATTCTAATTGTACATAGATTGCAATTGAAAGATTTTGGTCTTCCTGAACCAGTCAAGATCACTGAAGATGATTTTGACAGTACAATTGATAGAGATTTGGAAAGACGCGAAGGTGCACAAAATGCAGAAAAATTTAACTCTGAACAATTAGAAATCTTCAATTATATTTTGAATGCAGTAGATGATAATAATTGTAAAGAGCGTTACTTTTATATTGATGGTCCAGGCGGAACCGGCAAAACATTTCTTTATAATACCATCATCAGCATTTTAAGAGGACAAGGACATACAGTTCTCGCTGTAGCTTGGACCGGAATTGCGGCAACTCTATTAAAAGGTGGTCAAACAGTTCATTCTGTATTTAAACTTCCAGTACCAATAAATGAAGATAGCGTATATAAAATCTCAGCAAATAGTAATGCAGGAAAATTGATTCGAAAAGCAAGCATTATTATCTGGGATGAAATAACTATGGCACCATCATATGCACTTAAAGCTATCAATTTAGTTTTACGAGATTTAATGGATAATTCATCACTCTTTGGAGGAAAAGTGATTGTTCTAGGGGGCGATTTCCGACAATGTCTTCCAATAGTTCAACATTCGAATCATAGAACAGCGATAATCGAAATTTCAATGTTACGTAGTTCATTGTGGCCCCTATTCAAAAAACTATCCTTGACACAAAACATGCGGGTAAATAAGAATGAACAAGAATTTGCTGGATATTTACTCCACATTGGAAATGGTACTGAGGAAATTGCTACAATACCATCGCACTGTCTTATCAAAAGCTCATTAGCCGACGAAATATTTGGAAATGAGATGATTTTGCCACAAAATATATATAAGTTTATGAACAGAGCTATTTTATCACCAAAGAATGATGATACGATGATTCAAAATGAACTTGTATTATCAAAAATTGTAGGTGAAATAAAGATATATTATAGTGCAGATACAGCGATATATGAGGGAGAGAACGATATGAACTTTCCAATTGAATTCTTACATAAGCAAACACCATCTGGATATCCACCCCATAAACTCTCATTGAAAATTGGGGCAATTGTTATGCTTCTACGTAACATGAATCCAAGAAAAGGTCTTTGCAATGGAACACGATTGATCGTGAAACAAAAGAAGAATAACTATTTAGACCTAGAAGTATTAACAGGTCAAAGTGCACATTCCAGAATCTTTTTACCAAGAATAGATTTGATACAAACAGACACAAATCTTCCATTCATAATCAAACGGAGACAATTTCCAATAAGACTGGCTTTTTCAATGACAATAAATAAGTCACAGGGACAGACTTTTGATTTCGTTGGAATAAACTTGGAGAGACCTGTGTTTTCACATGGACAATTATATGTTGCTATGTCTCGAGTTCGATCTCTTGATAGTTTGAAGATTAAAATACCAGAGAACGATAAAGACAATGAAAGTAACCAAGGTATAACAAAAAATATAGTTTTCAAAGAAATATTTCAATAATCTACTTGAAATAATATTTATTCAATAGAAAGTTCCGATCTGAATCTAGGACATAACTATCAGTTTACTGCTGAATCTATTGTAAATGTTATTGATAATTTGAATTTTGGAATGTATTTTTCCAAAGACAAATGGTTCTTACACTTTCCTATTCCATTCCATTACCCATTGTGTAGTATTTATTGGAGAAGAAACGTATGAAAATAAACAGCAATGCTAAATGGAAGCCAACGTGATGATATTCACAGGCTAACAGCAGTTCTATACACATACAGTACTCCAATTATATTTCACATGTTACAAAATATAGAATGGAAGGAAAGAAACCAATCAAAATACATTTATAAAATTGAACAGATATATATATATATATATATATATATATATATATATATATATATATATATACATAGGATATAGTTTAAAAATTCAATTGAGGTACATGGATTACGATTTCAATTATCACCTATGTTCTTTTATAAACTGTGGAGTAAAACAGAACAGAGGATAGAGTTTATCGTACAGAACAAACAAAATGCAAATGTCCACCATGACCAAAGCAAAGTTCCATATGTACGTCTTCACTTTCGAATCTGTTCTTGCCTACTGTACATAATCCAAATAATCAACATGATATAGCTAATGCATTCTGATAGACAAAAAAAAAAGATAATCCACGTACCTCATATTGAGAATAACTCCAATATTTTTCAAAATTTTTCCGATCAACCATTTCTATTCTAATAATTCTAAATATTCTCTAGCCTTCATGCTCAGTCATAACCTACATTGAACAAACTATAATTGAAATACTTTACCGGGATATGTTAAGACGTGCTATTAATTTGCAAAAAAAAAAATTCTTCCTATAATATGAATAAAATAGAACAGAATTCATCATACAGGTATAACACAAGGAAAAATCTCACATTTTCAGACCAAGTAGAATATGATCACTTATACCATTCATCAGTTTTCATTTACGTTACTATTTTTTTTTTCTATTATTCATACCGAATCGATATATCCACTAAATGAGTTCATTTCAATCATATTATATTATAAAAGTAATAAAAATGAATGAAGAATCGTTTTAATTCTCATCACACACAAATATTATTCTATCAACTCTTCATATAAGTATTGAGACAAATAGTTTAATGACGTATATGTTCTTTCGAAAATTCCATTTAGATCATACATTTCCATCACAATTGAAATAAAAATTATAATGCACAAATATTTTCATTCCATTCCTTCATCCTTAATAAAAGAAGTCAAATCAGCTCAAAAAACTCAATTGGGGAATGTGGATCACGATTCAAATTAATAATTGTTGTTTCCTTATAAATTGTGAAATAAAATAGAACAGGGGATAGAGTTTATCGTGCAAAACAAAACAAAATGCAAATGTCCATCATGACTAAAGCAAAGTTGAATATGTATGTCTTTACTTTTGAAACTGTTCTTGCCTACTTCACAGTAATGCATAGATCAATATAATATAGCTTATACATGTTGATAAGAAGATAATGATAATCCACATAGCTCATATAGAGGATAAATTTGACATTTCTCAGAATTGTTTCAATAAGCGATTCTCATTCAAATAATTTTGAGTATATCATAGCTTACATACTAAATTATACGAATCATACGAATCAAAAATGTTAAAACGTGCTATGAATTTCAACTTTTTTTTTTTATTATAACAAGGAAAATAACAACTTCTGAATTCAGACTAAGTAAAAAATGTGCTTCTGATCTCTTTTTATGCTCTTATTAGTTATCACGTTAGCATGATTGAATGGATCTTTCATAGTATGCAGCAAATATATTTACGGTCTTAAAGTTTGGAACATCAAAATATTTTGGGAAGATCACGTCTAATTAGAGTCACTGTTTTGAAAATACTACGAGGAATATCGTCATATCCTAGGACATTTTGCAACGGTGCGAGGTCTCGCCCTCGAAAACTGAACCTTATGTCTCTAGAATTTATTGTATAAAAGAACGATGAATATAGAAGAACAGTTAAAATATATATGAGAAAGATTAATCACATAGTAAGATTACTGAATTTGCCTGTATGTCTCCTCCACCTAAGAATCCCTTGACTCCCATCCTCTCCCGGCAAGAAATATGCTTCTACCTTCACGTGGTTCTTGCTGAACATATGTGTAATCAGATACACCTATGACTGAATGGAGCATTATCTTGTATCTATCGAATACAAACATCCCAATCAGTTGACAGTATCTATGCTTGACTATAATTAGAAAATTAAAAAAAATCTTTACATATGTTTTATTGAAAATAAATTCTGTATGAAAATGATTAGAAATTCAACATGCCGAATTCATAGCAATCACAGAAAAACTCCAGGAACATGCTGCATTGCTTTGATACAACTAATATCTCAATTTCACAGGAACATCGATATTATAATAAATGAAGACAAATTTCTTTGGCTGCACTTGAGCTCTCTTCAGAAGTTATATGAATACAATTTAGGCAGAAAAATACATCACCGATATATTGTTGAATAATATATGAAAAAAAAAGAATAGGTGAATGGAGTACAAAGAAATGACATACAGCAATTGAAATATGCGAATATAGCATATAATTATTGCAGCTAAGTCGAAACTCATGAGTAAGAATTAAGTTACAAATGTGGACGTGTTTTCTCATTGATGATAAAAAGTAGAAGAACTATTATTCTTGTAACTATTGATTGACACGAAGTTTCATGTAACTCATTCCAAGATTCAACTCAATTACCGTAATTATATGCTTTTTGGACATATTTTAATTGCTGTACGTCATTTCTCACTATTTTATTGATAATTTTTTCTCATGAATAATTCAATAATCCGTAAGCGATGTATTTTTCTGTCTGAATTGTTTCCATCCAACTCCCGAAGGTGGCTTGAGTGGAACCGAATCTGATAGATGTAAATTGATCAATCAAAAATTTTTATGGCTGAAACCAGAACTTTTTTTTGCATTTGTCACTTTTTCCTACAGTCAAGAAACATTATGATTCTTATAAATATTGTAGTTTTAGCTAAAGAGTAGAGAAATGTGATGTTTGTGAGTTTCAGAGTGATGATTAAATAGATGAGAATTATGTTGCGCGAACACATAAGTCAAGGGAAGTACGTGAGCTGTGAAATTATCACTGGGAGTAAAGAGAACATTCCACAAAAAGAGGTAGCCTTGCTTGATAAAAAATTCTGTTATTTCACTGCAAAACTTTGACAATGACCTAGGAAAGGCTTGATTGGAAATCCTGTTATCTTGCTGTGACGTTCTGAATCTAGACTCTGTAATTCGTAGAAGAGTTGGAATCAATTTATCCGATTGATGAATACATGAAATAATATTGAGAATTGTCAATAAAAAACAGTGGAATTACGAGTAGGGAGAAATGCACAAATATAATAGGGAGCAGGAGGAATTTGTGGGCTAAAAATATATTTGGAATTTATCTTATAGAGACAGAATTTTTGCCGGAGGCGGTTCACATATCAAACTGCGAAGCCTAGGGCTCAGGCCTGCGTAGCAGGCCAAGCGCTAGTCATATATACTAAAAGCCCTATGTTCCACTCTGGGTATAGATTCGTCATTTTTTTTGCGCATTTCTACAGCCTCTATTTATTGATGGATTTTCATGAATTTTTTTTCAATCGATAGATATTCATAAGGACGGGTGCCTTCCGGGGGTCTCATATTTTTGGTACTCATGGTATTTGCAGGAAAAATTGAAAACGACGAAAATTTGCGTTGATCAGCGTGCCCCTATCTTTTACTCATCTATTTCACAGGGGTATACAAAATCACACGTCATTTTGACATTTCAATTTCGAAAACATTTTTATAAATTTTATTAATTGTGTTACATTTACGTGAATTTTAACATTAGTTTAATGTTTAATATGCATGAGCAAATGTCCTGTGATACAATTCAATTGTTAAAAAAGTATTTTAAATAATTTATAAGTACAACTTTTATAAATTTTGTCGCTCTACTGTGATTCATGCTTTTTGCTGTATTTCGAAAACGTCACTTTGACATGTCAGACTGCAAAATATTTTGGTAGATTTTATAAAATCTACTGAGTCTACATGAATAAAGATGATAGTTTAGTACATAATAGTCATGAGCAAATGTCATCTGATGCATTTTATTTACTGAAAAGTTGTTTTAAATAACGAATTAACAAATAGGAGATTACATCGATCAAAATTTGTGAGAATCATCAGTCTGTATCATAAAACTGAGTCAAATTAAGTAATAATATCTGATTACAACAATTGAGTCATCAATCATCATATTTGATTTGTTATAAATTATAAATCATACATCACTCAATGAACTGTACCTACATTATTCTGTATAATAATCCACAAGTATTCAAATATATAACATCCAATATATGGCAAGTGACTAATTTTTATTCGAGTATAAGTATTTTCATCAACTTCGTATTTGAGGTTATGTAGTATATGATTTAGTATGGTTTTATTTTACCATTTGGTGTTTGAAACTGGCTATAAGATAGTTTTCCGATAACTCTGCTTCTGATCCTGGGAATTTGATCAATATACATAAACTGCCAATATTTATTTGAAGTTTATTGTTAAATGTCACATTGGAAAGGGCAGCATTTTCAGTAGTTCTAAAATCTTGATCTAAAGTTCCTAAATCTAATATTCTAGGATCTGATTTTTATTCTTTCCATGAGCTAATGTTTTAGTAGGGCGTAGTAGACAATTTCGAGGTAAGCATCAGGTATTAGGGTGTGATTGCTGGAATCAAGAGTTAATTGTTGTACAAAACAGACAGAGAAATATGTACTCGGACAAATATATTTTCCAGAAGATACTCTTCTTGTAGGAATCTTTAATAATAATATTGTACGTTCTATTCCATTTGAACATTTGAAGAGTGATCTCTCTACGTGTCAAATGAATGGATTAGTTTTTGATACGGACACAGACAAATATACTGCAAAGACCATAAAATCAGAAACCAGAAGTTAGAACGCGCATCACTGCCCGTAGTGGCAGATTTTAGAATCAAATTTTTATAACTTTTAGATACGACCCTTGCAGTAATAGACATATACGAGCTAGATCTCAGAATCAGATTCAGCTCATCAATTCATATATAGGTCTGTCATTCTGCTTAATGATGATGAGATTTAAGTCGCGCAGAATTGGCGCATATACATGCTAAAATCAAGAAAATTGATAATTTGAAATCTATTTTTCTGTATTTGTTAGTTCATAACGTGACAAATAACACATTCCAATTGTACGCGGCTACAATATCAGAAAGGCTGTCAAAAAAAAGGTCAAAAACTGCCAAAAACGGTTTTTTGCGTTTTACTAAAAAACCCCGCATTTGACGGAAAATAGTGTTTCGCTGAAAAACGTACGCAATAGGAAGACGGATCGAATAAGTTCTTTTGAATCTTGATTAGTCCAGCTGCTTTTGGGTTACTTGCAAAAATCGTAATTATTTTGCCATTTTTTCGGAAATTCATAACTTGCATTGTATCTGTTATTGGGACTTAAAATTTTGACAGAATGTGGGTAGAGTAGTTTCCAACATACGCATCAAATTTTCTCAAAAATTGACTTGAACTTTTCAATAAATGTTGAAAAAACTAAAAAAAGGCCCTGCCGAAAAACGGCCATAAAAAATGGTTAGCCAACAAAGATCAATTTCACAGATTGCCTTTCTTTTGTCTAGAGTTACTCTACAAAGTAACTAGATGGCGTCATACTCTCACTTGCTCAAGAAGAACGCCATTTGGGTACATTGTAGAGTATTTCTTGAAAAAATGAAAGCTTCTTGTGAAATTAGAATACATTATCTAACAACTTCTCAATGGTCGTTTCCCGGAAGAGCCTTCTCTTAGTTTTTCCAACATATCTTCAAAAGTTCACAGTTGATCTTCTGAAAATTTGATGCATGTGTTAGAATCATTCTTTACCCACATTCTGTCAGAATTTGAAGTTTAAATAACAAATACAATACAAGTTATGAATTTTCGAAAAAATGGCAAAAAATGACAAATGTGATATGTTATCTATCATGTTATGAACTAACAAATGAATAATAGAAATTACTCACCTTCAAGATATGCTTATTCTATCCGACTATTTATAGTCCGGTCAAGTTAGCCCTGAAAATACGGATACGCTTGCATGAACTCCCAAGTAGCTGAAAATTGGCATGAACGTTACGGATCCCATGTGTGCAAAAATGTCAAAGCTTATAGAAATGGGTTTTTCAAATTTTTCAAAAATAGTTCTCACACTTTTTTTACCAAGATTTGCCGTTTCTGAGAAAAAGCCATTCTAAAGTTATAATTTCAATAATATGCATGATTACGCTGCCTATGTACATGTGCCCGTCTGTTACTTACTTTAACCCTTTAGCCGTGTGGTGGAAAAAAGTTGCAAGAACTGTGTGGTGGGGTATGACATACCCCAGCAATAATAACAAGATGAATATACAAATTTACAGTTTTATACTTGATTTTTCTGATGATTCTCTTCATTTGGTATATATTGAACACAACAAAACATATATAATCTTCTCGAAGAGTAGAAACAATAAATGGTAAAGAAAATTGTCAATGTCCATAATTGACCGTTTTCAAAAAATATATCTCATTCATCCTCATCTTACAACTTGAATGTAAGATGGAAACTTACTTATCCTGTATGAAATAAATACTTAACTATCGATAGAAGAATAGAAAAATTTTGATACAAAAATATTGTAACACAAAAAAGTTATGAACTCTCAATTCTACATCAATTTGAGCATGAAAAAATGGCATGTTTTAAACAAATAGCCTTATTACATTTGTTGCAAACATGAAGGCCCGTTGTCAGAACGCGGTTTCAAACCCAGGGCTGAGTCTATCTTATATATAACCATGACGACGTAACACTGTTTTGACATGTTGTCATGGTTATGCATAAACCAGACGTAAAACCGGGTTTAAGACTGCGTCCTGACTACGGGCCAAAATGTCTTACGATCTTTCGTTCTAGTACAAATGTTACACCTTTTCGAAGTACTCAAACGATTAGACGGTCTTCCTAGAGGTATATTTGCTCAACTATAATTTAAACTTATACCACATAAATTTGTTATACTAACTGTGTGGTGGGGTATGAGATACCCCGAACAACTTTGAAACGCTATAACTCGATAACAGCAGAAGATATAATGACGAACCTACCACTAAAATATTATGTAACGCAAGAAAGACAGCTACTGACCTCTTTGTGACAGTAATCCACCAAATAATGATGAGACGAACATGAGTAGCATCTATGGGGTATGACATACCCCACCACACGGCTGAAGGGTTAAATTATTTGCAAAGATAAATTACGCTACGTATCTTTTGCAAAACATACACGCAATAAGAACGGTGTTCAATTGGGTTGTCTCCCTCTAACCTTGGCTTCTGCTCATCAACATTTTTATCGAGTTCATGGATGGCTTGGTAATCAGCTAAACCCAGAAGAATGGGGATGGAAGCTAATTGATGATGTATTGCAACCAATCCACACTCTACTTCCACCTGCACTAGGAAAGCTCTCTAATACTATTTTTTTCAACTGCAAAATGAGATGTAATTTGGAATGCAACTTCTAAAAAATAGGCTTACTTTGTTCAACAGCATGCACCAGTTGTGATGACCAGTCGTGTTCAATTACTGAGTCTCTAACAGAAGATGATCCCTACATCAACGACGAAACAACTGATGTATCGCCGTTGGAACAATTTATGTCAACTCAGGAAGATGAAGAATAACAAGAAGCAGTTGAATAACAAGACTTAATATTATATTGAACTTCAATATGAAGACCGTGGAATAGGACTATCGGAAAAGCCACGACGAAAAATACGCGCCAAATACACTACCTCATAAGTGGCGTGGAAACGTGTGCATGTCATGGAGAATCTAGCTCTAGAATGGCATTTTCTCAGAAATGGTAAGCCTTGAGAAAAAAGAGTGAGCACCCTTTTCGTAGAGAATTGGAGGATCTATAATTTTTGTCTATGCTATTCCTATCATAAAACTGACAATTCGTTGCAAAATTCGAAAAACCCATTTCTACGAACTTTGACCTCGCATAAATTTTTTTGCACATATAGGATCAATTGAGACTTACCACAACTTTATCATAATGGTATCCCTAACGTTCATGCCAATTTTCAACTTCTTGGGAATTTATGCAAGGGTGAATGTCTATTTTGACTGGACTATTATGGCTTTTCAAATATTATTCGCCTCAATTTGTACATAAACATATATCTTTGTATCCACACACTACAAATATGATAAGATATTGGATTTAAAATACGCTTTTTGACTGAACAATAATCTATTGTTGATTGACTGAATGAAACCAGAATAATAGTTCATCTCCATTCCAATAGATGTAGACTAGATATACATCAAAATATTGAAATACAATCATTGTGAATCGAAATTCAAGATCAGGGTACTGATTATAAGACTCAGAGATTCAGTCATTGTGAATGCCTATGCTTCTGGACTGTTTGTGCGGATGTGTCATTCGTCCATTGCAAATCGACTGCTGCAGAGTTATACGTAGTCCAGAAGTGAGTTTATCGGAAGCTAATTTTATTGAACTTTTCCATGTGAATAAAAGTTTTGTTGATGTATTAGAGCGTAAGTTATTTCACCATTTGCATTTTTTTCTATGGAAGATTTTATAGCTCATACAATGATTATTGTGTTAAGGATGACCTATGTTTTGTTAACGTGGTTCTTGAAGGATTGTTCACCCACGGTAGACATCCTGAAGCAGAAATTATGAACTTGCGGTAAGAGAAGCAGATGCTGCAAGATTCCATGATCATTAACGTTGTCAAGAAAAGTATTTGTTGTCACTTTTTGATGAATTGAATTAACAAACATTGGATTGACATTCTTCAAGAAATATATCATTTCAGCTTGAATAAAAAGGCCTAAAATTGCAAAAACGTCGTCTTTAGGAGAAGAAAATTTTATATACTCACAGATACCAGAATGCCATGGCAGAAAAACTGTTTCAAATTGAAAATGAGACAATAATAGATTCTAAAAGATTGTATCATTCTGTATAATAGGTAACAATGTATGAAATAGTACGTTGCAGAAAATGTATCAAGTCCAATGAATAATTGTTAGAAGTTATCAATAGCACTTTCACCTATAGTTCATGTATTTCAAGAACAGTCCAAGAGCTCCCACGGCATCAAGATTCAAGTCTTCTGAATGACTGAGCCGCGAACATGATTCACTCACAATGAATTCAGAGTTCACAACAACTTTGCTGTGATTGAATCCAAGAAATAAAAGCAAGGAGTATACTCACATATTACCTGAATGGATACAAATTTCAATCTTTAAACCAATCTGTTCATGATAATTAATGAGCAACTGACAAACTTAGTGCTATTATTGTGCTATTCTGAGATTAGGTCACATATTAGTCAATCAGAACGCTTGAATCATAGTCCTATAACAATCTTTGGACAGTTCTTAAACAAAATGACCATTATAATAATGTTGTTCTAATCAAAATACAGTCTATTCCAGTTGAGACCTGCTCAAGGCTCTTATAGGACTCCGATTAGAGATCTCTGATAGGCAGAAATGCGAACAAATTTTACATCAGCACAGAATCGTACTTGGCTAACATCAACTGTTAGTCTTGCATCAAATATTTTTATCAAATGTATGCAGACTGAAGATTCAAATTGGATTTGTTCGAATGGTATATGTATATAACTATTGCTCTTATGACTTGATCCAATTTTTAAAGAGTGTGGTCCAAATTATATATATTTACTGGGAGTGAATCGTGTCTGTATTTTTGCCAGCATGATAGATTGAATCGTAGTCCCATAAGAGCTCTTGTACTGTTTTTAACTGACATATCGGACAATTAGTGTATTATGAAAGAATTGATGTCAATTCAAATCTATAATAGTTTTTAGTTCTTATCAAGAAGACATTGGTTGAGAATAAATACTAAAAGTTTTTGTATTTGATCAAGTAAGAGCCCTAGCAGCGATGTCTTGAGAGAATTGGTGTGCTCACATCCAATATGAAATATCCAATCTGATATATCATAAATTGGGAAATAATGAATTGAGAAGTCAATATTATTAGAGAATATTTCTCTAGATTGTATAACTTTGGGAGAAATATAGAATACTACTTTGGTAAATCAGGTGGAAGAACCAAAAAAAAATTTTTCTACAGTCACAATAGAATAATACTTATTCTGCAAGCCTAGATGTTCTTGAGAAAACCACGTAATATCTCGGAAAAACTGTTTCATTGTTGGCATAGTTTAATTTTTCTTGTAAATTTTTTATCATTTCTTCCAAAAATGGAATCAATTCGAGTAATTTTATCAACGTTTGTTGAATTTGAAAAAGATTATTGAAGCATAGCTTCTCTCAGGAAACGGTATATTTTGAATATAATAGGTAAATTTATATCAGTCACGCCTTTCACCTGGTAAGAGTGCACCAGGCAATCTGTGAAATTGACTGATATTCTCTGAGAGTACTGTTACCATTCGTCAAAGTACAGGTACTCTCAGTTCTTACTCTTGAGGAGTACGCCACATAGTACATTATAATTCAGTAGATATTTTACCAACTCCTTTTACGTCGGTAAGATTCGACCCCATGACTTCCAAATCACAAAGCCAGCATACTTACACTGAGACAAAACTATATATTCCATTTCTCCCACACAACAATGTTCAATTTTGTGTGGACATTTTGGAGTTATCATAACTATGTGCTTCCAACATTTCCAAAAATCATGTGAGATATTCTAAAATTTGGATCTCGATTTTAGCATCTCATTATCTAGGCCCCAATATTCATCAATTTCTGGATCTCAATATTCTACTAATGTTCCAATGCGTAGTTGAGGAAGAAATAAATACTCTGGTGATTGCATTTTATTAGCGTATAACAGTTTTAATTTTCAAAAAAATATATTCGCATAACAGAAATAGTTTTAGGCTCTTTTTTGAGGTGGACGTACATTGCAAAGTAATGTGGAATATTTCATAGCTTATTCTAGCTGAGAACGGTGCAAAGACTTTTATGGGACCACAATTTGAGCCTACTGATTGGCGGAGATATAAACACAATTTATCTACATCAAATGCTCTCTTAAATGAATTCAATGAATGAAATAAATAGAATAGAATTATTTTTCTATATGTAAACTTAATTTTCATACTGCACAAATTCATTTATCATGAATAATGAAGGGCTATGGGTTAATGCAACTGACGGATAGTCGAAGCCGATGTTTTCGCCTATGTAAGATTGATTCGTATATCGGCCAATTAGAATACTTGAATCGTTGTCCCATAATAACTTTAAAGTACCCTCAATTGGAATAGAAAATAGTTCAAATATATCCGAGTGGATTTTATGATGGGCTTTGATGTTATTTATTTTTAATTAGCTATTTTGGAAGGAAAATGTTATTTTTATCGAAGAAGAATTTGAGACACATGTTGAATTGATTTTAATACAAGTAATATCACAATTCCAGAGAAAATTTGATATTGTGGCTATATATAAGTAGTCAAAACATGTGGTGTAAGTTTTTGAGTGCCAGAGTAGTGACTGAATGGATAAAAAATATGTCTTTGGAAGGCAAAAGTATATTAAAGTGCGTGAGCTCCAAAATTATTACTGGAGGAACGTGGAACATGCATGTTTCTTTGAATGCACAATTGGAGCTGAGTAATTCAGTCTTAAAGCAGTGATTTAGAAGAAAATCTATGAGGAAAAAATGTTACTACGGAAAAAATTGTCCTGCTTGCTCGCTTTGCTTTGAGCGATACATTTAGCATCCGAACGCACTCCAGATTGAGTTCTTGCGCTTGCGCACTTATAAACAACAGATGTAATATTGCCGCGTTTAATAATAGTCAGTTTTGTCCTGCATTGTGTGTAGAATATACGACAAAATATCTCCCTTCGATTTCTTAATTGACGGGAAAAATTACAATAGTTTCGCATTGAATTCTATATTTTGCGGAAGTTGATTGTATTAGAGATTCAGATTTCAATCAAAATAAGGTAGGAATATAACGAAATAATCATTTTACCAACTTAACCTAAAAATGTGAATTTTTTAGACATACTTATCTATGAAATCATCACTAAAACAATTTTTCTCGTAGGTTCTACTACAGGAATAGGAATTCCGATGTTTGATGCTGTAATAATTTTATAAACGAAGTTATTAAGTGAGTTGAGTGAAAGAAGCAGCAAATAATAACCTAATCATATCGTATTGTGGAAGTTGTCTATCTGATTTGAAGGTGAGAAAGTGATTCACTTCTATTTGATTGAAAATAAAAGTTAAAACGTACACTCAAAGCATTTTCTTAGAGAATTCGCTCCAAAATCTCTAAAATGAAGCTCGATTTACCAAATTTCTCGATCAAAATTGGAGATTTGTTAGGATGCTAACAAAAATCGGTCGATACATTCGAAAATGGCACATAATATCATAGAGATCAAAGTTAGTTGCTCGGTGGAATTCGTATTAAAGCTTTTATCGTTGAGGGTATTTTTTATTCATTTGTACTCATAGTACAAGAAAGTATTATGAGCCGAAAAAATTCGCATATCGATATTTGGATGGGAATATCCGTTTTAAGCATTCCTGAGTCCATTTTGACTATTTTCGGCTTGATGTCGGTACGTATGTGCGTAACTCGAAAATCTCAAAACCCTTTGAAAGTATTGTGCTGAAATTTCGTATTTAACACTAATATAGGGTGTTCAACTAGCACCTTGCATTATGGTTGCAGTCGTCTGTACCGGAAGTACACTTTACTTGAAACTTTTTTTAATTTTCCGCATAAATCCAGATTGATCAGCCGTAGGATACTGGAATTTGATATTTGTAATAGCTATAGCATATTTATGGTTTTCTTCTACTTTTGTACCAGTCGTTCAAGCTGGAAGTGCACTTTATAGAACAGTCTTCTTAAATTTTTTGCATAAATTCAAAACAATGAGTTGTAGAATATTGAAATTGCGTATTGAGCATTTCTATAACATTTAGCTGTATGATTGCGATGTGCTAAACCGGAAGTGCACTTTACCCGAAACATTTTTCGAGTTTTCAGCATAAATACAAAATGATTGATCGTAGCTTTTCAGAATTCAGTATTCAAGACGATGAATACTATTTTAATATTCATATTCTATTTTCATTGAGATCGACTGAGCTGAAAATGTACCTCACTTGACAATCTTTGAAAATTATTTGCATATATTCGGAACGGTCGGCTATAAAGTACTGAAATTTGGTATTGTAGTCTGCTGTGGCATATGAATAATTGCCTGCTATTTTCATAACAATAGACTGAACCGAAAGTGCACTTCAGTTGGAATACATTTTCCAATTATGCACATGAATTCAGAACTGATAGCCGTAGAATCTTTCAAATCAGTATTTAGGAATGTTGTAGCATAATAATGATGATCTACTGTTCCCATAGCAACCGGCTGGGCTAAAAATGCATTTTACTTGACCGATTTTTAGAGTCCTTGAGATTAATCCAAAACGATTAGCCCTGGAATGAGATTTTGTGTTCGACTATATATCCAATGATGTACAAGTAAGTCACGTGAAATCCACGTCAGATTTTTTCTTTGAAATTTTTTGAAAATTCTACAGTCAATCTTCCTGAAATGTGGTGCATATGTTAAAAGCTGCAAGACCCATATCCCATCAAAATTTCAAATATTTATATTAAATATAATGCAAATTGTGAATTTTCGAGAAAATGGTCAAAAAAATCTGACGTGTCTCACTTGTACATCATTGGAGATATATATATATATATATAATATATATATATATATATATATATATATATATATATATATATATATATATATATATATATATATATATATATATATATCCTCATATCATTTTGGCGTCCTAATATTGCGCGTTTGCATTTAATCTGGCGTCCATTGTAAATTGGAGTCCGTATATCGGACGCCACTTCAGAATTGCTTCAAAATTTTTCCCTGGCTTGTTCCCGACTTCTAGAGGCTAAATTCAAAATTTCATTTTGACGCCAAAATGATAGGGAAATGTAAATTTCCGTATATTTTTAGTTCCGAAAAATTCCGCTCCAACTTTTAGTGGCGTCAAAAATATACGTGTATATTCCCACTTCATATATTTCGCTATCATACTGGCGTCCAGAAACTTGACAACACTGTCGCAGAACATCGATCGATAATGGAACAGATGCTTGCACTTCTGACATGGAATTTGTTGGGAGTATGGCTTGAATTTGGAATTGCATTTCTTATGTATGTCATAACATAATATCTCTACCAATATTTTATTGCAGACTGAAGTATTATAGTACAGTTACTTGATGTCAGAAATTATTCTTGCTTAGAAGTAATTCTTTATCAACTTGAAATTTGAGCAGTCAATTTGAAATATTAGGAAAAAACAGTTGAGTACTGACTCAAGTATGAGGAGTAAGTGAGCAAATTCATGTAGCTCTTTCTAATAGTTCAAAAGCCGACCGCACCTTAACGTTCCTAGTCAGATTTAGGGCCGAATTGTATATGAATTGATCGAAGATATAGTAGTCATTAGGATGTCACCTTTATAAATCCAGGATCTAGTCCTAAGGATCAAATAAAGGCCATATCCGGTCAATAAGTTCGTGGTTAATCTGAAACTAGTATCAATCGATTGCAGAGGTCAAGTACTTTAGGACAAAATCAGGATAGTACCTCTGTTCTATTCAAAACAGAGGAAAAAGCACAACAATCATAATGGAAGTTCTAAATGACAGGGCAGAGGGTGATATCTTGGTTTTTTTTTGGAGTATCCGACCTTTGCTACTAACAAGTACCAGTTTTAATTATAAGTTCTATCAGAGAAGTTGACTCTGACGACAATTGACCGTGAGTAGCCTTTTTCTGACGCTTAGGACAAGATTCCAGATTTAAAAAGTCTGTCACCCAATTGACCACTAAATTTTTGATTGATTCATGTAAAATTTGACCGTAAGTTCCATTAGGGAATATAAGGTGCAGTTGGCTTCCCAACTATAGGATCACTATAGAATGTGAGAGCTCGCTATTTCATCCGTGATGTGGTCTTATAATTGTTGTAGAAAAACAAATTATATCGTTTGTACAAAGCAAGTGGAACATTTTTGTTGCAAGTTCATCATTGCTTTCACTAGGACCAAATTGATGAATCTCAAATTATTCATGTTTTTGAAGTCCCTGATGGTCATAAAGTTGCACTCTTAGTGTGATCGAAAGAAAGTTAGAATGGATGGATGAATTATCATCATTACATATCTCCTGTAATACATTATAAGATTAATATAAGTTTGTGATATACTAGGGAATGAAAACTAATTTTTGCTCCTAATAATATAATCTATTACAGGATATCACATTCATCATGGCTGAAAAATGTAAAGAGTTGGTATACAACATACATATAAGTTGGGACTTGGCGGAAACATTATTCGAGTTTTTATTTTTGTTCAATTTAGAATTCACTGGCAACATAAGACTAGGAAAATTTTGTGTAAGAAACGAAAATGTTGCTTTATTTTTCTTGAATCTGTCGGTAACAGAGTACACCAGAAGATAATTTGGGTTACTGTGAAAAGCCACAATTTGGTTCAAGGTACAAGTTGGATTTTTCTCAAATGAGAGCTTTAACTATTCAAGTGCCCGGTTTTTGCAAAGGGCTATATATTGAATGTATTCAACAATAACTGTAGTTTGGAAATGATATGCTCAAACTGATTCCATATAACATACATAGATACTATCTTATATTCCAATTTGTGCGAGTTATCATATCATCGCTTCTCTCATTCAGTTTGTGGATAGATGAACATTGACTCTGTTGTCGCAACTGTGTGAAAACATTTCTTGAAGTCGGGGAGCCGGCCGCACCTCAAGCTCCCTGATCGAACTCATGGTCAAATTGTATGATATGAATCAATCGAGAATATTGTGGTCAATGAGGTGACAGACTTTATAAATCTAGAATCCTACTCCAAGTGTCGGAAAAAGATTACTATTTTTCATTTTTGTTAGGATCAACTTCTCTGTTAGATCTTATGATTGAAACTAGTACCAATTGATAGTAAAGGTCAAATGCCTTAGGAAAAAACCAAGGTGCTACCCCCTGCTCCGTTCGGAAGGGAAAGGAGAAGAATAGACAAGGATAATATTATGTGGTGGCAAAATTATGCTGGTAGCATTTTGAACAATTTTGCATCCCATATTTAATCTTTGATGAAAGATATATCACCGTTTTGCTCGAAAACATGAAAAAAATCTAATGTGAACACCACATGTCTTACTTGTATATCTTTTGACTCAATAATTAACAGTTGATACTAATATTGACTCTAGGCAAGATCGACTCCAACCAAAATTTGAGATGATAATTCAATCATTCAGATGCTACAGTTCATTAATGGTCAGTTGTACCGCTCCAACTCAAATTTCAAACTTCACTTATACAAAAAATGTCGAATCGAAATAAGGACAACAATGTTCATGGCACATCCAATTTTCAAATTTTGATACGATATTGTTGAGTTAGGTGGCACCTAAAATTTAAGTGACAGCGGTGCAACTGGCCATGGAACGCTTATGCAGTCTCAAATACCAAATTTCATCATTCGTCGGCCTAAGTCTCGAATTTATGCGAAAACTTGAGAAAGATTGTCAGACAAAGCTTACTTCCAGCTAATAGATTGTTTTGAAAATATTAAGTTATTATTCGAATGCAACAATTTCTCTAGATACAAAATTTCAAGATTCTACGGTTGATTGTTCTGGATTCATATGAAAATTCGAAAACGTGCTTAGTAAACTGCACTCCTGTTTAATCCGACTGAAGTCATAATGCAAGGTGTACAATTAGGTTTTATAGAAGTGTTTGATGCGAAATTTCAATACTCCACACCTGATTGTTTTGAATTAATACAAGAAACTCGAATAGACTGTGCAATTTCAGCACAGCCAATTAGTATTAAAATAGAAAATAACCATTAAGATGCCTCAGGGAAATTCAAAAAAAGTGCATTTGCGGTACAGACGATTGCAATCATAATAGGGGCTGCAAAACTAGAGTTTGGACCAGTCTCAAATACAAAATTCAACTATATAGATACCTATACATTCATACGTACGTACCGAAGTCAAGCCGAAAATAGTCAAAATGCATTTAGGGGTGCTCAAAACGAGAATTTCCATCAAAATCTCGAAATATGATTCTGGCGGTTCAACAATACTACTTATTTATACTTTGTACAAGTGAGTTAAAAGAAATTCACTTAGATTACTTCGATACTTATTGCATGTTCATTATTTCATATTATAAGTAGTATCTGACTTTGTGCATCATATTGCAACACGAACAGCGAAGGAAATTCTTAGGGATATACGATATGAAAGACTCCCGACTTTCAAAATTATACGTTTACCAATTTGCATTGTGGAAAAACTAATCAGAGAATGTAGTTGTACATAGTTCAACAAAATCCATTCTCAACGCTTAAACTTTTTGCCTTAAGATTGATATATAAGATAAGAAGAATGAATACTGATAAACGATATGCTCCCAGCAACTTTGAAGGATTTCATTCACCATTTGCACGGCTGGGCGTATTCATATGTTTACCGGCTCTCCTTTCAAGGTGGTATGTTGATTTTACCGGCAAACTGTGATTACTATGGTTATGCTGACTTACCGCCTATGAGCAAAAGCGGTAAGTTAAAAATTGTGGACTTCCACAGAAAGTATTGATTAATTTATCGTTATTTATGATTGAATATTCACAATAAAATGTCAAACTTGACAGCTGACAGCGAGTGAGCTATGAGTGGTAACTCAATTTGAAAGACAATATTAGGATTCATATTTGGGGTAGGTCTTCCAATCGTGCAAAAAATTTTTTAAGCATCACTGTCAATAATTACAGGACCGATTTTGCTCAGTATTTGCGAACCTCGCCAAGGCTCGGCCTCCAAACAATTATTCTCAATCGGAAAACCGTACTTACTAACCTTTATAATTGAATAATCATTTTGAGACTGATCTGTCCAATATTACTTCTTTGGGACTGATCTATGAAAACTACTTGATTAACACTCCACACTCACCTCTATGGGCAGTTTGATGAAGTCTTAGAAACAATTTTTGCCAAAATATTTATCATATCCTTCCGTCAATCTCTATAGATCTTGCAATTAGAAAAGTAGATACGCATTTCCAGACAATAAAATAAGACAATTTCAATGGAAACTGAGATAAACATTAGCAATGTTTCAGAAACGAATGAATAAAATTTAGTGATTTTAAATTCTTTCGTGATGATCGCCTAGAAAAACGAAATATTCTGATACTCTCTTCTGGTCTCAGCTGGCGTTCCGGCCGTGAACCACAAATTCGACCAAAAAAGATCACCTCCATGGTCTTAATACACTAATTCCTTTTTTGTATCTTCCACGTAACAGGATCGATTCATAATGGTGAAGTGAGTTTTCTCTTAAGTATTCATAGGGATATGTATGAGGACTACTCGATAGACTGGTATTTATCATAAGAGTACCAAGATGAGGCATCTTATGAAAGCAACAAATAATAACTCAGTGCACAGATAAAGTTTAATTTAGTTGCCTGAAACTCCATTACTGTTACTATCCAAATTTCATTCCTAACCAAAAGTTTATGTAGGGAAGATTTCCCAGCATTTCATTAATTCAAATTGACGATTATTGATTGAACTGATAACGCATACTTGAATTAGGGTAGCAACACTAGCTTAAATATTTTGAATGTTGAGAGGAAAGTCGGTAATATGATAATAATTGTAGACAAATATTTCATCCGCTAGAGCTGAATCCAAGGGAAGAACTCTAAGACATGTGCCAAGTAGTATAGGGTATTTGATAAGGTGAGTAGGAAGTATTCCTTACCAGAGCCAGATTATGCATTAAGCCCGATAGGCACGAGTTCACGGACCTTGGCTTAAGGAGGCCTTAACTTTGGGGATTTCACAAGCATTTGAGTCACCAGCTCATGGATCTCATTGAATTACGACCAATGAGCTTCAATGAGTCTAGATCCGGCATTTGTGTTGATTAAGAGAGGATGTAGACATGATAGTTTCTCAGTGAAGAGTATCTGAACTAAGATTGTGTAGAATTCAATACTCTTCCAAGAAGTTATGAGATTTTTTTGTGTGCCTAACGGCTCTTAGGATATTGCAAAAATACTCTGTACTTTTCTTACAATATGATAACCTAATGAGGGGAGGTTTCCAGCTCCCAGAATTAAGATTTATATTCACACTGACCCTCATCACACATTTATAAAAAAATCTTGAGCAAAATGCAAGTTTAGTCCAAAATTATGTCACATTTCCATAGAGCAATTATTATCACAATTTATATGACATTTGTAAGTCCTTCCTGATAAATTTTCCTTCACATACTTCCATTAATGGAGTCTACCAACAGTTCACGGACATGGCAAATACATTTTACTTCAGAACTCTAAAATAGCAATTATCGATCAAAAATGAATATGTTTTCGCAAAATCTTCCAATTAACTATGAGTTCTCTATCAATCAATGACATATTACTACTCTATGGAGATGTCTTGAGTATCAACCCATTTCAAAACTTGAATAATGTAATTCTACGCAAACCTTTGAATATATCGCTTCACATGTGTCATCGATAAAACATTTTACGCAAGAGACGTGCTTATCGGACTTTAAAAACTAAATCTGGCAACAAGGGGGACGCCACATCAAACATGAAGTGAAAGCATATATATAGATAGGAAGCCACTATAAACGCAATATATAACGTATATTATTGACGCCACATTGATGTTATGATGAAAGGAGGTCATATTGTATAGGAAATGGGAACTCTGTGAATATTGCGTGAAATGGAATTTCTGTGTGAAATCTGAAGAGCCCATGAGAAATTATGTAATATACTTCGATCAGATCTCAAGTATACGCGTTCCTTTCAGTAGACGCCAAAATGAACATCTTTGTAAGGACGTCAGAGTGATAGGAGGATTTATATATATATATACATATATATATATATATATATATATATATATATATATATATATATATATATATATATATATATAAATATATATATATATATACATATATATATATAGACATATATAAAGAATTCAAAAAATTTTCGAAATAAATTGCACTTCCGGTATAGACGCCATGATGCGAGGCCCACAACTGGATGTTACAAATGTGCTTGATACAAAATTTCAAAATTCTACGACTGATTGTTTTGAATTTACGCGGAAAATTCGAAAAGTCTGTCGTATAAAGTGCTTTTTCGGTTCAGCCGATTGAAGCAAAAATGAGACATCATCATTTAAATATTACAGCAATCTCAAATACTGCATTTCAGTATCCTACGGCTAATCATTCTCGATCTATGCGGAAAATTCAAAAAAAGTTCCAAGTGAAACTTCTGGTACAGGCGATTGCAACCATAATGCGAGGTGCAAATCAACACCCTATAGCAGTCTTGAATACGAAATTTCAGCATAATACATTCAATAATTTTTGAGATTTGCGAGTCACGTACACCTGTACATACGTACCGACATCAAGCCAAAAATAGTCAAAATGGATTCAGGGATGCTCAAAACGGATATTTCCACCAAAATCTCGATAGGTGAATTTTGTCAGTTTTACAATACTTCCCTGTACTCAGTACAAGTAAGTAAACAACAGTTTCTCACAATTTATCCAAAGCAACTAAATCGACTAGGGCTTAAATGAACTGATTTTATTCGTCTTTCAATTGCAGTTTTTTTTTTACCGAAACACTTTCTGTCTGATATATAGTTTTTTTTGTAATTATAAAGAATATTTTTTGACAATTTTGGACACTTTTTTCACAGTCTGCCTTATAACGTTGCCGCGTAAGAATGAGATAATGTTATTTGTCACGCTATGAACTAACAATAAATGAAAAATCGAGTCATCAATTTACTTCATTTAAGCCTGAGAAGAATTTGAATAGCTAGAAGTAATTTTTCACACTTTTGTATCACCATTTTCACAGTCTGCCTGACAACGTAACCGCGTAAAAATGAGACAATGGTATTTGCCACGTTATGAACTAACAATTCATAAAAAATCGAGTCATCAATTTACTTCATTTCAGCCTGAGAAGAGCTTTAATAGCTGAAAGTATTTCTTCAAACTTCTCTATCACAATTTCTGAAATAAAAAAATATGTTTTCAAAAAATCAGAGATTTTATGTTTTTTTAATATATCGTGATCTATGCATTCTTTTTCGAGGACTATACAGTCACTTAAAATATATTTCTTTTTATGTCCAGCTTGGAAATGCGACACATAATTCTACTATTTTCAGGATATGAATTACCATCAATAATAATAGGCATTTTTTAGTTGTATGATAGCCGCCTCGGTGGCTAAGCGTATTCAGACAACGCTCAAGCGATCTTTGCTGTACTGAAGTTTGAATGTTTATGTATGACTCTTTGATACATTGAAAATATGCAAAATTGTAAATTGATTGAAAATCAGCTGTAGCCACGCAATACTTTCCCGACCTTGAATTTTATGGCCAGTTCCATCGCAGTTTCAGGAATTTGGAATGTCGAAACAATTAATTGCGTATTGTCAAAGTGAAAACTGTCATTGTCAAAGTGACAGCTGTAATTGTTAAAGTGACAGATGGCGGTTATTTTTTTGTCCTTATACAAATGAGTATTTTATATATAAGAAAATGGAGAGTCCTTTCCTAGATTTTTGGGGTTTTTAATCCATTGAAACACACAATTTCGAGATTCAATCGGCGGAAGTGTAATTTGAAGATAGTAACGTGGATTCTTTCAATTTTTATTTCTGATACCTACTAAGCTTATCTCCCCGAGGGCTCAAAGTTGATAATAATTTAAACATTGTTTGAATGTTTTGTGAAAGAAACAATTGGCAATTGTTCAAATACGCTCTTTGACAGAATTATCTCCGCAAGAGCTTCAATTTGATACCAAACATGATAGAGCCAAATTACTTAAAAAAATAAACAATTCACGTACGTTCGCATGTGATGTCCAAGTTTGAATGACGATTATGATTCTAATTATTTCTTTGCTTCAGAAAAATGTAACAAATTATATAATTACAACTAAACCGTTTATAATCTTGAGAAATGTTCACTGTGAATGTTGTGCCAAATCATTCGAAGATTAGTTTCAGTTATTTCATATTTTATGATAAATACCACCGTTTATGAAATAATCGCAAATAACTAAAAAGTTTCATCAATAAAAATTCGGTACCACTTGTTGGAAAAAGCTCATCTACGAACTTGAACCTAGCTTTTTGATAAAAAACGTAGATATGAGATTTAGTTAAAAACTCGCATGCATTCTCAAGTTATCGTGCTTCCACACAGACCGACGGACTGACAGACCGATAGACCGACTTTTTTTAGAATAATGTTTTCCGGGCTCAGTAGGGTCTAAAACGTGAAGATTCATCAAAATCAGGAACTGTCAGAAAATCACGTTTACAAATTTAAAAAATGTATCAAGAATTTGCGTAGGAAGCTTTTAAAATCAAATGAAGATTTTATTATATTACTTCAGTTGTAAGTCAATATACAGCAAAAGAACTATCCAAAACTTTCCTACTTGCAATTCAAAAAGTAGAACAATTCATTTGTTGATAATTGATTCAATTTTGAATCTTTGTTAAATAGATGTACTGTTCAACCATAATATGAGATTTTGCAATGTACTGCCTATTTATACAAATTAATAAACAAATCATAAGATGTGGCAAATGATTACGGTTGGAACTCGAATAGTATGAGTATATTATTTTCTTCTCCTCATGAAATATTAATTTCAACAGGAAAAAAAGAGTTTCCTGCGAAACATTAGTTTAACATTTCTCAAAATAATTATTACCATCGAACACTTTTCATGATATAATTTTTTCATTATAATATAATTTATTTAAATATATTTTTCTCCAAGTACTGACTACTACAATTCTTATTTATAGGTTTTTGGTGTGGAAAATAGATATTTTTCCAACTCATTCTCTATTCATAAGTGAGACATTAATCAAGAAGAGCTGAGTAAGTCCTTGAATAATTAGTATCTCTAGAGTTATTATCGACTGAGAAAATCATATATTCGATTAAAAGGTGAGAGAAAAATTTACTTTTACTTGATAAAGAGAATTTCAACAGATAACTGAGTATCAACATCAGTAATTCATTTGATAATTTTCAAATAATAAATCAATTATATTTATTTCTTAGTTGTACTCGCAAATACGTCATAATGCCAACGAAAAATAGGTCAAAACGTTCCAAGCGGCTGGTAAGATATCAGAAGTCCAAAGATTCTGATATACATGGAGAAAGCGGAACGCAAACTAATATCAATACAGAAGATATCAATTTAGACGTGAATAATGATTTCAGAATGATACAAGAACTTACAGAGCACGATTACAACATCTTACAAAATCCTTCAGGTTACCTTGAAGATACTCATTTCGACGTATTTTTCACCATGATCCATGCTTTTTCGGACTACAGGCCTCAACCAACTTATTATTTAGAGGCTTTGAATAGGATTCAAGCAATACCAGAGGGTACTAAGCATCTACAAGTTTTAAATTTGCGCAATTTTGGCCCTGGAATTGGACACTGGATAACAGCTCATTATGATGGCATATTCATCACGATTTATGATAGTTTGAATTCAACAACTCTTCATCAAGATGCAAGAAATTATTTGGATCATTTATTTCCATATCATCCTCAAATTAGGATCGCAAAAGTACAGAAACAAACAAATGGCTTTGATTGTGATTTATTTGCAATGGCATTTTGCTCAAGTATTCTACTGAATAGAGATCCAGAAAATGAAATTTACGATATTGCACAACTCAGGACTCATGCAGTTGGTATGTTCAGAGCTCGACGAATATCAAACTTTCCCAACAATGTAAGACAGCAAAAAAAATATGAGAATTATGAGAGAAGGAAGCAATCAGAAAGTGAAGATGAAAGGAATAGACGTTCTATGATGCAAGCCACCTATAAAAATATTCGTTTGAGTAATGAATCAATAGGAGAACGTGAAAAAAGGCTAAAATATATAGAAAAGGAAACACCAGATAAACGTGATGAAAGGCTACAAAAAAAGAGGTATAATTCAAAAAATTATGCTGAGAAAGAGACGGAGGATGAGAAACGTAAACGATTAGAAGGAAATAAAGAGGAGAGACGTAAAATAACAGAATCAGAAACAGAAAAGCAAAAACAGGAAAGATTAATTTATAAAAAAGAAATAATGATGAGCAAGCGAAGCAAAATTCTGAAAAAACCAGTAGATACATATAAAATGGCAACAAAAGACTCTGCAGAAATTGTTGAACCACATTATTCAGGATTAATCAATGTTCTATGTTCAAATTGTCAGTCAAGAAATTTCGCATGTGAAAAACCATCAGACGGGAAGTTTACAACTTGTTGCCGTAAAGGAAAATTAGCAGTTGATATACTACCAGAATTTCCAGAGTATTTAGGAAAACTGATGACAGAAAATGATGCGGATAGCAGAAATTTCAGACAACATATCAGAAATTATAACAGTGCTTTAGCTTTTGCCTCCATGGGAGCACAGATTGCGCTACCTCCAGGAAAAGGACCATATACCTTCAGGATTCATGGTCAAATATATCATAATACATATGGATCAATTTACCCATCGAATGGTAAGACAGAAAAATATGCACAGTTGTACATCATTGAAACAATGGATGCGTTAGCAAAACGGATGGATCAAGATTCTAACAAAGTATGCAAACCAGAAATAATGCGGAGACTAGATGAACTCATACGGCAAGTTAATCCATATGCATCTGCATACATGATGTTGAAAGAAGTGAACAAATTGAGGTTGAGAAGGCTAGACAAAATAATCAAACATTACCAGAAATCAATCTTTGGATTATTAGTGATCGCACACAAGACAAACGAAGATATAATCTACCAACGAGTAATGAGGTTGCTGTTGTTTTCACTTCAAATGATGGTGAACCACCAATTGATCGAGATATTTGTGTACATCCAAAAAGAAAAGGTAGTGTCAGGATTCATCAGTTTAGTGAGAATTGTGATCCAATGACATATCCTTTATTGCTCCCCCGTGGAGAAAGAGGTTGGCAAATGAATATGAAACAAGTGGACGGTGTTAAAAAACAGACCATGCTTCAATTTTACACAAATCGCTTAGCAGATCGTAGTGTTTTCAATCCGTGTTTATCAGCTGGTAAACTCACGCAACAGTACATTGTGGACGCTTACGTAAAAGTAGAAGCTGAACGTTTGAATTTTATTCGACAAAATCAACCAAAGCTGAGAGTGGAGCTATATAGTGGGTTGATGGATCATATCAATAATAAATCTGCCAGCGAAGGTGCAAAACCAGGTACAATGGTGATATTACCCTCAACTTTTCAAGGCGGTCCACGATTTATACAAAAAATGTATCAAAACGCCATGGCAATTGTTCGTGAATTCGGTAAACCTGGTCTTTTCATAACTGTTACTTGCAATCCGAAGTGGAAAGGAATCACAGAAAATTTACAAGAAGGACAAACAGCTTCAGATCGACCAGATCTTGTTGCACGTGTTTTTCATGGTAAGAACAAATCGATTTTGAATGAAATAATCAGAGAAAATATTTTTGGAAAAGTGGCAGCTCATAAATATGTTATAGAATTCCAAAAACGCGGTTTACCGCATATGCATCTATTAGTTACATTGGATGAGAGAGACAAAATTCGAAACAAGGACGATATTGATGCAATTGTAAGTGCAGAAATACCCGATGAAGATAGGGAAGAGGAATTATATCAAATAATCAGAACGCACATGATTCATGAACCTTGTGGTGTTTTAAATAAAAACTAACCATGTATGAGTGATAATAGATGTTTCAAAAAATATCCGAAGGATTTCCGAAACGAAACCATTGAAAATGTGAATGGATATCCCATTTACAGACGACGTGATAACAATCTTATAATGCACATTTTTTACAAAAACGGTACTATCAAATACGAAATAGACAACAGGTGGATTGTTCCGTATAATCCATATTTATGCAAGAAGTATAGAACTCATATTAATGTAGAAATATGTTCATCAGTCAAGAGTATAAAGTATATATGTGATTTTATACATTGACAGCTTGGTTCTTGTTGCATCAAACCGATGTTGCAGCACGACAATACAATTATATGGATATTCCAAAATACTACGTATTCACCAATCAAAACGTATGGAAAATAAGACAGAGATAAGCTAAGCCCGTAATTGGTAGAATAGTTTCTGTAAGTCCAAAAGATATAGAGAGATTCCATCTCCGATTACTATTAGTTAATGTTATGGGAGCGAAAATCTTTGACGATTTACGAACTGTCGATGGTAAATTATACAACACTTATCAGGAAGCAGCACGCGCGAAAGGATTACTAGAAAATGATGAAGAATGCGAAAATTGCTTACAAGAAGCTGTGCTCGACAAATTCCCCAAGCAATTACGTGAATTATTTGCATATTTGATCAGTTTCCATACTTCAACAAATGCACTTCGTTTGTGGGAAAATTTTAAAGAATATTTGATGGGAGACTATTCACGAAAATATTCTAAGCAAGTCGCTGAAAACAAATGCTTACAAAAAATTCAAGAAATTCTAATTGTACATAGATTGCAATTGAAAGATTTTGGTCTTCCTGAACCAGTCAAGATCACCGAAGATGATTTTGACAGTACAATTGATAGAGATTTGGAAAGACGCGAAGGTGCACAAAATACAGAAAAATTTAACTCTGAACAATTAGAAATCTCCAATTATATTTTGAATGCAGTAAATGATAATAATTGTAAAGAGCGTTACTTTTATATTGCTATTGCAGGCGGTACCGGCAAAACATTCCTTTATAATACCATCATCAGCATTTTAAGAGGACAAGGACATACAGTTCTCGCTGTAGCTTGGACCAGAATTGCGGCAACTCTATTAAAAGGTGGTCAAACAGTTCATTCTGTGTTTAAACTTCCAGTACCAATAAATGAAGATAGCGTATGTAAAATCTCAGCAAATAGTAATGCAGGAAAATTGATCCGAAAAGCAAGCATTATTATCTGGGATGAAATTACTATGGCACCATCTTATGCACTTAAAGCTATCAATTTAGTTTTACAAGATTTAATGGATAATTCATCACTCTTTGGAGGAAGAGTGATTGTTCTAGGGGGCGATTTCCGACAATGTCTTCCAATAGTTCAACATTCGAATCATAGAACAGCGATAATCGATATTTCAATGTTACGTAGTTCATTGTGGCCCCTATTCAAAAAACTATCCTTGACACAAAACATGCGGGTAAATAAGAATAAACAAGAATTTGCTGGATATTTACTCCACATTGGGAATAGTACTGAGGAAATTGCTACAATACCATCCCACTGTCTTATCAATAGCTCATTAGCTGACGAAATATTTGGAAATGAGATGATTTTGCCACAAAATATATATAAGTTTATGAACAGAGCTATTTTATCACCAAAGAATGATGATACGATGATTCAAAATGAACTTGTATTATCAAAAATTGTAGGTGAAACAAAAATATATTATAGTGCAGATACAGCGATATATGAGGGAGAGAACGATATGAACTTTCCAATTGAATTCTTACATAAGCAAACACCATCTGGATATCCACCCCATAAACTCTCATTGAAAATTGGGGTAATTGTTATGCTTCTACGTAACATGAATCCAAGAAAAGGTCTTTGCAATGGAACACGATTGATCTTGAAACAAATGAAGAATAACTATTTAGACCTAGAAGTATTAACAGGTCAAAGTGCACATTCCAGAATCTTTTTACCAAGAATAGATTTGATACAAACAGACTCAAATCTTCCATTCATAATCAAACGGAGACAATTTCCAATAAGACTGGCTTTTTCAATGACAATAAATAAATCACAGGGACAGACTTTTGATTTCGTTGGAATAAACTTGGAGAAACCTGTGTTTTCACATGGACAATTATATGTTGCTATGTCTCGAGTTCGATCTTTTGATAGTTTGAAGATTAAAATACCAGAGAACGATAAAGACAATGAACGTAACCAAGGTATAACAAAAAATATAGTTTTCGAAGAAATATTTCAATAATCTACTTGAAATGATATTTATTCAATAGAAAATTCCGATCTGAATCTAGGACATAACTATCAGTTTACTGCTGAATCTATTGTAAATGTTATTGATAATTTGAATTTTGGAATGTATTTTTCCAAGGACAAATGGTTTTTACACTTTCCTATTCCATTCCATCACCCATTGTGTAGTATTTATTGGAGAAGAAACGTATGAAAATAAACAGCAATGCTAAATGAAAGCCAACATGAAGATATTCACAGTCTAACAGCAGTTCTATACACATACAGTACTCCAATTATATTTCACATGTTACAAAATATAGAATGGAAGGAAAGAAACCAATCAAAATACATTTATTAAATTGAACAGATATATATATATATATATATAGGATATAGTTTAAAAATTCAATTGAGGTACATGGATTACGATTTCAATTATCACCTATGTTCTTTTATAAACTGTGGAGTAAAACAGATCAGAGGATAGAGTTTATCGTACAGAAAAAACAAAATGCAAATGTCCACCATGACCAAAGCAAAGTTCCATATGTACGTCTTCACTTTCGAATCTGTTCTTGCCTACTGTACATAATCTAAATAATCAACATGATATAGCTAATGCATTCTGATAGACAAAAAAAAAAAGATAATCCACGTACCTCATATTGAGAATAACTCCAATATTTTTCTAAATTTTTCCGATCAACCATTTCTATTCTAATAATTCTAAATATTCTCTAGCCTTCATGCTCAGTCATAACCTACATTGAACAAACTATAATTGAAATACTTCACCGGGATATGTTAAGACGTGCTATTAATTTGCAAAAAAAAAAATTCTTCTTATAATATGGATAAAATAGAACAGAATTCATCATACAGGTATAACACAAGGAAAAATCTCACATTTTCAGACCAAGTAGAATATGTTAACATATACCATTCATCAGTTTTCATTTACGTTACTATTTTTTTTTTCTATCATTCATACCGAATCGATATATCCACTGAATGAGTTCATTTCAATCATATTATATTATAAAAATAATAAAAATGAATGAAGAATCGTTTTAATTCTCATCACACACAAATATTATTCTATCAACTCTTCATATAAGTATTGAGACAAATAGTTTGATGACGTATATTTTCTTTCGAAAATTCCATTTAGATCATTTCTTTCCATCACAATTAAAATAAAAATTATAATGCACAAATATTTTTATTCCATTCCTTCATCCTTAATAAAAGAAGTCAAATCAGCTCAAAAAACTCAATTGGGAAGTGTGGATCACGATTCAAATTAATAATTGTTGTTTCCTTATAAATTGTGAAATAAAATAGAACAGGGGATAGAGTTTATCGTGCAAAACAAAACAAAATGCAAATGTCCATCATGACTAAAGCAAAGTTGAATATGTACGTCTTTACTTTTGAATCTGTTCTTGCCTACTTCACAGTAATGCATAGATCAATATGATATAGCTTATACATCGTGATAAGAAGATAATGATAATCCACATAGCTCATATAGAGGATAAATTTGACATTTCTCAGAATTGTTTCAATAAGCGATTCTCATTCAAATAATTTTGAGTATATCATAGCTTACAAACTAAATTATAACGTGAATTATACGAATCAAAAATGTTAAAACGTGCTATGAATTTCAACTTTTTTTTTATTATAACAAGGAAAATAACAATTTCTGAATTCAGATTAAGTAAAAAATGTGCTTCTGATCTCTTTTTATGCTCTTATTAGTTATCACGTTAGCATGATTGAATGGATCTTTAATAGTATGCAGCAAATATATTTACGGTCTCAAAGTTTGGAACATCAAAATATTTTGGGAAGATTACGTCTAATTAGAGTCACTGTTTTGAAAATACTACGAGGAATATCGTCGTATCCTAGGACATTTTGGAACGGTGCGAGGTCTCGCCCTCGAAAACTGAACCTTATGTCTCTAGAATTTATTGTATAAAAGAACGATGAATATAGGAGAACAGTTAAAATATATATGAGAAAGATTAATCACATAGTAAGATTACTGAATTTGCCTGTATGTCTCCTCCACCTAAAAATTCCTTGACTCCCATCCTCTCCCGGCAAGAAATATGCTTCTACCTTCACGTGGTTCTTGCTGAACATATGTGTAATCAGATACACCTATGACTGAATGGAGCATTATCTTGTATCTATCGAATACAAACATCCCAATCAGTTGACAGTATCTATGCTTCCGGGAAGAATTGACTAGAATTAGAGAATTAAAAAAAAATCTTTACATATGTTTTATTGAAAATAAATTCTGTATGAAAATGATTAGAAATTCAACGTGCCGAATTCATAGTTATCACAGAAAAACTCCAGAAACATGCTGCATTGCTTTGATACAAGTAATATCTCAATTTCACAGGAACATGGATATTATAATAAATGAAGACAAATATCTTTGGCTGCACTTGAGCCCTCTTCAGAAGTTATATGAATACAATTTAGGCAGAAAAATACATCACCGATATATTGTTGAATAATATATGAGAAAAAAAGAATAGGTGAATGGAATACAAAGAAATGACATACAACAATTGAAATATGCGAAAATAGCATATAATTATTGCAGCTAAGTCGAAGCTCATGAGTAAGAATTAAGTTACAAATGTGGACGTGTTTTCTCATTGATGATAAAAAGTAGAAGAACTATTATTCTTGTAACTATTGATTGACACGAAGTTTCATGTAACTCATTCCAAGATTCAACTCAATTACCGTAATTATATGCTTTTTGGACATATTTTAATTGCTGTACGTTATTTCTCACTATTTTATTGATAATTTTTTCTCATGAATAATTCAACAATCCGTAAGCGATGTATTCTTCTGTCTCAATAGTTTCCATCCAACTCATGAAGGTGACTTGAGTGGAACCGAATCTGATAGATGTAAATTGATCAATCAAAATTTTTTATGGCTGAAATCAGAGCTTTTTTTTGCATTTGTCACTTTTTCCTACAGTCAAGAAACATTATGATTCTTATAAATATTGTAGTTTTAGCTGAAGAGTAGAGAAATGTGATGTTTGTGAGTTTCAGAGTGATGATTAAATGGATGAGAATTATGTTGCGCGAACACATAAGTCAAGAAAAGTGCGTGAGCTGTGAAATTATCACTGGGAGTAAAGAGAACATTCTACAAAAAGAGGTAGCCTTGCTTGATAAAAAATTCTGTTATTTCACTGCAAAACTTTGACAATGACCTAGGAAAGGCTTGATTGGAAATCCTGTTATCTTGCTGTGACGTTCTGAATCTAGACTCTGTAATTCGTAGTAGAGTTGGAATCAATTTATCCGATTGATGAATACATGAAATAATATTGAGAACTGTCAATAAAAAACAGTGGAATCACGAGTAGGGAGAAATGTACAAATATAATAGGGAGCAGGAGGATTTTGTGGGCTGAAAATATATTTGGAGTTTATCTTATAGAGACAGAATTTTTGCCGGAGGCGGTTCACATATCGAGCTGCGAAGCCTAGGGCTTAGGCCTGCGTATCAGGCCAAGCGCTAGTCATATATACTAAAAGCCCTATGTTCCACTCTGGGTATAGATTCTTTTCTGCGCTCTTCTACAGGTCGTATTTATTGATGGATTTTTCTGAATTTTTTTTCATTTGATAGATATTCATTGGGACGAGTGTCTTCCGGGGGTCTCATATTTTTGGTACTTATAGTATTTGCAGGAAAAATTAAAAACGACGAAAATTTGCGTTGATCAGCGTGCCCCTTTCTTTTATTCATCTATTCAACAGGGGTATACAAAATCACACGTCATTTTGACATTTCAATTTCGAAAACATTTTTATAAATTTTATCATTTCTGTTATTTTTACGTCAATTTTAACATTAGTTTAATGTTTAATATGCATGAGCAAATGTCCTGTGATACAATTCATTTGTTAAAAAGGTATTTTAAATAATTTATAAGTACAACTTTTATAAATTTTGTCGCTCTACTGTGATCCATGCTTTTTACTGTATCTCGAAAACGTCACTTTGACATGTCAAACTGAAAAATATTCCTGTGGATTTCGAAAAATCTACTGAGTCTACATGAATTTTAATGATAGTTTAATACATAATAGTAATGAGCAAATGTCATCTGATGCATTTTATTTACTGAAAAGTTGTTTTAAATAATTTATATCTCCAACATTTATTAGTTGTTCCGCTCTAATGTAAACGTGGCTTCTGCGACAGTGCCTGATTGAGTCAGCCTGCGTTCTGTAGCAAATCTACAGGCCCTACCTTGATTAGGAAAAATACTTTTATGCTCCCAACCCGATTGAGACATTTTTTTTCTGCATTCTATCAAGCGTTTGTGCGTGTCACAAGCTGCGATGTCCGTACCATTGATTATTGTTCCAATGTGGCTGGTCCTGCTATGATCATTGTGACTTGATGTTTATATTCAATTGTTGAAATGTCATTTCAACTTTTTAACATTTTAAAATATTTTTGAAAACAAATACATCAGTTTTGAGGATCATTTCGGATGAATATCATTCTAACTTGATGAATATAGTGGATAATTGAAGATGGAATGAAAAAAAGGTTATTCAAGGGTATGTTTACTAAATTTGTATTCCGTACCGTGCAATTGGATGAATTCTTGAAAAAAATCATGAAGAATAGTGGAATATGGGCATGTTGTTATTTATACACCGGACAATTTATATCACATACACAAATATCTTAGGAAACGTGCATACAATAAATTAAAGAGATTGAAGAAGTGGTACAATCAGTAATTGATTTGTAATGATATTTTTGGGAGAAACCTAACTATTCGTATGCACTGGAGAATAATCAATGAGACTCAAAACGCTTGTTCAAGTGATGTAAGTTTCAATTACTGATACTGATTATCTGTTATTCAGAAATTCATCATTCAATTATACTATTTTCTAGATACGATATTTCAATTCACGATGTTTCTCTGTTGTGGATGAAATAAGTACTGGAAAATGAATGGTATTTGGAACATTCCAAGTACAGTTTGGTAGATACATGTGGTACAAATTCAACAATATACGAGTATCTACTCTGATTTTCAATATTGTTTATTGCTGGTTTGGTTTATACTGAACTCACACTTTTTTCAGTTGAATAAATTTTAATTTGGATCTTGATGAACCCAGCCAATCGAACATTCTGTCCAAATACAGCAATAGAACAAGCAATCAAGAGCTGACTATAATATCCTTTCGCTATCAATGAAGCTAGCACTTTGAAAACTCCAACGCATGAACAAACAAAGGAGATTACATTGATCAAAATTTGTGAGAATCATCAGTCTGTATCATAAAACTGAGTCAAATTGAGTGACAAAATCTGATTACAACAATTGAGTCATCAATCATCATATTTGATTTGCTAAAAATTATAATTCATACATCACTCAATGAACTGTACCTACATTATTCTGTATAATAATCCACAAGTATTCAAATATATAACATTCAATGTATGACAAGTGACTAATTTCTATTCGAGTGAAGGTTTTCCCATCAACTTCGTATTTAAGGTTATGTAGTAGATGATTTAGTATAAATGTATTTTTCCACTTGCTGTATGAAACTGGATATAAGATAGTTTTTCGATAAGCCTGCTTTTGATCCTGGAAATTTGATCAATATACATGAGTTGCAGATATTCATTTGAAGTTTATTGTTAACTGTCATCTTTTGGACAGGGCAGCATACCCAGTAGTTCTAAAATCTGGATCTAAAGTTTCTGTCATCTAATATTCTGGGCTCTAATTTTTATTCTCTTCATGAGCTAATGTTTAAGTAGGGCTTAGTAGACAATTTCGAGGTGAACACCAGGTACTGGAGTATGATTGTTGGAATCAAGAGTTGATTGTTGTACAAAACAGACAGAGAAATATGTACTCAGACAAATATTTTTTCCAAAAGATACTCTTCTTGTAGGAGTCTTTAATAATAATATTGTACGTTTTATTCCATTTGAACATTTGGAGAGTGCTCTTTCTACGTGTCGAATAAATGAATTAGTTTTTGATACGGACATAGACAAAAATACTGCAAGGACCATAAAATTAGAAATAAGAAATCAGGACGCGCATCACTGTCCGTAGTGGCAGAATTAAGAATAAAATTTTCATAACTTCTAGATACGACCTTTGCAGTAATAGATACATACGAACTAGATCTCAGTATCAGATTCAGCTCATCAATTTATATATAGGTCTGTCATTCTGGTTAATGATAATGAGATTCAAGTTGGGCAGAATAAGCGCAAATACATGCTAAAATCAAGAAGATTGATAATTTGAAATCAATTTTTTCGTATTTGTTAGTTCATAACGTGAAAAATAACATATTCCATTTGTACGCGGCTACAATGTCAGAAAGGCCGTCAAAAAAAAAGGTCAAAAACTGCCAAAAACGGTTTTTTGCGTTTTACTAAAAAACCACGCATCTGACGGAAAATAGTGTTCCATTGAAAAACGTACGCAATAGAAAGACGGATCGAATAAGTTCTCTTGAATCTTGATCAGTCCAGCTGCTTTTGGGTTGATTGCAAAAATCGTAATTATTTTGCCATTTTTTCGGAAATTCATAACTTGCATTGTGTCTGTTATTGGGACTTGAAATTTTGACAGAATGAGTTAGCTTCTAGCATACGCATCAAATTTTTTGAAAGATCGACTGCGAACTTTCCAAGAAATGTTGAAAAAATTAAAAAAAGGCCCTATCGAAAAACGGCCATGAAAAATGGTTAGCCAACAAAGATCAATTTCACAGATTGCATTTACTTTGTCAAGAGTTACTCTACAAAGTAACTAAATGGCGTCCTCTTTGAGAAAGTGCGAGTATAGAAAAGATCGATTGAAAAAATCGCACTTCACTAATACAAGGAATATTTGCCGTAGTTTTTTGTAAGAAGCAATGTACTACTCATATTTATTATATAATTGGAGGTCGAATAAGTGTGAGTGGAGCAGAAGAATATTTTTCTCCAACAAAGAATAATGTAAAATTAAGAACTAAAATAAAAATTGGTATAATATGTTACGATTAATTGCGAAAGAGCAGTATTATTACCACGCGTCATTCACTTGTTGTATTGGCTGCTTAGGTGAGAGGTGGAGAGAGATAAACGACATCCAGCAGCAATATTAGAGGCAAGAGAGAGAAGAGAGCTGGAGAGCAGCAGTAGCAATCAAGGCTGTTTGGTAAGGGGGGAATCGGTGTCGTTCGAAAATCACTCAGTCTTTGTCATTTTACTGCTCACGTGAAGAATCATAACATTGCGATAGAAGCTTTGCTTGAAAAAACGCATTTTTGCGCTCTGACCGGTGGCAAGTGGTAGGATGCCGCTACGCTCAGGGGGCCATTTCCAATTCGCGTGGTCCGACTACACACATTCTGACTATTGAGAATGTTTTTCCGATGGTCAATGTACAATAACACAATAACGACTCATGAAGCCTTCTATATAATTGTTGATACTCCAAAAATCGTTATCGCAGAAGTGCGGCTTTTTGCAATCGATTTTTTTTCATACTCTCACTAGCTAAACAAAAAACGCCATTCGGGTACATTGTAGAGTATTTCTTGAAAAAATAATAGCTTTTTGTAAAATTAGAGTACGTTATCTAATAACTTCTCAATGGCCGTTTTCCGGAAGAGCCTTCTTTTAGTTTTTTCAACATATCTTTGAAAGTTCACAGTTGATCTTCTAAAAATTTGATGTATGTGTTAGAATCATTCTTTACCCACATTCTGTCAGAATTTAAAGTCTAAATAATAAATACAATACAAGTTATGAATTTTCGAAAAAATGGCAAAAAATCACAAATGGGATATGTTATCTGTTATGTTATGAACTAACAAATGTATAATAGAAATTATTCTTCTCTAAGATATGCTATTTCTATCCGACTATCTATAGTCCGGTCAAGTTAGCCCTAAAAATACGGATACGCTTGCATAAATTTCCAAGAAGCTGAAAATTGGCATGAACGTTCCCATCGATCCCATGTGTGCGAAAAATTTTATTTAGGTCAAAGCTCATAGAAATGGGTTTTTCAAATTTTTAACGAAATTGTCAGTTTCATGATAGAAATAGGTCAGCAAAAAATTATAGATCTTCCAATTCTCCACAAAAAAAGTTCTCACACTTTTTTTTACCAAGACTTGCCATTTCTGAGAAAAAGCTATTCTTAAGTTATATTTTCAATAATATGCATGATCACGCTGCCTATGAACATGTGCCTGTCTGTTACTTACTTTAAATTATTTGCAAAGATAAATTACGCTACGTATCTTTCGCAAAACATACACGCAATAAAAATGGTGTTAAATTGGGTTGTCTTCCTCTAACCTTGGTTTTCTGCTCATCAACATTTTTATCGAGTTCATGGATGGCTTGGTAATCAACTAAACCCAGAAGAATGGGGATGGAAGCTAATTGATAATGTATTGCAACCAATCCACACTCTACTTCTACCCGCACCAGAAAAGCTCTCTAATACTATTTTTTCAACTGCAAAATGGGATGTAATTCAAATGCAACTACAAAAAAATAGGCTTACTTTGTTCACCAGCATGCACCAGTTGTGAAGACCAGTCGTGTTCAATTAATGAGTCTCTAACAACTGATGTTTTGCCGTTGGAACAATTTATGTCAACTCAGGAAGATGGAGAATAACAAGAAGCAGTTGAATAACAAGATTTAATATTATATTGAACTTTAGTATGGAGACCGTGGAATAAGACTACCGGAGAAGCCATGACAAGTAATACGCGCCAAGTACACTACCTCATAGGTGGCGTGGAAACGTGTGCATGTCATGGAGAATATAGCTTTAGAATGGCATTTTCTCAGAAATAGTAAACCTTGAGAGAAAAGTGTAAGCACCTTCTTTGTAGAGAATTGGAAGATCTATAAATTCTGTCAAAGCTATTCCTATCATAAAACTTACAATTTCGTTGCAAAATCCGAAAAACCCATTACTACGAACACTAACCTCGCATAAATTTTTTTGCACACATGGGATCAATGGTGACTTTCCACAACTTCATCATAATGGTATTCCTAACGTTCATGCCAATTTTCAGCTTCTTGGGAATTTATGCAAGGGTGAATGTCTATTTTGACATTAGAATAGAATCATTGTGAATAGGAGTTCAAGATCAGAGTATTGATTATAAGACTCAGAGATTCAGTCATTTTGAAGGCCTATGCTACTGGACCGTTTGTGCGGATGCGTCAGTCGTCCATTGCAAATCGACTGCTGCAGAGGTATACGTAGTCTAGAAGTGAGACTATCGGAAGCTAATTTTATTGAACTTTTCCATGTGAATAGCTTGGTTGATGTTTTAGAGCGTAAGTTATTTCCCATTTGCATTTTTTTCTATGGAACATTTCATAGCTTATACAATGATTATTATTGTGTTGAGGATGACTTATGTTTTGTCAACGTGGTTCTTGAGGAATTGTTCACCCGCGGTAGAGATCCTGAAGCAGAAATTATGAACTTGCGGTAAGAGAAGCAGATGCTGCAGGATTCCATGATCATTAACGTTGCCAAGAAAAGTATTTGTTGTCACTTTTTGATGAATTGAATTTACAAACATTGGATTGACATTGTTTAAGGAATAATTCATTTCAGCTTGGATGAAAAGGCCGAAAATTGCAAAAACATCGTCTTTAGAAGAAAATTTTATATATTCACAGATACCAGAATGCAATGGCAGAAAAACTGTTTCAAATTGAAAATGAGACAATAATAGATTCTAAAAGATTGTATCATTCTGTATAATAGGTTACAATGTATGGAATAGTACGTTGCAGAAAATGTATCAAGTCCAATGAATAATTGTTAGAAGTTATCAATAGCACTTCCGCCTATAGTTCATGTGTTTCAAAAACAGTCCAAGAGCTCCCACGGCATTAAGATTCAAGTCTTCTAAATGACTGAGCCGCGAACATGATTCACTCACAATTAATTCAGAGTTCACAACAACTTTGATGTGATTGAATCCAAGAAATAAAAGCAAGGAGTATACTCACATATTACCTGAATGGATACAAATTTCAATCTTTGAACCAATCTGTTCATGATAATCAATGAGCAACTGACAAACTAAGTGCTATCATTGTGCTATTGTGAAATTAGTTCAAATATAAGTCAATCAGAACGCTAGAATCGTAGTCCAATAAAAATCGTTGGACAGTTCTTAATCAAAATGACCATTAGAATAATGTTGTTCTCTTCAAAATACAGTCCATTCCAGTTGAGACCTGCTCAAGGCTCGTATAGGACTCCGATTAGAGATCTCTGATAGGCAGAAATGCGAACCAATTTTACATCAGCACAGAATCGTACTTGGCTAACATCAACTGTTAGTCGTGCATCAAATGTTTGCAGATGGAAGATTCAAATTGGATTTGTTCGAATGGTATATGTATATAACTATTGTTCTTATGACTTGATCCAATTTTTAGAGAGTGTGGTCAAAATTATGTATATTTACTGGGAGTAAATCGTGTCGGTATTTCTGCCAGCATGGTTGATTGAATCGTAGTCCCATAAGAGCTCTTGGACTGTTTCTATCTGGCATATCGGACAATACGTGTATTATTCAGGGTGATTATGGAAGAATTAATGTCAATTCAAATTTATAATAATTTTCAGTTCTAATCAAGAAGACATTGGTTGAGAATAGATACTTAAAATTTTTGTATTTGATATAGCAGCGTTGTTTTGGAAGGAATGGTGTGCTTACACTCAATATGATTCATTCCGTAAACATATCTTACATTCATTGTTATATCATAAATTGGAAAATAATGAATTGAGAAGTCAATATTATTAGAGAATATTTTCCCAGATTGTATAACTTTGGGAGAAATAGAGAATACTACTTTGGTAAATGAGGTGAAAAAACCAAAGAAATATTTCTCTACAGTCACAATAAGATAATACTTATTCCGCATGCTTAGAAGTTCTTAAGAAAGTTACGTTATATCTGAAAAACTGTTTCATTGTTGGCAAAGTCTAATTTTCTTTGTGAATTTTTCATCATTTCTTCCAAAAATGGAATCAATTCGAGTAATTTTATCAACGTTCGATGAATTTGAAGAAGATTATTGAGGCATAGTTTCTTTGAGGGAAAAATGTTACTACGGAGAAAATAGTCCTGCTTAATAGACGGTCTATCAATCTCGCAATTGAGCTCAGGAATCAGATACGCTAATTCATGAAAGAAACCAACTGAATGATTCTCCTGAGAGAAATATTTAGGATAATGGGTGTAAGTGATGAAAACACAAAATTTCAACTGAAATTCTATCTTACTTTACCACTCGATATTCTCTGTTTCACCTGGAGTAACCATCTTTTTTATATATTAGATGTACATGCATCATTTCAGTCAGCATTATCAACCATATCTATTCAAAATAATATTGAGAGTTGCAAAGGAGACAGAAAGATTGTGATTACATACAAATTGACGAGCGAAGTGAATTGTAAGGATGTAAGTATGTCGTCAGAATAAAACAGAAGGATTACATGAGTTGTAATAACTAATACTCTAATTTGTATCCGAAAACAGTAAAGCAATGAATGAGAATATGCGAAACATGGCACAGACATGTTAGCTCGCTGTGAAGTTTTGAATTTAGACTTTGTAATTCGTAGAAGAGTTGGAATCAATTTATCCGATTGATAAATACATGAAATGATATTGAGAATTGTCAATAAAAAACAGTGAAATCACGAGTAGAGAAAAATGCACAAATATAATATGGAGCAGGAGGATTTTGTGACCTAAAAATATACTTGGAATTTATCTTATAGAGACAAAATTTTTGCCGGAGGCGGTTCACATATCGAGCTGCGAAGCCTAAGGCTTAGGCCTGCGTAGCAGGCCAAGCGCTAGTTTACAATATACTGAAAGCCTTATGTTCCTCTCTCGGTATAGATTCGTCACTTTTTTGCGCATTTATACAGGTCGTATTTATTGATGGATTTTTATGAATTTTTTTTTATTTGATAGATATTCATAAGGACGAGTGCCTTCCGGGGGTCTCATATTTTTGGTACTTATAGTATTTGCAGGAAAAATTAAAACCGGCGAAAATTTGCGTGGATCAGCGTGCCCCTATCTTCTAGTCATCTATTTCACAGGGGTATACAAAATCATACGTCATTTTGACATTTCAATTTCGAAAACATTTTGATTAATTTTATAATTATTTGTTACATTTACGTAAATTTTAACATTAGTTTAATGTTTAATATGCATGAGCAAATGTCCTGTGATACAATTCAATTGTTAAAAAGGTATTTTAAATAATTTATAAGTACAACTTTTATAAATTTTGTCGCTCTACTGTGATTCATGCTTTTTACTGTATTTCGAAAACGTCACTTTGACATGTCAGGCTGAAAAATATTTTGGTAGATTTCATAAAATCCACTGAGTTTACATGAATTCTAATGATAGTTTAGTACATAATAGTCATGAGCAAATGTCATCTGATGTATTTTATCTACTGAAAAGTTGTTCTAAATAATTTATATCTCCAACATTTATTAGTAGTTTCGCTCTAATGTAAACGTGGCTTTTGCGACAGCTCCGGATTAAGTCAGCCTGCGTTCTGTAGCAAATTCTATCTATAGGCCCTACCTTGATTCGGAAAAATACTTTTATGGTCCCAACTCGATTGAGACATTTTTTTTTTACAATCCATCAGGCGTTTGTGCGTGGATATCACAAGCTGTGGGGTCCGTAGCCTTTAATATCGTTCCAATGTGGCTGGTCCTGCTCTGATCATTGCGACTTGATGTTAATATTCAATTGTTGAAATGACACTTCAACTTTTTGACATTTTAAGATATTGTTGAAAACAAATACATGAGTTTTGAGGATCATTTCGGATAAATATCATTCTTACTTGATGAACATAGTGGATAATTGAAGATGGAACAAAAAAAGGTTATTCAAGGGTATGTAAACATAGTTATTCAACTAAATTTGTACTCCGTACCGTAGAATTGGATGAATTCTTGGAGAAAATCTTGAAGAATAGTGGAATATGAGCATGTTGTTAATAATACATTGGACAATTTGTATCACATTCACAAATATCTTAGGAAACGTGAATACATAAAATTCAAAAGAGATTGAAGAAGTGGTACAATCAGTAATTGATTTGTAATGATATTGTTGGAAGAAACCTAACTGTTCGTAGGCACTGAAGAATAATCATGAGACTCAAAACGCTTGCTCAAGTGATGTGAATTTTAATTACTGATACTGATTATCTGTTATTCAAAAATCCAGCATTTAATTATACTATTTTCTGGATACGATATTTCAATTCACGATGTTTCTCTGTTATGGATGGAATAAGTATTGAAGATTGAATGGAATTTGAAATATTTCAAGTACAGTTAGGTAGATACATGTGGTATGAATTCAACAATACACGAGTATCTACTCTGATTTTCAATATTGTTCATTGCTGGTTTGGTTATACTAAACTCACACTTCTTTCAGTTGGATAAATTTGAATTTGGATCTTGATAAACCCAGCCAATCGAAAATTCTGTCCAAATACAATAAGAGAACAAGCAATCAAGAGCTGACTATAATATCCTTTCGCTATCAATGAAGCTAGCACTTTGAATATTCCAACGAATGAACAAATAGGAGATTACAGCAATCAAAATTTGTGAGAATCATCAGTCTGTATCATACAACTTAGTCAAATTAAGTAATAAAATCTGATTACGACAATTGAGTCATCGATTATCATATTTGATTTGTTATAAATTATAAATCATACATCACTCAATGAACTGTACCTACATTTTTCTGTATAATAATCCACAAGTATTCAAATATATAACATCCAATATATGGCAAGTGACTAATTTTTATTCGAGTATAAGTATTTTCATCAACTTCGTATTTGAGGTTATGTGATAGATAATTCAGTATGGATGTATTCTTTCACTTGGTGTATGAAACTGGATATAAGATAATTTTCCGATAGTTCTGCTTTCGATCCTGGTTTGATCAATATACATAAACTGCAGCTTCATGACTTGATGTTTTAGTAGGGCGTGGTAGACAATTTTGAGATAAAAACTAGGTACTAGAGTGTGATTGTTGGAATCAAGAGTTAATTGTTGTACAAAACAAACAGAGAAATATGTACTCGGACAAATAGTTTCTCCAAAAGATACTCTTCTTGTAGGAATCTTCAATAATAATATTGTACGTTTTATTCCATTTGAACATTTGAAGAGTGCTCTCTCTACGTGTCAAATGGATGAATTAGTTTTTGATACAGACATAGACAAATATACTGCAAAGACCATAAAATCAGAAATTAGAAGTTAGGACGTGCATCACTGCCCGTAGTGGCAGATTTTAGAATCAAATTAATAGACATATACGTACTAGATCTCAGAATCAGATTCAGCTCATCAATTTATATATAGGTCTGTCATTCTGGTTAATGAAAATAAGATTTAAGTTGGTCAAAAATAGCGCAAATACATGCTAAAATCAAGAAAATTAATAATTTGAAATCAATTTTTTTGTATTTGTTAGTTCATAACGTGACAAATAACATATTCCATTTGTATGCGGCTACAATGTCAGAAAGGCTGTCGAACAAAAGGTCAAAAACTGCTAAAAACGGTTTTTTGCGTTTTACTGAAAAACCACGCATCTGACGGAAAATAGTGTTCCACTGGAGAACGTACGCAATAGAAAGACGGATCAAATAAGTTTTCTTGATTCTTGATTAGTCCAGTTGTTTTTGGGTTGATTGCAAGAATCGTAATTATTTTGCCATTCTTTCGGAAATTCATAACTTGCATTGATCTGTCATTGGGACTCAAAATTTTGACAGAATGTGGGTAGAGTAGCTTTTAACATACGCATCAAATTTTTTAGAAGATCGACTTGAATTTTTCAAGAAATGTTGAAAAAACTAAAAAAGGCCCTGCCGACAAACGGCCATAAAAAATGGTTAGCCAGCAAAGATCACTTTCACAGATTGCATTTCCTTTGTCAAGAGTTACTCTACAAAGTAACTAGATGGCGTCATACTCTCACTTGCTAAAAAAAAACGCCATTCGGGTACATTGTAGAGTATTTCTTGAAAAAATGATAGCTTTTTGTAAAATTAGAGTACGTTATCTAACAACTTCTCAATGGCCGTTTTCCGAAAGAGCCTTCTTTTAGTTTTTTCAACATATCTTCAGAAGTTCACAGTTGATCTTCTGAAAATTTGATGCATGTGTTAGAATCATTCTTTACCCACATTCTGTCAGAATTTGAAGTCTAAATAATAAATACAATACAAGTTATGAACTTTCGGAAAAATGGCAAAAAATGACAAATGGGATATGTTATCTGTCATGTTATGAACTAACAAATAAATAATAGAAATTACTTTTCTCTAAGATATGCTAATTCTATCCGACTATTTATAGTCCGGTCAAGTTGGCCCTAAAAATACGGATACGCTTGCATAAATTTCCAAGAAGCTGAAAATTGGCATGAACGCTAGATATACCATCATGATGAAGTTGTGAGAAGTTCCCATCGATCCCATGTGTGCAAAAAAATTTATTTGAGGTCAAAGCTCATAGAAATGGGGTTTTCAAATTTTCAACGAAATTGTTAGTTTCATGATAGAAATAGGTCAGAAAAAAATTATAGATCTTTCAATTCTCTACAAAAAAAGTGCTTACACTTTTTCTACCAAGACTTGCCATTTCTGAGAAAAAGCCATTCTTAAGTTATATTTTCAATAATATGCATGATTACGCTGCATATGTACATGTGCCCGTCTGTTACTTACTTCAAATTATTTGCAAAGATAAATTACGCTACGTATCTTTTGCAAAACATACACGCAATAAAAACGGTGTTCAATTGGGTTGTCTTCCTCTAACCTTGGTTTTCTGCTTATCAACATTTTTATCGAGTTCATGGATGGCTTGGTAATCAGCCAAACCCAGAAGAATGGAGATGGAAGCTAATTGATGATGTATTGCAACCAATCCACACTCTACTTCTACCTGCACCAGAAAAGCTCTCTAATACTATTTTTTCAACTGCAAAATGGGATGTAATACAAATGCAACTTCAAAAAAATAGGCTTACTTTGTTCACCAGCATGCACCAGTTGTGAAGACCAGTCGTGTTCAATTACTGAGTCTCTAATAGAAGATGATCCTTACATCAACGACAAAACAACTGATGTTTCGCCGTTGGAACAATTTATGTCAACTCAGGAAGATAAAGAACAACAAGAAGCAGTTGAATAACAAGACTCAATATTATATTGAACTTCAATATAAAGACCGTGGAATAGGACTACCGGAAAAGCCACGACAAAAAATACGCGCCTAGTACACTACTTCATAGGTGGCGTGGAAACGTATGCATGTCATGGAGAATATAGCATTAGAATGGCATTTTCTCAGAAATGGTAAACCTTGAGAAAAAAGTGTGAGCACCCTTTTTGTAGAAAATTGAAAGATCTATAATTTTTGTTTAAGCTATTCCTATCATAAAAATGACAATTTCGTTGCAAAATCCGAAAAACCCATTACTACAAACTTTGACCACGCATAAAATTTTTTGCACACATAGGATCAATGGAGACTCACCACAACTTCATCATAATGGTATCCCTAACGTTCATGCCAATTTTCAACTTCTTGGAAATTCATGCAAGGGTGAATGTCTCTTTTGACCGGACTATTATGGCTTTTCAAATATCATTCGCCTAAATTTGTACATAAACATATATCTTTGTATCCACACACTACAAATATGATAAGATAGTGGATTTAAAATACGTTTTATGACTGAGCAATAATCTATTGTTGATTGACTGAATGAAGCCAGAATAATAGTTCATCTCCATTCCAAAAGATGTAGACTAGATATACATCAAAATATTGAAATACAATCATTGTGAATCGGAATTTAAGATCAGGGTACTGATTATAAGACTCAGAGATTCAGTCATTTTGGAGGCCTATGCTTCTGGACTGTTCGTGCGGATGCGTCAGTCGTCCATTGCAAATCGACTGCTGCAGAGGTATACGTAGTCTAGAAGTGAGATTATCGGAAGCTGATTTTACTGAACTTTTCCATGTGAATGGAAAATTTGTTGATGTATTAGAGCATAATTTCCCATTTGCATTTTTTACTATGGAAGATTTCATAGCTTATACAATGATTATTGTGTTAAGGATGACTTATGTCTTGTTAACGTGGTTCTTGAGGAATTGTTCACCCGCGGTAGAGATCCTGAAGCAGAAATTATGAACCTGCGGTAAGAGAAGCAGATGCTGCAGGATTCCATAATCATTAACGTTGTCAAGAAAAGTATTTGTTGTCACTTTTTGATGAATTAAATTCACAAACATTGGATTGACATTCTTTAAGAAATATTTCATTTCAGCTTGGATAAAAAGGCCGAAAATTGCAAAAACATCGTCTTTAGGGCAAGAAAATTTTATATATCCACAGAGACCAGAATGCCATGGCAGAAAGACTGTTGAAAATGAGACAATAATAGATTCTAAAAGATTGTATCATTCTGTATAATAGGTTACAATGTATGGAATAGTACGTTGCAGAAAATGTATCAAGTCCAATTAATAATTGTTAGAAGTTATCAATAGCACTTTCACCTATAGTTCATGTGTTTCAAGAACAGTCCAAGAGCTCCCATGGCATTAAGATTCAAGTCTTCTGAATGACTGAGCCGCGAACATGATTCACCCACAATGAATTCAGAGTTCACAACAACTTTGCTGTGATTGAATCCAAGAAATAAAAGCAAGGAGTATACTCACATATTACCTGAATGGATACAAATTTCAATCTTTGAACCAATCTGTTCATGATAATTATTGGGCAACTAACAAACTAAGTGCTATTATTGTGCTATTGTGAAATTAGTTCAAATATAAGTCAATCAGAACGCTTGAATCGTAGTCCTATAACAATCTTTGGACAGTTCTTAATCAAAATGACCATTAGAATAATGTTGTTCTCATCAGAATACAGTCTATTCCAGTTGAGACCTGCTCAAGGCTCTTATAGGACTTCGATTAGAGATCTCTGATAAGCAGAAATGCGGACAAATTTTACATCAGCACAGAATAGTACTTGGCCAACATCAACTGTTAGTCATGCATCAAATATTTTTATCAAATGTATGCAGACTGAAGATTCAAATTGGATTTGTTCGAATGCTATATGTATATAACTATTGTTCTTATGACTTGCTCCAATTTTTAGAGAGTGTGGTCCAAATTATGTATATTTAGTGGGAGTGAATCGTGTCTGTATTTTTGCCAGCATGGTAAATTGAATCGTAGTCCTATAAGAGCTCTTGGACTGTTTTTAACTGACATATCGGACAATTAGTGTATTATTCAGGGTGATTATGAAAGAATTGATGTCAATTCAAATCTATAATAATCTGATATATCATAAATTGGAAAATAATGAATCGAGAAGTCAATATTATTAGAGAATATTCTTCCAAATTGTATAACTTTGGGAGAAATATAGAATACTACTTTGGTAAATCAGGTGGAAGAACCAAAAAAATATTTTTCTACAGTCACAATAGAATAATACTTATTCCGCATGTTCAGAAGAAAGAGAAAGAAAAGAAGAAAGCCACGTAATATCTCGGAAAAACTGTTTTATTGTTGGCATAGTTTAATTTTTCTTGTAAATTTTTCATCATTTCTTCCAAAAATGGAATCAATTCGAGTAATTTTATCAACGTTTGTTGAATTTGGGAAAGACTATTAAAGCATAATTTCTCTCAGGAAACGGTATATTTTAGATATAATAGGTAAATGAATATCAGTCACGCCTTCACCTGGTGAAAGTGCGCCAGGCAATCTGTGAAATTGATTGATATTCTCTGAGAGTACTGTTACCATTCGTCAAAATACAGGTACTCTCAGTTCTTACTCTTGGAGAGTACGCCACAGACTACATTATAATTCAGTAAAATTCTACCAGCTTCTTCTACGTCGGTAGGATTCGACCTCATGACCTCCAAATCACAAAGCCAGCATACTTACACTGAGACAAAACTATATATTCCATTTCTCTCACACAACAATGTTCAATTTTGTGTGGACATTTTGGAATTGTCATAACTATGTGCTTCCACTATTCTCACGAATCATGTGAGAAGTTCTAAAATTTGGATCTCGAATTTTTAACACCTCATTATCTAGGCCCCGATATTTATCAATCTCTGGATCTCAATATTCCACTAATGTCTCAATGCGTAGTTAAGGAAGAGATGAATACTTTGGTGATTGCATTTTAATAGCGTATAGCAGTTTCAATTTTCTGACATTTCAAAAAGAGGAAATTCGTATAACAGAAATAGTTTTAGGCTTTCTTTTGAGGTGGACATACATTGCAAAGTAATATGGAATATTTCATAGCTTATTCTAGCTGAGGACGGTGCAAAGACTTCTATGGGACCACAATTTAAGCCTACTGATTGGCGGAGATATAAACACAATTTATTTACATCAAATGTTCTTTTGAATGAATTCAATGAATGAAATGGAATTATATCTCTATATGTAAACTGAATTTTCATACTGCACAAATTCATTTATCATGATTAATGAACGGCTATGAGTTAATGCAACTGACGGATAGCCAAAGTCGATGTTTTCACCTATGTAAGATTGATTCGTATATCGGCCAATCAGAATACTTGAATCGTGGGAACATAATAATTTTGAAGTGCCTTCAATTGGGATAGAAAATAGTTGAAATATATTCAAGTGGATTTTATGATGGTCTTTGATGCTATTTCTTTTTTTATCAGCTATTTCGGAGGGAAAATGTTATTTTTATCGGAGAAGAATTTGAGACACATGTTGAATTGATTTTAATACAAGTAATATCACAATTCCAGAGGAAATTGAATATTGTAGCTATATATAAGAAGTCAAAACATGTAGCGTGGGCTTTTGAATGCCAGAGTAGTGACTGAATAGAAAGAAAAACATGTCTTTGGGAGGCAAAATAATATCAAATTGCGTGAGCCCCAAAATTATTACTGAAGGAACGTGGAACATGCATGTTTCTTTGAATGCACAATTGGAGCTGATTCATTCAGACTCAGAGCAGTGATTTAGAAGAGAATCTATGAGGAGAAGATGTTACTATGAGAAAAATAGTCCTGCTTAATAGGCGGTCTATCAATCTCGCAATTGAGCTCAGAAATCAAAGACGCTAATTCATGGAAGAAATCAATTGAATGATTCTCCTGAGAGAAATATTTAGGATAATGGGTGTAAGTGATGAAAACACAAAATTTCTACTAAAATTCTATTTTACTTTTCCACTCGATATTTTCGGTTTCACCTGGAGTAATTTTTTTTGTATATTAGATGAACATGCATCAATTCAGTCAGCATTATCAACCATATCTATTCAAAATAATATTGAGAGTTGCAAAGGAGACAGAAAGATTGTGATTACATACAAATTGACGAGCGAAGCGAATTGTAAGGATGTATGTATGTCGTCAAAATAAAACAGAAGGATAACATGAGTTGTAATAGCTAATACTCTAATTTGTATTCGAAAACAGTGAAGCAATGACTGAGAATATGCGAAACATGGCACAGACATGTTATCTCGCTGTTAAGTTTTGAATTTAGACTTTGTAATTCGTAGTAAAGTTGGAATCAATTTATCCGATTGATGAAAACATGAAATGATATTGGAAATTGTCAATCAGAAACAGTGAAATCACGAGTAGAGGCAAATGCACAAATATAATATGGAGCACGAGGATTTTTTGGGCTAAAAATATACTTGGAATTTATCTTATAGAGACAGAATTTTTGCCGGAGGCGGTTCACATATCGAGCTGCGAAGCCTAGGGCTCAGGCCTGCGTAGCAGGCCAAGCGCTAGTATACTTACTATTCTTATATTTTCACTTTATTCGATACTGACATATTACAAACAATATTTTTCTTGTAAAGTAATGAAATATACAATATACAATATATTACAGCTTCTCACATCTTGAGGAACTGATAATAACTAAATATCTCAATAAGAGTCAATCCCTTGCCAATGGTAGTGAGATGCTAGTGTCAAGTCCTATATATAAGACCGTGGTGCGTGAATTAACATGCTCTATTCTTGCATCGAAAACTGCAAAAGTTTTTCAAATTGCTTATACCCCTGTAAAAATACTTTACTTCATGTGTTAAATTTGCAACAATGTAAGAGTTGGCGAACATCATTTATTTCTTGTACATTCATGTTGTTACTTCCAATTTGCAACATGTTCTATCGAACTCATCGTCAACGCTACCATCGTCAAACCTTGGCTTGCGACGTCCAAATATGAGTATTAATAACTCTTATTTTACATTGATAATAATTATTTCCCTACTTTAAAAGAATTCATCGAATTTTATAATAAATGAAATAAAACCGCAAATTATTTTGGGAAATGTTCCAGGTGAATGTTGTGCCAATTCATGAAGGAATCAATCTGAGTTATTTTTTATCACTTATGCAGAATGCGTACTACTTTGCGCACGTAAATAGTTCTTTGGCTTTTGAGTGCGCCAGGTATAATTTATGTGCGACAAGTAAACTTGTCGCACAAAAACCGTTTATCGCTCGGAAAAATAAGCGCAAAATAGTACTTATCCCGCATTCGTAATAAAAAATAGTATCTGCAACTCGTGCCGTGTTGTCGATTGCCCACTTCGCTCTCGTGGGCAATCGACAACTTATCGCACAATATACCATCATATTCTGGGATAAGTACTACCGTTCATAAAATAAACGCAAAGAACTCAAAAGCTCCATCAAATAAGTTTTGGTACCACAGATTAAAAATACCTTATTTATGAATATGAACTTATTTTTTTAATAAAAAACTTGAATATGAAATTTCAGTCAAAGATTTCTAGGCTTTCTCAAGTCATCGTGCTTTCAGAAATAGACAAACACAACAACTGACTTTCTTTCAGATCATGTTTTTTTGGGTTCAGTAGGGTCTAAAACGTAGAGATTCATTGGAAGCGGCAACTGTCCCCATACTTTTTTGTGGATGCATCCCAGTGGCTGATCTTAATTTTAATTTTAAATGGAGTTGCATACCAATAGCGGGAAAAAATATTGATTAGTCATCACAATAATACACATTTCTTCTTCATTGTCTTCTACACCCGATTTATAAGCCATTCAATAAGCTCATTTTCTCATCAATTTTGACCGTTGTAAAATAATCAGGATATACGGTGTGACACAATGATCGAGTTAAATAAGAAACTTCTCTTCCAGGTCTGAACAAAGAATTAGGACCTTTTCTTATTTTTAATGTAATTTTGAGGATTCTAATTTCTCTCGGGATGTTCATTCCCACATAAGCAGAAACGCTATGATCCTCACTTCCATGTCAAATGCTTCCGGACTCTTTCTACAGTTTTTGAGATAGTGACTCGCTTTCTTGCCAATCAATAGATCATAAAGAATAGCGGAATATGTACGAGAGTGAAATATGATTAGATGTACGTGGAATCATTGAAATAATTCATTAATGCCTTGAATGTATTCGCACTGTTTGCGATGCGCGAAATGCCTAATTCACTCACAGCTGTGGAAAAACCTAATATATGTTAGCGAAGTTTTATTACAAGAAGCAAATTGGCTCCAAAGTTATCTCCAAGGATATTTTGAATTCAAAGCGAATTTGTTTAATATCAAATCAAAGTTAAGACCCAATTTAGTAGCTTTAATTTATGCATTCAGAAAAACTGGTAAATATGATTAACGTCTCAGTTGTTATGCTGACTCATATTTCACATTTAAGACAGCATAGAAGATCGATAATAAATTGCTCGAATATAGAACCAATTTTTTTTTTTTTTTGACCACAACGGAAATAAATCAGAAAACAACCCTGGATTGCTGAATAAAATCATCTACGCTTTGTATTTTGAAGTTCATATTGATCCCGACAATTTATGTCACTTCAGTGATCATTGAATGATCACAGCTATCAGTTTGTAATCGATTGCAACAATATTTTGCTCATCCTCATCAATAAATCATTGCTGGTTGATCACAACAAAAGATGGGCTGATTAGAACAATATTTTGTCGGAAGCAATGGGAGAGAAGGTGATCCTAATTATAAATTGTTGATAATGACTAGTACATAGCATTTTTTGTTGATTATACCAATAGTACGATATCCATCAAATAGTCAGTCCATCGATTGCAACAATCAACTATAGATCACAATTGGAATTAAGTTAATGACAACAATAAATCTTAGCAAGTTTTTATCGTTTATCCCTTGAAGAAGCAATAACTTCACGATTAAAATTAAAATTGAGTTGACCACAACAAATGATTGTTGCCCGTGATAATCTACAATCGATGATTTCTACTCAGGAACTATTGTTGATTATAAGATCGTGATAACCACTACAATAACAATACTAGTTTGAAAAAGTCATGTGATTATAATAAAAATATTATTGAATACAACAATCAAATCATTTATTCCAACAATAAAATTGTGGATTTGAGTATACAATTTGGTCGTAACAATAAAATAACAGTATAAGGTAACTGAAACGTGCATACTACCAATTATAACAATACCAATGAAAATATTGGCTTGTTGATTATGAAAAAGAAATTGCTGTTGCAGTCTTGTTGATGAGAACAGTAAAATTATTCATTAAATCAATATAAGTCGTTCAAAGTGCCTATTTAATAGAATACAATATTAAAGAATTGATCAAAATAATGAAATTGATGAATGTAGCAATGAAAATGTTGACAGCTGTTGTATCATCAGACTACCCGTCATCCGATTCCTTGATATCCAACCAAAAACTCCTGTTATTCACAACCACAATATATTTCAATAACAGATATTATGAACAAACACTAAAAGAAAAATAATATCTGACGCTTACAAAATATCTCTAAGCACTCTTTCTCACGCACGCGCCTGCGCACGCGCACCCGAGCGTCAACGTCACACCTTACAATGTTGCCAACTGTTGGAGTAGATGTCTGTGCTGATTGTTCCAATGACATTCATAAAAATCAGCTGATTACAACAGTAAATTTTTACTTGCAGAAACCCGTATCATCTATCAACATTTTCCGCGAAGACCCTTTCTTGAATAACTACGTTTAATCTGAGATTGAAGTATTGAATCTATCCATATCATGTGTCTCCTACACTTCTTGAGAAATTATTTTTTCAATCCTATATATGATCTCTCTCAACTATCACAATATATTCCAATAATTGATGCTATGAACAAACACTAAAAGAAAAATAATATCTGATTCTTACAAAATATCTCTATCCACTCTTTCTTACGCACGCGCCTGCGCACGCGCACCCGAGAGTCTACGTCACAACTAACAATGTTACCAACTGTTGGAATAGATGTCTGTGTTGATTGTTTCAATGACATTCATTAAAATCAGCTGATTACAACAGTACAATTTCACTTGCAGCAACCCGTATCATCTATCAACATTTTCCGCGAAATCCCTTTCTTGAATACGTATAATCTGAGAATTAGGCACTGAATCTATCCATATCATGTGTTTCCTACATTTCTTGAGAAATTAATTTTTTCCAATCCCATATATGATTTTTCTCATCGATATTACCGATTATTATTAAATTGGAAATTCTTACCAATAATTCTTATTCCGTTTTATCTTCGTTCACGTCATCTACCACTTTATTGTATTTGTAGTTTTTAAATACAAAGATATATTTTGTTGACGTTCAATAAAATTGTACAATTTGAGGCAAAGAATATCCAAAAAGCCATGAATCTTGTTAATATTCAACAATTTTTCAGGCCTGTATGTAAGAAGATGAATTAATTTGTTTCTAAAATCTTGTTCGTATATGTCTATTCTTACAAAGGTCTTATCTATGAATTATTGAAATTTAGTCCACAAATGTACCACTAATAGCAGTGATGCACGTTTCAACTTTCAGTTTAAGATTTCATGGTCCTTGCAATATATATGTCTGTCAGATTCACTTATTCGAAACGTAAAGAGAGCAGAAATGTTTGAATTGAATAATTCGTAAAACGCTATTATTGAAGACTTCTTCAAGAAGAGAATCATTTGAAAAAAGCATTATTCAGGTACTTATCTTCTGTAGTCCATATAGGCTATGTTTGTTGTGTACAACCTGTGTACAATAATGAACTCATGATTCCAACAATCACACTCTAGTCTCTAGTGCATACATCAGAATCGCCTATACTACATATTGAATTATTAGCTCATGAAGTGAATCAACATTAGAGCCTAGACTATTAGATGTCAAAAACAACAGATCAAAGTTTCAGAACCACTGAGATTTTCTACTCTCCCCAATGCACTTAATATGTCAGAGTCATCAAGAAAATATTTCATATCCAATTTTGTATACCAATTGAATAGGAACATCCACACTAAATAAGAAATTAGTGACTTTTGATATTGTGATAAAATGATATGTATTATACAGAACATTTACGTACAGTTTATTTCAGTTATTTATGTTATAATTTACATTTTTCAAAAAATTGATTATGACAATCGATATTTTCATCATCGTTCTCACCCAAGCTTAGTGTGTTTCATCAGCTCAATGCCGTTTCTAGTAAAATTACTCTCTACATAACCTTAAATACGGGGTTATCGAAAATATTCATACTCTAATAGATGTTCATTGAGTGATTTATGATTTATATCTTTCAACAAGTACAAAATATTGATTGATGGCTGCATTATCGTAATATTATAATCAGTTGATTATTGCTTGTTTCATTGTTGACTCAAGCAAAGTGTTCGATTGGCTGGGTTTATCAAATCTTCAACTCAAATTCATTCAACTGAAAGAGATGTGAGAATAGCATGAACTGAACTATTACTAAACAATATTGAATATCTAAATAAATACACGTGTATTGTTGAATATTTACCACATGTACCAGCTAAACTATACTTGACATTTTTCAAACTTCATTCAATCTTCAGTACTTATTTCATCCACAACAGAGAAACATCATGAATCAAAATATCCCTTGATTATAAGAATCGATTTCTTCATAACAATTATATGTTGGAATCATTCTATAACTTAGCCAACAACTAATCCATTCTGCGATCAGGCATATTCTGCGTTAAAAATGCATGAATATCGTGACATATTACTTCATTTCAAAAAATGTTCAAGTATAGCCTAAAAATTATTACATAAAATTGTCATTTTGTTAATATTATTCAATTAAACCACTTACTTTCTATTTATTAGATGTGTACATTGTTGAAAACTGGAATTGGAATTCTGCGTAAAAGCGAGTACGCATGTACATTCTTCGCTTGGGAAATAAGTTGGCAATACTGAATTTATTGAAATGTCAGAAAAATAGAAATTTCAATATTTAAACATAATATCAGCTTAAAATGTACCACAAGTGATTTGCTCATGTTTGTTATAAATGTATTAATACATAAATTTGTGAAAATTTTTCTCATCCTGCAATATTCAATGAAATAATATTGAAACCTAAACGTCAAAGCTGACAGATATAATCAATGTTCAACAATTCTTTGTACATGGCTACTATTTTCACGTGAAAGCGAGTACGCATGTACATTCTTCGCTTGGGAAATAAGTTGGCAATACTGAATTCATCGAAATGTCAAAAAAATAACTATTTCAATATTTAAGCATAATATTAGCTCAAAATGTATCACAAGTGATTTGCTCATGTTTGTAATAGATGTATTAATACATAAGTTTGTGGAAATCTTTATCATTCTGCAATATTCAATGAAATAATATTGAAACCTAAACGTCAAAGCTGACAGATGTCATCGATGTTCAGCAATTATTTGTACATGCCTACTATGTCCAGGATGAATTTTTGACGGTTTTTGATTTCTCATTCGAAACCTGTAACACTGGAAAATTGAGACCCCCAAAAGGCACTGCTCGTTAAGAATATCAAATTTATAAAAAAAAATCATGTTAATCAGAGTTCTCCTTTAGGCTGTAGCCGTGGTTAACTGGAAGTGTATCTTATGCCTTTCAGTATATAAGACTAGCGTTTCGACCTGCTTCGCAGATCTAAGCGCTAGGCTTCGCAGCTCCATATGTGAACCGCCTCCGGCAATAATAATTTCTTAATAAGATTACTCCCAATCATAATTTCGGCGTACAGAATTCTCCTGCTCCATATTATATTTCTGCATTTCTCCCTATTCGTGATTCCACTCTTTTTTATAGACAATTCTCAATGTTATTTCATGTATTTATCTGGAGAGAAATTATTGATTTCAACTTCTTCACGAATTACAGAGACACTAGGCGTCGCAGCTCCAAATATGTACCGCCTCTCTGACAAGAATTCTTCCTTGACAAGATCAATCTCGGATGTGTATTAAGCTCACGTAGTTCCCCTGATTCATATTATATTACTACACTTTTCTCTGCCCGTGATTACATGGATTGACAGTTCCCAATCATATTCAGGTATAAATCCTTAAGGAAATCATCGATTTCATTCCCTTTAAGAATTAGCGACGAGATGGCGAGATTGTTTCTCTAGTAGAACTAGAACTATCTTTTCAAAAGAACCACTCTTGCCGCACAATTTCCAATATTATACATAGGTCTTGATACTCACCAGGAAGGGTATTCATTATTGGAGCAGCTTATTAGTTATTCAAACTACTACAGACGGCGTTACGATCGACAAAATAAGTGTGCGAGGAAAACAGAAAATGTGCATCAGAAAGACAAGAAACAGCGATTCGAATAATTCAAGACTGGATTGAATATTAAATTTTTAATCCAAAAATTCATTATTATATAGCACTCAATATCAATAATATCCAAAATATTGCCATCAAGTAGCAATATAATTCCTAATATTTCATAATAATCACATTTAATTCCTTTGTATTCACAAAAATGGATATTTGAACTTGTGACAAATGAATGTTTCCCTCAATCTCCCTTCAACTATTATCATAAGTAGATTTATAATCATCAACTGCAATATATTACAGCTTCTCACATCTTGAGGAACTGATAATAACTAAATACCTCAATAAGAGTCAATCTCTTGCCAATGGTAGTGAGATGCTAGTATCAAGTCCTATATATAAGACCGTGGTGCGTGAATTAACATGCTCTCTTCTTGCATCGAGAACTGCAAAAGTTTTTCAAATTGCTAATACCCCTGTAAAAATACTTTACTTCATGTATTAAATTTGCAACAATGTAAGAGTGGGCGAACATCATTTATTTCTTGTACATTCATGATGTTCCTTCTAATTTGCAACATGTTCTGTCGAACTCATTTATTTATTTATTTATTTATTTATTTATTTATACATTCGGGGAGCCAACAGTTTCCCGATAATAGGCTTCCACAATTTAACAATAAAATAATTAATACATAAAATGATAAGTGCAGTGTCAGATGCAACAACTTATATATAATTAATTCTTAATTAAAGCCGTTTTAAAATAAAGTAACATAATCAATTCTTAATTAAAGCCGTTTTAAGTTGATTGTAGCTCAGACTAAAAAGATCCAAGTGCTGAAAGTTATTATTGTAAGTAGACATCAATCTATTCACTACAGAATTCTTGAAATTATTGGAATTAGTTTTATTCAGATAAAACAAAGTATTATTTCGAGTATTAACACATGGAACGTGAAATTCGAATTTATCTATAATATCATAATTATCAATCATATTATTGAATAGTTTGAATAAAAATATCATGTCAGCATTAGTTCTTCTTCGTTCTAGAGTCAACATGTTGAAATCTTCGAGTAAGTCAAAGTAAGATGAATCTCCCAATTTAAATTTATACTTTAATAAGGAAAAAAATTTTTTTTGAATTGATTCATTAAGTGAGATATTTTTGTTGTACATTGAATTCCAAATTTGCGACGAATACTCAACAATAGGGCGAACGTATGCATTATATAGTAACAAAAGAGACTCTTTTCTATCATAACATTGAGACATTCGAAAGACAAATCCTAGAGTTTTGTAAGATTTTTTCACCATGGAGTCATATTGTTCATTAAGTAATAATTTAGAGTCCAAAATTAGGCCTAAGTCCCGAGTAGATGTTTTCCGTGTTAAAACAGCTCCTTGTAAGTTATAAGAATAAATTATTATATTTTTATTCCTGGTAAAGCTGAGAATATGACATTTATCCAAATTTAAAACCAAATCGTTATCAACACAATAGTGTTGAAGTCGTTCTAAATCTTCTTGAAAATAATAGCAATCATCCAATGATTCGATAGGTCTATAAAATTTTAAATCATCCGCGAATAGTGAAAAATTCGAATATTTGAAACAATTAGAAATAGAATTAATGTAGAGGAGGAAAAATATTGGTCCCAAGTGAGAACCTTGGGGAACCCCCGATGTTACATTTATTATTCTAGATTTGAAACCATTGCAGTTAACTAGCTGAGACCGATTGGTGATGTAGGATTCAATCCATCTTAATAGGGAACCGTGAATGCCATATGACAATAATTTCTGTAATAGTCTATGGATATTCACTCGATCGAATGCTTTACTAAAGTCGGTATATATTGTGTCGACCTGTATTCTCTCATCCATGTGACGACTTATAAATTCCGTAAATGGAACCAGATTATTTAGCACAGATTTCTTTGGACAAAATCCAGTTTGTTGAGGGATAATCAAATTATGTAGATTGAAGCTAATTTTTTTAGTAATGATACATTCAAAAAGTTTTCCGAAGATAGGTAGTATAGAAATTGGTCGATAGTTTGTAACATTGCTTCTATCTCCTGATTTATAAATTGGAACTATATATGATAATTTCCAAATTTCGGGAAAAATACTTGTCTGCAAGGATTTATTGAAAATGAGCAGAAGAGGATAAACTAGGTAGTGAAAGCATGTTTTAATGAATGAAGGGTGGATTCTATCAGGACCGCAGCCCTTGTTAATATCCAGATTAGTTAAACAATCGAGAACATCGCTGAATTGTAGACTAATATGACTTAAATTTAAGCTGTAATTCACAGCGGAATCAGAATCAGCGCTTATTGGGTTTGTTTGAGTGTTGCTGGCAGTGTACACAGATTTAAAAAATTCAGCAAAGAGGTTACTTATATCATGACCGTTATTAGCAGTATTATTGCCATAGAACATAGAATTGGGTACATTATTATTTTTACCTAATTTTTTAATATGACTCCAAAAGCTTTTCACGTTATTGTTGAGATCATTTTGAATGCGGTCTGTATAATATTTGAAATCATCACTTATTTTTGATTTTATTTTCTTACGAAGAGACGAAAATAAGATATAGGCATTTTTATCATGGTATGTTTTCCATTTTTTATGAAATTTGTTTTTTTCTTTAATCAATTTTATCACAGATCTAGAAAACCATATCGGATAGTTGTTCTTCTTTTTATATAACACAGGACAATAGGTGTCCAAAAGGTTGTAAAGAATGTTGTAAAATAATTCTACGTCTTTATTAACGTCTTCATTTGAAAGTTTACTTTCCCAATTGACAGCAGACAGCTTATAGATGAGCTCTTCGTAATTACATTTTTTGAAATTGTAACATGTAATTTCATCGTGACAAAGGGGTTTAAAATTGTTGAGTGAAAAATTAATTTCCAAGGCAGGATGGTCAAACCTTGGCTTGCGACGTCCAAATATGAGTATAAATAACTCTCATTTCACATTGATGATTATTTCCCTACTTTAAAAGAATTTATCGAATTTTATGATAAATGAAATGAAACCGCAAATTATTTTGGCAATTGTTCCAGGTGAATGCTGTGCCAATTCATGAAGGAATCAATCTGAGCTATTTTTTATCACTTATGCAGAATGCGTACTACTTTGCGCACGTAAATAGTTCTTTGGCTTTTGAGTGCGCCAGGTATAATTTATGTGCGACAAGTAAACTTGTCGCACGCAAACCATTCATCACTCGGAAAAATAGGTGCAAAATAGTACCAATCCTGCATTCGTAATAAAAAATAGTATCCCCAACTTGTGCAGTATTCGCTCTCGAGGGCAATCGAAAACTTGTCGCACTTGTTGCACAATATACTATTATATTCTTGGATAAGTATTACCGTTTATGAAATAGACGCAAAGAACTTTAAAGTTCGATCAATGAAGTTTTGGTACCACCAATTGAATATATCTTATTCATGAATATGAACCTATTTTTTTGATAAAAAATTTGAATGTGAAATTCTAGTCGAAAATTTCTAGCCGTTCTCAAGTTATCGTGCTTTTAGAAATAAACAAACACAAAGACTGACTTTCTTTTAAATTATGTTTTTTTTGAGTTCAGTAGGGTCTAAAACGTAGAGATTCATTGAAAGCGTTAACTGTCCTCATACTTTCTTGTTAATGCATCTCAGTGGTTGATTTCGATCTCAATTTTGAATGAAGTTGCATACCAATAGCGGGAAGAAAATTGAGAGTTATTACAATAATACACATTTCTTCTCCATTGTCTTCTACACCTGATTTATAAGCCATTCAATAAGTTCATTTTCCTATCAATTTCGACCCTTGTAACAAAATCAGGATATACGATGTGATACAATGATCGAGTTCAATAAGAAACTTTTCTTCCAGGTCTGAACAAAGAATAAGGGCGTTTTTTATCTTCAATGTTATTTTGAGAATTCAAACTTTTCTCGGGATGCTTATTTCCACACAAGCAAAAACGCTATGAACCTCACTTCCATATATTTGTGCAAAATTTTATTACAAAAAGCAAATTGACTTCAAATACATCTCCAAGGATATTTTAAATCCGAAGCGAATTTGTCCAAATCAATTGAAAGTTAAGACTCAACTTAGTAGCCTGAATGTATTTATTCAGAAAAACCGGTAAATATAATTAACGTCTCAGTTGTTATGCTGACTCATATTCCACATCTGAAACAGCATTAGAAGATAAAGAATAAATTGCTTGAATAGAGAATCAATCGGTTGTTTTTTGACTACAATAGGAATAAATCAGAAAACAACCCTGAATTGTTGAATAAAATCATCTACGCTTTGTATTTTGGAATTTTTTCACTTCAGTGATTATTGAATGATCACAGCTATCAGTTTGCAATCGATTGCAACAATATTTTGTTCATCCCTATAATAATTGAGTGGATGAGAATAAGATTTAGAAGGTAATCCTAATTATCAATTGTTGATAGTGGCTTTTAGGTAGCATTTTTTGTTGATTATACTAATAACTTCTTTATCATAGTATGTAGTTGATAATACAATATCCATTAAATAGTAATTCTACCGATTGCAGCAATCAACCATTGATCACAATTGGAATTTAGTAAATGACAACAATAATTTTTACCAAGTTTTCATTGTTTATCTAATAAATCAGCAATAACTTTACAATTAAAATCAAAATTGAGTTGATCACAACAAATGATTGTTGCCCGTAATAATCTACAATCGATTATTTCTACTCAGGAATTATTGTTGATATGATCATAATACTCACAACAATAACAGTACTAGTTTGAAAGAAATTGCTGTTGCAGTCTTGTTGATGAGAACAGCAAAATTATTCATTAAATCAATATTAGTTGTTCGAAGTGCCTATTCAATCGGATACAATATTTAAGGATTGATCAAAATAATGAAATCGATGAATGAAGCAATGAAAATGCTGACAGCTGTTCTATCATCTGACTACTCGTCAACCGATTCCTTTATATTCAACAAAACATTCTTGTTCTTCACAATTACAATATATTTCAATAACAGATATTATAAACAAACAATAAAAGAAAAATAATATCTGACTCTTGCAAAACATCTCTATCCACTCTATATTACGCATGTGCACCCAAGCGTCTACGTCACACCTGACAATGTTACCAACTGTTGGAACAGATGTCTGTGTTGATTGTTTGGAATCAGCTGATTACAACAGTGAATAAACTCTTTCTAGAATAACTACTTTTAATCTATTTATATCATGTGTCTCCTACACTTTTTAAGAAATTCTCAATATTGTTAAATGATTGTAGCGGATATACAGAATAGGTATATACGTACAGTTTATCTGAGTATTATTTTATAATTTGAATCGTTCACACCCAAACTTACCGTGTTTCATCAGCGAAATTCAGGTTTTAGGAGGATTATCTTCTGCATAATCTCAAATACAAAGTTAATCGAAATATTTATTTTTTCATTGCAGAATATTCACCACATGTACCAAACTATAGTTACTTGACATATTCCAAGTGGCATTCATTCTTCAGTACTCATTTTACAGGGGAACAATATTATAAATTAGAGTATAAATCGTATCTTGTAAATAGTATAATCAAATGATGGATCGTCGGAGGATAGATGAATAGGTATCAGTGAATTAAATTCATATCACTTGAGCAAACATTTCAAACTTTATTAATTCTTCTTCAGTGCCCACAAATAATTAAATTTTCTGCAACAATATCACTTTGGAATCGTCTTTATCAAGCATTCTGCTATACCAGCTTTCAATAAGTCCTTGAGCATAACCTTAAAAATATTACATGAAGTTACACTTAAATTACAGAAATAAATCTCTTGATTATAAGAATCGATTTCCTTATAACAATTACATGTTAAAATCATCTTGAAACTTATGCGATCGCTTGTTTGGAAGGATTTATATTGCAAAAAATATGCCTGTTTTCTATTTTGTGCTGAAAATTCATGGTCATTGTGACATTATACTTAATCGCAGAAAATGTTTAAGCATAGCCTAAAATATAACATAAAATTGTCATTCCGTTAATATTATTCAATCAAGCTACTCACTTTATATTTAAAAGATGCGTACATTGTTGTAAACTGGAATTGAAATTTTGCGTGGGAAATAAGTTGGCCACACTGACATTTCATTGTAAATGTCAAAAAAATGATTTTAATTGAAATAAGCTTTATGAAAGCTTAAATTACATTACAAATTATCCAATTTAATGTTTTATTCATATAACCATACATAATATCTTCAATCAATAGTGAATTCTGTAATATCATTGATCACAATTGAAATTGAGTGAAATTGCTGTTGCAGTTTTGTTGATGAGAACAGCAAAATTACTCATGAAATCAATATTAGTTGTTCAAAGTGCCTATTTGATCGCATACAATATTTAAGAATTGATCAAAATAATGGAATTGATGAATGTAGCTATGAAAATGTTGACAGCTGTTGTATCATCTGACTACTCGTTATCCGATTTCTCTATATTCAATAAAACACTCATGTTCTTCACAATTACGATATATTACAATAACAGATATTAGAAACAAACACCAAAGGAAGAATAATATCTGAATCTTACAAAAGATCTCTATCCACTCTATCTTACGCATGCGCACCCGAGTGTCTACGTCACACTGAACAATGTTACCAACTGTTGGAACAACTTCACCTACTCGCTTCATCAGCGCAAGCACTGAACAAGCTCCAGATTCTTCTGTATAAAAAATTAATAATAGGATCCAGTTGAATAAATTGATGTTATGCGTACATAATTTCATCGAGTACTCAATATGATCACTATTGGATAAACATACAACATTCATATAATTTCCGTATTATCTGCAGTAGTTGAAATTTGGAGTGGGGATAAGTGATCCGTAAACGAATGAACATGAACATAGTGAACCAGATCATTTAGATCAGTTCTCCGTGAACGAAAGAATACAGCTTTAATATGTCAGAATTGAAAGTAGAATCATCAAAAAAATATTTCATGTCCAAATTTATATACCATGTGAATAGAAACATCCAAACTGGATAAGAAATAGGTCACTTCTAATGATGCCTGTTCTTTGTTTTGTGTTGAAAATGCATAAATATTGTGACACATTACTTTATTCCAAAAAATTTTTGAGCATAGTCTGAAAAATATCACATAAGATTGTCATTTTGTTAATATTATTCATTTATGCCCGTACTTATAGTCGAATCTCTATCTCGTTCTTGAGTATTACTTGGCCAAGTCGAGGTGAAGTCACCATAGATACTTACTTGAAAATCTATCCTCTAGTCGATACTTCGTGGATTCCTGGTGAAGTTCGAGATTTCTTGTTTTTGACATATATTTGATTGATATGTTTGACGTTCATGACAGTATTTGCGAAATATTCCAGTTTGTATACTGAATTCAACCTATTTTTGGACAATTTGATTGGAAAAATAGGTTTCAGTAAGTATGTATACCTCTATGGCATATATTCATGTTGGAAATACAAATGTCAAAAATAACTGACACGAATACTTGAGCACGACTCAAGGTAGCCTTGTAGTAGACTCAAGTGAAGCCGGAGTCAAGGAAACGCGAAGTATTACTCCGTAGCCAAGTAACGACTATTGGTAATATTCGCATACTTGAGCAATTCTCAAGTCTGAGATCGAGCGAAGTATCGACTATAAGTACGGGCATTATACTACTTACCTTTTATTTGTGTACATTGTTGTAAACTGGAATTGGAATTTTGCGTAAAAGCGAGTACGCATGTACATTCTCTCATTAGGAAATAAGTTGGCAATACTGAATTCATTTAAACGTCATAAAAATAGTTATCTCATTATTTAAACATAATAGAAGCATAAAATTTATCAAGAATTATTCGCTCATGTTTGTAATTAATATGATAATACATAATATCCGTGAATAATATAGAAATTCTACAATATTCAATGTGATAATATTGAGATTCAAACGTCAAAACTGTCAGATGACATTGATGTTCAACAATTAAAAATTCCTGGCAACTGGATCTGATTTTTTTTGTCCAATTTTCGTCGGTTTTTGATTTTTTGCACAAAATCTATGAGACGGAAAAAATTTAGACCCTTAAAAGGCACTCCTCCTGAAGAATACCAAATTTGTAAGAAAAAAATCATAATAATCCGAATTTTGGTTTAGGCTGTGGCTTAGGGCAGGTCTAAGCGCTAGGCTTCGCAGCTCCATATGTGAACCGCCTCCGGCAGAAATAATTTCTTAATAAGATTAGTCCCAATCATAATTTCAGCGTACAGAATTCTCCTGCTCCATATTATATTTCTGCATTTTTCCCTATTCGTGATTTTTTTTTTTTATAGACAATACTCAATGTTATTTCATGTATTTATCTGGAGAAAAATTATTGATTTCAACTTCTTCACGAATTACAGAGACTCTAGGCGTCCAAATATGTACCGCCTCTCTGACAAGAATTCTTCCTTGACAAGATCAGTCTCGGATGTGAATTGAGCTTACGTAATTCCCCTGATTCATATTAAATTACTACACTTTTCTCTGCCCGTGATGACATTGATTGACAGTTTCCAATCATATTTAGGTATAAATCCTTAAGAAAATCATCGATTTTATTCCCTTTGGATTAGCGACGAGATGGCGAGATTGTTTCTCTAGTAGAACTATCTTTTCAAAAGAACCTCTCTTGCCGCACAATTTCCAATATTATACATAGGTCTTGATACTCACCAGTAAGGGTATTCATTATTAAAGCAGCCTATTAGTTATTCAAACCACTACAGACGGTCTTACGATCGACAAAATAAGTGTGCGAGGAAAACAGAAAATGTGCATCAGAAAGACAAGAAACAGCGATTCGAATAATTCAAGTCTGGATTGAATATTTAATTTCACATCCTAAAATTCATTGATATATAGCACTCAATATCAATAATATTCAAAATATTGCCATCAAATGGCAATATAATTCCTAATATTTCATAATAATCAAATTTAATTCCTTTGTTTTCACAAAAATGGATATTTAAACTTGTGACAAATGAATGTTTCCCTCAATCTCCCTTCAACAATTATCATAAGTAGATTTATAATCATCAACTACAATATACAGTATTCGTCCTTCAAAGTTTCAGTTCATCATGACAACAAAGAGAAAATTATGAACCCCTCATTTTGGCCTACTGGGACTTGTATCAAGCCTTTTTTTCAACGGATCCTCGCATCCAAAGACAAATTCTAACCCCTAATATCAAATTGCTTTTCCCATATGAAAATAATTTGAAAAAGTTGATAAATGCAAATTCTAATGTAAGTATATTTCACATCAATGTTCAGTCATTAACGAATAAGACAGATCAGATATTACTTTTTTGAAATGAATACTCTTTCGACATAATATGTGTAACTGAGCACTGGCTTGATATTAATTCACTTGAAACTGTAAATTTATTTCCTTATATATTGATATCATCCTTTTGCAGAGAACCTGGTTAACATGGCGGAGTGGCTATCTTTGTCAAAAATTGCTCTAATTTTAAATCTATCAATTTGGACGATTTCAATGTTGCTTCTAACATTGAAATGAGTGCTGTGGAAATAATCAGCCAAAATATTGTTCTGATTGCTGTTTATAGAACAGGTTTGGGAAGATTTGATATTTTCATGACAAAATTTGAAGATATGCTCAATAAATACAGGTGCTATAACAGAACATTTATAATAGCTGGAGATTTCAATATTGAATTTGCTGAAAGAATCTCGAATAAAAATGCAGTAGAGTTCATAAATTTGATAACTTCTTTTGGTCTTCAAATTGGCATAAATGAGCCAACAAGAATTACAAAAAACACCATCAGTTGCATAGATAACTTTTTAACAAATGTGAGTGCAGACTTTAAAGTGGGTGTGACGGAACCGGGCCTATCTGATCACAAGGGTCAATATTTTGTTTTGCTTAATAATACTGGTAACAATGAAAAACTTAAATCTACAACAGTAAGGTCTTTTACTCAAAAAAATATTTTATATTTTAAAACAGCTTCGAATTATACAAATTTTCATGATGTTTTTATTAACTGTACACTTTCAGTTGAGGAATATTCGAACTCCATGATCAATTGGTTGTCTATTTTAATAGATATATACTTTCCACTGCAAAAATGTCGAATTAAACCGAGATCTCCTCCAGTAAGCTGGTTTAGTTCACAACTTGCTCACATGCGACAAGTAATATCTTACTTAAAAATCTGCTTTGATAGTACAAAAAACTATCACTATTTTAAGCTCTATAAATTGAAATTGAAAGAGTATAGAACCGAAATTGAGCGTAGTAAACGGAATGCTTACAATACTTTTATTCAAAATTCAAATAATACAAGCAAAGATGCTTGGCGTTTAATAAATTTTGAACGTAATAAATTGGTTGAAGATAAGTTACATTCAGATCTTACACCCGATGATTTCAATAAATACTTTACTAACGTGGCAGTTAATGTTATAGAAAAAATCTCAAATGATAATCTCGAAGCGCAAGATATTTTGATGAGTACTGACAATATCACAATCAATTTCTCTCTACAACCTACAGATGTTGTTGAGGTTCATAAAGCAATTGAGTCATTAAAAAATTCAAATTGTCTTGACATTTACAATATAAGCAATGATTTTTTGAAGAAGATTATTGAGTATATTGTTGAACCTTTAACGATATTCATAAATAAATGTTTTGAAGATGGTACATATCCTGCCAGTTTAAAAAAAACAAAGGTCATTCCAGTCTTCAAAAAAGGTGATCAGAATAAGGCTGAAAATTATAGACCCATTTCTATCATACCTACGCTCTCAAAAGTTGTTGAAATAATTATTAAAAATAGATTAATCTCATACTTTGAAATAAATAATTTAATAAGTGAGCAACAATATGGCTTCCGTACTGGACGTTCAACAACTCAAGCCGTTTATAATATCATACAAAATTTAATTGAAGGCCTAGAAAAAGGTCATCACATGGAAATCACACAGTGTGACCTTTCCAAGGCTTTTGACTGTGTGTCTCATGCTATATTACTCAATAAATTGGAGTATTACGGTATTACTGGCACACCTTTGAAATTATTCAATTCATATTTACAAAATAGAATTCAATGTGTAAGTACCAATGGCAAATTTTCAGACTTTAGAAATATAGACCATGGGGTTCCGCAAGGCTCAATTCTGGGTCCGTTACTCTTCTTGATATATATAAATGATTTTAGCGACTTTATTAAACCATGTAATTGTATACTTTTTGCTGATGACACGACACTCATTAGAAGTGTTTCAAATTATGAGACACTTCTCATTGATAGTGCTTTGATTCTGCAAAGAGCTGAGGACTGGTTTGCTGCTAATTGTTTGTAACTGAATAAAGAAAAAACGCAGCAATTATTAGTATCGAATAATACTACTAGTAATGCTGGAAAATTCATATCAGTTTTGGGCTTGCACATTGAATCATCTTTGAATGGTTTTACACACATACAGTATATAAGCAAAAAATTATCAAGCGTATTATTTTTACTCAGAAGATTGAGAAACCTTGTTGATTTAAACAACTTGAAAATAGCCAATTTTGCTTTGTTCAACTCAATTATATCCTACGGGATTATATTGTGGGGTAATTCAGTCCATGCCATTAAAATTTTTCGCTCGCAAAAAACAGCAATTAGAATAATAAGTGGCCTCAACGCTAGGGATCATTGTCAGAATGCTTTCGTCAAATTAGGGATTATGACTTTTCCTTCATTATATATTCTTCATTCTCTAATAGAAATTCATAAAACGAGAAGAAATTACTTGAGAAACAAAGATATACACTCATATAATACTAGATCTGCTGACTTATTGAGAAAACCTTGTTTCAAATTACAAAAATCGAAAAATAATACTCTTAATCCAGACTTATTCAACATCCTACCTGAAAGTATTAGTAATTTGAATTTGAGAAAATTCAAAGTAGTAATAAAAAAATTTCTGATTAGTAAATCCTTTTACGACATAAATGAATTTATAACTTATAAATTCGATGAAAATGAGTTTTGATGTGGAATATACTTACTATTCTTATATTTTTACTTTATTCGATACTGACATATTACAAACAATATTTTTTTTGTAAAGTAATGAAATATACAATATACAATAAATTACAGCTTCTCACATCTTGAGGAACTGATGATAACTAAATATCTCAATAAGAGTCAATCCCTTACCAATGGTAGTGAGATGCTAGTGTCAAGTCCTATATATAAGACCGTGGTGCGTGAATTAACATGTTCTATTCTTGCATCGAAAACTGCAAAAGTTTTTCAAATTGCTAATAGCCCTAAAAAAATACTTTACTTCATGTATTAAATTTGCAACAATGTAAGAGTTGGCGAACATCATTTATTTCTTGTACATTCATGTTGTTCCTTCCAATTTGCAACATGTTCTGTCGAACTCATCGTCAACGCTACCATCGTCAAACCTTGGCTTGCGACGTCCAAATATGAGTATTAATAACTCTTATTTTACATTGATAATAATTATTTCCCTACTTTAAAAGAATTCATCGAATTTTATAATAAATGAAATAAAATCGCAAATTATTTTGGGAGATGTTCCAGGTGAATGTTGTGCCAATTCATGAAGGAATCAATCTGAGTTATTTTTTATCACTTATGCAGAATGCGTACTACTTTGCACACGTAAATAGCTCTTTGGCTTTTGAGTGCGCCAGGTATAATTTATGTGCGACAAGTAAACGTGTCGCACGCAAACCATTTATCGCTCGGAAAAATAAGTGCAATATAGTACTTATCCTGCATTCGTAATAAAAAATAGTATTCTCAACTTGTGCAGTATTGTCAATTGCCCACTTCGCTCTCGTGGGCAATCAAAAACTTATCGCACTTGTTGCACAATATACTATTATATTCTTGGATAAGTACTACCGTTTATGAAATAAACGCAAAGAACTCTAAAGTTCCATCAAAGAGATTTTGGTACCACCGATTGAATATATCTTATTCATGAATATGAACCTATTGTTTTGATAAAAAACTTGAATGTGAAATTTTAGTCGAAAATTTCTAGCCGTTCTCAAGTTATCGTGCTTTCAGAAATGAACAAACACAACGACTGACTCTCTTTTAAATTATGTTTTTTTGAGTTCAGTAGGGTCTGGAACGTAGAGATTCATTGAAAGCGTTAACTGTCCTCATACTTTTGATCCCAATTTTAAATGAAGTTGCATACCAATATCGGAAAAAAATTGAGAGTAATTACAATAAAACACATTTCTTCTCCATTGTCTTCTACACCTGATTTATAAGCCATTCAATAAGTTCATTTTCCTATCAATTTCGACCCTTGTAACAAAATCAGGATATACGATGTGACACAATGATCGAATTCAAAAAGAAACTGCTCTTCCAGGTCTGAACAAAGAATAAGGGCGTTTTTTATCTTCAATGTAATTTTGAGAATTCAAACTTTTCTCGGGAAGCTTATTTCCACACAAGCAAAAACGCTATGAACCTCACTCTCATATATTTGTGCAAAATTTTATTACAAAAGGCAGATTGGCTCCAAATACATCTCCAAGGATATTTTAAATCCGAAGCGAATTTGTGCAAATCAATTGTAAGTTGAGACTCAATTAAATCAATATTAGTTGTTCGAAGTGCCTATTTAATCGAATACAATATTTAGGGATTGATCAAAAAAATGAAATCGATGAATGGAGCAATGAAAATACTGACAGCTGTTCTATCATTCGACTACTCGTCATCCGATTCTTTTATATTCAACAAAACATTCTTGTTCTTCACAATTACAATATATTTCAATAACAGATATTATTAACAAACAATAAAAGAACAATAATATCTGACTCTTGCAAAACATCTCTATTCACTCTATATTACGCATGCGCACCCAAGCGTCTACGTCACACCTAACAATGTTACCAACACTGTTGGAGCAGATGTCTGTGTTGATTGTTTGAAATCTGCTGATTACAACAGTGAATTCCTACTTACCCGTATAATCTACCACCATTTTCCGCGAAAACTCTTTCTAGAATAACTACTTTTAATCTATTTATATCATGTGTCTTCTACACTAATTGAGAAATTTTCAATATTGTTAAATGATTATAGTGGATATACAGAATAGGTATATACGTACAGTTTATCTGAGTATTATTTCATTATTTAAATCGTTTACATCCAAATTTATCGTGTTTTATCAGCGCAATTCAGGTTTTAGGAGGATTATCTTCTACATAATCTCAAATACAAAGGTAATCGAAATATTTATTTTTTCATTGCAGAATATTCACCACATGTACCAACCTATAGTTACTTGACATATTCCAAGTGGCATCTATTCTTCAGTACTTATTTAACAGGGGAACAATATTATGAATTACAGTATAAATCGTATCTTGAAAATAGTATAAAAATGATGGATCGTCGGAGGATAGATGAATCAGTATTAATGAATTAAATTCATACCACTTGAGCAAACATTCCAAATTTTATTAATTCTTTTTCAGTGCCTACAAATAATTGAATTTTCTTCAACAATATCACCTTGGAGTCGTATTAAATAAATAATACGTTCTTCGAAAAGTATTTTTAAAAAGTTTTATTGTTGCAGAAATGGAATATAAACTGAACTTAACTCGAATGGTTAGAATACAGGGTTTTTATACTAACTTAACGCTGACACGAATAATATGAGAGAATGAAATCATCTGACTACATTTCTATATACATAACTCTCCCCTTCTTTAAGAGAGGATTTCATTCTTTCAAAAAGGATTTCTACTTTGAGTTTCTATTTCTTTTAATTCTAATTCTTTTTCTTGTTTCAAGTTAGAATTCCTTTTCCATTTGAAATTATTCTTATTTCTAAAAACTATGATTAACATAATTAAAATAATAACAAATAATACAGTGATTACAAAAGAGTTGATATATCCGTGATAATTTTCCTCTACTACTATTTCTTGTAATTTGGGAACTTCTTTAACCATTATATTTTCTTTATTAACTTGTTTTAATTCTAAATTTTTATTTGTGAATTGATTATCGTCAAAATCTAAATTTATATTTTCAAAAACTGTTTCTGTCGCTTTTGTGATTTTCTTTCCTAGATTATAATTATCAATTTTACAATGTCCATTTGTTTGAAATCTATAAACTCCTTCAATTTGTTGGTGTTTAATCCTATTTTTACATTTTATTTCTATATCCTTATTCATTGCACTGGCTATTATTGCTAAGTTCTCATTTTCTATTTTGATGATCAAAAATGCGTCATTTATTTTATGATACTCACATTCTTTATTGTTATGATGAATAACAATATTTCTAACACAATTGCTAGTTTCTACGCAGTTTGTTTCACAAAAATAATTATTGTTTATTCTATTGCAACTGTATGTATTAAATAATTTGTCTTGCTTAAAAATTATCAATTCCTTTTCTACGTTTATAATAAACATTTCTTTATTGTTAACATTGGGTATCGGAGCGATTTGAAATAATTTATTATTTACATCATTATGGTATATTGGGATTTCTAATAAATATTCAATCTGATCATCATTAATTCTACAATGACTGGTGATTTGTTCGGTCAACTCCCAAAAATTTAAGTTTTGATCTATTTCTAAAATGATTTTGTTCAATTCGCCTCTAGTTATTATAGAGCTATGAATTTTATTTAAACTACAAAAAGTTAAACTTGTTTCTATTTCATCTAAAATTTCTATCAAATTTATACTCAATAAAATTAATTGGTTAACTATATCTTTAATTTTTGGAACATTCTGCCAATTTATAATTTCTCCTAACATACCATCCATTTGCATTATTTTTGATTTAAATACTAATTCGTTGTGCTGAATATTATCAATTTGCTTATTAAATCTGGAAATCATTTCTTTATTAGTTCGTATATTCTCTAAATTTTGTTCTTGGAGGATATGCTGATTTTTTTGTATTTTTTCAAATAATTGATCATATTTTTCGGCATCTTGTGAATCTAAATTTCCTGATATACTTTCAATAATAGTCCCTAACCCATTTATTAATCCTCTTTCACTACGTTCATTATATTATTTTACTTTTCAATCTAAAAATATTAAAATTCAAAATATTCATATAAGTTTGCATTTCTCTTTTGTAATTAATGTCTATAGTTTCTTTATCTAACTTCAAGAATATCTCATTTTTATAATTAATTATTTTATTATATTCTAACTGTAAGTTATCTATATTATAATAAGAGTATGAATAGTGGGATGCTTTATAAACATTAACTTGTCCTAGGTCTAGTATGTTAATACCAGGATTGTCTGTCAGTAGGGTCAGTTCTTCTCCTTCGCAGAAACATCTGCAACATAAAGTCGTTTTCTCTTGATTTTGTCAATTTTATGTCTTTTATCAGGATTTATTTTTATCACTCCTAATTTGGAATTATATTGTCCGATTTTATGAATTTTGAACAATGGTTTCTTGATTTTCTGTATTCTCCTCTTTCCTCCTTTGATAATGCACTATCAAATTTCAAATTATCTAAATTTTGATTTAATGGTTTCTGTTCCAAAAATCTTCTATTCTTTTCTACATTAATGTTCTTATCTACTTTCTCTTTCAATGCTCTAAGTTTATCTTGCCATTCTTGCAGATAATCTTCGTTACAATTTTTAAATTTCAAAATTTGGTTTTCTCTTTCTGAGCCGAAAAGTATTTCATTTGGTGTAAATTTAGTTACTGAATTTATTGAGTTATTATAAGCTATTAAAGCTAATTGTATCTTCTTGAAATTTTTCTGATCTTTGAAATGTTCCCTTTGATTCAAAATTCTTAAATGTTCGATTATTGTGGAGTGGAATCTTTCAATTACTCCGTTAGATTTAGGGTTGTCCACACATGTCATGTGGATTGTGATATTGTATGTTTTCAGTAAATCTTTAACTGAATTATTATTGAATTCAGTTCCACTGTCAAAGATTATTTCATTAGGAATTTGGTACTGAGAAAAGTAGTTTAAAAGTCCGTTGGTAATTCCAATAGCAGAAGGTGTTTTAATATACACTAATTGGGCAAATTTGGAAAAAGCGTCAATGAGAGTTAAATATTTTTTGTTTTCCAACGTCAATGTATCGATATGTAAAATGTCAAAAGGGAATTTGGGAGATGGTGTAAGGTCTTCAGGAGTCTGATAAGGATTTCGTTCGTATTTATTTTGTTGACATAATGTCACAATTATTAATATATTTTTGTATGTCCAAAAACATATTAGGCCAGTAAAATTTGCGTTTTAATTTTTGGTATGTCTCTAGAATGCCTCTATGATTGGTTTTTCCTAAATGATAATTCGAAATTGTTTCTAACTGATCTTCGGGTCTTATTATATCTTCAAATACTTCTATACATTGGATCAACTTATAAGTTTCTTCGCTAAAGTTTTCCTGTAAAACTTCATTTATGGGTATGAGTATATCTTTATCAAACAAACAATAATAATTTACACGGGGAACCAAATAATCTTTTATGAATTTGAAAATTCTTGTTTTTAAGTCAGTTGCTTTCAATTTAATCATAAATCTTTGTTTGTTACCGAATATTTTTAAAAGTTGACACACTGTCTCTTTGTCGTGTTTTTGGATGATTATCTGATTCTTACCAACATCAATACAAGTGTCCTTATAGGTTATTCCGTTAAGTTCATTTTCGTCTGCTGAATGTACTGTGTCTAAGTCTTCTTCGTCAATACTTGCAATTAAACTTTCAATTTCATCATTCACATTTATTTCTTCTTGAACTATTTCATGAATTACTATTTTGACATGAGTCTCTTTAAAAATTTCTTTCAACAGTCTTTCTATTTTTGCAAATGGGATTTGATCTAAGCCTTCGTTTTGAACTAAATAATTCTTTAACTTAATTAAACAATCTTTAATATTATCTAATACAGGTTTGTTAAAATAATCTTGTTTCGTTATCAAGTGTAGAATTTTATATTTATTTTGGAAAATGGGTTGAATAATTAAATTCTGATCTTTATTGTTTATGTTGATTAAATAATTTTTACTATCGAATTTTTCATCAATTTGTTTGGCGAAACCCTTTCCTAATTTAAAATCTTGTGAAATGCAATGTACTTAGTTACAGGGTTTGTCAAATATGTTGTCATCAGTCTTAATAATTTGAAATTCCGGTCTTATTCTCGAAAGTGCATCTGCGTTGGAATTTAAGGTTCCTTTTTTATATTCTATTTCGTAGGAATACTCATCTAATTTGATTCTCCATCTCATTAATTTTGAATTTGGATCTTTCAAACTCATTAATCATGTCAGGGGTCGATGATCTGTTCGGATTATAAATTTTGTGCCATACAAATAGGGTCTAAAATATTTTACTGCCCAAACTATTCCAAGTAATTCTTTTTCCGTTGTGCTATAATTAATTTCGTGGTCATTCAATGTTCTAGATGCATAGGCTATTGGCATATCTTTGCCGTTTATATTTTGACTTAAAATTGCGCCTATGGTAAAATTACTCGCGTCAGTTGTGACGATAAATCATTTTTCAAAGTCAGGGTATTGCAATATCGGGGCATTAATTAGTAAATTTTTGCTATTGTTGAAACTCTCTCTATATTCCTTGTTGTCTGTGTTTATTATTTGTCCTTTTTTCAAGTAGGTAGTCATTGGTTTGGTGAGCTTTGCAAAATTCGGAATAAATTTTCTATAATAGCCTAAAAGTCCTGAAAATTATTTGATCTCTTTTGAAGTTTTTGAAATAGGAAAATTCTTTACAGCTTCAATTTTTGCGGGGTTAGGCTTTAAACCATCCTTCGAAACTATATGGCCAAGGTAAGCTACTTCTTTACACATAAATTCGGATTTATCTAATTGAATTTTTAAATTATATTGTTTCAATTTGGAGAAGATTTTTCGTATATTATCACAATGTTCTTGCAAAGACGTTCCTAATATTATAATATCGTCCAAGTAGACAAGACAGATTTTATCTATGTAATCTCTTAAAACATAATTCATAAGTCTTTGAAACGTGGCGGGGGCATTCTTAAGTCCGAATGGCATTCTTAAAAATTTAAAATGTCCCTCATCTGTGCTGAAGGCGGTTTTTGGAATAGATTCAGGGTGCATTTGTATTTGATGGAAACCTGAGGTTAGATCTAATGTAGTATAGTATATATTCTTTCCTAATTTATCTAAAACTTCTGTAATGTTTGGAATAGGGAATTTGTCATCTATTATTTTTGCATTTAGCTTCCTATAATCTATGACCATTCTAAATTTTCTTTCGCCTGAAGCGTCTAATTTCTTGGGGACCATTCACACAGGTGACGACCAGGGTGAATGACTTTCTTGTATAATTTTGTTATCTAGTAAATTTTTGATTTGCTTATTAATTTCTTTTTTGTTAATTTCAGGATATCGATAAGATCTAGTATAGATAGGAGTATCATCTTTGCTAATTATTTTATGTTGAATAACGTCCGTATGTGTTAACATGTCTTTTTCTTTTGAGAAAATATTCTCATATTCTTTTACTAATTTATAAAGTTCTCTTTGCTCTTCCAAATTCAAATGCTCTGCTCTAATTTTAATTTCTTTAATGTTATTCACAGAATTTTGATTTTCAAAATATTGTATTTTATAATTTTTATTTTGGATAGTGATTATATTTTTACTGAAATCTATCTTAACTTGCATTTCAATCATTGTTGGTAGACTCAATAATAAGTTGAATTGTTTATGAAAATCATGCAAATAAAATTTCAAATCATCACCTTCGAATTGCAAAATTACGTATTCGTTTCCATTATGTTCTCCTATCGCAGTTTTAAAATTAAATTTTTCCTCATAAATTTTAGATTTTTGAATATTATTATAAACATATGTTTTACTAATCAAATTAATAGTGGATCCAGTGTCAATCAACATATAATAATCTTTCATTTTCAAAAAGGGTAGCCGAGAATTTTGATATATATTTAGGATTTCTCGTGGATATTCGGGGGTACTTCTAAAAAAGGACTTTCCTCTTCTATATTTTCGTCCTGATCATTGTCTGAAATTTTGTCAGTAATATAATTATATTCTTCTTCATCAAAATTTTGAGTTTCATCATCGTCGAAAGTTTCAGTATTGTTAATCTCTTCTACCGCGTAGTTTGGTCGATGAGTTCCAATTTGTTTATTTTGTTGAGTGAAGTAATTGTTGGATCTTGCAAAATTTTGCTTAGGTTGGAATGTTTGTCTGGTTTGATGTGACATAGGGATCGGTCTGACGTTCTGTGCACTTCTTATTCTTTGTTTAGGGGCAAATCCATGATTATTTGGATTTTTATTTTGAAAAGTTACGTTTCCGGTAGGAAAATTTGTTCCGGGAAATCTCTGGGGAGGAATACTGGGAAGTTGTCTAGTAATTGTTTTCGGATTTGGAATGAAGTTTGGATTTGGTTTAAGGTATTGAAAGTCGTTCTGTAATAATATTTCTATGTCATTTATAGTCTGTGGATTTCTGGTTGCTAAATTGTTTCTATATGGGTCGTTAATAGTAGAAATAAAATTATTAATTATTAATTTTTCGGCAAATCTGATTGTAACTATTTTTGTGCCGGGATCATCCTCTTCAATGCTAACTCTTGATTTGAAGCTCAGGAATTTTTCTTTTGTTATTTCTAATAACTTATATGGATTTTTAATATTTTTCATTTTCAATACTTCGTTAATTATTGTAACGGAATTACTTTTATCTTTGAAAGTATTTGCTAAATGGGTTCTCAATTCAGTCCAATTATTAAATTCTAAATCTTTTATGCTATCTAAAGCGCGCTCCGTGATCTTATTTTTTATGTTTAAAAATGTAATTGCTCTATCAAAATCATCTAGGGGTGGATTGAGAGTACCGAAGAGATTCTGGACAGTATTAACTGCATTTATAAAATTACTCAATTTATTTGGGTCTCCATTATAAACTGGAATGGAGTTTGAAGCAGAATTAATTTTTTTAGTTCTATCAGCCTTTGTTACTGGATTATTAATTGAAATTATATTCTCAATCTCTAAAATTGAATGTAGTAGATCTGAATTATCTTCCAGTTTGAGTATTTATCACTTATCCTTTATGTTACAACATTAATAAATTTTAAATTAAAAATTGGAGAATTATTAAATTTTAATGTGTGTTGTAATAAAGTGGCTCTGTGTCGGAGCTCGATTTCCGTCCTAACAGCTTCAGCCGTTCAGGAAATCCCTGTGTTATTTTTGTTAAATTTAATATTGTGTTGTGAAATAAGTGGCTCTGTGTCGGAGCTCGATTTCTTTCTTAACAGCGTTAACCGTTCCAGAAATCCCTGAGTTTATTGTTAATGTGTTTTGTTAGTAACAATAATATTTTTTTTCAATTATATATTTGAGTTGTGAAATATTTTCCCACTTACAATGAGACCATACTTGCTAAAACTGCGATAATCTGCATTGGAATTGGACACCGCTCGTTCTCGGCTTACGGAATCTGGGCGATGCTCTTTGCTTAGAGGTTGACGGACCTGGCTCGTTCTACGTTTCCTGGTGAATTCTCTGCTTGTGGAATCACCGGCTCTCGTTCTGCGGCTCTTTGGTACGGAGTTCGAAGTTTTGTTTTTCAGCTTTTGAGAAGATCTGGGCTTTGCGTTTAGCAGCTCTGTAGATTCTTCTTGATTATAGTTTTGGACCGTAATAAATCGTAAAAACGAAACAGCGAAATGGTATTAACGAATTGAACTCTTGACTTGAGCTTTCGACCGAAATACTGTTTACGGATCCTACCGACGGCGCCAAATAAATAATACGTTCTTCGAAAAGTATTTTTAAAAAGTTTTATTGTTGCAGAAATGGAATATAAACTGAACTAAACTCGAATGGTTAGAATACAGGGTTTTTATATTAACTTAATGCTGACACGAATAATATGAGAGAATGAAATCTTCTGACTACATTTCTATATACATAACTTATTCATCAAGCATTCTGCTATACCAGCTTTCAATAAGTCCTTGAGCATAACCTTAAAAAAATTACATGAAGTTACACTCAAATTACAGAAATAAATCTCTTGAATATAAGAATCAATTTCCTTATAACAATTACATGTTGAAATCATCTTGAAACTTATGCGATCGCTGGTTTGAGAGGATTTATATCGTACAAAATATGCCTGTTTTTTTATTTTGTGCTGAAAATGCATTGGCATTGTGACATTATACTTTATTCCAGAAAATGTTTGAGCATAGCCTAAAAAATATAACATAAAATTGTCATTCTGTTAATATTATTCAATTAAGCTACTCACTTTATATTTATAAGATGTGTACATTGTTGTAAACTGGAATTGAAATTTTGCGTGAAAGCGAGTACGCATGTACAGTCTCTGTGTGGAAAATAAGTTGGCAATACTGACATTTCATTGTAAATGTCAAAGAAATGACTTTCATTGAAATAAGCTTTATGAAAGCTTGAATTACATTACAAATTATCCAATTTTATGTTTTATTCATATAATCATACATAATATCATCAATCAATAGTGAATTCTGTAATATTTTGAATATTATTATAAATACCTGTATATCAAACTTGACAAGAGCGTCTTGATGTTCATCAAATTTATAGTATTGATAGCTTGATATTATCTCGAGCTGTCACTTTTGACAGTTCTCACTGATGGTTTTTGATTTTGCCTGTAAATACTATACACGTTATAATTTTTAAACATATAATAGGCACTTCTCCTCGTAAATACGCAATTTATAAAAAAAAAATCAAAAATCGAGTGAACCGTTTGCGCTGTAGCCTCGGGCAAAGTCAAATTAGTAATCCCTACACTTGGCCTTTTAGTATAGTGGATGTGACTGCGTTGCATTTTTTGTTGATTATACTAATAACTTTTTCATCAAAGTATGAAGTAAATAATACAATGTCCATCAAATACTCATTCTATCGATTGCAACAATCAATCATTGATCACAATTGGAATTGAGTGGAATTGCTGTTGCGGTCTTGTTGATGAGAACAGCAAAATTATTTATGAAATCTATATTAGTTGTTCAAAGTGCCTATTTGATCGCATACAATATTTAGGAATTGATCAAAATAATGAAATTGATGAATGTAGCTATGAAAATGATGATAACTGTTGTATCATAACAGATATTATAAACGAACACTAAAAGAAGAATAATATCTGACTCTTACAAAAGATCTCTATCCACTCTATCTCACGCATGCGCACCTGAGTGTCTACGTCAGGGAGTACCGGGAGTGATAACTCAATGTTAAAAATTATGCGCATGAGCGTAGTTGCGGCCGCTGCCACCGAGGTCTCTGATAGCTGTGTAACCATGGTTTCCGATCCAAATTAGTTTTTTGTAGTTATGTACTATACATAGAAAAGTCAAAGAAATTTTTCAAAAATACGTGTATTATAAATGTTTGTACATGTGAATCAATGTTATCAACAGAATATTTGTGCAAATATCAGATTTTGAGATACAATATAGAGTTACTTTATGCATAAAGTGTGATCCAATTGTAGTAAATAGATCCGCAGTTGTTAAATTCATTCAAAATTTGTGGTAAAAACGCTATCAATCAATGAATTTGAATAATCTATTTTTGTAGAATGTCTTCTCCCACTGTGGATCATACTTTCTACAGTATTGCAATACATCCAATATCTTACAAACTTCAAATTAAATATAAGTAATTTCATATGCCTGAAGTTTGACCCAACTCTATAGTTATGTAAATTGGTAATTTGAGCTAAAATTACTTAAGAGTGTCTCTATTTTCAAGAAATGTCCTAATTCTTCACTAATTCTTCCAATTGTAGGTCATACTTCATGTTGAAATTGCTTAACACAGTACTTAAACTCCATTGTGAAAAAAAGTAGGAAGACATTGGATACAAATGTTCAAAAAAACTTGAAGTTGTTTTATTAGAGCATAAAAATCAGTAGCCGTATTTAGGTCTCTTAAATTCAATCTTGAATCACTTATGGTGACAAATAGACATTAGATAAAAACTAGAATGAGTAATAACAGAATTGAAAAAAAAAAAATTGGACGAAAATCACTAATTCAAGACTGTAACCAGTTCAAATTGTTTTGAGATGTGATTTATCGGGGAAATTAATAAAATTAAGAAGATTGATAGATTCGAAGTATTTTTATCAAATAATTACTGAATTTTTCGAATATAGTTTGAGCTAAAGTGACGTTTTCCATTGTCTTTACTTCATTTGAACTTGCATGCATCTTACTGTCTCAGCAAAGTCACTTTTACAGTATTTATTATTTTTTCTTCACAAATATTCAATTTTTTCTTCATTCCATCTCCTATATAACGACTGGAAAATCATTAAGCACTTTCGAGAAGAGTATGAACCTATTGAACTTTCTTCGACTACCTGAATTCTAATGTAACGTCGAGACTGAAGAGTATTACTTTTTCTTGGTTTTATATGATATAGAGAAATTGGCGCATCTTCCGTAACAAATATTCATTTTCAGTTCTAGCACCACGTTATTATTGCAGCTGGCAAATGTTCATCGATCCCAAATGCTTCTTATTCATTTATTGTTTGAAACTCCAGGTATTTGTGAGGTCCAGAAAATAACTCAACCCGATAGTTATCATTGTGCTTGAACTAAATCATGTATAATTGCATTTGTACTGATATAAAAACTGCAGGTCGCCGAATAGAACCAACAGATGTGCGCCTAGAATAATTATATTTTATAACATGCGAACAGAAAAATATGAGACAAACTTACAATTGACTTGCAGTACTTGCTCTTTAATAGCTTTTTATAGCGTTTAACTATTAAAATCAATACACAAACACAACTGGAAATTGGAAAAATTATAAATTGATATTGACAAATAATCTTATTTACTTACATCGACATTTGTTCAAATTTTTTCGATGGTAACTAAGATTCAAGATTCAAATTGAATTAAAAAATAGGTGCGGCCGCTCCCGTTAGATGGTAGTAGCTAAGCGCCAGATTCTTCCATTTAAGTGATCTCTCCCGGTACTCCCTGGTCTACGTCACACTGAACAATGCTACCAACTGCTGGAACAACTTCACCTACTCGCTTCATCAGCGCAAGCACTAAACAAGCTCCAGATTCTTCTGTATAAAAAATTAATAATAAGATCTAGTTGAATAAATTGATGTTATGCGTACATAATTTCATCGAGTACTCAATATGATCTCTATTGGATAATCATACAACATTCAAATAATTTCCGTATTATCTGCAGTAGTTGAAATTTGGAGTGGGGATAAGTGATCCGTAAACGAATGAACATGAACATAGTGAACCAGATCATTTAGATCAGTTCTCCGTGAACGAAAGAATACAGCTTTAATATATCAGAATTGAAAGTATAATCATCAAAAAAATATTTCATGTCCAAATTTATATACCATGTGAATAGAAACATCCAAACTGGATAAGAAATAGGTCACTCCTAATTATGCCTGTTCTTTGTTTTGTGTTGAAAATGCATAAATATTGTGACACATTACTATATTCCAAAAAATTTTTGAGCATAGTCTGAAAAATATCACATAAGATTGTCATTTTGTTAATATTATTCATTTATGCCCGTACTTATAATCGAATCTCAATCTCGTTCTTGAGTATTACTTGGCCAAGTCGAGGCGAAATCACCATAGATACTTACTTGAAAATCTATCCTATAGTCGATACTTCGTGGATTCCTGGTGAAGCTCGAGATTTCTTGTTTTTGACATATATTTGATTGATATGTTTGACGTTCATGACAGTATTTGCGAAATATTCCAGTTTGTATACTGAATTCAACCTATTTTTGGACAATTTGATTGGAGAAATAGGTTTCAGTAAGTATGTATACCTCTATGGCATATATTCATGTTGGAAATACAAATGTCGAAAATAACTGACACGAATACTTGAGCACGACTCAAGGTAGCCTTGTAGTAGACTCAAGTGAAGCCGGAGTCAAGGAAACGCGAAGTATTACTCCGTAGCCAAGTAACGACTATTGGTAATATTCGCATACTTGAGCAATTCTCAAGTCTGAGATCGAGCGAAGTATCGACTTTATGTACGGGCATTAAACTACTTACCTTTTATTTGTGAGATGTGTACATTGTTGTGAACTGGAATTGGAATTTTGCGTAAAAGCGAGTACGCATGTACATTCTCTCATAAGGGAATGAGTTGGCAATACTGAATTTATTCAAACGTCATAAAAATAGTTATCTCATTATTTAAACATAATAGAAGCATAAAATTTATCAAGAATTATTAGCTCATGTTTGTAATTAATATGATAATACATAATATCCGTGGATAATATGGAAATTCTACAATATTCAATGTGATAATATTGAGATTCAAACGTCAAAACTGTCAGATGACATTGATGTTCAACAATTAAAGATTCCTGGCAACTGGATCTGATTTTTTTTGTCCAATTTTCGTCGGTTTTTGATTTTTTGCACAAAATCTATGAGACGGAAAAAATTTAGACCCTCAAAAGGTACTATTCCTCAAGAATACCAAATTTGTAAAAAAAAAATCATAATAATCCGAATTTTGGTTTAGGCTGTGGCTAAGGGCAAAGTTTTTCTGTAATCCAAACATTTTGCGTTCTAGTATATAAGACTAGCGCTTGGCCTGCTTCGCAGGTCTAAGCGCTAGGCTTCGCAGCTCCATATGTGAACCGCCTCCGGCAAAAATAATTTTTTGATAAGACTAGTTCCGATTATAATTTTAGCCTACAGAATCTTTTTGCTCCATATTATATTTCTGCATTCTCTCTTATTCGTGATTTCACTGTTTTTTATAGACAAGTCCCAATATTTTTTCATGTATTTATCTGGAGAGATATTATTGATTTCAACTCCTCCACAAACTACAGAAACACTAGGCGTCGCAGCTCCATATATGTACCGCCTCTCTGACAAAAATTCTTCTTTTACAAAACCAATCTCGAATGTGAATTGAGCTCACATAATTCCTCTGATTCATATTATATTTCTACACTTTTCTCTGCCCGTGATTGAATTGATTGACAGTTTCCAATGATATCTAGATAAAACTCCTTGATAAAATCATTGATTTCATTCCCTTCAAGGATTAGCGACGAGATGGCGAAATTGTTCCTCTAGTAGAACCATCTTTTCAACCGGGCCTAAGACTATCATTATAAGTAGATATATAATCATCAAATACAATATATTACATCTTTAGGAACTAATAATAGCTAAATACTCCAATAAAAGTCAACCTCTTACAAATGGTAGTAAAATGCTAGTGCCAAGACCTGTATATAAGACCGTGATGCGTGAATTTACATGCTCTATTTTTTCATGGAAAACTGCAAAAGTTTTACAAATTGCCAATACCACTGTGAAAATACTTTACTCCATGTGTTAAGTTTGCAACAATTTAAGAGTTAGCGGACATAATTTTTGACTTATATATTCATGTTGTTCTTTCTTATTTGCAACGTTTTTTGTCTAACGCATCGTCAACGCTACCATCGACAAAGCTTGGCATGCCACGTTGATAATAATTATTTCCCTACTTTAAAAAAATTCATCGAACTTTATGATGAATAAAATTAAACCGCTGATAATTCTGGGAAATGTTCCAGATGAATGTTGTGCCAATTCATTTGAGGATCAATCTAAGTTACTCTATATCTTTTGATAAATACCACCGTTGATAGAATAAAGGCAAAAAACTCAAACATTCCATCAATGAAGTTTTGGTATTACAGATTGAAAGTACCTTATTTATAAATATGAACTTATTTTTCGGATAGAAAACTTGAATATGAAATTTCAGTCAAAGATTTCTAGGCCAAGTACTCGTGTTTTGAGACATAGGCAAACAACGACTGACTTTCTTTTGAATTATACTTTTGGGCTCAGTAGGGTCTAAAAAGTGAAGATTCATTGAAAGCGACCACTGTCCTTACACTTTCTTGTAAATGCATCTCAGTGGTTGATTTTAATTTTAATTTTGAATGGAGTTGCATACCAATAGCGGAAAAATTGATGATAGAAAACTCAGATCTGTAATTCCAAGTTCCAAATATCCAGGAAAGCTATGCAGAGCAAGTATTTAATATGTCACATTCAATAGTATTCGAGTATGTTACCTATTGTATTCATAATCAAATTTCAAATATACGTTTGCTCCAATCACTGAAAATTTGCAAGATGATAGACATAAACCGAAGAACACAAGCTCCACTCTTCCAGAGCCCCTTAAAAAAAGACGTTTCTGCAACAGATCTATCTTCCTAGATGAATAAAAATGATTGAGTAGCCAAATGAATTTTTGAGAACAAAATAAATTCAATGAAGATCAATCAGGCACATCTTTGGCAGAATTCAGTTGAAAAGTACCTGATTGCGTTTAAGAAATTTTATGTGATTGCTGACATCTTCCACTCCAAGTTGCTAGAAATAAGAGATTGAAATTATTGTAAATTGACGATGATGGACTCAAATTTCATGCTATACTTTGTTTCCAACAATTGGTTACTTTATCTTGATAGCAATAATATTATATCTCTTGATAACAAAAATAAAATTCCTAATTACATGAATGGATTCTCTTATAACAATTATATGGTAATTTCATCTTGAAGTTCATTCAATAACTACATGATTCTACGATCTCTTGTTTGATAAGAGTTTTATAGTGTGAAATATGCATGTTCCCTATTTTGTATTCAGAATGTAATAATATTGTCGCATATTACTTTTATCCTGGAAATTCCTGAGCATAACTTGAAGAAGATCACAGAAATCTGTCATTTTATTAATATTCGACTGAACTACCTACATTCTCTTCTATGAGATGTGTACATGGTTGTGAATTGATATTGGAAATGTGCGCAAAAGCGTACCCATGAATACTATAATCAAATGATAGATCGTCGGATGATGGATCGTCGGATGATGGATGAATCAGCAGGATTAGTATATCAAATTCATATCTCTTGAGCCAACGTTTCGAATCTTATCAATTCTTCTTCATTGTCTACAAACAATTAAATTTTCTGCAACAATATCAATACAGAACCATAATTTCACTGACATACGCAGTGACTACATACCAAGTAGACTGACTGAACCTCTTCACAACCTGCAGCGCTAATAATGAATTTATTATGAGCATGTTTCCTACAATATTTGTAAATGTGGTATAAATTGTCTAGTGCATTCATAAATACTTAGTCATGTTCAATTTTCCTTTAAAATTGTTCTTGAGGATTTATTCAATTCTACGGTACAAAATACAAATTCAGTTGAGTAATTAAACAGAATTCATCATATGCTTACAGTTTATTTGAGTGAAGTTCCATGATTTACATTTCTCAACAAATGAATTATGTAATTTGATATCTCCATTGTTGTTTTTAACCAATCTTTTCTTGATTCAAACTGAGAATTCTCACAAATTAGAAATAGCATATATTCTCTCCTAATTACTTTGAATAATATACTTTTTATTCGACATGCCAGTTAAAAACGGTCCAAAAGCTTTTATGGGACCAATATCTTAGCCTCCATGTTGACCGGTATACCGGTTCGATTTACTCTCAATGAATATACATGATCTGAAACACTGTTTCTAAAAATTATATCAAGTTATAAGAGCAACAAATATATGCATCAACTACCTGAACAGATCTAATCTGAATCTTCTGACTGCATGAATTTAGTTATGATGTTATTGATGTCTGATGCACGACTAATAGTAGATGGAACTGTCTGATAGCAAAGTACGATTTTGTGCTATTGTAAAACTGGTTCAGAAGACTTAAATCAAAGTAGCACATTTTTAACTGAAAAAGATCATGATTTTAATAAAATAACAATAATTCCATAATACATTTCGGTTAAGAACGGTCCAAAGATTTCTGTGGGACTTTGATTCTAGCTTTCCGATTGACCATGATGCGAACCAGTCTTACATGAGCACATCAATAACACTTGGCTATGTGTCAGTTACATCATTTATCAGTTGCTCATCAATTATCATAAACAGATTATTTTGAAGACTCAAATTTGCTTCCATTCGGTTAATATGTGACTATATTTGTTGCTTTTATTTCTTGACTTTATCTCTAGCAAACTTGTTGTAAGACCTATATTCATTGTGAGTGGATCATATTCGCATTTCAGTCTATTGAAAGACTTAAATCATAATGCCTTAAGAGCCCTTAGACCATTCATGACATAAATGAACCATAGACAAAAATACTTTTGATCACTTTTAACCATTATTCATTGAACTCGATACTTTCCCTGCATTATACTATTTCATACATTGTTATCTATTATACAGATTGATACAATATTTTAGAATCTGCTGTCTCATCATAGATTTAAAATATTTTCATGTCACGACATTCTAATTTTTCGTGAACATTTAAAATTTCATTTTCTCACATCGCTAAAACAATAAGTATTGTAGAAGCTGTAGAATATTTGATAGAAAAAAATACGAATACAAATTACGGCTCACTTTTATGCTAGGAACCTAGTGACGTGCGCATGCGCGTACCTTGTAAATGTATTGCTATAGTCAGTGGCTTTCAAACAGAGAGCATTATATCTTAATGCATACAAGTGTGTGACTCGCTGACAATAATGAATTCTTTTCAATACTAGTTTGCTTATAAAGCTTGATTTAGGTTTTATTCTGGCTGTTTTTTTTTTGAGCTGAAAAAACACTAATTTACTGTTTTCCAATACTACTTGACCTTAAAAAGCTCGGTTTAGGTTAAGTTTTGTATCTTTTGAACTAAAAAACACTGATTTACTGTTTTCCAATACTAATTGGCCTGGAAAGCTCGTTTTAGGTTATGTTAAAGTTGCTTTTTCTTGAATGTAGAATACTAGTCCCCACCGTTCTAGTGCCACTGGAAAATTTCTTTGAATCTCTGTGGCGCCATCTCTCACTACTTTTATAACTACTACTAGGTTCCTATTGTAAAAATCTACCCAAATTACTTATGGTCTAATGGAAGACTCTATTCGCATACGAAAGTTCAATAGAATAACATCACTTCTAGATTTCAAATTAGTTTGCAGCGACAGATTAATAATTGACAACTGACGCATGCGCACGAACGGTTAAGAAGTGTATGCGTACGTTCCGTTTGTATCTCAAAATTTGAGAAAGAATGAATAATGACAAATGATACTTTCATCATCGTTTTCACCCAAGCTTATCGTGTTTTATTAGCGCAATGCAGCATTTAGGAGAGATAAAGAAATACTACAAATACGAAATTGATAGAACTATTTATACTATAATATGAATTTGTGTCATCATATTGTAACATGATCCATTTGATGATTCATAGATTATTGTACAAAATATTTAGGTACAGTTAGTTCCTTGAGAAATATTTGATTCATATTTTTAAACAAATAAAAAATTCAGATTGATCGCCCCATTGTCCTAATCTAATTTCATTACTCTATTTGATCCATTGTTAGGTTATGGACTGATGGTTCTCACCAATTTTGATCAATGTAAACTCCTATTCGTTGATTCAATTGAATTTTCAATGTATTGGCTTCATTAATTGAAAGGGATTTTATAATCTGCTGATGATTGCATGTTTCATTGTTGTACCTCAACAAAATGTACTATTGGATAGGTTGGTCCTTGCAAAATATGTGTTAATGTCTGATTCATACATTTAAAACGTAGAAAGAGCACCTCACTAATATTCTAATGGAATATTATGTACAAAATTATCATTAAGAACTCCTCCAAGTTGAGTATCTTTTGGATACATATCTTCTGTAATCCATATAGGCTACGTTTGTTGTGTATAACCTGTGTACAACAATGAACTCTTGAATTCAACAGTGCCATTTAAGTCTCTAGTGCATACATCAGATTTGTCTACTACGCATTGAATCATTAGCTCATAAATAAACATCAGAGCCTAGGCTATTAGATGTCAGAAACTTCATATCGAAATCTAAGAACTACTGGAATTTGCTACTCTTTCCAATGAACTTGATATATCCAAAGCAGTATGATATAATTGTCTTTATATCAAACTTTGAATGAATATTTGCAGTATATGTACATCGATCGAATTTTTGGGGTCGAAAGCAGAATCATCAAGTAATTATCCCTTATCATTCTTCATTTCATTTACCCAGTGAATAGGAACATCCATAATAAATATCAAATTGGTCACTTTTTTATAGTATACAGAATATATACGTTTAATCTATTCGAGTATTATTTTATTATTTGAATCGTCCACACCCAAGCTTATCGTGTTTCATCAGCTCAATGCAGTTTTCAGGATAATTATTTTTCACATAACCTCAAATAAAAAGTTGATGGGAATATTTATTTTTTTATTGCAGAATATTTATCACATGTACCAAACTATAGTCGCTTGAGATATTTCAAGTGGCATTTAATCTTCGGTACTTATTTTACAGGAAATCAATATTGTAAATTAGAATATAAATCGTATCTAGAAAATAGTATATTCAAATGATGGATCGTCAGAAAATGGATTAATCAGTATTAGTGAATTAAATTCATATCACCCAAGCAGACGTTTCAAATCTTATGAATTCTTCTCCAGTACCTACAAATAATTGAATTCTCTTCAATAATATCACCACAAAACTATAATTTTGTGATTAGATAGGTACCAAGTAGACTGACTGAACTTCTCTTCAACCTGCAGCGCTAATTATGAATTTATTGTATGCATGTTTCTGGAATATTCTCAAATATAGAATAAATTGTGTAGTGTATCCATGAATACATGCTTATGGTCCATTCATCTCAAATACTTTTCTTGATGATTTATTTGACTCTACGATATAAAATACGGAGTTAGTTGGATAATTATGAATACATACCAATGAATAACCTCATTCCGTTGATGATCCTGAATGGATATATCTGATTTGAGAAATATCTAAAAAAATTTGTCGCAAAAGCCAGAATACTTTTTATAAATAAGGCTGGGCAACAACAATATGAAAGAGTAATTTATGGTGTGTTAATACAATAACGACGATGATTAAAATGTTATGCTCGTCCTCATGGTGGTAATAAAGCAGAACTTATTGATACGCTAGGATGACAATTATTTTCATATTTGGTTCAAATTATTCAATACAATATTAATTCTAAATACAGAGAATAATAATCAGAAAATTCAGTAATAGATCACATTCAACACATTCTGGACATAATTTCAGATACTTTTGCTTCGTTGATTTGATAAGTTTTCCACGAAATTCAAGACAAGGCTTTGGGAAGCTAATTAAATATTAATTGTCCAAAAATCACTTACTACGCATATCGCTGTGACATATTCCATAACAACAGTGCTATTCTGCCCCTTTGTGAACTGATAACAATATATATTTTCATTAAAAAGCTTGTATCATGATTTTACTGTAAATATATATCAAAATTGTAATAAATATGAATTTCCTAAAATCTCACTTTGAAACCATAGTATTAACGGATTATTCACGTATTAAGTGCCTAAGAAACATGGCGGATGTCCAGGCATGCGCACTAAAAAATTCCAATTATGAAAAGAGCTATTGTTCGCATCTTATATAAAAGTAAGTTTCTTGATTGAAAGAATTGATTTCCTGATAAAAAATGGAATCATAATCATCGAGCATTCTACTATAACAACTTCTAGTAAATCCTCAAGCATAACCTAAAAAATATTACATGAATTACACTCTAATTACAAAAATAAGTTTCTTGATTACTAGAATCGATTTTCTCATAACAATTACATGTTCAAATCATCTTGGATGCGATCGCTTGTTTGAAAGGAATATTATTGTACGAAATTCGCCTGTTTTCTATTTTGTGTTGAAAATGCATTAGTATTGTGACATTATACTTTATTTCAAAAGAAGTTTGAGTATAGCCTGAAAAATATGACATAAGATTGTCATTTTGTTAATAATATTCAATTGAACTACTTACTTTCTTTTTATCAGATGTGTACAGTGCTGTGAACTGGCATTGACATTTCGCGTAAAAGCGAGTACGCATGTGCAGTTTCTGCTTGAGGAATAAGTTGGCAGCACTGACGTTTAATTGAATGTCGAAAAATTTATTTCTATTAAAATAAGCTTTATAAGAGCTTGGAATACGTCACAAATGATCCATTTGAATGTTTTATCTATATAACAATACATAATATCTATATTCAATAGTGAATTTTGTGATATTTTGAGAAATATTTCAAATATCTGTATGTCAAACTTGACAGAAGCGACCCGATGTTCATTGATATTTTGTCAGGGATAACTTGAGAATATTCTGACGGCCGGTGAACTGTCATTTTTGACAATTGTAATCGATGGTTTTGGCCTTCTCCTGTGATTACTATACATGTGATGGTATTCAAATATATAAAAGGCACTAGTCCTCATTAAGATGTATTGAATAGAGAAGACATGAACAAAATTAAATATACCGTTTAAGCTGTAGCGAAGGATAAAAATTTTTTTGGGAACATACAACTGACAGTTGTAATTGAAAAAATTTTAGCGGATTAGTATATAGGACTAGCGTTTCGACCAGCTTCGCAGGTCTAAGCGCTAGGCTTCGCAGCTCCATATGTAAACAGCCTCCGGCAAAAATAATTTCTTGATAAGATTAGTTCCGATTATAATTTAAGCGTACAGAATCCTTCTGCTCCATATCATATTTCTGCATCCTCTCTTATTCGTGATTTCACTGTTTTTTAAAGACAAATCCCAATTTTTTTTTATGTATTTATCTGGAGAGATATTATTGATTTCAACTCCTTCACAAACTACAGAAACACTAGTCGTCGCAGCTCCATATATGTACCGCCTCTCTGACAAGAATTCTTCTTTTACAAAATCAATCTTGAATGTGAATTGAGCTCACAAAATTTCTCTGATTCATATTATATTTCTACACTTTTCTCTGCCCGTGATTGAATTGATTGACAGTTTCTAATGATATCTAGATAAAATTCCTTGAGGAACTCATTGATTTCATTCCCTTTAAGGATTAGCGACGAGATGGCGAAATTGTTCCTCTATCCTCCATCTTTCCAACCGGGCCTGAGACTATTATTATAAGTAGATATATAATCATCAAATACAATATATTACATTTCGAGGAACTAATAATAGCTAAATCTTCCAATAAGAGTCAATCTCTTATCAATGGTAGTGAGATGCTAGTGCCAAGACCTGTATATAAGACCGTGATGCGTGAATTTACATGCTCTATTTCTGCATGGAAAACTGCAAAAGTTTTACAAATTGCCAATACCACTGTGAGAATAATTTACTTCATGTATTAGGTTTGCAATAATTTAAGAGTTAGCGGACATAATTTTTTACTTATATATTCATGTTGTTCTTTCTTATTTGCAACGTTTTTTGTCTAACGCATCGTCAACGCTACCATCGACAAACCTTGGTATGCCACGTCCAAATATAGGTATAAAAAATTCTAATTTTGCATTGATAATAATTATTTCCCTACTTTAAAAAAATTCATCGAACTTCATGATAAATAAAATTAAACCACTAATAATTCAGGTAAATGTTCCCGGTGAATGCTGTGCCAATTTATTTTGGGATCAATCTAAGTTACTTTATATCTTTTGATAAATACCACCGTTGATAAAATAAAGGCAAAAAACTCAAACATTCCATCAATGAAGTTTTGGTATTACAGATTGAAAGTACCTTACTTATAAAAATGAACTAATTTTTCGGATGAAAAACTTGAATATGAAATTCCAGTCAAAGATTTCTAGGCGTTCTCAAGTACTCGTGTTTTGAGACATAGACAAACAACGACTGACTCCCTTTTGAATCATGTTTTTGGGCTCAGTAGGGTCTGAAAAGTGAAGATTTATTGAAAGCGACAACTGTCCTTATACTTTCTTGTGAATGCGTCTCAGTGGTTGATTTCAATTTTAATTTTGAATGGAGTTGCATACCAATATATACATCAACTACCTGAACAGATCTAATTTGAATCTTCTGACTGCATGAATTCAGTTATGATTTTATTGATGTCTGATGCACGACTAACAGTAGATGGAACTGTCTGATAGCAAAGTACAATTCTGTGCTATTGTAAAACTGGTTCAGAAGACTTAAATCGAAGTAGCACATTTTTAACTGAAATAGATCCTAATTTCAATAAAACAACAATGATTCTATAATACATTTCGGTTAAGAACGGTCCAAAGATTCTCATGGGACTATGATTCTAGCCTTCCGATTGACCATGATGCGAACCAGTTTCACATAAGCACAATAACACTTGGCTATGTGTCAGTTGCATCATTCATCAGTTGCTTATCGATAATCATAAACTGATTATTTTGAAGATTCAAATTTGCTTCCATTCGGTTAATATGTGACTATATTTGTTGCTCCTATTTCTTGACTTTATTTTTAGCAAACTTGTTGTGTAACCTATATTCATTGTGAGTGTATCATATTCGCATTTCAGTCTATTGAAAGACGTAAATCGTAATGCCGTAAGAGCCCTTAGACTATTCATGACATAAATGAACCATAGAAAAATATACTTTTGATCACTTCTAACAATTATTCATTAACCTTGATACTTTCCCTGCAATATACTATTTCATACATTGTTATCCATTATATAGATTGATTCAATATTTTAGAATCTGCTGTCTCATTATAAATTTAAAATATTTTCATGTCACGATATTCTAATTTTTCGTGAACATATAAAATTTTATTTTCTCACATCGCTGAAACAATAAGTATTGTAAAAGCTGTAGAATATTTGATAGAAAAAAATACGAATACAAATTACGGCTCACTTTTATGCTAGGAACCTAGTGACGTGCGCATGCGCGTACCTTGTACATGTATTGCTATAGTCAGTGGCTTTCAAACATAGAGTTGGCTTATAAAGCCTGGTTCAGTTTTTATTCTGGCTGTTTTTTTTTTTGAACTGAGAAAACACTAATTTACTGTTTCTCAATACTACTTGACCTTAAAAAGCTTGGTTTAGGTTGAGTCTTGTATTTTTTGAACTGAAAAACACTGATTTACTGTTTTCCAATACTAATTGGCCTGGAAAGCTCGTTTTAGGTTATGTTAAAGTTGTTTTTTCCTGAATGTAAAATTCTAGTCCTCACCGTTCTTGTGCCACTGGAAAATTTATTTGAATCTCTGTGGCGCAATCTCTTTTTACTTTTATAACTACCACTAGGTTCCTATTAAAAAAATCTACCCAAATTACTTATGGTCTAATGGAAGACTCTATTCGCATACGAAAGTTCAATAGAATAACATCACTTCTAGATTTCAAATTAGTTTGCAGCAACAGATTGATAATTGACAACTAACGTATGCGCACAAACGGTTTAGAAGTGTATGCGTACGTTCCGTTTGTATCTCAAAATTTGAGAAAGAATGAATTATGACAAATGATACTTTCATCATCGTTTTCACCCAAGCTTATCGTGTTTTATCAGCTTAATGCAGCTTTTAGGAGGAATATAGAAATACTACAAACACGAAATTGATAGAACTATGTATACTATAATATGAATTTGTGTCATCATATAGTAACATGATCCATTTGATGATTCATAGATTATTGCACAAAATATTTAGGTACAGTTAGTTCCTTAGGAAATATTTGATTTATATTCTTGAACAAATAAAAAATTCAGATTGATGGCCCCATTGTCGTAATCTAATGTCATTACTCTATTTGATCCATTGTTATGTGACGGACTGATGGTTCTCACCAATTTTGATCAATGTAAACTCCTATTCGTTGATTCAATTGAATTTTCAATGTATTGGCTTCATTGATTGAAAGGGATTTTATAATCTGCTGATGATTGCATGTTTCATTGCTGTACCTCAACAAAATGTACGATTGGATTGGTTGGTCCTTGCAACATATGTGTTGATGTCTGATTCATACATTTAAAACGTAGAAAGAGCATCTCACTAATATTTTAATGGAATGTTTAGTACAAAATTATCATTGAGAACTCCTCCAAGTTGAGTATCTTTTGGTACATATCTCCTGTAATCCATATAGGCTACGTTTGTTGTGTATAACCTGTGTACAACAATGAACTCTTGAATTCAAAAATGCCATTCAAGTCTCTAGTGCATACATCAGATTTATCTGCTACGCATTGAATCATTAGCTCATGAATAAACATTAGAGCCTAGGCTATTAGATGTCAGAAACTTCAGATCGAAATCATAGAACTACTGGGATTTGCTGCTCTTTTCGATGAACTTGATATAGCCAAGGATCTTCTAACGGTATATAGCAGTATGATATAATTGTCTTTATATCAAACTTTGAATGAATATTTGCAGTATATGTACATCGATCGAATTTTTGGGATCGAAAGCAGAATCATCAAGTGATTATCTCTTATCATTTTCCATTTCATTTACCCAGTGAATAGGAACATCCATAATAAATATCAAATTTGTCACTTCGCAGGTCTAAGCGCTAGGCTTCGCAGCTCCATATGTGAACCGCCTCCGGCAAAAATAATTGCTCAATAAGATTAGTCTCAATCATAATTTCAGCGAACAGAATTCTCCTGCTCCATATTATATTTCTGCATTTTTCCCTATTCGTGATTTTACTCTTTTTTATAGACAATACTCAATGTTATTCCATGTATTTATCTGGAGAAAAATTATTGATTTCAACTTCTTCACGAATAACAGAGACTCTAGGCGTCGCAGCTCCAAATATGTACCGCCTCTCTGACAAGAATTCTTTCTTGACAAGATCAATCTCGGATGTGAATTGAGCTCACGTAATTCCCCTGATTCATATTATATCACTACACTCTTCTCTGCCCGTGATGACATTGATTGACAGTTTCCAATCATATTTAGGTATAAATCCTCAAGAAAATCATCGATTTTATTCCCTTTGAGGATTAGCGACGAGATGGCTAAATTGTTTCTCTAGTAGAACTATCTTTTCAAAAGAACCACTCTTGCCGAACAATTTCCAATATTATACATAGATCTTGATACTCACTAGTAAGGGTATTCATTATTAAAGCAGCCGATTAGTTATTCAAACTACTACAGACGGTCTTACGATCGAAAAAATAAGTGTGCGAGGAAAACAGAAAATGTGCATCAGAAAGACAAGAAACAGCGATTCGAATAATTCAAGTCGGATTGAATATTTAATTTTACATCCTAAAATTTATTGATATATAGCACTCAATATCAATAATATTCAAAATATTGCCATCAAATAGCAATAGAATTCCTAATATCTCATAATAATTACATTTAATTCCTTTGTATTCACAAAAATGGATATTTGAACTTGTGACAAATGAATGTTTCTCTCAATCTCCCTTAAACTATTATCATAAGTAGATTTATAATCATCAACTACAATATATTACAGCTTCTTACATTTTGAGGAGCCAATAATAACTGAATACTCCAATAAGAGTCAATCCCTTGCCAATGGTAGTGAGATGCTAGTGTCAAGTCCTATATATAAGACCATGGTGCGTGAATTAACATGCTCTATTCTTGCATCGAAAACTGCAAAAGTTTTTCAAATTGCTAATACCCCTGTAAAAATACTTTACTTCATGTATTAAATTTGCAACAATGTAAGAGTTGGCAAACATCATTTATTTCTTGTACATTCATGTTGTTCCTTCTAATTTGCAACATGTTCTGTCGAACTCACCGTCAACGCTACCATCGTCAAACCTTGGCTTGCGACGTCCAAATATCAGTATAAATAACTCTAATTTCACATTGATAATAATTATTTTCCTACTTTAAAAGAATATATTTTATAATAAATGAAATAAAACCGCAAATTATTTTGGGAAATGTTCCAGGTGAATGTTGTGCCAATTGATAAAGGAATCAATCTAAGTTATTTTTTATTACTCATGCAGAATTTGTACTACTTTGCGCACGTGAATAGCTCTTTGGCTTTTGAGTGCGCCAGGTATAATTTAAGTGCGACAAGTAAATTTGTCGCATTTATCGCTCGGAAAAATAAGTGCGAAATAGTACTTATCCCGCATTCGTAATCAAAAATAGTATCCCCAACTCGTGCAGTATTGTCAATTGCCCACTTCGCTCTCGTGGGCAATCAAAAACTCATCGCATTTGTTGCACAATATACTATTTTATTCTTGGATGAGTACTACCGTTTATGAAATAAACGCAAAGAATTCTGAAGTTCCATCAAAAAAGTTTTGGTACCACCGATTGAATATATCTTATTCATGAATATGAACCTATTTTTTTGATAAAAAACTTGAATGTGAAATTTTAGTCGAAAATTTCTAGCCGTTCTCAAGTTATCGTGCTTTTAGAAATAAACAATCACAACGACTGACTTCCTTTTAAATCATGTTTTTTTGGGTTCAGTAGGGTCTAAAACGTAGAGATTCATTGAAAGCGTTTACTGTCCTCATACTTTCTTGTGAATGCATCTGAGTGATTGATTTTGATTTCAATTTTAAATGAAGTTGCATACCAATAGCGGAAAAAAAATGAAGAGTAATTACAATAATACACATTTCTTCTCCATTGTCTTCTACTCCTGATTTATAAGCCATTCAATAATTTCATTTTCCTATCAATTTCGACCCTTGTAACCAAATCAGGATATACGGTGTGACACAATGATCGAGTTCAATGAGAAACTTTTCTTCCCGGTCTAAACAAAGAATAAGGGCGTTTTTTATCTTCAATGTAATTTTGAGAATTCAAACCTTTCTCGGGATGCTTATTTCCAAAGAAGCAAAAACGCTTTGAACCTCACTTTCATATATTTGTGCGAAATTTTATTACAAAAAGCAAATTGGCTCCAAATACATCTCCAAGGATATTTTAAATCCGAAGCGAATTTGTCCAAATCAATTGACAATTAAGACTCAACTTAGGAGCCTGAATATATTAATTCAGAAAAACTGGTAAATATGAATAACATCTCAGTTGTTATGCTGGCTCATATTTCACATCTGAAACAGCATTAAAAAATAAAGAATAAATTGCTTGGATAGAGAACCAATCGGTTGTTTTTTGACTAAAATAGAAATAAATCAGAAAACAACCCTGAATTGTTGAATAAGATCATCTACGCTTTGTATTTTGGAATTTTTTCACTTCAGTGATCATTGAATGAACACAGCTATCAGTTTGCAATCGATTGCAACCATATTTCGTTCATCCCTATAATGATTGAGTGGATGAGAATGAGATTTAGGGATTATCGTTCTTCGCTGCTAGCGATAAATTATTATTGGTTGATCACAACAATAGATGGGCTGATTGAAACAATATTTTGTTGATAGCAATGATAGAGAAGGTAATCCTGATTATCAATTGTTGATAGTGGCTACTAGGTAGCATTTTTTGTTGATTATACTAATAACTTTTCCATCATAGTATGTGGTTGATAATACAATATCCATTGAATAGTCATTCTACCGATTGCAACAATCAACCATTGATCGCAATTGGAATTGAGTAAATGACAACAATAATTTTTATCAAGTTTTCATCGTTTATCTAATGAATCAGCAATAACTTTACAATTAAAATCAAAATTTAGTTGATCACAACAAATGATTGTTGCCCGTAATAATCTACAATCGATGATTTCTACTCAGGAATTATTGTTGATAATATGATCATATTACTCACTACAATAACAGTACTAGTTTGGAAGAAATTGCTGTTGCAGTCTTGTTGATGAGAACAGCAAAATTATTCATTAAATCAATATTAGTTGTTCGAAGTGCCTATTCAATCGAATACAATATTTAGGGATTGATCAAAATAATGAAATCGATGAATGAAGCAATGAAAATGCTGACAGCTGTTCTATCATCTGACTACTCGTCATCCGATTTCTTTATATTCAACAAAACATTCTTGTTCTTCACAATTACAATATATTTCAATAACAGATATTATAAACAAACAATAAAAGAACAATAATATCTGACTCTTGCAAAACATCTCTATCCACTCTATATTACGCATGCGCACCCAAGCGTCTACGTCACACCTTACAATGTTACCAACTGTTGGAACAGATGTCTGTGTTGATTGTTTGAAATCAGCTGATTACAACAGTAAATTCTAACTCACAGTAACCCGTATAATCTACCAACATTTTTCGCGAAAACTCTTTCTAGAATAACTACTTTTAATCTATTTATATCATGTGTCTCCTACACTTTTTGAGAAATTTTCAATATTGTTAAATGATTGCAGTGGATATACAGAATAGGTATATACGTACAGTTTATCTGAGTATTATTTTATTATTTAAATCGTTTACACCCAAACTTATCGTGTTTCATCAGCGCAATGCAGTTTTTAGGAGGATTATCTTTCACATAACCTCAAATACAAAGTTAATTAGAATATTTATTTTTTAATCGCCGAATATTTACCACATGTACCAAACTATAGTTACTTGACATATTCCAAGTGGCATTTAATTTTCAATACTTATTTTATAGGGAAACAATATTGTAAATTAGAGTATAAATCGTATCTTGAAAATAGTATAATCAAATGATGGGTCGTCGGAAGATGGATGAATCAGTATTAGTGAATTAAATTCATATCACTTGAGCAAAAATTCAAAATCTCATTAATTTTTCTTCAGTGCCTACAAATAATTGTATTTTCTTCAACAATATCACTTTGGAATCGTATTCATCAAGCATTCTGCTATAGGAGACGAGATGTCACGTGACATAAATCATATGGCTGGTTCCTGATAACTTCACTCGTAAGTCTTGCAGCCAGTTCCTCTTTCTACTAGAACTGTCATTTCGAGAAGAGCGGAAAATTTGAAAAATTATTCATTGTAGAAAAATTATTTTGTGATCGTTGAGTTGTCGTACAGGAAGTGTTTTGTGGTATTTGTCAGTGCTTTTATTTTCAGATGATACCTGCGGAGGCATATTGGAAAGGTGATATTTGTAAATAAATTATATTTAAGCAAGTAACAATTATTGATATGTGTGCAGGGTGGTTGGATACGAGAGAGTTGAGAGACGTCGCTGATGGCTAAAAGCAATTGAAAATGATACTCGTGTTCGGCTACATTTTATTATTGGTGGGCTTCCTTTGTATCAGCTTGTTTTATCATCCTTTACGTACATCATAACGTCCCTCCTTACTTCAAGAATCTCCATCTCTAGCTTTTTTTGAAGATTCCACATAAACAATTTAATTTAACGAAGCTCTAAGTTAATGCCTTTTGGTTTTTTGTTTGCCAAACAGATAATGCAGTTGATGATAAAGATCATCCAGTCTGGGTGCCATCAAAAAATCTTTTTGACAACATGCGGAAAAATTGAGAGAGAGAAGAAGTATAAATATGGATTTATTGCCATGACCATTTGAAAAAATGCATATTACTATAACATTGAAGATGTATCAATCAATGATTGTAAATTCTCCCATATACGAGTTGAATTTTATTAATTATTTGTTTTACAAGGTATTAGATATTAATTTTTCAAAGCCAACCATTGTTTACTTTGTTTCAGCTGGGGAAGTTCAGAAATATACGGCCACAGAAAATAGCAATATGAAATATAAATCAATAAGTAACAGTGCGCTCTAGCGAGGCAAATTTTCAGATAATATTATTACCATGAGCTGTTTTAATCAGCATCTATTTCAATTGAAGAGTTATTGGCACGGTTTAAGTGAGTATTTATTATATTCATTCTCTTGAATATATTATGAAAATTAGTTACTATTTCTGTGCAAAAAGGAATTATCCACCCGCATCTCTAGTTACCGATAGTAGCAGAAATATGTCTTCCTCGTTCGGCGTAGATATTTTGTAAGATTTAATAATTCTCATATGTCCATTAATTTCTCCCCATTTTGCCTTGGGAAACTTTCCACGCAGGCTTTACTCCTGTTACGGTCCTTCTTTCTTTTTGTAATTTCTCATCTTCTACAGCGAACAAAATAGCAGCAAAATGTCTACAAGCCTCACCAAGACCTGCATCGCATCTACAATGACCACAAAGAATTTCTCCTTCTGGCCGAGCTATAATCCAAGGCTGTAGAGGTTTTTCATTGAGTCGTTGAGAATGCATCACCTAAGATACAAAGGCTGGTACCACGAGCTCTGTTTTTGGCGCTACTAAGAGCGTTGTGTCAAGATGTGTTTTAATGCAATTAGAATTTTCCCAAATACTTTAGAAAATAATCTTCAGATATAAATTACGGAAAACACATATGTCTACAAAATTTATTTGAATATTTTCCTTTAAAATAGCTTGGAATATGTATATTGCCTTAAAACTCTTCTTGAAATAACACTGCTAGTATAGCCAAAAACAGAGCTTGTGGTACCAGCCAAATTGTTTGAAAATTAGTATGTACAAAAATATTAATTCTTTACGTATTCATAGTTATATTTGAATAAATTTGAGTGACCATTTTAGTCGCATAACATGTGTTACTGCTTTATTTTTATTTGCTGTGCATATCGTTTCAATTGAAGCTATAAAGAATTTGAGAATATATGCTTTTCAATAATATTTCAAGATTTTATGCGTAAAATTTTTTGTTATATAAATATTAATAATAAATGTTCAGTGCACACAACTTACCTTTCCAAAAATCAAGATATTTTCTTCAAACTTTTTCACCAATAAATCTCGCACCTATCCGCATGACACATATTTATAGACTTCTAAGATCTTGAAAACTCTAAATTCTTGATGTGTATAGAAACTTATGCAAAATTTTTATCGTGTAATATTTGTTCCAGTTGCCGTGAAAAACTGGATAAATCACTATTATAAGGATCGTCATCTTCAAATTGATTAATTTTATTCAAATAACGAGCTCTCACGTCACTCCTTGGAGATTCAAAATATTTAGACATTTTTATTTCGCAAAAATCACAAATGAACCAAATTAGTTAGGGAAAATGTTTTGGCTCAAACACATTTTAAATTTATCGCAATTTCGACTATGAATACTTCTGTTCAGAAATCCGCTTAAGAAACTCTTAAATATGTAGGTACTTGATTTTGTATTATTCATGTAGGTATAATCCTTCTTTCAGCGAATATATATCTGTACACAACAGTAAACAGTTACAAAAATTTTACTGTTATAAATATGCAATTTGTTTTGGAAAAGATTGTCTTTGTGTGAAGTATTTTTGCATCGTACTTCAGTTTCAGAGCAAGATCATGTATTTGGAAAACCAGATATACATGAGATCATGTTAGGAAAATTCACCGTAATAAAAAAAAATCATATAAGTAAAACAGAAAATACAAAAGGTACAGTTCATTGTGGTATCTAATAGTAGAAGAAAATATAAATATTTTAGCGATCTTAAATTAATTGAAAAAGAAAAAAATTTCATGTAAAAGATATAATTCCACCATATTTGCTTGTAATTCCATTTTAATTTTCTGAATTTTTTATAGATTGATAGCAGATATAATTCCTATAACTGAAAAGACCGTATATTTCAAATTATAAAACATACATTTTTTTTATACATTTTGAATTCCCGCCCTTCTCAAAGTGACAGTTCTATTTGAAAGAGATATTAGCTGCAAAGCTTCGAGTGAAGTTAGTAGGAACCAGCCATATGATTTATGTCACGTGACATCTCGTCTCCTATAGCAGCTTCCAATAAATCCTTGAGCATAACCTTAAAAATATTACATGGAGTTACACTTTAAGAATTTCTTGATTATAAGAATCGATTTTCTTATAACAATTACATGTTGAAATCATCTTGAAACTTATGCGATCGCTTGTTTGAGAGGATTTATGTTGTATAAAATATGCCTGTTTTCTATTTTGTGCTGAAAATGCATGGACATTGTGACATTATACTTTATTCCAAGAAATGTTTGAGCATAGCCTGAAAAATATAACATAAAATCGTCATTTTGTTAATATTATTCAATTGAATTACTTACTTATTATTTATAAGATGTGTACATTGTTGTGAACTGGCATTGACATTTTGCGTCAAAGCGAGTACGCATGTGCAGTTTTTGTTTGGGAAATAAGTTGGCAACACTGACATTCTATTGAATGTCAAAAAATTTATTTTAATTGAAATAAGCTTAATGAAAGCTTTAAATACATTACAAATTATTCATTTAAATGTTTTATCCATATAACAATACCTAATAACTTGATTCAATAGTAAATTTTGTAATATTTTGAATATTATTCCAATACCTATATGTCAAACTTGACAGAAGGGACCCGATGTTCATCAATTTTCTAGCATTGATAGCTTGATATTATTTCGAACTGTCACTTTTGACAATTCTAACGTATGGTTTTCGATTTTTCCTGTTAATACTACACATGTAATGATTTTCTAACATATAAAAGGCACTTCTCCTCGTGAATACGCAATTTATAAAAAAAAAATTTCAAAAATCGACTGAACCGTTTGGGCTGTAGCCTCGGGCAAAGTCGAATTAGTAGTCCTTACACTTGGCCTTTTAGTATAGTTTAGACTAGCGTTTCGACCTGCTTCGCAGGTCTAAGCGCTAGGCTTCGCAGCTCCATATGTGAACCGCCTCCGGCAAAAATAATTTCTTGATAAGATTAGTTCCGATTATAATTTTAGCCTACAGAATCCTTCTGCTCCATATTATATTTCTGCATTCTCTCTTATTCGTGGTTTCACTGTTTTTTATAGACAAATTCCAATGTTTTCTTATGTATTTATCTGCAGAGAAATTTTTGATTTCAACTCCTTCATAAACTACAGAAACACTAGGCGTCGCAGCTCCATATATGTACCGCCTCTCTGACAAGAATTTTTCTTTTAGAAAATCAATCTCGAATGTTAATTGAGCTCACATAATTCCTCTGATTCATATTATATTTCTACACTTTTCTCTGCCCGTGATTGAATTGATTGACAGTTTCCAATGATATCTAGATAAGATTCCTTGATTAATCATTGATTCCATTTCCTTCAAGAATTAGCGACGAGATGGAGAAATTGTTCCTCTAGTAGAACCATCTTTTCAACCGGGCCTAAGACCATTATTATAAGTAGATATATGATCATCAAATACAATATATTACATCTTGAGGAAGTAATAATAGCTGAATATTGCAATAAAAGTCAACCTCTCACCAATGGTAGTAAAATGCTAATGCCAAGACTTGTATATAAGACCGTGATGCGTGAATTTACATGCTCTATTTCTGCTTGGAAAACTGCAAAAGTTATACAAATTGCCAATACCACTGTGAAAATACTTTACTCCATGTATTAAGTTTGCAACAATTTAAGAGTTAGCGGACATAATTTTTTACTTATATATTCATGTTGTTCTTTCTTATTTGCAACGTTTTTCGTCTAACGCATTGTCAACGCTACCATCGACAAGTCTTGGCATGCCACGTCCAAATATAAGTATGAAAAATTCTCATTTTGCATTGATAATAATTATTTCCCTACTTTAAAAAAATTCATCGAACTTTATGATAAATAAAATTTAACCACTAATAATTTTGGGAAATGTTCCAGGTGAATGTCGTGCCAATTCATTTGGGGATCAATCTGAGTTACTCTATATCTTTTGATAAATACCACCGTTGATAAAATAAAGGCAAAAAACTCAAACATTCCATCAATGAAGTTGAAAGTACTTTATTTATAAATATGAACTTATTTTTCGGATAAAAAACTTGAATATGAAATTTCAGTCAAAGATTTCTAGGCCAAGTACTCGTGTTTTGAGACATAGACAAACAACGACTGACTTTCTTTTGAATTATGTTTTTGGGCTCAGTAGGGTCTAAAAAGTGAAGATTCATTGAAAGCGACAACTGTCCATATACTTTCTTGTAAATGCGTCTCAGTGGTTGATTTTAATTCTAATTTTGAATGGAGTTGCATACCAATAGCGGAAAAATTGATGATTGAAAACTTAGATCTGTAACGTCAAGTTCCAAATATCCAGAAAAGTTATGCAAAGCAAGTATTTAATATCTTACATTCAATAATATTCGAGTATGTTACCTATTGTATTCATTATCAAATTTCAAATATACGTTTGCTCCAATCACTGAAAATTTGCAAGATGATAGACATAAACCGAAGAACACAAGCTCCACTCTTTCAGAGCCCCTTGAAAAAACACGTTTCTGCAACAGATCCATCTTCCCAGATGATTACAAATGATTGAGTAGCCAAATGAATTTTTGAGAACAAATTAAATTTAATGAAGATCAATCAGGCATATCTTTGGCAGAATTCAGTTGAAGAGTACCTGATTGCGTTCAAGAAATTTTATGTGATTGCTGATATCTTCCACTTCAAGTTGCTAGAAATAAGAGATTGAAATTATTGTAAATTGACTACGATGGACTCAAATTTCATGCTATACTTTGTTCCCGACAATTGGTTACTTCATCTTGATAACAATAATATTATATCTCTTGATAACAAAAATAAATTTCTTAATTACATGAATGGATTCTCTTATAACAATTATATGGTAATTTCATTTTGCAGTTCATTCAATAACTACATGACTCTACGATCTCTTGTTTGATAAGAGTTTTATAGTGTGAATTATGCATGCTCCCTATTTTGTATTCAAAATGCAATAATATTGTCGCATATTACCCTTATCCTAGTAATTTATAAGCATAACCTGAAGAAGATCACAGAAATTTGTCATTTCATTATTATTATTTGATTAAACTACCTACTTTCTCTTCTATGAGATGTGTACATTGTTGTGAATTGAAATTGGAAATGTGCGTAGAAGCGTATCCATAAATAGTATAATCAAATGATAGATCGTCGGATGATGGATCGTCGGATGATGGATGAATCAGCAGAATCAGTATATTAAATTCATATCTCTTGAGCCAACGTTTCGAATCTCTTTTAATTCTTCTTCATTGTCTACAAACAATTAAATTTTCTGCAACAATATCATTACAGAACTATAATTTCACTGACATACGCAGTAATTAGATACCAAGTAAACTGACTGAAACTCTACACAACCTGCAGCGCTAATGATGAATTTATTATGAGCATGTTTTCTACAATATTTGTAAATGTGGTATAAATTGTCTAGTGCATTCATAAATACTTAGTTATGCTCAATTTTCCTTCAAAACTGTTCTTAAGGATTTATTCAATTCTACGGTACAAAATACAAATTTGGTTAAGTAATTGGACAGAATTCATCATATGCTTACAGTTTATTTGAGTGAAGTTTCATAGTTTACATTTCTCAACAAATGAATAATGTTGATTGATATCTCCATTGTTGTTTTTAACCAATCTTATCTTGATTCAAACTGAGAGTTTTCACAAATTAGAAATAGCATATATTCTCTCCTAATTATTTTGAATAATACACTTTTTATTCGACATGCCAGTTAAAATCGGTCCAAAAGCTTTTATGGGACCAATATCTTAGCCTCCAGGTTGACCGAGATATCGAGTCGATTTAAGCCTCATTTTCATGACGGCGTGGCTGGCGTGGTGTTGAAATATGAACCAATAGCAGCGTAGCTTTCGCCAAACTCCACGCTTCGGTATAGCGTGGCTGGCGCGGTGTGCAAAGTTAAATTTTTTGAAGTTTTAGCGCCGTGCACGCCTGGGCGCATGCGTATTGTACGTCAGTGTTCAGTGTTTATGTGATTGTGTAGAGGTTAGCATCGTAGAACAGAAGAATTAAGAAAAATGGATTTTAATTCAAAATTAATAAACGAAGTTGAGAAAAGAGAAGTGCTCTACAATATAAGATTGAAAGACTATAAAAATAACCCTTTACCTCTTACGACGGTTTGTTTTGTTATTAAAGGTCCTAATATATTTAATAACTCGTCAAATACATCTGGAGACATTCTCATATAATTAAAAAAGTTTTTCGTATCGGTTAACCTCATTTCATTTATTAAATTGAAGTAATCTCCCTGCTCTCGCCTTCTTTTGAAAATTGGCCGTACCCACCAACGCTTTTCTTCGTATTTTAATGATTTATAGTATAAATATAAACATAAAATACGTCTCCTTCGACTTGGCGAAGACATTTTCTGTTTTAATTTGAGAACAAAACTGATATGTCAACATCGAGAAATTAACACTTCACACACCGGCATGAAAACAAAATTTTAAAAACACACGCCATGAGCGCCACGCGCACCACGCCAGCCACGCCGTCATGAAAATGAGGCTTTACTCTCAATAAATATACATGATTTGAAACACTGTTCCTAAAAATTATATAAAGTTATAAGAGCAACAAATATATACATCAACTATCTTAACATTCTCGTTCTGTCACTCGAAGTGAACAGACGTGCTAACTACAGCTCCTGCAAGCAGTTAGGTAATTCATAATTTCAAACAACTATTATTAATAATTAATTATTAAATCTCATTATCTAATCAAGAATTCAAAAATAAACCTCATCTGACAACAATTAAAGTGTCGAAGCACGTAGGCTTCGGCCAACATGCTTCAATATCAAAGTGGAATGACGTCAACTCAAAATACACAAGAGGGCCCGTGGCAAACTCCATCTAGGAAAAAGAAGTGGGTTGATTCTGACCCAAGCGACATAAGAAGAGTTAAACCAAAAATAAATCAACAACCAGACACAAGTTCCCAAATTATAACAACTCAAAACCGATTCCAGTCTTTATCTGACTCTACCGATAACGAGCAACAACAGGACGAAAACACTACCCTGAAAGCATCGAAACCTCCACCAATATTCTTACCAGATATAGAAGACGTAAATCCATTAAAAAAACTCTTAAACGAAGAAGCGAATGAAAAATACACCCTGAAAACCATAGGCAATAATGAGATGAAGATTCAAGCGAATGACATCGATAGCTACAGAAGCATAATACAACGTTTCACAGCAGACAAGACTAAATATCACACCTATCAAATTAAACAAAATAGGACTCACCGCGCATTTATTAAAAATATACACCATACTACAGATATTACCGAACTTAAAAAGGAAATCGAAGAAAAAGGGCATACAGTTAAAAACATATTCAACATTAAACATAGAATATTGAAACATCCATTACCAATCTTTATAATAGAACTGGAACAAAGCCCAAATAATAAAAAGATATATGAAATACCATTCTTACAACATACAAGAGTAATCATAGAGCCCCCTAGACCTAGAAAAGAAATCCCTCAATGTGCCAGGTGTCAAAGGTATGGACACACTAAAACCTATTGCGCCAGACAAGAACGATGTGTAAAATGCAGTGAAAACCACGCTACCAAAAATTGTACCAAAAATGAAAGTACACCAGTCAAATGCGTACTTTGTAATGGCAACCATCCAGCCAACTATAAAGGTTGCTCGATTTACAAAGAAATTTATGAAAGGAAATATCCTCCATTACGACCGAGAACAACAGAACCAAGAACAACTTTATCACAGGTAGTAAATCCTAATATATCATATGCACAAATAACAAATCATAATATCCCAAATACACCTGACATACCTCAACCCCAATACAGCATATCAACCCATTCAGCACAACACAAACTTGAAGAAATGATGATACAACTAATGGGAAGGATGGATACCATCCTGAACATCCTCACAACGTTAATATCAAAACTCCCATAATGCAACAAAAACTAAAAGTAGCATTATGGAACGCTAATGGCTTGGCCAACCACAGCCAAAAGTTGAAAGTATTTCTGAACGAGCATGATTTAGATATAATGTTAATATCAGAGACACATTTCACAAACAAAACCTACCTAAGAATACCTCAGTACACAATATACGATACCAAACACCCTGATGGCACAGCACACGGTGGCACGGCAATAATAATTAAAAACTCAATACAGCACCACGTACTACCCGAATACATGATGAATCACCTACAGGCAACAACCGTACTAATAGAAGAAGCGACAGGTTCAATAACCTTCTCAGCAATATATTGCCCACCCAAACATATCATAAAAGAAGAGCAATTTGAGGAGTTTACAAGAACACTTGGCAGTAAGTATATTCTAGGAGGAGACTACAATGCCAAGCACACAGCATGGGGTGCTCGACTTACAACAACACGTGGAAGAGAATTACTCAAAGCAATCCAGAGCAACAACCTTTCATATCATTCCACTGGTAAACCAACATACTGGCCAACGGACATTAATAAAACACCGGATTTGCTTGATTTTTACATAACAAAAAATGTACCTGCACATAAAATACTAATAAAAGACAGCCTAGATTTATCATCTGACCATACTCAAGTTATCCTCGAACTTAATTCAGAAATCAACAAAACCACAGAAAATCCAGTATTACATAATAGACACACGGACTGGGAATACTTTGCTGAATTATTAAATCAAAAAATTAACTTGAATTTACCACTTAAACTTAACATAGACATAGACGAAGCTATTGAACATTTCAACCAAATCATTCAAGAAGCAGCATGGGAAGCAACGCCTATCTTACCAAAAAAGAAAAACAATCAATCAATCCCAAACAACATCAAAGAAGCTATCCAAGAAAAACGACGCATACGTAGATCATGGCAGCAATCCCACAATCCACTAGACAAAACAAACCTGAACAAAAAAGAAAAAGAAGTGAAACAGATGCTAAAAGAATGGAGAAACAATAATCTACAAAATCACTTAAGTACTCTAACTAATACTCCAGCTACAGACTACTCACTTTGGAAAACGACTAAATACATGAAAAGACCAGTGCAGAGAATTCCACCAATTAGAAATCCAGACAACACCTGGGCGAGAAGCAACCGAGAAAAATGCTGCAGTCTAGCTGAACACTACGCCCAAGTATTTCAACCCCATCCAATAAACAACAACACTCCTGAAGAGCAAGAAATAGAAAAATTCCTCGAAACTCCTGACCAAATGACACTACCATTGAAAAAAATTAGTAAGGAAGAAGTTAAAAACACAGTAAAAAACATGAAACAAAGAAAGGCACCGGGCTACGATCTAATAACAGGCAGATTACTGAAAGAACTACCCGAGAAAGGAATACAACTGGTCACGTCTATCTTTAACGCTATATTCAGAACAAATTATTATCCATCACAGTGGAAAGTAGCACAGATAGTCCCAATACAAAAACCTGAAAAAGTAGCTGAAGAACTTACCTCATACCGACCAATCAGTCTTCTACCCATTCTATCAAAAGTATTTGAAAAAATTTTTCTAAAGCGACTCAAACCCGAATTACTTAGAACGAAACTAATCCCAGAATACCAATATGGATTCAGAGAAAAGCACGGCACTATAGAACAAGCTCACCGAATAGTAAATAAAATAAGAAGTGATCTAGAACAAAAAAGATACTGTACAGCCGCCTTCCTCGACGTAGCCCAAGCCTTTGATAAGGTTTGGCATGAGGGACTACTTTACAGAATAAAGAAAAATCTACCTACACCACACTACCAATTACTGAAGTCATATCTGAACGATAGGTATTTTCAAGTAAAATATCAAAACGAATTCTCAGACCTACACCCCATCAAATCTGGCGTACCCCAAGGCAGCGTGCTTGGCCCAACCCTGTATCTAATATATACAGCAGACCTACCAACATCTCCTCAAATTACAACAGCTACATTCGCTGATGACACGGCATTGCTAGCATCAGATGATAAACCAGAAATAGCTTCACAATTACTTCAAGCACATTTAGAAAAAATAGAACAGTGGTTGAAACAATGGAAAATAAAAGTGAATACAACAAAATCAGTTCATATCACATTCACTAACAGAAGAAGTACCTGTCCAATAGTTTATTTGAATAACGAACCACTCCCTCAAGCCACTGAAGTCAAATACCTGGGCCTACACCTCGACAAAGGGTTAACGTGGAGTAAACATATTAAAACTAAATTGAAACAGTTCAACATCAAAGTTAAACAGCTCTATTGGATGATAGGTAATAAATCAAAATTGACAATGGAAAATAAAATTCTATTGTACAAAACCATGATAAAACCCGTATGGACATATGGCCTCCAATTATGGGGTACAGCAAGCAATTCAAATATAGGAACCATCCAAAGATTTGAAGCAAAAACATTAAGGAAAATTCTTGGTGCACCCTGGTACGTAAGAAATAACACTATATATAATGACCTCAACATGAGAACAGTTAAGGAAGAAATAAAAAGAAGTACCGAAAAATATATGCAACGACTAGAAAAACATCCCAATCACACCGCTGTAAACTTACTGGACAATAGTCAAGAAACAAGGAGACTGAAAAGACACACCCCCCTCGACTTACCTCACAGATTCAACTAGATCAATCAAATCAGTCCACCTGCAGCTAAGCAGTACAAACTATAATTCATTATAGAGTTAGGTATAATGTAGGAAATATCACTGGATACTACTACTCACCTGATATAATTAGTTATTCAAAATATTTACTTATTGTTATTATTAACAGATTGTAGATTAAATGTGAATAAAAAAAAAAAAAAAAAAAAAAAAAAAAAAAAAAAAAAAAAAAAAAAAAAAAAAAAAAAAACTATCTTAACAGATCTAATTCGAATCTTCTGACTGCATGAATTCAGTTATGATGTTATTGATGTCTGATGCACGACTAACAGTAGATGGAACTGTCTGATAGCAAAGTACAATTTTGTGCTATTGTAAAACTGGTTCAGAAGACTTGAATCGAAGTAGCACATATTTAACTGAAATAGATCATAATTCCAATAAAATAACAATAATTCTATAATACATTTCGGTTAAGAACGGTCCAAAGATTCTTATGGGACTATGATTCTTGCCTTCCGATTGACCATGATGCGAACTAGTTTGACATAAGCACAATAACACTTGGCTATGTGTCAGTTGCATCATTTATCAGTTGCTCATCAATTAACATGAACAGATTATTTTGATGATTCAAATTTGCTTCTATTCGGTTGATATGTGACTATATTTGTTGCTCTTATTTCTTGACTTTATTTCTAGCAAACTTGTTGTGAAACCTATGTTCATTGTGAGTGGATCATATTCGCATTTCAGTCTATTGAAAGACTTAAATCGTGATGCCGTAAGAGCCCTTGGACCATTCATGACATAAATGAACCATAGACAAAGATACTTTTGATCACTTTAACAATTATTCATTGAACTTGATACTTGTTGCATGTTTCATTGTTGTACCTCAACAAAATGTACGATTGGATTGGTTGGTCCTTGCAATATATGTGTTAATGTCTGATTCAGACATTTAAAACATAGAAAGAGCACCTCACTGATATTTTAATGGAATATTATGTACAAAATTATCATTAGGAACTCCTCCAAGTAGAGTATCTTCTGGTACATATCTTCTGTAATCCATATAGGCTACGTTTGTTGTGTATAACCTGTGCACAACAATGAACTCTTGAATTCAACAATGCCATTCAAGTCTCTAGTGCATACATCAGATTTATCTACTACGCATTGAATCATTAGCTCATGAATAAACATCAGAGCCTAGGCTATTAGATGTCAGAAACTTCAGATCGAAATCTTAGAACTACTAGGATTTGCTACTCTTTTCAATGAACTTGATATAGCCAAGGATCTTCCAACGGTATATAGCAGTATGATATAATTGTCTTTATATCAAACTTTGAATGAATATTTGCAGTATATGTACATCGATCGAATTTTTGGGATCGAAAGCAGAATCATCAAGTGATTATCTCTTATCATTTTCCATTTCATTCACCCAGTGAATGGGAACATCCATAATAAATATCAAATTGGCCACTTTTTTATAGTATACAGAATATATACGTTTAATCTATTCAAGTATTATTTCATTATTTGAATCATCCACACTCAAGCTTATCGTGTTTCATCAGCTCAATGCAGTTTTCAGGAGAATTATTTTCCACATAACCTCAAATAAAAAGTTGATGAGAATATTTATTTTTTTATTGCAGAATATTTATCACATGTACCAAACTATAGTCACTTGAGATATTTCAAGTGGCATTTATTCTTCAGTACTTATTTTACAGGAAATCAATATTGTAAATCAGGATATAAATCGAATCTAGAAAATAGTATATTCAAATGATGGATCGTCAGAAAATGGATGAATCAGTATTAGTGAATTAAATTCATATCACTCAAGCAGACGTTTCAAATCTTATTAATACTTCTACAGTACCTACAAATAATTAAATTTTCTTCAATAATATCACCACAAAACTATAATTTTGTGATTAGATAGGTACCAAGTAGACTGACTAAACTTCTCTTCAACCTGCAGCGCTAATTATAAATTTATTGTATGCATGTTTCTGAAATATTCTTAAATATAAGATAAATTGTCTAGTGTATTCATGAATACATGCTTATGGTCCATTCATCTCAAATACTTTTCTTGATAATTTATTCGACTCTACGATATAAAATACGGAGTTAGTTGGATAATTATGAATACATACCAATGAATAACCTTATTCCGTTGATGATCCTGAATGCATATATTCGATTTGAGAAATATCTAAAAAAAATTGTCGCAAAAGCCAGAATACTTTTTATAAATAAGGCTGGGCAACAACGATCATTACCACAATTACCAGTTCAATGATATGAAAGAGTAATTTATGGTGTGTTAATACAATAACGACGATGATTGAAATGTTATGCTCGTCCTCATGGTGGTAATAAAGCAGAACTTATTGATACGCTAGGATGAAAATTATTTTCATATTAGGTTCAAATTATTCAATACAATATCAATTCTGAATACAGAGGGTAGTAATCAAAAAATTCAGTAATAGATCACATTTAACACATTCTGGACATAATTTCAAATACTTTTGCTTCGCTGATTTGATAAGTTTTCGCCAAAATTCAAGACAAGGTTTTGGGAAGCTAATTAAATAATATTAATTGTCCAAGAATCACTTACTACGCATATCGCTGTGACATATTCCATAACAACAGCGCTATTCTGCCCCTTTGTGAACTGATAACAATATATATTTTCATTGAAAAGCTTGTATCATGATTTTACTGTAAATATATATCAAAATTGTAATAAATATGAATTTCCTAAAATCTCACATTGAAAACATAGTATCAACGGCCTATCTAAAGGCGTGTTCCTTCGACAATCATACTGTGAATCTCAGGATCATATTCGCTGTATATGAATCATGATTATTTTTTGAAACTAGAAAACAACTAACTACGAATCATGGGTCATATTTTGATTTGAGAATATTTATATATTCATTTTTGAAAATATATTCTATAACTATGATTTTTTGTGATTTTTTCTCTTGTAATTGGTTAGAATATCAGAATTTTTCAGTATTGAATTTTATTATAATTCATTAAATAGTTTGTTTCTCAAGAATTATTTATTATTGCATGATTATTCGTATATTCATCCCTTCATATTAGATGCGGGATGTGCATTTATTGTTTTACCAACGATTTTCTTGTTGTGTTCTATCCGCCATATTTCAAATTTACACAGATTTTGTTATTGCAATCATCGTGAGCATGCAAAAAGTCCGATTTAGAAGGGTAAGGGGATTGTCACTTTGTGATCACAAAGTGAAGAAGTGGGGATAACGAATAACGACCAAAGAAACATGATTCACTTAATCATGAAGACTTAGATCACATAGATTGCCCGAAGAAACACGCCTTGAGTATTAAGTGCCCAAGAAACATGGCGGATGTTCAGGCATGCGCATAAAAAAATTCCAATTATGAAAAGAGCTATTGTTGGCATCTTATATAAAAGTAAGTTTCTTGATTGAAAGAATTGATTTCCTGATAACAATTGGAATCATAATCACGAGCATTCTGCTATAGCAGCTTCCAATGAATCCTTGAGCATAACCTAGAAAATAGTACATAAAGTTACACTTGAGTTACAAAAATGAGTTTCTTGATTACTAGAATCGATTATCTTATAACAATTACATGTTGAAATCATCTTGGAACTTATGCGATCGCTTGCTTGGAAGGATTTATATTGTACGAAATATGCCTGTTTTCTATTTTGTGTTGAAAATGCATAGTATTGTGACATTATACTTTATTCCAGAAGAAGTTTGAGCACAGCCTGAAAATATAATATAAAATTATCATTTTGTTAATATTATTCAATTGAACTACTTACTTTCTATTTATGAGATATGTACATTGTTGTGAACTGGCATTGACATTTTGCGTGAAAGCGAGTACGCATGTGCAGTTTCTGCTCATGAAATAAGTTGGCAATACTGACGTTTTATTGAATGTCAAAAAATTTATTTCTATTAAAATAAGCTTGATGGAAGCTTCAAATACATCGCAAATTATCCATTTGAATATTTTATTTATATAACAATACATAATATCTATATTAAATAGTGATGTTGTAATATTTTGAGAAATATTTAAAATACCTGTATGTCAAACTTGACAGAAGCGACCTGATGTTCATTAATTTTTTGTCAGAGATAACTTGAGAATATTTCGACGGCCGGTGAACTGTCATTTTTGACAATTGTAATCGATGGTTTTGGCCTTCTCCTGTGATTACTATACATGTCATGGTATTCAGATATATAAAAGGCACTAGTCCTCATTAAGATGTATTGAATAGAGAAGGAATGAACAAAATTAATTATACCGTTTAAGCTGTAGCGATGGATGAAAATTTTTTTGGTAACATCCAACTGACAGTTCTAATTGCAAAAATTCAAGCAAATTAGTATATAGGACTAGCGTTTCGACCTGCTTCGCAGGTCTAAGCGCTAGGCTTCGCAGCTCCATATGTGAACCGCCTCCGGCAAAAATAATTTCTTGATAAGATAAGTTCCGATTATAATTTTAGCCTACAGAATCCTTCTGCTCCATATCATATTTCTGCATTCTCTCTTATTCGTGATTTTACTGTTTTTCATAGACAAATCCCAATGTTCTTTTATGTATTTATCTGGAGAGAAATTATTGAAATATTCGATCGATGAAGTTTTGGTACCGCAGATTGCAAGTACCTTATCTATGAATATGAACCTATTGTTTGGATAAAAAACTTGAATATGAAATTTCAGTCACAGATTTCTAGGCGTTCTCAAGTTATCGTGTTTTGAGACGCAGACAAACACAACGACTGACTTTCTTTTGAATTATGTTTTTGGATTCAGTAGAGTCTAAAACGTGAAGATTCATTGGGAGCGACAACTGTCCTCATACTTTTTTGTGAATGCGTCTCAGTGGTTGATTCCAATTTTTATTTTGGATGGAGTTGCATATCAATAGCGGAAAAATTAATAATTAGTAATTAGATACCAAGTAAACTGACTGGACCTCTTTACAACCTGCAGCGCTAATAATGAATTTACTATGAGCATGTTTTCTACAATATTTGTAAATGTGGTATTTCATAAATACTTAGTCATGTTCAATTTTCCTTTAAAACTGTTCTCAAGGATTTATTCGATTCTACAGTACGAAATACAAATTTAGTTGAGTAATTAAACAGAATTCATCATATGCTTACAGTTTATTTGAGTGAAGTTTCATAATTTACATTTCTCAACAAATGAATAATGTTGATTGATATCTCCATTGTTGTTTTTAACCAATCTTTTCTTGATTCAAACTGAGAGTTTTCACGAATTAGAAATAGCATATATTTCCTCCTAACTACTTCGAATAATACACTTTTAATTCGACATGCCAGTTAAAAACGGTCCAAGAGCTTTTATGGAACCAATATCTTAGCCTCCAGGTTGATCGGGATACCGAGTCGATTTACTCTCAATAAATATACATGATTTGAAACACTGTTTCTAAAAATTATATCAAGTTATAAGAGCAACAAATATATACATCAACTACCTGTACAGATCTAATTTGAATCTTCTGACTACATGAATTCTTTTATGATGTTATTGATGTCTGATGCACGACTAACAGTAAATGGAACTGTCTGATAGCAAAGTACAATTTTGTGCTATTGTAAAACTGGTTCAGGAGACTTAAATAGAAGTAGCACATTCTCAACTGAAATAGATCATAATTTCAATAAAATAACAATAATTCTATAATACATTTCGGTTAAGAACGGTCCAAAGATTCTTATGGGACTATGATTCTAGCCTTCCGATTGACCATGATGCGAACCAGTTTCACATAAGCACAATAACACTCGGCTATGTGTCAGTTGCATCATTTATCAGTTGCTTATCAATTATCATGAACAGATTATTTTGAAGATTCAAATTTGCTTCCATTCGGTTTATATGTGACTATATTTGTTGCTCTTATTTCTTGACTCTATTTCTAGCAAACTTGTTGTGAAATCTATATTCATTGTGAGTGGATCATATTTGCATTTCAGTCTATTGGAAGACTTAAATCGTAATGCCGTAAGAGCCTTTGGACCATTCATGACATAAATGAACCATAGAAAAAAATACTTTTGATCACTTCTAACAATTATTCATTGAACTTGATACTTTCCCTGCAATATACTATTTCATACATTGTTATCTATCATACAGATTGATACAATATTCTAGAATCTGCTGTCTTATTATAAATTTAAAATATTTTCATGTCACGACATTCTAATTTTTCGTGAACATATAAAATTTCATTTTCTCACATCGCTAAAACAATAAGTATTGTAAAAGCTGTGGAATATTTGATAGAGAAAAATACGAATACAAATTACGGCTCACTTTTGTGCTAGGAATCTAGTGACGTGCGCATGCGCGTACCTTGTACATGTATTGCTATAGTCGGTGGCCTTCAAACAAAGAGCATTCCACCTAAATACATACAAGTGTGTGGCTCGCTGACAATAATGAATTTTTTTCAATACTAGTTGGCTTATAAATCTTGGTTTAGGTTTTATTCTGGCTGTTTGTTTTTTGACCTGAAAAAAAACTAATTTACTGTTTTCCAATACTACTTGACCTTAAAAAGCTCGGTTTGAGTGAGTTTTGTATTTTTTGAACTAAGAAACACAGATTTACTGTTTTCCAATACTAATTGGCCTGGAAAGCTTGTTTTAGGTTATGTTAAAGTTGCTTTTTCTTGAATGTAAAATACTAGTCCCCACCGTTCTAGTGCCACTGGAAAATTTCTTTGAATCTCTGTGGTGCCATCTCTTTTTACTTTTATAACTACCACTAGGTTCCTATTGTAAAAATCTACCCAAATTACTTATGGCCTAAGGGAAGACTCTATTCGCATACGAAAGTTTAATAGAATAACATCACTTCTAGATTTCAAATTAGTTTGCAGCAACAGATTAATAATTGACAACTGACGCATGCGCACAAACGGTTTAGAAGTGTATGCGTACGTTCCGTTTGTATCTCAGAATGTGAGAAAGAATGAATAATGACAAATGATACTTTCATCATCGTTTTCACCCAAGCACATCGTGTTTTATCAGCTCACTGGAGCTTTTAGGAGAAATATAGAAATACTACAAATACGAAATTGGTAGAACTATATATACTATAATATGAATTTGTGTCATCATATCGTAACATGATCCATTTGATGATTCATAGATTATTGCACAAAATATTCAGGTACAGTTAGTTCCTTAAGAAATATTTGATTTATATTCTTAAACAAATAAAAAATTCAGATTGATGGCCCAATTGTCGTAATCTAATGTCATTACTCTATTTGATCCATTGTTAGGTTATGGACTGATGGTTCTCACCAATTTTGATCAATGTAAACTCCTATTCGTTGATTCAATTGAATTTTCAATGTATTGGCTTCATTGATTGAAAGGGATTTTATAATCTACTGATGATTGCATGTTTCATTGTTGTACCTCAACAAAATGTACGATTGGATTGGTTGGTCCTTGCAATATATGTGTTAATGTCTGATTCATACATTCAAAACGTAGAAAGGGCACCTCACTAATATTTTAATGGAATATTATGTAAAAAATTATCATTAAGAACTCCTCCAAGTTGGAAATCTTTTGGATACATATCTTCCGTAATCCGTATAGGCTACGTTCGTTGTGTATAACCTGTGTACAACAATGAACTCTTGAATTCAACAATGCCATTCAAGTCTCTAGTGCATACATCAGATTTATCTACTACGCATTGAATCATTAGCTCATGAATAAACATCAGAGCCTAGGCTATTAGATGTCAGAAACTTCAGATCGAAATCTTAGAACTACTAGGATTTGCTACTCTTTTCAATGAACTTGATATAGCCAAGGATCTTCCAACGGTATATAGCAGTATGATATAATTGTCTTCATATCAAACTTTGAATGAATATTTGCAGTATATGTACATCGATCGAATTTTTGGGATCGAAAGCAGAATCATCATGTAATTATCTCTTATCATTTTCCATTTCATTTGTCCAGTGGATAGGAACATCCATAATAAATATTAAATTGGTCACTTTTTTATAGTATACAGAATATATACGTTTAATCTATTCGAGTATTATTTTATTATTTGAATCGTCCACACCCAAGCTCATCGAGTTTCATTGGCTCAATGCAGTTTTCAGGGGAATTATTTTCCACATAACCTCAAATAAAAAGTTGATGAGAATATCTATTTTTTTATTGCAGAATATTTATCACATGTACCAAACTATAGTCACTTGAGATATTTCAAGTGGCATTTATTCTTCAGTACTTATTTCACAGGAAATCAATATCTAGATCGTATCTAGAAAATAGTATATTCGAATGATGGATCGTCGGAAAATGGATGAATCAGTATCAATGAATTAAATTCATATCACTCAAGCAGACGTTTCAAATCTTATTAACTCTTCTCCAGTACCTACAAATAATTGAATTTTCTTCAATAATATCACCACAAAACTATTATTTTCTGATTAGATAGGTGCCAAGTAGACTGACTGAACTTCTGTTCAATCTGCAGCGCTAGTTATGAATTCATTGTATGCATGTTTCTGAAATATTCTCAAATATGAGATAAATTGTCTAGTGTATTAATGAATACATGCTTATGGTCCATTCATCTCAAATACTTTTCTTGATGATTTATTCGGCTCTACGATATAAAATACAAAGTTGGTTGGATAATTATGAATACATACCAATGAATAACCTTATTCCGTTGATGATCCTAAATGGATATATTCGATTTGAGAAATATCTAAAAAATTTTGTCGCAAAAGCCAGGATACTTTTTATAAATAAGGCTGGGCAACAACGATCATTACCACTATTATCAGTTCAATAAAATGAAAGAGTAATTGATGGTGTGTTCATACAATAACGACGATGATTGAAATGTTATGCTCTTCCTCATGGTGGTAATAAAGCAGAACTTTTTGATACGCTAGGATGACAATTATTTTCATATTAGGTTCAAATTATCCAATACAATATTAATCCTGAATACAGAGGGTAATAATTTAAAGGATTCAGTAATAGATCACATTTAACACATTCTGGACATAATTTCAGATACTTTTGCTTCGTTGATTTGATAAGTTTTCGACGAAATTCAAGACAAGGCTTTGGGAAGCTAATTAAATAATATTAATTGTCCAAGAATCACTTACTACGCATATCGCTGTGACATATTCCATAACAACAGCGCTATTCTGCCCTTTTGTGAACTGATAACAATATATATTTTCATTGAAAAGCTTGTATCATGATTTTACTGTAAATATATATCAAAATTGTAATAAATATGAATTTCCTAAAATCTCACATTGAAAACATAGTATCAACGGCTTATCTAAGTATTAAGTGCCCAAGAAACATGGCGGATGTCCAGGCATGCGCACAAAAAATTCCAATTATGAAAAGAGCATCTTATATAAAAGTAAGTTTCTTGATTGAAAGAATTGATTTCCTGATAACAATTGGAATCATAATCACGAGCATTCTGCTATAGCAGCTTCCAATAAATCCTTGAGCATAACCTAGAAAATAGTACATAAAGTTACACTTGAGTTACAAAAATGAGTTTCTTGATTACTAGAATCGATTATCTTATAACAATTACATGTTGAAATCATCTTGGAACTTATGCGATCGCTTGCTTGGAAGGATTTATATTGTACGAAATATGCCTGTTTTCTATTTTGTGTTGAAAATGCATAGTATTGTGACATTATACTTTATTCCAGAAGAAGTTTGAGCACAGCCTGAAAATATAATATAAAATTATCATTTTGTTAATATTATTCAATTAAACTACTTACTTTCTATTTATGAGATATGTACATTGTTGTGAACTGTCATTGACTGCAAATGCGAGTACGCATGTGCAGTTTCTGCTCTTGATATAAGTTGGCAATACTGACGTTTTATTGAATGTCAAAAAAATTTATTTCTATTAAAATAAGCTTGATGGAAGCTTCAAATACATCACAAATGATCCACTCGAATGTTTTATCTATATAACAATACATAATATCTATATTAAATAGTGAATTTTGTAATATTTCAAGAAATTTTCTTTATACCTGTATGTCAAACTTGACAGAAGCAGTTTGATGTTCATGAATTTTTTGTCAGAGATAACTTGAGAATATTTCGACGGCCGGTGAACTGTCATTTTTGACAATTGTAATCGATGGTTTTGGCCTTCTCCTGTGATTACTATACATGTGATGGTATTCAAATATATAAAAGGCACTAGTCCTCATTAAGATGTATTGAATAGAGAAGAAATGAACAAAATTAAATATACCGTTTGAGCTGTAGCGATGGATAAAAATTTTTTTGGGAACATACAACTGACAGTTCTAATTCAAAAAATTTAAGCAAATTAGTATATAGGACTAGCGTTTCGACCTGCTTCGCAGGTCTAAGCGCTAGGCTTCGCAGCTCCATATGTAAACCGCCTCCGGCAAAAATAATTTCTTGATAAGATTAGTTCCGATTATAATTTTAGCGTACAGAATCCTTCTGCTCCATATCATATTTCTGCATCCTCTCTTATTCATGATTTCACTGTTTTTTATAGACAAATCCCAATTGTTTTTTTATGTATTTATCTGGAGAGATATTATTGATTTCAACTCCTTCACAAACTACAGAAACACTAGTCGTCGCAGCTCCATATATGTACCGCCTCTCTGACAAGAATTCTTCTTTTACAAAATCAATCTCGAATGTGAATTTAGCTCACATAATTCCTCTGATTCATATTATATTTCTAAACTTTTCTCTGCCCGTCATTGAATTGATTGACAGTTTCCAATGATATCTAGATAAAATTCCTTGAGAAAATCATTGATTTCATTCCCTTTAAGGATTAGCGACGAGATGGCGAAATTGTTCTTCTAGTAGAACCATCTTTTCAACCGGGCCTGAGCCTATTATTATAAGTAGATATATAATCATCAAATACAATATATTACATCTTGAGGAACTAATAATAGCTAAATCCTCCAACAAGAGTCAATCTCTTATCAATGGTAGTGAGATGCTAGTGCCAAGACCTGTATATAAGACCGTGATGCGTGAATTTACATGCTCTATTTCTGCATGGAAAACTGCAGAAGTTTTACAAATTGCCAATACCACTGTGAAAATAATTTACTCCATGTATTAAGTTTGCAATAATTTAAGAGTTAGCGGACATAATTTTTCACTTATATATTCATGTTGTTCTTTCTTATTTGCAACGTTTTTCGTCTAACGCATCGTCAACGCTACCATCGACAAACCTTGGCATGCCACGTCCAAATATGAGTATGAAAAATTCTAATTCTGCATTGATAATGATTATACCCCTACTTTAAAAAAATTCATCCAGCTTTATAATAAATAAGATGTAACCGCTGATAATTTCAGGTAGTGTTGCCACGAGACAAGACGAGACGAGACTTCAGTGAGTCTCGTCTCAGTCTCGTGATGGTCCCGCCTGGCTGAGTCTCGTCTCGGTCTCGCCCTGGTCTCGAGTAGGTCAGTCTCGTCTCGGTCTCGAGTCTCGCCATGATTCCTCAAAATTACATATTCTCACATGCGGGAATCAATTCGTTCTACCTGATTATTATTTGCTATGAATTCTTCCAAAAATATGTATTTGAAGGTATGTTTGGTGCGCAAAGTCGCTCTGGGGTTTAATTCTTATTTGTGAAGATTGTCTTTTGACGCCATTTTATAGACTTTCGACACATGTACCACCTATCTGACAATTAGAGAAGCGATTTAATGTCATCATTATTGAAGACAGTCTTCCAGAAGTAAGAGACAGGGTGGAGTCAGTTTCCTTATTTAGATGTCAGATTTGACATTCGTATGTCATAAAATAGTAACAATAACATTACACTATTATATTTGATGATAGATCAGAATGATCAAACTGTATTTGAGTCTGAATCCAAACATCGTTCTTAACTAACTGCCAGCATAAAGTTGTCGATCATACAATATTCAAGTCCCTATAAATGTAACTATGACATCCTAATATTGACAAAAAGACTGCGATCTGTCTACAAGCTGTCTCTATAAATTAAAATAGGACCTCTAGAGCCAAGACAATTCGAGATAATAAAGAGGTGATAGTTTAATGCAACAAATGTGTGAACTCAAGCATTATGACGATGTTAAGACTTCCTATTTACAGTCAAGAATCACTGAGTTACAGAAAATATTTTCCGAATTCAATAATACTAGTTTGCACATGTTGTTGACGCCACACGATATTTCTTCTACGATTCTCAAGATAAATTTATATAAACTAAATTCAGGTCACAAGAACGTTCATATGAATTGATGGTATAGATCTAAGACGCATTGTTTCCGATGTGTAAGCCACCAAATTCAGAAGTGGATGAAGAAAAAGCAAATTTTCAAATGAGGTCATGTTATTGACTGTTAATAACGAGTTATATGATTCAAATGACATAAATTTATGAAAGTATAGTATTGATTTTCTCTTTCTATTCCAGTTCAGCCTAATCTGATATAATTTTGAATGAAATTGGATGACACACAGTTATATCACCAGAAATCTTATAGGAATCGATTTATATAACGTATTTACAGTAAAAATCAGTTATAGTATGATAGTTTTTTCTTCCATCATGTTGATAGTTTTTTGTGAAATTAATTGTGTTGTGCTAGTATTGGGGCTCGTCCTGTTGCACAATATTATCATATAAAATCTGTTGCGGTCACACAGTACTTCCCTAACAAAAAATTTCTTGGCCGGTTTCATCGCTGTGTCATAGATTTAGAGTGTTGCATCAATCAATTTCATATTTCGAAATGATAGCTGTCATCAAAGTGACAGCTGTCATTGTCAAAGCTACGGGTGTCATTGTTGAAATGGCGGATTGCGGTTATATTCAAGTCCCTACATTAGACAAATATTTTTGAAAATGGAGAGCTCTTTTCTGATTCAATGAAACATACAGTTATGACATTTGATCACCGGAAATTTAATATCATAACGTGGATTCTACTAATTATTTATCTTATATTCCCACTAAGCCTATCTTCCAGAGAGCTTAAGATTGATATCAAACTAGACATCATTAAAACAGCTTGTCAAAAAAACAATTGACAATCGTTTAAATATCCTATTTCATAGTTCTACTAGAATTATTCTTTATTTCTAGCAAACTTGTTGTGAAACCTATATTCATTATGAGTGGATCATATTCGCATTTCAGTCTATTGAGAGACTTGAATCGTAATGCCGTAAGAGCCCTTGGACCATTAATGACATAAATGAACCATAGAAAAAAATACTTTTGATCACTTCTAACAATTATTCATTGAACTTGATACTTTCCCTGCAATATACTATTTCATACATTGTTATCTATTATACAGATTGATACAATATTTTAGAATCTGCTGTCTCATTATAAATTTGAAATATTTGCATGTCACGACATTCTAATTTTTTGTGAACATATAAAATTTCATTTTCTCACATCGCTAAAACAATAAGTATTGTAAAAGCTGTGGAATATTTGATAGAGAAAAATACGAATACAAATTACGGCTCACTTTTGTGCTAGGAATCTAGTGACGTGCGCATGCGCGTACCTTGTACATGTATTGCTATAGTCAGTGGCTTTCAAACAAAGAGCATTCCACCTAAATACGTACAAGTGTGTGGCTCGCTGACAATAATGAATTTTTTTCAAAACTAGTTGGTTTATAAAGCTTGGTTTAGGTTTTATTCTGGCTGTTTTTTTTTGAACTGAAAAAACACTGATTTATTGTTTTCCAATACTAATTGGCCTAGAAAGCTCGTTTTAGTCTATGTTATAGTAGTTTTTTCTTGAATGTAAAATACTAGTCCCCACCGTTCTAGTGCCACTGGGAAATTTCTTTGAATCTCTGTGGCGCCATCTCTTTTTACTTTTATGACTACCACTAGGTTCCTATTGTAAAAATCTACCCAAATTACTTATGGTCTAATGGAAGACTCTATTCGCATACGAAAGTTTAATAGAATAACATCACTTCTAGATTTCAAATTAGTTTGCAGCGACAGATTAATAATTAACAACTGACGCATGCGCACGAACGGTTTAGAAGTGTATGCGTACGTTCCGTTTGTATCTCAAAATTTGAGAAGGAATGAATAATGACAAATAATACTTTCATCATAGTTTTCACCCAAGCTCATCGTGTTTTATCAGCTCAATGCAGCTTCTAGGAGAAATATAGAAATACTACAAATACGAAATTGATAGAACTATGTATACTATAATATGAATTTGTGTCATAATATTGTAAAATGATTCATTTGATGATTCATAGATAATTGCACAAAATATTTAGGTACAGTTAGTTCCTCAAGAAATATTTGATTTATATTTTTGAACAGATAAAAAATTCAGATTGATGGCCCCATTGTCGTAATCTTATGTCATTACTACATTTGATTCATTGTTAGGTTATGGACTGATGGTTCTCACCAATTTTGATCAATGTAAACTCCTATGCGTTGATTCAATTGAATTTTCAATGTATTGGCTTCATTGATTGAAAGGGATTTTAAAATCTGCTGATGATTGCATGTTCCATTGTTGTACCTCAACAAAATGTACGATTGGATTGGTTGGTCCTTGCAATATATGTGTTAATGTCTGATTCATACATTTTAAACGTAGAAAGAGCACCTCACTAATATTTCAATGGAATATTATGTACAAAATTATCATTAAGAACTTCTCCAAGTTGAATATCTTTTGGTACATATCTTCTGTAATCCATATAGGCTACGTTTGTTGTGTATAACCTGTGTACAACAATGAACTCTTGAATTCAACAATGCCATCCAAGTCTCTAGTGCATACATCAGATTTATCTACTACGCATTGAATCATTAGCTCATGAATAAACATCAGAGCCTAGGCTATTAGATGTCAGAAACTTCAGATCGAAATCATAGAACTACTGGGATTTGCTACTCTTTTCAATGAACTTGATATAGCCAAGGATCTTCCAACGGTATATAGCAGTATGATATAATTGTCTCCATATCAAACTTTGAATGAATATTTGCAGTATATGTACATCGATCGAATTTTTGGGATCGAAGGCAGAATCATCAAGTAATTATCTCTAATCATTTTCCATTCCATCTACCCAGTGAATAGGAAGATCCATAATAAATATCAAATTGGTCATTTTTTTATAGTATACAGAATATATACGTTTGATCTATTCGAGTATTATTTGAATCGTCCACACCCAAGCTTATCGTGTTTCATGAGCTCAATGCAGTTTTCAGGAGAATTATTTTCCACATAACCTCAAATAAGAAGTTGATGAGAATATTCATTTTTTTATTGCAGAATATTTATCACATGTACCAAACTATAGTCACTCGAGATATTTCAAGTGGCATTTATTCTTCAGTACTTATTTCACAGGAAATCAATATTGTAAATCAGGATATGAATCGTATCTAGAAAATAGTATATTCAAATGATGGATCGTCAGAAAATGGATGAATCAGTATTAGTGAATTGAATTCATATCACTCAAGCAGACGTTTCAAATCTTATCAATTCTTCTCCAGTACCTACAAATAATTAAATTTTCACCAATATTATCACCACACAACTATAATTTTGTGATTAGATAGGTACCAAGTAGACTGACTGAACTACTCTTCAATCTGCAGCGCTAATTATGAATTTATTGTACGCATGTTTCTGAAATATTCTTAAATATAAGATAAATTGTCTAGTGTATTATTGAATACATGCTTATGGTCCATTCATCTCAAATACTTTTCTTGATGATTTATTCGACTCTACGGTATAAAATACGAAGTTAGTTGGGTAATTATGAATACATACCAATGAATAACCTTATTCCGTTGATGATCCTGAATGGATATATTCGATTTGAGAAATATCTAAAAAAATTTGTCGCAAAAGTCAGAATACTTTTTATAAATAAGGCTGGGCAACAACGATCATTACCACTATTACCAGTTCAATAATATGAAAGAGTAATTGATGGTGTGTTAATACAATAACGACGATGATTGAAATGTTATGCTCGTCCTCATGGTGGTAATAAAGCAGAACTTATCGATACGCTAGGATGACAATTATTTTCATATTAGGTTCAAATTATTCAATACAATATTAATTCTGAATACAGAGGGTAATAATTTGAAGAATTCAGTAATAGATCACATTTCACACATTCTGGACATAATTTCAGATACTTTTGCTTCGTTGATTTGATAAGTTTTCGACGAAATTCAAGACAAGGCTTTGGGAAGCTAATTAAATAATATTAATTGTCCAAGAATCACTTACTACGCATATCGCTGTGACATATTCCATAACAACAGCGCTATTCTGCCCTTTTGTGAACTGATAACAATATATATTTTCATTGAAAAGCTTGTATCATGATTTTACTGTAAATATATATCAAAATTGTAATAAATTTGAATTTCCTAAAATCTCACATTGAGAACATAGTATTTACGGCTTATCTACGTATTCAGTGCCCAAGAAACATGGCGGATGTCCAGGCATGCGCACAAAAAAATTCCAATTATGAAAAGAGCTATTGTTGGCATCTTATATAAAAGTAAGTTTCTTGATTGAAAGAATTGATTTCCTGATAACAAATTGAATCGTTATCGTCGAGCATTCTACTATTACAACTTCTAGTAAATCCTAAAGCATAACCTAAAAAATATTACATAAATTACACTCTAATCACAAAAATACGTTTCTTGAAAACTAGAATCGATTTTCTTATAACAATTACATGTTGAAATCATCTTGGAACCTATGCGATCGCTTGTTTGAAAGAATTTATATTGTACGAAATATGCCTGTTTTCTATTTTGTGTTGAAAATGCATTAGTATTGTGACATTATACTTTATTTAAAGAGAAGTTTGAATATAGCCTGGAGAATATTTCATAAGATTGTCATTTTGTTAATAATATTCAATTAAACTACTTACTTTCTATTTATCAGATGTGTACATTGTTGTGAACTGGCATTGACAATTCGCGTAAAAGCGAGTTAGCATGTGCAGTTTCTGCTTGAGGAATAAATTGGCAACACTGACGTTTCATTGAATGTCAAAAAATTTATTCCTATTGAAATAAGCTTTATAAAAGCTTGGAATACATCACAAATGATCCATTTAAATGTTTTATCCTTATAACAATATATAATATCTATATTAAATAGTGAATTTTGTGATATTTTGAGAAATATTTCAAATACCTGTATGTCAAACTTGACAGAAGCGACCCGATGTTCATTAATTTTTTGTAAGGTATAACTTAAGAATATTCTGACGGCCGAAGAACTGTCATTTTTGACAATTGTAAACGATGGTTTTGGCCTTCTCCTGTGATTACTATACATGTGATGGTATTCAAATATATAAAAGGCACTAGTTCTCATTAAGATGTATTGAATAGAGAAGAAATGAACAAAATTAAATATACCGTTTAAGCTGTAGCGATGGATAAAAAATTTTTTGAGAACATCCAACTGACAGTTGTGATTGCAAAAATTCATGCGGATTAGTATATAGGACTAGCGTTTCGACCAGCTTCGCAGGTCTAAGCGCTAGGCTTCGCAACTCCGTATGTGAACCGCCTCCGGCAAAAATAATTTCTTGGTAGAATTAGTTCCGATTATAATTTTAGCCTACGGAATCCTTCTGCTCCATATTATATTTCTGCATCCTCTCTTATTCGTGATTTCACTGTTTTTTATAGACAAATCTCAATGTTTCTCTATGTATTCATCTAGAGGGAAATTATTGATCTTAACTCCTTCACAAACTACAGAAACACTAGGCGTCGCAGCTCCATATATGTACCGCTTCTCTGACAAGAATTCTTCTTTTACAAAATCAATCTCGAATGTGAATTGAGCTCACATAATTCCTCAGCTTCATATTATATTTCTACACTTTTCTCTGCCCGTGATTGAATTGATTGACAGTTTCCAATGATATCTAGGTAAAATTCATTGAGAAAATTATTGATTTCATTCCCTTCAAGGATTAGCGACGAGATGGCGAAATTGTTCCTCTAGTAGAACCATCTTTTCAAACAGGCCTAAAACAATTATTATAAGTTAATATATAATCATCAAATCCAATATAATACAGCTTCCTACATCTTGAGGAACTAATAATAGCTAGATACTCCAATACGAGTCAACCTCTTACCAATAGTAGTGAGATGCTAGTGCCAAGACCTGTATATTAGACCGTGATGCGTGAATTTACATGCTCTATTTTTGCATAAAAGACTGCAAAAGTTTTGAAAATTGCCAATACCACTGTGAAAATATTTTACTCCATATATTAAGTTTGAAACAATTAAAGAGTTAGCGGACATTTTTTTTTTCTTATATATTCATGTTGTTCTTTCTTATTTGCAACATTTTTCGTCTAACGCATCATCACCGCTACCATCGACAAACCTAGGCATGGGGCGTCCAAATATGAGTATAAAAATTCTTATTCTGCATTGATAATAATTATTTCCATACTTTGAAAAAATTCATGGAACTTTATAATAAATAAAATAAAATCGCTAATAATTTTGGGAAATGTTCCAGGTGAATGTTGTGCCAATTCATTCGGGGATCAATCTAAGTTATTTTATATCTTTTGATAAATATCACCGTTGATAAAATAAACGCAAAAAACTCAAATATTCGATCGATGAAGTTTTGGTACCGCAGATTGCAAGTACCTTATCTATGAATATGAACCTATTTTTTGGATAAAAAACACGAATATGAAATTTCAGTCACAGATTTCTAGGCGTTCTCAAGTTATCGTGTTTTGAGACGTAGACAAACACAACGACTGACTTTCTTTTGAATTATGTTTCTGGGTTCTGTAGTGTCTAAAACGTGAAGATTCATTGGAAGCGACAACTGTCCTTATACTTTTTTGTAAATGCGTCTCAATGGTTGATTTTAATTTTTATTTTGAATGGAGTTGCATTGATGATTGAAAACTTAGATCTGTGACTTCAAATTTCGAATATTCAGGAAAGCTATGCAGAGCAAGTATTCACTATGTTACATTCAATGATATTCGAGTATGTTACCTATTGTATTCCTAATCAAATTTCAAATATACGTTTGCTTCAATCACTGAAAATTTGCAAGATGATAGACATAAACCAAAGAACACAAGCTCCACTCTTCCAGAGCCCCTTCAAAAAACACGTTTCTGCAATAGATCTATCTTCCTAGATGATTACAAATTATTGAGTAGCCAAATGAATTTTTGAGAAAAATATAAATTCAATAAAGAGCAATCAGGCACATCTGTGGCAGAATTCAGTTGAAGAGTACCTGACTGCGTTCAAGAAATTTTATGTGATTGCTGAAATCTTCTACTTCAAAATGCTAGAAATAAGAGATTGAAATTATTGTAAATTGACGATGATTGACTCAAATTCCATGCTATACTTTGTTTCCAACAATTGGTTACTTCATCTTGATAACAATAATATTATATCTCTTGATAGCAAAAATAAATTTTTTGATTACAAGATTGGATTCTCTTATAACAATTATATGGTAATATCATCTTGAAGTTTAGTTAATAACTACATCATTCTACGATCTCTTGTTTGATAAGAGTTTTATGGTGTGAGATATGCATGTTCCCTATTTTGTATCCAAAATGCAATAATATTGTCGCATGTTACTCTTATCCTAGAAATTTCTGAGCATAACCTAAAGAAGATCACAGAAATTTGTCATTTTATTAATATTATTCGTGACACTACCTACTTTCTCTTCTATGAGATGCGTAGATTGTTGTGAATTGAAATTGGAAATGTGCGCAAAAGCGTACCTATGAAAAGTATAATCAAATGATGGATGAATCAGCAGGATTAGAATATTAAATTCATATCTCTTGAGCCAACGTTTCGAATCTTATCAATTCTTCTTCATTGCCTACATACAATTGAATTTTCTGCGACAATATCATTACAGAACTATAATTTCACTAACATACGCAGTAATTAGATATCAAGTAAACTAACTGAACCTCTTCACAGCCTGCATCGCTAATACTGAATTTATTATTAGCATGTTTCCCTACAATATTTGTAAATGTGCTATAAATTGTCTAGTGCATTCATAAATACTTAGTCATGTTTAATTTTCCTTTAAAACTGTTCTTAAGGATTTATTCAATTCTTCGGTACAAAATACAAATTTAGTTAAGTAATTAAACAGAATCTATTATATGCATACAGTTCATTCGAGTGAAGTTTCATGATTTACATTTTTCAACAAATAAGTAATGTTAATTGATATTTACATTGTTGTTTTCAACCAATCTTTTCTTGATTCAAACTGAGAGTTTTCACACATATTTTAGCCTCCAGGTTGACCGGGATACCGAGTCGATTTACTTTAAATAAATATACATGATTTGAAACATTGTTTTCGAAAATTATATCAGGTTATAAGATCAACAAATATATACATCAACTACCTGAACAGATCTGTTTTGAATCTTCTGACTGCAAGAATTTAGTTATGATTTTATTAATATTTGATGCACGACTAACAGTAGATGGAACTGTCTGATAGTTAAGTACAATTTATTATGATATAATTCTGAGAGTATGTATGGATCATTGATGATTCTTTACTTCATTTCGGTTGAGAACGGTCCAAAGATTCCTATGGGACTATGAATCTAGCCTTCCGATTGACCTTGATGCGAACCAGTTTCACATAAGCACATCAATAGCACTTGGCTATGTGTCAGTTGCTCATCAATTATCATGATTAAAGATTATTTTGAAGATTCAAATTTGTTTCCCTTCAGGTAATATGTGACCATATTTGTTGCTTTTATTTCTTGACTTTATTTCCAGCAAACTTGTTGTGAAACCTATATTCATTGTGAGTGGATCATATTCGCATTTCAGTCTACTGAAAGACTTAAATCGTAATGCCGTAAGAGCTCTTGGACCATTCTTGACATAAATGAACCATTGACAAGAACACTTCTAAAAATTATTTATTGAGCTTGATACTCTTCCTGCAACATACTGTTGATTGATACAATATTTTAGAATCGATTGATATCTTATTATAAATTTGAAATACTCTCTTGTCACGACATTGTAATTTTTCGTGAACATATAAAATTTCATTTTCTTACATCCTTAAAGCAGTAAGTACTGTAAAAGCTGTGGAATATTTGATAGAAAGGAATACGAATACAAATTACGGCTCATTTTTAGTTTAGGAACCTAGTAACGTAAACTTGCGGATACCTTGTACATGTATTGCTATAGTCAGTGGCTCTCAAACAAAGAGCATATCACCTAGATACGTACAAGTTTATGCCTTGCTGACAATAATGTATCTTTTTCAATACTAGTTGGTCTTTAACTTTTGGTTTGGATTATATTCTGGCTGCTTTTTTCAACTAAAAAAACACAAATTAACTGTTTCCCAATACATCTTACCTAAAATGCTCGGTTAAGATAAAGTTTTTCTCAATTTTTTGACCAAGAAAAACACTGATTTACTGTTTTCCAATACTAGTTGGCCTGAAAAGCTCGTTTTAGGTTATGTTTCATTTGCTTTTTTTGAAATGTAAAAAACTAGTTCCCACCGTTCTAGTGCCACTGGAGAATTTCTTTGAATCCCTGTGGCGCCATCTCTTTTTACTTTTATAACTACCACTAGGTTCCTATTGTAAAAGTCTACCCAAATTAATTACGCCCTAATGGAAGACTCTATTCGCATACAAAAGTTTATTAGAATGACATCACTTCTAGATTTCAAATTAGTTTGCAGCAATTGGCAAATAAACATAAGCGATACTCTATCTGTTAGCAGAATTTCAAACTAGTGATGTTAGGATAGATTTGGCGGGCTACATATATAATATACATGAGCTTATAATCAAATCAATAAATCATATTCTATATTCGGTTATTTAATTAGTATTCATAAAAAACATATATGAGATAATAATTCTGAATGATTTTAGTAAAGATTCATCAAAAAATATTGTGTAAATTGATTGAAATTTCAAATACAAAAATTTACCATGGAGGATTATGTGTAGTAGTAATGACTGATGAAGCCATAGCCTACGCATTCGCTGTCTGACAGTTGATTTAATAAGGTTGTTATTTCGTTTTGTTGTACTTTTTACTTTTAAATTGAAAAAGAAGATAGAATCCAAAGTTTTAGAGTTTTTCAAAATCTTTTCTTTCATGCAGGACATTTCAGATATTGCAACTGGTGAATATTTTTGTCTGGATTCTTCCCTATTTACCCAGGTATACTTTACAAATACAAATTATCTCCAAATAATTGATAGATTTTTTGAAACAACAAACAGTGCAACTAATAAGTACTAATCTAATGTTTATTTAACAAAATTAAAAGGCATTCTCGAACCACTTCAACTTTTCAACACATGGTACACATAAAAAAAACTGCAGTCATATGCTTGCAACTGTCACTGTTTTCTGCTTTGCAAGAACAACTTATATTCTCAATCTCCAAGGCATCATATTCATTACAATTCAATTCTCCTTCAATTTCATACGGATTCTCAAGCACTTTTGATGTTTATATGCAAGAGCATGCAAAAATACTCTCTTGTCACTATCATCATTTAATTTTCGACAGAATAATATAATGTCAAGCATTTACTAGCTCTTCACCCTCATTTACACAGGGTGACTGACATTTGCATCAAAATATTCTTGAAGTTTCAATACCATCATCTAGAAATTAAAGGTTAAGTTCAATTTAAAAATATGAATTAAATATAAATAAACAGATGGAATCATTCACTTGCCTGGTACTTACGAACAATATACTTTTAAAAAATATCCATGAAAAAGTAAATCTTTATTTCATATTCACGATTTTTATCTTCGTAAATCGTAAAAAGCCCGTTTAAATACATGTAAACTTCAAGTTTATCCTAACTTAGTTAGTTCAAAAATATCCACTGCGGCGCTGCGATCTTAAATTTATTTGCCAATAGATTAATAATTGACAACTGACGCATGCGCACAAACGGTTCAGAAGTGTATGCGCACCTTCCGTTTGTATCCAAAAATTTGAGGAGGGATGAATAATGACAATTGATATTTTCATCATCGTTTTTACCCAAGCTTATCGTGTTTCATTAGCTCAATGCAGCTTTCAGGGGAAATATTTTCTACATAACCTCAAATACGAAATTGACGAAAATATTTATACTATAATATAAATTTTTGTCTTATCATATTGTTAAATGATCCATTTGATGATTCATAGATTATTGTACAAAATATTTAGGTACAGTTAGTTCCTTGAGAAATATATGATTTATATTTTTGAACGTATAAAAAATTCAGATTGATGGCCCCATTGTTGTAATCTAATGTCATTACTCTATTTGATCCATTGTTAGGTCATGGACGGATGGTTTTTACCAATTTTGATCAATGTAAATTCCTATTCGTTGATTCAATTGGATTTTCAATGTATTGGCTTCATTGATTGGAAGGGATTTTATAATCTGCTGATGATTGCATGTTTCATTGTTGTACCACAACAAAACAAACACAAAGAAGAACACGAAATATGATGTATTTGGTGCTAGATTCTGCCATATAACGCATTTTTGAAGCAAAATCTTACTTCTGAGCAGATTTACAGAATCAAAAATTTCTCAACCAGACTCAGAAAAAACGCTGATAACTCGCTGGAAACGCAAAATTTTGTGCATTTGAGAACTGATTCATGCGTATTATGTTGTATTGGATAGATTTATGTGATTTGCGATACTCTGAAACTTCTCAGAATGTGGTGATTTTGACCTAATCCAAACTTCATATAACTGCAGATAGCGCTCTGAGAACACAAAATATGATGTTTTTGACGATAGATTCATACATATTATGAGGTCCTGAATAGAAATATGAACTTTTTGATTGTGAAAATCTGCGCGTGAGAGCGGGTTTTCGACTCATTCCAAAGTTTTTACCACTGCAAATAGCACTCTGAAAACACGAAATATGATGTACTTGGTGCTAGATTCTGCCATATAACGCATTTTTGAAGCAAAATCTTGCTTCTGAGCAGATTTACAGAATTAAAAATTTCTCAACTAAACTCAGAAAAAACGCTGAAAACCCGCTGGGAACACATAGAAGCGTGATTTCGACTCATTCCAAAGTTTGTAGAACTGCAGATAGCACTCTAAACACACGAAATATGATGTATTTAGTGCTAGATTCTGCCACTTAGCGCATTTTTGAAGCAAAATCTTGTCTCTGAGCAGATTTACAGAATCAAAAGTTTCTCAACTAGACTCAGAAAAAACGCTGATAACTCACTGGAAACGCAGAATTTTGTGCATTTGAGGACGGATTCATGCGTATTATGTTGGATTGGATAGATTTATGTGATTTGCGATACATTGAAACTGCTCAGAATGTGGTGATTTTGACTTGATTCAAACTTCATATAATTGCAGATAGCGCTCTGAAAACACGAAATATGATGTTTTTGACGATAGATTTATACATATCATGAGGTCCCGAATAGAAATATAAACTTTTTGATTGTGAAAATCTTCGCGGAAAAGCGTGATTTCGACTCATTCTAAAGTTTGTAAAACTGCAAATAGCACTCTTAAAACACGAAATATGATGTATCTGGTGCTAGATTCTGCCATATAACGCTTTTTTTTCAGCAAAATCCTGCTTTTGAGCTGATTTTCAGAATCAAAAATTTCTCAACTAGACTCAGAAAAGACGCTGATAACTTGCTGGGAACGCAAAATTTTGTGCATTTGAGGACGGCTTCATGCGTATTATGTTGTATTGGATAGATTCATGTGATTTGCGAAACTCTGAGACTGCGCAGAATGAGGTAATTTTTACTCATATCAAACTCCATATAACTGCAGATAGCGCTCTGAAAACACGAAATATGATGTTTTTGACGATGGATTCATACATATTAAGAAGTCCTGAATAGGAATATGAACTATTTGATTGTGAAAATCTGCGCGGAAAAGCGTGATTCCGACTTATTAGAAAGTTTGTAGAACTGCAAATAGCACTCTAAAAACACGAAATATGATGTATCTGATGCTGGATTCTGCCATATAAAGCATTTTTGAAGCAAAATCTTACTTCCGAGCAGATTTACAGAATCAAAAATTTGTCAACCAGACTCAGAAAAAATGCTGATAACTTGCTGGAAACGCAAAATTTTGTGCTTTCGAGGACCAATTGATGCGTATTATGTTGTATTGGATAGATTTATGTGATTTGCGATACTTTGAACCTGCTCAGAATGTGGTGAATTCGACTCAATTCAAACTTCATATAACTGCAGATAGCGCTCTGAAAACACAAAATATTATGTTTTTGACGATAGATTCATACATATTATAAGGTCCTCAATAGGAATATCAACTTTTTGATTGTGAAAATCTGCCCGGAAAAGCGTGATATTGACTTATTCCAAAGTTTGTAAAACTGCAAATAGCACTCTAAAAACACAAAATATGATGAATTTGGTGCTGGATTCTGCCACATAACGTATTTTTGAAGCAAAATCTAGCTTCTGAGCAAATTTACAGATCAAAAATTTCTCAGCTAGACTCAGAAAAAACGCTGACAACTCGCTGGAAACGCAAAATTTTGTAGATTTGAGGACGATTCCATGCGTATTATGTTGTATTGGATAGATTTATGTAATTTGCGATACTATGAAACTGATCAGAATGTGGTAATTTCGACTTATTTCAAACTTCATATAACTGCAGATATCGCTCTGAAAACACGAAATATGACGTTTTTGACGATAGATTCATACATAATATGAGGTCCTGAATAGGAATCTGAACTTTTTGATCGTGAAAATCTGCGCGGAGAAGCGTGATTGGGACTTATCTCAAAGTTTGTAAAACTGCAAATAGCACTCTAAAAACACTAAATATGATATATTTTGTGCTAGATTCTGCCATATAACGCATTTTTGAGTCAAAATCTTGATTCTGAGTAGATACAGAATCAAAAATTCCTCAACTAGAATCAGGAAAAACGCTGATAATCCGCTGAAAACGCAAAATTTTGTGCATTCAAGGACAAATTCATGCGTATTATGTTGTATTGAATAGATTTATGTGATTTGCGATACTTTGAAACTGCTCAGAATGTGGTGATTTTGACCTGATTCAATCTTTATATAACTGCAGATAGCGCTTTGAAAACACGAAAAATGATGTTTTTAACGATAGATTCATACATATTATGAGGTCCTGAATAGGAATTTGAACTTTCTGATTGTGAAAATCTGCGCGGAGAAGCGTGATCTCGACTCATTCCAAAGTTTGTAAAACTGCAAATAGCACACTGATAACACGAAATATGATGTATTTGGTGCTAGATTCTGCCATATAACGCATTTTTGAAGCAAAATCTTGCTTCTTAGCAGATTTACAGAATCAAAAATTTCTCAACTGGACTCGAAAAAAACGCTGATAACTCGCTGGGAACGCAGAGTTTTGTGCATTTAAGGACGGATTCATGCGTATTATGTTGGATTGGATAGATTTATGTGATTTGCGATACATTGAAACTGCTCAGAATGTGGTGATTTTGACTTGATTCAAACTTCATATAACTACAGATAGCGCCCTAAAAACACGAAATATGATGTTTAAGACGATAGATTCATGCATATTATGAGATCCTGGATAGGAATATGAACTTTTTGATTGTGAAAATCTGCGCACAAAAGCGTGATTTCGACTTATTCCAAAGTTTGTAAAACTGCAAATAGCACTCTAAAAACACGAAATATGATGAATTTGGTGCTAGATTCTGCCATATAACGCATTTTTGAAGCAGAATCTTGCTTCTGAGCAGATTTACAGAATCAAAAATTCCTCAACTAGACTTAGAAAAAACGCTGATAACTCGCTGGAAACGCGAAATTTTGTGCATTTGAGGACGGATTCATGCGTATTATGTTGTATTGGATAGATTTATGTGATTTGCGATACTTTGAAACTGCTCAGAATGTAGTAATTTTGTCTTATTTCAAACTTCATATAACTGCAGATATCGCTCTGATAACTCAAAATATGATGTTTTTGACGATAGATTCATACATTTTATGAGGTCCTGAATAGGAATATGAACTTTTTGATTGTGAAAATCTGCGCGGAAAAGCGTGATTTCGACTCATTCCAAAGTTTGTAAAACTGCAAATAGCACTCTAAAAACACAAAATATGATGTATTTGGTGCTAGATTCTGCCATATAACGCATTTTTGAAGCAAAATCTTGCTTCTGAGCAGATTTACAGAATCAAAAATCTCTCAACTAGACTCAGAAAAAACGCTGATAGCTCGCTGGAAACGCAAGATTTTGTGCATCTGGGGACGGATTCATGCGTATTTGTTGTATTGGATAGATTTATGGAATTTGCGATACTTTGAAGCTTCTCAGAATATGGTAATTTTGACTTATTTCAAACTTCATATAACTGCAGATAGCGCTCTAGAAACACGAAATATGATGTTTTTGACGATAGATTCATGCATATTAGAGGTCCTGAATAGGAATATGAACTTTTTGATTGTGGAAATCTGCGCGGAGAAGCGTGATTTCGACTCATTCCAAAGTTTGTAAAACTGCAAATAGCACTGTGCAAACACGAAATATGATGTATTTGGTGCTGGATTCTGCCATATATTGCATTTTTGAAACAAAATCTTGCTTCTGAGCAGATTTACAGAATCAAAAATCTCTCAACTAGACTCAGAAAAAACGCTGATAACTCGCTGAAAACGCAAAATTTTGTGCATTCGAGGACGGGTTCATGCGTATTATGTTGTATTGGATAGATTTATGTGATTTGCGATACTTTCAAACTACTCAGAATGTGGTAATTTTGACTTATTTCAAACTCCATATAACTGCAGATAGCGCTCTAAAAACAGAGAATATGATGTTTTTGACGATAGATTCATACATAATATGAGGACCGAAATAGGAGTGTGATCTTTTTGATTGTGAAAATCTGCGCAGAAAAGCGTGATTTCGCCTCATTCCAAAGTTTGTAAAACTGCAAATAGCACTCTAAAAACGCGAAATATGATGTATTTGGTGCTAGATTCTGCCATATAACGCATTTTTTAAGCAAAATCTTGCTTCTGAGCAGATTTACAGAATCAAAAATTTCTCACCTAGACTCAGGAAAAACGCTGATAACTCGCTGGAAACGCAAAATTTTGTGCATTTGAGGACATATTCATGCGTATTATGTTGTATTGGATAGATTTATGGGATTTGCGATACTTTGGAACCGCTCAAAATGTGGTAATTTTGACTTATTTCAAACTTCATATAACTGCAGATAGCGCTCTGAAAACACGAAATATGATGTTTCTGACGATAGATTCATACATATTATGAGTTCTTGAAAAGAAATATAAACTTTTTGATTGTGAAAATCTGCCCGGCAAGCGTGATTTCGACTTATTCCGAAGTTTGTAAAACTGCAAATAACACTCTGAAAACACGAAATATGATGTATTTGGTGCTAGATTCTGCCATATAACGCATTTTTGAAGCAAAATCTTGCTTCTGAGCAGATTTACAAAATCAAAAATTTCTCAACTAGACTCAGAAAAAACGCTGATAACTCGCTGAAAACGCAAAATTTTGTGCATTTAAGGACGGATTCATGCGTATTATGTTGTATTGGATAGATTCTTGTGATTTGCGATACTTTGGAACTGCTCAAAATGTGGTAATTTTGACTTATTTTAAACTTCATATAACTGCAGATAGCGGTCTTAAAACACAAAATATGATGTTTTTGACGATAGATTCATACATATTATGAGGTCCTGAATAGGAATATGAACTTTTTGATTGTGAAAATCTGCGCGGAAAAGCGTGATTTCGACTTATTCCAAAGTTTGTAAAACTGCAAATAGCACTCTAAAATCATAAAATATGATGTATTTGATGCTAGATACTGCCAGAAACCGCATTTTTGAAGCAAAATCTTGCTTCTGAGCAGATTTACAGAATCAAAAATTTCTCAACCAGGCTCAGAAAAAACGCTGATTACTCGCTGGAAACGCAGAATTTTGTGCATTTGAGAACAAATTCATGCGTATTATGTTGTATTGGATAGATTTATGTGATTTGCGATACTTTGAAACTGCTCAGAATGCGGTGAATTTGACTTATTTCAAACTTCATATAACTGCAGATAGCGCTCTGAAAACACAGAATATGATGCTTTTGACGATTGATTCATACATATTATGAGGTCCTGAATAGGAATATGAACTTTTTAATCGTAAAAATCTGCGCGGAAATGCGTTATTTAGACTTATTCCAAAGTTTGTAAAACCGCAAATAGCACTCTAAAAACACAAAATATGATGTATTTGATGCTGGATTATGCCATATAATGCATTTTTGAAGCAAAATCTTGCTTCTGAGCAGATTTACAAAATCAAAAATTTCTCAACTAGACTCAGAAAAAACGTTGGTAACTCGCTGGAACCGCAAAATTTCGTGCATTTGAGGACGAATTCATGCGTATTATGTTGTATCGGATAGATTCATGTGATTTGCGATACTTTAAAACTGCTCAGAATGTGGTAATTTTGACTTATTTTAAACTCCATATAACTGCAGATAGCGCTCTGAAAACACGAAATATGATGCTTTTGACGATAGATTCATACATATTATGAGGTCCTGAATAGGGATATGAACTTTTTGATCGTAAAAATCTGCGCGGAAAAGCGTGATTCCGACTTATTCCAAAGTTTGTAAAACTGCAAATAGCACTCTAAAAACACGAAATATGATGTATTTGGTTCTAGATTCTGTCATATAACGCATTTTTGAAGTCAAATCTTGCTTCTGAGCAGATTTACAGAGTATTTATGAAAATATTTGTTCATTTAGCTTGGAAATTGCCATTGTACAAAAACAGGACACAAAAAAATTAACAAAAAAAAAAAATATTAACAAGATCAAGATACATCTATGAACAATAAAGAGGAAAAATGTCCTAAGAATCTAATTAAATCTATTTAGAACAAGAATTCTAATATTTTTTATTAAATAATTGTTTTTGAACTTCATTTGTCACTTATCACTTGTAGCCTAGGAATCCCCTAATTCCTAGAAATTCCCTTTCTTAGGGGTGGCGCCTAAGCAAGTTCTCAGAACAATACTTGCTAAAAATTATCACTTGCTTGATGAGGCGTTAGATTTGTTTCTCAGTTAAGCACAGTAGTTCTGAAAGCTTCTGCTTACTCCGACCCAGCCACCGTCTGATTTTTAGCTAGCCAGGCACATGTGTGTAGCAGGTAGGTTGTTTTGAAATATCTTATGTTTCACATATTTGGCGCCCAACGTGGGGCCTTTGGGACGTTTTGTTAAGCTTGTGCTTAAGTTTTCAATTATTCAAAATTTTTTTAGCTTGCTAAAAATCTGAGGAACCTTTTCCCTCATCAAATATTCTTTTCTTTGTTACCTCTCCCCTCATTATTATTTTCATTTCATTGTCCTCTCATTTTCATTTCCTTTTTTTCTAATTTTGTATTTAACCGGTTTAAATTTTTCGGTACAAATTCTCCTCGATGGATCTACAATACCTGACGGATGACGAGTTATCGTATGAGCTGCAGATACGGAATTGTACTGACACTGGAAATAGAAATGACATGACACTTCTACTGGACGGATTCATGCAAATGGAACGAATGAATGCGAATAATTTGACTCCTACTTGTTTCCCTGAGCCTTTAAGTGAGAACCAGACCTGCCAGCGTAAACTACAGGATTTACTGAGTAAGATCCATCTATTTAGCTCTCAGCGAGACCTGAATTTTGAGTCGAGGTGCAATGCTCGCTTGATGCACTTGCATCAGCGTGTTTTACGTCTTCCACAGTCCATGCAAAGCCCTCTACTCACAATGATGGCTTTTTCCAAAAGCTCGCTGACTGGAAAGTTGAAGTCGGTTGAGGCTAGCCGCGTTGAGAGTCTAATCGACGTAGACTCTGAACGTTTGCGCGATATTATAGCTTCAGCTGTTACTCCATCCTCCCGTACGATTGCTAATCCTCCCGTTTTTACACAGTCAATTACTGACCCTTGGCCCTCCTTTCAAGAGCGTATAAATAGAGTTCAGTTTAGCAATGTCACTACTTTGGGAGCCCCTATGGCCTCGCAAACTGTTAGTTCCTCTCCTGCAACTCCTATGTTACCTCATAGCACTTTTATGCCATATTCTCGCGCCCCCGAATCCAAATTGATAAATGGAACATCCAGTATGATGGTACCACCGGTGTGAATGACTTTATTCAACGACTTCAAGGATGCGCGTATGCTCGCGGAGTTTCTGATGACACATTATCCCGACAAGCCACTGATTCGTTTAGCGGTAACGCCCTTTATTGGTTTAGAATGGTTAGCCCTTCGGTGCATTCGTGGACAGATCTTGTTTCTCGTTTGCGGTCCTCCTTTTTGCCAAGTAATTATGAGCTCTCGTTGCAAGCGGAAATTCGCAATCGCACGCAAGGAGCCCTGGAAAAGGCTGAAATTTTTGTCGCGAAAATGGAAAATTTATTTTCTCGCCTGACAAATCCCCCTGATGAGAAAACTTGTGTTTCTACTATTATTAGAAATTTATTGCCTCATTATCAACGTTTCGCCATGGCCCACACCATCAATTCCTTGAGCGACTTAATTGCAGTTTGTAAACTAATCGAAGATACCGAAGCGAATGTTGCTTCTTATCAATCTCCTCTAAGCGCTTCTAACACTTTATTGGAGCCGGAACTAGCTCTCACGCGACCCTCTAAAGCTCATGGTTCGAAACCGCAGCTTGCCGCTGTCGAGACTATTTCTCAGCCTCCCTTAGATTGTTGGAACTGTCTACAAAAAGGTCATTCGTTACCTAATTGTTCTCAACCGAGAAAACGTTTTTGCTTTGGTTGTGAGAAAATGTCTTTCACTATCAGAAATTTTCTCGTCTGTTCAAAAAACGGCCGCCGCGCGTCTGGTACAACCGCCACCGGAAAATAGCGCGCCCTTCCTCTGATTTAACTTGCTGGACTGCTTGGTTAAATGCGGTTGCTCGTTTTATGAAAAATTCTGAAGTCGCCCCTATCTTTAATACTCACGGTGCGGATGATCGCCCTTTTATAAATGTTACTATTGCCGGGAAGTCTATTTCCTGTTTGTTGGATTCTGGAGCTAGTGTTTCTGTACTTGGAAATCGCGGTTTGTTTCTGTTAAAATTTTTGAATCTTTTACCCGCGTCTGAGTCCATTAACCCCATTTCTACTGCTGATGGAGCGGTTCACCGTTCACTAGGTCACGTTTTCCTCCCAATTAAATTGAACGGTCTACGTCATACCCTGCCGGTTGTTGTTGTCCCTGCAGTCAAACACCCTCTTATTTTAGGGGTTGATTTATGCCGACTTTTCAAAATTTCACCTAATTTTGACACTAATTCGTGGTTTTCTTCGCACGAAGTCGCCACCGTTACTGATTTTGTCCCTCGAACTGATCTCTCGTCTTCTCAGCGCGCCGCTATTGATACCGTGGTTGAGAAATTTAAAATTCTCGGCTCTAACGGTTAAGGTCGTACTCCTTTAACAGAACATTTCATTGATACGGGCGATGCTCGTCCCATTGAACAACGTCAGTACCCTCTTTCGCCCCCTATGATGTCGCATCTCAACGAAGAGTTAGACGAAATGTTGAAGTTAGACGTCGTTCAAAAATCTAATAGTCCATGGTCGTCCCCACTCTTACTTGTCAAAAAATCTTCTGGAGCCTTCCGATTGTGTTTTGACGGACGTAAACTCAATGACGTCACTAGAAAAGATGCGTATCCTCTTCCTCGCGTAGATAGCATCCTGTCTAAACTACGAGATGCGAAGTTTATATCATCGCTTTTTGGCAAATTCCCTTGGAAAAATCTTCCTGCGAAAAAACGGCTTTTTCCGTTGCTGGTCGTGGACACTTTGAATTCACTCGTATGCCATTCATTTCATGTAATGCGCCCCAGGCACTTCAGCGTCTGATGGACAGCATTATAGGACCCGAATGGGAGCCTAATGCTTTTGTCTATTTGGATGATTGTATCATTGTTACTTCCTCTTTTGAGCAACATATTTGTGTTCTACTTGAAGTCTTTGAGCGTCTCCGTGCTGCTGGTCTGTCAGTGAATGTTGACAAGTTTGAATTTTTCCGCCCTTCTCTTAAATATTTGGGTTATGTAGTCGATGCTCAGGGTCTTCGCACCGATCCTGATAAAATTAGAGCGATTGAAGAATATCCTCGTCCTACGACTGTTACTGAAGTTAAAAGATTTATGGGAGTTTTTGGTTGGTACCGTCGCTTTGTACCCTATTTTGCCACTTTAGCAGCCCCTATTAATGATCTCACTAAGGGTAAACGTAAAAAAAATTCTATTTCCTGGACTCCGGAGGCGGAGGTTGCTTTTTGTGAACTTAAAACTGCCCTCACTTCTGCCCCAGTGTTAGCTAGTCCTGACTATAGTCTTCCCTTAAAGCCTTTTCGAATCTACACAGACGCCTCTAATTATGGAGTTGGCGCTGTGTTAACTCGACCCGATTCTGACGGTGCTGAGCACCCTATCGCTTATATTAGTCGCACCCTTAATAAAGCTGAACGAAATTACTCCGTAACGGAACGCGAATGCCTTGCTGTCATTTTTGCGATCGATAAATTCCGCCAATATGTGGAAGGTTTAACTTTTACAGTCATTACTGACCATTATTCTCTTTTGTGGCTGAGGCGCATGACCGATCCTACGGGCAAACTTGCTCGTTGGGCTGTAAAGTTGCAGCAATTTGATTTTAACTTAGAACATCGCCCCGGGAAACTTCAGGATTTGCCCGATGCGTTATCTCGTGCTCCTTTAGAAGTTGCCGCTATAGATCCACTTTCTTTTCGGGATTCTAAAGATTTACATTTCCAGGAATTATGTAACTCGGTTCGTGCTAATCCAGCTCAATACCCTGATTTTCGTTTGGACGGTAATACCTTGTACAAATTAGTTTCAACCCCATTTAATTTACCAGCTAACTTATCACCCTGGAAAATCTATGTGCCCAGAGATTTTTGTCGGCATGTTATTCACGATTGTCATGACCCTCCTACCGCGTCTCATTTAGGTGTTTTTAAGACTTTTCATCGCGTTTCCGACTTGTATCATTGGCCGAAAATGCGTGCTAGTATTTACCGGTATGTCAAAAAATGTTCAGTTTGTTTGGCTCAAAAAGTACCACAATCACCTCCCCCTGGTCTTATGGGACAAGCCAAGAAAATTAGTTTCCCATGGCACGCCATCTCCATCGATTTGATGGGCCCTTTACCCAAGTCTACTCACGGAAATCAGTATATTCTCGCTATTTCCGATTGGTTTTCCAAATACCCGGTCTTATTTCCTCTTCGTCAGGCTGTGGCCCCAAAAATTTGTCAGCTGATAGAAGACCATGTTTTTCTGCTGTTTGGCGTGCCTCAAATCGTCTTTGTTGACAACGGAACGCAGTTCACTAGTGATTGTTTTTAACAACTGATGACAAAGTACTCTGTACCCAAAATTTGGTACAATGCTAAGTTTCATCCCCAAGTGAATTTTGTCGAGCGTACTAATCGCACTGTTAAAACCGCGATTCGTTCTTATGTCAAGGATAATCACCCTAAATGGGACACTAATTTGCCCGCTATTACTCAAGCGATTCGAACGGCTGTTCATGAAGTTACGGGGTATAGCCCTGCTTTTTTTAACTTTGGTAGGCAGGTACCGTTGTCCGGAAACTATTATCATTCTCTCCCAGATAGCATCTGCTCCGATTCTCGCCCTGATTACGCTCACAAATTAAACTCTTTTTCTGAGTATTTCTCGGTAGCTCAAGCTCGCATTCAGTCGGCTTATAACCGAAATGCCCATTATTATAATTTGCGTCGGCGACCTCTGCAATTCTCTGTCGGTGATTCGGTTTGGAAACGAAAATAACGTTTTGTCAGCCGGTTCTAAATATTTTTCCTCCAAGCTTGCACCGCGTTTCATAAAATGCATAGTCTCTCAGAAACGTTCTCCCACATCTTATCGTTTGAAAGACACACTGGAAAATGATTTAGGCGTCTGGCACATTAAAGATCTGAAACCGTCTCCTGATAGCGATTCTAGCGACGACATGCTTTCAGAGGATGACATAGAAAATTAACCCTGGGTAATTTTCTTCTGGGAAGGGGGGTGGTGTAACAAATTATTGTTACGTTTAGAATTATTTTCACCTACGCCCATGTAATAACATTTTTTGTGTTCTGTGAAGCCCTCGCTGGCCACGAGATGAATTAAAAATTTGGTTGTTTGACCTGCCGGAAGTCATGTGATGTTTACGAGGAGCGAATACGAGATAAAATTTGACATTCTTGGTTTAGAGCTCTGCGGTGATAGTCCTGCTGTTTGTTTTCTGAGCCTTGTTTTTAAATATTTGAGTACTTAAAGTACTAGTGTAGTGCTATGTGGCAAGGGTAAGTCTTCTGACTAATTTGTTTCTATCCTGTAAAATCTCCAAAACTACGTCGTTGTGTCCACGTGTGTTTAAAGATGTCGGCCCCGGCGGCATTCGTAGTCATCGGTATTTTTCGGTAGCATCTTTGTTCTTTTTTGGGCTTTGAGTTGTTGTTAAAATTCCTACCGAGGGTCGCGGGTGTATTTTGAGGCATATTTTGGAGATTTTAGAGTCAAAGCAAAGATTATATTGAGCTAGATTTTGGTGTCGAGTAGGATCTGAACTTAGAATGCATTTAATCCCTTCCTTGTCCTACTTACTCCTGGATGGTGTGAGAGTGTGTTGAGTGGACTTTGACTGACTGTGAGCCTTGACTTTGGACGTTTATGCCGCTTTTTGAAGTCATTAAATTGTTAGCCGAGAGTTTTCTCAATTTTTCTGCATTTCGCGCGTCTTTTTGGATTGCTTGCGCGAGCAGGTGTTTTGCTAAAATTTTATTACGGTTCACAGAAGCTTTGATTAGTATCAGTCGAGTCGCTTATTGTGCGTTTTCACCATTGCGGGTTGTATTCAAGTCTTTTCATCCTCATTATCATTTTTTCTTGTCATCAATCACTGTCATTCTATCACTACGCCTCATTCTTATTTAAGTTAAATTAATTCTCAATTTTTTTGTACAATTGCGTCCATCTCTCTTCAACGTTATTGTAACAACTTTGTAGTATTCATCCCGTCTGGCTTATTTGTAAAGGACACTATTGCTGTTTTGGGTTTTTTTTTAGGGTTGGAGTCAGGCCGTCTTTCTGGTTGTGTTGAGGAGAACCATTGAGGTACCGGTCGCAGGATCGAGCACTAAACCTGACCAGAAGGCGCTAACAACTGCTGCTCCGAAAAAAAAAAACTGCTCTTATCACCTCTACTACAAGTGCACCTCTACGACAGCGATCGAGGCTCCGGTCTTGAAGCCCTCCAAAAGTTGGGAGAAATCACCCTCGAACTAAGCTCAGCTTACATCCAGCCTAGCTGAGAGCTATTTGGAGTACCCTCGCCTACTACCACCATCGCTAATCAGGAGTAACGTCTTGGACACTCGCCGACCGTGAGCTCTGGTTCTCCTTGACACAAACGGAGAGTCAGCGGACTCCAGGGGTTACTTACGAGAGAGTGGAACGCCTGCCACGTCCCTTCGATACTGTTGTAAGTTATATTTCAAAATTAGTTTACAAAGTTTTGGGTGTATTAAATTTTTCTAATATTTTTTATTAAATAATTGTTTTTGAACTTCATTTGTCACTTATCACTTGTAGCCTAGGAATCCCCTAATTCCTAGTAATTCCCTTTCTTAGGGGTGGCGCCTAAGCAAGTTCTCAGAACAATACTTGCTAAAAATTATCACTTGCTTGATGAGGCGTTAAATTTGTTTCTCAGTTAAGCACAGTAGTTCTGAAAGCTTCTGCTTACTCCGACCCAGCCACCGTCTGTGTAGTAGGTAGGTTGTTTTGAAATATCTCATGTTTCACACCCTTATTTGTTACAATATATATATATATATATATATATATATATATATATATATATATATATATATATATATATATATATATATATATATATATATATATATATATATATATATATATATATATATATATATATATATATATATATATATATATATATATATATATATATATATATATATATATATATATATATATATATATATATATATATATATATATATATATATATATATATATATATATATATATATATATATATATATATATATATATATATATATATATATATATATATATATATATATATATATATATATATATATATATATATATATATATATATATATATATATATATATATATATATATATATATATATATATATATATATATATATATATATATATATATATATATATATATATATATATATATATATATATATATATATATATATATATATATATATATATATATATATATATATATATATATATATATATATATATATATATATATATATGAACAGGCAAAATTAAATCTATCTAAGTAGTCTTTTTGAACACATTTTATTATGTAACTGAAATCATCGATTATTAAAATAAAATTGTTTGATTTTGATTTCTGAACAGAAGCAATTCTAGTTCATCAATTTAATTTGATTTGGCAGCTTATTATATGGTATCACAGCACTAAAAAGTATTGAATTCTGAGATCGTTTGTAATTTTTGTTCTGCAGTACATAGTTTTTCTCATTTCTTGTGCCGTAATTATGATTTTCATCAAATGTTCTCAACGAATTGGTGAAATACGAAGGCATTAATCCCAGTTTTATTTTATGTATGGATATGATGCTTCTCATTTCGGCAAATTGATTTATCGGCAACCAGTTTAATTGAGTCATCATCGTACTTATACGGCAGTAACGGTCACAGCCCAATATTATTCTCATTGCTCTGTTCTGCAGAAGTTGCAATCTATCTTTGTCATGCTGATTACATAAATATATTATAGTTCCAGAAAAGTTAAAGTGCGGTAAAATGATGGTGTTATATATAGTCTTCCTACACCATATACTTAGATATTTACTAATCCTATATAAAACCCCCAGTTTGTTCTTACATATGTAATCTATGTGATCACTAAATCTCAATTTGTCATCCACTATGATACCTGAATATTTAATTTGCGATACAATCTCAACATGAGTATTATTTATTTCTGTATGACAACCTTCTTTTACCCAAGTATCCTTTACACTTTTTTTTACCAATTAACATTGCTTTTGTTTTATCATTATTTAATTTTAATTTATCAATCTGAAGCCATTCTTCTAAATTCTGTAACTCAGTGTTTATTACATTTTGAACCGTATTAATGTTACTGTCTGCAAAGTATATGACATTATCGTCTGCAAACGTATGATATTTACATTTTACTAGGGCATGCTCGATATTGTTAATATACAATGAGAATAATTTGGTCCCAAAATACTACCTTGTGGTACTCCCTGCTCTACTAATAATTCCTGTGAAGTTGTTTCATTGCACTTAACTCTTTGCTTACGATCTGATAGGTAATCAGTAAACCATTTCAAGGCATTTCCACGTATCCAATATTTCTCCAACTTCTGCAACATAATTGATCTATCTACTGTTTCAAAGGCTCTCTGCAAATCTACAAAGACTACAGTTGTTTTTAAGTTATTATCCAAATTCACTTGCCAATCATTTGATACATAGTGAAAGGCAGTTTCACAACTATAGTTTTTCTAAATCCTGACTGAAATAAGTATAAAGCATTGTTTTCATCAATATGATCCAATAACTGATTATATACTGTTTTCTCTAAGATTTTTGCTAGAGCTGGCAAAACTTTTATAGGTCTATATTTATCAGCTGTTTTCGCATTGTTGACTTTAATGGGAACTATAGTTGACAATTTGAGCATTCTTGGCACTCTACTATTCTCTAATGAACTATTTATCAAGTGCAGCAAAGGATTATACAAATATTCAAAATTACTCTTCAGAACTTCAATTGTAATATCATCTGGACTACTTTTATTTGGAAGTGAAAAAACTATACTTTTCAATTGATCATGATCTAAATGCTTAAATTCTGTAAGTGCATTTGTTTCTGCTATATTGCACGAAAGATTGCCTTCTAGTCTACTATAATCTACATTTGTACTAGTAATACTATTGATTATTTCTACAATAGTATTTACATAATAATTGTTGAATTTATCAACTATAATATTTATATTTGTTTCAGGTACATTGTCAAAAACTATTACACTGTGATGCTCGGTTTTCTGTGTAGATAACAAATTTTTTAATGTCTTCCATATTAATTTTGAATCATGTTCAATATTATCAATATGATTATCGTAATAATGTCTCTTTGCCTCTCTTATTTTCTTAGGAATGATATTCCTTTTCTTCTTATAATCTAACCAGTCTTCATGTTTTTTTGTAAATTTAAATTTTGTAAAAGCTATATCACGCATTTCAATATCACGTTTCATATCATTGTTAAACCAAGGTTTACTTCTACTATTACTATTTACTTGGTGTTGAGGTGCATATATATCTAAAGCCTTGGTAAAATTACTACAAAAATAGTCAAATCTATCATCTACTTCCTGCAATCGATAATTGAAATTCAAATTGAACATTTCAATTGAATTTTGAAAGGAATAGATATCTTCAATTTTCTTTCGACGGGTAACCAGTCTTTGATTCATATTTACATTCTCATAAATTCTAACATCTATCAGTGAATGATTTCCCACCAGAGGAGGTTTAACTCTAGAATTGAGATAACTTAAATTACTAATACACAAATCTATCAGGGTTTCTTGTCCCATATATGCTATATGAGTTGGTTCTGTTATAAATTGTTTCAAACCATAGTTACTCAAGCAAATTTTAGGTCTATTTGAGTAAGTATTCTTATTAAAATAATTTATATTGAAATCACCCATTATCAAGACATTGGATTTTTGTTGAATAATATAATTTTCACACAAATTTTCAAAGAAACTCAGAAATTCAGCATCAGAGCTACTTGGTGAATGATATAAAACACATGATATTAGATTTTCCTGTTTACTTTGACTCCAATCAATAAACACCAGTAGTTCATTTGACTTACAAACAATCCATCAATTTGGTATGAGAAGTTGTCATTTAAGTATATCATCACACCACCTGTAGCTCTACTACTTGAGTCATTTCTGATAATATCATAATTCTGAACTTCAATTTCGGAATCGTCAATGTCTGACGTAAGATGTGTTTCAGTCTGGCACAGTACTAGAGGACATTTAGTTAATAAAAACTCTTCAATTTCATCGAAATGCGCTGTTATACTTTGAGTATTTTGCAAGTAGATACTTTGAACACAGTCCTTCTTCCTTTTATTGTTTTTCTGTCGTTGTTATTCTGCTGCATATATGGTTCTCGCTTGTTGTTCCTTTTTGCTTTTTTATAAACACTGCACACTTTTTATCGAAACTTGAATGGTTTACTTCAAAATTTAGATTTAACCTGGTATTTACAGACACAAAATTAATACATTTATAAGCTACACTTTCACACTCACTTGTTTTATGCTTCTTCGAAGCGCATTTTCCACAGGCGGCATTGTTTCTACAATTTTTTGCAATGTGATAATAACCACTACATTTTAGCATCTCATATATTAAGATGTTCGTTAATTTACATCTTGACCAACCAATACTTAATTTCTCATGTTTCATCATAATTTCGAAGGTTACTGGGTCAAATTAAATAAATCGAAAATTTCTTGACTAGACTCAGGAAAAACGCTGATAACTCGCTGGAAACGCGAAATTTTGTGCATTTGAGAACGGATTCATGCGTATTATGTTGTATTGGATAGATTTATGTGATTTGCGATACTTTGAAACTGCTCAGAATGTGGTAATATTTTGACTTATTTCAAACTTCATATAACTGCAGATAGCGCTCTGAAAACACAAAATATGATGTTTTTGACGAAAGATCCATTCATATTATGAGGTCCTGAATAGGAATATGAACTTTTTGATTGTAAAAATCTGCGTGGAAAAGCGTGAATTCGACTTATTCCAAAGTTTGTAAAACTGCAAATAGCACTCTAAAAACACGAAATATGATGTATTTGGTGCTGGATTCTGCCATAGAACGCATTTTTGAAGCTAAATCTTGCTCCTGAGCAAATTTACAGAATCAAAAATTTCCCAACTAGACTCAGAAAAAACGCTGATAACTTGCTGGAAACGCAAAATTATGTGCATTTGAGGACGAATTCATGCGTATTATGTTGTATTGGATAGATTTATGTGATTTGCGATACTTTGAAACTGCTCAGAATATGGTAATTTTGACTTATTTTAAACTTCACATAACTCAAGATAGCGCTCTGAAAACACGAGATATGATGTCTTTGACGATAGATTCATACATATTATGAGGTCTTAAATAGGAATATGAACTTTTTGATTGTGAAAATCTGCGCGGAAATGTGTGATTTCGACTTATTCCAGAGTTTGCAAAACTGCAAATAGCACTCTGAAAACACGAAATATGATGTATTCGGTGCTAGATTCTGCCATATAACGCATTTTTAAAGCAAAATCCCCCTTCTGAGCAGATTTATAGAATCAAAAATCTCTCAACTAGACTCTGAAAAAACGCTGATAACTCGCTGGAAACGCAAAATTTTGTGCATTTGAGGACGGATTATGTTGTGATATTAATAATAAATCAGCTCTGCGGGCCCTGCTTGTTCACATATCGCTCTCCACTGATCCCGGTGAGCGACTTTCATTTCCCAGTTTTGTATGCCCAAACACCTAATGTCCTCCATCACCGCATCCCACAATCTTATTTTGGGACGTCTCCTTCTCTTCTTTATGTTAATTCTTCCTTTAATGAGACTTTTAACTGTCCTATTTTCCGGTAACCTCATTACATGACCCAACCATCTCAGTCTTTGTGCCCTAATACATCCTACTATACTACAGTCACCGAATAGATCCATTATTTCTGTATTAGTTCTTCGTCTCATTATCTCACCTTCTTTCTTACCACCAAATATCTTTCTCAAAATCTTCCTCTCCCAAATTTCCAATTTTTTGACATCAGGTTGTCTCAGTGTCCATAGTTCACACCCATATAGGACTGTGGGTCTTATACCAGTCTTATACACTCGCACTTTTGTCGTCCATGACACACTCTCGATTTCAGGAAACTATGTAGCGCTCCTACTGATCTTCTTCCTCTCGCTAATCTGGTTTCCACTTTACTCTCTTCTTCATTGTTATTGGTGAGGGTTACTCCCAGGCAGATGAAGCGGTTAACTTGATCAAATTTATACGGGGCTTCACTCTCACTTCTCACATTTAAGCTCGTATTCTCTTCATCTCTCTCTGTCGTAATTTTCATATATTTTGTCTTTTCTTCGTTAATTTTCAGTCCTACTTCACTGTATTTTTGTATGATCCTATTGAGTTCGTACCCTTTACATTCCAAGTAGCCAAATTTATTTCTAATTTTTGCTTTATATTCCTTTTCCTGTCCTTATTCCCTTGCCTAGTCGTGTCTACATTCAGTCCGTCCTTCTCCTTCTAATTCCGCTACAGTTCTTTTTAGCTCTTCTCTTGTTCTTGTCAGCATCGCGATGTCATCTGCGTATGCCAAAGCTTGATGCTTTCTCCTATAGATAGTCCCTTCTGTGTTTATTTGTGCTCTCCTCATAACCCATTCCAGTACTATATTGAACAGTATGGGTGACATCGGATCTCCTTGTCTGAGTCCTCTCGTGACAATGAAGTCGTCTGATACCGTACCGTCTACCACCACCTTGCATGTGTTCCTTTCTTGAGTCATTTCTATGAGTCTTATTAGTTTTCCTGGTATTTGTAACTCCCTTAAGATTTCATAAAGTTCACCTTTGCTAATGGAATCGTACGCTTGCTTAAAATCAATAAAGAGTACAGGCAGCGGTAATTCGTGCTCATAGCTGTCTGCTATTATCTGTTTTAAGGAGCAAACTATTCTATAGTAGATCTGTTTTGTCTAAATCCCGCTTGGTATTCTCCTATAATTGACTCAGCTTCAATTTTCAGTCTATCCCTTATGCATGTCGCAAGCACTTTGTATGCAATATCTAATTAAGAAATTCCTCTATAATTTTCACGTAGTGTTTGGTCTCCTTTCTTGTGTATAGAAAAGATTATCGCCTCTTTCCATCTTTTTGGCATGACTTCCGTTCTCCGCACATTCTGTATTAGGTTGCATAATTCCTCTTGTAATTTATCTCCACCATCTTTGTAAATTTCTGCTGAAATACCATTTTCTCCCGGGCTTCTATGGTTTCTCAATGACTTAATTATTTTTAAGATGTCTTCTTTTTCCGGAGGCTCCATTTCCATGCTCGTTGTTGTTAACTGTCCGGGTACTATTTCTGATTCCGTATTGGTACCTCCATCAAGTAACTCTTTGAAGTGTTCTCTCCATCTGCTTACTTTAGCCTTCCCTGTGACTAGCTGGTTCTCTTTGTCCTTACAGTACACTGGTTTTTGCTGATATCCAACCTTTTGTTTCCTCACATCGTGGTAGAAATTTTTTATTACTCTATTTCTATAGTTCTCTTCTGTTACACTCAATTTAAATTCAAGATATTCTCTTTTTGTCTTCCAACACATTCTCTTATAATTATTTCTTTCATTATTGTACTTCGTTTTGTTTTCATTGCTTCCACACTGAATCAAATACAATCTCGCTTGATCTTTTTTAATCATCGCCTCCCTGCATTCCTCATCAAACCATGTTTTGTCTCTCTTCTTTCTTCTTTGTTTCATATTTGTTCCGATACTTCCTTTACTGTCTCCTCTATTTCTTCCCATCTCTTATTGATGCTTGCTGTCTGTCCTCCCTCTGTTAGCCTTTCCGTCATGAGTTCTTGATATTTTTCCTTCTCCTCTTCAATTTGCAACTGTTGTGTCATATACCTTTTTAGTTTTTCCCCTTTATTGCGAGTACTTTTTGACATTCTCTCAGCGAGCTTTACCATAACCAGGGAGTTATCCGAGCCTGTTTCTGCTCCTCTTCTGCTTCCAACATTCTTAATTAGATTTGCATGCGGTTTTTCTATCATAACATGATCGATTTGATTAGTGTACTCTCCGTTTGGTGAGACCCAGGTTCCTTTGTATATGTCCTTTCTCTGGAAGCTTGTACTACTAATTCTCATTTTTAATTCTGCTGCTAACTCTATAATTCTAATTCCGTAATTTCTCTATACCATTCCTCCTTCCCCACTTTCGCATTCAAGTCTCCTATTATTATCTTAACATCATATGAAGGAATCTCGCTAAGTGCTTCTGTCACTTCTTCGTGAGAAGTATCTTTCTCATCCTCCTTCTTTTCGTTTGTAGGTGCGTGGATATTTAGTACACTTATTTTCTTGTATTTCCCTCTGAACCTCAGTTTTCATATACTATCTGAGACTGGTAGAAATTCCAAAATTAAATATTTCCTCTTCTTACTAACCATGAAACCCGTTCCAAAATGTTTTGTCTCAAAACCGCTTTTGAAAAGTATATAATTTTCCATTTCATATATCCCATTCCCTTTTTGTTTTGTTTCCTGAATCGCAGCGATCTCTACCTTATAATTTTTCAGAAGATCTTCTAAATTTTTGTATGATCCTATTGAGTTCGTACCCTTTACATTCCAAGTAGCCAAATTTATTTCTAATTTTTGCTTTTTATTCCTTTTTCTGTCCTTATTCCCTTGCCTAGTCGTGTCTACATTCAGTCCGTCCTGATTTGTGTTAGTACTCAGTTTTTTTGACTGGGATCCCCGTTTTTTGTTTCGGCTGTTTCCCTCATTCGCTCTACTATTTCCTTAGCACCTTCATCCCATACATACTGTTTATTGTCAACAACTATTTTATTGTAGAAAATCTTCGGTTTTTTGCCAACTTTTCTTATCTCTTCTGCTCTTTTCCTAATCACATAGTGCATGTGCCTTTCTTCTTTAGTCCAATCATTCTCTATGAAGATGTTAGTTTTTCTCAATTTATTCTTGTTTTCCATAATTTCCATCTTATCTTCATAATTTTCCAGTTGTACTATTAGTACTGGGCTTTTGTTTGAGTGTCCTATTTGTAAGACTGACTTGACCGAGCACTCAACTTGCAGTTTCTCTGCTAAGAAAGCAGTCGTTATCTCTCTCGCATTTTTCCTTTCTATCTCCAAGCCCTTAATTACTATATTGTTTGCTCTGTTTCTTACATCCTGCTCTTCTATTCTTTTGCGCAAGGTCCCAATTTCATTTTTTAATTCTTCTTTTTCATGAGCCCATGCTATCTCCTTCATTCTAAATTCTTCCTTGATTTTCTTTATTGAGATCGTATTGGACAAAACTTCCTTTTTTATTTCCTCATGGTTTTTATTCATTTGCTCCCTGACACCTAATATTGTATTTGACAAACTAGTCATCATTTGTTTCAATTCCTCCTTCTTTTCTGTATCTTATGTCTCAGCAGTATCTACTTTAGTTGGAGATCTTACTATAGTTCTACTTCTTTTGAAAATTTCTTCTCGTTCTGATTCTAATTGTTGTCTTTTTCGTTTTTCGACCAAATCACTTCGATTTCTGAATTGTCTGTCCATTTACTTAACCTTAGGACGCTACTGGTCACTGAGTAAACTGTCACTCACTGTTTTAAACCCGTACGCCCGCACTTACCGTTGACCGACCGCCGAAGGTCACTTTATTCTACACAATTTTAACGTGAGAACTGCACTTCTAAACACTTTTGAATAGACACTATTGTCTACTTATGTCCTTTTTACTTAAACCAAACCGTTTTAAAACTTTTGTTTTGTTTAGCACGATAAACTTCCCGATTTTAGGATTATATTACCGGAGCTATTTAAAACCCAACTTTCACTCCCACTCATAGGCGTACCCAAACGTATTATGTTGTATTGGATAGATTCATGTGATTTGCGATACTTTGAAACTGCTCAGAATGTGGTAATTTTGACTTATTTCAAACTTCATATAACTGCAGATAGCGCTCTGAAAACACGAGATATGATGTTTTTGACGATAGATTCATACATATTATGAGATCCTGAATAGGAATATGAACTTTTTGATTGTGAAAATCTGCGCGGAAAAGCGTGATTTCGACTTATTCCAAAGTTTGTAAAACTGCGAATAACACTCTAAAAACACGAAATATGATGTATTTGGTGCAAGAGTCTGCCATATAACGCATTTTTGAAGCACAGTCTGGCTTCTGAGCGGATTTACAGAATCAAAAATTTCTCAACTAGACTCACAAAAAACGCTGATAATTCGCTGGAAACGCAAAATTCTGTGAATTTGAGGAAGGATACATGCAAATTATGTTGTATAGGATAGATTTATGAGATTTGCGATACTTTGAAACTACTCAAAATGTGGTAATTTTGACTTATTTCAAACTTCATATGACTGCGGATAGCGTTCTGAAAACACGAAATATGATGTTTTTGACGATAGATTCATACATATTATGAGGCCCTGAATAGGAATATGTACTTTTTGATTGTGAGAATCTGCGCGGAAAAGCGTGATTTCGACTCATTCCAAAATTTGTAAAACTGCAGATAGCACTCTAAAAACACGAAATATGATGTATTTGGTGCTAGATTGTGCCACATAACGCATTTTTGAAGCAAAATCTTGCTTCTGAGCAGATTAACAGATACAAAAATTTCTCAACTAGACTCAGAAAAAACGCTCATAACTCGCTGGAAACGCAAAATTTTGTGCATTCGAGGACGGATTCATGCAAATTATGTTGTATTGGATAGATTTATATGATTTGCGATACTTTGAAACTACTCAAAATGTGGTAATTTTGACTTATTTCAAACTTCATATGACTGCAGATAGCGTTCTGAAAACACAAAATATGATGTTTTTGACGATAGATTCATACATATTATGAGGTCCTGAATAGGAATATGAACTTTTTGATTGTGAAAATCTGCGCGGAAAGGCGTGATTTCGACTCATTCCAAAGTTTGTAAAACTGCAAATAGCACTCTGAAAACACGAAATATGATGTAGTTGGTGCTAGATTCTGCCATATAACGCATTTTTGAAGCAAAATCTTGCTTCTGAGCAGATTAACAGAATAAAAAATTTCTCAACTAGACTCAGAAAAAACGCTCATAACTCGCTGGAAACGCAAAATTTTGTGCATTTGAGGACGGATTAATGCAAATTATGTTGTATTGGATAGATTTATATGATTTGCGATACTTTGAAACTGCTCAGAATGTGGTAATTTTGACTTATTTCAAACTTCATATAACTGCAGATAGCGCTCTGAAAACTCGAAATATGATGTTTTTGACGATAGATTCATTCATATTATGAAGTCCTGAATGGGAATATGAACTTTTTGATTGTTAAAATCTGCGCGGAAGAGCGTGATTTCGACTTACTCCAAAGTTTGTAAAACTGAAAATAGCACTCTAAAAACACGAAATATGATGTATTTGGTACTAGATTTGGCCATATAACGCATTTTTCAAGCTAAATCTAGCTTCTGAGCAAACTTACAGAATCAAAAATTTCTCAACTAGACTCATAAAACGCTGATAACTCGCTGGAAGCGCAAAACTTTGAGCATTTGAGGACGGATTCATGCGTATTATGTTGAATTGGATAGATTTATGTGATTTGCGATACTTTGAAACTGCTCGGAATATGGTAATTTTGACTTATTTCAAACTTCACATAACTGCAGATAGCGCTCTGAAAACACCATATATGATGTTTTTGACGATAGATTCATACATATTATTAGGTCCTGAATAGGAATATGAACTTTTTGATTGTAAAAATCTGCGCGGAAAAGCGTGATTTCGACTTATTTCAATGTTTGTAAAACTGCAAATAGCACTCTAAAAACACAAAATATGATGTATTTGGTGCTAGATTCAGCCATATAACGTATTTTTGAATCTTAATCTTGCTTCAGAGCAAATTTACAGAATCAAAAATTTCTCTACTAGACTTAGAAAAAACGCTGACAACTAGCTGGAAACGCAAAATTTTGTGAATTTGAGGACGGATCCATGCGTATTATGTTGTATTGGATAGATTTATGGGATTTTCGATACTTTGAAACAGCTCAGAATGTGGTGATTTTGACTTAATTCAAACTTCATATAACTGCAGATAGTGCTCTGAAAACACGATATTTGATGTTCTTCACGACAGATTCATACATATTACGAGGTCCTGAATAGAAATATGAACTTTTTGATTGTGAAAATCTTCGTGGAAAAGCGTGATTTTGACTTATTCCAAAGTTTGTAAGATTGCAAATAGCACTCCAAAAACACCAAATATGATCTATTTGGTGCTAGATTCTGCCACATAACGCATTTTTAAGGCAGAATCTTGCTTCTGAGCAGATTTACAGGATCATAAATTTCTCAACTAGACTTAGAAAAAACACTGATAACTCGCTGGAAACGCAAAATTTTGTGCATTCGAAAACGGATTCATGCGTATTATGTTGTATTAGATAGATTTATGGGATTTGCGATACTTTGAAACTGCTCAGAATATGGTAATTTTGACTTATTTCAAACTTCACATAACTGCAGACAGCACTCTGAAAACAAGAAATATGATGTCTTTGACGATAGATTTATACATGTTATGAGGTCCTGAATAGGAATATGAACTTTTTGATTGTGAGAATCTGCGCGGGAAAGCGTGATTTCGACTAATTCCAAAGTTTGTAAAACTGCAAATAGCACTCTCAAAACACGAAATATGATGTATTTGGTGCTAGATTCTGCCATATAACGCATTTTTGAATCTTAATCTTGCTTCAGAGCAGATTTACTGGATCAAAAATTTCTCATCTAGACTCAGTAATAACGCTGATAACTCGCTGGAAACGCAAAATTTTGTGCATTTGAGGACGGATTCATGCGTATTATGTTGTATTTGATAGATTTATGTGAGTTGCGATACTTTGAAACAGCTCACAATGTGGTGATTTTGACTTAATTCAAACTTCATATAACTGCAGATAGCGCTCTGAAAACACGATATATAATGTTTTTGACGATAGATTCATACATATTATGAGGTCCTGAATAGGTATATGAACTTTTTGATTGTGAAGATCTGTGCGAAAAAGCGTGATTCCGACTTATTCCAAAATCTGTAAAACTGCACATAGCACTCTAAAAACACGAAATATGATGTATTTGGTGCTATATTTTGCCATATAACGCATTTTTAGAGCAAAATCTTGCTGCTGAGCATATTTACAGAATCAAAAATTTCTCAACTAGACTCAGAGAAAACGCTGATAACTCGCTTAAAACGCAAAATTTTGTGCATTTGAGGACGGATTTATGCGTATCATGTTGTATTGGATAGATTCATGCGATTTGCGATACTTTCAAACTGCTCAGAATGTGGTGATTTTGACTTAATTCAAAATTCATATAACTGCAGATAGTGCTCTGAAAACAGAAAATATGATGTTTTTGACGATAAATTCATACATATAATGAGGTCCTGAATAGGAATATGAACTTTTTTTGATTGTGAAAATCTGCTTAGAAAAACGCGATTTCGACTTATTCCAAAGTTTGTAAAACTGCAAATAGCACTTTTTTTTTTTTTTTCATTTCAAAAAAAACTTCACCCACAGGGTATTAGCTATACATACATATTATTATATAGGTTTACATGTTATTTATATATCATTGTACAGTTCAATATCTTTTAAGTATTTTATAGTGGATGAGAAATTATTCATTTTCAGGGTTTCTTCAATCGTGTTGGGAATTTGGTGTTGCCTTCTCTTTTGTTCATATTTTTCACATCGTATTAATATATGTTCTATGGATATTTGTGTATCACAGTCCATACAGGTTTCTGGGCTCGTCTTTTGTAATATGTTTCTGTGGGTTAGTTTCGAGTGACCTATTCTCAGTCTGGTGAAAACCACTTGATCTCTTCGGCTTGTATTTTCAATATTTCTCCACGGTTTTATCGTTTCTTGTATTCTCTGTAATTTGTTTGTATTTAGGGATTGCCATCTCTGATTCCATTTCTCATTAATCTTGTTCTTGATACTTGAAACAATGTCACTAGCCTCAACAGGTATAGTTTTGGTGTCATTTTCGATTGCATTTTTTGCTGCTTCATCCGCCATTTTGTTCCCAGTTATTCCAACATGGGAGGGTAGCCAGATAAAGTTTATATTTACATCTTTGGTGGAAAGTTGGTATAGGATATCTTGTATATTTCTAGTGAAGGGTTGCTTGGGAAAAATCTTTTGGATGGATTGAAGAGTGCTTAAGGAATCGGAAAATATTGTATGAGATCTTCTTTCTTCGTTTTTTGCTTCTATATGTTGAAGAGCGTAGAGGATAGCTATCATCTCCGCAGTATAAATGCTGAGTTCGTCTGGTAGGTGGTATGAAATTGTATTTCCTTGCATTATCAGTGCTAGCCCCACCTGATTGTTTATTTTGGACGCATCAGTGAATATAAACTGGTTTTCTTTGTTGTCTTCTTCGAGTTGTTTATAGTGATTTATAATAATATTGTGATTAGTAAATTTTCTATCGTATTTTTGGAGATCATAATTTATATTAGGTATTTCGAAAAACCAGGGAGGGAATTGGGATGGTCCGTTAGGTTGTACTGGAGGAAGATTATAATTTATTGATTTTATCATTTCGTATATATGATTTTGGTACGGAGTATGAGGTCTGGTGTTGTTTGCATTCATGGGATTTATAATATATTTAAATACAGGATGATTAGGTTGGCTTGATATTTTTGCGTTGTATGTCAGAGTTAGGAGTTTTCTTCTATCATAGAGTGAGGGTTCGTAGGCCTCACAATAGAGAGATTCAACTGGACTTGTTCTGAATGCACCTGTTATAAGTCTCAATGCTGTGTGGTGTATTGTGTCCAGGATTCTCAAATTTGATTTTTTTGCTGTGGCATATACTACCGCGCCGTAATCAAGTTTACTTCTAATCAGTGTCTTGTATATTACATGTAAGTTAGTCCTGTCAGATCCCCAGTCGTGGTGTGATAAAGATTTGAGGATATTCAATTTTCTGCAACAGTCGCCGCTCAGTCCTATAATGTGACTTTTCCATGTTAGCTTTCTATCCAGGATTATTCCCAGGGTTTTAATTTGGCTCAAGAACTCTATATTTTTTTGGTTAAGTATTATGGTTGGATTAATATGTCTTTTTTTGTGTCTGCTAAAATGGATCGCGTTTGTTTTGGATTGTGAAAACCGAAATCCGCATTTAGTTGACCATTCCTCCAATTTTCTCACTGTTCTTTGCAGTTGTTCCTGGATTGATTGAATGTTTTTGTTTCTGTGGAACACTATTAAATCATCGGCGAATAAGAGAAATTTGACAGGACTGGAAATACTGTTTGCGATATTGTTGATTGCTATTAGGAACAATGTAACGCTCAGCGTGGATCCCTGTGGAATGCCGTTAAGTTGTTCCATTTTTTCCGAGTAAATATTGTTGGCTCGTACTTTGAAGGATCTTTCGTCTAAGAAATTTTTTATGAAGTGGAGTAAGTTACCTTCTACTTTATAATTCTTTAATGTCTCCAGTATGTTTAGTTTCCAGGTAGTGTCGTATGCTTTCTCAAGATCAAAGAAAATAGCTACAAGATGTTGTTTGTTTTTGAACGACTGTAGGATTTCTGAGGTCAAGATTGTTAAATTATCTAAAGTTGATCTTCCGTTTCGGAAACCATTTTGTGTCTGTGCTAACAGATTATTGTTTTCCAGGTACCAGTTCAGTCTTCTAGCTATCATTTTTTCGATTATCTTGCATAAGCAGTTTGTCAATGATATGGGGCGATAACTTGACGGTTCAGTTTTGTTTTTGTTCTGTTTTATTATCGGAATAATGATTGATTCTCTCCATAGATCAGGAAACGAATGTGAAGTCCATATATGGTTATATATCTGTAATAGATATTCCCTGGTTTTCAAGGGGAATTTTTTGATAAGTTGCGAAGGAATGTTATCTGGGCCTGGACTAGAATTGAGCTTCATTTCCTCTATTGCTGTATTCATTTCCCATAGGCTGAATTCTTTATTTAGGGGATTTGACAAGTCTTGTTGAATATCTAATACTCTATTCTCAGCTTTGTTTTTGATTTTTATGAACTCTGGATCGTAAAACTCATTGCTTGAAGTTCTTTTGTAGTGTTCAGCAATTTCGTTTGCAATTTGTTTTGGATCAGTAATAATATTATCATTAATCTTAATCGTATTGATATCTCTAGGGGTTTCTTTGCCTTTGAGTCTGTTTATTTTATTCCATACAACTTTTGTTGGGGTGTCTGTGTTTATTGAAGCGACAAAATTCTGCCATGATTGTCTCTTGCTCCTTCTTATGGTCAGTTTGCTTTGAGCTCTGGTCCTCTTTAGTTCTATTAGATTTTCTGCACTATTATTTTTCCTGAATTTGTATAGGGCTGTTTTTTGATTTTTAATCGCCTCTGCGCATTCAGGGTTCCACCAGGGAACCTGATTTCTCATTTTTTTATTATTTTTATAGCCTATGGTTGCTTCAGCAGCTTTTGTCACTTGGTGTGTGAAATTTTCAATGGTTGTATTGATGTCGTCAAAGTTACTCGGTATTACAGTATTTACAAGTGTTTCTTCATAAAGTTGCCAATTAGCGTTGTTGAAATTCCAGTTCTTGTTCTCGTTTTCTTTATTTTCATATGGGTCGTTATATTTGCATGAAATTTTTATGGGGAGATGTCCATCGCTAAATAAAATTGGTATTGTTTCTGTAGCTATTCTAGAATCTGCAAATGCTAAATCTAAAATACTTGTGTTTCCAGATCGCGATGAAATATAAGTATGTGAGCCATCATTTAGTAGATTAAGTCTATGGAGTAGTGTATCTTCAATAATTTTACCTCTCGAGTTATTAAACTGTGAGCCCCATAGTCTATTATGCGCGTTGAAGTCGCCCAAAATAACACGTGGTTTAGGGAGTTGCTTCATAAGTTCTTTGATGTCGTTCGTGGTGATGGTTTTATTCGGAGGTACGTATACATTACAAATACTCATTGGAGTCGGATATTCTGTTCTTATAGCAATTGCTTCAATGTCTGTTTTGAGGTCTATTTGCTCAACTTGTATTGAAGCTCTGCATAAAATAGCAACCCCTCCACTAGCTATTCTGTCTATTTCTCTATCTTTTCTGAAAGTTTGATAGTGTTTTAATTTAAATTGTTTATTTTCTGCAAGTCTTGTTTCCTGAATACATATAAATTTTGGTTGATATTCTTGAATTAATATTTGTAATTGTGGGAGATGGGCTAAGATACCATTATTATTCCACTGGATTATTGTCATTCAAACCTATTTCGTGTTAGGTTTGTCCTGACTTTTGTTTAATTGTTTGAGTTCTTCGAGTTGTTGTATTTTTATTTTCGTTATCAGTCGAGATATTCTGTCTTTAAGACCTCTGTTGTTGGTTTGAAGTCTAGTGACTTCAAGCATCTCTGTTAATTCGTTTATTTCCGCTGTGTATTCTTTTACGATGCAAAGTTGTTCGTTAGCGCCTTGTATATTTTCCAACAAATCTTTGAGTTCATCATATGTCAGTACATATTTGCCTGGGTTATTTTCTATTTCTGTTTTCATTGGTAGTAGCTGTTCATCCATAGTTTGTTGACTAGCCGGACTTTGGGATCTAGATCGGACTACAGGGAGCTTCTTAGTTTTAGTTTCCGGTTGCTTGAACTGAGTGTCTTGTTCCATCGACGATTGAGTGTTTTGGTTCTTTTGTGTATCCACTGTTTGCTGCTTGACTGGACTCCGTGAGTTTGTTCGGATTTTGGATTTCTTTTTCGCGTTTTTTTCCGGTTGTTTGAATTCGTGTGATGTTTGGTCTCTATTTTCTTGGTCTGTAATTTGTGTTTGATTTTCAATATCAATATTTGTGTTTGAATTATGATTTTGGGTTGTATGTGTTATTGTCTCAGGTTCTGAATCGGTCTGGGCTGGTCTTTTATTGTTTTTTTCGCTAAGTTTTGGAAATTGTTCATTTCCTAGTACTTGGGAATGTGAGTCGCATTTGTTGTTTGGGTGTCCAATGTTGCCGCATATATGACATATTACATTATCTCCACTCAGGTAGATTCTGTATTCTGTTTCGTTATGTTTGAAAAGAATGCTATCGGGTACGGGTCTACTGTCTGGTGATATATATAAATATCTTCTAAAGCTACATATGTGAGCATAAATATCGTCTTTGAGACCTGCTTTTTGGAAATATATGGGTGAAACTAGTTTCAGGCCATAACTAATGAGTAGCTTTTCCAAATCTGAGTGAGGGATTGATGGGCAAATGTTGGAGAGAGTTAATCTAATCGAAGATGTTATAAGTCTGCGAAGTTCAATCTTATGAGTATTTACTTCGATGTATTTGTGGCTGTCTAATAAAATATTGACGACTTCCTTGCTTGACAAATAGATGCAGATGCGGTTATTCGAGATCTTGGATAGAAAATGTATATTTTTTGGGCCTATAATATTGCCGAGTGATATGGCATAATCTTTGATAGGAATATCCTCTACTGTGCTCAAGATAATTGCTTGTTCTTTGGTTGGGAATGATGATTCAATATTTTTAGCATTAGACTAGCGCTTGGCCTGCTACGCAGGCCTAAGCCCTAGGCTTCGCAGCTCGATATGTGAACCGCCTCCGGCAAAAATTCTGTCTCTATAAGATAAATTCCAAGTACATTTTTAGCCCACAAAACCCTCGTGCTCCGTATTATATTTGTGCATTTTTCTCTACTCGTGATTCCACTGTTTTTTATTGACAATCCTCAATATTATTCCATGTATTCATCAATCGGATAAATTGATTCAAACTCTTCTACGAATTACAAAGTCTAAATTCAAAACTTCACAGCGAGATAACATGTCTGTGCCATGTTTCGCATATTCTCAGTCATTGCTTTACTGTTTTCGAATACAAATCAGAGTATTAGTTATTACAACTCATGTGATTCTTCTGTTTCATTTTGACGACATACTTACATCCTTATAATTTGTTTCGCTCGTCAATTTGTATGTAATCACAATCTTTCTGTCTCCTTTGCAACTCTCACTATTATTTTGAATAAATATGGTTCATAATGCTGACTGAAATGATGCATTAACATTGAATATACAAAAAGATGGTTACTCCAGGTGGAACCGAAAATATCGAGTGGAAAAGTGAAATAGAATTTCAGTAGAAATTTTGTGTTATTTTAAATATTTCTCTCAGGAGAATCATTCAGTTGATTCCTTCCATGAATTAGCGTATCTGATTTCTGAGCTCAATTGCGAGATTGAAAGACCGACTATTTTCTCCGTAGTAAGATTGATCCTCATAGATTTCCTTCTAAATCACTGCTTTGAGTCTTAATCACTTAGCTCCAATGGTACATTCGGAGAAACATGCATGTTCCACGTTCCTATAGTAATAATTTTGGAGCTCATGCACTCTGCTATACTTTTGCTTTCCAAAAACATGTTTCTTATTCATTCAGGCACTACTCACAAGCCCACGCTACATGTTTTGACTCCTTGTACAGAGCTACAATATTCAATTTTCTCTGGAATTGTGATTTAACTTGTATTGAAATCAATTCAACATTATTCATTAAATCAATATTAGTTATTCAAAGTGCCTATTCAATAGAATACAATATCAAGGAATTGATCAAAATAATGAAATTGATGAATGTAGCAATGAAAATGTTGACAGCTGTTGTATCATCTGACTACTCGTCATCCGATTCCTTAATATACAACAAAAAACTCATGTTCTTCACAATTACAATATATTTCAATAACAGATATTATGAAAAACACTAAAAGAAAAATAATATCTGACTCTTACAAAATATCTCTTACGCACGCGCCTGCGCACACGCACGCGAGCGTCAACGTCACACCTAACAATGTTACCAACTGTTGGAATAGATGTCTGTGTTGATTGTTCCAATGACATTCATTAAAATCAGCTGATTACAACAGTAAATTTTTATTTGCAGCAACCCGTATCATCTATCAACATTTTCCGCGAAGGCCCTTTCTTGAATAACTACGTTTAATCTGAGAATAAAATATTGAATCTATCCATATCATGTGTATCCTACACTTCTTGAGAAATTAATTTTTTTCAATCCCATATATGATTTCTCTCAACTATTACAATATATTTCAATAACTGATATTATGAACAAACACTAAAAGAAAAATAATATCTGATTCTCACAAAATATCTCTATCCACTCTTTCTTACGCACGCGCCTGCGCACGCGCATCCAAGAGTCTACGTCACACCTAACAATGTTACCAACTGTTGGAATAGATGTCTGTGTTGACTGTTTCAATGACATTCATTAAAATCAGCTGATTACAACAGTAAAATTTCACTTGCAGCAACCCGTATCATCTATCAACATTTTCCGCGAAAACTCTTTCTTGAATACGTATAATAAGAGAATAAAGCACTGAATCTATCCATATCTTGTGTCTCCTACATTTCTTGAGAAATTAATTTTTTCCAATCCCATATTTGATTTTTCTCATCGATATTACCGATTATTATTTAATTGGAAGTTCTAACCAATAATTCTCATTTCGTTTTATCTTCGTTCACGTCATCTACCATTTTATCGTATTTGTAGTTTTTAAATACAAAGATATATTTTGTTGACGTTTAATAAAATTGTACAATTTGAGGCAAAGAATATCCCAAGAGCCATGAATCTCGTTAATATTTAACAATTTGACAGGCCTGTATGTAAGTAGATGAATTAATTTGGTTCTAAAATCTTGTTCGTATATGTCTATTCTTACAAGGGTCTTATCTATGGGCTATTGAAATTTAGTCCTAAAATGTACCACTAATAGCAGTGATGCACGTTTCAACTTTCAATTTAAGATCTCATGGTACTTGCAATATATATGTCTATGTCTGATTCACTCATTTGAAACGTAAAGAGAGCAAAAATGTTTGAATTGAATAATTCGTACAACGTTATTATTGAAGACTTCTTCAAGAAGAGAATCATTTGAAAAAAGCATTATTCAGGTACTTATCTTCTGTAGTCCATATAGGCTATGTTTGTTGTGTACAACCTGTGTACAATAATGAACTCATGATTCCAAAAATCACACTCTAGTCTCTAGTGCATACATCAGAATTGCCTATACTACGTATTAAAACATTAACTCATGAAATGAATCAACATTAAAGCCTAGACTATAAGATGTCAAAAACTACAGATCAAAATTTTAGAACCACTGAGATTTGCTACTCTCCCCAATGCACTTAATATGTCAGAGTCATCAAGAAAATATTTCATATCCAATTTTGTATACCAATTGAATAGGAACATCCACACTAAATAAGAAATTAGTGACTTTTGATATTGTAATAAAATGATATGTATTATACAGAATATTTACGTACAGTTTATTTCAGTAACATGCTATAATTTACATTTTTCAAAATAAATTATGACAATCGATATTTTCATCATCGTTCTCACCCAAGCTCAGTGTGTTTCATCAGCTCAATGCCGCTTCTAGTAGAATTGCTCTCTACATAACCTTAAATACGAAGTTATTTGAGTTCATTGAGTGATGTATGATTAATATCTTTCAACAAGTACAAAATATTGATTGATGGCTCCATTATCGTAATATTATAATCAGTTGATTATTGCTTGTTTCATTGTTGACTCAAGCAAAATGTTCAATTGGCTGGGTTTATCAAGTCAACTCAAATTTATTCAACTGGAAGAGATGTGAGAATAGCATAAACTAAACTATTACCAAACAATATTGAGAATCTAAATAAATACTCGTGTATTGTTGAATATTCACCATATGTGTCAGCTAAACTATACTTGACATGTTTCAAACCTCAATTCAATCTTCAGTACTTATTTTATCCACAACAGAGAAACATCATGAATCAAAATATCTCTTGATTATAAGAATCGATTTCTTCATAACAATTATATGTTGAAATCATTCTATAACTTAGCCAACAACTAATCCATTTTGCGATCAGGCATATTCTGCGTTAAAAATGCATGAATATCGTGACATATTACTTTATTTCAAAAAATGTTTGAGCATAGCCTAAAAAATATTACATAAAATTGTCATCATGTTAATATTATTCAATTAAACTACTTACTTTCTATTTATTAGATGTGCACGTTGTTGAAAACTGGAATTGGAATTTTGCGTGAAAGCGAGTACGCATGTACATTCTTCGCTTGGAAAATAAGTTGGCAATACTGAATTTATTGAAATGTCAAAAAAATAGTAATTTTAATATTTAAGCATAATATTAGCTTAAAATGTATCACAAGTGATTTGCTCATGTTTGTTATAAATGTATTAATACATAAATTTGTGAGAATTTTTCTCATCATGCAATATTCAATGAAATAATATTGAAACCTGAACGTCAAAGCTGACAGATATCATCGATGTTCAACAATTATTTGTACATGGCTACTATTTTTACGTGAAAGCGAGTACGCATGTACATTCTTCGCTTGAGAAATAAGTTGGCAATACTGAATTTATCGAAATGTCAAAAAAATAAGAATTTTAATATTTAAGCATAATATTAGCTCAAAATGTATCACAAGTGATTTGCTCATGTTTGTAATAGATGTATTAATACATAAATTTGTGGAAATCTTTCTCATTTTGCAATATTCAATGAAATAATATTGAAACCTAAACGTCAAAGCTGACAGATGTCATCGATGTTCAACAATTATTTGTACATGCCTACTATGTCCAGGAGGAATTTTTGACGGTTTTTGATTTTTTACACGAAACCTATAAGACTGAAAAAATTGAGACCCCCAAAAGGCACTGCTTGACAAGAATATCAAATTTATAAAAAAAAAATCATGTTAATCAGAGTTCTCGTTTAGGCTGTAGCCGTGGCTAACTGAAAGTGTATCTTATGCCTTTTAGTATATAAGACTAGCGTTTCGACCTGCTTCGCAGGTCTAAGCGCTAGGCTTCGCAGCTCCATATGTGAACCGCCTCCGGCAAAAATAATTTCTCAATAAGATTAGTCCCAATCATAATTTCAGCGTACAGAATTCTCCTGCTCCATATTATATTTCTGCATTTTTCCCTATTCGTGATTTCACTCTTTTTTATAGACAATACTCAATGTTATTCCATGTATTTATCTAGAGAAAAATCATTGATTTCAACTTCTTCACGAATTACAGAGACTCTAAGCGTCGCAGCTCCAAATATGTACTGCCTCTCTAGAATTCTGTTTTGACAAGATCAATCTCGGATGTGAATTGAGCTCACGTAATTTCCCTGCTTTATATCATATTACTACACTTTTCTCCGCCCGTGATTACATTGATTGACAGTTTCCAATCATATTTAAGTATAAATCCTCAAGAAAATCATCGATTTCATTCCCTGTAAGGATTAGGGACAAGATGGCGAGATTGTTTCTCTAGTAGAACTTTATTTTCAAAAGAATCACTCTTGCCGCACAATCTCCAATATTATACATAGGTCTTGATACTCACCAGTAAAAGTATTCATCATTGAAGCAGCTTATTAGTTAATCAAACTAACACAGACGGCGTTACGATCGACAAAATAAGTGTGCGAAGAAAACAGAAAATGTGCATCAGAAAGACAAGAAACAGCGATTCGAATAATTCAAGTCTGGATTGAATATTTAATTTAACATCCTGAAATTCATTGATATATAGCACTCAATATCAATAATATTCAAAATATTGCTATCAAATAGCAATAGAATTCCTAATATTTCATAATAAACACATTTATTTCCACAAAAATGGATATTTGAACTTGTGACAAATGAATGTTCCCCTCAATCTCCCTTCAACTATTATCATAAGTAGATTTATAATCATCAACTACAATATATTACAGCTTCTCACATCTTGAGGAACTAATAATAACTAAATATCTCAATAAGAGTCAATCCTTTGCCAATGGTAGTGAGATGCTAGTGTCAAGTCCTATATATAAGACCGTGGTGCGTGAATTAACATGCTCTCTTCTTGCATCGAGAACTGCAAAAGTTTTTCAAATTGCTAATACCCCTGTAAAAATACTTTACTTCATGTATTAAATTTGCAACAATGTAAGAGTGGGCGAACATCATTTATTTCTTGTACATTCATGTTGTTCCTTCTAATTTGCGACATGTTCTGTCGAACTCATCGTCAACGCTACCATCGTCAAACCTTGGCTTGCGACGTCCAAATATGAGTATAAATAACTCTTATTTTACATTGATAATAATTATCTCCCTACTTTAAAAGAATTTATCGAATTTTATAATAAATGAAATAAAAACGCAAATTATTTTGGGAAATGTTCCAGGTGAATGTTGTGCCAATTCATGAAGGAATCAATCCTAGTTATTTTCTATCACTCATGCAGAATGCGTACTACTTTGCGCACGTAAATAGCTCTTTGGCTTTTGAGTGCGCCAGGTATAATTTATGTGCGACAAGTAAACTTGTCGCACGCAAACCATTTATCGCTCGGAAAAATAAGTGCAAAATAGTACCAATCCTGCATTCGTAATAAAAAATAGTATCCCCAATTTCTGCAGTATTGTCAATTGCCCACTTCGCTCTCGTGGGCAATCAAAAACCTCTCGCACTTGTTGCACAATATACTATTATATTCTTGGATAAGTACTACCGTTTATGAAATAAACGCGAAGAACTCTAAAGTTCCATCAAAGAAGTTTTGGTACCACCGATTGAATATATCTCATTCATGAATATGAACCTATTTTTTTGATAAAAAATTTGAATGTGAAATTTTAGTCGAAAATTTCTAGCAGTTCTCAAGTTATCGTACTTTTAGAAATAAACAAACACAACGACTGACTCTCTTTTGAATTATGTTTTTTTGAGTTCAGTAGGGTCTAAAACGTAGGGATTCATTGGAAGCGTTAACTGTCCTCATACTTTTTTGTGAATGCATCTCAGTGGTTGATTTAGATCTTAATTTTGAATGAAGTTGCGTACCAATAGCGGAAAAAAATTGAGAGTTATTACAATAATACACATTTCTTCTCTATTGTCTTCTACACCTGATTTATAAGCCATTCAATGAGTTTATTTTGCTATCAATTTCGACCCTTGTAATAAAATCAGGATATACGATGTGACACAATGATCGAGTTCAATAAGAAACTTTTCTTCCAGGTCTGAACAAAGAATAAGGGTGTGTTAATGACAACAATAATTTTGACGAAGTCTTCATCGTTTATTTAATGAATCAGCAATTACTTTACAATTAAAATCAAATTTGAATTGATCACAACAAATGATTGTTGCCCGTAATAATCTACAATCGATGATTTCTACTCAGGAATTATTGTTGATAATATGATCATAATACTCACAACAATAACCGTACTAGTTTGAAAGAAATTGCTGTTGCAGTCTTGTTGATGAAAACAGCAAAATTGTCCATTAAATCAATATTAGTTGTTCGAAGGGCCTATTCAATCGGATACAATATTTAAGGATTGATCAAAATAATGAAATCGATGAATGAAGCAATGAAAATGCTGACAGCTGTTCTATCATCTGACTACTCGTCATCCGATTCCTTTATATTCAACAAAACATTCTTGTCCTTCACAATTACAATATATTTCAATAACAGATATTATATACAAACAATAAAAGAACAATAATATCTGACTCTTGTAAAACATCTCTATCCACTCTATATTACGCATGTGCACCCAAGCGCCTACGTCACACCTGACAATGTTACCAACTGTTGGAACAGATGTCTGTGTTGACTGTTTGAAATCAGCTGATTACAACAGTGAATAAACTCTTTCTAGAATAACTACTTTTAATCTATTTATATCATGTGTCTCCTACACTTTTTGAGAAATTTTCAATATTGTTAAATGATTGTAGTGGATATACAGAATAGGTATATACGTACAGTTTATCTGAGTATTATTTTATTATTTGAATCGTTCACACCCAAACTTACCGTGTTTCATCAGCGCTATTCAGGTTTTAGGAGGATTATCTTCTGCATAATCTCAAATACAAAGTTAATCGGAATATTTATTTTTTCATTGCAGAATATTCACCACATGTACCAAACTATAGTTACTTGACATATTCCAAGTGGCATTTATTCTTCAGTACTCATTTTACAGGGGAACAATATTATAAATTAGAGTATAAATCGTATCTTGAAAATAGTATAATCAAATGATGGATCGTCGGAGGATAGATGAATAGGTATCAGTGAATTAAATTCATATCACTTGAGCAAACATTTCAAACTTTATGAATTCTTCTTCAGTGCCCACAAATAATTGAATTTCCTGCAACAATATCACTTTGGAATCGTATTTATCAAGCATTCTGCTATACCAGCTTTCAATAAGTCCTTGAGCATAACCTTAAAAATATTACATGAAGTTACACTTAAATTACAGAAATAAATCTCTTCATAATAAGAATCGATTTCCTTATAACAATTACATGTTGAAATCATCTTGAAACTTATGCGATCGCTTGTTTGGAAGGATTTATATTGCAAAAAATATGCCTGTTTTCTATTTTGTGCTGAAAATGCATGGGCATTGTGACATTATACTTTATTGCAGAAAATGTTTGAGCATAGCCTAAAATATAACATAAAATTGTCATTTCGTTAATATTATTCAATCAAGCTACTCACTTTTTATTTATAAGATGTGTACATTGTTGTAAACTGGAATTGAAATTTTGCGTGGAAGCGAGTACACATGTACAGTCTCTGTGTGGGAAATAAGTTGGCCACACTGACATTTCATTGTAAATGTCAAAAAAATGATTTTAATTGAAATAAGCTTTATGAAAGCTCAAATTACATTACAAATTATCCAATTTAATGTTTTATTCATATAACCATACATAATATCTTCAATCAATAGTGAATTCTGTAATATTTTAGATATTATTCCAAATCATTGATCACAATTGAAATTGAGTGAAATTGCTGTTGCAGTTTTGTTGATGAGAACAGCAAAATTATTCATGAAATCAATATTAGTTGTTCGAAGTGCCTATTTGATGGCATACAATATTTAGGAATTGATCAAAATAATGGAATTGATGAATGTAGCTAAGAAAATGTTGATAGCTGTTGTATCATCTGACTACTCGTTATCCGATTCCTCTATATTTAATAAAACACTCATGTTCTTCACAATTACAATATATCACAATAACAGATATTATAAACAAATACTAAAACAAGAATAATATCTGACTCTTACAAAAGATCTCTATCCACTCTATCTTAGGCATGCGCACCCGAGTGTCTACTTCACACTGAGCAATGTTACCAACTGTTGGAACCACTTCACCTACTCGCTTTATCAGCGCAAGCACAGAACAAGCTCCAGATTCTTTTGTATAAAAAATTAATAATAAGATCTAGTAAAATAAATTGATGTTATGCGTACATAATTCCATCGAGTACTCAATATGATCACTATAGGATAAACATACAACATTCAAATAATTTCCGTATTATCTGCAGTAGTTGAAATTTGGAGTGGGGATAAGTGATCCGTAAACGAATGAACATGAACAAAGTGAACCAGATCAGTTAGATCAGTTCTCCGTGAACGAAAGAATACAGCTTTAATATGAAACTACTTACCTTTTATTTGTGAGATGTGTTCATTGTTGTAAACTGGAATTGGAATTTTGCGTAAAAGCGAGTACGCATGTATATTCTCTCCTTAGAAAATAAGTTGGTAATACTGAATTTATTTAAACGTCATAAAAATAGTTATCTCATTATTTAAACATAATAGAAGCATAAAATGTATCAAGAATTATTCGCTCATGTTTGTAATTAATATGATAATACATAATGTTCGTGGATAATATAGAAATTCTACAATATTTAATGTGATAGTATTGAGATTCAAACGTCAAAACTGTCAGATGACATTGATGTTCAACAATTAAAAATTCCTGGCAACTGGATCTGATTTTTTTTGTCCAATTTTCGTCGGTTTCTGATTTTTTGCACAAAATCTATGAGACGGAAAAAATTGAGACCCTCAAAAGGCACTCCTCCTCAAGAATACCAAATTTGTAAAAAAAAAATTATAATAATCCGAATTTTGGTTTAGGCTGTGGCTCAGGGCAAAGTTTTTCTGTAATCCATACATTTTGCGTTTTAGTATATAAGACTAGCGTTTCGACCTGCTTCGCAGGTCTAAGCGCTAGGCTTCGCAGCTCCATATGTGAACCGCCTCCGGCAAAAATTATTTCTCAATAAGATTAGTCCCAATCATAATTAAAGCATACAGAATACTCCTGCTCCATATTAAATTTCTGCATTTTTCCCTAATCGTGATTTCACTATTTTTTATAGACAATTCCCAATGTTATTTCATGTATTTATCTAGAGAAAAATTATTGATTCCAACTTCTTCACGAATTACAGAGACTCTAGGCGTCGCAGCTTTCAATATGTACCGCCTCTCTGACAAGAGTTCTTCCTTGACAAGATCAATCTCGGATGTGAATTGAGCTCACGTAATTCCCCTGATTCATATTATATTACTACACTTTTCTCTGCCCGTGATTACATTGATTGACAGTTTCAAATCATATTTAGGTATAAATCCTTAAGAAAATCATCGATTTCATTCCCTTTAAGGATTAGCGACGAGATGGCGAAATTGTTTCTCTAGTAGAACTATCTTTTCGAAAGAACCACTCTTGCCGCACAATTTCCAATATTATGCATAGGTCTTGATACTCACCGGTAAGGGTATTTATTATCAAAGCAGCTTATTACCCAAGTAACAATTATGACCAAATATGACGACGATATGACATCACATTTTTGGTCATAATCGCGTCAGCAAGATGTCAATGCGTGGAGCTATGTGACGTCATATTATGACGTAAGTTTGACGTCATATTATGACGTAAGTTTGACGTCATATTATGACGTAAGTTTGGCGTCATATTATGACCTGAGTTTGACGTCATATTATGACCTACGTTTGACGTCAAATTATGACCTTAGTTTGACGTCACATTATGACCTAATTTTGACGTCATATTATGACTTGAATTCAACATCACTTTATGATCTTAGTCATCACCTGAAAATTCCCCAAGAAGTAAATAATAATGAAATAATTAGTATAGAACATCATAATGTTATAGGGTAACATTATAACGTTGCATATCACCTATTTGAGTACTATTTATTCAAGGAACTTCTAGATAATTAGTGAATAATAAAACATCATTGTATTTTCAATTGACTTATTTAAAATACAAATATATTACAGGTAATGAAAAACTATCAAGTAAAAAAATATATATGTATCAAAACCTAAAAAGAAATTAATCACCATGACAAGAAAAAAACTGATCTTCAAGCATCTGTGAATTCTGGACCAATTTTTGTATACCTTTGGGTTATTCATTCAAATGTTGTGACCATGACGATAGTGTCAACAGCCGGCACTGCAGCAATTGAGTCGAAATTTGTAAAATGCACCATTACATATAATCATCCTGGGAAACAATTTCATATGATTTTCAGTAATTCAAGATTCAACACTATTATTCAGATCCTATCGATCATCAGCTTTGTACCTAGAAAAATTTTCAATAATTGATATGAAATTCGGAAATATCTTTTATGATACATTTGTTTCTAAATTTTAAAATTCTTCTGAATCGATAGCAAATTAATCAATATGTTGGATATGCGATGAGTCACCTATTTCCAATTTTAATATAGATACCTACCTTTCAAAAACTTCAACAAAATTCTTGAGTGGAGCAATATCATGCAAACAAACAAATGAACCTCCCTGAACTGAACTACAAAAGGAAAACCGTTGATGGTAGCTTGATATTTCAATAGTCCGAATCTTATCGAAGATTTCCGAACTGTTGTTAAAGATACGTTGGGTACCAGGGGGCTTCCGAAATCAAATATGTTACCCTTTGAATGCTTGTAACCCAAATAAATAGAGGATCAGGCTCTCCACTCTTATTGATAGACTGTTTAGATAAATTTATAGGAATAAATGAGATTTTATCCACACTGGAATATAAAAGCCAAAGGCATCTTATTTATATTTTATAACTTAACTCGTCCATAATTCTCATAATTGAACACTGATCTCTATATGATAATTTATAACTTCATATCCAGATAACTGATACTCATAATGTCGAATTTAAGTTATAAAATGGATGCTGGGATAAAAATGTTACATACGTCACAAAATGACGTTGAACTCAGGTCATAAAGTGACGTTAAGCTAAAAAATAAAACTCAATCAGTTGAAAACGTAAGCGCAAAGTACACTGACTAAAAAAATATATCTAAAGAATCATCATATAAAGCTTAAGTATGATTTCTCAAAACGCTGAAGCAAAACGTCAAGTTATGACGTCAGTTCAACGTTTCATGACGTCAAACAATAACGTCAATTTATGACCTCAATTTGACTTGAAATGTGACGTCGATTCGACATCTTATGACGTCGAAATGTGACCGTCAGATTATGACTTCATTATGACCAAAATCTGACGTCACATTCTGGTCATTGTTACTTGGGTAGTTATTCAAACTACTAAAGACGGCGTTACGATCGACAAAATAAATGTGCAAGGGAAACAGAAAATGTGCATCAGAATGACAAGAAACAGCGATTCGAATCATTCAAGTCTGGATTGAATATTTAATTTCACATCCTAAAATTTATTGATATATAGCACTCAATATCAATAATATTCAAGATATTGAAATCAAGTAGCTATAGAATATCCAATATTTCATAATAATTACATTTAATTCTTTTGTATTCACAAAAATTGATATTTCACCTTGCGACAAGTGAATGTTTCTCTCAATCTCCCTTGAACTATTATCATAAGTAGATTTATAATCATCAACTACAATATATTACAGCTTCTCACATCTTGAGGAACTAATAATAACTAAATACTTCAATAAGAGTCAATCCTTTGCCAATGGTAGTGAGATGCTAGTGTCAAGACCTATATATAAGACCGTGGTGCGTGAATTAACATGCTCGATTTCTGCATCGGAATTGCAAATTGTTAATACCCCTGTAAAAATACTTTACTTCCTGTATCAAATTGGCAACACAATGTAAGAGTTAGCGAACATCATTAATTTCTTATACATTCATGTTATTCCTTCTAATTTGCAACATGTTTTGTCGAACGCATCATCAACGCTACCATCGTCAAACCTTGGCATGGGGCGTTTAAATATGAGTATAAATAATTCTTATATCTCATTGATAATATATATTTCCCTACTTTAAATGAATTTATCGAATTTTATAATAAATAAAATAAAACCGCTAATAATTTTGGGAAATCTGCCAGGTGAATGTTGTGCCAATTCATTCAGGGATCAATCTAAGTTATTTTCTATTACTCATGCAGGATGCGTACTATTTTGCGCACGTAAATGGCTCTTTGGCTTTTGAGTGTGCCAGGTATAATTTATGTGCGACAAGTAAACTTGTCGCACGCAAACCATTTATCGCTCGAAAAAAATAAGTGCAAAATAGTACTTATCTCGCATTCGTAATAAAGAATAGTATCTCCAACTCGTGCGGTGTTGTCAATTGCCCACTTCGCTCTCGTGGGCAATCAAAAACTTATCGCACTTGTTGCACAATATACTATCATATTCTTGGATAAGTACTACCGTTTATGAAATAAACGCAGAGAACTCTAAAGTTTCATCGAAGAAGTTTTGGTAACACCGATTGGATATATCTTATTTATGAATTTGAACCTATTTTTTTGATAAAGAACTTGATTGTGAAATTTTAGTCAAAGATTTCTAGCCGATCTCAAGTTATCGTGCTTTTAGAAATAAACAAACACAACGACTGACTTTCTTTTAAATTATGTTTTTTTGGGTTCAGTAGGGTCTAAAACGTAGAGATCCATTGGAAGCGTTAACTATCATACTTTTTTGTGAATGCATCTCAGTTGTTGATTTTGATTTCAATTTTGAATGAAGTTGCATACCAATAGCAGAAAAAAAAATTGAGAGTAATTACAATAATACACATTTCTTCTTTATCGTCCTCTACACTTGATTTATAAGCCATTCAACAAGTTCATTTTCCTATCAATTTCGACCCTTGTAACAAAATCAGGATATACGATGTGACACAATGATCGAGTTCAATAAGAAACTTTTCTTCCAGGTCTGAACAAAGAATAAGGGCGTTTTTATTTTCAATGTAATTTTGAGAACTCAAACCTTTCTCGGGATGCTTATTTCCACACAAGCCAAAACGCTATGGACCTCACTTTCATATATTTGTGCGAAATTTTATTACAAAAAGCAAATTGGCTCCAAATATATCTCCAAGGATATTTTAAATCCGGAGCGAATTTGTCCAAATCAATTGAAAGTTAAGACTCAACTTAGTAGCCTGAATGTATTTATTCAGAATAACTGGTAAATATAATTAACGTCTCAGTTGTTATGCTGACTCATATTTCACATCTGAAACAGCATTAAAAGATGAAGAATGAATTGCTTGAATAGAGAACCAATCGGTTGTTTTTTGACTACAATAAAAATAAATCAGAAAAAAACCCTGAATTGTTGAATAAAATCATCTACGCTCTGTATTTTGGAGTTTTTCCACTTCAGTGACCATTGAACGATCACAGCTATCAGTTTGCAATCGATTACAACAATATTTTGTTCATCCCTATAATGACTGAGTGGATGAGAATAAGATTTAGGGATTATCGTTGTTCGCTGCTAGCGATAAATTTATTATTGGTTGATCACAACAATAGATGGGCTGATTGAAACAATATTTTGTTGATAGCAATGATAGAGAAGGTAATCCTAATTATCAATTGTTGATAGTGGCTAGTAGGTAGCATTTTTTGTTGATTATACTAATAAATTTTCCTACATAGTATGTGGTTGATAATACAATATCCATTGAATGGTCATTCTACCGATTGCAACAATCAACCATTGATCACAATTGGAACTGAGTAAATGACAACAATAATTTTCACCAAGTTTTTATCGTTTATCTAATGAATCAGCAATAAATTCACAATTAAAATTAAAATTGAGTTGATCACAACAAATGATTGTTGCTCGTGACAATCTACAATCGATGATTTCTACTCAGGAGTTATTGTTGATAATATAATCATAATACTCACTACAATAACAAAACTAGTTTGAAAGAAATTGCTGTTGCAGTCTTTTTGATGAGAACAGCAAAATTACTCAATCAAATCAATATAAGTTGTTCGAAGTGCCTATTCAATCGAATACAATATTTAGGGATTGATTAAAATAATGAAATTGATGACTGAAGCAATGAAAATGCTGACAGCTGTTCTATCATCTGACTAATCGTCATCCGATTCCTTTATATTCAACAAAACATTCTTGTTCTTCACAATCACAATATACAGAGTGATCAATAATGATTGTCTGACAAGTGACAGGCAAAAGTTCGCATTATGATCAAAACTATCTTCATGGAATAAAGTTAGTATAAATTTATTTATCTTGAAAACTACGTTACCGACATCTCAAGAACACAATGGCGTATATTTTGCATATTTTATGACGGATTCATCCATAATCTGATTCAATTAAAAAAAAATAAGTAAATATCTGTATTATTGACTGATTATTGAGAATTTATTATTATTCTACTAAATTATTAGGTTAAAATAGTGTTTTCAGAGGAACTGTCATCTGTCACTTGAATGTCACTATCTCAAGCAGGCGGCAAAGAAAAAATCAGAACAAAGCGGCACGGACAATCATTTTTGATCACTCTGTATTTCAATAACAGATATTATAAACAAACAATAGAAGAACAATAATATCTGACTCTTGCAAAACATCTCTAACCACTCTATATTACGCATGCGCACCCAAGCGTCTACGTCACACCTAACAATGTTACCAACTGTTGGAACAGATGTCTGTGTTGATTGTTTGGAATCAGCTGATTACAACAGTAAATTCTTACTTACAGTAACCCGTATAATCTACCAACACTTTCCGCGGAAACTCTTTTCAGAATAATTACTTTCAATCTTTTTATACCATGTGTCTCCTACACTTTTTGAGAAATTTTCAATATTGTTAAATGATTGTAGTGAATATACAGAATAGGTATATACGTACAGTTTATCAAAGTATTATTTTATTATTTAAATCGTTCACACCCAAACTTATTGTGTTTCATCAGCGCAATGCAGGTTTCAGGAGGATTATCTTCTACATAACCTCAAATACAAAGTTAATCGGAATATTCATTTTTTCATTGCAGAATATTTACCACATGTACCAAACTACAAGTCCTCGACATATTCCAAGTGGCATTTCATCTTCAGTACTTATTTTATAGGGAAACTATATTGTAAATTAGAGTATAAATCGTATCTTGAAAATAGTATAACCAAATGATGAATCGTCGGGAGATGGATGAATCAGTATAAGTGGATCGAATTCATATCACTTGAACAAAAATTTGACATCTTATTCATTCTTCTTCAGTGCCTACAAATAATTGAATTTTCTTCAACAATATCACTTTGGAATCGTATTCATCAAGCATTCTGCTATAGCAGCTTCCAATGAATCCTTGAGCATAACCTTAAAAATATTACATGGAGTTACACTTCAAGAATTTCTTGATTATAATAATCGCTCTCCTTATAACAATTACATGTTGAAATCATCTTGAAACTTATGCGATCGCTTGTTTGAGAGGATTTATGTTGTACAAAATATGCCTGTTTTCTATTTTGTGCTGAAAATGCATGGGCATTGTGACATTATACTTTATTCCAGAAAATGTTTGAGCATAGCCTGAAAAATATAACATAAAATCGTCATTTTGTTAATATTATTCAATTGAACTACTTACTTATTATTTATAAGATGTGTACATTGTTGTGAACTGGCATTGACATTTTGCGTCAAAGCGAGTACGCATGTGCAGTTTCTGTTTGGGAAATAAGTTGGCAAGACTGACATTCTATTGAATGTCAAAAAATTTATTTTAATTGAAATAAGCTTAATAGAAGCTTTGAATACATCACAAATTATTCATTTAAATGTTTTATCCATATAACAATACTTAAAATCTTGATTCAATAGTGAATTTTGTAATATTTTGAATATTATTTCAATACCTGTATGTCAAACTTGACAGAAGGGACCCGATGTTCATCAATTTTCTAGCATTGATAGCTTGATATTATTTCGAACTGTCACTTTTGACAATTCTCACTGATGGTTTTCGATTTTTCCTGTAAATACTATACATGTAATAATTTTCTAACATATAAAAGGCACTCCCCCTCGTGAATACGCAATTTACAAAAAAAAATTTCAAAAATCGACTGAACCGTTTGGGCTGTAGCCTCGGGCAAAGTCGAATTAGTAATCCTTACACTTGGCCTTTTAGTATAGTTTAGATTTTCGTTCTTTTAGAGAGCAAACTCTAAAATAGCTGAACGATAGGGAATAAGAGGGAATAGGCCGCCAATGTGTTGAAAAAGAACAAGCTAAATACACCTAATTTAGCAAAATAGGAAACTGGAGTTGCAAGCAACATTAACAGCAGAAATAAGTTGATTTGGACTTTAATGAAGTGGTAAATTGATAAAAGATTTTTTAACAAAAATATCAGGAAAAACCTGGCGTAGATTTACAGAAAAACTTGAGCAGAGTAGGGTCTGGCTTACACTAGAACGGATCCACGCTCGAAGGCCTAACTACTAGTTTCAGCCAGGTTAGAGTTTCGGTTGTTCCTCAGCTTTCTAAATTTGATAATACTGGCAGGGCATTGGCTTCTTTTTTACTTCCAGAGATCTTCGTCGTAGACGAACCAAGGAAGTGGAGGTAGTTATGTATTTGTGAAGTATTGTGGAGAGCACCACGATGAGCCCAAATGGGGGAAGGATCTGGTGTACACCTTCGACTTCTGACCCCGCCTAATATCCCTAGCGTGGATGATATGACTGCTAGTAATAATATCTGCAAGAACATGAGACAGTAACGAGCCCCAAAGCTAGTTTATCAGCAAAACTGAAGCTAAATAATACAAAAATTCTACAAAAATTGACCAAAAAAATTAAGGATGAAAATTTACGCAAGCAATTAGTATGATGTAAATGAAAATGATAATGACTGATGAGAAGGATGAAGAAAATGATAAAGACAAGCGTAGCGTAACGAGAAGAAGCCTCTGCTGTGTTTCGAGCAGCTTAGTTCCATCTAATAATTGAAAAGAAATTATCAGATGAGACTAAGACTGAATGAAGCGCAAAAATATAGCGGATGCTTGAACAAGCAATAAATTGACGTTAGCGGTACATTCAACTTTCACTCACTGGATTTAGGGAAGGGGTGTGTAAGAGAGTTTAATGTATGAAGGTGAATGAGAATCCTAAATCAGATTAACAATGTAAGAAAACTACCCAAAAAAATTTAGCTTAGAATTCATCAAAAAATCGCCAGATTTAGAGCTTATCAGAAAAATTACCACAAAAAATTGATATACAGAAAAAATAGAGAACCCTAAACAGAATTGAAATATAGGATAATCAAAAAAATGTAGCAAATTTCCAATCCAGTACTTTTCGCGTGCAATCTAAATAAATCTGCTGCAATGTTTCATATAGTTGTATAGTAATCTATTTATAACTATTGCAAAAGCAGATGCGAAAGGAAAGAGCAACATATTGCAGATGCAAATGTGAATGCTAATAGTTTCTTTGGATGTGAACTCAGAATGAAGCTCCACACGACGCTTACACGTGACAACTCTGTGAAAAATGTCAGTTGTAAACATTAGCAATGATATTTGTAGAACTAAATGTGAATGACATGTTGAAATACTACGGAAACGAATATTCATTACAACTATACTATATACAAGTAACTATTCAATGGAAATATATCGATCCATATATATTCCACATCTATGTAGTTTTAATACAGAAAGTATTCATATATTTGAGTGATTATCAATTCTCTGGAAACAAGTTCTGGAAGATTCGATACGCAATTTTCTTTGTTTTTAATAACGTATTCCAATGGTTGAAATGGAGAGAGGGAAGACCAAGGAGGGTTATGACAATGATCACTTCAACCAACATATCTCAATAAACATTCTACATCTATGAGATATATAGGTCAATGTGGCTAAATTCATACTTTTCAGAAAACAATCATCAAAATCAATGAAAATTTTGGAATGCTTGAGAGAATTTACAAAAATCCTCCTGTCACAGCTTTTTAATACCTGAGCTGTGACACCTATGTATCTAGATATTTGGGTGGATGAGAAATATTATTATATTAGCATTCAAGGCACTGAACTCACTTATCTTTTGATTTGCTATTGCCAGAGGGCCCAAGACAACACAAGGGGAACAATTATTTTCTGCAACATCTTCGTATACATCCTCTTCATCATCAACTACACTTTTCTTATTGGTCTTCTCCTTTTTTCTCCAGGCTTCTTCTGTTCCTCACTCGAAATACGTTTTTTCATATTCTTAATCTTCAATTCCATCCTTGGTAAGTGTGCCAGTGAACACAGCAGATTTGATCTTGCGTCTATTTGATTGTTCCTTATTTTTTTGATGAAACCCTTGACAATGCCCCAAGTGATTCTAGTAAGATTACATCAAGAGTATTGGTAAGTCGTCTACATGCTGTAGACGTGGAAGTAACGGGCTCGTTGGCGTTATAGCTCAGAGTAGATGGACTGCAGGAAGATGTCCTGTTCTGATTGGGTTATGCCCCGCTCTTCCATATTTGATTCTCTGACAGCGATGTCACCATTTTCAACAATATCGATAGCTGGATTTGGAGTAGGGATTCTTTCTTCTGGGCTTAATCTAATCTCTGAATTTGGCAAAATACGATCAGTGACTTGACTAGGCATGAAATAGTGACATCTTCTATATGAGAAATTCAATTTTGATGAGAAACCTACTTTTTTCAATCTTTTGTATGCAGGTATCGTACACTCATAACCGCTTGATGTGAACCGTTCACGCGTGTTGCGTGAAATAGCGCGTCTCAGAAACAGCAAACGCCCGTTGTTGTCACCCTGCTAACGGCCATAATTTCCGAGAAATCAACTATGTCACAATTCTCCTCTGTCACAACTCTTCTAGGTCTCCCCAACCAGCTTTCCAGAACTTTCAATTTTCAATCAAATTTGGTTCTTTAATAAGTCAATGCGAAACTTCATTTTTATGTCAACGATTTCCAGAGCCATTATCACCAGGGTTAAAATCTTACGGTTATTATCAATTCGTATGTGATGATTTGTGTTTGAAGTTGTTACGATTCCTTGTTTGATATTTCCTATATATTTTTTTATATAATTTTTAATACAAATGTTTGAAGGCATTTTGGTCTATGACCACTAATGCCTTGATACTTGTCCCTCATGGAGTTTTATAATATTGTATTTACATTCTTATTGTATCATATTTCATTGTATATGTTTGTTTGTTCCAAGTATTTCAAAATGTTTGTTGTGTTGGACTGCCTATTTGCAAGGGCATCTTTTAGTTTTGTTGATATATGGTGCTGTTGTATTTGATACAGCCAATTTGGAGCTATATTCGTCCCACTGAATTGTTTGCCATATTTCACTCAATTTTTATTTATTTCTAGTTTTTCTTCTTAGGCTGGTGTTGGTATGTTGTTAAACTCTGCCGTGTAGCTTCTTTCATAGCTTAGTCAGTTTCTTCACTTTTTTCTATGTCCACATGAGATGGTGTCCATATTATTGTCATTTCTTTGTTTTTATCAGTAATAGCTTAATAAATGTTCTCTTGTATATAATCTGTGTTTGCAGTGCTCTATTTTCAGAGGTATTCAAGATTTTTGAATGAGTTTGGAAGAGTTTCTTGTTCATTTTCATGGATATCGTTTATTTGACGTCTTATCCAAATATTTTTTGATTCGTTTTAAATCTCTAGAGCAGTTTTTCATTTGAATTCAAATAGATTTGTGCGTATTCATGTATTACTTTGAGACATTTTTCAATGAACCAAGAGCCGATTCATAGAAAGCAAATCAAATATCTAATTGCGATTAAATAATTAATCGAATTTTTTGCCGTCAATCTACCTCGAATAAAAGCAAAACTATAATTTACTCACAATTAAATTACATCAAAGTCAAAATTAGACATTGAATGAGTTTATGGAATCCCAATTAGGAGATAATCGTTATTATCTCCAACTTTAATTCAGAATCAAGTTGAACGTAGTATCTCCTCCAATTATCTTCTCCAAATTGACAAATTATGTTACTTTCTTCATGACATATTTGTCTGGTACTCGAAAATTGATAAAATATGAAAAAAAAATCTGATAAAGATAATTTGTATTTTATTATGTTCCATTATTATGATCTTCTGATGATAAAGTAAGTGGGAAGAGTTCCTAGGTGAGTTCTCGAAGAGAACTTCTTGATAATAAGAATTTCAAACTCAGATTTTGTATTGAAAAATGCAGTATTTTGTTGTTGCAATATTCAATTGGTGCTCGAATAAAGCTTACTACACAAAGAAAATCTATTTGAACCCATCAAACTTCACTTATGATAAAATTTCAAGCCACCAATGCTTTCAACAATTATTAAACGATTCCTTTGCAGTGCATAAACCCACTGCTCGTAATATTATAATACATATGCAGCGCGTAAATTAGTACAACTAGAATCTCAATATATAAAAATGCTTACTCCAGAAGAAGTTTAAGCTGTGAAACTAGGTTTCTGTAGGATTTGAAGAGTACCTGGAGTATTAGAAGCAATAGATTGCATTCACATAAAAATAAAATTTGCTGATGGGCCTGAAGTGAAGATTTTCTTAGATCGGAAATATTTTTGCAATGAATGTACAAGATGTATGTGATGTAGATCTAAAAATACGGAATAAAGTTTATATGGCCTGGAAGTGTACATTGCAGGAATATTTTCAATGATTGTTTTATGTGCTGAACTGAAGGATGGACATTCTGGTGAAGATTTCCTGCTAAGTGAATTTATTTGTCGTTCTTTCATTCAAATATCTTGACTGAACCCACGAACCGTAACAGAAGAAGCATATAACAATTCACATGAGGCAACTGAAAGCACTATTGAAAGGAGTTCTAAGCTAAAACTAGCTGCAAAACCTATTGTTGCTTGTTGTACGTTGCCTTATATAATAATATGATCATTGATGACGAACTGCCAATCGCGCCAAAAATTGCATGTTGGAGTTGAAGAGCCAGGAGTCCTAGTAAACTTCAATGAAAACACTGCAATTCGTACTGCCTCGATAAAGATCCAATCTGCTTGAGACATTAATTTCTCGACCATACCATGGTAACTTTTTTTTTTAAAGAGCACACTTTCATGTGAAAAAGACTTAATTTAGTACCATTATTTGATTTTAAACTGCTTTGAGCTTCTGATTCTTTTATCGCTATATTTTACTTTCCCTTTCAAAGACACTCCATTTCTGATTTTATTTTCAAGCATAGATCTGAGTCTATAGAAAAAAGGGAACTGTAAGATATGACCGTTATGATTTATAGTTGATAAAGTATTGGATGAAACATTATCAAGATATCTCACAAATACAGCATCTATTGTTGTTCCATATTTGGTAGTAGATTCTCTTGGATTGTTGTTGATTTGCAATTGAAATTCTTCTTGAAGAAATGTCATTAATGGCATTGATTCAGCTCTTGCAAAATTTACATTAAAATCTCCAGCTAAAATTAATGGTAGTTTATGTTTATTCGTTCTAAAAATTATTGAACCTCTTTGACTATAAGGAAATAACCTTTCATGTAAAAATGAAATGAAACACCGTACATTCTACTACACATAAAATATATATATATATATATATATATATATATATATATATATATATATATATATGTATACCTTAGTATAGCGTGGCCACGGCAAGCGTCGCCACGCCAACAATTCGGTTCACAAGTGAGCCTATAGATGTTTAACATCAATAAAACATCATTTACTCATGAATAATATATATACTCTGCTAAAAATCAATTGCATTTCCCTTTTCTCGCTGTGTTAAATTATTTCTCAGTTCTGTTACGTACGCAACACACTTTTATTTCTATTTAAAAAATCCGGTTTATATGCGCAATCATACAAGTCTGAGAATTATTCAATTTGACAGTTGTCAATTCATATAACATAAGCCCGAACATAAGCATTCTGTATTTAAATATGTTGCCAATCCTCGTCATTAATTCATCAATTCTGGATTACTCACTCGAGCTCATATTCGCGTTGTTTCTGTTTCTGTGAGCCAACAGAAAACTAATTGCATGATTAAATTAATCTCGATGCTAATTTGATTTAGAATTGAGAAATGTACTGTAAACCGAAGCCAAGTCTTCTGATTTTAGGTTTAAGCCTGTAGCAGAAATTAGGATTTTTTTGCCGTGGTGGCGCTATTAAAATCGATCAGAATTTCCGAAGTCAAACTTTACAACAATGATTAAACACAAAATATCACCTTCTACGAACCCTACAGTCAGTATAGAATATTTGAGAAAGGACAAGAGTCATTGGAAATAATTACTTCGTAATGAAAGCCAGTTTTTTTGTCAGAACAATAGTGCCATTAGGCGATGAACTATAGGATGTAACAATTTTCTACAGAATCAGTAATGACAAAATGAGTTATACCCTAGATAGCATCAAAATTTCATGGATTATGTCATGTAGAACCCATTGGATAATTATATGTTATCACGCTGACCATTACAATTCTTCATAAAAAATTCAGCATAAACACGATTAATCACTTAAAGTATCATCATTTATGGGTATTCTGTTCAATATTGATCAAAAAATTGAGGAATATAATCTAGTATAGTTGCAAGATGCAGAGAGTTGCAAAAGCATTTCTGTCTACGGTCTCTGCCATTTTCAAGCTCTCAGGAGAAATTGATACAATATTTGATACTTCCGACTGGCATATGATTATGCTAAATATTATAGGTTTCAATATTTTCGAAAGAAAAATTTCTAATGGTAGACTGGTATTGATAATGGAATATAATGAATTAAACCTATACCTAAAAATAACAAGTAAGCTACCAATACATTTAGTAATTCTTCTTATATTCTGAGATTACAATCCCTGGTGGAAACAAAAGTGCAGGTTTCACTCTTTAATACCATTATAGTCCATTCAAAAATTAGGAATCGTGTTAATTCTTGCTACTGCGAACTCAAATACGTGTTGAACTCGTTATGACGACATTTTTGCCTCTAAAGTTTTTAGATGACATAATATTTTTTTTCAAATTTCTAAATTGATATTTAGTACATGTAAGAAAAGTGTTTGTAATTAGGGGTCGGTTTTAAGGCAGCGTAACGCCTTATTCTCAACATCAAATAAAAAGTATTAACGATGGAGGTCAAGTTCTAGAAGTCAACATTTTCCCTTGAATATTTCCTTCTCTCTAAGATTCTGTATGTAAAATTCCTCTAGCATCAATAGTTTTCAGGAAATTCTCAAAAAAGTAGACCCTTCTTTGGAATCATCAATTGTTTATAACATTTGCAATTGTTCATGTGCGGTTCTGAAACTTTTGCACATTTTTCTAGACGTCATAATGAGTTCAACGAGCTATCGCACGTATTCAAATTCGCAGTAGCAAGAATTAGCACCACGATTTTTAATCTATTGACTAGACTATTATTCAAACAACAAATTCTGGTATAGTACTTATCCCTCAAAATTTAGCTTCCAATTTAATATCCAGAAAATTATTGTTAATTTTTATATAATATCTAAATGTTTCAGTGTTAGCAATATCCGTATTAATCTGCTCTGCATATATTCTTATCCATCTTTTCACCCCTACAGAACTTGCTGGAATATTTCTCAAAATGGATGCACTATATAGCATACTTGGTGCTCTTGGTGTTCTTGCAACATGGATTTATGCTACAAAACTATCATCACTTAATAAGTTAATCCAAGACCAAGTTGCAATCGATTTTGCTTCAAGGCAATTGAGAATTGATTTTCATTATTTATATTTTTCTTTCGTGACAATTGGAAGCGAAATTATTATATTGTTAGCTGTTGTTGACTTTTACGCAATTCTCACAGAAGAAGATGTGTTTTTAATATGCAGCAAATGTGTATGCTCTATATCATTCAAATGCCTTTCGCTGCAACAAATGTAGGAGCGAGCTCGATTAGCGTAATTTTCGGTCGCTTCCCGGGGACTATCCCAATTATTTCCACTTTCACAGCTCACTGGCACTACTGGCTCCCACAGCAGCAATGCTGTCTTGATCTCTTGCAGCGCTGTATATTAGTGTTAGAATCCTGTACCATATATAGTTTGTTTGCATTCAACAATATACTCAAATGACCTCTACAACTACGAATGCAAGAACGCAATCGATAAGTTCAATTTTCGGTCACATAGAGCAGTAGCAGCACGAACTCAATAAAAAATGATTCCACATTGCTAAATCGCAGTTTTTTGAAGGACAAGCATTTATTTGAAGGTTTTAGGAAGCTTTTACTCAAATAAATCAATAGTTCCACAGAAAAGTCACGTGTGGCATAGTTTGACTGGAAGAACATAACATCCAAAGCCATTTCTTCCAAATGAGGCCTCAAAGAACCCTTTATCATCGTTTGTTAACTTTCACCGTTCACTTGCAACTCTAGCTTCAACAACAGCAATGTTGTCTTGATTTCTTGCATTTCGTCGTCACTGTGGTGTTCATATTGTTGAGCGTATTCCTTCTCGTAGTTTCCAAGTTTTGGCATTTCTTCCTAATTTATTCGTAATGAGCGACGAGTTCGACGAGTTCGAACAAAAGATCGATTATTACATATATCCGAATATGTTCATAGGTCATCGCTTATTCTTAAATAGTTTAATAGCAAATCACAGAGTATCTTCACAATGTTTGACAAAAATTGACGTTATGATACAGCAGCGCTCTGAAGTATAATCTATAGGCACATCTAATTTGCATGATATTTGATGATGTTTCAGATCAACGAGACCGTATCCTTGTTGTGTGATTGCAGTATTTGTTATTTTGATTCTGATCTGCTATCGGAGGTAGTGCAAAAATATATTCACAGGGTTCCGTAACCTCCACAAATACCTATGATTCTATCATGCATTTCTTATTTCTTTAATCTATTTGAAAGTCTTGGAAAAATCCAATATTTATTACACAATCCTCTTTCTTTTCAATTTGCGAGTTGTTAATCGATCATCAATTTATCAGCAAAGCATCGGGACTCTAAATCTCTCATCTTGTAGTATACTCTCGAAGTTGAATATTCTGATCGACTACGGAATTCTGTTTCTGCAATATGTGCCTGACTAATTCATCCCTCATTCAAGATCAATTTTGCTTCTGATACAAGCGGTGAGCCATTCGTCAAGTATAAATCTTGGAGGCGTGATCCCGTTGGATAGTTCTATTATTATATTGGTGAGTCTATTCATGAACAGATTTGATTCGCAAAAGTCGGGTTCAATGTTCATTTTGCATTTGAATCCTACTCAGGATTACCCCTGAATTGTATATCTTTCATATTTCTATTGTTATATGTAGAGAAAAAGCTTTGTATCCCTTTTCAAGCATATTTCGCGAATGAAAGAATGTGAAATGTAACAAATTGAAAGTTTATATGAAAAAGGTGTGCAGGTAGGTTGTCCCATCTGAATTTACCGCTGAAAACGATGAGATTTTTCACTGGAATATCTCAAAAAATATACATCGAATTGAAAAATATCTGACATATAATTGTCAGTTCTCAGCGTCAAATACCAAGTTAAATTTCACCAGAAACCTACGAGGATGTAAGGTTGAATTCGATAACGTTCAAGCTCAAAAATTCAATGAATTACAGATGAATTTCAACCATCGAGCGACCACTATTTTTATTGATATTCATTTTCAGCTAGGTTCATCATGCTTTCAAATATTCAACCGAATGCCTCATGATATATAGACAAAATCATTTAGAATATATTTTCCCACTTAGGTTGATTGATATAAAACTTTCTTTTTCAGTTGTTCCAATTCATAATCAATGGGATATCATTACTGCTACAGGCTGAGTGAAAAAACAATAACTGATAACTGTTTTTGGCACCGATTGATTACCATCATCATTTGTCACACATATGGGAGTTCAAAAGGAATATTCACGTATGCCACTGTCTGGTGATAATGATATTCAACTTATTTTACTTGAAATCTTTTTCCCTAATTGCGACAGTTCAGGAATTATTCACAAAATAGACAATCGGTGAAGAACAGTTTCTCGGCATTATCTAGTAACCTTTGAAAACATTCCAAAAAACAAAAATATTCTTGAGATCGTCTCTTAAACATGCACAAAAATTAAATGTATGTAAATGTTTCACTCCACTATATTATTATTGACGCTAATAGATGAATGAAACTTATACACGTTATGCAGGGTGTATCTATACCTATGTAACAAACTTTAATGGTACTCATATAGTATTTGACGTACTAATGAACCCAAAAGACTTTTTTTTAAATTCTTCATTTTAAAAAAGGGCTTAAGTAAATGAAAAGTTTCGGGAAACTGGTTTGATGACTACTCTGAAGATTGATTATCTTAAATTCATTAAAATAGATTACGTTCATGAACATTACATTAAATTGTGTTTATATTTTCAGATATAAAGATGAAAAACAATGGTACCTAAAACTCTCATGTTCTGCTAAGTACTGTTAATTTTACTAATCATGAAAAAATTATTTTTGATTCATAATGAGTACGCCAAGTACTATATATCAATAAAGCTTCTTACATAGGTATAGATACGTCCTGTATAGAATTGTTGTTTATAATTCTTGGTTTTATTTTCAAACATGTGAGTGCGGATGGTCGAACGTGTTTGTTCACCTATACATGCTGTGACGTCACTCGACCAAGAGGTCGCAAGTTCGAATCCACTCTCCGACAATGTGTGATTTGTCGTAAAAATAAAAAATGCCGCTACTTGCATCAACACACTCGGGTGCTACAGGTTGCCATCCTATACACCTTAAAATATGTAGCAATGGCACGAAATTCTGATCGGCAGTACGGCGGTGTTATACCGCGGCTCGGTGATACCGATTAGAAAGGCCCAGGCCCTTACAAGAGCTGTTGCGCCAGTGATGATGATTTTCAAACATGCATATTAAAAACACGTTATATCCCTAATTTATAATATTCCTCATAAACTTTCCTTGAATTTTATCATAGGGGGCTTTTTTTTCAAGGTTCTTTTTTCCTGGAGGTTTTTTTCCGGTTTTTTTTTTCGGGGCTTTCTTCCGGGGTTTTATTTCCCGGGGTTTTTTTTCCTAGATTCCGCTGTGCCAAACGTAACTGTATTTAATTGATTAACTTTCAAGTCCTCCGCATTATTATCGCGCCAAATTATACATTGATTTTTTCTGTCATTCGGATCCACTAATATTTGGCGGAACATCTTATTAATATCCGCGGTGAAAACATATTCGTATGTTCAGAATCAAAAAATTATTGAACATAGATCGTCTTGTAACTTTGGGCCTATCATAAGGGTATCACTTAAGCTTGAGCCAGTACTGATTTTTGCCGACGCGTCAAAAATCACTCTGAGTTTGGTTGTTTTACTGCTGTCTTCAGTTACTGCGTGGTGTGGTAGGATGTTATTTGCGTGCTTGCTTACCTCTGACTGATTCAAGTTACCTATTTGTTGCATGTGATCGAGTTCTAAATACTAGTCAATAAATTGTACATGATTATTATTAAGTTCTGCATCTCGATTTAATTTGCGTTCAAGATTGAGGAATCTTTGAATTGCTAAATATTGGGAATCTCCTAAACTATCTATGTTATCTTTAAAAGGTAAACAAACAATAAAACGACCATTCATTGCTCTTTTGTATGTGGATCAAAAATGTTCAATGCAGGCGGCGTCTTCATTTGAATACTTACTAACGGTAAAATTATTTGGGCACTCTTCTAATTTCCAGAATTCAACTACTTGTGAGTATTGTATTCAAGTTACAAAATACTTTATTGCGTTTATGACTTGACTGAAGGTCTCCACCAACTATACACCCTAGATCTGTTTCTTGGAGATGTGGATTATAAGCGCCTCCAGGTATACGACTCTCTTTCAACAAATTCCAAAATATATTTGCTCCCAACAAAAGATCTATTTCACCTTCAAGGTTGAAGTTTGTATCTGCGTGATTAATATTTGGAGGGAAATTATAATGTTCCTTTTGAATCGAGATTGATGGTAAATTGTCAGTTATTTTTGAAATTACTAGACATGAAGTATTATGAATATCTTGATTATATTGAGATTTAAACTGGATAGCTGTACTGTGATTTGAATCACTACTAGCATTGTTGACACCACATACAGCAATTCTACTTTTATTGAGTTTTAGCCCTAATTGATTGCACAGATTCTTTGTTATTAAACTGGACTGCGAGCCAACGTCAAGCAATTCATGAGCCTTAATCCAATTATCCATGCTATTTTTTATATTTCTGCGGTACATAATAAAACTTGACTGGTGGTTAGATTATCAGTATTACTGATTTGCATTGAACTAGTTGAAGCAACGGGTATTTCACTCGATTTATTCGGACGACTAGTTGTCGTGGCGGGTTGAGGTACATTAACCAAATTATTAATTGGTTCTGGTTGGTTATTATTTGGTAGATGTAATAAACTACTATGTTTCTTGCCACCGTTTCTGCAAAGTCTAGAGAAGCAATTTGAAGACATATGAGATGAATAAAAACAATTTGAACAGCGCTTAAATGCCTTTATTTAATTTATTCTATCTGGTATGTTCAATTTGAAGAATTAATTACATTCAAATATAAGGTGTTCCGCCGGACATACAGGACAGTGGTATTGGTTATTTGTTGCTACACAATTAGTAGTTCTTGGTTTATAGTAATTGTTACCTTTATTTGTCAGATTCTATTTGGTAGCGTGATTATTCTGTTCATCAGATACATTCAACTACTCTAACAGCACACATTTTCTTTGAAGAAACTCTAAGAATTTCATTAGTTCAGGTATGATTGAATTTAGCATACTTTCCCAAACTTTTTTTATTTGATAATCAAATTTTGTAGTTAAAAGAGGTATCAGAATTCCCTCACAATGCTCAACGGGTTAATTTGATGATTTTAGTGCTTCAAGATTAATAGTAACGTCATCTCATAATTGCCGCATAGCTGTATGAGAGCTTTTTTGAATGGTTGGTGAATTTATTATTTTAAAAACATGTTCTTGAACAATCAATCGTTTTTTGAGACTTTCCCAAGCAATATTATAACTAAGAGCTGGAACTGTCACACCTCCGATTGTTTTGAAGGCGTCTCCTTTCAAGCATGACCGTAAATAATGAAACTTTTTTATTTAGCATGCTTTCGTGGATAAGTGCCTTGAAAGTATCATAAAATGAAGTCCAAGTTCAATAGCCACCCTCAAATATTGGTGAATTAAACTGAGGTAATCGAACATTATCACTCGAATGCATACGTGTGTGTCCGTTTGTTTCAGAGATTGGTGATTGAGTTTGAGTTACACTATTGTTAACATTATCACGACTTTCCATTAAGGTCGAAAATCAATTTTCTGTCTCATGATATTTGGTTTCAAACTCATCTCTATCCTCATTATATTTATCTTATTTAGTTGGATCTAATAATTCTAGTTCATCTTGTATTTCATTAAAAGATTCATAAGCTGAGCGCAGATGCGGTAGACGAGCTTTCAATAAATTTAAATTATCATTGTTGCTATCAAATTTATTTAGGAATGTTATCATACGAGTCAAAGAAGCTTTTATCTGACGACGTTGGTCGATGAATTTTGAGACTTTCTTATCCATAATAGCAGAGCTATGATCACATACAAGAGAAATATACAAAGCAACATGCACCAAGCCTACCTTGACCTATGAAGATGCTGCCCAGCTGCTTCACCCTGATGCGCCTTGATGTCACACTGATTTGCTGATCTGGCTCGTTTGGACCAAAAGATGTTCTGTAATGTAGTTTTCTTTGAAGGACCACCGCTTACACAGAATAAAGGACTGAGTCTATGTACACTTTTTGAATAATATTCATTATTTCCACTTTATACAATTGACTTTGACTTAGTTACTTACATGAAGAAATGGTACTGTAAATGTATTTAAAGATAACTGTAATAGTTATTGGTAAGGTAAAAATACTGTCTGTCTGTGAACTGTCACACTTTCTCAAATACCTTATCACTCCGCACTAACTGAAAGAGATGGATCTATTAAGGGTTGGTCGGAGGTGGGAGTCTGTTGAGCAGGGGCTCTCAAGACGTACTACAAATGAGAAATTTGAAATTCATCACAATCCTACTGAATAATTGTCATAAATCAATGAAAATATATCATCCAATAGCATAGTAAAAGATTATTCATTCAGGGGTACTTTTTTCTCAATGTATTTTTCGATTTATAACGCGTGAATCATGACAAATTTGCCGTGTATTTTTGTTTAGATTTGTTTGAGATTTCATCATGGAAAAAGTTAGCGTGACACAATCCCTACTAAGCATAAAATTCAATGTTCTACGATGTGTTTCGTGTACTTAGAGTTACTCATGGTCCACATACTCGACCTACCCAATTTGTCATACCATCGAAAAGTTCGAAGCCCAATTCTCATTATGAGATAATACGCGACCCAACAAACCACATCCAGCACGTGATGAATAAGATATAGCGGCGGTAGCTAAGAACAGCTAGCCAGAACATAACTGTCGATGACTCCTGTACCGCGTCATGATGGAAGAAATCTCAAGAAATATATGATTGACTGTTTCGTATGGCAATAAAAAAACAATAGAATTGATTTTCAGACCAATTCTTTCATTTTGGAAAAAGTTCCTCCAAATTAATCAACCATCATGTGTGGGAATCAATATTTATCAACCATCTGAAAATAAAAATTGTTTTGAACGATGATCAGTGATCACTCGTTTCTACTATTGTACTTACAACAAAAGAAGAACAATTTGTTTATTTGAACAAGGGTATACCTCATCAAATTCCAGTCGAAATACATATCTTTCTAGAATGAGGACACTGTCGTACCTTGTGCCAAAGGATTCCATTTCAGTAGCATAAAACCCAAGCCCCCGGTGTTTCTTTTGATAAACATAGCCATCCCCTGTATCCACTAGGCTGTACCTCTTTGTGATAAAGTCAACAACCCATAATAAAGAAGCATGAAACATTTGAGAAATTCCATATTACCGATGACGGCAAAATTTCGGCTCTATCTCTTGAACTATTGTGTGTGTGCAACAGTTACATTCATCGTACCAGAAGTTGGTGTTGATGTTTCGAAGTGACAAGTGAAAGGACTATTACTTTGTGCTATTTTATCTATATATGAGAAATAGATCAAAAAATATGCTGAATACCTAGAAATGATGAACATTTTAATAGCCCGTAGGACTGCGGATATTAGCTTTCCTGTATATCTAGTGAGGATGATATGGTTCATAATGAATATTGTTCTCAAGTGCTTGATTTAGTTGGTAGCAGTAAATCTATCGGACACGAAATGAAATTTTAAGGTTGCCATAATAGCGTTGGAAATCAGTTTTCTTCAAAGACATAACAGATATATTCTTCTATAAATCTTACAGTCCATTAGAAAACTTAGTTCAAAACAATTTCTCCGAGTGAATATCAACTTACAAGGTGCTAGATTTCAATTTTCTCGGGCCAATATTTATAGAACAATAGTCACTAGGCTTTGAGAAAGACAAATGATGGTGTACCTGTTTACGACCGAGAAACTGATTACAAATATGGGTGTGGCAGAGAAAATAAATTATTCAAAAAGGTAATGGAAACGAAGTCATTGCAATCATCGGTATAATTTTTTCAACCTCACAGCTCACCTCATCAATATTTTTCTCATGCATTCTCGAAATTAAATCCATCAAATGAAGGTCACTCTTGTCTATGCACTGATTGAGTCGATTTCTAGAGCTTCGCGCCGCTCTGTGAAGCATGCCCAACGGTATTTTAACGATGACGCTGTGAACGATAGAATTCAAATATTCCTATAGGAAGAAGTCAAATATAGAGAGCGCACCGACCAAGGGAGATCGCCTCTGAGAGAAATGAGACGGCCAGGTAAGTGTTCCCTCAACAATTCCATTGAGGCCCGTGCTTGTCTCCGTCTTGTTGAAACCACACATCTCCAATGTCCATTTCCTTCAGATGTGGGAGGAAAAATTCTCCGATTATCTTCCTGTATCAAGCTGCATTCACCATGACAGCGCGCTCGTTTTTCTCAGAAAAATTGCGTACCAAACGGTAACAAGCTCATAATGAAGGAGAGTTTGGTGAAGTTGACTCAGCACTCCAGTAGCGCATGTTCTGTTTGTTGACACAACCGGAAAGGTGAGAGTGAGCCTTCTCGCTGGAGAAAGTTACCACGTCGTGTGGAAGGGTTTCAAGTAGAGCTTCACATGCAGTTTGGTGGGCCAAGAAATTGCAGTCAGTCAACTCCTGCCCAACAACCAGTTTTAATGGATAGAGTAGAAGTTCGTTGTGCAGGATTTTTCAACAGTTCGGTCAGAGCAGCCGCATGTCTGCGAGCAGAACGGAAGGGAATACAAAACTATCTCACTCCCTCAAGATTTTCTGGAGTCCTATAGCTCCTAACCTGCGTGTAGAAAGATGAGAATTGAGGCCCTGCCCTTTCGGATGCATCTTCTCCCAACACCTTATCTTCTCTTTATACCATTTGCCGGAGTTTTTGAAAAAGTAATTTTCTCTGCCGCATCCTGTAGAACTCAGATTTTTAGATCCAGATTCGTATTCTACAAGAGAAAATGCGTAACTTTTATAGAAAGCAGCCCGCTAGAGAATTTTAAACCATTCCATCCATTCATCATCACAAAAACTAATGAATATTTAACATGACCCATTAGTGTACATTCGACATTAGCGTTGCTGAACGTACACAACTAGAAGGTTGCTCAGTATCATGTAGCCTTGAAGAGGGCTGCTTGCTAGAAAAACTAAAATTATCGTGAAACATTTTCAAGGGAAGCTACGCATTTTTTCACGCGAAATACGAAACTGAAGCATAAAAAATGCAATTCTATTGGAATAATTGTTATCCTCAAAAGTTAGTTTCCCGGCAAATTCAGGGACTCCATCGTTTGTCTCTCAAAACCTTTTTACTTGAAACAATTTCTACCATCTTGCTCAGTTTTTGAAATATTGACCTGGTTAGATCGAGACCCAACACCCTGTATATCTCTACTTAATTTGTACGTCACTACGTGCGAGTGATTTTTGGACTTCAATTTTTCTTTCATTTAAATGATTATTATAATGTTGTTGTGTGTATATTATTTCACTCGAAAAATGTGTTTATTGATAATTATATTTTGAATGTGCACAAGTGCAGTCTAGATCTGTTTGCTCTAAACGTTCTCTGACTTTTTTTGCGGCTATTCTTCAATTTTTATTTTTTTTCTGGAGATTTTTATCGATCTGTGCGTTTTTTTTTCAATTAGCTATCCCAGTGATTCCTCACGCGGTTGTCGAATGACTATGGTGATCTACTCTTTGTTCGTGAGTGCATTCAATCTTAACTTCTTATTCTCTTATTCTTAGTATTTTTTTTTGTCTGGAAAAACTGCTCTATAACGTTATAGTCTGATCAAGTAGGTGTTACTGAACTCCTTCAGAAGTGCTAGTGTTAGTTCACATTTTAAATTGATGTTACTCATCATAAAAAATGAGAAAGTGCTCTATCCTCAAGTGTGAGGCAAGACGAACTGATAATCTCTTGGGCTGTTGAGGTAAGTGGTCAGTGGTTCTATTCTAGTTGCGTCAATTCAAGAGATGAAGACGGTATCCTGATAAATGAGTCTGAATCTACATTCTTCTGATTTCTCACATGTCGTACTAACTGCGTAACTATTGACCGCTACAAGGATGTCGATTTTGTCGCGTTAACTGAAGAGATTAAAACTAAAATAGCAAAAATAGAGATCTTTTTCATTGATGAGTTATTGGGAAGAATCAATGAGTCAATTACCTCCGTAATTTCTTTTAATATTAATAAATTCAAGTCCAAGATCTCCGCATACTGCGACACAGAGCAATAGCAATCATCGAATAAATCTCATTCAACCACATCTGAGCACCAACTTAATTGCTATTATCAGAATGCCTAAGATTTCAATCTTAAATTATAGCTCCTTCAATCATTCAATGAGGCGGGAAAACACGATGTGGTTGACTTAAATGAAACTTGGCTGAAGAATGGCGTACATGACAGTGAGCTTGATTCCGACTTCTATTCTAACTACCGATGTGATCGTGACCTCGAGGCTTGTCGTGTTTCTTGAGGTGGCGGTGCGCTCCTGCTTGTCAATATTAATATTCATTCCGTTACTGTCGATCTAACCAACTACATCGATATATTACCTCACAATTTCATTTATAAACTGAATAGTGTAATAAACTAAGCATCAGTGATCTTGTTTTTGTGGAATCATTTCTTCACGTGAGGTAAATAAAGGTGTTTTCCGCAAATTATAAATTTAATTGATCGTCTTCAAGCAGACTTTGTTTGATTATTAATCTCCGAGTACAGTGCTTGAGTATTGATTTCGTCGCACTTGATATATTGTACGATTCCCAACGATCACGCACGAAGACTTCTTATCATGTCATGTGTTCCAATTGCACAAAGAATGTGATCAAAAATTTTTTGTCAATTAAATGTGATTGATGTCAAAATTCGATACATCTAGCGTGTGTTCATCTAACTACGATATCTGTCAAGATCTATTGTAATGATTGCTTGAATAATGCTGATACAATCGACTCTCTCAAACAGTTGTTACTCAATTTGCAACAACAAATCATTGATATCAAAACAAATCTTCAAAACTCCGCCCTATCCGGCGATGAAGATGTTTTTTCGAAAAAGTTATAACTGAGATAAATCAGCGTCATCATCGTGAACGCAACGTTATAATATCTGGTATGCTGGAAAAGCCAAATGAAGACTTAAATAGAGTAACTTCTGATATTATTAGTAAAATAAATCCAAATTTCGATCAAATTGCTACAGAAGTCTTCCGAATTGGTTCTAAGATACCTAATACTACAAACAAACCACGTTTAATAGAATGATGCATTTAATTAAAAGTGGTAAAAATGCTCGTAGCTTTCCTGATTTGAATAATGTCTATATAAACAACGACAAAACGCCAATGCAAGTACAGCAATATAATAATCTAAGACGAGAACTTGCTGATAGAAAATCCAAGGGAGAGATATTTTGAGTGCACGTGAGTGTCAGTGACAGGCGAAAAATCAGGTAAACTAGTAAACCAAATTGTATACTATCCTACCTTTCGATCAAAATCAACAAAACCTTCACCAACTATCACATTGGGTATTATCTTACACCAATCCTTCACTGATTTAAAATTAGCCAAATATCAACTCTCATTTACAAAACATAACCTGCAAACATAGCTACATCGTTCTGCTCGGTGAGCTAGTAGTGCCATCTATTGGGCAGTAGCCCAGGATGGGATAGCAGAGAGCTGTAACTATTAACAGCGGTAAAGTAGGAAACGACATTATGGCTACAATCTACAGAAACTCACAATCACAACAGTCGACAACAAATATGAACAAGAGCAAAAGTACATATTCATCAGTTACAAAAACTACAAACTACCCACAAAAAACCCAAGCAATACTTATAGATGATACAAACCAAATACAAATAGCAGAATTCATAATCACCATAGGAGAAATTGTGAAACCAACAAACATAATATTTGCATCAAGAATCTCGCATAACAGAATTTGTATATATTTATCTCAAAAAGAAATAGTTGAAAAACTTATCCAAACACATCCAACTATCACAGTGCAAGGAATTAATTTCTCCATCAGAAGACTTTTAACACCAGCTAAAAGACTAATATTAGGAAACGGTTGCCCAACGATCCCTCACCAAACCATAGAAGAAGAATTAAAAAAATACGAACTTAGACTTGTATCACCGATCACATTTCTAAGGGCAGGAATACATGTAGAAGGATATGAACATATACTCAGTTTCCGACGTCAAGTATATATAACTGACAACGAACAACAAATGATACCTGAAACAATACTCATAAATCACGACGAAGTAAATTATAGAATCTTCATAACAGACGACAATATACTATGTCATATATGCAAAGAGAAAGGACATCTAGCAAATAAATGCCCATCAAATGCGAACAAAACAAATCCTACTCCAGATAGTAACACGGAAAATACTGTTAACAACTCAAAAATAAATCAAGTACCAAATTCACAGAATAACTATAACTCAACCACAGACAGAACAACACAAAAAAGCCAAAAGTCAATAGTGGACGAGGAATCCAACCTAGAAAACAGACAAACAAATAGTTATACACAACCACAAACAATCATAGAAACACAAACAACTACAGAAGAAGAAACAAGCGTGATAGATAATATAAACACAGACTTAACACGAAATACGATGATACAAAAACATCAAAAGCGAACAGCAGAAGAAGAACTAGAAACTCAATCTTTAACACCAGAAGAAACAAATACAATAGAAAATATAAACCTATCACAACAAAGCACTAGCAAGAAAAGCAAGAAACAGAAACAGGAAATCATAAAACCAACTCAAGAAACTATAGAGAAAGAAATAGAGCCATTGAAACAAGCGATTGAAGAAAGCGAAGGAAAATACATCTTAACCTACCCAGAGTTTCTACATTTTATAGAAAACGTTCACGGCTCCAGTGATAAACTGAATATAGCGGAAGAATATACGGATCAGCCCCGAAAAATACTTAATATGCTAACAGATCTATATCCATTACTCACAAATTCAGGAACAAAAAGAAAATTCACAAGACTACAAAGTAAATTGAAAATACAACTAATCAAAAAAAAAAAGAGCTTAATCGAACCAAATCCTGCGAAAATATAAATGTCAATTATACAATGGAACAGTAATGGCTTCTATGCAAACATAGAATCAATCCAACACCTGATAACAGAACATCAACCCGACTTTCTCTGCATACAAGAAACGAAATTTAAACTAAACCAAAAATCTAGCCTCAGAAATTATCAGTTCCACAGAAATGACAGAGATCACCCCCATGCAAGTGGAGGCGTAGCCATCTTAGTACATAATACGATACAATCAGAAGAAATAATACTCAATACCACAATTGAAGCAGTAGCAATTAAAATTAAATTTCCAGAAAAAATGACACTATGCAACATACATATTCCGCCAGATCAAGAGCCAAGTGAAATGGAAATAAGACAATTACTTCTACAATTACAAGAGCCCTATATCCTAGTAGGAGACTTCAACGCATATAGCTACAGCTGGGGATCTAGGTACGAAAATCAAAGAGGGAAAACTATAGAAAAAACTACAGGGGATCTAGTCCTTCTTAATGACGGAAACCCCACTCATATCTGTCCAAGAACAGGATCTGAATCGGTTATTGACCTAAGCTTCGCACACCACAAAATAGCTATCAACTTGGAATGGGAAATAATACTTCATGAATACAGCGGCCACCAACCAATAAAAATCACGCATATAGATAAACTCAACCTACCTCCAGTAAATCACAATATAGAGAAATGGAACTTGGAAAAAGCCAACTGGGAACTTTATGCAGAAATATTGGAAAACATGGAGATCGCACCAAATGGAACATGCATAGAAATCAAATTGAATACATTAATGAAAAATATAACAGAGGCAGCAGAAGTAGCGATAGGATTCAAGAGGAAGATAGAAAGGAAGATAGTACCATGGTGGAATGAACAATGCAAAATAGCCATAAAAAATTGTAAAAAAATGTTACACAACTACAAGAAAAACTCTACCGATGATAATCTAATCGCGTGGAAGAGAGCACGAGCAATTGCAAGAAGAACAGTAAAAAAAAGTAAGAAAGAATCCTGGGAAAAATTTGTAACTGGAATAAACTCTGACACAGCTCCATCTCTAGTATGGAATAATATTAGGAAAATAAAAGGGAAGAAAATAGCTTAAAAAATAACGGCAATAACTGAAAACGGTCGAAACATAACAAACCCATTAGATATCGCAAATAAATTAGCATATACCTTTGAAAAAACTTCCAGCGATGAAAACTATCAAGAAAACTTTACACTTTATAAGAAAATCCAAGAGCAAAAATCACCAAATCCACCAGAACAAAATACTCATCCTATCAACGATAACATAACTGCAGTAGAGCTGAAGGTTGCAATAAACGAGCAAAAGAATAGGAAAAGCGCTGGCCCAGATAACATACCGGCAGAATTAATAAAACATCTTCCTGAAAAAATCCATACACACATATTGAATCTATATAACGAGATATGGACTAGAAGAACGTTTCCTAACCAATGGAAACATGTTCTAATAATATCAATTTTAAAACCAAAAAAAGATAAAACAAACACTAACAGCTATCGCCCAATCGCCCTCTCGAATTGCTTGTGTAAAATATTAGAAAAAATTATAAACAAAAGATTAATTTGGTATTTGGAAACAAACAGAATCTTGGAAAATACACAATGTGGCTTTCGAAACGGAAGATCCACGATAGACCACATAACACACCTCACAGCAGAGGTACAAGCAACCTTTAAAAACAAACAACACCTGATAGCCGTATTCCTAGATATGCAAAAAGCATATGATACAGTTTGGAGACACAATATTGTAACACAATTAATTGATTATAATATTGGCGGAAATATGTTCCATTTCATCAGGAACTTCTTATCGAACAGAACTTTTCAAGTTATAATGAACGGATATAAGTCTGAAATAAAAACACAGAACAATGGTCTACCTCAGGGAGCAGTACTTAGTGTTACACTGTTTCTTGTAGCAATAAACAGTATACAAAAACAAATCAACTTCCCAGTGGAAGCTCTTCTATTCGCAGATGATGTAGTTCTCTTATGCAAAGACAAAAATCTAAAAACAGCAGAAAACCATATCCAAATAACACTTAACAAATTAGAACAATGGGCAAATATAACAGGATACAAGTTCGCGCCTGATAAAACGAAAGCAATGCACTTTACTAAATTAAGAAAAATGAGACATCAACCAAAATTAATATTAGCAAACACTGATATTGAATTCACGAAGACCACGAAATTTTTAGGAATGTACATCGACAATAAAATGACATGGAAAAATCATATACTGAAATTGAAGGCGGAATGTAACAAACGACTGAATATAATAAAAGTATTGAGTAATCAAGATTGGGGTGCAGATGGAAAAATATTAATGAATATATACAAGGCATTAATCCGCTCGAAACTAGACTACGGCTGCGCTGCATACGGAACGGCAAAAAAAACCTACCTGAAATCACTTGACAGTATTCAAAACACTGCATTGAGACTAGTAACTGGAGCATATCGTACAAGCCCAACAGAAAGCATACTCATAGAAGCAGGAGAACATAGTCTAGAACACAGACGCCAACAACTCACTCTGACATACACAGCTAGTATAGCAGGGAATGATACCCATCCAACCTACCAACATATCTTCAATCCCCCAAATCCAGAAATCAATTATAAAACAACCTCGAACTATCAAAAATATATCCATAATATCACATCCAAAATCAACCTCCAATTACCTAAAATAGCACCCTCCAACATACATCATATCACACCACCATGGAAAATATATCCTCATATATGCAATTTGGAACTAGTTAAATTCGAGAAAGAAAACACGAGCCCAAATATATACAAACAAAACTTCCACCGAATCCTAGAAGAACACGCAAATTACCATGTCATATACACAGATGCATCCAAACTAAACGACAAAATAGGTGCAGCTTTTACAACACTAGAAGTTATTGAGAAGTACCAGCTACCTAGTCTCTGCAGCATATATACAGCAGAAATGTTCGCCATCATGAAAGCATTGGAATATATAAGGAAAATTCTCCCACAAACACCTCATATAATATGCTCCGATTCACTAAGCTCCCTCCAAAGCATCCAAAATCCATACAACAATAACTTTATGAACAAAACTATCCAACAAGAGCTTCAAACTTTAGCAGACCAATACAATAATAAAAGAATAGTTTTCCTATGGATTCCATCCCACATTGGAATAAAAGGAAATGAGGAAGCAGATGCGGCAGCCAAGGAAGCTACAATCACAGAGGAAGTAACAGAGATACAAATAGCAAGCTGTGACTACAAAAATCATATAAAAAAACAAATACAGTTTAACTGGAAAACGAAATGGAGAAGTACACATAATAACAAACTAAGAGAAATAAAAGAAGATACAGAACCCTGGCCAACAATAGGAACAAGGAGAGAACAAATCATCCTAACAAGACTAAGGATAGGCCATATAAAAATGACCCACAGCCACTTAATCACTAAAGAAGATCAAAATAAATGCATAACTTGCAATTCAAATTTGACTGTTGAACATATAATAGAAGAATGCCCCCAGTACAGTAACGATAGAGCCATAAACAAAATACCACAAAATATCAAGGAAGCCCTCGCAAACAACAAAAGTACTGCCCAGAATGTATTAGAATACCTAAAAAACATAAATATTTACTGTAAAATATAATAATATTGTAAACAAACTATAATCACAAATAACTATGTAAAACACAAATGTACCGGGGTAAATAACCAAGCAGTTAAAAACCCCATAAATTGATGAAAAAAAAAAAAAAAATCCAAGGGTGAAGATACTTGATTTATCAAATTCAAAAATGGCGCCCTTATGATAATTGAAAAAAAAATGAGTGAATCACTATCCAACAATACATCCGATAACATTCTCAATATATATTATCAAAATATTCAAGGACTAAACATGATAACAAATCAGTAAGTTTCATCATTATTCTGCACGCACTACAAAATCATAGCATTGACTGAAACTTAGATCCAACGTAGTGTTTACGACTCTGAACTCACTGACGGATCATTCGCTGTTCATCGTTGCGATCAAAATCTTAGTGCGTGTAATAAATCTACTGGTGGCGTTGTTCTGCTTATTAAAAATTATTTGACTTGTTTCGGCGTCAATCTAAAAAAACTACAATAATTTCATTTTACATTCGATCGACGTCGTATGTGTCAAAATTCCCTTAAGTGACAAGAAACTTTATTTGTTCAATATTTACATACCTCCTGCTACATCTTTAAATGACTATAACAAATTGTTTGAATTTTTTGGAAGCCTCTCACTTCTTTTTGGCAATAGCTTTATTATATTGGGCGATTTCAATATCATTTATTTTGCTCTCGATACTTCAAATAATATTGTTGCATCATGTTATAATTTCATGAATTATTTTGATTTAAATTAATATAATACTGTGATTAATACACATAACAAACTTCTTGATCTAGTATTATCAAATGTATCATGTAACACTAGTCATGACACTGATCTGTTAATTAATAATGTACAATTTCCACATCACCCAGCACTTAGTATTTCAGTTAAAAGTAACGATAGTTCTAGATATTTAGATAAATTCAGTTGTACTTCTTATGATTTTGAGAAATAAGATTTTGTAACTTTGTGTTATCTAATAGCGCAGTTCGACTGGAACGTATTGAGCCACTTTAAAGATATTAATCTGGCGTGTGAATATTTTCACTCAGTTTTGTATAATTTTTTTTAAGTATGTATTCCAATTAAGCGTTCACGTAAATTGTCATTTCCTGTTCGAATAACATCTCGAATAAGACATGATATTGAAGAAAAAAATAATTTTTCAAAAATGTACAAAAAATTTCCATCAAACTTATATTTTCATAATAAATTCAAATGTCTGAGAGCAAAGATAAAGAATGACGTAAGTGAGTCATATAACAACTATGTTTGATCTTGCGAGCAGTCAATTGCTTATGACCCAAACACATTTTGGAATTTTATCAACACTAAAAGAAAAGTATCCTCCTATCCTTCAATAATGAATTATAATAATAAATCTTCTTCTGATCCACAAACCATAGCTGATAATTTCGCGAAGCATTTTTATTCTGTTTATATTCCCTCCTCCCCTCAATCTTCACTAACGCCAACTTCATCCTCATATGATACCATTTTCCTTACTCATATCACATGTACTGATATTGAAAATATAATCAAAACCTTAAAATCCGATCTCTCCTTATTCACTCGCACAAGCTCTTCAACATTTATTTACTTTGCCACTTTCCACCAATATTTTTCCTTAGATATGGAAACAAATCAAAATCACACCTATTTTCAAGTCGGGCGACCATTCAGACATTCAAAACTACAGACCTATTGCAGTGATCCCTAATTTCAGTAAAATTTTTGAAAAATTATTCATTCATCAATTCACGGGAAAATCAAGAACAAATTATCATTTTATCAGCATGGTTTTATGAAAAATAGATCCACTTCAACAAACTTATCTTTTTTCACACATTACGTTTCTTCTACCTTAGATAAAAATATTCAAGTTGATACAATCTATACTGATATCTCTAAGGCATTTGGTACTGTTAATCATCCTATTGTGCTCAAAAAACTGGACTCATTTTCTGTTTCTCCCTCTCTTTTCTCTCTTTTAAATTCTTATCTCTCCAACACTTATACGACCAAAACTGGAATATTGTTCTTTGATATGGAACCCAATCTATAAAGTTCACTGTTCCACACTCGAATTGGTACAAAAAAGAGTGGTCAAATATATTTATTATAAAATAATGGGCTACTATCCCGATAAACTAGTCACATATAAAATTTCATTAAAAATATTCAACTTGAATACTCTGGATGATAGAAGATCATTATCTACATTTATGCATCTTTTTAAGGTAGTTAATCATCATATAGATGATCCTACAGTTCTTTCTTTATTGAACTTCCATGTTCCTCAAACTCATACACGCTCGTTCAGTATGTTTCATCTACGTAATCCTAAAACCAGTGCCTATTTCGTATCTCCAATATACAAAATGTTATTCTCATTTGATAGCGAATTCTCACACATTGATTTATTCGATATCTCAATGAATAATTTCAAAAGAACTATAAATGCACACTATAATAATAGATAAACAATTATGATTTGGTTTGTTATATAACATTATTCATATTTAAATTGTAGTTGATCGTATCCAGTAAAAGTTATATTGTGGTAAAGTCGTCGGATTGTGGATAACAAAGAGGATAAATAATTAGGTCATCTCTCTTATTGCAAACGTTTCGATATTTATTATATCTTCATCAGTGCCTGAGGGCAGAAAAACACAAAAATATACAATCAAATTATCACAGCCTATGACAACCCTTAATATCAAATAATAACTAACAATATTATCGAATAAATACCTGAGAGATAGCAAGCAAAACAAAAAAGCTGTCAAAGACAACATGTTCCTTCTACAGTGCAGAAACAACTGCCAAAGTAGCGGAAATGTCAAGATACACTCGTTACTCACATCACCACAAATTGAAACGCCACACACTGGCGGGAATACGAAAAATAAAAAAAGGGGTAAAGACTGCTATCTTTTTACAAAATGACACATATCTAATATATGTTTATAAGAATTACATAAATATTCTGTATCGGTCATATTGTTAATAGTATCAGGATTTAAGTAGATATATATCATTTCTAAGAAATTCCTTTTCCTATAATTACTTTCATGTTCTAAGATTGAGACATTGTCAAAGTCGAAACGATTACTAAGATTGATACTGTGATTGGATAAAGCAGTTTTTGGATCATCTAATTTTTTACAATAATTTTTATGATTATTAATACGATTTTTCAAATATTGTTTAGTTTGACCAACATAAACTCCATCACAATCATTACAATTAATTTTATAGATCACACTGGATGAATCACCTGAGTTCACACGATCTTTCAAACGACTAAAAAGATTACCAACCTTTTCATCATTATAAAAAACGATGTTGCATTTATCTGTAGTTAGAATAGCTGCCAAGCAGTACGACAATTTAGTTATGTAAGGTATTTTGAAATACATTTTATGTTGGACAATGTTCTCACCCAGGCTGTCAACAGTTGCGCGTGGATGAAGAGTACTGTAAATAATTTTATTTATAAATTTAATCGGATAACCATTTTTATTGAGTATGATTTTTAAATTATGGAAATTTTTATCATGGAAAACTGAATTGCTGAGACTAACTATTTTATTAACATTATTCCTAATGATTGCTATCTTTTGATGTAGAGGGTGGTTTGAATGGTAATGTAACATCCTATCCGAAGTAGTAGGTTTCTTGTAACAATCAGTTAACAATGAGCCGTTATGTTCTCTCACAATACGTAAATCTAAAAATGGTATACTATTATCTTTTTCTATTTCCGCAGTGAATTGAATGGAAGGGTTGTAACTATTGAATATTTCCAAAGTAGCGTCAATCTGATCGTAAGGAATGGCTGTCAGAATATCGTCTACGTATAGATATAAGAAACTGACATTGAAAGGTAATTTATTTAAAGTGTTATTCACTAAGATAGTCATCACCATGTTAGCAAAAATCGGGGAAGCAGGATCTCCCATTGCACAACCTTCAATCTGACTGTGAAATTTACCGTTGAACTGAAAATAACTACTGTGAAAACAGAAATCGACAATTTTCATGAAAGTACTGAGATCTATATTAGTGTTAGGCTCAATTTCACACCACAACTCGTTAACAGCATCAGTGACCAATTGTTTGGTGACGATGGTAAACAAAGATGACACATCCAAAGAAATCAAAATATAATTGGGAGGTAGTATGTGATTATTGCATTTGTCAACAACTTCTGTCGAATTTTTAACATTGTAAATAAATTTATCATCAATTGAAGTCAATATGTTCGTCAAAAATTTAGAAATATTGTAAGATGGTGAGTTTATGCAAGACACCACTGGCCTCAACGGCACAGGTGGAGGTTTATGTGTTTTCGGTAAACCGTAAATTTTGGGTGACACAGAATTGTAAATTTTTAGTGACTTTGCAGAAATGTCATCAATAAATTGTTTCTGATTAAGTTCCTTGACAATACTGTTATTCATTGTTTGATATTTACTTGTAGGGTTGGATTTTAAAATTTTATAAGTATGAAGGTCGTCCAACAGTTCATCCATCTTTTCGTTATAATAATCTTTACTAATAATGACAGTACTTTTACTTTTATCTGAATTGGTGACTAAAATATCTGTATTATCTTTCAGGAATTTCTTAGTTTTTTGATACGTTGTTTCTAAAATATTATTTGCATGTTTAGAACTTTGTTGTTGTAGTTTATCAACAAAATTAGTAACAATGTTTGTGGTTTAAAGTCTGAGTGACTGTTTTTCATCAGCTGATCGTTCACTTCGACAGCTAATACAAAATTCAACATCTTTTAATAAATTTATGATTGGAACGTCTTTATTGTTATATTCAAGATTAAATTTAGGGCCCAATGATAGCAAATTATTAATATCATCAGGAATAATTGTATTAGTTAGATTAATTATATTATTATTATCACCACACACATTGTTACTGATTTGTGAAGATTTCAATTTTTTACATTTTCCAATTTGTTTTTTCTTAATTCTATTAAAATAATTATCACACCATATGTGTTGATGTGATTTGAAACTAAATATTATATGTGCTGGCAAGAGTGAATTAGATTTATTTTCCAATTTTTGTAACTCACTATTAATAATATTGATGGTGATAAACGTGCTATTAATTTCAAATTTTAACAAATTCAGTTCTAGACTATGTAACATACTTTGGAATTCCTTGAGACAGGGGTTCTGTTCTTCAAAAATGTAGTATAGTTTTTGTACTGCCATATGGATGTGGGTTGGGACGACGTGGTTGCCTCTGCATTGTAGAAGGAATATTCTTCGGTTCTTCAAATTCATAAGGTTTTTTTAATTTGTTGGACCACATTTTGAGGGTGTGGGAAGCCTCTTCTCCAAATTGATGTAAAATATCGTTGTAAAAACCCATGTTGTAAAAATATTTCCGAGAATGAATTCAAATTGTAGTTGATCGTATCCAGTAAAAGTTATATTGTGGTAAAGTCGTCGGATTGTGGATAACAAAGAGGATAAATAATTAGGTCATCTCCTTTATTGCAAACGTTTTGATATTAATTATATCTTCATCAGTGCCTGAGGGCAGAAAAACACAAAAATATACAATCAAATTATCACAGCCTATGACAACCCTTAATATCAAATAATAACTAACAATATTATCAAATAAATACCTGAGAGATAGGAAGCAAAACAAAAAAGCTGTCAAAGACAACATGTTCCTTCTACAGTGCAGAAACAACTGCCAAAGTAGCGGAAATGTCAAGATATCACTCGTTACTCACATCACCACAAATTGGAACGCCACACACTGGCGGGAATACGGAAAATAAAAAAAAGGGTAAAGAGTGCTATCTTTTTACAAAATGACACATATCTAATATATGTTTATAAGAATTACATAAATATTCTGTATCGGTCCTATGGTTAATAGTATTAGGATTTAAGTAGATATATATCATTTCTAAGAAATTCCTCTTCCTATAATTACTTTCATGTTCTAAGATTGAGACATTGTCAAAGTCGAAACGATGGCTAAGATTGATACTGTGATTGGATAAAGCAGTTTTTTGATCATCTAATTTTAAAATCCAACCCTACAAGTAAATATCAAACAATGAATAACAGTATTGTCAAGGAACTTAATCAGAAACAATTTATTGATGACATTTCTGCAAAGTCACTAAAAATTTACAATTCTGTGTCACCCAAAATTTACGGTTTACCGAAAACACATAAACCTCCACCTGTGCCGTTGAGGCCAGTGGTGTCTTGCATAAACTCACCATCTTACAATATTTCTAAATTTTTGACGAACATATTGACTTCAATTGATGATAAATTTATTTACAATGTTAAAAATTCGACAGAAGTTGTTGACAAATGCAATAATCACATACTACCTCCCAATTATATTTTGATTTCTTTGGATGTGTCATCTTTGTTTACCATCGTCACCAAACAATTGGTCACTGATGCTGTTAACGAGTTGTGGTGTGAAATTGAGCCTAACACTAATATAGATCTCAGTACTTTCATGAAAATTGTCGATTTCTGTTTTCACAGTAGTTATTTTCAGTTCAACGGTAAATTTCACAGTCAGATTGAAGGTTGTGCAATGGGAGATCCTGCTTCCCCGATTTTTGCTAACATGGTGATGACTATCTTAGTGAATAACACTTTAAATAAATTACCTTTCAATGTCAGTTTCTTATATCTATACGTAGACGATATTCTGACAGCCATTCCTTACGATCAGATTGACGCTACTTTGGAGATATTCAATAGTTACAACCCTTCCATTCAATTCACTGCGGAAATAGAAAAAGATAATAGTATACCATTTTTAGATTTACGTATTGTGAGAGAACATAACGGCTCATTGTTAACTGATTGTTACAAGAAACCTACTACTTCGGATAGGATGTTACATTACCATTCAAACCACTCTCTACATCAAAAGATAGCAATCATTAGGAATAATGTTAATAAAATAGTTAGTCTCAGCAATTCAGTTTTCCATGATAAAAATTTCCATAATTTAAAAATCATACTAAATAAAAATGGTTATCCGATTAAATTTATAAATAAAATTATTTACAGTACTCTTCATCCACGCGCAACTGTTGACAGCCTGGGTGAGAACATTGTCCAACATAAAATGTATTTCAAAATACCTTACATAACTAAATTGTCGTACTGCTTGGCAGCTATTCTAACTACAGATAAATGCAACATCGTTTTTTATAATGATGAAAAGGTTGGTAATCTTTTTAGTCGTTTGAAAGATCGTGTGAACTCAGGTGATTCATCCAGTGTGATCTATAAAATTAATTGTAATGATTGTGATGGAGTTTATGTTGGTCAAACTAAACAATATTTAAAAAATCGTATAAATAATCATAAAAATGATTGTTAAAAATTAGATGATCAAAAAACTGCTTTATCCAATCACAGTATCAATCTTAGCCATCGTTTCGACTTTGACAATGTCTCAATCTTAGAACATGAGAGTAATTATAGGAAAAGGAATTTCTTAGAAATGATATATATCTACTTAAATCCTAATACTATTAACCATAGGACCAATACAGAATATTTATGTAATTCTTATAAACATATATTAGATATGTGTCATTTTGTGTGTGGTGTTTTAATTTGTGGTGATGTGAGTAACGAGTGATATCTTGACATTTCCGCTACTTTGGCAGTTGTTTCTGCACTGTAGAAGGAACATGTTGTCTTTGACAGCTTTTTTGTTTTGCTTCCTATCTCTCAGGTATTTATTTGATAATATTGTTAGTTATTATTTGATATTAAGGGTTGTTATAGCCTGTGATAATTTAATTGTATATTTTTGTGTTTTTCTGCCCTCAGGCACTGATGAAGATATAATAAATATCGAAACGTTTGCAATAAAGGAGATGACCTAATTATCTATCCTCTTTGTTATCCACAATCCGACGACTTTACCACAATATTATTTATATTCTTATTTTCTATTATAGCTATATTTTTGTTTATCTTTTTTTTCATCATAATATATGCTTGATTTTTTTTTTCATAATATTGCTTATTTAAGATATTCTACATATTTTATATTTATTTTTGATGTTGCATCTCTCCATAATGAGTTATTTTTTCCTGTCCTGTGATTGGGTTCACCGGTTAGACATTGTGACTAAATAAATAAATAAACAATGTTAATTTAACTTGCTCCAAATGTATTTTCAAAAAATGTTCGATATAATATGTGTTCGTCATCTATATTTCCCATGATTCATCTATAAAGGCCTTCCTATAGATTCTTGACTTGTTTGAGAATCTGCCATTCTTGTAAAGCAGTCATTTTTTAATTCTGGGTGATTTCAATATGCCTGATTATGTTTTAAATCTTGATGTACCTAAATCCAAGCTTCTAGCAAATCTCTTGGAATTCTTAGATGTCGAGCGATTCAATAATATCCATGATGCTAAAGATAGAATTCTAGAAAGCAAAGTGTGGGAATTCAGTCGTGAGTTTTATTTTTATTCTGCTCTATAGTTTCGGTCCCACCAGGACCATCTTCAGGAGTGAATAAAATTGATGTGTGTGTGTGTGTATTAACATCTATGTGTGATAATAAATTGAATAAAAGTCGGTGTAACGGAAATGAGGAAAACAATCCTGTTTTCGGTCACAAATTTTTAATATTTTATTTCAAAACGATCTGGTGCAGAATATTGAAATTTGGTATTTCAGTCTGCTGTTGCATCTGAATAATTGCTTACTATTTTTATAACAATGGACTGAATCGGAAGTGCCCTTGAGAAGGAATTTATTCTTTAATTTTGCGCATAGATTCAGATCTGTTGGCAGTCGTAGAATATTGAGAATCATTATTAAGGAATGTTGTAGTATAAGAATAATGGCCTACAGTTCCCACAGCAACCGACTTGGCTGAAAGCGCATTTTACTTGACAGATTCTTATAATCTCTTGGGTAAATCCAAAACAATCAACTGTGGAACGATGAGGTATATATATATCCAATGATGTACAAGTAAGTCACGTGATGTTCACGTCAGATTTTTTTAAAACTATATTTGAGTAATGCCGGTAATACTCCTCATACTGAAGTAAGGGGATGAAAAAGTATGCAGTAACTACAGGGGAATCACCTCATCAAATGTTGCATATAAAATATTCTCTAGCATACTATATACCAGACTATCAACCCACACTGAAGAAATGCTAGGAGACTATAGACCAGACAGAAGCACGACAGACCAGTTGCTTATTATGAAGCAGTGTATGAAAAAAGCGCTAGAATATGGTAGAGATCTCCACATTTTATTCATCGACTTCCAACAGGCCTTTGATTCAATTTCAAGAATAGCGTTAGAGTCATGGAAGAAATAGATATACCCAAGAAATTGACTTCGTTAATTACCATGACCCTGACAACTGTCAAAGGGAGAGTGAAGATTGACAACATGGCCACCGAAAGCTTCAACATCAGCACAGAGGTGAAACAAAGAGACACTCTATCCGCAATTTTATCCAATATCGCATTAGATTTAGCAATGCGGCAGATAAAATATCATGGTAATGTAGCATATGAAATGATACAAGTATGCCGATGACATAGCACTTGTAACCAAGGGCATGGAAGAATTAAGAGAAGAATTAAGTACACTTGCTAATAACGCTAAGAGAATAGGACTCACCATCAACGAAACCAAAACAAAGTATTTGAGAATGTCAGCGCCCCAGGCACGAAGAACCCTGCAAAATCTGTCTTAAGAAGATTGGAGCTTTGAGGGAGTACAAAATTTTACATACCAAGGAGAGATTTTGAACAACAGGAACATAATAAGTGAAACAGTGCAAAAGAGAATACAAGCAGGAAATGGAGCATACTATAGGTATTCGTTTCTTCTCAGATCGAAACTACCAACACAAGGCATAAAATTAAGACTCTATAAGACACTGATACGATCTATAGTTTTATATGGTTTCGAAGCTTGGACCATCACCAAGAAAGAGAATAATGAATTACTTTGTTTTGAAAGTAGAATCGTGAGAAGAACTTATGGATCAAAATTGGAAGATAGCATGGGGCGAATGAGATACAATTTTGAAATAAACGAGCTGCTGAATAATGAAGATACAGTAAGATTTATAAAGTCCCAAAGAATACGCTGGCTGGAACATGTCAAAGGGATGGACGAAAAAAAAAAAATTGGCAAAAAATGTACTGGAGACAAATCTACATGAAAGAGGAAAAGATGGAAAGACCAGGTCACAGAAGATCTCGGAGCAATAAAAAGTAACGAACTGGAAAACGAATGCTGCGAATAGGTTAGAATGGAGAAAGATTGTCAACAAGGCCAAAGCCCACACCGAACTGTAGCGCCATGAAAGGAGAAGAATGCCGGTATAACAATAAAAACTGAACAATGGTTACATCGTTTTCAAAAATGGAGATGCATATTGTTTGTTGTTTTTTGAGATATTCTAATTGGTAACAATAATCACTTCATATTTTACATTTCGTTCCCAGTTGTCACTTTCAATTTTAATTCTTGACACATGTCAATTGTGTTTCTGTCGACGTGAGTATACTTGTTTTGAAATATATTTTAATTTTTGAGAGAACGTTCTATCCCAAAGATCATTTTGGTGGTTAATGTTTGTTACATTTAATCGCAATATTTGTATGTATTGAATATGTGACACTCTCGATTATAGTATGTTAAGTGGAATCTTCAAAAGTTGTCTGCACTTCAATGAATTAGATATATATTTTTCAGTTACATATATTTTTGTGACATATATTGGTTCACTATTTGAACCTCTGTTACGTCCAATTTTTGATTCCAGTTCAATTTCAAGCTCAGTATTCTGATTTTACGTAATAAAATTGACGCCCAACCATGTGGGCCTTTTTTTTGTCATAGCTTCACTAAATTTTTTTTGTTTTGCTCTGTTGATTAAATTCGAAAGCGGTATAGGTGAGAAGTAGATACATTCAATTTATTTTATTATTCTATTATTTCAAACTTATATTGTATTATTTTGGCGTTTTCTTCTTTGTGTATCCTTCCTCGAATCCTTCACCAAAAATTTTTGAGAGCAATGGATCCGATACAACTGCAAAGAGATGAGTTAGAGTATGAACTTAAAGTTCGAGGCGTAAAATTAACACCTCGCTACACACTTCATAACATGCGAAGGGAATTGTCAGAATTTCTCAAAGCAGAAGAATTGTCGGACCCTCCCAACAACCCTATCGAACCTCTAAATGTCGCAAAGGAAATAGACTTTTGCACAAAAAAGGTTGTCATCCTGCAAAGCCTCATTAAAAACTTTACGGGCAGTTCTAAGTGAAAGCCTCCATAGAACAGTTGCAGAACCTGTTGCCAAAGGTAGAGGAGATATTTATGCGTAAGGCCGATGCGATGGATAATAGATTGAGATTTGCTGGCATGAAAGAGCAGGCACAGCAAACCATGCATCCATCAACCTCTCGAAAACAGATTCCGGTAGGTCGGTGGGATCTATCATTCTCAGAACAAGGCGATCCAAGCGTAAATGAGTTCCTGGAGAAGATAAAAGACTTCAGGATATCCCGGAATGTGTCTGAAGCGGAACTGTGCGATTCCATTAATGAACTGCTCGAAGGAAGAGCGCTTATTTGGTACCGCTCAGTGCGTAGCCAAATAGTTGAATGGCAAGATTTTGTAAAACTCGTTTGTGAGGAGTTTGAGCCATTCGACTACGAGTCAGAATTGTGGGACGAGATCCACCGTCGAACACAGGAAGCCGAGGGGTCAATCGGGCCTTACATGGCATGTATGGTGAATTTGTTTGCTCGCCTTCCCACATCACCACCAGACGTGCAGCAGCTGCAAGTTTTGCGGCGGAATATCCTGCCCTACTTGATTCAGGGCTTAGGGTTGGAGGATATTTCGCCAGTGCAGCGCCTTCTGGAGGTTTGCAAGAGGCTGAAAATAAATAAATTGATGGCTGAGAAATTTCAGCCACCTCCTGTCAATAGAAAAGCCCTATTAGAACCAGATTTGGCTTACCAAGGACGGTCAAAGTTGGCACAAGTACATGCTGTCGAAGCACCTACACCTCCAACGACATCGACGAAACAGGTCACCTGTAGGAACTGCAGGGCTCTTGGTCACACAGCACGGGTTTGTACGGAGCCTAAAACCGTGTATTGTTTCGGTTGAGGCCGAGCGGATGTCCTCAGGAGAAGTTGTCCACAGTGTTCGGGAAACGGCAAGCGGAGACGTTAGTAGGCCGTGGAACGTCCCCTGAGCCGACGTGGACGGCCAAACAGCTCGAGGACGAACGTTACCTTGCCATCATCAACTTCGTTATTTCTCGTCTAGGTGTTGATCAGCGCCCATACCTACAAGTTTCGATATTTGACGTGAAATTTTTAAGATTGCTCGATTCGGGAGCAACACGTTCAATTATAGGTATGGACGGCTGGAAAATTTGAAAGGACATGAATTTCAAAGCTGATTCAACTGACGCGCCCATTTGTATGGTTGCTGATGGTAAGAAGTGCGCAAGTCTGGGGCTGTTACATTATCTGTTTTGTTAATGGATCAGTCAAAACTGATCTCGTTTTTAGTAGTTCCGGAGGTGACGTCTCCACTGATTCTCGGAACAGACTTCTGGCGAGCCATGGGCATCGTTCCTGATCTTCGGAACGATGTCTGGAGTTTTTCGGCTCTTTCAGTGCTCACGACTTCCGAGGACGTCCTATCTTCATTGACGGACAAACAACAGGAAAAGCTCGATTTTTTTCTTGAGCAGGCGTGGAATCAGATGCAGAGCGGCATAGGTTGCACCACGTTGGTCAAGCACAAGATAGTAGCGGAGGCAAAGCCTATTAAACAGCGCTACTACCCAGTATCGCCAGCGATGCAAAAGCATATTAACGCCGAATTGGATGAGATGTTGAGGGAGAATATCGTGGAGCCATCTTCAAGTCCCTGGGCCTCGCATATTTTACTTGTACCTGAAAAGGATGGAAAGTTTAGATTCTGCGTGGACTATCGCAAACTGAATAAGGCCACAAAAAAAGATGCGTACCCCATTCCTTTGGTCTCCAGCATCTTGGATAGGCTCAGAGGGGCCAAGTATTTGAGCTCCCTCGACATCAAATCGGCATACTGGCAGAGACCTGTGGAGGAGAGCAGTCGCAAGCTCACGGCATTCACAGTCCCTGGTCGTGGACTCTTCCAGTTTAGAAGAATGCCGTTCGGCTTGACCAACGCATCGGCAACATGGCAGCGTCTGATTGACCGAGTTTTAGGGCCTGAACTCGAGCCCTATGTGTTTGTCTACCTCTATGACGTGGTAGTGGTGTCAGAGAGCTTCGAGAAGCACCTGGAAATTTTAAAACTCATCTTCGACAGAGTTCACGCTGCTGGATTGACACTTAGTCGAGATAAGTGTCAGTTTTGTCGTCCCGAGCTGCGGTATTTGGGATAAGTTGTGGATCGCCAAGGACTGAGGGTTGATCCAGATAAGGTCAGTGCAATTTTAAACATACCTGCACCCACTTGTGTATCAGAAGTTCGCAGCTTCCTGGGGATGGCATCGTGGTACCGGCGGTTTGTCCAGAACTTTTCGACAGTGAGTGCCCCTCTGACTGGTTTGTCGAAGCTTGGGCGGAAGTGGGAATGGACAGTTGAGTGTGAGGCGGCTTTTCAGAGGCTGAAAGAGTGCCTAGTAGCTGCTCCTATTCTCACTTGCCCAAATTTTCTCAGACCCTTTATTGTTCAGACCAATGCTAGTAGATTTGGACTTGAAGCGGTGCTGTCACAAATGTTTGAGGATGGTGAGCGTGTTATTTGTTTTCTCAGTCGTTTCCTAAGCAAAAGTGAGCGAAGCTATACCACTACTGAAAGGGAATGCCTAGCCGTCGTTTGGGCTTTTGAGCGATTTCACTTATACTTGGAAGGAACACGCTTCACCGTTGTGACAGACCATCACTCCCTGGTATGGCTGAACAATTTAAAGGATCCTTCAGGTCGCTTGTGTCGTTGGGCAGTCAAGCTTCAACAGCATGACTTCGAAATCGTGCACCGGAAGGGTAAGGAGCACGTAGTGCCAGACTGTCTGTCTCGCTCGGTACCACTTGTGGATAGTCTTCATGTCTCCCCAGTGCAACCTGATAGTACTGACCTCTGGTATCAACGGATGAAAGATCGTGTGCTTCAGCATCCGAGGGAGTATTCGTCTTAGCGCATTCACAACGAAGATCTTTTTAAATACGTGAGGGACTCTGCCGAGTTGGTTGACGAAGCAGAGCAGTGAAAGCGTGTGTTTTCTCGGGATCAGCGGGCATCAATTCTACGTCTTGTTCATGATGCTCCAACAAGACGTACAAGCTCAAGCAACAGCATTACTGGCCAAAGATAAAAAAAGATGTCGCTACGTATGTCTGGAGGTGTGTGATTGCTTAGAGTCGGAGGTAGAGCAGAAGCGTCCCCCAGGTCTGATGGGAACGCGACCGAGGGTGAATAGACCTTTTCAAATTGTGAGTGTCGACATTGTGGGTCCGCTTCCACTCACAATCAAGCAGAATCGGTATATTTTGGTGGTGTGTGATTACTTCAGTAAGTTTGTCGTCACGTTCCCCATCCGTACTGCCACCGCTCAGGCTGTAGTGCGCCACGTCGAGAATGACGTACTTTTGATGTTCGGCGTCCCACAATTTCTAATCTGCGACAACGGCGTACAGTTCCGAAGCGGCGAGTTCAGAGGCATGTGCGAGGAGTACGGTGTGAACATCCTGTTCAACGCACTTTATCATCCTCAGAACAATCCCACTGAAAGAGTGAATCGAGTGGTTAAAACCATGCTGTCAGCGTATGTTAAAGATAATCAGAAGCTTTGGGATGCTTACTTACCATCAGTCAGCTGTGCGGTACGCACTTTGGTTCATGAGGTCACAGGGTTCACACCGTACTTCATCAATTTTGGACGAGAGCATGTTATCTGTGGAGCAGATTATGCTGTGAATGGTGTGGATGCCGAAGTTGACGTCCACTCTGATCGCGAGGGTGGCGACAGGCAAAATTCTCGAAAGTCCTCTCCGAGATTCGTAAACGCTTGGATCATGCCCAGAACCAGGTCAGAGAGCGCTATAATTTGCGCCGCAGACCAGTGACCTATCATGCAGGTGAGATAGTCTGGCAGCATAATTTCAAGCTTTCCAACGCGGCAGAGAGCTTTGCAAGTAAGCTTGCAGCAAAGTTCATCGGGCTGTTTGAGATAAAGAGGATTGTTTCTGCAACTGTTCATGAGCTTGAGGATTTGGAAGGCAAAAGTGCAGGTACCTGGCATGTTAACGATTCAAAACATAGACCAGCTGATGACAACCATGCTATTCAACTTGACGACGTCTCGGTGACTTTGACCTAAAAATGTGAGTTCCTTTTATTTTCATTCCTTTTCTTCTTCATCATTTCCATAATTCGCGAAAGTCTGTGTGAGCAATTGAGATCAAATTAGTAGAGATTTAGTCTCACGGAAGTAGGAGGGGGACTTGTTACGTTCAATTTTTGATTTCAGTTCAATTTTTATTTCTCCAGTTTTATATATTATTTTTGTTTTATTTAGTAGTCGCTTCAATCCTGAGAATATAGAATTAGTATAACTCAGTTTGATTTATATTTTTTTTTATTACTTACATTTTATTTTAAATAGTTTGCCATAGATTTTGAGGTTAATTTTAATTAATAAACATGAGTTTTTGTTTTAATTGTAAATTCATCGCGCGGATCTTCTGCGACCGTTGCAGGCGCTTGCGCGGTAACGACAGTGCCTAGAGAATGTTTGAATTCATTTCGTTCCCGCTCAATTCGTCCTGCCCCTTTCTCTCCTACTTTCTTCTTATCTTATTGATACTTAAGTCACTTTCCGTCGGGTTTGTCTGTCTGTCCTCTCCCTTCTATTAATTTAGCGTCAGCCAATCGGGAAGTTTTTTTTTTTGGTTTTAATGAAGAACGGTTTTTTCTTAATTATGTCCGGTCGTCCGGAATTGACTTGACGGAAGTCGTCAGTCGACAGATGGTCTTCAACTACCAAAGTACATTGTGTCCATTAAAATTTTTAAGAATCGCTTTTTGTATATTGCCTTGCGCAATCCTCTAGGAGAGATAAAAAACTAGCTTTTCTCAGCTTCGCAGAACATTTTTGGCACTTGGTGCAGTTTTGTGTTGTTCCGCAAGCATCTCCATTGTTGGAGGATTATTAAAATTTTGTGTACGACATCGCTCTCTCTGCGCCGACCATCAGTGTGCGTAGTTGAACTATTTTGACCAACATCTCGGCTACGGAGTGCCTGATTCCACCTAGGCACCCTCATATCCAACCTTTGACCATGGTGTGACTTCACCAGACTTCCTGCCAGTCCGGACCAGAAAATATCTGTTTGAGGCGTCCATCTTGGTGTGACAGACCAAGAGAGGTCAATGAGCTCCAGCAACCAACCGGAAGTGACAGCTAAGTGGCATTACGCTCGTGGTTTTGTTTTTTTTTCTTATTCGGACTGCCGATATTTTTTTCCTTTATTATTACTCATCCACTTTGGGTGGCCAAACCGCCCTACACGGCTGAATCTAATTTACTTTTGTTTACTGCTTTTTTTGCGTGGTCATTTGGACCACGCTGTTATTTTGTAAATTGTATAGGGTCAGTCACTTCGCTGTGAACTCGATTCGATCGAAGAAGGGCCAAATTTATTGTTGTTGTTTTTTTGTATACTCATAGACGTACGCGCGAGTTGCTCCGCATTTTCATTTACTTTTTTTGGTACTTTTTTGTACAACGTCGAGGGCTCAAACCTAGCTTATTTACATTTATTTATTTTATTTTTGCGCTACTTAGGCGTAGGGCATTGTAAGGCCCACTATTTATTTATTTGTTTTTCTGCGTTATTTAGCCGCGTAATTTGAAATAGTTTATTCCAATTACAATTATTCATTCATTTTACTTTTGCACTACTAGGTGCGTTGTTCAAGTTACTTATTTAATTAAATTCATTTATTTTGGGTAAATATAATTTTTTTTATTGGATGAAAATTGCCCACACTTTTTTTTTCAGTAGTGTAGAAGAGAGCGTAATTTCTCTTAGTAAGCTCGAGGTAAGTTGCTGTTTGAGTTATATCAAATTATTAGGGAGTCAGCAACCAGATTGATGCTGACGAACAGAATATTAACACCTATTCTCCTGTTTCCCAATTATTCCTTTCAACACCTTAGTTTCAGGTATTTTCGTGGTTGAGTACCTTGGGAAAAATAAGTTCAACTACGTGGCGCCCTACTATTGGTTTATCCACCTTTATTTTATTGTATATATTTTTTTGTTGAAGCTAGCCTCATTTCACCCAATTATTTCCCTGAGTCTGAGCTAGACTTACGTAGAATTTTTGATGTTCATATCAAGCTTAGCATTCTAAATTTACGTAATACCTCTTTTAGTTCCACATTATTTATTATTATTCTTTAAAATTTGATCCAAAATATTATATTCTCTTGTCCAGAGTATTAACAAATTATCTTTATATATGCAACCAGCATAACATTAGTGTCCGATTGAACGTCAGATTTTGGCCGAAGCCGAAGCCGATTATTCGGTTGAAGCCGCAACCTCCGGCCGAAATCGAAGCCGAATGCTCAACTTGAATAGAAAATTCTATAATATTGGCTGAAAATCATATTATCGATGCAAATTGTGTAAGAACTATTCACTATTATGCATGATGATAATAATAAAAACGTACACTATAAGATTCATAAGAAGGATTTCCAATAGCTATTTTATGCTTTCAAAATCTCACGCTGGCCATTTTTGTAATAAAAAAATATTATTTCTCGACATCTGTGTTGATACAGCAAGATCTCAGGTCCGTCAGACGGTACTTATTCTCTGAGAGACAAAATGTATTGAATAGAGTAGTATCAGTTCTCACTTTGATCACATGCATATTTTCCTGTTTGTGCCAACGGCCAATTTACAGATACGAGGTACTAGAGTTACGTTAAGACATTACTCACTTTTCTCAGAGTCTAAGTGCTGATTCTCATGTATGTCTTAGAGACTATTAGAAATTAATAGTTGACACTGCTAGATACTTTTCATCGATGGTGATTTTTGCTAGACTTTTTAGAGCTCGCAAAGAATAATATAATCTTACTAATAGTCCCAGTCTTAATTTTAATATTTGATATTCAGAGAACAGTTTTAATACTTCCTGTAAACAGTCGGAACAATCGTAGGGGCTAAACACTTTTCAGACACAATTAAAATATCGCTGTGAGCATTAGCGCGAAGTCATTCCTTGTACGCTTGATGATAAGCGAAGTTTGTCTCCCAGGAAACAAGCAATGTCTGACGGATCTGGGATCTTGAACTATCAACAAAATCTAGCATTTCAACAAGGTAGAATATATGCTCCAAGAATGTCTACTTATTATTGAGAATTTCTATTAAAATAATTGATTTTTTGCTCAAACTCGTTTGCTCGTTGAGTGAAAATTTTGGAAAAAATAATCCTTCTATGATGCTTGCAGTTCGTCGAGTCCTGAAAAGCTATAAAAATCATTTACTCTTACCACAGCGACGACGAAATGTAAGAGATCAAGACAATATTGCTGATGTGAGAGCTAGTGTTACCAGTGGAAGCTGAAAGATATCGAACAATTTTTGTGGCTTTAGTTATAATTCATGGATTTCTCCACGCCACTCTTCTGGTAAAATCATTGGCGCGTTCTTACAGGATCATCCGTTCTGATAGAAAACTTTGGTTCTGGCAAAACGTTCAGCTGGTTTTTGGCCTAATCCGAATGTATGACCAAAGGCATTTCTCTGACCGAAGATAGCCGAAGCCGAATGTTCGGTCGGACACTACATAGCATATGATCTGACATCCCATTAGAACTATGATATAAACGTAGTGGATGCGACGTCATCGCTCCATGCATCACGTTGTACTATTATTTCAATATTTTCCCTGGCTACTGAGTTCAAAGGCTCTTACTAGCGATGACGTGATGTCACGGATCCATCAATGAAGCTCCAGTTCACGCCGAGTTTACTATCAGTCATTCAAACGGCGTTCACGTGAATTAGGGCGAACAAGAAAACTTAAGTTTTGCGGTGGTCGAAGCCAGAGATAAAAGTGATTATTGGAAATCAAAAGCTTTCGAAAAATCAATTTAAAATGCAAAATCGAAAGGCCAAGGTGTTGAGCGACTTTAAAGTAGAATGAGAAAAATTGTCGGTAAATCCGATTCTGTATTGTCAGAAAACTAGTTCCGTGCGTATTTAGAGGTCTCCGTTAAAGTGACTTAGATTTGGGGAGCGCTGTGAGATTTGTGATCTTCGGAACTACTCTTTGGAGGATCCTGAACTGTTTCTGGAACCGAATCTTGGCATCAATCCTGTTCCTGTCCACTACGACATCGTCGCCTCCAGAATCAATCTTCACCTGGTGCGAAAAATGTCCGTCATTCCACTCCGCACCCCGTGCTCCTATCATCAACACTGCAAACCTGATGGCCAAGATCGTGTATGATCCAGCTAAGTGCCGAGTTTATTTGAAATTATCTATTTTGAAACTTTTTGTGAATCTGAAAGATTTATCTAGCTATATGTTATATCTGAAGATTTGGTTGGTTGAACTATTGAGCGTCGTATTATCATCTTTTCTTGTATGAAATTTGGATCAATTCAAAATCGAACTACTAAGTTGATTTAAATTTCAAGTTGCCTTCCTCATTTCAACAGATAAAATTAAATTGAATCTATTTGAATCTACTGTTATTTTTAATAGATTATTAGGTATTCAGTTTCTGATTTATTTTGGTCATTTGGTTCCCAAATTATTCCTCTTTTGAAGTCAATTATTAAGCTTTCTTTTTTTCCTCAAAACTATATAGGAGTCTTTGTATGTATTTATACTTATGAATGTGTTATATTTTTGATATTTTGCGCAATATTTTATTTGTTTTGCGAACTAGTTAAATGTGTTATCCTGTAATGATGATTCATTTGCAACACTATAAGTGTTGGATGGGCTCTAGCTTTATTTTTGTTTGTTGTCCCGCCTACGCGTTTTTGGATTTCTAATTTACGTTTATACGATATATTCTCGCACATCACCTGGCTGTTTCGCTCGGATCGACGTTGGCCATCGACGATCGCGTAGTTAGTAAGTGAGATACTGAAAAAAAATTTGAGACGCTTCCATTAATATAGATGTACTTCAATCATATTCATTGCCCTACCTGCTCTTATAGTTCTGTGTACTTTGGGCTGGTGACAAGAAATTATCTTGTCTTTCCTGTTCGCAAATAAAGACGAAATGGTTCAACGTAAAAACTTTAAGCTTTGTATTATCCTTGATACATGCATTCTCCCAACTCTTATTTCCAGTAAAGTGTTAAGTTTTGCAATTTTCATATGTTCTGTTTTTTGAGTTGTCATCCAAAAATTGCATGGCGCCCTAGTATTCAAGTAGGTCAATCACGTATTATTATTTCTATTATTCAGCTTGTGACTAGAATTATCCATGAATTTTCTCACCGTCATATTGATCTTTACACTAATCGAATGATTCTTTGATTATAAAATGAAGAACAAAAACTTCTCAGCTTGAATATTGGGGCTAGCTGTGAGTCCACAGAACCGCACTTGTCATAAGTACGTTGGTATGAGAACTTATTACCGCTAGTTTGAGGATTTGAGGATGTGTTAATTTTTTTTTTTTGCGGAGAGTTTTCTCGGTCCTGCACTGGAAACCTGTCATATCTCTGTAGTTTGAGGTAATTGCGACTGGTGATTCGTTGAGAAATCAAATATGTAACAGGCTTAAGCAGTCTTGAATTTCGGCTAAATTGAATCAAATATCACTACTATTATGAAAAAAAAACAACTAGCATATTAAATCATTAGCAATTCCAAATGATCAAACAGCCTATTAATCACTGAAAAGGGACCCAACATCCTCCCTACAACTAGAAGTCAATTAATTAGTATAACAATTAAAATTAGAGAATAAAATAACCTCTGAAAATGCAATACATTCAACAATTTATAGTTCTACAGCACCTAAATTCTATATATAGCAAACTAGAAATACATGAAAAAACACTTATTAGCGTCAGACCAATAGTAGCCATAAACGCACCAGATAGTAAAATTTTACAATTCATTACAGACATTCTGACCTTATCATACGATAAAGAAAGCCAATATTATATAGAAGACTCATTTGACTTTTCTATCTTCATCAATAATTTTAAAGTACCAAACGGCCACATACTCATTAGTCCGGATGTTGTATCACTTTCCAGCAACATAACAATAAAGTTAGCGATTGAAAGTATATCCATGAAATGGTACCAAATTTAACAATATACACCGTTGAGTTTGCAAGAATTCATAAAGTGCCTAAAATTCGTATTCAATAGCACTTATTGTGCATACAATAACAAATTTCACCGACAGACTCTTGGCAGTCCGATGGGTACAATAATAAGTCCTATTATAGCCCTATACATGATGGACTATTTATTGGACAATTATATACAAAACTGAACTTGGAAGTGAGTTTCATGAAGAAATTCGTCGACGGTATTGTCTGCACAATATCAGCTGAAAAAACGAACACCATCCTAGATGTATTTAACAGTTTCAACCCACATATACAATTTACCATCGAAATAGGGAAGAAAATGTCTATACCTTTCCTTGATACTCCTATTATAAGAGACAACAATGATACATCAAGATAAGACTGGTACCAAAAACCAATAGCGTTCGGTAGATATATACATTTTTTATCTCAACAACCCCTAAAATGAAAATCAACGTGATAGCCGAATCGAAACAAAGATCTCTTCAAATTGCGCATCCAAAGTTTTACCAAGGAAATTTCCGCAAGCTTGGTGTAATCCTCAGAGAGAATGCCTACCCAGAGAAACTTTCTATTTGTATACTATTCAGTACGCCTACTTCAACGATTATTGAACAAATCAATGATAATAATACCGAATTACAACAAAGTGAGAACATAAGGATATAAGAACAAGTTTAAAATCATCAGAATAACATTTGACAGCTGTAAAATCTGTCAACGGGCAAACGTCTTTAAGACATGTAGTATTTAAATGAATAAATTTCATAAGATACAATAATGCAATCAAAACTCCACCTCCCTTGTAGCGGCGCACAGTTTCAAAATCTCTATCTCATCAAATAACATTATAATTATTAGGAAACAACTCAGCATTATTCACTGAATTAATAAGCCAAGTTTTTGAGAGTATAATAATATCATAAGATGAACTGCAACAATTAACATAAAACATATCACATTTACTGTTCAAACCTCTACAATTTTGGTAATAAACACTATATAATGGGATAAATCTACTGTTGGGCATTTTTAGTTTTCCGTCGATATGATTTTAGGTATATTGTTAAAATATTTCATTCTAAGATTCTGTTCGCCCCTGGCAACACGATTAACAAGTTCTTTTTCAACTGATTTGAAGAATTCAATCTGCATACGAGTACGATCAGAAGATACAGAGATACCAGTTCATTTATCGAGCTGTTTCATGTCCTTAAATCTCTTAGTGGCTTTGAAAACTTTATGGCTAGATGAAATTTTAATTCCAAAGGACGAGAAGAAGGTTTTGTTGGATCAAATCTGCCAAATCGTTTAGGTTTAATGGACGATGATTCAATACTCATATCAGATAAAAGATCTCCACAGAAATTTACATCTTAACTTGGTGATCACTTTTAAAAGAACTTCTTTGGAACCTACACAATTATATTTTGAGAACGTTTTTCTCTTTCCCTAATTTCTTAAATGATTGACACTGTTACAAGAAAAGGAGATTGATCTGGAATAATACTATCGGCTTTACTTTTCAAGGAGACGATATCTTTTAATAGGCTTAGAATCAAAGATTTTAAATCAAGTATACTACATGCAGAACCATATATATATATATATATATATATATATATATATATATATATATATATATATATATATATATATATATATATATATATATATATATATATATATATATATATATATATATATATATATATTGTAACAAATTATTGTTACGTTTAGAATTATTTTTACCTACGCCCATGTATGATTTATATATATATATATATATATTGTAACAAATTATTGTTACGTTTAGAATTATTTTTACCTACGCCCATGTAATAACATTTTTTGTGTTCTGTGAAGCCCTCACTGGCCACGAGACGAATTAAAAATTTGGTTGTTCGACCTGCCGGAAGTCATGTGATGTTTACGAGGAGCGGATACGAGATAAAATTTGACATTCTTGGTTTAGAGCTCTGCGGTGATAGTCACATTAAATCCGCGCTCAGTCTAATCTTTGCTGTTTGTTTTCTGAGCCTTGTTTTTTAATATTTGAGTACTTAAAGTACTAGTGTAGTGCTATGTGGCAAGGGTAAGTCTTCTGACTAATTGGTTTCTATCCTGTAAAATCTCCAAAACTACGTCGTTGTGTCCACGTGTGTTTAAAAATGTCGGCCCCGGCTGCATTTGTAGTCATCGGTATTTTTCGGTAGCATCTTTGTTCTTTTTTGGGCTTTAAGTTGTTGTTAACTTTCCTACCGAGGGTTGCGGGTGTATTTTGAGGCACATTTTGGAGATTTTAGAGTCCAAGCAAAGATTATATTGAGCTAGATTTTGGTGTCGAGTAGGATCTGAACTTAGAATGCATTTAATCCCTTTCTTGTCCTACTTACTCCTGGATGGTGTGAGAGTGTGTTGAGTGGACTTTGACTAACTGTGAGCCTTGACTTTGGACGTTTATGCCGCTTTTTGAAGTCATTAAATTGTTAGCCGAGAGTTTTCTCAATTTTTCTGCATTTCGCGCGACTTTTTGGATTGGTTGCGCGAGCAGGTGTGTTGCTAAAATTTTATTACGGTTCACAGAAGCTTTGATTAGTATCAGTCGAGTAGCTTATTGTGCGTTTCCACCATTGCGGGTTGTATTCAAGTCTTTTCATCATCATTATCATTTTTTCTTGTCATCCATCACTACGCCTCATTCTTATCTAAGTTAAATTAATTCTCAATTTTTTGTACAATTGCGTCTATCTCTCTTCAACGTTATTGTAACAACTTTGTAGTATTCAGCCCGTCTGGCTTGTTTGTAAAGGACACTATTGCTGTTCTGGGGTTTTTTTAGGGTTGGAGTCAGGCCGTCTTTCTGGTTATGTTGAGGAGAACCATTGAGGTACCGGTCGCAGGATCGAATACTAAACCTGACCAGAAGGCGCTAACAACTGCTGCTCCGAAAAAAACTTCTCTTATCACCTCTACTACAAGTGCACCTCTACGATAGCGATCGAGGCTCCGGTCTTGAAGCCCTCTAAAAGTGGGGATAAATCACCCTCGAACTAAGCTCAGCTTACATCCAGCCTAGCTGAGAGCTATTTGGAGTACCCTCGCCTACTACCACCATCGCTAATCAGGAGTAACGTCTTGGACACTCGCCGACCGTGAGCTCTGGTTCTCCTTGACACAAACAGAGAGTCAGCGGACTCCAGGGGTTACTTACGAGAGAGTGGAACGCCTGCCACGTCCCTTCGATACTGTTGTAAGTTATATTTCAAAATTAGTTTACAAAGTTTTGGGTGTATTAAATTTTTTTAATATTTTTTATTAATGAGGCGTTAAATTTGTTTCTCAGTTAAGCACAGTAGTTCTGAAAGCTTCTGTTTTGAAATATATTATGTTTCACACCTTTATTTGTTACACATATTTGGTGTATATATATATATATATATATATATATATATATATATATATATATATATATATATATATATATATATATATATATATATATATATATATATATATATATATATATATATATATATATATATATATCCTGAAGGTTCTGATGGCAAAAGATTTTTTGAATTCTATTGCTGTTTCATTCTAGTATAACCATTTCTACATCTTGATTTTGTCTCTCTTCATACGCTTTTCTGTTCTGTTTTTGTACTATTATATTTTTCAAAGAATTCTAAACACAAACGATTAAACCAAAAGTACAACCTATCGTATTATACAAATTGTAGGCGGTCTCGCGACCAATAACTTGTCTTGTTATCAGATTCGTCAGCGCCTGTCGTTCTAAACCAAAAATCATGGATTAAAAACATTAGATATTGTTGTTGTTTCATTCACTTCGCATCTTGGTGCTGTTGGTGTACAAATATTTTTACCGGCTGCTCTCTGTTCAACTTTTCTTACACATGGCTCTATTTTGTCATTGTTACAAAAAAGCTACTGAAGAACGTAGAATAATTTCATGCACTATATGTAACAGTGTTTTTAGTATTGATTGCGTTGATATAACTACTTCTGAGGCTCGTTGACTGAAAACTGCCCAAACAGCGCTGAAATGGAATTAACGTAATTCTGATGATTCTGCATCTAGTATACTTGATTTAAAATCTCTGATTCTAAGCCTATTAAAATATATCGTCTCCTTGAAAAGTAAAGCCGATAGTATTATACCAGATCAATCTCCTTTTCTTGTAACAGTGTCAATCATTCAAGAAATTAGGGAAAGAGAAAAATGTTCTCAAAATATAATTGTGTAGGTTCCAAAGAAGTTCTTTTAAAAGTGATCACAAAGTAAGGATGTGAATTTCTGTGGAGATCTTTTATCTGATCTGAGGATTGAATCATTATTCATTATACCTGAACGATTTGGCAGATTTGATCCAACAAAATCTTCTCCTCGTCCTTTGAAAATGAAATTTCATCAAGGCATGAAGTTCTCAAAGCCACTAAGAGATTTAAGGACTTGAAACAGCTCAATAAATGAACTGGTATCACTGTATCTTCTGATCGTACTCGTATGCAGATTGAATTCTTCAAATCAGTCAAGAAAGAAATTGTTGATCTTGCTGCCAGGGGCGAACAGAATCTTAGAATGAGATATTTGAACAATATACCTTAAATTGTATCGACGGAAAACTAAAAATGCCCAACAGTAAATTTATCCCATTATATAGTGTTTATTACCAGAATTGAAGAGGTTTGAACAGTAAATGTGATATATTTTATGTTAATAGTAGATATATGAAGCCGATTCTATGCCAAATAACGATCTAGGATTTCAAAGATAACGCCAGCAGTGACGTTATCTAAACATTTACCAGTGGCGCCATCTCTTGAGCAGTGGTGAGTGGCGCCATCTATCATCTAACAGACTAACTCACGTTAAATGGAAAAGATTCCCATTTTTGCGTGTGGCGTCATCTATTGTTCACTAGACGAACTACTAATTGATGTGATAGATCTCTGTACCATGAATGACAATAATAACGTTATTCACACATTCATCCACGAACGTCATCTCTTGGGATGTGTGATGAGTGGTGCCACCTATTATCCAACAAACTAACTAGCGTTGAATGGGAAAGATTTTCTATTTTTTTGCGTGTGGCACCATCTAGTGTCCACTAGACGAACTACGAATTGAAGTGTATTTACCAGTTACGCTATTTCTTGAGATTTGTGATGAGTGGTGTCATCTATCATCCAACAGACTAACTAGTATCAAATAAAAAAGATGTCTATTTTTTTTGTGTGGCGCTATCTTTTCTCCACTAAACGATCTACTAATTGACGTGGATAAATAGGTCTCTGTGACGTTATCTACACATTTACCAGTAACGCCATCTTTTGAGTTGTGTGACGAATGATGCCACCTATTATCCAATAGACTAACTAGCGTTAAATAGAAAAAATTCTCTTCTTGTGTGACGCTATCTATTATTTACTAGACGATATACTTATTGAAGTGGATAATAAGATGGAGCTCTATATTATGAATAGTGCAATTTATTATACACTAGATTAGCTACAAGAGAAAAAAAAAGCAGAATATTCTATTCACCAATTTTTGCAATCGATTCACAATAATTAAGTAATGCGATGCTTTATCTGCATAAATATTCCACTCCTTTGATCATAAATTTGAGACTTTGGATTAATTATTTTTGATTCACAATAATCAAGTGATGCAATGTTTTATCCGCATGAATATTCCACTCCTTTGATCATAAATTTGAGACTTTGGATAAATTATTTTTGATAAGTGAATTTGTATCACTTTTTTCTATTTTATGAGTTTATCAACGATTTATTTTTATATTATATGGAAAAATTTGTACAAATTAGTGTTCACAAGTGGACCATGAAGATTTTGATTAGTGGTGGGGTATATACTTCAATAGCTCAATTGAACGAAAAACCATTTTATTATATCTACCAGTTTAAATCAAAAAAATACGAAGTCTTGCTGAACGGGAAAAAAGAAAAAATGGAACGTAAGTATTAAATGTTTCATTTAATTGTAATATTTATATAAATGTGTTTTTATTACATTTTAGAAATACAAGAGAGAATGAATAGTGCCATGAAGACTCAAGCATTCATTGTAGTGCATCTCAGAGTAAGTTAATAAAATTTTATTGATTTTTTTTTATTAAAAAATTTAAATTTGTGTTTTTCAGGATAGGAACTTTGATGAGATCTATCTGAAGGTTGCACCTCCACAGGCCGTAAAGGCTGGCGAAGCTCAATAGAAGATATTATTGCTCGCCAGTGTAGAAGGTATATTTTTTAGTTCTACTTTTGGGAGTTTTTTCATTCAATTCATTCATTTTTCATTTGATTTATCTATTTTTCATTTATAGAACTCATTTCATCCCGAGCTCCTATCTCTATTTGTGGGGGCAGCAAAAGTATTAGTAGTCAATATTAGTTTTTTTCATATTTGGATATATTTTCTGAATTATCATATTTTTAGATTTCTTGAATTTTTTACTGAACATTGGTGAATAATTATATACACAAGAGACAGATAAAACACCTTGAAAACAATTAAAGAACACGTCAAATGTTATATTCACTCATACATCTGTAATCTTCAATTTCAAATACTCTGTATAATTCTAAATCTCAGACGATAACCTTTGACATTGATATCAAAAAACTAGATTAAACAAGTGAAATGTACTACGTGCTTTCCTTGAAAATGAGATAGGTGACATCATTCACTTGTCTTGTGTGTCTTGAAATAAATCATCTTCTGAAGAAGTCAATTGTCACATATGGCTAATTATTTTGGTTTTTTTGATTGAACAAAAATTGAGATTTGCATGCCACAATAGCTAGGATATATTTTCCAGTTTTTTTGAGAATTTTCTACTATCTGTCTGTGAGATGAGTGGATTGAGTTGAATCAATTATTTTTGAGAACTACTGCAATATAGGTATGTATTAACCTTTTATTATTTTAACTGAACTCACTTCTCTGTTCGTTGAATATTGGTATTGTAGTTGGCGGATGTATCCTCAGCCCTAGCAGGTAGCCAGAGGCAACATTCTTGAGTGTGGATTCTTTGAAGGGGTGTGAAAAACCCAAGAGAAGTGTGAGTGACTCGCTTCGTAATTTGAAGTTAGTGGTATTCAAGATTGTGAAATGTGAGATGTGCTTGTTCATAGTTCTCGCCAAGATAAAAAATATCTATTTTTTGCTAATTTTCACATGAAATTATATGATTGTTCTACTTTGTTTATATTTATTGATACTATTCACTTAGATTGAAGTTTGTTCCATCTAAATTTTTGCATTCAACATCCTATCAGTTAGTCACATTTTTTTTTCTTGAGAAATCGTGTAAATTCACTTCAACGTTATAGTATGTATTGAAGCAAAATTATGCTTTTCTTGAGGTTTCGAACGAGATATTGGTATTCAACTAAAATTATTTCTTTGTCCTGGACTCTGATGCTTCAAAAAACCAAAAAAAATTGTTTTGGATGAGCTTGATAATTAGGTGAGTACAATTTTATTCTTGGGGATTAACAATTTATTTATACATTTCGATTAATTTTTCTTAAACTACTCTATACAATAACTACAAGCAATACTTGAACTCCATATAAACAATTGATCTGAACATAGATAACAGTAATAGTTATCAATATCGCAAAGTAACGAATATATTCCACTATCTAATTTGATGCTATGTTCTTGTTTCATATTCGAACAGTAGTACATTCTTGATATGATATTTTCAATATTTATAAACGTAGAAAAAGTAAATAATGGAAAATCGGAGTCATCTAGTAATATATGTATGACCACAATTTTCACAAACACGTCTCATATACCAATAGTGAGTTTGTATTTCTGGTAATAACCATAATCTATATTTCAAATTGATATGATTTTCATTATTAAGACAAAATTGTAGAAGATTGTTCATATTTAAATTTTCAATTTGTGTTGGATTAATTGCATAATAATCCCAGTTGACACTTCATTATACTCATCATCTGACGATGATGAAGATGTGCTCTCCCAACCTAATGCTATCTCATTCGCTATATTGGCTGTAAGATAAGTATCTATTAGGGGAGGTATTGATTCACAAATTTCATCTAATTGTCTGAAAATATATGTTACATTAGGCGACATTTCCAATAAAATATTTGCCTTCCAATATGAAGAATGGAAATAAAATTGATTAATGATTATCATTATTTTTTCTGCCAACAAATAGAAAAAAGAATGGAAAAAATTGGAAAAAAATTGAGTCCACGTCATTAAATTTCTGCAAATCGAATATTCACAACAATGTCATTCACTTCTTCAATGTGAAGATGAGCATTGATTAAATCACTTTTTGAACATCACTTAAAGTTGCAAAATTGTTTGGGAAAAAGACTTTGAATTCCCTCTTTGTCACGATTAGTTTTGGTCCATATCTGATATCAATTATATCAGCTTTTTTTATTTGATATTTATTATTTTCATCCAGTTTACCAATGTTTATAGTTGGCACCTGAGCATCTGAAGACCACAGTAAATTAAAAAAGTCCAGTTTACTCATTTTTGTTTTTTTTTTGTTCTTGTTTTTCTTTTTTTACTGCGCACAAAAATATATCCCAATATTATTATAAGAAATTATAAAGAAAACAAACTCACATATTTTGAGTTGACTTGAGAGTCTACTATGATGGACTGATATGTATTGATTGTGTACTCCTATATTTATAGTGGAAAGAATCTTTTTCTTATCAAAAATATATCAAAACTTAAAAAAAATGCAATGAAGTCATATGTGAATAAAAAATTATGCAACACATGAAATATTTTCATCAGAAATATATCATTGATTGACATTGGAAGAAAAATTGAATGCTCATTCATATAAGTAATATATATAATGCAACACACAGTTATCTTCTCATTAAAAAAACTTGTGAAACGGGCTTTTATTATTCGTGAATTACAGAAAGTAACTTGAAGATAATAACATTGCATACTGACTTACCAAAAATCAAACACATATTCAATAAGAATTTATGTATATATATATATATATATATATATATATATATATATATATATATATATATCAGAGCTGGGTAGTATTCGAATACTTTGGTATCCGGATACAGTATTCGGATACTTTTTGTGTATCCGGATGCAGTTCCCGAATACTTAAAAAAATTGTATTTGTTATCCGTATCCGCAAGATAATTGTAAAAGTATTCGTATTCGAATACTTTCTCTCCTCCGCGGATACAATTTTATTAGGTATTTTCCCAATATGTCTCTACAGCGCTGACTGTCTCGTGTCGTGAAGCGCAAGCATCTGAAGAAATGACGGACAGACAAATTTCGTTCAGATATCATGAAGATAAAAGAACAAACATGCAAATATTTAATGAATACCCGTTGTTAAAGAAGTTGTCTCTTAAATACTAAACATGCCTGCCATCTTCAGCACCAGTTGAAAAATTATTTTCTTTTGCAACTATGATTAATGCAGTACGATGAAACACACTCATCGATGAAAATTTTGAAATTCTTGTTCTGAATGGGGCACACTCTAACAAACTCCATCAAAATAATTGCAACAATTCAATATATTTTTTCATACATGGTTTTAATACGCTTAATAAAAGTTTTCCTTAATAATAATTATTTTCACTTAGTTATTCATCCCTTTTAGGTATCCGTATCAAGTATTCTATAGAAGTATTCGAGTACAAGTATTTTGAGTACATTTTCTGACAAGAGTATCTGTATTCGTTATTCAGTATTCGAACGCTATTGATTGTATCCGTATCCGGTATTCGAATACATTTTACAAGTATCCGTACCCAGCTCTGATATATATATATATATATATATATATATATATATATATATATATATATATATATATATATATATATATATATATATATATATATATATATATATATATATAGATTCCTGTTTGGGAAGTTCTCGCCTCATCATCCAAAAATCGTATCCATTGTGGAAAAATTACGAATACAGATGATATTATCGACCCTGGGATATTTTTGAATCAATGCTTATTCATATTGCTGGAAAAAGTTGGGCAATTCATTCATGAATATCGATCCCCAGTGAAGATAAACTGTGAGCTGTGTTGTGAATATGTACTTGATAAACAAGGTGTTTCGGAAAAAATCCTAATTTATCATAACTCAAGAATGATGCCCATAACATTGTCTGACGACTTTACTATTTGGTTTGATCAAAATGTAAGAAGTGTCATGTTGACTCATATGTCGGAGTTTCAAGAGCGCGATAGTGGGAAAGCCCTGAGTAGAATATTAAACTTAAGAGTAAGTTTCATAAAAATTCTTGCATTTTTTTCCCCAAAATAAAACTGTCTAGGTCAATATCATCAAGTATGATGCAACAAATTCTGGACATATATCGATCTTCCGGAATTTATCAAAAACCGGAAAGCTGTGATAAATGTAAAAAATAGTGATGACAAGTGTTTTATTTGGGCACTTTTATCGGCAATATTTCCCGCTGATGGTCATTCATATCGTGTTAGTTCGTATCCTCAAAATCATAGTGAAATATTCAATTAATCTGGTATTCAATTTCCAACTTCACTATGTGAGATAATCAAATTCGAAAAAAAAAATGATATATCAATTAATGTTTACGGCTTAGAATATAATACTATAGATGAAAGATACACAATCAATTGTCCCTCATATTACACACAGAAAAAGGTTGAACGACATGTCAACTTACTTTTTTGGACAAAAGAAGAGACAGGACATTAAGCTTGGATTAAATCATTATCTTGTCTTTTATCAGGACAACTGTCTAATCATGGACATAAATGTTACATATGTGATAGATGTTTACAATACTTTTCGAGTGAATGTCTATTAGAAAATCATGAAAGTTATTGTTGCAAAATGAATGCTGTTAAAATTGAAATACCAACAGAAACAGAAATGTGGGTAAAATTAAGGAATTCTTCTAGAAAAAAAAGCCATCCATTTGTAGTTTATGCAGACTTTGAATGCTTAACAATACCCATTCACACTTGTCAACCAAACACTAGTAAATCATATATATTTGAATACCAGAATCATATAGCATGTGCAGTTGCCTACAAAGTTGTATGTTCATATAATGATTCTTCATCATTTTTTGAATCATATCGCGGACCTAAAGCAGCGAAATGGTTTATTGATAGATTGAAAAATGTTGTAAAAATAGTTGAGACATTCTATGAGAATGAGATTCCTCTCAAAATAAGTATTAAGAATTAGACAGATTTCGATGATGTAACATTTTGTCATATTTGTAAGGAAAAGTTTATCGAATCGGAAGAAAAAGTTAGAGATCACTGTCATCTCACAGGTATTTTATTTCCTCAATAAAATATAAAGAAGATCTTACACTTTAAACAACTTCAGATTTGTACAGAGGTGCGGCCCATGTGAGTTGCAACTTGAATTATAAACCACCAAAATATATCCCGATTTTTTTCCACAATTTGAGTGGATATGATAGCCATTTGATTGTAAAATAATTCGGAGTTGATGAAGAGCAAATATCAATGGTCCCAAATAATAGTGGAAAGTATATTTCATTTTCATTAGCAGTTGGGAAAATGCAGATTCGTTCTTTAGATTCCTTGCAGTAAGTTAACTTCTTATAAATATTAAATAATCTATGAGAAAAAAAAGCTTCCCCAGTTAGATTTTTTTTTATGTTTGCAGATTTATGAATATTTCACTAGAAAAGCTAGTCACATATTTAGACAAAGAAGACTTCAAAATAATGAATAAGTACTATTCAAATAGAATTAAAAACGACTTATTATTGAGAGAAGGTGTTTTCCCATATGTTTATATGAACTCGTGGGATCGAATGGAAGAAACAGTTTCGCCTCCAAATAAGCTTTTCTCTTTCAAGATTGAAAAATGAGAATATAAGCGCTAAAGACTATGAACATGCTCAAAATATATGGAATACCTCCAATTCAGATACTTTGGGGGATTATCTAGAGTTATATCCTCAAACAGACGTTATACTCCTAGCTGATATATTCGAAAACTTTCGAAATGTTATCTGAAAACTTATAATTCAGATCCTGCTCATTATTTCACAACGCCAGGTATAATATGCAAAAAACATCATAATACAACTTTCTATAACTACTTTTTTGTAGGGTTTGCTTGGGATGCTATGTTGAAGCTGACAAGAGTGAATATACAATTGCTAACTGATATTGATATGATTCCCTTCTTTGAGCAAGGAATCAGAGGAGGGATTTGTCAATGCAGTAATCGCTATGCAAAATCGAGCAATAAATTTATGTCCACATATTGTGCAACAGAACAAGAGGCTTATTTAATGTTTTCTGATGCCTGCAATTTATATGAATGGCCTATGACGCAATGTCTACCCTATGGTGGGTTTGAATGGTTATCACAAAAAGATATATCAGAGCTTAATGTGATGAATATATCAAAATATAGTTTAATTGGTTATGTACTAGAAGTGGATTTAGAGTATCCAGGACATCTACATGATCTCCATAAAGATTTCATATTATGTTGTGAGCATGAGAAACCTAAGAACTCCAATATAACAAAATTAATGACAACTCTTAATAATAAAGTTAAATACATTATTCATTATCAAAGTTTGAAACAAGCTTTAACGTTTGGTATGAAATTAACAAAAATATATAGAGCTAACAGACTTAATCACTCATTGTGGTTAAAAAGCTATATTGATTTAAACACAGAGTTTAGAAAGAACGCCAGAGATAATTTCGAAAGAGATCGATTTAAATTAAATAATAATGCCATTTTTTGGCAAAAGTATGGGGAATATTCAGAATCAAAGAAATATAAAACTCAAAACACAATGAGATGAACGTTATGGGGTTTGAAAAATGGTTATAAAACCAAATTTGAAAAAAAAAATATTCCATTTTCTGAGAATTTGGTATCTATGGAATTCAATAGATTATCGATAAAATTTAACAGACCCATTTATATTGGCATGATGATTCTTGATCTAAGTAAGCTACTTATGTATGATTTCCACTATAATTACGTACATGAAAAATTTCAAAAACCAAAACTATTATATCAAGATACTGACTTACTAATTTATCGCTTCCCCGAAAATCCATATGAAATTATAAGAGAAGATTTGCATCGATTTGATACTTCAAACTCTCGTAAAGATAATTACTATGGAATACCTCAGGCAAATGCAAAAATTGTTGGATTGTTCAAGGATGAAAATGGTGGAAAAATTATGACCGAATTTGCAGGGCTTAAATCCAAAATGTATTAATATAGACTGGAAAACAATGAATTATCTTCTAAAGCAAAAAGAATATCCAGTAAAGTTACTGGATCATTGACTAAAGATGATTATAAGAATGCATTATTCCAGAATAAAAAGTTATATCGCACACAAAACAATATCATATCAAAAAATCATAACATTCTTTCAGTTGGAATTAATAAACTCATTTTAAGAGCAGATGATGAATACCGATACTTAATCAAAGGGAACACAGATACATTACTTTGGGGGCACTATTCAATTAGTGAAGAAATAATAGTCAAAAGTGTAATAATATTATTATAATAGATTAAGTATTTTCTTTTAATGTAATATATAGGAGGAAAATTTACAATAGTGATTAGATGCTTACACTATCGAACATTGTCTCTATGTATCCATGAATTATGTGAAGGATCAAACCCTAACCATTTAACATATACTTGTGAACCTTTTTTCTTCAAAACTTTTTCAACTAAATAAATATTTGGATGTTAAGTTTTTTGAAATTATACTTCATAAAATCCAGCTGCGATTGATTTATCTTGATAATCCTTCAACCTGTATGCTATTGGATTTGTTAAATTCATTTTTGGAATAGTAAAAATTTCAGTCGACCAGTTGGGTCAACCTTTTTCAAAAACATTTTCAATTTGGATACTCTAACAGAATCTCCAACCATCAATTTACCTCGACCTCTTATTTTTATGTTATTATAAACTGTATCCAATAAATATTTCTTATTTTTATTAATAACACTATTTGGAGTCATTTTTAGTGTGCTATGTTTTGTATTATCATGGGAGTTGATCAATTTCGGTAGATTATCTATCCATCTGTGTAAACCACGATAGCTAAATTCACGATACATATTATTCTTCAGAGTTCGATTGAATCTCTCGACAACACTTGCTTTTAGATTACTATATGTTGAATAATGATTAATATCATGAGTTTGCATCATTTCCTTAAACTTTTTATTATGAAATTCTTCTCCATGATCAGTTTGTGAATTTGAAGGTCGCCTATTTTGTTGAAGAATATTTTCAAAAGCATTTACTATCGCATCAGCAGATTTTGTTTCGATAGGTTTAGCCCAAGCGTATTTAGAAAAAACATCAATCACTGTCAACATATATTTATTACCACTATTTTCTCTTACATAAGGAATCATTTCCACTAAATCGGCTTGCCACAAATCATCAATATCTCACGTTATAGCTCGACGTCTAACATAATTTCTCCGGGCTGATTTATGTAGTTCATTCACTATAGGTTTTTTTGACATTTTTGTGTAGTTCAATTCTTAGAGACAATTTTCTAGTTCATATTTCCATATAACTTAATATGACTACCTGCAGGTATTTCATTAAAAGAAAGAATAATACCTCCAATACACAATTCTATGAAATCTTCAATTTTCTTTATATTGTCTATTCGGAGATATTGCTTGAACTTTTAATTCAAATGAATAAAGGATCTCATATTCATCACATTGCTTTTATAATAACATCTGTCTCCATTTTCATTATCCTAATTTTTCATACATCAAAATAATTTTAGAAATTCTTTTTTACTTTGGTGAAAATCTTCTTTTTGAATTAGTTTCACCACTTCAACTTATTGCTCTTTAGAATCTTCATATATTTTGTACAAAGGCCTTTTCGGGTCAATCATTTGTAGTTTCTTCAGATTTTCAGGTAGTTCATCCAAAGCCTCTAATTGTTGTTTCTATTTAAAATTGGATGAATTATCTTTTATGAAATCACTTCCATCTTTGCCAATTGTTCTATTATTTCTATACACTTCTTCCTCAATTTTATCTTTCACTACATCTTTTAATTCATTTCTTTATGTTGTATCATCCTGATTCTATTGTTGATAGTTTTTTCTACATCTTTAATACGCTCATCCAAATATTTCTTGGTTATAATATCACTCGAATCATGTATTTTTCCAATATTTGGAAATTGTCTTCCATTTAAATCTATATTTTCATAAATATCATACTCTTATATTGAATTATTTGTTTGATTTCTTCTTCTCTTTGAAAATCGTCGTCCAAATTTATCTACCAACATTATTAATAGTTCTCAATCTCTCTAAGTTAAAATAAAAGCTTGTACTCTTGACAGCAGATATAATAATGTTCATTTTTGAAGTAAATTTATTCTGTTATATCACATTCTCTCAATTCTTCGAGTATTGATATAATTTTATTATCATGATTTGTGTGTCCAACCTGTTTGGATGCTAATAATAATTGCAATCTATTAACCAACTCATTTGGATTATCCCAGTAGACATATTCGCGTTTATAATTGGAGAGTTTCATGTTGAATGGTAAAACTCCAAAGCCTGTAGGTGAATATTTTTTGGTTTGCACTTTTTTTCTTGTTGAAGCTCGAAACCCTTTTTTTTCACTTAAAAACGGTTTAATTATTTTGAAATATTTTGGATAAGTGGATCGTTCCAACATATTATTTGATTGCTCATGTGCTTGTGTATGATTTAAAATTCTTGAATATTCGTTTACATCTTATGCAGTATAATGTTTAGAATTTTTCATGAATATGAGTTCACAAAGTCCTTTTGTTCCATTGTATTCTTGATCATCAATCATTATATCATTTTCATTTATTTATTTTGGTTTTTACCCAATATAAATTCATCACGATCTTCTATATATTTTTTTGCATGAATAGTATCCAAATCCTTAGCTTAATTCAAAAATTTCAGAAGATATTCACTAGCTAAGTCTCCAAATTTGAGCTTTAGGGATTCCATTTCGGTTTGATCTTGAGGAGTATTCAAAATACCTTTAGCAACTAAAGTTGGTGACATTTGAGGTGTGCTTTCAAATACTTCCTCATTGTCACTGCTTTTATTCACTTCTACTTTAGCAGAAATTGTTGGTGAATTGAATTCTAATCTTGGAATTGGTTGCTGTTTCAATTTTTTTTTATGTATCTTTATTCCCTTCGAATTTGAGGGTATTTTTTTTGCTATAGTGTTTTCACTATCTTTTTCATATTTTGTATTATTCACTAACACTTGAAATGGTTTTGTTATAGGTTTAAATGTTTCTTGTAACATAATATCACTATACATTTTATTATGTTTCGATGAATTGAGCTTTTGTTTAAGCACTTTACTCACTTTAATTACTCCGCAGAGCGTATATTTATTATCCATTATAGTAAACTCCTAGATGGATTTGAGATTAAGAAATGTATCCAATTCTTTGCGATATCGACCTTCTTGCTCACTATCCTCATCTATAACTGCAAATCCATATTTACTATCCCTATCATTTCATACAGAATTCCTCATATTTATTGAATGTCATATCACTATTCACATGATCGTCATATATATGATGTAAATTGGTTTCATCTTGTTTAAATATGATAATAAAATTTGCATGATCCCTAATCAAATGTTTTGGTATTTTTGCATATGATTGTGAAAGATAAAAACAATCAATCTCATTATGTCTACCCATACTAGAATAATCACGCATACAATCTTGTTTATCACATGCAATATCATCAAAAACAATTATTGAATAGAATCGCGCCTCATTTGGTTTCAAAATTTCAGTATTTACATTATAGAAGAGATTTTTCATACCCGTTACTCTAGAAACACATTTTTCTAGAAACTTATATTTTGGTTGTTGTGAAGACTTAGAGTATACATGAATATTCTTGAATTTCAATCCATTTGGATGTGTAAGAAGGCATAGAAGTATATTAATCTTTCCACAATTACTAGGATCCACAATAATACTTCTTATACTATTAGGTGAAAGTATGCTATGTTTTTTTAAGTGAGAATTAGTCTGTATAGCACCAAAATTGAGAACTGAAAGACGCTCTTTCTGCTTAATGAATTCCATGATTACTACTAATCTTTTATATAAAAGCTGTTGTATATATACAAATAAGCTCATTACTAGAAACTAATTCAATGGTAACATATCACAGAGCTGGTAAAGGTTTACTCAATAAGGCAATTAACTTTCTACCTATAGAATTGCACATACCAGGTTATCAGTTTTGTGGTCCTGGAACTTAATTAGATAAGAGATTAAAAAGAGGTGATACGGGTATAAATCCATTGGATGCTGCATGTCGTGAACACAATATTTCATATTCCCAAAGCAATAATTTGAAAGATAGACATAAAGCTGATATAATATTAAAAGAAAGAGCGTGGAATAGAGTAAAATCGAAAAATTCAAGTTTTGGTGAACGAGTTGCTGCTCGGACAATAACAAACTCTATGAAAGCTAAACAAAAACTTGGTATGGGTATGAAGAAAAGACGAAAAAATTAAAGAATCAGCGAGTACTGAAAACATCAAAAAAATATGGTAAATTTTTACTTGTAGCAGCACTAATTCCATTAATTGGGAAGGCTTCAATTGCTGGTGCTGCAAGTGGTGCTGCTTCATATGGTGTAAAAAAGCCCTAGGTAGTGGTTTATATTCAAAACCTCATGAGCATGGCGCAGGAAATAGAAAAAAAAAACGAAAAAAAAAAACAGAGAAGAGATACAGAGAAAAGAAATTCCCAAAAGACCATTAATTTGCTCGTGCTCATAAAATAAAATATTTTCGTGGTGTATATATGCGTGATACATTACTATAAAACCATTAAAAAATGAGTCGGCAGTTATTGATCTCGATTCCTTTGCAAGAGCTGATACACACTGGGTTTAGTATATAAAAAGAGGTGAAAACGTTCAGTTTTTTGATAGTTTTAGAAATTTTGCTCCACCAATAGAGTTAATTGAATATTTTGGAAACAAGGCTAACATCACCTTCAATTATAAGCGCTATAAAAAATTTAATTCTTTCAATTGTGGTCTTTTGTGTTTGAAATTCCTCATAAAATTCAAAAAATAATCGTTAAATACATCAGTATAGAAATAAAGTCGATAACTTAGTGGAAATACGTCTACACTAAGTGCAGACTTCTTTCCACCAATTGATTTGAAAAGCAGGGATTATGTAATTGGATTGATCAACTTTGAATCATATCGTTCAATACCAAATATTGATACAACAGATAATAAATTTTATTGTAAAACCATTTCAAGTACAAATACAGATTTCCAAGTAATATCTATTCCAGTTGGGTCATATGAAATTGAGAATATTAACAATATATTGGAAAAAGAATTGAGAGATCCAAATTATGATTGCGATTTCGAGGAGAAACTTTATACTAATAGAATAGAGAGAGAAAAAAATGTTGCACACAATTTCATAGGTTCAAAACCAAATAATAACACTTTAAAATGTGAGCTTAAGGGTACTGTTGATATTGATTTCACAAAAGATGATATAATTGGATCTTCATTGGGGTTCAAAAAGCGAATTTTAGAAAGTGATCTACCTGTCAATATAGTTAAGGTGAATGCTATATTAAATGAATGTAATATTGTGACTGGATCATATAAGAATGGATTACCCATGCATATTTTACATGAGTTCTATCCAGTAGAGCCTGGGTATAAAATCAATGAGGCTCCTTCAAATGTGATTTATTTACCAGTGAACACTCAAACCATAAACAATATAACTGTAAATACTGTTGATCAAGAAAGAAAACAAATAAATTTTCGTGGTGAAACAATAAATATTAGATTACATTTAAAAAAAATATCATAAATAGGTATTAGTTATAAAAGAATGCAAACAACAACGATAAGAATCAGTTCAGCATCAACTATAAAAGTGTTAGCAAGAGAAAATAAAAATTTCCTGAGATCACTCGGTTTAAAACTAAAAAGAGATCAAAAACAAAAACAATGAATAATATTTAAGATATTACATCTGGTATTGCTTTCAATTATGCAATAACACGTGTTGAGATACATAATCATCAACCTATTATTGCATCAGCATTTAATAATTGCGATGAAATAAGAATTCAAATCCAACAGCAAGATATCTATACGTTGCCTAGTCAAAGTTTTTTTTATATTGAAGGTAAAATATCAAAAGCAGATGGTAATAAACCTCCTGTGGATGCAGAAATAACATATAAATGAATTGCATTTTTATTTGACGAAATTAAATATTCAATAAATAGTTTTGAAGTTGATAAGACGGAGAATATTGCAATTAGTTCAACTTTGAAAGCATATGCTTCATTAACTAAATTTGAGAGTGATATTCTTGAAAATGCTGGTTGGGGACTCAATATAAATATTCTAGATTAAAATGGTAATTTCAATATATGTGTTCCACTGAAAATGTTGCTTGAATTTTGTGAAGATAGTTATAAAATATTGGTGAATGTTACACAAGAATTGGTGTTGATCAGAGCCAGAAATGATAATAATGCATATATTTGTACAGAAAATTTAAGATTTATTCTGAACAAAATTCAATGGCGTGTTCCTTATATATATATATATATATATATATATATATATATATATATATATATATATATATATATATATATATATATATATATATATATATATATGTTGATGATGAATATAGATTGAGATTATTGAAAATTGCCAACTCGAATTATTTCTTAAAATGTCCATTTCGCTCTTGAGATTTATATGAATATCCAATTCTTCCTTCAGCAAAAAAGCAAATTTGGTCAATTAGATCATCAACTCAATTGGAAAATCCAAGATTTGTTATTGTTGCTTTCCAGCCAAATCAAAAAAATCTGAAAGATAAAAATAGTAGTCATTTTGATAGTTGCAATTTAGCGAATATTAAGCTATATTTAAACTCAGTTTCTTATCCATATGACAATTTAAATCTAGATTCCAAAAATAATCACTATGCACTTCTTTATGATATGTACACAAAATTTTCCAAAGTGTACTATGATTTTCATGATACATATATTGGTCCTATTCTAAATAAAACAGATTTCAGAACATTTGCACCGATAACAGTAATAGATTGTTCCAATCAAAACGAAGCAGATAAAAATTGTTCAGTCTATTTACGCCTGGAGTTCGAATCAAATGATATATTACCCGAGAATACGAGTGTTTATTGTCTTATCATACATGATCGCATTATTGAATATAACCCACTTACTAGTGCTGTTAGAGCTTCAGTATAAATTGAACTGCGAAAGAGCTAACTGAAATATGGAATCAATTGTTGATATACAAGGCTTCAATGCCAGAGATTATATAATAGTGGCAAAAGAAATTGCAATTCTTACAAGAGATGGCAACTAACTGGAAAATTTTTTCTTCAAAGAACCATTTCCTTGGAATAAGTTGCAACATAAATATAGAAAACAAGCAGGATGGTTGTATAATAATCACCATGGTTTAAACTAGAGTGATGGATACATAAAATATAATGGAATTCTAAATTTGATTCTACTAATATTACAAGGTGCATCAACAATATATGTCAAAGGGGATATGAAGAAAACCTTTCTAGAATCTTTCAACTTGAATTCCACTATAATTTCTTTGGGTGAAGAATGTAAGTCTCTTCAGAGCTCCCCATCGAATAAGTCATGTTCCAGACATTTTAATAATTTTGCAATAAGTAATATTTATCAAATAAAAAGTCACTTAGATTATAATGAAATGTATAACATCATGAATACATAAATATATAATAGAAATTTCAATGTTTTTTTGAATTATTGAATTTATTTTCAGCTGCATCAACCCCTTTTACCCCCTCCATTTTCTGTTATCATTTTAGCTTTTTTTTCCATATAAAGTCGAAGTATCTCATAAATCATATATTAGTTATTTAAACACTGTAGAATATGGTTTACAAAGTGGTTCTAGTCATATTATTATTAATTACCGCAAGTATTGTGAGAAAAATGAAAATTTTGGATCAATTATTGATTACTTATTTACATATGGATATCTTAATGTGAGTGAAGAGAAGGTTTTTAGTTCAACTGAAAAAGATCCATCGTATATAACAGCACTGAAGCTAATACAAACCAATTTCAATTTAACGCAATCCAATGAAACAATTGAAAATGTTCTGAAACTCATTTCATCTTCTAGATGCGGTGTTAAAGATATGAATGTCTTTAATACTCATTATATATTATGAGGAAATTCTACAATTACTTGAGATTCAAGAAGAACAAATAGTATTGTTCAATATTTATTTGAAAAAGCTTTCAATTTATGGTCTAAATATACAAATTTGAATATTATACATTCGCCATATAATGAAAATGCTACTATTTTGATTTTATTTGGAGGAATCCAACATTGGGACTTCAAGAAACGAGCTAGATGCAAGTCTCATTTTGATGAGGAAGGTATGATATTGGGACATGCTGAATTTCCAAGCTCAAGCATGCATTCAGAAATTCATATAGATAATGCAGAACAATGATACTATGGTACGGATGCCCCTTCCAATAGTGAAGAGAAAAGTATTTTCACTGTTTTAGTCATGCATTAGGAATTATCATGCATTAGGAATTAGACATTCAAATGATAAGAATGCAATAATGTATTCAATATATACAGAGAAAATATTCCAAAATAGTAATCATTATGATTTACACATCGATGATTGTTGCATCGGCAACATTCTCACCCCACTCTTAGCTCCCCCACCCTTGAATAGATCGCAACTTAGCTCAAGATTTCACAAAATATAATTATTACATTATGTGAGAGCAACGGAACTTGCTCAGCAATTCATTTTCATCATCAATGACTTCACAATAATGGATTCATCAGAATCAACATTTCAATTACAACAATCATTGGGCATTCAGCCTACTTGACTCATCAGAGTCTTTCACAGGCAACAACCAGTTGTGTAAATATTTGTGTGTAAATAAAGTTAGTGTGAATAGAACACAACTTCTCCTCATTTGACGCATAACCCCAACGATCAATCGGAATCCCATTAATCGCAAAGAAGTGTTTCGCATACAAGCGCAACATTGATGGTCCTTCGAGCCGGATTTCAACAAATCCACCAGAAATCATCAATGGGATTCCTTCCAACTACGAGAATTATTGGAGGCTACAGTCACCAGGTTAGTGCATGAGGTCTTTATTCCTTTCTTATCCTCCAACTTATATCATTCATTGCTTAAACAATCATTAGCATTCAATCAAAATGACTTCATAAATCGAACATTCGATGGAAGCCCTCAAGAACAAACGCACGCAAATAAAATCACGTTTTACCAGATTCGTCAATTTCTTTGAAAAGGAAGAAAATAAACAAAATATCGTAGAAATTGAAACGCAATTTGCAAAAATTGCGAATTGTTTCGACGAATTTGAGGAAGTACATTGGCAAATTAGCGCTCTAGATTCAAGGCAGATCCTTGAACAGGATCTTGTAGAATTTGAAGATACTTTTTATAAATTAAAAACTGCGGTCAAGTTGCATATCTCCAAATTTAAACGGTCAACCATAGACACGCAGACTCCCGCTTCACCTGTAAATTCTAATATTGCAAATGCAAATCAGGTATAACTCCCTCAAATTCCATCACCAATATTTAATGGTCATTTCACAGAATGGATAACATTTCGAGATACTTTTCAATCTTTAGTCCATGAGAACGAAAATTTGAAACCAATTGACAAATTCCATTAGTTGAAACGTTGCTCAAAATCTATGGCCCTACAAACTATGGATCATCTGACATTATCAGATGACAATTATGAGGCAGCCTGGGAATTTTTGATGTCTAGATTTGAGAATAAAAAGCTTATAACTCAGCATCACATTCCCGCTATTTTTGAACTATCCAAAATAACAAAAGACGCTGATTCAGTACGGCAATTGTTGCACGGCTTGACAACAAACGTCAAGGCCTTAGAATCAATCGATCGACCAATTCAACATTGGGATGACATTTTAGTTCATTAAATTTCAACAAAATTTGATTACCACACAACAATCGCGTGAGAAACAGCATTAACAAAGGATCCGCCAACTTTGGAAGGGTTAACTGATTTCTTGACTCAGCGTTGTCAAATGCTGGAATCTATTGAAATTAACAATGCAGCAAACAGATTTACATTAACATCAAATCAAAATAATAATAGGTTACTACAAAATCACTTTCGCGGCATCAAGTCGTATCCCATATCAGCACTGAACAGAGTACTCCAAAAAATACATGTATCATGTGCAAACAACGGCACCGTTTATATTACTGTAACAGTTTTCTCTCACTTTCTATAAATCAAAGAATGAATCAGATTAAGAAGCACAAGCTTTGTCCTAATTGCTTCTATCATGGTCACACAGTTGACAAATGCCAGTCAAGAAGTTGTAAGCACGGTAACAACAGACACAACACATTACTGCATCAAGATAGTTTACCTGGAAATCATTCACCTGCGGTGTCTCAAATTCCTGCAACTGCACAGCAGGAACCATCGCAACAGCATGACTGCTCAGCGGTTACTGCTTTCAGCAATGGTCATATTCAAGATACGATTCAATTGCCAACAGCACTAGTCAAAATTATTGATCACAAGAGTCAAGCACACATTTGTCGAGCTTTGATTGACAGCGGATCTCAAAGTAACTTCATTACTAAGAATCTGTGGGATGAACTAGGTTTAAAATTGAATCCAGCCAATATTTCAATATCTGGCATGAATCAATCAGCAAACAATGTAATTAACAAAAGCAACATTCGTATCAATTCATGTAACACGTCATTTTCTTCAAACCTAGAATGTTTAGTTTTGGAAAGCTTGAAATACAAAAATTTAATAATTGAAGGCAATATCAAATTAACTGATCCTCATTCTTATGATCCCGGACCAATAGGCATACTATAAGCTGCGGGAATATTCTGGAATTTATTATTAGCCCACAAAATTCAAAATCAAAAATTTATATTTGTTCGAAACAAAGTTAGGGTTTATCATGGGTGGTACAATAAATACAAATACTGTTGCGGATGAATCAATCTGTAACCACTCCATCAATTCTCTTGACACCCAGATTAAGAAATTTTGGGTAATAGAAAATATCGAGTTACAAAAGCCTCTAAATAGTGAAGAATACAAGTGCGAAACCCACTTTAAAACGACAATTTCAAGAAGTCCAGATGGACGCTACATGGTTAAACTGCCATAGAAAACGCTCCAGATTTAGGGTCGAGCAGGCAAACAGCTCTCAAAAGATTTATGGCATTAGAGAATAAATTCAAAAAGAACTCCTCCTTAGAAAACGAATACCATAAATTTATCAATGAGTACAGAACATTAGGCCATTTGGAACCTGTGTCAAATTTTGAGATGAATAACATGAGCGTTGCAATTTCCTATTATTTAGCACATCATGCTGTTTTCAAGAATAGCACAACAACAAAATTACGTGTTGTGTTTGACGGCTCATGTCCGTCAAGCAATGGCAAAAGTTTAAATGACAATTTATTAATTGGCCCCACATTACAACAAAATCTATTTGACATACTCGCAAGATTTCGTACGTATGAATATGTAATTTCAGATGACATATCCAAAATGTACTGACAAATATTAGTTCATCCCGACGATAGAAATTATTAGTTAATACTATGGCGGGATAATTCACACGCACCAATTGGAACACTCAGATTGAAAACTGTAACATATGGTTTATCATCTTCATCATTTCTCGCAATCAAATGCTTGCAAGAAATAGTATTCGAAAATGCAAAACAATTTCCAAATTCATACAAGGTAATAATCAATGATTTCTACGTAGACGATCTGCTCACAGGAGCTAATTCAATTGAAGCTGCTTCAAAAATTGTACCTTTTCCTATTTCCAAGGTGGCAGTAGGAAATTAAAAAAGGTAATGTTTCTTCACTATTTGGTAGCAAAAACTTGATGTACTGCTGATTGACACTAAATTCAAGTAATGGAATATCCTACCTTGGAAGTGAAGACCCAGGCTAGCTATTAATAAGGGCACCAGAAATATTTTACCTGAAAAATAGGAATTGGCGCCACTCCCAGGAAATGATCAAAGGAGAAAAAGGTACTTTTCTGGGAGACAATAGCGACAGCAAAAAAGAAATAAAGCAAAGACGTCGAAATCAATTATGAATAAAATTATTATTAATTTAAAGCAAAGAATTCGAAAAATTATAATTCAAAGAATTTGTAACTTACGAAAATGATTGAAGCTATTATACAAAATAAATCTCACTGCAACAGCCAAAAGGGAACTGGAGAGCACGTCACAGACGTTCAAAATTACGTTACAAAAACTAGCTAAATATCCTCTTCAGGCGGAACTCAAGACTAGTATCGGCAGAGAAGATAGATGTCGAATTGGTAGCCACAAAAACAACGTCAGACAAGAACGTTCCCTGAATTAAGTAAAGTTGATCTTGCGTCTTATAGGGCTTTGATAAATACCCAACGGTCCTTGAAGATGTTAAGGTTGGCCGTGCGCTTGGTCGTCAACTTCGGGAGATATTAATGTTCTTCTTAAATTCGTAGACGTGTTGATGTTTTTCTTAACTTGAAGTTGGTCAAAAACTAGTCTCAAGTGCCCACTGGTCCCTAAGATTCCTAACAGTTTACACTGAAAACAAACAACCCAACCAGTATCCAATTCAACTGAAACAGGAGGTTTCTATAAAAAAATTGGAGAGCTCTCTTCAAACGTGAAGCGTTAAACTTGAATGAATAAATTCAGATTCAATTAAAAAACGAATAAACTGTAAATTTAGTAAAAGTTAAATAAAATAATCAGTCAGTTATTTATTTGTCTGATTTTAAATAGTGCACTAAAAATTTACAAAGTAAAAGAAACTACGCTGAGCATTAAAGGGAAGAAAAACACAGAAAATACAAAGTCTAGCAGGACAAGAAAAAGGATTTATTAGCGACGAGTCGATAAATTTACGAACGTGGTTCGTTACTAAAAAAATTGGATCAATCTTCACAAACTCGTAGGATTTTCCAGTTCAAAAACGGGAACTAAAGCCCACAACAAAATATTTCACGCTTTGGAAACAAAAAACTACAAAAACAACGTAAGAAACTAAACTACGAGTTGTTGAATGACAAATCCGCAACGCGTTGGATCCAAAATATAATTAAATTATGTATCATCAACCACTTTCACTAATCATTCATACATCACACATACTTAGGTGAGGAAAGGTAAAGGGAGGAACGAAGATAGCCACAAATCTCGTAGGTTTCATTACTTCGAGTGTACATATGAAATTTAGAAAAAAATAAATTTAGAACAAAAATATTAATTTTGTAAGAAAGTTTCAAGATAGTAAAAAGGTTTTGAGCACAAAAAACTAACAAATAATTAAGGAAGAAAGAAATAAATTTGGAAAACAAAAGGTTAACCACGCGGGTCGCCTCAAACGAAATCACTAGGAAAATAATACTAAATTTGGAATAACATGAACAAAAATAATAAAACAAATACTAACAAAATCATAACACTGATTCTAATTGAATAAAATAATCACAAAATTTAGAACAACAAGAAAAATCACAATACTGCTCAAAAACAACCCGTCTGCAACAACGGCTCGGACGGAAGAGAGCAAGAACCAGACGCGCATACTCCCTAAGTTAGCGCTTCAATCAAGTGTCATACGCACGTACTATTTTACAAAATTAGTGCGAATCTGTTACATAGATGGCGACATGGGTATGCAATGGGAAAACAATTGTACAAAAAAAGACGCCAGACGAAATTTTTGTAACAAAATAAAAGAAGAAGTTACAGCAATACTTCTTTCGGGTGGCTTTGAATTGCGAAAATTGAATTCAAACATGCAAAATCTTTCAAATCAAGATAACCAAGAATCAGGAACATCTGTTTCTTTAGATATGCAACTACACAATAAAACATTGGGTGTTATCTGGCATCACAGTTCAGACTCAATTAAATTCCCAATAAATAATTCAAAACTTGATGAACATCCAACCAAAAAAAATTTTCTAAGCGTTATTTCTAGTCTATTTGACCCTCTGGGTATAGCAAGTCCAGTAACAATAGTTGCAAAAATCATTTTGCAAAAAATTTGGGCACTAAAAATTGGTCGGGATACGATACTACCTCCAAACATAAATCCAAAATGGATGGAGTTTTTAAAGAATTTCGATCAACTAAATAATATCATAATTCCGCGAAAGGTGATGATGGAAGCAAAATATCAGTCGATTGAATTTCATGGTTTCAGCGACAGCAGTCAGAATGCATATGGCGCCTGTGAATACATACGCGTAAGTTACATGAATGGGCAGATCAGTCCCAATTTATTATGTGCCAAAAGCCGTGTGGCACCACTAAGGGTAACCACAATACCGCGTCTGGAATTGCTAGCTGCAGTTTTACTAGCTCAATTAGTAAACAAATTACAACAAAATTTGAATCTAACCATAAACAAATGTACTTATTGGACAGACTCGAAAATAGTACTGTCCTGGTTGAAATTGCAATCAAATACTTTGAAAACGTTTGTAGCAGATCGTATTTCAGAAATACAAACTCTTACAGTGCCGAACGATTGGCGACATATTAGCAGTTCTCAAAATCCTGCAGATATTGTTTCCAGGGGTGCCACGCCTCAACAACTTCTAAATAGTCAGTTATGGTGGCACGGGCCACAGTTTTTATTTCAAAATGACGTTCAATTTACGACGGACGATCAACCAACATTTGATGAACCATTTGAACTACCTGAAGTAAAATTAGCATGCTGTTTGAGTGCTTCAGGCACTGATATCTTCCAATTGAATTTCTGGTCAAACTATTCATCTTGGTTAAAAACAATGAGAATTACAGCATATGTCTTACGCTTCATCAGGAATTCACGTAACTCAATAAATCAAAGTAGAGAACAGTTGATGGTTGAAGAAATTCACAGCGTTCAGTTACAATCATTCGAGGAGGATATACATGCTCTCAAAAAATACGATAATTTACCAAAAAGTAGCAATTTAAAAACATTAAATCCTTATTTGGACAAAAAGGGTTTATTACGTGTAGAAGGTCGATTGCAGCACGCGTTGATTGATTCAGATCAAAAACATCAGATCATCCAGCCAAAAAACAATCATGTCACGGATCTTATAATCAGACATTACCACATAACACAATTACATGCCGGCTATCAAGCCACAATAGCTTCTTTGAGACAAAAATACTGGGTTTTGTCATCTCATAGCACAGTGCGAAAAATATTATTTAAATGCATTAAATGTTTCAAACTCAAACCCACTTCAATTGAACAATTGATGGGCTATATCGCACTGTTTGTTTGTTTTGCAACAAAGGCGGTGCACTTAGAATTGGTCTGCGACTGTACCACCTCAACATTTCTGAACGCATTGAAAAGATTCATGGCCAGACGCGGCAAAGTGTCTTCATTATATTCCGATAATGGTACGAATTTTATTGGAGCCAATCGGGAGCTTCAGAATTTATTCAAGTCACAAAATTTCGAAACCAATGTCACTGATTTTCTAACAGACCAGCAAATAAGATGGCATTTTATACCACCAACATTACCACATATAAATGGCCTCGCGAAAGCGGCTGTCAAATCTAGTAAGCATTACTTAAAGCGTGTTCTAGGCAATACTTTATTGAATTATGAGAAAATGTACACGGTTTTAGCAATGATTGAGGCTTGTCTCAACTCCCGTCCTTTGACTCCTTTATCAAGCGATCCTTCAGATCTCAGCGCACTAACACCAGGCTTTTTTCTCATCGGAGATGCTCTAACAGCACCTGCAGAACCTGACATGTCACAGATCAAAATCAACCGATTGTCGCGATATCAGCTGTTAGAACAACTGCGACAACATTTTTGGACACGATGGTCCAAAGAATACTTGAATCAACTTCAACAAAGGTCCAAGTGGATTAAGGTCAATCAAGTACCGGAAGTAGGCAGATTAGTCCTGCTACGAGAGGACAACATTCCTCCACAGCATTGGATTCTTGAACGAATCCAATCCCATCACCCCGGAGCAGACAATATCACTCGAATTGTCTCAATGAAAACAGTGCGCGGAGTGAAAAGGTGTGCCATAGGCAAAATATGCCCCTTACCCTGTGAGTGACAGTGTATTCATACAAATTCGTCCCTTACCCTGTGAGTGAGTGCATACATTATAAGTAAGCCACATTAGCCAGTAGTACGTGTATACTGAACTTTCCTAATTCTAAGTCCAGCATATATTACCATATTTTTTCAGTAATAAGTTAAGTTATAATAATTTCATGTTAATATCATACATTTTCCAATTATCAATTAAATTTCATGTACTTGATCTATTGAAAGGTAGTCCTTTAAAAGGGGGGAGTATGTTGCATCGGCAACAAGGGTGCAAGTCGCATGCTCACCCCACTCTTAGCTCCCGCACCCTTAAATATATCGCAACTAAGCTTAAGATTTCACAAAATAGAATTATTACATTATGTGAGAGCAACAGAACTTGCTCAGCAATTCATTTTCATCATCAATGACTTCACAATAATAGATTCATCAGAATCATCATTTCAATTACAACAATCATTAGGCATTCAGCCTACTTGACTCATCAGAGTCTTTCAAAGGCAACAACCAGTTGTGTAAATATTTGTGTGTAAATAAAGTTAGTGTGAATAGAACACCACTTCTTCTTATTTGACGTACAACCCCAACGATTAATCGGAATCCCATTAGTCGCAAAGAAGTGTTTCGCATACAAGCACAACAATGATATAAATGCTATTCAATCATTATATGGAAAAAACGCTAAGTCATTGATAACAACAACAACAAAGGCACCAACAACGACAAAGGTACCAACAACAAAAGGAACCCAGAAACCAATCACAACAACCGAAGAAACTCATAATAAGCGGAAAACAAGTTCAGACTGTTCTCCTGACTTATGTAGCTTGAAAAATGTACATAAATTTCTAATCGTAAGAAAGAAATTATATATATTTTATAATAAGTGGATTTGGGTGAAAAAAAATGAATGAGAAAAACTTAGATCAGGAGCCATATCTTATAACAGATTGGATAAATTCTCTTCCAAAAAATTTGTTGAGAATGAATGGTATTTACCAAAGACCAAATGGAAATATTGTATTATTCATAGATAACGTAGGTTATAATATAAAGTTTCCATCTTCAGAATTGGAAAATATTGCCAATCCCTACCATCAAAATACTATAACCTATATTAATGGAGCTGTATCTACCAATAAGGGTCAAACAAATATATTTCATGAGAATAATTCTTTCATAAACATTGATGGATGCAGATTTTTCGCTTCAGAAATTGGAAGTGTAGATGATGAAATCCCAGGTATTCCAAATAACATAGAATCTGTATTCAAGTATACAAATGAACGATTATATTTTTTCTTTAGTGATTATTATTATGAATTTGATGAATTCTCAAAGTCAGTTGTAAAATATTGATTGTCCCAATATCAATTTATATGAACAATTAAAAATACTTCTATCAAAAATCTTGTATTCGCAATAATTGTTCTCTTATTTTTTCTTACTCCCCACCATCAGCCCCCTCTCACTTCTAACCTCTTACTGTATATTTATATATAATTCCATATAAACTTTGTTTTTTCAAGATTTTAATAATCTCATTACTCTATATAATAGTAAACTATAGATTGAGGTATATAATTGAAAAAATGTCAGATAATAGTGAAATAGTTTGTTTGGAAATAATAGCATATGATTTGCTAAACATAAAATATCATTGTGATCTAATAAAAGAAGAAAATATTGGAAGCTATAGAAACATAATTGAATCAACTTCAAGCAAATGTGGTTATAATGATAATTCACTTCTCAAATTAATTGGAAAGCTGGCTTCAATAGCACATATTTGCAAAAAAAAATAACTAAGGAGACATTTGATTCAATATTGGAGTCATTTAGTGAAATGAATCTATTGCAAATTTAGGGAAGACTTCCGCTAGAGTATAAATTACATCCTAAAATTATATTGAGATTACCATGTGTGGAGCATACGAATCTACCAATCCATCATATCCATGTTAATGGACTACCACCTAACATTGGAAACTGTCAGTCTTGTGAAACCGAATTTTTAAATGTGTCATCAAAAATATTCCTATGAATAGAACAAAAACCGAATAACTTATAGAGATATTTATTCATTCAATGATATTTTTTTTTTGTCAACAAAATATTTATATTCATACATATACATTTTTTTTCCATAATCATGAATATAATTTATTATTATTCCTTATTCTTATTGTTTAGCCATTTTTTTTTGAGTTCCAAAAATTTCAATTGACGCTAAAATTACATTTTAATAAATTAATATTATTTCTTCCATTGCTAAATTATAAACATTATTTGTTTCATCAATTATATTATTAATATTTGTGTAAATATCTCCATCACAAGAGGATGCTTGTCGCATTACACTCAAATAATAATCCAAGAAATTCAACGATTCTAAATAATTGATGATACCATCTAAGAAAACAGTATTTTTAAATAAATTGTAAATAGATGTATCACCTGAATGAATTTGATTATTCTGTGATGCAATTATCATAATCTAATCATTTTCTATAACATCAAATAATAATTCATGATTTGAAATCGAATATGATTCAACAACTGAAAGCACTCTCATATATCCTATAATAACATTATAGCACCTAAGAAACTTATACCACTCAAGTCGTTTAAAATCGATAGACTTTTTAATTCCACTATTGTATATTCTAATGATAGTTTCTAAATTGCCTGTTGGATCAAATCCAATATGTATCCAAATATTCTTATTAAGCAAAAATCTATATTCCATAATTAATTTAGATTTGACGAGACCCCTAGAGAATGCTAAGTGAAATTCATATAGACCCTCCGCTACTTCTTCTTCAGCGACTTCTGCTTCTGCTTCTGCTTGTTCTCCATTATTCTCGAAGAGAGGAACTTCATTTAATATTTCTTTATTCTTATTCATATTACTTTTTCTTTTTGTTTGTTGCTAATGCGTCATTTTGATTGATTTGCTTGCAACAGGGTTTTGTTTTGTATGAAGTGGTTACTTTCTTTTCTTCATATTGTTGTCAGTATTTTCCTTCACTTGCTGTGAATAAATATTTTGAAAAAATATTTCTTTAAAAATTAATTGAAATTACTTACCATTTTTGTCATTTATAGATAATAATTTTTTTCTTGAGAGATATAATGAAAGAAAACTGAATAGTTTGTATCACTTGGAGTTTCAAACTCATACTGGATTTAGTATGCAAAAATTTTCTACATATGCAAATAAGACATTGATAACCCCAAACATGGGATCACAAGTGATGCAAGGGTGCTTATCAAAAATAAATTATTGAATCTGCAAATTAATAATCAAGAAATTGGAAAACTTATGTATTCAATTATTATGAATTCATTAATAGTACGTCAAGTGGTCAAAAGATAGCGCCAAACGCAAAAAAAAAGAAATCTTTGCATTAAACGTTAGTTGACCTGTTGGATGATAGATGGCACCACTCATCACACATCCCAAGAGATGACGTTAGTGGTAGAATGTGTGAATAACGTTATTATTGTCATTCATGATACAGAGATCTATCACATCAATTAGTAGTTCGTCTACTGGACAATAGATGGTGCCACACGCAAAAAGAAAAAAAAATCTTTTCCATTCAACGCTAGTTAGTTTGCTGGATGATAGGTGGCACCACTCATCACAACACATCCCAAGAGATGACGTTAGTGGTAGAATGTGTGTGAATAACGTTATTATTGTCATTCATGGTAGATAGAAATCTTCTTCACTTGCCGCTAGTTAGTCTGTTGGATAATAGGTGGCGCCACTCGCCACTGCTCAAGAGATAGCGCCACTGGTAAAAGTTTAGATAACGTCACCGCTGTTTAGATTATGTCACTGCTGGCGTTATCTTTGAAATCTTAGATCGTTATCTGGCCCAGAATCAGCCTTATATATCTACTGTTAATTGTTGCAGTTCATCTTATGATATTATCATACTCTCAGAAACTTGACTTATGATTTCAGGACCTAATTCAGAGTTGTTTCCTAATAATTACAATGTTATTAGATGTGATAGAGATTTTGAAACTGTGCGCCGCTTTAAGGGAGGTGGAGTTTTGATTGCATTATCGTATCTTATGAAATTTATTCATTTGAATACTACATGTCTTTGGGACGTTTGCCCGTTGACAGATTTTACAGCTGTCAAATGTTATTCTGATGATTTTAGACTTGTTCTTATATTCTTATGTTCTCACTTTGTTGTAATTCGGTATGATTATCATTGATTTGTTCAATAATCGTCGAAGTAGGCGTATTGAATAGTATACAAATAAAAAGTTCCTCTGAGTAGCCATTCTTTCTGAGGATTACACCAAGCTTGCGGAAATTTTCTTGGTAAGACGTTGGATGCGCAATTCGAAGAGATCTTTGTTCCAATCCGGTTATCACGTTGATTTTCATTTCAAGTGGTTGTTGAGATAAGAAATGTATATATCTACCGAACGCCATTGGTTTTTGGTACCAGTCTTATCTTGAGATATCATTGTTGTCTCTTATAATGGGAGTATCAAGGAAAGGTATAGACATTTCTTTCCCTATTTCGATGGTAAATTGTATATGTGGGTTGAAACTGTTGAATACATCTAGGATGGTATTCTTTTTTTCAGCTGGTATTGTGCAGACAATACCGTCGACGAGTTTCTTTATGAAACTCACTTCCAAGTTTAGTTTTGGTATATAATTGTTTAATAAATAGTCCATCATGTATTGGGCTATAATAGGACTTATTATTATACCCATCGGACTGCCAAGAGTCTGTCGGTAAAATTTGTTATTGTATGCACAATAACTGCTATTGAATACGAATTTTAGGCATTTTATGAATTCTTGCAAGCTCAACGGTGTATATTGTTCAATTTGGTACCATTTCATAGATATACTTTCAATCGCTAACTTTATTGTTATGTTGCTGGAAAGTAGTACAACATCCAGACAAATGAGTATGTGGCCGTTTGGTACTTTAAAATTATTGATGAAGAAAGAAAAGTCAAATGAGTCTTCTATATAATATTGGTTTTCTTTACCGTATGATAAGGTCAGAATGTCTGTAATGAATTGTGAAATTTTACTATTTGGTGCGTTTATTGCTACTATTGGTCTGACGCCAATAAGTGTTTTTCCATGTATTTTTGGTTTGCTATAGAACTTGGGTACTGTAGAACTATAAATTGTTGAATGTTTTGCATTTTCTGAGGTTATTTTACTCTCTAATTTTAATTGTGATGTTGAGTCACCTTTCAGTAATTCATAGAATGTTTGATCATTTGAAATTGCGAATGATTTATTATGCTAGTTGTTTTTTTTTTTCATAATAGTAGTGATATTTGATTCAATTTAGCCGAAATTCAAGACTGCTTAAGCCTGTTACATATTTAATTTCTCAACGAATCACCAGTCACAGTTACCTCAAACTACAGAGATATGACAGGTTTTCAGTGCAGGACTGAGAAAACTTCCCGCAAAAAAAAAAATTAACACATCCTCAAATCCTCAAAATAGCAGTAATAAGTTCTCATACCAACGTACTTATTACAAGTGCGGTTCTGTGGACTCACAGCTAGCCCCAATATTCAAGCCGGAGAAGTTTTTGTTTTTCATTTTATAATCAAAGAATCTTTCGATTAGTGTAAAGATCGATATGACGGTGAGAAAATCCATGAATAATTCTAGTCACAAGCTGAATAATAGAGATGATAATACGTGATTGACCTACTTGAATACTAGAGCGCCATGCAATTTTTGGATGACAACTCAAAAAACAGAACATGAAAATTGCAAAACCTAACACTTTACTGGAAATAAGAATTGGGAGGATGCATGTATCAGGGATAATACAAAGCTTAAAGTTTTTACGTTGAACCATTCCGTCTTTATTTGCGAACAAGAAAGACAAGATAATTTCTTGTCACCAGCCCAAAGTACACAGAACTATAAGAACAGGTAGGGCAATGAATATGATTGAAGTACATCTATATTAATGGAAGCGTCTCAAATTTTTTTTCAGTATCTCACTTACTAACTACGCGATCGTCGATGGCCAACGTCGATCCGAGCGAAACGGCCAGGTGATGTGCGAGAATATATCGTATAAACGTAAATTAGAAATCCAAAAACGCGTAGGCGGGACAACAAACAAAAATAAAGCTAGAGCCCATCCAACACTTATAGTGTTGCAAATGAATCATTATTACAGGATAACACATTTAACTAGATCGCAAAACAAATAAAATATTGCGCAAAATATCAAAAATATAACACATTTATAAGTATAAATACATACAAAGACTCTTATATAGTTTTGAGGAAAAAAAGAAAGCTTAATCATTGCTTCAAAAGATGAATAATTTGGGAACCAAATGATCAAAATAAATCAGAAATTGAATACCTGATAATCTATTGAAAATATCAGTAGATTCAAATAGATCCAATTCAATTTTATCTGTTGAAATGAGGAAGGCAGCTCAAAATTTAAATCAACTTAATAGTTCGATTTTGAATTGATCCAAATTTCATACAAGAAAAGATAATAATACGACGCTCAATAGTGCAACCAACCAAATCTTCAGATATAACATATAGCTAGATAAATCTTTCAGATTCACAAAAAGTTTCAGAATAGATAATTTCAAATAAACTCGACACTTAGCTGGATCAAACACGATCTTGGCCATCAGGTTTGCAGTGTTGATGATAGGAGCACGGAGTGCGGAGTGGAGTGACGGACAATCTTCGCACCAGGTGAAGATTGATCCTGGAGGCGACGATGTCGTAGTAGGACAGGAACAGGATTGATGCCGAGATTCAGCTCCAGAAACAGTTCAGGATTCTCCAAAGAGTAGTTTCGAAGATCACAGCGCTCCCCAAATCTAAGTCACTTCAACGGAGGCCTCTAAATACGCACGGAACTAGTTTTTTGACAATACAGAATCGGATTTACCGACAATTTTTCTCATTTCACTTGAAAGTCGCTCAACACCTTGGCCTTTCGATTTTGCACTTCAAATTTATTCCTCGAGAGCTTTTGATTGTGATTTCCAATGATCACATTTAACTCTGGCTTCGACCACCGCAAAACAAAGTTTTCTTGTTCGCCCCAATTCACGTGAACGCCGTTTGAATGACTGATAGTAAACTCGGCGTGAACTGGAGCTTCATTGATGGATCCGTGACATCACATCATCGCTAGTGAGAGCCTTTGAACTCTGTAGCCAGGGAAAATATTGAATTAAAAGTACAACGTGATGCATGGAGCGATGACGTCGCATTCACTACGTTCATATCATAGTTCTTATCGTTTATCTGAAACGTAAGACAGCAGATGAGATGAGATGAAATACGTTAATTTATAAATAAAGCACCTGTGTTTTAGTTTTATCTCATTTGATACACTATGTCAGTAGCGACGAATACGACTCCATGCGGTAGAAGTTATAAGCTCTTCACTACTATTATAAAATAGCATGAAGCTGAATTGAATTTTTGAGGCAATTAGATATGAAAAATCAATATAAAAAGTGGAAATCGTCGAAACAGGATGTAATTTGTTGTATTCTTAGGTGTTTACACACATAATTGCGCAATTTGGAACTGAAATTTTATTCATTTCCGAATCACTAATGGGAAACGTAGCACAAGAAACTGTGAGTCTGTCAGGTGAGAAGAGAACTGTAAGTATATAAATAAATGAATATATCAATATATTTTTCCAATGATTGAACATTTTTTGATAGATTCATCATTGAAACATATATAAGAAATCTTTCTAGTAAAATGCGCTTTCAGCCAAGTCGGTTGCTATGGAAACAGTAGGCCATTATTCTTATACTACAATATTCCCTAATACTGATTTTCAAAATTCTACGACTACCAACAGATCTATTGTTATGAAAATAGTAGGCAATCATTCAGATGCTACAGCAGACTTGAATACCAAATTTCAATATTCTACACCTGATCGTTTCGAATTTATGCGAAAAATTCCAAGAGACTGTCAAGTAAAGTGCACTCTGGGCCTGTATAGTCGTCCTATATACTAAATTTTAACAATCTACATTCAATCGTTTTGGATTCATGCAGAAAATTCAAAAAATGGAAAAATCATCTAGATGATGGAAGCGCATTTTTGACAGCTCATGAATGCTTGTTACCTCAAAGATTTCGCAAATTACCATCTCTTACAATTACTGAGCTTGAAATCAAGCAGTTTTGGCAAACTTACGAAACAGCGGCTTCCATTTAGTACTAGTTTCAAGTTGACAGTTTGATAGGTACATAATTTATGCATGTACAAACTCAAAAATACCTTATATTCTTCATTGTTTAGTCATTGACCGACAGGAGGTCAAGTGCTGTACCTTAAAATTAAAATTTGCTCTTTATCAAAGCTATATAAAAAAATACACCAAAATTAAACAAATTTTCAACCAATAATAGTGATTCAATCTAATAAGCTTCAAATTTGCGTCAAACAAGTCATTGAATGAATCTCGGACAGATTTGACAACTGTACATAATAATAGTGACACCGCCGGCTGAAGTTGTAACTACATTTTTATCTACTTTAATAAATTTCAGTTGCCATATCCCTAATGTCATATATATATATATCTATGAGCATTGTTTCACTTGAAACAAGTAATTGAATAATTTAATCTTTCACTATCACTGAGCTTGAATTAAAGCAATTTGTGCAAACCTACGAAACAGTAGCTTTTATTTAGTACCAGTTTCAAGTCTGTAAATAATATAGTTGCTGAGAACTCAGCGTCACGCCAGCCAGCCAGCCAGCAAGCCATCAGCCAGCCAGCCAGCCAGACAGCCAAAGTGAATATAATAGCGCTTTTTTCGGAAAAATGCGCTAAAAATGTTTCGAATAAAGTGCTCTTTCGGTTTAGTCGATAAGAATCATAATGCAGAGTGTACAACTAGATATTATAAAACTGCCTAATACAAAATTCAAATATTCTACGACTGATTGTTCAGAATTTATGCGGAAAATTCAAAAAGTCTGTCATATAAAATGCACTTCCGGCTCAGCCGATTGTTACAAGAATAGAAGATGACCATTGAGATGTTACAGCAATTCCGAATGCTAAATTTTAGTATCCTACGGCTGATCATTCTGGATTTATGCGCAAAATTTAAAAAAAATCTTAAGTAAAGTGAACTTCCGGTTCAGCCGATCGCAGTCATAATGCAAGATGTACAATAAGAAGTTCTTTATATGAAACTACAATATGCTATAGCGGATCATTCTAAATTTATGCAAAAAATTCAAAAAAAGCTTCAAGAAAAGTGCACTTCTGGCCTCGCCGATTCTTACAAAAATAGTAGATAACTATTCTGATACAATATCAACTTCAAATACTGAATTTCAACATCCTACAGTTGATCATTCTGGATTTATTAGAGAAATTCAAAAAAAGTTTCAGGTAAAGTGCAATTCCGGTACAAACGATTGGAACCATGATGCGAGATGCACAACTAGACCTCACACCAGTCTTAAATACAAAATTTCAACATTATACGTTCAACCAGTTTTGAGATTTGCGAGTTACACACGCACGCATGAACGCACGCACGCACGTACGAACGCACGAACATACGTGCCGACATCAAGCCAAAAATAGTCAAAATGGATTCAGGGATGCTCCAAACGGATATTTCCATCAGAATCTCGATTGGTGAATTTTGTCGGTTTCACAATACTTACTTGTTACTTTGTACAAGTAAGTAAAAATGTTCAACTATTGATGTTGTGACACTGCTGCTGGCATCTAATGATAATTTAGCTTGAAAATTGATAATGTGTGGTGGAAAAAAAAAAGTTTCTAGTTCTCGTGTGACATAAGTTTGAAAAAATAATAGTTCCAGTTTCATCATTTCGTATTTTTGTGTTATGTAAAACCAAACAATTCTGGAAATGAAGAATTTGCGGTAGACAGTTCAAGACGGGTAGTTTTATTTGTCTATCTGGTAACATTTTGGCGACCGTGACAGGACAATGTTTGGTTTTTATCTTGATAATAAAAAAGTGCAAATCTGGTGCAAATTGTATATACAGTCGCGAACATTGTGTGAGGACTGTTTGCCTAAATTAATTGTTCGTGAACATAGATCCGACACGTATTTCGTTACTTTACGTCATGGATGCGGTAAAACGGTCGAAATCGGCTTTGAGAGCAGTGTTTACACGAACAGCAAATAGGCTTGCTGAGTTGATGTCTGCAGGAGTCTTGGATGTACCAGAAATCCAGACGACATGGAACATGCTTCAATTAAAGGAAGATTCACTGCTGGAATTTGACAAGAAGGTATACAATTTGTTGCTGAACAGTGTGGCCACGGAACAAGAATTCACCAAGGAACTACTAGATTCAGATGTGTATACCAGTCGTTTTTTTTTAACTAAAACTTGAATTTGAAGATTCAATAACTCAGGATGTTAATTCTGGAGTAGGCGTGCTTGCTATTAATTTTCAAGAAGTTAAAACAACAAGACGTAGGTACAAATAACCGAATATCGAATTTAAGAAATTCGGTGGAGACATACGTGAGTGGCTGTTATTTTGGGGACAATTTAAAAAGATTCATGAAGATAATAGTCTAGATGAGGAAGACAAATTGCAATATTTGATGCAGACCATAACACCTGCCACACAAGCACGACAGTTAGTAGATAGTTTTCCACCAATAAAGGAAAATTATGTGAAAGTCATAGGAAGCTTACATACCAGATTTGGACGCGAAGAGTTATTGATAGAGGTCTATGTCCGTGAACTTTTGAGGCTTGTACTGAATAACGCAAATAAAGTAGGAATCTCTACGCTGTATGATCAACTTGAGACACAATTAAATGCTCTAGCTACCTTCGAAGTGACAACGGATAAATATGTATCGATGTTGTATCCGTTAGTCGAATCTTGTCTTCCAGAGGAATTATTAAGAGTCTGGCAACGTTCCACGAAATTTTCTGTGAGTTCTGATGTTACTACTCGTCTGAGCGGCTTAATGGATATTCTCGAATTGGAAGTAAAGAACGAAAAAAGAATCTTCTCAGCTACAGAAGGATTCGGTTTGAAGAAAATTCCAGGAAAATCGAGAATAAATAAGAAACAATTTGAAAATAGCATCACCACTGCTGCAGCATCGATAAATAGCCGTGCTACAAAATGCATCTTCTGTGGAGGTTCTCACGTTAGTCGTGATTGTTTCAAAGCGCAGGAACTATCATCAGTTGAAAAACGTAAAATATCAAACAGTAAGGTTTGTTTCTCATCTTCAAAGCATGAGCACATAAGCAAGAAATGCCAAGAGAGAATGTTTGGTATGTTCCGGTAAACATATGGTACTCATGTGTCATGTGTAAATAGAAGAGATCCAGAATTGACGTCAGCAGAAAAACAAGCGATAGAGACAGCATCAGAAAAAGCAGAACACTCCAATCGTTCACATACACAAATTTTCTTGTAGACACAGAGTGTTGTTGATCAGCAAGAATTGAAAGAAAGTGGTTCATGCTCTCGTTGATAGCGGATCGCAGTGATCCTATATTTTGAAGTCGACTGCTGAAGAATCACAGTATCCGGTAAAAAGAAAGGAGAAGATCGTCCACTCACTGTTTGGTAGAAAGAGTACCACAGAGCAACTACATTGTTGTTATCATATACATGTCGGGGAGGCGGGAGGATCTTGAATAATTCCATCACTATTATTTTCACTATTCATTTTTAATCTATTTTACTCGTACAAATATCTACAACAGGTTTCGACTCCAGGACAACAAATTTGTGATCACCAGGACGCCTGTTCTCATTCGATGTCAAAAATCAGACTACCCCGTCTGCATTTCAAAGCACCCTTGCTTACTTCAAAAAACCAAAACGCTCTCCACTTCAAATGGCCCTTATCAATGCGTCTTAAGTGTTACCATATGTTTCTCGTCCTGTGACCACGAATACGTTGACACACATGTGCCGTCCCAGGCCTAAGCCCATTGTAAATAAACAAAACATAAATCACTTTAAAAATACAATACTAAAATAGTCCAAACAATATTACTTAACAAAATCTCCTTTGGTTCTTTCGGAGGAAAAACTCCAACCGCGTTTCACTCTTTGACACGGACATTCTGACAATCACTCGTCTTCGGGTGTATCTAGAACATTTCATTTTGAATAGCGTATAAGGCATACGATTCAAGCAGTCAAATTGAGGATCAGAAGTGTACAACGAATGAGTGTATCCAAGTTATCCAGAAGTCCAGTCTAGTAACAGTTATTCACACGCCTATTATTTATCACAAAAATTCATACTATCTGTACTTATTCGAAATCAAAGCCATCAGTCGTAATTCCCAATTACTAAACAATCATACAACATTTCATTCTTACCACCAATCGACCTTTGCACTATTTACGGCTAACCCTGTATGCCACATACAGTATCAAACGTATCTCACAGTTGCCACAACTGCATACCCGCCACATCATTAGCTGCCCATCACGCCCTGATCAAACCAACATTAGCCACTAATTTAGTTTGCAGTTGCGACTACAGACTGAAGCATGTGCGTTATCTCAAGTATTTCTACCACTCAGGTCCACGACCTGAGGCCGTCAGTGCTCAGCGTCATTGATGGTTTCAATTTCATTCACAGCCTCTGTTTCAGGACTTTCTGGCTCATCCATACTCTTTTCAGTACATCTGTCATCACTATGGTCAACACAGATATCTAGCTCATGTGGAATATGACTTTCAGGCATTTTTCTCAAATTATCGTGACTGTACTTATAGTTCCTTTTATTATTTAACGATTTTAAATTATATCTGTAGTCATCAAGTATTTCTGTTACGACAAATGGACCTCTGAATTTTGGATCAAGCTTAGTTTGATTACGTTCTTCGTTTTTAATCAAAACATGTTCCCCTACTTCGAATCTTTTGATTCTCGCTTTATTTTTATCAAACCTCATTTTCTCATATTTAGAATTATCTTCAATACTTTCAATTGCTCGTTGTCTTACATTAGAGATATCAATTTATTTTCCGTTGTGATTAGCAAGTAAGCCATAGGGTCTCGCTGCTTTACCAATTAACAATTCTAAAGCACTAGCTTTAGTGACACGATTAACGGTTGAGTTTAAAGCTAATTGAACCTCACCAATGGTATCTCGCCACGAACGGTTATTTGACTCTACGGCAGTAAACATATTTTTGATTGTGCACATCACACGTTCTACCTGGCCGTTAGCCCTACTAGAACCTGTAGCTATCAAATGCAATATAATATTCAGTGATTTACAAAATTCTTTAAATTCTTTACCGGTAAAGCATCGACCTTGATCGGCTATCACGCGAAAAGGTACGCCGAATATAAATATTGCAGTTTGCAAAGCCTTGATGACACTAGCACAATCAATTTTGCGGGTGTGATGTAAATGAACATATTTGGTAAACCCATCAATGAGAACAATAACATATTTTTTTGTATTATTTTTACCGCTTAATTTACCTGTTATGTCCATATGAAGAGTATGCCAAGGTATGCGGGTCTTAGGAATGGGATGTAACTCAGCCTGAATTTTACCCGAGTGAGCTTTTGAAAGTTTACAGGTAATACAATTATCGACAAATTTACGTACGTACTTTGACATACCGTCAAACCAGTAATACTCATAAACCTTATCCAGCGTTTTGTTCCAGCCCAAGTGCATAACAGACTCATGAATATGATTAATTACAGACCATCGAAACGCTCTTGGAACAATTGGTAAACAGCGTGATTCACCATTTCTCTGTACCTTACGATAAATTGTACCCGATTGAATTTCGTAAGTCTTTGCAAGATCTTCTGGTAACTCGTCGTTTTGCAATTTCGTTACTATTTCCGAAATCTCCACGTCACGCCGTTGCTCAGCAAGAAGCCAATCGTCAGATATCTCCGCGAGGTCAACGCGTTTTTCTTCAATTCTATTAATTTGATTTGTTAAATCTGGTAATGGATTTCTGGAGAAGAAATCAACGTGAGCCATACGTTTTCCTTCTCTATAAACTATGTCGAATTGAAATGCTTGCAGATAGGCCCACCACCTATGTACTCTATCATTTAGGTCAATTTTATTTTGGGAGGACTTGAGTGAGTTACAGTCAGTCACGACAGTAAATTGTCGCCCATGTAAATAATGACGGAAATGTTTAATGGATTTGAGAACGGCCATTGTCTCCAACTCATAAGAGTGATACCTGGATTCGACCGGACTAGTTCTTTCACTAAAATACTCAATAGTCTTGTTTTTGCCATCTACTTTATGCATTAGTATTGCACCGTAACCATCAGAGCTAGCGTCAGTATATAACTCTATAGGGTAGTCGGGGTCAAATATCATTAGGACTGGCTCACTAGTTAGGATTTTGATTATTCTTTGTCTAATACCTTCATGTATTTCTGTCCACTCAATATTTCTTTTACCTGAGGTAAGTGCATATAACGGTTTCATTATTTGTGAAAATCGCGGAACAAAACATCGAAAATAAGATGCAAGGCCAATAAATTGTCCAAGCTGTGTGACAGTTTGCGGAGCAGGTAGCATCGTTAAAGCATTAATTTTACGAGGGTTTGGGCGAACTTCTCCGTTTTCAATCTCATATCCAAGATATGAAACAGATGTTTTAAGATACTAGCATTTCGAAAAATTAAATGAAAACCTGGCAGCTATAAGAATATTCAATACTATTTGAAGTCTCTCAAACGCTTCCTCCATAGTATCTGCAATTACTAATACATCGTCTAAGTAAACTACTACGTAAGTGTACGCGAGTTCACCCAATGCTTTCATAATTGCTCGTTGGAAAACAGAAGGAGCATTTTCCAATCCAAACGGCATTGTTAAAAACTCGAATTGGCCATCAGATGTAACAAACGCTGTGCGTTCTATAGATTCGGGTTGAATGGGGATCTGATGAAAACCACTGGCTATATCTAGACAAATATAAAACTTAGTCTCGGTATTTGATCTCATATTAGTGGTAAAGGAAATTTATCTGCTACAGTATTTTTATTTAATTCGCGATAGTCTACACATAGACGATCGGAGCCGTCCTTTTTTTTTACAAGCAGGATGGGACTTGCAAACGGGGAATTACTAGGCCGAATAACATTAGCTTGTAATAATTCATCTATTCTTTCTCTAACTATCTGTCTTTCTTCTACACTAAGTCGGTAGGATCTTCTTTGTACCGTAACATTTGAGTCAATCAAACAAATCTCGAGCTTGCCACTTTTAACACTCGTTCTAGGAAAGCAAATAATAAAAGAACTCTCAAGCTCTTCTAATATCGAAATTAGCCGTGTTTTGTTGTCACCGGAAACATCGGTGTCGACATCGCGTAAATTAATAGCCTCGGACTTACTACATGTATTGATGGTTTTTGTTTCACGAATATTGAAACTGTCCTGAGAAATGTTTACTTCAAAACCCAAACTTAAAATCTCGCGGCCTATCATAATATCGTTTTTCAAATAGTTATCTGGCACAACGTGAAAAAGAATCTCTAATGTAAGTGTATTAATTTCAACAACAGACAAAATTTGCATACTACAGTTAACACTGACATGCCCAATACCTTTCAAAATTACTAATTCATGTACTCGTTTACCAGAGAATCAAAGCGCGACTGATTCTTTAATTAATGAGCATCCAGCTCCTGAGTCGAAACAATATGGAAACGACTCACCAAGATGACATAACGAGCTGGAAGGGGCTGCAACAGTACAAAGATCCACCCGACGTTCAATGCTGCTATTATTCTTATTCTTCCCGGAACTGCTACTGCTGCTGCTACCGCTTGATGACGTACAGTTGGGTGCAATATGTCCGCTCGCTCCGCACTTGAAGCAAATAATTGCTCGTGGTGTGGAACTAGATCCTCTGGCTCCATGATGACCACTAACTGCTTCTGTTCGACCGTTATTTGGCTTTGATCGGCACTCAGATTTCTTGTGACCCATCTTACCGCAAGAATGACACCGAATCAAAGCGAATGGCTCGAACCGCTTTGGATCCGATGTCGTGAAATTGTCTTGAGTTGATGCTGGTCTTTTCCGAACGTATGAGAAGCCTCTCATCTCACTCAAGAACTCAGCTTCCGTTTTGATATCGGATGTTAGCGCGACGCGCTCGACTCTATTATCGATGTGGGATAACCGCGCCAGCACAACCGCATTAATAATTTCATCAATCGTCGCGGATCTGAAGCGAGCCCTCAGCGATGATCGAAGCCGAATTCCAAAAGCACCGACGCTTTCCTCTTTTGTTGGCAACGCGTTACTAACTTTTAAAACAGCCGCCATCGTGGTTTCATGGCCCCCGAAACGCGACACAAAAAGTTCTTTTAATTGCGGCCATTTAATGCCAGGAATCGCCACTTGAGGAAGCCACTGTGCTGCTGAGCCTTCTAAGGCTTTGCTAAGCACGGAAATCAGCCCACTACCTTGTAAAGGGTTTTCCAATAAGCACAAGTCAGCTGCTGAACACCACGCAATTGGATCCGATCCCGCATTTTCAGGGTTAAATCGCGGCAATGAAATACTTTGATTCGTAGGCGTTGATTTTTGCACACAGTTTTTCATAAACTCGAATAAAATATTCCACTGATCATTAGATGGACCAGACGGAGTTGATCCCACTTCTGATGTCGGGGAGGCGGGAGGATCTTGAATAATTCCATCACTATTATTTTCACTATTCATTTTTAATCTATTTTACTCGTACAAATATCTACAACAGGTTTCGACTCCAGGACAACGAATTTGTGATCACCAGGGCGCCTGTTCTCATTCGATGTCAAAAATCAGACCACCCCGTCTGCATTTCAAAGCACCCTTGCTTACTTCAAAAAACCAAAACGCTCTCCACTTCAAATGGCCCTTATCAATGCGTCTTAAGTGTTACCATATGTTTCTCGTCCTGTGACCACGAATACGTTGACACACTTGTGCCGTCCCAGGCCTAAGCCCATTGTAAATAAACAAAACATAAATCACTTTAAAAATACAATACTAAAATAGTCCAAACAATATTACTTAACAAAATCTCCTTTGGTTCTTTAGGAGGAAAAACTCCAACCGCGTTTCACTCTCCGACATACAAATATCTACACTTGATGATAATCATATTTGTGAAATAGAGGCACTGGATCAGGCAAATATCTGTACCAATCTTTCTTCGGTGTACAAAGGAAGTTGGACAGCTAAACTTCAAGAAATGAATGTTGAAATAAGTGACATCAAAAGGTCTGTGAAAATTGAACTGTTGGTAGATGCAGATGTCTCCGGAAAACTAATAACAGGTGCAAAACGAGATTTAAAATTCGGTCTTGTAGCAATAGAAACTGTGCTAGGCTGAACACTTTAGAGAAGAGAGAAGATTACAAGAGTCTCCTGAATATAGAAGTCAAACATTGAATGTACTCACATTATTTTCAAAGGATGCCACTATCACTAATTTATGACAATTAGATACGCTTAGGATAAAAAACCACTAGAAGAGAAATCTGAACAAGAGTTACAGAAAGCAGCATTGGACTATTTCAAGGAAACAGTGGTTGTTGATACGAATGAAAGATATAAAGTGAGATTGCTCTGGCTCGAAAGACATCCTCCACTTCCCGATAACTTTAATTCAGCCCAAAAAAGACTAGAAGACAGGAAAAAAATAAAATCTGACAAGCTGTTCGGAAAGTACGGACAAGTATTTGATGATTGGTTGAAAGAAGGAATAATTGATTAGGTTCTTTTGCAGAAATAATGCGCTTCTCACAATATTATATCACATCGTCCAGTTACCGAAAGCGAAGTGCAAATAAAATATGACCTGTGTTTGATGCATCAGCCCACAAAAAAAATCAACCTTCAATAATCGACTGCTCAGAAAAAAAGATTAAACCTTATTGAACTGATACCTATCACTTTGTTTGGCTTTCGATAAGATAAAATTGGTGTAGTATCAAATATAAAGAGGCGCTCCTGCAGATAGGAGTAAGACAAGATAATAGAGACTTCCTTAGATTTATCTGGTATAAAGTAGGTAGGTTGTGTTCGGAGTATGTAGTAGTCCATTTCTTCTCGAGGCCACAATACAGCAACATTTAAAATAAATTTCATCTTGCCCTGGACAGAAGGCTGAAGTCATAGATAGACTGAAAAAAAGTTTCTACGTAGATGATAGTATCACTAGTGTGTCCGATGAAGCCAACTTAAAAGAGATCATTCAAGTTAATACACAGATTATGGCCAAAGGCATGTTTGAGCTCAGAGGATGAGAGTCTTCCCTCAAGAAAGATGCAGGAAATATTCACACGATGGTACTTGGTATGGAGTGGAATCGCAAAACAGGCATGATTTCTATAAGAAAATATTGTCCCAAAGAAATGAAGACTGAGCAAATTACAAAGAGATATTTTGTCCACAGCGTGTGTTCGATCCAATTGGTTTAAGTTGTCCATGTACACTTTTCCCGAAATTGTTGCTATAAAAGCTGTGGGTGAGCAAAATAAAGTAGGACGAGGAAGTTGGGGAAGAAATAGAAATTGCATTCCGACAATGGGCTGGATAATTAGCTCATTTATCTGAGATAAAAGTTTCAGGGTAGATTCATGGCAACTCCAAACAGAAGACGCCTATGCAGCAGTAATATTTTCAAGAGTTGAAAACGAAGATACAGTATTTGTACATTCATTACAAACCAAAACACGAGTCGCGCTCCTGAAAAAACTGACAATTGCTCGGCTCGAATTCTTTCTATTGTCAAATGGGGCCTAGGCGATATGGAATTCAAAAGACACTTTTGGAGTGATGCTATTACAGTTATTTCTTGGATTAAAAGAGAAAATAGATGGTCTACATTCGTGTGAAACCGTAGTCGAGAGATAAGATTGTTGTCTTAGAAGAAGAGAGACTGGCATGACATACCAGGAAAATAGAATCCAGCAGACTTGCCACCCCGAGGTTGTATGCCAAAGCAGCTTTTGGAATCCAAGTGGTGGGAAGGGCCATCGTGGATATATGAGCCTCCCAATTGCTGGCCAGAAACTAAGGAAGATGTAAACGAGGAAGAAATAAATCAGGAGAGAATGAGAGGTGTGATTTCAGCTTTGACAATGTGTCAAGAAGAATCCTGGTATAGCCGTTATCTTTCAAAATATAAAAAAATAGTAAGATTAATAGGATGGATCTTACGATTAATAAATAAGTGTAGGTGAGAGTCGTCCAACCAGGATAAAGAACTAAGTGCTCAAGAAATTGATGAAGCAGAAAAATATCCTCTCAAATTGATACAGAGAGATTCATTTAAAGGTATAGAAGATAAATTGATCTCTTCATTATGACCATTTATGGATGAAAAAGGAATACTCCTGCTACGAAATAGAATATTAGAGACTTCAGATATTCAATTGTGTTACCTGCACGACATCCAGTTGTCAAGAGATACAAGAGCAACATATTGAGGCATGTCATGTCGGATTTCAAGGCCTGATAAGCATTTTGCGAGAACGATATTGAATATCAAGAGGTCGGAATACAATAAGAAATATTATAAAATAATGCGTTATTTGTAGAAGACAAAATACAAAAAAATTGGAAGCAATTACACCTCCATTGTCGATCGACCAAGTGAAAGATGCTGTAGTCCTCGAGATAACAGGATTTGATCTAGCTGGTCCTGTTTTCTTAAAAAACAATCAAAAGGCTTGGATTGTACTTTTTCACGTGTGGTGTTAATCGTGATAATATCTTTATCTACTATAAGTTTTATACAAGAATTTCGTCAGTTTATCGCGAGACGTGGTCGCCCGACTACGTGTACAGTGGCAATGGAACTTATTTTGTCGATACGGCGAACGCTTTCGAGAAGCTAGATTGGAACGCGATCGGAAAAGACATTCTGTAAATAAAGTTCAATGGAAGCTCAATTCACCCTCTGCTGCCTGGTGGGGGGGGATGGTGGGAGAGATCAGTCCGTCTTTTGAAACAATTACTACAAAGAGTGTTGTGTAGAGCCTGCCTGAGTTTTGAAGAATTCTCAACCATATTGTGCGATTGTGAAGCCGTTGTCAATTCTCAGCCAATGACATACATAGCTAATGACCCTTCTGAATTAGTTGCTTTAACTCCTTCTATGTTTTCAAGAGACCAACAAGAAATTGGGATTCCTGATTGCGACGCCGTATATGGTTTGGATCTCAATAAAAGGTTGAGATATCGGCAGAAGTTACTGGAAGATTTGCGTTCCCGTTTCCGGAGCGAGTATTTAGGGTAACTCACTCAAATTGGTTCAAATCAAAGATCTAAACAGTCACTTACTATCGTCAAGTTGTCTCAATTGGAAGTGACTACAGCAGGCGACTCGACTGGCCATTGGGTCGGATAGAAGAGCTGATACCAGGAAAAGATGGAGGAACTCGTCTGGTCCTAGTGAAGACTCCAAGCGGACAACTTTTACGTCCCATACAGCGAATTTATCCTCTAGAGGACACCACCGATATCAACCTGGACGAGATATCGAGAGTTCCTGTTGACGAACATGGCAATGATATTTGTGAAAAAGAAGAAGAAGAAAAAGAAGTTAAGTGTAGTTCTCTCTACTCGTTGTGGACGTAGAATAAGAATATCCTTTGGACACCTACCAGCATAATGTGTCAATTTTTCAATTGATGCACTCAGTAAGTGATACTTCGTTCCTCAAGGTGGGAGGATGTTGCGACACTGCTGCTGGCATCTAATGATAATTCAGTTTGAAAATTAATAGTGTGTGGTGAAGAAAGAGAGAGTTTTTTGTTTTCGTGTGACATAAGTTTAAAAAATATTTGTTTCAGTATTATCATTTTGTATTTTTGTGTTATATGAAACCATACAAGCTTAGAAACAAAGAATTTGCGGTAGACAGTTCAAGACAAGTAGTTTCATTTGCCTATCTTTTAACAATTGGAATGTTGTGCTTCGTGAATTCGTATAACGCTGATATATGTTTGTTCTCTCTGTTTATTACAGAGAATAGCTCCCAACGAAATTCACTAAAATTTATAGTGCATGCGCATTTTATTATTGGAATCAAATCGAATGAGAAAAAGTATATTCCGATACAAGTGCGGAATGGAGATCATTTCGTGCGAATGTGAATAATTCAGCCACGAGACAAAGTTCGTTCATTAATTATAAATTTGAATAATTGAAGCATTAGGCAAACTCGTATCTAGCAAAAAAATTAAAAGTTTTCATGATGTAACACCGATAAAAATTATTATCTTGAATTCATAAAAATAACTCGTAAATATCACATGAATTACATCTTGAATGATGTAAAATAACGAGAGGAATCAAGATTGTCTATCGATTCAATACTCAGACAGTAATTGAACAGAACATACAAAAAATATAACCCAACGTACGTGTTATCATGTCAAGTAGAAAACTGTGTTTATAGTATAAACTTTATACTTATTATGAATTACACATACCTCAATCAGAACATTATACAATTTTGTATTTTTTCTATCACTGACTGTACCAGGCGTTATTTCTAATTTCTTCTACAAGGAAGTATTATGAAATCGACAAAATTCAGCTATCGAGATTTTGATGGAAATATCCGTTTTGAGCATCCCTAAATCCATTTTGACTATTTTTGGCTTGATGTCGGTACGTTCGTATGTGCGTGCGTAACTCGCAAATCTCAAAACTAGTCGAACGTATAATAATGAAATTTTGTATTTGAGACTGGTATAGGGCCTAGTTGTGCACCTTGCATTATGGTTTCAATCGTCTGTACCGGAAGTGCACTTTACTTGAAACTTTTTTCGAATTTTTCTGATAAATCCAGAATGATCAATTGTAGGATGTTGAAATTCGGCATTTGAAATTTTCAAAGCATCCAAATGGTCATCTCCTATTTTCGTACCAATCGGCTCAGCCGGAAGTGCACTTTATACGACAGACTTTTCGAATTTTCTTCATAAATTCTAAACAATCGGTCGTAGAATATTGAAATTCTGTACTAGGCACTTCTATAACATCCTGTTGTACATCTTGCATTATGATTGCGATCGGCTGAACCAGAAGTGTAGTTTACTTGAAACATTTCTTGAATTTTCCGCATAAATTCGAAATGAATGAACGGAGAATATTAGAATTCAGGGCATATACCGTTGGCGCGCGACGGTCAGTTTTGTCCTAATCCCATAGACCATTTGAGCATTTTTCTCGTAGTCCCTATATACCGTTTGAACCTAATTGATTACTTTAATCTTTTGATCCCAAATAAATTTGCCCTCTCTAAATGCCAAAAATTGTGAGTTAATATAATTAACGAACTTGAATTACAATTCATTTTATTCTATCATAAACAAATAACGACTGATAAAAACTGAATAGGTAGAATAAATATAACACAATCACAAATATTCACACTTTTTTAAAACCTACATAATTCATTTCATTGAAAACTCGTCATATATACATATTTACATTTCAATAAATGAATACTAATGTAAATGTTATATTTTGAAGTCAATTCATACATTTACCCCTACATTATTCATCCAAGAAATTGTCCAATGGGAGTGTTTTTTTCTCATTATTCTTACGAGATTGGTTCATTTTGACTATCTGCATTGTATATTGAAGATTTCACATTTTACTTACTATCTTTGTTTATGATTAATCCAATAATCTGTTAAGCTACCGCCGTGCTCAAGTAGTACATAGGGATTACGACAGGCCCTGCTATACGGATTGAAAATTTGACTGCCGCTCTCAAACGGTCTATACCCAGAATTCAGTATTCAAGACGATAGTACCGTCTCCTGGATGCTTATATCCTATTTTCATTGAGATCGACTGAGCCGGCAGTGCACAATACTTGGCAACCTTTTGGAATTTTTCGCATAAATTCAGAACGATCATCTGTAGAATATTGAAATTTGGTATTTCAGTCTGCTGTAGCATCTGAATGATTACCTTCTATTCTCATAACAATAAAAATAACTGGAAGTGCACTTCAGCTTGAATTTATTTTTCAATTTTGCGTATAAATTCAGAACTGTGAGCCGCAGAATCTTGGAAATCAGTATTTGGGAATGTTGTGGCATGAGAATAATGACCTACTGTTTCCATAGCAATCGACTAGGCTGAAAGCGCATTTTACTTGACAGATTTTTTGAATTTTTCGGATGAATCAAAAACAGTATATATATATATATATATATATATATATATATATATATATATATATATATATATATATATATATATATATATACATATATATATATATATATATATATATATATATATATATATATATATATATATATATATATATATATATATATATATATATATATATATCTATATATATATATCAAATGACTTTAGGTAAGTCACGTGATGTCCACGTAAGATTTTTTCTTTTGCTCTAACTTTTGGACCTAAATAAAGATAAATCAACATCTTGAGACCCGTATCAACGAACTGCTGTTATTGTAGCAAACTTTTTGCCAAATTTGAGTGCAAATTTTGCAAATTACAGAATACGTCAGAATTTGTTGATTGTCACGATTTTAAATATATTAGTAGATAAATGCTAAGTGTCATCACCAGGATGGCGCTCACACCGCGCACAACGTTACTGACAGGGTATTACAAACTTTACATTAAGATCGTTCTAGTAATGTATGCCTCGTAAATTGATTTGCTGAACAAGTATAATATTGTATCTTATATTTCAGAAAACATTTAAAATCAATTACCAAATTCAGTTTGATACATTTGAAGGTTATGTTTTCCGTTCTTCAAGAAAATAATCTTCTAGAATTTATGTGAGAATATCTTCAATGGGGACTTATGATTCTGACGTCACGCTAGCATCTACAGCACTAGATAGTCATAGCAGACTCGTCCGCCATCTTGGAGCCCACTGACAAGTCTGTGAAACGTTTAATATCATTATTTTTATGATTTTGTGTAAATTATATGGATTTCTAGATGAATAATAATAAGATTGAAATAGCAGGCAGTTGTGCATCTTGTTCTTTAAGAAATTTATCTGCTTGCACTAATTTTCTGCACAAAATCTGTAGATGTTTAGTATTCAAATTATGAAGTTAAAGTAGGTAGTATGGTGATTTAAACAAATAGATATCTAGGTAAGTACTTCAATATTTGCTTTGGTCAAAGCAGGTTAAATGATAAATAATAATAAGCAAAAAAAAATAAGGCTTTTTTTTTATAAGATATCAGTCAAGGTAATCATAGAAAATACAATAAAAATTTAAAAAACAGTTCAAATCGAATGAAACATAATAACTTGCTTCTTGTATTTGTTTTGTTAGCTCATTTGGAAATGTAGCTGGTGGTTTCATTTTTGTTTGAAATTTCAAAATTCCTAATCCTCAAACCTTTAACAATAGTGTAGTGCTCCAACAAATAATTTGCAATATTGCAAAACTTCGGAAAATTATGACAATTTAGTAGCAAATCATCAAGAAGGACAAAGATTCTTGCAATAATGCTGACATTTACTCTGAATAATGCACTCAGATTGAGGTTAAGTAGCTCGGAATATATTCCTCCACATTCAAATGATGTATTGAGAAACAAAAGTTACTCATCTGTAGAATCAGAACCCGTATCTTGAATGAATAATACAACTGGGCCCAGAACAGCCCGTCATTTGAAATTATTTTATTTAATTATATTAAAATTCACACATCGGTAAACGGCAAACAACTGACAATGGGCTCCAAAATGGTGGACGAGTCTGCTATGCTTCATCTAGTGCTATACTAGCATCCATTCCACCGCCACGCCGCTACCCAAATAGAGAGAGAAAGATAGCTCGGTGACAGAGTGCGCTAATGTACCAGGACCATCTAGATATGCTAAACTGTCCGTCTTTCCCCACTTAGCCCTCGCCAAAGTCGGGACATCATTACCAAAGCCAATAATATGAGCAATACAGTCCTTTCCGCAGTTTTCTTTCTTTCCTTATCGTTGTCAGGTAAAGTTATGCTATGACCGCTCTCAGTGGTGAATATTTTTATTAGTCAACCCTATATATTGAAAAATGTACGTATACAGAATTAAATATTTGGATATTGGCAACATGATATATTAGAATTTATTTATTTACGTTACAATAATCAGTTATTTTTGGAATTGAACTAGATAAATCATACTTATATTAGGCTGCTTCTTGATGCATGTAATATGACAGCGATTTATTGTGATCACGTGATAACTGTCACTTCGAACATCAACAACGTTACCAGCTCCAGCTAGCATACGCTAGATGGCCATTAAGAGGTTACATCAACGCTCGTTAGATGGCCATAGTGAAATTTTAAAATCATAAGTCCTCATTGAATTATTCATCGAATTAATTATTTTAGAATTGCATTGCATTCAATACTCCACCGTTTTCTTCAAATAAATGGTTCAATGATTTTATTTTTATGTTTGAGTAATAATAATAATAATAATAATAATATTTATTCACCAATTAAAGTATGTACAAAATACAATAGCTTGTCAAATACACAATATATAAAAAAGGAGTACCAACGATAATGAAATTAGCACTTTTGAGTGCTATTCCCGAGTAAAATTAAGCCGTAGCCATCTGATGTTGCAACAGAAGAACTACTCAAAGACGTATTCCGCTTGAAACGCCATTTGAGCTAATGGTATGGTATAGTGAGCTTTTGGTATGGTTTTTCTATTTCACGTTTTTATTTACTTTTTCAGTATATGTGTGTTGATCAAAATCAGTCTTTTTGGAGACTGCTCTCTCATTTATATCAGTTTAATTTTAATCTCTTCTGCACTTTCCTATTTCCTACCTTTTAATTTCCTCACTCTTCCTTCATTTATTAAATTTTGTGAGTTTAACATGAGTTTTCCTTCGAAAAAGTGAATAATGTGAATTTAAATATTCAAAAACTATTTCCCAAGAACATGATTATTTATCTGCAGATAAAAATAATTTGAAACGTCCATGCACAAAATTGGAATCAAAGCAATGAAATTTAATCCTCAAACTTACAAGTTCGTCAAGAGATCTCGTGTTTAGAATCTGATAAATGTGACACATACGAATGATACATGATAAATAGAAAGTATTGGTGCGGGCATTAGGAAGGTAAAAAGTTTGAGAGTTACGAGTTATTATGAGAGGAGTATGAAAAGAAAGGGAACACAGGATCATCGAGTTCACTATGAATCAGTTTGCATTAATGAAATACAGCGTTATGCTTACGACGTTCAAACAGACTATAAATATCAAACATGTTCAGTAATACAGTGTACGACATTGTATAATCAGGGTAAATATTGTTAATTCTGAAATAAATTAATTTTAAGAATTTCTTTTGAAGACTTTCAATTGTATTCTGATGGGCCTCGTAGAAAGGATTCCGAATTATGGAACAATGTTCTAATTTATTTTGGACAAAGCAATAATACAATAAGAAAATGGATGAAATATCTTGGAATGAACGTGTATTGCGTATAATAAAACCAAGCATTCGTATAGCAGAATTGTGTACACGGTTGACATGACCAGTGAAAGCAAGTTTTGGGTCGAAAGTTATGTCTTGATCATCTATAAAAAAACAGCGAGTTAAAATTATATTGTCCAGAGAATAATTGAACACGAACTCTGATGATTTTCTTGTATAGGACATTACGAAACATTTGTTCAGATTCAAACATATATTGTTATCCAAGCACCATTTGGATAAATTGATCAAGTCATTCTGTAAAAGTGTGAAATCTTCTAATGAAGAAATTGAATAAAATATTCTTAAATCATCGGCGAATAAAAGCTTATTGCACTGGAGGACATCAGTCAAGTCATATATATATATAAAAGAAATGAAAGAGGGTCCAAATTGGATCCTTGAGGTACACCAGAAGTGGAAATAAAACAAGATGATTCATGGCCTAAATGTTGAACAGAAAGGGGACGGTCAGAAAGATATGGAATGAGCAGACTGATTAAAGGTGAGGAGAATGAGAATAAGTTAAGTTTCCTGATTAAAATTTTGTACTCTATTTTATCGAATGCTTTTGAGAAGTCCGTATAAACACAATCAACTTGTCCTTTTACTTCGAGAATAGATGATACAAAGTGAGTGAAGTAATATAAATTCACAACGAAACCATGTTGGAAAGGAAAGATGAAATTTTTTATTTTGGGGTAGATTAAAGAGTAAATTAGTTTGGGACGATAATACTTTATATCTGCTTTATCGCCAGATTTGTGAATGGGTGTCATATGTGTCAGCTTCCACTTATGAGGAAAAGAATTCGTTTTTAAGGAGAGATTGAAGATATGGAAGAGAGCAGTTGATAGAGGATAATAACAATCTTTTATCAGAATATTAGGAATCAAGTCAGGGCCGCAAGAGGAATCCGATTTTAACTTTTTAATAGATGAAATTATTTCATCTCTGCTAACATGATTGATGGTAATAGGATCACGATTGGAAACAAAGGAAGAGACACTATTAACTGAAGGTGTGGTGTAAACAGATTTAGAATGGGACGCAAAACCTTCGGCTATTTGAGAGAGAGTTCTTAAGATGGAACCGTTGAAAGAGAAGATATCAGGGAGTGTTGATGGAGTACGTCTAGAATTAATAAACTTCCAAAAAGATGCAGGATCATTTTTAGCATCAGATTCACATTTCAGTATGTATCCATCATATACTTTCCTGATATCACATTTTACTCTTGCCCTAATTTCCAAATATGAAGCACGATAATCTTGACTATTTTTGTGCTTCAAGCTCAATTTACGCAAGTGCTCCTTTTGGCGTAAGTTGGTCTTGATAACAGCAGTGAACCAAGGTGGAAAGCGACTTTTGAAAGATTCTTTACGTGGAACACATTTATCAAAAAAGGAATAGAGTGTATCATAAAAGAAGTTGCATGTAGAGTTCACATTTACATAATGAGAAATCATATCCCAATCAAAATTATCAATCAAACTATACAGCTCAGCAAAATCAGCTTTTTTAAAATCATATGCGAAACCTTCATAGTTATTAACAGTTTTTGAGAGCTTACGCACGCCCAGGTCAATTTCAAAATCAAGAGCAGGGTGATGTTTATATTCAATATTAAGTATTAATTTAGATGAATGATGTACCATACAACTACATAACATTGCTCATAATTAGATCCAGGAGCCTATTATTGTCATTAGCGATGTTATTGAATTGTTTGCATTCAGATATTCCAAGAAAGCATTCAACATTTGGACTTTAGGATAATCTTGTGTACTGAGATACTTAGGTAGATTGAAATCTCCAATAATAATAAAATTATTATTTTGAAGAAATGGAATGCTTTCAAAGAAATCAAAAATGCGATTATAACTGGAAATATCCAGAGCAGGAGGTATGCAGACAACAAAAATATAATTAGATTTACAATGAATAGTAACTTTTGCACATACAAGATCAACCATAGTTGACAGAATGCTTGAATACTCTAAAAGATCAATATAACTTGATGCGAAATTGCTTTTAATTAGTAGTAATACTCCGCCGCCACGTTCAAGTTGGCAGGCGTGAAAATCGCGATCAGATCTGTGAACGGTATAATTCAAGTCACATAGTTCGGAATCTTCAACACCCTTGCTTAACCATGTTTCAGAGAAAGCTATGACATAAAAGTCAGAGATGCAACAATGTATATAATTTTAAAAGTTTCAAGTTGAGATCTTGGATATTTTGATAGAAAAAAGTCAAATTATAATCATTATTAGCATTCAAAATATGCTGTGATTACTATGTTCCCAATATATCGCAATTAATTTTTTTCAGTGTCTCAATAAAAGTATGACATTTGGAATCAGAAGCACTATGTTCGGTATTTATTTTAGTATTGTAAATTGAGTTCGACCTAGAGCAGTTGATACACTTGAGTTCATTTGATTGGCATTCTTTTATTCGATCATTTTCCGTACATTTGGGGCAGGTAAATTGTTTATTACAATTTTTGGCAAAATGATGATAGCCACAACATTTGAAACATCGACGTAGTTCAATCGCATCATAGACAGAGCAGTAGTCATAACCAATGAACAGCTTATTATTGTCGATAATTCCACTCCAATATAAAGTAAGCCATATATAAAAAAACAATTTTATCGTTTTGACAGCGGATAAAAAGGATGGTAACTTTTTGCAAGTTATAAAACATTATTCACCTTTCTCCTAGCAACCAAATCAATACACTCACTATATTTATGTCATTTACATGATTTGTCCATGCCTAAACTGCAAAATAAACAGTATTTGGAATATTTCCGAAGAAAATATAGAAGAAAATATCAAGAAAAGTGTGTCTATAAACACAAAATTTTGTAAAAACCAGAATTATGTCTTAGAAAGAGGTATAACGGTATGTCAAATTTGAAATATTTTGCTAGATTGAACTTAAGGCGAGTATCTTGGTGGAGCATGGCTTGATAGAAACTCTCTTTTCATTTTGTTATTTACTTCCCTATCATACCACTTAAAAACCTAATTCAAAAACATTTTGAATGAAGTTGAGTGTTTACACACAAATCTCACCTTAATTTTTTGATACAATTACCTATTTGTTAATTAATTGTTGTGAAATTTAAAGCACATTGCTGTATTTCAAATCCAGTTTTACGCGATGCTGATAATCAATTTCAAATTTCTACTTCTGAGCCCGTGTACAGAATTTCATGAACTTCAAACACTGTTTTTTTGAGAAAAATTTGTAGTGTATATTTTGAGTAAATTCCATAACAGTTTCAGTGAAAATTCAAATATTTTGCTAAAATTTATCCTTAGCTTCAAAACTAAAAATCTAATATTGAACTAGAAATTCAGTCATAGCATTGTGCTATTAGAGATTTTTATTTATTCAAGGGAGAAATATTTGAATTGAGATGGAATTATGAAACTATTTGGCTTTTTGAAATCTCACAGAGCTTTGCAACTTGAAGTTTTGTTAGGACTCATACTTATAATACTTATAATTAGTGATTAGAGCATTGTTTTTGAAAATTATTCTTGTTTTCAGTCATAGCAATTATAGTAAGACAAGAGGGATTAAAAATTAAGATTTTTGAAGTTACAGGAAGTTTTCTTAGGGATTATACAAATCTGTTAATACAGCATTGTTTTTCTAAGAAGTATTATAGTTTATAATCATAGAATTATAGTGACAAAAAGAGGATTAGAGATTTGTCGTTCTCAAAAGAAGAGATATGATCAATGTGCTTTACATAAATCACACTGTGAGGTTGGTTTGCCCGTTTGACATAAGTGCTGGTGAAAGTAAATACATAATATAAATACAGATACAAATTGCACAAGTTATATTGCATCTCACATTTAGTGTATCATCAAGACAAGATTTCTTGTCTTGATGATCGTTTCTTGCCTTGTCTTGATTTTCAAGACAAGAAAATAAAAATTTCTGGTCTTGCCCCTTTCTTGGCAACGCATTTCTTGTCTTGTTTCAAGAATTCTTGATGGCAAATATTTTTTTTTTAAATTCAAAATTTTAATATCTCTGTGCATATAACCTCTATTTGTTGTGAACTTGCTAATACTGTGGAGAAAAGTACTCATAATCCATAGATATTGTCGAATATGAATATTTGTAGTTTCTTTGTAGGTATAGAGCTATATTTTTTATCTATCTTTTATAATTATTACTTAGGTTCCCTTCGAAATGCTTAAACATTTCATTCTTCACATTAATTTCGAGAAATGTAACATTTGGGAAGAAGAACTAATTTCAAATTGTGAAGTGAGAATCGCGAATACCTGAATGAAACGGAGCCGAGATTAGAGATAAATTGTAAGCATTGGAAAATGTAAGGAATCTTCATATATTAATCATTATTGGAGAATCAAATCCCTTTCAAAATTATTATTATTATTATTGTTATTAGAAAACAATTGGTAATAGATTGAATGTCAGTCCGAGTAAATAAATTGCTTATTCATTTTTCAATGATAAATTCAATTTTTTATATAAATTTACGATGATGATAAGTAATAAAGTAATCGACATATAAGGCCAGTCTATACCACGAATAGGCACACATCTTTGTTTTGATACATGCAGCTGACCCTGAATTTCAATTACTATATTATAATAATAATAATAATAATAATATTTATTTGTTAAGAAAATAAATTCCATACAAATGGAGAGGCAACAATCACATCTTATAATATCATTAAATACAATTAAATAATTCAAGTGAGTAAACATTTCAGATATTCAATATAAATGCTCTTAATCTTGAAGCGTTTTTAAAATAATTCATTATAATAATCATCTTCTCCTTGGTTGGTGTGGTAAGCAAATCCCTCATGGCATTTTCTGGTGAGTAGTAGTTTGTATATTTTTTGAGGAATATGATACGGATAGGATTAAGAATGGGGCATACAAAAAGGAAATGGTTCAAATCATTTTCTTCTTGAAGATTGCATAAACTGCACTTCTCTTCATTTATAAATTTGTGGCAAAAGACATCTTGGAAGTAATAGAATCTATTGCTATATGCTGTTCTTAATTGACTGAATAATTCAAGCATGGCAAAAGGGATGTCTGAGGCCAGATAATTTTGACTGTTGATATATGTTTGATACATAGGGTTGTAAGTAGAATGCAAAATTCTTGCGGTATCTTCTTGATATAATACTTCATTGTAAGCAAGTATTATGTTGTTCATTTCGGCTTTCAATTTTATACAGCTCTGGGTTTCCCATAGCCATGTGAAGTTACCCTTCGCCAATATAGTTTGTAGCTGTCCAACCCAGTTATATTTTTCTTGCTTATCCTGTTTAATGATGGTTGTATCTTTCTGATTTAAGGTCAATAGCTTGTTGTAGCATATTTTGACGTACCTTTCATCTGGCATGAGTAATATTTTATGCCAAAAGTTGAGCATTTTTTCCGCGACATCTATTTCTAGTTTTGTAAAACCCGTCTCTCTTCGTATTATATATCCTGGAGTTGTTATTTGCCATCGAAATAAAGTTTTGAAAAATTGTACTTGACCTTTCTCAATAATCTCAGTTTGCATTGGTCCCCAGATTTCCGAGCCATAAAGCATTGTTGGTACAAGCACGGAATTATACAGTTTTAAAATAGTTTCCCAATTATATATTTGAGCTTTCAACATCGTATTTTTAATAGCACCAGTAACGCGGTGGGCTTTTCCTAATTTTTCGTTAGTGTTTTCTTTAAAGTTGCCTGTTGATGTAAAAATGGTACCCAAATAATTATAATTATTCACAAATTTTATCTCATTGTTTTGACAAAAATGCTTAATATGTCTCTTAGGAGGTCTGCCTACATGAAAGTGTATAATAATAGTCTTTTCCGCATTCATTGAAAGCTGAATTGAGTCACAGTATTCAGTCAAAGTATTGAGTTTTCTTTGAATATCTGGTGGTGAATTTGCAAATATAACGATGTCGTCTGCATACTGCAAAGACAATATGTCTTTCTTATTGTTGATGAAGTAGCCCTCAAGTTTTCTTTGTTTAAAATAGTCTTCAAGATCAGAAATATACAGAGCAAATAATAAAGGACTGCTGCATTCACCCTGTAGGACTCCTTTACTAACTTGTATGTCGTGTGAAAGTTCATTATTTACATTAATCCTTAGAGTTGCTCCATCATAAATGTTTTTCAAAAGTCTTGTTATCTTGCCACTTATGCCTGAATGGTGAATTTTATTCCAAAGAATAGAATGAGGCACTGAGTCGAAAGCTTTTCGAAAATCAATAAAAATTGCATATATTCCTTGTTTGTTTGTTAAAAATGATGTCTGAATGATTGAATTCAAAATTAAAATATAATCTACGCAGGACCTTCTTTTTCTAAAACCAGCTTGTGCCTCAGGGAGTATATTTTTACTTTCAACCCATGTTTGCATTCTGCTATTCAAAATATACGTGAAAAGTTTAGTTATGGCATTTATTAAAGCAATACCTCTGTAATGGTTCTTGTCCATGTAGTCTCCTTTTTTGTGTAGCAGTGTCAGTTTAATTGTTTTCAATTCCTTCGGTAAATCTTCTTCAGTGAGAAAATTATTCAGCAAATCTTTTAGATACGCAATCCAGTTAGAGGGAAGGTTTTGAAGCTGTTCATATATAATGTTGTCCAACCCAGAAGATTTGTTTGTCTTTAGCTTACATAAAGCATGACATATTTCATTGTGAGTAATATTATCGTCTAAAAAAGGGTGGTGGACATCAAAGAATAATTGTTCATGGATTATCTTCTTGCTGTGCCATTCTTGGAAAAATTTAGTCCATTCTTCTAAGCTTATTGAACTTGTTGCATGCTTCGTAGTTCTCAATGAATTTATTGTCTTCCAGAATTGCTTCTGGTCTACTATATTGCATAATTTGGTCTTAATCTCAAGTTTATATCTATTTTTTTCAGCAGTTATACTGTTTTTATACTGCTTCTTCGTTCGCACGTATGCATCAATATTTTCTAGTGTAAAGCCCTGTTTTTTGCATTTATTCAAACAATTTCTGGTTGATTTTTTAAGTGCTTTACATGTATCGTTGAACCATATTTTTTTATTAGAATTTCTGGGTCTACTTTGATCTATTCTAATATTGGTTATTATATCAATTTCAAGAGAGGTTGCTTCAATTTCTGATTTTATGAGCTGATATAAATCTGCTGAATTCATGTTAGATATATCCCACGATATATTACTGAGTCTCTGTCTGTAAAGTTCTGCTTTTCCTGTGTCCCATTTAGTTTTTTTGAAGCTTATGCTCGTTTTATTATGTACCTTTTTGTTATGATTTAAATTTGTAATTTTAACAGAGCAGATAAGGTGATCAGATATAAGAACATCTTCAATGACAGCAAAGTCATGTATATATTGAAGAGTATTTATGTCTGTCCAAATTAGATCGATAGTACTTTTCCCACTTGCTCCAATAAAAGTGTATTTAGAAGGGTTATCACTTTTTGATTTCCCGTTCAATACTATGAAATCTTCTTTTTCGAATACCGCAACAAGCTCTTTACCTTTTTTAGTTACGCTTTTATCTTGCGCGACTCTCATGGGGCTCCAATTATTATCAAATAGAAATTCTTCATCAAATTGATTAAGTTCTCCAATGCGTGCATTATAATCACCACACATTATGTAAGAATAATTTGGATATTGGGATGTTATGTTTTGTAAACTTTCGGAAAATAAATTCAACAAAATGGTGTAGTCAAATGAATGTGAAAAATATGATACGCCAATAATAAAGTTGAGCTCATTACTCTGTACTTTGAGAATTACCCAGTGTAGTTCTTTATCAATAACTGAAACATTTTGAGTGGGAAATTTTGAAAAAATCACTATACCTTCAATTGCACGACCGGTGCTTGCTTCTTTTATTGCTTGTTGTTCAAATCTGTTATAATTTTCAAGAAATGGAGGATTATCGCATAGTTTAAAATTTTTCCAAGTTTCTGTCAAACATATTAAATCGTGTTTCAAAAGAACATTCTCATCCTCAGTACATGAATTAAAAATGTTTTTGTAACCTTGGATGTTCCAAAATAAGATGTTACTGAAATACTTATCTTCACTAATTACTTTTTTTCCCCGTTTTTTGAAATGGATTGTGATCTTAGTCTTGTTTGGATATGTTTGTCCAGTGGGCCTTTTATAATTTGTGTATTTTTGTTTTTTATTTTTCCCAGGTGTTTTTGGTGAACTCATGATAGTATTCGCTTCTTGTTCAAAATTTTGTTGTAAAACATCATAATTCTCGTTTCCCTCCTGTGGAGTTATTAATGAAGAAAGTGATATGGAACGTCGTCTCGTTTCAATCACTGGAAGATCATCTGCTGTAGGATAAGTTTTATTATTCTCAGTGTTCACTTCTTTATCGTTTTCAATAAAATCTTTCACAGTGTATTTGTCTCCATTGATATAGAGAACATTTTGGTACAATGAGGCTGAATGTTTCTCCTTCCTGGCTCGAATCAAATGAGGTTTCAAAGTTTTTCTTTCCTGTACTATCGCTGGGGAGAAATCTTCTTCAATATATATTTTAGTATTCTTAAGTAATTTGGCGTTTTTCAAAATTGCCATTTTAATCTTTTTCGAGTCAAATTCCACTAATATTGGTCTTGTTCTGTTGTTTATTGGTCTTTCAATTCTTTTTATATCCTTTATGTCATTTATAGTAATATTTGACAATTTCATAATATTATTTATTATTTTTAAAATACTTTGCTCCATATTTTCTTTAATTTCTTCTTTAATGCCAAAGAACACAAGATTTTTCTCTCGTATTTTCTTTTCTAATAGTTCAATTTGCTTATCTTGTATCTTAAGCTTCTCTTCTAGTCTTTCAAATTTGAGTTTAACTTTTCTATCGTTGTTATTTACTGCATTATTCAAATTATTCAGAGTTTTTTGCATGTTATCTATTTTATTATTAAGCGGCTGTAATAATTCTTTTATTTGCTCGACTGTAGCCATGTAACTGTACATATATATATTTTTTTAATGATTTTATTTCCTCTATAGTTGGGAACACTGATTTTCAATTAGATTTAACTGGATAGCGCGCGCAAATTAAGTTACTGAGCTAGACTTGACTTAGGATTTTATGACCTTGGTTACTTGCAAATGTTTTAATCACAATTTTTACCTGAAATATATATTATTTGGTTGAAATATGGAGTTATTTAGGAAGAATATTATTAAAAGTCACTAATTCAACGATCTTAATTTTTTAAACACTCCAAATTATAATATTTTTTTCGATTTATTATTCATTCACTTTTTCACACAACTTATCACTCAAATAACAGTGTTGCCAATCATCCAATTACTATATGAAATTCGATATATTTCTCTGAAGCAAAGAAATAATGAGAATCATAATGAATTATTATTACTAATATTGAGACATAACGTGCAAATGTTTGTCAACATCGCAGAATAAGTAATTTGGTTTCATCGTGTTTGGTAGAACTATTTTACTGATGTCATAGCTGTACGTTCCAATGGATTAAAGACCCCGTAATCTAGATGAAGACTCTTCATTTTCAAAAATACTTATTTTGTAAGGATTAAAATATAACCGCCATCTGTTACTATAACAATGACTGTTGTTATTTTGACGATGACGGCTGCCACTTGGACAATGTCAGCCTGATGCCATCTGTCACTTTGACAAGGACAACTGTCACTTTCACAATGACAACTGTCACTTTGACAATGACAATTGGCACTGACATTTGACAATTGGTACGACACTCTCAATTCATGAAACAGTGATGAAACTTACCATGAAAATTATGGTCGAGGAGAAACTGTGATGGCCACAGCAGATTTTGATTTTTTCATAATAGATAAATAAGTGCGGATTAAAAAAATTGATTGTCAAGGTATCAAGATTTCTTGATAGGAGATCTTGAGTTTCGGAAATACTTTCTTGTCTTGTCTTGGGAAATAGAAAATACTCCTTGTCTTTCAATTTCAAGACAAGATCAAGATTATTCCCTGATTCTTGTGTAACACTAGAAATAATTGACATTTATCTTCCAAAAGATTTATGATTCTCGAGAACGTCCTTTTTCATCATAAAATGACCAATTGTGAGGTACGTTCAAAACTCTTGAAAGCTGCGAAATACGTATCAGATACGTATATCGAATGCTTATTACTTACTAGGGAACACCCAAACACACCTGCTTTTCTTCTCCCCTCTTTACACTTGCAAAACCTTAGATGGTATAGGATTGCAAGAGAATCGCCTTAAGAGCATTCTGTTCAGTTTATGCTAGTGGCAAGTTGTGGCTAGTTGTGCGCTCCGGGGTCAGCATGAGGGGTGATTAGTAGGAGGCGGGACATATAATAGCGGACCATTTGTAGTATTCAGTTATGTTAAGATGGCATTCCTGTGTTGCTTGTTGCATAATCAAATTAATACAAAGTAACTCTACAATTTCCAATAAATGATAGATTATATGAGGAAAAAGTATATAAAAACAAAAAGTATATTTTTCTCCCGAGGACAATAGCTATCTTTCATTCACTAAATATTCTGAACTGAAGAAATATAATTAAGTTCTTCTTCTGAAACATACCAAAATTGAATGATATTGGTCCATAGCCCTCCACAATGAAGGATAATTCATAAATAATTGAGAGAAATTTCAGTTATATCTATAATTTCTCCAAAATTGCCGAGATAAATTTCGAGTCATTTTAGAGGATTTTACTACTAGGCGCGTGCATCACGTGGTCGTATCTATGCAACCCGGTAGCTTGGTGACCAACAAACCAAAACATTGCCTTTGATATCATTGTGCTTGGTTGGCGTATTGTGGATTTGATGTTTAAGTGAAATTTTGTTTTAAAAATTACTTTTAGCATAATTTCGATATCAATCGAAGATTATTATTCTCTGTCAGACAATATAAAACATGGGTATTTGGAGAAAATATCTCGTTTATTATCTATGAAGATCCATATGTGGTGGAGATGAAAGAAATAAGACATTTCCATGGTAATTACTATAAAAGCTTATTTAGCTAATGAAGGAAGCTGAACACAACCACAATATGTGACAACTTGTAAAAGCTTACATGAAACTTTAAATCATGAATACTAACCAACATGACTATAATCTTCAAAAGTATTCAAAGAAGTCTAATAAAAGAATAATTTATTTGTTTTAACATCTTTTAAGACAATTTAAATTGAATTTTCTATTCCAAGTAATTATTATTGACTATCATCTTTTAAGACAATTTAAATTGAATTTTCTATTCCAAGTAATTATTATTGATTATCATTCATTTTGCTGTTGAGCTATTTGCTTGAAATGATGAAAAACATTTTAGAACTTTAATTATTCTGACCTGCACAAAGCAGAATCATACAGCTTTGCCTATATTTAAAAACAATACTCAGAGTTATCTTTATCGTCCAAGAAACTGGTCTGCTTATAATTTAGAAATAATTCTACGGTGATTTCACAGAAATATAGTGTAATAGATAGGTCTAAATTAAGATCATGCTGATATTTATTGAATGGATATTATATAAAAATTTTAGTTTATACAACAAAACATAACTTATACTCAGCTTGAACAATTTGTTCATCCTGTAGTTTTACTTCTGACCTATAAAATCTGACTCAATTTCAGATACTTTATGTATTTTATGCAGCCATAAATTTCAATAATTACCTTATATTCATTTGAAATATTGAATATCAGATTCTTGAATTTTGAGAAGGAAAAATATTAAGCAAAAAGTTGGGGCTTTCAGTAAGGATTCTGAGACGAATTCATGTGACTGTTCAGTCAATTGAGAAACTTATCTAAGTGATATTTATCAAATTTCTTTACAATTATAATATTTAACTTCTCTTAAGGATAGTTGATACTGAGAATTGAATGATATCTAATAAATTTTTATAGAATATTGCATAAAATCGCACTGGTTCAACTGCTGTTATCCACATTTCTCTTTGTTTTGCTTCATAATCTCTTCTTGGAGACTTATAAAAATTAGTTCTGGGCTTTAGTATTAGTACATCCAACAATACAGCAACTTCTAGGTGAATGATTTACACTCATGATTTTCGAATAATATGACATACAAAAATGACATTTGACAGTTTGACGTTTTTGACGGCACATCTCGTAGATGTAGAATTTAACCGATAGAGCGGAGCCACTGAGAATACGCAATAGGCGTATAGCTGATATTGAAAAACTGATTTCAAAGTTAGTCTCAGTAGAAGCTGAAGCTCAATTAAAAGTGGGATAAGGGTAGCGTATGACCTCCCATCATTCATTATTTGTTATTTTGTGGTTGACAGCGCATTTTTGGAGGAAAATACGCTAATATATTTACTTTGGCTGTCTGACTGTCTGGTATGACGCTGAGTTCTGAGGAACTACAGCACTTACAGACTTGAAACTGATACTAAATGGAAGCTACTGTTTCTTAAGATTGCCCAAACTGCTTGATTTCAAAATCAGTGGTTGTAGAAGATAGTAACTTGAGAAATTTTTGGAATAAAAAGCTTTCATGAATTACCAAAAATGTGCTTTGATCATCAAGCTGATTCTTTGATATTTTTATATAACTTTGATGAAGGTCAAATTATTATTTCATGGTACAGCACATGATCTTCCGTCAGTCAATAACTAAACAATAAACACTAAAAAATCATTCTGAGTTTTTATGTGCACTTTTTATATGTATTACTCAGGATATCAGGACCCGAAAATAATTAGGACATATCATATTATGAAAAGATCCTCGTTTGTAGAAAAACAATCAAGATATGAGATTTTAGTATTTGGCTGAGATCGAGACTTTTCAATTTCACTGAATGTCTTTTGTGTTTATATCACTTCATTTTTATAAAAACTACTTTTGATTTCAAATTCTGTATATTTTATTAGGAGCTTTGACGTTTTTCTTTTTTGGTCATTTATAATTTTATTATTGTTCATAATAAATGGTTTATTAACAATTGATTGTTCCTAACAAATTGTAATTGTTTCATCTTGAATAATTGCACGAAGAGACAGGAAGTTACAAGATATGTATATTTATTGTTATGTATAAAATTCGTAAAGATATGATGGAATCTTATAACTCATTATTTGTGAAGGTTCCTCGTTGGAAATTATAGGAGCTGAACGAAAACTTTATTAATAATTACTGAAATAGATGACTATACCACAAAATTGGCTATAGAATCAATTAAAATTAAATATTTGCTTAATATTGAGAAAATGGGTAGAAAAAAAAAAATACGAATTAAAATTTATATACATTTCCAACTGAAGGATTGGGAGCTCATTGTATTTAATTTGGTATTCCATTTCCCATCTTGATATTTGATAATATCCTGACAAAATAAATTCTTAAGCTTGCTATGAGTTAAGAAGATTAGTTGGACACATGTTTTCAGGTAGCTTCTACAAATAGATTTTTCTTGAAATCTCAGCTACAAACCAATATTTAACCATCTACTGGCAGTAGCTTGAAAATTCACTAGTAGTTGTAACTTTAACCACTATCACTTCAGGTCGCTGTTTTGGAAACGCATCCTTAAACAAAGCTCTCGCACTGGTATCTAAGATTGATGTTTTGGTAGCGTTACCGTGTGCCTGCCGAAATATTCATTTGCACAAAGAAATAGGCAAATGACTATTGTTCAGTTGTTTCCGTATGAATAATAAAAATTTCCACCAATAAACAAAAAATGGCATTTTTAAAGATACTCCAAATTAGATTACGCTCACATTTATATCACGTATGCAGAAAAAAAAAATATATATATATATATATATATATATATATATATATATATATATATATATATATATATATATATATATATATATATATATATATATATATATATATATATATATATATATATATATATATATATATATATATATATATATATATATATATATATATATATATATATATAGGAGACAGTAAATTTTGTAGGCTTAGCAGTCAGGTTTTTTTTTGGCCAATAAAATAAAAGATTTCTCTTTTAAAATTTCGTCTAGCTTTCGGCTTGGTTTAAGCCTTCATCAGGACACTAAAATAGTATTTATTCACAGATCAAGAATTTTTACATATTGATAAGTATAAAAAAACTTATTGCGAATAATACAATATTACTTACATTTTTATGCGAGATTATTTTTAAGAAAAACATCTGTTAGTGAATCGAACAATATACGAATAAATTCAAAAAAATAATGAATTTTGACACTTCATCTGGTGTACAACAGATTTGTATCATTTTGTAAGTTATAAAATAAAATTTTGTTTTGTTAAAACACATAACTGTTTAAAATTGTTAATATGAATAATTTAATAAATTTAACTTCACTATCACAGAAAATTTTTGTAGAAACAGAACTGGTAAAATTTGTCAAGTAACACACATCAGAAATGGAGGATGAAATTTAACATGTTAGAACCAAGTTAATTTGAATTTGAAAAAATATGAAATATGTGACCAATTTCTGAACTAAACGAAAGTTGGCAACGTGACTACAGTACGCCCGCGAGACATAAACATTTTTATAAATACTGTAATGATTGATAAAGCACATCACTAAAATCAATTGCTTTAAGTAGAATTGACATTATTATTTTTGTTCTTATTATTTGCCAAATTTAACAAATAAACATATATATTGCTCAAGTTATCAATATCAGTTTTTTTGTTCATGAAATGTTGGTTTTTTTGGATATGAGTCATCTCCAAAAAATTTCTCTTAAACAAATTTTTTTCCATATCTAATACTTTAACATTTTGGTAATCAATCTGATGTTTTGTTGTGTTTTGGTGGATAGCTAAGGCTGTTGACATAGGTTTTAATTTGTTATCACTTTTGTGAGATGTTATTCTAGATTTTAAGTTTCGTGACGTCTGACCTATATAATGTTGATTGCAGTCTTTACATGGAATGTCATATATTACATTTGATTGGTATGACAATGGATTTTGATCTTTTATATTGGTAAATATATTTTTGACAGTTACGCAGCTTCTTGATGCAATTTTGAGGTTATCATCTTTTACAATTTTCAGTATTCTCGGAGTTAATGTTTCAATGAACGGTACCGATGCATATTTTATATTTTGGGGCTGTGATGGTTCTGGTTGTACTGGTGGAATTTCTGTGCCTGGTGTATCCCTTTGGATGTTAAATAACAAGCTGTTTACCAATTTGGATGGGTAACTATTCTTAAGTAAAATAGTTTTTAGCTTCTGTAAGTTCTTCTGGTGATACTGAGGGTGTGATATCCGTAATATTCTATTTTTTAGGTCCAGAACTACATTTATTTTTAGCTGCTTTGGCTGTTGTGACAAATAATGTATGTACCTTTGCGATGCTATCGGTTTTTGGTACCAGTCCAATGTAATGATATCTGCTGCATCTCTAATTAACAAAGTGTCAAAGAACGGTAGGCAGTTATTGGTTTCCAGTTCCATTGTAAATTGAAGGTAATTGTTGAAATTGTTAAAAATTGATAATATATTGTTTTGTTCTTCTGTAGGAATAGCTGTTACGATATCGTCCACGAATTTCTTCAGGAATGGTAGTTGGAATTTTAATTGTGGAATGCACTCATCGAGTAATGAGTCCATGACGTATTGAGCTATTATCGGACTAATAATTGCTCCCATTGGACTTCCCATCAGCTGTTTGTGAAATTGACTGTCATAGATGCAGTAACTAATGTCAAAAACAAACCGCAATAAATCAAGAAATTCATTCAGAGTTAGTGGAGTGAAGTCTTGAATAATATTCCATTTCTTTGTTATGCTATCGATCGTTATTTGTAAAGTGATATTGCTAAACAGTGATGCAACATCAAGGCTTATCAGTATATACCCTTGTGATATTTGAAAATTGTTCATGAAGTTGGCAAACTCAAACGAATCTTTCGTATAATATTGATTTTCTTTTTCATACGAATTGGTTAATATTTCTGTAAGATATTTTGCTATTTTGCTGTTTGGTGCATCTATTGATGCTATGATTGGTCGAAGCACCAGGTCTTGTTCTGAATTTTTGGTTGGCCATAATATTTAGGTGGCACAGCATTGTAAATCATTAGTGACTTCGCCAAATCAGGTGGTATAATTTGTTTACTTTTCAATTTGCTGATAATTTGATTTGCTTTTTGTTGATACGTTGATGTTGGGTCTCCATTTAGCAATCTGTAGCAGTTTCGGTCAGACAGCATCTCCAGAGATAGATCATGATATTTTTGTTTATCCATAACGCACGTAACATTACCTTTGTCAGATTGTGTAACAATGAGATTAGGATTAGATTTTAAATACTTTTTCGTGCTAAATACAAGTGATGAAGGTAAGATGATTCATCATTGTCATTTAGATAATTTGTGAGTATATTGGTAACTTGAGCCCTACACATATTTTTTCTGATTTCATCAAAGTTGCTAATTATGAATTCAACATCACTTAGCAATTTACGTACATTTACTTGGCTTTGGAGTGGTTTGACACAAAACTTGGGACCAAGACTCAATATAGTTTCAACTTCTGTCGGTACAGAAGTAGACGATATATTTTTAAATCACGATTTTTGAGTACGTAATTTGTTATGTTCAGTATCAATTAACGCTTTTAATTTCAGTTGATTGCTTGTTTTGATTCTATTAAAAAAATTTTGGTTAGTATGATTCTGTTTGATTTTAAAATTATCAAAAATACATTTGGGAGTTAAGTTTAAGATATCTTTTTCTAAATTACTTAATTTGGTTTCAAAACTAGTGATATGCTTTACCGTGCTGTCTATTTCAATGTTAAGAGTCTGTTTCCTTAACCTGTGATACATGTTGTCCAATTTGGCTATATTTTTGGGGTCTCCATGTTGACGACATTTGAGTAGAAAAATCCTTCGATTAACTAATGATGAAATCTTGTTGTTGGTTGTGGCCCAGGATTTATATGCTCGTACAGTTTGTAAGCCATATTGGCATCGTAACATTTGGAAGCACATAACCAATGACATCCACAACAATCCGACCAGAATTTTGACAGATGACCCCAAAAATATAGCCAAATTGGACAACATGTATCACAGGTTAAGAAAACAGACTCTTAACATTGAAATAGACAGCACGGTAAAGCATATCACTAATATTGAAACCAAATTAAGTAATTTAGAAAAAGATATCTTAAACTTAACTCCCAAATGTATTTTTGATAATTTTAAAATCAAACAGAATCATACTAACCAAAAATTTTTTAATAGAATCAAAACAAGCAATCAACTGAAATTGAAAGCGGTAATTGATACTGAACATAACAAATTACGTACTCAAAAATCGTGATTTAAAAATATATCGTCTACTTCTGTACCGACAGAAGTTGAAACTTTATTGAGTCTTGGTCCCAAGTTTTGTGTCAAACCACTCCAAAGCCAAGTAAATGTACGTAAATTGCTAAGTGATGTTGAATTCATAATTAGCAACTTTGATGAAATCAGAAAAAATATGTGTAGGGCTCAAGTTACCACTATACTCACAAATTATCTAAATGACAATGATGAATCATCTTACCTTCATCACTTGTTTTTTAGCACGAAAAAGTATTTAAAATCTAATCCTAATCTCATTGTTACACAATCTGACAAAGGTAATGTTACGTGCGTTATGGATAAACAAAAATATCATGATCTATCTCTGGAGATGCTGTCTGACCGAAACTGCCACAGATTGCTAAATGGAGATCCAACATCAACGTATCAACAAAAAGCAAATCAAATTATCAGCAAATTGAAAAGTAAACAAATTATACCACCTGATTTGGCAAAGTCACTAATGATTTACAATGCTGTGCCGCCTAAATATTATGGCCAACCAAAAATTCACAAACAAGACCTGGTGCTTTGACCAATCATAGCATCAATAGATGCACCAAACAGCAAAATAGCAAAATATCTTACAGAAATATTAACCAATTCGTATGAAAAAGAAAATCAATATTATACGAAAGATTCGTTTGAGTTTGCCAACTTCATGAACAATTTTCAAATACCACAAGGGTATATACTGATAAGCCTTGATGTTGTATCACTGTTCAGCAATATTACTTTACAAATAACAGTCGATAGCATATCAAAGAAATGGAATATTATTCAAGACTTCACTCCACTAACTCTGAATGAATTTCTTGATTTATTGCGGTTTGTTCTTGACACTAGTTACTGCATCTATGACAGTCAATTTTACAAACAGCTGATGGGAAGTCCAATGGGAGCAATTATTAGTCCGATAATAGCTCAATACGTCATGGACTCATTACTCGATGAGTGCATTCCACAATTAAAATTCCAACTACCATTCCTGAAGAAATTCGTGGACGATATCGTAACAGCTATTCCTACAGAAGAACAAAACAATATATTATCAATTTTTAACAATTTCAACACTTACCTTCAATTTACAATGGAACTGGAAACCAATAACTGCCTACCGTTCCTTGACACTTTGTTAATTAGAGATGCAGCAGGTATCATTACATTGGACTGGTACCAAAAACCGATAGCATCGCAAAGGTACATGCATTATTTGTCACAACAGCCAAAGCAGCTAAAAATAAATGTAGTTCTGGGCCTAAAAGATAGAATATTACGGATATCACACCCTCAGTATCACCAGAAGAACTTACAGAAGCTAAAAACTATTCTACTTAAGAATAGTTACCCATCCAAATTGGTAAACAGCTTGTTATTTAACATCCAAAGGGATACACCAGGCACAGAAATTCCACCAGTACAACCAGAACCATCACAGCCCCAAAATATAAAATATGCATCGGTACCGTTCATTGAAGCATTAACTCCGAGAATATTGAAAATTGTAAAAGATGATAACCTCAAAATTGCATCAAGAAGCTGCGTAACTGTCAAAAATATATTTACCAATATAAAAGATCAAAATCCATTGTCATACCAATCAAATGTAATATATGACATCCCATGTAAAGACTGCAATCAACAATAAATAGGTCAGACGTCACGAAACTTAAAATCTGGAATAACATCTCACAAAAGTGATGACAAATTAAAACCTATGTCAACAGCCTTAGCTATCCACCAAAACACAACCAAACATCAGATTGATTACCAAAATGTTAAAGTATTAGATATGGAAAAAAATTTGTTTAAGAGAAATTTTTTGGAGATGACTCATATCCAAAAAAACCAACATTCCATGAACAAAAAAACTGATATTGATAACTTGAGCAATATATATGTTTATTTGTTAAATTTGGCAAATAATAAGAACAAAAATAATAATGTCAATTCTACTTAAAGCAATTGATTTTAGTGATGTGCTTTATCAATCATTACAGTATTTATTAAAATGTTTATGTCTCGCGGGCTTACTGTAGTCACGTTGCCAACTTTCGTTTAGTTCAGAAATTGGTCACATATTTTATATTTTTTCAAATTCAAATTAACTTGGTTCTAACATGTTAAATTTCATCCTCCATTTCTGATGTGTGTTACTTGACAAATTTTACCAGTTCTGTTTCTACAAAAATTTTCTGTGATAATGAAGTTAAATTTATTAAATTATTCATATTAACAATTTTAAACAGTTATGTGTTTTAACAAAACAAAATTTTATTTTATAACTTACAAAATGATACAAATCTGTTGTACACCAGATAAAGTGTCAAAATTCATTATTTTTCTAAATTTATTCGTATATTGTTCGATTCACTAACAGATGTTTTTCTTAAAAATAATCTCGCATAAAAATGTAAGTAATATTGTATTATTCGCAATAAGTTTTTTTATACTTATCAATATGTAAAAATTTCTGATCTGTGAATAAATTCTATTTTAGTGTCCTGATGAAGGCTTAAACCAAGCTGAAAGCTAGACGAAATTTTAAAATATATATATATATATATATATATATATATATATATATATATATATATATATATATATATATATATATATATATATATATATATATATATATATATATATATATATATATATAAGTTATGTAAAGACACATTCTGTCACACTTTGTAATACGATCGAATGATGATTTAATTCCTTTGCCATCCTCCTTATCATCACAGAGTTCATTGCAGGTGATGTAACATTATAAGTATATGCAAGAACTCGGTGGTAAGACAGATGAATTGTTGTATTCTAATTGTTAACATCAAAGTTGCTTGTGTGAGAAATAAAGATTTCTTTTTAAAAACAAATCTTGTGATTTGAATTATAAAAGTGGCGCAGTCGGTAGGATTGCCGAAAAGTAATTTGCGATTTAACGCGAAAAGTTGAAAATTATCGCGATTACGGTCAGTTTCAACTGTTTGTTCGGAATCCTAAATAAAAGAGCCCAAGAGCCGCTACACGCAGTGCCAAGGCCCGATCAGCATCACCAAGCAGCAGTTTCGACTCCAAGAGCACCGCAAGCGAGAGCCGAGTCGACAACTCCACCATAGTACACTGCAACATCATCTCCAGGTCCAAGGGAGCCCGCAGTGCGAGTGCCGATCTGTCAGCTTCCATAGAGCCCGTATACCGAGAGCCAGGAAACAGCACGCGAATGAAGATCGCAATTTCCACTCTCATACTTTTACTATGCTCCTGCAAAGGGACAGAAATAATCCAAAAACTTGACAAAAACTTAGGCATCAATATTTTAGACTTAGGAAATGTTAATATTTATGTAAATTCTTATTACTCATATTATTATTATGATATATCAAAAATTTTGATAGAATTTAGTAAAATAAGTAATTATATTATTGATATAAAAAACAGAATTGACAATAATAGTACATTTTATTATAAGAAAGGATTGAAGACCAATTTAAATATTTTAAACTTCAATTATGAAAAGGTAGGAAGCCAAATCAATAATTTATTTACTAGACGAACAAAACGAGGATTAATTAATGGATTAGGTAATATAATTAAATCTTTAACTGGAAATTTGGATTCACAGGATGGTGAAAAATATGAGAAGTTATTTGAAAAAATTAAAATCAATCAAGAGATTTTACAGAAACAAAATCTTGATAATATTGTTTTGAATAAGGAAATGATACAGAAATTTAATGAACAAATAGAAAATTTATCACATAATGAATTCGTTTTGAAAAGTAAAATTTTACAAATGAATAGTTTATTGGAACAGAAAATTACTCAAGATATTTTATTCCAAATAAAAGACGTCATTAACCAAATAACGTTCATGTTAATAAATTTATTGAATTTGATCGATGAAATAGAAACAAGCTTAACATTTTGTAATTTGAATAAATTACATAGTTCTATTATCAATATTCAAGAATTGAAACAAATAATCAATAGAATTGATTCAGATTTGAGTTTTTGGGGGATTAGTATCCTAATAACTAGCCATTGCAGAATAAATAATGAACGGATTGAATATTTACTTGAAATACCTACGTATAAAAATAATAATCAGAATTTGTTACAAGTAACTCCAATTCCAACAATAATTCAAGATGAAATATTTTTGTTAAACGAAGCTAAAGAATAAATTATAAAAGATAATTCTGATTTGTATTATACTTATGCTTGTTATAATATTAGAGAAAAATATTATTGTAAGACAAATTATATAGAAATAGGTAAATGTTTTCAACAACTTATAAATGAACAAAAGAATGATGATTGTAGCTATCATAAAATCAATGAGATATTTGCCTTATTTAAAATAGAGAATTCAAATTTACTTTATATAGCCAGTTCAAATGAGAAAAATATAGAAATTCAGTGTGATGAATTTGATATCAAACGTAGAATAAAAGGTATTTATAAATTTAATATTAATAATAATTGTAAAATTAATAATTATATATTAGAAAAAAGATTGATAAAACCCAAAGAACTTATATTTGAAAATTTTGATTTTTCTATTGATAGAAATAAAATTTCCAATCAAACTTTAGAATTGAAACACATCAGTGAACAAAATATTGTAATACCAAATATTCCACATATTGAAGACATAACTACCGTTAATCAAAATTATAATATTGTCAATTCTATAATTATAGGAATTATATTCATTTTTGTATTATGTTTAGTGATTAAATATTTTTATGATAATCAATGTAAAAATAAAATATTACAAGAAAAAGAAATACAATTGAAAGATTCAAAAGATATAGAGATTTTGTAAAATACAAAGGAATAAAATCATCTCTTGGCGATGGAGGAGTTATGTAAAGACACATTCTGTCACACTTTGTAATACGATCGAATGATGATTTAATTCCTTTGCTATTCTCCTTATCATCACAGAGTTCATTGCAGGTGATGTAACATTATAAGTATATGCAAGAACTCGGTGGTAAGACTGATGAATTGTTGTATTCTAATTGTTAACATCAAAGTTGCTTGTGTGAGAAATAAAGATTTCTTTTTAAAAACAAATCTTGTGATTTGAATTATAAAAGTTATATATATATATATATATATATATATATATATATATATATATATATATATATATATATATATATATATATATATAAATTTGGTTACCTAATGTTCTCAAGTTGTTCTTATATTCATACGAATCCATATGATAATTTAAATCAAAATAATTCTTTGACACATGGCTTGTTTTTTCAGAGGCATCTTTTTCTATAATTTACCGCACCAATAACAGCACTTCGAAACCTTGAAGTTTCACCTTCAATTTTTGTTTCAATTATTCCTAAAATTTCATTTCTTGCTCTATTTGACTTATCTTTATTACAGTAGTTGCGTAATCAATGATTTGTATGTTTGCTTTTTATATCTATTTTGTATGGATTACTATCACCCTCTGCTACAAATTTTCTATAGTTTATATTGTATAGTCTAACCATCGAAAGAAAGCTCACTCCTAAATTATTTTAAAGATGTGGTTCTCTTTCAAAACATTAAGCTATGACTAGAATTGTGGAGAAAACTGACCTTTACAAGTACCCAATTAGATACTGGGCTAGGAATCCCCAGAAATACATCAACATAAATATTTCCAAAATCACTGGATTACTGGACAAATTGAAAATGATCTTAGCAACCGGCGATTCCCAACTCGACACATTTACAGGTAGTCTCTGCTAATGACTCCCCAACTCGGCATGTACGAATATTTCAGGTACCTGTAGCGATACCCAACTCGGCACACTTGCAGGTAGTCTCTGTTGATAATGAAATGGCTCAGTTACTTGAACAAAAGGAGGACTGGGCATTCTAATGTTTTTAAGTTGAATAAAATCAATTTTATAGTTTCTTTTTTGTTATCATACAAAATTTGAAATACATTGATACAAAATCATAAAATACGTTGGTTGCACCATACAATGAAAATAATAACTTCAGCGTGATCGTGGATTAACTTGACTCGCTCATGGTATACTGCTTTGCACTTTCGAATAACACACCGCCGCTTTACTTCACCAGATAAAAATTTTCCATTTGATTTACTGAATATATGTCGCTCTATAATTATTAGTATTTTACCACGTTGGCTAGTTTTCTCGTGAATTGATATCTTTGATGTTGTTGATTGAAATGTTAGATTGTTAGTGAATAGCTACTGAACAAAACATTATTGTTTATTTTTGTATAATTTTTTCTGAAGAAGACTTTTGGTTAGAGAGTCGAAACGTCAAAATGAAAATAAATATACAGAATTGAAACCAAGAAAGTCTATTTATCAAAACATTTTAATTTAAAATTTTCTTAGGTGGGTTTTTCTGCATACACTATTTTAAGATGTGCCGAGTTGGTCATACGGATAACCACCAACCCTTGATTGATGTCCCATCGGGAGATTAAATGTGCCGAGTTGGGATGTGCCCCTTAGCAACAGGGTTTCAAGGATGTATAAGGACTCATTTGACTCTCCAAGTAACAATGACTGACCGTCGACCAAAATGTGACGTCGCATTCTAGTCATATTGAAGTCATAATGTGACCGTCATATTTAGATGTCATATGACGTTGAACTGACGTCACACGTCAGGTCAAATTGTGGTCATAAATTGACGTCAAGAAATAACGTCATATAATGTTGAACTGACGTTTTAATTGGATGTTATGTTTCAGCATATTATAAAATCATACTTATTCTTTATAAAATTCGTCAGTCATATTTTTTTAGTCAGTGTGGGTACTTCTCAAGTAACCATAACGTCATACCCAGACGTCATTCTGTTACCTCAAATGTATGTAGAATCGACGTTTTTATTCACGTAATTTAAATGTTATATTTAAGTTGTATTGATGTCATAATTTGACATGATTTTTCATACAATCCATGTTTAGACATCCGTTTATTATAAATATGATTTAACCGTCACATGTATCAAAATTATAATCCATATTATTTTAGAAGCTATTAACAAATAGATACAAGAGGAAAATGAGAGAAAAACTTTCTTGCTATTTTTAAGACATTTAAATGTTAGATAAAATGGTTGACGCTGACTGGATATGTAAATAATGTAAGAGATATATTCTTGGGATTTCAGACAATATTTTAATTCTATTTCTTTTCTGCCTTAGGTGCAGCCGAAACTGTAAGGCAGAAAAGAAATAGAATTAAAATATTGACTGAAATCCCAAGAATATATCTCTTACATTATTTAAATGTTAATTATCTAATTTTTTTTTTAATTTTTATTCAAAGAACCTTTGTATTTTTTGTACAAAATATAATTTTTTTGATTAATAAATAATTTTCCAGAGATTATAGGAAGACGAAAGTCACAAAATTATTAATTTTCCTTCTCCAAATTTTTATCAACAAAAAAAAATTATCAAAAAACTAAAAAATTCAATAATTTCTCTTTTTATGAACTTTTACTATTGTTCAATTTAGTTATTCAAGAATAATTTTTTTTTTAATACGAGTTTTCCAGCATTTTCTTTTTTGAAGATGCTCAGAATCATTCGTATTACTCGAGCAGTGGGAAGAAACAGAAAGCGTTTACTAAACGTTAATTCATTTTCAATTTTACTATTTCCAATTTTAAACTCTTCACTGATTTATGGACGAATATGGAGAGTGACATTAATTTTTTTATTTTATTTTGGAGCTATAATCATGTTGTGTAGGCCGAAAATGCGGACGTAATTAGGCTTTTATAGCTCTAGGGCGTATAAAGTTGCCAAGCAACAGCTATTTAAACAATTTAAAATTGTGGACAATATCAATGTCAAACAACTCTACTGCACAACACAAGAAATTGAATAAAGTTGATGAATCACAATTTATTTATTGAAAAACAGTATTACAAACATTCATCTAAACAATATTACATTTTGTGAAAATTTAATGTGCAGTTAGTTAAATTAGATATCGTTATTCCACTGCCATTTGTATTAGCTCCGTAACACACAGAAGACGTGGATGTATTCAATGTCGAACTAGAAATAGACACTTCCCCAGAGATGCTTTGAGCGATCTTAATTTTATTTTGAAGGGAATTCTCTACATAGGACTCCGCTACCTTCTCGGAACGCCACCCACGCAGTTGCTTCAGAGCCCTTGTACCTCCGTCGCTTTCAGCTGAAATAGTGGCAGCACTTCGGCGGAAACAATGCCCGGTATACTTATCTGCATCCGGTAGTTTTAAAAACTCAGCAATAATCCGTGGCATTTTTCCTATAGTGTTCTTGCCCACTCTCTGAGAACTGCATTTACCACCATGATAGGACAAAAACAGACTATCAAGCTTGGTATTTTTACGACGTAAATCAACATATTATTAAAGCAATGTAATCAATGGGACCTCCATTCGGAACAATTGTAAATTGCCTCGGCGTGTAAGTTTTAGTCTTGCGGATCTTTACTAACAGGATCAATCCTTCAATCGTCACATCCTGAACACATAAATCATGCAATTTCTCTCGCCGGCACGCTCCAAACATTCCAAAAATTGTGACAACCTGCAAACAACTATGTATAATACAAAAATTAGACAATTAATTAGTTAGTTAGTTTATACCTTAGTTAGCAAATACGTTATATCTGGTGCCTTTAGCATGAATTCCTGAACGTGTTCTCGTTGCAGTATCAGTGATTTCTTAGATACATCACCCACAGAGTTATTCTTCATGAACTCAGTTACTAACATGAACCTTGATACATCAATACCTTCTTTTACTTTAATCATTTTCTTCAGTTTTGAATGAGATACACCACAGAGATGACGGTTTATAAATCTTTGACTAAACAAAAAGAAAATTATAAGTATCAAAAATAGATACAAGCAATTGTACATCCTTACCATTTGAGATAAGTATACCATAAGTAGTTTTTCATCGCAACTGCTGACATTTTTTGAATGCCGCCACTCGCAAAACTTGTTGTATTCTTTGTTATATAAGTCCTTGGATTTCTGAGGGACTAACTTTGCCTGTAAGGCCTCAAATTCTTCCAAAATTTCTTGAGAATAATTGGAAAAATCCTCCATTTTTATTTGACATTAAATCAAATAATTTCTTTGTAAACAAACAATATAGCAACAACAAAACAATAATCATGCATACATAGAAACCACAACATACCTAAACTTCACAACGCCAGCAAAATGATAATGAATCGATCCCTACTAAATCCTTGAATTTCGAGGGCCAAAATAAAATAAAACGTGGTATGTACCACGGGCATAATCAATATTATAGCACACGAGAAATTTAAAGCTCTCCGCTTCGCGTCGAGCTTTAAACATTCCCTCTTGCTATAATCTTCTGATTATGCCCTTAATACATAAATAACTATTAAGAAGCTCTGCTTTTTCAGCGTGAATGATACGGGAAAAAAAGAATAAAACTTTGATTATTTTACTTTCTGGGAATTATGTTTATTTACAAATTTTAGTACACTGAATGGGACCCAAACAAAATATTTTAGATTTGAGGGATGAATCATATGTAGGCTGATTCCAGCCAAGGCAGGCAAGCACTTTCAGATTTTTCGTGTTTTGTGTTTGACGAAGTTACATACGTATCATTTTCTCCTGTGACAATCAAAGTAAGTTAATTTGTTAATTATGTAGTAATATTCTGCAATTTTTTCAAGCAATACATTATTCATTTGCAGAATGCCAAGTGATTGTATTTAATGGAAACTCGAAGATAGCGGTGATTGGATCTCTCGGTCCAGAAATGGAATACTAGCAAGATGGCCCTATCATCAAAAGAGTTTTCGAATAAAACATAGGAAGATAGTTAAAGAGCGATGGATGAATTCGATGTGTGTGAAGTAGAAATTATGAAATCATTCGGTTTGTAATAAATTGAAAAAAATAGTTTGGCTTTGCACTGCAGTAAATTATATATTTTTTTGATGGTGAATATTTTCTCATATATAAAACTTCTTTTGATGTACAATTATAACTGTTTTTTCTTTCTATTTTGTTTAGTACATTTTTTGTTTTTTTATTGATGTAAATAATTATTTTTGACTATGATAATAATTATATTTTCAGTTCTGTTGAATCCTATTTTGTGTCTAAGTTTATATATATAAATAATAAAATCTACATTTTATTCAAGTTTTTTTCTCATTTACCTGTTTAATTCAATTTTGACGTTAAAATTGAGTAGTAAAGTGACGTTCTGGTATGCTATTAACAGTTATTATTTTGAACGTCATGAATTAACGTCATAAAATATTGTTTAAAAACGTTACTTTCGACGTCATTAGAAAACTTCAATTCTACGTCAGCATAATGGTCTATTTGACGTCACAAAATTACGTCAGTAAGCTACTCGCTGAGACGTCTTGAGGACCATCAATCGACCAGGTCTGTGACGTCGATACAACGTTGTATCTTGGACACTTATGTTACTTGGGTCGTTACCAAAGTATCAGGCAAATAGATAACTTTGGTGACAATTTTTAAAATGTGGCCACCGTGGATTTCTGGTGATTCCGACAGAAATTAATCTTCTTTTAGAATATTCCTACAAGACATATACAACATTTGTTAAAATCAAAATAAATAATGAAAAATATTTTTAATGCACCCCTGTCTTGTTCCCCACTATCCTGTAAATATCATAGTCATCCATCCATTTCAAGCAAGTTATACTAATGTATTTCTGGGACTGGGATTTCCTAATCAGCATTCGAGTGGGTACTTGCAAAAATTATCGGAGCTTGACCGTTATAAAGTCTAGTTTCCTTTGAAATTCGAATAATAGCTGAATTATCTGAAACAAAACCACATCTATAAAATAATTTAAGAGTCAACTTTCATTCGATGATTGAACTATACATCTTCATACTCATTTAAAATCTTTGAGCTAGTATTCCAGCTTCCATAGCTGAAGAACTACCGTTATAATTTTTGTAACATTAGTGTTCATTTGGCACTATATTTTTTTTTGTTTATCTTGTACAAATGCATCAAAATCTATTTTTTCTACAGTCATTATAGAATTATACCAATTCCACACGCTGTAGCGTGCGGAATAGGGATCATTCCGGACGCTCAGAGATTTCTGGGAAAGTCGCGTGACGTCGTGAAAAAACTGTTTCATTGCTGTCATAATTTTATCTCTTTTTGATTCTCTTATCATTCCTCTTCAAACTAGAGTCAATATGAGTGATTTTATCAACATTGAATGAAGCAAATTCTTTTTTTGATTATAGATATTTCCACGGACACCTTTGACTGTAGAAAAAATAACATCCGTCACTCGTGCGGATCGATCATTCCATGCTCATGTGAATTCTGCCACTCGACTTCATCTCGTGGCTGAACTATTCACATTCGCACAGAATGATCTCCATTCCGCACTTGTATCAAAATATACTATTTTATCTCAATGCATAAAACTTTTTCCAAATGTATTTTCAATCTTGACGGTAGCGCTGAAGAAAGCGTTATAATTTTTTCGATAGGATATTTTCGACCAGCAATCATCGTCAACTACCATTTACAAGTGTAACTCTGGCATCAATATCATTTGTTTTGATGGCATACCTGGCTTCTCTCTCAACAGCTTTTTCCATTTGTATTACAGCATAGCTTCTCCCCAACCATCATATACCTGCTCGTGGTATTCTTGATAAGTTTTGCCTGGCATCCAAGGCATGTCTAGTAATCCCATAAACTCTTCTCAATTGTAGTTTCCACCGCCAGAAATCATTATATCGGAAACAGTTGCGCTATTTATATTTAAAATGTCATTTCCAGACTGCTCAGATGGTATGTTAAATATCTGCTTGCACATAATGCATTTATATTTGAAAATCTACTGTGGTCACACAGTACATCCCCGACCATTAATTTCTTGGCCAGTTTCATCGCTTTTTCAGAAATTCAGAAAATCGCATCTATTAATTGCAGTTTTCGAAGTGAGAGCTTTCATTGTAAAGTGGCAGTTGAAGATTATATTTTAGTACTTACAAAAAATGAGTATTTTTTGAAATAAAGAGTCTTTTTTCAGACTTTAAGGGTTTCCAATTCATTGGAACATACAGTTCCGACATTTAATCGTCAAAAGTGTAATTTGAAGATAGTAACGGGGACTCCACTAATTACTTATTTTTAATATCTACTGAGCTTATCTCCCCAAGAGCTTCAAATTGATTCCAAACTAAACATCATTTAGATGATTTGTAAGAGAAACAATTGACCATCATTTGAATATCCTCTTTGAAACTTTTACTAGAATTATCCCTGCAAGAGCTTTCATTTAATGCTAAACACGATAGAGCCAAATTACATATTTCAAAAAAACAATTAAGGAACGCTTGCATGTGATGTCCAAATATAAGTGATAATAATTTCAATTACAAATCATGATTCCTATTATTTCTTTGCTTCAGAAGAATATAACGAACAAAAGAATCGCTGTTAATTTTGAAGAATATTCCAGGTGAATATTGTGCCAAATTATTCGAAGACTAATTTTGGAAATTTCATATTTTATGATAAATACTACCGTTTAAAATTTAACGCGAGAAAACTAAAAAGCTACATTGATAAATTCTGATACCACTAGTAGAAAAAAACTGCTCTACCAACATGAACCTAGACAATTGATGAAAAATTTAAGTATAAAATCGTATAGGGTACAATTAAGTGAATAACAGAATGATCAGATGTAGCTTGAAGTGTTTTATGAAAAAAACTGTATATCTATAATCCATCGACCAGTTGCTTCTGTCAATAGATGTAAAAAATTGGAAATAGTGTGAAAATTCAAAAATTTCGATATCATATGATTGAAATAAAATAAAGATGAACTTTTATAAAAACTCTATACTCGCCTTTTCATACAAAATATGAAATTATAAATAGAATTACCTACCTATTCAATAATTATTGGTCCGTATTCCCACCTCTTAAAAGTGCGCTACTTCAGAAAAAGTTTTTTAAAAAAAAGATAGCGCTATATGATAAAACATGAGATGGTAAGAGAAACTGCATGATTTTGCGGGAAGTAGTGCGACTAGGAGGTGAGAATCTGAACCATTGTTTTTTATGGATCTAATATATTCCGCAGTATCAAACTTTGCACAAAATTAACGCATCTCATGCCTCACACTACCAATTCAGTATAACTCCAGAAAATTTGCAATCGTACTATTTTTCTGTTAACCTTGGAAGGAATTTTCTTCCCAATACAGAAAAAATTGAAAAGAGACTCACATCTACCCTGCAGGATAAATATGGAGTGGAAATGGCAGAAGGGCGAAATCCCGAAATTAGAATATCAGGAATTGTGAATTTGTTCGAAACGGAACATGCAAATTTCGACAATTCCAAAGAAATTATCGAAAAAAGTATATAAGCTCAGAATAGGCTTACAGACTTGGCATTCGTGGAAATGGAACATATAAAAGAATATACTTTTGAAAGAAAATCGTACTATACTGCTATAGTTTAAGTAGATAATAAAACTTTCAATACAATCATGAATGGAGGCAAAATCAATGTCGGTTGGAACAGGTGTGAAGTACGTGAAAATATAAAAGTACTTACATGTTATAAATGCAATAGATACGGTCACAAGCTTGATAGCTGCAAAAATAATATAACTTGTCCTAAACGCGCAGGACAGCACGAAAAAAAGACTGTACTGCGGAAACGACTAAATCTACTAATTCCTCATATGCCAAAAGAGTTTCAAACTTAAATGTGGATGAATGTCATGAGATCTGGGGTTAGAATTGTAAAGTATATAACAGAATACTAACGCAGCTAAGGAATAAAATCATTTATTCCACGGAATAGCAGTCACAGATAAAAAAACAGCGAAAAATACATTTCTTGTTCAAATTCCCACGGTATTACGAGTAACATCAGTGAAATTGAAAATTTTGTAATAAATACTAATCCTTTAATCATGGCGTTACCTGAAACGCATCTAACAAGAGTAATTGGCGATAACGAAATCAATATATCAGGCTATAAAATCTACAGATTAGATTCAACATCTAGATACACCGGAGTAGTCATGGCTTACATTCATGAGTCGCAGTTGTTGGTGAATATAAACTTCATATGAATTACTGGACTCTTTTTCTACAGATAGATGTAGGAAGAAAAGTGTATGTTGGAATTGTGTATCACTCTCCCAACAGCAATCATGATGACTTTCTCTCTTTCTTGGACGATTGGACCGAAAATCATATATCTGACAGCAATGTTCAAACTATATTGATAGGTAATTTTAATCTCAATTGGAACAGTGACAATCAAAAAACTAATGATTGAAAAAAAATTTCCTTCTGTCAGGACCATATCAAATAGTTACTGAAAATACACAAATTTCGAAAAATTCGGCCTCATTAATAGACCTTGTAATAACAAATGACTTGCGTTTAGAATGTAATGTTTTGAAATCTCCACAAATAACTGATCACAGTATTCTAAGTATTCGCATTAATGGTATTGCAACCTCATGTGATAAAAATAAGATTATAAAGAAGCACAGAATAGATTTTAATAAAGTTATTAATAGATTATTAGATGCAAACTGGGACTATAACAATGTTGATGTTGATAAACTCTATCAAGAACTCATTCAAGCTTTAATCAATGCCGCAAATGGAGCAAAAGTTGAAATAACAGTTAAAAAAAATAAATCTTGGTTCAATAACGAAGTCAGAAACATCCTGAAGTATAAAGATGAGGCCTACGTCAAGTTCGTGACAACTTACACTGAAGAAAATTGGGACAACTATATAAAGTATTAAGAAATAGAGCAGCTAACAAAATAAGAATTAGAAAACGGGGAGATTTGGAAAATAAAATTGACAAGAATAAAACACACTCAGTTAGAATCTGGAGCACTTTAAAATCAATGATTAGCGACAAACAAAACCATGAAGTTTCTTCCAAAATAATATTCGATAATGAATGCATCAAGGACGAAAAATCTATTTCTCAATATTTCAATGATTTCTATGTTCAGACTACACAACTAATTTATAATTCCATACCTGTATCGTGTATCTATACTACAAAGTCATGCAACTCTTTCAGAAGAATCAAGTGTAAGAATTAATAAATTCCAACAAATTAACATCAATCAGCTAAAAAAATTGTTATATTCTCTTGATAATAAGAGTAGTACAGAGGGAGTCCATACAAAATTGCTAAAAGAAACATTCGATGTTATAGGCTATCCTTTATTGCATTTGATTAATACTTCTCTAGAGAAAGGTGAAATACCTAATGCTATGAAAATTTCAACAATAATACCTGTAGAAAAAGTATCTAAATGAAAGAAAGCAGAAGATTATCGACCAATTAATATGCTTCCTGTTTGTGAGAAGCTGATCGAAAAATTGGTCTACGAACAAATTTTAACTTTCATAAACGACAATAAATTTTTCTCCCAACATCAGTCCGGTTTCGGGAAAAGCATTCGTGTGAATCGGTACTTCAGCTACTTCTATCAATTTGGAAAAACAATATTGATATTAAAAAGCTTGTGTGCGCAGTTTTCCTAGATTTAAAGAGAGCTTACGAAACTATAGACAGGCAGTTACTTTTAAAAAAATATTTAAGTATGGTATACGAGATGTAGCGTTAAAATGGCTCGAAAATTATTTGCGTGACAGGCATCAGAAAGTTAAATGAAAAGAAGAACTCTCAGAAGAAAATTTGTGCACAATTGGTGTTCCCCAAGGTAGTGTTTTGGGGCCACTTCTATTTCTGCTTTATATAAATGAAATTGTAGCGAATGTGGAAAACTGTGATATTCATCTATTCGCAGATGACACGCTTTTGTATATGACAGGTGATAACTTAGAGACTATAAATGAGTTGATAAATAGCGACTTAAAAAGAATAAATAATTATGTGAATGTAAATAAGTTGAAAATTGATAATATGAAGAGTAAAGTTATGATCTTAGGTACAAATAATTGTAATAATGTGGATGTCAACATCCAAATTGATAATACACGCTTAACTTAAATAGATGGAGAAATAAAATATTTAGGAGTGCTTCTCGATAACAAATTGAAACTGAAAGAACATGCCCAGTACATAATTAAATGAATGGCAAAAAGAGTGAATTTACTGTATCCTATATCTGGTTCTTTCTCGCAGTGGACTAAAATCACTATATATAATTCTTTCATACTACTCCAGTTGAATTATTGCCGCTCCATTCTTTTTCTTTTACAATAAAAAGACTTAGACAAAATTCAAAAAATACAAAACAGAGCAATGAGACTTATATTGAAATGCAGTGAACGCACAAGCTCCAGTATCATGTTGACAAAATTGAATTGGTTGAGTGTTGCAAAGTACATAGAAATGAATTGTATGATTTTTATATACAAAATAAAAGATATAATGTTATCTATGTACTCGCAAAATATATTAAGTTCATGCAAATTCACTCACGAATTTAATACTAGAAATGGAAACAATTTTAGAATACCTAAATCAAACCAGGCTAGTGCTGCTAATGGCATCTTTCATAAAGGTTTGAAATCTTTTAATGATATCCCACTATCTGTTAAGCAATGTGATACACTTATGGCCGGTTTAATAAAAGACCAAGTGAATCTATTCTCAAAATAAATGTATTCTTCTCAACAAATTCTAATCGTTTTGAATTTCTTTATGACAACAGAATTATTTCTCTCAAAAAATCGACTGCCATTTAGCAGAGTAAATTTCATCTACTCTGGAAGTAAATTACTCAACTCTTTATAAAACCTGGCCTTAGAAAACTTAAAATTATGTTGAGATCATATTATATGAGTATATCGTCTCCTACCATACTTGTATACTTGTTGGAAATATTTATTTTAGTTAAACTAATATACTATGAAATTGTACTCATTTATCAATGTTTTTCTTCTTTTTCTTAGCAATTCATGCTACTAATCAATGAATTATTATTATTATTATTATTATTATAACTGACTCACAATTTCAATGAAACCGTTACAACTGCAAACTATGTCTGGTCCACTGTAATACAGTGATGTTAGAAAGAATGGCGCTAGAGAGCAGTATAGTACAGCCATGAAAAATAAACTTTTAAGGCGATTTCGGGCGACATACCCTTTCACCTCCGTTCACTTGGTTGCGGTAAGCTGCGGTATACTTCGGTCAAAGATATCGTCAAAAATTTGAATCTCATGTCTTGAGGTAAGCAATACCCGCGTCATTCAAAATTTATGTTGAATGAATATGAGGTATCTAGTAGTCTTCTTGAAATATAATGAAGAAGATAACATTATCATAAATACAAACGGAGAAGTTTTGTAATCCATTTGTTCTATTTGAACTGCGCTTTTTTTGTGAAAAAGATGGATGTGAGCAAGAAAATCAAATTGTGTATGTACTTGGACGAGTTTAGTACCACAGTAGTTAATAACAGTGCTTCATCTACATTTCTTCGTAGAAAAATTCCTATAATATTTGTGGTTAGGAGATATGTGTAAAAGTAAACATTATAGAATACCAGAATTCTACATAAAATGGATCTGCAACTACTTGAATTATGATTTTCTCCCTGCATTTCCGTATGTATCTTTATTAATTGCACATTTATTAAACAATTTATTTTGCTTATCATAAGAAAGAAAACAAAAATAACCTAATAAACTTCAAACTTTAAATATTCACTACATTTGACATTTCTTAAAAGAGGACAGAAAGATATAGAGATAGTGAACGCTCATCAAACCCTCATAACAAGACCGTTCAACTTGGAGCACTAATCCAAGCTTACCGAGTTATCTTATGGCCGCCTGAATGAGTAAACCCAAGTGAACGCAACATACCGCAACTGAACGATTTTCGCCAGAAATCGCCTTTAGATCTGATTCCCTATACAAATATTTACTTTATTATTGTATCGATATGATTAAATTTTTCAAAAGTTGTTCATAAAGGTTCAAGTCTCTTGTTTTAGATTTTGCATATTTTGCTTCCGATCCTTTCAAAATGAGATTCAAAAAGGTTCAACTTTGTGACAATTTGTTACCATTTTCTGAAGAAGATAGATAAATAATTGAAAAAATGGCACAGGGAAACATAACTTGACCTTTCATCTTTCCATATTTCTTGATTTCATGACAAAAATATATACCAATTGAGCCGTAGTTGTACAGGCGCAAAGCGCTTTTTGGACGTGAATTTTAGCTGTACAGAATGCTCTCAAATATTATAATAACAAAATATGACTCTCTGGAAAACTGCGGTTTCGACATCTGAACAAGCATGTCTAAAAATGACAGTTCGACTTACATCCGACATTTTGGTTAATAACAGTGCCCCCATCGGTAATTTTACTCGCGAATTTTCAACTGTTCGCATTGCAATATCAGTGCTCACGCTATTGCCAGAGTGAACGCTATTAAGCGACGAGTCAGAGGCAACTGTTAAAAAATTCAAATCATGCAGTCGCGCAAGTTATATTTTCAAACGATTTTTTATTTGATGATGATAAGGATGAATAACTTGGTCAATTATTGGTCAAGAGAAAATTGTGGAAATTTGGGATGTATTACACACAACAATAAATTGAAGGTCAACTTTTGAAAATTATTGACCAATAAATTGTATCGTGTATACAGGCATGCGTCCTTATTTGGGAGAATTATTTTTGAAACCTATTGCCAACTTATACATTCTTGTCGGAAAACTCAAGGAAGCAAACTTTAGCGGAGCGGCCCGCATCGTAAAAATTCAACTACCGCTTTGTGTGAGTGTTCGTTGAGAAGAAATGACTGTACTAGCGGTTTGATAAACATTGAGCTTGGTACATCGCGTTATAGAACGTGAGTTCGGAGAAATGAAGAACTCAAGTTTGAAATAATGATGGTTGCGTCGCATAGGGTTTCTGTGTGGCGTGATTTTGTTGTTTGAGTGGAGAGTGAGGAGAGTGCTATGATTTACTGATCAAGGAAAACATAAGGGTGCTTCTGAAAAAAAAAAAAAATAATAAAAATTGTTTCATTATCTTTGTTTCTATGATTTGTTAAAACCTGGTTAAAACAGTTACAAATTGTCCACGAAATGATTCATGGCCGATTCCACGATCTCGAGTTAAATTAATCCGGTTTAAATGGCTCATTTCCTTGGTAACAATATCAATTTCAGCATTTTTTGTGTCATCATTGGCCAATCAAATAAATTAAATTAAATTAAACCCAGTTTATTGGCTAACTCCCCGTCATTTAAACCCAGGTTAATTCAACTCTCGGTCATGAAATCGGGCATTTGTCGCATTTTTTCTGAGATCTGGAAGAAATATCTCTTTATACCTACAAATGTCAATTGATTGAATTTATTGTTACTGTTGAATTCTTTAATAAAGTTATTCATTGTTTCACATCCGTATATTACTTTGGAGAAGTTTTTGTTGGGAATTTGTAGTGAGTTAAAGAAGATTCAAGGCTGGTTTTTATTATTTCAATTTCATAAATAAATACAAAATACTACGAGACACAAAGTAAAGATCTGCAAATAGAAGGTCCATTTTGCTGGTCCAAGTTTACACCTGCTGGTAGAAGACCAATCATACTAATTCCAGAGCCTCTTCCTAATTCAAGAAATTTATCAGAAGCCCATATCAATCAAAGAAGATCGAAGATATGGAACTAAATTCATTAAATATATTTCTATTTAGTAATTTCCTTGGTCTAAAGATGGGTAGTATTCTTGTTGTTCTTTCCTCGAACGGCTTGTTGCGTTGCGCAGGACGTTGGTCGGCGAAGCTAATCTCCTTGGCTTGTTTCTAAATTATTTTCAATTAATTTTATACAGTCCACTTTAATATCGTTACCAAATGATTTATTTACTTTTCTCAATTATCAGAGTACTAGAAAATCTGATATCTTTTACAGATAACGAAAAAATAAATCCCACATGAAATGGAGTGAGCCAGAAAGATACACTAGATTATTTCATGCTCCAGCTCAAAATTTCATCCGCTTCCCACTTTATATATCCATCAGCTGATTGATTCTGATTTGTTCATGAATATAGGGAGTGAGCGACGGAAGTGTTGACCTCTGGCGGCAGCAATTCAAACTAGAAAAACCGAGATGGATTTGAATTATATTGGAAATCATATGAAGTTTTGTCTTGAAAGACTGTTTCGTTTTTTCGAACAAACTCTTCCAAGCGACTTTCATGTGGGCGAGTGCGCAGTGAGTCAGTACAGTGAAGTGGTTGAAGTTCGCGTGTGTTATCGCCCATGCTAAAAGATTGACTTTCAAATATAATATTTCTTTGATCCATATAATCCAGTTTAAGTTTTCATTGTATTTATCTGACGTTAAATAAAAAGTTAACTAAAATCTAGTTACAAGTGGCTGCCCAACGTGTCGCCGATAAATACTGATACAAGTGAGGTTATGTGGAAGAAGTACTGCGCGCGAAAGTAGTGACCGGTAAACATAGATCGCCGTGGAAGTTACGTCTGTTTTTTATTTTGTCGTGCTAACGTCGTTGCATCAACGTTATAATGCCACCGAAAATGGATCCAAGTATAACGCTAACCAATGAACAATTCCAGGAACTTTTAACGCGTTTAACGGTAAACCAAGACCATGTTCGGGAAAAACTGAATGTCACACCGCCAGTAGTAAACATAGTGTCCGAAAATTTTTCGAAATGTACGTCGCGATTCAATGGACAAGAAACTGCGGACGTTGGAGCGTTCCTAGATGCGGTAACAACTTACAAAGAGTGCGCTAATGTCAATGATGACAACGATCTCCGAGGTCCATCTATGCTGCTGGAAGGAATAGCTGCCACCTGGTGGATGGGTATTAAAAGCAGTATCACTTCATGGAATGTAGCTGTTAACGCATTACGAGAGGCGTATTCTCGAAAACTACCTCCTCCGTTATTATACCGTGCCGTTTTCGAACGTGAACAAAGAGACAACGAAAGTACTGAGATGTTTGTGTGTAACATACGCGCATTGTTGTCACAGTTGCCATACGCGCTACCTATCGTCGCACAGCTTGATATCGTCTACAGATTACTCAAGCGCGGGATACGAAGTCGGTTAACGCGTGATGATTTCGATTCGTTCACAATTTTGTCGAAGAAATCGCGAGACATCGAAATGTCTTCACGGGAAATGACTCAAAAACCGCAGATTGAGTCAAAACCACAAGCGGATAACACTGAAAAAAAGGCCAAGTCCAGTGTTCTTTTTGCATATATTTTGGACATACGGAGACAGCATGCCGAAAGAAAGCTCAAAACAAGGAAAGCGAGAAGTCTCAATCAAAGACTCTAGTATCGTTACCTGCTGCAACAGCCAAACCGCAAGTAACGTGCTACGGGTGTGGTATGCCTGGATATATACGCAGCATCTGTCCAACTTGTAAACCTACTACGAGTGACGATATTATGACGTCAAATGTCTTCTCATTCAACTCAAATGTGACCTTGAGAAATTCTACAGATCATCGGCCAATGAGCGCTGTCAACGTGAAAGGACAGAAAGGATTAGTATGCCTGGACACAGGATCACGAGGAAGTATCGCGGGTGCAGAGTTGCATCAGCTGCTGTTAGCACAAGATTGTACTCCTAAGCTTCAACAGATCACAATGCAACTAGCTGATGGAGAAAACCGATCTGTCACAGCGCATTTCTTTGACGTAGATATTACTGTCAATAATCGACCTGTATGTACTACACTTATAGCGATACCAGAACATCCTAAAAGTAAAACACTACTTGGAGTAGATTTTATCAAAAGCGCCAACATCATTTTGGATCTTCATAAAGATGAATGGTACTTCAGTGACAAACCGAACAACCGTCAACAGTTCTTGAAAGAAGAATTACCCACGACAGTAGAAACGGTTAATTACGTGACCGATAAAAATACATCTCTTAGAGAAGAAGAGGCTGTACATTTGGAAGAGGTGCAGAGAGAACAAATCAATATGTTACTCAACGTGTTCTGCGATGTCTTTTCCTCAAGTAAGAAACCTACACCTTTTGCTGAACACGCAATTCGTGTCACGACATTTCTTTCTAAGGTTGATAGATCGTCTTAAGATGGGACTAAAGAACGTGCTCATCCTAGCATATTTGGTACTATCCACGTCTTTCGTAAAACACCTTGAGGACCTTCGTCAGGTATTTCAGCGTCTGCAACAATTTGGATTGTACGCAAATCGCTCCAAATGTTCGTCCGTCTGCCCCGAAGTCCGATAATTAGGGCACGTGATCCCCACCGAAGGTATAAAACCAGATCCTCAGGAAATAGTCGCAATAACAGAAATGCCGACACCTAAAAATGAAAAACAGGTACGTACATTCCTCCAGACCGAATCGTGATTTCGGAGATTTGTACCGGGATATTCGAGCATCGCTAAACCACTCAGCGATCTAACGAAAAAAGATGTACCGTGGACTTGGGGAACCGACAAAGAAAAATCTTTTGAAACTTTAAAGTCGCTACTTTTAACTGCACCAATCTTAAGACAAGCTGATCATACGAAGCTATTCATACTCAAGACAGATGCTAGCTCGTATGCATTGGTAGCTGTTTTACTCCACGGGGAGTCTCCCATGGAACGGCCTGTAGAATATGCAAGCCGGTTATTGACTGACGCGCTATTATAAACAGCGATAATAACATACCGCAGATTACCCCACATCTGCATCGATTGGCCGATACAATTATTGCTGCACGTGAAAACCAAAAGAATCGACAAGACGCATCTAAGGTCCAAGCAGATCGTCGTCGTCATGACGTTCCGCCGTTCAGAACAGGTGACAAAGTACTAGTAACGGTGCATGCTCTAAGCAAGGCTGTCGATGCCTACACATCCAAGTTTGCACCAAAACCAGATGGTCCGTATCTTGTCCGCAAGCAGATATCGCCAACCACGTACCAACTGGCAGACATTACGAATCCCAATCAACTTGTCGGGGTATATCACGTGTCCGCCCTTACTCCCTACGTACCTGGTACTGAACCAGTAAGTCCAGTACGCCCGATCATGGTAAAGGTAGGTAGAGGACGTCCTCGCAAATAATTGAAAAATCCGTTAGCGCTGCCTGCTACAGATACATCGCTTTCGCCGCGCCGCAGGAGAGGACGCCCACGTAAAACTTCTTGTGTCAAGCACGAGGACGATAGCTTGACACAAAGGGGGGGAATGTAACCGAAGCCGCTCCTGAACAAACCCTTCCAAGCGATTTTTATGTGGGCGAGTGCGCAGTGAGTCGGTACAGTGAAGTGGTTGAAGTTCGCGTGTGTTATCGCCCCTGCCAAAAGATTGACTTTCAAATATAATATTTATTTGATCCATATAATCTAGTTTAAGTTTGCATTGTATTTATCTGACGTTAAATAAAAAGTTAACTAAAATCTAGTTACAGTTGAGAAATATTTTATAATAGAAAACTACTATGAAGTCCAGACGATATTATTGTATACCACAGTGCTATAGTTATAAGAGTGAATTAATAAGTATATATTGTTACAAAAATTTCGTCTGACGTCTTTTTTTTTGTACAATTGTTTTCCCATTGCATACCCATGTCGCCATCTATGTAACAGATTCGCACTAATTTTGTAAAATAGTACGTGCGTATGACACTTGATTGAAGCGCTAACTTAGGGAATATGCGCGTCTGGTTCTTCCTCTTCCGTCCGAGCCGTTGTTGCAGACGGGTTGTTTTTGAGCAGTCCTGTGATTTTTCTTGTTGTTCTGAATTTGGTGATTATTTTATTTAATTAAAATCAGTGTTATTATTTTGTAAGTATTTCGTTTATTATTTTTATTCACGTTATTCCAAATTTAGTATTATTTTTTCTAGTGATTTCATTTGAGGCGACCCGCGTGGTCAACCTTTTATTTTGGAAAATTTATCTCTTTCATCCTTAGTTCTTTGTCAGTTTTTTGTGCTCAAAACCTTTTTACTACCTTGAAACTTTTATACCAAATTGATATTTTTGTTCTAAATTTATTTTTTCTAAATTTTACAATAGCGTAGGCAATAGCCGTTCCGGTCGAAGGAGCTGGTCTTTTCCTCTTTGGGAGGTTATTATTGTTTGTTGTCCTTCCTCGGGAAGATTCGTTTAATTAATTCTGATGTTTTATTTTCAGATTAGTTCTGATAATCATTACTATTGATAGTGTTTCGTACACATGTTCTAGTTGCTACTTGCCCTAATTTACCATACTATTCCGTCTACAAGAGTAGACATTCTTTTTTGTAATTTACCGGTTTCTCTGTATTTCTGTTTTAAATTTTTTTCCACTACCAAACGCGATCAGGCGGATATCGATTCGGTGATACGCGATTTTTTTATATATACACTCGAAGTAATAAAACCTACGAGATTTGTGGCTATCTTCGTTCCTCTCTTTACCTTTCCTCACCTAAGTATGTGAAATGTATGAATGATTAGTGAAAGTGGTTGATAATAAATAATTTAACTATATTTTGGATCCAACGCGTTGCGGATTTGTCATTCAACAACTCGTAGTTTAGTTTCTTACGTTGTTTTTGAAGTTTTTTGTTTCCAAAGCTTAAAATATTTTGTTGTGGGCTTTAGTTCCCGTTTTTAAGCTGGAAAATCCTACGAGTTTGTGAAGATTGATCCAATTTTTTTAGTAACGAACCACGTTCGTAAATTTATCGACTCGTCGCTTATAAATCCTTTTTTTTGTCCTGCTAGACTTTGTATTTTCTTTGTTCTTCTCTTTAATGCTCAGCGTAATTTTTTTTTTTACTTTGTAAATTTTTAGTGCACTATTTAAAATCAGACAAATAAATAACTGACTGATTATTTTATTTAACTTTTACTAAATTTACAGTCTATTCGTTTTTGATTTGAATCTAAATTTATTCATTCAAGTTTAACGCTTCACGTTTGAAGAGAGCTCTCCAATTTTTTTATAGGAACCTCCTGTTTCAGTTGAATTGGATACTGGTTAAGTTGTTTGTTTTTAGTGTAAACTGCTAGGAATCTTAGGGACGAGTGGCCACTTGAGACTAGTTTTTGACCAACTTCAAATTAAGAAAAACATTAACACGTCTACGAAATTAAGAAGAACATTAATATCTCCTGAAGTTGACGACCAAGCGCACGGCCAACCTTAACACCTTCAAGGACCGTTGGGTATTTATCAAAGCCCTATAAGACGCAAGATCCACTTTACTTAATTCAGGGAACGTTCTTGTCCGACGTTGTTTTTGTGGCTACCAACTCGACATCTATCTTCTCTGCCGATACTAGTCTTGAGTTCCGCCTGAAGAGGATATTTAGCTAGTTTTGTAACGTAATTTTGAACGTCTGTGACGTGCTCTCCAGTTTCCTTTTGGCTGCTGCAGTGAGATTTTTTTTTGTATAATAGCTTCAATCATTTTCGTAAGTTACAAATTTTTTGAATTTTAATTTTTGGAACTATTTTCTTTAAATTAATGATATTATTATTATTATCGTTCTACATCCGCTATTACCCTTTCGAGTGTCGGGATGGTTCGGTTTGATTTAGTTCAAATTGCTTATTAAATCCTTCCAAAGTTTTCTATTCTCTGCTACTCGTTTTGCTTCTTTACAGCTAATGTTATTTTTTGCTAAAATTTTTTCTATTGTGTCTTGCCATGTTTTGGCTGGTCTCCCTCTTTTGCGTTTCTTGGTTATTCTTGTGCTCCATACTTTTTTTGTTTGTATTGTATCCGGCATTCTCATCAAATGTCCGTACCATCCTAGTTGTTTCTTTTCGATTGTCCTTTGAATGCTTTCGACGTCTAGATTTCTTCTTATCTGTTCATTCCTAACCTTATCCATTCTGCTGATACCCTCTACTCTTCTTAAGAACCTCATTTCTGCTGCTTGGATTTTGCTTTTATTTCTCTGGTTTAACGTCCATGATTCGCTCCCATATATCAGCGTTGGTCTATATATTGTTCTATATAGTGTCATTTTGGTTTCCTTTGATATTTGTTCATTGCTCAGAATCATTTTGTTTACTGAAAAATATCTTCTATTTGCTGAAAGGATTATTCTGTTTATTTCTTGCTCCATACCTCCTCTATTTTCTAGTGTCACTCCCAAGTACCAAGTATGTAAATTCCTTAACTTGTTCTATTTCCTTTCCATCAATTGTTATATTAGTTATCGTATCTTCCTTTGATATTACCATTAACTTAGTTTTTTCTGCATTTATTTTCATTTTGTGCTTTTTCAGTTCGTTGTCCCAGACATTCAAATTATGCTGCATGTTGTTCTCATTATTTGCCATTATTGCCAAGTCATCTGCAAAAACACACTCTGATACTGATGTGACTGCTAGATTGTAATATCCAATTTCTACTTTTTTTATTTCGTTTTTAACTCTTTTTTGGATGGTATCTAGAAATATAATAAACAGTAAAGGGCTTAAGGCTCCTCCTTGTCTTAGTCCCTGTGTAGTGGTAAATTCTTCCGAGGTTTCGCTACCGGTTCTTACATAATTTGTTGTGTTCTGGTATATACTTTGGATTGCATTAATCAGGTCGTCATCTACCTCTCTATCCCTTAGTATCTCCCACAACTGATTTCTTGGTACCTTATCAAACGCTTTTTCTAAATCGACAAATGTGATGAAAAGTTAACCATCTTGTAATGTTTTTTCCTTAAGTGTCTTAATAGTAAAAATGTGGTCGTGCGTTGAAAGTCCCTTCCTGAAGCCCCTTTGTGTTGTCTCTAGTTTTGATTCTATTTCTTGTCTAAGTTTATTTTCCAATATTGCTTCATAAATTTTTGCCGTTGCACAAAGAAGGGATATTCCCCTATAATTATTACAATTTCTAGAATCTCCTTTCTTATGTATGGGAAATATAACTGCTTTTTCCCAATCATTCGGAATTTCTTTTGTTTTCCATACTTTATTAAGCATATTTAGTAACATTTGTTCTCCTTCTTCCCCCATGTACTTCAGTTGTTCTGCTTTCATCATGTCGTGTCCCGGTGCTTTACCATTTCTTAGTTTTTTAAGTACTGTTCTCACTTCCTCCATGCTAATATCTTCTGTGCTGCTTGTAACACTATTAGTCCATCTTTGGTGTACTCTATTATTCGTATTCTGATCTTCCTTTAATAGTTCCTTGAAATGTTCTTTCCACCTTTCCATTATTTGTTTTTCTTCTCTTATTATATTTCCCTGTTTGTCTTTTACTTGTTTCAATTGTATTTGTTTCTTTGTTTCATATGTTTTGAGTGTTCTATAAAATAGTTTTTGATTTTCCTTAAAATTTTCTTCTAAGGTGTTCCCGAATTCTTCCCACGCTTTTGTCTTGGCTTGTTTAATGACTTGTTTTACTTTTATTCTTTGTTTCTTATAGCTTTCATAATCTTCTCCCTTCTTTGTTTGTAGGTAGATTTTCCATTTCTGTTTCTTCTTCTTTACTTCTTCTTTAATTTTTCTATTCCACCAGTGTGTTTGTCTGTTGTTTTTTGTGTTTTTAATTATCCCGCAAGCTTGTTTTGTTGCTTCATTTATTATGTATTTAAAAACAGCCCAAAATTCTTCTACGTTGTCCGTCGTTGGCAATTGTGAACTCTGTATCAATTTAGTTATTACATCTTGGTATATCTCTCTTATTCCTGTATTTTTTAGCCTATCTACTCTGAGTTTCTCTATTCTTGTTTCGCCTCTATTTATATTTTGTCCTCGTTCAACTATTTCTTCAGTTTTGATTTTTGCTACTAATAGGAAGTGATCACCTCCAATTTCATTACCTCTCTTAACTTTTACATCGTTTACGTTCTTCTTCTGTGACTTATTAGTGATTATATAGTCTATCAGGGACCTTTCATTCCTGTTCTTGACTTCTCGAGTGTATTTGTGTATTTCTTTATGCTCGAAAAAAGTGTTTAGTATTTTGAGTTCATTTATTATACAAAAGTCGATTAATCTGTTTCCATTATTATTTTTGACCGGTACTCCATATTTCCCCATTATTTCTTCTAAGCCTTTATTTTTATTACCTATTCTAGCATTGAAGTCTCCCAGTAAGTATATAGGTTCATGTAATTTTTCATATTCAAATTGTAGCTGCTCCCAGAATTGGTCTTTTGCTGTTTTACTGTCATCTTCATTTGGTCCATATACAATCATGAAATTTGCAGATAGTCCACCAGTATCATCAAGTTTGATAATTAGCACTCTTTCGCTCACATATTTCCACTCTTTTATCGATTGTTTAATGTCTTTGTGTACCATACATCCTACTCCGGCCTTCGCTATTTCTTCGTTTTCTACGCCGCTGTATATTAAAATGTGATTGTTCCTTAAGTTCATTATTCCTTGTCCCTTCTTTTCTGTTTCCGTTACTGCTAATAGTTTTAATTTAGATTTTTCGAACTCCTCTACTAATTCTATTTCTTTATCTTTTATACTTTTTATGTTCCATGTTCCAATTTGAATTAACCTTTTCGTGCGCTTTTTCGTTTCCAGAATATCTGTCCTTTTTTTGTTGTTTGTTACTAGTTTTTTGGATAGTTTTTATAAATTTGTTTCTTCTGATCTTCTATATTATGTTTCTGAATAACTCCATTTTCTTGTTTATCCCACACGTAATTTTCTTCATTGATAGTTATTTTCTTATAACCAATTTTCACTCTTTTTCCTTTTGCTTTCGCTTCTTTTGCTATACTACGTATTTCCCTCTGAATATTTCTCTCCTCCCAGCTGAGATCATTATCAATGAATATATTTGTATTTTTCAATTGATTTTTAGCTGTCATTATCTTTTGCTTCTGGTCCCAGTTTGGCAATACAACCTTTAACATTTCTTTCACTGTACCTTTATTTAGAGTTATGATTTTATTTATTTCGATCTTGATCTCAAGTTTTTCATCTATCCATTTTTTAAGTTCCTCTTTATTTTCATCCTTCAGTCTTAGACCTTTTATTACGATGTTATTCTTTCGTTTCTGTAGTTCATCCTTCTCTACCCTTCTTTCAAGATTTCCTATTCTATCAAACAAAATTTTCCTCTCTTTCTGCCAAGACTCTTCTTTCTTTATCATTTCATCTTTAATATTCTTTATTTCCCGTTTTATTTCATTTTGGTTGGCCTCAATTTTTTCCATCATTTTCTGGAACATTTCTTTTAGTTCGTCCATCTCTTTTGCATCTATTGTTATCTCTTCGGTTGTTGTTTTAATATTTTGTTCGCTTTTGGTATTTTTGGAATTTTCTTCTCTTAGTCTTGGTTCAGGTGATCTTATCACCTTTTTACTTTTTCCAAAAATATCACTGTGATTCTGTTCTTCTTCCTCCCTTATTCTTTTATTCATTCCCACTGAAAAAAAACTTTTAAGTTTATATTTATTTTAATGTTAAATTTAATATCACTACGCCACTGAAATTTAGATTAAACTTCGCACGAACTCGCACAGTATGTTGGCGACGAATCACCTTGACCAGCTGACAGTTGCACGAAATTGTTCACAATTTTATTCAAGTCTATTGCTTTTAATGTTCCTTTAAAATAGTTTTTTATTTTATACTTCACTTCGCACTCTTTAAATATAATACTGTGATATCAGTACACTTTTAGTTAAGCAATAATTCCCGGCTAAACGAGATTATTATTGGCCGCACTAAAAATACGAGTTATCTCTCACACTACTCGCACAGAACACTAAATTAATAATAATTTTATTTATAATTGATTTCGACGTCTATGCTTTATTTCTTTTCTGCTGTCGCTATTGTCTCCCAGAATAGTACCTTTTTCTCCTTTGATCATTTCCTGGGAGTGGCGCCCATTTCCTATTTTTCAGGTAAAATATTTCTGGTGCCCTTATTAATAGCTAGCCTGGGTCTTCACTTCCAAGGTAGGATATTCCATTACTTAAATTTAGTGTCAATCAGCAGTACATTAAGTTTTTGCTACCAAATAGTGAAGAAACATCACCTTTTTTAATTTCCTACTGCCACCTTGGAGATAAGAAAAGGTACAATATTAGTTTCCAACATAATCTATCTTCCGAAAGCAATGGCAAAAAATTGGAAACAAAAAATCGAATAAATCATTTTAGTGTTTTTTACTCCTCAAAACCTAGGATCTTTGAAATCAAGAAGTGAAAATTAGGAAGGATCTAATTCATCTGAAAATTAGCAATCACAAGCATAGAAAAAAATCGTTCAGAAAACGGAGAATCAGAAATTTTTCAGAATGACAATAAGATTACATGAATAAGAATTTTCATGCATTTGAACAAATTCTATTAATTTTTGTTGAAGCATATCTTAAGTCCTAAAAAAACTTCACTCCGAACAGAAATATTGCAGGATTCAGGAAACAAAATGTGCGGAGATCAGTGCAAATTTATTAAAAATTCAGATTGTATTGCTCAAAATAAGATAAATTACAAAAGTATTGTCCAGTGTAATTTGGGCAACTAGGGAAAAACTGAAAACTAATCAGATCAATACTAAAAAATTACACTAGAATGAACATCTAACTTTTTAATGTTCATTACTTGCGTCCAGAATGTATTGGATAATGAATAGCTCCTATACATAAACGATATGCCATGTAAAATCTGAATAAAATTTTGCATTCCAAGCTATGTGTCTGGAATGTTTTTACCACTACATCAAACTAATTCAGAAAAATATCAGATGACTAAATATAGGGCATATATTTTCATATTATATTTATAGAATTTTTCACACAAAAATTAAAGATTTCGATACAGATAAACATATATAATTGATATATATATATATATATATATATATATATATATATATATATATATATATATATATATATATATATATATATATATATATATATATATATATATATATATATATATATATATATATATATATATATATATATATATATATATATATATATATATATATACATATAACTGGCGAGACCTCTGGTGGCTGCGCTTACTCCCTATATCATGTATAATAGCTCCAATAATATGAAATTTGAATATCATATAGAAAGACCCACATTCATTCATTCACATACAGTATTCTAATGAATTGTGGATTTCTGTGAAGAAAAAGGCATTTTTTATGAGTTGGTTTGACTCATTTTGTATCATATGTTATGAGAAGCGCTCTAATTAGTTGATTTATGAAACAACCATGAATTAATGCAGAGTTGTTTGAGATGTCAAATACGAATTTAGAGATCTGTGATAAAAACAAAGAAAGTTTATATAAGGAATAGTATAAATTAGGTATATAAGGGTGTTTTCATTATGTTTGATGATAAAACCAAGAGTTATAAACAACAATTCTATACAACGAGTAGTGTCTTCTGTTTTATTTATCTGTTTGCGTCAATGATAATATTGAAATAGGCAGATAAAATACTAGCTTCTATTTACTTTATGTGCCTCATCACATAAAGTAGAAAGATTTAATATTTCAGCAAAATAATTTAGTAAAATTTATTATGAATGTACCTATAATTATTTAAAATTGGGCTTTGAAATGAACCATTTGCACTCAGTTGGAAGATTATTAATATCAGCTAATGATGACGTGGATGACACTTTTAATTTCTTTTCCAATTTAGTTTTATGTCTGCTTATATCGTAACCATGACCAAATTGTATTGAATATTAAGACTTAGCTTGATCTTAGAACTAAATGCATCGCACTGAAAATCAATATGATAACTTTATGTTCACCAATCTATGTACTCGTTTAAAAAAAATAGTATATATCATTCGGATCAAAAATGGCCTTATGTGCCTCACTACGTTTAGCAGTCAAACTGAAAACTTTAGCACACAAAACCTTATTTTTGCTCCTAATAATATAATCTAGTATTATTATAAGGCATATTTTTGAAATACGACACAAAGTCATAATTTTTTAAATAGAGCTAATACCTGAAAATAACTGCAAAAAATCTGACGTGGACTTCACGCAACTCACTTGTTCATCATTGGATATATATAATTAAACACAATGTCTCATTCCACGGCTAATCGTTTTGGATTTTTTAAGTGCTGTGCTTAATAGTGCAATTCCTCTATAATTGTCACAGTCACGGATATCTTTTTTTTTGTATATCGTAGTGGAAAGAAGTTTTCCAGGCCTTAGGCGTCTGAAAAATTACTTGAGAACAACAATGTCATAATTTTTTTGTTAATAAAAATTTGGACGAAAATTAATAATTTTGTGGGCGAGAGTCTATTCCTGTAGTCTCTGCCAAATTATTTATAAATCGAGCAAAAATATATTTTTCACAAAAAAATAGGAAGGTCCTTCGAATAAAAATTGAGAAAAAAATAACTTATCAACATTTAAATAGGTTAAAAATAGCAAGAAAGTTTTGTCTCATTCCTCCTTTTCATCTATTCGTTAATAATTTTCAGAATAATATAAATTATAATCTTGATACACGTGACGGTTAAATCACATTTATAATAAACGGATGCTTGAACATAGATTGTATGTCACATAACGTTAAAAAATAATGTCAAATTATGACTTGAATGAGACCTGAATATTACGTTCCAACTTACATTTAAATTACGTGAATAATGTACGTATAACGTTGATTCTACATACTGTAGCGAATTTAAGTCTATAAATTAGTCATTTTGGCTTTACTGGTGCTTAGAATTATTGTGGAAATATTTTACATCAAGAAATAGAAGCGAATATATTTGTTTTCTAGAAAATTGCTGGTACCTTCTAGCGTTTTCTAGAAACGCCTGGACGTTTGCGAGAAAAACGTAGTGGGAAGAGACCCGAGGTATATATATACGTGAGTGACTCAGCAAGAAAGATTATTGATTTTGGTCAGAGACCTTATAGTATGGACTGCTAGTGGTTGAAATAAATGGTGTTATTTGAAATAAATCTATATTGACATAAATAATTGGAGTTAAGTTATAGTGTAGTAATAATCCTTAGTTTGAATTAGAGTTATTAACTAGAAATAGTGTTAGTTATCTAATTTATTATTTTAATAAATCATAAAAATAAATAGTAGTGATTAGTAACTTTTGCTCCCTAAATTAGAATAAATAACGTTACAATATATTTGAAGTGATGAAATGATGTCTAGATATGACGCTCATACAACCAATAAACAATGTTGATTTTTAGTTAAGGTAACTTAAGAAGTACCTACGTTGACTTAAAAAATATGACTACAGAATCATATATAAAGAATAAGTATGATTTCCTGAAACGCTAAAACATAACGTCAAATTATAACATTAATTCAACATTCGATGACATCATTTTTTGACGTCAATTTAAAACCACAATTTGACTTGACATATGATGTCAGCTCAACGTTATATGACGGTCACATCATGACTTCAATATGACCAAAAAGCGACGTCAAATTTTGGTCGACAGTCAGTCATTGCTACTTGGGGAATGATTTTAAATTTCCACAAACATTATGCTCCAGAAATTGATTTTATTCTAAAACATCGATATGAAAATTTTTAATGAATATTGTGAATTATTTTCGACTGTTTCATATTAAACATAAAGGCTAGGTCCTAGCATAAATTGTAATTCAACATAAAATACAAAAATTTGAGATTTCTCATGATGTATTGACACAATGAAAATAAGTTTCATATAATTAAATTCATGAAAAAAATATGTAGCTTTTTGCCCTTATTTTCAGGTATTAGTTCTATATGAAAAATTATAACTTTGTGTTGTATTTCAAAAATATACCTTACAATAAAAATATATATGTATGCCACTGTCTGGGTAATAAGAATATTCAACTTTTTAACTTGAAATTTTTTTCCCGATTGGTTACAGTTCAGGAATAATTCACAGAATAAGCAATAGATCAAAACCAGTTTCTCGTCATTATCTAGTCTATCTCGAAACTTTCTAAAAAACAAAAATATTCTTGAGATCGTCTCTTGAACATGCACAAAAATTAAATGCAAGTTACATCACCTCAACATCCTGAGAACTCCTAACGTTAGCAGAAACCAAGCACATTTTGCTGCTGTTCGTGTAATATGAACTTTCATGTATTTTCCCACAGCATATTTCACCTTACGTAGTTTTGTAGTTAGTAAGTTAGTCTGAATCTGTTAGTTATCCAGTAAACATCAGAATTGTAGTCCTTGTGACAATAAAGTAACTTTTTAAAAACAAAACGACAAAGTATAAACCTATAAGTGGCGCAGTCGGTAGGATTGCCAAAACAAGATTAACGAACATAATTTTGTTTCGTATTAACGATTAATTTGGCAATCAATGAAATTCTTATCGTTACAAGAGAACGTTGTTCGTATTGTGTCTGCTGTGTACCTGTCCGCTGAACGAACATCAGCCAAGCAGTCCAGAGCAAAACGAGCCAATGTTCTTCACCTCCCATCTACAACGAGGCGTTCGAGAGAACATCGAGCCCAGCAGCTGTAGAAGACGACGCTACAATCTTCAGGACCAATGTACTGGATTCTGTCGTGAATACATGTCTTTTAGAGGTCCACCTTCAATAATAAATTCCGATAATTCTGAAATATCAGATTCTGACTCCGATCTCGACGATCGTATAATACATACAAATTCCAGTGGAATAAATTATATCTTCAAAAATCCAATCTTACTTCCAAGTAAAAACAATAAAATCAAAATGCCAGGAACCGGAATATCCGCCGCTGTACCTATTCTAAAGAAAGAATACTTGGATATGGTACCGGACTTTCACGGTGAAAGAGAATTATTACCTAGATTTTTGAGTTTTAGTGAAAAGTTAGTCAATAAATTCTATAATGCAGTTAATCCCGAAGATTTCCAAAATAAATTTTTAATGTTAAGTCTTTACAATAAAATAAAGGGTGAAGCAGCAGTGAATATCGCATCTTGTGAAATAAAATCATGGGATGACTTAAAACAGGCATTACCTAACACATATGCCGATAAACAAGATATCTACACAATAAATGTAGAATTGACAGAGCTTAAGCAAAGTCATAATAAAAATGTTCTTGACTTTTATATTAAAATTCAACACATTCTAAATTTATTAGTTTCTTATATTTCAACTCATGAAAATTTGATATCAGCACCAGTTTTAACTGATTACTACAGGAACTATGCTCTGAGAATACTATTACGTGGATTAAAGGAGCCCATTGGCCAATTGATGCGTGCCAAAAATCCTTCGAGTTCAAACGAAGCATTAAACATGCTTACTAATGATTTTCAGTTTGATAATACAAAGATTATAAAATTGCCTCAGAATAATTTTTCTAAACAAATAGTAAAGCCTCAGACACAATTCAATCCTGTAAGAAACCAACAATCAAATTTTGCATACAATTCACGACCTGCACAACCAAATTTTGCATATAACTCGCGATTTGTGCAACCAAAAACGCAACCTAATGCTAATCCTCAGTATGCAGCAAATAAAATAGTCCAAACAAATAATTTCAAACCTTTCACGCAAAATCAAAATACAAAATTTCTTACTTCTAACACATACAAACCCACACCTATGAGCATATCAACAAGAAATACGATCCAGTAAAGAGCAGGACCGTCTCATAGTTTTTCTAGATCCGCTGAACTTTATAATATCGAAAATGATAGAACAAATTTGCACGTTGATTCGATTCTGAGTTATGAACATCCAGCTGAAAATTATTCCAGCGAGAATACCGACATTGTAGATAAAAATAATTTTTTAGATGTAGTAGCCTCGGCAACAGAGGGAGAAAATTATCAAAACTCGAATTAATGAATTTTACCAATAATCAAAGTAAACTGCCTAATATAATTTTTCCTGAATATGATTTAAAAGTTCTTATCGACACCGGTAGCACTAAATCATTTGTAAAACCTGATATTGCATAAAAGTACTATAAAAAATTTATTATTAATGATCCATTCCAAATTTCAACCGCTCATGGTACTTCAATTGGAAATTATAGCACGAATATACCAGTTCCAAAATTTCTTAATTTGAGTGAAAAATCATATTTAAAATATCATTCATTCAATTTTCATGACCAATTCGATATTCTGTTAGGGCTAGATAATTTAAAATTATTGAAAATAGTGATCGATTTAGATCAAAACTCAATCATAACTCCAAACAGTAAAATAAATATTCATCATCATAATTTTATTGATAAAATGAACACAAATAATATTTTATTTTCTGAAAAGAAAGTTACTCTGAAACCAAACAATGAGAAACAAATTGAAATTCAAGTAAGTCAGAAAGAAGGCTTTGTTTTAATTCCCGAAGTGAAAAATCATAACTTAATTATACTTGAATACATTGCTACAGCCCAAGACTATCAAGCTTTTTGCACCGTTATAAATTATAACAATACCGAAGTTAGTTTTAAACAATCCAAGCCCATCCCTGTTAAAAACATGACCAATAACGAAATACTTTCCAGCCCAAATTTTAATTCAATTCATTCAGAGAAAATCAGATTTGATATCCCAAAAATACGTACCGATCACATGAATGCCGAAGAAAAATTAACTATGACTAAATTGATTGGCGAATACTCAGATATTTTCCACTTAGAAAATAACAAATTGTCATTCACCAACCAAATAAAGCATTCAATCAAAACCACAGACGAAATTCCCATCTATACCAAGTCATATAGATATCCCGAAATTCATAAGGAAGAAGTACGTACCCAAATTCAAAAACTGCTCAGCGACAATATAATAAGACCTTCATGTTCACTCTGGTCATCTCCTATTTGGATCGTCAAAAAGAAATTAGACGCATCAGGACAGAGAAAATGGCACATAGTTATCGACTACCGTAAACTAAATGACAAGACGATCGATGACAAATACCCGTTACCCAATATAACAGATTTTCTTGACAAATTAGGACGCTGTCAGAACTTTACCACCCTGGACTTAGCTTCTGGTTTTCACCAGATAGAAATGACTGAGACAGATATTCAAAAAACTGCTTTTAACACCGAAGACGGACACTACGAGTTCCTCCGTATGCCATTCGGGCTGAAAAACGCCCCCGCGACATTCCAACGCGTAATGGATAACATTTTGAGAGGGTAAACTAACAATAAATGCTTAGTTTATCTTGACAACATAATTTTATTCAGTACAAGTCTTCAAGAGCATGTTAATAATTCAAAATTAGTTTTTGATCGTTTGAGACAATCCAATTTCAAAATTCAATTGGATAAATCCGAGTTTTTGGAAAGGAAGTTTCATATCTCGGACATGTTGTAACTCCTGATGGCGTAAAGCCAAATCTCGATAAAATTATCGCGATACAAAATTACCATATTCCAAAGGATTTTTAGGACTTTTGGGATATTATAAGAAATTTATTAAAGATTTTGCAAAGATATCTAAGCCTCTCACAAAATGCCTGGGAAAGGATGCGACAATAAATATAACTGACCTAGACTACGTAAAATGTTTTGCGACTTGCAAAAACCTACTGATTAACGAACCAATCTTATAATGCCCAGACTTTAGTAAGGAATTCAACTTGACCTGTGACGCAAGCAAACGTAGCAATAGGAGCCGTCTTATCTCAAGGCACTATAGACAATGACCTACTCATTGCATACGCAAGCAGAACTTTAAACTCAACTGAGACAAATTATTCTACGATTGAAAAGGAGCTTCTAGCAATCGTATATGCAACACAGTACTTTAGACCTTATATTTATGGACGAAAATTTCAAATATTCACAGACCACAAACCCTTGCAGTGGTTATTTTCATTAAGAAATTGTAGCCAAAAGTTAATCAGATGGCGTTTGAAGCTTGAAGAATTTGATTAGGAGATAGTATATAAAAAAGGGAAATTAAATACAAACGCCGATGCATTAAGTCGCATGCCTGATAATTTAAATGGTGTCGTTCAAATTCAATATCAATCATTGTGAAATATGTCAACTCACGAAATTGGAATTTAATATTACTCCTACAGCAACTAAACCATTGAAAATTTCACACGTAGATAGTATTAGACTCGAAAATTCGAAATTTCTCACTATTGTAAATTCGTTTTCAAAATATGCGCAAGCATATAGATTGAATTCAGCTCAAGGAATAGAAATTGTGAATGATTCAATTAAATTTTTCACTCATCATGGCATTCCGGATACAATTGTTTCTGATAATGGATTGGAGTTTAAAATTTTTTTGGTAAAAGAACTTTTGAAATTGCACAAAGTTAAGATTCACTTTGTTAGTTTTCAACACCCGGAATCTCACGGCATTGTCGAAAGATTCCATTCGACGTTGCTAGAACACATTAGGCTTTTTAATAATCAGAATGAATATAAAAAGGAAAATTTAGATTCAAAAGTGAATTACGCATTGTTGGCATTTAATAACACCATCCATTCTTCAACTAAGTTGAAACCTTTCGAAATCATATCAGGCCTTTTAGATACAAAGTCTCCTTCCAATATTGTTTTGGAAAACCAGCTCATAAATAATTATATTTCGAATCATAAGAATAGAATGAAATTAACGAGAAACTCCAAAAACAAAAGGAGAAAACAATTGGAAAGTGCAGTTGAATTAGACAGGATCAACCCGGAATACCAGACGAAATATACGTCAAAATTAGACAGAAACAAAGCAAAACAAAGGATAAATATAATACAGAGGAAGTTAATAGTGTCAACCATACATTAAAAACTGCAAAAATTAATGTAAGACACGGTAATACTCATGACAATATACACTTATCAAATATCAAAAGACCAAAATTAGCCACTTACAAGTTTCAAAATCTTCCAGGTTCCTCGGACTCTGCTATGGAGCCGAAATTGTAAATATCACGGAAAATAGAGGTATCCTACCAATCAATTTGGGCCCTGCTAAGTTGGAAGAAGCGACACAAACATTCGTCCACTATTATGACTAAGATTCTTTATTCACCGAATCCCAGACCTTGAATAAGCAATACGACCTTTCAAAATCCAGTCTATTCAATAGAACTGAATATTCATCGAAATTTGACAGTAGTAGATAAACAAGGCAGATTCTGGACTAGATAACGATCTAAGATTTCAAAGATAACGCGAGCAGTGACGTTATCAGAACATCTACCAGTGGCGCCATCTCTTGAGCAGTGGTAAGTGGCGCCACCTATCATCCAACAGACTAACTAGCGTTGAATGGAAAATATTTCTATTTCTTTTTGCGTGTGGCGCCATCTATTGTTCACTAGGCGAACTACTAATTGATGTGATAGATCTCTGTACCATGAATGACAATAATAACGTTATTCACACACATTCTACCACTAACGTCATCTCTTGGGATGTGTTGTAATGAGTGGTGCCACCTACCATCCAACAAACTAACTAGCGTTGAATGGAAAAGATTTTTTTTCTTTTTGCGTGTGGCACCATCTATTGTCCAATAGATGAACTACTATTTGATGTGATAGATCTCTGTATCATGAATGACAATAATAATGTCATTCACACATTCTACCACTAACTTCATCTCTTGGGATATGAGATGAGTGGTGCCATCTAACATCCAACAGACTAACTAACGTTAAATGCAAAGATTTTTTTTTTTGTGTGTGGTGCTATCTATTGTCCACTAGACGAACTACCAATAAATTCATAATAATTGTGTACATGAATTTTTCCAATTTCTGGATTATAAATTCGCAGATTCAATAATTCACTTTTGATAAGCGGACTTGCATTACTTGTGATCCCATTTTTTGGGGTTATCAATGTCTTATTTGTATATGTAGAAAAATTTTTGCATACTAAATTCAGTATGAGTTCGAAACTCCAAGTGATACAAACTATTCAGTTTTCTATTATTATATCTTCCAAGAAAAAAAAAACTATTATCTATAAATGACAAAAATGGTAAGTAGTTTCAATTAATTTTTCAAGAAAACTTATTTAAAAATATTCATTTACAGCAAGTGAATGAAAATACTGACAACAATATAAAGAAAAGAAAGTATCCACTTCATACCAAATCCTCTTGCAAGCAAATCGATCAAAATGATACATTGGCAACAAAAACAAAAATGAAAAGTAATATGAATAAGAATAAAGAAATATTAAATGAAGTTTCTCTCCTTGAGAATAATGCAGAACAAGCAGAAGCAGAAGCAGAAGTCGCTGAAGAAGAAGTAGCGGAGGGTCTATATGAATTTGACTTAGCACTCTCTAGAGGTTTCGTCAAATCTAAATTGATTATGGAACATAGATTTTTGCTGAATAAGAATATTTGGATACACAACAGACAATTTAGAAACTATTATTAGAATATACAATAGTAGAATTGAAAATGCCATCGATTTTAAACGACTTGAGTGGTATGAGTTTCTCAGGTGCTACAATATTATTATAGGATTTATGAGAGTACTTTCAGTTGTTGAATCATATTCGATTTCAAATCATGAATTATTATTTGATGTTATAAAAAATGATAAAATTATGATAATTGAATCACAGAATAATCAAATTTATTTAAGTGATACATCTATTTACAATATATTCGAAAATACTAATCACCTAGATGACATCATCAATTATTTAGAATCGTTGAATTTCTTGGATTATTATTTGAGTGTAATGCGACAAGCATCCTCTTGTGATGGTGATATTTACACAAATATTAATAATATTATTGATGAAACAGATAATGTTTATAATTTAGCAATGAAAGAAATAATATTAATTTATAATAATGTAATTTTAGCGTCAATTGAAATTATTACTACTCAAAACAAATTGGCTAAACAATCAGAATAATGAATAATAATAAATTATATTTATGATTATGGAAAATAAAATGTATATGTATAAATATAAATATTTTTGTTGACAAAAAAAGAATCATTGAATGAATAAATATCTCTATAAGTTATTCTTTTTTTTTATTATATTTATAGCAATATTTTCGATGATACATTTCAAATTCGGTCTTACAAGACTGACAGTTTTCAATGTTAGGTGGTGGACCATCAACATGGATATGATGGATTGGTAGATTCGTATGCTCCACACATGGTAATCTCAATATAACTTTAGGATGTAATTTATACTCTAGCTGAAGTCTTCCCCGAATTTGCAATAGATTCATTCCACTAAATGACTCCAATATTAGATCAAATTTCTCCTCACTTACTTTTTCGCAAATATATGCTATTGGAGCCAGCTTTCCAATTAATTTGAGAAGTGAATTATCATTATAACCACATGTGCTTGGAATTGATTCAATTATGTTCCTATAGCTTCCAATATCTTCTTCTTTTATTAGATAACAATGATATTTTATGTTTAGCAAATCATGTGCTATTATTCTCAAACAGACTATTTCACTATTATTTGACATTTTCAAAATATATTCCTCAATCTGTAGTTTACTATTATTTAGAGTAATGAAATTATTACAATGTTGAGAAAACAAAGTTTATATGGAATTATATATATATATATATATATATATATATATATATATATATATATATATATATATATATATATATATATATATATATGTATATATATATATATATATATATATATATATATATATATATACAGTAAGAGGTTAGAGGTGGAGGGGGGGCTGATGGTGAGGAGTAAGAGAAAAAGAAAACAATTATTGTGAATACAAGATTTTTGATAGTAGTATTTTCAATTGCTCATATAAATTGATATTGGGGCAATCAATATTGAACATAGAAAGATTGAATTTCTCTGCTTTTACAACTGACTTTGAGAATTCATCAAATTCATAATAATAATCATTAATGAAAAAATATAATCGTCCATTTGTATACTTGAATACAGATTCTATATTATTTGGAATACCGGGGAACTCATTATCTACACTTCCGATTTCTGAAGCGAAAAATCTGCATTCATCAATTTTTATGAAAGAATTATTTTTATGAAATATATATGTTTGACTATTATTGGTAGATACAGCTCCATTGATATAGGTTATACTATTTTGATGGTAGGGATTGGCAATATTTTCCAATTCTAAAGAAAAGAACTTTATATTATAACTCACGTTATCTATGAATAATACAATATTTCCATTTGGTCTTTGGTAAATACCATACATTCTCAAGAAATTTTTTGGAAGAAAATTCAACCCATCTGATTTAAGATATGGCTCCGGATCAAAGTTTTTTTCATCCAAATTTTTCACCCAGACCCACTTATTATAAAATATATATAATTTCTTTCTCACGATTAGAAATTTATTGAAATTTTTCAAGCTACATAAGTCAGGAGAAGAATCTGGACTTGTTTTCCGCTTATTATGAGTTTTTTCGGTTGTTGTAATTGGTTTCTGTGCTCCTTTTGTTGTTGATACCTTTGTCGTTGTCGGTGCCTTTGTCGTTGTTGTTATCAATGACTTAAAGTTTTTTCCATATAATGATTGAATAGCATTCATATCATCAATGTGTAAGTCATAATAATTACTATTTTGGAATATTTTTTCTGTATATATTGGATAAATTATTGCATTCTTATCATTTGAATGCCTAATTCCTAATGCATGACCAATTTCGTGGACTAAAACAGCAAAGAGACTTTTCTTTTCACTATTGGAAGGGGGATCCATACCATAGTACCATTGTTCTGCATTATCTATATGAATCTCTGAATGCATGCTTAAGCTTGGAAATTCAGCATGTCTCAATATCATACCCTGCCCATTAAAAAGAGACTTGCATCTAGCTCGTTTCTTGAAATCCCAATGTTGGATTCCCCCAAATGAAGTATAAATAGTAGCATTTTCATTATATGGCGAATGTATAATATTCAAATTTGTATATTTAGACCATAAATTGAAAGCTTTTCCAATTAAATATTGAACAATACTATTTGTTCTTTCTGAATCCCAAGTGATTGTAGAATTTCCCCATAATATATAATGAGTATTATAAACAATTATATCTTTATTACCACATCTAGGAGATGAAATGAGTTTCAGAACATTTTCAATCGTTTCATTGGATTGCGTTAAATTAAAATTGGTTTGTAATAGCTTTAGTGCTGTTATATACGATGGATCTTTTTCAGTTGAACTAAAAACCTCCTCTTCACTCACATTAAGATATCCATATGTAAATAAGTAATCAATAATTGATTCAAAATTTTCTTTTTTCACACTTTTACAATTACTCGCGGTAATTATCAACAATATGACTAGAACCACTTTCTGAACCATGGTCTATAGTGTTTGAATAGCTAATATATGATTTATGAGATACTTCAATTTTATATGGAAAAAAAATAAAAGTTAAAATGATAAATGTAATAACAGAGAATGGAGGGGGTAAAAGGGGTTGATGCGACTGAAAATAAATCTAATAATTCAAAATAACATTGAAATTTCTATTATATATTTATATATTCATGATGCTATACATTTCATTATAGTCTAAGCGACTTTTTATTTTATGAACATTACTAATTGCACAATCATTAAAAAGTCTGAAACATGATTTATTCGATAGAAAGCTCTGAAGAGACTTACATTCTTCCCCCAAAGAAATTATTGTGGAATTCAAGTGGAAAGATTCTAGAAAGGTTTTCTTCATATCCCCTTTGACATATATTGTTGATGCACCTTGTAATATTGGTAGAATCAAATTTGGAATTTCATTATATTGTATGTATCCATCACTCCATTTTGAACCATGGTGATTATTATACAACCATCCTGCTTGATTTCTATATTTATGTTCCAACTTATTTCAAGGTAATGGTTCTTTGGAGAAAAAATGATCCAATTTGTTGCCATCTCTTGTAAGAATTGCAATTTCTTTTGCCACTATTATATAATCTCTGGCATTGAAGCCTTGTATATCAACAATTGATTCCATATTTCAGTTAGATCTTTCGCAGTTCACTTTATACTGAAGCTCTAACAGCACTAGTGAGTGGATTATATTCGATAATGCAATCATGTATGATAAGACAATGAACACTCGTATTCTAGGGAAATATATCATTTGATTCAAACTCCAGACGTATATCAACTGAACTATTTTTTACTGCTTCGTTTTGATTGGAACAATCTATCACTGTCATCGGTGCAAATGTTTTGAAATCTGTTTTACTTAGAATAGGGCCAATATATGTAACATGAAAATCATAGTAGACCTTGGAAAATCTCGTGTACATATCATAAAGAAGTGCATAGTGATTATTTTTCAAATCTAGATTTAAATTGTCATATAGATAAGAAACTGAGTTTAAATATAGCATAATATTCGCTAAATTGCAACTATCAAAATGACTTCTATTTTTATCTTTCAAATTTTTTCGATTTGTTTGGGAAGCAACAATAACAAATCTTGGTTTTTCCAATTGAGTTGATGATTTAATTGACTAAATTTGCTTTTTTGCTGAGGGAAGAATTGGGTATTCATATAAATCCCAAGAACGGAATGGACATTTCAAGAAATGATTTGAGTTGACAATTTTCAATAGTCTCAATCTATATTCGTCATTAACATATGAGGAACACGCCATTGAATTTTGTTCAGAATAAATTTTAAATTTTCTGTACAAATATATGCATTATTATCATTTCTGGCTCTGATCAACACCAATTCTTGTCTAACATTCACCAATATTTTATTATCATCTTCACAAAATCCAAGCAACATTTTCAGTGGAACACATCTATTAAAATTACCATTTTCATCTAGAATATTTATATTGAGTCCCCAACGAGCATTTTCAAGATTATCACTCTCAAATTTATTTAATGAAGCCTATGCTTTCAAAGTTGAGCTAATTCCAATATTTTTCGTCTTATCAACTCCAAAACTATTTATTGAATATTTAATTTCGTCAAATAAAAATGCAATTCCATTAGTTGTTATTTTTGCATCCACAGGAGGCTTACTACCATCTTCTTCCAATAGTTCACCTTCAATATAAAGAAAACTTTGACTAGGCAACGTATAGATATCTTGCTGTTGGATTTGAGTTCTTATTTCATCGCAATTATTAAATGCTGATGCAATAATAGGTTGATGATTATGTATCTCAACACGTGTTATTGCATCATTGAAAGCAATACCAGATGTCATATCTAAAATATTATTCATTGTTTTTGTTTTTGATCTCTTTTTAGTTTTAAACCGAGTGATCTCAGGAAATTTTTATTTTCTCTTGTTAACACTTTTATAGTTGATGGTGAACTGATTATTTTCGTTGTTGTTTGCATTTTTTCATAACTAATACCCATTTATAATTTTTTTTTTTAAATGTGATCTAATAGTTATTTTTCCACCACGAAAATTTATTTGTTTTCTTTCTTGATCAACAATATTCACAGTTATATTGTTTATGGTTTGAGTGTTCCCTGGTAAATGAATCACATTTGAAGGAACCTCATTGATTTTATACCCAGACTCTACTGTTGCATAGAACTCATGTAAAATAAGCATGGGTAATCCATTCTTATATGATCCAGTCACAATATTACATTCAATTAATCTAGCATTCACCTTAACTATGTTGACAGGTAGATCATTTTCATGAACTACATTTCTTTCTAATATTCGCTTTTTAAACCCCAGTAAAGATCCAATTGAATCATCTTTTGTGGAATCAATATCAACAGTACTCCTAAGCTCACATTTTAAAGTGTTATTATTTGGTTTCAAACTTATGAAATTACGTGCAACATTTTTTTCTCTCTCTATTCTATTAGTATAAAGTTTCTCCTCGAAATTGTAATCATAATTTGAATCTCCTAATTCCTTTTTCAATATATTGTTAATATTCCCAATTTCATATGACCCAACTGGAATAGATATTACTTGAAAATCTGTATTTGTACTTGAAATGGTTTTATAATAAAATTTATTATTTGTTGTATCAATATTTGGTATTGAATGATATGATTCAGAGTTGATCAATCCAATTACATATTCACTGCTTTTCAAATCAATTGGTGGAAAGAAGTCTGCACTTAGTGTAAACGTATCTCCACTAAGTGTAATTGTTATCGACTCCATTTCTATACTGATGTATTTAACGATTATTTTTTGAATTTTATGAGGAATCTCAAACACAAATGACCACAATTGGGAGAATTAAATTTTTGATAGCGCTTATAATTGAATGTGATGTTAGCCTTGTTTCCAAAATATTCGATTAACTCTATTGGTGGAGCAAAATTTCCAAAACTATCAAAATACTCAACGTTTTCACTTTTTTTTTAAATACGAAACCTAATGTGTACCAGCTCTTGCAAAAGAATCGAGATTAATAACTGCCGACTCATTTTTTAATGGTTTTTTTGGTAATGTATCACGCATATATACACCACGGAAATATTTTATTTTTGGAGCACGAGCAAATTTGATTATATCATCAGTGTTTAATGGCCTTTTTGGCAATTTCTTTTCTTTTTTTTTTTCGTTTTCTTTTGATTCCCGCACCATACTTATGAGGTTTTAAATATAAACCACTACCTAGGGCTTTTCTTACACCATATGAAGCAGCACCACTTGCAGCACCAGCAATTAAAGCCTTTCCAATTAATGGAATTAGTGCTGCTACAGGTAAAAATTCACCATATTTTTTTGGTGTCTCCAGTACTCGCTGATTCTTTGATTTTTTCATCTTTTTTTTATACCCATACCAAGTTTTTGTTCAGCTTTCATCGAGTATGTTATTGTCCAAGCAGCAACTCGTTCACCCAAACTTGAATTTTTCGATTTTACTCTATTCCACGCTCTTTCTTCTAATATTTTATCAGCTCTATGTCTATCTTTCAAATTATTGCTTTGAGAATATGAAATATCGTGTTCACGACATGCAGCATCCAATGGATTCATACCCGTATCACCTCTTTTCAATCTCTTATGTAATTTAGTTTCAGGACCACAGAACTGATAACCTGGTATGTGCAATTCTATAGGTAAAGAGTTAATTGCCTTATTGAGTAAACCTTTACCAGCTCTGTGATATGTTAACATTGAATTATTTTTTAGTACTGAGCTTATTTGTATATATACAACAGCTTTTACATTGAAGATTAGTAGTAATCATGGAATATATTTATGTATACTCTAAGTCTTCACAACAACCAAAATATAAATTTCTAGACAAATGTGTTTCTAGAGTAACGGGTATGAAATATTTCTCCTATAATGTAAATACTGAAATTTTAAAACCAAATGAAGCGCGATCCTATTCAATAATTGTATTTGACGATATTGCATGTGATAAACAAGATTGTATTCGTGATTATTTCAGTATGGGTAGACATAATGAGATTGATTGTTTCTATCTTTCACAATCATATGCAAAAGTACCAAAACAATTGATTAGGGATAATGCTAATTTCATCATCATATTTAAGCAAGATGAAACCAATTTACATCATATATATGACGATCATGTAAATAGTGATATGACATTTAATAAATTTAAGGAATTCTGTATGAAATGTTGGGATAGTAGATATGGATTTGCAGTTATAGATAAGGATAGTGAGCAAGAAGGTCGATATCGCAGAGAATTGGATACATTTCTTGATCTCAAATCCATCTAGGAGTTTACTATAATGGATAATAAAAAAACGCTCCACGAAATAATTAAAGTGAGTAAAGTGCTTAAACAAAAGTTCAATTCATTGAAACATAATAAAATGAATAGTGATATTATGTTACAAGAAACATCTAAACCTATAGCACAACCACTTCAAGAGTTAGTGAATAATACAAAATATGAAATAGATAGTGAAAACACTATAGCCAAAAAAAAATCCCTCAAATTCAAAGAGAATGAGTATACATAGAAAAAAATTGAAACAGCATCCAATTCCAAAATAAGAATTGCATACACCAACAAGTTCTGCAAAAGTGGAAGTGAATGAAAGCAGTGACAATGAGGAAGTATTTGAAAGCACACCTTAAATGTCACCAACTCCAGTTGCTAGAGGTATTTTGAATACTCCTCAAGGGCAAACCGAAATGGAATCCCTGAAGCTAAAATTTGGAGACTTAGCTAGTGAATATCTTCTGAAATTTTTGAATAAAGATAAGGATTTGGATACTATTTATGCAGTAAAATATATAGAAGATCGTGATAAATTTATATCGGGTAAAAAAGAGATAGAAATAGATGAAAATGATATAATAATTGATGATCAAGAACATAATGAAACAAAAGGACTTTATGAACTCATATTCATGAGAAATCCTCAACATTATACTGCGGAAGATGTAAACGAATATTTAAGAATTTTGGATCATACACAAGCACATAAGCAATCAAATAATATGTTGAAAAGATCCACTTATCCAAAATATTTCAAAATATTTAAACCAAACAGAGTGGACACACAACTCATGATAATGAAATTATGTCAATACTTGAAAAATTGAGAGAATGTAATATAAAAGAATGAATTCACTTCAAAAATGAACATTATTATATCTGCTGTCAAGGGTAGAAGCTTTTATTTTAACTTAGAGAGATTGAGAACTACTAATTATGTCGGTAGATAAATTTGGTAGACGATTTTCAAAGGGAAAAAGAAATAAGTCAAATAATTCAATATTAGGGTATGATATTTATGGAAATATAGATTTAAATGGAAGACAATTATCAAATATTGGGAAAATAAATGATTTGAGTGATATTATAACGAAGAAATATTTGGATGAGCGTATTAAAGACGTAGAAAAGACTATCAACAATAAAATCATAGTGATACAACATAAAATAAATGAATTAAAAGATGTAGTGAAAGATAAAATTGAGGAAGAAGTGTATAGAAATAATAGAACAATTGGCAAAGATGAAAGTGATTTGATGAAAGATAATTCATCCAATTTTAAACAGAAACAACAATTGGAGGCTTTGGATAAACTACGAGAAAATTTGAAGAAACTACAAACGATTGACTCGAAAGAGTCTTTAAACAAAATATATGAAGATTCTAGAGAGCATTAAGTTGAAGCTGTGAAACTAATTCAGAAAAGAAGACTTTCACCAAAGCAAAAAGGAATATTAATTCTTTTTTTATGAATAAAAAATGGGGATAAGGAAAATGGAGATGGATGTTATTATGAAAGCAATGTGATGAATATGAGATGCTTCATTCATTTGAAATAAGAGTTCAAGCAATATCTTCGAATAGACAATATAAAGAAAATTGAAGATTTCATAGAATTGTGTATTGGAGGTATTATTCTTTCTTTTAATGAAATACCTGCAGGAAGTCATATCAAGTTATATGGAATTATAAACTAGAAAATTGTCTCTAAAATGTGAACTACATAAAAATGTCAAAAAAAAACTATAGTGAATGAACTACATAAACCAGCCCGAAGGAATTATGATAGACGTCGCGTTATAACTCGAGATATTGATGATTTGTGGCAAGCTGATTTAGTGGAAATGATTCCTTATGTAAGAGAAAATAGTGGTAATGAATATATGTTGACAGTGATTTACGTTTTTTCTAAATACGCTTGGGCAAAACCTATCGAAACAAAATCTGCTGATGCAATAGTAAATGCTTTTGAAAATATTCTTCAACAAAATAGGCGACCTTCAAATCTACAAACTGATCATGGAAAAGAATTTTATAATAAAAAGTCTAAGAAAATGATGCAAAGTTATAATATCAATCATTATTCAACATATAGTAATTTAAAAGCAAGTGTTGTCGAGAGATTCAATCGAACTTTGAAGAATAATATGTATCGTGAATTCAGCTATCGTGGTTCACACAGATGGAATGATATTTTACCGCAATTAATCAACTCTTATAATAACACAAAACATAGCACAATAAAAATGACTCCAAATAGTGTTAATAATAAAAATGAGAAATATTTATTGGATACAGTTTATAATAATATAAAAATGAGAGGTCGAGGTGATTCTGTTAGAGTATCCAAATTGAAAAATGTTTTTGAAAAAGGTTACACACCCAACTGGTCAACTGAAATTTTTACTATTTCAAAAATAAATTTTACAAACCCAATAACATACAGGTTGAAAGATCATCAAGATAAATAAATCGCAGGTGAATTTTATGAAAAAGAACTTCAAAAAACTAATCATTCAAATATTTATTTAGTTGAAAAAGTTTTGAAGGAAAAAGGTTCACAAGTATATGTAAAATGGTTGGGGTTTGATTCTTCACATAATTCATGGATACATAAAGACAATGTTTTATAGTATGAGCATCTTATCACTATTGTAAATTTTTTCTCCCATATATTACATTAAAAAAAAATTAATCTATTATAATAGTATTATTACACTCCTGACTATTGTTTTCCTCACAAATAGAATAGTGCCCCCAAGGTAATGTATCTGTTTTCCCTTCTAATAAGTATCGCTTATCATCATCTGCATTTAAAGTGAGTTTATTAATTTCAACTGAAAAAATGTTATGATTTTTTGATATGATATTGTTTTGTGTGCGATATAACTTTTTATTCTGGAATAATGCATTCTTATAATCATCTATAGTCAATGATCAAGTAACTGTAGTGAATATTCCCTTTGCTTCAGAGAATGATTCGTTGTTTTCCAGTCTATATGAATACATTTTGGAATTCAGCCCTGCAAATTCGGTCATAATTTTTCCACCATTTCCATCCTTAAACAATCCAACAATTTTTGCATTTGCCTGAGGTATTCCATAGTGATTATCTTTAGAATAGTTTGAAGTATCAAATCGGTGCAAATCTTCTCTTATAATTTTATATGGATTTTCGGTGAAGCGATAAATTAGTGAGTCAGTATCTTGATGTAATAGTTTAGATTTTTGAAATTTTTCATGTACGTAATTATAGTGAAAATCATACATAAGTACCTTACTTAGATCAAGAATTATCATGCCAATATGAATGGGTCTGTTAAATTTTATCGATAACCTATTAAATTCCATAGATATCAAATTTTCAGAAAAAGGAATAATTTTTTTCAAATTTGGTTTTATCACCATTTTTCAAGCCCCATAACGTCTAATTCATTGTGTTTTGAATTTTATATCTCTTTGATTCCGAATATTCTCCATACTTTTGCCAAAAATTGCATTATTATTCAATTTAAATCGATCTCTTTCAAAATTATTTTTGGCGTTTTTTCTGAACTCTGTATTCAAATCAATATAGCTTTTTAACCACAATGATTGATTAAATCTTATAGCTCTATGTATTTTTGTTAATTTCATACCAAATGTTAGAGCTTGTTGTAAATTTTGATAATGAATAATATATTTTTCTTTATTATTAAGAGTTTTCATTAATTTCGTTATATTGGAGTTCTTAGGTTTCTCATGCTCACAACATAATGGGAAATCTTTATGGAGATCATGTAAATGTCTTGGATACTCTAAATCCACTTCTAATACATAACCAATTAAACTATATTTTGATATATTCATCACATTAAGCTCTGATATATTTTTATGTGATAACCATTAGAATCCACCATAGGGTAGACATTGCGTCATAGCCCATCCATATAAATTGCAGGCATTAAAATACATTAAATAAGCCTCTTGTTCTGTTGCACAATATGTGGACATAAATTTATTGTTCGATTTTGCATAGCGATTACTGCATTGACAAATCCCTCCTCTGATTCCCTGCTCAAAAAAGAGAATCATATCAATATCAGTTAGCAATTGTAAATTTACTCTTGTCAGCTTCAACATAGCATCCCATGCAAATCCTACAAAAAAGTAGTTATAAAAAGTTGTATTATCATGTTTTTTTTTATATCATACCTGGCGTTGTGAAAAAATGAGCAGGATCTAAATTATAAGCTTTCAGACTAACATTTCGAAAGTTTTCGAATATATCAGCTAGAAGTATAACGTCTGTTTGAAGATATAACTCTAGATAATCCCCCAAAATATCTAAATTGAAAGTATTCCATATTTTTTGAGCATGTTCATAGTCTTTAGCGCTAGTATTTTCATTTTTCAATCTTGAAAAAAAAAGCTCTTTTGGAGGTAATACTGTTTCTTCCATTCGATCCCACGAGTTCATATAATCATATGGGAAAACACCTTTTCTCAATAATAAATCGTTTTATACTTTATTTGAATGGTACTTATTCATTATTTTGGAGTCTTCTTTGTCTAAATATGTGACTAGCTTCTCTAGTGAACTATTCATAAATCTACAAGCATCAAAAAAAAAAATCTAACTGAGGAAGCTTTTTTTTCTAATGGATTATTTGATATTTATAAGAAGTTAACTTACTGCAAAGAATCTAAGAAACGAATCTGCATTTTCCCAACTGCTAATGAGAATGAAATATACTTTTCACTATTATTTGGAACTATTATTTGGAACTATTGATATTTGCTCTTCATCAACTCCGAATTCTTTCACTAATCAATGGCTATCATATCCACTTAAATTGTGAAAAAAAATTGGGATATATTTAGGGAGTTTATAATTCAAGTTGCACCTTGCATGGGCCGCACCTCTGTACAAACCTAAAGTTGTTTTGAAAAAGTGTAAGATCTTCTTTATATTTTATTGATAAAAAAATAAAATACCTGTGAGGTGACAGTGATCTCTAACTTTTCCTTCCGATTCGATAAACTTCTCCTCACAAATATGACAAAATGTTGCATCATCGAAATCTGTCCAATTCTCATTACTCATTTTAAGTGGAATCTCATTCTCATAGAATGTCTCAACTATTTTTACATCACTTTTCAATCTATCTGTCAGGAGTTATTAAGTAAGAGTTGCAGATTCCAGTTATAATGTAGACAGTTTTATTATAACACTGAAATATCGGGATACAGTAAGGAATACAAATAATATAATAAGTATAGCACAAGATCTGTGTGCATGGAACTATGACTTAGATTTTACCGAATTCAAGATCTTTTTATACCAGATTGACACTTGACACATACATACTTTCATTCTTTTCATAGCACCCTGGATATGACATTATAATTGCGCAATATTTTGCTCTCATGAACTTCGTATTTACAACACCTCCCCTCGAAGTCATGAGACTAACGCTTACACTCCTCCAGATACGACATTCCTAAATTATATAAACATTCGCGATGTTTCATTCCACTCAACCCTTTGGTCAAAACATCTGCAGGCATTTTGTCTGTAGACAAATATTTTAAATTTACAATGCCTCGATTACAAACATCGCGTATGAAATGATGTCGTACATCTATGTGCTTTGTTCTTGCATGGCAACTATCACTCTGCGTGAGCTTTATTGCACCCTGGTTATCATTAAATAACGTCACACACTCACACGACATGCCAATGCCCTCAAGTACTTCGCGTAAATACATCGCTTCTTTTGTTGCTTCCGATAAAGCCATATACTCTGCCTCTGTACTCAATAACGCAACAGTTCTTTGCTTACGCGCTTCCCAACTCACTGGTGATCCCGCCAGTATAAACGCGTACCCTGAATATGATCTACGATCTACAGTGCATGAGCCCCAGTCTGCGTCAACTACACCAAACAACTGGAGACCAGTTCTCTCATACATTAATCCGCATTCAAGCGTCCCTTTTAAATAACGCAGCACTCGTTTCAAAGCTTTCCAGTGCTCGACACTGTGATTATTATTGAACTGACTTAGATAATCCACGGCATACGCAATATCGGATCTTGTTGTGACCGCCAAAAACATTAATGCACCGATCGCAGTCTGATATGGATAGTTGCACATGATTTTCTCATTTGCTATCTCAGGCTTTACGAGCTTACAGTTCACATCTATAGGTGTTACTGCCGATTTACACTCACTCATACCAAATCGTTCCAACACTTTTTCAGTATACGCTTTCTGATTCAAGAACACTCTATGATCCTTATCACGTGTAAACTCAATTCCCAAACACTGATTTGCTTTTCCCAAATCTTTCATCTCAAATTCATTTGACAATTTACATTTTACTTCACGCAACCATACATCATCATTCGTCGCTACCAACATATCATCCACATATACTGCGATTAACATGATTCTTTCGTTTCTCCGCGACATAAATAAACACGGATCTTGTGACATTACACTAAAACCTAACTGTTTCAATTTTCCTACAAGTTTCTTATACCACTGTAGCCCTGACTGTCGTAAACCATAAAATGATTTCTCCAATAAATACACACAGTCATTTTTCACGCGCATTTCACAACGCCAGCGTTCAGCTGTTGCTACTACAGTCTTTTCATACCCGTCACTATTCGCATTTATTCTATCAAGAATGTCATTCAGCACTTCCGGGACTTCCATGAAGACGTCCGCTTCAAGCTCCCCGTTGAGATATGCTGTGACAACATCCATTTGGTGGATTTCCAATCCAAGTTCCGCTGACAATGCTGATAGTAACCTGATTGACGTTGACCTCACTACAGGAGAATATGTCTCATAAAAATCCTCCGCTGGCCGTTGTGAGCAGCCCTTAGCGACTAACCTTGCCTTCTTTATCTCGCCATGGTTTGTATTCTTCGTACAAAACACAAATCGGTTACCGATTACTTTTCTGTTCTTTGGCCTTGATACTATTTCCCACGTACCATTCTTGATTTGCGCCACCATTTCTTTTTCCATAGCTTTATCCCACGCTTCCGCGTCATGTCTCTGCTTAGCCTCTCTCCAACTACTCGGGTCGTTTGTTGCCATGTTAGCAAATTCTTTATTTTCTTCTGGTGACTCATTTTCATCATCCCCTCCGCTGTCTCCTTCACTACTATCATAGCTGCTAGCTTCTTCGTTAGAACATGATGCGTACTTCTTACGCGGCCGTCCTACTCTACCCGTACGTAAGATTTCGGGACGCCCTCTTCCTCTCTTCAAAGGTTCCACTAACGTCTCCCACGATAGCGTTGCTCCCATCTGTTGTGGAAATCTCTCCATCGACTCTGCCTCGGTCTCTTGTATATTTGCCCGCGCGTTTTCTCTTACTACTCGTGGGGTTCTCCTCGGCTTTTCCTCGACTTCTCCTTGGGTTTCCTCGCTCGTTCTTGGCTTTCTTATGTCTACGATGATGTCCTCACTACCAAAATCATTTTCATCTTGTATTTCTCTATACTCACGTCTGAAAGCTGACTCAGACATAAACTTGACGTCAGGAGTGACAACTAACTTCTTTGACTCTGGTATGTGTACTCTATACGCTTTTGACTGTACATCGTAGCCAACAAATATGCCTTCAATAGCGCGAGAGTCAAACTTTCCTTTATTTGGTGTTTTATCTTTTACAAACACTTTCGCACCAAATACTTGCATGAAGCCCACCGTAGAAGTTCTTCCAGTCCATTCTGTAAACGGTATTCCACCATTTAGTGCTGATGTCGGACATCTATTGCGAACATAGCAGGCTGTGTTGATAGCCTCAGCCCAAAATGCTGGGGGACTTCCAGCTTGTCGCATCATACACCGAGCCATCTCAACCAACGTTCGGTTTCTACGTTCTGCGACGCCATTCTGTTGGGGGGTATGAGGCACTGTCAACCTTCTTCGAATCCCGTTTGACCTTAAAAACTCGTCAAAATCACGATTCACGTATTCCAACCCATTGTCTGACTGCAGAAATTTTATTTCATTACCAGTGAACGTCTCAGCTTCCGCTTTATAATTTTTGAGAACGTTCAATACTTCGCTTTTATTTTTGAGAAAATTAACTTCACACCATCGCGATCAATCATCAATAAACGTAACGAAATATTTTTTTCATAATACCTGCATTGAAACAACGCGTTTCAACGCCTGTTTTGTCAGTCGAAACAAGACAATTGCAGACAAATGTGAGTGTGGCCGGGCAGGAACAGGCTTGTTTCTGCCCGAGGGGAGAAACAAGCTTGTTTCTGCCCGCTGAATTAATTTTTCACATCGTTTTATCCCTGGCAGAGTCGCATTTGTTCATTGTCAATCTCTAAATGAAAATCATATAACCTTAGTTAATTTGACAGTTGTTGTATTCGGAACTGTAAATTAAATCAAAAAGACGATTAGTTTCAAGAAAAAAAGTATTGATACGACAATTTTAAGTACACCACAACATCTTATTGATGAAGCACAAGCGGCTTCTCTCGACTTGTTACCTGCAGAATAAAAAAAAAAATATTTACTTTGTTATGACAAATTTGTAATGTGGAAAGTTTCAATGCAGGTATTATGAAAAATACAGTGTGTGGCACGGGACAAAACACGATTTCAGCCGAGGGTGATGCCGGCCCTCGCTTCGCTCGGGCAAGCAACGCTCACCCTCAGCTGAAATCGTCTTGTTTCGTTCCTAGCCACACAATATACTATTACCTCCCACCGACGCGTGTCGCATGGGCCCACATAAATCCGTATGCACAGTTTCTAACAAGTCATTCGTACGATCTTTATCGCCCGTTGGAAAAGGCTTACACGTTTGTTTTTCTAGCGCACAAACTTCGCATTCGGATAATTTTTCATTATCACAAAGTTTCATACCGTTTACTAGACCACTTTTGGCCATCGCTTTCAAATCACGTTCGTTGACATGACCGAGTCTTTCGTGCCACATATCTATAGTCTTTTTCGGCTCATTTTTAGCTTCCACGTTATTTACAATGTCTTGACACTGTCTTACGTAATATAAATTACCAACACGATCCGCACGGGTACACAATTTGTTCTCTTTGTCAATCACAATCGCGTCCTTAGCCCGAAATATTACTTCGTGACCGCGATCCGTCATAGCCGACACTGACAATAAGTTCGTGCGTAAGTCCGGTACATACATCACTTTCGTAATGTCTATTTTGCGTTCCAGTTATTCGCGTACTTTCATTGTTTGCTAGAGTCAATTCATTGTCCACTTTAGTGAACTCCCGAAACATCCGTTTCTCGTTGCACATATGTCCAGTACAACCACTATAAGACTTCTTCGGCTGTACTTACCATTAACGTGACTTTCGACTTTTCTCTGGTGTCTCCGCCATCTTGAGCCTGTCTGGCACTCTGAGGTCGCCTCTAACCTTTCTCTGGACAATTTTTCGCTATATGTCCCATCTTATGGCACCGATAACATTCTACCTTTTCATTAGTAGACCTATGACCTTGAACTCGGCGTCTATCTTCATCATTTTCGCGCCCTTTCTGCGCGCGCTGCTTCTTCCATCTCGTGTACATCGCTCCTTGCTCCACATGTACATGTTCACGACTCTCGAATTCTTCAATGATTTTCACCTTCAACATGTCCGTCGTTGGCATCTCATCCCGCGATTCCATCGCAGTTCTGAGCATCGAGAACGAAGCTGACAGACTGTACATCAAAATTACCGCTAATACCTCGTCACTTATTTTAATGCCAATCTCAGATAGCTCCTTTACCGCATCCGAAAACTCTGTAATATGCTTGCGTAGGTCGCCATCTTCTTGCAATTCTGACAAAATTATTTTTTTCAACAACGTCGCCTTCCGCGCCGGACCTTTCGATTGATGCATCTCCTTCAATTTGTCCCAAATTGCTTTTGAAGACTTCAGTCCGTCCAAAGCCGTATAATTGCTTTTGCACACCGACAGAAAAATTTTAGCCTCCGCTTTTCCATCATTCTTGACCCACTGATTGTAGTTCGAGTCAGTAACTTCAGGTTTTGGAATCGAACCATCAACGTATCCCCAGAGATCACTTTCTTTCAGCACCGATCTCATTTGGATCTTCCAAGTATTATAATTTTCGCCTACGAGCGTATCAATGTGAAACGTTGCTGCCATTTTCTTGACGTTTTCACCATCTAGTGACAACACGTTCAACAGTCTTCCTGTTGACTTTTTTCTCCTTCTTCACACCTTGCTTCATTTTGCTGCTTTAGGTCCGCGATATGATTCAAGAAATGATAAAGAATCATTATATGAACATACAACTTTGTAGGCAACTGCACATGCTATATGACTCTGATATTCAAATGTATATGATTTACTAGTGTTTGGTTGACAAGTGTGAATGAGTATTGTTAAGCATTCAAAGTCTGCATAAACTACAAATGGATGTCTTTCTTTTCTAGAATAATTTTTGAATTTTACCCACATTTCTGTTTCTGTTGGTATTTCAATTTTAACAGCATTCATTTTGCAACAATAACTTTCATGATTCTCCAATAGACATTCACTCGAAAAGTATTGTTAACATCTATCACATGTGTAACATTTATGTCCATGATTAGACAGTTATCTTGATAAAAGACAAGATAATGATTTGATCCAAGCATAATGTCCATTCTCTTCTTTTGTCCAAAAAAGTAAGTTGACATGTCGTTCAACCTTTTTCTGTGTGTAATATGAGGAGCCATTAATTGTATATCTTTTATCTATAGTATTAAATTCTAACCCATAAACATTAATTGATATATTTTATTTTTTTTAGAATATGATTAACTCACATAGTGGAGTTGGAAATTGAATATCAGATAAATTGAATATTTCACTATGATTTTGAGAATATGAACTAACACGATCTGAATGATCATCAGCGGGGAACATGGCCGATAAAAGTGCCCAAATAAAACACTTATTATCGCTATTTTTTATATTTATCACAGCTTTCCGATTTTTGATAGATTCCGGAAGATCGATATATGTTGATCCTCCAGAATTTTTTGCATCATACTTGCTAATATTGACCTAGACAATTCTATTTTTGAGAAAAAAAATGCAAGAATTTTTTTGAAACTTACTCTTAAGTTTAATATTCTACTTAGGGCTTTTCCACTATCCCGCTCTTAAAACTCCGACATATGAGTCAATATGACACTTCTTACATTCTGATCAAACCAAATAGTGAAGTCGTCAGACAATGTTATGGGCATCATTCTTGAGTTATGATAAATTATGATTTCTTTTAAAATACCTTGTTTTTCAAGTACATATTCACAACACAGCTCACAGTTTATCTTCACTGGGGATCGATATTCATAAATGAATTGCCCCACTTTCTCCAGCAATATGAATAAGCATTGATTCAAAAATATCCCAGGGTCGATAATATCATCTGTATTCGTGATTTTCCCACAATGAATACGATTTTTGAATGATGAGGCAAGAACTTCCCAAGCAGGCATTTCTGAAACTATAGTTACTATAACACCTATTACTATATATATATATATATATATATATATATATATATATATATATATATATATATATATATATATATATATATATATATATATATATATATGATAAAAGGTAATCGCGACTGCAATTAGTTACGTTGACAGAGTTTATAGTGGGTAAGGCAGTCAATAATTGGGCCAAGAAATTAACACTCTTGTTAATTTGTCAAGCTTTCGATTTTTTTATTTAAAATCATCTTCAGGACACTGGAATACATATTGTCAATTTAGATTCGAAAGAATTTTGAAAAAAATATAACAATAACTTACATTAGTTGAGATTAGAATAAAGATTTTCGAACATTCAGAATAAATATAAGTTTTCATTTTTGTGGTTATGTTTTACCACATGTTGTTAAAATTTATTTTACTCCAATGAGTCATAATTATATCAAAACAGCAGAAAAATGTCGTACGTAGACGTCAAATATGCTTTTTTAAGAGATCACAGTTCAATTTTTGTTCACATAGCTTGCACTTAATTGTTTAGTTCACTGAATACGTCACCTGTGAACTAAACAATTAAGTGCAAGCTATGTGAACAAAAATTGAACTGTGATCTCTTAAAAAAGCATATTTGACGTCTAAGTACGACATTTTTCTGCTGTTTTGATATAATTATGACTCATTGGAGTAAAATAAATTTTAACAACATGTGGTAAAACATAACCACAAAAATGAAAACTTATATTTATTCTGAATGTTCAAAAATCTTTATTCTAATCTCAACTAATGTAAGTAATTGTTATATTTTTTTCAAAATTCTTGCGAATCTAAATTGACAATATGTATTCCAGTGTCCTGAAGATGATTTTAAATAAAAAAATCAAAAGCTTGACAAATTAACAAGAGTGTTAATTTCTTGGTCCAATTATTGACTGCCTTACCCACTATAAACTCTGTCAATATATATATATATATATATATATATATATATATATATATATATATATATATATATATATATATATATATATATGTTTTTCAAACAGCTGGTGACATCTATCAATTATCCTGGACATCTCCCCAGGGCCCCTATTTGTACGTTTTTTCGGAGAAATCGTATATTCGTAGTTCCGTAACTTTGCTTGTGGCGCGCTACGAGCGCCGCCGTATATTCTAGATGTATATATGTTTTGCATCTATCAGTTATATTCGGACCCAATGATCTGGCATCGCTGTAAAGACATATATTGAATTTTTGTATGGAATATGTCGTCCTGTTTATTCATCTTCGTGTTGCAGAGATTGAAGAAAATAAGAATATATTCCACTTTTCTGATTTGGCGCCTAAACAGTCCGCCATCATCAACTGAAGAATAATGCAATTTTTTCTAAATGTTTCATTATGTGGAAAAAATTGCATTATTCTTCAGCTGATAGTGGTGGGCTGTTTCGGCACCGAAACGTCCAATATGAGGTTTTTTTCATGATCCCTTGGCCGCTATCCAATATATGAAAACTCGAATGAAGGATCACCAACATATTAAACTCATATTGAATGAATAAAATATATTGTCCTTATCATTTTCGTATATCGTACACATCATTATAGAAAACAGATTTTTGACAAAATGACAAGTTTGATCAATTAAGTAGACTTCCAAGAAGTGTAAGCCCAGGGCCCTACAAATTCATGGTCCGCCCCTGCATTAGACTGTGTTGACTGAAATATAATTGGACACTACCCTTAAACAGTTGAATATTTTCCATTTTGTCTGGAAGGCATCAATTGATCTATTTTACTGCTCGCAAAAGTTACCTAAAATCCAGGAATATTTCTTGAATATTGTTAAACTCAACTTGTTATTGCTTATTTCGCCCAAAACACAAAATAAGTATTGTTAATATAAATAAGTGTACTACTAGTATAGTATTGAGATCGAGACAAAGCTCTTTTTCTCATTCGGTAGAACTCATTGCTTTTCATTCATGAATAGCTACTTCAACAAGTTTTTCCTCTAGAAAGGAAATTTCCATTATTCTTGGTCTAGGTGTTACAAAATCTGCGAAGTAAGAAATTTATATCTCTGCTTGTGAAGTTACATTTTATCAGTGTTTTATGCCACAAAATGTTGATCAGCGAATAACTGTTAGATATAATGGGCTTCACAACATTCATTCAGTGTTATTTACATCGCCTTGTGATATACTCTCATTCAAAAATGTAAGTACGAAAAATGCAGATTATGAATTTTCGGGACTGAAATCAATATTTTTCTTTCAGGCCTAACAGTGTAACCACTTTTGAGTGAATTTTCGTGATTTCTACCGGTTTTCTACAAATTTTTTTTTCATAATCTGTAATTTTATAACGATAAATAATAATGTTTAATTCTGTGTGCCTAACCAGTACCAATTTTCAAAAAACCAGTTCTATACTGATAAGAACAAATACGAATGGTCACATTAATTTTCAAGAAAATGGTTATCCTGTGCGAGAATTCAACTCAAACATGAATTCAAGGACAAGAAAAATAATGCAGCTGGTGAATGAAGACAACCATCCATCAAAATTTTCAAAACATGGAAATATACATACTAATGGTGAGCAGTATTTCAATTTATTCATATTATCATTGATTTGTTATTGGAAATTGGTTTGTTTAAAGGATCGGAATAAATCATAATCATTGTAGACACAGTTTATTTGGACGTTTCGGTTGTCACAGCAACCATCTTTAGCAAATGGATATATATTTTTTTTTCTATAAATAGATTTTTGAGGAAAACATTGATATCGTTTTCTCTTCATACATTTTTACTTACTTGTACTAAGTACAAGGAAGTATTGTGTAACCGACAAAATTCACCTATCGAGATTTTGATGGGATCATCCGTTATGAGCATCCCTGAATCCATTTTGACTATTTTTGGATTGATATCGGTACGTATGTTCGTGCGTAACTCGCAAATCTCAAAATTCATTGAGCGTAGAATGTTGAAATTTTGTATTTAGGACTGGTATAGGGTGTAGCTGTGCTCCTCGCATTATGGTTCTAAACATCTGTACCGGAAGTGCACTTTACTTGAAACTTTTTTCGAATTTTTCAAATAAATCCAGAATGATCAATCGTAGGATGTTGAAATTTAGTATTAGTACTTGATGTTGTATCAGAATGGTTATCTGCTATTTCTGTATGAATCGGCCAAGTCAGAAGTGCACTTACTTGCAGCTTTTTTTAAATTTTTTGCATAAATCTAGAATGATCAACCATAGCATATTGAAATTTAGTGTCTGAACTTTTTGTAGCATCAAAATAGTTATCTACTATTTTTGTATCCATCTGCTGAGCCGGAAGTGCAGTTCAAATGTATAACAGACATTCAGAATTTGCCGTATCAAACAATCAGTTTAATTGAAATGATAAGGTAGGCAATGATAATCGGTTTTCAATTTTTTGATTTGGTTTGACATTGTACATGGCAAAATATTATGAGAGTTATATTAATTATAATCTGAAAAGACAGAAAACTTTATTGGATAAATTTGTGTATATTTTAGATGATGTACAACTAAGTCACGTGATGTTCACGTCTGATTTTCAAATTAAGTGAAAAGCACAGTTTCCAATCCAAAGTGGCAAAACAAAAAATTGTAGTAACATAAATGAAAAATATTCCAGTGAAACAAATTATCATCTCTTGTGAGTATTTCATTACTATGTGACTACAATTTTTTGTTTTGCCACTTTGGATTGGAAACTGTGCTTTTCGCTTGATTTAAAATTGTATGGAAAGGAAACGATATCAATGTTTTCCTTAGGAATCTATTTATAGAAAAGAATATATATATATATATATATATATATATATATATATATATCCATTTGCTGAAGATGGTTGCTGTGACAACCAAAACGTCCAATGATTATGATTTATTCCGATCTTTTAAACCAACCAATAATGATGCCACAAGGATAGGATCAGACTTGAAAATTTCATATCATTAACTTGAACAATTGGATATTAATTCTTAGATGCTGCTTAGTAAATTAATTCATCTCACTCTTCTAATAGCAATCCTTAATGAATAAATCGCTCTTATCTGAAATGAAACAGAATAAATAGAATAAAAATAACTGTTGTATGAAAATTTATTTATACATTTTATTATTTATATATAAATAATAACAAAATATCATCTATAGTAAATTATTTATTATCAAAATTATGATGAGCTGGTAATTGCGACACAACCAAAAATTAGGGAAATATTCTCAAAAATATATTTATGTACTTGTTATTTCTTTAAAAGATCTATGATATGAATTTTTTTAGTAAGAATAATATGAGCTCTGCCGTAATCACCAGACCATAGAACTTGTAATGGCTATTATAAAATAATGAAAAATTTGAAAATTGTTATATTATAGTAATACAAATATTGTAAAAATCACTTTGAAACACAGCACAGCACTCACAGTTGTTTAACATTGAATAATTGATGTCCATATTTCCATTCTGAGCCAAAGCCAGAGCAAGAAGAATTTTCACGTTGAAATTGATCACAGTTAGAGCTGCGTATGTTTCGCCGATTCCTGCGTATATTCGAACACTTACAATTGACCAAAAACTCGATTTGAATGAATTTTCTGTTGGGAGAAGTTGCGACGACTGCTTGGCTAATTTCACTTCCAAACGGACAGTACTTTTTAAAATCAATTCTGACACCCGTTAAATAATGACAGTCTGTAGTGTAAATATTATCCAGCCGGTCAAAAATACCGATCCACCTATGTGGGTTACGTCCAGTTTGGACGATGGGATAATAGTTTGTTAATTGGTAGCCTGGAGGAGTGGAATCTGTTAACAACTGCTGTGCCAAATTCATTGCCACTTGATCAACTGTATCTGTACAAGGCAAAAAATCTATTGCCTGTACATAAGTACACACTGTGATTACTATGATAAACGTTCCCATTCTGGATTTCACTCAACGAACTTTGTAGATGGAATACACCCCGCACTGCAGTGCTTGAGTTTATATAGGAGTATACTTACTTACTAAGCAATTTTAATATCTCCATAAGACTAATATAACAAATCAAGAGGCATTGTCATATATATGGAATTGTGCCTACTAAATTTGAGCATTACTTGATAAATGATGTACGAAAGTGAATTTGTTCTAATTCATTCATTTTTTTAATTTCTAGATACCGATTTATCAAGTAATTTCAACTCTGAGTCGATTGAACAAAATATAATTCCAGAAGACCAGGTCACAACAGGAACTCTTACAGAAGGATATAAAAATACTGAAATCGAGAATTCGGACGACAATTATTCAATTTGTGGTGCATCAACCTATGAACTAACAGATGACTCCGACGCAGATCCAACGTTTCTCCTCGAAGATGAAAATCATCCAAATACGTTCTTTAGTGACATTATTGAAGAGATTGATCATATTGATGAAGTACCTTCAACAAGTAATAAGGACAAATCACAAAAGAAAACAAATAAAAATAAAAATTATTGTTATTTCTGCGAAACGCTTGTGACTCATTTTGCTAGACATTTAGAGAGAAATCACAGCAGTGAAATTGAAGTTATAGAAATATTCTCGGAACCAATTAATAATGTGCAAAGAAAAAAACTTCTAACAAAATTAAGAAAGAAAGGAAATTATTTACTAAATGCGGAAGGTTGTAGAAGGCCCATGAAACAATCAGAAAATCCAGATGCCAATTATTTACCTTGTTCGTACTGTTTCGGGTACTATTCTACAAAACAGTTATACAGACATAGAAAAAAATGTAATAAAAATGCTTCCTCACATCACCAATCTGATGGGCAAAGTCTGCTAGCAAGTAATATAGAAATTGACTCTGAATTAAAGGATAAAGTTTTTCCGCGTATGCGTGCAGATAAAGTATCATTAACAGCAAAGCAAGATCCAATTATTTGTGCTTTTGGAGCTCGTTATTTAAAAACACACCGCCATGATCATTTCATTAATGTTGTATCACGTAAAATGCGAGAGCTTGCAAAAATGTTAATTGAAATAAAAAAACAAAATAATTTGATACAAAATTTTTTTTATGCTTTAAATCCTCAACATTTTGATCTTTTTGTAACAGCTGCTAAAATCTTAGGAAGATATGATACATCAAAACAGATATTTCTTCCTCCAACATTTGCAAGAAACATCGGAACGACTTTAAAACAATGCTGTGATATTGCTATGTTATTGATTCTCAAAAAGAGAAATTACGGCACGCTGAAGGCAAGTGAGGCAGAGGCAAATGTACGATCGATTAAAGAACTTTTTATTGCCCATTGGCAATTTGAAATAGCTTCTGTTGCAAGTGATAACTACAACATGCAAAAGTGGAACAAAATAACTATTGTCCCATTAGTGTCCGATTTGAAATTACTTAAAGATCACTTAATTCCAACAGCAAAAACATCTATATCCAAATTAAATTCAAATAACCATGACCAAAAAGCATTTTGTAATTTGGTAGAAACAATTTATTGCCGAGTAATTTTACTAAGCAGAAAAAGATCTGGTGAATTGCAGCGTTTACTATTGCACTATTATGTTCATGGAGATACCAGAGAAAATAATTATGAAGAATTCGAGAATGTTATCTCACCCGTTGAGAAAATTCTTTTGCAATCTTTTAAAAGAGTTGTAATAAGAGGAAAACGCGGTCGAGGGGTTCCAGTGCTATTTGCTACTGATGTACAAGAAGATATAAAAGTTTTATTGAAATATCGTCCAAATTTCATAGATTCAAATATAAATCCATATCTATTCGGTAAGCCTGATAGTAATAATCCTATTTCTGGCTACAAAACTTTAAGAAAATATGTAGATAATTGCGGGGCTAAATATCCGGAAGCCATAACTTCAACCCGGCTCCGAAAACATTTAGCTACTCTAACTCAGTTATTCAATTTATCGAGCAATGAAATTGAACAATTGGCCACTTTTATGGACCACACTATAGGAGTTCATAATAATAACTACAGATTACCTGATGATGTTTTTCAAACGGCAAAAATTGCTAAAATACTAATACTGATGGAAAAAGGAACGTCTTGTGATTATAATGGGAAGACTTTGGATGAAATTGAAATAGGAATGGAAGATAATCTATTGGATGATGTGAATAATGATGAAGATATTGATACATGTCAGACTAATGACTTTTTACCGGATCCAATCGAAGAAGAACATGAGGAAATCTCAAATAATCCAACACAATGTTCTCTTACAAAACGTAAAAGAATTCTTGTACCGTGGAGTGATGATCAAAAGCAAGTAGTAGAGGAATATTTCAAAGATCACATCAAGAATAAGAAGCCACCAAGAAAAAGTGAATGTGATGCACTTATCAACGAAAAAAGGGATTTACTTAAAAACAAAAATTGGCTTAAAATAAAAGTGTTCATCCAAAACAAATATTCAAGAAAACAGAAATGAATGATTAACTTATTTCCTATATGTATGAAATAATTTACAGAGCTGAAAAAATATATAAAGTAACAAGTTTCTGATTTAACTTTTTTTATTTATGAAAAAATTCAACGTTCCAATGGATAACTAGAACTCAAACCAAAATTTGTTGTTTTATGAATGATATATTTGGTAGTGAATTACTTTAAATATTGTTACGTACATCTGAATCATTTGCCATTTCGATTTATATCATTTAGATCAAGTATTATTCATTATAAAATAAACTTATCCGAACATGAATTTTTTATAAAGTCCAATTCAAGAGGCTCAAGGATCAATCGAAGGCAATTTCCAAGAAACATTTGAAATTGGTCCTTTATTTCGTGGTCTTTTTCATTTGAATGTTTTGAACGATTAAATTATCGAAACGTCTAAACAAAAAAGAACCCGAAATGAAGGACTATTTTCCAATCTTTTCTGGAAAATTTCCTCTGATTGATCCTTAAGCCTCCTGGAATTAACTTCATAATCCAAGGATTCACAATGTTTATAAATTAATATTTTATAAGTTATCACATATCTCATAGATTCTCATGTTGCTTATACAGTTATGTTTTAAATTATATTTTCATTGAATAATTGTCTTCATTCTATATTTCATGTGTAAATATGTCTGTGCATTTGTGTTTGAGTTGAATACATATATTAAAGGAAAAACATATTTTATTTCGTGTGATAAAAAAAACCATTCCAATTCAGTGTTATAAGTACAGTTTATTTGATAGCAGGAATTGCTAAATCAGTTCTCTCCAGTTATAGGTAACCCTATACCTATGTATATCCAATTCATCAGACAAATGGAATAATATAAGTCCCAAAATATATTTTATAGCTGGATACAAAATTTGCTTAAAATTTGCAGTTAGTTATTCAGCAAAAAATATAAAGAATGGTATTTTACTCCAAAATCTCTTCGCCTCACAGTGTAAGAGAAATAATAATTTATGTATGAAAAAGCTTCACAATATATTATCTTTATAATGTTCGTATCTGAAAATATTTCATAATACCTATATTTGAAATATAAGATAATCTAGCTAAAGCCTGACTGCAATTGAAAAACAGTGTATTGAGATCTGGCAACGATGTCGGGACTACGGTCAACTATGGAACAGAGGATTTTATACACACCGGGATTTGCATCATCCACTACTTGTACAAAAAATATACACTGGATGCCGAATCCATGGGATATGGATGGGACTTGTATGCATGTTGAATGAAAGGAAGTGAATATCCGTATACATCATTATTTCCCAAAATCAGAATTGTATTTTTACATGTATGTATGAATTCGGGAATATTCACGAAATAGATTATTGCCAAGTGTCGTAGTTTCAATGGGTCCTAAATCATCTTGTCTACAGATGGGTTCCAAAATGATAGTGGGATTTATATATATATATATATATATATATAATATTTTATAAATTTTGATAGTGCAATAGTTTTGATAAAAGTACTTTTAATTGTTCAAGTATGCTTATATTTGGACAATCTATGTTCAACAAAGATAAATCAAATTTCCCTGCACGTTCCAATGAGTTGGTAAATTCATTAAATTCGTAAAAATTATCATCTTTTATAAAATACAAACGTCCGTTTGTATATTTAAATACTGTTTGAATTTCATCAGGAATACCCGGAAATTTATCTTTAACATATCCTTCATCTTTTATTCTAAAATTACATTCATCTATTTCTATGTATTTATTTTTATTATAAAAAATATAGGTACGTCCGAAACTGTTACTAATCGCGGCATGTATATCACGTATAGGATGATTGAATAAATTTTTATTTATAGATGTATCTATCATGAATGAAGGATATCTAACATTGTAGAATTGATCGTTGATAATCACCATGATATCTCCATATGGTCGTAAATATAAAGCTGATATTTTTTGAAAGTTATCTGGTAGAAATTTGAATAAGTTTGTCAGAAGCAAAGGTTTGTTTATCAGTTCATTATCGTTTAACCTTTTATACCATACCCATTTTTCATGAAAAATATACATTTTCTTATTAATTATAAGAAAATGATTGAAATTTTTCTGGTTACACAAAATTGGGAAATCATCAATTACAGTATTGGTTTGTATTAAATTTGTTTTCGAAGATGTAATTGGGGTCTCTGTTGTAGTAGATTCTTCGATAGTTATTGTTGCTTTTTTTTTGTGAAATAATATAAACTTTGGATGCCTTTAATATCATCTGGATGTAAGTCGTATGAATCAATGTTGAATATATTATTCAAACTCAATGGATACATTACAGCCATTTCGTTATCAGAATGTTGTAAGCCCAATACATGACCTATTTCATGGACCAAAGTTTGAAATAAACTAGTTTTATCATAATCAGCGGGTGGTGTTAATGAGAAAGACCAATTCTCAGACATGTCTATATGAATTTCTGAATAAAGTCCCAAATTCGGTGGATCAGCATGTGCAATTACACCACCTTCACCATCAAAATAACTGTTACAAACTTGAGATGGTCTAAATCGATAATGAAGATTGAAACCAAAAGATATAAATATATGCGCACTATTATAATTATTAGTGGTAATAAAATTTATGTTTGTATATTCAGCCCACAGGTCCTAAATCATCTTGTCTACAGATGGGTTCCAAAATGATAGTGGGATTTATATATATATATATGTATATATATATATATATATATATATATATATATATATATATATATATATATATATATATATATATATATATATATATATATATATATATATATATATATATATATATATATATATATATATATATATATATATATATATATATATATATATATATATATATATATATATATATATATATATATATATATATAAAAATTCTTATTGAATATGTGTTTGGTTTTTTGTAAGTCAGTAAATAATGTTATTACCTTCAAGTTACTCCCCTGTAATTCACGAATAATAAAAGCCCGTTTCACAAGTTTTTTAATGAGAAGATAATTGTGTGTTGCATAATAAATATTATTTATATGAATGTGCATTCTATTTTCTTTTCAATGTCAATCAATGATATATTTCTGATATGATTATTTCATGTGTACCATAATTTTTCATTTGCATATGGTTTCATTGCATTTTTTTTCAATTTTTATATATTTTTTATAGGAAAAAAAAAACATTCTTCTCACTATAAATATAGGAATACACAATTAATACATATCAGTCCATCATAATAGACTCTCAAGTCAACCCAAAATACGTAAGTTTGTTTCTCTTTATAATTTCTTATATTAATATTAAGATATATTTTTGTTCTCAGTAAGAAAGAAAAACACGAACAAAAAATAGAGAAGAAAACAAAAAAAATGAGTAAACTAGACTTTTTTAATGTACTGGGGTCTTCAGATGCTCAGGTGCCAACTATAAACATTGGTAAACTGGATGAAAATAAAAAATATCAAATAAAAAAAGCTGATATAATCAATACCAGATATGGACCAAAACTAATCGTAACAACGAGGGAATTCAAAGTCTTTTTCCCAAACTATTTTGCAACTTTGAGTGATGTTCAAAGAAGTGATTTATTTAATGATTATTTTCACATTGAAAAAGTGAATGACATTGTTGTGAATATTCGTTTTACAGAAAGTTAATAACGTGGATTTAATTTTTTCATTCTTATTTCTATTTATTGGCAAAAAAAAAAAAATGATAATCATTAATTAATTTTTTTTCATTCTTCATATTGAAAGGCAAATATTCTGTTGGAAATGTCACCTAATGTACCATATATTTTCAGACAATTTGATGAAATTTGTGAATCAATACCTTCCCTAATAGATACTAATCTTACAGCTAATATGGCGAATGAGATAGCATTAGGTTGGGAGAGCACATCTTCATCATCGTCAGATGATGAGTATAATGGAGTGTCAACTGCTTGGGATTATTATGCAATTAATTCAACACAAATTGAAAATTTAAATATGGAGAATGTTCTACAATTCTGTTTTAATAATGAAAATCATATCAATTTGAAATACAGATTATGGTTATTACCAGAAATACAACCTCACTATTGGTATATGAGACGTCTTTGTGAAAATTGTACTCATATATTACTAGATGATTCCGATTTTCCAGTATTTACTTTTTCTACGTTTACAAATATTGAAAATATCATATCAGGAATGTACTACTGTTCGAATATAAAACAAGAACATAGCATCAAATTAGATAGTGAAATATATTCGTTACTTTGCGATATTGATAACTATTACTGTTATCTATGTTTAGATCAATTGTTTATATGGAGTTCAAGTATAGCTTGTAGTTATTGTATAGAGTGGTTTAGAAAAAAATTCATTGAAATGTATAAATAAATTGTAAATTCCCAAAAAATAAAATTGTACTCACCTAATTATTCCCTTTTCTTCTTATCAAGCTCATCCAAAACAATTTTCTTTTGGTTTTTTGAAGCATCAGAATTCATGACAAAGAACTAATTTCAGTTGAATACCAATATCTAGTTGGAAACCTCTAGAAAAGAATAGTTATGCTTTAATACATACTATAACGTTGAAGTGAATTTACACGACTTCTCAAGAAAAAATTTTGGCGGGGAACTATGAACAAGCACATTTCACATGTCACAATCTCGAACACAACTAACTTTAAATTACAAAGCGAGACACTCACACTTCTCTTGGGTTTTTCACCCCCATTCAAAGAATCCACACTCAAGAATGTTGCCTCTGGCTACCTGCTAGGGGTGAGGATACATCAGCCAATTACAATAGCAATATTCCAGTAGCTCTCATATTTTTCTATTCAATTCGATCAACTAAAAACTCGTCATTTCTGATAAGTGTAATATTAAATATTATGCAAAAACATATTTTAATTCTTATTGATAAATACTATGATATTTAGGATTAACGAATAAAGAAGTGAATTCACTCAAAATATTAGAAGGTTAATACATACCTATATTGCACTAGTTCTCAAAAAAATTGATTTTACTCAATCCACTCATATTACAGACAGATAGTAAAAACTTCTCAAAAAGCTGAAAAATATGTCTTAGCTATTGTGGTATGCAAATTTCAATTTTTTATTCAACCAAAAGAAACTAAAATGATAAATCATATGCGACAATTGACTTCTTCAGAAGATAATTTATTTTAAGACTCACAAGACAAGTGAATGACGTCAACTATCTCATTTTCAAGGAAAGCACGTGGTACATTTTACTTATTCAATCTAGTTTATTGATATCAATGTCAAAGGTTATCATCTGAGGTTTGGAATAATACAGAGTATTTGAAATCAAAGAATACAGAGTATTTGAAATTAAAGAATACAGATGTATGAGTGAATAAAACATTCGAAAACATTTGATGTGTTTTTTAATTGTTTTTGAGGTGTTTCATCAGTCTCTTATGTATATAATCTACCAATGTCTAGTGAAAAATTCAATAAATGATTAATATATAGTTTATTATTGGCAAATAAGAAAAATCTAAGAATATAATACTCAATAAAAAAATATATCTAGAATATGAAAAAAAACTAATGCTAATCACTAAAACTACTGCTCCCTCCCCCTCCTCAAATAGAGATAGGAGCTCTAGATGAAATTAAGTCTATGAATAGAAAAAATAAAAAATTAAATCAAAAAACTCTCAAAAGTGGAATTGAAAAATATACCTTTTACACTGGCGAGCAATAATATCTTTTATTGAGCTTCGCCAGCTCAAAAACCCCGCTCGATCCTTCGATTGGCCCCCTGTAAACCCTTACGACTTGTGGGGGCGCAACCTCCAGATATATTTCATCAAAGTTCCTATCCTCAAAAAACACAAATTTAAATTTTTTGATGAAAAAAAAAATCATTAAAATTTCATTAACTTACTCTAAGATGCATAACTATGAAGGCTTGAGTCTTTAAGGCCCTATTCACTCTTTCTTGAATTTCTAAAAATGTGATAAAAACACATTTATATAAATATTACAATCTAATAAAGCATTTAATACTTACGGTCCATTTTTCTTCTCTTTCATCGTTTCAAACAAACTTTTAAATTTGAACTGATATAAAATGATTTTTTGTTCAATTGAGCTTTTTAAAGTGTATACCCCACCACTAATCAAAAATTTTCATGGTCCACTTGTGAATACTAATTTCTACAAATTTCTTCATATAATATAAAAATAAATCGTTGATAATAAAATAGAAAAAACATGATACAAATTTACTTATCGAAAATAATTAATCCAAAGTCTCAAATTTATGATCAAAGGAGTGGAATATTTATGCAGATAAAGCATTGCATCAGTTAATTATTGTAAATCAGAAATAATTAATCCAAAGTCTGAAATTTATGATTAAAAGAGTGAAATATTTATGCGGATAAAACATTGCATCACTCAATTATTGTGAATCAATTGCAAAAATTGGTGAATAGAATATTCTGATTTTTTTTCCCTAGTAGCTAATTTATTGGATGATAAATTGCGCTACTCATAATATAGAGTTCCATCTTAATATTCACTTCAATAAGTAGTTCGTCTAGTGAATAATAGATAGCGTCACACACAAGAATAGAAATCTTTCCATTAAACGCTAGTTAGTCTATTGGATAATAGGTGACACCATTCGTCACGCAACTCAAAAGATGGCATTAGTGGTAAATGTGTAGATAACGTCACAGAGACCTATTTATCCACGTCAATTATTAGTTCATTTAGTGGGGAAAAGATAGCGCCACTCGAAAAAAAAAGAAATCTTTTTATTTAACACCATTCATCATACATTCCAATAAATAGTGTTACTGGTAAATACACTTCAATTATAAATTTAGTGGACAATAGATGGTGCCACACGCAAAAAAAGAAGAATCTTTTTCCATTCAACGCTAGTTAGTTTGTTGGATGATAGGTGGCACCACTCATCACAACACATCCCAAGAGATGACGTTAGTGGTAGAATGTGTGTGAATAACGTTCATTCATGATACAGAGATCTATCACATCAATTAGTAGTTCGTCCAGTGAACAATAGATAGCGCCACACGCAAAAAGAAATAAAAATCTTTATCATTCAACGCTAGTTAGTCTGTTGGATGATAGGTGGCGCCACTCACCACTGCTCAAGAGATGGCGCCACTGGTAAATGTTCTGATAACGTCACCGCTGTTTAGACAACGTCACTGTTCGCGTTATCTTTGAAATCTCAGATCGTTATCTGGTCCAGAATCGGCCTTGTTTATCTACTGACAGTAATGAAAAAATTCTTGAATATGTTCGAAATAACATTGTAGAAAAATTAAATAGAATGAACTTCTATTCGAGAAGTAGATCTAAATGTGGTTTGATGAATGGCTTGGGAAGTATATTTGAACAAATCACAGGAAATTTGGACGCTGAGGATGGCAAAAAATATAATAAGATTCTACAACATTTAGAGAAAAATCAGCATTATTTCGAGAATCAATTGAAACTGGCATACTCTGTTAATATACAGATGATTAAGAATTTCATAGATACAGTAGAAAACATTCAACATAATGAATTTGTTATAAAATCAAAAATTGAATAGTTGAATTAATTAATAACTCAGAATTTTGGTTTAAACGAGATTTTATATGCAAAGGATTTATTTAGTCAACTCACAACGCTTTTCAACATAATATTGAGTATTTTACATGATATTGAAAATTCCATAACATTTTGCAAGATGAGGACCATTCACCCCGGTATTATACACCCACAACAATTAATTAAAGAACTATACAAAATTTCAGGTTATTATGATGGTCAATTATCCTTCGAACCCAAATCGGAAAATATTTTAGGTTTTGAATCGTTGTTGAAAATTAATTGCAAAATTTCACCAGATCAAATTGTTCATTTTATTTCAATTCCAGTAGATTTTGAAAAAGATTTCGAATTGTATTACTTACATTCGTTACCAACTAGACATGAGTCAGAATTTGTCACAATTATTCCAGAAGTTAATTATTTTCTGAAATCAAGCGAAAATGGAATCATACCTCTAAATGGCAAATGTACTAAAAATGAAGTTTATAATATCATTCTCATTATAATCCGTCTTGTGAAGAGGAAATTTTGAATGAAAGAAATACCAGTCGTTGTCATCATACAAGAATCAGTGTTATTGAAAGCCATGTTGAAATTATTCCAGGAACAAATCAATATTCAGGAATATTTCCAGATGAAGAAAAAAAAATTGTTCAGTCTGGACGACAGTACTAGTGTGAAAATATTGACAGGTGTTTCTTCAATAGAAGGAGATAAATGTTTCATTATATTCAAAAATAAAAAAATTAACATTTTTGGAAAAGACATTTGGAAGTCCTTTAATATTACCCAAGTTGGATTTCAAACCTCAACATCCTGAGAACTCCTAATGTTAGCAAAAATCAAGCACATTCTGCGACTGTTTGTATAATATGAACTTTCATGTATTTTCCCACAACATATTTTACCTTACGTAGTTTTGTAGTTAGTAAGTTAGTCTGAATCTGTTAGTTATCCAGTTAACATAAGAATTGTATTCCTTGTGACAATAAAGTAACTTTTTAAAAATATAACGACAATGTATAAAACTATAAGTTGCATGTGAATGTTCTACTCCACTGTATTATTATTAACGCAAACAGATTAAAAAAACAGTAGACACTGTATTTATGTCGGTATTATACATTACACGTTATATAGAATTGTTGTTTATAACTCGTGGTTTTATCATGAAACGATTAAAGCACTCCTATATACCTAATTTATACTATTTCTTATATGAACCTCCTCTGGCTTTTTTTTTTTGAGGTTTTTTTTCCGAGACCATTTTTCGGAGTCTTATTACCTGTGGCTTTTTCTCCCATGATTTGTATTTGACATTTTTAACAATTCTGCATTTATTCATGTTTGTTTCATAAATAGTCTTGCATTAAGAAAATATATGCGTGAGAAATACATAAAGTTGAGATGATTTCAATTTCCTTATGCAGCTGTTACGCACTGCGTAAGCATAAGAAATACGTAAGAGCATTGTGAACACGGCCATGAGAATCGCATATGTTCAACTTTGTCTCATGCATTTCTTATGTATTTCTTATGCTAATGCTCATTGTGAATTATAGCTAAGCAACGCTCACAAATGCTGACAATACATAAGCGCCTAGCCCGAACGCATCCATAGAACTCCTTCCATCTAGATATTATAAATGATCTAAGGCGTACCCTCACTACTGATGAGTATCAGGATCTGTATATAAGACTGTGATATAGAATAAAATCGTATACAAATTCTTCTATCTGTGCGTGGCCGCAATGGCTCAGCTTATTTGAATCTGGTTGATATTATTCCTTTGCACTGGGGTATTGAGATAAGCTCTGGCTAACATTCAATGTTTATTCCATTTAAATCAATTGTCAAATAGAAAAAATATATATTATGTCAATATGAGCAGGCGTGAGGTGGAGAGGGGAGGAATATTTTCTATCCGAACACGCATCATTTGCGTGAGCGATCTGATTATGTCCAGTTCTGTTTTATGAATATACCTCCTAGAAAAAGATCCAATCTTCCTAAAAAATCTAGAAGTGTCGAGTGAATGAAGCAACAGGCAAAGAACGTGAGGTTAGGTTAGCTTCCAAACGTAAGCGTTGTGCCAAGTCCCACATGCCTGAGAACTCTGTCGAGTCTCAAAAGTGCAGTACTCCTCATGAAAGTGGACCAAAAAAACAAAAGAGGATTTTTATACTCCTAGAATAAATATTACTGAATCTGCTGATATTGGATAAATGACTGGTATGTACTAATGTCAAGCCCAGGAATGAACAAGCGAGCCAAAAAGACTCTGTTGCGACATAATTTCTTAATAATGCATAAACTGCATTTCACTTGAATAAAGTTGCGAATACAACTAGTTCAGAGATATTTGATTGAATTAGAATATACCACGATAAATTACTGTTTTAACAATTCAAAAATTTTTATTTGTTTTTGAAAATTCAAAATGAAAGGAGAGGAAAAGAAACAGAAATAGTTAAGAACTAAAATAAACTAGAAAATTCAGTGTTATTTCAGGTAAAGTGAGAAGACAAGTTGCACAACCTTAAAGTTCATAAGAGAAACATACAATTCAAAGTAAACAAGTACAACCACAGTAGTTTCCGCCGTTTGACTAAAAAGTTCAGCGGATTCGATTGAATTCAATAAAAATGAAATAATTCCAAAACAAGAATTTTTACTTACTTGTACTGAGTACAAGAAAGTATTGTGAAATCGACAATCTTGATCTATCAAGATTTCAATGGGAATATCCGTTTTGAGCACGCCTGAATCCATTTTGAGCTTGATGTCGGTACGTTCGTACGTGCGTAACTCGCAAATCTCAAAACTGGCTGAACGTATAATGTTGAAATTTTGAATTTGAGACTGGTATAGGGTCTTGTTGTGCACCTCGCAATATAATTCCAATCGTCTGTACCGGAAGTGCACTTTACCTGAAACTGTTTTCAAATTTTTCCAATAAATCCAGAATGATCAACCGTAGGATGTTGAAATTTAGTATTTGAACTTAATGTTGTAACAGAATGATTATCTGCTATTTTTGTATAAATCGGCTGAGCCAGAAGTGCACTTTACTTGGAACTTTTTAAAAATTTTTTGCGTAAATCTAGAATGATTAGCCATAGCATATTGAAATTTAGTGTTTTAACTTGTAGCATCAAAATAGTTATCTACTATTTTTGTATCAATCTGCCAAGTCGGTTTTCTTAGTAGGAAGAAAGTACTGATGCCCAATTGCACCGCTATCACTTAACTTCAAGTATGGAATAATTACCATGGGAACAATTGCCTATACAATGATAACCATAGTTATTATTCTTCCCTTAATGGTAAGTGACGGCGGTGCAACTGGCCATAAATGTCTTTTGTATTTCTTCAAATATTTATGATAGATATGTAGATATTAGGTGGCTCTTCTTAGTAACATGAAAAACAAGGCATTATAAACAAAACAAAAATTTGTCAGGTGTCAAAATTACAAACTAGTTTTGAATTAGTTCACATAAAGTGTATGATAATAATAATTATTTATATTATAATACAGTCCACAAAAAGATTGGATGATTGTATTCAAGTGAGAATATTTTTCCGCCATTCAAAAATTTTTTGTATATAAATTACTAGCTTTTTTCCGCGACTTCGTCCGCGTGGAATAGTTATTTTGGGCAGCATTTTCAATTTTTCAGGATACTTATTTTGTAAATAATAAACAATCACACTGTTGTGGTTTACTTCAAATAGTTTAATTGTAAAATTATTTCTATTGAACCAAATCAATAAAACCGCTATAACTATTCACAATTTATTTTACTTATGCCCGGTTTTATAAAGCGCAGAGTAATCTACTTCCAGAGTAAATAAAATTTAATCTCTTCAATGACAGTCGATTTTTCGACAGCAATTGATTCTGCTGTTATTAAGAAACTCAAAACGATTAGAATTTGTTGAGTAGAATGAATTTATTTTGAGAGTAAATTTACTTAGCCTTTCATAAAACCTGCCATTATAAACTTAATCAAAGCAAAAAGTTAAAAGAACTTTGGATTACGAAACAACTCATTTATTTTTAATATTCGCACTCGCCTGTCCTGACGTGACTGGCCATTCGAGTAGCCACATTCAGTGATATTTCTCCCACTACGCCGCGCTGCGCAGGCGCTTGGATTTCAATACAAACTTTAATCTCCTATTTCATCCCCATGTAGGTCAAAATCACAAAAACGCTGAAAGAAATGTTTACTCACTTACATACTCGTGCGTGCGTACGTGCGTTCGTAACTCGCAAATTTCAAAACTGATCGAACGTATAATGTTGAAATTTTGTATTTAAGGCTGGTATAGGGTCTAGTTGTGCACCTCGCACTATGGTTCTAATCGTCTGTACAGAAAGTGCACTTTACTTGAAACTTTTTTCGAATTTTTCTGATAAATCCAGAATGATGTTGATGAAAGATGTTGAAATTCAGTATTTGAGCTTGATGTTGTATGGTTATCTTTTGGTATAAATCGGCTGAGCAGGAAGTGCACGTTATTTGAAACTTTTTTCGAATTTTCAAGTTCCAATTGAATATTTTAGGTAATCGTGAGTGCGGACCCAGCCATCAATATTTTCAGCATTGCAACACTTTTTCAATATCTAATTTAGTTTATAAATTTCAATTGAATATTATATTAGTAGAGTGCAAATTATTGGAACTAATTTAAACTGAAACACTTCTTATTATGACAATTGAATATTTTTGATATTCTAACAGGTAAGATATATTTATTTTAACCAAGCTGCTAACCACCCGCTTCGCGGGATATCATAAAATGTTACTAAACGTCAGCTGAGCGATACCATCAACCTACTATAGATAGTAAATTACCAAGCGTCACGTCAGCTTAGTGATACTACTCCATTATTCATATTGTTGTAGTGTGTAATTTCTGCAATATCTTTTTTATCATAAGTTCATAAACCAAAAATATTTGGGACCGGTTAAACTGTGAAAAGATTTTCTTTTGTAGGAAAACAATCAAGATATGAGATTTTTGTACTTAACCGAGGCTTTTCAGTTTCACTGAATGTCCTCTGAGTTTTTACAAATATTTATGATGAATATGTAGATATTAGGTGGCTTTTACTAGTAGCAAGACTAACAAGGCATCATGAACAAAACAAAAATTTTCGAATTGACATTTTGTGTATTACATAAAATAGTCCAAAAATACGAATTGGTTTTAAATTAGTTCACGTGAAGTTTATGATAATAATGACTATTAATATTGTGACGTGCGAGAGTGAGGGGGGAGCTCGTAAAGACGACGTAGTATGGGGAGGTGCTTCTTGTCGCCTCTTACGCCGCGCCACGTCGCAGCACATCACCCCTCCCATTGGAAGCCTCTAGTGATTCCTAGAAATGGAAAGAGTCGAGAAAATCGAAAATTCGAGAACACAATATTTCTCTATATAAGGCCAAGCCAAAGACATGTAGAATAGTACAGTAATAAAAATATTAGTGTGAAATAAATAATGAAGTGACAAGTAAAGTGAACAGTGCATATAAATAGTGGAATATAAATATCTGTGACCTTGTTTAAATTAGAATTGAGTGATTAATATATAAATATAGTGTTATTAGTGACATAAGAAGAATAAAACTTTTATTTCATTCAGATTATTGAATAGTGACTTTTATTTGATTAAAAACTAATTTCGTCAAGCAATAAACATTACAATATTATGATATACAGTCCACAAGAAGATTGGTTTTTATTGTATTTAGGTAAGTACATCTTTCCACAATTCAAATGAATTTTTGTATATCAACTTATAGATTACCGTGTGTGTGGATCAAAGACTACCAATAGAGAGAAAACTTGACAGTACAATGCTACCAAAATTCACAAGATTTCACATCAACACAACAGCGCTCCAAGCGGTGCTGTGCACGTACTAATTCTGGAGCGCTGAATTTGAATTTAACTTATTCATATAATATTCAAAAAGTATCGTGAAATTCAAAATAAACCCGAATTTCGTTTTACAAACATACATATATTTTTGCTATTTCAGCTTATCAAACTCACGACGCACTTTTTGGCAACTGGCTTTGCAACAATTATAAGGTGTACATGAATCCACTGTTCGTATTATTATGAAACGTGCAGTGCGTGAAGTAGCATAATTGAAACCCCAATATTTAAAAATATCTACTCCAGAAGTTTAAGCTGTTACATCAGATTTCTGTTGAATTCAAAGAATATCTAGAGTAATGGGAGCAACATGTTGCACTCACATACTAGTAAAATCTGCAGGCGGGCCTAAAATGCAGGTTTTTAGAAACTACTTCTCATCCACTGCCGTGCGTAAAGATGGTAATAAGTAGGAAAAATATTTAAAAAAATACGAAATAATATAAAAACATGTACAAATAGGAACAAAATATATGTGCAAATAATATAAGATTTTTTACAGGTGTGTCTTACAATGTTTTATCTTCGATCATCCTAGTTTTCGTAAAACAGTCACAGATATTAGAGATTGAGCTGCTTTCGTTGAAGTTGACATGAATGTTCTTGTGGATTTGAATTAAAATATCAATTTAAAAATGCAAAAAACTGTCACTTTCTATACGATCGTAGATAAAAACTAAATTGTTATACTACAAAAGAATATGAAACATATATAGAAAAAAATTACAGAAAATATAAAAAAATATCAAATTATGCATAATGATTGACAAAAAAAAACTTAATCTATTTTTCTAATCATCTTATTAATCAATTTTTAAAATTGACTCAATAATATTAAATGTGATGGTCGGGTAACAGAAATTAGAAGGCATACAGTAGATGTCAATATGAGATAGGATGTTAGAGGATGGAATGAAATTGGTAATCGAAGCAGAAATAAGTTATTTACAATCATCGACTATTTGCGAAGAATCTGCGCTTGCCTATCTGAGATAAAACTTCTCATTGGATGCATAGTCCTATAGAACGGTTATATCATGGATGTGAGTTATGTTTTTAGAACAAAAGAACTGAAAATATGAATCACATTCATAGTTTAGCCATTTTTTCATTGAATACCCAGAGATTGTTTGAATATCTATCTCCGATGCTACAGCATCCATGCAAGTGGTCTGTGGAAGAACGCGTGGGATAGGATTAATGATAACTCGGGATATCGGAAAGGATTCCGAACCAGATTGATTTTGATTATCATAGGATAGTAGAATTCGGTAAGAGAGGAGAGGGTTTGCGCCATCGTCGCCATCATCTACAATTGGAGCCGATACTGCACCCAACAGTATTATTTGAAATAGCAGTCTTGTATGCATCAATGAATTGTGAAGTTGATGGTCGGGAGTTTCCTCCACACAGGCCTTGGTGGAATATATTAAACGTCTCCATGCTCCTCGGTGATAATGATTCGAATAGGCTCAATTTCAGCTGGTTCGATTCTAGCTGGATTGATTTGAGCTGGTTTGATTCGTGAAGCATCGGATGCATCTATAATATTCGTGCATTTTATCAGAGCTTTTTTTATTTTTACTGTGATAGAAGAGGTCTTACCTTGAATACGCACGGGACGAGGTATCTGACCCACGTTGAGACGTTGTTTTAATTCATTTTTGAATTGACTATTATCAAAATGCAGCTCACAAACTCGATAAAATAGTTTTTCATCATGACATTAGATAAATCTCATACTAACATTTTTATGATGGCACAATGTTTTATTAGGTTAGTAATGACAAATATATCGAGATCATAGCAAATAATAATAATTATATACATGCAGGATTTTCTCTACTCGACATCACTAATAAATTTAATGGTGTCACTCTCACAATAATATTAAATAATGTAATACACAATACAGGTCACAATATAATGGCCAGACAATGACGATTGCAAATACAGCGGACAGACGACAGCAGTAACCGCCTTCTCAATTTTCAAATCCTGGATATTTTGATTGAGGGTGGAGGGGATTGAGGGGAGGGACCGTCACACTAGCGCCACGGCAAGTGTGCAGTGCCGTGCAGTAACTGACACGCATTAACACATACGCAAACTTTGTATTTTTCTTTCCGTAAGAGTGACACAGGCCTAGTGTATAATCCAATTTGCCTTGTTAATTTTTGATCCGAGTAAATGATTACTAGAACTTTTGAGTATTTGTGAAGGTAATTTCTTGTAGAAATATTATTTCATCAATTAACGATTTAACAGGGTCGGTCAAATCGGCTCCCCGAATTAAGATATTTGTGTCAAGACTGACTCCAGCTAGGTCCATTAGAATAAAATCTAGCACCACCACTCTTATTTTGAGAAAATATTTTTCAATGTAATCCTAGCCCCTCAAATTTAGATATTAATATCAAAAGCTAGCTCCTGACTATTAGTTGTTTACTGTTGCTATCTTTACTTATCATATAACTAGCATTCAATTTATACTAGAAATATTGAGGATTTCATTCGGAAGGAGCAAGTCGACACCAACCCCCCAAGTACAATATGTAACATAATATTTGGGCTTGGAGAAATCTAACAGGCAACAGATGTCAACTCAAATGAAATATTGATTGTAAACAAGGAGTTAGTAAGAACACTAATTGAAATCATTTAATAGCAGATAGGGCAGAGCGCTATTCAATAAGATGCTACAGTAATTTCAAATACCAAATTCCAGTATCCTACGGCTGATCATTTTGGATTTATGCGGATAATTAAAAATAAAGTTCCAAGTTAAGTGCACTTACGATGCAGCCGATCGCAATCATAATGCAAGATGTACAATAAGATGTTGTAGAAGTGCTTGATACAAAATTTCAATATGCTATGGCTGATCATTCTAGATTTATGCAAAAAATTCAAAAAAATCTTCAGGTAAAGTGCACTTCTGGCTTGGTCGATTTTTACAAAAATAGCAGATAACCCTTCTGATACAACATCAAGTTCAAATACGGAAATTCAACATCCTACGGTTGATCATTCTCGATTTATTAGAAAAATTCGAAAAAAGTTTCGAGCAAAGTGCACTTGCGGTACAGACGATTGGAACCATAATGCGAGGTGCACAACTAAACCCTATACCAGTCTTAAATACAAAATTTCAACATTATATGTTCAACCAGTTTTGAGATTTGCGAGCTACGAACGCACGCACGCACGAGCATACGTACCGACATCAAGCCAAAAATAGTCAAAATGGATTCAGGGATGCTCAAAACGGATATTGGAGGAAAATAATACTCACTTGTATCCTAGAAGCATGGGGCATTAATTTTTTTGGAATATTATTAAATACATAGAATCCTTTCTTTTTCCGCAACTTGTTAAAAGCTTAGTTATCAATTATTTAATTATTATTTTATCATAATTCTCCAATTATTTCAATAATAAACAGATCTGTTGAAATCAAAGTAACACTAATATTAGTCTGTTTCTACTTACCAGTAAAGTACAAATATTGTGAAACGGACAAAATTCACCTATTGAGATTTTGATGGAAATATCCGTTTTGAGCATCCCTGAATCCATTTTGACTATTTTTGGCTTGATGTCGGTACGTATGTTCGTGCGTGCGTGCGTTCGTAGCTCGCAAATCTCAAAACTGGTTGAACGTATAATGTTGAAATTTTGTATTTAAGACTGGTATAGGGTTTAGTTGTGCACCTCGCATTATGGTTCCAATCGTCTGTACCGGAAGTGCACTTTACTCGAAACTTTTTTCAAACCGTCCGGACTTGACTTGATTGAAGACAGTCAGCCTTAAGTCCTCGTATAGGACGGACGTTAAATTCATTGCTTTTTCGTTTTTTTCACCACTACAATTTTGTGGGTTTTTCCAAAGTTTATTGCGTGTGCTATCCCAGGTTGGGGATTCTTTTTGGAAAAACCTGTGCTCCGGTGGAATATTTTGAGGCAGTTTGGCCATTGGTTATTCGGCGGAGCAGCCCACGTGTTGGGGATTAGTTGAAGTTGTAAGTGGTTATTCTTTGCTTTCGCTTACCATCAGCGATAAAACGTCGTCCGTACCAAGGCACATACGGTGGAAGTACCTCACTTCCACCCTGGCTTTCCCGACCATCCGGAATCCAGCCCAAATTAGATCCGAGGCCGAGATCCAGATGCCAGGCAGACGAGTCAATAGGATCTCCAATGACGTCGCCAGCTAAGTGATTCAGTATTTTTTATGTATAACTTTGCTGCGGTAGGCATTCGTTGTCGCCTTTTTTTTGTGCTTTTCGTTACATTATAAACGCTACGTCCGATTGTGAACCAGGTCGATCGATCTTGGGCCTGATTTCCATTTCTTTTGTACCTTTTTTATGGAGTAGGTTTATAAGTGTTTGGCTCAGAATAATTCAGTTAGGACTTGCTGATTTCTGCGTTAGGGACGCGAGTCGCCGCCATTTTGCTTTACATTATCAAACTTTTTTGCTGTTTCACATAATTTTTTCTGTTGTTTTACTTTCAATATTTACTTTAGTTCATTTTTTTTGGATTAACTTTATTAAATATTTACTATTTGGGTAAATTTTTGATTTATTATTTTGTGAAAAAAAGTACCTACCACTTTTAATTGTCAGAGAGTGATTTTATTTAGTGTTTTTTTTCTTCCAGCTGGTGTAAGTATCACTGTTTGAGATATTGTTTTATTTTTTGTCCTGCGGCATCTTGATCAACGGCGACAGATCTAATTGTCCTAACACCCAATATTCTACCCGTCCATCCTACCATCTTTTCTTTCACAGGTACTTTCGCAGTTGTGTGCCTGAGGACGGAAAATTAACAATTGCGTGGCGCCCTTATTTTCTGTTTTATTTAAAGCTAGCTTACGTAGCGTCCAATATATTTGTTTTCAGTAAAGTTTGTATTTTTGGAAAGCTAACCTCACAACAACCCAGTCCGGCCCTGGGATTATTTTGATTTCTATTTTTGGTTACTGAGCCGTTTTAAAGCTAGAGTTTGCGGAAAATTTAGAAGTAGTTTATTCAGTGCCACTACCCCAGTTTTGCGTGTAATATCTAGTTGTAGCATCAAAATAGTTATCTACTATTTTTGTATCAATCAGTTGAGCCGAAAGTGCAGTTTATATGTATAACAGACATTCAAAATTTACCTTATAGAGCAATCAGTTCAATTGAAATGATAAGGTAGGCAATGATAATTTGTTGTCTATTTTATTATTTTGTTTGTCATTGTATATGTCAAAATATTATCGAAATTATATTAATTATAATCTGAAGTGACAGAAAACTTTATTGAATAAATTTGTGTATATATCAAATGATTTATTTTTTGTTGTCAAGGAAAAACCTCAACAAATAGATAAATAATAGTAATTTACATTGCAAGACCGTTACTTAGAACTTTACGGGCGTGCACGGTAGATAACGAGCGAGCGAAGCGAAACTGTTGTGTTGGAATACGTATCTAAATTATCAAAGAAATACAAACTGACAAGTTTATGGACAAAATTTTCAATGTTGAAGAAGGCCTTAATTGTTAATGGCGACGTTGATATATCTAGGTTTGTTGTGGTAATTACCTTATGAGTTATGTAGTAATTAAATTGATTCCGTAGACTAAGCAAGGTTATTCTATTTTTGAAGAAGCAAAATATTAATTTTATGCCGAAGAAATCTAAGGTTTTGTGTGTTGCGGATTGTCGCAGATTTATTTTGAAGCTTCGGATGATTTCTTACTATGTAAAGTTGTGCTTATCTTTGGACTATATGGTGCTTGTCGCCGAGATGAATTACTTAAACTAACAGTAGATGATATCGAGGACCATGAGAAGTATGTGCTAGTAAAGTTGCGAGATACCAAGACATATACTTCCAGGTCATTCATTATTCCGGATGCAAGTGAATTATTAAAGCCTTATGATATTTACCAAAATTATGCTAAACTACGTCCGCGTAATGTTGGAACTAGACGCTTTTTTTTGGGGTACAAACAAGGAAAATGTGTTGCGCAGCCGGCTGGTATGCATACTATTGGAGGTGTACCACGAAAAATTGCAGAATTCCTTGGTTTAGATCACCCTGAAAAGTACACGGGCCATTGTCTTAGACGAAGTGGTGCTAGCATGGTTGCAGAGTCTTCGGGAAATATTCTACAAGTGAAACAAATTGGTGGTTGGCAATCATCAAAAGTGGCAGAAGGATACATAGAAGAGTCTATAGCAGGCAAAATGAAAGTTGCAAATATGGTGATGATCTGCCGTAGGATACTGGAATTTAGCATTTGAAATAACTGTAGCATCTCAATGGTCCTCTTCTATTTTTGTAACAATCGGCTGAGCCGGAAGTGCACTTTATTCCACAGACTTTTTGAATTTCTCGCATAAATTCTAAGCAATCAGTCGTAGAATATTTGAATTTTGTATTAGGCACTTTTATAATATCTTATTGTACACCCTGCATTATGATTGCTAACGACTAAATCAAAAGAGCACTCTATTCGAAACATTTTTTGAATTTTCTGCATAAATCCGAAACGATCAAACGTAGATTGTTAGATTTCAGTATTCAGGACGATTATACCGTCTGGATGCTCATATCCTATTTTTATTGAGATTCACCGAGCCGGAGGTGCACTTTACTTGACAGTCTTTTGAAATTTTTCCCATAAACTCGAAACGATCAGGTGTAGAATATTGAAATTTGGTATTTCAGTCTGCTGCAGCATCTTAATGATTGCCTACTATTCTCATAACAATAGACTGAACCGGAAGTGCACTTCAACAGGAATTAATTTTTAAATTTTGCGCATAAAATCAGATCTGTTGGTAGTCGTAGAATTTTGGATATCAGTATTCAGGAATGTTGTAGTATAAGAATAATGGCCTACTGTTTCCATAGCAACGGACTTGGCTGGAAGCGCATTTTACTTAACAGATTTTTAGAATCTCTTGGGTAAATCCAAAACGATTAACTATGGAAAGATAAGATTTTGTGTTTGATTATACAGCAATAAAAAGACTCAAGAGTAATGAAAAAGAAAGGCAACCAACATCTTATTAAACCAGCAGTATGTTTCGTTTATGACCGAATATCAAGCCTTAGGACACATGACCTAAGTAAAAAAACAGAACGAAACACATTTGACCAATGACTTGCCTCATCATGCCGTTTTCAAACAAAATGATGAAACAAAAAAATACGAGTCGTATTCGATGCAAATTGTAAAACCTCTACAGGATTATTTTTAAACGACATCCTAAAAACTGGACCAACCATACAACAAAGTTTATTCGAGATAATTACCAGGTTTTGTCAGCATCAGTATGTTCTAACAGCCGACGTGATTAAAATGTATCGTCAAATACTAATAAAAGATGAGGAGAGAGAATTACAAAGAATTGTCTAAGGAGAAACTCCAGAATAGCCAATCCAAATATTCAAACTGAACACTGTAACATATGGTTCTTCTTCAGCGCCTTTTCTCGCCGTTCGATCATTGCAACAAATAGCTCAAGAACATATCGAACAATATCCAAGAACGTGTCAAAGAGTTGTGACAATTAAGACGAAATAAAATTATTGCAAAAGGAATTAACCATTATACTCGATGCAGGTGGCTTTCAATCAAGCAAATGGATGTCGAATTCCAAGAACATAGTAATCAATGAACAAAATATGAGCAAGGCACTATTTACTGATCAAGATAAACCAACAAGAACATTGTGTATATCCTGGATTCCGTCTAAAGATATTTTTTCGTTTAATGTTCCAAATGACAAAGCAGAAGCATTCACCAAACGACAAATTTTGGTGGAAATATGCAAATTTAGGATTATTGGGACTTAAAATTACATTCGCTAAGCTAATTGTGCAAGGTTTATGGCAACTTAAATGCGATTGGGATCAAATCGTTCCTGATAAGATAATCAAAGATTGGAATCAGTTTCAAGAAAATACACCTCATCTAAATAATTTAAGCATACTGCGCTGCATAATACAGCCCAATTCGAAAAGGATACAACTACATGGATTTACAGACGCGTCAGAAATTGCTCATGGTACGATAATATAACAACAAAGGCAATTAAATGTGCTTCCTATAAACCATGACTTTGTAACCGACAACCCAGTAAGCAATAACTAATTCTAGAAATTGTTAATTATTGAAGTCCATGTACTTCAAGGCGGCCGGCTATGTTAAGAATACTATTTTGTCCTATCAATATTATATTATTTTCCTTAAGAGCAAATGTTTTTATTCTGTAGCATACACCCTTGCGGTGAGCTGATGTTTTTGGTTTGGCCTTGTAAGAGTCAGTGTGAAAGAAGCGTTGTTAGAATTACCACGTTGTAGAAAAAACCCAGAAATGAATTACATATGTTAAAATGGTGTTAATAGTTATTTAAGTATTAAGGTCAGTAAGTACAGTTTACCGATTGAGAACAATTGTTTGGAGGCCGATCCTTGGCGAAGTTTCCAAATATTATACGAAATCGGTTCTGTACTTATTGACCGTAATGCTTACAAAATTTTTTGCACGATTGGATCGATCTAAAATATTGATCCTAATTTTTTTTTTTCAAATTGATTCAAACTGATGATTGTTTATTCGCTGTCAGCTGACAAATTTGACATTTTATTTTGAATTTTCCATTACAAATAAAGATAAATAATTGAATTGAGGGAGTTGAGTTGTGAAGTTCAAAGTGTGAAGACGTGTGAGTTTTTCGATCCGATTTTGTTACCTAAACCAGGGCTAATCGATCAGATTTTTCTCACTCACAATAAAATAAGTATAAATAATGAAGCTAATCTAAAAGAAAGTGAGAACAAGTGAAACTCTGCCCCTATCTTAGGGATTAGTGTGGTGGAATAGTGAATTAATTGTATAAATAATAACAAAAAAATACTTGCAAGGAACGTGCAATAAAATTTATAGGTATCGTCATATTATTCACATGTGGTTTGGAAAAATTTTAGTGTGAGTATTGGTCCAAAGAACACATTATCTAACATCTGACGTGACCTCTACCTACGTCACGAAGTCTACGCGAAGTGAGTGACCGGGTATCAAATATCAGCGGCTGCGGTACGGCTGCGGTACGGTAAGGTGAATAAGCAAAGAACAACTGTAAAGAAGGTCAAGCAACACCAGGCGATGCAGAAACAAGAAAATGAGTCGGACGGATCTTCAACAGATGGAAGTCGGAAAAGACAAAATACGAGTGAATTATTTGGAAGGTGCAAGAAAACACCGAGATCTCCCACTAAAGCCACCCAACAAACTGCAGTAACGGAAGATTTAAAAAATATGATGGTGGAAATGATGAGGGAAATTAAAAAAAATGAGATCGGAACAAGCAAAACATTTTACAGTTATAGAGAAAGTAAATGAAGAAATTGAAGAGCTCAAGAAAGAGAATAAAGAACTAAAAGAGAGAATTGCGCTAGTTGAAGGGAAGGTAGATAGAAGAGAAAAACAGCAGAAGAAAAATAATATTGTCATAAAAGGGAAAGACTTTAATAGTAATAGACAAGAAATAGAAAAGTTCTGCAAGGAGTTAGTCGGAGTACAAGAAAGGATAGAGTCGGCTCAAGGAGGGAATGTAGGAGCAACAAGCAATTTCATGACAGTAGTAAAATTAAGCAGTTGGAAGGAAAAAGAACTGATTATGAAGAATAAAAACAAACTTAAAGGCAGCAAGATATACATAGACAATGACCTGACTAAAGAGGAAATAGCAATTCAAAAAATCCTTAGGGAAACAGCTGGAAAAGAGAGAAAGGAAGGAAAAACAGCTAAAGTAGGCTATAAGAAAATATACATCGAAGGGCAATGCTGGATATGGAATAGCGAAAGCAGGGCAATTGAAAGAGCAAAAAACTGAGGCATGACAACAAAGAAACGGATGTAATAGGAAATGACCAAGCAATGACCAAGGATAAAAGAATTTTAGAATTATTTAAGAAACATAAAAATGGAACGCTAATATTAGGAACATGGAATGTAAGAGGAACAAATGAATCGGGAACACTCAAAAACCTATCAATGTGCTTAACACAATATAAGATGGACATACTGGCACTTCAAGAAACAAAGCAAAAATCAAACGACATAATAGCAGTAGATAATTATATATTTTTCAGTAGTGGAAACGACACCAAATATTTTGGCACAGGTTTTATGATGAAAAAAGAATTGAAGCAGAAAGTTATAAAATTCGAACCAGTGTCCGAACGAATATGTACAATACGACTAAGAGGAATGTACCGAAAATTAGTATTATAAATGTACATGCACCAACAAACGAGAAGGATGAGAAAGAAAAAGATAAATTTTATGAAGAGCTTGAGAGAATAATAAATTCGATACCAAAATATGACCTAAAAATAGTTATTGGAGATCTCAATGCAAAACTAGGCAAAGAGGAAATGTATAAGACTACAATAGGTGCACATAGCAAACATGATGAAACAAATGAGAACGGACAAAAGTTGATTGATTTTGCAGTAACTAACAATATGAAAGTCATGAGTACACATTTCGAAAGGAAAGATATATATAAAGGAACATGGATATCACCTGATGGGCGTACATGTAATCAAATAGACCATGTATTAATAGAGAGTAAGCATGCGAAACAAATTAAAAATATCACAAGCAAAAGAGGTGCAGTACTAGACACAGATCATTTTCTTGTAAAAATAGTAATGAAACAGGAGTTGCCAAAAGTAACACAGGATAAACACAACCGTTTGAAACGATATGACACCTCGCCACTAACTAATGAGAAAAGCAGAGAGCAATTTCAAAGTCTACTGTCGAAGGAGCTAGAGCTAGCAGAGCAAGTTTCAGAGGAAAGGGTGGATATAAAATGGAATAAATTGGAAGGAGCAATACTTAAAGTCTCAGAACAGATGCTGCGCAAAAATGTGAGAGACAAAAATAAGGAATGGTTCGACGAAGAATGCAAAAGTGCAATCAGGAAGAGGGATATGGCTAAAGGAAACCTACTACAAAATAACTCAAATGAAAATAAATTGAAATACAGCATGCATAAAAGACGAACGAAACAATTGTGTAGACAAAAGAAAAGGCAAATGATGGAAAAAAAAATGTTAATATCAGAGGAAGATTTTAAAAACAAGGAGTTGAGAAACTTTCATCAGGAGGCCAAGAAACAAGGAACAGAGTATCAACCGCCACTAGTGTACTGTAAAAATGAAGAGGGTGGACTAGTGACAGCAAAGGACAAACTACATGTATGGGAAGAATATTTCAAGGAAGTGCTAAATGAGGGGAATCTGACTTTGGAAACTACAAATGAAACCGAAACAACTCAACAAGAAGGGAATAGTATAGAGCAAAACCCACCAGACATAAATGAAATTCGAGAAATACTGAACCACTTGAAAAATAATAAAAGCCCGGGAATAAACGGAATAACATCAGAGATATACAAAAATGCAGGAGACGAAGTAATTCAGTATATTATGAAAATAATAGAGGATATATGGCGGACTGAACGTATGCCTGAGAGATGGAAGGAAGCACTCATATGCCCAATTTATAAAAAGGGGGACAGACTGAAATGCGAGAATTACAGAGGTATAGCACTATTAGACGTAGCGTACAAAATTTTAGCAGGATGTTTAAAAAATAGAGTACAAAAACAAACGGACAATATCCTAAGAGAATATCAAGCTGGTTTTAGACCGAACAGATCAACTACGGATCAAATATTTGCACTGAAACAAACTATAGCGAATAGTTATGAACACAATCTAAGCCTGCAAATGTTGTTTATAGATTTCAAACAAGCATATGACACAATAAATAAACGGAAGCTGTATGAAGCACTCGCAGAACTAGGAATGCCCAAAAAAATGATAACATTAATTAAGATGACCCATGAAGAGACAAAATGCAGAATCCTGGTGGATGGAGAAACATCAGAGAGTTTCGATGTGAACAGAGGACTGAGGCAAGGAGACCCAATATCACCCGTCCTGTTCAACTTGGCGCTAGAGTGGGTTATAAGGAAAAGCAGAATCTACACGAAAGGAACCATTTGTCAACTAAAACACCAATGCTTAGCGTTTGCAGACGACATAACGTTAATAACCAGAACAAAAACAGAACTGAAGGAGGTACGCAAACGTTTAGTCCAAACGGCGGAGGAAATGGGATTAAAAATAAACGAGGACAAAACCAAATACATGGAGATAGAGTCGGAACATCAAGAAACACAAGAAGAGTCTCTTAAAATACAGGTTGGAGGAAGTAAAACCTACGCATTCGAGAAAGTTAAAAATTTTGTTTACTTAGGTGTTACGGTAACAAACAACAATAGCGAAGAGCGGGATATTATAACACGGATAACGAAAGGAAACAGAAGTGCGGGAGCTATGGGAAAACTATTAAAATCGAAAAGTGTGTCAAGAAGTGCAAAAAAGCGGTTGTATAAAACCATTATAAGACCAGTGGTACTGTACTGTAGTGAAATGTGGGTGCTAAACAAGACTATGCAAAATAAACTAGAAGTGTGGGAGAGACAAATTCTGAGGAAGATTTATGGTGGTAAAAAAGAGGGTGATGTGTGGTTAAGACGAACTAATACCGAGCTAATGGAACTCTATGGTGAGCCTGGAATAGTGGAAATGGCTAAAGCACAAAGGTTACGGTGGCTAGGGCATGTGCTGAGACTACCAGAGGACAGAGTAGTAAGAAAGATGTTAGACGGAGGTGTTGTGAAAAAAAAAAGAAGGGGAAGACCAAAGGAGAGGTGGTATGACGCGGTGAAAAAGGACTTAGAGACACTAGGGATTACGAACTTTAAGCGATTAGCACAGGACCGTAAAAAATTGCGAAAAATTAACAGAAGCCATGGGCCTACTTGGCCTGCAGCGCTAAATTATATATATATATATATATATATATATATATATATATATATATATATATATATATATATATATATATATATATATATATATATATATATATATATATATATATATATATATATATATATATATATATATATATCTATATATAATTGAATATTTTTTTGTGAAAATCCACAATTTTTCACTTACCGCCTTTGCCCATGGGCGATAAGTCAGCATAACCATAGTAACCACAGTTTTCCGGTGAAATAAACATACCGCCTTGAATAGAGGGCCGGTTAACACATGAAAACGCCTAATCGTGCAAAAAATTCAGTTTCACACATCATATACAGTCCACTCATAATACGCATAATCAGTTGCTCTTTCCTATTAATTATATTTTTATGTTCGACCGCCTCGGAAATACATAATTTTTGACAGTGTTTAGCGTCCAAAAACACCTACTTTTTGGCCAAGTACTTTTTACTTCATGAGTAGCCATAGCAACAAATTCAAAACAAACCGACAGTATTTATTAAATTTGAAATTGACACTACAATGCATTATTCAAGGCTTATCATTATTATAATTGATATTACTTACACAATTATGATTGTTTGTTATAACAAGTCCAGTGTTTTTAGCAACACTGGTACATCATTTAGAATATTTACATTTTTTGGAGAACTATGCATTACTTGTTGTTCTGGTACTTCTCGCCCAAAAATTTGTGAAGCAACATTTTTCTTACAAATTCTGATTCATCTACGTAGCCCTCAGCTACAGCCAAAGAACGCCATCCGCCATGTCTCTTTATACCATCCATAGACTTGCTGATGTGCGTCCAAAGCAATGTCCCGTATAAGAGTTGTGATTTTCTAAATTGAGGAATTTTGCAACTTTGGATGGTACTGAAGCAGTTTTGTGCACACCCACTGGTTGTACAGTACATTTTCCTTTGATAAAATTGACAAATAAATCTGTTATGAGTAACTTTGTGGGATCGAAGCGATACATATTTTCTGATAGTTTCAATTAAATTTAAGTTTGCAAATTTGCCAGGCAATATGAAAAAATGTCTATCAGTCTTTGATTTAGTATCGACAAGTTTCAGTAGGAAATATGTTCTGCAATCTTCAACATTTTCTATTAATAGAGAAGTAAATTCCTGACGCCGACATGGCCCCGCAACTCCAAATGTAAGAGCAAACTAAAAATCTGAATTATTTAGCATAGGTACTAAATACAAAATTAGATGATATGAGTACCTTATTCGGTAAATGATGCTCATCATCGGCTCTGTTCAGAAAATCATCGACATTTTATTTTGATAGGTTCGAACTATTGAAATATCAAACTACTATCGACAGTTTTTCTTTTGTCTATTTCAGGGAGGTTCAGTTGTTTGTTTGCATGTTATTGCTCCATTCAAGAATTTTGTTAAGGTTATTCGAAGGTAGGTATCTATATTAGAATCACAAATAGGTGATCCATCGAATATCTAACACATTGATCAATTTGCTATCGATTTAGAAGAATTTTCAAATCTAGAAAAAAATGTATCATAAAAGATATTTCCGAATTTCAAAACTGTTATTGAAAATTTTACTGGCTACAAAGCTAATGACCGATAGGATCTGAATAATAGTGTTGCGGAATAATCTCGAATTGCTGAAAATCATATCATTGTTTTTTAAGATGACTGTAATGCTGCATTTTTCAAATTTCGGCTCAATCGCTGCAGTGTCGGCTGTTGACATGATAATCATGGTTACAACATTCAAAGATATACGAAAATTGGTCCAGTATTCACAGATGCTTGACGATTAGTTTGTTTTGTGATGGTGGAGAGCTTTTTTTAAGGTTCTGGTACATATTCTTTTTTTTTTACTTGGTAGATTTTTATCAGGTACTTGTAATATATTTATATATTTATAAAAATAAATCAATTGAAAATGCAATGATGTTTCATTATCCACCAATTATCTACAAGTTCCTTGAATAAATAATGATTAAATAGGTGATATGCAACGTTATAATGTTACTATAAAGCATTATTACGTTCTATATTACTTATTTTATTATTATTTACTTTTTGAGGAACTTTTAGGTAATGGCTAAGATCATAGTGACGTTGAATTCAAAGTATAATATGACGTCAAACCTAGGTGACAGTATAGCACTAGATGAAGGACAGCTGACTCGTCCGCCATTTTGGAGCCCACTGTCAGTTGTTTGCCGTTTACCGATGTGTGAACTTTAATATAATTTAATAAAATAAATGCAAAGACAGGCTGTTCTGGGCCCAGTTGTATCACTTATTTAAGATACGGGTTCTGATTCTACAGATGAGTAATTTTTATTTCTCAATACATCATTTGAATGTGGAGAAATATATTCCGAGCTACTTAACCTCAATGTCTTGTACTCAGATGAATGATAAATACCACTGGCACTTCTTTTATATATTTCATTATTTATATTTCTTATGATTAATTATTAAAAATACATTACATATTTTCGTACTTCAGCACTTAATGTAACTGCACTAGCAACTATCAAAATCTAGCTCAATGTTGCCAACGCTCTGTATAAATATATTTCAGTAAATGTTGACAGCCTTACATCCTTTTTGTTTTAAATAAATATTACATTTAGATAAATTCAATTACATTATGTTTAATAAGTACCTGGAGATTATAGGTCTAACTTAACCGGTTTCTGTATTATTCTGCCAAAGCGAGAGATGTTGGTGGTGGAGCTGGTTATTTTGGATTCGGGAATTGTTATGTTCTGTCGAGTTGGAGTTTGTTCAGAACTTTCTGACTTTTCTGTGACGCTTCCTTCTCCTCCGTTGTCACTCACTTCTTCCTTGTTTATTTCATGTGCATGTCTTATGAACCAGGAATTTCTTCTGTATATATTCCCATCTTCTGTTTGTAACATGTATGATCTTGGTTCTTCTATAGGATTTAGGATTTTCGCGTTTAGCCATTCGTTCCTCTTTTGTCTATAAAGGACTTTTTCGTTTATTCCAAAATGGTCATTGGGTTTTTTGCCTTTATCAGCTTGATATTTTTGTTCATTTTTGTATGTTTTCAGTTTGTTGCTGACATTTTCATTGTTTTTGGTTTTAGCAACTTTTTATTATTTGTTAATAAGTTTTTTGTGCGTCTACCCATTAAATGTTGTACTGGAGATCCTATGATGCTTCTTGGTGTGTTTCTATGGTGTAGAAGTGCGAGATGGATGTCTGATTCATCCTCTGTACATTTTTTTATTAATGTTTTCGCCTCTTGAACATATCTTTCGGCGAGGCCGTTAGATCTGGGATATTCAGGACTTGACAGGCGGTGTTTGAATGACCATTTTTCAGTGAATCTCTTGAACTCTCCACTAGTATACTGACGACCATTATCTGTTAGTAAAATGTCCGGTATGCCGTGTTGTGCAAATGAATATTTTATGGCGTTGATTATTGCCGAACTTGTTATGTTTTTCAGTCTTAGAAAATCAAAGTATCCTGAATAGGCGTCTGCTATAACTATATAGTATTGGTCACTGATTTGAAATAAATCGGAGGCTACGATGGACCATGATCTTTCTGGTGTTTCTTGTTTCAGTATTGTTTCCATAGGTTTATCTTTTTGTATTTTCTGGCAAGTTCTGCAACTCTTGACGTAATCTATTATTTCTTGGCGCATGTTCGGCCAGTATACGTTATCTCTTTCTATGCTCAGTGTACTCGTAATTCCTTTATGACTTAAATGACAGTTTTTCATCACTTCATTAGTCATTGTATTTGGAATGAGTGGTCTGTTGTTTTTAAATATTATGCCTTCGTAATACGAAAGTTGTTCCCCAAGCGACCAATAGTTTTGTAGTGTTGGCGTTACATTCATTTGTTGATTTGGCCAGCCATCTTTAATCTGTTTCTTGAGACGAATCAATTCTTGACTTTTATTTGTTTCTTGTTTGAGTAATTTAATTTTCTGCTCTGAGAATGAAATAATTACATGAATTTCGATGTTATTTTCCTCTTCTATTTCTTGTTCTACGTTGCAATCTCGACTCAGTGTGTCTGCTTTATATAATTCAGTTCCTTTTTTATATGTAACTTTCGGATTGTAGGAAAGGACTTCCAGCATCATTCTTTGGAGCCTAGCTGGAATTTCATGAATATTTTCCTTGAATATTACCTCCAGCGGTTTGTGATCGGACTCTATTTCCAATTCTTTGTTTCCCCACACGTATTCGTGGATTTTCTTGCAGGCTATTAATATGGCCATCATTTCTTTTTCAATTTGGCTGTATCTTTGTTGTGTAGGTGTGAGAGCTTTTGCGCTGAATGCTACTGGTTTGTTGTTTTGCATCAGAAACGCTCCAACTGCTTTGCTACTTGCATCTACTGAGAGAACCACTTTCTCTTTTGGAATGAAGAATCTCAAGGATGGTAGTTCCTTGATTACTTTTATTAGTTTGTCAAATGATTCTTGCTGAAGATGATCCCAATGCCATTCCGCATCTTTTGATAGCAGTTGTCTCAAAGGTTAAGTTAAGTCTGAGAAGTTTACTATGAATTTGGATAGATATGTTATCATACCCAACAATCTTTGTAGTCCTTTCATATTAGTTGGTACTTTCAATTTTGAAATGCTTTTCACTTTCTCTGGATCCGCTTCGATTCCTTTGTTAGTAGGAACATGACCAAGAAATTTGACTCTATTCTTTCCAAAATTACATTTTTCTTTGTTTAATTTTGAGCCTGCTGCTTTCAGTCTTTGTATTACGTTGTTGGTTCTTTTTTGTAATTCTTCTTTTGTCTCTGCATGTATTAGGATATCATCCATGGAGCATTCGACTCCTGGTAAGTCTTCTATTGTCTTATTCATTATTTGCTGGAAGACTTCGGGGGCTGAGGCTAGCCCGAATGAAAGACGTTTGCATTTATATCTGCCCCACGGCGTTGAAAATGTCAGGTACTTTGCTGTTCGTTCTGTTACTCGTACTTGCCAAAAACCCTATTTGCAGTCGAGCAACGTGAACACTTCGAGTTGTTGATATTGGCAGCAATTTCTTCCAAAGTCTTAAGTGGATAATGTCTTCTTTTTATTATTTTGTTTATATTGGACGGATCAATGCAGATTCGAATTTTCTCTTTCTGCCTTACAATTACCATCGGAGATACTGCTGGGCTTGGTTCTGTTATTGGTTCGATGATGTCTAGCATTACCATCCTATTCAATTCTTTTTTTACTTCGTCCTTTATGGCGTAAGGTATTCTTCGCGGTGGTTGTATTATCAATCTCGGATTTTCTTTCAAATCTATATCGTATTCGTACCCTTTCATATATCCTATTCCTTCGAATATGTCTGTATCTATTGTTTCGATTCTTTGTAGTAATCCTAGTTCGACCCAAGCGTCTTTTCCTAGTATAGGCTGTATTTTTTCTTCAACTATGACGAATTTGACCATCTGTTTTCTATTTTTTACTTCTACTTTTGTTGCACTTTCGCCCTTTACTTTCATTTCGTGTTTGGTGAATGAAACTTCGTCTTCGATTTGCTTATTCGGAGTTTTGCTCTATTCGCTATTTCTTCGCTTATCACATTGCATTGTGCTCCTGAGTCAAGTTTGAATTTGACTTTGACTTGATCATTTAGGTGCAGTGTTTCGTACCAGTCTTGATCTTTTGCATTTTGCTTTTGTATTTCTGCAACGAATAATGTATTAATAAGCTCATCATCATCGTCGCTTACCTCTCCCGTTTTCTGTTCTTCGCAGCTGTTTACTGTCCTTGACTTGCAGCATTTTGCAAAATGTCCCAGTTTTTTGCACTTGTTATATTTTTTCTTGTATGCTGGGCAGCTTCCTTTTTCGTGCACAGTGTTGCAACTGGTACATTTGAAAGTTTCTGGATTGTGTTTTCCAGCTTTTTCTTTCCTGTACTTTGCATTATTTTTGTATACCGCGTTCACTTGGGCTTCTGTTTTCTCTTTCATTATCTGTATCTGTTTCCTTGCTTGTTCGCTAGCCCTGCATATGTTTGTGGCTAGTTCTGAGGTTAGTTCATCTTCTGACAATAGCCGTTCTCTTACTGTGTTGTTTTTTAAGCCAACTACTATACGATCGTAAATTAAACTATCTTCTAATTTACCGAACGCACAGTTTTTACTTTTGCTTTTTAATCTTGTTAAAAATTCGTCGAACGTTTCGTTTTCTTTCTGTTCTATTTTGTTGAAAACGTATCTCTCGTATGTGACATTTATTTTAGGTACTAAATATTCTTCGAATTTCTTTTTTATCATCTCTATCTGATTTTGATCAGCTGGTTTTAGGTTAAAAGTGTTGAAAATTGCAATGGCTTCTTGTCCTATTATTGTCATCAACGCTGCTATTTGGACTAATGGATCTTTATTTCTGGGATTTGTGGCTGTTTCATACCACTGGTACTGTTGTATCCACATTTTCCATTCTTCCACCATGTTTTTCTCGTTGTTTATTACTAACGGTTTGGACGGTTTCAAACCTACAACGCTGTCTTCTGAGTTCAGCATTTTTCCTCTTTTTACCTCTATTTGGGTTTCGGCATCATGTCATGTACTCAGATGAATGATAAATACCACTGGCACTTTTTTTATATATTTTGTTATTTATATTTCTTATGATGAATTATTAAAAATACATTACATATTTTCGTACTTCAGCACTTAATGTAACTGCACTAGCAACTATCAAAATCTAGCTCAATGTTGCCAACGCTCTGTATATATATTTCAATAAGTGTTGACAACCTTACACTCAATTTGGATTTCGAGTTTAACTGTTTTGATTGTAAAAGGCTGAGTGCATTATTCAGAGTAAATATCAGCATAATTGCAAAAATCTTTGTCCTTCAGTAATATTCTTAATGATTCGCTAATAAATTGTCATAATTTCCTAAAGTTTTGCAGTATTGCAAATTATTTGTTAGAGCACTACACTGTAGTAAGATGTTTGGGGATTAGGAATTTTGGAATTTCAAACAAAAATGAAACGACCAGCTACAATTCTAAATGAGCTAACAGAAAAAAAAAGTACAAGAAGGAAGTAATTGTGTATCATTCGATCAGAACTGTTTTTAAAATTTTTATTGTATTTCCCATGATTACCTCAACTGATATCTTATAATCATAAACTAATTTTTCTTGCTAATTATTATTTATTATTTAACCTACTATGACCATAGCAAATATTTAGGTACTTACCTAGGAACCTATTTATTTGAATCACCATACTACCTACTTTAACTTCATAATTTGAATACTAAACATTTACAGATTTTTTGTAGAAAATTAATGCATGCAGATAAATTTCTTAAAGAACAAGATGCACAACTACCTGCTATTTTAATCTTGTTATTATTCTTCGAGAAACCTACATAATTTACACAAAATCATAAAAATAAGGATATTAAACATTTCACAGACTTGTCAGTGGGCTCCAAGACGGCGGACGGGTCTTCTATGATTATCTAGTGCTGTAGGTTACAGTCACGCCTATGCAATTTCCTATCTTAACTGTGTTGCAAAAGTGATGCCAAAAATGTAATATTGTTACAGAGAGAAGGTAACTGAAAGATAGGTAGAGGTGGGCCCATGTTTGTATGAAGGTAAATGGCGAGTTGCGCTCTATTTAGTATTTTCATGTGAAAACATATTGTAAAATAGGAAGAAAATGTTATGTGCCAAATTATAATAGTGGATACAGAACTTGTAAAGAGAAATATTGTTTTTTTCCTGTACCCAAAAATGATATTTCATTAAATAAGTGGCGCAAGAACATAACACGACAGAATAGAACATTGAAGATTACAGATTACGTTTGTGAAAAACATTTCAAAGAGCAGGATAATATAATAGAATGGTCGTCTAGAGATGTAAAAGTGAGTAGAAATTATTTTTAAATTATAGTAGCAGATCTACTGACAATTCTATGTTAGGAATTGAAAGGTTATATCAATGTTTCAAATTATTAAACGTATCTAACCTAGACTTTCAGTGAAAAATTTAACTTCGAGGAAACTTCTTGTCAATTAATTTATTAATTTATAAAACCTATGGACTTACACAGAATTACAACATTAATTTCTTGACTTTTCATCAATATATAAAAGTTATTGAGAATACAATTGTCAAAAATGGGCGAAGCAAGTGTTCTTGGTAATCTTGTGGCATATTAGAATAGTTTTCTCATTTCTCCAGTGCTAGTTTCGAATAATTGAAATTAACAACAGTGTATTGAGCAACAAGTGCAATAAAGTTCTCGATTGCCCACGAGAGCTCAAGTGGACGACTGGCAACACCGCACGAGTTGCAGATACTATCTTTTATTACGAATGCGGGTGAATACTATTTTGCGCATGTTTTTTTTCCGGGCGGTAAATTTTACTTGGCGCACGCAAAAACCCAAGAGCCATTTACCGCCCGGAAAAATATGTGCAAAATAGTACTTATCCTGCATGAGTAATAAAAACTATGTTCAAAGTATTTACTGATAGAATAGAGTTAAGTAATAAAACTTTTATTGCGCAGTTTAATTTAATAACTTTTTTTACACCAGAAACTATGTCAAAAACTGTTGCTTTTTGTGAGATCGTAGATGTATATTATATTTTCGTTGTATTTCTCGTTCATGTTTAACAAACAAAAAACTTTTGCAGAGCAGCATTTTCTATTTCTACCTTTCTTCTGGTGAATAAGAAATTATCAGTGTATATTTTTTCAATTTCATCACGTCCATTGTAATATTGAACAGGTTACGGGCCCAGAGGGCTTATAAAAAAGAAAATTGTGTATCGAAAGCCTGATCGAAAGAAAACCTGGCTTCCTCGTTGAATCTGCCACAGTTGAGTGCAGAAAATTTTCAGAATTGGAGATTTAGAGAAACCGCTTTATTAGATGAAAAGAAGGTAAAGATGACCTTAGATCAAGAAGTTACAGAACTGACTGAAGAAAAGGAGAAGAAAGAATTTGCGTTGAAGGATGCAAAGCGAAGTCGATTATATTACAGTGTATAACTGATCAACATTTAAACATTGTAAAAGATGCCAAGACAGCAAAGAAGATGATGAAATCCTTACAAGAAATCTTTGAAAGAAAAAGTGTATTCACAAAGAAAATTATTGACATTAAAACACTTAAGAAGCGATACTTTGGAAATTATTAGAGAGTTAGAGAATGTTGGATCTGAAGTAGAAGAAGCAGACAAAGTATGTTATCTACTGTTATCATTAAACAGTGATTATGATGCTGTAGTTACCACCATAGAAACAATTAATGCTGGAATTACAATTGATTTAGGTAAAGCAAAGCTTTTAGACCAGGAATTAAAATTGAAAAATGAGAAGGATACAAAATTTGAAAACAATGAAGGGGTATCATTCAATGTTTCACCTTTCACTTGCTATGAAAGTGGTGAAAAAGGTCATAAAATTTCTGAATGTAAGAAATCCAAGTATCATAATTCTAATATTCGTGGAAATTTGAGAGGAAGAGGAGTTAGAGGCCGAGATAGAGGTTGAAGACAAAGTTCAAGGATAGCTGAGGCAAACAACGTCAAAGAAGAGATAACATTCGTCGCATTTAGTTCTTTGAAAAATAATTTAAGTGACAACAATATATTCATATTGGATTCAGGGGCAACGCAGAACATGGTGTCTGACAAACTTCAATGTAATATGACTGGAGTACAAAAATTACCAGTTGATATTACTATTCACATAGCTAATGGAGATACAATGACAGCACAGCATGAAGGTATTCTATCAGGTTATTGTCAAGAACGAAAAATATCAGTACAAGCTTTGATAGTAAAAGGAATGCAATATAACTTGCTTTCGGATGCTCAATTAACAAAGAAAGGTTATAGAGTAATATTCCGAGATACAGAGGTAAAAGTAGGAGGGAGAAATTTTAAAATGAAATTTCAGAGATATAATAATCTATATGCTCTGCAAATAGCTACAGCAGGCAAGGCATTAATACCTAAAGAAACAAATTCAGACTCATGGTACCGAAAATTAGGTCACCTTAATTACGGAGGTTTGAAAATTCTGGATTTACCATTTTCTAAAGAGAAATGTACTTACTATATTGAAGGAAAAGGTACACGAAGAAACTTTCCTGTGAGAATAAATAAATATGAAGAAATCGGCGAGTTAATACATTCAGATATAAGTAGACTAGTAAAGATTCAAAAAGCTGATGGAGAAAGATATTTGCAAGTCCTAATTGATGACTATTCACATTTTCTGGTTGTAAAATTGTTGAAGAACAAGAATGAAGCTGAAGATAATATCAAAGAACTCATACAATTAATGAAAACTCAGCACAATAAGAAAACAAAGAAAATTAGATCGGACAACGGCGGAGAGTTCACTTCAAATTCATTCAAGAAATATTGTAATTAAAAAGGAATTCAATTACAATATACGTTGCCGTATAGTCCTATGCAAAACGGAACGTCTGAAAGAATGAATAGGACCTTAATGGACAGAGTTAGAACCAAGTTTGCCGAAACAAACCTACCGAAGCATCTTTGAGAAGAAGTTATTCGTGCATCAGCTTACGAGCTGAATAGATGTCCTATCAGCGCAAATGAAAAATCAGCTACACCAGCAATGTTATGGTATGGAAAAAATGTTTGGAGCAAAGTTAAAGTTTTCGGATCAAAAGCCTGGGTAGTAAAGTTGCCAATGGGAGATAAATTAGATTCCAGAACAAAACCAGTTATAATGATTGGTTATTGCAATGGAGGATACCGGTTGTGGGATCATACAGAAAATAAAATTATCAAATCGACTGACGTAATTTTTGATGAAAACAATACAAAATTTAGAAGCGAAGAGAAGGAAATTGATATGGGAGAAAAAGATGAAATAATTTATCAAGAATAAGATAAAGAATTTGATAGTAAAGAAGATATGATCGAAGATGGAAAGGATAAGGATGAGAATCAAAATGAGGACAAAATAATAACGAGGTCAGGTCGAACAATAAACAAACCTAATTATCTGAATGAATATGATACATATGCAGCTTATTGTTTATTATCAAGTTCAGAAGAACCAAAATCGTTTGAAGAGGCCTTGCGGAATGATGAATGGTATGAAGCTATCCAAAAGGAACTAAGATCACACGAAAATCTGAAAAACATGGACACCAGTAGAGAAAATACCAACAAAAGAAGCAATAGAAACTAAATGGATTTTTAAAACTAAAGAAGATGGAACGAAAAAGGCTAGTTTGATTGCGAAAGGCTATCAAATCCAGGAACAAGATCCATTCAACACTATGTATGCACTAGTAGCTCGGATGTCTACAGTAAGAATGCTTTTAGCCCATGCAATACATAACAATTGGAGTGTCAAACAACTCGACATTCCAACAGCATCTTTTAATGAAGAATTAGAATCTGAGATATTTATAAAAGCACCAGAAGGAGTTTCAATCGAAAAGAACAAAGTTCTTGAAATGAATCGAGCATTATATGGTCTTAAGGCTGTTGTCGTGGTACATCATTGTCAAAAAGTGAAGTCTAGCGTATCTACAAAAAGCGCCTTGAAAACTAATATATAGACATCAATTTGTGACATCTACTTTAATATATAGATGCTTGCAATTCTTGTCAGAACTTGTTCATAACACAGATAGTTTAGTATATAGATTTTTATGACAATACTGATGAGTAAAGACTGAGAAATTTAGAATAAATTCAGTGGATGACTGAATTTTTGTTAGGGAGTGTATCTTATACTCGTACTTTATAGTAAACATTCACGGGTACTTGCCGGAAAAATAACTTGGCAACATTGTGCTTAGCTGTCATCTCAATATAGAAAAATGTCCGAAATATTGCGATATAAAGGTAAATTTATTAAACAAAAAGTTTTAGATTACGATGAGGAAGGAGAGCAAGGACTTGTCCAAATTTTAACAGAGTTAAAAAATGGCAAGCTACAAAAATAAACGTATTATCACGCTGATTGTTTCTCTCCTTAAGCTACAGAATTAATGTGATTGAGTGCAATTTTATATGTAAATTCATATCATATTATTTCCATCTGTTATTATTAATACTCATATATTTGAGTTAATAATACTTTTTTTTTACTTTTATGTGCTTTGTTTATTTAATATTCAATATCAAGATTATATTGATATAGTTTTTTATGTCACCATATATTATATATTTTATCCATCATAAATAATATTGTTCTATTGAAACCATTATTAATTATTTATTTCCATCTCTTTTCCTTTGAATTTGTAGTTCGAATATAATGCGATGTATAGAGTGACGTACAATGTTGCCAAGCATTTCTGTTCAACGTGTTGGCACGTATTTTATATATAAAATGTTCAACTTTGCGTTCTCATATCTAAACAATGAGATGGTCAGTAATTTTCTCTACATTTCCAAATACACAGAACATATTCACCAATTTATAGCTAGTTTTTTGAAAGAATCTGACTGTTGGTCTTTTCATTAAAAATCAAAACTGATATAATTACAGCCTAAAATGTATACTCTCCATTGCTCTCCATGTTAGAATATTCAATTTTAATTGCGTTTATCTCAAGTTTGAGATGGTCAATCGACTTCAAATTTCAAGGATAATTGTATAATAATATTGTCAATAAGTGTACAGAAATTTGGAATATTCTGATACTATGGCTATAGCACGACAACTACCTTAAGGAGTCGCCAAAATTTTGGAACAAAAAATTCAATTCAGCTAGACTCAAATGAACAAACTATAGAAGCACCATATCAAAGACTAATTGGATGTCTTATGTATTTAGCCACAGCAACAAGGCCAGATATTATGTTTGCTGTGTCATATCTTAGTAGAGTTCTAGATAAGCCAACAACACAATCTTGGAGGGCAGCTAAACGAATATTGAAATACTTGAAGAGTACGAAAAATGAGGGACTCAAATACAAGAAAGGTAATGCGCAAATCGAATCTTTTTCGGATGCAGATTGGGCCGGTGATAGATTGGATCGCAAGAGTGTAAGCGGAAATGTAATACTTTACGGTGGAAATGTAGTATCCTGGTTCTCAAAGGAACAGCATTGTGTAGCGTTATCTACTTGTAAAGCAGAGTATATAGCTGCAGCAGCGTCAGCTCAAGATTTAATGTTCTTAAAAGGTGTGCGTTCAGAATTTAACGAAAATAGTGAAAGTGAGTCAGTGCTATATGTGGATAATCAGAGTGCTATATCAATGATGAAGTCGTATGAGAACTTGAAAAGAGGAAAACATATAGACATTGAAGAACATTTTATTAGAGATCTTGTTAATAAAAAAGAGATTGTTATCAAATATATAAATTCTAACGATAACAATGCAGATATGATGACCAAAGCTTTATGTGAAGATAAATTATTTAAATTCAAAAGAAATTTCAGAATTGTCAATAACAGTTTACGTTGTAAAAATATGTAATATCGCGATTTTGCATTTTATAGAAAATTTTAATCGTGGCGGGGTGTTGAATATTTGATGCGACACCTGCGCAATGCGCACCAAGTGAGCACTATCTTTGTTAGGGTTTTTTTAAGTAGTGTGAATTGTAACATAAAAGTAACTAAGTGTGTACTGTTGACAGAAAGAGTTATGTTATCATTTTTGTAATTTTTATATTTAAATCACTGCCAATAAATCAAGATTGAACATCTTAGATGAGAGACAACTAGAAGACGTACTTGAACGAGAAGTTGATGAACAAGATTTGACACAAGAACAAATATCAAAGTTGAAAATCGAAGATGCTAAGGCAAAAACAATTATTGTACAATGTTTAGGAGACAAGCATTTAAATGTTATGAAAGACAGTAAGACGGCGAAAGAAATGATTGTTACCTTAAAGAAGATATTTCAGAGAGAAAGTGTCCTATCAAAATTGCACTTACGAAGAAAACTACTCACCATAAAAATGTCAGAAAATGAAAAACTAGAAAACAATTATCATAGATTTGATAACATAATAAGAGAATTAGAATGTACGGATACGAAAATAGATCAAACTGACAAAGTATGTTATTTAATGATTGGACTAACAAGTAAATATGATACAGTGATTACGGCTATAGAAACCATATAAGAAGATTGCACTCTAGATTTTGTAAAAATGCGGTTGTTAGATGAAGAATTAAAGCTATCTTAAAGTATAGTCAAGGAAAATGAAAATGAAGTAGCATTCAGAGGTATAACTTGTTTCAAATGTGAAAAGAATGGCCACATGGCATATGAATATACAAATAAAATAAGCAATTATGGTGAAGGAAGAGGTTTTACACGTGGTGGAAGAAGTAGAGGAAGAACCAGAGGTCCTATGCGTGGAGGATACCATTCACCAGCATCAGCTCCAGCTCATTATAGTGAATCAGAAGAATTGTTATTTTCAGCTCTCAGAGCAGGGACAGAAATTGAATTAGAAAGCTTTATTTTAGATAGTGAGGCCACAGATCACCTTGTAAGAGAAGATTTAATACCATATATGACAAAAGTGACAAAGTTACCCCAACCAGTAAAAATAATCGCAGCAAATAATACAGTAATGGAAGCACATCAAAAAAGAGAACCAAAAGCTTATATAAATGGTACACAGATAACAGTAGGAGCATTTATAGTTGAAAAAATGAAATTCAGTATCAAAGTTTATAAATAGAGGATTCAAAATTAGAATATACAAAAATGGACTAACATTACAAAAATATGATTATATTTTTCAAGCACCACAGATTAATAGGCTATATACATTAAAATTAGAATTGATGAAAGACAATGAAAGGAAGGTATCAAGTGCAGAAATATGGCATCAGATATTGGGACACATTTACAGAGAAAATATGAGAATATTAGGACTACCTTATTCAAAAGAAAAATGTGAAGCATGCATTGAAGGAAAAGCTTGTAGATAACCATTCAAGGAGAATAATAAATGAACTAATAGGACATACATACAGATGTATGTAAACCTGTTAGAGATGAACAGATGACACTAGAAGGCCACAGATATTTCCAGGTAATCATCGATGATTATTCGCATTTTACGGTTGTATACTTATTGAAGAAGAAAAGTGAATCAGAAAAGAATCTTATAGAATACATAAAAGAATTAAAAGCATCATTTAATTTGAGAACAGCTAGATTAAGAATGGATGATGAGGGTGAATTTAGCAGCACCAGATTAAGAAGCTTTTGCAGTAGTAGAGGAATAACTGGTATGAGCAGTTGCAGCGACTAGACGTGTTGTTCAACGTGTGCGCTTAGTGTTATGTTTTTTTTAAATATATAATCTGGTTCTTCTGATAGAATACATATATGCACAGAATTAGTCTTAAAAATGGCAACCAGAAATCAAATACAATAGGAAGAAATTACTACAATTGTGAAACAAGTGACTTCAGACATAATTGGTAGTGATTAATTTGTTCAAAAAATTGTGAATGCAATTTCCGTTAAAATCGAGGAAGTTTTCAAAAAACAGTTAACTCTCCTTGCAAACGAAATTAAAGATCTAAAAAGTGATCTCTCGACGAAGAATCGAGAAATAGATAGTCTTAAAGAAAAAGTGGACCGTTTAAAGCAGTATAGTCGAAGGAACTGATAAGAATTCTCGGCGTCCCAGAAAAAAAGAGCGAATCGACGGATACAGTTGAAAAATTAGACATTTTCAATATGAATATTCTCCAGCTTTTTGATACTCACATTCCTTTCATAACTTTAGTTGTACGTAAACATCCTTCTCCTTGGCTGACTGATATTATCAAATTTATGATGTTTTGAGTGATGATGCTATCACTGAATAAAAAGTGATCTCTCGACGAAGAATCGAGAAATAGATAGTCTTAAAGAAAAAGTGGACCATTTAAAGCAGTATAGTCGAAGGAACTGATAAGAATTCTCGGCGTCCCAGAAAAAAAGAGCGAATCGACGGATACAGTTGAAAAATTAAACATTTTCAATATGAATATTCTCCAGCTTTTTGATACTCACATTCCTTTCATAACTTTAGTTGTACGTAAACATCCTTCTCCTTGGCTGACTGATGTTATCAAATTCATGATGTTTTGAGTGATGATGCTATCACTAAATATAAAAGAATAAAAACGTCGAATAGTTGGAGTGAGTACAAAGATCTTAGAAATTTGGTAACGAAATCTATAAGACTAGAAAAAAAGGCTTATTTAGAATTCAAAATCCGGAATAATGTGTCAAGTATGTGGAACGCATTAAAAGAATTTGATATAAACGTAAAATCACAAATTAATATACCTACTTCTATTTCAAACCGCAATGATCTCAATACTGACTTTCTTCGATCCGGTTATAGTACACCGCAAGTACCACCTGATATGTCAGAATTTTATCGGACAAATTTATTCTCCACCTCAAAATTTTCCTTTTCCCTAACATATAAAGATGATATCTACAAAATATTCCTTTCTTTGAAGTCACAAGCAATGGGTGCTGATGGTATCAACTTAAAAATGTTAAATTTCATCTCACCTAGCCTGTTGCCTGAGCTCACTCACTTAATCAACTGTTTTTTGCTGCATCAAACATTTCCAGATGCACGGAAAATTGCAATCGTTACTCCAATAGCAAAATTTAAGAACCCTGTGTCATTTAATGATGTAAGATCTATTAGTATCCTCCCATTGCTATCTAAGCTCTTGGAAAAAATTATATACAATCAAATTTTCATCTACATTTCGACACTTAATATTTTACCAAACACACAATCTGGATTCAGGCCAGGCTATAGCACAACAGCTTCATTAAAAACAGCTGACGATCTTATCCAATTCATTGACAAAAAAAATATGGTGTTTCTTGTTCTGCTTGACTTGAGTAAGGCGTTCGATTCAGTTAATCATGATCTACTCCTAGCTGAACTGAAATATATTGGTTTTGATAGAAGCAGCTTGAAACTTATTAATAGTTACTTTTCTAATCGAAGTCAAAAAGAAAGACTGAACAATAACGTATCTTATTCATTGAACAGTTCTAGAGGCGTTCCTCAAGGTTCTGTGTGTGGACCATTATTTTTCACTTTGTACATCTTCGATCTATATCAACATGTCAATTATGCCAATCTGCACAGTTTTGCAGATGATACACGAGTGTATCTCCCATTTGAAGCCACCGAGTACAATGATGCACTTGTTAAGCTCAACAATGATCTGGATAATATTGCCAATTTTGCTAAAACTCATTGTTTACTTCTAAACGAAAATAAATCAACGCCAATGTTGTTGGGAAATAAAGGAATTATTTGATAGATAATGATTATATTGATATTAAATCAAACAATGTTACTCTTAACATTAAATATTCGTCCAAAAATCTAGGACTGGTACTTGATAGTGAACTGCGTTTTACTGAGCATATTACATTGCAATTGAAAAAAGCATATTTAGCACTCAAGAATTTGTTCATGAATCATTTCATTATTTCTAAGAAGTATAAACAAATACTTGTAGACACTCTTGTACTTTCGGTATTTAATTATTGCGACACGGTTTATGGTCCATGTTTGACTGTCAAAGACATGCAAAGAATACAAAAGATACAAAATTGCTGCGCTCGATTTGTTCTTGGGGTACGTAAATACGAGCCTATAACATCTAGAATTCAAGAATTAGGCTGGCCAAATCTGCAAAATCGCCGAATACATCACTCAGCATGCTTAATACATTAAGTAATTCTTACAAAATCACCACCATATCTCAGTGAAAAAATTCGTTTTAGATCACACATGCGGAAAATGAATTTGAGAAACCACTGTTTAATACATATACCTTTACACTAGACAACCTTCTACAAAACAAGTTTCAGTTACAACTATGGGTTCCATTACAATCAAATACCAAATGAGTTCAAATCTTATCAATTCAACTTATTTTCGCAATATTTAAAACGTAGGCTATTTAATAATCAAGGATGACTATTTCTTCTATTAGGGATTCTCTATATTCTTGAGAAATTGACAAATTGAGAAATTAAGGAATTGAAAATTGAATATATTGTAGAATACACGGCTACTGCTGTATGTTTATTGTATTGTCCTAGCTGAACTTATATCTTATTGTACAAATTGTATATTTTCATAATGTAAGGCTGAGTGGAATAAACAGCTTCGGCTGAATTATGCCAATAAAGAAATTTATTATTATTATAAAGATGGAGTATACAATGGCTCATACACTGCAACAAAATGGTAAATCGAAACGAATGAACCAAACACTATTAGATAAAGTAGGAACAAAGTTCGTAGACACTAATCTGCCTAAGACACTAGGGGAGAAGCAATAAAAGCCTCAGCATATGAATTGAATAGATTCAGTAGGAGATCTATTCAATTCATATGCTGAGGCTCTTATTGCTTCTCCCCATAGTGTCTTAGGCATCATTCAAGCATACAGTAATATGCTTAAATAATGAAACTCCAGCTAAAATATGGTAAGGTGAAAATGATCTATCAAAATTAAGAGTTTTTGGTTGCAAGACATGGGCAGTTAATTTAAGAAAGGAAAGTAAACTAGGACCAAATGCAAAGCATTATATATTCGTTGGCTATGATAAAGGAGGATATACATTATGGTCACCAGAAGAGAATAGAATGATAGAGTCAAGAGATATTATTTTTGATGAAAGTAAATTCAAATATTTAGAAGAAGAAAACAAACAAAAGTATGGGAGAAAAAGTCAAGAAGAGAAGCAAAATGAAGCTGAAAACGGAGACAGAGCATCAAATATAGAACAATTGTCAGAAGATGAAACAAATGATGAATGATAAAGAAGTTGAAGATAAGGAGGAGTTTTCTAGATCAGGTAGACAATTAAGAAAACCGCAATACCTAGATGAGTATGAAACCTATTATGCATACTGTATATTAACACAAACACAAGAACCCACTTAATTTGAAGAAGCAGTGAAAGACAGAGAATGGAAAGCCGCAATATATAAAGAACTGACAGCGCTAAAAGAATTAAATACTTGGGAAAATAAACGACTAATAGATACAAAATGGATATTTAAAATAGAAGAAGACGGTACTAAAACGGCAAGACTTGTTGCCAAAGGATTTCAAGTGGAGAAAAATGATCGTTTTGGTATAATGTACGATCCAGTTGCTAGAGCAGCTACAGTTAGAATGATGATATCTAAAGCAGTTCGAGAAAATTTAAAAATTAGGCAGCTTGACATACCAGCCGCTTTTTTGAATGGAATGTTTGAATCAAAAATATATATCAAAGTATCAAAATAATTGGAAATTGAAAATAAAAATGAAGTATTGAAATTGAATAGAGCATCATATGGTTTAGCAGAGTCACCGAAATGTTGGAATGAAAAAATAGATAAATTTACAGTAGAAAATGGTTATAAACGTTCAGAATATGATTATTGCTTATATTATAAGGATAACTGTTAGTTGATAATTTACGTAGATGATATAATTTTAATCGGAAATATAAAAGAAACTGTAAAATATAAAGAGATACAGAAAAACTAATTATAAAACAAAGCAAACTAATTGAGAGTCTTAGGGAAATTCAATATGACAAAATGTAAAGAAATAGATACACCAATGGAAACTAATTTACAACTGTCAAATAATGAAGAAAGAAAAGAAACATAACTATCCTTACAGAGAGTTAATCGGAAGTTTGATGTATTTGACAATGACTTCAAGACCAGATTCAGCGTATTCAGTATCATATCTTAGCAGATACTTGAATAAACCTTCAGAACAAACATGGAAAGCAGGAAAGAGGGTGTTGAGGTATTTAAAGAAAACAAAGAATAAAGGGTTAATATTCCAGAAATCATCAAACAGAAAAATATGTGCTTACTCCGACTCAGATTAGGCCGAAGATAAAACCAATAGAAAAAGTATGAGTGTCGGAATGATATTTCATGGAGAGAATCTAGTAGCTTGGTTCAGCAGGAAGCAGACATGTAATCCTTATCATCAGCCGAGTCTGAATATATCGCTGCAATAAATTTAAAAGGGATTGGTAAACATCTTGGACATGAAGAAGAAGCCATTCTATTAGTGGACAACAAAGGAGCTACCTCAATGGCAAAAAGATATGAGAATTCAAGAAGAACGAAGCATATTGACATTAAAGTTCATTATATCAAAGATTTGGTAGACAAAGATTTGATATATATAGATTATATAAATTCAGAAAATAAATTATACTGACATGATGACAAAAAGTTTGTGTAAAGCAAAATTTGATTATTTTGTAAAAAGTTTGTTATATTGAAAATTGTAGAGTTTAAAGCTTGTTCAAGTTACTGAATATTTGTTCATGTATAAATGTAAATGGTGATGTAACTAAACATGCAATTTATAATTTTTGAGTGAAAATTGAAATTGAGGAGGAGTGTTGCACAAAATTAGTTACATTACTGATGACGTTTGTTTGTAAATCCCGCTTGAAAATAGTGTCATTCTTTTGTTAATTAGTTAGCATGATCACCGACAGAGTGACAGCTGTTTGTTTTATTATGAAAATGGAGATTCTTCTTGTATTCAAAAATATGGTGTGAATAAAGAAGAGTAATTGATCAAGTGTGGTAAATAAAAAACATAGCCTCATATTATAATAAGATATTCACCTCCAATTAGGAGATACAAACACCTTGAAAACCCTTGGAATTTTTTTGGGATGCAGCAACGGATGCAATTACCAATTCAGTCAACCCAACTAGTTTAAGCAAAATAACGGAACGCAATATATCAACAGGAACGGCAAAAATATTTGACCCTCTAGGATTAGTAGCACCAGTCGTCGTTAACGACGTTCACTGGTTAAATCGATTTTCTTCTGATTTTCCTCAAATTGAAAATTTGTGAGAATGAAAATGCCCTCTATACAGTAGTATTTTTCAAAATATCGCTATCCATGCAAAATTTAGAGGAATTTGTCGTTAAAGCTGGCGACCTTAACATGGGAGGTATAGGTTATACATCGTAAAAATGAACATTTTTACTAATAACAAAAGAAGTTTTCTTCACATATCTCTGAAAAAACAATATACTATAGAATAGAATGTGAGGAAAATTTACTATTCAAAATATTCCACCTATCCATATTCATTATCAAGAAAGAGCCATAATAAAAATGTAAACACTACAGCTTTACGCTGGGAGAAAGAGACATAAGGGAGAGGTTGCAACGTTGCGGAATCGCTCTGCGCGCCTTATGGTCGCTCAACTCACACAGGCACAGATTACGTCTGTCCATGTAAAGCTATGTTGCCGCATCAAACTACACACACTCCCTCTCTCTCGCACGAATTTTTCTGTCACTCTCTCGCCGAGTGAACGTCCTCAAAGCAAAAATCATATTACAGAAGCTATAGGCAATTAAAGTTGATAGGGAGGAATCGCTGCCAGTTGAAATTCACACCGAGTGGCTCACATATTGCCAAGAATTGAAGTTACTGAACAATTGCACGTTACCACGAACCATTATTTCACCAGAGCTTGAAAACTTGCAAGTACATGGATTTTCAGACGAAAGTGAAAGGGCTTACGGCGTTTGCATTTATTTGAGAACTATAGATTAAGAAGGACAGATAAAGGTTCTGTTATTATATGCCAAATCAAGAGTAGCTCCATTGAAGACACCATACCACGATTAGAAATATGTGCTGCTCAACTTCTAGCTACTTTATCGTTGGCTGTGATATATGCGTTAGAATTAAAAACTGATCAAATTTATAATTGGTCAGATTCAAGCATAGTGATACACTGGCTGAATACTTCTCCACGTCAATTGGAAACATTCGTTCCAAACCGCTTCGTCGACATTCAAACCAAAACCAATATCAGCAACTGGCACTCGATAATCCAGCTAATTTCATTTCGAGAGGAAAATCATCAAAGGAATTAATGCAGTCCCTGTTCTGGAGATACGGGCCTCCTTGGTTATCAGAGTCAATGTACAACTGGCCTCAATCAAAAATTGTACCAATTCAAGAAATACCCGAACAACGTCAAGTAGTTTGCTTGATAACGGCATTTGAATGCGCAATTCTCAATAGATTCTCATCCATCACCAAATTAACGCGTACTATTGCTTTTTGCTATCGATTTATTATTTATTTATCATGAACTGCAAGAAATTTTGAAGACTGTTATCAAAATCATTCAGCAACAGTCATTCAAACACGAAGCTAATCTTCTTGACCAGAGCTAACCATTGAAGGCGAGTCATAATCAACTGATAAAATTGAACCCTTTTGTCGACAAAGATGGGCTAATCAGAGTAGGAGGACGCCTGTCACATCCACACTTGTCGTTTGAAGCTGAACATCCGATCATTCTATCCAAGGACAAACACTTAACCAAATTATTGATTGAATATGAGCATAAAATTAATTCACATTCTGGTGTGCAACAAACTTTGTACATATTAAGGAGAAATTATTGGCCTATAGGCGGAAGAAGTTAAGTATGGAAAGTCGTGAATAATTGCGTAAAATGTTGCAAAGTTAATCAACCTGAAACCAAATATTTACTGGAATCTTTACCAAAAGCCAGAGTCACACTATCACGTCCTTTCAGTCAAGTAGGTGTCGATTATTGTGGACCTTTTTTACTTAAAGAAAAAAAGTTCCGAAACAAAACCAAAATAAAGGCGTATGTAGCAGTTTTTGTTAGTTTATTGGTGAAAGCAGTACATTCGGAAGTCGTTACTGATTTAACCTCCGAAGGTTTTCTTTCCGCTTTAAGAAGATTTATTGCCAGACGTGGTCTATGCGTAGATATATACAGTGACAACGGAACAAATTTTGTCGGAGCTAAAAACTCATTGCAGGAAATTCATACGATATTCAATTCACTAGAAGTTCAAGAGAAAATTCAAGGATATTCAACCAACAGAAATATACTGTAACCTGCGAGAGTGGGGAAGCTCGTAAAGACGACCTAGTATGGGTGGAGCCTTTCGTCCTCGTTACGTCACGCCGCGTCGCATCACATCACCCTTCCCGATTGAAGCCTCTAGCAATATTCCAGAAGTAGAACATTCGAGAAATTGATATTTCTCTAGATGTATAAGGGCAAGCAAAAGACTTGTGTTGCAGTGTGTGTAATGGAACAAGAACAGTGAACATCAAACAGTGAAGTGAACAGTGTATATAAATGGTTGAATATAAATATCTGCGACTTTATTTGAGTTAGAATTAAGTGATAAATGAATAAATATTGTGTCGTTACTGATATTGAGAATAATAAAACTTTTATTTCAATTTAAATTATTGAATAGTGATTTTTATTTGATTACAAACTTATTTGATCGAGCAATAAACATTACAGTGGTGTCAGAAGTGGGATTGTTATAAACAATTCAGTATTTTGTTTATTGCTGCTTTGTGAAATTGGGAAATGGCTTCTAAGAAGTTGTTGAAAGATTTAAAGGTCGCAGAGTTGGAATATCAATTGGAAGAGCGGAATTTGGAAACCAGTGGCCGCAAACATGTTTTAATGGAACGACTGCGAGACGCTTTGACTGAAGACGGTGAGGATTCTGATACATATTTGTTTGAGGCTCAACTTTCTTTAACCGATTTGACAATAAATTAGGAATCAAGATTAAAAGAAGAATATACAAATTTAGAATCAAAATTAAAAGAAAATTGTGCAGATTTAGAATCAAAATTTGAAGAAAATTCTACAGATTTGGAATCAAAGCTAAAAGAAAATTCTACAGGTTTAAAAGAAGACTTCGAATTAAAATTGAAAGAAAATTCTACATTATTAGAAGCAAAATTAGAAGAAAAATTTCAAGAGAGCTCTAAAACTGTAAATGAAAAATTAGGAAAATTAGAAGAGAGTTCTGGAAATCTGAGATGAGAACTGCATGGAAAAATGAACGAAAATACAAAGAAAGTTGAACAGCAACTGGGAAAATTTAAAAAGAATTTCAAGGTATGGGAGGAAGTATTTGGAGATAATTGCCAAATGTTAAAAGAAAAATTGGATGTGAAATTGAATGAAAAATTAGATTCAAAATTGGATGAGAAAATGAAGATTTTTGAAGAAAAACTCAAATTTGGTGTTTCATCTCCGGAGAAAGCTTCAAAAACTGAGATAATTGAGTTATCTACACCAAATTTTGACTCCACTACAAGAATGCGTGTCAAAACTCCAACCTTTGATGGTCAAACATCATGGATCAATTACCATAGACAATTTGGAGCCGCTGCTAAGGCTAATGGTTGGAATGATACTGAGAAAGTTTCAGCGCTAACAGTTGCTCTTCGAGGATATGCGGTAAATATTTCATATGCTATTCCACCGGAAGAGGACAACAATTATGAAAAATTGGTCAAGCGACTGGAGCTGCGATACGGCCATGCACACTTGGAGGAAGTGTATCACACGCAGCTAAAGAACCGATACTAACGTTCCAGCGAGAGTCTACAGGAGTTCGAAGCTGATGTGGCACGCCTAGTTCGACTCGCATATCCAACTGGTCCTGATGATTTCTTGGAAAGCTGGGCTGTGAGAATATTTGTGGAGGGCATCAGAGACCATGGAACGCAACAAGCCCTGCGTTTGGCGCAGCCGAAGAAGCTGGTGGAAGCATTGGCTCATGCACTGGAATACGAACCGGCAAAGCAGGCGTCCAGAAGCAGTGCTTGAGTGCGAGAGGTTACCTGCGACTCCGATGCCACGGAAAGCTTGGAAGCCCAGGTTCAGCGGTTGGTCCAGGAAGCAGTGAAAGATCTCAAGAATTCCAGACAACTTCGGTGTTGGAACTGTGGAGAACTAGGTCGACCAAAAAGTCGATGCAAGAAACCTTTGAAGATGCTATCCAAAGATAACTATAGACATGGAAAAGAAAGCCTCGCAAGAATAAAAACCACTAAACAAGACACATCGATAGAACCTGACTGCGATAAACTTTTCGAAGGAATTAACGACCCTATTACTATCCAAGGGTCAACAATCAAATGACCAGCAACACGCAAAAGCTGAAGACATGATATGCCAATTCCAAGAAGTGTTTGAAACCAGTGAGGGGCGAAAGGGAAAAACGAATATTGTCCATCACAAAATTGATACCGATGACGCACGACCAATTCGACAAGCACCACGACGGCTTCCGATTGCGAGGAGAGAGGACGCTGAAGCTATTATTCAAGACATGGAGCAAGACGGCATCATTGAACCCTCGAACAGTCCATGAGCCTCTCCGGTGGTACTTGTGAAGAAGAAAGACGGGTCTACACGATTTTGTGTCGACTATCGCCAGCGGAATAACGTTACCAAGAAGGACAGTTATCCTCTGTCTTGGATTGATGACTCCTTAGATGGCCAGGTCAAAGATCTTCTCGACCCTAGATCTCAAGAGTGGATATTGGCAGGTAGCGATGGATGAGAAAGACCAAGAAAAAACTGCATTTATCATCGGCAGTGGATTGTGGCAATTTTTAGTCATGCCATTTGGTCTGTGTAATGCTCCTGCTACCTTCGAGCGACTTATGGAGACCGTACTCGAAGGAGTATCAGAAAAAACTTGCTTGGTATCTGGACGATATAATTGTAATGGGAAAATCATTTGAAGACCATTTGAAGAATCTGAAACAGGTATTTTAGCAACTAAAGAAAGCTGGTTTGAAGCTCAGTCCAAAGAAATGCCACTTATTCCAAAAACAGGTGAACTATTTGGGACATGTGGTCTCCAAAGAAGGCGTAGCAGTTGATGCGGAGAAGATTAAGAAAATTCAGAATAGCCGGTACCTTCGGATGAACATCAGCTGCGTAGTTACCTCGGGCTCTGTACCTATCACAGAAAATTTGTCTATGGATTTGCCAATATTGCCAAACCACTGACCAGACTGACGGAAAATAATCGCAGATACAGCTGGGATGAAAACTGCCAGGTCACCTTCGAGCGACAGAAACTACTCCTAGTCCAAGCATCAATCCTGAGTTACCCGAAGACGAAAGGACGTTTTGTTTTGGACACAGATGCCAGCGACGTCAGTATTGGAGGAGTCCTGTCCCAATTGCAGGAGGGTCAAGAGTCAGCGGGTACTTCAGTAGAGTTTTGTCAAAGCCAGAAAGAAACTACTGTGTCACAAGACGGGAATTGCTGGCAGTAGTGAAGGCCATCGGGCATTTCTACAAATATTTATATAGCAGGAAGTTCCTGTTAAGAACTGACCACGCTGCTCTGAGGTGGCTACTACAGTTCAAGAATCCTGAAGGTCAGGTCGCTCGATGGATCGAAAGACTTCAGGAATACGACTTCGCCGTAGAACATCGAGCTGGTACAGTACATGAAAATGCTGATGCTTTATCAAGACGACCATGTCCAAAAGATTGTCATTATTGCTCTAAGGTTGAAGCGAAGACATTCAGGACAACTGTAATCGACGATTCTTGGCAACCACAAGAGATAGAAGTGGACATAGATGGCGACTCAGAGTTGCGAATTATTCAAGAATGAAAGAAGAAAGAAACAAAAAATCATACTGGGCGCAATGGGATTACATAATCCTGGATGAAGACGTTTTGAAAGGTGTCCTGAAAGATCCGGATGAAACCAGAGAGGACAGCTGATCATTCCTAGAGGTCGAGTTCTGGAGGTTTTGAGACATCTCCATGATGGAGTGAGTGGAGGACACCATGGGGTAACGAAGACTCTGCAGAGAGTTCGTGGGCGATTCTATTGGCTCAACTGCAAAGAAGACGTCAGGGAACGGTGCAGGAAATGCACTACGTGCGCTTCAAGCATCGGACCGCAGAAACGACCAAGAGCTCCAATGCGACAGTAGTTCATTCGAGAGGATAGCCATCGACGTGGCAGGGCTATTTCCCGAATCAGACGTCGAAAAGGAATACACTGTTGTCGTCATGGACTATTTTAGTAAATGGGCGGAAGCGTATGCCCTTCCTAATCAAGAGGCTGCTACTATTGCAGTCGTCCTAGTGAAGAACTGGATCTGTCGTTTTGGTGTTCCCTTGGAATTCCATTCTGACCAGGAAAGAAACTTTAAATCCACACTTTTCCAAGGATTATGCGGAGTATTGAATATTCGTTAAACAAAAACTACTGCATTACATCAGCAGTCTGATGGAATGGTGGAACGGATGAATAAGACCAATAACAGACACCTGGCCAAAGTTGTCTCTAGTCACCAGAGAGACTGGGACAAATATCTCCATATGCTCCTTTTGACCTACCGCTCATCCGTACACGAAACAACCGGACAGACTCCAGCAAGAATTATTTTTGGACGGGAACTTCGACTATGCGACCTAAAGTTTGGCTGCAAACATGGAGAAGACCTGGCTGGCGAAGATAAGGTCATTAATTTGAGGCGTCAGATGGACGATATCCACTCCCGAGTCCGTATAAACATCTAGAATGCCAGCAACCGGATGGAAGAGACCTATGACTTTCAAGGCTCAAGACTCTGTGTGGTTTCAGAATTCAGGACGGCGACGTGGCCAATCTCCAAAATTGCAGACATCTTGGGAGGAGCCTTACGAAGTCATCAGAAGGATTAACGACATAATCTATTAAATCAGACGCAACCCCAAGAGCAAATCAAGAGTGGTGTACTTCAATCGACTAGCACCATTCGCGGGAGACAACAATAAAGATTCCAATAACGCACGTGCTCCTTAGATCCATGCGCAGGAATATTCATTCGAGGAGTTCATAAAGACTTTTTCTAGTGGACGTCGGGCTCGATTCGGAATAACTAGCGAAGTGCAGCAGGATCTATTCAGAGTCCCGGCCGACTACTCCTTGGCCTATTGTGCATCAGAAGATTTGAAGATGTCCCGAGAGATAGCAGCAGTTTTCAAGAAGAAGTTTGGCAGGCCAGAACACCAGAAGCTCACAGTAGGGAAGACCATCTGTCTGAAGGACAATACGACAACCAAGGAACGCTTCATTTACCACATAGTAACGAAAGATGAATTTCATCACAAACCAGCCTACCGTTCCATGTGAGAAACGCTGCAAGACATGCGAGGCCATCTAATGCAGAACGACATCCTGAAACTGGCAATACTAAAGTTAGGCTGCGGTCTGGATGGATTAGATTAGAAGATCGTTCAAAATATGATAGAGGTTATATTCCAGAACAGCGGAATTTGAATATTAATCTGCTGTTACCACCCAGCAGGCTCGATCGGACCAAAAACTGTCGACTGCTACGTCTACCAAACTACTGGTTGCACTAAGGGCGGCGAGTGTCGATTCCGGCATAGACATGAAGGTGTGATTCGGGACGAAACACTCTTAAGAAGAGGGCAGTGTAACGTGCGATAGTGGGGAAACTCGTAAAGACGACCTAGTATGGGTGGAGCCTTTCGTCCTCGTTACGTCGCGCCGCGTCGCATCACATCACCCGTCCCGATTGAAGCCTCTAGCAATATTCCAGAAGAAGAACATTCGAGAAATCGCTATTTCTTTAGATGTATAAGGGCAAGCAAAAGACGTGTGTTGCAGTGTGTATAATGGAACAAGAACAGTAAATATCGAACAGTGAAGTGAACAGTGTATATAAATGGTTGAATATAAATATCTGCGACTTTGTTTAAGTTAGAATCAAGTGATAAATAAATGAATATACTGTTGTTAGTGATATTGAGCATAATAAAACTTTAATTTCAATTTAAATTATTAAATAGTGTTTTTTATTCAATTACAAACTAATTTGATCAAGCAATAAGCATTACAATACAATGACATTTCATATAAGTATGAAGAGTTCAATATATAAGCAATAGAAATTGAAGCTATAATAAATTCGCGGCCACTCACTCCTATCTCTTCTGAGCCCAACGATCCTCTTGTGCTCACACCTGGCCATTTTTCAATCGGTGAATCACTTACTAACTCACGTGGTCACGATCATACCAATACGTCTACAAATAAGTTATCAACCTGGCAGCACATCCAGCACGTGAAGCAACACTTCTGGTCTCGATGGAGTCGAGAGTATCTCAACGAACTGATCATTCGCAATAAATAGAATGAACAGATTCCTAACATCGCCGAGGGAGCTGTCGTTCTCTTGAAGGAAGATCATCTACCACCAGCTCAATGGGCTCTAAGAAGAGTTCTAGAGTGCCATCCAGGCCAAGACGGAATCGTTCGAACTGTCAAAGTTAAAACTTCCAAAAATGATCTTTTTCGAAATATCAAAAAACTTGTTGTTTTACCTATCAAAAGTGATTTTGAAGACTCATCTAGTTTTATCAATAATTAAATAGTAGATAAATCTTGATTGAATATGCTTTTTTTTTCTTTTTGCATTGTTGTTCGGGTCGAATTCTCTCAACGAAGGGAGAATGTTTAGTAATTAGACCATGTTTAGGTTCACTGGAAGTATCCACTCCACATTAATGCTTAGAGTCACTGACATTGAACACCAGTAATGTCAAATCTAGGATTTCAAGATGTTTTGCTTAGAAGTGGATGATTTATTGTATAATGTATGTCTGATGTTCACACTTCACTCGCCCGTTGAGTTTGTCCCTACATGAAAAATTCCTTATAGGGCAGCTTTTCCTTCTGTGAACCAAAACACCCAAAACTCCAAACAACCCCCACTTCCTTCAAATTCTCCAGTCATCTCTAGCATTCCCCTTCCAGTATTTCTTTGTTTTGTAATTTTATGTCTAGTTTTTGGAGGAGAGTAGTAGTAATCTATCAAGCTCGCCGAGCACCTCACCTTTTAAGCAATTCATTTTTAATTTATCTTTATACCTTTCAATCAAGCTCTTCAAGCAGAAGTATTTAATTGTATTGTTGTTCAATTAAAATGAATATTGATAAAACTTTAATTAGGTTTATCAAATATCTAATTATTCAATTGACCCATTTCTCTATTTGATTCCACTTTAGAATAACGTGTGATTAAACAAGTACATCATTTGATATACACAAATTTATTCAATAAAATTTTCTGTCACTTCAGATTATAATCAATATAATTTTAATAATATTTTGACATGTACAATGTCAAACAAAATAAAAAAATTGACAACAGATTATTATTGCCAACCTTATCATTTCTATTGAACTGATTATTTTTTACGGCAAATTCTGAATGTTTGTTGCTATACATATAAACTGCAGTTCTGGCTTAGCCGATTGATACAAAAATAGTAGATAACTATTCCGATGCTACAAAAATTTCAAACACTAAATTTCAATATGCTTTGGCTAATCATTCTAGATTTATGCAAAAAATTTAGAGAATGTTTTTAGTAAAGTGCACTTCCGGTACAGACGATTGGAACCCTAATGCGAGGTGCGCAACTAAACTCTATACCAGTCCTAAATACAAAATTTCAACATTATACGTTCAACCAGTTTTGAGATTTGCGAATTACGCACGAACGAAGAATCGAACGCACGGACATATGTACCGACATAAGGCCGAAAATAGTCAAAATGGATTCAAGGATGCTCAAAACGGATATTTCCATCGTAATCTCGATAGGTGAATTTTGTCGGCTCCACAATATTTGATTAGTACAAGTAAGTAAAAGTCTCATCGGACTTCATGGGACCTGTCATGTATGAACTTTGAAGTTTTGTTTTACCGCCATTATGTCAATGTCTCGTTGTCGTATAAAAATGTAACAAAATAAGATGTAACTGTCAAGACTTAATAAAAGTATAATTTCCATATAATTAGTTGAATAATTACTCTTTATGTAAAGTGCTATTCTCCGAACGCTACTAAGAACCAAAAAAAAAACATGACCTATACAAGATGAAACTTACTTATTTCTGTTAATATAAAAGAAAAACGTAATATTGATATTACTACTGCCATCTATGTTATGATTTGTAACTTTAGTTTTGTCAAGTACATAGCTTAAGAGTTGTTTTTGTGGAACGTAGGCGTGTATGTTCTTGGTTTTTACTGGCGTTTTTGTATTTGTTTTACTTAGAATAAATGCTTTTTTTGTGAACTTTAATGTTATATTCAAGAAATTACAGCAGGTAATGCGCCCAGGTCGCGAGTAATAAAAGTGCATTCTTGAATATTAGTGATTCTGTGAAAAATTGTACTGTTTGTAGTTGCCACGAAGGAAAATAATAGAGGAGCGGACACTCAGTTGGAAAACATGGAGCCTCAAATGTATTGCGGCAGACGTGAGAGAGTTAGCGAAAGCGGGCCTAGCTTTGCATGCTTCATATGCAGAAATGAGATTATATTTGAATTTTTTCAATCAAAAACAATTGCAAGATAAATTCAATATTTTCATTACGTTGAATACTTTATTATTTATGGAATGAAAGGCAAAAGTAAAAGAAAATTTACATTTCTATTTATTAAAATCTGCAATGAAAAAGTGCATTATTATGAAACATGTTTTATAAACGTTTCCTTGGATAAGAGTTTTTCAATTATGAATAACAGATACATGAACAATTAATGAATATTTTATATTACAATGGGCGTAATAAAATTGAGAAAACACACACAAACAATTTCTTATATAGTAGAAGAGAATATTAACAGAAAACTTAGCAGAAATCTCCTAAATAGCTTCCATCCGTGATATTTATGGGAAAATTCCGTTCATTTTTATATTCCTTTCTGAAAACAAAATATTTTGTCTCCAACATCTCATTGATGAAAATTTGTTTTTCTTTGATGGATATAATTTTCAAATCGAAAAGATTCTTACAAGTCCTTTGAATCCAAGTTTTGCTTTGGATTTAAATTTATTCTTAGCGTTTATGTGTCTTCTACTAAAAATTAAAAATTATTTTAATCGAATAAATGGAAGATGAATTCAATCTACATTCTAATATCTTTCTCTTTTTTTGCACAGCTTGGGCTTTTCCAAGAATTAATCCTGTTTTATCAGAGATTTCCTTGTTTTTTTAGAGACGCTTAAATATTTCGGGCAATTTAGAAAAATACTCGGACATGCATTTTCTTTCAATCGGAAGTATTTCCCTGAAGACTGAGCTCTCTGCTAATTCAGATTCAGTTGACTGTCCACCTCTCAATGCTGTTGAAGGCAATGGTTCCAGATCAAAATATACCCTGTTTTGATTTGATTTCTTCTTCATTTGGGAGCTTTTTAATTGATTTATATGGCGTTTTAATACATATCCATTATCTAGAACAATTTTATAATGCAATCTTCCTAGTCTTTCTAGAACGGTACCATAATTCCATTTATTTTTCCCAATATAGTTTCTAGAGAGTATTCTGTCTCACACACTCAATTGGCGTGGGTGTGTCTATATTTGATGTGTTTCTTGTAGACTCTGGTGGTCGAATTTTATCTAAATTAATTCGAATATTACGGTGAAGATATTGCTCTGCTGGTGATTTATTATTTTGAAGAGGTGTGGCACGATAGTAAAGTAATATTTTTCTGATTTTAGCTTTGATGGTGCCTGTTTCGTTTTCCATTGCTTCAAGTTTATTTTTTAAAGCTTGGACATATTTTTCAGCTTGTCTATTTGTAGCTGGATAGCCAGGAGTAATGAATTTTTGAGCTATTCCACGATCTTCACAATATTTTCTGAATTCGTGGCTAGTGAAAATAGTTATCACCTACGATTGTTTTCGGAAATCCATGACTGGCAAAAATGTCGTCAAGGTTATCTTTTGTTGATTCTGTAGTTGGGCTTGAATGGTTGATCGTAACCTCAGGCCATTTTGACTTGGCATCTATGACAATTTGAAAAATGTGAGCCTTGATACGGTCCATGTGAATTCCATCAAAATTATTTTCTGGTTCTTCCTAGTGATGTAATACGACCTTGCTAAGTTCTTTTTGATTTTGGGTGCAGGAAGAACATTGTTTGACATGATATGTTATATTACTATCGATTTTTCCCCAGTGAACGTATCTTCGTGCGAGATTTTTCATTTTGGAAATACCTGGGTGTGTACAGTGCAATTCTTGAAGAACTTCTTTTTGGAGATTTTCCGGAATAACTACTCGGTTTCCTCGGAAAATAATACTTTAATGTAGATGGTGTCATTATTATTTGTGCCTTCAAATAATTTTTTTTGAGATTTGACAGCTTTGTGTCCTTTTCTATTCCTTTTACGATTGACTCGTAATTGAGTGTTGTTGTGCTACTATTATTCATTGTTTGTATGTCGATGATTTCGAGTTCATCTATATAATTTATATCTGTAGATAATGGTGCTCTTGACAGATAATCCACATTATGTTGTTCCTTGGCTTTTCTATGTTCTAATGTATACTGGAATTCTGAGAGAAATGAGGTATACCTTAGTAAACGGCTTGATGTTATTTATGGATGCTTTGAATCTTGTTTGAAGATGTAAGTCAACGGTTTATTATCGGTAATTAACTTGAAATGCTGGCCATATAAATATGAATACAGTTTCTTAATTACCCAATATATTACCAGTGCTTCTCGATCAAGCTGGCTGTAGTTCGGTTCTGCTTTTTTTAATGAGCGAGAAATAAATGCAACAGGTCGTTCTTCATCTTCAATAATATGTGATAAGATGCCTGCTATTCCTACTGGGCTTGCGTCGCATGATACAACGATAGGTAGGGCTGGATCGAACGGAGTTAAAACTTTTGCTTGCTTAAGTTGAATAAATGCTGCTTCACAACTTGCTGACCAATGGAACTTCCGGTTCTTGAGTAATAATAATCTGAGTGGATAAGTGATGGTTGAGACGTTTTTAATAAATTTAGAATAATAAGTTATAAGCCCTAAAAATTGTTGAACTTCTTGAGCGTTCTTCGGGCGTGGAGCATTTATGACTGCTTCGATTTTTACTGACGATTTTGAAATTCAATTATTCTCAATCTGGTATCCGAGATAATTTATCTTCGTTTGGAAAAAACTACATTTCGATTCATTCAAATGTAAATTATATTTTTTCAATCGGTCGAGACATAGAACTAATATTTTCTTGCATTCTTCATACGTTGAACCTCTGACGACTATGCCATCAAAATATGATGTGACACCTTCTAGACCTTGGAGAAGTTGATCTAATATACGATTAAATTCACTTGGTGCAGTTTTTATTCCGAACGCGAGTCGATTGAATTCAAATGTGCCTTTATGTGTCGTTATTGCCTGGATTTAGGCGTTTTCTTCGTCTACTTCTACGTAATAATATGCTTTATATAAATCGAGAGTACAAAATTACTTCGAATCACGCAGGTTATTGCTGATATCCTCAATTTTTGGAATTGGATAATGTGTATTTTTGAGTCTTTGATTTACTCCAACTTTATAATCTCACGCTACCGTCTGACTTGGGAATAGTTACAAGTGGTGAGCCCCAATTTGAAGTGTCCACTCTTGAAATAATGCCTTCTTCTTCCAGAGAAAGAAGTTCTTTTTCGGTTTGCTTTCGCCTAGCAAAAGGAACATCTCGGACCTTGTTGAATATTGGCTTTGCATCTGCGCGTAGGTGAAGATTGCATTTGAGGTTTGGAGTTTTTCCAATCTTCTGTTCAAATATTTCGTTATACTGTTCTTTAATTTCTTTGATATCTGATTCTACTATATCTGCTAAATTTACTGATAATGTATTATTTGATATATTTTGCGCGTTATTATTTTTATTATCAAGCTCTCTGAGATCTATATTAAGTCTTCGGATCCACGTTCGTCCTTACAGTGGTCCACAATTATCCACAATGTATGCTTGATCTTCAATTACTTAATTTTTATAGTCGATTTCTAGGTGAATGACGCCATCTGGAGCAAATATTTTGTTACAAACAGAACGAAATCGAATATTTGTTGGTTGCAATTATTTTGAACCTCTAAAATGTTCGTAAATACTTCGTGGCAGGATTGTATATGCAGCTCCTGAGTCTACTTCAAGTTTGGCTGGACGACCCTCAAGATTACCTGTAACATAAAATTTCTCAGCAATTCTCTTTGTCGATGACGATCCTTGAAAAATGTCAACGACGTGTTTGGCATCTTCGATATAGGTTGTATTTTTTTTAGGCTTATTTGTATTTTGAGACTTGCGTTCTCTCAGAAGAGTCGTAATACAAACTTTCGGCGAATGTCCAGTCTTCTGGCATGTCTTACAAAATAATCGGTCTCTGCTGACTCGACAATCTTTTGCAATGTGATTATTTCGAGCACATTTTAGACTAAGGTCTCCAATACCTAATGCTTTATAATCGACACGACTTTTTGAGTGATGTTGACGTGTTCTTGACGGATATCTTGCATCATTCCGGTTCCGATTTTCACTTCGGTGATGTATCTTGTTGACCTCGTTTGGTGTTGCTGCATTATTTGAATTTTGATTAGCTATTTCCTTGCTGTCAATCAATGATACTTCCAGTGCTATTGCTGCGTTCACATTCGACTGAAAATCGAGCTTGCCAGCTTGTAATACCTTCTGGTGAATTGAATCATCGCGGATTCCTCTAATAAATTGAGATAGCAAGAGGGTATCTGAAATTGACGCCTTACATTTACCACATTCGAGTGCGCAATTTGAAACATGTTTCCGCATCTCCGCTACATAAATGGCGATTGATTCGTTTGGTTTCTGAGATGGGGTGAATAATCTGTGACGTTCAACCAGTGGATTTGGCTTCGGGCAGAAGTGAGTCTTTAAAAGCTTGATGATGTCATCTTACTCTTTCTCTGTGGGTAGTTCTGGTGCTACTAGATTTGTCAATAGACCATATAATTTTGGTCCAATACAGTTAAATAAAATTTTCTGACATTTCTCTCTGTCAGTATTCACATTTACAAGAGACAAGTAATTTTCTAACCTTTGTATGTACCGGTCAAATGATACCTTATTGTTATCAAATTGTTCGAAAGAGTAAAAGGTTTTCGATTCTGAGGCTGATGCAGGTTGAGTGCCTGTTGAAATTTGTTGCAATAATGTAGTAATAAATGCTTGTTGCTGGGCTGTTTGAGCGGCAAGAATTCGTTGCAACTGTGAGGCATCCATTTTAGTTGTACTCTCTGATTTTAGTAATCAACACTTCCTTTTATCTTTTCTCTAGTAACACATGTTTTTCCTCTTCGCCAATTTTGTTGTGGCTCTTTATATTTCTGTTTAATAATATTAAAGTAATTATAATACATGAAACTATTATTTTACACTGTCAAAACTCATGTCATAATATTATTGATTTTTCGTGATGATGTCGCAGCACGTCACATCTCTTCTTCTTCTATTGTCCAAAAAGTGTGCGTTCAGACATTTCGATTTTGAGCGTTCAGTATACAACAGATGGGAAGAGTGATAAACAAAGTAAAGTTTATAAAATTAAGCAGAGGAGGCACGTCATCAAAACATTACAAAATGAAAAGAACCTGTCGTAATGACAACGTAATGTTTATGTTTGGAGAAACAGAGAAAATAAATGCAATTTTTTGCATACTATAAGAAAAGTATATTTTAATTTAATTAACAATTATTTTATACTCAAATTTAATGTTTTCGACAAAATTTCATTAATCTACAATAATTGTTGTTTATTTCTTTATCATACGTTGGTACTATGAAGTTTGACTACATTTACATTGTCATTCGTTGCATTCGTTTTAGACATTTCAGTGCGATCAAACGTGTTTACTTTGTTCATTTTGGTTAGAATATCATTATTGTTGCCTTGTTGCGTATTAAATCTGTATTTTTCAATACAAACAGTGATTGTTATTCGAGTTTTGCTTTCTTCTTTTTTTTATTTTATTCATTATCTGTGAACTGAACTGTCACTTCAACCATTGTGTTCAATTTACGTTTTGTGGTTTTACAAAACAGTAATAATGCCTAAAGCATTCTCCAAGCAGTCGCAAATGCTAATTGCAAACGTAATTTCATATTTTGAAAAAGAGTTGGCGAATGGTGGGCCATTGCTTCCATTAAAAGCTGTTCGTGAGGTATGTTTATAGTTTTCAATCTTTGTTATTAAAATTATATCAAGTATCTATTTCTAGAGAGTTGCTGATTGCCTACAAATATCCAAAGGGATTGTCCATAAAATTTCTGGAAAAGTTTCGAGAAGTGAAGTGTTGGCATCGCCAAAAAAGCCCAAGAGCAGAAAGAGACCAGTTACTACAGTAGGTTCATTTGGGGAAACTACAATAAGAAACGTCATTTATGAGATGTACACAAACAGTAAGTTTAATAATAATAATCACTTCTTATAATGATTGAAATTATTACAAACATGATTTATTTCCAGAATCACACGTGACTTGCATAACTTTACAACAGATTCTACGTTCTCGAAACATTTTCCACGGTTCGATTCCAAGTTTAGTGAAGGTTTTACACAACATTGGTTTTTCTTGGAAGCAAGGTGACAATAGACGGGCCATATACGAGCTACCACATATTGTTTCAAAAAGAATACATTTCCTGTCCAATTCTATGAAAAATTATAAAGAAACAATTCCAAATAATTTTGTTTTCTTGGATGAGATTTGGATTTTCCAGAAAGGATCTGCTTCCCGAAGTTGGCAAGACGCGAACATAAGGAGCGTGAAGCGAAAAACAACGTCAGATGGAAAAAGGTTAGTTTTGAAAATATTGCCAATATAAAATAATAAAAAAATACAAAATAATTGGTGAATTCACCTGATCGTTATTTCCATATTCTGCTCTTCAAATAATTTTTGATCCTTGAATTAATCGTTGATTCTTTTTAATCGGTTATTGATTTCAATTCAGCATCTCATTATTATAATCATGAGATTGATTGATTTTTGATATTTGTATATAGGTATATCATTCTTCATGCGGGTTCTGAGGATGGTTGGATTCCCAATGCAGCCCTAATTTTTGCTTCCAAAACAAAGTCAGATGACTACCATGGAGAGATGAATAATGAAAACTTCTTCAAATGGTTCAAGGAACAATTGATCCCTAATTTGAATGAACCATCAATAATTATCATGGACAATGCCGCCTACCATAGCAAAGTAGAAGAAAAAAACCCAAGGGAAAATTGGACCAAGGCCCAAATACAAACATGGCTTGCGGATCATAATGTAGATTCCAGTCAATGTATATTCAAAAGACAACTTCTTGATCTTGCTGCAGAGTAAGTTGCAAATATGAAATTATAATAATATAACATTTACATTTTCTATTGCGCATTGCAGACATAAAATTTCTGAGAAGTACGTTATTGACGAATATGCACTGGAAAATGGACACCAGGTCCTACGTTTGCCGCCCTACCATTGCATTTTCAATTCCATCGAAAATATTTGGGGAATCTGTAAAAGTTACTACAACAAAAATATTGGTCGTGATGGTTATGGTGACAACCAAACTTTAGACATGTGGACAGAAGCGCTTAATGCAGTGACACCTACGGTATGGGAAAAAACGGTGAACCACACTGTGGAAGAAATTAAAAAATGGTACGACCGTGAAATACTTCTGGAACAAGATGATGTTAGTAATCCATGTCAATGATTCAGATGACAGCGACGAAGAAGAGAGCAGTGAAGAAGATAAAGAAGAAATCACATAAATGAAAATTCCACACAAAAACTGTGAAATATGTGAAGTGCTGTGCTATGGAACATTCAAAAAATGAATATTTCTAAAAAAGAATTGTTTTCCATAGAAAATTCAGATCTAAGAGTCGGGGCTGAAGCAACCATCATCTTAGATCGGGGATGCAACTGTAGACATATGTTTCGTCCTTATTAGGACTCCTCAGTACAGTATAGCCAAGCCCAAGTTAATCAAGACTTGGATCCCAGAGTGTATAAACTCATTACGATAAAAAGGGCGCTGTAGCAAAAACTACAAACAACAGTGAAGAAGAACTTACTGGCAATAATAATGACTGATTACCAGAAACTCATTTCGCAACCAATCCTTATACGTCCCAATCCTCAGAGTCAATCCTTATTCCTAAATTACGGATCCAATTTGACGACTTCCCTTACCTATATTATTCTATAGAATATTTTTAATTGAATTTAACCTTGAATATCAATAAAGCTCATTATTTTCAAACATTATAGTCAGTGTATTGTTTTGATAATCCACCAAATTCCAGAGTGAACGCCTTACACAGCTCGTCAGCTAGAGACCTATAAATCTGAACAAAATCACATAAATTCCTTATGAAATCTCACTTTTGCATATTCTATGAGTAAGTTTATATCGAGGACCTAAATCGGATTTAACTGGATTTAGGATTATAAATCTGACTCATAAGAAAGATGTAAACGGTCTGAATTAGATTTAGAATCGGATTCTTAATCGACTTTATGAACAAGATTTGTTCATAAATCCGATTTACTTTACCGAGATAAACAGCGATTAAATGAAAAACCTAATAGTAGGTACTGAAACAAAATAATGCAAATTATTTGTTTCACCTGACAGACGTTGGTTTGTTCAGTTCAGTCATCTAAATAGTAATTTGAGGTTGTAGGTAAGTCTAGGTGTTTCTTGGACTACCAAAGAAATTGAATACTTTCTAAAATGAATTTTAAAGAGGAAAATTATGAGTCTTCTAGATAGAAAAATGTCACGAGGGAATCAAATATTTAAAGAATAAACCCAAAATAGAAGAATTTTGATGTTATGTTTATGTTTCTATGGTACCAGTAATAAATAAATAAATCCAGTTTTATCCGATAGAACTAAATCGGTTTATAAATTTGTCGATGTAAACAGTCGATATTTAAAATTTAATTAAATCCGATTTGAAATAAATCTGATTTAGATCTTCGATATAAACTTACTCTATGATGGATTTATCCACAATCAGATTTAAGAAATAAAAAAATAAGTAAATAGCTGTATTATAGAATGATTATTGAAAATTTATTATTATTCTACCAAATTATAAGGTTAGGATAATGTTTTCAGAGGAACTGTCATCTGTCACTTGTAGCTCACTAACTCAAACAGACGGCAAAAAAAAATCAGAACAAGGTGGTACAGTCAATCATTTTTGATCACTCTGTATAATATTATTAACCAATAAATCAATTTACTAGATCAAATAAATTAGCTTCGCACGTTTTTGCAAATATGCAACCCACATTATATTTTTAAAGATTAAATTGGTATAGCATATAAACGTAGTAATTACGTGACGTCATTATCTAGTTATAAATTTTGATGACGTGCCTCCTCTGCCTAATTTTATAGACTATAGTGTCAATGTTGCATTCATTTCACACGTAATGAGCGCATCAGTCAATAATTATATTAATGCACTGGTACTGTGATAGTGGCGCATCTAAACACATCACTCCAAACAAATTGCACTTTGTATCGTACGTAAAATTTGCTGTTCCTCTGAAGATTTCACTTGGTGAAGAAGGAGTATACATGCAAGCTTATGAACATGGAACAATTAAAATTCAAGTTTACAGAGACAATGTTTGGCATGATGCAGAGTTGCAGCTTCATTGAAGGGATATAGCACGACGATTGACAATAAAAATGTCAAAATTCGGAATAAAATCAACGGAAATGTTATTTTGACTGGTTATGTGAGCAATGGCCTGTATGTACTTAATATGAGTGTTGTTAAACCAGAGCAAGCTATTCAGGTGAATTTGATCACGACGTCCGAAACATTGCAAGTATATAAGAGGTTCTGTCTTCAAAATAAGCAGCACGTAAAGAACATTTTAAAGCAAATGAGCATTGACGTGAAAACTGGTAAGGAAGATTTCTGCGATGGATGTGCGTTAGGGAAGATGCATCGATTACCGTTCCAACAACGAGTAAATCGACCGACAGTAACTGGTGAGCTGATTCATGCAGATGTAAATGGACCTATGACCATAATATCTATTGATGGTGCACGTTATTACGTATGTTTTAAAGACGACTTCAGTAAATTTCGACGAATTTTCTTTCTAAAACAGAAATTTATGAAAAGCTTGAACCATTTTTAAATAAAGCCAGAACAAATGAACATACTGTCAAGAAGTTCAGATGCGATGGAGGCAAGGAATTCGATAATAAAAATGTTGCTCATCTACTTGCAGACAGAGGTATAGAGCATAGTATCACGCCACCATACACACCGCAGCAAAACGGTGTGGGAGAACGCGAAAACCGCACCATTGTGGAAACTGCACGGTCAATGTTAAATCCAAGCAAGTTACCCAAAGAATTATGGGCTGAAGCCAGTAATGCAGCCGTGTATCTTTTAAATCGTACTGGAAAATCCTCAGTTCCAAATAAACCGCCATTTGAACTTTGGTATGGACGATCTTGATCATCTAAAAATATTTGGAACAAAATGTTACGTTCATGTAAACAAGAATTTCCGCTAAGAATTTGACGACAAGGCGTTATTTGGACATCTTGTTGGTTACGTCAAAGATAGAGATGGATTTCGCTTATGGATTCCTTCAAATAAAAGAGTAGTCCTCAGTCACGACGTGAAATTCAAGCCTGAAGTTCTTTGTAATGTACAAGAAGATACTGTTGAGTTTCAAATTCCCCAAGAAGAAAATACTGAACAAAAGCTGTCAAGTTTGCCTTCTGATAATAAAAGAAAATCGGAGGAAATTAGTCCATAACATAGAGGAACTAGAGTCTGAAGACTATAGCGGAAATGAAGAGTCAACGTCCATCTCTGGAGGAAATCAAAACTCGAGTGACTATGAAAATGAAGCGGAACCAAATGATGATAAAAATAATAGCGTAAGACGAAAAGGTAATCGTCAATTTAAGAAGCCATCTTGGATGACAAATAATGAGTTTCTACTCATGACAGAAACAGATACTATTTCCAGTGACTGTTAGGATCCAAGCTCATATTTAGAGCTAATGAAGTCGAAGGAAAAGAGCCATTTGACTAAGTGTCATCCATGAAGAACTAGAATCTTTGAAAGAAAATGATACATGGATATTAGCCAAACGTCCAAGAGATGTAAAGATTTTGCTAAATCGTTGGGTTCTACGCCAAAAAACTGGAAGCAATAAAGATATTCGCTATAAAGCTCGGTTAGTGGCTGAAGGTTACGTACAAATATGAATCTAGAACAATTTGATGTAAAGACAGCCTTTTTAAATGGCAGACTTGAAGAAAACGTATATCTTGAGCAACCAGAAGGTTTCGAAGATGGTACAGGACGAGTGTGTTTATTGAAAAGAAGTCTGTATGGCCTTAAACAGGCACCCCGCTGCAGGAACAAGCGATTTATGGACTTTATGAAGAAAGCAAGATTCCAAAATAGCGTCGCCGATCCTTGTCTTTTTATCACAAACATAATGAAAATCGATTATATGTTATAATCTACGTCGATGATGGATCAGTAGTTGGAGGTGACAAAAAAGAGATTAGTGATTTTTTAAAAACACTGCAATTAGAGTTTCACATAACGAATGGTTCCCTTGATAATTTTCTCGGTATGAAAATAAAGCAGAATGACGACGGATCGATCATGATAAGCCAAGAAAATTTTACAAGAAGAATACTGGAAAGATTTCGAATGGCCGAATCAAATGCAATCTCAATTCCTATTGGTCGTGAAGAAGATGATAACGAAAAAGCAATTCCACCAACAACTCCATGTCGTGAAGCAGTAGGCTTTTTATATTCAAGCACAGCAACCCGACCAGACATTGCTTTCGCAGTAAATAAAGCAGCTCGAGCAATGGAAAATCCAACATTTAAAGATTTTAATCAAATAAAGCGTATATTCCGATATTTGAAAGGTACTGTCAATTACGGTATCGTCTATGGGTGGTCTATGGTAAAGGAGAAAACTTAGAAGTCTACAGCGATGCAGACTTTGCTGGTGATAAGAAAACTAGACGTTCTACTACTGAAGTCATCGCAAAGTTTGGTGATGGAGTTGTCTTGTGGATCAGTCAGCTGCAGAAAGTGGTAGCAACATCCACTACTGAGGCAGAAATAATGTCAGCAAGCGAAGAGGCAAAAGAATTGGTTTGACTAAGGCGATTATTGTCCGAACTAATTGAATTGTTTAAAACTGATCAGCCTCCTACACTTTCATCGACAATGCTAGTGCAATAAAATTAACAAAGAATCCAGAATACCAAAGAAGATCCAAACATATTGAAGTTCGAAATTTTTATGTACGAAAAAGATTTTTAAATGGTGAACTTCAAATAAAACACATTGAGGGCAAGAATCAGTTGACAGATCTACTGACAAAATCTCTAGAACGTGTCCGGTTTGACCTGCTACGTAAGAAAATTGGTGTGCAAGAAATCATATGAATTTGATAATTTAAATGAATTTGTTTTATTTAGTTTTTCTTTGGAGGAAGTGTTAATATAACAGAAAAACGTAATATTGATATTACTACTGCCATCTATTGTTATGATTTGTAACTTTAGTTTTGTCAAGTACATAACTTAACAGTTGTTTTTGTGACACGTTGGCGTGTATGTTCTTTGTTTTTACTAGCGTTTTTGTATTCGTGTTTCACTTAGAATAAATGCTTTTTTGTGAACTTTAATGTTATATTCAAGAAATTACAACAATTTCTCGCCGTAGATTACTATGAAGCTAGAATCATGTCGACAATCACTGCCGAGAAGACAATCAAAGAGCTAGAGGAGATATCCGCTAGATTTTGAATGAAAAAAGCTACAGCTCAATACTCCAAAGTGGACACAAACCAATGTTCAAGTCAAAAGACAAAATCGATCCATCCTGAAAAGATTAAAGATAGCACAAGCTACAGGAATAAATCTGAAATCAGCTTTGCAACAATATTACCTTGCTTATCATTCTACTCCAGATGCAACGACAAGTCAAACTTCTGCATTTCTGATGTTAGGAAGAGAAATTAGAGATAAAATATCAGATTATAGGAACATAAAAATCGAGAACAGCAGCGTAAGAGATCGAGATTCAGAAATGAGGGGAGAACAGAAAATGTACGCAGATTATTGTAGAAATACCCAACCAAGCGATATATCTATCGAAGATTAAGTGTTGTTGAGAAGAGATGTTAATAAATGTTTCTGAAACGTTAAATATAAATAATATATTATTTGTATACTTTTGAATTTTTACTCTCTTATGTTTATAAATTTCAAATGGCAATGTTGCCAATCGATTATTTCTGAATGTTACTTTTCTGTATGTTGACAATTAATAATAAATGTAGGGTTATGAAGGTAAAAATCGTTGACACTGAAATGTATTTTTATCTATGAAATAAATCTACGAAATATCAAATAATCAAAGCTAATAATAAGTTCATCTATCAAATATTGAACAGGTTATGGGCCCAGGCTAACTCAGAGACCAATATTTCTGTATTTTTTGAACATGCAAAGAAAATCTTAGGTCCCATTGAGCTTTTGTCTTTTTGAAGTTATTCGCCACAAGTGCAAATAAAAAGAAAACCAGAAATTAGACATGGATAGTGAGCTTTTTAGAGCAACAAAACTCCAAAATATAGACAACTGGAGCATTTGGAAGTTTCAAGTGAAAGTAATCCTGTAATCTAACTCTGTATGGGATGTTGTTGATGGTACACGCACTTTACCTGATGCACCGACCGAAACTGCAACTGAAGCAATCAAAACTGCATATAAAAAAGAAGAAATTTGGTTAAGGCAAGATAGACTTGCACAAAATATCATTTTCACCACCGTCGCAGTACAGCCAACAATTCACATAATCAATTGCGATACGGCTAAAAGTATGTGGGACAAGCTTACTAGTGTTTATGAACAGAAGTCGCAAGCAACAATTCATATGCTTCAACAGAAATGTTTTACAATGAGTAAAGACGCATCTGATGACATTGCTACACATATAGCCAAACTAGAAGAAACAGCTCATCGTATCAAACTTATGGGTGAAACAAAGGATGATAAAATGATCATGACAAAAATCTTACTTACTTTACCACCGAGTTTTGATCATTTTATAAGTGCTTGGGAGTCAACTCCAGAATCACAGCGTTCGAAAGATAACCTCGTGTCTAGATTAATGAATGAAGAAATGCGTATAGCATCAAGACAAGAAAATGCGCTCGCGTCGCATGTTCACAACCAAAAGAATTCGAAATCAGGATTCAATAAACCTGGACATTGGGTAAATGAATGTTACAGCAAACTCACGAAAAACAAAACTTTCCATGAAAAAGGAGGCAGTAAACCTCAGGGAGATGCACTCATCATTCAAGCTTTTGCATCGGTTCAAACTAATGATTGCTACAAGGACGCTTGGCTCATGGACTCTGGAGCCAATAACCATATGTCTCATTTAAAGAATTGGTTTATCACTCACAAAACTTTTCAAACTTCAACGTGGGTTCGTATCGGTGATGACACATTACTTGAAGCGTTAGGCTCAGATGATATAAATATTCTAACCTTTGACGGGCATAATTGAAACCAAAACCACCTGTCAAACGTATTATACGTGACTCAGTTAAAATATAACTTTTTTTCACCAAGTGCAGCACAGGACAAAGGTCTGACATTATCCTCTGACAATCAAATGTGCAAGTTTGAAAGAGGAGACCGAACCATTGCCATGGGTGAACGTCCTAAGAACCTTTTTATAATGAAGTTTAGAGTGAAGTATACGCCAACTGATCAAATGAATCTAAAACAAGCTACAGTTACATCAGTCGGCTCATTAGTTGATTGACATGAGAAACTTGCGCACCAAAACTTTCACAGAGTCAAGCAAATATTGAAACAAGAAGAAATAGAGGTAAAAGACCAAACAGAGCCCTTTTGCGATGCCTGTGCACTAGAAAAGGGACATTGCTTGCCATTTCCAAACAGCAACACGAAGACTACCAGAATAGGAGAAATCACACATTCCGATCTATGTGGTCCTTTTCGAATGCCATCATTGAATGGCTGAGGGTATTTTTTGCTGTTCAAGGACGATTACCCTCATTTAAGAACTGTTGTATACAATTGTCTTGAAGAATTCATGAAGAAAACAGAAAAACATTATCCTAGAGGAATAAAAATCATCAGGACTGATAATGGTTTAGAGTGTACAAATAGTAGAGTTGCAAAACTACCAAATTATTATGGTATTAAACATCAAAGAACAGTCGCGTACACGCCAGAGCAGAATAGGTCTGTAGAGAGAGAGAATCGCACATTAGTGGAAGCAACCTGTTCTATGCTTTCTGCAAAGGCTTTCAAAAGAAACTTTTGGGCAGAAGCAATAAATACTACTGTCCATGTTATTAACTGTACAGGTACAAGCTATGGTATGGCAGAAGACCAACAGTTGGCAATCTGCACATTTTTGGAGAGAAAGTTTACATACCTATAGAAAAACGCAGTAAACTAGATGATAAAAGCAAACCAGATATCTTCATAGGCTACGAGAAAAATGTAAAAGGCTATGGAATTTTGTTTCCTGAAACAAACAAAACTGAAATAGCCAGAGATGTGATTTTTACAAATATTGCTGAACCTTTAAGTACGACACAAGAGGAAGATTACACTTTATTACTGAATTTACCAGTTAATCCAATGAATGTTGAGGAGGTTGACATAAATCAGGATGAAACTGAAGAAATCCATCATGTTGAAAATGATACACTCGATGAAAATGAGTCACACTTATCGGATAATGGAAAAGAAGAAAATTCTTTTGAAGAAGAGCCTCAAGCACCAGATCAAGAAGACAGAAGAGTCTTGAGAGACAGAGAAACTCTATCTAGACCAATACGTCATCAAGATTATTTAAATGTAGATAACCTTTTTGTTGCAGATACTCAAGAGCCCTTTTCTTATGCAGATGCGATGAATAGTCCTGAAGCAAGTAAGTAGCAAATAGCTATGGAAGAAGAAATGGATTTCTTAGTTAAAAACCAAGTTTGGACTCTTGACGAACCACCGGCTGGACAAACGATTGTGAATAGTCGATGGATTTACAAGATAAAAAGAGATGCAGATGGCAATATCCAACGTTATTAAGCTCGCTCAGTTGCAAAAGATTTTTCGCAAAAGGAGGGCATAGATTACAAAGAGACTCTCAGTTTATTTATAAGGTTTGACTCATTACGCATGATACTTACATTAGCAGCAACAGAAACATTGATTCTCAGGCAGTTTGATATCAAAACATCATTTCTAAATGGTGGAATTGAGGAAGTTATATACATTAAGCAGCCTCGATGCTTTTCAGATAATTCAACAAAAGTGTGTAAGCTACTTCGCAGTCTTTATGGACTCAAACAATCCGCCAGATGTTGGATCAAAAATTTACTTTTCTCTTAAAAAGACATAGTCTCAAGATGATCAGTGCTGATCCAAGCATTTTTGTATTCGATGATCAAGTAAATTGATTAATTTTGGGAATTTAATCGATGATGGACTTGTCGCTGCCAAAAATCAATACATTATGAATGATCTGCTTACTGACTTGAAGAAGGAATTTGATATAACAAACAGCGATACTCATATGTTCCTTGGACTGCAAATAGAATGTCTAAAGGATGGATCAATTTTCTTACACCAGACACATTATGCTAGAAGAGTTATTGAAAGATTTAACATGAGCATGGCAAATGCAGTCACCATACCTGCTGATCCGCATGATGAAATGTGTTCAGATAGGCATAAGAAGCTAAGACTACTACAGCAACGTACAGAGAAGCCATAGGAAGTCTTATGTACTTATCCACTGGAACTAGGCCTGATCTAACATTTGCCGTAAATCGTGCTAATAGATATATAGTAAATGCTACCAAAATACATTGGAATGCTGTAAAAAGAATTCTGAAGTATCTCAAGGGCACTTTAGATCTAGGGCTAATGTTCAAAAGCAGTCAAGATATTCGTTTGTATGCATATAGCGATTCTGACTACGCTGGTAAAGTGGAATCTCGCAAGTCCACCTCTGGCTATGTCATTATGTATGGTCCTAATGTTATCACATGGAACTCGCAAAAACAATACAGTGGCACTTTCCACGACTGATGCTGAATATATTGCCGCATGTGGAACAACAAAAAAGATTGTGTGGGTGAAGAAACTAATGAAAGAAATCTGCAGTCTAGAACCAATCCTAAAAACTCTTTATCTAGACAATCAAAGCTCAATCAAGTTTATTTGAAAATCCCGTATTTTACAAACGCACCAAGCACATCGATATGAAGTATCACTCCATCAGAGAATAATTCCAGGAGAAGATTTTTGAGTTGGAATATATCAACACTCAAAGTCAACAAGTTTTTGAACATCGTGATGTGCTATTAACTCAATTAAAATAAAGTTCGTAAGTTTTTTGTTAACTATATTGTTAAATAAATTTTTTGTTTCTGAAATAACGTTATAGAAACAGGGAGAGTGTTAATAAATGTTTCGAAAACATTAAATATAAATAATGAAATATATTTGTATAGTTTTTAATTTTTGCTCTTTCATGTTTATAAATTTCATATGGCAGTGTTGCCAATCGATTATTTTTGAATGCTATTTTTCTGCATGTTGACAGTTAATAATAAATGTAGGGTTATGAAAGTAAAAACCTTAAGCATTGAAATGTATTATTTTTATTTATGAAATAAATCTATAAAGTATCAAATAATCAAAGGTAATAATAAGTTCATTTATCAAATATTCGACATTAGACAAACAAAAAACGCCGTTTATTACGGCACCATGCAAAGTGGTAAATAGAAAGGGTAATAGTATTACTGTCGAGACACCTGATACACGAAAATTTGATCGGAATACATTGTACGTAAAGAGGTACAGCTCCGATGAAGCCAACGATGCTAAAGAACCTCAAGTACGTCAAGAACCATCCGAAACCGCAGATAAGAAACTAATGGAGCCAGTGGATTTTTGACGTTCAGCAAGGACACCGCGATCTCCCGAATAGATGGAAGATTATTTCACAAAATAATTTATTTTTAAACGCGAAGGTAGTGTAATGTATGGAGTGCATGCCTATGCAATTCCTTATCTTAAAGTATCGTTTTCATTGTGGTGTCGCAGGCGTGGTACAAGAAATTGAGCCAATAGGATTGCCGGATTTTGAATTTTATCGTACCGTGGTCTTGGGACCGCGGTGTTGGAAGCGTGGTGTCAGAGGTTGGAAATTGGCAACTGAAATTAACCCGTAGCCACCTAGCGGTTATAAGCCGAACTATATTGTAAAGTGGATTCAACCTTAATTTCCATATGATCATATGTTATGTTAATGGCTTTGTTAGCAATATTCAATGGCTTTTTTGAGGTTGTTTGTATGAAATTTTATACTGCAATTCGTACAGGGACAGCTGAAAGCTGAAATGTACAAAACAAAAATGTCATAAATACTCCCTTGTAATATTATTTTCTTTATGCTTTAAATTTCATAACCTCATTCAGTCTTCCAGTTACAACTAAAATTCACATATAAATGAAAAGATTTTAAAAGAAAAAACTATATATTATAAAAGAAAAAAGTCTATACCTCCCCGCACAATTGAAATTGAATTAAATCAACTCTTAGGTTTGAAATTTCTATGGAAATATTCTTTGTTAGAATTATTCATTTTTTGAATGTTCCATAGCACTTCACATTATTTCACAATTTTTTGTGTGAAATTATTATATATGTGATTTCTTCTTTATTTGAATTAAATCATTCCATGGAATATGAATATTTCTTTGCTGAATATCAGTGTATTTACATTGTAAACAGATTACAAACTTGCCGTAAGCCACTTTTAAGCCACCATTTTGTAAGAACAGTGCTGCCGCCAACGGTACTTTCAGTTGCCAATATTCAACTTTTGTACCACGCCCGCCTCCGCGCATGCGTAAATCTTCTCATATTTTGATGGTTTATCAGATTAAATATGAAAAGATAAACTTTATCTTGTTCACATCCACGTGTTCTTATTCCAAAAAGTCAGTGAGATGGATTTTGATGAGAAATTAATTCTAATATCGAAGTAAATTTAAATATTCATATAAGAAAGATATACGTCTGCGCCGCGTTGTGGTCGTCATATTTGCGAAAAATGTTCGAATTTGATATATTAACTTTGTTATTTGTAATTTAAAAATGCGAGCTCGCGCAAACTACAACTTTCATACCAATACGCATTTGTCAGTTGTCACGTCTCTCACGCCACGTGAAAATAGAAAGCCCAAATTTCGTACCACGCTTACTACACTTGCCGCGCCTGCGACACCACAATGAACACGATACTAATCTGTGTTGCAAAAGTGAAAGCAAAAATGTAATATTGTTAGAGAGAGAAGGTAACTGAGAGATAGGTAGAGGCGGGCCCATGTTTGTATGGAGATAAATGGCGAGTTTCGCTCTACTTAATATTTCCATGTGGTAATGTATTGTAAAATAGGAAGAAAATGTTTTGTGTCATATTGTAATAGTAAATACAGAACATGTGAAGAGAGATATTCTATTTTTTTCTGTACCCAAAAATGATATTTTATTGAATAATTGGCGCAAGAACATACCACGACAGGATAGAACATTGGAAATTACACATTACGTTTGTGAAAAACATTTCGAATATTCTTAAGGTGATATATTCAGCAAGTTTATTGATAAATATCCCGGACTTGATATGAATCTATGTTTGTTCTTTTATAAGCCACATTTGAATAACAGAATTGCACTGAGTTCTTTTGGAATTATTTACTTATTTTTGTAATGTTTATTCCGAAGGTTGGCAACACTGCGAATCACAACTGTCAAATTGAAGCAAACAACACTCGTTCATCACATTTTCTCGAAATCGAGGAATTATGTATGTAATTATTGTATCATAACCAAAATCAGACATCCACAATTATCATTACTGCAATTGAAAAATAGTAAGTGACAAAAATTTAGAAAACACGTTACCCGAGATCACAGAATATTCTACTTAATAAGCCAATCAGAATGTCACCTTGCAAGAGTGGGCCAATCAGATACAATCTTTCCGTAGTTCGCAACAATAAGATTACACAACAATGAAATATCAATCAACTGATAGAAAATATCTCAATAATGTTCCAAATCATAACTAAATATGCAGAGCAAACAATTAAAATGCCTAAGTTATTCTACATTTTTTGTGGAAATAGATTTGAAATCTCAGGTATACTAATGATTTACCTACATATTTCATCAAAAACTGTGATCGTAGAAAAAGTATAGTGTACAACACGTATAGAATCATCTATTTCACACCTCGTGTGGAATAGGTAATTTTCTATACTTGATGTACAATATACTATTGAAATTATAATAACAGATTTACTTACAATTCTATCTTAGAAACTGAAAGGTTATCTCAATGTTTCACATCATTAAACGTATCTAATCTAAACTTTTAGTGAAAAATTCAACTTCGAGGAAGCTTCTTGACAATAATTTCATAAATTCATGAGACTTATAGATTTACACAGAATTGCAACATCAATTTCTTCACTTTTCATCAATATATAAAAGTTATTGAGAATACAATTGTCAAAAATGAGCGAAGCAAGTGTCCTTGTTAGCCCTGTGGCATATAAGAATAGTTTTTTCATTTCTCCTGTGTTGCTTCCGAAAAATTGAAATTTAAAATGGTGCAACAAGTGCGATAAGTTGTCGATTGCCCACGAGAGCTCAAGTGAGCAACTGACAACACCGCACAAGTTGCAGATCCAATTTTTATCACGATTTCGGGTAAATACTATTTTGCGCTTGTTTTTTTCCGGGCGGTAAATTATACTTGGCGCACACAAAAGCCAAAGAGCCATTTAGTGTCCGGAGATATGTGTTTTTTGAGTCCTATAAGCATATATCCTAAATTGATGTTGCAACAAACTTGGTAGTGCGGGATAGGCTGCGACGAGGAGGTGAATGAAGAAACCAGAAAACAATGCAAACACTTGTATAAAGAATTATGTATTTTGTCAAAGCTAAAGATACCAAGGTGAATCAACGGAAAAGCGAATAATATTACGAACATCAGCATTCATACTTTCTGTGATGCATCCAAAACAGTATATGCAGCAGTAGTGTTCATGCGAGTGAATGCTGAACAAGTGAACGTACAACTTCTTCAAGCAAAGTTACGAGTTGCTCCTCAAAAAAAGATTACAATCCCCAGGCTAGAACTACTGGCTGCTACCATTGTTGCTCGTCTGACAGCGAATGTTTTGGACTATTTGGGTTGGAGAGAAATACCTGTTTATTACTAGATTGATTCTACGACGGTGCTTATGGGGCTAAAAGAGAATAAAAAGTAAAAAATATTCGTTAAGAACAGAGTCCAAGAGATTAAGAAGTTGACGCAGATGAAAATTTGGCGACATGTTCCTGGCGAGAGGAAACCCAGTTGATATCTCGTGGTTGTAGTATTAAACATTTTGTTGAGCAAAAATGGTGGAAAGGTCCCTTTTGACTGAAATCTATAGCGAAAATAATTGCAATAATATCTGGTCGAGACGGTGAGTTTCGATTAGGGAAGCTAAAGACTGATAACAGTGAAATTCTATGATCTGTGCAAAGAATTTACAGATTAGAAATCAATGCACATGCCACTAAAGACAATGTAAAGATTGAAAGGCTGTAACAGACAATAAAGTGTCAGCTCAAACTGTTGAGCCGTATATAAAGAAAAATGAAACAAAAATGATCATTACTAAAAGTGGACGAAATGTTTGTAAATCCAAAAAATTTTTGGAATAAAATTTTGTTGTTATGTAATTGTGATACCAATTCTATTGGTGAGAGTATGTTATGAAAAAACTTTAAAAATTAGTTGTTTTCATTTCATCTAAATAGAGCTGGAATCACTGCCACTAGTTTCATGTTAAAATAAATGTAGTAGGGAAGAGTATAAAAAATTGTATTGTTGTTTTTGCGTTTTATATACCTCATATTTGATTTCTTTTGTGTGTAGTGTTTTTTGGGAATATTAAAATCAATGTTTCAATGTACCAAAAATCACATTGTTTAAATAAATTTCTTATGTAGTCAACAATGTTACTTGGGCGCATTAATTCAGTACATAAGCTTGAAGCTTTTGAATAAACATGAAAATAACTGTTATTGATAGTTATTACTGACCAAATTCCTAGTTTGGCATGTAAATTCATTACAATTTTATTTTTTCCAAATTCTCAAAATAAATAATTTGATCATTTTGACTCCATTTGAAATCTATAATCTAATAATTATTGCTACCTTTAGACACAACCAACAGTGTTGATAATAATTTCCAAGCGTGAGAAAAGTGAGAAGAACAGTGACATAATAATTTGTTTCGACAGTAACTTACAAATATTATTGGTATTTATCTTTGCTTAAGCGGTATACAAAATATCGTTTATATAATATTCATAAGCTAAATATATACAGAAGATGAGCGTTACAAATGACGATGACAGCTGACAGATGTTAGTTTCTGTTGATACTTAATTTTCACTTACGCTTATGCTCACCGCAAAATTATTGCAGTTCCATAAACTAATCGATACGTTATAATTATATCAACCTTATTGTTACTCTTATACTTTATATCTTATACTTAAATTTAGTGTACATGAATCACCATACAAGCAGAGTGCTGCATTCATAGTACCATCGAACACGATAATTTTTGCCTGTTACTGTAAGCCGATCTCAAATTTGTCATTCCGAAAGGTAGCTTACTGGATACGATACGATTTAATGATTTTTTATTAAAATTTTATGTTATATGTTTATAAGATTTGAAAATATTACATGTAATCTGTTGATACTGTCACTCTTTGTTCTAGCTTAAAGTAATACCAAATGCTGTCTAATTCTGACAAATGCAATAATAAAAATAGATTGAGAGGGTAGAATTGAAGCTTTATTCTGACAGCAAACAACTGATGCAAGAAAAATTATATTTTGAAGTATTTGCGTATTTCTTATTTTTAGTATCAATAATATTGACCTTTATGAAATTTATGGAACTTGATACTTAAATAAATCTTGTTATATCTTATTTTAAGTAACAAAAAATATCAATAATAAATTCAACTATTCAGTATTCGACACTCAATTTATAAGCTTCTGAAAAGTGAAAGTCCTCTAACTTGAATTTATCAAGCAATCAATCAACCAAACATGTCTTTTTGCATCACAACTGAAATTCAAACTTGAAATCCTTCACAAGGGTTGAATTTCAGTATGTCCATTATCGACGCTTTGTAATTGCTGCAGTTGTAAATTTTCTACTCGAGGAGCTTCTTTATCTTGACACTGGCACAAATAAAGAGTATCTAAAACCATTTCATACAATGATAAGATACAGTGTGCTATAAAAAAGCTAAAAATGCAAACTAAAAGTGTTGGTGCAGCATAAAAAGTAAGTTCCGATTGGCGACGGAAAATAGCAAGACCAACAATTCCGGTTATGGCTGTAACAAAACATTTTCCTAAAAAGAGAATGAAGTCGCCAACGCTGTTAATAGTAGCCACTTGGAGAGCATGGCTAACCAAAACTTCAAATGCTGTTTTTGCTGCAGCACAAAAGTTCACTCCATCTATAGCGATTACGGTATAAGCATTGTGATTTATATAACGGATGAATTTTTCAAGGCAGTAGAAACAGCAGATACAACAACGTGTGCAGCATTTTGTGCATTCGCCAATTTCTTCTTTTTTACTCCTGAAAATAAATGAAAAAAATTGAATAATATGATAAAATTATTAGTAAAGAGTCTTGTCATATGATAGTACTTTGTTGTACTAGTGTGGAATGTGATATATCATTCACGAATGATAAGGTTAAGCCCTGGCGCCTAAAAGGTGAGTGGTTATTTTTCTAGAGTAATTAGCCGCAATTCACCCTAGTGCAATACAACGTTTTATCCAACACCTTTCTCAAGATGACTTAAAATTCATTTCAGTTAAGAACTGTCCAAAGGCTCTTATGGAACTACGATTTGAGGCTTCTAATTGGCCAAAATGTGAATTTATTTCACATTAGCACAAAAATCACACTTGGCTATTTGTCAGTTGCATCATTTAACAGTAATTCATCAATTATCATGAATAGATTTGTGCAATTTCGACTTAAATTTGTAAAAGGTATTCTACACGATCCGAAAATGTAAGCTAAGCGCAGAAATACCCTTAGTCCGTGACCGACAATTGCAAAGGAAGATAACTGAACAATTTAAATGGTTTTTTAGTTGAAGTTACGTATATCGTCATAAGTTCAGTTATATTTTTTGAAATGTTAATTCTTTTCAATTAAATTTCCCAAAAATCTAGAGTAATTTTTTATTTTATGCAGAAACCTCTTAAATCCAGGTTACATTTCACGTTTGAACCTTTCTCTACGTAATTAATATTCACAATTTTTGTAATTTTTCTGAAGCTTCCGTGCTGATGGAAGAAAGAAGTTATTTCAAAAGTCTTATAAAAATAAATTAGAGAAGTTGATTAGTTTCTTCTAATTATCTCTAAATTAGTCATGTGTGACTTAGGTTGTTTCTGAAATCAGTAATTCATATCTATGTATTTTACTCTTTTTTCGCGTTGTTTGCCAGCACTCTGGCCACAAGCAAATTGTCTGCTAACAATATTCTTTGTTTCTCAAGAATAAATAGAAGCTTTTTTAATAATAATAATGCATGTATCTTATAGAAAATTTAATTTCGAAAGTTCATGTATTCGACCAGATATTCTCACTTTAAGTCACGGGATCCCGCAGGCAGAAAAGACAATTTGAACTTTCACACACAAAAAGATCATTTCACAATAGGAATCAGCAATGCATGTAATCAGCTCTTAGACTGAATGTACTGGGTGCATAGAAACTTTTTGCACGAGTGTTTTACAATGTTTTATCTTTAATAGACCCAATTTTCGTGAAATACAATGAATTATTTTATGAATACCTACTTCTCCTTTTGAAAATGTCACTTTGACGGCTACTTTTAGTAACTAAGCTGCTTTCGTTGGAATTGACAGAAAATTTTTTGGAAATTTGAATTGAAATATCAAGTTAAAAATATACAATAGCCACGGAATTGCACTGGCAGGCAAGATGATTCGAACTTGGCTACATAAAAGGATTCGTTTACAGTAGGAATCAACTATGTAGCGATAATAAGGTTTTTTATGTAGTCAGCTCTCCGTCTATTAGCCATAACGCTGATTTAAGTGCGCAAAGCTTACTCTTTCCTCTAATTTATTTTACATACTTATCAATATTAATATAATAAAACAGAAACTTACTTGGCATAAAAATACGTCAAAATTAGTCTTGGTACTTTAAAAATCGTTATCAACAAGGATCCAATTGCCATGGACCCTAAATGATACTTTATCAATTTATTAAAAGCGTAGGTTACGTGATCATTATTTTTGTACTGACGTCTGTAATACCAGTGCGCCACAGATCCAGCTATAACCATTTGCTGACATGCCATGATGAACTCAGAGCTCCAAATCAATCCAATGAAATACACCCACCACATATACTTGACCCAAGTTGGATCAACGTATTCAACAATAGTGAATTCTGAAAAAAAAAAAAAATTGTAGATATATATATTTCAATTTTTTGTCGTGTACAAACATGAAGGTAGAGTTACGCATCTCGTTCAAGAATACGTCAAATAAGCATAATGTGAAAGTTACAGTGTGTTCCGTCATGTCGCGACATTTGAACAAACCGCCACGTAGTAATGTGAATATACTTGAACAAGCGTAAGCAATCCCTTAAGAATGTATGTTCGGAGACAGAAATAGCCTGACTTACTTTTTTCTATCTCTCTCTTACTAATGGTATGAAGGAGACAATTATTACACGACGTTTGTCTACCCAAGTTCCGACATACTTTATTGTTGATGTCTTCTTCAAATCCTACCGCCTTTTGCCAGTGAAAGCGTATGTCTGCGTGAAACTATTTAGTATATTCACTCCCATGAGCGCACTTAGTGAATTTTGTTTAGTTAATCAATAAGGTTTGATCCACGTGAAGATTGAATATAACTAAATCAAATACTTCCTTTCTTCCACTTGTTTAATTTAAAACAATAATGTACATTTCGTATATATATTTAATAAAGTATTCTTCAATAAATTTGAAAGTTTTGAGAATAGGCCTTGCCACTACTGCTAACGCTAGTTGCCTATATTAGCCGAGCTACAATCGTACAACTCACCCGACGTGACTCCTTAGGCTTGTCAGACTGTAGATGTCACTAGTTGCCAACAGCTAAAGACAAGGGATGTTAGTTATAGCATAAGTGAACATGACAGATTCTAAGCAAGATATTAGAAAATAAAGAGGTTCAAGTTATATTGAACATAATTATTAATTTTTCAACACCTCACAAACCGACATTGGCGACGAGGATAGTAAGCATAGTAGCAAGGGGGCGAACACGTGATTTTTTTTTGCTACAGCCAATCCCTGTCTGGGTAGCAAACGTCAAAATGACAGTTATTTGTTTACTTTCAATTCGTTGTTGAACGCTTGGCTCGTAATTTCAGTTAGTAGGGGAGCCCAAGAGGGGATTTTGGGATTTATTCAAGCGCGACAGATTATCATATAGGGGGATACCTTGCACTATGCTGAGTACATTCACCAAATCCAAGTTCTCTATATAGGACTGCGGGCGTAGGGCAATCGATCAGAATAGTAAAAAAAATCGATAGTTGGAAATACTCGAGCACGTCAGATTTAGCTATGATGGGTTACTTACGTGATGAATAGTATGCATACCAATAATCTGACGAATTAAGTGCGACATAAGGGAGTAGAAAAGCCAGCAACATTCCAAAAAAAAAAGTCTCAATCTTTTACTCTCTCGCACCATCCTCACACTACTTTCCGTCGCCATGATGTCATCACAGCTGATCACACTCGTTCGTGCATTGTAAATTGAACCATTTATTCCAAAGTAAGTATAGTCCAGACAAAATAGACATTCCAGTTTGCATTAATTCCCAACGGAATTTTCGTATAGGTCTCAAGTACGTTGTGACAAATGCTATCTCAGAAGTCCACATCGATCTCGCTTGTGCGTTGTTTTTTATTCGAGATCAAAGGTCACGAATTTTCGGTTCCTGCATATATCTCTGGTACGGTGGGAGCTACTGAAAAATAAGCGAGAAAAAGTTTATAGATCATAAAATTCTCTACAAAAAAAAGTCCCTACAAAGCAACGTTCTCAAGTTATCATGATGTCCGTAGATACGTACACATTTCAGCACCACTTAGTGCACTCGGCGCTTTTTTAACGTGGTTCTCCCAGGACACATCAAAATTGAACCAGATTTACAATGTGATAATAATTTCACGGATGAAGATGAAGATTAAAAAAAATTATTTATGGAGTTTTATTTTATTTCGCTATTTTTTCCGTATATATTAAAATTATTTTATTAGCATGTTTTTTTCCGTACATTCTATTTACCATATTCAGTCGTTCAAAATGAACATATTTTCTTTTTTTTTTAATGCGTCAGATTAAGAAAATCCCTCCAAATAATCGTCAGATTATGGGTCAACACGACTAGGACATCAAGCTGAATCGCCTTAATGATAATCTGATGGGCTCGAGTATTTCAAAACAGCGATGTTTTTTTGCATTTTTAAAAAGACGTAACGATCTTGCGTTATGTCCTGATCGTCAGTCTTTTGAATAGAAGTTTCTTCCAGGTTCACTTAGCTAATATCTGGCGCACTCGAATAATTTTTTTTTTCCGTTTCCAATCCTTTTGTACAGCCGTCCCCACTATGCAAACCGGCAGATTAACATACTTCTAATACCAGAGCAACATGAAGCATATGCACTATCAATATCTGACACGCTCGAGTATTTCGATGTAACTGCTTTTTTTTTTCATTTTTGAAAGCCTGTAGACGCTTTCCCCACCGATGAAAAGGCATACATCATGTAACCTTTTTTTCTCTCAACCATCTAATCTTCAAAGTCCAATAGGTTCCTACGACGTCATTCATCACCGTGAGCTTCCCTACTAAGTGTCTATCAGCTGAATATTTTCTAAAAGAATGACGTCTTTAGTTCGAAAGTTTGCCTGGTGATGCGAAACAGACAAGAGGAATAAGTTTTGATGGACAAAATATCAAAATTACGATGAAACTAATTAATTCAAAACTGTGAATTAATTTAAATTGTTTCGATAAACGGCCTGCTGAAGCTCAAACTAACACGACACACATGAAAATAATAAAAATAATACAGCAGTCACAGCACACACACAAACAACGAGGCTTTTCTTTTTTCAACCTTTAAAAGTCAAAATTTAGAGCTAAAACTAAGATAATACACATAACAATAAAAGAAATATAAACACACAAAAACGTCAAAAACACTAATAAATAAAGTCAAATTGAGAAGGAAATGCTCAGGATAATTTGGGCTCTGCATCATTTTAACACATCTATATGGCACACATTTTCATCTACACACCGACCACAAGCTGCTGGTCAGCTTTTTAATACAGCCGCAGTCATCCACTAGTGCTAATCTTGAGAGATTAATTCTCAAAATACAATAATCCAACTTACTATTTGTCCAGATATACACTTGATCATCATACACAGGTTGATCAAAAAAGTATACAATGTACGTTTGCACATCAGAAACATTCAGACAAGAAGACTGAAAACTATGTTAAATTAATTGTGACCACAAGCATACCAAAAGCTTTAACGTTTGAAAATGTTCATGACAAAACAGCATCTAATGAAACACTAGCACTGTTAATTCAAGCCATCCAACAAAATGAAAATTTAATCAATAAACTGCAATTAGAACATTTAAAAAAAAATTAAACATGAGCTAACGATGTACATCAGTCAAGCCGAACGATTAGCGGAAACTATAAAAAAGTCACTAATATGCAACAAGATCAAGAATAATGATCTCTTCTCAGAGTTATAAGCGTTTTTGATTAACTAAAGAGCAACTCCTCACATATCAACAGGAATGTCACCATATGAAATTATTTTTGGTCGTCTAATTGATACTTTTCTACTAATTAGGTATCCAGAAATTGATTACAAGATAGAGAAAATAATGGAAACATATCAAAACATGAAGAAGAAATATAAGAATATCGCAGATGCAAAGTGCCACACCAAACCATTGATATTTAAAGAAGGTGATATTGTGCTATGTAAGCAAATAAAACAGAACAAGTCAGCATCTCCGCTTGATCCTGACCCGTACATCATCAGTTAAATAAACGGATCAAAAATCACAGCTTAGCGCAGAAGTAAAACTATTGTAAGAAATTCCTCATTCTTCAAGTAATTCCGTCAATCCTGCTCGAATTCTCACGAAATTTCAATGTCAAACTCTTTTCTAAGTGCGAACCACCCGAAGAAGAGCCCATAACAACAAGAGCGGATGGAAACGAAACCAGTGAAATTGCTGAAACTGAAAACCAATACATTAAAATATCTTCAAATTTAGTATTTGATGAATTGAGAAATTAGAAAGCCAGATTTTTTAGTTGGGTCTACAGCTCTGCCAGGTGGTTCCAAAATTGTTTCATGAATATCAAAAAAATATATTTGAGGCTTGGACAGAATAATATTAGTATCCAGAGAAACATATTTTTCTAAAAAGACAGGTCGTTTTCGAGGAATATTCTACCTGCCAGGTGATCAAGAATATCATACATGAGTGCGAGTGAGTAGCAACTTTGGGAAGTAGAAGTGTGAAGAGAGCGTATATCGGCAGCATGCTAACAATGAATCGGAAACACGCTGCGATTTGTTGATGAAAGGCCCGAAAATATCGATGAAAATGTTACAGATAAGATCAAACAATTTTTGCATCATTTATTTTATTCGTCACTAAATATGAATGCATAATCATATTTTTTTAATCGGAAGAAATAGAGTATTAAGCTCTGATGAAGATTTTGCTGATACTGAAGATGAGTAGCAATGATTTGTGAAATTAGTTCATTGTCCTCAATTTTATCATATGATTTTATTTTTGTATCCATTCGCTCCGTCATTTATATTTTTTTCACAATGATTGAAAAAAAATCTAATTAAAGTTAGCAGAGAATAGATAAAAAAATCATCTGTTTATCAATAGACAAGTACATCATGTATTTTTCATTTGATGTTAAATATATAAAAATTCTAAATAATATGAAAGATATTAATTATGGGAAATTTTTAACTAGGTATTCTAAATTTTTTCTGAGTACTGCATGCGTACTATAAGTCACGTGGTATTGCTAGAGCCAATCGCACCGCAACGTATTACGACTCATTGTTGCGACTCACTCGCACTTATGTATAATATTCTCGATCGCCTGGCAGGTAGAATGTTCCACGGAAACGACCTATTTTTTTGGAAATATGTTGTTCTAACACTGTTTTGGAATTTGCATATTCCAAAACCAAAAATTATGTTGGAACAAATGACATCCCAAAAAATCGTTTAGAATCATTCCGTATGCCGATTTGCGTTTGACATTTGATAATTTTCCAAGTTTTTTCTGAAATATTGGTAAGTTTCCAAAACCTTATTAGAGAAAGTATAGTCTACAACATGTTTGGAATGCTCGCAAATTATAATCCTCGCCTTCGGCTCGGTTTACAGACTTTTCGCTCGTTCAAAATATTGGCTATTCCAATATTTATTGTAGAATATACTATTCTCTATGTATTAATTTTTATTCTGTCCAAATTTTAAACTGCTTCGAATATATTTTTTTGATATTCATGAAACAGAATTTCGGAACCACCTGGCAAAACTTTAGAACCAAATAGAAAATCTGGCTTCTAGATTTTTCAATTCATCATATACTAAATTTAATGGTATCAAAATTTCAGAATGCCTCAATAGTATATTACAATACAAGTGGAGAAACTCTGAGATTTGCTCACGCGGGTGGCAGTTTTGTGCACGAGGCGCTAGCCGAGTCATAGGAATCACTGTAGTTGACAAAACAAACAGTTTCAAGATTGGTATCCAAGTAAAAAATAGCATGTTTCAATAATAGGATTGAACAAAAATATTTTTTGCAAATAAAAATTCGCGAAGTTAAAAGTTCAATGGTTCGTTAAGCCCTATTATACTTCAGCCAGGTCTCCGTTTTGGTGTTCAGATATTACAATAGAAGTAATATACAAATTTTCACGGTGCCTAGCCTCAAATACCTACCCAAAAATGTCTACCAGCTCTCGGTCTATGTATCTCATATAACTTTTTTTTAGCAATGTTGCTACTGAACTATAGTATTAACAATAATCTTATATAATCTTCATCATTCAAACCCATTCATCAAAACAGTTTTACATTCATCAGAATGAAAGTGCGTTCTCCCCAGTAAGAGGGTAGAATCAAGATAGCTTACCAGACATCTCCAAAAAAAGCGCCCTGATCAAAAATCCAACGAAATTAGATTAACAATAAACAAACGATCGCCAAATCTACCCTACAGCTAGAATATCTCTGCTTATTCTAGATTCTAAAGGACACATCCGCTTAATAATTTTTGATAATATCTATGAAATAAGATTTTGCACGTATTGCGTTTATTATATTTTTGTAAAGCGTTGTGCAATGAAATTATGCCATTTCAGTTCGATTTCCTTGTTTAATCAGCTCTCGACCTGTTATTCAGTCATTATTTTGAATGATTCAGCCTATAGCATCTCCTTAATCATTGTTCTGTACTTTGAAAATGTAAGTAATTATTATTTGTTTCTTACTTTTAATGCTGGTAACTGAAATGTTTATTCGCTGTAAAGATTCAATTGTTTGCGGAAGACTCGTTGTATAAGAGATGCCCTCGTCTTGGAAAGGAGTTACACCACTTGTACCTGGGTAGTATGCTGTTGCCAAACATAGCTACGAATAAACATACATATTAATTAATCAATAACTTCAACAATTTGTACTCGGAAGACATTATTGAAGAAGAAAAATGAAATCTTCCCAAAGAAAAGCTTGCATTTATTTTTTTACGATGATGAAATTCCCACAAATTTTGATACAAAAAACACTGTTAATATAAGAGACTTCTCATTAATAATTTCAATAGAACAATTCGCGATATTCAATGTGACGTCATAACTGCAGAAAATTTCACAGTCACAGTCAGCGAGCATATTTCGTAGTTTTAATATATTTCTGTATTCAAATTTCAATCTGTAACGTGGTACTTTTGCTTTGACAAGATATAAATGCTAGAGCGTGCGGTGCGCCACGTGTATGAAAATAAGCAAATACGCAGCTGACAGCCAACAACAATAATTGTATTTAATACTAGTCAGTGCCCGCGACTTCGTTTGCCTGGAACACCATAATCTGAATAAATAATCGCAAAGAAGAATGAATAGTGATGTTGTTGCTAAAAATTAATATTTCTGAAAATTATAATCGTTAAAGAGAGCAATTGGATTATGTAACAGAAGTGCACATCATCAGATTGCTCGCGCAAATGATACGTAGATTTCGCTTACTTTACGATGAGGCAGAAAGTATTTCCTTTTTTCCCATCTTATGCATGCGCATACTTTTTATCATTTCCGCAGTTACGTTGATGCTGCAGACCTACTGCTGGCGCAGACACGAAGCGTCTAGATATTCATACTCATATCTTCTGAATTCTGCAAGATATCGAAATGGAGTGTATACGGAAATTGAAGTTAAAATTACTGTTTTAATCCTTGAGATTTTTATTGAAATCTGTTCTGTTGTTCCGGAGTCTATTCAGACAGGCAGACAAACAGACAGACAGACAGACGGACAAAAATTGTAAAATCGGTAATTTGTGATTCCACGTCGCTTAAATAGCAGTCCTCACTTAAATTTTTGCATTTATTTTGAGATCACAAACAGACACTTAAATTTTACTTATCTGTATAGATAATCATGCTCGGTATCTTCGAAAGATTAAAGAAGTCGTTTTTCCTCAAATTCTAACTATATTTGAAGTACGTAAAAAAAAAGTCAGTGATAAAAATTCATATGTACTTGCATCAGAATGATAATTTTGTAGTTCTTACTCTATTCACCACAGCAGTTATATCATTTGCACTTGTGACGACACTAGTAAAAAGATAAAGTTTTAATAAGTTTAAGAAACTTTAAAATTATTCTTTTAAGGCCCGGTCTTTTCACCTACGAATAACTTTATTCGGTGGATGATATCCATAGCAACAACTGTTGCAATAATTGTTACCATAGTAATTATTTTGGGAATAAAGTTATTTGGAGATAGAAAGATCAGGCTTAAATCAAAATTATCAAAAGAATATATAAAAAGAAATAATGGAAATAGAAGATATCCTTACATTTAAATATAGGGAAAAACTGAGTTTTATAATCCATCGGAAATAAGCAGAACACGGAATTTTACAGTTATTGATAGTTTTTATTCTCATTAAGACATTGGGTGTTATTATGAAACTCAATCGATAAGCTTTTATCGATCATTATCTATTTCAATCAATCAATGAACATAGGAAGCACTGACAAAAAGTCTGAATATTTGTTTATCACAATGTTTCTATTTATCAAAAAACTTATCGATCGATTAATAAACTTATAATTATATTATAGAAATTATTTGCATTAATGTACTTACAACTACAAAAATCCAGAAAGAGAAAAACGATAGGAGAACTATAAACGTCAATAACGGCTGGAAGAATAATCCTGGAATTGCTGCTAAACATTTTGAAGTTTGTTTGAATAAATCTGCCAAAAAGTCGACTTGTTTCCGCATAAGAATCACTAATATTAATATAATTACCTATAATAAAAATAAACACTAATATTAATCAATAAATAAGCTGGTTGCTATACTTGACAATGGATTGATAATTTTAGTAAAAATTTATTTTTTTGTAACACTTGCACCTAAGTATTCTATTACTGAGCTAAATTCTGCTCCGAAAGTTCTCAATTTCAAACCATGGTAACCATTTTCATTAATTCTCAGTTGACAGGGAATTAATGGATATTAATGTCCGCTGGGTTAAAATGAAAATTGTGGATCATGGATTGCGATAATCCACTTGTGCCAAGTGATCGTCGAAAATGTCAATAAATGAGAAAAATTATTCCACGTGAAATTTTTTAAAAACGCATGAAAAGTCAGAATTTTGTACATGGACTCTTCAAACAAAGAGATTTTGAAAAAAACCTTTGGTGTTTGCTTAAAGCTGATATTTAAACATGAATAAACAAAAGTAGTAATCGACATGTTTTTGGATATAATTAGTTTCAAATATATGTGTAAGATTAAGTAAGTGTCTTAGATTTATCAGGTTCTTGACATTTTGCATACGACCGTATCAGTTTATTCAATTTGACATCACACATATTATTTTGAACATGATTTTATTTACTTTGATAAGGTTTCAGTCAGGCCGAAACGTTGGTTCATAATTAAATTCCACACTTTTAATTGAAAGGTCGATATATTTAATTTCTCCACTATAAATTCTTCTGGTCAATATACTCTATGAGCTATATATTTTTGAATTAAAATTAAAATATATTCAACCTTTTACAACTCGCAGCGTCATTCTTTGAAATTAAGATTCACTCAAATTTTTTCTTTAAAGTGGAAGTATCAACTTGTGTATGAATCTTTAGATTTTATTTATTGTAGTTCTTCCACTCATCATAATATTATCGGTCTTATAAGAAAAGATCACTGACAAGTATAAAAGGGAATGAATCTACGTCGAGGATATCCTGTACGGTTGTCTTTAAACTATGACGGAGAGCTGATTACGAAAAGGTGTACTGAATTTTTTCTCAAAAGGTTGCGATGACATAGAAATAACAGCCCAATTTGATAAAGTCACATTGGTTGCAAAGAGGGTGGGTAGAGGGTTAATTGTGTAAATTTTCCCCCAAGAATAAATATTCGAACGTAGCTCTGCAAATCCGTTTAATGTTAATTATTATTAAATGTAATTGAAAAAAAAAATCTCAGAAGTGTAGCTGGAGGCCTTATCACTCTATTAAGCGACAAAGCGGTAAGCTAAAAATAGAAATTGAACTCATAAAACATAGTTCTGCAAATTTGTTTAGTGCAAGCTTACGGTATAATTGAACTAAATATAAAAGAGAGACAAATTGTCTAAACAGTGTACTTATCACTGACTGTACACACGTATTCAGTCCATACTTTCTATGACCAATATCGTGCCCATTTTATTACTAATAAACGATGAAATATAGATCTGAAAAGTTTTTTTCTATATAAACTCACGACAAAATTCAACTATTGATCAATTTGCAGGAGTTATAAGCAAGGCTAATTAGCAAACAGCGAATTCTTATCGCAGCACACGCATATTTAGCCTACTTGTCCTATGCCCTGTATCCTTCTCTTTTTATATTATTAAAAATGGGAAAATTATATGAAATTTCACGTCATTAGCTGGAAGCTATTGATGTCAATTCAAAGTACATAATATAATAATAGTCCAGTTGTCAGAGATTTTGACCTCTCAACATGGACTTATTGGTAGTTTTTTAGATGTAGAAGATAGAGAAATCTTTGCAGCTCTAAAGTGTATGCTAAGTTCATAGTCTCGAAAGCAAGATCCAAAATTTGGTTTTTGCGCTATATCTCGAAAAATAAAATAGAAAAATCCAAAAACTAATAGTACCATCTAAAAGAGCAGGAGATTTTACTCAAATTTATATTATAAGTTATTTGAAAAGAAAATTTGGTATCATCATAAAAAATTATTAAAAATTAGAAGGCTATTTCGAAAACACCACGCGCAACAAGCCGCTACAAACATTCAAGCAAGGCGTTCGAGGCAAAACAAAAAATTAGAAGCACCTTAAAGTGGAGATTGTAAGCTTCCTGAGAAAGACATTAGTTTTCAATAATTTTTGTTTTCTCTCATAGAAAATGTGACCGGAAGTTGAAATTTCCAAAATTCTCACTTTTGTAAAATTGAAGATATGTATTAATAGAAGCATAAAAAAATCCTGGTATGTTTATCATCACTATACTTTCACTTTTAATGCAAAAAAAATAAAATGATAAACATCATCTCTGTTTTAAGACTCATGTTTTAAAATAATCTTTTTTTCGTAGCATTCAATCAACACCATTTTCATTTCCAAAACGGTTTTTATTTATTTATATGAATCAGAAACTATTATATCTGTTTTTTTAAATGAACTTGAAAATACACTTCATAATGTGTAATAATTCAGAGATTGATACAATTTGATACATTTGAGAAATCTTTAATATATAAAAGAAATAAGAAAATGCATGTTTTTTGCTTATTCTAATTCCTGCAACTTAAAGTTGAGCTTTATAAAATTATTAAAAATACAAAATTAAAGATGAAATCCTGGGCTTCAATAATATATTATTTATTTTTTGATTACGCATTCAGGTTATAAGCAAACATTGATTGGAAAATGGACGATTCTAACTCAAAAATATCTAACCCTGTCAAAATGATAAAACTGCCAGCTTCGAAATCTCTTTTGGATTTTATGTTTTGCAATTATTGCAAAAAAAGATGTGGGAGAGGTTGTAATTGTAAATCAACAAACTTACTAAGTTCTGCAATATGTGGTTCTTGTTTAACAGGTGATGTTTGTAGGAATTCATCTAAAATTTCAGTGCTAGAGCAAGACAGCGATGTTGAAGATGGTCGCAAGGTCAAAGAATAAGAAGACAGTAAGTACAAATTTGAAAAAGAATTTTTATCAATTTTTCAATTGCTTTTTGAAATACATCTTATTATCATGTTCATTTAATGACAAATTTTTACTTATTTTAAAAACCTCCATATTGAATACACCATCTTCATTTCTACTACATTAATATATAATGATCTTAGTCAGCAAGAAAACCATGTTCATATCACTTATTGACACTTTCAAAATATATAAATTAAATTTTAAAATATAGAGATTAAAAATTTTTGGTACGTTCTAAATTGCCGACATATTGTATCCGCCATTTTCAATTTTGAGAATCTTATATCAAATCATTGATCAACATGCCAAAAAAACTCTGGGTACTCATTCTCAAGAATATTCATATTGTTTTTATCAAACTTTATTATTTTTGTCGATATAAAGATTTTCGATTCTGTTTTCGAGATTATACACTTAGCATACACTTCAGAGCAGCAAAGATTGTTTTATCGTTTTCTACACCCAAAAAAGTAGTTTCAGCGACATCACATTTTATGAGATTTCGGTCTGAATTTGTCTCTGACAACTGGGCTATATTGATAACTATATTAAACAATGAGGGTATTAACAATGTAAAATTCATTCAGTTTGAAAAGAGAGCGATACAGGGCGTAAAGAAAATAGGCAAAATACGCGTGTGTTGCGATAAGAGTTCACTGTGTTTATAATTTCTGCAGATTGATCAATAGTTGAATTGTGTCGTGAGCTTATAGTAAAAATTTTTGCAGATCTATAATTCATCGTTTATCTAATATAATAAAAATGAATTGCTGCTCGTTAGTCTCGCTAATACTCAAAAAAGGCTTGATCGATATGAGTATTTTTTTCTTTGTTCTGTTCGTTCAGAGGTGGTCTAAATGAAAAATGATCAACATACAGTTAGTAGTGCACGAGCCGTATTTGTTCGTTCGCGCACCGTTCATCCAATTAGTTCAAAACAAACTGTAGTTATTGGTGGCACTATGGGCTCGTTCGATTTGGAAACTCTCGAAAATTACATATTGCACATAAAAGTTAGTTGTTAATTGTTGATATAAATATGAAAATTATCATGTTTTGTTCAGTATTTAATTCGAATTATTAAAATTAAAATTTTCATTCGAGCATGCGCCATTCATGATGTAGCCGCTACTACATTTGTCCAATTGTTGTACAGTAGACCACACATTTTCTGCTAGTAATCAGTTGGGATGTTTAGTTGGGTAGCGCCACTGCAAATGACCCGACATACGTTCACATTTTATCTCAGCGTACACGTATGTCCAACAACATTCTTACGATCTAGTAGCTATGACGTCATCAGAACTTTATTTATTATTCTCGGCTTTATTAAACATTTTTTGGAGAAAATAAAAGTGACGGTATTTATATTTCAATATTCTGAATAACATTATGTAAGAATTGAAAAACATCCGAACGAGCCCATTGTGAAGATTTTTATTATAGTACCATCAACATATAATGAGTGGCGCACGAGGCGTATTTGTTCGTTCGTGCATCGTTTATCCGATTGAGTTGAAATTCACTATAGTTGTTGTTGACACTTTCGTGAGGATTTCTACTGTAGTATCATCAACGTGGGGCACGAGCCGTATTTATTCGTTGACGCATCGTTTATCCAATCAAATTTAAACTTATAACAGTTGTTGTTGGCTCTTTCGTGAAGGTTCTTATTATTGTGCCATTAACATGTTTTAAGTGGTACACCGTACACGAGTCGTATTTGCCCGTTTATCCGATTGAATTAGAACTTGTTGTTGGCACTTGCATAAAGATTTTGACATAGTACTACTAACGTGAAATAGATAGTGCACGAACAATATTTGTCCGTTCGAGCATAGTTCATCCGCTTGAATTAAGACTTTCTATAGATGTTGCTAGCGCTTACGTGAAAGTATTTATAAGTATCTTTAATATATCAATATTATAAAGAGAAAAGATCTGTATTTTTGTTTGTAATGAATGAACTCGATAACTGCTGGACCAATTTTAAGAGTTATTTCATCAGTAGAGTCCTATGTCATCACTAAGTGACATGAGCTATGATTTTCTTCAAAAAAAAGATACACTACGGAAACCCCAATGATGTAACCCAAGATGTAATAAAATGACCAATAGAATTCCATACATTGCGTGCGCTGCAAGATAATGTTTTATCTCCCGTAATTTATTTCATTAAATACTACTGACGCTATCTATACGCCTATTGCGTATCCTCAGTGGCTCCGCTCTATCGGTTAAATTTTACATCTATGAGGAGTGCCGTCAGAAACGTCAAACTGTCAAACGTAATTTTTGTATGTCATATTATTCGATAATCACGAGTATGAATAAATCATTCACTTGTTGTATTGTTGGATGTACTAATACTAAAGCAAACAGCCCCGAATTACATTTTCATAGGTCTCCGGGAAGAGGTTATGAAGCGAAACAAATATGGATAACAGCAGTTAAACGAGTGTCATTTCATGTAAAAATCTATAAAAATGTATTGAATATCATCCAATTCTCAGTATCAACCATCTTCAAGAGTAGTTAAATATTTATAATTGTGAAGAAACTCAATGAATACCACTTAGATAAGTTTCTCAATTAACAGTCACACAAATTCATCTTAGAATTCTTTACTGAGAACATCAAATTTTTGCTCTATATTTTTCTTTCTCAAAATTCATAAGTTGTTTTAAAAATAAACAAGATTAGAAAATCTTTTTTCTCCAAGGATTCCGCACAAATTCTGTACGTATGTGTATAACACATTATAAATCTAACTGTAATTGATTACCTTTAGATGAGTCACATAAACAATAAAAAATAGTGATGACTATGTTTGATTTGCTTCTTTTAGAATATTTTTGTCAACGAATGTTGTCATAAATTAAATACAATATTATGATCAGGAGTAGAGATGGACGTCATGGGTTTTATTTTGATTTTAAAGCACATTGACATATTTTAAAACATTGACTGGTGACATCACACCCCGAAGTTGTGATTTTTGAATAACATGCGGCGCTTTTCGTCGAAATTTGAAGATACGCAACAGGCCCATATATACATCTACGCACTTATCAACAAATTTTGAAAGTTGTGGTCTTGTTTTTATTGTGATATTCAAACAAGAGATTATCTTATACTATTAAACTGTGACGTCACTCGACCACGAAACCACTCCCCGACAATTTGTGATTTGGCGTAAAATAGAAAATGCAGCTACTTGCATCATCACACTCGGGTGCTGCAGGTTGCCTACCTATACATTTTAGATATGTAGCAATGGCACGAAATTCTGATCGGCAGTAGGGCGGTGTTATACCGCGGCTCGGTGATACCGATTAGGCCTAACAAGGGCTATTGCGCCAGTGATGATGATTAAACTATGCTTTAATGATTCGAACAAAAATGTTGAATATTAATAAATATCCACCCGTGCGAAGCCGGCACGGGCTGCTAGTTAGTAATAAAAAGGCCACGATATTGGTCATAGAAAGTATAGACTGAATACGTGTGTACAGTCAGTGATAAGTACACTGTTTTGACAATTTATCTCGCTTTAGATTTCTGCAAACTTATAATTAGTTCAATTATACCGTAAGTTTGCACTATACAAATTTGCAGAACTATGTTTTATGAGCTCAATTTCTACTTTTATTTTACCGCTTCGTCGCTTTATAGAGTGATAAGGCCTCCACCTACACTTCTAAGAGCATTTTTTTTCAATTTGTACATTTAATAATTAACATTATACCGATTTGCAAAACTATGTTCGACTATTTTTTCTTGGGGGAAAATTTACACAATTAACACTGTACCCACCCTTTTTGCAACCAAATTGATTTCTGCAAATTGAGCGATTATTTGTATGATGTCGTCGCAACTTTTTGAGAAAAAATTGTGACTATGTTTTATCAGCACACTTTTTCGTGGCCAGCTCTCCGCCATAGTTTAAAGACAACCATATAGATATCCTCGAAGCTCATATGTAGTTTTCATCCCCTTTTATACCTGTCAGTGATCTTTTCTTATAAGACCGAAAATATTATGATAAATGGGGTCTTTTCACATTTTTTTTTTAATTTTTTTTTCGAAAGAATAAACTAAAATATTGATATTCACGTTTATAAAACTGTCGTAACATGTTTAGTTTCAAAAATATAATTATTTTAAATTTTCATCTATTTTCAAATAATCTTATGACGTCACAAGTCTCTTGTTCCTATTGGCTGAGATGGAGAGTGCGTATTGGCTGTAAGCGAAAACACGTGCTCTGGTTCATCGATCCAACCTTGAGCCTTAATGTATAGCCCGTTTGGAAAACATGACTCGAACAAAAAAATATGAAAATGCATTTAATATATTTCTCTTCAGAAATAAAATTCGTACATAATATATATTATTACGGTGTATATGTAGATAGGTGCCGGATATTATTTTGAGTACAAATATTGAATTTTCTGTGATAAAAATGTTACATCTATTTTCTTTGATCATACTATAGATTTGGAGACTTGTGACGTCATTATTCAGCCCGCGAAAGGTTTTTATCAAAATTATGAATGAAATGTTTTATATTTTGAGAACTTATAATTACAAATATGTTTGAAATTCAATATTTTGTCGTAATTTAGCGAAAAAACAAAATATTTTTTTTTTTGGAATGACCCCATTGAAGAACTACAATAAATTAAATCTGAAGATTCATACAGAAATTAATACTTTCGCTTTAAAAAAGAAAATTAAGTGAATCTTAATTTCGAAAATTGACGCTGCGAGTTGTAAAAGGTTAAATATATTACAATTTTAATTCAAAAATATTATAACTCATAGTGTATATTGAACAGAAGAATTTATAGTGGAGAAATTAAATACATCGATCTTTCAATTAAAAGTTTGGAATTTGATTGTAAACCAACGTTTCGGCCCGACTGAAACCTTCATCAAAGTAAATAATATAATGTTTAAAATAATATGTATAATATAAACTGATACGGTCGTATGCAAAAAAGTCAAAAACCTGATAAATTCAAGCCACTCACCTAATCTTATATATTGGAAACTAATTACAGCCAAAAACATATCGATTAATAAATTTTTGTTTATTCATCTCCAAATATCAGCTTTACGAAAACACCAAGGTTTTTTTTCTAAATTTTTTTTGCAGTACGTGCACCGAAAGTACTTAATTACTGATGTGAAATTTGTTTCGAGAATTCTCAATTCCAAACCATGGTAACAATTTTCATTCATTCTCAGTTGACAGGGAATTAATGGATATTGATGTCCGCTGGGTAAAAATTAAAATTGTGAATCATGGATGCCGTTGGATTTTTTTATTTCATTGGTATATGTCAAATTGAAAGAAATTTGTATAATAGGATGTGTTCGTTATAGTGTGCGCATTGATTGTGAACGGAATAACACAGAAAATGTGAAAAATATCCATCAATAAAATGAATCATGTAAGTTACGTTCCATTGTATTAGTTCACTTTAATGTGATTGCTATTGCAATTTATTTGTCAAATTGATAAGATAGTTTCAATATATCTGAATTTATTTAAAAAGCTCAGTAATGGGAGTACTTCGATGCATTTGTTACAAAAAGTATCGTATGCAACACGGACACTGAACGACTGTCATTTTCATCACAGACAAATTTTGCTGCAAGCTACGCCTTGAGCTTCGACCTCGTCTTCGCCTCGTGCTTCGCTCCCGCCTTTGCCTCGTACTTCGCCCTCGTCTTCACCGAGTGCAGCCAAATTTATCCTGGACAAAAATGACAGTCGTTCGGTCCTTGTAGCATAATATACTATTATTTGAAGAGTTCGTGTACAAAATTCTGACTTTTTATTCATTTTCAAAAAATTTCACGAGCAATAATTTTTTTGTCACATCAATAATTTTTTTTTCTCATTTATTGACATTTTCGACGATCACTTGGCACAAATGGATTAACACAATCCTGATCTATTTCAAGAGACTTACTATTTTTTTTATCAGATTATAACTCACCCAAAACTTTATTTGAGCAATCTACAGATCAACCGTTCATAATAAATATTTTTTTCTAGAAATACTTCAATCCATTGATGTGTAGAATATATTTAAATTTTACTCACCGTGATAATACTAGCAATAATAGAATACCATAGAAAGGCAGTTTCATTCCGTACAGATTCCAACAGCATAGTCTTAGGAGGTATTTTGTCCAAATTATAACGTATATCAAAATATGTATACCACAAAAAGCTTGTACCGGCTATACAAGCTATACTGACTAATATCATGACGATGTAAGACACTAAACTGGCGAGTAAGTGCATTATCGAGACAGTAAAAAGCGATAGCACTACAAAAAAAAAATTATATTTAAATATAAAATTCTATGGGTCGGGAAGCACAAAAAATAGCGTAAAACAAGAGAACTCTTGAAAATATTTCTGTTTTGTTGTAGAAGATATTTGAGTTTAATTGCTCCGTCTAAACTTAGACACAATTCTTTACACAAGATAGTGTTTTCTAATTCTTGTAAATATTCATGAATAGCAAATATTAATTCTCATTAAATGAAATATGATATACTATCATGTAATATACTATTTCAATAAAGATTGAACTGTTACATCGTTAAATGAAATTGAAAATATACAAACATCACTAAGCTCTTTTTATCTATGATTGCGGTTTGCAAGCATTGTTTTCAATGAATTGAATTCAGTTCCCTTCATTAACAAGAGAAGCTTCACCAATCACCGTGGAAATATCTTCTTTTTTCATCTTATTCAATAATTATTCTAACATACACTTGACTTTATGAGATTATCATTAAAGTTCTTCAAGTAGTGAAGAGAGCTGAATTCGGCCCAAATAGTTTACATGTTGTAATCAATTTTCAGAAAATATATATTGGATGTATCTACTACTCATATTCACCAGCAGATTGTTATTAAATTTCACTGAAACAAGTACCTTATGAAGATTATGATAATTCAATTTAAAGCTGACTGTGATAACGGTGCTTTATTTTGTTTTATTGAACGGTTTTATTTAGTTTCGTCTCGTGTATTTGTTACTCTCTCTGTTTCAAAAATATTGCGACAGCTTTTCCGGCTAATTCTACTACAACGATTCTTATGAAACTTTGCACACACATTGAGTTCCCGTGACAATACAATATTATCATAATTTCAACTTGTTAACAAGGGTCTACAACTTGTTCAACATTTACCAGTAACTCCTACAAATTTAAGCATTTTGTTGGTTTTGACGAGTGACTCATAGAATATACTTCGAATATACTTGATGATGAGGATTCACATTTCGAGATTTTGATGGAATTAACCGTTTTGAGTATCCCTGAACCCATTTTGACTATTTTCGGCTTAACGTCGGCACGTAAATATGTATGTGCGCATGTACGTAGTTCGCGAATCTCAAAACCCGTCAGACTTTTAATGTTGAAATTTTGTATTTAGGACTGGTCTAAGGTCTAGCTGTGCACCTTGCATTACGGTGCAATCGTCTGTACCGGAAGTGCACTTTACTTGCAGCTTTTTCATTTTATTTCTCGCATAAATCCAAAATGGTTAGCCGCAGGATGTTGAAATTTAGTATTTGTTATTGCTGCATCTAATCGATTTTCATCTATTTTTGTATCAATCTGCTGAACTTATTTTCGATGTTTTCGCATAAATTCAAAACAATCAGCCATAGAGTATTAAAATTTTGTACTAAGCACTTCTATAACATCTAGTGTTACATCTCGCATTATGATTGAGATCAACTAAAAAACAATTTTTCGAATTTCTCGCATAAATCCAGAACGATCAGCTGTAAAATCATGAAATTTAGTTTTTAAAGCAATTGTAGCAATCCAATGATGACATTATATTTTCATAACAATTTACTGAGCCGGAAATAGATTTTATTTAGCAATCTTTTTCAAATTTGCCGCATAAATTCGGAACTGTTGGCCGTAGAATGATAAAATTTAGTATTTGAGACTGCTACAGCGTTTTAATGAATTATAACATCTAAATGATCATCTCAAATTTTGGTTGCAATCAATTTTGCCTTTTGTCAATCTCAATGTTAACTGTCAATTATTCAGTCAAAAGATAAACAAGTAAGTCATGTGTGCCCACATCAGATCTCGGTACCGACCCGACGAGACAAGGCTTCGATAAGACAGGGTTTCGATTTATTTCCCGCCATGTTATCCGCGACTTTCGATTTTCACTATTCACAGGGATTCCGTAATGTATTCTATATTGGACATGTGACATCAATAGGATATATAGAACATATATTCACAAATTTTATTGTGACTGAATAATTATTACAGGTAACAGTGCAAATATTTATTTTACAAACTCGCCCAATCACAAAATCGCTCGCAGTAATTCTTATTGGATGATTACTCTCCCACTGGGTCACGCACTTTATATACTCTACTCCAACAATGAGCTAGCATTCAAATGTCCAACAACCGAACATCCAGCAACAATGGACTAATATTCACATATCTGACAATTGAATATCATCTAGATTGTTGGTGAATGCTAACTAGGATTCATAGTCACAATAAATTATTGAATAAATATCGAATTCAAATGAGTATTAGTTTCAACTAATAACTTGAGATTCTTCACATTCGTGATATTGCTCCCCCTTTTAGGTTCGTCGTCCTTAACAAACACATTCTCGTTTTTGGTAGAGCCACAATTTGTCACCGCGAATTATGTTCAATCTTCCATTACTGTCTCTCCGTATCCAATATATCTCATTCAGGCATCTTTCAACTTCATACGATCACTCTGCAACTTGTGATCCATTCTTCTTTCGCTCAGAGAGCTGGAGAGCTACATCAAATCGCCTTTCTGGAATCGGGGACTATTCGCTCGCAGATCGTATCAGACGTTTCTTTTGCCGCTGACAGCTCGAATATTCTCCCATTCAGTAATAGGCAAAGACTTACATTCACAGCCATCTTCCCGAACGGATAACCTCTTTTGAATCGCTGCATCTTGACATGCTATCGAGTGTTGGGTCCCTTGCTTGATTTATTGCGTCCACAAGACCTGCACTATCGTTCGACGTCTTCTCGATAACCAGCCCAGTAGAAATGCTCCCGAACTTTTTCCAGAGTTTTATTAATGCTTAAAGGCTGGTTTATAATGGATGTAACCGGTGATTTATTCTGTAGTCATTAAGATTAAACTATACGCATTTCCACGTTGACGTTCATAATGACATAAAATATGATGTTAACTTATGCTGTAACCGTAAAGTTCACCAACTTTCAAGTTTAACATCATACAGCTTATTCCCAGCCAATAGCGAGCGAGCGTTGTATCACGTGTATGCGTTGCATTTATTTTTGTATTTCAGCAGACATATTTGACATTTCGTCTTCACATCATGAAGTTTGTACTGCTGTTTTAAATGAGTGATTTTGATATAAAGTTAATTTGACTTGTCGAAATATTTCCGCATTCATATGACAAATGTAACGTGGATTATAAAAATAAATTATGTAATGAAGATTCTTGGAAATACATAGCTGATGAATTAAAAATACCAAGTAAGAAATTACATGAAATTATAATACATCTCATGGTAACTCCTTCTCTGTAATAATTGTCTTATATTTTAACAGAATTATTGAAAACATGACAGAACCGTTTTTCTATCAATCAATTCAAAAATCATTCTCTAGATCCATTTCTGACGAGGTTAAGATACACGATCTTAAAATTTTGACGTTTGATTATGAACCAAGCTGTTGAAAATAACATCATACATCCTGCATCATAAGTTAACAGATTAAGTTTACATCCATTATAAACAAGCCTTGAGTGTCCAATGTAGTTATCATTATGCATCTGCCTCATAACTTGCCTTCTTAATTTCATCGGAACTATCAGCTTTTTCACTGCCTTATTTCCATCAGGATCTCTCCATAAACAGTATGAAATGCTATGTCTCACTCTCAGAAAACTCCATTGTGCTAAGTAGGCCTGGATAATGGTGTCCAAAGCTGATGTTTCTTGGTGGGCGAACTTCTTCCACTCTATGATCGACTTCAGAATGAAGTCATCCTGTTGTGCGTGCTGTAGTTCATTCAGCGACGACACGGATCCCTCTTGCCGCAAAAACTTCTATTATGCTATCTACTGGGACGTTACCTAGTTCATTTTGAATCACCTTCTCCGAACGAGATGAAACTTAAGAATCTCTTGGAGCAACAGATTCCACCATTTCTATTCTTCGCCAGGGGCGTAGCTACCGCCGTACCAGCCGTATCAATGATATGGGCCCTCCGGGCTACAGAGGCCCCGAACGTGTGTACTTCGAATTACTATATAATGCAGATTCTTTTGTGGAGAGTCTTCACCCGTCATTTGGGTCCCCCAAAAAATTTTGATACAGGGCCCGTCTAAAGCAAGCTATGCAACTGTTCTTCGCACTTGAAAATCAATTACCTTGGGGCTCTTGACGGGGTATCCAGCCAGCTTCCGCTTCTACATACTTACAAACTTCATTTTTCCTGACGATGCGTTCACACCACAATAAACGTTGAACTTGGTGCGACAATCTACTTGAAGATGTCTTTTCTGGCCGCACTGCTAGCATCTCATTCTTCCAAATCTGAACAATTTCAGTTGTTCAGACGACATGTTTGTACCACAATCAACAGTGCGCTTGGTACGACAATCTATTTGAATATGAACCTCCTAGTCACACTGCCAGCATCTAACTCTTCTGCTCATTCTCGAAGATGTTGCTATACAGAGAGAAATCTGCTCTCGTCACCGACTCCCTGCGATAATCGTGATCCTCCTCACCTTGAGCTGTCTCTCCTCTTCATGTTCCAACCACCCCATTTTCTTCACCATTCTTGACGCTTTCGTGACAGCTTCAATTTCATGAGTTTTTATTAGCGCTTCTTTGATCGTCTTTCGATTCGTCAACCGCACGAATCGCTCAATCTTGTCGTCGCCTATACGATCCATGAATTGTCTGACCGCCACAAACGCCTGCGTTGAGCCAGGACAATCTGCAAAAGCTTTCCTAGCCAGACTCTGCACAGCATATGCGAATGTAGTCAAATCTTCTTCCTGAAGTTACGTACGGTTTTGTAGTTATTCATGCAGCAGTCCTTACATGTACTTCTCCTCGAAGCGCAGCTTCAATTCAGACGTAAGCTTGTCATAATTCAAACATTGTTGTTCAGACAATCCTCAGAAGTACTGTATCTCGGAGCATTCCAGCCAGTACAATTGCTCTTTGCTTCCTACTCCAGCCATTATTTCTCGAAATCAACTCAAATTGAGCGAAATACTCATTCCAGGATGTCTTACCATCATATGGCGTCGGTTTCAAGCTGAAATTAGATGTTACTTTTCTTGGTGTAGATGTTGGAACACTTTCCATCCGGAGGTCCGCGCCATCACTATTGAGACTGAGGCTCTGCAGTTTTGCGGTGAAAATCGAATCTAATTTTGCTCCCAAATCATGTCAGCTTGCAAGACTTGATGTTCAAATTGCTTAAATTGATCTTTAAATTGCATGACTCGACGCTTCACCTTGATGAATTCTCCATGAATTTTCTCTTCAATCTCTTGGAATTCTATTTGTCACTGATTCAGTAATTTTCTTCTCCAACAATTGCATCTGATTTGCTACAGTTTCTTTCACTGCCTGCATTTCTTCACCTTTTCAGCTACCGCCATCTTCTTGCCATCCGTAGATTCAGCTATCTTTATCTCCATGGCCTTCATACCTTCCGTAGATTCGGTTATCTTCTTCTCCATAGCTTTTGTAGATTCAGATATTTTCTTCTTCATAGTTTTTATACCTTCCATAGATTCGCCCATCTGCTCTGCTACTAACGCTTTCTGTTCAGCTGCCGACGTCTTAATGAATTCCATCATCACCTTCAGTTGATCCTGTATCTCATTGGTGGCCATGCTTCTTGTTGTGGGCATTTACAACAGTCCCAACACAATTATCCAACATTTCATAGCACTGCAACCAAGTTTCACTTTTCGTCGTCCAGATCCAAAATTATTTCCAATTCATTTCTCAGGATCCTACTTCTGGCATCAATTTGTCAAAAATTTTATTGTGATTGAATAATTATTACAGGTTACAGTGCAAATATTTATTTTACAAACTCGCACAATTATAAGATTATTCGCAGTTGCACTCTACTTCAATAATGCAAATATAGCGCGTGTGCCAAGTGCAAATACATTCCATAGTATTTTCTTACTTGACAGATTCGATTTCGTATTTTGAAATAGTTATTTACATAATTAGTTATGAAAAGTGCCATATTGTTTGACGAAACGTAATATTTGCCAAAACGAGCGTAGCGAGTTTTGCAAATTACGTGAGTCAAACAATATGGCTTTTCATAACGTATTCTGTACAAAATTTTATCTAATTCCGTCAGAATAATTTTATCTATATTTTTGAACGAGAACATCTCTCACGTTACATCACAAAATTCAGATGACTGTGATTCATGACCATCTATTTTTACTACAGAAACAAAAGTGCACTGAAATAAACAAATATCGAATTTTCACAAAACGTCAAAATTATTTTTTAAAATGTACTCAAGCAGTGATATCCTGAGTGCTATAGTACCCTTTGATATTAAAGACTCTGCCAATGCTGCATATTGTAAATAATAAATCATTCTTTCAATTGTACGCAGATAAGTATAATTGATTAGCTCTGAAACATGGCCAGTTATGTAAAGTCATTACGTAACTACTTTACGCAACTGTTGCAGGACAGTTATGAAAAATGGGACGTTTCATAACGTCAGAAATTGATGTAAAATTTTACTTTTCAAAACGGAATTAGATAAATGTATGTTTACGTGAGATAACTCATCATCATCATCTCTTATTAGATTATTTAGAATATAAAAACGTGCTATAAGATATATGTATCACTTAAATTATAATCAATCTTGCAAAGAGACTTTTATCAAAAATTAATCGTTGACACTGCCATCATTTTATATTTATCATATATTAATTTTTGAAAATTAATATTATTAAATTGATGTAAATGTCTGATGTACATAATTATGTAACAAGAGGAACTAATTCATTGCAAATACCCCAGAATCGTACTAAATTTTATGAACAAGATCCATTCTATTCTGGAATTATTTTATATAATAAACATAACGAAGAACTAAAAAATTGTAATATCACATTATTTAGATGTAAATTGCAACAAGAATCAATTTTGAAATGCTATTATAATGTTAAAGATCTTTTCACGAATCCATGTTAATTTTAATTGAATTTTATTTTTGTATTCTTATACGCCTATTGCGTATCCTCAGTGGCTCCGCTCAATCGGTTAAATTTTACATCTATGAGGTGTGCCGTCAAAAACGTCAAGCTGTCAAACATCATTTTTGTATGTCATATTATTCGATAATCATGAGTATAAATCATTATCTTAGAAGTTGTTGTGCTGTTGGATGTACTAATACAAAAGCAAACAGCCCCGAACTACATTTTTATAGGTTATTGGGAAGGAATTATGAAGCGAAACGAAGAGAAATGTGGAGAGCAGCAGTTAAACAAGTATAATTGTATGCAATAATTTATAAAAATGTATTATATATCATTAAATTTTTAGTACTAACACTAACCATCTTTAAGAGTAGTTAAATATTATAATTGTACGTACTCAACTTGAGCAATTGAATACATTTCTACTTACTTGTACTAAGTACAGACTAAGAAAGTATTGTGAAACCGACAAAATTCACCTATCGAAATTTTGATGGAAATATCCGTTTTGAGCATCCCTGAATCCATTTTGACTATTTTTGACTTGATGTCGGTACGTATGTTCGTGCGTGCGTGCGTGCGTAACTCGCAAATTTCAAAACTGGTTGAACGTATAATGTTTAAATCTTGTATTTGAGACTGGTATAGGGTCTAGTTGTGCACCTCGCATTATGGTTCCAATCGTCTGTACCGGAAGTGCACTTTACTTGAAACTTTTTTCGAATTTTTCTAATAAATCCAGAATGATCATCCGTTGGATGTTGAAATTCAGTATTTGAACCTGATGTTGTAACAGAATGGTTATCTGCTATTTTTGTATGAATCAGCCAAACTAGGAGTGCACTTTACTTGAAACTTTTTTTGAATTTTTTGCATAAATCTAGAATGATTAGCCATAGCATATTGAAATCTTGTATTAAGCACTTCTATAACATCTTATTGTACATCTTGCATTATGATTGCGATCGGCTAAGCCAGAAGTGCACTTTACTTGAAACTTTTTTTCAAGTTTCCGCATAAATTCAGAATGATCAGCCATAGGATACTGGAACTCAGCATTTGAAATTGCTGTAGCATCTAAATGGTCATCTTCTATTTTTGAAACAATCGGCTGAGCCGGAAGTGCACTTTATATGACAGACTTTTTGAATTTCCTGCATAAATTCTAAAAAAAATCAGTCGTAGAATATTTAAATTTTGTATTAGGCACTTTTATAATATCTAGTTGTACACCTTACATTATGATTGCTATCGACTAAGCCGGAAGAGCATTTTATTCGAAACATTTTTCGAATTTTCCGCATAAATCCAAAACGATTGAACGTAGATTGTTAGAATTCAGTATTTAGGACGGTAATACTGTCTAGATGCTCATATCTTATTTTTATTGAGATCCACCGAGCAGGAAGTGCACTTTACTTGACACTCTTTTGGAAATGTTCAGGTGTAGAATATTGAAATTTTGGTATTTGTCTGCTGTAGCATCTGAATGATTGCCTACTATTTTCATAACAATAGACTGAACCGAAAGTGCACTTCAGTGGGAATTTATTTTTAATTTTGCGCATAAATTCAGATCTGTAGATGGTCGTAGGATTTTGGAAATCAGTATTTAGGAATGTTGTAGTATAAGAATAATGGCCTACTGTTTCCATAACAACCGACTTGGCTTAAGGTTGTTGTCGTAGTACATCATTGTCAAAAAGTAAAGTCTAGCGTATCTACAAAAAGCGCCTTGCAAACTAATTTATAGATGCTTGTAATTCTTGTCAGAACTTGTTCATAGCACAGATAGTTCAGTATATAGATTTTTATAATAATATTGATAAGTAAAGACTAAGAAATTTAGAATAAATTTAATGGATGACTGAATTTTTTATCAAGGAGTGTATCTCATACTCGTAAATTATAGTAAACATTCACGGGTACTTGCCGGAAAAATAACTTGGCAACATTGTGCTTAACTGTCATCTCAATATAGAGAAATGTCCGAAATATTGCGATATAAAGGTAAATTTATAAAACAAAAAGTTTTAGATTACGATGAGGAAGGAGAGCAAGAACTTGTCCAAATTTTAACACTTAAAAAATGGCAAGTCACAAAAATAAACGTATTATCACGCTAATTGTTTCATTTATTTAGCCACAAAATTAATGTGATTGAGTGCAATTTTGTATGTAAGTTCATATCATATTATTTTTATCTGTTATTATTAGTATCTATATATTCGAGTTAATAATACTTTTTTTTTATTTTTATGTGTTTTGTTCATTCAATATTCAATATTAAGATTATATTGATATAATTTTTTGTGTTACCAAATATATTATATATTTTATCCATCATAAATAATATTGTTCTACTAAAATCATTATTAACTATTTATTTCCATCTCTTTTCCTTTGAATTTGTAGTTCGAATAGTACAATGCAATGTATAGAGTGACGTACAGTGTTGCCAAGCATTTCTGTTCAACATGTCGGCACGTATTTTATAATATAAAATGTTCAACTTTGCCTTCTCATATCTAAACAATGAGATGGTCAATAATTTTTTCTTTATTTCCAAATATGCAGAATATATTCACCAATTCATAGCTAGTTTTTTAAAAGAATCTGATTGCTAGTTTTTTCATCAAAAATTAAAACTGATATAGTTAAAAACCTAAAATGTATACTCTCCATTGCTCCTCCATGTTAAAATTATTAATTTTAATTGCGTTTATCTCAAGTTTGAGATGGTCAATCGACTTCAAATTTCAAGGATAATTGTATAATAATATTGGTCATAAGTATACAAAAAATTGGAGTATTCTGATACTATACTATAGCACGACAACTACCTTAAAGCGCATTTTCCTTACAGATTTTTAGAATCTCTTGGATAAATCCAAAACGATTAACTATGGAACGATGAGATTTTGTGTTTGATTATATATATCGAATGATATATATGATCAAACAAAAAATCACATCGTATTATATATATATCCAATGATGTACAAGTAAGTCACGTGATGTTCACGTCAGATTTATTCAAGGGCAATGATTTTTTGTGAGATTAAATTATTTATAGTACATCCTTTCCTATATTTCTCCCGGTGAGATACCCTAGGCTTATTCCAGACAAAAGGCTGATCCGTTTTTGAAATAGTACACAATTCATTGATATAAACGCATAAAGCGGCAACAAGTTTGCAAACTTGTATAAATAAACCAACTAAACACAAACAATTTTATTTTAAAATAAAGCGATCACTTCGTAGCTAGTATAAAAACAAGAATTTGTTAATTTCATGTAGTGAAAATGTTTCTGGATCTTCAAGTAGGTACTTACTTCAATTTTCACATTATAATTTGAATTATTTACTTTAGTTTGGGGAATCACTCTTTCAATTATTACGCGATTTTCACCACCTATCATCACTTTGATCCCTACTAAATGGTTCCAAAGTCGCAAAATATTGCACAAGACATCAATAAAGAAAGGATATTTTGATTTTAAAGCACATATTTCAAAACATTGACAGGTGACATCACGTCTCGAAGTTGTGATTTTTGAATACTATGCAGCGCTTTCGTCGAAATTTGGAGATTGTGTGACTATTTTATATCATGTATATGATCTACAGGAAATAAAGCAATATTATTATTATTATTATTATTATTATTTTGCAAGTAATTTACACTTGTTCTTTGAATAAATCATTTAAATAATATTGGATGAATGATTTTCATTACATCTATAAGAGCGTATGAATCCAACGGATTCTGGAGTTATTTGCAACTGTCTTTACCAGTAGATGTTTCAATTACAAGTTTTGCAGTAGATTTATTGCTTCTTGTCTATCCACTGCATCCTTATAAATGTGTCTGCAATATTTCTATTTAAAAAAGCAAAATCCTTTTTCGTGATTGACATCCCTCCGATATCTATTAAAGTAATTCTAACGAGCACACGCTATATTCTTGCAAATTTCATGCAAACTATACGCCTATTGTGTATCCTCAGTGGCTCCACTCTATCGGTTAAATTTTACATCTACGAGGTGTGCCGTCAAAAACGTCAAACTGTCAAACGTCATTTTTGTATATCATATTATTCGATAATCGTGAGTATAAATCATTCACTTAGAAGTTGCTGTGTTGTTGGATGTACTAATACTAAAGCAAACAGCCCAGAACTAATTTTTATAGTTCTCCGAGAAGAGATTATGAAGCGAAAGAAAGAGAAATGTGGATAACAGCAGTTAAACGAGTGTGATTTTATGCAATATTCTATAAAAATGTATTAGATATCATTCAATTCTCAGTATCAACCATCTTTAAGAGAAGTTAAATATTATAATTGTAAAGAAACTCAAGAAATACCACTTAGATAAGTTTCTTAATTGACTGAACAGTCACGTGAATTCGTATCAGAATCCTTTACTGAAAGCACCAAATTAATGCTTAATATTTTTCCTTCTCAAAATTCAAGAATTGTTTTAAAGATAAACAAGATGAGAAAATCTCTTTCCCATAAGGATTTCACTCAAATTCTGTACGTATATAACACATTATAAATCTAAATGTAATTGATTACCTTTAGATGAGTCACATAAACAATAAAAAATAATAATGACTATGGTTGATTTGCTTCTTTTAGAATATTTTTGTCTACAATAGGTGTCATAAATTTATTACAATATTATTATTAGAAATACAGATGGTATTTCATGGATTTCATTTTGATTTTAAAGCAAATTGACATATTTTAATATTACTCTAATTATATATGATTCGAAACCGAATAATTCGATTCAACATTTGATAACTGAAAATTCTAAATTCAAGCATGTAATTTGGTTACAAATAATACATCATGCCAAAAAGAAATAGTCTGATGGCCTCCGATATTATTTTATCACATTTTTTACCTAAGGATTAAACTATTTCGACTCAATCATCGCGTTTCCTACACTGTTTATACAGGGTGGGGCAGAAAAACCTATCCGATTTCAAAACGATATAAAATTAAAACCAGTCAACTTGTCAAAAAAATTTTTTTATTAACATATCGCAAATTTTATGCCATTTTTAAATTTAAGTTTTGAAAAGCACATCACTCAAATGTCGTCCTTGGGAGCGGATACACTGATTTAGGCGCTCGCGGTAGCTTTCCATGACTTTCACTTTCCATTTGTGGTGCCGTTAACAGGCAGAATTTTCGATATTGGAGTGACGAAAATCCTCGAGAAATCCATCAGGAACCCCTCCATAGCCCAAAAGTGACTGTGTGGTGTGCTCTTTCCCGCCTAGGCGTCTGGGGGCCTTACTTTTTTGAAGAAAATGGGCAAACCGTAACGGTCAACAGCGAGCGCTATTGTTTCATGCTGGAAAATTTTCTTAGACCCAAAATGGAAGAAAATGGCGTGGAAAATGTGTGGTTTCAACAGGATGGTGCAACCGCCCACACATCGCGACGATCAATGGACATTCTCAGGGAACTGTTTCCCGGTCGCCTCATTTCCCTGAGAGGTGATCTTGGCTGGCCGCCGCGCTCACCGGATCCCACTCCATGTGACTTCTTCCTTTGGGGTTTCCTCAAATCAAAGGTTTACCAGCATCGACCAAGGACCCTTCTTGCTTTACGAAGGGAAATTGCTCGGGCAATTGAAGAAATTCCTGTGGAAATGACGGTGAAAGTCATGGAAAGCTACCGCGAGCGCCTAAATCAGTGTATCCGCTCCCAAGGACGACATTTGAGTGATGTGCTTTTCAAGACTTAAATTTAAAAATGGCATAAGATTTGCGATATGTTAATAAAAAAATTTTGTTGACAAGTTGACTGGTTTTAATTTTATATCGTTTTGAAATCGGATAGGTTTTTCTGCCCCACCCTGTATATGCTAAAGCGCTTTCTAAGGACACAGAATGGCGGATGATAATACTCAGGTATTTAGTGCCTTAAATTAAGTAATCAATAGAGATTATTTGCAATCGTCTTTTTTTATTTTATATGTTTAAATCTTAAGGCCATAGGTGTCATCGTGTCGATGCATAATTTCTCTCAAAATTATGTACATTTTTGTGTTTCAAAATTATGATCAAAAAAATGACTGTGGCATACATCAAAATTCCTTCAAAAAAATGTACAAAAAAATGTAGGACTCGCTCTATATTCTTACAAATTTTCCTTCAAAATGCGCGCAATACGAATGCGCATTAGCATAAATAAAGATTCTTATTTGTCTGACATTTTATGCCCAAATATGAATTGTTGCTGTAAGAGTTATGATTATTTTAGAAATATCGTGCTCCAGAGATGAAATCATAATTTTAATTGAGGAATTTCATTTCATCCATTTTGATATTTTTATTCAATCTGACATTTGTCACGTAAATGCGCAGATGCGTGAACATTCAAAATGTGCGCAATATGAATGCGTACTAGCCAATGACGTATTAACAGTAGACCCAGCACGCGGCGATTGTTTTGATAAGGCTCTAAATACATGAGTATTATCATCCGCCATTCTGTGTCATTAGAAAGCGCTTTAGCATATGTGAACTGTGCATGAAACGCGATGATTGAGTCGAAATAGTTTAATCTTTAGGTAAAAAAAGTGATAAAATAATATCGGAGTCTATCAAACTACTTATTTTTGGCATGGTGTATTATTTGTAATCAAATTACATGCTCCAGTTTAGAATTTTCAGTTTTCAAATGTTGAATCAATTTATTCGGTTTTCAATCATATATAATTAGAGTAATATTAAATACTTAGAATATCATTATGGAATTTTAGTTTATATTCTGTAATACAATTTTTGAAAATAATTTATTACATTTCGAGATCTATCAATATGTAAAACTCTATTATTTATCTTCAAACTTTGTAATCTTTAACTTACCAGTAAAACTTTTATGCATATTTATTGGTAGATCATTTTATTTATTAAGGGATGAAAAACATGGAAGTCTATTATTTGCAATTTTTTATATCGCATATCTTGATCAGAAATTGTGAGTTCGTAATATTTTATTTATCAAAGGAATAATTGATTATATATTATTTATACTTATAATATATTTATATATGTATATATGTAAATATAAAATATATATTTTATATAATAGGTACCTAAATGTATAATACATAAATATATTGATCAATTATTGCTTGAAATTGAGGTTAGATTCTATGATCGTGTCTAAAAATTTAGATAAAAATAATTATTAAAATGAACTGAGATAACTTCAATCAAAATTTTGATCTGATCATAACTTCAAATGAAAATTTTGACTGAATATACGTACTTTTATATGAAATACTTATAATTCGTCTGTGAATCTCACAGCCACAATTGCCGCTAATAATGATGGCAAATCATTCGGCACATTAATGTGTCACTCTGATACTATTTTTTTTAGTTCTTCAAGTTATTATAACATTTTTGTCCTCGTCAAACAACGCATTTTATGTAATGTTAACATTGGTTTACATATGCTTTCTTTTATTGACAGGACACAGAATGGCGGATGATAATACCTATGTTTTTAGTGCTCTAGTTTTGATGCAGGGGTAAACAGTGGAGTGAGGAGGGTAAACATCGTTGTGTCGCAGGTTGCGTACTTACATATTTTCATTTAAAGAAATATCGATTGTGAGATGTGGGAAAAATCTCGTTTTAGTTCTATTTTGAATCAATTAATATATTATTACTTCTATTTTAACAAATTTTTTGCAACACGTACACCGAAAGTACCCTATTACTGAACTGACTTCTGCTTCGAAAGTTCTCAATTCCAAACCATGGTAACAATTTTCATTAATTCTCTGTTGACTGGGAATTAATGGATATTTTTCCCGCTGGGTAAAAATGAAATTGTAGATCATGGATCAGGATGTCGTTGGATTTTTTTATTCCATTGATATATGTCAAATTGATATTTGAAAGAATTTTGTATTATAGAATGTGCTCGTTATAGTATGTGCATTTATTGTGAACAGGATAGCACAGAGAATGTGAAAAATATCAATCAATAAAATAAATCATGTAAGTTATGTTTCATTGTATTACTGTAATGTGATTGCATTTGCAAAAATCTGTTTGTCAAATCGATAAGATAGTTTCAATACATCCAAATTTATTTAAAAAATTTAGTAATGGGGGTACTTCGGTGCACTTGTTACAAAAAGTACCGTATGCAACACGGACACTGAACGACTGTCATTATTGTCACGGACAAATTTGGCTGCACGGAGCTACGCCTTGGGCTTTGCCCTCGTCTTCACCGAATGCAGCCAAATTTATCCTGGACAAAAATGACAGTCGTTCGGTCCTTGTAGCATAATATACTATATACATATAGTACAGAATAAAGGCAGGCACTTCTCAAACATAAATAAAAGCAGGCAAACCGCATAACAAGCATGTTTTCTCCCTTCACTTCTCAGAACCTCTCACCTGTGGACTGTCATAGGACGCGCTGGGTCTACTTTAATAATACGTCATTGGTACTAGCATAAATATACATTCTAGTCTGTTTGACAGTTACTTTTCATATACATTGTTGGTTTGAGATATTGATATTTCCAACAATCACTATTATCTACGATATCAATAATAATTTGAATTTATGCTCCACAAATCTTCTTTCATCCATCTTAATATTTTTGTTCAATCTGAAAGTTGTCACGAGAAGTAGCATGTGCGCAGATGCGTGAAAAGATTGATGTACAAAATTTTGTAGTAGTGACATACAAGCCTTCAAAATAATGTTTAAAAAATTGTTAAAATTTTTGTTAGAAATTTTGTTCAAAATTATGAATATAATTTTGTTAAAAATTATGAATATAATTTTGAGAGAAATTATGCATCGTGTTATGAATTTGTTTGTTATCAATCATATTGAAATCAATAATTCATGAAATTGGAATAATTTCCTCATATAAGAAGTGAAGATTGATTGCAGTGATTTTTTTCTCTGAAATAGTATTCACCAAAATATATCCACAGTCGAAAAGACAAAAACTGCACACATTTCTACAGGTGGAATCAAATAGCGCTTATCCTAAATATTAAACAATCATATCTTTCCTTCAATCTTTTGATTTTCTTACTAGACTAATAACTGATTTTATAAAAGACAAAACATTTTTCTTCAAAATTAAATTCTATTTAATTAATTCTAATCCGTTTGACCTCCTTATAACTTAAAAGAATCATTACTGTTGAATATTCGAGTGTCATTCAATGCAGACAATTTTATTTACTCGGCAAGTAAATTATTCTGTCCCTTATAAAACCGGGCATTGCTACACTAAATTATAAATGCTCCTATGCAAAAATTTTTTCAAGAAATATTTACGAAAATTTGTTTTTTGCTATTATCACAAAAATTTCTATTTAACAAAATCAGACGGACAACTCTAAAAAAAATATACTTGTAGGTATGTTACTTACAAAAGGCTAAAAATGCCAAACCTAGCATTTCTTGCCACGTGCTATATAAATCACTTAATATTTGTTCTAGTGTATCCCAACTATTCAACAAACCATAAAAATTTGTTAATATGCTTTCAGCTACATCTTTTAGTGGTTTGGGAACACATCTATTGAGAACTGTTGTACTGCAAAATAAAAAAAGTATATTAATCACAGATTTATAAACAGTGCAATTGTTTATTGAAAAACCGAATACAAGACTAAAAAACAACAAATCCAGTTGATCATTTTTACTCACTTGTTTATGTCTTAGAAAGAAACAAAATTTCAAAAGGCTTTGAAATATGACAATGTATTAAATCGTGATTGTGATTTTAATCCTCATTGTGATTTTATTTGTTATCATAATTTTAATCGTAATAATAATTTTTATTTTTATCGTGATTTTTATGCAGATTGCGATTTTGATCGTGCTCGTGATTTTGTCCGTAATCGCGATATTGATCATAATCATAACTTTCAATTATCAGGAATTCATTCGTAATAGTAATTATAGTATTTTGTTCAATTTTTGAAATTATGAATTTTAGTGTACACTGCCAAATTTCAAAAGTTTTGTAAGTTTGGTTCTTCCTTCTTATAATATAAAGAAAATCATCAGGCTGCGATGATTATTATCACTTTGAATGTAAATTTTCAAGTGTCCAGATTCTACATAAACACACAGTATATGACAGACCCATAATATCCGTTATCATTACAAAAAATATCATGTCACTACATAGATAATAGTCCAAGATCCCAGACCCGCCAGACCTTACTTATTTTCTGAGAAACAAAATTTGTGGATTAGAATAGTGTTAGTCGGTACTTTGATCATACACATATTTACTAGTTTGTGCCGACGGCCAATTTATAGATACGAGGTGTTATAGGTACATCAAGACAAAACTCATTTTTCTTGGAGTCTGAGTGCTGATTTTTATGTATGTTCTAGAGAATATTGTTGAAAATTGATAATCAACACTGCCAGACACTTCTCTTCGGCAGTAATTCCTGCTAAACGCTTCAAAGCTCGCAAAAAAATATCATTGTCTTACTTATAGTCTGAGTCCTAATTTTAATATATAATACTCAGTGAGCAATTCCAAGATTTTTTATAAATAGCCAGACCAAGGAAGAGTTGGATGCTCATAGATACTTCACTTACTATCAAGCCTACAAATAGTGACCTCGCGCTTATACTCACAGCGATATTTTAGATGTCTCTGGGGGATGTTTAGCCCTACGATTAATCTAGCTGTTAACAAAAAGTATTGAAATTGTACCCTGAGTGTCATATGTAAGAATTAGCACTCAAACTATAAGCCAGATCACGTTATTCTTTGTGAACTTTAAAGAGTCTAGCAGAAATTACCACCGATGGAAAGTGTCTAGCAGTGTTGATTATCAATTTAAACAATATTCTCTGGAACATACCTCAAAATCAGCACTCAAGACCTTAAGAAAAGTGAGTAATGTCTTAACGTACCGCTAGCACCTCGTATCTGTAAATTGGCCGTCGCCACAAAGTAGCTAGTATGCGTATGATCAAAGTACATACTAACACTATTCTATTCCACACATTTTGTTTCTCAGAAAATAAGTAAGGTCTGGCGGGCCTGGAATCTCGCTCTATAATGAGATACTGACAAGTAGAGAAATGAACCCAAGTTTTTTTAAATACACAATGCTAGAAAAATGGCTCTGTTATAACCATCGACTTACATACTGGACTCGGTCAGTCCTGAGAACTATTGGCTCCGTGCGTGACAACTTCAAGTAATGTATGAGCTGAAGGACGATATTTGAGGGTGCTGACAATATATGTAATGAAATGGGACTTTGCAATTGAAAATTTAAATTTTGGATTTGAATATAATTCTGTAAATCTATAAAACAGGAGAGAAGTATAATCTATTCTTATTATATATTTTTATTGGTTCAGCTTACAAAAAGAAAGTTTCATCAATAAAAAAAATAGATCTCAAGGAAAATTTGTTAATGTATAAAAAAACTACTACCTAATAAATAATTACAATATGAAACCAAATTCATTAAAAAAAAAAAGTAGTTATTTCTTAACTAAACTGTTGAGCATCAAAGTGATATTTTACAGCGCGATAGCAGACGTTTATTTTAGCTAGAGAGCTGTAAAATATTTAGCGCACAAGATTTGTATTACATTTTTCGTTAGACAATATTTTCGTTCCAACAAGTGGCTTATTACTGGTTCTGTAATGGTTTCCGATTTGATTCATTTGCATGCGCGTTGAATGAATTAGTTTCGGACTGAGTCCAACGTGGCGCGTGTTGGAACGCATTTCTGACAAGATTTGACTGTTAACTGTCAAACATATAATTTTAGGTTATAACTATTTAGTTGTAGTCACGGTCGTATACACAGGTCTGGAAACTCGAGGCTATTTCCTATATGAGAAGTGACTCCGCTAAGTGTTGACTGTCCCGTAGTACCAAAAATCGTCACGGGTGGCACATGAGTCAAGAGATGTTCCCTAGAGACTGTCATTGTGTATTATGTAACATTGGAGTATATAATATAATATAAATTACATATGGGTGTTTAATTCAAGTGTGCCACCGTTGCTATTTCCAGAACTATAACAACTACAAGGTTGGTTAATTTAGCAAACAATTTCTATTTTACAAGACTAATTTAATGAATATAAAAATATTTTTACCAACCAGTGGATCTCAAAATATGGGGTGCAACTTTCTTATTTTCTATTATGATATTTAATAGAATTTTTTTTTCTGAATTCAACGATATACACAATTGTCATTACAGAATATTTGAAAAAAATGCATTCTAAATTCATTTATTTTATTGGTATGCGGTTGTAATTAAATTGCTTTGAATACAAAACAATTGAAAATGTGTACAACACTTCAAACAATGGTTGATTGTTATTAGTTGACATTTGTCTACAACCACTGATTCTATAGGGATTTAAAGTTATGCTATTAGCGCCACTGTGAGTAAAATTCGAAGCTCGAGAAGAGATATTGCGCGGGGTTATTGCATTGTGTACAAGTGGAAATAAAGTGATTTACGAAGAATTTGCTGTATTCAAAAGTTGTACATCAATAGAAATTATAATGTTACAAATTATTATTGCTCTGAATTTGATTCTTCACTTTTAAAATACATTTTTGTTTGAGATAAATAATTCAATGAATAATAGGGGAATGACGAAGGATCTGAGATTTTCCTTGAATATTTCCGATATATTAAAATTAAAATTCCAGAGTAGTTTACGAAGGAGAAGTTTTTATAGCTGGACACATAATTATTTGTGGCACTTAACGTAACAGCCCACATTTAAATATAAAATTATATGGCTTATGTTTGCAAACTTCTGCGTTGCAGTCACCGTCACACAAAATTGAAGGAATGCTTTCATAAAAAGACTCATGCTCAGTTGCACCGCTATCACTTAACTTTGAGTACGGAATAATTACCATGGGAGCAATTGCCTATACAATGGTAACCATAGATATTATTCTTCCCTTAAAGTTAAGCGATGGCGGTGCAACTGGCCATCATTCTTTTCCCAATTCATACTCTTTTACTACTTATAAATTCAAAATCATTTAATTTATTTTTCACTTTAACCTTATCCTCCTGTTTGGGAAATAGGGAAAAACTCAAGCTTGAATCCCGCTTTTCCAAGAACTACAGCCAGGTGCACAACAATATGTAGTTGACATAATTATTCAAATCATTTCAGGGCCATTTCCCGAATCAGACGTCGGAAATAAATACATTGTTGTCGTCATTGACTATTTTAGTAAATGGGTGGAAGCGTATGCCCTTCTTAATCAAGAGGCCGCTACTATTGCAGACGTCCTAGTGAAGAACTGGATCTGTCGTTTTGGCGTACCCTTGGAACTCCATTCTGACCAGGGAAGAAACTTTGAATCCACACTTTGCTAAGGGATATGCGAAGTATTGAATATTCGTAAAACCAGAACTACTGCATTACATCCGCAGTCTGATGGAATGGTGGAACGGATGAATTAGACCATCAACAGACACCTGGCCAAAGTTGTCTCTAGTCACCAGATAGACTGGGACAAATATCTCCATCTGTTCCTTTTGGCCTACCGCTCATCCGTACACGAAACAAACGGACAGACTCCAGCAAGAATTATTTTTGGACGGGAACTTCGGCTACCATGCGACCTAAAGTGCGGCTGCAAACCTGGAGAAGATCTGGTTGGTGAAGATTATGTCATTAATTTAAGGCGTCAGATGGACGATATCCACTCCCGAGTCCATATAAACATTCAGAATGCCAGCGACCGGATGAGAGGGACCTATGACGTCAAGGCACAAGACGGGGGTTTTCAACCAGGAGACTGTGTGGCTTTATAACCCAGGGCGACGACGTAGCCTGTCTCCAAAATTATAGACATCTTGGGAGGGGCCTTACGAAGTCATCAGAAGAATTAACGACATAATCTATGAAATCAGACGCAACCCCAGGAGCAAATCAAGAGTGGTGCACTTCAATCGGCTAGCACCATTTGCAGGAGACAACAATGAAGATCCCAATGACGCCCATGCTCGTAAGATCCATGCGCAGGAAGATTCATTTGAGGAGTTCATGAAGACTTTTTCAAGTGGACGTCGGGCTCGATTCGGAATAACTACCGAAGTGCAGCAGGATCTATTCAGAGTCCCGGCCGACTACTCCTTGGCCCATTGTTTATCTGGAGATTTGAAGATGTCCCAAGAGATAGCAGCAGTTTTCAAGAAGTTTGGCAGGCCAGAAAACCAGAAGCCTCAGTAGGGAAGACCATCTGTCTGTACGACAACCAAGGAACGCTTTATTTACCACATGGCAACGAAAGATAAATTTCATCACAAACCAACCTACCGTTCCATGCGGGAAACGCTGCAAGACATGCGAGGCCATTTAATGCAGAACGACATCCTGAAACTGGCAATACCAAAATTGCGCTGCGGTCTGGATGGATTAGATTGGAAGATCGTTCGAAATATGATAGAAGTAATATTCCAGGACAGCGGAATTCAAATATTGGTCTGCTGTTTCCACCCAGCAAGCCCGATCGGACCGAAAACTGTCGACTGCTACTTCTACCAAACTACTGGTTGCACCAAGGGCGGCGAGTGTCGATTCCGGCATAGACATGAAGGTGTGTTTCAGGACGAAACACTCTTAAGAAGAGGGCAGTGTGACGTGCAAGAGTGGGGGAAGCTCGTAAAGACGATGTAGTATGGGAGGGGCCTTTCGTCTTCGTTACGCCGCGCCGCGTCGCTGCACATCACCCCTCCCAATGGAAGCCTCTAGTAATATTCTAGAAATGGAAAGAGTCGAGAAATAGAACATTCGAGAAATCGATATTTCTCTATATAAGATCAAGCAAAAGACGTGTGGAATACAGTAGTAATAAAAGTAGTAGTAGTACTAGTATAAAACAGTGAATATCGAACAGTGAAGTTAACAGTGTATATAAATAGTTAAATATAAATATCCGTGACCTTGTTTTAGTTAGAATTAAGTGATAGATAAATAAATATAGTGTAATTAGTGACATCATAAGAATAAAACTTTTATTTTAATTTAAATTATTAAATAGTGACTTTTATTTAATCACAAACTAGATTTCGTCGAGCAATAAACATTACACTATTTTATTTTTGTTAGCGTTTGATTTGTATTGCGAGTGACAGTTGTATGTCGACGCTAACTTGGATCACACAAATAGGCACCGTACGTTGTTCGTACCGTTACCAGGATACCGAAGAATATGAAATAATAATAAAAAAATACGTTCTGACATTTTCATGTAATTTTCTATTTAAATATGTTTTTGTAACACGTACACCGAAAGTACTCTATTACTGAGCTGACTTCTGCTTCGAAAGTTCTCAATTCCAAACCATGGTAACAATTTTCATTAATTCTCTGTTGACTGGGAATTAATGGATAATTTTTCCCGCTGGGTAAAAATGAGATTGTAGATCATGGATCATGGATGCGTTGGATTTTTTTATTTCATTGATATATGTCAAATTGATATGCCAAAGAAATTTGTATTATAGAATGTGTTCGTTATAGTATGTACATTTATTATTAAATAGATAGCACAGAAAATGTGAAGAATATCAATCAATAAGATAAATCATGTAAGTTATGTTTCATTGTATTAGTTTACTGTGATGTGATTGCATTTGCAAAAATCTGTTTGTCAAATCGATAAAATAGTTTCGATACATCCAAATTAATTTGAAAAGCTTAGTAATTGGGGTATTTCGGTGCACTTGTTACAAAAAGTATCGTATGTAACGCGGACACTGGACGACTGTCATTATTGTCCCGGATAAATTTGGCTGCACGGAGCAACGCCTTGGGCTTTGCCTTCGTCTTCGCCTCGTGCTTCGCCCTCGCCTTCGCCTTGTACTTCGCCCTCGCCTCTGCCTCGTGCTTTGCCCTCGTCTTCACCGAATGCAGCCAAATTTATCCTGGACAAAAATGACAGTCGTTCGATCCTTGTAACATAATATACTATTAATATACGTTGTTTTCTTCAGTACAAATGTTACAATTTATTACTCGATTGAGCCGAAATAATCTTACGCTCTAATAATTTTTTAAACGAGTACCTTAATTTGTAACACAAGAAGTTGATATATTGATTTTCATTGCTCTGCAATTAGCTCTAAGATCAAGTCAAATCATAATACCGAATACAATTTTGTCATGGTTAAGTTATGAACAAACATAAAATTAAATTGAAAACGAAATTAAAAGTATCATCCGTGAGATCAATAGCTAATAATAATAATCATCCAGTTGAAGTGAGTACAAATGGCTTATTTAAAAACCTATTTTTCAATAACTGTACATCTATCTTCTATATAAATAAAAATCAATTTTTGTATGTTGGTACCTTATGCGTTCCGAAACCATTGATCAGATTGTGATGAAACTTTGATAGAGTGTTCTGGAGACGTACGAGACGGTTCGTGGCACAAAAAATCTATATATAAATGAATTTCTGCTTTGGAGGGAAGAATGTATATTATTACTCCATCAAAGTTTATATCGAAAATTAGATTGATATCAGTATTATTATAAAACAAAGTCGGGTTACTTACACCATTTATAAATCAGGAACAGCTTGACCGATTTTCATGATCTTAGATTTTTTAGATTTGTCTCCGTCCAGAATAGCAGAATAAATATTGAAAAATCGGAAGAAGAAATATCATTATCTCATACATTTTGTATAAAACAGATTCTTTGATGATATCATGGGAACTTAATTATCTTATTCAGCTTATAAGATCTGTCCCAGGGTAGAACAAACAAAAGCAGCTAATAGGACCTGAAAATGAATTTGGAAATTTCAGGTCATATCGGCTCCTTTTTTTCGCCATGCAAGCGAAACGAGCTTGGTCAAAAATAGATCGCCATGCAAGAGAAGCGAGCTCCGTCAACGTTAAAACGCCTTACTAGAGATGCGAATTCAGTTAACGGTAAGCTGCGGTGCTAGCGAAGCAAGCTAGATCAACGGTAAGCCACCGTACGAGCAAATCGAGCTCGGTCAACAGTAGTCCGCTATGCGAGCAAAACGAGCTCGGATAACTATGCTGCCGTTTGAGCGAAGTGCGCTCGGTCAACGTTAAGACGCCGTGCGAGCGTTGCAAACTCAGTTAAAGGCAAGCAGCCGTGCGAACGAAGCGACGTCGCTCAACAGTAAACCGACATATGAACAAAGCGAGTTTGGTAAACTTGGATTATTCCCAGCACATGCATATTCATTTTATTGTAACATTTTGGTTAGGTTCATATTCAAATAGACAATTTATGTCCAATATAATAATTACTTCTATATAATCACTTGGATAAGCATGTCATGTGAGATTCATATATTTAATGTATAATCTTTAATAAATGAACAAAAAAAAGTGATAAAAACTCAAAAGACATTCAGTGGAACTGCAAAGTCTCGGCCAAATACAAAAATCTCCTATTTCGATTGATTTCCTACAGAAGAAGATCTTTTCACAGTTTGACATGTCCTTATCATTTCCAGGTTATAAGGTCCTGATATAAAAGGTAGGCTCAAGTACTTTGCAATCTGAATTTATCAATTCTGTGGCGTTACGAAGTACGCCGGGTCAGCTAGTTCACAATAAATATTACTAGATTATTTTGTTGAAATATTAGATTTTTACATGATGTGATTAGGCACATAAAGTAAACAAAAGTTAGTATTCTATCTGCCTAATCAGATAAAGTGATACTTTTACCTTGACAACAGAGATACATAACATGTCATTTTTGCGACGTTTGCGAATTTTGTATGTAAAATCTTTTGAGAATTTTCCAGAATATATTTGTGAGTTCTTTCTCACAAATTCAATAAATATATTTTTTTATTCAATAATAACATTACCAGCTAGTTTTACCATTATGTATATGAAACTTAAAGTGGTAGTTAAATTAACCAACAAAAGCAGATGTTCAAAACCAAAACAAAATTCATATTAATAACACAAATTGGTTGAAAGAAGCTGCGTTCGTTTGCCTCTGTTATTTTTGTAATTCGCATATGAAACTTCGAAGCAAAATTTCTATCACCAGTCAAGAATACTACTCATGCGCAGGTCGTATACGGAAGTCACCGCTCGAATATTTGCGTGTACGAAAACTTTCGCATGGTTTCAAGAATCGAGGCTCAGATCAATTACACTTGCAGATGATGAACGATCAGTTATGATTCTCTCTCACAATCTACTAGCTTTTTATGGCATAGCTTGAAGGCCACAGCTTTGGAATTTTTTCTTCCACAAATACATAAATTTTGACAGTCATTGTTTGCATACCTTCTGTGAATAAAGAATAATTCGCACTGTCCCATGAGCTATTACAAAAATTGGAGTTGATGGATCTTATAATAAAAATTAGAAAAAGCATCTCCAACAATAATTGTAGAATTTTATAATATCAATGTTCCATGAACTACAAAACTAAGAGTCGTAGTTTCTACCTATGTAGAATAGATGGCGTTGCATATATAATTTCTACCCCTGCAGACCATTCCTCTTTGTGAGATTAAACACTTAGAGTTCCAAACCCTGACTACCTTAAGCTTTGGTTATACTGTACTGATACGTCCTTATAATGGTATGTTTACACCTGACATTTATTATATGATATTTGTGACAGACAGAAACCGTGACTAATGTAAACAGTAAAGAATTTATGTCAGAGATATATATTCCAACTATCAGCTATATGTGTCGATATATCTATAAAATCAGATGTAAACAGTAATTATTTGCAAAATCACACTCGCCCGACAGTTATCGCAAAAGTTGATTTCTCGTCTACTTTTTCGCCTACACTAAGTATCAAGCAAATATGAGTGACAAGAAAGAGAGGCTAAAAGTTAAAACTGAAGAATTATTTGATTTATACTACGATAAACCAGAACTTACGGGACGTCTCAAAATCCATTTCTGAACCCACACGAAACATTTTCATTCTTTTTTGACATCTCTAGAATAATGGTCTATACATTTTATCAGAATTCAAAAATTTAAAAATCAGTATGAATCACGCCTTTAACCCGCTACGGGGGTGACAGACATTTATAGTGCACTCGGTAGATTGATTGATATTTTATTAGCCATAGGGTGCGGTTACCACTCGTCACGCTAGAGGTACTTTTAGTTTTTGTGGAGAGTACGCCACAGAGTATATTATAATTCAGTGAAAATCTTACTGAATTTTTGTCAGTCGGTGAGATTCGACCTCACGACCTCCGGAATACAAAGCCATCATATTTGGACCGAGTTATGAATACTTATAATTTGAATCAGGGGTCGGCAACCTTTTTCGGACGGCGGGCCATTTTCACATTATAATTTTTCATGCGGGTCGCACATTGAAATGTGAAATGTAACTTGAATATTGCTTTTATATCATATACGAGTATAAATATTATTAGAAATAAATATTGGTGCTTTGACGGGTCGCGCAAAAAGTTGCAAAGGGCCGCAGGTTGCCGACCCCTGAATTAAATGAATAATTAATTGTTTTTAGCAATAAATTCTATATATTTATTGGAGACATTGACGTTTCGATCCTTTGGAAGAAGATCCTTCCTCAAAAGATCAAAACGTGGGAGCTATCAATAAATATACAGAATTGATAACTGAAAACAATTTATTATCTTTAGAATAATTTTACATGCCGCGATTTTACGTTTCGATGCTTTCATCATAACTAGATATTGAACTGTGTGCAGAATGAAAGAAATGTACGACACAGGACACATGTATATGTATATTAACGGATCATACATCTATTACAAACTTTAGCACTTTGAGAAGTGTAATACACATATCCGTTACATAATTTCTAGCAATTTCTATCAGAATGTAAACAGTTAAAGTGATTTTCTGTCTGACCTCCACATATAAGTGTCAGATGTAAACGCACCTTAAGGACGAAACACGTGTATACAGTGCTGCTCCCCTATCTAAAGATACGTTTACATCTGACACTTATCTCCAAAAATGTCGAGTGTCAGACAGAAAATCATTTCAACTGTTTACATTCTGACATAAATTACTAGAAATTATGTCATGGATATGTGTATGACACTTCTCAAAATGCTAAAGTTTGTAATAAATGTACATATGATCCGTTTACATACATATACATGCGTCCTATAACGTACATTTCTTTCATTCTGCACACAGTTATGATTAAAGCATCGAAACGCAAAATTGCAGCATGTATAATTATTCTAAAGATAATAAATTGTTTTCAGTTATCAATTCTGTATATTTATTGATAACTTTGACGTTTTGATCTTTTGATCAAGGATCTTCTTCCAAAGTATCGAAATGTCAAAGTTTTCAATAAATATGCAGAATTTATAGCTGATAACAATTTATTAGTTATTTAAATTATGAGTACGATTAACTCGGTGCAAATATGATGGCTTTGTAATCCGGAGGTCGCGAGGTCGACTCTCATCGACTGACAAAAATTCAGTAAGATTTTCACGGAATTAAAATATATTCTGTGGCGTATTCTCTACAAAAACTAAGAGTACCCGTAGCGTGACGCATCCTATATGGCTAATGAAATATCAATCAATCTACCGAGTGCACTATAAGTGTCTGTCACACCCGTAGCGGGTAAAATACGTGATTGATATTTATTTTTTTATATTTAAATTCTGAAAAATGTATAGATCATTATTCTAAAGATGTCAAAAAAGAATGGAAATTTTTCGTGTGGGTTCGGAAATGGATTTTGAGACGTCCGTAAGTTCTGGTTTATCGTAGTAGTATAAATCAATTAATTCTTCAATTTCAACTTTTAGTCACTCTTTCTTGTCACTCATGTTTGACTGATACTTATTTTTTAGGCGAAATAGTAGACGAGTAGTCAACTTTTGCGATAACTGTCGAGCGAGTTCTTCAACTAACTTCTTAATTTATGAAGAGATATCCGGCCACGAAACTGATTCCTTAGCTCTGGCGCGGCATTTTGTCACACCAAAATGTCCCTTGTGAATTTTAGACAGCATATTCTTCCTCAATTTATTAGGAACATAAATTCGATTGCCTTTTAGAAGTAGCTGCTTATGTATTGCCAGTTCATTACGAACCTTGTAAAATTCAGATGGTACTCTCGATTTTCGCCATCCTTCTCTTACATATTGTTTCACTCCCTCACATAAAGGATCTTCTTTTTGAGCCCGTCTAACTCCTTCCAATCTACAGTCGGATATTGGAAGTTGTTTAAGAACCAAATTGATAAGATATTTGTCTTCTTCTTCTTCTAAGACATCTTTGCTTTCATCCTCTTCATGTGGAAAAGGTACTCTGGATAAAGTATCGGACATATAAAATTCTTTTCCAGCAATGCTCTCCAGTACGTACGAAAAACGCATCAGTCTCATACGAAATATTTGCAAACGAGGTGATAGTTCTGCAACTGATTTAGTAGCAAGGTAACCAATGGCTTACGGATCGTTCGAATCATGAATTGATTTCCAAATAAATAATAATGACTATTCCATTCGTAGTATTCATAACAAGGTTAACAATGCTAAATCGCCATAGAAACGGTGCATATCAGTGAGTATTTGGACGTGTAGAAATACCATCGGGTATTACACTAGTGGTCGAAGTGAGTATTTCACTCAAAGATGTGGATACCTCCAATTTGTGCTTTCTTCGTATTTAATGGAATATTTTTCTGAATATCTTCATCAATTTTATCTTCTGATCTATCACCAAACCTTTCTGGACTAGATTCCACATCGAAACGCAATATATTTCTCTATTATTCGTCAAAGAAAATGCAAGAAATTCTAATTTTTCAGTTTGGCAGAAATTTGTTTACTCGTTCCTATGAAAATTACGTAAGTTGTTACTAGATTCATAGAAAACTAATTTGAAAAAATGGTTTGACTCCTGGAATAGTCCTCCATATACCATTTGTAGTTAAAGTATTATAGACTATTTTTGTGGTGCAATCACTCATGTTTATTGTGCTTGTGAATACCACTCGTGCTGCACACTCGTGGTATTCAAAGCACAATAAACATTCGTGATGGCACCACAAAAATAATCGATAATACTTCAACTACTCATGGTATAATAAATGAAAATTTTCACAGGCATAAACAATTGCAAGGCTTTCTTTCTCTATTTGGGCATATCGGCGTTCCATTTCGCTCAAGGTTCTTGATGCATAACACACCGGAAACCAAAAATCTCCATGAAGCTGTTCAAGCACAGCTCCAATACCAAAATTACTGGCATCTGCTAACACTCTAGTTGGATTTTTAGAGTCAAATAGAGCTATTGTAGTTGCATTTACAATTTCCTTTCTAACAATATTGAATTTCTCTTCATAACACTCTGTCCACGTCCACTCGTTTCCTTTCTTCAATAGACCTTGAATTGATTTATTTCAGTTTTTCGGCCAATTTTACTATAAACTTTCTTAAATAATTTATCACACCTAGCAATCTTCTAACATCCGAAATGTTTTCTGGACGTTTCATTTTTAAAATGGCTTTGGTTTTAGCTGGGTCAGGCCTGATTCCTGACGAATCAATGAAATGACCAAGGAATTCTATTTTGTCAGTGCCAAAAACGCACTTATTTTTGTTTAATGTTACTCCTGCTTCCTCCAATTTTCTTAGTACACAATCTAATCTTTTATCGTGTTCAAGTTTATCTTTATCGTAAACTACGATGTCATCAGCCTGATTTGCGACACCCTCAAGACCTTCCAAAATCTCTTGAATTCTCTTTTGAAAATGTGCTGGAGCTGACGACAGCTAATCTTTTGAATGCATACCTTCCAAAGGGAATTACAAAAGTGGTGTATGGCATACTTGCAGTTGATAAAGATATTTGCCAAAATCCATTTGTTGCGTCCAGTTTTGAAAATATCTTTGCAGTTCCCATTTGTATTAAAGTTTCTTCTACTGATGGTATACTCTTATTTAGCTCAGTAAAATCTCCGCAGATTCTCACACTACCATTCTTTTTGAGAACGACGACCACTGAAGCACACCACGGCGTAGTCTCTTCTACGGGGGTAATTACTTCCACCATTTTCTTGAATTGCGCTTTCACTTTTTCACACAATGGAATGGGAATTCGTCTAGCATTATTCACAGCATATGAAATGGCATCTTGCTCAATTCGTACATGATATTCTTGAGGAATTTTTCTTAGGCCTTCAAAAACTTTTTTTTAATTTTTCGGTAATTTCCTATATTATTTCAGCAACTTCTAATTTAAAGATATTTAGCGCTTGAATTGCTGGTCGCCCCAGCAGAGGTACCTATACGCCATCCACTACCTAAATCTTCTATTTTATCTCATTTTTGTATTTTAATGTAGTTGAACATTCGCCAATTACGTTTCCTGCTCCTAAGAGTTTTGCTTCATACTTTTCTAGGTCTTTTACACCAAGTTTCATCGCAGTAGTTTTGCCAATCACAGTAACATCTGCTCTTGTGTATATTTTAAATTTTACACGCTGCTTATTGATTCCGATTTTCACAAAACAAGGTTTAGTATTGTCGCAATTAATTTCGCCGAAGTAATATAATTCTTCCGAACTTTCTTGTACCTTTGATACTTCCTGAATTTTTTTCTTACAAAATTTTCCATAGTGCCCTTTTTTTCGCACTTGAAACAGGCTGGTAGTCTAGCTGGACATACCAATCATTTATGAAAATCTGCACCACATCTTCGGTATTTATTGCTTCCTTTTGATTTTTCCTTGGATTTCTTATCTATATTTCTCTGATTTTTCCACACAGCTTCCACAGCTGCTGCTTCAGGCTGTCTTATAACACTTTGTTGTGGTTTTATGATTTCACTATGCTTCGCACTAGCTACCGCTTTTTCCAGAGTCAATTTGGAATCAATTTGTGAATTTTTGCTCAACTTCGCGTCACGTATCCCACTACAATACGATCCCGTATCATTTTGTCATGTAATATGCCAAATTCACAATGTTCAGCCAATTTATAAAGTTCATTTATAAATACTTCCACCGGTTCATCTTTCCGTTGTTGTCTGCTTAAGAACTTTACTCGTTCAAAAATCACATTACGCTTAATCTTAAAATGTTCGTCAAATTTACTTTTTGCGCTTCACTTCAATTAAATGTAGTCAACATAACATATCATCTGCTTCATCGCCCCGGCAGTAAATAAGTGTGATCACTTGTTGCGCTTCAGACTTTTCGCATAATCCAGATGCAAGTCTAAATCTTTGAAATCTTCTTATCCACTTTTGTCATTCGTTAAGACTTTTAAAGTTGAACGCTTCTGGTGGTAACATATTATATGAAGCTTGGCTTGAACTCATATTTGCACCTGCTGGCTGATCATTATCTGGCATTTTCTTTTTCTTTTTACTTCAGTACTTTTCTTAGCCAATCGTTTCCGCGCACACCTGACACCATGTAATGACACCAATGACACTGTTATTGGTTTACTATGTATTTATTATATTCTGTAATACACATATTCAATATTCTGGTTATTCTATTACATAACGTATTGTTTGACAGCTACATTCATTTTTTCTTAGTCCAGGTTTCTTAGTCCTTGACAACAACCACCAGTCTTGCTAACCTGTCCACCACCATATTCCACTATTACAAGATGTAAACGTGCCATAAGATGATGGACATATATCCGATTCTTATAATAGAGGATCCGAATTAAGGACGACTATCACCCATCTGTTGCAGTGATGAAATTTTTTTTTTATCAAATTTTGTATATTAGAAAATACACCGCGAATGGATTGGCTAAAAAATTCCTGGCAAGGGTATGATTCATTAAAAATTGAAAAATTACCTTTTATTTATCATTGCACTCATGAGTTTAACGAATAAATTCAATATCAATCGAAAGTATGAAACCTATATAATATGCAAACGTTGGGTTGTCTATTTTTCGCCTGTCATAACTGCTGGGTTGGCAGGTATGAATAGGTATATTGATACTAGCGATTTTCACTCATTTGTTTTTTTAATATATCTTATATGAAAATAAGCGCTATTTAATTGCGAACACGATGATATAAGGTTGTCTGCAAAAAGTCTGGTTCAAATGACGGTTGTCGAATTTTTAAAAGTAAAATTTTCAAGTGGAAGCTTGCGACAAATAAGTCCCAGTTAAGTATACCGTGTGATAGAAGAGGACGCAGCATTGCAGCTGCGGGTGGCGTTATCTCCGTTTAAAACAGAGTGTACATGCTATTTGTCCATGCAATAGAGAAGGAGAGTGACAGTAGTAAATACTGAGCAATATTTTGGAGCAAGTGGCAATAGACTTGAAAAATTAACAATAAATACATAACAAACTCAAAATATATATTATATGTAATATTCTATATTTAATATTATATATGGTATACCAGTATATATATGTTCTTTTGAATAAAAATACAGCGATTTATATAGGTACTTATCTTGAAATTTTTTTGAAAGTCTTCTAGGAAAGTAATAAAAATAAACAAAGTGAACAGTTGAAAACTTAAAATTGAAGAATAGAAAAAACACACGAAGAATTAAGTATTACGTTAAAAAAATTTCATTACAATGTGACTTAAACACAAAAATTATATGATGAAAAAGTTCCAGTTAATAATTGTTATTCCGCATCTGATTCATCGGAAGTAAAATTTAGATCCTCAAATTCAGTCGATTCGTCGTCATTTTCCGTCATTTTGATAATGTCTTGTGTTTTGAAAGACGTTTGGTCCCCAATAAATCCTGTTGGTTTTAAATAATCATCTCAATGTCAACCGAAGTTTTCAGGCAAGAATTTAATACATTTAGAGTCTGTTGCATTAAGCCCCATGGAACTGATAAAAATTGTACTCAAAATTTTTGAAGGTTTCATCATTAAAATCAATCAAGAAATCATCCTAGTTGCACAAAGAACACATTTTAAGCATTTTTTATCACGATACGTAGTAGCACGTGTTCTCTATGTTGATATTTTAGGTTACTAACTACTCCAAAATATTGCTCAGTATTTACTAGTGTATCACTCTCATTCTCTATTGCAATGCTGCGTCCTCTTCTATCGGACGGTATACTTAACTCGGACCTATTTGTCGCAGGATTCCACACGCTTTAAAATTTTACTTTTAAAAATTCGACAACCGTCATTTAAGCCAGATTTTTTGCAGACCATTTTATATCATCGTGTTCGCAATTAAATAGCGCTTATTTTCATATAAGATTTGTTAAAGAAACAAATGAGTGAAAATAGCTAGAATCAATATACCTATTCATACCTGCCAATCCAGCAGTTATGCCAGGAAAAAAATAGACAACCCAACGTTTGCATATTCTATAGGCCTCACACTTTCGATTGGTATTAAATCTATTCGTTAAACTCATGAGTGCAATGACAAATAAAAAGTCATTTTTCAATTTTTAATTAATCAAACCTTTGCCAGGAATTTTTTAGCCAACCCATTCGCGATGTATTCACTAATATACTAAATTTGTTGAAATAAAATTTCATCACTGGTACAGATGGGTGATAGTCGTTCTTAAGACTATTAGATTTGTAGTTCATGAAATATTTATATTATTTATACTATTTCTGAACGCTAGTGTTATCAAGTAATTTTTTGTACATCGCTTTGGTTTTGATTTATTAGATCTCATATCCGGAAGTAGAAAAAACATTGGCTGACGTATGCATTGCTAACTTTCAGAAACATTCCTCAGTTCACTCTCAAATTGAGAGTTACATTACTGATTGCATTGCGGACTTCTTGATATATTCAAATGTTCTTCCTTATTAGGAGAAGTCATAATATGGGGTACAAAAATAAAAAGGAGATAAATATAATGATTGAATTCATGAGAATATATAATAAAACCATGAATTAATTTTTGTTGTTTTAAATGGAAAAGGATCGAAAGAAAAAGTAATAGAAAAAAACATCAACAAATGGATAAAAATAGATTAATTATTTCTATGATAAGAAGAGTTATTTCTCCTACATTGTTTCAATCATATTTTTAACGAATCTATTTAAAATAATATTTTTTATTGATTTGCATCCATAAAATTATTAAAAAACGGAATAGCAGATTTCAGTCACTATTTTATTAACGTTTTTATTCACTTGTACAAAGTGCAAATATTACGGAGCCGCCAAAATCAACATTTCAAGATTTTGGTGGAAATATCCGTTTTGAGCATCCCTGAATCCATTTTGACTATTTTCATCTTGACATCAGTACGAATGTATTATGTTTGTACGTAACTCGCAATTCTCAAAATCCGTCGAACGTATGATCTTGAAATTTTGTATTAAAACTGGTCCAAAGTTTAGCTGGGCATCTCACGTTATGGACGCAATCGTCTGTAATGAAAATGCGCTTCACTTGAGTCTTTTTTTAAGTTTCTTGCATAAATCCAAAATGGTTACAATAGGATATTGAAATTCAATATTTGAAATTGCTGTAACATTTTAATGGTCATCTTCTATTTTTGTACCAATCAGCTGAATCGAAAGTGCATTTTATACAACAATCTTCTGGAATTTTCTCATAAATTTCGCATTAAGTACTTTTATTACATCTAGTTGTATACCTCCCATTATGATTGCGATCGGCTGAATCGAAAGTGTAGTTTACTGAACAGTTTTTAGAATTTTTCGCATAATTCCACAACAATCAGCTGTAGAATGATGCAATTTTGTACTTAGGACTATTGTGACATCTTAATGATCACCTCAAATTTTGGTTGCGATCGATTTTGTCCAATATGAATGTTATTATCTAGTCAAAAGGTGTACAAGTAAGTTATGTGGTATCCAGATCATATTTTTTATGAATAATGAAAGCTTTCTGCTAAGTGGCACACAATAAAATTATATAGCGCCATTTTTTTCACCCGATTTTTGAGAAAAGAATTGGTAGGTAATCTATCCTACAACATAATTATGAGAAGCTAAATATTATATTTCTGAGTCAATATCAATCACGGTATAATACCAAGTATTTATTTATTATCAAGGAATATTCGACAAGATGATTTTCCAATTTTTTGACAGTCTCAACAGAATTACATGTCCGAGATTATGATTACGATTCTAATGGCCGGTTTTATAAAAGACCAAGTAAATTAACTCCTAGAGTAAATTTATTTAATTTAACTAATTCTGATCAGTTTGAGCTTCCTTAGACAACAGAATTATTACTGTCAAATGATCGACTGTCATATAACTGAGTAAATTTCATTTACTCTGGAAGTAAAATACTCTGCCCTTTAAAAAACCGAGCATCAGATACTATAACTGAATTTTACACTTTGTAAAATTGAGATAATATAATAACAATCGAACAGTTTCTGGCTATGTAGCTGTTAATAATGTCAATAGAGGAATTATCAACTATAATATCCTTAGGGCATTGATAATTACGAGGAAATTTTCACAATTTTTGATAGCATGTTGTTTATGGTAGTCTTAAAGCAACATGCTCAAGTACAAGGTCAAAACTATTAGTATTCATCAATGATCAAAAGATATTTGAGAAGAAAATTTTTCCACTTTACGAACTCACCAATATATTCGTATTTATCTATTGAAATGCATCGTATGGATAAACAATAAATGAAATTCAAATGAGATAAATCTGTTTCTAGTATAATTTTGATTCAATTCGTTAATTTCGTACAAATAGTAAGAATTGCTGTATCGGAAATTACTCATAATCTCGCTTGAAATATCTTGTATTAAAAATTCCAAATTAGCTAGACCTGATGCTGACACTCTGTTCAACATCGTCAGGAATCAGATTGACATTGGATTAAGAAATATATTTTATCATTCCATAATATAGTATCATATCTGAATGAATTGGAAACATGCATTTCGTGATAATATTTCCTATCTAGTTCTTACTTCATGAACAAACAATAATAGGAAATATGCATGAAATTTAAAGGTTAAAATATTTTTTCCGAATTTATATTGGTCGGATTTTTGTACTAAACCATAATTTTGGTATTTAATATCTTTTCAATTGCTTAAAATTAATAAATAAAAATGCAAATTAGGCGCGGGAAACTCAAAGTTCTGAAACGCAACACCATTGGTTAAAAGGAAATGTGACGTCAAATACTATGCCAACAAGTGCGCACTGCTTACATTTATATGGCATTGCAGGCTTTTGATTAAAAAACATAATGATAAAGTGTGTGTTGTAAATTCATTTATTGTTTAACTGTAATTTCAGCATCCTAGTGAGATTATAAATCATTCAAGACAAAGTGGTTTTGTAAAAGCACAATCGGATAATCTGCCAAGAATAAGTCCATTCATGATGTCTTATTTTCTATCAAATCCAAATTTTACGTCCGCTGAAGTAAAAAGAGTGAACACTGCAAAGTAATTATTCAATAATAACACATTATGTATGCTATTTTAATAAATACAATCCGAAATATGATGAGCAGTAAACATAACCTATAATTTTTGTTTATTTTAAAACGAGCAAATGTTAAACGAAATCGCATATATACACTGTATTTAATTGCTAAAACTAATCACATATAATGTTATTCATGATCTGTCAAATTTATTATGATACTTCATCTCTTCTGATAACCTTACATCATTTCTTACGTATTTTAAAACCTGTCTGGATTGGAAAAAAGATTTTACCAGGTACATTTCTGATAGTATTTTGCATTCAGGCACAATGCAATACTTATAAATTGACTTTTGAGCTTTTTTAATACTGAAATAAGCTGAGAACGAAAACATCTATAGTAAACAATGGACTGTAATGTCACTGGACAGTATTTGACGTCATCAATAGAGCGCGCGAAAATGGCGGCGTTTAAACAGCTCAAAATTATTCTCAATTTTAAATATTTTTTTAAACTTGATTACAGCAATTTTAAACATAATTTAAATCTTTACAATGGTATAACGATATAATCAGTGAATAAAAAATATAAAATAAATTCATGAATATACCCTATTAAACTTGACAACGTTGCGGACGTGAATACTACTATTTCATGAATGTAATATACTTTCTCGGCCTCTTTAAAACGGTAAGTTCTATTGGTGTATATCATGGACTTCACTAATAGGATATGATGAAAGATGCCATAATAGCTGTACGGTGGGAAACTGTCTAATACCGCCAAAGTCCATGAAAAAAACCGTATACCCCAGTATATCGACAGAACTTTCTCCATTCAAATAATAAATATATCTGATGTGCAACGAAGGGCGGAACATGGTAGTTCAACATAGGATTTTCAAAATGTGCGAGTATAGGCTCTCCTATCTATGTTAGAGCAAAAATACAAGAATAAAAAGTTGTTTAAAATCAATTTTTACTTTTGTAAAGTTTTCTTTCAATGCAGTAGATTATCTGTAACATTAGATATTTAGGAAATGAGATATGACATTTCCGTCAAAAATCAGATAGCCAAGACAATAAAAAACGAATGAAACAAACGCCCATACGCTTGGCTAATGGAGTAAGTAGCGCCTCGATAAGGCAGATTTTAGAAACTCGTAGGTTATAAACATATTCACTGTCACGCTGCAAGCAGGCGACAGTTGATGTATTTTATTAAATAATTTAATTGTTTGATGTGTGTTGATAACCCATGAGTAAAAAAAATTGAGGATAGGTCATAGTTGTTGCGTACCTGGTTGTCAAAACATTCAGAATGAAAATCGTGACTTGATTTTTCACCCTTCTCCAAATCGAGAATGGAAAAAAGATCACAAAAAGAAAAGGGCTATTTCGGTTCGTCGAATGGATTAAGTATTGAAATATTCAATTGTTGATGTCATAAATGTAAATAATTATTGGTATAATGTATATTCTTTTATGTTTTTCATATGAATTTTGATTCAATATACTTTTTATATCAACATTCAAGTTATATTTGTCATTATAATTTCTTTCTTTTTTTAGAGAAAAGTTTGACTCGTTTTGAAATTAGAAAAAGATCATGAACTTTGCAGCCCTTGCATACCGCATTAAGAATTTGCTTTTAAAGGGGACGATTCCATATCATTGGTGTATCCGTTTTAGAGCAAGTATTTTCTATGTTCACATAGTTACAAATTGCTGCAGCGTGTTGCAATAGCCTTTTCTGTCTCACAGTTATAATTGGCAATTTCAATTATTTGATCTTCATTAATCTATACGATGAATTATCCAAAAAACAATAAGAAATTTTAAACCTCGACTTATACAATTCAAAACAACAAAAAATAAATTTCTGCTATTATTCACAATACTATTGAAAAAAGTATGAACCTTCACAATTGGATTGTACGTTCTCTGGTTTGTTGTTTCCAGTGTAAACGCCTGGAGTTTCACGTAATACAACTCCAATGGTTTTTTTGCGTGCATCGCTAATTATTTCTTCGAAATTACCAACATGAAAACTATAGACCAGTTTATTTCTTCTAAATGAATTTCCCCATGGTAGTATTTAATAGTAGGATAACAAGTCGAAAAGTTCCTCAAGAAATATACGTATAATTTGATATCTTCAGGTGATCGATTTTTGGACTCAATTAATTTCCTTTAGGCAAACTTTTCTGGCGGAAGCAATCAAATATAACTCCTTCAAATCTACAGGTTGATGTCAACATTTTTCTTCTACATTTATACTCGATGTTTTCAAATCAAAACTGACATTTCATTTCCGTTATATCTCTTACCTAAGAGTTTATTCTCGTCACCGCTAGATGGCACGCGTGCTCCAATCTGTCAAGATTAGCCAAGCGTATTCTGACAATTCAATTTCGTGTTATTAAAACAATTAACAATGATGAAATGGTATATTGTACAAGTATAGAAAATTATCCATTTCACACGAGGTGTGTAACGAGACAGAGTCGAGTGCTGGAATCACACATTCGTCAGATGCACAGTTTTTTTGTAAAACGCAAACCACCGTTTTTAGCAATTTTTGACAATTTTTTTGATAACTTGCCTGACAACGTAGCCGCGTTTGAATGGAGTAAGTTAATTGTCACGTTATAAACTGCCAAAAAAAAAACTTAAGTCATCAATTTTCTTGATTTTAGCCTATCTTTGCACTAATTCTATCAGACTATCTAGATCTGTTGCAAGAATTTTTTAACTTTCACTCATTGCTAATATTTGATCATGTGTTCGTAATCATACCTTTTGATATTTGAAAATTGAGTTAACATGTTGACAATGTTTAATGCAACTGGACCTGTGTCTAAGCATCATAAATATATTTACATTACCTATCATAAACTGGTAAAGCTGGACATGGACCCCATGAGTTACTAAAGACACTTGATTCTTGACTACTAGTAACATTTATAAAATCAAAATCATATTGGCATAACTTTGATCCGGTTTCTTGATAAAATTGCTTCAATTCTTGTACTGTTTTCATATTACGTGAAGGACACTGTTTAACGCATATTTTTAGAGTTTTTTTCAAATCTTTAATATCCATGAAAAATAATAGCCTGTAAAAATCGATATTATAGATGTTGCAAATTAAGAACTCGAAGACATACGGTTCATGGATAGTATTTCGTCCAGACAAAGCCAAATCACCCCTAACAGGATTATGTTTTTTACCGCAAGTGTTTCCAAAAGAATCATATCCATTAATCAACCTTATTGGACTACCATAAACAAATGAAAATACTGCAATCAGCACCTACAAATATAAGAAATTACATCATTTTATGCGTCATATAGGTTAGTTCACACCCGTATATTACCATAACACCCCAAAAAAGGATGTAAATAATCAGCCAAAAGACATCTGTACACCCTCGAACGCTGCTATCCTCTCTTTGAGGTTCTATTTCAGAATCACAACATCCCATAGTTGTAAAAATTTGTAAAATTGTAAAATATTGATGTTTGGTCTTGCTCACAACACAGAAACGTCAACAATTGTATTTGTATTCAACCACTATAACCGTAGACGCAATACTTTGGACAGCTCCATGTGATAACTTGTGATGAAAAGTCTGAAACGCCATCTACACATACAGATAAGTATGAAGAATTTAATAGCTAAAAATGCGCGGGAGGAAGAGTGCAAAGGAGGTGTCGCTAATAACGTTTTCTTATTGATCTGTATAAAAAAAATGGATAGGACATTTAAACTTAACAACAAATGAGCAAGTAAATGAGGCTGTAAGAATAGTTAATAGAAAATGGGTACCGGTTCAATCGACACGACTGAACAAACTATTACTACTTCAAACATACTGCAAACTATAGGCGAATTCTGGCGATGGATGCAAATCCATGATTCCTTTATTTTTTTTCCAACTAATGACGTCATGTTTCCATACATACGTCACAGCTGTAACACCTCGCCAGAACGAAATATTCCATCATATTCCATGATATCAGAGTTGAAGTCTGATTTTTTTAGGTTATTTACTAGTCATTACCATGAATTCAACATTAGTAGCTTTAGTTGCAACTTTTTATGTTTGACAGTATAATACAGAATATCTGTAATAGTTAATTTCGAATTTTTTGACATTTCTTTTATTCTAACCAAAGTTTGCAAAGAAAGACATTTCCAAATTGGAAATATTACGGAGAAGTAATTAGTACTTATTCAGAAAAGAACTTTTATAGACACTTCAAAATGAGTCAAATCTCTTTCAATTAACTTTTTGAAATCATTGAAAATAATGCTTGACAGAAGAGTGAGAAAGAACAACATTTGGAAAAGGATAGACTACATGGAAGCAGCTCGCTTGCAGTATCCATGAATCCGTGGGATTACTAACTCATGACGTCATGAGTTTGTCGCCAGAAATCTGAATATCCCATGTTTCCCACGAACACAAACTCGAATCCATCGCCAGAATTCCCTTATTGTCACATATCACCACTTATAAACACTGTTTCGTACAAGCATGACTTATTATACGTGGATACTCGCAACACACAATTGAAAATTTGATTCTCAAGAAGTTTCTTGAAGTAGCTTGTTCGTGTGCTTCAAAGGCAGAAATGAGATTATATTTTCATTTCAATAAAATACAATTGTCAGGTACATTTAATATTTTGATTACGTTGAATACTTTATTATTTATTAAATGAAAGACAAAAGTAAAAGAAAATTAGCATTTCTATTCATTACAACATGCAATAAAATAGTACATAAACATTGAAGGAAAAAACATTTCAGAACTTATTTTTTAATAAATATGTTTTATTGGGGAAAAAGTTCTGTGTAAAAATTATAGAGAACACAATGTTTCAACTTCAACAGCTAAGTGCTGCCTTTGAAAAAATGAATTATTTTATTTATTATACATTTTCACACTTGAAAAAGGCAGCACTTTTCTGTTGAAATGTTGTGTTTCCAATAATTTTTTCACAGAACTTTTTTCCCTATAAAATATGAATCTGCAAGAAATATTTGGCCACGGGATCGGGATATAAATACTTTTGTCAAAATTGAACTTGTAAATTTCGATATAGAAAAAAAAGTTTAAAAGGGCATCAGAGAAGTATCTAAAATATCGAGAATTTGGGCCCACAATTCAGAAATCAATTTCAAAAAATTAATTATTTAAATGTACCTATATAAATATGTATATGAAAATGAGTTCTGAAAAGTTTTTCCTTCATTAAATGTATATACTTTTTGAATATAAGTATTATTCTTTTAGAAGTGCGCAAAAAGTGTTATCAACAAAATATTAAATATTAAAAATCAGCTCCGAGAAATAATGTATTCTATGAGTTTGACAAATTTTGTCTCAAAAAACTTGATGGTTTCGGAGAAATTGGTATTTTAAGAACAAATTTTTTTTTTCTCGAGATTGTCAAGTTCAATTCTTATGAAAAATTTTATATGATAACTGCAAGTATAATGCCTAGTATATATATATTTTTCCAGGTAAGTAGTGATCAAAGTTTCTGAGATATAAGATTTGCCTGCTAATCTTATACGTTAGTACTAATTTTATACGGAATTATTGCAGACATAATGGAACTTTGATAAATTATCTATTTTTTGATATACACACCACTGAATACTTTGTTAATTTATTATAAGAAAGTATGTATCAAACATCAACAAGATTCATTATTTCAAATTTCGCGCTAAGGTTGTTGTTCCAAGTGATATTTGAACAGTGACCTCTAATCATATGAAAGAGAGAAAATGAAGAGAGGCTTTCTCTTTCTAGTGCGACTCTCAAAAAGTTTTCTATGGATTCTGCAGTAATGTATTTTTTCCATCAAAAAATTAAATGATGAATTGAAAACACATTATATTATATTGTGAACAGGAAAATATATGAGAAACATTATTAATTATAAATATAATTGGATATACAGATGGTTTGTCATAAATAGAAATTATTTTACTAATCTCACAAATTTACAATCATTAAACATTAGAAAATAGAATTAATTTTATCAATTTCGATTTCACAGTTGCTTTATTCCTCTGCAAATTTAAATTTAATTTTTTGACATAATATTTGCAACGAATATTGAGGAACATTTCACAAACTTTTTTTATTATTTGTATCTCGTGAATGTCCTCTTCTACTTCTAAAATGTTAATGTGTCTAAGAGTAAATAACAACAATCTCGTTGTAAAATATTCTACACAAGTCACCATCTTAAATGTTCACGTAAAATCCCAAGTCAAAAACAACGCACAACAATAAGACTTTCAACTCTTCGTGCTTTCAACTTATCAGATCACGCACGCCTATGATACAGATAAGGAATGATTCTACCCAAGAAAAGAAGTCCACTCGACGCCTCTGGTTGCACTGAGCCGATTTATAGAGCATGCGCAGTTGTCGCGTTAGATAGAAATAGCATGTAAAAATGAAATGAAATCTCTCCAATGACATTTCACTGGAGCCAGCTCCTTATAGGCGTTTTCGTTTATTCGCTCGTAGTGATCTGTTAGATCCATATACCTATAAATATAATAATTTATAGGTATATGTTTAGATCCAAGCTCTGACGTCACAGGTTGATCGGAGCGATCAGTTTTTCAACACATTTACGAACGCACCAGATAGATCACTTTTTGACGTATAATTATTTGGTTAAAATCAACGGTAATAAAAACCTAAACCTAGTTACTTGGTGCGTAGTACAAAATAAACATTGACCACAAAAAATTAGTACTTGTTTGATAAATATTTTTTCATAATACCTGCATTGAAACAACGCGTTTCAACGCCTGTTTTGTCAGTCGAAACAAGACAATTGCAGACAAATGCGAGTATAGCCGGGCAGGAACAGGCTTGTTTCTGCCCACTGAATTAATTTTTTACATCATTTTATCCCTGGCAGAATCGCATTTGTTCATTGTCAATCTCTAAATGAAAATCATATAACCTTAGTTAATTTGACAGTCGTATTCGGAACTGTGAATTAAATTAAAAAGACGATTAGTTTCAAGAAAAAAAGGATTAATACGACAATTTTAAGTACACCATAACATCTTATTGATGAAGCACAAGCAGCTACTCTCGACTTGTTACCTGCAAAATCAAAAGAAAAATATTCACTTTGTTATGACAAATTTGTAATGTGGAAAGTTTCAATACAGGTATTATGAAAAATACAGTGTGTGGCACGGGACAAAACACGATTTCAGCTGAGGGTGAGCGTTGCTTGCCCGAGCGAAGCGAGGGCCGGCATCACCCTCGGCTGAAATCGTCTTGTTTCGTCCTTAGCCACACAATATACTATTATTATTTTTGTACAAGAATCAAGCGAAGATTACTTGCTAATTCTTGAAATGGCAATAAAAAAGAAAAAAAAGAATATAATCCACAGAAATTGCATACTTGCATCAACTTCTTCTGAGCAATCCATGTTTCTCGTGATACACAACATAAAAACTTGAAATTTCGCGCGCAATCTTGACTAACCCTACAAATGACCAGGGTCGAAAAATTTTGCTCGGAGTACCTGGAGACCTATTCTAATTGTAGCGACACTTATGCCTTGATAAACATGATGTCATAATGACGTCATGTGACCTTGCTAAGATTATCAACATTTAGTTATTTAAAATTTATAGGTTGGCACAAAATAAATAAGTTGGTAGTATAAGGACGCGTCTTTTATGAATTTCGTTTTCCCGTTACTTAGAAAATTTGCCATTTTCTCATTGTGTTTTGACGATAGTAGTTCTTGTGTGTTGTTTTTGTGTTCTTTTGATAAATCTGTCTTTTTCAAGACAATTTCTTCTTTTTTTGTGTGTGTTTCTCTGTTTTATTCAATTTTAGTTAATCTTTTTCATTATTATCGTTGAATTTTTGTTGTTGTTGTTGTTATTGTTCTAACTTTAGTTTTTAATTTTGATATCGTCAAGATATGAGCGGGCAAAGAGAAAGAGAGGAAAGAGTTTCTAGTGAGCAGAAGTTTTTATTGCTTGCTTTTATGGGAGAGCATGAAGATTTCGCTCGTGGCAAGTTGCCAGGGGTGGAAGGACGAAGAGCGTTCCGCTGGCAACTTCCAGTGGAAAAAAAATGAATTGCTGATAAAATCTGAAAACCAAGAAAAAATCATGTTTGTTCTTATATTCTATCTAATATATGACAGTATTATTACCCGTAGATGCGATGGTACACGATTGCGGTATCTACCAACATTTAAATGTTCATTTAAGCTGTTAACAATGTATAAACAGCATTCCTTGCTGAGCCGAAAATTCGCTCGAAATTCCGCATTCGCAATCCTGTAAGGATCTTGTGCATCCCTTATTAATAGACGCGCAATTCTGTTCTCTGCTCTTCTCTCTTCTAATTCAATAGCCTCAACAAGCAATAATTGAGGCACACGAAACGCCATATCAATCAAAACTTATTAAAATAAACTCAAAGCAATCGTAAAGTATACAAGATAACCTCAATTTCACGCTGAATGTCAAAGTTATCAAGTCGCTTTCTCCGTAGCGACACTAGCAGAGGTGTCGCTAAGCTTATCAACGCATATACGTCACGGATGACGTATCGCACTAGCTTCTTTTCCCATCCGCTACGTGCGCTAGTGAGTTATCAAGACCTTTTTAAGTTATCAACTTGACAAGTTGAATTAGAATAGGTACCCTGATCAGGTTGCTCCGAGTGAATTTACGAACGCGTCAGGTTAACCCGAATTACTTTACGAACGCATAAAATTTGCTCAGGTTAACCCGAGCGAATAAACCATATACCTATAAATATATATACCAACGACTTGGACCTGACAGCGTACGTGATCTTTTATCTCTTTTCTTCTGCAAGTCTAAACTGCGCATGGTCACAGTCTCGATTTTCATTGCCTCAAGATACTCAAGAGCTAGTGTTCGGAATGATTCGGAGTTCGGGTCATTAAAGTGGGATGGGCACAAAAATTACAAATTTCAAACAAAATAAAAACATAAAATATTTACCGTTTTATTTGTCATAGACATAATTAAACATTGTCGCGCGTATTTAGAAAAATAAACACAGATTAATTTAAACAGTGATTAACTTTGACATTTCTAATGATTTTACATGAAATAAGTCTTAATTTAGAAAATTTTGACTCCGAATCATCCCGAACACAATCTTTCAAGCATCAGCCAATGAAATTCAAGACTGTGACCATGCGCAGTTTAGACTTGCAGAAGAAAAGAGATAAAAGATACCGTACGGAGACGCTTCCTTGTTAAGATAGGAGGTCAGCAGTATTTATATTTATAGGTATATGGAATAAACGAAAACGCCGTATGTATTGGAAGTATTGGCAAATAAACATAAGCGATACTCTATCTGGTGGCAGAATTTCAAACTAGTGATGTTAGGATAGATTTGGCGGGCTACATATATAATATACATGAGCTTATAATCAAATCAATAAATCATATTCTATATTCGGTTATTTAATTAATATTTATAAAAAACATATATGAGATAATAATTCTGAATGATTTTAGCAAAAATTCATCAAAAAATATTGTGTAAATTGATTGAAATTTCAAATACAAAAATTTACCATGGAGGATTATGTGTAGTAGTAATGACTGATGAAGCCCATAGCCTACGCATTCGCTTTCTGACAGTTGATATAATAAGGTTGTTATTTCGTTTTGTTGTACTTTTTACTTTTAAATTGAAAAAGAAGATAGAATCCAAAGTTTTAGAGTTTTTCAAAATTTTTTCTTTCATGCAGGACATTTCAGATATTGCAACTGGTGAATATTTTTGTCTGGATTCTTTCATATTTATCCAGGTATACTTTACAAATACAAATTATCTTCAAATAATTGATAGATTTTTTGAAATAACAAACTGTGCAACTAATAAGTACTAATCTAATGTTTATTTAACAAAATTAAAAGGCATTCTCGAGCCACTTTAACTTTTCAACACATGGTACACAATAAAAAAAACTGCAGTCATATGCTTGCAACTGTCGCTGTTTTCTGCTTTGCAAGAACAACTCATATTCTCAATCTCCAAGGCATCATATTCATTACAATTCAATTCTCCTTCAATTTCATACGGATTCTCAAGCACTTTTGATGTTTATATGCAAGACCATGCAAAAATACTCTCTTGTCACTATCATCATTTAATTTTCCACAGAATAATATAATGTCAAGCATTTACTAGCTCTTCACCCTCATTTACACAACGTGACTGACATTTGCATCAAAATATTCTTGAAGTTTCAATATCATCATCTAGAAATTAAAGGTTAAGTTCAATTTAAAAATATGAATTAAATATAAATAAACAGATGGAATAATTCACTTGCCTGGTACTTACGAACAATATACTTTTAAAAAATATCCATGAAAAAGTAAATCTTTATTTCATATTCACTATTTTTATCTTTAAAAATCGTAAAAATCCCATTTAAATACATGTAAACTTCAAGTTTATCATAACTTAGTTAGTTCAAAAATATCCGCTGCGGCGCTGCGATCTTAAATTTATCTGCCAATTGGCAACTGAAATTACCGTTGGCGGCAGCACTGTGCTTACAAAATGGTGGATTAAAAGTGGCTTACGGCAAGTTTGTAATCTGTTTATGTAAATATTCAGAAAAGAAATATTTATATTTCGTTGAATCATTGAATTCGATTCTAATTGTTCTTTCATAGCATATAGCCTTTTCTTTTGAAATCTTATTTATATATGATTTTCAGTTGTAACTGGAAGACTACGTGGGGCTATAAAATTAATAGCTTTTAAGAAAATTAATATTGCAGGGAAGTATTTATGACATTTTTGCATTGTACATTTCAGATTTTAGCTTTCCCTGTACGAATTTTTTTAATCCACTCAGATCAACTAGTTAGTAATTCTCAAACTTATTTATTAGACACTTTTCTTTTCTCCTTTTTAGAGAATTTATGGAAGCTCAAATACACAATTCAACTAAATTTGGAATGACATCCATAAACACAATAATTTTTAACAATTCTTCGTTTGGATTCCATATTTTGGAGAATATAATCTTGAGAAAGACTAATTTCAGTATAGCAATGAGGTTACATAATTTATGTGCCATTCACAGCCCGAAATTCGGCGAAATTCGTCGAAATTCGTAAAGCTTGGTATATGGGAAAGCCGTAGTAGCGTTCACAGCGCTGAATTTTGGTGCATACAAATTTCACTTTAACCAAACCTTGCAAGCTCCAAACTTTTCTTGTAATTTAGGTTGCGTTCTACAAAGATAATGAAGAAGAATATGTGTTTTGAATGAACTCTTATTCCATTTGACGTTTGATTATTTGTGTACGATTTTTGTTTGTGGTTAATTTTTATCTTTTTGAAATAAGTTATCTTGATTGGAGGCAGTACTTGAAGATTTCTAATTTTTAGTGGTTTCCACACGATAATTCTTAAAATTTATATCTCTCCTATCATAAAGAAGGATAACAAGAAATTAAATGTAATAATTCTTCCTCAGTTATCATATTTATAATATTAATTTGAATATAAACAAAATACACAAACAATATAATGGCTGATTCAAGCTTCAAAACTACTTCGAAATTAAGCCTATAGCTGTCGCTAGTCACCAATTTGGGTGTCTTAAATTTCAGGCTGTGAACGGACAAATTTCAACAGTTAAAATTTCGTATTTGGAATTTCACCAAATTTCGTGCTGTGAATGGGGCATTAACAATAAAGTCGAAAGCCAAGTATTTTTCACTGAATTAATTGAAATAATTCCAATAAGAACTATTGTAGTATAAAATTTCATATAAACACCTCAAAAAAGCCACTAAATATTGCTAATAAAACCAATAACATAACATATGATCGATATGATCATATGGAAGTTGAGGTTGAATCCACTTTACGGTATAGTTCCGCTTATAATCGCTTGGTGGCTACGGGTTAATTTCAGTTCCAGTCAGTATTTGAATGTCTTTCTTCAGAAATATCAAATTTGAATTCCTGTTCAGATTCTTATTGATCCCGCTGTAATCACTGACCTTCCGTGAGTCTGTTTTATTCCAAAACAAAAATAGACTAGACAAAGACAACTAGTACCATTTCATCTTGGTTGGTTTATGATGGATTTAGAAATATTCATTGTTTCAAATACTCTCGTCCATTTTTTGAAATATAACCTTAAATTGACTTTTTGAGTAACCATTTTACATCACCAAAATCCCAGAAAAACAATAATCAAGCACAATAAACGTCAAACAAAAAGACAAAGTGAAAAGAGTAGCATATGATGCGCATGAGGCTAGCTGTATTTTTTTCGTCAGTGATCGGGTCAGCTGTCCTAGCCATAATATAAATGATTATGAAGAAAATTAGTTCATTCTTGTTCTACAAGTTGAATAAATGATTATTACAGTCAAAAACATCAATTCATTGAACTAAAGTAAATTACTATGGAGTCAAATATTTCAAAAGATGTTTAAGCCAGAAGCCAGGTTTTCTTCCAAGGAAATGAGTAGCAAAATGTTTTGTCGTGTCTACGGATAAAATAGTAAATCGTGTAATAATTCAGACGTTCGTTTTCATTATTGCCCGAAATATAATTAAAAATTTGTGAAAATTTAAAATTATTTTAGTGAATATGAAAAAAAAGACCGCTGGAAAATGTGGGAGCATGTTTTAAAAATAGGAAATACGGCAGCAAAATACGTGCAAGTTTACTTGTAGCATTTTAGAAAAAGTGATTATATATTTTATTAGGTGAATCAATAATCGCATGTATAATATATATATATATATATATATATATATATATATATATATATATATATATATAAATATATATATATATATATATATATATATATATATATATATATATATATATATATTATATATATATATATATATATATATAATATATATATATATATATATATAATATATATATATATATATATATATATATATATATATATAAATATATATATATATATATATATATATATATATTTATATATATATATATATATATATATATATAAATATATATATATATATATATAAATATATATATATATATATATTTATATATATATATATATATATATATATATATATATAAATATATATATATATATATATATATATATATATATATATATATATATATATATATATATATATATATATATATATATATATTTATATATATATATATATTTATATATTTATATATTTATATATTTATATATATATATATATATATTTATATATATATATATATATTTTATATATATATATATATATATATATATATAAATATATATATATTATATATATATATATATATATATATATATATATATATATATATATATATATATATATATATATATATATATATATATATATATATATATATATATATATATATATATATATATATATATATATATATATATATATATATATATATATATATATATATATATATATATATATATATATATATATATGCAGGCTGGGGCAGAAAAACCTATCCGATTTCAAAACGATATAAAATTAAAACCAGTCAACTTGTCAAAAAAATTTTTTTATTAACATATCGCAAATTTTATGCCATTTTTAAATTTAAGTTTTGAAAAGCACATCACTCAAATGTCGTCCTTGGGAGCGGATACACTGATTTAGGCGCTCGCGGTAGCTTTCCATGACTTTCACCGTCATTTCCACAGGAATTTCTTCAATTGCCCGAGCAATTTCCCTTCGTAAAGCAAGAAGGGTCCTTGGTCGATGCTGGTAAACCTTTGATTTGAGGTAACCCCAAAGGAAGAAGTCACATGGAGTGAGATCCGGTGAGCGCGGCGGCCAGCCAAGATCACCTCTCAGGGAAATGAGGCGACCGGGAAACAGTTCCCTGAGAATGTCCATTGATCGTCGCGATGTGTGGGCGGTTGCACCATCCTGTTGAAACCACCACATTTTCCACGCCATTTTCTTCCATTTTGGGTCTAAGAAAATTTTCCAGCATGAAACAATAGCGCTCGCTGTTGGCCGTTACGGTTTGCCCATTTTCTTCAAAAAAGTAAGTCCCCAGACGCCTAGGCGGGAAAGAGCACACCACACAGTCACTTTTGGGCTATGGAGGGGTTCCTGATGGATTTCTCGAGGATTTTCGTCACTCCAATATCGAAAATTCTGTCTGTTAACGGCACCACAAAGGTGAAAATGGGCTTCGTCCGTGAAGAGCACAACATCGTCGTCTGGGAGTTCTCGGAGATCGCGACACAGGTTCGTACGGGTTTCAAAATCCCTTTCACTTAATTTCTGTGCAACAACCATTTTGTAGGGATGCATTTTGAGGTCCCGGTGCAAAATGCGCCGAATACTGCGGTTGGAAATCGCCAAAGCGAGCGAATGTTTTCGCGCCGAACGACGCGGGGAACGTTCAATCGCGGCTCTCACATTGGCCACGTTTTCAGGTCCTGTTGCTGTCCTGGGACGTCCAGGCGACTTCTTTTTCAATGCTGAACCCGTCTGTCTAAAATTTGACACCCACACTTTAATCGTAGCGTGATGTGGAACAGGATCATGACGCACCTGCCCCCTCTTCTGAGAAAAAGGGATTTGAAATCGGATAGGTTTTTCTGTCCCACCATATATTAATATGGTAAATTCCACAAGAGAAATATATGAAAAAATACAGCAAATTCTTCATAAATCACTTTATTTCCATTCAGGGAGTACCTGTTCATTTGTACACAAACAATAATCTCGCTCAATAACTCTTCGCAGCTTCGAATTGTACTCACAGTGGCGCTGACAGCATAATTTTAAATCCCAATAACGGTTGTATTCATCATAATACATGTTCTGACAGATATATGAAGTAGATCAAAAAATATATCTCTATCCTTGTACCGTTGTGTCCTCCCGGCTTCAAAACAAACAATCAGGGAGCAAACAATGTTCAAAGATTTAGGATAATTAATCTGAGGTATATGGCATTCTAGGTTTCACCTTAATATTTTAGAAATTCCATGTCCTCATTCATAATTCCAATTCAAATCAAATAAATAAAAAAACAGTGAGAGCTACCTGGCGGAAGTGATCGAAAATAATAATTTTTCATACTAGTTTTTTAACTAGGGAGTGAGCATCCTCGTCCAGTTTCCAGGCGAGGCCAATGTAGTCTGTGGTGCAAAGCTTTTTCGGTGCAATATCAATAAGTTGTTATCAGTTTCACTCTCGTATACGAATCTGTTTTTGTTCACTAAATTATAATTATTATGAAGAAAATTGACAAATATGTATTAATTTGAACCCATACTGCTGATTATTCAAAAAAAGGTATACAAAAATATATACCTTTCACTGTAATATATTTTAATTTTAGTATTTGCTGTGCAAAGTATAGCTTGATATTCACTTTTGGTAAACAAAGATCTTGGCTGCGAGCTTCACATTCATATCTTAAATGTCGTATCATTTGTTGTTCTAGATTTAAAATGACTGACGTAGACACTTATCGTGATAGGAATCTACTATTTTAAATTATATTACTAGGAGAATGAAACATTTTGCCAAGTTTATAATTAACTCCTCTTATTTATTGACAAGCTGTGAAGGGTTGTCCACACAAAAAGTAAGAAATTAAACAAATAAATATAACAGTATCGACGTTTTATATAATTTAAGTGAGTGTCATGTGCTTATTCATGGGAACAGCTGTTGAAGTTTTTATATAAGAAGAAAATGTAAAACAAACGAATAATTGTTAAAAATATTCCAGATGGCGAAGAAATTGGCTGTATTTGATTTTGATCATACCATCGTGGACGACAACACCGATATTGTTGTTAGGAAGCTATTAAAAACCGAAAATATCCCTGAATCAACAAGAAATCTTCGCCGAAGCAGCGGATGGACGGTATACATGCAAGAAATATTCAAGCTTTTACACAAATATAAAATAACTGAAAATAATATTAGTAATGCTATAGTCAAGATACCTGCAGTTGAATCGGTAAAAAAATTGATAACTGATATGGTTGACAAATTGAATTTTCATGTAATTGTTATAAGTGATTCTAATTCAGTTTTCATTCATGAATGGCTGAAGGCTCATAAATTAGATCCTTATATCCACACAGTATATACAAATCCAGCCAAATACAATGAAAAAGGCATGTTAGAAATAGGTATGTATCACGTACAAAGGGATTGTAAATTAAGTACTGTTAATCTTTGTAAAGGTAAAATTATGCAAGATTTTGTAAAAAGTCAAGAAGAATTAGGAATTTTATATAGTCAAATAGTGTATGTTGGCGATGGGAAAAATGATTTTTGTCCTATTCTGAGATTAAAAGAAAATGACTTAGGTTGCGTACGAGAAGGATATGCATGTGTAGACTTAGTTAAAAATGCGTTAGATGGAAAATCAGAATATAAAATTAAAACAAAGATCTGTGTATGGAAGACTGGCAGAGATATTGTAGAATATTTGAGGAAATAATTGTTTTATTAATTCTATATTCATGTTGCATATTTGCATGTTACTTACCATGTTCGCTTTACCTGTTATTATCTGTGATTTTTAAAATATTGTATATTTCCACTTTACACTATACAATAAAATTCTTAGAAATAGAATTCATGTTTACATAATATGACAATTTATTAGACGATTCTTTTTTAAATTACAATAATAATTACATTGGCACCTAAGTATTTTAGCAGCCATCTTTAGGGCACTGAAATCAGTTTGGAATACGAAAAAAAAAACACGTTGTGCATTTGAACATCGCTTCTTTCAGATTAGAGTTCTTCGGACAAGTGTTGTTCGTGACTATAATATATTTATGTAAGTCGTACATCATATCATGTAGTAATTATATATCGATGAAACTTTGGTGCTATAAAATACAAATAAAATAAATCTTTAATAAATATTATGTTGTTGCTGTCTAGTGCAATCGCAATAGGAATCAATCAAGTGCGATTGGCATCATTAAATCAATCCGTTTTATTTTAAACTAACTTGAGTGTTGACTGACACCCAAGATCTTAAACTTTTTATATATAAAACGATATCTATAGATTTTTACTTCCCTAATCGTTCAAGAGCAGGCGAGAAACACATTTAGGGCAAACTACACCGCTCTAGTTTAAATATTAAGGTCCAGTTGTACAGTCTAAGTTTATCCAAAGTTTAGTGAAACCAAGTTTAATTTCTATGATTACAATTGCTGAAATAATTGTAACCATAGAAATTAAACTTGGTTTTACTAAACTTTTTAAAAGCTTAGACTGTACAACTGGGCCTAAGTTTGACTTGAACAAAAAATGTCGAATCGCAATAATGACAGCAATATTTATATCACATTTGACTTTAAAGTCTTGATACGATATTGTTCATTTAAGCGATACTTAAAATTTAAGGGACAGTGGTGCAACTGGCCAATAGTGAAAATTAAAAATAAAGTGTCTGAATGACCGAATTCCACAACAAAATGAAGGCCACTACTGAATTTTAATTTCTTTTACATGAATCTCCATTATTGCTTGACAGTGATGGGGAAATTATAATTATTGTTCCAGAGACTTGGAAAAAATCATATTACCTATTAAACATATATTATTTACTCATTAATTCCATATATTATTGTGATAGTAAGACGAATAAATCCAATAATATAAATAAATATTGCAAAATATTCATCTGAAAATTAAAGAAAAGCTTTGTAAAAAGAAGAGAACTGTCATTAACGATAGGCGGTTTATTTAGTCTGTGGAGTATATGGTCCACGCCTATTATCTATATCATCACGAAGGTTATTATCGTTAATATGTTTTTGTCTGTGAGACATATTTTATATATATTTTCTCAGAATTATTTGTTTCTCTACCTTACACTTTTGTTATATGTATAAATGAGTATGTACACAAATTACTATGTTTTGGTTTGATGTAATTTATATTTTTATAATCAATTCACTGTAATTTGATTGAGATACATGCAGAATCATTGAGGAAAGGTGTTCAAGAGTTTAATAATGGGCACATGAACTGGACTATAAAAAAACATTCTACATTTTTCTGAGAAGAAACAGTTCAAAAAATGTACCCAAGTTAAATTTTGAAAATCAAGTTATTCATACAATCGACTTTTCCTCTGATTATCATACAATGTAAACACAATTGGTGTTGGAGCTCTTGTACAAAACCTATTTCAGAAACACGTCATTGTATAAGTATCTATCATTTTTTATATAAAAAGTTTATTGACCTAGAAATCGGTAGCTATACTTTCTCATCACCTAGAACAAATCACGAGCTCGGGGGTGTATTTTTGATTCAGTTTTATAACACGATTGAGCAATTTGAATAGAAGGGGCAATCAGTACCCACCTCAGAAATGTGATTCAGTTAGCAGAGCACAGTACAGAGTATCGGAGGAATATAACAAAAGCAAAACAGTTCAAATATGGAAGAGAAAAACAGCTAACGCTTGGCAAATGATATAAAGCATGGACACGGCATTACATTTGTACAAACAGAATTTCTTTGCGAGATAAGAATACATTTAACAATAGATATGACAACTGACGCTATAGATGAAGTAAGTGCTAGAAATAACCAACATCGTAACTCTGGTATAAGTTAACCGTTGTTTATAACAAACATGCTTTGGTGGGTAATAATTTTTCCTAATTTAGTTGCATTTATCATCAACACTTACGATATTTGCGTATACTAGTAACACTGAATAATATTTCAAGCATAAAAGTAAACAAAACGTATGACTGTATGTCTGATAACAATAATAATACCCTAATAATAATATTAAAAAAAAATATGTAGAGAAATAAGTACACAAATAGAATCAATCATTGCACAAACGGACCTACTTTAATATTTGAATAAAATAAATAATATCTTGTATATACTTTTCAAACATGATGAATTGAAATGTTTCAATAAAATTGTATCATCTAAGTTATAGATAAATTCTATCTAACGAATGGTATATGTACAAGACATTGATGAAATCATTCTCAAAATGCTGATTTCGATGTGCTAGCTAAAGTTATAAACAGTACCGTTTTCATATACGAAAATATGAACTAAAAATTTGACAAGATTATACTTTCATATATTCAATAAAATATTTACTACGTGACCATATATGATTGAAAAAGACATGAGTGTGTAAAAATGGTGCTGATTATCTTTTTATTCAGTTGGCACATCGAGAGTAAGATCATCTTAGTTGATGTTGTTTAACAAGTGTTAAATGTGGTAGACAGAAAATACATTTGATACACTGATTTGATAGTGCGAAAAGAATCAAGAACTGCCAAACATACGACGTTCGATATTTAGATTGCTAAATTCTGATATGAAGGAAAACAAAAATAGTAAGATAGGTGATGTGCGGCGCATCCAAACAAAGGGTCACAGTATATCAGTCTCATACACCTTGCTAGTTGTAGTGTTAGCGTTAGATGTCGAATTAACAGTTGTCGTTTTGTCTCCAGTTGTAGCCACCACAGTGGTAGTAACGCCAATTTGCTGTACCTGCATTGTACTTAAACTAGAGTTTGCCAAATGTGTCAGTGAACCTGTCATCTGTTGAGGTGCAGCCATTTGTAAGCCCATTTTCTGCAACAAATTTGATTCGCTTCCAGTTTTTTTCAACAACAAATCTGGTGCTGGGGGTACGACAGTTAAAGTGTTATTTCCTCTTTGTAATTGTTGCAGCCTCGCATATTGTTCTTGTAGAGCTTTTTGTTTCTTCAACAATTCTTGGTGTCTTTGTTCTAATTCTTCTTTTCTGCTACCTTTCTTTGCTCCTTCTTGGGAATTCACGCTCTCGCAACTGCTACTATTGCTGGTAGACATTGGATTCAATTTATTTTCTGGACAATCGATACTTGTCTGTACTTGAAGATTGGAGCCAATATTTCGTGGTAGTGTTTGCGACTTTTCTTTTAAACTGGAACGACCAGGGACGTTTCTTCTAAGTGTACCTAAACCCAGATTTTGTGTAGCGGCCTCAAACTGTGATTGAGGTTTTTCAGTCATGTTTTGTACATTCTGTATGTGTTGCAAAGGATTTTGGTTAGGTATGGAGCGAGGTGGTAGACTAGGCGATGTAGGAGATGCAAGAGGACTCTTGGAGCTGGTCCTTGGTGGCGGTGGTGGAGGCACACGACGACCGGACGCCAAATGTTGCAATAATTCGGCATTACGTTCAGGAATGGGAGGTTTGTTCGCAGTTGTGGTACGGCTATCCGCACGCTGCAGAGGTTGAATAGGCGGGCTGTTATCCGTATCTGAGCCGCTAGGGTAAGAGTGCAGTCTGCGCAAACTGCCTGTAGCTGTGCTTACTGTCAAGTTCTGTACCGGAAGCAGCGTTGCGGAGTCCATGCTGCCTTTGCGACCAATCTCCGCCATGCTGGGTGTGCCAGAGCCCGTACCTGGAACTTTGTAGGATGCAGCTTGTGGCAACTGCGTGGTTACGGTGCTGGGAGCTGGCGATGGATTTGTGTTTGTTGAATGCGGTTTAGAGAATGTTTGCAGCTCATCTAGCAAAGCGTCGAGTGCGTTCTCCGGACGCTGACTACCGTCGCAGGAGCTGCCACTGCCGGACTCTCCCCCGAGGAGGCTCTGCCCCAGGACATTCCGCGCGGCGGACATGGCAGAGGGCTATAACACACATTCAATTTTCACATAACGTGCATATATCAAGAACAAAACATGAATATAACAAACGGCTAACATTTAAATAGATTTATTACTCATTTATTATGATAACTTTTTTTTAATATATGATAATTAGGAGGAGTTATATTTAATTGATTTTATACTGCGTGTCTCAATAAATTAAAAAGTGTATAGTAAAAAAAAAGTTCACAAGAAACAATTTATTAAAGACCATCGCCAATAATTAAAGAAACAAAAAAATAGTTTACCTTAAACCAAAATAATGAACTAATAGATATCGACTTCTAAAATTGTGTTTATGGTGTGTCCAACTGAAAACGAAGTAAACGAAAATAATAAAAATATTTCAAATAAAAAAAAACACATAGACTGGAATATTTACAAATGTGGTTCCTGTAGTTTTTCATTTACCGTGATTAGATTAGTTTATCATTTTTAATGCGATTACGTGAAATATACAAGGTGAAATTGAAAGAATATGCTACATTTGAATCAGAACTTAACAAGGATTCAAAGGCCATGCAATGCTTAAATAAAAATAGCCAAATATCATGCTACAGTCACTAAGAAATTCGTAACAATGATCGTATGTACCAAAAAATATGGTTGAAATGAATAAAACTAGACATACGAACCACAAACAATAATCTGAAAATAAATATATATCAGTATAAACCACAAGCACGCACAATCAAAAACTGATACAGACATTCAAGACTGGCAAAAAACAATTTTTGTACAGATTCTCTGTATAATTAGATCCGTAATATCTTGAACAAATTCAATAAATTATGTTAAAACTCACCAAAATTAAAAAAAAAAATACGTCTGAAATGAAATGTCACACATGCAAACAACAAAATATCCTTCCCTTATAGTAAGGTCAATAAATGTATTTTATGAAAAATTTTGTTGCAATCTACTGCAAAATTTGATTTACAAAATAAGAACTAAGCATATAATAGCTACAAAATAAATTAGAAGCTTACTGAAAAGCACAATGCAAGTACATTTTTTTGTGTATAAAAACAATGCATTTGGTCAGAAATATTAACGGAAAATAATACATCCATCTTATTTTAAACTTAATAGTGAGATCTTTGACAGAACCGTTTGGGAAATTTTCAAGAGATCTTATATATATATATATATATATATATATATATATATATATATATATATATATATATATATATATATATATATATATATATATATATATATATATATATATATATATATATATATATATATATATATATATATATATATATATATATATTATATATATATATATATATATATATATATATATATATATATATATATATATATATATATATATATATATATATATATATATATATATATATATATATATATATATATATATATATATATATATATATATATATATACTGAATGTAAATCTAGTTGGCGAATCCGTAATAAGCCAGACGGTTGAATGAAAGTAAATTAATTTTTATATATATATATATATATATAAACTTAAAAATTTTACTCAAGATGCGGCAGGTTTCCATACCGAATGTGTAGGAGCAAATAATCCGTGTAAGAGCAGTAAGTGGCAGACGAGTTTTTTTTAAGAGCATAATCTCATCTTATAGTTGTTTGAAAAATAGTTGGATGTAAATCAAATGGAAGAGCAGCAGTTACAGTAACAATTGCGCTTATCAACTGTCACCATCAAACACTAATAAAAAAAAAAGAAAAATAGACTCTTAAAATGTACTTGCACAAAACTTAATCATAAACTCAGGTGAAAATATTCAAATACTACTACAACAAAATTTTACGAACAAAATGAGAAGGATGTATACAGTATATGAGTGATTATTTTAATTATCCAATTTATAAATGACATTTACCATAAGCATGAATTACATTACATTAGTCTGAGTGCTGCATCATTAGATTCTCACCAATACTATTTTCATAATAATAACAGTTGCAAGGTGTAAGAATTCATAGAAGTATTATAAAATCCTAAAAAAATATTATTGGTATGGAGACAATAATTTATTTTAACATTCAGTTTCAATTTATTGATTTGAAAGAAATGATGCGGAAGCAATCGTATTAGATGAGAAATAGTCACATATCAAGTGTTGGCATACACGCCCCACTGAGACATGTGGGCCTTTGAAAACATTTCCAATGACACCTTACTATAAGGAAAAGGTCAAGAAGAATTTGTTCATTTCAGAAGCCAGATCATTCTGCCATATCTTCTTGGTAGATATTTACAAAATGACTCAGCAGCTATTTTAAAACAGTTAAAGCTGCATCTGTACTAAATTTGTTGACCAAGAAGTTATGCTCAAGCCATAGTTTTTATGAAACAGTTCATTATCATAAACATCATATCACGTACGAGTCAGATAAAGAAATAACGCAAGCATTATTGAAAAACGTAGTTTTATTTTACTCGTGAGTGGTTATAGCTTCCTTGAAGTTAGAGCTCCACTTCCAGCCGTACTACATGAAATAATACAAAACACTGTTTCAGAGATGGCGGTGTGTGGTGGTCAGACTAGGTGCATGATCATCATGTTCCAAATCAAGTTTCATAGGATCACGAACATTTAACGCTAATTCTGTGTTTCTGCCTTGTATAGGCAGAAACACGAATAACATCACAACGAACAACATCAAAACTGACGAAAAGTTACGAGTACAACGACATACCATTTGCATCTGATACTTATTGTTAACAGTAAAGTTAATAATATTTTATATCACGATGAGCATCTTCTACCGATATTCTTGTACGCTGACAGTTTCATCAGAAGACAAGATATCATTTCACTTCTAATTATAAGGGACTTTTGAGAATATGTGCAAAAAAACTTAAATTGTGCCAATCAGATATAGATAATACTTACTAGTTCAGTTATTTTTAAAAGGGATTTAGAAAGCTTATTTTCAAAAATAGTTTCTATTTGTGCACTTTCATTTATTTCTGTGCTCAATGTAAATTGATATAAAATGTAGTGAAAGGAGCTGATAATTATATGCAATGCTCTAAGGTGAATTAGGGTACACTAAGATGGCAAATCCATAATGGAAAGACACTAGCATAAGGGCAGGTTTCATAGCTAAGGTAACATTGGAAATGCGTTTGCACATGTTTCACTCTCATGTTCAACTTTCAGTTTCATTCATTCCTTGTGATTTTTGTACGCAACGAACAGAAATTCCGCACAAGCTATACAGAAATCAAATTAATCAAGTAAAGAAAAGAAACATACTAATGGTCAGTTGCACCGCCATAGCTTGAATTTTAAGCATCACTTGAACAACAAAAACTGACGAATATAAATAAATAAATGAATAATAAAATATTGATAGCAATGTTCGCAATACATTTGATTATTAATTTTTCATGCGATATCGTTCAACTAAGCGACGTTTATAATTTAAGGAGCAGCGGTACAACCATTTGTTTGCATTCAAAATCTCAGTAAAGATATATTATTGACACGTACATGAAATGAACTTCATCATTCTGTTCGCTTGATGGATTATAGTTCTCTTCATTTTGTTCTACGTTGTCATTTCCAATGATGTTAAGAATAAATATGATTGAGATTCTGAACATCATTGCTAAGATAACAACAGAGAAACCAAAACTACTACGTTAGTAAGAAGCGAATAATTTCTGTTCTTTGCTGAGGAATGGCATTGCAAAGTGTTGAATATCATATTAAAAAGAAAGCATGATGAAATGAAGAACATGAGGACTGATTTATGTTTTAATGATCTTAAGTTTGATGATTAATCTGTAGGAAAGATAACCAGAATATTGTATGAGCATGCGCTTAGAACACACACGAAAGAAGGGGAACACATAAACATTTAGCAAACAATTGCTGACTTACCTTGCTGTGCTGCGATGATGGAGCGGTTATTGGCTGCGATTCTGTTAAAGTAGGAGATAACTGACCATCACTTGTGCTATTAGCGCATGGTAGCCGTTGCTCTTGTACGCTCGCCAATCTACCCAAAAAAAGCATTTTGAATAAAGCAAAGAAACAAAAATATTCTTTCAAATTCAAAATTTATTTGCACTTTACCGTTTTAATGTTACTAATGTTCCTGTGAGCTTTTTACATCGCCGTAATGCACTTTCAAGTCGTTCCGGTTCTTCTTTCAAAAACTTTTCTTCCCTCACTACTTTTTCCATTTCAGAGCTAAGAAGATTTTTCATCGCGTCTTGTAATCCAGGAAATCTTTGGAATTCATTATATTCAGTACATGACAAGTTTAAATGAAATAATGATATACCTTAGTTTCAGATCTGCAACAGTTTTCGAACTCTTGCTCAAAATAAGTGCCATATTTTCTACGTCTGACATATTTACTCTTGTTTTACGATTAATAACATTTCCGCGTAACTCTTCAACAGTTGCTTCCAATTCTGTTAGATCTTTCTCAAGACGTAGCATTTCTTGTTTGTAAAGATCTTCTTCTCGGCTTAGTCGAAGCTTTTCTTGATCAATTTCTAAGACATGAAAATATATTTGGATAAATCATGAATATTGCGAAAATTTCATATTTTACCTGCTTGCCAAACTTGTTCTCCGCTTGCAAGAAGCATAGCTCGTATTTTGATGAAAGTATCTTTAATAGTTTCTCTTACAGAATGGGCTTGTGCTTGGGATAGACGTCTGAGATTGCGTACTTCTGTTCTAAGATCTTTCGCTTTTTTTTGAAGACCTCTAAGCTGGTTGTACATCTCGGGAGTCAACTGTAGATCCCGGTAAATATGACGGCTGTTGTCGTATTGTGCTGGTGACAGAGATGCAGGTTTTGGTGGTGGAGCTGGTTTTAAACGGTCACGTTCTAGTGCAAAAACAAAGCACATTACAAATGCAAAATATTTATTTCTACTATATCTACAGCACGCAAGAAATACTCAAAATTCCAAAATCAATTTAAAATTTATAATCTACCAATTAGAGCATCAAGTATCGCGTCTAGGTCAAATAAATTAAATTTTCATCAATATATTTATCTTGAGACTTCTTGATTCGCTGCTTTGAATATTGAGCGAAAAATTATAACACAAGCTTCAGTTGATTTTCATTCCCGGAATGAAACCGCAAAGTATATATTCCACTAGAACATATATATATAAATATATGTATATATATATATATATATATATATATATATATATATATATATATATATATATATATACATATATTTATATATATATATATATATATATATATATATATATATATATATATATATATATATATATATATATATATATATATATATATATATACATATATATCGGTCTCAACTTATATTGAAGTAATTTATTGATTTTTCTGTTACGAATCAAGAGCATCTTGTGTTAAATTCATCATTCAATGTTTCATAACTATTGCACACAAATTCACTATTAAAATAAAATCTGCTATTAAATCAAATTAGTACCAATTAGTATATAAATCATAAATGTTCTAGTGGAATTTTTCATGTAATTTTGTTTCTGGTGATTGTATTTAATCTGTAGTGGATTTGTGACAAAAATCGTATAATATTCTCACCTTGAGATGAGGTGCGAGGCAATGTAGAAGACTTAATAGCTGGTTTAGGTGGTTTAGTGTCCGCTATGCAAGCATTGCACCACAGAAACACCTGTTAGTCAAAAGTCTGAATCCTTTAAAACCATGCTATGTTATAGTGCAATGTGTGGCATCATGCAATCAAAATAAATCTTGTACACCAATTAAAATATGAACCTTAATATCTAATATATCTATCATACGAAGCATCTTGCATAACGCATATTATATTTTAATAAAACAAAAAATTACAGAATACTCTAAAGTACAATAGTGCAAGTACTTACATATTATAATTTTACATATTTTACAGTTTGTTAAGAATTCAAGAGTTTGCCTACATGATAATTTTGGAATTAGTAATAGTAACCATTAGGAGGCAGCAGTGTCACAAATGTGAAATATTTTAAGTGATTAGTTCACATTATTATTTATTTGAACTCGTTATTTAGCCAATAATTTATTGTAACTGTAATCCTAGTTAGTATTGACCAAGCCGATGTTCAATTGTCGGAGGTGATTGACAGCCTATAGTTACTAGATGTTCGGTGGTTGCCAGGCATCAACTGTTAGACATTTGAATGTTGGCCCATTGTTGGATTAGGTATATAAAGAGCGTGAGCTAGGAGAGAGTGAGCCATTCAATACGAGTAGCTGTGAGCGATATTGTATTCATACGTGTTTAAAAAACAAATATTTACACTGTAACCGGTAAAAATAGATTATTCACAATGAAATTTGTGACAGTATTTTCAATTTGAAGGTAAGATGAAGTATGACTTCGATGGATTTAGTTGTCTATGGGCGAGTTTCACCAAAGCCAGTTAAATTTATCCAACGGTTATTTTATACGAAAACTATTGTTGATACAATTGTAACTATAGTTACTGACTCAAAATAACCTCTAGATAAATTTAACTGACTTTGGTGAAACCGGGCCTATGAAGGTAAAATCTCTTAAAAAATGTCTGCGTAAGGGAAGACCGCTGGAAAGGTCAGGAAACCAAAGATTTTTATAAAGTATTAGTACAACTTTAGCTCATCATTCGATTTGGTGTACATTAACCAAAACACTCAAAAATTTATTGGAGGTGACATTTTTTTTTCACTCCCATCAGGCATCGACCAACATTTTTAAATTTCTTGAAATTCTTAGCACATATGTCTCTATTGCGAGATCCATGAGCTGAATAGGTATTTTTGCAGCCAGTGCTTGGACTATAATAGATTTAGAGTTACATGCATTTTTCTGTTTGGATTTACATGTCAAATGTTAGTCGTCTGAGCAGAATTTTAAATGTATAGTTTAAAATCAACCTTGGTCATAACTTTTCGCTGATTATTATTGAGATGATAATTGTGCAGGACCGGCGTTCTATGAATTAATCTAAAGGATAAATTATGGGAAAAACTGATGCTATACAAGTAGCTATCTAACAATACGGCGACTTTGATCTCATGGTCTATTTCAGTAAAGAACGGTTTAAGGCTAAATGGCGATTGTTTACAAAATTCCAATATTTTATTTTTCATACTTTTTGATATTTAACTCGTTATATCTTTGATGTCTTTGAATATTTTCGCATGAAATTTTAACTTCGATTTCTCTGTAGTATTACCCTAAAATTGAGCCTAAATAAACCTCCAAATGAGTTTTAGACCGAGATATGATTTTTCAAATTTCTTCGTAGGATTTCACAAGTTTTAACATTCAACCGCAAAAAATGTGTGACGAAATTACGAGATTCGAGAAACCAACTATCATATATTAAATATTAAAATATGAGCATCAAGTCTCAATTTCATTTAGAGAAGAAGATATGTTATTTTAAAGCTGCGCGTATTGACTGGCCGTGCGCACCGCGCCAAAAGATTGCGCGAGCGTCGCTTGTGAGTTCAAAAATTACGCAAAAAAGTAACGCGGTTACTCCAGTTGTAACAAGTTTTCAATTTTATGTAAAATAGAATAACTATTCTTATTCTTTTATTTTGATTGCAATATGAACACAGAAGTCACTATAATATCATACATCGGAACAATTTAAATTCGATTATTTACACGGGCATACAATAGTTTCACACGCAGATTTTTTAGCATTACAAGAACAAAAATTTTTCTGTGATATTTCCATCGCAGTAGCTCCTTCATAATAATCAAACATTAAATTACTATTTTCGATTATCCAGCCAGATTGTTTGAAATCTTCAGATGAGATTTTTGATTGTATCGTTTATTTATCAAAGACATCGTGAATTCGTGATATATTTTTGAATGGCGGCAGTTTAACTATATTATAAAATTTTTCTTCCGCTGAATTATAGCGTAGAGAATTCATAAGTTTACGATTCGCTTTGGATTTATTTTTTGGATCGTATAAATAAGAAATTAAATTATTTATATCTTCTTCAGCAGTCTTGATAGGTATATCATTTAAATTAGCTAGGCCACTTAGTTCATCATCACACTCTCATGATAGAACCATCGAGGAAATGTCACGAGAGTACTTTCATGACAGTACTATCATCGTTAAAACGAAGCTTAACTGATAATACGCAAAAGTGTGGATGCGGTCCCGAATATAGACAAAACTGGAATACAGAAATAGAGCCAGATGTATTTTTCAATGACATATTGTAGTGCGACAATCAAACGGAAATTCTTGATTTACATTATGCTAGAATTGGATAGAAGCTTCTCGGTCGAAACTTGGACTGAAATCTAGCCGAAAAAAGTATAATGTAATTCAAGCTTTATGATGTGTGCAAAACAGTACGTGTTCGTGAATAAATTAGATCATACAGGTTTTGCAGAACTATAATACAACTGTCCACAGTTGCAGTTGCGCAAATGTTTGCCGCGGAGCTCGCGGCCAATCAATACGCACAACTTTAAAATTACATATCTTTTTTTCTATATGAAATTAAGACTTGACACTTTACAGAAAACTGCCTTATGAATTATATTTTCATACATGATAGTTGGTTTCTCGAATTTCGGAATTTCGTCTCTCAACTTTTGCGATTGAATGTTAAAACTCGTGAAATTCTACGAAAAAAAATTGAAAAATTATATCTAGATTTTAAATGAATATTTAAAAGTTCATTAGAGTTCATTTCCAAGAATGAACTATAAAAAAATCGAAGTTAAAATTTTATGCAAAAATATTCAAAGGCACTAAGGATATAGCGAGTTGAATATCAAAAAGTATGAAAATTAAAATATTGAAATTTTGAAAAAAATCATTATTTTGATATTGTTCCTTCACTTCAAAGTAAAAATTAACTTCATATTCGTATTCAGAGTCCTCGAAAACATAAGAAAACTGATTTCAGACATTAATAAGGCGTGGTTACACTTTGCTATTTCTAAACATATTTTTGGGGATGTCCCGCTCGCCTATTAACACAACGGCGTCTGTACTGTGTATTATATATTTAATTCATTGAACTGGGCTGGCTCCTGGAGTATTAGAATCACTGCATACAGAGAGCTTGGAAAAATTGGAAACAAATGAAAAACTAGTAGATTGTTTGACAAGTAGAGAAAAGTAAGAGTTTACTGGCGAGTGTAAATGTTTCAATTCACGAGCGAGAGTAACGAGCGCGAGCAAGTGAAATAAATTTACACGAGCAAAGTAATACCGCTTTTCTTACGTGTTGAACATGCTATTTTTTTGTATACTTGATGGAAAAACTTGAGTGGAAGACGCCTAGAATAGAGATAATTTTCTACAAAAATACTAATCAAGGTTGTGTTCTTGCAAAAACGTAGCTACGGTTTTGACAACTGCCTAGCAAAAGTAAAAACAATATTAAGAATTAAATTGTCAGAAACGTCAGAAGCTAAATTCGCGAAATTCTGGACGCAGCTAAAGAAGCGACTTCACATTTGTTTTCGGCGAAATCGACAGAATTATCGTTTTCTTATATGTTTAACCTGTAATTTTTTCTTAATTAGATCAAGGCTGTCGCTTGGGCGCGTGTCATAGTGCATTTTTTGTTTGTTATTTTTAGCGCATTTTTTGTAAAAAAGCGCTGTTATATTCACTTTGGCTGTTTGGCTGGCCGGCTGGCTGGCTGGCTGGCTGGCTGGCGTGACGCTGAGTTCTCAGCAACTATACTATTTACAGACTTGAAACTGGTACTAAATAAAAGCTGCTGTTTCGTAAGTTTGCACAAATTGCTTTAATTCAAGCTCAGTGATTGTGGAAGATTAAATTATTCAATTACTTGTTTCAAGTGGAACAATGCCCATAGATATATATGACATTAGGGATATGGCAACTAAAATTTATTAAAGTTGATAAAAATTTAGTTACAACTTTCGCCGCACGTGTCACTATTATTATGTACAGTTGTCAAATCTGTCCGGGATTCATTCAATGACTTGTTTGACGCGAATTTGAAGCTTATTAGAATGAATTATTATTATTGGATGAAAATTTGTTTACTTTTGGTGTATTTTTTTTATATAGCTTTGATAAAGATCAAATTATCATTTTAAGGTACAATACTTGACCTCCCGTCAGTCAATAACTAAACAATGAAGATTAAAAGGTATTTTTGAGTTTGTACATGCATAAATTATGTACCTATCAAATAGTCAACTTGAAGCTAGTACTAAATTGAAGCTGCTGTTTCGTAAGTTTGCCCAAACTGCTTGATTTCAAGCTCAGTAATTGTGGGAGATGGTAATTTACGAAATATCTGAAGTAACAAGCATTCATGAGCGGTCAAAAATGCGCTTTCATCATCTAGATGATTCTTCCATTTTTTAGAAAAAAGCGCTATTATATTCACTTTGGCTGTCTGGCTGGCTGGCTGGCGTGACGCTGAGTTCTCAGCAACTATACTATTTACAGACTTGAAACTGGTACTAAATAAAAACTGCTTTTTCGTATGTTTGCACAAATTGCTTTAATTCATGCTCAGTGATTGTGGAAGATCAAATTATTCAATTACTTGTTTCAAGTGAAACAATGCACAAAGATATATATGACATTATGGATATGGCAACTAAAGTTTATTCAAGTAGATAAAAATTTAGTTACAACTTTAGCCATCGGTGTCACTATTATAATGTACAGTTGTCAATTGTCAAATCTGTCCGGGATTCATTCAATGACTTGTTTGACGCGAATTTGAAGCTTATTAGAATGAATTATTATTATTGGATGAAAATTTATTAAATTTTGGTGTATTTTTTTTTTAAATAGCTTTGATAAAGATCAAATTATCATTTGAAGGTACAGCACTTGATCTCCCGTCAGTCAATAACTAAACAATGAAGATTAAAAGGTATTTTTGAATTTGTACATGCATAAATTTTGTACCTATCGAATAGTCAACTTGAAACTAGTACTAAATGGAAGCTGCTGTTTCGTAAGATTGCCCAAACTGCTTGATTTCAAGCTCAGTAATTGTGGGAGATGGTAATTTGCGAAATCTCTGAAGTAACAAGCATTCATGAGCTGTCAAAAATGCGCTTTCATCATCTAGATGATTCTTCAATTTTTTGTTGCTAATTAGAAAAGTGTTGCTGATTGGTGAATTTGCACTTTTCTCTACTGATTTCTACATATCAAAATTAATATTTTCCATCAAGTATACAAAAAAGTTTATTATTAACCTAATAAGGATTTTATTCCATATAAAAGTATTTTCATAATACCTGCATTGAAACAACGCGTTTCAACGCCTGTTTTGTCAGTCGAAACAAGACAATTGTAGACAAATGCGAGTGTAGCCGGGCAGGAGCAGGCTTGTTTCTGCCCGAGGGGAGAAACAAGCTTGTTTCTGCCCGCTGAATTAATTTTTTACATCGTTTCATCCCTGGCAGAGTCGCATTTGTTCATTGTCAATCTCTGAATGAAAATCATATAACCTCAGTTAATTTGACAGTTGTTGTATTCGGAACTGTAAATTGAATTAAAAAGACGCTTAGTTTTGCTTGCTACCTGCAAAATCAAAAGAAAAATATTCACTTTGTTATGACAGATTTGTAATGTGGAAAGTTTCAATGCAGGTATTATGAAAAATACAGTGTGTGGCACGGGACAAAACACGATTTCAGCAGAGGGTGATGCCAGCCCTCGCTTCGCTCGGGCAAGCAACGCTCACCCTCAGCTGAAATCGTCTTGTTTCGTCCCTAGCCACACAATATACTATTTCATAGTACCTGCATTAAACAATACATTTGAACGCTTGTTTTGTCAGTCGAAACAAGACAATTTCAGACAAATGTGAATGTAGCCGGGCAGAAAAAAATTTGTTTCTGCCCGCTGAATCTGTTTCTTACATCGTTTTATCCCTGTCAGAGTCGCATTTATTCATTGTCAATCTCTAAATAAAAATCATATAACCTCAGTTAATTTGATAGTTGTTGTATTTGTAACTGTAAATTAAATTAAAAACACGTATTAATACAACAATGCCAAGACATACATCTTATTGATAAAGCACAAGCAGCTTCTATCAAATTGTTACCTACAAAATAAAAAAAAAAAAAAATTGCTTTGTTATGACAAATTTATAATATGGGAAGTTTCAATGCAGGTAATATGTGGCACGGGATAAAACAAGTTTTCAGCCGAGGGTGATGCCAGCCCTCACTTTCCTCGAGCAAGCAACACTCACCCTCGACTGGAATCGTCTTGTTTTGTTTCGTCCCTAGCCACACAATATACTATTGTTTGATTTTAAACCTTCATATGAATAGATTAATCGAATTTATCACCAACAGGCTCAATAATTATGATTGAACCGATAATAATAAATATTTTTTCACTCTGTGTATGTCCAAATTGACTGCTTCAAGAGAAACAATGACGACTATATGATTTCTCAAATCTTCTGAATTATTCGGAGCATTTCATACCTATGACCCCACAAATAAAATTATTAAATCAAGGAGACAACGGTTTTCGAATAGACGAAAAAATTAATGAAATTATAGGTTTCATTATTGTCCAGCATTAAGCTTGTAGAAACTTTATTTAAATATTTGTAAATTAATATTAGGTACATAATGATTTCCCATTAAGTAGAATCATCAATAATAACTGATGAAATGAATTAGAACATTTTTTTTAACTCAAGTCCAGTCATTCAATCCAGTAACTGTTGCACCAATTGTTAATTAGTAATTATCAAATAAATAAAGTTATTCGGCGATTGAAATAACAGACTTTAAAGAAATACTTATTATTAGATATGTAATTATAAATAGAAATAAGTGTGTGAACACCTTTTACCAAGTACCAACAATACAAAAGGATATATCGTGCATATAGAGATATTAATTGAAACCAATATTTGATATACATCATGCATTCGCAATCTAAGCGTGCTATTAAGCTTAAACAAAACTAAGTAAATATAGAATAATATACTATACGTAAAATTACAGGCCATTATAAACCTTAGAACAAATACAGAACTTAAAAAATATCGCATACTTTCATGATTCGGAATTTGTACAGATGAATACATAAAACAATATTTTCAATAAGATTCGAAGATAAAGCATGTATACCTACATAGTACAAAAATATTTCTTGTACAAATGTGCACAAAAGCATGCTTTACATAAATAGTTTTAAAATAGGAAGTACTACTTCACATACTAAAGGTACTTTGCCGTACGTAACTAGTAATAACGTGCGACAAATTACTGTAGCATATATAAAATGATCAAATTATACAATATCTTTAAAAATTTCCAGATAACTATATTTTTATGTTTTGCTGTTACAGAAAAGATCAACGATGATATATGGATAAATGAATAGAAAAAATTGTATATATTTCAATATAAACTTCATAAAAACTCTTAGAATCACAAGATATTATCATATCCATCAATAAATATTTAATTATAGTATAGCTACGAATATTTTATCGTACTATAAGTTTAAAATTGAATAAATCAAATAAATTGAACTTGCAGATATAAATGTGATATTTTAAATGACATAAGATTATTTTTGATAAGTTGTTTCAAATTTATTAATTAAATTGACATTTATTACAACTCACTGACAGGTGATATGCCACCTCGAAGTTATATCTTTTTAAATACTATCCGGCGCTTTCGCTGAAAGTTTCAATAGATGTATTGCAAAAATTTGGTAATAAAATTAATAAAATGGTTTGAAAACATTTAAACAAATTTAAAAAGTTCTTTAATGAGGCACTTCGGTTCATTTGTTACAAAAAGTATTGTATGCAGCACGGATACTGAATGACCGACATTATTGTCATGAATGAAGTTGGCTGCACAAAGCTACGCCTTGAGCTTCACTCTCACCTTCGCCTCATGTTTCGTCTTCGTCAAGTGCTACCAACTGCACCCTGGATAATAATATCGGTCGTTCGGTTCTTGTAGCATAATATACTAATTTTGGCTTCCAAAACAGTAGAATGAACATTAAAATTGTTTATACTTATGGATAGCTATATTTTTATGAACACAATTTTCTAAAGCCTTCTACAAACATCTGAATTGGTAATTTATGTGTAAAGTGTAAAGTTGAGCATGAGGCTAAGTATTTGATGACAAGGCTTTTGTAATTGATTTTTCCATATAATCTCTTTTTTATTTTATTATAGCAAGAATAATAAGTAAGCCAATGAGAATATTGAAGTTCCCATTTCTGAATTATCAAACCACTTTTTGCTTATTTGGGCATTTTTTTCTCAGTAATTATAAAGTTAGTGATATTGATTTTTACTAGAAAAACAACTAGATCCTATTACGCGTTCGAAAATTCACTCGGAGCAACCCGATTAGGTACATAGAGCTGATAGATCAGCCTATATTATTTGTCCATTGTTTCCATGTGTCCATTTGTAAATCTATTCATATTGAAATATATCAATTTTCAATAAACTTTCATAAATATCTTTGAAAATTTAGAAGCATGAAGTTACGAAGTAGAGTTGCATGGAAGATTATGAAATTGAATAACTAAACAAACGTGCAGGTGTGAACAAACTGGGTATATTACAAATAAGTTAGTACAAGAAAAACAAACAACTCAGAATGTTGTATTGAATGCAGCCGGTCTGAGGTCCACCGGGAAATTGCCCTCGGATAGAGGGCGAATTGAACGTGGTACATAATATTTACCTGTATGTTGTGGCGAATGTTGCTTTGGTGAATTCATATCTGGAGGCTCATCGCTGAACGACACGGATTTCTCGAAGGAAACTGATTTGTCTGAAAAATTAGCATTCTTTAGGACAGAGTTTATTTTCTGTATTCAGATTTGCAAACATATCTCTGAAACAATAGAATTCAGAAGTCTTCGAACGAATTCTAAAATTAAGTTTGAAATAATAATTCTGAAACTTTTGTTCCATTCACTAGAAAATTACTTATTGAAAATCAATAGTATGCTATTCTGTGATGCATTATGCACTGAACTTAAGTAAATACTTGAATACATAAGACAGCATATTAGAAATACTGGAGCTCACTCTGCTACAAAAAAAATTGAACAGGGTGATGCATTTTAGATTGCCATTTTTTTTTTGTTTCAACTCAAAATCGGTAATATGCGTTCAAAAAAAAAAAATTGTGGAAACTTGAGACCTTCACTTCAATTTTAAGAAGTCACTGAATCGATTTTAACTAGTTGTCACAGGGGTTTTTTACAATTTTTGTATTCCGTAAAATTTTTAAAATTTTCCTTATCATTCTTATAGTACATTAGCTTCAAAAAGTCCATTGAATTGAGTCTGCAAGTGGGGTATGCCTAGGGTTGCCACCCGTACTCTATTATAAAGTATTGTACGTTATTTTGGGTAATTGTACTCTATACTTTATAAGAACAATAAAGTACGCGGAAATACTTTATTTCGCATAATTTTATTTCTCTGGGATTCATTCCACATAAAATATACAAGAAAAGCTTGATTGTAAGAATTTCTGCGTGGAACAAAACGACAGAGTTACTGGAGTCAATGACGTTATCGATTGTTAGCGAAAAGGTTTGATAATTGACAAATATACAATATATTCTCTGGTGATTACCAAATTTTCATGTTCATTTTAAAGTGCATAAAAAAATTAATCACTTATACTCTGTAACTTAAATATGGATTGTAAATGAGCTGTTTAACAGTGATAATTATTTGTTAAATGTTGCTAGAAGTAATGAAAAATATGTTCTAAAGCAAAATGATGGAGTAAAATAAATCGTACTTTATTTTGACACAATGTACTTTTTTTTTCTACTTTTAATAACCAATGTACTCTATTTGCTCAGAAAAAAAGTGGCAACCCTAGGTATGCCAGTAAAATCTTCTGGATTTTTTCAAACCCCTGCCGCATCGAAGTTTTGATTCTGGAACCTGGAAAAGTCTAAGTACTAATTGATAGACCAAAACGCGAAACAAAGTTTCCAAAATGTTACGACGATTTTGTAATGAATTCAAAATAGCTAGAGTGTATACATGATTTATGTAGACCTTAATTTATGATTGTCATTTTAAGAGCTTGTAAAATCTTCTTCAAGTTGAATATTTCAGATCAATAAGAATCAAATCAACTATAACGTATTAGTCTGCGGTACAGAGCCTCTTTGTACCAATTTTTCAACACACCTCTAAAACTTTATGTGTGACTTCATTTTGATGAATCCGACAGCTTATGTATCTATGAAAATTTTCGAAATTGCTGTATCATGTACGTCGTAACTTCCATCTCCAACATGTCAAAACTACAAATTTTGTTTGATTACTAATATACAGTCAAAATTTTCAGCATTGATAACTAAACATTTGTTTCTTCTATCGTTTGAATAAGACGCCATATTGTAACACTGTGTAAAAGACAAAAGTAGTCTATTTTGGTAACTGTATAAAAAGCATCAATATTTTTGGACAAGTACAAAAAATAAATCACTTTGCATCGCAAGAGTTGTGAGATGCATACTACTTACGGATGAAAAGAGTAATAACACACAAGTAGTCAGGTGAGTTTGTGTTTCCATGAGTATGTAAAGTGCCATAGATGTAGCAAAATATATTATGCTCTATGTGACCTCACTTTGACTAATAATAATAATGATAATGATAATAAATGTAAAATGTCATTCATTGATCAACATAAATGTTATGGAATCATAACGGGTTTAGTTTGCTTGGTTTCTATAATAATTACAACAAATTGTAAAATGTTATGTAAAAAAATATACATACAATTTATGACATTTATTACTACATACGTTAACAAAGCGCTTTCACAATATATGTCAATAATTTATGTATAAGTACACAACTAAGCAAATAAATTTACTATTATTTTTATTGTATACCATGAGTTTATTTTAAAGTGAGACATAGGATGTTTCATACTTATGGTTACGTAATAAAGTGCCCATTTTGATATAAGTTTAACTGGATTGTTCTACCTAAATATGAGAAAGCTACAAAATAATACGAATTGAATTGAAATATAATCTAATAAACTACAATAATAATACAATCACAAATCACCATACATAACTGAATATACCGGGTCTTTATATATGTTATAGATAGCTCACATATCGTGTGGTAACAAGAAATACAAATTCCTGAACAGTATTTCAAGTATTCTTATTGGATCATATTTGCAAGTCTGAATAATCTACATATTTCTTATACAGAAGCTAAAATATATTTAAAAAAAATACATTTCCTGCATGTCATAAGTATGTAATGGAGAACAGCAGAAAATATAGATACGAATAAATGAATTATGTATTTATTAAAAAAATTACCTAAAAAATAGCCTAACAAAAAAAAAGTAAAAACCCAACTTGGTAAGAAATGAAAATATTAGCAAGCTAGTGCTCATAAACTTTCAAAAAATATAACTCGAGTATTTAAGCTCGAATGCAAAGATTTATTTTTCTGGAGAATATATATATATATATATATATATATATATATATATATATATATATATATATATATATATATATATATATATATATATATATATATATATATATATATATATATATATATATATATATATATATATATATATATATATATATATATATATATATATATATATATATATATATATATATATATATATATATATATATATATATATATATATATATATATATATATATATATATATATATATATATATATATATATATAAATTATATAATTTTTTTTAAGTTGATATAAATATTTCCTTTATTTTTTGAAATACAATTTGCACCTTTCTTCAATACGAGAAACTATTCTCTTTGGACTAAAATCTATGGAAACCATGTCCTTAAGAAATATGTATTTGAATTTTGTAAGGGTTGTTTATAAGTAAGCAGACGGGTTTTTCGGCTCCAAAATAAATGTTTAAATCGTTCGTTCAGACCAATGCAATCCGAATTCATGGTCTTCATGTAACTTCAAACACATAAAGAAAGTATTAATTTTACCACTTGTTGCACCAACAAATATTGCTGAAAGTTTGTCGATATTAAAATTAAAAGACAATATAATAGATAAATGTTTTTATAATATCCATGAATTATTGTTAACTTGAATGTTTAATTTTCCATTGACTTTTTCGTATGTATTCCTGCATTACGGAAATAGAGATATTATTATTATTATTATTATTATACTAAATCCCATTTCTTTTAATCAATTTCCATTCAAAAATCCAATGGAAAGAATCAAATTATTGAATATTTTTAAACTTGAATCGTTTTCATGTATAGGTGTTATCAAAAAAATGTCTCTAATTTTAGTTGTACAAAGAATGGACAATAATTAACCATACTTGTCGGTTTTTGGCATGGATTGTTCAAAAATGTTGAAAGTTGTATTAAAAGCGTCACTGGCATACACAAAAGCGAAAACCGTCCAGTACCGTGTACCATCGCAATCCTTACTAGCCAGATGCAGACTATATTTAGTAAAAATTTATTTTGTTTTTACCCACAAGAAGCCTTAAACTAAAACCTTCAGAATATCTTCTTTGGACATGGCTCGGAAATATTTGTCAATGCTAAGAAGATTTAAGAAAAAGAAAACTGTGATCTTATCTCTAAAATTTTTCAAAGAATTTTAGCGATCAAATCAGAGTAAAAAAATTAGCAATGCTGCAGTATCACTCTATAGAAATGTTGAAGGCGCATTCAATGACATCACAATAATATAAAAATTCTCGATGTTTTCAGGCGTTCTCTCCCAATGAATAATTGGAATTAAGGTCATTTCTATATATTTAGTTATTGATGGAATCGGCGCAAATAAAATTACTTTCCTTAAAGTTATGAGCACAGCCCAGAGTTTTTTAAGAATAGAATCGAGCATGCAACAGTAAATATTTTTTAGAGATGAGATTAGAGAATTTTTAAAAAGAATAGGTGTGATTATTTAGATGACCTGAGACAGGTTTAGTTTAGAGATGAAAATTAAACTAGACATCAAACATTAATCATTCAACATGTACCTAAGCTCATGCTTATCAAAACACAAATGCTTCACGAATTAATAATTTCTGTAATGAGTTGTATGTAGATATGCATGATATGAATATAATATTGAAGGAAATATTCTACATTTGAGTATAAACATAAAAAGAAAAAGATTAAATAAATCTCTCGTAGTTGGGCACAATCAATTTACAGCGGTATTCTTGAAAAATGATTGCAATAAGATTTAATACTAGCAATGCAACAGATATTATTATACCAAGCTCAGTAACTGATATGATACATTTTCGTAAGAGAATAAAAACAGTAATGCAGGACAAAATGCGAAAAGTTTCTAAAATAGTTATTTGTGTATCAAGGCCGTAAAGGTTATCTTTTTATTTCTAAAACATTGCAATTGTAAATCTTAGTTGCCGTTGAAATTGTTTTATTTTATTGTATCAAAGTGACATTTGTAAAAAATGCGTATCAATTTCTTGAATTGTACGAACTATTAAGGTTGACGGAGGAATATAATATGTATTTCGGCAAGAACTGTATCAAGCAATCCATATAGGTAGGTATTAAATGTTTATGAAGTAGCTTTTGACAGATCAGTCCTAAAAAAGTAGTATTTGACAGATCAGTCCCAAAAAGTAAAATTTGACAGATGTGTACCAAAAAGTGAAACTTCACGGCCGCAAAAGGGGCCATAGAAACAGCTTTTTTGATATGATCGCCTAAAAAAAACTTTTTTGTCATGATCACCTAAAAAGAAAGTTATCTATCCAGTGCAATTGAATATCCCAGTTTTTTTTTTTTTTTTTAATTTCAGTTGTCATCTACAGATCGTACCGCTAGCACCTCGTATCTGTAAATTGGCCGTCGCCACAAACTAGCTAGTATGCGTATGATCAAAGTACATACTAACACTACTCTATTCCACACATTTTGTTTCTCAGAAAATAAGTAAGGTCTGGCGGGCCTGGGATCTTGCTCTATTACTTTTTTGTTTTTCTTATGAAAATATATCAATGAGCTCTGATAAAATTTGCGATTGTATATGTTGAAATTTCATTCCCTGAAAACTGTGTTTATAACAATTTTGAGAAATCAAATCATAATTATTATATAACAAAACCGCAACAAATGTTGGAATCATTTTACAAAATTTTCCAAAATTTCTTAAGAAGATTAGTTAGACAAGCCCCAACTTGATGATTTCCTGTAGAACATTTTTAAATATGAGCCCCAGTTTTGACTTCAAGGCTTCTTCTGTTCTGCGATAAATATGAGCTCAGTTATTTCAATTTTGAAACCAAAGCAATAACGATAGAATTATGAAATTCCTGGCTGAAAAATAATCTCAAATAAAAAATGCTAGGCCAACTGGGAAAAGCAATAAAAAATATAGGAGGGCAGGCAAAAATGAGAAACAGCGTTATTTTTAAAAAATCACAAGACAACATGCCTAATAAGATTATATAACTTACGACAGCTAGTTTTGCCCAACTTCGGGGCTTTTTCTGTACGAAGATACGAGTCATCTGTCAACAAAGTGAAATGCTCTAACCAAGTAATTTACCATCAATTTTTAGATACGTACAAAATTGAAGCACATAAGTTACAATAAAATTGAATTTTTCAACGTAATTAATTCTTAGTCCAAACTTGGCAGGCTACTATGTTAAACGAATTTTATAAAATATTCAGTACCCACTCCGAATAATAGTGAACTATATGAATTTATTTAATTATTTGCACCATAATTTCAGTATGGGTAATTATTGAAGATTTGTTAGAGTAAGAGGAAAAGCAAACAAATGTATGTATCATTATTCTGTCTACTCATATTCAGCATTACTTCTTATTGAAAAACACATTGTACAGATGTTTATAGATCTTTCATCCATAACGGACGAAAGTATGAATTTGAAAAAATTAAAATATTGTTTGGCCGCCCGCATTCAGTGTAAGAATTGGTGGATTTAAAAAAATTTCTTCATTTTTGAGGGAGCTAAGTTCAGAATGTAGCATATTACCTCTGAGGGGAGAGATATTTCATGACAGCCGGGTAATTTATTATATAACCGAGAAGCGAAACTCCGTGCGTCAGATAAAGCGCAAAGCTATGTTGGGATTCCCACCAAATATATACTATTTTATTCTTCAAAATAAAGTTTTTATCCAATTTTGTTCTTCTTTAGCTGAAGTAGTAGTCTATGAAAACAAAGAAAACAAATGTTTTCTAGATAATTTGATTACATTGACATTTGCTAGATATTTTCATAATAATTATAAACAGTAAAAATGTCGAAAATTTCGAAAGCGATATGAATTTTTGAAAGTATTCATACATGTATCCATAAAAATTGTAAGTAGTAAAGATATCAGAGAGTAATAATAGTGTAATGGAGCAATATGCTCGCCACGAGTTGAAACAAGTTGCTAGGAAACCGTTGCAAAAGCTTTTCCTCAGAAAAGCAAGAGCCCATACATCAAATTCTATATTAAACTTATTATTTGATAATAATATCGCTTCTTCAATATATTGATAGTTTAATTGATGTATTATTATTATCAACAGGTTTTTCTGACAGCACTGATTATCTTACTTTATGACTGCTTCTAGACAGCTTTACGTAAAAATTGCCCACCAATGAGATGAATCTGTCATTTCCCATCCGCGAGCCAGTGATTGCAGTTGAAAATTGGATACTTATTTACAAAATTATAATAATATGACAGTTATTAATCTCTTAGAGATTGAGAAATGTGTAATTTCTAACTGCAATGACAATCTTATGGCTGAAAATTGGGCGAAAATGTTAATGCCGGATTATATAAATCAGTTATAAAGATTTTAATAAAGGATAAAGTAAAATAATCTACGTTGTCAAAAATATTAATAATATATAATGAAACAACAATGAGATTATCTTTATTGAAAGTTTGATATGAAATTTTTTTGTCACACGTGCACCGAAAGTACTCTATAACTGAATTGAATTCTATTTTGAAAGTTCTCAACTCCAAACCTTGACAACAATTATAATTGTTCATTATTCCCCTGCTGAGAGGAAAAAAATGATAATAGTGGATCATGAATGCTATTGGCATTTTTTTATCTCATTGTTACAATGTTAAATTAACATATGAAAAAAAAGATGGGATGTGTTTGTTATAATTTTTGCATCTACTGTAAACGTGATAGCATAGATAATTTAATATAAATCAATAAAATAAGCCGTGTAAGTTATGTTTCGTAGTATTATTCTGTAAATGTGATCGCAACTGCAAAAATCGATAAGATACGTTTTAATAAATCCAATTATATCTCAAAACAGAAATGGATGTCTTCGGTGCACTTGTTATAAAAAGTATCGTATTCAACATGGATACTGAACGACTGTCATCATTGACACGGATGAAGTTGGCTGCACAAAGCTACGCCTTGAGCTTCCCCCTCGCCTTCTCTCTCGTCTTCGTCGAGTAGAGCCAATTTCATCTTGGACAATAATGACTATAACATAATATACTATTATATACCGACTATTGCTTTTCTGATTTTATGAGTCCTCACCGACTTTCATAGCACTAATTTTAATGGATACATATATGAATAATTTGGTTCATAAATTCAAGAAATGTCTCTTTTTCCACTATTTTATATTAAAATAATTTTAAACCAATGTATAAGTTCAATTCTATAAACAATAATCCCTTTCACTTTTGAGGATGGCTGAGGTGCAGCCAAAACTGCAGAAAAGAAGCTAAATCAAATGATATGACTGAATTCCCAAAAATTTTATCATTCACATTTTTAATTAATTTAATTTTGTGAATTTATAAGTTGAGTATATGTTAATTACTTCAGTTAGTTTTATCTTGTATTTTGTGATGATAGTGTATTGATTGCGATCGGAAATATAAATGTTTATTTGTAATTATTTTGAAATTTGTGCCTCAAATCTAGAATCAGAAGTGGGATTCAATTGAACTTAACGCGAATTAGTGAAATGAAAATAATGTGAAATAAAAATGGAAAGTGCACCTAAAAACAGTGAAGAATCAACGTCACAGCATTTTGAAACTCCGAATTAAAACGAAGTTAGCAATTTATGCAGATGTTTTTTGATCAATTTTCAAAAGTGCCACAGTTTGCTTCATATCAAAGAAACTATTCGCCTTTTAATGGAGAGAGAAATTCCCCGTTAGTGAAGTCTGACTCTGACAGAAACAACTCAATGATCATACTAAAAGCTGGGGAAACACTTCAAGGAAGAGCATGGAAATGTTTTGACGATTGGATGGAGACCAATGGCAAGAAGTTGGGTCAATTTTGAAGGTGATTTTCTTACTGCATTCTCTGATCGTGAAACATAGCACACAAAATTACTACGACCAACTAATATGAAGAGCACCGATTTTACTGGAAGGTATTTGCGAATTTATAAAGAAAGACCACCAGAGCGTTTGAGACTGGAAATATCGAACATGTTTTCTGGAAAGTGCTTCAATGGCGATATAATAGGCCACAATAAGTATTAATGGAAAGCCACATCAACGTTCATACCAACAGAAAATCATGTATCTGATCAAGGTATCAAAAAATCGTGTTTCTGTATGCATTTTCTGTAAACGATTGGGACATACCGAATTCATATGTTTTAAGAAGCGTGGTAAGCCAGTAGTATGTTTTGTATCAATTAGAAGATGTTAAATCATGCTAATCGCAACTATTCCGACAAATGACATGAAGCATAAATTTACATACATTGTAGATTCAGGAGCACATTGGTTTATTATTTATCATCGAGTGATCAAAGTTGTCAATGCCAATATAATTCCGTCGCATCGATTCAAACTCTATATGGATTAGAAAGAGGAGAAACGCATACAATTGGATACTGTCGTTTGTATGTCACACTTCAAGAAGCAATATTAGAAATTTATTTCGTGGTTGTACCAGATATTACTGTCGCGGGTGTTGATACATTAATTGGTTGGAAACGATCAATCGTCCAGGTTCACAAATTGTTAAAAGAGAACACGGTTTAGAGCTTCAATTTTGCAGAGTAATTCAACCTGTTATTCACACAGTGCAAGACTGTGTACCATCAGGATTGGACAAGCGTCAAAAAAATTATTGAATGAACTTTTGGATTCTATGTGTTCCCGAATTCCGGTGATAGTTACAACAGGAACGTTGCAAATACAGCTGACAAAGCACGTGCCTTTACTTCATTGAAATTTCAAAACTTTCTTGACAAAATTACAGCTCACAGCTATTGGAGCTCCACGAGACAATGGCCAAGTAGAACGAGTAATGCGAACGTTGTTCAATCTCATAATAAGCACACTTACTGCAGTATATGTAAGATGAATTGTTATGACTGTACTGTAGAATGCTATGCCATCTGGCAATACGTTATAAAACTAACTTTCTTTGTAAACTATCATGATGATGAACATGTACTGTGTTTTCTCAACATTAAATCCATTCTTTATATTACATCTTAGTCTTTCTATTGAGTAACACGTGTAAATACATCACACTTACTAATGAGAAATAATCGAAATGTACAAGAGTCTTGCCACAAGTTCAAGCAGTGCTCAATGAATCAATCAGTCTAGTAACAGGATTTACTCGAAACGCACTCATGTTTGGTAGAAAACAACGCTTACTAGTAGAAGCGCACCTGTTAAAGAGAGTAAAACTCAAAAATTAGCAGATGTCAGTTATATGAGATTCGGAGCAAATAGAAGATCAGAACAAAGTAGACAGAAGCAACAACAATCTTTCAATGAGAAAAGATTGGAAGCAACGCCATTTCAAATTGGAGACGTGGTGCTGGTCCAGGATTCACAAAAAGCTGATTCTGATGAATTAGATATTAGATAATAGATATCCTGGACCATACGAAGTGGTTAAACTGATACAGAACGAATGTTATATGTTGAGAAGAAGGGATAAAAAGACAAAACTAACAAAAGTAGCCGCACATGAGCAACTTAGAAGTTGACCAAAGGACCAACAGATGGAAGAAAAATAAAGCAACTAATGTACCTCCCCAATTTTCTAGTCATTTGGTTACTTTTGTCGTAATGGACCTTCAATGGTTAACGAATCTTTAACGGTCCACGGACCATTAATGGTAAAACAAATCTTCAATGGTCAAAAGGATCTGCAATGATCAAACGGACCTTTAATGGTCAAATGAGCCTTCAATAGTCAAACGGGCCTTCAATGGTCAAACGACATTAACTGGTCAGATGGATCTCAGATGGCCAATAGTATTTTAAATGGTTAATTAGACTGAAATGATTGATAGAATCGTGGAGGATGAATTTTGAACCTTCGACGGTTGCTGAAATTGAAAGTTATTTGATTTGAGGCGCAAAAGTGTGCCGTTATTAGGATGGTCATGTTAAAGTTTGTTTTAAAATGTGTCGTACACTTAATTTGTATTTGTCAGAGAACTACATATTGTAACTAATAAATTTAATTCTGTGAGTTTATAAATTCAATAGTTGTTAATTACTTAAAGTAGTTATATCTTGTGATGTGAATTCGATGTTTATATTATATATTTTGATGAGAGTTCAATCACAGCTTTGCGCTATATTATAAACTCTCAGCTTTGAAGAAATACTTCCCACGTCAGATGTAATTAGCAGTTTCTAATCTCTAAAAGTGATTGTTTTAGCCCTCTACCCTCCCTATTTGAATCAAATTTATATCATAAAATAAATGGTCAATAGAATGTCTATAAATATTTTAATGTCCGACTAGTTTATTATTGCTGTCATAATAACATTGTTTTCAGGGTAGTTAGGTTACAAATAATGCCCTCGGGCATTATTTTGAAAAATAACAAACAAGTTGCCTAGTTACAGCAAGTAACTAGAGTAATTTCTCTGACAGAAATCACAATGACAGGAGATACATTACCAAAAATTTTGATTGAAATACAACAAAAATCGGACATTAACCATTGAAGGCAACACGGGTGTTGAACAGACAATAATGCCTACGGTCAACGTACACACCTCGGGCCAGAGGCCCTCGGAAAGTACACTGTTGACCTCAGGCATTATTGTCCTTCTAACACCCTTGATACCTTAATTACTATAATTGAATATGAAAACATATTTACACGTAAAATATGTTCTTGCCATCTTTTTAATCAATTCCAACCAGAGGTTTATTTGCAGATATTTCGTCATAAAACAACGTAAATTTTCTTCACTCTAATTTGAATAGCTTCAAAAATTTACAATTTGTTATTAAATTGGCACCCGAGTGTCACTCAAGAATGGTACCTCCCTCTCCAATAGTAAATGTTCCCTCATCGTATGAACGAGTTTTTTCGAGTTCCAGTGGTCGCTAAATGTCGAATTAAACAATAGTTTATATGAAAGTTTTTCAACTATAATTGAGAGAGAAATCATTGAACTATGTTGTCCTACTATGAATATTTCCAGCGAAATTTGCAGGCTCAATAGATGACGAAAAAATATTAAATTTCATCCGTCAAGAAAATATTTCTTTTTACTTATCCAGAAATCATACATTTTTGTACTAAAATATATAACGATCAAGTTATATTCATCTGTTTCAAAGTATCTTCAAATCATACACGTATTGAGTATAAGTTTTAAATGTACCCAAAAATGAACTGTACAATTTTTGTTTAGATACAATAGGGAAGTTATGTTTGCTTTTTCAATTACTTTTCAAAATCATTTCTCATTTTCAACGGTGGAAGAGTTTTTTTATTCTGCTTGGAGGGAGCATGGAGGGAGCATTTCTGGTTAATACGAACCTGGTAAAGATGCTGAACTAGAGCTGGAGTTTTTATCAAATTCATCGCCTATGGGACAAACACGTCAGTTAGCAAGTCTGGTAGATGGAATCCGAAGTACGTTTATTAACATAGAATATTAAGAGTAGAATAACGAGCACACAACAGTGCACCGCATTACGCATGTTCTAAAGTCACTTCTAAACCAACAACACCCGTTTTCAGAGCACAGACTGTGAGAGCACAACTCAGCAGCAACGGGGCTAAGCGCCAGTGGTTACTAACGTTTACATTTTTCTTTTCGGGATCGGCTTCACAACATTCAAAATTCTTAATTACCATCATAATTTATATCTAAATTAATTTTACTATAAAATTTTAATAGAGATTATCAGACCTTGATGTATTTCATATAATTATATAAATTTCAAAATATTTCAGAACTAAAAATTGCAGACACTAATAGGGCACATTGATATATTGAATTATATCTCCTAATGCAATTACTAGTCGTCAGTTCACATGTACTCTTAGTTTTCACAGAGAGTACGCTACAGAGTATTATTATAATTTAGTGAAAATCCTACTGAAATTTGTCCGTCGGTGGGATTACAAAGCCAGCATATTTGCACTGAGCTGTGAATATTTGCATTCTAACTATGTAGTATGTTTTTTACTACATTGTTGTTTCTGTAATTGGTTCACATATTTTGTAACGATGATAAAGTAATATGAAAAAATCTGAAATTGATTCTACAAATTTCTGAAATTTGTATTGACTTAGTTTGAAGATTCTTTGAATTTTCAATATTTTCTCAATAAGTAATAATGTTAGTTTTAAGATAGTCGTATTCAGAAGTTACTTCATCTTGGTAGCTTGCTTCTGAGTTCTGAGCTATGTAGCAGTGATGATCTGGGAGTACTCTATTCAGTGTTATAGCAACGTGCCTCTGATATTTTTAAATGCTGTTAGTTGGATGCCGTCTGATCACTTCTACTTGTTGGAATCAAATTTTTAATACAAGTCAAACTATCTCAATCTTGAGTATTTTGCAAAATTTACATGAGAAGTATGCAATAATTGAATATTTCAATCAATTAGATTATATTCGCAACTGTAAATAAGAACGTTCTAGCGAATAAAATCGATATATCACAAACCATCATACTTCATACTGCACAATATTGTTTACATTGTGAAAAGTGACACCAGTGATCTTCAGTCATTTAAGAACGAATAGCAAACTTCTGCTTTCGTGTACAAAGTATTTATACTGATATAAGGTTAGAATTTATTATAAAATTGTAAAATCGCAATGGAAAACAAAACAATCAACTGTCATCAATCAGGCCTCGCCTCATGTAATCATAGACACAGCAACCTTACCAACGTATTCCATTTCCTGATGCTGAAATTCATTCCAACACTTTACCGCTCTTTATTTGATAAATTTTAGTGACATATGTTATGAATCAGAGAAAAATTGCTGATACAAAAATGCTTTTAATAAACATCAGAAATACAAAAATGCTTTTAATAAACATCAGAAATACAAAAAAGTCTTATTTTCTAAAGGAAACTGTAAGCCGATCCCGTAAATCTGCAACAATTTATCTACGAAGAGCAAACTCAACGTATTCTACTTTCTATGCAATGATTATGAATTTCTTGTAAGTGTTAAGTGGTTAGTATGAACGCAATGAACGATCCAAGCTAATGATCATCAATGAATATAGATAGTAGTACCTGTGCGATAGCTGTCTCGACCACCAGGCACCTGAAGGAATTCTCTCGTGGCTGAAGGGGTTTGATGAAGGGCCTTCTGAACTAGCCCTGTCAGATTAGCCAATTGGCGTTCCATGTTCTCCACTCTCAACCTAAAGAAGATAATTTTTAGAAAATGATTTTTCAGATTAAAATTGAGCTGTTACCTATGGTTGCTGTTGATGAAAAGATAAAATATCGAGAATTGATTATTATTATGGACATTTTTTTTTATACGAAATATTGATACACAATTTATAATTGGCTTTCTATTAAATTTAAAAGAGAAATTGCTTTTTTTTATTGAAGTTCGAAAGTTTTAAGCACAATTGGTTTATACTAAAGTTAATGGTGGAATTCTAAACGTTTCTATAGCGTCTATAAGAAAGTCTATAACAATTTACAGATCCGATAGGCAAAATGATATTCTGAAAGAATCTGTAGCTTATAGATTTCTTTAAATATGTAATAGATATCTATAACGTTAAGATTAGATGAACTCTAATCATAAGACATTTGAAATGTCAAAATAAATAATAATTTAGGTGTTTTGCTTACCATGTATTTTATTCTGATAAAGGATTTCGAAAGATTAGCATTTATTTTCAATAATTGTATTGAGAATTCATTCAAAAATTAAGTGAGATTGATAAAAAAAATAAATAATGCAATAAACTCATTCGCAGCTCCAAATAAACATTTTTATGTTCGACTGCATCATAATCATGTAGTTTATGGTTGCATTAAGTGCTCGTAATATGCCACTTAATTGGACTTGGACTTTTGCTTTATATAATTGGACGGAACTGTCATTGTCAAAAAACATTTATTCTTTTCTATCGTATTTATTATTTTCTACTCTTTCTGAAGTATCCATTTATTCTTTTCTATCGTATTTAATCTCTTCTACACTTTCTGAAGTATCTATTTCTTCTATTAAATTGTATTTAATATTTTTGACATCTGCAAATAAACAATAAAAAACAATTGTAACAATAGCAATACTAGCAAAGCACACCAAGTTATACTTATCGAATTTTTGTATAGGGGAATTAAGAAATATTTTTAGATGATATCCTGCGTCTTTAGAGCAGTCGAACATAAAGCTTTGTATGTAATTCGTACATAAACAAACTTTATAGACTCGCCTTCCTTATTAGACTCGCTCGCGCTGCTCGCTCGTCCATAACCAGCAGCTCGTCCAATAAAGTTCTATATTATATACTAATTACATAAATAGCTATAAACAATTGTTCCATTAGGATAATACAATTGCCCATGATTTAATATGAACTTTATTAATTCCAAAATTTCAGGTTCTTGCCACTCAAAGTTTTCTTTAATTCAAATAATCATCATTCAATGTTATATTTATAGTATTACTCTTAAGTACTTAATTATATTCTTCATAATCCATACACACTTATTGCTCTCTAGCAATATTTCTGATTCTCTTCCGAGGACACACAATGTTTATTCATTCCATCGAACACTTTTGTAATGTCAATAATCACTAGAAAGCCTTTATTCTTTGAACTTTTTGCAAAATTCTCCAAATCTCGATTCAAATATGTCAAAATAATCTGACACATGACAGCATGACTGAGAACAGATATGAATTAAAATTAAAAAGCATCGTTATATTTGATGACTTTATTCACGTCGTTATATGATTTACTCACTTGAAAGCTTCAGAAGCTTGAATAAAATATATTAATCTGTATTTTTGAGCAAAAAATCCAAAAGTAAAAATTATTTCCTAACCTATTTCCAACATTGAACTGTAAGTTCTAATGAACGGAAGTATCATGACGTCATAACTTATAGAAAATTGTTTAGAATATAGAATACCATTTTAATAAGATCTATAAGAATTCCACTTATGGATTCTGATAAGCTTATAGATCTGTAAAGTTATAGAAATTTAAGATAATGCTCAGAATCCCACCAATAGTTGAATAGAAGCATTGGAAGTTCAATTTAAAATAGCAAATCTTTTTACGCCGAGAAGATTTACACAAATCAAATATTATTTTCCTCTTTTATGGGATGATAATTTTTGTTGTGATATCCTACTCCATATCAATATTTCTTTTGTAATAGTATAGCGTTAGGACATTAAATTCAATGCAACGGTAATATTATTCTAATTTCTACTTATTACTCAAACTACAGTTTCTACATTTGTTCCAATTATTGCATCATTTGTCAATATTTTATTATTGAAAGTATTTGAATTTTTGAAGAACTGAATAATACATGCTACAACTGACATATGGGAATAGAATTTCCTAGTAGAAATTTCACGAAAATTTGTAATAATGTCAAAGTATTAGTAATCAAAGAATTGCAGTATCCAGATGGTCCTTGAAATTATGAAATTCAACTAACTTTCAATTGTACTCGAAGAACAATCAGAAAATATATAGATATAGGTATTTATTTCAATTTGTACTATTCTCTCAGACACAGATTGTATCAATAATCACATTATATGGTTTATGTTCAAACATTAGAAATTTCAGTAAAAAGATAAAAATGCAGATGAAAACACGGTTGTTGTGAATTACGATACTTGTTCAAGTCGACAGCTGAATATATTTTATCCACAATTGTCTAAAAACAAATACGACGGATTCAAGACTTTTAAAAACGGCCTCTCTTACAATATAAGCTCACTTTTATCTGAAAAAAATCGTTCATGAAATCTCCATCAAAAGGATTATTTGGGATTCTTTGAACATTTTCAACTTGATATGCAAATAATTGTGAAAATATAAGCAAAAATTACTATTAACTCAATATTCAGAATCACTCCATGATTTTTTTTCTTCATATCGAGAATTTGATTTCTTTGGCAACAGTTCGTTTCTTACATCTACCAGACTGTGAAAAATACACTGACCACGCTTTTAGATGGACATCGGCTATTCTAGTGGCGAATGGTAACATGATAACTGATGAATTGAAATGCCAAGTGGACTGTAAAGTAAATCTTTCGCGGTAGCTGTTGGTTACATTGAAGAATAAATTGAATGTTTAGTAACGCATTGTCGCAGTTGTGAACAGAGATAATTTGGTTTTTACATAATCAGCTAGTATTTTAATAAAGTCAATGTCTAAAAATAAACAGATCCAATCAGCTGGTATTTAAAAACTTAAATATCTTAACTCGTGAAACAGTCCTGAAGAATAACAAGGCGCCTGCACATAAACGAGTCCTGTCATAAACACATGGATGATATCAATGATACAAAAATTTGGGTATAGATAGTTGATAGAATGTAGAATAACTTAATATCAAAGTTGCTGTCTCCTGAAATGCTGGGAAAATATTATACCATCAACCAAGAAAGAAAGGACTGAAATATCGTTCGTTCATCTTGACAACCAAATAAATATTGTTTAAAAAAATAGAATCAATTGGATTGGGTAACCCTAAAATAAAATAACAAGAAGTCCAAAAATTTCGACAGTACAGAGCTACCGTGGACTGCAATCAATTATTATACATATTTTTTCATTGATTTTACAAAATGCGGGCAAAGCAGCGGTTAACTGCTAGTTTAATATATATTGAACTATAGCCAGTGTAGAAGCTTTGCAGATGATTTTCTATTTATTCCTAAAGTTTTTCTCAGATCTATATACAAGAGAGATATTGAATACGTCATGTGATAAAATGTGGATAAAAATTCAGATTCGTGAAATTTCTATTAGTGGAAAAATTTATTTCTAACCCATATTTTCGGAGAATAAGAAAGATATTAAACATTAAAACAATCAGGACATGCAAAAAATTACTCAGTCTATATACAACAATGTCGATTGGTGACACTTGTGCATGATAAGGTGTGAAGATAAAAAAGTACAACAAGCTAGAATATTATGTAGAAAGCAAAAAAAAAAAAACAGTTGAAAGAGAACGTACCGCGTGGCATCATAGGGCACAGCTGTGGGTGCGGGTGGGAACTGAGTGCGGGGTGCGGGGACAACCCTGGGGCCTCCTGGAGGAGGTAGTTTCACCCCGTATAAAGAGTACGACTCGTCCAGTAGCTCAGTGTCGCTGTCACAATCATCAACTTTGTAGATCATACACACTTTTGTACTATGTACCACAGTTCCCAAATATCACACAATTGAAAACAAATCTTTTTACTCTTAGGAAAGATCTTGTGAAGGAAAAAACTTTTCAGAACTCATTTTATGAATAAATATGTTTTATTGGGTATAAGTTCTGTAATTTATTAGAAACACAACGTTTCGATAGCAATGTGCCGCCTTTTTCAAGTGAAAAGAAATATAAATTTATATTTCTTTCCACTTGAAAAAGGCAGCACTTTGCTGTCGAAACGTTGTGTTTCTAATAAATTACAGAGCTTATACCCAATAAAACATATTTATTAGATCTTGTGAAAGTTAAAATAGTGGCTTTAAATAAAAATTTCAAGAGAGGTACATGATCTGATATTTTATACTATGTGTATTTGAACTTTTAGAAATTGAAGATTTAGTAGAATATTATTGAAAAATTATCGAGTAATAATGATAATAATAATCATACTTCTTACTAAAACTGAACGTCAAAGTGGCGTTTAGCCGAAAGCTGGTCTTCCGTACAACAAAACAATTCAATATAAAGTGAACAAAAAGAGAAAAATACAATAATTTTTTTTGAATGAGTCATTATTTATAATAACATGACGTTAAGTCAGAAAATAGAGTAGGGACGATCACATATGGCACAAATAAATTGAAATTGAAGATTTTATAGATTTTGAAGAATTATTCATGAACAGAGATTTCATTGACAGCAATGTGTTGTTATAAAGTGCAGAAGTACGAGAAAGAGCTTTTGAACTTGGCTTTATTGTAAGATGGAACAATACGCAAGTCTTTTATGCGCATTGCCTGATTATACTGTTTGGATATAGATTTTTCAGATAAATAAGAGATTGCGCCAATGAGTCTTACCATGTATATTAGATTTAGAGTTGTTTTAATTTCAAATTAGTAAATTTTTCTTAAAATAAAAATACCGGGCAGCCCAAAGCGAAAAATAGAGAGAGTTTAGAGCCCGGATGGTCTGTTACATCCTGTATAATCGTAATATTGAGCCGGGAGTTAATCGCATAAAAATGATCTAATTCACACGCTCGTATTGATCAAACTTTTGATGTCCAATATTATGTAGTAGAAAAGATGGACATATTACAGATCACAATTTTTTGTCCAAAGTTCCACCTACTTCACTCCTGTCCGCCATCCTCTATGTATTCACTCAGCTGGCCGCCTTTCCGGACTTTATTTACTAATGTACGAAATTTCAAACTTGATATCGAAGTCAACAATTTTCCAAAAAAATTACTTTTTCACCGCTCATAAGTTAACAATTCATATTGAAGGAACATATAACATTTTCAAATTCCATATTACCGATGACGGTGAAATTTCGGCTCGATCTCTTGGACGTTATGAAATATTTAGCAACATTCGGTATTGGTATATGTCCCCATTTATGTTCCGACATTTGAAGACATAGTCCTAAAAATTTGTCTCTATTTTATAATTTATGAAAAATTATGACTATGGAAAACCTCTTGCACACAAATTTCACGAAACCGTGCCAAGACTAATTAATCAACAAATTAAGTAATATATAATATTATTTTTTAGGATATGCTGGGTACATATGCACACTACCCATCCACAAACTCACATTTAATGACAGACACTCGAACGAGTGACCCCAATTTTCAGCTATAACAACCCTACAATGTGCAGTATTGTTTGGTCCAATGCCTCATTTAATATCAAGTACCAAAGCACTGCCGCACTGATTGTTTATCTCAAAATGCATCATAAAAAAACTGATATATAAATCACATGGTAATTGGAATTAACGAACAATACTGTGAGATAACAGTGGACATAGATGATTATCATGATATTTTTCTATATAATTATATTATGGTGAAAAATGCAAAAATAATAATAATTGTATAAAATTGCTGTTCCAACAGCATTTTTCTCAACCACTATGCATTAATGTTTTCTTCATGTTACATATGATCTTTAGTCAAATGTTCGTTTGCCCATTCGTCATGATACGCAGTTTGTACCCGATCTTTTTTTTACAATATACTCAAGTGCAAAAATATAACGGATCGTCTGGATGTTCTCTAGTTTCCTATGGATATTTCTGTTCTTGAGATGCTTAAAATGAAAATTTTGTTGTTAAATGGAGAAATAGACTATTCAAGTATATGTTTAATGGAGTATTAAAAGTCGAATATGGAGTTTGGGCAGATTCGTTAGTTACCGAATACGAATTCAGCATTCTGTATTCAAAATAAATTCTATAAAATTTTTTTTAGGTGTTGTAGTCCAAAAATCTATATTTTTCTTCTTTCAAAAAGGTGTAATTAACATGGACGTTTCGGATGTGTAATTCCATCCATCTTCAGCAAGAAACTTGAAAAGATATTTAAAAACATATGGTATGAGTGCAACAAAACATGTGTTTTCAATTTATAATCTCAATTTAATTATGTATAAAGTTCATCTTGATCGTTGAAATGTACAACATATTTTTAAGTTTTTTGCTGAAGATGGATGAAATTACACATCTGAAACGTCCATGTTAATTTCCTCTTTTTGAAAGAAGAAGAATATAATAAAAATGACTTTTGATTTCAAATTCTGTATATTTATTGGAAACTTTGACGTTTCGATCCTTTGACCAAGGATATTCTTCATTGTTTTTTGAAGAAGATCCTTGGTCAAAGGATCGAAACGTCAAAGTTTCCAATAAATATACAGAATTTGAAATCAAAACTAGTTTTTATTTAATAAAATTCTAAAAAATGTATAGATTATTAAAGCCCGGTTTTATAAAGGGCAGAGTAATTTACTTCCAGAGTAAATAAAATAAAATTTACTCTGTTAAATAACAGTCGATTTTTTGACAGCAATGATTCTGTTGTCATAAAGCAACTCAAAATGATTAGAATTTGTTAAATAAAATAAATTTATTTTGAGACTAAATTTACTTGGTCTTTTATAAAACCGGCCATTAGAAAAATATAATATATTCTTTAGACTACAACACCTAAGAATTTTTTATTGAATGTATTCCTGGGTCCTTCCGACTGCATCAAAATATTCGAAATAAATTATTGAGTGTTGATTATTTGATTTTTCATGGTTTTAATCCAGATTTTCTATATGCTGGACAGTTCTTGGTGTCCAAAAATGTGGAATAATTGTAGTTCTTGAGGAAGATAGAATGAACTAGCGCTATGTTTTCAGAGTACTCAAGCTTTTCAACAATCCAATTGCAGAAAGTATTGGCAGAGCTCAGAAAGTTTGACTGATACTCGTGATGATCTGAATCTTGCAAAAAACGTAAAAGTTCAGCAATTTCTTGTTCTTTATTGTTTTTAGAATTGTCTTCTGATTCCTACTCAGGCTGAAATGAACAACTTTAAGTTCGTGAGTCGCAAGTGATTGTGTGAATACTGTTTGCGCCGGTAGAGGGAAAAATATTTGAAATTTTGTGGGATAAATAAATGTTTCAGAATTTCAATTATTCATCATTATATTATTTTTGCATCTTCAGAAAGCTATCAACGTCTGACTAATCCAAAGTCGCTAAATATAGTTCATTTTGTTTGAAATGTTTAAGAAACAGTCATCCGTCAATAGATTGTTTTTAAAAAAATGCTTGTAAAATTTCTCATCTGAAACCTCATACGTTATTAGATTTCGGTAAAGCATCATCAAAAAATAACTATACAAATCAAGTCAGAATACAAAGTTCAATTCAAATATATAATTTTTTCACACGAAACGAATTCCGAATTGAAACATAAAAGTTATAATCAATCAATTCTAGTAACCACAAGTGTCAACAATTCAAAAACAGCTATGGCATCAAATTTGGACTTGATTGTAAGAAACGATATCCAGTGTAACTCGTACCGTACTAAATTATTAGCAGCTGCCACAGTTATTTTGAGTGATCGAAAGTAAAATGATGGTATTGTCTGGTTTCTTCTTGACAATAGTTCTTCAAATAATTTATTTTAACATCTGATTAAGGAACAACATAATAATAGAATATTAATCCTTTATATAATTCTGGCATCAAAAGTATTTAATTGTCTTTTATATCAATAAAAAGATTCATCAATCTGACAACCATTTCGAGAATAAATTGTAATTAATTCTTAAGTCAAGCTGAATCGACATTTTTACAGATAATTTACCCATTTGACAAGTTGACAATGCTAAATTGAGTCATCTGATCAATTCAATTCTTGCCGATAATAATAATTGAAATAATGAAATTTAGGTCATATGAACAACATTTTTTTATTCGTTTGGTGAATTCATTTTTCATTAATTATCACATATTTTACTTGACGTTATTTGCTTTTTATTAATAATATATAATTATTCAATAAGAAGAAAATAATTGCATCGGTAGAGGGAAAATAATTTTATCTGCCGTAATTACATTTCAATAAGTCATCTTGGGAACTATCTTTTGGAATTATTTCATATATTTCTCATAATTCATTCGTCGGTAAAAAGCAAGAAAAAACAACAAATCAATAATTTATTGTAATTACTGTGCTTTCACCATTAAGCGTGAAACACAACATATGCAAATAAATGAACATTTCGGCTATAAACAGTATAACAAGCTGATTTGTTACCACAAGAGTGAAACACTGAACATAATAATCAGTCTGCATTGAAATTTATAGGTGTTCCTTTTTTGTATATTCAAAGAACTACAAAAAAATAAGAGTGAAACACATAAGTGCAAACCGAAAAGGCAAGATTTATTATTCTTATTTATTATCCTCTATGCGGTTGAAGCTACTTCTATCACCCTGCTCCAGTTATAAAGATGCACATGCACTATGTTTTTGCCTGCCATTACATAATTCTACCTCCCCTTTTTTATCATAGAGGGAATTGATTTCCAACTTAATTGTCATTCAATTAATTCAATCTTTTATATAAAATACAGTCCACTTCTGGATTATCTAAGTTCTCTGTATCTTTACCAAATGTTCAGAAACTTTGAAACCAACAACAGAACAAAATAACTTCCACACAAACTGATATTAAATGTTAAATACAGGTTTTATATACATATATATATATATATATATATATATATATATATATATATATATATATATATATATATACATATATATATATGTATATATATACTTGAAAAGATTTGTGGACTATGTAGTTTGTTTTGGTCAAATTAATGATCACTCTTTTTAATACTTCAAGCTTTCGGAACACTTCATTCCTTCTTCTGGATGATTATATGAGGTTGAATAATAAACATTGGAAACAATATTCCGTAAAAAATCTAGTGAGAAAATTGCGTGAAATTGTAAATTAATTAAATAAGTTTGAAAATATATGACAAAATATCAAAATGTAAAACAATTGTAGATTTTTTACAACTGTTTTACATTTTCATCAATTATCATGTTTTTCTAGTTAATAGGCCCTACGCAAGATGCCGGGCAACAGTCCGTATCAAACAGGTGAGATGATTTCGAAAACAGTAAATATCTTGTAATTAGGAAGATATTATAATTGATAACATCAGAAGATAATATGCTCGAGGCAACTGTCAAAATTATAGGTATATATGAATGATCGGAGAATAGCAGTGAATAATTTTTTTATTGCTTCAACTTGATGATATACTCGCAGTTATTTATTGAAATACAACTATTAAATTCAAATTAGACATACAGGATGTATGATACTTTGATTGTTAAGCAACTGAAATCGTCCTAAGCGATCTTCAGTATCCTCATATTTGATTCGTCTATTTCACCTACAAGATCAAAAATAGACGTGGATTGTGAATATGTCGAACACTATTTCAATTACTTCTATACATCAGATCTTACAGATATGACAAGAAGCACAAACAGTGATGAAAATTAATTTTTGTGACAAGAAAATTGGGATCACTCGATAAAAAGTATTCAGAAATTTATAAAAAATGTACAGTAAAAAAACGATACTAATAATAAAATTTGATGAGATATGGCCGATTTCAGGATCTCGAGTTGAAATAGTTAAGTGCCTTATCTCCTTAGCAACAACATGAATTTCGTTAATTTTTGTATCTTCATTGGCCAACCAAAATGATTAAATAAATCGGAGCCTAGTTTATAGGTCAACTCCCCGTGACTCTAACCCAGGGCAATTTAACTCTTGGTCATAAAATCGAACATTAGTAGCATAAAATAATAATAAATAAATTCTACTTGACAAAAAAAAAAGTACAGGAAATTATTTCAGTCTTAATGATATTACTTTGAAATAAAAGCAGCCCAAAGAATATTTCTTTAGATATAATGTCTATTGAATCAATCAAAATTATTGTTACAGATACATAATTTCAAGAGTATAGTAAAGTAGCTTTGGAAAAAAATTCAAGCAAGCAAAAGATCAACCAAATATTTGATACGCATAAAACGTAATTGAGAATATAAGAAAAATACTAAACTCGCTTGGAAGGAATATGCGTGATAATGAAAGCAATGTGAAAAGACTTATGGTGGGATTCTAAACGTTTCTATAGCGTCTATAAGAAAGTCTATAACAACTTACAGATTCGATAGGCAAAATGATATTCTGAAAGAATCTGTAGCTTATAGATTTCTTTAAATATGTAATAGATATCTATAACGTTAAGATCAGATGAACTCTAACCATAAGACATTTGAAATGTCAAAATAAATAATAATTTAGGTGTTTTGGGTACCATTTACTTTATTCTGATGAAGGATTTCAAGAGATTAGCATTTATTTTCAGTAATTGTATTGAGAATTCATTCAAAAATTGTGAGATTGATGAGAAAAATCTAAGTAAAACAATAAACTCATTCGCAGCTACAAATGAACATTTTCAACAATTGTTCCATTAGGATAATACAATTGCCCATGATTTAATATGAACTTCGCATCAATTCGAAAATGGCCATTCCAGAATACGTCAATAAGAAATATTCATGCTCAAGAATATAATTTCAGGTTCTTGCCAATCAAAGTTTTCTCGCGAGTGACTTTTCCAGTCACCTACATCTAAATTTGTACCGTTTCCAATTGAATTCAATGTATTCTTCTCATTTATTATTCAAATAATTATCATCTAATGTTGAATTTATAGTATTATTTAAATACGTAATCATATTCTTCATAATCCATGCACACTTATTGCTCTCTAGCAATATTTCTGGTTCTCTTCCGAGGACACACAATGTTTATTCATTCCATCGAACATTTTGTAATGTCAATAATTCCTAGAAAGCCTTTATACTTTGAACTTTTCGCAAAATTCTCCAAATCTCAATTCAAATATATCAAAATAATCTGACAGATGACAGCTTGACTGAGAACAGATATGAATTAAAATTGGAACGCATCGTTATATTTGATGACTTTATTCACGTCGTTATATGATTTACTCACTTGAAAGCATCAGAAGCTTGAATAAAATATATTAATCTGTATTTTTGTACAAAAAATCCAAAAGTAAAAATTATTTCCTAACCTATTTGCAACACTGAACTGTAAGTTCCAATGAACGGAAGTATCATGACGTCATAACTTATAGAAAATTGTTTAGAATACCATTTTAATAGAATCTATAAGAACTCCACTTATAGATTCTGATAAGCTTATAGATCTGTAACGTTATAGAAATTTAAGATAATGCTCAGAATCCCACCATTAGAACTGGCCTAACGTGATGAGCTACTGCGCATCCAGCTTGGTCTCTTTCTTTCTTACTATTTATGCAAGAGTGAAATAATAACAGAATTTCTCACTCATGCACAAATAATGGTGGGATTCTAAACGTTTCTATAGCGTCAATAAGAAAGTCTATAACAACTTACAGATCCGATAGGCAAAATGATATTCTGAAAGAATCTGTAGCTTATAGATTTCTTTAAATATGTAATAGATATCTATAACGTTAAGATTAGATGAACTCTAATCATAAGACATTTGAAATGTCAAAATAAATAATAATTTAGGTGTTTTGCGTACCATGTATTCTATTCTGATGAAGGATTTCGAAAGATAAGCATTTATTTTCAATAATTGTATTGAGAATTCATTCAAAAATTAAGTGAGATTGATAAAAAAAATATAAATAATGCAATAAACTCATTCGCAGCTCCAAATGAACATTCTAAACAATTGTTCCATTAGGATAATACAATTGCCCATGATTTAATATGAACTTTATTAATTCCAAAATTTCAGGTTCTTGCCACTCAAAGTTTTCTTTAATTCAAATAATCATCATTCAATGTTATATTTATAGTATTACTCTTAAGTACTTAATTATATTCTTCATAATCCATACACACTTATTGCTCTCTAGCAATATTACTGATTCTCTTCCGAGGACACACAATGTTTATTCATTCCATCGAACACTTTTGTAATGTCAATAATCACTAGAAAGCTTTTATGCTTTGAACTTTTTGCAAAATTCTCCAAATCTCGATTCAAATATGTCAAAATAATCTGACACATGACAGCTTGACTGAGAACAGATATGAATTAATATCAAAAGCATCGTTATATTTGATGACTTTATTCACGTCGTTATATGATTTACTCACTTGGAAGCTTCAGAAGCTTGAATAAAATATATTAATCTGTATTTTTGAGCAAAAAATCCAAAAGTAAAAATTATTTCCTAACCTATATTTGCAACATTGAACTGTAAGTTCTAATGAACGGAAGTATCATGACGTCATAACTTATAGAAAATTGTTTAGAATATAGAATACCATTTTAATAAAATCTATAAGAATTCCACTTATGGATTCTGATAAGCTTATAGATCTGTAAAGTTATAGAAATTTAAGATAATGCTCAGAATCCCACCATAAGTCTGGAGCAGTCAACTTATGGTGGGATTCTGAGCATTATCTTAAATTTCTATAACGTTACAGATCTATAAGCTTATCAGAATCCATAAGTGGAGTTCTTATAGATTCTATTAAAATGGTATTCTGAACAATTTTCTATAAGTTATGACGTCATGATACTTCCGTTTATTGGAACTTACAGTTCAGTGTTGCAAATAGGTTAGGAAATAGTTTTTACTTTTGGATTTTTTGTTCAAAACTACAGATTAATATATTTTATTCAAGCTTCTGATGCACTCAAGTGAGTAAATCATATAACGACGTGAATAATATCATCGAATATAACGATGCCTTCTAATTTTAATTCATATCTGTTCTTACTCAAGTTGTCATGTGTCAGATTATTTTGACATATTTGAATTGAGATTTCAAGAATTTTGCGAAAAGTTTAAAACATGAAGGTTTTCTAGTGAATATTGACATTACAAAAGATGGAATGAATAAATATTGTGTGTCTTCGGAAGAGAACCAGAAATATTGCCAGAGAGCAATAAGTGTACATGGATTAGAAAGAATATGATTACGTATTCAAGAGTAACACTATAAATTCAACATTAGATGAAAATTATTTGAATAATAAATGGGCAGAATACATTGAATTCAATTGGAGACGGTCAAAATGTAGATGTAGGTGAATTTATATTTTTGAGCATGAATATTTCTTATTGATGTATTTTGGGATGGCCATTTTCAAATTGATGCGAAGTTCTTATTAAATTACGGGCAATTGAATTATCCAAATGGAAAAATTGTTTAAAATGTTTATCTGAAGCTTCGAATGGGCTTATTGCATTACTTAGACTTTTCTTCTCAATCTCACATATTTTTTGAATGAATTACCAATACAATTATCGAAAATAAATGCTAACCTTTCATAATCCTTTACCAGCAAAAAGTACATAAAACACAAAACACCTAAATTATTATTTATTTTGACATTTCAGATGTCTTATGGTTAGAGTTCATCTAATCTTAACGTTATAGACATCTATTACATATTTAAAGAAATCTATAAGCTACAGATGCTTTCAGAATATCATTTTGCTTATTGAATCTGTAAGTTGTCATAGACTTTCTTATAGACGCTATAGAAACGTTCAGAATCCCACCATTACTCTTGGTATTTAACAGTCATCTTCATGTGCAACAGTTTAAATACAAAATTGAAATGTAAATTATTCAATTGATGATTGTACTATTTTTCAATGTGAAAATGTAACTTGATGCTGACTCTTTTATACATCAATTGAATTATTTATTTATTTCGTTATTAGGAAGTGCATATCTTTGCCCATATGATATGGTATTGGAAAAATATTTATTTTTTAATGGAAAACCACTCAACAGGATGAGAGATAATGATTGCTGAGGGTTGAGAAAGATGTTACAAATGTACATTGCAACACAATAAATATGAATTCAATGGTTTGTTATTCCGAAAACTATTGAAAAAATATATTCTAATACCTGATTTATAGATTACATAGCACATAAATCGGATAGGAAGAAGGATGGAACAAAAAAATAATTTTTTTTTCAATTCATAGATTGCAGAAGAATGGAATAGAACAAACCTTAAAAAAAAAATTGTTTTATAGTATTTAAGGATGTTTCGTGCGTAAATGATGAATTTCTATCAATGAAGGGAAAAACTTTTCAGAACCTTTTTTTTTTTTGATAAATGTGTTTTATTGGAATTAAGTTTTGTATGAAATAATTGAAAACACAAAATTTCAACAGCAAAGTGCTGCCTTTTTCAAGGGTAAAAATGTATAATAAATACATAAACAGAAATTGATTTTCACCCTGTTAAGGGTAAGAGCAATCATTTCTCTTCTTAGAATATAGGTTTTATGTCCTTAAAGTATAAGAACTTGCAGAAATAGTTCTACTTATTCAAAACAAACAAAACTAGCTATCCATAGGACCTCTCTCTGTAGACCAGAACATTTCAATCATATATTAATACGTGAAGATAAAACTTTGTACCTTTTTTGAAGCATATTGCATGCACGGAGAAATTTGGCATACTTGAAGGTTGAAAAATACATCGCAAAAAGCGAAAATTATTTATAGGTGTCCCATTTCAATCTACATATTAATAAATGAACAGGAAAATTTTGTACCTCTTTTTAAGCATATCGCGCGCACAAAGGAATGTGAAATTTGGCATATTTGAAGTTTATATGAAAAAAAGGTGCACAAAGCTAGAATTATATACAGGCTGTCCCATTTCATGTTCATGTAAAGAGAAAATTTTGTAACGCACGCACAACGGACTATGAGATTTGGCATACTTAAAGTTTATATCGATAAGGACTGCAAAAAGCTTATTCTGCGTGAGGAGGAAACTTTGTACTGCGCACAAGAAGGAATATTAGATTTGGCATACTTGAAGTTGATATGGAGAAATGTAGAAAGCTAAAATTATATACAGGGTGACCCATTTTCTTTGTTACGTGAAGAAAAAACTTTGTACCGCGCGCACGAAGCAATGTGAGATCTGGCATACTTGAAGTTTATGTGGAGAAGAAATGCAGGAAGCTAAAAGTATATACAGGCTATCCCATTTTAGATTCACGTGAAGAGAAAACTTTGTGACGCGCGCTCGAAGATTTGGCATAGGTTTATATGTTTATATGGAGAAGAAGTGCAGGAAAATCAAATTATATACAGGTGTCCCATTTTAATTTTACCGCGCATACGGAGGAATGTGAGATTTGACAAAAGTACTTGAAGTTCATAAAGCTTAAAGTATATACAAGGTGTCTTATTTCAATTTACCGCTAAAACGATACTATTTCTTGCTGAAATATTCAAGAAATATATACCAAGTGAAAAAATGTCTGCTCCGGGAGGCAGGAAGAGAATCAATCTTACATCTTGAATGGAAACCACAATTTTTATTCCAGATTCGGATAGAGCGTCGAATACCAAGTTAATTCTACCTGAAACCTCCGGGAATGGATATTTAAATTCAATAATATCCAAACTTAGCAATATAATCAATAATGGTCGAATTTCGACCACTGAGCGACCACTAGTTCATAATAATTATCGGGTTAGTATTTTTTGAGTTACGGAGGTCGATTTCATCCTCTTACAGGTAAAAGCACACTCATTCCTTCTTAATATATGAAGTTAACACCCTAAAGATTAGGAATTCGCAAAACAAAATGAAAAAAAATTCAAGGCGCTGTAGAATTAGATGAAAGTTTGGGTTGAGAACCAAGTGACTGTATTATTACGGATGAAGCGACATTTTTGTCACAGAAAAGTAAATTTGCAAGACTGTACACCTGTGCAATTCCAATCAAACACAGAGGCAATCGAATAGTAAGGCCTTATTTATGGATGGTAATTCAAATAAAGTGAACCATTTAGAATTATTTAAAGGGTACTTCTATCAATTAGCAGTTTGAATATTGGTGATCCAATGTAAATCTGATGAATTTATTGGTATATCATATTCCTACTACTTGTGAATAAATTATCATTTTGCTAAATGAAAAAGTTGTATAAAGTATGCTTTTAGTCGCTACTGTGAGCTGAAAAAATTATCTTCATGTTCACTCATGGAAAAAACGCTTTGATATATTGCTATCAATCATTTCAACTGTAGCTATAGCAATAACTAGTACCGGATCTACCTTCAAAGAGACCACAAGCAATTGGCAATGCCACAAAAAATGACAACGAAAAAAAAACTCTTATTCATAACCTAGCCTTCATTTACAGCCTTTACTTCTATTGACAATAATTTCCGTGGGCTTTATTAAAAAAATAGAAGATTTAGGCGAGACCTCTTTGAAGGTGGTGTTCTAATCGCGTGCTTTTTTTGCTTCTCGATGAATCTGTACTGGCAATGGCACATATACCAGATATCCACTTGAAAACAAAAACACTCGATATATTATAATCATTTCTCGAAAAAATCTCGTACCATCTACGAATAATTCTGAAAATAAAATATGAAATTTGCCATTCAAATACATTAAAACGTGAAATCTATCTCTCAACCGTTAGTTCAAATGACGTGGCGCTGCTATCTTAAAAATACATGTCAATAGTGAAACAAAAATAGACGGAGCTAGATGCGTAGTAGTCCATTACGCTATGCCAGCTCTAACTCTAAGTATTACTTTCATTGTCAGTCACACGGTAAACCACATCTAAGTGCATGAAATATACCATCCTTTCTATATAAATTTTTCGCTGTGATGTAATAATGATTTATTATCATCTAGCAACAATATTTCTACTAACCTTGCTTCTTCGTCAATAACAGGAGTGATGGATCCAGATCGGGCGGCGTATTGGGAATAGTAAGGATCTTCGTAATTTCCTCGGGAACTTCGTTCTGGAGAAGACATGTAGCCATCAGTGTGAATACGATCTGGAAAGACGATAACTCATTCAATGACATGTGCTGGTTTGTAAGAAGTGTCAGTAACATATATGTCCCTCAATTCGATATGAACATGATGCATTGACTTCAAGACGTGATGTTATTTTTATTAACAGACATTCAATTGAAATTATGCTGTGCAAGTTAATTTGGGACTGATAGTTCCACTGAAATATACTTGAAAAGAACTAGTACATTCCCAAAAATTTAGAAATATTTTTCAACATTTTTGTTTCTCTATGTCTCTTTTCTTTGTGTGATAAATTATGCAAAATTATGAGATAAGTCTATATTCTATTGAATTACGACTTGTATGAATTTAAATAATAGTATCAAGAACAGTTCTTTCTTATGGTACAAACTCCAAGGCACTGCTAGCGGTTGCGGCTCACGGTCAGAAGCAGACAGCCGCAGACGCTCGCCGAAAATGAGTGATATTCCTAGACACGGCTGGACGTATGTTCTGCCAGCATCTATCAGTGCGTTCCGAGATGTCAAAGGAGAATGCTGTTGTCACTCTGCTGATGCTAAGGAGACGGAGGAAGAAGAGCTCATGTTATTGAAGCGAGAAGACCATGCTCCCATATTCAAAACAAGAAAAGAGGAAGGATTTTACTACTTCCCCATCAATGGATATCTTAAAAATGATGCGAGTCGGTTCATAAGTTTTTTCAGGCACATGAAAAAGTAGGTCTGGATAAGATGAATCAATATTTCATCTTCTCCAGCAGTAAACTCTGCCATTATTCACTAAGCACGCTCACACTAGTCTGGAAAAAGTGAAAATGGCCACTGTGAATTTTATTCTCCAACACTTTCTGTGACCCGGCTTTCGATTTGGTAAACAACTAGATTTTGTGCGGGTTACATAATACTCCCGCCGCATGGGCAGTGCGGCTTGACTTCCCACTGTACCAGTCCAGCCGCAGCAGTGCTCTTCAGCCGCCCACCGCAATGAGCCGCGCGGCTTGAAGTCGCGCTTTGGAATACTGTTCAATTTGAAATCCATTGATAGAGTGGCATGCAGCCAAACGTAGCCGCAGCCGCTAGCCGTGCTTTTGAATTTGCACCTTTAGCAACATAACAGTCATTTGAATTTTGAATGCTCCAGACTTAAGAGTATTTTTATAATTTAATCCAAATTAAAGTAGTTAATAACAAATGGATAATAATCTACACATTTCTCAGAATTTTAATGAATAATAATATACTTTTGATTTTACATTCTGCATATTTTATTTGAAGCTTGACGTTTCGATCCTTTGACCAAGGATCTTCTTCAGAAAACAATGATACAAAAATAAAAAACGGCAAGTAATTAGATACTAAAAATATATAAAGTACTATATGTGATAACGTGGATATCTATGTTATCACATCTAGTATTTTGTACATTTTTAGTCCGTCATTATTGTTCAGGATGAAGTTGGCTGTACTCGGTCAAGGCGAGGGCAAAGTCTGAGGCGAGGACGAGGGCGAAACAAGAGGCGGAGGCGAGAGCAAAGCCCAAGGCATAACTTTGTGCAGCTAACTTCATCCGTGACAATAATGACGGTCGTTCAGTGTCCGTTATGCAAACGGTACTTTTTGTAACAAGTGCACCAAAGCTTCCCATCTCTGAGCTTTTTAAATGAAGGTAGATGTATCGAAACTACCTTATCGATTTTACAAACAAATTTTTGCAGTTCTGATCACATCCACAGTAAATAAGCATAACGAAACGAAACTTACTTAATTTTTTTTATTTACTGATATTTTTCACATTTTATGTGCTATCTCTTCCACAATTAATGCACACACTAAAACGAACACATCCCATAGTTAAAATTTCTTTCAAATATCAATTTGACATGTACCAATGAAATAAAAAATCCAACGTCATCCATGATCCATAATTTTCATTTCTACCCAGCGGCCTCAATATCCATTAATGCCCTGTTAGCTGAGAATTAAAAAAAATTGTTACCATGGTTTGGAACTGAGAATTTCGAAGGCAGAATTCAGCTCAGTAATGGGCACTTTCAGTGTACGTGTTACAAATTTTTTTCTCTAACAAGGTTTTGGAAACTCACCGAAATTTTAGAGGAAACTTAAAAAATTATTAAATGTCAAACGTAAATCCAGATATGAATACTTGAATTGTTAGGAAGTAACCATGGTAGTAGCCAAACTAACAGCTTCTGATTCGTCGAAATGATTCTAACAGCATACAGAATCATTCTAATGTTCTAAACGGCATACGAAATCATTCTAAACGATTTTGTGGAATGTCATTCGTTACAACATAATTTTTGGTTATGGAATATGCAAATTCCAAAACAGTGTTGGAGAAGGATATTTACAATACCTAAGATTATTATATTAATAATTTCAATAAATTCTGAGAGAAACTTTACTTACGTCTTGCATGAAATATAAATTCATAGATCCGTATTCTCACCTCTGCAGCAAAAATTTTAGTGAAAAGAAATAGCGCTATATGATAAAACATGAGATGGCAAGAGAAAATGCATAATTTTTCAGGAAGTAGTGCGATTTTAAGAGGTGAGAATATGAACCATAGAATTTTTAAATACGATGATTATAATGTTATTATTTATATTTTTTAAGAAACTATTGATTTCACCAGCATAAATAAGAAAAAGTACCTATATTCCGACATAGGTGCGGAATGGAGATCATTCCATGCGAATGTGAATCATTCAGCCACGAGACGAAGTCAAATGGCAGAGTTCACATTAGCAGGGAATGATCGATCTGCGCGAGCGATGGATGTTATTTTATCTACAGTAATAGGTGTCGGCGGGAATATCTATAAGAAAAATAATGAATTTGCTTCAACCAATTTATGTGTGTAATAATGATAACTAGCAGCCTAGTTTTCAGTGAAAAGTTGAAAATTCTCATAAAAATTTGGCCAAAATAATAGGTACCTTCTTCGAAAGGTGCTTATTCTCTGAGTATTACATATGAGAAGTTAACTGTTGCAATCAACCTTGATAGATTTTGATGTTCAAGAAGTGCACAACCCACCTAGCATGCTAGAGAGTGGATTGTCGGACCGAAGGCGTAGGTCGGCCTGTAAATGAAAGTTGTGGAACCGGCCTCCCGGAGTGCCGCCCTCATAAAAATACGATCGTGACGGTTTCGCAAGAGTGGGGCCACCTTACAACGCAGCATCCAACACCGCCAATTCATTTCACTCCGTATTACCAATATCTCCTTATGTTACATCAAGTATTTGTGTCAAAAACCAAACTCTATTGACACAGCTGTTGTAACGTGACTTGAACGCTACCTAGCGGTTCAAAGTGTAATGTTTTCATATATACCTACATCCGAATACCGCGGTTTGAAACTACGCAAATATTTATGTTATTGATCGTAATACTTCAAGCTGCTAATAAGGTAATTTGAATTAGTGGTCAGTAATTTTGACATGTGAATTTCAAACCATAAAGCCAATTTGTTCCGAAAAAAAGTATTCCTGGGGTTTAAAAGCTGCTCAGAATAATTTACATTAATTATTATGATATTAGTAACATAACATTCAAGTAATATAATTCTTTGAAATATATGCGTTCATGGAATATTAATTTGTTTCACGGAAGGATCGTGACTTTGTGAACTTAATTCTAGTTAACCTTGAAATGTCACAACAAAATCAGGATGCAACAAGTGATATTTATTCACAACTATTATAAATTCCCATATAATTCTACGAAATTGCAAGTTTATAGAACACTGACACGAAACGATTCGATTTTATTTCACTTACTCAGTTCACCTAGAGCAACGGTCCATTTTTTTTTCTTTCAACCTCGTAGCTCTTATTTTGAAAGAGATGAAAATAAATATTTTTATCTCCAGTTTGAGATTGACAATTCACACCTCAAAAACCACGAGTAAATCTCTTTTTCTTCTCCTCATTTATTTTCCTACTGTATATTAAATGTACACTTGATTCGATGACAAGCCAGTGTATATGATTTCATCCCGGAAAGCGCCGCTTGAGGCGCTATGAAGTCGCCCAATTGGGATTCTCACAGCAGAAAACCTCCAATCAATGTGGAATCACAGATCTAGCAAATCTTTCTACTAAATCTTTTATTGAAATAAATTCCATTTTCAAGTTGGAATTACTTTTTTTCATTTTGTTTTTGTTTCACATTTTGTCACTAAAATTACGGAAATGTGCTGTTATATTAATTGAATTAGATTAACCTCATACTTCTAGCAGTTTGTCAAAGACACACAATCACAAATGAGATGTAGAATGCAAAAATTTACCTGTGGGAAGTGACTTGAGTCTGTCAGCTGGAATTGGGCCTCCAATCGCTGGGGAATAGGTCCGAAGAAGAGGTCCTCCTCGGGGAAGAGTTGTCGAACCCATATAGTAGGGTGGAGCGCCTTTTGCACCACTTGTCTAGAAACGAAATAATTCTTTTAGATAAAATTTTTGAAATTGATGCCAGCAATGGCATCTAAAGAATGGTTGCTGAGAATAATTTTATGACTGCAATGAAAAATTGACATTTATTATTTCTGAGCCCAATTAAACTCTGCTTTTTTGCATAATGATGAACAAAGATTATCAAACTAAAATCGTGAGCAAGGAATACTTCCTTCAAATGATTTTTTGAATGCTTTTTTTTCTCCCATTTTCATTCTTATATCATATTTATTTTGGCAACCTTACAACAAATTTTGATTTCATGAGGAAAAATGTATTGCTTTTTACTTTCCCGGCCTATATATAATAGGAGAAGTATTATGATCGTGATTTTTTTACAGCTCAAGATTTTGATGTAAACCCAAAAAACATGACTTGAAAAGAAGTCGGTCGGTCGGTCTATCTGAAAGTACGATAACTTGAGAATGCGTACAAATTTTCGATTGAAATTTATATTCAAGATTTTTACTAAAATGCTATTTTCAATATCGTGAATGAGCTCTTTTCAACCTGGTTATCTTCTTGCGTTCATTTCAAGATATTTAAAATGTTTTCACTAATCACATCGGCATGATAGTAATTTTGTTTTGTCGTATTTTGTTTAAAATTATTTGTATTTAATATAGCTGATGACGATCGATAAATTAATCGAAAAGTTCACATACATCATTATTCTTTATGAACAGTAGCATTTATCATGGAATATAAAATAACCAAAGCTTTGCTGAAACACTAGTTCTCTGCGAGATGGAGAGTGAGAGAGTCAAAATCGTACGCCTTCATTAGCACGACTGAGAAACTATTATGTGGTCTACCCGCATGTGTCTGTTTTTGTAAATATATGTAAATAATAATAATATAAATAACATATATAATTTTTACTTACTTGTACAAAGTAACAAGTAAGTATTGTGAAACCGACAAAATTCACCTATCGAGATTTTGATGGAATTATCCATTTTGTGCATCCCTGAGCCCATTTTGACTATTTTTAGCTTGATGTCGGTACGTATGTTCGTACGTGCGTACGAGCGTGCGTGCGTGCGTGCGTGCGTAACTCGCAAATCTCAAAACTGGTTGAACGTATATTGTTGTTATTTAGTATTTAAGACTGGTATAGGGTCTAGTTGTGATCCTCGCATTATGGTTTCAATCATCTGTACCGGAAGTGGACTTTACTTGAAACTTTTTTCGAATTTCCCTAATAAATCCAGAATGATCAACCGTAGGATGTTGAAATTCAGTATTTGAACTTGATGTTGTACAGAATGGTTATCTGCTATTTTTGTATGAATCGGCCAAGCCAGAAGTGCACTTTATTTAAAACTTTTTAAATTTTTTTTGCATAAATATAGAATGATCCGCCATAGCATATTAAAATTCCGTTTAAAGAACTTCTATAACATCTTATTGTACATCTTGCATTATGATTGCGATCGGCTAAGCCGGAAGTGCACTTTACTTGAGACTTTTTTTTTAATTTTTCGCATAAATCCAGTATGATCAGCCGTAAGATACTGGAATTTAGCATTTGAAATTGCTGTAGCATCTAAATGGTCATCTTCTATTTTTGTAACAATCGAATGAGACGGAAGTGCACTTTATATGACAGACAATTTGAAATTTGCGCATAAATTCTAAACAATCAGTTGTAGAAAATTCAAATTTTGTATTAGGCACTTCTATAATATATTATTGCACACCTTGCATTATGATTGCTATCGACTAAGCCGGAAGAGCATTTTATTCGAAATATTTTTTGAATTTTCCACATAAATCCAAAACGATTGAACGTAGATTGTAAGAATTCAGTAATTAGGACGATTATACCGTCTAGATGCTCATATCCTATTTATATTGAGATCCATCAAGCCGAAAGTGCACTTTACTTGACTGTCTTTTGAAATTTTTCGCATAAATTTGAAACGATCAGGTGTAGAATATTGAAATTTGGTATTTTAGTCTGCTGTAGCATCTGAATGATTGCCTACTATTTCCATAACAATAGACCGAACCGGTAGTGCACTTCTGTGGGAATTTATTTTTCAATTTTGCGCATAAATTCAGATCGGTTGTTAGTCGTAGAATTTTGGAAATCAGTATTTAGGAATGTTGTAGTATAAGAATGATGGCCTACTGTTTCCATAGCAACCGACTTGGCTGAAAGCGCATTTTACTTGACAGATTCTTAGAATATTTTGGGTGAATCCAAAACGATTAACTGTAGAACGATGAGATTTTGTGTTCGATTATATGTATCCAATGATATATATATATGATCAAATACAAAATCACATCATATTATACATATATATCCAATGATGCACAAGTAAGTCACGTGATGTTCACGTCAGATTTTTAGCTTTGCTGAAATAACGCAAATTTGTATAAAATTTAGGAAGTTTTGAAATCCTATGAAATATACTAGGAACCGGAGTGAGTGTCTGCTATTAAATTTTTCCATGAAAAAAAAAATATATATTTTATGACATCAAAACGACAGACGTGCTGCGATTACGTTTTGGAAGTCAATTTTGATGCTTTTCGACTTCTGGACACACCCAAAAGAACCCTCGATGTGAATAGTGAATCCCCATTTTACCTACGACAAGAGAAATAGAATACCTAGCATTAATATGGAGTTTGCTACTATACTGTAAGTCTGCGGACCGCTGGCTTTCAGTCTATTAGTTGTTTTTTAAAAATAAATAATTTGGTTCTACCGTGTCTTATATGAAATAAAAGCTTGTCAATTTTTTTTACAAGTTATTAGAATGATGTCTAGTTTATTATCAGTTTGAAGCTATTGCGGAGATAGGCTTAGTAGAAATATGAAATAAATAATTTTTTTGATGCCTAATTGTTTTTTCCAACTTAACCAGATTATGCCAAGTTTGGGATCAACTAAATCATCTGAATAGAAGACTTATGGCCACTGTAACATAAAATAGTAATTTCATCTAAACGCCATTTGTTACTTTGATAATGACAGCTGTCACTTTGGAATATGCAATTATTTGATACGACACTTAAAATTTTTGGAACAGCAATTAAACCAGCCATATAATTAATGGGCAGGGCAGTACTGCGACTACCACGGCAAATTTTTCTAATAGTCTTACCTCGAATAAATGTAGTTTATAATGATTTTATTTTTAATGAAATACGTAGTCACCAAAATATGTACTGAGCTGAGTCTCTCGCAAGAAATAGTTTTAATATTATTTATGAATTCAATTGATGAAGAAGTTTCATTTTGTGAATGCGAATTCCAATAATTACTACTTATACACTTTTTATTTCAAAATTCAATCCGAAAGAGGTAGTTAATGAGAGTATTTCAAATACAATTTATCTCCGAATTGTGGAGAATCTCCAAGAAAATGAACAAGAATAGAAGTGATTCCAGATATTGAGTTAGTTATAATAGTCTCCAAAAGTGGAGATTTTGTATATTTTGAATAATTTTATTAGGCACCTGTATTAATTCTTGTTTTATGCTGGCGAAAACCAATTATTTCTGTGATAAATCATAATTTCTAAATCTCTTTTTGAATCAAATCCTATACAAAATCAATAAACAATGAAGGAAATTAATGTTATTCTGCAATGCATGTCCATGAAATTTATACTTCATCAGTGAATGTAATATTGTGCTTGTCATGATACCATTTGCAGAAAAACCCTGAAAATGCATTTAAATAGCACAAAAAACTTGAATACATTGCATAATTAATATATGCACAGCGATCGATTTACATAAGAGCTATAGCATGTACCTTTCTCAAGTAAACAACAGTAATCAAAGCAAAAAAGTTTGATCTATTTTTAATGACTCATTTTTATATTTGAGAACTGCTGTTGTTGACCAAAACATTTTATAAAATATGTATAATTTGGATCGTTTATATAAAATAGTTCCAAACAATTTAGCTAATTTACTCTTCTATAAATATTTTTTTCAAAAGTGTAGGAAGTGAATAATTAGAATCACATTCTCGCATGGGCTGCAAACATCCTGTGTGGATAAATCTGATTTTCGTGGGAAATTATTTTATTGTGATGACCACCATATCAATATAAAAAAATCTGCTGTTTTAAAGTGATATCTGTCATTTTCGAAGCGACAGCTGTGATTGTCAAAGTGACAGCTGTTATTGTCAAAATGTCAACTGTCACTGTTAAAGTGACAGCTGCCATTGTTAAAGTGACGGGCGGATATATTTGAGTCGTTACATGGAATAAGTATTTTTTTAAATAAAGAGTCCTTTTCTAGATTTTCGGGGTCTTTAATTCATCGAAACTTACAGGTTTGACATTTGATTGCCGGAAGTGTAATTTCAAGATGGTAACTGATTATTTATTACATATTTCTACCGAGCTCATATCTCCCAAAGTTTTAAATTGATACCAAACTAGACACAATTCGAATAAATTGTAAAAAATAATCGTTTGAATATTCTTTTTGACACTCCTAGTAGAATTATGATCCTTTCAGGAGCTTTAATTTGATACCATACACGAAAGAACCAAATAACTTATTTTCAAAAAACAATCGACGAACATTTGCATATGATGTCCGAATATAAGTATTAATTATTTAATTTTACATCATGATTCTCATTATTTCTTGCTTCAGAAAAATATAACGAATTTTATAATAATTCAAATTTAAATAATAACAAATGAGCCGCTAATAGCTTTGAAAAATATTTTGGATTAAAGTTGTGCAACATTATCCAGGAATCAATGTCATTTATTTTATATTTTACGATGAATACTACCATTTTTAAAAAAATCTGCTGTGGCCATCACATTACTTTTCCGACCATAAAATTCAAGTTTTATCGCTGCTTCATACATTAGGATAGTAACGTGGATTCCACTAATTATTTATTTTATATTTCTATTATGCTTATCTTCCCGAGAGCTTTGAATTGATACCGAACTAAACATCATTTGCATAACTTGTGAAAGAACAGCTGGCAATAGTTTAAATATTCTTTTTTACACTTCTATCATAATTATTTCCATGAGAACTTCAATTTGATACCAAACACGAGAAAACCAAATTGAAGTTCCTTACTTATTTTGAAAAAAGAATTAACAAACGTTTGCATGTGTCCAAATATGAATAATAATAACTCTTATTTCACATTATGATTCTCATTGTCTCTGCTTAAGAAAAATATGATGAATTCTATATTGATTCAAATTTTAATAATAACAAAAGAACCGCTGATAGTTTTTAAAAATGTTTGAGCTACATGTACCAATTTTTTCAAGGATCAATTTTAGTTCCATCCATAAAGTTCTGGTTTAAGAAAGCTCATTTACGAACCAAAAATTAGCTTTTTAATGAATTTAGATTTAAAATTTTACTCCGAGATTCGTACGCCTTCTCAAATTATCGTGCTTTATGTTGTTTGGGTTCAGTAGGGTCTAAAATGAGAAGATTCATTTAAATCTCGAGCTGTCAAAAAATGAGGATCACAGTACTTCCTCTATTTTATAGGGTGTAGCAGGACTAGTGTAAAAAAATATAATAGCATATTCTTGTCATCATTTTGAGTGGAAATTGTTATATTCCTTTTGATTACCAAAATGCAGGAGATTAAAATTTTATAAATAGCAGCAAATTTGAAAAAAAATTAAATCAATATATTTTTGAAACAATGTGCAAAACAATAGAAAACAATGTAGGTTTGATTTCAAATTCACAAATGAATACAAACAGCCAATTACTAAGAAGAATAATAAACACTTCAGCTGACATTCATAACAACCCAAATACAAGTGATTTAGTTTATAATTCCATTATTCGTAGATGTCAAACTTGAATCCGAGTGCAAGGGACATATTTTGAACATAACACATAAAATAAAATGTTTCCATTCTTGCTTACTCTGTTTCCATTTCAAATTTGCTGTTATTTATGAAATTTTGAGATCTTTTTGTTTGGTAACCGAAAGGAATAGGACTCATGTTCATACAATATTTTCAAGTCAAAATTATATCAGGAATATATTATTATTTTTTATTCTTGATTTGGTTGGAAAAGTGAGAATCCGTGTGCAGAAAAGAAAATCACCTAATTTTGCATTTAGAGTAAGAATTAGTTATATCTTTGATTACTAGTATATATTATATTCGAAGGTATTATATCTTCCCTATTGACAAATATATATTTCTTTCACATCAGAGCCAACAATTTGGTTTGTAAACAAATTAAATCATTGGATGAGAAGGAATTTAGTTTAGAATGAGTAACAGAACTGACAGCTGCCATTTTGGCCAACATTTGTCTACTTTCTTTGCCTAACTATACGTGGGCAATCTATATAGTGATTGAGGTCCATACAGTTATAAATCAGAGAAAGGGAGCTCAAATTTACAACGCTCATATAAGTGTTGTCAGATCTGTTTTTGGAGACGAGGCTTACCAAGTCACTAAAACTGTTGGTCGTATGTCATACTCATAATGTTTGCTTATAATCGTGTTACATTACATACAGTATTTTTTCTATGATTCTCCATTTTCATAGTGTGACAATTATTGAGCATACAGTAGAGAAACCTAGAGTAATAATTGTGAAAATATGAAAATTGAGAGCCGTATAAAATTTTGTATATAACACCAATGTAAAAAAACAGTATGACATTCAACAACAATTTTAGTGATTCGGTAAGCCTCGCCTCCATATATTACCAATTTTACATATTCTAATCACACAAACTGGACACTATTTCCGCTTTTCAGTATCAAAAAATTGTAAATTGAGTGCGATAAGTACTTAAAAAAAATTGGATGAGCGGCATAATAAAGGACAAAATATGTGTTCTATAAAAATTAATTCATATTTATATAACTTTACATAGTTTAAAATCTTTGATTCCTTATATTGCAACTTCTTTTTGCAAGTAATATAATATTCATGTTTAATATTTGATAGTTGTTAATCTTCATAGTACGAGTAGTAAGCAATGGTGCTAAATATTGAGGTTCAATTGATCTCATCACTGTGTGTGTTTTTGAATCAAAGAATTATAACCTTTATTGTGTTTTTTTCCTATATCTCGATTTTCCCAGTCTCACTTTTTTCCATTGGTCACGATATTTGAAAAAACAGATCTGGCAGTACTAGATATTACCAGCGTGAATTTTAGCTCTCTTTCTCTGATTTATAACTCTATGGACCTAAATCACTATATAGACTGCCCACGTATGTTCATGCAAAAAAAATCTCAGCGATAGCGTGAACAAATGTTGCCTGGAAATATGTTTTTATATTATCATTGAGCATATGCTGTTCAATTTTATGGTGCAATTCTGTGTGAATCTATATGTCTCATGAATTCATAGATCCGTAAACTATATACAAAATCGCAAACGCAATGAACTTGTCATCCTTATGAACAAATTCACAATAATCAACAAAAAACGATGCGTTCTCATTAGTTTCTTATGGATTTTATAGATCTGTAGGACTTATGGATTTGCACAGAATTGTGCCATTAAATCCACAATTTTGTTCACTTCTGATGATGCTCCAGGTGGGACTGAAACTGTAGAATAGAAAGAAGAATCAAAATATTTGACTGAATTCCCGTGACTTGAACCAACATTAATATTTTAATTCGAATTTCCAAGAATATAAATGTCAACTTCAACGAAAACAGTTCAATTCATAATATCGTTGCTTTGGTTACCAATAGTAGCCGTCAAAATGACATTTAAGAAAGAGAATAGATCGATATATAATTAACTCTTTTACGAAAATGAGGACGATCGAAGATAAAACAATGTGTAAAAAGTATCTAATGCACTCACGAAGCATTTAAAACACTCGCTCCGCTCGTATTTGTACCAAGCCGTTCGTGCGTTGAAGAATGAAATTTGAATATATATTGTCTTTCGAGCTTTCTATTCAATGAATTTATTCCAAACTGATGTAAAATATAGTAATGAACCAATTATTCTATTTTAGGTCTAAGCTGCTATATATTGTATTTATTTATGTGCTTGATGCTTGATTTTTACTCCTAAATAGTACATTCCTACATTTTAACATTGTTGTTTAAGTGGAGTGAAAATTTTTCAATGGTTGGTCTTCTCATATTGGGAAAAACATAAATGAGGATAGTTCTGATATTTTCAAAATTAGGATAGAAATAACTGATCCTAAACTGTGAGTTGAGGATTTTGGATCTACCAACTGCTTCTTGATACTGGTAAGTGGAGCGGAAGTACCGTTGATGATTCTAGAAATGCGTAGATAACAGTTATTGTCTTTAGCGTTCCACATGTTTTTCATTCATTATCTTCATCAATACCATCGTCTGGAAGCACGGAAACCGTATGTCGCCGGCCCGTTATTTTCAACTATGACCGTTTAAGAACAAGGAAATAAAGTCATGACATCTGCGGTGTGGATGTGTGACAGCTAAACTAAATATAAATCGGAGATCCTAGAGCAGTGTATGAAAAATATGCAAATGAGTATATTCAATATACTAATTCATGTGAATCTTGAATGAATTGGCTAAGGTGCCATCGTGCACAGTCCCAGAGCTCAGAGTAAGGAAGACTCCGTCCAAAATAACAGTTCAGAATAATATTTATATTTACTAGTAGTCTCACATAGGGTAATCAAATCATAGTCTGATCTTATACTATCTTGACACCAGAGAGCTTTAATTGCGTTCTTTTCGGAGTTCTACGTACATTGTTTTGCGTTATCCTTGCAGCCAGCAACCACGTAGAGGAATCTAATTCGACAATAATTCAGATTCCACTACGTGAAGGTTATACGCCCAGTGCCACGAAAATCATAGTAAAATCTAGATTGTATTTTACCAAAATGAGAAATATGAAGAATTTGAACATAGATGTTACTTTGGATCAGTATTATCTACTACTGATGATAAATTAATGCCTTTTGACTATTTGAGGTGTTATGTTGATTTTACCAGCAAACTGTGGTTACTATGGTTGTGCTGACTTATCGCATGGGCAAAGGCGGTAAGTAAAAAATTGTGAATTTTCACAAAAAAATATTCATTTTTCTATCTTTATTTGTAATTGAATATTCAGAATAAAATGTCAAAGTTGACAGCTGACAGCAAATAAACAATAATCAGTAGTAATTTAATTTAAAAAAGAAAATTCGGACCCATATTTTGGATCTTTCAATCATGCAAAAAATTTTGTAAGCATCACGGTCAATAAGTACAGTATCGATTTCGTATAATATTTGGAAATTTAGCCAAGGATCGGCCTCCAAACTGTTATTCTCAATCGGTAAACTGTACTTACTGACTTTAATACTTAAATAACTATTAATAGCTGTCTGCCGTGTGTTCAATGTTCATCTAACATAGGGACGGATCTACATACCACTCATTTTAATTTTTGAATTCATTTTGCTGGTATATTTATATTACGTTTTTATAAATTCGTTTGCTTATACGTTTCTGCTGATATTTTGTTTTTAAATTGCCTCTGATTTTAACATAATCTCAACATATACTCACGCTCATCACTGATTCACTGACTCCGTAACGCTCTAAGTTAAATATATTGGTATGAGTCAGTCAGAGAAACAAAAATTTTTAGCAGTCAATGGCTCAGACATGATGTGTTGGTCTATGGTTCGACAGGTTCCAAGTTCAAATCGCGTACGGGTGGACTTGAAATTTTCATATTCTTTTTCTCTTATACAAATAACCATTTCATCTATATTACTCACATGAAGCATCATCATTTACATTTAAGGTATTTTATGTCAGTTATTATGTGCTAAACATATCTCCTATTTGACTGACGACCCATCACTTTCCAACGCCTTGCATACCCCTAGTATTATAATGTTTGTCACACGAAACTATTTCATAAATTAATATATTTTGGGCCTGATTTTTATCTAATTCATAGTGAATATCATATCCCAATTTTAAGATTTCCAGTTTGATGAGAAAATTGAATTCTTATTGAACTTCGAGCCCTGGGCCTTAGATCCGTTCCTGATTCTACCATATCTGACACTGTCAAATTACAACAATTAGGATATGCCATCCATTTTCAGATATGACTGACATAAATATGTTCGAGCACTTTCGAACAATCCAAATATCTATAGAACTGCACGTCTTAAGACTTTTTGAATGTTTCTACATATTCTAAGATAATTTATTAATAATTATATACAATCGAATGCGTTTAAGCAGTATTTTACAGTGCTCTAAAATACTGAGCGTACGTGATTTGTATTGAATTTTTTGCCAAACATAATATGTTCCAATGGATAAATGTTAAGATTGAAAACTTTCATTTAGCTCCTTTCAGTTGACATCGTCATACTTAGACATTTTAAATTGCTCCAGAGAAGTTAAGAGAAGGGAACGATCTGTTTGCATAAATTACTTATTTTTACTTTTATTTCTTCAAATTAATGTCACTATGCTTCGATTTTGATGATTTTTTTTTATTTATTTCTTGTTCTTTCAGTGTTCGTTATGATTGTAACACCATATAATCTCGACTATAATTTTTTTTCGCAGATGAGCGTATACGAGAGGTAACGATCTGAAGACTTTGAGTTTTTAATTGTCACGATTGATGGTGATAGCTGCAAGCAGATGACGAAAAATATCAATAAATTAATTTTTAGTACATTTATAACAGTAAACATAGTGTGCAGTGACGTTCCTCGATAAAAATTTTTCGATTTTATTCATAATATATAATTAGGATGCTTGCAGAAGGCTATTGTTTTTTTGATTAATTTACCATTGTGACTATACTTTACAACATTTTGTATGGTAATCAAATTACTCATCAATCACAGACAATTATAATGCTCATTTTACAGTTCAAAAAGCCAGAAATTCAAAAATATTCTGAGATTCGGCATGTCTTGATGTATCACATAGAAATCTGAGTTTTATATTTTTGGCATTCCGTTTCTTTATGATATGGAATTGAATGTACACTTGTAGTCTCAAATATACGCATTTCTCATTAGGTTGAATATAATAATATTCAAACACTACATGCTTTGTGGATCCAAGGCCTTGTTGACGTTCTTTGGCCATTGTACTCTGTCTAGTGCTTTTATTTCCAGTTCGAAATATGTAGTCTCTAAAGTCTAAATCCTTCAGAACTGCGTTCTTCCACCTTTCCCTTTAAAAACCTAACAGCAAGAATCATCTGCTCAATAAGTGTAGCGAGCACGAAATCTTAGAGATTATTCAATTTCAAAAGATATTTTCGAAATACAAATGCCAAAAAAATGCTCCGGTTGTAATAAAACTCCTTTCAGCTGATAGAAAAATAAATGCAAGAAACCTCTGTAGTAAGATGATCATGTAAAATGGTGGTTCATGGAATAAATAACAAAAAAGTAAATATAAACGATAAAATCGAGAGTTTGATGACGAGAAAAACTCAAAACACAACACACTCGGTAGAGATTTCATTAAAAGACACATGTATAAACGTTGGCAAAAATCTAATTATCATCAAAAAACATTGAACCAAAACAGATTGTGTTCTGAAAATATTATTCAATAATAAAAAAAAAAACAAGTATTGATGATTAAATTGGAAGATAAAGACACAAAAAGTTATATATTCAACGGTAATATACCGATAGAGAGGTGTATTATCGATATACCGAAGAATTTCACGAATATACTTTTTGTCTTTTGGGTAATTTTTTACGAGACAAATTTGGGGATTCATAATCTGATAATATCCGAGAGCTTTAGCTCGAGGGATATTATCGTTGATTATAAATCTCCAAATTTGCCGAGTAAAAAATTACCCAAGACAAAAAGTATTTGAGTTAAATTCAAGGTATATGCGATAATATACCGAATCTTGAGGTGTATTTGGAAGGATTATTTCACAAACCATAAAATTTATTAATTGTTATATTTTTTATTATTTTTTAAAAAGCTACTGTGGTATATCGAGTTAGGAGAAAATATTATCGCGATATACCTCGTTACCATGGAAAATCCCTTAATTTCATTGGTTGTTGCTAAGGTGTGTGATATAATCAAATTTATATATGAATTTCGTGTACCCTGAGTGAAATATTGCAAATGTTCAATAAGGCCATATACAAATTTATTCAATGTATACAAGTATTAAAAGACGTATTTGCATCTAGAGACAAATTAGATATGATGGAAAATTATCATTTGAGAAAAAGTAATCAAAGCGGTTAATATGACAGGCCGAAAATATTTGTAGATATCAAGAAACATATAAAAATATGTGATATTTGCCAACATAACAAATATGGATGAGATATGCGAGAAGGATGCACTGAACTCCTCATGTCTATGAATGAGTTCAAGTGCAACGATGAATGTGTGCTAGCTCGCTACGCTTGAGCTTTTGGGAGATATCGCTGCATATTTAGAGATGCTTTTCGTAAAAGCGAGCAGAACGAGCTAACCTATAACCATTGTAACACATGAACACTTATTTATATACTGGATCTCGGCTCAACATGAAGAGTTCAGAGCACTCTTGTTGACCGTCTCAGACTCAAGCTCAGCCCCACAAACGCGCGTAGCACAATTCGAAAATATCCAGGGGTCTTTCGATAGCGCGAGCGGAGCGAGTTAATCTATAACCATTGTTATTCAAAACTCATTTAACAATGATATAGTATGCAACAAGAATTTATGAAATAAGTAACGTATCAACAGAGGTCATGAATTGGAAAAATGCATTGAAAATAGAAGACAATATTAACTAATATTATCAAATATCAATTAGAGTCGAATATCGGACGAAGTAAGAACTAATTCAACATTCTGCAATTGGAATAGAGTTCATAGTTCTATCATATTCAGGAATAAATTAAGTAATATAGTCGAACAAATTATTGGAACATTGAGCTTTAGAAACTATATCGATAAATCACAAATCATTGTGAAATAATTGGAATCCAGATTGAATATTTATTGGAAATACCTATTCACGATAGTAACGAGAATAATGAATTATTGCAAATTACCCCTATATCAAATATCAAAAATTCAGAAATGTTCATTGTAAGTGGAGGAAAATCGTTGATTTTGAACCAGAATTAATTATTAAGTACACATTATGTAACAAAATGAACAATAGCTAAGCTAAACAGAAACTGATAATCGTCAAGAAAATATTGACTTACAGCACAATACTATTGGCTGCGAGTAGCACAGAATAAGTGACGCTGTTAATGTTAAAGTGACGGATGGCGGTTATATTGTAGTCTCTACATTAAATAAGTATTTTTGAAAATGAAGAGTACCAAGTTATGTTTCCAGACGTGAACTTCTGGTTCACTTTACAATTGTTAAGAACCACAAAAGCACTATGCTACATACAAATAGGGTGTCCTTTGAATTTCGCGCATTACACAATTACTCCCACCTTGCTAAGCAGCTCTGGGGATTAGGTTTGCGTGTTGAATAAACTTAGCATACAGCCTACGTCGAGTTTGCAATACCAGCAGTCTTGCTGACGTCATTTTATAGATTCTCGACACAATGTACCACCTATCGGACAGTTAGAGAAGTGATTCAATGTCATCATTGTTGAAGACAGTCTTCCAGAAGTAAGAGACAGGATCAAGTTAGTTTTCTCAGCTCGATGTCAGATTTGACATTTGTATGTCATAAAACAGTAACAATGGAATAAAATTAAACTATTATAATCAATAATAAATCAGGAGACTGATTAAACATTAATTGAATCTGATTCCAAACATGGTTCTTAACTAACTGCCAGCATAAAGTTGTAGATCATATTGTTTGTAACAACATACAATATTCAAGTCCCTATAAATGTAACTATGACATAACAACATTGACATAGAGACTGCGATCTGTCTTCAAGCTGTCTCTATAAATTAGAATAGGACCCCTGAAGTCACGAGGATTCGAGATAAAAGAGAGGTGATTGTTTTATACAACAATTGTGTAGACTTCAGCATTATGGCGAGGTTAAGGCTACATATTTCAAGTCAAGAATCGCTTGGTTACATAATAGTATATTCTACAACAAGTATTGAAATGCCCCTAATTCGGAACGAACAAAAGGTTATGCGAGGATTACGGTTCGCAAATATGGAACACGCCATTCCAATACATGTTGTAGATTATATTTTCTTTAACAAGGTTTTGGAAACTCACCAATATTTCAGAAGAAACTTTTAGACATATAGAAATTACACTGGAACATGTATTTTCATGTGTAAAACAAGAAAAATTCACGGTGCCGATTCTCATTTTGCCACAACCTCCGATACCGTGGCTTCAAAGTGGTTAGATATATCGATAAAGTATCTTTTTCTATTAGACGAAAAGTCCTATTGGGAGCGTGCGAAGCCATGGAAGGAGAAGTAAAGTCGTCGCTAACGCTAGCAGCGGATGATTCAGGCACTTCGGGAGGCTCTTTTGTATATTTTTAATATAAGAAATGCACGTATTGATTGCAGTTTCTCAAGAAAACAAATAAAATGAGCAATCGATGTTGCAGTGTTGTGAATTGCAATAATACTAGAAAAAACAACGAATGTAAATTTTCTAAATTTCCCGTTGCAAAATGGAAAGTAAGTCAAAGAAATAAATGGATAGCTGCAGTGAGAAGAAAAAAATACGTACTACCATAATATTTATTTCTGTGATAAAAATAACATTGAAAATAGCAGACTTCAGAGAGATCACAGGTGCTTATGGACTATTAATTATTATTCACAAAAGTAATTGAAAAATTGGCATTTTTTGGCGCTAAACATTTTCTCATATATATTTTCCCAATTTTTCTTCTTTAGACTTTGGGATTATTGTTGTACCAAAAAATTGTCTTATATCAGTATATCATTGAATAATAGAATAATGCATAAATCTAGTTCAAGAAAATTTATTAATGATTTTTTATTAAGCATAAATGGATCGCTTTGGTATCCTAAATTACATGATAACATTTGAGTGATCATTCATTGGAGACAAAAAATCTGAAGAGGAGTCATGTCCTAGCTATGTTTCTACAATATTCCTTTCAATTTACAAAACTTCAAAAGTTAGTGAAAGTTCAACTTTAAGCAGGAGAATGAATATATGCAAATAATATAATATTATTATTCTATTGTCCATCAGTATCAATGGATGAGGAGTTATAATCAACGACAAATAATTTAGCATTGATTGAGGAGAAAAAATAAACCTTGAAATGAACAAAATCCACCCAGTGAAAGCAAGAGAAATAATGTCCACCAGCAGGATTTATCAATATTTTAAACATCTCGAGGATATTTTGAAGCCCACCTACAATATTTTAATCAATTTTGGACATTCAATTTGATTTCACAAATATATAACAATTCATATTGCAATTCTGTGAAAATTCATTAATTCTACAGATCTATAAATCCATAAAAAATGGTTAAAAACGCATCGATTCATGAGGATGACAAACCCATTGCGATTTTGTTCATAATTTATAAATCTACGAGTTTTACTGATTTATAACTTGACACAGAACTGCAACTTTAGTTGAGAAATGACTATTTTATTCATTCTATACGTTTTCATTCCATGTTATTATTTTATGATCGTTTTTATATATTATGCCATTACTTAACCAAACTTTCATTGAGTTTCAATCTATTTTTTCATTGATCGTACTTACTTTAATGTCAGCCGAACTTATTAGAAACGTATAATAATAATGAATAAAACTTTTCATTTGCTTAGAATATCCGTATATACTTTTATTGATACCAAAATATAACATTTTATCTCGTTAGATCACAATGTACATATACGCCAAATATCCTCCTTTAGTTCATACATCAAATGGCGCTGCTAGCGCGCATGGAGCGAATACAAAAATTGTAGCAGGAGACTTGACGAATTCAAAGAACCAACGCTGCCGACTCTCATGTTGCCTGAGGTCCTCGGCGCTCTCGCAGGCTATTTTCAGCGTAATTTAATATTGCAATTCTGTGCAAATCTATAAGTCTTACAGATCGACTTTTGTTCATTAATGTCAATTTGTTCATAAAGATGACAGGTTCATTGTTATTTTGTCCATAATTTGCAGATTCATGAATTTATAAGACTTATGGCCAGTTGCACCGCTGTCCCTTAAATTTGAAGTGTCGCTTAATTGAACAATATCGCATCAAGACTCAGAAGTAAAATGTGGTATTAACATTGCTATCCTTATTTCGATTGGATATTTTTTGTTCAAGTGAGACTTAAAATTTAAATTGGAGCGGTGCAGCTGGCCATTATAGATTTACACAGAATCGGAACATAAATTTGCATACATTTATTTTGGGTGCAACAGTACTTGAGAAGGAGAGTGTAAGTTTTAAGAAAAGAACGAAGGTCGATTTACGTTAAGGTAGGATATGAGTATCTATGTAGATAGTACAATCGTCTAAAATACCAAATTCTAACAGTCTATGTTCAATCGTTTTGGATTTATGCGAAAAATTCTGAAAATGTTTTGAGTTAAGTGCACTTCCGGTATAGATGATTGCAATTATAATGCGAGGTGAACAATTTGATGTTACAGAAATGCCTAATACAAAATTTTAATATTGTACAACCGATTATTTTAAATATATGCGGAAAATTCGAAAAGTCCGTTTTATAAAGTGCACTTTTGATTCAGTCGATTGGTACAAAAATAGGAGATAACCATTTGAATGCTACAACAATTTTGAATACTTAACTTCAGTATCCTACGGATAATCATTCTGTATTATTTCAAATTAATTGAAAACATTTTTAAGTAAAGTGCAGTTCCGGTACAGACGATTGTAATCATAATGCGAGATGCACAAATAGACCCTAGACCAGTCTTAAATGAAAAAAATCAACATTATACGAATATTCTCATCAAAATCTCGAAATGTGAATTTTGTCAATTTCAAAATACTTGTCCTTTGTACAAGTAAGTTAGAGAAATGATATGAATATATTCTAAAAACTTAGTTACTCTAGATTTTATCATTCTTAGATGAAAGGATGAAAGGATATCAAATATTATTCTATATTACAACTTACACTCTCCCTTTCAAGGTACTGTTGCACCAAAAATGAATGTATACAAATTTCAGTCAGACTGAAAATAGGCCGCACCGGTTTGATCCACGGTGCCGAGAACTTCTGGCAGAATGAGAGTCGGCATCGTTGGTTCTTTGAATTTGTCAGGTATCTGGCTACAATTTTTGTATAAGGCTTTCTCGTCCAATAGAAAAAAATACTTTATCGATATTTCCAACCACTTTGAAGCCACGGTGCTGGAGATTGTGGCAAAATGAGACTCGGCACCGTGAGTTTTTCTTGTTTTACACATGAAAATACATGTTCCAGTGTAATTTCCAAGTGTCTAAGATGAAAACGTTGTTTGTGCGCCAAATTCCCATAATGAATAATTAATATTAATTGCTTCTGGCACAATTAAAAATGGCACCGTTGACTTTTGAGGGTGATGTTCTTACGACGAATCTTTTAGAATACGTAAGAATCGTTTTAACGATTCAAGGTAGCATTTCTAAGCGATTTCTTGGATTATAAATCCCTTTGTTATTATTACGCTTATTTATTTATTTAACATTTCTTCTGTCCAATAGATGAATCCATTAATAGAACAGGAACAAAGTATATTAAACAAAAAAATATACGCTGAGATATTATAATGTATGTATGAACATAAAATGTAAAATGTAACAATCTATGATCCAATACTAAATCAAAATTGAAGATAGGGACATAATTATTTATTAAATATATCGATAACATTTTCTGAATCATTGAGATTCAAACATTATCTGATTATTGAAGTCTTATAAAATAAATGAAAATAACCAGAATCGGGATGGAATGGAGAAGAATTTCGTATTATGTGGGTGCATGAAAGTTGAGTTTACTAAGGGTTGTCGCATCATCAATACGATCCTGGACTAATTTGTGTAAGTATTCTAGAGACAGATTTTTCCTATGGTTAGCAAGTGATTCAAATCCATAAATGTTAATTAATATTCTATATGATATATCATTTGGAGGATAAGTGCCAATAATTTCATAATGAATATATTTTAAGAACTTTTTTTGAATTTTTTCAACATGTTTACGTGAGTGTTATATTTTAGGTCCCATATTATAGAGAAATATTCAAGTTTGGACCTTATGTACTAATAATATAAAGTAAGGATTGCATTTATATTTGTGAACGAGCGACAACTTCGTACAATGAAACCAAGTAATTTGATACTTGAAGAGTATATTTTTTTAATATGAGTATCAAAATTCATTTTTTTTTATCAGAACCAAGATCTAATATCTCCGTACAAATTTCGAGTAAATGATTAGATATTCTGTAGTTGAAATTGATCGGCTTCAATATCCTTGTGAAACATAAAACTTTGCATTTTGATAGATTCAAACAGAGTTTATTTGATTTACACCATTTATCAAGATTATCTAAGTCATCCTTCAAGGCATGAGAGTCTTCAGGAGTATTCATTTTAAAATCATCTGCGAAAAGTAATTTCTCACTATTTATGATAGAACTAACGTCATCCATGAAAATTAAAAATAATAAGGGTCCTAAATTATAGCCCTATGAGATCCCAGAGATCGCAGTAAAAGAGTTTGAATTATATCCATGAAAATATACAAATAATTTACGATTATACAAGTATGAGGTGATTAAATTAATCAACGGAGTAGGAAAACCAAAGTTATTAAGTTTATATATAAATAATTCGGTAATCAATTTTATCAAACGCTTTCGTGAAATCTGTAAATATTGTATTTACTTGACCACCATAGTCCAAAACCGAGGAGAGATAATGAGGGAAACAACATAAATTTGTGGCTTTTGATTTTGATTTCATAAAACCATGCTGTGAGAAAGAAAGTTCCTTTCGGATTTTAAAGTGAGTATTCTGATAAATTATGGACTCAAAAATTTTACTGAAATTATTCAGAACTGTCAATGATCTATAATTTTTTATATTTGATTTATTGTTATTATTGATTATTTTATATTAGATATAAAATTAAGACAAAGAATGATAGTGGATCAATAAATGTTTATGTATACATTTGGAGTCAGTTGAACCTCTGTCATGTGTTAGTAAAATGATGGATCTTTTTAAAAACCTATTTTGAAACTCCTACTATGATCATCAAGTTTTTATTTGTATAAAAATGTGAAAGATTTTATGTGTTTCAAATTGATAGCTTAGGCTTACATAGTTGATCAAAATTTCTCTTTGGGATAAAAGTGGAACAACGAACTCTTCTTTTATTTATAATGATCATTATGAAAAGTGATGCTTATAAAAAGAACTCAAAATATAATTACTGTAATTTATTTCGACACATTTAGAGCCTATTAGAAAGTTAAATTGCGCGAATATCAACCTTCATTTGTTATAGTTAATCATTTAACAAATTTAAAGAATAGGTTATCCAACTAGATAATAATAATTTCAGGGACATTTTACTTTTTGTTAATCTTGATGTTTCGACGATTATTAATAATATTATAAGCAGATGATATAACGTTCTGTAAAATAATATTTATGAACTTTTTTTGGACTGATAATATTTCTTCATCTATTGATTGAGAGTGGGCAATTCGAGAATAAGAATTCTTAAATTTTAGTTTCAAACTTTCAAATTCGGTAGGAAACATACTCGTCGATAAAAAAAATTGAAAATATCCAAACGGCCAAGCCACATATTTTAACTAAGGTGAAGAGTTTGTGAAGTTAGAGCTTGTAGAGTTAGGGCCTGTAGAGTGGCAACATTTTACATGGAATGTTTTTAGTGGGATACATACAAGACTTATTCATCTACAAGAATTTGATTAATTTATATAAGAATTTGAGGGAGGGACAACCCCTTTTACTAAGACTAATATTATTCAGTAGCGTTTTACCCCTTGAATAATCAAGTTGCTTCAATATTTGAAGAGGGAGATCAACCAGAACGTTTTCAATTATTATCGTAAATATCTTTTATTATCACTATTATTATTAATATTTGAAGATTAATAATAATTCAATTATTAATTATTAATGATTGGAGATTGAATTATTATTAGAATTTAATTTCCAATTGTTGTAAATTAAACACATGATTGTAAAAATTAATATTACATTTTTTTACGTGGTTCCCAATTGAATGAGTACCTTAGAACAAGTGGTGGATGGACAGGTAGAGAGGAAGGGGGATTTGATTGATCGAATGATTGATTAGTTGCTGTGTCAGAATGGAACTAGGTACCATGATATCATGATAAAAATTGGAAAATAGAAGATATGTTTCGAAAACCACTATTTTTTGACGTTCTTTTGGATTTTAAGGAATTTATCACTTTTTTGAAGTGCTGTATTTTGAAAGTTAGTGGGTCTACAAGCAAGTCTTACAAGTCAAACTTATCGGAAATTTGATGTTCTACGAAACTGAACTGAGTGATCTAGAGTGTAGGAATGGAAGAGAAAAAGTTACAGGACAAAAACTGAAAAAAGTGCCAAAATTTCATGGTTTTTTCCTCCCCCATAAATTATTGCTTTGCGAAATTTTGGTCGGAGAACATGGAAATAATACTATTGGATAATCATCAACAATATACCAGAATTTCATCAAGTTCGCATTTTTCCTGACCCCAAAGTCGACTGGACTAGTATCTGTGTGTCGAATATTTGTAATTGAACGTTAAATGTGACATAAAGTATTGGGGAATTTACTTTCGTGAAAGTTTCAAAGTTCATAATGATACAAACTAACGCATATATACTACACAATAATGTCGACTTTACTCTGTAATAGGCTATGTATGGAGCCCCAAAAAAGAAGTGCTCATCGGTAACCACAGATATTTAACGTTTGCGAAATTAAGATGTAGATGTAGATCCATCGTGTTTCTTGACTGAAACTATGGAGATACAGGCGACGGAAGAAGATGATGAAGAGTTGAAAAATGTAATTGAAATGGAATCAGAAGAAGAACCAACATAATTCGTCTGATCAATGAATAATTAATCATTTAACTGTTCTATAATAGTTTTAATAAATTGAGTGAACATTTTTAAAAAGTAACAGTATATTATGCTACAAGGACCAAACGACTGTTATTTTTGTCCAGCATAAATTTGGCTGCATTCGGTGAATCGAGGGCGAAGTACGAGGCGAAGACGAGGGCGAAGCACGAGGCGAAGACGAGAGCAAAGCCCAAGGCGTAGCTCTGTGCAGCCAAATTTGTCCATGACAATAATGACAGTCGTTTAGTGTCCGTGTTGCATACGGTACTTTTTATAACAAGTGCACCGAAGTACCCTCATTACTAAGCTTTTTAAATAAATTTGGATGTATTTAAATTATCTTATCGATTTGACAAAAAGATTTTTGCAAATGCAGTCACATTACAGTAAACTAATAAAATGAAACATAACTTACATAATTTATTCTATTAATTAATATTTTTTATATTTCCTGTGCTATACCGTTCACAATAAATGCACACATTATAACGAACACATTCTATAATACAGATTTCTTTCAAATATCAATTTGATATGATATATCAATGGAATAAAAAATCCAACGGCATCCATGATCCATGATCTACAATTTCATTTTTACCCAGCGGACATTAATATCCATTAATTCCCAGTCAATTGTTACCATGGTTTGGAATTGAGAACTTTCGAAGCAGAAGTCAGGTCAGTCATACTTTCGGTGAACGTGTTACAAAAAAAATTTTGTAATAATAAAAACTGAAGAAAAAAATAATCTTTCTTGAAATAGAATGAAAACCAATTTATTATACATTCTCTATAAATAATCATTTTGCTAATAAAAAAAAGCTTATAATTTGATTATTTTCTTCAATAAATAGATATTCTTCAGTCACAAATTAACGTGGATTAGGCCTATTGGAGACACCACTGAAGAAAAAATATCTGATATACATTATTGGAAGGGCACGTTTCATATGAAAAATGAACGTGGGAACTATTTGAATCAGATTTTCTCGAAAACTGTTAATCTCAAAAATCTGTAGAACTATCTTTTCTTCCGCCAACATCTAGTGCTGCTCGGTAGCATTCTTATCATGTTTACTACCAAGTGCAATTATGGCTTGGTAACGAGCTTGACCTTCTAGACTGGAAATGGTCATTGCAAGATCAAATTTTGGAGCCGGTAAGACTCTTATTCCACCCGCACCTGATAGTCTACTCAACTCTATTTTTTGTAACTGCACCAAAGGATAAACCTTGAACTATGGTTGCAGAAAAGTTGGTTGATACTGTTCACCAGTTTGCGGTAATAGTGACAATCAGGATTGTTTAAATGTATCACCTGATGCGTTTAATGACGTTAATAATGATGAGCCTACTGAAGATGTAGATCCATTGTGTTTCTTAACTGAAACTATGGAGATACAGGCGACGGAAGAAGATGATGAAGAGTTAGACATTGTAATTGAAATGGAATCAGAAGAAGAGCTAAAATAATCCGTCTGATCAATGAAGAATCAATCATTTAACTGTTCTATGACAATTTTCATAATTTGAGTGAATATATGTATATGATAATGTCTTTCAGTATATGAAAGACAATGCTAAGAAGCCCACCATAAGATTTAGACTCCCATAACGGTCTGTAGTTGCAAAATTTCATGTATATTTTTCGACTGGAAAATTTATCTAGTTTTCATTCAGATAAACTTAATATGTTCATATATAGCTGTAGAATAAAAACAAAATAATGGATAAATTTGAGTGAATTCCCATAGTTCGAATACCAGTGAGAAACAACAAGACATTTTCATTCTAGAGAATATTCTTGTTATTTGTTAGATATTTGATTGCTAGTTCATGATTGCAAAATGTCATTATTACAATTGGTCCGCTGTAGGACGGCATTCTGATTGATGAGAAAATTCGGGAATGTTATAGAAAGGGATATGTAAGTTCATGTGGCCTGGTGAAATAATAATAATGAGAATAGAGTGATGTGATAAGTATACTGTAACCTGTATGAGATTAATGAATCACAATAAAATTTATGACAAATTGGTGCCAGAAGTGGGATCCTTTAAAGTTCAGTATGAGTAATTTTGGATTGAACATTTGAAAGTGATATTTGGTAGCAGTACTGTAAAGTGTGAGAAAATATTGATGGAACTGCGGTTAATGCCTACGACAAGAAGCAATACGACAAGTAAGGTACCGAATTACCTGAAAATGATGATAAAGTTTATAGAAACGTCGGCAGCTGGACAGAAAGCATCGGCAGCGACCATAGAGAAGAAGATGACCGAATCTTCAGCAAGAGAATCATTAGCCGAATAGATAAAGAGTTTATTGAGGTGAAGCTTTGAGCCACTCAATTTTATCAATTCAAGCAAGTTTAACATGATTTAGAATCAAAATTAGACTAGATTGTCACCTAAAAACTGCAGAGCATCAGTTTGAATAAAGAAGATGCAGTTCTGCGAATGTGAAATTGTCCGATGTTCACGCCAAAAAGAGTTACTTATAATTTCATCATAAAACCGACGCCGTATAACAGCAAGATATTCTGGGATTTATATTTTAAGTGTACTGGCTGGCTTTCCTAATTTGCATGATAATTCATATCTATGATAAGTTTTGCAATGCCAGTGGCTGAATAAAAATATAGGTGAACTTATTTCCACATTTTGAACACTTGGAAACATGGAGTACCGTTAGAATTTTATTTTATAATTTCATTGCATTAATGCTGGGTTGCACGGAAGTGTTTATTGCCTAACTAGCAACTATTGATTCATTGAGTCACAAATGTGCATGACTTGATCATTTGTTGATTCTATTGCTCCACTGAAGTACTATTTACTGTTACATAAATTTGTGGGATTTTAAATCCGTAAACTACAGATTGTCGTAAACGAACAGTTTACAAATTTACAAATATGGCGATTTTTTTCATACATCTATAGAAATGTAGTTATAGATTTCTAATATCAAGGTTATCCAACAATTGTTTCAAAACTTCAAACGTAAAATCTGATATTGAAAAAAAATTATATATCTGTGTAATACTTTAGCGTGAGTATTAATAAAAAGTTTTTTTATTCAAGGATAATTTCTTCATGTCGAAACAATGCCTACGTTCAGATCGGATTAGCGCTGCGTAGACGTATCACGTCACATACCATTTTCTTCGCGCGCTGATTAGTGCAGCAGTATTGATTTGACAGTGTCACTATGGTTATATATAACAATCGCTATGAGCATTCTGTAGGATTAAGTGCTACCATTTCTGTTTCAAAAAAGCAATGCAGCTACAAATATTTTTTTCCTTCTAGGATGAGACGCTATATTGTTATATTATACTACATGCAAAACTAGTCCATTTTGGTATTTCAACAAGTTGATATGGCAACTGTACAGAGAATAGTGATTTTTTTGAACTAGTACAAAAAGTGAATCATGTTGCACAGTTCGTATCTCCTAGCTACGAGTTGATTTGAAGATTAATATTCAATTGATGACTATTCAGAGGCGTTTTGTCATTTTAGTGGAACTGACTATCTCATGTTAGTGATTCTTTCAAGCCTTCTAACAAAATGTCACTACAATTTTCAACAATTTTATAATGAAGTGCTATAAAAAAATATTATGTTTGACACGTACAAAAAATACGATTCTGGGATTTATGAGATCGCTGTACGACGAGAAGCGCAGTACATTGAACTTTCTTACTTATCCCAAAATCTAGCATTTTTTGTACTTATGTTATTTTGAATCGTGCAAAAATTATTTTATTTATTGCAGCTATCACGTAATTCGTTTCGTATTCAAAATTATCAATTACTCCAGTTTAGTGTTAGTAGCTAAATGGCAGTCTGCTATTTTTTAACTGCTGTATGATTTGTAGCAGTGGTCACTGCAAGTTTCAGAATGAGCTCTTCTCAACTCGTGGTGCCAACAATTCATTGTTTATTTTACAAAGTCTAGTATTCATCATAGAATATTAAACAACTGAAATTAATCCTCAGGAAATTTGGAGCAATAATTTTCAAGATTATCAGCAGTTCACTTGTCATAATTGAAATTTTTTGTAATTTCTGAAACATTCGAAGAAATCAAACAGTAATAATCATAAAGTGAAATCAGAATTATTACTATTCATAGTTGAGCATCACATACAAACATTCGTCTTTTTTTTATTTTCGAATAAATAGTTTCGTTTGATACAAAATTAGAGTTCCTGTGATAATAGTTCTACTTAATGTGTCAAAAATTATATTTAAACGGTTGTCAATTGTGTTTTTTTTTTTTAAATGATATCTAGTTTGGCTTCAATTTAAACAGGGCTTTCAGAGCGATAGATCTTTGATAAATAGTTTTTTCGATTATTAATTATTTTTTTTACAACTTAACCAGATTATATCAAGTCTGGGATCGACTGAAGCAATTGGACATAAAACTCATGGCCATTGTAGAATAAGATAGTCATTTTATACAAACGCCACCTATCACTCTTATTATATTATATTATCATTGAACTTATTATTATTGATTTTCAAAAAACTGATAGGTGATGCAGTACTTGGAAATAGCAATTTTTGACTACTAGAAGGGATCATCATCCAAGAACAACCACTATTTATTGATAATAACGTTTTCATTATGACAAAACCAAGTTAAAGTCGAGGGTATGGAAAATAGGAGTACAGGAGAATCTCATAATAATATCATTATATTGTTGAAAAGAATTATAATTACCTAGTTTCATTTCTAATAACTAATTTCTTCTATGTTCATTGCTCACCCAAACATTATTTTAGAAAGTTAATTAATTTGTATCTGACTGACTTGATTTTCTGGAATAATTTTCGAAATTTCCAACTATTGCATAACGTAGATAGCTTTTACATCTGAATATTTCTTCTGTAGTTGAAATTGATGAGAACTTTCACTGATCAACACATTTTCAGCGGTTGTTGTCACATGTTGTAAAGATACATGACACCAATTTTATATATTTTTAAAATTTAACTACTTTCTTCTGTCTAAAAACTATACGAATGAATCAAATTTTGTTATTTCTTTACATAGGTATTTCATGGAACACATTTCTTGAATTCTCTGATAAAATTATGACATTATTGAAAATAGGTCTGAAATATGAATAATCAAACAAACTCTAGGAGTTTTTGATGTTGTGAAAGTGGACCGGGATAATATGAATCTACTTCAATTGTAATTCAAATATAAAAACTACTTCAAACCGATGAACTCAAATATATTGAAATGTATCTATATACACATAGTTAGTTAATATATATCTTACATAGTTCTATAGTCGAAAAATTTCAATTGAACTACAGTTTTACTCCCATTTTTGTCACATATTGACTTCGAATAATAGTAAATTGATTTATTTAAAGAGGATAATGCTCAAGTGTGAAAAATAAGATCGAGATGAATGACTTTCTGAAAATCTCTGGAAAAAGTCTTGTCCACACTATTTCATATTTTTATTTCATATAATAAAAGTAGAGAACAGTATGAACATGATTTTTTCCCGTGCTTTTCCGTAACTGTCAAAGTGTATTTACATAGGTAATCATATTTGGTTATATCATACGTGAATCAATTGAGCAAATTGTAAGCGTATGTATAAAAATAAGGTTAAAAACATATTCAGTAATGTACTCTGTGGTATACTCTCCACAAAAATCAAGAGTATCTATCCGTAGCTTGACGACTGGTAATCACACTCTATGGCTGAAGGAATATCACTCAAGATACCAGTATCTGTGTCTGCCACACCCGTAATGGGTAGAAGGCGTGGTTGATATATATTCATATATATATATATATATATATATATATATATATATATATATATATATATATATATATATATATATATATATATATATATATATATATATATATATATATATATATATATATATATATATATATGTATATAATTTTTTTTTTTTGTTTTCAATATATCTATTACATGTTCGACAAGTATTTGATATAATTCAATTTTGACATTTTAGAATCACATTTCATTGATGAAATAAAACTGTGTTACAGCAGTGTCAATAGAGTACATTTAATTTTTCTTGGAAATACAATATTGCTGAATAGATCTAGATTTAGCCATGATGAAAAAATTCAATGAGTTTGTGAAATGTTAGTGAATACAACTGATAATAATGTAGTTATTAAAGAATGATAGCTGTAGTAGAATATGATATTATATAACTGCATTATGAGCTGCATTATGTATTCGAAAACAGTTACATAAAGTATCTGTGTTCAAACCGTTGTAGATAGTAGTTTGTGCAATATGTGTGTGAACTTGAATATAAAAGATTACTTGAGATTAAGTTATCCGAATGTTATAAGGCTTACTCTAGTTAAATTTAAACTATATACTTTTATTATCTTGCGAGATAATCTTAATGCATTGAATTAATATGATTTAATTGAAATTATGTAATGTGAGAAAAGACTTTTCAGAACTCATTTTTAATAAATATGTTTTATTTGGGAAACTTCTGTATATAAAAATGAATCTAAACACAACGTTCCAGCAGCAATGTGTTGCCTTTTTTAAGTGTATAAATGTATGATAAATAAATAAACAACAAATATATTTTATTAGGATATCAGTTCTGTACATTAATTAGAAACACAACGTTTCGACAGCAAAGTGCTGCCTTTTTCGAGTGTAAAGAAATATGAAAAAAACATATTAATTTATAAAATGAGTTCTGAAAAGTTTTTTTCTTCATTAAATAAACAAAAATTGTCAGAACAACAAAAATACAGAGGGTGAGAGAGATAAGTATAAAATATGGACTCCTAGGATCGTAGAGCTCTGCCTGTGGCTTAGCTTATAATTCAATGTCCACAAGTCATAAGGAGATGAAAATGAAGGGCGGAATAGGGAAATTGTCAACTCCTTGTGGTTCTAGATCAATCTGGCTCTACTCTTTTTGATTTGGCGGATAGCTGAACCATCCACAGATCTTCAGGAGGTGGTATTGAAGTTACTCTTGCAAGTACATTCATAAATAAAAATAACTTGAAATTACGGATAACCACGATCGATTGAATTCATAACCAGTATTCAAATTCAAATTATTCGGTGGTTTTTTAATTTCTATTGCTTCTCTTATTAGCCTCTTGAACCAATTATTTTTTGTAGCTAGAAACTTCCTATGCTTAAAGTCAATGTCATGTAATTCTTAAATGGCATGTTCAGCCACCGCAGACTTTTCTTGGTGGTTCAATCTTATATGACGAGAATGCTCTTCCAATCTTGTTTTCACAGTCCTCTTGGTTTGTTCAATATATACTTTGCCACATTGGCAGATAATTTTGTATATACCTGGATACTGTAGAAGAAATCTGTCATTAACATTACCAATAAGATTTCGAGTTTAAATGTCATATTTATGTAAAAGTCTTCCAATTCCACTTAGGCAAGGAGGTGACCGAGAGTTGACTCGAGTCGGGAGTGCCGTGAAGATTTTGTGTTTGCTTTGTCTATGATATATTTCACTTTGTTTGCTTGAATTTAACTTAACTCACATTAATTTCTTCTACCTTGTTTCTTTTAAGTACGTATAATATATTTGTTGTTATTTGTGCGTATGGTATTTTATTAAAAATCACTCGAATACTTTATCCCCATCTAGTACGAGTCCCTTAGAAATCAGAAACCATAACTCCGTAAAACGATGTTATAATGGTTATAATTTTAAATTCAAATACATTTTTTCCTAAATATACAAGATGCAACATTGTTACAGGACAGCTCCGACCACCAAGGTGGATGGCAGGAGAATGAAGAAATTACAGATGATACGGAAGCACCAAGGCCTCTAAAGGCCATAAATGTAAACTAAAAAGTTCTGTGCAAATTTCAGATGACCTCTAGCATCAGTTTGGTAGTTCATACATTTTTGACGGTTTAAATTTATATGCAAATTCTCAAGTAATAGTCTTGGAATTAGAATTATCTTGCAAGATAATGATAATTCTGAATCTCCATTATGTACATGATTCTAATTCAATTATAAAAATTAAATGAATTGGAATCATCTTGCAAGATAATAATAATAATTCTGAATCTTAATTATGTACCTAATTTCAATTCAATAATAAAAATTCAATGAATCAAAATATCCTGCAAGATAATAATAATTCTGAATATCCAGTATCTACCTACATAATTTTAATTCAATCATTAAAAATCCAATGATTTCAAATTATCTTGCAAACTAAAAGTGATTCTGAATTTCCATTATGTACATAATTTTAATGCAACTATAAAAATTTGACGCATTAAATTATCATGCAAAATGATAATATTTCTGAACTTCTATCATGTACATAATTTTAATTCGATTATAAAAATTCAATGTATTGAAATTATCTTCCGAAATGATAAAAATGTATAGTTTGAATTTAACTGCACTGCAATAGATTGTTATGCTATTGAATAGCAAAACGGCGTGTTATAGAAATATATAGATACTAGTTGACGCATTGCTTGTAATTTAAAAGCCGCCAAGTTTGGAAATAGCCTTAGAAATAGTAATTCATACAATAAGAGTGTAAACTTGGGCATTATGATATGCAATCAAGTATTTTAAGACGAAGCTTGCCGAGTTTCGAAAATTGTCAACATTCGTATTGCGTGAGTTGTAACTTTCGGAAAAACGCGGTATTAGTTGAATTTTTATGTCAGTTTGGGGTGGAAAAATATTTTTTAGCTTTTTTGAATTAGTGACACACGAAGAAGAATGGTGGATATAATCCGTTGATTTAAATTTGAATAACCTAAACAAAAATGATGATATACTATTTGAAAAATTATATTAAATGATTAATTATAGAGTCAGCAGTTAGAGATTCTCTGATAAAATTGATCAGTTATATCAATTTGCATACCGTGATGATGGTACTATTTGTTTTTCAAAATGGCTCAATAGAGCTGTATGACTTGGTAAGAATGCTTGAAAAAAATTCTTCTAATCAATCTTACTACTGAAACTTCTCAAATATCGCCAAATGATTCCTCAACCACTCGCATAATTAGTTTGTATTCAAAATTACATTAGGGGGAAGTTTCTATACTAAATACAGGAATCATTTTCAGAGTTAACCAAGTCTGAATGAATAATCTAAACCTTCATCTATTCAAAGTATATGGAACTGAATGATTGTATTCAATTGTTTGATTGTAATTGGATTCATACTTATATGAGTAAACAGGGATCACAAGAATAACATTCTTGATCGGCTCACGAAGCTATAATTTTGGTACTGTATTTAAGGTATAAAATAAAAACATGACACTTCATTATCTTTGAGTTTTGTTTGGAACACATCGGTATTAATATTAAAATTGAATAAATACAGTGTTATTTGACAATTCCGAGCCTTTCTTGAGTTTTTATGATTAATTTCACTTCAAATTATATTGTCAACAATATTCAGGGCTGAATTGCAACATTATACAGTGTAGATTTTAATGATAGACAAAATACATCATTTTGTGCTGATTTTTGTGGAATCAAATATTTGTAGAAATATTTAATGTGAGCATATGAATTTGAGAGTCTGGATTTCAAAAATGATGAAAAAAGGTATGATAATGTAATTTGGAAGCTTATGAGTTGATATCATGGTACAATAGATGCATTGCAGTGATAATCTTGATTTATGTAACACAGATATTCCTTACTACCAATATTACACAAAAACACACAATAATGCAATCAACCTAGTTCAACGAGAAATGAATTCATTTGACATTGAGCAACGCTCTTGTATGATTTTAAATTGATGATGAAAAGTGAGTATTGAAGCCGCCAACCGGTGCAAGCAATTAAACATAGTGGAATTCATAGTTATCATATGATGCACTTCAAGAGCGTTATCTGTTGTAACGTACACAGCATTACCCTATTTGCACTGCACCATAGATATTTTAGTAAGAACGGAAAAAATGAATCCGTGGCAATGAGTTTACTTGAATTTTTATTTAAAAAAAAATGCATCGATATATAAGATTGTAAAATTGATTTTGAAAGTTGTTAAGTACTTATCTCATCAGCAGAAAAGCATCAATTTCCATAGATCTAATTGAAATGAACCGCAACGAAATTCATTCGCACTCAAAATAGTTCCTGAAATTCAAAACTCCTACTAAATTCCTCACATTCATGTACAACTGAATACCTATTAATCCAGAACTAGACCAAGATTCTTTGCCACAAGATATTAAAAAAATCAAGTTCATTCTGAACAATAACCTAACCGTTACTTCCTTTCTTCTTCGTCTACCATCACAGGATGCAACAGCGGTATGTGATCCAGTAGGCTGAGCACTACCGCTGTCCAACAGCCAGTAGACAGTAAAACTCGTTGAGTGCCACACAAGAACTCATAACAGTCGTGCGAGAGATGGTGTGCTTCGGTTTGAGATATATAATGTCTAGGTGAAGAAGTTTCTGAAAATAGGGTTAGTGAGTGGTAGTTAGTTGTGAAAAGAAACAAAATTATCTCTAAAAGTGGATATTTTGCAATATAAGGTTAGTCGAAGATCTATACTTTGTATTCTATAAAATAATGATACGATATTCAGAGATTTGGTCAGTGCTCGATAAAATCATATAAGATCAAGACTGGTATTGAGTCTTGTGGACGACTATAATTATTGAGCTGAAACTGAATTCCAAGTTCCGACGACTTCATATTTTATCTATTTTAATGTCGCTTTAAAATAAAAGACAGATAAAAATTCAAACTCTCCAACCGGAAGAATTTCGCGTGCCCCGAGGCACCATTTAGTTACAGTTTTAAATTAGTATTTACCAACAATTTCCAAAAATATATCTTCCTTTCCTTCCAGATAAAAATTTCACTTATTCTCGTGTTCCTGTTAGCCGAAAACTTTCGCTTATTGAATATATCATCTATCATATGTATGAAATAAAACAACGCAAATTTCTCTTAAAAACAGGTTCAAGTGTAATGTCCATTTTAATCTGTGAAAAATTTGAGGTAGTATGTATTGAACAATCAATAAATATACATGCACAAGAAAAATTGCATATAATTATACGGAAAAAATGTGAGTTACTGAGTACGTCATTTTATTGAGAATATTACAAATTTTGATTCTGATCAAATCTAAGAGTCTTGAATCGGAGAGCGACCGTGGACACGTGCTCCATCCTTATTAGGACTCGTCAGTACAGTATAATCGAAGCCCAAGATAGTCAGAGCTTGGATTCCAGAATGTATAAGCTCATAAGGATAGATGGTCGGCAGAGGTAGAAACTACATGCAACAACATCTATCGAGCATAAAGCCATCCATGGAATTTTAAAAAATATCGCAAAATGTGACATTTTTGTGTTATGCTAGAAACATTTTGATATAAAATCAAAATTCAGAAAAGGTTTTTTGTTTCGTAAACTTTAAATCTAAGAGTCAGATTCATTTCCATCATCTTTAATCGGGGAGCAACTATAGACACGTGTTTCGTGCTTATCAGGACTGGTCAGTATAGTATAGCCAAAGACTATTTGTCAAACAAGTCAATGATAGCTTACTGAAATAAACAGCTTTGCATGAAGGCACTGAAACTTTACCATAAGAATTTCTTTTTTGTCATTTCGAACAAATATATGATGTGATGAATTTATCTGTTCAAGTGATAAATAGAGGATATCCAGGTGAATATTCTCTAATCTGAGAACATTAATACAGAAATCAAATCGATTGTCATAAATGTTCTAATCGGTTCTAATCTAGTGAAGTCGAGCCCATCAATAAAATAAAGGATACATATTAGGATTTGCAAAATAATCTTGAACAATTTTCCTAAAACGCCAATCAACTGTCTTAGAATAGATGCTTCTAGTAATTTGAACAATTTTCAAGAGATGGTGATACCAGCGACTCACTGGCAAATTGAAGTTTTGCCAGTGGCATTATAAGGTTGGTTTTTGATGAATTGATCATAGACTAGCTCGCCTTACTTGCTCTTTCGAAAAAACATCTCTGGGTATTACCAAATTGCGCTGTGCGCGCCTGTAGGACCGAGTTTCAGCCCAAGACAACAGAGAAGGCAAGGGTGTACCTACTCTTCATTTTGAGCCAAAATTTTGTCTGTTTGAGAGTTACTACTTACAACAGATATGTGACTTTCGTGCAAGGGCACAAAGGAAGCATCTTTTATAGAAACAAGCCCAAAATATGGTAATACTAGACGGTATTTGATGTGAGCTCATTTTCCACAGGGATATCACAGAAAAAAAATTTCTTTTTGACAAATAAGTTGCAATTTACTAAATAAATTTGTCACTAACTTTCAAAAAATATCAAACATCTTTTTTAATGCTAAATAAATGACGATCAGAATAGTATAATATTCGTCAAATACATTTCATCCAAGCATCTTCTTGTAAATACTCTGACATACTTACTACATGATCTTCTATATATATATAATCATGATTCGTTCCGATACATTTTCATTACAAAGACCACAACCTTGATCTTGTACTTTTCACTATCACTATTTATATTATTTCTAAATAATTACAGTAAAAAGTACAAGAAATTTCTTCTTCACAAAAAAAACTACTCTCTTCCATCACAAGGTAAGAATAGAATTTATTGTTTATGAAAAAACATTATAAGAAAAACAATTAAGATGTAATTTAGTTGTTGAAAGATGTTTGAAAGAAATGATGTAAGTAGCTTGTAGATACAATTTCCTAGAATGAATAGAAAACAAAGCCATTTCAAACAGTAGAAATAAAATGTCAATGTATTCACAAACTGATTAGGTCATTAGTTATATTCTATTCACATCAAGAATGGTCCACGGTTCATATAAGGCTCAGATTCATACATATCAAATACATAGCTTGGAACAAGCTTTTTGAGATAATTTCAAGCAACGGAAGCAAGAAACATATACAAATTACTCGAATAGATATAGATTCGAATTTAAAATTGCACAAATTTATTCATGATAATTGATTTTCGAACAGTTTATGCAATTCCCAGCATAATTTTTCACGAAGTTAGTTTGCATTTATCATAGAATATGGAATAACTAAAACTAATCCTTGAATGATTTGGCATAACATTCACAGAAAACATTTATCAAAATTATCAGCGGTTTATTTTTTATCACAACTAGAATTATTATAGAGTTCGTATGACTTTTCTAAACGAAAGGAATCATGAGAATCATAATGTGGAGCTAGAATTATTATCACTCATATTTTGGCATCACATGCAAACGTTCGTCAATTGTTTTTTTAAAATAAGTAATTTGGCTTTATCGTGTCTGGAATCAAATTAAAGCTTTTGTAGAGATAATTCTAGTAGAAGTGTCAAAGAGGATATTTAGACGATTGTCAATTGTTTCTTTCACAAATTATTTGAATGATGTCTAGTTTGGCAACAATTTGGACCTCTCGGGAAGATTAGCTTAGTAGATATCCAAAATAAATATTCAAGTAGGTTGTGGAATCCACGTTACTATTTCCAAATTACACTTCCAGCGATTAAATGTCGAAACTGTATGTTCCAATGAATTAAAGATCCCGAAGATCTAGAAAAGATCTGTTCATTTTTGAAAATACCTATTTTACGACCGAAAAATAACCGCCCTCTGTCACTTTAGTAATGACAGTTGTCACTTTGACAATTTGACAATGACAGTTGTCACTTTGACAATGAGTTTTCACTTTGACAATGACAGCTGTCACTTTGACAATGACAGCTATCACTTTGACAATGACAGCTCTCACTTTGAAATATGTAATTAATTGATACGACACTCTAAATTTCTGAAACAGTGATGAAACTGTTCATGAAATTTATGGTCGAGGCAGTATTGTGATGGCCACAGCGGATTTTTTCCCTTAAAGATGGAATTCTGAAAAATCCTCTCCTGACGGGTATTCTTGTTATTGGAGGAATAAACTCTCAAAGTTTCAGTCCTTTAGATCCAGCAGTTTGGTCTGTACGTTGTCTATCGGTCAGTCAAGACACTGTTTTATATGTATAGAATATAATATTAAGTATTATTATATATAAATTTAGCAATCATCTCCTATTATACCCCCTTGAGAGATGATTTTGCAAACACTGATTATTTATTTCCTACCAAAAGCTTAAATATTAATTTTCATATCCCTTACTTGAGGAATGATGGTTTCTCCCGGTTTCTCCATACAAACTTTTATCTCCTATTCTATCCCTTCAGTTTCTTTTCAAGCCAAAAGGTAGTCTATATTTTTTCTCAATCAATCTATCTTCTTGCCAAATTTTATCAGAATCTTTGCAGTGGTTTGGGCGTGAATTACATGTGAATTTTGAAATCATTATCTATATCACCTCTTTAAGGGATGATTATGCAAAAACACTTGAAGTCTTCATTTCTTACAGAAGCCTGAATATGAATTTTTTAATATTCATATCCCTAACTTGAGAAATGTCGGGTCTCACATGCAAAGTTTTATCTCCTATTTCATCCTTTTCATATTGTTGTTTTGAAGACAAAAGGTAGCCTACGTATTTTCATCGAAATCTGTGAGGCGAATTTTGCATAATTTACATTCGAATTTTGGGATCATCCTCTATTCAACCTTATTGAAGGATGATTTTGCAAAAATATTGAACTTGAATCTTTATTTTTCACCAAAAGTTTGGATATGAATTTCTGTATGCTCATCTATACTATATCTCCTTGCCAAATTTTATCGAGATTAACTCAGCAGTTTAGGCATGAAAAGATAACAGGCAGAATTACTTTCTCTAGAACAAAATGTTCACTTTATTTTCGTCAGTTTCAAATACAAGTTTAGGCTACTAATAGTTTGATATCCTGACGAGAGGAATAATTGTTTACAGGAAATCTTATTATTGCAAGTTCAATTGAACCAGACTCAAAAATTGTTCTTAGACCAATCATTTAAGAAAAAAAATCTGATATTGACATCACATGATTTGCTTATAATGGTTTTTACTGAATGATTGACAATTGGCACTAACATTGACATACGGAAAAATTGATTGCAACCAAAGTTTGAGGTGATTATTTAGATGTTCCAATTCATTAAAACGCTGTAGCAGTTTCAAATATTAAATTTTATCATTCTACGACCAATTTATACGAAAAATTAAAAAGATTGTCGAATAAAGTTTACTTCCGGGGCTCGGTGGATTGCTATGGAAATATTAAGTCATCATTTGAATGCTACAATTGCTTTAAATAACAAACATGATTCCACAGCTGATCGTTATACATTAAAGCGCAATAGGATGGGAAACCATAAATTGAACAGAAGCGTTCGAAATGTATCTTTAACAAAATTATGTCACTTGTCATACAGCTGGAATCGTGGAAGATCGTATGTCGAAAAACAGTATTCCACTTTTAAACTGGACATGTAGTAGTCCAGATTTCTTGCCTATCCAAACTATGTTGCATATTATAAAGAAAAATATTCGATTACAGCCCACAAGGAACGTTCTAGAGATACCTGCTCAGTTTCACTCCACATGATTACTAAACATCAATCCTATCTTGAGATGTACCAAGGCGGTAATTAGACGGAAAGTTGATGTAACACAGAAATGATTTCCTATTTAATTTCTGTATTTTGGCGGTATTATGGAACATTTGGACTTTCTTTTTTCTTTGTTCACTTAAAATGTAGGTCAATACCCCATAAGTAAATAAACGGCTCCAAGTGAATACAAAAATGTAATAATTTTAATATATTTTCCGAAAATTGGATAAATTCCTTAAGAGGCATTTTTTCTCGAATAGATCAGCTATACTGTGACGCTCTTATATATGTGAGCAGAAGAAAGTTTGAAAAATGACAATTATAAGTATTACAATTGAGTAAACAGAAGTGGAATGAAATGAAATGTATCACATAACAAAAACTTTCTTCATAATGACTGAACTTAGAACTATGTTGTGCTGAGTGTTTTATACATAATTCTTATGATAATCAAGTTTTTCAATCAATCTTTGGTCATGGTTGACCGTAGATAATTTTCAATAATTTCAGTTTTGAGCATGATCTTTCATCTCCAGTTACTGTCACTGAAACAGGTAAATATATGCGTGAAAATATTGGAAGATTGAAAAACGAACATTGAATCATTTGAGTATATATCTTAAAACATCTGGTGGAATTGTGTCTTCATTTATGAGATATAGGCAGCAATTCTGATTCATGAAATAGACCTTATCTATCTATAGCTGATATATTTGTACAAGTGAATTTCTGTTGCAAGCTGAGACAATATTTTCTTTTAGTCTACTTTCGATTTTCTCCGATTTTGTATGTTTTTTCGAATGAAAAACTGTTATTATACTCTATTAATAATGCGAATTTTTTATTCAATTCATTATTGCCGTGTTTGAGAACGGAAAAATTTACTTGAAAATTTTGCCTTGAGTTTAAAATGGACTCATCTTCAGGTTTGTGATTTAGATGTCTTCTCCGAGCACGTGTACAAGCAATTTGAATGTATCCAGTTCAGCAATCTAATTCTTCAGCAATTAATGAAGAATGAAGAATTGAGGAAATATCAACTGTTCAAAAGCACTTTCTGTGCGATTTGTGACTAAATTTTTTTCAACGAGATCTATCATCTTGATTGCCCCTGAAAAAGTGACATCGGATTTTTGCAAATGCTTACTCTCAATATTAATTTTCAACAAATCTATATACCATGTAACTAGTGAATATAGACTTGAGTGTCTTGAATTTCGACATCAATGGGATTGCTGTGTTTCTTGCGTTGCCATCATACTTGTTCGGAAAAATAAAATGTAATGCATCGTGAATATCATTCATATTGAAGTGAATTGCATTTAGAGCATCAACTCTACTTTCCCATCGCATATTTGAAAGTAGTTTTAATGTCAAAGTAGGCATTTGGTTAAAGGGAGGTTTATGTCCATCAATGACCTTATAGACTGTTAATGAAGATGGTATATTACTAAAGACCCTAAATGCCCTGAATATATCCCCTAGAAAATTTCATAGACTGAATAATATCCAAATAGACTCCGTTTGATAATATATTGGATATGTGTTATTATGATTGCATCAATTGTCTAGCAATTACTAGAAATGTGTCGACGGGCAGTAGCTCTTTAATTTTTATTCAAGATAATTACCACAGCGTTAATAAATCAAATCTCATGTCTTGTACTATATTGTCAAAGTGAACAGTTTTCGTTGAGAGCCAATAATAGATTTTGACAACTTACTTCTCACTACTAGAACTTTCTGAAGTATTTACCTACAATCAATCCATTGGACTAAATTCTGTCATTCTGATGAATCAAGTATACTATTTCATTGTCTAGCAGGGTGAATGCTAATCCTGTGTGAAAATTTAATTACTTGCGGATGATTTAATTACCCATCAACTAAAGACGAGCTATTATCAGAGAATTTGAACATACTGACATGCACCACATCTGGCCGAGAGCATAGAAAATATCTTTCTGTTGAAGAGAGTATTTGTGTGAACTTTAAAATCTACAGGCAAATGATAATAATCATCACTTGGCATACGGTGTAAAATTGTTAAGTGATCATGAATATAGATGCAAAAAAATGTGTACTCGAACAGGAGTAAGTAACGCAGTATGATAGCTAGTTGAATGTTTGATTAGGATTTATGTTGAGCTTATTTCGAACAAGATTCTTACTCAAATCATCAGCCATTGTTACATAGAAAACAATAATCTAGAATTGGATTTAACAAAATGATCCGATTTCAGATTCAACTCGTCCACAAAGATGCATTTTCAACCATTGGAAATTTTTCTTACGCTGTTCTCCCTGGTTACAACGATGGCATCTGGGTTAACGGATTCGAATGATAAAACTCTGAACTTCGACCTGGATCACTTAAAACCTGCAGCATACGTTAAGCTCAGCAAGTTTTCTCTAACTCAGAAAGGATATATTCAGGTAAAATTAAATGGAGGGAAGAAAAACAAATCAGGTCAACTTTTGTTTGATAATGAGGAACGAAGCATACAAGGATTATTTTTATTACATTACTTTAGGGAACACTAATTTATGTTAGAAGTATTAAAGATTCGGATTATATTAATTCGTTGATTTCACTCGGTATTATTATAACCATACCTATTTGCTTATCAGACCACTAGAGTTCATACATGAAATTAATATTTTATTATTCTTGAATATATCTCAAGTTTATATAAAAATATTATTAGTATGCTTATTTTCAAAATTAGAATTTTCTCATGATCAGAAGTACAAAATGTTCATCCAATAGCGATTTTTATAAGCCTGTTACTATATGACATTATTTGGAATGAATATTATCTATCATGAATCCCTTATTGAGAGAATACGAGGGTAGATACAAAAAATAAGTATAACAACCATTTCATGACTTTTTGTAATGTTTAACAGCATTCGAATGTCTAGTTAAATGTCGAGCAATGAACCAATTATGAGAGCAGTTTAAGACGTTTGAACGAAGCTCTTGAACCTTCAGGAATCATTTTTCCTTTCTTGACCAATATACCATATTTCACACTAGTTTAATTGATAACTTTCATATGATACAGCAAATAAAACAGTGACAATAAAGCTATTCTCTTGCGCTGTTATTCATAGTGGTGCATTAGTTATCTCAGTCTGTTATTGTACTTGACATGTAAGTAACATGTAACAATCACATACAGAAAGCTCTATCCAGTTTTATGTATTTATTATATGCCTCGTCTGATACCTACAATCTGTTAATTTATTCATATGTATATAAAATTCATGCGATCTTCTCAAAAAGTTATAACATAAGCAGTGGTACACTACGATCTTACAAAATTCCCATACTCAAGTATGGGAAGTTGAAATCAGGACTCCGCTAAATCGTATAATGTTCTTTATTTTGATTGTAAAATATTTGAAATTGCCGCACTTGCACTTCAGATTACTTTGGATAAATTATTCATTTGTTGACATTTGTCTATCAAAAGATACCTATTGCTTACCATGGTTGGTTTACTCTTGTCCAGTTGTTGTTAGTTTTCTGAATGTTTGTGATAATTAATTCTCTATTTTTCTGTAAATTGAAGTTTATCAGTTTTTTACATGTTCATTTGATTTAACTGTCTTATTGTTTACATTACTTTAGTCCCCTGAAGAAGCCAAAAATTATTGGTGAAAGCTTGGGTCATTGAAATAAATGAGAATTTTTGAATAATTAAAGACTGCCTACCCAATAAATTTCATAACATATAATATTTACAGTCAATTTTCTTATATATATATATATATATATATATATATATATATATATATATATATATATATATATATATATATATATATATATATATATATATATATATATATATATATATATATATATATATATATATATATATATATATATATATATATATATATATATATATATATATATATATATATATATATATATATATATATATATTGATTGCGACTGCAATTAGTTAGAAAAACAGATTTTTGTAGGCGTCGCAGTCAATGATAGGGACCAAACAAAAAAATTAGGTTCTTTCTTGAATTATGTCAAGCTTCCGGTATTTATTTGAAACCTTTATCAGGACGCTAGGAAAACAAGGAAAATAACATTCTTTGTAAACAAATGAAATTTTGAAAAATCGTTTTAATGTTTTTGTCTCACATTTTATGCGAGAAAATTTGTAGCTCAACATTCGTTATTATATGAGAGAATTTTCGCAAGACGTTCTTGCTTTAAATTCAACATGAGTATACAACACAGCAGTATTTAACATATGATGTAAATTAAATATTTTGAACAAAGTTTTTAATAAATTTCACAATGGTGGTGAATTTTGACAACTGAAATACTGAAAACTAATTATAGTGTGAAATACGAGAACTACTTTAAGCTGGTTTCGGAGTCAACGACAGTACCAGCTTGAATTAGTTCTCGTATTTCACACTATTCTTAGTTTTAACTTCACCACCCTTATTAAATTTATTAAAAACATTGTTCGCTGCTTAGCAAAAAACTCTAATTTTATTTTCCGACTGCCTAGTGATACACAACTTCTTCAAAATTCAGTATACATGAAAAATGAATAAATAACGAAATATTAATGAATTCATAACAAAATAATAAACTAAAAACAGTTTGAAATATTTAATGTGTATTATATGTTGAATACTGCTGTGTATTCATGTTAAATTTGAAGCAAAAACGTCTTGCGATAATTCTTTCATATATTAACGAATGTTGAGCTACAAATTTTCTCGCATAAATGTAAGTTAGCGATATCATTACAAAATTATTATGTAGAATGGAAATTCTTTCTGGAACTAATTCAGTCTGAAATGAAATTTTCGAAAAGTTATTCACCAAATGATTCTGTTGCAAGGTTTCTTCCAAAATTGCTTGAGTTTTTATTTTTCAATGGTTAAGTCCAATCACCATTGTTTGAATACAGATGCAATATTGGAAATAATAGAAATGATTTAGCCCTACATTGATGTGAGTAATAGAGAAAATTCTAGTTCCAATCACACTGTTCAAAAATGTTATTTTTTTTATTATTGATTGGATTTGGCTAATAGGTAGTCATTATTAGAACCATGAGACTGGAATAATTGAATGGTACATTCTTAGTATAATTTAAAATTGCAGACAAATGGATGTGTATCCTCATATCACTTACATTATGGGAATCTAAATAGGGAGAGATCTACTAATTTACTAATCAGTACAATAAAAATATAATTTTTAATTTACTTCCCACTTTCGATGCCTAATAATCACCAAGATTTACACATTCACCTTATTAATTAAATTTAATTGGAAGCAAAACATGATAAATTCAATATTAAATGTTTAGTCTCCAGAAAAACTTGTGATCTAGTTACAAATGTAATTTTCCTGGCAGTTGCAACACTTCCTAATAGATAGAAAAATGCAATTTAACGCTTTTAACTTTCGACATCATTTTGTTATTGAACATATTCAAAAGTACAGCTAATAGTAATAAGAACGAAAAAGTGGATTACTGGAATTAGTTGGATTAAGTCTATCTTGGATTACAGTAAAAGAAATTTCAAAATTAATTATCGCTTTCTGAGATTACAAAATGGAGTGCAATAAACAGCTGATTATTGGAAAGCAAGGTTATGTTCAGCAACTGATCATTATCATACCTGATATTGATGTATTCAAGATATTTGTAATTGAGTGATGACGACAAACACCACCGAGATGTAAAATTTCAAACATGATTTTATAATGAAGAACAGTCTTTTAGATATTGTAATAAACTGCATTAGCTCTATTGATGATAGGAAATTGAGTTTGCTGCTTGTTTTGACAAACATTTTATTGATATTATAATCGCTGATATCCAAAAACTATGATTTAATTGTTATCATTCCAGATTTTTGTTGTTATATGTAAATTGAAATTATTATTTTAGTATGCTACAGAATGTGAATAGGTATATATCAGTGATTCCAGCGTGGAGGTAATTGAATCAAGCTAATTAACGGCGCAATGTAGATATTTTATTACTCTCAAAAAGTATCATCACAAAATGAGGTCTTGCTTGATTTCCTTTCATTCTTGAAAGATGAATGAAAGATTGGAACCTACGATTTTAAGTCGGTAGAACCAATAAAACCACAAGGCATCTATCTTATTCTGTAGGGAAAACATGATGCACGTAATCCTCGGTGATAATAGCCTATCGTCATTCAAGGTGGAAATTCAAACCAGGCATTCTCAAATTTGATATTACAGAACTAATGAATAATTATTCGAATAAATGTCTGCATAAAAGACCTTACAACATGAATTCCTGTATATCTAAGAGAAAGATCACAATATCAAAAGTATTTGTCATACCGCTGTATAATTCACAATATTTTGCTTACGTGATCGAACAACATTAGTATTTCTACGTCCCTTCAAATGATCTCATCTTATTGTATATGAAAAATAAAAGATGTTCGATCACAAAGTGAATTGAGGATTATTCGTTTCATGAAATATAGTACTTTCTATAATGTGAGTGATGTATTATTGGGATTTCAGTCAAATTTAATATTATTTCTTTTCTGCTTTAGAAATAATATTAAATTTGACTGAAATCCCAATAATACATCACTCACATTATTTACAAATCCAGTCAGCGTCAACCATTTTATTCAATAGTACTTTCTGTTCCAGTTTCTTAGATACATAACTCCAGTTCCAGAAATCGGAGACTTCACCTTCTGCATATGGTTGAAGAGCGCGAATTTTACCTATGCGCATCCTCTGCTCTCCTATTCAAGTGAGTATCAAAACACACTGTTGAACAAAAAATATGATAGCAAAGCGTTCCAGAATGAATATAGTGACTATTCAGAAATAAACAATGGATGTGTTTTAATATTAAGTGCGGTCTGCTTGTTTTATTTTGAACACTGGATAAAATTTCAAGCCTAAGTTGTTACTACCAATAAGGCAATAAACGTGAGAAAATTACTGAGTTCCAGATGCAATGATCTCTCCATAAATTCAACACAGTATGACTTATATGTTCCTACGGAAATCTAGTGCCACAATGGTATCAACATTGGCGGATCTGTATGGATTATAGCAGGAGCATTCATATTATTTATACCTCTGATACGCTTGAAATGTTTAGCCTGAACAGTTGACATATTACAGTAAACAAAAAATTTCGCGCGATGCGTTGGTGACAGAGAGAACACTTCAAGTGAACTATATGGGAGTGGTTTGCTGAGTCCAAACCAAATAGTGGAAAAAATGAATATGCATAATGAACAAATTACTATTAATTTCACACATAACAGTTTTCTCACAATATAATTCTCTTAGTAACCAATTGCATTATGAGAGCATCTAAAACACTCGCGCCGCTTGTATTTTAAATCAAGCGACTCTTGCAATGAAGAATAATTTTTTATACCTGTATTATTGTATTGCAATAATCAATAATGATTGATGGGAAGCAGCCAACTACAAAATTCGTACTAATGTAATTTTATTCTGGATTTTGGCCAATTAGATGACTGAAGTACTGACCCTATATTGAGCCATACTTTAACATGAACAGATTGTAGCTATATTGAAGCAGAACGTTTCCACAATGAGATAAATAAACCGTGGTGACAGGAAAAGCTTTTCGATGTAACGTCGACTAGAGTATATCTGAAATTTAGGCTGAGTTTACGGAGATTCATTTTTCCAAAAGACAAATACAATATTCGCTGCTGAAGAAAATGTTAAATAAAATGACACAGGGCAGTTTTATTTATAAGATTAAAATAATATTTATTGTAAAAGAATACAGAAGGTATAACAGTTGCGTGAGCTCTCGACTGCACCGGTATGACAGCTCATAGCAGCAGCTCGAGAGAGACTGAGCGCCGTCTCGACGAGAGCGCGCGGGGCTCGTTCTTACTAATACTAATGCACATACACTGTACACTCGGCGCTGCGTGCGCGCGCAACTAGATGTTAGAGTAGTTTTAAAAAATAGCATACATATATATAGTTATAACGCCAACACTTCCCCTAAAACTCTACATTACTATCAGAAAATATCATTTTTGCATATTAAACCTAACATTTCTCTTAATTCTACAAACCTAGGCTTGGCTAAAGCCTTAGTGAACAAATCAGCCAACTGATTCTTAGTTTCTACATATTCTACGTCTAATTCGCCTTTTTCATACAGATCGCGTACAAGATAGTATTTGACGCCAATATGTTTAGTTCGCTCATGAAATTGATTATTCTTTATTATCTTTATTGCGCTACAGTTATCAATTTTAAGACAATATTTATTAACTATATTTAAATCAGTCATAATCTTTTTGAGCCAAATCACTTCTTTAGCTGCGCTCGCTGCGCTTACCAATTCTGATTCAGTCGTTGACTGAGCGACAATAGTTTGTAGTTTACTTTTCCAGGTAATTACAGCATTATTACACTTACTTACAAATCCGCTAGTGGATTTTCGGGACTCTGTTTCTCCCGCATAATCCGCGTCACAATAAATTTCGAGAGCCGAATTATTATGATAGAAGAGTCCAAAATTCTTAGTGCCTGCCAAATATCTCAATATTCGCTTAATTAAATGCCAGTGTGCATTTGTCGGGTGTTCCAGAGCGCGCGAGGCTATATTTATTGCAAAGCCAATATCAGGTCGTGAAATAGTATACAAATACATCAAATTTCCAACAGCCTCGCGGTACGGAACACTCGACTTTGCGGGCTCAGAATTTTCAGCACACCAACCTGGCTCTATTGGAGTCGAGACCGGATTTGCATCACTCATTCCAAACTTTTCAAGAATTTTCTCCACATATCGACTTTGATGCATGAAAATTGAGCCATCGTCTAGCCGATGAATTTCTACCCCTAAGTAAAGTTTAACATCTTTCTCAATCGGCATTTCAAATTTTCCTTTTAATTTAAATAGAAATTCATCCGCTAGATGCTCACGATTAGTTGTTACAAATCCGTCGTCGACGTACAAAGCTAAGTACATGTAATCGTCATTATTAATGTAAATAAATAAGCATGGGTCGGCTGTGCTTGCATGAAAACCAAATTCTTTTACGACTCTTGTAAAATGCTCTGACCAGCACCTGGGGGCTTGCTTTAGCCCATATAAGCTTTTCAGGAGCTTGCATACTCGGTCGGTGCCGTCAGCGAAACCACGTGGCTGTTTCATGTAAATGTCTTCGGACAATTTTCCATGCAGGAAAGCCGTTTTGATATCAAATTGCCGTAAAAAGAGCTTTTCTTGAGCCGCAATGCTCAGCAGTACACGAACCGTGTCAAACCGTACTACGGGACTGAAGGTCTCCTTGTAGTCTATGCCGGCCACCTGCGAGTAGCCTTTTATCACGAGTCGCGCTTTGTACCGATTGAAACCATCAGCATTAGTTTTAGTACGAAAAGTCCACCTGTTATCAATAACCTTTTTATTTTTCGGCTTTTTCACGAGTATCCAGGTGTTATTCTTTGCTAATGCATCAAGTTCCTCTCGCATAGCCGCCTGCCATTTTTCTTTGCTCGTGGAGCGGATCGCGTTGTCGTACGTTTCTGGAGTAGGCTCGCTTTCGGTAAAGTACGTCACGAAATTACCAAGACGAGTGGCGGGCCGTATTTTTGACCGATCTCTGAGCATACGAGTGTTCCCCGCGACCTGTTCGGGCGGTTCATCTCGGATCGAGGCGTCATCTGGTTTATAGTCATCGTCGTGAGGTGCGAGAACGTTGAAACGAGGCTGATCATTCGCGTCGTCTACGGTTTCGAGCTCCGGAGGGGGCATCGGGTCCGACGGCACATTGTTATCACGCGTGATCATTTTGGTGCAGATATCGATTTTATTACTCGTCGTTTCCCCCTTAAAAATGATATCCCGACTTAGCACAACATCTCGTTTTTCAGGAATGTACACTCGATAGCCTTTGTTATTATCCGCGAAACCGACCAGATAACCCTTTTCCAACTTCTTATCGAGCTTATGCCGTTTTTCTTTGGGTATATGAACGTAGCATTCGGTGCCAAAAATTTTGAGGTTACTCACGTTCGCAGGCTTTTTGTACCAAAGCTCGAAGGGTGTACGATTCGGTATTTTTGTGGGCCCCGTTCGATTAATCACATAAGCAGCCGTGCTTACGGCTTCTGCCCACAAAAATTTCGGGAGCACGGGTTGTGCGTACAGCATCGACCGAGCAGCCTCCACCAGCGTACGGTTCTCGCGACCCGAGACACCGTTTTGCTGCGGCGTGTATGCGTTAGTCATTGAGAGTTCAATACCTTTTTCTTGTAAATATTGTATAATTTCTTTATTATCAAACTCTCCACCGCGATCACAATGGAGCTCTTTAATTTTCTTCTCAAAATTATTTTCATATTCATTACAGAATATTTTTAGTTTCTCGAAAACTTCAGATTTCCGATACATAAAATGAACAACGGTAAAAGCAGAAAATTCATCTTTGAATAGTACATAGTATCGTTTCTTGCCGAGCGATTCTACTTCCATTGGACCGCAGACGTCCGAATGGATAATTTCCCCTGCACTTGTGGCGTGATCGACTCTTTCGTGAAAGCTGGACCGATGGTGTTTGCCATAGGCACACCCTTCGCAAAAATTATTATCATCAATGACATCAATCTCAAGGGACTTGAGAAAAGTTTTCACGTGCCGTTTATTCTGGTGGCAAAGTCTCTCGTGCCACAATTGCAGCGATTCTCTTTTATTCGCGACATTGCATTGTTTCGGTGTAATTACTCGCAAATTAATTTCGAATAAATTTCCGCGCCCAAAACCCGTTGCTACTACGTCATTTCCGTGTAAAAATTCACACTTTTTACCATAATCAATTACGCGAAGATCGATACCTTTCTTGGAAACGGCGCTTACAGAAAATAAATTTTTCTTAATGCTGGGTACATACAGTACATTGTTCAAAGAACCTGCAATCCATCTGCCTTCGACGAAGAGCTCGACCATCAGCTTGCCGGTGCCATAGGCGGGGATGACGTCGCCGTTGCCGACCGTCACTTTCACTGGAACATCAAATTGTTTGATTTCGTAGAACCAGTCATCTCTATATGTCATGTGGTCTGAGGCTCCGGAGTCCATCAGCCAACACTCACTCGAATCCCGAGAATTACTTGAGCCAGTCAGCGCGTATTTACTATCGACACTTGACTCGCTAGAGCCAGCAAAATTCTGCGAACGCGCACTGTTTTGATTTTGTGTCTGCTTCTGAGGGCAATTCCGAGCAATGTGATCCTTGGACTCACACGTATAACAACCTGGACAGTTTTCTTTCTTGTGTTTCGAGCTGCCACAGTTGAAGCACCCGGATTTCTTCGAATTCCGTGCTGACTTTTGTTTACCTCGATTATCGACCTTTGCGGGGGGTCTCTCGTTTCTGCTCGACGCGAGAGCCACTGACTCGTCTGGCTTGTTGTTATCTTGGCATCGCATTTCTTCAGACATCAGGCGCATAGTCAAATTTTCGAATGTTTTTCGTGATTCGTCTACCGAATCCCACGCCGAATGAAAATAATTATATTTTCTTGGAAGAACTGATAGGATGCGTGTCAGCAGCATCGATTCGGGAATCACGTTGCCAAGCGAGCTCAGTTTCGTTGCGAGTTTTTCCATCCGCGTCAGGTTGAGAGCAACGCCTTCTGAGGCGTCCCACTGGAAATCGAAAAACTGCTTTTGAACCAGGGCGAGATTCTCGGTGCTCTTCATTTCGTACACAGAATTTAACTTCGACCAAATTTTCTTCGCGCTCGTGCAGTTGAGAATAAGGTCCAGAGGCTTCTTATCGAGAGCAGGCACGATGATCTTCCTCGCTGCTTTGTCTGCTTTTTTGAACTTCGCCGCCTGCGTCTGTGCAGCCGCGATTTCATTATCTTTTGCACCCTCAGGTAGAGCGCCCGGCAGCGTGAGCCTGCCCTCGCAGACATCCAGCAGATCGTCGTCCTCTTCGAGTAGAGTGCGAACAACGTATCGCCACCCGTCCCAGTTGTCCTTGTCACGCAGTTTTTCAATTCTCGAGTTGAATTCCATTTTTGTTTTAAACTTATACCGAGAGTCACTGAACGAAACTCGCTTTCTCACTCGTTACGCACTTCGAACTATCTTTTTATTATTATAGCCCCACTGATAACTCACGTGGGCTGGGCCCATAACCTGTTAAATAAAATGACACAGGGCAGTTTTATTTATAGGATTAAAATAATATTTATTGTAAAAGAATACAGAAGGTATAACAGTTGCGTGAGCTCTCGACTGCACCGGTATGACAGCTCATAGCAGCAGCTCGAGAGAGACTGAGCGCCGTCTCGACGAGAGCGCGCGGGGCTCGTTCTTACTAATACTAATGCACATACACTGTACACTCGGCGCTGCGTGCGCGCGCAACTAGATGTTAGAGTAGAGTTTTAAAAAATAGCATACATATATATAGTTATAACGCCAACAGAAAATTCAATTACTTGATATATGATACAACTTTTCTTGCTGTATTGCATGAGGCTTAACCAGCTCTATTTGATAATTGAACAGAACTGAAAATTATTATAGCGTGATAATTGGAAACTATACACATGTCTAATGTACTATGTAACAAGTGCATCAGCAATAGTGAATGCTAATACATCGACATTGAATTATTGCAAATGAAGAGATAGGAGAGTTCTTGAGCCTTGAATAATATGCTATAGTATTGCAAGATTAATTAATTGTAAGATGTTTAATGTACCCGTTGAGAAATAGTGGATATAACACGTTTATTTAATATATCAATAAAAAAATAGCCTATTCTGGTCAAGTTCTTCGACGCAGTTTCTCTGATGGAACACACGATTGAAACTAATATCAATCGATATTGAAGGTCAGGTATTTTAAGAAAACACACGAGTGCAGCCCCCGTCCTGTCCAGGAGGGCAGCAGCTTCTCTTAAGTGCAACCTATTTTCGTATCAAACTTTCCTGATCAAGCCAACGATGAATATTTTTCCCAATCTGAAGTTCGAATTTTTCTAATTACACTAAAACCAAAGTACCGCCTCCATACCTGTTCGAGAGGGCGGCAACCACACTTAAAATTATTTGACTTTCAGGTCTCAGTTTCAAACGCAGCTGTACTTCTCTAATTGAATGTATGATTATTTTTTCTAATTGTAGCTTGAGCCTTCCTGAATGCGGAAATACCGAAGTGCTGCCTCCCACCCTGTCCGGGAGGGTGGCAGCGTCTTCTTTATCAGATTTTTAGGTCTCAATTTCGAATGCTGCTCTCATCAAATGTACGAATATTCTCTAAAAATTGTATTTCGGGTTTTTCTGAACACGGAAAAACCGAAATGGTGCCTCTAACCCTGTATGGGAAGATGACAGTCACCTCCAAGTGTAATGCATTTTCATACTCGACCTCCTTCATTAGACTTGATTTTTTTCAACGTTAAGTTTAAATCTCCTCGAACACGAATAAACCGGAGTACATTCTATGAGAGAAGTGCAGCTGCGTTCAGCATTAGGACATAAAAGCTGATTAGATATCAAGAGTGCAAGCCGCCCATCCACTATAAAAAAATAATCGTATATTCAATGAGAAAAATCTGACGTGAACATCACGTGACTTACTTGTACATCATTGGATATATACACAAACTCATCCAATAAAGATTTCCGTCACTCAAGATTATGATTAATATAATTTTAATAATATTTTGACATGCACAGTGTCATCAAAAAATTGACAACAGATTATCATTCCAATAAAACTGATTGTTTTATACGGCAAATTCCGAATGTCTGTTATACATATAAATTGCACTTCCGACTCAGCCAATTGATACAAAAATAGTGGATAACTATTTTGATGCTACAACAAGTTCAAACACTAAATTTCAATATGTAATGGCTGATCATTCTAGATTTATGCAGAAAATTGAAAAAAGTTTCACGTAAACTTCTGGATCTATTAGAAAAATTCAAAAAAAGTTGCAAGTGAAGTGCACTTCCGGTACAGACGATTGGAACCATAATGCGAGGTGCACAACTAGACTCTATACCAGTCTTAAAAATAAAATTTCAACATTATACGTTCAACCAGTTTTGAGATTTGCGAGTTACGAACGAACGCACGCACTTAAGAATGGCTGCCGCTCTCCTCGAAGACGCAAGAGGCACCACTCTGTTTTTTTTTAAGTATTTAACGTTTGCTATCGATTGGTACAAGTTTCAACTGTAAGTTTTATAAGCATTGCTTCCAGAAACTTGATCAGAATTGGCCTTTTTTTGACACTTGGGACAGGACCCTGCATTTATAAAGTCTGGTATCCTGTTGACCACAAAATACACGATCGATTCATATACAATTTGGCTGTTAGTCTGATTAAGGAACATAAGGTGCAGCCGGCTACCCGACACTTTGCGAAGTTGATCGATCAAATTCCAAGAATGAATGAGTAATTTAAGACTAACAAATTTGATCATGTCTAATATTTTCAAGTACTAGAATATCATGCGACAATGAGATGTGTTCAGCTAAGTATATGAGCAAAGATAAGAATCAAAACTAAAGCGAACCTCAAAATAATGTCACAATGGTGATACTCCATTAATATAAACTAATGAGTATGCATGTATTAATTAGAGTTGCATCGAATATTCGGTTACTAATTGGTATTTGGCGTATTTTACCGAATAACGAATCACTATTCAGCCGAATATCGAATACTTAGAAACAAAAGTTAAAGATAACAAAAACACAAGTAAATTGTTCAAATTACTTTTATCAATGCTGAATATGCATTGCAATCTCGAGAGAGCGCAATTTCTCGCTTAATGTACCTTAAAGATTAATGAAAAGTAAAATGCGTGAATAATTGTTCTGAGAGATCAAAAACAGGTTTCCAACTTTTTATATACTTGAATCATGACTAAATAAATGTTAACAAAATCAACCAAGTACTGAATGAGTTTTTTTAATTATTCTTTTGAATTATAGACTTGAGAATCAAATAACTATTTTTGTTCTATCATTAATCATAACACAAATTATTTCTATTTTGAAGGTAGCTCTCTCACTTTTCAGATTGATTTTGTAGTTAAAGTATGTGGGTACAAAGTCTATTTTTTTGAGTGCAAATTAGTCCTTAATTAAGCCTAAATTATTGTCTTCTTTTTTTGGAAATGCTACTTTTTCTGACGTGTTTGCGTGCCCATTTTTTAACGTGCCGAATAGTTTGGCCGAATATTCGGCTATTCGAACATACAACTGACCGAATATTTGGTATTCAAATAACCACTATCAGCTGAAATAAAATGGAGGTTGATAGCTATGGCTACGATTTTAAATGTAATTGTTTCCATGGTAACTAGTTTTTTGTTGGGTGTAATGTGATTATTTGAATTTATCATCACAAATGTGAAATATTTTAAGTGATTAGTTCACATTATTACTTATTTGAATTCGTTATTTAGCTAATAATTTATTGTAACTGTAATCTTAATTAGTATTGACCAAGTCCATGTTCAATTGTCGAATGTAATTGACAGCCTATGGTTACTAGATGTTCGGCGGTTGCCAGGCATCAACTATAAGACATTTGAATGTTGACCCATTGTTGGATTCGGATATGTATAAAGAACGTGAGCTGGGAGTCAGTCATTCAGTGAGAGTAACTGTAAGCGATATTGTGTTCATACAAGTTTGTAAAGTAAATATTGAAAGTGTAACCGGTAAAAATAGATAATTCACAATGAAATTTGTGACATTATAATTAGTTGAGTTTATAATTGTAGCTATTCATGTGGTAAAATATGTGTTTTATTTCTATAAAGCTCATTTTATGGATTTGTTTACGTAAAATTTGGACATAAGAACAAGAATAGCGGTAGAATCAAAATAATTAAATCATATAAATAGATTAATAAGACTGCAATAACTTTCGCGATTAGCATAAGCGTAAGGAAATTTTATACTTCTAAAAATTGGATATACCAATAAAAACTAAAATATGTCAGTTGTCATTGACATTAAACATCGTTACAATGATTGTTGCAATTTCCTTCCGCATATCTTATGTATATAAAAATGTGAAATTAACCTTGTATCGTACAAAAACGCTCTCAACCGATAATGAAAAGCTTTACGCAATCCAAATAGAGGAAAATATATTATGAAATAAATTGCTTTTCCATGAATAAATTTAAGAATGCAGTTTATGTTGTTTGAGTAAAAAGGAATGCAGGAAGAGATACTTTTATTTCTATGAATTGAAACTAATATCAAATATGTAGGCAATTCTTGTAGAATGTGGTCTTGTAGATAATTAAGATTGACATATTCAATACTTTCTCTACTTTTTCCATATAGTAAGAATAATATTTCTCAATGTGTTCTGCGCTTGAGAGAGCTGTTATTTCTCAATCATTTGTTTGATGTCAAGTTTATGTCATGATGAGTTCAAAAGCTGGCACGTCTCCCATAGTTATTCCAAAATATTCGTGAGTTATACAACGAAAGGACTGAAAATATTCGAAAATACAGTTGAGAGGACGAGATATATTGATATGAAATACGAGACTGTAGGTGGAGTTCAGTTTTAAAATAATGCATAAAGTCCGTAATCTGTATTTTAGGTGATATTATACAATTCATTGAAAATTAAATCAATGAGATATTCAATTTCATTTCCTAGTTACGCTGTGCCCGCCGCATAATGAGCCCAGTACTCACACACGCTAGACCCAGCCCATGCGTGGCTCACTCTGTGTGGATATTATTACGTTATTATCGTGAGTCATGTTTCGCGAAGCACCACCAGTTATGTTTCGCGAAGCACCACCAGTTATGTTTTGCTGACAAACATCTGTATGTAGCCATGGATATCAGAGGACAGTTATTACGATTTAAACTTTTTTTGACATTTAGATAAAATTCTATAGGAAAGAAATATGGAGCTCATTGATGTACTGTATTATCATAAGTTGCTCGAAGCCGACCTAATAACTTGAAGGCAGATACTCGAGGAAATTGTCAAGATTATAAGTATTTATTTCTCAATGATCGAATGATATTTGACAATATAAAATTTTCACTGTTCTAACTTACTAATATATTTTCAATCCTCAGGTGAAATACAAGTTCTAAATGTATAATTGGTAAAATTTAAATTGGGCACCATGAAGTCCAGAATTTTAGTTGCTCAAGGTTTGATTACATTGGACAAATTTATTCGCTACTCGTTGTTGAATTCATTCGCTGCTACGAAATTCGCTTAATGTAATAGACCTAATAGCTCATTCGCTGCGTGTTGAACACTCGCTGCTCATCCGCGATTAAAGTTGACGATTGGATTAATTTTGTCGCTACTCGCTGGCTTTTTCACTTTCTGACAAGTGAAATCGCTTTGTGTAATCGACATAGCTAGCAAAATCGCTAGTCTGTTCGCGAGTAGTAGTGATTGCAAGATGTCAGAGGCTGCAAACTAGCCGTGTGTCATCATAGTTAGTAGCGAACAAACTACGAGTATCTTGGTGTTTTCTACTTTAGCTAGATCGTATCCTTTATATTTTTCAATCCGGCTTTAAATTATTTTTCATTCATTGCCTCTACCAATCCTCCACTCCCAAAGACTGCATGTTTTATGTTCGAAAGTAATGGGCACTGTTCGTGAATTTAAAAAGAAACAATTACGCTCCATTTCATTATATCATATCCTAGGGTATGCTAGGGTATACTCGCGCGCGGCATTGTTCGCTAACACTGAGTAAATTCGCCCAATGTAATTTAAGCCTCCTTTCTGGAGACGGTAGATTTATGATTTTGTTTCGTTGACTGTAAGACTCTTCGAAAGGCGATATTCTTCTGATGGCCGATCTTATAATCTAGATTGTATTTATAATAACTGAATCGATATCTTCCCTTATAGACCCCCACTATTGATATCTATCACATTTGTGAATTATTAGTCCCTCGGTTTTATTCCTGTAGACATTTTCATATGATTTAGTAGTTATTTACATAATCAGTTATGAAAAGTGACATATTGTTTGACTAAACATAATAATTGCCAAAACGAGCGCAGCGAGTTTTGTAAATTACGTGAGTCAAACAATATGACTTTTCATAATGTATTCTGTACAAAAGTTCATCTAATTCTGTCAGAATAATTTTATCTATATTTTTGAATGAGAACATTTCTCACGTTACATCACAAAATTCAGATGACCGTGATTCATGACCATCTATTGTTACTACAGAAACAAGAGTGCACTGAAATAAACAAAAATAGAATTTTCACAGAAAGTTAAAATAATTTTTTTAAATGTACTTAATCAGTGATATCCATACTGTAATGATAAATTATTCTTTTGATTGTTGGCAGATAGGTATAATTGATTAGCTCTAGAACATGGCCAGTTACGTAAAGTCATTATGTAACTACTTAACGCAACTGTTGCATGACAGTAATGAAAAATGAGACGTTGCAAAACGTCAGAAATTGATGTAAAATTTGACTTCTCAAAACGGAATAAGATAATAATAGTCATTTATGTATATAGTGCGCGAAATTATACTTTGGTGCTTAAAAATGGAAGTTTTTTGTCGAGGCGGTCGCCAAGACACAAATCATTCGAAAGCTTCAGAAAAAATTTCGTGCACGTGTAGCATACAACATTTTTTCTACAGACGTCAAAAAATTGAAGTAATATATTAAAATCATATTAAAATACAAAAATTAGTAGAATTCTTTTTCTTCACAACGTGCACAAAGTACTTTTTCCACAGTCACTATAGAATGATACCCATTCCACACGCTATAGCGAATAGGGGTCATTCCGCACGCTTAGAAATTCGTAGTAGAGCCGCGTGGCATCGCGAGAAAACTGTTCCATTGCTGTAATAATTTCATTTCTCTTTGATTTTCTTATCATTTCTCTCCAAAAAATATCAATTTGATTAATTTTAACAAAGTTTGATGAATTGGAATGAGATCAATGCAGCAAACTCTTCCTCAAAAAACTGCATATTTTGATTATAAATATTTCCGCGAACACCTTTGACTGTAGAAAAAACAACATCCGTCACTCGTGCGAATCGATCATTCTGCACTTATATCGGAATATACTATTGTGCACGTTGTCAAGATAAAATCAGTGCACGATACTTCGTGCCCGTTGTCATGATAAACAACTCCAATGCGACATTTCGCATACTAATATTGATGTAAAAATGTCCTGATTTTTTGACATCTGTAGAAAAATGTAATTTATTTAATTTTCTCATCGTTCCCCATCTTAAATCCAATTTATTGAGTTAGATTCAAAGTAAACTATTGAGAATAGATTCAAATGGTTGTTTAAAATCTATGAAAATCACAATACTGGTAATACTAGTTATATTTGAATTGTCGTGTCTGGATTGAAAATATTGTCTGTGCATGAAAAGACCTGATTGATAGTTAGGAACAGCATCTTTAGATTTGGACTAAATTAAAAGGCGATCATGTATCATTTGTACAAATATTCTATCAAAACTATTGACAAATACATATAGTATTAACATTGGAACTAAGGATCAGTGCACCGCTTGGATGAAAATATTTTGTTATACATATGTCAGTGAAATTCGAATGAAACTGTGGAATTATTTCGAAAAACGAAAATAATTCAGAATTCGATCTGGGATTATTCCAGAGATCTACACCTATATTGTCAATTCGAGCTTTCAGGCTACATAAGTGAATTTAGTATTGCCACGAGTCTCGTCTCGGTCTCGTGATGGTCTCGCCTAACTCAGTCTCGTCTCGGTCTCGCCTTGGTCTCGGATAGGTCAGTCTCGTCTCGGTCTCCAGTCTCGACGAGAGTCTCGCCATGATTTTTAAAAATTACATATTCTTACATGCGGGAATCAATTCGTTCTATCTGATTATTATTTGCTATTAATTCCTCCAAATATATGTATTTGTGTGTTTTGTGCGCACAGTTATGTTTCATAGCTTGATCATATAAGCCCTCAGATGTGAGCTTCTGCCTCACTTTCACAATCGTTAAGAACCAAAAAAACACTACGCTACAAATAATATGTCTTTTAAATTTTGCGCATAACACAATTATTCCCCCCTTGCTGATCAGCCCTAGGAGTTATGATCACGTGATCACGTACAACGTGCTTGCATGATGGATAAACTCAGCGTACAGCCCACGTCGAATTTGCTATACCAACACTCGCTGTGGGGTTTAGTGCTAATTTATGAAGACTGTCTTTTGACGTTATTCTATACACTCTCGACATATGTACCACCTATCGAACAATTAGAGAAGTGATTCCATGTCATCATCGTTGAATACAGTCTTCCAGAAGTAAGAGACAGGGTCAAGTCAGTTTCCTTAACTCGATGTCAGATTTGACATTCGTATGTTATAAAATAGTAGCAACAGAATAGAATCATACAATATTCAAGCTCCTATAAATGCAACTATGACAAAACAACATTGACATAGAGACTATGAATTAGAATAGGACCCCTGAAGCGACGAGGATTCGAGATAATAAAAAGGTAATAAATGTGTAAACTTAAGCATTATGACGGGATTAAGGCTACATATTTCGATTCAAGAATCGCCGAGTTACAAAAAATATTTACCGAAATTCATAATGCTAGTTCACACAAGTGTTTGACGCCATACTATATTTCTTCTATGATTCTCAATATAGATTCAGATAAACTAAATTCAGGCTACAAAAGCGTTCATATGAATTGCTGGTGGATCTCAAATGTCCATATGCTCAGTTTACTCATTGTTTGCGATGTGTAAACCACCAAATTCAGAAGTGGATGAAGAAAAACCAAATTTTCGAATAAAGTTATGTTATTGACAGTGAGTAACGAGCTATATGGTTCAAATTACTGAGGTTATTGGAAGAATAGTATTGATTTTCTCCTCCTATGGCCAAGTCCAGCCTAATCTGATATAATTTTGAATGAAATCAGACAAGATATAGGAACATAACCAGGAATCTTATAGGAGTCGATTTATGTAACGTATTTCCAGTGAAAATTCATTATTGTATGATAATATTTTCTTCTATTATGTCGATAATTTTCTATGAAATCAAATATGTTGTGCTAGTATATTTGGACTTATCCTTCTGTTGTACAATCTTACCATATAAAATCTGCTACGGCCACACAGTTCTTCCCCAACCATAAATTTTATGGCTGGTTTCATCCCTGTTTCATGAATTTAGAGTGTAAATTGCATATTTCGAAATGACAGCTGTCATTGTCAAAGTGACGGCTGGCATTGTTAAAATGACGGGTGGCGGTTATATTCAAATCCCTACATAAAATGAGTATTTTTAAAAATAAAGAGTCCTTTTCTAGAGTTTTGGAATCTTTAATTCATTGGAACATAATGTTTCGATATTTGATCACCAGAAGTATAATATCATAGCTTGGATTCCACTTATTATGTATTTTATATTCCTACTAAGCGTATATCCCCGAGAGCTCAAGATTGATTCTAAACTAGACATCATTTGAATAACTTGTTGAAAAACAATTGACAATCGTTTGAATATCCTATTTCACACTTCTACTGAATTTATTTTTCCAGGAGCTTCAATTTGATACCAAACATAATAGAACCAAAAGATCATTTAAAAACCAATTGACGTAGTAAATGTTCTGAAATAGTGGTAGAGAAAATAATTGTCTCAATCAGAAATTTATCTATCAGTTAACATCTTAATTCAACTATTATTACTGCAGTTTGTGGTTATTTACCTACTTGCTCTATAAAATTGCTTTCAGAAGAAGTGAAGATAGATTTTAAGTGAATATGATTCAAGTCTCGTCGAGACTCTCGCCAGACTCGATCCTGGTCTCGTCTCGGTCTCGACTTTTGGCTCGAGACCCATTCCATGGTCTCGTCTCGACTTTTTGAGGCAAGACGAGACGAGACCGAGACTGGTCTCGAGTCTCGTGGCAACACTATAGGTAATTGTTTCTTATTTTTCACAGAGCACGAAGAAGAAAGATTGATTCGAGCCTGGATCACTCCAGGTGGAGAAAATATAAGATTAGCCGTCAGAGAAATAGATGTTATGAATGTTCCAGTGAGTCTCAAAGAAAACCAGTGGTACCATATATGTCAATCATGGTCCACAAAAACAGGACATTGGGATCTATTTTTGAATGGGAAGTTGAAATCACATGGCTTTAGCGGAAAAGTAAGTATAAACATCTCCTCCGCTTTTTAGATTTCCATTCTTGTATTTAGAAGAATATGATTTGGAGTTGATCAGGATGAAATTCCTAATGCATAGATGTACAATGGATTCTAGACTATTTTTCAAGAGTTTCGAATCTGAAGTTTTGAATAAGAGAGTAAAGTAGTCCACAATATTAATCTGTGTGTGAGAATATAGGTGATAATTTATTTACTGAGGCAATAATTAGGAATTCTCATGAGTTTATATCCTATTGAAGGGAAATTGTATGAGAATATATATTATGCTTCACGGACCAAACGACCAGGATTATTGTCCAGGATGAAGTAAGTTGCACTGGACGAAGGTGAGAGCAAAGCCGGAAACAAAAAAGAGGGCGAAGCACGAGGTGAGAACAAGACAAGGACGAAGCCCAAGACGTAGCTTCATGCAGCCAACCTCATCCCTCTTAATGATGACGATCGTTCAACGTCCGTGTTGCATACGATACTTTTTATAGCAACTGCACCGAATTACCCTATAACTGAACTTTTTTAATGAATTTGGATGTATTACAGCTATCTTATTCAATTTACAATCAAATTTTTGCAATTTCAATCACATTTACAGTGAACTAATACTACGAAACATTACTTACATGATTTATTTTATGGATTAATATTAAATTCTATTCTTCATAGGGTTTTTTGCTATCACGTTTACAGCAAATGCAAACACTATAATGAACACATACCATAATAATTTATTTTTTTTTGCAATGAAATGGAATGAAAAAATACCAACAATATCCTCAATTATTATTTTCTTCCTCTTAGTAGGAAAATAATAATCATTAATTCTCTGTCAATAGCAAATTGATGAAAGTTATTTCTATGGTTCGGAATTGCAAGCTTTCGAAGCAGAATTAAGTTCAGTAATAGAGTTCTTTAGGTGAACGTGTTATAAAAAAATACCTAATCCTTTGTTGAATCGAATATTCAGATTTCTGGAAGATCAATCTTTGGAATCAGAAAAATTGAAACTATTGAGAATATCGCTGCTGATTGAAATTCTCTTGCGAATTTAAGTAGATAGTCCCTAATATAATTGAACTGTTGATCTTTTGAAGAGACATTTGTTTAGATTCAATCAATAAATTGATTCTTAGAGCTAATATTGACCACACTGTGACAGATGATGATCGACAGATGTCATTCAATTAATTTAAAATATTCAAATTCATACCCTTCACAGAATGACTAATTTTTGTTGGACTTACTCCTGGAAAAAGTTTTATATTGTCTATCACAGCTTGATAGCTCATAATATGAAAGAAGCACTATTAATATCAATTATAGAATTACAACTATTATTTTTAAAAGAGATAGCGATTTGATTTTCAATAAATGAAATGAGATAGTTTTCCCTTTACTTGGAAAAATACAATCAGAATTCGTTAAGCAAGTCTCTTATTCAAATTTTTGGTGGCTATTTTAAATATCGCAGGACATAAGCTTGACAATTAAGGAATAACCAATCAGTATACAAGTGTAATTGGGCGCTCCCATTAATTTTTACTCTAAAGCAATCTACCTGAAACACTTCTCATCATAACGCGATAGATATGTATTATTATTTGCACCTATTCAATAATAGGACCATGAGCAAAATAGTATAAATTTCAAGGGAAAGTGTTACTTTTTTAGCGCCCTGCAGCCTTCGGGAATATACGCTGTTTTTCCTTGATGTATAATTTAATAAATACAAAGTTTAAATATGCTTTGTAGGTTATAGATATATCATATTTATAATTTTTTGTTGAATATTTAATACTGGACATACTACAGAATTGAAAATTCAACCAAAATATAGGATGATGCACAATATACAATTTCAAATCCATATTCTTTTATGAGTAAATTCTGAAAATAGCAATTTTTATAATAGTAATAGTAGTTTATTTCTGTGTGATCCTAGGCTCGAGGACAAATCCTTTCAAAGGACGGAGACATCGTCGTGGGTCAGGAATACACAGATTTTGATAGAGGATTAGATGATGGAATAGAAGGAGATATTTCTGGATTTAATTTGGTATTAGCATCGACAACAGCGCAGTCAAAATCTCAGAGGTATCATAAGGAACCAGCTTATTTCAATCGTAGGGTTTCCGTCAGTATTCCGAAGATCAAAGGACATTATATCATTGCTAGCAGACCACTAGTTGTAAGGAGGGTATCAAAAACACTCGACAGCGAAGCTTCTCATGCTGGAAATGAGAATATAACCCAAATCGATACAGGTTTAAGCAGAAAGAAACGTCAAAATTACAATTTTTCTCAAGGTTCATTAATGAGACTAATTTCGGCCACGCCTCAAGAGAAAATCATTATCAAACAATTCAGCCCTCACTACCATGCTTTCAACAACCAATATCGACAAAGTTACCAATATCAAGAATTCTCAAGTACCCTACAACCTTCACCAACTGTAAGGAATCAAAATAGCAGAGTATCAAATGATATTCCTTCCTATAGACTGAAACCTTTGGGTCTACAGTTGGTAGAATTAAGTTTTAGATGTGAGTTAGGTAGAGGTGCTCCATTAAAAGGAAGAGATGTTCTTATCAGTTGGACAAAAAGCCCTGTAAGAGTGTTTGGTGGCGCCATTTTACAGAAAGTTGAGCCTTTTTGCTATTAAATTTGATCAGGAATAAATTTAATTCTAATTTAGTATTGCTCTAGATATTTATTGTAAGATTGAGGCCTAATAATTTGTATAATTAATTATATTTATTATTATTTGACCATGCAATCTAAGTCAGCTATTATTATTGACATTTGGGTAAAATCTTAAGCTTTTGTAAAAACTTGATCATTTTATTGAATTTATTGTTAAAAAGTGCCAATAGAGTTATCATAATTGATATATTTGCGTTTAATCAATTTCAATTATTTGCCTATCTGTTATTAACTACGATAATTATCAGATATTTTGTATAAATAGATAGAATTCATGAAATACTCTGTAAATAATTTCAATACACATCAAACATGATGTTCAAACAATTGTATCAAAAAATATACAACAGAAGACAAATTATCAGAGCAGGACACCAGGTTAGCAAGTAAGCAATTGGAGAAGTGCTTAAGTAGCGTTGTCTTATAACTTTGTTCATACTCTTTTCTCAATTGCGGTTTCATCTATAATGTTTGTCAAAAATAGATAAATATCCTATCGTTGCAGAAATAGGCCTGTGTATGTATAATAAATATTTTATATTTACTTTATATGCGAAAGAAGACTATTAGTTTTACGATGACATGAGTAGGAAAATTTATTATATAAGATCTGGAATATATTTTCAGAATATGAAACATATTTCAGAATGCCTCCCGAGTATGATTGAATTCTCTGTTCATTATATGATAAGTGAATTATTGATTCATTTATTCAAAGTATATTCAACTTTCGGGATAATACCACGAGTGCTTAAATATTACCGATAATTTTCATGGAAGCTCATTGTTCTTCGAACTTGTAAAATTTGTACTACAAGCTTGAATGGAAATTATCGTATATAATATCACAAGGGACTGTAATTTTATCAATAAATTTTTCTTTGAAATATTGATTACCTAGCAACATCATGAGAGTCATCTGTCCGATTAAATCACGAGAGCGAAGCTCGAGGGATTTCATCTGAGCAGATGACTCTAAGTACAATTGTCAAAATATAGAAGTTGAGGATCGCAAGTGAATCTTATAAGCAAAACGTGTGAAAGCAAGTATCATGACATTTGGAATAATTGTAGAACAAGTGCGGGAAATTACCAATTTCATACAAGGTGTGAGAGTTTCAGCACGAGAAAAAGTCAAATGTTGAATTCAAACGAGGGTGAAATTGGTAATTCTACACATGTTGTCAACTATATATTTTTTATGATCACAGTTTTCATCAAATTTGTAAATCACTGGTAACTGAAATTTGAATATATCTTTTATTTAATTTCTATTTGAAAAGTTAAAATGTTCAACGGGCCATAACTCAAATGAAGTACAACGTAAAACTAATCAATAATATGTACAAGATAGCTTCGAATGCTTAGCATATTGAGTTACATATTAGCACTAGTGGTTCAGTATGAATAGGCAGGGCTCAAGTGATCTACTCCGCTGCCGGCTAGTGCTGTAAGTTCAAATTCCACACGAAGCATATCTGTTTGTGTGTATTATTGAATACTGTATAATATATGTATATGTAAAGTGAAATTTGAAAATTAATAAAAGTATTCAGGGCTATAAGCTGCATAGAAAGCTTAATAAGCCGTCAAGATATTATTATTATTTAGTAGCAGATAAAATACCAATTAGAAGAGAGCAAATATACTGGAATATAATTATGAGAAAGTAACATAATAATGAGAAGTGACGGAGACGAATCAAAAATATCAAACGGTAAACCAATCGAGTTATAGATATTACACATATTGCTTAGCCAGATTAGCGCGATTTGGTAGAAGGTAACAGACAGTATTTTGTTTTGTTGGAATTGAAGTAACACAGAAGTTATCAAGGCCCTGGGACTCGAGTCGTGAATTTTATAAAGGATCAATCTTAATGAATTATACAAATAATTTAGCGATGCGACAGGCCGGTTTGTCTAATAGTCCGTGAGACAGGGCATACATTTTCGTTGATTACCGCTCAATTAAAACTTTGTGAGTGGCTTCATTGTGATGAGTCCGACAACTTTTAAATTTGGCAAAACTCTAGATCTGGGGGCGTTTTTCAGCAAGGGCTAATCAAACATGTCAATTTCAGAAAGCCTTGAAAAAACATTACCGTCATATTGATTTTCACACTAATCGGAAGATTTTTACTTATTTGTACAAAGTAACAAGTAAGTATTGTAAAACCGACAAAATTCACCTATCGAGATTTGGATTGAAATATCCGTTTTGAGCATTCCTGAATCCATTTTGACTATTTTTGGCTTGATGTCGGTACGTATGTTCGTGCGTAACTCGCAAATCTCAAAACTGGTTGAACGTATAATGTTGAAATTTTGTATTTAAGACTGATTAAGGTTCCAATCGTCTGTACCGAAAGTGCACTTTGCTTGAGACTTTTTTCGAATTTTCCTAATAAATCTAGAATGATCAACCGTAGGACGTTGAAATTCAGTATTTGAACTTGATGTTGTATCAGAATGGTCATCTGCTATTTTTGTATGAATCGGCCAAGGCAGAAGTGCACTTTACTTGAAACTTTTTCTGATTTTTTTGCATAAATCTAGAATTATTTGCCATAACATATTGAAATTTCGTAATTAGCATTTCTATAATATCTCATTGTTCATCTTGCATTATGATTGCGATCGGCTTAACAGGAAGTGCACTTTACTTGAGACGTTTTTTTTAATTTTTCGCATAAATCCAGCATGATCAGCTGTAGGATACTGAAATTTAGCATTTGAAATTGCTGTAGCATTTGAATGGTCATCTTCTATTTTTGTTACAATCAGCTGAACCGGAAGTGCACTTTATATGACAGATTTTGAATTTTCCGCACAAATTCTAAACAATCAATCATAGAATATTTAAATTTTGTATAAGGCACTTTTATAATATCTAGTTGTACACCTTGTATTATGATTGCTATCGAATAAGCCAGAAGAGCACTTTATTCGGAACATTTTTTGAATTTTCCGCAAAGATCCACAACGATTGAACGTAGATTTTTAGAATTCGGTATTTAGGACGATTATACTGTCTAGATGCTCATATCCTATTTTTATTGAGATCTTCCTAGCCGGAAGTGCACTACACTTGACAGTCTATTGGAATTTTTCGCATAAATTCGAAACGATCAGGTGTAGAATATTGAAATTTTATATTTCAATCTGCTGTAGCATCGGAATGATTGCCTATTTTTTTTATAACAATAGACTGAACCTGAAGTGCACTTCAGTAGGAATTTATTTTTTAACTTTGCGCATAAAATCAGATCTATTGGTAGTCGTAGAATTTTGGAAATCAGTATTTAGGAATGTTGTAGTATAATGTCCTACTGTTTCCATAGCGACCGACTTGGCTGGAAGCGCATTTCACTTGACAGATTCTTAGAATCTCTTGGATAAATCCAAAACTATTAACTGTGGAACTATGAGATTTTGTGTTTGATTATACATATCCAATGATATATACGATCAAACACAAAATCACATCGTAATATATATATATATATATATATATATATATATATATATATATATATATATATATATATATATATATATATATATATATATATATATATATATATATATATATATATATAAGTATAAATTATATTGGGTATTCAGCTTTTATTTGAAATTCTCATTTATTTCAAAACCTAGTTTTCGCCTCTAATTGGAGGCTTCATCAGGGGTATTTAATGTTTGTCCAAATTTAATTCTCTACTTTTCTGTGAGTTATCATTTACCAATTTTATTGCTTTTTGTATGTTAAGTGTCTTATTGTTTATGAATTTAGTTCCCCTGATGAAGCCTCCAATTAGAGGCGAAAGCTAGGGTTTGAAATAAATGAGAATTTCAAATAAAGACTGAATACCCAATATAATTTATATTCACAAATATTTGCAGTAAAAAAAAAAAAGTATATATATATCCAATGATGTACAAGTAAGGCACGTGATGTTCACGTCCGATTTTTTGATGATAAAATGAAAAAAAATATTGTCCTACATGAATATTAGGGCTAGCGGTGAGTTCGACAAGTCGCACTTCTCATAAGTATGTTGGCACTAATGACAAGCGCGGCTTGTCGGACTCACAGCTAGCCCCAATATTCATGTCAGACAAATAAATTTTTCATTTTATTATCAAAAAAATCTTTCGATTAGTGTAAAGATCAATATTTTTTTAAGGCTTAATGAAATTGACGTGTTTAATCAGCCTTCGCAGAAAAACGTCCCCAAATCTAAAATTTTGCCAAATGTAAGAGTTGTCGGACTCATCACAATGAAGCCACTTACAAAATTTCAAGTGAGCGGTAATCAACGAAAAATTTATGGCCTGTCTTACGGACTATAATTCATCATAGACACTGTAGAAAAAATTGACAAATTTGTTGGCAATTTCAAGTGCCGAGGTTAAAGAAATGTCACCAAGAATGATTGAGTTGGAATAATCTGGAGTAGTTCGTTTGAATTGACAAATTTTCAAAAATTTTGGAGATTCGAATTGATTTTACTCTCACATTTTGCAAACAGATTGATTAAATGATTTTTAAACTCAAAGTTTATTCTTGCCATGTGACTATTTAAACTGATATTCATTTATTATACCATAAGTAGTTGAAGTATTATCGATTATTTTTGTGGTGCTATCACGAATGTTTATTGTGCTTGCGTTTGATTACCACGAGTGTGCAGCACGAGTGGTATTCACAAGCACAATAAACATGAGTAATTGCACCACAAAAATAGTCTATAATACTTTAACTACAAATGGTATATGGAGGACTATTCCAGGAGTCAAACCATTTTTTTCAAATTATTTTTCTATGAATCCAGTAACAACTCACGTAATTTTCATAGGAACAAGTAAACAAACTTCTGTCAAACTGAAAAATTAGAATTTCTTGCATTTTCTTTGACGAATAATAGAGAAATATATTGCGTCTTGATATGGAATTTAGTTCAGAAAGGTTTGGTGATAGATCAGAAGATAAAATTGATAAAGATATTCAGAAAAATATTCCATTAAATACGAAGAGAGCACAAATTGGAGGTATCCACATCTTTGAGTAAAATACTCACTCTGACCACTAGTGTAATACCCGATGGTATTTCTACACGTCCAAATAGCCACTGATATGCACCGTTTCTATGGCGATTTAGCATTGTTAACCTTGTTATAAATACTACGAATGGAATAGTCATAGTAATTCATTTGAGAATTTCTTTCCAAATATTTTGCAATAACAGTGTCTCTTTCTGAGATCTTTTTGAATGGACATGCTGAACCATAGAGGAGAGAAGTTGTGAGATGCATGTTTATTGGAAATGCATTTATTATAATAATAATAATGAATTTATTTGCTATCCGGGATTTTCCCGATACAAATAGGAGTTCATAGAGATTTTACCAAATAATACATAATATATACCAAATGAACATATATAAAAAAGTAAATTTACATAATTATACATCCATTTTAAATGATCGGATCTTCAAAGCATTACTTATGAAAAAGCATACTTTTTTGGTCTGTTCGATAGATGTAACATCAAGTACAGCATACAGGGAGTTTGTAAGCTCTGATAAATAATAGTTTCTCGGGTTTTTGTAAGCTGGGCAAGAGAAAAAAATATGCTGTAGATCTTCTTGCTCATTAAGACAGCAAATGTTGCAAATATCACATGGATTGATTTTGTAGTAGGTATGATTGGCTGTGATGTAGATACACATTGAATTTGATGTACGAAGCTGGGCAATAATTCTAGTGAAATTTATATTCAAATTGAGAGTCAAATAAGGATGTGGACCATCATATATACCAAAGTTTTTATATAACTGACAAAAATTGGAGTTCTTCACACTGCTTGTGTCCATTGCTTTCAAAAGTGATTCGTATTTATGTAATATGAACTCGGTATTTTTCTCCAAATATTTCGGATCTTGTGCTGTCCAAATATCGTTACAGTCTATCATCTCAAAAAGTTGCTTAACTTGAGACACCCAATTATATTTAACGTTATTATTATACGGTGATTTTTCTGATTGAAATAGAGCAGTGTAACACATTTTCGGATATCTATGATTTGGCATTTTCCAAAGCTTCAATAACCATCCAATAATCAATTTGAAGACTTGGTAAGATATCTCCACGATTCCAACTTCAATTCGTATGATATAATTGGGAGTATTTCTATGCAAATAGAGTAGATTCTTAAAAAAACTTATTTGAGCTTTCTCAAGTACATCAAGATATCTTAAGCTCCATATAGCAGAACTGTATAAAAGTGTGCTCATTACGATAGCATCGTATAATTTGACGGTGGTCATCCAATTCTTATTTTTTGATCTAACTAATATGTTGCGAACATTTGCTGTTGCGATATTTGTCTTGGATATTGCGTTTTTTGTCGCTTCCAGAAAAAACGAAGAACTAGAAATAGGAATACCAAGATATATGTACTTATTTGTCAGTTTCAGTAAACTAGAATTGTAATAAAAGTTGGGTAAATTGGAGGTGCCGCCACGATGAAATCTCATTACTTCTGATTTATCCGTATTTACTGTCAAATTTTTCAATTCACAGTATTCGGCCAAGATGTTTAATTTCCGCTGCACATCAGTCGGTGAATTGGCAAATATAGCAAGATCGTCTGCGTAAAGTAGAAGTAAAATGTCATCTTTTCCATTAATAAAGAGTCCTTCAACTCCTTTCGTTCGAAAATAGTTTTCAATATCACTGATAAATAAACTAAATAAAATCGGACTCAACGATTCACCCTGTAATACTCCTTCCGTAATTTCGTAATTTTTAGAATAAGAATAATTTTGAAGTTTTACTTTCATGGATGCGTTATCATAAAGATATTTTACGATACGGATGAGCTTAGAGCTTACCCCAAGATTATATAGGTAATGCCAAAGTAATTTATGCGTGATAGAGTCGAAAGCTCGCTTCAAATCAACGAAAATAGCATGAACTGAATTTTTCCTGCGTTTCAATTGCAATTGCACTACAGCACTCAACACGAAAATGTTGTCCATGCAGCTGCGATTTCTTCTGAAACCAGCTTGACTTTCTGGAAGGGCTGAAGATATATCTGTCCATATTTCGAGTCTCTCGAGAATAATTTGTGTAAAAATTTTCAGCAAACTGTTAAGTATGGCAATACCTCTATAATTAGATGGGTTATGCTTATCACCTTTCTTATGTAGCATAAACATTTCAACTTGTGTTCACCGGTAAGGAGTGGATTCAGAGTTCCAAATCACATTGAAAAGGAACGTAAGATAGAGCAACCAATTTTCAGGGAGATTTTTGAAAAATTCATTGCTAATTGTATCCAGGCCTGGTGCTTTGCCATCCTTAGATTTGTTGATGGAACGGCAGACCTCATAGCTCGTGATTTCGGGATCCAGAATTTGATTGAATACATCGAAGTAGGTAGTATCGTCAATGATTTGTTCAGTGGATAAGTTGTCGTAAAAATTTTCCCAGACATCTCTATCTAGGATATTAGCATTATTTCTTGCTCTAAATTTATTAATTGTGTTCCAGAACATTTTACTATTATTCACATTACGGAGAGATACTATAATGTTGTTATTATATTCATATTTCTTACTTTTTATTAATGATTTGTAATAGTTTTTTGAGAGTAAATAGCTATTTTTATCGGTCTCGTCAAATCCAGTGGACCTACATAGCCTGAGATTTTTTTTCACAATTTTGTATTGATCTTTGCAATCTTGATCGTACCAAGGCTTATTACGATTGTAGTTGGTTGGGATTGAGCGTGCTGCAACGTACATATTAAGAGATGTGCCGGCAGTGATAATAGAATCAATTAGATTTTCGTATAATGCGTCTGGGGATCCAGTGATATTCTGCAAACTTACACTGGGCAAGTTTTGCATAGTATTATAATAATTTATCTTCAAGTTGTCGTCCCATTTTAGTCTACCTAACTGACCAGCTTGCATATGAGGAAGCTTTTTTATTATTGGAATGTCTAAAATTAAATTCACTGGAAAATGATCGGAGCAAAATATGTTCTCAGAAACCAACAAATCTTTCATGTATGAAACACTTAGATAGTCACACCAAATTAAATCTATAGTACTGTTTCCATTCGTATTGGCGAAAGTAAATTGTGCGGGATAGTCACTTTGCGTCCTGCCGTTCAAAAGAATGAAGTTATTTTCTTCCATATAATTTGTGAGTATTCGGCCCCTGTTGTTGATAATCTTGTCCTTTGATGAACGTGTTGAATGTAGGTTAGATTGAAATAGCATTTCGGAATCTAGTTCATTCAGATCACCAACTCTACAATTAAAATCTCCCCCTAATATCCAGCAAACGTTATTAAATTTGTTTGATAATTCGTACAATGCTAGATTTAGAAGATCTAAAGCATATTTTATATTGATATTTGAATTAAAGTAAATAAGACCTACAATGGCATTAAAAGACTTATATTGAATATGAATGAATAGCCAGTTTTCACATTTGGCGATACAGTCACAAATTAAAGTAGAATCCACGTAAATCACAAGACCACCACTAGCACGACCTCTACTCTTACCACGAACTGCGTTTGAGGAAAACATATAAAACTGTGCCATACTGCTTATTGAACATGGTTCACATTCCAACCAAGTTTCACATAAACATATTATATTACTAGTACATAGATTATTTATATTATTATTGAAATTTTTAAACCCTTGACAGTTCCAAAAAATTAAATTAAGACTATTCTTGACTGACCGTTCGTGCATCATTTTGTTTTCGCAGCTCTCATTGGGGTCGGCTGGTTTTTCGGCATTTTCGTTGCTGACCTCAAAAACAAAGAATGCATTGTTGATTGCCCAGAAGTTGAAGCATTGGAAGTTGATGGCTTGGAAGCTGACACATCGGACATTGGCATATTAGCTGGAGAAATTTGTTGGAAAGTACCTTTTTTGTTATTTGGAGTAGTATTGACATTTGGAGTTTCCTCGGTATCTCTATAATTTTCAATTTGAGAACTTGGAATATCTGACATAGACAAAGATTTTCTCCTTTTCACACTCAAAGTAACCTCTTCGTTTTGTAAATAATTCACAGAATAACATTCACCATTTACCCATAGATTATATCCTTTTATGTATGCTTTGAGTCCCTTTTTTCTAGTATCGAATAGAAATTTCTTCAAAACATTCAATTTTCTTCTCTCGTCTTTATTAAGATCTTCTTGAATGTAGATTCCAGTACCTTTTAGCAGTTTTCTTGCACCTAGCAGTTCCTCTTTTCTTCTTTCCGATGATAACGATATAAGAATTGGTCTTTTCGGGCCAGTTTTACCGAGTCTTATACATTTGTCAATCTCCGAAATAGACAAAGATATTTTCAATCTTCCCTTTATAATATCGACTAGAGTAGCTGTACTTATTTCAACAGAATCGTCATCACCTTCAGCGATGCCATAAATAACTAAATTTTTTGCTTTCATTCTTTTTTCCAGATAAGTAATATTTTTGCTTTGCTCTTGAACAATTTTCTGTAATTCGTTATTTTCTAGTTTAAGACCACTAACTTCACTTTCTAAATTTTGGACTCTTTCATTGGTTGCAGTAATTGCAACTAGCAATTCATTTTTAGAATGTTCTATATAAGACTTTGTTTCGTTCTTACATTCTTCTATTAGTTTTGCTAATTTATCAAAATCCATTCTATCAGTTTTTCGAAATATTTTTAATAGTGTGTGTATATATATTTATTTATTTTTTCATACAGTTGCGAACACTGCTAGCAAATAATAACAGACGTGCGCGCAAATGTTTAATTAAGTTAAATTATAGATGGTGAATATTCGAGAACAGGTGACTTACTGTTGATGTTGATAAGAGGTGGAGCACCAAAACTTTTAATTTAGAACACTTCTAAAACTCTTATTCCAAAGATACACACACTTTCAATCAAAAATCACGGTTAATTTCAAGTAAAGTTATGATAATACTGTGCAGAGAAAAATAATCGACTCAATTGATCAATGATACCAACTGAACTCCTGAAAATGCATTTATTAAAGAAACTATATAGAATTAAAAATAAAAAATTACATGCACTACCAAAATTGGTGCATTTATCAAGTTAATTCCAATTTATTTGTGGTATCAAATCGTGCAAAGCTGTATAGTTCTCTTTCTCAAAATCATATTTACTGATAGTAAAACGACTATTCAGTACCCTTAGGTTTGCATTAGTAGAAGCATAAAAGGATATGCTTAGCGTTGGATAATGAGAGTAAGAGTACTCTTTATTGAAAATCAAGAGCTGTTCTCTTTGGATTTCATGACTAAAGTTTGCCATTATAGTTGAGAATGCTGTTGAATTAAGCATAGTCCGAATATATTTGAAAATAGTTGATTAATAAACATTTCTTTAAGAATATTTTGCGTGTATTCGAGGACTAAAACATTTCCTATAGAATTGAAATTCATAATGAATGGAAGATTCTCAAAAAAGTCAAAGAATTGAATACAACATATATATCGGAGTTCAGACCGGATGGTACTTGGATCGCAAAATATTTAAAAAATGAGACTCTCATGAAAAAATTACAGCACCTAATATCAATTTGTGAGGGCAAAGATTGATCAAAAACATTTTAATCAAAAGCACTGTTGACTTACAGAACAACACCACCATTCTACAATGTTTTGCATTCTACATGGTCTCTGTTTCTCCAATATATCGCAATGGATCCATCGGATGAATCATTGTTCTACTAAATTTGAGACAGGACTCTTGTAAATTCCACCCATACTATAACATCAAAAAGCTTGTAATTATTTTTATTAATTATCATTTATCGCGAAAAATTGATGAATAATTTTTCATATCTCAGAAATACGGTCGTATTTTGATAGTTTTCAATGTAAACATCTTGTATGCAAATTATGATACTGAAACATTTTGTTTACTGACTGAATTTCTTGTATGATTTTGTTTTTGCATGATTGGGTGTTTCATATGCTCACCGGCCCTCTATTCGAGGTGGTATTTTGATTTTATCAGCAAACTGTGGTTACTATGGTCATGCTGACTTACCGCATATGGGCAAAGGCAGTAATAGTCCGAGATCCCACAGCAGGATATCTACGTTCATCTGTTTTTTGATAAAAATATATTTTTTATGGATAATTATCGATAGAGGAATACGGTTTTGCGGGGTTGCGTATCAAAATATGGCCGCAAGTATTTTCTATTGAATTCTATTTAGCTCATTCTTTTAATAATCACGTTCATTTGTTTTTTGTGAATTATATGATTTATCTGAAAGAGAAGTACTTAAAGGACCTAAAAAGTCAGGGTTATCACCTCTCACTTGGCCGCAACCTCTTGGCAGCCAGGTGTGAACAGGTACATAAACGTTGATTTCATACGTTCATAACGTATTCAATTGTATCCAATTTTTATCTTGACGCGGGCACTTTCACATAGGCAACCATGTACCTTCGCGTAAAGATGAAAATTGGCTACAATTTGACATATAATTCATTTGAAAACATTGTGAACGTATAAAATCAACGTTCATGTACCTGTTCATACCTGGCTGCCAAAAGGGTTGACGCCAAGTGAGAGGTGGCAACCCTAACTTTTCAGGTTCTTCATGTACTTCTCTTCCAAATAAATCAAATAATTTCTAAAAAACAAATGAACGTAATTGTTCGAAGAAAATGAGCTAAATTAAACTCAATAAAAAATACTTGCGGCCATATTTTGATAAGCAACCCTGCAAAACTATATTCCTCCATCAATGATTATTCATAAAAAAATAATTTCAATCAAAAAACAGATGAACGTAAATGTCTTGCTTTGGGATTTCGAACTATTAGTAAAAAATTGTGGATTTTCTAAAAAAAATTTCATCTATTTGTAATTGAATATTCACAATAAAATGTCAAACTTGACAGCTGACAGCGAATAAATGATCATCAGTAGTAACTCAATTTGAAAAATAGAATTCGGATACATATTTTGGGTAGATCTTCCTATCGCGCAAAAAAATTTGTAAGCGTTACGGTCAATAAATACTGTACCGATTTCGCATAATATTTCGAAACCTCGCCAAGACTCGGTCTCCAAACTATTATTCTCAATCGGTAAACTGAACTTACCGACCTTAATACTTGAATAACTATTATCACTATCAAAAATAGGAGCTGTTACAGAAATTTGATTCAAGTATGTGACAATTATTATCTTTCCTATGATATGAACGTTGATTAGTATATTTGATGGCATTTTTCACGACTTTTTTCATAGCTGTGAGAAATTGGGATTTTTTTAGCCGTGTTTGTTATAGGAAATTTTTAATTTTTTGGTAGTGGTCGTAAAAAAGTATTTTTTTTTAATTCGATAAGTATTGTTCCAGAATACTGATCTCATGTCATGATGCTCAAGTTTACACACTAGTTGCATGAATAACTACCTCACAGCTGTGTGAATTCAAATGAATTATGTATTTTTAATAGACAATGCGTTGTACAACAATTGGAAAAGAGATTAAAATCCTCACGATTATAGATTTTTTGTAATAATCTTCATCATTGAGTTTTTTTCTCTCGGATCACGCACTAAAATTTTCATTTACAAGATACTTCACCATCGTTGAATTTTGTTTTTCAACATCAACTTCTGGTATCATTTAACTTATCTTATTGAAATCCACAGAATTCAAATATAATCTCTGGTATATCCTGCGATTTTACAGTGATTTCAGATTGTTTTCTTCAAGAAGTCCTCGAATTTTCAGAATTATTCAGAATTAATTATTTGACAACTTGTATTTTTCAGAAACTTTTCGAGTCTTTTGTTTCAATACTTGAATTTATTGACAATTATTTGTGTTCAAGAATGAATGTAGTACATTCAACTTTTTTGCTGCTCAAATACTCATTCTAGTATGGATAAGTATGCTAGAATGAGTCTTCCTGAAGCTAAAAAATTGGAATAGATATTCGAATGATCTTATTTAATAGTAGAATAACTCACAGTATTTGCAGAGTGGAATGGTATCGATCAGTCACTTACCTAGAACAAAGAAAATTAAATTAATAGAGGAAAGTGCTACAAGACATAATAATAATATTCTAGAAAGCAGTACTCCTTCCTGTTAGATTATTCTAACACGCAAGAATTGCGAAGTTTCTACGGAAAATTTCATTTAGGTATTCTATTTGAACAAGGATAACATAGAACAAAAATTGAAAAAATTTTATTGGATAGTTTTGGAAATACAAATTCCTAATATTTGAGACAAGAAAAATATTATCTTGCTGACTGGGAATGAAGTCCTAAAAAATAAAACTATCATTATTATAGATTCAGTAATATTGAACATCTTATCACAAAAAAAGTTGAATACGTGACAATTTTCATTCATAATTTCAATAAAACAATTTACGGTGTTATTTATTTATTTATTATTTAAATATGTTTTATTGGGGTATCAGTTATGTACATTAATTAGAAACACAACGTTTCGACAGCAAAGTGCTGCCTTTTTCAAGTGTAAAGAAATATGAAAATAAATGATCAAAAATAAAAGTACAAATAGTAACTGGATTAGTTTAAAATATATTAACTCCTAGGATCGTAGAGCTCTGCCTGTGGTTGATGATTCAGTCCACAGGTCTTAAGGAGATAATAATGAAGGTCTAAATAGGGAAATTGTCAACTCCTTGTGGTTGTAGGTCAATCTGGCTCTACACTTTTTGGTTTGGCGCATAACTGAACCATCCACAGATCTTTAGGAGGTGGTGATGAAGTAACTCTTGCAAGTAGATTCGTAGATACAAGTAACTTGAAATTATGAACAATTGATTGGTAGCCATGATCGATTAAGTTCATATCCAGTATTCAAATTAAAATTATTCGGTGATTTTTTTATTTCAATTGCTTCTCTTATAAGCGTCTTGAACCAATTGTTTTCTTTAACCAGAAGCTTCGTATTCTTGAAGTCAATGCCATGTAATTCTTGAATAACTGCTCAGCCACAGCAGATTTTTCTGGATGGTTCAATCTTATATGACGAGAATGCTCTTTCAATCTTGTTTCTACAGTCCTCTTGGTTTGTCCAATATATACTTCGCCCATTGACAAGGAATCTTGTATATACCTGGATACTGTAGAGGAAATCTGTCTTAATATTATCAATAAGATTTCGAATTTTTAAAATGAAAGTGTATGAAGTTTTAATGTCATACTTATGTAAAAGCCTTCCAATTTTATCTGTTATATTAGCTACGTAAGGCAACGTAATAAATATTTTCTTATTATTTGGATCTTGAACAGGTGGCGTAGAATTCTTCTGTCCAAGTGCTTTCTTAATCTGTGTTTTATTGTAACCATTCTTCAAGAAAACATCATCCAAAAATTTGATTTCATCGGATAATTTACTTGGATGGCATAATGAAGAGGCTCTCTGATATCCCAACAAAACATATTTGTTTATAAAATGAGTTCCAAAAAATGTTTCCTTTATTTATTATTAATTTAAATACTTTGTCCGAACAAGCAAGCCCAATAATTTGGACAGGAACAAATGAAATTAGAAAAGAGAGTACAAGTAAAATACAATATCTTGAAACAGAATTTTTTCATGACTCAGACATATCTGAATATTATAAAATTAGATTGAATTATAGAAATTCAGCTTGAATTGGAATTACACTTCAAAAAAGTTTTGAATTTGGCAAGAGAGACATTGAAGATGTCAACACGATGAAAAGCAGAATGAAGTAGGATGTTGGTCTGGCCGTATGGTGGTAAAAAACTACATTGATTTCTGGAGTTAAAAGTTGGAGTACAGAAATTTATTAAATTCAAGGTTTGAGGATCATCAACTAAATTGTTGATTAATTTGTATAAATGTATCAATTGAGCGTTATTTCTGCGTTCTGATAGTCTAACAAAATTGAAGTGAATCAATAACTCAGCATATGATTTATTAAAATCAGGATAGACATTATTTTCTTCATAAAATAAATAGCGAAGAAATTTTTTTGTACGGACTCAATCAAGTACGTGGGATTCCACACAACAGAACAATATTCTAGTTTAGAACGTATGAAAGCATAATAATAAATAATTAGGCTAGGTGCAATGTTAGAGAAATTTCTTGAATATCGTATAATAAATCCAAGCATGCGATAAGCACATGAAATAATATAATATATGTAAGCATTGAAAGTCAGTTTGATGATGAATTGAGTTAAATAACATAAGTTTTTAGTAGTGGACCTACGTTCAAAGAAGCCATGTTGGGAGAAAGATATTGAATTATAAACTTGAGTGTATATAGTGCGGTAGATAATGCTCTCATAAATTTTACTAAAGTTGGACAGTATTAAAATTGGTCTATAATTTGTTATTTCAGATGGATTTCCTGATTCATTAACAGGAACTATTCTAGATTGTTTACATACTTCAGGAAAGACTTCAATATTCAAAGATAAATTGATAATTTTTGTTAGAGCAACTTTTAAAGGTTGTGTGCAATCATCAGTAGTGCTTTGCGGAGAAAACACGCTTTGAAAGTACGTTGCAAATGCATTGACGATTGTAGATGGTGTATGTAGATTATCGTCATTTATGTCATACTAGTGGGAGATGAGTTTGGATTCTTTTTGGTCTTGATGAAATTCCAAAATTTATTCGGGTCTGTAATTATAGACAACTATTCAATGTGACGTCACGATATACTTACATGTATTTCAATTGAGTGTACAAAAAAGTTACCCTATTTATTCAATCACTATAAAGGCTCAATTACACCTACCAAGTACTCGATCGAGACAGCTTGCTCGGTCCAGTAAGCCGCAATGTAATCGGCCGAAATAGTACTCGGCCTAGCGACGAGCGAGTGATTTTGGGCGAATCAGAGAATTACACCATATTCTATTTTCTCGGCCGAGTAGGGCCCCCCACCACTCATCCACTTGGTCGTTTGCCATTCGCTCTCCCACTCGGCCAGTGTAATCACGTTTCTGATTGGCGAGTGCCCGTGTACTATTGCAACTTTATTGTCATTATTCCTTGTGAGTCAATAATTATTTCCCTTTTTCTTCCAATTTGTTCCTCAAGAACGATCTATATTCTTTGAGGTCTTCAGTTTCGAACTCGCTCAGCACTGTTGCAGTTCCTCCTTTCATGTCTCTCTTCACTAGCCACGGTCTTGTCCATATTCGTTTTCTTTTAGGGTTGGGAAAAAAATCAAAATGTTTCTAATAAAAAACGAAAATTTTACACCCAAAAAAACAGATAGAGTTGGAGATATTTTCAAGTTTTGCATTAGTTCTTTCGTGTTTTAATACTTAAACATATTAGCTTTTGAAATATGACGTCACACGATTTGGGACCTCTCCCACCCCTTGTCACGCAATGTCAAAATCCATCGACCCTCTTCCTGTTTCCTAACGTGTGACGGAATTTATGGATGGCTCCTTTGGTCTAGTCCACTCAAAACTGAGAAACCAATTGGGGACAGAGAGAGCGGCCAAACTATCTTATAAAGGATTGAATTAGGTTATAACTTAATGCTAATTATACCAATTTTATTTTATCTCATGTGAATCTGAAATATATTTGAATAAGAAATTTTGATTGATTTAAATCGTGATTTTCCTACTCGATTTAAAACAAATGATTTAAATCATAACAACCCTATTTTCTTTCATACATATCCTGTTCAATTTCGTCCAATAACGCAGGTATGATAAAATTATAGTAGCGTTTAAATTTTTTTTCCATTTTTTCCTTATTACTTCGCGGGGACATATCGCGGAACACAATTGACAACTGTTTCGCCCTGACCAGCTGGAATGTAATCACCTAGTCACCGCAACGAAGTAGCTCGGCCGAGCTACTCGGTAGGTCTAATTAGGTCTTAAATAGGAAATGAAATCTCTCAATGCAAGTAATAAGTAGCTTGGACAAATTATACAAGCGATAAGTGCGATAATGTGTGCGCAAAGTGCATATAGTCAGTAGTATCAGACCGAAAGTCAGATTTTGGCCGGAGCCAAAGCTGATTGTATAGTTCTAGCCACAACCTTCGGCCGAAGCCGAATTTTCAACTTCAATAGAAAATTCTATGACACTGGCTCAAAACCATACTATATACATATATATAAATTGTATAGGGACTATTTGATATTATGCATGATAGTAGTAATAAAATAAGTACTCAATAAGTTTCAAATAAAGGAATCCCAATAGCTACTATATATTTTCAAAATAACACGACAGCCACGTTGGAACAAAAGAAATGTAATTTCTAAACAATTGTGTTAAACAAAATCTAGCATTTCATCATAGTGAAATATATATATATATATATATATATATATATATATATATATATATATATATATATATATATATATATATATATATATATATATATATAATTTTCCTACGGTCAAATCGTGAAAAGTTATGGAAATGAGGAATTGGTAAGAGTTTTTCAATAGATTCGTTATTAAAAGCTTATCACTTACTTGTAAAAAGTAACAAGTATTGTGGAATCGACAAAATTCACCTACCGAGATTTTGATGAAAATATCCGATTTAAGCATCCCTGAATCTATTTTGACTATTTTTGGCTTCATATCGGTACGTATGTTCGTGCGTGCGTGCGTGCGTTCGTACGTGCGTGCGTTCATGCGTAAACTCGCAAATCTCAAAACTAGTTGGACGTATAATGTTGAAATTTTGTATTTAAGACTGATTATGGTTCCAATCGTCTGTACCGGTAGTGCACTTTACTTGAGACTTGTTTCGAATTTTCCTAATAAATCCAGAATGATCAACCGTAGGACGTTGAAATTCAGTATTTGAATTTGATGTTTCATCAGAATAGTCAGCTGCTATTTTTGTAAGAATCGGCCAAGCTAGAAGTGCACTTGGTTGAAACTTTTTTTGAATTTTTTGCATAAATATAGAATCATCTGCCATAGCATATTGAAATTCCAGTATAAATAACTTCTATAATATCTTATTGTACATCTAGCATTATAATTGTGATCGGCTAAACCGGTAGTGCACTTTACTTAGGATTTTTTTTTAATTTTTCGCATAAATCCAGAATGATCAGCCGTAGGATACTGATATTTAGCATTTATAATTGTTGTAGCATCTCAATGGTCATCTATTTTTGTAACAATCGGCTGAGCCGGAAGTGCACTTTATATGACACACTTTTTGAATATTCCGCATAAATTCCAAACAATCAGTCGTAGAATATTTCAATTTTGTGTTTGGCACTCTTATAATATCTAGTTATACATCCTGCACTATGATTGCTATCGACTTAACCGGAAGAGCACTTTATTCGAAACATTTTTTGAATTTTCTGCAATAAATCCAAGAAGATTGAACGTAGATTGTTAGAATTCAGTATTTAGGACGATTATACCGTCTAAATGCTCATATCTTATTTTTATTGGGATCCATCGAGCCGGAAGAGCACTTTACTTGACAGTCTTTTAGAATTTTTCGCATAAATTCGAAACGAATAGGTGTAGAATAATGAAATTTGGTATTTCAGTCTGCTATAGCATCTGAATGATTGCTTACTATTTTAATAACAATAGACTGACCCGGAAGTGCCCTTCAGTGGGAATTTATTTTTACATTTTGCGCATAAATTTAGATCTGTTGGTAGTCGTAGAATTTTAAGGAATGCTGTAGTCTAAGAATAATGGCCTACTGTTTCCAAAGCAACCGACTTGGCTGAAAGGGCATTTTACTTGACAGATTCTTAGAATCTCTTGGGTAAATCCAAAACGATTAACTGTGGAACGATGAGATTTTGTGTGTGATTATATACATCCAATGATATATGAAGATATATATATATATATATATATATATATATATATATATATATATATATATATATATATATATATATATATATATATATATATATATATATATATATATATATATATATATATATATATATATATATATATATATAGATATCCAAAGATGTGCAAGTATGTCACGTGATGTTCACGCAATTATTAGGCTTTCAGAAATAAGTTTTTCGTTAAACTGGCATTCGACTGTATTATATAACTAAGTTACATTATTGTATTCTTCATCCTTCCATATAAATAAATAAATTGTAAATACATTGAATAAAATTTAAGAAATATTATTAATCGTTAGCTGTTATAAAAACTTACTCCTGTCTACCGATTCTCGTAATGCGATCAAATTTTCGTAGCGCTCAAAAATTGTATGCTCCATAACAAAGAAGTTCTACTTTAAAAATAAGAAAGTGTGAATGTGTGCAAAATTCTATGATAGTTTGTGTGCATGTAAAATTTATCCGATGCTCAGCTTAGTATCCGAGCATCACACAGTCAGTGGGTAAGTGATAAGCATAACTTACGTGGATTATAACGTTATCAATGAATTTTAAATATGATAAAATTTCAAAAAATAAATTTGAGAAACTATAGAGTTTTGATGCGCTCAACTAACTTTAGAATTATTATTTTAAATTCAACTCTCAGAGTGAAAATTAAGAACAGAATGGAAGTTAATGAGAAAAATTACAGATCCAATTCCGATTAGGCTATAATGGACGTCAAAAAAGTTAACACCCCCACTTTGCGCAAAATAAAAAAAAGGAGCCTATAATTTAAGACTAATTGCGCGAACCAACGTTGAAAGCAATTTCCAGCAAACAATTTAAGAATGAAGAAGAGTTGAAAAAACATGAATTTAAATTTGTTCCCACATAGATTTTGTTATAAACAAATTATTTTTGCTGGAAATCAATTATTTTCGAATTGCGCTGCGCAAAGTTGAGAGCAACTTTAGGTTAACTATTTGAGAAGAAAGGAGACTTGAGAAAACTCAAATTTGAATCAAGGACTAATTTGTACCCACAAAGATTTTGTCATAAACTAATTATTTATGTTGGAAATCAATTATTTTCGAATTGCACTGTTCAAAGTTGAAAGCGATTCTAAGCAAACAATTTAAGAGTAGGGGAAACTGGTATTACTCCATTTAGAATTGAGGATTGATTTGTATCCACATAGATTTTGTTATAAACAAATTATTTTTGCTGGAAATCAATTATTTTCGAATTGCGCTGCGCAAAGTTGGAAGCAATTTCAGGTAAACTATTTGAGAAGAAAGGAGACTTAAGAAAACTCAAATTTGGATTAAAGACTGATTTGCACCCACAAAGATTTGGTCATAAACTAATTATTTATGTTGAAAATCAATTATTTTCGAATTGCGCTGCGCAAAGTTAGATGCATTTCTAAGGAAACAATTTAAGAGTAGGGGAAACTTGTATTACTCCATTAAGAATTGAGGACTAATTTGTACCCACATAGATTTTGTTATAAAGAAATTATTTTTTTTGGGAATCAATTAATTTCGAATTGCGCTGCGAAAAGTTGACTGTAATTTCAAGCAATTTGAGAAGAAAGGAGCTTGAGAAGACCCAAATTTGAATTAAGGACTGATTTGTAGCCACAAAGATTTTGTCATAAACAAATTATTTATATTGAAAATCAATTCTCAATATCAATAACTGATTTCCAGCGAAAATAATTTGTTTATAACAAAATCTATGTGGGTAAAAATTAATCCCTAATTCTAAATTCAGTTTTGCAAGTTTCCCCTACTCGTGAATTGTTTGCTTATTATTGCTTTTAAATTTCGCGCTGAGCAATTCGAAAATAATTGATTTTCAACATAAATAATTTGTTTATGACGAAATCTTTGTTAGTACAAATTAGTCCTTGAATCAAATCCAAATTTTTTCAACTCTTTTTCATTCTTAAATTGTTTGCTTAAAATTGCTCTCCACTTTGGCTCGCGCAATTCGAGAATATCTGATTTTTAACAAGATTAATTAGTTCATAACAAAATCTATGTGGGTACAAATGAGTCGTTGATTCCAAATCAAGTTTTTTAAGTTTTCCGTACCCTCAAATTACTTGGTTATAATGGTTTGAAGTTCCGCGCAGCGCAATTTCAAAAAAATTGATTTTCAACATGAATAATTTTTTTATAGCAAAAATTTTGTAGTGACTAATTAGTCTTGACTTTGAGATCAAGTTTTCCAAACTTTTTCCCGTCCTGAAATTATTCTTTAAATCTTGTGCCGAATTTCACGTAACGCAATTGCAAAAAAATCAATCTGTTATAAAAATAATACTTTTTTCAAGAAATCCTATTGGGCACAAAATAGTCCTAAATTAGTAATTTCTAGTGAGCTGACTTTTTTTTCGATTGGCGAATGTAGGGATGTCAGCTCTCGCTCAAGTTAGCACCCCAACTTTTCAAATTGATTCAATGGTCAAAGTGCGTGGGTAGTAATCTAATTTCTCGGGTACAAATTAGTCCTAAATTATAGGCTATTTTTTTTTTATTTTGCGCAAAGTGTGGCTTTTAACTTTTTTGACGTCTATAACGGGAGTATATAATTTCTTTAGCATTCCAATGCATGAAAAAAATTGCAGATTATGTCACTCGATCATAGCTCCGGCGAAAAAGTGTAAATTGAGATGGCGCGAAAAACTAGATTCCGGCCGAACTCTCCTTGGTTGTCTCGGGTTTAAATTCTTGTAAGTTCGAGCAGAACGAGCTGACTTTCAATTCATCTATCGAGAAAACTTCTATTGTAGCGCCACTGACAGATCTTCATTTCACTAGAGTGTCCAATTGTTCTTTCTGATAAATTAATTAATTAGCTCGCTCTTCCGAGAAACATCCTTAAATTGTACCGAATTGTGCTATGCGCGCCTTTGGACATATTGAGCTCATGACAGCCAAAAAGGGTGAACCAAACTCCTCATGTTGGTCCAAAATATAGCTATTCACATTGTTTATATTCAGAAAAAAATTGCCGAAACTATTATCGAGAGACACAATTGGCCATTCTTTTCATTCATTGAGATACTAAGTCAAAATACTTCTCAATCGAAGTTGACTCCGTAATTGTTCACAATTATCCTCTGTTTCACAGTAGGAAAACAATTGTATAACATAATATAATTATTTGTAGATTTGAGTTTCATGAATCTGTTCAAACCTAATATTTGTATACTCATAGGATCAGATAAAATGATAATTGAAATATAATATACACGCTGTGCATAACGACTGTATCAGTGGCGGATTTACAGATTTGCCGCCCGTAGGCTATTTAATTTTGGCCGCCTCCGAATTTCGATACCTTAGTCCATAATCATATCAATTACATTTTCTATGAATAAAATTCCAACTTTATGATTTGTTCTCTATCATCCTCGTTACATCAACTTTTCCCGTTTAGTATCATTGGGAACTAAGGTACCGTGTTAGATCCTTGATTATTTTTACATCAAAGAATTATCAAAAAATATTATTTTAAGCAGAAAATATCTCAATCATATACCACTTTTAGAGTAAGGTAATATGAATAAAGCTTACACAAAAAATATACATTTGGCGAACGCTGATAGATATTTTTTTTATTACTCATATGGAATGAGTACTACTTTGCGCACGTTTTTCCGGGCGGTAAATAGCTCTTTACTTTTTGGGTGCGCCAAGTATAATTTGAGTGCAACAAGTTAGCTTGTCGCACGCAGACCATTTACCGCCCGGAAAAACAAACGCAAAATAATACTCATCCTACATTTGTAATAAAAAATAGTATCTGCAACTCGTGCGGTGGTGAAAATTGCCCACTTGAGCGAGTTAGCGCACTCACTTCGTTCGTGCGCCTAACTTCGCTCTCGTGGGCAATCGACAACTCATCTCACTTGTTACACAATATACTATTATTGCACTCACAGTTTAAAAACAATACAATAAATTGAATTTGATAATTTGCTGCATCAATCATGATTAGACCATCGATATTATATCAAGATTGAGTTGTGTGAGCAGATCTCATAATAATTAAGTACATGGAGAAAAAATTATAGTAATTATCAGTGAAGGAAATATTTAAAAAAAGTTGGGAAGATCCAAATGTGCATGCCTTAAACGCTTGTTTCACGCCGCACATTGCAGAAAAAAAAATCATAGAATAAAAAATTGTACAAAATTATTATTATTATTTCTAAGTTCAATGACAAAAAAATGTAGTGTATTTGTTTGAATCTTCCCGCAGACTGGAATTTTAAACGCGAGTTGCATGCCCTTATTTGTTCTGTCACGTCAGTTATGAGCCGGTACCATGCGCATGCGCCTATTGACTCTAGGTCTCTGATCTCTGTTTACAATAAAAACATAACATATGGCAGACAAAATTTGGAAAATTGTGTGTTGCTGTCAGTTGTAATATTTCAATTACAACTGAAGGGAACAATATCTTGCCGTGATTTTCAATACAGTTCTCCGATAAAATCTAATGACAAGATTGAAAAGAGAAATAAGACCTAAAATTAAATATTTTTTTAGTTATCGTGACCCCACCGCCATAAAATTGGCAACTTTCTTCACTATAGTTTATTAACACGATTTTTTTTCACTAAAATTGATAATTAATCCATTGAACAGTGTTTTAAATCAGTTCAGTATTTGTTTCTCTTTTTCACAGAGTATCTTTTATGACATTATTATGAGAATTATGGATTAAAAATATATTTCAACATGACAAGATTGGAATCTTGTTTCTTAGGCGAGAGTAGAGCATACCTACGCTCGCGCTCAAGGCATGCAATAACTGAATTTCGATTATAATATCGAATCGCTATTGCGATATTTTAAAAATTCATGATCATAAAAGTATATTTCACAAAGTGTTCAGCAATTGTTTATGTACAGATGTTGAAATATTAAGTATTTAGCACTGTATATAGGACTATATTTCGATTTTTGTTGAATATTTTAATTTCTCCCCAATTTTTAAAATTCGTATTTTATGCGTGTATTATATATATTTTTTGAAATTTTGTGAATCGAAATAAAAAATTATGGACTAAATCTGCCGCCCTTGAAATTTGCCGCCCTAGGCTTCAGCCTACTCAGCCTGCTGGTAAATCCAGCACTGGACTGTATGCAGATCATTTGGTTCGTTTATTCAATGTTCCTAAACAATTTGAAACGTATATAGAATGATTTGTTTGTATGTTCAACATTACAGAATTGTGTGATTCGGATTTTTACGATTGGAGCAAGATTTTGTATGATTTATTAATGTTTTGAGCTCAATTCAGTCCTTGAATTCTCCATATATGTGGTCTGATCAATTATCAATATTAATTCCCATATATAATGAGCAGTTGTATTATTTATTCTTGAATGTGATACCCGGTAAAAACTGAGACCTTTTCGAAGAATTTTTGATGAAGGATTTTAGCTATTCACAACAGTTTCCATGATCCACAATTGCGATGACTTGGCGATCATCATCATATCTCTCCCAGCAGGAGAATAATCAATAATTTTTTTCCAGCAGAAACATAGTACTAACCATTTCCATAATTTGGGAATCAAAAACTTCCGAAGTGATGGAGTATTTTCGTTGCACGTGTCACGAAAATTATATCCGCTTCAGAAAAAAATTGAGTTTATTTGTTCCTTAAAGTGAGAAAACTACGTAATCCTCCACGAGAAAGTATAGTATCCCTTTCTTTATGGTAAGACGAGAGATTCATGCACTTTTTGTTATAATGATAGAAGAAAAAACGGACAAGTGTAGACACTGCACAATGCCTCTCACTCTCGTCCACGTCACAACTCAATGCGTCCAGTGTAATCATCATAAATTCAAATAAACATGTTCAATCTCCACTCTGGGACTTCTTCATACGTAACTAACAATCGTATTGCACTCCGCTAAGATGCATATTTCATCTACGTAAACGTTTATCATCAGTTTCTTCCACATAATATTTTCTTTGGAAGCCTCCTATTTGATACTTGTTCCGCATACATATTCCAACGTGACTAATCAAGTCTGAATTTGTCAACCACTTATTCTCCAGAATTAAATTTTTGTCTATTGATTTATTCCAAAATTACTTATGTGACAGAGCGAATGAAATTTCATGAGACAGGAATAAATTCGAGGCATTATATGAAATAAAGGCATATTATTAAAGTCAGATGATATTATAGTCAGATTCTCGAAAAAACAGCATTCGTGTGTAATGATTTGAAGCTTTATGCCGTCAACATTGGTTCTCTGAAGAAAATAAAATGAACTCTTATTGAATTTTATGCCCAAAATAAAAAGTCGGTCAGTTTTTTGAAGAATTTAATTTATCGATATTATATTTCCAATGTCACTTGTTAATCGGTTTTGCGCTCACACTTAGGCCCGGTTGCACAATTTTTGGATTATCCTAAGCCTAGCTCAATTAAATTAGGAACAATTGTTTCCACAATCGTTATCTAGGTGATTAAATTAGACTTATGGCCAGTTGCACTACCGTCACTCAACTTTAAGTGAGGAATAATAACCACAGTAACAATTTCCCATACAATGGTTGCCATAGATGTTAATCTCCACACAAAGTTGAGTGACGGTGGCGCAACTGGCCATTAGAATAAACCAAAAACTGTGCAACCGGGCTTTGGTAGAATACTTTTGACAGTTGGTATTTTACAGTGATGAGACTAGGTACAAATAGAATTGTTGAAAAAATGGCTACTTATGCAAAAATTGTCATATGCCATGCTATGTATGTGTCATAGAGATCATGAGGTGCAGTAAGACATCTATATTCGACATACGTCTGGAACATATTCATATATCGGATTGGAATGCCAAGTATAACAATGCTCTATTTGTAAAAATATGAATTAGAAGATACATTTGCACCAATCTGATGGAATTACAGACAATGTATATTTGATTTTCAACCTTGTGAGTACTACACTGTCTGAGTCAATTGAAATTTATAGCCCCTGCAGGAAAAATATGTATAGCATAGGTTAACATATTCCATAAGTAACAATCTTTGCAAAATCGTAGAGTTTATTATTATAATGAACATTAAATACAACAGTTTGTGTAAGTATATCCAATAAATCATATTTACCATACAATGAGTTTTTAACTTCGAATAATTGCATAATCTCAAAAAATTGTCAAAACTGTGGTTCTATAGTTTATTCCAGTGGATAACGTTCCAAGGCTCTCATGAAACTAAGATTTGCGAAATGCGATCCAATCTCACATAAGCACAAAGATTATACTTGGCTATTTATCAGTTGTCAATTATTCAATTATCATGCATGGTTTAGTACAATTTGCAGATTTTAATTTTTAATCTGTTCATGTATATTAGTATTTGAATAAATTTGTGTTTTCCCACTCATCTCCTCAATCTGTCTTCCAAAAACTTATTTTTTAACGTGCATAACATATTTGTGAATAGAATTTGCATTTCGGCCAACCAGGGGGCTCGAATTGTGGTCACATTAGAGCATTGCACCGTTCCCAAAAAAAAAAAGTGTTATAAAATATCTACGGCATTGCAAGAGAAACTTTCTAAGGAGTGTAAGAACTGTCGACGAGAAAATAAAAAACTGATGTGGATACCACATGACTCACTAGTACACATTTTGACTGAATAATTAACGGTTAACATTGACATAAGGCAAAATCGATTGCGACCAAAGTTTTAGGTGTTCATTTAAATGTTGAAACTCATTAAAACGTTGTGCCAGTCTCAAAAAATACTGAATTTTACCACTTTACGGCCAATAGTTTCGAATTTATGCGAGAAATTAGGAAAGATCATCAAATAGAGACCTATTCAAACTCAGTTATGCTATGAGAATAAAATGTTATCATTTGAATGCTACAATTGCTTTAAATACTAAATTTCATGATTCTACAGCTTATCGTTCTGAATTTATTGAAAAATTTCGAAAAACTGTCTGGTAAACTGCCCTTCCATTTCAGATGATCGCAATTATAATGCGAGGTGTACAACTTGATGTTATAAAAGGGTTCAATACAAAATTTTAATATTCTACGGCTGATTGTTCTGAATTTATGTGAAAAATTCAGAAATACTGTGATATGAAGTGCACTTTCGGTCCAACCGATTGATACAAAAATAAAGGATGCTACAGCAATTTTGAATACTGAATTTTAACATCCTAAAGCTAACGCATTCGGATTCATGCGAAAAACTCAAAAAAAGTTTCAAGTAAAGTGAATTTCTGTTACAGACGTTTGCAACCATAATGCAAGGTGCACAACTAGACTTTAAACCAGTCTCAAATACAGAATTTCAATATTATACGTTTGATGGGCTTTGAGATTTGCGAGTTACTTACATACGTACACATATACTGACGTCAAGTCAAAATCCATCAAAATGGATCCAGAAATGCTCAAAACGGATAGGTACTTTCTTCAAAATCTCGAAATTTGAATTCTGTCGATTTTACAATACTTACTTGTATATAGTACAAATAAGCAAAAATGGAATGAAATCACATTGAAGTGAGGAAAAATTTACTCAAAACTATAACATATATGATTTGTAATATAAATCAATAACAATCTGCAGATGATCATCTCGAATTGGACATTACAAAAGTTCCACTTATACGTATTGTTATATAAGTATATAATTAGTACATAGATGATTGCAGTTATAGTTGAAAAAAAAAGATTGTTTACTACAATGTATTTCTTGCTTGTTGTCTTGTTGACATTTTTTAGATTACATAGAAAGTTTTACTCCTAATGCCGTTAATATCTAATTGACACATTGTTTGTAATTATTCATCATTCACTTTTTATTCACTTTTATTATTATCATTATTATTTTATTGTTCCTCCTATCTACAACTAGCCTTTGGCTTACCAGCAAATTTGTTAATAAATAAGGTAGAATATCATTTATTACAGCATGAATGAGATAATTGTACATCGACAGTATCGTGTATATTTAGCTTAGAGATAGATCCAGTAGTTATTCAACAAGTTAATTGCTAAGTTATTGAGATGATGGTTTAGTCTTGTTTCATATTTTTCTGAAAAATGTTTTATTTTGTCTTGGACAATTTCTTTCATTCTGGAATTATGGGGCGTATTGTTTCTTACGTACCATGGGGCATCTGGATGATTCTCATTGTTCTATTCTACAGCTGTTGAGTTTTGTTGACATTCGATTTTTTGGTACAGCCCCATAGCTGTATACCATTAAGACCAGATAGGTATTATCATAGCTTTTTACAATTAAATTTAATTTTGTAGTGACATTTTCGATTTTCGTCCTATTGGCCAGTTTAGTTCTTTTCTTTTTCGCAATAATGTATTTGCATCAAGTTCTTCTCTTATCAAGGTGCTTTACATTGTTGGGCTCTGATAAGACTCTGTTATTTGTGACGCTCTTGGTGCGTCTCGCTGGAGCTGCTGTCGGTCGGTAATGCTCGGGCGCCAATACGTTGCAGCTCTTTGGCGATGATGGTACCGGATAGCTAGCGGGATGAGAGAGGGTTTGTCGATGAATGAAACTGAAACGTATAGTAAGGACAAACAGTATTTATTAAACCCACAAAAAAACAAATAAACAACGGTGTGGAACAAAACGAGGGTAAATCAAATCACAGTAAGACGACAAAAAAATCTGACGTGAACATCACGTGATTTACTTGTACATCGTTGGCTGGATATATATATATATATATATATATATATATATATATATATATATATATATATATATATATATATATATATATATATAAAACGATGTGATTTTGTGTTCGATTATATGTATCATTGTATATACAGGGTGTAACAGAAATAAGTACATTGATTTCAACCTGTAATGGTACTCGTCAAAAATGACAATTTTTCTTAATAACTTTTTTCCGTAAATCCTCTGGATATAGAGTAAGAATTCATCAAAGTTTTGTCAAAAATTTCATAGTTCGCCTATGGTTCAAACTGAATGTTTCTCATTTGTTGGAAGAATGACAGTTGTCGATTGAAAGGAGTATTTTGCAACTTTGAGCCATCGTAATCTTGTCAATCATTCATTTGAAACTGAAAGAATATTAGTATTTTGGCAAAACATTGATATTCGCTCACTTCTATAATTCTACTTTTGCATATGTTGGAAGAAAGACTGAATTCGTCTCTGTAATCAACAATTTGGTCTTTTAGTCGTATTTATATGTCATTTCTAAGAAATTTTATTTTTATTTAGGGATTTCACGTATATTTTCGGATAGCACATTTCTTAAACATAAGATTGTCTGCACAAGTTCATTGCACTTGAATCAGCTGATTTGAATTGTCTGAAACTGTGTCAGGAGTGTCAGACTGTGCTGCCATCCACAAGCAGTTCAAAAAGTAGTTGCTCTTCTCAATTTACTTCATCAGAAACATGAAGAGAAAATCATTCAACAATTTATTCAAAGAAAACGGTGGAATATTAAATGGAATGCAATTCTTAATTGATTAATTCACTGAATAATTCAATAGAAATATTGCTACATGAAATTTTGAAGATTCTGTTCTTGAAGAACAGAAAATATAACCTATAAATGTGTCAAACTGAATTTGGTAATTGATATTAAATATTTTCTGAAATATATGATACAATATTATTTTTTCAGCAGATCAATTTACGGGGCATACTTTATTGAAACGACCTGAGTATGAAGTTTGTAATAGTATGAGAAAGACTAATACACAGGTGCTTCATTTATAAATTAATGTATTTCATTCTTCTCATCTGCTTTTTTACGTTCCAGATAAACGATAAGTCTTAAATATTCTTATCATAATGTATAAGTGCATAATATTTAGACATTAAATACATTAGCATTACCACAATAATTAAATTTTTAATGAAAAATGACAATTCGGAAGTCGTTCCAAATAAATTCGCTGAGCTAATCCTAAACTGCTTGTGAAATCGTAGACAGAATTAATAATTAATAATCGGTTTTATTCCAGAATATATTTGAAGAAATTGATAACTCACATCTGTCAAAATCAATTATTGTTCTATCGCAACTGCTACTGGATCCAATAATGATGCACCTGAACGACTCGCTAAATTATTTCTGGTAGCCCACGCTACGGGAATCACTCAAACGGAGGTTGTTGGTAACCCACGCAACGGGGGCCACTCAAACTGAAGATTCCTGGTAACCCGCACTACAAGGGCCACTCAGACGGACGGGGTTCACTTACGGTTGTGAAGTAATATTGTATAAATATGAAGATATGAAAATCTAAATTTTTATTAAGATGAACAAAATAATAATCAATCATTTGAACTCACTATTATGTAGCAAGGGCGTATTCAATAAGGACTATAATAATAATAATAATAATAATACAGAATCAGGATGTCTATTCTGAAGAATGGAAGCAAGAGCTAGCTCTATATTCATGACATCAAGCAACACTGACTGTTTCTATGCACAAAATAAGTACGTGACTCTATTCTAGTGATATTGAAGTGTCAAAGTTTTCTAAACTATTCAAGTTTGCAGCACTGGTTCTAAAACTTATGATCGATCATAATTTTGAGTATAAATTCTATTAACTGACTCTAAAACAATTCATCGAGCTACAAACAAAATGGGAGAACAAAATGAGAGAACAAAATTGAAAAACACAAGGAAAAAACAAAATGAAAATTGAATATATCAATACACAAAGCCCCGTGAACTGAACCTGATAAAATATAACAAACTATTAATATATAAAAATAATACATGAACCTTTTCTATAATATAGTAACACCTACAATGGTAGCTCTAAAACACCTACAAAATGCCAATTGATATGATGTTGTAAATCTCTGTTTCCAACAGTCTCCGCTAGATCACACGATTAAAAATAAGAACTTACAGAATAGGAGTTCTGAATATACCGCCCTTAATGAAGCAGTAAAGAGAAGAACTTCTCAGGCAGACCAATAGAGAAGTGTTCAAGTTGGAAATAATTTATGTGTATTATTATCTAATACAGCCCAATATCCAAATATAAATGTTTGTTCTTCTATTCAGTATTGCGTGAGCTACAATGCTCAAAGATTATGGTGAGAAGTCAATTTTATCATTCTGCAAATTAACTCTTGTCTTTTATGTACCACGTAAGAAGAGATTTTATTAAAGAGAGAGCCGTAGTATTTGATTGTCAAGGAAACGCTGGTATTCAGTCTTTAAAATGCAGGAATTATGCAGAATGTTACCAATGAATTATTCAAAATGATTATTTGCCCAAATGGCAGACTTTCAAACACGAATTCATTCCGTGAAAGTATTGTATGAATTATACAGTATTATTTGTTGATCACTTAAATAGTTCTAATTGAAGCAATAATAATTTGGTCAGCACTAATCACTTCAATAAAATAATAACAGGTTAGATTTTCCTGAACCGTTGCAATTAATGTTTTCTATTTTCGTTAGAGAAGTTGAATTATTTATGCCGTATATTTTTATGGTATTTACAGTTTAAAAGGTTTATCTTGCAATATATTATAATTTAATGAAAATACATGTCATAATGACCTGAATAAGTCAACTCAAGAGCCAGTACATATTAACAATAATTTTCACCTTCACTTTCATCAAATATAATGATCTATATCTTATGGTACCGATTCAATTTATAACACATTTCCATCAACCTTGGTTCTTTGTGTCGAAAAATGGCATAATTTTTGTGAAATATTCAACAATATTTCTTCATAATTTGAAATATTTAATTTCGGCAAACATTGTCGCTATAATATTCACAAAAGTAGGCAACACATGAATCGACTCTCCAAACGCTACAGTGATATCTGAATTGCCGTAGTTTAGGAATATTAGGTTTCCGAAGCCCCTTATCTTGAAATTTTTTGCTCTATAGACTCTCTAAATGAAAGAAGCTGGAATATTTCTGGCAAGACCAATTATTGGAATAATGATTGAAGACTGAGCAAATATTCTCACAGGATAATTTTTTGCTGTTCATTTTGAACTTTGAGTTGTATTATATACTAATGAGGTCATTGAACGTCTGCGTACAGCACAGGTACAATTATAAGAAAATTGTGCGTAAAATAGCCCTTTATCCAAGAACAATGGAACTTGCAATATTATTAGATATTTATAAACTATTTGAATTTCACCAGAGCAAATGTTATATATCCACTTGTTGATAGTTTCTCCTACTTTATGAAGTAAATTTATCGCGAAATGTCCCATAAATCAATAAGAAGAATATGAAATTTGACAGAAAATTCGAGCATGGGCATTTTTAATTTCTCACCTGGCGGCATTTGGAGAAAGCTGTCAATCGCTATATTTTGCAATACTATCATCCACTATAGTTTTTTAATATTATTTAATCACCTTCAGGCGTACTTGGTATTTAGCTATCACATGTGTTGTTTTTTCACGATAATATTTGGTCCATTTATTATCCAGTGAAAGTATTCTCAAAGTCGAGTGTCTCATAGCAGGAATTCTGATTCAATTTGAATTTCCAATAGCATTTTAACATTAATCGAATCGTATCTTTCTTTCGAAGTTCTATATATTAATTTTGCGATGAGTTATTACTAAATTGAATCAGCTGAGATATTGGAACATTTACCTACTATGTTCTAGGCATGTCGATTGATACTTGATTCAATTGTATCAAATGGAAGTGAATAGAACTATAAGCACCGAACCTATGAAAATTTAATATGTTGAAAATGGGAGATTCAATATATCTATTTCACAAAATGTCCTCCATAACATCACTGATACGCATTATATTTTTTGACAATATTTTCGATTCGATTCTGACAATAGTGGGAAACAATTCCCGTAATGATGAGCCGAAACTATTTCTTCACTTTAGAAAATGTTGAAAGGCCAGGATACACGTGAAATTATTCAATATTCCAAAAATTAGTTCGCATGATATCGGTAGTGAAAATTTTGTAGAAAGAGCAATATTCTATTCCCATCTTCAAATCTCACGTTTTTATTGGAAAATTGCGCATTATGATAAAACATAAGTTATAGAGAACAATTCACTTTATTACGAGATGAAACTTCGAGGTCAAATCGCTTAGTGACTTAGTTAGCAACTCAATGTTGGAATAGGTTCCTGGATGGAATATTCTATCTTACAAAGTATCACCAAACATATGTTGCACAGTTTTTTACGATTTTTGAATCTCCAATCTTCATCCTTTTTGGTATAGTACCTACTGATTAAAAATGATATGGCTAGTTCTAGGTCAGATACTAAAGGAAATTTGTATTAAACTGCTCTTACTAATTTGAGAGATACATCCGAGTGCAAAGATAATTGGAAAAGAAGTTTGAAGCAGTATCGGCAAAGTAAATTTCCGAAGCTCTTATTGGGGATTGAAATGAGTCGAATAAACGATTACAGACATCTGGAAGAACTACAAGTCGAAGATGCAAAGAGAAAATTCTCATTAAAGAACAATGTATACTCCAAGAGATTCTATGACCATGTTCTCCAATTTCGGATTATAGTCTCGGTAGATGTATGTACCTATATTAATGCCGAATTAATAATTATTCTTTATGATAGCAGCTGATAGTTTTCATTGATAGAATCTTTAATAGAATATTCTGGAATTGAACCATAGTTCTTGTAGCTGATACAAGTCAGCGAAAAAATGGATTATTGATTTGATTCGAGATGAACTTTCATCAATCATATTTTTTATTGGTTTCGTTAACATTTTTTGTGCTCAATTTTAGACATTTCAAACCAGACAGCAAATTTTCAGTGAAAGTAGTTTAGAAATGGCTTACATTCTAGAATCAATGACTCTACTAGGTATTTAACTCCAATGAGGAAATGAAAAAAAATATTTCTTCATTCATTAATTTGAAGTTTTCCCAAAATATTACTGCTACATTTGCTCATTCGATTCGTTATATAAGCATTACGACACGTGTTATATTTTCAGTCAACTATCGGATCAAACTATTCATTTACTTAAGGATGTATAGTATTTGAACTTGAAATCCAATTTATAATTGCTAATTTACACAAAAGAAGAGAAACGTATACATTAGTAACCAAATTTCTTTTTGAATTTTAATTTGAAGCTAAGAAAACAATAAAAATTCTTTTCTTATTGTATGATTATGTAGTTATTATTGAGAAAGCATTTTAACTAAGGCTTATAAAAATAAACATTTGGTTTGTGATTTAGAATTTCAGCGGAACTGCTTTCACCATCGATAACTAGATAATTTCCTGAGGATGTTCAATGTCGTATTAGAAAATATGAATTGTTCAAGATATCAATGATTAAAATTAAACTGATATGTACAGCTTGCATTTTATATATTATATTTGGATATAATTAGGATTTTCAACGTGACAATGGAAAAATAAAAATTTGGTGAGGTGCTCATCAAGTCCTTTCCATATGGATACTTGAAATCACAGGAGAAGGATCATGATAAATTTAACTGATGATTCGCTTCGTCAGTTTCGTATACATTTATGTGTGAAAAAACAGAACACTTGTAAATGTATCGGAGACATCAATCAAGCGTTTGTTTGGCGTAGTGTATTCAATAAGCTCATAATTACTACATATCAATATTTCCTCTCTTCACATAACATCAAAAGATGAATCTCAAATATGACAAAAGTAATATATTCCAAAAGCATGAGAGATTACAAGTTACATTTTTGTTTCTTGTGATCCTCTGTGTTATTTATACCTCATTTTTAAAACCACTTGAAAATATGTATGTTTCAGATTTTAAATAGTCTAATCTTGTGATAGAGATTATGTCACATCAATTATACTGACAAATTATGTAATAATATATTTGCAATAACACTGTTCAAATTATTGAGGTTGATATAAGATTATTTCTTCAAGACATCAAATTAAATTTCAATCTGAAATTCAACCGTGACTATTACAAACGACGGGTAAAATCTTGTACCAAGGACTTGCTCAGAATTCTAATACGAGTTCTCAGCTCATTTTCTATTATGAATTACATGCTGCCAATATTCTAACGAGAAAGTAAGAGTGATTGAAAAATCTGGGACACATCGCAAAAAATGCATGAACCATATGTTAAGTGAGCGTTCACGCATCCCAGTTCTTGATAGCGCTCCATGTAATACTTGTTACCAGTCCATTTGTTAAGTAATTCTTGGGTCTGAATGTCAATTTCATACTTAGTAATCGTCAAAATATAGAAAAAATAGAATGTACGCGACACGTTTGTAAAAACCATCATGTAGATCAAATTTCTGGGACTCGACAAGTCTCGTTCTCAAAGTTTTTTCATTTGGGAAGAGTGGAAACACTTTAAGTTGACCTGAAGATGACTTCAAAAGTCGAAATGATTATCGGTAGCTGATAACAATCATACATTGAGACTCAACTTTTAATACAATCATCAACTCGTTCTGAAATATTATGCTTCATATTATAATGCCTAGGTTTGTAAAATTGTTATATAAACTACTACATATTCAATTCGATGGTTAGTAAGATAAAATTGTTCTAGGTAAAACGTGTAAGGTATAGTAAATTCAGATATAAAAACCTGTCTGATAGTTTAATTGCCGGATATCTCGATTACTCTGATGTAAATCCTGTAAATGTATCTGGCTCAAAACAGTCAATATAATTGGTAATTGTATTCTATAGTTCAAGGCTAGGAAAAGAGTAATTCATACCTTAGGCCTAAATAGCGTTTGTTTTCAGTTGATTGGAAAGGTTAATCAAAAAAAATTTGAACGTATTAAAATGTTACTCAAAAGTTGTATTTCATTTGACTGATTCATTCAATTTTATCAGATTCTCATTTAGCGGTATTTGTTGGGGACAGTAAAATTTCACAATAAATATTAATAATATTTTATAATCTGGACAAAAAAAATTGAACTATGGAGTTTCATATTCTGGTCGTACCTAGTATTTGAATCAATTGAAATGAACACAGAACTTTCTATCATTTGATCTGTGACAAAGCCGAAGAATTATGTTTTTTTTTTCAGGATGTATAGAAATAACAAGAAACTTATGGAAATTCCTAAAATCATTATTACCATATGCTGAAGCACCGAAAAAGAATATAATTGTTCCACTAAGCCATTCAAGAGTTATAGCAGTTTTCAATTTGCATTATTTTACATGTTCTTATGAAGACCAGCCAATTTTACAAATATGACAACAAAAATATTGGAGTAAAAGCAAAATTTTGATAGAATTTCCTATACGTTGATGATACCATGTCATAAATCTTCAAGCAAATGCCAGTAACATCTGTACAAAGTTTCAAATCAATCGGATGGACAATGCGCGAACAAACAAATACGACTCGTGTACCACTCATTGCACGCTAATAAACTACTCAAAATAATTAAAGGGTCAAGTTTTTAGCAATGATATATACTTCAGATAAGATTTAGACCTTATTGAGAGTTTGAATATTGAAACACAGAACCTTCATCTGTCAACACTATACATATTTGACATTTAATAGAAGGATTTCAGAGTAACACACCATTTTTTAACAAAAATTGCAGAATTCAAATCATAATTACACCCTCAAAGAACATTATTATAGTTTTCTGTGTGGTCGCATTCTTTTGTTTCAAGCCTTTTTTGTTCTCAGTATGCAGTAGGACCTCCCCTAGCTTTAATTACAGCTGCGCAACGTCTTGGCATACTTCGAATCAGTCTTCGGATTCTGTCTTGTGGCATTTGCCTCCATTCTTCCAAAAGAGCGTTTGCCAGCTCCTGCTGTGTGAGTGGTGCGTTTGGTCGTTCCCTAACACGTCTTCCCAAGTCGTCCCAAAGGTGTTCAATAGGATTCATGTCTGAACTGCATGCTGGCCACGGTGAAGTAGTGATATCTTGCTCCTGCAAATATTCATTTACGACTCTTGCGACATGTGGACGGGCATTGTCCTGCATTAGGATAAAATTATCACCTCCAGCGCGTGCACGGGGTTGAACCTGAGATACTAGTACTTCATTAATGTATCGCGGAGCATTTAAAGTGCCGTTTCTTATAACCAAGAGGTCAGTTTTGTCTTCAAGAGAAATTCCACCCCAAATCATGACGGAACCACCTCCAAACGGAACTTTCTCTTGGACCGTGTTAGGTAAGAATCTTTCTCCAACCCGTCGCCATACTCTCACTCGTCCATCATTCGAGAACAGTGCAAATCTAGACTCGTCAGTGAAAAGAACCTTCCTCCAGTGACGAATTTGCCAATTCCGGTGTTCTTGTGCGAATAGTAATCGAGCGCGCCGCTGATTTCTTGTTAAATGCATCACTTTTGCAGGACATCTGGACCGCAGGCCGGCTTCCCGAAGTCTATTTCTCACTGTTTGATCAGAAATTTGTTGGCCTGTAGCCCGTAGTAAGTCATTTTGCAAGACGCGCGCTGTATTGGTGCGTTTCCGAAGAGCTTGTAAACGTAAAAAACGATCATCCCATAATGTTGTTGCCCTGTGACGGCCTTGTCCACGACGCCGAGTGACATTACCGGTGTCCTGGTAACGCCTCCACAACTTCCATATTACTGATTGACTCACTCCGAGCTGTTCAGCAGTGTATCGCTGTGTTCTTCCTTCCTCCAAGAGAGTAAAAACCCGAGTTACTTCTATTGGCGTCAAGTGTCGTCGTAATCTTTGTACAACCCTAACATGACGTTGCATGGCGATAGGAAATGACAATATCACTTAATTTCACTTAATTTAACTTGTGACTTACTCCAACCTGATATCAAAATCACTTTATTTTCGTTACCATGCACTTTGAACAACCTTTATTCAAAATGAGGAATTCATCTGACAGATGCAATTGTTGTAATCAGCAAAAGACAGTCATAATAATATTCAACCAGGTGCCCAAGATTGTAGTATAATACGTTTGAATCTAGCAGACGGAAGAAAACTTGATCCTTTAATTATTTTGAGTAGTTTAGTTCTATATCAAAAATCTATATGCAAGTGCAAACATCAGAAAATTGCTACTCAGTCGATTCAGCTGTTTCGGAGATTATACCGGAAAAACAAACTGATGGACAGCGGTGCAAGTCAATTGGGCACGAAACCCTTATAATCCTCTGCAGTAGCCAACGGTCGAGGCAGGTATTCTAGTTCAGTATGTGAATTTGGCGCTAATCCTCCAAAGGGTCTTGTTCCCAATTTACTAAATATTTCATAACATGATAGTGAAGGTTTGTTCCAACAAGTACAGAAACTTGTCCGGAACTGTCCGACGCATGTGCATTTACAAAAAATCTGACGTGGACATCACGTGACCTACTTGTACATCATTGGATATATATAATCAAACAGAAACTCTTATCATTCCATGGCTAATTGTTTTTGATTTATCCAAAAAAATCTAAAAATCTGTCAAGTAAAATGCGTTTTTAGCCTAGTCGGTTGCTATAGAAACAGTAGTAAAAAGTAAGTAAAATGTGTTCCAACAAACTTCGGTCGTGGATTTCGACTATTGTTAAGCGTTCCAACAATGTGCGACTCATCCGCAAACCAGTTTGTGGACAATCAAAACAGTCCGCGAACTAATGTTTATACTATTCGTCAAATGGGATAGCCTCAAATAAATATAAGTGGTTCAAGCGCTAAGAATGATAAAGTTCAGATTCTAGCGATGATGAATTTGATTTGTTCGTAGGAGTCCATCAAATTAAAAATCTAATAAATGAACAAAAATTATATTTTATTCATTATTGCTATTCTCATTTTCAGGTAGGTTGTAAGTATTCATAATTTATTCCTGTGCACTGGAGGGGAATTCGTATTTACGGATTACAGCTACCTGTGATCCGTGCCCAATTCGTATGCGCTCACGGACAGATACACGGACAGATACACAAAAATAAAAAATAAATTAAAACACATGTTTGGATTTGGGTTTCTGCAAATAACCATATGAAAAGGAGAAAAAGTTCTTATTGCAAAATCACAGACAGACACTTCAACTTTATTTATTTGTAGAATAGATAATAATGCAACTGACACAGAGCCAAATGAAATTTTTGTGCAAATGTAAATTTGGTTCGCATTTTGACCAATTAGAGGGCTTATATCGTGAAGCCATAAGAGCCCTTGTACTGTTCTCAAATGGAATAGACTGTGGTGGAACACTTTCATGCCATAATTGAGACACATTTGACTGAAGTTTATTTATAACGGGTATTAGATGAATGCAAATGACATAATATTCTACTTTAAATTATACTAAACACAGTGGTATCTAATCTACAGCAATCATTCCCAAGAATTCACGTCTGCTATGATTTTGCGTTTGGAACAAATGTGGAATTGGTTCGCATTTTGACTAATTAGAAAGCTTATATCGTGAAGCCATGAGAGCCCTTGTACTGTTCTTAAATGGAATAGACTGTGGTGGAACACTTTTATGCCATAATTGAAGCACATTTGACTAGAGTTTATTTCTGACGGGTACTAGATGAATGCAAATGACATAATATTCTATTTTAAATTATACTAAACGCAGTGGTATCTAATCTACAGCAATCATTCCCAAGAATTCGCGTCTGCTATGATTTTGCGTTTGGAACAATTTCGTTCTATAAATTTATTTTTGTAACACGTACACCGAAAGTACCCTATTACTAAACTGACTTCTGCTTCGAAAGTTCTCAATCCCAAACCATGGTATCAATTTTCAGTAATTCTCTGTTAACTGGGAATTAATGTATATTTTTTCCCGCTGGGTATAAATGGAATTGTGGATCATGGATACCGTTGGATTTTTTAATTTTGATTATGTCAGATTCATATTTGAAATAAATCTGTATTATAGAATGTGTTCGTTATAGTATGTGCATTTATTGTGAACAGGATAGCACAGAGAAAGTGAAAAATATCAATCAATAAAATAAATCATGTAAGTTATGTTTCATTGTATTAGTTTACTGTAATGTGATTGCATTTGCAAAAATCTGTTTGTCAAATGGATAAGATAGTTTCAATACATCCAAATTTATTCAAAAAATTTAGCAATGGGGGTACTTCGGTGCACTTGTTACAAAAAGTATCGTATGCAACACGGACACTGAACGACTGTCATTATTGTTACGGAAAAATTTGGCTACACAGAGCTACGCCTTGGGCTTTGCCCTCGTCTTCGCCTCGTGCTTCGCCCTTGCTTTCGCCCCGTACTCTGTCCTCGCCTTTGCCTCGGGCTTTACCCTTTACCGAATGCAGCTAAATTTATCCTGGACAAAAATGACAGTCGTTCGGTCCTTGTAGCGTAATATACTATTATTTTTTTTCTAAACTTCTCTATCTCAAAAGAAGCAGCGGTACGTGTTTAAAATAGGGCGACCATTTTTATCATAGCATACTGCGAGACAGAGAGCGTACATTGTGTGCAAAACACACGTAAATAAGTACGGCTTGAGTTTTCCTGGAGAAGAATTCTTCAAAGTTTATTTATTTTATATATTTATTTTAATGATGACCATTGATAAATATAAATGGAAATATAGGAAAAAGAAAAAATGTATGAATTCGAGTAATGAGGAAGAACTTTAGGAAAAATAAGCAAAACAAAACTAATACTCACTCACTGTGTGAATTTCTTTTAAAAACTCATTACAATATTCTACCCATTTATTGAAATCTTCGCAGGTATGGCATTCTAAATGACCCTAATATTTTGAGAGGCAAATGGAAGCATAATGTTAGAGATTCACATTTCGCTTCCTTCATTCAACTTCATTATTTTCTATTATTCAAATTAGCCATGCAATGTATTGTTTTTTTTTTGATGTGTCAATCATCTTTATATATATGTCAAAAGCATTTGTAGTAAAACTGAATATATTTTTCTGTCCGTTAAAAGTAAACGGGAGTTTCATTCGTTTTACGTTCTAATTGGTTATGGGCCCAGATTGCGCCAGTAAATAAATAAAAGTTGATTTTTTGAAGTCTGATATCGACATGGCTCAAATAAATTCCTTTCGGATTGAAACACTTTCAAAGCACAACTACGAAACTTGGAAAGTACAAATCGAAGCCGTTTTAGTGAAAAATGACACATGGATTTACGTCAGCGGAGATCAACCCAAACCTGAGGTATTAGAAAATGGAACCGCACAAGAAATAGCAGCAGCACGAGCAGCTGAATCTGCCTGGCTGTCGGCGGATCGAAAGGCGAAATCCGACCTGATTTTGGCAATCAACCCGTCGGAACTCAGCCAGGTACGAGGGTGCACGACATCAAGAGATATTTGGCTGAAACTGGAAGCCGCATACGCATCAAAGGGTCCTGCACGGAAGGCGACATTGCTAAAACGCTTGACACAAAGTAAAATGACGGATGAAGAAGACGTAAGGGAGTATCTTTCCAATTTTTTCGATATTGTTGACAAATTAAAAAATATGGATATTACCGTTAACGATGATTTATTGGCTATTATGATTTTATCTAGTCTTCCAGATTCTTTTGAAAACTTTAGATGCGCTATTGAAGCTCGTGACAATCTTCCTGACATCGAGACTTTGAGAGTCAAAATCGTGGAAGAATACGATGCAAGAATTCGTAAGACAAACGACGGATCATGCCGTGCATTATTTATCAAAAACAATGGTGGCACTAAAAGAGACAAAAATAATCAGAAGAATTTCTCTAACAAACAGAATCCAAACAAGATCGAAAAATCGTCACGTACAACTGCAACTATTGCGGAAAACAAGGACACAAGGCCGCTGATTGTTTCAAAAGGAAGAGAGAACAAGGAAAGAAAAGAGCAAATGGGAATGCTATGACATATTTTGCAGATCCAGGGATCCGATATGCCTCCGATAAAAGATGGTGTCTAGACAGCGGATGTACTACGCATCTATGCAAGGACGACGCTTTGATGAAAAATCTCCGTCAAACTCAATCTGGTTTGAAACTTGCCACGAATATGACCTCAAATGTCACTGCCAAAGATGATGTCACTATATCGACTTGGAATGGCAATGAAAATATGTGTGTTAACCTTCGTGATACTCTTCATGTTCCTGATTTGCGAACTAACCTTATTTCTGTTTCCAAAATTGTCGATAAGGGCGATCAAGTCCTATTCACCAAGAAACAAGCTCTTGTACAAGATAACCAAGGAGAAATTAAGCTAATCGCTGACAGAGTTGGCGACCTTTTCTATCTGCGAGAGATGCAACAACATGACTGCAAGTTTTCAAGCTCAGGATTGGGAGATGTAAATAAATGGCATCAGAAGCTTGGACATCTGAATGCTCGCGACTTATCACTCATGTCCAAGAAGAAGTTGATACCCAATCTGAACGGCGAACTGGAAACATGCAGGACGTGCCTCACCGGCAAGCTCGCCAGCGCCCCGTTCCAGAGTCGAACAGATCGTGCTAAAGAATTACTGGACATTATACATAGCGACGTATGTGGACCCATGAGGACGAAGTCGAAAGGTGGAGCACGATACTTTGTTACTTTTATTGATGACCACAGTCGCTGGTGCACGATTTATTTTATTTCGAATAAAAGTGAGGTAGCATCCAAATTTCAAGAATTCAAGAACTACGCTGAGACACAAACGGGTCGAAAAATCAAGGCTTTACAATCCGACAATGGAACTGAGTATTGCAACAGTAAGATGGATGAAATTTTGAAAAGTTCCGGGATTCAACGTCGTCTCTCCACGGTTTATACTCCACAGCAGAACGGAGTAGCTGAAAGGAAGAACCGAACCTTGGTAGAAGCTGCCAGGTGTATGATGTTGGAGTCTGGACTTCCTCCCTCTTTCTGGGCCGAAGCTATAGCCACTGCCAATCACATTCGCAATCGTTGCATAACCAAGAGCTTGGACGAGAATATTCCTTATATGTTGTGGACAGGCAGAGCTCCACGTCTGAATTATCTTCAGTCTTTTGGTTGTGAGGCATTTCTATTGGATAAAGCAGTGGGCAAAGGAAAATTTGACAAAAGAGCACTTGAAGGGATTTTTGTAGGTTATCCTGACACGTCCAAAGGTTTCAGAATCTGGGTTCCCTCAGAGAACAAGATTCGTGTATCGAGAGATGTCAAGTTCCTAGACAAACATCAAGATTGGCAAGGCTACGAAGATATCATCTACGAGGAAACGAAGAATGGACGTGACTTCCTGGAGAACTTCAATCCGACAAAACATTTGGTTCTCGAGCCGGATCTGCACAAGGAAGATGCAGAAACGAGATTCGAAAACAGCTCTTCGAGTGAGGTCAAGATGGAAGAGGATACTTCGAGTGAACTCGAAAAAGAGACGGCGGAAGACCGGAAGAGCATATGTGTCACTTCACGTAGTACCACCGAACTTAAACGTGCCTCGGGAAGGCCGACGAAGGTCATGACCGGACAACGAGGACGCCCAAGAAAGCTACACAGGCAAGTTTCAATCGACACGCAAGACAATAACACAGATGAACAAGATGGTGATTATCAAGACGTAAATTCTGTCATGAATGCTTCCGAAGTTCCATTTTCTCAAGCGATTTCGGGAAATGATAAACTGGAATGGGAAGATGCAATTTATGTTGAAATGCGAAGTTTAGTTGCAAATGATACTTAGAAAATCGTCAGTCGGCCCAAGGACGCCAAGGTGATCAGCAGCAGGATGGTGCTGCGAAAGAAATGGACAGCCGACGGTTCACTAGAAAGGCGGAAAGCAAGATTAGTAGCCAGAGGATTTTTACAAAGACTTGGTATAGATTTCCAAGACACTTTCGCACCAGTGGCCCGATTCAGGTCTTTGCGGCTGTTGATTGCTCTTGCAGTTAAACAAAACATGAGGATCTCTCAACTCGACATTACTTATCTTAATGGCAAAATAAATGAGGATGTCTACATGGAAAAACCTGTACTCTTGAAGGAGATGTTGGAGAGGATAGCTGACACAGATCACGACAGAAATCTTAGACAAAAAGCATCCGTTATGCTGAGAAATCTCGAGGGTGACAAGGTCTGCAAGCTAATTAAGGCCTTATATGGTCTAAAACAAGCTGGGCGACAATGGAACATCGAGATCGATAAAGTTTTCAAGAATATTGGACTCACTGCAACTAACTCTGATACCTGCATCTATGTTGATAAGGACAAAGAGACGTTCGTATTACTGTACGTGGAAGATATTCTGATCTTCTCTAAAAATCACAACAGAGAATTACAAATAAAAAGGACTCTATCGGAGCACTTTACTGTAAAAGATCTCGGCGAGGCCAAATATTGTCTGGGAATTCAGATCAATCGCGAGGATGGAGGAATCCTGCTATCTCAAAATGGCTACGTCGAGGACATTCTGAAAAGATTCAACATGCAGAACTGCAAACCGGTTACTACTCCGATGGTTCCTGATCGTAAGTTAGTCAAGAAGGAAACAGACGAACCTTACGATGCTCCCTACAGGGAACTAATAGGTGCCCTGATGTACCTTGCCACAGCAACACGTCCTGATATCGCACACTCCGTAAGTGTTCTAAGTCAATTTAATGATTGCTTCAGTCAAGAACATTGGGTTGCTGCGAAACACGTACTAAGATACTTGAAGGGTACAATCAACTACGCCCTAAAGTTCACAAAAACTGATGATGGACCCACATGTTTTGTCGATGCCGATTGGGGCAACAGTCCGATAGATCGTCGTTCCTACACTGACTTCACTTTCGTTTTAAATGGAGCCGCAATATCGTGGGAGTCGAGAAAGCAACGAACCGTGGCCTTATCCTCAACCGAAGCTGAATATATGGCCATCAGCGACGCCGGGAGAGAAGCTATTTTTCTGTCAAGATTTTTAATCGAACTAGGTTTTGAAGAACTGAAAAAGATTTTGATGTATAATGATAACCAAAGTGCGGGTAAGCTCGCAGCGAATCCCGTATACCACAGTCGCTCCAAGCACATCGACATAAAATTCCATTTTATTCGAGATGTATTGAGGAACTACCCTGTAACCCTTGAATATCTGCCCTCCGAGAAAATGATTGCTGACATTCTCACGGAGCCACTATCAAGAGTTTACCACGAGAGATGCCTGAATGGACTGGGATTGTATACTATTCCGGATGCGAATTGAGGGGGCGTGTTAGAGATTCCTTCATTCAACTTCATTATTTTCTATTATTCAAATTAGCCATGCAATGTATTGTTTTTTTTTTTATGTGTCAATCATCTTTATATATATATGTCAAAAGCATTTGTAGTAAAACTGAATATATCTTTCTGTCCGTTAAAAGTAAACGGGAGTTTCATTCGTTTTACATTCTAATTCATAAGAGTGTAACTTATCTTTTTATTGTTCAGAATATTTTTTGAAGAATCACTCGTTCTTAACAAAATACAAAGCCGACATAATCACTACAGTCATAAACTAATGAAACTATTCCACTTTTTCCTAGTGTTTCTTAAAAAAAAAATTATGATTCGCATTCGTTTTCGCAATAGAACTTTTTTTCTTTCCCATTCGGAAACGCTATTAGGCGCGTGCATCACGTAGTCGAATCTACGCAACCCACCAGCCTGGTGGACCAACAAACCAAAACATTGCCTTAGATATCATTGTGCTTGGTTGGCGTATTGTGGATTTAATGTTTATTTAGTGAAACTTTGTTTTAAAAATTATCTTAAGCATAATATCTCGATTAATCGACGATCATTATTCTCTGTCAGACAATATAAAAAATAGGTATTTGGAGAAAATATCTTGTTTATTATCTATGAAGATTCATATGGGGTGGAGATGAATAGAGAAATAAGACATTTCAATAGTAATTACTGAAGCTTATTTAGCTAATGAAGGAAGCTAAACACAACCACAATATGTTACAGCTTGTAAAAGCTTACATGAAACTTCAAATTATGAACACTAACCAACATGACTATAATCTTCAAAATATTTATAGAAGTCTGTAATAAAAGGATGATTTGAGACAATTTAAATTGAATTTTCTATTCCAAGTAATTAGTATTGATTGTCATTCATTTTGCTGTTGAGCTATTTGCTTGAAATGTTGGAAAAAATTTTAGAATTCTAATTTACCCTGACTAGCACAAAGCAGAATCCTACAGATTTGGCTATATTTAAAAACACTACTCAATTAGGATTATCTTCATCGTCCAAAAGGCTGGCTTGCCTATAATTTAGAAATAATTCTACGGTTTGAGTTTTAGCGATTTTACAAAAATATAATGTTATAGTTGGGTCTAAATTGAGATCATGCTAGTATTTATTAAATGGATATAAATTTGAGTTCATACAACAAAACATAACTTATACTCAGCTTGAACAATTTGTTTATCCGGTTGTGTTACTTCTAACCTACAAGGTCTTACTCAATTTCAGATATTTTATGCAGCCATACATTCAAAATATTACCTTATATTCACTTGAAATATTAAATATTATTAGATAAAATAGATGAAGCTGACTGGATGAGTGAATTTGAGTAAGTAAAAAGTCTTGGGAATTCAGTCAATATGTTTTAATTTCTTTCCTACTTTACAGTTTCGGCCAAGTGCCTTGGTCAACGTCTTCCACAGATGCAAGTTGTGGCATTTGACGAATGGAAAAAAAGAAAAATTTTTATTTTTTTTTTCCGCTATTTTATTAAACTCGACATCACAGTTCATGTACATTTTTAATTTTTCACAATTTAAGTTCTTTTCGCTTCTGAAGATGGCTGAAGTACAGCCGAAACTGTAAAGTAGGAAAGAAATTAAAACATATTGACTGAATTCCCAAGACTTTTTACTTACTCAAATTAAATATTATATTCAAATAGATGAAGTACCTGCAATAAGTGCTTGTTAAAACTAAGGCTTTACTTAATTTTGGTGTCAGTTAAATCACTCATTTTCAGAGCATTTTTCACGTTTTTTAATGACTAGAGACATAATTCTTCTTTCGAAGTTTTTATCTGAAGTAAATCCATGAAAAGATAAACCTTGTACAACCTCATTTTTCTAAAAACAACGAACAACAGCACTAAAATTGGGGTATTATTAAATGTGTTCCATATGACAGAACGTTTGTTAGTCCATCAGGCTGACATTTTTAAATGTCCGTGACGTCACGTGTACGCACCCATATATGTAATTACGCACCTAATTCGCGAGTAAAATTAAGCCGTAGCCATCTAGTGTGGCAACACAAGAACTACTCAAAGACGTATTCCGCTCGAAACGCCATTTGAGCTAATGTTATTTCAATCATTTGTTATTTGTTAACAGTGAGCTTTTATTATATTTTTTCTATTTCACGTTTTCATTCACTATTTCAGCATATGTGTATTGATCAAAATCAGTCTTTTTGGAGACTGCTTTCTTATTCTTATTTAATATATACATCAATTTCATTTTAACCTCTTCTGCACTTTCCTATTTACTACCTATTAAGTTCCTTACTCTTTCTCCATTTATTAAATTTTTTGAGTTCAACATGAGTTTTCTTTCAAGAAAAGTGAATAATGAAAATTTAAATATTTGAAAACTATTTCCCAAGAACATGATTATTCATCTGCAAATAAATACAATTTGAAACGTACATGCACAAAATTGGAATAATAGCAATTAAATTTAATCCTCAAACTCACAAGTTTGTCAAGAGAAACCACCTTAAATATTATAATAACAAAATATGACTCTCTGGAAAACTGCGGTTTTAACATGTAAACAAGCATGTCAAAAAATGGCAGTACCACTTACATCCGACATTTTGGTTGATAACAGCGCCGCCATCGGTAGTTTTACTCGCGAATAAGTACATTCGTTATAACCTTACTTTGCATTTCCTTTTTATAAATTTTCTTACCGCCGATTCAGTTATTGACAACTGAAATTACCGTTGACGGCAGCACTGTGTTTACAAAATGACGGATCAAAAGTGGCTTATGCAAGTATGTAGTCTGTTTACAATGTAGATACGTTAATATTCACCAAAGAAATATTCATATTTCATTAAATGATTTAATTCAATTCCAATTGTGCGGGAAAGTATTGACTTTCTTCTTTTATAACATATAGTTTTTTTTATTTCAAAAACATTTTATTTAAATACGGTTTTTAGTTGTAACTGGAAGACTGCGTGAGGTTATAAAATTTATAGCTTCAAAGGAAATAATATTACGGGGAAGTATTCACGACATTTTTGTATTGTACATTCCAGCTTTCAGCTTTTCTTGTACGAATTTTTCTAATCCACACAACTCGTTTATCAACTAATTCGTAGTTGCCAACTTCATTTACTACAGACCCTTTCCCCCTTTTTAGGGAAATTGTGGAAACTCAATTTCATATTTCGATTAAATTTGGAATGTCATCCACAAACACAACATATTTTGTCACCAATTCTTCGATTAAATTCCATATTTTGAAGAGTATTGTCTTGAGAAAGACTAAATTCGAGGTTATATAATTTAACAATAAACTCGAAAGCCAAGTATTTTTTACTGAATTAACTTAAACAAATAGATCAAGAACTATTGTAGTATGAAATTTCTTTTAAACAATTTCAAAAAAGCCACTAAATATTGCTAACAAAACCAGTAACATAACATACGATTATATGAAAATTAAGATTGAATCCACTTTACAATATAGTTCAGCTTATAACCACTTGGTGGCTACGACTTAATTTTAGTTACCAATAGGAATAATTATCTCAGATTGTCTTCCAAGAAGATTTTCTTTCTTTATCTTCTATATTAAAATCAATTATCATGTTATTCCAATCTCTTTAGTTCAAAGGAGACTAAGGTCCGAGATATCCAACTCCTAATAAATTAATTTGGCAAATAATAACTATGATAACAATTGTGCAGACAATTGTTGTCATAGTTATTATTCACGAAATAAATTTATTGGAAGGTGGATATCTCAAGCCTAAATTGCATGAAACTCTTAGATAATTATCATTTGTCAACACCAAAATTGAGTCCATCAATAAGATGATCATTGAGAATAAGAAATTGCTATTATTTTTCAATCATTAATATATAGTGGATAATTTCACTGATAGCACCGAGTAGTGTGTATTAGTGATACAGCACGAACAAATATCAAGAATTATTTCAAATATTTTTGAGTCAATCCTCATAGCTTGGACTTTTTATTTTCAAATTATTACAAGATTTTGTTACAAATTTCACAATATCCAATTTGCAAAGTCATTGAACTATATTTGAAAGTCTTCTGAGTTATTCTTACTTTGACATTTTGCAATTTTGTAAGTATATCATATTCCGGTTTTAAAATGTTGCTCTAAAAAGAATCGACAATCTATAAGAGAAATGCTACATCCAACTTGAAATTTATGTTAATTTTTATTATGTATAGAGTAATAAGTTCTACTACATTAGATGGCGTCTTAAGAAATAGGTTTAATTGATTTAAATACCAGTTGTAAATTTCCAATTATATTCAAAATATGAACTATCATGATTCTGTCCCGGACCAAAAAAAGATTTGAATCTTAAAATGAAGATACCAAAATTCTCATAAACTTGAAAGTATACGAGTGAAATGGATAATGAACTTTTCATAACTAGAATTATGATTAAGGATGAGACAAAAGAAGAGAGTCTGTTGAATATTGAATAAAGCGAGCTCATACTAATCCTAATCAAATGGAGATTCATACTTATAATGAAAGATGCAATTCGATAAAAAATAAAAATGCGACAGCACAGCGGTCATAGCGTAAAAGAGGAGAAAAACAAGAATCAATCTGGGTTCATGAATCATAAGGATCGGTATTTTTATCCTACTTCAACCGTAGCTCAGTTGCAATAGTCACGATTGTTAGAATTATTATTTAACAACGTTCAAGGTGGAGAAATAAATACCTGCTCCCAGATTTACAGATTCGCACAGAATTGAAAATCAATTTTCACTTGAGTTATGATCCTCCGATTATTATTGCACTATCTATGAATGAACGAAGAGATATACAATCAATTTAGAATGAATATAAATATGGAAATTATGAGAATACTAGTATGAACTTCAAGAAACAAATGCCAATGTTTATGACACAGATCATAATCAAATATACGGATAAAATTTAATGGAATTGTTACTATACCTAAGGCTGCGATAAGTGACTATGGTTAGATAGATTTAATCTAAAAACTGATCGAAATGATCTTGTTGTTGATTCAGATGAAAAATTCTGTTAAAATGAAATTTTGGGAATAGGGAATATGCATGAAATTTGAATTGGGTTCAAATATTTTTTTTCCGAATTTATATTGGCCGGACTTCTGTACTAAACCATCATTTTGATATTTAATATCTTTTTAATTGCTTAAAATTAATAAATAAAAATGCAAATTAAGCGCGGGAAATTCAAAGTTCTAAAACGCAACACCATTGGTTGAAACCAAATGTGATGTCAAATACTATTCCAACAAGTGCGCACTACTTACATTTGAATGGCATTGCAGACTTTTGATTAGAAAACATAGTAATAACGTGTGTGTTGTAAATTCATTTATTGTTTAAGTGTGATTCTAGCATCCTAGTGAGATTAAAAATCATTTAAGATAGTGGTTTCGTAAAAGCACTATCGGATAATCTGTCAAGAATAGATCCATTCATGATGTCGACTTATTTTCTTTCAAATCCAAATTTTATGTCCGCTGAAGTAAAAAGAGTGAACACTGCAAAGTAATTTTTCAATAATAGCACATTATGTACGCTATTTCAATAAATACAATCCGAGATATGATGAGCAGTGAATATAACCTATAATTTTTGTTTATTTTAAAACGAGAGAATGTTAAACGAAGCCGCATACATACACTGAATTTTATTGCTAAAACTAATCACATATAGTGTTATTCATGATCTGTCAAGTTTATTATGACACTTCATCTCTTCTGATAACTTTACATCATTTCTTACGTATTTTAAAACCTGTCTGGGTTGGAAGAAAGACTTTATCAGGTACATTTCTGATAGTATTTTGCATTCAGGCATAATGCGATACTTATAAACTGACTTTTGACCTTTTTTAATGCTGAAATAAGTTGAGAACAAAAACACCTGTAGTAAACAATAGACTGTAATGTCACAGGACATGTTATATGACGTCATCCATATATCGCGCGTAAAAGGCGGCGTTTAAACAGCCCAAAATTATTCTCAATTTTGAATATTTTTTTTAACTTGACTACAGCACTTTTAAACTTAATTCATATTTTTTACTATGTTATAACGATGTAATCAGTGGATTAAAAATATAAGATGAATTCATGAATATACCCTTTTGGCTGTATTCAATGGAATGGTATTTTAATTGCAAGAAAGTGAAATCCATCTCCATTTTTTCAAATTACTTCCTAACTTCTTATTCAAGCGATAGAAATTCCGGTCAATTTTTTCAGGGCTAACTTAAAATTAGTATCAATTGATAACGAAGGTCAACTACTTGAAGAGGAAACCAGGGTGCCACTCCCTGTCCTGTCCGAGTCAGGGAAGAAATGACAAAACAAATATAAGTTCGATTAAGGAATTTGAATGCAAAAATGGGTCATACTCAAGGAAGGCTGCTGCCCTCCCGGACAGGACAGAGAATGGCACCCTAGTTTATTCTCAAAGTACTTGATCTTCGCTATCAATTGCTACAAGTTCCAATCGTTAGTCCTATCAGGGAAGGTGACCCCGAAATTGATCGGAAGTATTTTTTTTTTCATACCTAGGACATGATTCAAGATTTATAAAGTCTGGCACCCTAGTGACCACTATATGTCCGATCGATTCTTATACAATTCGGCTATAAGTCCGATCAGGGAACATAAATTGCGGCCAGCTCCCCGACTATTAGGTTGTATATAAAATGCTCCAAGCCATAGCTCACGTGATGATTATATAATTCAGTAACATAGAAATTAGTGCTTTAGAAGACAATTCTTCTTGTCGTCTTGAAAATTGAGTTTTCACTCTTCTAATGCAATGAATTTCAAATACTGATGCAGAATATGATACTTCACTATTATACTATTTCTACACACAACAAAAAATATTCATTATCCAATAATCGAAATTCACTGAAAATCATCCCTCAATTTTGAGATTATATCTATATCAACATTGAATTGCCCTAAAATAAAAAAATAGCTTCGAGTAATCCACCCGTCAACTTGATTCTACGATCGGTATTTCAAGTAGTGTATATTTGTAGTTTGATCATAATGTCCCATGACACATGAGAGGCATTATAATGCTATGGAATGTGAAGTTCATATCAATAAATCGATTAACATTGTGTTGCGGCATATATACACAGTGCTGAGAAGAGCTCCATCCATCATTCTGGTAATAGATAGATCATTTATCAGTAATTTTTTTCAACTCGTATGCTTGATTGCAGAAACGTTAATCAAATTTAATCACCCATCAAAACGAACAATATCGAATCGACTCTGATCCCCAAATTGGTTGCTATTCATTACTGTCGAAAAAACTATTTGATATTGTTGATTTAACAAGGTGATTAAATTTGATAAACGTTTCTGAAACTGAGCAACAGTATGGACCATTTGCATTCCAATACAGGGAAAAATGCACTGTTTCGTACTGAGCCAGTTCCCAATAAATGGGAAGCAGTGTGCTTTTTCAGCTTAGAGATAAGAATTACAACAAATTAAAATCTTAACAGTTTTAGCGACTATTATTAAGTTCATATTTATATTTGAACTAAAGATCAGTAAAAACTAATCATGTTATGGCCGTTCGACACGGTATAATGTTGCAATCTAATATAAAGTAAAATGCTCCGTAATATACACAAAATCAAATTACAATGCACAATATTTTGTGTACGTAGCAATACATTTTTCTTGAAGTTAGAATGCTGCACTGGAATTCAGTACCTGATGCATAAATGCACGGATACAGGAAAAACTACCTGAGAAGCTTTCAGAATATAATATATGTATATATATATATATATATATTCGAACCTGCGACCTCTTGGTCGAGTAACGTCACAGCATGTATAGGTGAACAAACACGCTCGAATCCACTCACCGACAATGTGTGATTTGTCGTAAAAATTAAAAATGCAGCTACTTGCATCAACACACTCGGGTGCTACAGATTGCCAACCTATACACCTTGAAATATGTAGCAATGGCACGAAATTCTGATCGGCAGTACGGCGGTGTTATACCGCGGCTCGGTGATACTGATCAGAAAGGCCTAGGCCCTTACAAGGGCTGTTGCGCCAGTGATGATGATATATATACGTTACAGGTATATATATATATATATATATATATATATATATATATATATATATATATATATATATATATATATATATATATACATATATATACATATATATATACATAAATTGACTACAAAAGTCGCTCGTCGGTTCATCCCTATATTTCCTGCCATGAAGATTTTTTTTTAATTGTTATGTTCTCAACAATATTCTTACGTTTATTCCACTTTCAAATTATCTGAAACAATCTGAAACATTCCAGAACACTCCATTCCTCATTTTTCATCAGAAACTATATTTTCACTTGAATAACTCACTGCACAGAAATAAAAAAAAAACAAGATGAATCTAATGCAATTTAGACGCTTGAACGTTGCTGTTAGTCACGCTATTGGATCATTTTCTCACACATTTTTCATCCGTTATTCGGATCGCTTCTGAGAGAAGTGCTATGGCAGTTGTATAAAGCTAGAAAAATAAACATCACCTACATTTTTCATCAAACTACTAGTAACTTCTTTCGGATTAAAGATTTTTTCAAAGGAAGACTGCGGAAGAAAAGTTATTGATGGATTAAATACTGCGAAAACCATTTGATCAATGTGTGAGTGTTTGAGCTAGGAGAAACTCGTAAACGGTTTTCAATGTATTTTTAATGATAGAGTAGATACTGAGTATTTCTTTCCATAGATTCGTGTATTAGGATTCAAATCATTCAAAATTTTTTGCAAGACCCATTTTCAGGTTCAAAATTCCCAGCCGTTATTACAACTTCTATTATTGTCTAGAAGTTCTTTCCCTTACGTTCTTAGTTCATTACATTATTAGGTCTATCTTGTCTCTATCATAAACGGTCCTTACGCCTGCGCCTGTATCTTCAAGTTGCAATTATGCCCGCAGCTATGTTTGAATTTCTTACCTTATTTTCCAAATCTACGTTGTTTTTCACACCGTTACAAAATAAACAATCATCTTTTAAATCATCAGTTGTAAACTCCCTACACCTACCAAATTTGAATAACAGCAGCACATCATTATAGTAATCTATAGCTCAGAGATAGAGCGTTGGTGTATGGTTCAACAAGTATCAAGTTTGAGTCGCGTTCGGAGAAAGTTGAAGTTAATCTTTTTCTTATATAACCATTACATCAATATTACTTTTCTAAAGCATCATCATTTACTTTTGAGGTATTTTATGTTAGTTATTATGTGCTAAACTTAACAAATCTTCTATTTTGTCTGATGGCCCATCAACTTTTAGACGGGCGCCTCAGGTGCCTCGCACACCCCTAATAATATATATAATTTTACTATTTTTAATTCTATTCTTATTCCTCAAAACTGACAAGATGAACATCTCTCTTGGAACTATTCTTGATACTACACTAATAGTCTAAGATCCGAATTAAGAACGACCTTCACCCATCTGTTATCAAATTTAGTATACAACAGAATACATCGCAAATGGGTTGGCTAAGAAATTTCTGGCAAGGCTGTGATTAATTAAATATTGAAAATTGACTTTTTGTTACTTACTTGTACTAAATACAAGGAAGTATTGTGAAACCGACAAAACTCACCTATCGAGATTTTGATGGAAATATCCGTTTTGAGCATCCCTGAATCCATTCTGACTATTTTTGGCTTGATGTCAGTAAGTATGTTCGTTCGTGCGAGCGTAACTCGCAAATCTCAAAACTGGTTGAACGTATTTTGTATTTAAGACTAGTATAGGGTCTAGTTGTGCACCTCGCATTATGGTTACAATCATCCGTACTATACTTGAAACTTTTTTCAAATTTTTCTGATACATCCAGAATGATCAACCGTGGGATGTTGAAATTCAGCATTTGAAATTGCTGTAGCATCCAAATGGTCATCTCCTATTTTCGTACCAATCGGCTCAGCTGGAAGTGCACTTTATATGACAGACTTTTCGAATTTTCTCCATAAATTCAAAACAATCGGTCGTAGAATATTGAGATTTTGTATTAAGCACTTCTATAACATCTAGTTGTACATCTTGCATTATGATTGCGATCGGCTGAACTGGAAGTTTAGTTTACTTGAAACATTTCTTGAATTTTCCGCATAAATACACATTAAAATTTCACTTTTTAAAAGTCGACAACCGTCATTTGAGCCAGATTTTTTGCTGACCACTTTATATCATCGTGTTCACAAATCAATAGCGCCTATTTTAATATGAGATTTATTCAAGAAACAGATGGATGAAAATAGCTAGTTTTAATATACCTGTTCATACCTGTCCAATCAGTAGTTACTCCAGAGGAAAAAAATAGACGTTTACATATTCTATAGGCTCCATACTTTCGATTGGTATTAAATTCATTCGTAAAACTCATGAGTGCAATTTTAAATAGAAAGTCAATTTTCAATAGTTGATTAATCATAGCCTTGCCAGGAATTTCTTAGCCAACCCATTTGCGATGTATTTTGTAGTATACTGAATTTGATAGAAAAAAATTTCATCGCTGTAATAGATGGGTGAAGGTCGTTCTAAATTCGGATCCTCTACTATAATAGCCAGTTGCACCGATCTAACTTAAATTTTAAGTTTCACTTATACAAAAAATATCGAATGGGAATAATGACAGCAATGTTTATGTCACATTTGACTTTCAAGTCTTGATACGATATTGTTCAAATAAGCGACACCTAAAATTCAAGGGACAGTGGTGCAACTGGCCATAAGTCTTATTCCTTATTCTTAAATTTTCAAGCATAAACCCACTTTTAAACGCGTATAAGTGAGGCGTGAAATGAATTAACGTTTGTAAACCCTCTCACTGATTCATTTAATTGGATAATTGTTCAATCTGAATGTCAACTTGTTCTATTGGCTCTCTTGCTGTGCACTAAGTAATTTTCGTAACATGGAAGTTGAGTGCCGAAGAAAATTTGTTGTATGCAATACGAGTGTAAGCAAGCATATGATACCTGGCAAATAATTTTAGTGATTCAGCAAGCCTCGTCACCAAATACTTGGCCTCATGTCATAATGCTCAACTTCACACTCTCGTTGCATTAATAACAATTTTTATGGTTGAAGGGAAAGTTATGTTTTTTCAAAGGTAAGAATCCACTGTCATACACACTGGATAGCTTATAAAGTTTACAGAAACATGAAAAATAATAAATTTTCTCCTTCCAGGTTGCAGAATTTTCAATTCGTCGATTTAAATAATCTATGTCGGCCAAAGTTGAACATTGCGAGAAATACTCAAAGTTTACAACTGAAATTTGCATATTATATTATCTCATGAATTGACTATGTTAAATTATAGCTTCCTTTCCAAGTCAAGTTCAACTATGTTTTCGAATAAAATTCTTGTTTTGTAATAAGGCCGATAAATCTGCATAGTACCTGATGCCTGTCGTAGACAGTTCTTTCGATATATTGATATAATAGAGAGTTTTTACAAGCTTCCGCTAATGATATGATAACGCTAACATGAAAAACAGATTACTTTGTGCATGCTTACTGAATAACATTAGATTAAAATTTAGCATACTCACAAGAAGCTTCACGAAATACCGAACACCGTCAACGTTACAATAAATCTATTTATCAATTTCAGTATTCGCTCAGTGCGCGACAGCAGCGCCATTTGATGTATGAACTAAAGGAGGATATTTGGCGTATATGTACATTGTGATCCAACGAGATAAAATGTTATATTTTGGTATCAATAAAAGTATATACAGATATTCTAAGCAAGTGAAAAGTTTTATTCATTATTATTATATGTTTCTTATAAGTTCGGCTGACATTAAAGTAAGTATGATCAATGAAAAAATAGATTGAAACTCAATGAAAGTTTGGTTGAGTAATGGCATAATATATAAAAACGATCATAAAAACATAACATGGAATGAAAACGTAAAGAATGAATAAAATAGTCATTCCTTAACTAATGTTGCAGTTCTGTGTCAAGTTATAAATCAGTAAAACTCGTAATTTATAAATTATGAACAAAATCGCAATGGGTTTGTCATCCTCATGAATCGATGCGTTTTTAACCATTTCTTATGGATTTATAGATCTGTAGAATTAATGAATTTTCACAGAATTGCAATATGAATTGTTATATATTTGTGAAATCAAATTGACAAATTCAAAATGTCCAAAATTGATTAAAGTACTGCAGGTTGGCTTCAAAATATCCTTATGTTTAAAATACTAATAAATCCTACTGATGGACTTATATGATTACTATTGCTTTCACTTGGTAGATTTTGTTCATTTCGAGGTCTATTTTTCTCCTTAATCAATGCTAAATTATTTGTCGTTGATTATAACTCCTCATGCCATTGATACTGATGGACAATTGAATAATAATATTATATTATTTGCATATATTCATTCTCCTGCTTAAAGTTGAACTTTCACTAACTTTTGAAGTTTTGGAATTTGAAAGGAATATTGTAGAAACATAGGTAGGACAAGACTCCTCTTCAGATTTTTTGCCTCCAATGAATGATCACTCAAATATAATCATGTGATTTAGGATACCAAAGCGATCCATTTATGTACACTTAATAAAAAATCATTAATAAATTTTCTTGAACTAGATTCATTCATGATTCTATTATTTAATGATATACAGATATGAGACAGTTTTTTGGTATTAAAACAATAATCCCAAAGTCTAAAGAAGAAAAATTGGAAAAAATATATATGAGAAAATGTTTAGCGCCAAAAAATGCAAATTTTTTAATTACTCCTCTGAAGTCTGCTATTTTCAATATTATTTTTATCACAGAAATAAAGATTATGGCAGTACGTATCTTTTCCTTCTCATTGCAGCTATCCATTTATTTCTTTGATTCACTTTCCATTTTGCAACGGGAAATTAATAAAATTTACATTCGTTGTTTTTTCAGTATTTTTGCAGTTCACAACAATGCAACACCGATTGCTCATTTTATTTGTTTTCTTGAAAAACAGCAATCAATATGTGCATTTCTTATATTAGAAATATACAAAAGAGCCTCCCGAAGTGCCTGAATCCTCCGCTGCTAGCGCTAGCGACGATTTCACTTCCCCTTCCATGGCTTCGCACGCTCCAAATACATAACACATAACATATGTATAGAAATTTATTTCTGACATTAGCGTTAACGTATCATTAACAGTGACTTGCAAAAACTCCCTATTATCATAATTTTATCTATAAGCTAAACTCATTTTAAACTGCATTAGACACTAAATTTCTATTTTCTACATAAGAGCAATTGAATCTCCAACGAGTATCATTTGGAATTTCATATGAACCTGGACTTACACTACATTCTCTTTCGTGTGAACGGAACCTCAACTGAAAGTAGTTTTATAATAAAATAGCTGCTTTTGGGTCGACATGAACCGGATACTTGATTGTGCAATCATGAATTGAATAACTAATGATTTCATTCGTACATTTTAATGATTCCAATTTCACATTATGATTCTCATTATATATTGTATACTACAAAGAGTATTCACAAGAATTCAAAAAACACTAATATCATTATCATCACTGAAATATGTTAATAAGGATTTGAGTATTCTACTTTTGGAAAACTATTGTGTAACTTTTCAGTAGATACATCTCATCTCTTTCAAACTGATTCATAATAAAACTAGATTGACTACTTATTTATGAATTCTTATTCCCTAATAACATAGCAACACTAGAAAAGTGAAATTCGAAAATTAAGTTTCCAAAGGAAGAATAAATTCAATTGAATTCATTAGCTAAAATTTAAGAAATTTCATCACGCACGGTACACATGGTTATTCAATTAAAATACAAATGTGTGAACTATTAACAACTATTAGGAGAGATTTGGCACATTAAATCATACACTGTAACCACAAAATTATAATAGCATAATTATAATTCATAGATAGTATTTCCAAATTATTAGGGTCGGATCTTAATGATAGTTCATTTTTAATGTGAATTTGAGAAGAATCGGAAAGATTGCATCCGCTATAAAAATTATCTCACATTTTTGAGCGCAATCGTGAATGACAGACTGATGCGATAGATATATTAACATTGAAAAAAGGGATCAAAGTTCATCCGGAACGGCTGACAGCTTTATAATATGTTCTTTGGATATTTTTTCTGGACATGCTGGATAATCCCTTTCTATACATTCTGACAGCCCGAAGTACTTTCTGTTTCTTCCAGAAGCCGATGCTTTCGAATTGTATATAAAAAATACAAATATTTCCTTGAAACACAGCTTGCACTTTGCGTACGTCTCGAAGCAGAGATAAATTCTCTTCGGAATGGAGAAAATTATAGATAAGTATAGTAGCCCAAATGTGGCAAATATATAAGTTTTAAGAATTGAACTATTTCACGGTGGAAAACGTTCACAAATGTATGAAGTGAAAGGATATTATGTAATAATTGGTCTGTTTGAGGTTATAGAAAATAAATTCTTATAAATTATCTGAGTACTCCAATATCCAAAATATGTATTTTTATTATGCAAAAACAAACATGGAATTACTGATAATCTTTTATCTATTTGCTAGTAAGTTCCAATCAGTATTTCGATCGTGCTCATAGTGTTTAATGCTGCTTCCTTGTCATTTATTTATTTACATAACTTGAATATGATTCACTTTTTGATTTGGATGAGGAAAAAAGCATGTTCAAATATGAAATATTACTCATTTATAATGTTGATTCAATGATAGATTCTTCTTCTGCGCGCTTGCGTTTGAGTGATATAATCATGCTGTTATTGTAGCTAGTAGCTGTCGAATGAACTAGATTTGGTAGACTCTCCTCGGTTGTCTCGAGGTTAAAGTCGGTTCCATAGGCACGTGCAGCACAATTCGGTACTATTCAGTAATGTTTTTTGGAAGTGCAAGCAACGTAGATTATACAAATTACTGAGTTATTCAATTCATCTATTTTCCATACTATTTTGAACACTTTCGAGATATCTCGTAGGATGATATTATGCGGAGTTTTCTTGCAACGCTATGTTTCATTGGGACCATCCCCCGATTCAAAACAATATATAATCCATTGATTAACTTGTAAATTTTTATGAACGTTTTGCACACTTATTAATAGTGGAACTTATATACTCATTAATCTGAAGTTTTTGTGGGAAGTATTCATAAACCTTCTTGATTTCATTCAAATATCCTATATAAATTTGTTTTAGGATCTGTCAGAGTAAAATGTATACTGAATGTTCAGAATTGAGATCATTTCATTACTTATCACTCCAAAAAATCTTTTGCCCGCCTCCGTTAGGCTTGCATTGGACTTGACCATTTCATTTCAGTAGACAGAGTATAACATCTTGCTCTATGAACTTAACACATAATTACGAAAGAGAATGTTCTGGACCTGACAGAATACCGTGAATTTTTTGAAAGTTGTGAAATATTGTTGAAACTTAAAATCTATTTTTGCTATTCAATTGATTTCATACACTAGTCTATGGATTGAAAAATTGGATTTTCCTGACAAAAATATCTGACTCAACGGATTTTGAGGTTTTTTTTTTTTTTTTAAACTTATTTCGGACAACATTTTTGGAGAACTTTCCATACTTAGAATTCGTGGCTGACTTTCTTCTCACCTGCAACAATTTCTTGAAGGTCAGGTACTCGAAATGATTAACTTGTCTTATCAGTTCAGATTTTCCAATAAAATATTGCAGTGCTGAAATGAAATATTGTACATTGATACTTAAATAATAATTGATAATTATGTTCGTCTCGAATCGGCCTCTTTTCCCTTTCTTCTATGATTAGGCAGATTTTTAGCACATTGCCAGATGATCTGGAAAGCTCTATAAATTTGATGACTTTCAAGAAAAAATTGAAAATTTTGTTCCATCACAAGACTCAATAAACTTCTTTTCTTCCAGTAATATTTTAATTGATTGATAATGCAGGTTCATCATTCAGTTATATATAATTGGCTGTAGATTTTTTGTACTGCTTTTTTATTTAGCTATTACTAATTAACATTATTATTAAAGAAATAAGCAAATACAAAATCCTCCTTGAATAACATTTCAAGTCAATTCCATTCAACAATATTACTTTTGAGAACATAATATTTGTTAGGTACCGATTTTTTTGGAGAGCGCAATATGTTCAAAACTATGATTGAAAACATGTCAATCATGCTAGAAAAGATCAATTGACAAATGCTAGAATGGTATTTGGCAAGTTTTAAGCTGATTCAGAACAGACTGTTATCAAAAGAGAGATAAATTCTTGCCGTAAGGGCGTACGAGAATAGTAATTTATTGTACTATTATGGAACATGATTATAAGTCACGAGAAGGAAAGATTGGTTATAACGCCTGAAAGGCAAGTGAATAAATTTTTTGGAAAAATTTTAATAAAAGTCTAATACAACGTTTCGTTCGACATCTATCTTGAGATGTCTCAAATCATATTGATTTAAATTTTGACGCTGACAAAATATTTGAATGATACTTATAGTGGAATATATAAATAAGATAAGGAGAAAGACATGACATGTTTGTTATGGTACCCTCTGTTTTTCATGACTTCTTTATTATCCATTCACTGAGTGATTAATGTTGAAAATTATTTATTTCAAGTGTCCTTAGTAACAAGGTTATTATCAATCAGTGATGGATTAAAAAACTTTGCATCTTAGAGTTGACTTGGAGAATTCTTCTGACAACAACAATATCAAAAAAAAAAAAAAAGAGTTTATGAAAAATAAATTTGCGACGTTGGGCTCCAAGCTTCACGAGGTACTTAAAATATTGATATATTCAGTTCAAACTGTGAAAATAAGTGTCAAAATCGACTTCTACGTCATAAATATAAATACAGGATGCATCACACGGAAAGTGAAACAGATGTTTGACATGGTGAATCAGTTTTTCCATGCGCATTGCTCCCCTAATTATTTTAGACAAAAAGTTTCAAATGCAAATTGTGAACCAAAAATTTCTGTATCCGAATTAATAGGACAAAATTGATTTTGACACTTTCATGACTGCAAAAATAAAATTTTAAAATTCACGGAATCACAGTTAATAGTACTAGCTATGAAATTATGAATAAGAGACAAACAGAACGGTAACGTTTCATATGTCAAATTATTAGTATTCATCTTAACAAATTGTGATAATTAATCAAGATAAGTGTGATTTATTGTTGACAATCAATGAGTATTCAAATGAATAAAAGTTACAAACAATTGAATGGTATTATTCTGTCCATAGTTTACGACCATACAATGAGTGTAATAGAGCATACAATGAGTGTGATAGAAATTTCCAAGAAACTGAATATTCATTTTATGACAGCTCATAGACTTCCTAAAAACATAAATACATTCCTTTAAAATGTTGAAATCATCAACATATTTTAGAACGAGATTTTCAATTGCGTGCATCATTCTGTGAAATTATAAGATTATGATAGAGACTTAGAAGGCAGTATTTTAATTAACAGATAAATGCACATTTACCATGAATGGCGAACCAAACTGTCATCATTACTGATATTGGTCCCAAAATAATCCACATATAGTTGAAATTTTGGACACTATATAGACAAAACTGTTCTTTATTACAAGAATAAGTTCGGAGTCGTATTTGAATTAATTAATGAATGTTGTTGGGACAAAAATTGTCAAAACAAATGAACAAAATGTGTAGCTCCAACATGATGGCTGCCCTGCACATAACACAAGAGAAATTATGGAATATCTGAGCCAAAACATTTCCTGAAAGCGGGATAGGACGATGAGGATCAATTAAACGTTACGTTCTTCTTTCGTCTCTTATTTATAATTCAATGGCTAATACCACAAAATGCGATTCCAAAAATTTCCAAATTTTATCTCTACAGTTATGAAGTCGTCAAAATGATTATTTTTTTTATTGATTCGCATACATAAATTTTTGCGTTGACATATCCATTTGAAGCATTTTGTCTAAAATAAAGAGGGGACCGATTCGCACGGAGAAATTGACTTCCCATGTTAAACGCCCACTTTCCGTGATATCTATATCATATATACAGGTGTAACAGAAATGATCATACTAATTTTAATCAGTAATAGAATTCGTCAAGTATAATAACTCTCCTTAATAACTTCTTTCCAAATTCTCAACTTTTCTTCTAGCATTTTTACCACCCTATAATTTAATTAGTCGTCCAGGTGCATAACTATTGAATCCAGTAGCAATAGCAATGAAACAATTAATTTTAACATAAAATAATTTCAGACAAATGCACAAATTCAATTCGCTTCTAAGATGGTTGAGATGCAGCCGAAACTGTGGAGCAGAAAAGAAATTATATTGAAATAAGTGACTGAATTCTCATATTGTATATTCACATATTTTCTTATATCTACGTTTTCTGATCATATTAAATCCTGTCTATATTATAAGTTGAAAATTAACTTTTCTGTGCTCTTTGTCTTCAAATTGCATACGATGTTTTCAGAATGGACTATTGAGATATAGAAAATATAACATATAGTTCTTTTTTTCATTAAAAGGAATATAGTGAAGCGATAGGAAAATTTAGGATACTTGTTCTCTGTTATCAAATACAAATTCAATTTATGTACTCGAATGCGAAATAAAATATCAATTACCAATGATTTTGTATTATTCTTACTACAGTTTTGTCTATACTACACGGTTTTTGAAGACAAAGATAATGTGAAGCTGTAGTTCTTGGAGAAGATAGAAGAATTAGCGTAATGTTACCACAAAGAATCAATTCGCGAACTTCTGGAAGTTAATATTGGTCTCCGAAATAGATGGACGATGATTCCAAAGATTATATAGAACAAGAAATTGATCTCTCCGCAGCAATTTGTAGGTTTTTACAATATTTGAGACAGTACGAGTTTTTATCAGTCTTCTTGAACAATTCAGACACTTATTGGATGGTTCATAAACTAATTTTTGATATTCTCGTAGCATAATCCTGACTCCTTCTTTCTTTGCTCATGATAACTGATTTGTATTGATACCTGAGAACGAGTCGCCTCAAATCTAGTAGTTTGGTGCAATTTTCTGTTCTCCTACTATACGGCAAAAAAAAAAAAAAAATGGTACAAACAAGTTGTTAGGAATGAAAATATCTACCCAAAACAGTTCTTAAAATATTTATGACCAAGACCATCATTATACTTACTACAATCTGAACAATCGTCTCGGTTGAAAGTTTCTACACAGTTAACAGTTACCAATAAAGTCCCCTCTCACATTGAGAAAGAGTGACCTTAGGGAGGGAAGAAGAGGAGGAGAGTATCCTTAGCAAGGAGTGTAAATACAAGACAAGTTGCAATGCGAGAAAGTCAAGAGTGTTTGCCGTGAGTTGGTGTGTTGTGGTTCCTCTTGGATTAAGCTAAGATTTAGGTGAGTGAGAATCTTGAAATTTAAGATTGAGTGATTAATCAGAATTTATGGACCCACTTTCTGAAGTGAATCATTTGCAAATATAAGTTTCCAATGCTCTGAATGGTCAGAAACTATGTGACCTATCTATAGCAATACTTACAATATTTACTATGACCAAAAATCTTGAAAAAAAAATTATTCAGTTTTAAAGAATCCATTCATTCAATACTTATCTAATCTTCTGGTACTGCGTGACATTGAAAACTTCTTCAGTTTCGTAGGATTTTTCTATTCCGCTCAACAAATACATAACAAACTTAGTGAACTAGTGAAAAATTTAAATTCAGACATTGTAAAAAATATATATCAATCACGCCTTTCACCTGAAACAAGTGTGGTTAACACTTATAGTGCACTTAGTAGATTAATGGATATTTCCTCAGCCATGAGTTGCGATTACCAGTTATCAAGCCACGAGTACTCTTAATTTTTGTGGAGAGTACGCCACAGAGTATACTATGATTCAGTGAAAATTTCACAGTCTTTTTTGTTTACCACAAAAATTCAAATCTAAAAATAGAGCTCTAGAACTAACATTTTAGTCCAGGAAGCAGCTGTGGACACGTGTTTCATCCTTATAAGGACTTGTCAGCACAGTACAACCAAACTTAGATAGTCAGGATCTGAATCCCAGACCAATAATTCTCTATTTAATGATATATGATGAACATAGGCTGCTTCCTAGTCTAAGATGATATTTCCAAAAACTAATCCTAGGACACAATATCTCTTATTTTTTATCTTGTAATCAAAATGTTCTACGGATTCTTCACAAATGTCTAAATTAATTGTAATATCTGTTCTGTCATTAAAGTGATTTATGCAACATGGATGTTAACTTAAGCATTATGATAATGAGATCAAGTATATTCAGACGTGAGTCACGAGAAGATCTGTTGTCTGAATGTAATAACGCTTGTTCACACAAGTATTGCGTATGAGATTTTTTCTATGGCTCTAGATCCCTTTATTTTGACAGCTGTTATGCTTACAATAAGGAACTATAGGTACAAGTTCAAATTTATGGTCAGATTTCGAACATATCTATAAAACTTATCGATAAATGAATTATTCAACTTTTTTGATGTAAAATAATTAGGGAAGCCAATAATTGAACATTTCAAAAATAGCATTGAAAACGCTATGGTGCGTCCTTGGAGTCACCACCCTGTATATGAAAATTTACATGAGTTATCAACATTCCAAGCGTTCTTATCAATTTCTTATATATCTACAAATATATAAGATTTACTGATTTGCTCAGAATTTTACCATTAGAACACACGAATAACCTAAAAAATGGATAGGTGGCAGATGCTGTGCACAGTAGGGGAGACCGACAAGTGTATCTCAAAAAAAATTGATAAGTGCAAATAACTGTTGCTTTTTCAATTATATTTATCCCTACATTTGGCACAGGTCAACTTGCCGCTACTGAAATTTGAAAATTTCGTGCTTTTTCTAAAGCTTAATAACATGTCTATCGGATGTATTGGTTATTTAAATTATATACACTAAAATGATGAAAATACAAGCGTCTTAACTGAAATATGGTCAAACATTTCCGGTTTCCCATATTATCAACATTAATTAGGAAAACTGAATTTGTTACGCAAGTTGACTACCACGCGTTTATTTTGTGATGAAGATTTGGTGTGTAAACGACTAGTTCACGCATTATCTGCGATGTGTTAATCAGCATGTTAAGAAATGACCGCAGAAAAATTCATTCGTTCCATTGCAACACATTACATACCTATTATATTTTATTCTCGCGCTATAATTCATAGTCATCAGCTTAATGACCGACTAATGCAGCAAAGCAATTTAAAGTGGATACACATCATACAAAATGATTGAAATGTTCATCAATATGATGGAAATGCTTGTCTGAATGACTGTTCAAGCTATGTTCAAATGAATTGTATTATTGCGATAACACATAATAAGCACCACTCGAAATATTCATGAGTTGTGCTGTTTCCGCGATGTGAAATTTAACATAATGTTGACATGATCTTAAAATTTCAAGCAACGTATACGAACAGGCAGGCTTCAAATATATGAATCAGAATTTTATCCGCAGCTAAGACATTCAGGCTACTGGGGGCTAGGATTGAGGTAAATGAGAATTTCCAAATTTCCTCTGGGATGTCATCTTATAGGAGGGCAAAACAAAGATTTGGATATCGATATTTTCTAGTTCATGTACTGAAAATTTTTTTTTTGGAAGAAATGCCTTGGTTTTTAATTTATTGGGCAATACTTTCAAAATAGACATTTTGCGGATATTTAACTGATAAGCACCGCTTTGGCATGAAAATGTTCACGTGATATCCGGATATATATACTAACAGAATATACAAACATATTTACTTACGCCAAGATGCTACCAGATATTGGATTGGACACTCACCTGGAACAAAGAAAAAGAAATATTTGAAAAATCATTTATAGTATAATAAAAGTAGCAATGATTCAAATTTAATAGCTGTGAAATTTCTATATTTCTAAAGATACTAAGGTAGCTCTTAATGTCACTTAAAGACATCAGAAGTCATATATCATCATTAATTATGAACTGAGGAGAATCTTACATCTTCAGAGAGATTATTTTGTACTTATTTCAAAACTATCATTTGGCGAACCTTTCACATGTTCTCCCTGATATTACTGAATATAAATGAATAATATAATAAGACTTTTATTATTTTTGCGTAGTGATTATTCTATATTAATTTCTGGGGCAAATATTTTATACAGAATATTTTTATTTCTAGATCATGGCTGATATCTCATTTACCTTGGAACTTGATCAGAAATACAAAGACTACTGAGCAATGCTCAGGAAAATTTACTTGTATTCTTCAGATATTTAAGACCATTCAGAGGCTCAAAAGATTCTATAAATATGATCATCATAATTTCAACTATGCATAAATTTAGATTCTTTGCTTGTAGAATGGGCTCATCCATCCGTGTATTTATGAAATAAATACTAACTTCAATGAAATCCGGAGATTGTGATTTTTCTGTAGTAAAGTGTAACAATTTGTGACTATTTATGCAGAACGACTGATAAAATTGACATTGGAATTTGTACACATTAGTTGAACTCTAAATTCTGTTCACAGCCAATACTGCCAGTTATAAAATCAAATACACTCCCTAACCAAACCAGTCAAAATACCAATATTGGATCAATCTCTGCATTTTTCTAACTGCAAATTACATACTCGCATTGTTGCAATTACGAGTAATTGTATACATTCGGTTCAGAATCAGAAATGAGAAGAAAAACAATTTGTGACTATGCAGAACAACTGATGAAATTGACATTGGAATTTGTACACATTAGTTGAACTCTAAATTCCGTTCACAGCCAATACTGCCAATTATAAAATCAAATATACTCCGTCACCAAACCAGTCAAAATACCAATATTGGATCAATCTCTGCATTTTTCTAACTGCAAATTACATACTCGCATTGTTGCAATTACGAGTAATTGTATACATTCGGCTCAGAATCAGAAATGAGAAGAAAAAGACAATTACAGTAATTCATACATTAACACTTGTTTCTGATACTGAACATTACATTTTTTTATTCTCAAGCATTTCCAAAGAATTTTTGCTCATTGAATTTAACCAAAAATGTTCCAAATTTATATGATAAGTGCTCTCGAGCAAATATCTTGTCCCAACAAAAGTGTTTGCTTGATGCTTCAAAAATAATGATTTCCAGAATAGAGTATCCAAGAGAACTGACAGTTGAGAATTTCAAAAGAAAATATTAGCTTCTGTCACTGAATGATAAAATTCATCCAGTTCATTCATATTCCTTAGAAAGAGTTCCTTCATATTCCTAAGTTGGAGCTCAATTGGATCAATGATCTCTACTGATAAGATTTATAAAATTAGTTCTCGTTGTTATTTCCTTGAGAAAAATTATAAATTTTGTAGTAGGACATGATACACTGTAACTTTTGCAACTCTTTTTGACTTGATTTTCATTTATTATAAATATTGTAATTCCACAATTCAATTAATGCTCCAAACTATTCTGAATCCGATTGCCAAAGTTGGTCAAAGCTGACTTTCAAGAGCATTGCTGAGCATCTAATTTTTACAGAGATAAAGATTGTTGTAGTTCGCCAATGAAGTAGCTATGGGCGAAATTTTTGAGAGATAACAAATGACCAATCGCCGTTCAGTGTCCATAGAAACGGACGATTTAATGGCGAGTGCCCCTTCGACAAATGAATACAAGCATCAGAATTTAGGACAAAAGTCGCTAAGATTATTGTGCACAAATATCCTTAGCCCATCTAAAATCCCATTGAATCTGTTTACCTATTCGTGGTGACGTACGTGAAATTGACGAATCAAACTATTCTCTACAACAATTTTCAATTGCCGAACAAATGCACATTTGAAAGTTGTATTTCACGATTGCGAGAATCAATAGATAGATACCTACTCATTATCTAACAGTTACTTTGAGCTTGTTGCTTTCAGGCTTACTGGTCCTTCGCACAGCGTCGGCTCTCAAAAATACCTGGTAATTATCGGTGAACCAGTAAAGTTTCGCTCAACACATCTAGAATCCAATGAGATTGATCTAACTGAGGCCATGTGAACGAAATTCACACATTGAATCATCCTTATGCTGGGGCCATACTTACGTCTAATGTCATTAATTGAGGCGTTATTCAATAATGAGCATATTGTCAATGACAATATGTCAATTGTCACATAACGCCTTACTTAACGGCATTAGACATTAGTGTGGCCCGTGCATTACACTAAGAACAGTCTTAAGGTTGTTTTCAGTATCCCAGTAACCAAGATATCAAACGTTATAAGTGTCCAATCTAAATTTCATTAAGTGTACATTTTATAGTTGTATTCCAATGCATGAGTGCAAATTTACTGCTATGTAAGTCAGTCAAAAAAAATCTTACCGAATATGTTAGCCCAGCAACGTGTGAGGCGACGCCACTAGGCGATAAGCGTAAACTATTAGTGGTATTTGATAGGTTATACGAGCAAAAGCTTGATAATAGGGAGTTTTTGCAAGCCACTGCTAATGAAACGTCAACGCTAACGTCAAAAACTATTTTCTTTGGGCACCGTTACTGGAATTGACAAATAAATTCATTGTTATGTTATCGATGTTTGCTAACCGTTGAAGTTTCTTGTAAGTACACTGTGATTCAAGTTAGCACTACTGAGCGAGCATTTCTCGAAAAAATTATTTATCACGTTAGCGTTATCGTATCAATAGCGGAGGCTTGCAAAAACTCCCTAATAACTTTTAACATAAGTTTTGATACCGTCACATCGGTAAAATGAGTTAAAATCAGAATAATGGATCTGTTCGAGCGTGTGTTGTGCCTGATTGCTCTAATACCGGAAAAAATAACTCTAACCGATAAAATGTCTGAAAAATTGATAAATTGGACAAACAGTAATATACTTTGAATTCAAACTAGTAAACCAATAATAAAGTGCTGTTAAAAGAGAAATAGGAGTGATTTGTTTTTTACTGACTATCTCAACTTCTGGGAGATACATGACTTCGAGAACACGAAGTTATCTTCAAAACAATTTCTCTCATCAATTTAAATTCATGTTCATCTTTCATTTCCTTCTTGACATCACTGACTTGAAAACTTTCGTACAATTTTCTGCCTTTACTTACACACTTTATTACGAAAAAATTTCAAAACTGCTTTTCGGGAGCCACATTTAACAATAACCAAAATATAAAATAACGTGCTTTTGAAAAATTATGTGAGTTTAATAATAATTCAATCCACATTTCACAAATTATTATCATGTGTCATAAATTCCACGGTCTTCATTTTTTAACGCCTCCACTTATCGTTTACATGTTGTATAATTGGGACAACGCTCGTGCAGCGCGAAATTGAATTAATAAATACTTATAAATTTCACACTTTCCTCAAACATGCTGTTCGCTGATCAACAGGTCCTCCACCCAGCGTTTGGCTGATAAAAAGCGACATGCTCTCGGAACTGTCAAACTATCTCGTAATTATTAATGGCCTGAGGATATTATAGTTGATGATTCAATTTTAATCAGTCACTTATCTCTTGAGGAAATCTCTGACATACATACTATATGATGATTGAGAAAATAAGTTTGTGTTTCAAATTTTAAAAATCAGACACAAGTTTTCACTCAGAATAGTACATCTGACTCCCGGAAATGTTCATCTTTCTTTTTCCAGATTCTCTTTATTTTTGATCAAGAGCGATTATTATTCCTCAAACTTACAAGTTACAATCACTAGTCTACAAGCAGTCCGGAACCCCGATTCTACCTAAAATCTCTGTTTAATGTAATGGTAAATAAAAGCTCAACACTTCGCGGAAAAAGTGTATTCCCCTCTTGATTTGACTTACTCTTAACTAAAAATTAATAGATGATATCTTTGTTTGCAAAACATAGTAGAAGATGGTTCAAAATGAAGAAATTTTATTTAAACTATCTGTGTTATAATTATTCCAACTATAAGTAGAAGAAAATTCCTCACACGTATGAAAGCGAAATCTCAGAGCACTGACACCTACATTAGAAAGTAATGAATTCACAGAAAGTGACAAACACGTGTAGTAAAGTAAATTTACAAACCAAAAATGAAGTTATCTAAATTTCCACGACATAGTAGCAACATTTTGAGTGGTCAATTGAAGTTTTTAACAAATGTCTTTAGAACAGATCAGCACAGTTGCGGTAGCAGAAAGTATTGGATTCAAATCTCAGCACTATATGAAGAATATTCTAAAAATTTCTTCATTTCTGATTGTACTAGCCTTTATGACCAACTGATATGTATAACGGGTATTTGGAGTGTAAACTTTCTTTTTTTATATATTTATTTACAACTGTTTGAATAAAGATGCTTTTTCATCCAATTCTATATTTTCACAACTAGCAAATTTTAATAATATCGATTTCCTTCTCACGCCTATCCACCATCATTCATCAAATTCATCGAATATATTTTAAGAGACAGAATGTTTGCAGATTAATTATTATATAATTTGATCTGTGTAGTATACTGATTATATAAATATTGCATCCGAATATTGGCTAATTGTAAAAAATTGCCTTCGATTCGAGATCCAAAATTTAGCCTCCGGAAAGAGGCTAACATTAAACACTCATTGAGTATTATCTTTCGGATTGAAAATTTCGGCTGTATCTTGGTCTGTTGAAGAGATGGAGAGAATAACTTGCAAGAATTAAAATAACACTACATAAGGAAGAGTGAAATATATTACCACTTTTATTCTAGTTTCAATTGATTCGTGAGAAATATTGGAGTTTGAAAAAATAGACTTGCTGATTGTTATTATGTAAAGCACAGAAAAAAAAAACTCTATGATGTAGAGCATGAGATTGTTTTACATGTCATTATTATGATTTGGATAATCGGAGCTGAGAAATGAAATATAGTAAAAGTATGACAATGATTAGAATCAAATCTCTTCTCGCATATATTATTGAAAAATACTCATCAAATCAAATGGTAATCGTATGAATGCTCAAACCAAATCATATCATCTCATAATAATAACCTTGGTGAAATATAAATAAGATTTCTATACGGTTATTAGAAAAACAAAGTTAATGGGCGATAAAAACAATTGTAGCAAGTGCATGTATAGAAAAACTAATTGATTGTAGGTTTCCAAGGATATGAATGTGAAACAATTGCCATTTATCTATTAAACTGTCCGTATAATACCTATTAAAAAAAAAAACTTATTATATTTTCTCAAGGAATAATAATGAATTTGAAGTAGTCAATATTTACAGAGAATATTTATTAGTTCAACTAGACAAGGAAGTAGCAGATTCACCAGCAATTATGATTGCCTAGAAATCAACACGAGCCTAGAAAATCAGTGAATCTAGTTCTCTGCTGTGTAAGACACATACATTTTCTGCTGTTATTCCCAATATCTCTTTGAAATATAGAAAGCATCATATTGATCGCATTGCTGAAGCTATTGAATAAATAACCATGAATAGGATGGTTATTCGATTCAAAAGGCGAAAAAAGCAGATTAACTACCACGGCTGACAACTCCTAGGTGAAACAATGAAAACGCAGTGGTTCTGATTTTTTGTTGTTCTCGGCGTATAATTTTCCGCTGAATATTAAAATTGTAACAATATTACAGATATTTGGTACTTGGACTGCAAGAATTACAATAATCAAAGCTGGAACTTCCATGTTTCATATTTTGTATATCGCTAATTTAGATTTCTGATTCAAATTATAAGAGACAAAAAAGAGATAAATGTTCACACAACCTGAAAACATCACAAAAAAGCGATTTTTAATGATGAGTTGCATTATTAATTTCGGATTAGGTAATCATATTCTTCTGATATTTATCATGACATTCCAGTGAACATAATCACGGGGTGTTCACTTTTTGATTCACCCTTTTCGGGGATATTTCAAAATACGTAACAGAGCATTTTCTTCATTTATATGTTTGCTTACAATCTTCTGGGAAGTGTATCGATTTTATCATTAGATGTACGATAAATCACGTTAATTTGTGATATATTTGAGGCTGTATTTCCTCTAATTAGTCTGTAAAAGTAGTATTTTCAAATATATCACAAATTACGTTGATTTGTGATATATTTGAGACTATATTTCCTCTGATTTGTCTGTAAAAGTAGTATTTTCATGCCATCAGTACTATTACTCAACTTTTAATATCGAACAGTAGAAAAAGTAATATTTTTCAACATCTACTAAGATATCATATATTGATTACATGTGATTATATAATCGTAGTGCACACATGTCTATCTGATTTAATAATAACTATGAAATGAAGTTGAAAATTCAGAGTATCAAGCTGCATAGGGGCAAATATAATGTCTGGTGCTCCTTATTTTAGAATGCTAACATAATTATGCAGATATTTTTATTTATTTTATTTATTTATCAACCACTCAACAGGATACGGGAGTATCCCAATTACAGAGGGCTGGAAAGAATACAATAATAAATGACAATGACATCAACACTTGAGAATGAATAGATTACATTAGAAGAAAAAAATAATTAAATCTAAGGAAAAACATTGTACAGTGCACGCTTATATACCAACAAAGAATCGTAGTATAAGTCTATATCTGATGTGTTGGACACAAACGTATTGAAGATATGACATATCCGCCTGGTTGGAGCATTCAGTTCATAGTTTGATTTAGATATTGGAATTCTGAATGTATACAATTGAGCAGCTGTTCTACTTAAATTACGTGGCACCACGAAGTTAAGGTTTCCCAGAATTGAAGAGCTGTCAATGCGATTGTGGACCAGTTTATACAAAAAAATACAAGAAATAATGTTCCGTCTTTTTTGAAGCGCAGTAATATGAAATAGTTCAAGATGATATGTATAGCTGTAAGTAAGACAATTGAAAGAAACACAAAATTTTCTAGCACAAAATCTAACAAATTTTCTCTGAATTCTCTCAATCTCCTCGCTGTATTTAATATACATCGGATTCCAAACCACGACACAGTACTCAAGCCTGGAACGCACAAAAGAAAAATATAGAGATTTGAGTGTTGTCACTCTTGTGAAATAACTTGAATTTCTAATAATAAATCCTAATATTTTATACGAATAATTTGCAATATATTCTACATGATTTTGAAAAGTTAGTTTAGGATCAAATATGACACCCAAATCTCTACATTGCGTAACTCTATTAAGTGCTAGACTACTCATTTTGTACACATTCAGAACTACATTATGTTTCATGGAGTATGTCATAACTTTACATTTTTCTATATTAAAAAATAAATTTGATTGAATAGACCATTTATGGAGATTTTCTATATCAGTCTGTAGAAGATCGCTATCATTCTGTGAGTTTATTACTTTAAAAATTTTCAAATCATCAGCATATAATAATACTTCAGAGTTCTTAATGCAATTAGTTATATCATTTATAAAAAGGATGAATAATAAAGGTCCTAAGTTTGATCCCTGAGGAATCCCAGAGGAAGGCATGAAATATTTAAATTTGGTATTATTATAACACACGAAGTTTTCACGATTCCTAATATAAGAGTCAAAAAACATGATTAAATCAGGTGAGAAGCCAAACTGATGTTTTAATTTAAATAGCATGATTTTATGATTAATCTTATCAAAAGCTTTAGTGAAGTCTGTATAGATTACATCTATTTGTTTATTTTTATTCAATGAAGTTGACATAAAATCTGTGAATTCTACTAAATTTGTAGTTGTGGATCTTCCGCTAATAAAGCCATGCTGATTGTTACTGATTGAATCAGATACATGATTGTATATGTATTTATACAAAATTTTCTCGAAACACTTTGCAATGTTGGATAAAATACTGATAGGTCTATAATTTTCAATATCATGAGAACTGCCAGATTTAAATATAGGACACACATGGGCTTTCTTGAAGGAATTTGGAAATGTATTAGTAGAAAGAGATAGATTAAAGATAATTAGCAGCGGTGTAGTTAATAAGTCACGACAACCCTTAAGTATAAAAGCTGGAATGTTATCTGGACCGGGAGACTTGGAGATTTTCAGACTATTTATAGCTTGTATAATATCATCCTCGGTTATTTTTTGAATATTTAGTTGATGCATACTAACTGATTCTGTTGAAAAGTCATCAAAGTCGACGCACAGATCCTCAGTTGAATAAACACTGTTGAAATGATCCGCAAACCCTTGTACAATTTCCGTCGTAGATTTGAGTTCATTGTTTTTCAGAAACATGTTACCCGGGATGCGTGATGTTTGTTTGAGATTATTCACGAATGCCCAAAATTTATTTGGATCGGACGATATATTTGATTCAGCATTTGATATAAAATTTCGGTAAGCATCTTTCATATTTGATTTTAGTTTAGCTCGTAAGGAACTGAATTCTTTATAATGATATTCATCCTTGTGAGTCTTGTACAGTTTATGAGCTTTTTCTTTTTGTTTGATCATTTGAATGATATCCTTAGTAAACCAGGAAGGGTAATTAGTAATTCTTTTACGCATCCTAGGAACACATTTCTGAAACACTTTATTAATTATGTCATAGAATCTATCAACAGCTTCATTGACATCAGTGAACGACTTAAGAATATTCCAATCTGTGTCTCTTAGTAAAGAGTACATCAACTCATAATCCGCACGTTAGAAATTATAGAAGAAATCAGAGCTGAATTTTGACTTATGAGGAACAGTATTTTTTAATTCTAAAGTAATAAATAAAGAAGGATGATATTTGTCTTCCGGTACAAAAGAGATATCCTCGCGAATTACACCACAATTTATATTAGATATAACGACATCAAGAATACGATTGTCACAGTTTAATATTTTATTTTGTTGAATTCCTCCAAGAAAATTACAAAAATTATTGAATCTAGTTATGTGATTGTTTGTAAAATTTAAATTATAATATTTAACTAGATCGAAGATATTCAGATCCCCAATTATAATGAAATTATTTTGAAGTACAGAACTATTTGATTCTAAGCAATCATAAATCATTTCTTGTTGTTCAGCTGAAATAGGAGAAGGAGCATAAATGCAAATAACAATCAAATTCGCACCCGAGTTCAAATGCAATTTGATACCGATAATATCAGCAATAGAGTTTTCATTTAAATCTAATTTTATGAGTGATGATTTGTGTTTATTATTCACTGCACACAAAACACCTCCGCCGCGTGATTTGCCTACCTTACGGTAATTACGATCCTTTCTAAAAGTGTTATATCTGTTATGATCGAATAATTCATTATTATATACTGTATCATTGAGCCATGTCTCCGTGATAGCAATTATATCATAGTCAGTACTAGCATTATTTATTAATACTTCATTCAGTTTAGTATTAAGACCTCTAGCATTCTGATAGTAAATCTTCATAAATAAATTTTATATATGATTAGTAATTCTGATACTAGAAATACCAACTAAGTTTAAAAGTACAAAAACAAAATAGAATCAATTCATTTTGCTGCTTCTTGGTTTGTCGCATGCATTACGCAGCCATGAAGGGCGATTCCGATTCAATGCTACATGAAAAGAACCACGTGTCTATTATTCATATATAATATCATAAGTGGTTAAATTTTACCGGAAATTTTTTTAGATTGTTACGAGAGCTTGTTGCTTAGCAATTTATTGAGTGATTTTTGATCAATATCACGAAATAAATTGGTAGCAAGCTCTCGTAACAATCTGAAAATTTTGCCAGGTTAAATTTAATCACGAATGGTATTCGGAAGATTATTTTTCCCATCCAAATTCATCAATAGATTCCAGAGACTCGACTCCGAATCTGCTCATTTTCATATTCAATCTGTCTGTCAGTTTGACAGATGCTGAATCAACGCGGCTGAATGTTCTTTGTTTTGTATATATAAGCAACAGACAAAATTTTCAAAAAATTTCCACTTGAAAACCGTGCAGGTTGTACCACGTGACGTCGAATGGTGCAATTCTATTGGTCGGAATTTGGATGGTAAAAATAATCGTGAATATTTCCTATTCCGTACAATAATTGAAATATTTTGGAATTCTGTTTTTTTTTTCTGCTCTAAAATAGCTATCATATTTTTGAATGATTAGGTACAGTTCCATAAACAATATTTTCTCTTTCTACATTTCAAGTATATCCCAATTACAATACAGTAAAAATATGTAGTGAGTGAAATGCTGTGTCATGCATTATGCACAAATCATAGGATCAGACGCTTAGCGCTGCCGTGAATTTTTTTGAATTACTTTTGCTAGTAACTCCTATATTAAGATATAAAAAATTATTGGAAGTGGAAACTTGCAATCATTTGATCATTTCTGTGTTCAGCAGGCACAATTATTCATTAAAAAATAATCACATGTCACGATGATTTTTTTTATTCATAAAGCTTATGAAACAGTATTTCAGCAAGATATTGTTATATCTTCTAATTACAAACTGTAGCAATTTGAATTGTGGGTTACTGATTCATTTTATTTCATGCTTGAAAATCAATAGAAAGATTTGTTTTTAAAAAATTGAAAAAAAAGGATCTTTCATTCATTGGATACACGCCACGGACGTTTCGAGTACAGTCATTAGGGAGTTTTTGCGAGTCTCCGCTATTGATACAATAACGCTCACGTAAAAAACAAATTTTTTGGGGAATGCTCACACAATAGTGCTAGCTTGACTCATAGTGTACTCACAAGAAACTTCAGGGATTAGCAAACATCAACAACATAACAATGAATTTATTTGTCAATTCCAGTAACGGTGCCCAAAGATAATCATTTTTGACGTTAGCGTTGACGTTTCATTAGCGGTGGCTTGCAAAACTCCCTATTATCACCAATAAATCAGTAAAATGATGAGTATTTGAATAAGTTAAAGATAAATTGTGGTGTCATGTGAGTTGAAACAATTATTATTATGCAATAGCCAACGTCTGAGGTTAGTGAACAACTAATTACATACGTTTCAAACTTTAGCACGAAGTATCGTGATGAAAATGAAGTTTCTGTAATAATTTTGTTCAACATTATTCACATTGTAATCATTGCATGGAGCAATAATTATAAATGCTTATATCAAAGTAATATTCATTGTACTATATTATTATCTTACAGATTTTGATCCATCCTTTAGTTTTGTTTTGGTAGCTCAACTAACAACTCAAGAAGCGTTCGAACGTTCACCAAGCAGTTTACCCTTTTGATCAAATTTCGAAATGCCAAATATCCGTATGCAATAAAATTACGTATACAATACATACGGAAGTATTATTCTCTCAATTAGTTTGATTTTTGCATTCCGTCTCCACCGTCAACAAACTTCAACGTCTTGGAAAGAAGCATTGGCTCATAATCAATTGCAAAAATAACTATTACAGTTCAGTGACAAGTGTCCGTTGAAAATAATAGAAGCATGACACTCTTCAATTTTGAAGAGTAGGCATTTCTTACAAATTACATCTAAATTTTTAGCGCATTTTTCCGAAAAAAGCGCTATTATATTCACTTTGGCTGGCTGGCTGGCTGGCTGGCTGGCTGGCTGGCGTGACGCTGAGATCTCAGCAACTATACTATTTACAGACTTGAAACTGGTACTAAATAAAAGCTGCTGTTTCGTAGGCTTGCACAAATTGCTTTAATTCAAGCTCAGTGATTGTGGAAAATTGAATTATTCAATTACATGTTTCAAGTGAAACAATGTCCATAGATATCAATGACATTAGGGATATGGCAGGCCTGTGTCACTCTTATGGAAAGAAAAATACAAAGTTTGCGTATGTGTTAGTGAGTGTTAGTTATTGCACGGCACCGCATACTTGCCATAGCGCTAGTATAGCACCAAAATGTCCAGGATTTGAAAATTAAGAAGGCTGTTACTTCTGTCCGCTGTCTTTGCAATCGCCAGTGTATTGTGTCATGTATTGTGTATTACATTATTTAAAATTATTGTGAGAGTGACACCATTGATTTTATTAGTGATGCCGAGTGGAGAAAATCTTGTAAGTATATAATTATTAATATTTGATATGATCTCGATATATTTGTCATTACTAATGTAACAAAATAATATGTCATCATGAAAATTTTAGTATGAAATATACCTAATGTCATAATGAAAACCTATTCTATCTGTAATATTTCTAGAAAAAAAGTTCTGCGTGCAACTGGTCAACTCCCTGCCTATGAAGGAAAGAGTGGGCCTGTTCTGTTTTCCACGTGCAGAGGCTTTAAGGAACAAATGGTTAGCGGTTATGATTCGGAATGAGCTGAGAGAGTTGAGCTATCAGCAACTGCTTGTACGTGGCTATCGAGTTTGTGAGCTGCATTTTGATAATAGTCAATTCAAAAATGAATTGGAATAACGTCTCAACGTGGGTCAGATACCTCGTCTTGTACGTATTCAAGGTAAGACCTCTCCTATCACAGTAAAAATAACAAAAGTTCTGATAAAATGCACGTATATTATAGATGCACCCGATACTTCACGAATCGAACAAGCTCAAATCAATCCAGCTTGAATTGATATCACCGAGGAGCATGGAGACGTTGAAAATATTCCACCAAAGCCTGTGTGGAGGAAACTTCACAATTCGTCGATGCATACAAGAATGCTATTTTAAATAATACTGTTAGGTGTAGTATCGGTTCGAATTATAAGGATTACCGAATTCTACTATCCTATGTATTCAAAATCAATCTGATTCAGAATCTTTTCCGACATCCCCAATTTCCAATAATCCTATCCCATGTGTTCTTCCACAGACCATTTGCATGGATGCTGTAGCATCAGAGATAGATATTCAAACAACCTCTGGATATTTAATTCAAAAATTGCTAAATTATGAATGTGATTCATGTTTTCAGTTCTTTTGTTATGAAAACGTAACTCACATCCATGATTTAACCGTTTCACGGGACTATGGGTCCAATGAGGAGTTTTATCTCAGATATGCAAGCGCAGAATTTTCGCAAATAGTCGATGATTGTGAAAAACAGATTTTTGCTTCGATTCCCAATTTCATTCCATCCTCTTATCCTATCCCATATAGACATCCACTGAATACCTTCTAATTTTTGTGAGCAGCATGGAACAACCATGCAGAATAAAGTTATTCGATCATTACATTTAATATTATCAAGTCATTTTTCAAAATTGATTAATAAGAAAAATAGATACAGAGAGAAATAACGACGTTGTTAAGACTTTTTTTGTCAATTATTGTAGATAATTTTTTTTTAAATATTTTTTGTGATTTTTTTTCTGTGTATGTTTCATATTCCTTTGTACTATAACAATTTAGTTTTCATTTACGATCCTATAAGAAGTGACAGTTGTTTGCATTTTGAACTTGATAATTTAAACTCAAATTCACAAGAACATTTATGTCAACTTCAACGAAAGCAGCTCAATTTCTAATATCTGTGACTTTTTTACGATAATTAGGACGATCGAAGATAAAACATTGTAAGACACACGTTTAAAAAATATCTAATGTTATTTGCACATATATTTGTTTCTATTTGTACATGTTCTTATAGTATTCCATATTTTTGTATATATTCCTCATATTTTTCCTAATATTTATATGTAATTTATTTATATGTAAAAATATATGTATACATTTGGAACGAAATTCTGGTTGATTTTAAATTTTACGATATTTTTGAATATTATATAAATTAGTAAAATTCAAATTACGCGCTTCAGAATTAGTACGTGCACGGCACCGCTTGGAGCGCTTTTGTGTTGATGTGAAACTTTGTAAATTTTGGTAACATTGTACTGTCAAGTCTTCTCTCTATTGGTAGTCTTTGGGATATGGCAACTAAAATTTATTAAAGTAGATAAAAATTTAGTTACAACTTTCGCCGCGGGTGTCACTATTATTCTGTACAGTTGTCAAATCTGTCCGGGATTCATTCAATGACTTGTTTGACGCGAATTCGAAGCTTATTAGAATGAATTATTATTATTGGATGAAAATTTGCTCACTTTTGGTGTATTTTTTTTTATATAGCTTTGATAAAGATCAAATTATCATTTTAAGCTACAGCACTTGACCTCCTGTCAGTCAATAACTAAACAATGAAGATTGAAAGGTATTTTTGAGTTTGTACATGTATAAATTATGTACCTATTAAATAGTCAACTTGAAACTAGTACTAAATGGAAGCTGCTATTTCGTAAGTTTGCCCAAACTGCTTGATTTCAAGCTCAGTAATTGCGGGAGATGGTAATTTGCGAGATCTCTGAAGTAACAAGCATTCATGAACTGTCAAAAATGCGCTTTCATCATCTAGATGATTCTTCAATTTTTTCCTAATGCATTTTGTATCCTTCTTCTTAAAATAGTATTGTACCTAAAATATGAGGTAAAACTCTTTTCATGGGTGATGAAATATTAGAACTGGAACTAGTTTTTAAAACTATGAATATGTACATTGTGGTTTCCTAAAGTGTATTCTTACGGTTGATTTTCCTCTGGAACCGAGGACATCAGTCCGGTGCTTATAGCCTGAGCGCATAAAATTGAACATTTACTGGAAGAAAAAAAAACAACTTGCATCTGGTCCATCTAGATGATGCTCTCCTGTTCCCAAATTGAATACAGTCGTATTCACGCGAGTTTTCTATCTTGAAATCTAGAAATGATCGATAAAACATCAAGAGCGTCTCCGGATATTTTGGTATACGCCCAGTCAGTCCAATTCAAGGAGTCAATGGCGTATCGAGTCAAGTTGAATACGGTTTCAAAAATATTGTAGTGTATTTGAATAGATTCTAGTCAGATTATTTGTGTATGATATTGGTGCTAAATTTAGTGATAAGTATTTTTTTTATTCAAATGGATAGATTCCAATTTCGATTTATATTGAAGATTTCCGTTCTCACTTTGAACCTGATGAACGATAGAGTACTCTGAAAAATTATATGATATGATGTGTTGATCGGTAACAGCACCGTTTTATATAAACTTCAAAAGAAAAATTCATCCTCTAATATGAAGCGGTGTCAAGTGGATATGTGAAGAAATTACACAACACAAATTCACCTTTCATGATCAAGTTGCCTGATTGAGGAAAAGACTTGTTTGTATCCAATCTCACTACACTTTCTCAACCGGAATTTCTCAAAAACATATTCTTAATTAACGCCCAAAGCAATAAACTGAACACTCCTTTTTAAATTGTGTCATTACACATATTATATTACAAACAAATAAATGTTGTAACACACCTGATAGCAATAGTCCCACATTTTATATGCTCATGATACGAAGAAGGCTAGAGAAACAGCTGACGAAGAGAACACTCATATACGTAATAAAGTAAAGGTGTACTTGAACGATCCACGATAAACCGGTTCATAAGTTCTCACTTAATCGTATTTGGAAGCATGTCACTTGCGCTGACTAGGAAACAAAAAATACAACTTTTTATCCGCAAAAACTTGATATCAAATTGATTATTTCGTAATTATATACCTCTTATAGAACAAAGAATTGCCTAGTGCTATTTTTTTCTGATCTTGGAGATTATGTTATTATATTAAAAAACAATGTTATTTCTTTAGGTTGCAAATGGAGATTTGACCGGTTTTGACATCTCGAATTTTGAAACAATATATGAGCATAAAAAATCAACGTCTAGTGCTCAAGTTGCTTGGTTAAAAATATAAGCGAAGCGAGTATTTCTTCAAGTTCTGTAAGTGCGGATGGCCGAGCGTGTCTGTTCACCTACACATGCTGTGACGTCACTCGACCGAGGATCGCAGGTTCGAAACCACGCACCGAAAATGTGTGATTTGTCGTAAAATTAAAAATGCAGCTACTTGCATCAACATACTCGGGTGCTACAGGGTGCCTACCCATATACCTTGGAATATGAAGCAAGGGCACGAAATTCTGATCGACAGTACGGCGGTGTTATACCGCGGCTCGGTGATACCGATTAGGAAGGTCTAGGATCAACAAGGGCTGTTGCGCCAATGATGATGATGAAGTGTATTACACTTTCTACACGTGTGTCTCACAATGTTTTATCTCCGATAGTCTTTATTATTGTGCATTATAGTAAATTTTTGCAGACTTTTTTTTTCGATAAATATTATTTTGATGCCTACTATTGATAGCTGAAGAAAAATGTTGTCAATCAAACGATTATAGTTGTAGTTAAACTCAATGTTTTGGAAGTTTGAACTGAAATATCAAATTTGAAATATTTGAAAGTGACTACAATGATCTAGATGATCCAAGAAATACCCTTCAGTATAGATCAGCGTTTTCCAAAGTGTGGGTCGCGATGAAATTGTGAAAATACAAAAAAAAAAAAATCTTTTACATATTATTCCCGCTGCATTCTCAACCTTGGTGAACTTGCAAAATAAGTATCGAAACAGATTGGATCTCGAACCTAATTTGAGAATAAAATTAACATTATTACTTCCTAATTTGAAATTATTATTTGATGATAAACAACATCATCCTTCGCACTGAGCAAAAGGTATATAAAACAAAGCTCACTTCATTCACTAAAGTTTTAAATGAGGATAATGTTTTTTCAATTACTCATGTTTTTGTTAGGTATATAATTATTTTGCAATTTTTGTGTATGAAATAAACAAGCAAATAACTTGATTTTTATTGAAAAATAAGATTTGTTTTGTAAATAAATATTTTTTCTTCATAAGGTGAATCGCGGAACATTTTAGAACCTCGTACCGAGTCGCGGTCAAAAAGATTGGGAAACGCTGGTCTAGATGTTTATAATACTGATAATTCCACTAATGAACTCTTGAAATGGAATTGGGAAATAGGTGTGTGCAATGAAACTTTTGAACTTTTTAAAAATGTATAAGTTATTAAAACTTTCATTGCATAGTTTTTCAATAAAAGCCCACTTTTCACATTGAAATCTACCATTTGAACGGCGAATTTATTCGTTACAATAATGACAGTCATTCAGTGTCCGTGTTGCATACGATACTTTTTGTAACAAGTGCACCAAAGTACCCCCATTACTGAGTTTTACAAATGAATTAAGATGTATTGAAACTATCTTTGCGATTATACAAACACATTTCTGGATTGCGATCACATTACAGTAAACTAACACAATGAAACATAACTTGAATGATTGATTTTATTGATTGATATTTTTACATTTTCTGTGCTATCATATTAACAGCAAATGCAAATATTATAACGAACATATAACAATACAATTTTTTTTCAAATGTCAATTTGACATATAACAATTAAATTAAAGACTATACCAACGGCATATATGATCCACAGTTCTAATCTTCACTATCTGCCAAGGGAATTAATATTTATTAATTTCCTGTCAACAAGAAATTGATGATTATTGTTTCCATGGTTTGGAATTGACAACTTTCGATGCAGAACTCAGTTCAGTAATTAGGGAATTTTCGATGCACATATTACAGAAATAATACTCATTTGACAAAGGACGATTCGGGTATCAATGCATCCATCATCAGCATAGAATTACAAAGAGATCGCAATTCAATAACTAGAATTGCTACTATATACATAGCTTTGCCAAATAAATATTATTATAATGAACTTGGATTTCTGATGGCCTACATTTCATCGCAATCATTTTAATTACATTCGCAAAACATACTTTATAGCTATATTGTAATCACAAATTACTTCATACAAAGAAAGTATTGTTGAATCCATAGAAACATGTATTCCGAAACACTTTTACTTCATGTAATAACAGATAATCAATTCGTAGTTACTCTCGTCTTCATCATGAAACAAGTGCGAAAAAGTCACAAAAATATCAAATTTAGAATTGCGGTCTATGTGGCTATTAATTAATTTATATACCATCCACAAATGAATTGCAGACTCATTGTATGAAATTTTTGTATATTATGAACATGATTGCTTGTGAAAGTGGTACGCTCTCTTGGATCAATAAGATGTGAAATTAATCAAAATAAGATCTTGGGCGTTTACAAGAAATCTAAGAAAGCAATTACGTACTTGAAAGGTGACAGAACATAAGATAATAGTAATAGTTCAATTGTCATAAGATGCTAGTGAAACACTATTGGCTTGTTCATAAATGAGTGAAAAAGAAATAAAAATGGATCATTTAACTCAAGTGCTTATAAAGAGCATTCATTAAGCAGATAATTCACAAGTTCTATATTTCGAAAGCTATGCCTGAAATATTTTTTAATTCTGGCGGCGATAAATGAAGAAAAATTTGTTTTTCACGGAGACGACACATAAGTAAATGTGAATGCAAGGGAGGATGAGCAATTAAAGTTTGGGAAAGAGTTCTCAGCAAGATGTATTAGAAAGGTGACCTATTATATCCCTTATAATCATTTTTTGTGCTTCGAAAATCATATCAGTCTAAGTTGAGTTACCCTAAGCACATTATTCAATAAGATGACGTACTATATACGTGCCTAGAATATTAAAGTTTTAGTATATCAGTTCAAACTGAATTATGTGTCTCAATAAGAATTATCTAAATGGTATATCAAGTAATGAAAATCAGAGTTTACATAAAGTCCCAAACCCTTCACTTATGAAACTGCATCAATTGTTATTGAGTCAAGCAAAACTGAGACATTGAAACTCTTACTCTTGTTATGGCAAGGAGAGTCAATAATGAATGTAACACATTAAAATTTATTTGAAACAGGACGTTTAGGTGCCATATAGCGATCACCGTCATCCAGCTTTGATTTAGTAGAAAAAATATGAATATATACTAGTAGTAAGTTACATTAAAAAATAATGTCGTTTTGATTATTTTCCATATTTTTGCTTATATTCATTATTGACTCTTCTTGTCATAACATCAACAATTATATTATATTGACGTCTGCCATATAGTCCGGGAGCCCGCGGCTTTTTTTTTGAATGATAATGACCACCTATGAAATGTAGTGGGAATAGTTATCTACAAAAAGTATGAAACATTGGCTCCAGCCCGAGAGTCGAGCGCAGGGACGTTTTTGCACAATCCTAACTTATATTATAATTGCGAATGTGAGAGTGTTTCTTTGTCAGTTTGTTACGCTTTCACGCGTAAACTACTAAACCGATCATCATGAAATTTTGTACACATATTTAGGAAACTTAACTGGTTAGTACAGGAAATTTTGGAATTAAACTTCTTTTGGGACGGTGTGAATAGGATTTTATGGAACGAAAAGGGATTACATTGCCAGGCCGTCACGGTGCTGTCTGCGTCCTCAAACTGCACGCGTTCGTTTTCAAGTGGTCAGATTTTGCAGTCGCACGAAATTTTTACATAATTATCAGCGTGTAAGAACCATTCTGCTCCGGTGTGCAGGTGTGAGAAATGGTTTTTTGTTGATGTTTATCCATAAATTACATACTATCAAAGTTTCATAGCTGGTCATATTTCGGATTTAAACCGGAGTTTTTACATTTTTATAACAATATTGTGCAAAAATGCTCCTACGCGCTACACCCAGGCTGTAGCCAATGTTTCATACTTCTTGTAAATGACTATTCTCACTACATTTTATAAGTGGTCAGATTTCGCATATTTCTGACCGTGGGCTCCCGGACTAATACGACGAACATATGAACTCACCACTAATGTCTTGATTACACATAACTAATGCAGTGGCGAGACAGCAAATTGTCACTATACCAAAACAATAGATAGGGTGACTGAGTGTTTACACGTACTCGTGCACTCGTTACGTGTAATCAAGATGCAGCGAGTCAATCAGTCAGTTCCGTTAATATCTCTTGTAAATGATTGTGTTTCAACGCTGCGCAAAGATAAATCTCAAAATGTACCAAGTCATTCATATCATTCATTCAGAATTCTTATAAATTGAAGGAGAAGTATAATATACTGTCAATTTTCGTCGTGACCGATGCAACTCGCTGTGGAGACAATAATTTTTTTCGATGTTCTTTGCAAACAAACAACTAACATTGTGAAAATCTTATATTCACTGTTTCATCGGACATTCGTATACAAAGTCTGAATCTTCCTCGTTTTGTTTGTTGCCGTGCCGATGCAGCTGGCTTCTCTTGAACGGGTTCAACAGGATTGATATCTACTTCAGAAGCTTCAAGAGCTTTGAGAATATGTGGATGCTCACATAATTGTGCTACACAGGATTTCATATTTTCAGTAGCTTCTCTCAAAGTTTTGCGGGAGTACTGCCTTCTGAATGTATTTCTTGATTGACAATCAGGATTTTTGATAGTATATATAACTAAAGCATTCACAGCTGCTGCAGGCAAAATCTGCGTGGAAATTTTGAATGGCCATCTTGTAGTTTGGCATGCACAACTATATTCGCAAATAAGCTTATTAGTGTGAGTAGTGGTATAATCCACTATCATGGTTGGTTTTTGTTGTTCTCTCTTGGAAATCAATATTCTGCTAAAAGCATTTAATTCAACCTCTGCCTGTGACGTCCATATTTTTCTATTATCAGGATTCTCTTCATTATATACGCGTTCTACATTCGAAAAGCCTCATCGTTGGTATGCAAACATATTTCTTTCTCTCATTTCCTTAGTTACAAAGAGGTTGAAGGTATCGAGAATAGTCGTTGCAGCAATTGAGTATCGGATTAGTCCGGAAACTTCGGTCACAATATTTCGGATTCAGCGACGGCTGTGGGTAAAATTATGTTTCCGCAATTATTTACCTGATTTTGCTCTATATTGATCACTTTTAGGTTGCTACTTTCGTTCAGCATCGGCATCTCCATTATTTATTGCGTCAACATTTTGTGCTACAATTTGAACATGATTTTCAGCCTCTACTTCCACTAATTCAAGGTTGTCTTCTACCTCTGATACATTTTCTTTGACATCAAGATGATTGAGATCATCAATGCTGTCATTCTCATCTAATTGATCAAATTCAAATCACCTCTCTCAGTTATCAATCTAATTTCTTCTTCAAGCTCTTGGTCAGTGAGTGGGCGACAAATTTGATATTTGAAGTTTGATTTCGATATCTCTATTATCTACAGAGAGTCAAATAAAAGCACACTCAAAACACAGCAAAAATAACACTCGATATATTTACACTCATACTAGTTACTCGATATAGTTTTGTTGCGCAAGTAGAAGTAACCAGAAATAACAAATTAAGCAGCAATGTTCACAAACAAATTAAGAGCGTCGGTGCTTGTTGTAACTACGGCGTTGACCCTGCTCGAGTCTAGAAAACATAATGTGGCGAAGGTGAGGAAACGACATTAAAAACTTACATCAACTTATCGGATAGTGGAAAAAATTGGTACACATTTACAACGATGTAGGGTCCCTCTTGTTCAAAAAAAGTGTACTGATATTAGAACAAATTAGAGGGAAAAAATTGAGAAAGATGTTCAAGAAGAATAAAGTTTGGGGTACTTTGAGGACCTCAAGTTCAATTCCAAGGGCTTAAAAAATATATGTGCGTGAAATTGTAGGCAAAAATTTGCATGCACATCGTGTGTTTGAGTGACTATATGATTATTGAGATGCTGCGCAAGAAGAAATCGAGTGGCAAGAATAAACGGATTTGAATAGATACGATTATGAACATGAATGTAGCAAAAGAGGTTGCTTGGATAAATCATTGCTCGTTAAATGAGAATGAGGACATGTCAAGTTGACCCTAATTCGAGGAGAAGGAGTGATATATGTATATGTATGCAAATATTTCAAATTCAGAATTGTGTCTGATCTATTAGAAGTCTGAATTATTAAATATTGAATATAGCCAAATGAATAATCTTCACATTTTCATAAATCTAATTTTGTTTTCTTTTACAGAATGAGTTTCTGATTCTGCTGATTATTATCGACATTAAAATCATGAAACTCTTCTTTGCCGTATTCGTTTTACTTCCATTTTGCTTATGCATTCAAGCTGACTACACGTTTTTTGATTCAAAAGGCGGTTTTCAGCTAGAGCAGGGCTACCATGGAAGTATAGCGTCTCAGTATCAACCACAAATACCGATCGGACATCATCCAAGAGAGGGAAATGATCAATGCGAACTTTATAAAGTTGGATTCCTGCAGGATTTATACTTTCAATACATACAGTATAAGGTAGAATTGCCCAAACTCAAGGAGTTCACTTTATGTATGTGGTCGAAATTTACCAACCATAGTAATGATCATCCACTATTTTCATACGCCGGTAAGTGCTTTTTCATAACAGGACAGTCTATTTACATTCAGAATTTAGCACATGATTCTTGGAGAGCGGCACTATTCACAGACAAACATACACATGCACACACACATTGGAAGCAGGATATGAGAAAGAATCCAACTTTTATGCTCGGTTCTATAAACGACCGAGTAATTCATTTCTCGGTGAAATGGAATTTATTCTATTAGATGACAGTTGATAATTTGACATCAATGATTGTGTTGTCATAAAAAAAAAACCAAATTGAATATGTTTCATTTGGAGAAGTTCTGTATATAAAAATGATTAGAAACACAACGTATTTATTAAAAAATGAGTTCTGAAAAGTTTTTTCCTTCATTGAAAACCTAATTGATTACAACTTGTAAATAATAAATATTTGAGATTAAAAACGCCTCGGTTATGGCAAATACGAGCGAAGCGGGTGTTTTTGAGAGCTCCATGAATACATTAGAGACATTTTACATACGTGTCTAAAAATTTTAAATCTTCAATCTTCCTTATTCACGTAGTGCAGTCAATTATTTATGGATACTTTCTATTTAATGAATATGATATTGGGATTGACATTCTGTGAATTTACTTAAAAATTCAAATTAAAATATCAAGCTCAAAATGTTTAAAAGTGATTCCAATGGTGTAGATTTGTTTCAAAATATTCCCCAGATGTTTCAAATACTGATAATTGCAACTGATCTACTTTCTCACTGAAATTCATCAAGGATGTGCTATGAAACTATTATTGCACAGTTGCCTACAAAAGCCTAATTTTTTTATAAAAATGATGTGAAAAACTGCTACTTTCTAAACAATCGTAGATAAAATAAATTGGATCTAGGAGTGTATTCCATTTGTCTTATAGTATAAGATTTCATGCCCGCCAGATGTTACTTATTTTCTGAAAAACAAAATGTGTGGAATGAAGTGGTTTTAGAATGTATTCTGTACGCATACTTGCTAGCTTAAACCGACGGCCAGGGTACAGATACTGGTTGCTAGAGATACGTTAAAAAATTACCATTGTAAGCCATTCATAGACTTGTTTGTCCGCCTCTAAATTGAATACAATATTTTAATCACAATTTATGTAACAAGTATGTAAACTCATGTCATAAGGCCAATCATTTAGACGCGAGGCTGGTCAAACCATTCAAATTGCGGTACATCATTATGCTCATTTAAGCACGTGATGCATACAAGTCCATTCATTACAGCCATCAATTCCCATAGAGCACATAGCAAGGCTAAATAACAACAAATGGATCGGTTACAATATTACAAGACTTTTGCACAATGTTAGCAACATGAATTGATAGAATGACTAAATTCAGATTAGAAATCTCAACTGCCAAGCGTTTATGTGGTGTTAGAGCAGAGATGCTTAAGATATTTTTTATTAGGCGATCATAACAAAAATATATTTCCATGGCCCCTTTTGCGGCCGTGAAGTCTCACTTTTTAATACACATATCAAATTTTACATTTTGGAACTAGTCTGTCGAATATTACTTTCTTGGGACTGATCTGTCAAAAACACTTGATACCGACCTATATGAGCAGTTTGATGAACTCTTTAAGAGAATTCTGTACAGTTTATGCTAGTGGTGCGCTCCGGGATCGGCATGAGAAGAGATTAGTAGGAGGCAGGACTAATAATAGCGGACCATTTGTAGTATTCAGTTAAACGAAGCTCTCGCACTGCTACCATCTGCGATTGATGTTTCGGCAGCGTAACTCTTTGTCTGCCTGCCGAAATATTTATTTGCACATGTATTTTTAGGCACCATAGTTTCTCAAAGCTCATTATCTATTTTGATATACTTCAATGATTCCTTTTACCATCCACGAATTCAATAATAATTGAGTTAAACTATCATACAATATTACTGTTCAATCTTCTAGTCTAGAATGCAGTGCTAGCTGCTGAACAATTTTTTCCAATTTTGTGTAGACGCTGGATATTCGGTCCGCAGAATATCATAAGAATTTTTTTTTGCAGAAATATTGAGAACAATCTTTATGTTCGCCTAATACATGACGTAATGAATTGATTATGTCGTTTTCCAAATTTTGGACAACATTCTGGTTATTGGTCTCACTTTTAGCACATTTTTACTGAAGAAAATACGCTATTATATGCACTTTGGTTGTCTGGCTTGCTGGCTGGCGTGACGCTGAGTTCTCAGCAACTACAGCGCTTACAGACTTGACACTGGTACTAAATGGAAGCTGCTGTTTTGTAAGTTAGCACAAACTGCCATGGGCGTCCGCAAAGGGGGGCAAGAAGGGGCACTTTCTCCCCCTGGAAAAATAGCTTATTGATACAAAAATATACTAAAAGTCAAGCAAAATTATAATTTATTTATGGTTGCGAGCTGCGAGTACGAATGCAGTATAGCCATTCATTGTTAACTCTATGGTATAGTGGCATTTGAAAAATATCTTCGTGAGGCTTCGAGAATGTTCGTCTATTGTCGGTTCTGGCTCCTATGCTTATACGTTTACTGTGCTGAGCCAAAATAATAATACTTTAGCGCACTTCAGCTTCGGAAGTTAATAATCATATCAAAGATATTTTAATGATTGTGCAGGATTGTACATCGAAAGATCCTTTAGTACTCTTCGGAGAGTGAAAACATGGCTTCAATCGACAATGGGTGAGAACAGATTGACAAGGTTATGTAGTCTACACAGGAAGCAGATTTCAATGTCAGAAAAGAAAGTTCAGTTCATAGAAAAAGTAATTCCCGAAAATCATCATTAGTTTTTAGAGACGAATAATTTTAGGTTCAAATCAACATCAAGATATATAAGCTTATAATGATCTCTTTCTTCATTATATTCGAGGAGCGTTGATTTATTTTTGTTTTTCTTTTGTTTTTGTGTGAATAAATTACATCTTTTTGTACAAATTTCAATTTGACAGAAGACAATAAACTAAAACAGTTACAACGGCAACTAAGATTCGTAAGTGCAATGTTTTAGAAATAAATGAAAAAAATCTTGTGGTTTTGTGTGCACCTCGGCCTGAATTGCAGCCTCAGCTACCGCTTCGGTCGCAAACAATAGATTCGACCAAAAAAGATTATCTTCACGGCCTTGATACACGAATAACTATTTCAACTATTTCAGAATATTTACAATTCAAGTGTTTCAAAAACATATACATCTTGAAAATGATCATAGGTACTAATTTTTTTTCTAATTCCATATTACCTAATTTTCAAATTATTGATAGTATTTTTGGAAGTGAGTCATAAAATACTGTAAATATTATGGAGTATGAGCAAAAACAGAATGCAGGAGACTCGAAAAAGAATGGTTGTAATTAACTCATGGACGAACTAACGTGTACGTGATAATGAAAGACAGAATTCAAAGATTAGGGTGATATTCGAGCATTGTTTGAAATATCAGTTTCAATTGCATGAGAAAAATGAAGGTGTCCACATGGCCATGATAAATGGATATTGCCGTTGGCAACTGAAATTAACGTTGGCGGCAGCATTGTGTTTATAAAATGGCGAATCAAAAGTGGCTTACGGCAAGTTTGTAGTCTGTTTACAATGTAAATACGTTGATAGTCACCGAAGAAATATTCATATTTTATTAAATGATTTAATTCAATTCCAATTGTGCGGGAAAGTATTGACTTTCTTCTTTCATAATATATAGTTTGTTCTTTCAAAATCATCTTATTTATATACGGTTTTTAGTTGTAACTGGAAGACTGCGTGAAGTTATAAAATTCATAGCTCCAAAGAAAATAATATTACGGGGAAGTTTTTACGATATTTTTGTATTGTAAATTCCAGCTTTCAGGTTTTCTTGTACGAATTTTTCTAATCCACACAGCTCGTTTATCAACTAATTCGTAGCTGCCAACTTTATTTACTACAGATACTTTACCCCTTTTTAGGAAAATTATGCGAACTCAAATCCACATTTCTATTAAATTTGGAATGACATCCATAAACACAACAATTTTTATCACCAATTCTTCGTTTAAATTCCATATTTTGAAGAGTATAGTCTTGAGAAAGACTAATTTTGAGGCTATATAATGTAACAATAAAGTAAAAAGCCAAGCATTTTTCACTGAATTAACTTGAACAAATCCATTAAGAACTATTGTAGTATAAAATTTCATATAAACAATCTCAAAAAAGCCACTAAATATTGCTAACAAAACCAGTAACATAACATACGATTATATGGAAATTAAGATTAAATCTACTTTACAATATAGTTCCGCTTATAACCGCTTGATGGCTACGGGTTAATTTTAGTTACCAATAGAAAATTATTTTGTAAAAAAAGTCTATTAGTCACATATGCACAATCTTTGCATGTTTGTTTTCAAGTTATTCATTATTCTTAGACTGCATAGTGCAAGTACGCAACACAATCTTCACTTGCGTGAGTTCTCTGTGAGGATTCAATGAAAATTATCTTCGTGATATTATTATATTCTGCCAGAAACCTCCTGGGATAAACATACATATTTTCATTATGCCAATTTTCTGTGTATGCAAGCGTACGAGATGGAAATCTATGGCGTCAAAATTATACATAAAATATATGGAATTTATAAAATGAAATGTTGTCTTGATCTCAAGATTGAAATTAGTAGAGATGTATTGAAAAATCTAGCATTGCACTACTTACATGTGAAGAATAGAGAATCAAATATTGAAAACTAACAACAACTGGACAAGAGGACTAAACCAATCATAAAAAATAATCAAAAACTCTTGAAAAATTAATAGATAAAAGTGAATATGTATCATCAAAAAGGATGGAGGAATGAAATAATTGACAATGATAGAAATATTCTTCGCAAAACATGTGAGGGAATAGATAAATAAATAAATGATCAACAGATGAATAAATTCTTTGAAATTGGAAAAAATATAAATAAACATGGAGTGTCATGGATATGAACACTTGATTATATTCGAATAATATGTACCTAAATTTTGGGTCTGTTTTTTTATTAAGAGTGTTGTTATGGAAATTTATACGATTGACTACTCAATAAAATATATATATATATATATATATATATATATATATATATATATATATATATATATATATATATATATATATATATATATATATATATATATTCTGATTAATTGTTTAAATATATATATATATATATATATATATATATATATATATATATATATATATATATATATATATATATATATATATATATATATATATATATTCTGATTAATTGTTTCCTTGGAATCAGTACTTTGTACTTTTTGAGATCAAGTGTTGTTCAATTCCTATTCGTTTATTTCAAATCCACTTACAAAAGTGGAATTCATTAATGTTGATCGAATATTCACAGTCAAATTGAATTTTTTTGTTGTCAATTTGTTTCTTGCGTGGTGCAATACCTATAAAATGATGCTTGTAACACGCAAGTGGATTTTTATAGAAATTATATGTATTGTAGGACACAAATGCATTGAATATTTTTCATATTCACTTGTTGAATCATTTATTCACTTGTATTAGTAGAAATGTGATCTACTATAAAATTGTTATTGATATTTTATAGTGCAACTAACAGGCGTAGAGTAGCGAGGACGGCAAAATTTCACAACTAATAATATTCTGTAGGCTGGACAAAACGTTTGAACCATTCCATTCCATGTTTTTGTGGCACATGAAATGCAGACCGATTGAAATGAGCACATAACTTTTTATTATTCAATTTGACACAGAATCGAAAACCCTTTCTTTAAGGATGTATAGAATTGAAGGAAGAAATGTTTTTCACTTTTCCATCATAAAAGAGAATAAGATCTATGTGAGACGCATATAAAAATACTAGCTTCTTTCAAGTATTGTCAAAATAATTTCCATTTCTAGTCTAAACGAGTTTTTCTCCGCCACAACAATAGTCTTGTACATAATAATTGAAGTAAAATACTCTCGAAATTCTATCTAATTATTATGTAGGTACAAGAACATTCACCTATCAACTTTTTGAGAACAAGCCACATATACAGAATCTAATCGATAAAATTTATTGCACTTGGTATGTATATAGTAATTGGAAAAAATATCAACTATGAATTGAATTCAGCATGTTCGTGACCAGCATACACTGGAATAAATAAGCACGACAATAATTAAAAATCTGCATTCAAATGGAAGACAAAACAAGCAAATATAAATTAGAAACTACAACCAGTTCAACTTTTACTTTCAAACCAATTACCTACACAAAATTCAGTTACAAGTCTTTCACATATTAAGATATTCAGAACGAGCAAAATTAAGAAATATAAAGCTTAGCAATACCACATTTTATATCATGATTTATTCAAATTACAAATTGAATTCTTTTGTGTTTATAAATTTCAAGATACAATCGGTAATACAAATTCTGCTTTTCCTAATTAATAATTGATAAAAGGCGAAAATTGGACGATAAACGATAAAGCACACGGCTCTGGTAATTTTAAATAATAAATTGCATTAATTTGAAATGAATTACCGCGCTCTCTAAAAACCAGTTGCTATGTATTTATTGTAGGTGAAAGGGATAATTCATGTTCAAATTGTAAAAGTATATCATTGTCTCTAATATAGATTTGAATAGAATATCAAGCTATTATCCTGTCCAAATTTTTATGGGAAAACAGAAATATCGGAAAAATAAGGTACATTTATGCAATGAAAATCGAATATTTGTTCTTATAGAATTTATGGAAATCCTTCACCTAGAAGTTAGTAAGGTTGAATAAGTAAAATATTAAAAACGATGCTAAAGTTTGATGAATTGAATAAATCACTCTTTATGAGGAAAATTCCAAATGTCTGTTGTATCAAGTGCACGTCCAGCTCAGCCAATTGGTACGAAAATACAAGATGACCATTTGAATGCTACAGGAATTTAAAATACTAAATTTCAGTATCCTACGGCTAATCATTCTAGATTTATGTGGAAAATTCAAAAAAAGTTTCAGATAAAATGCACTTCCGGTATAGACGATTACAACCATATTGCGAGGTGCACATCAAGATCCTATACCAGTCTTATATACCTTTCAGCATTATACGTTTGACGGATTTTGAGATTTGCGAGCCTTGCACATACATTTATACATACGTACATACGTACCGATATCAAGCCAAAAATAGTCAAAATGAATTCAGGGATGCTCAAAACGGATATATCCATCAAAATCTCGATTTGTGAATTTTGCCGGTTTCACAATACTTTCTTGTACTTTGTACAAGTAAGTAATAAAAATTAAGTGAAATATTATTGGGTCAAGTCTTGTTGTAGTCCATTGTCAATTATGGAGGAGAGTAATACTAAAAGAGCATCCAATTTTTCATTTTCTTAAATGAAACCTACGTGGCCGACTCCCGGAATCTTCTTCCTTCATGTCATAGTTTTCAAGATACTCATAATTTTCATGATATCTATATTAAACAGTGATAACAATAGATTATGTTACAAAGCTTAAGGTTTAAGCGACCAACAGTTGATAATTTAGGTTTATGGGTTCGTTTAACTTCGACTGTAATACACTTATTTTTAGTTCAACCGAGTTTTAACTTCAAACCAGGTCCAAACTATAACTATAATACTGGGCCTTAGACCCAGTTGTAATGTTTGGTTCACCGTTAGCGTAGCATAATTTCCTAAGTAACGATTGTTGAAACAATTGTTACAAAAATAAATGAGGTATGCTTAGGATAAATCAGAAACTTTGCAGCCGGGCCTTAGATGTAAAAAGTTATGAATAATACTGAAGACAAAAATCCAATATAAAAGCTGGAAAAAATCTATCGATTACTTTGACACACATTTTTATTCAATTGCGATATTGATTATATTGTCACAGATTTTACTGTGAATTTATAATTTAACACAGGTTTCAGCACACTTCAACTTTACGGATTGCCGCACAGTATGAAAATCGATAACTGTCGCTCTTCACTTGACTATTTCCTTCTTTTTTACCTCGTCTAATATTCTCGAATATTCTGAACTAATTAGAATGCCGTCAGTCAGCTAGCGGACCAATCGTATTAATAACATTTCGCAACAATGAACCAACATTCAAATATCTAAGAACTGATAAAAACATTCTTTACTGTTCACAAACACTAACTTAGATGATAATCACAACAATTTATTATTGCAAAAAAATTAATGCCACAAGATGTTTCATTTTTTTTTATATTATGATTCTGAGCGAATTTACAGTTTTTTTAGCTGTTGACAATGAGATCTTATAACTTCTTTGTATAACTGATAGTAGTTACACAATCAAAGATTATAGTTTCTAATAATGTTGCTAAAAAAATATTTCTTTTCTAGTTGATGGTCAGCCAAGAGCCATCTACTCCTGGGTATCGAATACGGATAGATCAAGCTATTACAGTTTAGCAGTGAACGGACATACATTCTATAGGTTGAACTATCCACTTCGCCTGAATCGTTGGTACCATTCGTGTCAAAGTTGGAATGGGCGTACTGGAGAATGGCAGATTTGGGTTAATGCTGAACGAGTTGGAAGAGGATTCCATAACAGAGTAAATAAAAATTTGTTTTAGTTTGGTAACTTGCTCCAATTTTTCGATAAATGCTCCAAACAGATTATCATCTATCAATTTACTACTCCATCATGACGATAAAGCTTAATTTATCCAATTATTCATTGCAATTTATCATGAATAAATGAATATCAATTATTCCTTTCACCTGAAATGACTGTGGCAAACACTTATAGTGCACTTGAAAGATTGATTAGCATTTCTTTAGCCGTACGGTGCATTTACCAATCGTTAAGTCACAGGTACTTTTAGTTTTTGTGGAGAGTACGCCACAAAGAATATTATAATCCAATGAAAGTCTTACTGACATTTTGTCATTATTCAATCCCGTGTCCTCCGGATCACAAAGCCAGCATATTCGCACTGAGCTACAAATACTCAATAATTGAGAAACTCAGAAATTTGATAATAATAATTATAATCGGAGAAGGACCTACGATAGAGCTGGAAGATAGCACCCGAAAAAATATTATACTCTTTAAAAATTTGCTTCTGTAGCCAGGAGAACATTATTTGAGTAGGTATTCAAGAAAATTCATAGATTTATTCCAACATCTATTGAAAATCCAAATCAAAGATGTTCGTATATCTTTTCTATTATTTTGACCTGCAATTGGTACAAAAAATATTTGAAAAAAACTAAAAATTAGTCCTTTTACTCTTTATATTATGTTTATAAGTACTAGCTCTGATTAGATAACAAGTAGAATACCTCATCATATTTTCACCATATTGGCCATCTCACGGGCGGTGTAAATTATGCAGAATATAGCTTTTCCCACTTTTTAAAATTGGGATATGTCATAAATGATGAGTTGTAATGAAAAAAGAATAAATGATTTTATTGTAAAAATTTCATAACCTACAAGCTTTATAGGAACCCTTTCCAATATATATGCAAAAATAGTTATTTGTGTATCAAGGCCGTAAAGGTTATCTTTTTTGGTCGAATCTGTTGTTTGCGGCCGAAGCGTAGCTGAGGCTGCAATTCAGGTGAGACCAAAAAAGAACTGTAGGCCGAGGTGCACACAACGTTTTTTAGGCGATCATTACGAAATAATTCAAAATCACATAATTTTATCTATTTATTTCTAAAACATTGCAATTGTAAATCTTAGTTGCCGTTGAAATTGTTTTATTTTATTGTCTTCTATCAAGTTGACATTTAACAAAGAATGCGTATTTATATTTTGAATTGCAAGAACTACAGAGGTTGACGGAAGAATATATGTACTATTTAAGCGAAAACTGTTTCTTAAAGAGTTCATCAAGCTGCCTATATAGGTAAATATAAAGTGTTTATGAAATATTTTTTGACAGATCAGTCCCAAAAAGTAATATTTGACAGATCAGTCCCAAAAAGTAAAATTTGACAGATCAGTCCCAAAAAATGAAACTTCACGGCCGCAAAAGAAGCCATAAAAACACCTTTTTTGTCATGATCGCCTAAAAAATATATTTTGAGACCTACGACCCTGCCGTTATGAATGCTTATATCAAAAGGATTTAAAGCCACAAATTGGATAAATGCATTCTAGTCCACGAGCTTGCTGAAAAAAATCCGGCCGATCGAGTAACAAAATGAAATGTTTTTCAAACGTTAGTTCTCACCGAGGCAATAAGAAAAGTCATGGTGAGCCTAGGCAGAAGCTGTGCACAAGTATAATATGATTTTTTTTATGGTACATGTTTTGTACAGCAACTATACCAATGGCGTAACACTATAGAATTACTCTTAAAATTTAGGTGTTACTGAGTGAAAAAGATATTCTTTTTCACTTCTTAAGCCTTGACACACCACTTTTTTCAATCTTTCTTGACTGTTATTTAATCTATCGAGTAACAGCTTCAAACTATGATCAAATAAAAGTTTAAATATTTCTGTATCACAAAAAAGAAGTGTGCCACGTCTATGCCTGTTACAAAAACCTGGCACACCACTTTCTTTTCTCCAAACTTTTTGCTATTGTCACCTGTATAGGTGTTCTATGCGTATACAAGCATGCTGCACGCAGATAAATTTTGAAGATTACCGTTCTAGGCCTAAGTCAGGGTCCCTATAAGGCACTATAGTTGATTATGCTACTGAGAGAAAACTTACATCAGAAAAAGATATATATGAACGCTTGTAAAAAGTGGTGTGCCAAGGCATAAGAACAAGATTTGACGAGGTACACAGATATATATTTTTTTCACTCGGTAACACCTAAATTTTAAGAGTAATTATTGGTATAGTTGCAGTACGAAAAATGTACCATAAAAAAATCATACTATACTTGTGCACAACTTCTGCCAAGACACACCATGACTTTTCTTATTTTATCGGTGAGTACTAACGTTTGAAAAATATTTCATTTTGTTATTCGATCGTCCGGTTTTTTTGCAGTCAGCTCTCGCTCTATTCGAAAAGTATCAAATGTATCTTTCAATAAGAAGATGTCTCTACATTCGTGAAAGAATGGATTTTGTAGAAAAATGGACCCAGTAGTCCAGATATCTTGCCGATCGAAACCTTATAGCATATCATGAAAAAAAAAAAAATCGGATCACAGCACGCATAAAAAGTTCCTAAATAACGTAATTGTCTGCAAAATGTAAATAGTCGATAAAAGACGATGTCTTGCAAAATAAAATAGTATTGGATTTCCGTAGGTTTTCTGTATTTTGACAATTTTAGAATATGCTCAAAATTTTGCTATTTCTGTTAGCTGAAATATAGCTTAATACGTAAAGGGTGAAAGTACAAGAAAGAAAAGGTGTTTAATATCAATTATTACTTATGATAAGTCTTCATACAATGTAGTAGAATATTTATAGCATTGGATATCAAGAAAATAAAATAGGACATTTTCGTACAAACTCAGGCAGCCATAGAAATAAAAAACGAATGAAGCAAACTTTCATTCAGACCAGTGGCGTGCGGTGACTTTCTGTGATAAGTGTGCACAGTCGGTGGTAGGGAAGGGGATAGATATATACTGTATATAAGAATTATATTCAATTAAACCCTTGAACTGCCTAAATATTCTTATCTATTTAATTCACAACAAAGAGTGAGCATAACCACCAATATAGCTTATTTTTCTGGCAACAACCATAAATATTGCAAATTTTTTTATATATTTTAATTTGAAAATGTCGCACGGACTGACTGCTGGCCATTTATTTTGATATTTTGAGTCAGCATAGTTTCTGGAATTCGCCTTGTAATGATAACGTACCTATTATGGAGAAAACGTCTTAATTCGTCCAAATTGACAGGATAATCTCAAATTATGACACTGATGACCTTGCTGATCGGGTTTGTATTTATCAAACACTGTATCCCTTTTACCGAGGAAGCATTGAAGAAAAGCGTGAAATTAGTTTTGCCATATTAAACATGTTGAAGAATATGTTACTGACAATATTAAGAACAAAATTATTGCGAAGTGCATCTGACAAACTTCTATCACTGAAACATCTTACAAATTAGAGATAGAGGTAAATTCATGAATTCCAAATCGATGATGAATATTTTTAATTTCACAATTGAATTACAAAAATATTTGTTATATAGATTAATAAAGAAAGACAGACAATACTCTATTTACCGCTTTGATTCACTTCATTCGTTTTTTTATGTTATAACTGCGTACATGAAATCTATGAAACTATATTTCACCTGAATCATCCTTAACACAATAGCCTGAAACAGAACAAGCGTTTTCCTATGTTTTATATGCAATTATTTTCACTTATAACTACAATACTCAATGACAGCTCATTGACGTATTCTGAGAAATGGAGTTCAATGCTCACAATGGTGCTCACAATGAGCGCTCGCATCGATATTTGTTCAAACTCCGCCCCCTTGCACATAGCCTATTCAGATCGTCCACTTCTGAGCAAATCGACAATATTTCGTGTTATTGATAGATTTAATAAAACAAATAGGCCCGGTTCACAGTACATTTTTTAATTCTGAATGAAATTAACATCGAGATTAATTTAATCACACAATTAAATTTCTATCGGTTTACAGAAACAAAATCAACGCGATTAAGAGTTCGATTAAGTATTTCAAAATTAATAAATTAATCACGAAGGTTGGCAACATATTTGAATACAGAACTAGCTTCATGCTTATGTTATATGCAGGTTATGTGAATTGACAACTGTCAGATTGAATAATTTTCAGACTTGTACGATTGCGCATGTAGAAAGGATTTTTTAAGGAGCAACCAAAAGTGTGTTAAGAACGTAACAGAATTAAAAAAGAATTTAACAGAAAGAGAAAAAGGAAATGCTATTTACATTTTAGCAGAGTATGTATATTTTCCATAAGTAAATAATGTTTTATTTTATATTGCATCGGTTACATTTTTATTCTTTGGAATTGCAATTGCTGTTTTTATTCATCCACTATAAATCGTTACGGTGATTTCTTACAGTTTCCTTTTTTCTATAGACTCAGATCTATGCTTGAAAATAAAATCACCTATGGAGCGTCTTTGAAAGGGAAAGTGAAAGTTTGGGATATAGCGATTAGAAGATTCTGCAGTATTTTCGGCTCCCAGGAGCACAAAGCAGTTTGAACTCAAACAATGTTATTCAACTAAGTTTTTATCACGTGAATGTGTGCACTCTATAAAAAATTTTCTTGTGGTATGGTCAATAAATAAATGTCTCAAGCAGATTGGGTCTTTATTGAGGCAGTACGAATTGCAGTGTTTTCATTGAAGTTTACTAAGATTCCTGGCCCTTCAACTCCAGCGTGCAATTTCTGGCGCGATTGGCAGCTCGTCATCAATGATCATATTGTTGTATTAGGCAACGCACAACAAGCAACAATAGATTTTGAATTTTAGTTTAGAACTCCTTTCAATAGTGTTTTCAGTCGTTTTATGCGAATTGTTATATGCTTCTTCTGCTACGGTTCGTAGATTTAGTCAAGACGTTTAAATGAAAGAATGACAAATGAATTCACTCAGTAGGAAATCTTCACCGTAACGTCCTTCCTCCAGATCAGCACATAAAACTGTCATTGAGAATACTGCTGTTATTCACACTTCCAGGCCATACAAACTCTATTCCGTATTTTTAGATCTACATCACATACAGCTTGTACAATCATTGCAAAAATATTTTCGATCTATGAAAATCTTCCTTCCACGACCACCAGCAAATTTTATTTTCATGTGAATGCAATCTGTTGCTCCTATTACTCTAGGTACTTTTCGAATCCTACAGAAACCCAATTTCACAGATTAAACCTCTTCTGAAGTAGGCATTTTTATATATTGAGGCTCTCGTTGTATTACTTTACGCACTGCACGTTTTATAATATTGAGAACAGTAGATTTATGCACTGCAAAGGAATCGTTTAATAATTGCTGAAAGCACTGGTAGCTTGGAATTGTATCGTAAGTAAAGTTTGATGAGCTGAAATAGATTTTCTTTGTGTGGCAAGTTTTATTCCAGCACCAATTAAATATCGCAAGAACAAAATACTGCATTTTTCAATACAAAATCTGAGTTTGAAATTCTCATTATCAAGAAGTTCTCTTAGAGATCTCAACTAGGAACTTTTCCACTCACTTCATCATCAGAAGATGATAATAATGATATATAATAACATACAAATTATTTATATCCAATTTTTTATTCATATTTTATCAATTTTCGAGTATCAGACAAATATATCATGAAAAAAGTGACATAATTTGTCAATTTGCAAAAGTTAATCAGGGGAGATACTACGTTTAATTCTGGATTAAAGTTGAAGATAATCACGATTAACTCCTAATTGAGGTTCTATAAACTCATTCAATGTTTAATTTTGGATTAAATGTAATTTAATCGTGATTTAATTCAATTGCGATTAAACTATTGTTTTGTTTTTAATCGGGGTAGAATGACGTCAAGAAATTAAATTAATTCTTAATTAAATATTTAATCACGATTAAATATTTAATTTGCTTTCTATAAACCGGCCCGTAGTGTTTTAAAACGTTGCAAGTGTCTAAGACCTAATGCAGTTGTAGATGAAAAAAGACAAGTGAACAAAATTAATTTAGTGTTGCTAATGATCGTGCAATATGATTGCAACAAGCCGGCTATCCAGCTCATAATGAAACGGTTGTAAAATAACATCATAATGAAGTATTTCCTGACACATGGATTGGTAGAAACGGACCACTACACTGGCCCACACAGTCTCCAGATCTAGCGCCAAGTAACTATTTTCTATCGTGACATAAAATCGAAGATTTAAAAGTGATACAAAATATTTAGATTTGGAGTCACTGAGAGACAGAATATTTTTGGAATGCACTAAAATATCGTACGTCAACTAGCAAATGTTAGACGTTCTTTTTATGATAGATTAGGTTACTGTTTGGCACAGAATGGAGGCTTATTTGAACATTTAATATAAATTCAAGTATCTCTATTCTGATAGTATTCTTTCATTTTAATTTGTGTTATTCACTTTGATTTCAAGTATTCGATTCAAACTTTAGGATAATTTATTATTTTTAATAAGTTCAGTTCGGTATCATAAACTTAATCGTTGTAATCATTGTGCTTATAGTATTATAATTCAAAAATACATATTGAGGTATCATGATCACTGATGTCTGTATATGGATGGTTGAGACTGTAATCCGCCATTGTCGCCTTCAGAGCAATCATCAGCGCCACGGTATACCGGCAGAGGAACTAAAATGACATTTGATAAAACACACTGATCGGATATATTAAAATATAATTTATCAACAGTAATTACACAAGAGCTTTTTATTTTGCTGGATAAATTTCTGTTTTCACGAAACCTTGTTACCTAGCAATTTGACAAGAAAACTGTTCTAATAAAATCACGACACCGTAGGTGGAGGGATTTTATTTTTTGAACAGTTTTCAAGTCAAATTGCTGTCAGGTTACAAGTTTGAGTTATCAAACTGAAATTTATCCCAAGAAAAATAAAATGCTAGAGTGTAATTCGGCGAGATAATTTAACGACATTTTATTTATGGAAAAGTTTATTTAAATGTGCAATTATTGAGAGTACAATTATTATACATCGTTTCACGTTTCATTTGACACATTCCACTTTGTATTCTTTACGATATTCATCAATTCTCCGCATACTTAAAGAAGTCTAATCTATCAAAATATTTGAAATTTGACATACCGTTGTACCTCTTCTAAATACATAATTCTGGTTTTCACAAAATACGATAAATTGTCTACAGATACATGATTTATTGTTTTTTGTATTATAGACACACTTTTCTTGATTTCTTTTATATTTTCTTCAAAAATATTCCAAATTCTGTTTATTTTGCAGTTTAAGCATTGACAAATAATGCAAATGACATTAATATAGTGAATGTTTTGATTTGGTTGCTAGGAGAAAGGTAAATCCTGGTAAATAACGTTTTATCACTTGCAAAAAGTTACCTTCCTTTTTATCCGCTGTCAAAACGATAAAATTGTTTTTTTCTTATGGCTTACTTTATATTGGAGTGGAATTATCATCATAAAATATATTTTTTTGTTTTGAAAAATAACAATACTATTGTAAATATTCAAATTCTTGTAGTTAAATTACCTGCAGAAACATATCTGTGTCATTTGAAGCCTGTAGTATTTCGTCACTTTTTTTGTTCAGCATCGCTGCGCAGGCTAGTTCCATATTTGAAATTTTTTTCCCATAAGTATCAGATATCCATATATAGAGATCGATGATCATAATTTTAATTGGAATTTTGTTTTATTCGTTTTTTATTTCCATGGCCATCTGATTATAGACGAAAATGTCATATTTTATTTTCTAAATATCTAGTGCCATAGATACTTTACTGCATTGAATAAAAACTTTTAATGAGTGAGAATTGATTCTGAACAGCTTTTCATTCGTGTATTTTTGCTCTAAAATATTCACGAGAGCCAATATCTGCACATTTAAAAGAATTTCTGTATTATACTCTTATGTTCCGCGTTTCGTTGCACACTCTGTTTATATAACAAGAGGGTTTGCATTGTATTCAAACCCAACAAACGGCTGCCTTCCTCTTAAACTTATACGGAAGTATACCAAAAATGTGCAAATCCCAGTATTTTAATGCAGAATGCTTGGTACCGCAGGAAAATACAATGAAAAGCAAAGTAAGCTATTGATAATTTCAAAAATCGAAACAAAATAATTGAAAATAGCGTGACCATTAGAATACATAATGGATGCGTCAAAGTGAAGCAACACTTGATTATTTTCTTATAGAAAGATTTTCCGGGAAAGTAAAGATAAGTTTTGTGATAATATGAGAGACTTGCGAAAAAATCCACTATATTGAAAATCATAGATCTTAGTTCTACTAAATCCTTTTAATTAAAATCTTCTAACATTTGGATTCAACGAAGATATGTCTATTTTTTATGTCTTGTAGATATTTTGTAATTAAACAATTCATTTCTAATTTCAGTTGGTAGGACATGATATACCCTCAGGAGGTACAACAATCACAGGACAGGAGCAAACGCAACTTGGAGGAGGTTTCCAAGAAGGCCATGGTGCACCTAAAGGTAGAACTTTTTGATTTCAACCCTGTACTATTTTGTATATGCATGCTGGTTTTCACGAATTTTATTCTATTCGGAGGATATTTTAGAGTAAGCCAAGGTAGGAAAATAAATGCAAACTTTTGAATGAAGTAGAAAATTTAATCTAGTTATAAAATTTATAGTTCACTAAAAAAAAGTACCAGCCATAGCTCGAAGATGTTTCATATCATACTATGTTTCATATTATTTGCGAGTAAAATTAGGCCATAGCCATCTGGTGTGGCAACACGAGAACTACTCAATGACGTATTCCATTTGAAACACCATTTGAGCTAATGTTATTTTAATCGTTTGTTATTTTGTAAACAGTGAGCTTTTGTTATATTTTTTATTTACATCAGTTTCATTTTAACCTCTTTCAAACTTTCCTGATTACTACCTATTAATTTCCTTACTCTTTCTCCATTTATAAATTTTTTTGAGTTTAACATGAGTTTTTCTTCGAGAAAAGTGAATAATGTGAATTTAAATATTCAAAGACTATTTCTAAAGAACATGATTATTTATCTGCAAATAAATACAATTTGAAACGTCCATGCACAAAATTGGAATAATAGCAATGAAATTCAATCCTCAAACTTACAAGTTTGTCAAGAGAAACCACCTTAAATATTATAATAACAAAATATGACTCTCTGGAAAACTGCGGTTTTAACATGAAAACAAGCATGTCTAAAAATGACAGAACGACTCACATCCGACATTTTGGTTGATAACAGCGCCGCCATCGGTAATTTTACTCGCGAATAATCGTAGTGGTTTAGTTCAGCAAGCCACGATAAACAGGAATTATAAACTATTTCGAATAAAAACGATCATGTTTTCCGTTCTATTCTAAATGATTTTGGAGATAAAACTACGCATTAAAAGCGCTAGAAGAATCTGTGTGATGGCAATAATGTTGATGCGAAAAACACAAAAATCTGCCAAACAATTGAAAATTCAATATTCAATATGACCAGTGGAATTCAGGCCGGTTGAGCTACTACTAGAATTTTCTATTGAATGGTAACTACTCACCATAGCATAATATGGATCCATACATATTTCTTTGACCACAATCCTAGTATGTCACCTTGAAATTTCATACTGAAATACATGTTTATATTGTGTGAATTATTCAAAATTATATGTCTAGTTTATCCTAAAACTTTTATTCATCTACAATTGAATTTGATTTTAGGTTCTGGCGGAATGTTGGGTGAAGTAACAATGGTTCAACTCTACTCTGTTGCTCTGACCGCTGGAAAAGCCCACAAAGATCACAAGCATCACCACGCTCATCACGTCGACCATAACGGACAACCAATCACAACACCTCCTCCCCCCACTCCTTCTCCAAGAACCAATCAGGCTTCCCATCCTCTTTTGACAGCTGGTCAAATCAACCCAGCTCTAAATCTCAACTTTGCTAATGGACAACCACAACAACAACCTCAACCTCAAATAATTCCAGGAGTTTTGCCAAATGGGCAGCAATATGAAGCTCAATTAATCAATGGACAGTTCTCTGGAAATTTGGTCAGTCAACAACTTTTAGGAGTTCAGCAGCCTCAGCCTTTGCAGCAACAACAGGCATTTAGTGGTTTTTCACAGTCTAGAGGAAATGAGCCTCAGACTTTCATCCCTTCTCAACAGCAAATCCAATCACAATCTCAGGCACAATTTCAGCCCCAAATTCAACCCCAATTTTCTCAATCAGATGCTCAGTCATATCAACAACAATCATTTTCTGAATCCTTATCCCGACCGATTCCTTTAACCGATTATTCTGGTTCACAACCAGTTACAGGATCAGGTTTAGTTCATGCTTCTTTGGTTAATCCTGCTAATGTACAAATTATTGATTCCACCATCTCGAATCATCAATTATACAGAAGGAACAATGATGAAGGTGCTGTTGGGGAAACGAAACCTGTCATTAAACGACAAGTTCCAGAAAATAAACACAAAAAACGAGAGCTAGTTCTATCAGGTGGCTCAATAATCGATGACGGCCTCTTGGACCCAAATTTGTTGACTGGCTTAGCTACTTACGAAAATAATCAGCCGATTATTGAACAGCAAAAATCCAGCGAAGAAAGAGAGCCAGCAGAAGCTGAAGTTATGGCTGTTATGAATGTATGTGGAGGATGTGACGAAGAACCATTTGCAAAAGCTTTAATTTTTGGATGGAGGTCGGTCCACAAAAAATTATATTCAGGAGCGGTTTATTCACCAGCAGTATCACAGTGTAGAGTGTTTTAGATTTCAATTCATACTCATTTGTAGATATTTCAAATTGTGTCACAATTTATTGCATTATCATTCATTATTTCATTTCATAAATGATCCCAGAAGAGATGATCTTTCCATTATTACATAGACTCATTTTAAGATTGATGACTACATTCATTTTAAGATTGATGACTGCTGTCATTTTAATCAAAATATTTCGTTGAGTGAGTTGTCGCTCAATGGAAAGAGTTGGCTCCAGTGCCTCGTTTTATAAGTTTTATATTACTATTTATAATGTAGATGGCTAGTATTCAGTTGTTTTATACTTTCATATTTCATACTTGTTACAATGTAAACATTAACTATTGTAATAAAAATGCTTTGTTATGCAATTCCTTGAGTTGAAGAAAAAAGTATATTTATCTGAGATCAATAGCGCTAGTTCTCATTCTTATGCTCGAAATATCCTTTAAATTAAAGATTAAGATGGAATTAGAGCCCAGCAGGATTTAAAGTTAACATAAAATAATTAGTAAGCATATAATTATGTTGGTATTAGCAAAGCACGAGTCTACAGTGAGTGCGGATGGCCAAGCGTGTTTGTTCACCTATAAATGTTGTGACGGCACTCGACCAAGAGATCGCAGATTCGAATCCACTCACCGACAATGTGTGATTTGTCGTAAAAATAGAAAATGCAGCTACTTGCATCATCACACTCGGGTGCTACAGGTTGCCTACATATACATCTTTAAATATGTAGCAATGGCACGAAATTCTGATCGGCAGTAAGTTTAACTTGAAGTCAGAAGAAAATTCGTATGCGCATTAGATTTCAGGTACATTTTCTGCCAATTAAGCAATTATTGTACCTGATATTCTCTTTCCGATGTTGAAAATGAATTCGTTTTCCGTACAATATTGTTACAAATTTTATTGTGGATAATTTGTTAACACAGGTTACAGAGTGAATATTTATTTTCTGAACACGTATGAACACAATTTCGCTCACAGTTACTCTAACTGAATCACTGACTGACTCACGGACTGAATCCCTCTCCTACCTCGCGCTTTTATATACGTAAGCCGACAATGGGCCAACATTCAATTGTTCAACAATTGTTGCCTGGCAACCACCAAACATCTAGTGACCATAGTCTGTCAATCATGTCCGACAATTGAACATCGACCTAGTCAGTACTAACTATGATTACAGTTACAAAGAATTCAAATAAATAATTATGTGACCTAATTACTACAAATATTTCATATTTGTAACAATATCTTAGCTCAATATATAATTTCTCTCCTCGTAATTCCGGTTGCACAGTTTGTAGTTCATCCTAAGCATTGCTCAATTACCTTGGTGACAATTTTTTTAACAATCGTTATCTTTATAATTAAGCTATTCCTAGAATAAACCAAGTACTGTGAGATCAGGCCTTAAATTGGAAAATTGTTGCGTTTTTTTTTTAATAAAAGAGTAAATTCTCGGTAATGGTACAGCTGAATGACTAGCGGGTGAATGTACAACCCTAAAGCAGATCTATTCAAATTTTTTAGAGAGCATTTTCACTTTTCCCGATATGACTTTGATACAGTCAAATAGCATTCTTCAGAGAAATCGTATATATTTTCCGAATAAATCCAAAATTTTCAGCCGTAGGATATTGAAATTCAGTATTTGGAATTGTTGTAGCATCTAAATGGTCATATTTTATTTTTGTACCAATCGGTTAAGCCGGAAATGCACTTTTCATAACAGATTTTTCGAATTTGCCGCCTAGTTGCGCACTTCGCATTATGATTACAATCGTCTGCACCGAAAGTGCACTTTATTCAAAACATTTTTTGAATTTTGCACATAAATCCAAAAGATTAACCGTAAAATGTTAGAATGCAGTATCTGAGACGATTGTATCATCCAAATGTTCAAATTCTATTTTCATTGAGATCGACTGAGTAGGAAGTGCACTTCACTTGACAGTCTTAAAGAATTCCTCGCATAAATTTGAAACGATCGGTCATAGTATATTGAAATTTAGTATTTCAGTCTGCTGTAGCATCTAAATGATTGCCTACTATTCTCATAACAATCGACAGTACCGAAAATGCACTTTAATTGAATATATATATTTTTTAATTTCGCATATAGATTCAGGGCTGTTAGCCGTAGAATCTTGGAAACCAGAATTTAGGAGTATCGTAGCATAATAATGATGACCTACTATTTCCATAGCAACCGATTGGGCCAAAAGCGCACTTTACTTGACAAATTTTCAGAACTTTTTGGATAAATTCAAAACTATGAGCTGTGGAAAGATGGATTTTGTGTTTGATTATCGTATGCAAAATATGCAAAATACGTCCAATGATGTACAAGTTGCGTGATGTGCACGTTAGATTTTTACTATGTATTTTCTTTCTTGGCAGGTGGGAGCACGTGCACTCTGCTGCCGGCGCACACGATCCGAAACAATATAGTGGAGTCAACGTATGCTAAGTTTTGAAAGTATGTAATGAACAATGCTATTGAATTGAACTAGTAGTTAGGAGATACGAACTATGTAAAGTGATTTATTTCTCGTACTTGTCCAAAAAAATTAATGCTCTTTGTACAGTTACCATGGCAACTTGTTGAATGTTGAAATACCAAAATGCACCTTTTTTGTGTGAAGTGCAAATATGGCGGCTTATTCAAAGGATACAAGAAAATAATTATTTTTTAGGCGATCATAACAAAAAATGTTGTGTGCACCTCGGCCTACAGTTCTTTTTTGGTCCCACCTGAATTGCAGCCTCAGCTGCGCTTCAGCCGCAAACAACAGATTCGACCAAAAAAGATAACCTTTACGGCCTTGACACACAAATAACTATTATATGGCTCCTTTTGCGGCCGTGAAGTTTACCTTTTTGGAACACATCTGTCAAATTTAATTTTTTGGGACTGATCTGTCAAAAACTACTTCATAAACATTTTACATACGTATATGGGCTGCTTGATGAACTATTTAAGATACAGTTCTCGCCGAAATACATATTATATTCCTCCGTCGACCTCAATAGTTCGTGCAATTCAGGAAATTGATACACATTTTTTAAAAATTTCACTTTGATAGAAGACAATAAAATAAAACAATTTCAACGGCAACTAAGATTTACAATTGCAATGTTTTAGAAATGAATAGATAAAATTTTGTGGTATTGAATTTTTTCGTGATGATCGCCTAAAAAACGTTGTGTGCACCTGGGCCTACAGTTCTTTTTTGGTCTCACCTGAATTGCAGCCTTGGCTGCGCTTCGGCCGCAAACAACAGATTCGACAAAAAAAAGATAACCTTTACGCCCTTGATACACAAATAAATATTTTTGTTTAGTAGGTTCTAAAACGTGAGGATTCATCATAATCTTAAGCTGTCAAAAAAATTACGATAACAATACCTACTTCTTCGATTATTTATATACTTACTTAGGTCAAGGAAGTGAAAATTATATAATATTATAATTTTCGTTTCAAGTTTGAGTAAAGAAAAGTTCAAAATAGTTGTGAATTAGATTAGAAATATTTAGCTCTATCAGTTTCAATGATCTTAATTGATAAAGATAATTTTTAAATTAAATAAAATGCAGGAAATTGGGAGTGAAGATTTGGATTTGGTTCAACTAATTATGATAAATGTGGTATATTCTTACCTTGCTCTTGTGTATGTGCTGATGCTGGTACTCCGAGTCAAACTCTGGTTCTGAGAAGTAGCTCTGATCTTCAAAATGTCCTACTCCTCCTGAAATTCCTGTACCAGGCCCTGGAAGACCCCCACTAATATCCGCTGATTCAAACAAACGAAGTACTGACCTGTCGCGAATATCGCGAAGATGTGATCTGTAAAATAATAGGAGAAAATTAAATATTTGTCAATAATTTTCAAAGCTATTTCCCAAATTCTCCATCATATCTATTATTCGGTAACTTCAATAGAAGAGACTGAATTGAAGAGATGATTCATCAAAGAACACAGATAATTGAACATTGCGTGAAATTCGAACTTTTATTTAGCATTTGAATTTTGAAAGGCTGCTGACTCAAGGCGATTCTCTTGCAATCATTGATCATCTAAGGTTTTGCTAACATAAAGGATGAAATAGTAAGAAGGCACTTAGTGAAGAGTGCCAAATATTACTTTCTCTTCCCGAAAAATTATCTTTTGATGATAGAAATGAATCTGAGTACTTATGTTCTTTCTTTGAATAAATAGTTTTGTATTTAGGATCAAAAATCGTAAAAAAGGATAAAAAATTTCTATGGCATATACATTTCGATGTGCTGATTCACAATCAAAGAGAATTTTTCCAAAACTCTTAAAATTATGGAGGTGCTTCAAAAAGAGTTCATTTCTAGTGCCACTGGTTGACACAAAATTTTCAATGAAGCTAATAAATGAGTATTTTAACCACGTAATTATTGTTGAATAACAATTAATTTAATTTTATCCCTGCGTTTCGTAATAATACCAACACTGTCACTGATCATAAAATTGAGTAGTTGAACATTGGTCTGGTTTCTTTATAAAAGTGGTAAAACATGCCTTTTTATTCTAATATTAAAATGGCCGATATGATTTCTATGGATAGTCGTGCTAATGGAAACACCCTTCAAGCGCGGCGTCTTTATGAAGAAGCCTATCCAAATCGCGCATTGCCTTCATCCAGAAATTTTTCAAAAAGTTCCCAACGGCTGAGGGATACTGTTTAACTACATAAACGTTCTGCCGATAGCGGATGGCCGAGGACAGTAGTTACAGAATAAAATTAATTAATTTGTTATTCAACATTAATTACGTGGTTAAAATACTCATTCATTAGCTGCATTAAGAATTTTGTGTCAACCAGTGGTACTAGAAATGAACTCTTTTTGAAGCAGCTCCATTATTTTGCGAGTTTTGAAAAAAATATTTTTGATTGTGAATCAGCACATCGAAATGTATATGCCATTTTTACCCTTTTTAACACTCTGTATAGGAATTCGGTACACAGCATATAAAAAATTGTTATAGTTAGTTTTTCAATCATTTGTATGGTGATAATTCTCTTATGATGTCATCATAGTTCAATTATTATTCTCATTACCATCAAATTCAATGGTATTTATCAGTGATCAAGGAATATTAGTCCACGGCTTTAACAGAATTTTAGCTAGGAGTTTTTATTCAAATTACGACTAATGAATGTAGAAATAATTCAAATCATAATAACTGTCAAATAAAACATCATTTAAAAATTTTCTAGCCTTGTGGGAAACGGGTTAGTCAGATGGCTCACCAGCTCTGAGACTAAAATATGAAAGCTGTACAGTAGAATAGAAAATAAAACTCTTGACTGAATTCCCATACTTCGTTTTCTTCATAAAATATGAAAGCTTGGAAGCTACAAATATGAAGTTCTATCTAGCGGTGGTATGTAGAACAAATATTTTACTCTATTTACGTTTTTCACATATTTGACATTATTTACGCACTTTTCACACTGTAAAAGTGGAGAACATTAGTTTTTCAAGTTCCATTCTGCCGGAAAATTAACAGCTCAATTAATTAAGTAGGACAACTACATGAGTTTTTATTTTTGCACCACTTTCCATTCCAAATTTCTGCTGATCAAGCTGAAAGAATACTTTACAAGCTCAGTTGATATTGATTCAACTCATATGAGCCATTCTCATGAAATATCTCTTGCTCAATGAATTTACATATTAATAGTATAAAATTAATACATTCCTTAAGAATTGATAGAGAGGTAGAGATTTATCCATGAACACTGCTGTTTCAAGACATCTGCGATATTTAGTGCCATAAATATGAAATAGTCCTAAATATTTACTACTATTTATTCAAGAGAGGAGGGGATGGTTTCTAGAAATAAAAACTCCAAAAAGTCTTCTATTCACACTGTTCTCGTGATTTTATACAATTACGAATATGCACAAATGCACTTGTATTTTTCACACTTTGGGATTATTATACTATTTATTTAATTTTGTTATTTATATGATGACCATTCATTCCAATATTCATCTAAGATGGTATTGAGAATCTTCTAGAAGATGTTTCTGCGAGTTGTTCGTTGTTTGAATTTCATCATTGCATAATCTAATCGTTGCGTAGTGGAGAGAAATTTTGTTTGATTGGTCCTCTGTCTGCCTAGCGCGCTCTGATCAAGCGGAATGTTCCACTACATCAAACAATGGATGAATAGACGGCAAGCCATTTGAGAGGGGGAACCAAGAAGTCTAGAACTGAATACAAGCGATTTTGGCGCGAAATTACATTGTGCTACATTCATGAAGTAAGAATTTCACTGCAATCTGTATATAAATTATTAAATCACAATGAATTTTGGAGAATTGATGTCAGAAGTAGGATTGTGATGGGACGACAAGAAGAATGTCCACCAGTGAAGTACGAGATCAGCTGAAAATGCTGATGGGACAGAAAGCGACTGCAATGGAACACATGCAATTCATGGAGAAGAGAATTACAGAATTTAGGCAAAGTAAGAAATTATCTCAGCAGAACAGATGTAATCAATGGAGAGGAAAATTACTGAATCTACGGAAGGTATGAATATGGCAAAGGCTGGAGAGATTCAATCATTCAAAAGAATGTACCAATCTACGGAAGGTATTAAATCAAAGTTCAAGGAAATTTTGGAGCAGAATGGAGTCACAACAGGACAGAGCCCGAGATTGTGAAGAAATTTGATGAAGAACTCACTGAAGTAAAGTGTGAAGTCAAGCAAGTAGAATTTCAAGTTTTGCGAATCTAATGTGATGTGAAAGCATAAATTGGACACGAGTGCTATCAAAAAGCTACATAATGTATTGGCGCAGCTTCACGACTAGAAAATGTTCTAATGTCTAGGCCCAAATAATTTCACTCTGAAACTGATGTCGTATGATGACGGGGCATTCTTGGAGAGAAGCGCTAATGATAGCTCTTGAAATTAAAGCAGCTACAGAAGCGTCAAGACTGACGAAGGAAATAAGTTGACTGGAGCTTGACGAAAAGGACGGATTCGAAATGAAGAAAATTACGACTTTCACAGGAAGTTGGCAACAAGAGCGGTTTTCTTCTCGATTTATACCAATGTCATCAAAAGTAAGCAGCAGATTTAGATGTTGGCGTCGTCTGAAAAAGAGGAATTACTCAGTGGAACAAGAACGGTCATCTTCAAGCAGTTGCGGAGTATAAAAGTAGCGGTTAATGTTGCTCCGAAAAATTTCCTGGTACCTTCTTGGTTTTCGGTGAAGTAGACAATTTTTCAGACTATATGCTTCTTAGCCAAACAAAAAACTGAAATGGAATAAATTCGGAAACATAACCAGCACGGAAGAATTTGAATGAGGTGAATCGGGTAGTCAACGAACGAGCTGCAGCAAGCTCAGTTGGACGATGCCAATCTGAAGTCGATCATAGAGTAAATAACGACTGACCAGAAGCCCAGCTACCGAGAGAGAGGCAAAGGAAAAGCTGATAGTTCCGAAAAAGTTGGGAAAACTAATTTCAAGACAATTATATGTTACAGGTAGCAGCAATAGATACTTTGGCATCAAGAAGATCCTCAAAAAAGTTCTTAAGCGAAAGAGAATACGAGTTTCCACCGATAAAAGAAAGACCCGATGCGATCTGTGAGCTAACAGCAAGGTGATTTGGTGTGACTCTACATGCCCTACGTTGCAGAGAAGCTGGAAAGTATCGTACGACGTCATGGAGTTCTTGAACAACGTTGTATACCGATTACGAATGGGTAATAGCGAAGGAACAAAGGTCGTTCAAGGAGAAAGTGTCATAAATTTGGAATAACTTGAATTACCCATTGGTATTTATTTGTCATTATAGGAATGTAGCGTCAAAATGCCAGAACTTCAGATCCAGTGGCTTGATCTGTGCGTTGTCTTTAAGATAATAAATATTTTAGATGAACGAGTTTGGAGCTACAAGACAAAAAACTATGAATTTTCATATAACTTAATGAGATATTATTAAAGATTCAACAAAACACTGAATTACAAAGCGGTACGAGACCAAGGGGGATATCTGACTATAGAAGATGATATTTTTCTGAACCTGTGTTTCTAAAGTAACAGTACAAAGCTATGATCGATAGTATATTAGTATAGTATAGTATAGTATAGATTCTATCAATAACATTATCGTACAGTACACTATAGATGAAAAAATGAGGACTGAAAACCGTATAAATTGATGTTTTGGAATAAATCGTTGATTCAGGTTCTATTTGATTGCCATTATAATTTCTTGATGATTTCTTGCGTCAAAGCAGCGGAAGCTGATCTAACTCGGCACATCAAATTTTGTTTCGTTGTAACTGGTGTAGAATATACTGTATCTTTGAGATACCCCCTAGAGAAGAATCACGGTGTCAAGTCCGGGGAATAAGTGAGCCAGTTTTATGGTCCAATCGTAGCTATCCAACGATTGTCTAACATTTTGTGTAGCCGTTCTTACACTCAATGAGTTTTGTGAGCCGGTGCTCCATCTTGATGGAACCATCGTCTTTCATTAAATTATTGTGAATTCTCCAATGGATCCACTAATTCATTTTCCAAAAAAAAAATTAAATTATGCTCCTCATCTAAATTCTCTTCAAAAAAATAAGGTCCAATAACTTTAGCCCCCAGCATTCCAATCCATACATTAAAATTTCATCTTCGTTGATTATTTCTTTCTCCAAATGAATACGGATTTTCTTTTGCCCACACGTGTCCATTATTTCTATCGAATAGACCAGTTTGAAAATTTTGATTCATCAAACCACTGTTTTCTAGACTATTCACTAACAACCACTCGTAGAACTCTTTTCTGCGTTGTGTCATTATGTAAAAATAATGGTTTAGATTATATTTTTCCAAAATTCTCACCAATTTTTGAGAGTTTCACGTGTGGAGGCAATTGGCTGGTGGCAATATAAGCTGAGACTGCAGTTTCATTGCTTTATTATTCATGATGAGATGCTGGTTCTCACGTTTCAAGCAAGCTTTTATTTCATCTTTATGAGATTCGCAATTGATTTATAACAAATTGAACAAATCTTCGTTTGTATAATTATTTTCTTCCATATCTATTTATACAAAAAATAATCGCCAAACACATAGATTGTAGTTCACAAAAATTAGTAGAATGAATAACTTAACATTTGCCAGCTTTTGTTATTTCGTTTTTCATCCATATCCTATTGTACAATAATGTTATCAATGAAACTTATTTTAAATTATCTATACATGTTTTTCAGAATTATATCATAATGAATACATTTGTTGGATTAAATCCTGTATTTATTTTTATTTTTTGACGTTTCGACTCTCTATCCGGAAGTCTTCATCAGAAAAATTGATACAAAAATGATACAAAAAGGCAAGTATCTAGATAATTAAAAGTTTAAAATTAGAAACATATAGACTACTAGTTGTGGAAACGTGGGATCCACATTTAGTGCAAAATGGACAAAATTCCTCAGGCATTTACCCAAAGTCTGAGTAAAAATCATGTAAAACCTCAAACAGAGTAATCAATGATATGAGTCTTGACAATTATCATAGTGAAAAAAGATTCAATTAATATAACACTAACACCATGTTCCATGTCTGTCAACGCACACAGTTCCAAGATCAGAACATGTCATAAAAAATTTCAATAAAAGAACTAAGTTTCAATAATATACATCAATTGGCAAAAATAAGTATCAAGATAAATATTTCACAAATCAGGTATGACTATGTATTATTTTATTTAAATATGTTTTTACTATAGTAAATGTCAAGACTCATATCATTGATTCCTCTGTTTGAGATTTTTATGTGGTTTTTCCTCAGACGTTGGGTGAATGCCAGAGGAATTTTGTCCATTTCGCATTAAATGTGGAATTCATGTTTCACCTCTAGTAATCTGTATATTTTAAATTTTTTACTATCTAGATACTTGCTTTGTTAATTTTTGTATTATTTTTCTGGTGAAGTCTTCCGGATACAGAGTTGAAACGTCAAAAAATGAAAATAAGTATACAGATTTTAATCCAAGAAATCTATTTCAAATTTATTTCAATTTCCATCGCATTTTTCTTAGTATTTTTATCATGTAAGTATATAGAATGTTTATATGGATGAATTTAGAAAAAAAAATGCTATCGAATCGTTTTTCATATGCAAAATTGTATCCAGAAATTCTATAATTCAAACCATAGTTATTGAATCTATCATACACATAAGTGAGTCGCCATGAGTGCCAGAACCATACCTAAATTTCCAATATCGTCTTTATTCGATATCAGAAATTGTTATTTTACACAATCATCAAGTAGCAGTGAATCATTCATAACTGTAGAACAGGAATTCATTTACCTAAGGTCTTCTAATTCGTAGAACATGTCTTTGGAAGAATCATGAATATAAATTTTAACAAGAGGTGAATCTAAATATTCCATAGTAAGTTGCTTAGGAAACGAGCGAACGAATAGTGCCTTTACGGTGTCTATTGAAGTTATTTCGTTTGGAAGTAGAGCCCTTTTGGTTTCGTTTCGATATTGTAGAAATACCAGTCCTGCAACAAGCAATATAAAATAACATTAGAATTCAATTATTGCGAAATTGAATATGAAAACTGTTTCATGATCTACTTAGTATCTATGACAATTTCAGGTTGGATACTATCACAGACCGAGAACAATTTTTTACAGGTTGCCATTTATAGAAAAGATACAGTTGTAAGCTTGAGAAATTTGCATCTAAAAATCACTGTTATTATTGCATATTGAAGTAGTTATTTATATATCTAGTGTGCAAAATTATATTTTGGTGCTTGAGAATGAAAGTTTTTTGTCGAGGCGGCAGCCGATAGACAAATCATTCGAAAGCTCCAAAGATATCTCAAGCACGAGTTAGATACAACATTTTTCCTGCAGACGTCAAAAATTTATTAAAAAAAAATATATGAATCATATTAATATGCAAAAATTAGTGGAGATCTTTCTTTTGACAACGTGCACGAAGTATTTTGTGCACGTTGTCAAGATAAAATCAGTGCACGAAATACTTCGTGCCCGTTGTCATGATAAATAACTTCAATGCGATATTTCGCATACTGATATTGATGTACAAATGTCATCATTCTTTGACGTCTGTAGAAGAAATGTATTTTAATTAGTAACAATAATAGCTTCTTTAGTGACCTTCTTGAATAGACCGTCAGATAGTCGTAGATTTCAGTGCCCCATTTTGTTTTTTCTGCCTTCAAGAGTTTTGATAAGTATGCATATTTGGAGTATAATAATGCCAAAATTGAAGCTGGACCGTGTGACCAACATAATAAAAATTATTTTTTAATTTTCATAAAAAAAGCATGTTCTGATCCAATTTTTTCGGTTCTGCCTTGTTTCCGGAATGAAATTTAGGGGAAAAAGAGTCAGCGGAAAATAATAGGCAGATGTGTTCCACTTGCCCGAGGGTTTGAAATGAAGGCTCGATTGTGCAAAAAAATTATATCAATTGTTCACGTTTTCTTCTCGCTTCTGCCGTTTGACTGTATGAACGTTGATATCATGTTTTCATACATATCTTGACTTTGTCATTCGAAAACCTTATGCTATTCGTTTCTACGAGATACTCATGATATCAACTTTAATACTACTCAACGGCAGAAGCGAACAATATAATTTTTTTGCACAATCGAGCCTTCTTTTCAAACCCTCGGGCAAGTGAAACACTTCTGCCTATAGTTTTCTGCTGACTCTTTTTTCCCTAAATTTCATTTCGTTAACATGGCAGAAGCGACAAAATTGGATCACAACATTTACAATTAATTTTTATTCTGTTGGCCGCACGGTCCAGCTTCAATTTTGGCATTATTATACTCCAAATATACATACTTATCAAAATTCTTAAAGGCAGAAAAAGCAAAATGGGACACTGAAATCTACGACTATCTGATGGTCTAAAAGTCTACCATTTTTTCGAACGTGAGGCAAGTTTGCAAAATCGACTGAAAGCATATAGTAAGACATTGCTCCGAGTTACGCAGTAAATTTATCGAAAATTTAATAATAATAAGTAGATTCCGGAGCAGTTTCCATTTTGAATTTTGATGAGGGAATAAGAGATTAATTAGCATTATTAATAATACAAATAAATATATATGACAATATAAAATAGATGCTCGGATGAATTCAGAAAAAAATGACTTATGGGGACGACCTGAAAAACACATATTGAAAAATAAATTTTAATTATTAACAATAAAAAATTGCTAAAAAGTGGTTCAAAAAGCAATTTTTTGTTGCTATTTAAAATCAATTTTTCCATTATGCGTAGACATCTATGAGGATTTCTAAATGCAAATATCTTAAGCTTACATCTTTGAGTTGGCTCTAATTTAGACATATGGGGAACAAATAGTGGTACATTGAAGTAAAAAATTTAAGAATGATAAGTAAATTACGAACAATTTCCGTTTTGAATTTTGATGAGAAAATATTAGATGAACTATAATTATTTCTGATACAAATGAATATATATGAGAATATAGAATAAATGCTCGGATGAATTAAGGAAATGGTGATAATCAGTTGGAACAACTGGAAAAATTGTTTGCTGCAATAGAAGTATTTTTCATATTTTGAGAGCTACTGGTATATTTTCTAACATGTATTGATGTCTTCTTTAAAAATGTATGTTTTGATATTGTGTGATTTTTTATTTGTTCATTGATGAAGAAGCTATTCCATGATATCAATTCCAATGTTATAACAACTGATAAAAGTTTTGTTGTGGGAGCTTTATATCAATTATTATATTCTCATATTTTGCTCCATGTGAACCGATTTCAAAGAAAAATTAATTGGTGGAGCAAGGAGCAAAGAGCAATTTTACTGGCCGGAATGCTTCAGAAAACAGCATTAACGGTCTTTTCAGGCTTGTCTTAATAAGAATGCTTGAATTATGGCGAACTGATGTATGTATAGAAGCTATGCTTCAGAAAGGCAAATGATAGAAATGATATACGGACAGCTACACGTACGCAGCTCCATTAAGAGGATCTGACTACGTTTGTGTATGCTGTAGAGTTTGGCTGAAAAAGTTGTCATAAATTGTCCTAGATCAACTAAGTAGTTTGTGGCAATCAAATAATTCATATATGGCGACGACGAGATTGAGCGTATCGCTAGCGGCAATCCTAGCGTATTCAACAACGGAGTGCAAGCAATACTATCTGACCTTGCCATGGAGCCCCTTAAGGCCCGGCGTTCGGGTGCTTTGTATCTCTCGCACTCTCTGCTAGAGCTGTCTCTGCAAATCATGCGGTTAGCTAATTCAAAGACGGTGAGAAAAGAGCTCAAGAAAAGTCTGAAAATCAGGGCAGTCACGGAAGCGTTGGAATTAACGAAGAAAGCAAGATGATTGGAGCATGAAGAAGAGGAAGAGCTTAAGGTGATGAGGATCACGACTGTCGCAGAAAATCGACATCGACAACGGTCCTCTTTTTGATTCATATTCGAGTAGATTGTTATCTGAAGCGTACTGTTGATTATGGCACTAATACTTTGTCCGGAAACTGAAACTACATAATCCTGAAAGTGGGGCAAAGAGAGTCATCTAAAAGCAACTTTTTATACCACTGACGATTTTTGTGCAAATCTATCGTCGAGAAAACTGAAGTTAGCCAGTTTTGGAGAACAAGAGAGTTCTCCCATCGAAAGCTGAAACCATTGATTTCCAGGTGCGGAGAATGAAAATGGCGAATTTTGTAGCTTCAATAAGTTTCCTGGTATCTTTTCTCTTCGAAGAGTGATTCCGTATGAACTAGACAACGTCCCAGATTATGGAACGTACGCCTGCAAGTCCGGTGAAGTACCAATTCAGTACAAATCCGGAGGCCTCGCCAGAATAAAAGAATTTGGGCCAGACGAGTCCGTGTTGTCATTGAATGAATATAGCAAGCTCAGACGGAGGATTCCGCCTTAAAGCCATCCATAGAGTGAATGAAGACTGGCCCGAAGCTTAGTTATCAGAGAACATTAATGTCGACAATATATTCTGAGAGTAGGAAATGGCTTATCTTACTGAATATGGAAAAGTTTCGATAGAAATAAGACGAAGGAGAAGCTGATAGTGCCGCAAAGATGAAAAAAGCAAATTTTGAGATAGTTGCATTAAGGTAATGACATTGGATACTTGAGCAATCAAAAAGTTCGAGAACGCTTTTTCTGGGTTGGATGCCGAGAGGATGTCGAATGATACTGAAAAGCTTGCGGATGCTGTAAACCAAGCAAGGAACCCAGCATGAGACAGCGTAATGACTTTGAACGTACAAGAACCTTTGCTAATGATTGAACGGAAGAGCAAACGACCTGCCAGCGGCAGGGAAAACCCTCGATGTGATCTACAGTTTGATAGTCTCAGATCTTAGTAAGGCAATTTGATGTGGCTCTACAACACTCCGAGAAGAAGAAGCAATGGTCGCAGGTTGCAGAGAAATTGGGAAGGACTGTACAAAGACGTGAAGAGCTTGAACGATATTGTATTCTGGATACGGAGGGACAAAATTAGACGAAGATCGTTCATGGTGACAGATTGTGGCATCATCAATGACGAGACTCTGTGTTCGCTATTGATGACGAACCATAAGGGAAGGGTAATGTCATAGATACGAAATATCTTGAAGCATTTATTTGTTTGCACCTATAAGTGTTGAATTTATTATCTAACTTGGCGTTTAGAAACATTTCAGATATTAGGGAGTTTTTGCAAGCCTCCGCTATTGATACGGTAGCGCTAACGTAGAAAACATTTTTTTTGGAAAATGCTCGCTCAATAGTGCTAGCTTGAATCATAGTATATTCACAGGAAACTTCAAGGCTTAGCAAATATCAATAACATCACAATGAATTTATTTATCAATTCCAGTAACGGTGCCCAAAGAAAATTATTTTTGACGTTAGCGGTAACGTTTCATTAGCGGTGGCTTGCAAAAACTCCCTATTGTTTCTGTCAGTTGTTGGATATTTGAATGCTAGTACATTCTTAACAATTGGTCCGCTAGCTGACTGACGGCGTTATGATTGTTCAGAGCATTCGAGAATGTTAGACGAAAGTATATAAAGCCACGAGGACAAGTGAAAGAAAAAGTAAAAATAAAATAGTGGGACTAACTGTGAAGTGACAGTATTCTGTAATTTGTGTAAAATTAAACAATCACAATAAAATTTGGGACAATATTCTTAGAAAAGCGTATTCAGATATTATTTTCGCATCTGAGGTACAAATAACGCCTGTAAACCAGAAAAAACAAAATATTATAATGGGAATAATCTGATTCATTCAATCTGATAACTTCAGTTTTGTCCGTATAATATTTCATTTTTCAAGCGAGTGTTACAGTAGCTTCTACGTTTGATATCAAGAAATTCAAGCGTAATATTATTTTACCCAGTGGTCTTTCAAGTGTTTTGCTTGGTGTGCGGACAACCGGAAGCGATGATCGCTGTTTTCCACCGCGTCGGAAGCCAGTGGAGCTGGTTTCCACTTCGGACATAATACCTGGATCGTCGTCGAAAAGCATGGCTGTTGATGGGGGCGGATAACCTCGAGGCATCGGCATCTAGAGAAGCATAAAGAAACATTTTGTGAATAAATTGTGAGAATACGTCACCATTTTTAATCATGTGATTTATGCTGATTTCAATGCGAAAAATTATAGTTCTCAGACATATTTTGGAGCAATATAGAATGTCTCACGATGAACTTACACTATCTATATTTTAAATACTATTCAATATAATTCTACGGAATATCTATATGTTTTCCAACATGTCCATTTTAACTAAAATATTGTCAAATCCGGTTTGAACAGAAATTACTTTCAACTTTCTTATTTTAAATGGAATATCCTATTTTTTTATTTTACTATTCAATTCAGCAGAAAATTTGACATGAGAGATAATGATAACATTTTGCTGTTGAACCAGTCATATTTGGCGTAATTCAATTTTTTTGACTTTTTGTCTGAAATTCGGCACACATTTAAAACGCTGTATCATAGGAACGAGTTCGAATTAACATAATATGGAAACCTGGGACCTGTTGCATAATAAAATACAATTTAATAATATTAGTATTTTTACGTGTATTTTCACTAATAATATCGACTTGTATTTTATTATGCAACGGCCCCCTGAAGCTATAATATGGTAAATCATTATTTGATGATCTATGCATATTTTTCAGAATTAAATAGATTTTTTTTTTGCTATAAATTCTGTATAATTATTTATATTTTTGACGTTCCGACTTTCTATCCGAGAGTCTTCATCAGAAACAATGATTCAAGAATAAACAAGGCAAGTAACTAGATAATTAAAAATATACAGAATAATAGATGTGTGAACGTAAGTTCTACATTTAGTGCAGAGAGGACAAGATTCCTGGCATTCACCCAAGGTCTGAGGAGAAACCACGTGAAACAAGCTCAAACAGGGAAATCAATACCTAGGTAATATGAGTCTCGACAATTATCATGGTGAAAAAAGTTTTAATTCATATAACACACAAGGATGATGTCTTGTTTTATTAATCGATTTATTTTTCACTATGATAATTGTCAAGACTCATATTATTGATTCCTCTGTAATAGACATACCTGATTTCTGAAATATTTGTCTTGATACTAGTTTTTGTTACATTCAAGTAGGCATAATATTGAAACTCAATTCTTTCTTTTTAGTTTTTATAATTATCAAAGTTATATTTTTATACTATATCCATTATAATAAAAAAGTTTAACATTAAAACTTTGACTATACCACTATATCAACTGAGAAATTTTTGAAAAATATTGAAAAAATCATACTGAAAGAGTCAATTCAAGAATCAAAGATCACTCAAAAATTATTCCTCTTGAAGAGAAAACAAGAATATATCAAATTTTGTTATTTGATTACTGTACAAATATTTTGTGATATTTACTGCCAAATATTTGTTATTTATTTATTCATAATTATTTCTTGATATATTTTGTTTATTTATCTCAATTTTTCGCATGAAATCTCATCATAATTTGACCGGTCGGAAGAATAATCAATTTCGGCAAGTTCTCGGATGGATTAGAGTATTCAAAAATTGGAATACAGCTACTTTTAATTCGTACTAATTCTGTCCAACTACATGCCCTGATGCCCTGATTCCAACAGCTAAAGCTCATAATGATGTTAATTCAAGTATGAAATAGGTACAAAGTTAAAAAAGAATCTGACATGATTTTTTTTATTCCTTCAATAGTTTTGGAGTAGATGATGTGGTTTAATTAGCATAATTTGTAGCTATAGTACAATATATGATAGATATATCAGAAAAAAAACACTTGAAAATATCGAAAATTCAGCTAGTCTCTTATAAAAAGATCCAAATAATGATATTATGTGAGAATAAAGTGGACATTTTGAATGCATCTCGTATCTTTAAGCTCAGATTGCATGTGACACTAAGTTTCATGTATTATAATATGTTGATTTTTCAAACACTTTCATAATTTTTTCTAAATGAACTAGACCAACCTTGACAAAACATCTTTTTCATTGCGTATGTTTGCATTCACCATAGCTTGACTTAAAGCTAATGAAGCACCACAAATAATATGAAAATATGAACATCCAATAATCAAAGTCTACAAACCTTCCTTGAGCGTGACTTGGAGCTCATCTGGTTAGCAGCATGCAACATAATTCGGATGTTAATAGGAGAATCAGGTTGCACATTCGGTAACACAGATTCCGAAAACTGTACAAGCTGGCGATTGGAATTTGCCGAGGTATTGATCAATGTTTTGTTGATACAATCAATGCTTTGAGATTTATCACGAGATTTCAAAGTTAACGTTGGATAAGGGGATTTTTTAGGGAGAGTTTGAAAGTGATTGGCATTAGGTGTCATTTTCAAACGCTGTTTTGGAACGATCGGATACTTATTTTTAGTTTTACTATTGTTTACAATAGATTCTGTTTGAATTTGCAAGCGTTGTTGGTTACCTATTGTTTCAAACTCAATTTGATTACAATTGTCTAATTCTGTTTTATTTTCAGATCTTGTTGTTTGATTACATACTGAATCTTTTTCATTCTCGATTTTTTCTATTTCAATTGTTGCGATATTTTTAGTTTTCTCACACTTCTTTTTTTTATTTTTAATCGATCTATATTTAGTTGTCTCTGACTCATATTGAAATCTTTTATTGACACTATTTCGTTCGGTTACAATTTGATTCTTATTTGTTTCCTTGAAACCAGCACTCAGTTTTATTATATCTTCTTCAGTAGGATTATTTGGTGATAGTTTAACAAAATTTTGTGGAGATCCAATATCAGATTTCTTAATTTGCGTTTTATTTTTCTTATTTTCAAATTTAGGTTTGGTGTCTGGAGTTTTTACAGTGCTTTCCAATGTATGAGAGCTAGAACATTTTTGTAAAGTCTTGGGAATCTTTTCTTTCTTGGAAGTTTTGTTTTCGGTGTCATTCAAAACATTTTCCAAACTTTTAGACTTTTTGAAGAGCCGCATTTTTTCAAATACGATATTAATACAGTTAAAAACTATAACACTTTGAATTTTAAACACTCATTTTATTTTTAGAAACGGTACTGCTTCGTTACGTCTTTTCTGTGTGAAATTGTTCGCACTATAGAAATTATCGTTGGACACTGGCCATATGTAAACGCGTTGGTTAGGTTTAATTGAAATGATGTCATCTCATCAAAACAGGATACCATTATAGAGCCTGGATATGTTTAAGCCTTCGGTCATGTCGCAAATGTGTAATTCCGGAAATAAATAAATGTCAGATGGGAAAAATAATGACTGGATGATGTATACAGAGAGGTAGTCAGACGAAAAGACTAGAAGGAGTTTTACGATGATTATTGAATTGGTAGATCGTAACAAAATGATGAATGATGTGATATCTATTCAATTAGATCTGGTGTTGTTTTCTGGTAGAAATCAAATATAATTCACTAAACTGTTAGATTATACAAACTGAAATCTTTTTTCAACCCTGAATTCCTAAATGAAATCTGTATAAAGAAAAGTTGAATCAACAAGTTTCGTTTGTAATATATATTTCTATTAAAACCTGAGAGCATGATTATTTTGGTCTATTTGACAGTGAATCAAATTAGTTAAGAAGACGAGTTCTGGCGAATTCAATACAGCTTATCTTGATGAATTAAAGTGGACGGATGATCTAGATAAAAATTGTACACCATATCAAGAACAGTATGGGGAAAAATAATAAACCTCATTTCTAAGTATAGCTACTATATGAGTTATTCAACTTTAGTAATCAATTTAAAATAATACTTGGGTATTCATTGTTAGCCAAACTGTTCATTCTGTAACACCAATTCGAAGATCTTCGATTTTTTCTATTAACAATATGAAAAGTATTTGTTTTCGACCTTATCATATTGTAATCAGAAGAGAATATGAGATATTGCAAAATTATCCTTATAAATTTGAGCTGACATTTTTCAAATTGCTCCAAGCAGCACCTAATCACTTCTCAAAGAATAAACTCGATGATGTGAATTCGATGACTAGGTAACTGGTCTTTCTACAAAAACTCAACAGTTACGATGGAACTTGAATAGGGTAACGTTCAAGGTTCAAGTGGGGAGAAAAGTTATGTCCATGTTAATACTTGCATATATAGTTTTAGACTCCTTATCAGTTCGTGATCTTTAATGAGTGGAGCTATCGTGCAGCCTTCACTTACATTCTCTCTCAAATATGTAGATACTGTTTTTATTAAAAATACAAACTTTCTTAGGAAGAAATAAAATAATTCGCTCTGAAAAGTTCAATTTTTGCGCAAAATCGTCAACTCAAGACTCAAGACGCCCTACAACAAAATTAACTCAAATAAACTAATTTTAATTAACTTAAGTAGGTAAATGAGTATTCATAGCTCAGTGCAAATATGTTGGCTTTGTGATCCGGAGGTCATGGGGTCGAATCCCACCGACAGACAAAAAAGTTAGTAAGATTTTCACTGAATTATAATGTACTAAGAGTAGCAGTAGCTTGTTGACTGGCAACCGCACTCTATGGCTGATGAAATATGAATCAATCTACCGAATGCACTATAAGTGTCTGCCACACCCGTAGCGGACTTAAGGTGTGGTTGATATTTATTTAATTTATTTAAAATAACCTCGGAAACAGGCATACCATAAGAAACTATACTTGCTTCATTGTTCTGATTCTTCTTTGCATCTACATATCAACGATTTCTTTTTGACATTATTGTACCTTTGCTTGATAGTATCACTAGTATTACATTGAAGATGGCCATCAAGTGGCCGAAACCTGTCAGTAAATAGAGTTCCACAAGATCAGTATGAATGGAAGACTTTTTGGAGTTTTTATTTCTAAAAGCCATTCCATTTCCTTATCATTACATTTACATAATATAGATAACTTGATTAATACACGACATCGTGCAAGATTCTCAAGGCAGGCGAATTAAGATGCAAGCCGTCAAAGAATGGTCGATAACATGAATACGGTGTATGAATCGACCACGTAATAAACTGAGCAAATCTAAGAGAGAAAAGTTAAAAGTTGTCGACACACTGGAAGAAGCGAACAAACATAATATATAGTGATTTTTGGTGAGACTTGTTTGATATTCTACTTTCAAAGTAATAAATGTGACTTCTTCCTTTGGTTGCAGTATTTATGAAAGTGTGCTGTCTTATAGTGTTTAAGGTAAGGAGTTTTACTTCAACCAAATGATACTTGCAATCCGGTTTTTATATAGTAATTTGTTAGATATAAGAAATGTTTCTTGGCTCAGCTCAAATGATGATCATAGAAGATGAGACGTCTGAATCTAGATGAATGACATCGAAACTGTAATACTTGTACATATATTTGTAAAATGTAGATTTAATATAATAGAGATCTGCCGCTCCTGCCATTTGCAGGATGATTCAGTTTTATGATATCAATAAAGGCACAATAATTGAAAAAGTGAAATTAGAATCACTTTAATTAAACCCGTAGCTAATCGTTTCAGGGGGATTTTTGGTGGCCACGCACAGAAGGCGTTAGGGGAACTGTTCTAATCAAATAAATGAATATTCAACAGTAGGTCGGTTTGCTTTTCTTCTGAATATATAAACCCTTTATCCTTACCCGTCATACATAAATAGTAATTCGGGAAGCTTCAATTACAAAATTTCAATTCATTCAGAGTACCGATCACTTGACGACTGGTAACTGAGCCCTACTGCATAGAAAATATGAATTAATTTACCAATTTACACTATAAGTATCTGCCACATCTGCAATTATTCCTATGTTGAATTATCAAAGCCATACAAACACTCCCTCCTTTCTTGTAACTGCATTATTAGTCTAACTTCTAGTACATCGGATATTACATGGGAAAAAAATCACAACATTATTAAACAAATAAATTGATTGAAACATCAGACTGCAATAGAAAATTACTTGATAAAATATTTGTAGTAAATCGCTTTTTATATTACAATGAAAATACAAAGTTAAACAAAAATTATAATCATATATTCGATTGAAATGGTACAGACCTTCAATTATAGTCTTCATTTTTTTCATATCAGCCATATTGAGGGTGCAACCAAAAATTTTTGATTTCTAACTTTTCACTCGTGACCAGCGACCCCCAAAAACATAAGTAATATGAGTTTCATCAATTTATTTCAATTACTTCAGCAATCGGTCATTTCTCAATTTTAGGGTTTGTTGTTCATCGTATAAAAAATGTAGGCGATAATTTTTTTGTGTGAGGATATTTGTTTCATGCCCTATAATAGTTCTCAAGAAGATATAATTGAAGTTTCAGTGATCCAGAATATCCAGTTGAGAAGACGTTTGAATTTGATACCGCTTTGATAAAAACTGCAGTTGTAACTAACCAAAGATGTTGAAAGTAAACTATTTTTTTTCTGCAGATATTTAGACTGCTATTGCAGCTATCGCAGATTTATGAGAACATTCTAGAAGACTAGTGTATGAAGAGACATGAGTCTATGAATTTCAATTCAGATATGTATATGATTATAAGTAATAATTGGATACAGACTAAATAATAGGCAAAACTCATGTGCTTTCTAGTAAGTTGAGAGAACTTAGTGGTAAGGGTAGCAATATAATTGGTATCTCTGACAATGAAGTGGTAAGGTTGATGTGATGGTAAATGGTAGTCCTGTAATTCAAGCAGTACGAGTAGCACTTTTAGGGTTGACTTGGTAGTATCAACTGTGAAACAAACGTTTGGTTTATACAATTTATCTTATTCCGCGAATATAATCAAATCTTCAAACTATTTTTGTAATAAATTTCAACACTTGAATCTAGCCACTGCAGTTTTACCAGTTGAGTTTTAATGCTTAAATGGTATTTAAGACCTTGCCACTTGATGGATGGTGATGATAGTCTTTACACCTGTAGAAACATAGGGTGCCATTCATACCTATACACTATGTAGCCTAACCCCTTCTAGGTAGTCATATTTTATATCTTAATTACCTAATATACAATTTTTTAGAGAATCGGATAGTAATATATATAATATGAATAGTTTCCCTTATGATTGCCTGTTTCCCATGTTGCAGCAATTTTTCACAAGAAAAACTTCCACTACTTTTCTCATAATCGAGTCTCATTCATCAATGTCCTCAACAAAAAATGATTGAATTCATCACTACCTCCTCGTACTTTTAAATGTGCAAATCAAACAAACTACGCTTTGTTGACAATGTTCACTTAACTGAGTTCTTGTTTGTTCATTTGTTACTTGATCAAATTTAAATCACTTATAGTACCATGAGAAGTTGCTTTTTGAGATTATGGATGATTTGTAATGAAAATCGTGTTAAATGAGTGGTTTTATTTGAATCGCAAACGTGGATTTCTATGAGATCCGTTTTATACTCACATTGTTGACATAAGATATTAATATATGCTGCTAGAAAATAAATCAGCAAAGCATATTTTTCTTTTCTACTTTTGAAACTGGAGTTTTTCAACTTCATTTGAGCCTAAACAAAAGGATAATTACAGCTTTAACAATTTTTTAGACAATATTCACTGATCAAGGTATCACATCAAAATTTCATACTGTGGGTATAGCAGATAAGGCAACAAGAACGTATAGGATTGAGAGAATACTTTTTCCAAACAAACGATTCTTGGATTAACGAAGAGTTTTTCTTACATCAGATGGCATCCAACATATTTTTCAGATCGTCGAAGTGAGAAATTCTTGTCTGAATTTATCAATGCAATTTTTTTCTCCGAAGCGCGATCCGAAGGAGGAGCAGATAAAATTGAAATAATAAAAATAAGTGACATGACGTCATTAATTACAGAATAACTTCTTATTATACATTGAAAACTACTGGTTTGAATTTTTCTCTTCTTTCTTACGGTGATCGATGTTTTACTATCCACTGAATCAGATGTAAGATATGAACCTTGAGAAATATTTTCCGATAATTACGGTATTTTTCGGAATATTGTGTTTGTCAATCTTTATGCTTCCGTAAAAATTTATAAATGAATAGTAGAATCTTTTTCCATGTTGGTTGTGGGTATATCAATTTAGAGTACTAATCAGATGAATTCAAATGAAGCTGGAGCAAAATACGGTGAAAAAACTGTTCTCGAAAATATGTCTAAGTCACGAAAAAAATACAATGAACTTCTTGCATGCAGCTCTCATAATGTTAGTAATCATTATTACTTATTTTTGTTGGCGCATACACTTGCATCTGCCGCTGGAAGCCGGATCCACAATGGCCGCGCTGCGCTGTGTCAAGCAGCGCCGCACCTAAACAAACAGCACAAAACCACGCAAAATGGCGCAAAACTGCGCGTGTGTGCATTTACAGAAAGTGTGTTCGCCGACGCGCGATCAAGTTCCACTTTTCGTTGCTCGCAATGAACATGAGGAAAATTGCAAGTGCGGATTATATTATTATTCATCATATTTTAAAGAAGAAAAGAAAGTGCAGGAAGGGCCGTTATTGAGTGACTAATGTATTAAGGAGTAGGAAAGTATATAGAGTAAATGATTTATTGAGTGACATTGTGAATGGACAGTTTCAACATTTTTGTCGGATGTCCTCGATTCATTGTTCAACTCAATCATGATTTCACTCAAAACTCATTTTTATATACAATCAAAAACCCCGTGGAAATCAATAACCTCACTAATCACTCACGTATATATGTATGTCATTAATTTCAAATAAAAATGATCGCGCTCTCAAGATATCATTGCATTCACCGTCCAAATCGAACGCGTACGAACACGCAATTCTTTTTGATGTACCGACAGTAGTCGGATCTTGTTCGTGTTCGCTCGAATTGGCACAGCGCGGCGCAAATTACCGTCCAGACTGATAGCGCCGTTTTCGTTGTGCATTGACGAACAGCAACGAACCGCGCGGCACAGCGCGGCGCGGCCAGTGTGGACCCGGCTTTTTTAGACGGTGTGCCAAGCATAGACTGTCTAATCCCGACTGGTGCTGCTACCATCAATCAAGGAATATCATTGGCAATACCTATTTCCAATCAAAATGCACGGTAATAGCAACACAAGAAAAACCCACTGCTCTCATGACTTCGCTGGAGAAAGCCGATCAAAAAGCTTAGGCTGATATCCTTTTATCAATCGATCCTACTGGACTCAAATAAATTTAAGGTTGCATTATGTCGCGTGATGTTTGGTTCAAATTATATTTAATCTTGATCAAAAGATTTCGCAAGAAAGGTTACATTGCTAAAACAATTGACTCAGCAATGAATGGAAGACGACAATGACGTCCGTGAGCATCTTAATCGCTTTTATGCAGGGTGTAAAAAAATCATGATTTTTTTAAAAAGAATCAAAAATCACGATTTTTATTGAAAAAATTATGATTTTTCTGATACTGATTTAATTTTAAATTTAAATGAAAAATATGTCAAGTGTTTCAGGAACTTCAGGTCGAAGCATGTTTGAAAAACTCAGACAGTTTCTTTATACAATTTTTTATTTATTTCCAATTCTAAGTTAGAATTTTTAATGCCATAATTCAATTTATTCTTTATTTTCTAGTATAATTTTTCATTTTTTATTTAATATGTATATTTTCTATTTCTTATTTTCTTATGATAAGTAATTTGCTTCATTTTGCATTATGATGTTTTTTTTTCAAAAGAAGATATCTTGTTTTTGCTTAGAATCAATGATTTCTTTGAAAAAATCACTTGATTAAAATCTTGATTTTAATCATGATTGAAATCAAATTATATCAATCATGATCAGGATCAAATGAACACTGAAGATATTAAACATCATCATAAAGCATCAGGGTACCTATTCTAATTCAACTTGTCAAGTTGATAACTTAAAAAGGTCTTGATAACTCACTAGCGCACGTAGCGTATGGGAAAAGAAGCTCGTGCGATACGTCATCCGTTACGTATACGCGTTGATAAACTCAGCGACACCTCTGCTAGTGTCGCTACGGAGAAAGCGACTTGATAACTTTGACATTCAGCGTGAAATTGAGGTTATCTTGTATACTTTACGATTGCTTAGAGTTTATTTTAATAAGTTTTGATTGATATGGCGTTTCGTGTGCCTCAATTATTGCTTGTTGAGGCTATTGAATTAAAAGAGAGAAGAGCAGAGAACAGAATTGCGCGTCGATTAATAAGGGATGCACAAGATCCTTTCAGGGCTGGAACTACAACGACTTGACATTGACATTGACTTGATTTCTACTGTCAATTTGTCATGCAAGTTGGACATGTATCCAGTTAATATTTATCACAGATCTTATTTTAATAGAAGGATAACCAGACCTAGTCCCTATCATGTCCCTATTACAAATATTAACTGGAAACATGTCCAATTTGTGTGGCACATTGACGGTCAAAATCAAGTCAATGTCAATGTCAAGTCGTTGTAGTTCCACCACAGGATTGCGAATGCGGAATTATCTTGACGATATCAAAATTAAAAACCAAAGTTAGAACAATAACAACAACAACAACAAAAATTCAACGATAATAATGAAAAAGATTAACTAAAATTGAATAAAACAGAGAAACACACACAAAAAAAGAAGAAATTGTCTTGAAAAAGACAGATTTATCAAAAGAACACAAAAACAACACACAAGAACTACTATCGTCAAAACACAATGAGAAAATGGCGAATTTTCTAAGTAACGGGAAAACGAAATTCATAAAAGACGCGTCCTTATACTACCAACTTATTTATTTTGTGCCAACCTATAAATTTTAAATAACTAAATGTTGATAGTTTTAGCAAGGTCACATGACGTCATTATGACATCATGTTTATCAAGGCATAAGTGTCGCTACAATTAGAATAGGTCTCCTGATACACCACATATTAATTGCATCTATCAGTGATCCGGTAACTATTAGCTTTCACAAGTCAATCGACGTTCCAACTATGGGAGAAGTTGAATGGAAATTATCTGGGCATTGAATTCATTCGTCCAAACGAATATATACTCCTCAATCTGAATTGTTGAACAAATATGGAACATCCGATTACAAGATTGCCTCAACACAAATGGATCCCATTTCAAAATTAACAAAGCCTACCGCAGATAGAAGAAGATGAGAAATTACCTTTCAGAGAACTCATTGATGGTCTCACATATCTCTTAAAGACTAATTGTCCGGACATGTATCATGTTGTTGACTTTTTGGGCAAATTCAATTATTGTTACGACAGATCACGTTGGATCGCAACCAAGAGAGCTTTTAGATATCTCAAGAGGACCGCGAATCTAGGCTGACGATTTAAGCAAGAATACGTCTTAGCGCAAGGTTTCGCTTACGCCGACTAAAGAGGACATCTGGATGACAGAAATTCATTTACTAGTTATTATTTCCTTCGAAAATGTTCTCCAATCTCATGGGATTCTTGAAAACAAGGAGCCGTTGCTCTATCTACAAATGAGGCTGACTACATACTATAGGCCTTTCTGAAATTGCTGAGGACATAATCTATCTCAACAGGTTGTTTATCGATCTAAGGGTAGATCACGATACCAAGATTCTCATCTTCAATGACAACATGGGTGCCCTGAAACTTGCTAAGTACCTACTCAATACCTTGAAAAGACATCTGCGCGCGTGAAGTTGTAACCTATCTTTATCAAGTTTACTTTGTATCACTTTTGAAGTATTTATTAATTATGAAAACCATAGAGGAAGTATTCGCTGTTTCTGTGTTTAACACTGTAAGCCACATTTAACGCTTTTTACTCATCAAACAATTATTATTCTCATTGTGGATACAAGATCAATTGAAAACAGTGGAAGCCTTGTTCACAAGATACAAATTAGATACTGAAATCGATGATCTCAGTTTTATTTTCAATCCAAAGATCATTTGAATATTTTGCTCTGTCTTCTGAGAAGTACATCATCATAATAACAAAGTATGGTCAAATAGTCCACTCGCGATGTATGATCTAATTACGACGGAATATTGCAGGGATTCACCTTATCAACATTATCAAAAAAATATGAAGAAATTTAAATTTACATCTCAAACTAATACATCCTACATTAATAGCAAGATTGCACCCTGCGAAGTTCGATATTCTGGACAGTGAAATTCGTGATTTTGTGAACAACACTTCTCATAAGCACTTTCTTGAATTAAAAATTTCATAAATTGGTTCAAAGTCAAAAACAGTCAATAGAGATTGGTGGCAACAATGAAACAAGGAATAAGGCTGATTCAATCCAACTCTACAACAGGGTTACAAATCTGTCAAACATGGTAGAGAAAGGACCATCCTATGCACCAAGCAAACCCACAGATAGTAAGGATATCGTACAACTTGCAGTCGACACCGAAATTGTCCTAAAAAGACATTATTTGGAAAATAAACCCCAATACATCTTCAAGTTCAAGAAAACAGTACACCAGTCTCCAAAGTCAAATTGTGAGCCAAACAATAACGAACTCAAAATAGTTGGGTCCATTAAAATCAAACTAGATTCTAATGAACTTGTATTAACCCCTAAAAGGAAAAAAAACCAGGAAAATAAAACTCCAGAAAAAAATCCCTGGAAAAAAAGCCCGAGAAAGAAAACCCCTAGGAAAAAAAAACCCCGGAAAAAAGCCCCCTGTGATAAAAACCGCAGAAAGTTTATATAACGAATATTATAAATTACGTATATAAGAGTGTTTTCATTATGTTTGATGATAAAACCTAGAGTTATAAACAACAATTCTAAATAACGCGTAATGTATATTGTAATACAGACATTGAGACAGTCTCTTCTATTTTATTCATCTATTAGCGTCAATAATAATATAGTGGAATAAAACATTTTCTCCAACACTGTTTTGGAAGTTGCATATTCCATAACCAAAAATTAAGTTGGAACGAATGACATTTCAAAAAATCGTTTGGAATGATTCTGTATGCCGTTTGGAATGATTCTGTAAGCCTTTAGAATCATTTCGACGAATCAGGAGCTGTTAGTTTGGCTACTACCATGGTTACTTCCTAACAATTCAAGTATTCATATCTGGATTTGACGTTTGACATTTAATAATTTTTTTAATTTCCTCTGAAATATTGGTGAGTTTCCAAAACCTTGTTAGAGAAAGTATAGTCTACAAAATGTTTGGAATGGCGTATTCCACACTCGTGAACCGTAATCCTTGCCTTCGGCTCGGATTATAAACTTTTCGCTCGTTCAAAATATAGGCCATTCCAATACTTATTGTAGAATATACTATACATACATTATTTATCTTTAATTGTTTTATATTATTTAAAAATATAAAGGCTAGGTATTAGCATATATTGAGGCATTAAATATAGTTCAACATGAAATACAGAAATTGTAAAATATCTCATGTTGTACCAACACAAAGAAAATAAATTTCATTTCATTAGATCAGAAGAAAATATGTAGTTTTTTGCAGTTATTTTTATGTATTAGTTCCATTTGGAAAATTATAAAACTTTGTGTCGTATTTGAAAAATATGCCTTTCAATGAAAATATTTACGTATGCCACTGTCTGGATGATAATAATATTCAAATTTTCCACTTGAAACCTTTTTCCCCATTTGCGACAGTTCAGGAATTATTTACGGAATAGACAATTGACCAAAATCAGTTTCTCGCCATTATTTAGTGATCTCTAGAAACTTTTCAAAAAACCAAAAATATTCTTGAGATTGTCTCTTAAACATGCACAAAAATTGAATGTATGTGAATGTTTTACTCTACTATATTATTATTGACGCTAACAGATAAATAAAACTGAAGACACTGTATTTATGTATGTCTGTATTATATTACATATTACACGTTGTATAGAATTGTTGTTTATTACTCTTGGTTTTATTATCAAACGTAATGAAAATACCCTTATATACCTGATTTATAATATTCGTTATATAAACTTTCTTTGGTTTTTATCACGGGCGGCCTCGATCTCGGCACCAAACTACCTGGATCTTTAATCCTCTACTCGAACTCGGCACTATGCTATGGATCAGGATTTGTGACACAATCGTTCTACCTGAGTTGAGATTTTCTGGACACATGCGATTTCATATTAATAATAAACTAGACTCAAATTTAGCCGTAATTTTAAACGAATCTAATCACACGTGTGACATCAACAACTCAAAAGTCCTGCAATTTCATAGACAGAATAATTTATTCCCAAAAATACTTAAAAAAATTGAAGAATCATCTAGATGATAAAAGCGCATTTTTGACAGCTCATGAATGCTTGTTACTTCAGAGATTTCGCAAATTACCATCTCCCACAATTACTGAGCTTGAAATCAAACAGTTTGGGCAAACTTACGAAACAGCAGCTTCCATTTAGTATTAGTTTCAAGTTGACTATTTGATAGGTACATAATTTATGCATGTACAAACTCAGAAATACCTTTTAATCTTCATTGTTTAGTTATTGACTGACGGAAAGTCAAGTGCTGTACCTTAAGATAATAATTTGATCTTTATCAAAGCTATATAAAAAAAATACACCAGAAGTGAACAAATTTTCATCCAATAATGATAATTCATTCTAATAAGCTTCAAATTCGCGTCAAACAAGTGATTGAATGAATCCCGGATAGATTTGACAACTGTACATAATAATAGTGACATCCACGGCTAAAGTTGTAACTAAATTTTTATCTACTTGAATAAACTTTAGTTGTCATATCCCTAATGTCATATATATCTATGAGCATTGTATCACTTGAAACAAGTAATTGAATGATTTAATCTTTCACAATCACTGAGCTTGAATTGAAGCTATTTGTGCAAACCTACGAAACAGCAGCTTTTATTTAATACCAGTTTCAAGTCTGTAAATAGTATAGTTGCTGAGAACTCAGCGTCACGCCAGCCAGCCAGCCAGCCAGACAGTCAGCCAGACAGTCAGCCAGACAGCCAAAGTGAAGATAATATCGCTTTTTTCCAAAAAATACGCTAAAAATTTAATGTTTTAGTTTGCTCCATACATATTTATATGTTTTTGTAATAATGTAGGTATGTATGTAATAGGAGGTAACAAATTCATTCGAAAGCGCAACAAAATACAATCATTTCGCACACAAAATACAAACAATATTTTTTCGCTAAATGTCAAAAAATAATAGATCAACAATAATTATTGTTTTATTCAGTAAAATGTGGGAAAAAAGTACGAACTATAATTAATTTGCAGTCACCTGGGTATTGTAATCAAAAGTATGCGCAATTGTTGTTTGATAAATAAAGAACTGTCAACAATATTAATTTTCAAATTCAACAATAAGTAGTTTTATGTACAAATTCATATTTCTTTTTTGTTGAATACCTGTTTGTTTTTATCCTTGTAGCATAACTAAGCTGAATTATATTAGATTAGGTGCGTAAAAGTAGAATTTATTTTTCCACCAGCGAAAAAATCAAGAACTTTGCGTATCCATAACAATACAAAAATATCATGTTTTTTTGACAGTTGGCGAAAAAAGTCTTTTTTTAATAATCTTTTTTTTCCTGAAGTTTCATTAAATATTATTTGCAGTATTATTTTTAGAACAAATTAATTTTGAGATAGAATATAGAGATTTATAAAACCAAATTTTGCAGGAAGACCGTGGCTTTATTTAAAAGTTGATAGTGCCGAGTTCGTGTGCGCCCCGCGCCAAACGGATTAGCATTGGTGCCGAGTTCATGTTCTTGGTGCCGAGTTCATGTTCTTGGTGCCGAGTTCGTGTACGCCCTTTATCACAGGAGGCTTTTTTTCCGAGGATTTTTTTTCCTGGAGGTTTTTTTCCCGGGGTTTTATTCCTTAGCTGGTACTACATTTTCGCCAATATGCACACCATCTGAGCCATTTGAAGTTTTCCGTAATGCCACAACCATATAGAAATTGAACAATTACGGAGACATACCACAATCTTGTTTCACACTATAGCAGCTGCACTTCCTTCGTACAACGTAACAATCGTTCTCAGTAAATTAACCTACTATGTACAGTATACTCAACAAGCACATTTCACAATTTTTCTCGAAGAATATTATTGTACGCTTTCCTTAAATCGAGGATGTCATACAGAACACATTTTCATTCTTCTCAAGTGACTTTTCGACAATCAAACGAAAAAAAAATATTGATCATTACATCCTCTCTTAGGCAGAAACCTTCCTTGGGCGGCCTCGATCTCGGCACCAAACTACCTGGATCTTTAATCCCCTACTCGAACTCGGCACTATGCTATGGATTAGGATTTGTGACTCAATCGTTCTACCTGAGTGAGATTTTCTGGACACATGCGAATTTATAGTAATAATAAACCAGATTCAAATTTAGCCGTACTTTTAAACGAATCTAATCACACGTGTGACTCAAAAGTCCTGCATATCGTTGACAAAATAATTTGTTTCCATTTGATACAAGAAATTCCAATGTCAAAAATTAAATGTTTTAGTTTGTTCTATACATATTTATATATTTTTGTAATAATGTAGGTATGTACGGACAGTATATAAATAAATCTTTTTTTAATAATATTTTTTTTCCTGAAGTTTCATTAAATATTATTTGCAGTATTATTTTTAATACAAATTAATTTTGAAATAAATTATAGAGACTTATGAAACCAAATCTTGCAGGTAGATCGTAGCTTTATTTAAAAATTGACAGTGCCGAGTTCGTGTGCGCCCCGCGCTAATCCGATTAGCATTGGTGCCGAGTTCATGTTCTTGGTGCCGAGTTCGTTCACGCCTCCTTCCCTGCACATTACTCATCTTAGAAATTGATAAGGCTCGCACTTTACGAATTTAAATTTTCCCTAACAATTGCCCTACCATACTCAGCAATCTTATCGCTCAAAAATTGAAACATCCGCTCAAACTGCTCAAGGCCCAGTATTTCAGGTTCAGTTTAATCTATAGATTACTTAAACGAAGCCTAATTACTATGGTAACAATTGTTTTTACAATCGTTGCTACGAAAATTAATCCACAGTATTCGTAATCCGAACACTGAAATACTGGGCCTTAGTCTTTGAATAGAGAACAAATAACTAGCCTTCTTCAGATTATCGGAAGCCATACAACGTTGCAAACAAAGTCCAAGGAAATAAACTAACCATTCAAGCACCCTTTTACCCTCATACTTCAACATTTCATTCGTTAAACCATTCAACAAATTTATTGAAGTGTCAAAGTGATTATAGATGCTTATTGGCATGAAATCTTACTGTAATTTTTCTTTTGTATCCCGCTTCATCAAAAAATAAGTTTGCGCCTATGAGCGGTCTATTGTCCGATTTCGATGTAATTTTGCGATGATTCACCTGGTGTATCGCACATTATCAAAACCTGCTGCCGCGATTTGATATTGTTTTGTGATGTTTTTGAAAGTTCGGATGCAGCGTACTAACTTTTCTACATATAAGCATTTTGCAGTGATGATAGATAGCTAATATGCAGATAAATAAGCTCGCTACACTCACACTTTTTAAAAAATTTCAGGATAGAACCAAATCCTGCTGCGCAGGTCTGTGATACTGAAATTCAATATGCGTTAACCTATTTCACAATTTAATAGCATATTAACAACTACTGTAATTTTAGCATTCTTATTTTGAAAATTCAAAGATAAGCAAAGTGTTTCCTCAAGCAAAAATTTTTTTAGTAATGTGAGTCATAAAAGATAAATCACTGCAAAATTTTATCGCAATTGAATCAAGTCGCGAATGAGCAATTTCACTATTCTTTGTAACTACATATTATAAACAATCTTATTTCTGGAATAGGTAAGGGTTTTTTAAATAAAAAAAAAAACATAAAATTCTCAATCACACTGTTCTCAGATTAAATTGAATAACCGGTTTCGATCACTGAGTGATCATCCTCGAACTATCTGAAAGAACAATAAAATTACAGGAACTTCACAAGAGAAAATAGAGAATGTTACTTAATTAAATCTGAGAACGGTGAGATTAAGAATTTTATGGTTTTTTTTTATTGGAAAAAGCCCCTACCAATTCCTAATATCTGTCACACTTGGGTTCTCCCATTTCCTTGTTAATCTTATTTCTTCATATATAAGGAATTGAGATATATATATATATATATATATATATATATATATATATATATATATATATATATATATATATATATATATATATATATATATATATATATATATATATATATCACACCTACTTTGTAAATTTATTGTATTTTCTGGTGATGGTTCAGTTGCCGAAATTGCAATAAAGATTTTTATTAATAGTTATTCTTGTATTAAGTGTGCGAAGTGATTGTTTTTTTTTTGTTGCGCGTGAGAATGTCAATTTTAATCGAAACCGTAAGGTCGAGGTAACAACTTCATTCGAGAGCACAACAAAATACAATCACTTCGCACACGGAATACAAACAATATTTTTTCGCCAAATGTCAAAAAATAATGGATCAACAATAATTATTGTTTTATTCAGTAAAATGTAGAAAAAAAGTACAAACTACAATTAATTTGCAGTCACCTGAGTATTGTAACCAAAAGTATGCGCAATTGTTGTTTGATAAATAAAGAACTGTCAACAATATTAATTTTCATATTCAAAAATAAGTAGTTTTGTGTACAAATTCATATTTCTTCTTTGTTAAATATCTGTTTGATTCTATCCTTGTAGCATTACTAAACTGATTTATATTAGATTAGGTGCGCAAATATAGAATTTATTTTTTCACTAGTAAAAAAACATGTTTAATTTTTTTTACTAGTGAAAAAATCACGAATTTTGCGTATCCATAACAACAACTGACAGTTGGCGAAAAAAGTTATTTGTTTTTCATCTCAATTCCTTATATATGAAGAAATAGGATTATTAAGGAAATGGGAGAACCCAAGTGTGACAGATATTAGGAATTGGTAGGGGCTTTTTCCAATAAAAAAAAACCATAAAATTCTTAATCTCACCGTTCTCAGATTTAATTAAGTAACATTCTCTATTTTCTCTTGTGAAGTTCCTGTAATTTTATTGTTCTTTCAGATAGTTCGAGGATGATCACTCAGTGATCGAAACCGGTTATTCAATTTAATCTGAGAACAGTGTGTTTGAGAATTTTATGTTTTTTTTTTTATTTAAAAAAACCCCTACCTATTCCAGAAATAAGATTGTTTATAATATGTAGTTACAAAGAATAGTGAAATTGCTCATTCGCGACTTGATTCAATTGCGATAAAATTTTGCAGTGATTTATCTTTTATGACTCACATTACTAAAAGAATATTTTTGCTTGAGGAAACACTTTGCTTATCTTTGAATTTTCAAAATAAGAATGCTAAAATTACAGTAGTTGTTAATATGCTATTAAATTGTGAAATAGGTTAACGCATATTGAATTTCAGTATCACAGACCTGCGCAGCAGGATTTGGTTCTATCCTGAAATTTTTTAAAAAGTGTGAGTGTAGCGAGCTTATTTATCTGCATATTAGCTATCTATCATCACTGCAAAATGCTTATATGTAGAAAAGTTAGTACGCTGCATCCGAACTTTCAAAAACATCACAAAACAATATCAAATCGCGGCAGCAGGTTTTGATAATGTGCGATACACCAGGTGAATCATCGCAAAATTACATCGAAATCGGACAATAGACCGCTCATAGGCGCAAACTTATTTTTTGATGAAGCGGGATACAAAAGAAAAATTACAGTAAGATTTCATGCCAATAAGCATCTATAATCACTTTGACACTTCAATAAATTTGTTGAATGGTTTAACAAATGAAATGTTGAAGTATGAGGGTAAAAGGGTGCTTGAATGGTTAGTTTATTTCCTTGGACTTTGTTTGCAACGTTGTATGGCTTCCGATAATCTGAAGAAGGCTAGTTATTTGTTCTCTATTCAAAGACTAAGGCCCAGTATTTCAGTGTTCGGATTACGAATACTGTGGATTAATTTTCGTAGCAACGATTGTAAAAACAATTGTTACCATAGTAATTAGGCTTCGTTTAAGTAATCTATAGATTAAACTGAACCTGAAATACTGGGCCTTGAGCAGTTTGAGCGGATGTTTCAATTTTTGAGCGATAAGATTGCTGAGTATGGTAGGGCAATTGTTAGGGAAAATTTAAATTCGTAAAGTGCGAGCCTTATCAATTTCTAAGATGAGTAATGTGCAGGGAAGGAGGCGTGAACGAACTCGGCACCAAGAACATGAACTCGGCACCAATGCTAATCGGATTAGCGCGGGGCGCACACGAACTCGGCACTGTCAATTTTTAAATAAAGCTACGATCTACCTGCAAGATTTGGTTTCATAAGTCTCTATAATTTATTTCAAAATTAATTTGTATTAAAAATAATACTGCAAATAATATTTAATGAAACTTCAGGAAAAAAAATATTATTAAAAAAAGATTTATTTATATATTGTGCGTACATACCTACATTATTACAAAAATATATAAATATGTATAGAACAAACTAAAACATTTAATTTTTGACATTGGAATTTCTTGTATCAAATGGAAACAAATTATTTTGTCTACGATATGCAGGACTTTTGAGTCACACGTGTGATTAGATTCGTTTAAAAGTACGGCTAAATTTGAATCTGGTTTATTATTACTATAAATTCGCATGTGTCCAGAAAATCTCACTCAGGTAGAACGATTGAGTCACAAATCCTAATCCATAGCATAGTGCCGAGTTCGAGTAGGGGATTAAAGATCCAGGTAGTTTGGTGCCGAGATCGAGGCCGCCCAAGGAAGGTTTCTGCCTAAGAGAGGATGTAATGATCAATTTTTTTTTTTCGTTTGATTGTCGAAAAGTCACTTGAGAAGAATGAAAATGTGTTCTGTATGACATCCTCGATTTAAGGAAAGCGTACAATAATATTCTTCGAGAAAAATTGTGAAATGTGCTTGTTGAGTATACTGTACATAGTAGGTTAATTTACTGAGAACGATTGTTACGTTGTACGAAGGAAGTGCAGCTGCTATAGTGTGGTATGTCTCCGTAATTGTTCAATTTCTATATGGTTGTGGCATTACGGAAAACTTCAAATGGCTCAGATGGTGTGCATATTGGCGAAAATGTAGTACCAGCGTCAGAGTATGCAGATGATGTTGTTGTTTTGAGTGAAAATAACGAGCAATTGAAAATAATGATTGATAGGATACATGAATTGGGAAATGAATCTTATTATGAAGCATAAACGAAGAATGACTGCTGTGGAAATAAGATTTTTGCATGGCATTTAGGCGAATGAACAAGAAGAGATCGAATGCAGTATAAATTAGTGTATGAGGAAAGTAATATTGCAGAAAAAAAAATGTAGTAGAGAGAGTAGGCGTGGATCGGTTATGTTGATCTGAGCATGTGGAATGAATGTCGAATGTGAGATTTTTGAAAAAGACTTATATTGGTGAAACTGGAAGTGGAAGATTGTGTGGAGGGCCAGTATGTAGGTGGATGGATATTATTGTTGCTTTGTTGCGTGAGAGAAAGTTTTAGAGTGAAATAAATGAACGAGCTTGTATGAATAATATAATGAATGTGAATGAAGCGAAAGAAGTGTGTTTGGACAAGGGTATTTGTTGAAGAATGATTGCTGGTTGAATGTTACTTGGGGTCTATGCCAATCTCATTTTGAGGAGCGTGATATAATTGATTACTTACTGCCCCTCATCTTCGAAAGAACGCAGCTCTCGGCTTGCGGATCCTAAGAACCTTCTGTTGAGTTGACTACTGTGGTTTCTTAATTGAATCGAGAAATTTTTGTTTCAGATTTTTAATTTCTTCTTCTACGGATATCTCAGCATTGTTGGCTCAACGGGATTTTTTTTCATTCGGTCTGGACTTCTCTCTGAAGTGAACATATAGTGATTTTTAACGATTTGCACATTTGTGTTCGAATCGATTCAACATACGGATCCTACTTACTTTATTTGTAAGGACACTAAGGTCTAGTTGTACAGTCTTTGGTTTATCCTAAGCATAGCTTAATTACCAAGATAACGATTGTTGGAACAATAGTTACTAAGGTAAATGTGCTAGGCTTAGGATAAACCAAATATACTGTGCAACCGGGCCTAAGAAGTTATGCATAATAATTTTAATACCCTTATTCATATATTTCATATTTTTTATGACTTTAGTCCAGAACGATGAATGATTATTATTTACATACATGCCATTTTTTTTTTTTTTTGCTCACAATAAAACATTCAGAATTCAACCATAAGAGAGCGGGTCATCCACCTACAGTAGTATAGTTAGCCATGGTACAATAATTGTGGAATCATAATCAATTATCATGATAATCAACCTCTAAATATCAACCAATAGAAAACGACTCGTTTCAAGATGAATATAGGAAGAGGGCTTTGTTCTTTCAAAGAAATGTGTCTCACTTTTCCAAAATATTCTGATCACATTTATAACATTCTTAGTAGTAATACGTGTATATGAAGCGTGAAGTTATTGTCGCCAAATAAGGAATGTTGAAGCAATTGCAATCGTGAAAAGCGGCAAAAATGCTTCTGTACTCATAATACACACATTTTGTGTGAATATATTCAATAAGAATCATTTTTTCGACTCGAAAAACTTTTATGTTTGACAAGTATTTTTTTTGTTTGTATCCATGGTGATATCATGCTGAACGGACAGAGTACATTATTGTGTTGCTTTTGGTGACGCCTATAAATGTTAGCTCTGCGATAACTTTGCGTTGATAAATAGAAGCCTAAACAACTCCTCATAGTGATCTTAGTAATGCTCAATTACAATTTTGGGACTTCAATAATTGAATAAATATGGTCGTATTTTTTGCTCCGTCTATTGAATAATGTGAAACATTATTAACTTCAAAAAGATATAACTAATTCAAGATTTTGGATTGGCTTGAGCTCTTTTGGAAACCTTACTGTGAATTTTCACTTAATTTATTAGAGAAAGACACTATGTACTCTCAAATTTTTAAAACTATTGTATATCTTTAAGAGAAAATAAATATCTTGTATGAATTAAACTGAACAATTGAGCATTAAGGTGGCCGTCGAATACCGTCCATACGTAATTCCTTTCGTTTGACTATATAAAAAGATGAAAACAAATGAATTTCAGCTAGATGATTTCAGGACATGCAATTCTACAGTTTGAAGTATTATTCACTTCCCTATCAACAATAATAAAATTATTTATAACAATATATCATAGAATAAAAAGAAATATCGCATTGTATGTAATCTCAAACAATGAAGGATGACGTTTCATAATAATTTGCACAAAATAAAAATCGATATATTTGTTAATGTTCATTAACGGGCGGAATTACAATATTTGCCTATACCTCCAATGTTAATTTAGTTCAGCGTTTTTCCGGAGCTTAGATCATGAATAATATCTAGATAGAAGGAGTCCTATATCACTCAATATATTTTTGGGAACGGTTATGCCAGGAAAAAAGGAAAATATGGGTTACGATAGAGGGACAAAGAAATAAAATATAATGGAAGAAAATGAAGTGAAATGAACAGCGCATGTCTATCGAATCTCATTTGCTATTTATAAAAGTAATTTTAAGAAGATATATTTTACAACTAGAAAATGGTGAATGGATATAAATATTTATTATAGGTACTTCAATTTCTGACAGAATGAATATATGGATTATATGTATTTTAATTCTATAAAAATTATAGACTTGAGGCATTTTCATTGCTCGACATTAGACTTACAGTGGTCGATGAAGACAGAGACTAGATTTTACTTCAAACACAGAATATGGGATCCCGTTATATACAATCTACATCCCTTGTTTATGACATTTTATTGTATTCATCTGGTCACAGTACTGAAAATGTGCGTACCCTCTGGGTAGTGAGTAGCCAAGAATATCATAATTTTTTTTGTTCAGTAGTACAGTATGATTCGTACAGTAAACTTTGTGCTTTCGTGAACGATTTTGATCATATAATTTTCTATTTCATTTGATTTTGTGGAATAATGAGAAAAAGCTTAAAGAAAAGGTGGCCGTCGAAATCAAAAAAACGGACAAAAGTTGCTTTTAGAAGACGGAATACAACACTTGCTCGGAGAAATATAAATAATAAGGCATCAATTATAGATAAATCCGAAGACTGAGTAAGGAGAAATTTAATGGTGTCGTGTGGAGTTGATCATAATACACCAGATTCAGAAAGTACTTTACAAAATACAGAAGAACTCATCATTTTGGAAGAAGTTTGGGACACAGATGAGGAATTGGAAAGGTTAGTTTTGCTGTAATTTTTTATCATACTTTTTTAAAATCTATGTGAAAATGGTATTATGAAAGATTTATATTGAAAATTCCCAGTGTAGGTGATCATAAATTATGTATTGAGCGTGATCCTGATCCACCTCATGAGTTTGATTAAGAAAAAGCTCTAACGGGCAATAGAATTGTGCAACTGGGGTATGTCTTGAAATGTGCAATGAAATTACAGGTACAACATAGCAAAATTTGCACTATGGGGCAGTTATATCCTTATAAAGTAACAAATATGGATTTAGGTCTTGTTAGCCAAATACATTTCAAATGTACAGATGATACAGAAATTACAAAATATACTGAGGATCCTGATAAAACAGATTCAGATATAAATATTGGTTATGTGTGAGGTACCATTGCGACTGGCAGCACATATTCGCACAAAGAGGAACTGTTTTCATCAATGAATATAAAGCCGATAAACAATATAAATTTTATAAAATTGTACATGATCTTGAGAAGGTTAGTAGATTTATTATATACTCAAAAGCTGTGAGAATTTAATTGTATAATATTTCAATGTGCGTATGTTCCTACTAGGTTTGGAATAGTCAAGCTTGGGATGACATGGAGATAGCAGGAAAGGAAGAACGGCAAGTGGCCGTACAGAATAACGATATAGATGATGACGGTATGCCATTCATCACAGTTTATTTAGATGGCGAATGGAGTAAGAGAAGTTACGGGCACAACTAAAATGCTGCTTCTGGTGTTACATATATGCTACCGAAATTGGTCAGGCTCTTCAACATCGATGGAAGCAGATATTATTGTACAGGGTTTTTGTGAAAGTTAACAGCAGCATGGAGTTCGATATGAAAAATTCATAGCCGATGGGGACAGCAGTGTTTTTGCTAAAATTAGACAGAATGTGCCGTACAGTGAAAATATGCAAAATTGAATGCACCAATCATGCAGTGAAAAACTACTCGAAGGCGTTATACAATATAAAAAATGACACAAAAAATATAAATTTAGGGGCACGGCGTTCACACAAACAGGTATATATAGAAAAGCTGGTGAAGTGTGCACAAAAAGCTATTTACTACAATAGCTTGGAGACAAATATTGAGGAACTCAAGAAAGATCTCCAAAACGGCCCCAATCACATTTTTGGTCATCATTCTAACTGTAAAGATCATTACTGCGATACTTTATATGATATTACAAATAGTGAATTATATAATATCAAGAAAAGTGAGCTTTATCATATTTCTGGTATAAAATGTCAACATGATATGTGAATTCCTAATTTCTTCCATAATTTTATTACAGTGGCCCTAAATTCTTTGATAAGGAAATCAAAATAGCTAATTTCAAATGAAACTAATAACAAGGCGGAGCTTTTTATGAGTATCTTGGCACGTTTCAATGCTGGTAAGAGATTGAATCTCACAAATAGAGGTTCCTTCCAAATGAGATGTGATTTGAGTGTGCTGAGATACAATAAGAATATCACTTGACATTTGGATTCTTGGAAGAAAGCTGTTAAAAGAAGTCCTGGCAAAGATTTCAAATCTTACATTCAAAAAAACGAAATCTCGAATGACCAAATCTTATAGAAGAAAGAAAGATAGTTCTGCGTTATCTAAAGTTGATAGAGATTATGGTCCAAAAGCTCTGCAACCAGAACTTAGCAAATCCTAGTTTGTTTCAGAATGCAAACGATTAATATCAAATTTGAAGGTAAGATACTCTTGGAGACAGAGACAGAGCATATTCTTGATTTTATGATTTATTTGAATTATTTGTAGGTGAGAGCAAGCAACTGGAAATTGCTGAAAATACAATTGGTCAGTATGATAATGAACAGTACTTGCACGAAAAAAAAAAATAGATTAACCGCATCAAATTTTGGACGAGTTTATAAATTGAAGAAATCTACAGCTTGCCATAACACTCTGAGAAGTATATTACATCCTCGAACCATAAATAACCCGGCTCTGAAATATGGAAAAGAGAAAGAACACGTCGCTATAAATTTATTCCAGGAGGAAACTGGAATGATTGTATTCCCTGCAGAACTATTCGTAGATATAAATAATGGATATTTGGCTGCTTCTCCAGACAGTATTTAACATTTAGTTTTGCATTAATCATAGCTTTCTCTCAATATTAAATAATCAATAGGTTTTATTGGAGCTACGACGCTTATGGAAGTGAAGTGCCTTTACAAGGCATCTAAAATAGGCTGGACAATGCAACATGCAGCAGAAACAAAAAAGACCTGTCTGCAAATAGACGACAATAAAAGAATTTCATTGAATCGCAATCATATATATTATACTCAGGTGCTCATAAACAAATTATTTGTCCTTATTTATGATATAATACTTCCAATTTCTCAGATTCAAGGACAACTAAATATAACAAATACAGAGCTCTGCTATTTTGTCATATATATAAATGACAAAGAGCAGCTGTACATTGAAAAAATTCATAGAGATCACAGTTATTGGGAAAAAATACTACCAAAATTAAAATCTTTTTATTTAGATTGTATACTGCCAGAGATTGTAAACAAGAAAGCATCAAACGGGTTGATTTCTGGAAGAGAGACTTTTCACTTGAAGGAGGTAGACTCGTAACAGGGAACAGTATGCTTTTCTAGTTTTGTGATACGTACTTTCAATCAGAGTTGTCAGAAAGCATGATTTCAATGAAAGAGTCAGTAATCATTGTTTTTTTCCTTTAATTAACCATGTTTTTTCTGAATTTCATTGATTCACCAAATTTTTTGAAAATCGTTTTACTGAATAGAGTAGAATTAATTAATATATACTTAATCAAATTAATAGAATTAATAAATATATAATTGAATGAAATTGATAGATATTTATATATTTTGGATTCTGATTATTATTGATCATTTGAAGTTTCAGCACGAATGTGAAATGAACGAGTCTACAACTCAGATGTTCAGTGATTCACAAAAAATCTCAAAAATATTTTTCAAAGAATTGATTTGTCTCATCAAATATATTTAATAACTTGATGCAAATCTTGATTTTGATGTGCAATATAAAAATAAATGAATTAATAGAAAAGAAGATTCAAGGAAAAAAAATTATTTGAATCATGATTTTAATTAGAAGATTCAGCTCTCAATGAAATAAAATAATCAAGCCAGCTCTGCTTCACATCGAATCCTATGTATATTTTAGAAAATAAATTAAAATTAAAACTAATATTTCTTATTTGTTTTGAAACATTATTTCTTGATTATATATTCTTCATTTTATTGAGATACATATTATTCACCTACTCTGCAATAACAAAATATTGAATCCAAGTGTGATATATCTCCAAAGCGTCACATCAACGCTGGCAGTAGAGTGACCGTCGTCTATTTTTAAATCTAACTTTCCCTTAGTTTGCCGCTTCTCCTAGCGACCGATGCGCCCAAGATACATAGCGGAATAGTTTGTCAAGCCCAATTCGTCGGCCACCTTAAGAATAAAAATTACGAAATTTTGCTATCTGATTACATCTATAGCACCAAATCTATGAGTTTATTCAAAAAAGTATAAATTCATTGGAATCTATCTCCTGATAGAACAACTCTCGTTTAATTCAACTGAAGACGTATTTCTCGTGATTTTGGAAAATGTATAATATTCTCATTCTGAATTTAAGATATTTGTCTTCATATGCTGACCTACATTCATATCTTAAATCTAGTGAATTTTTCTTTCAGTGAACTTATCACTAGAATTTTTCTAAACAGACTGTTTACATTCCTCACGTATTATATAGCTCAATAAAGTTTATCTTGATCAGAGAGTATTGGAACGATACATAAGTTGACAGAAATACATGTTCAAATTGAAATTCTATCTTGATCCTCTCGAGTATTCGTATGAAGACTTTATCAGATGTGAGAACTGTGATTGACTTTGAGAATTGTCAAATTGATATGAATATGTTCAATTTTCATTCGTTTGAAATGTATGGTATCCAATTTAGTCTTAAGAGCTGGCTACATAAAAAACCTTGTTATCGCTACATGGCCAATTCCTTTTGTGAAAGAATATTTTTGTGCAGCCAAGTTCGAACCGTCTTGTCTGTCAGCGCGAATCCGTGGCTTTTGAACTTTTTGGACTTGATATTTTTATTCAAATTGCCAATAAATTTTCTGTCAATTTTGACGAAAACAATGCTATTCACAATATCGTTTCCTTAGTTACCAACTACTGCCGTCAAACTGACATTCACAGGAGAAGAAGTAAACATGAAAAATTCAATATATTTTACAGAAATTGTCCCAATTTCCAATCGAAAATTAAACATTGTAAGACACGTGTAAAAATTCTCCATTGCACTTATGTGCACTTGAACCAAGAACTGGCTACATAAAAAAGCTTGTCATCGCTACATGGCTGATTCCTATTATGAAAGAATCCTTTTGTGTAGGCAAGTTCAAATCTTCTTGTGTGCTAGCTGGATCCCGTGGCTTAATAATGCGAGTAGCCGGTGAAATAAGTGAAATTACGATATCAAATTTTTCATAAGATACACGCATTATTATGAGAATAACTTCTATTTATTCTTGAGAAAAAATGTTAATTGTAGGCTGTTTGCTTGTGACTGAAGTACTGGCAGTTAGCGTGGCATCAGAGTGGAATTTAAAATGAAAAAATTATCACATACATGCATGCCGATTGATCAAATGTTATTATATATTAGAATAGCCATATACAAAATGGCAAGCAAAAAATCATGGCTACAACCAAGTCAGACAGATATTAGAAGTGCGTTTGTGCTAGAATGTTTACACGCAAGCACAGAATATTTTCTTTTTTATGATTTTATTCTTTTGCTGTTCGCCAAATAAATATAATGCACAGAAGTGACGTTTGATAAGTTTTACGTGCTACCTCATAGATATAAAATTTTTCTTCTGTAAATGTCAGTTTGACGGCAGTAGTAGTAAGGAAGTGTAGGAAAACGATATTATAGAGCAAGATCCCAGGCCCGCCAGACCTTACTTATTTTCTGAGAAACAAAATGTATGGAATAGGGTAGTGTTAGTATGTACTTTTATTATACGCATACTAGCTAGTTCGTGGTGACGGCCAATTTACAGATACGAGGTGTTAGCGGTACGTTAAGACATTACTCACTTCTCTTAAGGTCTTGAGTGCTGATTTTGAGGTATGTTTCAGAGAATATTGTTAAAAATTGATAATCAACACTGCTAGACACTTCCCATCGGTGGTAATTTCTGCCAGACTCTTTAAAGCTCACAAAGAATAACTTGATCTTGCTTATAGTTTGAGTGCTAATTTTTATATATGACACTCAAGATACAATTCCAATACTTTTTGTTAACAGCTAGATTAATCGTAGGGCTAAACATCACCCAGACACATCTAAATTATCGCTGTGAGGAAAAGCGCGAGGTCACTATTTGTAGGCTTGATAGTAAGTGAAGCATCTATGAGCATCCAACTTTTTCTTGGTCTGGCTATTCATAAAAAGTCTTGAAATTGCTCACTGAGTATTATATATAAAAATTAGGACTCAGACTATAAGTAAGATACCGATATTTTTTTGAGAGCTTTAAAGCGTTTAGCAGGAAATACTGCCGATGAGACTTGTCTGGCAGTGTTGATTATCAATTTTCAACAATATTATCTAGAACATACATAAAAATCAGCACTCAGACTTCAAGAAAAGTGATTATTGTCTTGATGTACCTTTAACACCTCGTATCTATAAATTGGCCGTCGGCACAAACTAGTGAATATGTGTATGATCAAAGTACCGACTAACACTATTCTAATCCACAAATTTTGTTTCTCAGAAAATAAGTAAGGTCTGGCGGGTCTGGGATCTTGGACTATTATGAATGGCATTGTTTACGTCAAGATTGACAAATTTTTTTTGGCAATTTGAATTCAAATATCAAATTCAAAATGTCCAAGAGCCACAGATTCGCGCTGGCAGACAAGACAATTTGAGCTTGACTACACAAAAAGATCCTTCCACACAAGGAATTAGCCATGTAGCGATAACAAGGTTTTTTATGTAGGATGTAGCCAGCTCTCCGTCTAATTCTTCATAGCAAAAAACTTCATGCAACGCCTATCAGAATCATTAAAATATTATTATTTGCCAGTAAATACCTAACTTGTCAAACCATCCGGTCGGAACGAATTCATGCCGTGATCGTTTTTATGTATTACAAGCGAAGTCCAGAACGTGACAGAGCTGACACTGCCTAAACAAAGCTCAATTAATTGATCTATTTATACCAAAATTAACCTAGAAAAATAACTTGACTGTCAAAATTATTTTTCCAAGTATTTGAATAAATAAATGAATCACTTCGTTGAGCTTTGACCGGAAGTAATGTTTGTCACATTGTGCTTATCTTTCGTAACATATAGTTTGTGGAGAATCCAGAATGTTTCAACTCGTTTCAACAAACTACCGACTCTGTGGTCCTGCAACTTCTCTTACATCCGAGAAATGAGTGTTTCCTACTACTAGTTTGTCACAAGTAAATAGTCTATACTCTATAGGATGGAAACAGTTATTTACTTTATCGTAGGGATCTCGGAGATTATTGGAGCTACATGAAATGGGATGAAAGTTGTACTTCATGAATCATCCAAAATAAATTTACAACTTCTTCCACTCGATACTAATTGAAAATGTTCACAAATATTTTTTGTATGGTTGTGCTAATGGAAATGCACTTCAAGCGCGATATCTTCATGAAGATGCCTATCCAAATCCAATCTTCATCCAGAATTTTTTCAAAAAGTTTCCAACGACTGCGGATTACTGGTTCATTACATAAATATTATGCCGATATTGGACGGTCGAGAACAATAGTTACATAATAAAAATAATTAATTTGTTATTAAAAATCAATTACTTGGTGAAAAGACTCATTCATTGGCTTCATTAAAAATTTCGTGTACACCAGTGGCACTATAAATGTACTTTTCTTGAGAAAATTCTTTTTGATTGTGAATCAGCACATCGAAATGTACATGCCATGGGAAAGTTTTACCTTTTCTCTTTACATCCTGTATATAAATACAGGGTGGTGACTCGAAGGACGCACCATAGCGTTTTATGCTAATTTTGGAATGATCAATTATTGGCTTTCCTAATTATTTTACATCAAAAAAGTTGAATAGTTTATTGTAGAGGAAAAATTTTTGCATTATTTGACACTAATATTTTATATTTTACTTCACTAGGAACCAGTAAAATAAAGGAATTGTCCATTGATAACTTCTTTAAAATCAACATTGCCATGAAATAAAAAATAAATGTACCCATTGTTATTGTTTTTATCTGTAATCTGTTGTCCTATCATCGCGTTTTATATCAAGTGTCTTGAATTGAAATGTATAATTTAAAAAAGAATATAAATATGGTGAAATAGTTTTATCGTCAAATATAATGTTAAATATATATATATATATATCCAAATCGACCCATTCCAGGATCAGCTAAAACTCTAATGAGAATCGGACTGTTTATTAATACAACATTTATTTTGTTATTCCATAACACTGCTGATTTTAAGAAAATTATCAATAAACATTGCCGTAATTTTACTAGTTCCTAGTGAAGTAAAATTTAGAATTTAGGGAAGCCAATAATGGGACATTTCAAAAATAGCATTGAATACGCTATGGTGCGTCTTTCGAGTCACCACCCTGTATGTATATATATATATATATATATATATATATATATATATATATATATATATATATATATATATATATATATATATATATATATATATATAATAATAATTATTAGAACTATTATGTGAACTTCTTAGGCCCGGTTGCACAGTCTTTGGTTTATCCTAAGCCTAGCTCATTTATCTTAGGCCCAGTTGTATAGTCTAAGCTTATCCGAAGTTAAGTTAAACCAAGCTCAATATCTACGGTAACAATTGCTGGAATAATCGTAACCATCGAAATTAAACTTAGTTTTACTAAACTTTGGATAAGCTTATGGTCAGTTGCACCACCGTCACTTAACTTTAAGGGAGGAATAATAGCCGTGGTAACAATTGTACGTACAATAGTTGCCATAGCTATTAAACTCCACTTAAAGTTAACTGACGATGGTGCAACTGGCCATGAGACTGTACAACTGGGCCTTAGTGACTATTGGTACAACAATCGTTACCGTGATAGTTAAGCTATGCTTAGGATGAAAATAAAAATGAAACAGAAAATTGAGGTACGTTGCATACAGGATTTCTTGCTTTCAATGATTTAGTTTACAAAAGAATACAGAAAAATTGATAACAAACCATTGATCAAAAATTGAGCGTTTCATACAGGCTCTACACAGTACGTTACTGAAACCATTTGAAATTCGATAATATAAATTAGAAATCTGAGACAGAATAGCTTATATTGCTCTAAATGTAACAAAAAATTATACGATTTAATGGATATTCATAGTATATATGCTGATACGTATTCACGTGATTCAATTGAGATTGCTCATTTGCAAAATTTAATCAATAGATTGACATCAAGAGCGTTGATATTGAATTTAAGGGAATCAGTTGGTCCTCCAATTATACCAAGATACCCAAATATGTTTCAATTAAAGCATATAATATGCTAATGAATATATTTCTAGTACATGCACAGAAAATCCCCTTACGAGCATAAAATACAAGACCAATAACTCACAAAATATAACGTTCTTTGCAAAATGAATATATAATTTTCATCATAGTAAAGATTATTATTTGGGAAAGAAAAAGACTATCGAGTCTGTAAAGTTCGTGTTACAGAAATATGTTACTTGTTCGATATTTATTTTGAAAAAAAATCTAAGGCCCAGTTGTACAGTCTGAGCTTATCCAAAGTTTGGTAAAATCCAGTTTACTTTCTATGGTTACAATTATTTCAGCAATTGTAACCATAGAAATTAAACTTGGCTTTCCTAAACTTTGGATAAGCTTAGATTGTACAACTGGGCCTAAATGATTTCGATAAACCAGGATTAGAGCAAGTTATGAATGCTTCATTAAATTCAAACAATTTTTGGGGACTGATGAAATTTTGCAAGTTTGTATGCCAAAAATACGCCGTGGACTAATAGTTTGTTAGCAGTTTTGAATTCAAATTCAGGAAGAAGTCCATGGAAAAATATTTGTGTATAATAATTAGGAAATTACGTTAGAAATTAATGACAACAAAATTGCAAATCCAGCTACAAATGAAAATATTTCTGATTTGAATATGATACATTCAGCAGGAGAAAATTCTTGAATGAAATAACTCATATAGATAGATTTTATTAATTTGAATCCAAGAGATCACAGAATTCATTGAAGAATATTTAGTTCCAAAGATTATTATTATTGTCTTATTTCGAGGATATGATATCAATGTTGTCCTGCCGACAGATTTCAATGCAAATTATTTCAAATTGGTTCAATGTAAAAATTTGATGGAAGATGCACAAATAAAAAAAGAAACCTCAAAAGATTATTTTAGACAACGGTAGTGAATTCAATAACAGTACAATAATTTTGTTGTTGTTGGCTGCGGAAATATCAATCAATCTATCGAGTGAACTATAAATGTGTGCCACACCCGTAGCGGGTAAAAGGCGTGTTTGATATATTATCTTTAATTAGAGATTTTTTAGCTCGTCCTTAAATGGAAATTCTTAAAACAGGTGTTGTTGAAGTGCCCTCAATGAAGTTGAGAATCTTTGGTTCAGAGAGAAAGCAACGTAACATACCAGCCGTTCAATTCTGACACCAACAGCAATTGTTGAAAATTCATAATTTAATGGTGTAGCAGTAGGGAGACTTCATGGGATACTTCTGAGAATGTACAAATTTAAACATTGCTACCGTTGCGGATAATAGCGTGAGTGAAAACTATGTTTCTTTACCCTATGTCAGTAATGTTTCAGAGAAGATCGGAAGGATCTTGTCTCGACATAATTTCAAAGTTTCCTTCGCCCCTGTCACGAAAATCAAGCAGTTTTTGAGACCTGTCAAGGACGTGATCCCTTTACAATCTTCGGGTATTTATAAGATCCCCTGTACCTGTGGGAAAGTCTACGTTGGACAAACGGGCCGAACTGTGAATACTCGCATTGCTGAGCATAGAAGATGCATAAGACTCAATCATCCAGATAAGTCTTCGGTTGCTGATCATGCCATTGAGTTTTTGCACGATATCAAGTTCGAAGAAACAAGAATAATTGCAAGATGCTCATCCATTCATGGTAGATTGGTCAGGGAAGCGATTGAAATAATTAAAGATCCGAATAATTTCAACCATACTGATGGTTTTGAGTTGGCAAATGTTTGGCTTCCAATAATCAATAATAGACATACATAATTTGTAAAATATTTGTCTTGATTATTATTTTTATTACGTTCATGTATATAATCGAAACTCATTTTTGTAAAAAAATTTTTATGACATGTTTGGACTTTGGAACTGTGTGCGTCCGCAAGAACGGGACATCGTCCTTGTATGTTATATTAATTCATTCTTTTTTGACTATAATAATTGTCAAGACTCATATTATTTTATTGATTTGTAATAGTTATTCCTGATTTGTGAAATATTTGTCTTGACACTTGTTTTTGTTATATTCATGTAGATGTAGATCATTGAAATTCAGTCTTTCTGTTTAAAAAAATTTTTATGACATGTTTGGACCTTGGAACTGTGTGCGTTGCAGGAACGGGACATCGTCCTAATGTGTTATATCAATTAAATCTTTTTCTCTTCAATAATTGTCAAGACTCATATCGTTGATTCCTCTGTTGAGGTTTTTTACGTGGTTTTTCCTCAGACTTTGGGTAAATGCCAGAGGAATTTTGTTCTTTTTGCACTAAATGTGGAATCCACGTATTCACATCTAGTTATCTGTATATTTTCAATTTTTAATTTCTAATTATCTAGATACCTTCTTGCCTTGTTTATTTTTGTATCATTTTTTCTGATGAAGATTTTCGGTTAGAAAGTCGAAACGTCAAAAATAAAATTAAATATACAGAATTAAAACCAAAAAAGTCTATTTAATATTTTTTTAAACCAGTGTTTCTCAAGTTATACTTTTTCAAACGGAACGCCATATTGAAACTTGAATAATACGATAGTAAATTTTTCTTAGAACTCAATCATATGAGCGATTTATATCCTCACATGATGAAAATACTGGAGAAAAAATGCGATTGAAAGTAAAATAAATATAATTGATGACATTATTATACAGTAAGGCTGTGGATGAAAGACTGATGATCAAACACCATTTGAATGAATGTTTGGAAATAAATGATTATTGACTAAATCTCAATTTATGTTCCATTTGATTGCCATTAATTCCTAAACATAATTCCACACGATTAAGAATCACTTTGGAAGGGCTTTCGGACCACAAAATATGTCTCAGAAAATATAAATTCAAGCGGGACTGCAGTTTCTATTTTTCCACCAATCATGACTTTTCGCTGATTTTCACCTGCAAGAGAAAATTTACCATTATTTTCCAAATTCTCATTCATTCGCTCTATAATATTTTTCCCTGGAAGCGGTTTTTATAGATATCTTAAACGAAAATATTGCAAACTTGTATTGTATCTTCATGGCATTCATCATAAATCAATAGTTAATAGAAAAATTCTTCGTATAATAACAATGATAGTCCAAGATTCCTGACTCGCTAGATTTTACTCATTTTCTGAGAAATAAAATGTGTGGTTAAGAATAGTGTTAGTAGATACTTTGATCATACGTATACTTGCTAATTTGTGCCGACGGCCAATTTATAGATACAAGGTGCTAGAGGTACCTACATTTCTCACTTTTCTTGAAGTCTGAGTGCTGATTATTATGTATGTTCTAGAGAATATTGTTGAAAGTAGATAATCAACACTGCCAGACACTTTCTATCGGTAAGAACTCCTACAAAACGCTTTGAAGCTCGCAAAACAATAACGCGATCTTACTTATAGTCTGGGTCCTAATTTTTATATATGATACTCAGGGATCAATTTCAATACTTTTTGTGAACAGCCAGACCAAGGGAGACTTGGATGTCCATAGATATTTCGCTTACTATCAAGACTACAAATAGTAACGTCGCGCTTTTACTCACAGCGATATTTTAATTGTGTTTGGGGGATGTTTAGCCCTACGATTGATTTGACTGTTGACAAAAAGTATTGGAATTGTTCCCTGAGTATCATATATAAAAATTTGCACTCAGACTATTAGGAAGATTACTATATCCTTTGCGAGCTTTAAAGAGTCTAGCAGAAATTACCACTGATGGAAAGTGTCTAGCAGTGTTAATTATCAATGTTCTCTAAAACATATCTAAGAATCAGACCTTAAGACTTTAAGAAAAATGAGTAATGTCTTAACGTACCTCTAGCACCTCGTATCTGTAAATTGGGCGTCGGCACAAACTAGCAAGTACGCGTGTGATCAAAGTATATACTAACACTACTACAACAATTAGCAGAGCAAATTGCTTAACAACTGCTAGATCTTGTTATTTTGTTTCCAATCCACAGTCTACTGCACACTCATGTTATTGATAAAATTAATTTTATTTTCAATATATATTTAGTCATTTGTCAAGTTTAAATATGAGCTTGTGTTCTGGGCTCTATGGTTGTGTTCATAATAATTGTCAAAATATAGAAGTTCAGGGCCGTGGGATAAATCCTGTATGCAATACTAGTATGAACAAGAGTAATCATTATGATATTCAACCGAAAATTTTAGTGGCTCATCAAACCTCATCACCAAATAATTAGCTTATGTCACAATGGTTAACTTTACACTCTTTTTGCATGAATTACTATTTTAATGAAATTATTCCATCTTTTGACGGAGATTCTTGAGAATATTCCTTCTTCTTAGCGAACTAGAGACTGTTCATTTACTTTCTACATAGTTAGCTATATCCTAGATAACAGAACATGAAAAATTTAGAATATTATATACCTAATATTGTCGAAATACAGAAGACCAGTATAAATTGATCGGAAAATTACCTTTGCGTTACATCGTTTCCAATCGACTATGAACCATCATTATTTTGGAATTTTGGAATTGAATCTGAAAATCGAATGCAATCGAATGCAACTAGAAATAGAAATCTAGACGGAAAAAGAAGTATAATGTAACTCAAGCTTTAGTGTAACGAAAGCCTACGTATGGATCAGTTATTTTTACATTGAATCTATCTTTAAATGAAGATTTGAAATTTAGAGTCGTTTGAAGCATATCTCCACAAACGAAAACTTACGGCTTCAAGAGTCTGTAATGTAATAAGAAGGCAACAATGCAAGATTTTGAATTGACTTATAAAAACACAACAGTCACAATGACAGTTGTAATTACAATCAATACATTACTCAAACTTCATTCTTATCTCTAGAAATGAATGGATACTCAACTTTCACCACCTCACTTACTTACATGAGGCTTCATATGCTCAGGCGCCAGGATTTATTTATTTAAAAAGAAGCTAAACATTGGAACTGTTATCAAAGGAAGTCCGGTTTTGGAATGTAAAAATATTTTCTCCATAATGAAACCGCAGAATGAATTTTAGAAATTTAATATGATCAAAGGAAAATAAATAATACATAAACGAAACAATGATTGCAACAGATTGACTCATCAATCTGATTTGAACAAATGCAAAGAAATAAATCATAAGCCAAACAATAATTACAACAGATTGATTCATCATAAACAATTATTCAACAAATAGAAATTGGTTTTGAAAGAGATGGCGTTTTAAAAAGAATTTAAAACTTTCAGAAATAATTTAGAAGAGGAATAGAATAGCCTATACTAAGCCCTGAGTGATTCCATTGTTGAACAAGCGCTTCGCGAAGAAGGTGCTAATTCAAACCCAACAATGCTATCCAATCAGTCCACATTTAAAAGAGATGAAATAAATCTGAAAATCTAATTCAAATTCAGTTGTCTCATTGGAATTAGATACCGTAGCGCTTTACGAAGGAAGTGCTCCCATTATCTGATGCCACAGACTCAGAAAAGTGAAGAGTGCGTACCTCAAGTACTAAGCAACTCTTGAATTTCATTTGAGATTCAAGCCTACCCTATTGAATCCATCGCGACTTTATGACTGTAGAACGATTAAAGCCTACGACACACGACGATTTTTTCGCAGCTGGATTTCTTGCTTGGTTACCCTGATGGGTTCCTAGCTGGTTGCGCCGTTTGACATTGTGATAGGTGCTATGCGATATTGGCTTCACACGATGCTAGGATGGATTAGCAGATCTTTTCGATACGCGTACGGCGCCAGAAATTATCGTTATTATTCAAAATGAAATGTAGCTGCCAAATTTCAAATAAAACAAACATAATATGTCAATTCACCAGAAATTTAATGCATCTAGGATCACTTTTCTTGAAAAATAACGAGGAGTAAATGTGACATTTTTTTAAAATTAAATGTCAACGTCACATGTTATACTCACGTGACTAGGAGCTAGCTTTCTATTGGTCACCGATTGAATCCATCAGACAAACAAGCATAAAAAATAGCACACGTTCTATCTCGGGCACCAAGTACAAAAACTAGCAGTGACTGTCATTTTCTATCATAGAAACAAGTCCGGTAGCCAGCACAACTCCAAGCAGGAAAACCATCAATGAAACAAGCGTCATGGCGCCTTTATCTGTCAAATCTGACAGATGTCCAACAATTATAACTTTAACTTCTTTAAACACTTAAGTATGGTATTAATAGTTAGTCTAACACTTAATTAACACTGCTTAACTCAGTAAATGATATTATGTAAGTAAGTTTATCTTCTTTCACAAAATGTTTTAATCCACTATGGTTTGTAGGTTATGAGAAAATATATATATATATATATATATATATATATATATATATATATATATATATATATATATATATATATATATATATATATATATATATATATATATATATATATATATATATATATATATATATATATATATATATATATATATATATATATATATATATATTGCTTGACCGTAGGATAGATGTTGGAAAAAACATTTTATCTATGAGTATATGAATGCGTTATATTGTATCCGACAAATAGATGACAACGTGTAGAGATTAATTATCCAGCTTTAAATAATATGAAGTTGAACTTTTTCAGTAGTGAGTTTGTTGATACTGCATTTAATAAAGTTAACCTAATATATTCTGTATTATATGGCGCTCAATTTTATCGTTTCTGTATTCTATAGATTTGAATTTTCTAGATTTGAATAACATTGTTTCGTATTCATAGGTATATTACTGGATATTATAGATTCGAATTTGCTAATATCTTATAGGGCTCCGTAGAGAAAGATTCTATTCTATATACCTATAGCTAAAAAAATTAGAGCTTCAAAGATCTACAAGTACAGAGTGATCAATAATGATTGTCTGACAGGTGACAGGCAAAAGTTCGCATTATGATCAAAACTATCTTCATGGAATAAAGTTAGTATAAATTTATTTATTTTGAAAACTACATTATCGACATTTCAAGAATACAATGGCGTATATTTTGCATATTTTATGACGGATTCATCCATAATCTGATGCAATAAACAAAAAAGTAAGTAAATAGCTGTATTATCGACTGATTTTTGAGAATTTATTATTATTCTATCAAATTATTAGGTTAGAATAGTGTTTTTAGAGGAACTGTCATCTGTCACTTGAATGTCACTATCTCAGGCAGGCGGCAAAGAAAAAATCAGAACAAAGCGGCACGGACAATCATTTTTGATCACTCTGTATAAATTGTAATTATAAAAGTCTTAGGCCGCTGAAGGACAAGCTACGTCTAATCAAATAAGAAATCTTATTTTATTTTATATTAAATAAAAATAAGCATATCGCTATCCTTTGAGTTATAAATTACACTTTAATATGCAATGTTTAAGAATCTGATTGATATTTCATATAGATTTCACATTGTTTATGTGAGTCAATCAACCAATCAAGTCAGTATAAAAGGTAATTTTTATTTTATTTCTTCAAAATGCGTGATCGAATTTGAAAGCTATATACAGCAGTAAACGGCACTAACTAAGTATTAACGAACTATATAATCTATATTTTTAAATTTGAATATTTTCTTGGCCGGGTCGCGTGAAGTTGGCAGGCCAAATGAAATATTTTTTTATTGCTAACTTGCATAGCTATATATGAGAACTATTAACAGCAGCAAAGAGCATCAACGAAAAACTAACAAACCATGATAATTTTTTTGAAAAAGCCCGTTTCTAACCTGATGGCGTGAAGTTAGCAGGCCATTTTTCAATGCCAGTTAAAGTACACGAATTAAAAAACTACAAGAAGCAGAAAAAGGCACTAACAAAGCACTAACAAGTTATATTTGTATTTTTATCAAAAATTTGTGTATGGCCGGCTGGCGTGAGGTGAGCGGGTAATTTTTATTTGTGAATTTTCTCAAAGACTATTGAGTTATTTTCAAGAATTTTGAAAGCAGTAAAGAGCACTAACGAAGCACTGATGTATGTGAAACTATTAACATTTCTGCTTAATATTGGCCTGCGTACTTCACGCAGTCGACTTGCGTGTGTATATCTGGGATTCAAGTTAGCGTCTGAAATACTTATTATAAGCTTTTCAACCTTGTTATACAAATTTGAAAGCTAACATATTGTGAATGATTTGGAATGTGACTGACTTAGATTCAGCTGCACCATGTTTTTTATTTTTTTTTTAAATAACGCAAGAAACACGAAAATGTATCACGTTAGCTTTGAATCAGATTCCTATTTACATAAATATAGTATTGTAGAATGAGATGAAGTTTGTAAAAATGCTAATTGATTATATTCTAGAAGTTATTTTATATTTTTCAGCACCTAAATCTCGGCGAATTACGCATAATTGGAAGTTTTCGAATACGATCCAAACTTGGTTTATCTTTGAAGTGTGTGCGGCCAGAAGAATACTAAAAATAGCATTTAATCTTGAGGAATTTATTTTTCCCGCAAATTATACTTTTAAATTGAAGTAGAAAATATTTTAAAGCTGTTATACTTCAAAGCTTGTCCAGTATCCACTGGACTATATAAACAACGATAATAATAATAATAATACATGCCGGTGAAGTAGAAAAAGTGAGGAAGGTGAATAGAAAATTGGTACATCTTTGGCGTTTTTTGAAAGTTAGAATTTTTCACACAGTATTGCACTGGAAATCACTATTGAACAAATACTATTTTTCCAAACTTGTTGCGGACTATATTATTATGTCATGGTGTTGCAGTCATATGGTCACTTTTCTCACAATAGCGATCGCTTCAATCAGTTTCACATAATTAGTTTCATGTCTTACCCAATTATTCAGAACAGTGTCAGTTTCTTTGTAATCAGAGACAACAGGATGAAAATATTCCAGTTTAACATACTTAATAATAAGTATTTGTTTCGATAATACAGATTCTGCTCCTAGTACATTCATTACAATGGTAATGCATTTGTAAATAATCTTATATCAGTAACAGTTTGTATGAGTCATCTGTGGGATAGTTATCATAATCATGATGTATATGAATATATCAATCTCAAATAAGTCATTGATTGTATCACCCAAGTTCAAACCACGAAATGATCTTTGTTAAAAGTTACGGTAAAAGTATTATGTTCTGTAAATACTCTTTTCAAGTTAGATACATTACCTCGAGATCCATCGTTCTGGACAAAGGTCCACCCTGGACCGACATGCCGAGATAGTGATCGCTGCCGCCAGCAAGTGTGTGCCGCCGGGGATCGTCTCGACGACCACTGCGACTGCCCCGACTTCCTCTCACCTCCCCATCGGCTTCTCCACCACGGCCGCCTAAAAAGAAGAGATATTTTTGAAACTTGATTGCTTGATTTTTTTATACATATAGTCACAAATATATAATATCTTGAGGCATTTAATTGTTGGTATTAATATTCCAGTTGAAGTTTGAGAACATTCTGCAGAATTTTTCTGTCAGTTGTTCTATATTTGAATGCTGGTTCATTATTACGACTGGTCTATTAGTTAACTGACTCTGATTGGTCGTCAGAGAATTCAGGAAAAATGGAAGAGAGTATACAAGTCCATATAACTTGGTATAAATAGGAGTAGTGATTCTAAAAGTGACAGCTGGCGTTTCTTTCATTATGCGACGAACTGTAGAATAAAAGTGTACTGTATGCTGATCAAATTATTAAATTTCAATAAAATTTGTGCCAAATTGGCGTCAGGAATGAAACTCTGAGGATTTGAGCAGAATTCGTTTTGGATGCTGTGAAGTATTGAAGAATTATGCTGGGTCTGTTTTAAATGTCCACAAGAAAAAACATGAATGGCGACAAGTGGGATGCAAGATAACAACTGAAAATTATGATGGAGCTAATGAAAACTTCGGTAGCTGAACAGATTCAAGCCGTGGAGAAGAAGATATCCAATAATGTGACAAAAGCCACAGAATGGGATTGTACCAGAGTTGAAGAAAGTGATTACCGAACAAAATGAAACTATGACAGGTAAAATTTAGGAGATAGATGAAGAGCTTACTGAAGTAAGGCGTAAGGCGACAGGTCATGCAATCTGAACATGAAGTCAAGCAAGTTAGACATGATTTAAAAGCGAGATTTGAGTCGATATACATCTATATTTACAATCGCAAAGACTTATGGTAACAGAGAGAGGACAGTTCTGCCCAGAGATGTGGCACCGTATGATAAAAAGGTATCCTGGGATGAATATTTTGCTCTTTGAATTAATTTCGAAGGATAATGACTAGTGCTAAGTCAAAGATCTATAACTGTCCTCTCAGGCTGAGAGCCTTGAATTATTGAGAAATGACATCCCAAATGAAACTGCGCTTCGGAACTGAAAAGATGACCGGATTACTACTATGGACAGCTACGGAGACGTAAGCAGGTGCACAAAGAAGAGCTGACTACTGCTGTGTAGAATCTGGCAACGAAAGCGTTCGCAAATTGACCTTGTCAACACAAGAAGACTGTGCGGTGGTAAAACAATCTATGGATGGCATCAGCGAAGACAAGGTAAGGCGAGTAGTACAGTGATTGAATCCAAAAACAACGAGAGGAGCGCTAACAGAACTATACAAATTGGAGCAGCCACGAAGGCATCAAGATTGGCGAAAAGAGGTGGTTGGAGCATGACAATAACGAAAAGCTCGACGCGGAGAATAGTATAACTTTTACAAAGAGTTGCCAGCGAGAGCAGTTTTTTTCTCGACAATGTCACCGAGAGAGAGAGAGAGAGAGAGTATATCTGGCTACAGCTCTATAAAGTGAAGTCACTTTTTGAAAAGATTAGCATAAACGTATGTTGACCTTTGCATACATACATACGAGCTATCATAGCAGGAGGAGATCCAGATGCGATCAGCGAATTAAAGTTCCTTATTTCCAGCAAGGCGACTTGATATGAGCTCTACAAATTCCAGAAAAACAAGAGACAACTGTTGCAGAGAAGCTGGGAGGGACCACAAGAAACCGTGAAGTGACTGGACAGCGTTGTAATCCAAGAGATAGAGCCGACATTTCATCGTCACCGGTAATACGGAATTTCTCAAATTTTTTATGTTCCTTTAATATGGGCTGTTAACTTTACCACAAAGGCGGACAGTAGGTAGCTATGAGGGGTGGAAAAAGCAATTTTGTTGGAAAATTGTCGGCATTGATATTACGCTTGAAATTTTGTACAGAGAGAGGTCAAGACATCAGTAAATAAAATCTGAAAGGGCGGACAGCTGAGTGGATACATAAAGGGTGGCGGACAGAGGTGAAGTGGGTGGAAATTTGGACAAAAAATCGTGATCTGTAATATGTCCGCCTTTCCTACCATATAATATGAGATATCTTGAAGAATCTGAATCTGAAAGGGCGGACGGCTAGGCTGGTACAGTGGGCTATGAAACGATGTCAATCTAAGCGTGCATAAGTTACATGTGGACTACCGTATCTCGATAACTACTCAATCAATATCATCGTTTAATATCTCATTCTTCTTGTCCCCACTGTCTCCATACATAATAAGATCGTTGATATATTAACAATTATCTATTTTATTCAAAAACTTTTGATTTTGATTCTGTTCGTCAAATAAAAAACATTATTTTCAGGTTACCATCGTTTTATAGCCCACCGCACCATCCTAGCTGTCCGCCTTTTTAGATTCAGATTCCTTAAGATGTCCAATATTATGTTGTAGAAAAGGCGGACATATTACAGATCACAATTTTTTGCCCAAATTTCCATCCCCTTTAAAATAATTCTCATTATTCAGCTGAGCTAGATCCCAATTTTCAGTATAAAACTTATAATATCTCAGCTGTAGCCAAGGCTGTAATGAATTTTCTGAGTTTCAAAGTTATTAGAAATATGAAATTGACGTAAAAAAATTTCCGCGCAATAATTTTTTTTAAGCTTTAAGAAGGTGATTCAATGCCACGTTGAATTATATTATGTTTCTGATAATGAATTACCACATGAATCGACAGTTTCTCAGTGGTATGGTGAATTCAAACGTGGACGAATAAGTCTTAGCGGCGAGCCAAAGACAGGTCTCCTAAAAACGGCAGTCACTCTGGAAAACTTCAATGCCATGCGCAGGCTCATCACTATTTTTCTGAGAAATTATATTGGTAGCAGAATTCATTTCTCTTGAATTTTGAAGCTCTCATGTCGATAATAACGAGAAAGAAAACTGAAGAGAAATTTATCATTGTGTACCTGTTATAGCCCCATTACTTAGATCCTTTACAAAATCTAAATATCAATTAGTTCTGTGTTATCTGCTCCGAATTCCTTGCAAAAGCTATTATTTGGAGCCGTAGGACTTTTTTTGTATGCAATGCGAGTGTGAAAAAGAATTATGACGTTCAACCAATAATTTTAATGACTTGGCGAGCTCCTTCACGTAGCACCTAGCCTGATTGAAAATTACTCCTAACTACAGCCGAAACCGGTTTTCTAATCTACAAAATCCCTATTTTCCATCTATATTTAAAAAGAAACAGAAATCTTCGAAGTTTCTCTCCCTTGAGTCAGTATCACAATTTTATCCGTCAAATTGTTGTTCAACTTGATGACCATCGTTTATCACTCCAAAATCACGCGATCTCTTTGAACTATTCTATTTTTACTTGGTACTAAAATTATGTTAATTCTATCGAAGAGTTTACAAGTCGTGGCCTGCTTCTACTGTCAAACAACGATGATATATTATAGTAAAGTTTTTGACAACAAACTTTGAACTTCAGAAAGTAGAGAATATTTATCAAACAAATCTGTTTGTTTTTGTAAGCGTATAAGTAAGAAGAATCATAACAAGAATAATATGTATTTGTACACTTGATTGAAGATATTAATTTGGAGCTGTATTCCACACAGAATGACAAGTAGACAAGATGTTCAAAATTTGTGTCATTAAATACTACAATTTTCACAAGCTTCTGGAATTTTGCGAATATCTTGTTATCTATAAATCTAGAAGTGAGAGTTCGGAGGAAATACCATAACAATCATTTACCAACAAAACATTAAAAAATATGGAAGTCTTTCTGTAATGGTTTGGTCCTCAGAATGACTACAGAGTTTTGTCCACTAATAGAGTGGTCTTCATTCTTCTATTCTTGTCAATCAGTATTTGCAATACAGCATCGTTTAGGCCCCTCATGATTTTGTATGTTTTTCTCACTTTCTCTGCATCTTGTGGTAATTTTTTTTTTGTGGGTTGTAGAACTACAAAACCACACCAAATTGCCTGTTTATTTCTTTGCATAATAAACCAAGCGCTCATGATCTAAAAGAGACAAAAATTTTGTATAGATTTTCATAGACTGCAAGCTTGAAATATTTGCATTGAATTTGCATTTGAAAATCCCCGCTAGATGTTAATGGCTATTGGAAATTTGATTCCAATTAGCAGCAAAAAATAACTTAATTGAACAACTTTTCACAGGCTATAATTTCTCGAAAGTAAGGCAAGTTTATTGACAGATGTTCTATATGAGTTCAAAAGTAAGGCATATTCAGATAAATTTGTGAATTTATTGCGTAACTCGGAACAATTTTCACAATGAGCTTTTCGTCGATTTCGTAAAATTGCCTCACGTTCGAAAAAATTATAGACTAAACTGTATTTTTCTGCTAATTAAAGTCCATTTATGAAGAATATACATTAACACCTAGTGGAGATTTTGGAATGCAAATATCTTAAGCTTACAGCTATAAGTTTCTTCTCTATAGATGGCAGCCTGTAAAAAAATGTTTCCATTTCTTCTGTCACGAGCGCCCGATCTATAATTTAGAATTTGAAACCCAAAGTTTCACTCTTGAATCTTAATTTGGAAGAATGAGTTTATAGATTCTAATTCACCTAACAGAAATGAGAAATCGAACTATTACAAAAAAAAAATTGATTCGAAGTAGTGATTTGAAACTTAAATATTTATTTCATCAGGCGATACTTTTTTCCATCTTTTTTCGTATTTAAATTGATATTTTTACAGCCTTACGTGAATTCTGTGGTTACTTCTTATCAATCCATTTGTTTGGATATTTGTTTCACCTGAATATCACCTTGTGTTGTTGGCTCTCTTACTGTATACTCAATAATTGTCCAAATATGTAAGTTGAGTGCCGTAGAATTTTTTTTTGTATGCAATACGAATGTAAATAAGTATTATGACATTTGACCTATAATTTTATTACTTGGCCTCATGTCATAACACTCAATTTAACATTATTGTTGCATGAATTACCTACTATTTCGATCACAATACAGTTTCAATATTCTATCGAAATCTAACCGAGGACTCAGCGAACAACCATCATATGATTAAATATTGAGCCAATGACATTATTTTATGATAGAAGCATAATATGTTCTAATAGATTAACAAAATTGAATTAATCTGGGCAATGCTTTGACCAATCCAGACTATCAAGTAATTTCGCTATCCAAATTTCCAATCACTCATCTGACAGGTGATCTCAAATCAGATGTAGAGGGCGTGGTCCGATCGATGAGCAATTTATGGCCTTCCAATTACGCGTAGTCAGATATTGGATAATTTGTAATTGAGTGGAAATATAAGGGAAGAGTTACGGTAATTTCACACGGATTTTTGTACAAAATTTGCATGAATATACTCGTAGGTTCACTTAGTAGTTGATACCAAGATAGTTTCTCATTGAAACAAAGTGTCTCAAGAATCTCGTGAAATTTCAATTTTAAATAGTATATTGCGATACAAGTACGGAATGGAGATCATTCCATGCGAATGTGAATTTAGGTCGAGTGGCAGAATTCACATGAGCATAGTATGATCGATTCGTACGAATGACGGATGTTATTTTTTCTACAGTCAAAGGTGTCCCGTGAATATCTATAACCAAAATATACCATTTTCTGACAGAGAATTTGCTTCATTGATCTTATTCCAATTCATCAAATGTTGATAAAACTACTCATATCGACTCCATTTTGAAGAGGAATGAGAAAAAAATCAAAGAGAATCATGACAATAATGAAACATTTTTTTCGCGATGCCACGCAGCTTTCTTAGGAATCTCTAAGCGTGCAGAATGACTTCTATTCCGCACGTTACAGCGTGTGGAATGGGTATCATTCTATAGTGACTGTAGATTAATGATTATTCAGTTTGGCTCGTGACAAATAACCCAGATGAAAATTGGTATCATTAGACATTAAATTAATAATTTCATTTTGAAAGAAGTCTTCTTTCTGTCTGATAAACACAGTTGATTGTAATACAATCCTATTCCACATTTCAGTTTAAATTATCACGTTTCTACTCCTATGAAATTTGAAAAATGTAATCGTTTCTACACAAATGTCTTACTAGGAAGCTGTGCCGTAGAGAGCTATTCTTACTCTTTATAAGGAATTATCCCCAGACCTTATTGCAAGAATTTGATACTCGAATCAATAGTTCTTGACAATCATGGATTCATTCATGTATGGAAGTCAATTTTTCCATTATTATTCTTTATTGAATTCATTACAATATATACTTCACGAAACAAAATATATTATGAAATTCGAATTATTTGAATGATTCCATTGGTAAATTGATAACTCGAATTTTTTTCTTTATTTGAGAGTCAAAAAATTCGTTAAAAACTGCCAAAAGCGGCTTTTTGCGGTTTACAAAAAAACGATGCATCTGACGAAAAAAAGTGTTCCACTAAAAAAAGTGTGCCATGAAAAGACAAATCAAATGAATTCTCTTAAACCCTGGTCAGTTGAGTATCTTTCGAATTGATTGCAAAAAACCGTCACTCTTGGCTATTTTTTCTAAAATCCATAACTTGCGTTGTATTTGTTATTTGGACTTGAAATTTCGACAGAATGTGGGCTCAGTAAGTTCCAACATACGCACCAAGTCTCAAAGAGATCGATTAGAACCTTTTCAAAAAATGTTGAAAAAATCAAAAAAAGGCTCTTTCAAAAAGCGGCCATAAAAAAGTTGTTAGCCAACGTAGACCAATTTTACAAAAAGCTTTTCCTATGGCTAGAGTTACTCTTCAATATGCTTAGATGACGTTATTTTTGAGCGAGTGTAAGTATGACAAAATCGATTGTAAAAATAGCACTTCTGCGATAATGATTTTTGAAATATCAACTATGATAATATCAATTATAAATTTTCGACCAAATGACAAAAAATGACGGTTTTTTGCAACTTACCCAAAAGCGTCTTATTTGATATAGCTTCATATTGTAAAGCTTTTTAGTAAACGCAAATAACCGTTTCTGACAGATTTTTTATCATAGATGTGTTGATGTGAGTTTTCTTCTTGTAGTCATCATCATTAAGATGTAATGCAAGATATTTTTGTCTTTCTAGTCTTTTACAATGAACTGAACCCTATGTCACAATCAGACAGACTGCAGGTAATGTTCCAAGAAGTTTGGCGAAGTCTTTGATTCCAAACTATTATAGTCTTGTTTGAAAGTTTCTGTTAGTGAAGTTATTTTTTTCTGTTGGTTCTAATGTAAAATCGAGTTGACCATAAATTCAAGATATTTGCTTCTTTGGGTAGATTCCTGTGATTTTTTTTTGGGGTGAATAGAGATAATAGAGCTCAGTCCTTCCAGCAGATCAACTACATACATAATTCAAATTTCTTCCTGCAATCTCATCAATCAATAATAAGTCTTCTATGTATACAATTGGTAGAACTTCAGATTCTCTGATTTCATTTATTACTGGTTTAACAATTTTCGTGTATACATGAGGGCTTGTACATAGCCCAAAAGTTGAAGATATAAAATAAAAAAAATTCCCAGAAATTTAAATCTTAGGAATTTTCTGAATCTTTTCTTACTTTGAGTCGATTTATTATTCTCCATTTTGAGATTAAAAGCATCCATGAATTCTAAAGTTATTATTGAATCTACTGTACCCGATAGGTCTGTCAATCAGAAAAAAGAAAGAAACTGTCCTTCTGCTTCATCACAAAACTCTATCAACTTCGTGGTTAAGATCTTGTTAACTACCAACTTTTTTATTTTAAATTCATTTTTAGACCAAGTTTGCTATTCTGTATTCTTCCAGACATTGGAATATGAACTTATCAGAAATTATTTTTTCCCATCCTTTGGTAAAGAATTTCAGCCGACCAGCTGACGTGCTTACCTCCTATATTTTCTTGGAAGATGATGACGATTCGACGGTCTGCCCAATGATTCCATTAGATTGTAGCTAGTTCATTGAGTTCTGAGTTTGAGTTGTGTTATTGGCTTTTCGTTGTATTCCTATGTCTTTAAATCTTTCGTTGATCTTGATCTTGATTGAGATCTACTCTTCTTCTCTCCTGACATTATTATCAGTAATACAGTATGTTTTTCTTCAAGTTTTATTATATTTACCAATAATTTAGTCTAAAATGTTATACATAACAAAACAATATGATCATGGAAGGAGCCGTGGGCAGAGCCGCAAAATATCGAACAAACTCTAAAAAGTGTGAAATCATAGCTATAACAAGAATTTCTACAATCATCGAGAGCAAGGCGTGTAGTATAATAGCATCATTTTTGTGGCTATCGTATATCGTTGTGAGAAGAAGTTGGAAGTTGTATTCTTAGATACAGAATTGAAAAATTGAAAAATAAAGAAAAGCATTATCATTTAAAAAGTAACAAAAAAATTGTTCGGATAATTTTTAATTTTGTGTACAGTAAGATTGAATGATGGATACGAAATAGAGATGAAGTGAATTTTTTGATCCTGATGTTTAATAATAGAGCATATTGTGTCCTTAAATATCAGGTTCTTATCTTCCCAGATATATACGCGTCCGCGTTGCAAATAAATGATAACTGATTGAATGAAATGAACTATAAAAATTTTCAAATGCAGATTTAGGAATTTTTATGTCAGATAAGTAGTACTTTATTGACTGTGGATCAATTCCGTCAAACTTTATAGCATCATAATTGAGAAGATTCAATGAAATGAAGTGAAGCTCAATTGTAATTCTTTCACAGTTTAAAATGATGTTGAACTCTAACCCAATATTCCTGGAGGATATTTATATTTATATATTCCACGGTTTGATTCAATTTGTTGTTTTCCTTTTCTTGAAGCACTCCTCGTTTTGCTCGCCTTGTTCAAAGTTTTTCGTGCTTAAAATAATGACCATAGTAAATATACACAAATGTTCAGATTTTTCATGTTTTTTTTTCACAATTTCACACAGAAAAAAAGGATTGCGGATTAGTCTAGACATCGGATTTAAAAGCGATGGAGAATGGATAGTAACTCTATTTATGATTTTCTCTTTCTCTTGCCAATTTTCTGATAAACACTACTCGTGGTCGCTATTTTCTTGTTTGTTAATATGAAGAAAAATTGTGGATACAAAAGATTCAGAGAACTAAAAGCAAATACTGGAAGTCTTTGTATTTCTTGAACATTCTTTGAAATAAGGAAGCAAGAAGAATAAAACGCCAATTGCTATGAACTGGGACCGCAAATCAATAATTTGAACAAAGAAAATTTGTTTGTTTCAATAAGTTCTAACTGCTATTTTCGGGTGTTACAACTTAGAATTAACATCCTGTATAAACATACAATAATATACATATACAAAAATCGTTTCTTCCGTAGCTAATGAATGTACAACTGTAAAGCGAAATCATTACATGATGAACTCAATTTTGCGGTTTCATTCATGTATCCTGTATGGAAAAACCTCTAAATCAAATATGTGAAGCAGTAATTTGACAAAGAATGAAGAATGATTGGTTTTCGTTTTTTTTTTCTTCGCCTACTATTTGTGCTATGAGACTTTCTTAGTATCAAATTTTTATTTGAAGTTCTCAATTGATGAGAAGTAAATACCCGTTTTGTTTTCATATGTCAGTCGGTCAATATGAAACGAGGGGAAAATCGCAACAGAAATTTAATGTACAAGATCACAGTACTTCCGATAAAAATAGTAGAAGTTAGTTGAAGTCAAGAAATACCCACAGAAGTTTGCAGAAGCTCATAGAAGTAGTTGAGAAGTTCATAGAAATTCAAAGAAGTTGATAAAAGTTCAGTTGAATTTGCAAAATTTTGGAAGGAGATTGTAGTTTTTGCTTATTGCGCGTGCGTCGAATATGCGAAGTGGGAAGCACACGAGTTAAAATTTGCTTTTCAGTTTGCCAATTTGTGTAAATGAGTTAGAAATAAATGAAGTGTTCATTTACATGTCACAAAGTGATAGGTACCAAGTTGTATCTTTCTGGTTATGAGAATGATAGAAAATACTTCACCTGAAATTGAGCATATACTTTGATTCTTTGATACTTCTGTATTTTTTGTACTTGAAGGATAAGATATATTAAATAAAAGGAATATATTAAATTTTTTTGTTCACAATCATGATGATAGTTATTTATTCTAAGAATCTGCTACAGTATTCCCAACCATGAATTTTATAGCCAGTTTCATTGCTGCTTCATAAATTTAGGGTGTTGTATTAATTAATTGGATACTTTAAAGTGATAGCTGTCATTGTCAAAGTAACAGATAGCGGTTATATGAAAATACTATTTTATTCTTAAATAGCCATGAGTATCATGTTAAGTTGCTTTATTTGATCCAAAACTTAGCATGATCTGGTTGAGTTGTTGAAAAAATAATTAACAATCGAAAAAAAATTATTTTAAACTTCTACTGAGCTTGTCTTCCCGAGAGCTTTGATATCAAACTAGACATCATTCGAATAGCTCATATGAGAATAATTGATAAACATTTGAATACCATTTTAGACACTTTCACAAGAATTATTTACACCAAAGCTTAGATTTCTTTCGAAACACGACTGAACCAAATTACTTATTTGAGAAAAAAAATTGTTGAATATTTGCTTGTGATATCCAATAAATAATAATAACTCTAATCTCACATAATGATGATTTTCATCATTTCATTTCTTCGCGTGTTTCAGAAAAATATAATAAATTCTATAATACTTCAAATTTTAATGATAACAAATGAACCTCTGATAGTTTTGAAAATGTTACAGGTAAATGTTGCTTCAAATTATTTAAGGATAGACTTCAGTTATTTAATATTTTATGATGAATACTACCGTTTATAGATTAAAAGCAAGAAACCAGAAAGTTTCATCAATCAAATGTTGGTACCACTACCACTTGTTAAAAAAAGCTTATTCACGAAATTGAAACCAGCATTTTGATATGAGGCTTGAATATGAAATATCAGTCGTAAATTCGTCTGCGTTCTCAAGTTATCGTGCTTCCAGACATACAGACCAACAAACAGATCAAAATTTTTTGAGATTATGTTTGTTTGGGTTTAGTACGTTCCAAATCGCGAAGATACATCAAAATCTTGTACTATCAAAAAATCACGATTAGAAAACTTCCATATTATATATAGATCAGGAAAGTTATATTCAGTAGAAGTTCATGGAAGTCTGTGGAATTTTGTAGAAATTAATAGTAGTTCATTTCGAATAAAAGTTTAGTGTACAAAATTTTGCTTGCGATTTACCCGATAAGAAAAAACACATTGAAAGGTCGCATTATTTTATTGCAATAAGTTAGAAAATTTAATTTAGAACAGATCAACGAGGCTTTGAATTTTTGTATTCGATATTTTGATGGGAGAGCACATTTTCTAATTGAATTAAAATAAAATCATTATGTGATCTATTTATATACTAATTATAGTCTACTGTGCTGTTTAAAGTAACTGATTGATCGGTATTCCTTTCCTTGGAAACTCAAAACCGGTGGATCGATTGTTTGCGATCTATCGGATTGTTCAATACTCAGTTTATTGAAATATCGCAATTGATGGGTTGATCTCGCATAAGCGATTTGACTGAAATAGTTGGTGGAAAATAACTATTTTCGCCAACTGTCAAAAAAACATGATATTTTTGTATTGTTATGGATACGCAAAGTTCGTGATTTTTTCACTAGTAAGAAAATTAAACATATTTTTGCACACCTGATCTGATATAATTTAGTTTAATAATGCTATGAGGATAGAGACAAACAGGTATTTAACAAAAAAGAAATATGAATTTGTACACAAAACTACTTATTTTTGAATATAAAAATTGATTGTTGACAGTTCTTTATTTATCAAACAACAATTGCGCATACTTTTGGTGACAATACCCAGGTGGCTGCAAATTAATTATAGTTTGTACTTTTTTCCTACATTTTACTGAATAAAACAATAATTATCGTTGATCTATTATTTTTTGACATTTGGCGAAAAAATATTGTTTGTATTTTGTGTACGAAGTGATCGTATTTTGTTGCGAGTGAGAATGTCAATTTTAACCGAGACCGGAAGGTCGAGGTAACAAATTCATTCGAAATACAAAAAAACAATCACTCCGCACACTTAATACAAAAATAACTAATCGTTGATGGAAGCTAGAATGCACACTCAGTATCTTATATTTGCTGTAATATATATATTTGAGTGATGCGATAAATTTACATTATTTGATTATAGAAAATAATCATGCAGAAATTGCATTTTATTAACATTGAATCATCCGACAAATCAACAGTGGAATCGATTTACTTCTATAATTAAAGCTCATCAATTTAAATGGAGATAAATCATTGGCATCGGTCAAAATTTGTAACTTGTAGCGTGTTCTCATACGAGGAGACAAGCGGAGACATAAGTTTACTTGATGAAACTGAAGAGAAGAATCCTGGCAGTGTATATTGAAATCACGTTGTAAGAAGGCCTTGAGTGAACCAGTATTTCACTAAATTGTTTAATAATATTTTACATCGTATTTCGGATGTTTCGAGAGCAGTGGTGAATATTATCACGAACAGTTTACATGTCAGAAGTCAAAATACGATTGAATCATGTTAACAAGAATTTTTTTTCTTCAAATATTTAGTTTTGCGAATACAGGGTTGATTCAAGAGCGACACATTTGATGAATGTTATTTTCAAGAGGAGAAGCAAACAACTAGAGTAAAAAAAATCTGGCTAACATGATTTAATCGTGTTTTGCACACTGGCTTCTGCCATGTAAACTGTTTGTGATAATATTTACAACTGCTGATGATGAGGGTGTTTTGCTCTCGAAACGTCCGAACTATGATGTGAATTGTTATTCAAAAATTTAATGAAAGTACTGAATTACTAAAGGCCTTCTCACAACGTAATTCCAAAAGCAAGTTTAGGTTATAAAAATACTAAAAAAATAAGATCAAATGAGATATTTTTTTGAAAGATGATCTCCATTTCTCAAAAAGTTATATTAGAAGCTGATTTCTTGGATAATTACCTGGATTATAATTTCTTCCACCAGCTAAATTCGAGGCTGATGCGCTATTCAATAATAGAACACACACCGCCGTATTCATCTAGTCGATTATACCTATTCATAATTTTGTTTATCAACTGACTTCTAAGTAAGTATCTCTTTGAACGGAATTGAACAAGTATTCAGTATAACTTTATAAAAAAATATATTATCTCCAATAAAATAGGGACTGAACACCATAACATAGCAAAGGTTTGTGCTCATTAGGATATATTAATCAACCTCATGTTAACTATGATACGGCACACCTGAACTTTTGTTGGAAGGCTGTAGTAACGGGTCTGATCATCGAAACATTGTATCAGTATTAAGTCAACCAAAACACATCTTTTCAACTAATCTAACAAATCTGCGCAATAAAATATATTCATATTCTGATTTAGGATTCTGTGAATTATTTTATAACAGAGGTAATTCACACATACCACTGCTGCAGTTTTGCGATTTTATCTGAAAAATTTAATTATGGCACTCAAATGGAAAGATTAAAGCTCCTGCATCGCTAGAACTGCTAACTCGCTGAAATAGTAATTACATTTCTTCCAATAAAAAAACACTTTGGAAGCCGAAAGAAGCTCACAAAATTACATTAAGGGAGTTGAAACAGCTACAGCAATCGCAAAGGCCGGAAGCTGAAACAGCCTGTTTCATGGACAGGCAATGAAGTCAATGCAGTGTGATATTTACGAGTGCACGAAAAACAGAAATTATGGAATGCAATGCCTGGGCTGTGGTGAAATAAAAGTGTCGCAATCGGTGAGTCAAGAAGGATATAAGACATATTCAGCAGAGTTCAAGCTTAAACTGTTAGTGCAACTTTAGTCGCTTAATTCTTTGGAATATCGATGAAATGTAGGTTTGAATTGTCCAGAAATGTCTATGTTCCATCCTCAATTTTGTACTAGCATTGATGAAATTGATCTTAGAATTATACTTTATTTGAAATTATGCACCAGGACCTCTATTCTAATTCATAGAGACGATCTGGAGACATGTCGCAATCCCTTTGTTAATGACGTCATGACATATTACATTCATGAGGACTTTAATATTGTGTGTTGGTGCAGACGATATGATCTACAAATATATGTTGGTAATAAGTGTCAAAATCAAAATGAAATTTATTTTATATTATAACTAATCCTATTTCTAATTTAGCAAATAAAAACAGATAACCACAGAATTATATCTCTGATATTTTTCAATGTCAATGTAAAAATGTAACTGTATTATCAGGATTATGTAACAGTGAATATTCATAGTCACGATACTCACTTTTAATGAATAGTCCTTTTGAATGTAATGTGAAAGCTTCAAATGAAGTCAAATAACGCACCACGATTATTCTCACTTTACAACTACTAGTCAATAGGAACATCTGTCAAAAAAAAAATTGCATTATATCAAAGAGATTGTCTCGGCCCAGTATTTTCCGTTTAAAAGAATATCTACAACGATGACGTCATAAAATTATTTCTGTAATTGTCCGCTAAGTAACACATGTGTCAAGTGTCTCTAAAATAACATCAAAAGACTGTCTTCATTAATTAGAATAGATCCTAAGACTTCTTTCTTTTTAAGAAGATAATTGGAAATTGATTCAAATAATTGGCCTGGAATGAGATTGCAATTTGTTCTAATTATCATGAGCATTCTAAATTTCATTTGAATTCTTTTTGGGCATTAGTATCTGATTTAATTTTAAATCTGGTTTATAATAATTTTATTGATTTCTGTATTTTTGAGGATTGGTTAAGCGTGTTGAATGATTGATATTAACAGTTTATGTTTTATTGAATGAGGCGAATTCAATTCTATTCTTTGATATCCTGGCGAGAATGAGTCTGGAAAACTATCAAGTTTCTATCTTTATATTGAGCGCATCCCATCTTTTATCTTTTATCTGAGTTTTTTCAAGATCGAAAAGTGGCGCCGTTTTGATGAATTCAACGTTGGATCTTGGAATATAAGAAGTATAAATGATGAATATCATAGTTGAGTAACGTATAAATGTATTGAGTGAATCAAAGAAGGATTATTGTTGTGAAGAAAGAAGAGGTGAAGAGCATCTATTGTTTGTGGTTGGGTTGATAGAATGAATTAGCATGAAAAGCAAGGAGTGAGAATTTTGGTAAGTGAAAGAATGACAGAATATGTGAGAAGTTTTGACCTTTCTTTGCCGAAAATATTCTGATTGCAATTAAATACAGGTCTCTAGAATCTCTATTGTGTGAGTTTATGGCCTTACTGAGTCCTAAAGCGATCTTAAAAAATATAAATTTTTTAGTATGCTAAATCAAGCATCGAAAACTTTGATTTTATATTTTAGTTGACTTACTTGAGTTCCGCAAATCACGAGTAATTTTCAAGCATTTAGCAATAAACTTTATTCCAAACAAGAAATACAAATGCCTATGTTCGTCTTGTATAAATTGACTTGACTAAATTGAGTCACAAGTTTAACATCAGGAAAGCCATTAATAATGAAGAAAAAGTTTGTAATGAAATTTGTGAGCTGCTGCTCTGAATTTTTCAAACTTGATAGTTATATTGGTTTTCATAACAATGAGAAATATGAATACTCGCGATGTTCTTTATGATTGAGGTTCAAAGGCATATCATTATAATTTTAGTTAGAAAATCTTTTTTGCATTATAATACAGTTTGTGAATCATACCACTCACTGGCTCAAAACATTTTTTCGAAGTATCATTGTGGTTGATTTTGATACGCAGTCAAAAAATGTTGCCGGTGACTGTGCTAGATGATGTGGTTGATTTGTGGGATTCAGGACAAAAATTGAATTTAATGGCAGAAAAAGTGTGTGAACAAATGCGTAGATCTGGTGATGTTGTGGGTGAATTTGATGATGATCGAATAAATTGGAATTATCTTTCATCATACGTGATAAAATCATATAACTATAATCTACCGCGCGGTAGAAGTTGATGACGGAGAAGATCAAAGAGAAACAACAGAAGCAACAATTCTATGGGTCTTAGAAAAACTGTTATCAAGAAAAGGAGAGCCTTGCCGTCGGAATCGTGACGAGTTTGGACACAGCAGAAGAATATGGCACCAAAACCAATGAGCACCATTCAACATCTATCAAAAAAGATTGCCGGAGAACTTCAAAAACTGGTAGATACATCTAGCCAAATTCTGTAGTTGCCGACTATTGGTAATTCGATGAAATGCGAAATGGAAAGGAATAAACAGGATTGCAAGACCACTTAGAAGGCAGTGACACGAGAGTCGCAAAATTTAAAGTCGTACTGGATGCAGTGTGACCTCATTGTTTCAAAAAATGGAGAGCTACGATGACACAAAACAAAGAATGCAAATCATAATTCTTCTCAAGAGAGAGAAGCAAAATTTTTGATCAAAGTCATAGGTATAATAGGATATAGATATGAACTCTTGATATTTCGTCAAGATGGAGTGGTATCAATAAATTTGATGTAGTTTTATGACTCAGAATAACAATAGGACAACAGTAGAAAATCCGAGTGCTATTTTATTTCTCGGACTTGTGAGTTGGTTGGAAGCGGTAATCTAGAATCTCCTCATTTTGCTTATCAAAAACAACAGTTTTCTGCGAATTATGACCATTTCCAATTGCGGTCATAAAATGTTTCTCATATCTAACTCACCATTTCTCAGCCCGAAGGTTGCGATCCTTAACAGGGTCGTGCTTAGGTATGAAAGGGGTTGCAATTTATTCAAAACATAAGACCCGTATTCGCAACATCCATTTACTGGTTGAACAATTAAGAATGAAGCTATAATCAATGATTATAAAATGGAATATTACCTTACCAGGTGCAAAGGTGGGCAAGTACCAAATTAAAAGTACTTAAGCAATAAGTGCAAGTACTTGCAAGTTGAGAACGTAGTATCTGTTATTTGAAAATAATCATGATTAAGTAAAAGTACAAGCAAAAATAACTCATCATTACCTAAATATTTTTTTTTTGAAGTACATACGTCAAAACTTCATCAGTATTCTCTGTAATAGCGGACAAGGCTGCTATATATACTTTTTCAATTGAAACTTACATTTATTAATAAGTGTCTGGATATGCATAACGTGAGATAATATTGAAGAACAAATAACTCCAATTACGTACTGAAAATAAAATGAATAATCATTTCCCTGCAGCTGCTATTTCTCTATGTGTGTACAAGATGCACCATTTTTAAATACAAAAATACTCAACAATTTGATATTGAATGATGCAAAATAATATAGATAATTCTAACATATGAATATTCGAATTAAAACAGTGTGGCAATAGCGATTACATACTATGGAATAAGAAAATTATTATAATAATACCCAGTTTCTAGAGAGAAAAAAACAATTGTATATTGTGTGGTCAGGGACGACACAAGACGATTTCAGCCTAGAATGAGGGTTGCTTGCCCGAGCGAAGCAAGGGCTGGCATCACTCTCGGCTGAAATCGTGTTTTGTTCCGTGCCACACACTGAATTTTTCATAATACCTGCATTGAAACTTTTCATATTACAAATTTTTCATAACAAAGTAAATATTTTTCTTTTGATTTTGTAGGTTACAAGTCGGGAGTAGCTGCTTGTGCTTCATCAATAAGATGTTGTGATGTACTTGAAATTGTATTAATATTTTTTTTTCTTGAAACTAATCATCTTTTCAATTCAATTTACGGATACGAATACAACAACCGTCAAATTAACTAAGATTATATGACTTCCATCTAGAGATTGACAATGAACAAATGCGACTTTGCCAAGGATAAAACGATGTAAGAAGCAAATTCAGCGAACAGAAAGAAGCTTGTTTTTCTTCTAGGGCAGAAACAAACCTGTTACATTCGCATTTATCTAAAATTGTCTTGTTTCGACTAACACAACAGAAGTTGAAACGAGTTATTTCAATGCAGGTATTGGCGACTAAAATTAACTCGTAGCCCTCTAGCGGCAACCATATGAACCTTCCAAAACGGTAATGTGTATGAAGCGTCATAAGACGTAGTGGTAGTGTTTTGCCTTATTTGTGTCATATCTTATGATTTTGATTCTTTTTAAATTGTTCGTTCCGTTCCTTAATTTTTCCAGATTTAATATTCCTAATAAAACCAGACTTTTTCAAGACTAATTTCCCTTTTTAATCTTTATTTCTAACCTCTCATTTTCTCTGATACTCTCAAATAACTACCATTATAGATCCTAGTAAACCAAAAATAAGCAATGTGAGCTGTTGTGTGTAGGATTGTCATTTGAGGGTGGCTAAAATCGAAATTTATGTTTTCATGGTTTTCCGCGAATAGGCGAAAGAGAAGTTTTTATCAACAATAATCTAGGGGCGATTCAGAACTTGTGGATAAAAGGAAAGCATGGATCTTGGAAATACGAACTGGCAAACCAGTTACAAAACACATGAGAATATGCAGTTTACATTTGTTGCATTCAAGTAACTGAAGAGTTATATTGATACTAGCCGGAGAACATAACCCCCAAACACATTCATCTTTATCTGCAAATATATGGATCATGAAAGAATAATCCATAAAACAGAGGGAATAACGTTAAAATATAATCTTAAAATTTACCAGAATGATAAAATACAACCCCCTTCACATTCAAACAAAGTCTCAAATTCCTTTCAAATAAGGCATACAATACATACAAATCGAATGCAACGTCAAACACATTACCGTTTAGAGCCACCATGTTTGTCGCCAATTATGAAAACACATATTTCGTAGTTAAAAAGTACTTAGTACAAAAAGTATTTGAGTATTGCTCAACTAAGTGAGGAGCTAGCAAAATAAATCAATGGTTTAACTTTGTTAGACACATTGGTGATATAAAAATTTAATAACGATTGAAATATTGTAGTGAGGGGTTCACAAAATCTTCAAAATTTTTTTTGGCTATTTAGGAGGTCGCGACACCAAAAATATTGAGAAACGGTACTTAGCTATCCAAATTTCATTTCTGTGTCTGATAGCATAGAAAAAGCGATGATTTGCTCCATGAAGATTTTATATATCATTTTGTTATGCTTGAAATCAGGACTGAACAGTACATTACTTTTCGAAAACCAGATGATCACTAAAAATGTAAATAAGATTAAGTTGGAACATCCATGCATGTCAATTCCATAGCGAAATAATTTCTTCCTATATGAATTGCTTACTTCAGTCGAAATGATTCCAGGGTCCTAAATCACGTCGAAGAACATTTTCACGAACTTTTTGCGTCGTTAGAACGCGATTGCAACGTCAAGGTTGCACGGAATTTTTGGTTTGGCGCCAGATCAAGTAAAGACGCCAAGAATCTACAAACTATTGAACGCTTAGAAGCGGACATGCGGTTTTGTTCTAAAAACTTCGTACACAATGAGCCAATATACGTTTCCAGGGGGTTGGGAATTAACAAATCATATCTAATATGATGGTTATCCTCTACACGACAATGTAATTTTTCTCGTGGCGCTTATTCATTGATGATATGTCAAAAATTTGAGAGAACAATAATTTATTAAACATCCTTCCGGCAATAAAAATCGAGGCAACCTATCCATTTGGTTTACAGGCAATTATACACTTTGGTTTCATGTGAGTACGGTCCATGGGAATGATCACATACTCGGCAGTATTGCCGGCTCTCTGTCTATAAGAATTGAAAATGAATATCTTCCTAGCATTCTACATGAAACAGAACATTTTTTCCATTCTGAAAGATGATGTTGTTGAAGCACAAGAAAGTAAAGCAAATTGATTAGAGAAACGAGCCAGGTGTGCTAAGCGTCCACGTGAATGAGACCAGAAAATCAAGGTAGCATTTGTGCTGTTTGCCATCTTCCAGTATGTGGCAGTGGCACAAGAAGTATCTGCGAAGATTGCTCAGAAGAACCCTTGTAGTTTTGCACTTGGGATTACAGGAATGTCACTGTACTCTATTCTCTGTTTGAATTTAAATGTATATTTTATGTTAAAAATGTTCAGAAACGTATCATGTTTGTATTGTAACAATTTATCTGCACTCAAATAATGTCCAGCCTCTCAGCTCTTTCTCTATTGTTATTTTTATGTTCTTCATAAAATTCTTCTTCATGTGAAAATATAATCCATTTAGAATACACTATACGTTCAACTATACCAGAATATTATTTTAGTATCTTGAAGAAATCTATTAGTTATTGTGACATTATATATTTTAAGGCATTGAGTCTGGGGTCTGACTGACCCAACTATACCAACGACGTTCCAGTTTCCAATAATTGTACCATACCAACGACGTTCCAGTTTCCAATAATTGTACCATACCAGTTACGGATTAATCTGATTGGATTCAGCTATGATTCGATACATTTTATTCATCAGGTATCCCTTAATATTAATTGTCGTGAAATTTTCACGTCCGACTATTGTTATTGGGTAAGAACTGATCATATACTTCTAAAAAATTTGCAAAATCTAGGATTCTCATCATTTTATAAATCGTACACGTCTCAGGATTCGATACTTTTTGTCTGTTAGGCAACATATGTGAATGATTATCGCAAAATTATTGCTAGAAGTAATAACAACAAGAATAACTATTCACTTCTGAATTTTATTGAGGAAGCTAGGATCTTCATCTTTCCCATTGCTTCTACGAGACTTCTTAAAGATTAGACACTCTGGATTTATCAGATATCCTACTTGTAAAATTTGAGCATCGAATTATTAGTAGTAACAGAAATGATTTATTCATTTGGATTCTGTTGTAGGATTTGGGTTTCTACTATCTTTATGAATTCTACAGGACTCAGCAAATATTTGATACTCTCCATTCATCAGACATTCTGCAATCCGAACCTCAGACTATTTTGAATTTTTACTGCAGGGTTTGAATCTCGGACTATGATAAGTAATAACAAAGCTAATTTTTTATTCTGAAATTCCGTTGAAGATGCCAGATTCCTTATAATTCCTATAAATTCTACAAGACTCAGCAAATTTAATTGTTCCAAAATTTATACTTCTGGCTATTCTCAGTAATAGCAAAAAAAAACTACTCACTTTTGAATACTATTTAGGAATCCAGACTTCCTGTTATAATATTCCCACTATTCATAAGAAATTTCATGACGACTGTTGCAAAATGTAAATCTTGGGCTATTATCAGTGACACAAAGATAATTACCTACTTTGGAGACCTACAATAATTATTTGTTTATAACTAGGCAAAAAAATAGAAGATTTACTGACGCGGCTAGAATTCCAGGCAAGGCAGTAAGTCTTCATTTTTGCCGAGTTGAACACATTATTTTTCTGCCGATTGTTCAAATTTGATTAATTCTACGATCGATTTCAATATTTTTGAGAAATGTCATCGCCATCAAATTATGTTTCTATGTATCTGTTGATCGGTTGCCAAGTTGTGATGTGTATGTTGGGCGGTTGCTGTGAAAACGACACTTTTACTGCCTAGGCAGTAAAAGTGACACTTTACAGACTGCAAACTGTCAATAAAATCGTACTTTTGAAATCAATCGGCGAAAAAACAATTTTTTGGAATTGTTATGATCTGATGAATACGACAAACGGAATACTGGTAAGGGATCATATATCAACAGTGAACTTAAGAATAACGACGTCGAAACGTCCAAATGGCTGTAATCTCGAATTTATTACAGATATATAATCCTTTGCCACGTATTCTGAGTATTCCGATGAATACTAAGACATTTGCCTCAATTATCATCATCCAATAATAAATAAAGTGAGTTTAATGTTTTTAACAGGTAACATAATCTGGAGGATGGATCAATTCTTGTAAATGTCGTATGAGGTAAAAAACAGTTATCCAGTCATAAATTAAGATAAGTGGTTGACATGTCTAGTAGCTAGATTTGTGAAGTGTTAAGAGGTAAAAACAGACACTGATTGAGCACTATTTCATGGGAAGATAGGAGTTCACTACAATATTGAATATCCTAAGGCTAAGCATAGTCAAGAGGAAGAACAACAATTATAAACAATAAACAATACTCCTGCGAATTGATGCAAACTCACAAATCCAAAAGTAGAGAAATCAAATAAGTTGGAGTCGTAATCAGTTGAGATACGACCCTGGCATTCCTAAAAATTAAACTATTTATTGCAGATTGATACAACAATGAAGAAAACGATGTACGGGAATTCAGTCACAAGTTTATTATTTCTATCCTACTCTACAGTTTCGGTCCCACCCAACTTGTGACTGAATTCCCGTACATCGTTTTCTTCATTTCACGTAACAGTCAGCATCATCTAATACTTCCATTGATACAACAATGTTGACGAAAGGGATTTCTCCTAAAAGGGTTTTTTTAAACATTGTTTATATAATTGTTATTCGAGGGAATGTTCATAAAATAGCAATATTGAAATAAATGAGAAGAGGTGTTAGAACTTCGAGTCTATTCTTATTATCACAGTTTAGCCAAGTAGTTAGCGAATAGATCTGTTTTTGTTAGAAATTGAGTAAGGGTAATACCGTGGCAATGATTTAACATCATATTTTAGCATATGGATATTGATAATCGTTTTTACTTGCTCGTTGGAATACTAAAAGGAAGGGATGAATTGGTTAGATACTCTGCTCTTTTTGATGAATGCACTAAATACATTTGATCTATCTTTTCGCGCATGTGAAACTATGAGAGTTTAACGAAGAGCTAAAAACAGAGCAATGACCAGAAATTCATCCCACTTAAGTATCCTTATCACCATGCACGATATCAAAATCAATCTTACCAATATCCGACTCCACTAATTTCAAGAAATTAACAGCGATTCCTTTTAGTTGCATGAAGATTGAATTTTCAATCTTTTATCTAAAAAAGTGCATTTTTTAAGAAAAATGCATGTCGTTTATGTCTAACTTATGGTTATGTGGTATTGCTTTGCATTCGCACTCTAAAACAAGAAGGGAGATTTTGTATTATAAAAAGGGTGCTTTTCACCTGGAAAGGCATCTTGATTTCTATCAAGATCACTGACAGTTCAGCTGCGAATAATGTATTGGAGTTTGCACGTTTTACTACTATAGTTCAGCTGCAGGAATCAATATTGTATTTTGCACGTTCTATAGTCAGCTCTGTCCAGTACAGACATCAGTATTAGAATTTGGATATTCAAAGTGAAAGTCTGCAGATAGTTTATAGCCTCTGTGGTCCAATGCAGAAATCAGATTTGGATTTTGCACGCCTCGCAAAGCAAGCTGCCACAAACCGGCCACATAAGCCACCATTTGGCCCTAAACCGCCACAAACCGGTCTTACGAGCCACGATTTGTGTCTTGAACCACCACAAACTGGCCTCACAGCCATAGTTGGCCTGAAAAGCAACAAATCGGGCTAACAAGCTACACATTGGCCCAACAAGCCACAAATTGGTCCAACAAGCCACATATTGGTCTAACCAGTCACCAATTGGCCCAACCAGCCACCAATTGGCCCGACCAACCATCAATTGGTCCAACTAGCCACCAATTGGCCGAATAAGCTATAAACTGGCCTAACCAGCCACAAATCACCTTAACCAGCCATAAATTGGCCTAGCTCACCTCAAATCGGCCTTATAAGCCATTAATTAAGATCTAGGAGGCATTATTGGCTCCCGCATTCGCTGTGAGGAACTTTTTGCCCAGAAGGACGTAAATGAGGTCTGCTCGCTCACAGTAAGCTACTGAACCGCTCTCCATCCACCTAAAGTAGCGAGACCGGAAAGCAGCGCCACTTTTCCGTTCAACACAAAGTGCAAACGCGCCTTTTAGACGTCACTAGTCGCCAATAGCATCACGAGAACCACTACAGATCCACCTAGAAATATCGAGTACGCCAAGTCTAACAGATATCCTGCAGAACCGAATGGCAGGCTATCTACATCACCGGGCTTCCAGGCTCCCACACTGTCTCTCATTTGATGAGTATTGTATTTTACAAGTACATATTTATTTGTGAGTAACAAAAGACAATAAAACTGTTGGTATTTGTGATCTGAATATATGTTGTAATTCTTGCCATTCACCTCTCACAACCACGACTCCAATCAGAGAATTCTGGGCACACATAGATAAGAAATAAACACAACGTTAGACTGAACTAGTAACGTGTGATCAACGATCGCCGAAATATAATACATACATTTGAAGAAATATAACATGGATATTCAATGCCAGTTTTGTTTTGGATAAGAACAAGAATAGTAAGTTACGGCAAATTTTCAAGTACATGGAAATATTTTCCTAGAGCTACATACTGCAAAAAATATTGTATATGATATTTCACTATACTAAAAACGAACCATTTCGTTGAGTATCGATCGCGTACAGCTCCAAGATTATTATTGAAGTTTATATTACTTACTTGTATTAAGTACAAGAAAGTATTGTGAAACCGACAAAATTCATTTATCGAGATTTCGATGGAAATATCTGTTTGACCATTCCTGAACCCATTTTGATTAATTTCGGTTTGATGTCGGTACATATGTGCGTTCGTGCGTTCGTAACTCGCAAATTTCAAAACTGGAGGAACGTGTAATGTTGAAATTTTGTATTTAAGACTGGTATAGGGTCTGGTTGTGAACCTGGCATTATGGTTCCAATCGTCTGTACCGGAGGTGCACTTTACTTCAGACTTATTTCGAATTTTTCCAATAAATCCAGAACGATCAGCCGTAGGATGTTGAAATTCAGTATTTGAACTTGATGTTGTATCAAAATGGTTATCTGCTATTTTTGTATGAATCGACCAAGCCAGAAGTGCACCTTACTTGAAACTTTTCTCAAATTTTTTGCATAAATCTAGAATGATCATCCAATAGCATATTGTAATTTAGTGTTTGAACTTGTTGTAGCATCAAAATAGTTATCTACTATTTTTGTATCAATCGGCTGAACCGGAAGTGCAGTTTATATGTATAGTAGACATTCAGAATTTGCCGTATAAAACAATCAATTTAATTGAAATGATAAGGTAGGCAATGGTAATCTGTTGTCAATTTCTTGATTTTGTCTGACAATGTATGTATAAGTCAAAATATCAATAAAATTATATTAATTCTAATCTGAAGTGACAGAAAACTTTATTGATTATTTTTACCATCCAAATTTCGACCAATAGAATTGCACCATTCGACGTCACGTGGTACAACCTACACGGTTTTCAAGTGGAAATTTTTTGAAAATTTTGTCTGTTGGTTATATATACAAAGCAAAGAACATTCAGCCGCGTTGATTCAGCATCTGTCAAACTGACAAACAGATTGCATGTAAAAATGAGCAGATTCGGATTCGAGACTCTGAAATCTATTGATGAATTTGGATGGGAAAAATAATCTCCCGAATACCACTCGAGCTCCATAATTAATATGATATTTCTCTCAAGGTTCCCTGCAAACAAATGAACTTGTCAAGTTTTCAAAAAAAAATAATAATAGTTTTTAAACCTTGAAAACTTGACACGTTCATTTGTTTGCAACGAACCTATAGAGAAATATCCGATAATTTCGAAGCTCTTGTGATATTATATATGAATGAATTTGTGTATATATCAGATGATGTACAAGTAACTTATGTGATGTTCATGTCAGATTTTTTTTCTTTCACAAATTTTTTTGAATTGCTATGCTTTCATAGTACCTTCAATTTTCCTGCATGTATTCACTTACAAGTTGAATTTATTGTTACAAAATCAATTCGAAATATCTTACTGGTACAGTGAGTCTTGATGAACGACATGTGACGTGTGGCAATTTCACTCTCATATAATATGGGCTATTTTTACTGACACCGAGAATATCCCATACGATAGAATTACTACTCGCTAAATATACTTTCAACACAACCTGAGCTTAAACTTGTTCATTTCATTCATCTCACTTGCCCTACTTTCCACAAATAATTCAAAATCTGTAGCCAAACTTCTTGTATCTTAAGACATTGGCCTACATAAGAATAGCCTCATAATGGATCAAAAAACATTCTTTACACCGAAAACTATAGCACATCCATAATTTATTTGCATCTTTTATAAACAGTGAGAGCCTTCATGTTAGTATCAGCTTTGTATTATTTCTAACATAATCATATATATATATATATATATATATATATATATATATATATATATATATATATATATATATATATATATATATATATATATATATATATATATATATATATATATATATATATATATATATATATATATATATATATATATATATATATATATATATATATATATATATATATATATATATATATATATATATATATATATATATATATATATATATATATATATATATATATATATATATATATATATATATATATATATATATATATATATATATATATATATATATATATATATATATATATATATATATATATATATATATATATATATATATATATATATATATATATATATATATACATGATTTATATTTTCAAGACGGTACATTTAGTTTGGCTCAATGAGTGAGATCTACTTATTTGTGATAAAGGCATCTGCTAGGGATGTTTCTCAAAGTGACAGAGATATCAAAGACTATCAGAGTTTTCTCTTAAATCCTGTGAAGGATGCCACAGACAGCTGTTATTCAAGTATTCAAGTGATAACGGTGAAAGTAACTCACAAAAAAAATGAGTTCTGTCTCCAGATCCGGTCTATTCAATAAGTGCATTCGGGTTTAATTGAAACTATCCGTTCTGAAGAATTCTGAAGGATGAACTATTTTTATTATTTACTAGCATTCCTGGCGTAAGAATTGATCATCATGAAATATCTTCTATCAATTTCAACAAAGTTGGAATGATTCCATCTCATATACTATTCGTACTTTACTAATGGAGAGAGTAGTAGTAATGATATTTTGTTCATGTCTTGTCCTCACAATTGTTTGGATATAATTTTTTGAGAGTATGATAATCAATTCATATTAATACATATTTTCTCGAAATTTATCATTATTAAAAGCTGATACCACGAGCTCTGTTGTTGACTGTATCAGGAGCGTTGTAAAAAGAAGTGTTCCAAGGTAATCATAATTTCCCGAACGATTTATAGCATTTGGTCCTGTTCAGTCATCGTTATCAACGCTACTTTGGCTGCCATCTTCAGACAGTGTGACGAATACAACTGCTCCTTAGAAAATTTCTGAAATTCGAAATCAAATCAGATAGGTCCTGTAGGAACAGGAAACTGAATTATACTACCAAAACTTCATATAACCCATTCCAATAGAGGAATGTCAATATTCGGATACACCGCAATATACAAAATATGCTGATATCGTAGGAAAAGGAATCAAATTCCTATATTGGATAGCTAGACAAAGAAAATAAAATCCCCAATTATAGAAACGGTAGTTCTAGCGTAACTCGGCAGTCATTATTTTCGAAAATATTTCATTCAGTCTCTGATTCATATCTTGAAGACGAAGAAAAATTTTTAATTTTGTTATGTCCATCTGAGTAATTCTTGTTGGATCATGCGACCTTAATTTCATTTATTAATTTCTGCATAGTTCTCAAAATCCTAATAATGAAGTTGATGATGTTATGATCCTGTATAGCTCCTCCAGAGTCATACATGCACCTTCATGAAATATATTAGAAGTTTTATACGATCTTAAAGCTTCTTCAAGACAAATAAAAAAATACAATTCAGTATGAAGAGATGTTCGAAAAAGTCCGTGGAGCAGAATTGATAAATTATGAAGAATTCAAAACCTGAACGTTTCACAGAAAAATTCAGAAGTCGGTTTTTACACCTACATCCTAGATAGGAAGACAAGTTTAGATACGTGTTTCGTTCTAAATGAGATTCTTTAGTACAGTCTAACCAAGTCTCAGATAATCGGACTTGTAAGGACGAGATACACATTTATAGTTGTCGCCCTATTGAGGGTAATGATGTAAGAGCCCCTCCTAGATTTGTATTTTTGTGGAACATTCAGGTTTAGAAGTTTTGATTGTTTATGAATATTCATAATGAATCTCTATGCATTTTTTGTACCTTGATTTTTTCTCATATATTCCCACAAAACTTTCATTTATTCAACAAAATCAATTTGAAACATCTTACTGATTCAGTGGGTCCTGTTAAACGACACCTGTGCATATGATATGTTGCTTGTCTACAACAGCTTCATTTTTGAATCGTCTGCTCCGAATCCTGTGCCAAGTTTACTTCAATGATATAAATATTATTCTATTATTATGTATCCCAAAAATATCTCACATTATAAAATTATTATTCGGTAAATATACATTCAACACATCAACCAGAATTTATACATCGGGTTCGCAATCTTCGCGATCAGGTCCATAAAAGTCAACTTGCACAGACAATTCCTTGAACTAAATAAATTAATTGCTCGACTTTGAACCTATCGTGGTAATACCGGAGGATTTGAAAGATCATATCCGATAATACAAATACAAAACAATAACCAAATGACTATATCACCAAATAATGGAATTTATTTTTTGATGTTCAATGGTTATGCCAAAAAACGTGAAGCCCTTGGTTAAAATTGATTGAAGGTACAATTTTCTTGAAGAACCGTAGCCAGAAAGAGACGCGTTTTTTTTTTGGCAAACTCATCGAACACTTAGAATTATATCATATTATTTTGTCATTTTTAGTACGCTCCAGACATAAACGTGTTTTTTTGTTTGTTCTTTGAACTATTCATTCCATTGCATAATATATTATTTGATATGAACAAAAATCAAATCCAAAAGAACCTCTGGAGTCCATATTTTTCAGCTTTTGATAGACAGGAGCTCATGTGCTGTACCCTAAAGTAATAATTTGATTTACATCAGAAGTATGAAAAAAATTCCCAACAATTTGATGCAATGATCTCCTGGACGTCAGGTTTAAAATAATGAATAAGTAACGAGAGGATATGAATTGACCCAACTGGATTATCATAAAAAAAATAAAATTCATTCCGATAGTAATACCGAAGATTGTATGTCAACATTTTCTATAACTCACAAGACATTGAGATGAACAATTTCTACCATAGAATAGGTAGTATGGTGAAATTTGAACTATGGACTCCAATTACTGATATGTTTCTTGTTTTGCACAACAATTTTCAAATTTCAGTTATGCGAAGTTCAGCAGAACTGGGAGTGTGGATCAAGAAATATCGAATTATTGTATTGTAATCTCAAATATTCAGATGTCTGATAGTAGATGACAATTAATTGATTCCATTACCTACATTGATACATACAGGTGAAGCTAATAAAACTATGATAACAAAAGTGTTTTAACAAAAGTTATACATAATTAAGGGCAACGTCCGGATTATTTTATTTATTACCATTTGTGGAGTTCGACAAAACCTCCTACTGATCCTCAACACACTCTAAAAATAAGATTCTGAAGTTGAACATCAAACTGATATTTTTTGTTTGCTGAGTATCAAACAGAAATAATTATCTCCACATAAACAGACTATTTTACATCACAGTAACCACAGTAAAAATATTTACACTCATCTGTCAAGGCAGGAGTTCGTAAACTTACACAAATTATCAAGAGAGTTTACTGAACTATACCCAGTGTTAAGGTTATACACAAGATTGTTTACATTGGCAGCATATGCAACAGACAACTACCCGGTATTGAACGGAGAGTTGAATTTGACAGAGAAAATGAGACGATCAAATCGATGTGCCTGAATAAAAAATTAAAGTGTGAAGTTACAGTTTTCTTAGATAATTTTCAGTGTAAAAAGTAGGCAATCTTGTGTAGTAAAATTCTTATATCACACTTTTATTGCACGACTTTGCTTCAAGATTATATCTCAAAAAAAAAGACAGTCTCCAATATTATTCGATCGATTTTCATGGTTTGAACGGCATTCTATCCGGTTTGATCTCCAATTCCATCGTACTGATTTTTATTAGCGATCCGACTACCAAAAATTAGTAGAAATAGGTCTTGAGATTCTTGTATGAACTGTCGAAAAAAGACATTCGACAGATTTTTCTTCCATGTTTTAATATACATGTGAACTTTGATTGAATTTATCAACTGGATTCTTATATTTACTGAATAATTTTGTGCGTAAAATGATAATGGATAAGGTATCATATAAAAATAATTTTCCAGACAAATGATTGCAACATGCTTTTGTTTGTATTTCGAATCTGAGCCTTCTGAGAAATAGCTCTTACATATAAATATTGACTAACACCTCTATCGATAAATTTCATTTGTATTGTATACTGAACAGTAGGATAGATGCCCAGGAAACTCTAGATTTGAGGGCGTTTTTCAGCGAGGGCTAATTAAACACGTTAATTTCAAGAAGCCTTGAAAAAATTTAACCGTCATATTGATTTTCACACTAATCGAAAGATTTTTTGACTAAAAAATGAAAAAAATATTGTCCGACATGAATATTTGGGCTGGCGGTGAGTCCGAAAAGACGCACTTGTAATAAGTATATTGGTACTTATGACAAGTGCGGCTTGTCGGACTCACCGCTAGCTTAAATATTTATGTCGGATAATATTTTTTTCATTTCGTAATAAGAAAATCTTGCGATTAGTGTGAAGATCAATATTTTTCCAAGGCTTCATGAAACTGACGTGTTCAATTAGCCCTCACTGCAAACGCCCCCAAAACTAGAATTTTGCTAAACGTTAAAGTTGTCGGACTCGTCACAATGAAGCCACCCACAAAGTTTCAAGTGAGCTGTAATTAACGAGAAATTTATGCCCTGTCTTACGGACTATATCTAGAGCTACGTTATAAAGATTGAGAAATACGCCAAATCGTAAGGTAGGGAGATAGTGTTGGACTTCACGAGGACATTGCCGAGCCTCCAGGTTATATGTTGATCAGTTCTACTAAGATCATGTTTATGTTATATGAATTGACAACTATCAAATCAAATACTTGTACGATTGCGTGCGTAAAATAGAGTATTAGGAAGCTGAGAGAGCTAGGGAATGATTTTAGCAGAGTGTATATATTTTCCATGAGAAAATTATAATTAATTTTATGTCGCATAGGCCACATTTTAATTCCCTGTGATTCTAATTGCTTTTATCAGTTAACAACTATCAACTGTTACGTTATCTATTTCCAGTTTCCGTTTATCTATAGATTCAGATCTGTGCTCAAAAATAAAATCCTTAATGAAGCTTCTTTGAGAGAAAGTTGATTTTTTAGTGAGATGCGTTCCTATCAAGGCAGTATGAACTGAAGTGTTTCCAATGAAGTTTCTTGGAATTTCTGATTCATCAACTTCAGCTTGTTAAAGCATTGCAATTTCTGGCTCGATTAATCGTAATTTCTGCAATAAATGACAAACAACAATTTTTCGTTGATTTTGTTTCAATTTTGCTTCTCAAACCAAGTGAAAGATATGAGTATCAAAGTAATATGCATCTTCTGCTATGGTTCGTGGACTAAGTCAAGATGTCCAGATAAAAGAACAACAAACATGTGAGATATCTCTACCATAATGTCTATTTTCCAGATCAGCACATAAGTCTAAGTCATTGAAAATAGTGGTGTTATGCACACTTTCAGGCCATATAGCGACTATACTCCGTATTTTTACATGTGCTTCACTCACAGATTGAACATATTTAAATGGTAATTCATGCAAGAGTGTCAAGATAAGTATTATGACATGAGACCAAATATTTGGTGACGAATTGACATTCAAGCTCAACAAATGACTGGAGAAATGGCATAGTAAAAGTTGCTACAAACATGAATTCGCGGAGATTGAACTGCTACGCGTTTAAGGGGGTAACTCAAAGACTGGCCGTATCTTTAATAACATAAGTACCTAAACTTTTGTTAAAACAATTTATAATGGATATTGACAATGAAAAAAATACATTTTTCATTTATTAGTGAATATGACAGTTTCTTTGAAACAGATATCAACAATAATTAAAGAGAATGTTGTATTTAGTCGCTTAGTTGATTTTTGTGAATATAGTTGAAACAGATCTGGCAACGCTGTTTTCTTTGTAGTTTGTTTTGAGCATGGTGTGAAATAACCTAATTATTTTATAATAGCTCTAATATATTGGTGATAAATGGAGAAACATAGTGTAGGTGCCACATACTATTGTATCATTTTAATATACAAATTTCACGTGTAAATCTATATTTTTGAGATAAAAAAATTTGAATTTCTTATTTTTCCGCGGTAGAAGAAGTGACCTCTAGAACAATATTAAGGTCATGAATGACGTTTGGCAAGCGCTGTTGTCGCTTCTTTGATGGCCATGCTTGAGAAATTGAAACTTGGATGTTTTCATATTATTTTCCTTATAATTCAAAAAATACGTTGGTGAAGTGTGCTTTTCTTTTGTGAGAATTGAACATTGATTATTAGTGGACAAGAAGAAAGTTGATTTTCTGCAGTATCTATCTTAAGTTCTATTAATATTCCAATGAAATAATCTTGCTGCAATCTGCCATAAGACACTGTGTTATTTTTACGTTATTAAAACTATTATTCTCTGTTTAAATGACCCATAAGATGTTCTCAAAAATTTTTTGAGTCGAATATGTGTATCTGATCTGTAACTTGCTATAAAATTTAAAATTTAATCTTATACCAAGTATGTTCGAGTTACCCCCTTAAATGGTAGGAGACGAACGAAGCCTACTTATTACCAACTTTACGCACGGCAGTGGATAAGAAGTAGTTTCTAAAAACCTGCATTTTAGGCCCGCCTGCAGATTCTACTAGTAGTGAGTGCAGCATGTTGCTCCCATTATCCTAGATATTCTTTGAATTCAACAGAAATCTGATGTAACAGCTTAAACTTCTGGAGTAGACAATTTTAACTATTGGGGTTTCAATTATGCTACTTCACGCACTGCACGTTTTATAATAATACGAACAGTGGATTCACGTACATCTTATAATTGTTGCAAAGCCAGTTGCCAAAAAGTGCGTCGTGAGTTTTATAAGCTAAAATAGATTATCCTTGTATGGTAAGATTCATCCAAGCACCAATCTATCATCATAATTTTTTTCCAATAAGTAGGATAACGTACAAATCATGAATTATTCACCTTTCACTTATATTTTAATGATTTGCAAGTGCCAGAGAAATATGTTATGAAGGAAGTGACATATATTCTGTCAATTTGAGAAAGATAATTGGAGGAGATGCCACGTTTGACAATTCTGAGTCAAAAAAAAAATAATTGCGATGAACTTTTAATAGATATTCTGTGAATTTATGAGATATTCAATATTGAATTTGACGTAGTTTAATCATGATTTAGATTAATTGCACGTTATACCTTGTGTTCAGTCAAGGTGAAATGACGTCAAATGAAATCTGTTCTCAATTGATTCTTTAATTGCGATTGAATATTTGATTTGCTTTCTATAAACCGTTTCTCAATGTAATAAAGCTTGATCGATGATTCAACCTCAGAAAAATTCTTAATTGTTATCCTCCATCCTCTATCAGAAACTCGATTGCTGTGACATTACTTTTCCTCTCAATCCCCTCTTAATCAACAAGAATCTCTCTACTCCATTACGGCACGACTACGACTAATCAATTGAACTCTTCGTATTGGTCATCGATTCTCAACAGATCCAAGAGAGCTTACTCCAGAATCAAGACTGTTGCCGAGCTCAGTTCATCAAGTGCTAACGGCAGCAGAATTTCTACGTTGGTTGTCCCTCTAAAGAGGCTTTTCAATGCTGAGTGAGCTGTGGTTTTAAAAGCTTAGAACTAAAGAGAAAATGATCTGAACTGATGAAGTAGGTATTGAAAATATTACTTTCACATCGAGGAGAAACCAAGTAGAAAATATTTTTTTCGAATTTTCTAGTACCTGTACCTGAGACTTATCCAATCGGCTTTTCAAAATTCAAACTTCAATAATTCTGTTCTATCTTATAATTTTCTCCATCATTGACATCATCTTCATTTTGTTGATTGGAGTTTTTTATCTTCCTGTCACAATGTAGGCATTGCTTACAGTAAATTTCATGATCTACTATTTGCAGTTTTCAATTCATGTAATCTTAAATCATTCAAAAGACATAAGTATCCTCCCTGGTTTTCAAGACCTATCATATCACATATTTATCCAAAAATATAAATATTTCAAATTGTATGAACTAAGCGATGTTACACAATATTATGATCGTTTTAAGACTCTCCGTACCAAATTGAAAATTGATAAAAGACATGCGCGGGAATCATATCTTAAATCGGTTGGAGATTAAATATCTACTGACACACGTGAATTTTGAGCTTACATTAATAGCAGAAAGAAAAAAAAATATCTCGTGTTCCGGGATGCATGTGTCTCGATGACCAAATTTTTACTGGAGCTTCCACAATAGTTGAAGCATTTGCAGAATATTTTACTTGTGTATTTGATCGCAAGAAAGCTTGTGTAAATTTTCCCATTATTAGTTCTGTGCTATCCTACTTAAGTTCTATTCTCATCTATGATTAGATTGAAAATTTGTCGTAATCATGATCTGAATCAATTCTTATTGTATTTTGGGGGGTTGTCGTGAAATATAAAGTAAACCTTTGTATATACTTTTCAACTTATCTATTCGTACCAATATTTTCCCGTCATCTCTTAAAAGTACTCATGTTATACTGCTGTTTTCAAGTCTAATGACATAAAAAAAACATCTCCAATTATAAATCAATCGCCATAATATAATATATCTCTGAAATTTTTAAAATAATCCTGTTCAATCATATTTTTAGCTCAGGTGAACCTCAAATCTCTCTTCATCAACATGGCTTTATATCAGGTACATTAACGTCAACTAGCCTCACTTCTTCCACTAATTTTGTCTAAAATCGTTTCGGAATAATTGTCAAGTTGATGTAATCCATACCGACTTAAGTGAGGCTTCTGATTAAATAAACCACAAAATCCTCATCGATAAACTTATTCATAACTTCTCTCTTCCACAAGATTTGGCTTCTTTTTTATGTTCTTATCTTATTGATAATCCTGATTTGATTATTAATTTTGATAACTTTCCTTCTTTTCTAATCATCGCCACATCTGGGATTCCACAAGGCTCTAATCTCGATCCTCTCCTATTCAACTTGTTTATCAATGATATTACTCCTTGTGTTACTGATTCAAACTATTTTCAATATGCAGATTATACTGAAATATTGTTCAAAGCTTCAATGAGCCATTGATAATCTGTTGGCTTGGTCAGTTTCAAATAATCTGCTTTTTAACACTAGTAAGTGCAAAGTCTTGACATTTAGTATGAAAAAATATATTATTACATTCAACTATAGAATGAACAACTCGACTCTCTCAAGAGTTGGCAAATACAAAGATCTGAGAGTGATATTTGATCCAAAATTTCATTTTACTCAATATCTTTCTTTTATACGCAACTCTAAAAACTTTCAAAATATAACTACTTTGGAACCCACTCTATAAAAATTCAAGTAGAGCAGACGAAGCTATTCAGAGAATATTTTTGCGATATTGCTAGTTCAAATATTATCACACTACTGATACTATTCTAGCTTTTCATTACCAACGTGCTCTAAATGAATTTAAGATGATATCGCTTGAAAACCATCATATTTATAATTCCCGTATCTTTCTTTCCAAAATAATGAATAATGTAATAACTGACATGAGCTTACCAGCGCAGATAATTATAAATATTCCCAAAAATCCTAATTCAAGACAAAAATTGATTTCAAATTTATCAATTGCAACATCAAATAATGAATAACAAAGCCCATTCAGGCGAATCTTTTCAATTTCCAATACTATTGCTTCATCTTCCAGGGATATTGACATATTAACAGCGGTATGCACAGTCGTTCGCCGGCGATTTGCCAGCACAATATCTGGCGTTTCTCGAACCCTAACGTATCGCTTACAGAGTATTCATTGGTGGATCGCTGGCGAACGATTGTGCATACCACTGTAAGTGACTCATTGCGAGTATTCAAAAACAAACTGCCTAATCTAATTGGGTGATTATATTTGTATTTCCAATATCTTTCAGGCAATTTCGGTAGTTTTATGTTATTTGTGAAACTATTCTTTTTTTTTTATGTGATTATTTTGTTACTCCCAATTGACAATTTTTTTCTCTGGTATCACACTGTAATTGGGACTTTCGTCCTATTAATAAATAAATTAGGTTGTTCATAATGTTGAAATATCATGTTTTCACTTATCAATTTTATTACCGCGGCAAAAGCAGTTGAATTTATATTTTAATGAAAGTAGCTGAGGACTCCAGGCTAAGAGTATGAAGCATTTCAAGTCAAGGTAGCATAAAATAATAACGGATCAGGGTGAGTGTTATTTTTACAGGTTATTATTACTATTTTAACTTGGCGTATCGTTATATGTGTCAAATCTTGCAATCGAATTCAAAATCATTTTTTATGATCCAATCCTGCTAAAATTCTGTATACACCTTTGGTGCTGGCGATAATACAACCAAGTATTCTCAATACTGTAATTTGTCCAGAATGACCATAGTTATCAGATGGCGGAATACTTTTTTCTATACAACCCTTTAGATATGGATATCAAATGAGAAGCCTTGACAAGTAAAAAACGATAAGGTGAGGCGGCCACCTCAAGATGGCGGATTACCTATCAGCTTTCAATTGCAATGACATGGGTATCAAATGAAAGCACAAGCACAATATTTCCTAGTAAAATATAGAAAAATCTTATCAGAAAAAAGTCACAGTGCATTCAAATCAAATTTGCAAACACCATGCTTCTATTAGAGTACATCAAAAATGAAACAATATTATTCTTTGTTCTCCATAAATAAAAGTATAGAATGCCCACAAAGATATATCTACAGTTGACCGCTCCACGCTTTTATTCATAGAAAACCAGGAAACAAGATTCTCGTCTTTTTAGTGCAAAGAGTTTTTTTTTCTATACCATCCATCCCGATGAAATAGCTAGTATGTTATTGAAGTACTTTCTTGGGAAAAATCAGAGTAAGAACATTTTACGATGATGAAAAAAATGGATGATAATCTTACAGAAGATCAAACCTTCAAGTATTGAAGTATTTTCTCACGATCAAGATTTGGAATAGTATTATCAGACCAAGTGTGCAAAGTCAAGAAGTATGTATGGTTTTTCTGTGCGAGTTTAAACGTGGTTCGACGTTCAAATTGTCTACCACTTTTATTTGAATCGTGAACAGATATCAGATTGAAATGAATAATAAATATTCTCGTGGAACAACCAAATGTGTCAACATGAAGTAAGTCTAACGTTTTCTATCAAGATATGTATTGTTGTCATCTAGAGATCAGCTATTGAAATAAAAATTTGATATTTATTGTTCCGTTGATTCAATTCTTATCGAATAAATCATGAAATTCTACTTTCTGAACCAGACGTTTATTGTTGCCTTCAATAGACTGATTTTTGGAACAAAAAAAAAAATTAAAATAATCTACTACCTAACTCTACATTTTTCGCTTTGCGCCAGCTTCAACTGATATTTGTGTTAAAACTGTATATCCTTGTTTAGAGGAAACTTTATGTCTAACTACCCCAGATGGTCAAGAGTTTGTCCTCTGACCTGCCTGGCCAAAATGTCATTCTTGAAACAAGACTAAACCCTAGAAGAGATAATGAGGACTGGCCAGACCTACTTGAAATTCAATGCTCAATAATTATTGTCTTCTCAACAATAATTGAAAACTAGAACTCGTTGAATTCTATAAACTCGACTCGTAGAATCCGATGAGACCATCTTCAAAGCGATTCCTACATATTCTCAGTTAGGGAAATAATTCAATTGTGCTTTATCTTGAGTTATTTCGTATGGTCTGATCAGACTTTGAGGAACTCTGACATTTTCAAACATAATATACCTGTATCTGGTGTTATAATAGGCAACGGCAGATACTCCTATTTTGAAGAGGCAACTGTTTAGTTTAGCAGTAGAATCACATTTTGTTCTATTTAGTAGTTGTATTATATTTTTCTTTGATATTCACGTCAAGGCTAGGGAATTTTTAAATGATGTTTTATTATCATTGTATTGAGAAAGTACCGTTCTGGCAGGCATCTTGCGGATGCTTCATCATCCCTTGAATTTTTGAAAATGTCAATCGTTATTAGTTTTAAATCCTACTCTCACAAGGCTACATTTTAATGTGATATAATTCTCATATGTTTGATTGAGAGAAAATTAACAACTTATTTTGAGGGTTGCAAGTATGTGCCAAACTATAGCAAAGTTGTCATAACTTACTCCTACAAGGCTGAAATTTCCAGGACATAGTTTGAAAAATCTATGTGAGCAGCCAGCGTATCCTTGCGGTTGCAAGTGTCTGCCAGACGAATATATAACACGTTGAGTGCCACCATGACTAATATATACTCGTCTGGCCATAATACGCTGGCTGTTCGCATATACGTTGCAAATTATTGAATGAATATGGCCTCAAAATATTAGTCTTGTGGGAGCAGGTTATAAATTATTATCCCGATGACAACTTTGCTATCGTCTGGCACATACTTGCATCCCTCAAAATAGGTTGTTTTTTTTTACACTCAAATATATGTATATTATAGCATATTGAAATTGTAGCCTTGTGGGAGTAAGATAAAAAAATAATAATTGACATTTTCAAAAATTTAAGAGATGATGACGCAACCACGGGATACCTGCCAGAACGGTACTATCTTAATTGACCGATAATAAAACATCATTTAAGAGTTGTCTAGCTTTGTGGGAAACGGGTTAGTCGGATGGTTCACTAACTCTCCTACTACAGTGGTATGAGCAACATTACCAAAAACAATAATTTACATCTCTATCACTGTTAATCTGTTCATGGCCTGACAGCTTCTGATCATTAACTTAAAGTAAAGTTTTGTCAATAACTTATACAAAGTTCACTGCTTCCATAATTAATATTTTTGAATAAGACAAAATTCCCACTTTGTTGTTGAAGGCAGTTTCCAGGGCAAGTATTCCCTGCATTCTTGGATAGGTATACTAACCGGCAAACTACTTGAACCATGCATTTTTCAAAATCGTACGAATGGAAACGACTATTTATCATTTTCACAGGACACTTTGCAAATGCTATTGGGAGACGTTCTTCTCATCATCAGCAAGCATTGTTTTACTAGAATTGTGGGAGAACATTCAAATGTTTCCGAGGGTAGACCTTGGAGCTAGATCGCCTGATTCAAATACCTCAAAATTTTATTTTCAGAGGTTAGTTCAAATATCTTACGTATGATAACCAAGAGGCTCCTAAAACTCTCGAAGAAATGCAACAGAGAATAGAGAGCCTTCTGCAATAATTAGGCAAAAAGAAATAGTTTCTACCAAGCTTGTATGTAATGTGAAGCAGGAGTTGAGGATATTTTTGAACAGCTCTTGTGGAAGTGAGTACGTATTTAAATTTTATAACTCTGTTATCGATTTGTGATCACCAAAAACTCAGCTAATTGAATTGATCATTTGATTCATTCTACCGATATTCAGTAATGCAAGGTAAACTCTAATGCTTCCCAAGAAAGACTATCCTTAGCGTTGACAATTCCTCAGAAGGAATTATTAATTCGTAAATAAAACATTACGAACTATACGCTCTTGGATTCATTACATGAAGCCATGAGTCAACCTGTAGATCAACTTGTATTAAACAACCGAGCCTTACTGTAACGAATAATTTTAAATATATCTATATTTACACTGAGATTTATTAGAAGTTAATATAGAAAAACATGATCATTGCGCATTCACACAGATAGCTTCTTCATCTAGAATTGGAAACCATAAATGAAAATACTGAAACTGAAACGCTATTTAGCCCAGTGAACCACGGCAGAAGATAGTGAAAATTTATTCGTAGCAGATTGAGAATACAGAATTGTAGAGTTGCCAGTAAAGTAAATGGTTTGAAATAATTGAAAATTTGTGGATTACATACTATGTTGTAGCTTCTGCTGGAATGGAATTAAATGATTGTGAGATACTACGAAAATAATATGCTGACACTTTCTTTGATATTCTTTGAGCAAATCATAAGTTTCCAAGTAGTTTTGCAAGAAACTAGAGTTAATAGAAATATATATAGCAATCTTCCATTTCAGTATAATCTTTAACACCAAAAACGAATTGTGGGAGAATCGAGTGATTCAAACTGTCTCTAACATAATAGATTGATATTATTCAATATAAGTGGCTTTCTTCAGTGTTAAAAATAGCATAACTGGTATATTGGATAACAGACCACATCCAATATTATGAGAGGTCTTTTAAATAACAGTATGACAATAGGCAAATGATATACTACGCCTGCTTACCCAGTCAAGAACCAAATAGTGGACCACTAAGTACGTATTATCATCCTAAAATTCAAGAACTTATAGAATTTGTGCTATTCCAAAAAATAAAGAAGCTACTAGTACTAGTATTTTATGCCAAAATTTTGTGAGGTCTAGATGAATGAAATGAGGCCAAGTATTTTAGAGAAGAGCATACACCAGGCACAAATTGAAATCAAGATTCTACAAATAACTTGATGAATAAATCGATGATAAGTGCAACTTCATGAATTCGTTGAAAAACTAGTCTGGTGAATCTGTTCATATTTTGTTCGCAACTACAATGACAAATAAGCTAAGAGATGGCTATAGAACAAATATATTATTGCTTCAGAGAGTTTGACGCTGTAGACTAAAACTAGTAGCATATTATAGAGCAAATTTGGTTTTATGAAGAAAAGTAATTTGAAAAAAGAGGAATCTCCTAAAGTAATCCTTGGATTCTATTGTTTTGGAAGGTAGTGTCTTGAGGTATGTACACAGGGATACCAAAATCTGGATAGTGATCAATCAGAAGCAATGCCAGTAGCACGAGTAGTAAATAATCGTAGGTGAGTTGGCGAGAATTGTGTGTTTTGGATTAATGTCGCGGTATATGAAAGCTGAACGTGCTGATATACAGACATCGCTCAATCCAATAAGCCAGCAATTATCTATTTGGAGCGTTAGAAGGTATACTGAATCGACATGACAACCGAGTGCAGTGCGCTGCAAATGTGCACGACCGAGCAGCAACTCGATATATATGAGTCTACCACTCGATATATATGAGTCTACCACTGTCGAAACTATTATGGTGTTATCCTTGTAAACTAGTCATAGCTGTGAATTTTTTGCAACTTCATCAATTATTATGAACGCTTAGTAAGTATCACCTCACGCCTAACCTAGAGACATCTACAGCAATAATTGAAATATAATAATATGCGAATTATCTCAAGTATTCATTTAAAAACATGGAAACTTGGATAGCGTTGAAGCCTAGCTAGCAGCGTAAAGGAGCAAATATGATCAAGTATGAATTAAATGATAATGTCTTACTTACATTGAAGACATCAGCATGAATTGGCACAATGATCGTGGTACTCACCTGTAACAAAAAAATTGAATCATCATACTATAATACTTAAGCTTGAATGAGTAAAGTCCAAGAATCTATTACAGTCAATTTATGGAATGCAATTTGAAACGGATTCACGTAGGGACTACAAGCGATGTAAATATATAATTCTAGGAAAGTGCTCAAATTGCGGAAACAATAAAAGATATTACCAGAAAACAAGTAATAAACCTGAACTATGAAGACATTATTGGTGATATTTAGAGTTACATATTTCATTATTGGTGCTAGACATTCCATTTCAAATATAAATATCATAAGAATTTATGGGATATGGCTACAGTTCAAGAATGTGGATAAATTTCCTGATTGGATGATTATTTCTGGAAATAGTCATCAAAAATTCGTTACTTTCATTTATAAATTGAATTTCTCTCAGCCACAAATGCTTCATTTCGATCTCATAGACGATTTTCATTCAATTGTCTGGAATATCATTAATATGATTCTATAATTACCTGACAGTTCGACTCGAGGTCCATTTACAATAAGGTCGTATTGCCGATGCCGTTGCCAATATCGATGCATTAACAAAAGATACCACTGTGAACATTTCATCTTTTTCTATTATGAAAAAGTTTCCAAACTCTTGAGTGCCTTATATTCAACTTTTACCGAAGATTCGTGATAAGAATTGAAGTGTTATTTTGTTTGACAGATATATCACACAAATTTTGTTTCATGAAATTTTACTATAAATGACAGATACAGGGACATATATCAATGGTGGAACAAAAGTACTGGAGTACTGACATCGACATTGATAAGAGTATCGTCAATATGACCTCATTAGTAGATGTTACTTCTAGATGGAAACCACCTATTTAAGCTCAATCGGAGATAGAAAATTTTATTCCTCATTTACTTTTGTCCAATATGTTTTATTAATTCCCTGTAATAATTACAAATGTCAAACACAACTGCATTGTCGCGTCCGGGTGAGACCTCAGTTCTCAGTCTTCTTGAACATGGTAGTTGGCTTGAAGCCCTGAAAGTGTTAAAATGTCTAAGCACAAGGCTCTGTGATGAATTACCGACGTTGACAGTTCCAACACAGAACATACACACATTTGTATCCTTTTGACAGCCTGGTCAGAGTAACTACAGCCCCGTTGCTCAATCTCTTTGTCAAATCTGTTTGCTGCTATAATACTCACATCTTTACTATCTGGGCGATAAAAATAACTGACGAAAATACTTTAAGTTCATCATCCAGTTATGAGCGATCACATAACTAATAGAATTAATAAACTGATGGATTTCAAATGCAATAAGGCGGTGATAGTTTTACCTCACGTAACTAATAGATGCAGTCTGTGTTGCCTGTAGTCGGGTCTTGATTATGACTACATAAATTATTTCTCAACTAAATTCAACCAATAATTTGAAAATTCATTCTTAGTAACTTCACTTGTGTTGAATCACCAATTCTACACTTATGCGATTCCAATACTAAATTTTATGTCGTGCTGAGACATTTACAACTCGTGTGAAATGAACAATTTTTTATACTTGTTGAAACAATATAGATACTATTCCATTGCTGGAGCACTGGAAAATTAGTATTCATATAAATACTGCATGAAATTATTCTCCTTTCCAGAGTTTTCTTTCTCTACACTCTATTTTTAAGCTAGGAAGAGCAAACTGAAGTAGGCGTCATGTAACTAGATGTTTTTGATTGGCTTATTTCACACCAATTTTATACTAAACAAAAATTTGTTGGACCTTGGATAAATGTTCAACGTTCCCCATGGTTCAAACACTGCTGGATTATTCGATTATTGAATATGAGAATAAGAAGAGTTGTAATAATTCTGAAACTTTTAATTTTGAAGTTTTGAAATGTTATGCAGCTTTCTATAATTTTTTGTAATACTACTTTTACTTGTTTTGGAACAATTTTTTGTTGGAATTCTACTGGATTATATGCTTGCATACATAAGTTTGTCTTTTTAATTCCCATTATTATTTATTTGAGAAAATATGTTTGTTATTGTTATGTAATACAAGAATTCGTAATACTGAAATGTTTTTTTGTAACACGTACACCGAAAATACCCTATTACTGAGCTGACTTCTGCTTCGAAAGTTCTCAATTCCAAACCATGGTAACAATTTTCATTAATTCTCTGTTGACTGGGGATTGATGGATATTTTTGTCCGCTGGGTAAAAATGGAATTGTAGATCATGGATCATGGATGCCGTTGGATTTTTCTATTTTGATTATGTCAGATTGATATTTGAAAGAAATTTTTATTTTAGCATGTGTTCGTTATAGTATGTGCATTTATTGTGAACGGGATAGCACAGAGAATGTGAAAAATATCAATCAATAGAATAAATCATGTGAGTTATGTTTCATTGTTTACTGTAATGTGATGGCATTTGCAAAAATTTGTTTGTGAAATCCATAAAATAGTTTCAATACATCCAAATTCAATTAAAAAATTTAGTAATAGGGGTATTTGGGTGCACTTGTCACAAAAAATATCATATGCAATACGGACACTGAACGACTGTCATTATTGCCACGGACAAATTTGGCTGCACGGAGCTATGCCTTGGGCTTTGCCCTCGTCTTCACCTCATACTTCGCCCTCGTCTCTGCCTCGGGCTTTGCCCTCGTCTTCACCGAATGCAGTCAAATTTATCCTGGACAAAAATGACAGTCGTTCGGTCCTTGTGACATAATATATGTTCTATTTGTGGTTAATAGCTGTGAAATAAAAGTGGGAAGGTTACGCGCCGATAACATCAAATTGAATTTTGCCGCATAAAAATCTGGTGATATTTTCGTCGTATTCACACAGAGTGTTATTACTTCTACCAGTTGGAATATTGCAGCACGCGTGAGTGCCTTATAAATTCTCCGTACACACTTTTCTCCCGAAAATATAATCAGGATGCGATACTTTAAAAAGAGAAGCACAGGAGCCCAGGAAATAGCTTGTTTATAGTGCAATGCAATCCAATTTCTCTTAGTTTTGTGACGTAAAGTTAATATTGAGAAGGATGTGGTTCTCTTTAGACTTATTATCAGCAGAGAGCGATCGAACAGTCGAAAGTCGATAGTAGAATAGATGAATAGTCGTTGAAATTACATTTTCGCAGCAGAACTAAAGTTTCTGCAGAGACATTCTTCTGGAATTTTCAAGTCGATAACTTCATCTTATCTAAATAAAATGATTGTATTTTAAGAAGAGATCTAGTCCAAGCGGCGACCGCCGTAAAAAGGTGGTCAATCAGAATAAGTTCAAAAATATATTCTATTACTTTTTGGATATGAGATGAATAACAGAACATCGGTCTGGTAGTCTGTGAAGTGTCCATTTTTTTTTTTAAATAAAATTTCTATTCTATTTTTTTGTAAAATTGATCTACATAACTTAAGCATAATTTTTTAGTTTACGATGGCGTTTTAACCAGATAAATATAGAAATTCAAGTCTGGTGTTCTTATTCTTGACGCAACTGTTTGTCAGACCACCCCCAACAAATTTATTACAACAACAAATTTGCTATACAAGGTATAAGAAAAAATTAAACGTCAAAATTTTTATTTTTTATTCCTCTTTCGAATAAAATTGGTCTGGCTCGTTCATACTTGACCAAAATTCTGCCAGACCACGATTTAGCAAGTCCTTCTCTACTGCTTGTAAAGCGCGAGTTTTTTTTTTTTTTTAACATAACTGACATCATTAAATTATTAACCTGTTTAATTCACATAAATGTAATGTGCGTGTTTTTAAATGACGTGTACTTAGCTACATAATTAAATAATTTTTTATTGAATTAGAAAAATGAAATGCTTTATCTGTGATGTCACTAATAGCAAGGAGAAAGTATTATCGTTTAATGCTGATACATTTCGAAGATGTTGTTTATTTATTGAAATAAGAAAAAAGAATCATTTTAAGTACGGCGACTTGATATTAATACCTGAGCTACAAAAATCTGCTGGTTATCATTTGAAATGTTACCGTAATCTAGTTGCTGTAGAAAAATCTGTGGTTCACGAATTTAACAAATCTTCACAAAGAGTTAATACAAATAATGATAAATTTATTAACGTAAGTATATATATTGTCTAAATAATTTTACGGGTTATTTAAGTGCATTTAATCATATTAGGCTGAACAAAATACTTTTTCCAATTCAACTGATTTGGTTACCGATTCTGCTAGTTCATCTCAAATACTGCCATTGTCACTATCAGATGAATGTGTTGATAGTACGATAAGTCAATTGGTATATTAAATTTATAATTATCTTTTTTAGAATATTTTAGTGATCGTTAAAATTTTTAGCTGGAACAAAATACATCATCTACTGCGTTGGAATCTGAGGCAGGACAGAATAATAATTCAACTGATGTTTGTATTTCTTGTTCATCACAAACAAAGAGAGTAGGAAGTAATAGACAAACTTTATCAGTATCTACGACCGATAAGCTATTAAATAATATTAAACTTTATGCAAATGGTTTGGATGACTTTGAATTATTAGAGAAACTCAACAATCGCTCAGTACTTGCCTATCATGCAATTTGTAGATTACGATACCAAAAACTATACGAAAAAACGTTAGATGTTTTAACTGGAGAAACAAACTGGCATAAAGTTAGAGAAATACATAAAGACGCACTTGAAGCAATTTTGCAATTTATTGAAAAGGAAATTATCAACGAGGAAAAAGTATTTTATTTTTCTGACATTTTTAAATATTACAAAGCATTATTTATTGAAATAGCAGACAAAAATTCCGATGATATTGAATTTGACAGGTATAAATCAAGTTATTTAGAAGAAAAGATTTAAAAGTCTTATGGAGATAAGATTATTATTGAAGCTTTGCCAGTAAACATAAAAAACAAAGTAATTTATAAGCGTAATATTGACATATGTAATTTAATCCACTCATCAGCAGTAAAAAATAATTCCGAAAAATATCGATTCCGTGATACAGCATATGAATTGCGTAATAGTATTAAATCTTTACCTGGCAAAAAACTTCCAAATAAATTAACTACAAATGACATATTTTCAGGAGAATGTGATATACCTGAAATATTATATGATTTTATTAGTGCACTTGTTGAAGGACCCGACGTAAGAAGACAAAAGACTAATGATGACGGGGTAAGAATAAAATCACTATGTGAAGATATTATTTTTATTGTGACAAAAGGTAGGATAAAACCACCAAAACAACTCAAGCTGGGCTTAACAATTAAATCATTAACAAACAGCCGAAAAATATTAACTATTTTAAATAAACTTGGACACACCATAGCATATACAACTGCAGAAGAATTAGAAACAGAATTAACCTTTACATCGCATGAAACAAATACGTTGATACCTTCAAATATACAATGTTGTAATAATCTCAGTACGAATGTTGCTTTCGATAACTACGATCGTTACGTGGATACTTTGAATGGTAAAGGTACTCTTCATGACACAGTAGGAATTATTTATCAATTTAAATCAAGTGATTCTTTAGAATCTACTGTATCTACTGTATCCGATTCTGATGGGGGCGTGAAGTAAGTACAGAAGAAATACCAAAAAAGCGACGAAAATTCGATGGAGTTCCTAGAGAAATTCAACCCTATTATAAAAAATTTATCAAGAAAACATCATTGATATCTCTTGATGATATTCAAAAAGTTTCCCAAGATTGTTTACCAACTCTACTGAATGCCAATTTAAGAGATTTAATATGGACAATTTCTTTGAATCATGTGCCTGATACGCCTATGTGGGTCGGCTTCAATTGTAAGACTTCAATCGATAATAGTGAACAACAAATTGTTGATTATTTACCGCAAATAAATGCCGCACCAGATCGTTCCGTAACCCGTGAGACATTGGTGTATGCTCAAAAAATAGCAAAAGAATGTAATCAAGATCACATTATTCTCACCTATGATTTAGGAATAGCTAAGTCAGCTATGGAAATTCAAATTACGGAAAGTCCTGAATTTGATAATATTTTTATTAATTTGAGTGGTTTTCATATTGAAATGGCATTTTTTAAAGCTCTTGGCAAATACATCGATGGCTCTGGTTTAATTGATATTTTAGCACAAGCAGAAATTTTTGCTGATGGCTCTGTTACTGGTTTTATCGAAGGAAAACATTTTAACCGTTGTAAAAGGATACATGTCCTGCTATCACGAGCTCTCCAAGCAGTACTTTTGAAAGAGTTTTTGAATGAACATGAAGATATTTTATTTGATGAAAAGATTATAGATGAATTACAATTCATTCAAAATAATTCGACAGAAATGCACGAAGGTTTGAACTTAAAATCTGAATTGGAAAATATATTGAATCAATATCAGGAATTTCTCAAGTTAACATTAGCAGGTGAACACGGTAATACCGCTAAATATTACATGCAGTACGTGGAATTTGTTAATATATATCTTAAGTTTGAACGAAGTATTCGAACTAGTGATTTTTTATTATATGTATATTCACTATATAATTTTGCCAATTTATTTTTTACATTTAATCAATCTAATTACGCAAAATGGATCATAAAATATTACAGTAATTTATTGGAGATGAAAGACAACAATCCAAAATTATTACAAGAATTTAAACGAGGAGCATTTGGAGTAAAACGGACTGAAAGAAACTTATCAAGAGGGCCAGTTGATATTACTCTAGAGCAAACTATTAATGCTGATGCCGCTAATTCAATGACAGGTATTACTAATTTTACGAATTCTATATCAGCTAGACAGCGTTGGGCGTTGAGCCATAGTATACGTACTAAAATTATTTCCAAAGTGATGGAAGAATTACAGATTACACGTAAAGATGATGTTGCACACGAATTACAAGAAAATCGAATACAAAAAGATCAAAAAGCTTTGAATGCAATTGTAGAATCAATAAAGCAACACATGAATCCATTCGATCCCGCACTTGATAAAAATGAACTATTTAATTTAGCAACTGGAAGAGCAACGAAAATAGAAATATGTGATTTTCTCTTAAATGCAAATACTGTAGGTGAAAAACAGAAAATAAAATTTATTGAAGACTGCAACACTGATGAAAAATGCTTTGGACAAGCTATTAAACGGAATAAAATATTGAATTTTGCATCTGATTGTTTAAAAAAGAAACAAAAAAGTGGAGGAAAAGAAATTAAAATAAAAATGGAGCGAGATATATTTGGTAAACTTCTTTCCATTGCTCTTAAAGAAAAAATTAACATGGCGAAGTGTTTGACTTATCCATTAGCACCTGCACCTCCATCTCTTTGTCAATATACTGAAGAGATGATGAAAACTGATAAATCTACTCTCGCTCAAAAGTTAAAATCTCAAATTGAATTTTCTGAAATGACTGGTAATTATGATGTGGATTTGATCGATGGATTTTATCTGTTACATGTTTTAACCGCATCAATGCCTCAAACATTTGGAAAAATTTTAGAATTGATTCTGACGAGAATTTGCAACACAAAATCACCTGAAGTTCATATTATATTTGATAGATACTTTAATCGTTCAATAAAAGACGCTGAAAGACATAACAGAGAAGAAATAGATGTTCCTTATACAATTTCTGGCCCATCACAGAAACGGCCTAATGATTTTGCAAAAATTCTGAAAAACAAAAAATTCAAGGAAGCTTTAATTAAATTTTTATCTAGTGATTGGGAAATTGAAACGTATTCAAGTATTATTGGTAACAAAACAGTTTATATGACAGTCGATGAAAAATGTTTCTCATTTACTTCTGAAGGTCGTTTTGTAAGAAAAAAAGAAGAACTAGACTATGAGTGTTATCACGAAGAAGCTGATACCAGAATTATTTTCCATATAAGTAAATTGAAAAAGCAATCAAAAATATTAGTTAAAGCTAACGATACTGATATTTTAATTATTATCTTGGGAAATACTTACAAGTTCAAAGACCGTGAATACGAAATTTGGTTGAGTAATTTTAATCTAAAAAATAAAGAGATAAACATTGTCAACTGTTCTAAATTAGCAAATCACTTGGGAAAAAATTTATGTAAAGCGTTGCCAGGTTTTCATGCCTTTACTGGTTGTGATTATACGGCTGCATTTTTCAGAAAAGGCAAAAAAAAACCTTTTGACATATTACAAAAAAATAGCCCGTATCAGTTTATATTTGCTTCATTAAATAATCCCCTTTTTATTCACGACCAGGAAAAAGTTGAATTAATTCAGCAATACACAAATGAGTTATACGGTGTAAAAAAATGTAAATTCGTTAATTTAGCGAGACTTGAGTTGTTCTACAAGTTCTACAATACTAAAAATAATAACCAAAAAGAAATTTTTAAAAATGTTCGTAATTTTGACTCCAGTTTGATTCCACCGTGTTGGAGAAGTTTGGAGCAAAAAATATTATGCACAACTCTATGTGGCAAAATGCCACAGAGCCTCAATGTATTCGACTTGATCCTTTGGAATGTGGATGGCAATTAAATGAAGGTGACAATGCATATGAACTAAAGTGGTTTAAAGGCGATGCAATGCCACTAACCATCGAACAAATTTTGCAGCATGATAAAGACGAAACGAACCCAGATGATGAAGATTTGTCATTCGAAAATCGTGGTAATCATTCAGAAGATGAGAGTGATGATTAATTAAAAATCAAAGTTATCTTTATTATCATTATCAAGAATTGAAAATTTAAGATGTTTCTTGTTACTTGTTCTGTTGTATTTTTATTTTTTTGAATAAAATAAATTACGTTTATAACTTGTTTATTCGTTAGTGAAGGAGGTGAAAAATAGTATTTTTTGAACAACGACGTTGTTCAAAAAATTACTAGTTCAAACCACAGAGAATCCTGTGAAAGATTTATTTTGTTCTTACAGAACTGTCTGTGAATATTTTTTAAAGTAGTTACTATTATTAAGATGAGAAATAATTTAAGTTGACAGGATTTTCTTTCATTTAAAATCAAATATATTTGTTAAAAAATGAGCTAAAGAGACTAAAATTACGTAGTGGCAAGTACAAGTTAAAAAAGCACGCTTTAATAAACAGTACATTAGTTGAACTAGTAAAAAATGTATAAGACCATAAGTCCTGAAAAAAAAAAATTATCTTGCACTCCTTTTACTATTATACGACAAATTTTTTCTATCTTATATAAGATTTGCTAACTTAGAACCTAAGAACTTCAGAAAACTTTTTTAACCTTCACAAAATCATTTATAACCATTTTTCAAACAATTCTAAAATCGATCTGTACGTTTTTGATACAGTGATGAGAAAATATTTTTGTATGACTCCGTCGTAAAATATACTTCAAAAATTGAGAAACATTGAAAAATTAATTGAATAACAGAAAAGAAAACTCGCGCTTTACAAGCAGTAGAGAAGGACTTGTTTAATCGTGGTCTGGCAGAATTTTGGTCAAGTATGAACGAGCCAGACCAATTTTATTCGAAAGAGGAATAAAAAATAAAAATTTTGACGTTTAATTTTTTCTTATACCTTGTATAGCAAATTTGTTGTTGTAATAAATTTGTTGGGGGTGGTCTGACAAACAGTTGCGTCAAGAATAAGAACACCAGACTTGAATTTCTATATTTATCTGGTTAAATCGCCATCGTAAACTAAAAAATTATGCTTAAGTTATGTAGATCAATTTTACAAAAAAATAAAATAGAAATTTTATTTAAAAAAAAAAAATGGACACTTCACAGACTATATTTTTAAGATACATTGCAAGAGTTTTGCTGCCAGGCTTATCCAGAAATCCAAAAAAGTTAATTCTTCTTTTTATAAGTGGGTATTTATAACTCATTAACCTCAATATAATCATCAGTATATTAAGAATGATAAACAATATAAATAGAATTTATCAATGTTTTCTAACACTGATCAAACAATATCTGTCGTTTCAATTTAATTCTGTCATTTATTCGTTACTTGACGAACACTGAATGTGTGGAGCCAGGGCCGATGATGCACGAGCACGGTGCTCGTCTCCTTTGATGTGGGTTAAAAGACCGACAATCTACGGGAATAGCGAGCACCCGAATGTTTGTGCTCGTCTTAAGACAAGCATTAGTCAAGCAGTCCATCCACACACTAGGAGTTTGCCGAAACATGTGCTCGGTACTTGACAAACACCGCATGTCTGGAGCCGGCTTTACGGTTCTCGTATTCCACTTTTGCGGTATTCCAGTCCTAGTAAGCCTTCAGTAGGTACACGTGTACATGTTTAATTACCGAATCATCCTGGTATACTAGAAATCTCAGCCGGAGCAACAATTTCAGGTCACGTACGATCAAGCAGCAACAAAGAAATTTATTATGCTCCAAGGGTTACCTTCGATACAAGCAGATGATAAGCTCGTAGTGTCCTGCTGTGATTTGAATATTGGACCTTTTCTAGTAGAACCAGACTCCTCTGGATTCATATATTATAAACATGCAGTGAACACCAATTGTCCGACGGTTTGTATTTTTATCTCTATAAAGATCGGTATTAACATTACCTTGAAGTGATTTGATGCCTCTTTTCATTTCATTGTATTTCCAATGGCGTTATCTTTCTTCCTTGCTATTTTTATTGAAATTGTGCTCCATAACGAGATGTGAGTACAGAGATCAAAGAATCATGTAAATAATTTTTGGACCTCCTGAATTGTAAAATTGATGTTACAATTGCTTACACTCAATGAGTAACTATATTTTTGAACACACAAAGTTGGACAGTATAGTTGCAAAGTTCGCGAAAGAATTGGTTCGCTTTTTACGCAGTCGGGTTTCTCGTAGATATCATATTTCAATATTATATTCACATTATCACTTCCACAATCAAGACGAAATCTAACGATACCTCATATGTGAACATTCACCAAGCTGTTCAGAATACAGAGTAACCAATGCTCAGAATACTGAATGTTGAATATTTTGATGATGTTAAATACCTCAACAGTGTTTAAGTAAAATATTTGGAATATTTGTGAATCACTGAAAACTTGCGTTGCGTTAAAAATATTTGTTAATAATCAAGAAGTTCAAGATCAGACTGTGAGTACATAACAGCATTGGATTTGATAAATTTTATAGGTTCGTTCCAACAAGCAGGGCTGGAACTACAAAGATTTACATAGACATTAATTTTATTTCTACTGTCAATTTGCTTGTTTTAATGGAAGGATAACCTGACCCAGTCCCTATCAAATCCCTATTACAAATATTAACTGGAAACATGTCCAATTTGTGTGGCACATTGACAGTAAAATCAAGTCAATGAAAATGTCAAGTCATTTTGGTTCCACCACAGGACTGGTTCTGTTTTGATCTCCAATTTGACTCATTCGCATGCGCGTCGAATAAATGAGTTTCGGACTGAGTCAAACGTGGCGCGTGTTGGACTCGGAACGCATTTCTGACAAGATTTGACTGTTAACTGTCAAACATATAATTTTAGGTTATAACTATTTAGTTGTAGTGAACATGGAAGATGAAATCAGGTCAAAACTAAAAATATGAAATAGTTTCTCATATAACCATGTAATTTTAATTCCTATTGACAATAATGATGACATAGTACACCTGAATTTCGATGGAGTCTTCCATATTACCCAAAGTGCTGTTTATCCCGATCATTTCTCTTAAAATTTTCTGCTATATTCTCAGAAATTCCTCTGCTCAGACGAAAGTATTCAAAAAACATGTCAAAGTATTGGAGAGAAACTGTTTCTTCTAAAATAAAATTTAGAAACCACACAAAATAAGATTTTGATTAATAATCCAGACATTTTTCAAAATTTCAATGCATAATAAATTTCTTTTAATTTTAAATTCTGTACATTTTACTTGAAACTTTCATTTCAACATATCAAATATAAGTGCCTATTTTCTTATAATTATACATGCCTATATAATATATTCTCACGGTTGAAGCAAACTCATCATCGCTAGAGTGTGATAAAAATTCATTTTCAGCACACGAATCACTCATTTTTATTTAAGGTTATCTTATTTGACAAATAGTACAAGCACTGGTCCATGGACTGTTTTGACTGTCCACAAACTGGTTTGCGGATTAAGTCGCACGTTGTTGGAACGCTTGACTAATAGCAAAAATCCACGTTTGAAATCTGTTGGAACGCTTATTTCTGAATGCACATGCGCTGGACATTTCCGGACTGGTTTCTGTTCTTGTTGGTATAAACCTTATATTATAAACTATACAAATTGTAAAGTAGGTCATAAATCTGTATTTTACGACTGTTATTTTTGATTGGAATATATCCAAGCGAAAATTGATTTGTTGAAACAAAATGTTGATTAATTGGAATAACAATAGTCGAGCTTATTCGAGAATATTCACAATCTTTCAATACTTGAAGAGATTTCATAGTTATTCCTCTGAGCTTTCCATTTTGTTGCACATATTGCTTTTTTATCACTACTTGCAACGATAAGCTGCAAATTTCCACTTTCAGTGAAACTTTACTTGAACATAAAGTTTCTTGCATACTCGTGTCTATTGTTACTGCAGGTATTTATGATAATATGAATGTACATGTGCAGCGCATATTATAATAAAACATGAAGTAAACACTCTTAAATATAGAATTTACGACATTGCAGAGTCGAGAACAATTTAATAATAAACAGTCGAAGTACCCAATCAAATTCTGAGCTACCATTTTTGAGATCTGATGCTGCATTGGATTGTGTATTAAAATTTCTGTATCTAATCTTGGATTGCAAATCTGATAGCTTGATCAAATCACAGTAACCGTGAGGATAGAGAGGAATACAAAATTGGTCTAACAAAATTCCAAGTCTGTGTTTACAATATATGAAGTATGATAAATTTCTGCTTGAAAAACATTATTTGAGATATTTCGAATGATAATAATCAGAGCTCCAAACAAGATCATAGGTAATTCTGATTGGGAATGTGAAAGCAAATCTTTTAGAAAATAGTCAACTATGGCTCGGTTTACTACACGACTTATTTTATTAGTACTATGGAACCCTAATTCAATTCAATCGTCTTTGTTCTTACAGAATGATGAGGTATTCCACTACTATCAAAATTTGAGAAACTTTCATAAGAATTTGAAAATGGGATGAATAATAGGTATAAGTAATGAAAATGATATTGAATATTGCTTGGTTCTAATAAAAAGACGAATTAATATATATATGACTTCATGATGACGTCTAAAAGTCTATTGTGGCCTTCAAACAGTGGACTTCATAGGTGTGCAAATTCCTAGAAGATTTGTTTATATTCATGAAGAATTATTGTTGCGTTGCAATTTGATGTACTCGTAAATTATTGGAAATGTATCGGAAAAGTTGAAATATGTATAATTTCTATTCTTCGAATGCTGTTTAGAAACATATTGAGAGGCTTCCAAGTTTCACACGCATGCGCATGGAATGAAAATTAGGCTACTGGTATTGTTTGGTCGAAAGAAACGTGATTTTCATAAGTGAATTTGATAACTGAGTAATTTATCTAGCTCGTGATCTTATTGACAATGATAGAAATAATTTAGATGATGTTAAATAAGCAAGACACTAACGTCACCTATTTTACTTTACATTCCTGTTCACGTCAATATTCTCAAAATGTTTGATGATGAATAAGATCTACCGTTTGAGTGACACAATAGACTTTCGGACGTCACGGAAAATTTTCAAATTGAAAAAAAATATTTCTCAATTACTACGAGGCTTTTTGAATCGCATTTTCACTAATACTTTTATTTATTTATGTCCTATCTGAAAGGAGAATAGAAAAAACAGTGGAACACCCCACTTACAGAGCCTAACTTCCTGAAATTCTTCTGGTCAAATTGATTTTACTCTTTTAAGTATATTAAATGAATTTTACACAAAATGAGCTCAGATTGAAATAAATTTCCAGCATGACAAGATCAAATTTGTTTTTAAATTACTCATATGAATAGTTGAGTATGATCGAGCTTTATCATAGTTAATCCTTAGAAATTGAATAATTGTCGCAATTTGGCTGCCTCTTTGGTAAACTTTATAAATATATTTAGTGTCCAAATTAATCTCACAAGCAAGCATTCGAGTAGATGATCTCAAAACAAGATTAAATTCTGAATGGAGTTTTCTGAAACTTTTCTATTATTTTGGAATGTTTACTTATTCAGAGCATTTCATGAAACAACTAATTGTTGAGTACTCTAGTCTCTACAAACTATAACATATTTCTTACTCCAAACGAAATATCGAGCTTTCGTAAATTTTCTTGACAACTTGATCGTGAATCTATAGAGGAAAACTAAATTTATCATGAAAGATTGAACAGTAGTCTGTGGATATATTCTGAGAGTATGATGCTATCTTATTTTAATAGCAGTAAGTGGAATAGAAGTTTAAAATAGTCTGCAAGTGATTGGAGCCCACTCAATGGCAAAAAATAGGACGCATAAATGTTTCTTATAAACATCTGTAATTAGATTAGAATTAAAAATAAATTTCATCTTGAAGAATGAAGAACAACTCGTTCACAAATATAATTTCACCGAACTGGTACTATATCTGATAAATTCCATGAGAATATTGGAAATACCACATCTTTGCATATCAAAAAATAATTCAAATTATTCCAATTATGATAATCTCTAATAACTTTTTTTCACATAAATATTTCCTTATTCAAACATTAGACTGCTATACTAAAATATTTCTTCTATGCAGTGTTGCTAATGCTTTCGTTTTAGCATTCAATTCATTTTATCTCCACTACAAATATAGGATAATAAGAACAAATTGTACTAGCTACATGAGGTTCTATAGCCAAAGCTTCTTGCACTTGTGCCACGATTCCCACCCTATCTCAAGTCTTCTAAGGAATTGTTCACACTGCTTCAAATTATAATTTCAATATTTTTTTATGATGAGCGCAAAGAATAAAATAGCGAAACTCTGCTCCATGAGAATACAAATAATTGAATGCTGACTTTTTCAAACAAGAAATTTATTTCTGATTGGTTGATAATTGTGTTATGCTGCTATTCTTTAGCATTGATAGTCCTTATTTCCTTTACTTTGTAGGAAGCGGTCAACATCCTCCTCAAGATCTTGCAAGAAGTTTATTCAAAATAATAACTATAGAGGTCAGCCATATTGAACTCAATTTCAAATATATAGTTTTTGCTCAATAAGAACCACATAAATGAAAAATTATCAGATTTTAATCCACTAATAACGTCAAAGATATTCTATGGTTCTTCCAGCTTCTAGTATCACATGAAAAAAGAATTGTAAAAATGAAAAACTGGAATAATATCTTCAAAATCTTACTTCATGTTGTAGTAATTTCTTCAGTGCACTAATTTCAACTGATTAGGTTTAATACTTTCAGCCCATTTTCAAAATTTTCTCAACAGCATTTGTTCAAATATTGATGATTTGGTCACTAGTCTAATCCCAAGGTGTTGTAACGAAGAACTTGATCTATTGATTCAAATATATTTGTCAAAATATTTACTAGGGATAGATTTGCATAATAATTAGGAAATGCCAAACTTCATTTAAATGAATAAATAGCATGCGGACTAAATTGCATACGCATTTATGGCCATTGCAATGTGAAATCTTGCCTGAATGCCATGCCATCTAGATGTGATAGTTACAGACGATCTAGATTCATTCTACACATCAAGGAAAGATTATTGAACTACTATATAACGATGGCCTTAAAATATTAAAGACAATTCAATTGAAGATTCGGTCATGTACGGGGAGACAATGATAGATTGTTGTTCTAACATGTATTATCTGATACATTCAAATTTTTTTTAACAAAATCCTGTTTACGACGTATATGTGAATTTAGTTGAGTCTATTTGACCTGAATTCATCATGTACTGATATTTCAAGCTTCATAAGCATCATCCTGATTTTGACAACTCTTATAGAACCTAGCTCAATGATTTTTATATGTTGTTCCTCGCGACTAGCAAGAGAATCCAGTTATGTATTCATCTTCATGTACATTACAGCATAAATCACCTCATATCCCTTGAATTTATTTTTCTGACAGTACCTACGCTAAATTGACGAAGCATTTGAACAATTCATTCCAGTTTACCATGCACAAATTATTAATTGAAGTCGTCTGTTCGAATGCATGTTAGTTCCAAGCTATCTTATTCATGAAAAAGACTAGAAAAAGCGATCCTCCAATCAGACAAAAACAACTTCCAGCTTCAAGTGAACTAGATCAAGGGGAATCACCACTTGTAGAAAAAAACACGCCTGCTACTGCACCTTGTGGGTGATATCGAAGACTGTACAATATCACTCAAAATGTGTTCCTTTTCCAAGTTCCATCGCAAAAACGGCGACACTTATCAGAAAATGTTGAGGAACATTGTTTGGAGACTGGTTCATGATGGATTTAATTTGGGAATTTACATTTAGAAATTTAGATTTAGTTCTCATATGACATTTTTTTGTTAGCTGAACCCGTTATAAATTTATTATTACAGTGATCATCGCAAGCATCAAGAAAACTGTTTATCATGATTAATGTATTCTATATCTGAGTGACAAAAGTCAGTAGATGATTAAAATATTCTATGTTTGAAGAAGATATGAAAGTTTAATAAAGAGGTAGTTGGTGAGTTGCAACTCCAATAAATTCTAGAATAATAAACCAGGATACATTATCCGATGAAAAGTTTTCATAAATTTTCTGATAAACAAGTACATCTTAACTTCCATAGATAGACTAAATAATAAAGAAATAAAGGAATAGTGAAAATGATTACGATCATAACATTATATTACAATATAAGTTTGCAGGGGTAATATTACGGTATTAGAATGACGGTAGTGTATCTTCTATGTGCTTGTACATAGCAGCTACGATCATGTTTACTATCCGGTACGACTTTCAGCCAATAGACGGCGCTACGGGCGCTTCATGAACTCTCTTTGTGTATAGAGCATCGAGCGTTTACGCCTACACTTATGCAACCCCGTAAAGCCTTCACGCCTTATACACAGCAAGAGTTCATACAGTGCTGGAAGACAAACCAGATAGTAGTTGTATCAAATTTCTAGGGTTGGAGATGCATCACCAATCAATCTCATACCGTGGGTAATATATTCTTTTGTGAATTCAAAATCTAATATAGCATACATTTCGAGATTAGCGAGTGAACAGTTTAGCTATTGTGCCCCCGCATATAATTGATTGAAATTATAGTGGGATGTTATATCTACTATAGAGTATCATATATATCAATTTTTTCCCCCGTGCGACCTTCCATAGGGTGGTCAGAAAATAAAATAGCTTCAAGGTCCATGTTGTTTTTCTCGGTTTCTATCTATTCAATCAATATAAAACTTTGTATGAATGATGTGTGTACAAAGTTCATTCACCAAGTGCAATAAGATATCTGTACGATAATCTGAACTATCGAAGAATGACAAAAGTATTTTTTCAGCGTCCATTACGAAATATTTGAACATACATCATTCATACCAAGTTTCATATCGATTGGATAGATAAAAACCAAGAAAAACAACGTTGACGTTAGAGCTATTTTATCTTCCGACCAACCCATGGAAGGTCGCACGGGGATAAAATTTGATATATGTGATACTCTATAGTATACTATAATTTCAATGCGGGAGCACTTTTTATAGCTCAACGGGCTATACCCTTTGTATTGTATTGTACCTGAAAGTGATAGCAGCAGTCATCGCAAAGTGAATAAGTTGTTTATAAATGTCTCAACAGAGGAGATAGGAGAGGTTACAACAAATCCGACGTGATACCGCAAATGTCTTGTTCAACTTTCCACTTATCTTGTTGCGAGGACCATTTGCTAGAACTAAATTTGCATAATTAGCTATCTTCGGAATTAATACGATAATCTCAGAATAGTTCAGAGAGTTCCAGTCCAAAACAAAAAATCTTTCATGAAGTTATAACGTACGGATATTGAAAAATGATGACGAAGTTTAGAAAAACTTTTTCGTTCAAGTCAATAGTTGGCAAGATATGCGCTCCTAAAATCGTACAAAGTGTATCTTCATCTCTTATTTTTCAACTATTCGGTCAAAAATTGAAAAATTCAAGTTGGTAGAGAATTGAAAAAACAAATTGAACAGGTATCATCAGTTCGCGTTGTCAAAATAGTCGGTAGGTGTCTAGTGTCTAATTTCTTGACGATTTCACTTCTCTCATGATAAAATTTAAACATGAGTGTAATATTCGTTATAATAAAAACCTGAGGAGTACTCCAGAGCTTTATCATCCAAAAAGAGTTCATTCAATTATGTTCAGTATGTTTATAGGAACTGATCCAGGACAACAGAAATTGCGCTCAGAATAGCAGCCGTCAGCTTCAACAGAGCCTAGCGATTTGTGATACTTGAGTGCATTACAAGTTGTGGGATCAAAAATACCGCGAACAAATACAAATAGTGGAACATACATCGCATAAAGTAGCCCACAATGACATCCAAGACCTGAGGCTGCTTTCGTACAGAAACTCGAAGGCAGGACGATCAAGCAGAAAGTAGTGCAAGTGAATACGAATGAATTATAGCCAAGGACATTTGCCACTTATGAACTTTTTTTGCTTCTGAAAACTTATGTTCAATGTCTAAGAGCTCCTAAACTACAAAATACAGTTTGTAAGATAGTTTGCTCATTTTTGCAGCACACTGGTAGCCCAGCATCTTGAACGACGTAGTTAACGTTCACGCAAAAGATCTGTGGCCGTCGCTATGATACAAGTTATTCACAATTATTAAGAATAATTTGTTGATGAATCTTATTAAAATTATTAATATCAGTACAATAGATCAATATTCCTCTGGAAGTATTATTAACAGAGCTCAGAATGAATATTCGTACTATACTGAATAATAAATATAGGACTCTTTCAGAAACATTTCGAAGTGTTCCATGAGATTTGAAAATCAAATTTCACATGACGTTGTATCAGTGTTATCATCTTGATTCAGATTGAATGAATTTCTTGCATATTAGATAATCTCATTGTAATAAAACAGTTTCAATTTGAGTCATTCTAAAACCAATTCATCTCAAAATAGATCCATTAGTAAATTATTCATGATCTATTAGAATCATAATTCATTTCATTCTATTTACATATCTGTCAGCTGTCAGCTATTATATCATCTAATTAAAATGTTGTGCGACCAAGCAAAACAATCACAAAAACCCATAATGTATGTATTTTGTTACACTGACACATTCTGCTACACGCTTCATTCGACATTATTGGTGATATCATGTTAAACACCATAGTTTATGTCACTTCATGTAGTGTATATGAAATTGAATTGATGTAAGAATCATTTAGACGTTCGGTAATCACTATTATTTTATATATCATAATCATCAACGATGCCACGGGGAATAATAGTTGTTGATGATTAAATATATGCAATAATTTTTATTACCGAACAGCTATTGATTCATTTGGATTGATTGTTCCAACATCAACTTGACTTTTACTCTGTACTTGGATATTTGAAGTATTCAAAGTTGAAAGAATAATTTCAGAATTTCTTCCTTTCTTTGATTTGTTCAATTTATGACCGTCAGGAGATAATAAAATACATGCGACATAAACAATAGTTACCATATTCGATCTCATTCTGTAGGAATGTGTTCTTTTTTTTGTCTTTTTAACAAGGTGAGTTTTCAAAATGTCTTTTTGTTTGTGAAGAAAGACTACAAATAATCTTATTCTACACAAATATAAAAGATACCTACTAAATTTTTTCTTCTCCAGTAAGTCATACATCATGCGGATTGAAATCCTGTAGAATTACGGGAATGCAAAGAAGTTTTTTAGGAATACTTCAATACTTATCTGGTGGATGTTAATCACAAAAATATATTTTAACTTTTTGAAGAGAAGAATCTGAACCACATTGATAAGCGAACAGTTAATGATGTAAAGGAATTGTTCTATGAACAGTACTTAACACGTTCACTGCGTAGATTTCATTCATGTTTTTCCAGGTATGCGTCAACGGACAATTGGTTCCCAAGAAATCTTTTCCATCATGCGGTAAGAAGTCATTTGGTCCCTAAGTTTTCGTTTCACCTACCTCCACATATTGGCACGAAACTCAACTAGAATGATGGTCTGGGAGTCGGATAGCTTTCTTTTCTATAGGTATCTATCTTTACTATACTGGCTCAGCCAAGGGACTGATGATCCTTTATCGCATATAGAGATGACAGAAGTTTGAGTTATCATTTTTCCATTTTCAATCAAAGTAAAATTACAATCGTGATAGAATATCACTTTTATTCCATAAAAATTAAGTCATATTCTGTAAGCTATTGATATAAATAGCTAACAGAACATATATAGCTCTAACAAAAGATACAAAATTAAAAGTTTCAAGGTGAATTTTGTTAAAACAAGATAAACATAGCTTGGGATTGTTGGGACTGTCTGCACAGAAACTAGTGATTTTCTTTGCTTTTTTCTGTGCTTCAACACTGGACATTGATTTTTGTAAAGTATTATAGCGTTCTTGACATTTCTTTCTTTTATTCACTCCTGGTCCATCCCGTTTCATGGATAAATGTCTTCATTTAGTTGTTTGCCTATTTAGATTGTGTCTAACTTCAGGTCTTGTGAGTAATATTGTGTCACAAACATGAGTAAACTTGTATAAATGTAAGGGAAGATATGACCCTAATCACAAGGAATCGTATATATCCATATTATACATGCTGAGATGGACCAAAAGACCCTAACAAAATGATTAAAATATCTAACTAATACACGATCCGCTCTTCACAAAGCTACATCTAACGACGAATTTAGCCAAATTTTGACAAAGTTATAGTTTCCGCAAAACAGAAAATATGCATGAAATATTGTCGCATTACAGGAAAGTCAAATGAGGGACAATTGGACCCTTATTGCAGTGAACGTGTTGATATTAATACATCCAACGGTAAATGGGAACCGTGAATATCTTTCCTGATTTGAGGTTTCAACTATACGGGACTGAGAGGTACCAATGAAGGACTTAGTCGTACTGACATGAGATTCTTACTGATATGAAACTGACTCCTATTACTACTGGGATTAAGTCGTACTGGCATAAGACTTGGTCATACTTACTGATTTTGTACCGTATTCCGAATGCACACTCTACTGTAATATTTGTTTATCACCTACATTCAATGTTTGTTCAGGAAACCCATTGCATACAAGTACAAGATGTTTTTCCGGATCTTTCTCTCGAGAATATGATCGCAGAAATTGAAAAACAGAAATTGTACCTATACAGGGTGGAGACTCAGAGAACGCACCATAGTGTTTCCAATGCTATTCTTGAAATGTTCAATTATTGACTTCCCTAATTTTTTTTTATCAAAAAAGTTGAATAGCTTATTGAGGAGGGAATTTTTCTGCATTTTTTGACACTAATATTTTCAATTTTACTTTGGCACTGATGATTTTAAGAAAATAATCAATAAACATATCCGTAATTTCACTGGTTCTTAGTAGAGTAGAATTGAAAATATTAGTGTCAAAAAATGCAGAAATTTTCTCTCTATAATAAACTTTTTGATGTCAAATAATTAAGGAAGCCAATAATTGAGCATTTCGAAAATAGCATTGAAAACGCTATGGTGCGTTCTTCGAGTCACCATCTTGTGTATTCCACAAATTTCTTAAGGTATGTGAGAGAAAACTTTTGTAAATTGTAATTTGCACTTTTATGCAATAGGCTTCTTATAAAAAGCTCTCATAATATTCCAGATAGTTTAAAATCAGCCTGCAGCTTCGAGCATAAATTTTTTGTGCACTAAATATTGATTTCCTTACTCCAGTCAAAGGTTCCAAAAGCTTGCAGATAAATTTAAAAAACAGAATAACACAATGTGCTTTCTTCTTTCATAAACCGATTTCGTATAACGTATAGCACTTCGGGGTTCTACGTTCGTCATTCTCTTCTATCGCTCCATTTTTCTCTACCGCTATTCTTTTCTCGTGGTGTATTTCATTTATAGGACACTCAGCTCTGATTGCCAAATATTTACACTGATGAGATGTCTCCTAAAGGGGATGCAAATTGGAACTAAGTTTGCAAATGAGAGCAGAGCCAGTATCAGGGTTCTAATATTTACCAAATAGAAGATATATATAGTTCTCATATGTACGGAGTCCCCAGCTGTTTTGCCCACAAGCAAAGATAATGTTTTATCTTACTTAAGGTCGTTGAGAAGGAAATCAAAGTATATGAGAATTTATTCAAACTTTTACAGTATATTATTTGTTTAGTGGAAAATATTCTGACATAGTTTGAATTCAATCTTGTTTCTAGTTATCGAGATGAAAAATGTCAAAGTTGCTGTTCGGTGACATATTATTACATTGCGTTAATGCAAGCGACTTGTTTCACATTGATTTATACGTCATTATCTCGACTACCTGAAATGACAACATCACAAAAAATCGTCAAAATATCAACGAAAGCCTTATGAACATGTGTACCAAATTTCAAAAAAGTTTTGTTCATAGTTTCAGAGAAAATTGAATGATTATTCAAAAAATTGTACAAATGCTACTAAAATTCAGCAAGTTATCATAGGCTTGGCAACGTCGCCGCATGAGATGGAATAGGAAGAGTGTGTGTGATCAGAATAAACAAGATTTTTTCATCATTTCCTTTGCTTGACGGTACATTGATTGAATAACCCATTTATTCTTCCATCGATATTATTTTTTTGATGTAGATTTATCATTAATAAGTTTGTTTGGTTATGAAACGCATTACCACTACTAAACGCCAAATGTCAAAAATATTTCCGAAAGTCTACAGCGTTGCGTAATATAAACATCATACTGTAGCTTCATCAAAATATGGAAAAAAAAATTTCAAACGATGAAAGCTCTTTAAAAGAATAGAATAAGGAACCAAATCATTCAAAATCATGTATTTTCAACCGAAAACAAGCATTTCCATTAGATTCAATCATTTAAATTTTGTTTATTTGAAGATGGCAATGAATGCTTTATCCTATGTATTTAGATAGAGCAGGGTTCCCACCACAGCTTGACCCCACTCATCTTCTTAACAACCTTAACTCTACTTATGTTTGAGAGGATGAATCAAAGTCTATTACTAAGCTTCCAATATTTCGGAATATCTCACAGTAGCATTATGTTCATGGATGTTCAAGAATAAATATACTATTTTATACAGTATTACGTTTGAATTTTTGCTTCGAAAAACAAAGAATGAAACTGTCATCTTGTGCCATTGAGAATTTGCAAGGCTAACATAATAAATTTCTGACTCAAGACAGCCCTACTATAAAAATATGTATGTAGGTAGTTGGAAAATGAAAATTGGATGGTTAATTCTAAATGTACATTTTAATGAAGATACAGAAGAAGTTATGTAAGAGACTTGTAACACAAAATTTGAGGTACAAATGCAATGTTTTTCTGTACATAGTATGTATATCTTATTTCCGGAAGAAAATTCTATCTCCGTTATTTTTTCCCCGACCTATAAATAGGGATAACATTGTAATCGTGATTTCTAACAGCTCTAGATTCTGATAAATCTCAACGTTTCAGACCTTGATGTAAGTTTCACAAAATAATTTATTAAATCTTTATCGATTTCGGCTTATTAGGCCATCGTCAGAAGAAACAGAATAAATACACGAATACAAGAAATTTTCTTGAATACTGAACATCAAGTTCACAAAACCACGCCTACAATTTACACAGGTGGGAATAAGTCTAACTGGTCATTTAAGATGTCTGAGTCATTCTTAATCCCTTTTTGAATTTCATAAGCCTCTAAGAAATTCATCTTAGGGCCTGTGTTTATGGTATGCAAAATTTTTAGATTACTGATGTCACAAGTATGATTGGCTCCATTTAGATGTATAGCTAAATTAGAATCTGTTTCATTATTTTTGTGTGATCGCATATGTTCATTAAATCTTATGTTAAACGTCCATTCTGATTGGCCTATATAAAAGGCATTACAATCATTACATTCTGACTCCACAATTTTCACATATGTTCCTCCTGGTTAATTTATTGTTAACTAACAGATTTCTCAAAGTACAGTTATTGTAAAATGCTGGATTATTATTACATTTTCTTAGCTCGAAACCAATATTGCTACTGACTTTGCCAATATAACTTAATCTACGATATATTTTACATTCTACATCGATTGTATTGTTATAGATTTTATTCAGAATAAGTCTTTTATTTTTCTTAAACACTAGCTTATCAACAATTTTGGGATCATAACCATTGTTAAAGGCGATCTCTCAATTTTGTTTTAGACCTTACTGAACTCAAAAAACATAATTTGGAGAAATTCGGTCTGAACGAAAGCATAATTTATGAACATGTACGAGTTTCTGACTTGAATTTCATATTTAAATTTGTTATTGAAAAACTAGCTTCAAGTTGGTGAATGAGCTTCTTTTAACTATTGGTACCAAATTTATTGATTTTAGTTTTTGCCTTTATTATGAACAGTAGAATCTATTATGGAATATGAAATAACAAAAATAGATCTTTCAGTAATTTAGCACAACAATTACCTCAAACATTCTTTAAAATTATCAGCCGTTCATTTGCTGATTGTTTTAATTAAAATTTGAGTAATTATAATAGAATTCATTGTATTTTTCTGGAGCAAAGAAAGAAGTCTGACGTGAACATCACGTGACTTACTTGTACATCATTTGATATATACACAAACTTATTCAATGAAGTTTTCTGTCACTTCAGATTATAATTAACATAATTCAATAATATTTTGACATGTAAAATGTCAAACAAAATCAAAAACTTGACAACAGATTATCATTGTCTACCTTATCATTTCAATTAAACTGATTGTTTTATACGAAAAATTCTGAATGTCTGTTATACTCAGCCGATTGATACAAGAATAGTAGATACCCAACTATTTTGATGCTACAACAAGTTCAAATACTGAATTTCAATATGTTATGGCTGGTCATTCTAGATTTATGCAAAACATTTGAAGAAAGTGTAAGTGAAGTGACTTCTGGCTTGGCCGATTCATACAAAAATAGCAGATAACCATTCTAATACAACATCAAGTTCAAATACTGAATTTCAACATCCTACGGATGATCATTCTGGATATATAGGAAAAATTCGAAAAAAGTTTCAAGTAACGTGCACTTCCGGTACAGACGATTAGAACCATAATGCGAAGTGCAAAATTAGACCTTATACCAGTCTTAAATACAAAATTTAAACATTATATGTTTAACCAGTTTTGAGATATGCGAGTTACGACCGAACGAACGAACGAAAATAGTCAAAATGGACTCAGGGAAGCTCAAAACGGATATTTTCATCAAAATCTTGATAAGTGAACCTTGACGGTTTCACAATACTCACTTGTACTTGATACAAGTAAGTAAAAAGAGTTATGAGGAGGAATTAGAATATTATTCATATTCGCACATCAAATGTAAACGTTCGTCATATTTTTTTTCAAAATTAATTATTTGGTTGTTCTATCGAGTTTGGTGTCAAATCGAAGATTCTGCGGAAAAAATTCTTGTGGAAGTGTCAAAATGGATATTTGAACTATTGCAATTTTTTATGAGCTATTTAAATAATTTTGAGTTCAGTGTCAATTTGAGTTTCTCAAAAAGAAAAGCTTGTTAGGAATCTAAAATAGATAAATCCTGAATTCCACGTTACCATCTAAGACATTTCCCAAGATAATCAGCGGTTCATTTGTTACTCTTGGAATTTGTTTGATCCAATTAGAAATTCTTTTCAATTTTATTGTCTTGTTGAGTTGACAAAATAGTAAGTGAAAATAGCTATAAGTAGCAACTTTTTGAAACAAGAACAGTTCCTGCTTTTTCTGAAGAACTGCAAGCAATTGTAATAGATACTAAATAGAAATCTTTGAACTTCAAATCAATGTTGAGCCTGTCGTTGATTTTCTAATGTTTAATTCATCGTCTATTAGTTGATGCTTTTTTTTGTATCAGATACATCAATTCTTTATCTCGGAATCAAACCAAACAGTAGTCTAGGTTTTTTCCACCCCTAGTTACAGTTCCGCTGCAATGTTTTCATGTTTACAAAAGTCGCAAGAATAAATCGCATCTCTAAACGATCATACTGGGGAACTTTTATCTTTTAGAGCTGCACACAATAAGATGACGCAGAACTACAACCGAATTGTTCAGTTTTTTTATGATACGTTATACTAATCATGTTTTCTAATCAGATCAAGAAGAGCTTTTTTAATTCTGAAAATATACTTCGGAAGGTGCCGTCACGTCTCAGTTTATAACAATTCAACCATTTTGTGGAGATTCTACCATAAAACTCAAAACTCAATAATCAATTAAAGCCCATATAAACGCCGCAGAAACCTTTTTTATGCATATTATTAAAAAAATTAAGACACATCTGCTATCTCGATGTGAAATTTTCTTCTTAACCTATCGACGCACAGTTTACTACTTTCTGAGCTGTAATGGCATACATATTAGACAATAGTTCAGAAGTCTTTTCTTCTTAATGATTACTGACAGTCTGAGTTTTCTTGAGTGACTTTGTTCCAGCGAAACGCCCAACTTTTCTCTCTGCAGAAACTCTGGATAATGATAGTTAATAATCTGCGCATAAGTGTATGTATGTCAATTAGCTGACTGTTCAAATTTTATCACAAGTAGTTAGTTTTTCAGTGGAATCTTAAAATAATCTGATCAATTATCAGTTTCATCAATTGAAAATTAGTTGGTGAAGGGTTAGTGTCAGTATGTACGGAGTCTTTTATGTATCAAGGATCACTGCTCTCTGTAAAGGATATCAATTTATTCATACATATTTCTTAGATCTGAATGTATTATTCTCAATTTGGTCCTGTCGATAACATCATTAGTGTACTTGACTTTGTTACTTACTTAATATTTCTTCCAATTTCGGCACTTGAAATTATTATCTCCATAATTTTGAATCAGTCAGAAACTTTATTAGGGCAATCGGAGGGAGGTTAGTGTCACAATATATGCACAAATTAACACTTTTAGTATCAAACATCCTATTTTTTTGAATAATTCTAATAATATCGTATTTTTATTATTCCTCATATCTAAATGTATTATTACTATCAATCTAGATCTGTCAAAATGTTATACGAGTCGTTAGAGAAAAGTTTAAATATGACTCAAAATATATGCATTTTGCGCACTGCTTGTGACTTGAGGATCCCTGTTACACCGATTAATTTGATGACTCAATATTTTATCCAATTGCTATATTCAAACCTATCATCTCCATGTAGAGTCTGTTATTAGTGTGATTAACATTATTAAAATAGTTTGAGAAGATAATATCAAATCTTTGTGTATTCGGGAGTTCTGCTCTCCAGAATGATCTCAAGATATAATATTTCTCTTCAATATCATATGTGAATTCATCATATCAATTTACATCAGCCAGAAACTTTATAAGTGTAGTTAGAGAGGTGTGAGTTTCGAATTATGAGCATTTTACTGACATTTTGTGTCTTAAGGACCTTGATTCATTGAATAATTTATTGATTTGATAGTTTTTCAGTTGCTTCCCTGAATGTTTCTGATGATTTTACTATCTCTCTTATCTAAGTTTGGATTTCATGAATTTGAATCGATCAGAAACTTGAAGCAAGTAGAAAATATATAAGTATTGAAATATATATTTTGATGTTCAAGAACTCTGCACATTCCTTATAACGTGGGTTTAGCTGCTGAATCCCACAACTCAGAAGTTTTAACTTTGAGAAATAACGATATTCAAACGATAATTTTCTTGATCTGATTTAGTCCTACTGGAGCATATCGACGTATCAATTTTCAACTTTACTAGTAATATCAAATACTCTCTTGAACTGAAATATAAGCCTCCTACTTGATATTCCAGTCGATATCGCTCATCTGATCGTATAGTGCATTCAAGGTTGAGTCACTTAGATAAATGAATAATATATACCAAGATATAACTTCAACTTTATGAATTTTTTATACTTGCTACACGTGACAACTTGACCAAAATATTAATATTATCATTTTTTCTGATGAAGACGCTCGGTTAGAGAGTCGAAACGTCAAAAATAAAATAAAATATACAGAATTAAAATCAAAAAAGTCTATTTATTATGATATAATTCTGAAAGAATGTATAGATCATTAAGAGCTCATTCACTACAGAAACACATTTTGTGTATTAAGGACCCTTGCTCCCCAGAATAATCCAATCTTTGCTACTTATCATGTTCATAGTTATTACCATTTGCGGGTGTGAGGCATTCAAGCTATTTCATCTCAAGGTAGTCAAGCAAATACAAACAAATAATCTTTATTCCATATCTAGTAGAGCCAATAGATACTGTCATACATTAAGTTTAGAATAAGTTGTTATAGTGTTTTTCTTAAATTTATTATTGTGTTAAATAAATGATAAAGGTTTCGTCGCATTACTTTTTCCGTATTCGTACGGTAGTCTTTTGTGAAGTATTCCTGAGTGACTTCACCATCAATCCACAATAACTATTATAAATTTGGATTTGTCGAGAACTTCACAAAGGTAGTTAGAGAGTTATATGTGTCAGAATGTATGAATACCATCAACTTTTTGTGTATGCAATGATCTCCATGTATTCCAAGTTAGATATTATTTCGATATGGAATTCAAGAAAAAAATTTTCAAAGTTAAGGAAGTACTATTATTATTTCTAACCAACCATTATTCATATTACTCCAATATTTTATCAGTCAAATAGTTGATAATCCAAACAAATTGCCAAAGACCAGTACTGCTGAATAAGAGGGTTGCCCAATGTTTAATAACGATTGGATCCGCTGAGATACTTTTGTATTTATGAGATGTTTGCACAGGACATATTTTCTTCAGAAACGAAAAACTTCTGCATCAATTCAGAAAATTTGTGCACACCGTTAAAGCTTTAAACAGAACATATCTATTTATTTGTGAAAGCTACGCTTATTATTGGTTCAAATCATATATAGTTCTTGTAAACATCATTTTGATTATAGAGGTATATTTTAAATTTTCAAGTAGGAGTAATTAACAACAATTCCGCAGGACAAAAATATACGGGCTCTTTATTTTTACCTTCAATTATATGTAGAGACCACAACACTGATTGAGAATGAAAAAATATACTATGGATGTGATACTAGGAAAATCACGACAACCAGAAAGAAAATGATCTGAAGAATATCATTATGAATACATTTTTCATAAAACATCGGAATAGAGGTATCATTGCTTGTAACTCACACGAATATCTCTTTTACATTGGAGCATAATTATTAAATTGGATTAAAAATATCCATGGATCTGTAAGGCTTGGATATATGTTCAACTCTTCTATGAATGACGGCCAACATATTACAAAACACTGAAGTAGCGCAACATTAACACCATGGCGACAAAACTTTATACAATGTGTTTGTCATTAACTCGAGACTTCTACTCACATCGATTTGATTCCTACAATTGTCAACAAACCTTGCGAAAGCATTAAAGTCTGGAGCTGCAATTGCGCTAGCGTGAGTGGAAATGAAATTAAAGAGTTTGGGTGCGGAGAAGTAATCAATATGCTTATGAGTGTAGGTTTGAGCTTCGATATTATTGTTTTCTTTGAAGGTTTCACGCGCAGTATTCGGTTCTTGATGTTCAAGAACTCTGCAAATTTCTAATAACGAGAGTTTAGCTTCTGAATCCCACAATTCAGAAGTTTCAACTTTGAGAAATAACGATGTTCAAACGATAATTGTCTTGATCTCATTTAGTCCTACGTTACTGCCAAGCCTAATCTTCTTATAGAATTGGAGCACTAAATGTCATATTCAGCGGAAATCATAATGAAAGTGATACCTCCAATTCATATATGTAGTGTCATTATTATTTTTTTTTTCCAATTTATCAATCCCATGTTTTTGAAATGTGCTACGGCATTTCAGTAAACTAGAATCCTGACAGAGTGATTACTGTTCTATTTGCCACTTGGTTAAATTATGAGATTCAATATCTTAGTAACTTAGGAAAACTATGAATAAAATACATTTCGAGCATAGATTTTTTTCATCTTTCCTATTGGGGCATAGCGACGTATCAATTTTCAGCACCACTAGTGATATCAAATACTCTCTTGAACTGAAATATAAAACTCATACTTGATATTCCAGTCGATATCGCTTATCTGATGTATAGTGAATTCAAGGTTGAGTCACTTAAATGAATAATATATAACAAGATATAACTTCAACTTCAAGAATGTTTAATACTTGCTACACGTGACAACTTGATCAAAATATTGAGAGCTCATTCACTACAGCAACACAATAAAGAAAGATAAAATGAATTTTGAAACCTTGAAGCAAATCAATGTTCCATATTGTTTTTTACTACACCGAGGAATATTGACACCCTATTACCACGTTTTATAGAAGATAACATTGATTCACGAAATTTAATATTGTCAAATTTACATAATTTCTTGAAGAAAATGAATGAAAAACACACTGACTGCAAGTTCTTGATTATTTTTGATGCGAACATTCGGAAAGATGAATGGAGATTTGAAGTCTCATTGAGATAGGCTCAGAAAGAGGTTTCGTGTCTTCATACATAAAATTAGTGATCTACAAAAGCTGAGAGTTATTTAATAACATTGAAAAAATTGTTAAACTTGATCAGATGTTCTTTCTTTGACGAAAAAATGATGCTCGAGATTCTCAATTTAGAAATTCTTGCAAAGTGAAAACTGATTCATACTGATCAAATGAGGAAGACTGCACATAAGAGTTGTGGAAATGATAGCACCTAATGAAGTTGGAACACGACTGACAATTATTATCATAGCAGCATTAAAATTTGCATTGATTGATTCGAAATGTTTATATTTTCATTTTATATTCTTATTAATTCTAAGACATGGTTTTCTGGAAAAAGTGGATCGATATACGTATGCGGAATTCTTTTGCAATTTCGAATAATTTATTCTCGATTGCAAAAGTATCATTTCGCAGTCTAGAATCAAAAATAACTATTTCGCACGATGGGGCGTTCTCATGTGTTTACCGGCTCTCTATTCGAGGTGGTATGTTAATTTTACCAGCAAAATGTGGTTATTATGGTTTTGCCGACTTACCGCCCATAGGCAAAGGCGGTAAGTGAGAAATTATGGATTTTCACAGAGAATATTCATTCATTTATCTTTATTTGTGAATGGATATTCACATTGAAACGTCAAACTTGACAGTTGACAGCGAATAATCATCAGAAGTAAATCAATTTGAAAAGGAAAATTTGGATCCATATTATGAGTAGATCTTCAGTCGTGCAAAAACATCACAGTCAATAAGAAAAGGCTCTGCCTGTAAACTACTGTTTTCAATCGGTAAACTGTACTTACTGACCCTAATACTCGAATAATCATTTGTAACGCAATAATATAATAAAATATGGCCTGACTATGGAATTGAGGAAGTTTATTCATACATTCTTTGCTGAATCGTGACGACAGCATTTATACAACAATTATTTCCAAAATATTCGATTGAATTGAACTGTATAATTACATACACAGTTGTGCGAACAAGAAATGACGCTGGAAAAAAACGGTATTGGAGATTTACTCCTTGTTCTTGAATAAGTGAAGATCACTGCTATCACTTTGCATAATTTGAACGATATGGCGCCTATATGATAAGTTAATGTAGTATTGATTTTATCGGATACGATTGCAAATATTTTATATTCCTGAAACAGAGCAGTTAATTATTTATCTTTTTCTATGGAATATTTGAGACATATCAGTCTCAAATAGGATTGTTTTCCAATATCTTAGAGCCATAATAAAAGAGCAGTAGGAAATATGTAATAATCTATGGTTTGATTCATGTATACAATATAAGTTATAATTATAGATTTGATTACAATCATTGTATCTCTGAAACTTCCAAGCCTCTTAAATTTGAAAATACTAGAGCGATTCTTGTTTATTATAATTTAGAAGATAAATTTGCATGTAAGTACAATGATCAAGAATTTCAGTCACTTTATTCATTCTTTAAGACATTTTTACAAAAAAAAAAAAAACGCTATTATATGCACTTTAGCTGTCTGGCTGGCTGACTTGACGCTGAGTTCTCAACAACTACAGCACCTACAGACTTGAAACTGATACCAAATGAAAGTTGCTGTTTTGTAGGTTCACACAAACTGCTTGATTTCCTTATTCTTATTCTCAGTTTTGAGTGAAAAATTATATAAGATTCAAAATGTAATAACTGCTGAACTATGCATAATTTAAATCTGGAAAATACTGCACAGGATGAGCGACATGTCAGTAAGTAAATTCCGAGCTGATATGAGTAAGTATCTATTTTAGAGTAGGAACTATAAATTTCAATATCTCGCGAGTTACACAAGATATTGACATGCGAATTTCGGTGTTAGTATCAGAGTGAATTAAACTTTTGTTTTTATGATAAATTTAGGCCAGTAAATAACAACCCATTACTCATTTTCTTAAATCTATAGTTGTGGAGGTAATTGCACCCAACTTTCAGGGATTTTTTTCTAAATAACTTTGATAAAGATCCTCCCGTCAGTCAATCACTTAACAATAAAAACTGGAAGGTCCTTTTAAATCTGTACGTGCACAAGTAATGTATAGAATAGTCACAACTGGTAGTAAATGAAAGCTGCTGCTCCACTTAATTTCAAGCTCAGTGATTATGATGGTTATCAAGAGGATTCTTCAATTTGTCTCTCTTATCTCGACAGTTTCGGTTACACCTCAGTCATCTTCAAGAGTGCTACAGTCAAATTCTCTGTATCTACTGCAATTAAAATCTAGTTTCAACGCTATACTTACAAAAAAATTGTGGAATTTGAATATGATACCTACATAGACGCTGCTGAAAAGCGTGTTAATAATAATTGTCGGTTGTGGCATATGACAAAATTAAAATTGCTCTTTTTCAGTTCTTATAAATTAGACTTTTAAATTCATTATTATACTTTCACTATTCCAGTTAGCTTCAATTTCTCGCAATGTTCTCACAGTAGGTCCAAATTTATTTTCAAAGTTAGTATTAAAGTTGCAGAAAGAGATTATTCGAGGTGAATTAAGATTTACCTATTTCTATCGCACACAACAAGATGTGTCAAAGTTAGATACTATATTGTTCTCTACGTATCTATTTCTATCATTGCTACGTATAAGAAATACGATACATATCTATAATACAAAGTGCACTGCGGATTTTTTATTGTACTCCTGCATTTCTCACATCAAAATTTATATGAGCGGTAGGATTTTTTTCAATTAGAAATAAGAATACTGATAGGATGAGGAGGAGTCTGACAGGTTTGTTTCTATTGGAATTTTCATAAGGCTTTCATTTCTAACAAACAAAACTTTTAGCAATATTGGCACTTCCGTCTTTCTGCTGTTGTCCTGATTACAAGAGAATATACAGACATAAGGATAAGTTCCCCTTACTTTATCAATAAGGGTATTACACATGCAACTCTCAATCCCTTTGTTATTTAGTATTAATAAGAGCGATATAGCTTCAAGCCTTGAAGAGATTCTAAGGAAAGCTTTGTCGTCTACCGCAATATCATCAGAAACTATCTGGTAAATTAGAGAATTCAATTTTAGATGGAATATAGTTCTCAAAAATATCCACTTTGATAGCAATTCTCACCTCATATTAGAAATATTGAATACTTCAACAATTCATCCCCTTATTATTCCTTTGTTTATTTTTGCCAATTCAAGGGCCTAGTATAATCTATGAATAACTTGAAGTAAGTGGAATTTTTATAGAAATAAGTGTTTCTACAATCGTTACTACGAAAATTATCCTACAGATTTTGTAATGCGAACAACAGAATACTAGACATCAGATTCTAAATTTCATTTCACATTCAAGAGATCAGCATTGATATGAATAATTTCCTAGTGGAGCAGGAATTGCTAATTTTCTATTTTGAAGCAAACTTTATTCTTGATTAAGAATATCCTCTAAATAAAATGATTAGCTGCTAAACATCCGGTCCAGAAAATATTTCAAACAGTTTTTCATCTGCCTACGCACATTATGACATGATTTTTTTCTTATTCACTCTCTCCCAATTCCATGAAGTATTGTCAAATTTAATTACTTTGTCCAATATTTGATCAAATCAAACTTCACTGCAATTTTTTGCTGATTCCGGCTCCAAACGAACAGATCAGGAAATCCCTCAAGCCATATTCTTTTACAGGACTGGAAGGAAAAATTATTTCTCTCTAAATAGATTTAATTGGAACAAAGTAAGAAAGAGTAGATCATAAAAACATTAATTATATATAATATAATATATTGACTATCAAGCATATTATTTAACATACAAAAATCAATTTGGAAGCGCTTGCAAGAGAGTGCCAATTTAAACCCAAACATCGTGAGTCACCAGCCTACATTCAAAGGAAGGGATGGTTAATTTAATAGACCAAATTTTATTTTGAACATCTGTGTTACTTGAACTTAAACTAAGCGCTCACAAGAAGGTGCTTTCATAGACAGGCAAAACAGAATCAGCGGGTAGAGGGAGTTTACATCACGTATTATCGCAGCTCTTGGAATATTTTTTGAAACTTAAGACAGTCTATATAAATCTAGCAAGAAATCACAAATGTAGAATAACCAAGTATCATCAATGTCATCTCTGTTACAAGAACAGAGCTTACAAGCTTCTGCGTAATGGCGCCTCTATACATGACAGGTGTGGCAGATATGAAATTGACAGATATGAAATTGAATATAACTGTAAGTTTTCCAAAAGATTAATGCTGCAATTCTGTGTAAATCTATAAGTTTTATAAATTCGTAAGTCCGTAAATTATGAACAAAATCGCAATGAACTTGTCATCCTTATGAACAAATTGACATTAATCAACAAAAGTCGATGCGTTTTTATCAGTTTCTTATGGATTTATAGATTTGCACAGAATTGTAACATCAGTAATGGAACTAAGTAATAATTATTTCTATACTTCTGTTTTGAACAAAGTTTTGATGCTATACCTGGAATATATTTTGAGAAGTAGTGAACTTGACTTCACTAGACAAAGGCTAATTTTATAAAGATTCATAAGGCCTCAATAATTTTTTCCACGGCGCGAAAGAACAAGACGAATATCTCAAAGTATTTTTGAACTAAGCAAACATTTTTACTCCAACATGAAGAGAAATAGTTCTGATTAAACGTGAAATACAACATCATACAAATGGCCACTACGAGACCTCTGACACAGAGTTATTCTTTTGTTGAAATTTTGAATAACGTTCTCGCAAGTGTGACTGTATTCCACCAATAACGTGCCGTATTTCCTCTTTAAGATTTTCAAATGTTACAGGATTATTCGCATATACCTTTTCCTTCACATAACCCTAAAGAAAAAAGTCCATCGGTATTAGATGTTAGATCGCACGATCTTGGTGGCCAATATTGACCGTCAAATCAAAAAATGACACAGCCTTGGAACTTATTCTGCAGTAACACCACTGTCCCACCTGCTGTGTGGCAGGTCGCACCGTCTTATTGGAAAAACATGTCCTCCACATCAATTACATCAAATTTGGGTCACAAAAACTCTGTTAGCATTTCACGATACTGCACTCCATCAACAGTTAGCGCATTTCCAGCCGCATTTTTAAAACAATACGACGCTATCACTCCGCCAGCTCAAAATGCACACCAAACAGTTACTCGCGGAAGATTTATTGGTTGCTTAAGTATGACACGAGGATTTTCAGCTCCCCAAATCCGACAGTTTTGCATATTTACGTATCCGTCGAGTTGAAAATGTGCCTCATTGAAAAAATTATTTTCTTCAAAAAATCCGCATAAACTTGATGATGTTCCAACATCCAGTCAGTAAATTCATAGCGCTGCGCATGGTCCCTTGGCTTGATTTTTTCCATCAATTATCATACGCGTGCAAATGCGGATCTTTTACCAGAACTCGTTGCATAGTGCTTCAGGAAATTTTTAATTCTTGACAACGATGGAAGTTCCTGGATTCTGAGTGTTAAAATTACAAAAAGTGAGTTTTCAAAGTATATTTGTTTATTTTGATCTAAATAGTTGATGTTAATATTATAGATATCTTGGTCAAGTTCATCTTCTCTAGACGATGATAGTCCTTTGAAAGTTGTGATTAATTCTCATCGAACAAGACAATTTTCTGAAAGAAAAAATTCATTGTATATGTACAAAGACCATGACTTTAAATCACGATTCAGAATAGACAAAACTACATTCACGGAGAGTTTAAAGTTTATTGCTGCTAATCTGGAACCAAATACTAAAAGAAATGAATCAATTCCAGCCGGCATACAGCTGTCAATAGCTCTAAGATTTTATGCTACAGGAGCATTTCATCAACTTGTTGGCGATGATTTTGGTGTACATAAATCTAGCGTTTCGCAGATAGTCCATAATGTAACCCGACATATTGCGCTACTATAGAGCATCGTTTTATCAATATGCCTACAGAGAAACCGAAAAACGTTTTGTGAAACTAAAATTTCATGAAACTCGCCACTTTTCAAAGGTTATAGGTGCAATTGATTGTACCCACATTCCCATAATATCTCCTAGTGGAAGAAATTCAGAGAATTTCAGAAATAGAAAAGTATATTTCTCTATCAATATGCAAGTGATATGGGATGCCTCATTAAAAATAAGAAATATTATTGTCTGTTGGCCTGGATCAGTGCATGATAGCAGAATTTTCAACGATTCCCCTTTATGTGCTGAATTTGAAGCTGAAGAATATGAAGACGATTATTTGTTAGGTGATAATGGCTATCCCTACAGAAGAATTGACTCCTCTTTTTAATCTTCAAAATCCTAGTGAGGGAAGTTATAATCGTGCCCACATTTCTACAAGAAATCCCATAGAACGATGTTTCGGAGAATTAAAATGTCGATTCCCTTGTCTATCTGAAGGATTGGCTGTAAAACAACGACCACTCTAGCTATTATCGTAGCATGTGCTGTTCTTCACAACATATGTATTTCTTTCAATGATAATCTTGAGGATGAATACAAACAAGAAATCGTACGTGAAGATCCAGTAGTAATACCCGTAAATGATACAAATACAAGTACGTGTAAAGCATTGATCACAACAGTATTCTCTAGATAAAAAAAAATACATTTATAAAGTTGAATGATAATTTTATCTCAATGATTTTTAATTGATTCTAATTGTTTTTGTTTTAGGTTTAACATCTGGATTATGAATAATTCTCTTCGATTTCAGTTCAAAACAAGCTAATTCATATTTCTTTTTGAAATACAGTTGTTTATAATCATATCTCTGTTTCTTTATCATCCTTCTTTTCTGTGTTTGTGCTGTTCGTTTTGGATTTTGGATTGCAGGTGGTATGAGAACAGGATCTACTGGAATTGGGAGATTTTCTGTTTCTTGGGTGTCCACAATAATATTGTGATCTCAAAATATTAGAACGTATGATTATAAGACAGTTGTTGAATTTAATAGCATGCGACAACTACCTCCGCTGAAATAGATTGCAGCGTTATCAAAAGGATAAGACAGGGGCTCAATTTGGTCACAAAAAATCGCCAATAGTTGATCTCCTGCCTCATACAATTGTGGCTCAAAAGTCCCTCCACCTGTTTCATGTAATTTTTCATGTTAAACATTGATTTCATTTCTATTTCAATAGCCAACAAATGAACGAATCAATTAGGATATTGAAATTTACAAATGTTTATTATCTTGTCTGAGGCAGCTTGTCTCTTGCTTTGATATATTCCTCTTTCTATGAGATTAATAAAATGTTATGAGAAGAAACAAGTACAATATTTATGCAATAATATAGGTAAGACTGCAGGCACTCTGATAAATAAAGAATAAAATATTTATTTGAATTTTTGTGAAATTTATCACGTTTTGATTTTTTAACAATTTGACATATTCACAATTCCGTATAAGGAACTGCAATCTAAAATAGTGGATAACATACGTGTTCATGAGCTATATCTTTTTTAACTTTTCTCTTTAAATTGAAACATAAATTCTTGATTTGTATTGAGTCTCTATTACTCTCGCTGTCCGCGTAAAATTTATCACGAATTATTTCCCAAGTATCATTTTTCTCCTTCAAAAAAATATTGTTGCTCTCTTTGCTTTCAATTATGTATTTGTATCTGAAAAGAGGGATCGGAGAGTAGGACAGATAAACATGAGGATAAAAAATCAATAAGTGGTTAGGTAAGTTTCCTAATCATGGTAAATTTCACTATATTTGAGCAATAGGATATATTTTAACCAATTCTAGATACTGAAATATGTTTACTCACTTTTCTATTATTGCAATCTCTAAGACAGCGCTTGTTACAGTCATGCTATCCTTCTACCGTCAAATTTCTCAGCAATGATCTTAGCGGCACGTTACCAACTCTTACCAAAAACCTTGCTGTCTAGTGATGCATAGTTAACTATACGGTTGGTTAACAACGCATTCAGAACGTTTTATGCAACGCAATCGCATTTGATCGTATCGTTAAGAATAACATGTGGTTAGTTGACAGCCAAGTTTATTTTGCTTTATGCAACCGGACCTAAACGAGCTACACATCGTCGCTAAATTCGGGTATAATTTTTCTACTATAGTTCATTTTGCAACTAGGAAGAGTGAACTGAAGTTGCTGCGCCGAGCCATATATATACTGTGTAAATACGATGAAAATATCACCAGAGTTTTTTGCGGCAACATTCAATTTGAAATTGTCGGCACGTAACTTTCTCACTTTTATTTTACATCTATTGTTTGTTAAGTACCAACAAAAAATATTCTAGTACTACGAAATAATATATTACATAACGATAACAAGAGATATTTTATTAAATAAATAATAATGCATGTGAATTGAAAAGACTAACAAATTTTTGTCCAGTGTATAAATGGTATGAAATAAGCCAATCAAAAACGTCTAGTTACATGACGCCTACTTCAGTTTACTCCTAATTTGAAAATAGAGTATAACATTAGACATAATTATGTTTATTCAATTCAACATTATCTTACATTGTGCTTAATGCTCTTACACACAAAACCTCAAGATCTAAATCTGAGAAAAGTAGGTAATATTCTAACACAATTAGCAAATCCTAATAAATGGAGCTCATAGAATCTAAGAGATTGTGTACTTAGTACAAGTAAGTAAAAATGAAACAAAAATTCACCTTTTAATTTTGTCTGCACGGCTGCACTATCTCAAATTATGGAAGCAGAATTGCTGGTGGTATTACTAGGGCGCCTGTCTATCAGTTACTTCCATTCAGAAAGAGTAATGCTATCGACTCGAGATTTGAAACACCTTCCGAAATCACTTTTCCACAGTTTCAGATGCATGAGGCTTTTTATTATGCACCTAGTTTGAATGAATTCCTGATGATTTCCATATTCTAATGAGTGAGATAAATCAGGTACTACTCGGTTTTTCGAAAGCGTCACTCACAATATTATTAAAACTTTCCTTTTTTTTAGCAATAACTTCTGGTATTGAAGCCAGTATTTTCACATGGAATTTTGGAATCAATTCTATTTAATTCATCTATCACAGTGACAATGTGTAATTTCTTATAAAATCCAGACAACTTACAGTTACATTTTTAATATAAAAAAGATGGACGTGAATAGTAGTATTTGAATAATCACTTATAATGGCAATTTTTCATTTTGATAACTCTGGCTCCTATTCTAAACGCCATATTTCTGAAAAGTAACCTCTATCATAAAGGCATTATTGTTGGAAATCGGTTGGTTTAAAGGATCAGAATAAATCATAGTCATTGTAGACAAAATTTATTTGGACGTTTCGGTTGCCACAGCAACTATTTAATTAATAACAAGGCTTGAGATTATTTTATATCTGTACATTAGTAGTGGTATTTACATAGATGAAGAATTTTTTTTATAAATAGATTCCTAAGGAAAACAATGACATCGTTACTTTTTCATACATTTTTGAATCAAGCGAAAAGCATAGTTTCCAATCAAATGTGGCAAAACAAAAAATTGTAGTCACATGATAATGAGAAAAAATTCAGCAAAACAAACTATCACTTCGGGTGACTGATCAAGAATGGCCATGAATCGCCATTTAGCAGCACCCACTCAATCTGTTTCCGGCGATTTATGGCCTTTCTTGAACAATCACGTCAGGTGATAGTTTGTTTTACTGAAACTCTTATCATTGCCATGTGACTACAATTTTTTGTTTTGCTACATTGGACTGAAAACTGTGCTTTTCGCGTAATTTAAAAATGCATGGAAAGGAAACGATATCAATGTTTTCCTTAGGAATCTATTCATTTTTCCCAAGAGAAGATACTAACCGATGATATACATTCCAGGAACTGAGAAAATGTAGAGAAATTATCCTTCAATAGATTTTTTTCACGTCACCGCTTAGAGCCACATTCTGTTTGTGCTCTTTTTACCTATCCCTAATAGCAAAACTGATGCAACAAGTAACAAAGATTACATTTTATGATTTTTTTTTAAGCAAATGAAGACTGAAATGTGAGAAAAATCATTATTGAAAATAACGTCTTGAATCACTACTAGTCTAGAGCTAGAAGCGTGGAGCGAATCATCATATACTTCTTATATCGCATCGAATCAATTGCGCCCCACGTTCTTAGTTTGCGATTGAAAAACGTAGTTTCTTCTAATAATTATTTTTTGCATATTTATCTAGTAGTGTTCACAACCAAATTTCAGTCTGACATTTCATAATTCCATCTATATGTATCATCATCCATATAAGAAATATTATGCCAGACCTCACGCAGATACATTGAAAAAAAACTTTTTTCAAAATATAAATGAGTCTGGCAACATGTTAATAACAAATAATCAAGCAGGGAATGTTATTTTATTGATTCTCAATCATTATCCTATAATATAAAGTTTGAAAAAAGTCTTACATCATTACTTCAAAAACTTGAATTTTTATTAATGTAATTTCTACCTTATACCTGAAACGCAAGAGACAGATGCTGCCAGACTTACAGATTCTCAAATAGGAAGCACTTTTACAGGTATATTAGATAATATTTTGCCTTACGTAGATACATCAGCAAAATCGTCGTCAGCTCTTAGACTAAGAGATTTCAAGACTGAAGTTCATTATGCCAACACTGGAAAACAAAGCTTACGGACACATAACAGGAAATAAGGGATATTTGGAGGAAATTATACCATTTATAGAATTTTTTGGAGAATATCCGCCACTATTATTATACATTTTATGGAGAAACCGAGAAGAAGTGGCAAGAGATTTTATCTACATTAAAACTATAGTCGACCATAGTATATGATAAATGTATCTAAATCTCTACCTGAGATAATATTTTTTATGTATTTTTCTGAACTTTGTTATGAATAATAAATAGTTGAAAAATAAAATTCGAGTGAAGTAAGAAATATCATCCAAAATGCGATAAAATGTACACAACAAAATTATATTTCTGCATTTATTGGGTAGGTACTTATTACACATTGAAAGATCATTTAATTTCATTCCTTTGAAAGTCATCTTCTAGATTACTCTTATTTTACTCATTCAACGATTGAAATTACGTCAATAAGAGCGATGCACTTTCAACTCGGCTAAAGTGTGGAAAACGACTCAATTTGGTCATGTTTACACACTTCTGTTTTGAGAGTGTTAGTACCGAGATCCGTTTCAAACAGACACTTCTTGGAAACAGGATTAACATTTAAAGAAACCTACATAGGGATATTGATATTAGCAACCTGCATCTATTCTGCCCCTTCTCTTGTGATCTATGTATCAATCAAATGTCAATTATTTTGAAGCGCATAAAAGGTAAAGATATGTTTTTTGAACTACAAACCAAATCCCATCACTTGGCTCATTTCTTTTATCTACAGAAGAAAGAATTGCAAGACAATGTGTTCTACAAATAACTGCTGGTAGGAGACTATCTTTCTATAAATGTTTCATTGTGCAAACATGCAGTTTATAATTACAAAAGCGGTTGAGTGCAAAGTCCAACTTGCTTATAAGTATTTTTATATTTCTTGATTCCTTGCTCAGCTTCCTTCGGGGTTTTCTTCTATACTGCACCCATGAATTATGGTTAATGAATTGTTTTTGTCGGTATATTATCATCCTTAGTATTCAGAATTCACACGGTGCAATAAATGCTGCATTGTATTCTACATTCAAACAGCTGCGATGAACAGCTACTTATCTCTATTGAATCAAACTGTATATGTTACAGAATAGCTCCATTCAAGCACTAAAAAGTAGATTTGGTGTATTGCAAAGAATATTTTACTCATCTATGAATTTTCCCATAAGACAAGTGGAGTTATCAGAAAATCACCGCAGAGATTCTACGTTGGCTGGACAACGTAGAGGTCCTACCTACCAGTTATTCCGACAACACGAACAAATGGACTCTATTTTGATTGTATGATGAATCAGAAATGTCAAAGTCGGTAGAAAGCCCAATTTTACCCAAGACTTTGACTTGCAATTGAAGATTCAAGAGATATTCCCCTCATATAGGCTATGTGCAAAGGGGCGGAGTTCGAACAAATATCGAAGCGAGCGCTCATGGTGAGCACAATTGTAAGCATCGAACTCCATTTCTCAGAATACGTTATTGAGCTGTCATTGAGCATTGTAGTTTAAAAGTGAAAATAATTGCATATAAAACATGGGAAAACGTTTGTTTTGTTTCAGGCTGTTATGTTAAGGATGATTCAAGTGGAATATAGTTTTATAGATTTCATGTACCCAGTTATAACATATAAAAACGGGTGAAGTGAATCAAAGCGGTGAATAGAGTATTGTCTGTCTTTCATTATTAATCTATACAACAAATATGTTCGTAATTCAATTGTGAAATTAGAAATATTCATCATCGATTTGGGATTCATAAATTTACCTCTATCTCTAATTTGTGAAATGTCTCAGTGATAGAAGTTTGTCAGATGCACTTCACAATAGTTTTGTTGTTAATATTGTCAGCAACATATTCTTTAACATGTTTAATATGGCAAAACTAATTTCACGCTTTTCTTCATTGCTTTCTCGGTAAAAGGGATACAGTGTTTGATAAATACAAACCCGATCTGCAAGATCATCGGCGTCATAATTTGAAGTTATCCTGTCAATTTGGACGAATTAAGACGTCTTCTCTATAATAGGTACGTTATAATTGAAGATAAAAATACTCAAAATGAATAATTTCAACGTAGCTTTTATGCTATGCAATTTATATTATACGCACACAGCTGAATTAAATAATATTAGTACATTTAAAAAATTATAGGTATGAAACAATGATAAAATGGAATTCAATCGTTCTCTATTGCCCGCTAGAGGCGCTAGTAGACTTCATGCACGTAGCTTATACCTATTATTCGTCCTTGAAAATTAACCAAATAATTCTCAAGCACTCGTGGTACTACCTCCAAAAATTTCAAAATATTGCATTCAATTGCAGAGTGAAATTCACCATTTATCGCACCATATTATGTTTGAGGTTAATAACACCGATTCACATTTTTCTGTAGCGAATTCTAATAGCATATGAATTACATCTGACAGATAAGTTTTGTATGGAGTAGCGAGTTGATAGTTTCCTGAATATTGAGTGACAGATTGAAAGAACAAAGGTAAATTGATTTATTTTATCATCAATTTAATATGTGGACACATAGTGTTATCTATTCAAATATAACGACATGAATCAGAGGGCAATAGGCCTATAGATAATTCAAAGATATAATGACTACATCCAGAATACTCTTTCCTAGTTCTTCTCTGAAGAATAAAAAGGTTTTGGATCATAGGGAAAAAAGCCACAAATGAATTTACCCGAATTTTCATTTATATTATTAGATAACTTTAATACTAACAAAACGCTCGAACCTTATATCAAATTTTTATATTCTGAACAAAAAATAATGCAGTCAGCAGATTGATATTCTCTAATGAAAGTTCGACTCAAATTATTGTCATGAAAAACTCTTGTTCATTTATTCAATTAGTCTCAATATCACTATTATTACTCACCAATTGAGACAATTCTTTTTTTGCTATTATTAACCCTATTCACAAAACATAGAACACACTAATCACCAATATGTTTTTACCCGCGCACAAAATGAAAGAACCAGTTTACACTTCACTTTTACACACAAATCAGTTTTTGTCATTCTTAAAACCGGTTTGCACTCTCGGAATCAATTTGTATTTAACAGATTTGTCCCATTAGTAAACCGGTTTCTGTGCAACTTCACTCACTACTAAAGCGTCAACCCATCGAAGAGTAGACGACCAAAGCGCGATACATTTGAGACAGATGAGTAAGACTCGTGGTGCGTGATCCACAACAACGTAGCTACGAAATACGTCAGACGATAGTGCTTGTTGTGTAGCAGGGCGCGGAAGACGCAATCTGAAACAACGTACGTCGGGTATTGACCCGAAGGATTGTCGATTGGCGCAAGCGGGGTTGTGAATGTAATGCACTACGTTCTGAATATCTTGGTACCTATATTATAATAAAAGGGCGGGTGTTTCTGGTGGAGGACTGGTATTTTCATTGGAAATATCTGATATGAATAGCTAGAATTGCATGTTGAATTTCCATTTTGTAATTGTTTGTTCATCATCAAACTTTCAAAATCAAAAAACTGTATTCTATACATTTTTTACATATTCATTCATCTTGTTCAATTCAGAACCATGTTTTCTCAGTTTTGGATACTTAAAATAGAAGGAAAAATAGAGGAAGTATGATACTAAAGAAGATCCTAATAGTCAAATGACTCGAAGGAACAACTTATTCACATTGTGAATGCCGCCGCTATTATCATAGATCCATGTTTACAGACTGACACTATCTTCGAACGATACATTGAGCTGTTAAAATAAAGTCAATAAATCAGTGAATGAATTCAAAACAAACTGTCCTTTGACTGTAGATATATAATCGATATTTATCGATCAACATTGAAAGATATATCTATATAAATCAATAGTTATTATTGATAGTTTGATACATCGGTTATCATCGATAATTAACCGTATTATGTAACACAATCATTAACTTTTCATGGATCGATAAGATTTTTGACAAATGGAAACAATTGTAACAAGCAAATATCTAGAATTTTTTATGTGCTACCTACCTTCATTGGCTGGAATAGATAATGATCGATGGAATTTAATCGATCGAGTTTCAAAATAGCCCCAATCATCTTCATATCGACTATTGATTTTCAAAACTAAATATCGCATAGTTCTGTACGTCACAGTTATTTCTTCAAGTGCTCTAATTTTTATGTGAGAAGTGCATCCAGCTACACCTTATATTTCACAGTATAATTCTCAATCTTTCATAACGCATTATTAAACAGATACGGCTCCATGTCATTTGTATTGTTTGTAGCACAGAGGATGTGAAAAATATCAATCAACAAAATAAGTCATGTGAGCTTTGCTTCGTAGTATTAGTTCACCATAAATACAACTGGATTTAGTATTCAGAAGCAGTTCGATAAATTGAAAATCAATATTTTTTAGCAGTTTTGCAAAAGTGATTCATGAGAGATTGAATAAACCAGTATAGATTTTACAAGAGGAACTGTCAATTATCGTGAAATGCTTGATTTAACCAAGCAATGTACTTCTGGAAACTTTCCAAATGAATTTAAGACCAGGGTTTCATAGAACGGGATTTCTCATTTCGAGATGAATTTTGAATATTTGAACATTTTTTTTCAGCAAGACCATCAACACTCCAGTATGAAAACATATTAAGGAGTCTTGTTATATTCTGTACATAATCGTCAACAGTTTACCTATCAGATCATAAGCAAAGAGTAAAATGGAATGGAGGTATTACAGAGGAATCTTTTAAAAGAAGTAAGTAAACCAAGGTGATATTTTGAGTCCAATATTGTTGTCGTATATGAACATGAAATATCAAATTTTTCTAGAATGTGATAAACTCGGTATTTAAGAATGTGGTAAATTCAAATTAAATAATATCAAATAAAACTTCAGAATAAAATCTATAAGTGTTCTCCAAATCCAGTATTTTTCAGTGCAATATTAGAAGAGTTGGTAGCATTGTTTGTAAAATACAGTTGTAATTTTTATGTACTGTGAAGTTTTTATTCAAAAGAGTAAGAAAATGTTGAGAGTGCAGCTGTATTGTGTACAAAGCAAGAGAACTATGAGATAGCACCGCTCCATTGTTATTTTTAACAATCAAAGCCCATAAAACTAAATTATTGGCTCGAAGAAGAAATAGATTTCTTTGACGGGACATACTATTGTCAGTGGTTTTGCGCTTGAAATAGAAGAAACACGTGGATTGAAAAAACCGATATGTTCAATATCAATATATAGGCATCATTGCTGTCAAGAATATCACCTTGAAACGAATAGAAACACTAATATCAATAGAACTGATATTTTTCTGTTAATTCAAGTCAAAAATGGACAAGATATGGAACTGATTTTATTGAAAATGGAAGCATTAGATACAATAATTTAAGAAATGAATACCACCAAGTCCAGTATTGTTCATCTGAAAAAGAATTGGAAATCTATTCCTGAAGAATTTACAGAGCTTGAAAGTATCGTTTATAATCAGCAAAGAAACATTGATCCATTGGAAAAGCAAGTTAGAAAAAAATATATTCTCTATGACCAAGAAGACAAAGAATATGATGAAGAAAATTTAATAGGAATAATTTTAATTCTCGTGCAGAAGAAGCTTCAATTGGATCGCAAAACAATTGATATAAAAGATGCTTAGCGATTAGAAGTTTGAAGAAATGGAAATAGGTCTGTATTAACTCCTTTCACGTACTATAAAACAAAAAAGAATGTAAGTAATGTAAATAGAAACTTTTTGAAAGATACAAATACTTTGTTAATGATGGCTTACCATCATATGAACAGATGCAAAGGATAACACAATTGATGAAGAAAAAATATTTCGAAGAACAGGATAAAAAAGTACAAATAAAAAGAAGGAAGCTTTATGTAGAAGGAGCAATATACAACAGTTGCATCCCTCAACAGCTGAAAGAAATCGAGAAAGCAACTCTTCCCAGGACATACCATCTTAGCCTGCAGCAAAAACTCAAAAGTATAAATTTCAAAATGTTAGCAGCATACAAGCTATTGTGGATATCAATCTCAAATTTTCAAACGACGGCTTAAATATTTCATCTTGGGATATCAAACGTCCTAGTACCATTTGCAATCTAAATTTTGAGACGAAAACTGAGCTTTCAAAAGCCGATTTGATCTGCATATGTGAGACTTGGCTGTTTCGGAATAATATAACCGTACCTAATTTCATATGTGATTTTGGAATAACTGCTTTTCAAGCGGCAACAAAATAATATAATCCTGTTCGAATCAATTTTCTTTGAAAATATGGCCTGGACAGAATTAATTTTTACACACTTTTCACGGAATTCACTACAAGTTAAATAAAATATTTATTTTGTTTTACTGTATCATCACTAAAATTACGCAGTTTTGCGTCAAATGAGTAAATTAGATAACAAAAAAGGATATATAGAAAATATAACTGCCGTTCGATACCAATTCCTGGCAAACATTTGAAGCTAGTGCGAGCTGAAAAAATAAAGGTTTATTCTTCTCTTCCTGGAACCAATATTTAATGACTTTTGTTGATTAAGCTAGTACATTTCCAAAATTTCGCCAATTTGTATGTATGTATTATGAATGTCAGTATGTATTCAGGATAAGTTCAATATTTTTGTATGTGTACTATATAATTATTAATATTTTGCTACCATACCTCCTTGGTATGGAGTGGTATGAAGCATGTATGCTTTCAAACCAATATACATAATAATAATAATAATAATAATAATGATAATAATAATACTTATTATTATCAGAGCGATAATAATAAATAATAAACTGCCAAAACAGAACAGGTTGGTGAGCTATAATAGTTTTTGTTCTACAATTCCAGAACTTGATTATAATAATATTTAAGATGTAAGGAAGGATTCAGAAAATGTGATTGAAATGAATTGTAAGCCATCAGAAGTTCGAGTTTATTCATCAGCAACGAAATACAAACATTAATACTACTTTGTATTAATATTCAAAAAGTAGTAGATATATGTGGGTATAAGTATAGCTATATTACATGGATCTAGTTTTTCATCTTTATTAGAAACGTATCATACGTATATGTATTGTTATTTGCTTCTGTGTTTCATAATGACATTACTATTTTCGGATATATTCAAGCTGATCTATTACTGTCAAAATTTTATCCGAACATTCACAGTCTAGACCATAATTTTAACATGTTGAATTGTGAGAATTCTGTCACTTATGCTTAAAAAACTTACCTAATTCTGATAGGGCAAAAGTGTATGGTCAATAGGAGTACTTCCCAATTCGACAAAGAGTATATCTTGAATTATGCCGTATTGAAGATATCTAATGCATATTTGTCTGAAGCCTAACATTGAAGGAGTCATGAGCAATATACTTTTTTACAGAAATATTTGAAGCATTGAGGCATAGAGGACCAATATAACTTTCTCATCGAGACATATAGCAATAATCAGGTACTTTCCTGACATAGTTTCTGAAATTTTCTAATATTTTGATGTCGATTTGCTGGATTCTAAAATCAAGTATTTCAAAATTGTCGACAGACTATAGAAAGAAAGTTGATATTAAGCCAGAAGTCACTATTCTTCGTGTCTAAATAGGTGAACCTTCCAAATATCTATATTAATTATCTACTGGAGGTTGATGATTCTATCATAGCAATCATCAAATTCTTTAACAGAACACTTGAAAGCTAAACACGATCCAAATACATTTGGACCTGGAAAATGCAAGGAGAATCGTTGCGGCAAATGTGAGAACAGAGTTTTTGCTCCTTGTCATCTGCCGCTTAATGCGTAAGGACAATAATAAATCATTAGAGAAATTCGTTATTTTTAACTTCGAAAATACGTGAAGTGAAACGGTACAGTATGAGCAAAACACAAAGGCTTTGTTTGCTAACAATTTACAAATTCATTTACAGCAAAATTAGCAGCTTTACACGAGAGCACACGTTGCATTATCGTTGCCATAGCTACAGGCCAAATTAGGCTTGATTGGATTAGTAAATATATAACTCTTGTTACCAGAACAGAGAGGACGTTAAATGGTGTATTTGTAATTCGGCCCACGTGAGCTAGATTCATGCTACGAATAGTGCTTCCTCTCAGTATCTATTTATAATCTTTTTCAAGATTTCATTTTCTGGAAGTCCAACAGCCTGATATTTGGGAAACTTATCATTGTACATATGCACTTCTCGAATGAATATTTAAGAATTCTATTTAATTCGAAAGAAGCTTATCGAGATTCAATAGGTGTTCATATCATGAAAGATATTGTAATCAATATGGAGATGCTGATACCCGCATTGTTCGATCCTCTTCAATACGGTATCAATAATATTCAATGTTACAGAAGGAAAGGTATACAGTTATTGCAAAAAAAGCAAGACTATAAGTTCAGAAAAAAAAAAAAAATTTTCCTGAATCATGTTAATTGTATAAAAGCTTGCAGATTTTTTAAGAAGAGATGGTCGAACCATCTTTGTGAAGACTTCTTTTTCTAATAAACAACTTCCAGAAGGTTCTGCTAGGAATTGCAGAATTGCGTCTAAAATTCTGGAGTCCAATCTTGTATTTTTCCCGGATTACATATTCTACTAGAGCAGTTAGTTCACAAAAATGTTTCCCACGCGTAGGAAGAAGGTACGAGTATAAGTATACTTTTATAGATGAACGCTTGGAAAAGTGCGCAAAATAAGAGCCCTCTTCATACAAAATAAGCCGTGAATGCAAGTTGGATTAGGCAAAATATACGCAGAATTTTATTTTAATCCTGGATTATTCGAAAGAGAAAAGTTCTTAATGATTTTGTTGAAAGTTTTGTGTTATAATTAATGAAGACACAGTCACAAAAGAAAATTTATTAAATGTGATCAAGAATCTTCATATCTCTACAGCAAATATAACAAGAAGAGGAAGCCTGAATAGAATCACAGCGATTCAAGCAAAGGTGAGATAACACTATCAAAAATTTAATATCTGTCAAAGTCTTATTCTGGAAAAATTATCCTAAAGCTAATAGCTTGAATACACAGAATAATCAATCTCCCACATACTGCCACCAACTTTTGATTTAGCTGTACCATAGACCTAATTAATAGTGAGTTACGTCTACGGTTGTGCTTAAACATGGAGTTCGGTATATTATATTTGCGATATATTTTGATATTCTGAAGGATAACTCAAACTTTTCTGTTTCATCATATTAAAAGAACGTTTTCCAATACACATCTCAATACTAAAATAGACCTTGTCATCAAACTATTTTTATAATATATTCGCTATCAGATACTGGCTATGTATAACTCAAGATTATGTACAGCCTGTTTAAATGGAGAGAACTATAAAATCACGAAGAAATGAAAGCGAAACCAAAGGGAACTAGTAGTATAAAATTATTAGCTGCTTCGTATAAGATTGCTAGGAGTGTACGTGAGAGCCTCTTTTCATCGGAGCATAACTTCTGTGCTAAGGGGGTTGCTGAATTTAATTACCATACAATGTAAGCTCTAACGAAGCATTATCGATCAATCTACATGAAATTGTGAATGGCCCATAGGAAATTGCTAAGCGTGAGGGTGGCAGTCTCGTTTTTATAAGTTGAATTTTTTTTGTGTAAATATTATGATTTGAGCTTCAGAGCGATTGATGACTTCACACGACTCTGAAATCTTATTATTTACAAGACTATATATAATTCAGATACTGGCAAATAGATAATGTTCACGCCAAAGAAAGTTTATCAAAAAAAAAAATCTCATCAAAAACAGAAAAATATACTTTCTACAATAACGATCAAGGACAATAGACAACAAATTTAGAAACAAATATTACAATACAAACCGATAGAATTCAATTAAAATTCAAGAATTTGAAATAGCAAAATTATGGACATTTATATTCGGAGGAGGAATTCCTTGGAGTGATCTGTGAAATTTGGTATCTGCATTCTATGATGATAGCTATTCCTGTTACACAGTTACTATTAGTTTTAGTAAGTCATTCAATGCAAGAAAGTAATAATAAAGCTGATTGGTTAATTCATTCATTTCTGATGATATATTCGGTATTGTACACATTACTAAACATTGACTAGATTATCAATCATCATAAAATATAAATTTGTTGAGCTACAATCTTTTTGCAATAGTTGAAATAAACGTGCAAGTGCTCCAATTTCTATTAAAAATCATACTAAATTTAAGGTGATCGAATTGGAAACAAGACATTGATTCACTGAATTGGAAGTCTAACACCGTATTTATTAACGTTCCTATGAGTTCTCACAGTGCGAATGAGCCCATAGAGTGCCCAGAAGATAAATCATAGATAACACTTGAGTGTCGAACAGGTCGAACAACACTATGCGTTTGTCTCAATGAACGCATAGATACGGTAACTCTCTGCCTACTTTACGCAACGCATAGTGTTGATAAGTCTGTCAAAAACGAAAAGTGAATTTAACCTGTTTGTGCTTAATAATTATATTGAAGCGATGTTCTGCTCCCTGATGCGTTAAAATTGACTTGAGGTGAAGTACAGTAGCGAAGAGGAGTTTGATGACCATATAAATGATCGATTGAACAAATACAAGAAAAGTGATACATTTTCAGAATCTGTCTGATTACTACAGCCTAGAACAGTTCAGAAGACAAAATAGATTCGAGAAAAATTTTATTATTAGGTATTATCAGAATGCATCTAGCGATGGAAATGCACTAACTTAGCTTGGATTGCACTGATGCACTGTCCAGTTCCGTTCTGGACATAGTACACATGAACATACATTTATTTGAATCAATAGCTTCCGGCACTTTTGAATTGATAAATGGACAGATGATATCAATAGCATCACCGTTATATGTACTATTAATATTTACTGCTTCTTGTCGCATGGTGGATTCAATATCAATACAATAACTTTCAATTTACAGTATATTAATACAAGTTGTTTGATTTCAAGAGTTTGTCTCCTTGGCTGTTAAATTCTAGAGTGAATTTAACAGAGCATATATACCAATCACATGATCATATTCGACGCAGTGCGTTCACTTAGCCAATTATCCCTTAAGTTTTGTTTATGAATTGAATAACTTGATAAAAGGAACGCACTGATAAATGTTCATCTTTGCACGGTGTCGTTACGATACTTGGGGAAGTATTCTACTTGAATACGGGTGTGAGACCTTAGACCTGATACTTATAGAGTAGGCCAGGACAAATCACTCCAGCAGAAAATCGGATCAAAATGAGATGTATGTTGGTATAGGAAACATTGCGAGGGACCGAAAGTATACTATTGATGTATAATTTCGTCCCTCGTCCTCTGTTCTATCTTTTAGAGACAATTGAGGCTATCCTGTAATTCAATCGATAAATTTTCATCGATCATTATCTATTTCAGCCAATGAACGTAGGTAGCATTGACAAAAACTCTTAATATGCGCTTGTTAGAATTGCTCCTATTTGTCAAAAATCTTATCAATCGATAATAAATTAATGATTGTGTTGTTACAGAATACGGTAAAATATTTTGTTTTAACAGGTCAGCGCAGGCGAAGTTCACCAGCGATCTAGATTAGGACTGCATCCAGCAGAGCATATTGATTAGTAATCGATGACTAATCGTCTGCTAACTGCGCTTCTAAAAGTTTGGTGAGAACTCATCGATTAATAATCGAACGCCATTCTCTCCATTGCATTTAGAAAGCGATTTGTTACGTCCGCAGTCATTTTCATGATTTCATGAGGCAAAAAGCAGTTACAAAGTCTTTTCATGAGAATAAAACCATTATTTACAGTGCGTTTGCCAATAAAGAAGAACATATCAAACTCCGAAGTCATGAAACTAAATGTAAATATAAGTAACTTGAAGCTATTGATTCATAATCTCAAATTGTTCGCTCTTGGTTCTCAATTTATAGCGGAGGAAGAAAACAAACTCAATTATCGACTATTTGCTCAGAGAAATTTGAATTCATCTCATCATTCATGGAAATATTGATGATAATTTCACCAATTTTAATACATAAACCATAATTAAAAACAAAATATGGAAACAATTGCAACGCCCTACACTCGCTATTCGCCATGGGGAGTACTTATAGTGCTTCTGGTGCTTCCTAATGGTAAAAAATGAGAGCAGTCTTGTCAAATACAACCTTTATTTTAAGCTACCAGATAAGCACTAGAATCAATTCCCATGGCGATCTCAGCAGAACTACTCATCGTCACGTTACTTGCACTAAACATTTGAGAATAATAACTTGTCAAATTTTACTCCAAACGCAAACATTCTAGTATGTGCTTGATATCAAAATTATTCAATTACACTTTAATTAGTTGAGGTAGTTAATTCAGTGTTAGACATGACATATAGCTTTTCTAGACCACTTACTCAAAAAGAACTTTAGATCATCAAAAATTTGTCGAATTCAAATAAGATATTTCAGAGAAAGGTATAGGCTACGTGCATGAAGTCTACTAGCGCCTCTAGCGGGCAATGGAGAACGATTGAACTCCATTTTATCATTGTTTCATACCTATAATTTTTTAAATGTACTAATATCATCTAATTCAGCTGTGTGCGTATAATATAACTTGCATAGCATAAAAGGTACGTTGAAATTAATCATTTTTCACTTCAATTATAACGTACCTATTATAGAGAAAACGTCTTAATTCGTCCAAATTGACAGGATAACCTCAAATTATGACGCCAATGATCTTGCAGATCGGGTTTGTATTTATCAAATACTGTATCCCTTTTACCGAGGAAGCATTGAAGAAAAGCGTGAAATTAGTTTTGCCGTATTAAACATGTTGAAGAATATGTAGCTGACAATATTAGCAACAAAATTATTGCGAAGTGCATCTGACAAACTTCTATCACTAAAACATCTTAGAAATTAGAGATAGAGGTTAATTCATGAGTCCCAAATCGATGATGAATATATCTAATTTCACAATTGAATTACAATAGTATATTGTACAACAAGTATAGAAAATTACCTATTTCACACGAGGTGAGTAATTTTCAGCATGAGACGAAGTCGAGTGCTGGAATCACACAAGTGTGAAATAGGTGATTCTATACGTGTTGTACACTATACTTTTTTTACGATCACAATTTTTAATGAAATATGTAGATAAATCATTCGTATAAATGGGATTTTGAATCTATTTTCACAAATATAAAATAATTTAGGCATTTTAATTGTTTGCTCTACTTATTTATTGTGATATTAATTTTAGTTATGATTTGGAACATTATTGATATATTTTCTATCAGTTGATTGACATTTTATTGTTGTGTAATCAAATTGTTGCAAACTACGGAAAGATTGTATCTGATTGGCTCACTCTCACCAGGCGACCTTCTGATTGGTTCATTAGTTAGAGTTTTCTGTGATCTGGGGTAGCGTGTTTTCTAAATCTTCGTCACTAACCGTTTTCCAACTGCAGTAATGATACTTGTGGATATCTAATTTTGGTTATGATACAATAATTACATACATGATTTCTAGATTTCAATAGAATGTGATGGAACATGTTTTGTCTGCTTCAATTTGACAGTTGTGATTCGTAGTGTTACCAACCTTCAGAATATATATTACAAGAATGAGAGAATAATTCCAACAGAACTTAGTGCAATTTTGTTATTTAAATGTGGCTTATAAAAGAGCAAACAGAGATTTATATCAAGTCCGTGATATTTATCAATAATCTTGCTAAATATATCATATATATCACCTAAGGAATATTCAGAATGAATTATTAATATATAAGCTGGTCAAACTGGTGTGAGAAATGATTTCTCACGACTTTTCGCACAGTTGTGTGAAATTGTAATTTTCTAGTTGTGTTTTGTATGAGAGATATGTTGTTTTCTATAATGATCGTAGAAAAACATATTTGTTATGTGGATTAATAATGAAAGACAGACAATACTCTATTTACCGCTTTGATTCACTTCACTCGTTTTTTTATGTTATAACTGGGTACATGAAATCTATGAAACTATATTTCACTTGGATTATCCTTAACACAACAGCCTGAAACAGAACAAACGTTTTCACATGTTTTATATGCAATTATTTTCACTTTTAAACTACAATGCTCAATGACAGCTCAATGACGTATTCTGAGAAATGGATTTCGATGTTTACAATTGTGCTCACCATGAGCACTCGCATCGATATTTGTTCAAACTTCGCCCCCTTGCACATAGCCTATAGTGATAGACGGCTTTAGATATGGTTTTGAAGACGATTCTGAAGAAAAAGATATAATAAGCTCCTATATTGTCTTCAGGAAAAAATTGAAGCCAAATGTCAAAGTGATACTGCTGGAACAAGCAGCAGTTTGGTATAAACTGAGAATATAAAACAAGAAATACTAGTACAAAATAATCAAGGACAATCAGAATATGATAGAGAAGTGAACAAAGAGAGCATATTGCAAATTGGAGATGTATCGATAAAATTGCGAGGAACAAACGGGTTCATGTGGAAAACGAACCAGGAAAACATTTTTAATTACTGGCAGAAACTAAGCTACACAGCTACATGGGAATAGAGAAGCTTCTCGTGATTTTCATTGAGATCGACAGAGCCGGAAGTGCACAATATGCTTGAAAGTCTTTTCGCATAAATTCGAAACGATCGGCTGTAGAGTATTGAAATTTGTTATTTCAGCCTGCTGTTCCATCTGAATGATTATCTACTATTTTCATAACAGTTGACTTAACCGGAAGTGCACTTCAGTTGGAATTCAGTTTTTAATTTTGCGCATAAATTCAGAACTGTTAGTCATAGAATCTTGGAGATAAGTATTTAGGAATTTTGTAGCATAAGAATGATGAATGATGACGTACTGTTTCCATAGCAACCGACTAGACTGAAAGCGCATTCTACTTGACAGATTTTAGATATCTTTTGGATAAATCCAAAACGATTATCCGTGGAACTGTGAGATTCTGTGTTCGACCATATATATTTAATGATATACAAGTCACGTGGTGTCTACGTATTCAGATTTTTATATTTTAATATGATTCTTGATATTTTTTATGATCTTTTGACGTCTTGACAAGAAACTTTTATTCTCAAATACCAAAATATAATTTTACACACTAGATACATGAATAACTATCTCGATGGATAGTGTTTCAAGATTGTTATATTTGCACTCATTGAACACTAAATATTTTGAAACTTTTTTTGAATCTTGATAATTACTCAATGTAGAGGTTTCACCTTCTTTTGAATATTCATAAACAACTCTCTAAAATATGTATGTTTCATTTTTATTGAAAAAAAGTATCTAACTCAAATATTTATTGAATATAAACACTTTGCGGCACGCGGAGATAATTATGTTCCTTCTTGAAATAGATATTTTCTGAAGATAAATTGAATATTTTCAGGCTATGCCAGTAAAAACAAATAGAAAGTTGTTCTACTAGTGTGTTTTGCGATCACGCGCGGAGAATGAAAGTTCATAAAAAAATTATCGATTTCAATTTAAATATTTTCACATTGATAGAAATCAATTTCAATAGTTGAAAATAAGAATATTTGGTAGTTCAATCAACTAATTACTAAAAATACTCAATTGTTTAGAATTGCCATAGTTAATTATTCCAAATCTCTTAATTTTCGAATAATTAATAATGAGTACTAGATCAAATTAGTTTGAGGGATTATTTAGAAATTCAAAATCTTGAATTGTCAATATGAAATTTTGATGTAATCATGATTTTCTAATATTTCCCGAAACTCCTTGTTATTCTTATTATATTTTCTAGTCTGTGGCCATTCAGTATGTAGGGTAACCACGAATTTCTAGGTTTAATAATTTTTCATCACGATTCTCTAGAAACTATGGTCCATATTCTCATCTCTTAAAATAGCGCTACTTCCTAAAAATTGATGTACTTTCTCTTACCATCTCATGTAGCATTCGCTATCTCCTTCTATTAAAATTTTTGCTGAAGTAGTGCGCTTTTAAGAGGTGGGAATATGGACCTATATGTTTTCTTCCAATTCTACTTGAACCTTCAATAACGATACATAAGTATCAACATAATTAAGTACTTAAACACAGAGCCAATTTTTTCCACATAGTATGCAGAACTTCGAACGTAAATTGAACAACATACACACAGTAAATTATTAACTCTCACCCAACGATATCTCGACTTTTTTCAAGTGTACGCAGAATATTCACCACGATGTTTTAATTGAATGATGAATACCTACTTTTGTCTCATATTATTCACTCAAATTGAAGTTTTTCCGCTCGAGAAGTTTCTTCCAAAGTATTCAAATTGCGCTAAAGAGAACATTTCATTATTCCCTAACATATTTCAGTAGAACCGAACAGGGCCGGATTCAAGCATGGGCATTCATGGGCAACTGCCCAGGGCGGCAGATATTTGGGGACGGCAAATTTTTAAGAAAGTATCTGAAATTGCTTGATTACTTCAAATTTTGTTGCAGAGATATCATTTTAATTCCAATAAAAGCTGAATCGAGTAGTTGTCTCAGGTTCCTGAAAATTCAAACATAGGCAATAAGTGCACAGATCACATTAATAATCATCTGGACTATATTTGTTGGACACATGTAAGGGATAAGAGCTCAGGTTTGCATCTAATTTTTACGAAGGATCTTCTGTTTGCACATTTTTTTCAAGTGAATCACTATTCACTGATTGATATATCAAGCTATGGATGCTGTCAAAATATTATTTTGAGTTACTGAGTCCAACACTACGCCCAAATTATTTGTTTAAGTTTTAAATGAACTGAACAGTCTTTCTCGTTACATACAATTGTCTGTTCGTGTAATTTTTGGAAGAACAGTGTTTATTGACTGAAAAAGAAAAATATATGAGGCATTAAAATGAACTATGATCCAAAAAAATGGAGCGGCCCTGCATATAAAGAGGGAACGATCGAAAAATTACAAAAAGAACAGGAAGTATTGTAGATAGCTCGCAAATTTGATTCCTTTTTTGAAGAAAAACAAGTTGATGGTAAATAGGTTGATAACACAAATAAAAATAATTCTGAAGAACAGAGTAGGTACCAAAGCTTTTTCCAATGCTCTGTTTGTGTAAAATTGCAATTTTTAATCAGCTCAAACTGTCGATCTACTACTTCACCTCTGATTTTAATAAAACTTGATGGAAAAATTTGTTTTAGCTCTACATTGTGTGTGAGATGACGATTCTAGCGACTCATTAGCGAAATATAATTTTGTTCGTAGAACTAGAATAGTGTTTTTGTTTCCAACCGGCGATGCTTTGCACCCAATTTACAGGAGGGCTCTACCTGCTCTAACCAAGCTTGACGTGAAATCTTGAATGACAAGAATGGCAGAACAAATCCATCACGGTACTTAGTGCACCTATTGTCTCGGATCCAAGACTCCAAGACTCTACGTCAAGCTTAGTCAAAGTGGGCGAAGTCCGTCCGTTAATTGGTTGCGTAGCATGGCTATCTTGAACCAAGTGCAAATTTCAGTCCACTATAGAGTCGCTAATATCACACGCATACACACATGCATAATGTATACATGTGAGATCAACCTAGTCTGACCGCGAATATTCATTATTTTTTCTATATTTGTTTCTAAAACAAGTCTTTCTCTTCAAGTTTCATCGAAATCGGAGGTGAAATAATACATCGACATTTTGACCTTCAACCGATGTATTCTCCACAAGTTGAATATTATTTTTACAATTTACAACCGTATACTTCCTAGCGCACAGATTTTGATGTAAGAGATAAACAATAAGTAATTTATAAAAATAATAAAAGAACACCTGGTCAAGTTGTAAAATAGATATTATATTAATTACTCCAAGTAATTCATATAATATCTATTTTGGAACTTAACCAAGTGTTTTTTATTATTTTTATTCAATATGTTCCAACAAGTGCCAACAGCTTACTCACTAAATATGAATGAGTTGAATAGATGAATAATAATAGGAACATATTTTCGGCTTTTCCAGCTCCAAAATTTTAAATATCAATAAGTAATTTCGCTTATATCGATTTTTGTCAGAAAAATAATTGGGACTCAAATAAGAATGGGAGGTGGAGGGCGACAGGTCCACTACTGCCCAGGGGTGGCAAGAAGGGTAAATCCGGCCCTGGAACTTAAGGGAAGTCAACAGAAACTATTGAAGTCAATTTCCAGGCCACATAAAGTACACACGTTCTTGTTTCTGTACGTAGAACACACAACGGGGAGAAACTCATTCTGATTATTAAAGGTCAAAGGTTGATGACGGAAAACAGATTGAAGCATAGAAATGGTAAAACTCTTTGAGCAATGTTGGGGGTTTGAATAATTTGAATTTCAATTCCAAATTTGAACTAATATAGCTTGCTTTAAAATTTCTCATCAAATACTGATAAACTTTTCCCCACAATTAATAATATCATGATGCATGATACAATAATTGTCAAAAGAAAGTTAATTGATGATGATCACATTATTTGAGTCAACATCAACAATATGATGTCCAACTCTTTATATAGATAAGTGTCCATTCAATATTCTTTTCTCCCACTTTAATCGACTGGTCTGTCAGATTTCATTATATAATGATAATAATGATGATATATGAAAAGATCTATTAACTTTACAACAAACTCTGATAAAACCTGATGCTGATGGAAGAAAATCGATCATGCTCCGCCCAAGTACATCCTGAGTAGAAACAACAAATTTTTTGGAACGCTTCTTCGGGAGAGACCTACTGAAAGATTTAAAAACAATAATACCGGCCATATTTGTAGAGTTTGGCTTGGGCTTGACGATCTCTAATAAGTGGACAGTCTTCCAATCAGGGGTGGGCTGCCAAACTTTAAACAACCGGCTCGCTATTATTTCGAAGAAAAAAAAACGGTAAATGAGTAGGTACATTGTCTTCATTCATTTTTGTACAGTATAAAAAATATAATATAAATGACAAAACAAAACATCTATTGCAGAAATTAGCTAAACAAAACATTTATTGCACAAAAAAACTGATAAACTCCAAATTTAACGTACTATGCTATGCAAATGCATAGTTAATTAATTAATTATTGCAGAGTCCGTATGCCTTGTTCATTTGCAGCAACAAGTAACAAAGGAAATAATAAAGCCGACGATACCATGTGCAGTGTGCCGAAGCTTCACAAATTGTGACTCACTCACAAGCAAGAACCAAGCACTTCGCATTTTACGTACGCACATGATGTGTGTAGTGTGTTGCGTTTGTGCACATGATATGATTGCGAGTGTGTGGTACATTGGAGCGATGTGCAAATTTTGCAGACACATACAATTAAAATGGCTCATTTTTGGTTTCACGTGTAGTTTGACAAGCGGCTCGCCGAGTTTCAAAAATTTTAACAACCGGCTCGCGCGAGCCGGACCGAGCCGGCTCCAGCCCACCCCTGCTTCCAATTAATTCAAACTTTCAGACAGAATTGATTGCTAGATTCCCAAACAGATGAAATGAATTAATGATAGAAATTTTGTTGGCTAAGATACCTGAAGGATGCGATATTAGAATCTCTCTAATGAAGGAACCGGAAAGAAAATATATAGAATCACAATCGAAACGGCCGACTAGATTTTATACCAATATATTTATCATTATGAAGTTATGTTATGCACAAAATCAAAAAATAATTCTGGTACTGAGCACTTACCAGAAAACCGAGTCCAATCATCGTGATATAATTATGCTCGTATACAAAATTAAACCAAACTTGTTGAACGCTGCAGCAGCTATCGTGAAAAGCTCACACATACACACATACTAATAAACCAATTTCACTCTGGGAATCATATCAATCATCATTTGGGACCTTGAAACGAATACATCTATCTGTCTAAATTTAACACCATCCCATCAAAATAATTCTCTTTTCATCGATGTTGGACTGAGGAAGTAAAAAGTTGAGTGCGACTACACTTGACTGACGGTGAAGCTTCAATTATGCAATAGATGAAAGTGTATAAGTTCACCCAACTACCATTTTTGTTGGCGAGATGAGGAGCTCATGATGTCGTAGCTTGTAGTTTTTCCAAGATTGTAAGATTGATGTATGCATACATATTCTTTAATTTCACTCTCATACACATCAAAGATCGCGTTCCTCTCGAGTTTATTATAGTACAAGAATTAAGATACCTACTCAGACCAGGTTTCAAGAATGTTCATTTGAGAAATAGTTCGTTCGAAATCAACAATATAAAATCGAATATAATTGTCAAGTGAGATGCTCATTGTTGCCGTCCAAATTTCTGATTCGCAATTGTTCATTCTAAGGAGCTTCTAGCTAAAGAACGTTCTGGCAGCTGGACATCAGTATTTCCGATGTCATCATTTATTTGTAGATATTCCCGGAGGATGATTTTCTTGAGTCCATCCCAATATTTTATCTGAAAGAATGTTACTGTGAATCCATTCTTAATGTGCAAATTCTCATAATTATTATTTAGTATAATGCGGGGGTCACACTAACGTCCAATGTCATAAATTAGGACATGAATAAATACACTATCATATCGATAATATGTTAATTTACACATAATGCCCTTATAGTCGAAGATCCCAGACCCGCTAGTCGCTACTTATTTTCTGAGAAATAAATTTGTTGACTCGGGTAGTACTAGTCAGTATTTTGATCATACGCATATCTGCTAGTTTGAGCCGACGGCCAATTTATAGATACGTGGTGCTAAAGGTACGATAATGCATTACATAAGCTAGGGTCACAAAGCTTATGTTATGTCATGTCTGTGTTATGTCACAATGTTATGTTATGTCAACTGACACAAATAGGTGCCGCTATTATGTGTAGGATTTTAGAACTACATATTTTCAATACCGAAATTATTCAGAATTTTATTAACACTCTTATGTATTTTCTTCTGTTCATGATTCTTACGATTTTCATAATACAAAATAGAATTTGGGATTACTTTCTACTAATGTAATAAATATATGTTTCTTCATCTTTTGAGGTTAGAAGTAAAAATAATATTAGTCAACTGCGCCGGCGCAGACATAACCCAGCGTCCGAAAGTTGAGCTGAAATCATGACATAACCTATGTGACATGTTTCATAAGTTTTAATAGGTCTCAACATAATGACATAACACAGACATAACATAACATAAGCTATGTGACCGACTTTTCTCAAGGTCTGAGTATAGATTTTCATGTGTGTTCTAGAGAATATGATAACCAATACTGCCCGACGTAGTCTCACTTAATGTCTGAGTCCTAATTTTATATATGATACTCAGGGAGCAATTTCAATATTTTTTGTAAACTGCCAAACCAAGAAAGAGTTGGATATCCATGGATACTTCGCTTACTATCAAGCCTACAAATACTGACCTCGCGCTTTTAGTCACGGCGATTTTCTTGATTGTATCTGGGGGATGTTTAGCCCTACGATTGATCTAACAGTTACCAAAAAGTATTGAAATTGTTCCCTGGGTATCATATATGAAAATTAGCACTTTGACTATAAGCAAGGTTACGTTATTCTTTGCGAGCTTTGAGGAGTCTAGCAGAAACTACCACCGATGGAAAGTGTTTCGCAGTGTTAATTATCAATTTTTAACAATATTCTCCAAAACATACATAAGAATCAGCACTCAAGACTTCAAGAGAAGTGAGTAATGTCGTAACGTACCTCTAGCACCCCATATCTGTAAATTGGCCGTCGGCACAAACTACCAAGTATGCGTATGATCAAAGTGATACTAACACTACTCTATTACACACATTTTGTTTCTCAGAAAATAGGTAACGTCTGGCGGGCTTGAAATCTTGCTCTATTACTAAACGGCATTAAGCGATGGTGTGTCCCTGCATAAGAATTTTCCTACTACTTGTAAAACTCTCTTCGTCCTATGAAAACAAAGAGAATATCAATTTTTTCTTCCAGCCTGAAGCAGAAATCAGCAATTCAAGAGACGATAAAAGCTTTTCTCATGAAAACTGAGCTATTGTAAATTGATAATGGCATTTCTCTGTACCGGTATTCAGGCTTTTGAATTTAAAATCGATATTAGAATTTTTCTGTGATTGGAATGAAATTACCAACCTATTTTTATACTCTAATACGTATATACGATTCCATTTTGCAGATATTAAATTTTGACTTGAGAACGATAAAGTCCTCATACGTACATGGATAATAAAGAGACATCTTGAATATCTGTGATATATCAAAATATAGATTTACCTTGGCATATCAGAGAGAAATTTATCATTGGCAAATAACCTAGATAATGAATCAAAAAGTATCTTTAGCTTTTTGAACACATTACGAAATGTGTTTTCTTCGGAGCTCTACAATTGAGAGAAATATACAATCTATATGAATATCAATCACGCTTCGTACCATATACGGGTGCAGTACACACTTATAACGTACATAATAGACTGATTCTTATTTCCTTAGCCGTAGAGTGCTGTTACTAGCCACAAATTATATTAAAATTCAGTGAAAATCCTACTGACTTTTTGTTCGTAGGTGGTATTCGACCCCGCGTACCAGAGCCAGCATATTTGGACTGAACTACGAATACTTAAAGTTGAGTATTCATGCAAAAAACAAAAATTAATCATCAATTATCATAAATAGACATGTGCAGCTCAAAGATGCAAATTTGTATTTATACAAGTAATATATGAGTATATTTGTTGCATGCTATACTAGTATATAAAATCATTATGATATTTTTCTAGCATCTTATTCTCATGTCATAATGCTGGACTTAACACTCTTTTACTGATATTTAACTATTCAAATATTGATTATTAGAAAAAAGTGATCAAATACGACATAAATTAGAGTGTGAAAAATATAATATCAGGACGAGATGCTCAAGAAAGTTGAGATTAGCCTGGGAAATCTTTGCTCTCATGCTCAAGAGTGTGCAACACTATTATCGTTGAAATAAAACAGATTGAATTGTAAACGATAAACATATGAACGCGGTTGTGCGTGAGCATGGCAACATCTTACATTATCGACAGAATGTGTTCAAGTTGTATTCTAAAGTCCAATAATTAATAGGAATATTACTTAATTGGAGGCTTATCATGTTCACAGAATCGTTATGGACTCAGTATCTTGTGGGAAGTAATTAAAGTTGCCAAGACTAACATCCAGAAAAGATGAATACACCTAGCCCTATATTATCTCCGCAAATTTTGCTGCCATTTTGCGGGACCAATTTCCAACACGTGAAGCTTCGAATATCATAGATGAGGAAAAATCATATATTTGAAGTTTTCACAGAGCCTGAGCGTACAGATGCGGATAAGAAATAGCATATTATGCTACAAGGACCAAACGACCGTCATTATTGTCCAGAATGAAGTTGGCTGCACTAGGTGCAGACGAGGGCAAAACCCTAGGTAAAGGCAAATGCGAAGCACGAGGCAAGGACGACGACAAAACCCAAGGCGTACCCTTATGTAGCTAATTTCATCCGTGACAATAATGACTATTGTAATTAAATTTCACATGAAGTGCAGGTTTTCGTTATTGCAATTGTTTTTTCGAAAGGGGTTCAAATAAGTTATATGATGTCCACATCCGATTTTTTCTACTACTACGAATCTCTGGTTGTAGAGCCTAGAGTTACGGTAGGATATTGTGGTAGAGACTATAATATATGGTTTACATCAACAGACAGAATAGTAAAATTAGGCCATACAATTTTTGATGAAAAATGCTTGAAGTGTAGAAAATATCGAGATTGGTACTCACTGACAGATTACAAAAATAAGATAAATGAGAACCGAGCCATTTCAAAAGTTATATAAGACAGAATGAAAAACCAAAGTCTTCATTGGAAAGGATGCTGAGCTCACCAAAATATTTAAAAGATTATGAATTATATACTGCATATTGTATGCTTACTCAATCAAGTGATAAGCTCCGAACGTACGAAAAAGTCGTAAAATCAATTGAATGGGAGAAGATTATTTCATAGCTTGATTCTCATGTCAAATTTGGAGCATGGGCTCCTTCTGAAGTATCTGTTGAACAGCAAGCTATTGAAATCAGATGGGCATTTAAGGTAGAAGAAGATTAAACTAAGAATTTTCAGCTTGTTGCCAGAGGTTATCAAGTGCCTCTAGGTAAATACGGATTCTTTCATGCACCTCTATCCAGCAGCATAAAATAATGAAAAAAATAGGAACGAATTGATTTCCAACAGCTTTCTTGAATAGAGATTTAGATAAAAAAGTTCAAACTCGGACTAAAAAAGGTTTTTAATGTGGAAAACAAACATTTAAACTTAACCGCTGATTATATGTAAACTCAACCGCTGATTACATGGTCTGCGGAGTTCCCAAAAAATGTCGGCATGATAAATCTCTTTAATTCTAAAAGATCAAGATTATTATTGCAATGAATGCAAGAGGATGTTCAAGATCTAGCCGTCCTAGGTCATTTATTGAAATGGAAATCAATGAAGTTGGAGAAGAATAGCACTTGAGCTAGTTCAATATCGTTTAGTAAAAGAATACAATATGGAATAGCGTGCAACTCTCCTAATAGGCAACATTATTGATGAAGAAAATTCAATGACTGAAGATGTTTTTTTATCGCAGGTTAATGCTGCCTTATGTAGCCATCTGTAACCACCTGACCGAATATATGTAGCTTATTCCGCATCAATTTTGAGTCGTTTTCTCGATAAACGTACAAACCAAACCTAGAATGCTAATAAGAGGGTGCTCCGTTATTCAGGTTAGACGGTTAGCATTGGTTCCCCTTTTACCAAGGATACCTCAAAGTTACAAGCAATGTGTAGTGTCGATTGAGCTGGAAAAAATATTAATGGTTTCATCTGTTTTCATGCGGGCAATCCAATTTCCTAAAATTCAAAGAGCTAATACTGTGTAATTCTTCGATCAATGGAAGCGAAATATATTTCTGCTGCTTCAGCAGCACAAGAAACTGTCATCAATCAATGTGGTGTGCTAAGTGAGTTGGATTAAAAATGGTGTTGTGTTGAAAGTATATAACCAAACTGCAATTTCATTGAGGAATACTCAGAAAGAGAAGAACATGTCGAAATAGGGAAATGAATAATTGGTCGAAAAATAGTTATTCAAGTATCAAGTACAGTTTACCGGTTGAAAATAATAGTTTGGAGGCCGTGCTTCGACGAGGTTTCCAAATATTACGAGAAATCGGCACAGTACTCATTGACCGTGATACTTACAAATTCTATCTAGAATATGGATCCGAATTTTCTCTTTCAAATTGAGTTACTACTGATGATCATTTTCTCGCCATCAGCTGTCAAGTTTGACACCTGTTCATAAATATTCAATCACAAATGAAGATAAATAAATGAATATTTTTTGTAAAAATGCACAATTTTTCCCTTACCGGCAGTGTCCATAGGGGCGGCCCTAAATTCGTCCCCGAGCAGGTACCTCCTAATATCTGCTACTTTACCTCACCCTCATGTTAATTACGGTGTTTTAATCCCATACCTTAACTCGTCCCCGCACAAGAGATTAAGACATTTTTACTTTCTTGGAAATATTTTTGTCAAAATATTTATGTGTTAGCTCCTCCCACCAGTTTTCTTTGTTTTAATTGGTTTACAATGTATTTTGTTTTAGTATATATTTTCATGATTTATTTTCATAAATATTACTTTTGATGAATTCGTCAGTCTGAAATAATATTCCAGATTTATTTGTGAGAGAGCATGGAAAGCTTCGTCAGTTTGAGTGAACGTGGAAATCAAGTGCTAATTGTAGATTCTGTGAAATTTAACAAACACAAAACATTAAAAAGTGGTGAATTATGTTGGCGATGTTCGAATCGTTCTTGTAAGGCAAAAGTTTATACTGTGGGTGCAGAAAATTTAATTGTGCGCAGTGAAATAGATCATATTCATGACACAGATCTGAAGAAACTAAACAGACAAATAGTAAGTGCTAGAGTTAAACGTAAAGCAATCGATGACATTTGTGAGAAGCCTTCAAAAATAATACATTCAGCTCTAAAAGCAAATACGGGCCATTTCAGTACAATAACTGTTCAAGACATTCACTACATCCGTAACAATCTATATAATAACAGAAGAAAATCTTTACCGCCCTTACCAAAAAATAGGACAGAAGTTATCAAATGTGTTACAACATTGAATTTTACGACACTGAAAGAAGAGAATTTTGTCTTTATCGTCGACGAGGTTGAGGAAATTGTCGTATTCACGTGTACAACAAATATGACTGTTTTATGCAGTAGTGAAAAAGTATATATCGACGGAACATTCAGTTACTGTCCCGATCATTTTCTGCAGTTGTTTACATTACATACATTACAAAATGGGTATTATATCCCACTAGCATTTTGCTTACTGCCGAATAAAAAGGAATCTTGTTACAAAACAGTTTTTAACATGTTGCGCAAAAAATGTCATAGTTTGGGTTTAAATCTGAACCTAAAAATCTTTGTAGCTGATTTTGAAATTGCGATCCATAATGCCATACGTTTCATGCGTTTCTATTCCATTTTTAATCAATAAAATATGTTTCATGATACTTGCTGAGTTTTTCATTTGCTGCAAATATTTGGATAATATTTAATAAATTTGTTGATCTATAGATTTTATGTAAGTATGAGGGTAATTCATACTGCGATAAAGTTGGGGACGAATTCATGTAGCGGATTATGTGGGCCTGTTCTTCTTGCGGACGAGTTTATGTATATTTTTTCAGGTACAAGATTACCTTATTACTTAGTTTTAATCCTGGGGACGGGTTTAGGTACGTCCGTCCATAGGCGGTAAGTCAGCATAACCATACTTACCACAGTTTGCTGGTAAAGTCAACATACCATCTCAAATAGAGGGCCGGTAAACACATGAAAACGCCCAATCGTGCAGATTTATTCACCGAGCTACAGATTACCTTGGATAAGTTTTATGAAATTTCATGATGTTATTTCTAGAGGCAATAATTTAATTAAATCCCCTATTCTTAGATTTGAGATCACCATAGAATACTACCTTCTTAGAATTATTTAATCCTCATCAATTGTTCCTTATAAACGGAGAGCCGGCAAAAGTATCGAGTATGTGATTGTTCCTATGGACCGTACCCACATAGAACAAAAGTTTATAATTGCCTATAAACCAAATAGATAGGTTGCCTTGATTTTTATTGCCGGATAGTTGTTATAGTTATTTATAGAACAAGTGAATTAAACCACTGTTTATTTGCGAGAAGAAAGTTTACAACTACGAGCACGTCCAGTGCGAGTGGTTTAATTCTTCGAGCAAATAAAGAGGTTCAATTCACGTGTTTGTATACATAATTTTAATTAATTTTGCGTAAATTTCTAGAACATGAAATTAAGGAATAAAATTCAAAAAAATTAAATTGCAGTTACAGGGGAGCTTCGTTGATATCGCGACGAGTGATTGTTTTTCAAACAATCGGGAGTGTGATTGTTACAGCAAACTGTCAGTTTTGTGAATTTTGAATTGAAGTGTTATAATTGTGGAAAGTATTGTCTGAAATATGGCAGATTTATTGATAGTCTTACTGTGTTATAAACTTTTTACGATTCAAGTGCAAAACTGTAACAAATCGTTTTGCATTATTAAATAAAACTGCCTCTTTGCGGCGGTTTGGCGATTACTTGAAACCGTCGGAGCAGTATAGCATAGCGATTCTCGTAAATGCTCACTCAAAAATATCAAGGTGAAAAAATATTGTCTGTAACGGACATTTTTGAAAAAATTTAAAAATCAACGTGTTCTAATTGGTTTGGTAAGATGTAAGCCCCCCCAGAAAAGTATAGCATTTCTATAGGTCGAGTTTATCATCTAACAACTTCTGGAAGATACCAAAAACTTTATGTAATAAATCGTTCAAACTTGTAATTCAATCCGACAAGTTCAATTAATTACTCTGCGACTACGGCCCGACGATCAGCGCTATGACCATAAGTTTCCTTCTATCAATCACCTAATTCTACCCCTGAAGAGTCGCCATACTAGTAACAAATGACTTGGAATTTTTACCACTATCTTCCGGTTTATTTGGTTGATTATCCAACCATCATTCTCCCTTGTATTACTAGTGACGCACTTATGTAGCGACCAAGGCATAGCCATGGACAATATGGGCTCCTCCGGCCAATTCTAGAGTGCCACTTTTTTATTATTCTTATCATTCTAATAAATATTTTATGTATACTCACAGAACTCTTTATAGTTGGGAAGCTGACCGCATCTCATGTTTCCTGATCGGACCTAGGGTTAAATTGTATATTAATCGATCAGGAATATAGTGCTCAATAGGGTACTAGACTTCATAAATCAAGGGTCCTGCCCTGAGTGTCGAGAGAAAGACTGCTTATGGTCATTTTTTTTTTGGTCAACTTCTCTGATAGATCTCACAAATAAAACTTGTATCAATCGATAGCGAAGATCAAGTACTTTGACATTAGAACAAGATACCACTCCCTGTCCTGTCCGGGACGGCACCAGCCAGTCTTTAGTGTAACCCATATTTGTATTTGACTTCCCTGATCCAACTCCAACGATTATTGTTTTGTTTCCTGTCCCGGACAGGACAGAGCATGGCACTCAGGTTTTGCCTTAGAGTACTTGGCCTCCATTATCGATTGATCTCAGTTTCAAGTTAAATCTTATTTTGACTAGAAATGGCATTTTCTCGGACACTTAGAATAAGATCCTGGCTTTATGAAGTCTGACATCCTATTAACTACAATATTTCCTATCGATTCATATACAATTTAGCCGTGAGTTTGATCAGGAAAGATGAGATACGGTCGGCTCCTGGACTATTAGGACATTGTGAGGAGATCCAAGGCTCCAGAAAAACAGTTTGAATAACACAGATATATAGCATAAGAGTGTAAATGTATTTGATGCAGAGCTTTATCATCAAAATTGAAATGATGCATATCAATACTACGCGCCAGTTCTCATCATGTAATCGGCATTGCTGTCGAACCAAAATTATTATTCTCACAATTCTAGTAATGCAAACTAGTTTCCGAGATGATTTACTTTCATAATTTTTAATTTGAAGTGAGACTTCTGTAGGAGTAAGCTCAAGCAAAATATTTTTGAGGGATCCGCACACAGTTTCCAAGTACTCGTAGATTCCATTAAATAGTTATCTGCAATTCAATCTTCCAATCAAAATACAGAGTTTCAAAGAAAAACCAAGTCAAAGTATGCTGTCTACAAGCGTAAACAACGTACTACGTTATAGCTCTGAATGCAATGTTGGCATTTTGTGATGTTCCATCGCTTTGACGAATTGAACTATAGTAACATACTTGTTCAACAGTTGTTACACGCGCTCAGAGGAAAAGATTCCTGCCAAGTGGAATTGCTGTCTCTTCCAATGATATCTCACATAGTTCATCAATGTGGCATAAGTTAATATCTATTTGCCAAATTTTTGAAAATTTGAGAACATGATGAGACATTGTTATATCCTCATGATCTATCAGCACAAAGTCTGCACTAGTGATTTATATAAATAACTGGATAATGTATACAGAGCCAATTGCAGTAGTCTCTATTTATGACTGCAGTACCATACCAGTAGACATTATGAGTTCAACGTATGATAAAAAATATCTGGAACAGAAATAGTTTGTTCAATTGTGAGTTTTTCGTAAATTACACTTCTAATTTTTCAAGAACACTGAACCGGTATCCGTGAAATTGCCGTAGCATCCAAATGGAATTTATCGCATAAATTCCAAAACAATCAGCTGTAGAATATCAAATTGAGCATTTCTATAACATCTAGTTGTACACTTCGCATTATGATTGCGATTGGCTGGGCCAGAAGTGCAGTTTGCAGAACAGTTTCTCGAATTTTTTGCATAAATTCAAAACGATCAGATGTAGAATCACGATATTCAGTATTTAAAACAACCGTAACATTCAAATGATAACTTTATATTTTCATAGCAACCTACTAAGCCGGAGATGAGCTTTATTTGACAACCTTCTCTAATTTTCCGCATAAATTCAAAACTATTGGCCATAGAATGATAAAATTTAGTACTTAAGACTGCCACAGCGTTTTAATGAATTGTAGAACCTAAATGATCACCTCACATTTTGATTGCAGCAATCGATTGTGTCTTATTTCAATCTCAGTGTCAACTGTAAATTATTCAGTCGAAAGGTGTACAACTAAGCTATGTGGTGTCCACATCAAATTTTTACTTATTTGTAAAAAGTGAAAGTGAGTAGGTACATATTGTAAAATCGACAAAATTCACATATCGAGCTTTTGATAGAAATATCTTTTTGAAGTTTCCTCCGATCCATCTGTACTATTTTCGGCTTGATGTCGGTACGTATGTGCGTATGTGTGTACGTAGCTCACAAATCTCAAGGCGTGTCGAACGTATAATATCAGAGTTCTGTATTTGATACTGGTCTAGGGTCTTGTTGTGCACCTTGCATTATGGTTACAATCATCTGTACCGGAAATGCACTTTACTTGAAACTTTTTTTGATTTTTCCCTATAGATCCAGAATGATCAGCCGTGGGATATTGAAATTCAGTATTTGAAATTGCTGTAGCATCTTGATGGTTGTCTTTGTCTGCTATTTTTGTACCAATCGGTTGAGCCGGTAGAGCACTTCTTATAACAGGCTTTTCGAATTTTCCGCAGAAATTCAAAACAATCAGTCGCAATATATTGAAATTTTGTATTGGGCATTTCTGCAACATCTAGTTGGGCACCTCGCATTACGATTGCAATCATCTTTACCGGAAGTGCATTGTACTCAAAACATTTTCTGAATTTCCCAAATCCAAATCCAAAACGATTGAACGTAGAATGTAAGAATTGAGTGTTCAAGACGACAGTACTTCTAGATGCTCATATCCTATTGTCATTGAGATCGACTGTACCGGGAGTGCACTTTACTCTACAGTTTTCGCATAAATTCGAAAAGATCGGCTGTAGAGTATTAAAATTTAGTATTTCAGCCTGCTGTAGCATCTGAATGATTGATCACTATTCGCATAACGATAGACTGAACCAAAAGTACATTGAAGTTGCAATTTTTGATCTAATTTTGCGCATAGGTTCAGAACTGTTAGCCATAGAATCTTGGACATCAATATTTAGGAATTTTGTAGTATAAGGATGATAACCGACTGTTTTTAGAATTTTTTGGATGAATCCAGAACGATTAGCCGTGGAACGGTAGAATTATCGTATTTTAATAAGCAAAAAATTTATCCAAATGATGTACAAGTAAGTCATATGATGTCCACGTCAGACTTTATCAAATTCATACTAGCTTAAACTCAATAAAACGTTTCTTATCCCTGCGGATAAACTATTATATAGAGAAGGTGCCATGTATGAAAAAGATATTTTATGTTTGGTTGCTCTAAAATTAGGGGTTAGTAAATAATTTGAGTGAACTGGTGTATAAAGTGTGTCTTTGAATATCAATTTTGCATCTAGTAGTATGAAGTTGTTGTCGAAAAAATAAGAGACATGATCAATCGATTCAAAACCTGATTGCAATATTAATGACCAGTGGGTAGACGCATTGTCTGACAAAACAGCACTTCTTCAAACATTTCTTGATAGAATTCAGTTATCAATATAAAATGAGCCATATTAATAACTTTTTGGACTGAGGTAAGCCAGCATGTCTTCATTCTTGTAACTATTTATTTCTGGATTAAAATGTGTTCAGAGATATAGACATTCAACTCCGCTGATAATGTTTTTATACCTAAATGAGAATTGATAGTATTGAAAATACATTCATATGAGGTATCAACAGTTTATGCTATATGTTTAAGCCCAGTTCGTTGATTTTTTGAGATTATTTTATGTACAACATCTAACATTCTCTGTGGTCGACACAGAAACATGTCTTCCACTACTGTATGCATCATTGATGTCAGTTCTTCCTCTCTTGAAACCTACAGTAAATTTTTCTTGCAGTGATGTGGGAGGCACATTTCAATTCTGCAATATGATGAACAGGTCACGATAAGTTTTTCTGGAGGACAATCCTTTTAAAAAGGGATACTTTATCATCGAACAATATTCATTCTCATTAAATTCGAAATTATGATCGGGCATGTTTTGTTCAAAATAGAATAATGAAAAAATTGGTGAATATTTTGAGACAAAAAATTTTATAGCTTTATATCAATAATAAATCGTTCTGCTTAAAAAGTTCAAAGTCTCCTGATATCTGGAAATAGTTATTGGCAATTACTTAATTCGAATAACTTATTTCTATTCCCAGTTTACGACCGTATTTTCAAGATCATTAAAATGTATATGGAATGTGAGTAAATTTAATTAGGATAATTTATTGATGCTTAGAGTTTGAAATACTGGCAAATAGATAATTGCTAGGCTAGGAGCTAGGTTATTTTGAGAAACTGTTCAGTTTCAGATGTCGGAATATTCCCGAGTCCGATCAATACTTCAAAATGAGGAAGAAATAAATTATTTATTTACAAAGTAGAAACCACTATTGTTCTCTTACATAACAAAATACACTTTCTTCAATATATAAATGAAAATAACGACTTGAATACTACACAACACAGAAGTGACTTTCTGAAATAACATTAGGTACAAACATTACATTGCCAGGAAACCTTGTCTACGGAAATGATAAATTTTTTTACAGCTCCATAATCCTTCTTCTATCAGAATAAATAGATATCTTACGCATCTGGTAAGATGTCTATCATTCATTGTGAGAGACTAGACAAACTCTAATCAATAATAGTTCGGCGGCGCTCCGGTAGGCGACACTGCCAACACCCCAGGGTTGGTACAGCCGACGCAAAAAATTACATCACATCAACAAGGATAACATATGGCTTTTCTCTTTCAACAGACTGGAAATACGGTTATTCAATGAATTCGATTTTTCAGAATTACACCTGTTACTTAATTTATGGATAAGGGTGGCAAGCAAAAATAAAATTACTTTTGAGCACGTTTCAGAACATATTGTCAATAAATATGGAATGGATTGTTAATCAATAATCACTGAGATTAAATGGAGGAAGATGAATAAGTTTATAGAATCTAACAGTTTTAAAAGATCGACGTCAACTTCCATTTGACCCTTTTTGCGAAAACTCATAATAATAATGAATAATTTTCCAATATAAATTGATGTGAGTAGAAGAAATATAAAATTGAACAATAGTTCTTCAATTAGTTCAATATGACCAGAATTGCAATTTTTACTTACTTGTACAAAATGCAAGGAAATATTTTGAAACCGACAAAATTCACCAATCGAGATTTTGATGGAAATATCCGTTTTGAGCATCCCTAAATCCATTTTGTCTATTTTCGGCTTGATGTCAGTGCGTATGTGCGTGCGTTCGTTCGTTCGTTCGTGCATTCGTAGGTCGCAAATCTCAAAACTGGTTGAACGTATAACGTTGATATTTTGTATTTAAGGCTGGTATAGGGTCTAGTAGTGCACTTTGCATTATGGTTCCAATCATCTGTACCGGAAGTGCACTTTACTTGGTACTTCTTTCGAATTTTTCTAATAAATCCAGAATGATCAACCGTAGGATGTTGAAATTCAGTATTTGAACTTGATGTTGCATTATAATGGTTATCTGCTATTTTTGTGTGAATCGGCCAAGCCAGAAGTGCACTTCACTTGAAACTTCCATAATTTTTTCGCATAAATCTAGAATGATCAGCTATAACATATTGAAATTTAGTGTTTGAACTTGTTGTAGCATCAAAATAGCTATCCACTATTTTTGTATCAATCGGCCGAGCCGGAAGTGCAGTTTGTTTGTATAACAGACATTCAGAATTTGCCGTACAAAACAATCAGTTTAATTGAAATGATAAGGTGAGTAATGATAATCTGTTGTCAATTTTTTGATTTTGTTCAACATTTTACATGTCAAAATATTAATCAAATTATATTAATTATAGTCTGGCGTGACCGAAAACTTCAATTAATAAATTTATGTATATATCAAATGATTTACAAGTAAGTCACGTGATGTTCACATCAGATTTTTTCATCGTAAATCAGAAACAAAAGTAATATTGTCTTACTACAAACTATATGTAGTGTGCCTCATGTTTTATTATGATTTATCATTTGGTTTGCATCTTTGGCAGGTGCTCCTATTGCCAGGTCCTAGCTGTAACTTATATAAGTATGTTGGCACTTATGATATGTGCGGCTTGTCGGTCTCACCGCTAGCCCCAATATTCATGTCAGGCAATACTTTTTTTCTTTTTATTATCAAGAAAACTTTCGATTATTGTGAGGATCAATACTTTTTCAAGGCTTCATAAAATTGACGTGTTTAATTGGCCCTCGCTCAGAAACACCCCCAAATCTAGAGTTTTTCCAAATGTAAAAGTTGTCGGACTCATCACAATGAAGCCATTCGCAAAGTTTCAAGTGAGCGGTAATCAACGAGCAATTCATGCCCTGTCTCAAGGACTATACGTTACCTTGAAGAGAAAATAAAAGTCCAGAGATTAACTGATTCATATAGTTTAAATTGAAACTTCAAAAAAGTATTATAATTGAAATATTTCAACATCAATCAGAGATTTCTAATTTTTCTCAATTAGTAGTATTTTATTATACATCTTGATTCATACATGCCAAAAGAAAACGTATTACGGACGATAGACAGTGACCTACTTTATCCACGAAACAAATTACATCCACCCGCGAGATCGGAAAAATACTCAACCGATAAAACAAATTGAATAATTTTAGCAATTAATCAAAGATTTTTCGTTCATGTTTTACCATTTTAGAGAAACTGGGTGTACCGATCAACGCTGCTGCCATCGACCGCTGTCATCGATTGAGAAAGCCACAGCAAGATAAGTGTTGCGCTCTAATTGTTAAGTTTGCTCGATATAATGATCGTGCTTTAGTCTATTTTAATAAAAGCAGATTTAAAAACACCGGGATCACTATTAAAGAAGATTTAACCAGGAACAGGCTAGACATTATCAATGGTGCTGAACGTAATTCTGGTTTGAGGAATACCTGGTCTCGCGATGAAGTTTTTCATATAAAAATCGGAGATGAAATTCACAGAATTTCTTCAATGAGGCAGTACAATGACCTGAAAGCATCACACCCAAGCATGTAGCAACTTGTTTGACTGAGTATCAAAGTCTCTCAAACATTATCTCTGTCTCATACTCTGTCTAATTAGTCACGTGATCACTTCTATTCCACTTTCTTTAAATTCATCGACAATAAAGAAATGGTGCTCCTCGTTCTTTTGGATTTTAGCAAGGCGTTCGATACCATTAGCCCTGAACTATTAATTGCTAAACTGAAATATCTAGGTTTTGATGAAGCTAGTTTGCGTCTCATCAGTAGTTATTTCAGCAACAGAAAGCAAAATGTTGTGTACAATAATGATATTTCTGACTGCTTGAACATCTTCAGGAGGATCGCTCAAGGATCTATCTGTGGCCCCCTCTTCTTTCTTCTATATACATTTGACCTTCCTAGTAGCGTTATCTCCTCTTCTATACACAGTTTTGCTGATGACACCCAAATTTATCTAGCGTTTACTCCGCCTAATAACTACAAGCACGCTGTAGCTGCCGTCAACAATGACCTAGAGAAAATCTCTATTCACGCTAGAAATAACTGCATTATTATTAACGGCAGTAAAAGTGCAGTCATGCTTTTTGAAAACTCAAATACCCGGAACTATCTGATCAATAATAATAATCTATCAGCTATCAAATTGCATGACTGTCCCCTTCACTTTAAGTCAACTCATAAAAATCCAGGTCTCTTGATGGACTGTGAGCTGAGATTTTCTCAATATGTCACAATACTGATAAGAAAAGTTTATTTAGCTCTTAAAAATATGTACATGAACCGCTCCGTCCTATCTACCAAGCACAGATTATTACTGGTTAAGTCTCTTGTACTCTCTGTTTTCAATTATTGCGATGTAATCTATGGTCCTTGTCTTTTGGCTCGGGATATCAATCGAATACAGAGACTACAAAACATGTGTGTTAGATTTGTGTATGATTTAAGAAAGTTCGATTCTGTCAGCTCCCTAATCACTAATATGGGCTGGTTGACTGAATACCTGGAATAAATGGAACAGCGACGAACTCATCAACTTGCGTGCATGATTCATCGTATTTTGATTTTGCGCAATCCACCTCATCTTTTCAAAAAAATTCCGTACTGATTTGCACAAGGGTGATTCGAGAAATCAGTCACTTATACACATTCTAATTCACAGCTCTTCACTCTTCAATCGCTTTTTTACTTCAAAACTAACTATACCTTGTTCTTTTGTATTATCTTGTTTGTAAGAGAGTCGGTTATTAATTTGAATTAAATTACTTTACCGACTGTATGAAAAGGTTAAGTGTAAGAACAGCGTAAGCTGAACTTTGCCTAGTAAATAAATAAATAAATAAATAAATGAATAAATGAATAAAAATCAATTTTTTGAGTGGAATTTATACCCATTGAATGATTACAGCAGTACGGATAGAGCCTTCCAAATATAAGGATATCACAAATATATGAATCATTTATATACTAGCGTTTCGACACGGTTCACGGGCCTGAACCCTAGGCTTTGCAACAAGCGAGGTTGATCGCCTTTCTGACCAGAATACATTCTTGATTTAGTCAATTTCGATTACAGATTGGTGTATTGGTCTCTGAACTCACAATCCTTCCGCTACATTATTCTATAGATCTTTGTAAGACCTATCCATTGTGGAAAAAATTTATTAAGTACTTCTTTTATCCTAGTGACTGAATTTTAATCTATTCATATCGGTTGATAGATAAACATATTTATTTGAATAAAGAACAGTGTAAGGTACATATCAATGAATGAATTCACTAATAAAAACGACGTTAAAAAAATAGCAAAATGAACAGGTCACTCACCAGATTCTCCGCCCGACTGGCTTCTTCCACTTTTGCTGTCCGAATTCCATTCCTCTTCTGGAATAAAAAATTAAAGTTAACAAAACAGTTAAGCAACGGCAGATAAATTGGTTCCAGAAAGAATAAAATTGGATATGGTAATGATAAGAAGCCAGGTTCATTTTTATTAGAAACTACTCTCCATGCGGGGAAAGAATGAAATATAAAAAAAGTAGATTGTGTGGCTAGGGACGAAATAAGGCGATAAATTTCGTAGATTCTATTTTTAAATTATTCTCTTTCAAAATGAGAAATATCACATTCTGTCTGTTGTTTTATTTAATGAATAATCCATTCACTATATCTTCCAGTTCACTTAATCCCAATCACTGAGAAATTATTGTGGGGCTACTTGGTTGCCCCACTTGGACGACCAAATAAAATTTCAGACTTTGGTCACGCGAGGGTTGAGCGGTACATTGGTGTAGAGGTTAGAAACATCAAAAGAAACTGAGAAACGTTTTGTAAATCAGTATGGCGTGCTCTGAATTTTTCTATCATTTCTGAGGAGTGTTTTATTGAATAAAGCGAATGGGTGTCAAAACTACCCGTAGACACTTTATTCAGTCCTTTTGATGAACCATGCGTAGGTGAATTTAAAAAAGATACTACTGGCTGATTCGGAAGATCGAATTTATGCAGTTCAGGCCAATCATATAATATCGGTGTTCCAGGACTCACGGATAGAGTTCCATTCATATGATAAAAATTGATTTTCCACATGATCCTTGATAATTGCTTTGGTTTTGGAATAAAAGCTGTTTAAAAAATTATTTCTGAGTAGTTTAGAATTATGAGTATTGAGAAATTATTCGACTTTCCTAATATAATCTGTTCCACTCAAAGTAGTGACGCAATTACCCTTATCTACTTTGGTGATTATCAAATCATTCTCTCTTGGTTTCTCTTTAATAGTTTCCAGTGTTTCTATTTCTGGGTTCTTTAAATTATTGTCATTATTCGGAATGTTAGTTCTTTCGTAGTTATCCAAAGTATGTGTCAAATTCAATTGAACACTATTGTCTTCAATATGATTAGTCAAACTCACAAGGTCTGCAACAAAATGTTCACCAAACGTGAGATAATCAGAATCAGGAATTGACAAGATCCACTACCAACGCAATCTGGCGTATATTGTTTGAAATATTCTTGCGGCAGTGATAATGTTAGTGAAGCCAAATCTGGAAAGTATCAGGTAAAGGAGCATGTCAGATGTATCACATAAATAATAACAAGCAGTTTAGATTTGTGGAACATATATTAGATACAGGATTGGTAGTGTTGACGTGTTGTGAGTAAGACGTGTTTTTTTAGGTGGCCGATAATCACCTCGTTTTTCGGGACTTATCGCTATTGTAAAAAACGCAAATTTATACCAAGTGTAGGGACGAATGAACTGTGTTAGAAGTGAAGTGAAATTTGTTCATAAAAATACAAGTGCACATTTAAACTTTAATAATAATAGTGAAAGATTGGGATTCGACCTTGGCTGCTAGAGCTATCGTGCTTGGTGCTCAGTGCATCATAGTGCTAATTGATTGTCATAAACAAATTCAGTGGCGTACTTAAATAAAGTGCTATAAATCTTTTTTAAATAAATCAGAGTGAATATAATTTTAAGTGAATTTAATTATAAGTGGATATAGGATATGCATAAAAGACAAAAAAGAGAGGAAGATTCAGTATATGAAGAAATATTTCACCAGAGTAAAAAAGTTTTGAGATCTCCAGAACAGAGAAGGAAAGAAGAAGAAGCAGAGAATAAATACGAGAACAGTGATAAAACGGAAGAAAACAAAAAAGATATAGGAAATATGGATGAACTGAAGGAAATGATGGAAAAAATGATGACAAAAATGGATAAAAATATGGAAGAAATAAAGCGAGACATAAAAGCGCTTGAAACGGAAATGGAAAGAAAGGAAAAAGCCTGGAGTAAAGAAAAAGAAGAATTGATAGCTAGAATAGAAACGTTAGAGGATAAACAAGAGAAGGACGGGAAACAGAAGAAGAAAAACAATATAATAATTAAAGGATTAAAAAATGCTCAGGAACCGGAAAAAGAGGTTAAAAAATTGCTAGAGGGAAAACTGCAAATAAAAGTAGAAGTTAAAAAAATAATAAATCTAAGAAATGAGATCATATTAGCAGAAATGGTAAACTGGGAAGAAAAATACAAGGTAATGGCAGCAAAGAATAAATTAAAAGGCACCAACATTTACATTGAAAATGATCTGACTTGGGATGAAAGGAAAATACAAAAAGAGATAAGAAGTATAGCGAGAACAGAAAAAGACAAAGGGAAAAACGTGAAAATTGGATACCAAAAATTAATAATAAATGGGGAAGTGTATATCTGGGACAAGGGAGAAAATGGGGTCACTTTGAAATGGAAAGAAGTGGCCTCAAAAAACGGATAGAAAATAAGGCATTAAAGGAAGAACCAAGGAAGACGGACCAGCAATTGAACAGGATAATGAGTATAGGAACATGGAACATTAAAAGTCTAAATGGAAGAGGGGAAGAGTTAATAGATGAACTAGAGAAAGCAAAAGTGAAGATATTAGCTATCACAGAGACAAAAAAAAAAGGAAAAGGAACAAGAAAGATGAGAAATGGACACAAATTAATATATAGTGGAGTCGGAGAAAATGTAAGAGCAAAAGCGGGAGTTGGTTGTATAATTGATAGAGAACTGGAACAGTCACTGAAAGAATGGGAATGCGTGAACGAAAGGATAATGACGGTTAAATTGGAAGAGAAAGATAACTTCATAGCAAATATAATGATAGTGTATGGACCAAATGAAGATGAAAACAAAGCAAACAAAGATGAGTTCTGGGATATTTTACAATTAGAATATGAGAAACTAAAAGAACCAATATACATAATGGGCGACTTCAACGCGAGAGTAGGGAATCGAAACGAGGGATTAGAAGAAATAATGGGGACACATGGAGAAAAAGTCAAAAATAATAATGGCAATAGGCTTATAGATTTTTGCCTTATAAACGAGCTACAAATTTTAAATACGTTTTACGAACATAAGGAGATACATAAATTCACGAGAGAAGTAAAGAGTAGGAACGAGAGATCCTTGATCGATTATATTTTAACAAACAAGAACCAAAGGAAAAGAATAAATGACGTAAGAGTGCTAAGAGGTTCTGAAATCGGAAGTGATCACTTCTTGACGGTAGCAAAAGTAAAAGTAGGGAAGAAAGAGGTACAGCAAAAACAGGAAACATCAAAAAATGAAAATAAAATATTAAAGCTAAAAGTAGACAAACTGAAAGACGAACAGACAAGAAAGAATTATCAAGATATCATAAAGGAATTAATAAGCAATACACCACAACAAGAAACAAACAATGTAGAAGAAATATGGAATTATTTCAAAAATATTATAAAAGAAGCAACCAAAATAGCCTGTGGTACAATCAGCGACGAAAGCAACAGGAAACGAACACATTGGTGGAATGAAGAAATTAAAGACAACATTAAGAAGAAGAAACTGATATGGAAGAAATATTTGAAAACAGGGAACGATAGTGACTACGAAGAGTACAAGAAACAAAGGAGATTAGTTAAAGAAAGTGTTAAAAAAGCTAAAGTAAAAGCATGGGAAACATTTGGAAAGACACTAGAACAAAATTTCAACGAAAACCAAAAACTATTTTATAGAACCTTAAAGAGAAGTAAAAGAGAAAAAGTAACAATTAAAAGCCTGAAAGATAAACAAGGAAATATATTGACAGAGGATAGTGAAATAATGACAAGATGGAGAGAACATTTTAAAGACCTACTAGTAAGTGACGAAAGTACTAATGAAACAGAGAGTGAGGAGACCCCACAAACAGAAAGTATGAATGAAAGCGCAGAGATGATAACTGAAGCCGAGTTAATTGGAGTACTTGAAAAACTGAAGAATGGCAAAGCACCGGGACATGACTGTATGAAGGCCGAGCAATTGAAGTATATGGGCGAAGAAGGAGAAGGATTATTGCTGCTTATATTAAACATAATCTGGAAAACAGGGAAAATACCTTCAGACTGGGAGAAAGCAGTAATATTTTCCATACATAAAAAAGGAGACAGTAAAAATTGTGAGAATTATAGGGGCATATCACTTTTATGCACAACAGCGAAAATTTACGAAGCAATACTCGAAAACAAGCTTAGAGCTGCGATAGAAACAACAATGGAAAAATCGCAAAATGGGTTTAGGAGGGGACATTCGACACAAGACCACATATTCACTATAAGGAACTTGATAGAAAATACAATGAAAACGGACAAAAAACTATATATCACATTTATAGACCTGGAAAAAGCGTTCGACCGAGTACCAAGGACTAAGTTGTGGAATATATTGAGAGGAAGAAAAATAGGAGAACAGTTATTAACAGCAATAAAAAGCATATACGAAACAACATCCAACTACATAAGAACTGGCAACGCAATATCAGAAGAGTTTAAAACATCCCAAGGATAAAGACAAGGTGGAGCTTTAAGCCCATTGCTATTTATTATATTTCTAGACCAAATAATGAAGAATATTAAGTATAAAATAAAAAAGGTAGAGGTTGGACATTACAAGTTGAAAAGGATCTCATTATCAGAATGCGCGTTCGCAGATGACTTAGCAGTGATGGCAAAGAGCGAAGAAGATATGAAACGTAATTTAGAAATATGGAACGAAGAGCTAAGGAAACATAATATGAAGATAAATGTAGAAAAAACGAAAGTAATGGTCATATCAAAAGAGAATGTAAGGATAAACATAATACTGAATGAGAAAGAAATAGAGCAAGTAGAAACATTTAAATACTTAGGGGCAGCAATAAATAATAAAGGAAGCTTAGAGCAGAAAATAAATACAAGAATCCAGCAAGCAAATAGGAATTTTCATGCAATCAACAAAATAATACTGAAAAATAAACATATAACGAAAAGGACAAAAATGACTCTATTCAAAACAGTGCATAGACCTATATTAATATATGGTAGTGAATCATGGTTGATGAATAAGAGAATAAGAAGCAAAATACAGGCGGCGGAAATGAAATATTTAAGAAGAGTGGAAGGAGTCACGATAATGGATAAAATAAAGAATGAAGATATAAGAAGAAGAGTACAAATAGAGAGCATTCATAATGTCATAGAAAAGAAACAGTTGGCGTGGTATGGTCACCTATTAAGAATGTCCGAAGATAAACAAACAAAAGCAGTGTGGAATGCAAGAATACAAAACAAGAAGAAAAGGGGAAGACCAAAACAGACATGGGAAAATAATATAGAAGAGATATTAACAAAAAACAACATTAGCGGCCAAGAAGCAAAGAAGTTAGCAAGGGACAGAAAAAAATGGAAAGAGATAATCAACAAGATAGAATAGTAATCAACGCAAATAATTAAAACAAGAACAATCTCGACACCCGAAAGGGTATTAAGAGATTTAAAAAGTTTATAATAATAATATTAGATACAGAACACAATTTGAACACTCATACCAATGTGAAAATTTCACACATGAAGAACAAGGTAATTTAGCAATCAGAAAATTTACTCCATCTGACAGATCCTCAATTTCAACGACCAATTGTATTAAAAAAACTACGCTTGTTGTTATTCTATGGAAATTTTGCGCTGATACTTGATTCTTCGTCTGATTTAATACATTCCTGTTTTTTTTTTTTTTTTAAATTTGACCACAGTCGAATTATGTACTCGACGCTCCTTTACAGTTGGATAATTTATTCTTGTACCTAATATAATGCTTTCTAAAATGTTACTCTTTGATATAGTATCGCTTCTGTAGTTGCATAGTGTGAGTAGGCTTCTAATATTCACTATCTTCTGTTTTGCGCATATTTTTTGTGGAAAAACAAAAAATAATAATAATGATGGATATTATGAACGTTTATATTTGTGGTCTACGCCAGCACTGATGATGATTGATTGGAAAATCAGCGTTTATTCCAAGTTCTTCCGAAGACCTACTTTATCTGATATTATTTTCCACACTGGGACGTATCCTTTTCAATTATTTCGACACTCTTTCAAGGTATGTTGGGGATCTTCGGACAGGCCAGCGATGATGGTCCTTACTAAAAGGGAACAAAACTGACTCATGTAGCAGAAAAAAATATAAATGAAAGTAATAATGTGGCGTCTCTCTCCGCAGGTGGCGGGTTGGAGCTGGGGACTTCATCAATGTCGTGAACACGTGCTGTTTCTACGCCCATCATTTTCCTGACCTGGGTCTCGGACGAACGATCATGTTTTGCGTCAATCGCTTCTGCCACATGGCGATAGTGGAAGAGGATTCTACACAGATTGTGCGGCCTTACATGAGCGGCTCAAAACCCGTAATAGAATAATAGTGAGCAGGCAGGCGAGTTTGAGAGGAACTGAAACTACAATATATCTCGCAGTACGAGCCTCGTGAACAGTTGCGTTGATCGGGACTCACGCATATCAAATCTGGAGGATAAACGTGGGGTGGGAGTCGCCTAGCCACAAGATTGACACGAGGCAGAACGCGCGAGCGTCAGAGGCAGGAAGAGTCTTCGAACAACATATTTGCTTTGCGGAATGATTGATGAGTGCAATCCTAGATTGGTTACAAATAGACCAAATGTCGTAGTACCTCTGCGAAATCAAGTGGCCCATTGGAAACAGTATCTGATGTGGATCACTCAGCTGGGCGAAAGCCTAGAGAGCGTTGCAACCTTGTTAAAAAGGACCTAGTATTCCTCACAGGAATTTGAGTAAAGTCCCAACGAGAACTGGAATCCGCAAGTGATGATGCATCTGCGAGGTGCACTAGGGCTAGTAATGATGATACAAGTACGTGACTAAGCTTCAAGGAGAAGTTAATATAGGCGGCCCAAGCATCGCCACCACTGTCAACATGATGTAGATGCTGCAAATATAGTTTCACCTAGGAGAACGTCAGCTTCCTGGTACCTGTTTGAAGGCATGTTTTTCGCAAGTCTTAGAGCGGTAGTAAGTACGCGTGACTGTGAGCAACGTTGTGCTAGACCATACATAAAGGTATGCAGCGATAAGTAAACTAAAAATTGGTGATATATCATTTTCCAGAAATTGTGAAAATAGAGGAAGAGGTGAAGCAACATGAAAGTAGGTACCTATGGGAATAAACCAAAGAATCTCGCGAGCAGTATTAACACAGCGGGTCAAATGGATTCAACAGCAGATTTCCAGGAAAGACGTCGGAATCTACGAGCCCCACCAAGAATGTTGAGTTCGTGGGCAGGTTATAGAAGGCATTGAGATCAGGTGTCCTATTCTTACCTACATTCCAGAGGTAACCAAGATGAAAGTAGAAAGAGGAAAGAGGGCTCCATGGAGCCTCCCCCAGAGGATCAAAAAAAAAATCATGGGGCGCACCGACGGCTGTCAGACCATTATTCAAGCTATTGATGTCGATGACATGTGGTGCAGAGTAAATCGGCAAAGTCGATAGATAGAAGCGAAAAACAAACAAGAACAAAATTGCAAACTGGAAGTAGACCAGAAGTTCCTAGAGTATGTAAGCTGGTGAAGCAAAGAGAAACACGAGAGAAATTCTCAAATCACAACAAGAGATAGTCCAACTGTGACACCAACGCGACGGCACAAGACCAATCGAACGAACAGGAAGATGTCAAGTTATAGGAAAAGCTATGAATCAAGATTTCAAATACCCTATAAACATAATGAAGGAGATGAGGGCACATATCGGACTGGACACCCAGCTCATGAAAGTTGGAAGAAAGCTGAAAGAATTAAGGCAAGCAAAAAGAAGCGATACAATTAATTAGAGCTGGCAGACACAGGCGACAGAAAAAAAAAGTGACAACAGAAATTGGGATGCAAATAGAGCCAAAAAAGACCACTATTCTAAAGATACAATAGATCAGTCTAAACTAAGCCGTATCGGCACACGACATGCTTTGACTCAAAAGTCGTGGGACCATTGCAGGAATGATACTGGCTAGTGAGCCGAGTAAGAACATGATTAAGACACAAATAGAGGCGCTGAACATATCCATCTTCATAATCGATACGAAGAACATACACATTGAAGCAAGAGGCTCAGGACATGCTTCTATAGCTGCTATTATTCTGCGGCATTAACAGTACCAGAATTTATAGACTGGTAGAAATAATGTACAGTATGAAAGCATTCCAATGGAAGGCAATTCCAACTTTGCAATTATCTGAGTGGGGCTGAGGTTTACTTGTAAACAACACAAAAGACAAAATTCTGGCAGAGAAATTTGTGCAAAGAGGACTGATGGTACTGAAAAATATGAATGAAACCACCTTTAGTAATGCTAATATAGTATCATACAAGGATGTCACAGCATGCAACACTAAATAAGGCATGATGATGGAAACATGAAAATTGTTGAAGGAATCGATCAGTCCATATGCATTCATCAAGATACAAATGAATAATATAGAACATGTGACCCGTATAAGAAGTGAAACAAAAATATCTTTAGTCCAGGGGAATATGGAAAAGTCACAGGGCTTATAAATGTTGAAGCCCCTCCACGAACCATTGATGTATCGATAAAATAAAATATAATTAAGGCACTTTCCGCCTATCATGCCATAAGAAGATAGGAAATTGAGGACATAGCAGGAGGGTAACAAATTATTTTCACAGAAGAGGAGCATGCCATCGCTGTTAGAAGGATGAGACGAAGAATAGTGCCATAGCACAAGATTACTAGATATCTGCACGAACAAGAATATCTGGTGCTAGTACGATTTTAGGGGTGGCAGATCTACCACAGCGGCAATCCAGTAGTTCTGCCAAGACAGGAAGGACGAAATGGAGAAAGAGAAGACACCAAGAATCTCCGCGCCCTGATAGCGCTAGATGTGGAAAATGTCTTCAACTCTACACCGTGTAACAGCATAATGGGAGCCATTGAGGCCATTAATCTCTCCGTTATACTTGCAAGTGATAATAGAAAGCTATCTCACAGATGAATATATAATGGACAAAGAAAACAATAGATACAAGGTGACCAATGGAGTACCTCAGGAATCCATATTATAACCCACTTTCTGAAACATGTTCTATAATGATACATTGATTCAAGAAATTCATGTAGGAGTGGAGTTGGTAGACATTGCGGATGATCTGATTGTAGCAGCCAAGCATATAACACAGGAAGATGTAATGCTCGTAGTAAACGAGGCATCAGATATGATTCAATGTAACATTAGACGCTAACTATACTCCTAGTGGGCAGGACACATCACACAATGACAACATTCCAAATGAATATAACTGAAATAGTGCCAACCAAAATTGTGAAGTATTTAGGCATGAAGCAAGGACCAGTTCTTACTCACTTTACATTTTATGCATGTTATTAAAAAGATGGGGCACAAATAGAGCTGCACATGTTGGCACCGAGGATACAGGGTCCTAGAGGGAGAAAAGAAGGCTCCTGGTAACCGCAGTGATAATATCTATTGTATTGAATGCGGCACCCACATGTAAGTAGCGCCATAACGGTGCAACACAAAAGAAAAATTGAGCCAAATACAAAGGAAACTCCCGAGTGTGTAGAGCATATCCACGACCACAGGGATAGCGATAGGGAAAATTGTCAGAATATTTCTCTAGATCTGTTGGTGAGAAAGGTAACAAATAGAGTAGGGGGAGCTCGTAAAGTACAAACTAGAGATAAGCTGCTAGAGAAGTGGCAGCTTCGATGGAGGTACCACGATCAAAGCACATGGGCCAAACGATTATTGCCAGACCTGAGAGTTTAGGTGGAGAAGAAACATGGGAAAACCAGTAGCCACGTTACCCAAATCTTATGTAAACATTAATGCTCTGCACCATATCTCTTCAGAATAGGTAACAGAAACAGCGATAGGTGCTTCTTCTGCCAAGATGTGGACATCTCAACATACCATATTCCATTGTCATAGATGAAGTGACATAAGACAAGACGCGGAAAAGAGTAAAGGACGAGCAACATGGTAGCGACTTAGGTAGAGGAGGAAGAATACTAGAAAGGCATTGGAGTCCTGGCTACTACTATCATAATGGAAAAAGAAAATGAGGAATAAGAGAAACAAAAGGACAGAATATGATGGGAAAGTGATTTATTCTGATTCCTGGGATGTAGGTGCTAAATTAAATAGAATTTTTGGTTGGTAAGAATTTAACATTATTACTGAGCATTGAAGCACCGAGCTGTCTTTCGCAAAATGTTTCCCATACCACGTAAAAAAAGTCATCACAGTAAATATGAAAGAGTGCAAACAAGTAAATGCCTCCAGATTTTCCAAATTTGTGCCAATATCTACTGCCATATATAACTTCTGTCCACAGTATGGACAGTATCTATCTGAATAATACAAAAGAGATATCATTGCTAGAAAAAAATATTTAAGAGAAATCAAATGTGAAAAAAAAACAAACATTCCAATTGCTTTTCCACTTCTTTATGACAAGTCCAAGAAGAGCTGAGAATGAGACTGTTATGAATCATTATTCAAAGATTTTCTGAAGCACTAAGATGCGAATAAACATTGAACTATTACATAGGAAAGTTTGTGCGGGAGTTCTGCACGTGGTTCTGTTAATTTCGTAATTTATTGCTCCACTTTAAATATTGTTGATTTTGTATTAGAATCATTCAGTCTCTCCTAGAAATTTCTAACCAGCTCTACCTTCTCGGTATAGGATATCTGACATACAGAGTCACAAAGTGGTTTTCTATTCATGAACTTCTTACTTTGAAACAGCCATACAACCAAGTACTTATTGTCCGAATCGTCCCTGACCTTATGTTCTTCATCCAAATATTTGAAGTTATTCTATGTAACTCAATCATTCATAAGTTGTTATTGATCATCATATATTTCATCCAATAATAATAATGATAAGTCACTCAGTCAGATAGGGCAGTCACGGGAAAAGGTAGGTACCAGAATTACCATTTATCACTTTGTAGTTTCTGTTTCAATAGTAGCCTATCAAATGTCTCTTCAGTATGAAACAATAACCAAATATAGAAGCGATTTGAGATGTTCTAAAAGAAGAACTGGATAAAATGTTGCATTGAGTTGATATAAACTTCATAAACACAGAAGGATAGCACAAGGCGGCAATAGATTACGCTTCAAAGGATTGTGTAGTATATTATTATAAAAAGACTTAGAATACTTCCCAACGTTCCCACTGCGAGAACCTTTTATTTTGCAAAATTTCATCCCATTCTAAGCTACGGCATAATTTTCTGGGGATACTCACCTTCAGCAAAGCGAGTTTTTAGAATTCAAAAAACTGCAATTCGTAATATTTTCTCGCTCAGCGCAAGAGCATCTTGTAAAGATATATTCAAACATGAAAAAATTTTGAATCTTCCCTGTCTCTACATTTATTCTGTGACTATGTTCATAAGGAATAACAAAGACAATTTAACGACACAGAGCGACGTACATAATTATGATACTCGCAGTAAAGAGAACCTTACTGTTCCAAATATAAAATTAAATAGATCAAAAAATAATCCTAACTACTTTGGTTTGAAGTGTTACAACAACTTACCACAATATTTGAAAGATATTAAGACGAAAAATAGTTTCAAACAAAAATTGAAATTATATCTCTTAAATAAGAGTTATTATGATATTGAAGAATTCCTTAAGGATAGGCCCCAATAACACGATTGTGTGTACTACTTGACTTTTTCTCATGCCATGTAAATTTTGGTCTCCAGAAATAAATCATTTATTATTATTATTATTATTATTATTAATCCAATTGTCAGTTTGCACACTATACATTATCAACCAGAGTATTTTTTTGTACTCGTATGATAGATATGTATACTGCCTCAACAAAATAACCAATGAACCGTTTGCTACGTTCCATTCAGCGAATAATAGAATAGTTCGATCAAATCGACAAATGTGCCAATGTTAATCACTCAATTATTCATGGATTTTTGTAGAGTTTGCTTGATCTTTTGGTCTAATTGAACATTGAATCACATCATTGAAATTTTGAAGCAACTAATGACGAATAGTAAGTGAACAAGAATCAAACACCCTAAAAAAATATTGCTTCCATAATTCTCGATCACTTACTGAATTTGTTCAATTTAGAGGATGGATGTATTATGTACACTTCTTTTAGGCGGCAAAAATCTCAAATTGCACTACCTATGTTGAATATCACTCGCTCATTTTTTGAATGATACTTCGAGTAAACAGATATTAGATTCAGTATATGACTAAGAAGAATATACTCTTCGATATAATAAGAAAAATTATATATATATATATATATATATATATATATATATATATATATATATATATATATATATATATATATATATATATATATATATATATATATATATATATATATATATATATATATATATATATATATAATTTTTCAATTATTACCAAAATAGTATTAATACAAATTTTCAATCCAATTTAAAATCAAGAAGTGTACATGAAAGTAATTATCTTCCTCTTTCTAATGAACTGCAAAGTTCGTGAAATTATATGGAATAGTAATAAATCAATAAAATTATCTCATATAATAAGAGGTTTGTGTAACAAGACCCAATTTTACAAATCCATGTATTTATCCTTGGTGACCTAACCTGAAATTCCAAGCTATTTTTCAACTGCTTCTGAAATTCGGTCACATCAAAACAAAAAACTACCTGAGCAAGTATCAGATTCTGGAATAACATCGTCATCATCGTTGTGACAACAGTCACTGCATGTGGAACACATGATGACAAAACACGCTCACCATTAACAAAATACAAAACAGGGGGAAGAAGAGTCTCGTCACAGCAGCACTCGACACAGGCAACTGTCAGAACCGACGGTATGTTGTAGTTCGAGAACTCGCCGCTAGAGCACTTGGTGGCAGCACTAATCGATACAGGAGTTCATAGAGTGATTAGTTTATTTTTATAATGTTTGATTTGTAAAAGCACTCAAAATCAGTTTTATCTTTATTGAATAAGAGTCTTTTTTTGAAATTATCTAGAATTATGCAGGAAACTAAAAAATAATTCCTTACATTTTCCATTTTTTGTTCATGGAACATATTTCAATACAACACATATTTTAATCATGAGAAAATAATAGTATACAGTGATCAGAAACAAGAAACAAGTGAAAAATTCATAGAAATGTTGAACACAAAACTTACACTGCCATTCCTAGAATTAAGGTTCTCATTCGGAGTTAACTTATACGTTAGAGCATCTAAAATTTTTTTATAATTTGTAGTATTGAGGAAATATCCAATTTTTCCATTCTTCTTGAAAATACCATATATTTGTCGTTTTGTCTTTGGAGAGCAAATAATTCATTCTTAAAATCAGAATACATTAAAATGAGATATCCACTTGAAATTTTAAAATAGCTCCCATTTTCATTTTGATGAAAAGAGGAGAGACCTATGATGATTCTTATAGAAGCAACAGACGACATATCAAATAATAACAAGATATCATGATGAAGAACATTGAGTTATTATATGGATAAATCCAGAAAAATAAATTCTGCACTAAGGACAGCCGTAAGAACATGTAAAATAAAACAATAATTTAACGGAAATTACGGTGGTTGTAGGGCAGAAACACTTCAGCAGAAAAGTTTCATTTAGATGTTATTTTTATTTAAAGTCCAATATTTCGTAACAATTTTGTTACTTCATCAGGGATACTGAAAACGTACATAAATTCTTTTAATACTTATCCAAAAATATGAATTTTGAAAACAACTTACAAATAGTTATAACTTGGAATAAAATTGTAAAATTTTTTGAAACAGTTTGAAAATTTTTCATTGTTAAAAGTCTTCGTAACACACATTTATTACGTGACTACTATGTTAACACAAACTCAATTTTTTGTCAAACAATACAGCCATATTTATGATAAAAATTATTAAAAAATTCACAGCCAACGTGGTGACGCCATGTTTTTGACTGCCGGTTACACGTAAACGACGAAAACTAACTCAACAAGAAGAGGGGACGGAAATCCTGTCATCAGAAATAAGCGCGCAAAATTTAAATTATTAATACTTTTAAAAAGACCCTAGAAGATGAGCGTACATTACACTCAGGTTCTGAGTGTCAGTTTTATAGTTAACAGTGATATTTTTATTTAATTTAATATGACACATTTCAAGAAACAATCTTTTTCTATAGTTATTTTCAAATTCTAAAATGACTGTTTGGTCATAGTCCACAAAATGCTGCGTTTCTTGAACATGTATAGCCATAGCACATTTATTACTGATGTCAAGCTTTCCCTCACCTCGTCTATGTTGAGACATTCTAGCACTTAATTTCTGAGAAGTTTGGCCGATGTAACATTTGCTACAACCACCGCATGGAATTTTGTAAATTAAGTTGGATTGGTTAAAATCAGCTGTTTTATCCTTTAATTTTGAATACAATTGATTGACGGTTTTCAAATTTTGCTTAGCGAAAATAATATGTTTTTCATCTTTAAATAAACCAATAAGATCAGATGTGAGGCCTGGAACATTGGGAAAAGAGATATACCTTTTTTTAGTTTCGTTGTCAGTGACACTTTCTCGTACAGCAACAGCTGAGCTGGTGTTCAACAAAAGACGTTTAATGAGACGCCTTGGATAGGAGTTCTCGATAAATACAATCTCTAACCGTTGCAACGATGGTATTTTTAAAGTAGGATGACAAATTTTTTCTATCCTATTTTTTAAACCTAGTATTAGGTTAATTTTTGTTTGATTTGTGTGCCTGGAGTGATAGTTGATGTACTTCCCAGATGATGTTGGTTTCTGATACCAATCAAGTATAACTGTTTGATTTGATGTACGGATAACTTTAGTATCCAGGAACGGAACGCTCCTGTCCACTTCCGTCTCCACAGTAAATTGTATGTTACTGTTCACGTTGTTAAATATATTCAGGGTTTCTTCAATCTTATCCGCCGGAACTGCACAAATCAAATCATCAACGTATACGTTTTTGCAAAATGGCCGATGAAGGACCTATTTGTGAAGAGTGTAGAACAAAAGTGAATATAAGTGATGATTTATCTGTTTCTTGTGCTGGGAAATGTAATCAAGTTTATCATATGACCTGTGCAGCTGTCAAAAAAAGTGAATACAACTGCATACTTGGGAATACAAATATAGTTTGGTTTTGTGCAAAGTGTCTTAAAGTTAAGTCAAGTGATTCTTCAAGTGAATCAAATGAAAGTGTTCAATCTATTCTAAGTGATTATCTAGAAATTTTTAAAAAGCAAGCAGATACAATTTTGGATTTAAAAAATGAGCTGAAACTCTTAAAACAAGATCTAAATGATGTCAACACCAACTTGTCAACAATAAATTCGACCTTGGCAGTCAAAACGGTCAGTTCAAATTCATATTCTTCTATTTGCAATGTTAATGATCAAGTAGTAGCAAGCTTACCGACTGTAAACAAAGAAAGTAATATCAAAAATAAGTCAATAGATGTCAATAGTTGTTCATTGCAACAAGTCAAAATAAACATTGATCCAGTACCAGTTATTATTGATCATAATATTGCGAAAAAACCCAGAAAAAAGTCATCAACGGTTACTACTAACAATGTTGTAACAAACGAGGAAAATTTGCCAAGCAACAGTGCTGCTAAGTCAGATAACCAGTTCACCATTGTGGAAAGCAGGAGAAATACTAGAAAACGGAATATTATTTATGGTACAGGCTCTGAAAAAATACATAATGTGAAATTAACAGCGGCTCCTAGAATAGAGCACATTTTTGTGTCGCGCTTTGCAGCAGAAGTTACAGTCCAACATATTGAAGACCATTTGAAATCTCTTAATATCAAGAATTATGTTTGTGATCAATTGAAACCCAAAAATAATACATACGCTTCATTTAAAATAAGTCTACCTGTCTCGTATCACGAAATTATAATAAATCCTATCAATTGGCCTGTGGGCATTCTGATAAATAAATTCTACATGAAAAAAGTTCTGACTGGGAGTAATTTTTTAGGCAATCCACCAACGAAAAACAATTCTCCCTGAGATCCCCACAGCAAATTAAAATCTTCAATATAAATATTCGTAGTCTACGTAATAAAAGTAGTGAATTGGAAGTTTTTCTACAAGATCACATTCTCTCTCTAAATATTATTTGTTTAACTGAGCATTGGTTAAACCTTCACGAAATTGAGAACTACCAATTTGACAATTTTAGTTTAGCTAGTTATTACTGTAGATCAGATATAGGGGGCGGTGGTACTGCCATCTACATCCAATCAAGTATCACCACTGTTGCTACCACTTCAAGTGTTTCTGTAAATGAACAGCATTTCGAATACTGTTGTGTACAATGTAATTTCGATAATTTTGAATGTATAATTGTAAGTTTGTACAGATCACCATCAGCAGATATTGAACTGTTCTTCAATTGTTTATCAGATCTCTTATATGAACTTTGTTTCAATAATTTTGTTTTTGTTTGTGGTGATCTTAATATTGACGGCATGAAATCAAACCATAATTTTGATACGTTAAATAACCTTTTTAATTCTTTTGGTATGATATCATGTGTATCAGGTTATAGCAGAGTGGTTGGCTCAGCTAAGTCTCAAGTTGACCATATCTTTTCAAATATTGATTGTCACGTTCTCAAAGGTCATACAATACACTCTATTTTGTCAGATCATTTCTGTCAAGTAGTTACTATTTCTTATTGCCTACCTGCAGATAAATCAACTGTCTATAAAAGAATTTTTAGTCAAAGAAACAATAATTATTTTTGTTATCTACTTAGTACAGAAACCTGGCAAGATATTCCAAATGTAAATGATGTTAATACTAAATTCGATATATTTCATGATTATTTTTTGCACTATTTTGATACTGCTTATCCTGTAACCAAATTTCACACCCAAAAATCGAAAAAATCATGGATCACTGACAACATAAAAACTGAACGTAACAAACTTCACGATCTATATAAAATATGTGTTCAGCATGATTCTCCTAATCTTCATCAGTACTTCCTCAACAGGAAGAAGCAATACAGTGATTTGTTATTAAATACAAGAAAAGATTCTAATGAAAATTTCATATTGAAATCTCAGAACAAATCCAAAGCAGTATGGTCTGTCATTAACAAAGAGTTCAATAAAAATACAAACAAACGAGATCTTCAATTGAAAAATTCATCTGGAAATCTTGAAAATAATCCGCAGAATATTGCAAATATGTTTAGTGAACATTTTGGTAAAATAATTGGTAACGTGGATACTGCCACTAGCAGTCCTGAAAGAGCAATCATTGTAAATCATAGCTTCTACTTGACATCCACAGATATGCATGAGGTGTCCTCAATAATTCGTCAAATTTGTAGCAAAAACTCTTCTGGCTTTGATGAAATTCCCTGCTCTGTGCTGCGTATTGCTGAACCTTACATTACGCTTCCCTTGAGTAATATAATAAATTTATCTCTAGAAACTGGAGTCTTTCCCGATAAACTGAAAGTTGCCAAAGTTATACCCATTTTCAAAAAGGGCTCAAAGGTGAATATGAATAATTATCGTCCGATTTCACTGTTATCAGTATTTAGCAAAATATTCGAAAAAATAATATACTCACGCCTAATCTCATTCTTGAATAGATTTGAAGTTGTGTCAGAGCACCAATTTGGATTCGTACCTAATAGAAGCACAATTGATGCTATATTTAATAATATCAATTTCGTTGCGAGTTGTTTGGATAAAAAGAAAACAGTGGGAGGAATTTTTTTTTATTTGAGTAAGTCTTTCGACTCTCTAAATCATGAACTGCTCCTCAACAAATTGTATAATTTTGGAATTAGAGGCACGGCTCAAAAATGGTTCTCTTCTTTTTTATCGGGAAGGACACAGTACGTTAATATTCAAAATTATGGCAGTATTATGAAAATAAATTCAAACTTATCATCAGTTGTCAGAGGTGTGCCGCAGGGCTCAATACTTGGTCCTATTTTGTTTATATTATATGTAAATGATCTTGATGTCACTTTAGATTGCAATAAATTATGTCAGTTTGCTGATGACACCTCCTGTATAGTGAGTGCTGATTCCGTAGCCCAGTTTTCGTTACTAGCAAAAAACTCAATGGTTTCAATGTCAGAATGGTGTGCTAAAAATCACTTGATACTTAACTTCAGTAAAACTTATCTAATTTTATTTAACATACGTAATGAAAATTTCGAAAATCCTCTTGTATATTTAGATAAGAAATCAGTTCCTACAGCTCCAAGTACTAAATTCTTAGGTTTATTCATTGATCCTGACTTGAAGTGGCAAAGCCAGATTCATCATTTAACAGCTCAATTATCCACAGCCTTCTATGCAATTTATAAAATAAGAAACATAGTACATATCAGCACACTGAAAATTTATTACTTTGCGCATGTGGAAAGTAGGTTAAGATATGGTATTATTTTTTGGGGAAACAGCCCTCATGTTCAAAAAATATTTATCGCACAGAAAAAAATTGTCAAATGTATGATAGGTGCTTCACTAAGAGCTCATTGCAAGAGAATTTTCATTGAATTGGGAATAATGACAGTTGCGTCATTATATATTTATGAAATTGTTCTATTTGTTAGAAATAATGGCTTAGTATTTGTACGCAATAAGGATATGTATGTTAATATGCAAACAAGAAATTGTGATAATTTAAGTGTTCCCGTTCACAGGTCATCTTTCTTTGCCAATAGTACTTACAACATGGCAATAAAAATATACAATTCTCTGCCAAGCCAAATTAAAAGTATAAACAATTTAAAAGAATTGAAATTAAATTTGAAACAATTTCTTGTGAACAATAGTTTTTATAGTGTTAATGAATATTTAGATTGTATTTTCAATTAATCTTTGTTTGACATTGTTTGACAGACAATAAAGTATCATTATTATCATTATTATCATTATTATCATTATTAACGTATTTGAAAATGAACGGAAAAGCAAACGGTAATTTAGGAATGCATTGATCAAGGACCCAATCCATGACAATTCTGCTAATAATGGGACTCAGTTTACTTCCCATTGGACAGCCAAAAATTTGCTGGTAATATTGTCCATTGTAGATGAAAAAAGTATTGTTAAAAATGAAAGTGACTAGATCGATGAAAACATTTTTTGAAATATCCGTATGATGTTCAATGGCTTCCCAATTTAAAGTAATTATATTAATAACAAGTTCTAATGGAATATTGGTGAAAAGGCTCACTACATCCAAGCTTATTAGGACGAAATCATCTGGTAATTGTAAATTCTGAATATTTTCAGCAAATTGAAAACTGTCTTTGATAAAATAGCGCGTCTCGCCTTCAATTGAAAGTGATAAAATTTCTGTTATAAACATACACAAATTAGACGTAGGAGAAAGGATCGACGGAATTATTGGTCTGACTTTTAAATCTTGTTTATGAATTTTAGGTAAGCCATAAAATTTGGCACTTTGAGCATTATATATAGTTAGTGATTTAGCAACTATATCTGAGATAAACTTTTTTGACTTAAGCTCACTGATCTTTTTATTACATCTATTCTGTGTAGAAGTTGTCGGATCTTTATCAATTTTTTTATAATATTTAGGATCATCTAAAGCTGAAAGGCAAAGAGAATTATAATGTTCTTTATTCAAGGCAACAGTTACGTTACCTTTATCAGAGTTAACAATTATAAGTTCTGGGTTATTTTTGAGAGAAACTTTTGCATTATTAAAGAGTTTTCTAGTGATGGTATTGCAGGATTGATCTTTATTAAAAAAATTGGTAACAATGTTCGTTGCTCTAGCTCTCAGAATGTTCTGATCGCCTTTGCAAGCGTTAACCACTTGTTCAACATCTGCCAATAAATGTCTTGTTTCTCAGGAATAATGCAAAACTTTTTTCCCAGAGATAGAAATTTTTTTATGTCTTCAGGAATTGCTACTGTTGACAGATTTTTAAACCAAGTATCTTTCGCTTTGACAGTGGTTTTCATTTGATCTTCAATCAATTTATTCAACTTTGATATATTTCTATTCTTAATTTTATTAAAGATAACATTATAACCTCTCATTTGCTTACGTTTGAACTCAACAAAGGTAACTGTAGGTAAATTTTGATCGCTGGTGATAGAATTTTCAATAGAAATTTAATCTCTTTCAATTGAACGCAATAACTCGTTAGTTATATTAATTCAATATCCCTGATGAAGTAACAAAATTGTTACGAAATATTGGACTTTAAATAAAAATAACATCTAAATGAAACTTTTCTGCTGAAGTGTTTCTGCCCTACAACTACCGTAATTTCCGTTAAATTATTGTTTTATCTTTCAACAAGTCGGTGTTACTTCTTTTCAACAACATGTAAAATGACATTTGGAGAAAAGAACAGTTATTCTTTTAACTAGTATAATAGTATATTTTGTGGCTAGGGACGAAACAAGACGATTTCAGCTAAGGGCTGCCCGAGCAAAGCAAGGGCTGGCATCACCCTCGGCTGAAATCGTGTTTTGTCTCGTGCCACACACTGTATTTTTCATAATACCTGCATTGAAACTTTCCATATTACAAATTTGACATAACAAAAATAGTATATTGTGTGGCTAGGGACGAAACAAGACGATTTCAGCTGAGGGTGAGTGTTGCTTGCCCGAGCGAAGCGAGGGCTGGCATAACCCTCGGCTGAAATCGTGTTTTGTCCCGTGCCACACACTGTATTTTTCATAATACCTGCATTGAAACTTTCCACATTACAAATTTGTCATAACAAAGTAAATATTTTTCTTTTGATCTCGCAGGTAACAAGTCGAGAATAGCTGCTTGTGCTTTATCAATAAGATGTTGTGGTGTACTTGAAATTGTCGTATTAATCCTTTTTTTCTTGGAACTAATCGTCTTTTCAATTTAATTTACAGTTACGAATACAACAACTGTCAAATTATCTTAGGTTATATGATTTTCATTTAGAGATTGACAATGAACAAATGCGACTCTGCCAGGGATAAAACGATGTAAGAAACAAATTCAGCGGGCAGAAACAAGCTTATTTTTCCCCTCGGGCAGAAACAAGCCTGTTCCTGCCCGGCTACACTCGTATTTGTCTTGATTCGACTGACAAAACAGGCGTTGAAACGCGTTGTTTCAATGCAGGTATTATGAAAAAAAATTTACATCTTGGGATGAGTAAGTTTACTGTACAACGCGAAAAATTGTAATAACATTTTCTCTTATCAATTATATAACAATATATTCATTTCAGGAGGTTTAAAATAGTTATTTTAGGCATGAACATGAATAATATTGATTAGTAATTTCATTACAGGTCTAATATAATTGGAGAACTGATTTATTAATTATTTTAAAAGTGAAACATTGTACTAACCTCAAATTACTGATGTGACAAAAATCAAAAATTGAATTCCATGTGCTTGGAATCGTGAAAAATCATTTCAGGGCTACCAACATGAAAGAGATAGTTCCACTCAAAAAAAAAATTGGAGTAACTAGTAGTTGGGAGATACAAGCTATGAAACGTGGTGTACTTTTTGTACTTGCCCAAAAAATTGATGCTTTTTGTACAGTTGCCATGGCAACGTATTGGAATACCAAAATGGACTACTCTTGCATATAGTGTAGTGTCACAATATGACGTCTTATTCATGCAATAGAAAAAAAAATAATATTCTGTAATAAGTGCAGGGGAATAGTGATTTTGAAACTAATACAAATTCTTCAAGACGATCGAAACTGTGGTGATCATCAACACACATACACACATGTTTTTTATTTGATCATCAACACACATGCACACATATATTTCATTTGATCATCGACACACATACACACGTACATATTTCATTTAGTTGTAATCTGTATATAGTATTGTATTTTATTTTAGCTAAGTCTGTACATTCCTTATTCATACTGTCTCTCTCATACTAATATTTTGCGTCTCAGTTTTCTATTTTTCTATGTTTAAATTTTGTATTTTTGGTGCTTATGAAATTGTAACTTACTGGTTTTTTGCTACCTGCATTCTTTCCTAACTCCTTCTAGAAAAATAAAAAGCGGTATGACACCCAGGGTTTTCCTCCAAGTAACGAGCGGAAGGCCAGTTCATCTCCGCCGTTCGTTGCAATATTACCGAACTAAACATTATTTCTTTTCCCTCCAATTCAATTTTATTAAATTATTAAATAGTCGGTCTAGTTTATTTCCACATCATAACGTCCTCCCAACAGTGGTGACCCCGACGTGATTATCTGTGACTTTTTTTTTTTTTTTCCTCATCGCGATCGCGAGTGATTGAGTGAGTCAAAGTTTGTGTGCGTGGACTTGTGAAGTGGGAAGTGAGAACTAAACAGTATAATGTCTTCACCGCCGGTAAATGAGCTAGTGGCCGACGTCGAGAATGCTCTTTCGGTCAATCGCGTGGCAGTGCGGATACCGCCATTTTGTGCTAACGATCCCGAAATGTGGTTCACGATGATGGAGAGCAGCTTTGCCTCAGCTGGAATTACCGCGGATGCTACGAAATTCGGATATGTGACCGCAGCTTTAGACGCTCGGTATGCGATAGAAGTGCGCGATGTGATAGTGAATCCGCCGTTGATAGACGCTTACGTCAAGCTCAAAAATGAGCTAATCAAAAGACTCAGCTCGTCGCCAATTACTGGAGCACGAAGAAATTGGTGACCGGAAGCCATCACAATTTCTTCGCCATCTGCGCAGTCTTGCTGGCATGACCGTACCGGATACAATGCTGAGAACACTCTGGATTGGCCGACTGCCATCCAACATGCAAGCTATCCTTGCAACGCAGAAAGATGCTCCACTCGATAAGGTTGCGGAGTTAGCTGATGCGATTGCAGATTCCATAAACCCACGCGCAGCTATTGCAGAAGTCAATGCTACATCGTCGGCTATGAATAGCGTGGTAGCACAATTGCAACAGCTAACAATGTCACTAAGAAGCGAAATATCGTCGGTACGGCAAGAGATGGCCGATTTAAAAGCAACCGCAGGCAGAAGTTATCAGCGAGATACACGAACACGATTCCGATCTCGCTCACGAGCCCGTGAGCACGGTAAAGACGGAAAGTGTTGGTACCACTGGAAGTTTGGTGTCAATGCGCGGAAGTGTACTGAGCCGTGCGCGTTCAAACAGGGAAACGCCGGGGGCAGTCGTTGATGGCGGCAGACGATCCTTGCCCAACTTCAGCGCGCCGCATCTTTATAACGGATACCAACACAAAAACACAATTTTTGGTGGACACTGGTGCCGACTTGTGTGTGTATCCTCGCGCGTATCTCCGCGGGCCGCGAGAAAAGTCATCGTATGAGCTTACTGCGGCCAACGGAACAGTGATTGCGACTTACGGCATAGTCACATTAAATCTCAATGTCGTACTTCGTAGAGATTATACATGGAGATTTGTAGTCGCTGACGTCGCGAAACCTATCATAGGCGTTGATTTCTTAGCATTTTACGATTTGCTTGTGGATGTTAGAAATCGGAGGCTCATCGACGCAACCACACGCATCACATCCCAGGACGAAGCCGTCACGAAGGAAACATCAAGTGTAAAAACTATTTCTGGATCAACAACGTTCCATGAACTTATGGCAAAGTATCCAGAAATAACGCGACCCAACAGTCAAACAGCTTAAGCATCAAACCAAACATCATATCAGGACGACACCAGGCCCACCGGTGTCACACAAGCCTCGTAGGTTAGCTCCTGACAAATTAAATGCTGCAAAGAAGGAATTCAACAACATGTTGAAGCTTGGAATCGCCAAACCGTTGCAAAGCTGCTGGTCATCTCCACTTCACATGGTTCCTAAGCACGGCGAAGAGTGGAGGCCGTGCGGCGACTACCGTGGCCTCAACGCACGAACGGAACCTGACCGTTATCCAGTCAGACATATACAAGACTTTGCTCAGACTTTGGCTGGTAAGAACATTTTTTCAACCATCGATCTGGTTAAAGCCTTTAATCAGATACCAATCGCGGTAGAAGATGTTCCGAAGACGGCAATAACTACGCCGTTTGGATTATTTGAGTTCGACTTCATGACTTTTGGACTACGCAACGCAGCTCAAATGTTTCAGAGGTTTATCGACGAAGTCCTCCGAGACCTGGATTTCTGTTATGCGTATATCGATGACATTCTGGTCGCGTCATCCTCATCAAGTGAGCATCTGAAACATCTGCAGATTCTGTTTGAGCGGTTGCGAGACTACGGAGTGGTTATAAACCCTGCGAAGTGCGTTTTCGGCCAACCATCAGTAAAATTTCTTGGCTACCTAGTCAGTGCCAGTGGTACTCAACCTCTACCGAACAAAGTCGAAGCTATTCGTGCGTTCCCACGCCCGGACACGGTTAAAAAGCTTAGACAGTTCTTAGGGATGTTGAATTTTTATAGAAGATTCATCCCTAAAGCGGCTGAGATACAAGCACCTTTAAATGATCTGTTGTGTGGAAACATAAAGGGCAAAGCACCTGTGACGTGGACACAAGACACAAAGGCTACGTTCGAGGCTTAAAAGGAGAGCTTAGCTCAGGCAACTCTGTTAGCTCATCCAAAGGGAAATGCGCCATTAGCCATCTTTTGTGACGCATCTAATTTCTCGGTCGGGGCAGCTCTACAACAACGAGTCGATGACGTATGGCAACCACTTGCATTCTTTTCACGGAAGTTGAGTGCAGCAAAGCGCAATTATTCAGCGTATGATCGGGAGCTTCTGGCAATATATGCAGCTATTAAATATTTCCACTACATGGTGGAAGCCAGAACATTTTCTATCTTCACCGATCATAAGCCGATCACATACGCCTTCCAAAAGAAAGACAGTCAGTGCACACCACGGCAGTTCCGCTACCTTGACCTTATCGGTCAATTTTCTACCGATATACGTCACATATCGGGAGAGGAGAATGTTATCGCTGATGCTCTTTCTCGAATAGAGGAGATTGAACCTGTGTTGGATTTCACAGCACTGGCAGCCGCACAGAAAGATGATGTAGAGCTGAGGAATTTGCTGAACGACGAATCCTCAAGTCTACAATTTAGACTCGTCAAAATGCCAGACACAGCCACTTCAGTCATGTGTGACATCACCACGACCACAGTACGACCATTTATACCAGTCCTGTTCCGTAGAGCAGTATTCAACACCATGTCTCATCCTGGTGCCAAAGCGACGGTCAAACTCGTGTCACGACGTTACGTATGGCCGTCGATTAAAAAGGACTGTAGAATGTGGACTCGCAGCTGCCTACAGTGTCAACGAGCGAAAGTCACTCGTCATGTGTCAACAGCACCAGGTATATTTCCACTTACATCACGAAGATTCGAGCATGTGCATCTCGATATCGTTATCATGCCGATGTCCGATGGTTGCAGATATTGTCTGACTTGCGTGGATCGCTTTTCTCGTTGGCCAGAGGCAATACCAATGGAAGATCAAGAGGCCGCAACCGTTGCACGTGCATTCTACCACAATTGGATTGCAAGGTTTGGCACTCCGCTGCGAATCACCACCGACCAAGGACGGCAGTTTGAGTCGAGTTTGTTCAGACAATTGAATTGTCTAACAGGTACGAAACATTTTCATACTACAGCGTATCATCCGGCAGCCAACGGCATGGTGGAGAGGTTTCACCGCCAGCTCAAAGCAGCCATTAAATGATATGCGAACTCCCGGTGGACCGAAGTTCTTCCTATGGTCATGCTAGGTATTCGAGCAGCATGGAAGGATGACCTACAAGCTACAGCAGCAGAGATGCTGTATGGAGAAGCAGTCCGTCTACCCGGTGAATTTTTAGCAAAGTCGCTGAATGTCATCGGAGAAGATGCAACTAATTTTGTGCAAACATTGCGCCAGCATATTCAGAGCCTTCGTCCGGTTAATGGATCTAAGCACGGAGAAAAGGCTACTTTCGTGTTCAAAGACCTAGCGACAACCAAACATGTATTCGTTCGGTATGACGGCCCGAAGAAACCGCTCCAACAGCCCTATGAAGGTCCGTTCAAAGTAGTGTCAAGGTCTGACAAAACGTTTGTGGTACACATCCGTGGCCGCGACATTACAGTTTCTATTGATAGGCTCAAACCAGCTTATGTCATGGCAGACAGCGATGTCATAAGTGAAGATGAGATGTCAGATGACAGCAGTGTCACACCTCCAACCGTTGATCTCCGTCAATCCGAATTCCAGCCTGATGGAGAAGTTTCACCAGGACGCTGCACGCGATCAGGAAGACGAGTTCGATTCCCAGATCGTTTCCAAGTCTCGTGATCCCAATCACTGGCAGGAGGGTACTGTGGTGATCATCAACACACATACACACATGTATTTCATTTGATCATCAACACACATGCACACATATATTTCATTTGATCATCGACACACATACAAACGTACATATTTCATTTAGTTGTAATCTGTATATAGTATTGTATTTTATTTTAGCTAAATCTGTACATTCCTTATTCATACTGTCTCTCTCATACTAATATTTTGCGTCTCAGTTTTCTATTTTTCTATGTTTAAATTTTGTATTTTTGGTGCTTATGAAATTGTAACTTACTGGTTTTTTGCTACCTGCACCCTTTCCTAACTCCTTCTAAAAAAATAGAAAGCGGGATGACACCCAGGGTTTTCCTCCAAGTAACGAGCGGAAGGACAGTTCATCTCCGCCGTTCGTTGCAACATTACCGAACTAAACATTATTTCTTTTCCCTCCAATTCAATTTTATTAAATTATTAAATTATTAAATAGTCGGTCTAGTTTATTTCCACATCATAACGTCCTCCCAACAAAACGAATTTCAGAATTTGCATAGAGTTTCAGAATCCACAAGTCCTCTTATTACAAAGTGATTATTTTATTCTCCAATAGTTATTTACATTACAAGATGCGAAAGTATACTTTTTTGTGTGAGGTGGTATTTGAATGGCCGAGGTGAAGCCGAGGCCGTTCAAAACCTCCGAACACCTGAAAGGGCTTTCGCATCGTGTGATGTATTAAATTTTTTCTGCTACTGTTCTATATGTATATTGATATTTAATAATGATTATTATATTTGAAAAAATGTTATGGAGGCTGTTTCACCTGTCTAAAATTATCCATAGCAACGGTTTATTTACAATGTTATCTGTCATCAGCGCCTGTCAAAGATTTTGAGTTTCAATAATTTAGTGCAACATTCCATTTGATCGATTTAAAATGATAACAGAAAAATGAAAATGGCATTCAAAAGGCAGCTAACAATGCATGTGCCTCACTTCTTGCGAATAAATCCAAAGGTACAATCAAACATACAGCATATTTTCTAAATGGCTTGCTGATAAAAACGTTACTCGAATTGACGAAAATGTAATGCTTCGGGTGTCGATATTTTGGATTTAAAGACCGGATGGAAGTCTTCTTCGTAAAATAATGAAATTGAAATTTCTAAAAAGGTGTTACATGAAATTCACATTAATATTTCCTCAAATAAAGAAACAGTGACAAATATGAGTTTTGACGTAATTCAAAATAATAAAAATCTCCCAATACAAAGTGAAGCAGTTAATAATTCAAATAATATTCCTACCATGACTTTTTCCAATTGTTCAAATTGCATAATTACTTAAAACCAATAAATAGATAAAATTAAATTAAATAGATTGGATAAAATCATATTATTGTTATAAACTACTTATTTATTTGAATAAATAATGAAATTTCCAATATATTTGCATTTTTTCAAACTTTTACTTTTTTGTCCAGGCCCCGAAAGTATTACTTTCGTAGCTAGCAACGCATAGCAACGAGGTAACACGAAGGTTTGCTTTCGTTATCGTTCGAGTTGCCAGGGCTACAAAGCTCACTTATTTATACAGTAGCAGAAAAATGTCATTTCAGGTACTCCTTAGGTTGTCTTTAGTGAAGTTATTTTTTTTCTGGACACATCCATACAATAAATTATATATCATCATGATACGTCGTATTTATTCAATATGGTGTCTCTTGTTTCCATGAAAACGATAATAGAGCTCTTCTTTCTCTATCAAAATAGAAATTAAAACTCATTCAAAATCTGAGTAGATGCCAATCTCGACTTTTTATTTGAAGAGTGAATTTTTTGTTATCCGAAGTCAGAACGACAATTAAATGGAGAATTTGAAGTTTGATAACAAAATTGAATATGTCCCCAGTTATACATATTATAAAAGATTTGTGGATGCACTACCGTATGTGTGAACTCCAAATATTTAACAAATGTTATAAATATATGTAGTAATGAGAATCTAAATTCTGCTCTTTCATTTACTCATGCTGCGTCTAATACTACTTATTGATTAAGGCGTTATGTAACAAAATATCAATGACACTATATTCACTTGAAGCGTTAATAAACGGCATTAGACATTATAGTGTGGTCCCGAGCATTACGAGTACAAGTCTAGAAGACTATCTTGTTGCTGCTCTTATAAAGAAAACTCCTTTTTTGTTATATATCATATATTGTTTGTGGTGATTTAAATGGCTGAATAAATGTGAAAAGAAATACGTCTGGTGATATTCCTGATAGGTTTGGTGATAGTCTAGTGAATGAAAACGAAGAGAAGTATTTTTGTTTAAAACAGAATTTCCTCTTTTCAATTTGCTCATTTGTATCTTATACATGGGGAACTTTAGTGTAGAGTAGAAGAAATATGATCGATTTGATTATGAATGACGAAGGATTGAGGAATATTATTCTTAGGAAAGTGAAGTGTGGTTGTGGTGCGGATCTTGCAGATCTTGGTACGAATGATTACTATTTGGATGTTTCACGTTCGGCTGGATGAATGGAGGCGAATAAGAAGGAAAGGCTCTGGTAGAATACGTCGAGTGAAGACTAATCTATTTCCAAATAACAATGTTAGGTGCATGTGCATACTACGTTTATGATGATTGTTATTTGGCTACAGACCGATGAATGGTGAAATTACCGATGAATGGTGGAATTAGGAAGAGAAAGAAGCAATTACAAAGAAAAAAAAATTGAAGAATCATCTAGATAATGAAAGCGCATTTTTGACAGCTTATGAATGCTTGTTATTTTAGAGATTTCGCAAATTACCATCTCCCACAATTACTGAGCTTGAATTTAAGCAGTTTGGGTAAACTTACGAAGCAGCAGCTTCCATTTAGTACTAGTTTCAGGTTAACTACTTGATGGATACATAATTTATGCATGTACAAACTCAAAAATACCTTTTAATCTTCATTGTTTAGTTATTGACTGACGGGAGGTCATGTGCTGTACCTTCAAATAATAATTTGATCTTTATCTTCATTAAAATCTAATATATATTAAGAGAGCTATATCAACTTCAATCTAGAATAAACATTTTTTTCGTATCTATTCTACAATTGCTGCATTCAAACCTCTTAGCCTCATTGAAAATGGGTAAGTGTTATTCAATGAGTCACTTACTTGTATTGGTATCTTTTGGTGAGCCAAATATTGCAAATTATGGCTAATGCTGGATCTTGGAATTATCAAGCTGACTGTTCGATTAACAGACAAGAAAAAAGACCAAAAGTGAACAAATTTCCATCCAATAATAATAATTCATTCTAATAAGCTTCAAATTCGTGTCAAACAAGTCATTGAATGAATCCCGGACAGACTTGACAACTGTACATAATAGTAGTGACACGTACGGCTAAAGTTGTAACTAAATTTTTATCCACTTGAATAAACTTTAGTTGCCATATCCCTAATGTCATATATACCTATGGGCACTGTTTTGCCTGAAACAAGTAATTGAATAATTGAATCTTCCACAATCACTGAACTTGAATTAAAGCAATTTGTGCAAACCTACGAAACAACAGCTTTTATTTAGTACCTGTTTCAAGTCTGTAAATAGTATAGTTGCTGAGAACTCAGCGTCACGCCAGCCAGCCAGCCAGCCAGCGAGCCAGACAGCTCAAGTGAATATAATAGCACTTTTTTCAAAAAATGCGCTAGAAAGCGAATTTGAGATTTTAGCTTTGAAAAATTCAAGTAGTAGGTAGTGTATGTGGTGAATTTTTGAGGGAAGAAATTGGCAACAGGAACTAAAATGTGTTCTGATGAATCAGTGAGAAGTTGATAAATGGTTTTTAAACAAACAGAAAACTGTTTTTTTGATCTCCATTCCGCACTTGTATCGGAATATACTATTATTCAGTGTCAAAAGACTGGAAGATGGTAATGTTGGGGAAGTGGAAGCTTTCAAGATTACGATAGGAGATTGTTTTAAAATCAATCTGATGATAAGGGAAAATGGTGTGGATATTCCAGAAGTTCGTAAAATAGCTGGTAGCGTTAAAGATAGTCGGTAATATGCGAAGTACAAATGGGAGTGAAAATATATTGAATACTAGTGAAGCTGATTGTGGCATTCATTAGAATGAGGTTAGCTATGGATTGATGTGTTTAAAGAATGGGAACGCCCTCGGCTGGATGGTTTGATGATTGTTGTAATGACTAGTTCATTTGTTCACATTCCGATTGAAACGTTATGGTTTCCCTGGTTATTGAAAAAAAGTTGTTATTTATCCTTTATCCAAAGGCAAAGCACTTCAAATGAATGTATCAATTTTCAAGCGTAAAGTCTATTGAGTGTGATCGTGGAATTGTTGAGGTTGATTTTAAATCAGAGGTGCGTGCTTCATCAATTTCTAAGATACAAGATATGCAAGGAGGATTGTTGCCTGAGACAGAATGTGATGGTCAATTTTTTTTCCGAACGATTGTCGAGGAGTCCTTTGGGAAGTACCAGAAGCAGTTTTGTGGCTCTCTCGATCTTTGAAGAGTATATGATAGAGCTCTTCGATATAAATTTTCTCGTGAATTACGGTATGGCTGGAAATTTATTGCGTACGATTCGTACATTGTATAGGCTACGTGCATGAAGTCTACTAGCGCCTCTAGTGGGCAATGGAGAACGATTGAACTCCCATTTTATCATTGTTTCATACCTATAATTCTTTAAATGTACTAATATTATTCAATTCAGCTGTGTGCGTATAATATAATTTTCATAGCATGAAAGGTACGTTGGAATTATTTATTTTGAGTATTTTTTTCTTCAATTATAACGTACCTATTGGAGAAAACGTCTCAATTCGTCCAAATTGACAGGATAACCTGAAATTATGACGCCGATGATCTTGCGGATTGGGTGTGTAGGTATCAGACACTGTATCCCTTCTACCGAAGAAGCATTGAAGAAAAGCGTAAAATTAGTTTTGCTATATTAAACATGTTGAAAAATATGTTGCTGACAATATTAACAACAAAATTATTGCGAACTGCATCCGACAAACTTCTATCACTAAAACACCTCACAAATTAGAGATAGAGATAAATTCATGAATCCAAAATAAACGACAAATGTTTCCAATTTCACAATTGAATTACAAACATCTTTGTTATATAGATTTATAATGAAAGACAGATAATACTCTATTTACCGCTTTGATCCACTTCAATCGGTTTTTTATGTTATAAATGCGTACATGAAATCTATGAAACTATATTCTACTTGAATCATCTTCAACACAACAGCCTGAAACAGAACAATCGTTTTCCTAAGTTTTATATGCAATTATTTTCACTTTTAAACTTCAATGGTCGATTACGTATTCTAAGAAATGGAGTTCAATGGTTACAATGGTGCTCATCATAAGCGCTCGCATCGATATTTGTTCAAACTCCGCCCCCTTGCACATAGCCTATAAAGGAACTGTAGTTCCAGTTCGGGTTGATGGTAGATTGAGTGAATAATTTAGTATTGATGCTGATTTGAAACAGAGTGATGGTATGATTATTCAATTTGTATATGGATATGTTACTGCAATAGGCTTTGAAGGGCTTAGATAGTGTACATATTGGTGAGCATATTCAGATAACGTTGTTGTTTCCAGTAGAAGTAATGAACAAAAAAAAAAAATATCCCATTTTGAGTGTTGATAAATTGGAAGTTGTTCAAGAGAAATGATTCGGAGACTAATTATTCTGGTGAATAGCGTGAATAGGTTCATATATCTTGATAGTGCAATGTCGAATTATGAGAGAATATACAAGCAGATTAAGAGAATATTTGATGTTTGTAAGATTTTGTGTGCTTTAGGGACGTTTTCACGGCAATGTTTTAAGATTGAATATATAAAATGGAATATGAGGAGAGATCCGCACGATAGAAATATGTTGATTGTCCCCAAAAATTAGACATTCCTCTCTATCTAGTAAAATCAAGAGCTAAATTGAACCAAAGGATCGCAAGAATATGATTTACAAAGTTGATTGTGATAAATTAGGTAATATTTGTATTGGAGGAGCTTATCAAACTCTTTCAAAAATATTAGGTCAACATAATTATAATAATAGACTTATGAATCCGGACCACAGCGCTCTCCCGAGACACCAGCAGGCAGCAAGAGACTGGTCACATTATAAATTTGAGGAGACATTAAATTCTCTCAATAATAGAGCTTCACAACTTTTGTCTGATGGCTTGCACTGAATTTTAATCGCATCGAGTGCCATGAATCACTAAACTGACGCAAGAAGCCATTTGATATTCCCACACATTTTTACTCACTTGTACTACGTACAAGGAAGTATTGTGGAACCGACAATATTTACCTATCGAGATTCTGATGGAAATATCCGTTTTGAGCATCCCTGAAACCATTTTGACTATTTTTGGCTTGATGTCGGTACGTATGTTCGTGCGTGCGTACTTTCGTTTGTTCGTGCGTCGCAAATCTCAAAACTGGTTGAACGTAAAATGTTGAAATTTTGTGTTTAAGGCTGGTATAGGGTCTAGTTGTGCATCTCGCATTATGGTTCCAATCGTCTGTATCGGAAGTGCACTTTACTTAAAACTTTTTTCGAATTTTTCTAATAAATCCAGAATGATCAAGCGTAGGATGTCGAAATTCAGTATTTGAGCTTGATGTTGTATCTGCTATTTTTGTTTGAATCGGTCAAGCCAGAATTGCACTCTACTTGAAACTTTTTTTCAAATTTTTTGCATAAATCTAGAATGATGAGCCATATCATATTGAAATTTAGTGTTTGAACTTCTTGTAGCATCAAAAAAGTTATCTACTATTTTTGTATCAATAGGCTGAGCCGGAAGTGCAGAGTCTAAGTATAACATGACATTCAGAATTTGCCGTATAAAATAATCAGTTTAATTGAAATGAAAAGAAAAGGTGGGCAATGATGATCTGTTGTCAATTTTTGGATTTTGTTTGACATTTTACATATCAGAATATTATTAAAATTATATCAATTATTTTCTGGAGAGACAGAAAACTCTATTGAATTAATTTGTGTATATATCAAATGATGTACAAGTAAGTCACGTGATGTTCACGTCAGATTTTTTTAGTAGGTACATATGCACGACCTACAGATGCGTTTCTTATTTCCGATTTACCCGTATTTCATCATTCTATCACCATCCATCAAGGTGATTAAGTTCATCGCGATATTGCACCCCCAACATGTGTAGAAGTTCTTCGCCAACCTCAGTTGTTATGGTGGTTCTCTAATTATGTAGCCCCATTTTTCCCCTCTACCAACACGTGCTTTGCACTGTTGTTTTCATTATTCAAATTTTTCAATTCAATATTTTTATATGAAGGACAATAATTCAATCGTTCGGAACGTCCAAATAGAAAAGACCATGAAATAAAGGACCATTTTCAAATTTTTTTTGAAAAATTGCCTTTGATTGATCCTTAAGCCTCCTGAAATTGACTTCATAATCTAATCCAAGGATCCTCAACGTTTTTAGATAAATCTTCAGTGAATTTAATCTCTACTATGGTATGAATTTCACTTTTACTGCTGTATAATGATGTACCTTACATCAAAATCTAAGGTAAATATTTGTGCCATGTATTCTGTTATCACATCATCCTTTATTATCATTTGCATTGTGACTGATTTCTTATACATAATCGCAGAATTTGTTGTTATCCTGAATATACATTATCATCTGTAGTAGCCTAAAATACACATGAAGTTGATTCCAATGAACATTTCGGACTACAACATCCAATTTTAATTCAATTTAAGTAGATATACGTGAAAGCATTAGGGAAATAATGATAATCAAGAGACTTCATCTAATCAATACAACAGGCAATTATATGAAGCCACATTTAACACAATTTGCAGGAATATCAAGCTTTGCGTCCCTTGCAATTTTCGCAGTAGGCCTTTAAATGAGATTGAGGGTGTGGTAGACCTTTAAGCATGACATCAATTAATTCTATTATGCCCGTACTTATAGTCGAAACTCAATCTCGTTCTTGAGTATTACTTGGCCAAGTCGAGGCGAAGTCACAATAGATACTCACTTGATAATCTATCTTATAGTCGATACTTGAGATTTCTTGTTTTTGACATATATTTGATTGATATGTTTGACGTCCATGACAGTATTTGCGGAATATTCCTAGTTTGTCTGTTGAATTTGATCTATTTTTGGATAATTTGATTGGAAAGGTAAGTTTCAGTTAATATGTGTACCTCTATGGCATATATCCATGTTGGAAATACAAATGTCAAAAATAACTGACACGAATACTTAAGCACGACTCAAGGTAGCCTTGCAGTAGACTCAAGTAAAGTCGGAGTCAAGCAAACGCGAGGTATTACTCTGTAGCCAAGTAACGACTATTGGTAATATTCGCATACTTGAGCAATTCTCAAGTCTAAGATCAAGCGAAGCATTGACTATAAGTACGGGTATTAATTATGACCAAAATATGTACCACAAAGTACGAAGAATAAGATATGAATAAAACATGCACATATGTGTTATACTTATTTCATTTCGAGAAGGATAATTCTAATTATAAAAAAATCTGACAAGAACATTACGTGACTTACTTGAGCATCATTAGATATATTGATATACAAAATTATTCAAATGGTGGAAAGATGTACTTAGTCGTGACGAATCATAAACTTTATGTAAATCAACTTAGAACCAATTCGTATTCTCAAACTGATTTATGTGACACAAAATTAAAATTTAAAAGAAGTGGAAAAATAATAAAAAGTGTACAACTAGATGTTATAGAAGTGTTTAATATGCAATTTCAAGATTCTACGACTGAATGTTTTGAATTCTCTCAGCCGATTGGGTACAAAAATAAAAAATGATCATTAAGATGCCAACCATTTTGGATTGATGCAAAAATTAAAAAAAAGTTTCAAATAAAGTGCACTTCTGGTAGGTACAGACGATTGTAATCATAATGCGAGGTACAGAACTAGACCTTAGACTCAATTTAAAATTTCTTCATCGTTCGACGTGTTTTGAGATTTGCGAGTTACGAACAAACGTACATACATACGTACCAACATCAAACCGAAAATAGTCAAAATGGATACAGAGATGCTCAAAACGGATATTTCATAAAAATCTAGAAATGGGAATTTTTTTCAGTTTAACAATACTTACTTCTACTTTGTACAAGTAAAAAAAACATTCTAAGTTACGTGAAAAGTTCTTTGGATTATAAGGTCTATATTAAAGCGCGTTTACACGGTTCATTTTGGAAGATCACTCTCGATGAATCATCCAAAGATATTTTAAGAGTTTAAGTTTACATGGATCAACAAAAATGAGCTATTTAGTTCATTTCTAGGTGGCGCTAGATCAAATTGTACGTATAGGTGGCGGTAAACAGTGAATATCTTTTAAATAAACTTGCAATTGTCAAACATCGAACAACTAGAGAATTAAATGTGAAAAAAAAAGAACATCAATAGCTTATAGTGCACTTGATCGATCAAGTGATATTTCCTCAGCCATAGGGTACGGTTACTTGTCGTCAAGCTACGGGCACCTTCAGTTTTTGTACAAATTACGCCAAAAGGAAATCATCGGAAAGTTATAATTCAATGAAAACCTCACTGACTTTTTGTCCGTCGGTGAGATTTGACACCGTGATTTTTGCATTGAACTTTAAATAAATTAGTTGCTAAGTGATCAAAAAAAAATCGGGAAGTAAAGCCTGAGGCAAATTCTGGTGATCGATGCAAGATTATGTTTCTAGAAACATGGAATATTCTAATTTCTGGCGACAAACTCCAGATGCCATGATAGTCCGTGAGACAGCGCATAAATTTTTTGTTGATTACCGCTCACTTGAAACTTTGTGAGTGGCTTCATTGTGATGAGTCCGACAACTTTTTCATTTAGCAAAATTCTAGATTTGGGGGCGTTTACCCGCAAGGGCTGATTAATTGAAAGAATATTACCGTAATACTGATCTTCACACTAATCGAAGGATTTTTTGATAATAAAATGAAGGAAAAATATTGTCCGACATGAATATTGAGGTTACCGGTGAGTCCGACTTGTCATAAATACCAACATACTTACCATTAGTACCAACATACTTATGACAAGTGCGGCTTGTCGGATTCACCGGTAGCCTCAATATTCATGTCGGACAATATTTTTCCTTCATTTTATTATCAAAAAATCTTTCGATTAGTGTAAAGATTAGTATTACGGTAATATTCTTTCAATTAATTAGCCCTCGCGGGTAAACGCCCCCAAATCTAGAATTTTGCTAAATGAAAAAGTTGTCGGACTCATCACAATGAAGCCACTCACAAAGTTTCAAATGAGCGGTAATCAACAAAAAATTTAGGCGCTGTCTCACGGACTATGAGCCTTAATTCTACTGATTCATGGATACAGGTCGCGAGCTACTTCCATGTGTTTCATCTATTTATTTATAGAGTTACTTCTTCTCCTTGTGTTGCTTGACTATCAGTCATTTGTCAGCAAAAAGCCTGAGTTAACAATAAATATGAATACTGGAAAAACAAATATGGCACATGTCAAGTGTGTAGACCAGCAAGACCTGAACAGTATGCTATGAAGCATAAACATTCTAAAATGTCTATACAAGTCCTTTTCTAACTTCTAATTACTATTTAATGATAATTTTCCATTTGGTTGAACCTTTTTTTGCAAACATTATTAAGAATTGAGACAATGTTTATATATTTTGAATTATTCATACTGAGTATGCTATTAATGCTAGCAAACACAAAAAGTTCATTGCTACTAAAGAAAATCTCAGTAACTTTTGTTAAATTCATTATTATAACCCAGCAGTATGCATTGATATTATGGAATACTCAGCAAGATGTTTGAATCTGGGCATATATATATATAGAATTGCGACGGCATTATGCACAGAAATTTTCAAGAGTCTATAGATTTTGATCCATCACCAGAATCTATCGTTGATATTGACTCTCTTCTATTTATAAGCTCAATGAAGTAATGTGAAGGTGCAATCTTCATGAAAATTTGTAAATGAAGATATTCGAGATAATGAATTTTTTCTAAGAAATCTTACTAATATTTATTGAACACGCAGTAAATCTTTGATAACATTGAGCCATATGCTAAAGGGCTCCTAAATGCTCGATATACAAGAGAAATACTCAGAAACTTCATAAATATCTGTGGATCAGGAGACCAATATACACAAACAACAGAATTATCCACTAGCGTTCCAGCCCCAAATTTTGACAATAGAAGTGACTATAATTTGAGTAATTCCACATATAATCAACTTCTATTTGCTCAGCTAGAAGTGGGTAATAGAAATTTACCCTTTGTGATTATAGCTTGTATGATTACTTCTTGAAAAAGCGTTACTTTCACAGGAATTTAATTGAATCAAGATAGCGTTGACAGAGCAGAACTTGAATAGTGGAAGGCAAAGCATCGATTTTCAGAAAGATCATTTTTTATCAACAGGTAAGATCACTGACTATGTTATTAGCAAAAATAACCCTATACCTCTGATCATCATGCTACCTTTCTTAATAATAACCTTCTTCTTCTTCTGCCTATATCATCACAATCCTTGATAGATATAAGCTTGCTCTGCTATCTTCTTCCAAGACTCCTTGTCTTCAATTCTAACGTTCAATTTTCAACATTCATCTTTTTGAGATCTTCTATAATATCGTCTTCCCACCGTTTTCTTGGTCTACCTTCTGTTCTTAATTCCCACGGCTTCCAATTTGTTAACTTTTTGGCTACTCGTTTGTTGCCAATTCTCATTACGTGAATCATCCAATGTATTCGTTGCGTCTTGATGTATCGTAGAACATCTGCATGCCCTATTAATGCATCTAGTTTAGGATTCATTTTAATCCTCCACGATCCATCATTTTCCCTGGTTGGTCCAAATATCTTCCTTAACACTTTTCTTTGGTTTGACCTCAGCATACCTTCGCGTCTCTCTATTAGAGTCCATGTATCGCAACCGTATGTTATGACGGGTCTTAGCAGTTTCTTGATTTTTGACTTGAATGATCGACTTATGAGTTTCGATTTCAATAGCTCTTTATTTGCCAATGTAGCTTTGTTTCCTGCAGCAATTCTATGTTTTATTTCCTTTTCTATATAGTTTCTATACTCATCATTTTCACGATTCTTATTTCTTGTACTTCTTATGTATTTAGTTTTCTGGATATTTATTTTAAGGCCTACTTCATATGCTTCTTCTTTTCTATCTTGTCGAATACTCTATTCAGCTCATTTGTATCTCTTGTTGGGATTACTACATCATCCGCGTATGCTAATATTTGTGTACTTCTTGTATTTATTCGTCCTGAATTAGTTACTCCACTTAAAACAGTTGACAACACCAGATTAAATACTAATGCCGATAGTGAGTCTCCTTGTCTTACTCCACACCCAATATTGAAGCTATCTGTATATTTTCCTTGTATTGCTACCACTGCTTTTGCGTCTTGTAAAGTCATTCTGACCAGTCTTACAAGTTTTTTCTCACTATCAGGTTATGTATTCTTCTCCATGGCAGCTCCTCTCCATTCTTCTATAGTTCATTGTTGAAGCAGTTCATCATGGGTGCTTTATAATTTTTTCAATTTTTCATTACTTTCATCATGTCTTCGTAAGTGGATGTTCCAATTTTATGTTCAGCCGTGTTGAATTCTGTTTCAATATTGTCTTGATTGTTTCCATTCGTGTTCTCTTAGTCGTCAAGTAGTTCTTCTTCTTGATTTCTGCATGTTGTTGTACGGGTAAAATTTTCTTGCGTTCTTTTTTGTATTGTATTCTTTCAATTCTTCAAGTTTCTTATTCATCATATGTCGCTTCTTTTGTCTGCATAACTCACAGCCAGCTTTTCCTAATTCATCATACTTTTCTTTATTAATAATAATTACCTATGCATGAAAAGATTTGAGTTGAAAAACTAGAAATCTGACAACCGATCTGTTCGGTAGTATAGACACAACGAGGTAATATCCATACATATACAGAATACAGACTGTTATAAATACAATTTGACATGGCTGCGCCATTATCCGGGAAATATTGATTTTCTCGATATACAGTAACCTATCATTTTGTAAAATATCTGAAGAAGAAAATAGGCAAACTGGAAAAATTGATGAATAAATTCGGGAATACTGAAATAATATCTAAAGCCGAAGAATATCATCCCAAACTTCATTTTTGAGACATAAAATTGTCTAAAAAAGTAGATATCGCTCAATACAAGCTTCTTGCATTTCATCGTTCATAATACATTATCAAAACTTGTCATAAAAGTTACAAAATCCTCTTATTCTCAACCCTTAAACTATGTCTATTGAATTGTAGAACATTCTTTAGAGAGCTTCTATTTCGAGAGACTCTGATATTTCATTTTTAAATTAAAAAACAATGTGATGAAGACCAAAACACGTTTACACGCCTTGGAAATGTATTTTTTGCTATGCTGCGATTTTCTTGCGGCGCGCCCTAATTTTCCAGCTTTTATGGAAGCATAACATGTAATCATCAACCACAATGCGGAACTCAATTTAATTTGCTTTATCTTCTGAAACCACATCGTCAGTGAACAAAAGAACACTATAAACCAATGAATTACCATAGCTGCTCTTAATATGATATACTTTTTTTGGGCGTGTTCTTTGGTTACTATTAAATCATCTTGACGAACAAATAAAAATGTCGTAGAATTTACGCAATATTGACGGATTTGTTGAGGCTGTTATGATTGTAGATGTGAAAAAACTGTATATATCCAGCAAAATCTATGATTTATCCATTTATTCCACCAGATACACCAATAACAGGACAGGATACAAGTATACAATAATATTCATAAAAATATGTTGACAGAAACTTTAAGCGAAAATAGTGAATAAGAGAAGTGCATGATGCAATGTCGAAGTCTACAACGTCTAGTCTCTAGTCAATCCTGCAACGGTGTCACTACCGGGCTCGAGCCTCAGAAGATTGTATTTGAAAGTGGTTGGGACGAAGATGTGGGGTACCACTCTTCCTTCCTAAAATTCAGTATTCCACCGATATATGTAATGATAACAATGCCAATTATTTCTAGTTTGATTTACATAGCCCTCCGGGTTTATTAGACTCGGTGCCACCACTCACGGAACATCAGTCTCTAGTTGCATGTTTTAGTAAATTGTGTGTTTTTTGCGCTTCTGGTAAGTGATTAACCATTATTCATATGAAACTGAGCTTGAACAATTGAATATGAATCCAGATAAATGAATTATGATAAAAAACAGGTGTATTTATTACGATTATTAGAGGAAATAGGCTCTGACACTGAAGAAGCTTTTGACGATGAAGAATCTGAGGACAGAGAGGATACTTTTGAAGAATGATCCAAAGCGAGAGAGAGAAAATGATAACGAGAAATAACCATCAACAGCAAAAAAGATACGTGTTCCTAATTTCATTGGTGAAGATGGCACGGTCTTAAAGAAGCATCACGAACTTCAAAACGTTAGAACTCGCAAATCTAATATAGTTGAAGAGCTACCAGGTGTTAGGCAATATAGAAAAGATGCGAAGTGAGTTCACGAATGCTGGAATCTACTGTTCTCTGACGGAATATTGTGTCTTATTATTGAAAATACCAATACAAAAATTGATAGCGTCAAAGCGAATCACACAAGAGAGCGTTCTGCAAAAAACATATGGATTTAATTGAATTAAAAGCTCTCTTGGGTTTGTTTTATTTAGCAGGATGCTTGAGGAGCAATCCGCTTAGTACAAATGAATTGTGGGAAGAGAACGGAAGTGGAATCAAGTTGTTTTGGCTCACAATATCTCAGCAACGTTTTTTATTTTCACTCAGGAATCTTCGATTCAAAGGAAAAAAAGATCTGATAAGTTAGCAGCTATTAGAGTACTGTACACAATTTTTGTTGAGTATTGCAAGAAAGCATATACCATCAGCAAATATGGAGCCATAGATAAAAAACTCAAAGGATTTCGGGGAAGATCCAGCTTCAAGCAGAACCTCCTTTCGAAGTCTAATAAATATGACCTGGAAATTTTTTCATTTGTCAATGCCAAAACAAGGTACACTCTTAATTTAGAGTCATATGTAGGCTTACAGCTTGAAGGGCCTTATCGTGCAAATAATGATCCAGTTAGCATTGTTTCACGATCTATTGAACTAATATCTGCTACAGGCAGGAACCTTACTTGCGATAATTGGTTCACAAGCTTCAACCTTATTAAGATTCTTCTGCAAAATCATAACTTGACATACGTGGGTACAGTTCTCTCGAGTATCGGAACACAAATCAGCGCCCTGTACAGTTCAGTGTGATTGGATTCTAGGAGAAGATTACGATAGTTTCCTATCCCGGAAAAGAGCAAAAATGTCAACCTGATTTCAAGCATGCACCATGAGGACCAAATAGATGTAACAACCGGAGATAAGAAAAAGCTAGAAATTATCAAGTTTTATAATAACACTAAAGGAGGGGTGAATATCGCTGATGAGATTTGTACGCCCTAAAATGTGGCTCGGGACACGAGAAAATCGCGTCGATGGTGATATTTCATTCACTCATAAATGTGGCAGGCATAAGCTCGCAGACAATTCACATGTCGAATAACCAGAATTCGAGAACTGTCCGAAGAATTCATATAGAAGAATTAGCTGTTGAACTAGCAGACGAGCATATGAAGCGCTGCTCTTGTTTGAAAAATATTGCACCAGAAATACAAAAAAGACACCAGCAACTGGCAGGAACTTTTTATAATGTTACTATCGCTCACCAAGGAGTATCAGTAGGCAGAAAATGGTGTTAATCATGCAAAAACAACAATACCACAAAATGTTATTGTAAAATTTGTAAGAAAATGTCACTGGCATAGAATAATTTTCAACACTTTATGTAGCATGTTCTCTTAAAAAAATTATGTAGCCCATCTACGCTAATGGTTCCAAATAAATATTTTTTTGGAATTCAATTTATCTTTGTAATATTGCTCATATCTTATCTACAGCATAATTGTATATCCCTGATTTGAAAGCTTCAACAAATATAATCAAGGTCCGACACAATTGCTATAATTAATTTTTTCATTGAGTCTTCCAAACTCGGCACCACCGCCTATGCTATGCTATAGAGAGACCATCAGCTCTTCAGGGTTAATATTACATACCAAAATCAGCAAAGATGCAAGATTGAGGTCTGATATTGCCAGGACCAATGGCAAACAGAAACTATTAACTTGTATGTAGAGGTATTCATGAGATAATTCACGATAAAATTATTAAGCTGTAAGACAACGAGAATAAAACAAGTTATCTGAATATGATTCCATGATTTATTTTGTCAAGTGTAGTAGTGTAGTAAAGATAACGTCGACTTTATTGCGATTGTCTAAGACAGCGCTTATTGACCTATGGGTTGTGACCAAAAAGTGGATCGCGGAGCATAGCTCTTGGGTCCCGCAGAGTCGAATCAAAAAATCTGTGATACACAAAATAATGAGTACTACATACATCTTATTTTTTAAAACAATGTCAACAAATACTAAAAATGAAGATATTTTTCCGTGGTCGGGGAGAATAATATATTCTTTAAATATGATCTTAAAATATTTAAGACCATCCAGCACATTATTCTCTTACTCTCATAGATAATTTGAATAAGCTATTCAGATGTTAGATTTGATTTTCTCCCTTAATCTTTTGTATGGATTTTTCAAAGGCAGAAATAGATGAATTTGATCTTAATAATCTAAAATATCAATTTCCCCTTTCAAATCAAATTTTACTGATTTATCATATCACGGATAATAATGTTTTGATAGTAAAAGACAAACACTATGAAAAATACAACTGAAAAAAATGCAAACAGAATGAGATATACATAGATCTAACAATATATGAAGAATGCAATTGACGAATCATTTTGGAACCCAAACTAAAAAATATGGTTCAAAAAAACTGAGAAACACGCTTTTATGGTAAACCGAATTGAGAAATTAAAAATAGTTTTCAATATAAAAATAAAGCAATCGACGAGAAAACTAATGTTATTGTAGAAAAAGCGTGAGGTGCTCGATATCAGTTGTTCTGAATATTCTATTGGTACGATTTCTGAATGTAGAGTTAGTATGAAAATATGATACAAGACACCTCACGCTTTCTTCACAATAACATTAATTCGTCGTCAATTACTCTATTTTCATATTAAAAATTATCTTTTATTTTTTAGTTCGGTTTACCATGAAAGCGTGTTTTTTAGTTCTTTCAAACAATATTTTATTCTCTATTTTTAGTTATATCTGCTATAAAAAAATTATTTGTTATTGAAATTAGCCTAGCTCGCTTCGCTCGCACGGCGGATCAATGTTGACCGAGCTTGCTTCGTGCGCATAGCAGCTCACTATGAACCGAGCTCACTTCGCTCGCACGGCGGTCTATTATCGACCGAGCTCGTATTGCTCGCTTACAATTTACTGAGCTGCGTTCCTTGGATGTGGTAGCCGATTCTCAGGCTCCCGCTCCGAAAGTGGGTATTTATTCCTGATGATCCTTTTTAGGATAATGCGATAAACTTAATAAATTATTGTATTGTCATCGGTCCTTGAGAAGTATGCAAAGTTTTGATTAAATCTAATGTCTCTAAGTGGGTGAAATTCACGTTCAAAGATTTCGTTACATAGATACAGGTGAAGCTAATAAAAGCGTTATTAAAAGCAGGAAGAAAATAGACAATATTTTCTCACAAATGAGTATAACAAATACTAATTAAATGCTGCTCTTGAACAGAAACAAGTTCACCATTTGGAATAGATGCAATTTTTTGTAATGTTTCACTACCTCCATTTTCACGCAGAATATCGTTAAATTCATTCCTAATTATCTCTGATCAATGTATCAGCGTACGTGCAACTTTGAAATTGTTAATTATTTGCATTACTGTAACTAGAAACAAATCCTTTCTCTCAAAGGGTTCAATTAAGGCACTTATATAATTGTAATTAATTTCAATAAATGTCAAATTTATAGTAATTCTACTTCTTTAAATAGAGCTTGGCAATCTCTCATTGTATTACTATTTAGTGCCAAGTGCTGGAAAATCATTCACTATTGCTTCAAACATTAATATGGTATTTGGCAGCATTTAACAATGTTCCTCTGCACGGGTTCTGGAGATGATAGATTATTTGACAATCTTCAAATTAGATACAACTTTCATCATTATGTTGCTGCGTTTGACAACATTAATAAAATTTTATCACTTTGATACTGGTTCTAGAAAGGTAAAATTAGCTTTTTTCCCGAAAATGAGTTTTGTAATTGTATTATCATTCGTTTCCCTTGATTCTTTCATACTAATTGGAGAACTTTCTCACAAATTTTCATTATTTGACACTGCGATGATAATATAAGGCTCTCAATTGTCTCCATAAAAATCTAAATAACTATAGGAGTTAAAATACTTGAAACGAACAGTTTCTAGACCAATATGTAGCAACAAAAATAATTTCACCTCAAAAATTTTCTAACTGCACGAGATCTTATTGAAAAATAATTGGAAAACTAAAAATAGATAAGAAATTCAAAGTTTCAAGTCTATATTCAAATTGTATACGGACTCAAACTTCGAGGTCCCCTTTTTACCCTCATTGTAATGAACGACATCCAACTCATTTAGAATAAAAAAATTAAAATAAGGCGACTTGGAATTCTTTTAGGCTGCGCGCGACTGCGCGATATTCAGTTTTGAAAAGCAATATTCTATACGTAAATATTAGCGATATTTCCTAATGTATCGATAATTATTAACATATTGATAAATTGCCGATATTTATCGATAGATTTTTCATGTTCAGATTGAAAATTGGGCAAGGAGAATATAAATATATCGATATAAAAAAAATCATAATAAATAGGATTTCTTGGATTAAATTCTGTATATTTATTGATAATTTGATGTTTCGACTCTCTAACCGAGAATCTTCATCATTTTTTCTGATGAAGATTTTCGGAAAGAGGGTCGTAACGACAAATTATCAATGAGTATACAGAATTTGAACAAAAAATCCTATTTATTATGATTTAATTCTGAAAATCAAATCTAAGCCCGATATTAGAGAAAATATCGATAATTATCAATATTTTTTTCAGCTCTACTATTGATATGTACATAAAAAATATTTCTTGTTGAATGATTATCATTCACTCCCGAACTATTCACTATTTTTTATGAAATTGAATATGATGAGGAAGAAAAAAAAGGAATCCTAAATATCGATGATTGCCGGATGAAGTCAATTTCAATGATTATCGATGAATATTCCACACTATTAATAATTATGGATGAGCATTGGTATTCAATGGTGTTTATTGATAAATATTGACATTTAACGATAATTAATGAAATATCGATATATCAAGGGGAAAAAATCTAGAAATCGAAACTTGATATTCGGTAAATATCGATAATTATCGATATAACAATATTCATTTTTGGAATTTAAACAGTGGTTGAATAATTTAGTGCCTGAAAAGCCTTCTGTAATAAGCTATTCGAAATATTCTGTTTGTTAGTTGCCATTCTCCATAAGGAAAAATGGTTAAATTTTGTCCGTTGCCAGCAAATCTCTTAACAATATAACCAAAATTTGTTTTATAGTAACAGTTATTCATAATAGATTAATCTATCCGAGCTTCATATTGTATAAAACAGATGAAGACTAATCAAAACTAAAGATTTACGGTCTATGAAAATTGAATACTAAAAATAAATTATGCATAATTCATAATAATTCCAAAGTTTGGTATAGAGACCCAAGACTACATTTCTTTGAACTCGTCAAATCCTATGTACAAAAATTAGAAAATATCAAATTTAAAAACACCAAACACATTATGAACACAATGTAAAACTCAGTTTCAATCAAATGCTGTACCACTTTTCACAACAAATCACAATCGATGACGTCACTTATCGGACCAATAGCTTTTGCTTCTCCGCGATAGACGGCACAATACGACTGCAGCGCCCTATTTGGCAGACGACGCGGAACTACACTAAGGCGAAGGCGTAGATCAGGCGTATATCCCGCGTGGTCGTGCGCACCGCATGCATGTCTGTGCGTCAAGGATGTCCAAAACATGCGCGGAATTAGGTTAGAAACAAAAAGAATTGAGCTCCATGCTAAAGGGGAGAAGGAAAAATCATGATATGCTGCCGTAGTTCAAGAGAAGAAATAAGAAAATGAGCACTATACGTGATTATAAGTCGTGAAAAATGCTGAGCTCATAATAATTATTCTATATGTCCTCCAATCGATCATCAGTGTAAATAATTGAGAACTGCATAATTGCCCGTATTCTGTAACACAATCATTAACTTATTATCGATCGATAGGTTTTTTGACAAATGGAAACAATTGTAACCAGCAAATTTTCAGAATTTCTGTCAGTGCTACCTATGTTCATTGGCTGAAATAGATAATAATCGATAAAAACTCATCGATTGAATTATTACAGAATAACCCCATTATTTGATAAGTGAATGTTGAATATTATTCCTTTTTTCAATTCCTTACGTTCTAATACAGAAAATAATATCAATCTTCATGTTAGGTACATTCATAAAAGCATTATTTTTCAAAGTTTTCTTACATCATTTTATGGGTCCTATTTATTCTTGAGGGATTCGGCATATAAAATTTGAACGGCACATGTATTTCACGAGATAAGCCTTCACTCTCTCAATTCCCATAAAGAAAAGATTGTAAAGAATATCGTGGAATGATATCTTAAAAAAGAGAATTTCCATATCACATACGTTAAATTAAACGCAAACGCTATGCAGTGAAATGTGAAATTTAGCGAATTATTTTTGCAGTCATTTTGTTATTATATAACCTACATTATATTTCCGAATTGAAACAGAACAATTTATCATTTAGTTCTTATTGTACGCAAATAAACATAATTATGAAAAATGTCCATTCGATTATCTTTTCAATCACCTATCAAGTATTTATACATTTTAATCTTAAGATTCGAATAAATACCTGAACTGTAACTTTATTTTGAATTAAAGCAAATATTAAAATATAATTAAAATTATGTTAACTAAGGAAAAGCAGACCTTACACTTTAACGAGTGTGTGGCAAGCGCTGAATTGGATTGCTTCTTTTCAATATTGATTGTTTTGTTGAATCATTTGATATGACCAGTATTTTCAACAGCACGAATTATCATACTCCAACAAATTTTCATGACTGATAATAGGCAACCCTGACCCTGCATAAACATTTTCCGACCTAGAGATGGAAGTGTCAACTTCCTACCCGTATATTGTCATTGCAGTTATAAATTACATATATTCCAGCCTCTAAGAGATTAAGAATTGCCATATTACTATTATGATTGTGAATAGAATATCTTCTCTCCTGCTGTGATCAAATTTGAGATAATTCAAAATGTAGGCTTATTCGTGAGACTAGAACTAATAGCATCATTAATATGGAGAAATGTGTAGCATGGGAATGAGAAGATTTCTCACATTAAATCGATGGAAGTTCTTTTAAATGAAATATCATATTTCTGGCAAAATTATTGTTGTAGAAATGCTGAACAAATTGAGACTAGAACCTGATATTCAATTACCTACTCCTTACATCTTGGTGGAAATATTCTACCCACCTATCGACATTGGAATTTAATTTTTTCAAAACAGTTTTCATTCGATAAAATTATAGCAATATATATTGGCAAGGTATCTCGTGTATCATCATATCATCTATATCTTGGTTATATCTACATCATGTGCGAATATAAAATAAGGCGCATGCACACTCTATTCATTAACATATTCTCTCCTATACCGGACAGTAATGACCTTATGTTGCATTTGATAGAATAATCTTATAACAAAGTCAATCATTGAATTTGAAGTGAATTATCAAGACACGTTGAAAAATCGGATTTTGATAGTTCTCAGACTGGCAGCAAGAAAATACTTTTCATTTGTAGCAAAACTATGAGCAAAACTCTACTTTACAGTAAAAAACTGTGTGCGCATCTGATGTATCCACCAGTATTATTACAAGAATTAATCAATAAATCATTAGACACAAAAGTCTATTTCTATAACCATATCTAAGATTGGTATTTTGAACATCGTGAACAATGTGCAAACTGACACTTACGCCAACTTATTTCAGCCATAAGATAAGTGCGCGACACTTAAGTATCGTGTTTTTTTTTTGTTCAATCATGGTCGTTACACTGTATGCAACATCTATCACCTTGTAAAATATTAATATAAATTTGTGCTCTGTGTTACCTAGTTTAGCAATTATTCACAATATGTCTATAACAAAAAAACCATCATCTTTTCTGTGAGATGAGATCCATACTTTTAAATACAGTTGAATTTGATTCAATTCAGTTCATGGAATACGTCATTTTGTGCCTCCCTCCAAGAAATTATTTTCAGCAATTTTTGAATAATTACATGAAGTGAACTATCACTTTTGAGCCTAACTCTGAGATTTGTGCAAACAGAAAATCATTCCAAACACAGTCGGTCACAACAAACAACGCACACTCCGGTTTGCTCGGATCTGACTCCACCTATGTTGCATGCGTGATGCGTCACAGGCTGAACTCATTCACTGTTCAGAAAAAAAGTGCTCGAAGAAGTTTTTACTTCGAAAATACTCTCAAGACATGAAATAATTTTACATGGGAGAATTAGATGGAGTAGAACTAACTAGAAAGCCAATTTTTGAGACATCATTATTCATCTTGTGAATCATACTATTAGTCTAAGTCCAATATAAATAGTAAATTATGTGATTATGTATAAAATGTGTGCGAGAAGTACTCTCACTTGCATCTATCATAAAGAAGATATCACTGTTGTCTACACAATCCAAGTCAAAACCATCACCTAATATTGCATACGCATACTTTTGAAATAAAAGATGACATTCCATACTTGTATTTAATGTAGAAATTGACAAGTCAACAAGCACCGCTTGTACTATTTACTTCAAACTTTTGTTCACCCCTGTTACTTTTGTCTAGTGATATTCGATAGGACAATGGGTAGAAATAGAGGTGAGTCTCCAATGCCCATTTCCCATGGAAGCAACAACAAACACTGATTGAAATACAAACCCTGCTGCAGCGGTCACCCAACTGAAGCCTTTCCACTGATACACAACAATATTGGGGAAAATAAACTATGAAATCTCAAACCAAGCGCGGAAAGACAGAACTGTGAAAGCAATTTTGAGAAAGATTGAAAATTATAGAACTAGGATTTTTTAGAGTCTGATTTTCAAAGAACATTCAAAGTCAATAATAATTTTAAATTGTCTTATTTTATTCTATTGAGATTCTGTGAGCCTAAAATATTATATTATGCTACAAGGATCGAACGACTGTCATCTTTGTCCAGGATAAATTTGGCTGCATTCGGTGAAGACGAGGGCAAAGCCGCGGCAAAGGCAGGGGCGAAGTACGAGGCGAAGACGAGGGCAAAGCCGCGGCAAAGGCAGGGGCGAAGTACGAGGCGAAGGCGAGGGCGAAGCACGAGGCGAAAACTAGGGCAAAGCCTGAGGCGTGCAGTCAAATTTTTCCGTGACAGTAATGACAGTCGTTCAAAGTCCGTGTTGCATACGATACTTTTTGTAACAAGTGCATCGAAGAACCCCCATTACTAAGCTTTTAAAAATAATTTGGATGTATTGAAACTATTTTATCGATTTGACAAACAAATTTTTGCAAATGCAATCACATATAGTCCGTGATACAGCGCATAAACTTTTCGTTGATTATCGCTCATTTGAAACTTTGTGAGTGGCTTCATTGTGATGAGTCCGACAACTTTTTCATTCAGCAAAACTCTAGATTTGGGGGCGTTTCCCAGCGAGGACTAATTAATTAAAAGAATATCATTGTGATCATTACACCAATCAAAAGATTTTTTGATAATAAAATGAAAAAAAAAAAAATAATGTCCGACATGAATATTGGGGCTACCGGTGAGTCCGACAAGCCGCACTTGTCATAAGTATGTTGGTACTTATAGTAAGTATGTTGGTACTAATGACAAGTTGGACTCGCCGCTAGCCCCAATATTCAGCTGAGACTTGTTTTTTTTTTTTGTTAATTAGACAAGCCACACCTGCTGCTGCTCTATTATCAATTGAAGACTATATATTGATATATTCTCTTCAGCTATTTCAGACTATCCTGCTCCTGGTTTCAATTATTGCTAAAATGTCTATATTTGCTTTTCAATGCAGAACTTTTGAGATATACACATACAAAATAGTGGTTTATATTATAAGTAAATAATTTAAGATTTTTTCTGACGAGTCACCAGAAGCGACCGGTTCAGGAGGGCTCTGGGACTCTGTCTTCCCTTTAAGAAAAAGTTATGACAAAAAATTCCAATAGTCTTGCTTTGGGAAATATTTTCAAGAAAATAATAGAGAACGAACGGCTATACTCCTCCACTTTGGTTCTGATCATTTAATTCAACTTACAAACAATATGAGATAAAGATGAAATGGGCTCTACATATTCCGCCCAAGATCGAAACAGTTGTCGTCATGGCAACCACCGCGACAGAGGCAGTAAGAGAGCTTGTGATATGCTAGCTTGTGGGCTCTGCTTAGTCCGTCCGCCCTAACAAATAGTGGTGCATTTGTTCTTAGTTTTATTACATATATTAACATTAGTCTAGACTTTCGTCTCTTCACTCCTGTGCTCTCCTTGATACATGAATGATTCGAAGTCATATTTCATGAATCAATCAAGTCCAATTATGTACGAATTGCATACAAAATTTTATGTTTGACTGCATTGTAAATGATTTTTTTTTTCTTGGAGTAACAATTTTATTTGGCACTTGAAGTTGACAGAGAAATCACAGTATGTAAATAGCATTTACTTCTGTTGTTGTGACTATTGTTGTTGTTGTTAATAAATTCTATCAAATATTGTTCATATAAATTAATTATTAATATAAAAGAGCTACCGACAGAAATTTAAAGAAATTGCAGCTAGAGCAAAATCTCTTTTACATGAGAATCAAAGATTTATATTGATCAACAAGTAATTAATACAAAAAATTTTACATGAAAATTCATATTGTGAAATTATGCTACTATAGCGTACTTACTGACCTGGTCAATTTTAGAAGCTAATCTCTACAGTAAGTTTTCGCAACTATATAGATGTTACAAACGGACATGGCGGTGACGTTCCTCCACTATAGCTGAGGGTTACATAGATCAATCGGAACTTCTCAAGAAAAAGATTGCCTAATAATTTTTTTGACAAGAATCATAAGAGCAGAAGTTAAATAATTGAAATGAAAATACAAATAATCTGGCTAGTATACAAATTGATGCTCAAGACACTCGACTTATCAACATATCATAATAGTAGATAATAAACCTCAAATGATGATCTCTTTTGTCACAGTTTCTATTTCCAATTTAATAAACACTAGCAACCCGTGCCAGCCTCATACGGGTGTACATTTATTAATATTTAACATTTTAGTTCTAATCTTTAAAGCATAATTTAAATTTAAAGTATAAGATAATTATTAAGAATAATACCCGACTTCTTGCTTGGGTAACACAATGAAAACAAAACCTTCACTGTCAAAATTTGTTGATGAGTGCGTAGATCTATTGCCACTGATCTCTATAATGGATAGCTGGTACTGTAGTCCGCCATTGTCGCCTTCAGAGTAATCACCAGCGCCACAGTATACCGGGAGAGAAACTAAAATGACATCTGGTAAAACACACTGATCGGATATAGAAAAATATATTATTTATCATAAAATCACTCCTGAAATATATTTCTCTGAAAACTGTCAATAAAAGTGAACATTTACAAGGCAACTAAAAAAATGCGAAATGATTGCTTTGTTCACAGGATGCGAAATACTTCGCAGCCAGGATGCGAAATATTTAGATAAACTGTATTGGTATCATAGCAACATTAGAAGTGACATTGATTGATTCGAAATGTCAAAATTTTCTTTTCACATTTTTATTAATTTCGAGACATGGTTTTCGGAAAAACGTTGTTTGATACATGATTGCGAAATTCTTTTGTATTCTTGAATAATTATTTTGCTTGCTACGCTCAGAAAAAAATCTTCTATTCTCGAGTGCAAAAGTAACATTTCGCAATCTAGTACCAAAAATAACTATTCAATTTTTTGTCTACAAAAATAGCGATACTTTTGTAAATAATCAAATTCTCGTAGTTTAATTAGCTGTGTAAACATGTCTGTGTCACTTGACGCGTGTAGTAATTCGTCACAACAACTGACATATTAATAGCACTAGAAGTTGAGGCGCAAGAAAACTCAAAATTTGTCCAATGTGGAGAAACATATTATTTGGATTGGAACCTCTAGCTCAGAACGGTAAGTACAGAGCTTATGGAAAGGTCCCCAAATTTTATGTTAGTCAACAAAAATCTCATAGATGATTCAAATAATAATTTATTTGACTCTCTTATCAGTATAGGTATGTGCCAACAAAAAAATGTGTATGTGAAATTCAATAATAGTTAGTTAATCATCAAACTTGATACGACAAAAAATGTAGGAATAGTTGAAATTTGATAAAAGATCTATAGAATATCTGCAAACTCTCTAATTTTAAGGAAAGACATAAAAGTCATATCTATATTCTAAGAAATTTCATGAAATCCTAAAAGGGAAAATAAAATCGGAATATGAAAATGCTGAATGAATTGTAAAATGCAAATAACCAAAAAGTGTTTTGATCAGGCAGATAATGAGAAACTTCAGATTTAAAACAAATAAAACTAATGCAATAGAGAAAAATAAGAAATGTATGGGAGATGTATTTTATGAAATCATTCACCTATGGTACGGGAGGCAGCGTTGCAGATGAAAAAGTCATTTAATAAAATCTGATTTATACTTTGAATGATTGTTTACATACAGTCATTTGAATTTAAAAAGTCGATCATCTGCGACAGCCCAATCCAAAGCTACATACCTTGTGCATATTAAAGCGGTTGATAATTCGTTCGAATCGGATTAGCTTCGTAAAGCCCATATATACGTACTTGGTGCTAGTAGTGCCAGTAGATATACGAGAGATACCATTTGCTTTCGTGAAATTTATTTTAAAAGTACTTTTGATCTGACATTGTGAGTAAACTTTTTGATGGAACTATCCGGGCTATGCCTCAACACACAGAAAAGGTTGCCTATACAGACTACACATTCTTATGTGTGCGTGTTAGAATGATGATCGTGGCCAACCGTGGCAACGTTCCGTTCCCCACAATTCGCTCGTTCGCTTGCAAAATATATCGTATGCAGTCTAAATCTTAGTACTTCTTGAGATTATATCTGTCAAACTAGATGGTCAATCAATCAACTTGATTTTTTATTACAATATCCGTGATATCCTGCTCTAGTTCCTCCTTGTTTTTCATATGTTTTTCATAGTTAATTCTAGTTCTAACGATAGAATTAATAATGTGCTGTTTGCCTATGCATGGCCCATATGCTACGTGTTAATTGAGTCAACTTCAATTATATATATATATCTCTGGTTCGGGTTGGTGAAACTTATTCAAATTTTATAGAGGTGTCGTTCATATGTAAAACAATACACGTAAGCCAAATTTGAACAATTTCCTAATTCAACCATCTCGTGGAAAAACCACCTTCAAAATTTGTAAGATTGATGTTAAATAATAAACATTATAAAAATAACTGTCAGCTGCATTGGAATTGGTGGATTACCCGACAGCTTCTCGCTTATGAACCGGTAATAAAAAGTGAGGTTGTACGAAGTCATTTCATAAATTATGAAACTCATACAGCGTACTCATAACATAATAATAATGATAAAATTAATAGTCAGCTGTGCTTCTAGTGGAGGGGAGACCGTCAGCCTGGAAAAGTGGAAATTATAGGTGTCAAGTGGGCATGAATTTTCAGGGTCGAATAATTTAATCAACGACTAATTGACGATCTTTTCTTCATTATATCGTTAACTGACGATTTTCTCCACTAAGCTTAGTGTTAAGATTAATAGATATGAAAAGAGCGATTATAAAATCAATTTCACTGATATTTCACTGCTTCAAACCTTTTTCACTATATTATGATCACGTTTACTTCATACTCAATTTAAAGCAAGCCCTGTCACTAAATACCTAGCCTCATATCACAATGCTCAACTTCACACTCTTGTTGCATTAATTACTATCATAACACATTTTTTCTATACATAAAAATTTCTTTGAATTGGAATTGTTGATGAATTGTTCTTTCAAACGCGGGAAACTTATTATGAATCTGACACAATTATCGACTCAAGTGGAAAGAAATGGAAAAATTGTTTTTCGATTTTTAAAAAAAAATTTGATACTTTAAATTAGCTATAAAGTTCAAAGCAATGAAATATCACCTAAATTAATTTTATAATCGCTCAATTCACATATTTATTGGTTTTAATATTAAGCTTAGTGAAACTAATCGTCAGCTTACGATATAATTAGGAAAAAAATCGTCATTTGGTCAGTTCATTGAACTATTAGACACTGAAAAGTGGAAACCCATGCGCGCTTGACACCTCTAAATCCCTGGCTGCCGGTAACTAGAAGCACAACTGATTATTATTAATTTTATCATTTAATAATGTTGTTATATGTCTACAATTGCATTCCCGATCTAAGATGATGGTGGACTCTTGGGTTTGAATTTTTATGGAAAACAATTCTTTTTAAGAATTATTCAATTTTCTTGAATGTTCCATATGCACTTCACATATTTCACATTTTTATTTTTTTGGGTGAAATTTCATTCATGTATTTCCTTCATTATTTTTATAATGTTATAAGTACGCTGTATAAGTGCCAATTCACAATGTGCGTAAACATAAGGAGTACGTTAAAACATGAACATAAGAAATTATGCACGTTCAAACTGGTCGTAACGTAAAATATTAAAATCAAGTTTTTTTCCTTTGACATTGGTACAAATTGGGGTTATTGATATATTGTGTTGGTTTCTCTGAATGTCATTTTCAAATATTCTGTTGATTTCGATTCTGTTTCGTGTTTAATGTTTTTCTTTGGTTTCACTTCCATTAGTTTTGAGTTTAGTTTGTTTTGTTTCATTGTATAATGTCTGAAAAAGATCTTACGATTGTTTCATTATCATTGAAACTGCTTTATAAAAGTCGCCAACGAGAGAAATATTAAGACGAAGAAGAAACTGTTGTTTTTTTTTTATTAATAATTCTATGTCAATCATATTCAAACCAAGTTTCAATCTAGAGTGTTGTCAATTGTCAGATGAAAACATGTGTTTAAAGTTGATACATGCACTATTAGTTGTATTGTACGTAAACATAACATAAAGTTGAATTTATCTCAACTTTATGTTTTCATTACGTAGCTCTTATGTCAATACATAAACGTAAGAAATACGTAAGAGTATTGTAAACATGGGCATTGAAATACAGTAGTTCAACTTTACGTTTATGTTCACGGTTACGTACTCCTTACGTTTGCGCACAATGTGAATTGCCACTAAATCTCATAACTCAATAACTCTGTATTACCTCACTTTGTATTACCGGTTCAGAATTTCAATGCAGTTGACGATTCTTTTTGTAATGTTTATTATTCAAACATTAGTCCTACAAATTTTGAAGTCTTATGAAATTTTTTTTTCACATGTTCCGCATGTTCCTACAGCCAGCTCCTCCAAGACGCTAACGACTGACGCTTGTTTTCATCATGAACTATGCTTAAACAATAATTTTATACAGAAATTATGCTTCCTAAAATCACTTGCAAAATAACAACGCTGCCTCCCGGACTACTAGATGTTCAACATTTGAAAAATAGTATCGGAGACATAATTCATGATATTGACAATCGAAGTTTAATAAAAGCTAGAAATAATTTGTTAGAAGGAGTCAAGTTATGTGAATCAAAATGAGAATAATTTTGAACAGTATTTGTGAAGTTACGATCAACTTCATTTGCATTTTTCATTGCAACAATAAGCTAGCATTCAAATGTCTGATAATCCAAAATACCGCAACAATAAGCTGGCATTCAAATGTCCAGCAATTGAACATACCGCAACAATCAGCTTGTATTCAAATGTCTAACAATCAAACATTCTCTAGATTGTTCGCGAATGCTAACGTAGATTACCAGATTGAATAAGTAACAAACTTAAATAAACATTAGTGTAAACTAATAGCTTAAGATATTTCATATTTAAATCTTTCATTACTTTATAAAAACGTTACCGACTGTGAAAAATTACAAGAACTTGAAATGTTTCCAAGAACTCAGCTGTTTCTGTATGTAGATAAAGTTGATAGCCGCTCTTTTGACGAGTCCCTAGTTAACGATCTGATTTTTTTTTTTTCAAGAAATGCAAGACATGATATTTCCAGGACAAATTGTCTTGAAATTTTCAATGATGATCTCGCCAAACATTGATTCTATTATAATTCTCCATTTTTATTAAACAGTTCCTGTAAATTTCTTGATTAAATAGGAAAAATGATACCATGAGATATAGAGCCTCCTTAGATTGTGAAAAGTACGGGAGATAGACAAAAATAAATTCCAAATCTCGAATACTTACATATAAGAGAAATATCTTATGTTGGTCAAATATCAGAGTTCTATGTATTTATAATAATAATTCCCAAGAAACTTGAAGAAAAACTTCCAGCATCCGAGAGAAATTCGTATACCTACTTGTTGTTTGTCACTCACACAAATACATAAATACGTCAAAAATCCTAAACCTGGCACAGAAAAATAACGAATTCCGGACAAGTATATCCTACATTAACGCTTGTTTTATATCACATGAGCCTACAAAAACACATGTTTTTCCGAAAAGGAATTATTCCGCAAGAAGAAATTCATGGATCCGAGAGAAACAAGGGCTTCAGATTCCCTAGAGGAGCATTGAGAACTAAGGAACTGGAGGCTTGTGAGACAATACGTGAATACGAACCCAGAAAACTCTACATATCAAATGCTTTGTTAACCCTTTATCTGGTTCTACAAGTCTGATGTTCTGTTGATAAGAATTGAATGAATACATATACATTATTCTATTGGAACATAGATCAGATTGTAGAATCATGACTTTATTTTCTATATCTTTATGATAAAAGGAAGACTCCATTTATAAAAACAAGAATATCTTGAAGATGACAGAGCCATATTATATATGATTATCTATATTTAATACCATTAGGAGAAATGTATGTATCATATCACGTTCATCTACCTAAAAACTAGTAAACCGAGTGGGATGTGATTTGTAGTACCAAGTTATTCAGCGTGATTCGCCTATTGATACAAGCCTACTTCACTTTATATTCTAATTGGCAATAATTATTCGGGGATATATCTCAATCAACTTGATAATTAAGATGAACAAAATCAAAAATCGATCACCAGAAGATTACTCTAAAATCTAAATGAAATTATAATGTATGTTTCTTGGTGAAATTCTTTCGTCATTTTATGTAATTATATTTGTATTTCAAGGCCGATAATGAATCGCCACAAATTTTATATTTGGCTTCAGTTCTCTGTTTAATAGAATCTATTTTCCACACCTCGATAGTCCATTTCATTATTCGATAAAAAAGTTAAATTATATTGATTACATAGACAATATAGTATATTAAGATACACTTTCCATGACATAATTATAGGGCATGCATTATAATTTAAGCAAATATTTTATTGAACAAGTTACTTATTAAAAGTGCATATTATACTATTTCCTCTATTTTGATTCTTACATGTTGAATAATAACAAATATTCCAGTTTCTAGTTCTAAGAACTCCATTAGAAATATATTATTTTTTGCTAGTAGCACCGAGGCTTGACTTGTATTTTAACAATTTTAACTTCTTCGATCTATATAATAGAGGAAATATTGTAATCGTAATTTTTGACAGTTCGAGATTTTAATGAATCTTTACGTTTTAGACCCTACTGGGTCCAAAAAACATGGTTGAAGAAAAAGTCGGATTATTTTCCATCAAAAAGCTAGGTTCAAGATCGTAGATGAGTTTTTTTCAACTGGTGGTACCAAAACTTCATTGATGGAATTTTCTAGTTTTTTGCGTTTATTTTATAAATGGTAGTACCTATTTATCATAAAATATAAAATTACTAGAATTGATCCTCGAATAATTTGGCAAAACATTTTCCAAAATTATCAGCGGTTCATTAGTTATTATCAGAATCCAATTATTATAGAATTCGTTATATTTTACTGAAGACTGAAGCAAAGAAATAATGAGAACCATGAGGTGGAATTAGAATTATTATCACTCATTTTTTGACATCACATGCAAATGTTCGTCAATTGTTTTTTAGCGCATTTTTTTTGGAAAAAAGCGCTATTATATTCACTTTGGCTGTCTGGCTGGCTGGCTGGCGTGACGCTGAGTTCTCAGCAACTATACTATTTACAGACTTGAAACTGGTACTAAATAAAAGCTGCTGTTTCGTAGGTTTGCACAAATTGCTTTAATTTAAGCTCAGTGGTTGTGGAAGATTGAATTATTCAATTACTTGTTTCAAGTGAAACAATGCCCACAGATATATATGACATTAGGGATATGGCAACAAAAGTTCATTCAAGTAGATGAAGATTTAGTTATAACTTTAGTCGTGGGTGTCACTAAGATTATGTACAGTTGTCAAATCTGTCCGAGATTCATTCAATGCCTTTCTTGACGCGAATTTGAAGCTAATTAGAATTTATTATTATTATTGGATGAAAATTTGTTCACTTTTGGTGTATTTTCTTGTCTGTAAATCGAGCAGTCAGCTTAATAATTCCAAGATCCAGCATAAGCCGTAGTTTGCAATATATGGCTCACCAAAAGATACCAGTAAAATAAGTAAGTAACCCATTGTATTACATTTACCCATTTTTAATGAGGCTAAGAAGTTTGAATGCAGCAATTGTAGAATTAATATGTATTAGATTTTATTAATTCAAAGCTTGGTTATGTGAACTGGTATTATGTCATTGATTACGTTAGTGATAATTGATTGTGCCACTTGTACAGAATTTATGTTCTGATCTTAGGACAAATGAACTATTTATCTCTCTATCTGAAGAAGTAATTCATTGAAATTTTAAATTACTTATTTGTGACCGTTATAAATGGTAGTCGATAGAGTGGATAGAAGAGCCTGTGCCAGCTTTGATACTGTAGCGAATTGAGGTCTATAAATTAGTCATTTCGGCTCTACTGGTGCTTAGAATGATTGTGGAATTATTTTACATTAAGAAATAGAAGCGAATATATTTGTTTTCTGGAAAATTACTGGCACTTTCTAGCGTTCTTCTAGAAACGCCTTGACGTTGCTGGAGGAACGTAGCGGGGAGAGATCCGAGGTATATACAGGGTGTAACAGAAATAAGTACATTAATTTTAACCTGTGACGCAATTTGTCAAGCATAACAATTTTCCCTAATAACTTTTTTCCGTAAATCCTCTGGATACAGAGTAAAAATTCATCAAAGCTTTGTCAAAAATTTCATAGTGCGCCTATGGTTCGAACTGAATGGTTTTCATTTGTTGGAAGAATGACAGCTGTCGATTGAAAGGAGTATTTTGCAACTTTGAGCCATCGTTGTCTTGTCAATCATTCATTTGAAACTGAAAAAATATTAGTATTTTGGCAATACATTGATATTCGCTCACCTCGATTATTCTATTTTTGTATATGTTGGAAGAAAGACTGAATTTGTGTCTGTAATCAACAATTTGGTCTTTTAGTCGTATTTATAAGTCATTTTTAAGAAGTTTGATTTTTATTTAGGGATTTCACGTATATTTTTGAATAGTACGTTTCTTAAACATAAGATTGTCTGCACAAATTCATTGCACTTGAATCAGCTGATTTGAATTGTCTGAAACTGTGTCACTGTGTCAGGAGAGTCAGACTGTGCTGCCATCTACCAGCAGTTCGAAAAGTAGTACTGTTCCGAACCTACTTCATCAGAAACATAAAGAGAAAATCATTCAACGATTTATTTAAAGAAAACGGTAGAATATTGAATAGAATGTAATTCTAAATTAATTAACTCACTGAATAATTCAATAGAAATATTGCTGCATGAAATTTTGAAGATTCTATTGAAGAACAGAAAATATAACCTATAAATGTATCAAACTAAATTTGGTAATTGATTTTGAATATATTCTGAAATATATGATACAATATTTTGCTTATTCAGCAGATCAATTGACTGGGCATACTTTATTGAAACGACCTGAATGTGAAGTGTGAAGTTTGTAATAATATGAGGAAAACTAATACACAGGTGCTTCATTTATAAATTAATGTATTTCATTCATCTCATCTGCTTCCAGATAAACGTTAGGTTCTAAATACCCCATGGTATTCTCATCGTAATGTATAAGTGCATAATATTTTGACATTAAATACATTACCATAACCACAATAATTCAATTTTTAGTGAAAAATGACAGTTCGGAGATCGTTCCAAATAAATTTGCCAATCTAATCCTAAACTGCCCATGAAATCGTACACAGAATTAATAAATTATAATCTGTTTTATTCCAGAATTTATTTGAAGGAATTGATAACTCACATATGTCAAAATCAATTATTGTTCTATTGCAACTGCTACTAGATCCGATAACTATGCACCTGAACGACTCGTTAAATTATAGGGGATAAAAAATGCTAAAAAAAGATGAGAATTCGGGAAAAAGTTACTAAGAAAAAATGTTAGGCTTGACGAGAACTATCACTGGTTAAAATTAATGTACTTATTTCTGTTACACCCTGTATATGAGACTGACTGAGTGAGGAGATTATTGATTTTTTAGCAGAGTGACCTTATACCATGGATTGCTAGTGATAGAAATGAATTTTGTTATTCAAAATAAATCAACATTGACATAGATAATTAAAGTTAAGTTATAGTGTAGTGTATAATAATCTTTAGTTTAAATTAGAATTAGTTATTAAAAATAGTGTTAGTTATTTAATCTATTATTTTAATAAATCATAAAAATAATTATAGTGTTTAAGGACTTTTGCTCCCTGAATTAAAATAAATAACGTTACAATACATATTATTTTCAAATGAGGCTATCGTGCAAGTTCATAGCAAATTCACGATAAGATCTCAAACGTTCCATATACTACTTCAATAACCATTCCTCATTCCCAAATGATTATTAATAAAATTAATAAAATTGTACTGAAGTGGAAAAATGATAATGTTAGACCAGCTTGGAAAGATGTTGCACCACACTCTCGGAATGTAAAATCCTATTGGGCGCAGTGGAATTCCATCGTGGTTGAAGAGGGCCTTCTGAAACGCATCGTAGAGAGTACGGACGGAAATGAGAGCAGGACGCAGTTGATAATCCCTAGAAACAGAGTACCGGAAATACTGAGAGGGATTCATGATGAAGCTGGTGGAGGGCACTTTGAGATCAGTAAAACATTGGAAAAATTGCGCCAGCGATTTTACTGGATAAATTATAAGGAGGATGTCAGAGAGTGGTGTAGAAAATGCGTGGTCTGCGCCAGTAGTACCATGCCACAAAGAAAAAGAAGAGCTTCAATGCGTCAGTACAATGTGGGAAGTCCTTTCGAGCGCATTGCAATCGATGTGGCCGGACCGTTTCCAGAAACTAACAACGGAAATAAATACATAATCGTCGTAATGGACTACTTCAGTAAATGGATGGAGGCGTACGCTCTACCCAACCAGGAAGCTGTCACTGTCGCCGAAGTTTTGGTGAAAGAATGTATCTGTCGATTTGGAGTACCACGAGAACTTCATTCGGATTAGGGGAAAAATTTCGAATCGACCGTCTTCCAAAACATTTGTAAAATCTTGGGAATCCACGAAACCAGGACCACTGCATTACATCCGCAGTCCGACGGCATTGGTTGAACGGATGAACAAAACAATAAATCGATATCTGGCAAGGGTTGTCTCCGACCATCAGCGAGACTGGGACCAACACTTTTATCTGCTTCTGTTGGCATACCGCTCAGCAGTACACGAAACTACTGGGCAGACACCTGCGAACATCTTATTTGGACGAGAGTTGCGCTTGCCATGCGATCTAGCAGGAGAAGACTACGTTACCAACCTCCGAAGAAGAATGGACGACATTCATGGCCGAGTTCGTTCAAACATCCAAAATGTCAGCGATCGAATGGAGGAAAATTATGACATCAAGGCCGATAAAGGTGGTTATCAACCTGGGGATTTAGTGTGGCTTTATAACCCCCAGAAGTGCCTAGGATTGTCACCAAAACTTCAGCGGAACTGGGAAGGTCCATATGAAGTGATGAAGAGAATTAACGACATCATCTACCGGATACGGAAAACTCCAAACAAAAAACCGAGAGTCGTCCACTTTAATCGGCTAGCCCCATTTGCCGGCGATAACCATGAAGACCGACATGGAGCCATGGTTCGACGAATTGTTGAGCAAGAACCGACCTTCGAAGAGTTCATAGCCAACTATTCCAACGGTCGTAAAGTGCGGTATGGCATGACGAAAGCAGAACAACAAGACTTGTTCACAGTGCCTTTGAACTATTCCCTGTCTCACTGTGTTGCGAGTGACTTGAAGATGTCCCGAGGAATAGCGTTCGTTTTCAAGGAGAATTATGGAAGATTGAAAGAACTGGCCAATCAAAATCCATCAGTCGGGAAAACACTACACCTAAAGGACACCCGCACGGAGCACAAACGGTATCTGTTCTATATGGTGACTAAGTCATGCTCCTACCAGAAACCGGCATACCGCACTATGTGGAATGCTCTGCTCGATTTCCGGAAGCATCTATTGGACAACGACTTAATAAAGCTGGCAGTACCGAAGTTGGGTTGTAGACTAGATAACTTGGATTGGAGGGTAGTAAGGAATATGTTGGAAATCCTCTTCCGGTCTACCGGAATAGAAATCCTCGTCTGTGGCTACAACCCTGAACAGCAGACGAATAATGGACGGACCATCGACTGCTACTTCTACAAAACATCCCGATGTACCAAGGGTGACCAATGCAGATTCCGACATGACTCTTCAGGAATTCGTGAACAACCGTTTCGGGACGAAACAGTCCTAAGGAGGGGGCAGTGTAGCGAATTGAGGTCTATAAATTAGTCATTTCGGCTCTACTGGTGCTTAGAATGATTGTGGAATTATTTTACATTAAGAAATAGAAGCGAATATATTTGTTTTCTGGAAAATTACTGGCACCTTCAAGCGTTCTTCTAGAAACGCCTAGACGTTGCTGGAGGAACGTAGCGGGGAGAGATCCGAGGTATACACATGAGACTGACTGAGTGAGGAGATTATTAATTTTTAGCAGAGTGACCTTATACCATGGATTGCTAGTGATAGAAATAAATTGTGTTATTTAAAATAAATCAACATTGACATAAATAATTAGAGTTAAGTTATAGTGTAGTGTATAATAATCTTCAGTTTAAATTAGAATTAGTTATTAAAAATAGTGTTAGTTACTTAATCTATCATTTTAATAAATCATAAAAATCAATAATAGTGTTTAAAGACTTTTGCTCCCTTAATTAAAATAAATAACGTTACAATACATATTATTTTCAAATGAGGCTATCGTGCAAGTTCATAGCAAATTCACGATAAGACCTCAAACGTTCCATATACTACTTCAATAACCATTTCTCATTCCCAAATGAGCTCGCAGCATAGTGTCATTTCCCTCATCAAATAAACAATTGCAGTGTACTTGTCCCAAAGTAAATTTTTTTTTTTTATATAGCTTTGATAAAGATAAAATTATTATTTTAAGGTACAGCACATGACCTCCGATCAGCGAATAACTAAACAATGAAGATTAAAAGGTATTTTTGAGGTTGTACATGCATAAATTATGTACCTATCCCTATCAAATAGTCAACTTGAAACTAGTACTAAATGGAAGCTGTTATTTCGTAAGTTTGCCCAAACTGCTTGATTTCAAGCTCAGTAATTGTGGGAGATGGTAATTTGCAATATCTCTGAAGTAACAAGCATTCATGAGCTGTCAAAAATGCGCTGTCATCATCTAGATGATTCTTCATTTTTTTTTTTTGGTTAAGTAATTTGGATCTATTGTGTTTGTATCAAATTAACGCTCTTGCGGGGATATTTCTAGTAGAAATGATAAAGAGAATATTTGAACGGTTGTCAATTGTTCCTTTCAAGCCTGTCTTACATTTTTCAATTTCTGCATTGATTCTAAGTACATCCTGAAGTTCTAGAAGTAGAACTTAAGATATAGCTTTACATTTGCCAACTATTCTGTCAATTTCAAGTACTTACTCAGCAGTTTAGTGAGTAGCAATCTGAACAAGTTCTATTTCTCCTTCAATTTTTCAAGGGTTCTAGTGATTTTAGTGAGAACTTTGGTATTGCCAACAGAAAAACGAACCGTCAGATTATGTGTAGAATTTTTCTGAATAATGTAAGGTCAAAACATATTTATAAAATTGCCTTATTATTCATTAAAAGATAAAGACAACTATATGAAGTATGTTTGATCCCTGTGAAGTTTGAAGAGAAAATCGACGCGATCGTATGTGAATGTTGGTAACACTTTCTAAATTATCTAATATTGGTATTCCGCAGCTTAAACTGTGATGGCCACAGCAGATTTTTTTTTGAAATACATAATATTTTGTCAGTTAAAAGTGACTATTGTCAAAGTAACACTGTTAGTAAACTATAAGACATCAGAGCTGGAACTACAACGACTTGACATTGACATTGACATTGACTTGATTTCTACTGTCAATTTGCCATGCAAATTGGACATGTGTAAGGTTAATATTTATCATAGATCTTATTTTAATAGAAGGATAACCTGATCTAGTCCCTATCATGTCCCTATTACAAATATCAACTGGAAACATGTCCAATTTGTGTGGCACGTTGATAGTAATAATCAAGGCCTTGTCAATGTCAAGTCGTTGTATTTCCACCACAGGATAGCGTTCTTCAATGCGGTACTTTTACTAAACTCAAACGAGTTCATAAAGTACAGATCAAAAGACCTATATAGAAAACGATGATTGGGAATCTATAATCATATCAGGCCGCTAGTGTTTTTTACTTCTGAGTCTATTTCCAGCAAAGTATCTAATTTTTGCTACTTTGATAGGAAAGACATAGTTTTTTATTTCAACAGAATAGTAAAAAAAAAAATAGTATGGTATTCTGTCAACATTCGATATTTAAAAACAAAAGACATGGATATCGCTATAATTTTTCGAAAATTTCGGAAATAATTTCAAGGATAAACCAGAATTCTGATAAGAAAGTGAAAATAGTTATGATAATTTTTACCATTCAAATTTTGACAAATAGAATTGCACCATTCGACGTCACGTGGTACAACCTACACGGTTTTCAAGTGGAAATTTTTTGAAAATTTTGTCTGTTGGTTATAAATACAAAACAAAGAACATTCAGCCGCGTTGATTCAGCATCTGTCAAACTGACAGAGAGATTGAATGTAAAAATGAGCAGATACGGAGTCGAGTCTCTGGAATCTATTGATGAATTTGGATGGGAGAAAAAATCTTCCGAATACCATTCGTGATTAAATTTAACCTGGCAAAATTTTCAGATTGTTACGAGAGCTTACTACCCATTTATTTCGTGATATTGATCAAAAATCACTCGCTTGACAGCTCGTGATTTTTCTGTCAATATCACTCAATAAATTGCTAAGCAACAAGCTCTCGTAACAATCTAAAAAATTTTCCGGTAAAATTTAAAAACTTATGATATTATATATGAATATTTATTTGAATTGTGAACAGCTTAACTCTTTAAAGATTTCGAGTTAAACTGAATAGAAGAGGAGGGAATTGCATGGAAAAAGATTTACATGTTGAATCTCTATGCTCAAACCAAACAGGTATAGTTTGTCCATCTTTCATTTGAAAAAATGACTTTTGAATCCCTCCATGAATATATGCTCTTCGCAGATTACAAAAATCTGACGTGAACATCACGTGACTTACTTGTACATCATTGGATATATATATATATATATATATATATATATATATATATATATATATATATATATATATATATATATATATATATATATTTATATATATATATATATATAGAATTTGAAAATTTATTGGGTATTTCCGGTTAAGTTTTTTCGGGCAATGTAATAAGTAGACTCTTTGAAGTTGTCTAGCTTTCGGTATATTTTATACCTTTATCAGGACAATTTTGTGAGGCTTCAAAAATCAGCCAGATTGATAATAATAATTATAACTATCAACAATATGAATACAATCAATTAATTCAAAAGAAGAAGAACCAGATTAGAAAAATTGTTTTTATTTTTATTTATATCATTTTTTGACTGTTCATATTTATATTATTTTTTCACAGTTTCTACTTTAATTTTCATGATTTTTAATCTGATTCTTCTTCTTTTGAATTAATTGATTGTATTCATGTTGTTGATAGTTATAATTATTATTATTAATCTGGCTGATTTTTGAAGCCTCACGAAATTGTCCTGATGAAGGTATAAAATATACCGAAAGCTGGACAACTTCAAAGAGTCTACTTATCACATTGCCCGAAAAAACTTAACCGGAAATACCCAATAAATTTTCAAATTCTACTCAATTGCGGTTACGATTACTTCTTCTATATATATATATATATATATATATATATATATATATATATATATATATATATATATATATATATATATATATATATATATATATATATATATATATATATATATATATATATATATATATAATACGATGTGATTTTGTGTTTGATCATATATATATATATATATATATATATATATATATATATATACACGATCGCAATCATAATGCGAGATGTACATTGAGATGTTATAGAAGTTGCTTATACGGAATTTCAATATGCTATGGCGGATCAATCTATATTTATGCAAAAAATTCAAAAAAAGTTTCAAGTAAAGTGCACTTCTGGCCTGGCCGATTCTTACAAAAATAGCAGGTAATCATTCTGGTACAACATCAAGTTTAAATACTGCATTTCAACATCCTACGGTTGATCATCCTGGATTTATTAGAAAAATTCGAAAAAAGTTTCAAGTGAAGTGCACTTCCGGTATAGATGATTGAAACCATAATGCAAGGTGCACAACTAGATACTATACCAGTCTTAAATACAAAGTTTCAACATAATACGTTCAACTAGTTTTGAGATTTGCGAGTTACGCACGAACGAACATACGTACCGACATCAAGCCGAAAATAGTCAAAATAGATTCAAGGATGCTCAAAACGGATATTCCCATCAAAATCTCGATATGTGAATTTTGTCGGTTTCATAATATTTCCTTGTACTTAGTACAAGTAAGTAAAAATTGTGGATTCTCACAAAAGATATTAATTTATTCATCTTCATTTGTAATCAAATATTCACAATAGAATGTCAAACTTGACAGCTGACAGCGATTAAACAATTACCAGTCGTAGCTAAATTTGGAAGAGAAAACTCGGATTTTTTTGTAAACATTATGGTCAATAAGTACAGTACCGATTCCACATAACCGGGGCTATTCTGTAACTTAATCGATAAGTTTTTATCGATCATTAACTTTTCAACCAATGAGCATAGATAGCACTGACAAAATTTCTGAGTTTGTCACAATTGTTTCTATTTGTCAAAAATCTTATCGATCGATTATAAATTAATGATTGTGTTACAGAATACGGGTGAATATTTGAAAACCTCACCAAGATTCGGCCTCCAAACTATTATTTTCAATCAGTAAGCTCTACTCACTGACATTAATACTCAAATAACTATTGGAATCCGTGATAAAAATTAAGATTAATCTGCTAAAATTGCGCTTTGATCATCAAGATATATTTAAAATTTCTCAACTGATTATCGGTTTATTCTATTGGACCTTTTTTACTTCTTAATCCTCTACTGGATCTTGAAATAAGTTAGAAAAATTCCAATCCTGAATACTACAAAAAAATACTGATTCAGTAGTCGGTTTTTACACTATCATACCATATAGAGCGACAACTGTAGATATGTGTTTCGTCCTTATTGGGACTCTTTCAGACAGTCTTAACTTGCCTCAGATAATCGGACTTGACTTGTAAGGTAGCATTATTATGAAATAAAGTTGATAAATGGCATGCAATTATAGAAATCTACAGCAGTGCCATCTAGCATAATGATAAAATCCTGTGTATATCTACTCATATCGAAATATAGATCGCACTCTCCTCTTGAGCAAAGGTGAAATAGACAACACCACGACCGATAGCGCAAATTGTTAGCAGTTGATTAGTTGGGACATGACCCGTGAAGCTGCACCAACAATAATCTCGATAGATGGGGAAATGAGCTTGTTCCATTCGTTTTTTATTTCCATTGATTTTAAACGAGAATGTCATATTTTATCTTCTAAATATCTAATGCTACAGATATTCTACGGCACACAATTTGAAAACTCATGTTACACTTCTATGTTCCGCGTTTCGCTGCATTCCCTGTATATATATATATATATATATATATATATATATATATATATATATATATATATATATATATATATATATATATATATATATATATATATATATATATATATATATATATATATATATATATATATATATATATCAATTGTATCGGGTATCGGGTATTCAGCCTTTACTTTAAAATTCTAATTTATTTCAAAGCTCTAGCTTTCACTTCTAATTGATGACTTCATCAGGGGAACTAAATTCATAGACAATAAGATAGTTAGAACATACATAAAGCAATAAAATTAGTAAATAAAAGCTTACAGAAAAGTAGAAAGTTAAATTCGAAGGAACATTAAATAATTGTTTCAAAAAACCAACTAGACAAGGGTACCATAGAAAAAACCAGAAACACATAAATATAAATATAAATTATTATAAAACCGGATGGGGAGAAGATATATGACACTACAAGTATTGTAAAACAAGTAGATAAATGAATAAATAATCAATAAGTGAATCAATTTTGTGTGTTAGCAAATGAATCAAATCGAATATATAATATTATGCGTATGAAAATTTGATTATATGAAAGTAATGCAAACATAAATTTTGAGTATCAGGGCCCTGATTTTGTAACTAGAAAGCGATACCGAATACATTTTCGTTACCTAGCGCCATCTTAAGTCGGCCATTTTCTGCTATTCTCGGCTGAATAGACCTATTCAACTGGTCGGGACCAGACGAATACGTATTTGGCAAAGTGAATATAGGTGATGTTTAGCAGCGTTAAGTTGATTCAAGTTTTAATTCAAATTTTGTTCCTAGAGAGTTTATAATTATTGTGTTTCAAGAATTTTAAGATGTATTTGTTTATAATTCTATTAATCTGCATCAAAATTTAAACTGTAAGAATGTAGAATAATAAACCTTCTATTACTTTATCCAGATGGCTTTTATGGCACTATGGTATTATCGGGTGCTCCGCAGGGAAAATATCCTATTGCGTATCGATAGGCGGAGATTAAGAGATGCTATGGATCCTTTTGAACTGCCGGATGACAATTTCTTAGCAACTTTTCGGTAAATTTATTGCATTGCGAATATTTTGTGTCATGTTCCAAATAAATTTATAATACGCAGATTGAATAAAACTGCTGCAGAGGCGTTCATCGAGGAAATTCGACCTTTTGTTTACAAACGAGTGACCAGCAAGCGCCGGAACTCCCACCCAAGTCCCTAACATGTGTTATTTTCAAATTGCTACCTCAATACGCATGCGTTAAAACAGAGAAGAATTAAATGTTTGAAATACCTTAGAATTCGCACTGTTGAATAGAAATCCAAGATGGTCGTCATTCAACACATCGCCATTTTTTATTTCTATTCGGTATCGCTTTCTAGTTACAAAATCAGGGCCCAGTTTTCTTATTCAGTGTGTTACTATGAAAGTTTATATGATACATTTCTGAAAATAAACGCTTGACATAATTGTCACACTTGTCAAGAATTTCTACATTTTCAAAGTCAGGACAATGTTTAGTTCTATTTGTGTGAAATGAAAGTGCACAACTATTGATTCTGTTTCTATTATTACAATCACTTCTATGAGAAGTGATTCTTGATTTCAAAAGTCCACAAGTTTGTCCAATATAAATGGAAGAACAATCCTTACAATTAATTTTGTATACAACATTGCTCTGGTCATTGAAGCTTAATGAATACATCTCTAACCGCAAGGTAATTTTTGAACCTTATTATGAAAGAATCATTTTTCAAAATCTTTTTTATTTTGTCAGACAACGAAGGAATATAGAGTAGAGATTTGTACATAATATTATTAGAAGAAGTTGAATTGTTGGAATTTGATGGCACAGAATGTTCATTTCTATCATTATTATCATTATTATTATTCTTATTCAAATTAAAATTAATTTTACTGTTGATATTAGTAGCAAAAATATATTTATCAATGGAATATGGAGGATAGCCATTATCTATGAAAATATTTTTCAATTCAATCAAATTTTCATGAAGATATTTATCATTCGAAATATAAGAAACTCTGTTTTTCAAATTTATCAAGGTACTGATTTTCTGCTTCAGATTATGTTGAGACAGAAAATGTAAATAACACTTTGAAGGAATAGGTTTTTGAAACCAACTCAATTCAGTTTTGTTATTACCATTTCTAATCAGAAGAACATCTAGAAATGTTATTCTCCTGTCAAATTCTTTTTCAACTGTAAATTTTAGAGAACGATCATAAGAATTGAATTTCAGAAGTAATTCAGGGATATTATCTTCCTTGATAGATAGAATAATACATCTACAAATTTTTTGATAAATGGAATATTGAAAGAGAGTTTTGAAATGCATGTATTAAGAGTTCATCCATCACACACTGGAATAAGATGGGACTGATAATACTGCCCATATAGGACAATCATATTAATTTGCTTATAAAATTTATTCCTGAATTGGCCATAATTTGATCCAAAAATGAAGGTCAGTATCTCAGTGAACTGTTCTAAACTTAATTTTCATTTATTGAAGCCTTCAATTGAAGGTGAAAGCTAAGGTTTTGAAATAAATGAGGATTTTGAAGTGAAGGCTGATACAACTTATATTCACAGCTATTTGCAGTCAAATAAATTGAATTTTCATTTATTATACCATAAGTAGTTGGTGTACTATGCATTATTTTTGTGGTGCTATCACGAATGCTTATTGTGCTTGCGTTTGAATACCACGAGTGTGCAGCACGAGTGGTATTCACAAACACAATAAACATGAATGATTGCACCACAAAGATAGTCTATAATACTTATGCTTAAAACTCAGATAAAAGAATAATGTGATAATTTTTCTCATCAAAGACGCCTGATGTCGCAACGCGATCATTAGTTTTCTCATAATGACATCATGAAATTTGAAACAGTGACTTTTTCTAATCAATTAGATATGCATTTCAATTTTTGTTCTAGGCTGACTGCTTGGAAACGTTCATTGTTTTAATGATGTCTGACGTTACAACAGGCCTGTGTCACTCTTATGGAAAGAAAAATACAAAGTTTGCGTATGTGTTAGTGAGTGTTAGATATTGCACGGCACCGCACACTTGCCATGGCGCTAGTATGGCACCAAAATGTCCAGGATTTGAAAATTAAGAAGGCTCTTATTTCTGTCCGCTGTCTTTGCAATCGCCAGAGTATTGTGTCATGTATTGTGTATTACTTTATCTAATATTATTGTGAGAGTGACACCATTGATTTTAATAGTGATGCCGAGTAGAGAAAATCTTGTAAGAATATAATTATTAATATTTGATATGATCTCGATATATTTGTCATTACTAATGTAACAAAATAATGTGTCATCATAGAAATTTTAGTATGAAATATACCTAATGTCATAATAAAAAACTATTCTATCTGTAATATTTCTAGAAAAAAAGTTCTGCGTGCAACTGGTCAACTTCCTGCCTATGAAGGAAAGAGTGGGCCTGTTCTGTTTCCCACGTGCAAAGGATTTGAGGAACAAATAGTAAGCGAATATGATTCGGAATGAACTGAGAGAGTTGTGCTACCAGCAACTGCTTGATCGTGGCTATCGAGTTTGTGAGCTGCATTTTGATAATAGTCAATTCAAAAATGAATCAGAACAACGTCTCAACATGGGTCAGATACCTCGTCTTGTACGTATTCAAGGTAAGACCTCTCGTATCACAGTAAAAATAACAAAAGTTCTGATAAAATGCACGTATATTATAGATGCACCCAATACTTCACGAATCGAACCAGCTCAAATCAATTCAGCTAGAATTGAACCATCTGAAATCGAACCTACTTGAATTGATATCACCGGGGAGCATGGAGACGTTGAAAATATTTCACCAAGGCCTGCGTGGAGGAGACTCCCGACCACCAACTTCACAATTCGTCGATGCATACAAAACTGCTATTTTAAATAATACTGTTAGGTGTAGTATCGGTTCGAATTGTAAGGATTACCGAATTCTATTATCCTATGTATTCAAAATAAATCTGATTCAGAATCTTTTCCGACATCCCTAATTTCCAATAATCCTATCCTATGTGTTCTTTCACAGACCCCTTGCATGGATGCTGTAGCATTAGAGATAGATATTCAAACAACCTCTGGATATTTAATTCAAAAATTGCTAAAATATGAATGTGATTCATGTATCCAGTTCTTTTGTTCTGAAAACGTAACTCACATCCATGATTTAACCGTTTCACGGGACTGTGGGTCCAATGAGGAGTTTTATCTCAGATAATTTTTTTTTAATATTTCTTGTAATTCTTTCCTGTGTATGTTTCATATTCTTTTGTAGTATAACAATTTAGTTTTCATTTACGATCGTATAAAAAGTGACAGTTGTTTGCATTGATATTTTAAACTCAAATTTACAAGAACATTTATGTCAACTTCAACGAAAGAAGATTAATTTTTAATATCTGTGACTTTTTTACGATAATTAGGACGATCGAAGATAAAACATTGTAAGACACACGTTTAAAAAATATCTAATGTTATCTGCACATATATTTGTTTCTATTTGTACATGTTCTTATAGTATTCCGTATTTTCGTATATATTTTTCATATTTTTCCTAATATTTATATGTAATTTATTTATATGTAAAAATATATGTATATACTTGGAACGAAATTCTGGCTGATTTCAAATTTTACGATATTTTTGAGTATTATATAAATTAATAAGATTCAAATTACGCGCTTCAGAATTAGTACGTGCACGGCACCGCTTGGAGCGCTCTTGTGTTGATGTGAAACCTTGTAAATTTTGGTAACATTGTACTGTCAAGTCTTCTCTCTATTGGTAGTCTTTGCGTTGCAATCAAAATTGAAGTCAGTATCTAATCATTTTTGTAAGCTTCGCGGAGACATTTTTGAGTGAAGAGATTGATAAATTGCGAATAATTTGGAAGCGAGGCCCAGCCTTCCAACGTTGACTTTCATCATCAATGAGTTGTGCTCCTCATTGATCCATAAAATAAGATCTTGATTTTAATGCCAAGTCACAGTTTAAATTCTTCTTGATTCCCATTGCTGGGAACGGAGCAAGAATGCTGGCATTGTAGCCAAAGATGGCGTCGGTGTAAAAAAACATATCTCCAAGCTTTGCAGCGTCGATTCCGAATGAGAAGATTATAAAATTACGGTTAATTTGAAAACGACGACTGACATCACGATGCTTACTGTCAATTTCATTGATTCAAAGGCTTAGATTTCAGCTTCAATGCCAATACATGCCTGAATATGTCGAAAACTCCAATATAGTGTCGACATCAGAATTATCTCCGGTAACAACGCCTAACGTCTCGACACCGTCAATAGTTCTTTCACAATAATATTGAAAAATACGACCCAGTAGTGCTCCTCCATCGACTCAATTGCTGCAATTTTAATTATCTCTCCTCTGGAATGTGATTGAAAAAATGACGTCAGACGTCGCCGTCGCATTGAAATTCAGTGTTTATTAACCCCGCAGCGTCATCGCTAAGTAGTACGAATCATGAAATTGCGGTTATTTTGAAGCTTACGTCAGGCGTCGTGACGCTTTTTCTTTTGATACAAAAGTAACATCATATTTTTATGACTTTTTTTTAGTCAATTTTGCATGATCTCCCGACAGTATAATAAACTATGAACTGTTCTCAAATATTACTGTATCTATTGAAATGTTACCTTCATAAATTAATCGCCACTATTTTTTTTTTCTATCTGATATTCATCGCTGTATGATTGTTGAATTAGTCACAAAGAATCAGTTGGTTGCTAATACCACATTATTTATTGATTTTGAAGAAATTGCTAAAGTAAAATTGGCCTCGCGTGCTAACTTGTAGTCAGCGACATCTTTTGAAACTCGAAGCAATAACATTTGTACCAAATTTCATGTGTGTGATATTTTTCTTAACTTTTTATATGATTCTATAGACCAGAATTTAGAATGTCAGAAACTCAATTTTCAATATGAGCATTTGTTATGGATTTAACAATGAATGATATTTGAAAATATGCTTAAAGTAAAGTATTTGATAATTTATATCGGAATTTATATAAATAATGTCGATTCATTATCCAGTATTGACCTATGGATGAAAGTTTGTACCAAAATTTACCCATGCGAACTCTTATTTACGCGTTGAATGTTATCATGAATTTATTCAATGTATCCGAATATTAGAATTCAAAAATCAAGAAAATCATTAAAATTCATGATTGCTATTGATGCAATACTATTAATAAATATAATTTAACAAAATTCTGCATATTCTACAATATTAAATGAACTAAAATTGAAACATAATTGTTAAAACTGACAGATGTCATCTATGTTAAACATTTATTCGTACATGGCTATTGTATACAACTTCCATTTCTTTCTGATAGTTTTTAATGTTTTGCGCGAAGCCTATAGGCTATGCGCATGAAGTCTACTAGCGCCACTAGCGGGGAAAGAAGAACGATTGATCTTTCTTTTTATCATTGTATAATTTTTTTAATAAACTAATATTATTTAATCCCGCTGTGTGCGTATAATATAACTTGCATAGCATGAAAGTTACGTCGAAATAACTTATTTTGGGTATTTTTTTTCAATTATGACGGAACTATTAGAGTAAACTTCTTAATTCGTTTCAATTGACATGATAACCTCAAACTATGGCGCCGATAATCTTGCAGACCGGGCTTGAATGTACCAAACACTATCCCATTTACCGACGATGCATTGTAGAAAAGCGTGAAAATGGCTATTTGCCATATTAAACATGTTGAAGAATATAATGCTGACAATATTAACAACAAAATTATTGCGAAGTGCATCCGGCAAACTTCTATCACTGAAACACATTACAAATTAGAGACAGAGGTAAATTCATGAATCCCAAATCGATGACAAATTTTTCAAACTTCATAATTGAATTACAAACATCTTGTTATAAAAATTAATAATGAGAGACATATAATACTCTATTTACCGCTTTGATTCACTTCGCTAGTTTTATGATGATATAACTCCGTACAGGGAATCTTCAACACAACAGTCTGAAACACAACAAGTGTTTTTCTTTGTTTTATAAGCAATTATTTCCACTTTTCAACTACAATGATCACTGACGAATTCTGAGAGATTAAGCTTAAAACTTACAATGATGCTCGTCATAAGCGCTCGCATCGATATTTGTTCAAACTCCACCTTCTTGCACATAGCCTATAACATGGAAAAAATTGGGACTCAACAAAAGCACTAATCTTCTAGAAATCAAATTGGAAGAGAAATCATGCTAATCAGACCCTCCGAGATACTGAACCACTACTGTAGAAAATTTTCTCATATTCATTTCAAAGATGTTAAACTGTCCTTCACTCTCTAATATTAAGATTAATATCTTGACTGCTTAAGCTATTCAAGAAACACCTAATTATGTATCAGATCATCAAATCAAATTGTGTCAAATTATTCAATAAAACACTTTGATAATCCATCTGAAAAATTATTGGGTATTCATAATGAGGAATCAATATTAATTTTCAAAATTGTGTATTGTCAGACTCAGTTATGTATTCGGAATTGGAAAAGAATTCTTTATAATCCATACTCTCTAATACAGTAACATCAAATAAATTATATAATTACCTCCAAGGTGATTCTTAATTTGCGAAAAGATTTCAGATGAATTGAAATTAAGCAAGCTGTTTTCATAATTCATGAGCTCATTGAAGGTGCTAGGTCATACCAGGCTTAATTATTTATTAGAGTGATGTATTCACACAGTCTCCGTAAGCGTTACTGTCGGCGAATTGCAACCTTAACTCCATCAGACGGTGTAAACACTGAACTAGAAGATTTTATTAAGATTAAATACACTTTACTCGGTTCTTGAAGTTAGGACATAAATATTTCTAGTTGTCATTCTAATGGAAACTCTAAGCGCGTGCAATGTTCAATTTCGAAAAGGATGAAAATTAGAGCTCATGATTCGCAAGTAGATATTCAACTATTTGAAAATGATTTTTCACAAGGACGGCACGAATTCAGATTTTATATTATGTTTTGACAATAAATTACGCAGCCAAGATTCATTCTAGATATTGGGCCAAGGTTGGATTAAATAGATTAAATTGTTGCAACACCAGTTTATTTTATAAATACTTTGTAGTTCCCAGAAGATATTATTGTTTCTGGAACGTTTATAACAGAAATTTTGAAGTCAAATAAATTATGGTTTGAAAGAATTAAAAGACACGCTTTATTGGTTGACCGAACTAAAAAGTAAAAAATAATTTTCAATATAAAAAATTGGAAAGGTGTTTTGAATAAGCCAAAGGCTGATAATTTAGGTTAAATTAGAAGAAACTATTTATAATTTTTTGATAACTGCCTTTATTTGAGTTCAGTTTTCAGTTAGATCAACGTCATTTTGAAGCCAAAAGCTGAAATTTGAAATTCAAAAGATGAACATGGTCTTCAAGTTGAACAACAACATAATCGTATAGTTTAGCCAGTTATACATATAACATTATGCTGAAGTGATCACTCCATCGAGTCAAATTAGACTAAATCTAGTCTACATAGTCTAGGCAACTTCTACTTCAACCAAAAAATATAAAAAATAGTAATTAACGGAAAAAATAATATTAACGTGAAAAAAGCATAAGGTGCTTCATATGAGTTGTTATAAATATTCTATTGGTACGATTTCTGAATGTGGAGCTCGGATGCAAATATGATATGAAGCACCCTTCGCTTTTTTCACAATGACATGAATTTTTTCGTTAACGACATTTTTTCAAATCCAAAAATTATCTTTCACTTTTTAGTTCCTTTAAGCATTAGATTGTTTTTTTTTTCAGTTTTGTTGGACTACATTTTATTTTTCATTTTTTAATTTGATCTGCTATAAAGAATGTATTTACTATTATAGTTACGTTAAACGAGCTCGTCTCGGTCGTACTGCAGCTTACTATTAACCAAGCTCGCTTCCCTCGCATGGCGGTCTACTGTTGACCGAACTCGCTCCGCTCGCGCGGCAGCTTGCAGTTGATCGAGCTGTCTTTCTTGGATGTGGTAGCCGTTTCTCAGGCTCTCTCTCAATCAATTGTTATATTGTCATCGGTACTTGAGAAGCATGCAAAGTTTCAATTTAATCTGACGTTTTGAAGTGGATGAAAATCACATTTAAAGATTCTGTTTCATACAACTAAAGCTAATAAAAGCGTGTTGATTATGCAATTGACGATTGAAGTATTTCATACTGTGAAGCAATCGAATATGAAAATTTCACGGATATGTGCTTACCTACCAAATATATATTCATAATTTCTATATAGTGATCCAATTTTTCATTTTATAGTCAGCATGAGCAGAAAAACAGTCTGTATATTCAATTTGAACGTCTCATACCGAAAACTGGAGATAATTTTGAAAACAAAATTGGCTCAATCAATAATAATAAAAAATAGAAGTGGAACCTTTAAATTGAAATTTGCAACTTGTGATTTGAGTTTTATCGGATAAACAGAACATAAAATCAAAAGATCGTTATAAAGAACATATTAACTCATTTGATAGTATATTATGTTACAAGGACTAGACAACTGTCATTATTGTCCAGGAAGTTGACTGCACTCGGTTAAGGCGAGGGCAAAGTTCGAGGCAAAGGCAAGGGCAGAGCCCAAGGGGTAGGCTTCGTGCAGCCAAATTCATCCATTACAATAATGACGGTCGTTCAGTGTCCATGTTGCATATGATACTTTTTGTAACAAGTGCACCAAAGTATCCCATTACTGGGCTTTTTAAATAGATGTAGATATACTGAAATTATCTTATCGATTTTATAAGCCAATTTTTGCAATTGCGATCACATTCACAGTAAACCTATACTACGAAACATAGCTCACGTGTCTAATTTTATTGATATTTTTCACATTGTCTGTGTGATCTCATTTACAGCAAATGCGCAGATTATAACGATCACATCCCATGACAAAATAAATTCTCTTCCAAATGTTAATTTGATATTAAAAGATACCAATGGCATCTATAATTCCAAATAATCATTTTTCCTGCTCCGTGGGAAACTAATATTCGATTATAACCTGTCAACAGAGAGTTAATGGTCATTGTTTGCATGGTTTGGAATTGAGAGCTTTCGAAGCAAAATTCAATTCAGTAATAGGGTACTTTCGGTGCACGTGTTACAAATAGTGCTGCCACAAGACAAGACGAGACAAGACTTCAGTGACTCTCGTCTCAGGGCGGCTGCACAATAGCCCTAGAACTAGAACCAGAACGGTAACGGAAAGCTATCGAGAGCGACAACGGAAACGTAAACGCCGACCAGATGCACAACTGCAGCACGCGAAAGACCGAGAACAACGTTTTGACAGATAACCGCACTTCTTATATAGTTAAATTAGTATTTTTAAACATAGATGACGAAAAATTACAGGTTCTCATGGCATTTTTGCTACTTTTTTATAATTATATACAATTAGAAAATCCAAACAGGAAGTACGATGATGCACATCCCATAAAACTCTTTATAGAATCAAAATTTGCTCTCTAGGCGGTGGATTAGACCAATTAATCTTGAAAGAAATACAAGAGGAGCATTCGTCAACATATTTAGGCATATGAAGGAAGCTGACCATGAAATGTTCTTTAAATATACCAGAATGAACGTGCGATGTTTTAATAAACTTCTCAGCTTATTAAGGCCAAAATTATTGAAGAGAAGTAGAAGAGAATATCTATCTTGGCTATGACTTTGAAATGTCTTGCACATGGTAGTTCTTTTCAAAATTTAAGTTGGTAATTTAGAGTTGGAAATCCAACAGTTTCCAAAGTAATATATGAGACTTGCGAAGTTATTTGGGAAACAATTCACATGAGATTACCTAGTGGAACAAAAAAAATCAGTGCAGTCAGAGCACAAGAACAAGAGCAAATAAACCAAACTCTCAACAATCATATTTTCAAGAATAATGGACAGTGACGTTACGCTTGTTTCTCATTGGTTGTTTAGTACCCCAAGAACGGGAAACTTAAATCTTGACTATCTTTACCGTTTTCATTTCCGACCGACCTTGGTCTTTCCGTTCCAGGAATCTTATTGTGCATGTGTACATACAAAATAACACTGTTCAAGTTTATTCCCGTTCTGGTTCCCGTTGCCGTTTCCGTTCTCGGGCTATTGTGCAGCCGCTTTCAGTCTCGTGATGATCTCTCCTAGCCCAGTCTCGTCTTGGTCTCGCCCATGCGGGAATCAATTCATTCTACCTGATTATTATTTGCTATAAATTCTACAAAAAATATGTCAATAATCAAGACAAGACCAAGACAAGAAGTATTTTTTATCTCCCAAGACAAGACAAGAAGGTATTATCAAGTCTCAAGACTTCTTGTCAAGAAATCTTGATATCTTAACAATTGATTTTTCAAATCCGCATATTTATTAATCCATTATTAGAATATAAGAATCTGCTGCGGCCATCACTGTTTTCTCCCGACAATAGATTTCATGACCACTTTCATCACTGTTTCATGAATTTAGAGTGTCACAACAACTGTCAGAGTATTATTTGTCATTCTCAAACTGTCAGTTGTCGATATCAAACTGACAGTTGTCATTATCAAAGTGACAGTGTCATTGTCAAAGAGACAGCGTCATTTTCAAGGTGGCAGCTGTCATTGTCGAAGTGACAGCTGTCATTGTCAAAATAACAGTTTGAAAATAGAGAGTCTTACTTCAGATTTTCTGGTTGAAAAAGCTTATTTACACATAGCTTTTTAATGAAAAACTCAAATATAAAATTTCAGTCGAAAATTTGTACAGGTTCTCAAATCATTAGGTATACTTCCAGACAGTCGGTCTAACTGATTTCATTTAAACTTTTAAAGGATCTAAAATGTGAAAATTCATCAGAAACTCGAACTATCAAAAAATCACGATTTCAATACTTTTCCTATTATATATAGGTCGAGCAAATAAAAAGTATCTGTGACTATGATTTTTGAAACAAATATTTTATATATACCGAAAGCATAAGTCTTTAGTTTCTAGTGAATAGATCGTTCATGTAGAGAAGAAATGCACTGATAGATTCCCCAATATTCTAAGAATATTGTTAGCTCTTAGCAACATTGCTATATCATATATTAAATAATACTTGCAAATATACTGATTAAAACATGAGAATGACCGATTTTCCTTTTTTTTTTATTGGTGGCAATATTGGGAAACGTTGCAAGAATCGTTTTATAACATAACTGTCAGAAAGGGTAAGGGGTAGACACTAACGGTAAAGTTGAGCGTTCGAATTTTATAAAGCGATAGAGAAAGGGAATTTTCCCAAAATTTCAAGATCAAGAAATATCAAGAATTCTTGAAACAAGACAAGAAATGTGTCGCCAAGAAATGGACAAGACAAAAAAAAAGAAATGATCATCAAGATCAGATTCATAAATTTGATAAAAAAACATGATAGAACCAAATGACTTACTTTGAAAAAACAAAGGACGAAAAAATATTATCATATAGGCTGTATGTGAAGTGAATATTCTGAAAGAGCGATAGAAAAAATAATTGTCTCAATCGGAGACTTAGCCATCAGTTCAACTATTATAGCTGCAGTTTGTGGGTATTTACCTACTTACTCTATAAGATAGCTTTTGGAAGAAGCTCATTGAATTGACTTAAAAATGAATTTGAAGTGATTATGATACAATAAGTCTTGTCAAGTCTCGCGAGACTCTCGCCGAGACTCGACTCTGGTCTCATTACGGTCTCAACTTTTAGCTCAAGATCCATTCTTTGATATCGTCTCGACTTTTTGAAGCAAGACGAGACAAGACACATGACTGGTCTAGGATCTCGAGGCAATACTAGCTACAAAAAAATTTGAAACCGACTTTAATCACGCTAACCACCTTATCGACTATGAACAATCAGCAGTCGAGGTGAAAGACATAATGTCAATGTATGAACAATTTTAGGGATTTTTAAGGAAATAATAGAATAGTTTAACGTTCAAATCAATAGATAATCCAACATACTCTTTCAACCGTTAAAACTCCTTCATGCTTCACCACCTACCACATCGGTATATATGCCGTCCCCCTTCAATCCTCAGAGTACATGACGATGTTCTAAAGGATAAAACGCATTGTAAGCAACATTGTGACGAGTAATGTGACAAAGTTAGTCTTTAGTATAATTTGGTACATTGAATTGTACCTTGTATCAGTCTTCTTCCCTAAAGAGTTTATAGAAGATAATATTTTGTATATAATTATCACTTATAATATCACAAGTGCATTGAATACTACCGAATTTTTCACTCATTTATAAACTCTCCCCTAGGACAAGTGAAATTATCAAGAAATTACTGCGGAAATTCCACGCTGTCTAGGAAACGTGTAAAATTTCCACTAGCAATCTATTTTGACTTCACAAACAGAAAAAATATGATTTGTTTGTATTGTAGATTGAAATATCAGTAGCAACTCCAATTTTTTCCCAAATATTTGTCAAGAGTCGTCAAAATGAATTGATTTGGTGCAATTGAAGACAAAATTGAAAAAAAAAACATAATGAGAACTGAACCGATAAATGCAGTAAGATCTTTTAACACTATTTGAAGTAAGTTTATGTAATATTAATAAATTTTGATCTTATTTTGTAACATTCGAGAAATATTCTCCCTAAATACCATTTGTGCCTAAAAATTAACCAAATAGTTTTCATTCAAGTTTGTTATACCAATTTCACTCGTTCTTTAAACTCGAGAAATTATAAACAACAAGCTTTCATGAAAATTATTGGTAATTTTTAAGCATTCAAAGTATTACCTCCGATAATTTTTTCGAGCTCACGAATGCTTTTGTTGCAATGAAAATATTTCCTGAAGGCAACAAATGCGTGAGTGAATTGCGAGAAAAAATTATCAGGAAATATCCAATTGCACGAGTGATATTCGGTAAGAATATTGGACAACAAAATGAATCAAAAATAAATATATTCTGAAATACCATTTTGAGATCTCAGTTGATAGGATGATAAAAAAAAATTATAGTCATTATAGAAAACAAACGTATGTATTATCAGAGTAATTTTGCACTAGTGCAAATTATCGGAGGTAATATCACGAGTGCTTAAATATTACCGATAATTTTCATGAAAGCTTATTGTTTATAATTTCACGAGTTCTAAGAACGAGTGGAATTTCTACAATAAGCTTGAATGAGAATTATCTGGTCAATTTTTGAGCATAAATGATATTTAGGGAGAATATTTCTCGAGTGTCATAAAATAAAATTCAAATTTACTGAAATAACATATACTGCCTTCGAATACCGTTTTAGGATTTTACTGCAATTATTTTGACGACTTTTGACAAATGATTAGAAGAAATTGGAGTTGCTACTGACATTGACATTTCTAATTTACAATACGAACAAAACATGTTTTATTTGTTTGTGTTGTCAAAATAGTTTATTATAAAAAATCTCCGCTGTAATTTTTTGATAATTGCATTTGTATTATAGGGGAATTTAGACATGAGTGAAATATTTATATATAATACCACAAGAGCTTCGAAATTATCGGATATTTCTCGATAGGTTTGTTGCAAACAAATGAACGTGTCAAGTTTTCCAGGTTTCTGGAAAACTTGACAAGTTGATCTGTTTGCAGGGAACCTTAAGAGAAATATCAGATTAATTTCGGAGTTCGAGTGGTATTCGGGAGATTATTTTTTCCCATTCAAATTCATCAATAGATTCCAGAGACTCGACTCCGAATCTGCTCATATTTACATTCAATCTGTCTGTCAGTTTGACAGATGCTGAATCAACGCGGCTGAATGTTCTTTGTTTTGTATATATAACCAACAGACAAAATTTTCAAAAAAGTTCCACTTGAAAATCGTGTAGGTTCTACCACGTGACGTCGAATGGTGCAATTCTATTGGTCGAAAATTGGATGGTAAAAATAATCAGAGTAATTCAAATTGTCATTCATTAATTTCTTCATTTCCATGGTAAAATACTGATGTCTTATTGGCTCTTCACACTTCTATATCTATTTTTCATGTATGTTCAGCAATAATGCTCTATCACGTGGATCGAATTTGTTTCCACTTCCCCGACCTATATAATCGGAGAAGTATTGTAATCGTGATTTTTGACAACTCGGATATTTTGATGAATCATCACTTTTCAGATCCTACTGAAACCAAAAAACATAATTTCAAGGAGAGTAGGTCTATCTGTCTAAAAGCACGATAACTTTAGAATGTGTACGAATTTTTGATTGACATTTCATATTCTAGTTTTTCATCAAATAGCTAGGTTCAAGTTCGTAAGTGAATTCCTTTCAACCAGTGATACCTAAAGTTTATTGATGGAGCTTTCAAGTTTTTTGCGTTCATTCCATGAGCGACAATATTTATCATAGAATATGGAATAACTGAAATTGATCCTTGAATAATTCAGCATAACATTCACCTTAGACATTTTTCAAAACTATTAGCCGTTCATTTGTTGAAATTAATATTTGATATTTGTATTTTCAAAATATGTAATTTTATTCTATCTTGTTTGATATCAAATTGAAGCTTCTGCATAAATAATTCTAATAGAAGTATCAAAGAGGATAAGCGATTGTCAATTGTTTTTCCATAAGCCATTCAAACTAGCTCTAGTTTGGTATCAATTAAAAGCCCCCGGGGAGGTAAGCTTGGTAGAGATCTGAAATGAAAAATAACTGGATTTCACGTTACCAGCTAGAGCATTCTTCAGAATTATTAGCGATTTATTTGTTATGATTCATATTTGAAATTTTATAAAATTCGTTATATTTTTTCTGGAATATGCAAAGAAGAGAAATAGGTTATTAAAATCATAATGTGAAATAAGAATTATAATAACTAATATTCAAACGTCACATGCAAACATTCAATTGTTTGTTTAGAATAAGTAGATAATTAGGTTCTATCGTATTTGGTATTATATCAAAGCTCTTGCGGAAATAACTCTAGTAAAAGTTTCAAAAATGATATTTGAGCGATTATCATGCCAAGTTTAGAATTAACTAAAGCAACTGGACATCAGACTTATGGCTGTTATAAAATAAAATATTGATTTCATATAACCGCCATGTGCCATGTGTCACTTTGAGAATCACAGTTGTCACTTTGAAATATACAATTAATTAATATGACACTCTAAATTTATGGAACAGCTATGAAACTGGCCATAGAATTCATGGTCGGGGAAGTATTGCTGCCACAGCCGATTTTTTGTTAGGAAGAAGGTACTTCAGGGGTGGTCCTATATGATCACGGTGACAGCGTTATCGGTCCCTGGGCTCAGCGTGTTATCTCATTCAGGGGGAAATTCCATACCTAAAGGTGGAATAAGGGTGGAATGGATGATAATTTTGATTTACATATGTTAAGCGATAGTTCTTTACCACGTAAATAGATTTTGACGATTCCCTTTTTATTGGGAAAAAGCTACCTTAGAGGTTATCCCATATCAATTTGAAGGAAAAAACTCCACCCTCAAAGGTGGAATGACAGTTTGGGTGTGTATGTATATGAGTGAGATATTGTTGGTCATATATGATTCATATTCTATCATTTACGTTAATTTTTATTCGAGTTTAACACTCTTTGTTGATGAAAAAGCCTGTTATTCAACCGGCCTAGTGAATCAATTAAATTCTATACTTTATTCCGCTGTTTTTTTTTATGTCAAATTATTCGATAACTATGAGAGTAAAAGTAAAATGTTACTTACATGTAGGGTGATCCAGGTTAATCAAATAATGAGTGTGCTTACCTAGAACAAATCAAAGATTATTGGACAATGATAATTTCACTTCACAGAGATAATTTTGTGTTGTTGGATATGTTTTCTAGATGGTGTGGATAAGTTGACGAACAGTGTATTTTATTTCAATTTGATAATGATGTATGTTGGATATTTCCTACAGATTTCTTTCAGAATTCATTACAAAATAAATGTAAAGTCAAAATGTGGCTCATGCAGTTGAAATTGCAGAGTTAATTTTTCGGAATGAGTTCATTACCTCAGTATAATCGCACCATATATGCTCAAATATAGGTACTATAAACTCTGTAACGTTCGGATATTAGGCGGAGCATCACATAAGTTTTACATGCACACATACTATCATAAAATTTTACACACATTCACACTTTCATAATTAATCAATAATTGAAATCATACGAACTTTTCAGTACCGATAGTGAATAAGTTAATCGCGAAAACGAGATACCAATAATCCATCAGTATCGAAAACGAACAGTTGATTTATAAAATCCCACCTATTATCTTGAGGAATAATTTTTGACTACATCAAAATCAACCACCAATATTTCGAATCCTATTTAAAGGAAAAAGTTATAAATGTGAGCACATCATAACCTGAATTTCAACAATTTCTCACGGAAAAGCTCTTTCAATACAAAATACCGTAGCGTCTATGATTAGTTGCTATTTAAAGATGTTGAATTTTGGGTAATGACCATGCGTGGAATGGTTGGTTTAAATACTATTAATTTAATTTGTATTCATGATGCAATTACGTCCGACAAACAACTGCAACAATTTATCGATTGATATAGAGTGTTCATTTAGAGGGTTTTTGTTGAAACTTACAAAGTTCATGGACAGATATATACAGTTATTTTAGATATGTTCAAGGACTGTTTGGCTCACTGCATTAAATGCTATATTCTTCTTTGCAATTTGATTCTCTTTTTTGATGTGAATAAACATGAACCTTGTTATACACAAATACTTTTGCTATGTGCTCTGATTGCACGATCAAAAGAGAGAATCAAAATGCAAAGCTAAATGCAGCATTTAATGCACCGTGTCAATCGGCCCTTAGTGATATTATAAAATTGGTAGGATAGTTTCATTACTTCAAAAGGGTGTACGAAGTTGGATGACGTAGCACGTAGCAGATATAAGAACTAGTGCAAGACGCACTAGTTGCTCTTCACTATCATATCATAAGGACTTTTGCTCAATCTCAAAAAGTGATTTGTAAGAGACCAAGACCAGAAGACGCGTTTCAAGAAAATTTGTCTGTCCGTCTATCTGTCTATCTATACGTATGCTCGTCCGGACTTATCTTCGAAACGACTGAATCGATTGAGCGGAAACTTTATACAGTTGTTGTTAGTACTTACACAAAAAAAAATTAAATAGTATTATTAACGTATAATTATTGGTGCACGAGTCGTATTCGTTCGTGCGCGGAGCGTTCATTTGATTAAGTTGAAACTATCTAATTTGTTGATGGCATTTGCTTTTAGTCCAGTCAAAATAGACATTCACCCTTGCATAAATTCTCAAGAAGCTGAAAATTGACATGAATGCTAGGGATACCATTATAATGAAGTTGTGGAAAGTCCCCAACGATCCCGTGTGTGCAAAAAATTTTATGCGAGGTCACAAAGTTCGCAAAAACGGGTTTTTTGAATTTTTTAGCGGAACGATCAGTTTCATGATATATATAGCTCAGATACAAATTGTAGATCTTTGAATTCTCTACAAAAATAGTACCCACCTCTTTATTCCTAAGACCCACTATTTCTGAGAAAAAGCCATTCCAATGTTATATTCTCCATTTATGCACACGTTGCCACGCCACCTATGACGTAGTGTACTTGGCGCGTATTTTTCAATGTGGTTTGCTCGGTAGGCCTACTCTATGGTCTTCTCATTGAAGTTCAATATAATATTAGGTCTTCTTATTCAACTTCTTCTTCATCTTCCTGAGTTGACGTGAATTGCTCAAATAGCGATACAACAGTTGTTTCATCGTTGATATAAGGATTATCTTCTGTTGAAGATTTAGTATTTGAACACGACTAACTTTGACAGCTGGTGCCGTGGACAGTGGTGCATGCTTGTGAACAAAGTCATCTTACTTTTTTGCAGCCGCATGTCGAATTACACTCCTTTCTGTAGCTATAAAGAAAAAGTATCAAGGAGCTTTTCTAGTGCAGGTGGAAGTAGAGTGTGGATTGATTCCAATACATTATTAATTAGCTTGCAACCCCATTCTTCTGGGTCCAGTTGAACCTGCTAATATACTTGATAAAAATGTTGATGAGCAGAATCCGAGGTTGGAAGAAGACAAGCTTATTAAATATGTTTTTCATCAGGTGGATGCTTTGCAAGAGATACGAAACGTAACTTATTTATGCAAGTAATTCAAAGTAAGTGGAAGACGGACACGGCTACGTTGACAATTGGACAGCAGACAGATTTTGCTCAAGGCCGCATGGTCACATAAAATGAGGGACTGGGTTTCTTTCCATTTCCTATTCTTAGAATTATAATTCAATATTATTGTACGAGTACTAATTACGCAGACTAATAGTTGTACCTATATTATACGTCTAAAATGTACATAGGCAGCGTATTCATGCATATTATCAAGAAAATAGTTCTAGAATGGCTTTTTCTCAGAAATGGTGATCCTTAGGAAAAAAGAGGTGGAGACTATTATTGTAGAGAATTGAACGATCTACAATTTTTGTCTGAACTATTCTTGTCATTTATTCAACCGTTCCGCTTAAAAACCCAGAAAACCCATTTTTGCGAACTTTGACCTCGTATAAATTTTTTTGCACACATGGGATCGATAGTGACTTTCGACAACTTCATTATAATGGTATCCCTAACGTTCATGTCAATTCTCAGCTTCTTGGGAATTTATGGAAGGGTACCCCTATTTTTAAGGCTAACTTGACTAGACTATTTAAGATTTCTGACATAGTATTATTAACGTACAATAAATGGCGCACAAGTCGTATTATATCGATCGCGTATCGCTCCTCCATTTGAGCTAAAACAGTTATTGTTGGTACTTTTGTAAAACTTTCTAGCAGATTAATACTAACGTACAGCAGATGGCATGCAAGTCGTATCGGATAGCGGTTTATTCACGCATTGTTCATCTAGCTGAGTTGAAACTTGGAACAGTTGTTGTTGGTAGGACTGCGCGATATTCAGTTTCAAATATCGATATTCGATACGAAAATCTTATCGATAATTTCCGATATATCGACATATTCGATTTATTGACAAATCATTATAGAAAAATATCGATAAATATCGATATATACTTATCGACATTTATCGATGAATATCGATATTTATCAATAATTATCGATGAAAGTCGATAATTATCGATGAGTATCAAAATTGATTGAGTAATATCGATACTTATTAGTAAATATTGATAATCATTGGAGTATCAATATATCGATTGGAAAAAATTGGATATCGAGACGCACAAGACGAATTCGAGGGCAATTCTCACCTGAGAGATTGAATGCACTTAAGTCCTCTGTTCTCTACGCTATTATTGGCACTACCGTATTATATTGAATCACAATAGTCTAAAAACAGATTATTCAATCTTCCAATTTTGACAACAGACTCGATACAAAAGTGTTGTATAAATTCACCATAGTTTCAAGATTGGCTACAGCAGTCGTTGAATAAATGAGCTTGCTTTCAAAAGGATGAGTGCAAATTTTGATGATGATTAATAAAAAAATTTAATATTCTACGACTGATAGCTTTGAATTAATGCGCAAAATTCGAAAAATCTGTTATATAAAGTGCACTTTTGACGCGGCCGATTGATACAAAAATAGAACATAACCATTTAGGTATCACAGTAATTTTAAATACTAAATTTCGATATCTCACGGATAACCGCTTTCGATTTAAGTGAGAAATTTCAAGTAGAATGCACTCTCTACATTCGATGGGTTTCGAAATTTGGGAGCTATGTATATACATACATACATACGTACAAGCATAGAGCCAAAAATAGTCAAAATGAATTCAGAGATGCTCAAAACGGATATTTTCATCAAAGTTTCTCTCATGCTAAGGATCGATGACACCCTCAAACTCAATGCTGTTGGAAATTCAAAATGGTTTTTCACTTTAGATTTGCAGAGTGGATACTACCAAGTTGAAATGAACGAGAAAGATGAGGAAAAGACAGCATCTACGTCCTGTGCAAGTCTATGCCAATTTATAGTCAGGCTTTTTGGACTCTTCAACGCCCCAAGTACGTTTAAGCGATTGATGGAGAGAGTGCTACAGAGGTAGTCATGAAAAACTGCACTTGTTTACCTTGATGATGTTATAGTTCATGGAAGAGACTCTAAGGAAGAAATGACTTAATTGCGACAAGTGTCCCACCGATTGAAAGAAGCCAACCTGAAATTAGACCCGAGGAAATGTCATTTGTTCCAGAAGACAGTCAAATATTTGAGACGTGTTGTCCAGTGATGGGGTACAGGCAGACCCAGAGAAAATTGAAGCTGTGAAAACTTGGAAGATCCCAAGCAACATCCACGAACTGAGAAGTTTTTTGGGTTTGTTCAGTTATTATCGCCGATTTGTTAAGAACTTTTCATTAATTGCCAAGCCGATGTTTGCTTTGACTGAAAATAATCGAAAATTTGTGTGGAACAGTGAGAGTTAAGAATCTTTCGAAAAGCTGAAGAATGTTCTTACGAAGTCTTCAGTGTTAGCGCATCCAAACAAAGAGGGGAATTGAAGCTTCTTTCTCAGGAACAAGACGGCATTGAGAAAATGATTGGCTATTACAGCAAAACTCTATCAACGGATTCGCCAACTAGATTTACATTCAAAATATTTACATGAGAGTTAATTACTCACGAATGTCAGCCGTTGTCCTCCATTGTCAAAGACACAAAAATGTGTCGTCTTTGGAGCGTACAGCAAATTTGACAAAAATGCAAAGAATCTTGTACAGTGTTGGGAGACTTACTCAGTTGTCTCAGCGTGGTGTAGCGGTTATCACGCATTCGAATCCCGGCGCTGTACAAGACTTTTTCAAAAATTAATTTACTTTTATATATATATATATATATATATATATATATATATATATATATATATATATATATATATATATATATATATATATATATATATATATATATATATATATATATATATATATATATATATACCGGGTGTTTCAGACCACGCGTATATTTCGGGAGATGCTGAACAGATTAATAAAAGAAGAAATATATGAGGAATGATTTCTAAGATTCTATTGAATAGTAGCAAATTGAAGTCCACCCCCTCACCCCCTGAGGGTGGGGAGGGTGCAACTTTCAAATTTCGAATGACAACCCCTTCATTTTGATGCAGATTTGGATTCTCATATAAAAAATGTGAAGTTTTTGTCTGAAACTTTTTTTCATGTTCTTGACAGATGGCGCTGTAATCACAAAGATTAGTTATTTTTCGTAATTACTTCAACGGCTAATACTAAGCAACCTAGGCTTGCACAGTCTTCAAAACACATTTTTTGAGTGTGGAGTGCGTTCGGGAAAGCGTTCTTACCATTTCCTGGCGGCTGCTCCAAACCCATCACGACACTTGTCCGGAATTTGCAACATGTCAGCAGCTTCCCTAATGTTATAAACATTCTAACAACAAAAAAATTTTTGAAACGCTTTGACTCTTCTGTCAAGAAGTCTTGCCGGATTTTGTTTATAAACACGTCTACTACGCCGTTATTTTGAAAACAATGTACGGCTGAAATATGTATTTATTACCCAGTATTAGCCGTTGAAGTAATCACAAAAAATAACTAAACTTTGCGATTACAGCGCCATTTGCCAGGAACATGAAAAAAACTTCATATTTTTCAGTTGAGAATCAAAATCTGCATTTGAAAGGAGGGGTTGCCATGTAAAATTTGAAAGTTGCACCCTCCTTACCCTCAGAGTACTACTATTCAATAGAATCTTAAAAATCATTTTACACGTATTTTTTCTTTTTTCAATCCGTTCAGTATTTTACGAGATATTTGAGTGGTATATAAATATATATATATATATATATATATATATATATATATATATATATATATATATATCTTCAGTTTCGACCGTTCACTACAGTTTTACCACTCTTTTTCGTTATGAACACCTAAAAAGTAAATTAGAGGATTTCCAACAAGCAAGAACTATTTGTATAAGTTTTAAACTCGATTCAATCGCAAGAACAAAAGAATTTGTTCTGAATATTTTCACATCGTCGGCAGAAAGTACATATTACTTCAGAATTTACTGATTCAACCATGTCATTAATTAATAAATTGAATAGAAGTGACCCAAGATTAGATCCCTGAGGTAATCTAGATGGAGGGTGATACAGATTAGATGTAAAATTATCATGATGAACACTTAATATTTAATGTTGAAGGTAGGAGGAAAGGGTTTAGAAGAGAAGAGATATTTTTCACCTAGCTTACAAGATAGAGTATTTATATCTACCTTATCAAATGCCTTTGAAAAATCAGTGTACCATATCCAAATTGTACAAGCTCTTATTGCTCCAGACCATGGAGCAAGGATAATATTTCGCCAATTATTTCTGAGGCAACAAGCCGAAAACTCAAATTTTGTCGCCAATATCTTTCTCACCGACGGGGCTAGATTCTCAAGTAACGAATCGGTTAATTGGACCAGCATATCATAATTTTTTGTGTAATTCTTTATCCAGGTTGTTAAAGAGTGTGCCTATTAACGACAGGCTTAAAATGTGGCTAATGTATGATAGAGCTGCACCGCATTTTTTACTTACTTGTACTAAGTACAAGGAAGTATTGTGAGACCGACAAAATTGACCTATCACAATTTTTATGGAAATATCCGTTTTGAGAATCCCTGGATCCATTTTGACTATTTTTGGCTTGATGTCGGTACGTATGTTCGTGCGTGCGTGCGTTCGTGCGTAGCTCACAAATCTCAAAACTGGTTGAACGTATAATGTTGAAATTTTGTATTTAGGACTGGTATAGGGTCTAGTTGTGCACCTCGCATAATGGTTCCAATCATCTGTACCGGAAGTGCGCTCTACTTGAAACTTTTTTCGAATTTTTCTAATGAATCCAGAATGATTAACCGTAGGATGTTGAAATTCAGTATTTGTACTTGATGCTGTGTTAGAATGGTTATCTGCTATTTTTGTATGAATCGGCGTAGCCAGAGGTACACTTAACTTGAAACTTTTTTTCATTTTCTTGCATAAATCCAGAATGATCAGCCATAGCATATTGAAATTTAGTGTTTGAACTTTTTGTAGCATCAAAATAGTTATCTACTATTTTTGTATCAATCGCTTGAGCCGGAAGTGCAGTTTATAAGTATAACAGACATTCAGAAATTGCCGTATAAAACAATCAGTTCAATTGAAATAACAAGGTAGGTAATGATAATCTGTTGTCAATTTTTTTGTTTTGTTTGACATTTTACATGTCAAAATATTATCAAAATTATACAGAGTGATCAATAATGATTGTCTGACAGGTGACAGGCAAAAGTTCGCATTATGGTCAAAACTATCTTCGTGGAATAAAGTTAGTATAAATTTATTTATTTTGAGAACTACATTACCGACATTTCAAGAACACAATGGCGTATATTTTGCATATTTTATGACGGATTCATCCATAATCTGATTCAATAAACAAAAAAGTAAGTAAATAGCTGTATTATTGACTGATTATTGAGAATTTATTATTATTCTACCAAATTATTAGGTTAGAATAGTGTTTTCAGAGGAACTGTCATCTGTCACTTGAATGTCACTATCTCAAGCAGGCGGCAAACAAAGAATCAGAACAAAGCGGCACGGACAATCATTTTTGATCACTCTGTATTAATAGAATCACTGATTTCAAAAACACCTTGAGTCCATTTTTGCCATTTTTGAGTTATACACGAAATGGCGTTTAAAATATGTAGATTTATCGATTGAGCACATAAACAACCTATCTTGAGTTGTTTCTAAACTCATTCGCGGGCATCTCTCTCATCTTGGTGGACTCCTGTATGACAAAAAAAATATGCATATCAGAAAAACTCATGAATTTGTTGATAAAAATGAGAGAGTCCAAGCTTTTGAATGGTGATTTTAGACTGGCCGACAGTAGTTGCAAAGAATGATAACTGAGCAATTTGAATGGTTTTTCAGTTGAAGATAGGTATACAGCGTCATAAGTTTAATTAGATTTTTTTGATATGTCTATTCTTTCCAATTAAATTTCCAAAAAATATACAGGGTATATAACGAAACACGGAACATAGGAGTTCAACATGCGATTTTGAAAATATGCTCTCCTGTATATTTTAGAGCAAAATTACAGGAATGAGAAGTTGTTCAAAATCAATTTTCACACATGAGGAGCTTTCATTCATTGCAAAATAATATCTGTAGCATCAGATATTTAGGAAACAAGATATGACATTTCCGTCAGAAATCAGATAGCCATGGAAATAAAGAACGAATGAAACAAACTCCTATTATGACAATTCAATTCAGTGTTATTACATCAATTATTATCAATAATGAAGAGTTGTTCAAATCAATTTTTACTCATGAAAAGTCTTCATTCAATACAGTAGAATATCTATAGAATCTAATAAAAATCAGCAATAATAACACAGAATGAAATGTCAAAATGAAAATTTGTTCCATTCGTTTTTTTTTCTCATGGCCATATGATTTTTGACGAAAATGTCATTCTATTTTCTGGAGATCGAATGTTATAGGTATTCTACTGCATTTAACTTTCCATTCCTGTACTTTTACTCTAAAATATGCAGGAGAGTCAATATCCGCACATTTTAAAATCCCATGGTAAACTCCTATGTTCTGCGTTTCGTTGCACACCCTGTATAGTAAGTTTTCATTTAATGCAGAAACCACTCAAGTCCAGGTTATATTTTATCTTTGAACTTCTCTGTACACTATAGGGAATATGCATGAAATTCAAATTTGGTTCAAATATTTTTTCCCGAATTTATATTGGCCTGACTTTCGTACTAAACCATCATTTTGGTATTTAATATCTTTTCAATTACTCACAATTAATAAATAAAAATGCAAATTGAGCGCGGGAAATTCAAAGTTCCAAAACGTAACACCGTTGATTAAAACGAAATGTGACGTCAGATACTACTAATACTGCTTACATTTGTATGGCATTGCAGGCTTTTGATTAGAAAACAGTAATAACGAGTGTGTTGTAAATTCATTCATTGTTTAAGTGTAATTTTAGCTTCCTAGTGGGATTATAAATCATTTAAGACAGTGGTTTTGTAAAAGCACAATCAGATAATCTGTCTATTCATGATGTCGTCTTATTTTCTTTCAAATTCCAAATTTACGTCCGCTGATGTAAAAAGAGTAAACACAGCAACGTAATTATTCAATAATAACACATTTTGTACGCTATTTTAATAAATACAATCCGAAATATGATGAGCAGTAAACGTAGCCGCATACATACACTGAATTTTGTTGCTAAAACTAATCACATTTAGAGTTCGTTCCACTTAATGACCGCAACGCTCACGGCCGCGATTTTTGCTGTTGCACTAACTCTTGATCGATGTGGCTGGTGCTTTAAGTGGAACGATGCGAGTGTATTTTAAATGTCAAATAAACTGACAATTTTTGGTTAGAATCGAAAAGTAAATCATAAATAAGATTAAACTAACCTGTAGCAAAAAGGATATACGAATGGAATAAATCCAATATGCCTGTGTACATTAATCGCTCTTGAATAATGAATAGTGATAATAAGAGACCATGAAATTATCTGTTATATGACAAATGGAAAATCTTGAATCAAATGACATAGCTTGGAATCGAAAGTACAAATTGGGAGGGCATCTTCTCATTTATTTCGAACTTCTTGGCGATTTATTCAAAAATGAACGCAACGACCGCTTCGACCCACCTCTAAATCGCGGGCGTAGGGAGCTTGAAGTAGTCGAGATCAATGACGTCATCTATGACGTATTTATCATGAACGCCAAGACCGCGATCGTCTTGTGGAACGATTATTGAGGGGACATGAGCGTTGCGGAACGTACCCATATGTTATTTATGATCTGTCAAGTTCATTATGACACTTCATCTCTTCTGATTACCTTACATTATTTCTTACGTATTTTAAAACCTGTCTGGATTGGAAAAAAGACTTTATCAGGTACATTTCTGACAGTATTTTGCATTCAGGCACAATGCAATACTTATAAACTGACTTTTTTTAATGCTGAAATAGGTTGAGAATGAAAACACCTGTAGTAAACAATGGACTGTAATGTCACTGGACATGTTATTTGACGGCATTCATAGAACGCGCGAAAATGGCGGCGTTTAAACAGCTCAAAATTATTCTCAAAAAATATTTAAAAAAATCATGAATATTTCCTATTAATATTCACATATTTTGTAATTTTTCTAAAGCTATGGTGCTGATGGAACAAATAAATTATATCAAAAGTCATATGAAAATAATTAGGAGAGTTGATAGTTTTTTCTAATTATCCCTGAATTAGTCATATGTGACTTAGGTTGTTTCTGAAATCAGTATGATTCAATTATAATTTGGAGTGACAGAAAACTTTATTAAATAGATTTGTGTATATATCAAATGATGTACAAGTAAGTCACGTAATGTTCAAGTCAGATTTTTTGTTATGGCTATAGAACACTTCAGAGATACAATAGAAAATGGATAGGATGAGGAGACCCAGTGGAATGGTCACCCTGGCTTTATGACTTACCGTCTTTGAATTTCATTGCTGGGGTATATTTGTAAATAATAGTTTATTATACTCCAAATAATGATGAAGCGCAGTTACAAGAGTGAATAGAACATGTCTGTAAGATAATTCGAGTAGAACTGCGAACTTTTGAAAAGGTGCGGAACTTATTTATCTGGTGTGAATCATGTTTTGACAGGAAGCAGAACATATATGTGGAATATTTATTGTGAAATGGTTTGAACGAAATACGTAAACTTAATACCACACATTGTTTGCTTACTTTCTTAGATAGTATAATTCTGAAAATAGCTTATATCTTTAAAACGGTTAATTTGCGGACTAATGTATATTTGGCTTATTAACTAATTTTGATCCATACTATACACCTTTAAGCTTTAAGAAAACATTCATGAAAGTTTTTTTCAAAAATTTCACAGTGCGCCTATGGCTTAAACTTCATTTTTCTCATTTGTTGGAAGAATGACAAATGTCGTTTAAAGAGAGCATTTTGTAACTTCGAACTATCGTAGTCATGTCAATAGTTTATTTGGAACTGGAAGAATATTTGTATTTTGGCGATACATTCAACTTCGCTCACTTTAGTGATTCTACTTTTGCTTAGGTATATTGTAAGGTAGACTCAAGTTATCTCTGAGATCAACAATTTCATGTTTATATCTCATTGTCAAGTGAATTGTTTTCTATTTATGGATTCCACGTATTTTTTCAGATAGTACATTTCTTGAAAATTAGATTGTCTGCACAAGTTCATTGCACTTTCCCTGGAACTTTCACGAGGATCAGCTGATTCGAATTTTGAACAGTCTGCATAAAGTCCAAATCTGTGCTGCCATCTATAAGCGGCTTAAAAAATAGTAGTTGTCGTACTTATAATTCTCCAACATAGAGAGAATACTATATTATGCAACAAGTTTGGAATGAAGCTCATTCAGCATGGCTGAAAAAGTTTTAAGCACGAGCCGTAGGTGAGAGTAACGAATTCACGAGTGCTGAATAGCCATTCCAAACATGTTTCAGATTATACGTTCTCTACGACCATAAATTCAGCAATTTACAGAGAAACAAAAAATTATAGACTATGAAACAGAGAAACAACAAAACTCCTTAAGCTAAATTTAATTTGGGTTGATTTGACATTCCCATTATTTTCTGTAATTGATGAATAGATGCAGCTCGATGAAATACCATATATAGAATACAAGTCAACAATAACATAACCTAAATATTATTTGAAATGTCACTGTGACAGATGCTTATTTTCATTTAAAAATTGAATTTCTGGTATTTTAATTATAATTTCCAATATTTTAAACTGAATTATAGCAACTATATCAGTTCTAGAATAAATATGAGTTATTAAGATAGCATTTATTTTGTATTCTATCAATACCATAAATGTGTAAGAGTGGTCGCTAGTTGTGCTCATTCCATCACTTGTGTTGGAATGAATATTCTGACACAGTGTGATAGAATTGAATCATTTCGTACTTGAAATAAATAATAGAATGTTGATATTCTAAAATTAACGTAGAGAAAGATCATTCCACGATTTATTTGAAAAAAAAAAGAGATTCTAAGAATCTGTCAAGTGAAATGCGCTTTCAGCCAAGTCGGTTGCTATAGAAACAATAGGCCATTATTCTTATACTACAACATTCCTAAATACTGATTTTCAAAATTCTACGACTACCAACAGAGCTGAATTTATGCGCAAAATTAGAAGATGAATTCCTACTGAAGTGCACTTTCGGTTCAGCCTATTGTTATGAAAATAGTAGGCAATCATTCGAATTTATGCGAAAAATTCCAAAAGACTGTCAAGTAAAGTGCACTTCCGGCTCAGTGGATCTCAATAAAAATAGGACATGAGCACCTATACGGTATAATCGTCTTAAATACTAAATTCTAACAATCTACATTCAATCATTTTGGATTTATTTGGAAAATTCAAAAAATGTTTCGAATCAAGTGCTCTTTCGGCTCAGTCGATAGCAATCATAATGCAAGGTGTACAACTAGATATTATAAAAGTGCCTAATACAAAATTTGAATATTCTACGACTGATTGTTTAGACTTTATGCGGAAAATTCAAAAAGTCTGTCATAAAAAGTGCACTTCCGGCTCAGCCGATTGTTACAAGAATAGAAGATGACCATTCAGAAGCTACAGCAATTTCAAATGCTAAATTCCAGTACCCTACGGCTGACTTTTCTAGATTTATGAGGAAAATTAAAAAAAAGTCTTAGGTAAAGTGCACTTCCGGCTAAGCCGATCACAATCATAATGCAAGATGTTATAGTAGTGCTTAATACGAAGTTTCAATATGCTATGGCTAATCATTCTAGATTTATGCAAAAACTTCAAAAAAGTTTCAAGTAAAATGCACTTCTGGCTTCGCCGATTCATACAAGAATAGCAGATGACCATTTTGATACAACATCAAGTTCAAATACTGGATTTCAACATCCTACGGTTGATCTTTCTTGATCTCTTAGAAAAATTCGAAAAAAGTTTCAAGTAAAGTGCACTTCCGATACCCCCATTCTGACAGTTCAATTTTTAGTGAAAAATGACATTTCTGAAATCGTTCCAAATAAATTCGCCGAACTAATCCTACACTGCCTGCGAAATCGCAGATAGAAGAGCTTGACATTTTCACCGGTTTTAACTTTTGTGACAATAATAATTAGACCATTTTTTCCAAAATTTACTTGAAGGAATTGATCTGGAATTGATAGCTCACATATGTCGAAATCAATTGTTTCGTTATAACCAGGGTTGTAACTGCTACTGGATCCGATAATTATGCACCTAAACGACTCGTTGAATTATAGGGGTAAAAAAATGTTAAAAAAAGATGAGAATTCGAGAAAAAGTTATTAAGAAAAATTGTTATGCTTGACGGGCTCTATCACTGGTTAAAATTAATGAACTTATTTCTGTTACATCCTGTATAAATATGTGCAGGGTGTAACAGAAATAAGTACATTAATTTTAACCTGCAATAGATCTCTTCAAGCCTAACAATTTTTTTTGGAACCATCATAGTCTTATCAATCATTCATTTGAAACTGAAAGAATAATAGTATTTCAATAATACACTGACATTCGCTCACCTTGATAATTCTATTTTTGTATATGTTGCAAGAAAGATCAAATTTATCTCTGAAACCAACAATTTGGTATATTGGTCATATTTATATGTTATGGTTGAGAAATTTTATTTCTATTTAGGAATTTCACGTATATTTTCAAATAGTTGGTACATTTCTTGAACATTAGATTCTCAGCATAAATAATTCAAGTTTGCTAATTTCATCGTTAATTAACAAATAGATGGATTTCATTTACATCAGAAATAATGATCACAAATATTAACCAAACCTCGGAAATTATCATGTTTCTTGTCGTCATAACAATTTGAATTAATAACTCGTTCAATTGAGGTAATCAAGTAAATGAGTATTCGCACGCCTGCGCTTTTGCGATATTGAAGCATTCATACTGGAAGTGGTTATTTACCGCTCCAATGGAGGGTAGTGCACAAATGTTAGCTTCAATGTAATACATGGAATATAGGGTTGTAGATTAACGATGGTCAAAGCAATATCACTTGAAAGCGATCAGTGGCTTAGGCGGGAAGTCAACTGTGAATAACCGGAAGTAACCTCATTTTATGAAAAATAGAACAAATTTAAAACATTTTTGCTCAGATTACTGTACAGAAAATAACATTTTATAACATTTATTTGAACATAGTAACAGTAGTAGGTGAGTGAAAAAAGAGCATTTGCATAGCCATCTATAAAAAAAATTCTAGATACTGAATTTTATTCATTTTATTTACGAAACTATACTCAATTCTTCACCAAGATAATTTCTCACAGAGTACTCATATTTAGGTGATTAGTAATTTGAATACTGACCTTTCATCAATTCTTGATACATACACCGTAACTTGGATAATCTTGTTGACGCTGCGCTGACTGGAATAGTGAATGTGAGTAGATAAAATATGAGAGTTCAGTCAAAATTTATTTGTTTTTTCTTTCCTAGCTCGACAGTTTCGGCTACACCTTAGCCATCTTCAAGAGCGCTATAATATGAATTAGTTAGATCATGAATGTGCTACAATTGAAATCTGATAACAATATAATAATTACAAAAGAAGTTTTGGAGATTAATATAAAACATTTAAGAAATTGAAGAAGTCTAATGTATAAGAGCAATTTTCATTTTGTCTTTTTCCACAACCGACTATTATGAACACTGATATATATATATATATATATATATATATATATATATATATATATATATATATATATATATATATATATATATATATATATATATATATATATATATATATATATATATATATTTACAGGATGACCAAAAGTACAGGAATGAGAAGTTGTTCAAAATCAATTTTTACACATGAGTAGCTTTCATTCATTGCAAAAGAATATCTGTAGCATCAGATATTTAGGAAGCAAGATATTACGAAATTTCCGTTAAAAATCAGATAGCCATGGAAATAAAGAACGAATGAAACAAACCCCCATTCTGACAGTCCAATTTAGTGTCATTACAACAATTATGATCAATAATGAAGAATTGTTCAAAATCAATTTTTACTCATAAAAAGTCTTCATTCAATGCAGTAGGATATCTATAGAATCTAATAAAAATCAGCAATAATAACACAGAATGAAAAACTTGTTCTATTCGTTTTTTATTTCCATGACAATCTGTTTTTTGACAAAAATGTCATATTCTATTTTCTGGAGATCTAATGCTACAGATACTCTACTGCATCAAATAAAGATTTTTCATAAGTAAAAATTTATTTTCAGCAACTTTCCATTCTTGTACTTTTGCTCTAAAATATACAGGAGAACCAATATCCGCAAATTTTAAAAATCCCATGTTGAACTCCAATGTTTCACATTTCGTTGCACACCCTGTATATATATATATATATATATATATATATATATATATATATATATATATATATATATATATATATATATATATATATATATATATATCACTCATCGAATGGACATAATCCATCTTTTAATGATCTATTAATTTTCCAGCCCACATCCATCAACCTCAGACATTCGAAAACAGTGTAAGTTAGAAACAAATCAATTGTTCAAGTTGATTATAACTCACCCCTTGTTCTAACTGAACCATTGTAAACTACCAACCTTAACGATTTATGTCCGAAACATTGATAGTACCTAACTTCTAACAACTTTATTGTTCACCAACTGCCGTCCAAGCAGCTCTCTAATCAATACCTCTTTCCTGGGCCTCTTCTAATTCAGTTTCTCAACATAGAATAACTAACAGCTATCAGACACTGTCCAGTACACATCCAGTACATGTTTTAGGATTCCTCTGTGTATGATTTAATTGCATTTTCAAGCTTGGCTCTGATTAGCAAAAAGAGGATAACAACTGTGTTTACGAGTAAATTATGATGAAAGCGGGTTGAATGCTATTTTAGTGATTAGACGACTAAGCTTCCAACGAGCGGCAGCTGGAATGGTTGATTATTTGAGAAAAACAAAAACAATATACCTCATCTGTTGTCTTTATGTGAATAGATGTGAGAATCAGACATTAAAATAAATAAATTCAATAAATAGATTTTTTGAATCAGATTCTGCATATTTCTTTTTATTTTTTAACGTTTTAACTCTCTATCCGAAAGTCTTCATCAGAATCAATTATACAAAAATAAACAAGGCGAGTATCTACATATTATCTAGATACTCGCCTTGATGATTTTTATATCATTCTTTCCGATAAAGACTTTCGAAACGTTAAAAAATATGAAGAAGTATACAAAATTTGATCCAAAAGATCTATTTAATACCTATGATATAATTCTGAAAAACATGTATAGATCATTTTGAAATAATTTTATTCTGCAAAAGATAGAATACGAACTATATTTCCATGATTTACAAGCCTTGTCCTAGTAGAATTGGGTCAACCAACGAAAATATGTTTTTTGAACTTTCGATTGGTATAAGAGATCTGAACTACTAGACGTATGTAAGAATATCTGTGGGATATCCTGAGACAGTATTACTTAATTTTTGGATAAATTCTAACGAATTACTATAAAACTGACCTGTCGATATTATTTCTATTGACCCTCTTAGGCATTTCTATCGTGCTTTAGTATATATTAAATATGCCCAGAATATGAAGGGAAATATAGATGTTAATTTGATTTTTTTTTTTTGCAAATATTACCTTGGAAAATACTACCATGCACTTATGCACAACAATATTAAAAAAGCACGGTTCACTCAATTTCTTCTTTATTCTTTAGCTATTTGTATGGTATACCACCTCTATCAATTTTTTTCATGATTTCACTACACCACCGTGCTTTATAGAAGACAACTTTCTTCCAAATTCTATCTATAAAGTGCCAATAGTCTTCAAGTATAGACAGACGGACATGATGGCATTATTAGGATCCCGTTTTTGGCAAATATGTGAGAAAATCGATTACCAAACTTTATCAATCGAATTGGTTCATTGTTATCAATTTAATTTATCATTATTTCAATTATGAAAATGAGAATAAATAAAATATATATACTGGCTCATCATTGCAAATTTATATATGAGAAGACATGAGATGTTGATTCGATTAGACAATATGTCCCATATTTTGAGAATGAGGAGATGAAGTTCTAGACGTGGTGTATGCTGACTCGATAATTAGTACCAGAGGAATAGCTCCCTCTGCTATTTGCAACATTCTACATGGAAAAAATTATCAACAGTAATTACACAAGAGCTTTTTATTTTGCTGGATAAATTTCTGTTTTCACGAAAACTTGTTACCTAGCAATTTGACAAGAAAACTGTTCTAATAAAATCACGACACCGTAGGTGGAGTGATTTTATTTTTTGAACAGTTTTCGAGTCAAATTGCTGTCAGGTTACAAGGTTGAGTTGTCAAACTGAAATTTATCCCAAGAAAAATAAAATGCTAGAGTGTAATTTGGCGAGATAATTTAACGACATTTTATTTATGAAAAAGTTTATTTAAATGTGCAATTATTGAGAGTTCAATTATTATACATCGTTTCACGTTTTATTTGACACATTCCACTAAGTATTCTGTAAGATTTTCTCCATCAATTCTCCTCATACTCTAAGTCCAATCTAGCAAAATATTTGAAATTTGACATATCGTACCTCTTCCTAATACATAATTCTGGTTTCCATAAAATACGATAAATTGTCTACAGATACATGATTTATTGTTTTTTGTATTTATAGACACACTTTTCTTGATATTTTCCTTTATATTTTCTTCGAAAGTATTCCAAATTCTGTTTATTTTGCAGTCTAAGCATGGACAAATAATGCAAATGACATTAATACAGTGAATGTTTCAATTTGGTTGCTAGGAGAAAGGTAAATAACGTTTTATCACTTGCAAAACGTTACCTTCCTTTTTATCCGCTGTCAAAACGATAAAATTGTTTTTTTCTTATGGCTTACTTTATATTGGAGTGGAATTATCATATATAATATCATAAGTGGTTAAATTTTACCGGAAAAATTTTTAGATTGTTACGAGAGCTTGTTACTTAGCAATTTATTGAGTGATATTGACAGAAAAATCACGAGCTGTCAAGCGAGTGATTTTTGATCAATATCACGAAATAAATTGGTAGCAAGCTCTCGTAACAATCTAAAAATTTTGCCAGGTTAAATTTAATCACGAATGGTATTCGGAAGATTATTTTTCCCATCCAAATTCATCAATATATTCCAGAGACTTGACTCTGAATCTGCTCATTTTCACATTCAATCTGTCTGTCAGTTTGACAGATGCTGAATCAACGCGGCTGAATATTCTTTGTTTTGTATATATAACTAACAGACAAAATTTCCGAAAAATTTCCAATTGAAAACCGTGTAGGTTGTACCACGTGACGTCGAATGGTGCATTTCTATTGGTCGAAATTTGGATGGTAAAAATAATCATCCTTTCCATTTTCAACGAGTTCAAGCATCAATAACTGCTGATCACCAAGGTAGAATAGTATATATTAATTTCTCCTCGCACATAATATTTATTGAGAAAGCAATTTCCACAAGTGACGGAATCCATAATTCACAGAGGTCACAATATTGCGGGCTCAAGAGAAGCCACAAGTTGTAGTAAGAAATGATCCACAACACAGATTTTCATTGAATATTTTGGTTAGTACCCTAAGCGATAATTTATTTAGACTATAGCTACTCCCTTGAAGATTTAATGGTGATCAGTATGTAACCTGTCTGCAAAATTTTATGCCAGAATTTTTAGAAGCTATTCCCTTGTACGTGCGTCAGCATACATGGTTTAAGAACAATGGTGCTACATCTCTATTATTAAAAGAAACGCCGCATCCTTCGAATAACGAGAATAAGAGCAAATTGATCGGCCGTGGACGTCTGACCTTAATGATCTCTTTTTTCATATGTGGTGTCATTCACAGTCCTTGGTCTACGAAACTACTGAAGGACTCAGAATGTAGAATGAGAATTGTGCTGAAATTATTGAGCAACAAAATCGTATGTACCCACATATTGCATTTATTCTTAGATTGAATTTGGTGAGTTTTTCATATTAACATTGTTACAAGAAAACTCAAAGCTCCAAGTATTATTTCCATTTATTAGTTTCATGAACATATAAGTAAATAATTTGTAGTTACTCTACAAGCTCTCCTTTCTTCAATCAAAAGAGAATTGCTCAACAAAGTTTTCTCTATTTAGAGATAAGTACACATCTCGAATGGTGAAGAATAAAAGAAATAATTCAATTAGATCTAGTCTGAAAATTATTACAATAAGCGTTAGTCAATCAGAACTATTATTCATGTTGATATATATATATATATATATATATATATATATATATATATATATATATATATATATATATATATATATATATATATATATATATGTATATATATAAGTTAGGATTATCGCGACTGCAATTAGTTAAGGAGACAGTTAATTTTGTAGGCTTAGCAGTCAGGTTTTTTTGGCCAATAAAATAAAAGATTTCTCTTTTAAAATTTCGTCTAGCTTTCGGCTTGGTTTAAGCCTTCATCAGGACACTAAAATTGATCAAAAATTTTTTACATATTGATAAGTATAAAAAAAACTTATTGTGAATAATACAATATTACTTACATTTTTATGCGAGATTATTTTTAAGAAAAACATCTGTTAGTGAATCGAACAATATACGAATAAATTTGGAAAAATAATGAATTTTGACACTTTATCTGGTCTACAACACAAAATGATACAAATCTGTTGTACACCAGATAAAGTGTCAAAATTCATTATTTTTCCAAATTTATTCGTATATTGTTCGATTCACTAACAGATGTTTTTCTTAAAAATAATCTCGCATAAAAATGTAAGTAATATTGTATTATTCACAATAAGTTTTTTTTATACTTATCAATATGTAAAAAATTTTTGATCTGTGTGTCCTGATGAAGGCTTAAACCAAGCCGAAAGCTAGACGAAATTTTAAAAGAGAAATCTTTTATTTTATTGGCCAAAAAAACCTGACTGCTAAGCCTACAAAATTTACTGTCTCCTATATATATATATATATATATATATATATATATATATATATATATATATATATATATATATATATATATATATATATATATATATATGGATATATATATATGGATATAAATATTATAACATTACAATATGTATATATATATATATTATATCTTGTGAATAATCCCCAGGATGACTCTTTGTACACCACTCTCTAGCTAATCAGAATAATAACTGTTATTGTTCAAAATATTTTCTTCGTTACATTTGAAGAAGTAATCAATAAAAATCAGTTTCTTTCTTGCTATTATGACTTGGCCTTCATAGATATTAGGGAAACAAAATAGCATATTCTATATTGAAATGGCCCTTATCTCAAAAGAGCAGAAAATTTTTAATCCGAACCGAAGGCGAGTACTACGGTTCATTATTTTAGAATATGCCATTCCAAACATAATAAAGACTATGCTTTCTCTTAGATTTTGGAAGTTCATCAGGAATTCAGGAGAAACTTATTAAGCTTTGAAATGTCAAATGCGAAACGCGAGATAAATATCCGAATTTTGAAGACGTGATCATAGCAACCAAATAAACAGCTTCTGTTCCGTCGAAAATTATGATGGAATGATGAAGAATAGCATACGAAATTATTCTCAACTTAAGTTGGAATTACACTTGTTCCAACAACTTTGGTTTGAGAATGTGCAGATTCGAGAACAGTATTGGAGAATAGTATATTCTACAATAAGTATTGGAATGGCCTATATTCTGACCGAGCGAAAAGATTGAAATCCGAGCCGAAGGCGAGGATTACGGGTCGCGAATGTGGAATACGCCATTCCAAACATGTTGTAGACTATACTTTCTCCAACACTGTTTTGGAATTTGCATATTCCATGACCAAAAATAAAGTTGGAACGAATGACATTCCAAAAAATCATTTAGAATAATTCCGTATCTACATGATATTATAATTGTGTCTTGGAAGTTATGTACATCTGACAGCACAAATGGGTACAAAAACATACTTTATTCAACAGCGTTGTGGGTATTACAAAATTCAGTTCTAGCAGATAGAAGAGAGGCCATGAGGTCAAACTCTCACTCAGTCGATTTTTCTTTTTTTCTTCAGGGCTTACAACCGCTGAACACAGAAGTGAACTGTATCAAAATATGAGTTTAGATTGGATGGACGGATTTGTTGCAAAAATGTTCCAATAGATGAGAAGGAAATTAAATAGTACAATTAATTCGAGTATCGATTGAATTATTGACATCAAAAAAAGACAGGAAATCCCAGTTACATTCCTCGATAGTAGATATTGTAGGATAATTCTATCAACTTTTAGTTCAAAAATAAATTATTAAATTATTGGCTTGAGCAGATGTGAATGCAATATTTATTTGAAAAAAATATTCACCAACAGCTATCAATCAATCTACAGAATACACTTTAAGTGTCTGCCACACCCGTAGTGGACAAATCGTGATTTATTTTTTTGTTACTTCTTCAAGCAAACGTGAATTCTATAAAATAAATACTCATATTTCGCACGGCTTCTACATTCTTCAGCTTGGCAAAATGAATTTTTCAGGAATGATACGAGGAAATTCCATTGAAGATTAAGAATATACTGACAATGTCATGGGGGGAGGGAGTTATTACTCATATTTTGAGAGAAATCTGACGCTTATGTTTATGAATTGAACATTTAATCGTTGTCTGAGTAATATCACTCAATCAAGGCATCTGTTGGGAGACTACGAATCTTGCGTTCCTATTAGAACAACTATGTATTACACCTGTTGTCAATCAAATTTGCACAGAAAATCATCAATTTCAGCAGATCGTAAAAATTTTATCAAATAAATCTCCGTCAGCAAAAGCCATTCGGGTAGAGAATTTTTTTCGGTACTCTAAAAAAAATGATTTTTGACACTGTACGCTTCTTTCGTGTTTTTTAAAATCTTAATTACACCAAAACCAGAAACAAGCTATTCTATCTTATAGAGGACACTCACAAAAAATAATATTCTTATTACTTTTTGAATTATTATTTTCAGTCAAAAAATCTACGAGGGACAATTCGGTGATCAGAAGCAGATCGATGACCCATAGAGAGTCATCGAAGGTCCATCGTGAACCCCTCAGGAGCCCATCGAGGACATATTTGTATTCATATGAAATACTTGGGAGAGGATAGCTCCACAAAAAATTGGACTAGTGAACGAGCAACATATGAACATTTTGTTCATCTATGACCCTTGTTAAGAATTAATTCACAAAAAAAAATTAAATCCGATAATGTTACAGATACTTAGCCAAACACTTGAATTTGTCTTCGACAAGCTAAAAACTGGCAGCCTCCATACTATCTCACCTTAGAGAAGATCCTCCAAAATGCTTTTTGTGAATGATTCTAGCGTTTATTGCAGAAGGGATATGACTGAATTGAAAAACAGGCTTCGTTTTATCAAATTACGATTTTGCCCATCCGACGGTCAAGTTTTATAGTTTTCCCAATTATAAAGAAATAATCAAAGATTTCATATTATTTATTATACGCGACTTTAGAATCATAAATAATACCTATATGTTTCGTTAATTCATTCTCAATAATTCTTTGATTGTTGATTTTTAGACTTAAGAGGTGTTTTTTAGCCTTCTCAGAGCAACATTTTTTTGATTATGGTATCTTAAAAACGTGTCCATGAATTTATCCAATAACTCTTAGTAACTGGGTCAGTATAAAACTTTTAGATTGAATCTCCTAAGAACAGAAGCAAAGGTATAGAAAAAAATAAAAATTCCAAGTCGCTATAGAATACTTGGAAGTTTGGGTACATTCAGGAACCAAGTGACTATACTGTAATATGGAGAATTTTTGTACTAACTTCTCATAAATTATAATTATTATTATTTGTTATAATAATAATACAATTCAAGAATTTCATTAAATGAAGAGAGATATCGTTGCCAAGAGTATTTGTTTTCTGAAAATGATAATCATTGAAGAGAGCAACTGGATTCTGTAACAGAACTACAAATCAGATCGCTCACGCGAATGATAAGTACTTAGATTTCGCTTATTTTACGATGGGGCAGAGAGTATTTCTTCTTGCTCACCTTATGCATGCGCACATTTTATATCTCTTCGACAATTACGCTGACACTGCAGATCTATAACTGGCACAGAAACGAAACATACAAATATTTATATTTACGTTCATTTGAGTTAAGACTCCTGTTTTAAATTTTCATGGAAATCTGTGAGGCTGTTCCGGAACCTGTTTGAGACAAACTTCCAAAAAGACAAACAAAAATTCTAAGAACGGTCATTTAAATAGCAGTTCCCACTTGAATTTTTGTACTTATTTTGAAATCACAGACAGACACTTCAATTTCATTTATATGTATGTGTGTAAAAAAGATGAAACAGTGTACAAATAACTTTCTTTTTTTTAAATATTGTTTGTTACCATAGATACCGCTACAATCGTTGATAGCGCTATAATTTTCTACTGGAAAGCTCAAAACTCAAAATTTTAACACCCGCAGACGCAAGAGACTGTCAAAATATTTTTTTTAAGGTATACAGTCAGTATATCGTAGAGGGCTTATTGGTATATTTTTATTGTGAAATTAACAAATGTAAAATAATGTAAATTAATTGATTCTAAGAATTCCTTATAGATACGGATACTACAAGTAAATCAAAGATTCCTTCATTAAGGCTATATTGAAAATTAGACTTTCATCTCAACTCTGAGAGAACTTAAACTCTAGTTCAAGATGACTCGCGAGTTAACTAATTTATTGGAGTACACCTGGTTGTTCAAGAAAAATTAATTAGGTAATTGAATTTCAATTATAAGTACGTGCGGTCATATTTTCATAGACAATCCGGCAGTACCGTATTATGCACGTTTGTACAGAAGCAATATAAAATTTAAACAAAGATTGTGAGAAACACCAGTAACAGAAGACTGTTCCAACACTTATAAGTTTCGTTATTCGCTTTGATATATTAAAAAGCTTGCTATCTGCTACTCTCTTCGATTTCGCTTAGTTATAATAAGGAAGAATAACGATCTTAATTTAAATACAAGTGAGCAACAGCACAACAATCTGATAATAAAAACATTCATACTCAGACCGAAAAAACATGAATAAGAGAAAAGAAAGTTCTTTTAGAAGGCACAAGAATTTTGCAGGAAATTCTACTTTGGAGACAGTAGCAAAAACCGCGGATTCCACACTCGGGAATTTTTTCTCTTAAAGTTTGCAGTTTATTACACAAAAACCTTTACCAATAAAACAACCGGAAGTAACGTACAGGGTGGTACATGTGTACTTACACCGCGAATATTGCGGAAACGGAAGATGTGTATTTGTTTTATGGCTCACTATAAAATATGCTTCCTATTTCTGAATTTGTTGAGATAATTTTATGCGATCTGTAATATTTTTGTTTTATAAAAATGAAGGTAACGAAAAATGTTGGTATAATATATCATATGTATGGGTACATTTTCTTGTTTTATTATTGGTATATTCAATAGCCGTGTGGCAACACTAAATTTGTAATATATTGTCACTAGATTGGCAACATTGATGTCAAGTTAATTATTTAAAAAGCACAGATGAAGTACACCGTATGTGAAATATAATCTTTCTAATACAGTAATACAGTTTGATAAAACGAGTTTGTTGTCATATATTTTCACTACGATGAATTATAAATATAATCAGGTTATAGATGCCCAGAACGTTGGTGCAAAAATTAGCGAGTAGAGTGGAAATAACGATAGTGATCGGCAGTTTTTAGGCCTAACACGAAATTCAAGAGGCCAGGAATCTGAACAGTTCTCAAAATGGATCAGGAAAAGATCTCATTTGAATCATTGACTGGAAAAAGTGACTGGCCGATTTGGAAATATAAAATAAAATTCGTTTTGAATTATCACGAGAGCGCTCTGAATATCGTTGAAGGGAAAATGAAGAGACCAAAGGAGCCTCATATGGCAACAGAAAAACAGATCCAGAAGAAATATAAGGACGATTTAATGAATTGCAATGAAGCTAATAATTGTGCCATGATGGTTTTGACGAACTCTATGACAGAAGATATCTTGCAGAAGGTAATGAGATTCGACAACGCACAAGATGTTTGACTAGAACTCAAACAAATATTCAAAGATTCATCAGATAATCAGCTCTATAACATATGCTTGAAATTTTTCAAATTCAGTTGGTCAAATGAGGACATGGCAGCTAACTTGTCAAAATTGAAGAATTTGTGGAATTAGCTGAACAGTGGTCTCGAAAGCAGGAAAAAAAAAGACTTCCAGAAATGCTCTTAATCTGTAAAGTTATAGACACTCTTTCCCAACTTATCGCTCTTTTAAATTAAGTTTATTGCTTCTGAGTGATAAAAAAAGAACTCTAGATGAATAAGCAACACAACCATGTATTCATTTGAGGGAATTAAGAGGGGATCAAACTTTGGCACAGACCAAAAAGCTTCAACTGCAGAAATCAATTTCTAGCAATAAATATAAAAATAGGTGTCATTATTGCCACCAGGAAGGACACTGGGTTAAGTCATGCAAGAAATGGCTAGCAGATGGAAAACCACCAAAACCAAGTGGACCAAACGCAGAAATAGGTGGTAAAAATGAGGCAGCTGCAAATATGATACTTTTAGTTGTAGATGAAGAGATATTTCCTGCTAAGACTAATTCTGATGATTGGTTTATTGACAATGGCACCTCAAGGCACGTCATCAATAACATACGTTGTTTCGTTGATTTCGAAAAATTCGAGTTTTCTCATAAAATAATCGTAGCAGACGGAAAGTCATTGCCAGCAATTGTAAAAGATACCATTAAGATAATGAACAATGGAAATAGAGAGAGCCAGATCAAGTATCTAGAAAACGTTTACAATGAACGTTTAGGAAACCAGTACAAACAGCATGTCGAATCCATCATTGAGAAAGAATTGAATATCAAAGTGAAATCTGACATAAAGTTATGTGGAGCCTGTGTATATGGGAAGGCTCATAGATTGAAATTTAGAACAAGGAAGAAGGCTACAAAAGCAGGAGAATTAATCCTCACAGACTTTTGTCACTATTTGATGAGTCATTTATAAAATACCGATACTTCGTTATCTTCGAAGGTGAATACACCACATTTCGATACTGCTTCTTCCTAAAGCACAAATCAGAACTAAAAGACATACTAGAAGACTTCATAGTTCATGCCAAGAACCTAGGGCAAAAAATTAAAGAAATGCTCATCGACAATAGCGGAGAATTCGACAAACAAGCAATATGAATGATCTTGAGAGAATATGGTATCTCCCAGAGGCTAACAGCTCCATACACCCTAGAACAAAATGGCAGCTCTGAGCGAGAGAACCGAACTGCTGTTGAGATGGCTGGAACTTTTGAATTCTCAAATAAAGAAATGGACTTTCCAAATTCCTAATGGACAGAGTTCATCAGCAGTTCAATCTATATATTTAAGAGAACAGGTAAATCTTCAATACCAGGTTCAAGTCTATTTGAACATGTTCCAGTGCGAAAAGGAAGTAAGATGAATGAAAAGGCAATGAAAGGTTATTTTCTTGGATACGGTGGAGCTAAGAGATATCGCATCTATATCAAAGAAACAAGGACAGTAGTTTGCTCAAGGGATATAGATTCATATTCTCACCTCTTGAAATCGCACTACTTCCTAACAAATTATGCACTTTCTCTTACTATCTCATGTTTTATCATATAGCACTATCTCCTTTCATTCAAATTTTTGCTGGAATAGCTCTATTCCAAGAGGTGAGTTTTTGAAAGAAAACCGTCCTTGATAGAAAATGTAGTAACATTGCATCTCCAATAAGTTCAAGAAAAATAAACTGAAGGTGATGATAATAAGAATGAAGCCGCAGTAGACGAAGACCCATAATTGTAAGAAAAGGAGAATGACATACAGCAAGGAGACAGTCATGCAGAAGACAAATCACAGCACTTAAGTGAACAAAAGATTACATTATGGAAAATACTGAGATGTACAAAGAAAATCCAGGAGTAAACAGAGTCGCAAGTGACAATTGAAGAAATTCATGTGTGAAAACCTAAATATCTCAAAATGCATTCAAAAAAATCTCCGAAATGATCCTAAAACTTTTCCCATCAAAGTCTCAAAATGTGAATTTTGTCGGTTCCAGAATAGTTACTTGTATTTTGTACAAGTAAAAGCATGAAAAGATATGTAGAAATGTGGAGAATCTTGACAATTATCGTATATCAAACGTTTATTCTTGGATGAATAATATAAATTTTCATGACAACACGCTCGATAAAAAAAGAGATACGCAAGATTCAAGTTCACATCATTTTGATATAATCAGGTTTTCATATTCATAACGTTTTATTTTCAATTTAATTCTTTTGTCATTTCAAAAAATGTATTCACTTATTGATTTATCAGACGAAAGGAATAATAATTTCTGTACATGAGTTTATTTCATAATTTTCTTATTCGCCATGCATAAAAACTATCAGAAAATGCCTAAGCCTCTCTAAAAGTTTGCTTTTGTAACGCTGGTAGTAATTTTACTGAAAACATTAAAATATCAAGAGTATAAGTGACTGTTCATTGGAAATTGAAAGATGAGTTTCTTGAATGAGCTACAGAGTGTATATAAAAAATATCCATGTCATCTTTTTTTTATGGAATAGTAGAGCCACATCCTTAACACTATGTTCGATGATCATTGCTGGAAAGAAAGAATTCCAGGAGAGAAAGTAAAATTGGGTACAGTTCCAAAGCAGCATCGGATTTTTCAGGAGATAACAGAGCTAGATATCATCAGAAGCTAGTTGAAAATTTATAACGAACTTTGAGGTCATAGTTTGCAGATATCTTTGAAAACCATATGCTTCATCCTCATTTAGAGAAAATGGGAAATAACATTGAGGCGTATATACTCTAAAGAACACGGAGAACGTTTCCATCAATACATTGTAGGCTTGAAATGCCGTTAAAAGACCAATATGATAAAAAAAGGAAATTATATAAATGGAAATTATTCAGAGCAAGTATCCATGAATATAGTACAAAAATTGAATGAGGATAATATTTAGTTTTTTCAAATATCTTCCATACTAATAGAATCGAATAGAATAGTCCAAGATCCCAGACCCGCCAGACCTTACTTATTTTCTGAGAAACAAAATTTGTGGATTAGAATAGTGTTAGTCGGTACTTTGAACATACACATATTTACTAGTTTGTGCCGACGGCCAATTTATAGATACGAGGTGTTATAGGTACATCAAGACAATACTCACTTTTCTTGAAGTCTGAGTGCTGATTTTCATGTATGTTCTAGAGAATATTGTTGAAAATTGATAATCAACACTGCCAGACACTTCTCATCGGCAGTAATTCCTGTTAAACGCTTTAAAGCTCGCAAAAAAATATCGTTATCTTACTCATATTCTGAGTCCTAATTTTTTTATATAATACTCAGTGAGCAATTTCAAGACTTTTTATGAATAGCCAGACCAAGGAAGAGTTGGATGCCCATAGATACTTCACTTACTATCAAGCCCACAAATAGTGACCTCGCGCTTTTACTCATAGCGATATTTTAGATGTGTCTGGGGGATTTTTAGCCCTACGATTAATCTAGCTGTTAACAAAAAGTATTGAAATTGTACCCTGAGTGTCATATATAAAAATTAGCACTCAAACTATAAGCAAGATCACGTTATTCTTCGTGAGCTTTAAAGAGTCTAGCAGAAATTACCACCGATGGAAAGTGTCTAGCAGTGTTGATTATCAATTTTTAACAATATTCTCTAAAACATACCTCAAAATCAGCACTCAAGACCTTAAGAAAAGTGAGTAATGTCTTAACGTACCGCTAGCACCTCGTATCTGTAAATTGGCCGTCGCCACAAACTAGCTAGTATGCGTATGATCAAAGTACATACTAGCACTACACTATTCCACACATTTTGTTTCTCAGAAAATAAGTAAGGTCTGGCGGGCCTGAGATCTTACTCTAGAATAGAATATTATGCATTGGTAGTTGCAAAAATACATTGAAAATGCAGTCAAAATGTGAAAGGATTAAAATCATAAATAAGTAAAACACTTGATCTAAATAAACATAAAACATGGAACATTGAATAAGTATACATCTTAACATCATAATAAAATAGCAAAAAATATAAAATATGTAGTTAAAAGTAATAAAAATATTATACGAACATATTTGATTCGGATTTTCAATGGATGAAATCTGGAATATGCCCTCCAACTGGAGAAAAATAGAAAATGGAGAATAGATTTTATACTCAGCTTCATTAAATGAGTTTGCCAAGTTCTAGTCATATTTTTGACACATCGTCTAAAGTCTCGTTCACAAATATCTGCTTACTTACTCACTCTCAACTCTTCAAGATTCACTTAGACACTATTACTTCACTCTCCTGAAAGATAACACAAACTAAAGTACCTGAAGTAACAAAAGGATGTCGGCCCGTTTAAATAACCTACGTGTTGTGTAACTTGCTGAAATTGTTAAAAATGATATGATTATTAATCTTACGTAAAACTTATGAAAAATATGGCTAACACTCTAGATTTTATTTTTGACAATAGTGCCGCGCGATAAAGTCCTTAAGATGAATGCAAACCATGCAATAGGAAACAACTATTTTTTATTTTTGAAACACGGTTGGGATCCAAGAACAAGGTATTGTTACAGAGGCCGTCGCGCTGCAACTTGGCGAGTGTTCTATTGTCGGTCGCGTTATTAGAATCGATGTAAATTAGCAAAAAAAAAACTGATTTTATGATGTGCAAATTCTTACAAATTATATTCTTCTGTAAAGTGAAGATTCCATTTTTCTAAATTCAATCTATTTCAAAAATATTTCTTGTTTCAAAATCAAAACTTCAATATGACTACGTAAGTCGTGATGTTAGTTGTACTTCATGTATATTACATACTGGGCATTCTAGAGATCGTAATGTTTGTTATTCGATTTTCAGTCAATGATTCTAGTAGAAGCTTTTTGAAACCCAAAGTCATGGATATTATGGTTTATCCATAATTATATTCTCTCAGTTTTTCATGTACTGGTTTATTTTCCGGCACCAACTAGAAACTGATTTTTCTAGTCTCCTCCTTGCGAATAGAAATTATATCTAGTAAAAATATGGAGTAAAACATCATTTAACTCCAATAATCACGTTGTGAAAAACAATAACGTCAGAAACAAAGCCGGAAGTAGAGGAAATAATTCTTCCATTTATATCAGTAGCGGAATTAAAGTGAGTAGATCCAGTTTATTTCAGACGAATAAATTGCATATTAGGGAATCTAATTGCACATGAATAATTCCGCGAGAAGTAATTGGAGGTCACAACTCTCTAGAACTGCTTTGACCGTCCACCGATGACGACTTGGATGTTATGTGAGTACATTTAACAAATTATTGGATGCGTTTTCTGCTAAATATTTTTGGAAGTGAATTTCAGATTGTAAAGACATTGATATTTCTAGCATCAATACTTGAGTGATCATGGGTAAATATACCTAGTAACAACCTGTTCTAACAATGATCAGAATTTTAATCTGATTTCATTCGATTTGTAATGAAATCAGTGGAAAGAATTCAAATTGCAAAATAGCATGAAAAAATTACAATAGATGAAACAGGAACACGGCTTTCTGACTATTTCTCAAGAGCTATGGAAGATATCGTGAGATTCATAGTTGATATTTCATGTTGAAAATAAAAATCCAAACAGTAGTCCCACCGAAACATTTCACACCTATTCATGGGAAAAATATTTTCGTCATCTGAATATTCATATTGAGGAATCAGAAGTTCAAGTAGAATCAAGGTATGATTGAGTGGAAAGACACATAGATTATTTTGCGTTTGTGTTTTTCAATTCTTCATGAAATTATTGGGTAGTAATTTCAAATTTTTGCACAATATATTTCAATTCAAAATTCTGTAATTGTAATAAAACAGTAGTGACCTTTTTTTTTATTTCCAGATTTTATTATAAGTAGGCCTGTAAAATTAAATATCATGAGAATAATCATAAATTTTTCATACGGCAGCTCAATATCAACCAATAAATTCATCAAGATATTCTAAGTCTACAATTTTCTTATTATTCAATTCGCTGATAAGAGAATTACCTCAAAGAAAATTCTACCAACTGAAGCAAGGATAATTATCTTAGATTATGTAGTGAAGATGGTCACATTGTTTTGCTATTGATTTTTTTCCATAGACAAAAATGTTATTTTTTTAATAATGACTATGTGAAACATTGGTAAGGCTCAATAGCTTCATCAATATTTCTATTCAAGAGTTATGTGGAGTCATATTTTTTTACACTTATGAACATTGTATATCCTGAGTGATCTTCTTCCCTTCATTGATTAATGTTTTTTATACTCTTACTGAGAAGATGAAAATATTTTTTTTCGAAAATTGTCTTTATAAGTGAACATTTACAAGTTTTGTTAACAAGACGCAAAATACTTCGCAGCCAGGATGCGAAATACTCAGATAAACTGTATTGGTATCATATCAACATTAAAAGTGACATTGATTGATTCGAAATGTCAAAATTTTCTTATTACATTATTATCAATTTTGAGACGTGATTTTCGATAAAACGTTGTTTGATACATGATCGCGAAATTCTTTTGCATTCTCGAATGCAAAAGTGACATTTTGTAATCTAGAATCAAGAATAATTATTTTCGATCAGCTCATATTCCAGCATTGCTACTTATTCCCTATCGGGAAATTCAAATATCTACGGAATAAAAAATGATATAAGTTTATTGAAGAGAATATTTTTATTTTCCACGCAAAAAAAAAAAATCCGTTTTTTGGTTCCAGTGAATTTTGGATAAGAAAAATTCCGAATATGGTTTTTTGTTAGTTCTAACCATATGTGTACGCTCAAATTTTTCCAATCATATCGAGTGTATCATATGAAGGATTCTTCAATCAATGCATTTTTAGTATTTTTGAGATAATTAATTATTTTGACTTATATGCTGAATAACTTAGAAGAGTTTCAGCTGAATGTTATCAAACATTGAAAAACAAGATCAACTTGAAAAAGTTCTGCTCTTACTATTTCTCTGACAAAATTAATAATTCAGGTGACACAAGTTGGAGTTACTGTACTGCTTTGATTAATTTGACTTTAGAGAAAATGAAATCTAAAATTCTTTTCTTGAATGATTATTATTAGTGTTAATTGCAGACAAGATATGATCGAAATGAAAAACTCGCTTTGTTTCTAACGAATTCCGATATTGCTCGTCTGGCGGTTAAATCTCACAATACTTCCAATTATGAAGAAATAATTACAATTTTTGTACTTTCTTGAAATTCACGCACATTCGCCAATTCATTGAATATCGCATGAATTATAAACATAGATATAAGAAATATATGAAGAATGTAATCAGATGATTTCATTCTATCATATTACTGCAGACAGCACTAGAATAGTACAAGAATAAATATTTTGATCGAAAGTTTATAAAACAAGTTCAATTCATTCATACTATCACATTTAGAAGATAGAACTTATTACGATCCAAATATTTTCATGCGAAGAACTTAGAGCGCTACTAGTCACAAAGATCCAGGTTTTCCCAACAGAGCACTCAGAGCGACAGCAGGATCCGTCAACCCGTGAACCTGCATGCTGAAAATTGCATCACAGCATCGCCAGAGAGAGTCCGTAATCCGAGAGCCAGCAGCTATCAACTTATGAATGTAGATTTCCATGATCGTGCTTAATTCATTTTAAGTGTGAGAAACAACACCAACACATATTCAATCATTAAAAACACAGAGATTTCTGGAACAGCTAACGCTATTGAGACAAGAATCGAGCTCCGGCACAGACTTCACAATACATATTTATTTATTTACTGATAATATTTAGTATTGAGTGATACGACTGTTGGCACTTGTTGAGAAACAACAACAAATATAATGAATTTAAAATAATACACCTAGTTATTAAGCTCATCAACCCAAATTGATACCAGTGAAAAATGAATTATAATTCAAAATATAAATTATAGAATACAATAATTTTAAGTTAATTTTGAAGTAATTGCATATCGCACTAGCACATGTACATATACAGGATCTAACCCCTCTCTGTAGTCTATTTGCATATATATTCTACGCACAATGTGAATATGAAATGGCCAATGCAATATAATAATATTTTGGAAATCAAAATTCTCTTAATAATATTGAAGAGATACAAATCAGAGCAGAACATCTGAATACAGAAGAAAAGAAGAAGCTTCATGAAGAAATCAAAGAATAGAAGAGTATTTTTCCAAAAGAAAAGGATCTACTAACACATACAAACGTTACTCAACATAAAATAATCAGTGAAGACGGCACCCTCATTCACAGTAGATCGTATCGACATCTTGGATTTTATAAAAAAGAGCTGAATAAAAAATCGAAATCCATTAGATACATACATCAAGATAGTCATTCACCGTATACAATTTAGAATGATAATTGATGACAGAAAACTCAACATAAAAACTATAGACGACAAATTACTCAATCCAAACATTCCTAAAGTTTCAGACAAATTAGGTGAAGATATATATTACACCTCATTAGATCTAACCTCAGAGTTTCACTAGATACAAATGCATGCCTAATCTATCCCTATAGAACGGCTCTTAGCACGGACGAAGAATATTTCGGATTTTTACCTCACAAAGACTACTAAGAGAATCCATCAACAAGATTTGTCTCGTATATTAAGATGAAATTATTATATTAGTAACATCTTCATAAGAACATTGAATAAAATCTTTTTCAAATTAATTTCGAAAATCCAACTAAACAAGCTCAAGTTCATGTGTAAAGAAGTGGCTAATCTTAGCTACATAGTTTCAAAAGACGGATTAAGACCAAAACCTGCAAAAATCGGAGCTATTAAAAACTGTCCAATGAAGGCAGAAACTTTTCAGAGCTCATTTTATGAATAAATATGTTTTATTGGGTATATCAGTTCTGCTTCTTATTAATTTATACAGAACTGATATACCCAATAAAACATTTATTTAAAAACTGTCCAATTCCAAATACCTCGAGAAAATTCGAACAATTTGTACGACTTCTGATCTAATATAAAAAATTGATTCAAAATAAGCAAGAACATACTGATCAACATAGTATAACAGTTTCGAAAAACAATTTATCGTTACAACTCATGCAAGTAATTTTGCTATCGGTGCAATTTCAAGCCAAAATATTCTCGAACAAGATTTTTCCATAGCCTATGCATCCAGAACACTGAACGATCACGAAATAAATTACAGTACCACAAAAAAGGAACTACTAGTTTTAGCTCGGGTGGTGAGAAAATTCAAACCTCATTTGTATGGTACAAAGTTCATAGCTCAAACAGATTAACGACACCTTACATGGTTATTGAGACTGAAAGATTCAAATTGAAAATCAATAAGGTAGCGGATAGAACTAAATGAATATTCCTATGAAATTGAATATGAGAAAGGACCTGTAAACTCTAACGCAGGTGCAATTTTCAGAATAAGCTCTGAATTTCAAGTTTCTAAAGCCACTGGAAGTATTTTCCATGAATCATGTCACCTCATATTTCCCATATTCTTGAATGATTGAATCAATAGTCAAAAATTAAAATATTAGGAATTATTCAATTGATATAAATGATAGAAATCTAAATTTACTGATTCAACCTATTTATGAGAATGGAGATAAGATATTTCATTTGGTAATCAAACAAGTGTATTCTCATGAACCCACACTAGAAAATATCAAGGAATGTTTGATCTTGGGAGAATATTTAATTCAAAACGACACTTTCGAAAATAACATGCTTTGGCATGTGATTTTGCTCAGACTTACATAAGACTCTATTCATGAGAATAGAAAATTTAATTGACCAAATTTTCAAAGAAACGCACGTAAAAGTTACAATTCACGAAATAATACAAAAAGAAATAGATATGAATGACCACATAGAAAATATAATTGCCAATATCGTTGAAGATTTGGACATAGTGCATTCAACGGAAGAAAATGAATCAAAATGAGTTAACTTAGGAAGACATTTGTATTATTATAAGTAAAAACCAAATTATAAGCCCAAAAACATAATAAAGAAACAGAATTCCAAATACTGAAACATATGCTGACAAACAGTGATTAATTAATAAATGGGATTTTTTGGTTAAATTCTGTGTATTTATTGATTGAGTATATTCGCCTTTTTTTTTTTGTAGCATTGTTTCTGATAAAGACTTTTGGATAGAGAGTCCAAACGTCAAAAATATTAATAAATATACAGAATTCAAACCAAAAAATCCTATTTACTATATGACTTAATTCTAAAAAATATGTATATATCATTCAGAGATTAATTATTATTAAATTGAAAGACAGCAATTTAAGAAAGAAGATTTTCAACTTCATGGTAGACTGTTTGGTATCGCGTGTCGAATACTATTGTTTGATTGATGAAAATTTGATAATTCCAATAACTGAAGATTCGAAGAAAATTCTAATGAAGAGATATATGGATTGATATTAGAAGACAAACTGACCGCTAAAGACCAACACTTGAAACCATTTTGAACTATCATTTGGGTAAAACCAAACATGGAGGCATCTTGGGGTATATAAAAAATTTAAACGGAAGTTCCAGTGGCACAAGTTGTTCATAGATATAAGAAAATATATAAAGAACTGTGACATTTGTCAATAAAATGAATATTGATAAAATCCGTACCACATTCCCGGAAAAGCCACACACTCCAAAACTCTCTTTCGACGACATACATATCGACACACCAATTTAAGAAAATAAGAAATACCTGACAGTCATTGGCGTTATTTCTAAATTTGTCTAAGTGCATCTAGTTAATGTCTTTCACAGATGTCGGTTGTGACATTTGACAAATGGAAATTGAGTTTTTCGCTATTTTATTACGTTTGAATCACACATAAATGTACAATTTTAGTTTTACACAAAATAATTTTTTCCACTTCCAAAGATGGCTGAAGTACAGCCAAAACTGTAAAGTAGGAGAGAAATATAATCAAAAAATTGACTGAATTGTCAATATTGTTTGTAACGATATCCTCGCAGATGGTGTGGTTGTTACTTTTGACGTCGCTTTTGAAAACTGCTAACGGTGTGCTCGGGCGCCAATACGGTCGGTGACGCAGTTTTTCTATGACGGACGGCTGGATAGCTCAGACGGGAAGGGTTAGGGTTGTTGAAAATAATAATCCGGAGGTAGGTGTCACAATGAGATTTATTACACAAAACGACGACGATGAATAAAGAACATTATTTTACAGAACTCTTACACGATGATAACTTTGGCGGACGGTGACGGACGGCTGTACATGACACTCGACACCAGCGGTCGCAGTACGGACCCAGGCGGTCGCAGATGGCAAGAAGTCGTTCTATGCGGGTGGAACAAAACTTGCTCCCTCACAGTGATTCTACGTTAATATGGTTCGATACTGTGAAGTCACCAGGTGACTCCTCCAGCAGTGCTTCTACGTTAAAAATTATCGACGCTTCGAAATCACGAAGACTTCTTCAGCGGAGCTTCTACGTTAAATAATCAACACTTCGAAATCACGAAGACTTCTTCAGCGGAGCTTCTACGTTGAATAATCGACGCTTCGAAATCACGAAGACTTCTTCAGCGGAGCTTCTACGTTAAATAATCAACACTTCGAAATCACCAAGACTTCTTCAGCGGTGCTTCTAAATAATCCAAAAAATATTCTAAGTTCAAAACAGCAAAAATATTCTAAGTTCAAAACAGCAAAAATATTCAAAGTTCAAAACAGCAAAAATATTCCAAGTTCAAAACAGCAAAAATATTCAAAGTTCAAAACAGCAAAAATATTCTAAGTTCCTTTTACGGACTTAGAGAAAAACAAAATAAACTCACAAATTGTATCGGACAGCTGTGCTAACGGACTTAGCACAAAAACTTCACTTGGACGGTACACACTCTGAAGATGACGCTCGGTATCGGAACTGGTAGCTTACTTGGAACGGCTGCTCAGAAGACTTGACTTACAAAGAAGTTGCTTAAGTCGGCCAGAAGGCCTTATTTATACCCATATTTTAATGAAACCTTACTTAACATGTTTTAAAAATTAAATCCATATTAGCGCTAGCAATAATATAAAGAAGAAATACAGAAAAAGGAAGAAGTAATTTTTCAGATACAAATTTCGTTACAATAATACATTTCTTATTACTCTCCTGTCGAATATATCCTCTTCTGATTTTATTTCCTTAATATTAAAATTAAATTGAAATAATTTTCACATCAGTCGATAATATAGAAATTGTCAAGGGTCGGATCTAGTTCGGTCAACGGTCGCGCAGAATGTCAAACAACAACAAAATATACAATATACAATATACAACATATTTACAGGACAACAGTGGATTACATTCAGACTTTATTACGGTGAGACATAAGACATAAATACAGATCACACGATCTCAACTTCTTTTAATTTCAGGTGTTTTTAAAAACCTAACCTTATTCGTCCACATGTGAAAGATAGTAAACGGTATTGGAAACAGCTGAACATGGATGAATGAACGGTATGTGATGTTGTAGGTTGATGCAGAGTTACTGAATTTAAAGTTTACAGGATGCGCAAGAAGTGAATAAAATTGTGATGGACTAAAAAATGTTTGCGGTAGCAGAAGGCTATGGGATGTGCAGCAGTGACGGATTTTGGGGCCTAATTCGTTACATGTTTCACTCACTTGAATATGTACCTATGTTAAAACACTTTTTGATACAGGAATAACAGATAGAATATTGTATAGTAATAGCGAAATACTTTGTGCACATTATCAATAATTGTACTTTAATATGATTTCAATACTCTCTTCATAATTTTTGGACGTTCGTAGAGAAAATGTTGTATGCAACTCGTGCGAAAAATTTCTTTGGGGCTTTCGAATGATTCGTGTTTTGGCTGCCACCTCGACAAAAAACTCTTATTCTCAAGCACCAAAGTATTATTTCGTGCACTAGATACATAAATAACTATTATTACACCCTGATAGATATGAATATGAATATTATTTACATCATTATATAATATAGAATCAAAGAACAAAGTTATGTCGCAAAAATAGAACAGGATTTTTTTTTAACGAGGTTTGAATCAGTTGACTCATATATCATGTCTTACCTTTAAGATTAGGGCAGCTCCACTTCTACCGCGAATAGGGGCCACAAACAATTTATTCTCACTACCTTGTTAGAAACATGTCCTGTTTGTTAATTACGAACAGAACTAGAGATAGGTTCATTCTCTTAACCAGGAAATTGCAAGTGAAATTTGTTAGCATGGAAATAAGATTACTTCAATTCTCTGGGGCTCTACAGGATGAACAGCTTATTGCAGAACTACGCTGAAAATATTTGCCACTGAATTAAGTACATGTCGCTTTCTGTAACTGTGACAAAAAATTTCTTATTTGATGAACTCAACGCAAAGCTGCTATTCAAGTTTAAAACGATACTACTGGAGGATGGAAATAGATAATACTGAAAAAGGAAATAATAATTTGAGACTTGACTAGACAAATCATTGATCTAGGTTCTAGCCAAGTGTGAGCTAGGAAAATTGAAAGATATGTCGGATCATCCATTATACCAGAATTATATCAAAAGTTAATATTCGATTACTTGGGGAGAGCAGTTTATCTTATATTTTTCAGGCTCTCATAGAACTGAATAGTATCTTGGAACTTGCTCTTTAAAACTATCGAAAACAGAGCCATTTTTCAATCAAATTATTCAGGTTGACTAATTAAAAGAATTACAATAATATATTGTACTGAATCTATTTTGACTATTATCTGGACATCAACAACAATTCCCTTCTCGCTATTAGAAAGTACTAGTCCAATTAGATGGAACTTTATTCGTTGATAGTCTCAACAAATAACATTCAGACAGACTTCGGAACTAATTGAATTCCATAAAGTTAGATAAATAGCGCCCTTTCACTGGAAGCAGATACGACCAGTTGCACCGCTGTCTCTTAAAATTTAGGAGTCGCTTGAGTCAAATTTGATATAAACATTGTTGCCATTAATCTGATTCGATATATTTTGTTTGAGTGAAGCTTGAAATTTAAGCTAGAGCGCACCGCCATCAATGTTCTAAATATATTTGAGGGATAAAAATTATACTGAATTTTATTAAATTGAGTCAGGCGTTCAAAATCTGGGAGTGGCTTTTGAACAAATGTATAAATATTTGCTTTCCTATGTTTTATAGCATCTCATGGCCAGTTGCACCGCCGTCCCTTGAATTTTAAGTATCGCTCAATTGAACAATATCGTATTAAGATTTAAAAGTCAAATGTGACATAAACATTGCTGTCATTATGCCGATTCGATATTTTTTGTTCAAGCGAAACTTGAAATTCAAGCTAGAGCGGTGCAACCGAGGGTGCAACTGGCCATCAGTGACTTATTCTATAAAATGCCAACTGTGCATTGAATAAGTCACTGAGATGCTATCGAACACAGAAAAAGCAAATATTTATACATATATTTGTCCAAATAGCTACTTTTAGATGTTGAATAATTCCCAATATGTTACGGACGCTTGTCCTGCATGTAATATTTTCCAGTAAATACTCAAAGTTTATGGTAGTAATATGGTGATATGTAAGCAGAACTTTAAATTGAATGCTCTCCTAGAATTGATTTACAGTCATGTAACAGTGTGACCGGTATGCTAGAATTAGATTAGAAATCTCAGAAGTGTATAATAATGGCGACTGTTGACATAACTAACGATTTATTATGACTGGCAAATAAAGCCGTGACTCGTACAATGGTCTTCATTTCGATTTAAATTGAGAACTAACTTCATGTGTATTATAATGCATGGAACAATGGATCAATCCGGAGCTATTGACACAGACAACAGCGAAAATATACCTCATAAAGAGTAGAAGAAGGATAGTTATAATTTTAATACATCGCTTGAAATGCTTCTTATACTAATATGATCGGACGACTATTGGGATAGTTCTCACCCATATTGGCAATCAATCTTACCTTTTTCTATCTATGCCAGAAAGAGATGTGAAAAAGAGAACATTTTTTTATCAAAGCATATGAAGATATGTGTCCTATACTGCAAACTTAAATCTTAGATTCACGCCTGAAACGTTCTAAATATATATAATGAATATTTAAAAAGTGAATTGAACAATTGTTACTATTTGTTATATAGACGTCTGGTGTGTTGCCAGTAGACGGATTCGACGGCTAAAGTTCGACGCAGCAAATTATCACTCCCGGATTCAAGTTTAATTTTGTTTTTAATCGACGACAGTCTTTGTAGCCCAATTAGGAATTTTTTTACCACTCTTCCCATTGCAATTTGCTTGACGCATTCACAAAACTTGCGGATCCACTTTAGGTTTCTATTAGAAGTGAGGTATATTCACATCTACTGACCTTTGCATATCCCAGATAGAAGCTGAGATTGCAGATACCGAAGCAACTTAATTTAGTTTCGTCCTTGAAGCGCTTTTAACAAAATTGCACTGAGCACCTGCACCACAAACTGCACTATTCGTCATTTGAACAATCGGAATGGTCTTCAACTTACGCTAATTATTTCAATCACAAAAATGAGAACAAATAGAATATATCAGGATGTTTCATACATCCAGCTCACTGTTGCTAACTTTTATGAGTGAAGAGATACGATGTTGGTTGAATTAGATAGTATGTGCCGTATTATGGTCTCATAATTATGTTGGGAGCCACTAACATAAATTTTTACAGTTCCAGCATCGATGAGCCTCAGGCATGGATACCAACTAATTCTAATACCACTTGTGTTTGTCCTATTGTATCTCAATAGTTAAAGATCCATTTGAAAAAGCTGTTATTTAACATGCTCTAATTCAAAATCTTTTTCAAGTGTACAAGAGAACAGAAACATTGAGCCTATAATTGAGGTTAAGCCTGGATCTAGTTCTTTAATAAGAGAGGCCAATATGCTTTATTTCCTTTAATTCTGTTAAATCCGAGATTAATATTGAAGACTATAAGAGCAAGTGGGTGGTAGTATTTCAATTAGCTGCGAAAACAACTGGCCAGTAAAAGAATAAGCGATAAATATGATGTTAGACAATTTATTGAACACTTCACATCTCATACTTAAAATGATAGATTTTCCAGAGAATATTGAATCAAACGTCAGAAAATCAAAATGAAGAATGCGTCACTACTAATGGTTTTCGTGACGTTATATTGAATAAGTCATTGCGGAAAAATAAATATCTTCATCAGGCAATTCAACAGGGAAACCTCAGTTCTTATTACTCATCTTAAATTCGGATAAAATAGTTGTTGAGTACGATTACTGTTCAGTTTACGAGGTGTTGGAATCGAGTAGATGTATTAATTGTTGTGGCTCCCACCAAACTGCTGCACAGTGCACTATGAAAGCTATTTGTCCCAAATGCGCCCAGACCCATAATTCAAATGATTGTAAATTTTACAAAATCCCACAATCTCGAGTGATCAAGCAGTTTTTAGGACCTATTCTGTCATGTACATCACGGAATATTTAAAAAGCCAAAAAAAAGCTGTACTGTGTGATGCATAGCAAACAAAGAATATTTCTATAAATCAATTTTTTGTAATACGTGCACCGAAAGTACCTTATTACTGAGCTGATTTCTGCTTCGAAAGTTCTCAATTCCGAACCATGGTAACAATTTTCATTTATTCTCAGTTGTCAGGGAATAAATGAATATTTTTGTCCGCTGAATAAAAATGAAATTGTGGATCATGGATGCCGTTGGATTTTTTTATTTCATTGATATATGTCAAATTGATATTTGAAAGAAATTTGTATTATAGAATGTGTTCGTTATAGTGCGCATATTTATTGTGAACAAGATAGCACAGAAAATGTGAAAATATAAATCAATAAAATAAATCATATAAGTTATGTTCCATTGTATTAGTTTACTGTAATGTGATTGCATTTGCAAAAATCTGTTTGTCAAATCGATAAAATAGTTTCAATACATCCAATTTCATTTAAAAATCTTAGTAATGGGTGTATTTCGATGCACTTGTTACAAAAAGTGTCGTATGCAACATGGACACTGAACGATTGTCATTATTGTCACGGACAAATTTGGCTGCTCGAAGCTCCGCCTTCGACTTTGCCTTCGTCTTCGCCTAGTGCTTCGCTCTCGCCTTTGCCTCGTACTTCGCCCACGTCTCTGCCTCGGGTTTTGCCCTCGTCTTCACCGAATGCAGCCAAATTTATCCTGAACAAAAATGACAGTCATTCGGTCCTTGTGCGCATAATATACTATTCCATGAGAAGTATAAATCGCAATGTGAATAAGTTTAAATTCAATTGTTATTAGCAAGAAATCAGGAGGCTAGGAGGCAAAGCATCGTATTTACGTATAAACTCACTCACTCTTACCCAGTTTCAGTTATTTGCATTCAACGTGGTGACATGAGATCATTGTATACTTTCCGATAGTAATCATTATATATAGCTTTTGTCTAATGGGGACCAAATGAGATGGTGAGGTGTTACTTGTCATGAAAAATAATTTTCATGCATTAAAAATCAAAGTTTATGAATATATTGAAAAAATAATAATTTACCGTATCAATATACTATTAATTGAAGTACTTTTTGACCACATTATAATGTATGCATTAATTCTATTCATACCACCTACTTGTTCAACAAAGGATTATGATATTTTGTTCGAATTTCTCTCTTTCCTCCATTTCTTATACAATGAAGATACAATAATATTTTGAGACTCTTACGCCAGGCTAACTTTATTCTTACGTGAATCAATCACTATCTACCAAGCTATCTACTTTGTTCAGTACTTTCAATAATTGTCTGAATTTTTTCAACTAGTCTCAGCACAATTTCGTACTAAACTTGAATAGTACAATTCTTGACCTAGTAATAAGTAATATTGAATCTTGAACCAACCGCTCAATCGATCCTGTATCGTTATCATCCGCCTTTGATAGTTGAACTTGATTTAAAATATTGTGCGAAATTTCAAGCTGTCGCCTACTTTGGCCTAAATTTTGAAAAGCTAATTTTCCGCCTTTATATAGAGTTCTCTTAAATATTTATTGGGACCACTGGGGGGTCTCTTGTTGAACAAGAAGACGTTAATTCAATTGACAACGCGTTTTACAATTCGATCTTCTACTGTACTGCACCAGAACGTTCCTCCAGAATAAAAAATCTGTTGGAGACATCAAATGACTCACTTATACATCTTTTAACAGAAAAATTGAACTAACATTGACATAAAGCAAAATCGATTGAATTTAAGGTGATCATTTAGATCAGGGGTCGACAACTTGCAGCCCGCGGGCCGCATGCGGCCCTTTGCAACTTTTTGCGCGGCCCGCCAAAGCATCAATATAACAATTAATGATATTTATACTCGTATATGATATAAGAGCACTATTTGAGTAACAACTGAATGTGCGGCCCATATAACAAAAAAAAAAAATTGTAAATGACCCGCCGTCCGAAAAAGGTTGCCGACCCCTGATTTAGATGGTCCAATTTATTGAAACGCTGTAGCAGTTTAAATACTCAATTTTATCATTCTTCGACCAATAGAATCGAATTAATGCAGAAAATAAAGAAAATATTGTCAAATAAAGTCTACTTCCAGCTCAGTAGATTGCTATGAAAATATTTAGTAATCATTTGAATGCTACAATTGCTTCAAATATAGAATTTCATGATTCTTCAGCTGATCGTTCTGGATTTATGGAAAAAATTCGAAAAACTGATGAGTAAACTGCACATCCGGTTCAGTCGATCGCAATCATAATGCAAGTTGTACAATTTAATGTTATAAAAGTAGTGCTAAGTACAAAATCTCAATATTTCACAGCTGATTGTTTTAGATTTAAGCAAAAAATTCGAAATATAAAGTGCACTTTCGGTTCAGTCAATTGACAAAAAATCAGAGATAACCATTTAAATTCAACGGCAATTCCAAATACTGAATTTCAGTATCCGACGGCTGATCCTTTTGGATTTTAGCAAAGAATAAAAGAAGAGTTTAAAGTGAAGTGCACTTCCGGTACAGACGATTGCGAGATGCACAAATAGCCTTTTTGCACGAGTGGGCGTTTTCATGTGTCCACCGGCCCTCTATTCGAGGTGGTCTGTTGATTTTACCAACAAACTGTGGTTAGAATGGTTATGCTGACTTACCGCTCATGGGCAAAGGCGGTAAGTAAAAAATTGTGTATTTTCACAAAAAAAAATATCATCTATCTATCTTTATTTGTGATTGAATATTCACAATAAAATGTCAAACTTGACAGCTGACAGCAAATAAACAATCATCAGTAGTAATTCAATTTGACAAACAAAACTCGGATCCATATTTCAGATCTTCCAATCGTTCAAAAAATTTTGTAAGCATCACGGTCAATAAGTACAGTACCGATTTTGTGTAATATTTGGAAACCTTGCCAAGACTCGGTCTCCAAACTATTATTCTCAATCGGTAAACTGAACTTACTGACCTTAATACTTAAATAACTATCAAATCAGTCTTGAATACAAAATTTCAACATTCTGCGTTCGTCGAGTTTTGAGATTCTTCGAGTTACATACATACATACGTACGTACTGACGTAAAGCCGGAAATAGTCAGAATGGATTCAGGGATACTCAATGCGGATATTTGCATGAAAATCTCGAGATGTGAATTTTGTCGGCTTTACAATACTTGTACTTTGTAGGTACACGTGAATAAAAACAATTATCAAAATCTTACCCGCCTTGTTATACATTCACAAAACTAAGCACAAGCACAAATTATGGTCAATATATATAAAAAATCAGGTTATTATAAATGAGAAGTTAAATTTCAACCGCAAATAAAATGTGATGTAAAAAGTGGATGTAAAATAGTTCAAAAAAAGATTTTCAAATATGCTAAAAGATTGTGGTCGGTACTTAATAGTAAACGTTTTTCTACCACCATCCCATCAGTGTCAACTCATAACGATGTAACTCTTGATAACCCTTAATTAATTGCTGATTCTTTCGCTCAATACTCCGAAGATCTGTGGATAAAATTAAACTTGAATGGCGAGCATGCTTTATATATTTGCTGTGTTTATATTCCACCTGATGATTATAATGCGCTTCATACATTTTTAATTAGTTTGTCCGAAACTGTTGATCTTATATCAGACGGCAATTTTCTAATTCTTGAGGATTTCAATCTACCTCATTTGAACTGGATCTCCTCTGATACCGTCAATTATCTATCTAAAGCCATCTAATTCTTATAACAAATCCTCTACTGAATTTGTTGAATGTCTATCTTATTGTTCCTTACTCCAATTCAATGGCATGTTAAACTCTAATCATCGAGTTCTCGATTTGATCTTATGTAATAAGGAAACAATAAAAGTTTTCGAGTGCAATAGTCCATTGAGTAAACTTGATCAGCAACATCATCCAGCACTTGATATTTTTTACTGTAATACTAAACTTGCCGAATCAGATGTTAATAGTCGTAAAATATTTAAATTTAAGTCAGCTGATTATAATGTCATTAATCAATACCTACTGAACATTGATTGGTCTAAAATTTTCAATAATCTCAATACTGAACAAACTGCCTCCAAATTTTATACTATCGTGAGATATTGCATCAATAGTGCTTAGTATTTTGAATGAACTTGATATTAAGAAAGGTGCTGGCTCAAATGAAATTCCCTGCATTTTTATAAAAAATTGTGCTTTTTCCCTTTGTAAGCCCCTAACGTTACACTATACAGAAAATCCTTAAATGAATCCCATTTTCCTGAAGTCTGGAAGCTTGCTCATGTAGTACCAGTATATAAGAGCGGTAACAAATCTTTCGTAGAAAATTACAGACCAATTTCAAAATTATGTATTTTTGAAAAAGTCTTTGAAATCATTGTTTACAGATCGCTTTTCAGTTAAAAACATCATAATTTCTCAACAGCACGGTTTTGATCCAGGTCGTTCGGTAGAAACTAATCTTTTGGAATATACAGATTACATCCTGAAAGCTATGGATGATCGGATTGAAGTCGATGCCATTTACACAGATTTCAGTAAAGCTTTTGACAAAATATCTCATAACTTATTAATCAGTAGATTGGCTGAAGTTGGTGTTGGTAATAATTTGTTGCGTTGGTTTGCTTCATACCTCAGTGAAAGAAAACAGCGAGTTACTTTGAACGGTTTTTCCTCGGATGATGTAACTGTAACTTCAGGGGTACCCCAGGGATCTCATCTTGGGCCTTTGTTGTTCATTATCTTCATCAATAATATATCTTCTTGTTTCAAATATGCCAAGTTTTTACTTTATGCAGATGACCTAAAGATTTATCATACCATTGGCTCCATTGAAGATTGCATTGCACTTCAAAATGATATCAATAGGTTCGTTAGTTATAAAAAAAACCTGAGTTATCTCTTAATATAGCTAAATGTTGTGTAATGAAGTTTACCAGAAATAGAAATGTATTGTACCATGACTATAGAATAGATAATTGCATTATTACTAGATTAAATACTGTTAAGGACTTGGGAATAATATTGGACAGTAAACTCCTGTTCGACATACATATCGATAGTATAATTAAGAAGGCTTACAAAATGCTTGGTTTTCTGATTCGAGCAAGTTCCAATTTCAAACATCCTTGCACACTTGTCACTCTTTTTATATCTTTTGTGCGAAGTCAATTGGAATTCGCGTCGGTGTGCTGGAGTCCTCTCTACAAAATCTATGTGAACCGTATTGAAAATATCCAAAATAAATTTTTGAGAATTTTATCGAGAAGATTTCCGTCATACAAGTATAATTTACTTAGTCTTGAGAACAGGAGGAAGTTATTGGATCTATCTTTTTTGCATAAATTATTTAACAATGCCGTATCGTCACCCTACTTATTAGGGTCATTCAATTACCATGTTCCTAATTATAGAACTAGAGCTATGTATACGTTTTCTGCGACGAGTTATCGTACCAATTTCATTTTGAATTCACCGGTTGTGAGACTGTCTCAATTATTCAATGTGATTAATTCTAACAGTGAAATGCCCGATATATTCTGTACTACTTTACCAACTTTCAAAAAAATGTTAAAATTCACGTAAGTTATTATTATTTTGTTATTATTATTTTTGTTATTATTATTCATTCTTTACATATTTTTTTTTTTTTTCAAATTTTTATGTTATGTTTTGTCAACTTGTATATGCACCTATTTGTATTCTTGTGCTTTTCTGTTATTGGAAATTTTATTTCTGTTGAAAAGCCAAACTTGCAAAAATAAAAATAAAATAATAAATAATACAATGTCAGTATAAGCGTTACGTCATCATCACATGCAGAGATTTATTCCTCAACTCTTTCTATTGATTGTATTTCAGTAGGCTACGTCTCATATACCGTACAAAAAGTTGTAAACATGAATGACAGCTGGTCCCGATTCCATAACTTCATGTATTATTGCAGACTGTGACTCTGCTTTTTTTAAAGATTTCAATAATTTTTTTTCAATCTTATTTCATTCCATTTTTTCTAAAATCTGAAAACTATCAATAGTAAACTCTAATCATAAAAAGGACAATTAGAATAACATTATTAATTACCGGTCTGTTGCAATTATCTCTAAATACAGCAAAATTTTTGAAACATTTCTACATGAAAAAGTGTACGATTATGTGTCAAATATTTTTTTCTCTAATCAACATTACCACGATAAAGACAGATCTACTACAAAATATCTTAGATGTATGATACAATATATCAGTGAAGACCTCGAACTAGACTGTCAGGTCGATGTTATTTACACCGACTTCTCCAAGACCTTTGATAAATTAGACCATTCATCTACTCTTATCTCAAAGCTTTAACAGAGAATAATTTCACAAAAATCCGGTGTCCTACAAAAATCTGTTTTGGGATCTCAATTTTTTGATATCTTTATCAATGATAGAACGATCAGAGTAGTAAACCTCACCAATACAGACGATATAAACACATTTGGTGAAATCTCAAACATAAAAGACTATGCGGAACTACATTCAATTTGAACAAACTGCTTTTTATTCCGCTCGTTAGACCATACTAAAGCCTTGCTCAGTTGTTAGAGGTCCAGGTACTGTCCGCGCAAGATAACTTGGCAGTCCTGGGATGTAAACTTTCAGGGATTATATAAGTAAAATCAACAAAAACCATAGGCGTGCCCAAAAAAATTGTATTTTCATACAACATACAAATACATGAATAATAATAAATTGCACTTGTTATTGGTGATTGGGAAATCCAATCCAAATCTCTGTTATATCTATACTTGTTCAGAGGAATATTAAGAAGTCTATGAATTTTTACTTACAATAGGTACTTATTTTTATCATTAGCCTTAAGATTTTATAGCTCTTCTGGGATTATCTAATCTGTTTGTGTGAAGGGCACTGAAAATCATCTTGCAGAATGTTAATTGGAAATTATTGTAACAAAATCATTTGTACGTTTCATGTTTTAGCGTAAAATAATATTTTCACATGAAATTTTTTTTATTGTCTACACCATTGAACAGACAGATTCAAATGTATCTCACTGATCATTTATGATGCATTCTCTCTGCTGCCCTATCCCTCTAACCACCAAGTTTAGCAATAAATGGTTGTAAAAGTAGGACTCACTATTTTGCGTAGTGCGTTACTTAAGCAAAAGTTTGAGTTTGACACAGCGCATCGTAAGCATATTGAATCGCATTACATTCTTTCTGACTGCCAAGTTATCTTGCGCGAACAGTACAAAATACATGACTGATCTCATTGAAAGCGTTCAATAGCAATTTATTAGGGCAGCTATGTTTATCTTCAATGGTTTCTACCTCAGCAGAGGTATTCTTCGAAATACTTATGTATATTGCTTGGTAGCCAGGTATAAGTAAACCCTATGTTTTCGTTATCAGCATGTCATCATTCCTGAAGGTGAAAATTTGAAGATATCTTCTTGAATACGTTACCTGACACGGTTGCCTCAATTTTGATTGCCGGAAATGGTGGCAGCCGTCGTCAAAAGAAGAGCGTGCGCGACACTTTATAATTCGCACGCGAGTCATTTTCTGCACCATTCGAACTATTTACGACAATTCTTTTCATCCAGAAATATCAAATGTAAATATAGTTACCAGTAACAACAAGTCAATGAGTTACATCATTCCAAATGAATGAGTTTCGGAAGGTTAATTCAAATTCAAATGAAAATTTTGTGCAGTTCTGTAACTTTTTGTTTCGTAAAACAATTATTACTCAGATGGTACCGAAGTATACTATTACTACAACCTGGAGAGTAGCGATCGCAGTATAGTTGCATGCAACATTTTAATGATGCGCGCAGTTTCAAAAGTTGCTGTGTGTAAGCGATATATTTTAGATTCGCAGCCGCAGTAAAAAATATCTGTTTGGGCTAAACTTTTGCTGCGACTATATGTGCAGTTTTGTACACAAAGTGAAGTTATATAGGTATTTGAATTTCATAAGAAAAGTATGCAAGTTAGTGATTATTTCAGATAATGTCACCGTATAAATGAAAACATGAAGAGACTTTGAATTAATTGAAATGGTGGAAGAAAAGAAATTGTCTTTGGAATGTTGATAACGTAGATTATTATAATCAAACTAAACGGCGAACTGCTTTTATCGAAATTGCATGTGAAGTAAATATTCCAGTTAATAAAAATTAAACAAAATTGCATACTCTTCGCGCTCAGCATTCAAAAATGAAGGTGAATAAGTCTAGTAGCGAGAGTGAGCAAATATACGAAACAAAATAGGAATTTTCCAGTCTCTTGCAATACATGCTCCTGCATACTGGGAAAACAAAAACAATAGATTCTATGGTAGATAAAATTTTATTTCGTACTCATTGATGGGTACATTATTATATATTTGAATAAAATTAAATTGTCAAGAAACCTATCCTTCGCGACAAAAATACTCTTTAAATTTTTCCCCAACATTTTTTGTCGACGTGGTTGCATTTCTCGACACATCATTTCTTCCTATTGCTTTTAAAATTGTAGCTTCATAACGTCAATGGTCCATCAACATTTTCTATGTCAAAAGTACCTATTGGAGCGTACACTGCTACTGATTGTTTCCGAGACATTAAAAAATTGTGTAGAACACATACACGTCGAACGATTCTTTTAATTCCCAAGCAGTCGAAAACGAGCAGAAGCGATTCCAAATACATTTTAGATTATTCGCCATGCACGAGATAAACGATAATCGAAAATACGTTCAGAAATTGTACTTTGATTTTTCAATAAATATGGCTTAATCATGTATGATTTTAACGCAAGCGCGTCATCTGCAATAACGACATAAGGTACCGAAGATTTTCGACCAGGTAGCGGTTCTTGCAGACTGTTGTTTTCTCTTTGCTCTTACGCTGCATTTAAGCACTTGACCTGCAGTAAATGCAGCTGTACAAAATCAAAGCGGTGTGAACAGCTCTGTAACTTCTTTATGGACTCGCAACTTTTGTAGCTGGCTGCAGCATAGAAAGCAGCTAGCTGCACGCTACTTTGGGTCTATGTGTGAACCTGATCTGCTACTTTTGTAGCAGCAATTAAAAAGCTGCGCAATAAAAGTAGCTGTGTGGGACTCTAGCTTTAGCCTTCTCTTGGACGACCTAAGAATACAGCTCCCTCTACGATGTTGTTGTGTTTCCTAGCTACACATGTTGTCATGCCAACTGCTTATTTGAATAAATTTGAAGTTCTTATATAACTTATATGATGATATTATATTATTACAAAGAGAAAATGCCAACTTACAATGTCTTTTATCAGTTTTATAAGGATTGCCATATATCTTGAAGCACTTACCTAAAACAAAGAGAAGAATCATTAATTTTTTGAATGTTAAATAGAATATTACATTCATGCCCAGTTTTATAAAAGGCAGAGTAATTTAGTTCCAGAGTAAATAAAATTTACTCTGTTAAATGATAGTCTATTTTTTGACAGCAATGATTCTGTTGTCATAAAGAAATTCAAAACGATTAGAATTTGTTGAGTAGAATAAATTTATTGTGAGAGTAAATTTACTTGGTCTTTTATAAAATCGGTCATCAATTGAATAAATTACTTCCAATATAGGTACATTTTTTATAATTAAAACAAAAATAGCATTAGCTATTGATACTCAGAGATAAACATCAATTTATGAATATGGATACATGAATTAACATGGGTTGCTATAATTTGCATATTTTGCAGAATAATTTTTAACTTACGTTCGAACCGTCGAAAAGTTCCACAATTTTTTACATCTTCAGTAAAATTATTGAACATCTTAAAACCTTTGCCAAAAATAGAGTTACTTGTCTTAGCATGCTTCTTTTCTGGCACATATAGTTGTTGCGTTTGTCTTGTATAATTTCTTACATGTATTCAATTCTTTTACATGAATATGTTGGGAATATATTACACCCTATTTCAAGAAGAAAACAATCGAAATCAACAAGTTGCTGAATATTCAACCACCCCAACATTTTAAGCATCGTGGTACTAGTCAATCCAGTACATTTTAAAATGACTCGCATTGCTTAATTTTGTTTTCTATATTATTGAAGACATAATGAAATACTATGAGACAATCTTTTGCGGTACCAAGAGAGACCCCCAATTATAGAAGAAAATATTTTTTTACAACAGTGGTTCCCGAGCTACAACACAAAGCTATATTTTTTCAAATGAGATACTATATATTTTTTAGTCTCTTTTGATGAAATATTTTTCTTTTAATTCAACCATGTATTTGTTTTACACCCTTACATCATAAAAATATTGAGAAAAATGCGATTAAAATTTGAATAAATTTTATTTTCATAGTTATTTTTCAGTAGGCTATAAACAATAATAACTTCATTAATAGTGTTCTAGCTGATTTCCATCTCTTTCTAAACATAATTAGAATCTTTTCAAGACTGATTCAAAAGTAGCATTATTAATTTATTTCGGTTTTAAAGTAGTACACGTATCTCTTACGCGATCCATTAAGTTTTCTTTTGTTGTTACTGGTGTAAAGTATACACTTTATAGCAATTTGCAATAATAGGAATTATGCATCAAATCATTCAAATTGACAGATAGCAGATTTTGCTTTTCATAGTCTACTGAAAAATTTTGTTCAATATTTTTATCATGTAAGAGTATAAAACGAATATATGGTTGCATTCAGAAGAAAAAAACTCTATCCAAAGGGCCTAAAAAATATACAGCATCTCATTTGAAAAAATTTGATTTTGTGTAGTAGCTTGAGAGCCACTGCTTCAAAAAAAATATTTTCTTCCATATTTGGATGTTCCTCTTGGCCCTGCATAAGATTGTCCCACTGTATTTCATTTATTTCATTTATCTCCAATAACATAGAATTTATTGACTCTAGATTCATTCACCAACCACAATTCATCGCGGAAAATTCACCGCGTAAAGTTCACTGCTGAGTAAATTCACTGCACACAATTCACCGCGAAGAAGATTATCAGGCATTTTCTGAGAGTAAGTTTGATATATATAGAGTTGGAATGTAAGTGATAAAATATGGGAATTCAGTCAATTATTTTACTTTTATTTCTTTTCTGTTTTTCAGTTTCGGCTGCACCTCAGCCATCATCAAAAGAGCTAGAATTTTATTTATTTTATTACTAATATGTGCAATGTGAATTCCGAAAATACTTACAAGAGAATTATAGTTTGTAGAATTTAAAATCATTTTGAACATAGAATAGCGGAAAAAGAAGATAAATTTTCTCTTGTCAATTGCCACAAGATTGTAACTATTTTCAATAGCCTCAAGGCTTATACAATTCACAGTAGAGACAGAAGTTAAAGACAGCCTACCTTTTCTTGATATTCTACTGATTAGAGAAGAATGTGGCCACATTACAACCAAATGGTACAAAAAGGTTCCAGCAAGTATCAGATACCTAAGTTTTCAATCGAATTATTCCAAATGTCAAGTTCTCGATGTTATTAGCAAGGCACATAGATTAACCTCTGAAAAGTATCATACCGAAGCTAGCAGCACAGTAACTAACTTACTTCGTTCCAATAAATATCCATTTGGCATTATAAACGGTGTCAAGAATAAAATCATGAATCATTCACCTAATGTAAATGACAATGATAGAAATAAGAAAAATTCTTTGACTGATAGATAGTTCACAATTCCGTACATTGATAGCGTTAGTTATATGATTAAATGAGTATTTAAAAATAAAGGATGAATTGAAATTTGTTTCAAACAGTACAAAACAATAGGCAATTTACTATTCAAAATAGAAAATAAAACTGATAAAAACTTAAGATCTAATTTAATTTACAAAATAACATGTAATAATTGTGATGCACAGTACACAGGTCAGTTTAAACACCTTGCGCGATGCATTTTTTAATTGATTGACATCACAATTGACTAAGGTCTACCAGTGCCAATTTGTATTTTTCTGACAATGCGGAACCTATTGTAGTATAAGAACGATGAACATTTCGCGGTGAATTGTGTGCCCGGTGAATAGTATGCGCGGTGAAATGTGTGTGCGGTGAATCGCGGATGGTGAACTTCCCGCGGTGAATCTCCCGGATACGAAAGTTATTCGAGGAAGCTCGTTTCGCTGTTACAGCCTGTATATATATATATACATATATATATATATATATATATATATATATATATATATATATATATATATATATATATATATATATATATATATATAATCCAACTTTCTCATTCAATTGACAAATCAATTGATAAAAGAAAATATTATGAGAATTGTTATTCTCAATTTCAACGTTAGTTACAGAATAGTTGGAAAGTTCTGTGATAAATATGCTGAACGCAATAGTAGTGTAACTGAATCATGTGAATTGCCGTATCTTTCATTTATGATTCAAGAAAATTATCTTTCCTTCTTCTTTTTTAAGGAAACTGTAGATGGGCATATACATTTCGAGTATAAATTGATTCAACAATAAGTTCTTAAACTGGTTCTAGTCTCCTTAGTGATATATTCTGATCAATTTTTTAATCTTTTATCACTTTTCTTGAATTAAGCAAAATTCAATAGTTCTAAATATAAATTTTGCACCATTGCTAACCCCACCTAATCTTGACAACAGTGAGATAGGGCTTTCCAATTGACAGGTGTCTCATTCTGTTGTAGGCAGTGAGTGTCGAGTCAGGCACAGCCTCCAGAGACTTTCCAGTAATTGAATTTTAGGTTTGCGGAAGAGCAACATCTCACGCTAACATGTGGTTACGTTACCAACATAAAAACTTATAAAATACATAAACTGCCTTGTTCTGATGAAAAAACTGTGTTTTTATTCCCACGACTAGCTTGGTGTTTTATATGATCGTAGAAGATGTATAGGTGGCGTGATACAGAAGAAAAACAATAATAAAGGCGAACTTATGGATGCTTTTTTTCATCTGAAATTTGAATGCTCAGCTGCTGAGCAAACATAGGTATATTATAAGACTTTCACTAGTGCTTAATTTGAGAAGTTGATCATATCCTTTAGGGATTTTTTTTAATATATTCTCTATTTGAAGGATCAAACTCAATTGTAGATTCAATTAATGAGACAAATAAACGTGTCGTTTGTCAAAGGAACCATCTTTAGCATCCAAAATACTATTATCAATAAAGTAACGATTTAAAAGCACTGCAGCAGCACTTACAAGTATATCTCTTCCCAAGTTCCTCTTATATTATAACTTGGTTCTCAAAACTATTATCAAACATTGAAAACCTTCCCGAAACATAAGTTATTATTCCGATAAACTCCAAGTGAAAATAAGATGGAAGCCTTATGGTGATAAATTGTATGAAACAGAGTTGCGTTCTGTCACGCGGGATGACTGGTCAAAAATGAGGAGTATCCGGAGACAATGATTATACTGTGGGAGTGCTTCAAGCGGTTACAAAGAAGCACAAAACTCAACTACTGTAAATTGTTTAGAATTCAGCGCACATAGTTTAAATTATTGTTCATATCTATGTGGTTGCTGATATTATCGTTTTTGCTTGAGTTAATGTACAAGGATTCCAATGTTAATTATATGTACTTGCTTTGTTCCATATGTAATATGATAATGTAATTAAATTCATGTCCCAAATCTACATAGTGTTTGCTCACTGCACTGTGGTTTTCGTACATTAACTTGGGATGGTATTCATGTTGATGATGTATTTCTTTCAATTTCTGTTTCGTTTCTTCTACACGCGTCGCACTTGATTGGTACATGACGTCAGCGACGTCAATGTTTTTGGTGGAACTTCTTTAATTTTGTGAACAAATTTTCCGTAGTGCTGATATTTGTGTTCACTATAGTGGTATTAGTGTTGGTCAAATCTTTTTTTCAAACTCTGTTTTGTTTTAACCACGTAACGCTTCTCACATGCGCCGCTCGATTTGGTACACGACGTCAACAGCGTCCATGATATTGATGGGGTCCTTTGATTTTGTGAACAAATTTTTCGTAGTTCTATATTTGTGCTCATTAGAGTAATGCTGGCAGCTTTCAAGATTTTCTCAACCCACTGTCGATTCTACGGTGATAAAGAATGTTGACTTATGTTGCATTTTCATTGAATGGACGCTAATCATTGTTAATTCTCTTATTGAGATTCACATTTTGTAAAACTTACCGAATGTTTTTATTGTAGTGTGTGATTTTCTTCATCAAACAACTCCAAATCAGTGACAGAGGTTTCAAAACACAATTTCACACCTTCTAAAAATTGTGGTAAAAACATTTCAGTGTATTCGAAAAATTTACTACCATATCTTTTCAATACATTAAGAACAATATTTTGAGGTTATACTAGGAAATAACGAGCATATATCCAAGGAAAACAAAACATTGTGTTCCGATACATGGATGTCGCGGACGTCGTTCCCCCAAATCGAATGAGTCCTTCACATTATGTTCTGATGTGTTGGTTACGCTTTCCAAAATATTGGATGAAAATTTCGCTAGATTGCTGGCTGAAGTATTAATTGTTGAAGTGATAGATCTGAGGGAACATCTTGTTTATGTATCTTTGGAAAAATAAAGCATGCACATTTTACCCAGTGAGGGTTGTTGAATGATAAGTTCTTGATGAACTAATTTATTAAAGGAATGAGATAGCATCTGTTGTTTGACTTGGATAAAGTAGGGTGATTTTCCCAAAATTTCATGAATTAAACTCTTGTGTAAAATGTCATTTATTTTATTTAAATAGTCCTGTTTGCTGAAAATAACTGTTCTGGCTCCTTTTTCCACTTTATTTACGACCGAAATATTTATTTGTCTCATCAAATAGAATCTACAATTATAAATCATTGAAAACCAAATATACATCCAACTTAAATTCTTTCACTCTTGAGTGTTGAATATGTCAGCATATTTTCATATTTCTCTGTTGAGAAATGATTATTTTCGTTATAATTGCGGGATATGAGTGATTCTGAAACAAATGCAAGTTTTTCGAAGAACGTAGCCAGTTTCGTAATTTGCTTGGAATTTCAGAATCAGATTTTACGCATGTGACGCAAACAAGTTTTTCCAGCAATAATCCTCAGAGCAATGATGCTGAGAATTCTTATTTCAAATTTTTGACAGTTTGATTCAAAGTTTTATACGTGAGTGAACTTTTTAGGTAACTACTCACGCGACTATGTTTTTTTATCTCCAAATTCCATCACTACTAGTGCAAGAATTATCTACTTCCCATACTAGTACTAGAAATGGGTATTTTCCGAACTCACTTAGAGTATCAGAATGTCTATGTCACGATTACTAAGAACATAACTTTTCATACAATTTCTGCGAACATTCAAACTTTGAATAAAGTTCAACATCAATCAGTTAGAACATTTGTTCCATTTTTCTTCTTGTACCCAGGAAGTTTGTTTCTAATATCTGGATATATTGTACATGCTATATGTATTTATTATTTTGACTTCATATTTTTTGTTCGAATAAAGCCTAAAACTAAAACTAAAGCGGTGCAATGGCCATCAACTAACTTTTCGATGAGCTGTAGATTCGAAACTTTAAATATAGCTCAGAACTGGATGACAATGCAATATTCACTTGTTTTTTGTCTGTCTGTTTGGTACAGATTTTGCATTTGATTTTAAACCAACTTCTTAATGAGCTAGAGACTTGAAACTTTAAATATAGCTCAGAACTGGACGATAATTCAATATCAATCTGATTTCCTGTGTGTATGTTAGTCTGTATTTTTTTTTAATAAATTTCAGCTCATTCGCAGCTAGCTGGCCTAATCAAACTCTCAGAAAAGCTCAGTTCTTGTTGACAGTATAATATTCAATCGTTTGTAACATGCTTTAACTGCTATGAATATGAATATAACAGCACGCAGAAAAGTGTACTTACTCACGTATAGTGAAGGTTGGGCGCTTTGTTAGCTCATGAAAACAGTCGGATTGAGGACTTTGGACAGTATTTGGACTCTGTATACCTGCCTCTTATAGCAAAACTAATACATCAAAGAACACCAGGTCACATTTCCATTATGAAATTTTTAATTTGGAAAGATGAAGACTAAAAGAATGTTTTTCCAGATGCACTAAAAAAAAGAAATTAATTTTGGTATCAGCTACTAGTCTGCAACTGGAAACTTGAAACGCATCATCATATGCTTCTCATAACTCATCGAACCGATTGCGCCCTATGTTTTCAGCTTAGCTGGTACCTCAATTATTTTCTACTTTCTAGAATCTAGAGCATTTTTAAAACGTAGTGACTAGAAAAGTTTCTTCTTTATGATATTTATTCTTTCTTAACGAGTTCACTTTGATCTCAAATGACAGTCAACGTGTTAAGTATAATTATCCATCAAATCAAAATAAATTTCAGATACTTATAACATTGAAAAAAAAAGAAATATCGTAGGAACAGGTCGATTGATAAATAAAACGAAACACGTAGGTTGCAAAATTCTGCATAAATGAACAGAATTTGAATTAGTTGAGCCCGAACACAATATTCCTTCTCCAATAATTCTGAACAGGCTTTCATCAGCTTCACTTGCAGCTCATAAAATATATGAACTAATCTAGTTATGAGCCAAGTTGAGTATCATTTTAGTATTTCAGTTTCCTGAAACATCGGGGGCAGTTTTTATGAATTATGTTGCAAGAAATTGTTTACATACCTTTCTATTAGTTGTAACTAAAGAAACTAAGTAAAGAAACCAAGGACTCGATTATATCTTTTTTATAGTAGTCGTATCGATTTGAAACTTTGCAAGTGTTTGTAATTCGGATGATAATACAATAATTTGATAACATTGAGCTGATCTGATCATGTAGCCAGGAAGTGGATAGTAGAGTTGGCGTGTTTCACTTTGGTGTGTATTAAATAATATGTTAAAGCTATGTAAAGATTAGAAAGTAAAAAATGAAGTTATAAGCAGGAAAAACAAGTTAAAAATCATGCATTTGTCAGTAACTTACTAAAAAGGTCCAAATGATATTTTGTTACGATATGTGCATTTTATCCTGGAAAATATTCATCTTCAGTGTACATAACGCAATATTTTTCTCTTCAAACATTATGTGCTTTCGATAAACTTCTCACTCATTAATGTCCAATGACTAGGTACGACAAAGCGCCTCACGCTTTCTTGCATAGTCATTGAATATTGGAAATTTACAACATAACGTAGAAAATTTCTCTCAAAAGCTCAGTACCTATCTTGTAAATACAAATAAAATTATCGATTAGAAGAGTAGGTAGAAACGAATTCAATTTATTCATCAAACTTTTGCATATGTTCTGTATGATTGTAAATATGAATTCATCTAAAAAACATCACTCATGTGTGTACAAAACGGTACATTTCACACAAAAACACTATGAAATGAAACAAAAAATTGCTCTCAACAGAATAATTCCACCGGGTAAAATCAAAACGCAGTGGAACGCTGTTTTAGAATAAATTTAGGGCTGATTTTTATGGATTTGAATTGAAAGTTCAGATTTATTTCTACAAATCCTTTCGAAATTATATCTTTTCTCCATTATCTTCTTGTTAATTTTCATTCGGTATCAGTATAGCTTTCGATCTTGAATATATTTCCAGATTTTTTTATCGCACCATTTCTCTCCCCTTTCCCTTACATTATATTCCAGCAAATGTTCAGATAGCCTGCATATTGTATACTCTGTTGTTTTCCATTGTTTCTCAATATTTTTCTATCAGCAGTGCTTACCAGTTCTTCTTCGGACTTGCTCTTTATATTTTCATACTACTTTTCTCCATTTTCCTATTATTCACATTTTTTAAAATATCACTGTGTTTACTTCCATCAGGAGAGACTCATGTTCCTTTGTGAATTTTTTTCCTTTGGAAGGATGTACTCATTATTCACATATTCAGTTCAATGACGAGGTCTATAAGTTTGATTCCGTTTTCGTTCGATGAGTCATGTTTGCTGTGTCCTTCGAATATATATCTGAGGCTTTCCTTTTTACCCATTATTGTATTCATATCTACCATCACAGTCTTAATATTATACTTAAAAACCTTGATAAGAGCACTCGTCAATTTCTTAAAACTATTTTATTCTCCTTCTTTGTCTATTTTGATTGGAGCATGGATATTTGAAATACTAGCCTTCCAGTAATTTTCCTGAACTCTGATTTTATATTTTATCTTATAAATTGGTTCAAACTCCATTACTGATACATATACGTAATTAATTTTTGATTGTGAAGACCAATCCAAAATATCTACTTTCACATCCTGTATTGACAGCTACATAATTTTTCATTTGAAATATATCATTGAACTTTTTGTTTCCAAATTCCCATATGTTTTCACCGCATTCATACATCAACAAATTCTTTTGTCATTGCTGATTTTATGCTCTTTGATATTCATTTTATTCTTTTGATTTCGATGACCTTTTTTTCCAATACTACTATCTTTTGTATTTCATGCAAAGCTTTTGTCCTCCACCTCTGATTTCTACGCAAGGATTTCATTTAAAGTCTTTCGATTCACTTTTTTTGCGTTTCTGACCTTGATCTTCTAATTTTCTTCTCCATTCGCTCTCTCTCTCTCTCTCTCTCTCTCTATATATATATATATATATATATATATATATATATATATATATATATATATATATATATATATATATATATATATATATATATATATTTATATATATATATATATTCATATATATATATATATATATATATATATATATATATATATATATATATATATATATATATAAATATATATATATATAAATATATATATATATAAATATATATGAGCATTCCCATTACTTTTCGACAATTTTTTTTTGGCCAAGAATTTTTCAAGCAAGAATCCGAGGGTTTTGAGAGCGAATTAAATGTGGATTTTTCCCGCAGAAATAGATTCTTTTGTTCGAAGAGAAGAATGTTGTAAATTTTAAAAGTCTTGTTAAATCACTTTTTTGAATAACTTTAAGATATGAGGGCTCCTCACGTTGAAGTCATGAGACATGCTATCGTGTGTATTTGAAAAGCCCTTATATCTTAAAGTTACCTAAAATAGTGATTTTACAAAATTTTGAAAATTCATCACTTTTTTCTCTCCGAACAAAAAAGATAAACTTTTAAATCTTTAGGCTTGGAAAAATTTTAACTTGAAAAAAAGTTGTCGAAAAGTAACGAAAATGCTCATATAATTCTTCCATTTTTCTCTTGATTATGTATTCTGTTTCACTAACGATCTCTTTAATAATATGCTTTTCTTCAATACCTTCCCACGTTTATGTACATTTTTTCCTATTTATCATTTTGACTTCGATAATCTTTAATTTCTCCAGTCACCTACGCCAATGCAAGCTAGATGAATGATTCGTACACTTCACATGCACTAAATCAACAATTGTCATTAGAAACTGTTCAAGGTCTTTATTGCCTCCTATCTTAGAGTTACTAATGTTCGAGATATGAAGGGCTGAAATTTCAAAAATGTGTGTAATAATTGGAATGTCCTAGACCTAATAGTTTGTGTAGATCAGTAACTAAATAGATTTTTCTGAAATTCTGGAGACAAAAGTATAATATGAGTCAAATGATAGAGGGTTGATCTAAAAACTACCAAACTTACTACTATTATAAATGTGTATGATGTACCGTTTCAGATTGGACTTTTATTTTTATTTTGAGGTCATGATACGTTAGTGAAACTATTATAAATAAGCGTCTAATCACCACTAGGTGAAAAATGCACTAATGGAATAATCGGAGCCGACAATGCAATGTGAATTATGACTGGTTTACACAGTGCAAGCTGAAGTGCGTATTGGCATAGACAGGAGCTGTAAACATATCATGTGAATTAAGGTACATTCACAATCGTATTTGAACACAGCCCAATTTAATGAGCTGAAATTGCTTCTGATTGGAACTACTATATAGATTAGATGCTGATTCTAGGCCTAGATTGGTCAAACTTAAATTTGATAACACTGAGGAACTTAAAAAACTCTCACGATCTTCCAAGAAATCCAGAAAGTTTTCCTGATTTGAATGATTAATGCAGATGAAACAAGTAACAATAGTGTATTATTGAATAATTTCCTTTTATTCACGAATCAAATGCAATTCAATGATATTTTGAATATCAATAACAGATTATTTAGATCTTGTTATTTCCAGTAACATTTGCTTGGTCCACCGTGAGAATTCTATTTCCAACAGTGGTGGCCGGTGCGGGAGGGCTCTGGGGCGCCGCCCTGTCTGTAAAATTCAAAAAATTATGTGACAAATATGTATAGGTACTACGATTATCTAGCTTCACGAAATACTTTTTTTTTAATTAATAGAAAACGAGCGGCTATATATTCGCGTTGCGATCAATTCAATTCAACGATTTTCATTCATTTCTTGTCTTGTCTTGATTTTCAAGACAAGAAAATAAAAACTTCTTGTCTCGCTTATTTCTTGACGACGCATTTCTTGTCTTGTTTCAAGAATTCTTGATATTTCTTGATCTTGACATATAGGGGAATTCCACTTTCTCTATTGCTTTATCCAATCCGAACACTCAGTTTAGCGTTAGTGTCAGTTATGTTACGAATCGATTCTAGCAACGTTTTCCAAGATTGCCACCAACAGAAATGAATGAAAAGTCTGTCATTTTCATGTTTTAATCAGAATTTGTAATTATTATTTGTAATATGATATGGTAATGTTGCTAAGAGATAGCAACTTTCTTAGAGTATTGAGGAATCTACCTATACATTTCTTTTCTACATGAACATGAACGATTTAACCACCGGAAACTGACGACTCATGCTTTCGATATGTATTAAGTATTTGTTTTAATCATAGTCACAGATACTTTTTACTTCCCCGACTTATGTATAATAGGAAAAGTATAAGAATTGTGATTTTTTGATAGTTCAAGACTCTGATGAATTTTCACATTTTAGACCCTACTGAACCCAAAAAACACAAATTCGAATGAAATCAGTCAGTCTGTATGTCTAAAAGTATATCAACGAATTTTTAACTAAAATTTCATAATATTTGAGTTTTTTGGATAACAAAGCTAGGTTTAAATTTATAAATGAGCTTTTTCAACCAGAAAATCTAGAGAAAGACTCGCCATTTTCAAAAATACTTATATTGTAAGGACTGACATATAACCGCCATCTGTCACCATAACAATGACAGCTGTAATTTTGATAATCACAGCTCTCATTTCGAAAATGGCGCTGTCACTTTGACAATGACGCTGTCACTTTAACAATGACGCTGTCACTTTGGACAGTCAGTTTGACAATGACAAATGTCACTTTGTAAGTTGGTATGACATTCCTAAATTCATTAAACAGTGATGAAACTGGCCATGAAATTTATTGCCGGGGAAAAACAGTAATGGCCACAGCACATTTTGATATTTCAATAATAGAATAATAAATATGCAGATTTGAAAAATTAATTATCAAGATATCAAGATTTCTTGACAAGAAGTCTTGATTCTTGATAGTACTTTCTTGTCTTGTCTTAGGAAATCAAAAATACTTCTTGTCTTGGTCTTGTCTTGATTTCAAGACAAGATCAAGATTATTTCTTGATTCTTGTGAAACACTAGATATGCTTGCATGTCGGCTTTGCTCAATTCGCCCCAGTAAATCGTGACTTTTGCAATTTTCATAAGTTTTATCATTTTCATGAGACATTGGACTAGACTTAAAGAACAATTATGAAAGTGGGTGAAATTAGAGACCTTGTACTCTGCGCTTCGAGCTTAGATAAAAAAATTGAGATAAAACAAGCTGGTCATTCAACACCAGAATTGAATAGGGCAGAAACAGCGACAGTGCAAAAATAAGAATGTCTTTATAAGTTAAATTGACAAGAACATATGCAATCAAAATTGTTTGTATTTTTGATTGCGAGGAAAAAATCGTTCTTCTGATTTGCTTCTTGAGGGATAAGTGATCCCAAATACCTTTCAATAAAAATCAAAAAAACACGAAAATAGTGCCAAACAGAAATAATCTTGTCAGCTTTTAATTTTCAGGAAGATTTTATATTGCTACATTCCTAAGTAAGGCTAATGCATATCAAATCCGTAAGCATGATCAGATTGTGACCAAAAATCGAAGGGTGCACTCAAGACTAATAGATATATTTTAAACTGTGCGAAACATGTAATCTTCCCCTTCGCGGTCAAGACGGGAAAAAGTATTTTTCAAGTAGAGGAGTATTTTTATAGTTGGTTAATTTTTGGTAAACGCTGATAGTGCCTTCAATAGACATATTCAAAAAGCGATAGTGTTCAGAGGTACATAAGAATCTATTCAAAATGAGATTTGCAATGAATGTTCGAGATTTGTCGTGAGCACAATTATTCTCGGAATAATTCAAGGACCCGTCCGAGTCGTCCCTATGCCCTCGAAAGCACATAAGTCACGAGCCGCCACTATTTTTAATATTGGATACATGCACCATCCTCTGCTTTTTATATTAAATAGCAACATTATTGTTCATAATGATTTGAAAAAAGCTATGACTGAATCGTATAATTTGGAAAGAGTGAATTTCTCAAAATTATTTGAAGTAATAGTTAACTTTACCTGGAATGAGCTTCAGAATTTCTCAGACATTAATTAAACTTGTAATTTTTTCAACAATGTTTTATATTTAATATTCAATAAGTTGCATACCACTAAAATCTGAACATTCAATAAAATCCCCCTCATAGTTCACATCAGAAATGATCAAAATCTTAAAACAGAAACTCGCTTTTTTAAATTGTACAAAAAGTGTCCCAATTATGAAATTTATCATTATAAATTGAGAGAACTGTGCCCGAGCGCTCCAAGATTAAACAAGATATTCAAGTCTCATTTCATTAATATATTTTTCTATTTTGGTGTTATAAATTGTACTTTATGACACTCGTTCGGATATCGTAAAGTGCCGTTTTATAGAACTCAAACCTAATTTTTATAAGGTTAGTAGCTACGTTGCTAGATAACCTAACTGTCGTTTTAATATGTCAAAATAAAAAATATGGTACATTACATCTCATCAAGTATCCAAAGGATATTACTGAAGCATTCGTTTTCCATATAAGTAGTGTTTTTACTTCTTCTGATAATAATGACATACTCCATATTATATTAGCTAGTAATCCGCCTTTCATTCAATCTATAATTACTCGAGAATGAGATGTAATCGAATTATCAATTAAGAGACTAGACAATAATCTAACTTGTAGTTCCGATCATATTAACAATTCATTCAGAATTCGAGCTGATATCGATCTTCTTGACACCCTAAATGTCGGAAATTTTTGGCCAAACGGAATTGTTGTACGCAGATATGAATTTTTTCGTCAATCAGGAACAGTTTTTACGGGAGGACAAACACAAACATGATAATAAAAAGTATCAGGAGTCCATGCAGAGTGCATCAATCACAGCTCGCTCGTCAACCTTGCATATTCTACACCAAAACATCCAATGTATGCGAAATAAGGTCGAGGAACTAGAAGTGTTCCTGCATTCAAATCCATGTGATATTTTATGTCTCACTGAACGTTGGATGAATGAAATTGAAAACAAGCCTACTGTCTAAATGGTTTTAACATAGTAAGTGGTTTTTATAGAAAACTTCACACCCATGGTGGTGTGATTATACTTTGTAACAATAAATTTCTATCTGAAGAAGTGCATTTTGCAAAAGATTTTAATATTGAACTAGTATTTGAATGCTGTGCTATGAAATATAGGCATTATGATACTATTAATTATGTATTATCTATATATAGACCTCCATCATCAAATCTGAATGATTTCTTGAAGCAACTAAATATGTGTTTGTCAAAAATAATATCATGTAACAGTTATATAAATCTATTTGTTCTAGGTGATTTTAACATTGATCTTTTGAATAATAACTTACCTAGAAAACTACTACTTGATGTAATGAGCTCATATAATTTGATTCCCATTATAAATGAACCAACTAGAATAAGCAAAGCAAGCCAAACATGTATAGATAACATTTTTACCAATCTTGACTCTAACAATTATAGATCAAATGTTATTCACAATGGTTTGTCGGATCACTCAGCCCAAAGCATAGTTGTAACATTAAAGACAAAAGCTTCTTCGAGCTGCTTCAAAACTGAAAAGAGATTCTTCACAAAAAGTAGCTTACAAAATTTCAAATCTAGATTAAAAAATGAAAACTGGTCAAATGTTCTTGATAACAATGATGCTAATTCTTGTTTCGCCAACTTTATGGAATCTTTTCTCTTCAATTTTGAAATGTGTTATCCAAAGGTAAAAGTATCAATAAATAAGAGAGATGATAAACAATGGCTAACGAATGATATAAAATCTTATTCCTCAAAATGAAAGAACTTTATGAATTTTATAAGATAGGATTTATTAGTAAAGAAAATTACAATAGTTATAGAAATAGATACCGAGAAATATTAAGTACTGCAAAACAAAAATTTAATTCTGAGCTTGTTAAAAAATGTAATAACAATACCTCAAGAGTGTGGAAACTAATTAATAATAATTTAAATACGAACAGTCATGATAAGTGCGTTGAAAGTATTAAATTTACAAAAGACGATAAGATTATTATTAGCAGTCCTTTAGATGTTGCTGATGCATTCAATAATTACTTTGTGAATATTCCAGAAGAACTTAATCAAAAGTTAGAAAGTTACCAAAAAATTCAAATTGTACAAATTTAATTGCAAATACACGATGTGAATCTACAATTTTTTTAGAACCTATCACTGAAATTGAGCTAGCTTCTATAATAATGTCATTGAAAAATTCATTTTCCACAGGCATTGATGAAATTTCGAGCAACTTGATTAGAGATTGCTATGAAACAATTGTGATACCATTGAAACATTGTATTAATTTATCTATATCACAAGCAGTATTCCCGGATATCTCAAAAGCTTCAAAGGTGATACAACTTTATAAAAAGGGCGATAAGGAGTTAGTTTCAAACTATCGCCCTGTCTCTTTAGTCACAGTTTTCCATAAAATTTTTGAAGAAACAGTTTATGCTAGAATTTTGTCTTTTTTAGAGAAAAATTAGATATTGATTGAGTAGCAACATGGTTTCAGAAAAGGCCGAAGCACAATCTCAGCGTTCGTAGACTTTTTAAATGAAATATATAATAATCTTGATGAAACCATTTATACTTGTGGAGTTTTTTTGGACCTATCCAAAGCTTTTGATTGTGTAAATCATTCAACACTCTTGAAGATATGTGAAGGCTATGGGTTAAGAGGTATTTGCTCCAAATGGCTGGAATCCTATCTTACGAATAGAAAACAACTAGTGTTATATAACAACCATAGATCAAGCTTCCAGAATTTATCGATGGGTGTGCCCCAAGGATCCGTCCTGGGTCCTATTTTATTTTCTCTATACATAAACGATATAAAAACTATCTTACAGTCAACGAATTATATTGCATACGCAGATGACATAAGTCTAATAATTCCACATAACAAAAGTTACAATATATCTTCAGAAATCTCTAAAACAATCGAAGATTTGTCACATTGGTTGGTAACTTTAGACCTAACTTTGAGTATTAACAAATCATTAGTTATGAAATTTTCTAACACTAGACGTTCCAAAAGTGCATTAATTCGCTGCAATAATCAGCTACTACCACAAGTGAGTGATGCCAAGGTGCTGGGAATTCATCTACATGAGAATGTTATTTGGGATTTTCATGTAGATGAGATTTGTAGTACTTTGGCATCTATATGCTATCTACTCAGAAGGCTAAGTTTTCTGACAGATATATCTACCGCGAAAACATTCTATTTCGCAAAATTTTATCCTATTTTATGCTATGGAATAATTCTCTGGGGCTGTACTCAAGCAGTAATAAGAGTTTTCAAACTGCAAAAAAGAGGGCAATTAGAAATAGCTTCAAACTTCCTTTTCGAACATCTTGCAAAGAACTATTTAGAAAAGAAAATCTTTTAACTTTGCCTTGCATATACATATTGAATGTAGCGGTATACACAAAAACAAACATAAACAATGTACAAACACATGGTGACATACATAAGTATGACACCCGTGGTAAGGGAAATATCAAAGTCCCCAAAATTAATTTGAATAAGTCAAAAAATAATCCTAATTATCTCGGATTAAAGGTCTACAACAAATTGCCACAATATCTAAAGGATCTTACGGAAAATAGAAAATTTAAAAGTGAATTGAAAGAATATTTAATACTTGAAGGTTTCTACACTCTGGAGGAATATTTTAATGAATAATGTTAATTATAAGAAAAACAATATTCTAGTCTGTATACATGTTTATTTATTTGACTATTCCTATACTGATGTATTGGTCTATTGGAAATAAAATATATTATTATTATTATTATTATTATTATACCAAACCTAATTATTAGAGACTAATTTTATAATTTCTCACTTGCTTTGTACTACATTTATAACTTATCAGTATGAAACTGTTATTCTCCTGATATGTGGAAATGCTTTCTTATAACACATATTTTTAAATCTGTAGATTCTGTTAAAATTAATAATTTATTGACCTACTGCTTTAGTATCTGATTTCAGTGAAATTTTTGGATCAATATCATACAAAATAGTATATTGTACAACAAGTATAGAAAATTACCTATTTCACACGAGGTGTGTAATTTTCAGCACGAGACGGAGTCGAGTGCTGGAATCACACAAGTGTGAAATAGGTGATTCTATACGTGTTGTACACTATACTTTTTCTACGATCACAATTTTTAATGAAATATGTAGGTAAATCATTCGTATAACTGAGACTTTAAATCTATTTTCACAAATATAAAATAATTTAAGCATTTTAATTGTTTGCTCTGCTTATTTATTGTGATATTAATTTTAGTTATGATTTGGAACATTATTGATATATTTTCTATCAGTTGATTGACATTTCATTGTTGTGTAATCTAAATGTTGCAAACTACGGAAAGATTGTATCTGATTGGCTCACTCTCACCAGGCGACCTTCTGATTGGTTCATTAGTTAGAGTTTTCTGTGATCTGGGGTAGCGTGTTTTCTAAATTTTCGTCACTAACCATTTTCCAACTGCAGTAATGATATTTGTGGATATCTAATTTTGGTTATGGTACAATAATTACATACATAATTTCTCGATTTCAATAGAATGTGATGGAACGTGTTTTGTCTGCTTCAATTTGACAGTTGTGATTCGTAGTGTTGCCAACCTTCGGAATATATATTACAAGAATAAGAGAATAATTCCAACAGAACTTAGTGCAATTTTGTTATTTAAATGTGGCTTATAAAAGAGAAATCAGAGATTTATATCAAGTCCATGATATTTATCAATAATCTTGCTAAATATATCATATATATCACCTAAAGAATATTTAGAATGAATTATTAATATGTAAGTTGGTCAAACTGGTGTGAGAAATGATTTCTCACGACTTTTCGCACAGCTGTGTGAAATTGTAAGTTTTCTAGCTGTGTTTTGTATGAGAAATATGTTGTTTTCTATAGTGATCGTAGAAAAATATAATTACCTAATCAAGTGAAGGATGAAATATAGTTTAATTAACATGGATTCATGTCTAAAAGATCAACAGCAACTAAATTGAACTATTTTATTCATTTCGTTTCTTCATATTTGGATAAAAACATTCAAGTAGATAGGTACTATATAAACTGATTTCACTAAAGTTTTCGATTGAATTGATCGCTATATTCTTCTCAAATTACTATTTTATTCACTTTCTCTATCCTCTTTTCTAGTTAATCATTCTTTTTACTTAGTATTGTAACCGTAATTTTTTGACAGTTCGAGATTTTGATAAATCTTCACGTTTTAGACCCAATTAAACCCAACAAACATAATTTTAGAGAAAGTTGGTCTGTCTGGAAGTACAATAGCTCGAGAACGCGTACAAATTTTTGATTGAAATTTCACATTCAAGATTTTCATCAAAAGGCTAGGTTCAAGTTCGTAGATGAGCTTTTTATAATCAGTGGTACCAAAACTTTATTGATGGGTTTTTTGTTTTATTTTTGCGTTTATATTATAACTGAAACTAATTCTTGAATGATTTGGCACAACATTTATGGAAAACATTTTTCAAAATTATCAGCGGTTCATTCGTTATTATCAAAATTCAAATCATTATAATTTGTTGTATTTTTCTTACCCAAAAGAATAATGAAAATCATATTGTAAAGTTGAAAGTATTATCTCTCATATTTTACATCACATGCAAACGTTCGTCAATTGTTTTTTCAAAATAAATAATTTAGCTCTACCGTGTTTGGTATGAAATTAGAGTTCTTGCGGGGATAATTCTAGTAGAATTTAAATGATGTGTAGTTTGGTTATAATTTCAAACTTTCAGGAAGATAAGCCAAGTACATATCAAAAATAAATTATCAAGTAGTGGAATCCACGTTGCCATCTTCAAATTACACTTATGGCGATCAAATGTCGAGACTGTATGTTCAAATGAATTAAAGATCCTGAAAATCTAGAAAATTATGCGGACTTATCCCAATCATTCTTCAAGGTACATGGATATGTTGAGAATATTCAATTTACGGCCATTATAGAAGCTTGACGCAATCTAGATTCTTACATCTTTACAAACTTTCAAATTATATGATTGATGATCCTAATTCTTTATATTTGCTAAACTCCCATGTCCCTAGTATTGAAATTCGAATTTTGAATACTTTTTATCTCCCATCAGCCCGGATAAATGGTGTTCAATAATCTCCATTAATAAATAATATGTGCACTTTATCCAATAAGTTTGATACGAATTAAGACTTATTGGAGCATTCATAAGTCGTATTGTAAAATAATTATTTCTTTGCTTTGAAATTGATTATTATCATTGAAACTTCTGATCTGCTTTTTTTTAATGTTTATTTGGTATTTTTTTTATTTATGTATGTAATGTTCTATTTCCTACCCTGTCGTATGGTTCGCCTGTTGGGTAGAGTATACAAATGAATAAATAAATAAATAAAAACAAAGGGACAAATTGATCGTCACGTTGTAGCAATAATTTCACTCAAAGTGATTTAGTCCTATTTTCTTCTGGAATTTTGGCGACATTTATTCAGTTTCCAATTTCACTTTCAATTTCACCAGGAATATCACTGTTTTGCTTATTATTCTTCAATATCAAAACTTAAAATCAAGTTAGACATCCACATTAATTTCAATATGAGCTGCGAAGCTATTAATTCTTATCTATGTCAAAATGACCAAAAAAAATTATTGCAAGTTTCAAAATCAGAGAAAAATATAATTAGAAATGAGAAGCATTATAATTTATATAAAACAATGTTAACCATGTAAGTGTGATATTATATTTATAAGTGTATATCCATTGTAATATAATTGTTGGAAATAAATAGAGTTCTGTGACCTTTTTTTAGGCGATCCTCCAGGCTAGTAGTTGCAAATGTTGGAAATCCTAAATTGGACATTGATTTGATAATCTGATATTCTTCATACTGACATCTCTCGAAATTCAAATTTAAATTTGCTGGTTAAAGAAACTCACAGAAATGTAAATGTTCAACAATAATTGCTGTTTTGAGTCTATAAATTCTCCACTAAATTTTTCAGCAGCAACATTCGAATGCTATCCACTTTACCTCTACCATTCACAAACAGTTCTTATATTGCAGACTTCTTATGACGAACTATATAGCAGGAGTCTTCCTTGGAAAGATGCAGCAGTTTCATGTATGTATGTACATGCGTTAAGGTATTCATCCGTAGCTTCCTCGAGGTTTCTTCCTCTCAAGGGACCAGCTGCTCATGTTTCATTTAAAAGCTAATATAATATCGTATATCCCCTAAATATTAATATAGTGAGTTCATTACTTGCAATAAGCTCTAAGCTAATGATTCCATAGGCGTGGTTATAAAAAGACCGGAAGTTAATTTGGACAGGGTTTAAAATGGTTTCACACAGAATAGTTATAGGTTCTTGTATCTGTTTTGACAAAATCTAGGTTAAAAATGCACATGTCATGATAGAAAGTGTTTTGAACTTTGGTATAGACATTCATTATGATAAAGTTCATAGGAAAAGCATTGTTCCTATTACTGTATGGACCCAAAGATACAAAGAAAAGGATAACCTATCTTCTGTTGAAGTGAGAAATATTCTTGAGAACGAAAAGCACGTGTCTCCATCATTAATTTCGAAAATATATTATCGTCCTAGATCAATAGGTGCTTGAAAAGGCCTTTGTTATCAACTATAGTATAATATCTTTAAGTAAGCGATGCTTAACCTATAAATAGCGACCTTAAAGTGGGTCGCGATTTATATTCCTTGGATTGCGTAGTCGAATCAATAAAGTTAGTGATACACTATTAATGAGTGATATATACATTTTGTTTTCAAATCAACATCAACAAATAATAGAGGTGAATACATCTTTCTTATGGTCGGAGAGAAAATTATATTTTTCTAAATATGATTCAAAAAAGACACTGCAAATCTTCGGCTTCTTTGGATTCGCGACATGAAAATTATTCTAAAATTTGAGTCACGGTCTGGAAAGGTTGAGAACAGCTGCCTTAATTGATCAATAATTACAAGACAATTTCAACAGTTTTAAAAGTATAATACTTGGTAACAGCCCAAAGCTATACGAAGAGCTTGTTCACCTAAAGCAACATGCTTGGGGATGCTGTCAAAACACTGAGTAATGTATTCGCAATCATATATTGAATTACAACTATTGAATGTTTAATCAGTAAAATTCAAATTAGACATACATGACCTATGACATCTTGGTTGCTTGGCAACTGAAATCAGCCCTAAGTCTGAGAACAGTGGAAATTTGATTTGATTAATAAATTTACCACACGTGACAACAGCTGTGCAGACCTCATTGGATTTCAAATTTTTATGAAATTTTTTGACATATCAAGAATCCAATAAGATTCTACATAATTAACACTACACTACCATTACTGCATTTATGTATGCTAAGCAACCAGGGATTCAAGTTTTACTAATTGTAGATTTATTTTTTGTATTTAAACATATAACCGAGAATATATTACTAGATTAGATCAGTCGAAGAATGTTCTTGTCGAGTATCATTCAATTATTGATAGATACTTATAATTTTGACAGTTCTCTAAAGCTCTTCAACAGATCTTACATACCGTCGGCTGTTACCAAGCAAAATATTATCGAAACCAAATTATCTCGGAAATATCAATAATCAAAGGATATTATAGTTGGGAATGAATTATTTCCGTTTGTTTGCCGATGACAAAAATTGCAATTTTATCTGAGTGCTGAACATAGATTGGATTATCAAATAAATATATTTTGTATAGCGATTAATTGAGAGTACCGCAATATTGCCCTACATATTATCACATTGATGTTATTCCAAATTAATTAAATTATTCTTTGTCTTCTGCACAAGTAATTAGGACACGCAAAGAACTTGATGTCAATAAAGAACATCTTACCCTCAAGCGAAACACAGTGTCTCCACACAAACATAATTCTACAAATAACTCTCGCACTACAATCTTGACCACCAAACTGTTTTAAAACGGTCATAAATTCACAAACACAAAAACTACACAAAAATTCAACCTTTCCGCACACACAAAAGTAAGTAATTATATTAGACTAGGTAAAATTTTGGATGTTATCATAAGGTGGATAAGATGTGCGGGTGGCCGTCTTCACGGCGTAACTGACGGAAATAAACACGCAGCATCCGCGCGGTGTTCGGGTTGCCGGTTAGTAGGCGCATGAGCATGACCACAAGGTGCGTGAAGGAATTGAGGTGTTTTCCATTGTGGTGACCGAGGACGTTCGATAATTCAGTTGCGGTTTGTTTTGTTACGAGGTCTCTAGGTAAACAGTGGAAAGAAAATAAATTACTCGAGTAATGTATTATCCTGCTTTTTTTCGCAGAGGTCTTATTTTTCGAGCATTTTTCCAATGAAAAATATTTCTCATTCAGGCTCGTACTACAAGCATGGATTTTCACTCTGCAGTCATAGATATACACAAGGTTACTTGTAGCCGTCAACTCATGCAGAAATTACGGTTTGGTTTAACGCTTCTTTCCAAAGAAGCTTTAAGACTTGAAATCAAGAGTTCGTCTTCCAAATTTATATGTTCCGAGTGTGAGAAAACAAACTTCAATAATTTTAGAAATCTGACGTGAACATCACGTGACTTACTTGTAAGTCATTGGATATATATATATATATATATATATATATATATATATATATATATATATATATATATATATATATATATATATATATATATATATATATATATATATATATATATATATATATATATATATATATATATATCATTGGATATATATATAATCAAATACAAAAGCTCATCGTTCCACATTTAATCGTTTTGGATTTACCCAAGGGATTCTAAGAATCTTTCAAGTAAAATGCGCTGTCAGACAAGTCGGTTGCTATGGAAACAGTAGGTCATTATTCTTATACTACAACATTCCTAAATACTGATTTACAAAATGCTATGACTACCAACAGATCTGAATTTATGCGCAAAATTAAAAAATAAATTTCTACTGAAGTGCACTTCCGGTTGAGTCTATTGTTATGGAAATAGTAGGTAATCATTCAGATGCTACAGCAGACAGAAGTACCAAATTTCAATATTCTACACCTGATCGTTTCGAATTTATGCGAAAAATTCCAAAAGCCTGTCAAGTAGAGTGCACTTCCGGCTAGGTAGATCTCAATAAAAATGGCAAATGAGCATCTAGACGGTATAATCGTCCTAAATACTGAATTCCAACGATCTACGTTCAATCGTTTTGGATTTATGCAGAAAATTCAAAAAATGTTTCGAATAAAGTGCTCTTCCGGCTTGGTCGATAGTAATCATAATGCGAGTTGTACAACTAGATATTATAAAAGAGCCAAATACAAAATTTGAATATTCTACGACTGATTGTTTAGAATTGATGCGGAAAATTCAAAAAGTCTATCATATAAAGTGCACTTCTGGTTCAGCCGATTGTTACAAAAATAGAAGATGACCATTTAGATGCTACAGCAATTTCAAATTCTGAATTCCAGTATCCTATGGCTGATCATTCTGAATTTATGCGGAAAATTAAGAAAAAGTTTAAAGTGAAGTGCACTTCCGGTTTTGCCGATTGCAATCATTATGCAAGATGTACAATAAGATATTATAAAAGTTCTTTATACGAAATTTCAATATGCTATGGCAGAAAAAATTCAAAAAAAGTTTCAAGGTAAGTGCATTTCTGGCTTGCCCGATTCACACAAAAATAGCAGATAACCATTTTGATACATCAAGTTCAAATACTGAATTTCAACATCCTATGGTTGATCATTCTGGATTCATTAGAAAAATTCGAGAAAAGTTTCAAGTAAAGTGCACTTCCGGTACAGACGATTGGAATCATAATGCGAGGTGCACAACCAGACCCCATACCAGTCTTAAATACAAAATTTCAACATTATACGTTCAACCAGTTTTGAGATTTGCGAGTTACGCACGCACGAACGCACGCACGCACAAACATACGTACCGACATCAAGCCAAAAATAGTCAAAATGGATTCAGGGATGCTCAAAACGGATATATTCATCAAAATCTCGATATGTAAATTTTATCGGTTACCAATACTTTCTTGTACTTTGTACAAGTAAGTAAAAAAATATTTCACTTCTTGTTATTAATGATCACGTAGAATTCAAGTGATTGGCAATTTCTATCTTTGAACTAGTCGATTGTTACTACCCTTCAACTATATATATCTCAAGCCTTTTACCCGCTACGAGGGAGGCAGACACTTATAGTGCGCTCGGTAGATTGATTGAAATTTCTTCAGCTGTAGGGTGCGGAAGAGTACGCCACAGAGTAGTGAAAATCCTACTGACTTTCTGTCCGTCGGTCGGAATAGACCTCGCTACCTCCGGATTACAAAACCAGCATATTCACACTGAGCCAAGAATACTAGAAAAATTAAATAAATAAAATCTAAAAACGTTCAGAATGTTTCTACTCGTAACAATGTGAAGGAATCATTGCTCGTATTCCTGAATTGCTCAAATGTAAATATTCTTGAGAGATATATATGCTGATAAAGAACAATATCTCAAAGAAATACGCTACAGTCTTGCCAAAGTATAGTATAGACTTATAGAGTATAGTAGTAGTGAGAATAATAAAAATGTTAAAATGTAAAAATATATTCGCCAACATAAGGTGTCGCGACCGTTGACTTTTGCCCCAAATCATGGTTGGCACATCTGTGAACCATAACATTTTATATTTTGTGCGAAATGACCAGCAAGTTATACATCACTAGCGCCAAAAACGGCTATTTTTGATAATTTAATTAATTTGATTTATCTCATAATAGCTTTTGATGTTGAACAATGTTTCTAAATAACGGAATTCTAATTTTAGGTGGAAAATATCAGAAACCAGATAATGCAGTTTTAATAATAAAAATTATTTGCTTTGGAGTTGTTTAATATAATATTGTCATAAATATAAAATATCTTACGCCATTTACAAGTCTTAATCGGTATTTGTTGTAATAATGAGAAATTTAAAAAAATACTTCACTTCAAAAATTATAGATGGACTGACTTTTACCTTAGACTTATTTCTAAAACATAATATTGTCAAAAATTTCGCAATCCGCAATTTTGTTTTGAAAAGTTGTCCCATTACCCATGAATATGAGTTATCGATAGAAAACAAATATTTCTCAACTTTATTCCTATCTGTCAGCTGAGTAACGATCGATATCTAGGCCAGTTTTCTTGCATAAGTTTATGTATTAAGCTACATTTTTTATTATTTGCATACTGTTTTTACTTGTTCAGTGTAACGAAAGCTACAAGAAGCTTACTTCAACCTGTGGCTAGAAGATTTTGTTAACTTCAAGTTTTTGATGATTGCTTTAAGTCACAGCTTATAAAAGCGAGATCAGAATATTAGTAAGAATCAGAATAGAAACTGCTTTATTCAGCCTGAGGGTGTAGAAGAGCATTAATTCAGTTCAGTATGGAAACATCTCAGCTAGGAAAAGTTTGAGAAATCCTGACCTGGATCCTGTTACACTCATCCGGTTACCAGGTCAGGCGTTGCCACCACCAACGGATGACCGTTGCCACGGAGACGCAATAGTAGCAATATTGTTCATTTATTTGTATCAGGGTGTTATTATGTATGTATGAATGTGAGCCACTGTACAAAATGTGAATCACCAGGATTAAGCGATATTGGGAAATGGAGTATTTGGAGCTTTTCTGTATTTTAATCAATACGTTTTTATCGATCATTTACTATTTTATCCAATAGACATAAATAGATATCGATTAACTGCTTATAACAATTGTTATCTCCTCTAACAAAAATTTCGTCGATTGATAGTACATTGATTATTGTGTTATGGAATGCGGATTATTATTATTTATACCAGATTAATATTTCATTTGGAATATGTTTTCGAGAATACTAGCACAAAAGATTCATTTAATTTCAATTTGCATGTATATTCATTTACTGAAGCCAAGTAGATAATTGGCAGTGTACGCTCGAAAAAATAATAGAACAGAGAAGATTTTTATTTCAGCCCAATCAGAAATTGATTATTATACAGCGAAGATAATTGCTGTAGTCGAGCATATTTATCCATGAAAGTCTTTATTATTTATCGATTCGAAATTTTTTAATTATTATTTCCAGTAATTTGACTTGTATGATACATTCATAAAAGAGAACGGATCTTTGTGCAATGAAAAACAAAAAACGTGCAGTAAAAGCTCAAAATGTGAAAAAACGTGCAATAAAAAACTTTAAATGTACAAAAAACGTGTGTTTCATAGACCCAATAAGCAGCAATCTTTTATTAACTAAAACCTGCAGAATTTGATCATCCTTGTATAAATGGAAGTAGGTACACTTCGTTAAACTCACAGTTTTATTTGTACTTCAATGTGAAATACTTCAATATTGATTGAAATTTATTCAAAAAGGAATTAAAAAACAAAAATTACAAAAAAAAATAATTATTCACTCACTAAAGTTTTCTCTTACATTTAATAAGATATAGTACTTAGAAAATGAATTATCTTTCAAAACTTCATGAAAGTGTACATTTCAAAATACTGCATTCGTTTCATTCTCTCGAAGTTCAGTTTTTTGAAGATTCAATTTCCACCGCATGTGAACTGCACAGATCAACTTTTTTGAGCAGATTTCTCACTTTCAATCTTGATTTGTTCAAATTAATATCACCTTTTCAATGTAAACATGTTGATTGATTCAAAAATATATATACTAATAAATGAAATTAGATGAAACTGTTTCAATTGTGCAATTTCGTGCGATAAAACCCAAATTCGTGCAATTAAGCTCAAAAAGTCCAATTTCGTGCAAAATCAAATTCAAGGATAGTATTCCTAGGTACATGAATGGAATAAATACTTAGTTTAGGAAATAAAATGTGCAATAACACAAAAATCCGATCTCTATATAATATAGCATTCAGTACCTTTGACCAGATTGTTTGAATTGAACCATCAAGTCAATTTGATTCAATTCCAATATTTTTACTATTTTGGGTTCTCTTAACAAGCAACAAGATTCTTACATTTTTATAACTTATTTATAATAAACTGAAATGGATTCGCTGAATTGTTCTTCACAATTTTAAAAGCTTTAGGACCTGTTCGACCAACGCCAATTAAATTCATTCTGAGATTATATCATACTAAAACCATTGTTGCTATGAATAATAACTCATAATGACTTCCATTCAAATTTAACTGATGTTGGTTAAGCTGACCCTCAGAAAAACCGAAAATAGTTATTTCTTGTCGCATATTATGTTGCAACATTTTAATATACATCATAAAATCCATGTAAAAGGAGCATGTACTTAAACCAACAACCAAAATAGGAAGTGTCATATAGTTAAGTTACTTCAAGGGCACTGAGAGGTAATAAAACAGGAAAACTAACAAGAGAAAACTACTCAAAAGCACGATAATTTTTCACATTTATGCGAATTTAATGAACAACCTTTGAGTTTTAAAATTACTGTGCATTTTGAACTGTGTTTTCTGTTTTTTTTTTTTTGGAATAATATTTCCATAGTAAATTCATTTTATTATTGCCTGGTTTTATAAAAAGGGCAGATTAAACTTTTAGAATAAACAAATTTCACCTTATCAGATGACAGTCGATTATGACAGCGATGATTCCGTTTTCATGAATAAACTCAAACTGATTTCAATTTGCCAAATTGATAATTATAAATTTATTCCAGGTGTGAATTTGCTTGGTCTCTATTAAACAGAGCATTAAAAAATTCCAATCAGGTATGGCCGATATCAGGATCTTGAATTGAATTAATGCTGTTTAAATGGTTCATCTTCTTGGTAACAATATCAATTTCTCCATTTTTTTTTATTATCAATAGCTAATCAAATGAATTGAATATATCGAGACCTAATTTATTTGTAAAATTCCCGTTATCTTACCCCAGATTACTTCAACTCCCATTCATGAGATCGAGCATTAGAGTTTCTTTACGACAACAGAATTATTCCTGTCAAACAATCGTCTGACATGTAATAGAATACATTTTGTTTACTCGAAAGGTAAATCAATCTGTCCTTCTTAAAACCGTATATTAGTTTATTATCAATTCATAAATAAAAACGTGTCTTTGGTTTTGAGAATCATAATTAATTTTGATGCTCTTGTTATGATGATCTGTATTTGGTAAGTCAAACTCGCAGCACTTGAGAATGGGACAAATGGTGGTAATTGCAAAAAGGTTGGTAGCTAGTATTTAATCAATCAGGATATTCAATAAAATTATAGAAAAATGATGAAATCCTTGATTTATGGCTCAATGAATACACACAACTAGATTGAATTTTGTGTAGTCAACTAAAAGCCATCGGTATTAGTCTGTAAAATCGAATGAATTCCTGCTCATATTCTAAAGCAGGAAAACTGAATGCTCCATTTTGTTTATAGCTATTTATTTACTTATCTACCGTACGACAGTCTACAGTTAGGCTTAGACATGCACATGTAGCATTGGTGGCTATTATATCTATATACAAATCCTGTTTTGGATTTAATAAAATATAGCCCAGTCAAAATAGACATTCACCCTTGCATAAATTCCAAAGAAGCTGAAAATTGACATGAATGTTAGGGATATTATTATAATGAAGTTGTAAAAAGTCCCCAACAATACCGTGGGTGCAAGAAATTTTATGCGAGTTTAAAGCTCGCAAAAATGGGTTTTTCGGATTTTTTAGCGGAACAATCAGTTTTATTATATAAATAGATCAAATACAAATTGTAGATCTTTCAATTCTCTACAAAAATGGTCCCTACCCCTTTATCCCTAAGATCCACTATTTCTGAGATAAAGCCATTCCAAAGTTATATTCTCCATTTATGCACACGTTGCCACGCCACCTATGAGGCAGTGTACTTGGCGCGTATTTTTCAATGTGGTTTGCCCGGTAGGCTTACTCTATGGTCCTCTTATTAAAGTTTAATATAATATTAGGTCTTCTTATTCAACTTCTTCTTCATCTTTATCTTCCTGAGCTGACGTAAATTGCTCAAATAGCGATACAACAGTTGTTCCATCGACTTCGACAGCTGGTGCAGTGGTGCATGCTTGTGAACAAAATCATCTTACTTTTTTGCAGCCGAATTTCGAATTATACTTCTTTCTGTAGCTATAAAAAAAAGTATTAAGGAGCTTTTCTAGTGCAGGTGGAAGTAGAGTGTGGATTGATTTCAATACATTATTAATTAGCTTCCAACTCCACTCTCTTGGGTCCCGTTGATTACCAAGTCACACTTGAACCTGCTAATATACTTGATAGAAATGTTGATGAGCAGAAGCCGAGGTTGGAAGAAGACAAGCTAATTGAACATGTTTTTTATTAGGTGTATGCTTTGCAAAAGATACGAAACGTAACTTATCTATGCAAGTAATTTAAAGTAAGTGAAAGATGGACACTGCTACGTTGACAATTGAACAGCAGACAAATGTTGCGCAAGGCCGCATGGTCACATAAAATGAGGGACTGGGTTTCTTTTCATTTCATATTCTTAGAATTATCATTCAATATTAATGTACGAGTACTAGTTACGCCGACTAATAGTTGTATTTATATTATACGTCCATAATATACATAGGCAGCGTAGTCATGCATATTATCAAGAAAATAATTCTAGAATGACTTTTTTTCAGAAATGGTGAGCCTTAGGAAAAAAGAGGTTGAGACCATTTTTGTAGAGAACTGAAGGATCTACAATTTTTGTCTGAACTATTTTTATCATTAAATCAACCGTTCCGCTTGAAACCCCAGAGAACCAATTTTTACGAACTTTGACCTCGTCTAAAATTTTTTGCACACAAGGGATCGATGGGGACTTTCGACAACTTCATTATAATGGTATCCCTAGCGTTCATGTCAATTTTCAGCTTCTTGAGAATTTATGCAAGGGTACCCCTATTTTTAAGGCTAACTTGACTAGACTAATATGACTACAATTCATTCTGAAATTTCGTGAAGTTTGTTCAAGACAGGGAATCGAGGAATGTGATCCAGCATACAGCAGCTGGCGAGGCTTCTAGGATGTCACGCCATTCTCCTTGGCATCTTCTTATAGCTGTAATTTTTTAATAGAAAATCTGGGATTCTTCAAGGAATGAATGATCTCAAAAAACTCTGAGATTCCAGACGCATTGCTAGAAATAACAAATAACTCATTTATAGTTTGACAAAAATTAAAAATTATTTTAATTTCCCAAGGTAAATAATCGAGACTGTAATTTTTATTCAAAACTTGAGCCATTAGATTACACAATTTCCCACCCGTGAGACTGTCATTGCAATTGAAAATTAATTATTTTCTAACCTCTAAAAGTTGTGATCTGCCATATTAATATAATAATTATTGTAAATTAGGAAAATTCTTTGCTATTAATTGAATTTTTCGGGCATTTTGATTTTCGGTCACTTTGATTCAAATATTTGTTCTAATTCAATGAAAATTATTTTAATCAATTTAATGGTATCAATTATATATGTTCTTATGTTTTCATAGCCTTGTAAATATCATACGTGGTCTTTATATACCAGCACAAAAACATTCGCCAATACTTACTACAAGAAATATATTTGATTATACATGAAACCATAATATCCAGATACGTATTGAATTAATGACAAAGAAGGAATTTCACAAATGGTCTATTCATTTTGTGAACGTGTCAAGAAGATAAGAAGATGAAGAAAGCAAATATCTACGTCAGAAACTTTACATAAAAATTATGAGATGGAATTCAAATGTAGTAAGAAATGAAATATAGTATGCGCCACAGGCAAGATCATAATTAACGAACATTCAATTTCCTTCGATATATAATTTTGATATCAGGTCTATAATGTTGAATTTAAATGCTAGAAATTATTTTATCAAAGATCGTCCTGAAGCCCTACCTGTTCAGTACCCAGGAATAAATATTAAAAATATTGCCAACGACAAACGTAAGTCCTGAGCAAATTTGGAAAAATTCAATAAGAGAAGAAAACGAAGCGGCATGAGATCAAAAATTGTAATAATGATTTCAAATTCATTAGCGGTAAGTTTTCTTTCTATTAGGTCAGAAAATAACCAACATTCATGATTCAAGTGGTAACATAAATCCATCTCTTTTACCTGAACATGACTCTATTTCATAATGGTCTCGTCGAGGCTCTCGTGTTGGGAAATATAAAAAAATTAACGAACTTGAAAATTGTTTATTGTTCCAATTTCTTACAAATAACAAATTAAATTGTAGAACAACCTTTTATTGTTCTAAAATACACTTTTACGTACAAAATATAAGTATATAATATATATATATATATATATATATATATATATATATATATATATATATATATATATATATATATATATATATATAAAGTTATCTAATGATAAATCATCGTGTAGGATCTTTGAAGTTTATATCCATACTCTGAAAATCAAAATAAAAGAATTAAAACTTTATTCCTGAATTCAAATAGATCCAGCACCACAACTACGATAGGATCAAGAATCTATATCTGATATCTACTTCTATATCCTACACTCCTACAGGATTACAACTGAAACATCTAATATTCACCACATAAAAAATTTATCTTATTATTCGAAAGACTGCTAATAATGCCACTCCAGAAAATAGATCAAGGATAAGATGAAAAAATATACTCAGGCAGAAGTACTAAATTGTACGTGCAAGTGACACAGTACTCACGACAGTTGATATGTGAACATGTAAGCTCACTTGAGTTTGACAAAATAATTGTCGTGCAGTTTTTTCATGAAAATTCATTCGATGAAACAAGTCAATCAACAGCGAGAAGAATGAAGCTTCAGAGTTAATTATTTTTAATCAACTTCAAAAAAGGAAAAGATTCTGTATTCGTCGCGTATGTAATTTTATATATATATATATATATTTTAGCCACCCAATTTCTTATAAACAGTCCAACCGATTCAGATTGTTCAAACTATATTCTATTAAACTAGTTCAGGAGGTGGTTTCATGTCAATTTTATTACGATAAAACCAGTGAAAATAGGTCCCTCTGCAGAACGTATGAAAATGATAATTCGATTCAATAAATGTCTGATATTGTTTGTACAGTACATAAATAATAAAATTGATTACATATACAAGATAACACAGAGACACCAAGAATGCTCACTTAAACTGGATCTTTCTTAATTTTCCTTATATCTTCTGCAGTTTTTGAACAAATTTTGATCACATAATATTTTATCATTACGATATGATCAAAGGCTCTCAAACTGAAGAGGAGATTTCAACAACCGAACATATGATAAAAATCATATATTCCGTTAAATATTGTGTAATCAATAAAACTAATTTCATTGAAATAATCACACAGTGGCTTAAGAAATGTTCATTTCAAATGAAGCTTCCTTAATTTTACGAACATTGTCCTAATAAATCATCATTCGATGGGACACAAAAAAAAAACACAAATAATAACTTCTTGAAAAAACATAAACTGATATCAACCACTAAAAAGTATGGAAAATCCTGAAACAATTTTTCAACCTACTATGATTTGCCACACCTTAGAATCGGCTGATGAGAATATAAAAGAGATGCACTATCTTCTTTAGATGCTACAAAAATACTTATTTTTTACTTTCTTCTAGTAGTCTATATTATATATTATTATTATTATAGTCTCAATTTTTTCAATTTTTTTTTTCTCAATTGCTTTTAGGCCTGTATGCATCAAATATTGCCTTATATTTTTGCAACCGAGAAGAATTTCAATATATGTATGTATAAATCACACATTTCACAAAAATGTGAATGCACATATTTAAATAAATTATCTACCGATACAAAAGTGTTGGGTTTGTGTGCACGAGAACGATTCACACATAAACACACCAAGACGCAGGTACATCAACGCGACTTATGGTCTGCCAGTGTAACAAACGAAGTCTCATGTTTCCAGTATCTATAGCTAGGATCCTAAATGTTTATATGAACTATTTATTATTGAATTATTCTGAAGGCTAGTTCAAATGCAACTAAAGTCTAAATTAGCTTCTAAAGATACTTACGTTCCAACTATATATCGTGGGTATATGTTTCATGGATATTTAGTATAATTTCAGGCTCTGCAGATTTAATTTAGTTTTCACTATTCTCTCCAAATTTCGCAGCGTAAGAGATACAAAATGAGAATAAACAATTTTCTATTACATAAGCTGCTAGATTTTATTCATCAATCAATTCTTAGATATTCCGAATGAAAATAAATCCTTATTAAAACCTGAAGTGTATTGCGAGCATTGTAATTAAGGTGTACCTTTAGATACAGAAATGTTGTTATTACTATTATATTAAATACATCCACAGGCATATTGCTCATGGAAATCCAGGGAATATCAACTAAGATTTGCTGGCAGAACCGTCCAAGGTGAAGGTACTTCATATTCTTTATTACTGAGAGCTTTTGTATTAAATATATAAAACAAATTCAAAATGAGTTTCTGTGTTAACCACTATTTTGTATAAAATATTTTCTTCAAACAAATAAATTTGTAATTATTATTATTATTATATTGTTATTATCCTATTCTAATTAGTTCACAACCACCTACTGATGGAAAAAATTGTTACTTCTTTTTTTATCACTCATTCATGCAGCAATTCATTTGCTCTTTGTATTTCTTGCTAATTTTTTTGGAATGTTTCATGAATATGAAACAATTGGTATTGAAAGAATGTGCTACAATTCAATTGCTAAGTTTCAAAAAAGATATCCACCATAGATCCATTTATGAGCTGGATTAAGAGTTTTCTATTGGTAAATAAGCAACAGCATACAAATGATATAAATTAGGAGGAGCTTGTTGCACTCCAATTTTTCGATCATAATTATTTTTAATGGGTAAATCAATAAATTTGTTCCTATTCTAGTTCTTGTCGGAAATAATTGAGATAATTTGTTGTGGAAATTAAATCACCGCACGATTTTAATTACTTGATTAATGTCAACTTCTATATTAGGTAGGAAAAATTGAAATAATTTATAAGTTGTGTGATGCATAATTTTATCAGGTCAGTTAATGTAAGATTGATTAAATAGGAAAAAAAATTCAGAGTATAATGTATACAGAAAATAAGGTTGATTTATGTCAAATGACTGAATAAATAGATACGAAAATTTTTGTGTAGATACTTCCTAATGCATATTCCATCATATGGGTAATTATTTGAAATAGTCACCAAGTCGGAAGAGTTCGACCCTTATATATGTTGTCTCGGATTAAATTGAATGAGATGAGAATGCCAGAGGAGTACGACAGTACAAGGGAAGTTTGGAAAGTTCTCGGCCGGAAAAATAGATGTCGCTGGTATATCCATAATGCTGTTAAATTGAGTAAGAATCTTTATATGGTGCTTTGTAGAGTGCCAGACTTGTGTGTTCAACAGATTTGTTGTAGCAGTGACGACAAGTAATTGATTTTTGTCTGTCTTGTATGATAGATAAAATTGATTCTCGTGCTTCGATTAAATACTTCATTTTTTTTTTCAAAAGCTTAAGAATGTCGGAGATTAAGGAGTTAGTCACATTCTACATTGAAAAATTCTATCCCTTCATTTTCGATGGTTAAAAAGTAGGCGGACTGAATTTAAACGTGGCCGTACGTTAGTCCAGAATGATAAACATAAGAGACGCTCAAAAACCATCGCGACCGATGAAATTGTCGCGAAAATCCACAATACCATACTGGACGATCGTCGACCAAAGATTCGAGAAATTACAGAAGCTTAAAACATTCCAATAGATGTCGTTCTCCCCATTTTACATGATTTTTTGTGTATGTGGAATCTGACTGCTTGCTGGGTGCCGCGTCTATCAACAGTCGATCAAAAATGCATTCGTTTCAACATTTCTCAAGAGTGTCTAGCCTCATTTGAACGCAGTTCCACTGAGTTGATACGACGTTTTATCACTACACGCAAGAAATAAAGCACCAATCCAAGCAATGGATAAAAGCGGAGAAAAGTGCTCCTAAAAAAAAGAAAACAGTTCCATCTGCCAAAAATATGATGGCAACGGTCTTCTAGGATTCTCATAATGTAGTGTTCATAGACTACTAAGAAAAAGGCAGGAGTATTACTGGGGCCTACTGCTCTTCAATACTGGACAAATTGAATTCTGCAATCAATGTTAAACGTTCACATCTTGCAAAAAACAAGGCGCGTTTTTACCATGATAGTGCACCTGCGCACAAGTCTCGCGCTATCGCGACAAAATTCAAAAAACTTCGGTTCCAAGTACTTCCGCATGTCCCATTTTCACCAAATTTGACTTCCAGTGATTATTTTCTTTTTCCTAATTTGAAGAACTGGTTAGGGCCGAAGATTCACTTTGAATTAAGAAGTCGAGGCTGAAACGAACGCTTATTTTGCAGACTTGGACGCATCTTATTATTCTGATGGTATCAAAAAGTTGGAATATCGTTGAGCTGAATGTATCGAATTACAATATCATATAGAAAAATAAAAACAAAAATCTAAGGTGGTTGTCACGTGACTTATTTGTACATCATTGGATGTATTTTTTGCATATGATAATACGATAACCAAGCTCAGTCGGTTGCTATGAAAACAGTAGGTCATCATTCTCATGCTACAACATTCCTGAATACTGATTTCCAAGATTCTACGACTAAAAGTTGGAATGAAATTCCATTTGAAGTGCACTTCCGGGTAGTAGGCGATTATTAAGATGCTACAGCAGATTGAAATACTGCATTGCAATACTCTACGGCCGATCGTTTCGAATTTATTCGAAAAATTCAAAAAGACTGTCAAGTAAAGTGCACTTTCGACTAAGTTGATCTCAATGAAATTAGGATATAAGCATCTAGATTGTGAAATCGTCCTAAATACTTAACTACAACATTTTACGATTTTGGATTTATGCGGAAAATTCAAAAAATGTTTCGAGTAAAGTGCACTTTCGGTTTGAGGCGATTACAATTAAAATGCGAGGTGAACAACTGGATATTATAAAAATGTTCAATACGAGTTTTCAATATTCTATGACTGATTGTTTTGAATTCATGCGAAAAATTTGGAGAGACGGATATATAAAGTGCACTTTCGGCTCAGCCGATTGGTACGAAAATAGAAAATAACCATTAAGATGCTACAAAAATTTCAAATTCTGAATCTCAATATCCTACGACTAACCATTTCGAATTTATGCGAAAGCTTCGGAAAAGTTTCATGTAAAGTGCACTTCCAGTACAGACAATCAACTAAAAGTGAAGAGTCCAGCGGATATAGATCAAAGGATCTAGGAGGCCAAGCAACATTTGTCATCAAAAGTTTGATTTGAATGTTCACACACATTTCGAGCAAAATTTGGTGTCACACTATCATTCTGAAACCATCTCTACACATTAAGAGGTGAATCTAATAACTCAGAAAGATTATTGTGTGGAAATAATGAATAATTATTAGCATTCATTTTATTTGGTAGAATGTAGAGCCTCAAATTCTAGTTACAATACCAACCCAAAAATTCATTGAAAATCGATTCTAAGAACTAAGTCTTACGACAATATATGTATAACTTTGAGTCCAGTAATGTGAATTATGATGAGCATGAATTCCGTCTCGCGTAAAGGTTGTTTTATAAGGTGATATTATCATGTATAAGAGGAATTTTTTCGCGAATTTAAGAAAAATCCTTCTTGTAATATGAACAGTAAACGCCCTATAGTATGAATCATTTAATTTTTCTCCTGAAGTATAAAGACGCCCGTATAGTTACGAAGCATTTCATTATAACTGCGCCTACAGAAGAAAATTCCAATCCTATATTTGTCACGTAAGACTTCATTTTGAGGAGTCCCAATGTCTGATGTGAATTACACAAAATAAATAGAATAAGCACAGACATTTAGGTATACATGGATTGCATAGGAGTGGAATGGAACAAATCTTAGAAACAATTAGGATAAAATTATGTGATACTGCCCAAAAGTTAATGATTTATTGTATAATATTTTCAGATGTCTTGTGTGTCAATAATAAATTATAGCAAAATCTAAAAAATCTCTACCAACTTGTCAGTTGTGGCATGATTTTACTCACTGATTGATTGGAATGATATAGAAACATAACAAGAAATATAATATGGTTAATACATGTGCTGTCTGTGAATGGTGACATACAATTCCGTTTCTATGCTATGCAATCTATAAATTTAGTACAGTCAGATACATTGTCTTTCCAATTGTTTCAGTTTCCAGATTTCTAGACATCGTTTTGAATCGTTAACTGAAAGCTCTCAAATGATATCGTATTTTAGTTTTGCCCGAAAGATATCATCTTAACATTATTTTGTAGCACAGGTTAGCATTAGTTTTGAAGAGGATGTATTTTCAAAAGGTTATCACGTACACACATGAAGGATATATGAAAAGAGCCACAGCTCACCAAGTTTATACACCCTCTATAAATGTTCAATATGTGCTCTTTTGATGACACGATACACGTCCAGACGATAATCGAGTTCATCCCATACATTTTGTAGCATAGTCCTGTCAATTGTCTGCACTGCAATACTGATGCGTTCTTTGAGCTCGACCGAGAACTACGGTGGGGGTACGTAAGAAAAGTTCTTAACGTACCCACCGTTATTATTTTATTTTTTTTTATCTCCCTTTCCATCATTTTATATTGTCCCTAATATGTCTAGAGAGATTTTCTACATTTAGATTATATACAATGATAACAAATCTTATAATTAACAAATCTTTCCATATTTCTACTTCTCAAAAACTATTTGTCCTTAGCTCTCTTTTTGAGCAAATAAACTTCAGCACATCCATATTTTCATTACAAAATCCCACTACAAACATATCAACCTCATTGGACTGCCGCGTGCGTAGCTATCACGCGTGCCTTACGCATTCGGAATACCAATCGCGTATCGAGTAGATTATTTGTATGTGTGTTTGCGTGACCCAATGGCATTCCGTTGCGACTATCATAGAGTTGCGAAGGACCAAGAGAAGACGGAGAAAGATTAAGCTTTTATTCGAAACTTAGCAGGTGTTTATACAAACAGCGGAGAAATTAAGGGAATGACTGGAATATTAAGATGAATACTAGATCTCAAGTGGGTAAATCCTTGCATACACTTTTTTTTCATCCTAGTGTCAATTTTTATAATATAAAATCTGATTTTCCTTCTGAAAGCAAGTCATGATTTTGAATAATTTGATTTGACAAACTATTGCTCTATCTTTAGTACTTATATATAGTTTCGAAAGTAATAGAAGTGATTTATCATCATTCCAACACCGACATAAGAAATATAATATAATTGTAAGAGCGGAGTGTTATATGAATATGAATTCGTTTTCAAATTTTTGTCTCCCTCCCTGTCTGTCTGTCTGTCTCTTAGTTCGTCCGGGTTAATCTCCGAGACAGCTAAATTGATTGAATTGAAACTTTTTACAGTTTTTGTTGGTATTCTCATAAGAATTTCTGATAGTACTATCAACGTGAAATAAGTGGCGCGCGAGTCATATTCGTTTGTTCACGATGCGTTCAATCGATTGAGTTGAAAATATATGCATTTGTTGATGGCATTTACTCAAAAATTTCTGAAATAGCATCACTAACGTATAATAAGTGACGCACGAGTCGTATTTGTTCGTGTATTCTCCATTCGTTCGAGTTGAAACTTAGTACACTTGTTGTTGGCGCTTGGGTCAAAGTTCCCGACATAGTATCATCAAAGTAGTACAGCAGTGTGAATATTTCTCTTAATTAATATCTCAATGAGACCTGGTTGTTCAATTTAAGCTCATCCATAGTTTAGTTGCACTAAAGCCTCATTCACAATACGAAATTAGTAGTTAGTATTTGTAGCTATGGTTAGTAGTACTACAATATCAAGGGTCAGAATATAACGTTTAGGACATTGAAATAATAAACTAACCTCAGTTTTATCAGTATTGGTTTCTTAAAATAATTATCATAGTGAGTTATATATATTTTCAAATTTCATGTTGATCCATTTCGTTTATATTTTATAGCAAAAATAGACAAAAGTTAAATGTCAAATAAATGAGAAAGAAAATATATTCAATCCTTCTTCTCTCTCTTGACCGAGCTAGTAACTACTTACCTACTACAAAATTTGGAGCATGCAAACTCTTGCACTGATCGCGATTAGTGCCGAGCACTTCTAGACAAATTTTTTTGATGTGGACGCTAACACATGATTGTGTATGTCTAACATTCTAGCACTAACCATAACTACTAACACTTACTACAAATTTTGTGTTGTGAACGGGACTCAAGTTTAATGTCTATGGTTACAATTATTTCAGCAATTGTAACCATAATAATTAAATTCAGTTTAACTGAACTGTAGATGAGCCTAAATTGTACAACCGGGTCTAAAGCTGAATACTTATAATTTAAAAGACAACGCACAGTTCGAACCTAAAATTCTGAAATTTTGACACTGCTTCTATATAATGAAATAGAGAACCACTAATAAAGGAAATTTTGAAAATTCATTTTTAAAGGAACACTTTAATACTCTTGTATGGAAAATCGTATTATCTGCGACCACAATTGTTTTTTTATGAAAAAATCAATTTAATCTGTTAGATAAAATAGAGATCAACAATAAATTGTTAAATTTTTGAGAATGCTGTAGAACATTTTAATTAAAAATTAAAATTGAAGAGACCTGTGTCCCACAAGAATTCATATCTGAGAATCGGTTTTTGAAACTATCATCTTAGACAGGGGAGCAACTGTATACACGTGTTTCGTCCTTATTAGGACTCGTCAGTACAGTATAGCCAAACCCAGATAGTCAGAATTTGGATCCCAAGACGTCTATTGTCTTATAATGATATATGATGAGCAGAGGTGAAATAGAAATCAACAATAAGTTGTTAAATTTTTGAGAATGCTGTGGAACATTTTGGTTTGGCTATACTGTACTGACGAGTCCTAATAAGGACGAAACACGTGTATACAGTTGCTCCCCTGTCTAAGATGATAATTTTAAAAACCGATTCTTAGATATGAATTCTTGTGGGACACAGGTCTCTTCAATTTTAATTTTTAATTAAAATGTTCCACAGCATTCTCAAAAATTTAACAATTTATTGTTGATTTCTATTTCGATCTACATACCGTAAATGGTTCAAGTCTCGATAGATGGTGCTGCATGTGAATTTCACCTCTGCTCATCATATATCATTATAAGACAATAGACGTCTTGGGATCCAAATTCTGACTATCTGGGTTTGGCTATACTGTACTGACGAGTCCTAATAAGGACGAAACACGTGTATACAGTTGCTCCCCTGTCTAAGATGATAGTTTTTAAAAACCGATTCTTAGATATGAATTCTTGTGGGACACAGGTCTCTTCCATTTTAATTTTTTCATCTGTTAGTCCTAGAATAAAACAGTAAAAAATATCTATGTCTATACCATAGAACTACCGACTATCTTGGTGTTGCAGCTAATTTTTATAAACTATTTTCATTGATTTCAAAAAATTACTGCGGGTGGAGCCTGCATTTTTTTGAATGCTGTAATCAATTATTATATTTTAAAGAGAAAGTCAATTGGTAATAAAACAACAGAAAATATAGAAAGCTCAGGGCTATCGCAGGTGATGTCCGCAGTTAGCCAGGAAGCTGCAATGACTGATTATAATATTTTTTCATTGAATTCATAAAGTAAATCTATATGCGGGCGGAGTCGAAAGGTGACAGCTAATTTAGTAATAAGGTTCAAATTCAAGAGTGTTTGTAACGTGAACGGTTCATTAGAAATGGACATTATCAAACCGAAATTTTGTTAGAAATATTTAGGCAACTCATTCGACAGTTAATTCGATATGGTATTGTTCATTTTCAACGATCTGTTTGCGGACGGAGCCGTGGGTGATAGCTAGTTTGATAATGAGGCTCAAGTGCAAGAGCGTTTGCAAAGTGAACAGTTTATTAAAAATGGACAATATCAAACATTTTGTCAGCATTACTTAGCGACACATCCAACAGTTAAATTCGATATATCGTTCATTTAGTTTTGTTTTGTTTACGTAATAAATTTTTTAGCACTAACTACTACTATTGCATAATCTATTCAAGAAAGAAAAAACAAGATATGTTCCAAATATTCTTGTCTGACCTAATTGCAGATCTCACTATGATAAAATGAAATGCAATGTGACTATTCATGATATTCAAATCATTTCTGTTATGATTAACTTCGTCTAGTGAGTCCTTTCTTGGAGACTGCTAAACAGTATGCAAGAATATTCTCACTTTGGTATAATGGTACAGATTGACTAAGACAAGCATTGTCAAAATTCATATTAAAGCATATTCACAGTTAAACGGATGAAATAATCTATTTTCCCGAATTTTTCCATGCGCATCTCTAGGTAAAATTAGATTTTTGACTGAATCCGTCTGCAGCTTTGTAATTGAGGTATACAAAATTTTGTTGAGATACCATCAGTAATTCGGGAAGAGTAGATGTGGAATAGTGATGGACATTATGGTCTTGTAGAAATAAATACAAAATTTTCAATGCAATATATAACCTGTGGTCGCCCAGTGGTCAAAATTCGACCGTAATTCGTTATATTGCTGATTTTTAACAGTTTGAATATTATTGAACTTAACTATTCGTCTCGGGGAGTTTCAGGCGAAATTAGTTCATTCAAGATTTCGGAGGAAGAAAAATCGTTCAACTTTTACTTCAGACATTCTTTCATTCGGTGCATACTTCTCGATATATTTCAGCGAAAAGTAATATTGGTTTCAGCGATAAATTAAAATAGGACACCTGTATACACTTTTAGCTTTATGCACTCCTTTTCCATATAAACTTCAGATATATCAAGTCTCATATTCCTTCGTTAGAGCGGTACAAAGTTTCATCTTCACGTAAAATTAAAATGGAACATCCCAGTATGTAAATCTCATATTCTTTCATGAGCGTAGTACAAAGTTCTCTCTTCACGTAAAATCACATTGGAACAGCCTGTATATGATTTTAGCCTTCTACACTTCTTCTTTATATGAACTTCAAGTATGCTAAATCTAAAATTCTTCCGTGCACGCGTTACAAAATTTTCTCCTCATGTAAAATCAAAATGAGACACTCTATATATAATATTGGCTTTCTGCATTCCTCTCTATAAACTTCAAGTACGCCGAGTCTCACATTGATTTTGCGCACATTACAAAGTTTTCTCATCACGTAAAATTAAAATAGTATGTAATTTCAGCTTTCTACACTTCTTCTTCATGTAAAATTTCACATTTCTTCGTGCATGTGGTAAAAAGTTTGCTTTCCACGAAAAATTAGAATTGGACACCTGTATATAATTTCAGCTTGATCTACATTCCTTCGTGCGCGTGGTATGAAGTTTTTTCTTCACGTAAAATTAAAATACGAGAGCCTGTATATAATTTTAGCTTTCTGCACTCCTTCTCAACATTAACTTCAAAGATGCGAAATCTCACGTTTCTTAACACGTAGAATTGAAATGAGACACCTGTATATAATTTTTGATCTCTGCACTCCTTCTCCATATAAATTTCAAGTATGCCTAATCTCACATTCCTTTCTGCGCGCAATATGCTTCAAAAGGGTAACAAAGCTTCCACTTTATGAATCGATATATAAATCATATATAAATCAAAATACGACACTGTATAAAATTTTCGATTTCTGCACTTCTTCTCTATATAAACTCTGTGATTTTGCCAAAACTCACATTGCATGCAATATGCTTGAAAGAAGGTACAAACTTTTCTCTCAACATATTAATATTTAATTGAAATGGGACACTCTGTATATAATTTTGACCTTCTTTTCCAAGTAAACTTTAAGTATGCCAAACCTAACATTTCTTCGTGCATTCTTAAAAGGGGGATGAAAAGTGTTCACGTATCAATAAATAAATAAGATTTTTGCAGCTTCTTATCATTGAAAGGAACCATTTGTACCAAATCGAAGCTTTTTTAGGTGTTTAGTCAAGCATTGAAATTCAAATAAGCATTCGATAGTTTTCAACTTTCCAATACACTATCCATTCAAGCGTATTTCATTCTTAGAATGACGCCACATAGCTTATCATATTTAACTCAGAAAATGCATTCATTCGATACCTATGTCAAGGAAGCTGCGAAATAGAAGATAGTGTGCTATATTAGTTTTAGAATGACATTTGATCTACTTTATTGAGTTATCATAGAACTTACGTGAATTCGCCAAATTTTATCGGAATCGGACAACGAAAACGTGTCAAAATCAATTTTGTTTATTTGTTCTGAAAATATAACTTTTGAAAAGATTACATATGTGCAATGAATCATGAAAATGATCAGCAACTGGAAGAAATAAGATTCAAGCCTACTTAGAAGCTATCCGTAACAATTTTTCCGAAATTATACAATGAAAAATTAAACATGTTGACATGACAAAGTTTGGATTTATATCTATTCACTATTCTTGCATTGATTGGTGTGTTCTTAAAATTAATATGACTGAATAAAATGATAGCATTTTTTTCCAACTTTTCGAATTTCGATAATTCGAATTGTAGATGGAAAAAGACGGATGAAGTAGACATTTTGTGGAATAAATTGATATTTGTGATATTTCTCATGTCCTCCAAATTCAACACATAGAAATATTCGCATATTTCGACAATTCCTTAGAAAAGTAAGACCGGTGTGATGATCACGATTGAAGTTAATGACATAACATTTAGCAGCATTAAGAGACAAATCGCTTTGTATTCAATCATCAACTAGTATCATTCATAAAAATATTGAATGAAATTGATGGATACCTTTTATCTTACTTCTCTTTAAAATATATTAAATCACTTCTTTACTAGAAAGATCACAAGAAATGGGAGTAAGAGCCACAAACTTATTTTAATTAAAAAGATTTTCTTCTTATAACTATTTCATAAATAAAGTGTGAGCTTACTCGCATAGTGTTTCTGATGAATGATCCTCATTTCTAAAATTGTATAAAAATAGTACTACTCTGGAAGAATAGGACAAAACTGCGAAGTCACGGTTGCGAAATTCACGAATTATATGAAATTCCACAGATAATAACCTCTCTAGAGAGATATCTAACCGACCAAGATTTTATATCTCTCTTATTAGAGTAATTCTAATATTTTGACTTCACTCAAAATGTAACATCATAATTGATGTTTTTTTGAGAATCTCCAAAACCAATCAGATTCGGCTGTTTGTGATAATGCATGCGAAATTAACGGATCAAATCAAAATTACACTAACAATCTCCCTATAAAGATTATTAATTGCCGAGTAATCAGGCGTTCAATCTACATGTGTGTCTATTTTGAATTTCACTTATTATGAATTCAATAGATGTCTTTTGAGTATAATATCGAGTATATTTCAGAATTAGCGCAAAAAAAAGTTCGTTCCTCAATAATCTTTGATCATTGATAAGTACATACTTATAATTCTTATAGTTTTCTCAAGCTTATTGCTTCTAGTTAGGTTAATCTGCCTCAGTCAACGACTTTGAGCAGAAAAAATGTTTTCGTGTGCATTCCAGATCATAAAATCAAAAAATACACATGAAACTATAATAACTCGTTACTTAGAAGAATAGTTCTGTATTTTTACGTGCTGGCTTTATGAAACTTCCCAATACAAAAGTATAGCATGTGAAATTCATTAACGTTAGTCTCTACTAATATTGAAAATCTCTCACAAAGTAAGATTTCCTTATACTTGACCATATTGATGGAAAATATTTTTTGTAACATACACCAATTTTAAAAACCGAAAATATACTTCAGAGGGCCTTCTATGAACGATGTAGGACACGGTGACCTACAATCGCTCGGGTGAAGGTTCAATTAAATAAAAAAGGCCTATGGATACGCCCAGCAGACCATGTAGATTTTTTTACTGGGTTCTTTGTTCGTTCAGAATGCATTCATTCAAGTGCACTATATCAAGTACAGAAACGATTATTTGGGTGAATTAGAATTCTTAATTGATCAAATGAATTGGAGTGTATTGCTAATGAATAAAAAAAATGAGGCAGACTATTATTTTCTGAATACTTCAAATCTCCTCTGCTCATTCTAATGCATAAAATAAAATTTTAATGCGCATATCAATACTCATTCAATGCAGATTCAAATTACAAACTCCTCCATTTCGGCTTATGCTCTTCAATTCTTCTATAGGTAACATGGAAAAAATCACCACTCGGTATATTATCGGCGGTTGTTTGCAGCTGATTGCAAATTTTGAAGTGATAGATGAATTAAATAAAATAAAACATTATTTCAATTCTCAATTGCTAAGAAATCATTTCCCAGAATCTAATGAATTCTATTATTAGGTAGCTCTGTTGTGAATATTATACAGATAGTTCTGTGGTAGTGCTTCATATTTCTGCTCTTCAATAATCAATTGAGTTAGTATGATCATTTTCATATTCTGATGTATAATTTTATAATAAGTTTTAATTTTCTGTTTAACAATGAGTTGAGAATATTGACGGATGGATACCGCCAAATCTTCTTCATATGTGTATTCGAAAAATAATGAAAGTCACTTATCTATTTCGATGGATTTCTTCACTATAAAATAGCTAACCTTTTCAATATTAAAAAAAGCCATACATATAATAAATCTGTAGAGAATTTTCATGTTGTGGTGCATCACGCGGAATGTACTTCAATGCAACTTGTCATAGCGATAGCTTATATATTAGGTTACCAATTAGTATACTTCTTATCTTGGAAAATGAGAGGATTTTTTTAATAAACAAATAAAATCGTAACTTGCTTTGTGTCTCTGCCAGTCATACGAATACTATGCTACTCGTGCAGTTCCATTAAATTCTAATTAAAGTGATATGCAATACTTTAGAAGAAGTATGATACTAAGCTTTCTTTCAATTCATATTTGTATCAATATTATTTTTACTTGTAGAGTATCTTATTTCAAAGCTTCCAAGAAAAAGTTATTCCTGAAAAAAAATTGAACAAAATTCTTCTGGAGCTAAATGCGACCTAGGAGAGTTCTATTTTGAATATGACTTTATTGCTAACCATTCACCTCACTGTATTCAATCAATCAATTATATCATCGATTTTTTCTTGTGACCTCTACCATTTCAACGATTCAAAACACTTCAATCACAAGAACAATATTTTTGCAGATCTGAATTTTGGAATACAGCTTTCATAAGAATTGAAAAAAAAAGAGGTCAGAAGGAGTACTCAGAAATATGTTTTTTTTTTTATTCAATACAGAAGGACAATATATAATATATTAGACTAAAATTTTATTCCACATAAAACTCCATAATCTCAACGTATTTCTACATTTTGTTTGATTTTTTCAATATCAAAAGTCCTGATAATCGTAGTTTCCGTAAAAAACATTGATTTGCTATTCAACTTCTCATTTTAAGATATTCCATTTTTGTGCTACAAAAAATTTAAGCTTGGAAATTTATTTTGCGAAGTATGTAGTTCTATGTACCTTTTACACATTATTTACATAATAAGTAAGATAAATTATGAAGGATTTCTCAAAAAAAAATATAGTAAGATTTTTTACATGTATAATACAGTCCTTCTGTGGGCATATTGTAAATAAATTGACTGTAAATATAGTTTCTTCTTGGATGAAATCAAATTTATCTACCTGTGTATGTCGATCTATAACACACACCATTTGAAAGCCAATTTGAGAAATTAGTTTCTTAGAAGCTATGAGTTGGTTCTTTTATCCCGTTTCCACTGATATTCTTATTATATTTCGAAAAAAAAATTGAATAGTAATTTTTTTCTCATTTAGTATTTAGAGTCACTTCACAAATATTTGAAGATGTTTCTATGGTTTATTTCCTATCATTAATTAATTAATTTTCAAGGAAAACCGATCTCCTATATTCTAAAATAAGAGAAAAAAAATTGTAGCTAATATAATCAAATCTTTCCACTTTCAAGTCACCGTTCATATCTACAAAAGCTTCTAATAAATTTTCAGATCTTGATGCGTCGTCCAGCTAATTTGACGCAGAAACATTACGCTTGAATTATGCTGAACTTTTGGGATATAGTGGGCCGTAATATAACTTAATAAATCATTGAGAAGACTTGAGGCATATGTTATAAATCTCAGTTGGAGAAAATACGTTGGCGACAAATGTAAACGACTAAATGCTTCATTTTTTTATCTACTTTGATATAAGAGCTTCAAATGCGTTGAAGTGATCTATTTGGTAGAAAAAATCTTACAGTAATCTAGGAGGATATTAGCTGATATTTCAGTTTTCTTGTCAACAACTCATTTTGAGAACAGATTTTATCGGAATATGATGGAAATGAGTCTTGATTCTATGAACATGTTTGTAAAAATAATTTTAGGTGATACGAAAGGAGATCATTCCCCAAATTTTGATTATCTTCACAACTGAGCAATTATAATTAATGTACGATCAGATAAAATCATGAAATTCTTGATTCGAGTATAACAAAAAATATTTTTACAAAAAAAAATCATATAAATTTGTGCTGGTTTGATCATTGTTGGATCTGTTATCAATTCATCCATGTAAAACGGATGAGTGTTTGTTCCATTATTGCAATAAACTAAACTGTATATAATTGGACATCGTTTTGATCAGCAACAAAGAAATATCATTGTAATATTGTCAATTCTGATTCGATTGTAATAATCAAAGCTTTCTCCCAGAGTACATGAATGAATGAAAAATTTTTCTGGTTTAGATTCCGTATATTCTATTTATTTTTAACGTTTCGACCCTATCCAAGAGTTTTCATCAGAAAAACAACGATACAAAAATAAAGAAGGCAAGTATCTAGATAATTGAGAATATACAGAGACTAGATGTGATAATTTGGGTTCCATATTAAGTGCAGAAAGAACAAAATTTCTGTTGTATTCACCCAAGGTCTAATATCTAGATACTTGCCTTGTTTATTTTTGTATCAATGTTTTTCTAATGACGACTATTGGATAGATAATCGAAACGTCAAAATTAAATTAAATATACCATATTTAAACCAAAAATTCTTCCAATTACAATTCAATTGTAGAAAAAAATTATAGATTATATAAATAATATCTACATTTCTTTCTTCAGGAGTAAGTTTTTCTTTTTTTTTTCAATGAATAAACAGTTATATAAAGGGCATCTGAACAAGAAATCAGTAGAATTAGTCTTTCCCGAACTTCTTTTTTTTGACTTGTTTCTTCTTATTGCAAGAACTAGACATGATACTAATTTGCAATCAATAATTCAAGTCTAGTATACGCAAGAACAACATTTCATGTTGAAAGAAATAAGATTTGCTGTTTTATGTGCGTAATACGTAATATTATATGAAAATAATACAAAACAATTTGCCTTGGGTCGCGTCATCTTGCTCAAGTTTGAATTAATTTGACTAGGATTTTCGACCACCGTTTGGTTTTCTTCTAGTGTATCGGTTTCAGCAATTTTCAAATTCTACACAAGAGTATTAGTACCCATTTAGGTTTTTGATTCAGCTTTTCTAATTTATCTCTTTTTCAGAGTTTACCTACATTGGTTACGCGTTGATTGATTTACTTATACTAAGTGAACTCCATCTTCTATATTTCATTCAAATTTTTTCATGATGCATGCCTGACAACGTTTATAAGAATGTATAGAATTTGGATCTTGGAATATAAGAAGTGTGAATTGGTAGGCAGGTAAATTAATAAATGTAATGAATGAGTATTGTTTAGATGTACTGTATGTCAGTGGATCGGATAGGAAAAATTGTTTAGAAGAAGAGATAATGATTTTTATTGTTTATGGTCGGGTGTAAGCGCATGAATAAATGTTCACAGTAAGGAAGAGTGATTTTGGTGAGTGAGAGAATGAAAGAATATGTCAAAAGTTTTGGCTTCTCTTCACCAAGAATCCTCTGGTTACGATTGAAGGTAGACCTTTATAGAATCTTCGTTGTGTCAATTTATGGCCGAACTGAATCTGAAAGCGATTTTGGAAAAGATCAATTTCAGATTATTCTCAATAATGTCGTTGATTTGTGTAATTCAGGAAAAAATTGATTGTTTGTGGTGATTTTAATGGCTGAATAGATGTTGAAAGTAGTACATCTGGTAATGTTCTGTGTAGATGGGAACATTGAGTAGATTGTCTTTTTGTGTTTGGAGCGAAATCTCATTATTTCCAATTAATTCTCTAAACATAAGCTAGTTCATATATATACATAGAAGGACATGAGTAAGACTAGAATAAATATTATAAATGTGAGCCTAGTTTTGATTGATGATAAATGATGTTTGAACGAGAACTCGAATGCGACGCATTCCTGCAAACACAATATTCTTTATTTTTGTATTCATCCTTCATTAAAAATTTTTGATCAAGAAAACATTCACGAATTATTGGAACAATAAATTAATTTCAGTCCACTATTCAAGCAACTCTTCCGAAAAAAGTTATAATCTCATGGAACAGGATACCTACTTTGAGAACTATTATTCTAACAAAATATTACTCTAGTGTCACTATTTACACTTATACATTACGAAGTTGGCCAGCTTTCAACTTTTTATTATAGTGCAGGATTCGATCGCACCTTATCTTACCGGATCGGACTTACGGTCAAATAGTATATGAATCGATCTAGAATATAATAGTCAATATGGTGCCAAATTTTATAAATCCAGGATCCTGTTCTAAGTGTGGAGAGAAACGGCATTTCCGGTAAATTTTGTTGAGGATAACTTCCTTGATAGAACAATTGATAGTGAATGTCAAGATAAAAGCAGGGTGCCACCTCCGATTCCAAAATAAATATTGATTCCAGAGATTCATGCCGAAATTTGTTGAAAATTGAGAATCACGCAATAATCAAATACCCGCAAACTTCCTCAAATCAGAAATTATAACTTCAGTTGATATATATTCTTGGAAAACTACTCGAATTTTTGGAGTACCAAGTATGTTTTTTTCTGTTTGACTTCTCCAGCAGAGATAATTGTATTTGGCGCACAGCAAATTTAGTATACAGAATAAAATCAGGTAGCCTCATTCAATGTCTAATAAATAAATACTCCACTTCCTGCAATGATGCTTTTTAGAGAATTATTTTTAGCATGAGACTATTGATTTTAATTTGTTGGAAAGAGGGGATATTTTCTCATGAACAAATATTCCACTTCCTGTTATGATATTTTGTGGCAAATTATTTTTAGCGTAGAAAACATTATTGATTTCAATTTGTCGGAGAGAGGGAATGCTTTTTTGATACATAAAATTTATAGGATAATTTCATGCATGAGTTGGTAATAGGATATTTGAATATTGTTTTCTCTTGATTCATCTGTAGATTAATTTGGAACTATGATAAATTTCAAATTCTGCAGAAATACTGGCTGTTATATGTATATATGTATTATGAATTATTTTATGACTTTGCATTAGTGATGTGCCGGGTATCCGTATCCGCAGATATCCGAGAAGAAAATAAGATCTGTATTCGTATCCGTGACTTTCTGCCGGATCCTTGAGCAATCTTTTGCATTGAATAATTTAATTATTTATAAGCCATCTTAGCGAAGGAATACTATAAGCTTCAATTCAAATAACTTCTTGTTTCCTGAAGTCACATATTTGGCACATTTATATTGCAAAGATTGAAAATTTACACATTTATACTAAGTTATGAGGTGTAAGTTCACGTATCTTTATAGTGAGATCATATGATCATATGAAATAATTACTTTTTTCTACAGCCGTGTGTGAAGTATTTACTTAACGCACCATAAACTTCAAAATCCGAATGTCACTCTGTGCTTTTGGCTCTCTCAAATGCTTAATAATTGTCAAAATATAGAAGTTGAGTGCCGTAGAATTTTTTTGTATGTAATACGAGTGTAAGCAAGCATTATGATATTCAGCTAATAATTAGCCAATACTTGACCTCATGTCATGATGCTCAACTTTACACTTTTGTTGCATACATAACAATTTCAGAAAATTTAAAAACAATTGAATGTCATAATTAAGATTGAGTAATGGTAAATTCTACTTCAAAAAGAGTAATTTGGCAGCTATATCCCTAAAAACTCTGTTACAATGTAAATCATAAAAAATTCCTACTGCACTGAAAAGCTGATCGGTCCAAGGTCACACGCAAAGTTAAGATCCGTATCCGTACTCATATTCGCGGATCTACATACTAATAATCCGTATCCGTATCCGCGGATGTACATGTAACGATCCAGCACATCTCTAATTTGTCTATCTCAAAGTGCAACTTATTATTCTATCCACTACTACTATATACTACATTATTTTTGTATCAATAACTTATTTCCTACTACCCTTCTTGCACAAACAGATATTAAAATATTATTATTATTCGAGGTTAATCTTAAATCTGATGAATATGTTGTATATGTTAGACATCATTTCCACTGCCTGTAAGATTTACTATTCTTTTATATAAACGTCCAAATATAATTGCAATTCTCGATATTTGTTCAGGGTAGTTTTAAATATTCTGATAGGGCGTCCTGGAGGGGATGTTCTCCCCACCCTCTCGGGGTTAGGCTACATTCGTGAAGCCTAAACCCCATCAGTCAGTCGAGAAATATCACTCACTCAAGACAAATCAATAATCAATAAATCGTTAAATCCAATTCATCCTTATAAGTCTAAAAACCCCAAACTCATCATTTCCTGTATTTCTACCGATCAATATTATATCTATTATACAATAGATTGAGTACTGAGGACCAACAGCGAAGGAGGGCATAGTGCTAGAATATCATGAAAAAAAAAAACGAATATTCTATAGTTACAAAACAATTGCTCCGATTATATCACACACCTTAGCAACAACCAATGAAATTAAGGGATTTTCCATGGTAACGAGGTATATCGCGATAATATTTTCTCCTAACTCGATATTCGATCAACGATAATATCCCTCGAGCTAAAGCTCTCGGGTATTATCAGATTATGAATCCCCAAATTTGTCTCGTGAAAAAATACCCGAAAGACAAAAAGTATATTCGTGAAATTCTTCGGTATATCGATAATACACCTCCCTATCGGTATATTACCGTTGATTATATTCGAATATACAATTGAATACAGTTGAAACGACGAGTCGTTTTGTTAGGAAACACAATGGCAGCGTAGGTATCAATTTTTGAAGCTTTAGTTTTATATATCTAGAATTCTGACTATACAAGGAATCAATTAAATTTTAATACTTTTATTAAATGTAGAGGAGGCAATATGAATGAACAAGTATTGCTGTTTTGTCATGAACAACTTGCTTATGCAATAATATCCAATGTTCTATTATTAAAATGATGAACATTTATGTCAATGTTTTTGCGCAATTAAATAAAATAGAGATGAGAATCCAATTCGGTCTTCCTGTTCTCCAAATAGTCGTTTTGATCAATAGACCATCGCACCTTGTTGAATAAGAAACTAGGAATATAATATATTCGAAAATTTAAAGAAATTTTGGCGGAGCGAATTTTTGAGACAATTTGAGCTACTATTATTCTTGCCTTCTCTTACGAAACGCTTCGAAATTAATGATAGTGATTTGTAAAACTTATTTCAAACTAACTCTACACTGTAATAATTAAATAAAGCAAGTTTTCTCACAAAAAAGTGCAAATTAAAGTGTAAAGTTGAAAAGCAAATTACATTCTGGCGTTAAAGTGATGAACAAGTCATTATTTAAAGTTATATGTGAAAAGTGGAAATAACTTGGTAGGGAAAACTCAAAAAGTTAGTATATGTGCATTTATTGTTTGTTCGCTACGGCCAAAATATAAATCGAAATGTAATGTAGTAAAGCAAATGATAGTGAAGAGTTAAATGTTTTGAACAAGCTATAATGCAAAATTTTATAAGAATATTGTGAATAGCTTGGCCAGGAAAATTTGAAAAACAAGTCGACTGCACTATTCGTTAATGTTTTTGTACCGCCAAAATACAGAGTGAAGGGTAAGGTTGAAAAGCAAATTACAAGGTGTTGGTAATAGCAGGCTATAATTCACAGTTTTATATGAATATTGCTGTGCTTAAGAAAGGGAAAAAGCAAGTACTTCTGCATCTCTCTGATAAACATCAAAATGAAATAATTTTTTTTTTGAATCGTTAGTATGGTACCGGTTTCTACTCAGTGGTACCGCTCCTATGTTCAGTCTTTGGGAGAACAACGTCAAAATCATCGAGCTTTCTGAGTAGCATACCCAGAGAAGCAATCAGGCAAGGAAATTCATGAAGATTGAAGAAATTTCGACTTCATAAATTGAGCATGCTCATAAACTCAATAGAATCTCTCATTTCTAAAATAAAGAAGTTTTTTGTTTTTATTGTAGTAATAGCAATCAGCCATGTTAATGATCTGACCTACCCTGAGTAGCTATCAAACAAATCTATTTGCATTCCTTTTTCGAGATTCTGGTGCTATTGACTCACATTACTGTGGGAATATCCAGTGATACGCCCATGGAGACGATATAAAAAATAAATAAACATTCCGCTTTGAATTTCCCTTTGCCCTTTATACGAGTCAGTATGTGATGCGCGCGTGAATGTGACGGATTAAAGAATTAGATTGTGCCCTAATTAAAGACGCGTAAACTATTATTTCACTTATTTTGTTTGTATCGTAATAATTTTATCATATATAACATCTTATTAATATTATTTGTATCATTAATTGAATAAACATTTAATTAATAACCACATATTTTGGGGGCTCAACCGGGATAAAATATTTGTGGTGCAACAATTCAGTGAAAATTAGTGCAAGTGTAATAAAGAAATATTAAAAATAGAATATTTAGTTATTTTGAGAAATAATAATATAAAGTATTATTGTATTGTGTGTGAAAGTGCGTAGTCTGCATTTGCTTTGTATTCCGTAATTTGGCCCGCCTACGACGTTCGCGGCTAGCAACGCGTTATTGTTTATTTAGTGATACGTGCTTTCTTCAATAAATTTTTGTGTACAGTCCGCGGCAGAAGTAGATTCAATTTAATTTTGATTTTAATAAAGATAATTTAAATTAAATTTTGAATAATGACGACTTTAGGAGATATTGGGAAAATTCGAGATAATATAATAAATGGTAAAGTTAAATCGGTAAAAGTTTTGTATACAATTGTTTTTGGAGATGAGTTAGCGCGATTAAATAGAAGTAAACTCAGAAAGTTCAGTGGCTTCAATTTTTCGGAGGACACCGAAGATTTTAATGAAAAATTAATCGAAATTGAAGATAAGATGAGTGTCGCTGATTTGATTACCGTGTGTCACATACTCAACATCAGTTACGACGGTACGACTGAGATGATTTCAAGAAGAATACTTTCATTTTTATGTCATTTAAGAGAAGACACTCAAGATGCTGAAGAAGAAGAAGAAGAAGAAGAAGAGCAGGACGCAGAAGATGAAGAGAAAGTAGAAGATGACGGAAACGAAGATGAAGACTTAGTATCCGAAGTTGAAAGAAATCAAGCCCAGCAAACAAAGGAAGTTAAGAATTTGATGACGAACATGAAACTTAAACAAGACGCATTTTCTTTAAGTTTCCGTGATGTTGAAGACTCGATTCGTCGATTCGATGGAAAAGACGGGTACCCCATCAACAAGTGGCTGGATGATTTTGAAGAAACTTCACAATTGATGAATTGGAATAATTTACAGAAGCTTATCTTTGCAAAGAAGTCTCTCGACGGTTTAGCTAAACTATTAGTTCAATCTGAAAAAGGGATAACGACGTGGGAAAGACTTAAAAGATTGTTACGAAAAGAATTCGAGATAAAAGCTAGTAGCGCCGATGTTCACAAGCTATTAATGAACAGAAAAAAGAAGAAAGAAGAAACAGTACAAGAGTACGTAATTGTCATGAGGGAAATTGGCAGTCGCGCAAACATCGAAACAGAAGTAATTATCCAATACATAATCGATGGAATACCAGATGATCACAATAGCAAAATGGTACTCTATGGCGCCACCAGTTTCGAAGAACTGAAGAAGAAAGTGAAGATGTTTGAGTCGATTAAATGCAAAATGACGACTGAAACAAGAGTTGATCGAAGAGAAATATCAACAAAAGATAGAATAAGACCTACTTCAACAAGAGTGGCATATGAACAAAATCGACCTAAGACTCCAATTCGCTGTTTTTCATGTGGAGAGAGAGGACATCATTCCAATGAGTGTCCAAATAAAAGGAAAGGTCCTAAATGTTTTAGATGCAACAAATATGGTCATAAATCTACAGATTGCACGAATGATGACTCACCTGTAACAGTAAACAATATTGCCGTAAATCCTTTAGATAAGATGCGTAAGAGGATCAAAATTAATAATGTTATTATTGATGCACTTATTGACACTGGAAGTCAACTGAATTTATTGAAACAAATTACTTTCGAAAAAATAGGTTCACCGATACTCCGTGAATCTACAATAGCTCTGACTGGCTTCGCTAAAGGAAGTTGTAACGTGAAAGGTTATTTTGAAGGCAACATTAAGATAGATGATGACAATTTTGCAACAAAAATGTACGTTGTCTCAAATAATGCAATGAATTATGATGCAATAATAGGTGCCGAATTATTATACAAAGCTGAAGTGACCATCAACCAAAATGAGATACTAGTGAAACAAATAAAAGAGGATGCTGATATTTTCAATATCACTATTGAAGAAGAAGATGATGAAATTGATGTAGGGGAAGATGCTACAAAACAAGCAAGAGAAGAAATTAAGAAGATTATGACTTCATACAAACCAAACGAGACGAAAACTACAAACATCGAAATGAAGATAGTTGTAAAAGATGACAAACCCATTTCATGTACACCAAGACGACTACCTTTCGTGGAAAGAGATATTGTTGATGAACAAGTTCGTGACTGGATCAAAGACGGAACTATTGAAGTAAGTACATCAGAATATGCAAGTCCGGTTGTACTAACAAAGAAAAAAGGGGGTGAGCACCGCTTATGTATTGACTACAGGAAAATCAATCAAATTATAGTCAAAGACCGCTACCCATTACCTCTAATAGAAGATATATTAGACAAGTTGCAAGGTGCCAAGATCTTTAGTAGCATTGATTTAAAAAACGGGTTTTTTCATGTGAAAGTAGCAGAAGACAGTAAACCATATACAGCATTTATCACTCATAAAAATCTGTATCAATTCAAAAAGATGCCGTTCGGTCTCTGCAATTCGCCAGCCGTTTTCCAAAAGTACATTAATTCGATCTTTAGAAATCTTATAAATGAGAACATCGCTTTGCCCTATATGGATGACTTGATCATTTTGGCCAAAGATGAAACTGAAGCACTGAACAGACTGAAAATTGTACTACAGACAGCAAGTGAGTACGGCTTACAGATTAATAAGAAGAAATGTCATTTTCTTAGACGAAGAATTGAGTTCCTCGGACATCTGATTGAAAATGGAAAAATATCTCCATCAATTGATAAATCGAAAGCAGTAGAACAATTTCCAGAACCTACGACCATCAAACAAATCCAAAGTTTCCTTGGTCTGACGGGATATTTTCGTAAATTCATTCCCTCGTACTCATTGATTGCTAAACCACTCAGTGATTTAACAAAAAAAGGGGAGAAGTTCAAGTTTGAAGATCCACAAAAACAATCATTCAACACTTTGAAGAAAATGTTATCTCAGAAGCCGGTTTTGAAAATTTATGAAGAAGAAGGTGATCTCGAACTTCATACTGATGCTAGCAGTGATGGATTTGGAGCAATCCTTATGCAAAAATCTGCAAATGATAACCAGTTCCACCCAGTTTATTATCACAGTAAGAAGACAACGCCAGCTGAAAGCAAATACATCAGCTACGAGTTAGAGATTTTGGCAGTTGTCAATGCCCTTGAGAAATTTCGCGTATACTTATTAGGACGAAAGTTCAAAATAATAACAGATTGCTCTGCCTTCCAGCAAACCATGAGCAAAACCAAGTTATTACCAAGAGTAGCAAGATGGGCATTATTCTTAGAGCAATTTAACTACGTTATTGAACATAGAGCAGGTACCAAAATGCGACATGTAGACTCGTTAAGTAGATTCCCTATAAACGTAATAGAAGAAAATAACTGCCTATTGCAAATTAAAAGTAATCAAGAAAGGGATAAAGAAGTTAAAATCATAAAAGAACTATTGAAGAACGGACCGTATGAAAACTTTTTGATGAAAAATGAAGTTTTATACAAGAATCAAGATGACGAAGATTTGCTTTACATACCAAAAGCCATGCAGATGCAAATAATAGAAAAATCACACGGCGAAGGCCATCTAAGTAAGAAGAAGATGGAACAGTTGATACGAAAAGACTACTACGTACCAAAATTAACAAGCCAGATAGATAAGTATGTTTCCAATTGCATTCCATGTATCCTAACAAATCGAAAGAAAGGAAAACAAGAGGGATTTCTACATCCGTTGAACAAAGAAGGAATACCGCTATTCACTTACCATATGGATCATGTCGGCCCACTAGAAACAACGAACAAAAATTATAGACATTTATTAGTTGTAATAGATGCATTTACCAAATTCGTATGGCTTTATCCAACAAAGAGTACGTCAACTCAAGAAGTCATCAACAAGTTGGAATTACAAAAACAGACATTCGGTAACCCTGCGAATATAATCACTGACAGAGGTACTGCATTTACTTCAAAAGATTTCGAAGATTATTGTGAAGAAGAATCCATAAAACATTATTGTATTACCACTGGTTTACCAAGAGCTAATGGACAGGTTGAAAGGATAAATTCGATAATCATATCGGTACTATCCAAGTTGGCAATTGACGAACCAGCTAAATGGTTTAAACACATCGGTAAATTACAAAGAATTTTGAACTCGACATACAATAGAAGTATCCAAACAACACCATTCGAGCTATTAACAGGAATCCCAATAAGAAATAAAGAAGACCTCAAATTAAAAGACATCATTGAAGAGGAAATGATAAAAAGATTTGATGACAACAGAGACGAATTGAGAAAGAAGGCGAAAGAACAAATATCAAGAATACAAGCTGAGAACCAGAAGACCTTCAATAAGAAGAGAAAATCTGCAAAGAAGTATCAAATCAAAGACATGGTAGCCATAAAGAAGACTCAAATCTGCCCAGGATCAAAGTTGAAGAGCAAGTATTTAGGTCCGTACCGTATCGCAAAAGTGAAGCAAAATGACACCTATGACGTCATCAAAGAAGGCATCCACGAAGGCCCATTCAAGACGACAACATGTGCCGAGTTCCTGAAGCCTTGGGGGTCAGCGAACGATTCAGACTCCGAAGAAGACAACTCTCCCGAGTCGGTCGAGGAGCAGGATGGCCGAGATGTGGGAATATCCAGTGATACGCCCATGGAGACGATATAAAAAATAAATAAACATTCCGCTTTGAATTTCCCTTTGCCCTTTATACGAGTCAGTATGTGATGCGCGCGTGAATGTGACGGATTAAAGAATTAGATTGTGCCCTAATTAAAGACGCGTAAACTATTATTTCACTTATTTTGTTTGTATCGTAATAATTTTATCATATATAACATCTTATTAATATTATTTGTATCATTAATTGAATAAACATTTAATTAATAACCACATTACTTTGGTGGCAATCAATCACGTAACAGTAGCAATCAGTTAGATTTCTGCGTTAAATGGTTTCTTTTAATTATGCTGGAAATTATCCCCATCTCCAAGAATCACATTCAGCTCCTGTGATGTTTATATTGACTTATTGAGATGTAAATTATTGATTTCACTGTACTGGCGCATCCAGAATCCGCGCTCTACTGCGATAAATAGTTAGTTTGCAGAGTCAATCCGCTGGCAACCGTGAAATTTTATTATATATTATAATTTTTGAAAATTTAGTTAAATAATTGGAAGCAGATGCATTGTTTCAATAATTATGATTGTTGAAAACTCTTCTTTATTGATTTGAATATTTTTTATTCAAAGTACAGGTTTGACTGATAACGGAGAAATACTATTGTAAGATGATAATTGATTGGTCAATTGTCGTTATCAATTGAATAGGATGATTTAGTTGCATGTTGAATAAGATGATTTAGTTGCATGTAATCAGTCTTTCGTACTGATTTTAGCTATATGTATGCGTATGTATGTAGCTCGCAATTCTCAAAGCTCGTCGAACGTATAATGTTGAATTTTTGTATTTAACACTGGTCTAAGGTCTAGTTTTGCACCTCGTACTATGGTTACAAGTTTCTGTACTGTTAGTGCACTTCAATCGAAAATTTTTTGAAATTTTTGCATAAAGCTAAAATGGTAGACTGAGGATGTTGGAGTTCAATATTTGATATCGCTGTAGCATCCTAACGGTCATCTTCTATTTTTGTACCAACCGGAAGTGCACTTTATACAACAGTATTTTCGAATTTGCCGCATAAATTCAAAACAATCAAACGTTGAATATTGAGATTTTGCATTAAGCACTTCTATAATATCTGGTTGTACACCTTGCCTTATGATTGCTATAATCATCTCAACTTTTGGTTGTTATCGATTTTGTCATATGTCAATGTTAATGTCCACTGTCAATTATTCAGCCAAAAGGTGTACAAGTAAGTTATGTGGTGTTCATATCAGATTTTTAATATCATTATTGCAAAATTTATGATTGATTGTTTCATCACACTGTTCTTGAATTAATTAAATTTCACTCAGTTTTGAGTAATTATTTAATCAACAACAAGAAATATCTTTGTGAACTGATGACTGCTTGTTCCATAGCCGCAATCAATTTGATTCGGTTGTAATCATTAAAAGCAAAAGAGGCACTGCTGTGAGATAAACGTTGAATAATTCTCTTAGTACATATAACTAACTGATTCAAATACTAAATACAATATCTTGTATTTTCATTGATAATGTAAACTAAACTAATGTGAGCATTGGACATTTTCTATAAAATAAAATAATTACAAAACTTGGAACACGCCCAAATCATTACGTAACCACTTCCATTCAAGAATACAGATTAACAAACGTTTTGCTATTATCTTCCTGATTCGTGACACTGCGGTTTCTCATTCTATAGTAGCGGCACCCCTATATTTGCCGCAAAACACGTATATACATATGTCTACGCATGCTAATTGAATATTTAACAACATGGGCGTTCGTGGTTGCCAGATAGGGGCATGTAAATGGTGTAAGACAGTGGCGCGCGCACCAAAAGGTCAGCAGGGGCCGTGACTTCGCAAAGAGCGGAACGCCCTGCCAGCGTTGGCATGACAACTACAGAGGTTGAACAAAAAAGAAATTTCGAAGGGAAGAAGTAAATTCAAAATTTTCAAGAAGATATGAATGCTAGAAAAATATACGATCATTGACAAATTCAATAGTGAAACAACTTGTACTGCTGGCTTATATTCCAAGAAAAAGTTAAAAATAACGATAATACTTAGGTATAGAAAGATTCATATAAGAACAGTATTTCGATCAATCAAGTAATATAAGAATTGTATATATTCTAATCAAATCTCAATTCTCAAACGTACTTCACTCATCACGATTGGATAAATAAATCATCCGTAGGCACTAAAACAAGAAATTTGATGGGTGCCCCGATTCTTGAAGTCACGTTATCAATAAGGACTCCCGCAATTGCTTCAGCTTCTTGATTTCTTACTGGTATAACTTCCGACCAATTGGTGGACCAATCCATTACAACAGCCAGATACTTTTTTCTTTATTAGTCCGAGAATGTCCACGGCAAAAACTCATACTTAATACTTTTTTATGTCTCAGTCTTACCATTACTTAGACATGTAGCAGTTGAATTTCTGTGAATTTATGTTTGTTGTACCTCTTACTGATTCATTTGTTTGGATATTTGTTGAATCTGAATGTCATCTTGTGCTTTTGACTCTCTTGCTGTGTGCTTAAAAATTGTCAAAATGTGTAAATTGAGTGCTGTAGAATTTTAATTTTTTTTTTATATGCAATATGAGTGTGACCAAGCATTACGGCATTCGGCCAATAATTTTAGTGACTCGGCAAACCTCGTTACCAAATACTTGGTCTCATGTCGTAATTCTCAACTTCACACTCTTGTTGCATGAACTATAATAATTGTGTATCAAAATCGTGAAAGTAATCTTTTCTAGTCGAATCTGTTGTTCAAGTTTTTAGGCGATCATCACAGAAGATTGAAAATCACAAAGTTTTATCTATTTATTTCCAAGACATCGTGATAGTAAATTTTAGTAGCCGCTGTAATTGTTTTATTTTGTTGATTATTTTATATGTTTCAAGTTTGCAAAAACTATAGATTGACAGAAGAATATAATATGTATCTTAACAAAAACTGTATCTTTCCTATGTAGCTTCCCATATAGTTTTTGCCTGTCCCATTTCTGTCACCAACGCGTGCCGCAAAATTTTTGTTTACTTTAACATGGAGCTGTTAAGGCTAGAATAAAAATTTGAGCGCAGACGTTTCAAGCACATTAGAGATGCTTCTCCAGACTACCTTCTACCTTCTCAAATAAAGAACTATAAATGCTTCTTCTATAATCTATACAAGGCAGACGATATTCTATGTTTATCTGTGCCCGTACTAACAGGGCAAGTTAAATAAAAGCTCGTAAAAAACATATTTTTTCTGCATATAAGTATAATCATATATTATGTAACGGAAGAAATGTGTGCTGAAAGGATCACAATAATGTACATCTATAGGAAATAAGGTCAGAGCTTCCCTCCGTACACTGTTGAGTATCCTCTTTCTAGTGGCGCTTGTCAGTGTTGTTGTGTTGGCGATTTTTCCCCGAGATCCAAGTTTTTTCTACCCTATGTGATGATTTCGATCTTGATCAATCTTTTTTCAAATGATGTGCCACAACCACTGATCTGTATGAATAACTGAACAAGACATACAACCTATAAGCCGGTGAAGCAGAAAAGGTGGAGAAAGTGACCATACAATCACAGCTAAACAAATTATTCCTATTTCAAACATATTACAAAATATGTTTGACACGTTATTACGTCTGATGTGTTGCAGTCAGATGGTCTCTTCTCTCACAATAGCGATCGCTACAGTTAGCTTCACCCAATTGGTTCCATGCCCTATCCATTTGTTTATACAGATCAAAGGTTACAACTGAATATAAATGAAAGTCATTTTTGTCATTTGTAATCTCTGTCTGAAATCAGACAATGATATAGACGCATAACTCTACACTAAGCTTGTTTGTCGATGAGCTTATTAGAGATTAATAATAAAATTACTTACCTAGATGTTGCATTGATTGGAAAAAATAAAAATCCGCTGTGGCGCCGACCATAAATTTCATGGCCAGTTTCATCGCTGTTTCAGAAATTTAGAATGTCGCATCAATTAATTGCATATTTCAAAGTGAAAGCTGTCATTGTCAAAGTAACAGCTGTCATTGTCAAAGTGACAGCTTTCATTGTTAAAGTGACAGATGGTGGATATTTTCTAGTCCTTATATAAAATAAGTATTTTCGAAAACGAAGAGTCCTTTTCCAGCTTTTTGGGGTCTCTAATTCATTGGAACATATAGTTTCAACATCTGATCACCGAAAGTGTAATTTGAAGATGGTAACGTGCATTCCATTACTTATTGTAATCGGAATTATTTATTTTTGATATCTACTAAAGAGAGCTTAAAACTGATACCAAACTAGTTATCATTCGTGGGAGAAACAATTGACAATCATTTGAATATCCTCTTTGACACCTCTACTAGAATTATCTACACAAGAGTTTTAATTTGATACCAAACACGATAGAACCAAATTACTTATTTCAAAAAAATAATTGAAGAACGTATACATGTGATATCAAAATATGAGTGATGAAAATTCTAATTCCACATTATGATTTTCATTATTTCTTCAGTTCAGAAAAATATAACGAATTTTATAATAATTTGAATTTTGATAATAACAAATGAACCGCTGATAATTTTGACAAAATATTGTACCAAATCGTTCAAGAATGTTGTGCGCCAAAAGTGTTTTTTCTTGTCTCACTTGAACAACAAATTCGACTAAAAAAGATAACTTTCACGGTTTTAATACACAATTATATTCATGCAACAAGATTGTGAAGTTGAGGATTATGACACAAGGTCAAGTATTCGGTAACAAGGTTTGCCGAGTCACTAAAATTATTGGCCGAATGTCATAACGCTTGTTTACACTCGAATTGCATACAAACAAACTTCTATATCACTCAATTTCCATATTTTGACAATTTTTAAACACACAGCAAAAAAGTCAAAAGCACAAGATGACGTTCAGATTTAACAAATTTCCAAACAAATGGATCAGTAAGAGGTATTATTATTATAAATTTATAGAAATTCAACTGCTACACGTCTAAGTAGTGGAAAAAGTAAGACATAAAAAAATATTAGGTATGAGTGGACATTCCCGGACTCCTGCCTATTACTAAAGAAACAAGTATTTGATTGTTGTCATGGATTATTCCAGCAATTGTCCGAAAGTAATACCAATAAGAAATCAAGAAGCTGAAACAATTGCGGAGACCCTTATTGATAACGTGATTTCAAGATTCGGGGAACGCCACTAAAAGTACTTATCGAATTTCTTATTTTAGGGTCTAAGGATGATTTATTCTTCCAATCGAGTACAAATCATTCAAGGATTAGATTAGTTATTTCATTTTTTATGATAAATACTACTGTTTATGAAATGAACTAAAAACTAAAAAGCTTCATCAATCAAGTTTTGGTACCACAGGTTGTAAAAAGATCATCTACGAACATGAAGCTAATTTTTTGAAGAAAAACCTAAATATAAAATTTTAGTCGAAAATTTGTACGCGTTCTCAAGTTATTGTGCTTCCACACAGACCAACTTTTTTTAAAATCATGTTTTTTAGATTCAATAGGGTCCAAAACATTAAGATTCATCAAAACTTCGAACTGTCAAAAAATCACGATTACAATACTTACATACATACATACATAGTCGAAATCCTCTTGTACCCTATGGGTGTCGAGGTTGAAAGCTCATTCGTTTTTCACTAGTTTCTTCCAATCTTCTCTGTTTCTTGCCAAATTTTGTCCTTGTTTTATTGTTATGTTTTTAGTCTGCAATATATCCGTAATGTTATCATCCCATCTTTTCGGCGGTCTTCCTCTTTTTCTTTTTCCGGTGGTCCTAGTTTTCCATGTTGCTTTTGCTGGTCTGTCGTCCGTCATTCTCACTACGTGTCCAAACCACTGTAGCTGCCTTTCTTCTATTAATTCAAGTACAGACTTCGTATTAAGTTCTTCTCTTATGTCGTCATTTCTAATCCTGTCTCGTTTGGTAACCCCTTCAACTTTTCGAAGATACTTCATTTCCGTCGCCTGGATTTTACTTTTGTCTAGTATTTAGAACCCATGTCTCACTTCCATGTATCAGAACTGGCAGAAATACTGTTCTGTATACTATCATTTTTGTTTTCTTGGAGATATTTTTATTACTTAGTATGGCCTTATTCAAAGAGTAGAATAGTCTGGTCGCGTTCTGGATTCTGCTATTAATTTCCTCTTCAAGTCCTCCACTACTCTCAATAATACTTCCCAAATATTTGAAACTCTCTACCTGTTGTATTTTATTTCCGTTTAGGTGTAAATTAGTATTTATTTCCTCTTTCGATATTACTATCACTTCTGTTTTACTGGTATTAATCTTCATATTTAGTTTAATTAATTCCTCATTCCATATTTCCAAATTTTCCTGAAGTGATTTCTCATTTGTAGCAAATATGGCCACATCATCGGCAAACGCACATTCCGTTATAATTGTTTCACTTAGATTTAGATTGCCTAAAGTGACTCTGTGGACTCTTGATTTTGCGTTTTTTATAGCTTCGTCCATTACTAGATTAAATAATATCGGGCTCAAATTTCCTCCTTGTTTTACACCTTGTGTTGTCTCAAATTCCGTTGTTATTTTATTCCCGACTCTCACTACATTCCTTGTACATTTATACATACTTTTTATCGCAGCTATTAGATCTCTATTTACTTTTCTTTTTTCCAGTATTTCCCAGATTTGGTGTCTCTTAATTCGGTCGAAAGCCTTTTCAATATCAATGAAACATATAAACATATTTTTATTATACTCAATAGTTCTTTCCGAAATTTGCCTTATGATGAATATGTGATCGTTGATATTATGACCTTTATTATATTATAGGTCGGAGAAGTAATAACAGAAATCCCAATAGGTAATATAGCGTCTACAGCGGGAAGATATTTGAATATTCACTCGTACACTACAATTGAACATAAAATTGTGCAGGCAATGCACTAGTAGATTTTACTGTCACATGAATCATAACCATGATGAAAATCTGGATTATATTGTAGAAATTTCAACACATAATTATTCGCTAACATTTTTACTTCCTCAACATATATAATAGATAAAGTATTGTAATCGTGATTTTTTGACAGTTCAAGATTTTGATAAATCTTCACGTTTCAGACCCTACTGAACCCAAAATATCTAAGTAATAATAAAAGTCGATTGGAGTGTCTGTCTGTCTGAAACAGGGTTGGGGTCCCGGGACGTCTCGAAGTCCTAGGACTTTTTGTAAATTTAGTTGTCTCGGGCCCCGAGACTTTCGGGTCGAGGCTCAAGACATGGTTGTAAAAATTATACTGTGATAATTCTATTTTCAAAAAGCCATAATAAACTAAATCAGTTTCCTGCACTGTGTCATTCAAACCGCCATTCATTAGCTTAACAAATAATTACTTGATACTCTACTATTCTCACGTTAGTATACAATCAATGCGATCGCCGCCATATTGTTGTTTTGAAGTCAAATAGAACGGACAATGTATTATTGATGTGAGGATTCGATTTTGTGATCTAAAAATGTTGATTTTCGTATATAATATCACAAGGGACTGTAATTTTATCAATAAGTTTTTCTTGGAAACATTGATTACCTAGCAACATCATGAGAGTCATCCGTCCGATTAAATCACGAGAGCGTAGCTCGAGGGATTTCATCCAAGCAGTTGACTCGAAGGATGTTGCTTTAAGGTAATCAATGTTTGAAAGAAAAATTTATGATAAAATTAAAGTCGCGAGTGGTATTTGTGGAGAGTATTTCTCGAATGAAATTGCTACTATAAGTACCTATTAAATAATGTTAGTTGCAACTACTAACCTTTTTGATTGAAAAATGCACTGAATTGTCCCCATATACTCTTGCATTTTTGGACTTTTTGTTTCCAATTTCATTACTTTCGGCGAAAAATGCATTTCCAAAACGATTAAATTTTGACATTTCCGAGAACTGATTGTTTGTTTATATTAGAACTGTGTATTGTTTCTCCATGACAGAGGCAATTTATCGCGATTAATCGCTTGCCAACGGGAATTTACCGAGGCAACGGAAATTTATCGCGGTAAATTCCCGTTGGCAAGGAATTTATTATTATAATTGTCATTGTAACTATGCAAAATTTTTCAGTATAATTGACATGAGTGAAATAATCACTAGAAAAAAAAAGCCATATATATATATATATATATATATATATATATATATATATATATATATATATATATATATATATATATATATATATATATAAAATTATGTTCTGAGAAGTCTCGAAGTCCCGGGACATTCCGAGACTATGATCTTGGGTGATCCAAACCCTAATCTGCAAGCAGGATAACTTTAGAATACGTACGAATTTTTGATTTAAATTTCACATTCAAGGTTTTTATCGAAAAGCTGGTTCCAAGTGTGCAAATGAACTTTCTTCAATCAGTGGTACCAAAAATTTATTGATGGGATTATTTAGTTTCCATTTTATGAACGGTAGTATTTACGAAGAAATGCAGGGCACTGTAAAATATAAGATGTCCAAAATTGATTCCATAATCCAGCACATTTACTTGAAACTTGAAACATTTTCCAAAATTATAATGGGTTAATTTGTTATATCAAAATTTGAATTATTATAAAATTCGTTGAAGTTTTCTGGGCCAAAGAGATTATGTGAATTATAATGTAAAATTAGAATAATTATATCTCACATTTGAACATCACATGCAAATGTTTGTCAATTATTTCTCCAAAATATGTATGTAATTTGGTTCTGTAGTGTTTGGTATCAAATTGAAAATTCTGCGTAAATAATTCTTGTAGAAGTGCAAAAGAGTATATTTAAACGATTGACAATTGTTTGTCCATGAGCCATTCAAAAAATGGCTACTTTGGCATCAATTGTAAGCTGCCGGAGAGATAAGCTTGGTAGAAATCTAAAATAAGTAATCATTGAATTTCACGTCACCATCTAAAACATTTTCCATAATTATTAATGGTTCAATTGTTATGATTTCAATTTGAACTACTGAAAAATCCGTTATATATTTCTGGAATATGAAAAGAAGATAAAAAGGTGATGAAAATCATAATTGGATAAAATGGTTGACGCTGACTGGATATGTTTTCGGTTGCACCTCAGCTGAGGGAGGATGGCTGAGGTGCAATCGAAATTGTAAGGCAGAAATTATTGTTACCAATATTCAGAGATCACATGCAAAAGTTATTCAAAACTCTTTTTTAAAATAAGTAATTCGGTTCTACCGTGTTTGATATCAAACTAAAGCTCCTGCGGATATAATTCTAGGAAAAGTATCAAAAATTATATTTAAAATATTGTCTTCTTGTTTTTTTCACAAATTATTTGAACGATCTGTCTATTCAAAGCTCTCGGAGAGATCAGCTTAGTAGAACTTTAAAATGAATAGTTTTTTCGATCGCAAATTGGTCTTTCGTTTGGAATCAACTAAAGCAACTGGATAGGAGACTTATGGCTATTGTAAATTGTGAAATAAATAGTTATCTCATAACCGCCATCTGTCACTTTGACAATCACAGTTGTGACTTCAAAATATGCAATTAATTGATATGAAACTCTAAATTTATGAAATAGCAATGAAACTGGCCATAAAATTCATGGTCGGTGAAGGTAGTTGTGGCCACAGCAGATTTTCGATAAATTTATCAATCAACACAAAAATAACAATAGTAACGGCAGAATAACGACGATAATAAGCACTATTCAAAACTACTATCATACCTTCAAATTAGAGACTACATAAAACTTATTTTGCACACTTAGATGACATTCTAATTGCCAACATAAGTTGCAGAACTTCTACAAATTTATATGGTAAATTAAAAGATAAGACAGATATTAGGGCAAAGTCAATGTAATCAGTGAGAGGAAACATGTCAGCTCCTAAAGAGGCTTTCTCTCAACATAAGTAATACTGTCGTATCAAAACTTCTGATTATAGTTTGATATAGTTCCATTATTTTCGATCTCGGTACAGTACAATCGCAAAGATTATAGAATATTTTATGAAATATTACACATAAATATGTCAAAAAATTAGATTATAAATCAACAAACAGATTACAAAAACAATGTGGAGTATACTAGCATTCCTTGGAAAAAATAATTAGATCTTCAGTAATTTTGATTTGTTTTCTGCTTTGATTACAGTATTTGCTACCTACAATAGCAGTCAATGCGTTTCAATTTTTCGGTATTGATTCAATGTTTTAAGACTCAACTTAAATTCATCTTATACATCATATCAACCATTGTTAAAATTTTAGCCTCTGCACAAAGCATTTTCTTGAAAGTAGTATCACCTCTGACTATGCATTTTCATCCAAATTTTTAGAGAATTATAAGTGAAATTGTATCACTCGCAACCTTCTATTAACATGATTCCAATTATCATCGTTATGTGCAATTCTAAGCGTTCTTTTTATATATCTCTTCAGCAATTATCGTCAGAGTCCTTCCGAATTGAACTTCTGGAAAAGAATGGTTTACACCTTATTGTAATGTCAATCCTTGTCACTATGAATGTCACTTCGCCCTTATGACTTGATTCAAAAAACAAGTTCATATTATTTTATCTTGTAAACCCTTGTCCTACGTCAACTATACAATCTTTGATCTAAATGTTAGAGGCTAAGCTTGCTCGAATTTTCTTGATCCCATGTGATCAGATATCCTTGTGACATTCTAATATTATGTTCCGGTGGGAAAGAATAAAGATTTATACGAACCAAAAAAATTTCACGATCTGCAAATAAAATGGAGAATATTGACTTTGACATGCCACTTACTGGTCTAGATAGAAAATTTATACTACAATGATTCGACTGTGGAACACATGAAATTGAAATGTAACTTTAATTCTTGTTCAAGTCTGGAAAATTATTTTCAGTAACATCAGTGCGGGACAACGGTTTTAGTCAGAGCCGACTGTCAGCGTTGAATGTTATACTAAAACAAGCATAGTAAAGCATAATTTCTGTAGTGACTGAACTAATACAAAATTGAATTATTAAATATTGATTCACTCTGTCCTTCTCTTTCACTCTTTACACGAGTGTTAGGCCTGGATTTTGAGTTAAGAAAAAGTACAAAATATCAACACTATTCAAAAAGAGAAATCACATTTTAAGAAATAAAAGATTTAGAAATGTCATTTGTGAAAGACTGATTTCTAAGTTTAAATGACTGAAACCAATCCGTCACTATTAGTAATGATTATTATGGATAACCTAAGTATGAGTTTTTCTTCTGTTTGATTTATTACTTCAACGCTGATTTGAGTTCATACGCATGCGCTACTTCATATTTCCTCTCTTTATTTACTATATCTTTCATGTTTCCTTTTTTTTTTCCTTGTCTACAGGTGTTTCACTTCAAACATCATAACGAATTCCTTCTGACATACAACCTTAGTTATAAAAGTTTCGTTTTAAAAATTAATAAAACCACTCTACGAACTTCCTGATTTTATCTGAGGCTTTGTAATTCTCTGAATTTTGCCGACAGGGATCAAATATGATTCGATTTTGTTCATATTAAGAGCCGATTATTCAATCAAGATTGAATCCAGGTTCACCTACATTTCAATTCGACAATTACTAAAATACTATAGTAAATATTACACCGTTCCACTGAACCATTGATGAACTAGTATTGAACAACCAGGCAATAATAATTCCTCTCCTGCAAAGTGTTAGGACCGCCTATCTTACCTTGTTGTACCAATAATTTTTTAATAATCTTTTTTCTTCCAATAATTATTTCTCGTAATGAAGTTGAACTTATATTTGAGCAATAGATATGGAAAGAACGACTTTCCAATCCAAAACATAAAAGTAAAACTCTTCACCCGCCATTGCAACCAATGATTCCTCTTATTATGGTTTAACCAATTTATTGGAAAAATAATTCAGCTCTAAAATTTTGTCTATCATAAAATTTGTTTTCCATTTCGTCTATTTGTTCATGAAAATTTGCTTCACTTTTTTCTTCCAAATCAATTGTCAACGGTGGTCTTCTAAGAATAATTCCTCAAATTATGAAATTCTAGATCCGGCTCTGTATTTAACATCCAGTCGGTATTTGAATGTTTCTGTATTATCGACCTCAGCTCTATACTAAACCTTAGCGCCACTCTTCGCCACTTTGGAGAAAACACCAAAAGCTGCGATCACAGCGACGCTAGTCCTCTTAACGGTGAACCGAAGAACCACATTAAATACGACTTTCAGGAGGATTATCTCACCCTGAATTGCCTCGCTTGAGAATTCAGTAATTCACCCCCAAAACTAAAAGCAATTAAAAGTTTTCGTAAAGCAGACAGGTATAAGAGATCAAGTGAATAGTGAACGGAATCAGCCAAAGGACTGCGAGCTAATTATTTTTATTGCAAATTGTTGAAGATGATGAGATGGGAGAGAAATTGCAGTTTTGATATGGGATTTGAAGTTCAATCTTGAAGAAAAATTTTTTTCTATAACTTTTGTAATACATCTGTTTTCGTTCTGTTACTATAATTAAAATAGTTATCTGAGTAATGATTATTCACCATGAGACTTTATATCAACTCCTTAGAAAGGATTTATGAAAATAACAACAACGCTTTATTGCTACTGAGTCCCGACTTGATAATGTGAATGTTGATCAAATGATACGGTGACGGTAATCCTGCCACTCGATTTTTAGTATGAACACTTATTTTGAAGAAATATTAAAGTGAAAAAGTTAGACTGGAAAGATCACTTGAGGATTCCTACTTCTTGCAGAACTGAATTTTGTGAGGTCCGCTCCGTTTTCCAGTATTTTTTTCCTTACGCACGCGTTGAACTTTTTGATTGCAACAATACATAATTAATTTTCAGTGTTTCTACGATCTTGTCTGAAAGATATTGTGATCTACGGACTATATCATGAACTAAATCAGATAAAAACTGATAAAACGAGGAAAAGAATGGATATCAAAAATTCAGATATCAGCTAAACCACTGTGTTTTATGTATAATTAAAGAAGCCAGACTGATAATTTCAACATTGAAATACCGTCATGTGACCGATATGGACAGTAAAAAAACTTGTTTCTCAACTTTATAATAATAACTTGGACATTCGAATTAATATTTTTTTCGAAATGCCCAATACCTATTTATTCATGGATCCATTGGATCCAGCTTAATTTACACGCAATATCTGGCGCGAGTATTGGAGTATTCTAGATCCCAAATACGTAATTGCTACATATCTACGGCAGAATATTGTATGAACAGTTAACAGAGATCCAAATCGTCCTTTAATGCGGCTAAAAGTCAATGAAAAATACTACACGTCAACCTTAAAATTTATCGAATATAATATCACAAGGGAGTGTAATTTTATCAATAAATTTTTCTTGAAAACATTGATTACCTAGCAACATCGTGAGAGTCATCTGTCCGATTAAATCACGAGAGCGTAGCTCGAGGGATTTCATCTGAGCAGATGACTCGAAGGATATTGCTTAAAGGTAATCAATGCTTGAAAGAAAAATGTATGATAAAATTAAAGTCGCGAGTGGTATTTGTGGAGAGTATTTCTCGAATGGATTGCTACTATAAGTACTTATTAAATAATGTTAATTGCAACTACTAACCTTTTTTATTGAAGAATGCACAAAATTGTCTCCATATACTTTTATATTTTTAGACTTTTTGTTTTCAAATTCATTACTTTCGGTGTAAAATGCATTTCCAAAACGATTGAATTTTGACATTTCCGAGAAATGATTGTTTGTTTATATTAGAACTGTGTATTGTTTCTCCATGACAAAGGCAATTTATCGCGGTAGATCGCTTGCAAACGGGAATTTACCGAGGTAAATTCCCGTTGGCAAGGAATTTATTATTAGAATTGTCATTGTAACTATGCAAAATTTGTCAGTATAATTGACATGGGTGAAATAATCTATTAAAATGGCTGGAAATTCTATATGGGAAAGTAAAATTAAATACACAATTAATGATCTATACATACTTTCAGAATTATATCATAATAAATAGACTTTTTTGATTCAAATTCTGTATATTTAATTTTATTTTTGACGTTTCGACTCTCTAACCGAAAGTCTTCATCATTTTTTCTGTTGAAGACTTCCGATTAGAGAGTCGAAACGTCAAAAATTAAATTAAATATACAGAATTTGAATCAAAAAAGTCTATTTATTAAATACACAATTATTGAAGTTTTCTAACAACTTGTCATTATAAAGGCTTTTATCAATAAGTTAACTAAATCAGTTCCAGGTGAACATCACATTTTAGCCAATTTTATGAGTATTTGCTTTCTTATCAAGTTAGAAGATATGAAGTATTCTTGGAGGGCTTATAATTCCCTCATTAAGAAGAATAGGATCTTTGTTAACAGAAACAATCAGTGTACGTTTTTCATTCTGTGTGAGTGGAATAATAGAATAGTCTATTTTATGTACAGATGCAATCACGGATGCAAAAAAGGACAAAAAAAATTAGCTCTTCATTAAATTACATTTTGTATCACTACGCAATGAAAAGTTGCGAGAAAAAGTTATCAACTTCTCAGAAGTGATGAAACGAAAGCTTCAAAAAGATTTACTTTCAGGTTACACATTGGGTACGTTCCACTAGGCGACCGCAACACTTATGTCGCCACATTAATCATTCCACAAGACAATCGCAGTCCTTGTGTTCAAGATCAATATGTCATTGATGACGTCACCAGTCGCCCGCAACTGAAAGATGGGTCGAAGCGGTCATTGCGCTCATTTTTGAGAAATTACCAAAAAATTAAAATTATTTGAAAAGAAATTTTTCCTAATAAATAGACTTTTTTGGTTTAATTCTGTATATTTATCTTTATTTATGACGTTTCGACTCTCTAACCGAATGTCTTCATCAGAAAAAATGATACAAAAATAAACAAGGCAAGAAGGTATCTAGATAATTAGAAATTAAAAATTGAAAATATACAGAAAACTAGATGTGAAAACGTGGATTCCACATTTAGTGCAAAAAGAACAAAATTCCTCTAGCATTTACCCAAAGTCTGAGGAAAAACCACGTAAAAACCTCAACAGAGGAATCAACGATATGAGTCTTGACAATTATTATGGAGAAAAAAATTTAATTAATATAACACATCAGGACGATGTCCCGTTTCTACAACGCACACAGTTCCAAGGTCCAAACATGTCATGATAATTTTTTTAACAGAAAAACTGAATTTCAATAATCTACATCTACATGAATATAACAAAAACAAGTGCCAAGACAAATATTTCACAAATCAGGTATAACTATTACAAATGAATAAAATAAAATGAGTCTTGACAATTATTATAGTCAAAAAAGAAAGAATTAATATAACATACAAGGATGATGTCCCGTTCTTGCGGACGCACACAGTTCCAAAGTCCAAACATGTCATAAAATTTTTTTTACAAAACTGAGTTTCAATTATATACATGAACGTAATAAAAATAAAAATCAAGACAAATATTTCACAAATTATGTATGCATATTATTGATTATTGAAAGCCAAACATTTGCCAACTCAAAACCATCAGTATGGTTGAAATTATTCGGATCTTTAATTATTTCAATCGCTTCCCTGACCTATCTACCATGAATGGATGAGCATTTTGCAATTACTCTTGTTTCTTCAAACTTGATTTCATGCAAAAACTCAATGGCATGATCAGCAACCGAAGATTTATCTGGATGATTGAGTCTTATGCATCTTCTATATTCAGCAATACATGTGCTTACACTTCTGCCCGTCTGACCAACATAGACTTTCCCACAGGTACAAGGAATCTTATAAATACCCGAAGATTGCAACAGGGATCATGACCTTAACAGGTCTCAAAAACTGCTTGATTTTCGTGACAGGAGCGAAGGAAACTTTGAAATTATGTCGAGACAAGATCCTTCCGATCTTCTCTGAAACATTACTGACATAGGATAAAGAAGCATAATTTTTACTCACGCCATTATCAGAAACGGTAGCATTGTTAGATTTTGGTCGAAGTGCTTTCCTAATGGAATGATGAGAAAAACCATTTTTCTGGAAAATTACTTCTAGATTATTAATCTCTTCATCAAGTTTATCAGGGTGACAGATATCATTAGCCCTTTGGAAAAGACATTTAATTGTTCCATACTTTTGTGAAGGATGGTGATGTGATTCTGCATGAATATATTGGTTTGTGTGTGTTGGCTTCCTATAAACAGTGTGTAGTAGTCTACCATCATTGGTTCGCTCTAGATTCACATCAAGAAAAGGCAATGAGCCATTACTTTCTAGCTCTGATGTGAATTTGATGTTTTCGTGAACATTATTTAAATGATTCAAAAAACTGTTCAAATTGTCATGACCATGAGGCCAGATTGCAAAAACATCATCCACGTAACGTAACCATAAGGATGGTTTATAGGTACTAGTTCCTAATGCTTTTCTTCAAAAAATTCCATATAGTAATTTGCAATTGATGGAGAAATTGGATTACCTATTGCAACACAATCAATTTGTTTGTAATAATCATTATTGAATATGAAGAAGCTAGAAGTCAAACAATGGTAGAATAATTTAATAATATCTGGAGGGAAATTCCTTTCCAGAAGCTTTAGGGTGTCTTTAATTGGAACTTTTGTGAATAAAGAAGAAACATCGAAACTAACAAGGACGTCATTATCATTTAACCGTACGTTACTAATTATTTCAATAAAATGTTTTGAATTTTTAACGTACGAAGAAGAAATATTGATTAAAGGTCTCAATAAACTGTCAAGATATTTGGATAATAAATAAGTTGATGAATTTATGCAATTAACTATTGGTCTAAGAGGAACCCCTTGCTTATGAATTTTAGGTAAACCATAAAATCTAGGTACATATGGATCGCTAGGAGTTAAATATTTAATAACATCCTTATTTAAAGAAAATTCTTTAAGAAGTTTAGTTGTTTGATACTTGACCGAACTTAATGGATTCTTGCTGACTTTTTCATAAGCTGCGTCATGAAGCAAGTCTTCAGCCTTGCTTATATAGTCGTCTTTATTAAGAATGACGGTAGCTTTTCCTTTATCGGCTGGTAAGGTAACAAGATCTTCATTACGACGTAAATCTTGCAATGCTTTGAATTCATCTTCATTCAAATTCGGTTTAGGAGGCTTTGCATTTTTCAATATTTTGGCTGTTTCAAGTCTGACATCTGAAGCTTCATTTTCTGGTAGTTTTTTGACAGCTGTTTCAACCACCGTTATAATCTCTTCAATTGGGACACGACGAGAAGCAGCAGCAAAGTTAAGACCTTTAAACAAAACAGAAACCGCAGAATTCGAAAGCTGAAAAGAGCTTAAATTGACTACTAGTTTATTAGCATCATGTGCAAAAGTATCCTGAATAGGATGTTGTTCATTATTTAGTTTTGAAAATTTATCTTTCTGGGAATTAGTCAGCAAAGCCGTATGTCTCTCAATTTTATAAATAATATTGTTTTCTAATTCGAGCCAGTGCTCATTTTCTAATGTATTGCTCAAAAATAGATGTAGGTCTAGTAGAAAACTATCTAGTTGATTAATAGTTTTACGAATGTCACCAATACGTTCACGTAGTGACAAAAAACCAGATTTACGTAAAATATGTTTTGCACGTGATGTTTTAATATGAGAAACGAGTTTGGTGCAATTTGGTTGAACATCAGAGTCTCTACAACGTCTAAGAAATGCTAAATCACATAATCTACTTGCCTTTTTTATTGATGTTCTTTCAAAAATCTTGATCTTTTTCATTACTTGTAGCGAAGGAAACTTTGAAATTATTATTATCTTGTCTCGACATGATTTCAAAGTTTCCTTCGCTCCTATCACAAAAATCAAGCAGTTTTTGAGACCTGTCAAGGACTTGATCCCTTTACAATCTTCGGGTATTAATAAGATTCCTTGTACCTGTGGGAAAGTCTATGTTGGTCGGACAGGCAGAAGTGTAAGCACACGTATTGCTGAACATAGCAGATGCATAAGATTCAATCATCCACATAAATCTTCGGTTGCTGATCATGCCATTGAGATTTTGCATGACATCAAGTTTGAAGAAACAAGAGTAATTGCAAGATGCTCATCCATTCATGGTAGATTAGTCAGGGAAGCGATTGAAATAATTAAAGATCCGAATAATTTTAACCATACTGATGGTTTTGAGTTGGCAAATGTTTGGCTTTCAATAATCAATAATAGGCATACATAATTTGTAATATATTTGTCTTGATTTTTATTCTTATTACGTTCATGTACATAATTGAAACTCAGTTTTGTAAAAAAAATTTTATGACATGTTTGGACTTTGGAACTGTGTGCGTCCGCAAGAACGGGACATCGTCCTTGTATGTTATATTAATTCTTTCTTTTTTGACTATAATAATTGTCAAGACTCATTTTATTTTATTCATTTGTAATAGTTATACCTGATTTGTGAAATATTTGTCTTGGCACTTGTTTTTGTTATATTCATGTAGATGTAGATTATTGAAATTCAGTTTTTCTGTTAGAAAAATTATCATGACATGTTTGGACCTTGGAACTGTGTGCGTTGTAGAAACGGGACATCGTCCTCATGTGTTATATTAATTAAATTTTTTTCTCTATAATAATTGTCAAGACTCATTTCGTTGATTCCTCTGTTGAGGTTTTTACATGGTTTTTCCTCAGACTTTGGGTAAATGCCAGAGGAATTTTGTTCTTTTTGCACTAAATGTGGAATCCACATTTTCCTATCTAGTTATCTGTATATTTTCAATTTTTAATTTCTAATTATCTAGATACCTTCTTGCCTTGTTTATTTTTGTATCATTTTTTTTCATAAAGACTTTCGGTTAGAGAGTAGAAACGTCAAAAATAAAAATAAATATACAGAATTAAACTAAAAAAGTATATTTATTATGATATAATTCTGAAAGTTTGTATAGATCATTAGAAGTAGTTCCTATTTTTGTCTTTCACTCCAAATTATGTCGACTGATTTAAGATTTATTATTCGTCAATATGACAGATAATTTCACTGTTTCTCATTATCATTATTAGTTAAAATGAGAGATTAATTTACACAGGCACATTCTATTCATATATCTTTTTTGCTACAGATTGGTTTAATAGTCAGTTTATTTGACATTCAGCAGACATTCGCATCGTTCCACTTGAAACATCAACCACAGCAATCACATATTTATAATTTTATATATTAGGGGAATGAAAAATACTGCGGTCGTGAGCAAATCGTTGCGGTCGCCTAGTGGACGTACTCATTGTGTCCGTAGTCTATTGGTAACTAAAATTACCGTTGGTGGCAGCACTGTGCTCACAAAATGGTAGATCAAAAGTGGTTTACGGTAAGTTTGTAATCTATTTATAATGTCAATACGTTGATATTCAGCAAATTATTCATATTTCATTGATTATTCAATTCGATTCTAATTGTGCGGTAATATTACATTGTGCAACAAGTGCGATAAGTTGTCGATTGCCCACGAGAGCGAAGTAAGTGCGCTCATTCGCTCAAGTGGGCAATTGACAACACCGCACGAGTTGCAGATACTATTTTTTATTACGAATGCGGAATAAGTATAATTTTGCGCTTATTTTTCCGGATGGTGAATGGTTGACTTGTCGCACGCAAATTATACTTCGCGCACTCAAAAGCCAAACAGCCATTTACCGCCCGGAAAAACGTGCGCAAAATAGTACTTATCCTGCATGAGTAATAAAAATTATTGATTTACCTCTTCTATAATAGTTTTTTTTTTATATGATTTTCAGATGTAACTGGAAGACTGCGTGAGGTTATTTAATTTATAGCTTCAAAGAAAATGATATTGAGGGAAGTATTTATGATATTTTTGTATTGTATATTTCAGCTTTCAGCGTACGAATTTTTCCAATTCACACAGCTCGTTTATCAATTAGTTCGTAGTTTCCAAACTCATTTACTTTAAACACTTTCCTTTCTCCCTTTCTAGGAGATATAAGGGAACACCAATCCACAGTTCAACTAAATTTGGAATGACGTCTATAAACACAACAATTTTCATTAAAACTTCTTCGTTTAGATTCCATAATTTGAAGAGTACCTACAGTCTTGAGGAAGACTAATTTCAGTAGGTATAGCAATGAGGTTATATAATTAAACCATAAAGTCGAAAGCCAAGTACTTTTCACTGAATTAATTGAAACAAATCCAATAAGAGTTTTGTATTGGGAGATAAGTGCTTTTTTTTTTCTTTACACTTGAAAGAGACAGCACTTTGCTGTCAAAACGTTGTGTTTCAAATTGATTTGTGTAGAACTTATCTTTCAATAAAACATATTTATTATTAAAAATGAGTTCTAAAAAGATTTTTCCTCCATTAGATGCAATAAGAATTATTTTAGTGTGAAATTTCATCCAGACAATCTCAAAAAAACCACTTAATAAAACCAGTACCATAACATAATGATCATATGGAAATTAAGGTTGAATCCACTTTACAATATAGTTTCGCTTCTAACCGCTTGGTGGCTATAGGTTTTAGTTACCAATATTCGAGTGACTTTTGGAGCTCGAATTGTAAATATTAAGATTTCATCAAACTACATATATATTTCGATGGTCAGTTCGTCATCAAAGAAATTTGACAATTTTGGACAGATAGCAAATTAATTCTGGATCATGACAATATCCCTAGAACTTGAATCAGGCTTAATCAATGGTGAGAATAACGTTCCCTATCAGAAAACAATTATATGAGAAATATTACCTAGTACCTATTTCATTGTAAAAATCACCGTCTGAATGAGAACTCACAACAAAATTGTTCTTACAAGAATGTAATAACTACATTAAAGTCAAGCATGGAATTCCATATTTTCCACAATATTAGTTTTACGATGTATTTTGAAGCACTGTAATGTAATATGCAACAAGAACAAATTATTTTCTGTTCTTCTAATTCATTCAAATAAATAAAAACAATTTTTTGGATAAGCCCACTCCAATTTATTGTAAATGAATCAAAAAATTCATCATTATTATAGTTTTATTTTTTATGAATGCATCCCTATTCCAATTCTACTATATCAATCTCAATAAATTGTTCAAGCAGGATATAAATACATTCTACAAGAATATCAAAGGCATCAAGACATATTCTTAAGTATCGTATTGATACAAATTTTTCTTCAACTCTTCTTGTAGTGATCACAGAATAATATTCATTGTAAGTCATGTGTTCAATGTAAATTGAATAGGTTACATTCCAGTGGTCTCTCAAGGCGATCCATTTTTAGTAGATATGAAATCATGGTCGAAAAATGGACTATCAACATTATCGTCTAAAATTTAAAAAATAAGCGGAATCATGAGAAAATTCGGATTCCCAAAGTTTTCCAATTCCGTAAGAAGCCAAAGGAATTTGATCTGCAATTAAGGCGATGACATTAATTTTTTTTAGGATTCTAAAGAAACCATTATATTGAATCATCTAAGAGAAGCGACTATGTATGTTATCAATAGAAATGTTTATTGCAATAGAACAGTGCGTGGGTTTAAACGTTTATCTTCATCTCCGGATTGTATCCTTACCCATTCTATCTATCAATATACTTCCAATTATTTCCTGGCATGGGAAAACATTCCTCAACCATCCTGAAAGAGAATGAAATAGCGGTGGATGAATATATTTTGATGAGCTTGAAGCGGTCGTTGTGCATCTACGAAATTACGTCAGCTTCAACTTTCATATGAAACATTAACATTAACTTTAATATATTATTCTACATCCTATCAACAAGCTATACCCAAATTTCCACCGAATCAAGATGATTTTTTGACTTTATTGCTTGTACAAAGGTTCAATTTGCTTGTACAAACACATAATTCGATGCTTGTCCATATTGATCTGACAACTGAATTGTATAATAAATGTTTGTTAACCAATACGCTACTGTATCCTTTTAAGCTTCAGGTATATTCTTTTTAGTCTCTTAATCATGTGAAGATTCCGAATAAATCTATTTTCCAAGTACATTCTTGAATATTGGGGAGGATTGGTGGTTGTGTGCTGCCCAGAGGTAAACAAAAAAACATTGCTTTTTCTGAAGATGATTTAGATTCGTTGATCTTGAATCTAAATTTTTCTGTCCATGTTTGTATTTCTTTCAGATGATTTTGTAGTACAACGGTTGAAGCTTCTGGATATTCATTAGTTGAGATGATTACTGTACCACCAGCGCCTATTAATGCAGTGTACAGTTCATAAAATATAAGGCATATTAGACTGCTCTGCGATACTCAAGATTTTATTGGGAAATTGAAGAGAATATCTTCGTCAACCCTTGCTCCGAGTTCTCTATTACTGTCAGACTTTATCGAATGTCTGGTGAATCTCTAAGAAAGCAGTACAAGCAGTACAATAATGATTGACTGCGGATTTGCTGGGTGATCGAGTGATTTTTCCGAATATTATGGATGAAAATGGAAAAAAAGCAACTGTGAGAAATAATTTTGTATTCCATTATCTTATTTCTATTATGTTATTCAAGTCCCATTCTCATAGGATATATTTCATTATATATTTAATAACAACAATAAAAAGTATGTTTTGACGTGAGTATTTTTTCGCGTGAAATAAATCTAGCAACAGCGTATCTAGAAGCTGCCTGAAGTTCACTGAATACAGTGTTTATCTGACTCCATGGATATACATACTACCAAGTTGAAATTTTAAATCCTCTGCTTCCATTCCGGATACATGATGTTATAATTATTAGTTCTATTGAAAATTTTGATCCCTCATACGTTCTTGTACAAAATATTTATTTATTTTTTGTGTTTTTCGTATATTACTATATACTTAATATAATGCTTGCCATTCAACACCCTTTTATAGATGAATATATCTAAACTCGTATTTTGATATTATTTCGATTGAATTCTAAGCTCCAATTAAAAAATGTCATGTTCATGTTATATTAGGGTAGGAAGCGTGAATAGTAGATGTATTTATTAATTTTTTGGTTATATTTCACTATTCGATAACTTGACAATTTTATTCTTTGTTACTGAACATTCTTGTAATGGATCTCATACTGGACTTGAAAAACACCTCGATTCGTTCTTGTTCCGATTGCATTTGACGTTGCGAAACTTCTAGGAGTAGGACAATTTCAAGCATGACTAAGAAATATTTTAGTGAATTTTTTATAAATTAGATTAAAATATCTACAAAACTTCTCGTAAAAATACCTTTTCATAGTATTCACATGAATTGTATAATATAAACTACAGTTTTCTGTACTTTTGTCTCTTGAGTTGTGGTTAAATTATATGAAAAAATATGTGTTTCACAACAGATCTCATATTGACTACAATATCAACTTTCAAAAAATTCATCGCACAAAAACTACATGTCAGATCTTTCAAGAGAAATTAATTTGTATATATTTATCACAGATTGATAAGATACTAAAAATTCAGTTCTTTATTTCTACATTGCTCTAATTATTGTATAACCTCAGTACGCGTTGTGAGAGATGCTGAACAACCTAATAACAAAACCGCTATTAAATACTCGAATTTTGTGGTTTGAGTTACGTTGCTTCCATGTTTAAAAAGCTTAATACTAAGAATTCCATAGATTACTAAAAATTCTAATCCTTCTTCAAGATACCTACAATTTTAAAATATTTGTTTTCAGTGATGAGTCAACCAGCCACAATAGGATTATGATATTTTCCGACTCTAAGAGTAGCATATATCATTCATATTTTCTTCAAACAATAAGCCATTTGTGAGGACTACAAATTACAATTAAATTTTTCACCACTAGTAGCAATGAAGTGTAACATAATACTCTATTGTTCTGACTGTGATAGCTAGAAATTAATGACTGAATAGAAATATAATTTACTCGATCGTCAAAATTCTGCAGCACTCCTACGTTGGGCTGCGAATATTATAAATTGTGGAGTGAAAAATTACTTTACGCTCTTCATATGAGATATACAATTTCAAATTGCAATTTCTATAGAACAAGAATATTTCATGTTCTAAGCAATAGCATAAATTAGTATAAAAAGTATTGTTTACAATGAAAGAGAATAAATTTCATTACTACAAATGATTGTACCAACGGCTACTCAAATGAAGTTTATAGTTGCTATGGCAATATGAACTCATTTAGTAAGAGCCTTGAATCCATCTGGTTAGAATGCTTCTTATGCCTTTCTTCAAATTCATCCTGAATCCCCGCGAAATACCTGTTAACGTGAGAGCAACATGCTTGAAGAAACTGACAAAATTATAAGTATTCATCAATCATCGGAGGATATTCAGCTAGAAATTCTTTATAATAGTATGAATAGTATGACACACCCAAACGAATTCGAATATTGTAAATGTATAGTCCCATTTGTAGATTGAAAGATGCAGTAGAGGCTATCCCTAATTCTACACATTTTTATCTTGCGTAATTTTCAATTCATTCAAAATGAGAATAATTTCATTCAAATTTTCAGAGCTGACTCCTAGTTATGGGAACCGCAATGATAAATACTTCAAATTTGAATCTACTCCAAGTTATTTCACTCAAGTTATATTTAAAATGGTTGTGAATGTACTTTCAGGGTATTAAAAAACTAAATCTTACACAGTTAACAAATTCAACGTCATGCTCCAATAAGTCAAAATAAATTGGTTATGAATCATAATATATTCTTATCATAAACATTGCTTGTACGATTTGTCTATAAATCTTATCGCCAAGTAACCTATAAATGTCTTCAAGCTTGCTTATAATAATTTATGGTCTCAATCTAGTATTAAAGTGAAACAAATACTTCAAAATAAAGGGAAAAAGAAAAAATCCATGAAGTATATATCCTACCTCCGTCTCGTCCGAACTTTCGTTTCTTTTTTGAGCCACTGGAGGAGCTGGACTTCTGGCCGGACGGCTTATCACTTTTATCCTTGTCCTTATCCTTTTTCCATCGAATCAACATAGTCACACGGTTATAACGAATCTTCTAGTATAAAATAATCGTTTCGTCGGCACTCAACTTGGACGAAATCGTTATAAACATCGCGGTAAGATATTTATCACCAGAGAGGATCCATTGCTGATGTAACGCTCAAGAATGACTTATGTTCCATTTAGATGTTTATTAGATTGCCGAAAGCTTAGGCCTGAAATATTAACAGCAAATTCCTCAACGAGTTATGAGCGAGGAAAATTGTGATGGTAAACAGGAATATTTATAGAGGATAATAACGTCAGTATATGTCCAATAAAGACTGAATGAAAAATGAGCTAGACGTATTTAGCAATTTAACATTTTTTTCCATACAACTCAAATCGAAACAAGAAACACATCAACCAAGCTGTTTCTTGTTCACAAAATATCGAAATATAAATCCAAATATTTTTCAATTGTTTTAATATCTTCATCAGAATATATCAAATTGAATTAGTTTGTTATTGTTTACCCCGATCCCATGAAATGAACATACATAAAAACATAATTATATTCTTCAGAATCAAAGAGAAAAATTGTAATTATAAAATTTCGTACTTATTCAGCACTTGTGTCACACCCGATTGCCATCTCTTGAATCGTTATTTTTGACCGATATTTCAAAATAAGTATTTCCCAATAAAATGTAACAAAATTTGACTTCTTAAAAGTACAACATGACGCTATGTAATTTTTATGAATGATTTAGAGTAACGTGTTCTGTTAGTTGTGTGAGCATAATATTCTGATTATATTATGGTAATTTACCATTGAAATATTCAAGAATTTTCTCTCTATGGTATTTTTACACAACTTGTATCAAAAATTTGATCATAATGTTCGAGTTATTGGAATCCAAATTCTGACTTCCTTGTAATCACAAAAATAATTGCTCGATAATAATAATATTGTTTACTTTCTCAATTTTTTTGATCAAGTATAGCTTATCACATGTACCTCTACACGAGTAAATCGACTCCAAATCCTAGTAAGTATGCTAAACAGAAGCAAATAAGCTATCTACCCTAACATGTAATACAGACCATGGAATAAACTTGTTTTCATCTGTGTTCAAAGTGCATTTCAATAAATGGAGTGCGTTCCAAAATAAAAAATATGTTTTTGCTTAACATAATTCCCATCATCCTCTTCTCACTTTGAAGATATTTGATTATTAAATTGATGAAAATGACCGCGTAAATATTTGAGAAATTCATAATTTTGTTTTGATTGTAATTTCAAGCGTGTATTAAATTGTACTGAATTTTCCGAATAATTCAGATCTTCTCCATCCCCTTTGACTTAAATGACATTTCTATATTCGTCATGATGTGTCAAAAATATAATCTGATCGATAGCATCATCAAACAATTCAATAATTATAAATGTGGTGTTACTACAGAATATTCAATTCAACAGTAGATATTTGGAACATACATCTCTTCTAATTTATAGGTATACACTTTATGAGGTATGATATATTATGTGAGTTATTTTTTCCGTGATAAAATCAGGCATTCAGTCAAAAAAATTATTTTTCTTTTTCAGTCCGACAGTTTTGACTACTCCTTAGTCATCTGCAAAAGCGCCTCAAATTTTCGATACATTATTGCTATTGTGATTCTAAAAATGGTAAACTTACAAAAGAAATTATTGTTTTTTTTTAATTAAACATTGATTTTTAACACGATATTTAAAATGAAAGGAAATAAGATTTTTCCTGAAGTCTTCTGCCATAACCGACTTCTATGAAAGTTGCTGGCTAACTACCCGTTGAAAATAGTGCGTACATGCGTAGTCCAAAAATTACTATTTAGCACACGTAACAAGAAGCGAGACAAGAAGTCTGTTGTGGGGTCAACTAATAAAATGAATTTTGGTATCACGCAAGCTGTCAAAAACGTAAACAACAACAAGGAAAATTTAAGCTGTGAAATTTAGAAAATGTTGTTGTAAATTGTGCTAAGCGCTACAGTATCAGTCTTCTCGTTAATATTATGTGCAACATTTCAAGCGTTAATCTTTTATTCAGAATAGTTTCATTGTGAAGAATTTTAGTTTAATCGAAGTTGAAGGCATGCCCAGTGTTCATACATAAGGAGTAGGTAGTCAAAACTGAATAGACTGAAAAATGAAAACAAAATTCTTAACTGAATCCCTGATTTTATTACTGAAAAAATAACTCACATCTATCACTCTAGTCAGCATAAACAACATCATATATTATGTCTGATATATAAAACCTCAAAGGCTTGTAACTCCTTGATTGAGATAACTCGAACCTATGTTTTTTAAATCTAAACCGAGAATCCGTTGAATTATTCGACAATCTAAATGAGCAATTCACGGAATATCCAGCAGCCAAGTCCTCATAAATATTCGAGATTGTAAAAAAATCAAATGTGATAAAGTTTTACACTTCAAAATTGATGAGATACAGGATTTCCAAATGGTTATCAATACTTGCCACATTAACTGGAAGTTTTGAAATTGTAGCTTGATCAGTAATATTGGATTTGTGACATTATAACAATTAACACACTCACATTTACATCTTTAAGCTAATCTGGTAAGCATTTTCAAGGAACAAAAAAGTGTGGCTAAATATTGAGACACAGTTGCATGAAGCATATTCAACCACATTCTCAATTATTTGATTACGTGTATATAACCTTTCCTTCTAATATTTCAATGCTAATAATGATATTCTCATGTATGATTTTATACTATATACAACTTACAATTGCTATTTCGATATTACAAATAAGTTCATCATTCTTGAAATACAGTTTTCTTGAGGAAACGTCATTCAAAAATTGATTTAATAGATCAGCAACATGTTAACAATGCTTTATGAATGTTGAGAGGATAACTTAATGTAAAGATATCGTAGAGCTTTACAAAGAACTGGATGACAGATCCTAGGTAAAACTTTCCTCTAGCTAGAATAGCTTCTGATTAATTTAGGTATATAAGAAATTACTTGTGTTAATTTTGGATAAATATTCAGTGTCATACACCTATATGAGTGAAAAAAATTATGTACAACAAAAAAAGTTCAATTCGCTCCGGCATATAGTCTTGTTCCCATAAATCAAAGTGAGAAAAATTTACTCTTTCTCTCCAGAAAAAAAAATTCATATACAATAGAATACATCCAGCTCCCAAGGTATGATATCAAATTCATCATAGTTTTAATTTATATCGAAACGTTAAAATTAAGCTGTTTTCATGCAATACATGTTTTCGAACATAAAATTCTATGAATACAAGTTTTTTTGTTCCATTCTGTCAAATATGGTATTTGACATGAAAATTTAAAAATTTGTACATTAAAATCAACTGACAAATTGAAATATTGCAAATTGATAGGAACATTTTTTTTGTGAGAACTTTCAAGTCAAACGACACATTTGACCGTTGAAAACGAAAAGTTTCGTTCAATTTTAGAATTGGAAGTGATCTGAATCATTAATGAAAATTATCAAATTTCACTTTTTAGAATAGTATGCAATTAAAATTGAGAAATTCTCGGTATAAATCAAAATTTTGCACGGTCTTATGAATGAGACTTTCTTCAGTTGAGAAAAATTGGATAAGAAAATTGAAAGACAAACAAAAATACATAAATAACAAACTATGCAGAAAAACTTGAAAAATATATATCCCTCAGTAGGATCTTCCTGGAAAAAGAATAATACAACCTTTCTGTGTCTGAACGTAAGATCGTGACGTATATAACCTGTTATTGAACATCCTGTAGATAGAACTTTTTTTCCTACAAAGTTATGTCAACAAACAACATACAGAATAGTACAATTTTCAAATTTTGTCATGCTGTTATTAATCAAGCGCTGCTGTGACGTCAACACGCATGTTGGCAATCAAAAATTAGTGCATGAGAGATAGAAATCATGGCATAACTCGACTTGAAATATCAGAAAAAAAAATTCTGATGTGTTCGTGAAAGAGCAGTCAGATAATTTGTCAGAGGTTCACGAGTTAATGATTACAGATTTTTTCTCGAAGTATTTTTGAACGCGTGTTCAGAGGTAGGACCTTATTATGAATCTTTCTTTTGACAGTATAACCTCTATTTTTGTGTGCAAAGTGTAGTAAAATATTGTTTGAATAATTTATCAATTTCAACCCTTATGTTGAATAACTGAAATGTCTCAGCCAATCTCCAGTGTTGACCTATAAAACTTTTATCAGCATAGTATTTGACTCTGTCGCGTCAAAGACCTTAATTATAAGTCAATGTTTATGTGTTGAGATTTTTGGGATACCATTTTTATTGTGTAAATTCATATTTGTGTCATACTACAAGGAACTGACCTAATATACCAAATGTGATACCACGTCCTTTTCCCTCTTTCTTCGTACCGTCCTTGTTGAGACATTTATTAACAACTAATTTGATTCACGATGACTGCTGTTATCACAGCCAGATACAATACAATATTAACTTGCCTTTCCGCCTTTTTTTCTTTAGAATCAATATTTAGATAAAACTTTTATCAGCATAGTATTTGACTCTGTCGCGTCAAAGACCTTAATTATAAGTCAATGTTTATGTGTTGAGATTTTTGGGATACCATTTTTATTGTGTAAATTCATATTTGTGTCATGCTACAAGGAACTGACCTAATATACCAAATGTGATACCACGTCCTTTTCCCTCTTTGATTCACGATGACTGCTGTTATCACAGCCAGATACAATACAATATTAACTTGCCTTTCCGCCTTTTTTCTTTAGAATCAATATTTTCTTTCGCTGACTACTGAAAACGATGCTATAACTAAGCACCAACGTGCATAATGACGTCACAGCAACATGGCGCTTTTTCTTGACGTTTCAAAAGTCGTTCATTTTGGAATCATGCTCGATAATCATAACGATTTTCTTTAAAAAAAAAAAATGCCAATAGTTTTTCTAATGTGCGTCGAGTTCATTTTCAAGATTTTTGGAGAATCGTGGAAGATCCTATTGCAAGTTTCATTTTTGCACAGAAGCTTCTCGAATTAGTCACGAAATAAATCATTTTTATTGTACTTTTTTTGTTCATGTAGAATGTAGATAATTCCATGAAATATATGATATGATTTCAGAGTTAATCGAGTTATAGATTCATTAGCAAAATTTAAAATATTAAAAGCCCAGATATATTCCTGATTCAGAAGATCACAATTACTTATTGCAGCGTATAATACATTTTTCAAGAGAATGAAATTTAGAACACGAATCAAAGGTGAGTGTTATAATCATCCATACAGCCATTAAACGCAAAACGAGTACTATAATCAATCTACTATAATTTATCTACTATTATTTTGTTTCAAATTTGTTTGGAAGCTATTAGAATTTGATATATTGACATTCCATTGCAAAAACATCCACATATTGTTAGTGAATTAAATTGAATAAACGTCACAGTTTTTGTGGAAATGAGGCTATGAAACAAAGAGTTATTGCTGGAATTGCTCATTTATTTAAAATCAAATACATAATAGATGTACTAAACTACTCATACATAAACATAAGTTTTTGAACGCTCAGATTTTGGACATCAGACAGAGGCGAAATATAACTAGGATATCTACTCTTTTGGACCAAATGCAAGTGAACAAGTTCTATCAATGATACAAATTCACATATCTTCCTCTGTTTTGACAAAAATAGGAGTTAAACAATCACACAACTATCAAAGGCCTTTCTCTTACATCTCTTTAAATAACAGAGCCATAGAAAAAAGAGATTTTTCCAAGTTTTCGAATCGGTTTCTTTTTTTGAGATCATCATTATTCGCTAATAAGTTTCTGTTTGATAATGTAGTACAAGTTACTGTTAAAACTAAGGGTTCTTGTGTTGCTGTATACTAGTATTTTAGGTATCTATATATGTCAATGCCACGTATACTTTTCTCTTTTTGACAAAATAAAAGTTACCCTAGTATATAAATGTACATGAGAATGGACGATAAAGTGTGAATCTTGCGCGAGACTAGAATATTCAATGAGCGCGGTTATTTGAAAACACAGTTAATTCCATCCGAAATAACGTATAAATCATGGAACGTTTATATCAACCGCACAATTTGGGTGAATAAATTGAAAAAAAATCTCAGCTAAAATACAATTCATTCTATCTTTCATTATAAATACCAAATACGTAATATTTTACAAGGAGAATGAGATTAACACAAATATTAGGGCTCGTGTTAGAGTATAGATGTACTTATGATGTGGAAATTCAACTGAAAATTTAAAATGATATACATATTGCAATCAAGTAATCCTAATACCTATTAAATTTCGTTTTCTCCCAGCCGTATAGAATTATTGATCATAACTACCTCTAATTATATTTCCAGTATCATTATTAGTAAATAAATTTGAAATAGTGAATTTGCCGTAAGCGGCTTGTTTTCCAACAAGAACGCGTGCCCCAAAATCATTTCTTATGAAACTTATATTCTAATATACTATTATTCGTATGTAGCTGACCTACGATTATTCAATCATACTATATGTATATAGATTTGACATTGAATAGACGGTAAGAATTGAATTTCCAGTTATAAATGTATTATTTCAAATTATACAAAAAAATCATGGGTCATTTCAGATTGTTCGAGTACATATATTTAAAAACATTTACAGGTGATGTAAAACCTCAAAGTCATGACTTCTGACAAATATGCGGCACTTCCATCAAAAATTTTAGGTTCGCATTAAACTGCAACTGAATCTTTCAGATCTGGTTTATAATGGATTCAATCCAGAGCTTCACAATTGAAAAATCAAGTTCAGAAACATAAAATTTTGCACTTTTGTTGTGGATTTAATTTACCAAGTTTCAAACTGAGTCCCGACTTCAACCAATTGAAAATAAATATTGATTATCACAGCAAAAAATCAATTTACTACCTGTCAAATATGATTGAATCATCAGCCGTAGCAGTATGAAGTAATCCACACATGTAGTAAAATTAAATTTGAGTAACTTATTTTATCCTCAATCTGAAGTAAGCATTATGTCAAATATTTTAGGTTTCAATAAGATCTATCTACCTATTCTAATCTAGTTTCGATACATCAATATATAAAGAATTACGTGTACAAGATGGATGATGGCATCTCATGAAAAAAATTATTGCTAACACTTTCAGCTGTACAAGTAACTATTGAATATATTTTGAACAAATGATATAGAAAAATTTTGTTTTTATCGTATGCTATACAACATTCGGTTATTACTACATCACTTTTGGCTTGTGTCCCAAATTAGATTCTTGTGAAATATAGCCTACATTCTATCTACCTTGTTGGAAAAATATACTATTATTCTATAGAGTAGTTGAAAAATACATACTTCTGTTATTTAATTCTTTTAATCTAAAAACCGTTGATGAATCACTTTCTGCCCAAAAAATCCTCGATGTAGTTCCCAAAGAAGCCACATATACCTATACAATTGAATTCACACCGATACATTCATAGAAACCACATATACGTGAACCCCTCACAAACGGCTCAGAAAACATTAGTGACAGATTTCCCTTCCGACAAATTTTACTATGTGATCCATCAACAAAGGCAAATGATGTTAAACACATAGCGTGAATATGGACTTATGGTAAGAGTGGGAGTGACGCGTGTGTAGAGTCAACCAATCAGTGTTTAGAATACAGGATATTTAACTTGGTTTGTTTTTGTAATAAATTGGAATAAGAGGGGCATGGGTATTCAACAAATTGAAGTTATAAGCCAATGTGCCAGGAATATTAATATGGTCCGAAGAATTCAAGCTAATGCAGTAATTTCTGAAACATTATCACGAGAATAATATCTTTGTCGTATTCTTGATTGGTGAATATGCAGTATTTTTTTTATATTATATTCTCCAAAAATTCCGCCACGTAGAGTGTCAGATAGGAAGATCGAAGATCAGTGAGTACAATTTTTTTTTACAAGTGTCTCCAATTTCAACTCTATTTACTCTTTTGGATAAATAGTCGACGACTTTTTGAAAGTTGAAACCAATAGCGATAAATATCCGACATTCTAATTTTCTGAAGGAGAACCAATGAATCCATAAGTTTTTCACAACCCTTCCGTGGGCAATAAAAACTGATGAAAATGACTCACAAAACAGTTTGAAATCTAAGATATTACGGAAAATAATGCAAAAGCAATATCCATATATATTTTTCAAGTTTGCTGACTGAATAGTAAATGTTCACTCCCCCTTTCCAGAGAAAAATATTTTTGTAGAAATATTTCCACTTTATTAAATACGAAACTCATTAAAATCAGTAAAACAATAAAAACGGAAAAACATGCTGATTCCTCTTTCCCTACAGTAAATCAAGCGTAAAGTAATCGGCCAGCTTTAAAATACCAACACACATATAAGAGGTTGCGCGCTCAACTATACAATCTCATGGTTAATAGAAAGTTAGGTTAGGTTGCCGGTATTTACTGACGCTTGGATTTACTCGCCGAAATGGGCGTTGAAGAGATAAAACTAATCAAAGCAGATATTTTGACAGCTTCTATCATAACCAAAACACATATGATAATTATAAACAGATTTGTTATTGGACCGATTCGTCGGAAATAAATGTTAGATTGCTAAATATATTTGTAAGAGGATTAAAAATATAACAGAACATAAAAATAGGACGTAAATTGTAATACGAACCCTTTATAATTAATAAAAACCAACAGTAGCACTACTCACGATCCAGACCTAAACCAAAACAAAACAACGACCGAAAGCCAAGAATCTTGAATTATTCTTCCGGAAACAAAGATTAACTACCACTCTTTCTCACTTCGCGAACGAATGAAATTTTTGACATTTTTAGGCCGTAAGTGGGCGAAGCAATTGCGATGCACGCAGACCGGACTGATTCCGGATTACAGCATCCTTCGGTGACGTAGGCGACCAGAGCGGGAGGACCAATCGATAGCATGAGACGACGCTAGCGCCGGCTAGCGGAAGAACAATAAATTGCAGCACACCCAGAGAGGTGAACGCCCTAGCCCGGGGAATATTCACGCAAGTTGATCTCGACGTGCGAGGAAATCTCACTGAGTGAACGATGTCTTGACGCATCGCAACTCAATCCGTTGATGTAGAACTTAAACCAGATTTGACTGCAGGTTTGCAGTTCTAAAAGATGTCAGTGCTGCGTTGATTACTACTGTAGCTCTATATTTCTAGCAAAAGTCGTTGCTTTATAAAATTATGACTCCATTTTGGTTGATTCTATGCCTTTAAAGGTAACATGACTAACATTTATTAGAAATGTTTGACACGAAAATATATTAAAATAAGAATTAAGGGAATATGGAAAAGCGAGACTGAAAGATCCTAAATTTATCAAGTAAAAGATATCCGCATTGAAACCAAAGATTCGTATATAAATTAGCTTATTCATTCAATAAAATATTTTGCGATTCACCGTGATTATATATGTTGATTCTTGAATGTTTTAAAGCAATATAGTAACTTGCTTCATCATACTCTATAGGTACACTGTCCACAAAATACTACTTGTATAAGTTTTATGTCCTAATATGACTTGCAAAAAAAGCTCTACTAATTATAAACCTTCAGATATAGATACATGGTTCTAATGACAATCTTGTCTTGTTTTTACTTACTTGTACAAAGTAACAAGTGAGTATTGTGAGACCGACAAAATTCACCTATCGAGATTTTGATGGAAATATCCGTTTTGAGCATCCCTGAATCCATTTTGACTATTTTTGGCTTGATGTCAGTACGTATGTTCGAGCGTGAGTGCGTGCGTTCGTTCGTACGTGCGTACGTTCGTGCGTAACTCGCAAATCTCAAAACTGGTTTAATGTATAATGTAGAAATGTTGTATTTAAGACTGATATAGAGTCTGGATGTGCACCTCGCATTATAGTTCCACTCGTCTGTACCGGAAGTGCACTTTACTTGAAACTTTTTTCGAATTTTTCTAATAAATCCAGAATGATCAACCGTAGGGTGCTGAAATTCAGTATTTGAACTTGATGCTGTATCAGAATGACCATCTGCTATTTTTGTATAAATCGGCCAAGCCGGAAGTACACTTTACCTGAAACTTTTTTTGATTTTCCGCATAAATCCAGAATGAAGGAAACTGGAATTTAGCATTTGGAATTGCTGTAGTATCTTAATGGTCATCTTCTATTTTTGTAACAATCGGCTGAGCCGGAAGTGCACTTTACGTGACAGACTTTTTGAATTTTCCGCATAAATTCTAAGCAATCAGACGTAGAATACCCAAATTTTGTATTAGGCGTTTATAATATCTAGTTTTACACCTTGCACTATGATTGCTATTGACTAAGCCGGAAGAGCACTTTATTCAAAACATTTTTTGAATTTTCCGCATAAATTCAAAACGATTCAACGTAGATTGCTAGAATTTCGTATTTAGGACGATTATACCGTCTAGATTCTCATATCCTATTTTTATTGAGATTCACCGAGCCGGAAGTGCACTTTACTTGACAGTCTTTTGGAATTTTTTGCATAAATTCGAAACGATCAGGTGTAGAATATTGAAATTTGGTATTTCAGTCTGCTGTAGCATTTGAATGATTGCCTACTATTTTCATAACAATAGACTGAACCGGAAGTGCACTTCAGAGGAAATTTATTTTTTAATTTTGCGCATAAAGTCAGATCTAGTCGTAGAATTGTGAAAATCAGTACTTAGGAATGTTGTAGTATTAGAATAATGGCCTACTATAGAATTCAAAGTTGTAGTTAAAAATGGGGGCTACCGTTCAAGAAACTTAAGTTTTTTAACATTTTAGTTCTCAAATTTTAAAACAACTTTATACACATCCTATATTAATTGGATGAAAATCAGCAACAATATGGTAAACCTTATTCCATTATGAGCACATTATGCAGAGAATTAAATTAATCTATCAAAAAAATTTACAAAATGCAATTATTTTAGAAACTATTCAAAATAAATTCATAGTTGCACCAATAAAGTTCCATTAAAAAATAGGAGAAAATTCTAAGATATAATAAAATATAGGATGTTCCATTTAATATAAGGAATGTAATATCGACTTCCGGTATAACCGGAAGCGTCGCCATTTCGAAAATATGGTAAATTAACTCGGCTTCATCATTAAGGCTCATGTGTATACATAGTTCCAGCTTTTCAACTATATCAGTTCTGAAGATATCGATAGACAAGCATCGTCAAAAAACACGCTGTATAGCAAAAAGCAGAAACTGTTGCATTGATGGTTATAATAGTATTATCTAACGAATAAAGTTATTCGACGATTGAAAGAAATTATAATATCTACCTGAAAATTATATTTTGTTCCATAAAATTGAAAAATATGTAATCCAATTGAACACTCCGCGACGCGGTGTATTTTACTTATCATGAGCGCTCCAGTCTCAAGTTTTAGTTCTAGAAGTGATTATATCTTGGGTATTCAAAATCATACAAGCATTCAACTATTTGAAGAGTGAATCTTATTTTAACAATTATACTTTTTTTAAATTTTTCACATCTCTATATATAACATTCTGTCTTCGAAAAATTACATGCATTTCCGTCCTCAATAGAGATTTTATTGCACAGTTTTCCATACAAGCCAACTATTTTTATATTAAAAATTATATAAAAAAGTGTCTTTTTTCATACGATCGTGATGCCTGTATTATACGATACAATTTATTGGTCAATAATTTTCAAAAGTTGACCTTCAATTTATTGTTGTGTGTAATATGTCCAGAGTTTCCACAATTTTTTCTTGACCAAGTTATTTTTGAAATAAAACTGGCTCTATTTTTCACTAATATTCTGGGGTATTCTAGGGAGATTTTGTCGTTGCCAACATTACTCATATTAGTTATTTCGCGTCAAATGATAATCTTAGTGTTGACAAAGTATTATTATAATTTTATAAACAGTTGCCTTCAGTATATTAATTTTCTGTCATCTCTACTATCTCACTTTCTCTCTAAACACACTTTTTGAAGTTACGTCAAAAATTATAAGTTGGTAGTCCTTATTTTTCTTAACGAAAACTTGTATGGTACAAAATATTTTTAAGCTCGACAACAAATTATTGAAAACTTGACAGAAAACTTGGTCAATAAATTGTACCGTGTAATACAGGCATAAAAGTTATTCAAGTATTAAGGTCAGCAAGTACAGTTTACCGATTGAGAATAATAGTTTGGAGGCCGAGCCTGGGCGAGGTCTCCAAATATGCGAAATCGGTACTGTACTTATTGACCGTGATGCTTACAAAATTTTTTGCACGATTGGAAGATCCATTGAATATATGGATCTCAATTTTCTTTTTCAAATTGAGTTACTATTAATGATTTTTTATTCGCTGTCAGCTGTCATGTTTGACATTTTATTGTGAATTTTTTACTTACCGCCTTTGCCCATGGGCGGTAATTCAGCATAACCATAGTAACCACAGTTTTCCGTTTAAATCAACATATCACCTCAAATAGAGAGCCGGTAAACACATGAAAACGCTCGATCGTGCAAGAAGATATTTTTGCACGATTTGGCGTTTTCATATGTTTACCGGCCCTCTATTCGAGGTGGTATGTTGATTCTACCAGCAAACTGTGGTTACTATGGTTATGCTGTCTTACCGCCCATGGGCAGAGGCGGTAAGTAGAAAATCGTGGATTTTCACAAAAAATATTCGATTATTCATCTTCATTTGTAATTGAATATTCACAATAAATGATAAACTTGACAGCTGACAGCGAACAAACAATCATCAGTAGTCACTCAATTTGAAAAAAAAAAAAAGAAAATTCAGATTCATATTTTCGGTACATCTTCCAATCGTGCAAAAAAATTTGTAAGCATCACGGTCAATAAGTACGTACCGATTTTGCATAATATTATTTGGAAATCTCGTCAAGGCTCGGCCTCCAAAATATTATTCTCAATCGCTAAACTGTACTTACTGACCTTAATACTTGAATAACTATTTATGTATTCAAGGCTTATTCCTATGATTTTCAATTATTTCTTTCTAATGATTTTCACAATGATTTATTGAATAGTTTTATCACTAATCACTCGGTTACATGAATAGGAGGCACGGGTTGTACACTTTTGGTTCAACCAATGATTTTTGTATTCACAGCGCAAGTAGCTGGGGTCCACTCTAGCTACGCATCTTGCAACTTTGAGTAACATCAGGTGATCATTTTTCCACATTAGTGTTCGCTCCTCTATCATTCTATTATTATTATTATTATAAACTTTTTACATCTCTTAATACCCTTTTAGGTGTCGCGATTGTTCTTGTGTTAATTATTTTCATTGTTTTCTATTCTATCTTGTTGATTATCTCTTTCCATTTTTTTCTGTTCTCAGCTAACTTCTTTGCTTCTTGGCCGCTGATGTTATTTCTTGTTAATATCTCCCTTATGTTATTTTCCCAAGTCTGTTTTGGTCTTCTCCTTTTTTTCTTGTTTTGTATTCTTACATTCCACACTGCTTTTGTTTGTTTGTCTTCGAGCATTCTTAATAGATGATCATACCATGCCAATTGTTTTATTTTCTATGACATTATGAATGTTCTCTATTTGTACTCTGTTTCTTATATATTCGTTCTCTATTTTATTCATTATTATTTTATTTTGTAGTCAAATGTAAGACAAAAGTAAAATTTTTGTTAAGGCTCATTTACAAATTAGAATTAGTCTTAGTTTCGTGTTTTCTGTTTTGGTTTTAATTATTTTGTGGAAATTTCACCCTTGTTCACAAATCTAAATTTGGTTTTAGTTTAGACTTTTAGTTGACAAACGTACAGATGTTTGCAATCTCCAAACTTAGTTTTGGTTTTAGACTTAATGTTCACGTATTAGCCAATAGGAGAAAAGCATAGAATGGTGTTGCTTTATAGCTGTCCTTCTTCAGAATTATCAATCGAACTGTTTTGGTTGATTTTTAAATAACGTCTAGGGTTTTTCATGATAAGATCTGAGTAATTACACTTGCAAAATTAAAACTCAAAGTTCAAAAAAAAGTTACCAGATTCTAAGGTAAGTTCATTCAAATACTGACAATGTTAATATTTTTGGGCTTCAATAATAAGAACATACAAGATCTTATACGAATCATAATAGTAGATAATGCTATTACAACTAATCAACTTTATTGACTTACTCAAGACAAAAACAAGACTATCCTCAAGTATCGACTGGCACATTCATTTTTATCCATCACTTTCACCGTCGTTACTTCTAAAACTTTTAGACTAAAAGTATCCATAACAAATGTCTGTAGTGCTTAGCATGTGCTCTACGGGGTAAGTCTTAAATAGATTCACTATAATCAATGCAAAGTAATGATAATTTTTGTCAAGACAATTTATGTATTGTCTTAAAAATTATCTCCATACCTCATGTGATTTTGAGTTAGAATATAAACGGAATGTTTATGATAAGAATTCTGACAATATACGTCAAAAACAAGTTCAAATCATTATCGGTATTAAAAATCTTTTCGATCTAGTCTTCTACATATGCAGATCATATTGTTAATTTGAGCTGTGTACATAATATGAAGAAAACGAAGTGTGGGAATTCAGTCAAGAGTTTTATTTTTATTCTACTCTACAGTTTCGGTCCCACCTGGACCATCTTCAGGAGTGAAAAAAAACTCCTGAATATGGTCCAGATGGGACCGAAACTGTAGAGTAGAATAAAAATGAAACTCTTGACTGAATTCCCACACTTCGTTTTCTTCATATCATCTAAAAGTCAGCATCATCCACTACTTTCATTGTATACATAATATTCAATGGATTTTAAATATGTAAAAGAATGGAGGAGTCATTAATTTCTCAACATTAGTAGGTACTGGCTTGATTAAATAAGGTCCGAGATATCCACCTCCTAATAAATTTATTTGCACAATTGTTATCATAGTTATTAGTTATTATTCACCAAATAAATTTATTAGGAGGTGGATATCTCCGGTCTGAATCTTTCAAAAAGTAAATTAGCATCTAAATAATAATCAGCATCCAAATCTTAAATAAATAAAGAAATTGTTCTGTTATCTTTTAATACAATTATTAATTCTATAGTGATATAAAAAACCACTCAATCGCACTTCTATTAGTCATTAATAAAGCAAAAAAGTCAATGCGGCATATGCAGTTATATTTATTCATAATGGTTGTAAAAAATAAGTGGAACCATTTTGCTATCCATCATTAAAAAAATTGCAATAACATTGTGAATGAAAAGGCTGTGATTGGAGCATAGCTCTAGAAATACATTAGAATAACAAAACTGTTTTTAGCATCCTGTCTTAATAAGATTGCAGACTTAGGATATGGTACACATAACATGACCAGAGACCTGTTGCATAATAAAATACGAGTTAATATCATTAGTATTTCTACGTGTATTTTTATTAATAATATTAATTGATATTTTAGTATGCAATGGACTCCAGGTTGTTATCTTGGACTATTAAGCTATAAGGACGGCTTTGTTATCACTAATACAATATTAAAAAGAATATAATTTGGACCAAATTCTTCAAAATGTTCTGTTTTCCAATATATTTTATTTAATACACGTATCAGTTCAAAGATGTCTCTCTAAAGCATCTACTCTATGATAATACTTTCGCATTCTGAAGAACATAAATGACTCTTTTTATCTGACTCGGAAATTTTATTACAGGCCATGGTGGATAATTTATTTCAGTCGTCTTTATATACAAGATGGAATCGTTCTTTGCATTGCAAAATCATGAACTATTGTTTCCGTTCATATTATTAAACTTTGACAGAGCACATTATCAATTTAAACTTGAAATTATCGCGAATCACTGTGAGTGTACTGCTTTCTCCATCTATTCTTACAATAATCACATAAATTGAATACAATAATAAGTGCTATAATAACTATAAATATATTTCTTGTTAGACGTGACTACAAATTCAAATTCATGGAATTTTAGAAGTTATTTCCAACGGAGTAATACAAATCTATTTGAAGAACATGTTATCCATTTTCCGGACTATAACTCAATTCCAAAATAGACCAAAGTACAGTACAATAATCCCAAACATCATTAAATGAATGGTTCACCCAGAGCCTGATTGAAGTTCGACTCATCCCTACGCTACTATGAGATCGGCGTCTTCTTTTTACTGAAAAATCTAAAAATTTGAGTATGATTTTGTCAGAATGCACAATTGAAGGATTGACGTGAATATGCTACAAGCCGCTGCATCAGGCATTTTCGCATCTATACCACCTGCTTCTCAGTTTCTGATTACCTATGTTGTGTTCCTAGAACCCAGATAGCTGTTGAGACGCTCTTTCCAACGCTACGCGGCTCCTACATTTAAGGTTGGTCTTTGTAAGTTTTCTAGTGAGTTCACTACTATGGCTTAGTTGCATAAAGCATTGTTAACATATTGATTTTGACTAAAGTTTTGAATGTCGTCTGAACAAAAAATAATGATTATTAAGAATTATTTACTTGTTAGTAACTTTCAAATCAATTTTAAGTTGTATTATTGTGGAACCCTATACAAAAATATCATTATTTGCATTGAAATATTGAAGAGTAAGATTAAAAACACGTAATCCAATATTTGACAATGTGATTAAAATTAACAATGCATTATCGACACCTCTCTGCAGGGTGATATGATTCCATCAAATATGATGTCATATAGATAGGCGGTCAGACTCCGCAAGATTTCAGTGCGGTATTCATCATCATTTTTACCTATCACTGTTGATGAAAGTTATAGAACAGAGAGAGAGACATTTCTTAGCTGCTCCCGCCTAGTTTACTTTACCAACACTGCCTTCTATGACGTTATAAATTAGTACTTTTATCACACTCCAGAGAGCAGTAGCACATAATGTCTGTTGATATCGCGCTGTAAATATCTGAACCAATGACGTATTAACAGTAGACCCAGCACGCGGCATTTGTTTTGATGCAGGAGTAAACAGTGGGGTGAGGAGGGTAAACATCGTTGTATCGCAGGTTTCGTTTTTCATTTGAAAAAATATCAATTGTGAGATGTGGGAAAAATCTCGTTCTCTTTTATTTAGAATCAATTAATATATTATTACTTCTATTTTAACAAATATATTCATACAGTATAGAATAAAGGCGCGCACTTCTCAAACATAAATAAAAGCAGGCAAGCCGCATAACAAGCATGTTTTCTCCCTTCGCTTCTCAGAACCCCTCACCATGTAAGTGCTAACATCACAACAAACTGTGGACTGCCATAGGACGTGCTGGGTCTACTTTAATAATACGTCATTGATCTGAAGGAATTAGAATAGGGATCGAAACCTGAGTGCATGATCAGATCTAGCAATTCTATGTAAATATCAGATAAGTACTACTTGAAAGATAAATAAATAATTCATAACTAAGCAATTGTTTGCCATTGAACACTCAAATGACGGAATCAAAATACGAGGGTTTGATGATGCAGATATTTTTTTGTAAATTCTCAAACAAATCGATACATAAATATGTTTTATTTCAAAAAAGTTCTGAAAATGAGTTCTGAAAAGTTTTTTCCCACATTAAATCGATACATATCTACATACACACATATTAATCACATCTCCTCCTAAAAATGAAGTTGGCATGAACCTCATTTAGCATTCAGCCAGCAATCATTTTTCGTCAGATACCACTATCCAAACAAGCCTCTCTTGTTTCATCTTTATTCATAATTCTATTCATACAATCTCGTCTAGTCTTCCTACTTGAAAATTTCTTGTTACGCATCAAACCAACAATCATATTCATCCACCTAAATACACCACGCAGAAATCTAATTTACACATAAATTTCTCTCCATTTATGCTCCTACAGCCATGCTCAGTATTCACTACCATACATCAATTCAGATAAAAATACTCCGTTATATATACTCAATCTTGTATCCATTGAAACAAACACAATATACGCAAACGACCCTAGAACACCAAAAACTTACAACCTTCTTTCAGTCTACTAGTCAATTAATCTATCATTCGACATTACACTGCCTAAGATATACAGACTCATTCGCGTTTCTCCATTTCACACCATTAACCAAAACATTGCAATCTGTCACCATTTCATTTTTCATTCTTCTCATACACAAAAACATATTCATCAACATTCAAAATAAAATTTATTTTCTATTAAACTTCATGTATTCATCAATTATACTTCTCAATTATTGTTCTCCACTTCCACCAAAAACAGCAGCATTATCTACTTACGCTAACGCTAGCGCTGGTAAAATACTTTCACCAATATGTATTTCGTCTAAACCATTCAAAGCCTTTCGCAAAAGCATACCTATACACTAATTAACTAATTTAACAATCAAGGACGCTAGCCACAATTCTGTTTCACACTGATATCAATACTAAACCAAATATACCAATCTATCAATATACCATTAATTTAGATCAGTACCTGCACTTTCATCATCCAAAGTACAAATCGTACTCATTAAATCACCATTCATACCGTACTCAATGAAACAAAGGGAAAATAATTGATCATCACATCCTCTCTCAAGCAGGAATCCACTTTGCTTATCATTTATTTTAGTAATGTTCGCACTTTATGAATTAAAATTTCCGCCAACAATTTCCCTACCGCAACCCAGTATAAGCTTTTCGCTCGGATAAGGACAAATAACAGCCTTTTTTCAATTATCAGGAGCCACAAACAGAATGTAAATAAATAAACTAACCATACATTAATTATTCAACATTTATACATCAGATTTTCGTTCGTTAAACCATCCAACGGAGAGGTTTTTCCATTCTTTAAACAGATCAATTCATACCTGGCTCATTATTATCACAATTAGCTTCATTAGTACGACTAAAACTTGAACTACATATTATATATGGATATTTTATTCTTTTGTAAACGTTATTTTGACAACTACTATAGGTAGCTGAGCGAACGATAGTGTGAATGGAATTGTTGCAGTTAAAGTTGACATAGTGTTCTTAAAAGTCAAAATGAATAGTATATTATGCTACAAGGATCAAGCGACTGTCATTCTTGTCCAGGATAAATTTGGCTGCATTGGGTGAAGACAAGGGCAAAGCCCACGGCAGGGGCGAGGGCGAAGCACGAGGCGAAGACAAGGGCAAAGACCAAGGCGTAGCTCTGTGCAGCCAAATTTGTCCGTGACAATGATGACAGTCGTTCAGTGTCCGTGTTGCATACGATACTTTTTGTAACAACTGCACCGAAGTTTTTCAAGCTTTTTAAATTAATTTGGATGTACCGAAACTATCTTATCAATTTGACAAACAGATTTTTGCAAATGCAATCACAACTAATACAATGGAACATAACTTATATGATTTATTTTATTGATTGATATTTTTCACATTTTCTATGCTATCCCGCTCACAATAAATGCACATACTATAATGCTTTCTTTCAAATATCAATTTGACATATATCAATGAAATAAAAAATCTGACGTGAACATCACGTGACGTCCTTGTACATCATTGGATACATATATGATACGATGTGATTCTGTGTTTGATTATATATGTACACATATACATAAATATATATATATGCATATATATAATCAAACACAAAATCTCATCGTTCCACAGTTAATCGTTTTGGATTTACACAAGAGATTTTAAGAATCTGTCAAGTAAAATGCGATTTCAGCCAAGTCAGTTGCTATGAAAACAGTAGGCCATTATTCTAATACTACAACATTCCTAAATACAGATTTCAAAAATTCTACGACTAAAAAATAAGTTCCTACTAAAGTGCACTTCCGGTTCAGTCTATTGTTATGGAAATAGTAGGCATTCAGATGCTACAGTAGACTGAAATACCAAATTTCAATATTCTACACCTGATCGTTTCGAATTAATGCGAAAAATTCCAAAAGACTGTCAAGTAAAGTGCACTTCCGGTTGGGTGGATTCTGATAAAAATAGGATATGAGCATCTAGACGGTATAATCGTCCTAAATACTGAATTCTAACAATCCAAGTTCAATCGTTTTGGATTTATGCGGAAAATTCAAAAAATGTTTCGAATAAAAAGCTCTTCCGGCTCAGTCGATAGCAATCATAATGCAAAGTGTACAACTAGATATTATTAAAGTGCCTAATACAAAATTTAAATATTCTACGACTAATTGTTTAGAATTTAAGCGGTAAATTCAAAAAGTCTGTCATATAAAGTGCACTTCCGGCTAAGCCGATTGTTACAAAAATAGAAGATGACCATTAAGATGCTACAGAAATTTCAAATGCTAAATTCCAGTATCCTATGGCTGATCATTCTGAATTTATGCGGAAAACTAAGAAAAAAGTCTGAAGTAAAGTGCACTTCCTATTCAGCCGATGCAATCATAATGCAAGATGTACAATAAGATGTTATAGAAGTCCTTTATACGAAATTTCAATATGCTATGGCGGATCATTCTATATTAATGCAAAAAATTCGAAAAAAGTTTCAAGTTAAGTGCACTTCTGGCCTGGCCGATTCTTACAAAAATAGCAGATAACCATTCTGATACAACATCAAGTTCAAATACTGAATTTCAACATCCTACGGTTAATCATTTTTGATTTATCAGAGAATTTCGAGAAAAGTTTCAAGTAAAGTGCACTTCCGGTACAAACGATTGGAACCATAATGCGAGGAGCACAACTAGATCCTATACCAGTCTTAAATACAAAATTTCAACATTATACGTTCAACCAGTTTTGAGATTTGCGAGTTAAGCACGAACGCACGCACGCACGCACGAACGCACGCACGAAACTACGTACCGACATCAAGCCAAAAATAGTCAAAATGGATTCAGCGATGCTCAAAACGGATATTTCCATCAAAATCTCGATAGGTGAGTTTTGTCGGTTTCACAATACTTACTTGTTACTTTGTACAAGTAAGTAAAAATCCAACGGTCTATGATCCATGATCCATGATCTACAATCTCATTTTCACCCAGCGGACAAAAATATTCATTAATTCCCAGTCAACAGAGAATTAATGAAAATTGTTACCATAGTTTGGAATTGAGAACTTTCGAAGCAGAAGTCAGCTCAGTAATAGGGTACTTTCGGTGTACGTGTTACAAAAATATTTTTTTTTCCATTCAAAATTAGAAATATGAATTGATAACTTGAATTTCGATATTCAGATTTACTTCATTATATTATATTCACTAACAATAATAGATAAATGTGTTTTTTCATCTGAATACTCTCTCTCGTAGAATACAATCTGTATACTGAGTGTTACCTTACTCGAGCACTCAGAAGCAAATATAAATATTACCAAGTCTCAATTTTAAATTCACTTTCTTCAATTCGCATGTGCGACGGCATATTTATTTCAATTTATTTCAGTTTACAGTAAACTTAGTTTCTTTATGCGTTTTTGCCAATAATCTTGTTCTATTTCTTATGTTTTATGATGTTTGTCAATCCAAGTTAAATTTCAATTTTGATTCTGATATTATTAATGAGGAACCTCAATCCTCAATTTATCGATTTTTAGTTCAACAAAAAATAGGAACCCTCTTGAACTTGAAAAAAAAAGAAGCAGATTCGTTATTGTTCCGAATGCAACTGAAGTTGCCTGATTTCCACGTATAGGATTTGTCATTCTATTTCAGATAAGACTATAACAGATATTTTCGTTAATTTTTAATCATCTATAATTTCTAAACAGGGTGTTCTACAACTTCGGGTAGATACGTTAAGAGTATATGTTGTTTGATATGCTGATGACGAATCAAAAAGAATTTTTTTGAAATTTTGGGAAATTACGGGTCATACCCCTACAGCGTTTTCTTGGTACTGCACTGGACTCTCGCTGTCCTATCGAAAACCAGCAATACAAGTAGATAATAATCCAAATTACATAATACTAGTGAATCAAACAAATAAAATCGATTATTTTTAATGAAACCAATTTACAATTGATGATAGTTAAGCATATTTCGAAGATATTAATATGTAAAAATTAGTGTAACACATGAAATTTGGATTTATGATTATTATTACAGAAATTGCTTAGAACTTACGATGCCCAGGATACCGCCTTTGAGGAAAACATTCTGCATAAACACGCTTTCCACTTGCTAGCACTATGTCCCACTAATTCATTATAGCCAAACCCGTCCGCGACACTCATTTTTAAAACAAATTACCAGCTTTTGCATGAAGTCAACAAGTCAAGTGGGTATATGTAACATTCACCAAAGACAATGAAACAAATTATCTGCCCGTTTACTACGAATAGAGTATAATTATATTAACTTACTCATGACGCAATTCAATTATTAGCAATTATTTAATATTAGATATTTAATTTTATATAACCATCCATCCAGTGGCAGTGGCAACGGAAATTTTTTGACCGAGAACATGAAAATTAATTTTTCGAATTTGAAAAGGATTCTTTCAGATTAGTAATCCGCATACCAAAGTACATATACCGTTAACGTGTGTACCCGAAATTGTAGAACACCCTGTATAATCTAGGAAAATTGAATAATATAGAATAGTTTCTTGTATTTTTGCCTCTAGCGACTATGATTAAATTGTATTAAGAATGTGCATTTTACACGAAATACCCTATAGACAACATCAAGTAACAAATTTTTTATAAATTCATCATACAAAAACTGCAGGTCAAATATTTCTGGCAGAATTGATTTATACTAGTGGTCGCTCAGTGGTCGAAATTCGACCGTGATTCATTAAATTGCTTAGCTTGAACGTAATTGAATTTAACTCTTTATCCCAAGACGTTTTAGCTGAAATTAACTAGGTATTCAACGCTCTATCAGAATCTAAAATAAAAAATCTGAAGTGAACATCACGTGACTTACTTATACATCATTGGGTATATATATATATATATATATATATATATATATATATATATATATATATATATATATATATATATATATATATATATATATATATATCTATATATATATATAAATAATACGATGTGATTTTGTGTTTGATCATATGTATCGATATATATAATCAAACACAAAATCTCATCGTTCCAATGTTAATCGTTTTGGATTTACCCAAGAGATTCTAAGAATCTGTCAGGTAAAATGTGCTTTCAACTAAGTCAGTTGCTATGGAAACAGTAGGCCATTATTCTAATACTATAACATTCCTAAATACTGATTTCAAAAATTCTACGACTACCAACAGATCTGATTTTATGCGCAAAATTAAAAAATAAGTTCCTACTAAAGTGCACTTCCGGTTCAGTCTATTGTTATGGAAATAGTAGGCATTCAGATGCTACAGTAGACTGAAATACCAAATTTCAATATTCTACACCTGATCGTTTCGAATTAATGCGAAAAATTCCAAAAGACTGTCAAGTAAAGTGCACTTCCGGTTGGGTGGATTCTGATAAAAATAGGATATGAGCATCTAGACGGTATAATCGTCCTAAATACTGAATTCTAACAATCCAAGTTCAATCGTTTTGGATTTATGCGGAAAATTCAAAAAATGTTTCGAATAAAAAGCTCTTCCGGCTCAGTCGATAGCAATCATAATGCAAAGTGTACAACTAGATATTATTAAAGTGCCTAATACAAAATTTAAATATTCTACGACTAATTGTTTAGAATTTAAGCGGTAAATTCAAAAAGTCTGTCATATAAAGTGCACTTCCGGCTAAGCCGATTGTTACAAAAATAGAAGATGACCATTAAGATGCTACAGAAATTTCAAATGCTAAATTCCAGTATCCTATCATTCTGAATTTATGCGGGAAATTTAAAAAAAGTTTCAAGTTAAGTGCACTTCCGGTTTAGCCGATCGCAATCATAATGCAAGATGTACAATGAGATGTTATAGAAGTTCATTTATACGAAATTTCAATATGCTATGGCGGATCATTCTATATTTATGCAGAAAATTCAAAAATAGTTTCAAGTAAAGTAAACTTCCGGCTTGACCAATTCATACAAAAATAACAGGTAAATATTCTGATATTAGATCAAGTTCAAATACTGAATTTCAGTATCTAACGGCTGATCATTCTGGATTTATGCGAAAAATTCAAAAAAACTTTCATCTAAAGTGCACTCTCGGTACAGACGCTTAGAACTATAATGCGAGGTGCATAGCTAGACCCTTCACCAGTCTTAAATACAAAATTTCAACATTATACGTTCAACCAGTTTTGGGATTTGCGAGTTACGCACGCACATACGAACGCACGCACGCACGAACATACGTACCAACATCAATCCAAAAATATTCAAAATAGATTCAGGGATGCTCAAAACGGATATATCCATCAAAATCTCGACATGTGAATTTTGTCGGTTTCTCAATACTTCCTTGTACTTTGTACAAGTAAATAAAAATAGTGGTTTCCATTCAAAATTTCAGGATGATTTCTCCTCCATCGGAAGAGGGGAAGATCGTTGAGCTTTTACTCCAGACATTTTTCCATTCGGTGCATATATCTCGATATGTTCCAGCGAAAAATGATTTCATTTCCAGTGGTAAAATAGAATAGGACATCTGCATATACTTTTAACTTTATGCACTTCTTCTCCATATAAACTTCAAGTATGTCAAGTCTCACATTCCTTCGTTAGCAGATTACAAAGCTTTCTTCTCACGTAGAATTGAAATGGGACAGCTTATATATGATTTTAGCTACCTGCACTCCTCCATAGTAACTTCTAGTATGCCAAATATGACATTTCTTTGTGCGCCTGGTACAAAGTTTTCTCTTCACGTGGAGTTGAAATGACACAACCTGTATATAGTTCTAGCTTTCTGCACTTCTCCTCCATATAAACTTTAATTTCAGATTTTTGTACTTCTTCTCTATATAAACTTCAAGTATGCCAAATCTTACATTGTATTGTGCGCACAGTACAAAGTTTTCCCCGCGTAAAATTAAAATAGTACACCGTGTATACAGGATGTTTCACAACTTCAGACTTCAGATATATACGTTAAGGATATACATTGTTTGATATGTTGATTACGAGTCTAGGAGAATTTTCCTCGAATTCGAAAAATTAATTTCAATTTCCTCAGTCAAAAATTTCACGTTGCCGCTACCACTGGATGAATGGCTATGTAAAAGCTAATAATATAATACAATATTAATTATTATTAAATAACTGCTAATAGTTGGTTTGCGTAATGAGTGAACTAATGTAATTTCATTCTGTTCGTAGTAGGTCGACAGATAAATATCTATCTTCAGCAAATGATACATATCTATTCAACTCTGTCAAAAAGTTGGTGATTTGTATTAAAAATGGGTGACGCAAACGAATTTAGCAGTAATGAATTAGTGGACAGTGCTAGAATATGGAAAGACTAGCAAAGTGTGTTTATGCCGAACGTTTTCCTCAAAGGCGGCTTCCTGGACATGGTATGTTTCGAGCAATTTTCATTATAATCATCATGAATTCAAAGTCCATGTCATACAATTATTTTTACAAATCAATATCTTCGAACATAATCAAATATCACCAATTGTGAATTTATTGGTTTCGTTGAAAATTACTAAATTTTGATTGTTTATTTTGATAGTATAATGTAATTTAGGTTATTATCTAATTGTATTGTTAGTTCTCAATAGCACAGCAAATCCAGTGCAGTACTTAAAAAACGCTGTGGGGGAACTACCTGTAAATTTCCGAATTTTTTGAAAAATCTCTTGGATTCGTAGTCAGCATATCAGACAACATATACCCTCAACGTATGTACCCGAAGTTGTGAAACATCCTGTATAATTTTAGCAGCACTCCTTCTCTATATATACACTTCAACTATGCCAGATCTCATGTTTCCCTGTGCGCGCGGTACAAAGTTTCCTTCTCACGTAAAATTAAAATGGGACACCCATATATAATTTCAGCTTTCTGCACTTTTTCAATTAAACTTCAAGAATGCCAAATCTCACATTTCTCCGTGCGCAAGGTACAAAGTATCCTTTCCACGTAAAATTGAAACAAGACACCCTGCATATAATTTCAGCTTTCGGCGCTCCTTCACCATTTAAACTTCAAATATGCCTAATCTCACATTCCCTTGGGCTGTATTCCAGTTGGGCATTGTACCTGAGATAATCCCTTACAACCGAAAGGGTAGGTGTAATTAACTCTTCCAGTTGGGCATTTTTCTACCTGTATTTTTCTGTAGATAAGATAGTGAGTTCGAACTGCTTTTATTTGTATTCCGTCAAATTTCAATTATCATACGAGACTCTAAAGTTATGATACAATTGATTTTTCTGAAACTCCAATCGAATCAGCTTGGATGATTTTTCGGTAAGGTCGAAGACTGCATTTCTTTTGACAATATTACTTAGCGCCTGCCGTTCAATGTTTAATTCTTCTTCGTGACCATGAACTAAGTCACTGTTTATTATTTTAAACTCACGATTTGTGTATACTGTAACAGTACATCGATAATTTTTATTTGTACAACGCCATCTTATTCTCTCGTTTGTTGTCAGAGATACGCAAATTTTAAAATTGTTAATAACTAGCAATTCCTTTCCCTTTTCACTAGATACGCGATTCATTTCCATGATCACTGAATATTAAATAAATGATGAAACACAAATATGATATTTTCTTCACTTTAATTTGTTGATGAAAGCAAAGCTACCAATTCGAATGCAATTTTTCAAGAACTTTATAACTCTTAAAGCGATACATACAATTAAGGAAATGACCAATCAGTACATGGTATTAAAAGTAGGCGAAGTTGAAAACTAAATGTTATGAAAAATGTAAAATGTATACATATTTTGCAAACATTATAATCATACAGTCATGGAGGCGAACAAGTACTTGACACAGGTAAAGCCGATATCTGCATTGTAAGGGATTAAAATGCCCAACTGGAATACTCAGATTAAGGAACCCTTTACCGAATGCCCAACTAGAATGCACCGTTCCCTTGTGCGTGCAATATGATTCATAGAGGGGATGAAAAGTTTGCTTTCAAGTATTAATATATAGGATATATTTACTATAGAATAATAACAAGAGTAACATATTAAAAATTCAGTTTTTCATCTCTACATCAATTCAATGATCGTATAACCTCAAGTCGAAATGTGATGTTGATAGTGGAATTTGAATTTAAATTTATTTTGCATGAGCTCAGCTCCAAGCTATAGTTTGCTATGGTATGGTAGTCTACGATAAAGCAGTAAGATCAATATGATGTTCGCGATAACATTTAAATGAAATTCAAATATATGAATCAAATTTATTGCATTTGCTACAATCTTTACCTCTAATTCATTTTAGCTATGCTGCAACAGGCAATCTGCTTTTCTTGTTCTGATAAACAAATAAACATATTGTTGAAAGAATTATCTACCATTTAATTTAAACCAATGGCCCAATGTAGGGATTTACATGAATATCTTCATAAAAAAAATCCGATGTGTGTATTTATGTTCACGCGTTAGAAGTCATACTTCCTTGTAGCAGAAAAAAATTATTCCGTAGGTAAATAATTTATGTTAGAATTTAATAATTCCTTGTAAAGAAGATTGATTGAAAGGTTAAAAAATTAATGTATTTTTCTCAACTCTGAGTATCTCGTCGAAGGAGTTTATTAATGTGCGACCGGCTTCGACATTTAATTGACTTAATCCGACTGGTATAGATCAACAAACAGTTTTTAATATGTTTATAAAATTGATATAAAGTCAGTACTAATATGGTGGCTCAAGTCGACATGTAAAATTAAATTAAAATTAATGAGCAACTAAATTGAAATCATCATAACAATAAAAAATTAAAAATTGAAACAGAACCTTCAAAAAGTAGAAATCAGAATATTAAAATAAATTAAAATTAAAACTTAATGGAAAAAAATATATTAATTGACTAGTCAATAAGTATCATCATCACTGGCGCAACAGCCCTTGAACAGCCTATCTAATCGGTATCACCGAGCCGCGGTATAATACCGCCGTACTGCCGATCAGAATTTCTGTGCCATTGCTACATATTTTTAAGGTGTATAGGTTGGCAATCTGTAGCACCCGAGTGAGATGATGCAAGTAGCTGCATTTTTTATTTTTACGACAAATCACACATTGTCGGTGAGTGGATTCGAACCTGCGACCTCTTGGTCGAGTGACGTCACAGCATATATAGGTGAACAAACACGCTCGGCCATCCGCACTCAATAAGTATACTGTACGTTAAAAATCAAAAGTTACCCTTACAACAAGTAGAATGGAATAAAAGTACACAAAAGACTACTTACATAATTATAGGAGACTAGTACCTATGTGAAAGAATTGTTGGTGAAACATCCACATTGCGAGATCGAAGCAATTACAAAAATTTTGATTCAAGAGAAATATTAATTTTCTAATTCAAGCAACGAGCCGCCACTGGGTACTTTTTTCTAAATATTTATTACACACAAACTACGTCAGATTTTTTTGAAGAATTCATACGTATTTACTATAGATAATTAATATACTAAAAATTCAGCTCTTTATCTCTATTTACATTGCTTTTTTGGGCGTATAACCTTGATTCGGGTTGTGAAGAACTCTGTCATTTATCATTTAAATTTGTTATTAGCATATCTGCAAGAGGGAAACTTCGAATATTAACACTAATTTTGAGTTTCAAAAGATTTTATCAAGAAATTATTCTTTAGAATAGCTTGGTGTCATCTGGAATGCGTCGAAAATTACTGGCTTAAATATTTACCATACTGAGCTATCCAAATAATTCATGTCAATCTTGCACATTCAACAAAATGTACCAAAATATTCACGAAACCAATTATTAAAAATGACACTTCAAATATATCTTCATGAAAAATAAGTATAAGTGAAATGTCGACATTGAACCAACGAATATTTCGTTGCTTTTCCCTGCGAATATTATACCTTCGAAAACTTTGAGACTCTAAAAAGAATATAGTCGCAATTAATATCTATCCAAATGTGTAGAGTTTTGATTAAAATATGCCGAGACAGGCTCTAAGATTTGTACACGACAGAAATAATTTGCTATTTTCAAGCGTCCGCCATTTTGGATTTGGAACAGTATTGAATATGCTATACTGCATTGTCGCTGGACATATACAAAAGTGTAAAATTTTAAATCTAGCTCAATTCGAATCAGCTGAAATTTTGATCGGACAGAGAAAGTGCGTTAATCAGGATCATTTGTCGATAGATAATTCAATCATTTCAATTTTTCCAAGTAACATCAGTAATATTAGATATTATTGCGTTACCAAGTCATGCTTCCCTAACAAGCGAATAAATCAATAATCTTTCTAAAAATAAGAGAAATTTTTATGAGAATAAAATAATACAGTTTATTGATTCATTGTAAAGTTTCATTTTTGAAACTCAACCTTCAAATATTATCTGAAAAATCCGCATACTACGATGTCGTTGTGTTTCCTAGGAACGAATCTCGTACTTCGAACTTATTTTATATTCGAATATTTTCGAAGCTCTTCTGGGCCTCTATTCTCGAATCAAAGCGTATACGTTTGTAACGTCGAAACGCATGAAATTCTTTAGTTGGTATTCTCGAGTGTGCGTTTGGTGAACGTATACGTTTCTAAACGTAGGACTTTCGTGCGTTTGACACGGTTGGGTAGTAACCACTCGTTCACTGCAATTTTCATTCGTTTGGCTAGTTTGAAATGTCATTTTGAGTGTGTCACAAGTATTGATATGGCAGCATTTGATGATATTGCCAACGCAATTGTGATTGATGAAGTACTGGGGGTCTGATCAAATCTTCCACTTATGAGCTGTGAATGTTGCTCCATAAATTCAACCAGCATAACTTTTTGGTCTTGTGAGAATGGAGAACTTTTTTTTATGGTTTATCCATTTTTTATCTCACAAATGGCACAAACATAGCTTGGAAAATCAAATTAATGGAAACGTCACACGTCAAATGTCAATAACAGTGCGATCTGTGATCACTACGCAACGTGTTAGCACTACCTAAATATTTGAATATGATTGGTCCATTCGTTGTGAAACGGTCAAGTGTGATGCCGTGCTTCAGAAAACCAAACGTATGCGACAATCGTGCGAGTGCTGCAAACGAATAGCAGTGGAGAATAGAAATTTTTAAACGTATACGTTTAGACCCCAAACGTTTGGAAACGTATGCGAATGCGAACGCATAGCTTCGAGAATCGAGGCCCTGGTATATTTCTGATTATTGTGATATTTCAAGTTGTATGTTTGTCAAAATTCTATTAGTTATCTATTAAATTATCTATTTTGGAAATATTTATCCAGTGTATCTTTAGTTCATAATCCGGGTTTATTGGAACAATTTCAAAATAAAATCACGCCCAAATAAGATACGGTACATTCAATTAGTTTCTTGTAATTGCGACCATTTTTATCTGTAGTATTACTATTTCAAAAGGCTCACTATATGACTGAAGAAGAAATTTTTTAGACAATATAGAAAATGTATGAAAGTACAACATGCTATCAATCAACAAAGGGATATAGTTCCAAATTTACTGTTATAATGCTGCTATCGCCTGTCTTATAAAATAACTGCTGAGCTATAACTACATTTTTTCAAATATTCTTTATTATTTTTTCTTGCAGAATATGTCTATCTTTTTCTATCTACTGGTATCTATGAATAAATCTACAAATCATTTAAAAGTGATAGTCCTACACTATAAGAATTAATTTTGTTACATTATTATAATAAATTACTATGCAAATGCAAATCTAGCAAACAAAATTAAAAATTACTCACCAGCTATTCTTCTTTTCTCTTTTTGGGCTAAGATCCTTTGCACCTCTCCTGCTTCCGATCCGCTTTCCGACTCTGAGACTGTAACATTCATTCTTCCATAAATCTTCTGCAGAGGCGAATTCGATCCAGGAATAGGAGGCAGCGGCCGTCTAGGAGCATCCGTTTGCATGTCATTAAAACTAGCAGTGAGCCGTGAGCCTCGAACAAAAGTTGGATCACTTCGGTTAAGGTATTGACTCCGAACGGAAGCAGGACTTCCAGGAATAGGGTTAGGTTGAAGCTGTCCATAAATCACTCCAGTCTTTTTTATATTTCCGTAAGAGGAAGTGTCATGTATTTGACCGTACATATCGCATACTTTATTTACGACTGTCACTTGTTTGCCTGTTGCAGTTCGACCATACATAGGCTCCCTCTGACCCATATTCGATACATAAATGGTATCTTTGGGATGTGCTGAAGGCACTTTTGATACATATAAAGGCTCTTTTGATAGATTGACAATAACATTTTGTTTTGGGACATTATTTATATTATCAGGATAAAAAACCTCATCGTCAATGCTTTCTGTTCTTTTATCAACTCGTCTAGTTGGGGGGCTTTGAGTAAATCCATTTTTGGTTGGCCAGATCTGCATCCGACCTTCTTCAGAATGAGCGCTCGAAAAACTGACTTTTTTATTCATTTGTGACGGACTATCTTGTGGACTTTTATTAGGAACCAGACTTCCTCGTTTAAATATTGGTGCATATCCACCACCCTGGATACTTTTTGCCTGATGACGAAGGTCTACTCCAGGATAATAGTTTTCATAAATTAAATCTTGTTGAGAACATTTCTGGGTGCTGATTGGTCCCACAGTGCTCCGTTGAGGAGAACCGCGAGCAAAATTCTGTTTCACAATACTATAATCTGGTACAGTTACTCTATTTTGGTTGACTTTGATTGGTCGTCCTTCAGGTATAGTGTCTTGTCTTCCAGCTCTGGTGTAACCATACAAATCATTACTTGTTTTTTGATTGAAATTTGGAGGTGCAACGTCTCGAGGTAAACTAGTGCTTCTTTTTTGACCTTGCCTCGATCCTGCAGACAGGCTCCTTGATCTATTTTGTATATATTCTGGAGGAACTTGCATTGCATTTTGTCTAGCTAGCATCTTCAATTTCTGATTATACAATTCGTGTTCCTTTTTGATCTGCTGCCAATAAAACGCTTCAACATTTTGTAAGTTCTGTATTTTTTGAGGCGAAACTGGTGCTTTACTTTGAGACTGTTGATCAACTGGCGTACCGCTGGATACAGGAGATTGAAGTAACTTTGGTGATGATTTTGGTTGATGGACTGTAGCTTGAGTATGGATCTGTTGTGGACTTTGATCAGGTGAATTATCATCTTTCATAACGTTTTGGTTAGTAGATTGCTCATAGTAATATACTTCAGTATTTTTCAAATCTTTTCTATCTTCGGATGTAATAGGTTTTGATTTAGAAGAAAGTAAATTTAAGGAATGTGTACTGCTAATTGATGTTGGACTGTCACTACGGAATGTTTGAGGAGATCTAGCTTGATTTCCAATTTGACTTTTAGGAGTTGAGTGGATGAAACTTTTAGGTCGTGTAGGAGATACATGAGGTTGGCGTTTAAGATTACTGCCCCGTTTAGGAGAAGCAGGCTCATTATCCGAAGAAAACATAATTTTCTCAGGAGTATCCTTCCTATCCTGAATCTCGTTCAAGTTATTGGCAGGATAATCAATTTCTAATTCTAGATTTTGATGACTTGGAGTGCTATTTTTACTTTCTTTCTTCACTGCTTCTACACTTTTTTTATTATTTTTCCTTTCTTCAATTGGTGATTTGAGTCGAGGTTCTAATTTATCTCTGTTAACAGGTAACCGTAATTTGGTTGCTTCCAGCTCTTTACGGTTGGGAGACGTGGGGGAATTTTTCAGCGGCAATCTTGATTTTCTGTTAAAACTCTGTGATGAGGTTAAGTTAGTAGCTTTCTGTCGTTGCGAAGGAGAAACGCTTCTAGATCGTTTTTCATCCCTTCCTCTGTTTATTATAGGCGGCTTAGTTATTTTCAATTGTGCTCCAACTGGCACTAAACTGTCGTATACGGTTCCATATATTTCTTCTGTATTAACATTTGATTCATTATTTGAAGAATTTCCTCGCGAGGATTCATTCACAATTACTGGTATATTTCTTCTTGCAAGAGGTACAGGTTTTCCACGTGTATGTTCTCTGCTCTCAATATTAGTGTTATCAAAAGAAGAAAGATTCTCGTACAAATTTTCACCCATTTCTAGAGACTTAATACATCTGTAAGGGTTTGGTAAAGCTCGTTCAGTATTAATAGGTATTATAGCTTTAGGTTTTATAAGCTGTGGTCCTTGGGCTCGCTTGAAGGTGGTTGTAAATATTTCTGGTGAATCTGTAAACTTTGGACGTTCGTAAAATTTTTCTCCTAAATTTGGAGAAGAAGCCTTGTCCATTGTGAAGTTTTGAGAGACAGGACTTTTCGTATTCAGATTATTGGATAACTTTGCACCTTTGTCAGCTTTAACTGTATTTTCATATATAATATTCCTTGTTTCTGATTCCAAAGTGCTTATAGAAGAACTAGATGTTGTAGTGTCGATGTATTTGTCGATAGAATGTGCATTTATGAATCCCGGTTGGGTCAAATCATTCTTATTAATTTTATCATTGTTATCCATACAAACATATTCATCCAGATTTTTGTGTAATGGAGAATTAACCGGTATATTTGAGTTCAGTTGATGATTTGTTTGTTGAGCCAACAATAAATCATATTGTATTTTGTTCAAACGATCTTCAAGTCTATGTCCTTGGTTGCCTTGTAAAGAATGCTGTCGTTGCAAAACTCTACTGTTGGTATTTTCGTAATTACTACTGGAATATTGCTCTGGTTGTCGAGTTATTTGATATCTTTCATTAGAATAATGAGACTCAATTTCCTTTCGATCCCTATTTCTGGAATTATAGTGCCCTCCGATGGTATGCCTCTGAATAATGTTTCTATCAAAAACATGTGCCTCATTTTGAGCATTATCTGACAGCATATTATCTCCTTTTTTTTCACTGATGTTACTTTTCTTATCATCTTCTTTCCTTTTATCATCTTTTTTCTTATCTTTCGACCCAAACCCAAATATTCTCTTGAAACTATTGCTTCTTTTCTTTTGCGGCTTTTTCTTTGGGTCTTCCATGTCAGATTCTTTTTCAGATTGAAGAGCAATTTCAAATTTTTCTTCGTATATTTCACAATAGGTTGTATCACTTGTGAAACTATTTGTATCTGGATCTGTTGAGTTGTTGTTTTTTATGTCTTGAAGTTTAGATGGGGTTCTGTCTACGATAGAATTGATATATTTTCGATATTTGATATTTTGGCTGTCTTCACTTTCTGTTAAAGTATCTGATGATTGTTCACTGGCTTCTCCAACTGCTAATGGTTCTACCAATGTTTTTTGTTGAGTTGATACGTATTCTTCGTCCAATTCTATTTGTTCGCTCTTATCTTCTACTGGCTGTGATTCCTGATCTTTAGGATAAATTTCACTAGATATGAGTTTAACTTGTACTATAGGTCTTTCTCCATCTTCTTTTGTATATATTTTTCCATTTTCTATATCTTTATCTGTATTGATTGCAGATATTGTGTTCCTTTTCGAAATTTTAGATTCACTACTATTTACAGGGTGGATATACAATTCAGTTCTAAATGTGGGCCTCTTCTTAATAGTTGTACTACTTTCTGAGGCTGGAATAAGCTCACCAGTTCTATTTTCTACTTCTCGCGTGGATTCTTGCAGTTCCCCTTTTTCTTTTGGAACGATGTTTCTAAGAACTACTGGAATCTTAGAAGTTTCGGTAGTTGACTTGACGGAACTCTTTGGATACCCAAAACTGGCTGGAGAGTATTTATTTTTTAAAGCATCTACAGTTGCATCGCTTAATTTTGGTAGATTTTGTTGTAATTTTGCAATTTTAGACTGGGACTCTGTCAATCTAGTTTGAAGATCAGGTGATAAGGAAGACTTTGAATAGCTATTGGAAGCGATTGAAGAAAGTGCTCCACTATTTCTGCTCGCCCAAAAAAGTGACTTGTCTGGATTTTCATTAGCTTTTACAAATTCAGATCGGAGCTGTTCATTTTTTGTTTGTTTTACTTTTACTGGTTCACATATCTCAACTTTATCACTGGTTTTATCGAGAAATCCTTCATTAACTTTCAACTGTCTCGTACTGCATATGTTAGTATTTACTTGGACTGAACTAACAACTATATCATTCTTATCTATTTCACTTTTAGTTTCAATGGAATCTTTTCGCAAATTCACACCTGTATCACGTTTTATACTGTTGCTGTTTTCATCAGAAGGAACATCAATTATCCTAAAAGGATTGGGACTTTCAACCGACCTGGATTTTTGACCGATTTGTCTGTATTTTAAATCAAAGGACACTCTTTTCGGTGGTTTAGGAGGATTTTTCTTTGTAACAGAGACAATTTTTTCTAATAGTTGAGAATCACTGGTGTGAGTGACGTTCCCATTGGACTGCATTGCATTGCAGCCTCGAAGGCTCCTTCACTGAACTTTTTCGGAACGTCTAAAACAGAAAAACAGGAAATATGTTGGAAACTAGAACATGTACTATTTCATTTATTAAATTTTGCTGTCAAGGTATTATTGGCAAAAAAACTACTATTTGATGTCAGTATAAAATAATTATTTGATTTGTTGAAAATAAATGACATGATAATTATCAAGCTATTTATACAATTTCATGCTGTCCACATGTATATGATATATGTACATGACAAAAATTTCAAAATATTCTCAAGTACTCCAATTCATCTGCATCAATCTGAATTTTATCAGTGGGATCTACTTACAAGTTGATGAGCGAATGTTCAAAACGATTATATATTGCGAAAGACCCACATGTATAAATGATTCGAAGAGGTTCTTTGAATTTAGACTTCTTCGACCAATTTATCTCAAGTCACAAACCTTTATCAGAATCTGAACTTGAGAAAAAAATTATCATAAGAAATTTAATAAGCCAATATATAAAAAAAAAAATAAATATCAAAAATTATTTTCATAGTACGGTGACACAAGTTTTCAAAATTAAAATACAATTTTGACAATATTCGCATGTCAAAGTTTTTTTCACAAGTGTCCATTGAAATGCTCAACTGTGTAACTATTGTTCATAAGCTCATATTGTATCAATAACTATTTTGAAGTGCTTCAAAATAATTCTTTGAAAATTAGCGGCTGATTGGCATTGTTGGTAAAATTGTATAAAAATTATTATTTAATATCATGTATCACGACAAATATTCTAGGCAAAAGACATTAAATAGAATTGAATGTCAATTTTTCAATTATATCAAGTGTGATATCCTTGGATTAGCTGAAACGGAGACATCTTCAAAATAAGTATTAGTGATATGACATTTATTTAGGCTATCAAACTTTTGCAATCTTTTCAATGTTCCACTAATGCAATCCTTTTTACTTTCGAGTGGAGAGTTCCAATAGTTTTCATCTTAAAAATAATTGATTTTTATAGCGGAGGTTACATTTTATTGCACTTTTATATATTTTTCAAAGTTATACTTCTTTTGATGCGTTGAGAGTAAAAGTTTAGCATGCAACGTAAGATGTGAGCGTATATCTAACTGAATGAGTTAAGTTTTATGTATTGTTGAAATATGATCAATTATTGTACATTGAGTTGTACATTATTTTTGCTTGGATATGTCCCCAGTTTAATGGAAAAGTTTCTGAATCTGCTAAGTAATGTGTCCACTTAGTCCAGGAGCCGATCGCCTCTTATTCTCTCTGATCGGACTTACGACCAAATAATTGTACATTAATCGATCGGGATTATATTAGTCAATAGAATGCCAGACTTCACAAATCCAGGATCCTGCCCTGAGTGTCGAAAAAAGGCCATTTCCGGTCAATTTTTTCGGGGTTAACTTGGAGCTAATATCAATCGATAGCAGAGATCAAGTATTTTAAGTAAGATGGTACCAGAGTACTACCCCTGTCCTGTCCGGGACAGAAAGAAAACAACAATCGTAAAGGAATTTGAGTACGAAAATGGGTTACACTTATTAGTTTTAATCATAAGGTCTATCAGAGAAGTTGACCCCGACAAAATAAACCAGAAGTACTCTTTTTTCGACCTTTGGGATAAGATCCTAAATTCATAAAGTCTGGACCTCATTGACCACTATATTTCCGATCGATTCATATACAGTTTGGCCGTAAGTTCGACCAGAGAATATGAGATGCGGCCAGCTCCCCGATCAACTTATCAGGCAAGAATTTATAATAGTAATTTATGCAACAAGAGTGTTAAGTTGAGCATTATGACATGAGGACAAGTGTTTGGTTCGCCGAGTCACTAGAATTCTTGACCGAATATTATAATGTTTACACTCGTATTGCATATAAACTTTTTTTCAGGGCCCTCAAGTTCCATATTTTAGCAATTATTGAGCACACAGCAAGGAAGTTCAGAGCTGGAGTTGAGGTTTATATTCAAGAAAAATTGGAACTAATGGATCAGTGAGAGTTACAACAAGCATGAATTTACAGGAATTTAACTGCCATGCTTTTAAATGCTGATAAAACTGTTTCGCAAAGAATACTTACTATACGTATCGCAAACAATGCGTTAAGTACACACTTTACGCACTGCTGTAGAAAAAATCATCATTTACCGCCTGATTTATTACTTTCACTGTAATATAAGCTGAATATAGGCGCCTGTGTTATTGCCAAATCTAGAAGGGATTATACGAATTATTCGTGAAATGCCATATAAATGTGGACGACCTTATACTGTATAAGTCTGTTTTAAAAAAATCTAAGTTCTCTAAGGAAAAATCGTTAACTTGCGACTAGGTTTTAGGATCTTCAACTATCAAATAAAATTCGCAGCTGTTCCTAATGTAACATGACCTAGTTTGTATATTTTATAGTATTTTTTTTTTTGTTATTTTCATCAAATTCAAATAAGTATTTTCTAAGAATTTTGTTTCGAATGATTTTGGTTGTGTAGTCTAAGTGCAGTAGTGCATATCATTTTGACATTTTGACAGTCTTGAAAGTATCATGGATTATGCATTGACTCTGGAGGAACATTATTGGAAATTATTAAAACATCTATTTCCTACCATCACACCAGTTTGTGATGCTGATTCTTTTTAGTCCGGGCAATGAATGAATGTGAGTGGGAAAGTCGAAAGCAGAAAATTTAACTTTGGAACTTTGATTGGACTAGTTAGGAGATAAACAAACTGAAAGTCCCTACCCCTCGGAGGTAAGATCCAGGAGAGAGAGCACAAAGAAGGTCTCGTTTCTTGGTCTTTTATTTACATCTCGAAAACGATGCGTCGGATGAAATTTTTCTATCATGCATTATGGAAGCTGATGAAATTCTTTACAACTTTGGTTCTATACACTTTTTACATACTCCCCATCGTTCTCTAGCTATGAGCTTCATTAGAAACAGTTAATATGTGAATATTGTCGGTTACTTTGTACAAGTTAGTAAAAACGTAGAAACACATTTCTGAAAATCGACCGCTTTTCGGAGCTCATGTATCTAGACAACGATTAGGAATAAATAAAAATTGTATAAAACCAAAGTTGTAGAGAATTTCATCAGCTTCCATAATGCAGAATAACAAAATTTCCTCTGACACTCCGTTTTCGAGATGCAAACAAAAAACCAAAAAACGGGACCTTCTTTGTGCCCTTTCTCCTAGGGCTTACCTCCGAGGGGTGGGGACTTTCAGTATGTTCATCTCTAACTAAACTAATCAAAACATTGTTCCAATGTTAAACTTTCTGCTTTCGACCTTTCCATCCAAATTCATTCATTGCCTGGACTATTTATAATAATTCCTAAATTAATGGCCAGTTAATAAATGTCTTTGGTATTGAAGTGAATATTCTTGAATTCATTTATATATTCGGATCAGATTTATTACTCATAAGTTAGTTCATATTTTGGCAATATTTCACAATTATTTTGACTGTTCTTCAATTAATAAATTACAACTTCCAACTTTAATACAACAAAAGCTGTGAGAGTTACATAAAACTAGTTCAAAGAATTAATATTTTTGGATTTCATGTGGCCCATGGATTTACCATTTTAACTCGAATAGGTGAATTGACTAAATATATCTCTAACGACCCTGCCGTTTAATGTATACAGCCAAGATCCATAATTTCCAAAAGTTTGTTTTCCCTATCGTTGATATTTTTGTGCCTAGAAACTCTACTATTTTGTATTCAGTATAAATCAATGATATATAAAATTATTGGTTCATGATACCTATATGAGCATTGAGCAGTGAAATCCCCACAAATAAGTTAGAATATATTATAACGGATCTTCTTAAATTAAGTCAGGAATATTTCCAGAAATATTCTAAGCGGTCTCTAGAAAGATGGTATACCTTTCTTAGTTCAACATAGGTAAAAAACTCACTGCATATATAACGGTCGTCGTTTATCTGAGATGATCAGAGTGACTCAAGGAATCAGACTGTCAACAAGGAAGCAAAATTATTTGGAATAAATATTCTTGGAAATGAAAAATTGTGCATAATTATTAGTAAGGGAAGAGTAATTGACTAGTTGTAGTTATATTTATTATTTTGTGATTGTTTATTAAACTTAGATTTTGAGTTATATTTAGTTAATATTGCTTATTTTTATTTCGCACTCTAAAACATTACAATTGGTGTCAAGAGTGAGATAAAACTGTTATAGTATTTAGTCTATGATTTTTCAGTATAGTCCGGATACTATATTTTTGCAACCAAGTGGTGCGAAATTAACAGAAAATTAGAAAGAATCTCCTATATATTTTGAAAGAGAAATTAAAAAATTGCCAGTAGGCAATAGGAAAGTTCTACTATTCTTGAAGAAGCATTAGAAGTAAAATTTGAAAATCTATTCCAGTGATGTCTTTCAAACGTAAATTTTTTTGCGTGAAGAACTGTTCTGATCTCTTCCTGAATCTATTTTTTTGGTTGTTTTATTCTGTCAAACATGACATTTTACATGTAAATTTAAGAAGAAAAATGCATGTTACTCACAATGCATTTGATAAATCCAGAGTTTATAGAATAAATTTCAAATTTATTATACGGATTTGGATTTAAATAGATTTTCCTGTTCAAAAAGTCTCAAACTAGCTTCAAATGAAAATCTTCTGTTTTCATAACTGGAACCAAAAGGCAACTATTTAGCGATATATAACTTTTAATAATGTATGTCTTAACACTCATGCTTCATAAGAAGCTGATAATAAATATACTGTATCGAACAGTGCTTCTACAAAGTTGGATAGGTGATATACGGAATAGAGTTGTTCAAACTGGCGCAATTGATCGATATGTGTCAAAGACAGATGACATCAGACCGAATGGAATTTTTTTTAAATATTCAAGTAGACTTTGCCGCAGGTATATAAACCGGAAAACTTAGTTGAATGGGAAACAGTAAGTAAGACAGTGAGTGAGTGAAGAAGCACGAGAAATTGAAGAATAGTCGGAGCGTGTAGAATTAATATTGATTAGTTCGTTGGTTACGGAGAGCACAAAAGTGAACCAGTGGAAAGAAATGAAAAGAGTGATAAATAAATAGAGAAACAGTTGTAAATAAATAAGAAGCTGGTGAAATTATTAAGAAGGCAGTGCTCGGTGCAAATAATCAATAAGTGTAGTGTGAGTGACTATCTAAGTGTCGATATAAGTAGAAACATTAAACAGTGGATAATTTCAGTTACATATTGCCTTGTCACAACAAACAGTGACCATGAATGATTTCATGAAACGACAGAACACACTTTCTCTGTTTAAATACATTCCAATAAAAATAATAATCAAGCACCGTAAACGTCAAACAGAATCACAAAGTGAAATGAGTAGCATATGATGTGCATGAAGCTAGCTGTATTTTTTTCGACAGTGGTCACTGATGAAAATTGGAGGATATGCTACTTTCATGAGTGATGGATGCGTTCTGTCGTTTTATGAGTGATCACTCATGGCCACTCATGATCATTGTTTGGTATGACATAGGCATAAGGTTAAAATAAATTAACAACCTACGAACGAGAGCTCAAATTTCGTTACAATACCTATGAAAATTCGTATTGAATGAGAAGAATTGCTTAACACTATTATTCATTAAGGTTTGATGATGAATTAGTTGTAATGACAACTATTTTCGAAAAATAGAAAATCTTTATTCGAATCTGTTGCGAACACTTCTGCTCTCATGATGTGAATTTGTTACTTCACCTTTCAATAATATACCATATTGGACAACCTTAACAAAAATGGTATTTCTATGGCCCCTTTTGCGACCGTGAAGTTTGACTTTTTTATACATCTGTGAAAAAAACTAGAAACTGATTAAATTCTTAAAACTGTAAGATAATGAGGTTAACAAATCAAAGCGTGTGAAACTTGAGTTGATGTTTTATTTTGGGATAAAAGTGACTGAAAATACATAGGGTATCCCACGGCAAGCTTACACTATCTTTCAAATACTGTTCAATATAATTCTACAAAATTAAGTATCTGTGGGTTTTCCAGCAGGCCCATTCTAAGAAAAATATTTCCAAATCCGTAGCACATCCGGTTTGACCGGAAATTAGCGTCAACTTCATTATTCTAAATGGAATACTCTATTTTTTATTCTACCATTCAAATCATTAGAAAATTTCAGATAACAATAAAAACATTTTGTTGCTGACAAATCACTTTCGGCGTAATTCAATTTATTTTATTTTTAGTCTGAAATCCAGCGCACCTTCAAAACGCCTCACTCAACCACAGGACAGACTACATCATACTTTATACTTAATGTATGAAAGAGAAATTCGAGACAAGCTGCCAACATAAACTTATTATAAAAGATGATTCTGAAGTTAGAGATCAGGATTCAGAAAACAAGAATAAACAGATGAAAACAAGGGTCCAAAAGAAAACGACTTCAGTAGGAGACCAGTTATTATTGAAAAGAGATGTAATTTTCGACAAGCTGCGTACACCATTCCTAACAACACCAAGTAAAATTACGGATGAAAGAGGAAATTCTGTGACCGAGGAAACGCCAGAAGGTCGACAAATAAGAGGAATATCTCACAAGTTGAAGAATACTTGGCAGAGAATTCAAGAGAACCTAGTGCCGAAGCAAACACCAAAGGAGCGAAAACAAATTTACAGATGATAAAGAAGAGCATGTACTCAAGCATATCTCCTCTTGTATGTAAACCGCCAAATTGGATGGAGGACTTTGTTACAGATTATTTTAAATAAATGCGGAGGTAATGTAGTTTATTGAAGTTAGTAAAATAATGTTGTTGATAGTAACAAAAAGTAACTAGAGATAGATAAAGTTCTTGAAGTGATAAGATACAGAGGTTGAAAAAATAAACCGTATAAAACTTGAGTTGACATTTTACTTTGTAAAAAAGTATGCAAAAATATATTTGCATACAGCTACTTTTTGAGACTGATCTGTCGAAAACTACTGCATAGATACTTTATTCCTACTAATGTGGGCAGTTTAATAAATTCTCTAAGAAACAGTTTTTGCCTCAATGCATAGCTATTCTGAAAATATTTTAGATTAACTCGGCTTCATCATAAAGGGCACATGTGCAAAGCTTCAGATTTCCAACTATATCAGTTCTCAAGATTTTGATAGGCGAGCATGTCAAAAAAACAGCCTGTACAATATTACAATATATATATATATATATATATATATGGCATTATATATATATATATATATATATATATATATATATATATATATATATATATATATATATTTACATATATGGCATTATATATATATATACATATATATCAAGAAAATATTATGCTATGTAGTTTATATACTTATATACACGTATAAGAACAAGGAGTTCAAGAGGTAAAAACTAATTGAAAATGAATGGGAATAAGAAAAATTAACTTTAAAATCGAAACCAATACCAAGACTTTCGAGATTCAATGAATTCAAGTTAAAATAGTCTATGATACAAATAAAAATTACTATAAATATGAAATTCTATCCTTTGTTCAAGAGGAGTTCCTGAATAAAAAAGTTATCCAAGATACGTGTTAAAAGTTATTTTGCAATATACGATATGACAATATAAGGAAAGAGAATGTTTTTGGAAGCTGTTTGAGCACACTAGGACGATCGTAGATGAAACGTTCTTATGCTACAACGTTTTATCTTCAATAACAATTTACCTACGCTGCAAAACTCTTTAGAGAATGTATAAACATCAAATAAAATAGAAATCTCATATTTTGAATTAAAAAAGAATCGATGTTTTAAGATAGGCGTTATGAATTCTTCGGGTGTTTTTTATGAGACATAATATAGGAAACGTATATGACTTAGAAGGAGGACGCAGAGAAATAATACGCTAACAATCGTGTGATACAAATTATTTAACATCTCACAATTCGCATGTGATGTCAAATTGAAGCCTATATGATGAGTTAGTGTGTTAGTTATCTTCTCGGACCTAAAGCCATTAACATGTATAGTCTAATAACAAATACTGTTTTGGAAGAAGCTTACGCAGTAAAGAACCCTGCTTCATATATAAACTAAAAGGATCGAAATAAAGTTGGAGCGCTTAAAGTAAATATTTTATTTTCGGTTGACTGATACTACAACAGTTTTACACATAACAAAATTTGTTCATCTTGTATCATGAGCTATTACCGTCAAAATGTTATTCGATTTAACATTAGCACAAAAATCGTACTTAAAGATTTAGACAAACATACGAAAAGGATTCAAGACGTTTTAAGAGGTGTATTGGATTGACTCTAGTGAAATGTGATATGGTACTGCTAACGTAAAGCATTAGTTTGGTGCGCATGCGTACTGCATAACGTTGCCAAATATCTCTGTTTATACTATAATTTACACGCAATACCGAGAAATCTCAACGTTAGAACCAATGACGTATTATTAAAGTAGACCCAGCGCGTCCTATGGCAGACCACAGTTTGTTGTGATGTTAGCACTTACAAGGTGAGAGGTTCTGAGAAGCGAAGGGAGTAAACATGCTTGTTATGCGGTTTGCCTGCTTTTATTTATGTTTGAGAAGTGCGCGGCTTTATTCTGTACTGTATGTATATATTTGTTGAAATAGAAGTAATAATATATTAATTGCTTCAAAATAAAAAAATACGAGATTTTTCCCACATCTCACAATCGATATTTTTTCAAATGAAAAACGCAACCAGCGATACAACGATGTTTACCTTCCTCACCCCACTGTTTATTCCTGCATCAAAACAAATGCCGCGTGCTGGGTCTACTGTTAATACGTCATTGGTTAGAACACATTTATTTGTCAAATTATCCAAAGCGGAACATGAAGATCTTATCACAGTGAACTGAAAATATCTGCCTAAATAGATACTGTAGAGCGCAGAAATTCAAGTTTCTCTAGTTTTACATTAAAATTATTGTTCTATAATATGTGTGGTAGAATGTAAAACTTGTATTTATGGATTTTTGCATTCTTTCACAGCAGTTGAGTATCGGTTCCCAAGATTATCAGAATAAAAAATTTATCATCACTATTATGACTTTTTCGTTTCCAGCAAGATTCCAGACCTTACGAGGAACGATTGGACTCCATGAACTGTTTTATAACTCTTTGATAGTTGTACAGTTGACTTCAAGTACTCCGATAGGATGCCACAACAATAATATGGTAAACAAAGAATATTTGTTATGACCTGTATTTAATTGCTTGTTCAAAGTTAATTAATTCATATAGAATCACAAATAAAAGAATGCAGAATTAAATTAATGATAGAACTTTCATAAACAAAATTGTACAAAAACAATTAATCCAACTTTTTCATTTTAATGGAGTTCTTCTAAAAGTCTCGTAACTTCTACAAAACAGTCAACAAAGAGATTCACAACAGAAATGAGAAAAATCTGCAGGAGGTCAAAGGAATCCTCATAAACCACTGTATTGCTTAGAATTTGATCTTTCGACTTCTATACTTCTATCGCTCTGTACATTAAGTGATCACGCGGGCGATACTTTCACGTAAATTCCCATTAATTCTGCATAAGACAAGAGGAAGACAAAATTGTAACACTATAAAACTCACTTAATAAACAACACGAGCTTTTTCAATGCGTCAGACGATAAGCGGCCATTTATATATTACGTCACACGTAAACGAGAAAGTGGTCAAACAAAAGTGATAATGTTAGAACAAGCCTATTGTGACGTCACATCATCTTAAAAAAAGAAAGAACATCTTAATGACCTGGGAATAAACGATCATCTGGTTAAAATATTAATATACCAGAATTAGTCAAGTATCAGGTTTCAAGATAGTTTTGTTCTCTTGTTGATTCGAGATTGATTTGTTAAATTGATGAGTTAACGCTATATCGTAGCTATATGAAAATGAATGTCTCATTTTATCATAATATTGTTATTCAAATACCATGAATGTCTCATATTCTCTCATTATTACCGATGATGATTATTCAAAAAAACGGTCGTTCTTAACGATCGCATGACTGTGTTTTTCTTGAAGTTTTTCTTCGAATAATATCTATTAAAAATAAACTAAACCGTCTGATTGGTCTATCTTTTGATTAATTGTATGGTCAAAATTTTCAGCAGTAATTAACATCAACAAAATTTCATCTATAGTTTTGAGCTACATACATCAAATATTAGAATTCAAAATTTTCTGCCAATATTCTTTTTGAGAATTTTATTTCTAAGAAGATCTTCTAATGCACAACATTTAGTAAGATGATACCTGAAAAGTAATTCTGTATCACACTGTTTGCAAGATATTATTACCATTCAATAAATATAATTATATTATTAAATGGTTCTATTAAAAAATAAAAGCACATTCTTATCTAAAGATCAGTCTCAAATAAGGTGAATACGGCAACACTAATATCTTTAGAACTAGAAATACAAGAACTGGATATACAAAATTATTGTGATAGAACTAAACTAAATATTCTGCACATGAAACAGTTGAAATAAACTGAAATTTGTGACAATTATGATCGAGCAAAAAACTTTCATATACGAAATTAGCCTTTGCGAAATGCTTATTTTCACTGTAGCAACTATACCTATTTAACTCTTACATTTTTCTCCAGGTACATAAATATGATTAAATAAAATTATAGTTTTTTTGAATCATTCATAATACAATATTGAAATTTCATTATTTTGAAGAAGAACATATATCAAGCTATATTGTTTCAATCTGTGTAGTGTTGAAAAGAATTTGCAAATTAGGTAGTTAGCGAAACGATGGAATGTCTCATTGGTACAAATTTTTTTTTATAAATTGTAAAATTCCCTAGGATCTGTTCAATGTCCCGAAATCATACATTCTTTGGACTGACGAAAAATATGATTATTTATTTCACAAATTATTTATAAGTACATTCAAAAAATAACTCAACAGATATAATTTCAAATTTAAGAGAGAAATATCTATCTGGATTAGGATATGAATCTTTCTTGTAAAAATGTACTTTGAATGATCTAGTGAGTGCGATGGTCCACATTCCAAAGCTTTGCGGGCCGCGTTTGGCCAATTGATTGTGCTTTGGGAGCTCCTGCTTTATTTTCATACGAGATCTTAAGACGAAAATAATACAGCTAATACCATAAAATAATTTGCTACTCATTTCACGCAAATTTCTTTACAATTTTTTTGATTATATTTTGGTGTAGTTACTAGGAATCGGAACCAGTAAGAGAAAGCTAAGAAGGTAATTTTTGCTGATAAATCCAATACAAAACGTATTTGAGATTAAATTAAATGATTTCCCAAAAATTCGTCAACTTCTACATATTTTTGTAAATAAAAATGCCACGATGACTCATTTTTCCGTAATGAAAGTTGTTTGACAATAGACCGCAACGCAACCCAACTTTTCTTGACCACCTATAATATATTTTACATATTGGTTTACAACTCTATTATGTTGACTAATTCCGATACCGAGAAAAATTTACGAAAAATTCAAAATCATACGGTACGAGTTATATTGAAGTGTTCTAAGCATACTAGTATTGAGAGGATGTTGGAGACTTTGAACCGACTAGGAATAAAACAATTGAGAATTTTATTGTATTCATACATAAAATAAAGGAAAAATTAATGTTGGTAACTTTCAACCAACCTAATTTTTTTCATCACAGAAAATTTTTATCTGTCTATCATGTTCAAAGATGTATTTCATCAGAGACGAGTCTATATCATTGTTTCATCACAGAGTTACCTTCATTCCTCACGTTCACCAACAAAAAACAAATGAAGACCAAACAGTCTGACGGAAACTGATGACAATGGAGTAAACAAAATAGAAGACTGCAAAGGCATTAAGTATATTATGTACTCTTCTATTTTTGTGTGGTTGCTAAGTTACCATCACAATTACTGAGAAGATAGGAATGAACTTTAATTCAAATTAAATGTCAATTTACATCGCATTGGCATTATATTGTAGAACCGCGTTTCTAAATTATTGGAGTTATAAATTCAGTTCTAGTTACAAAACAGCACAACAAAGAGAGGACATATATTCAAATATGCGAGCAAGATACTATCCGAGAATTCAGGAAATTCAATCATAAAAAGGATGTGGATGATAAGTCACAGAATTTAAAAGGTTTGAAGTAGCAATTATTCGATGAATTGGGGTTTTAATTCAAAATAAAAATATTTTTGGAAAGAACCTACGTCATTTACAAGTTTGCAAGATTATATTACTTATTGGAAACAAAATTGCATTATACACTATAAACAAATCATTTTGGGGGAACGGTAAGTTTACATTATCAAATAATCTCTACTCACGTACAAAATTCATCAATGAATTTTAGAGATACAATTCAATTTTGAAAATTTTCAATAGTCATATTCCTTATTAATCGATTTAATTTTGGGAGTGAATATGAGCAAAAAAATTTCATAAGAACTCTATTTCACAAAAGTTGGATTCCTAACAGTAAGAATTCCAAAATATCTAATAGGACAGTATCTATTGGTAATTCAGAAAAAAAAATCGAAAATGAAGCTATTTACAAGAACAAAATTTAAACATAAGACGGTAATTGCTGGCAATCTTTATTTTGAGATCCAAGCCAACTTTGTGGCACGAAGCAAGAACTGCAAGATCAGCGCAGGCGCATTACAAACCGTTCAAGTTCAGAATGATGATTCATCTCCGGAAAGTACTGTATCATTAAAACCGAAGAACACGATACTATGCCGTCCAGTGGCGGCAGAGAAAATAGAAGACCATGGGGGCACTGATCGAGATATAAATCGAGAAGAGAAGATTATTTAATTGAAAATTATTGAGGTGGAATTAATTTCAACAATAATCATTTTTGTGATTACAATTGCGTTGTGACTTTCAAATTTTATGTAACTTGTATCACATTGATTCATAGTAATAATAATAATCGTTCATTTAACTGCCCATGGGCCACAAAAAAAAAATAGAAAAAATATAACAACCCTAACAAAATTTTAGAAAATTTTAACTTCCAACCAACATAAATAATTTAACATATCCCTTATTCTGCAGTATTTATCACAGATGAGAATAATTCTCATGCACTTACTTTGTAGCAATTGTAATTTTTGCTTAAGTATAACTTTGACTATCCAGATATAGCATTGTTACACAATAGGTGAAATGAGGTAATATGGTAGTATTGAAGATCACAGTCTTTGCATATTTTGAAAGCTTATGCGTAAATGAAATTCTATTCGATATATACCAATTTTCTTAGACAATTTTTTTATAATTTTCTCAACATGTTTATTAAATTTAATTTGTCTGTCTATAATTACACCTAGATATTTAAAGGTTTCTACTAATTCTATGTCTACATTGTTAATTTAAACAGTAATATTATCATCCCTGATTTTTTTGTATTGATTGTTGTTTGGTTACAGCATATATTCACACTTCAGCACAATCAATTTTAATTTATTTATACTAAAATAATTATTTAATTCAGATAGTTCATTATTTAATATCTCAACAACTTTCTCGTGATCGAAAACGGAGACGTAGATCAAAGTGTCATCTCATCTGCGAATAATTCAACTGTACATTTAGTTAAAACTTTAGGAATGTCATTAGGGTACAGGATGAAAAGCAACGGCCCTAAAACACTTCCTTGAGGAACACCAACGTCATTTGCAATGCTGTCATTAAATTTGTTCACATCATTCTACTTTTTGAGATCTGTCAGTTAAGTAATTTTCCATACACTGCAACACTGAGCTACTTACTCCCATTTCAAATAGTTTTTATAGTAACCTTGCTCTGTCAATTGCTTCGAATGCTCTTTTTAGATCTGAAAAAATAAGACCCACTATTTTGTCTTTGTCCAAGTTTTGTTTCCATTCGTTAACTGTAAACTGCAGGGCAATTTCACACGATAAGTTTTACGAAAACCGTACTGATATTAATTTAATATTTCATTGTTGTTAAGATAGTTTATAATACGTTCGTGTACAAGTATTTCAAGAATTTTTTCACATGTAGCCATCATATTTATTCGTCTGAATTCATTACATTTTACAGCTTCACAAACTTTAGGAATAGGCAAAATCGAGAAAAATTAATGATTTCTTCAAAGCATTTGGAACTACTTTTTTTTCATGATGATGATTACACCATCAATTCTGGATTTTTTCTGCTGTGAGAATACACATTTTTTCAATTTATTTAGAATAACATGTTCTGATTTTACTAACTTTCTTTCTTGAAGATTTGGTAATAAATTCGAGATATCATCATATTCATCCGGAATAGATTTAGGTACATATTCTCTCACGCTCTTCTCGTAGAATTCGTTAAATTTATCTGCAACAAGTACTGTACCCATAATTATATTGTTGTCAAATACTATCATCTATACCTTGCACTATCTCTTTTAAAGTTTTCCACATAAAGTAATAAAAAGAGTGATAGAGGATGAAATGTGAGAAAGTTGCATATGTTAAACTATGTACGTGTACGTGTTATGCAGGGGCCACACTTATGTCCAATGCCGTTAAGTAAGGCGTTATGTGACAATTGACATATTATCATTGACAATGTATTCATTATTGAATAACGCCTCAATTAATGACATTAGACGTAAATGTGGCCCCAGCATAACTGCAAAATTCCTAAAAATTGTAGCGAGTGGTGAAAATAGTTTACCCTGCACTGTACTTTTCGTGTTATGGGATAAAACAAAACAAAATCATCCTACAAAGTGTGAAGCATTTTTATTGTTTAAAAAGATTCCGAATGAATCATGATATCCTTTGAAGGTTATTGCAGGACACTGTAAAGTGACCTGTATTTTCTTCTATTTTGTGATACACGACCTGAAGTGCATTTGGTCAGAAAAGAAGTATTCATATACCGAGTTCTTATTTGCTCTTTACGCATATATTCGTGTTATCTTCCATTTGTTTCTAATTAAATATATTCTCTTTTTTGTGAGATATCAAAGATTCTGTTTAAAGTTTGTTGCGTAGTTTTTTTCCTTGAACGTCACACAAATGTTATTCCATTTGTCTTTCTGTGGCAATTATTAAAACACTACAAAAATCATTTTCTAAATTGTTTTTTATTTTGACTTGTTAATTCTGATGAAAGAGACACGTATAATTATCGCAACGTGAAAAGCTACTTTGCTTTTTTTGTCGGAATTTTTTTTTTGATTGTTCAATTGCTTCTTGGAACGTGCGTTCAACTTCCAAAGACCACCATATTTTTTCAAAATCTTGATCAAATTCTACCAATCGAAATTGCAGAAATGATAGGTACTATAGCTTGTGGGTGGTTTTAAATATTTTGCTGTTTTTGTGGCGATACCTAAGAAAAGGAACTTGAGATATATCCTAAACGATTAAGAAATTGAACGACAATATTTCACCGGTATTCAAAGACACCAAGAAAGAGCTTACGCATAATTTTTTCGGCTCTGTATCGAGCCCTATATAGTTATTTTCATCAGTCAAATTGAAAATACTAATTACCATCTATATACTGTTTTTCGTATTTCGAGTATCATTCACAAATGGCATAAGTTTTTCGAATGACCAAGTCAAGATATGTAGGAAAACATCTTGTGAAAATTTGAATATTTTCGTGCATATCTTGACTTGGTCATTCGAAAAACTTATGCCATTAATTTCTACGAGATACTAATGATATCAACTTTCATATGGTCAAACGGCAGAAACGAGAAGAACGTGAACAATTGATATAATTTCTCTGGACAATCGAGCCCTCATTCCAAACCCTTGGCCAAGTGGATCACTTCTGCCAATCGTTTTCCGCTGAATCTTTTTTTCCTAAATTTGATTTCGTAAGCATGGCAGAAGCGAGAAAATTGGATTAGAACATGTTTTTTTATAAGAATTTAAAATTAATTTTTATTATGTTGGCCATACGGTCCAGCTTTAATTTTGGCATTATTATACTCCAAATATTCATACTTATCAAAACTCTTGAAGGCAGAAAAAATAAAATGGGGCACTCAAATCTACGACTATCTACTATCTACGGTCTATTAGACATGCCTGTAAGAAATCATCTTCACTTCACCAACAGCACTGAATATGTTTTCCAGTTTCTAAGTTTTCTATATGTTCTAAATATTGTCAAATGAACATGTTCTATTGAGTAGAATTCTATATGTAAAAAGAAAAGAAACCCAACGTTTCAACAGCAGAGTGCTGTCTTTTACAGGTAAAAAAATGTATAAAGGCAGGCACTTGGCTGTTAAAACATTGTTTCTTATTATTTCATATATACAGAGCTTTACTCAATAAAATATATTCATTCAACTGTGTCGTGGAATTTCTTTTTTTAGTCGCCATTTTCCTAGTTCAAAATTAAACAATATGCACATGACATAACATTTTACTATTGACATCTTTCTTGACGTTTAAAGTACTTGTGCGCAAGCGTGAACTCAAAGTGATTGAATCTGAAACAATATTAAATAACAAGCAAGGCACATTTCAAGATCGTCACGAGAATACAAAAAAAATCTGACATCATTTGATATATACACAAATTTATTCAATAAAGTTCTCTGTCACTCCAGATTATAATTAATATAATTTTAATAATATTTTGACATGTAAAATGTCAAACAAAATCAAAAAATTGACAACAGATTATCATTGCCTACCTTATCATTTCAATTAAACTGATTGTTTTATACGACAAAAACTGCACTTCCGGCTCAGCCGATCGATACAAAAATAGTAGATAACTATTTTGATGCTACAAGTTCAAACACTGAATTCCAATATGCTATGGCTGATCATCCTAGATTTATGCAAGAAATTTAAAAAAAGTTTCAAGTAAAGTGCACTACTAGCTTGACAAATTCGTACAAAAATAGCAGATAACCATGCTGATACAACATCAAGTTCAAATACTAGATTTCAACATCCTACGGTTAATCATTCTGAATTTATCAGAAAAATTCTAAATAAGTTTCAAGTAAAGTGCACTTCCGGTACAGACGATTGGAACCATAATGCGAGGTGCACAACTAAACTCTACACCAGTCTTAAATACAGAATTTAAACATTATACGCTCAACCAGTTTTGAGATTTGTGAGTTACGAACGAACGCACGTACGTACCGATATCAAGCCGAAAATAGTGAAAATGGATTCAGGGATGCTCAAAACGGCTATTTCCATCAAAATCTCGATAAGTGAATTTTGTCGGTTTCACAATACTTTTTTGTACTTAGTACAAGTAAGTAATAAACAATATTGTTAGCGCATTTGATTTTAATTTCAATATTGATTCATCGCAAGTATCACCAGAATAAGCTTGTCTAGCGGTACTGCTGTGGATTTTATTCCTGTATGCCATTTATTAACTCAATAGGATAGGAAATCTAAAGCACAAGTTGGATTGTACTGATGAATTCCAATAAAGATGAGACACGGGTCTACAGTTGCCGCCCGAATGAGGGTATAGTGTGAAAACCAATTCTTCAATTTGAATATTGATGTTATAAATTCTGTTCTACGAACCAATAAAAAGTCACTTCATTGTGTCCTGTGTTTCTTATAACTGTCTTCACCCAATAAAAAATATTGAAGTGAAATAATTTTGGCAATATGTACTTCGTTTTCATCTAATAAATTCTGATATTCTTTGACTAATGCCATCGAAAATTTGATTGGTAGTTGCCCAAAAGGTTATAAGCAATGTAATATGACATGGTAGGATATGTTGAAGGGAAAATTAACTAGCAATATTATTTCATTACGCCTTACACTTCGACTCAAATTGGGGTAACGGGGACTTCAAAACAAACAGTTTAATAAAACACCTTGTAATCATACATAAGGGTCATGACCCTAAAGCTGCACCAGCATTTATGGCCCACACAGAAAAAAATTATACCAATATTTCTTACACATTAATTACAATTAATTACAACCGAAAGTAAATTTTTTACACTTGCCGTTTCCCGGAGATCGGGGTGTGGCTCAACTTTAGTCTAAAATTGCACCACACCTAATAATATCTTATCCAAATGAACTTTAAGTAGGCTAAACAGTTCTTACAAATTAATTACAATTAGAATAAATTGGTAGAGATTACTGAAAATCAACCCTTAAGTTATAAATCCCTCTTTAAAAGAGTGAAAGCGCACCGAAATGAGACATGGCGGATGAAAGTGAAATTTCAAGGCCAAATAGTGGCAGTATGGCTACTTGTATGAAAAAATATATATTTTTCGTAAATTATAAAATAGTAATTAAAACAATACTTCCAAAACAAGTGTACAGGATACTCTGTCACAGAAATTTTTAGAGTGTCAAAGCTGGTACATTTGTTTTTGACCATAGGGAAATATTTTGACTATGAATTGGAACAAGTCTAATAGATTTTCTAATATTTTGAATACGTTGAAAAGTAGTTCAAATAATAACAAAAAATAGAATCGGTAAAAAAAAATATGCTTAAAAATGGTACAATAGTTGCCGAGTATAGAGAAATCATTGGTTGATTGATTACAACAGTTCACTCAACTTTTTTGGCAATTTTATTATATAATGATGTAGTTCACACAATAGTCAATAGGTAATGGATGTGTGGGATGGTTTGAAAAATACTTACGATGCTTTAAATTGGTTAAATAGTTGTTGTCCACCAAGGAGTTGTTTGTCAATTAATTACAACAGACCACTTGACTTTTTTCATAATTTTATTACATCATATTGTAGTTCACACAATAGTCAATAGGAAATGAGTGTGTGGGATGGTGTAAAAATGTTAACGGTGCTTTAAATTGGTTCAATAGTTGTTGTCCACCAAGGAGTTGTTTGTAAATTAATTACAACAGACCACTTTTCTTTTTTTACAATTTTATCACATTATAGTGTAGTTCACACAATAGTCAATAGGAAATAAGTGTGTGAGAGGGTGTAAAAAATGATTACAATACTTTAGAGTGGCTCAATAGTTGCTGTTCATCAAGGAGATGTTTATTAATTATTTACAACAGCCCACTTGACTTTTTTCACAATTTTATTACATCATAGTGTAGTTCACACAATAGTCGATAGGAAATGGGTGTGTGGGATGGTGTAAAAAATGTTTATGATGCTTTAAATTGGTTTCATAGTTGTTGTCTACCAAGGAGTTGTTTGTTAATTAATTACAACAGACTACTTGACTTTTTTCACAATTTCATTACATTATAGTGTAGTTCACACAATTGTCAGTGAGAAATGGGTGTGTGGGATGGTATAAAAAATGTTTATAATACTTCAGAGTGGCTTAATAGTTGTTGTCCATCAAGGAGTTGTTTATTAATTAATTACAACAACTCACTTGACTTTTTCCACAATTCTATCATATTATAGTAGTTCACACAATAGTTGACACCATCCCACACACCCATTACCTGTGGACTACACTATGATGTAATAAAATTTTGAAAAAAGTCAAGTGGTCTGTTGTAATTAATTAACAAATAAATCCTTCTTGGACAGCAACTATTGAACCAATTCAAAACACCGTGAACATTTTTAACACCATCCTACACACTTATTTCCTGTTGAATATTGTGTGAACTACACTATAATGTGATAAAATTGTGAAAAAAGGCAAGTGGGCTGTTGTAATTGATTAATAAACAGCTCCTTCATGGACAACAACTAATGAGCCACACTGAAGTATTGTAAACGTTTTTTACACCATACCACACACCCATTTCCCACTAACCATTGTGTGAACTACACTATGATGTAATAAAATTGTGAAAAAAGTCAAGTGGGCTGTTGTAATTAATTAGGAAACAACTCCTTGATGGACAGCAATTATTAAGCTACTCTAAAGTATTGTAATCATTTTTTACACCCTCTCACACACTTATTTCCTATTGACTATTGTGTGAACTACACTATAATGTAATAAAATTGTAAAAAAAGAAAAGTGGTCTGTTGTAATTAATTTACAAACAACTCCTTGGTGGACAACAACTATTGAACCAATTTAAAGCACCGTTGACATTTTTTACACCATCCCACACACTCATTTCTTATTGACTATTGTGAGAACTACACTATGATGTAATGAAATTGTTAAAAAAGTAAAGTGGGCTGTTGTAATTAATTAGCTAACAACTCTTTGATGGACAACAACTATTAAACCAATTTAAAGCATCATAAACATTTTTTACACCATCCCACACACCCATTTCCTATAGACTATTGTGTGAACTACACTATGATGTGATGAAATTGTAAAAAAAGTCAAGTGGGCTGTTGTAAATAATTAATAAACATCTCCTTGATGAACAGCAACTATTGAGCCACTCTAAAGTATTGTAATCATTTTTTACACCCTCTCACACACTTATTTCCTATTGACTATTGTGTGAACTACACTATAATGTGATAAAATTGTAAAAAAAGAAAAGTGGTCTGTTGTAATCAATTTACAAACAACTCCTTGGTGGACAACAACTATTGAACCAATTTAAAGCACCGTTAACATTTTTACACCATCCCACACACTCATTTCCTATTGACTATTGTGTGAACTACAATATGATGTAATAAAATTATGAAAAAAGTCAAGTGGTCTGTTGTAATTAATTGACAAACAACTCCTTGGTGGACAACAACTATTAACCAATTTAAAGCATCGTAAGTATTTTTCAAACCATCCCACACATCCATTACCTATTGACTATTGTGTGAACTACATCATTATATAATAAAATTGTCAAAAAAGTTGAGTGAACTGTTGTAATCAATCAACCAATGATTTCTCTATACTCGGCAACTATTGTACCATTTTTAAGCATATTTTTTTTTACCGATTCTATTTTTTGTTATTATTTGAACTACTTTTCAACGTATTGAAAATTTTAGAAAATCTATTAGACTTGTTCCAATTCATAGTCAAAATATTTCCCTATGGTCAAAAACAAATGTACCAGCTTTGACACTCTAAAAATTTCTGTGACAGAGTATCCTATACACTTGTTTTGGAAGTATTGTTTTAATTACTATTTTATAATTTACGAAAAATATATATTTTTTCATACAAGTAGCCATACTGCCACTATTTGGCCTTGAAATTTCACTTTCATCCGCCATGTCTCATTTCGGTGCGCTTTCACTCTTTTAAAGAGGGATTTATCACTTAAGGGTTGATTTTTAGTAATCTCTACCAGTTTATTCTAATTGTAATTAATTTGTAAGAACTGTTTAGCCTACTTAAAGTTCATTTGGATAAGATATTATTAGGTGTGGTGCAATTTTAGACTAAAGTTGAGCCACATCCCGATCTCCGGGAAACGGCAACTGTAAAAAATTTACTTCCGGTTGTAATAAATTGTAATTAATGTGTAAGAAATATTGGTATCATTTTTTTTTGTGTGGGCCATAAATGCTGGTGCAGTTTTAGGGCCATATAAGGGTCGATGTTCCCATTGTTGGGTAAATTTGCGTGTATGAAACAATTATTAATTTGCACTTTCGTTAATGATCCTGTAGAAAGGCAGCTGTTAACACTGAATGAAATATGCAATGATGTATGTCAAAAACTGTACTTTTGTGTAACTTCTATAAATATTTTTTTTGCGTAGTAAAAAACAATTAGTAATAGCAAATTGTTATTTTACTTAAGGTGAAACATCACTCGGAAGTACTATTTTAGCGCGAAATTTGAATTGATGAATCTTGTAGCAATATGTTTGATAAATACTTTCTTATAATAAATTAACAAAGTTTTTAGTGGCGTGTATATTAAAAATTAGATAATTTGTCAAAATTTCATTATGTCTGCAATAAATCCGTATGAAATTAGTGCTAACGTATAAAATTAGCATGCAAATCCTATATCTCAGAGACTTTGATAACAACTTATCTGGGAAAAATATATATACTAGGCGCTATACTTGCAGTTATCATATAAAAATTTTCACGAATATTGAACCTGACAATTTTGAAAAAAAAAATAATTAGTGCTGAAAATATTAATTTCTCAGAGATTATCCAGTTTTTTGGGACAAAATTTGGTAGACTTATAGATGACATTATTCTTCAGAGTGCTGTGCAAAAATTATCGATTTTTATTAATTATTATTCCGTATATAACCCTTTCTGTGCACTTCTAGAAGTATTGAAAATTGGAGGAAAATCAAAGTCTTGTATTCAAAAATTATATATATTTGAATAATTAATTTTTTTTGACATCGGTCACTGGATTTTGGGCTCAAAATTCTCGATATTTTGGGTACTTCTCTAATGTCCATTTACACTTTTTTATTCCCTGCAAGGTTAATTAAGACAAAAGTAATTATATTCCATGGCCAATTATTTCTTGGAGATAATATATTTTTTTGAGAGTCGTGAGATTCCTAGTTTTCGAGATATTAATTTTTTTTTGTTCAAATCATAGATTTTTTTATGAAGAAACGTCAAATGAACAAAAAGAAATATATTTATTATATCCTAAAATTATGAGCAATTTTTTACAATATTTTCCAGAGTTTCAGTGGCTGTATATTTCAAAATAATAATGTAGGAAAATATTCTTCAATTTCTTTTCTATTTATTTTAGTAGTGTGAATATGTCTTTTTACTAGTTGATTTGTTCTATGGCGCTATCTAGAATCCAAATTTTGTACTACATGACAAGTGTCAAAGATTAATTTTATCATGTATTTATTCATTAGAGAATAAATAGCCTATGACTGATTTTAGTGACAAAAACCTTTTTGAATATCTGCTTCTGGCTGTGTGTGTAGTTTTACCGATCTTGTCACACTAGTAAGAAAAATGGTTCGGATTCTAGGATATTTGACAAATCTGACTTACAATGTTACAGTAAGTTCATTGGATAAATACATTAAAAATCAATCTTCAAATCTAATTTTGTAAAACTTATCTCTTCTAGATTTCTAAATACTACTATAGCTGGAAGTGTTCAGATGAGAATTTCAAGTTATCAATATCATATTTCTCAAGAAAGCGACAAAATATTCTATTTATGTCCATCAATTATTATTGGGATCTGTCATTCTACAAATAATAATACTTGATCCGAATCTGCATTGCTCTAAGGCCCGAGATATTCACCTTCAAATAAACTACAAGTATTAATTTCTTAGTGAATACATCAAGGGTAAATACTTTAAAGAAAACATGGACTAACAGCTTCAAATTTTGGTCTAGTCTATAAGCGAAAACTGCCTGCCGGACCCCTAGTAGAAAACATACCATATGTTCGAAATCTATCTACTAGTGCTACGGAATGGGGTAAGAGTCATGAGCAAGTAGCAATACACAACTATGAAAATGTAATAGGTGTTACAGTTGCACATTTTGGACTGAAGGTAGCATCGAGCAATTCTTCTTTGAAGAAACAACTGATCATCAGGCAAAAACATTCAATGGTGCTCGCTAAGGCGACATGATAATCAGGAGTCTGTATGTGCCAACAAAGCCGTGGAGATCATTTGCTCTATATATAATATTCCATACATAATCCTTGTACTGTATACTTTACGGTTCAATAAAAAATTCATAATTTTCAATTTAAAACCAGTTTTCTATCAAAATTAGATAACCCTTTACTTTACCTTATCCTTTATGATTCAATAAAAAAATCATAATTTTTCATTTAAAACATGTTACTATCGAAATTAGTTCTTGCGTGAATTTTGGGACATTTTTATATCATAATTTCATATTCTCATTATGAATAATTTCATTAAAACTTATGTCTTTGAAAAATGATTTTGAATGCGAGCATTAATTTCAGTAAATTTCTCTATAAAATGTCTTTCTTCTGAAATGTCAGATTTGAATTCTTGTGTATCCCGCCGTCATCACTGACCTTCCATAATCCTCACTTACTCCAAAACAAGATTAGACTAGACAGGGATAGCTAGTATTTCCGGGTGATGTTTCACCTTAATATTCCGGTAGAGCTCCGACAATTGTAACTGCTGGAATCATTCCTAAATTTCAGTGGATAATCACAAATATTTACTTGCTCAAATAAGCAGCAAAATAGTAGACTTACTGCCACAGCTGAAGTTTCAGAGCTAAGAATTCAGTTAAGTCAGTATATCAGATTTATTGTCATATGTCAAATGCTGCATTTCACTTTTCATTTCGACTCTCCATTTTGATGCACAGGAAAATGAAGCTTGCCATGATATACAAAAATTTGTGCAGTGCACTCTGATTCAAAGTATGATACGGTGCATTTTCCTCTGCTTCAAAATAGAGAATCAAAATGCAACATTCAATGTATCGGGTCAAACAGCCCGAACGCATAACTTTTTTCGTCGATTATGAATTATATAACACTTACTCTGCGATTTTTTATGTTCACTTAAATGTCGCGTCATGATAACTGGATTGCTTATGAAATTTTTTAATGAAAACTAAATGGTACAACTATATAGTATATAGTATCTTACGCCTTAGATCAATGCTGAATTAATACAAAGTGAAGTCCCTAGGCATAGTATTGAATATTTTAATTGAAGAGAATATTCAAAAAACATTGAGAAATATCTGTAGTTGAGGGTCTCTAAAATGATATTTGATAAGTTCCCTGAGCAGAAGAGAAATGTTCATGAAGCAGCCAACTTGATACTGTTAACTTCTCTCTAAACTCCATAATTTCTAAGTTATCTCTTAAATAGACGGATATAGAAAAACGGAGATTATATATCAATTAGATGAAATTGTTGAAGCTGGCTGGAAGAATGAATTTGAGTTACTAGAACAATATTGGGAATTTGGTCAATTTTTGTATTTTATTTATTTCCTACTCTACAGTTTCGGCTGTACCTCAGCCACCTTCAGAAGTGGAAAGAATTCTTTGGTGTTTTACATTATTCTTACTATAACACAGACTGTTAACAAAAATAATCCGTCCGTAGTCTGGCACTCAACTACCTTGACTCTTTAATCTCTACGTACAGGCTACCACGCACCCGCGTATTTCAAATTTAAATAAATGTCTATCAGCAAATAATATTCTGACCGCCTTGAGAGATCGTATCTTTGAATTTCACTTGAGTGTTCCACTAGTAGTTTTTACAGTAACAACTTTCACACAGCCATCTTTTCGGGCTATTCTTGGTGAGAACAAGGGCTCCTAGATGCTTGCTACATGTGGCGCTGCTGCAAATGTTGCAAATAATCCTTGAATCATTGTTTCCAGAACGACTGGACTTGCTGCTTAATTGTGAATAATGACAGTCTACATGTGGTAATTTCAGTGAATAGACATGTGTTAGCCAGAAGGTGTCAGTCGAAATAAGAGGATTAGAGTTTAAACATGAGGATGAGGCAGAATGAAATTGCACTGGATATTTTGATTGGCGCTAGAATCATGTATTAGTATTTGTTGAATTAAATAAATGATAGAGTTCATCCAATTCGTTCATTGTGTGTCTGAAGTTTGTGCCATTGTTGCGGTGCATTATTGCACACTTTCCTCGTCGTGATGTAAATCATTTAAGCACGCTAATGAATGTACTGATTGGCAAACTGTTAACCAACTCGCTGTGAATGGCTCTTATACTAAGCATACGAATAGAGCGACATATTCTTTAATGACAATCGAAACCTGTCTCAACATTTGTTTCATGTAGACCAGTCCACCGTAGTCTAAACCAGTATACAAGAAAGGTCTGGCTGGCTACGTTATACTTTGGTAGATTTCCCATGATTTGCTGCACTGGTTCCTGACGAAATTGAGAATATGAGATGCATTTGTATATTACTTTTCTTGTTGAGCTGTATCCATGTACGGTCAATATTTCTGCCCCAGATTTGATACGATAGCGATAGCCTGTGAATTTTGTAGTCTGCCTGCGGCTCAGAGTATTTCATTCCCATCTAAGTGTATCTACATAAACATGAGAGGATATTATCCAAAATAACGATTTTTAAATTATATAGAAGCGACATTTCACTTGCTGAGATAAAAATTCTATAAAACTAAAAGAATTTCAAAAAGAATATAGAATGTTAAAATGAGAGATTTTTGTTTCTACGATTAACGAAAAACATGTTATTCCTTGACATAACACTTGATTACCTGGCGATGAAAACTGAGAAATAAACATTTCCAGCATTGTATCGCGTTACACCTTGTTACTTCTTACATCTAGCTCAAGTTGTTATCAATAGTCTTAAGAAGAAAGCGTTTACTATTTGTGTTACCTAATGCATCCGCGTAGCATTGTTTAAAGTCGTCCTTAAAAATATGTGTTCAATGCTGACTTCTTTCGTGAATTACACGAAATCCTCCTTGCGTGAATTCAACTCGCTCTTAATTGGAGTTTTTTTCTAGTAATCGTATCAACTTTTATCTACTGAAATTTTGTTATAGAGGAAAATTGAATTACTATATACTTATGGCTAGACGCACCGCCGCCGCCATCTCTTAAATTTCAAATGTCGCTTAAATGTGACATGAATATTGCTGTCATTATTTCGATATCAAATTTTTTTTTCAAGTGAAGCTTAGAATATATGCTAGAGCGGTGCAATTGGCCATGAGAAAACCAAGTGGTAAGGATAGCAATAAGTAGTACAAGTAGCAATCTTGATGCTATCCCTAACAACTTGAAGTAGTAAGAACGATGTGATGTTAAAGTTTTGCAACTTAAATGGTAAAATATTATCACTTAAACGGCAAACGTACTTGCAGTTGTAAAACAAATACGACGTCCAAGAATTAATGTTAGGGAACGTATTTTCATGTTTATTGAACTATATTCGTCCGTACAATATTTAAATACAAAATATAGTTCCAAAACTAATAATCTATCCCAAGAGTAACCAGTTATTTTATACATAAGACCTACTTTTCATCCTAAAAATGTGTCACGATTGACTTACAACTTCGCTTCTTACCACTTGAGTTTAAATACCACTAAAGTGATGAGACTTCATTACCTATACTTTCAACCATTTTGAGTGGCTCAATTTAGTTTACTCAGTGTAAATATCTAATTATTATAAGCGAGTTCTTCCTAAGTTAGTTTCATTAATCCTTCAAAAATCGGAACTATATGAATAGAAATACTCAATAATATTATTGAATATGTATGTCTTCTTTCCAAATAATGTTCCCGTTTTAGAGTGCGTACTTCAGATATACTCGCAAAGCTTTCACAAAGGGAATTAGTAACTAAGTAAATAAGCTAATTGGGCACTCATCAGTCAAATTACTGAGTTATAGGAGCGTAATAGGGTAACAATATATCCCTTTATCAGTTCCGACCTCCATTAGGACGATAAAGTCAAAGTGACGAGTGAGGACTACGAATTGGATATTCAAATGCAACTACGGTAAAGTATTAAAATCAAATAGAACAAAATTATTGTCTAATTGTAACATTCATTACTACACAAAAACTTTTGTTCAATATCACTATGTAAATTTTGTTTATCTCTGTTACTCGCAATAAAACAATTCTCATGTAGGAGTTGAACAATATTTTTAATATTAAAATTGTCCATATCTGTCATATACTTATATATAGAGAATTATAGTTAAAGAAAACTCAAGTCAAAGAGAGCCATCAGAATCTCTACTTACAAATTACGAGGGTACATTGATAAATAGTTGGCCTAGACTACATTCTATTCACGAAAATGAATACTATTACTATAGACAGTGGCTAAATTATGTAGTCAAAGGTACACAAAATTGGTTGTCCAGATTTGATTGTGCTATTTCTTGTGGAATTTTGAGCAAACTATGACTGACCAAAATTTTTAATTTGGTAAAATCAAATATCGATCGGTTTTTAAAACGACTGTCCCCAAAAGAAATTCATGGCGACAGACTTGACATATTGGATAAAAATTTCTTTTTTATATCACTATAAAGAATTGGGTTGCGGGTTTCAAGAGGGAAAGAACAGACTATTGCTGAGTTAACTCCAAAAGTTGATGCGGTAAATGAAATAATTTTGAAAAATCTACAAATTGGGCTGATATATAGAGTTCAGACTTAGACATTATATGTGAACGTATTTTAATATATTCAATTTTCATGTTGAAGATAAAATTAATTTGAAAATAATAACTAGATTCTAGTTTTATCTTCCAGTAACGTCTGGTATTAATTTGTTTATCTCCTATCAAATTTCAAAAGAAAATAAAATATCTGTAACGACCACGTGTGCGTAATCTTTTCGCAAAAAAAGACTAGAAAATGACCTATGCAGACTACATAAACAGAATTTATAACTTGAAAATTATTTATTCAGCAGAGCAGCATCAACAGAATGTTTACTTATTTTAAACTGAGTAGCAGATTATACGATTCTCAGAATTTAAACTTGGTGGTTGAAACAAGAGCTCACATAGCAAGCGAAATATTTTTTAAACAGTAATAAAAGTAAGAGAATTCTCATGAAACTTCTTTACCAACCGGCAGGAATTTTGCAAATTTATAATTCAAAAAGAGATCCTTTGATAGGAGACATGCGCCTGGAATCCAAAAGTAACTTCTTCTGACTTGATTTCACCTCAAAATTTGAATTTTCATATTGTCGAAGGTATTTTCATTTCATATGAAGTTACTCAGATTTTGATCGAATATTATTTGCATTTTTCATTGAACGATTCTAAAGAAAAAAAAATCGGTCATCCAGATCCTGAGATAATGGATCGAACTCAGCTCTCTTTACTACTTAAACAAGCTTCACTAGAATATCATAGATAAAGACAAAAGTTTGTTAGAATAACTGCATAAGAATAAGATAGAAGACATTACAAAATAATAATTAATGAAGCTCCTCTAGCTAATAAAGAGAAGCTGAATTCGGCACAACAAGTTTGGAATTTTACATTCGAATGTCTGTGTTTTCCTGAGAATAAGATAAAATTATGCACAAGATTCTTATGGAAAACTGTTTCAATATGGAATATCCAAAAATGACCTCCACAACATTTAAGAGCTTTACTGTGGATTTGTACAAAGTTTAATGATTATAATTTAGTTGCTTAGTGATTGAAATTGAAACAATATAAAATTATTAGGGCGTTCATGAAAAAATTAGGAATTAGAGAATGATGTTCAAAAATTCAGCGAGTTAGCTACTGTCAAATTCTTGAACACTAAACTTCTAAATAATTTTACGTTCACTGTGGTTTCCTTGTAATTACGTATTTCATAATATAATTAATAAGAAGTAAAAAAAATCATTCTATGATAATATTATCAGTTTTACATTTTTCAACTTATTTTGAGTTACGCTCACCACTGACTCACTGAATGACTCTTTACTATTCGTATACTTGGGCATTGCATAAATTTTATATGTACACATAATATCATAAAATTTTACACACTTTTATGCTTTAATTTTTTTTTTTGAATATTTGTTATGAAGGACCTTGATTATAGTTTGGTAAGTATTTATACTTTGAATTTTAAAAACAACATTCACAATGCTCCAAATTAACACATTAGAATTAAAGTTTCTTTTGTTAATAAAGTATACTTTGGCTGCAATTAAGGACTTTATATGAAAATTTCATTTATATTATTAGTAGGTATCGAGAGTCACCGTCGCATCGTTTGGTACCTACATGCAAACAATTAATTGTTTGTTCTCAGGTTAAGAAAAGAAAATTCTACGGCCGTGCGTTGAGTAGATACTAGCTTTACCATCATTTAAATTTAGTTTTTCTGTGAATTAATGTTTGTAGAACCTCTTATACTGGTCCATTTGTCTCATTATTTGTGAAGTTTAAATGTAAACTTGTGCTCTGGACATCCTTGTGTGCTCAATAATTTTCAAAATACGGAAGTTCCTTGTATGCAATACGAGTGTGAGCAAGCATTATGACATTTGGCCAACAATTTTAGTGACTCGGCAAGCTTCGTTACCAAATACTTGGCCTCATATAATAATCAACTTCTAACTCTTTTGTATATATTACTATTAAAATATTCAAAAGTATTTTCAAAACTTGAAAAATAATAAATCCAGTCCACAATAGTAATACAGAAGCACAATAAATATTTTAAAATACAAAAAATGTCTTACGGAACAATACAAATGAGTAGTCTGAAAAGCAGCGTTGCATTTTTGTGAGTGCTTTCATACCTCTCAATTTTTATATCAAATGATGATTTGAATATATTAATCGCCATAATCTTGGAGGAGCTGGCTGTGAGAATATTTGAAATATGTCAAAAATAAAAATCTGACGTGGACATCACGTGACTTACTTCTACATCATTGGATATATATAATCAAACACAACATCTCATCATTCCACGGCTAGTCGGTTGCTTTGAAAACAGTAGGTCATCATTCTTATGCTACAACATTCCTTAATACTGATTTCCAGGATTCTACGGCTAACAGTTCTGAATTTATTCGCAAAATTCCAAGATCGTCAAGTATAGTGCACTTTCGACTCAGTCGATCTCAATGAAAATAGAATATGAGCATCTGGACAGTACTATCATCTTGAATACTATGTCCAAATATTCTACGTTCAATTGTTTTGGATTTATGCGAAAAATTAAAAAATGTTCTGAGTAAACTGCACTCCCGGCTTAGCTGATTACAATCATAATGCAAAGTGTACAACTAGATGCTATAAAAGTGCTTATTACGAAATCTCAATATTCTGCGAATGATTATTTGAAATTTATGAGAAAAATTCGAAAAGTCTGTAATATGAAGTGCACTTCCGGCTTAGTCGATTGAAACGCAAATAGGAGATGATCATTTGGATGCTACAGCAATTTCAAATACTGAATTCCAGTATCCTACGGCTAATCATTCTAGATTTATGCGGAAAATTCAAAAAAAGTATCAGGTAAAGAGCACCTCCAGTACAGACGATTGCAACCATAATGCGAGGTGCACATCAAGATCCTAGATCCTATACCAGTCTTTTATACAAAATTTCAGCATTATACGTTTGACGAGTTCTGAGATTTGCGAGTTACGCACATACACACATACATACGTACGTACGTACCGACATCAAGTCAAAATGGATTCAGGGATGCTCAAAACGGATATATCCATCAAAATCTTGATATGTGAATTTTGTCGGTTTCACAATATTTCCTTGTACTTTTAGAACGTCAGATAGTCGTAAATTTCAGTGCCTCATTTTGTTCTTCATGCCTTCAAGAGATTTGATAAGTATGAATATTTGGAGTTCAATATAATCCTGAAATTAAAGCTGAACCGTGTGACCAACATAATGAGAATTAATTTCAAATTTGTATGAAAAAGCCTGTTCTGATCAAATTTTGTCGCTTTTGTCATGCTTGCGAAATGAAATTTAGGAAAAAGTATTTTGACATGTCAAACAAAATTAAGAAATTGACAACAGATTATCGTTGCCTATCTTATCACTTCAATTAAACTGATTGTTTTGTACGGCAAACTCTGAATGTCTGTTATACTCATAAACTGCACTTCCGGCTTGGCCGATTGATAGAAAAATAGTAGATAACTATTTTGATGCTACAACAAGTTCAAACTCTAAATTTCAATATGCTATGGCTGATCATTCTACAGTTATCAAAAAATTTAAAAAAAAGTTTCAAGTAAAGTGCACTTCTGGCTTGGCCGATTTATACCAAAATAGCAGATAACCATTCTGATAAAACGGGCGGCCTCGATCTCGGCACCAAACTACCTGGATCTTTAATCCCCTACTCGAACTCGGCACTATGCTATGGATTAGGATTTGTGACTCTATCGTTCTACCTGAGTTGAGATTTTCTGGACACATGCGATTTTATATTAATAATAAACCAGACTCAAATTTAGCCGTACTTTTAAACAAATCTAATCACACGTGTGACATCAACAACTCAAAAGTCCTGCATATCGAAGACAAAATAATTTGATTCCATTTGATGCAAGAAATTTCAATGTCAAAAATACCTAAATAAATTAAATTCTTTAGTTTGTTCTATACATATTTATATGTTTTTGTCATTTTTTTAATAATATTTTTTTTTCTAAGTTTCATCAAATATTATTTGCAGTATTATTTTTAATATAAATTAATTTTAAAATAGAATATAGAGACTTATAAAACCAAATCTTGTAGGTAGATCGTGGCTTTATTTAAAAATTGATAGTGCCGAGTTCGTGTGCGCCCCGCGCTAATCGGATTAGCATTGGTGCCGAGTTCATGTTCTTAGTGCCGAGTTCGTGTACGCCCGATAAAACATCAGGTTCAAATACTGAATTTCAACATCCTAGGGTTGATCATTCTGGATTTATTAGAAAAATTCGAATAAAGTTTCAAGTAAAGTGCACTTCCGGTACAGACTATTGGAACCATAATACGAGGTGCACAACTAAACCCTATACCAGTCTTAAATACAAAATTTCAACATTATACGTTCAACCAGCTTTGAGATTTGCGAGTTACGAACGCACGCATGAACATACGTACCGAAATCAAGCCAAAAATAGTCAAAATGGATTCAGGGATGCTCAAAACGGATATTTCCTTCAAAATCTCGATAGGTGAATTTTGTCGGTTTCACAATACTTTCTTGTACTTTACAAGTAAAAATGAAAAAGCCATTTCGACTGACCTAAAAATTTGTGGAGCTTCAGTTTAATAAAACTGATTGAAAAAATAATCATCAGCTGCATTGAAAATGAGGGATAACACGTAAGCTATCTCCATAAGCCAAATATAAAAATATTAAATCAAGTGTGCTTCTAGTGCGAGAAAGACAGTCAGCTCAGAAGTTAAATTTGGCGAACGTGCTGAAGAATTCGGTAAAGGATGAAATGATTTTATACTCCCACTTATTATTCTTGGTTTATAGGAGTGGCTAACTTGTAATTTTCCACTTTTAATGGAGCTGACGATTATTTTTCCTATCCAAATTATTTGAACTCAAGCTCAACAAATTTTCAAGTGTATTGGAATATATCTTTAATATTTTTTTTCGACATATTTCAAATACTCATATAACCAGCTCTATTACTACTGAGCAGCTGAAGCTCGGCGTCTTGAATGATTGCCCAAGAAAAAACATTTGCAATATGAATCGTAAGCAATGAAATGATTTTATCATTTGCAGCGCAGCGCTGCCTTCCGGACTATAATAGTATTTTGTGCAACAACAGTGGATATGCTGCTAATATCGCACGAGGACGAATTTGCAGGCACGTCCCCGAAGGGAGATGTCACAAACGTTAATGTGCGATAGATGCTTATCCATTTCAGTTGTACAGTTTATTTTTTCTACGTCCAACTATGAAAGACAAATTAACTCTTTTTGTGATAACTTATTGATTTTATTACATACATACAAAACGCCTCCTCCTCAAAATGAGGTTAACATAAATCATATCCAACATTCAATCTGCAGTTATTCTTCGCTAGATATCTAAACACACCTGTCTCGCTTCATCTAAGTACATTAGGGTTTATTTTCCCGCGGGCCGGTCGGGACATTTCGATGAAGAAAAATATTTATAGATTAAATTAATAACAACTGATATTAAATTTGCAGTAACTCATTTTTAATTAGATTACTTTATAGATAAATTATTATTTTTTGTATTTATCTGATGATTTTTCTTGGGCCAATAATTCTCATTTGCTTTTTATAGATTTGTGAAACTCTTCAGAATTATTTTTACTTTGCACTGAAGAATAGTCTGCACGGTGTCTATCTTCAGACGGTTTCTTCCATTCGTCCACTGCGAAGACATCAGTGACAATTATTGTCGGAGCATTTTATAACTAGTCGGAATGTCGGGACACCACTGTTGATAACGGTGACATGTCCTAATGTATCAGGACGACTGGCAATCCTAAAATACATTCATAATCCTACTCATACAAGCACGTTCATTCTTCTTACTCAGTGACATTCTCTCACGCGATAAATCAACAATCAAATCCATCACCCTACAAACATTCGTTCTACATGCCCAACCTAACCTGAGTAGCTTATGCTCGCTCACTTCAACACATTTTTACCCAATATTTCATTATTCATACACCAATTTTTGTTACTTCAAGTCTCGATATTAGGAGCTAAACAATTCTTGGCTTGAAAAAAAAACCAACGTGGTTTCAACCTATATCTTGAAAACGATTAGTTTCCAACAGGCAAACACTCTTTCGAACACTTTTTTGCCCCGTGTGACTGTATCTAAGAATGTAATTCGTGCGTACATGTAAATAAAAGTTTCTATTGCATCACAGATAAATGTCGTGAAGTTTATAACAGAGTTCTAGAATAAAAAGTAGAAACTATAGGTATATTGAGTTATGCCAGCGCAATATTAATTTATTCACAAATATTTCTCATTTTTTAAAATACTATTATCAAGCACACGATACAAACTTGAGAAAAATACACTACAGAATGAAGCTCAAATCCCAAGAAACACAATCTTAACTACGTCAATGATCATACATCTCATTCCAATTTAAATATTGAATTCATGTTGCAAAAAAGTGAGTTCAATTTTAAGGAAACTCTAGAATCCACGACTTATCAACTTCGAATTCTTTAGGACCAGGACACCATATCCTCAAAAAGATTTGGAACAAATAGTCTCATGAGTTCGCAATTATCAGCGAATGGCACAGGTACTCGGGTAATTACGTATACTGACGACATGAGAATATTCGAATTTGAAACAAATTTGACATCCATTGTTTACTATTAAAACGTTGTAGATTACCTAAAAGATATTAATCACTTATTCTTAGCAACATATGGTGTTTTAGTTCGAACTATTTGAACAACTCACTAAATTTTATTTTTTTGTCTTTTATCTCTATAGAACAAAGCATATATTGAGGAAATGATAATAAAATTAACGTGTACAACTAATATTCTAAAATAAACTTATGATATACCTATGTCAAATATTTGCGTTCGTTATCATTTATTGATAAAACAGATAAGCAAATTAAACAAATGTAAAACTGAACTAATAATTTGTCATACCACGGATACAGAGAAATCAAAAGTAATTCAGAATCCTCGAGGTAATCCTCAAAAGAACTTATAAGCACAACACATCACCAAATGAACACACCTTCAAAAATGTAATTTAAAATTCCCGCAAATTTCCACGTTTCCAGCTTTGTCACATAACCTTTAACTTTATCAAAAGTAAGGTAAGAGTTATTGTGCATTTATTTTGACAGCTTCAAAAGCAAAACCCTATTTCTATCTCACTTTCCTGTTACAATCTCACGAGATCGACAAGTTAACAGCGCGCAATCACCAACGACTTGACGTTGACTGTTGAGTCGCGGATTACCCACGGTTGAGCCTCCCACCAAGCAACGGTAACTGATAACGCTCTGTACAAAGGTAGATTAGACGAAGCCAAGTATCGCGTGTCAATTAAAAGTACGAAGTACGAGAATATGATGTAAAACTATCGGGAACAGACCTGGTGAATCTTGAACTAGATAAAGAGAAATGACTCAATAGAAGGATGGAGTGCGAGTCCAGGAGTCCATAGGAGTACGTAATATGGGTTAGTAGTTTAATAACTAATTGTAATGATCAAGAGCGTTTATTTACTTTTCTCATAATATACAAGTGAATTTTGAGCATTTCCTAATATTGCCAAAATACACAAAACTACGAAAATTGGATAAAAAACCACCTCTGCATTACATCGCCTCTTTGATTACTAAATCAACATAGTGTCAAATTAAGTTCAGCAATCATCTGGAGTAAAATTGCTTCTCAGTTTTTAGACAGGAACCAGTTATTCTGTTATGTTTCCTGCAGGCTGTGATCGAAGCTTCTTCATTATATGCTATAAATTTCAATTGACAAAAGTTTTGGGAACTATACTCCGTTTGGTATTGACTGACAGTAATGAAACAAAATTTCCGAGATTAGTATTGAATTTTTCTCAAGTATGCGGCAAATGAATCTACTAGAAAAATAAAATATATCTTTACTACGATATTCATAGAAAGCCGCACACTATGTACTTGGAACAGAACTCACTTCTTGAATAATAGAAACACCTCTATAAGCTTATCAATGATCCCTTTTTGACCCTAACATAGACGTAGATAGGATTTTTGAGAATGACCGATTTATGTATTTATTTTATTTGAAAATAGAAGTTCTTCATCAAAATTCATATTTATTTCAACTTATTATGTGTAGTCGAAATGAAAATCAAATCTCTATCAATATGTACATATTCTAGATTTAATTCAGGTGGTTACATCTTAATTATCTAATGGCCAGTTGCACCACATGGCTTGAATTTTACATCGAATCGAAATGATGACAGCAATATTCATGTCTCATTTGACTTTTGAGTTCTGGTACGATATTGTTCAATTGAGTGATACTTGAAATTTAAGGGACAACGGTGCAACTGGCTATAAGCGACTTGACCCAACCTCAAGAAATAACTAAGAACTAGAACGATACATCTATATCGAAATTCAGTCTTTTCGACTATCCCTGTACAAACAATTATCGGCGCGCCACTGGAATCTCTTTGACATACTGATTTATTACTGTCAATCAATCCCAAACGGAGTATAGATGTCGATTTTAAAAGTGCGATATTGCTTTCCAACATGGGAGTTTCAATGATTTCAACCAAATGACGAAACTAGTTTCAAATACCAAAATTTTGGATCTGGATTTGACCCTTCATCAGTGTTCAAGAAAAAACAATACATCAAAAAACTCCGACAAAATTACAAATACTAGAAATTTTGCGTAGTTAACAAAGTAAAAAATATAATTAAGAACACAATATTTCTAGTATTTGTAATTTGCTCGTAGTTTTCTGATGTATTGTTTTTTTTGTAGAGCCCTGAACCCTGATAAAGCGTCAAATCCAGTACCGGAAAATTGATATTTGGTATAAATTATGTCTACAGAATAAAATAGTCCTAACTGATACCTGAAACTTCATTAATAGATTAAATAGTTCTGAACAAAATTTAATTGAAGAAAATTATTTTATTGAAGGATGCTTTCACCAGCGTAAAAATTAGATTATTTACATACTATTAAACACAATCCATTGAATAAATTGTATCTGTTCATTTTATAATACTCAGAAAAATGATATGAAACAGATATTTCTAATTAAAAATCTCAAGGTTGTAACCTTGTAAGCAAGTATACCTGTAACAACATATCAACACTGCCATTACACAACAATAATATTATACATAAATGTTCCTCTGTTTCTACTACGCGTATTCCTTAAATTATAAATTTAAAATGCCAAGTAAATCAACATGTAATTAAAGTGTGAAAAATAGGTTTTCAAGATATGTGGTGTCAAATATTCACAGAAGCAATAAAGAGTTCAAATTAATAATAAAGGTTATCGAATAATGATAATGAAATTGAGTATTCCGTTGAATTTCTAAATACGATAATATTGCAATTAATATTATATTGATGGTTGTTATCCTTATAGATGCATGCATAGATTCAATTCAATTCGGGAGTAAATCTGTGTAAACGTAACAAAAGTATGTTATTAACGACATTAAATTCATCAAAGCATATTAATACAAATAATAAAAACACATAGTTCTTAAGACTTAGGACTCTAATCAACTATGTGACACTCATCAATAACAGCTGTAATAACTTCAAATTGAACAGCAGCAATCATCTCACGTTTAAAAAAATAATTCGGTTGGCTTCCAAAACTCGCGTTAATATGTTTAGTTTATCTATTTTGAGAACTAACGGATTTTGTCCTCTACAATAATTTGTACCATATATACGGGTGCTTAAATCTAATTCATCTAGCTTCAAATCGATTCATATTAGAAAAAATAAAATGAAAGAACACAAAAGAAATAATCTACCTGCTTCAAATGGATGAAAAAAGTGAAATACTTGACGACTTTCAAGTAGTTAAATATAAATAAAAAAAAAGGATTCAGTGTAACAGCCACAAATCCCAACAATGAATTGACTTTGCTGGTATTCAAAAGATTTGCATATATGCATCTCCAAAGTACAGATCAAGGGTCGCGACAGCGATCCGACGAGACAAGGTTCCGACGAAATTAGGTTTCGACGAAACAAAGTTTTGATTTATTTTCTGCCATGTTGCCCGCGACTCTATTTACTCGAAAACTGACCTGTCAAAAACAAATTTGTGTGACATCAATAGGATACATTAATAAAGATAATTCTCGCGGCAGATAAGGAATTTTCACTCAATATATCCTAAATATAACGTTTTCAATTCATTGTTTTCTTTATTTGTCATTCTTTTTTAGTCTGAAGCCAACATGGTATCTCATTGGTCAACAGATATGTCCGTTTAAAGAATTGTAAATGTAGCAGTATTTAAATCTATTATTCAGTTGAACCAATCTCAAATGTGCAAAATTCAATGTTGTTGAATATCTTAGCACGTCAGCGTTCTTACTGTGGTTTTAATATCTAAATAATTTTTTTCTGTGTTTCGATTTCAAAAAGTAATTGCGATCACATTAACAGCAAACTAATACAACGAAACATAGCTCACATGACTTATTTTATTGATTGATATTTCTCACATTTTCTGTGCTATCACTTTTAAAGCAAGTGTACATTATAACGAACACATCTCAAAATACAATTTTTTCCAAATGTCAATTTAACATAACAATGAAATCAAAAAATCTGACGTGGACATCACGTGACTTACTTGTACATCATTGGCTATATATACATATATATATATATATATATATATATATATATATATATATATATATATATATATATATATATATATATATATATATATATATATATACAGGGTGTATATATATCAAAAATAATTTTGCTGAAATTCGTAGAAACAGCAGTAATTTGCCAAAATATAGCATTTGGGGTACCGCTGGCTGTCATAGGTGCTCCTATACAAAATAAATAAAAAATTATGTTACACAATATCCATATGCGTAATTTACTATCAGTAAAGCAATTAAATTAATTAAATGAGAATATTTTAATCAACTGCAAATTAAATAAAATTTGTACTACACAAGATATTACATAAATCCAAAGAAAAGAATTAGAACATTATAAATTTATAAACATTATTCAAAATTGTCGCCGTTCACAGCAACACACAATGCAGCACGTTGGATGAGGTTAACGGTACAAGCTTGACGGAGGTAATTGTGTTCTTTTATTATTTCTGTGCTATTTTCAATACGCAGTTCTTCAATACTTTGCGGCGCATCTTGGTTATCATAAACTAATGACTTTAAATGACCCCAAAAATAAAAATCAAGAGGATTAAGATCTGGTGATCTCGGAGACCATGGTACAGGACCACCACGCCCTATCTAACGATCTACGCAGTATCTAAATGCTCTCTCACAAATCTGCTGTAGTGCGGAGGTGCACCGTCATGGAGAAACCATGCATGCTGCCGACCATCTAACGGAATGTCCTCTAACAATTCTGATAGAGTGTTTTGTAAAAACCCTAAGTAATCGTTACCATTCATACGCGCAGGTAAAATGTATGGACCAAGTAGAGTACCATTCACAATCCCAGCCCAAACGTTCAAAGAGAATCGATGCTGGAAATTTCTTCTTCTAATAACATGTGGGTTTTCTCGTGACCAGTAATGAGAAATATGGAGATTATAAATACCATCTCGAGTGAACAAGGATTCATCGAAAAAAATTACATTCAATGTGAAATTTTGGTCTTGAGCATGTTGGTGAAGAAGCCATTGGCAGAAATTTACTCGCTCGAGGTGATCACGTTGCATCAGATTTTTAACTCATTGGTAATGGAACGGATGGTACCTTAAGTCTCGAAGAATTCTCCACACAGTCATATGAGAAACTTCTTATCCCAAGTTGCGTAAATTTGGCGAGTACTAATTGTAAAATCAACATCAACTATATCCGATAAAACATAGAAGATGCTTGCAAATATTCAATGACTGGGATGCCGTCTGTCAGGATATCGTTCTGCATATAATCGCTGCGCTGCTCTCCCGTTTTGTCCCACTTCTACGTATACTATCATCATATCAGTTACTTCTAAATTACTAAATGCAATATATATTTCCAATTTTTTTTTTAATTCAGTAACAATAGCGTCAAATCCTGTTTTACGTTACAAACTTGTGAACTTTTGCCGACAGAAATTAATAGAAAATTATTTGATTCATTTATGTATTATGCAATATCTATTTAATTTGTGATTGGTTGTTGGATAATGGTTACGAATGATGTTGTAAAATGATGTTAACCCAGTGTTCCAAAACTGTTCATTTCATTCAAGCCATTTCTCAATTTTCGAATTTCAGCGAGATTCTTTTTGATTCATGATCAGTACATCCAATACTATATACCATCAAATGTTGTTATATATATATATATATATATATATATATATATATATATATATATATATATATATATATATATATATATATATATATATATATATATATGTATACATAATTCAAAGCTATTGGCCGTAGAATGATAAAATTCAGTATTTGAGACTGCTACAGCGTTTTAATGGATAGTAACATCTATATGATCACCTCAAATTTTGGTTGCAATTGATTATGCCCTATGTCAATGTCAGTATCAACTGTCAATTATTCAGTAAAAAGGTGTACAAGTGAGTCATATGGTGTCCACATTATATTTTTTGCCTCTACACAGGAAATTTATATTCATTAACTCCCTGTGAACAGGTTTAGGTGCTTTCGAAGCAGAATTCAGTTAAGTATATAATTATCAGAGGCTTGCCACACAATCTCAGCAAGGTTCTGAACAACGATGATATTAGCATAGTGTTTTACAATAATAAGAAAGTAAGCAATAGATTTAAACCGAAAAATAAAGTTCCAGAAATGGACGGATCAGATGTGATTTACAAAGTCTCTTGTTTGGACTGCATTGCGATCTACATTGGTTAAACTGAACAGTAGGTATTCAAAAAACAGAATAAGCAACTATAAAAATGATTGTAAGAATTTGAAATTCATCAAAACAGCTATAGCACAACATAGTATCAATAATGACATTAATTTTGACTTCAATAAAAAGAAATTGTAATTTTTATTTTTTTTTTTAATAGCATCAATTTTAGATTAGACACTGAATATCTACGGAAACATTGTCGTTTGGTTTTGTTTCTTTTAAAATGTGTGACGCAAATATTTTTGAGCAAGCGTTCTGGAACTTCAAATTCAAGTTCCATATTTTCATATTTGAAAAAAAAAAAACAGGTCGACAAGGTTTTTGAATATCATTCAGATTATTCATATTTTAACTCTTATCTTTCTTCATTTTCAACAGATTTTGATTGAAAGTTTTGTTTCCAGCTAAGTTTTGAAATTTATTTTATCTTTGATAGAGTTTTTATTCTTGTCTGTATTTCATTCTCTAGCTTTTGTGATTAAAATGGTGAATATTTATTTTCTATTATCTTTGATCAGTTTTTTGTTGTAACTTGATTTCGACTAGTTTTTTTTTTCTTGTTCTACTTGTCTTTTCAACACTGATTTCACATCTTTTTTTGTGATAGACTGACTGTTCTATCTTCTGTCATCTCTTGATCAGTTTTGAGTTCAAATATATACAGAGGAAAAATCTTGGCTTTTTGTTTTTTTACATTTTTAAAGTTTTTTTTGATTCTGCTAAGTGACTATTAGCGAAAATACGACAAAAACCCATCATTCCAATAAGAAGGAAACCAGGGATACAATTTCATTGTTCAAGGAATAATTTCTTCTTAAGTGAACTCAGCCTATAAAAACTTTGATGTAGGTGCTGATATTTTCTTAATATTTTCTAGATTCAATTTCAAGGCTGTAAAACATTCCATCTCTCACAATAAAACTCATGCTACTAATTTTTTACTAAGTTGTTTCCCAGAAATAATCCCTGGTGATATATTCAATAAATCTGAACTTATCTTATTTCATAGCTACGTCGAAACGCTTAAGAAATAAGGTCTCTGAATTAGAATTATTCGTATATATTAGCTAAGAGAGATTACTAATTGTTACATATAAATATTTTCTATTTTGTATTATTTTTAATCACTCGGTAGTAGATTTCCTTCATTCGTACAGAAGTGACACCATTTACAAAGAATTTGATAATATAATGATTTTAATACTGCTCAAGATGACATTGCCAGGAAAAGACCAACAAAATACTTAAGGAATATAGTAGATTTACTCCACTAAAAATAAAACATAACAAATATATCCCAGAATACGTTATATAAATGTGAAAAAAATTTTGTTTCAGCCTGCCCTGAATTTTTTTATCTGTCTTGGCTGCACAGTCTATCTACGGCTCTGTTAGTTTATAACATCAGATTTCTCAAGAATTTACGTTGAATTATGTTCATAATAATTTATGTTGAAGTTTTAAGCTGAAAAATTGATCTTTTAATCTTATTCTTAGGTTTCGCACTTTAAAGAGCCCGTTTGAAATAAAATCACGAAATTCTCATTATATTTCGCGTGTTAAATATACTGCGTAGAATTCTGCAATTTGCACACTGTATATTTCTTAATTAACACAGCCTTATCACTTGTGTTGACGCAGATGTTTCAAACAAATATGTTATTATTTCCTACAAGCGAAACTGATGCATTACGTGGAAATTCCGCCAGCAGCGGGCAATATTTCTCTTAGTCAGGGAAGAAATAAAATCAGTTTTCTTTTTATAATCTAATGTCGATCTAAAGTGTGATAAGTGTGCTATTCAGTATCCATAAGAATTGATGTGTCAAAATATGAACTCGTATTAGTTCAGTTTTTACCAAATAAATCAAGTTTCAATAATGTACATCAAAAATTACAGGACCCATCAAGCGATTTCACAATGTCACAAAAACATTAAAGCCAAAACGAACTTGATTTTGCCCTGAAATCATTATGTGTGGATTTCCTTGTAACTATATTGTTCATTATAGCGATTAAATAATCCACAATTTAAAAAGTAGGACTCATCAGTGCATAAAATGTGACTGATAGAATCATTTTGCGTAATTTTGCTCAAAAACCATCTACAAAATACTGCTCTACCGATACAATCATTTAGTTGTAAATTCTGTGCAACGTGCAATGGGCACACCCCAACTTGGACATTTAATCTCCCGATGGGACATCAGTCAAGGGTTGGAGATAATCCTTATGACCAACTCGGCACATCTTAAACAAGTGTTTGCAGAAAAACCCATTCCTATTATCGGCTTAACACCTAAGAAAAATATAAATTAAAATGTTCTGTTTAGTAGCTATCTATTTATCAATCGAACAGTTTATTCAATAACATCACAGAAATCAATTCGCGAGATAACTAGCCAACTTGGAAAAACACTACTGATTGTAGAGCAGCATAAATTCAGTAAATCAAATCGAAAATGTTTATCTGGTGAAGTGAAGTAGCGGTGTGTTAATCGAAAGTGCAAAGCATTTTTTCATATTATGAGCGAGTCCAGAGATCGAGTAATAACGACAAAAGGGTTAATCCACGATCACGCTGAAATAATTATTTTTATTGTATGATGCAACCTACTTATTTTTTGATTTTGTATTATTGTATGTCAAATTTGGTATGATAATAAAAAAGAGACTATAAAATTGATTTTATTTTATTTAAAAACATTAGAATGCCCAGTCCCCGTTTTGTTCAGATACCTGAGTATCATCAGAGACTACCTGCAAGTGTGCCGAGTTGGGTATCACTGCCGGTACCTGAAATACTCGTATGTGCCGAGTTGGGGAGTCATTAGCAGAGACTACCTGTAAATGTGCCGAGTTGGGAATCGCCGACGTGGCAATATATAGGGGTGAAAAATATCCTTTTTTAAAATTCTTCATGTTTTAGACTTAGACATGCTTCAATTTATCGTGTAAAAATTTTAGCATCAACTTCCACACAAGCTAGGATAAGTAACATTATTTCCTCGTGTCCCATTTTCAAATACCATGGAAATAAAGATGAAGTCAATAAAACACCACCCGAAGCTCTTCAATGGCTTAGAGGACTTAAAATTGGTCTATGATTCAAGTTATATTCATAATTATCCAATTATTTAATAATATCTTGAAATTTACTCAAAAATTAATGGTACCTACAAAACTGTAATGAAAATCTCATACTAAATATATATAGCAACATCCTTCGAGTCATCTGCTCGGAATAGATCCTTGAGCTAAGCTCTCGTGACTTTATCAGACAGATGACTCTCACGATGTTGCTAAGTAAAAAATGTTTTCAAGAAAAATTTATTGATAAAGTTACAGTCTCTTATGATATTATATAAGATCATTTCAACAATTTTATCACCTAAATACAGCACACAAATACTAATTATTTAAGCAATCGATAAACTAATACAACATGAGAGTTTTGTTATTCACGCCTACATGATTTAGAATTAAAATATATATTATTTCTAATAACATTCGATCCATAATGTAAAAGTCCAATGTGGCACCTATTTGAAACAAGAAAGTAATTATTTATATATCAGAAACTGCGATCTTGAATTTTATTTTAACATAATTTTCATGTTTACCTCAACAAGACTTTATATTCCTTCAATATTCAATATTATTAACCTCACACTAGGATTTAATCATTCTCATCATCAAAGAAGATAAAATATCCAAAATTTTTGTTTATTTCTAGAGAAATCAGCGGTTTTCAGATTTTTTGAAATAATTTGTAAACCATTCCAAATTTAAATTATTTCTCGATGGAATCTAAATCGGCCCACAAAATAATCTTCGTATTTTGACAAATTATTAATATGATAAATGTGATGGCACGTGGGACACTAATATAAAAGTGAGTAATAGGCCAGCTAAGTTTGCTGATAAACTAATAAGTTGCCATTGCATTTGATATAATAGTGTTTGGTATTTTCAAAAGTTCATATGAACAATAATAGAAACAATTCATAATACCATGTGCTTAAGAATGAGAGTTGTGTAGTTCTAATTTTATTCATCGAGCAGTTATGTCATTTGCACTTTTGACGACTCCAATAAATTCAAAATATAATGAGACTTAAAATCAAGTATATTTGAAAAATTATGGAATTCTGATGGGTTTAACAAACTTTCAATTTATTATTCTAAATTGAACTTCTAAAAAATAAAATCAAAAAAATATTAAAAGACCTCATTAAGATTTTTTTTGTATTATAAAGAATTCATATGAGAAAGCCTTTCTGACAATCAATCAAATTCCCAGATGATGTTTTCTTGATGAATGAATATAATAAAACAGATTATGAGAGCACTTTGTCAAAAAATCTTTATAACTCCTCTTCAAGATCTAAATAATCCTTACTAATATTATAAATGCGAAAGTCACTCTGTCTGTCTTTCTGTTACGCTTTCACGCCTAAACCACTACACCGTTTTTGATGAAATTTGGTACAGAGATAAACTAGAGCTTGAGAAAGGACATAGGCTACCTTTTATTGCGAGGGGGTTAAAATAGGGGATGATAGTTGGAAGTTCGTCATTTTCGAAGATAAAACTATGAAATTTCGTATTCAGGCATCAGGCACTTGATAATAAGTGAACAAACATTTCTTTCAGCGTTTTTGTGTTTTCGACCTACATGGGGATGAAATAAGAGATGAAAGTTCGTATTGAAATCCAAGCGCCTGCGCAGCGCGGCGTAGTGAGAGAAATATCACTGAATGTGGCTTCCCGAACGGCCAGTCACGTTAGGGCAGGCGAGTGCGAATATTAAAAATGAATAAGTTGTTTCGTAATCCATAGTTCTTTCAACTTTTTGCTCTGATTAAGTTTATAAGTAAAATAAATTGTAAATAGCTATAGCATTTTTATTGATTTGGTTCAATAAAAATAGTTTTACAATTGGAGTAAGAAAATTTTTGATTTGTATAGGTCAGGTGGAAGATTTTCTTTTGTTTCATTACGTTTTTCTTCTAGCTTCTGATATGCGTCGAAAACGCAAATCCAATTTAGCGCGTAGTTCTAGCAGAGCTTGCGCTGCGAAAGTTGCTAGAAGCCAAGAGTCTGTAGAGCAGTCTCAAACCCGTTTGGTCTTGGATGCCGAGCGTCACAGCTCAAAGAGCTGCTGAGACTGAAGGACAAAGTCAAGCGCGGCGACTTTTACACGCCGAGTGTCACACAGCTCAAAGAACTGCTGAGACTGAAGGAGAAAGTCAAGCGCGGCGGCTATTAGATGCCGAGCGTCATGCATCTCAAAGGGCTGCTGAAACATTAGAGCCAACTCGGGCACGTCGGCTTTGACTGGAGTGGCAAAAGAAGAAAATGTTTTAATATCCCGTATTCTTATAATTCCCACCGATTTGTCATTTCAGTTTAAAAGAGTGCAGTTTCATCTAAAAGCAGCATTTGCAATGACAATAAATAAAGCTCAAGGACAGACGCTTTAAGTTGCAGGTGTACATTTAGAAAAGTACTGTTTTTCCCATGGGCAGCTCTGTTTTAGGTTTTAGCCTTTTAGCAAAGGTTAAAAAAACAAGAAATGCAGTTCATAAAAATGTATTGAAATAAACTATTTGAAGTAAGCCACAACAGTGTGTATGTTCATTATTTGCAAAATAAGTATCCAGAAAAATTGAAAATGCTGCCCAAAATAACTACTCCACGCGGACGAAGTCGCGGGAAAAAGCTATAGTAAGAAAATATTTGCTACCTTACGTAGCTAATATAACGGAAAAAAACTGGAAGAATTTTTCATAAATATGACGTAAAAACTTCATCCACTTCCAGCTTAAAAATTCGAGATCTTCTTGGTAATATTAAAGAAAGATTTTCTCTACTTCTATACAGTATCCGGATATTTTCAAGATTCCTTGTCAGTATAAAAAAGTATATTGGACAAACTAAAAGGACTGTAGAAACGAGATTGAAAAATATTGTCGTCTTAAAGATTGAACCACTCGGGCAAGTCTGTGGTTGCTGAACACGTTATCCAAGAATTAAATGGTATTCTGGCAAAAGAGAACAATTGGTTCAAGTGGCTAATAAGAGAAACTATAGAAACTTAAATAAAATATCACCAAATAATTTGAATTTGAACACTGACTAAGAACTCAATTTGTTCAGAATAATTTTTGTCTGCGCATCTATGGTTTAAGAGATACTTTATTATAACCTCCTGAAGATCTGTGGATGGTTCAGTTATGTACGAAGCTACTACACCAAAAAGAGTAGAGTCAGATTGATCTAGATTCTAGAACAACTAAGAGTTGACAATTACCTAAATTACCCAATACAATGGACTGGGCTCATTCGATTTGGAAACTCTTGGAAATTTCATATTGCACATGAAAATTAGCTGTTAATTGATGATGTAAGTATAAAAATCTGACGTGAACATCACGTGACTTACTTGTACATCATTGGATATATATATATATATATAATACGATGTGATTTTGTGTTTGATCATATATATTATTGGATATATATAATCAAACACAAAATCTCTTCGTTTCACAGTTAATCGTTTTGGATTTATCCAAGAGATTCTAAAACTCTGTCAAGTAAAATGCGCTTTCAGCCAAGTCGGTTGCTATGGAAACAGTAGGCCATTATTCTTATACTACAACATTCCTAAATACTGATTTTCAAAATTCTACGACTACCAACACATCTGAATTTATGCGCAAAATTGAAAAGTAAATTCCTACTGAAGTGCACTTCCGGTTCAATTTATTGTTATGGAAATAGCAGGCAATTATTCAGATGCTACAGAAGATTGAAATACCAAATTACAATATTCTACACCTGATCGTTTCGAATCAATGCGAAAAATTTCAAAAGACTGTCAAGTAAAGTGCACTTCCGGCTCGATGGATCTCAATAAAAATAGGATATGAGCATCTAGACGGTATAATCGTCCTAAATACTGAATTCTAACAATCCACGTTCAATCGTTTTGGATTTATGCGAAAAATTCAAAAAATGTTTCGAATAAAGTGCTCTTCTGGCTTAGTCAATAGCAATCATTATGCAAGGTGTACAACTAGATATTATAAGAGTGCCTAATACAAAATTTGAATATTCTACGACTCCGACAGCCGATTGTTACCAAAATAGAAGATGACCATTTAGATGCTACAGCCATTTCAAATGCTAAATTTCAGTATCCTATGGCTGATCATTCTGAATTTATGCGAAAAATTAAAAAAAAGTTTCAAGTAAAGTGCACTTCTGGTTCAGCCGATTGCAATCATAATGCAAGATATACAATAAGATGTTATAGAAGTTCTTTATACAAAGTTTTAATATGCTATGACGGATCATTCTATATTTATGCAAAAAATTCAAAAAAGTTTTGAGTAAAGTGCACTTCCGCCTTGACCGATTCATACAAAAATAGCAGGTACCTATTCTGATATTAGATCAAGTTCAAATACTGAATTTCAGTATCTTACGGCTGATCATTCCGGATTTATGCGAAAAATACAAAAAAAGTTTCATGTAAAGTGCACTTCCGGTACAGGCGATTGCAACCATAATGCGAGGTGCAAATCAATACACTATACCAGTCTCAAATATGAAATTTCAACATTATACGTTTAACCAGTTTTGAGATTTGCAAGTTACGCACGCACGAACGCACGAACATACGTATCGACATCAAGCCAAAAATAGTCAAAATGGATTCAGGGATGCTCAAAACGGATATATCCATCAAAATCTCGATAGGTGAATTTTGTCGGTTTCACAATAATTACTTGTTACTTTGTACAAGTAAGTAAAACCGACAAAATTCACATATCAAGATTTTGATGTATATATCCGTTTTGAGCATCCCTGAATCCAGTTTGACTATTTTTGGCTTGATGTCGGTACGTATGTACGTATGGATGTGTGTAAGTGCGTAACTCGCAAATCTCAGAATTCGTCAAACGTATAAGTAATGCTGAAATTTTGTATAAAAGACTGGTATAGGATCTAGGATCTCGATGTGCACCTCGCATTATGGTTGCAATCGTCTGTACTGGATGTGCACTTTACCTGATACTTTTTTTGAATTTCCGCATAAATCTAGAATGATCAGCCGTAAGATACTGGAATTCAGTATTTGAAATTGCTGTAGCATCCAAATGATCATCTCCTATTTTCTTCCCAATCGACTAAGCCGGAAGTGCACTTCATATTACAGACTTTTCGAATTTTTCTCATAAATTTAAAATAATTAGTCGCAGAATATTGAGATTTCGTATTAAGCACTTTTATAGCATCTAGTTGTACACCTTGCATTATGATTGTGATCGGCCAAGCCGGGAGTGCAGTTTACTCGAAACATTTTTCAATTTTTCGCATAAATCCAAAACGATTGAACGTAGAATATTAGAATACATTATTCACGATGATAGTACTGTCTAGATGCTCATATCCTATTTTCATTGAGATCGACTGAGTCGAAAGTGCACTATACTTGACGATCTTGGAATTTTGCGCATAAATTCAGAACTGTTAGCCGTAGAATCCTGGAAATCAGTATTAAGGAATGTTGTAGCATAAGAATGATGACCTACTGTTTTCAAAGCAACCGACTAGCCGTGGAATGATGAGATGTTGTGTTTGATTATATATATCCAATGATGTACAAGTAAGTCAGGTGATGTCCACGTCAGTTTTTTTTATTTCATAGATATATGTCAAATTGATATTTGAAAGAAATTTGTATTATAGAATGTGTTCATTATAGTGTGTGCATTTATTGTGAACGGGATAGCACAAAAAATATGAAAAATATCAATCAATAAAATAGATCATGTAAGTTTTGTTTCATTGTATTAGTTTACTGTGATGTGATTGTATTTGCAGAAATCTGTTTGTCAAATCGATAAGATGGTTCCAATACATCCAAATTTATTTAAAAAGCTTAGTAATGGGGGTACTTCGGTGCACTTATTTCAAAAAGTATCGTATGCAACACGGACACTGAACGACTGTCATTATTGTCACGGACACTGAACAACTGTCATTATTGTCACGGACAAATTTGGCTGCTCGAAGCTATGCCTTGGGTTTTGTCCTCGTCTTCGCCTCGTGCTTCGCCCTCGCCTTCGCTTCGTACTTCGCCCACGCCTTTGCTTCGGGCTTTGCCCTCGTCTTCGCCGAGTGCAACCAAATTTATCCTGGAGAAAAATGACAGTCATTCGGTCCTTGTAGCATAATATACTATTATTTAAAACAAGTTCTGAGAATTTTTTTTTCCTCCACTAGAACTAACTCTATTAAATGACAGTCGATTCAGTAACGAATCTATTATTATCATAACAAGGAAACGCAAACTGATAAGGATTTGTTGACTTAGGTTAATCTTTCATGCAACCTGCCAAAAGAAGCTTAATTTTGCAGATTCTAAGTCAATTTTCCAATTTTTTGCTGCGTTGTTAAATGCATGCTGAGGTGTAATATGTATTATGCAGGATATCATTTGATAGGACATATTTTCATGCATCCAAATTTTCTTTTCTTAAGTTTAATTTTTCAAGAGATATTAAAATATAGAGAAAAAAATGAACCTCCTTTCCCTTATCTCTTTATTCATGGCCTGAAATTCTGTAATTCATATTACTGATAAAAAATTTAATGAAAATTAGAAGAAAAATAGAGGTGTTTTTAATTGCTATTACCCTCGAAATCGGTTGGTGATTCGCAGTATTTCTTAGGGGGCGTCCATTAATTACATGAGGCGATTTTTGGCGATTTTTCGACCTCCTCCCTCCCTTCTTGGTGAGATTCTTCAAAATGTGTGTTTCTAGTGAAAATGTGATGAATTTATTATAAAAAAAAATATAAATTATGATGATTTGTTTAATATTTTTATTTGACTAGTTAAGATTAGTATTTATGAATATCATTGTATAAGATTTGGCCATATATTAGAAGAGAAGCGTGTTTTACTTAATTTAACCAAATTTTGTCGAAATTTTACTACGTTTCTTGCGAAAAAAAACTACGCTTTGATAGAGAGAGAGCATGATTTAGATTTAAAGTGTTCGCACGGAGTGAATTTAGAATAGCTACATATACCCAATAGTGTACATAGTGCGTAGGTAATGTTAATCCGTTCTTGACAATTAATGCAGTGAATTAAGTTTTAATTTCAAGGTATTTAATGTACCTATTCCTATCAGATTCCAATACTAGAATGTCAGCAAAAGCATTGAATATTGAAGCTCAACTTGCCATTAAAAGACGTGGTAAAATCTAATTCTAATACAAAAAGCGGAAAATGAATATTCTTTCAAACAGTATAATCTCAAAATTCATAAATACTCACAAGTTTGGGCTAAATTCCTCCATTTGGAACAATTCAAATTGTCAGTTATTAATCTTTTCAAGAACTCACATTTTCATATTCAAATATTTCACTTTGATGTGTTGTAAACAAACATAAAACAAAAGAAAAACTCCATTCCTATCGATTACAAAACATCCGAAGAACACCAAACAACTGCCAAGTTGCTATTCCAGAGAAATTTACTAACCGCACACAAGAAACAAATGAAGCGTTTAAACACTAGCAATTGGTGGTGGCGGCGCCAGTGTTATTTTCAGAACGCCCGGTAAAAAGGGCTATCCCGTAGGGAGCTGCTAGTGACAGCAACAGAATCTGTTTTGGTTCTAAACGAACTTTGATTAGAACTATTTATAACTGTGTTTATAAGAACGAGAGGCGAATAACACGTTAGGAAGATTATTGCCCCTAAAATGAATCATGAGTAAAATTATAATAATACCTAATAAAATATCAATAAATATGTGAATTTGAATATATAGGAATATTCTCAGTTGAAGACAACAATTTGAATACTTCAGTTATAAGAATTTTAATAGATTAGACAATTCAGCAGAAGACCAATTAGATAGCGCAATTTTCCCTAATTACGCAATATATTGGATATCATTATGTTACTAAGGCTTAGTTGTACAATCAAAGCTTACCTACAGTTTAAACTAAGTTTATTTCCCATGGTTATAATTATTATTCCAGCAATTGAAACTATAGTGAATAAGCTCAGCTCAGTTCAACTAAACTATAAGGTCCGGTTGCACAGTCTTTGGTTTATCCTAAGCGTAGCACAATTACCTAGGTAACGATCATTGAGACAATTTCACTAAGTTATTCAAGCTACACTTGGGATAAACTTAAGACTGTGCAACTGGGTCTAAATAAGCTTAGATTGTACAACCGGGTCTAAGTTGTCTTTCGCGAAGCATCATTAGTTGTGTTGCTTTGACAAACGACTGTATATCATAAGGCTACCGGCACAACATTCGTAGCGCCTCTAGCGGCACTTTCTATAATAAAAATGATTGAAACGTTCTAGCATATCATAAAGAATAAGCAATAAGCTCGGGTCACAGCTCGCAAGAAAAATTCTAATTACGTGCTCGTCTCAAAAAAATAGGAGCAATTTTATTCTAGATGATTACCAAATATCAATTGGCGCTATGTTAAGACGTATTAAGGCGGTATTCAATTCTCGTTGATTTCCAGAACTCTCACAAAATTAGGAATTGCTTAAAATTTTTCTATTTGTGACCTAAAATGTAACTCAATATACAAGATGTGGATGAATGTTCTAAGTAAATAAAGATATGTTTTAATTCAATAATCTTGTTCCAAACAAGCTGGCATAAGGGCTCGTACTCGTATGCTGAAGCCTAAAAAAATATTGCACTTCAGCGATATTATTTTTAATCTCACTTTCCTTTGCTTTCAATTATAAGAATTATGTGACACGTAAAACCATTCATCCCTTTGTCATAATAGCCATATTCTCGATCTATCATTATTCATATATTGTTACAATACTAATTCTCTTAATGCATTTGACAGAATAGAATTACCCCTTTTGAGCATTGTATGAGGGTGAATCACATATTTAACTATTGTCAATTGTTAATAGTTTTATTTTGATCCGTTTGTGTTCTGCGGGTAGAAAATAAATCAACATAACAAAACTATAATTTTTGAGAATAATATTCATTTAGAATAGATTAAACATAAATTCACGGATATCTGTCAAATGTCGACAAATAAAAACTGATTAAATTAGAAAAGAAAAATATGTGAATGAAATTCGAAGAACGAGTTTACAGTAAAATTTTGAATGGTAAATTTTGTAGCAATATTTTCAATGCAAATTTTCTCATAAATTTGCAAAGTATGTATCAATAAATGGATATTTTTTTCTTTGTAATACGTACACCAAAAGTATCCTGTTATTGAACTGTTTTTAGCTTCGAAAGTTCTCTATTCCAGACCATGCAAAGAATTATCATGAATTCCTTTTCGACACGAAATTAATGATTATTATTTCCCTACTGAGAGGCAAAATCTGCTGTGACTGCATAGTACTTCCCCAACCATGAATTTTATGACCCATTGCTGTTTCATAAATTGAAAGGGTCGTATCAATTGATTGTATCTTCCAAAGTAACAGCTATCATTGCTAAAGTGACAAATTGCGGTTATATGAAATTATTATATTTGACAATGACCCTAAGTTGTATGTACAGTTGCTTTAATTGATCGTTAAGTTGGCATATTCTGATTAAGCTGTCAATAAGCAATCAAAAATCGAAAAAACTATTTATTTTCGATTTCTACTACGCTTTATCTCCCCGAAAGCATTAATTTGATACCAAACTAAACATCGTTTAATTAATTTGTGAAAAAAGGAATTGACAGTTTCTCAAATATCATTTTTGACACTTCTAATAGAATGATTTCCGCAGAGCAAAAATTTGTTTCCAAATACGACAGAACCAAATAACTTTTTTTTTTTAAATTGAGGAAAATCATAATTAATAAATTTATTTTCAGTTATATTCGGAATAGTTGAGGACGGTTAAGGATAAAAAAATAGTTATTTACACTACAAAATGCGCAAGTATACTTTTTAGTGGGGGGTAGAATTTAAATGGGCATACCCAAACTCGGCACACTTAATCTCCCAATGAGACATCAATTAAGGGTTGGTAATTGGTAAGCCTCATGACCAATTCGGCACATCTTGAACAAGTATTTACAGATAAACCTACCACTATTATCGGCTAAACACCTAGGATAAATATAAATTGAAATGTTTTGTTTAGTAGCTATCTATTTATCAACCTAACAGTTCGGCCAACAACATCAAAGATATCAATTATTATCAAGCCCACAGTAAGGGAACCTAGAGCACAAGTTGACATTTAGATTCAACAAAAATTCGAACTGATTGGTCAGTAAAAGTATTACACGTTTAAACAGTGATAAAACTGGGATTTGAAAAAGACCTACTTTATACATCGTTTGTAATGCATAAAATTCCTAGTTAAGGGGGGTCTCTTGCAATCATTGACCATCTAAGGTCTTGCAGGTGTAAAGGGGACGGTAACAGAAAGCAGCATTGTGGGTGAGGTTAAAAATGAGTATTGACTGATAAGGAGGGAGGATCGTCAGTACCTCATCAACCAGAGTGGACGCACGTCAGTTTATGGCACGCCGTTTTGCTATTTAATAGCAAAAATTTATTCCACTTAAATTTAAATTATACATATTTTTTATCTTGCAAGATAATTTAATTCATTGGATTTTTATGATTGAATTAAAATTATGTACATAATGAAAATTCAGAATTATTATTAACTTGCAAGATAGTTTTAATGCAAAGAATTTTTATGATTGAATTAAAATTATGTACATAATGGTAATTCAGACTTATCATTATCTTGCAAGATAATTTCAATTGATTGAATTTTTATGATTGAATTAGAATTATGTTCATAATAAAAATTCAGAATTATTATTACTTTGCAAGATAATTTTAATGCATTGGATTTTTATGATTGAATTAAAATTATGTACTCACATAATGGAAACTAGGAATTCTTATTATCTTGCAGGATAATTTTAATTCATTGAATTTTTTTGATTGAATTAAAATCATGTACATAATGGAAACTCAGAATTATCATTATCTTGCAAGATAATGTAAATACATTGAATTCTTATGGTTGAATTAAAATTATGTACATAATGATAATTCAGCATAGAGACTATCTAGCAAAATTATACGGAACCGTTGAATTTTTATAATTGAATTAGAATTATAAATATAATAAAAATTCAGAATTATTATCATCTTGCAAGATGAATTTAATGCATTGAATTTTTATGATTGGATTAAAATTATGCACATAATAGTATTCTTATTATCTTGCAGAATAATTTTCATTTATTGAATTTTTATGATTGAACTAAAATTACGTACATAATGGAACTTTAGAATAATTATTTTCAATGAATTAAATTTTTATGATCTAATTGAAATTATGTAAATAATGGTAATTCGGAATTCCTATTATCTTGCAGGACAATTTTGATTCATAAAATTTTTTTGAATTAATAAAAATTATATACATAATGGAAATCCAGAATTATTATTATCTTGCAAGATAATTTTAATGCGTTGAATTTTTATGATTGAATTAAAATTATGTATATAGTGGTAATTCAGAATTATCATTATCTTGCAAGATAATTTCAATTCATTGAATTTCTATGATTGGATTAAAATTATGTACATAATAAGAATTCAGATCATGATTATATTGCAAGATAATTTTAATAAATTGAATTTTTATGATTGAATTAACATTATGTATATATTGATAATTCAGCATAGAGACTATCTAGCAAAATTATACGGAACCGTTAAATTTTTATGACTGAATTGAAATTATGAACATCATAAAAATTCAGAATCATCATTATCTTGCAAGATAATCTTGATGCATTGAATTTTTATGATTGAATTGAAATCATGTACATAATAGAAATTCAGTATTCTTATTATCTTGCAGAATAATTTTGATTCACTGAATTTTTTTGATTGAATTAAAATTATGTACATAATGGCAATTCGGAATTATTCCTATCTTGCAAGATAATTTTAATACATTGAATTTTTATGGTTGAATTAAAATTATGTACATATTGATAATTCAGCATAGAGACTATCTAGCAAAATTGTACATAACCGTTGAATTTTTATGATTGAATTAGAATTATGTACATAATAGAAATTCAGAATTATTATTATCTTGCAAGATAATATTAATCCATTGAATCTTTATGATTGAATATAAATTAAATCAAAATCTTGGACATAATTTTAATTCAATCGTAGAAATTCAATTGGTTGAAATTACCTTGCAAGGTGAAAATAATTCTGAATTTCTATTATGTACATAATTTTAATTCAATCATAGAAACTCAATGAATTAAAAGTATCCTGCAAGATAATGAGAATTCCGAATTCCCATTATGTACATAATTTCAATTCAATCATAAAAATTCAATGTATTAAAATTATCTTGCAAGAAAGTAATTATTTTGAATTTCCATTATGTACATAATCTTAATTCGATTATAAAAATTCAATGAATTAAGATTATTCTGTAAGATAATAAGAATACTGAATTTCTATTATGTACATAATTTCAATTCAATCATAAAAATTTCTTGCAAGATGAAAATTCTGAAATTTCATTATGTACATAATTTTAATTCAATCATAAAAATTCAACGGTTCCGTATAATTTTGCTAGATAGTCTCTATGCTGAATTATCATTGTGTACATGATTTTAATTCAATCATAAAAATTTAATGTATCAAAATTATCTTGCAAGATAATAATAGATATGAATTTCCGTTATGTACATAATTTTAATTCAATAAAAAAAATTCAATAAATTAAAATTATCCTGCGAGATAATGAGAATTTCTGATTTCCATTACGTACATAATTTCAATTGAATCATAAAAATTCAATGCATTAAAATTATCCTGCAAGATAATAATAATTATGAATTTCCATTATGTACATAATTTTAATTCAATCAAAAAATTCAATGAATTAAAATTATCCTGCAAGATAATAAGAATTCCTGATTTCCATTATGTACATAATTTTAATTCAATCATAAAAATTCAATGCATTAAAATTATCTTGCAAGATCATAATATTTCTGAATTCTCATTATGTACATAATTTTAATTCAATCATAAAAACTCAATGAATTAGAATTATCTAGCAAGATAATATAAATGTATAGTTTAAATTTAACTCGAATAAATTCTTGCTATTAAATAGCAAAACGGCGTGCCATATCAGTTCTTTGTTTGAATATTTTTGTATTTGAAATCAAGAATCATCAGAGACTAGATTTTATGCAGAATACATGTTTTTGTTTTTTGGTATTATATTTTTTTCATACTTCGTCGGAGAATATTCATAAAGAAGATGGTTACCATCTTTTTGAAATTAATTTTCTCATTATAATTCTCGTCTTGCTTAAGCGAACCGTTGTTAATACTTTATTAAATATTTAATTTTCAAAAATATCACAACACTTAGAAAAATCAAAAACCAACAAAATCCACAAATCAACCACTTTCACTTTCAATCGGCAATCGAGTAAGTAAAAATCCTGGTAAATCCCTCAAAAATCAACAAAATTCACATTTATACCGCTTTTACTTTCGAGTACCTAACAGTTCATTCAAAAATTCGTTGCTATGGAAACAAATTGGGAGGCGGAGTTATGCCAAAGGCTAGTCTTCCAGAAAATATATCACTTCACTAACGCCATCTATGGGCCAACAAAATAAATAATATTTACAATTTTATTTTGCTAATTACCCCGAATACATGGGTTTTTTGACAAATATATGGCTAAAAAATGAGAGATAAAGGTTGAAAGTGAATCAACATATGGGTATTTGAACTGATTATCTGATTTTCATACAAGAAAAATAGGTTTGAAAAGTACCTATTTTAGTGAATTTCGCAATTTTTTTACCGAAGACTGGAATAATTTTTGGAAAGTTCCATACGCTAATTTGAAGCTAACAGTAATATCTCTCATATAATTAATTTTCATAAGTGTAACTCAAATCATGTTTGAGTTAAAACGATTTGAAAAGCCTTGAAATCAATATTTGTACTATGCTTAGGGGCGTTTTACTCTGGAACTAGAAAAGATTATCAAATTTCGATACGTACAATTGTTTATAAGCCCCTAATCTTCAAAATAATATATAACATTTGCCATTCCAATGATAAATGAAAGCTGTATAACGATTTGAAAAGTGACAATTATCGCCTTTTACGCAGAGACCCGCCTTAAGCACGGCCGCGGAAAAAAAATATTTTATTTTATTTAAAAACATTGGAGTGCCTAGTTCTCTTTTTGTTCTGGTACATAAGTCACTTCATTATCATCAGAGACTACCTACAAGTGTGCCGAGTTGGGAATCGCTGCAAGTAGCTGAAGTGAGATACTCGTATGTGCCGAGTTGAGGGAATCATTATCAGAGACTACCTGTAAATATGCCGAGTTAGGAATCACCGTTTTAAAACCTCCGAACACTTGAAAAAACTTTCGCATCGTGTAATGTATGAATGAAATGTAATGAAGAAGATCCTTGGTCAAGGGATCGAAACGTCAAAGTTTCAAATAAAATATCCAGAATTCAAAATCAAAAGTAATTTATTATTCAGTCAAATTATTAAATAATTTTTAATACTCACATTCATTAATTCAGTCAGCTTGAACCATTTTACCTGAATTAAATAGATTAGATAAAATTATATTATTGCTATAAACTAGTCATCTATTTGAATAAATATTGAAATATACAGCCAATAATAACGGTCGTTTAGTGTCCATGTTGTAAACGATACTTTTTGTAACAAGTGTACCAAAGTTCCCTATTTCTGAGCTTTTTGAATAAATTCAGATTTATTGAAACTATCTTTTTAACTAAATTTTTGCAATTGTGATCAGTGTGATCACATTTATAGTAAACTAATACAATGAAATATAACTTACATGACTTATTTTATTGATTGATATTTTTCACATTTTTTGTGCTATCTTGTTTACAGTAAATGTAAACACTATAACGAACCCATTCCATTGTACAAATTTCTTTCAAATGTCAATTTAACATTTAACAATGAAATTTAAAAATACTAACGGCATTTATGATCCACAATTTTATTTCATTCAATTAACAAGGAATTAATGAAAACTGCTTCCATGGTTTGAAATTGAGAACTTTCAAAGCAGGATTCAGTCCAATAAAAGGGTACTTTCGGTGCACGTGTTATATAGATTATATTTATGTTAGACTGCATCATAATCATGTAGTTTATGGCTGCATTTAGTGGGCTAGGACTTTTGCTTTATATAATTGGACGGAACTGTCATTGTCAAAAAAAAATTATTCTTTTCTATCGTATTTATTCTCTTCTACACTTTCTGAAGTATCCATTTATTCTTTTCTATCGTATTTAATCTCTTCTACACTTTCTGAAGTATCTATTTCTTCTATTAAATTGTATTTAATATTTTTGACATCTGCAAAAAAACATTAAAAACAATTGTAACAATAGCATCACAAGCAAAGCACACCAAGTTATACTTATCGAATTTTTGTATAGGGAAATTAAGAAATATTTTTAGATGATATCCTGCGTCTTGAGAGCAGTCGAACATAAAGCTTTGTATGTAATTCGTACATAAACAAACTTTATAGACTCGCCTTCCTTATTAGACCCGCTCGCGCTGCTCGCTCGTCCATAACCAGCGGCTCGTCCAATAAAGTTCTATATTATATACTAATTACATAAATAGCTATTTCAAGACAAGTATCGTATCGAAATAATTTTTTTTTGTCATTTTATAAAATAATTAAAGCGCGATACTTGATTCGAAAATATAAATTTTTGTTAGGCTCATATTACTTAGAATACAACTGTCATAAAAAAAAAAAAATATTTAAAGATGTGTCAAGAAATGAATTTCTATCAAAATTTTTAATGTATTGAACAATATATTGTACATATTAATAACCAAAAATTCTCAGCCAAACTGAAGTTGTAATAGATAGAAGAGATGTTGAGTTTTATTTTAAAACATAAACCAAATTGTCAGCCAGACAAGCCGGTGTTTTCAAATGTATTCTCAGGTTTTTTTAGCTTATTTCAGAAATTCATAGAAAATAACAATTAACATATTGTCACTTGTCTGGCGGACGTATATATAAATATATTTCTTAAATTTTCAATTATTAAATTCCGAATACGAATGTATACAATTAAAAATATTCATCATAAATTTACTTTTGACGTAGGTACACGTGTACTATTTAAACCAAAAATAGTTAAAAATATATATATATATATATATATATATATATATATATATATATATATATATATATATATATATATATATATATATATATATATATATATATATATATATATATATATATATATATATATATATATATATATATATATATATATATATATATATATATATATATATATATATATATATATATATATATATATATATATATATATATATATATATATATATACCAAGCACATTCAAGCAAATGAAATATTATTTCTTATTTGATATCAAACTAATCCCAGAATAATTACATCCGGTCGTCTGGAATACCCTATTGTAAAACCGGCTTCAGATGTGAACAGCTGACTGACCCTTGAGAGAAACTGAGAACATTTCTACCTAAGTTGAGATCTCCTCAGCATCACAGCATCACAGCATAAGCCCGAAGCCATACGGTTTGTAAAGAACGGATGCAACAAAGATGACAAATACATTTAGAAACACGAACGATAGTAATAGAGAGAGAGATGAGAGATTTTATGCCAGACATAAACAAATGCGATTCGATTACAAACATTATTTTAACGCCCACTTACTGCTAATAAAGGCCAGTGTCAGTAAGCGATTTGCTAAATTTAGAAACTGTTTGCATACAACCAGTTTTATAGCTTTGTTTGAACTATACAAATGTTTTAAATCGAAGAATAATAAAGGAAATGACTAATTCTTGCAAAACTATCGAAAAAAAATAATTAAAAAAGACCATGAATTAAAAATGTATATTTAAACTTCAAATTGTTGAGAGTATATTAAAAATTAAATAATAAGATACCATTATGTGTATACTACATGCACGATAGGTCTGCAAATTGTGGCAATTTTTTTTTCTTATCTTCTATTTCTCTGTTAATAAGTGTCGCATTTTCCTCTCATATCATCTTCAATTTGCCTTTGAGGCAAAGTAAGGAAGATGGAAGACATCTATAATAAACTCAGCGGCTTACCAAGATATAGTCGAAATTTGATAATTTCCAGGCAATGAAGATAATTTTTTTTCAATAAATGTTTTATTGGGTAATCAGTTCTGTATTAATTAATTTGAAACACTTATAAATTAATACAGAACTGATTACTCAATGAAAAATATTTATTAGGTAATAAAATGAGTTTCGAAAAGATTTTTTTTTGTTTGGAATTGCCAAAAACTGTTATTCTGGTCTTTTTCTCACTCGGTTAAAAGATGTAGAATGAATATTTGAAAATATTTGTTCCTATTAATTCACTACCTCTTTCATTCCTTATATACTCAACCCATCAGCATCAGAAATCATTATTTTGCATTGTTTTGCACTTTCAATAAGAGATTATGATGTTAGATGACATTTTGATTGTAAATAATGCACTAAGTAAAATGGAATAAAATATCTACAAAAATCGTATAATCAACATTACTCCTCTGCTTTGGCAAAAACTTAAGACTCGACAAGAGCCTCAGCTACAAATATTTTATGCAATAAGGGTTGGGTATTCATATAATTTTCTCCCCTATTATACAAAAGTTTACCTGCTAAATTTTCGATAAGTTGTTTCGATAATTTGAAACTTAATCTGTTTTGTTCATTAATGTCCGACTAGTTTATTATTGTTATCATAATAACACTGATTTCAGGGTAGTTACTTAACAAATAATACCCGAGGACATTATTTTGAAAAATAACAAACAAGTTGCCCAGTTACAGCAAGTAACTAGAGTAATTGCTCTGACAGAAATCTCAATGACAGGACATACATTACTAAAAATTTTGATTGAAATACAACAAAAATCGGACATTAAACAATGAAGGCACCACGGGAGTTGAACAGATAATAATGCCTACGGTCAACGTACACACCTCGGGCCAGAGGCCCTCGGAAAGTACACTGTTGACATCAGGCATTATTGTCCTTGTAACACACTTGATACCTTAATTACTATAATTAATTTCTTTTTCAAACGTTCATAATGAATTTTCTTTAATGAAAGTATTTAACAATTACAATCGCTAAATACAATAAAATATCGCAGAGTATAGAATGTGATTCGAATTGATGAATTTTATCCAAATACATTATTTGTTGGCCCTGGTCCTTCAATTATTTCTAAGTTTCTTATGTTCAGAGTTCTTATAAATACTGATTGATTTTCTTAATTTTCAATTTTCACTTAAATTACTTTGTCGTTATCAACATTAACATGATATTATTGTTTATACTAACTTGTACAACCGACAAAATTCACAATTCGAGATTTTGATGGAAATACACGTCTTGAGCATCCCTGAATCCATTTTGACTATTTTCGGCTTGACGTCGGTACGTGTGTTCGTATGTATGTATATACGTAACTCGTGAATCTCAAGATTCGTTGTGCATATAATGTTGAAATTTTGTATTTAAGACTGGTCTAAAGTCTAGTTATGCTCCTCGCATTGCATCGCACTTCACTTGAAACTTTTTTTTGAATTTTTCGCATGAATCCAGAATTGTTAACCACAGGATGTTGAAATTCAATATTTAAAATTCGTTAAAATTGCTGTAGTATCTAACTGGATATCTTCCATTTTTTTAACAATTGGCTGAACCGGAAGTGCATCCTATATAACAGTATTTTCGAATAAATTCAAAACAATCGGTCATAGAATATTGAAGCACTTGCAGTTGTAAACCTCGCATCATGATTGCGATCGACTGAACAGGAAGTACAGTTGACTGAGCAATTTCTTGAATTTTTCGCATAAATCTAGAACAATGAGTCTTAAAATCCTGAAATTTATTATTAAAAGCAATAATTTTTCGCAAAAATTCAAAACAATTGGCCGTAGAATAATAAAATTTTATATTTGAAACTGCTAAAGCGTTTTAATGAATTGTGTAGTTTATCCATCTTTAATTTGGAAAAATAACTTTTAAATCCCTCCATAAACACTAATCGCTGCTATTGCCAAGAATTCTTGGTTTCAAGCGAAAATAATGAATGCTCTTCGCATATCACAAAAAATTTGTAGAAAAGATGAAAATGCTTGAAAATTATTCAAATATAGATAGGGATAATTGGGTTGTAATCGATTTTACTGCAAGTACAAGCAAGTCATGAGATAACCACATCAGATTTTTACATCAAATAGAAATTGAAGAATTTGCTACAGCATACGAGGAAAAATTGAATCTTCACCCAAATTTAGAAGCCTTAAACTTTTCAAACAATAAAAAGACTTTGAGGCACCCTAAGGAGACTGAACAGGAAAAAACACTAGATTCAAGTTTTTAAAATAAAATGTATTCACTGTAAAGAAGACGACAAACATGACACCAAACATGCTATTACTATCTTATCAGATTATCTTGTTGACTTGTAATAGTCAGTTGTAAATAAAATAAACATTATTGGAAAACCATACAAAAATTTCGAGCTATTAAAATCTTTTTCCTTAGTTATGATATCATTACAATAAAACATTTATTTATCCTTAGTTAAAATTGTAATAACGAGTTTATTATTGGGTTCTGAAGTGTACTACATGACTTATCTGTCTAGCTTGCTGTTTTTCTTATTCTTATTGTGTCAATGTCTACTCCTTTACTGAGAACAGTAAAAACAGAGGCATGCTGAGCTAAATTTTGCAGTATAAATAACGGTCCTGTTTAATAAAGATTTGATCCAATGTTCGATTGTTTAAGGACTAAATGGTTTGTAAGGTTTCACTGTGGATAGACACAGTTTTTATTTGTACTCTGATTATTTATGTAATTTTCAAACTATGTAGAATTACGGAAGCTACGCAAACTTTTATTCGTGCTTTGAAAAACGGTACTACTAACAAAGGGTTGTTTCTCCCTAGCTTCGGTATTTCAACCCCATCAGGAATTCTTATTTGGAGACCTGATGAACATATGATCCACATTAATAAAACCCGTTACAAGAACTAGTAGTGTCTCTGTGATCTCAGACCTTAAATTTTTTATTTTCTGTTGCACCCCAAAAACCTGCGCAGTATCCATGTAGTGAAGTACTTTGGTGCACAAAATCATCTTTTGAAATGTCTCAATTTGCTGACGAGTTTAAGGTTCCATAAATTGCGTTTTCTCTGAACTTCTTCGTAAAAGACTATAATATTTGCGCTGCTAGGGTCGAATGTGTTATTTTATTTTTTGTGACAAATTGTATCAATTTTTAAAGGCATCTTTCGTATTGTTTAAAAGTTGGGCTATCGAATCTTCACCTAAAGAAAGCTTATATGTAAAGCCTGTATGACACACTCAATTTTAATGTACATTTTAATGTACATTTTTAAACATTGAATGTATCATACAGAAAAAGTTCTTCAATTTCAATGTACATTAAAATGTACATGAAAAATTGGACGAGTTCTATTTCCTTCAATGTTTTTGTCAATGATTTCAGTTCGTGGAATAGCAGCATCAGCAGATTGTCACTAGTAGTAAACTTTTACACCTAAACTAAACAGCTGCTTTCATAATTATCAAAAAGTGTTTGCTTTACAACGTATTCTTTATGCGGAAGGAATATGTCGTCTTGGACTTAAAGATCAAATAACATAGGAAACATAAGTAGAATTTTCTTCAAATGTCAGATTTCAGTAGTCAAACATTAAGAGAATTGAATACTCTATATCACATCAATCCTTAGAATAGAAAATACCTCAACTCCCCAAGAAAATGTACATTAACATTGACCTGTGTGTCATACAGGAAAAAGCTGTTCAATGTTAGAAAATAATGTACATAAAAATGTACATCAAAATTGAGTGTGTCACACGGGTTTAAGAGGATATATGCTGATTCTGCAAGGAAAAAGCAAACAAATCAGCTGATGGCTCACACAGGAGTGAAGTAAATAATGGGTACCATACCGCGAGAGCGAATTCTAAGCAAGCATTAATCCGGTTGCTTTGTCCTTAATTACTTTTTATTACTCATGCGGGATAAGCACGACTTTGCGCACGTTTTTCTGGGTGGTAAAGGGCTATTTGAATTTTGCGTGCGACAAGTATAATTTACATGCGACAAATAAACTTGTAGCGTGCAAGCCATTTACCGCCCAGAAAAACAAGCGCAAAATAGTACTTATGTCGCATTCGTAATAAAAAATAGTATGTGCAACTCGTGCGGTATTGTCAATTGCCGCACTTGTTGCACAATATACTGTCACAAATGTGAAATATTTCAAGTCATTAGTTCACATTATTATTTATTTTAATTCGCTATTCATTCAATAATTTATTCTAATTGTAATCCTGGTTAGCATTGATCAACAATCTAGTCGGTGTTCAATTGTCAGATATGTGGATACCAGTCTATGGTTGCTAGATGTTTGGCTGTCGGACATTTGAATGCTGGTTCATTTTTGTTCAACTGAATGTTGGCCCATTGTTGGAGTTGGGTATATAAGGCGCGTAAGCTAGCGAGAGAGGAATCATTCAGTAAGAGTAACTGTGAACGATTTTGTGATCGTACGAGTTTGTAAAATAAATATTTGCACTCTTATACAGTGTCCAAGCTGGTAGCGTGAGAAGCAGCGTCTGCGTGGATGTTCACTTTTGAAGCGATATATGAGACTTCTATCCATAATATCTTTTTGCTTTCACACCACTGCCAGAACTCACGTGCTAGTTCACTCAGACGTGGAAATTTTACTTCACCGGCCATATTATTTATATAGGAAATAGTTGTAGTATCATCTACACGCATTATAATTTTGCATTTACCGAGTTAAGATGCAAAGCATTTTAGTACGAAAAAGGCGAATAATGGCTCTGATAATTTATGCAAATTTTTTGTCTTTCTGACTCCAAGCCCGCGTCCTATCCGGATCTAAATGCATTAGATAATATAACTATTTTGTATAATGATGAGTAAGTAAGCTATTGGCACATATTTAATAAACAAATAATAGAATACTTGGTTAAATTTCAAAAATAATATATTTGTCACTTTATACGTATTTCAACTTTTACACACTAATTTCTACAATAAGTTATGAATGTCTTAAATACTGAACAAAAGAACACAAAATCGTTAGGTGGAGGGAAGAAGACCGTAGGAGTTTCTATAAGGGTTTAGTTAGTAGTAATTCGTATAAATCTAGCAGTTCATTCAATGTTCAATTCTTAAATGTCATTGCTTTCTGAATTTCCACAGATTCTAACAAATAAGCTTTGAATTAACGTTTTGGATAGTTATTAAACAGCTATATCAAAAGTATGGCTTGCATACAGCACGTTTGACTACGTTGGAAAATGTTTTATTCAACTTAGTATATTTGAATCCGCTCGTTTTAATGTATATTTAGGACCTTATTTATTGTCAATTAGAAATATATCTGTAGTTTTCTGATTATAATAAGCGTGTATGAGCTTACAATTTGAGAGAATTTTTGAAGTTTCGAAGCAATATTTATTTTTTTTCGTATAATTTATTTGGAGCACTTCAACAAGCAACAACGAAAGTTATGACACTTAGTATAATAATGTACTTGTTACAGATTCCTAAATTTATAGCTACATATTGTATAACTAGGAGATGCAAGGCGCCTTAGGCGCCCGTTGAAAAGTGATGGGTCGTCAGTCAAATAGAAGATATGCTTAGCAGATAATAACTAACATAAAATTCTTTAAATTTAAATGATTATGCTTTAGGTAAGTAATATTGATGAAATAGTTATCAGTATAATATGAAAATTTCAACATCATCCGAATGCGATTCAAACTTGGTACCTGTCGATCCAAAAAGCAACGCTCTACCTCTAAGTCATAGACTGCTGTAATAGACTTTTATACATATATATATATATATATATATATATATATATATATATATATATATATATATATATATATATATATATATATATATATATATATATAAGTAATTAAGGACAAAGCAACCGGCTTAATGCTTGCTTAGTATTCGCTCTCGCGGTATGGTACCCATTATTTACTTCACTCCTGTGAGAGCCATCAGCTGATTTGTTGCTTTTTCCTTGCATAATCAGCATATATCCTCTTAAGCCCGTGTGACACACTCAATTTTAATGTGCATTTTTGTGTACATTAAACTGTACATTATTTTTTTAACATTGAACAGCTTTTTCCTGTATGACAAACAGGTCAATGTTAATGTCCATTTTCTTGGAGAGTTAAGGTATTTTCTATTCTAAGGGTTGATTTGATATAGGGTATTCATTTCTCTTAATGTTTGACTACTGAAAACTGGCATTTGAAGAATATATATATATATATATATATATATATATATATATATATATATATATATATATATATATATATATATATGAGTTAGGATTAATCGCGACTGCAATTAGTTAAGGAGACAATAAATTTTGTAGGCTTTGCAGTCAGGATTTTTTGGCCAATAAAATAAAAGATTTCTGTTCTAAAATTTCGTCTAGCTTTCGGCTTGGCTTAAGCCTTCATCAGGACACTATTTAAGAGAAACTTTTTGGAGATGACACATATCCAAAGCAACCAACACTCCATGAATAAAAAAACTGATATTGACAACTTGAGCAATATATATGTTTATTTGTTAAATTTGGCCAATAATAAAAACAAAAATAATAATATCAATTCTACAAAAAGCAATTGATGTTAGTGATGTGCTTTATCAATCATTAAAGTATTTCTAAATAATATTCATGTCTCGCGGGCTTACTGCAGTCATGTTGCAAACTTTCGTTTAGTTCAGAAATTGGTCAGATATTTTATTTTTCAAATTCAAATTAACTAGGTTCTGACATGTTAAATTTCATCCTCCATTTCTGATGTGTTCTACAAAAATTTCCTGTGAAAATGAAGTAAAATTTATTAAATTATTCATAAAAACAATTTTAAACAGTTATTTGTTTCAACAAAACTAAATTTTATTAAAAACTTTAAAAATGATACAAATCTGCTGTACACCAGATAGTGTCAAAATTCATTATATTTCCAAATTTATTCATACATTGTTCGATTTACTAACAGATGTTTTTCTTGAAAATAATCTCGATTAAAAATGTAAGTATTATTGTATTACTCACAATAAGTTTTTTTCTTATACTTATCAATATGTAAATTTTGATCTGTGAATAAATTCTATTTTAGTCTCCTGATGAAGGCTTTTATATATATATATATATATATATATATATATATATATATATATATATATATATATATATATATATATATATATATATATATATATATATATATATATATATATATATATATATATATATATATATATATATATATATATATATATATATATATATATATATATATATACATATATAATAAATAGAATTTATAAAACATGTAGATTACATTTTCATATGTGTTCGTATAGATTTACGTGTTTTATAAATTCTATTATTTTTCTGGCTTCATCTTGTTTTTCTTTCAGAGCTTCCTTGATGTCGTTTGGAATATTGTATGCTATTCTTTGTTGCGAATATTTGTATGCATGCAATAAATTCTTGAACATTAGAAACAATCATGAAAAAAAATGATGGATTCCTTTTGTTCATTATCATTTACGAAGCGCACAGATTTTGATGTAAAATTTAAACAAAAAATTACGATTGCATCGTTTTTTCATCAAAAAAAATTGAGACTCAAATAAGAAGGTCAGCTGGCGGGCGGCAGGTTCACTACTGCCCAGCGTCGGCAGGAGAGGTAAATCCGGCCCTGACAGTATGATCAAGAATTTTTCACTTTTTTTAAAAAAATCTGTAGGAAATCAAATTGAAAAAATATACATATTACACACTAAGTTGATCATTTCAATTGATAATAAAATTAAAGTCAGTTTATTATTTTCATGTTCCAACGTTTTATATTGACTCCTGATACTAATAAATAACATACATAAAAACAAACACTGATAATTAATTTCGTATTGTAAAAGACGTTTGAATACAAATTTCACTTTTGTTTGAGAAAAAAAGCGTAATAGTAAATAATTATTACATGGTACTAACAATCAGAAATTATTAAGTTTTTAGATTCTCAATGTATATAATATGCCATCCAAAGGAAAAATACTTTTATAGTAATTTGGAAGCAACTAATTTAGAAGAACATTGCCGCATAAAAATAAATATCACTCTTGGTGCTGTACTCTTGAGATTCTTAACGATTTTTCATATGCTCAGAGTACAAGAATATCTTTTCGCAATTTTGAACTGAATTGTTCATTTCCGACATTGTAGCAAAAGTAATGAGAGCTCCCTAAGCTCTAGCCCTAAGAAACATGAAGTAGAATTAGTAGAACCTTTGATTATATAATACTGGTATTACTATAATCAAAGACAGAACTCAAATAAAAGGCATAGAGCACCAACTTGAAACAGAAATTGATCGTGAATTGTTTAATTTCTGCAAACTTATAATTCTATCTTCCAACTTCCCACTAACTTTCACGACACTAAATCAATAAAAAATTAGAATTAATTCTAATCACTATACTGCTTATTAAAGCTAAAATTTATACCGATAATATTTGATTTACAATCTGAAAGACTCAACACTACACTGTTATTTTGAATGTCCATTTCAAAAACTCTTCAGATTCAGAAAAGTGTACTTGTAAATCTGCTCGCAGCAGCAACAGCTGCTGCTGTGGACAAAACGCGTTCAAATCTTTTTGTTTTGTTACAACGTACCTGGACTACCTGAGGTGTACGAACAATTCCGAATACCGATTGACCCAGACCCTTATAAGGTAAGTAAAAAACTCATTTTCAAAAATGTATGGTTTTCTGCAAAATAACTAATCAAATTTGCTATCAAATGAAATTATATTTTTCCGTTTTCCTATTAGAATTGAGTCATACTTGATAATAAATACTACAATCAAATGATTCTCAGTGACTATAGAATATGCAATTATAAACTATTTCTATAAGAAATAATGAATCTGAAAAAACCGAAATAGAAAAAGAATTATTGAAACACGTAACAGAAAACTTGTGTTCGAATCAGGTTGAAGTGGATTTATATTTTACTACCGTTTTCGTTTTCAAAAACATATCTTGTAATCATCAATATATTTGATATTCAATAAGGTTAGAAGAAACCATGCCAACATTATCATTACATCCGTAATAAAAATTTAAAATAGAAATCTTGCCATCATCAGAGTAACTCAGCATATGTAGAATTAACACAAAAATCGATCCTAATCAAAAAATAATAAAACTTTCAATTGCAAAACAGTTTTTGGACGTTCGTAGCAAGTTATAAGAATTGATAAAATCATCAAGCAGTAAAATGCAATAAGAACTGATTTATTTTTGAATACTTTATTCTAAACGTTTCAAATCGATCATCAGATTTGTAGTACCGATATTTAAGAAATTCTTCCTAATTTGGCCTGATTTGTTATAGTTCGCGATTTACGTACTATAATATCATAAAAATTAATTCATTCCGTAAGGACAGCCTTCAATAGCTATTTGTTTCAATGAAATTTGAATTTCAAATATCCTTTAAATTAGACGAAATTGATTGAAATTTTCATGTATAATATTTACTATTAGTTAACAATCTTCTTGATAGTTATTAGTTGTATTTTTTTTTTTTATTTTGTAAACATGTTAGCATTCAGCTATACTAATGTAGTAAAAAGCAACTTTTTGATGGAATTATCTTTGTTTATTTGAAAATTACAGTGTAAAAGAAAAAAATGTATATTCATTCCAGATGAGAGTCGCAATATCTTATTTACTTACAACAAACATGACATAAAAAATCAAAACAAGACGAATGAAATGGAAATCACGTCACAATTTAAATATAGGTAACAACATTTTGAATCATTACCATATATCGCACTGAATGACATCATATTCATTTAAATAAATGCATGAATTCATTCAGTTGCAACATTTTGATAATGATCGTCCCATTTTTTATGTTTTCAAATATTCTATAACATAATAATTATTATGCTGGTTGACTGATTATTATGTGGATTCATTAAATTATGCAACTGATTCATGTAAATTAATATTTATTATGCTGATAATAATTTATTTCATAAATTTGTACTTATAAATTACGAAGTGATAATGAAATATAACTACATACATTTAGATAAATAAAAACATTTATTGTTTTAGAAATAATTTAATAGCTTCTATAGAAATTAATTATTATAACTTTTTTCTGTTGCATTTCTTTTCTAGTACATTGGAATAATAAACATGAGACTGCAGTAATAAACAATCAAAAGTGAAATATATACCATATTTGTTGTTTGACAGCACAATGAGAAGACCTTGCTCAAATGTTCCAAACTTGAAGTTCCACAAACTCAAAAGAACAAACACGTATTCAAACTTCTCACTGCATTATCACTTCACAAAATTACAATATTATTATTTTGATTCATTGAGTTATTTATTATTGCCGCTTTGACCAAAAAAAGCACTAAACTTCTTAACATAACAGAAGAACGCGCACGCCGCTACAAGCAACAAGTGACTGGTTAACGCATGCGCAAAAAGTTCCCAACATTTTTTAAAAGAAAATGCTAAGCGCCATTTCAAAAATTAAATGCACACAATACATTCAGAAATAATTAACCCAGCAATTTCGTTTCAAAATGACACTTTTAGTAAAAGTTTTTGATAGCAATACAAAATAGGAAATTATTTTTCCAAATCAAAATTTCTAAACGATTTAATGACACTGTTTCAAGCTCTTCAAGGAAATCCCTAAACGTCTGATTGGTTTAGATCTTTCATTGAATATTTAAAAATAATAAAAAAAAATGTCAATGCTATACAAGTTTATTTTCAAATGATCTCTGGAGATATCTATTATAACATAACTGATCTCGTACTAATATTTTCCACATTCACAAAGTCTACTATTATAAGATCATAGATATTGAAATTTTGAATCTATGAACTAACATACCAATAAAAACTATTCAACAAAAATATTCTTTCAAAAGAAAGCTCTCAATAATTGATATCCTATGAAATCAAATTCTGAGTAACATTTTTATGGTAACTTTTTTAAAGAGTCCATCTAGTTGAAACAATCATTGCTATAATTCAAAAACGTGCTATGTGCTGCCACCTATGATGAACATGTAAAACTAACTTTACTAAAATCACAGACAATTAAATAGATAGCCAGCCTTACGGGAGATTTTGTACTACTTATTGATTAGTTCTCCTAACTGACGTACATGCTCTAGTGCTAGATTGTGCAGCATCCAATGACGTATTAACAGTAGACCCAGCACGCGGCATTTGTTTTGATGCAGGAATAAACAGTGGGGTGAGGAAGGTAAACATCGTTGTATCGCAGGTTGCGTTTTTCATTTGAAAAAATATCGATTGTGAGATGTGGGAAAAATCTCGTATTTTTTTATTTTGAAGCAATTAATATATTATTACTTCTATTTCAACAAATATATACATACAGTACAGAATAAAGCCGCGCACTTCTCAAACATAAATAAAAGCAGGCAAACCGCATAACAAGCATGTTTACTCCCTTCGGTTCTCAGAACCTCTCACCTTGTAAGTGCTAACATCACAACAAACTGTGGTCTGCCATAGGACGCGCTGGGTCTACTTTAATAATACGTCATTGGCAGCATCTAACTAGACAAGAAACCTAACAGGCCTGATTTAACATAAATAAATATAGGCAGATTGCCATCCTTTATGTGCGCGCGTGAACTATAAAATCTCTGCAGTACCCACGTTTTACACAGATGTCAGCACTGAAAATCGTGGAAACATGCAGCCGTATAAACAGTCGCCGTGAACATTCATAGTCTTCATTTGAATGGGCTGCTTTAGATGATCACATTACAGTACTAAGGCACTAAATACATGAGTATTAGCATATGTGAACAGTGCAGGAAACGCGATGATTGAGTCAAAATACTATAGTTTAATCTTTAGGTAAAAAACGTGATAAAATAATATCGGAGTCTATCAAACTATTTATTTTTGGCATGATGTATTATTTGTGATCAAATTAAATGCTTCAATTTAGAATTTTCAGTTTTTAAATGTTGAATCAAATTATTTTGTTTTCAATCATACATAATTAGAGTAATATTAAATACTCAGAATGTCATTATGGAATTTTAATTTATATTCTGTAATACAATGGGGTATTCCACTGTTTTTTTTTTATTCTCTTTTCTGATAGAACATGAATAAATAAAAGTATTAGTAAAAATGCGATTCAAATGAACCCCGTAGTACTTGAGAAATATTTTTTTCAATTTGAAAATTTTCCGTAACGTCCAAAAGTCTATTGTGTCACTCAAACGGTAGGTCTTATTCAACATCAAAGATTTTGAAAATATTGACGTGAAGTGAAATAGATGGCGTTAGTGTCTTGCTTATTTAATATCATCTAAATTATTTTTATTATTGTCAGTAAGATCACGAGCCGAATAAATTATACAATTATCAAATTTATTTGCCAAAATCACATTTCTTTCGACCAAACAATACCAGTAGTTTGAAGCTTAATTTTCTCACCATGCGCATGCCTGAGAAACTTGGAGGCCTCTCAAAATGTTTCTAAACAGCATTCGAAAAATAAAAATGATACATTTTTTAACTTTTCCGATACATTCCCAATAATTTATAAGTACATTAAACTGCAACGCAACAATATTTTTTCATGAATATGAACAAATCTTCTAGGAATTTGTACACCTATGAAGCCCACTGTTTGAGGACCACAATAGACTTTTAGACGTCATCATGACGTCATATAAGTATTAAATCGTCTTTTTATTAAAACGGAGCAATATTCAATATCATTTTCATTACTTATAGCTATTATTTATCCCATTTTTTCATATTTTCATGAAAGTTTCTCAAATTTTAATAGTAGTGGAATACCCCATTGTTGAAAACAATCTGACAAATTTATTGCATTTTGTAAAGCTCTATTGTTTATTTTCAAACTTTGTAATCTTTAACTTTCCTAGAAAAACTTTTATGGAAGACTCATTATTTTACTGCTCTCACCCAAGAAATAAAAAACATGGAAGTCTACTATTTGCAATTTTTTATATCGCACGTCTTCATGAAAAATTGTGAGCTCGTAATATTTTACTTATCAAAGAAATAATTTATTATATATTATTTATACTTTTAATATATTTATATATGTAAATATTTAATATACATTTTATATAATAGGTACCTATGTATAATAGTTGAATATATTGATCAATTATTGCTTGAAATTGAGATTAGATTCTGTGATCGTGTCTAGAAATTTAGATAAGAATATATATTAGAATGAACTGTGATAATTTCAATCAAATGGAAATTTTGACTGAATATACGTACTTTTATGTGAAATACTTATAATTCGTCTGTGAATCTTACAGCCACAATTACCGCTAATAATGATGATTTATCATTCGGCACATTAATGAGTAACTCCGATACTATTTTCTTTACTTTTTCAAGTTATTATAGCATTTTATCCTCGTCAAACAACGCATTTCCTGTAATGTTTACATTGGTTTAGATATGCTTTCTTTTATTGGCAGGACACAAAATGACGGATGATAATACCTATGGCTGGTACCACGAGCTCTGTTTTTGTCGCTACTAAGAGCGTTGTGCCAAGACGTGTTTTAACGCAATTAGAATTTTCCCAAATACTTTAGAAAATAATCTTCTGATACAAATTACGAAAAACACATATGTCAACAAAATTTATTTGAATATTTTCCTTCAAAATAGCTTGAAATATTTATATTGCCTTAAAACGCTTCTTGAAATAACACTACTAGTATAGCCAAAAACAGAGCTTGTGGTACCAGCCTATGTTTTTAGTGCTCTAAAACAGTACAGTATTTTATCATGGAATATAATGTTTATATTCTCTTTCAATTTCAACAGTGGCAATACATGTACAAAATTTAAACAAAAGTTACAGATGATTATAGGGTTTGGAAAAGCAGAATAAAAAAAGTATAGTTATAGTATATTGTGCACTTCGCTCTCGTGGACAATCGACAACAACGCACGAGTTGCAGATACTATTTTTTATTACGAATGCGGGATGAGTACTATTTTGCGCTTATTTTTCGGAGCGATAAATGGTTTGCGTGCGACAAGTTTACTTGTCGCACTCAAATTATACTTGGCGCACTCAAAAGCCAAAGAGGCATTTACCGCCCGGAAAAACGTGCGCCAAATAGTACTTATCCTGCATGAGTAATAAAATAAGTATTTATTTAACACTCATGAATCAAAAACATGGTTCATTTGTTAAATTAGTTAACGTGCGCCGAAAATATTTAATAGTGTTTTCGATTCAGTGCTCGGTACTGCACTCAGGTTGCACTGCGAGCAACAATTGTGTTCGATTGGGTTTTTTGAAGCAAGCGAGCAGTTTGCGTTGTTTTCGATTGGGGAGGAATAGAGCACTCTGCGTGCAAGATTACTAGCTCCGTCTCAAAAGATTGAGCAGTTATTTGAGTGCAAGTAAAATGGCGGGGTTAACGAACGAAATTAAAGAGGAAACAATTATTTTACAATAAATGTTACTAGAATCTTCATCGTCTAGTAGTGCTGAAGATTCTATTAAAGAAATAAGAATGCGACCAAAGGTTAAAAACTTTATTGAAGAAGTTGATCAATTTAATGTTGGGAGAAAAATAAATGTAGGTATATGTATACATTTTTTCAGTTTAGGAAGAATTTACGGATGTCCAGGAAAACATGTGAAGAACTGACAAATTTATATAAATTTTTTTCAAGGAATCAGGCACATAGTTGAAAAAAGATGGTTTTATTCAAAAAACAAATTCTGGCTTTTTAATGGTATATAAGAATATTAAAGATGATCCATCAATACTATAATAGTGGCCTGCTTATTATCGCATAGTATCTTATAATTTTCTTTTATATAGCCATTTTTATTTTCTACATCATAGATTATTCTATTAAATAACATTTCTTTCATTACTATCATAACTACATCCCGCCATTTTTGCTTGCACTGAACTAAGTACTGTTCGATTGGACTCAGTGCATATCTGACGACCTTGAGAGTATTCAAGCAGCCCTAGTGCCGAGCATGTCGTCACACTATAAAACTCAGTGCAGTTCTAGTGCATATAAATCGAAAACGCTATAACATTTATAGCTTCAATTAGAATAGATATCTGTTTGACAGAAATATAAAAATACAAGCAAACATCATATGAGTACGAAAGCGCTGAAGGGCCACAGGAAAAAATATTTTAATCTTGAAATTTCAACTTTTTTCTTGAAATTTCAACTTTTTTCTTGAAATTTCAACTTTTTTTGTTGAAATTTCAACTTTTATGCGATAGCGCTATTTCTCTTGCAGCCTCGCGTGCAACTTTCTATGTAGAAATGCGCACCAAAGTCCAATATAGCGCCGCTGGAACTGTGAAGCACACAGTTTCATGTAAAGATTTTGAATATTTTTCGTGAACTGAAATATGGGTACCGACATTCAGCTTGAGGATCATATTGTACAAGTATGAAGAAATTATTAAAGAAAAGAGGACTCATTATGTTTAATGATATCGATAATATTAAGTGGAAATGAGGGTGCTTCAGTGCCACAGTTCCTATGTGCCATTCGCCACTGGTACTCACAATATTTCTCAAACTTAATAATAGTAATGAGCTCATAATTAGATTAACTGCCAAATGTATTATTCCGCAGATTGATGATCATGTGATCTCTCTCAAGTGTGATAAGGATCTCATACCAAAATAAGAAGACAGAGTATCCTTAAAAGAATTTTCATGTATTTAAAAGTTGAAATTTTGAGAACAAAGTTGGAATTTCATCTTTTTAAAAGTTGAAATTTCAAGGAAAAATGATGAAATTTCATCGTTGTAAAAGTTGAAATTTCAAGAAAAAATGTGAAATTTTACCATTTCAAAAGTTGAAATTTCAAGAAAATAGTTAAAGTTTCAAAATTGAAATATTTTTACCAATGGCCCTTCAGCGCTTTCGTATGCAAGCAACAAACAAAATAGAATGAAATTGAAATAATTGAAGAATAATTATTTCAAACTTTTAACAATGATGAGATGAAACTATTAATTCAGCAATAATAGAATATCTTTCTAAGTATATATATATATATATATATATATATATATATATATATATATATATATATATATATATATATATATATATATACATAATAATAATTATTATTATTATTATGTTAATGTTTATTTATTTAGCTTCATGCTGATTAAAAGGTTGTTGATAAGGAAATCAAAGTATATGAGAATTTATTCAAATTTTTACAGTATATTATTTGTTTGGTGAAGAATATTCTGGCAAAGTTTGAACTCAATCTTGTTTCTTGTTATCGAGATAAAAAATGTCAAAGTTGCTGTTCGGTGACATGTTATTACATTGCGTTAATGCAGGCGACGTGTTTCACATTGATTAATACGTCATTATCTCGACTACCTGAAATGACAACATTACAAAAAATCGTCAAAATATCTACGAATTTCTTATAAACATGTGTACCAAGTTTCAAAAAAGTCTTGTTCATAGTTTCAGAGAAAATTGAATTATTACTCAAAAAAATTGTACAAAAGCTATTAAAATTTAGCAAGTTATCATACGCTTGGCAACGTCGCCGCGTGAGATGAAATGGGAAGAGTGTGTATGATTAGAATAAACAAGATTTTTTATCATTTCCCTGAGTTGACGGTACACTGATTGAGTAACCCATTTATTCTTTCATCGATATTATTTTTTTGATGTAGATTTATCACCAATAAGTTTGTTTGATTATGAAACGCAGTACCACTAAACGTCAGATGTCAAAAATACTGCCGAAAGTCTACAGTGTTGCGCACTATACATATAATATTGTAGCCTTGTTAAAATATGAAAAAGAATATTTCAACGGATGGAGGCTCTTTAAAAGAATAGAATAAAGAACCAAATTATTCAAAATCATGTATTTTCATCCGAAAACAAACATATCCATTAGTTTTAATCATTGAAATTCTGTTTATTTAAAGTTGGCAATAAATGTTTATCCTACGTTCCCTCCACAGCTTGACCCCACTCCTCTTCTTAACAACCTTAATACAACATTCAATCATATAAATACAATCAAATAAATTGTATTGATAAATACGAATAAAAACTTGTTTTTGAAGGAATTAATGGACACAGAATTTTTTATTTCTATTGGAAGATTATTAAAAAATTTAAAACCCTAATAAATATCATCATCATCACTGGCGCAACAGCCCTTGAAAGGGCCTGGGCCTATCTAATCGGTATCACCGAGCCGCGGTATAATACCGCAGTACTGCCGATCAGAATTTCTGTGCCATTGCTACATATTTTTAAGGTGTATAGGTTGGCAATCTGTAGCACCCGAGTGTGATGATGCAAGTAGCTGCATTTTTTATTTTTACGACAAATCACACATTGTCGGTGAGTGGATTCGAACCTGCGACCTCTTGGTCGAGTGACGTCACAGCATGTATATGTGAACAAAAACGCTCGGCCATCCGCACTCTCAAAATAGGCTTGTTCATAGTAATAAATATAGACTGTGATAATCTATACATTCTTCAGAATTTTATTGAATAAAAACTATTTTTGATTTTAAATTCTGTATATTTTTTGCAACTTTGACGTTTCGATCCTTTGACCACGGATCTTCTTCAGAAAATAATGATACAAAATAAAACAAGGCAAGTAACTAGATACTAGAAATATACAGAATACTAGATGTGATAACGCGGATATCACATCTAAAAAAATCCAGCATATGAGAAAGTCAGCAGAAACCCTATAAGTTCGGTTAAGTATCAAACCACTAAACTTCTTAGAGAATCTTCTTTAGATAAGGATGTTATTAAATATTTAATGTCCGACTAATTTATTATTGTTGTCATAATGATTTCAGGATTATTACGTAACAAATAATACCAGAGGGAGTTATGTTTCAAAATAATGCCCTCGGACATTATTTTGAAAAATAATAAACAAGTTTCCTAGTTACAGCAAGTAACTAGAGTAATTTGTCTGACAGATGTCACAATGACAGAACATACATTGCTACAAGTTTTGATTGAAATACAACAAAAGTCGGACATTAAACATTGAAGGCATCACGGGAGTTGAACAGACAATAATGCCCACGGTCAACGTACACACTTCGGGCCAGAGACCCTCGGGAAGTACACTGTTGACCTCAGGCATTATTGTCCTTTTAACACCCTTGATACCTTAATTACTATAACTCTTATAATGACCCACATGTACCTAGATTTTATGGTTTACCTAAGATTCATAGACCAATAGTCAATTGCATCAGTTCGCCAACTTATCTATCATTTAAATATCTTGACAGTTTACTGAAACCAGTTATTAATAATTCTCCCTCGTATGTTAAAAATTATAATTATTTTATTGAAATGATGAATAACATACGGTTGTGTGATAATGACATCCTTGTTAGTTTTGATGTTTCTTCTTTATTTACAAAGGTTCCAATAAAAGACTTCTCTCCAGATAATATTAAATTATTCCACCATTGTTTGACGTCCAATTTCTTTATTTTTAATAATGATTATTATAAACAAATTGATTGCGTTGCAATAGGAAGCCCTATTTCTCCATCAATTGCGAATTATTACATGGAATTTTTTAAAGAGAAGGCATTAGAAACTAATAATCATAAACTATCCTTATGACTTAGTGACGTAAACGATGTTTCTGCCATTTGGCCGCATGATCGTAATAGTTTGAATGGTTTTTTGAACCATTTGAATAATATCCATGAAAATATTAAATTTATATCAGAAATCGAAAATAATGGCTCTTTACCATTTTTTGATGTGAATTAAAAACGAACCAATGATGGTAGACTTTTGCATACTGTTTATAGGAAGCCTACACACACGAATCAATATATTCATAATGATTCACATCACCATCCCTCACAAAAGTACGGAACAATTAAATGCTATTCGTCATCCTGATGAACTTGATAATGAAATTAATAATCTAGAAGTGATTTTACAGAAAAATGGCTTCAGTTATCACTCCATTAAAAAGGCTCTTCGACCCAAGTCTACCAATGATACTGTTGAGGATACAAGCGGGAGTAAAAATTATGTTTATTTACCTTATGTGAAAAATGTTTCAGAGAAGATCGGAAGGATCTTGTCAAGATATAATTTCAAAGTTTCCTTCGCTCCGGTAATGAAAATCAAGCAGTTCATGAGACCTGTAAAGAACGTGATTCCCCTACGGGCATTTATAAGATCCCTTGTACCTGTGGAAAAGTCTACGTTGGACAGACGGACCGAACTGTGAACACTCACATTGCTGAACATAAGAGATGCATAGGATTAAACCATCCAAATAAATCTTCTGTAGCTGATCATACCATCGAGTTTTTGCATGACATCAAGTTTGAAGAAACAAGAATAGTCGCAAGATGCTCATCGATTCATGGTAGATTGGTCAGATAAGCAATTGAGATACTTAAACATCCAAATAACTTCAATCATACTGATGGTTTTGAATTTATCAAATGTTTGGCTTTTTATAATCAATAACACACATACATAATGACTATGTTTTAATTGGTGCAGTTCTGTATATATACTCTGGATTATAAAGTACACTGAAGACTATTTGACACTGCAGTTGTGAGCCAAACCAATAGTAAAGAGTAGCGCTACGCCATCTTATTGAAAGGTCGTGTATTTTGTGATTTAGGATGTGTGCGAGGCTGTACCAAGTAGGACATATTTCTCTGTTTGGGGTTTTCACGTGGTTTTCCTCAAGCTTTGGGTTTGGGTGAATGCCAGAGGTTTTTTTTTTAGATGTAATATCCACGTTATCACATCTAGTATTCTGTATATTTTTAGTATCTAGTTACCTGCCATATTTTATTTTGTGTCATTGTTTTCTGAAGAAGATCCTTGGTCAAAATATCGAAACGTCAAAGTTTCAAATAAATATACAGAATTTAAAATCAAAAGTAGTTTTTATAGATTGTGATGTTAACCATTATGTGTTCCAGATATTTTCAAATGATTTATTTGATGAGTACAATAACTATGTTTCTCGTAAACATATTTTATATTTTGGCCTAAATAATCAGGTAATATGACCACTTTATAAATAAATACTAGAACCTTAAATTCTATAAATTTCCTGATACTTAGCCAATTTAAAATTTTTAACATAGTGTGACGTGCGGGAGTGAGAGGAGAGCTCGTGAATACGACGCAGTATGGGGAGGGGCTTCTTGTCGCCTCTTACGCCGCGCTACGTCGCAGCGCATCACCCCTCCCAATGGAAGCCTCCAGCGATTCCTGGAAATGGAAAGAGTCGCGAAAATCGAAAATTCGAGAAGGACGGTGTTTCTCTATATAAGGCCAAGCCAACGACGTGGAGGAGAGGACAGTACTAATAGTAGCAGTGCAAATAAATAATAAACAGTGACAGTGAAGTGAGAGTGTATATAAATAGTGAAATATAAATATCTGTGACTTTGATTAAATTAGAATTAAGTGATTAATATATAAATATACTGTTATTAGTGACCTAAGAAGAATTAAAGATTTTATTTCATTTAGATTATTAAATAGTGACTTTTATTTATTTACAGAGTGATTCATCAAGCAATAAACATTACAGTGGTGTCAGGTGTGGGGTTGTTGTAAACAATTTGGTATTTTGTTTATTGCTGTTTCGTAAAATTGGATAATGGCGTCTACGAAGCTGTTGAAAGATTTGAAGGTCGCAGAGTTGAAATATCAATTGGAAGAGCGGGATTTGGAAACCAGTGGCCGCAAACAAGTTTTAATGGAACGACTTCGAGGAGCTATGACTGAAGACGGTGAGGACCCTGATACGTATTTGTTTGAGGTTCAACTTTCTTTAACCGATTTGGCTATAAATTTAGAATCAAAGTTAAAAGAAAATTCTACAAGTTTAAAAGAAGATTTAGAATCAAAATTAAAAGAAAATTCTATAAATTTAGAATCAAAATTAAAAGAAAATTGTACAAATTTAGAATCAAGATTAAAAGAAAATTCTACAAGTTTGGAAGAGAATTTAGAATTAAAATTAAAAGAAAATTCTACGAGTTTGAAAGAAGATTTATTAGGCAAGTTAGAAGAAAATTCTAGAAACTTGAGAGAAGAACTGCATGGAAAGATGGAGGAAAACTCAAAGAAAGTTGAACAGCAACTGGAAAAATTTAGAGAAAATTCAAAGGTATGGGAGGAAGTATTTGAAGATAATTGTAAAATGTTAAAAGAAGAATTGGATGCAAAATTGGATGAAAGAATGAAGATTTTTGAAGAAAAATTCAAATTTGATGTTTCATCTCCGGAAAAAGCTTCAAAAGCTGAGATAATTGAATTATCCGCACTAAATCTTGACTCAACTACAAAAATGCGTGTCAAACCCCCAACCTTTGATGGTCAAACATCTTGGATTAATTACCATAGGCAATTTGAAGCCGCTGCTAAGGCTAACGGCTGGAATGATACTGAGAAAGTTTCAGCACTTACAGTTGCTCTCCGAGGAGATGCGGTAAACATTTTACAGGCTATTCCACCGGAAGAAGACAACAATTATGAAAAATTGGTCAAGCGACTGGAGCTGCGATACGGCCATGCACACTTGGAGGAAGTGTATCACACGCAGCTCAAGAACCGATACCAACGTCCCAGCGAGAGTCTACAAGAGTTCGAAGCTGATGTGGCACGCCTAGTTCGACTGGCATATCCAACTGGCCCGGATGATTTCTTGGAAAGCTGGGCTGTGAGAATTTTTGTGGACGGCATCAGAGACCATGAAACGCAGCAAGCCCTACGTTTGGCGCGGCCGAAGAAGCTGGTGGAAGCATTGGCTCGTGCACTGGAATACGAAGCGGCAAAGCAGGCGTCCAGAAGCAGTGCTCGAGTGCGAGAGGTTACCTGCGACTCCGATACCACGGAAAGCTTGGAAGCCCAGGTTCAGCGGTTGGTCCAGGAAGCAGTGAAAGATCTCAAGAATTCCAGACAACTTCGGTGTTGGAACCGTGAAGAGCTAGGTCAAGCAAAAAGTCAACGCAAGAAATCTTTGAAGATGCTACCCAAAGATAACTCCAGACATGAAAAAGAACGCCTCGCAAGAAAAAAACTCACCGAAGAAGACACAAAGATAAAGCCTAATTGCGATAAACTTTCGAAGGAGTTGACGACCCTATTACTATCCAAGGGTCAACAATTAGACAATCAGCAACGCGCACAAGCAGAAGATCTGATACGCCGATTCCAAGAGGTGTTTGAAACCAGTGAGGGGCAAAAAGGAAGAACAAATATTGTCCATCACAAAATTAATACCGGCGATGCACGACCAATTCGACAAGCACCACGACGAAGAAAGAAGACGCTGAAGCCATCATTCAAGATATGGAGCAAGACGGCATCATTGAACCCTCAAACAGTTCATGGGCCTCCCCGGTGGTACTTGTGAAGAAGAAGGACGGTTCTACCCGATTTTGTGTCGACTATCGCCAGCTGAATAACGTTACCAAGAAGGACAGTTATCCTCTGCCCAGGATTGATGACACCTTGGATACTCTGGCTGGGTCAAAGATCTTCTCAACCTTAGATCTCAAGAGTGGGTATTGGCAAGTAGCGATGGACGAAAAAGACCGAGAGAAAACTGCATTTACTATCGGCAGTGGATTGTGGCAATTTACAGTCATGCCATTTGGTCTGTGTAATGCTCCTGCCACCTTCGAGCGACTTATGGAGACCGTACTGAAAGGACTATCGGGAAAAATTTGCTTGGTATACCTGGACGATATAATTGTGATGGGAAAATCATTTGAAGACCATTTGAAGAATCTGGAGCAGGTATTTGAACAATTAAAGAAAGCTGGTTTGAAACTTAGTCCAAAGAAATGCCACTTATTCCAAGAACGGGTGAACTATTTGGGACATGTGGTCTCCAAAGAAGGCGTAGCAGTTGATGCAGAAAAGATAAGGACAATTCAAGAATGGCCGGTACCTGCGGATAAACATCAGCTGCGCAGTTTCCTCGGGCTCTGTACCTATAACAGAAGATTTGTTTATGGATTCGCCAATATCGCCAAGCCACTGACCAGACTGACGGAAAATAATCGCAGATACAGCTGGGATGAAGACTGCCAAGTCGCTTTCGAGCGACTGAAACTACTTCTAGTCCAAGCACCAATCCTGAGTTAGGACGTTTTGTTCTGGACACAGATGTTAGCGACGTCGGTATTGGGGGCGTCCTGTCCCAATTGCAGGAGAGTCAAGAAAGAGTAATCGGGTACTTCAGTAAGGTTTTGTCAAAGCCAGAGAGAAGCTACTGTGTCACAAGACGGAAGCTGCTGGCAGTAGTGAAGTCCATCGAGCATTTTTACAAATATTTGTATGGTAGGAATTTCCTGTTAAGAACTGACCACGCTGCTCTGAGATGGCTACTACAGTTCAAGAATCCTGAGGGTCAGGTCGCTCGATGGATCGAAAGACTTCAAGAATACGACTTCAACATAGAACATCGAGTCGGTACAGCACATAAGAATGCTGATGCTTTATCAAGACGACCATGTCCAAAAGATTGTCATCATTGCTCTAAGGTTGAAGCGAAGGCGTTCCGAACAACTGTCATTGACGATGCTTGGCAACCACAAGAGATAGAAAAGGACATAAATGGCGACTCAGAGTTGCAAATTATTCAAGAATGGAAGAAGAAAGGAACAAGACCGACATGGCAAGAGGTGGCACCATACTCCCCGACGGTCAAATCATACTGGGCGCAATGAGATTCCATAATCCTGGATGAAGGCGTCTTGAAGCGTGTCCTAAAAGATCCGGATGAAACCAAGAGTAGAGAACAGCTGATCGTTCCTAGAGGTCGGGTTCCGGAGGTCTTAAGACATCTCCATGATGGAGTGAGTGGAGGACACCTTGGGGTAACGAAGACTCTGCAGAGAGTTCGTGAGCGGTTTTATTGGCTAAACTGCAAAGAAGACGTCAGAGAATGGTGCAGGAAATGCACTACGTGCGCTTCAAGCAACGGACCGCAGAAACGACCAAGAGCTCCGATGCGACAGTATAATGTCGGTAGTCCATTCGAGAGGATAGCCATCGACGTAGCAGGGCCATTTCCTGAATCAGACGTCGGAAATAAATACATTGTTGTCGTCATGGACTATTTTAGTAAATGGGCGGAAGCGTATGCCCTTCCTAATCAAGAGGCCGCTACTATTGCAGACGTCCTAGTAAAGAACTGGATCTGTCGTTTTGGCGTACCCTTGGAACTTCATTCTGACCAGGGAAGAAACTTTGAATCCACACTTTTCCAAGGAATATGCGAAGTACTGAACATTCGTAAAACCAGAACTACTGCATTACATCCGCAGTCTGATGGAATGGTGGAACGGATGAATAAGACCATCAACAGACACCTGGCCAAAGTTGTCTCCAGTCACCAGAGAGACTGGGACAAATATCTTCATCTGTTCCTTTTGGCCTACCGCTCATCCGTACACGAAACAACCGGACAGACTCCAGCAAAAATTATCTTTGGACGGGAACTTCGGCTACCATGCGACCTAAAGTTCGGCTGCAAACCTGGAGAAGACCTGGCTGGTGAAGATTATGTCATTAATTTAAGGCGTCAGATGGACGATATCCACTCTCGAGTCCGTATAAACATCCAGAATGCCAGCGACCGGATGAAAGAGACCTATGACGTCAAGGCACAAGACGGGGGCTTTCAACCAGGAGACTCGGTGTGGCTTTATAACCCAGGGCGGCGACGTGGCCTGTCTCCAAAATTACAGACATCTTGGGAAGGGCCTTACGAAGTCATCAGAAGAATTAACGACATAATCTACGAAATCAGACGCAACCTCAAGAGCAAATCAAGAGTGGTGCACTTCAATCGGCTAGCACCATTTGCAGGAGACAATAATGAAGATCCCAATGACGCACGTGCTCGTAAGATCCACGCGCAGGAAGATTCATTTGAGGAGTTCATGAAGACTTTTTCAAGTGGACGTCGGGCCCGATTCGGAATAACTACCGAAGTGCAGCAGGATCCATTCAGAGTCCAGGCCGACTACTCCTTGGCCCATTGTGTATCAAGAGATTTGGAGATGTCCCGAGGAATAGCAGCAGTTTTCAAGAAGAAGTTTGGCAGACCAGAACACCAGAAGCCTACAGTAGGGAAGACCATCTGTCTGCGGGACAATACGACAACCAAGGAACGCTATATTTACCACATGGTAACGAAAGATAAATTTCATCATAAACCAACCTACCGTTCCATGTGGGAAACGCTGCAAGACATGCGAAGCCATTTAATGCAGAACGACATCCTGAAACTGGCAATACCAAAATTAGGCTGCGGTCTGGATGGATTAGATTGGAAGATCGTTCGAAATATGATAGAGGTAACATTCCAGAACAGCGGAATTCAAATATTGGTCTGCTGCTTCCACCTAGCAGGCCCGATCGAACCAAAAACTGTCGACTGCTACTTCTACCAAACTACTGGTTGCACCAAGGGCGGCGAGTGTCGATTCCGGCATAGACATGAGGATGTGTTTCGGGACGAAACATTCTTAAGAAGAGGGCAGTGTGACGTGCGGGAGTGAGAGGAGAGCTCGTGAATACGACGCAGTATGGGGAGGGGCTTCTTGTCGCCTCTTACGCCGCGCTACGTCGCAGCGCATCACCCCTCCCAATGGAAGCCTCCAGCGATTCCTGGAAATGGAAAGAGTCGCGAAAATCGAAAATTCGAGAAGGACGGTGTTTCTCTATATAAGGCCAAGCCAACGACGTGGAGGAGAGGACAGTACTAATAGTAGCAGTGCAAATAAATAATAAACAGTGACAGTGAAGTGAGAGTGTATATAAATAGTGAAATATAAATATCTGTGACTTTGATTAAATTAGAATTAAGTGATTAATATATAAATATACTGTTATTGCACACGATACTTTTTGTAACAGGTGCACCGAAGTACCCTCATTACTAAGCTTTTTGAATAAATTTTGATGTATTAAAACTATCTTATCGATTTGACAAACAGATTTTTGCAAATGCAATCACATTACAGTAAACTAATACAATGAAACATAACTTACATGATTAGTTTTATTGAATGATATTTTTCACATTTTTTGTGCTATCCCTTTCACAATAAATGCACACACTATACGAACACATTCTATCATACAAAGTTTCAAATATTAATTGACATATACAAATTAAATGAAAAAATCCAACGACATCCATGATCCACAATTATCTTCATTTTTACCCAACGGACATTGATATCCATTAATTTCCTGTCAACTTAGAATTAATGAAAATTGTTACCTTGGTTTAGAATTGAGAACTTTCAAAGCAGAAGTCAGCTCAGTAATAGGGTACTTCCGATGCACGTGTTACAGGAAGACTTATTAAAATTAAATTGTTATTTCATTATAAATCTATATAAACCTATGTTCTTAAAAATGAAATTTATCAGATATTCAACGATTTTTACTAGGAGGGCCCCATCCAAAGAATTTGCCACGGGCCTCACATGGTATAGTTACGCCACTGGCATATGAATAAAATAGTAACACAGTAAATAGAATGTGATAGTACTATTGTATTATAAATAATTAGAATACTCCACATAGATAAGTCCTTAGCAATACGTGATAAGTAACCAATTTTTTTTCTGTATTTTTTTTTATATATATTGCACATGTTCATCAAATTTTAGATAGTCATCAATCATCACCTCAAGGTACTTATTTTTTAATTTCTGTAACTGTTTCTAACTCTTCATCATCTAATTTAATATTAATTGAACAATTCATTCTATTTTATAAATATGGTGAATGTAAAAACATAGCTTTGGTTTTATTAGCATTCACTTTAAGTTTATTACAATTCATCCAGTCTTGGTTAACTTTATCAATTAAAGCATTTTTATCATCCCCTTCTAAATATAACAAAGTATCATCTGCAAAGAGATGAACTTTACATTTTTTCAACATATTAGATTTTATGTATAGTATAAACAACAGAGGTCCTAGGACTCTACCCTGAGTCCACCAAAGTCCACCGGTAAAGCGGAAGATACAACATCTTTTATTTTAACACATTGTCCTCGATTCCGGTCTTGAAAACCACTGTAAAACTAATCCTTTTATACCATGAGCACTAAGTTTTTGAAAGAGTATTTCACGATCAAGTGTTTCAAATGCTCTTTATTTATATATATTTAAATTCTTAACCTCACAAAATAGTTTTTCAACATGTGTTCTATTTTCCATTCTTCAATTGTCAAAAAACAAATATGATTTTTCAATGTTTTTATTATAATTTGACTAGACTTATCTTAAATTTAAATTTTATAACAAAACTTTATATCAAAATAACACTATTTAAATATTTTTCAAAAAATTTTCCAGAATTATAATAACAATGTATTTTTAGCCAAGGCCTGAAGATGGACGATTGTCCGAAATCGATAGCCTAAAGATTCCAAAATAAAACGTATGTTTTTTGAAGCAATTTTCAACTTTTCAACTTATTGCTCTTTTAAGGTCTAGGAATATAGAACAGATGAATTTGTTTTCGTCCAATTATAATTTCCATTCATTTAAGAAGCAATTTATCGCAGTTTCGCATGTACAGAAATATGATGAAGCGTAATGATTTTTTTTTGTTGAAAATTATTTTTATCATAGATGTTTGAAATACAAGTGTAAAAATTGTGCCTTACAATGTTTCATCCTCAATCGTCCTAAAAGTTGATATAAATATTCAAGGAAATTTGTTTTAAAATATCAAGTTTAAAATGTACAATAGTTATTTGTGTATCAAGGCTGTAAAGGTTATCTTTTTTGGTCGAATCTGTTGTTTGCGGCCGAAGCGCAGCTGATACTGCAATTCAGGTGAGACCAAAAAAGAACTGTAGGCCGAGGTGCACACAGCGTTTTTTAGGCGATCATCACGAAATAATTCAAAATTACAAAATTTTATCTATTTATTTCTAAAACATTGCAATTGTAAATCTTAGTTGCCGTTGGAATTGTTTTATTTTATTGTCTTTTATCAAAGCGACATTTGTAAAAAATGCGTATCAATTTCTTGAATTGTACGAACTATTAAGGTTGACGGAGGAATTTAATATGTATTTCGACGAAAACTGTATCTTAAAGAGTTCATCAAGTAATCCATATAGGTAGGTGTTAAGTGATTATGAAGTAGCTTTTGACAGATCAGTCCTAAAAAAGTAGTATTTGACAGATCAGTCCCAAAAAGTAAAATTTGACAGATGTGTACCAAAAAGTGAAAATTCACGGCCGCAAAAGAGGTCATGGAAACAGCTTTTTTGATATGATCGCCTAAAAAATTAATTCTAGTGTTGTAGATTAGTTTCAAAATATCCCCCAGATGTTTAAAATACTGATAATTAGATATGATGGACTTTTGCATTAAATCGTGCATTAAAAGTGCACAATGAAATTTTTATTGCACAACTTTGTATATGTAATAGTGGAATATGGTAATGGACGTGTTGACAATACTAGAAGTTGTTATCAAGGACTAATAAATAAATGAATGTTGCTGTGAAACAATACCATCCATCTCAACAATATTTTATTAACTCTATTGAGAATATTCAAAAAAGATTTTTCGAAACTGTTTTCTTCCGTTTTTAGCCAAATTTGAATTATGAGACCTTAATATCACGATTTGATCTAGATCGAATTGCTGGACAGGTTGAATTTTTATGTGAATGCTTGTAACATTCGATGTAATATTATTTTTCCTTGTAACTTTTCCTGTACTGACTATCACTTCAACTCGCCGGTTCAGTCAATATGTCGTTCTTATAATTTGCTTTGTTCTGAACTCGATTTTTTATTTGCTGTGAATACTTTAATGAAAAATTAATAAAATTATATATTTCTATTTAGAACAACTATCTGTTACTTATATACTTGAATATGTAAAATTGTCTAAATTCTAAATTACCTATACATATGATGTTATTCTTTAATTGGGCATTGTCTATAGGATAATAAAGTTATTATTATTAATACGTTATGTAAGAGAATAGCTAAAATATTAGTTATTTATGCAACAAGTGAATTAAACCACTGTTTATTTGCGAGAAGAAAGTTCTAAATCACGAGCGCGATCAGCACGAGTGGTTTAATTCTTTGAGCAAATAAAGAGGTTTAATTCACGTGTTTGTATACATAATTTTATTCAATTTTGCGAAAATTTCTGGAACATGAAACTGAGGAACAAAATTCAGAAAAATTAAATTGCAGTTGCAAGAAAGCTTCGTTGATATCGCGACGAGTGTTTGTTTTTCAAACATTCGGAAGTATGACTGTCAGTAAACTGTCAGTTTTGTGAATTTTGAATTGAAGCGTTATAATTGTGAAAAGTATTGTCTGAAATGATGGAAGAAAGTGATTAAAATAATGTTCTCGTCCCTGATACCATTTTGAACGAAGCAGCCGCTGCAGTTGGGAAAATTATTCTTCAGAAATCGAAATCTTCTTATTAAAAGGAATTCCTACAGTGAATTAAATTTTTTTTAAATCACTCATAGTTCATTTTAAATCACTAGTGAATAAAGATTTACTTATGACTGTTGCTATGGATTTAATAATGTAGCTTTAAAACATCGAAATTGAATAAAAAATATTTATCTCACTCTCATGGAGTAAGCTTAATTAAGATATATTAAGCCAGTAACAGCGTCGTTGGTGTCATTACATGGAGTCAGGTGTGCGCGGAGACGATTGGCTAAGAAAAGTACCAGAGTGAAAAAAAGGAAAATGCCAGATAATAATCAGCCAACAGGTGCAACTATGAGCTCAAGCCAAGCTTCATAATACCACCAGAAACGTTCAACTTTAAAAGTCCTAACGAATGGCAAAAGTGGATAAGAAGACTTGAAAGATTTAGACTTGCATCTGGATTATGCGAGAAGTCTGAAGCGCAACAAATGAATACACTTATTTACTGCCTGGGCGATGAAGCGGATGTCATGTTGACTGCCAGGGAGTACCGGGAGAGAGCATTCAATGTTAAAAATTTTGCGCATGAAAATAGTTGCGCCCCTTGCCACATGAGGTCTCTAATAGCTATGTTACCATGGTTTCCAGTCTAAATTAGTATTTTGAGGTTAGATTTATCAATAGAAAGGAATCACAAAACTTTTTCAACAAAAATACATGTATTATGTAATACATGTAAATCAATCTCAACGACAAAATATATGTACAAATATCAAGTTTTGAGATAAAATATGAAGTTACTTTATCCATGAAGTATGATCCAATTGTCGTCAATAAATCCGCAGTTGTAAAGTATAAAATTTGTATTAAAAACGTTATGAATCAATGACTTTGAATAATCTATTTCTGTAGAATTCCGTTAACTGTGGATCATACCCTAGAATAAAATTACTTTTTACAGTATTGCAATACATTGAATATCTTATAAACTCAAAATTGAATGAAGTCATTTCATGCATTAATTTTGATTCAAACGTCATAATAGGTCAATTACTTTAAAGTGTCTATCCTCAAGAAATGTTTTTTCAATTGTGGGTCATACTTTCTGTTGAAATTACTTTTCACAGTATTCCAAGTTCATTGTGAACAAGACTAGATAAACATTAAATACAAACGGTTAAAATATTTCGAAATTATTCTATTAAAGTATGAAATTTTATAGCCATTTTCTCAAAAGAGCTCATACTAACCCACATTTTTATATTAGTGAATTCTCTTCTAGTTTAGGTTTTTCAAATACAATCTTAAATCACTTATGGTGATAAATGAGCAATAGATATGAACTAAAATGAGTTTTAATAACAAAACTGGAAAAAATAGGACAGGAAAATCACTAATCCAAGACTAAAGACTAGTTCAAATTATTTTGAGACGTGTAATTAATTGAGAAAATGAATAGAAGAAAAATATCATTATTTCGAAGTATTTTATAACATAATTACTGAATTTTTTCGATTTACTTTGAGTTAAAGTGACGTTCTGCATTGTTTTCACTTTACCTGAACATAAATTAAACTGAGTCAATTTTACTGAATTTAAGATTTTCTTCCCACAAATATTACTTTTCTTATTGATTCTACTTCCTTTATATTGACTGGCAGGTCTTAGCATTTTCATGAAGCATGAACTTATTGAGAGTATGAATTTATTGATATTTCTTCGGCTGCCTGAATTCCAAAGTAACATCAAGACTGAAGAGTATTACTCTTTCTTGGTTCTATATGATATAGATAATAATAGGAGCATCTTCAGTTACAAATAATTTTCAGTTCTAGCACCGTTCAAATACTGCAGCTGGAAAATTCTCGTACATCCCATATGCTTCTTATATGTTCACTGTTTGAAATTCCAGGTATTTGTGAGGTCCAAAAAATGATTTAGTTCAATATCTGTCATTGTGGTAGATCTAAATCTTGTGTGTAATAATGCTATAGCACTTATAGAAAACTGCAGGCCGCAGATTGGAACTAGTGGATTTACGCCTAGAATAATTATGTTTTATAATAAACGAACAAAAAAATATTAAGCAGACTTACAATTTACTTGTTGTATTCACTTTTTAATAACTTCTTGTAGCATTTAACTATTAAAATCAGTAGAAAATCTGAACTAAAAAATAATATTTGCATTGACAAACATTTTTTCATCTAAATCAACATTTGTTCAAATTTTTTTCAACGGTAACTAAGATTCAAGATTCAAATAAAATTGAAAAATAGGTGCGCCCCTTCCCGCTAGGTGGTAGTAGCTAAACGCCAAATCCTCTCATTTGAGTGATCTCTCCCATGTAACTGTAAGTTCCAATGAACGGAAGTATCATGACGTCATAACTTATAGAAAATTGTTCAGAATACCATTTTAATAGGATCTATAAGAACTCCACTTATGGATTCTGATAAGCTTATAGATCTGTAACGTTATAGAAATTTAAGATAATGCTCAGAATCCCACCATTACTTTTATATCGCAATATTTCGGACATTTTTCTATATTGAGATGTCAGCTAAGCACAATGTTGCCAAGCTATTTTTTCGGTAAGTACCCGTGAATATTTACTATTGGTAACTGAAATTAACCCGTAGCCCCTTGGCGGTTATAAAGTAAAGTGGATTCTACCTTAATATCCATATGATCATATGTTATGTTAATGGCTTTGTTAGCAATATTTAATGCCTTTTTTGAGGTTGTTTATATGAAATTTTATACTAAAATAGTTCATATTGGATTTGTTGCAATTAATTCAGTGAAAAATACTTGGCTTTCTACTTTATTGTTAAATTACAATAACCTCATTGCTATACTGAAATTAGTCTTTCTCAAGATTTTACTTTTCTAAATATGAAATATAAATGAAGAAGTGTTGAAAATTGTTATGTTTATAGATGTCATTCCAAATTTAGTTGAATTGTTGATTTGAGTTTCCATAAATTTCCTAAAAGGGGAAAAGGAAAGTGTCGGTAGTTAATAAATGTGGAGACTACGATCCAGTTCATAAACAAGCTATGCGGATTAGAAAAATTGGTACAGGGAAAGCTGAAAGCTGAAATGTACAATACAAAAATGTCACAAATACTCCCCTGTAATATTATTTTCTTTGAAGCTATGAATTTCATAACCTTATTCATTCTTCCAATTACAACTAAAATTCATATATAAATAAAAAGATTTTAAAAGAAAAAACTAAATATTATAAAAGAAGAAAGCCAATACTTTCTCGCACAATTGAAATTGAATTGAATCATTCAACGAATATCAACGTATTTACATTGTAAACAGATTACAAACTTGCCGTAAGCCACTTTTGATCCACCATTTTGTAAGCACAGTGCTGCCGCCAACGGTAATTTCAGTTGCCAATAATGTACGAGTATAAGATACACTCCCTGACAAAAAATTCAGTCATCCACTAAATTTATTCTAAATTTCTTAGTCTTAGCTCATCAGTATTATCATGAAAATCTATATACTGAACTATCTGTGTTATGAACAAGTTCTGACAAGAATAACAAGCATCTATATATTAGTTTGCAAGGTGCTTTTTGTAGATACGCTGGACTTTACTTTTTAACAATGATGTACTACGACAACAGCCCTAAGGTTGAACGCCTACCACACTGAAAGTCATAATAAATATTTTTTTTTTTCAACTAAAATAAGAACTGTGAACATATAAATTGATAACTTAAATTCAGATGCTATTTAAGATAATTTATAATTCACCAACAATATTAAATAAGTGTCTTTTGACTTGTGTATTTTTTCGCAAGAAAAGAGCTGGCAACAGTGCAGATAACCCAAGCACATGTTTGTTGTCCTTCAAAGTGTTCAATTTCAATTCAATGTCATCCATAAATTGAAGAACTGAATAATAAAACACCTCAATTTAGATATAACGGACGATTTGCAAAGAAAATATTCATAACATGGAAGAGAAGTATAAGTGAGTTTTTGAAGAAAAAACATTTAAAATGTAGGAACTTCCATTTATAAAATCAGTAATAACAATAGGATTTGAATATTAGCGCGTTTTTTATCCGACATCGCCAAGCTTCCAACAGCAAGATACGTCATCCGATTTCGTTGGATTTAAATTTGATAATATCTAGTGAGTAGTTTTTGTAATTGGAAAAAAAAAAAACAAAATGAACAAAATAAATAAATGTCATGCTCAAGAAAGTGTAAAGTATTATAAAAGACTAGTTTTGTGTTGCACGTAGGTAATATAATAAAATATTTATATATTTATTCTTATAAATAGCCCAAAAATTACTTCTTCGATGTTACTAGCGAGCCAAACATATCGACATTAGGTATCATTTTGTCAGAGAGGCTATTTCCAATAAGTTTATTAATGTGAAATATCTTCAGACTAATGATATGCCTGCTGACATCTTGACAAAAAGCCTAAGTTTAATTAAGCATAATAAATTTTGTGAAAAGTTAGGCATTACAAATGTTAAATAATATTTTGTTATTATTTTTGGTCTAGTGGGGGTGTTATAAACAGACCAAAAATTACTTCTTCGATGTTACTAGCGCCATCTGTTAATAACATGGAACATTTGTCTATGTCATACATAACTGGCAACAATGTATGTGAAAATAAATGACGCTTTAGTACGATAACTAAACTGAAAGATATACATTGACAAAATTCATTCAATAGATAATGAAATTAATATGTACAATATTTTACAAATACTCTACTTAAATAATAAATTACTACATAGATTCCTATACCTAATAATTGTATTTAACCTATGGATTTTATTAACTAATGTTACTTATGATATAACTCTAAATAAATGAGAATTTGAATAGCAAGCTTTCAATTTTGATTTATAATATTCCTTATAAATAAGGAATGAAAATAACTAAACTTATATTATAACTACAAAGTTAAATATTCGAAGAAATTAATAGATAAACTTAAAAGCTAATATATATAAAACCTAACCTGAATTATAAAGAAAAACCTATTCTAACTTAACCTATACTATTTACAATATATACAAGAATAATTCGATATTTCATTTTGATTGAGCTAAAAGAGTTTGGTATTGGCTCCATGAAATTGCACTAATCTTCAACTTCATCATCTGAATTAAACGGTTCATCAAATATGCTCAAAAATTAATGGGGATAATTATGTCTAATTCTTTCCGTTATATTATTTGCCCGGACTTTTGTTATATTCCTAATAATTTCACTGGAGGTGTCACAGCTCTGCTTTGTGTAAAATTTTGAAGCAAGTTTTCTAATGTAATCATAAATGTACTCTGTTTTCGATTCATTGTGTAATGTTGTAACGCGCGTAAATTTATCATTCCTGGTCACCAAACGTAGTATTTTGTTTTGGAAAATTTGTAGTGGCTTAAGTGTTGTGTGCGACAAGTGAGCGAGGATTGGCGCGCTATAAGTAAGAATTGGTCTCAACAATGTTGTGTAGATGTGCTTTTTAGTTTTAGAAGTAAGTGTACTGTTTCTTGCTAATAGAGGATAAATTTGTTTTAGTGACATGTAAGCTTTTTGTGTTGCGTACTTAATGTGTGCGTGAAGATTTAATCTCTTATCCAACTTTGCTCCCAAGTACTTAACTGTAGATGTAGGTGTAATTTTAACATTGTTGAATTTAACAGGTGTGTAAATTTTGATATTGGTGTACTTACGTGTAAAAATTATCAGCTCAGTTTTATCAGAATTTATTTTAATAAGCCATTTCTCATAATATTTACTTAACATATTCAAATGAATTTGAATTTGTCTGCCCGCCACTTCTGCACTATGACTGTGAGCATAAATTGCTGTGTCATCAGCAAATAGCGCAGTTTTTGTTTGCATAAAAGTTGGCAAATCATAAATATATAAAATAAATAGCAGTGGAGCCAAAATACTGCCTTGCGGTACACCAGCTGCTATATTCTTTGTTTCAGAGAAACTGTTTTTAATTTTGACCGAAAAATGTCTATTAATCAAATATGAGTTTAATAATTTAACCAAATCTACCGGAAAGTTCAGTTGGATAAGTTTGAACAACAAGCCATCGACCCAAACCTTATCGAAAGCCTTCTCAATATCCAATAAACACATAACCGTAACTTTCTTTTTGTTGAAATTTTCTATTATATCCGTCATTATTCGCGCAAGTTGCTGAGTCGTAGAACGTCTTTCACGAAAGCCAAATTGACAGTCCGGCAATACATTATTTTCAACAAATTTTGAAATGTTTTCAAAAATTACGCGTTCCGTTAATTTTGATAAAGAACTTAATAGAGAAATAGGCCGAAAACTATTTGGTGAATATTTATCCTTATTGGGTTTTAATATGGGAATAATTGTCGCAGTTTTCCAAGCGTCCGGGAAGTAATTCAATTTAATAATACCGTTAATAATATAATTTAGTTGCACAATAGCTTTACGCGGTAAATTTTTCAGAATTTTGTTTTCAATAAAGTCTGGACCAGGGGCTTTATTGTTCGGTAGCTTCCTGATTATGTTATGTATTTTTGTTGGTGTTGTATAGTATGTATGAAGTGTTTTTTTGTCTGTATTATGCGGTGTGCTTATGTATTCACGCACTGCTTGAGTGACGTGTTCAAAATGTTCTCTGTCCGTATGAGCGTCTAGTACATGTACTTGTTCAAATGTGTCCGCAATAACATTCGCCTTTTCTGTATCAGTGAAAAAGGTGTTACCATTTTGTGCTAATGTAGGAATTTCCGTTGTTTTGTTTTTCAATTTCTTGGTGAATTTCCAAAGGGAGTTGTCATGTATGTTCAGTGTACTTAGTTTATCCGTCCATTTTTTGTTCCTGAATTCAGATATTTCACGCTTAATTTGTGTATTTAATTGCCTCATTTGTTCTCTGTAGTGTATTTGTCGAGTACGTTGCCAGTGTTTACGAATGTTATTGCGTTGTGTAATGAGTTGTTTTATTGCACCTGGAAGAGCATCTCTACATGTATTTATTTTTATCCGTTTTGTATGCCTACGTTTTACAATATTAATTGTATGCGTGAGTGTTTCTATTTCTCTATCAATGTCTTGTGTGGTGTTAATATTGTTATTAACTGTGATTAAATTGTTTAGTTCTTCCCTGAAAGCACGCCAATTGTTGTTTTTGTATGATGTAACTGTTTTAGTGTGATTTTCCGTGTACTGATTGTTTAGTGTAAATAAGATTGGTGTATGATCAGAACTTAACAAGTCTAATGCTTGTAGATCAGATAAATGACGTACATTCTTATGTATGAGTATATCTATTGTGGTAGACGATGAGCCATTTTGTGGGATATGTGTGGGAGTGGAAGAGTGTACTAACTGTGCATTATGTGCTTGTATATATTGATGCAGTGTGCGGCCATTAGCATTACTTCTTGTGTTATTCCACGTTTGATGAACAGAATTTAGATCTCCAATTAATATAATTTTATGTGCAATGCCAAAAAGTGTATGTAAATCATTTTGTGTATAATTATTTCTTGGTCCATTGTACGCGCCTATCAAGTGAGTGTTATCTAGTAAACGGATGCAAATAGTTTCTAGCGACGTGTCTGGAGTGGAAATGTGTTGATGCGGCACAGTGTTTCTAACTAGAGCTGCGACTCCTCCAGATGCATGTAAATAATTTGGCCGATCTCGTCTGTAAACCGAAAATCCATTAACTTTTAATTTATCTTGATTTGTTAAGCGGGTTTCATTAAGAAATAAAATATCAATTTTAGAATCATTTACAAAATGAATTAATTCACCTAGCCTCCCTTGAAGACTAGTGCAATTCCATGAAACAATCTGCAAGAATTTAAAAATCATAACTTTCTAAATTTTGTGTGAATTCCAGTAAAATTAGGCCTTTCTGCATTTTATTATTTGCTACAGCTAACTTGCTATTCAAATCTCTAATTAAATTCAAGAATTTACTTATATTTACATGACTATTTAGAATTTTGAGCTCATTACATAAATCACTAAAATTATCACTACTTAAAATTTCATTGGATCTTTGGTATCTTTGAGAAGGTAGGGGAGGAAAAGCATTACCTCCAGTGACTGTCTGCGAGGATGGATGGAAATGGGGAGCAGGAACTGACTGCCTACGATTTTGCCACGCATTTCTCTCAGGAAGTGGCGCTGGCACATACTTAGCTTGCAAATTTTGTTGTTGACTCATTGGGTGGGCTCTTATTTTACTCAAATACACTGAGCATTCAGTATACGCTATGTCAGTAGCGATGGACGCGACTTCATGCGGTAGAAGTTATAAGCTCTTTACTAATACTGACTAGAGCTGTCAAAACAAATATAAAAGAACATAAAGCCAAACTGTGTTTTTGAGGCAAATAAATATGGAAAATCCTTTGAAAAAGTGGAGATCATCGGGACAAGGTTTAATTTATTGTGTGTCTGAGTGTTCGCACACACAACTGCGCAATGGTGAACTGAAATTTCATTCATTTCCGAATCGCGAATGGGCGTAAGAAACTATGAAAAAGTTATCTTTTCAGTTTGCTTTTATGCAATAGTACATACTATCAATCCTTGCACTCTTATGATATTCATTCAACTGTGCTGGACGATTCCAAATCATTGACTGATCAGTCTTGAAGCAGATACCTTCTGTGTTAATTTATATGCAAATTGCAGCTGTATGTTTGCAGTTGCAACTAATATTAACAATTTTTCGACCTAAATTTACCAGTATTAATAAATTTTTACAGCAATCATGTAAAAAACACAGACTTATTATTATATTAGCGAACTTTAGAAATAAGCAGTTGGTGTTTTTTAAATTGTATAATGTTTGTACAGTACCAATATTGAATTATTAAAATCATATTTCAACAATATTATCATTGATCATAGATTGAAGACAAAATATCATGAATGAATCGTTATTAATGAATTTTTACTTATTTAAATGAATGCTGTTTTCGGATAACTCGTATCTGGCAAGCAAATATCAAATCATCAGGCATGAATGATGCTGATTCCCTAATGAAGAATTCAAAATACACCAAATCAAGAAGTTTTTATGATAGTCACACAGATTATTTTCAATTTATAAGAATACCTCGTAAATATCGAATGAAGTTATCTAAAATCACGAAAAAAATTAATATTGTTTATCGATTCAATATTCAGATAATAATCAAACAGAACATACAAGAAGTACACCCGAACGTACGTATTATCATGTCAAGTAGAAAACTATGTTTACACTTATAATAATTTACACATATCTCGACCAATAAATTATACAAATTCAGATTTGTTCTATCACTAAATGTGCCAGGCGTTTCGCACAAAGAAACTCCCGTAATTTCACTATATTCTTCGTTATTTTTAATTTCTTCTTCGTCGGTGACATGAAAACTTTGTACCAATTTTTTCCCTTTGCTCAAACTTTTGGATCTAAATATAGGTAAATCAACTTCTTGAGACCTGCATCAAAGTACTTCTGTCATTATAACAAACTTTCTGCTAATTCTAAGTGCTAGTTTTGCAAATTACGTGAATACGTCAAAATCTGTTGATTGTCACGATTTTAAATATATTAGTAAATAGATGCCAAGTGCTGTCACCAGGACGGCGCTCGCGCCGCGCACAGCGCTACTGACATGGCGTATAGTTCGCTGGATGCGGCCCACCACAATTAGCACACTTCGCTGGCTCACTTGATGGCTTGGAGCAATCCTTTGTGATGTGTTCCAGCCCACACTTCAAACACTTCGGCTTCGCAAAGCAGTTTGCAATCGCATGCCCCCATTGCTGACATTTGTGACATTGCACTATGAGCCTTTTATTATTATGCCGCTCCCATTGAATTTTGGTGTAGCATAGAGTTCGAATATTTTGCTGTAGATATTTTATATTAATTTTATTACTTGTTATAATCAAAAATAAAGGCCGCTTCGTATTTCTCATTAGATAAATATTTTTCACTGGAATTTTGTGCACTTCTACTAATTCTGATTTAGTGTCCTCAATTGGCGGTTCACTATCCAAACCACGGACAACAAACGCGTGGGTCTTTTCATTCTTCTCACTGAACGTAAAAAATTCAATATCATCCTTCAGTAATTGATTTTTAATTTTCTGTTTGTCACTGATATCATTGCAAAAAATATTTGTAGAATTTTGAGAAAACTTTAAATGAAAACCACCAGGAGCATAACTCTTCAAATTTTCTATTAATTTTTTATGTTCGCCAAAGGTTTTTTTAATTATCAATGGGGTCTAACATTAACGGCTTCTTCCATTTCTTCATTTTCTAAACTACCATATTTGTTGCTTAATTCTATTCTCGAACTATTTACAAGCTCATTAATTTTCCTTAATTTAACTGCTTTTCTATCCTTTATTAATGTAAAACTATTATCGCAATCTACTGTGAAGCTGCCATTTGTTTTGGACAACCTGTCCATCATTTCGTCAAATTCCGACAGCTGCCTTTTCTCAAATTGAATTGTATGTCTAAAAAATAAATCAGATTGAACTGGTTGATTTCAAATATGGCTGACAAATATTTTCCTAAATTTCTGATCATTCAGATTCAAATACCTACAAAACTTCAGAATTTCTCGTCATAGTTTTGAAGTGATCTACGAGAATTGGCAAATGTAAATAATAGTTTTTTATATTTCTACATCCAAAATTGTGGTTGAATAAGATGAAAAATGTGCGTTTCACAGAGCAAAACAGATGAGTCCCCATTGACTACATCAGGGACTACATGTTAAATATCCAGTTTAAAAACATGTATTACACAAAAACTATTCGTCAGATCTTTCTCAAAAAATTAGATTAATGCCCGGTTTTATAAAGGGCAGAGTAATTTACTTCCAGGGTAAATAAAATTTACTGTGTTAAATGACAATCGATTTTTTGACAGCAATGATTCTGTTGTCATAAAGAAATTCAAAACGATTAGAATTTGTCAAGTAGAATAAATTTATTTTGAGAATAAATTTTCTTGGTCTTTTATCAAACCGACCATAAATGTGTTTTATTCGATTGAAATATACAAAAAAAGAAGAGCTTCCCATATCCATCTTGCTCTAATGATCGTACTACCAAAGACTACCAATAGAGAGAAGACTTGACAGTACAATGTTACCAAAAGTTACAAGGTTTCACATCAACACAAGAGCGCTCCAAGCGATGCCGTGCACGTACTAATTCTGAAGCGTGTAATTTGAATTTTACTAATTTATATAATAATCAAAAATATCGTAAAATTTTAAATCAACCAGAATTTCGTTCCAAATATATACATATATTTTTACATATAAATATTAGGAAAAATATATACAGAAATATGGAATACTATAAGAACATGTAAAAATAGAAACAAATGTATGTGCAAATAACATTAGATATTTTTTAAACGTGTGTCTTACAATGTTTTATCTTCGATCGTCCTAATTTTCGTAAAAAAGTCACAGATATTAGGAATTGAGCTGCTTTCGTTGAAGTTGACATAAATGTTCTTGTGAATTTGAGTTTAAAATATCAAGTTCAAAATGCAAACAACTGTCACTTTTTATACGATCGTAAATGAAAACTAAATTGTTATACTACAAAAGAATATGAAATATACACAGAAAAGAATTACAAAAAATATTTTTAAAAAATTATCTACAATAATTGACAAAAAAAATCTTAACAATGTCGTTATTTCTTACTGTATCTATTTTTCTTATTAATCAATTTTGAAAAATGACTTGATAATATTAAATGTGATGATCGCATAACTTTATTGTGCATGGTTGTTCCATGCTGCTCACAAAAATTAGAAGGTATTCAGTGGATGTCTATATGGAATAGGATGTTAGGGGATGGAATGAAATTGGGAATCGAAGCAAAAATCTGTTTTTCACAATCATCGACTATTTGCGAAAATTCTGCGCTTGCATATCTGAGATAAAACTCCTCATTGGACCCATAGTCCCGTAAAACGGTTAAATCATGGATGTGAGTTACGTTTTCAGAACAAAAAAACTGAAAGCATGAATCACATTCATAATTTATCAATTTTTGAATTAAATATCCAGAGGTTGTTTGAATATCTACCTCTGATGCTACAGCATCCATGCAAGTGGTCTGGGGAAGAACACATGGGATAGGATTATTGGAAATTGGAGATGTCGGAAAAGATTCTGAATCAGATTGATTTTGAAAACATAGGATAGTAGAATTCGGTAATCCTCACAATTCGAACCGATACTACACCTAACAGTATAATTTAAAATAGCAGTCTTGTATGCATCCACGAATTGTGAAGTTGATGGTCGGGAGTTTCCTCCACACGGGCCTTGGTGGAATATTTTCAACGTCTCCATGCTCCTCGGTGATATCAATTCAAGTAAGTTCGATTTCAGCTGGTTCGATTCTAGCTAGATTGATTTGAGGTGGTTCGATTCGGGAAGTATCGTGTGCATTTATAATATACGTGCATTTTATCAGAACTTTTGTTATTTTTACCTTGAATACGTACAAAACGAGGTATCTGACCCACGTTGAGACGTTCCGATTCATTTTTCAATTGACTATTATCAAAATGCAGCTCACAAACTCGATAGCCACGATCAAGCAGTTGCTGATAGCTCAACTCTCTCAACTCATTCCGAATCATATTCGCTAACCATTTGTTCCTCAAAGACTCTGCACGTGGAAAACAGAACAGGCCCACTCTTTCCTTCATAGGCAGGGAGTTGACCAGTTGCACGCAGAACTTTTTTTCTAGAAATATTACAGATAGAATAGTTTTTTATTATGACATTAGGTATATTTCATACTAAAATTTTTATGATGACACATTATTTTGTTACATTAGTAATGACAAATATATCGAGATCATATCAAATATTAATAATTATATACTCACAAGATTTTCCCTACTCAGAATCACTAATAAAATCAATGGTGTCACTCTCACAATAATATTAAATAATGTAATACACAATAAATACATGACACAATACACTGGCGTTTGCAAAGACAGCGGACAGAAGTAACAGCCTTCTCAATTTTCAAATCCTGGACATTTTGGTGCCACACTAGCGCCATGGCATGGCAAGTGTGCGGTGCCCTGCAATAACTAACCCTCACTAACACATACGCAAACTTTGTATTTTTCTTTCCATAAGAGTGACACAGGTCTGCGTACTACCTTAAGGTAATCATAGAAAATACAATAAAAATCGAATGAAACACAATTACTTGCTTCTTGTATTTTTTTTGTTAGCTCATTTGGAATTGTAGCTGGTGGTTTCATTTTTGTTTGAAATTTCAAAATTTCTAGTTCCCAAACCTCTCACAACAGTGTAGTGCTCTAACAAATAATTTGCAATATTGCAAAACTTTAGGAAATTATGACAATTTAGTAGCAAATCATTAAGAAAATTACTGAGGAACAAATATTTTTGCAATAATGCTGACATTTACTCTGAATAATGCATTTAGCCTCTTACAATCGAATAGTTGAACTCGAAATTTAAATTGAGGTTAAGTAACTCGGAATGTATTTCTCCACATTCAAATGATGTACTGAGAAATAAAAATTACTTATCTGTAGAATCAGAACCCGTATCTTGAATGAATAATACAACTGAGCTCAGAACAGCCCGTCATTTGCCATTATTTTACTAAATTATATTAAAGTTTATATATCGGTAAACGGCAAACAACTGACAGTGGGCTCTAAAATGGCTGTGCTTTATCTAGTATCTAGTGCTATAGGTCTAGTGCTGACGCTATTTATCCCCACTACTACTCCCACCACCGAATACACAGAGCTTATGGGATTGAGGCAACCTTTGTATGTATAAACCTTGATCGCTGGTATCGCCGCATATTGTAATAGTTTCAATTAGTTTGTCAAAACCGATTGGACGGTAGCCTTAAGGATGTATGAGCGAAGGCGTGGGGGAATAGTGAATTTTGATGGATGGGGATAGGCTTGTACGTTTGCGGGGTGAAGTCGAGGAATTATTCACGTGATCTGTATTAACTTGGCAATACAATCATCAATGATGGTGTAAAAACCGAAATACAAATAAAATTAATTTTTATTGGCAATACAGGCTCAATCACCTATTTATCCATAAGAGCAATGTATTTTGTGTCAATTTTCAACAATTTATTACTTTAAAATATGAACGGCGACCCATTCTGAAATTTTAACAGTAAATTCTTCAGGTAGAGAACTAATAATAAATAAATTTTGATGCTTGAAATCAAAAATTGCCATCACGCTCACATCCTCAACATATACTAGAGTCGAATTAAAATTATCTGCATTTTCATTGCAAAAATCATGAGATATTTGCAAGGACCAGGATAAAAACCATAGAAATGGTAAGCTTGTTACTGCATCTTTTATGTAACATGAAAAGAAAATATACCTTATAAAATAATTACCTATATGAATTCTTACTTGCACTGCTCTCTTATGTGTGAGTGAAATCAAGATATTGAGAAATGGTATTAAAACACTTCAACTTTGACTATTTATTTACTATAAGTATTATTGTCATGAGTTATTGAAAATGCACTTTTGACATACATTTTACATACAAATAAATCATGTTCAAAGGCATTCAAATTGCAACCATGATTTATGAAATTATAAACGAAAAGCGAAATCGAAAACGGATTGTATTCTGTATAAACCACTACTACAATTATTAAATACAGAATACAAATCTGTTTTTCAATCAAATTATATTTTGTATTTCATTAGGTACATTATCATACAAAAAGCATTATTCATTAAAACAAAATTGCCATATTATACATATATAGACTTAAACATTTCATATTTAACATTATTTATATTTATTGTTAATCACGATTGCTGATACGTTTTAGTTTCGATTCAAAAAATCACATTATCCTTTTGAGACAGCAACGAGAGCATTTCAGCTTTTGTTACGTTCATAAGTTAATACAAATCTTTGTTGGAAATAAAATTTCTTTTTACGAATGAAACTAAGATTGTAATATCAGAATAATTTTAGCACCATCATACATATATAAAATAACGTTGGGTAATTACACAAATAAACAACGACCAGATTTTTACTGGTTCTAAGACAAGTCCAAAATCTCATCTTTACAATCAATTAATTTTATTGACAAGCGTTTTTCAATGAGTGTTATTAATGCAACTTAACTAGTAACAAATTTCAAAGTAACATAACTAGCTACATACAAAAATATTCGCTACAAATGTAATAGTGAAAAAAAATGGCAGATTTTGAAGTGCACCTGTTAATACAATTGGTTCATAGAAACAAATGGCACATTATACTGAACTTACATAATGACGTGTCGGTTATAATAAAAATTATTTGTAATAAAATATTAAAAAATGAGGACCAGAATTAATGGCAGTTTAAAGAATGTTATAAACTGCTCTATGTACATTATCTCCATATATATGGAGATAAAAAAATCTTGTTGTGAAAGTCAATCTTGGTAGAGTTTATAACATTCATTGCTTTAATATTAAATAAGAATTAAAGCTATATTTTACACAAAAGAAATATTACTTAAAATAAAACTGTAAGAATATAAAAATAATTTCGGTTTAAAAATATCTGAACACAGTTGGGAACACAAGGAAACTTATGAACACTTGTAACGGTTAGAAAATGATAAGAACAAAATTTAACGTTTAAAAATTCATTAAGTATTCGAATGATATTTGCGCTTATCGTCATAAAGCGGCCTCAGTATTCTTCAATTATTGCATTTGCTTATTTTTTATTTACAAGATCATCTCCATTCAGATCATTAATGTCATCATCATCATCGTCCGAACTGAAAAATGAAGAAAAATTCAAAAAAACATAAATTCATTTGACAACATCACCACTACCTTCGTAAGATCCATTCACCTTTCGCATTGTTAATAAAAAGCATCAACATTATTATTTACACAATCATACAGTTAAATCACACTATTAGTTATCAGTTAGTAGAAACAAGCACCAATATTATGAATGTAGATAAGTAGGACGAAGCACAGTGCAAAGCTAGTGCTACATTCTTGGCAAGGGCGCGCTGGACTGGCTGGTTTCGGATGGATTATGTTCACTGGAGGAGGTTGCACGTATTCGTCGAATTGATCTGAGTCCGTGAATACCAGAGAGGATGGTATCCATCGAGGTCTGGAGAGATTTTTGAATCCACGCAGCATTGAATATGAACATGTCTAATTTATATTTATATAAGAGCAAAAATTATATTGGTACGATGTTATCCCTTTAGCTTCAAAATAAAGCTTTTTCCAAGTAAATAATTCATAACAATAACACAATAACCAAATATACAAGATACATAGTTTATTAGACAAACTGTTTTTAGACGATACGTTTTTTGTATATGGCTCTGACAGAAATTCGTGTAACTTTTTTACAATGTCAAATATGACATTTATATGTAAGTCCAAATCCATATGATTGATTCAAGATTGAAATTGATAATTTCGGCTTCGTCAAAAGGATTTGACGTTACATACATTTTTCTATTTTAAATTTCATGTCGAATTTGATAATCTAAAGACTGGTTCTTGATGGACATTGGTTGACATGTCAGAAATTCCAAATTGACATCTGTCATAGATAAGATATTCAAATCATGAATACGGTGGAAGAGCACCCATATTTATATGACGAAAGTAATAAATCAAACCGAAATTCAATCATTTGTGCAAATAAAATAATTTTGGTGATATAAAATGGCTACTCAAAAATTTTATGATGTATTTAATTAATAAATTTTGTTAGAAATTCCCAATTGACAATTGCCACAGAAAAGATATTCAAATCATGAATATGGTACTCGGAGAACTGATCACGAATTTGGAGAACGTATTTTAGGCAAGTTGAAACAACAAGAAAATAATATTTTATTAGTTGGTAAATCTAGAATCTTGCGTTAGGCAGAGGGTTGGCGGTTTTTTCGCTACTGTGCAACCTATGACATTTGCAAAAAAATGAATCAAAAAAATATGTTTTAGGCAACTTGAAATTTAATTAGTTTTCAACTTTAGCATCTATTTAACTCAGAAATTGAAGTCCCAGACTATTTTTTGGGTTTTAATGTACAACCTGACCCTCCTGAATATATTTAATAATCACATCTCAAAAATATACTTTAGGTATTCTAAGATCTTTATAGCATGTTCTAAAAATCTGTCAAGTAAAGTACGCTTTCAGCCTAGTCGGTTGCTTGGGAAACAGAAGATCATCATTCTTATGCTAAAATATTCCTAAATACTGATTTCCAAGACTCTATGACTGACAGATTTGAGTTTATGCACAAAATAAAAAAAATTCAGCTGAAGTGCGCTTCCGGTAGAGTCGATTGTTATGAGAATAGTAGGCAAATCATTCAGATGCTACAGCAGACTAGAACACTAAACACTAGTCGATCTCAATGAAAAGAGGATATGAGCATTCAGATGGTAAAATCGTCTTAAATACCAAACTCCAACATTCTACGTTCTGGATTTATGCGGAAAATAAAAAAAAAAAATCGAGCAAAGTGCTGCATTTCCGGTACAGACGATTGCAATCATAATACGAGGTGCATAACTAAATGTCATAGAAGTGCCTAGAACGGAATTTCAATATTCTACGACTGATTGTATTGAATTTATGCGAAAAATTCGAAAAGTCTGTTATATAAAGTGCACTCCCGGCTTAGCCGATTGGTACAAAAATAGAAGATGACTATTGACATGCTACAGCAATTTCAAATACTGAATTTCAGTATCCTACGACTAACCATTCTGGATTTATGCAGAAAATTCAAAAAAAGTTTCAAGTAAAGTTAAGATACAAAATATTTTAATTGAAAAGTCTTCTTTTCCAAAAGATTCTTATGATACATTTTCATTGAAAAAATGATTCCCAATTCATTCTATATTTGTTGATATTTCTGAAAAATTTCATCACTCCAAAATACTTTATTGTATAGGTAGAGTCCGATATATACGGTAAACTCGAGTCACATGGTCTCTTAGCAATCAATCACAGCCCGAGGAGTCAGGCCCTTGTCAGCTTTCGGTAGCTCTTGATAAACTATATCACTCGCACTTATGGCTACGCATGAGACTTTTTCGTCGCTCTCATTTTAAATCTTTATTCGTGTCAGGGAATCATTAAAAACCGTTCAATTCGTCTGGTGATTTACACATAATTTTTAATATTAGTTATCAAACATGCTATAAAAATTTCAGAACGCCTAAAGTATATTTTTGAGATATGATTATTATATATATTCGGGGGGATCAGGTTGTACTTTAAGACCCTCAAAATAGTCTGGGGTTCTTATTTTTGGATTAATTAGATGCTAAAATTAAAGATGAGAAGAATTTCAAGTTGCCTAAAACATATTTTTTTGATTCATTTTTGCGAATGTCATAAGTTGCACAGTAGCGAAATAACCGCCAAACCTCTGCCTGACGCAAGATTCTAGATTCACCAATTAATAAAATATTATTTTCTTGTTGTTTCAACTTGCTTAAAATACGTTCCCTAAATTCGTCGTCAGCTCTTGGACTATAGTGCAAGAGCACCCATATTTATATGATAAAAGTTATAAATCAAATCAAAATTCAATCATATGTGCAAATAAATCAATACAACGCAAGTAATGAATTTTTGAAAAATGGCCAAAAATAAGGGTTTTTTGCAATCTGCCCAGAAGCTATCAAACTGATAAGGGTTCAAGAGAACTCATTTGACTTGTCTTTACATTGCGCACTTTTTTAACCTGGACACTTTTTTCCGTCAGACGCATAGTTTTTTGTAAAACGCAAAAAACCGTAGCCGCGTACAAATGGGATATGTTATTTGCCACGTTATAAACCAACAAACAAAAAATGAAAAATTCGAGTTATCCATTTTTTCTTGGATATGTTAATTCTATCCGAATAGAAGATGAAGATATCTGGTTAATATATCTACTTGCTAGATCAATTCAATTATAGTTATTTTTACTGTAGAGTAGTATGTCTGTGATTCCTGAATAAATAATTTTTTTGCCAATGTCGATCATAATTTGTTGTTTATTTTTTGAATATTCCATGTATTTGAAATTATTTACCAATATTTTTAATTTTTGTAAATATTCAAAAGAATTTTAATTGTACAGTTCGATTTTGAGAGCTTAAATTTATGTGAAAAGATAATGCTTCCACAGTGAAATAATATATATCTTTCTCAATATGTAACAAAATAACTTATGATAAGCATTTAAATATTATTATTTGAGAAATAATAGAAAGCATTGCAACTTCTTGCACAAAATATTGAATTAAATACAGAACGAAGTTGAATTGAATATATACTTTTACAATAATCTTACTTTCTGTTTCTATTAATATAATTGGATTTGAAAAATCTTCCTGCTCTTTGTATTATCAAAATGTTTTTTTTAATGATTTTATGTCCTAACTGGAACATTAAAGTAAAATAGCATTTCATAAGATTTGAAAAGAAAGATAATAAATATAGGGTAGCAGTTTAATTGGAAGAAAGTTAATCAAAATACAAAACAAGCAGATAAAACTTGATTCTATGAAAGAGAATAACTATAATACCTACCTAGAACAAGGTTTAACGTTTACTCCAGACAAAGCTTTGGCTCCAAGATCCATGGTATTGGAATATTGAAGTTCAAATCCATGGACACATCCAATAAATCCTTTGGTGAAACGTCCTCCAGTCATTCTGGATATATTAGGAGTACCACCTAGATTTTGATATCAACAGTAAAATAAGGTTTTAATTATTTAAATTATAAAACATACCTAAATAAATATTTCCTCGACAGTTCATTGTTCTCGTCAATCCTTCAGAACGGCCAAACTCTGTGTAATCATGATCAATTTCAATAGATCCGTCAGTTTCTTGCCTCTTAAGGATGACTCTGTGTCTACGGCCATCATCAACTTTAATTTGGTCATTTCGAATTGTTACTGAAGAAGAGCCTAAATCGTAACTGAATTCCAAGTAGCCATCAACAACTAAAAAAATTAATGTTAATTTGTTTACTCTATAGAGTAAGAAATAAAATAATTACCTGCTAAAGAAATAAAATCATCGTTGGTACCGTCCTCATCAGGTTGTTGCCCATGCCAGAAAATCAAGCCATCACTGCTGTTTGTTGAGATTTCTAGTGCTATAAGTTCACTTTCTTCATCATTATCATGTGGAAGTAAATCGCGATCAAGTTCTAAATAACTTTTTCCAGTGAAGTGGACATCGCTTCTTATATCAGCTCCTAGGATTGACAAATAATCAATCAATATATCTACCATTGAAAAAAAATAGATTTGAGTTATACTTTGTTCACAATTAAGGCCTGTGTATCCAAGAGGACAGTCACAAATATAATGAGTAGTAGTTCCGTTGCAAGTTCCACCATTCTGACAAGGTTTAAGGTAGTCACACAAATTGGGAGCTATTTCGCAATCTTTCCCCCTAAAAATACATATCTACTTTAGTACCCATTTCCAAGAAACTTTACGGGTCGGTTGCATAAAACATTGTCAACAAGTTGTTAGCAAATGTGCTGTTAAATCAATTTTCGAAAACTGGATTTTAGGAATTATTTAGTTGTTTGTAATATTTTAATAATAACTTTTGGTTGCATTTCTTATAGAATCTCATATAAGAATATCATCATTCATATTGGAATCTCAAAAAATAAAGTTAAAAACACGTAATTAAATATTTAACAATGTGATTAAAGTTAACAATGCTTTACGCAACTGGGCCTACATCTTTGCCAATGATACGGTAAATATTTTTATCATTCAATTACAATTGCTTCTTGAAATATTTTTATGAATAAATTATTTGCTTCAAATTTAATGGATTCTAAACAATAGGCCCTCATACAAGGACGTTCTCAGGTAAATAATCCGTTAGAAATTAATAATATCAAATCAAAATTTTGACAGCAATATTCAGCAACTCATTTGAAAATCTATCCTTAGGTCACTTTCTGCTTAGGTCATTGATAACTACGAGATAATTTTGACATCTTCGAATGTATGTTGCTTGGTAACAGCTCGATATCATGCGGAGACTCTGTTAACCTGAAGCAACAAATTTGATGAAACTGTCATAATGACTAGTATGTATTTATCAATGATTGAAGGATGTTCGGTAAGAAACATTTTGAATAGCCTAATTTAGTAGTATATTCGCAATCATGGATTGAAATATAACTCTTCAATGTATAATTAGTGAAATTTACATTAGATACATATGATTGTTGACATTTTGGTTGCGTAATAATCAAAACAGCTCTAATACTATTCTCAGTGTAATGTTGTCCTTGGTAATATTAATCGGCCATTTTCCTCTGAAGATTTAAAAAATATCCACCCGAGGCAGCACTAGTGGGGGGTGCAAATGTTTTGATTTGCCTATTGACAGTAATGTTAAAAGTAGGTCTTATTATAATCAAAATAAATAAATAATGTGAATAAATAAATTAGAAAATTGATTTATCATGCCCACTAAACATTGTGCACTTGCGAATTGCACATCTGACAGTCGATACAAGCAGGATGGCGTGAAATTTGTACCTTTTATAAGACCGCAAGTTAACAAGAAAAAGTGTTTCGAGTGGATTCATTTATCGCGAAGAACAGATTTAACAATTGGAAAAATAAAAAAACATACTTATGCTTGTACACATCACACGGCTCAAATTTTTTTCAATTAATTTTAATTTTAACTTTCCTCGGTTTTAAAAAAAATCTATCTTTCTGAGATCTTCATACTTTCAGTGAATATATGAAAAACATACATCTACAGATCTCTCTATTTGAAGTTTCGCATTTAGTACTGATCTCAGAGGAGAATTCGTTGTGGGTATAAGATTTAAATACTCACGTGTATCCATTTATACAGATGCACTGATATTCAGTTGGAGAAAGTGGCATACATTGTCCGTCATTCATACATGGCCTGTGGCTGCAACCAGTTTTTTGATGTTGAGGATTTTGCCTGTTGTAATCATTATCTCCGTAGTCAACATCGTTGTTCCCACCGTAAGTTACATCACTACAGTCTTGCACATTTGCTGAATCCACTACTGATGCAATTAAATTCAAATTGAGACCAGATACATCAATCTGTAAACAATTTTTATTGTAGATAAAGTTTATTTTAGAGCTGATTGTCTTACATCTGATACACATCCATGGAAACCACCTTTTACGCCGACACCGTGGTTTAATATGATCTTCTCTTTATCGTATCCACCAACATATAGAGGAGTTTGCATGACGAGAGGTTTATGGCTTCCTGACTGTCTTCCTGTAACTGCTGGTTCACCATTGACAATCAATTTACCTTCATTCAAATGTTTGCTAATTGTTACAGCTACCCACTCATTAGGAGTAAGTGGTTTTCCACTACGAATGATTACAGGTCCTGTTCCAACATCATATCTGAATTCAATATGACCATTTTTTAAAGATAAACTAGCAAAGTTTCCATAACCTTCTTCACTTTCACTGACATATAACAACACACCATCTTTCAAATCTTTTGGCTTGATTTTGAGAGCCATTTTCAATCTACGGGCCGGATTTGGTGTCGGATAAGCAACAAAAGCATCATCGGAGAAAGCAGGTTCGTAGATATCAACATCTTTTTCACAACGTTTACCGATTTTTCCTAATGGACAGTAGCAATCAAAACCTTCTTCCTTATCAATACAACGACCAGATCCGCAAACTTCTGGATAGCAAGCTTCTCCAATTTTATTGCAAATTGGTCCACTGTACCCAGCTGGACATAAGCATGAAAATCCTTCTTTACTTTGAGCTTCTTGACATACACCTTTATTCTGGCAAGGATTTTCGGAGCAAGTTTCACAAGTTGTAATCTCTTCTTTAGCAATAGCATCTCTGATCAAATCTTGTTGTAATCTGCCAATAATAACGCGACTAATGCATCCAACAAAACCAGAATTAGATCCTGCTTGTGGTGAAATAACATTAATGTTTGGTACACCTCCTATATACAGTTCTTCCATCAAATCTAATCCTTGATTCTTGCCGGGTGATGTTCCAGAGAATGGGCCACGTTGATCCACAAACATCTTTCCCTCTTTTCTAGATCTTGTTACTTTGATATTGTGCCACTGCCTTAATTCAAGTCGTTGATCTCCTCGAATTACAGCTGGACCAGATCCACAGTTGAAGCGGAATTCTGGGTATCCATCATTCAGAACTAATGATATAAAATCTCCGGATGGTGAGCTCTTCTTTTGACCATTGTACAAAATAATGCCATTTGGTGATTCTGGTTTGAATGATACTTCAAAACTGAAATGCAAATAAGCGTCAGATATTGTCGGTAAGGAAATGTAGCTAACTGGAGTTTGAGAGAAGAATGGAACTATTCCAGTAACAACTAAAATTGTTGGCATTTCAATGGTTTCATGTCCGTTAGTTGCTTTACAGATATATGTGCCAGCATCTTCATATTTTATATCACGCAGATGTAGTTTTGCCTATAAAAAAGATTATGAATCGATATTCAATAAATGAATAAGATAAAATCTGCTTACAGATTCTGTATTGACGTCACGAGGTAAGTTTCCAGCCTGCTTCATCCAGTGGTAGCTAACCGGAGGTTTTAAATTAGTGCTGCAATCCATCCCAACCGTGGAGCCCAGGGGCGCTTTCTGGATCGGATCCGAAGGTTCGTCTGCGTGCAATGGTGCATCTAAATATACATAATAACGATGCTTTTTTTGACCTTCTGCCTTCAAGTGTTGCAAGTATCACACCAAGCCATTTTTTACTTACATTATTAATCAATATAGGTTAATTGCAAAAAAAAACAAAATTAGTATTAGATTAGTTTGTTCAAATATTACTTACAACACTATCTGTTAGGAGGTAAATGATTTCTTACCTAATAATGTGAGATTGTATTCAGTTTGACGATTTTGAGTTTGGCAGAGGTAAAGTCCAGCGTTTTGAGGGCGTAAAGAAATAATTCTTAACACGTTACCGGATGGTTGAACATTATCTGCCAACCTTCCTGGAGACTTGGACCAGTAAATCCTCTCTCCTGAGGCAGCACCACGGCAGTCAAGATCCAAATTATCACCCAAGTGGTGTTCATCTCTTTGTGGGATAATTTCCAAATGCTGTTGCTGATGACCATACGGATCTAAATGATAGATTTGTTAATTTGAATGTATAGAGCAGTGTTGAATTGATGAAATTAGTTTATTTACAATAATGATAGGTATTCAATGAGCTTAAATGAATGTATTAAAAAAAAAAGCCATGAGACCAACATAATATAATATCCATGACAGAGATAATAACATAATTTGACCAAACTTTGTGCATCCTTTAAGTCCGGTTTCTCCATCCTCGGATAACTTTATCTGTCAGATGAATATTATTACAATATTGTTGACAAAATTGGAATTATAGATATTATCTGACAGATAAAGTTATCGAGGATAAAAAAAGCGGCCCTTAATGTGACAAATTTTCTAAAATTTCTGCATTACTAAAGATTTAAAAGCAATTTTGGAAAAATATGATTGAATATTTGAGTTCAGAATGCCAGTACAGCTTCAATGTGAAATTTTAATAAAAAAATAAAAAAATTTAAAAACTCAAATGAATTGTTATTTCTTTGAAATATTTTCGTATCATTTGGATTCAATATTCATTTAATTTAAATGAATGTTTAATATATTGATGAAAATACATTTTCATTTCAGTTTTTTTAACTGGCTAAAATAAATTGGATTTCTTTTGAAAATCTACTCAGGCCCATCGAAGAGATAATCGAGTTTAGGGTAAGAAATTTACCGGACACTAAAATTCAGGCAACGAGAAAACCCGAAGCTTCATTATGATAATACCCATCGAGATGAATGAAAGTATGAATAATCCCGCCGCCGAAGCCCATGAATCGATCAATATTTGCCGCCAGCATATGCTCATCAAAAAATTGTTAGTTATACAAAAATACAAAATCTTTAGACAGTTAAATCAAATTATGTTAATTATATGTATATATATATATATATATATATATATATATATATATATATATATATATATATATATATATATATATATATATATATATATATATATATATATATATATATATATATATATATAAATTTTAAAAGTATGGAAAATAATGAGAATGAAAAATGAATCAAACTTATAACTTAGTCTACGACATATAAAACAACCCACTAAATAATAAAACTTAATGCAAACTAAATACGTGACATGAAATAAACAAATTATAAGTGTAAATTTCCTGTAGCACCCAACTACACATAAATGACACAACTAAGGACATCAAATATCTAAATAGAGAAAGAGAACTATAGATTAGCTAGATAAGGCAGTAAATAAACACAACAAATAAGGCAGACGCAGCTAACAAACCCAAACGTTTATATCGACGGCAGGTAGACTTTAACTCATCACTTCTGTCTGGACAATCCGGAATTCTGTTGCAGATACTTGAAATGGCGATACAATGTCCACTGTTACACTGGAATTGGTTTTGACCGCAGCGGTTTCCATATGCTGCGAATATTTGAACAACGCCAAAAAAATGATAATCATGCAAACTAAATGTCAGATAATAGCTCTTAATAAAAAATAAGAACAAATTTTCAAAAATCTACTTCTACTACAAAAATTTAAACACTTTCAAAACTACTACTATTCAAAATCTGAAATTAACACATTAAACTTACCATTAACAACCAGATCTATATAATCACTAGAGCTTCCATGTTCGCAAGTATATCTCCCAGAATCAGCAATTTGTAAATCAACAAGATGGAGAATTTCTCCACGGACAAGAGCAGTATGTGGAACACTATGTCTGTTATGTGTCCAGCGTACAGTCGGTGGAGCACCAGAATAATCAGGAGATACACGGCAACGCAGCTGAACAGATTGTCCCACTTCTGCATGCTGCTCACGATTTTCAGCAGTAACAGTCGGAGATTGAGTATGTTCGTTTACAACAACTTCAGCTACTGCATCAGCTTCTCCAGCTGAGTTTCTAGCAGTGCAGATGTATCTACCAGCATCAGTTATTTGGATTCCATAGAATTTCAGTTGACCACCATTTGCTTGAACAGAACGAGGTAGTTCTCCTCTGCCCATTGCTGACCACCTGATGTCGATCGGTTGATCACCTTCTGCTTGGCAATTGATATAGGCATTGTCTCCTGGTCGTACAACTTGTTTTGGTGGAGATAAGGTGATTCGTGGAGGAGCTGTGAAGTTAAGATTAGAATATTTAACTAATTTGATAATTGTGAATTGTAGTTTATGATATTTTTCCAAAGACATTATTTGAAAATGCAAAATACCTCTCAGAATACAGTTTTCTCCATCTTCTTCTACTTGCAGCAAAAACAATTTTTTTTTCAATTTTTAGTCACATTTTATGAAAAAATAATTTATTACCTATGACGCGAAGATGAGCACTTGCAGTGAAAAGAATATTTCCGTTCGAAATTCCCAAACAATTATACTCTCCGGCTGCGGAAGGCTGGGCATTGTTGATATATAGAGTGCCATCTTGAACGACAGATTGGGCTGGTAAGGATGAATTATCAGCTCGAATCCAGTTCAAATAGATTGGACCTCCAGGAAATCCTTGAATTCTACATCTCATTTCAGCTCGTGCACCAACAGGAACAACGAATTCATCATCAAGTATTAAAGGATTTCTTGGCTCTGGCCTGCGTGGTGGATACGGTGTTGTGTAGGGATATCCAGTGCTACCTTCTCTTCTTTCGGGTGTAGCATAGGTGTCATCAGGAGTTTCACCACCTAATTGGTATAAATTTAATAGCTTTAATAGCTTTTATAATAAACATCGACATATATATAATTGCTTTTGAATTTATTTTTCAAAAATAGGTCTCAGTGGGAATAATTGATTGCTAAATTCGTTTTAAAGTAGTTTTAAACACCTCTAGATAGCATCTTCAAAAATTTCAAGTTTTTTTAAAATAGTATCAGATTTAAAAGTTATATTATATACATCGAAATATACACCTCAATGAATATTTTCATTTATACAGTGAATTATTTATAATATAAGTATATTCTTACCTTCCACTGCAATACAAGAAGCAAAGAAGAGAAAATTCATTTAAGATTCAAAATTCAATTCAAACTGTTAATCATTACCTGGATTGTCGCCTCGAGTGGGATATCTGTCCGGTTCTTCTACAACCAAATGAACTCTTTCTTCGCTAGCACCAGCAGTGTTACGCCCTTGACACACGTATGTTCCTTCATCGCGCTTCGAAACACTTGTAATTTCATATATTGCAACTTGATTGCTTTCAATACTTAATGGAGTTTCTGCTCGACGTTGAGAATATCTAATAAAAACGGTATGAGTAATAAATATAGTTTATTTAAGTTTTATACTTACGAATCATGGTACTTATTCCATTGTACAGTTGGTTGAGGATGTCCAGTAGCACGGCATTCTAGTTTTACCCTTTCTCCTTCTCTTACAGTGATAGTTCCACTTCTTGGGGTGACGGTTAGTGTTGGAAGATTTTGAACTTCAAGCCTAGCAGTTGCCGTGGTTTGTCCTGCTTCATTTTCCGCATGGCAAATGTATTCACCAGTTTCTTCCATAGATATTTGAGTGAATCTCAACACTCCTCCTGAAAGTTCCTCTACATTGCGACTAAGAGTTTGTCCATGGGGTCTTGTCCATCTGACTTGGGGAGCAGGAATTCCACTAATAACTCGACATTGTAAGATTGCACTCCCTCCAGTTGTTACGGACTGAGATACGCTTGGAAATATTTCAATTGCAGGTGGTTCGCGTTCTGAAACCGACATTATTAGTTGAAAATAATAAAATACACAATGTTCAACATACGTTCTACTTCAATAACAGCAGAAGACTGAGCTAGGCCAGCATCGTTAGTAGCGATACAAACATAAACACCCCGGTCTCTAACTTGAGCATTCATTATTCTTAAATATTGTCCGGTTTCCTGGACGTTTGGTCCAAAATCTTCCCCTACTTTTGTCCATTTCACGGAAGGAGCAGGAGATCCACTGGTTATACATCTCAACTCAGCTGATGTTCCTTGTGCCACTGTTTGACGATCAGGTTCAATATGTACTGTAGGTTGTGTACTAGAAGAAGTAATTGTAACTTCGGCAGTAGCCGAGCCTGATTCACCAGTATAGGTAGTAACATTACAAATATAAGTTCCAGAGTCTTCTGGCTTAGGATTATACACAGTAAGAACCCCATCTTGTTGGGAAGAGCTACGAGGAACAGAAGACCTGATTCGATACCATACAATGTTGTGTCTTCCAGGAGTAACCTGACAAGTTAGAGTGAATGTTTGACCTGCAGGGCCACTATAATGATCAGGACGAATAATTGGAATCATTTGAGGTTGAGTTTCTTCAGAGCCAGGTCTGCTACGAAGGTAGATGATAGTTGTTTGTGTATCTGTGCCAGCAGTATTTGTTGCGGTGCAACGATATTCAGCTTCATCGGATTTTCGGGCAAATGGAATTCGGAAGACACCGTTTATAAATGTGTGTTCAGGGTTTAATCTATTGTTCTGACCGCCAGAAAATTGTAAAGTTGGTTGAGGATTTCCGGATGCTATACATCTTATTTCAATTGGATCACCTTCTTGTACGTTCAAAAATTGTGGTTCGAATCTAACGCGAGGAGGTTCAGCTGCATTACCTAGGAAATTAGTTGAATAAATAACATGGAAATATTTATTATAATCCTGGTAATTATAATTGTACAATAAAAAAATATTGCTTGAATTTACGGTAGTTTACCTGGTATCCTTAATAGTTCATTCGATTTTAATCCTGAATTGCAGCACATTTTTTTAAAAAGGAATTTTGTATGAAATTGAATGAAGAATTGAGAATTGAATTACTTACCAACAGTAATAGTAACGGTTTGAGTAGAAACAGAGGATCCATCAGAGCCCGAACAAGCATATACACCCGAATCAGAAACTCGGAGGTCGGTTATGACAAGTACACCCCTTCGATCATCCATGGCACGATCTCTAGGAAGTTGTCCGCCGTCTTTGCTCCATTGAATTTGAATAGGAGTGGCAGATATCAGTGATCTTCCCTGACAACGTAATCTCAACGTGCTACCGACATCCCAAATTCCAATTGTTGGAGTAATAATAGTCAATTCAATTGTTGGCCGACCAGGTTCGGGTCCTGGTTCAGGAGTTGTTGATGTCGACAAATCTAAGAAACAAAATGTTATAGTAATCGAAATTTGGTAAAATAGTTAGAAAAAAATGTGCATAGCGATTTATAGCACTACTGGTAACATATATTTTGATTCGCTTGTATCCAAACGGAAACATATTGTTAATCAATAGACTAGACACTGGAACAATGTTAGAACATTTAAATACAATACAGATTATTTGTTAGTTTGAACGTATCACAATAGGAATATAGATTATATACAACTACTGATGAGCCCAATTGAGATGGCTATCTAAAATGGATCCCTTGAGAATGAACTCCGTAATGGTTTGCTGATAAACAGAACATGACAATAAATACCAAATATATCGACGGACAACACAATTCCAGCACCGAAAAACGTTTGAAATGGAATACATGGCAAAGCATTTTCGTGAATTTTAACCACATCAAACCTGGGAGCACTTTGCCTTTCAAAACGCCTACAATAAAGTGAGTGTATTTTGTTTGAATCTGACACTCAACACTGGTGGGAGTTATTTGGACAGGAACATCCCAAGTTTTACAACGTGATTCTTCACTGTTTGTCGGATACGAAGGAAGTCTCCTTCCGTTAACTACGACTACTATTTCTAATTGTTCGTGATTGTGATACTTGCAAGTAAATCTAACTGCGGATCCAACTGGAGCGTATACCTCGGTTGGTGTTAATTCCATCATCAAACCGGTTGCTATGCCTATATGCATAATTGTCTGTTATTTTCATTGCGTGAGTAGGAGGTTCAATATTCTAACTCAATTTTAAAGCTTATTCAGAAACATTATGGAAGATCCACTGTCTGTAAGGGATCTTCAAAATATTATTTTCTGATTGAGGGAAGCTGATACTCAATTTGCAGCATTATAAAACATGCATTATAAATCTAAATACATACCGGTCTCTTTATGAAATCGTGAAAATCAAATATAATTTAATTTTTTTCAGTAAACTGGTATTATTTTGATTTAAACTTATGAATTCTACAAAAATGGGTTCGTTCGTTTTTTTTTTCTTTCAATTGTTACATACAGAATCAGAGTCCAGAAATATGGATTCCGTAACTTTGATTTTGCTCAGAAAATGTTTAATGAAGCGAAGAATAATTTATCAAATCCTGATGACGTCACTATCACTCGATCGTAAGAATGCTGTTAGATATGCGTGCACGCTGAGATAAAATATATACGTATGTCGAGTAAATTGCAGGGGCATTTCCAAGTATGACATGTACAGTTCATTTTGATTAAGAATTGTCCAAGGGTTTTCATGGAACTACGATTTAAGCCTTCTGCTTGGCCAAAATGCGAACCAATTTCACATTAGCGCAAAAATCGCATTTGGCTATCTGTCAATTGCGTCATTCGTCAGTCGTTCATCAACAATTATAGATAGATTTTTTCAGTTCGAACAATTTATGTCCATTCAGGTAATGTGAATATATTTGTTGCTTTTATTTATCGTATTCATTACCAGCAAGCTTGTTTTGAATTCTGCATTTAATGTGAATGAAACGTGTTCGCATTTCGGCCAATCAGAAGGCTCAAATCGTACTCCTATAAGAACTCTTAGATCGTTCTTAGCTGAAATGAGTTATAGATAAATTATAACATATCTCTGTACAATTTTTTTTGTTTTGAAGCAAGCAGGACAGAAAAAGAAGTATAGAGATTTTTTTGTCTATCACAAATATTTGTCATAAGATATCTTTATGTCAGTACTAAATTGTTATTGAATCTTCAATAATAACATGGAATAATTTTTGAAGCAGTATAAATTTATCTGGCGACAGCTATCATGACTAGAAAACAATTAAAAGTTAATATATAAAAGAAAAATATGTGCTGCGAGAATATTCTATTACTACCTGTTTATCTATATTGAAATTTTTATTTTTTGTGTAAAAAATTATATAGATATAATATAAAATATGTTTATCATGTCTTACTTTTTTTGAATTAGTTTGATGCAGGGGTTCAAATATTCCAGACATGGCTTGAACTGAAAGATTTAATTCAAGTTTTACGGAACACAACAAGATTTGTTTATCATTTATTTCCTAAAGCTGTTCATCATCCAATACATTCTGGACGCAAGTAATGAGCATTAGAAAGTTTGATGTCTACTTCAGTGTAATTTTCAAGCATTAATTTGATAGATTTTTAATTTTTTTATAGCTGCCTAAATTACACTGAACATTAATACTTCTGTATTCTATTTTTTGTATCACTTGCACCGAAAGTACTCTATTACTGAGCTGAATTCTGCTCCGAAAGTTCTCAATTCCAAATCATGGTATCAATTTTCATTAATTCTCAATTAACAGGGAATTTAATGTCTGCTAGGTAAAAATAAAAGATGTGGATCATGGATACCGTTGGATTTTTTTATTTCATTGGTATATGTCAAATTGATATTTGAAAGAGATTTATAGAATGTATTCGTTGTAGTGTGTGCATTGATTGCGAATGGAATGACACAGAAAATGTGAAATATATCAATCAATGAAATAAACCATGTAAGTTATGTTTCATTGTATTAGTTTATTGTAATATGATCGCAATTGCAAAAATTTGTTTGTTAAATCGATAAGATTTCAATATATCTAAATTTATTTAAAAAACTCATTAATGGAGGTACTTAGAGGTGAACTTGTTACAAAAAATTTCGTATGCAACACGGACACTGAACGATTGTCATTATTGTCACAGACACGAAGCTAAGCTTTGGACTTCGTCCTCGTCTTTGCCTCGTACTTCACCCTCGTCTTTGCCTCGGGCTTTGTCCTCGTCTTCACCGAGTGCAGTCAAATTTATCCTGGACCAAAATGGCAGTCGTTCGGTCCTTGTAGCATAATATACTATTATTTTGAGCAGTACAATTCAGATTTTGTAATAAATTTGCACTGAGCTCCGTTTACTTCCTGACATATTTCTGTTGGAAGTGAAGTTTCTCCACGAGATGCTTCAACAAAAATGAATAAAATTTGTTCAAATGCATGAGCATTCATATCATATAATCTAATTGTTCCGAAAGATTTCAGATTTCACGTTTTCTGATCAGTTTTTTTTTTATGCTTGTGATTGATAAATTTATTGGATGAATTAAATTTTTTTATAATTATTTTTTCTTAATTTTCAAAGAATCTAGAATTTGAGGAGTACCAATTATGAGGGAAAAAAACACTAAGATGATATAATATTAGATTTCTTTTTAAATTTTTAAAGTTATTTGCTACTGCTTTCGCAACATATATTGTGTTGGAAATCGATAGATACTTATTTATTTACTCTTATACTTAACTATTGTCTATTGCCCTGTGATACAGAATAATATCGTATTGATTTCATAGTAGTTTTTCTATTATAAAATTAATATTTTCCAACTCCAAAAATAACGACAGAACGAAACGGTCTTTCAAGTCAAAACACCATATGATCTCAAGTATAATTTAAAGCTATCTCGGTTAAGTTTCTGCTGTTAGAGTCCAACTATTTCGTCGCTCGCTCTCTATACTGAAGTAGACAAGAAAATATATTTCCATCCTTATATGTCTCTTCCTGTCCTGCCGGCTTTACAACAAATAGCTGCTTGCCTTGTCTAGAGTCGAGATTGAGTATATGTTGTTTTTGGGCGTTTCTCAACTCAACATCCAACTGGCATTATACTTTCTGGATGAGTTTAAGAAATAGGTTAGTAATCTTTTTTAATTAATCAATTTTCATATTGAATAACACTATTTTTTCAGCTGTATTGTTGGTGCAGGAATGTTTTGTACCCAAATGTGATAATCATTCAGCAAAAAAACAAATAGGTAAAATATTCATTCTTATGATCATAAATGTGTCAATTTTCAGCAAATTTCTCTGTTTGCTCTCTGAAATCCATGTTTTCTTAATTAAACTGTTACTTTGTATTCGACTGTATAATTTAAATATTTCATAAAAAATTGAATATTCATATTTATATTGGCTATATTTTCTCATTCATGTGTATTTTTATTTTCAATAATAATTTAATGAAAACATCGACATACCGACCAGACTCTTTATTTTCTAATCTCATTAGTTAAATCTCAACTTGTAATCAAGAAAATTGTGAGGCAGTGAATATTGATTGCTATATTCACGAATATTATACAGGAATTCGCAAAATTTTATTATAAGACAGTTTTTTTCACCCACTATTGTTTACGACATAACCTCGTATAACTGCTAATTGCATCTAAAAATTATCTAATTATTCACAAATTTATAACAAAAAACTATTCTTTCTTTTGTGTAGTGAGACTTATACTTTTCAATACAGTTCCATTTGATTTAAATCAATCAATAGAATACAAAAAAATAAGATCTTGTTGAATATTAATTCTCACAATACAACTTTGACAAATCCAAAGAATATCTACCGTTTTGTGCTGCCCACAACGGTAATTTTGACTGTCAATATAACCTAATTTCAACTCAAACTAAATTGATTTAAGAAGTAACCCCACACAACTGATTATTAGCAGAAAATGGTCTACTGTAAAACTGGACAGCTGAAGTGATAGTTATGTCATAAATGGCGCTTGTTTAAGTGAAAATTTTTATTTTGATATTTCGAGTTAAAAACTCAACAAAGCATGTTAATTTTCATATTTATATCAGCAATTAACAGCCAATTTTTTTGTGTAATATGTAATTTTCATAAGTTTTCAAATCGAACGAACTCATTGTGAGAATTGTTTTGAATAGGATATTGAATTGAATTAATTCTTACCGGTTAGTTGACAAGACTGTCCATAGAATCCTGGCTTGCAATTACAAACCACTCTATTTTGTGGACCCAGTGAGCAACTTTCTTCGTTTTCATAACATGGACAACGTTGGCATGAACCTAATGGTCCTGCGCTGCGATCATTTATATCTCGGTAATAGCCAGAACCACACAGCTATTGAACACAAATAATTACATAATGGATTATTCATGTCAAAACAGTAACATACTTCACAAGATGTTCCTCTGTAACCAGCTGGGCACTGACAACCTTCAACGTGGATAGCTTTTCCTTGACCAGTATATTGTGGGACAGCTGTATCAAGAGTGACGTCACTGAGATATGTACTTGAAGTGTCACTTGATAAAGATCCTCGAATTAAAATTGCATCAATATTTGATAATGCGGTCAAGATATCATCCCTTGTAGCTCTTCGAGGACCAGAGTGATGTTCAAGTCTCTGCCAATTTTCAGCAACAGAAATTACAACTGACACATTCTACAAAATTTAAATTTCAATATTAATGATGATATCTATTTTCTGAAAAATTATATTACATTTGACCTATCAGGAACAAGAGCTTCCGGGTTTGACCAATAAATGGTAACACCATTGCCAAAAATGATAATATCTTTATCGGGAGTGTATCGAGCGTTGGGCCTATTGGTATAACGCTGTATAAATTCAAGTCGTCCTCCATACGAAGTGACTTTATCTCCAGTAAATTCTCTTGGCAAAGACCAGAATAATCTTTGATTAGAGCTTGGTCGAATAAGGTAGCTGATTTCATTCATTGCTACATTGAGGTGGAATCCGTCAGAAATACGCTCTTGTTGATACTCATCGGTTAATGTAAAACCATGGTTGTTATCGATAATCTGGCTTGGAATTTGTTCTGTATATAAGTTACTCTCTCCACATTTGTCTGTAACGCCAGAACAGAAACATTCTGAACATCCTTCTGGATTAGAAGATGATAATCCAAAGGTCCCTTTGCGACATTGATTACAAGTTGAGCCTTCCACATTTGGCTACAATAAAAATATTTCAGAATAAGTAAGTTTCAAAGAAAATCTGAGTTTTTTACTTTGCATTGGCACTGCCCTCCATAACAAGTACTGCTGATTGATCCACGTTCATCACACGAACAAATTTGATCTCCCGAGTCACTTGGTCTGCAATCGTATGGTGTTCCTTTAGTAGCATCACCTTCATATCCTGGAGCACATATATCACAAGATTCTCCAGTTGTGTGGTCTCCACAGTTCTAAGCATTTTTATTATTATAAAATAATGTCATGATTACTTTTTAAATATCTATTTTACCTGACATACACCACTTTCAGGATCACATTCATGAGAATGACCATTACAATTGCAAGGCTCACAAAGTCCAAGATAGAGACCCTCATCTGCTCTTGTATAGCCAACATCGCAGTCTTCGCAAGAAAGACCACGGTATCCAGCAGGACATAAGCATTGCTCAACAGACAAAGCTCGAGCTAAGTTACCGGTATTGCGCTCATCAGCAGTATCCAAGGAAACAGAAATGAGACTATAATTAGATAATATACAATAATAAGTGGAAATTTTATAAGCTACTGAATGTCTTACGCAGCCTCGCGAGTGTTAGTAGTGTAAGTGGCCTTGATAAGAATAGCTTCAAGATCTGCAAGAGTCATTAAAAGATGTTCTCGATCAGCCTTTTGTCCATCGCTTCTCTGCCAGTGTTGTTCTAGAAGAGGAACTTCAAAAGACTGAGGATTGTTTGGTTGTATTTGATCTTTTCCAAAGTAGAGTAAAGTGATATCATTGGACTGTGAAAGATATTGCAATTAGACTATCTTGTTAAAAAAAAATAGATAAAAGCTTACGCTAATAAGTTCGACATCGGGGGCAGTATTTCTAGAGCTGAGACCACCTGGTGCAGGCACATAACGCAGTGTGTACCTGAGACTCCCTCCGTAAGATGTTACTTTGTCACCAAGGTAACGGGAAGGCAAAGACCAATAATATACATCTGGCGAACGTCGAGAAAACTGATCATACACGATTTCTCTGGCATCAGGATTGTGGGTAATTCCATCTTCAATATACTCCTTCTTTCTTAGGGATTCAACAAGTTTGAAATCATTGCGCGAACGAGTAAATGCTGTACTTATCTAAAAGTTTATATAAGTTAGCTGCAGAATTAGAAATATATCAGAGCCATCTTACAGAATCTCTATACCAGTTGGAGCTAGTACATTGTCGAGTGATGCCCATACAGAAGCAAGCAATACATCCAAATTGATTATCTGGACTCAAATTAAATGTATTCGGCTTACATTGGTTGCAAGTAGGTCCATGGGTGTACAGCTAAAAATAATTATAATATTGGCACTTGACTCATGCGTATATAATAAATTATAAACTCATGGAGGGGTTTACACTTACCACAGTCAGTAAAGTAAAGAAAGCATGAAATGTCAATATTTACATAATTGTGTTATACTGGATCAATGTAAGAAATTTTGTTTATCATCCTACCTTACAAGGACATTGTCCTTGATGATCAGGAAGAGTTGACAGAGCTCCAGACGCATCACAGATTCCAGCTTTGCAGGAATCGCCAGGTATAAGCGGGTTTCCAGAGTATCCAGCTGCACATTGCTCACATCGACGTCCTACATAGCCTGGAGGACAGTTACAAGTGACTTGGCCATCAGCTTCCAAAGAGCATGTACGTGCAAATCTACAAATAATATTGAATAATGTTAATCAGATTGCTGCTTGAAATTTATGGATGCAAATTACTGATTGCTTGGATTTGTAAGAGGGCAAGGACACACTTCGCATGGAATTCCTCGACTTGGATCTCCATAGTATCCAGGCTGACATCTTTCTTCTTCTTTGTAACACTTTCCAAGCCATGGTCCAGACATATGACGAACGTATCCAGCAGCACAATTTTCACAAGATAATCCAGTATATCCAACAGGACATCTACATTCTTCCACATAAGCTGCTTTACCTTGACCAGTATTTCTAACAGCTGCGGAATCCATCTCGATGTTACTGATAGTACTATCAACGATAGGTCCAGTATGATATTGTAGTTTAATAAGAATATTGTCAACTGACGCCAGGGCCATCATTATTTCTTCTCTTGTTGCAAAAACTTGTGGAGCGTTCTCTGATCTCTTCACCCATTCGCCTGTGAAGAATCTCACAGATATTTGCTGTTCACGATCGGATTGTGATGGATGACCAATATGTTGAAGAGTATAACCATTACCCTTAAGAATAATATCAGGTGCATTATTAGGATGTCCGCGTCCGCTGTATTTCAAATTGTATTTCAAATATCCTCCGTAACTCTTCAACTGGTTGCCATTGTAATTCTCAGGCATAGCGAAAAATGGAACAATGTTGGTTTCGACACTACTGTATGGACTTGTAACAAAATGAACACCATTTCTTCCAACACCAGTAATTTGAGGTTGAGCACCTCGGTAAATTGGTTCATCTCGCACTTCTACTGCTCCATTTGGTTCAACTCGTACTCCAACCACTTTATGGATGTCCAGAGGAGGGTGTAATTGGTACGTGAAGAGATCAGCTGATTCACAATCAGAAGTTACTCCGAAACAGAAGCATTTAATGCATTCAGTAGGACTTTTGGCTTCACGGTTGAAGAAACCTGAATGACATACTCTACCACCTCTCTTTACAACTAGAATAGAATCTGGTACAGCGAAAACAGAGCCACGGATATTAATAGCTTCACAGGAATAAGCTCCTTGATCATGTTCTTGAATATCGGGGCAGGTGAGAGTACCAAGACCATTTTCGCTTCTCGTGGTACATTTTTCTGGAATGTGTCCCCAATTCAAACGCCAAACAACTTCTGGAGTAGGAACACCAACGGCTGTGCAAGTAATTTCAAATAGCGCACCAGGATCAAGAGTTACCATTGGTGGTGGTGGTTTCTGAATGTAAACGGAAGCTACAAATATAAAAAGGAGATTAAAATTGAATACGTTATTTTTGTTTTGAAATATTACAGCATCCAATTTCGTCACTGCCATCAACACAATCGCGTTCAAGATCACAATGGAAACTCTTTGGAATGCACTGATTGCCACTTCTGCATTGGAATTCATTGTAGCGGCAAGGAGAGCCTGGTGGATTAGTAGCACAATTTTCTTCATCGGAACCATCTCCGCAATCGTCATCGGAATCACAACGCCAGGTCTTTAGAATGCAGCGTTTATTGGCACAACGGAATTCATTTGGCTCGCAACCATGTTGATCTAATGCGAATTTTATTAGACTTATAAATTAAAACCCATGAGACAAAATACTAACTGCATCTAGTTTCATCAGATCCATCGGTACAATCAAAGTTTCCATCACAGACTTGGTGTTTGGGAATGCAGTCACCATTGGAGCAAGTAGCTTCATGGAGTCCGCAAGCTTGAGGTGGGCGAGTCGATGGATGTTCATCTAAAATTAATAGCATAGTGACGCACTCTGTTTTCCATAACTAGATTATTAAGAAGAAAATTCATTAACCTATTAACTTACCAATCAAAAATTGAGGCACGAAACGAAAAGGAAAGAGTTAATTATGAAAATAGATAAAATATCAATTGAATTACAGTTATAGAAATACCTGGTCCATGATATTCAGTATCAATAGGAGGCAATGCTCCGAATTTGAAAAATGATGATTGTAAATCACTCGTCAATTTCCATGCTGCATGCACATTTATGAGTAAAATAACAATAAGTATTACATGTTTTTCGTTTCTGTACTTACATGGTTCTACAGTTAACGAGACAGAAACGCGACTGCCCGGCGTACTTGATGGATACCCAACAGCTTCACAAATATAAGTGCCAGTATGTTCAATTTGAATATCAGGCATTTCGAGTCGACCATTGATGTCTCTGGAACCAGGAGGAAGAGGCATACCATTTCCACGCACCCAACGAACTCTTGCTCGGAGAGGACCTTCGTCACGACATTGGAATACTACTTCTCGACCTAGAACCCCACAAGAAGTTATTTTTGAATCCAAAATTTATCAGTGATGCTATATACAGTTGTTATTTTCAAAAACCTGAAAGCTATATGTTTGATTTAAATGAATAGTATTTGTTGATTGTGTCGTAAGCTGAAACTAGAATGTTTATTGTTAACTGATCTAGATTTAGCCTCAAAACCTGGAATGCAGATTATAAGAATATGTTGTAAAATTGATAATTTATGCTCTGAATATATACACTTCTGTATTTCTCCAATCCATGCCAATATGCGAACTGATTCTATTTCATGATTCAAACTACATTATGAGTGATGAAAGATGGATTAGTACCTACTTAAATAAATTTTAAATAAATTTGTCAACATCATAAAAAAGATTCTTGATACTCGAACCTATGGTGCAAAGTCAGTTGAATCAATATATTTGAAAATATTCACGAATTGATTATAACTGTAGATAGGATTGATGCTCCAATATCAAGAAGAATCCGACCGAATGGATATTTTCTGGATGTTTCGGTGCAAGTTTGCTTACGATACTTGAACATTTGGGATGGATGCAAAAATATTGATCAAATTATTTATAATCAGGAGTTCAGAATAAATGTTTTAAATTGAATGGGGGAACGTCCAAGCGTAGAAATTAATGATAGATCAAAGATGGTAAGGTTTTCAAAAAATTTGGAAAAGTCTTGTTTACTTTGTTCTATATTCGCTTAAAAGGCTAACCGGTTTTGATTCTAAACCGGCTCTGATGATGGTTCTATAAAAGATCGAAATCGGTTAGCCATTTAAGCAAATATGGAACAGTGTAGACAAGATTTTTTCAAATTTTTCGATAACCTTACCATCTTTCATAAACGTTTTAATTATTTTTGAAATACAGATCCTTTATTCTTGCAATGAAAAAAAATAATAGATGAAAATTTTGATTTCTCAATAAGAGAATTTTCAATCGGATATCATAGATGAAGATAGATGTTAGAATAATTGAAAAAGATAGAAGACATTTCCATGATGATTAGTTGAGTTTTTCTAGCTAATGAAGGAAACTGAATTTATCCCATTGTATCTCTTGGAAATAAAAATGAAACCAAACTACAGTATTGAATTTATTTCTGGTCTGAATATGCATTTATAGGTACAAAATTATTTAAAGCATTCAAAATAAAGGTTTCTGTAAAAAGAATAATACATTTTTATCCGGCTTTATCAAAAGTGCAACCTTAAACAAGATATTTTAATTTAGTTTAGAAGTTGACAAATGCTATTTGGAGGATTCTATTTTCATCTCATTCCATTAACTAAATTCAGTTTACGAAAGGTAAAAAAAGTAAGTCTGACGGAAAATAAGGTTTCTAATGGAAATTTTAGCTTGTATTGAAATTACCAAAAATACTCACTTGTATTTGCTAGTTTATAGGATGTAAAAGTTAAAATTTATTTACTCTCCGTTTTCAGTCAACTTTTTTGGCATTTTGAAACGGAAGAAAATCTCATTGCATTAAAGTAGATTGTTGAGAGTTAAGGTCTGAGCTCAAATTTTACACAGAAAAGAATATCTAGAGAAATAATTCATGATCATGAAATAATATTGTGTGCAAGGTTAGATTGAATTTCTATTGTTTTTAATGTTTCAAAAATCAGAAATTATTGTTGCAGTGATTTAAAAACCTGTATTATAGATTTATAAATTAGTAAATTATGAATAAAATCGCAATGCACTTGAAATCTTTAATGACGAATTTATATTAATCAACAAAAGTCGATGCGTTTTTATGAATTTTTCATGGATTGATTAGTTGATGGATTTGCACATAATTACAACATATGTATCAGATTATGGTGAACTTTTGGAAAACAACTAATTCAACCTGTTTCAAATTGGAAGAACTTCATATTATTCAAATTGCCCAGTTTCTTGGAGCCGATATCAATTAGAGTTTTTAAACTTAAATTCAGCTTGGAAATATGAAAAGTCTTTCGAGATTTTCTTTCTATCTTTCGAACAAATGATATTCAAATGTAGATAATGCTTCCAAATACAGAAATAGAAATTGATTAACTATGCTAGTTTCGAATTTGAGCCCAATTTTCAATTGCGGATAGTTCTTTTATGTGACAGTTTTTCCATTTTCAAAAATAAATTAATGAACTTGGGAAGAAGGGTGATTTTCTTCACATTGGGGCCATCCTTGTATATTTTGAGAACATATCCCAGCGTTTTGGCAATTTTATCATAGTAAGTAAAAATTTATCAAGTGTAGTATTTTTAGTCTGATTGAAAAAAAAAATATATTTTTCCTCATTAAATACGGTAAGATAATGCAGATATTGCTTGATAAAAGTTTTTTTGCATTTTTTCTCTATTACTCTTTTTATCACATTATGAAAACTCCATTTAGGTAATTAGTTATATTATAGGAATTGGAGAAGAAATAAACAAATAAAAAAAAGTGGGAAGTTTGAATAATCTCATTTTGAGTGTATACTTCCAGCATATGAATCAGAGATCTGAAAATAATGCAGCGCAACCAAATTAGATCGCATGATCGATTGTAAGCTGTGTAAAACCTAAACAGTGTCAATCTGTATTCATGGTTGATAAGATGAAACATATCGCACATATGTATTAATTAAACATGATCGATTATTAGAACATTCTGGCTAGTTTGCTTTACTCACCCTGCCTTATAATGTCTGGATTGGGCAGATATCGAACAAAAAAATATGCATTAGTAAGACCAACAAAAATATAAAAAATACATATTTTATGATTATAATTATAAAAAAATTAATTGTAAGTTGAATAACTTAAATTCATTTGGAATTTGAAAAGAAATATCACTAATGTCTAATAAGTAATTGTTGAGATCAGTTAGATTCAAACCTGGAACCTTAAATATGCTAGACCGCTGTTAATTATGATACATCGGTTTGGCATACCTATAGTTTCGGATTAGATTCCTGCCTAATGCCACAATTTTAAACCTAACTTGAAGAAACGTTTTTATTTAGGATAAAATAGTTATTACTTACTTTCTTTAATGATCTGGTCATCAGGATAAGTCTTGAGATTCAATCCTCCACCAGTGGTAGCTACAAAAAATATTTCAATTTTAGATTATTGATGAATATTTTCAATATTATTAGTTGTGCACTATATCATTCGTAAGTGAAATAACCAAATGTTATGTGGAAAGTCATTAATTTAGTTAAAATTATTATCATTCTCGAAGAAAACTCTAATTATATATTACGATTATTTCGATGCAGATTTAAAGAAGAATCTTGTTATTCAAGGAGAATTATTTGAATGTTATTTTTCCTTTCGATATCGTTATTATTTTCGTAGTGTTCAGGATTAAAAATGTTGGATTATAATTCCAGGAATCCTTACAATCAAATCTTATATTTTGATTTAAGATCTCATGAGACTACAAAATGTCATTTCTTATTGTATCAATTAATACTATCATGGCTTGCCCAAGTGATGTAAGGACGCGAAGTGAATAATAAGAAGCCCAAAAAAAAAACAGAATCGTGAATCTTACTGATGTTATTATCTTCTCTCAGTTTTATTGGAGTTTTTCGTTGAATGTTTGACCGCATGCATCTTATTCAAATTTTGTATACTTGACAAAGGTACACTCATAAAGAATTCTAAACAAATAAAATCTACCGCAAATATGCCTCTTGCTAGTAATTTTGACAATGTTATAAGACGAAAAAACAGTTACCTATCTAGTTAAATTTGCTTTTATCTTCATTTCAGGCAAAATTTTAAGCTTCATTAAAAAATGTAAAATGAAATAATCATCCTGGAATTATTTATAGCAGATTATATTTCTGGACACCTGTGACCAATTACGAAGAATATTAATAATGAAGCAGAGTATCAATTATAGGTGAAATTAATGTCAGTCGCTAGAGAGTTGTCGATCACCGATCAGTGCAAACGCGACTGACTTACGGTATACGAATGGGCGTTGGGTTTGAGCGGGTAAAGGGCAATCTAATTCATCGCTAGAATCGCGAGGACAATCCACTTTTCCATCACATCGATGTGCTTCTGGAATGCAAGGTCCGTTCTCACAACGAAACTGACCTCTTAGACAGCCTCCAACAGATGCTGAGAGGGATAGAATTAAGTTATCATTATTATGGCTTACATCGTGTTTATTTTTTTCATGAACATATGCAAAAATTAGTACTTTTATGATATACACATAATGTAATTTGATTAAAGATTTCCTATTCAATAATAATCAAATAGGAACGGTTTTGAACAAAAATCAGGCATTACTTGAACAAAATATAACTGTAAATGTTCCGTACCAACTTTGAAGATCGGATTTTGATATCTCTCACAGCCTATCTTTCATTGACTGTTAGATGTAAATAGTTAGAATTTTTCGGTTAGAATAATGCCAAAAAATTTATATCCATTTTGCCTAACAATGAGTGAGGTATCAAATAAAAGCTAGAATAAGGAAAATTTAAATATTCGATGAAATTACAAACATTCGACTATTCACATTAATAAAGCTTATTTGGGTTACCCTTGAGCTGAAATTATCTAACTGGATGGTAAATAATTATATATTCCATTTTTGCCTCAAGATCTATTTGCATGTGGAAAAAGAATGATTATTAAATTATTATATTGAAGAAAGTGTCAAAATTACTTTTATCTTACATTTAGGTAGATTTTAGAATTGGCGACTAAAATTACTGATATTGGCGCTGCTGCATTACGACATGTCGGCTCTCTTATCAGTGATGTGCTTGACGTTAAATTCGATTTGTATATGTATTTGAAGTAGGAGCTATATTTGAATGGATTTTGCCACTCTGTTGTAATAGGAGTTCTATATTATCATTCTGGTAATTGTCAAGATAATCTTTTAACGTTATGAACTCTGTTTTATTAATTATTCTTCTGTGGCGCGACAGTCCTAAGAGGACCAAGGCCTCAAGGACATGAGTACTCGTTTCGTTATCGAATCATCCTGGTAGATTCGAAACCTCAATCTGTGCGACGATCTCAAATCACCAACGATTGAGCGGCATCCGAGACATTTCTTATACTTCTAGGATGACCTTTAAGATATACAGGTGGTAAGCCTATGGTGTCTGAGTAAGATTTGAGTGCTTGATCTCTTTCGGTAAATCATACATACCGGCCGAGCATCGAACCAGAGGCCCCTTGATTCGTACGTTACAGACGTGTAGTGAACAACGCGCTAACGCACTGAGCCACTGGCCCGGCAGTACCAAAATCACTTTTATCTTCGGCGGCTAAAATTACCGACAGCGGCGCTGCTATATTAAAAACATGTCGGCTCTCGAACCAGTAATGTGCTTGAAGTTAGATTTGATTTGTATGTATTTGAAGTTGAAGCTATATTTGGAAGGATTTTGTAACTCTGTTTGAGTGTGATAGGAATTCTATTTAATCATTCTGGTAAGTGTCACGATCATTTATTAATAATTTTATTGAATTTATATACACACCGAATATGGTACTGTCCTGAAATGCAAACTGAATATTTTCATGTGTTTGGATACTGGCTTACCAGTTCGATTTTTCAAGTTGCATATTTTCCTTTAATCAACAAGTTCGATATAAATTAAAAGTTTTCTTTTGCTTTCTTGCGGAAAACCATGGAAACTTAAATTCGATTCTTGCCCTCCGAATAACCATCGTACACACAACAGTTCATATTGTTTGTTTTTCGTTTAGCAAGATCAATTATAATTAAGGTAAATATTTACAAGCATCACAGAAAATAAGAGGTTAGGAATAAATATTAAACCAGAAATTTGGTCTTGAAAAACTGCTTTCATTGAGGATATTGAATTCAGAAGAATTCAGTACAATTAAAAAATAATCAAAATTATAAGATATAATACAAATAAAACAAAGCATTATTATTACCTACGCTCTATCACGCTTCATACATATTACTGATTTGAAAAGTTTATATGTTTTCCGCTAAAGATGTCGATTCATTTCGTTCATCTCTATATAAGTAGCTGATACTTATGGGACAAAAATTAAAATATGGACATTGTCTGGATCAAGTCTGCGCCTCGATACTGGACTAAAGTGAACGGAGCAGTGCACGCGTCAAAACAAAAAGACATGTATGTGCTATTAGTAGAGTGGTGCTCTAAAGGCGTCAATGGTAGACCACAGTATCAGCTATCCATATATAGAGATAAGTGATTCATTCTGAAAAAATCTATTTCCGATTCGAAAAACTAGAATCAATTCTTGATTAAACAAGTATCAAACGATCGATTTTTGATTGATCAAAACGTTAGTCGATTTTTTAAACGTGCTTAATGGAGACAAAGAACATTATTGATGATAAATAAGTGTAAGTACAAGTAATTGGGCAGCAATATATAACAAAAATATCAACAATAATACAAAAATGTTGCTCTCTCTGAAGATCATAACAGAAAGTTTTGTGGAGCAGTTATTTGTACAAATTTGCAATCAAGAAATAAAACAATATAATCATTTAGGTATTAAGGTCAGTAAGTACAGCTGAGGATAATAGTTTGAGGGCTGGGTTTTGGCGAGGTTTCCAAATCCTATGCGAAATCGGTACAAACGTACCTACTAACCGCGATACTCACAAATTATTTGCACGATTGGGAGTTCTACTTAGTAGTATCAAACTAGAAGTGTTCAAATGTCAATAAAAATTCAGTAGTTGTTGTCGGCATTGATAAATCCAATCCCATTTTAATAAAATTTCATTATGATTGTTCTTGCAACTTTTATAATAAACTATAGGTATTCTGTGTTAACATCCAATTTTTACTCACTGCCTTCGCTCATGGGCGGTAAATTAAAATAACCATAGCAATCACAGCTTGCGTGGTAGAAATTATTTAATAATTTTTCTGACTCGATGAAAATTTGGGTAATCGCCATGTGAATTGATTGTAGTGCTCTCTGGTGATGCAAAATGCAAGCTGTTATGACAGATTATATTTAAATTTTAGAATTACTTGAAACATTTAATATTATTTTCAGTATTCATTTCGAATTGTTTACTGTACATTATAAACGATTTTTTTCCGTTTATACTATTTCTGTTTAAAATTGACTTGTCATAGACAACTATTATTTTCAGCTACTAGCATGGCGTTAGAATAGGGTTGCTTTTCGTCCCGATATAATTATCGTTGATCAGAAGTGGTGTCCCGGTGTTCCGACTAGCTATCATGTCCCGAGAATCGTCAAAAAAATATTTATTTACAGCCCAAAGCGGTGCTGTAGGGAGGAGGTGTTATTTGTGGATATGTTTTCAGTATTTTCGGCTATAACGCAGCTGTAGAGCGAGTATTTCCACTGATATCTTTGTAGCAGTGGAACGGATGAAAAATCCATCTGAAAGTGGACATCCTGCAGACTATTCTTCACTGTAGAGTAAACTATCATATGAGTTGTAAAGAGTTTTACAAATTTGTAGAGGGCAATCGGAAACTATTGCCTAATAACCTATATCTCAGTGATTGAAAATGAGTAATTCCAAAATTCATCTATCAGCTTTCTAGTAATTTCACCTATAGATATTCTTCTTCATCAAAGTGACCCCACCGGCCCTCAAGATAATATGGCATCCCTAGAACCAATTATAATGGCGGATAGGTAGATGACCGGATCAATAAAATCATATCAAAGTTTCTGTCACGTGAAATGCTGGAAAAATTTGTAGAATGGAAGATTCAACTTGAAAAACCAATTTTTCTTAAAATCTTGAAAACCATGCATTCAGAGAAAAAAAGTCTTATAAAAAAGTTGTAGCTATCGTAATTTTGTGTATTTTGTTTTTTTGGTACGACCTTCTAGCAGAAGAATTGGCTGAGATATGCCACTTTAAGAATGAGAACTCGTTTCTTTTCTCGAATCGAAAAAAAAGCGATAATTTTATAATATCTACATGATTTTTTCTCAATAAAATTATTTCAAATTGATTGGTTCAACTACTGATAAATCAATTACATATATATCTTGAGAAATAGTTTTTTTTAGCTTTGAAATTTCAGGAAAACAGTTTTACAAATTAATATAGCTTTTTGATTAGGTAGAAGTAATTGGAAGAAAAAAAATATTATTTTTATGGATGCAAAGGTAATTGAGGTATTTTATATAGTATTGATGTTAAATAATATAAAAAAATAGAAGAAATTCATACTTTTATTCAAGGTCATTTTTTAAGTGTAAATAAGGTGATATTCAATTCCAAAACTATAAAATAACGAAGTATAAAACTTCACCTTCCAAATGCATCTTGGATTTTTTTTCAATTTTCAAGGAATGAGGAAGTTATCGCCGTTTTAATATAAAGTTGATTTCAAATCAGAGTAATACGCTTTTTGAAAAATAAAAATAGAAACCAAAAAGCATTTAGAAAATTAGGATTTAGACTGTGTGACTACATGGTTTTGAGATTGAATATCCCCTAATTTATATTCAAATTTTTAATTCCAATTTTTTCTATTAATTTTTTTCTTTTACGTATATAATTTATTTGCGGATAAACCAATCAATTTGAGAGTAAATTCATTGAGATGATGAATAATTTTTCTCTACAATCATTATAGAATATGAGTAGAACAATGTTGGGAATTTAATCAAATATATATATTAATATTTTTTTTCCTAATTTACAGTTTTGGCTGCACTTCAACCTTCTTCAGAAGCGAAAAGAAATTATTTTGTATAAAATTAAATGAGTACTTTTATGTGCGATGTTAACATAATAAAATTGCAAGAAAAGAATTTTGATTTGTCAAATTCTACAACCCACATCTGTGGGAAAAGCTAACTAAAGACATTTAAAAAAAAATTTGGAACTCCAAGTCTCTATTGCTTGTATTAAATAAACTTGTCTTGCTATTATTTAAGTACCTGCTCAAATTATACAGCTTAAACTAGTCATATTGTGTATTACTCTTTTTTATTATTGTAACGTGAATCGATTCGATTAGAGGGATTCTTGTATAGATTCAGTGAATCGATCAGACCGATATGCCTAATAAAAAGCTGACATAAGATGGATTGAAAAAGTCAGCTCACAAAATTTCTAAATGTGGTTATCATCGGATAAATTCGGTCTTGGTCTGATTTGCTTAATTTTGACCAGATTCCATTACAGATCTGATTTTGGTTAGAGAGCCATGATTATTCATCTACTCGAAATTTCAAATAGTCTTTTTATACTACAGAGACTTTAAAGTCTGCGTTGAAAATATCAGATTGAATAGACAATAGTATTCAATTGATTATTTTTTTGAGACCAAAGACAGAGCTTGAAGAATCAAAATTTCTATCTTCTCTTGAACGGACTTTCACTTCTAGCCCCTGATAATCCTATTTCTATGTAGCATTCATAAAATAATCAGACCTTTAAAATCGTTGTCCCTGTATCTTTCTAATATTGAAAAAAAATCGGAAGAATCACGAATTATGTTCGTTTATGTAGGTATGCGTAAAATTCTAGTGAAGGAGATATCTTCAGTATTGAAGAAGCCGTTTGAATAACATGTCTTCATCCGCTAGATTCCTCATTGTCTAGAAAGATATTCCGTTAGCACATTGTGAAGGAATAGCGAACTTATCGTGTAGCGAAGTGTACTTCAAGCGGTATCTTCAAAACTAAAGTAATTTCCGTCAGAAATAAGTTCACTGAATAACAAAGAACAGTATTTTCTGGTTTCAAATATTTCTGTGATTTCTTATAGGCTCTATTTAATAAATATAGTCGTAGAAAAGTATGAAGCAAACGTGAAGAACTTAGAAATGGAACATATGTAAATGAAATTTAATAATAATTAATAAATGAAATTCTAAATACTTACGGCAATTTTCCTCATCAGAATAGTCATTGCAGTCAATCCTAGAATTACATCTTGCTGACTGCGGTATACATTCTCCACTGTTACATTTCCATTGTCCTGGAAGACACTGTCCTGGAGGAGGATAAAATGGAGGAGCTTTGGTGGTAATATCTTGACAGTCAAACTCATCAGAACTATCATAGCAGTCTCCGTGTCCATTACAACGAAGAGAAATTGCAATACATTCGCCACTGTGACATGTGAATTCTGAAGAGCTACAGCCTGAAACATGAGGATGGAAATTAAATATTTCTGAACGGAGACTATTGGAAAACAGTGCATTTTGTTAAGTACTACTTTACTCAACATTCGATCATGCAGCTGTACTAAATGAATTAATATTTGATCTATGTGATTAAAATTTTAAATATTGAAATTTATAATTGATTGGTCTACAGTCGTGCTATAACAGAGAAGTTAGATTGTCACGAGAACAATAAATTCAATATTTGATTTCTCTTGTTTATGATACTATATTCTTGAAACAATTTTCTATTATATTGTGCAACCATGTATTTCAAAATATTTTGAAGCTTAGGAACTGAATATAATTGCAGAATGAATTATCTCAATTTGTTTTCTATGGTAAGAAAAAGAATAAAATGAAAATAGAATTAGAAAAATATTATGTTTGCAATGGGACATTATTTTTTACTTACAGCTGGAATAGAATTTTATTGCTCATCATTCCTAAAATTTCAATAGTTTTTTTTGTAATCTAAATGGATTGTTAGTTCAGGAAATTATCAAAAAAATTGAGGAGTGTTGTTTTTACTCATGTTAGAAGACATTTATTTATAGTGTAATAGACATAAACTTAAGCAATGTTCATAATGTTAGAAAGATTGAAAAGGGAATTTATTCCTGCAGAATAAAATCAGTTATGGCGCCCATTTAAACAAAGTGTTACGGTTTATTTCATGTCAATGAAATCTAGCCTTTTTCACAATTAGATATTTTTTTTTATCTTCGTCAGGCAACCCGGAGTTCTTGAGTGCAACCTGTGTTCAATCATGAGTAGCTACCGTTTGCGCATAGGTTTGGTTAGATTGGATTCTTTATTAATCAAATTGAGATTTTTTTTTCGGGAGTTTACCTGAAATGCGGTCTCGGGCGTTAAGATTTGTGAAGATCAGCTATCTGAAGTTCAGAGATTCACTCTATTTTGCGTATCTTTAGTGGAAATATCGAATACCCATTAATTTGGATTTTACTGGAAGCACAGCAATAGAATATATTTTCCTATATTCATCGACATCAGCCGGATTTATATTGATCTACTCTATCTTAAATAACTACAAGCCGCATTCCATCACAGATAATCTTAATTTCAAAGTATTTATCTGATTTTGAGTCCAACTAGAGTAAATGCATGACTGTGTCATACTCAAATAAAAACGTTTTTCATTAAGTGAAAATTTTAAATTAGTCTTATCGTTTTATGCATGCGCTTGATCAATGGCGTACTTGAGACTCACATGTGAATACTTTTCAGGCTTTTACTTTCTGCTATATTATTTTCCGTACCGTTCTATTTGGGATATATGGTTATATCTTCTCTTCAGTGGATTATCAGATCTTTTCGGAATAAATATCGCTGAGCAGTGAAACGATTGGGAATCGTTAATTGGAATTGTTATTGATACGAATTCGACACCGCAAGTTCTTAGAAATTGGATGACGGAGTTTCTCCTTCTACGCCACTGTACATAACGAACCATTCCAGACATCTGATCGGCATCGACTATTTGGACGATACTACAGCTAAGCGATTACTCTATTATCTTTTTGTTCATATCTGTATATTCATCTTAATAACTTTAAGATTGAGTTTTTATATATTGCTGAATTTAGAACCACATGCTTTCTGAGCTGATTTTATGTGAAAATCTGATCTTACCGAGCGTTTGGAGATCAATTATTTTATTCATCGTCAAAGGCATTACTCGTGGCCAGTAGGTCCAACGCAAAACGCTTTTAGGACTAATTCAGTCAATGCTTATATGTTCTGCGCGGCGTGACGCTCGTTGGTCGACCTTCGCGTATCCCGCCTTTACGTTGTGCGCTTTTGAACCATCACACTACGCTTAATCTTAGTCCTGGCAGCATTCTCGCGGACAAACTCGCTGCGCGGACCGCTTAGGATAATTTCTCGCGATCATTTCCGGTTCGATCTGGTTTATCTATTTCAGTGCATAAGTAGGGTTGAATGTCATTGTAGAATCTTGACCATTTTACAATATTTGAACCTCTATTTTATATTTTATTCAATCATATAATTTTGTTAATATGTAGTACGAATTATTGGTATTTGACCTCTACTAGTATTAAAATTCGTCTTCAACTATATTCTTTTTTTAAGCTGTATGACTTACTTAATTTATTTGAATACATTTACTTTATTTGGGATTAACGGCGTTTGATTGTTTTGCGATCTTGTTCCCTATTAGGTTCGATGATCAACCCCATCGGTTGAACCTCATTCCGGTTTCGGTCATCTGGCGCCCTTTTTTTTTATATTTATCATTTTGAGTGACCCACCCCGTCTTCACTGTAGCTCGCCGGTGTTCAACTTGAATAGGGAAAATTCTATTCCAAGATCGTAGCAAATGGGCATATTACTCTCAGAGAAAATCTGTGCATGCCACTATCTAGTACCTAAACTAGAATTACTTTGTACTATCAAAGTAATTCTTTATTAATCAGCTGTTTGGAACTTATTTCCGAAGAATTGAATTAACGAAACATGGCGTGTAACAAATTTTTTAAAATGACAAAAACTCTTGAGGTAATCTTTCGAATATACACAATAGTTATCATTTATTTGAGATGTACAACGGATTAGTAGAAATTGATAACAGTTGTGAAAAAAATGTATCAAAATGAAAAATATTCTTGTAAAATAAGAAAATTCAGTGAGATAGCTGGGGCTTATTTTTACAATCTTTTGAATAGGGTAGTAAGTACGCCAACAAATTTATATCTTTTGAGCCCAGTCTTTCAATCGCTGAATTACTTGTTGTTGTAGTTACTATTTGTCAAATAAAACAATTCGGCAATTAAAAAACCGGGCCTAATAATGATTATAATTACACATGGTATACAACTTAATTTTAGATATCTTGCTTAAAGTACAGAAATATGGAAATAAAACTCTGAATAAACTAATGTATGAGTTAATGCTCAAAAACTGATGCTTCCCTTGATTCTTAGATATATTTCTCTAGCTTTTCGATATAGCTATTTTGTTCAGCACAAGGTCTCATGTGGAAATGAAACTTCACTGTTATAATACGCTGTTTTAGTAATAAATAAAATACTATTTTTTTTCCATACGGATACTTTTTCATCCCACAGCAACAAATGCAGATCGACCATTGGAATAATTTTGACCGTTTATTTCAAACATGTTGAATAAATATGGTATTTAGATCTAAATAACTGGCAATGAATGAAATACTGACAAATATGTTCCCGTTGCGGCACATATATACAAAACTATACCTAACTACAACAAATATTGATCAAGAATAACTGCTCCTAGCACAAATAAAATTACTAATACTATAACATGCCTGTAATACTGAAATGAAATATTATTATTCATATATTACGCTGATTACATTACTTTTACTGCAATTTAAAACATTTTAAAGTTCTAAACATTGATTTACAAATATAATTAATACATGCGCAATGCTAGAGTAATGACATGTAAAACATATTATCCTAATTAAACATAAATACTGTTTGCTCTAGAATAGAATATGGAAAAAATCTCACAGTTTGCCATTTCGCTCCATCTAGAAAATTAACTGAAAACACGTATGAAACGTATGCACACTACGGGATCTGACAATCAAAGCGAATTTGCTACAATAAATGCAATTCACTGGGAAGTATTAAAGTCAGTTAGAGAAGCAGAACTTCTCATTACAAGGAGAATGTAGTTAGTTAAAACACCAACCACTTTTTTGTAGAAACGACGAATATGAAATAGTCTTTAATACAACTCACTGTACTGCGACCATTGTGTTCATGGTGGTAGTATTCAAAAGAAATAGAGTAGCACATTCTAGATTTTATTAAATAAATATATTACTAAAAATTGATAGAAGTTGCTGTATTTTGAAACATCGTGAATGGGGAAAAACTGAATACACGTTTTGTTCTAAGCTAATCAATATATTGCACTTAATACGTACTTCGGCTATTACATCATCATCAGCAGTAGGAGAAAAAAATTAAATTACCAGTTTAAATACTATTATAAATATGGTACAAAGGAGGAAGGAATAAAATATATATATATATTAAATGATTGGAGAACAACATAAATGGAGCATTTTGAGAGTCAACTTTTTATACAAAATAATGCTTTAACTTTCAATATTCTGGTGGTATAAATATGTAGATTCAATTTTTTGTTTCTGTAAGTACAAATGACAACCGAATTTGTTTTTAAATGATTCAAATAAAATTAATACCAACATTCCATTCACTATGAAAAGAGCCCAGAACAATCAAATTAACTTCTTAGTTACCACGGCTACTAAAACTACTAGATCTAAAAAATATTATTCTGTGATTTTTTGGCAAAACCAAATAGTCACTTTTTCAAATATTTCAGAAAATCAAAATTAAAGATTTCTGGTTGATAGAAAATCAAAATTTAGAATTTTTTCATCTATTTATTAGTATGCTAATGACTGAATCAGATTTCGAGAATTGAATAGATTAAAAAAAAGATTATAACGATGTTTTGAAAATTGATTCAATTTTATTTTAAATATCGTAAATATACAATAGTAACATCGACCAAATCCAAAAATGAACGAAACGATAATATAATTCCACCCATTTACAATATTGAAAAACTTTTGATAGAATGCTAATTAACAATAAACAATCTAAATGCTATCAGATAATTTAATAATTGTGAATATCGAAAGATATTTTTTGGATTTCATTATCATTATTTATTATAAGTGAACATGTATACATTTGAAAATCGAGAAACCTTACTGTCAGATTTAAGGAGCATGAGGGAGCTTGGAGACGCGATAGACCTAATAATTCAAATATCGCTAAACTTATGAGTTACACAATTTTGATATAAGTATGAGAATAACTTTATAAACAAACAATAAGATTCATATCGTTCTGCATTTGCTCAACCCATGAAGAGTAGATAACAGGAAACCGAACAGGATAGAAAATTCGTTTGTTTTCGCGTCCTCAGAAAATTGTAGGAATCATAGTTATTATTTCTGCCATTAGCTATAGGGCGATACCAACGTACTAAACTGTCGTATGAAAATTGTTTAATTCCAAGAATACAAAAATCTGCTCTGCTGTGACCTGCACAGTACTTCCTCAACCATAAATTCCATTTGCTCAAATTGATCCCAAACTTGGTATAATCTGGTTAAGTTGTAAAAAAACAATGATTGACATTTGAAAAAAAATATTCATTTTTGATTTCTTCTAAGCTCATCTCCCCGAAAGCTTTAAATTGATGCCAAACTAGACATAATTTATGAAGAACAATTGACAATCGTTTAAATATTCTCTTTGAAACTTCTGCTAGAATTATATCCGCAGGAGTTTTAGTTTGATATCAAACACGATAAAACCAAATAATCTTTTTTGAGAAAACAATTGACAAACGTTTGCATGTAATGTCCAATTACGAGTAAAAATAATTCTAATTTCACATTACGGTTCTTATTAGTTTTTGCTTTAGATAGATATGACGAATTTTATAGTTTAAATTTTATTAATAACAAATGAACCGTTAATAATTTGAAAAAGGATCAAATAAATGTTGTGCCAATTTACTCAGGGATAAATTTTAGTTATTTCACATTTTATGATAAATACTACCGCTTATAAAATGAACGCAAAAAACTAATACTGATTGAGATAATTTTTCAAAATGCATAGAATCTTTCGATAACAATGTCAATGTAAATGAACCGATTCCAATTTGAGTCCCGTATGCTACTTACACCAATGCCCTCTAGCGACAAAAGATAGTTACACCAATTCGTAGACGTGAATGTAACATAATGTTCGATCTTCTGTTATCTATTCTTCATGTTTCAACCTACATTATGTAAAGATATTTCGTATTCCCTCTTTTTGTATCCCACTTAGTATTGAAGTTGATCATTTTTTTTTTTTTTGTATTTTCTTCAAATTCAGCCAAAATTCGTATTAGGTGCAATATTTTAATTATATTTGAGCATATTCTATTGTATTTTGTTTTTTCTTGAATATACTTTTGTTATGCTATCCTGCTATTTTCATATGGTGTTCGGATTACATAACTCAGTGAACTAAGTTTCATTGGAACAAATGATAAACTTATTATGAATTGAGATTGTAAGCGGGAAACATTTGAGATTATGAGATCAAAGAAGATCGTTGAAAATGGATCCTAGTATTTTCCTTGCAGAAAATTGAAGACAGCAATGCGAGGACCAAGTATCAATTGAACTGAATGAAGGTCGTATATACAGATCTGGAGACCCTATCTTTCGACTCGAGTCTCTTACGTGCCGTCAGACTCGTAGTTAATCTCTCCGCTACCAGATGGCACATAATGTCTCAGTATGTTGACACGATTAGGTGCCAAATCGTTTAAATTTCAAGTACCACCAAACAAAATTACCAAGCGACAGTCGACACCTAACGGACTCACTTCTCATATAGGAAATAGCCTCGAGCTTTCAGACATGTATATACGACCGTTGTCTTAGGTATCTCGTATCTGACTGCTATCTGCGTAAATTAATGATCAATGTTTTGATTCTTGTCAAGAAGCATTAAATTGATGAGAGAAAAAAAAGAATGGAGTAGACTGTATTGGACCACCGCTTCTAGTCTTTATCTAGATACGTCCTAATATATATTTTATTTGAATCAATAGAATAAGTGTAACTAAATCACAAGTATATACGCTGCGGTCGCTGAGGGTTGACTGTTGCCCAGCTTTTAACTTTCAACTAAAGTTTGACGAGAAAAGTAAGGAATGTTGATCCTAAGATCAAGAAACTTTAATTATTATTTTATATAATGATATCAATGAAAAACTACTTTTGATTTTAAATTCTGTATATTTTATTTGAAACTTTGACGACTCGATCTTTTGACCAAGGACTTCTTCAAGAAACAATGATTTCTATTTCATTGTCTTCTGGAAAAGAATCTTGGTCAAAGGTTCGAAACGTCAAAGTTGCAAATAAAATATACAGAATTTGAGGTCAAAAGTAGATTTTTATTCAATAAAATTCTGAAAAATGTATAGATTATTGATATCAATGACATCTAAGCAGTAGTGATGTCAAGAAAATTTTTACTATACAAATTGGAAGTATCTCGAAAAGTTTTAGTTTTTGAGCTTGCATTAGGTATAGAAACTGAAACGTATTCACGTCAAAATCACTGTGAATTGATGCTACTACTAGTTTTAGATAAGATGATCTTATTCAGTGCTACCACCTCGAACGCAAGTTCGTGTATATAATTCTCAGACCTCGTTCCTAAATGCTTCTTACATGATGCATTCCAAAAATTGCCTGAGACTAATTAATACAAAGTACACCTATTAAACACTGATATAGAACATACGAGTTGCAATGCTTGAAAAATCTAACCGAAACAGTTTTGCTCGTCGGAAAAATCCTTGCAGTCGTAGTAATTATCACATCGGAGGGCTGTATCAATACACGTTCCATCAGAACACTGGAACGAGTCAGAGTTGTCGCAAATTCCTGGCCGTAGGGCGACACATCAGAACATAACATACGACATATTCTGGATGATTTGCATCTTTTAAACGATTTTCTTATAATGGAGTAAATTTACAAATAAACTTTAATCGTTTAAAAATTTTTTTGTTTTTATTCTCTCAGTACTACTAGAATAATGGTTTTGCATGTTTACCAACCTAGTATAGGATCCTCAGAACGCTTTGAGGAATGATAATAAAATTGTTATTTCGCACATTATTATTATTTGTTACCAGTTATTGGTACTCCGGCGCCGGCGTTGTACTTGAAAGATTAGGCACTGGAAATATTTTGTATACTAGACTTGTAACAAAATTTTGAAGATATAGCCTAGTAAAAGCAATTTTGAATAATTGAATAATATCAAGCTGAAACGAGATTTATTTAGAATAAATATGGTAATATTATACGAACTTTAATTTTGAGTTTAGTTTCAAATATTTAGTTTGGGACTTGTTATTTTTATATTATGGAAGGATTGAAGATTTATCTACTAGTTTTTATGTCCAATTCCTCAGTGAAGTCATTAATTGTACGAGAAATTTTAGCGACTATGGAGTTACTAGACTTGTCGAGATTTTTTATTGGAAATTCAGCTTCTAAGTTTTGTATCATTCAAGATGAAAGGTCATAATTATATTCTCGATAATATTTAAGGATGAATTTGAAACAAGATTTTTGAAGTTAGTTTATTACACAGTGCTGCGAAATTTATGGAGAGAGTAATCTTCGAGATCTCAATAAATTAATATATTTTTTCTGCAAACGTAATTGAAATGGTATTTAACACACTAGTTCTTATTGTGCTAAATGAAATTTGAAACAGATTTTGTCAAATCCGTAGCTTGGGTCATTTTAAGCATTACCTGAAGTAAGCACAGTCCTAATTAGCACGGACTGAAATCAGCGTCAATCATTTTCAACATTAACATTTGACATTTGTTTCATAATAGTTTTTTATAAATTGATCTTTAAATATGCGTTATTCTCTCGATTAGAGAATCCGTGTTTATATACACGTTTATAGAATTTTTTGAATAATCTATTCTAAGATCTATCATTTGCAAGTATAGAATGAAGAAGAATAGAGATTAGCTCATAAAAGGTTAGCTTTGCCAGTAACTGGGCATTTATAGCAATGGAGTCATTCATAATTTATTCAGATTACCCACTCGATAGCTTGTTGCAGAAGTATCGACGTTTTTGGCAAAAAAAAGAGTTTCCACAAGAGCTATTTCATATTTGAAGACACTCTCTTTTCAATACACCAGTTACTTATAGCCGTTTTACAAAAAATTCACTGGTTCGCGCTCGCCTCGTTCAGAAATTCTGGAGAGAATGGATTTCTGTTCACAAAATACAACCAACCAGAATAGAGTCTTTCACTATTTCACTCTATAGTTTCTTGAATATAATTATATCAAATGCAATTTTAGATTGACAGATGAAGATAAATACAATGCGCGCACGCTTATTTTCAATTGTACTTGCATTGAATGATTTTATTTCTATTTTATCAAATCAACTTCAAGCATCCTATTACAACATCCAAATGTATTTTAAAACAAAATGAGCAACCGTGATTTTTTTATCGAAATTATGAATGAGAAGTGTCAAGTATTTACATTTTTTTTTTTCACTGAGGCCCAGTTGTACAGTCTAAGCTTATCCAAGGTTTAGTAAAACTAAGTTTAATTTCTATGGTTACAATTATTTCAGCAATTGTAACCATGGAAATTAAACTTGGTTTTACTAAACTTTAAACTGTACAACTGGGCCTAAGATGTTTATTTACTAATGGCCAGTTGCACCACCTTCCCTTAACTTTGAGGGAGGAATAATAACCGTTATAACAATTGTCCATACAATAGTTACCATAGATATTATTGAACTCCACTTGAAGTTAAGTGATGGTGGTACAATTAGCCATGAATCTATCATAATAATAGAAATAAATGCAAGGTTTTTTTTTAGAGACCCATAGCCTTCTTCCAGATAAATACAAGTCTTTGTGATTTATGTTCAATAGAATAAGTTATAAGAAAGATCCTTTTGAGCTATTATTCTTCTTGTTATACAGCTAACTTGAGACTTGCAGATGATATATCTTGTGTTTTGGAAGAATTTATGAATAAAAATTGCATTTGATCAGTCAAGATTAAGCTATTGAAAATATTCTATAATTATTTTGACCGTACTTATCCAATGCATTTTATTAAAACAGAGGTATCCAGGAAAATGTATGCTTCAATACTTCAAGAGAATAGAAACCTGTTATACATATTGTTACTTAATTTTAACATACGTCAAAGAATAAATATAGCTTTCTTGCGGGCAGTTGCACCACTGTCACTTAACTTTAAGGGAGGAATGATAACCGTAGTAACAATTGTCCATGCAATAGTTACCATAGATATTAAACTTCACTTGAAGTTGCTGTTAAGTGACGGTGATGCAACTGGCCATTCATTTACAGATACAAGTGATGCTCAAAATTAATTGAAACACCAAGGATATGAGAAACTTCACTTCCAATAAAAGACTGCACTCTTATTATACAGCCATCGAGACTTGTTATATTATTTCAATGAGAGTTTTTAAGAGTGGAGCTCCTTGGAAATAAGAACACTATCGCATTCAGAAGTGTTTGGTAGATTATGGCGACAACTTTCAATTTCAGTTGTAATTGTTGAGGTGAAAGGTGACTTATATATATACTTCGTGATTTTTATATTTTTTAGTAAGTATTGGATTTTTTTTTGTATAAATTTTATATGTATTTTTTTAATATAATGACTCCATAATGAAGGTACATCTATAATTATTTTATTGATGAAAATATCAAAATACTTACCACAGTTGTTTTCGTCGCGTCCATCAGAGCAGTCAGCTATTTTGTTGCAGACCAGATCTTTAGGAAGGCAATGTCCGTCTCCACAACTGAATTCATAGGATGGGCAGAATCTTGGACAGTCCAGTTCGTCGTTTCCGCTCACGCATTCTCGGATTCCATTGCATTTCTGACTGGCAGGAATACATGTTCCATCTGAACACTCGAATTCATCCGTTGCACAAATCGAAGCTAGAGAAGATTTATTATTAGAAAACAACATTCTAACGAGACTAAGAACTAAAATTTGGAATGAAGCCTATTGAGACGAGATTTGTATTAGGATGTTTTTGAACCAGACGAATCAGAATCCTTAGGATATTTGAAGTAAAAAGTGTTTTTCGTCGTCAAAGGGAAAATTATAAGAGTGAATTATTATGGAGGTCACGAATGTATGAGGAGAATGAGTTAAAAAAATTGAGATGGTAGGCAGATAGAAGAAATCTGACCAAAATATTTCGTGAATAGGTCAAAATAGAAATATGAATATAACCATTAGCTATTTCCAATAAATTTCGATTTATTAGAAATATTTATTAGAGATTACTGATAGATTGCATCTAGTTATTTTTGAGGGAATAGAGTACAATCAGGATTTATTGATTATTTAGTAACAATAGTTATTCTAAAAGTCTACAATTTGCTATAACAAGACTTACATCTTGAGATTTAAGATAAATATTATTCAACTGCTTCGAGCTCATTACCGCAGAGCATGTAAAAAGCTATTCAAAGTATGAATATTGATAGATCTGAAAGTGTTAGGAGTGATAGCAAAAATTTTGAAAATTCATTGAGTTAATTCTTCCCTATACTTTCCAAAAATATCTAGATGTAATTTATGATTCCTTCTTGATAAGAGAACTAAGGACGCTTCTGAAAATTAGTCCTAAGTATCCATACTTGGAATTTTGTCCATGTTATTGTACAAGTGTTACATAGTGTTTTGAGATTTTATCATAATAAAAATTTTAAAACCCAATAAAAGTAGAGTTGACAGAATTTTTTTATAATATCTGCTCATCTCCCAGAAGATAGTATTTACAGCTCTGTAGGAGCAGAGCCATAGTATTTTTTCAGTGATACTGAAACATCATAGTGTTGATAGAATACATAGCCATAGAATCAGTGTCAGTTATTGTGACTGACATCGATATTTGTACAAAAATCAAGTAATTTTTTTGTGCATCGATCGCGCGAGAAACAGTATACGGTACAAGATGTTAAATGCTCGTAACAAAAATTTCGAAAGTGACAAGCTCGATATATTGCTTGTATAAACCATTCCTCGATTGTTATATCGCACTTCTAACCTTATCCTGTAATTATACTGTTACATCCTTGAGACTATGTTGGGATAAGGATATATGACTAATTTCAAATTGAATAATTCTAATCAAAAGTGATAAGTAGCTTGATTATATATGTAGTTTGATATATAGTGTACTGTTTGGAAACACCAGTAATATTCTGTATAGTAGCTGAGTAATTTTTGGTTGGTAACTTTATATCCTCACGAAAATCAAGAAACAAATTTTATGATTTAAGGATGGAAATATATACAAGATGTTGGCAAAAACATCGATTAGCAGGGTGCAAATTTAACTAGACATTTTCAGCTTTGAATAATTCAAGCGATTATTACCGTGAAAACACTGCCAAGAATGGTAGATATTTTATTAGTGGAAGCAGGTACTTACAACATCCTTTTTCATCTGAGCCATCTGTACAATCTTCGAAGCCATCGCATTGAAACTCTTCGTTGATACAAACGCCATTTGTGCATCGGAATTGAGAAGGAAGACAAGCTGGACAACACATGTGCAAACTCAAACAGTGCATGATGCACACAGCTAACTTATTAACTAGTTATTATTAATTTCTGCACTACCGAAGCCTATGGATGGCACAGCTAAATAAATGTACCTTTTAGAGGACATTGAAAGCAACAGATAGACCTATTTAAGCTAGCTCAATTCGTTTGCTATGCTAAGGATCATAAAATACTGGGAAGCGGCTTCTTAAAATATGTACAAACATCATGATATTCATGCACTAAATGCCTATGTACATTTTTTCTTCTTTAAGTAACAAAATGAAAAAAAGAATCTTGAACAAAAAGTTAATTCCTAGTATATAATTTTATTACTGCTCTGATTTTGAAGATATAACTTTGTATACACTCAGTAATCTCTTGATATTCATCAACAGATAAGAATTATTGTGGCTAAAATATTTCATCCAACCCGCTTATACGACAGACCGCGCTGTTCAATTCTCTATTTTAGAAATCTCAGCTCGTTCAATTCATGTATTTTCAAATGCTATAAGGTACAGCGTATCCCCACTACCAGTTTCACAATATTAAAAAAAGGGCAATACCACACCGTTCAAAGTATACCGAAATGGGAATGGCCGAAAGGTTTTCCACATTTCCAAATTATATTTAAATGCACGTATATTTTGTCCATCATACTACAGATGTACTTTGTTACCCTCGGAAATTTGAATTCTGTTTACAACAAAATATGCCAATTGATTCCTCTATGAAACGGAAAGCTCAGTAGTGCTCATCAAATCGTAACATTAGACTTATAATTATGATTTCTGTATTAAAAACAATGAGAATAGTTATTTTTGTATTAAATGTGCGAAGTGATTGTTTTTTTTGTTGCGCGTGAGAATGTCAATTTTAACCGAGACCGTAAGGTCGAGGTAACAAATTTATTCGAAAGCGCAACAAAATACAATCATTTCGCACACGTAATACAAACAATATTTTTTCGCCAAATGTCAAAAAAATAATAGATCAACAATAATTATTGTTTTATTCAGTAAAATGTAGAAAAAAGTACAAACTATAATTAATTTGCAGTCACCTGGGTATTGTCACCAAAAGTATGCGCAATTGTTGTTTGATGAATGAAGAACTGTCAACAATTAATTTTTAAATTCAAAAATAAGTAGTTTTGTGTACAAATTCATATTTCTTTTTTGTTAAATACCTGTTTGTTTCTATCCTTGTAGCATTACTAAACTGAATTATATTATATTAGGTGTGCAAAGATAGAATTTATTTTTTCACTAGTGAAAAAATAAGTTCATTTTTTTACTAGTGGAAAAATATGTTTCATTTTTTTACTAGTAAAAAAATCACGAACTTTGCGTATCCATAACAATACAAAAATATCTAGTTTTTTTAACAGTTGGCGAAAAAATTATTTTTTGTAACACATGCACCGAAAGTACCCTATTCCTGAACTGAATTTTGCATCGAAAGTTTCCAATTCCAAACTATGGGAACAATTATCATTAATTCGCTGTTAACAGAAAAAGAATGAATAATAATTACCAGCAGAGAGGGAAAAATGATAATTGTGCGTCATGGATGCCGTTGGTATTTTTTAATTTCATTGTTATAAGTCGAATTGATATTTGAAAAGAATTTGTATGGATGTGTTCCTTATAGTGTTGGCATTTGCAGTAAACGTGATAATACAGAAAATGTGAAGAATATTAAGTAAATCATGTTTCGTAGTTTACTGTAAATGTGATCGTAATTGCAAGAAAAATGTTTGTAAAATTGATAGTATAGTTTCAATACATTTGAATTTATTTAGAAAGCTCAGTAATAGGGTACCTTGGTACACATGTTACAAAAAGTATCGTATGCAAAACGGGCACTAAATGACCGACGTTACTGTCATGGATGAAGTACGCTGCACGAAGCTACGTCTTGGGCTTTGACCTCGCCTTTAGCGAGTGCAGTAAACTTTATCCTGGAAAATAATATCCCAATATTGAGGAGAAAAAATATGCGATAAATCCAATAAAACATCAAACTTGGTCTATTTTTTATTTACTCTTACTTTTTTTGATTCCAAAATTCCTTCTTCAGAAGTATGACATTCAAATAAAAAGACTTGAGAATAATATCAAGCAGGAGAGGGAGTCGCGCCAGTTTGGATTTTGACTTATTTGGTCACTTAAAAAAGGCAGCACTTTGCCGTTGAAACGTTGTGTTTCGAATAATTTCCAAATAAAACTTATTCCCAATTAAATATATTCACTGGAAATGAGTTCAGAGAAGTTTTTTCCTCCATTGAAGTTCTAAAAAATCAGTGACACGGAGTTTTTTAGGTAGACCCTATATAAGTATTATTGTATTGTATTCTTTGTGGTGACAGTTCCTATTTTATTTATGCATTTTGCATTTTCTTTCATTCAATCAGATTAGCTTCAAGATTTTAAGTAACTTTTCAACTACCAGCTTCTACGTCAGGCACTTTCCAGTAGTCACCTTTATACATTGTTTGTAGTTTTCAAAGACATTTCTCATGTATATTTTCATTATTTCTGTCTTAACTAGAACCATTTTTGTGAGTATGCTATGGATGAATATCTCTTATTAATTTTCTCCCTGAAATCATGGTGTGGTTGATTGATTTTCATCTTAGTTTTAATATTATAATTATCTATTCTGAACATAATATACTTTGCCAAAATTATTGCTCGTGAATAAAATATTAGTCCGGAAGACGGTCATTTTTTACCCCACATTACCTACAAGCTGAAACTTTGTGAATGTGTTGATCTTGATGAGTTCGACAACTTTTTTATCTACGAATTTTTTTAATATTTTTTACGAGTGGATAGCTGTAAAACATGTCAATTGAACAGGATAATTATTTTTTTTCATCTACTATTTATTATTGCTTTGAATTGTAAAATAATTACATTATAAATATGAAGATTAAATTGCCCCACAAAAATTTTGCTCCATTTTATGGACGTATATTTCGTCCATATTGCTACAGATGGTACTTAGTTATTCTTAAAAATCATAATTTGTGCAAAATTTGGAATCAATTTTCCTGTGTTATCAAGATTACGTGAATATATTGGTAGGCCCTTCACAGGAATATGAACTGTGTGACACTTTTTAACCTTTCCCATTTAGCAGTACTTTGAACGGCGTGGCATTGCCCTGTTCAATTGATGATGGCGATACTTTGTACCTTATGGCATTCGAGCGACACAAGAATTGAACAAACTGAGCTTAATGATCTGAATACATAAATATACAGAAAATCCTTGTACCCAATTTCGTAGATATCTTAGCAGTCGCCATTATATAAGATAGTTTTCCACTTGGTATGATGAAATTGATACAACATGAGAAACATATCCATTACGACAAATTTTTATCTTCAAGACACTGAGAAAAATGGTAGTGTGGAGATATCTTTTATAATTTTGCTTGGATGTTTCACGTCGACCATTTTATATCGTTAGCATAACACGTTGCTATGTTGAGCAGAATGACCACACCAGAAGTATGCTATTTCTACAAGAATTAATTAAATTGAATATAAATATTAATTTGAAGAAAATACAAGGTCAATCGCACAGATAGAAGTAAGAGGAGGTCAGTGGCACTCTGAAAGCAAAACATTAAAACAAAATAAAACCTACAACTTGTAGGTGATGGAGCAGTTGTTGCCGAATGACAGTTGTGCTCATCCGAACCGTCTTTACAATCGCTAAACCCATCACACCGTCTCCTAGCATCCAAACAGACTCCATCGCTACATCGGAATTCATTTCCACGACAATGGTAGACTAAGAATAAAAAAGTGCAAAAAAACAAAACATAAAAATAAACTGAAAGCAATGGCCAGACTTACCGCAATTTTCTTCATCACTGTTATCTGCACAATCAGGGATACCATTGCAACGACGAATTTCCTCTATGCATTCCCCGTTGTTGCAACGATATCTATCGGGTGGACATAAAGTGCAGTTTTCCTCGTCCACGCCATCCGGACAATCAAAAATGTTATTACATCTACGGTCTAATGGCAAACATTCACCATTTCCGCAACGGATTTCGTTGTGCGCGCAAGTAGCTGAAGAGAATCCAAAATATATTAAATTGTGGCCATTTTTCAAACCAAAATAAGATAAATAAGTGAAATTGAATAGAAATAAAATATTTTTCTTTGAAGTGATTGATTTCTTGGAAAGCTATTCAAAAATCAAACTGAAGATTTATGTACAAAATTAAATTTAGATGATGCATGAGAAAAAGATAGCAATGCTATTCTAAACATTTATTACAGCGCGATGATTAATCTACCAATGAATACACAAATGGAAGGTTTATTTACAAAATGGTACACTTTGTTGTTATGTTTTGGCATTGAGCAAAAATTTGATAATAAGAGACCCAACTTGTTGATAGAAATAGGAAGTGATCACCATCTCAGTTATCTTTCTAAATTTTGAATATAGGTTTCAGAATCATTCTTCGGTCCAGTCTTCATCATAATTCAATTAAAATACATATAGGGAGAAGTTATTCCAATGAGAGAAATTCAAAAGGTTTAATTGGAAACAGGCAGCAGAATTATTGTCAATCATTATTTGAGCTTTTTTGCACTCAAAGATCCTAGAAACAGAACTCGGGTTGTCCAGATCCTTGAATTTTTTTATTTAACTTCTTTAGCTTCAACACGTTATATTGAAATCTTTGATTGCTTCGAGCTCATAAAAAACTACGATTGAATGAAAAGTAACAAAAAAATACTTTCATGAGAATCAAGAACTCCATACAATAAGTTGCGGCAGATATTGACGAATTATTATCAAGCAATATTGCTTCAATTGACTTTGAAGTGAAAAAAAGAAGCTCCAATCTCTAGTTCATTGAAATTATTAAACTTGGAAAAGCCTCTCAGGATTGGCTGATAGCAGTACAATTGTTCTAGCAAGTCGATGATTTTGAACAAAGGAGTCTCTGGAGTTTATCATTTGGTGCATTACATGCAATGGCAATTTTTCTCATCCTATACAGAAGTCAGGAGTATTTTACTAGTAGATTATAATTTTTTTATCGTTATTTTTCGCTAAGTCTTTAAACTTGCCTTGATGACACGCCTGTGGGAAGATATATAACGTCACCATTGACATGCAAATATGCTGGCTTTGTAAGCCAAAGATCGCAGGGTAGAGTTCCACCGAAGGATAAAGTCAAGAAGACTTTCACCGAATTATAATATACTCTGTGGCGTACTCTCTACAAAAACTAAGAGTACCCGTAGCTTGACCACTTGTGGTCGCACCCTAAGGCTAAGTAAATATCAATAAATTTATCAAGTGCACTATAAGTATCTACCAAACCCGCATCGGGTTAACGGCTTAATTGATATTTATTTATTTTATTTTTATTTACTGAAATGATAAGACAGAAACAGCAAAATTCAGAAAATAGTATCTGGTGAAATATTAAATGAAAGGAATTGGTGGTATACTCTTCAATTTATGCGAGTGATGAATATTTTACTCTCCCATTCTATCCTGAAATCAACTCTTATTCTTACAAGGAGTTTTTGAATAGAAATATAAGATCGAAATTGAGAAACAAAATAGTATCTATTACTTGTGGACATTCGCGGAATAGATAATTTTTTCGTAGTCGCAAATATTCATTATTCAAAATAAGTTCATATTCAATTCTGGTATAATATGAAAATTAGTCTCATGCTATTTTATAGATATCTGCAAGTAAAAGTGAGAGACGAACCTATTGCTTATTCTTTATATTTATAATCAGTTTTTAAGAGATTGTGAAACGCAGCAGAAATTCTGCGTGATAGGTTCTCCCAAGAGTTTTTTAGAAACTGGAGCAATAGTGTTACGGGTAAGATTCAAAAATCTTGTGCGGTAACAGAGTTGCGTGAGGGGGCCGACATCTACTTCTACATTTTTTTGAAACAGAGTAGTACATTTTCTTGAGCATATACTTCAAAAAGACGTAGATCTAGACTAGATGAAACTGGCTATGTTCATCACAATTTTTCTATTCAGATACTCTTGTTGATTCCAAAGCTTCTGAGCAACTGAAACTTTGCAATTGTTCTCACAATAATTGATCTGTACTCTTGTCTGTAAATTTGATTTTAAATCTCGGGCAAGAAACATGTAAGAAATGCAAAAGATAACACTTTTCAACAATCCAGATATTATAAAATTTTGATTTCAATTGGCAATATCTTAGCCAATTAGAAATATTTCTGCATAAAAATTCGCTATGGTATTTTGCAGCCCATCCTTCCAGATGTATAATCTGGCAGCTTCTCTGCGTCTTGAAACAAAATGGTAAAGTTTTTGGAAATATTTTTCACATAGCATGATTTTTCATTTTCCGAAAAAATTGTGCGACGAACTTTACAAAAAAAAAAAATTAGTAGTATTATATTGAACTGAGAAGTTTAAAATCTTCACATCTAATCGACAGAAAGTTATTGCTATTTTAATGTAGTGGCTTCCTACGCCTCGACATTACCCTCGTTGAGTATTGCAGGATGCTTTTTAGCTCTAGAATTACAAAAGTAGCTTTGAAGCAATTGTATCAATCCGCCAAATGTCGATCCTAGAACTTATTCAAAATATTATATAATTTATGATCAATAGTTACTGATTGATTACGTTGACGCATAAGGAAGCCGATAATTGATGCAAATCAAGAATCCTGATGAGCTTACTGCTTGTTTCAGGTTATTGAAAGAAATTTTTTTGGAATTACATCCAGTTAGCTCCGGCAAATACTAGAAGGGTCAATAAGTACCAAAGTTGATTTTAATATAAGTTTCACATCTATTTTTATTTTTCATCGACGTATAAATTTATTTTAGTAATTGCAACAGTTCCTAGTCAGCCTGTATAATTTGCGTTATAAGAATTTAATAAGGTAGATGATTCTGGACCATTATTATAAGAATTGTAGATTATGAGTATCACATGTGCGTTATTTTCATTGCTCTCAAGAATTTCTGGATTCTATGTTTATGAATGAAATAATAGTTGGGTCTCTCGTAAAACTGTTGTTCAATGATGTTAATTACGCACCATCAGTTACTGGATCAAAATCACAGAACTTTTCATCGGATTGATCGGCACAGTCAGCAAAACCATCACACTTGTAAAGTAGTTGTATACACCCACCATCAAGACACCGATATTGGTTCGATGAACATGTGTGCTCTGCCAAAACCATAAGCGGCGTATTTTGTGAACGCAACATACAATGATGTTATACACAATAAGCACATATAAGGTTAATACTTTACTATTACCACAGATACTGCATTTCCTTATTTCTGATTTATTATAATGATTAATCATTCAAGCTGAGATTATTGATCTTTTTATCGGTAAACTGATCAATGAAGTAACAGATAACTTATCGAAAAAGCTGGCTTAAGTTGATTAAGAAAGTAACAAGTTTCGACGACTTGTTACTTTCTTGATCAACTTATATTAATCAAATATATAGGTATACTTGCTAAAATGACTGAGATTCTAAAATGATGTAGATTATATGATGTTTAGGAGTGTCAAAAAAGCAGAGCCTCCGCTACAGTAAATTTTGTGTAAATGTAGAATAGGAAGTTCAGTTCTAGCAAAGGTTTTTATCTGTTTTGTCATTTAATGAACATTTTATACAAGTTTCAGTGAATACGACTTCTACCTGGTTGGTGCTTGGTCTTTTTTTAAGGACTGTTATTTCTTAATAAGTCAGATTTGTACATATACTATTACATGTAATTGTATTAGCGTTAGAGTCATCTAAGTTGGTTGAATCTATCTATTTATCAACAATAGTTTCTGTATAGAAGAGCCTCTGTATGAATTTAACTGATATTGGTGGAACCGACAATCTATGAAAATTTGTCATATATTATCTTATAGAAAGGATAACCTAATAGCTATGATATGTTTTCAAAATATCACTACTGCCATGTTTGGAATAATTTTTTTAATTTCTGGGTAGTTGTGTTACAGATCTAGCATCTCATCATGATGAAATACACGCTTCAAGAACGTCTATCCATTATTCAAAACTTCTATCAAAATAATCGATCTTTTGCCCAAACTCGTCGCTCGTTACGTGAAGATTCACTGTTGTGAAGGACAAGTGAATGACATGGTGTTTAAAACGTGAATGCTATCGATAGAACTTTCAAATAAAAAACTGTACTTCAAATAAATTAATTTTTTGCACGATTCGGCGTTTTCATGTGTTAACCGGCCCTCTATTCGAGATGGTATGTTGATTTTACCAGCAAACTGTGGTAACTATGGTTATGCTGACTTACCGCCCATGGGCAAAGGAGGTAAGTGAAAAATTGTGGATTTTCACATAAAAATATTCATTTATTTCATCTTAAACAGCGAACAAACATTCATCACTGCTGATTCAATTTGAAAAAGAGAATTTGGATTCATATTTTGGATTTTCCAATCGTGCAAAAAAATTTGTAAGCATCACGGTCAATAAGTACAGTACCGATTTGATTCGCTGCGCGGTTGAATTCAATTTATGTATTATCTCTAACCAGAATTATCTTTCACTGCCTGATTTTGAACAATTAAGAGAGATCATGCCATACAATGCCTTATATTTTGAGATCAAAGCGATCAACTTTCATTGTGCTCATCAATCTGAATTTGGAAATAAAGGACTATTTCGGTAATCTTGATTTGTTTTACAAGGAAATTGTTCTGAATTAGATAAATTAGCTTAGTCAGAATATTGCGCACATTGAAGAAGAGAAGCGTAGGTACTAGGGCGAAGAAAAAAAAATTCTTTCGGAAGAATTTCAAAGGCTTGCCGCGCCCTTCATTTCGCTTTTCTTAGGTGCGCGTACACAAAATAACACATATATTTGTGTCTAATATGCATCTGAAAAGAACGCAAGAACAGTAATTAATTCTTTGAAATGTGCTTAAATTTCCAATTGTCTTTTAAACAATAATATTGTGGTTGTATATTATAGGAAAGAATATTGTAATATTCATTCAATTTATTGCTACTTTTTATGGCGAAAATTCCGTCTTTATCTACAGCACCAACCAGGATGAGTATAACATAATAAAATAAAGCATATTCATTTATAATTATTGACTATCACAAATAAAACAATTGAGATCAATGTAATCTTGATTCCACACACTTTAAGGTATGAGATACTTTCAAAGTCAAAACGTCGGAAATATTTCTCATAAAATCGGAATTAATGAATGGAACAAAGATCATTAGCACCAATTCCTGGATAACCATCCCGTTTGATAGAGTGGGTTTCTATAAGAACTCTAACACAGTTCCATTGTAAAAATCTTAATAATGAAATGCAGCTATCTGATCAAAAGACTTCTGTTCAATCGATAACTTATGAATATTCCAAAAGAATAGAAGTCTACTAATAGATTTATAAGCTTATACTATGGGGTAAATATACAATTGAGTACAGTTGGAATGACACAAGTAACAACATAAAGTAGGTGAACTAATTACTCTAAAAGCATTAATTCGCAAATTTCTACAGTGTGGTTTAATATGATAAACATTATTGGGTTGATTACAAGAGTGTGTTTAGTCTACACTAAAAATTATGTTGCAGAACACTGCTACGGGTACCTGATTTTTTTTGTATTGATTATTTTTTTGATTCAAATTGTTATAAATTTTTTATTCAATTATTGAAATTGTAGGACAATTCTTATCTTCTCTACTGCTATTTTTACTTCTGATTATAATATCTTCTGTAGCATTTAGGCTCTTTGATATTCTTGAATGATTATCCTATCAGAATGTCTGAGAATGTATGACCACACTAAACTTATAGAGAAGTGTATATGTTATAATTGATTCAATAAAGATAATTAATGTTCATATTTACCATCAACTTTCGATAATCATCCAGACATTTGATAAAACTAATGAATAAACCTCTATTTATTACATTAATCGATAATCATTGATGTTTGATAAAGTTTGACCAATTTAAGAAAAATCAATATCATTGTCGGTTTGTTGCATGCATGCACAAAATTTGACCGCACAGGGAGTATGCTGGACATCGCAGGCATCTGTTAGGAATGTTTTGAAGAGTAGTAACAATGAGAGTGATGCATCAAAAAGAGGAAATTGCGACTACTCTTACCGTCGCTTCGTTACTTTGAGAAACATCCTTAATAGATAAATTTGGTACCCAGCATGAGCTCTGTGAGGAAAAACTTTGTAGCTACAAGCAAAGGCTTATATATCTCAAAAAATAAGTAATTTTGAAAAATGATATTTGAATTTTCGAACCTTCTGTAAGTGTCCTGTTGTTATGTTTGTATGAAATGAAATTTAGAGAATTTTCAATAAAAACATACACGCATATGTTACTGAAATCGAAAGAGATTTGAAAAATATGGTGAATCAAGTAGTAACTTCATTTATTTCCAACCTTGCAAATTACTAAAATCTCCATAAAATATTTCAAATGAAAATAAAATATTTTTACCCGTAACATCACAGTTCTCTTCATCATTGCCAAGAAGGCAATCTTTAATTCCATTGCACCTTTTGTACCCTTCGATGCAATATCCGGTCGAGCATTGAAACTCATTTGCCGAGCAAGCGTTACCATCATCTGTGTTTAAATCTCATTTTTGTTAAACGAACTTCAGTTTTAGGTTAGTTTTCACATTTGTTAATAAAGCTCTTTAAAGCATGATCTTGAAGCAACATTTAGCGAAGCAGGTTTGTTAGAAGTATTATTTTGTTTATTTTTGAGGTATTGGGTAAGGACCAAGCTACAAGCATTGGTATTTGTTATTCATTCTTTATACTTTGGCTTATAATCAGGCGATAATTTGTTGTCTTTTTAGAAGATTCAAATCTGTTGGCCCTCATGCCTATTTTGAAGATCTTCATACTTACCACAATCTCGTTCATCACTTCCGTCGGCACAATTTGAACGACCGTCACACTTTTCTCTAATGTCAATACACTGGCCGTTTTTACAAGTGAAGTGGTATCTGGGATTGCAAGTGGCTGTTGAAAAATAGAGAAAAATTATTTGAATTGCTCATCACAATGAGTCACAGAGGAACGTTTGGAAATCTATTCTATATTAGTAGTTATGTTACAAATTATATGTACACTATCAAACTAAATTTAAAACTTGTTAGAAAAAAGTCATGCAAAAAAACTCTACTCTAAACCTATAACTGAAGATTTGTACATATTATATATCTGCTGTAAGATGAAAAAATATCTACATTATCTAATTCACTATAAAAACTTTATTGTATCGTACAAGCATACTTGAGGCTCTTTAATTTATTAAAAAAAATAATAATGATGATAATTTTTTAAGTGAAACTTTTTATGACTCGTTGGGTCTTTTTTTTAGTGCTATGCTGCCGGACTAGTTATATATTGTTCTGTTACAATGAAAACAAAACCGAAAGAAACATAAGCCCTAGAGCAATACTTTGTCAAAAATGCATCCTGTTCTTGATCTAGGAAAATGTGGCTTATTTGATACAATTACAATATGATTTTTATAGTTGAAAGTTTGAAAGCATATCTATTTAATGATGTCTATTACAATGAAACTGTACTATACTCTAATGATGAGATTTATAATGAATGCACCGGAAGAAATAGAGAACAGATTAAATATGAGAAGATGATGAAATCACAACTAACCCGGCCTGAGAGTAGAACAATTTTCTTCATCTTCCCCGTGCATACAATCATTAGTACCATCACATCGTGAACTCAAAGATATACAGGTGCGGTCGCTACACCTAAATTCATCATTCGTGCAAATCTGACATCCTTTTTCATCAGATCCATCCTTACAATCCGTCACATTGTTGCAACGGTAAATTTGGTCTATACATTTGCCATTTGAACATTGGAATTGATATGAAGCGCATCGTATCGGAGCTGATAAATTATGAACAATAAATTTTAAGGTGAATTCCAGTTCAAACGTATCTTTAAATTATGAAGTTGAAACTATTTTGTGGATAGGATTAGCAGTATGTCATATTTTTAATTTGTAGAAAAAATTACGGATACACAATGCGGCAAACTCTACTAGATAAAAGAGTGGTCAAGTCCTGAGATTTTTATCAATTCAATATTCATTGAGATATCATGAAAATTTCACTTATTGTATAAATATTTTTATCTGTATTTTTAACAGTGACAGATATACCAACTTTTTAAGATCGGAAAAATTATGTGGGCAATGAAAGAATTAGAGGAAAGTATAATTTTTCCTAATCACAATTCAAAAACTCTTCCAAGAATACTGGAAAAATTTTTTTTGAAGGATTTCCTATGTCGAATTGAATGTTACTTTCACATTCATCACAGCAACTGACTATATTTCTTAAATTTTTTTAACATAGACGATGTTTTAGGAGCAAAACCAGAGAAATCAGATAGACAAACAATTATTTCATTGCGCCTGAAAAGTGGAAATGTGAGATGATACATAGTGCGACTGCGTTCAGTTTTACACAGCGTAGATTTTAACTAGCTTTCATGATAGACATGTTCCAAAGAAATTGTGAATAGGTTGATCGATGTCCATTTAATATATCTCTCAATGCTTGTATATTTTTAAAACAGATGTAATTCATATCCACAAATATTTTCAAATCGTTCCAACTTCATATATATAATTTTGAATAATTGTCTCATTGAATAATTTAGTTAGGATGTATTTCCCCATGCCCAATAAAAGCTTTGCCGGAAACATGCTTGATGAAATGAAATACATGCTACCCTACAAATTCTTCCTCACTCCTTAGTTTATAGCTCCGTAACCAAATTAAACAATTGTACCAACTAAAAGCATGCGTACAGTGTGTGCAATTTCTTTCATCGGCAGCGTTGTTACAGTGCCGAGTTCCATCACAAACTTGATGCCTTGGAATGCAAACCGATGGCTCACAGTAGAAATCGTCGGGGAGGCATGCTGTAAACATACGAAGGATCGATATCTTTGTGTCCAACTAGGGACTATCATAATATTCCATAAGAAGTTGAAATGAATGAGACACATATAAAGTTGGACTACTTGACAAATAACACAGCAGTTGAAGAAAGTTTTACGATATTAGGACGATAGAAATTGACAAAGGACAACACAACAAATACTAGAATGATTGGATGATGGTTTGAATTGTTTTGTTAGGCTTCTATCCATACTAGAATTAGATTATTTGTACAAAAAAATCTTATTGAAGGGTCGGATGACTGATTTAGTACCTGCGAGAACGTATTTACATTTATATTTTATCTCAGCGTACACGTACGTCAAATTCTTACGATTTAGTGACATCATCAGAATTTTATAAATCATTCTTGACTTTATTTAACATTTTTCGGAAAAAATGAGAGTTACGGGATTCACATTTCTAGATCCTGAATAACATATGTAAGAATTGAAAAACACCCGAACGAGCCCATTATTACTATGCATTTCTAACATCTATTCACTGAATGAACGTCATTGTGTTTGATCTATATATATATATATATATATATATATATATATATATATATATATATATATATATATATATATATATATATATATATATATATATATATGTATATATATATATATATATATATATATATATATATATATATATATATATATATATATATATATATATATATATATATATATGTATATGCCCCATACTTTTGTCGTCAGATTCTCTTGACAAAGGTCACAATTAATTTTAATTTTCTGTTTCTTCTTTAACATCCCATGAATCGATGGCTGGCTGTAAGTCTTTGATTTTGGTGTTCATCGGATTCAAAGGTTGATACAATCTCTTGGAATAAAGGATGAGCTTCATCTAATAAATTTATTAATTGAAATCTATAATGATAAAAATCTAATACACTAGAAGCCCAAGCAAATACACCAATCCTTATCCTTTAAATGAATAATTAATCACAGAAGGAACGTTCAAAATGAGGTGAAAATGATATTAAGTATCACATTGACACAACCTAGAGGTATAAGAAACTTGAAGAATGAAGACTATCAACACTAGACGACACGAAGATAGATGAAGAAACGAATTTTCGTAACTTACGACAGTTGTGTTCGTCGGATAAATCTCCAGTAGGACAATCGTATTTTCGGTCACATCGCAACGACGATGGAATACATGAGCCGGCTTCACATTGAAATTCTCTTGTCATATCACATGTTCTTCTTTCTAATGGTCCTTACCAGCGCACATAAAATTTGCATGCTTTCAGATTAACACATTTGGGGTTCTTATCCTGCTTATGTTCATGCAATTTGTTATGCAAGAGTCTCACACGTGCAGAACATGCAGTGCAGCTTGCATTAATACTTACTGATGATTATCTCAAAATTGAATAAATATAATGCATAATACAGCAATAATCAAATAACAATGAATTTTTTGTATGTTGTGGTTAAGGAACGTACATGATTACTAGAAATCTGACAGCCAGAAAGTTCTGTTTTTGTAAGTGTCGTGTATTTCTCCAAATCTAATCTCTAATTTAAGTCAAGCATGAAATATATTTATGGAGCACTACCCAAATTTTGGAAGATTTTGCTGCAATCCTTTCTCCCTGTTTATTCTAAATAGTCTCCTTGAATATGCACATAGCGATCCCAATTTGTTCTCCAAGATTTCATGCATCCCTAGAAGTATATTATTTGCAAATCGATCTTGATATTCTAATCGTATTCGGAATGACGACTTCCCAACTATAATTTGATTTTATAAGATCACAAAAAATTACTGAGAATGGGATAGAGAGTTATTGTGATATTTTTGATTGTCAGTCAGGATTAATCGAACAACTACTAAGGAGATTCTGACAAAGACGAAAAAGTTGTGCACTATACAATATCAAGGATGCCTGGAATCACTTGTAACACACTGCTATCGTTGTATACATATCTGAGCCACTGAATTTATGGAGCAAGAGTTTGAAGTTAAGCTTTATGACATAAGTCAAGTATTTGATGACTAGGCTTGCCGAGTCATTGAAATTATTGTTCAAATGTAATAATCATTGTTTACACTCGTATTGCATACAAACATTTTTCTAAGGCACTCAACTTTCATATTTTGACAATTATTAAACACAGAGCAAGAGAGTCAGAAGCACAAAGTGACATCAAGTTTTAACAGATGACCAAACAAATAGACCATTGAATGCTAAAAACATGAGTTCACAGAAATTCAACTGTTTAAATAGTGATAAAACATGAGATGCGAAAAAGCCTTACTTTACGCATCGTTTACATTTCATGAAGTAACTACTATACCCACGATCGTGGGTAAAATATTTCATAAGATTCAGTGCTCAGAATGACTACTGTACGAAAAAAACACTGGCTTTAGGGTAAGGAGGACTTAGAAATTATCGAGCAATACAGAGATTCGGACAGATTTGCATAAAAATCATCTGCTAGTTAACAATCAAAGGCCAGAAATGTATATGGAAAGGAAATGTAGACCATAAGTGATCCAAACCGTTGAGGTAAATATTTATTCAAATAAGTATTTACTACAACGTCTTAGATTACTCAGGGCTACATTTCTTTTCTATATAGATTTTTGAATGACGTTAAATCAAGAGAAGAAGATTTGGTAGTAATTTTTTTTAATATACTAACGTGGTCATTTTTTTTAATATACGAACGACAGTTTTGTTTCATTTATTATAATATCCTTAAATCACTGATAATGACGATGTAATTTTGCAGTTTTCAAAAGCATGTTGCCTGTTGAAAATTAAGGAGAAAACTGTCAAAATTATATGTATCTACCAATAATCGAAGGATGATCGATAATTGCAAATTTTTGGACTGGTCTAACTTGGTAATAGATATATTCTCAATCATTCATTGAAATGAGACTATTAGAAATAAGTTTGTGTGGTATATCTTAGGCTTAACACGTATGCCTGAGGATCAGGGGCGTTTCCAGCCAACTGGCTTAGGAATGATAATTTTAATTAAAAAAATATCTAAGGAATAAATTTTCTGCAAAGATAACAAGAACAGTCAGGATGATTCAAATTTTCTTTATATATTTGTGAGATTACAAAATATCGGCAATACCAAAATAATACGTCCGACATATGTTCATAACAAACAATAGAACAATCAAAGTCCAAGAATGACAAAAGCAATAGTGAAAATTAAAACTTGGAGAATATATGAATAAACTAGGGATGATCTGAACAAAATGCGTATGCTTTTGTTATCAGAATACATGTATAGGTATACCACAATTACTGAAGAGCTAGTTTATTGAAATTACTGGATACAGAATCAGAAAATATCTATTACCATCATTCAAATTCCAGATTTTCAATATACTCATTTGAACTTTTATGTCTCTCGTAGAACAGAAATAAATATCTGCCTTCAGTTCAATGTTAGAGTTACAAAAAATTCAAGTAGAATGTGTCATAGTTTTATTTCCACGTCAGCATTCATGTAGATCCTTTGTGCTTCTAACGATAATCCACAACATATTTTCAAAATGTCTGCTCTCACAGTATATTTTAGCAGATTTTGTTAGTCGGCAAATTTTTTCAAGAAGCATAAATGTACATTTGTTTTATGAATGTACTCGAGATATTGTTTAATTGTACAAAATAATAAGCTGTCACCCCTATATACTTACGGCAATCCTGCTCGTCTTCATTATCAGGACAATCTCGTCGACTATCACACCTTTGAGAATCGGATATGCATTTTCCATCATGGCACTGGAACTGACCAGCTTGGCATGGCCGATCTAAAAGGGAAAAATGCATTAAAAAAATACGTCAAGATAAATGAAAACTTCATTCGTGAAAAGTAAAAAAAAAATTTAACCCGAGGTAAAATATTACAAGCTTGCTTATGTGCATTTGCGGTTGAAAATTTCATATGGCAATTTTTCTGCGCTCATTCTGTTTGCTTTGCTTGATCAAAACTGGTTTTATTATTAATTTAATATTCAGAATTATGATGAGCTATCAATAAGCTACAGTACCATGCACAAAGAGTTGGATAGAGTTACAAAGTTGCACGAAAATTACATTAGATAGATTAGTAAGGCACAATAATATAAGTATCTATTACTATCGGAATAAGTGAAGGTATACTCAGTTGATTTTGAACGTGAATGAGTATTCGTGAACTTGCCTGGCAATGAATGGAAAATTTATATTAGAATTGTCAATTATTTGGTTCAAGGAATATGTTTTCAAAATTTTCAGATCTCTGAATTATTAAGATACTCAAGTAAGCGGCCACATCAAACAAGCATGTGCACCATAGCTTTAGTTTTCTGTTGTTTTAGTTTTGGAAAATATTGAAAATTGTATTCTCAATGTGAATGATATACAAGAGTTATTTCTCAAGTATATAACGCAAAAGATGTGAAAACTACCATTAAGTATTGAAATTTCGGTGATTTCGTGCAACTTATACCAATTTTATATACCTATCTTTTTTGCATTCTCTTAAACTCCTATAACCGCCCATGCCTATCATAAGAAAATGTAAAGTACGCTGCATAGGAAATCGAAAGTCAGTTTGTTAGCTGAAGCTGAGCCGGTGCCTGGCTATTGCAATTATCTTCAACCAAGATCAGAATCAAAGTCGAAAGTGCAACAAGACTAGATTAATGATTATAAACAGCCTCATAAAATTTTCATTCCTCCGATTGTAGACTACTCGATGTTATCCAACTTTATTGTCGCACACACGTGCAGTTCGTCATATTTTGTTCGTGATTTACAATTACAAGAAACAGAAGTTTCTTCGTAGCGAGCTGCAAGACTTAACCTGTAGCAAATACCGATGTAAAATCAGTGAGGAAGATAGTCGCCTATCGATAAATAACGGTCTTCTGTTTGTAATAGGATGGATTCGACTTCAAGTATGAAGTTTTGGTTCTAACTGGAGACAGGGCAGTTTTGGTTCAGATCAAATATTAACTGGTTTTGACCACAGTCGAATATCGATTAGCTCCGTTTCCAATTGGTCCAAATCAAACAACGGTTGCTTCTTGCTTCAATCAAGTGTGAAATAGTTCGAGATTCAAAATCAGTAACCAAATATTTAAAAATTCAAAGAATCAGTACCGAAGTATATTTGAAACCGAGTTCGAAATGAACAGTGCACTACTACACAACTGATATTCAAACTTAAGCAGCGTCTCTTAGACTGCAGTCTTTGCAGTTTAAGAATCGTAAGTTGAGTTATCTCAATGAATGTATCTCTTTCATTCATTTTCAGCGCAGAATTTGATTCTGTAAAGTTCATGCTGAACGTTGCAAACACCTATTGAGCATTTTTTTGAAAATGAGTTTATACGTGTGTAGGTCCTGAAAATCGTGGTATTAAATTGATTTCTTTTATTTTTTCAGTTCATGCTCTATGATTTGTATGAAAGTCAAGGGTTATTCAAAGTGATGTGGGTAATTCATTTTAAGAGATAAACCTTCTTCAGATACTCCTACAAATAGGAATCAGATATGAGACCGTTCTCAGTTGGAGCTGTAAGTAATACTGAAAAAAAAAAATAGCATGGTACGTGAAAGGAGAACGTATATCATCTGATCGATATGATTGTTAAGAAATGAAATTGCGTTGAATGTAGCTATAGTTTGATAACAACTTCTTGCTTTTCGCTCACTCTACATAATTTGCTTCAAAAGTGATTACTCGTCAATTAGTGAATAAAAATCACAAGAAACTTTTTCATAGTTCATGAACAGATACGAAATTCTTCGATATCTCTGAATTTTTCTTTCACCCTATTATTTGATGGAAACAACTGGTGAAGTGGGATATTTTGAATGGACGATGAATTCATTGATTAGAAGTTCTAGCACTTATCAATTTCAAGAAATGCAAAGCACTTGAGATTGAGACAAATTCACGGTTTATCAAATGCTGCATTCTATTCGGTATTTTTTGGTAGCATTTTAAAGCAGAGATGTAGAATATTGTGACTTGACATTTATTAATGTGTATGTCTCGGTGTATTTTTGGCATTTAAATGTAGAATGAATTGCAGCATTTGATGGTTTTGAGATACCCAAAAAAATTGACTTCATTCATTGCTTTTCAACGTAAATAAAATTTTACCATCACAACAGTGTATAGTGCGACGTAATCAAATTTCAATTTCCACTCAACGCAGGGTGGTGTATTATTTTCGAAGTGACTAGATAAAAACTCTATTTGAACTACTTAAAAAAATACACTAGGAAACTTAGGATAAGGTTATTTGTATTAGAACTCTTAGCAAAGTTCTTCCTCTCCGATTTCCGTGTTCGAAGCACACTAAACCGGATCATAGCAGAGTCTAGTTACCAAACGGGACACAGCCAACTTCAAACCTTTGTCATTAAACACCAGGTTCAAGTGACAAGAGGCTAAACAGTGTTGTCCTACACAAAATGAGATTCTGCCCTTTATATCGTCTCGCATAAAATTCACATTCCAGCTGGCTTGAAGATATAATATGAGCCACTTTGTACCAGGCACAGATAAATATTGGAGTGGCCTGTCGCAGTGTATATGGTTTATGGCTTCAGAATACGTAAGTATGCTGACATTTGTAGTGAATTGATTGTTCTTGATATATGATATTAATGTTCTTCCGTATCATGTTGCACGAAATTATTTGATACGGTTTTTGATGTGGGATGTTTTGACTGTTAAACGATTGAAAATCATGTTAGGCGGAAAGAAAGTATAGTTATTTATTATTTTTGGATGTGGTTTCTGCCGTCAGTCACATGAAGTGTAACTTAAATTATTAGCCAAATGAAAAAGTGACCTAGAATTTGTGAATTTCATGCGATGGATTAGTCATTTTGTGAATATTTCTTATTGAAAATTCAAAATAATGTTCTCGAACTCCATCATTTGCTTGGGATTGTTGAATTCGATTTCTTTTCTACAGCATTCAAGATTATAGAATGAGAAGAGGAGGTACAACAACTTAATTATGACTTCAGTTTCACTCAACTTTCAATTTGGGATATGTACAATATACACTTTGAAATTATTAGCTGTAGATTTAAGTATCAAAAAATATGTTTTTCTTGTATCGCTTGAATAAGACTGTGCTAAAGACAGTAATCCATTTTGGTATTTGAACAAGTTGCAATAGCAACTGTACAAAAAGCATTAGGTAATTTTTTTAGACAAGTACAAAAAATAAATCACTTCACATAGTTCGTATCTCCTAACTACAAGTTGATCTAAAGATTGATATTCAATTAAATATCAGTTTGATGTGACAGTCATTCTAGTGGAATTTATTAGAGATATAATACGATTCTAGAATTCGTAAGATCGCTGTACACCGCTTCGCATCGTACAGCAAACTTTCTTACTCATCCTAAAATCTAGCATGTTTTGTACATGTTGAACAAATAACTATTCTTCTTTCGAATAATGGGGGGAGAATGAAAGAAGTATAATTAGAGGGATTTATAATATCAGATTTGCTACTTTAAATGAAATGAACACCAAATAATCTTTAGGTTACATATTCATCATTAAATTTCATCCATTCTACAATACTATACACATATTTATAGAAAAATTTAACATGGATATTAGAATCAACATCTAGAATCATTTCCATTTATGCGACATTTCCTCGATATTTTTTTGGTTCTGTTTCTCAAGCACTTTCGGGAAATTCTTCATTTGAGAACTCTGCACTTTTCCACTCGAGCTTTTTTCAATCAATTCTAATTCATTTTCAGTACACGTCAGTCTCCAACATTTACAGAAAAAAAGTGCTACTTGAGGGTATCTACTATACTTGAGTCATGCAGCTTACTCAAATGCCTCGAAAATACAATCTCAACTAGTAATGGGTAACTGGAAATTTCCCTTTAGGAGAACTTTTCTCCCAGAAAAATTTCTGGGTACTTTCTCAAACATAGTTATCCGGGAAAAATGCTTTTTTTGTCGTGAAAATACTTCTGGAAATTATTTTCTTTCCGAATTTTTTTTGGGAACTTTAGTTCCATCACTTGCCTTGCCATGTGTGTTTGTGCCTCTCTGCTAGCAGCCTGTCTGTTACCTACCGCAAAAGGTTGTATATTATATTGTTTTATTAATTTACTACTTTCCCCTGGAAATTTCACTCATCACTAATTCCAACATTGTGCTAATATTTCACAATATTATATAATGTTAATTTAGCTAGGAGCATTTGCAATATATCTTTGATTTCGAGTAGCATTTAAGCTCTCAATTCTTAAATCTAGCGATGTCCATTCTCCATGCTTTCTCCTTCATATAGCCACAAAATGAGACTCAGGTGTAGAGTTCTTGTCAGTTATAGATGTGAATAATTTTGGGGAGAGATAAGCATAGTGTTTGGAGTTAAAAGGATGTAATTTGAACGATTTAATTGTCGAAAACTTGAATTGTTTTATAAAAGCTTTTTGCTTCTCGCGCTTATTTTGTTATTCGTTTCAAAAAATTATGTCATGCTGGTGGATGAGCTTTACAGGGCCGTGCCTAGAGCATTTAGCAACTGATGCAAACTCATATAAGGTGCCTTCTGTTGGTACAAGCTTTTTATCAGTATGTCACAACTTACAAAATCATGAAGAACAATATTCATTTCTACAAGGTCTCATACGAACAAATAAACTATTGCAACAATTTTATGTCTTACGGTCAATCGATCCTTGTACCTTGAATTTTGAGCGAGATCTCAACAAGAAATATTGAATCCTGATAATTTTATTTCTTATATTTGATATAATATTGACTGTGTCTCGTGTCCAGTTGAGTGACGCTCAGAACTTAGGGAGCAGCGATGCGACTGACCTGCACATAATTATAAATTTGTAAATTATGATCAAATTCGCAAGGATCTTGTTATTCTTATGAATGAATTAAATTGATCAACAAGATTCGATGTATTCTCGTCCATATCAAGGGTTGATTATTGAATGGATTTATAAGCAAATTTCGAAGAACGAGAAGAATAAGCCGTGAGGCGGTATGTTCTATCAATAACAATCATTATGATAGTTAATAATGTGGAAAGAAGAAGAATACTACAAATATTCAATACAATTCAATAAAAGAGTATTGTTGTTCATTGGACAGTCACTAATTTTTTTGCTGGATGATATAACTGATAATTTCTGAAAATATTAATATAGGTCTACCTAGAGTTCAAAAAGAAAATTAACTTGAATGAGAAATTTGTGTCCAGTCACATTTCTCCTTTCGTTAGGTGTTAGGTGACTATATGTAACTAATATACATGAAATTTCAATAAATAGAAATTACAAGAATATCACTGACAAACTGAAACGATTGTAGGAAAGTACATAAACATATTCACATGTAGTGTAATTTTTCACATGCAAGCATCCAGTATTGTTCAAAATTAGTCTACGTAGGTCGATCTGCTGAAACTTTTGTCATTCAGGCTAAGCCTACATCCTATCAAATTAATAATTTCTCCGATTAAATTCATCCGGAACTCTCCAAAGATTTGCCAGACGTGATTTCCGATTCCGAGATCCTATGGTTCAAATCGGTACAGATAGAAGTTGATAGCTGATGTATGCTGGTCGCTGTACTGGGAACGTTAGAGGCACGTTTGCTCAACAAATTAGCAAGACAAATTTAATATCGGATATCCCATGGTCATTTGTAGGGTTTGTTAATTAATTAATTATTTCGGGAAGTTGTGAAGTTTTACAAGTTCTCGACAATTATATATGCAAGTTATTAATAATTATTTCATTCAATGGTTTGCAGGAATCTATTCATCATATCTGGTTTCTGCAAGTGGAAGTGGGATACAGCTAATCTAATAGGAATAGGACAGCATACAAGACAATTTTTGCATCCTCCGCAACATAATATGTAGTTGAATGGATATAGTTTTGTCATTCTATCAGGTTTTGAACAGGACTTTAATTCTTTTAAATGTGAATGAAATGTGCTGAGAAGCACTACGCTTGGAGTTTGTGATTTTCCTAATTCTCTATTCTATTATATGAAATCTGCACTTTTATTTGTATTCATATGAAATATGGATGATTTTTCATTCAGTCCAAGATTTTTTTTGTCATATAAAATATAGTCCGTTAGACAGCGCATAAATTTTTCGTTGATTACCGCTCAGTTCAAACTTTGTGAGTGGCTTCATTGTGATGAGTCCGATAACTTTTTCATTCGGCAAAATTCTAGATTTGGGGGCGTTTTCCAGCGAGGGCTAATTAATTGAAAGAATATTACTGATACTGATCTTTACACTAATCGAAAGATTTTTTGATTATAAAATGAAAATAAAAAATATTGTCCGACATGAATATTGGGGCTAGCGGTGAGTCCGACTTGTCATAAGTACCAACATATTTACTATAAGTACCAATATACTTATGACGTCGGACTCACCGGTAGCCCCAATATTCATGTCGGACAATATTTTTTTTTCATTTTATTATCAAAAAATCTTTCGATCAGTGTAAAGATCAGTAATACGGTAATATTCTTTCAAATAATTAGCCCTCGCTGGAAAACGCCCCCAAATCTAGAATTTTGCTAAATGAAAAAGTTGTCGGACTCATCACAATGAAGCCACTCACAAAGTTTGAACTGAGCGGTAATCAACAAAAAATTTATGCGCGGTCTCACGGACTATAGCTATTTGTTCAAATGCTAGATTTTGGGATGAATGAGCGTCGTATAGCGATCTCATAAATCAAAAATAATATTTTTTGAACTGGTAAAACATAATATTTTTTTCTTCTGCCGCACTGTTCTATGGTAAAGTTGCCATGAAAATTTGTTGAAATACCAAAATGGACTACTTTTGCATATAGTACAAGGTTACAATATGGCATCTTATTGAAGCATGGAGAAAAAACTTTTTTAGTTACAAGCGATAGAGAAAAACCAATAGATAGAACTTGAAATAAGCTTGATTTATTTTTTTCTTGTTTTGTTTTGGATCTGACACTTTCCTTACACTTACAGAAAACCGGTTTTTGACTTGTATCCACGATTTTATTTTATGTTTTTTTTTTTATCGGAGGCCCCTCGAGAGCATATTTATAGTCTTATGAAATATGAATAATACCTAATTTCAATCCAAGATTTCTTGTCATATGGCATAGCTATTTTGTTACAAGCGGAAGATAAGAACTAAATAGCCTGTTATGTGGGACTAATGCTACCTCAAAAAATCATTTTTTACCAGAGTACCCTTATACGTAAGATTTTAGTTTTTATCAAAACAAAGGAACGGTTATGATTGCGGCATATTATACGTTTGTTTGCCAAAAATACTCATCGTGAAGTTTTATTAAATTTTAATGAAACTGATATGCAATATTTCAGAAGAAGAATGATATAAGAAATTACGAAAGCAAAGTTGTCTATGTGATAAATTCTATTAAAATTCCTTATCCATGTAGCTATTTGTCAATGTTATTTATTTTTTCTCTATTTTATTTCATATACATACGCCGAATTGATTACGCTCGCGCTAATTTACCCTTTCTCTATTTTGTGCTTCATTTCTACAATATATAGATATACCGGATGTCATTAAGATGTGCTATACTTAGAATAATATGCTCATTGATTAAGTAATCATAATAATATTCCTATTGAACAGAGTAGGTAGTCGAGGGGCTCCACAAAATACACGAAAACGTACAATAACGCTTTCGTTACCGGAAATGTCAGGCGCTTCCTTATTGACATATTTTTCCACATCAAGATTATGTATGCAATGATATCTTATGAAGTCTGGCCTAAAGCAGAATATTCACAAACGATAGGAAATCGATTATACCCCGGACGCACTGATTCCAAATGAATTTTGAAGCCCTGCTCGTTGGAAAAAAATTGCGGTCAGTATGTATATAATATAGTATAAGGAGCTTTGGGGCCAAATGTGTTAGTTATCGATTTAATAGGGTATATTCATGAATTCATATCATATTTTCAATTCACTGATTACATCGTTATAACATAGTAAAAAATATAAATTATGTTTAAAAGTGCTGTAATCAAGTTTAAAAAAATATTTAAAATTGAGAATAATTCAATAAAAAATTTAATAAAAACGCCACTATTTTCACGCGCTCTATTGATGACGTCAAATAATATGTCCAGTGACATCACAGCCCATTGTTTACTACAGGTGATTTCGTTCTCAGCTTATTTCAGTATTAAAAAAAGCTCAAAAGTCAATTTATAATTATTGCATTATGCCTGAAGGCAAAATACTATCAGAAATGTACCTGGTAAAGTCTCTTTTCCAATCCAGACAGGTTTTAAAATACGTAAGAAATGATGTAAGGTTATCAGAAGAGATGAAATATCATAATAAATTTGACAGATCTTGAATAGCATTATATGTAATTAGTTATAGCAATGAAACACCGTGTAAGTATGCGGCTTCGTTGACCATTTGCTCGTTTTAAAATAGCCAAAAATTATAGGTTATGTTTACTGCTCATCATATTTCGGATTGTATTTATTAAAATAGTGTACAAAATGTGTTATTATTGAATAATTATTTTGCAGTGTTCACTCTTTTTACTTTAGCGGACGTAAAATTTTGATTTGAAAGAAAATAAGACGACATCATGAATTGCAGATTATTCGATTGTGCTTCACAAAACCACTTAGTCTTAAATGATTTATAATCTCACTAGGATGCTAAAATTACACTCAAACAATAAATGAATTCACAACACCCACGTTATTACTATGTTTTCTAATCAAAAGCCTGCAATGCCATACAAATGTAAGCAGTGCGCACTTGTTGGCATAGTATTTGACGTCACATTTCCTTTTAACCAATGGTGTTGCGTTTTAGTACTTTAAATTTCCCGCGCTCAATTTGCATATTTATTTATTAATTTTAAGCAAATAAAATGATATTAAATACCAAAATGATGGTTTAGTACGAAAGTCCAGCCAATATAAAAAAATTTGAGCCAAATTTAGATTTCATGCATATTCCCTATTGGAGAGTAAAATTAGGAGTAAATAAAACATATAAACGAGTAGAATCATGAGCACTAGATAGATGTCAGTATTATTCTAGAAAAGCATTAAACATCTGTCTAGGAGAATATACAGGATATATCTATACCTAACAAACTTTATTATTTATATAGTATTTGACGTACTAATCATGAATTAATAAGAATTTTTTTGAAATTCCTTATTTTAAAAAATGGTTCAAGTAAATGAAAGGTTTCGGGACACTGGTTTGACGGCTACTCTTAAGATTAACTACCTTGAATTTATTAAAATAGACTACGTCCATGAACATTACGTATAATTGTGTTTATATTTTCGGATATGAAGATGAAATACAGTGGTGCCTAAAATTCTCATGTTCTGCATAGTACTGTTAATTTTACTAATTTTGAAAAAATTCTTTTTGATTCATGATTAGTACGCCAAATACTATATACCATTGGGGTTTGTTACATAAGTATAGATACATCCAGTATATGATGAAAAATACCTAGACATTGACATATATTCTCTTCTCTTGGCAAAGTGCTTCTATGATAATAATATATACCCTTTGTCCATTGGTTGATTTTTATCTCAATAACGTTATTCCTATTCCAATCATTAAATTTCATATTAGATACAATAAAGAATTAAGGCGTTCTTGCTGAATGGAGGATGAAGGATATTGTAAGGCAATATTGAATAGCAATGATAAAATGATCACGAAATAATGCATGATCATATAATCCTTCAAAAAAACTGGCCTCCATCATACGCCAATCAAATAGTATATAATATTTTGTTTTTTGTGTCTCACTTGAGGATTTGGACAATTTATTGTGAGATGCCTGAACGCAGCCCAGTTCAAAAATCTGAACGCCCTCGACGACAGCGATGCGCACAACAGAAGAATGATGACTATGTGTACTACTAGACAAAAAGAAACAGCGGACATTTTGTTTTGTTGAAATAATTTTGTATTTAATCGAATAATAAGTTAAATAAATAGTGTTAAATAATAAACGGCCATCATTGCAATAATTCAGAAGTGAGATTGATCCAGTTGACCACAAAAGCAAAGTCAATTAATAGTGGAAATACGCCTGTGTTCGCGATGCGACGCGTATAACCAAAAAGAAAAAACCGCGAAAAGTTACTTTGTGCTCGACTCGTGCAACGAACTCAAATTGAAATACCTGTGCCTACGATAGTAGCGTGTTTCAAAAGACTGTTCCTGTGTTTGTACGAAGAAAAAACGAAATGGCAGACGAAGTACTTAGAGCAGAGCTACATAGTATGAGAGAAGAACGAAGACAACATCAACAACAAATGGAATTGATGTTAAACCAAATGAACACCATGATGGAAGTCTTAAAAGCCAGAGATGATGAAATTTCAAGCTTAAGAAGAGTAGACCTTGAAACAAGCGGCTCAGAAAATCAGCCAACATATACAAATTCAGGTACTGTAATACCATTTAAAGAAATCTCTAACCAGATTCCAAATTTTAGTGGCGAAGCTAAGGAAAACTTGGAAATTCAAACATGGGTCACGCGAGTGGACGATTTGAAAAATATGTACAACTTATCCGATGAAGTCGTAAGAGTACTGGCCACCAACAGATTGACAGGAACCGCACGACGTTGGTACGACTCAGAAGATGACAATATCAAGAAATCTTGGGATTTACTTAAGAATGAATTGATCGAGATGTTCACAATACAAGAAGATCCCGGCATAGCTATCGACAGAGTCCGAGCGAGAAATTGGCGTCGAGGAGAACGATTCGAAGACTACTACCAAGAAAAACTAGTATTAGCCAGAAAAGCCCACATGACAGAAGCCGAAATAATATCGCAAATGATACGCGGTATAGATAACTTCACTATTCGTATGCACATGATATCAGCGCAACACAAAGATTTGAAGTCGTTATTTCACGCCATGAAACTTTTGTCAGCCGAAGTTATGAATACTAATAAACGAACAAATGACACGCACACTAATTTACAGAAGTGCGAGGTTTGCAAAAAGATAGGACATACAAAAGATAAATGCAGATTCGCAAACAATACCACGGAAACTAATGCGAAAACAGAAACCAAACCGAAGAAACCAACTTGTTTCAAATGTAACCGAGAGGGACACATTTCGCGATTTTGTACTTCAAACAACGACCCTAATAAATCCGATAAGAATACAACCCCAAACGTTTCAGTAGGTAACATAAACACTGCCTCCTTAAATAAATATAATAAATCTGCTAGAATAATTGGTGATACAGTCAGTCTAACCGCACTTGTTGATACCGGTTGTGACACATCGTTAATTAAGGAAATGCATAGTGAACGACTCAAATTTCACGATTTAAATAAACCACATGTATTAATCGGACTCAATAATTCAAAAGTACGATGTGAACGCGTCACGTATGTCGATATGGAAATAGAAGGACAACAATATTGCGTCTATGCCATAATTGTACCTAACAATTCGATAACTGCAGATGTGATTTTAGGTCAATCATTCTTAAATACTGTAAACATGAGCGTTACAGCCGATGAAGTAAAATTCAAGAAACGAGAACCAGAAGAATCTCCTTTTATCAGTTTGATGAATATCCAAATCGAAGAACCATCAGTTGAAATTGACGTGAACGAAGAAATACCTTTTCATGTTTCTAATAAAATCAAAGAATATATACAAGATTGCCTAAATAACAAAGAAACATCTATTAAAGAGTCATGCGTCAAAATGAAAATAAAATTGAACTCCGACAAAGAAGTTACAAGCAGTCCTAGAAGATTAGCCTATCACGAGAAGGAGCAACTGAACGAAATCATCGATGAATGGCTTGAAAAGGGAATTGTGCGGCCTAGCAACTCTAACTATGCCAGTCCAATGCTATTGAGAAGAAAGAAGAATGGGGAGTATAGATTATGTGGTGATTACCGTGCATTAAATGAAATAACTGTGAAAGATAAATACCCTCTTCCCCACATAGATGATTTGTTAAATAACTTGAGTCAAGCAAAATATTTTAGCACAATTGATCTGAAGAACGGATTTTTTCATATTAACATGGATGAAGACAGTATAAAATACACATCATTCGTAGTACCAGGAGGTCAATATGAATTCCTAAAGATGCCTTTTGGACTTACTAACAGCCCTGCCGTATTCCAGAGATACGTAAACGATGTTTTCCAAGATTTGATTAGAGCTAACAAATTACAGATCTATATGGATGATTTATTACTTGCGTCCAAGACTCTCGAAGAACATCTAGAAACCATTCGTGAAGTCTGCGAGAAAATAAAAAGCAATGCGATCAAGATACGTGTAGACAAATGTCATTTTGCACAAACTGAAATCGAGTACTTGGGATATGTGATAACACAAGGCGAAATTAGACCTGGAAAAGTGAAAATACAAGCAGTAACCGATTTTCCGTTACCAACCACAAAACGACAATTACGCGGATTTCTGGGACTAACTGGATATTTCCGGCGATTTATTGAAAACTATTCGCTCATTGCCAAGCCACTAAGCGATTTGATGAAAGAGGAAGCAGTATTCAAAATTGGCAGCCGTGAAACTGAAGCCATTAATGTTTTGAAGACAGCACTTATTTCCGAACCGATCCTGAAGCTGTACGACCCCGAGAGAGAGACTCAGCTACATACTGATGCCTGTTCACAAGGATATGCATCCGTTTTACTTCAAAAACAAGATGATGATAAGTACCATCCAATTTATTATTATAGTACTAAGACTACTGAGTCAGATTCTAAAAAGCATAGTTTCGAATTGGAGACTCGCGCTGTAATATTAGCGTTAGAACGATTCCGAGTTTACCTGCTAGGGAAACGATTCACGATAGTAACCGATTGTCAAGCTTTCAAGCAAACAATGGAAAAGAAAGAATTAAATCCAAAGATTTGCAGATGGAGTCTAATCCTACAGGAGTTCGACTACAAAATTGAACATCGACCCGGTGCGAAGATGAGTCATGTAGATGGTCTCAGTCGACAATTTTGCAACATTATTTCTGATGAACAAGCTGAAGATTATGATCTAACAGCAGCCCAAGAATTTGATCCCGACGTGAAGAAGATAAAAGATAATCTAATGAAAAACGAATCTTGTAATCCAGATTACGTACTAATGAATGGTAAAGTAATGAAGGAACGTGAAGGGAAACTACTTTACGTTGTTCCTAGAAAATTACGAAAGGAAATCGTCATGAAAGTTCATGCTAATATTTCACATTTAGGCGTCGATAAAACTCTATGCGAACTACGAGAAAAATTTTGTTTTCCCAATATGCGTAAATATGTAATTTCCTGCCTGAAGAATTGCGTAAAATGCATTGAGTACAACTACAAGTCCAGAACAAATGAAGGTTGGTTACATTCGATCGACAAAGGCAACAGACCTTGGGATACGTTACACGTTGACCACGCTGGACCCTTAGAAAAAACAAAAAAAGGAAACCGGCATATCTTCGAAGTTATCGATGGATTCACGAAATTTATTATCTTAAAACCTACCAAAACTACAAATTCGACCGAAGTAATTAAACACCTGAGTCAACTATTTGAAATATTTGGAAAACCACGACGAATAATCAGCGACCAAGGAACTTGTTTTACCAGTTCTGAATTCACTAATTTTTGTGAAGAAAATAGCATCATACTTACACACATTGCTGCGCGAACACCGAGATCAAATGGGCAAATAGAGCGCTACAATAAAACCATAATGCCTGCCTTACTAAAAGAAACTGAATTTTCGGACGAATGGGACATCGTTCTACCAAAGATCCAAATTTCATTGAACCAAACCCAGCAGAAAAGCACAAATTTCAGCCCCAGTGAACTAATGTTCGGATTTAAGATAGAAAACTACCAAAAGCCCCTCGAACATGTTCTAGAAACCGAGCTGGAACAACATAAATATCACCAAAGAAGAGAAGAGATTAGAACTGAAGCAAGCAATAGAATTAAAAGAAACCAAGAGAAAAGTGAGGTTTACTACAACCGCAAGAGACCAGAAGGAACAAAATTCCATGAGAATCAACTCGTTGCGATAAAACGACCTGGAATGGAACCTGGAACAACCCCTAAAATGATGAAGAAATACATTGGTCCGTACACAGTTGAAAAAGTACTCTCGAACGACAGATATCTTGTATCCGACGTACCAGGAAATCGCATAAGACAGAAACTTTACAGAAATATTCTACCACCGGAACAACTGAAACCATGGCCTGAACCTGGTGAAACCGATAGCGACTTAAGTTCCGAAGAAGATGCTAGTCATGATGACGACACCAACGAAGAACTTCCAGGAGGGATAGGAAGAGAAACCGACTTTTCTGTTTCAGATGAAGATCCCCTGGAGCCCATGGAACGTCAGGAGAGGCCGAGCTGTGAGATGCCTGAACGCAGCCCAGTTCAAAAATCTGAACGCCCTCGACGACAGCGATGCGCACAACAGAAGAATGATGACTACGTGTACTACTAGACAAAAAGAAACAGCGGACATTTTGTTTTGTTGAAATAATTTTGTATTTAATCGAATAATAAGTTAAATGAATAGTGTTAAATAATAAACGGCCATCATTGCAACATTATAATAATTTAAATCTTTGATATTCAAATCTGAAGCAAGAGTTTGTAACATTTTGGAACATGAAAACTCCTTTCTGTTTATTAAAAGCTAATGACTAGTTGCACCGCTCTACCTTAAATTTGAAGTTTCACTGAAACAAAAAATATCGAATCGGAATGATGAAAGCAATTTTCATGTCACATTTGACTTTCAATTCTTGATACGATATTGTTCAATCAAGCAACATTTGAAATTTAAGGGTCAGCGATGAAACTGGCCATAAATGAATTATATCTTTCCAGTATCTACGTTTAACAGAAGATTTCAAAAGTAAATATTATATTTCGGTGACATTCAATATAAAAGGAGTTTTACTGAAAACTAAGAAAATGAATAAAATATGAAAGCCGGAGTGAACAAATTTACAAACTGGAAAAAAGTGTTTATTCAGGAAAAAGAATGAAAAACTCCATCTTTGAAGTGGTCTCTCAGGAGCACACGTATTTATTCCGCTTAAAATTTGCATGCCAGAAAATTGGATCATTCCGCATATGAAAAAAAAAGATACAAATTATATGCGAGAGCTTATTCATCAGCTCTTTTGACATGTTCTTTCAGATTAGCAATTATAATCGCATAAATAATCCGTTAATAATATGACTTTATCTAAAACGCTCGAAGTGCGCTTAGCCTCAATTTGAAACAGATACCGCCTTATTACCAGTTGGAATTTAGTTCGCACTTTGTTTGTTAGATGGAAGTATGAGTCAGAAAGGGACCGCAGTAGAAAATGTAACCAGAGCGCAAAATCTTCAACATCGCGCAAAATCTTCAACATCGCGCTTCTTGTGATGAATTGTGAATTGAAGTAATGATTTAATTCAACTATTAATAGGAATGTATTGGAAGAATTTGCAATGGACGCCCAGAAAAAGTTACTACTCAATTTTTAATAGTATCGTACTTGTTTGAAATAAAAAAGTGCTCAAAAATAAAGACAATATTGGAATATATTTAAATATTTAGATTCGATTTATCATCGGAGTAAATTCTGAATTCATAAGATATCACAATTTTCTTCTGCACAAATATTGAGCTAATTAACTATCTTGGATTTAATTATTCTGAAGTAATTCTATTTGAGTTTTGCTAGTTCATCGACTCAAGGTTAACATGCGCTGCGGACCTATTCTGTGCGAACTGACATATTAGAAATCCATAAGAAATCGATAATTGAAAATAATTTATTCAAGAAGACATGAGATTATGTCCACGAATTACGGATTTATTGATCTACTATAAGTTTCCAAGTTAGTCATAGACATGACCATTCATGGCAGGGTTACGTATACAATTATTAGTACAATCTATTTATTGAATTATCAACTGTATCTATAACTTTGACACATAATAATGCCAATAATAATGAATTTTGTAGTTAGTTTCTTGTATTAACTTGTCAGTACCGTAGAATGGTGCTGTAACATGATCTGCCTATAACGATTGTAAAAAGGTTGAATGACATAATCGTTTAGAATTCGACTCACAGCTTCATATAGAGTTTCCATCAATAACATCAATATCACAATTTTTCATATATCAGCGATCTTATATTCTACTGTAGGGCTGTGAAAAATGTCAGCACATCGATAATAATTATCCATATATTTTTAATATCTTTCTACGCGCCAACTCTTATTTCTTGCGAATCAATTTTGCTTAGAAAAGATCGGAGCGATAAAGAAAATATTGTTTTCGACTATAATCTCAATATTAAGTTTTTCATTGATCTTGATTTGATATCAGTTCTTGATCACGAAAGAATAATGAGCGTGGAACTGTCTTACAGGTTAACTCTAAAACCGATTGACCAATTTTGCTCATAATCAATATACAATTTTTCCCCTTATTTTTGAAGCCTCAGCAACCAGTAAAAGTAGATGATTCGCATTTGAACTATGGTACGTTCCTACATGTATATGAAAAAATAACTAATTGTATACAATCTACTAAATCACACGTTGAAAATATGTTGAAACTTGAAAGACATCCTGGCGTAGTGATTGAGCGAAAGATAATTCTTTATAATTCAGCCTGTTTTACCATCAATACTAAATGACAATATATTACGAACAATCAATCGAACCAAATACTGGAAGCGGTGATAGATATATAAAAATAAAAGTTCTAGGTTTATTGTTGAATAGAAATGTAAATTGTGGAGAACATATAAACCAGTTATGTAAAAAAGCATCAGTAGTATGTTATACTATAAGACACTTACGAAATTCATGTAATATTAATGTCATAAAAACATACTACTTTTCGCATTTCATGTCCATTATTTCATATGGAATTATAATTTGGGGATCATCTTCTTCCCTGAGCAGACTGTTTGTGATCCAAAAACGACTAATTAGGACGATGTTCAGTTTGGATTATAATGAATCTTGTAGAACTACATTTATTACAAATAATTTATTAACTTTACCAAGCCTCTTTATATATGAAATTCTTGTCTTTATGAAAAGTAATATTTGTACTTTTACAAGAACCAAAGATATACATGACTATGATACACGTCATAATAACCTTTTGATAACTCCAAAGCATAGAACCACTTTTTTTGAAAAAAATGTACTAAGTTTAGGCCCTACTCTTTATAATATATTAAGCTCTGAATTAAAAGAAATTATTAATATCATCAAATTCAAGAAGATTCTGAAAATGTCATTAGTTAATAAATGTTATTATGATATAAGAGAATTTTGTGAAAATCCTTGTTGAGAATCTATTGTAATACTTTTTTTTTCCTTTCTGACATATCTTATATCATTCTGTATGATCTCTTAGATTAATAAATATTATTATTATTATTATTATTATTATTATCCGAATTCATACAAATAAATGTGATTAATTAGATAACAAGTAATCACCAAAAACTGTTCATTTTATAATTATTACAGAACTCATTGGTATTAAATATCTATCAGTGTATCTATACCGGACGTTTTATCAATAAAATGGAGGTAACATGTATATTATAGCGTCAAAAATATTTTCGAACGCTCACTGAAGATGTTATCTTTGATAACGGAATTGTTATACAATCTTTTATCAAAATAAAATATCACCTAAGCATACAAAAAGAATATTGCTTATTTTGTATGTAGTTATTAGTAATATTACAAAGCTGATGGGAAATTATAGTTAATAATATATTTATGGCTTTCAAACCTTTATTTTATCAATGAAATTCTATTTGCTTTATTATAGGGATGCTTTTCAGCTCGTAGCTCTGCAACATTTCTAACTTCTATCTATGAAATTTTTGTATAGAAAATTCGAAGCCAGGACAATTGATTACATGCACCTCATCCCTTGAGGATACGCTACAGATCGCAGTTCTCCACTAATTTCGATCATTATTTATTATATCGATTGATTCTTACAATAGAATGCAATTGATTTCCATAACGATTTGCTAGATAGTCATGTTTTTGTGAATAATCATTTATCTACAAAAATGTGAAGATACCTGCGCCATTAATATACCTATTAAGATTTCATGAAATTGCTATTAGTGCCATGGAATGCTAGGTGAAGTGATGGACTTCCAGTGCAGAACTGGCGCTGAGGGATCGAATTATTCAATTTTATGATCCTTGAGTATTCATATATTTGGTTTTGATATTTCGTTTTGTTAGCCCATCACTCAAATATAATAATATAATGATAATTTCACGACTTTGATCAAAGAATATTGAAGTACATAAAAATTTGAAATAATCCAGAGGCCGCGATCGAAAGTTTACACGAAAAATTGAGTGGATAGTTGATGATTTTATAAGTAAAGATGATCTTGATAGTATCTTTTGGAGTTTTATGTAGTTATATCGTATCAAAATTAGATATGGAAGATCGAAGAAATGTTTAAGAATAAATCGTGTGAATAAATATTATGTAGTTTAGTTGAAGATATTTATTTTTCTCAACTCTTTTTGTCTTGGGAATAATCCTGGAAGACAAAATAAATAATATCATCATTGTATCATACTAGTTTGTACGAACATATTTATCAAAAAGTAAAATTCAAGAAATAATTCGTATATCGGATCCAGTCCATTCAATTTATGAGCATAAGAGTATACGTCAAAATTATTATATCGATACACTACTACATTGTACTTCAATTTTCACTAGCTATTGGAAGAGTAGGATCAAAACTTCAGACCGTTATTTGAAATATGAAAAAAATGTATTACACGAAAATTAAAGATGCAGAAGAATCAGAGAGCTAATGGCGATTGAATGACTATATGACAAATGATGCTCTTCAAATGTTCAAATGCAGTGTACTATACCACGTATAGAAATGAAGACTATTGTTAATTTTTCTGTGAATTTCGATTAAGAATTAGTTTTTTTTTCCACAACTGTGCGTGAAGTATGCCTTTTTAGTCCCCAAGTTACACCAGCATAGAGACAAATTAGTTAAATTTCTGTAAGTTTATGTTTGTAGCATTTCCCACTGATCTATTCATTCAGATATTTTTCAAGTCCAAATAGAAACTGCCTTCTGTGTCCTCTTACTGCTAGCTCAATAATGGTCAAAATAAGGAGATAGAGGGCTGTAAACGAATATTTTATGCAATATGTGTGTAAACAACTATTTATGATATTAGGGCAAGTGTTTGATATTGTTAACCTTATGTCATAAAGCTCAACTTTTCACTCTTATTGCGTATTTTAATATAGTTCCAAACATAATTGAACTTAAGACAAATTTGAATTCAATATCCATCAGTCAATTTAGAATGAAAATATTTTTCATAATAACTATCATGAAAAATTGCAATTATACTGATTGTCATCTGGTTGATGTTAATGTATGAAAAAGCAATCTTTGGGATACAGCAAAGTGAATAATGTAATGTGTAATAATATGCAAAATTCAGGAGCCTCGAAAACACAAAATTTCTAATTCTCTAAATTTTTACAAAAATAGTTATTTGTGTATCAAGGCCGTAAAGGTTATCTTTTTTGGTCGAATCTGTTGTTTGCGGCCGAAGCGTAGCTGAGGCTGCAATTCAGGTGAGACCAAAAAAGAACTGTAGGCCGAGGTGCACACAACGTTTTTTAGGCGATCATTACGAAATAATTCAAAATCACATCATTTTATCTATTTATTTCTAAAACATTGCAATTTCAAATCTTAGTTGCCGTTGAAATTGTTTTATTTTATTGCCTCCTATCAAGTTGACATTTAACAAAAAATGCGTATTTATTTTTTGAATTGCAAGAACTACAGAGGTTGACGGAACAATATATATACTATTTAAGCGAAAACTGTTTCTTAAAGAGTTCTTCAAACTGCCCATATAGGTAAATATAAAGTGTTTATAAAATAAATATGTTTTATTGGGTATAAGTTCTGTAATTTATTAGAAACACAACGTTTCAACAGCAAAGTGCTGCCTTTTTCAAGTGAAAAGAAATATTTCTTTTCACTTGAAAAAGGCAGCACTTTGCTGTTGAAACGTTGTGTTTCTAATAAATTACAGATCTTATACCCAATAAAACATATTTATTTATAAAATGAGTTCTGAAATGTTTATGAAATATTTTTTGACAGATCAGTCCCAAAAAGTGATATTTGACAGATCAGTCCCAAAAAGTAAAATTTGACAGATCAGTCCCAAAAAGTGAAACTTCACGGCCGCAATAGAAACCATAAAAACACCTTTTTTGTCATGATCGCCTAAAAAATACATTATGTAAGGCATGGTACTGTAGCAAGTAGACGAATCATTATGTAAAAAGATTGTTTGTTCTCTATTTGATTTCCTTTTTTTCCCTCTGTTAGTACATCATAGTCGTAATTTTCTATATTTTTTCCTGCCAAAATCTCTTCTGTTTGTCATCAAACGTTATGTTCATAGTTCTTGATATGTCCACAGCGCTGCGATCGCGTGATAAAGATGATCGTGGCTGCCTACGGTAGCAGTAGTAATAGCAGAGATCACAGTATAGCGGTGTGTAAAAGAGAAAATAAAATGTGAGAGTAATCGTGAAAGATATGATTATTTGATATCATTTTCCGCAAGTTTGGTTTTGAAACATGACTGATTTAGAAATGATTCGGAATAATTTTTGTTGGCTCCACGAGGATTCCATTAATAGAAATGCATAGATGTTTGATATTATTTTATTCATGATGACGAAGAAACAATACATTGTTATTTGAAATTAGTATATAGAATTAAAGTTCTAAACTGACAGTTATTGTAAAAAAAAATATTCAGAAGTCTTAATAAGAGATTATTTATTTCAGAATGAGGACATTTCGCCTTTCGACTGATTATTTGCACGATCGTATGATTTTTAGTACTAACATGCTTTATGAATTGCTTCCTTTTTCTGCGCATGACAGCCCTAGTAGAGTTGAGGTCTCAAATTTATGCGTACTCGTTTCAATTTAATCATTCTGGTAGATTCGGAATCTCAATATGTGCGACGATCTCAGATCGCGTACAACGGAGCAGCATTCGAGAAAACTTTTATGCACCAGAACTACTTTTGGAACATACAGGCAGTGAACTCATAATGCCTATGTATGATTTTAATATTTGAACTTGTAGTACTCCTTCAGTAAATCATTAATACTGGTCCAAATTTGAATCAGGATCCATTAGATTCATACGTCACAGACTTGAAGTGAACCGCGCGCAAACATTATTGAGTCACTGGCCTGACAGATTATGCGAATATTGCCTACAACTGTCAGTTTTAATGCAACATTATACTGTACGTCAAATGGATATAATGGTTATTTATGTATCTAGTGTCCGAAATTATAATTTGGTGTTTGAGAATTAAAGTTTTTGTCGATGCGTTAGCCAAGACACAAATCATTGAATGAATACTAAAATGAATATCAACCATAATATTTATTCCGATTGATATTGACCTCGCAAAATTGAGTCCAATAAATAGTACAATTATTACAGGGATGCAAATCAGGGATTTTCAAATAACGGTATACCACACTGACTCTTTTGCTTTTTTTGTACATATTCGGATGGGCGGGTTTTTATCATAGATAGAGAAAGTCTGAATGTGATCTGGTCTTGAATTATCGACTTTGGGAAAACTCTCTCGAAAATGTTTCAATATTCCTGAATATAATTTTTGGCAAATACTGGCTCACTCGCTCTAGTTTAGGATATAATTCCACATACACCTAGTCATTCTCACACACTCAAATACATCCTTTATTTTGAGCTTCCCAAAATCATCAATTCCTATCAAAATCTCGAGTTTGAAAGTGAAGAGAGAACGCCAAATAATTATCGCTCCAATTCTGGAAACAGAATTGTACTGGATATTCAACTCCAGTGATAGATTACCACTTTTGATATCAGGATTTCAAATACTTATTAGATATTCAACTTCGTTCCAATGAATTATAATTTTTTTGAATTGTAAGAAATGGGAAACAACTGATCAATTTGCATTGAAATATATTATGCCTGCAGCATGTTTAAGTCTCCTAGATATGTCTGAATTTCAATCACTCTTCATGACAGACTTATTTAGAATTTAGAGCATAACGAATTAGCATGTTGCCATATTCTTGCATTCAGTAATAACACAAATATGATTACTTCAGCTCAAAAAGAGTAGCATGAATTATTGTTGAAAATTTCTCTTCTTCTTTTTTCTTATTATTCTCTACTTGGTCAGAATACATCAGCATTTAGTTCCTATTTTGAATGACTAGTTGGTATTTATACAAAATAATACAAAATATATACGTAATATTATTAGTCAGAATTACAAAGTATGATAATTTGTATTCATTTTGAATAAGTGGTCCATTTCATGAAAAATGTTTAACTGAATTAAGGTCCGGACTGCATCTATCCGTTTTGTTCCGGACCGAAAAGGTATAATCTTCGATGCGAGACGTACGCAAACCGTGTTTCAAGGGAATACTTGTATTCTATATTTGTCAACTGCACAAAATTTGAGAGCATTCGATTCTGACAAATGGTATATGCTTTGGGTAATCCGATTTTCCGAAATGAAAATTTGAGAAGTCGTTAGAAGATTAATACAAACACGTTTAGGGAAGTTTGTTTTGGATTTATTTTCTGCCTCGTTTTCAACATTATCTATCGCAGCAATCTAACATTCAAGATTGTGCCTAGTAGAGTGAGGAATTATACCCGTACATTGTGATCGACAACTTTATGAATCCGATGTTTTTTAATGCTAGATGAAACGGACTTATGGACCTACAAATAGGTTAATTCTGGGTCTTACAAAAGCTTTCATGATCATTATAATCAACTGATATATTTGAGACAAAAGAATTATAAATTGTATGGCATCTACTGTCGTTCCTCGTTGAGAGTATACCGATTGAATGAACAATATTTTAGGGCCGTTTGACAAGGTACATTATATGCTGCTTTTTGCCTTGCATTTTGGTTATCCATTTTGACGCAAAGGAAACCTTAATTAAAAAAACTGTGCAGTGCACTCTGAGTATATACATGACAGCGTGTATTTTTCTTTGCTTCAAGATATAGAATCAAAATGCAAAGCAAAATGCAGAATTTAATGCACCGTATCAAAAAACTCTCAAGAACTAAAAATGAAATCCTTGGTGGTACCACATCGAGTCGACATTGACATATTGCCATCTCGACTTGAACTTCCACTCATCATCATCTGGATTATATTTTTCAGAGGAATAGTCTGATCTGAACTCTGTCATGTCCGTATAATAAATCCTAATCGGAAATTAGTTTCGCTTGCATGGTGGATTGTTAGGAATATCAAGTCAATGTCAATTTGTTGTGGTTGACATTAATTTATCTATAGTGAATTAAATATCCATTTTTGATGTATTCTTGCTTTTCGTTTGTTCATTTTCAACATTATTGAATGTAATCTATTCAATTTGAATTAGAAATTTGAAAGCCAAGTGCACGGTTAGCAGTAATTTTGTGCTCCTTCTATGTACTTCTTCACACGGTGTCATCTTGTGGCACAATTATACATCTTGTGACAAAATTACATCTGTAATTCAGAAACAATTTACGGGAGAATGAGAAGTCACAAAATTGAGCTCAATTTAATTTAGAAGATCATTGCTATAATCTGAATTTTAGAATAACCGATTCATAGTGCCGCTTTAAACGACCCACATATTGATACTAATTAACTTATTATCACCGTGCATATAATTTCTTTCCTATCTTCCTTATCCTGGAGTAGAATAAGATAGATGCACAGCGGTTTAACTAGTTCTGTTGGATTGACCTCACAGTAAGCAAATATTAGAAATATTGAATTCATTCGTTTTGATATATTTTGATGAGATATCAAAACAAAATCTAACAAAAAGTACTAGGCTGATATTTTTGATCCAACAGAATCACATCTTATATATTACGGCTCTATGACGAAAATTCGGCATGGAATGAGATTCTGATAGTATCTAATTAAGGACCGGATTAGTTTCTATGCGGGCAGCTCTTTTCTTGATATACATAATATTATATACTTAATACATACATGCGCCTTTCAAAAATACAGTCATTTCGCTTAATTTTGCCACCAGTTAATCGGGGAATCCGCTTAGATCAAATTTTAAGTAACGAAAACCAAACTAAGAATAAGAAGCTAACAGTTATTCATATCGCTTACTTGAGCAACAATTCGTTCAATTAAGATAGTAGATTTGAGGAATCAGTTCTTGTTTATAATATTCTGTGTAAAAGATGATCTCGGCATGGGAATACCGACCATCACGGAGTGATATCAAGTAAGCGCAGGCGCATCGATGTGGCCACGTATATCTATACTCTCGTAGGCTGCGTGTATGAACGTGTTGATATGGAATGCGCGCATGCGCTCTATTAGAGAATAGATTGCATTTGTATGTTCAGTAAGCATGTGCACAAATGTAATCTAATTTGCAGATCATTTTATCGTGTTAATTATATCTAAAATATCTATATCACAAATACATCAATATTCAAAACATAAATATGTACATTTATCTTTTAATCTATCAGTTCAATATTTTATTTATTGTTTTGAATTTATTATATGACTGATTTCATTTTGGGAAAGAAAGTCGAAGAATAAAAGAGAGAATAAAGAATAGCTTGAGAAGCTTCGCTCCTGTTGTACGTCCACTGACCGACACACACGTTTATTCTTTCTCTTCTTCTTCTTCAAGATTTATATTCTCTTCTTATAACGTATATACATATATGAAACTTTGTTTGAAAAATATCGGAGAAATATAATTGTTCAATTTTATGTGAACTTGGCTTTACTGTGTCGCTTGATTGGTCACAAAATGTTGACTGTGTTTGGGCAGTAACGAATATTGAATAATGTATGTTTTAAAATTCTTACTGGAATCGTCTCTACATTTGTTACAGCTACATATTGAAACTCAATAATCTACAGAAACGTGAAACTTTCAAGAAAATTCATAATCTATGCATGTTGAGAATTTTATGCAATAAAAAACTACTTTTGATTTTGAATTCTGTATATTTTATTCGAAACTTTAACGTTTCGAATAAAATATACACAATTTGAAATCAAAAGTGGTTTTTAATCAAAAAAATTGACAAAAGTGCTCCTTGATTAGTCCATTTTATTAATTATATTATTTATTTGGTTCTAATATGTTTGTATTTATAATTGGTAAAAGTACAGTGCAATCAAAATCGCATTAAAATTATTTTCAAGTTATAAGAAAAGTGAGTTTGATACGATCTTCACTGCATATAATAAAAAATTTCATGTTAACTTTTCTGTCAATACCACAACATGACTTGTAGGTTCATTTACATGATATTCTCACAATTTCATCGATCCTTCTTGAACATATAACTCAGTTTATATTGATCATGGTCTTAATGATAGTTTAGTTTCGCAACCAACTTAAACGTGAATAGGAATTGTTTCACAATATTTCAATAAGTTAACTACAAACTGATTCTCCTACTGTTGATATAAGTCAATCCAAAGAATCATACTGTTTCAACTATTATAACTGTGGATCTCTTATAACTTACATTATCAAGTGGGATAACTGTCAACTATTTGTGTAGAATTGGACTTATGTTCTCTGATCGGACTTACGACCAAATTGTATATGAATCAATTGAGTATTTGATTTTCAATAGGATGCCAGACTTTATAAATGCAGGGTCCTGTCTTAAGTGATGAAAACAAGGCAAATTATTGTCAAGTTTTTGACGCAACTTCCCTAATGGACCCTACGATTGGAACTAGTATCAATTTTTCAAGTAATTTTGTTCGCTTGGAATCGCGCTAGGTACCACGCTGGCTCCGATGCTTAAAACTTGGTCCGCCGCTTAATGATGTGCTTGCCACGCTACTTGTTTTACAAGATAGATCCGATGCAATTCTTCGCAGTAGCTTCGCTGCTGGCTGCTATCCATGACCAAACAGAACGGGCAACACGCCACACTGACTTGTATTTCGTGAGGTTTTGAGGAATAGTTACACTGAAGACTTGCATATTCGGTTATTTATAATTGATTAAATGATTTTGACGATTTTCTACAATTAACTAGACGACATAGCGAGCTCAATAAAACAATGGAAACAATTTATTGTAAAGAATTGATGTATTGCAAGTATACTTTCAACGTTAAAAAGGTAAACATGAGAGAAAGCTTTCCTGCATCCTACACAGAGAACCAAGTGGTAAGAATAATTTGAATAGTATCCTCAACAACCTGAAGTGGTCGATGTGATGCTAATTGGTATAGTGTTGCAGCTTTAAATTGTAAAATCTGACTATTTAATTGATAACTGGTACCACTTGCAATTGTATAACAAAATAACGTCCAGTGTCAAAATTTTGAGGTGAGGAAATGTATCTAGTTACATAGTTAAAGCAAATGACTCCAAACTATTTCTTATCAATCAAACTCTTGAAGTCACTCATGTTGGGCTGAACCCAGTGTATTAAAAAGTGCTCATATGTAACAATGCTTGTAGGCTAGCTTGCTACGCTCGCGCTTTCGAACAACATCTCTTATATTATCGATTTGCATCGCGCGTGCATGTAAAACAGAACTTGAGCCCGGAACAGCCGGAAAGGAATGAGGGATGCATTGAACTTTTTATGTTGAACCGAAATCCAGTCTATAAATTTATGTGTAAAAATGGACCTGAGTTAGCTTGCTATGCTCGCGTTTTCAAAACACATCCCTGAATATTACTTAATTGCGCTGCGCATGTCTGTGGGACGATACTTCACCCCGAGACAGCCCAGAAGGGTGCACTGAGCTTCTTATGTTGCGCCTATTTGGTAATCATTCACCTAATTTTGGTCTTTGAATACAAGTTGAAGTGCAGTCATAATTAAAACCGCTAGAACCATTGTAAATTCAGACTTTCTTCTTTTTGTATATGTTTCGCTGATCTCGGTATTTTTTGATGGTCATAATATTTGATTTCATACAGAGCTGGATCCATATATGGGCTTTTTGGGCTGCAGCCCAGAGCCTCGTGGATTGGCTATTTTAAAGTCATATAGAATGAATATAATATACTGTCCTTATTTTTTTCGTATACCGTACATATCACTATGGAGAACAGGTTTTTGACAAAATGGCAAGTTTGACTAATTGAGTAGACCTCCAAAAAGGGTTATTCCAGGGTCTCACAAATTTCCGGTCCGCCCTTGATTCCATATAATATTTATATCCACATTATGCGTGCACACTTAATTCACCGACAGATTTAATTCAATGCCAGATAATAAACAATTGTTGCGTTGATAAATTTTTCCAGTACAAAAAATATCTAAATCAAGCAGAATTAATCATAAAAATATTATAATAGAAATATATCGTAGATATTTTCTACAATGAAATATAAATTTATTAATAATAAATAGATTCTTTTGGTTTTAATTTTATATATTCATATTTATTTTGACGTTTTTTTTCTGAAGAAGACTTTCGGATAGAAAGTCGAAAAGTCAAAATAAAAATAAATATACAGAATTAAAACCAAAAAAATCTATTTATTATAATATAATTCTGAAAACATGTATAGATCATCTGAATTTATTGTTTAAACATTTTTTTTGTTGAATTCGTCAGTTATCTGATGAAATTCTTGCTAGATGCGACAATATTAGGTCATTAATACAGTAATTCCGAATCAGATCATCTGGTTATGACGTCAAACTATTGTGTGAGTAGATTGATCAGAAACACAATCTGGCAGAGAAAATAAAATCTTCCGAACTATTTCTTCATTTTATTCAGTGAGAGAGAGGACTGAGACTTCTAATTGATTTTTTTTCATTAGGATATATAAAATTGCGAGCGGAATAAATATTTGATTAAAAAATAGACTAGGTTATTATTATTCTTCAACTTATTAAAAAAATAGTTAGATCATTCAGCAGAACACCAACGCCACCATTCATCCTATTCTAAGACGTTTTCTTTTTGGAACATTTCTAAAATTTTTGTAAGGGAATAATTTGCTGGAAGTCAGTTCAAAATAGAAGATACGCTGCGCGATAGTTTCTTCAAACTTAGATGACATTTTGTCTTTAAAAGGCAAGATTTTAGACTTTGTTCAATCCTAATGCTGCATTCGTAATACAAAATTAGTGGTTAATCTTAGTACTTATGGTGAGTGTTAGACTTTTGAGGAATGTTATGATGATCTTGTGTTCACAACAACAAAATCAACCCAACGATGCCCTACATTAATCGAGGCTAGCGCAAGAGTTTTAAGTCTCAAAATTTTTTGGCTAGTAGCTAGTGCGGCTGCAGGCAATCACAAGCTGAAAGAGAAGCGATAAGTTAATTTGATTTTCAAATTATTCATTCTTCAAAAGTTGTCAATTTTACTAGTAGAATTTATTAGGAATGAAGCGTCATAATATTGAAATAGTTGATTTCTTGAAAATACAGAAAAAAACAACATTACCGGGAATAGCTTGATTGATAAAGACTTGATTTTTTTCAGTGGATCATGGTTATTCCATCGTTTTCAAATACTAAATGTGTTCTTCACTAAAAGTTGATTCAAGCTACGACTACAGACATTTTCTATCAATAAGAGCTAGTTTTCGCATTATTAATGACAAGCGTTAATTTGGATTATTATGAGCGCTTGTTTCAAAACTTGAAGTATAAATGCAAAACAGTTTCGTACGTATGCTTTAGTCTCTTGAATGTCATATTTGACGATGTCAATCGAACTATTTGTCGTTACAGAATGTTATCGACAAAAAAATATATCATTTAGATCTCAACTTTTTACAATGGATGGTAACTTTTTATAAATCTGGAATAATCTCTATGATTTTTCATCTCTACTTTTTAACAATGTATAATGAACCGTGCGGCTTCAATATTTTTGCTGTGAATACTTCCTTGTTAACTGGCTCAGCATTCGAATAATCTTCACTGAGCACTAATGTGAGTTCGCACCCTTCTAAGAGCATTGATATTTGCCATTGTTCGCTATGATCGTAGTATTTTTAAGATGTTAGATACAACAATATGTTCTTATGTATCCATTTGTATAGAGGAATATCCTTGATATATTCTTCAATATCCTATACAGTACACTTTTATAATTCTGATGGTCTTTACTCCGAAAATTAGTTTTGTAGTTTTGGAATTCCAACCGAAAGTAGATTTTCACGATAAAGGCTGATCCAAAGCTTTGTTACAATAAATTGTAATTTACCTCGATTGAAAGTTAATGCATGAAAGCAGAACATAATGAATATAACAATAGTTATATTAGAACTGAGTATTATATTTTTCCATCAAGAAAAACAAAGCTTCCATTGTTCTGTACGGATATGAGAGAGTTAAATTCACTTACAATACATCAATAATTTAAAGCAAAATAATATTTCGGAGTACAGTTGCATCGGAGATGCAAGAACTGATTTTTCGTGCTTGCGGGCGAACCGCAAGGGACGTGGCATATTTTTCTTCACAAAGAAATTTCTTTGAGACGACTTGGTAAAAGCAACTTTGATCCGCAGTTATATTCACAATGTACTATAGAGTTTTAAAATTTTGTCATCTGAAAGCAAGGCTGATTTCAATGAAAGAATAGTGGATTTTTTAGTTTATAAATTACAATATTTCGAAAATGTATAGATAACCGTTAATGGGAATGAGTAAGTACTGCAGACAAGACAAAATTTTTTTTTTTTTGCCAAACAGTCAAGAATGGAGCTTATACAAAAAATAAAAGAAACGTGCCTAGGTGGGAAGAAACTACTCATTTTTCTATTTCAAATGTTATCTTCGATATTTAGTTGTTCAAGATTTGAGTTTTTGAAATGCAAGAAATCGATAAAGATTCAATTTTCGCCATTATCACATTCTTGGGAAATCTAAGCAATTATAAAAGAGACTCTCTAAGAAAAATGGTATTTCCCTCTACGCATTCGGTGACACATTTCAAATTTTGGGAGGATACTCGCTGAATTCGTTGTAGTTTCACAAATCTGTGAGACTTCAGCACATATACTTTCTAAAATCTAATGGAAATATAATTTCAGATGTCATCAATTCTAGTATGATTATAGGTACTGACACTGACACATCCCACGAATATTCTTCAATATCTACTCCGTTTTTTATTTATTCCTATTATTCCTTGAAAAAATTATTCAAAGTTTCAATGAGATTTTTTTGAGGATATATCCAAGCTGGTAACAGTAATTTGTGTTTTGTATTTAGTTCAATGAAATTTCAAATTCTATTATTTTCCGGGAAATGCCTGATATGTATTTCACTTTTAAATCGGCACTTAGGAACACAGAAGTTTTCTCCTTCATTTTCGTCTCATTTTAATAATATTAAAGCAATTTTCACATAGTACTTAAATGTGCATTAGGTACGATGAAGTCGTTGTGTATATGAACTGATGCGTTTAAGGTAGTTCTAGCCGGATTCAGAGCTAGAAGTTTCTACTTGTGTCTTAAAAAATAATTCATGGTCCTGGTATTTATTTAGTAGAAATTGTATTTAGAAGTATTCATTATTAGAATATATTTTCTATTAAATGCGTAAAATATTAATATTTATTGTTAAAAAACATAATTAGCAGTATCATCTTTTAGTGCTGAGAGAAACTTTTGTTGTTTTTGTACTAAACAGAGGTGTATGTGTGTATATCTACGTATACGTATACGAACAGCATTCACATATACAACGATAGAAAAACGTGGCAACGCTGTAGTAGAGTGCAGCATAGCGCCAGCTGGAGTGATGCTTTCAAACTTGGGACCTAAACAGTGTGTGTCTGCGCCCAACGTGGGGCGTGTTTTGTTATCGATTTGTCATTTTGCTATCGGTTTGCGATATTTATCATCGGTTGGACTTGTTTATTTATTATTATCGGGTTATTTCTATTATCGGTTGGATCCATTTATTTATTATCATCGGGTTCAATTTATTTAATTTTTAGAAAACTTATTTATCTATTATTAGGTTGTTATTCTTTATCGTTAAATCATTCATTAATTTCTTCATTCGTTGACCATTCATTCATACATTTATTCATTCATTTATTATTGACTATTTACCTCTAGGTATTTTTTTTTTTAAATACAAGTAATTGGAAGAAACATACTTACAAAATGGAGAAAATGCTATCATAGATCTATTATCTAAAAAAAATAAAGATAGGAGAATCTTGGTAAGAGTCAAAAAAACTCTCAGATATATAATTGATTTTTTTAAAAACAATCATAAATAAATTTCAATTTCTTTTCAAATTTTTAAACATTTATCTTTCATAGAATTACAAACAGAAAATATAGATTTTAGAAGATTTGAATTTGAAGTTGACAGGACGAAGACTTGGGAATTTGGCGGTACAAAACATGTTGAGTGACGTAAGCTACGTTGCCAGCTCTATTCAGCTTTCACAAAACTATGAGATTCTTTTGACTTTCAGTAGCAATTTTCTCCTCAAGTACGTGGTAAATAGTGTTGAAAAAAATACACAGGGCTCTTAAAGATTTCATTAGATGATTACTATTTTTATATAGATATTTGTCGACTCAGTTTTGCGTAAGAAATAAAAACATGCATTCAGAGGCATATTAAAATGGCTTCTTTCATATGGCCAATGTTAAATATGTTATTTTTAAACACGATTTATTCATAAACCGTATGGATGAACTCGTTGAGATTCCGGTTATAATTATAAAATATAATGAAGAATATATTTTCAAAATTTTAAAGGAATCTATCGAAAAGTGATAAGTGCCTAGAACTACCTTAACATTACCGCTGAGTATTTTAACCGCCAAGAACCGTGAAATATGAATTACCATCTAATATTAACAGGCTCCGGTGAGTGTTCAATTCAAAATTTTTTTTATTTATCACATAAAATGTTACAGTTCTTCGTCATTCTCTGTCAGTTCCAGGAAAAATTGTATTAGTGATTATTATCTAGCAGAAATTGGATAAAAATTTTGGCTGATGAGGGTAGAAAAAGATAACACAGGATGAAGATTATTACATACATTATTTTTAGATTGAGAGAATACTACATCATATTGAAATTTACCAATTTGAATCTGTGAACTACCTCAAATTTTCATAATCTGTGCCTGGACACAGTGATTTTAGAGTTGCATCAGTCACAAAACACATTATGAAGAATATTTTGCGTATATTATTACTATCTCTTCTTCATGGGAAAGAAGAGTTCCAGCATATTAATTGAATGGTATAACAACCAAATGCGCAAAATTAATTAAAGGATAAAAAAGTTACACGAATCTGTTCTGTATTCAAGCCATAGTTGCATCTACTATTATAATCATGAATTCATGATTGACATCTCCAGAAGATCATTGAGAAGGTTTTCTTACATTGTACTTCTAGTCTGAAAAAGAGAGTTTCAAGAGCTTATTTACCTATCACGAGATTCGCGGGGCTTGGATATATATATATATATATATATATATATATATATATATATATATATATATATATATATATATACATATATATATATATATATATATATATATATATATATATATATATATATATATATATATATATATATATATATATATATATATATATATATATATATATATATATATATATATATATATATATATATATCGTGAGTGCGAATGGCCGAGCGTGTTTGTTCACCTATACATGCTGTAATGCCATTTGACCAAGAGGTCGCAGGTTCGAATCCACTCACCGACAATGTATGATATGTCGTAAAAATAAAAAATGCAGCTACTTGCATCACCACACTCGGGTGCTACAGGTTGCCAGCCTATACACCTTAAAATATGTAGCAATGGCACGAAATTCTGATCGGCAGTACGGTGGTGTTATACTGCGGCTCGGTGATACCGTTTAGAAAGGCCTAGGCCCTTACAAGGGCTGTTGCGCCATTGATGATGATGATATATATATATATATATATATATATATATATATATATATATATATATATATATATATATATATATATATATATATATATATATATATATATACATATATATATAATATATATATATATATATATATATATACATATATATATATATATATATATATATATATATATATATATATATATATATATATATATATATATATATATATATATATATATATATATATATATATATATATATATATATATATATATATATATATATATGTTTATGATCATCAAAGTACAAACATATAGGTAATAACAATCATTGCTATTCGACTGAAATTCCAAGAACATAGATGAACGTTTACTGCCCAAAAGTAGTAAGTTTAAGTTTTTGAAGCACCTTTTAATTGGCAGTAGGAGTAATAGTTTAAAAAATTCATATACATTCAATTAAGGTCTCTCCCATGTTCTTGAGGACTACAAGTACATATGACAATGCGAATCCACCTGATGGTTTCAGTAACTAATTATCTTAGTTAAAAGTAATAAAATGTGATGAAACATCTTTGACAACAGTTATTCTCTTATTATAGTCATGTAAATAAGATCTTGCAACAGTAGTTTCTTGTTGAAATAAATTTATGATGAAACTACTTATTGGAATCCGAGCAAAATGGGAACGGTATAAACTATTTTATTTAATACCTATTCATAAAAATACAGGTTGTATTGTACTTGTGTAAACTGTTGTTGATCATTTAATAAAAGAAGTGACGGTACCTGTAAGGCAGTCAAGGATAAGAATTTGGCCAAGGCAGTAAATTTGCTTTTCTATCGTGCAGAACATACAATGCTAGTATTCCAGCTTTATTTAACAGCGAACCACAATGAGCCTGATAATATTATTATGGAATGAATGATATTCATCATGAGTAATTTAATAGGACATTAATAATTGTGAAGTGGTGGAAAACACAGCAGATCATAGCCACCTATGTTCAACTAATAGCCTTATCAAATGTCTTGTCGGTATCAAAAGATAAACAAACATATAAAATGATTCGAGATGTTCTAAGAGAGGTGTTAGATGAGATGATTTATCGAATTCGTAATTAGTTGCTCAATAATAACAGTCACTGGTAGTGTTTCACAAGAATCAAGAAATAGTCTTGATCTTGTCTTGAAATCAAGACAAGACCAAGACAAGAAGTATTTTTTATTTCCCAAGACAAAACAAGAGACTACTATCAAGAATTAAGATTTCTTAACAAGAAATCTTGATATCTTGACAATAAATTTGCCAAAACCGCATATTTATTAATCTTGAATCAAAATATTACAATCTGCTGTGGCCATTACAGTTTTTCTTAAACAATAAATTTCATGGCCAGTTTTATCGCTGTTTCATGGATTTAGGAGTGTCATACCAACTTTCAAAGTTACATTTGTCATTGTCAAACTGACAGTTCAAAGTGACAGCGCCATTTTCAATGTGACTGCTATCATTGTCGAAGTGACAGCTGTCATAGTCAAAATGACAGCTGTAATTGTTATGCTAACAGATAGCGGCTATATTCTAGTCCTCATAATATAAGTATTTCTGAAAATGGGAAGTACTTTTCTCTATTTTCTGGTTTAAAAAGCTTATTTATAAATTTCAATCTAGCTTTTTGATAAAAAAACTCGAATATCAAGTTTCAGTCAAAAATTCGTACGGGCTCTTCAATTATTATGCTGTCATTAATTTTATTGGAAAAATTTTCTAACACAGGTTGTAGTGTGAATATTTATTTTATAAACTCGGATGAGCACAATATCGCTCACAGTTACTCGTATTAAATGAATTTCTCTCCTAGCTCACGCTCCTATATACCTAATCCAACATTCAGTTGGTGCCTGGCAACCACCAAACATCTAGTAACCGTAGGCTATCAATCACGTCCGACAATTGAACATCGACTTGGTCAATACTAACTAGGATTAGGTACAGTTATAGCGAATTCAAATGAATATTTATGTGGGCTTATTACTTGGAATATTTCACATTTGTGACAATACTTTCAGACAGACAGACCAATCGATTCCATTTAAACTTATGTTTCTTGCGTTCAGTAGGGTCTGAAATGTGAAAATTCATTAGTCTCGAACTATCAAAAAATCACAATTTCAATACTTTTCCTATTATTTATAGATCGCGAAACTGAAAAGCAGAGCCGGAACTAGGGTATTGGCCGCCCGTGGCGAATCATAAAATTGCGCCCCTATTTTTATGTAGAGAATTATTATGAATATTAAGCAAAAAGGATATAACACAAAAAAAATATGTATATTCTTCAATCCAAGTGGTGACATAGTGAGACCAAAATTATAATCAATCAGGTACATTAAATATTTCTTATATCTTAAATAATTAATTGATTGCATATTTCAAAGTGGCAGCTGTCATTGTCAATGGGATATCTGTCATTGTCAGATTGACAGCTGTCAGTGTAAAAGTGACAGCTGTTATTGTCAAAATGACATCTGTTATTGTCAAGTGACAGCTGTCATTGTCAAAGTGACAACTGTCATTGTCAAAGTGATAACTGTCAATGTCAAAGTGACAGATGACATTTATATTTCAGTCCTACAAAAAAAAATGAGTATTTTTGAAAATAAAGAATCCTCTTCTAGATTTTCGAAATCTTCAGTCCATTGGAACATACGTTTTTGATCGGCGGAAGTGTGATTTGCAGATGGTAACTTGGATTCCACTAATTATTTATTCTTGATATCTACTAATTTTATCTTCCTGAGGGCTCTAAATTGATATCAAACTAGACATCATTCAAATAATTTGTGAAAGAAACAATTGCCAATCGCTTAAATATACTCTTTGACACTTTTACTAGAATTATCTCCGCAAGAGCTTCAATTTGATACCATACACGATAGAGCCAAATTACTTATTCAAAAACAAAAACAGTTGACGAATGTTTGCATGTGATGTCTAAATATAAGTGATATTAATTCTAATTTCACACTATGATTCTCATTATTTCTTTTCTTCAGAAATGATTAAAAAATTTAATAATGACGAATGAACCGCTGATAATTCCGAAAAATGTTTCAGATAAATGTTATGCCAAATTATTTGAGGATCAATTTTAGTTATTTCATAATTGATGATAAATACTACCGTTTCTAAAATAAACACAAAAAACTAATAAGCTCCTGAAATAAGGTTTTAGTAGCACTGGTTGAAAAAAGCTAATCTATGAACTTGAACCTAGCTTATTGATGAAGAACTTAATAATGAAATTAAATTCGGAAATTCGTATGCGTCCTCAAGTTATCGGGCTTCCATACAGACTGACGACGGACCGACAGACAGACCGACTTTTTATTAAAACTATCTCTTTTGAGTTTGAGGGTCTAAAATGTGAAGACAATTTTCTCTTTTATTTTCAGAAATTGAGCACCTGACGGTTTTTTGAGTGACATACTGTTATCTAGTTGAATAAAAATGTTCTATTTTGAAAACAAAATGATACCACGATATGAAAATATACTTACTTGCAGGAAATACCAGAATAAATTGATTTTGAACAATAGATGAAATGTTAAAAGTCAAAAATATATTCTTCTTCAACAAATCAAGCGTAGCGAGTGGCTCGGCATTCTTAACACAATGCACGAAATGCAGAAGCTAGACTATTTGCTGTAATGTATTTCTCTAATAGCCAATATAAACCCAAGTAAAATTATATAGTTAACCTCAAAATGAGATGGGTAGTAGGTAGTATAACGGTAGAAGCTTTCTCACTCAAATCCCGTCATAAAACATTTCTTGAAAGTGAATTCAAATAATTTTTTTAATGCGGTTTGTAAAATTTTGCGCCCTCTAGGAGTTTGCGCTCGTGGCAGGGGCCACCTTCGCCACGCTCTAGTTCCGGCTCTGCTGAAAAGTATCTATGACTATGATTTTCAAAACAAATATTTGATACATATCGAAAGTATGAGTCGTCAAGTTTCGGTGATTGAATCGTTCATGTATTAGAGGAGAAATGTTTTGGTAGATTCCCCAATACTCTAAGTTGTTAACTCTTTTGCTATATAATATAACAAATAATAATTGCAAATACTGATTAAACATGAAATAGACAGACTTTTCATTTATTTCTATTGGTGGCAATCTTAGAAAACGTTGCTAGAATCGATTCATAACATAACTGACAGGGAGGATAAAGGGTAAACACTAACGTTAAATTGAGTAATGTCAAGATCAAGAAATATCAAGAATTCTTGAAACAAGACAAGAAATGCGTCGCCAAGAGATGGACAAGACAAGAAATTTTAATTTTCTTGTCTTGAAAATCAAGATAAGACAAGAAATCTTGTCTTGATGAAACACTAGTCACTAGTTCTTCAGGCGTAGTGATTAAGGTTTTTTTTGTATCTCATATGTCACATTTCACACTAGTACAATAAAATACTATAAAGACGATAAAACACAGGAATTCACATGAGAATCTAATCCATAATAATATGAAATATTTCAACAACTCTTTGGCCCGGTTGTACAATCTAAGTTTATCCACAGCTTAGTTGAACGGAGCTCATTTACCATGGTTACAATTACTGAAATAATTGTAACCGTGGAAATTAAACTCAGCTCAGCTAAACTGTGAATAAGCTTAGATTGTACAACCGGGCCTTAGTCACATAAAATATAAACATGTCATTATTTCAATCAATCAGTGGTCAAAATGATGAGTGCCTTTGACTTAGAAACAATGAGAGATTCTGCCTTTGATAATTGTATGACATAAGTTTCAGTGAAAGAATATCTTCTCAACCCAGTGGCTCTCAAGCTAAAATATGAGGCTCCTATCTTTTTTAGGTAAGTTATGTTTTTTTTGTACAAGATTTGAGGAGTATGGATTTATGAAGTGTCAGAAATGTCTGAAGTGAGTGAATAGATACCGACTTACTTCTGATCAGAGTAATATAAGTATATATATATAAGACGGCTGTTGAAGATTTATTTATTAGATGAATAGTGTTTTGTTTACAGAATTGAGGTTGGCAGACCTATCATATATGTGGGACATGAAATGCGTGCTTGAATATATCTCCTGATAGTATCTATGGTTGCATGATCTCTTTTATGCTCAAAAATATTTTTTGTGTTTGTTTCCATTTTCTTCAAAGTCTGAACAATCAAGGATATTAGGTCCATTTAAGAGCGGTAAGTATATAATTAGTGGATTATTAGGGCGATTTTCAGAGTGTATCAAGTTCCTTATTCATTAACGAACAAGCTCTAGCAATAAGCTTATCTCAAAAAAACTATAATAACCACTCGTCACTGATGTTTTTCTGCCGTTATTATCTCTTTGAAGCTAGATATTTATCGCTGACTTCGGATATATCAAAATTTTATTTCAGATCAAAAGAAGTATGCAAGCCTCAAATTAAAGCTGGGAGTGAGATCGCATGCGCTTCACATTTTGAGTATTTTCCCTACTCGAATTGTGAACATATAATACAGCATATGATCATCGAAATTTGAAGAGAGAGACAAGATTTTCAACACATTGATTTCGCATGAAGTACGCAAAACAGGCTTAAACTTGCTTTGACTTTTCATGAATGAAACAATTGAATCATTTCAGAAATTATTTTGTTTTAGGCAGTTTTCATGGATAGTGCAATGAAGTTTAAGCGATATTGAGAATTTCTAATGGTGACTCAAAGTGGTTGCAAATGTAACTTGAGGGTGAGGCTTTCAAATTAATGTGATGGTTTAAAAGTGCGTTCCAGGCGGTTCAGGCGCCCGTGAGTCCAATCGTAGACTACTCACAGAATTTATTCATTTCCACGTTACGTTTTATTTATTTTACGATTTATCATTACGATTATTTTCAACAATTTATGATGGGTAAGTTATTATAAGATCGATTATACAGCTAGTGAAGTGTCAGAAACAGGATATATTTCCCAAAAATTTCTTGGAGAAGATATTTCGATTCAGCCAATTGAAAAACGGATCTTATATGTTATTACCATCTTGTTCTTATTTCAAAAATCACTTCCTGCGCGTGTTCGAATTCACATAGTTGTTTTTCTATATATTTTTTGTTCTTCGGTACTCGTATTTCATCGAAGACATGCAGTATATTTTAGGAAGTCGTGGTGTATCTTATAGGTCGAGGGCCGAGGGAAGGTGCTAGGTGTTTAATCATCGTGGAAGAATTATTTTCCGTTGGTAATAATTCGTGGTTTCTTGACATATTTATTGGTTTATCACCGAGAGTAATAATTTTTTTCCAACGCCTCTCATTTTTCTGGGCTATTGTTTTATACTAAAAGAATAATTTTGGGATATTAGCAAGGCTATGAATTTCTGAGCAAATGTGATATTGACATAATGTATTGTGAGAATTGCTTATTTTTTGTGTGTTTTGAATAGAAGCTATTTATTAGACAATACTGATGACAAAAATAACAATGATTCAAAGTTTCAATAGTATGTTCTTTTGTATCCGAAAAACCGAAAAAGTATTATAATAAGTGTATATTGAATGGTAATCTATGATTCAGAAATAGTCAAAATTGGAAAGTATTAAAATCTATTCGCACTTTCAAATTGCTTTGTTTCCAAACGAATATTTGGAGTGAGAAATAATTGACTGGAATATGACACATTAATTTCTTATGGACGGGAGCCTATTGGATATTTTTGATATCACATCTATTTCTGCATTTATAGATTTTTATTTGCAAGGAACGGCTACAAAGAAGAGGATATTCAAGAATTACATAGATCTTGAAGAGTTTGAGTGGATACAGTTGATCAGTATTTTCAGAATATTATATTTAAATCTAAAAAACGGTGCGACAAAATTTGAAAAGCTCCAGCTGAAATTTATTTGGACATATAATAGAGAAAGATAATTAAATATATGCTAATTCATGAAAAATTCTCATTAGAGAATTAGGGATGTGTAACTGGCCTGCAAGAAACAAATGAGAGACTATAAGTGCAACAAATCAAAAGAAGAGACCTTGGAAAGTTTTTCGGTTCGATGTGACCTGTCACATAATTGCTGTTATAGATGCAATGTAGATACATCTCATACATATTCCCGTAGTTGATTAAACTGCCAATGTCATGCAGAATAAATATTAGTTTATTGTGACCATATTGTCTAATTTTTATTCTTGAAAATATTTGACGATACAGAATTCTATATATTTGAATCAATAACTAATACATTTTGTGTATTTTGCATCCGCATAATTTATTTGAAAGCATCGGCTGCATCAATACAACAAGCTATAGAACCGAACAAAAGCTAATAATAAATAAACCATTGCTAACTGTCAAATTGAAATGATGAATTCTATCAGATTTTTGGATATTACGAATATTGGTTTTGGTCGGAAGCATTATTCGAGCTGAGAAATTCTTTTTGAATGCATAGAAATTTTTTAGGTGAAAATATTTGGAGACTACCTGATTCGACGAATAAATTATTCTTTGGAAATTTCAGGTTCATGATTATCGATTTTAAACGTTCAGAATTGATTGCAAATCATCTTTTGCCTTGATTGATCAAGGATATATTCATTTTTAAGCGGTTCAATACTCCTACTTGTATGAATTTGATTATATTCTACATGAATATGAGTATAGTAACATAGTTGGTAATTAACTTTGTTACCGATATTGGAAGAAAACTGTGATCAATTATGTATTGCTTCACACTGTAATTAAATATCTCAAGATTTCAACCAACTGCCAAAACGACAAATCTACGTGCGGGCATGAATTTTTTTTGCGTCGATTTGGCGTGTGGATGAATTGCATCACGCATCCACCACGCTTTGGGGCGCCGTAGTGAATTAATGTGTGGAGGAATCTATGAGATTCTGGAATCGCATAGATACACAAAAATATGTAATATAATGCCGTATACAAGAACAATTCATGAATAAGTGACTGTAAACATTGAACAGTATATTCTACAACAAGTATTGGAATGGCTCTACTTCCATTGTGGAATAAGCCATTCCAATACATGGTATAGACTATACTTCCTTTAATAAGGTTCTGGAAAGTCACCAATATTCCAGAGGAAACTTTCAATATTATGAGACATTAAACGTAAAATCAGGAAAGAATATCTGAATTGTTGAGACGTCACCATAGTTACCAGTTCATGGTTACAGAATATTACTTTTACACGACGTGTGGAATGTCACCTGTTCCAACATAATTTTTGGTTATGGAATATGCAAATTCCATAACAGTGTTGAAGAAAATTCATTTTTATTATTACTCGTCTATTGAATGATAGATTTCGAATAGAATTCGGCGAGATGAACGACGATGAAATTAGTCTCATTCACTTCGACATTCAGAACACTCGCGGCTGTGAAGACTTCAATTTCTCGTACAAGCTTGAGAGCCGCTGAGTCAAAAAGACATAAATTTATGCTCTCGTTTAGCCTGCACGTGTCTTATGTCTCAAAATTATTTGAAAATATTTTGTGTGATTCAAAACAAGTACTGATGAATTCAAGTTATAAAGTGAAGAAACATGTGATCCAAGATAAATATGCAAGAGAGGAAAATAGTAATTTGTGTATCAAGGCCGTAAAGATAATCTTTTCTGGTCAACGTTTCGGCCACAATTCAGGTGAGACCAAAACAGAGCTCTGGGCCGATGTGCTCTAAACTTTTTATTAGGTGATCAAAGTGAAAAAAGTGTTTCTCTACCCTTCTTTGAAATTTTTAATCTTGGTTGGACTTGAAACTGTCTCATTCTATTGACTTCCATCAAGTAAAAAATTTTTCCTAAAGAGTACATCAAACTGCCCACATAGATAGGTATAAAAGGTTTATGAAGATCAGCTCCAAAACAGTATCATTTGACATGTGTATACAAAAAAGTAAAGCAAAAGAGGCCATAGAAACACCGCCTTAAAAACATATGTTATTTGAATATTCCTGGAGCTTTAGAAGGGTATATTGTATTTATAACCAACATAAAAAGAACTACTTCTATAAATATACAGAACGATATCAAATTCATGAACTTTACACATAATTACAATCTGCTTAATTCACACATCTAAAGGCTCTTCTCATATCTTCAAATTCTGATCAGTAGCACTCTATTCTCCCTAGGGCGTATCATAAATACCTCGAATAATTAACTTCAAAATTACACGAACTTTACATTTCATCTAACGAATTCATAACCTTGCTAAAAACATAACATAATCTATACATGCGATATATCGCTTTTCTCGTCGCTAATTTATTAGATCCCTGAAGCAGCGAATGCTAATAGCAAGAACGAGTTACGATGCAGTGACACCAATTTACGACTGAAGATAAAACCACCGATAGAAAAGTTGTGTGGCAGTTGGGTTGAGAATATACGAAGCGAGGGTGGAAGGTGTTGGTGTTTGAACAAGCTGAGAATGCAGGGAGATATTCTCTGATAGATATTGCATTATCCATAAGATATTGTCATTTGAATAACGAAATAATCGTTATGTCCTTGTTGAAACATAGCATCATTCCAAAATATTCCGCGTGTGCCATAGAACTCATATCGCAGCTACATAATTTCAATAAGATGTACATGTAATATCTATTTGAAGAATTGGGATTGAATCGAGGAGCTGGAATCATGAATCAATAAAATAATTGAGCTCCTAATCAAACAAAAAATGTGTTGGTATTTTTTTTACGTTGCAAGTTGATAACTTCTGATATACTCCTTATTTGAAGGATCTGTATAATTTTTTCTTCCATATGTAGATACGTATTTTTCTATGCTCCAAAATATTAGCAAGAGAAAAGAGAAAACACAATTTTGATCATTAGAACTACGTGAAATAAAATTGGACATAATCATTTTGTGATCGCCATATTATGCTCTAGAAATAGGATTATTCGAGTCGAAAAAATTCATGTGATGAATGTTTGAGCTTTAACAATCTGAATATGGGAAAGTTCTTCTGAAAAACCGACACTTGAACTATGAATGGACATGTAGACTACACAATTATTCTAAATTCTGGGTCAATAGCTTCATGTATTATGTATTTTGGTTTAAAATAGCTGTCTGATTCAGATTGACGAATCATTCATTTCATTTAGAATTTGAGATAAAATTTTGGAGACTGCAAATGACATTTTCATCTTCTCACTTTCAATTAATGATAGAGAGAAGCAGCCTAGAAAAACATAATTGTATGAGAGTATTTCTCCGTCGACTCCACGCCTGCTATTAGGTCGATTCTGCTGAAAATACATATTTAGATTTTTGAGACTTTTCCACTAACTTTTTCTCAAAATTTGAGAATTTATAATAAGAAATCTTTGACGAAAAAAAAAACCCCTCATGCATCTCTAATAGTCAATAAAATAACAAGTTTGTGCGGCATATAGAGTATATTTAACTTATTTCTAGGTTTCATCACATAGTTATTAAAATAGTATTGGCTTAGTTCAGAAAATTACTTTCATCAAAGACTAAGATAAATCAATTTAGGAAGCATCAAAGTTCATTGGAGAACTGTACGAGAAGATGTCTGTCTATTTGTCCATTCATTTGTCTGTATCATCATTGCGTGGAGAACCATTTTTCATAACTTATAAGGTTTTTCTGATACCCATATACATTTGTGGATACCTATGTTCTAATCATGTTTTCCGGATAGATACTGTTTCGTTAATGGGTTCTCAAGAGTTAAATTGTTTCGCTTCGAGAATTGTTCCCGGAATTCTACAATAAAACCTGTATTTTTGTCGACATATCTACATTCATATCTGTCTGTTTGTTTCCATGAATTACGTGATTTATTATTCTTGCTTTTGAGATTCGTCTTGGTTTTGATGCCTATCCTGAACTTGACTGAAAGCTTCTCATTGACTCTTTCTGCTACATGAGAGTATTACACCATCACACGTGATGAAAAGTCAAGGCCAACTTTTTTTTGGCCTATTTTTTTCTGTGGCATTCTGATAATATGACAGTGGGTAGAGGCTCTAAATCTGTCGATTTGCACTCTTCCACTTCAGCTTGGAGAAAAGTATATGTCAAACAGACTATTTTGTATTAACTAGAAATATATTGTGTGGTACGATCTTTCGCTCATTTGATAAAATCACGCCAACATGTATGAAATATTGGATGTACAGAGATATCATAGCGATTTTAGAGATTATGTTATGATCGATCAATGACATGAAAGAACGATCCGTACTTTTCTTGCGTTCGAAGGAAACATGGTAGTGAAATTAGTTCTCAAAGATGATACTCTGAATAATAAGAGTAATCACTGTGAACTCAAATATTGACATCTAGCAATATCTAGATGCTCCCAAATATGAAATCGATGACACAAGAAAAACAGTAGAAAGAACGGTAGTCATTTAAACTAGTATATAGGCAGCTATACTGAAATAAAACAAATTTTTATTTACTCTATCAACTGATTATCTACACTTTATTTATTTTGAATTGCGTAAGAATCAGATTATAGACGTCTGTTTTTCTCTGACGCTTATGTTTGGAGCAACCGATTTTAAATTATTTGGATCTTAGATTTTTGCTGTCAAAAAAAGTTTGCTTGAATAAAATTATTAATCTGGGATCTGTATTACATGAACATATACAATCCAAGCTTTAAATGTCATAGCTTGAGAAATAGTGATAAATACGTGCATTTTTGATCATAAATCAAGGTCAGAAGCACACAATTCCCGGCTGGAAGTTGAATGCTCTTCCATTCGCTAATAACTTCACATATCTACGCGATTCCAATAATAAGAATGCTAATATGAGGTGCTATTGTGTGGAGCACGTTCTGGGCGTTCGATCTATTTCTGGTGAATTTTATTTCTTTCAACGTCGATCAAATCCTATGTGGAACTAACGAAATACGATAAAGTATATTTTGAAGCGGAAACAATGAACATTTAATGTCAGCTAGTCCATTTAACTGCTCAGACGCAATGCGAGGAGCGAGGAAACTCGAACAGCTGTTTGGGAGTCAAAACGAATGTTTTGAACGCTGAGCAGCCTTTATTGGATAATTGTATGCACTGATACCGGTCATTGTTTTGTCATGGATTATTAGGTAGAACAACGAATGATAAATTATTGTACGCTATATTGTGCTGCTCTATTTTAGATAGGACAAATTCAAAGTGCTATGTAACACAAATATTGTTCTATTCACAAAGCTTCCACATTGTGCGCGTATAGAATAAACAACAAAAATTGAACCAGAACATTTTTAATATCATGTTATACAGAATGATTCAAAATAAAGTGAGCTTTACGAAGTTAAACAAAAGTATATATGATATCAATTTCTTGTTGCGCAACAGACAGATATATCGGAAAAGGTATAATTGGGCCAGCCTACCTGCAAAAAATTCTTAATGCCAAGAGTCAATTAATCTCACAGTATAGTTAGGTCAGGACTTGATATTTTCATTTGATGACGATTTTGTACATTTCACCAATTTATTTTCAAGTTTAGATCACATTTCGAGAGTTTCGCGTCGGACTTAGTCTAAGCGAGCGAAGCCCGCTCATCAATTTGATGCTGAGCACTGCTTTGTAGACAAAAACTACTGTTCTAGTGTCACTGATACAATATATTGCATAACATAATATGTATGTAGAACACGCCATTACTCAAGATGACATATCGAGCTTGGTCAGAGCGGACGAAACCTGTCTATTAGTTTGGTGCGAAGAGCCGCAAGTAGAAAACAAAAACCATTGTTTTCATGCCACTGATGCACTCACTACCAAAAACTGCTTTGTTCCTGATCTACATGATGACCCAACTAACTAGTAGAATTAGTACCTGAGGATTAATTTGGCCCAACATATTCCTCCTTGTATCTAAACATCCACATAATAAAAAGTAAAAGTTTGATGAAAATTTCACCTTAATATATTTGTAACATCAAAGAGCTTATACATCTAGTATAATGTATAACTGTTGCCTTTTTGGTAAGTTGTTCGTGATTCAACCAGCGTTATAAATCTTCACCGCTATGGATAGGTACATAATTCTTGTATAGCGAACTAATATCCTGCATTAATAAAAGAATGGAAAGAAATTGTTCGATTTTCGCGGTACATTTTCAGAATGAATCAATAGATCATAGAAAACGCATTGTTCAACGAATAAAGGAGGTATTTGCCACAACAAAAGATCCCACCACTGTGCTGTTGGTGTTCGGACTATCACCGACAACCAGCCGCTCTGTTTTCTATTGAAAACCGTGCAGTATATAATTAATTTTAATTAATGTTATAACAAATATAATTATGAATTAATATGCAACCGCATGGCAGTTTTAAACAGATTCAACACACAATTACTTTTCAATTAGGTGTCATGCGTAACATTGTATTTTAATTAATCGCAAAAAGTGATTTTTGTACAGAAGGTATTGTATCCGTGTACAAATCATATTGTAGATTCAAAGAATTGTGAATAATTTATGAGATTACATACAATTACTATTCTGCCATAGAAAAGCATGTTTCAAAATAATTCTAACTATTTTTGAGATGACTTTTGGATGAAATAAGGAGATTTGTATGTGAATGTAGTAAAATTCTCTGATATCATGTTCAACATTGATAAATTGAAAAATTAGTCCTAGCATAGCTCTATGCTTTTGAGCTATGTCATCTTGACAATCATATTTGTTGAAACGTTCTACCATTTTAATATCTAGATAACAACTAGAAACGCTTCCAAAATCAAGTTTTAGATCAAATTCTCAGAGGTTGAATAATGGAAAAAATCTGGCGTACCAAACTCTATTTTCAGGTATTTGAGATGTCAGTCTAATTTTTGCTCAATGAAAATGGCACTAACTGTATAATAAGCTCAAAGATTCCTGATTATAGGGATTATGAAATTTTTCATTTTCTACTATCCAGAAAAAGTACCATTATTAACATTTTTGTATCAAGGAGTGGTTAATACTACATCTCATTTGATAATAATTATCAAGAATGATAACAAAATTCAGCCAAATAATCTCAATTTTGTTAGACAACTATTGAGTTGGAAGCTATCATTTTCAAATAATCATGTTCCATCTCAAATCATAAACATCCTATACATAAGAAATAGTAGAAAGTGTCCATTGAAAAATTTTTTTTGGAGAAAAATCTTTTGTTTTCCATTTCTAAAGCGAGTATCTACGATATTATAATCCAATGACACCCGGAAAGCGAATTAGAATTTAATATTGTTTTATGATGAAATTTGCTCTAGAATCAACGTTATATGCAAATCATATGTTGAGAGATAGTTTACAGTTCACATTTTATCGCCGAAGGATCATTTGATCGTGCTAACTCTAATATCGTAAGCCACCACTAATCTTAACACAACATCATGCACTATTTTCGGACACCTACTGAAAGAGACCATTAACATTGTTGATTTCACCAATAGTGATATTCTAAATTTTATTTTTATTCCATTGCATTTTGTTCAACAGTATTTAAAATGTATGACAATTTTCACGGACAGAATTATGACTTTACGTCCTCGTATTTCACGTTTGACACCTACTTTGTGTTTTTGATTTAAAATCTATTGAATAACTTGCACAATCAATTCTAGACCAGAACATCAATTCGTATGTAAAATCAATCCGCTGATATATGAAACAGAATTTTACAGTCGGAAGTAAACAGCCGCAATTAAATTCGAATTGCCCTCAGACGGAAAGAATTCAAGATGTGTGGCTTAGCGATGAAAACTTTAGAAATAATATTTGTGAATGTCAAATCATGGTGTATAATTTAAAGTTCTAAGGAAGAGTTGTTGGTATGGATTTTATTAGTTGAAAGTTTTCCTAATTTATTTCCGCTTAGAATAAAATTGCAAGTTTGCCGAAGTAGGTACGGAATAGAAAAGGAACATTAGGAATACGAACTGGGAATATACTATTCAGAAATGAATTGCATGCAAAACGGAGAATATAGCAGGAATACATTCTTTTCTATAGGGATTCGAGATTTTCGAGGTTTTGTGACTCAACAAGTTAGCAATAATTTCATATATTAGTTAAATGTTTGTAGAGCTCTAATAAAATCAAGAATAGAGTATGCATGAATAATTTATACTACAGCTAGCCACAAATTATTGAATTCAATCGAAATTTACGATTGGTGCCTTCAGAAAGAGCCTAACTAACAATATTCTGATTGCAGGAGTAATGCCCCTTGAACAACAAAGAAACAAACTACATTGAATCACACATCAAAACCTGCCAAAAACTCTGAAAATCTAACTTACAGTAATATATTCAATCCAAACTACTTCTTTAAAACAGATACTTCTCTCCAACAAAGTCCATGATCTTCTGACCACAATGCAAATAAATATTCCATACAAGCAAAGATAATCATTCCACAAAACTCATCATGGCTTGAGACACAACCCAACTATATTCAACTATTCACAATTCAAAGAAGACAGCGGCCCAATTGAGCTTCACAAAAACATCTTCAAAACGATACAAAATGATCGAAAAATCCCGTCTTGGTTTCAGCTCCTATTATCATATTCACTAAAATAATATTCTCAGAAAAAATAGATCTTAAAACCAATATTTGTTGTAATTGTCTGGCTAATTCATGAATTTTATGTATTGATATCAATCAATGGAATTGATAGCAGTAATCGCTACGTGATGAAGCTGTTTAATAAACAATACATGAGTCCAAATATTGTACGAGTTCAATGAATGATATACGCAGAAAAATTGGTCAACACAATATATTAATCCCATTTTGAATTGAAGTAATAGTTACAGGATGAGAACATACTGGAACCGTTTGAAAAAGCATTAATAAACTATGAACTCATCAGTAATATTAATTAGAATAATCTGTCTTCCCACAAGAGATAAAAGAAGCACGAAACAAGTAAACCAAAACAATTAATAATATGTAATATAATTTTTAATCAAGGCAGCACCCACAAGTAGTGCAGGGGCGAATTATATTCCGGATTTTAATTTGCGAAGAGCTCGTAGTAGGACAGTGATTTTAATTGCATTTAATCGTCATTTTATAAAGTGAACATAAAATAATTGGCAGTAATCACGAACGAGCTGTTCCAAAAACATGCGCGCTTCTCTGCGCTGAGTTTGTATTAGCTATCGTTATTGCCCAGAAACATTATGTTTTATATCGACAAATTTTCATTACGGCTAATTGAAAGAACTGACAACACTTAGAACAGAGTAATAGAGGTAAAATGAATAGTCCTGTGAATTAATTCTTGAAAAATGAGATAGTGGTAGAATATAATATTTAGTTGAGGATATCTCATGTGCTATTTGATTCAGATAAGACAAAATTTGACGTCCCTAAAACCTAGTGGAATGGTTGAATGGTTGAATTTCTAGACAACTACATTTCAGATTTTGGTTCTAAAATAAGACTAAATAATGTGTAATTTCATGAATTTATCCTCTGACTCTAGTGAAGGAATATTCAAATTATACAAAATATGAAAACCTGTGTCTAGCTTGCTGTCACATTGTGCTCTATCACTTCCTATGTCACTCAGGCACAAAATGAATAACACTGCCATAATACAACCTGCATATCTTTTCGCCTCATTGAGTTATACATATCTCTGTCTCTTCCATTCAATTTTTTTGTATACATATAAGTTTAATAAGAGATTTTACATTCGTCTGGAAATTGGCTCTACTGTACATTTTAAAGTAGAAATCCAAGAATAGTAATTTGACGAGAGCAAAAAATTTGTGGATAATAATTTATCTTGATACGATAACATAACTGCAAATCGAAATGATCATGGATAAATCACAGCATTTTGATATATAATTATATTGTTTGATTGATTCTAAAAGAAATATTCATTCATTATACTATAAGTAGTTGAAGTATTATCGATTATTCTTGTGATGCTATCACGAATGTTTATTGTGCTTGCGTTTGAATACCAGGAGTGTGCAGCACTCTAACTTCGTAAATTTTGTTAGGCAAGAAGAGGTTCACCTGAACATTCGGGCATGTGCCAGCAGCGCGCAGCTTATAAAAATAGTCCCCTTTTTGTACCATTAGCGCGCAAAGCCGGTGTGCGTCTAGCGCGCGAGCTACCTGCGGTATACCTGCCCTCGCGACCCTTTTTATGTGTTCAAACAAAAAATAAAAATGCACTTTGTTCTGCAAATCATTTCATTTCTCAATTTATCAAATAATAGAGGAAAAGAGGATTTCAGCCTTTTTTTTTTTTTCTAACTTAATCCAAACTCATTATATACATAGCTATATGGTACGGCCGCATAGGTATGATATGTTATGCAGTCGACGAGTTATTGAGACTTATATACTCAATTTATGATCAACTCCTTCCATCTTGCACTTAACATGGATAACATGGTTTAAAGTTAGAAAAACTTATTATCTGAACAAAGTCAAGATTAATAATGAGTAGAGAACAAAATTGCACCTGATATTTATATCAATCAGGTTAATTTGTCATCCCCCTTGTAAGATCAACAGTACAAATTAACAAGGGAGGTGGGCGTGGATTGAGAGAATAAATACAAATATGAATTGATTTCGTAACATCTCATGACGATGAGCTCCTTTTTAAACAAATCATTTTTTTATAATTATTTAATCAGCCCTCCAAAAAACACAAAGAAAAATGTTACAAGAGAATCTATCTGCCGAACGATATATCTATGCTTATATTGTATACCAATGTATTCTATGAGTTTGGTTCAAGCTAGAACAAAAATTCAAAAAAGGCTAAAATCCTCTTTTTTGTTGTTATTTGATAAATTCAAAAATAAAAATATTTGCAAAATAAAGTTCATTTTTAATTTTGTTTCTGAGCTCATAAAAAAGGTCGCATGTACAGGTGTACCGCAGATAGCTCGCGCGCTATTCGCACTGTACCCTAGCGGCTTTAAGCGGCTTTGCGCGCTAGTAGACCAACGCCGAACATTCAAAGATTTTTTTGGACCTATAGTAACCATAAGTTGAATTCATTGATATGAATTAACCTTCGAATGTAATTTATTTTCAGGTATTTGAGAAAATCCTTATGATGAGACGTATCGGTCTGCAAATTTGTCGACAGTAGAGTTTTAGATGATTTAGCACTGAACCTAATGTCGAGAATTTAGCACATTTATAGATCATTCTTGTTTATATAGTTACACTGTAGAAGACAAAATCTTATAACAAAAATTAAAGCAAATTGAAAACTTCTCTTTTTTATTCACATGGTATAACACAGCTGGTTTTCATATAAGTTTTATTGAAAAACCAGTGTTTCCGATTCAAATATAGAAATACAATATTAAAGAATGGTAGTTATAGTTAATTGATTTCTGAATAAGCTGAAATCTGAAAAGTTCAAGTTTAAAGTGCATTTTTGGCACTCATATACGTTCAAAATGTTTGAAGTTGCAGTTCATGTCGTTTGATTGATTCTTTAAGTCATCTATTCTCAATAGATGAACTGAAGAGAGCAGGGCAGTCATATATGATCATCCCGATCATATATAATTGACCATCAAGAGACTTGTAAAAGTTCGTATTATGATCAGAACTATCTTCAACGGAATGAACAACACATCTATAAATATCTCAATTATATTTTATTCCTTGAAATTTTTTGACTGAACTGTCATTCATTCAAATTATTTTATTCTTATTAATCGTAGTCATAAAATCTCAAGTAGGTGACATGGCGAATCATTTATGATAATATTATCATAAACAAGAACGGAGATTGAAATGTATCAAATCTATTGAACAGAATCAGACTGTATGTTCATGTATTGTCATTCGTTCAATATATTTATCTATTCGTTAGCACAAAGTTGGAAATAAATCAACGGAATAAATCCTCCACACTAATGAGACATAATCCATTAGTTGAAAGCTTATTAACTCAATCAAGTGACAGTTGATAATTTGTTTTTGCTCGATTAAAACTCAACACTAAAGCAGCGAATTGTCACATATGAAATTCTATCTGTTTCGTTACTCTCTTCAACACCGCATTCTCTGCGCTGTGTGACTCTATTTAATCGTGGACTTTTTTCTTGATTCTCTGTTGATAGTGTGCATGCAAAAACATTGAGAACTGAATGAAAATTAGATTACATTATGAGGGTGAATTATCAACGGTAATATACCGATAGAAAGGTGTATTATCGATATACCGAAGAATTTCACGAATATACTTTTTGTCTTTTGGGTAATTTTTTACGAGACAAATTTGGGGATTTATAATCTGATAATACCCGAGAGCTTTAGCTCGAGGGATATTATCGTTGATTATAAATCTCCAAATTTGCCGAGTGAAAAATTACCCAAGACAAAAAGTATTTGAGTTAAATTCAAGGTATATGCGATAATATACCGAATCTTGAGGTGTATTTGCAAGGATTATTTCACAAACCATAAAATTCATTAATTGTTATATTTTTTATTATTTTTTAATAAGCTACTGTGGTATATCGAGTTAGGAGAAAGTATTATCGCGATATACCTCGTTACCATGGAAAATCCCTCAATTTCATTGGTTGTTGCTAAGGTGTGTGATATAATCAAGATGATACTATTTGAAAAGTTTCCATTTGTTGATCATACAAAATTTATAACAAGGAAAAGTTTTGTCTACAGATGATAGGCAATCTTTCAGAATAGTAATTGAAGTATTAAGATCAGTAAGTACAGTTTACCGACTAAGAATAATAGTTTGGTGGCCAAGCCTTGGCGAAGTTTCCAAATATTATGCGAAATTAGTAATGTACTAACTGACCGTGATGCTTACAAATATTTTTGCACGATTGGAACATCTACCCAAAATATGTTCCGAATTTTATTTTTCGAATTGAGATACTACTGGTGATTGTTTATTCGCTGTCAGCTGTCAAGTTTGACATTTTATTGTGAATATTGAATTACAAATGAAGATAAATTTTTTATTTACCGCCATTGCCCATGGGCGGTCAGTCAGCATAACCATAGTAACCATAGCTTGCATGATAAAATCAACATATCATCTTGAATAGGGGGCCGGTGAACATTTGTAAACGTTGAATCGTGCAAAAAGTATTTTTATTATCATGGAGAAGACGATATACAAATTGTATCAGGTGCATGCTGAAATACTTTGTCCACGACTACTTTATAATATATACTTTATAGTGAATTTTCTGAAGCAAAACGATAGTCATTTTTCACAGAGTGAATAATAGCAGTGAATAATTATTATTCACTGGTGTAGAGTTCCTAGGGCACGCGGTATATATTATGAATCTGGCAAGCATTTATCAGTACGTCTAGGCAATAACCAGGCACTTTGATTAGCTATCTTTATACAAATCACAAAAATCTTGTTAAAATATTACTTGAATCTATTTTTTGATGCACTTCTAGAGAAAAGTTGACATTAAATAAACTATATCAAGTAAGCCATTGATATGACATGACAAGCGAAGCATAAATTGTTGTCAGAATACGTGAAAAATGGAAATTGATAGTGAGAAAGAAATATTGTGTACTTGTACTCCACTGGAGATAACAGAAGCTGCAAAAGTCATCTCCCTGAATTTGTTGCTTGAGAAATCCCGAAATCTTGACATTCTTGTGAACAACACCTTTATGGACTGAAGGGCGACCAAGAAAATTAATTCATTCTCAGGGTCAGTTTTACGGGTATATTTACGGAATTAGCTGCAAAATATAAATCATCCACAATATGGACACATTGCTCTATGCATAGGAGTACGCTTAATATAAATCAAGGAGTCGATATAAAAGACTATGCAAAACAGCGGTCACTTTTAAAACGAAGATCTCTGGGCTTTCATCCGAAAAAAACTGATACATTTCCTCACGAAAAAATTTACGAATTTCTTATTCAAGTATGTGATAAAAAATATTTTGCAATGAAGGTAAGAAATGAGAAACATTCAAGAACTTGTTTGAAAAAAAAATTATGGAATTAAAGTCAATAGTAGTCGTGGGCAAAGTATAGTATTCTACTCACATATAATGAGCAATGATTCACTCAAGTTAATTATGCCACTCGCTACGCTCGTGACATAAACTTAACCATTGTGAACAATAGCCTTCATTATGTACTCGTATAATAATATCTATTATTCTCTTGTAGGAATTGTTGTTGTTTAGAGCTATATTATTGGGAGATTATGAATAGAGTACGAGCAATTCTAATAAGTTTAGCTTGGGAAAGTAGCGGGTAGATATTGCGGACCACTTAATTCGTATTTTAGAATTATGCAGACTACAAATACAAGTTTTGGAGGTAAGAATTATAGAAGCATCGAGTTTGCTATTAATATAAGTATCTTTATTTATATAATTAGATTTTCAATTGCATTTATTTGAGGACACCAGATAAGAAGAACTAAATAGTTATATATTTCTAAAAATTAGTACCACATTTGCTGTTCTTGGATCAAAATTATTTTACTGACCCTTGGACACTTGATCTCGTTTTCTGAAAGCGCGATTTTGGAATAATTTCAAGTACACAAATATTTATGTCACTTTCCTAATTACTACCCTTACGCTTAGGTTGAGATGCATATACATTCCATAGCATCGTTTGGAACTGATATTAGCACTATTCTGATCATTATTATTGAATTTTTTGCTGGAACTCACCAGAATGAGAATCTAAGACCATACAGTATTATCACAAATTTTATTGTGACTAATTTATTATGACAGGTTACAGTGCTAATATTCATTTAATGTCCGACTAGTTCATTATTGCTGTCATAATAACATTGTTTTCAGGGTAGTTACGTAACAAATAATACCCGAGGGCATTATGTTTCGAAATAATGCCTTCGGGCATTATTTTGAAAAATAGCAAACAAGTTGCCTAGTTACAGCAAGTAACTAGAGTAATTTCTCTGACAGAAATCACAATGACAGGACATACATTACTAAAAATTTTGATTGAAATACAACCAAAATCGGACATTAAACATTAAAGGCAACACGGGAGTTGAACAGACAATGATGCCTACGGTCAACGTACACACCTCGGGCCAGAGGCTCTCGGAAAGTACACTGTTGACCTCAGGCATTATTGTCCTTTTAACACCTTGATACCTTAATTACTATTATGAACTCGTATGATCACAATATCGCTCACAGTTACTCTTACTGAATCACTCCTCTCTCCCAGCTCGCGCTCTTATATAGCTAATCCAACAATGGGCCAGCATTCAATTGTCTAACAGTTGATGCCAGGCAATCACCGAACATCTAATAACCGTAGGCTATCAATCACGTCCGACAATTGAACATCAACTTGGTCAATACTTACTAGGATTACAGTTATAGCGAATTCAAATGAATAATTATGTGAGCTTAATACTTGAAATATCCCACATTTTTGACAGTATGTTAATCGTGCCTATGGTCGGACGTCGGAGACGTCATTAGATATGATTATGATTACAAGATGAGGGACTATCCTATTTCCTGATTGATTTACGCCAGCTCAGACTCATAACATTATTTTCAAACGATGAATGATACAATCTTAAGGTAAGTAATATATATAAAAATAATAGGAATCTTTTAACTTGGAACAAGTTTAAAAAAATTCGGATTTCAAACTTGTTTGAGGTCAAGAGATATTTACTATTTTTAAATAATAGAAACACTCAAAGTACTTTGGAAATGATTCAAGATATAAGAAGTTTATTCTATTTAATTATTTAATTCCATATTAAGGATCTACGTAACTGAATATTCCGATTGCAACATTTCTAGTCATTTAATCAGATCCAAGGGAGAAGTATTTTATATCCAATTCAAAGTGAACTAGATCCACGGAGCTATTGAGTTTTGGATTCTCCGAGTAAGAAAACCTTGTATCATCTTTATAATATGATAAATCGTCACATACTTTATTCTTAATTTCTATGGTTTCCATGCAATATGTGCAAAATACCAAATCAGTTGCTAAATTTTTCCGCTAAATTGAAAGTTCTAGGAATCAAGGACCAAGCAAATCTAGTGACATCGATAATATTTCAATCTATTTAATGTGTTCGACATTGTTTGCGGCAGAATTCAATGCCTTACTTACATTACAGCTAAAGGAATTCAGTTCATATATTCTGTCAACAATGCTAAACACGCACACACAAGCACTCGTCTGTTGGGCGTCAGCTGTCAAGGTTAGTCAGTAGCTTTGATCAATTGATTGATATTATTACACTGATAATTATAATACTTGAAAAGCCTTATCGAGTTGGCGTGAATTAACATTATGAACTTGAATACTATAACCGAGTTAATTTTTGATGTTATGAAATTGATTATTTTGGTATACATTCTGTAACATTTATCTATAGAGGGATAAGTATACAGATGTGTACCGACTCTCTCAGAATATATTCAATGATGGGTGAATAAATGGAATTTTGAGATCTCATTCTATTCTGTCACTCCAAATTAGAGTGAAGTGATATTTTATAATATTATTTAAACTAGAATTGTCATTCAACAGCTCTAAAGTCATATGAAATTTTAATAATTTTACAACTCTGAATATATAGGATTTTTCTCCAATGCCCGGTTGGCAGACTTACAGTCTCTTGTTCGTTGAATGGTCAATGAATCAGATATATTTTTAGTCAAACCAAAGTGCACATCTTTCGTCACATATTATTATATCCAAGTTTAAGGTGATGCGTTAAGTTTAGATTAGTCAATTATACCAAATGATCATTGAAAAATCAATTGTCTGCAAGAAATAAACTATTTGACAAACCATTATGTGAATAAAAATGTTTTCTTGAGGAATATTTTTTTTCTAAACAGCTATATTAAAAGCATATATTGTTGAGAAACTGCCCTCGTCATAATTGCTTCTATCGTCAAAACTCTAGACAGATGCGTTAATCAATAATAGAACATCACCGCCGTGCAGGAGGTACAATACTCTTTCACCTGGAAATATATTGTGGAATAATTTAGTATGAAGAATGAAGCTAAATTCCTATTATAAAGCATTTCCGAAAGAGTTTTGAATAACAATTTACAGGGATTTGAGTTATTCTGCTAAATTTTTGATCAACAAGTTACATAAACCATATTCCAAAAATCGAGCTAACACTTCATTTCCAAATGGTATATCTCAGAATCACATTTCAGAAAGATATGATTTTTAAATTTAATTAGTTCTCTAGTATTTTTCAAGGAGTCGTGAATAAATGCAGGAATTCCGAAATATGAATTTGAACTGTCAGAGATAGCTTTGATCACCTTTTAGATTCAAGAAGCATTACTTTTTATTAGGTGATTATCCACTTATCGAAGCAAAAACTAGTAAACAAGTGATATCAGAATATGTGGACTGTATATACTTAGTAGTTAATACCAATGACTGAATATCCGGTGTGGTCACACAAAAATAAATACAGAATCTGAGTTTGACACATTTGGAGCAGCCTAGAATGCGTTTCCATCCAGTAATAAATTAAACAATTTATATACTCCGAAAATACAGATGATTCAGTTCGGCATAAACCTAATTTCTAAGATGTTCATCTAATAGCAACTGAGCTAATGCATAACATTAGCGGTAATTTACTATCTGCGCATTCGTTATCAATTTCTATAAATGTCAACTGAGTAGAGGAGTTGACATGTATCGTGAGTCGTGATAGCATGGACGCGCGTGCACTTGGGGGCACTAAAGAGTCACGACATGTCTTGTATTTTTATCACACATACACCTATACTATGCACGTTATTTAAACATAATAAAAATACTGTATAAACAGACCGCGTTCTAGATATTCTCTGCATAATATAAGCTCTTCAGTGCAGCGGGAACGATAGCGACGCTATAAGGAAATGTGATGATCCTTAATACTGAGGCCACGCAAGATAAGAAAGTGGCTTTTTGTTTCGTAATTCAAGTTTATCTTAGATATTGTTATCGATGTTCAGGTATCTATTCTATTCCGTATGCTGGTCTTTTTCACTTGCAAGTATCGACTAATTCATTTTAACTAAGAATACAACTCATGCATTATATCTTCGAAAATGCCAGATATATTGAAATCGTATTTCTAGAGAAGTAAAGACTGGCTAGGATTAATAAGTATACAATAATATGAATATCACAGAGATGTAAAAGAAAGTCATTCAAATGTAACATAGCTATTATACGCAAATTGAATATTTAATAACCAATCGATGCTCAAATTGTACTTGAAAGTTATTTCGATTCAACAAATTCAAATTAAGTTCCACTAGAAAGAACATGGCACATTGTTACTTTGATAGTGACTTGATTAGATATAAATGTCAAAAAATCTCGAAAATATACAGGCTTATGCTATTGATTGAAAAAAAAAAAGCCGTGAGAATATAAGCAGCAAATATGTATTTAAAGTAAGACATAATAGATCTATATTCAAACAGATGTGAAAAAATAGAAATGTATAAAAATTTTACTTGGACATATGTTCTCACTCATTTTGAAGCTATTAAAAACGTCTGATGGTCGAAGTGTATGCCAATCTGATAATTATTTCCAGTTAAATGCCTTCGTATTTGAAGAATTGCAAAATTTCTGTTTGCAAGAGCTGATCATAATTAAAATTGAGACAGAATAGTCAATGGTGTATATTTATTAATCTTCCGAATTGAAATACTACAAATCAGCTCGATTTATTTTAGATATTCCTTTCAATCATCTTTTCATAAATTTGCTTGAATAACTAACCGCGAATCAGATTTTTCAAATTAGGAATTATTTCTTTTATTACCTAGTTCAAAATATGAAAATTTTCGGGACGATGTAGAGTGAAGACTGGTAATTTTATGAGTATTGAAATATTTTTCGTAGAAATGTAACATAATATTTTTTTTATCAACAGCCGAATTTGTGAATTTCGCAACAACTATTCAACTCAAGACAACATAGCCCAATGATTTTCACACTTGAAAATTATTTTAGTTGAAGTTATACTTTATGTTTCAATTATACTTCTATTGTCAGACTATAATCATTTCGACGTCTCAGGTTCTCTAGAATATATATAAATGAACAAATATATGATACGAACTGAACAAGAAATAAAAACATTTCATCTTTGAGATTATGAAATTGAACTGGAATCATACCGTAAAAATAGTCATTCGGAAAACAGTTCATACCCATTGTCCAATTAATAATTCCAAACAATAGGTTGAGCATACGTTCTTTTAAGTATTATTTATTCTGATCTATATAATTTCCTCTTATTATTTTGTTGACTTTAAAGCAAATTGTTATTTTTTTTGTGGTATCATATTACATTAATTTATCCCTGACTACTAATGATACTTGAATACAAGTGGACCTACTTCTAGCATATGCGTGTTATTAATAAATAATATTAAACAGTAGCATCACCCAATCAGCTATTCTTGATGAAATAAAAAATAATTCAGTGTACGCATAGATTAACGTATTTATGGTGTAGAAGTAGTGTGAATAATTTTAATTATCTATAAAATCAATGAGATCCTGAATAAATGTAGATGTGCAGTACCACGTACTATATATTTGAGAACTCATGCATAAAAACTTTTCTATTCGAAAAACATATCTTACATGTTGTCATTCATACTATTAATAGAGTATAATAACGAGTACTTTTTGGAGAATTTGCCATTCCTCATGATTCAACCTCTATATTCTATTAGAGAGAGTTGTATTTCTCATTGTATAGAAGAATATGTCTTTTTGCTCCCACATATCATTATTTGGTGTAAATAATAGCGTCTCTGATGTAACAAGACATCCCGCCTTACAATGTCTTGTTGAATTTTTATTTTGCAAATTGGGTACTGTTGGTGTCAATAACAGAGTAATTGAGTGATTCCTTTCTGCCTACTTTGTTTCATATAGCTTTCCAACATTGAATGGCAATCATTCACATATCATTATTATTATAACCAAGATTTTTCTTGAATTAACTTATCTTTAAAGATAGCCAATTAACGCAAAATATATGTATAGTAAAGTTTTATCTATTATTAAATTCAAGAATGGGCTTAGCAGTTTATTATTCTTAATTTGGTTATATTATTTTCAATGTTTCAAGCAGTCATCCGTCCAACATTATTGGAACAAGTGAAACGTACCTAAAATGTGCATTCAAAATAATTAGGTCAATCAAATCCATGCATTGGAAGATTGATTGTGAAAATTGGTGTGTAATCTTGTTGGTTGACATGTCACACACAAAAAAATTAAGATATAATCAGAACATGATGGTAATACAAAAATAAGTAACGATAGTCCTGACAGTGTTTGGAAATTTGCATTATTGATATTCGCAAATTGCATAGATTTGACACTTGGAATTGATGTCATGGTGATTCCAATGAAAATTGTTCAATTTACAAGAAGATACAAATGAAATATAAGTGCATGTGTTCAATAATACAGAACAGCATACGATCAGGGTATCTGCTAAAACCATATTTGTTTCACAGTCTGCTAATTTTCACTCTATTGTTTTACGTGTGCCTAGCGTTGGCATCTCATTCAACAAACATATTAGTCCAGTCAATTTAGGTTTTATCTACCGAATAATTGGTACTGTTCTTTTATTGCGGGAATTTCTTGCTTTGGCATGTACAATGAGTGAGCAAGAACCATGCTGTCAGATCATGGTGCTTCAGAAAATATCGATGGCCAAAGATCAAAAACCCCGTGTTTGACAATTTTTTCGCAAATTTCTCATCTTCCAACGGTTGTAGAGCATTTAAGGTCATGAGTCAGAATAAAATACATATTTTTCTCCACATAAAAGATTGTATATCTTATTTGCGTGTCTATAACCGTAAATGAGATACCGCACATACAAAATGCACCGATGCGCAATGATGCAATTTTTTCTGATCCACCAATGGAGTAGAATGTGAGACTAGAGAGATATTAAGCTATTATTTGATTGCTACAATTGCTTTAAATACTAAATTTCAAGATTCTACAGCTGATCGTTCTGGATTTTTGCAAAAAAATTTAAACTGTTCTTGAACTGCACTTCCGTTTGAGCCGATCTCAGTCATGATGCGAGATGCGAGATGTACTACTAGATGTTATAGGAGTGCTTATCACAAAATTTCAATATTCTACGGCAGATTCTTTCAAATTTACGCGAGGAAGAAAAGTCTGTTCTATAAAACGGATATTCTCATCAAAATAAGTATATAAATGTATAACAACTTGTCATCCAAGTAAAATATTTGAAATAATATTTCATATCATCGATATATTAGCTATAATTTCCATTAAAACGTTAGGCGCAATATCTCGTTTCCGGTCATAGATACGCAAATTTGTCAAATTATCTTTCATGTAGAGAAAAGTGTATTCTTAACTTTCACTCGTGATCTCAAATGCTCTACGACTGGTAGAGAATGAGATATTGGCAAAAAACTGGTTAAAAACGGAGTCTTTGATCTTTGGCCTTCGATATCTTTTAAAGCACCATGATTTGGCAACATGATTCTTGCACACTTATTGTACATGCAAAAACGGACATATTTTTGCAAGTAAAAAGCCAGTACCATTTATTTGGTAGATTGGATCATATTTTGTTTAAATTGACTGGACTATAATGTAAAAACTTCCTCATGAAGAGGTGTGGCTGAAACATTGCTGAATTACTACTTCGATATTAATTTAATCCAATGCAAGTCCGTATACTTTTTGGATCAAGTTGTAAGTTAGAAACACAATCGGAATTATCACTATCTCTCGTAGTGAATTGGATCAATCAGCTGGAGCTGATGTTCTACGAGGGATGTCTATTAAATTTCGCATATAGAAATGAAAGAAAACATAATTGTTTTCCGAAATATTCTTCACGAACGTTGATGCATTTTTGCATCTGCTCGAACTAACTTTGGAAGCAGTTATCCAACTTGCTTTTGCTGGAACTGTCAAAATATGAATGCGTCAACTGCTTCTTTGAACGACTGAAACCTTTAACCATATAGTGCATTTTTGATTTTTGGAACTGTGAAAAACTCGTTAGAGCATAGGTCGATATAGTGAGTAGGATGTTTTAACAATTAGACGTTTTGCTGTTCTGAAAATTCAGTAGTCTTGCTATAGCTGTTTGTGAACTTGCATTGTCGTTCAGGGTTGGTTCTTCAAAGCTTAATAATTACTTCCAGCAAACAAATGTTCATATATCAATTGGCAGAAAAAGATCTTCCGTCTTGAGACGGAATTGTTGTATTATGACTTACTTTTCAGTCAAATGACGTGACCATCTTTCTGGACACACTTCGAACACTGTTGACTTTTGTTGGATTCTCTCCACCTTAACATACCCAAACAGACGTCTGGCGTTTATTTTCGGTTTCATATGAGTGAATCCACGATTCATCACTACCGATGCTGTTAAAGTATTCAGAGTTGCCTGCGTTGAATCAGCCAAGAGTTATTTGACACAAATTGATTTTATCTTCTTTCAGTTCCTAGGACAACAAATGAGGTATCCAACAGCATAATATTTTTTCTTACACACAATTCTTGATGCAAAATATCCTAAATTGAGATCCTTGGGATCTTGATTAATGCCTGAGTCTCGTATGTCATATGTCGATCGTCGTTAATGAGCTTGCGCACGCAATTAACTTTTTCCTGAATGACTTCCGTTTTTGAAGGCATGTCCTTAGCTCGTCACTAAGATTTGAACGTTCACGTTTAAATTCTCCATACCACCGAGAAACTGTCGTCTAATTTGGTACTTCAGTATTGAAAACAGAAACCAACTCGGCGGGGCATACCCGTTGAGATAATTCTTTTAAAGTTGTGAAAAATTATTATGGGAGAGTTTTCTTGAGTTAATTCCATATTTCTGATATTTTGTGAACTTTGCAAACTCGCTACAATCAAGATATCACACGTATCGTACTAGAATCTCAAATTTGGGTCAACTAAATATGTAGGCGAATTTTTTTCCTGTTTAACATTTGATTGGTGGCGCCATCAGTAAACCAGTATGCAAAATTGAATTGATGACTCTCATACTATCAACCTCACAAAGATGCATGAATGCGTAGGATTTATTTTGCACAATAAGAATTTTCAGAGCCTCAGGGTCCAAATCAAGATTTTCGATAATTGGTCCGAAATTTTGAGGAGATGGATTGAATTGGAATCAGCCTAATATGAAACCAGTAATATTGCAACTAAATTTCCATTGCAACAAGATTACTATCTAGTTCATTGGACATAGTTCATTATCACATTATGTAATGAGATATTCACAATATGATAATGAATCTTCCTATTTCTAGCACATCTTTATGTGAAAGCAAAATTTTGTCTGAATCATTGACATCAATCAGAAAAATTGAGTTTATAACTCTTTCTTGAGATACATTTTGGAGTTAGGAGAATTTTTTTATTTAATTTTATTTTATTTTGCAACTGGCTGTAGTATCCGGCACTGTTCGGTTCACATTTTATAGAGAAGGATGAAAAAATTGAAGAAGGAATTGTATTATAATTTTATGATATTCATACAACACAAGATTCTATAAAACGTTTATTTGGTTTGAGGAATATAATACTTGTTAGCTGTCTAAGTCGTAAGAAAATGAGAGCTTGCCTGCGTTTGAGGAAATGGGAGACACTGGAAATTACGAACAACTATTGTGTATTGAACCTGATTTATAGATGGTACATAATAGAACATGATGAAACGGGAAACAAAACATGAAATACATACGTAATGTATGTGGTCATTTAAAACGCTATTCGAAAAAAAAATGAGAATACATAAGAAAAGTGCTATTGTGCAAATAGTTCATTGAAGAAAGACGATGCAGTTTTTTGGAAGTAGCACTCTCCCAGGAGGTAAAAACAAGGACAGTGTATTTTTGCTATTTATCATATTGAGAGAAAAAAATATATTAAACCATCGATGGAAACGTTGCTCCAAAAATATTTGATAATTACAGAAAATTATCCAAGCCAAGAGACTTGAAAATCACAGCACTTATGCTTGAGGAACAAGTGAATTTCGTGGCGCTTTTTCCCATCGAAAAACACGGAGTGAACTTATATTCTTATACAAAAAGGCCGTAATCATGTTTGCTACCAATATTGGATCCCGAGCGATCAGTAAATAGATTTCAAACTGGATTTCAGAGCATTTTTCCACGAATTGAAACCACATATGTAGGAGTAAGAGTCCTTTCTGTCATCTATTTATTTGATATCTATAATTCTTTGGAAAGAATTCTGTGAGAGTAGAGACAATCTTCCTGCATCAGAGAATGCTGAAAATTGGTAAATGAAAAACCCTGCAATTGTTCACGATGGTCTGTTTTATTGTCTGAGTTGTTTTTCTTGAGTGATTTTTTCATGAGAATGTCTTCTCTGATGAATGAATAAGATCTTCGGTGAGTTGTTAACTCAGCAGGAAATGAAAAATGCGAGAGTTCGCTGTGTAATTTATATGTGAACTAAATTACAAATGTTTTTGTAAATCCTAATTTTCAGCCAGGCTGCTCGCCGATGTATTTCGTATCAAAACAGGGAGTTTATATCCCATGAGACGAAATTATATTATTTTGGGGTAATATTTTTGTTCCTATTCTATGAAATTATTTATATCACAACGAGATATAATTTAAATTTTTTTGTTTCTGTTTGTTTCATTTTCTTGATAATTTCACTCCCTTTCGAGTTTTGTTGTTATTTATCTGTATATCTGCCATACGTTCTACAGGTTCTCGCACAATGTTTATGTATACTTCTCAAAAACCTACTTGAATAATCGCTTATTCATCAGAATGGAAATTATGTTATGGCTGTTGGCAAAATAATGTATATCATACATCAAGGCCAGAAAGTCATTATCCAATTCAAGATGCAAAGCAACCCAATAGCATGTTTGTGATGGTATTGAAATGAACAACTTTAATCACGAAATGGTTGGCCAAATCAAAAGTGTATACTCCGTATCTTATATATATATATATATATATATATATATATATATATATATATATATATATATATATATATATATATATAAATATATGACATGGTGCAATGATTTTATATGCTACAATTATGAAGAATCATGCAATAATAAGTTGTTCATGAGAATTACTCTTTGAATCGGAGCTATCGAGAAAGTCTTAAGACGGAGTTAACTACTATAGATAGTTGATACTGGATGGAATTCTATTAATTTTTGTTGTGATTTGGAGAAGTCATATAACAGAAAAAAGGAAATATATTTCTGTCAAATTTAAGTATATAATGGCCAGTTGCACCACCGTCACTAAACTTGAGGAAGGGAATGATAACCATAATAATATTCGTCTATACAATAGTTGCTATAGATATTAATCTCCACTCAAAATTAGGTAACGGTGGTGCAACTAGCCATAAGTATATCTACGATTTACGGTTTGGTCATAGGAGTAACCTGGTATTGATTCTTCGAAACTTCAAACTGATGCAATATTATTCCTTATTGCGGCACAGATTTGCTCATACATCATGAAAGTAAGAAGAGTTGAGATCAGGAATTGAGAAGAAGTCGAACCAAGTTAAAATAATATCAAAAATATTTCCAATCATAATTCTTACTTTTATTTGCATTGTGAATGTCAAGTTTATTGTTGACTCTCCAATTATTGTTTGTAAAATGATGCTGATTCCAATATTTCCAAGGAGTTGGATGGATAATATTGTTCCTAAGATTATCATATTAACATTTATCAAATGAAATTGAGACTGTAACAGCTAGACCAATGCATCAAAAATTTGTCTCAAATTCCCGAGACTCTCAGACCCAATTTACTGACTATGCTCTTGCTAACATTTTCGTACGTAATTTTATAATTTACCCTTTCTTTCTTTGTTATCTTACGTACTTTAGAGTTTTTATTTTATTAACAGCAGCCCGAGCAACAGAAATTATAAAACATTTCTTAATTGATCTACAGAATTTGAAAAAAATGTTCTCCTTTGGATTTATCTCAATTACTAATTTCATGAAAATATGGCCCCTTGCATCTGTTATTGAATGCACTCAAATTATAACAAAGAAGTTATAGAATCCCATCCACTGCTATCTTTTAAAAAATCAATCAAGCTATAAAACAAAGATTGTCAGTTTAAATATAATGTATTACTTTTCAGTTCGAATTCAGATATTAGATGTCACGTTTTACAAATTGAATCATGTTTATTTTTCTTACTTGAGTACACTTAGTCAATATCATAAGTCAAACAACTGGTATTTTTCCCTCAATTTCTATTTGTTTTACGTGCTTAATCTTGAATGCCAACTATATCTATGATTAACAATGAATGAAACCAGGTTCAAAATTGATCATATGATATGAATATCACATCAAAAAGACTAATTGAGTCCAACAGTCGTGTCATATTACAAAACTTTTCCATTATGGCTGTCACACCTACATTATTCACTCCAATCATATTTCAGCCCTGTAATAAAATGTCATTGTTAAAGAATTGCACCTGTTCAAGAGTTCAAATAACTTTTATGTTCTAAGAAATACTCCACTCTTTATCTTATCGCTTGACAGGGTGACATTAGCTCATTTGATCGCTCGAATAACGCATCAACTCTGGTTACGGGCATCTCAAGATTGAAAAGTGAAATACGGTGTGTTAGCAAGGAAGAAAAGACAAAACTGCTATGAATCATTTTTGTCGACGCTCGTTCGAAAACCTCTAACCGTTTGTCGTTTCCGTTCAAAACGTTTCCGGTCAATTCAACAAATAGTGTTGCGAGAATCGAGTCGCTGAACGAGTGAACGCAATCAAAAATTGTTATTAATGTAGAAGAATCATAATATCTCTTCTTTCAACTAGAGTTTATTATCACAATGTCAACATTATAAAGTTCGTTTTTTGAGGATTGAGGCAATCAGGCATCCTAATTGGTACTTTAATTTCTATTCTAGTATTACTCAGGCTATCAGAAATTGATAAGATTGCAGCAAATATATGAAATAAGTGAACAGAAGTATTATATAAATTTTCTCATTATTATAATTATCACATATTTCCTCAATACGATACTTCTATTTTTCGTAATCCTCACTATACTTCCTATCGGTTGATTCTTTGAAGTTTTGTCAAGTTTCAGGATTTAATTTAAACCGTCCTCAGGACACAATAAAAAGTTTATAAACTCAAATTTTGTAAAAAACTTACAACTCGATGAGTTCATTTCAAAACATAGATTGATAAATCATGTGTAAATTCATGACATGAATTTACCGGGTAGTCCATTGACATTTTTTTTTTTAACCGATTATTCTGGATATTACTGGAATATTTTCTCAAACAGAGTTTATTTATCATTGGAAACCCACATTTTTGCCGTCAAAGATTTTCTACAGGGTGCTGCATTTATGATCGGTAGAAAAATAATAGCTGGTTTATGGTTGTACTAGAAGGCAATTAAAATTTTCTCAATTACTTCAAAGAACGATGTTCACATACAAGTCATAGATAGTCGATAGTATTTATTCGAATATTCTTTCGTTGGAATAATTCGAAATATTCATACTGCTCTAAAACTCTCCTCGAAACAATAGTTTTAGATCGCCTAACCCAGAGTTTGTGGTACCAGCCAATATGTTTAATATTACAGAATTAGAGTTACTGTCTTTTCCAAATTTCCAGCCTCGAATTCTTCTTGGTAATAATACGTAAGATATGTTAGTAAATCTACCACTCTCCTGCGTAGTTAGATAATTAACTATATGCTTTCATGTTATATTCTCTCATACTTCAGGGCTATAGTCAGACAGACACAAAAATGTCAGTCTGAAATAGATGTAAATAATGCAGTGAAAATTGAAAAATCATGAAAAGCCTATACAATTGTATTCAAATCATCATGATTGGTTGGACATTGAAATATGTGAACTGAATTCAAGAAAAGTAATTCGCGCAAAATAGTTAAGAACAGTGTCTCTTCGACATTGAATTCCTCTTGAAAAATATTATGCTACAAATATATGGAAATTATGGCATATATTTGTATTGTATTTCCGATGGTTGTACATATATTTTCGACCAATTTGTTTAAATTATTGACAAAATGAGAGTGGAAAAACCAGTACAATTATTAACACCAGGGATTCCCAGTCTTATGATATATAAAGCTGCAACTTGATTACTGTTCTATTGTTACATCAAACATTGTAACTATGTAACTGAAATATTGGGTATCATATACTTGCACTCACAACATTCTTGGAAATAGCAGAATTATACATGAACTCCAATTGAATTAATGGAACGAATGTAATATTTTATGAAGTCTATATTTATTTCCTTTCTCATTTTTATAAGGAACTAGTCTACTTTCAAGGAAGATTTAGCGCAGTAACATAAGAACCAGGAGAAATATGTTATGACTGGCTATTTTCGAAATTGAAATCTCATATAAATTCTTCAGAGAATCATAATGAATGTTCGTTATGTATGAAGTTTCGATATATATTCGTTTATTATGTTTTTTTCTGGGGATATAGCTATATGAAATTAATCAAGATGGAAACAACTGCTACGTAACACTTATTCTTCTCTTGAAGCTAGCAAAATTATATTTATTCCAAAAATGATTTTACTAGGATACTCAATTGTGTCAATATAGTTTTTAAAATTGATAAGCCATAGACTACTGATGAATAATGTTCCAGAAGTATGTGCTTTTCATTGTGATGTTGAAATTTGAGAAATACCGGAAATAGATTCATACCAAGGTAACACAAATTTCTATCATTTATATTGGTCAGAGATGGGCACGTGAAATACGTCACGTATTAAACTCTATTCTTCACGCGTGAAAACTCATTTTTTACATCAAAGAGTATCTCAAAATTTTTAGTCGCCAAACGCAAAACCAGAAATGAATAAGCTGAATTTTCAAGACCTATCTAAAGTGATGGTAGAATTATTCTAAGCGGAATACTGAATCAATCTAAACGACGTGTTACAATGATTCTTGTTCCAACATAATTTTTTGTCTTATAAAACAGTGTCCGAAAAAAATTATCCTAATCCAAAACTAGGGTGACTGTGCGCTAGTGATATTTTCTGAATATTCTTATCTTTTTTTGCGGGAAAATCTGTAGCTTGATCAAAATAATTACAACAAATACCTACTATCCTGAGATTTTTCATGTCTTTCGTTCATATCTGAAATAGAGTGCTATCAGAGATTGTTGTCAAGGTTCATTTCGAGATGTAAAGCGTTAGAACAAATTTAAACTTTTTATAGTTTAACTTACAATAAGGAAAGTTGCCTGTTTTTCAATCTTTCGGCTGAGTTTTATCACAAATGAGATCTTGTACTAACCTTAACACTGAAAAATCTAATTCTATCAGCATAGATGGGAGTTATCTCTTTGTTGTGTTTGCTGCAGTGGTGGCCATATTTACACAAGATCTAAGGATAACATGAATATAAGAATTTCAATGATGTCCAATAGTTATGACCATGAATTATTTTATGAAATATTGATAACTTCAATGATAAGCATTAGCGTCAGAAAATTTGAAGCAAGTTATCTGTAACTCATGTCAAAAGAATGAACTAGTCATTGGTATCAATAATAGTACCTTTACGCTGATCTGGATGCATGAATACTTCAATATGAAGTTAATGAAGAAGTTTTGATTCATTCTGGAAAATGACATTCGCAAAAACGTAGATTATACGAGCAGATGCCTGTCTGTTTGTCCATTCGTCTGTTGATTCATTCATCGCAAAAAAAAAATAGTGAACTAAGTGTTTACACATCCTAGCTTTACCATCATGAAAATGCGGCAGTTGAATTTTGCAAATGAATATTAATTTTGCTGTGAATTAGTGCTGGTAGCACAACATCTATCACTGACTTAAATTCTAGATTATTTGTATAGTATGAATGTCTACTTGAGAATTGGAAATCTGCATACAGTTCACTGACAGTGGGAGAAACCTGTACATCATGTGAGTAGAGAAAAGTATTATGGCATACACACAACAATCTTTGTGACTCGTCCCAAAATATTCTATTCACAATATCTTAGTCTGCATACTTTCTGAAATAATGATTTTTATCGGTAAGATTGGGATTTGATCTTATTATTATTTCTTTGTTGAATTGTTGAGCCATCGGACTCAATCTCTATGTTATTCATGAAATCTATAGCACAAAATTGTAGCTTGATTGATTGGAACAATATATTGGTTTATCGGAAATTGAATATAGCTAATGGTCAATTCATCCTAAAAAGACTATAAAAGAGAACAACCAAATTTTTAAGTGTCATTCTGAATCCTCTAATTGACATTTATTGGAAGACAGATAGAGCAGAGATAAAAGCATGTTCACATATTTATTTTGGTGTTAAGGGCTTAATACTGCTCTAATCTACCGAATATGCGATATTACCAGCAAGCAGAGACCAACTATAATTAGAGGAGTCTCAGTTTGTGGTGACCGTCGCTTGACCAAATGTAGCTAATGCAACTGCATTTACGAATCAATTATAATCGTGTTCCTGAGCAGAGTTCGAAGCCAAAACTTTAGAGGGTCAAGCTTGTTCCCCGATCATCCGTATTGCTTTACATTTGAACTACTAACAACCATATTGTTCTGACCTAGTTACAATTGTTAAGACTTTATCTATGATATCCAATAATGATGATTACTGTGTAATGAATTGATTAATAAGATTCATAATGTATTAGAGAAAATTCGATATAGAACAGTTTTACTTGTGTATCATTTTGTTTAAAGTAGATGTAATAAATTATTTATGGAGCTATTTGTATTACGGGTATACCATATATTATGAACAGGTCCGTGTTCAAGTAATATGAAAATATACAAACATGAAGAGGTAGAATACATCATAATATTATTGTTTTCTTGCCTTCATTGATTTTAGTACATCTGAATACAATAAAGTCTGAAACGTTTGAATTTCACAGTCAAAAAAACACTGATTATTTGAAGTATTATTATTGTGAAGTAGTGCATAACAGTGTTTTGGAATACACATCAACAGGAATTGTGTATCTACCTATACACGTATATGTACATATTTTGAGGGATACATTTTTCTGTGTTACATACAATCGCACAATGAGAGATTTGTTCAATTATCATGAATGTGCAAGCATAATGCGAGATGTACGACAAGATGTTGTAAAAACGTTCAATACGTAATTTCCAATATTCTACCAGTGACTGTTTTGAATTTGTGCAGAGAATTCAAAAAGTTTGTTACATAAAATACTCAAGAATAAATTCGAAATTATGAAGAATAGTCTCTTCCATGGAATTATGATTGCATTGAATGTACAAATACTGAAAAATCTATACATTTTGAGAATTTGATTGAATATTTCACTTGTCAAGTATGTTAAGACATACACCAAAGATACTTGAAGAATGATAGCCTATGCTAATCTTTGTTTCAAACATCTTAATCACAGAGTACCACCTACCATTGTGATATCACAGTCGGGGAATTCATCTTCATATCAAACGAACCATGCTCAAAGCAAACAAAACACTACCAAAACTCTAATTTGCGCCTACTCGGCGTACGACAAATGCAACAGTTTTTGACATGGGTCACGTGAACAAAGACATATGAAAATCACATTTGCATACAGAATATTCACTCCTACTTTGATAATTACTGAAGTCACCTACACATAATAGCTTTGATGTTGGATGATTTTACTAACTAAGATAATAAAGAGCCGAATCTTGCAAGTTTCTTACAAGACAATTTGTTCAATTACTTCATATAAAATACAGCAATTTATATAGATTATCTATGTATGTAAATCTGATGGAATAAATTACATTCCTACTATTCAAGAACTTGTTCAAATTAAAACAATGATGAAGATTAGCTAACATCAGTTTCAAGATAATAATTTCACTTCATCCCAACTTCCTTTCAGAAATTCCACAAGAGTATTTCAGGCATTTTCTTGGTTTGATCGGAGATTTAGAACATGCAGCAAAATAAGATTGAAAGTTAATAAAAATTCGCACAGAGCTGAGAATTATACTATTATAAATTTGATATCAAAAATCCTGACAGATTCTACAACTACTCAAAAAAGTTATTAGGGGTTATTGTTTTCTGCAAATTTCTCCTAAATGGTCAGTGTTATCGTGAAAATAAATCTGATAGAAGCTGTAGATCATGCAATTGTCTATGAAAATTGTTCCATATTTTCCTTCCCTACGATTCACCATTCCTAAAACATCGTGACTTCAAAATCGAAAATACTAATATGCGGCTTGTATATGCCATCGGACTTCTAATAGAAGTTAAAAAAATGAAGGGATTGGTTTGTGTGATTTACACTAAAATATGAACAAATTAGATGATTCTGAATGTATTGTTCATTGAAGTGCGGCTGAACCTAGAAGACTTGGGTTTGGTAATTATTATATAATAGTTTGAAGCCAATGTTCTACTCCCGCTTGTCCCAAAAAAGCTTCTTGATTCTGAAAGAATAAAGTTCAGAGATATTGTATTCCACAAAAATTCAAATCTAAGAGTTGGTTTTTAAAACCGATATCTTGGGCCACAGAGCAACTTTAGTTTCGTCCTTATTAGGACTCGTTAGTACAGTATAGCCAAACCCAGATAATCAACATTTGAATCTCAGACCAAAATTGTCATATGATGATATATGATAGGCAGAGGGAGGAATTACATTCAACATTATTTATCAGGCCTGAAGCCAACAAAAATGAGCATTTTTGTAATATTTTATGAGATATTTGATCATATCAATGGAAAGCGATTTTAAGCAATATGATTGAAAAGTAATAACCAAGATTTGTCATCTTTTTCTGTTTTTATGGATATCTTATACAAATTTTTATTGGGATTTTATGTATGTTTCCGAATAGGGATGTATAATGTTTTAGTCAATGATCCACAAAAAAACAATCAATCCATGATAATCAGAATTTCCTACTCATTAGAAAAAGTGAAGATCACAAATAGAATAATTTTCTCTCCATGCGAATAGACAATTACAAGAATGAAGAGATAAATAAGAAGAAAATTTAAACGAAACTTATATTGTAAATAGTTTTTTTCTTCTTCTATTTTACAAGTAGAGTATTAGATCCTGAAAATTGCGCTCTCAGAAAAAAAAAACAGTATATTCTTTTCTCCAGTAAACTGAGATTAGATTGATTTTTTTGTTTAGAATACATCAAAATATATTTCCATCTGAATTTAGCGGTATTTGGTATATAAATCTTTCAACTTAGAAAGCGAAATAAAATTCCATTTATTCAATATTTCTGAATTAATGCATAGGAACATATATGGAACAATGTTTACGATTCATCAACTATTGAAATATAGAAACAATGGTTCGTTGCTCATAGCATGAACACACATTGATTATCTCTGGAAACTCCATAATTCAAAGAAAATAATAGCTTCATGAATTTCCTCTATCGCACTTAACGTTGGTATAATGATTTAAAGATTTTATTGGAAATAAGGGTAGTTTATTCGTCTGGTAAGACGTTCGAATGCTGCTTATGCCGGCATTGTGTGCTCAATTTAAACTGATCCGTTCTGATATAAATATCAAGATTAAATTTTATATTCCGTCTAAATTCATCAGGCTGTGTGAAATTTGCCTAATTCAAATTATAAATGTTTTATTCTACTGTGAGAATTCGACACATAACACTTCGGTATGTTAATTCCTAGAGGTGAAAATAATTGGTACTAAGTTTGATATTCAGAAAAGAGTTTTGAAGGTACCCGCCAGGTAGTACAGAAGCGACTAACTGCAGCTTCCTTTGTCTCAAAACTAGCAAAACAGTTTGTTGTATTTTGAGAAATGAAACTATTCCAAACGGGAAATTTATTATTTTACATTTTGGTCACTCATATTCTGAAAAACATAATATATGTCCAATATACTACACAGTAGCCTCACAAACTGAATCGCGTCTGTATATGTAGGTAGGTATGAAAATGTATTTATTTGTATATGATAAACTTTGGGACTCTTGTAACTGAAAATATTATGGATAAGTTTCACGTGAAAATTTGAAGGATATATCTCCCCGATTCGAATAATCAATGAGAAATTTTCATTTGATTATTCGAATCGGAGAAATATGTCCTTTAATCCTTCATGTGAAACTTATCTATATATTTTTCAGTTTCAAGAGTCTCTAATTCTACTTTACACAAATAAATACATCTTTATACATATACAGAAGCAATTCAGTTTGTGAGGCTACTGTGTAGCACATTGGACATGTGTTCATAGAGGTTTACAGTAATTGGGTTCCTTCCCTAGAGCAAATATTCCCCTAGGATATGCTAGGCCATATGATGCTGCTTCGCAAGATGAAAGTGCAGAATCCAAATTCTGGTTACTTTCACAGAGATTTGAATTTTTAGGCAATGAATAAAATTTATTTGGTCGTAGGGAGGGATGAAGAATTTTTACCAGCTAAGATTAAAGTCGTTCTTAGAATCAAAAGTGCATACACTGCGTCTCATATTTATGTGTCTGAAGAAAGTATAACGATAAAGTATACACTTTTATTCAGATAATTAATCAATCGACACGGGAAAATATCACGCAAAGCGATCAAGATTTTTAATCCGTGGCTTGTCTTCATAAGAACAGGCCAACGGACTGCAGTGTATTAAATTTTTATAAAACAAATTTATATCATAGTGAATATTTTAGAAATGAAAAAAATTTTACATTCCACCTCGTCTTTATTTTGGTAATAGACTTGAAACATAAGTAAAGATTTAGGATTAAAAGTGTCTATGAAGTATTTCCACCTTACGCGTACCGAATCGTACCTGTGAATTGAATGCAATAGTCACTGATTTTTGAAGTAAAACTTCTTTAGGCACGCTTGGCTTGGGGAATAAGCTGGCGAATGCTTGACGAGAGCGTTACGAAAAGTGTGATCGGGCGAGGCGAACGGAAGTTGAAAGAGAGAGATATGGAGTTACATGTTAGTAAAGATGGAAAGAGAGAGTTACGAGATTTCAATATTAATTTCGCGTCCGAAGATGGACAACTCTTGGTGAACTTCTTACAAGATAAATTAGAATTACAAATAAATAATAACCGAAATGAACCTACCACAAGACATGGAACAGCAATCGATGCAGTTTTCTCGAGATATCTGTCTAATTTTCATTCAAAAACATATGTATCTTACTTCTCATACCATAGGCCTATTGTCTCGGTCTTATAATCAACCACAGTAATTACTGATGTATCCGATAATGAAAATAATAAATAAATACAAAAATTTATTCAAGAATATTAATTTATCAATAAAAGCCGATAATAGATTTGAATATTTGTAGAAAATTGTAGAAATTAGTAGAAAATATATGTATATGTATGTACATGTATATATATATGTACATATATAAACATATATATATATGTATATATATATATATATATATATATATATATATATATATATATATATATATATATATATATATATATATATATATATACATATGGATGGAGCTAAAGAAGTTTTACTTCAGTTGTGTGGTCTAAAGCACACTCGTTTTTTTATCATTCAGTTACCCCATATGGCATTTCACAGATTCAAAGATAAGTGAATTTATAAATGGTAAAGATAATTTTGTTATCAGAATCCCGTTCGCATTTGTATTTGAATGCTAAAGATACATAAAATAATTATAAATAATTCGGTATAAGTTGTAATCGATGTACTAAAGAGGATTTTATTGTAGGTGTATTCTATTTGTGTGAGAAAAAAATCAATATCAATCCTTGCAATCAAACTTTTCCTGTTTTTGTTTATGATCAATCACATCGTTAAAAAGTTATTCCTTATTTACTTTTTACACTGAACACAATGCATCAAATTAGTGTTTTTATGCTTATTTATTGATTTTGAATCAACACTGTATTTGTTGTTAATATTTGTACCAGTCAATAGTAAAATCATTGAACTGAATTATTTCAAATGAGAAAACTGTGAGTATATGTATTAAATTCATGATTCTTTTAAAATTATACTTGTATTGCTACAAGGTAATTTGGGAGTAATTGAAAGAGAACTAATAGCACTTGAATTATTAGAAGAAAAGTTCGGCTGAAAATAGTTTAAATTTCCCACAGTCTTACAATCTAGAACTAACATTTTTACTGAAAAAAAATGCGTTTGAAAAGATTGTTTCCAGAATCAAGCAATTGGACGAACTCCGTCTCCATGAAGTTAATCCAGCCAACGGAAATACGTTTTGCAACAGAATATGACAGTTTTTGGATGATTAATCAAAATTCCTTCAAAATTGTTTCTGCCCTTTTTTTTGCAAAACCTAATACTAGCTGTAAAGTGACAAAAAAATACTCACATAATCAAACGTACAAAATTGATAGTTGTGATATTAAACGTTGAATAAACGAATACATGTTAAAAACATAGCGTGAAGGCAATGTCAAATTTGCAAATTATTCTCTGAGTGCTGCTTACAATTCCTGCATTGACTGTGTAGAGTGTGTTCCTGCCTATAAAATCTTACTTTTGATCTTAACCGAGGTAAAAGTAAGAATAATTTTTATTTGACAAGAAGCAACTCTCGAACTTACTTGGATAAGAGAAAACATAGGTGAGAATAGTCAATCAAAGTTTGGTTGGAAAAATCAGGTTATTGTGAAATTGGAACAATTCTCAAGGTCTCCAATGATAAAACCATCAAATATAACTAGTTCACCATTTTACTATTACAACAATGTCTTGGAGCAAACAAAAAAAACCTGTTCTAAATTCGAGACAAAAAACTATTTCTCTTTAGAAGAGAGCTATTGTTAGTCGTAGACACGTTTACCGGGAACAATATTATTAATTATTCATGAACGAAGAACGTAGGGACTTCGCGTTTCTAGTCTGCGATTCTGATGTGAGAAACGTGATCTCAGTGTTGAGGAATCGTTGGCGTTTTGTTCTTGACCGTTAGTTCATCAGTAATGTAGTTACTTGCGACTGCCGAGAGCAAGAATTCAAACCTCAAATTGACCTTCGTAAGAGTGATTGCGTAGGAGAGGTCCGTCATTTTCCTACGGAGAAATGCATACATGATTCCTGGAATTTTAAACCTGATCGGCGAATACGCAACGGTACTATGCAGAAGAAAGTTGCATTATCGGTACTTGAATTCATAAGATCAAAATTGTTTACATTAATCTATCTGCACATGCAATACTGCACAAGAGAGGGAGTTGAAAATTCCGTATCAATCGCAGTATTGATAAGAATACTTTTTCGAGCCCTAAGAGCCTTTAAAATTTAACTAAATAATAGTTGTATAATGCTTCTATATCAACAATCACAATGAAATTATAACAACATCACAATTTTCCTTCAATATGTCATGTATATGTTTCATTATACTTTCGTCAGAATACTCGTAGATACTCTATTCGTACACATGCAGACATATAGTGATCAATGATATTTTCAAAAATACACTGCATAATTGGAACGGTGTTAAGCACCGATCAATTGATCGTACACCCCACTTGTCAAGGGCGGAACATTATGTGCCATGTGGCAATCGTGCAGCAAATAGACATTATACAATACCAAATTCTAAAAAATAATAGTGAAGAGAAAGATTTTCTAATACAACGTACTTATTTCTTGTGACAATACAGCGGGAGCTTGAAAAGTATTCGGATATACATTTGGGAAGAATGAGATGTGCTGTGCAATTGTGTTTTAAGTGGTACATTGGTTTAATAGACTGTATATTCAGGTAAAATTCAAAGCTTGAACTTTATAAAATGAATCTTTTAGCTGTATCATTGAATTTTTTTGGAATGTTCTGGTAGTAGTAGGATTTAGTTTTGATTGTTTATCGATATTCATGCAATAATAATGCAATAATATCTAATTTAATACAGTGTGGCTAGGTAAAATTGAGTTATCTGATTGGTATGATTATTGATGAACTGTATAGTAAAGCAAATACTTTGTCCAATATTTGTTACGTCAATAAAAGTATGAAAAATCATCAAATTGATTATAATTGCTAGTAGAGGGTATTATTATGTGTACACAACGCTTGAAAGGTGTATGCCATCTTCAATTTATTCTTTCTCAATTAGATAGGGTAGTAGTAGTCGAATAATTGATGCGAATGATATTTCATAGCTGGGTTGAAGATTGAGACAAATAAACCAGTAGATCTTATTTTCTGCTGTGTTGCACACATAATATTTTCGTCGGTTATAAGTAGGTACCAAAAGTCATTGATATGGAATACTCATTTCAATGTAATTGCAATCATCACCTAGACCTTATTGTTCATGAAATTTCAAAATATTTCGATCAGTGTAAAGATCAATATGACGGTGGTATTTTTCGATTGATTAGCCCTCGCTGAAAAACAGCTCCCAAACCTAGAATTTTGCCAAATGAAAAAGTTGTCGGACTCATCACTATGAAGCCATTCACAAAGTTTCAAGTGAGCGGTAGTAAACGAAAAATTTATGCCCTGTCTCACGGACTAAAGAACGACGAATTAATATTAATTGAACCAGAATCAGGAAATTTTAATGCATGTTGAACTCAGTCCACTGCTACATTGATAAGAGAACTTCTCAGGAAGCGAAGAGTCATAAAGTTATATTTGGTCAAACTATCGATAATGGGCCTTACGTTTAAAATGAATGAAATTTTATGTAGAAATCACCCAAAAAATCACAAAAATGAGAAAAATAGTCACAAATGGAGGAGGCCTTAGGATAACCTTGAGATCAATGTTTTGAAAGTTATTTACCCAATACGATGGATTTCAGCCCAACATTGAGGAGTTTAGTTCATCCTTCGAGATGGTTTCCTTTCAAGTTGAGTCCCAAAGCCGCGAGCGAAGCGACCTAAACTATTGTTACGCGGGATATGAGCTCAAGGTCATGCAAGAATTGAAATAGTTTTATACGAAAACATTGATCTCAAGGTCATTCAAGGTTTTTTTTTCTTTGAGAATAACAAAAGCTGTAGGTTATCTCGCTACGCTCGCGGCCTTGAAAAACATTCCTTAATATTACTGCAATCACGCTGCGCCTGCGTGTGGAGCTGAAATTGAAAGGAGCCACCTCGAAAATGGATTTAAACTTCTCAATGTTGGGCTGAAATCCATTATATTGAATAAATGATTGATTTCAAGGTCCTCCAAGGGCTTCCCTCACTCGCCACTCGATTTCCAATATCTTTTATTTCTGCACACAGTTTCATTCCCTCCATTTTCGCCTTATATTCAATCATCGAGTTCATATATCCATTCTCATAGCAATATTTTTTCTAATCAAGCTGGAATATCATTTTCCTGATTATAAAGTGCCAGCAAGATCCAAGTTTTCATATTGACCAGCGGAAGAATATATTTTGGATATTTCAAGTCGATATAGCCATATTAGACGAATAGGAGGCTAAACTGAAGAATCGATCAATTTTTAATGTATGAAACATTGGAATGAGTTACCTATCATCTTCTTATTCGACGTGAATAGTTATTGACTGGAAAAGTTAGTACTTACAGCTCATTTTAGTTAGGAATGGTTCAAAAGTTTTAAGGGGACTGCGATTTAAGCATTCTGATTGGCCAAAACGCTAACCAATATCACATCAGCACATTGGCAATATATCAGTTGCATCATTGGTCGGGTCAATCATCAATTATTATTGATAGATTCGTGCAGCTTCAGGATTTCAATTTGTATCTGTTCAGATAATATGTGAATATTATTTCAATTTCTTGAATTCATTTTAGCAAACTTGTTTTAAATCCTGTATTGAATGTAAATGAATCGTGCTTGAATTCCGGCCAAACAGAAGGCCTAGATCGTAGTACCATAAGAACCTTGGACTCAACTGAAATTAACTATGAGCAATATCAAACATTTTCAGTACTTCATGTTCAAAAAGATTTGTACAAGTATCACAATTGATCCAATTTGTTGTTGAACGCAAGAGAATGTGAGAACGTCTATTTTCAAATTCACAGTAATTTGTAGTTCAAGTAGAACCATGTCAATGATGAGTTAATGATACTAAGCTACAAAGATAATTTCACTCCATTAGTAACGCTGTAGGATCCTTTTCATCTTGATTTTTAGTGCAACATTTCATAATTGAAAAACTTAACCAATGGAATATAGGATGATTCTCTGATCTAGTTACTGTGACGTCATATTTTAGTAAGCATTTGTGGAGGCTACCTATTTTTAGATCCTATTTCACATTCTGATAGATTTGAATGGATAGTTACAAACGTGCTTATAATGGTGCCTAATAAATAATGATATTGGATGGCATTTGATGTGAATAAAAAATGTTTTGCTTAAAATAACTTTTAGTGAAGATTACAGACTTTTATTGGTATCATCAATCATCCTATCTTTGAATTTTAATTGAGTATTTTAAATGAATGATTACTGCAGATTTGTTAAAATTATGGGGATTAAATTTATCATATCTCTCTACGTACGAAAAATGGATTTCGCTAATAATAACTCATCCGATATTTTTTTCAGCAATAGTTAGTTATTTACCTATATGTCAAATATAAAATTCGTGAATTTGTAATAATACTTATTGAAATTTTGTACCTAGCTGAGTATTTTGAATTGAAAGGCTACCAGGAAGAATCCAGAGTGTTGAAGAAAATGTCTTGAACTTTGTCTTTCAACCTTTCGTTAACTATTTTTATTTTTATTTTGAAGCGACCGGCTTCGGCAATATGATTGCCATCATCAGGCCGGGAGAAATTGATTACAGGAGACCCAGCAAATTGTATACATTGGTGAACATATTTGGTTTGAGATGATTTTTTACCAGTGACTACACTGAACTACCAGTCAATTTTATCTTTTACAAATTTAACAAATGATATCTGGCTTGATATCAATTCAAAGCTCTCAGAGAGATGAGCTTAGTAGATATTAGAAATTAATAATCACTGAAATACACGTTACCATCTTTAAATTACCCTTCCGGTGATCAAATACCGAAACTGTATGTTCCAATGAATTGAAGACCCCGAAAATCTAGGTAAGAACTCTTAATTTTCAAAGATACTTATTTTATGTAAGGACTAAAATATAATCGTCATCTGTCACTTTAACAATGACAACTGTCACTTTGACAATAACAGCTGTCCCCTTGGCAATAACAGCTGTCACTTTGAGAAAGGCATTTTATTGATGCGACATTCTGAATTTCTGAAACAGCGCTGGAACAGGCCATGATATTTATGGTCGGAGGAGTACTGTGTGGTCAGAGCAGATTTTACTTTCAAATTTCGGTTCTCAGCCGATAAGATGAGAAAGGGGGACATATCATTATTTATTTATCATGTTTAGATCACAGCACAGCAGCTTATTGTTGCAAAAGTTATTTATCCAAAATAAACAAATCCTAATCCGAAACAAACCAGAGCAAACAAAACAAAATCTATTTTAAATATGCAATTATTGGAATGGAGTGCATTCAACTTCAAATAAAACAAACACTGTTACTAAAGGTAAACATTTGTAGCGAATTTATGATGCAAAGATACGCGGAACACGCATCCAATCGTGAGTGTGTATATGTTTGAATGTTTTGCTGGCGCCATTGAAGAAAACAACTCCAAGATACATTCAGTTGTTCCGTGAGACCCCGAAGTAAGATTTATTCGGTCGTGTAGTGAAGCTAACCGACTAGAGACAATTGTGGAGTGGACGTTGCTTACAATTAGTTAACTGTCTCAGGGACAGCATAAGGAAGATTTCATTACTTAAATAACTGTAATTATCAGATTGTACTGATAATGGAGATATACTATGACAGAGACAATAGGTTGAGTTTTTCTATATTGCAGTTGTAAGAATCAGCGAAAAATATGATCATCCATTCACTATCGATTGGTTGGGGACTGATTATTCATATTGTGGGTGGAAAATTATTTATGCAGGGTTGCTTAGCAGTACAAGACTATCCATATTTAAAAAAACGATTTTATTATGGATTAATTGGTTGAACATAAAATTTTATTATACCGATTATTACTTTTACATGATAATATTTTCTAACAGCTTCCGTATAATCTTTTTTCCAATTATTGAAGGTTCGTTGCTCTAAATCACTGTCGAAGCTTTCGAACATCTTCACTAGTTACGATCACTATGAATACGGATAATTAATTGATAAATTCAAGTGTCAGATAAATTTCATTATATGGAATTGTTTGTTTTCATGAACTATTCTATCAATTCTGTTGATTGATCCTAATGAAATAGTAACGTACTTTGGTGAGAGTTTTATCACAGCCTTGCGCTTGATCTAATGAACTCTTGATTGTTATGAAATATTTCCAGAAGCTCGAATATTAAAACAGCTCTTTTGGGTACATTTTGGACTTTTTCCACAGAAAATTCAATCTACTTGTATCTAGAAATTCATAAGAGTTTTGAGAAAATCTGTTTTCGACAAACCTTATTTGCCCGTATATAGACGTATGTTCAAAATATAATAATTCACTGCAGTACACCGGCAAATCACGAAGGGAGCACGTGGTAGCACTGTGCTACCAATATTCTCTGTGTTTCTATCTCAGGGCTAACCGATGCAATTTACTTTCTCTTAATAATATAATAATTGACTACAGCACCAGGATAACCCTATGCTGTTGAGTTTTTTTGTTGTTCCATTTTGCTATTATTCATGTTTTGAAAACTAAACAAAGTTTATTATCAATTGCAATGAAAACTATTAGCAACACAGAAATTCTCAAAAAATGAATATTTGAAAAAAATTCGAGGGAAATTCAGCAATGAGAAAAAATGTAAGAGCTCCATAAAGTAGAATTTCTCTTGAATAACCTGAAAAATAAGGAGGAAGAATCTGTTTAACACCATGTCCAGGTTTCAGTCAGACAGACACCGAAGCCTCACCATGAAGATTTATCCTTCAACTTTTGGTACGGAGATCATAGATACAATAGAAATATGGGTATTGTTCGACACAAACTTCTGGCATTTCGATCTCAATTACTCTTTCTATCAGTATGAGTCAAAGTCTCACTCGAACTTCTAATACCTCCATTCTCTCATTAGGAATTAATATGCATGATGTCGCTCCAGCTGTCTAAAGTTTTGAATTATTTCAACTGATAATGAAATTGCAGAGAAAATTTCGAATGTATGTATTTGTTACATTCTATTTATCGATTACCATGAATGAAATGACATCCAGTGAATGCAAATTGAGATTATGGAAACAGTTACTCAAATTGATACGATTTTATAAATTTAGAAAAATTCATCCTTGCTGTCGAGAAAATAATAATGAATCAGATGAAATGCGCATATCCAAAAAACTTTAACAAATTATAGGTACCTATGATTCGAATCACGTTCAACATTTATTAATGAACCTTTCTGTCAGTCTGCGAGACAAATCGGAAATCCTTAATATATATATGATGTTTCATGCTTTCTAGTAGCTTGAATTCCACTGTAGATTACAAAGTTAATATGCATTTTTAATATATTAACAGCTTTTTCACGTACCTACGTTATTAGTTGAATAGACTGTCACTGCAAATTAGTTTGCCTTGTCATAAGGACAGCTGTAATTTTATGCGGTTTCTATAGGAAAATGACGTTTATTTGCAACGTTCTGTCAATTTTTATTACATATATAACCTTCACTTATAATCTACTCAAATTGAGAACAGTCAAAGGGCTCTTATGGGACTACGACTCAAGCCTTTCAATTGGCCGAAATGTAAACACAATTCACTTATGAAAAGAGGGATCGCCCAAGTGTGAAAGAAGTTCAAAGGAATATGAGGTTTTCGAAAAACTCAAACATGGTCAACAACTTCAATACGACATTTTGCATACAAATGTCACAATTTTTTGACGCTCGTAGAAAAATTGATTCTTCCTTCTATCGCTTAAATAAGACGCCATATTGTTACACTGCGCCACATACAAAAATATTCCATTTTAAAATTCCAACAAGTTGTTATGACAACTGTACAAAAAGCATTGATTTTTTCGGACAAATACAAGAAGTGAATCACGATACATAGTTCGTTCCTGCTAACTACTGGTTAATCTAAAGATTGATATTCAACTAAATATCAATTTGATGCGTCAGTCATTTTAGTGAAGTTTATTCAGAAATAGGCACATAGAATTCAAGTTTTGACACCTGTCACTCGAATAAATTGGAGTAAGTACAATGTTTCAGTTCTAAAATAGTTCATGAATTAATTTTTCAATTATATCAAATATAAAATGAAATAACGAATCAATTTTATTTTTGTTTATGCATAAAATAATTCCTTCAAGCCTGAAATAAACTTATGATAAAATAATTCAGAAAAGATGGAAATTGCCACCACAATTTTTGAGGATTCATTAACTAAGTGCAGCAGATGAAAATATATTATCATACATTTATACACTTGAAAAAGACAGCAAATTGCTGTTGAAACGTTGTGACTCAAATAATTTATATACAGAACTTCTTCCAAATAGAACACATTCATTGAATATAAGTTTCGAAAAGTTTTCTTCTACATTAAAAAATATTGTTTAATAGGTACAAAAAATATGATTTCGGGATTCGTAAGATCGATGTACCGCGCTTAGCGTCGTACAGCGAACTTTCTTGCTCATCCCAAAATCTAGCATTTTTTGTACTTGTCAAACAATCATCTATTTCAAATATTCTTTTCTAGTGAACCCAAAATTCAGATAACTTGTAGAATAAATATTAAAAGTACCACAAGCCTGATATGAATGAATAGCTTTGATTGATATCAATGACAGTTTTCTTCTGGCACTCAGATCTAAATTATTAGTATTTTATTTATGGCAGTAATATATTATCCCGAATAAAACAGTTCCATACGTTTGAATATATCATTGGGAAAATCATTATTACCGGCGCAAATTAAATTTAAATGAAAACAAAATAGTATCAAAAACAAATTTCACAATTTGTGTATCCGTATTTGTTTTTATTGTAATTTTATGTAACAAAGAGCTTAATTTCATGTTTCATTGTTTATAATATTTATTTATTTGTTCAGTATAACCAGCGCAAAGAAATAATAACACGTACAAAAATATTTTACATTCGTATTGTATGAAAACTGTTATATTTGAGGATGAGGATGAATCAAGAATACATTATTCAGGTTTAATTTCAATTCCAATTTGTGTTTCCATCATTTTATCAAGAACTGATTCCATCATCATTATTTGTCAAATAAAGAAATTACATATTGTTTATAATGATAATCATACTGAATATTATATTATTCAGAATATCATGAAACGTGTTAGTAGTCGATAGCAAATTTATTAAATGGTATAAGTCTATCACTCGAATATTTGGAATATAATGATAATTTATGATCATTTATGGCTTTATTTGAGAATATATAATACAAATTCAAAATGCAATTGAATTCACGATACTGCATGAATTAACCAAGGTTAGTTTGAGTAAACTAGTGAAAAAATGTACAGCAGAATAACCATTAATATTCAGAATATTTAGTGGAATCACTAAGTATCAAGCAAAAACTCCTTTGATATTAGAGATATGAGAAATCGGCGAGATCTGAAGCATACAAGACTGCGGAATGTATTGATTCTTGTGAGAGAATTTTTTTCTATCATCTTTAAATCTTGTGGTTTGTACATAAAAACAATGCGCAAACTAAGCATTTGTCATTCAAACTCTATCATTTAATAAAGGCGTGGCAATTGAACTTTGTAGCTGAAATTTGATTTTTCTGTGGAATCTTGTCGGTAGCACTGTGCATAGTTACATTCACCAACTCATTGAATAGTTTAATTATTGTCAAGCCTTATGTCCGGTTTCACGGAAGCATGTTTGAATCTAATGTTATTTAGCACCTTTGTTAAATTAATAAACTGTTAAATTTTCTGTAATTTCCATGAAAATGAATTCTTCTTTTAGTATCGTTGTTAAGTAACAAGAAGGCTGAATCTTATTTAGTTATATTTCATTCTTTTTGCTACTTTTTACCTATCTTCACGCAAAACGTTTTCCAGAAAAGTGCTGTCAGTGACAATTTGAGTGATCAAATTGAAATCGTATGCAATGTAAGTATTGTCTCACACCCAAAATTTCATTCTATAATCAACAATTTCAAAATTCATGTTAACATGATTATATTCTTTTTGGAGCTCATGAATGAGTATTATATTATATTATATCCAAGTTTAATCGAACACCATCATTTAGATGCCGTAAATCAGAGGACATAGTTATACGGAGAGGGAGAAACAAGAATTTCAAAATATCAAGTAATAAGAAGAAAATTTGGAGCCAAAATACTTACATTAGAATACAAAAGTACTGTAGGAAGACTTCGAGAAAACTGTTTTCTTTATCTTATTTATTTCTTGCTGTATAAACATGATGGTTTCAAGTGAACAATCTGATGAGCTACTCTCTTTTCTTCGCAAAACAATTAATCTGCTTGGATTTATGTGGTCTCCTAATACCCTTTGAAATGTACTAGTTGCGTGAAATTTAAGTCGAACAACAACAAACTGTTTCATTGGATCAACAAGATTAAGTACTTCTGTCAATGCTACAATTTAAATTCTCATAAATATACTCGAAAATTGCAACAACAATATTTTCATTAAACCGAAATCTTATTTTGAATAGCAGTATAAAAAAACAGATTTTTTCGGTTTTTAAGAACTCTAGGGCGTGGCAAAAGCATCATAATATTTTCTAAGAGCTTTTCATCCGAGGTTTCTGATTCAGAATCATATCGTTATAATATTAGTTAGAATATCACAATGTAATATCAATTTTGCTGATAACTCACATTTCATATAATATATTAGACAACAAACTTGACTGTATCTACACATAAATATTCACATGTGTCAAAAATAGCACTCTGTTTAATATTTAAAACGACTACAGAGTACGTGTCAAATTAACGACTGATTTAATATGTTGTCAAACTTAACAAAGCTTCGTGAAACGAATTTCATGATTCAGCAGACTGTCAAAGGGTTTAACAGTTTGTTAAAATTTAGCAAAGTGTCGTGAAACCGGGCATTGATGTTGTATCCATTGATTAGGTTAATAATTTAGATATCCTAATCTTGTACTTTGTTGTGTGCTTAATAATTGGTAAAAGTTGAGTGCAGCGGAGATTTTCTTGTATATAAATGCAACACGGTTTTGAACAAATATTATTATATTTGAACAACAAACTTGCAAGATTACTTTTTTATCATTGCTTTGAAAAAAATTTGACGTGGACATCACGTAACTTACTTGTACATCATTGGATATATATAATCAAACACAACATCTCATCATTCCACGGCTAGTGGGTTACTATGGAAACAGTAAGTCATCATTCTTATGCTACAATATTCCTAAATACAGATTTTTCAGGATTCGACAGCTCTGAATTTATGCGCAAAATTCCAAGATCGTCAAGTATAGTGCACTTTCAACTCGGTCGATCTCAATGAAAATAGGATATGAGCATCTGAACAGTACTTTCATCTTGAATACTGTATTCTAATATTCTACGTTCAATCGTTTTGAATTAATGCGGAAAATAAGAAGATATTTCGAGTAAACTGCACTCCCGGTTTAGCCGATCACAATCATGATGCTATAAAAGTGCTTAATACGAAATCTCAATATTCTAAGACTGATTATTTTGAATGTATGAGAAAATGTAATACTAAGTGCACTTCCGGCTTAGCCGATTGGGACGAAAGTAGGAGATGATCATTCGGATGCTACAGCAATTTCAAATACTGAATTCCAGTATACTACAGCTAATCATTCAAGATTCATGCGGAAAGTTCAAAAAAAGTATCAGGTAAAGTGCACTTCCAGTACAGACGATTGCAACCATTATGCGAGGTGCACATCAAGATCCTAGATCCTATACCAGTCTCTTATACAAAATTTAAGCATTATACGTTTGACGAATTCTGAGATTTGCAAGTTACACACATACACACATACGTACATACGTACTGACATCAAGCCAAAAATAGTCAAAATGGATTCAGGGATGCTCAAAACGGATATATCCATCTAAATCTCGATATGTAAATTTTGTCGGTTTCACAATATTCCCTTGTATTTGTAGAACGTCAGATAGTCGTAGATTTCAGTGCCTCATTATATATAAGTATATATATTTGGAGTTCAACAATGCTGAAATTAAAGCTGGACCGTGTGACCTACATAATAAAAATTGATTTTAAATTTTTATGAAAAGCATGTTCTGATCCAATGTTGTCGCTTTTGTCATGCTTACGGAATGGAATTGAAGGAAAATATTTTGACATGTAAAATGTCAAACAAAATTGAAAAATTAACAACAGATTATCATTGCCTACCTTATCATTTTAATTAAACTGATTTCTTATACCGCAAATTCTGAATGTCTGTTATACTCATGAACTGCACATCCGGCTCAGACGATTGATACAAAAATAGTAGATAACTATTTTGATGCTACAACAAGTTCAAACATTGAATTCTAATATGCTATTGCTGATAATTCTAGATTTATAGAAAAAATTTGAAAAAATTTTCAAGTAAAGTGCACTTCTGGTTTGGCCATTCAGACAAAAATGGCAGATAGCCATTCTGATACAGCATTAAGTTCAAATACTTAATTTAAACATCCTACGGTTGATCATTCTGGATTTATTAGAAAAATTCGAAAAAAGTTTTAAGTAAAGTGCATCTCCGGTACTGACGCTTGGAACCATAATGCGAGGTGCACAACTAGACCCTATATCAGCTTAGAGATTTGCGAATTACGCACGCACGCACGCACGAAAATACGTACCGACATCAAGCCAAAAATAGTCAAAATGGCTTCAGGGATGCTCAAAACGAATATTTCAATCGTAATCGATAGATGAATTTTGTTGGTTTCACAATTCTTCCTTGTACTTAGTACAAGTAAGTAAAAATGATCACACATTTATCTTTTAATGCGAAGTTAATTACCGAGGAGCTCACTCTGTCTTCAATAGCAATGCATGAAAAAGTTCTTTTGCAGGAATGTGGGTAAAAGCATGGTTTAAATGTATTATTTTGTGAGTACTGCTTCACGAGGTGAAGTTACTTTGCCGCTCGCAGAGAGATCAAATAAAATATTTGTAGAAATTTTCAGCGAACAATATTTCTTGTTCAATAAGTATAGATAAAATTGTCTCTTCATCTTTTGATACTGATTTTTATGAAAAGATATTGGTCAAGAATTTTCAAATATTCTATCTCTCACACAAAATATAGCATTCATATCATGAACATAAATTGTTTGATGCTGAAGCATTCGTACTTCATTCCAAATACATTATAAATTCTCACGTAGGACGATACTTTGAGCTCTTGATAGCCCATAATTCCTGATAAATGTAACAATACGAGCTGATCAAAAAACAGAGCAAAAAATTCTGTGTATTATGAACGTAAAATATTTTTTTGCACGATTGGGCGTATTCATGTGTTTACCGGCCCTCTATTCGAAGTAGTATGTTGATTTTACCAGTAAACTGTGATTACTATGGGTTTTCCGACTTACCGCCCATGGGCAAAGGCGGTAAGTAAAAAATGGAAGAATCATCTAGATGATGAAAGCGCATTTTTGACAGCTCATGAATGCTTGTTACCTCTGAGATTTCGCAAATTACCATCTCTCACAATTACTGAGCTTGAAATCAAGCAGTTTTGGCAAACTTACGAAACAGCAGCTTCCATTTAGTACTAGTTTCAAGTTGACTATTTGATAGGTACATAATTTATGCATGTACAAACTCAAAAATACCTTATAATTTTCACTGTTTAGTTATTGACTGACGGAAGGTCAAGTGCTGTACCTTAAAATTAAAATTTGCTCTTTATCAAAGCTATATAAAAAAAATACACCAAAATTAAACAAATTTTCAACCAATAATAGTGATTCATTCTAATAAGCTTCAAATTTGCGTCAAACAAGTCATTGAATGAATCTCGGACAGATTTGACAACTGTACATAATAATAGTGACACCGCCAGCTAAAGTTGTAACTAAATTTTTATCTACTTTAATAAATCTTAGTTGCCATATCCCTAATGTCATATATATCCATGGGCATTGTTTCACTTGAAACAAGTAATCGAATAATTTAATCTTCCACAATCACTGAGCCTAAATTGAAGCAATTTGTGCAAACCTACGAAACAGTAGCTTTTATTTATAGTACCAGTTTCAAGTCTGTGAATGGTATAGTTGCTGAAAACTCAGTGTCACGCCAGCCAGCCAGCCAGCCAGCCAGTCAGACAGCCAAAGTGAATATAATAGCGCTTTTTTCGGAAAAATGCGCTAAAAATTGTGGATTTTCACAGAAAAATATTCATTTATTCATCTTCATTTGGAATTCAATGTTTACAATAAAATGTCAAACTTGACAGCTGACAGCGAATGAACAATCATCAGTAGTGAATCAATTTGAAAAAGAAAATTTGGATCCATATTTTAGATCTTCCAATCGTGCAAAACATTTTGTAAGCACTACGGTCAATGAGTACAGTACCGATTTCATATAATTTTTGGAGACCTCACCTACAAACTATTATTCTCAATCGGTAAACTGTACTTACTGATCTTAAAACTCAAATAACTATTGTGGGATTCACACAGAAATTTTGTACAGAAAAGGTAATTTTTTTTTTACTTGATTATCACATTGATTCTCGGGTATCTTGAGAATGGAGTATAAATTGGATACAATATGCTCAAATTTCCTCCATCATCCTTATTACAGTTGGTCACATTTGTAAAAGTCCTCCTTCCCTAGTATGACGTCACATATTTTGCAATATTATACCCACAAAACAGATAGAACTGGGAATATTTTCAAGTTCTTCGGTAATAGTTCAAATTTTGTGCTTCAATACTAGGATATACTAGATTTTGAAATGTGACGTCATCGAATTTGGAACACTCTCTATCTCTTGACACACAATGTCACGATTCGTCAAAGCTCTCCCTCCTTCTAACGTGTGACGTAATTTATGGATGGCTTCTTATTTATTATGATGAAACACTTGTACATTGTATTTGGATTTGAATTCTTCGATGAATTACCTATTCGTGTAAATGAAAACTTGATCTCTTCTACTAGCAATTGACTTTCAAGTAATAATAGTCAATTTTTAGAACTCAATTTTTGAACTGATAGACTATCTATAGTTAGGAGTTACAACACCCTACAGGAATTAAAAACTGTTTATGTGCGGAAAAAGTTGAGCATATTCTAGTAAGTACATAATTATCAAATACTTGAAGTCAAAAGCAGTATAAATATTCATTTTGATTGAGACAGAGCAAAAACTTCGATTTTCAACATAATTTTACAGTATAATGGTTCAATTGATGAGTATGTCTAGTGTTGATCGCCTCCATGCATTGCATTATACAGACAGACAGGCATCCAAGTAGAAGCACACATATCATAGAACTCCATAGATTGAATTTCTTTGAGTTTCTTGATGCTGCTTCTGTATTTCAACGAATGATGTTAATTATTACTAATCAAGATCGGAATAGATCCTCAAAAAGTATAAAATATTCTAAATAGATTCATGAAAAATTCAGTTTTTCGGTATTTACAAGTTCAGAAATGTGAAACAATAAACAACATAGATGAAGAGTGAATATAATAAAAGCCATTAAAAATAATAAATATCGAACATGTGAGAGAATCAAAAAGAGCTTACATCTTCCGCCGGTACGCTGCGCTGTAGTCAAGTTGAGCAGGATTGCTATGGCGACCAGGTGGAATGATGATATTCGTCCGAAGATCATTTTACACAGTTTGTTTAATGACTTTCAGGCGATAACTTACAAACGGCATCGATAACACAGGATCTTGTTCATTTTTAATATGTATTCCCTATCGCAAAATATAGAAAGTTATTTTCTAGATGATCGTGTTCAAAAAGTTTGGTGCTGTTTGAGGTTTTCAGAGAATATTTTGTGGTTTCTGTTAATTAGTTCAGAGAAGTTACTTATAAAGATTCGCATATTATTCATTTGAATAATAATGCTTCTCACTTTGATGTTTTCCAATAAAACAAATCATATAACATCACAGAGAATATTTATAAATCTTACTTTTCTATTAATAATAATTCTACAATGGATATTGAGATATAGAACGACACGAGCCTTGTAGATAGTCTAATAAATAAACAAATTGATTCTTCGATTCAATTTTCAACAGAAATATTCTCAATTATCAATAATCGAAGGATATTTAGCACGAAAATATTTTTACTTGTCTAATCTAATCATATATTCGCAATTAGCTGTTGGAATACAAGAAGTTCATATAATTAGAGAAATTTGAATCAAACACACATCATGACATTTGATATTGCTGCTCATCAGTTCAGAACAGCTATTAGACCTTTTCTCAGTGTAATATCGATCACAAATAGACAAATCTTATTGGATTATGAATATGTCAAATAATTTAATGTGAATAATTTCTAAGCAATAACAATTTTCAATTATAAGTTTTGTTTATCAATGGAAAAACAAATCTTATTTTATAAGATACTAGTAGCCCGTGCCAGTTTTGCCCGGATGGACATTCAATAATATTCAACATTTTTATACGAATCTTAAATCATAGTTCAAAAGTATGAGATGATTACTAAGAACAATATCACATTCCTTGCTTAAGTAACACAATTGAAACATAACTTAAACTGTCCAAATTTCTTGATAAGTGTGTAGATCGGTAAATCCCTGGGTAAATCTATGTATGGATAGCATCATCAGTATTTGATTGAATGAATGGGAAATGGAAGATTATATTGCAGTGCAGGCAATGTGAGGAATTTTATTGGTAATTTTCTCATATCTTGGATTAAATTATTGAATTTTTCGTAAGTAACCCTTTTTTTGAGAGAAAATTATAGCGCATGTTACTTAGTGATAATAGATATAGGATTCTACTGATGAAAGAATTCTCAAGATCGGTCCCCACGCAAGCGCCAGCAGCACCAATAAACATTTCAATTTAATCGGCTGAACGATACTCGAACGGACAAATACCGTCAGTATCACTATGTCAGAACCTTCATGCAGTGTCAACAATAGCTATATAATATTCCAGCTCAATCGGATGGACGATGTGTGAACGGACAAATACGGCTCGTGCGCCACTCAAAGTATGTTAAAGGTATAGTAATGAGAATTTTCTCAAAAGAGCTAGCAACAACCGTAGTAGGTTTCAACTCAATCGGGTAAACGATGCGCGAACGAATAAATACGGCTCGTGCGCCACGTTGATCACACTATAATAAGAGCCCTCACGAGTGTGCCAACAACTATAATAAGTTTCAACTCAATCAGACGAACGATACGCGAACGAACAAATACGGCTCGTACGCCACTTATTATACATTGACGATACTATAATAAAAACTTTCACGAAGTGCCACTTACAACAATAGAATGTTTTAACCTAATTGAATGAACGGTGCTCGAACGAACAAATTCGGCTCGTGCTCTACTTGATGAATGTTGGTCATTTTCCATTCAAACTCCCACTGTATTAGAACGAACAGAATAAATAAGAAACTATTCAAATCGGTCTAGCCGTTTTTGAGTTTCAGCGAGACTAACGAACAGCGTTTCATTTTTATTATATTAGATATAGCATATACCTCTTGATGTCTGATCTATAACTGGTTTAAGAAATATGGTGACATATACAAATAAGTGCATTTAAAAAAATAATTGATACGTGTTCCATTCAAGGCTTCTTTATATTCAAATTAGATGGAAAACGATCCCAGGATGCATTCCTGCCAGGATCAAAAACAAGGAGATCATTTAAAATCAGAACAAATATAATTTTTCAGCAGTATGTTTCAGATAACGTATTATGTTTTTCCGCGGCCATTCGTAAAGTGGGTACCAACTATGCTTGCTTTGCGAGCTTCGTCATCAAATACTTGGCCTCATGTCCAATGCTCTATTTCATTCTTGTTGCATAAATTACAATCAAAATCTAGTAGTGAATGTTGACACTGGAATAGAAAACATTGAATAACGCTCGTAACATTGGAAGAAACCGTCTTCTATAGTAATATCACGATCTTTATTCGAATGCAAGCTAAAGTTTGAACAAATCAATTAACATGTCCAGGCATTTAAATTTTTCATACTTTCCTCGAATTTAGATTTATTTGTGAAATCAGTTATATTTCTTATGAAAAAATGAGCAATCCATACCAGAAAACGAAGATTAGCTAATGGATGTAGAGAAAACCATCTTAATGAAATCGAGTATCCAACCAGCGGATAATCCTTGTTACCGAATCACATGGGATGGAAATCAGAAATAACCACATTTTTATCTACTCTTAGTTATGTTTTGAATGAAAAAACCCCTCATGAAGCAATATATGAGTTAGGTGGATGTATTTAGAGAAAATCACTCGAATTAGGCCCTTTGAGAAATACTTATGCTGTAATTAGAATGGAAGAAACGTTTGTTACACTCACATTGAAACTTTGTGGCTCACACCGTATAAGCGCGTGTTGGTCAAGTCTCATTTCGGCAACATTGAGCACAGGTTAATGTCATCCTGTGCTATCTTGCCAGGTGCTTAATATTTGTTAGAATATAGAAGTTGAAGGCCGTAGAGAAAGTCTCGTATGCAATTCGTGTGTTGTTAGAATTTTTTCATTTGCATTGGTTCAACTGAATATCCAGCCTATTGACCTATAGTTTTTTTAAATTTTTCAGACAATTCCCAAGGTTTCAATGTCATGAAACAGTAAATCCATCAGAAGTGTAGAGTTTGTTGTGGAATAGTATTCCATTTGTCCTGTACTCAGCACTGGAATGATTTTTTTCTTCAACAAGATTTGGTAGAATGAAATTGGCGACGTTAGTAGATATTGTCCATTAACTAATCAAATGATGGGATTAGGAGTCCCGTAATGCAACTAGATAATTATAGACAGAATCTACATTAACAATACGAGCATTTAATAATCATATTAATTGGTAATAGCAGAGATCAAACAAATATTTCGAATTGTTATGATGTCCCAAATGAATTGCAATGATACACAGGATAAATTGAACACTGTACAACTAGAAGTTTCAAGTTAATTATGATTATATTTAAATTGTACAACAATGATTGTACGCTGTAGTGAAATGAATAATAAGAACTAATTTCAGTAATTTAACACCGATCACATTATTATTGTGATCAGTCACTCAGTCCATAATAAATGTGTTTGTAGTAATGGAATTATTGTTCTAGCTTTGAAAACAATCATAAGTTATTCATATAATGAATACATGACCATACAATTCATCAATGAATTCAGACCAATAAGACAGTCAATTGTCCCCTAGTTTCTCTGTATTATATTGGATATCACTGCGTTCTGAAGTTATGTTTCTCAAATATCACTGGTTGTGCTTTGCAGACGAATTGATGTGTTGTAGCCATGGATATCAATGAATAATCAGGAATTATTTTTGATATATAGAAAAACAATTATGAAAGTGAGAGAATATGTTTTATCAATACATTTTATAGACTATTCCTGATAAATACAACTCAAGTATCGGCAATCACCAAATTACAGTCTACTAACCCAGACTTTTCTTCGAAAAACTCTTTCGTATCAGGCACTGTATCATTTTGCGTATTGAAGAATAAAGCATTGAAAAGACAATTTCTTGGTTATAAAAACTTCTCCAAGAAATGATCTGCAGAAAGTATAATATCGAGTCAAAGTTCTTACAATGATTTATAGGAGCTCATTTGGTGATCATAATTCGGTATTGTTCAGTTAGACAAATAATTCAATCTAGTTAAAGTTTTTGCAACAATGTAAAAATATTCTAGCGTGAGTAGGGAATCCGATTACGAGTGGATCAACGCAACAGTGATTGAAAGACTTCCAATATCAATTGTCTCATTTAAGTTCTGCTTGAGTTCTTAATAATTTTTGAAAATACTTCATAACTTCTATTTGAAGAACAGAATTTGAGACAATTTTGGATCAAATTATCGTGAATATCCAATTTATAATCTCATAGCACCGGTATTTCAATCCTTGAATTATCTCAATCGAAGCTTAATTACCTTAGTAATAATTGCTCTAACAATCATTACTTTGCAAATTAAACTACGTTAAAGGTGAGCCAAGGATTGATATACTAGGTCTAAGTTTTTAATCATATCTTTCAATACTTATAGTGACAAAAACCAAAACAGGGTCAAATGTACCATGCCATCTCATAAGACCCCATGTATAAAAAAAAAAAACATTAATTTAGGATTTAAATATCTCCCAAACTAATCCACACTAAATCCAATTTTTTTTATATGTTGTGTATGAACACTTGAACTTCATCATATCCAAATTCCATTAAAATCTCTCAATTTTTAATTTTTGAAGCAAGAATAAAGATGAACCATAGGAGTACAGAACTAAAGGCAAAATGCAAGAAAAAGGCCATAGAAAATTTAATAGGACTGATCAACGCAGCGACCATACGAGAAACAAAACTAGATACGGAAAGATTTCTCATTACATAAGACTGGATTATAAGAAAAGTAGCTAATTCTTGAAGGATACAATTTATATTTATTGACTTTATCAACTTGTTGAACTACTAGTTCACAATACTATTTGAATGTTTTTTTCAACAATAGCCAGAACAATTTTTTATTGTCAGATGTATAATAACTCCAAAACCAAAGGTTATCACATAATTAGAACTGGAACTTTTCGCCTAATTTTACAAATAGAATCGCGCGATACTATTACTAAGCATCATCAATAATACATCTTGTATGTTCTATCCCTCTTCCTCTGTTTCAGCCTTATCACACTTTCCTTTATTATATTCTCTACTCTCTCCTCACACTCATTTGCTTGAATTCACTCCATGTCTCTCTCGCTCTTTCTCCATTCTTCTTTAGAAAATAGCGTTTGCAATATAACGTGCACAGCTCGGTGCAGAGCTAGTCATTCTCTTATCCTTTTCCATGACAAATATCCTCTTACCTCTCTGTAAATTTAATTCTGATACGAAAGTACCTCTCTCAAAGAACTTCTAGAATGTATCATCAGCAATGGTGTGAAAAAATTAGAAACAAAATTTCTGCTAAATACAGATCTATATCAATAATACAGTCACAGATGATGGTAGTAAACACAATAATAATTTTATGACTGGAATCTCAGGATGAATGGTTTGACATGTAAAACAAGGTCTCAATTTTTTTTCTGCATTATTAAATTTAAACGAAATAGCTCGCATATAAATAATTTTGTTCCGTTCTCCCATTTAAATTCCGATTTACATGCGTCAGCTAATGACATTTACACTAATATCACTAGAAAATAAGCAATACAATTGTTTGTTCTAAGAATAATTAATTTTTTGTATGAAAATTCGAATATTTAGAATAACTGGGACGCAAGTTTTGAGTCTCTGTGCAACTTTTTCATAATGATTAATTCGTTGAGCCGGTTTATTTGCTGATGCAAGCTTTTTGCGAGACAATAATAATATTGAATATTATTGGAGAGTCATCAGTGCTCGACGGATTGATAATAAACTAAATAAATTCAGGTACGGTCCCATTAATTAAGAAAAAACAAATGCATTTGCAACATTGAGGAAGTACAATAGGTTGATCCTCTATTATTATAGTTTTCATTCCATTATTTCAGAGAGCAAAATCAGAGTTGAATTATATACACATGATATTTGAGAAGGAATAACTAGATGTTGTAAGGGTGCCTTAACGAGGTTAATGAAGAATAAGTGTGTTTCGTTAAGAACGTATTGACTCCAGTTTATTGATATGAAATTTGTCGATAAAAAAGACAGGTTTATAGCAAACTTATCCATAATTCATCGATTCATAGATTCATGAGGTTTTTAATCGTCCTTAGAATTCTTTACATAAGAGTGCGACTTGGATTCTCAATTTACAAAGAACAACTATTTTACTGACAAAGTATTAAAATTTGTTTACTTAATTATTTTCATAATGCCTATTATTAATGGAATAAATCTCCAAATCCAATCAAACTCATAAGAATATTCTCCTTCGAATGTCTGCACTTAAAGATAATAGATACTGTAAGTAACTATGTTATTCACCGAATATCAAGCAGTAAATTATACCGACGATTCCACAAATTCAGTTAGTAAATTAGCTAAGTTACACAGGGTGTTGTATAAATTGTTAATCAGTGTTTCGAGTAGTCTTGAACTCGAAAGGGTGTCTGCCAGGCTTCGCCTTGTTCACTTAGATACTCTCTGCCATAGAATCTAAATTATCTTGTTCATTAGCGGTAGTTTATTTGGAGTTATGTTACTTTTTAATCACTCCGTGTAATCCTTTTTCATTGTTTGTTAGTGCATTATGCAGGAAATCGGTTAGGCTAGTATATCCTTTCATCATATCAATATCATAAGACTTCGGATCATGAAAAAATTCAGTTAGAAATTAGGTAGATGAATATTTCATCAATGTAATGAGATACATAATTGGTGTACTGTCAATTATAGGCTTCGACTGAAGTCTCCCAATTTCTATTGAATATAAAAAATATTTTACTAACAAAATTTTTTGGTTCATGTTAAAATTTCATAAGTTGTGCTAAAATTTATTTTCTGTTATTATACAAATTCCCGATTTCATGAGCGAGAGTTGAGTTAAGCTGACCTAAAGCGACACAGAATTAATCCAATCAACAATGCTTCGATTCATTTGATCGGTTTGATTAGCCAGTGATACCAAAAATTATAGGTGCATTTGTCAAGGAAATGATCTATCCGATTCAAAGTAATTTAACCCGGGATCCTGAAATTGGTAATAATTCTTCCAAAGATATTTATTAGTGAAACATTTTTCTGGAATTTTGAATTTTAACTATGTAAAATTCTTGTCAGACGCAGGTTCTAGAGATGTTTATCAAATTTTCTTGTTTGCATTTCCGAAAGGGCCTTCTTTGTTTCTTCAATTATGTATTCTTTTTGTTACCGAGATGATTCTTCATTCTGCGCAATGCAAAATTTATCATTTCCAATCTGATTGTGGGATGTGACCCACAGCGAGCTCAATAATATTTTCCTACATATAACATTGACTTCTCTTAGCATTTTCATTCAATTCCAGTGGGAATTTTATAGCGTAAAAATAATAAATAGCTCGGAATTATTACTGACTCCAAGCGTCAACAAAGATGATCTGAAATTTGTATGCATATTTCTACAAATCATGATATATACATGTGTTTCGAAATTGCATAACACTTTATTAGGGATGTATTCACCAGCACAGAATGAACAATAACGTTTCCAAAACATACATTCAAAATCAACCCATCACAAAGATGATGGGTGTAGAAGATGAATATCTGAAATTCATAAGCTATTATACTGCATGTTCTATTGCTAGGTAAATATCTACTGCTTTCAATATCTCGATAATTGATTATCTCAGACGTATTTTCTCATGAATATTTTTGTTTATTTTGTGCAGGAGAATAATGTGCAATCCCAAAACATTCTATAGAGTGTCGATTGCTCACTCCTGGAGAATGAAAGTGTTATAAGTTCATTGATTGGGCATCGGACAATACTTATTTACCATAGTGAAAAAGCATTCAATTCTTCGATACCTCAAATTTTGGTCTCAAAAAATACAGGAAATAATTTCTTTCAACAATGTTTAGGAATTAACATATTCCATAACCAAAAATTATGTTGGAAGAGGTGACATTCCACACGTCGTGTAAGAATAATATTATGTTACCGTGTACAATCATTTCGACGAATCAGAAGCTGTTAGTTTTGGTAACTATGGTTACATCTCAATAATTCAATCAATATTTTCTGCCTTTGCGTTTGACATTTCATAATTTTCGAAGTTTGTTCTGAAATATTGGTGAGGTTCCAAAACATTGTTGAAGGAAGTATAGTCTACAACATGTATTAGAATGGCGTATTCAAATACTTGTTGTAGAATATACTACTTTATCAACTGTATGAATATGCACAAAATAATGTAGGTACTTCAGATACGCAAGATGCCTATCAGGCAACGAGTTGGGAGAAAAATATTGCTTCAATGGCCACTTGCACCGTTCTAGCTTGAATTTTAAGTTTCACTTAAACAAAAATTACATTTGACTTTCAAATCCTGATGAGGTATTGTTCAATTAGGCGATGCTTTAAATGTGCCAGCGGTGCAACTGGATGTTCTGTTATAATTCTTGCATACACGAATGCTCAGTGATAGATAGAAATTACATTTAATATTATTATGTCTGTGTAGTCATGAATTCAATTGTTTTCGTTTATATTTCATTACAGATATTGAATATCCATATTTTGCAACAGAATAATAATATTTCATCCAATTGAGGTGAGATCAGTACATAATAATGAAACACTGTCTACTGATCATGTGAAAGCAAGATTCAGTTATTGGAAATTCTATTGCGATATAATTTCAGAGCAGAATATGAATTTTGAGTTTTACTGATGTCCCACCTAATAAGAATTGATAGAATCTGAATTCAATAGAGATCAAATGAAGATCTAAGATTTCAAACATATCGATTTATTCTCATCTACAATATGATTTTAAAACTTACTTAGTTCAGTGGTGACCTATAGCTTAAATTAGTGATGATGCTGCTGCAGGAAATTCTTAGCGTTGATTATGAAATTTTGTAAAAGGAAATAGACATGTGGAGAAGAAAACATTTTCAGGAGCTTGAATAAAACCTAAGAGAGCAAAATCAAACCATTTTTACTCACTCAAAAAAGTTTTTTTTGATTCTAGATTGCGAAATGTCACTTTTGCATGCGAAAATAAAAGAGAAAAAATTATTCGAGAATGCAAGAGAATCTGGCAATCATGTGTCAAACAACGTTTATCCGAAAACCATGTCTCAAAATAAATGAAAATGTGAAAAGAAAATTATGACATTTCGAATCAATCAATGTCACTTTTGATGTTGTTATGATATCAATACAGTTTATCGGAATATTTAGCATCCTGACAGCAAAATACTTCGCATCCTGGTTGCGAAGTATTTCGCGTCCTGTAAACAAAGCAATAATTTCGCATGTTTTTAGTTGCCTTGTGAATGTTCAGTTCTAATGACAGTTTTCGAAAAATAGCTATTATTTTACATTTTCATTATGTACCAGTATCATAAAGATTCAAACACTTCAAATCTAAGTTTGCTCTGATGAATATTGAACAGGTGAAAATTTTAAATTGACATAGTTATAATTCTTGGATATCCATTATTTATATAGTTTAAATTTTTTTCATTTTTTATTATAAGTAGAAAATTTCGAATTTCAAAATTTCTTGAATCTCTATCATGTATGTGATTTCAACTATCAAATATTTATCCTGTATATATTTTCAATTCAAAGATTTCTAGTACGTACATAATTGAAAATTAAATTTCCATCATTTACATAATTCAATTTCTTTTCATGAATATAATTCCAATCCCCGAGTTTTGATTTTCTCATGGAACAAATTTTTTAATATTTATGATGTTCATAATAATTCATGATTCTTTCAAGTACATTATCCCAATTTGTACGACAATGTTTATGATTCCAATTTTCCGAATTTCACCGTATACATAATTATGATTTTACAATTCTCATCATCCACATAATTTTGATTCTGGAGTTTTTATTATGTTCTGAATTTGTTGATGGAATTTTTCACATAATTGATATTATGTACATAACGTGAATTCAGCATAAGAATCACATAACTACATGACAACAATTTGCAATTGAAATTAGGTGAATGATGAATATTTTGAATTGATCATTCATATGGTTACGTGTGAGTTTCAGGTACAATTAAAGCTACAGTTTGAAAAAAAAAATTGAAAAAGTCCTTTCATCATATTAAACGTTGATATTGGAAGTTTCGGATGCAAGATTTGTCATCCATCATCAGCCGCAGAACGACACAACATGTTAAAAATATGAATACAGTATAATATGAAACTCAACCTTACCAATTAGATCAGTTGAATATTTTTTTCAACTGAATTATACGGGAAGAACTCTTTGAAAAATGTGCCAAGCACAATTTAGAAAAATGTGATAACGCAGAGTGATATATTAAGAAAATCGCCACCATCTAAGGTTAGCGAAGAACAGAAGCACCGGAAGCTCATAAGACCATGAGCCGAAAAGTGAGGAAGACCAACCAGGAATTTAATAAAGTCATTTACATGACAGGTTGTTTCTGTAGTCAGTTTGGAAATTGACATTGTGTTTACGGTACTTATTGATAAATGAAGTTTCCTGTGGTCTTTATTTTTTACGGTATTCAAAATTCTAACATTCTGAAAGTCAAAATGATGATCTTCCTGAACATGATGTTTTGTGAGGGCGCTGTGATCAAGAATAAATTGTTTACAAATTTTTTTATGTTGACCAAGCCTTTTTCCTAGCAGCTGCGTGGTTTCACCTACGAATGACTTTTTGCATACATGACAATTGACTTTGTGAATTACATTTCTTCCGTCTGTTGTTGACATTTTGTCTATTGGGTTGGAAAACAAATGTTGCATGGTTTTTGAATTACTGTGAGCCAATTTGATGTTAGAACCCTTGATAATTCTAGAAATTTCTTTACTGATGAAGTGTTCGAAAGGTATGACGAAAGAAACAACTTTCTCATCAACGACATTATTTTCTTTATTTACATCCGCGGGGCCACGAGGTTTACGCAGTCTTTCGGCAATTCTGATCGAGATGAATTTATCAGGATAACCATTTTAAGGGAGCGTTTTATGGAATAAATTATCTTCATGATGTTTTACATTTGACAGAAGGATCGCCTTGTCCACCAAAGCATAAACAACACTGGCTTTGTATTTTCCATAGGAATTTGAAGCGAAATGAAGGTATCGCCCAGATGCTGTGCTTCTTTTGTACCAATTGGTAGAGATCAAGGTATTATTTCGAATGACAGTAACATCCAAAAAATTAATGGAACGCTCAGATTCCCGTTCTAAGGTAAAATTGATTCTGTCATGGAAGTTGTTGAATTTGTCTAATATTGATTGAATCTTATTCTCAGGATATATAATAAAATAATCATCCACATAACTGCAGTATTATATGATTTGTAAATTGGCGGGTTGAAAAATATCTTTTTCTAATTTTTGGAGTACTAAATCCACGAGAAAACCACTTAAACCTTAAACTATCTGCTTATATTATTCTTAATTCATATCATGTACATTCCTGAAATTAAATTATAAATATATGATAAAAAATTGGAGTTAGAACCATTAACACAAAAAAAATTCAGAATAAAATTATGTTCATATCAAAAGTTTGAAATTGAAATTTTGTGTTTTGGAAATACTTACATGATACAATATCATTGAGAAAATTATAATGATGCTTTATGAGCGAGTTTCAATTATGTCGCTACATAATTTGTTTACCGGCCCTCTTCTTGAGGTGGTATGTTGATTTCACCAGAAAATTGTGGTCACTATGGTACTACTGACTTACCGCCCATGGGCAAAGGCGGTAAGTAAAAAATTGTGGATTATCACAAAGAAATATTCATTCATCTATCTTTACTTGTAATTGAATATTCAGAATGAAATGTCAAACTTGAGAGCTGACAGCCATTAAACAATCATCAGTAGTAGCTCAATAGTCAAAAGAGAATGAGGATCAACATTTTGGATAGATCTTCCAGTTGTGCAAAATTTTTTGTAAGCATCACGGTTAATAAGTACAGTATAGATTTCTTATAATATTTGGAAGGCTCGCCAAGGCCAAGGCTCACCCTCCAAACTATTATTCTCAATTGGTGAACTGTACTTACTGACCTCAATACTAGAATAACTATTTTGATAATTTTCATAATGATTATTCATAATCACTTGATTTTTCCAATGTTATTGAGTAGCAAAATGGTGTGTCAAAGTGATATTCAAGAAGGCATAATAATTCCGTAACGCATCATAGGAAATAAGTCAAACGATGGTGCCAAAATTATCTTGGATAATAGTACTAATCCCGCATTCATAATAAAAAATAGTATCTGCAACTCGTGCGGTGCTGTCACTTGAGCAAATGAGCGCATTCACTTCGTCGTGTGTTTAATTCGCTCTCGTGGACAATCGGCAGCTTGCCGCCCTTGTTGCACAATATACTATTATTCACAATCAAATTATCCCGTGTTGCATTGCAGGATTGAACTACTGTTTCAAATGAATGAAATGAAGTATTGCAATACGTGAAGTCAGTGAGTTGGGTCAAAATGGCCGCTTGTTCAAACCATGGTATTTGAAAAGTAAATAAGATCATAAATTTACGACGAAATTTTCACTCAAGTCTTTGGACGCCTACGATATTTTAAAGGTACAGATCTCATATGATCATATATTTTATTGATCGTAACTCCCAAGACTCATTTATAATATAATGTAAATAGTTGGCTTATTCTACAACTTGAAGTTATTTTCTGATTTTGAGTTGGAATAAATCGATGTAATGAATATCAATTGGTGAATATTAACTAACGTCATTTCCACTTGCATGCCTACTTAATCAGCCCAATTATCACTGAAATTTCACTTCACAAACTATCAATTACCATTTAAAATTTGATATCTTTTTGACATATTCAAGTGTCTAACAGATTGTGGAGCTTTATTTTATTCAGTAACTTGAGATATAACCGTCATGTAAAAAATTGGTGTCTGCTATTGTAAAAGTATATCAATTTATTTCAATGAACGGCACAAAATATTTCCTCTATTATGAATCCAAGAACTAGAGCTTCAGGTGTCCCATTATATTTGCTAAGAGTAATAGAAAAATTTGATTAAACCTCATTTCGATACATTTGGAGTGATAAAATAAGAATGAAAAACTGTTTCACTTTTGGTGTTATTTTACGGAAAATCTTTTCTTTGTACTATTCCTTGCTACCCAACACTTCTCTATGTAAATGCGGGAATCATAATGGATTCTTCATTCATAAATATCCACAGCGTTGCATCAGGGTCTGAGAAAAAAGCAATCATCCTGTTGTCATTTGACAGAATTAACTAATTTGAATAACCGCCATCAGAGCGCTCTCCAGTTACCAATATTGTGAAGTCTTTTTTAACAAAGATAAAAATTTCCATGTAGAATTGAAATAGGTGTCCGATTTCATTATTCAGTTTAACAGAATTTTATTCCTTCAATGTTATCTGATTACTTTTTGTTTCTTGTTTGCATTTCTTTTACATTTATTAACGGTTTTTGAGGTCCCTGGTGACTCTTTTTTGACATAAAATTTGAAAAGGAAACGTCAAATGGAAATACATTATAATGAAATTATATTTTATTCGATTTTGCAGATGTATATTTTGTTTAATATTCTGAAAATAATAATGAAAATATCATTCAGATGTAAATTTCTCAACGTTGTATAATGATTACGGAAGAAAATATGCAATTGCTAATGTATTATGTCCATCTTGCTTAGTTTTCATTTTTCATAGAGGATGCAGTATGAATCTAAACAGATCAGCAAAATATATGTCAAAAATAAAAAGTTCATGCCAAATCTTAGCTTCTGCTTTCCTGCGATCACAATTTGAATTGAACAAGGCTCGAAAACTGATACATTTGCAAAAAATTGTAAAAAAATATTACAAGACAAAATGCGACACGATTGTACTAAACAATGTCTATAGTCAAGATGCCAATTTAATTTCAAACAATACAATCAATTTGATACTTGCTGACATTCACATAAATATTTAATTATGGGATGTGGTTTGATCGCTGGATAAGCTTCAAAATATATGGAGTGAGAAGTATAAGCAAAGGGTTTGTATTTATATTTGATAACGCATTTATCATATTTAGATCAGCTGAAATGAAGAGTAACAGAAATATTTTGAGCGATATTATTGAAACTATATTCACAGATAACCTTTTATCAAGAATAAACGCGCGGTAACATTTCCTTTCTTGTCTTATAAATGTTGCAGCCATAACAAGATAGCTAGCCGAATTGCAAAAAACGCTGTTTTTTAAACCGTCTATCTCATGTTTTGACGGATTGCAATTCGTCAGAACAGAAGTACTCCGTATTGTAACAGCGTGTCGCGTTTTACAAAGCGCCCGACTAACGTGCCAGCTTACAATTTGGGGCTTGCTCCTATGATAGATGCTTCTTTGCGCGCTTGAGCGATAATCATATGAGCAGTTAATGTAAGTAGTAGCTTTGAAACAATCAGACTTTGGACCAACCTGAGAAATTTTATCCATATTTATTGGTTTCGTCGGGCTTAGGTCTGATCCCAAAGCCGCGTTCAGCTCGGCAATTTGATACTACTCGAGGATGTTCTTCAAGAGTGCAAACTAATTTATTAGAAAAAAAAAACACTGTTTTAGTCCCAATGACAAAGTTTCATTACACTGATAAGTCACTGGTATCGCCAGCTCATAAAAATTGTTTGAACTACTAAGAGCGTCTATTCTAGTCTTTTTCGAGAGACAAAAGTCATAACATGTGTGAGAACATTGAAAAAAGTTTAATAAGCGACTTGAAAATTCCTATGACGAACAGTCCGGCATACTGAAAAAGCCGTGGATAAATGACCGAGCAACCATTGTCAACAATACAGATAAACGTTTGCTGTCGCTTTGTGGAACGTATCGCAATTACATCCCGTCTAAATATGTGATAGCCACTTTGGCGTCTTGTTATAAGGTGTGTTTTACAACGTGACTGCGACATAACATCCACTTCTGCTGTTGAATCTTTTCAAATATAGTTCCTATTTTTAATTCACTGATAATTCATATTAAATATATTCACCATTTATTCAGATAAGGAGAACTCATCGTCGAATGTATTCAATCAACCATGGTGATCGTCATGATCAGGATTCAAAGTAAAGTGGTAAGTATTTATATTTCAGAGTCTTTTTTTTTATGGTAATAGGAGTGATGTTTTTGAGTGAGAATAGCGCATTTTTCTGGAAACATATGTCATCAGAGTGGTTGATGTATGGAGAACTCAATAACAGAAAGAATATAAGTGAGAGAATGAAAATAATAATAAAAAGAATATCGGATAAAAGAAAATATATGTAGGTCGAATTGAAGGTGAAACTGCGTGGACGTTCTGTGATTGAATGGACAAAAAAATTACTGAACGGGAAGGATGAAGAAGCTATGAATAGAATTATCAATGTGGATGAAGTAAAATCAATGTGAGTGGATGTTAATTTCTAGGCGCACAATGATTACTGCTCGAATGGTATATAGAACTCATGCCAACTTCATTCTCAGGAGATTCATACGACGTACATGAAACACATTTATTGATATTTAAACGTATTAATTATTTCGATTCGCAATGTTCCTGTTTTATGTTGGACAAAAAACCTTAATTTTGGGAGCAATGAATAATGTAATGATCTATATGTCTGGTACAATCATAATTTGAATTCTAAACAATATTTTTGATAGATCTGAACATATCATACTGTTTTATGAGTTTCGAAAAATTTAGAATTCATAAGATTATATGTAGGAACATTAAAACTTGGAGGTCATAGATTCAATGTGAAAAATATAACATTAGCTTTACGAAGCCACTGAAATTACAAATATCACTCTAATATATATTATTTAAAAAGTATAGATATATATGCTTCATGACATAATTTATCCACAATATGTAGTACTGTACAAAAATAAGAGAATAATTAATATAATTAACATATTCATCAAATTAATAACAGTGAGTGATATTAGTCACATATAGTTTAACTATTCATCGAATATTTCCAAATTTAAATCAAATATTCATCAAATGATAATTATAATATTCGAGATGAGTGATTAATATTCAAGATTATTTCAAACTGGAATAAATTATTGCAGGGAACATGCGTTTGCGCTAGAATTCCGGAAAATTGGGTTAATCCAGGTAAAGATTTCTGAGGATACAAATAATGAACGGTTGGGATAGTCACTATTGAGATTAGATTCCCTATCTTAACCAAAAACTGTGGATACGAATAAGTGAAAGACAGGAGCTAAAATTGTTTTCTTCAATAGTATAATGTTAGTAATGCTATGGGAATAAAAACGCAATCGTCACGCATGTGTCACATATTTGAACATAACATTGAGCCAATAGATTACGCATCGCTCGCACGAAATTTCTGGCTCTGTTCCATTAGCTGCATTCTGCATATTGAGTATTTATACTTGAGCTCATCAATGTCTGTAAGTACCAAGGGAAAATATATATTTGTATTCATGCGACAATAGTATTTCAATCATCTTATTATATGGAATAATTATTCAGAGTATTAAGTTCGATGCCATACTTCATTTTATGATCTCTGTGATGTACTTATAACATCATACAATAATTCCTGAATTGAACATAAATTTCTCACATATAGAGATGAATCCACGAAATAAGAAGCCATATAAATAAGATGGAACATGGAAGATTTGCAAGAAGTTTCTGCCTTTTGATCATACGTATAGCAGTGGCATAATATTCCCAGATTTCAAATTATCAATTTGAGAATACCATCTTTTTATAATAATAAAATAGACAGAACAACAATTGAATCATACTTCATCTCTCAAAAAATGCGAAATAGCAAACTACACTTGTCACGAATATTATGAGGTAAAAACGAGTAAATTCAAACTCACACCATTTGAGCCAGCGAGAAAGTGCTTGACATGTGCGAACAAGAACTCGTATCTGTTCAGTTTGACAGGTGACTTTCGGTTTCTTCTCTCCTGAATTTATCTTTTCACATTGATCTATATAATTCAAATAAGAAGTTAAATGAAGTTGTAAATGATTTTTGAACACGTTAGTGGTGGTAGAGTCGGCAAGAGTTCATATGCCACAGATATGTTCCTGTTCATCTTAATTCAATCATCTTACCTGAATATAGAAAATGCAATGATCCTAATGAAAACGTTGCAAAATTTGTACCAGTTCAAAAAAAAAGTGAAAACAGCTGCTTTCTAAAATTGGAAGTTGGTAGATCATGATGAATGAAACTAATAGCCGAGTGACTTTCAGAATATATATTTGTTCAAATTCTCACACTTGTTCTTGAGCCAGCATTGCCTTGAATTATATTCGAACATTAAATTCATGAATTAGTTTCCATAGCAGGACTATTTCTGTCTAGGCTCTGAAAGCACTACTTTTTTGCCTGTAAGCTATCGGTGAGATTCTACTTTCAATAACATATACCATCTTTTGATTGAAAAAATATTTTATCCCTCGATTTATTCAATCATAGCAAAACAATAATCCAAATGAAGTAAATACGATACATGAGAGGGAATAGAATGTGTTCAATTGTATGTGTATGTATAGTTAGTACATAATTTTTTTCTCACAGAGCAATTAAACCAGGCATTCTTAGCAGCGAGACATGAATTCTTTGATCCTCGTAAATGTCAAATGAATGCTTTGAGCTTTCTTCCCCACTATTCAAACTTTTAAATTTTTTCTAATTTTTAAAACGCGTGTAAATATTTAACCTTTTTTGTTGGAAATGACCCATTTGTTCATTAAAGTGTACAAAGTATAAAACGTTGGGCCCCATTTAGTTCGTCATTGTCTTTGCGCTGCTGTCCGTAACGCACCGACATTAACGCCACCAATTAGAAAAAAGTTGTTTAGCATAGTCATTAGCATCGCGGCTCACAAGAAATTAAAAGCTCGACTCTGCCCTCGTAAGCTAACTCTATGTGGAGTCCGCCGACAGTATGTGGTTTTGAGGTCTTTCTTGATGGAAACCTTAAGAATTTATAAGAAGCGCATAGTTTACTACAATGAAGACATTGAAATGGAAAATAGAAGCATGGAATAGAAACTAATTGTGAAAGTTACATCAATATTTTGAAGTCTTTACGTGCACTTAACTGTTATTAAAAAGCCTCAGCAAAATTAGGACAGAAGAAGCAGTGCTCATTCTTTAAGAAGCAGCTGCGAATTTAAGAACAAATGCCTGATACTCAGCTATAAATTAAAACAAACAACGACACATATCAAAATATCTTGCGGTCACCACTATCAAATTTGACAAATTGATATTCTACTACAAACAGATGTTGTCATGTTACGTTAAATATACGACTCATTAGAAATTGATTCGAATAAGAATGTCCTGTTCTCTATTTCTATTCATTCTATTCATTGTTGATTGACTGATATATGAATAAATGAGATTATTTCCAGTGTACAATATTTTGCACGAAACAATTCTCTATATTTTATTTATACCAAAAGTTTTGAGATGAGAGAATATCAAATATTGAGGATTATAATCTGTTGATAAAATTTATCAAGAGGCTTGTCAAAGGCAATTTCCAAAAAATATTCCTACTCATATATTCGATCATATACACATATAATCTCAAATAATCATCAGATACGGAGTCCACACTTTATACAATTATTATATCCTAAATATCTTTTTCCCCCGTACTCAATTATTATGTGGAATAGTGGAACAATTATTTTATTGTCGACAAAAAAAAAGAACCAACCACTTAAGAATGCACAAAAAATACCGATTTTTCGAACCGCCATAGCTCGGTTTATTTTAATTGAAAATGGAGTAATCTTCGAGCTTTGAAAAGTTTGAAGTTTTCTCTTCCTGGACATGTGAGTTGATCCAACGCCAATTTCATCGCATTTCCCACCATACCTCTGAGAAAAAAAAATGATTCTGAAGTCGAAAAATGTCAAACTTTGAAAACTTGTACCGGGTGCAGAGAATATCGTGGACCCACGACCTAGAAAATTTAGTACATTCATTTTATCTTGAATTGGGCAAAAATCGAGTGTCTGCGACGATTTGGCACAAAGTTATGAGTTAATAAGGAAAAAAAAATACATTTTGCGCTATTTTGGTCATAGATCGTCTAATCTTTGATGAGTTTTAGAATTTTGAAAAGCTTGAAGTGTTCTCTTCAAAAATGTCACTCGTTAAAAAAATGATTTTGACCTAGAATTGTCACATATCGACAACTTGTATGATGCAAAAAAGATGTTTTATTCAATCACCGACATTAATATTGCGCAATGTGCACCACGAGAAGATTGTTGGTCGGATTTTGCACACCGTGTGCTGTGTGTTGCGTGTTGCTGTTATTGTGTTATGTGTTGTATGTTGTCTGCTGTCTGTGTCTGTTGTCTATTGTTTGTTGTCTGTTGTCTGTTGTCTGTTGTCTATTGTCTGTTGTATGTTGTCTGTGTAGTGGTGCCTGGTGTCAGGTTTTTTATGCCTGATAAAGTAAGTGTTTTTTGATGTGTGCATGTTTCCATCTCGTCGCTGATGCACTTCTCGCAAACTTGATGGCATGTTTATAACAGCGCTAATCTTATTTCGCCGGATGTCGTTTCATAATTTTGCGCCAAATCGTCACAGACATCCGATTATTGCGCAATTTGAAGAAAAATTGATGCTCTTAATTTCCTTGCACCCGGATATGGTAGGGAGTGCAACAAACTTGGCGTCAGATTAACTCACATGCCTTGAAATAAGAAACTTCAAACTTTTCAAAACTCAAAGATTCATCTATTTTCAATCAAAATCAACTGAGTTATGGTGATTTTGGTGTATTTTCGAGTGATGCGTTTTCCCTTGTACAAACTACAAGTATTATACTTGATCCCATTTTGACTATTTTTGGGTTGATGCTGATATGTATGTGTGTGCGTTCGTAATTCGCAAATATCGAAGCCCGTCGAACTTATACTGTTGAGATTTTGTATTTAGAACTGGTCTAGAGTCTTGTGATGCACATCGCATTATGGTTGCAAACCGGGAGTGCATTTAACTCGAAACTTTTTTTGAATTTCTCAGATAAATCCAGAATGATCAACTGCGGGATACTGAAATTCAGTATTTTAGATTGAGCATCTGAATTGTTATCTTTTATTTCTGTATCGATTTACTGAGCCGGAAGTGCACTTTGTATAACAGATTTTTCGAAATTTTCGCATAAATTCAAAACCATCAGTCGTAGAATATTGAAATTTTGGATTAAGCACTTCTGTAACATCAAGTGGGTCGAAAAATTTGTTTTTATTACTTGCTCGTGGTTCACCAAGTCAATGACGTCAATTGGAAAGCGGGAGAGGAGCATGGTTCAAAACTACTTTTTCTTTGGTTCTTGCTTTTGAAAAACCTTCAAAAAATTGACGTCTTTTTTTTGATCGAAAACTTCTACTTTTGTACGTGAAGAACAAAAAATAGAAGTCGACAACAAAAAATTTATATATGTGGGGAGTATCATCAATCATTAAATATTTTTGATTGTCTGTTCTCTTTTATGATATCAAAATGTGTTTTTGAGAAACAGCTCATTCAAATAGCCTACGTGGTAGTGTTTCGTCAAGACAAAATTTCCCTCCCTGTCAGTTATATTATGAAACGATTCTAGCAACGTTTTTCAAGACTGCCATTGATTAAAATGAATGAAAAATCTGTCATTCTTATATTTTAATCAGTACTTGCAGTCATAATTTATCATATGATATAGCAATGTTGCCAAGAGTTAACAACTTTCTTTGAGTATTGGGGAATCTATATTTATACATGCACGATTTATTCAACGAAAACTTAAGACTCATGCTTTCGATGTGTATCAAATATTTGTTTTGTGAATCACAGATACTTTTTACTTCCCCGATTAATATATAATAGGGAAGGTATTGAAATCGTGATTTTTTGACAGTTCGAGATTCTGGTTAATTTTCACATTTCAGATCCTACTTAACCCAAAAAACATAAGTTGGAATGGAATCGGTCGGTCTGTTTATCTATAAGTATAATAATTTGCGAACTCGTACAAATTTTCGACTGAGTATAATTTTATATTTGAGTTTTTTATTAGAAAGCTAGGTTCAAATTTGTGAATGAGCTTTTTCAATCAGAAAATCTAGAAAAAGAATCTTCATTCTTAAAAATACCCATATTGTAAGGACTAAAATATAGTCACTGTCATCATGACAATGACAGCTGTCATTCTGGCAATGACAGCTATCACTCCGACAATTTTTTGGGATAAATCCAAAACAATTAGCCGTGGAATGATGAGATTTTGTGTTTGATTAACGCATTATTATATGCGAAAAATATATCTAATGATGTACAAGTAAATCATGTGATGTCCACGACAGATTTTTTTCTTTTATCGGGTGTATTCGATATTTCTTGCAGAATCATTCCATAGGATTTATAGAGAAGTTCTTATTTTTCTGAGCATTTTCGTCTGAGTATCACAATAAATAGCTAGACACAAGTTTTCTTGTAAAACAGTATAACTATAATAACTAGAGATGGAATCTCAATGAAAGTCAGTCATTTAGTCATTATCTGACGACAATAGTTCCAATTTCAAAATTGATGTTCGATCCAATATATGATTTCTTCTATTTTTCTGGGATGAATACTGATGTGAACGAGACGTCACCGGAAGACCGGATTTCATATATTCTCAATCAACGAAATATTTACTTTGCTCGGAATTAAATCCAGAAATGAACTCACACATTCAAATTTTTCAGTGAACTCCAAATTTTCTATTACCACAGCTACTGATATTTCACTAATTTATTACCTGTGTAATATTCTCCTACTTGGAGGCTTGAGGGCTGCGAAATATAAGTGAAATTATTATTCTGCATATTTTTGCTCTTTCAAATGAAGTACTACTTCACCAAGGAATGTTTATCTAAAACATATCTATTCAATTATTTTAATTAAAGGACTTTTTGTCTCTCAATCTCGTAACACGAATTAAACATATATTTACTATCTATGATAAATAATATACACATTTCTCCTTTTCCACATTTACGTTATAAGACTAGTCTAAGTTCTAAAAGGATACATCATAGATTTCAATTTTTAGATTAAAAATTGATTTGGAGCTGTGATGATGACAACAGAATCATGCACTTAATTTTTTGCTACAGATATTGATGTTCAAATATTTCATTTGTTGTATATAGACTAGGAGCTAGTGACAGGTGAGGCTCTCCGATTTTATACCGCTTGCCTTTTTGAGGATTGATAATTTACCTCTTGATAAGAAAGATAAAAATTTTATTGAGCGATGCACGCTTTCCGGTCATAGTTCAAATTCCAACTAAAGGTCTGAAAAAAAAGTGTTTTTTTCCGTGATATCATATTGCATGCCTTTGTAATGTTGAATAATTGAAATTAATCCAAGGCCAAATACTGAAAGGCAAGCGATTTGCAACAGCCCAAGTGGCTCAAAGGGTTGCGTGAACTTGTGAAAAAAAATATGAAAAATGCCGTGTTTCCAAATTGCATGCCAATGGAAAGAATTGAAGTTCTAGTCATGAAATCCTTGTAAAAAAATTGGCAAGCATTCCTCGTTGGCGCAAGGGTTTGAAATTATGGAGTAATCTTGCATAAATTTTGCACCAATTGGTCGTGATTTCAAACTTCCTCGAATGGAGCGAAAACTTTATTTTGAAGTCAAATAATTATAAATTTAGAATGGCATGCATGTTGCTTAAGCCCTTCATATTTTAAATAATAATGAAAGTTGCATAAAAAACTAGCAAAATTTCTCTGACTTCATTCTGCCTGCCATTCTGTATTACATCAATTAATGCTGTTTTAAATCAATTTTGGAAATTGAGAGCATGTTTCTCAAGCCCTTTATATTTCAAATGATGATGGAAGTTGCATAATAAACACGCAAAATTTCTCCGACTTCATTCTGCCTGCCATTTTATATTACATCAATAAATGCTGTTTTAAATTCATTTGGAAAATGGCATACATGTAACTCTGTCCGATCATTGAATAACTTTGGAAAAAGTGGCAATAAAAAGTAAGAATATTTCCGTTATTTTATTTTGTATTTCAATAAAGAAATACTTATGCTTCAAATTGAAATGAAAAAATTCAATGCATTTCACATGAGACAAATATCTACAAATAAAAAAAAAAAATCAAGAAAATATGTCCTAGAATCAACTTAGTTTGTAATTATAGACATGGCAGGAGGTAAATCTTTCATAATAGTGCAGATTATATATTCAAAGTAATACAATTAGGTTCATAAACAATACTTTTATACCAGTAAGTTTTCCGTTTGGCATAAATAAGTGAAGAATAGTATGAGAATGAATAGAGTTAAAGAGCATGATTTTTTTTCATTGGGGAAAAGTTGAAACATTTTAAGTTAATAATTGTAGGAAGAGTTAAGTTTCAATTTATGATTAATATATTTTTTATAAAAAAGATACCTGAAAATGACTTCAAAAGTCGAAATGATCATCGTAAATCAATAAAGGAAATCATAAATTGAAACTTAACTCTTCCTACAAATATTGAAGAGCATGATATTATAAAAATGGGCCACAATAAGGACGATAAAGATAAATCGGACGATGATGACAGCGACACTTATTCTCAAATAAGTGGTGAAACTACTGAAGAGGAACCTGAAATTGACAATAATTATGATGAAGACATGGAAATTTGAGCAATTATTGCCAATTTCAGATTCCTTTCCATTCCTATTTATTTATATTATAAAACATCCCATTAGCTATCTAAGTATGATTTTTCTATGATAATAATTTTTTCCTTCTGGTAATAAGCTTTTTTATTTTTTCATAATGATAATAGTATTTTTGCCTGATAATGAAGATATAGCTACTCTTAAGTTCCAAATGAAGGCCATTTAACTCCCAAAAATATATTTTGTAACAGTATTCCATCCACATAACTTATTCACATTCCGGGGAAAAAGTAAGAACATAATTATTATTTTTTTCATTGTTAATATGTGTGATTATTATTTTTTTGATAGCAAGATTCAAAACCTTAATGTTTCACAAATTCAGAAGTTGGGATGTCAGTTGTACATACGTGTTTCGTCCTTATTAGGACTCTTTGATATAGTATTATTCGAGTGCCTTATTGGTTGCAATTTAATGTTATACCCAGTTAGAGTTAATACTGATATTAATGGGGAAATTTGATGTTTCCAGTGATTTCAATTGAATATTTTTGGAATTGATGCTATGAGAACATTATGGATAATTTGAATTGTAGCTCTCTGCAATATTTTGGGAGAGACTCACCTAGGTCAATATTGTTTGAAATAAGTCAAAAAATTTGAATAAATAAATTCGCAGAATAATTACTGTTAATTTTACTGAATTAATTTACAGGCACTTTTTCTCAATAATTTTTCCAGAATTTATCAATGATGAGCCTGAGCAACATGCTTGCCATTCTTTGTGTCGTCTAAAAAAAATTATTTTGAACGAAATACACAATGGCATGCAAAATAAAATGACGGCAATTTTACTTCTTTTTTTTGCAACTTCCTCAATGCATGCCTCCATTTTGGGACATCCTGCGGTGCATGCCATTTTCCTCAATAACAATTCATCGAACAAATTATCTACAATTGAAATGGCATGCAATTTCAAATCACGGCTAATTGGTGCAAAATTTATGCAAGATTACCTCCAAATTTCAAGCCCTTGCGCCAACGAGGAATGCTTGCCAATTTTTTTACAAGGGTTTTATGACTAAAACTTCAATTCTTCCCATTGGCATGCAATTTGGAAACAGGGCATTTTTCATATTTTTTTTCACAAGTTCACGCAACCCTTTGAGCCACTTGGGCTGTTGCGAATCGCTTGCCTTTCAGTACTTAGCTTTAGATTAATTCCAATTATTTAACATTACAAAGGCATGCAATATGATATCACGGAAAAAAACACTTTTTTCTCAGACCTTTAATTGGAATTTGAACTATGGCCGGAAAGCGTGCATCGCTCAATAACATTTTTATCTTTCTTATCAAGAGGTAAATTATCAACCCTCAAAAAAGCAAGCGGTATAAAATCGGAGAACCCCCCCTGTCACTAGCTCCCAGTCTAATAGCTATCTGATGAGCCTCTATATAATATCGACATTGATATTTGTCAAGATCATACAGTTCCTCAATAATCAGACAACACAAATTTTTCTTATTACACAATTTTACATTTATCATACAATACATTAATAAATTCATCGATGAAATAGTTCAATTTTCTCTATTTACGTTGTAATACATTGCATATTATTGCGTTACTATATAAGCTGTATTCTACAAAATACCACTAGTTGTGCTTTGCCCACAAACAGATGTATTGTAGGAGTTGTTATTGATAAACAATGAAATTTTTTTTCCAATATTCAGAGCAAATTTGGTGTGAATAAGATAATAATGGTCTAGCAATTAATTGTATAGTATGATATGAACAATCAAAGCTTTGAAAATAACTTTGAAATACTGTCCACGCACCCGATGTGCAACTCAAACACAACTTTATCTAAGGTGTCGTGAACCAACACATCGCATGCTCTCAATATATTTTGGAATATTCGCGAAGTTTTCAATGTATGTTACCCAATTTTTCTGTAGCCATAAATATCACCAAAGAATCTACTTATTTAATATATATTTACGCTCATCACGGACTCACTGACGCTCTAAGATTGATAATATATAGATATAAGTCAGCTACAGCAACAAATTATTGCAGCAGTATATATACATATATATATATATATATATATATATATATATATATATATATATATATATACATATATATATATATATATATATGTATATATATATATATATATATATATATATATATATATATATATATATATATATATATATATATATATATATATATATATATATATATATATATATATATATATATATATATATATATATACCAAGTTTAGATCGCGTTCGGGTGGAGTTAATATTTTCATATTTTGTGCTTTCATATAGATAACCATTCAATCAATATTTCTTACCTAAAGTAACATCATTTACATTTAGTGTATTTTATGTTAGTTATGTACAAGACATATCCTTTATTTGACTGACGACCCATCACTTTACAGAAGGCGCCTTAGGAGCCTTGCATACTTCTAGTATGCAATATAAAGAGTACGATCCGCTAGACCAGGGTTGGGGAGCCTACTTTCTGCCAAGGGCCATTCGGAAATTTATAACATCATTCGCGGGCCGGACAAATAATAATAGTAATAATAAAAACTCTCATATTCTGGAGACAATTCCCTAATTCCCATTTGAGGCTTAAAATTCTCGGAAATGGGAAAATTCCCACGAATTGGAAATACTGCTCGAGGGCCAGAACAAATGATATTGGATTTTGACGATCATTCCATATGATAACTGTTGAGCTTAGTATGAAGAAATGTATTTGTGACCCTAGAACACCATTGATTCTCTCACCGTGTACCACCTGCCGTGGCGACGGCGACGCCACTAGCTATAATCCCAATAATATTCAATTCTCAGTAATATATTTTTAATCCTTCTTCATGAGCGACTTAACCTACTGGGAAAAACTTCGTCCCTTCGAAATCACTTGCAATCAAAGCAGCATTAGACTAAACTAATAATCATTTGCCTCTTGCCTATTTTTTTCTTTGAGAGAACTACACACTTCTGCTCCTAGTAAAGCCGCGAAGGCCATGCATTTTTACCGCTCCTGAAACAGCTTTTATCCGATGAAGATAACACCGTGAACGCGTGAATCTACAACTGAGAAGTTCGCTCTGTCTTTGCCGAGCATTATCTCGCAGTTGCTACTTTCGCTGCCGAAAGAGAACTTCATGTTTTATGAACGGGTACCAGCGAGGTTGAGGAAGCTGTAGATATTTTATAACCAGGAGTACTCAAAATAGAATCAGAGAGGATGTTCCACAGTTTTATTTTTCAGAATAATTTCCATAATGAAATACGATTGTCTCACGTTAATAATAAGATGAGTACCTAGAAAGACAAATTGGAGTTTTTGAAGAATAAAAATTTGGTTTAAATTAAAGTATAGGTACAAAGCATAGTTTCATCAACGATATACTGATATAAATGTAATCCATATTGTTAGATAGAGCTTCATCAGAAAGTCACGGAGTAAAGGATCTGGCAGCAAGATAAAAGATGTGAGAAGAGCGTGGCTTAATTACCTAAGTAACGTCTGTTGGAACAATTGTTACTGAGTTAATTGAGTTAGACTTCGATAAACCAAAGAATATGCAACCGGGCCTTAGACTGTATATTCTGAGTTTGCTATCAATTATATACACATTTATCCACAAAATATACTAACTTGAATTTACTTATGAATATTTATAACAATACAGTGCTGCAAAATGATAATAGAAGTCCTATTGACAATTTGACAAGGTTCTACCGATCATCTATCTGTTTATCATTAATATATCACGATACGGTATCATTCTATATCTCAGAAATAGAAATTGATACAAGTGTGTTATGCTTCTCTCTCTGTTACATATCATTTGCATCATTGCTCAACTCATTGGTGTCAACCTGCCCAGTTTTCCATTCCGTGATATATTCTCAATTGAAACTATCCATGAATGTGAATTGCACATGTAATAACGAGATACAGATTAAACCGGGTAGAGTTTTGGGCGATTTTGGGAAGTCTGGTTTTTCAGATATAACCAAGAAATCCGCACGTTCGGAGAGAACCTTTATGGATGAATTGGAATGAAAATTAAGATCAGTCAGAGAATCTCTTCAATTTCAAAAGCTACAGGACAATCGTGTGATCCATCAAAGATATTTAAACTTCGATATAAAATGAGCTATAAACTAAAATCTCATTTGTCACTTTGACAGCGGTGTCATGATTTTATCAGAGAAATTTCCTTGTCAAATTGTCAGGTTATGAGGTTTTTTGACAAACAGATGATAATATTACGGTAAAATAAGATGCTCTCGTGTAATTACAGTTGATAATTTTGCATTATGAACGATCACCTATTAATAGTCCGTCTCCGTTTGTATAATCTCCATACTTATCTATTTTCGTGAGTAGCCATAAAATTCGTACCGTAAATTGTCCATATTCAAATCACTATTTCATTATGAGTGTGAATTTGAGATTCTCCGAGATTTCTGAGATATAACGATGCTTGGAGAAAATTTCTGAAATAATTGCTTAACTCAATCGATACGAATCTGTCGGACTTCACTTGATAATTACTCAGAAGCTTTGAGCACTTTGGTTCGCATATTCTGCTATCTTGAAGAATAGTATATTCTGTATGTAACAAGTTTAAAATAAAACTTATTGAACATGAGTGAAAAAGTTCGTAGCACGAGCTGAAGACCAGTGTGACGAATTCACGAGTGCTGAATAGCTATTCCAAACATGTTTCAGACTCTAATTTTCCCACGACCATAAATGCCGCAATTTACAGAAAAACAAAAAACTAAAAACTCTGAAACAGAGGGACAACAAAAACTACTGGAGTAGTTTAATATAATTTCATTCAAGTTAATTTGACACATAATTGATTAATAGATGCAGCTCGATCAAATATAAAATACAATATGAGTCAAAAATAACATAGCCTCAATAATATCTGCAATCTGTATTACCGCTATGTCACTGTGACAGATGCTTATGTTTATATAAAAATTGAATTTTCGGAATTTAAATTATAATTTTCAATATTTTGAACTGAATCATAGCAATTATATCAATTTTATGCGTAAGAATTGTCTCTATTCCATCACTTGTGTTGGAATGGATATTCTAACACAGTATGATAGAATTGAATCATTCCGTACTTGAAATTAATATAAGAATATTGATGTTCCATAATGGTAGTAGAGAAACATTTTTCTTCAACAATATTTTGGAATTTGCTTATTCCAGAACCAAAAATTATGTTGGAGCGATTTATATTCCAACACATCGTTTAGAATAACTCGGTATGACACTCAGACAATTCAGGTATTTATTTCTGGCTTTGCATTCAACGCCTCGTGATTTTAAAAGTTTTTCCTGAAATATTGGTTACTTTTCAAAATCTTGTTAGAGAGAGTATAGTCTACAACATGTTTGGAATGGCGTATTTCACTCTCGCGAACCGTAGTCTTCACTTTCAGCTCGTATACAAATTTTTCGCTCGTTTGGAATAAGGTCTATACCAATATTTTTGTAGAATATACTATTCTCAGATTGAAATTGGTGGAAAAATTTGCAATACTTGTAGATGAGTTCATATCTCTATAGAATGGAGAGAACTTACTGATATCTTTCTCAAACAACGATATTAAACTACAAGGAATAATCCATGATTCTAGTTTTTTGGGAAGAAATAATCAAAAAATAAATGCTAAAATACTTTGCATTATTCTGAATAGTTTTTTCCAGAATATTAATGGTGCCACATCATTTTTCAAGATCCATAGATGGAATCATCGCCATACATATCGTTTTTATGAAAATCACTTAAGGAAAATTGACTAATATTTTATTTTATTCTATCCTCACAAATCTCGACCATTTTCATAAAGCGCTTGTTGAATGTTTACAATTTATTGAATGAATAACAAGAAGATGTAAATCTTCCGATAATAATATATTGATTCCAAATACAATTGAATCAAATAGTGGATTTTCCTTATCAAGTAGTTGAAATTTTAGGGTTTGAAATATAGTTTCAGAAAACTGATGAAAACACTTGTTTCTAGTTCTCTTTAGATGCTTTTCCGTTTTCCGGAAGATCTCCGTATGCAATACATATTCCTATTCATTATTATCAAGAAATGTTGTAGCTTCCAAGTGAGGTACGTTTCAAGGAAGTCAAACAATAAGTAAAAAATAAATGATCATTTATTTTCAATAGACTAGAACCGATAGTATTCTAATGAAAATATGCTCAAAACGGTAGTATATCTATTTATTGTTCGATTCTTTGCACCAGATCTCATCTCATGTTAGTTAAACCTGACATATCATAGCATGCAAAATTCTCTTTCCGAACTTTGTAATGCAAACCGATTATGGGGAAGCTCCGTATTCTATTTAATTTTTACCGTATTCAAATGAAACAGCGATTCAGATATTCAGAAGTAATCATCAGCAGGGTCTGAATTTCAAAATAAACTATTCAATATCACCTCTTCTTCTGTATTTATATTATAAGACCTTGTTATAGTTATAGTTGCTCGGAAAATTTCTTCTTCAATAAGTTGAAATGGCAGCAAGTTGAAGTATGACTTTCTCATGACAATTTTCCATCCTAAAACCTCATTAAACATGAAAAGAAGAGATTTGAAAGCAAAGTTCAGCAAATTTTTGTTTCAAGATACATTGCTGTGATTTCAATTTAGAAATATCAGAACTCAGTTCCACGGTTTTAGAACGCCTGGAATAGAAAATAGAAAAGAGACCAAGAAAATGAATGAAGAATGAGATGAAGGGATAAAACGCGGAATCGAACTGTGGTCAAATATTAATGGAGGCTGGAAAATGCATCCTGCTTTGTTATACATTGAAAAATGCTGTGAAACTGAACAAATTTGGAGAACTGTTTCAGAGTGGAGAGAAGTTATATCATTCTACAACTTCATAGAGTTATCTCTGAAAATATTTATAATAATATATGATATATAAAAAATCAATGTAGATCAAATACAGATACTAGTATGAATGGAAATGGCAATTCTTCTTGATAATTATTTCAATCAGCAGATGAAGCAGATATTAAGATCAAATGACTATGAATAATATACTTTCTCTTTTAGAGCACGAATGTAATTTGAATATATATTATAAACTGGTATAACAACGATTGAAGTCTAAAATGATATTTTGGCGACAGAAGAGTATCTTCAATTTCATCAAATTCTTAGTCTCTCATAAGGGCAATAACAGTACTATGATTTAGATGAGTTTCAGTTTAAAAATATCGATGATTCTATCCGTATTTTGGAAGTCATGAAACAGACGAAGCTCTTACTGAGATTCTCTAGTAAGTGATCATTCAGACTGCTAATTAATTTCTGTGATATCAGAAATATAAATTTCCTATATTTCTGATGCTTTTTGACAAACAGCAAAGAAAACTACACTACTTTGAGTATTGGATAACTATAATTAGTCCGACTGTTTTTGCAAATAAACGCTTTATATGTCTTGAAAAATTGGTATGGATGTTTTTGCTAATAATAGGCGAAACACAAGCAACAAATTAAATATTTTTATGATCGAATAATTCCGATAGTATTTTTCTCCATCAGCCTGAGAGCTCCTCTTTTGTGTTATCTATGGATAATTGTAGTTTGGAGTTGTCCCTCAAAATAACTGGATCCTACAGATTTCTAGATTGGTTTTATTGCTTCTCTACCTACAATTTATTATGCCTTCTTCTGTTTACACAGGAGTAGAAATTTCTATCTCGCAAAATATCTCACACAGAGACTCACTTTATAGAAACGATGACTTAGTTTTTTTGTCTTCTTGCAAATAATTATATTGGATTTTCAATATCTTTTGACCATCTAAAAGACTATTCTCCCAGAGAAAAATAGAGATCGTCAATAAGTACTTCAAGAATACTGTCATCTTTCCTAACTATTCTGAATATTCTGTCAGTTTCCAGTATTTTTGGAACATTCTTAATGTTTTCAAAAGAATTTCTGATGTAAATGAAGTCTTTAGTATATCTGTTGGTCAGAAAGTCACCAAGGAAAAACAGAGTGTGAAATTCTGGAGACCTCTGGATGATGGTTTTTCAAGCAACAGGTTGAAGTGCAATTAATATAATGATATCTCACATCACTCACAATCTCTCTCCAAACTAGTAACAGATCAAATTGAGAAAATAAATTTTGATTCCAGTTTATATTGGTTCAACTGATATGCACTAAGCTCATAAATACATTATATATTTTCTGTACATATTACTTATGAACAAGAAGAATTATTTACGTGTAACGAAAGAAGAGAGAATACCATTCTCTTTTTTTTAACAATTAATCATATCTAAACCAATCTATTCCAAATAATTTTATTCGGAATACCAAATATTTTATTTTATTGGGATATTGACAGTTTTTTCGCGATATTATCCAAAATACAAAATCTTAATCTATCAAATTCCCCCGGAAAGAGAATATCTGGCTGAACGATTTTTTTCTAATTGGAGAGAAGTATTCAAGAGCTAAATGAATGAGAAAACAAAAAGTTTGAATAATATCTGTATCAATTCCTTATCTTGAATAAATATGTTTTATTGGGTATAAGTTCTGTAATTTATCAAAAACACAACGTTTCAACAGCAAAGTGCTGCCTTTTTCAAGTGAAAAGAAATATAAATTATATTATATTATTATTATATATTATAAATTATTTATATTTCTTTTCACTTGAAAAAGGCAGCACTTTGCTGTTGAAACGTTGTGTTTCTAATAAATTACAGAACTTATACCCAATAAAACATATTCCTTATCTTAAGTTTTTTTCAAGAATTATGGGATCCATCTCTGAGTTTATATTTAGAATTCAAGTATTTTTGTTGATACAGTAGATCTTATTTCTCATTTTATATCTCCACTAAACATATTTGGCCAGATTTTTGCAAAAAAGATCATTTCTGAATCTTTATTCATAAACTAAACATAGATTTCTGGTCTTCCTTGCGAATGAAATACAGAAATATTAGTCTTTATTAGTCGAATGATATTGAAGCATCAAGTGATATAAATTTGTTAAGTTGCAAACGAGGTTGCGAATTATAATGTTCTCGGAGTTTTCTGGAATATTAAAATTTGGAGAATATTTACTGGCAACAACTTTGAGTTGTTTCAGTTACTAAGTATTACTCCTTGGAAATTGCAATACTGTGGTGTTCGGTTCTGTTGCTATAGAATGAAAAATTGAATTTTGTGTCTAAGTAGTGTATTGCTTCTCGTTCTATTCTTGTGTGATTCAATTATAGTTCCCTTTCAGTTTGCTAGCAGGGTAACTTTTGATAATGTTTGTATAGGCGATTTTATTATAGATCGAGAAAAGATGGTCTTGACAGCGAAACTAAATATTGATATCTATTTACTATAAGATATGAAAATAAGACGGAAACAAAAAAATAATATCGTGATTATTGTTTTGATAATAGATTCTAGAAATACTTTGAGTATAATATAATCATTTTGTTAGAAATAGTATATTCTACAAGTTCTTATTCCAAACCAGTGGAAAGCTTGGTTTTGGTCCGCGAGTGTGTAATACGCCATTCTGGACTTGTTGTAGACAGTAGATTTTGGAAGCCCACCAAGAATTTAGAAGAAACTTTTGAAATTTTGAAACGTCAAACGCAAAGTCAGGAACAAATAAGAGAATTGCTAAGATGTAACCATAGTTACAAACTAACAGCTCCTGCTTCGTCGCAAATGATTGAATGATCCTGAATGGCATTCAAAATTATTGTAAACGAAGTGCTGGAATGTTATTTGTTCTAGCATAATTTTTGATTATGGAATATGTGAATTCCAAAACCGTGTTACAGAAAAATATTATCACGGTCGTGTCATTTCATATCATTATAGTCGTTGGTGATAGATCACGTACCTAAATAGTGCTTACATGCCTTTGATAATTTAGAATAATTTTGTATTTCTCCGGGAGAAATTCAACGTGAGATCTTTTACTCCATTTTTTCTCTTGTCTTACTATTAATTTATTGTGAAAAGTATCATATAGTTTTTTGAATGTGAATATGTTGGCTCTCAGGAGTTACTCACTAAAGATATAACTACTGGCTGAATGAAATAATATTAAGCTGAAATAAAAACACGAGAGGACGCAAACCAAAAATGTTATGCTAATTGACAAAATAATCAGCTTTACTTTACGTTGACTAGAAGATTTTCAGCCCCATCTTCAAGTTGAGTACTTAAAAACTCAATAATAACATACTGGGACAAGGTTGCCTATTATTGAACAATGTTAACTTGTAAGCCAGAAAAAAAAAAGAGATATATCCTGCTGAATTCTCTGAAACTTTCTATATAATAGCTGAGCAGGGACTTTGCTGCTGTTCGTCTTGTGAAAATGAGTGGCTCATTTCGAATAAATAGAATTAATAGAAGACCAGTGATTATAACCTTTTGCTTTTGAACAGAACAATTCAAATTCAATCAGTTACTTACCAAGTGTCATTGTTAGTAAAATTACAGAAGATATATTACAGGCAATTAGGAAACTACCAGATAAGACAACAGCAGGTATCGATCAAATACCCAGCTTTTTAATCAAGGATTGTGCTCATGCTTTTGACACACCTAATTCATTTATATAACTTAATCTTGAAAAGTTCCACTTTCCCAAATATCTGGAAAATTTCTCGCATATGTCCAATTTTGAAATCTGGTGATGCTTCAGATATTAAAAACTATCGACCTAAATCAATATTATGTAACTTTTCAAAAATACTCGAAATAATTTTACATTCAAAGAATTATTGGCAAGTCAAACCATTTATTTCCCCCTATCAACATGGTTTTGTTGATAAACGGTCCACTTATACAAATTTGGCATGTATTACCCAGTATATATCAGATGTATTGGATAAAAGAGGTCGGGTTGACGTCATCTATACAGATTTCCAAAAAGCATTTGACCAATTGGATCACTATATTCTATTACATAAATTATACAATTTCGGATTTTGTGATAACTTATCAAATCTTTTTGAATCATATTTGTCAAATAGGACTCAGTTCGTGAAATATAACGGATTTAGTTCAAATTCAATCATTTCCACATCAGGGGTTCCACAGGGTTCTAATTTGGTTCCCTTATTATTCATTTTGTTTATCAATGATCTTAGCAACTTCATCAGTTGTGATCATCTTATCTTTGCGAATGATTTGAAAATTTATGGTTCAATCAATGATGTCACAGACTGTGATACATTGCAAAATCAATTAGATAAAATAATTGACTGGTGTATTCAGTTTAAGTTAACATTAAATGCAAGTAAATGTAAAGTTATGTCTTATCATAAAACAAAGAATCCAGTTTTACTTTCATATCACATAGAAAATCACATTCTAGAGAAATCTGATCTAACTAAAGATTTGGGAACATATTTCGATTGTCCTCTCAATTTTATATATCAAGTTGATACCATGGTAAAATCTGCATTAAAAGCTCTTGGTCACTCACGTATAATGTCATTAATGAAGGTGTTATTCAATAATGAACACATTATCAATATGTCAATTGTCACAAAACGCCTTACTTAACGGCATTAGACATTAGTGTGGCCCCTGCATAAGAGTTTTTCCGACCCCAACACATTAATTATTTCATTCAATACTCTAGTATGTTCAAAACTCGAATATAATGCACTTATATGGTACCCTATTTATAATCACTACATATCATATGTTGAGATAGTACAAAAATGTTTTTCGAAGTTTATGGTTTACAAATATGACGGAATTTATCCCGATCAAAATACATCTTACGTAACTCTTCTGAACAGATTTATTTTCCGGTCTATTGAACTCAGACGCAATAATCAATCAATAATTTTTTTATCGAAATTAGTACAATACACTATCGACTGTTCCGATTTATTACAATATATACAAATCAATGTACCCAGATCAACTTCCCGAAATAGTTTGACACTAAGGTGTCCTGCCGCTAGAATTAATATAATGGTAAAATCACCAATTTATGTTATGTGTTCTGATTCAAATAGTGAAGCTGATATCCTCGATATATTTACTATGAAATCAAATCTTTTGAAAAAAATCCTGTAAATCACTTAATATGAGAAAATCAGTTGTATTTCTTGAATTTATTGTGAAACTGATGAGTTAATTATTTTTGTATGTACATATATTTTTTTTGCATGTCTGTATAATTTATGATTATATATTCTTTTTTTTTTGTCCTTTAATTGGTGTACACTGTTGGGCGAATAAATTACTATTACTATTACTATAAGCGTAGCTAGGAGGGATCAAAGTTGGGCACTGCCATCCTACAAAACTCATTGCCCGCCCGAAAAATTTGGCTCTATCGTCAGACTTTCAACTTTACTGCAATATGAGGAAGGTGACACTTTTAGTTGAGGAAAATCAGCAGAAAAGAGGTTTTTCGATAAGTCAGCAGGATTCTTCACAGAGAATTAGCTTTTGGGATACTGATTACTGTATCAATGTCCCAACAAAATTTTGGGGGATACATCATTGTTATACTCGCGTTTTTTTGCCAACAATGTTTGAGAGTTATTCAATTTATCAAAAAATTTCACATGAAGAAAGAATTCCACATGAAGAAAAAATTCATAATTTCTCCTACAAAATGACTTATTAAACTATATTGATTTTCCACAATTAGTGAAAAATTATACTCATATATTGTAGGAAATCTGATAGAAATCAATTATATTTGGAAAACTATGCATTTTAACTACCAAATTTTCCACGAGGACTTTTTATAAATTATTAATTTTCGTCACTATTTTGCCCATCAGCATAAACTTGAATACGAATCAAAAAATCATCCTAGAGGAACAGCAATACAATAACTATTTAAAAGCACTTATCGATAAGGAATAAGTTCAAGAACTTCACATTTAGTACAACAGTTATTAAAATTTGAACAAATGCATTCTTAACGTAAATGAGACTTCAAGTTGATTTTGTTTTCACTAATAATGAATTCTCATCGTATGATGGGTTCATGCACAAAAATTTTGCATAACGGAGATTATTAAAAATGTAATATAAGAACAATTTCTGTTGACAATGCATAATAAAAAATCTGACGTGACTTACTTGTACATCATTTGATATATACACAAATTTATTCAATAAAGTTCTCTGTCAGTTCAGATCAAAATTAATATAATTTTATAGTATTTTGACATGTAAAATGTCAAATAGAATCAAAAAATTGACAACAGATTATCATTGCCTACCTCTTCATTTCGTTTGAACTGATTGTTTCATACGGCAAATTCTGAATATCTGTTATACTTATGAACTGCTCTTTTGGCTCAGCCGATTGATACAAGAATAGCAGATAGCTATATTGATGGTACAACAAGTTCAAGCACTAAATTTTTAATATGCTATGGCTGATCATTCTAGATTTATGCAAAAAATTCAAGTGAAGTGCACTTCTGGCTCGGCCGTTTCATACAAAAATAGTATATAACCATTTTGATACATCAAGTTAAAATACTGAATTACAACATCCAACGGTTGATCATTCTGGATCTATTAGAAAAATTCGGAAAAATTTTCAATTAAAGTGCACTTCCGGTACAGACGATAGGAGTGATAATGTGAGGTACACAACCAGACCCAATAACAGTCTTAAATACAAAATTTCAGCATTATACGTTCAACCAGTTTTAAGATTTGCGAGTTACACACGAACGCACGCACGCATGAACATACGTACCGACATCAAGCCAAAGATAGTCAAAATGGATTCGGGGATGCTCAAAACGGATATTTCCATCAAAATCTGGACAGGTGAATTCTGTCGGTTTCTCAAAACCTCCTTGTACCTAGTACAAGTGAGTAAAAACTCATCATTGCTTCGACAGTATCTATAATCTGATCTATGAAATATTCATGAGCTTGATACAAAAAATATTATCACAACTCATATTTTAATAGAAATATTATTCGATTGTAGAGTTATTCATCCAGAAATAAACTTGATATTTGAAGATTTGGATCTATTTTTAGATAAATGATACCACAATCAAATAATCAGTTTTTTTTTCAGCTTTATCTTCAAATTTGCGTGATCTCACCAATAATTATCGTATCCATTCCAAAATAGAATATGAAACACAAAACATAATAACCTCAAACGCCAAAACCTCACCGTTGATAAGAATCTATCACCACATCTTTGCTGGGTGACACGATTTCACCAAGTATGACGTTATAGCTTGCTTTAGTAGAGATTACCTCTATGCATTTTCTCTGAGTAAAATGATATCAACTCTGTATATTTATCCCTCATCAATAATTTCTACCACCTTATGAAAATTTATCATACCAATTACTAAACTTTATATATAGGCGCAGTACGTTGAGTGCAAACTCTCTTTTGTACTATTTTCGCACTTGTTGCTCGAATGATCAATGCTAACAGTTGTACTCTAATTCAACTAAACTGAAGTAGTGAATAAAAAGTTATTGATACAATCCCTACGTTGGCATAATACCACTGATTTTGATCAGTAGACTAGTACTACCAGTGTCTTATCATAAATTACAACTATCGATCAAGACTCTCCGAAAAGCTATTTTAGAATGCCTCTTGGTCACTAGCGGAATAATATTGTGGCTGCGTATCTATTTTACGATGTGTATGGTTTATTCGAGAACATTGCGTAATATTTATAGTGAGATCATAAAATCTTAATAAAAACGCAAAATAAACCGTATAATTTATTACTTGATATACATGCACAAATGCGGACATAAATATTTCGAGTTTTTTGGAAATATACTTAATTATAAAACTCAGTTATTTTACTGCCACATTAATCTGCAAAATTTAAATTGAAACATGAAAATATAATGAAAATACACCACACTTGAAAAGAAGTAAGTTACATGATGTAAAAATAAATATGCTCGCAGATCATATCAATATTTTTCCGTAGTTCAGAAGTTCTGGAAAGTTTTCAACTTAAAAACTAGTCTGCACGCAGGGAGTTTGTACGAACGATTTAAGAAACAAACTTGGACTACGAAAATCCAATTTTCTGTTGGATTACATAATAAGATCATCTACTTTGTTAAACAACAGAGAAAGTTTACATATTATTTGGGAATTATAGCAACTGAATGATGGTATTTAATAATTTTTGTACATTCTGCTTCCACAACAGATTTATTATCATACTGCAAACAATTTAAAAAGTACATTTCAGCTAAGTAGATTCTAAAAATTCACACGGACCCCTTCATTTATTGTAGTTTGAAATTTAGCGCGGTTAGAATCATGAGATTTTGTGATCAAAACATTGCTCTCATTATCTAAATTTCAAGTTCAAGTGATACTCCAAATCTAGGATGTGAAAGTATAATTGGTGATTAATATCTCATTTTTTAGTGCCAATGTTCTCAAAATTCCGTCTGTTCATACTATAATTCGGCTCTTTGACATCGTATCAACAAAAAAAGTCAATTGAGGAGCGTTTCGAGTTGGCGTTTTTGTACAAACACTGTGGAAGTTGTTGGATACATATCTATTGGTGTAAGTCAGAACCAGATAATTCTGGAAAAATTACAATTAGCACGACCCATGAAGGTAGTGGCGCTATTGTTCTCAATATCCAAAAATTTTGATCAAGGGCATGATAACTGATAAGCAATTTTCATGGGGTAGTTGATTCAGAGACGTTCCGAATTGAGGTTTTTGTACAAAAACTGTAGAGGTTATTGGAACGCATGTTTGATGTAGGCAATGATCAATTAGGGAATAGATAACTGGAGAAGCACAAGTCACAAAATTGGTAACGTTCATGTTCTATGTATTCCAAATTATTATAAAATATCTAGTGAAAAACAGCAATTTTCACAAGAATAGAGTTGCTTCAGGAACATTTTTCCTGATTAACGATTATTTGAATACAATACTCATTCATATGACGTGGGTTGCGCTGTCGGCACCTACAAGTGGGTTTTAATAAATTTTTTTGGAGAATTCCTTGCTTCGCTTTCTGTACTCTTACTCACTCATATAGCAAAAAGTTGCTCTATGAAATTCGTGTTAATTATATACCTACTATTTTATACTTGGCGCTCATATTAACATCTTTATAACACAGAAAACAGTTTTCAACACAAAATTTGCCGTAAGGCCCAATTATACAGTCCAAGCTCATCCAAAGTGCAGTAAAACCAGGTTTAATTTCTATGGTTACAATCATTTCAGCAATTGTAACCATAGGAATCAAACTTGGTTTTAGTTAACTTTGGATAAGCTTAGACTGTTCAACTGGGTCTAAGATTGCGTTTATCATGCGTCTTACTCACATGTCATTGCATATATTTTTAGACTGATGATCTAAAATATCTGAGAATGTTTTTTAAGACATATCGACACTAAATTCTATCAGTTTCAATTATACTGTCAGAAAAATCTGATTAAACTCAGACTTTTCAGTCATAACTTCCTGATAGTTTATTATGGACTATATTTTATGAGTCTTGCGTTTCTCTCAGCGCTCACTTTGCTTCTGCCTAAAAACAATTATCTAACATTGGCGGATCTAAAGTTATTTCCCAGGGAGAACATGGCCCCTAGATATAGATGAGCGATAAAGTCTAGGCCAAATATATGTGATTGGAATCATTTCAGCTTGAATTGTTAAACTATATTTCTGATTATTCTATGTTCTTTATTCCGAAGTGTTTCTGCGTGGGATTATTTGTGTGCATCCACATATTGAAATTTCTCTTCAAATTCAGCCGGGAAAATAGAAATGTGCTTAATAGGCTTGTATCAACTTCAGGGTTGTGATCCAAACGTCTGAATCCAGGGTTCTACCAAAATGTGTTCAAAAATTAAATTAGCGCCATAAAAACCAGGTTGTAAAATGCTTTTTCAATAACAGTTATAGTAGAAATAATCTGAACACTAACAAGGTGAATACATTTCACATGAATATCAATAAATTATACTCATTTCATACGACAAAATTGACGGATTCGTTCTGCGAGAGAGTTCCTTATTTTGCTCGTCGAGCTCAATATTAATTATGCAACAAAACATGTATCGTAGAACTCGAATAGTAGGCTAATATTTACTTATTCAAAATGAAATTATCAATCAAAAAATGATCGTCCATACTTTAATAATACATACAATTAATTTCAGCAACACACAAAACTGCACTTACTCTCAAATCACAGAAAACTATCAATAAGTAAAATTTCTCGTTATTATAAATTGTCAACAATTTTCTTCAGAAAAAATGTGTGAATAAAGCCGAAATGGACACGAAATTCCAATAAAACTTGATACTGGAAGATATGAAGCACTTGCAACTCATGCAAAACAGATTGTCCTCTATTATATAGTAAAAGGTATACTTTTGAAATTTTTGAGCTAATATCCCTCCCCGCAAAATTAAAACGTGTCTTTTTGAAAAATTTTCTCTATAACCTTTCACATAAATTTATTATTTAAACAATAATAAAAGTTCTGATGCGCACTGATTGTTGCGACAGATAAGAGCGCGCGTTTCATTTTCAAAAACGCGAGCGAACATTCGAACTTATAAATCTTCTGAACCACCTCAAACAGCAAAAAACTTCTAGAAAATTGATTACCACAAAGGGACTGTAAAAAGTCGTCAGCAAGAATTTGTAGAACAGGTTGTGGATTAATTTATTTAATGCAGTTCCGATGACAGATGTCGAGTGCGGCATGCAGTCCTTTAGATTGGCGTACACTACACCACGTCACGAACAAACCACGACTGAATGAACTGTTGTAATCCTTGTGTAGGTATATACACAGTATATTCGCGCAGGTTTTCCGTTGCGTTGTGCGCAATCGCATCCTTACGAGTGATCTCACTATGATTTTTTTGATATCTTTTTTTCGTGATGACACAGTCATCTGAGAATGCATTTTGCTAGGATTTTGACCGCCAATCATCTGGATTTTGCGTTGACATTTATGATTCTTATTTTAATTAGTATCTAATTCATGACTTTTTTCTAATAAAATGGCATCCCGTTCTGCATCAAATAGTTGATCCCTAAATCATCACAATCGCATACTAACAGAATAGTAGTTTTTAAAGTATTAATTTTCTGGCAGAAAGGCTTCTCAATCATGATATGTTATGTCCTCATGTAGGTAACAGGAAGAGATAGTAGATAAGAAGAATAAGATAGCCTAATTTTCTAATATTGGATTTAGAGGATCTGAATTAAATCAAGATTACACTCATAATAACCCCAAAAGGATTATCAGATGCTAATTATCAACTAAAATTATTCTACAGTTATTTTCCAATAACATTCAATAGTTATAGTTTCGATGAATAATTCTATATAGGTATGATTATGATAGAATAATGAGATTCTTTCTAAATAATCCTCAATCCTCACGATCCTGCTTAAGCATGTTGTCATTAGGTTGATCGTCCTTTTAACAATTTTCTATGGTCAGATCAAGAAAAGATTGAAAAACTCTGAAAAACAAGTTTCTGACATATTTCTATGAATTTAATCACTTTAGATTTCTGGATCAATAGAATTTTTGGCAACAGAATTTGAATTATGCTAAATACTCTCAAGTCCGATTCTTCAACTTTAGTTTCATTGGAGTGGGTCCATTTATTACGGTGACAATCGCTAAAATAATAATTGTTATCATGACAAATAAGTCAGCATATACTCAATGGTTTAGCTGAGCTAAGGATAGAATGGCAGATATTGAACTATCGGGCTGAAATAAACTTGGAAATGACGGAGATGTATGTTTGCTAACTTCCTACCGGAAATTTTAAAGGCATCAAATATAAGGATCTGAAGAAGATCCTTGGTCAAAGGATCGAGACGTCAAAGTTTCGAATAAAATGTACAGAATTTGGAATCAGAAGTAGTTTTTATTCAATAAAATTCTGAAAAATGTATAGATTATTATAAATTCTCAAATTTCAGAAATCATCCGATAGTATTTAGATCACATACTCTGATCTCTATGTTCATGAAGATGAGTAATCTTATAACTTGATGAATTTATTGTAAGCTATGAAAACTTGTGAGATATTAAAAAATCATGAAACGGAATTTGATGAATCCAAGTAGTATATTAAATTCAAACTGAGGAGGCAGTCTATTTCAGCTATTTTCATTTGAAGACACTTGATAGCATCTTGAATTTTGGGTCGTTCTTGAATTGAATTTTCACTATTCATATTGTACTCCTAAATTATTTAATACGATATTTCCAATGCTCATCATTTTTGACAATAAGACGAATTCATTATTAAATGACATGCTATTCTTTCCAAATTCAATATTCTAGATAAACTACAGCACGAGTCACATTTAAATAATCTAGCAATATCATCTGGAACTATTTGGTAATTGAAAACTCATGACTTGAGTTGCATCAATGTAAAACAAAGAAAAACAATATCTGAGATTAATATAAATAATATGGAATTGAATCCAGTCCACAATGAAGTTATCTGAGCTGTTCGTTTCCCGTAAAGATTAAATCTGATCGAAAAGCGAACAGAAAGCAGCATTTCAAAATAAATAATAAATATGTTTGCCTTTTCGCTGTCTCGACTTTTCAACGCTGCATGCTTGTTTTTGTGATGCACTTTTCCTGAATATCTTTGTTGTAATTTTTCTAAACTATAGATTCAATAATTCAGTACATCTGAACGAAGAGTGAGAATTAAACATTTTATTGTTGTCTAAATCTATTTTTGGGAAGAGTAAAATTTTCTTCTGTAATTTATATTACAGAGATATGGCACAATTGAAGAGGCTGATTGCAATCAAAATTTGGAATAATGATCGATATCATATTCTTGCACGTTGATTGTGTTGGAATGAATATTGTTCCTGAACTATATTCATTAGGATTCTGTTATTGGAAATTCGTATTATTACATCAATTACGGAGGGCAACGGACATGAATCTGTTGTGTCCAGAATGCGAAAAAGAATGTAAGGGAAGAGACATCTCGATGGAAGAAATAGTCTCCGATAAAGGGGATTTAGCTCTGCTCCAACAATCATTCATACTTGTTTTGTGGTTCGGAAACTAGGGATCTTCCTGAAATATCTCCGAATCTATTGAAGATAGCTCAAAACTGTGAGCAAGACGATTGTAGAGGAATATTTTTGGTGTAGTCTATAAATGATTTCTGCTGAAAATTGTAGGATAACTAATTTGGAAGCTCATCATACCCAGTGCGGATATAATATAAAAAATATCTTTTGATTGTAAATACCCGAAAACAGTAAGCAGAGCAATAACAGATTGATATTCTTTGCGTATTTTCATAAAAAATTGAATTTATGTGTAAATTCTTTTAAAAGTTGTGAGAGACTCAAACTACCCTTTTTGCATATCCGCTGCAGTTTTTTCCTACATATATCACAATATTCTTAAAACTACCAAAGATAGTTTGATAGAATAGACATAGCAGTTATAGATGAATGCTTCCAACGTATTTTGGTGCAAAAACTGAGTTCTGGGGCTAATACTAATGACGGTTATGAACGAATAAATCAATCTGATTGTAGATAATCAATTACGCAAAAAATACGGGAAGTTGCTTTCAATATGTTTTTTGTGGAAATTTTATCCGTTTACTATTGCCAATAGGACAAAAGAAGAATTTGTAGGAAAGCAAGAGCTGTGTTTCAAGTGTAGAATCGGCTACATTTAAATTATAAATAATTATTGTGTCATAGTTTTCATCATTATTGATTTACAGACCTTGTTTTGCACCAAATTACACGAGGAACATTTTATTATCATGATAATCTATCTTTGATAGTTTTGTTAAAATATGAAGGAATATTATTCAGAGGATCATTAAATAAATGAATGTCGATGTTGAGTAGACTATAGATTCGAATTTTATTTGTAACTCTCCGGCGGTAACAACCTCTCTACGGCTTTAAATAGTGTATTCCAAGACAAATGCAAGACATACAACACAGCAATAATTGACATTAGGATTTTGCAAATGACCTAAACAATGAACCGGTGACAGATGTAACTGATGACCCTCCAATTTCATTCTAATTTTTTTCTCCGATATCATCCACTTACATATTTGACAATAATTAGGAGCCAACAATACTGCAAGAGAAGAAAAAACGTGATTTGAGTTTGATGGTTCAAAACAAATAGATCAATGTCAGGCAGTACAATGTGCGGGTATTAAACTTGGTGTATGTAGGTACATCCAAGTCAGATATATTTTGTCTTATACCAGATGATGAACTTTTGTTGCGTGGATCAATTTTTACCTACTTGTACTAAGTACAAGGAAGTATTGTGGAACCGACAAAATGCACCTATCGAGATTTTGATAAAAGTATCCGTTTTGAGCATCCCTGAATCCATTTTGACTATTTTTGGCTTGATGTCGGTACGTATGTTCGTGCGTGCAAACCTCAAAACTGGTTGAACGTATAATGTTGAAATTTTGTATTGAGGACTGATATAGGGTCTAGTTGTGCACCTCGCATCATGGTTCCAAGCGTCTGTACCGGAAGTGCACTTTACTCTAAACTTTTTTCGAATTATTCTAATAAATCCAGAATGATCAACTGTAGGATGTTGAAATTCAGTATTTTAATTTGATGTTGTACCAGAATAGTTATCTGATATTTCTGTGAGAATCGGCCAGGCCAGAGGTGCACTTTCCTTGAAACTATTTTTGAGTTTTTTGCATAAATTTAGAATGATTCGCCATAGCATATTGAAATTTCGTATAAAGAACTTCTATAACATCTTATTGTACATTTTGCATTATGATTGTGATCGGCAAAGCCGGAAGTGCACTTTACTTGAAACATTTTTCTAATTTTCCGCATAAATTCAGAATGATCAGCCATAGGATACTGGAATTTAGCATTCGAACTTGCTGTAGTATCTGAATGGTCATCTTTTACTTTTGTGACAATCGGTTGAGCCGGAAGTGCACTTTGAATGACAGACTTTCTGAATTTTCCGCATAAATTCTAAACAATCAGTCGTAGAATATTTGAGTTTTGTATTGGGCACTTTTATAATATCTAGTTGTACACTTTGCATTTAGATTGCCATCACCTAAGCCGGAAGAGCACTCATTCAAAACAGTTTTTGCATTTTCCGCATAAATTCAAAACGATTGAACATAGAATTTTAGAATTCAGTATTTAGGACGATTATATCGTCTAGATGCTTATAACCTATAATTATTGAGATCCACCGAGCCGGAAGTGCACTTTACTTGACAGTCTTTGGGATTTTTTCGATTAAATTCGAAACGATCAGGTGTAGAATATTGAAATTTGGTATTTCAGTCTGCTGTAGCATCTGAATGATTGCCTACTATTAGACTGAACCAGAAGTGCACTTCAGTATGAATTTATTTTTTAATTTTGCGCATAAAATCAGATCTGTTCGTAGTCGTAGAATTTTGGAAATCAGTATTTGAGAATGTTGTAGTATTATAATAATGGCCTACTGTTTTCATAGCAACCGACTTGGCTGAAAGCGCATTTAACTCGACAGATTCTTAGAATCTCTTGGGTAAATCCAAAACGAATAAATGGGGAACGATGAAATACTGTGTTTGATCATATATATCCAATGATATATATGATCAAATACAAAATCACATCGTATTATATGTATCCAATGATGTACAAGTAAGTCACGATATGTTCACGTCAGATTTTCATCTCACAATATGATTCTCATAGTTACTTTGCCCAAGAAAAATATAGTGAATTCTATGATAACTATGATATTATGAATAACAAATGGACCGCTGATAATTTAAAGGAATGTTTCATGGAAATATGCCAAATTATAAAAAGATCAATTCTAGTTATTTTTTATTTCATCATAAATACCACTATTTATAAGAAGATCGCTAACAACTAAGAAGTTCAATTGAGAAAATTTGATGTCGCTAGTAGAAAAAAGATCATTCACGAACTAAAATCTAATTAAAAAAAAATAGATATGAAATTTCAGTCCAAAACTCGTACTCGTAATCAAGTCATCGTGCTTTCACACAGACTGACCGACGGACCGACAGATTGATTTCTTGTAGCAAATTGTTTTTAGGATTAAGTAGAGTCTCGAATAGTCAAAAAATGACTATTACAATACCTCCTCTATTATATAGGCCGAGAAGTGAAAATTGAGACAAAGACATATATTATGATATTCACCTACTGTTTCCAGAAAAACCGACTTGGCTGAAAGCGCATTTTACTTGACAGATTTTTAGAATCTTTTGGATAAATCCAAAACGATTAACTGTGGAACGATGGGATTTTGTGTTTGATAATATATATTCAATGATATATATGATCAAACACAAAATCACATCGTTTTATATATATATATATATATATATATATATATATATATATATATATATATATATATATATATATATATATATATATATATATATATATATATATATATATATATATATCCAATGCTGTACAAGTAAGTCACAGCTTTTTCATTACGATAAATATCCAAATTAAGTATCAATATATTTTTAATCCATCATGAAAACATTATCGCAAGAATTGAAGAATATTACACTAACTCAAAAATAGATAATTAGAAGAATATATTTATTGTGTTCCATCTGGTCGTGGACCAAATGAACTTTACAACTCAAATAAAGCTGTATTCATCGTGCATGTGTATCGACATCTTTTTTGTCCCGAATACTTTAATTCCTCAAGAGTGACAATAGCTCTAATAATATTTCCTCATAGGGTTCTAACAGTACTAATGACATAGCGATAAAGATTTAGTATGAATAAATAATTCGTAGCACTAGAATAAGTGAACTGAGAACATCAGTAGATCCATTAGAATTTTTAAAAATAAGGATAAAGACTTCAAATCTATTTCAAATCGACCCAGATTATGAAGAACGAAAACTAGTGAAACATATGCAAATTACATTCTATCAAGCTCAATCCATATTCGAGGACAATCACTGTCAAAAATGCAGTTTAAGAGTTATCAGGAATTACCATATATCTTTGGTCTGGATAATTAAACTTCACAGTATGACATTTCTGTTTCAAATAAAATTTGCTACTTTTTTCCGTAGAATAGATTATTTGAAATATTATAGAGGTACAGTGAATGAGTTTGAACATAAAAACTGGAACTCATATATTAAATTCGAATAATTTCTCAACTGAAGTGAGTAGATTATCATCGATAAATACAGCAGGTTAAAACCAATAATTCTATTGATACAGCTAAGATTTCTACTTTTATCCAATTTTATATACAACTAAAGTACCTGTAGATTATATGGATCAAATTGGAATCAGGATTTTGTACATATTTTCAAATATTTCTAAAGTGTTACAGTGGACGGCGAATATAAGGTTTAATATCTATGTCTTACGAGTAGAGTTGAGCTCATGCAAAACTAATTTCCATTTGATTTCCATTACATTGTGATTTCTAAAGTTGACATAACAAAAATCAATTGACATGCTCACATAAGTTCATTCACATTCCAAATACATTCACATTTCACTATTCGATTTGTTAAGCAATAGGTGGCGCAACTTGGCTGTTAATGAACTGAAGTAAAATTGTCATACGTCAGCGCTTGAATTTCGGCGGTAAAAACAAGACTGCGATCTGATATCGATTGATTACTACTTATTGTCGATGAATATCTACTTATTTTCTATTTGTTGGATCTAGAGCTCGGAGAAAAGAGTAAGAAGAAGATATTCATCATGCCAATCACATCATGTACAATTTAATAATCAAACAATCGCTGAAATTGAAGACGCTCATGCATAAAAAATTCCTACTGTGGTTTAATGGCCACTAAGCGACGCCAGATTTGTCACTATATCATCAAAATATTGTGATCATAGTAAAAATACAGGTAGTGGAAACTTAGATTTTTGAATAGTTTAGGTTAATAAGGAATGGAATTTTTTTGATTCAAGCCATCATCTAATATTCACGATATCAATTTGAATTTGAATGAAAATAAGAATACTCGATTTGAAACTTATAGATTGAAAAGCATTCATCGTTTTCTTGAATATATGGAGTCCGTACCCGTTTTCTATCTTATCTCCGCACCATATACCGAGTAGACGATACCCAAAACCGAATATTTCTCGATGACTTTTTCGCAAATTTCTTTCAATTTGAATTGGAGCGTTGATAATGAAAATGAAAAAGATACTTACAAATTCATATAATATTCATGAAAGACTACGAACAAAATCTAACTGAAGGTAAAACTGACATTTCCGGAAAAAGTAAAACGGAACAGTCTGCTCTCATAATAAAAAATTTGACGTGTACAACATGTTAACTGATTATGTATTATTGAATAAGATATATTTTTCGCATATAAGAATAATACGATAATCAAACACAAAATGTCTTCTTTCCACAATTCAACGTTTTGAGCTTATTGAAAAAATTCTAAGAATCTGATAAGTAAAGTACGCTTTTGGCCCAGTTGATTGTTATGGAAACAGGAGATCATCATTCTTATGCTACAACATTCTTAAATACTGATTTCGAGGGTTCTACGGCTAACAGTTCTGAATTTATGCGCAAAATGAAAAAAATCAAATCAACAACAGTGGGCATTCATTCAAATGTTACAGCAGACTGAGATGTAAAATTTCAATACCCTACGGCCGATTGTCTTAAGTCTATGCCAAAAATTCAAAAAGATTTACAAGTAAAGTGCACTTTCGGTTCAGTCGATTTCAATGAAAATGAGATACAGGCATCCAAATGATACAATCGTGTCATATACTAAATTCTCTTCGGACGATTGCAAACATATTTTGAAATGCACAATAAGATCCTAATTCAGTCTTTAATATAAAATTTCAATACTATAGGCTACGTGCATGAAGTCTACTAGCGCCTCTAGCGGGCAATGGAGAACGATTGAACTCCATTTTATCATTGTTTCATACCTTTAATTTTTTAAATGAACTAATATCATTTAATTCAGCTGTGTGAGTATAATATAACTTGCATAGCATAACAGGTACGTTGAAATTATTTATTTTGAGTATTTTTTTCTTCAATTATAACGTACCTATTATAGGGAAAACGTCCTAATTCGTCCAAATTGATAGGATAACCTCAAATTATGACGCCGATGATTTTGCAGATCGGGTTTGCATTTATCGAACACTGTATCCTTTTTACTGAGGAAGCATTGAGGAAAAGCGTGGAATTAGTTTTGCCATATTAAACATGTTAAAGAATATGTTGCTGACGATATTAACAACAAAATTATTGCGAAGTGCATCTGACAAACTTTTATCACTGGAACATCTCACAAATTAGAGATAGAGGTAAGTTCATGAATCCCAAATCGACGATGAATATTTCTAATTTCACAATTGAATTACAAACATATTTGTTATATAGATTGATAATGAAAGACAGACAATACTCTATTTACCGCTTTGATTCACTTCACTCGCTTCTTTATGTTATAACTGGGTACATGAAATCTATGAAACTATATTTCATTTGAATCATCCTTAAAACAGAACAAACGTTTTCTCATGTTTTATATGCAATTATTTCCACTTTCAAACTACAATGCTCAATGACAGCTCAATGACGTATTCTGAGAGATGGAGTTCGATGTTTACAATTGTGCTCACCATGAGCGCTCGCATCAATATTTGTTCAAACTCCACCCCCTTGCACATAGCCTATATCTTTGACGGGTTTTGGGATTTGTGAGTTACACATGAACGCACTCACACACATACGTAGTGACATCAAGGCGAAAATAGTCAAAATGGATTCAGGGATGCTTAAAAAGGATATTTCTGATAAAATTTTGAAATGTGAGTCTTGTCGGTTCCACACTTACTTTTACTTAGTACGTCGTAAGAAAAAGGAAGATAGTTCCATCAACGAACTGCACATAATGGCTCGTACCATGAGCCTTGTTTTCGACTGTTTCAAGAAAGTATTTTGAATCAATGGAAGTGCTTTAAATTTGCAGGTACAAGTTACACAGAGTACAATTGTCTACAACATTCTTTGAAAATACTCTCATTGGAATAATTTGGAACATTTTCATTGCCCCCAGACTCTTCCCGAAACAACCGTTCTATAACAGTTCGTGGTATCAGCCAATATATCCAAGCAATGTGTTGTCATTTTGAAGACCCATCAATTATCCTTGAATAGGTAGCGTACTAAAAAGTTGAAAATAAAATTATACTAAAAATTAGGACACGCTTCTATTCAGGAACTAACAATGTACTTAAATTGATAAAATACTTTTTAAATGTCTAGTGTTGATGTTACACATTTTTTGTGATCACCAATTGGTATGCAGATATTATGAAAAATATAGTGTGTGGCACGGGACAAAACACGATTTCAGCCGAGGGTGATGACGTATCGTGAAAGTGTGTGATGCTATTTTAATTACATAGGTAGTATTTTTTTTGAAAACCTAGTCAGAAAAAATGATTAGTTCAAGTACAAGGCATTTATTGTTGATTCTATCTATGTTCTAGTTCATCGTCAATTTCTATTACATTCTTTTCTTCTGATACAATATTGTGCTCAATTCGAAAATATGCAGAGCTCAAAGATGCAAGGTGTTTGAAGATATTATGAAAAAGTCGTAAAATGCATAAAGAGCGCAATTAGTAGCAGAATATTGAAAAGTACTCTCTATTATACATATTTGGAACAAGAATGTCAATGAAAATATATTACTGTATCTTAAATGAGTACATATAGTTTGGAATTAAAAAACAATAATGCACGTTTTTGTTCTTATATTTTAGGAACAATAAATTCAAGACAAGAGTTCGTGGTCGTTTCTTACTTCTCACACAAAGTTATGTATCTTAAGAGAAAACTAGGATAGCATTTTTCATCTGGAGTAACTGTTGGAGTTTCAGACCATTATGTTCATTATTCTTATCGATTTTTTCTCACTGCCCCCTCTAAATTCATTGTTTTATGCATTCTAGCTCTATCATATAAACAAGTGTCAAAATTTCGTAGCCTAAATTCAGTTTTTTCTGTGAATTCACGTGAGTATAGTCATCATAGATGTATTCATCAATCTATTCCCTGAGTCTCAAATTTTATTTCTGCTCTATGATCGTCAATATATGGGAGTTGAGGGCCGTAGAAAAAAATCTTGTATGTAGCACTATGTAAACAAGCTTTATATCATTCAGATAACAATTTTTGTGATGTGGCAAGCCTCGTCTCAAGATACTAGACTTCATGATATAATGCCTGAGTTCAGACCCTTGTTGTATGAATTATTATTTTTGAATTGAATTGATGATTTTCAATGGAATTAGTAGCACTGAAATTTCATTCCCACATTTTCATCCAGAAATTTCACAATAATCTAAGTATGAATGGATACATTTATAATACGAATAATATCTAAAATACTCAATTCATCCTACATTTGGAGAAATTTACTATCTTTGTATGGGACCAGCTGTTAAACATTGTGCTCCAAGTCCAAAAACAGAATATTTTGAAAAGTTCAGTAGTAGTGATAATTTGATAGAAAATGATGTAAATGAGCTCAAAAATATGAACTTCATATTACAAAATATGAGAACGTTTGAATGGGTTTCAAGTCTACTCAAACTCTCAGACCTATTTTCAAGATTTTCACATAACTGTTTTGCACTTAGGGTATGTATGATAAGTTTAATTTTTTCTATTCTCACTCATAAATTTTGTACTTCACACATCGCAAACATTGAGTGAATCAAGTGCTCATACATATGAGCTCTATCACCATATGGTGTGACAATCGTGGAGTGTACTAAATTTTTCTATTATTACATGCTGGTAGCATTGTACACAGCCGTGTTATCGATCTATTTGTTGAATTCAGATATCAACTTGGGCTTTATGTGGAGGTTGAGGGCCGTAAAATGTTTTGCAAATGTATCGCAAGTATTAACAGGAGTGAGTATATTCGGACAGCAATTTTCGGGATTCGGCAAGCTTGACCACATGTAGTGATGTTTCAGTCCATGTATGTGTCAACTAACTCAAATCAGAAATTCACAAATTTATTCAAAACGCCTTTTTTTCTGAATTATTCTAGAAACACGGTCATCATCCTGTATATAAATGATTTTCAAGAAATTTCTTAAATCTACGTTTCTCAATAAATTCCCATATTCTGAAATCTTTCTGAGTGTTGAGGTATACTGAATCTAGTACTTTAAAAATGAGGCATTATTCAAGACACATCTTTTCCAGAATATGTAGGATAGAGATTAGGATAATAATTTGGCAATTTTTCAATAAAACTATTAGACAGTCTGTATCAAGCAATTTAAAATACATAAGTCCTATATAGCTACAACTAGCCATAAAATATGGAGATTCGCGATCTAACGAGAAACTTTAATGAAAAATTGTCATCAGAGCCACATTTTATTTCAAAGCATCACAGGACATTCCGGGAAATTTCCAGTTCGTTATAACTTTGAAATTCTGTAGCTATAGTTTGTGTTTTTTAATAGTTTATTAAGAATATTAAATTTCAATCAACTACTTGTCAAAAACAGATTATCCAATCAGTTCAGAATCTCCAGCAGTTTATCAAACCCATTCTATATCTTTGCGAATTTGAAAAAAAATGTGCAACAAAATTGTGTTACAACTCGCTAAAATTACACTCAAATAATGATGTACATAAATGACAGGTCTTTTAATAGCCACACAACACACATACAATCAAAAGATATAAAACACACACGACGAAGAGGTTGGACAGAGTATGGTTTCAAGTAACGGTGTAATTTCATAGGGACGTCTGAAAATATGGGGCTGGAATGATTAAAGACTATTGGGGATTAGGGTGTATCGACCTCTTCTATCAACTCAGCACACAAATAAATAGGCGCGTGACGGGACACCAATTCGGTAGTTGAGATGCAGATAATTATTGCAGAGACTCCAAACAGTATCCTATTTGCAAAGAAGCAATCTATTTTGGATAGTTAAGTGAAAATTATCCACATTCTATTCGCCTTGTTTATACTCCAAAACATAATGAATCATTTTGCCGCCAATTAATATCGAAAATACTGTTTCAATGAAACTTTCAAGTTGAGAAACTGATACTTTCATAATCTAGATGAATACAGTGTTGTTGTTAGAACAAATCTACGAATTTGACGTTTGAGTATATTTTCACGACTTTGAATTGTATTTTTGACTTATTTAGCAATAGAATCAGCTTCACATACTGAGAAACTTATTTGATCTCAAATTCTACGAGCATTCATCTGTCGCTTCATTATTTTTTCAAGTAACCAAATATTCAGAACATAGAATATGACAGTTTCAAGACTTTGCTACGGGCTCTTTGTTTTCCAAAAAAAAATTATCAATGAGCAATACAATACTTAAGATGATTCTAATGACTGTGGAATAAATCCAAGAAATCATGAAATTGAAGTTATAATAGTGACTGCAGATGGAATAAAGTTTTTAGCATACTAATGAAGAGACTTTCTTTTCAATAAAATTTTTAATAAGCGTAATCCTCCTACCTCAATTATTTTATCGAGTGTTTTTTTGAAATTTTCAGGGAAGAAATTTTTGATAGATATCTTCAATAATTTATTATCAACATTTGTTCTGACGTTTGAGTTAGCTTGATTTTGAAGTGTTCACTTCTTGATTTGTTCATTTCGAACGAATTTTGGACTGCAAAACAAGAACATGCAAAGAAACTTATGAAAATATCTTCTACCCGTTTAATTGATGCACTTTTCCGTCTTCGTCGTAGTGCATTAAACTATAATCACATGGAAAAAATTGCCTTCACTACTAAGCAGTCGTACGAATAAATATATAAGCACGGCAGAAGATCGGGCTCACTACTCTGGCCGAATTGATCATTTTAAAACATCAGTCATTTTTGCACAGGGTCGGATCCATACACCTTATATGACCTTTTAAGACCGTAATTTAGGATTCCGTGTATGTAGAGGATTCGCAGGCTCCCATTAGAAGTAAGTGTGAATTTAGTCAAAAGTAATTCAAAATTTTAAGATAGGTTGGCAGCCCTGGAGTCATTTCACATAAATAAAATATTCTATCATCTCAATTCTATACGGTATACATCACTATAGAAAACAGTTTCCTAACAAAATGATAATAAATTGTTCGTTTAGGTAGTCCCTAAAGTATGGTCAACCCAGGGCTCCACAAATTCACGGTTCGCCCCTGGTTCTCCTACCTACTCCCCTAATTGAACAATAACTATTTTATATTGGAAATAATGATGGGATTTTAAGCAGATCAATAAATCATATAGAACTTCAAGGAATTGATAAAAAAGCAAAAAAATTTGTTGACTCAGGTATATGAATTCCATATATGCATGTGACAGATTTTTATCAAAGCCTGTAGCCTATAGATCTATAAGATTTACATATTCACTTAGAATTACACCATAAGCCAATACTGCTTATTCAGGTGCAGAGGCGGAATAAATGTCGACAGTGCCCTAGGCTAGGACCTCGTTGGCGCCCCTCTAACGGCCACATATTACAAATTTGAACTTCTCTACGTATCTACAGTAACGATGTTTCTTGTATATATTGTGTAAGTGAATGCCCACTTACTAACGTAGTGATTTATTTTTTCTCTATATTATTTTTATTCAGATCCATTTTTTTTGTTTAAAAGATTCCGCGCGCGCCGCTTTGTAACCTAGCGCCCTAAGGCACACCCCCATTTCGCCTTACGGATGATACGCCAATGCTCAGATGACCTTCTCTGCTGACCACTTGTATCGTAGGTTCGATTCCAATCCAGGACAGGAATATTTGTATATGTATATATTTGATAAACTGTAGAAATAGAATGTACAAGTTCATCGCAAGCATGTAATTAGAATCTACTATCATCAATTATGAAACTAGATAAAAATTATATGTGTAGGACGTGGTTGATGAAAATTACTCAAAGAACCTTGTGTAGCTTCAAAAATCAGAGTAAATAATACCATTGCCATTCTGAAAAAAAACTTTCAGTGTACTGTTAGTTCTACAGGTTTCAAAATCGATCTGATGTTTCAAATGTCGTTTTGATATATGCATGAGAATTCTCATATCAGTTGGCGGTAGTTTTCATTGAAATGTTAGCCTAGCCTTTTATAGATGTATCAAGTATAATTATATCTAAACTTGACATTTGAACGGTAACAGACAAATTGTATAACATGAATTTTTAATTCGATTATCAATTTTCTCAATATTCTACTGAAAATCGATCCTAATATAAATTTATCAATGGATTGAAGAAATACCTAATTCTTTAATAGTTTCATATCATCTCCCAGAAAAGTTTCACTTTCAAACATCACTTATATTAATTGATAGTGCTCTGAAGTTTCAACGTCGATATCAAATATTTTATATATTTTTGAATTTACAGATCTTGATTGATGATGGTATGATTTCTTTACAATCATTTTGCTTCTTTGTGTAGATCTGTAACGTATGAAATTCACGTACAGTCAAGAAATTCTTATTATTAGTGGATATTCATGTAGTATTAGGAATCTATTACTTTTTATTTGTTGTAAGACATTTTTGCACATCATTAAATATACAGTATAACTCATATACAGTGCGATAAGTTGAAGAATGAATAGTTGGTGATCTACTCGTGAAAATTTCTCAGGAGATAAGCAAATGTGTCAAGTGCAAATTAGAGTAAAGGGCATCATGCAAAATATGCCTGGAGAAGACTGTTTCGATGGAGCTCACCAATGTGATGCTTTCAAGTTTTGTGGTAGTTAATTAAATTCAATTTTCTTTGAGAATCGATTTCGTTATTTTATTGGAGTATAGAATGCAGTAAGCTCAGACCGATAAAAAATCTAATGATCACGTTCTCTGTAAGTACTTCCGCAACTTTGAATATATGGCTAGTTTGACTGCTATTCAATAAATTCAGAATATCGTAAGATAATTTTTTTTATTGAGTCCCTGATTTCACTACGAAAAAGCTTACATCTACCATTCCAGTCAGCATGAACAACATCATTCAATAATCTAGTTTAGTCGTTAAAAAAATTGACAATATAGAAAGAAATTGATTTTGGATTTCTTCTAAGCATATCCCCGCGAGAGCTTTCAATGGATACCATATAGACATCATTTGAATAACTTGTACAAAAAACAATTGAAAATCGTTTAAAAATAATTTTTGAAACTCTCACTAGAATCATTTCCACAAGAGATATGATATGATAGTACTAAATTATTTATTCCTAAAAAACAATTGGCGAACTTTTGTATATAATATCAAGATATGATCAATAACAATTCTAATTCACATTATGATTTTTATCACCTATTCATTTTTTTTGCATGTTCCAGAAATTAAGATAAATTTCATAATAACTTAAATTTTGATAATAACAAATGACCCACTAATAGTTTTGAAAGATGTTCCAGATGGTGACGTGGAATTCAATGATTATATTACTCAGATTTCTAACACGCTTTTTCATGTAAGCTCTTAATTGATACCAAACTAGACATCATTCAAATAGCTCATAAAAAAAAACCATTGACAGTCGTTTAAATATTCTCTTTGACACTTCAACTAGGATTATTTTTGCAGAAGCTTATTTTGATACCGAACACGTTAGAGCACAATTACCTATTTTGAAGAATCAATCGACGAACGTTCGCATTTGATATCCAATTATGAGTTATAATAATTTTTATTCCATAATATTATTCTCATAGCTACTTTGCTTCAGGAAAATATAGTAAATTTTATGATGACTCTAATATTATGAATAACAAATGGACCGCTGATGGTTTCAAGGAATATTCCATGGGAATATGCCAAATTATACAAGGATCAACTTTAGCTATTTTTTATTTCTTGATAAATGCCACCGTTTATAAAACCAACGCAAAGTACTTATAAGTTCCATCGAAAAAGTCTTGGTACCACTAGAAAAAGAAGCTCATTCACGAACTAAGACCTAATTTTAAACAATTAGATATGACATTTCAGTCGAAAACTAGTACGCGTGCTCAAGTCATCGTACTTTCACACAGATAAACCGACAGATCAAGTTCTTTTTAATTGTTTTCAGGAATCTTGAATACTCAAAAAATCACGATCACAATACTTCCTCTATTATATAGGTCGAGAGGTGAAAATTGAGACCTGGACATATGTGGTGATTCTGATCATTGTTATATTAACGCGTACCTATTCACCGCTTCTCAGTGGTGAGTTATCTCTTGCTGCGATTTGAAAATATATCTTACTATCTTGAATTTTTTTTAATGAGTCATAAAGAATTATTAGATGATTTTGACAGTTTTGGAAGCACCTTATTTGGTAATAGCTCGAAGCCCCGTTCAACATTTTGCTAATGTAGTTACTGGAAACAAGGCTCAAGACTTTTCTCAGTGTAATGTCAATTTGAGTCGTCAATGTTGCAATGTTGTGGAATCGAATATACGAATCTTATTGGGTTCTGAGTATGTTTGAAAAATTTTAATTAAAACATCTTCAGATCATTGTCAGCTACAGAATAATTACGAAAATCTTATCAGATATATAAGTATTTGTTAATGGTCAAAGAATGTTGGGCAAAAAAATATTTTGATTGGTTAAATGAAGTGATATACGTATAATCATGTATTGAAATAGGATAAATAAATATACAACCGAAAAAATTTGAATTAAACATACAAGATGTTTGACAGCTTGGTAACTGAGTAACTAAAAACAGCCCTTAAATTATTATGACATCAATTTCATGCACATGATCCACAAACAATCGGATCTTGTAGGAATCATTATATGTTGGGAAAAAATCAACAAATATTGCTTCAATTGTGAATTATCAAAGATTGAATTTAGAAATTATTGCAAACAAAATATAACGAATGTTTGATGAAGAAATACGACATGTTGATTATGATGAATAGATTGTATGATACCACAAAGGAAAAGATTTACGAGCTCTGAAATACTGGCCATAGCTGCTGATTATGCGGTCATTATAATGTGCAACAATAATACCAACATAGTGATCGAATTGAGCAACATTACACTCTGGAGCTCATGTACATCATAAATGTTATAATTATGGAATAATTAATCTTACTATATTCATTTTGATTGGAGTTTCAGTCAAATGTATTGATTTTGTGATGAGGTTATGAGGAAGTTTGAATTATGATATCAAGTTAAGAATGTTTAAAAGTGTTTCTAATGTTGTAGATGAGTTTCAAAATACCTTTTAGATGTTTGAAGTACTGAATCCAATCAATGAATCCTTTAATTTCAATCGTGCAATAGAAATAAGCAGAAAAACTTATATAGCTTTCCATAGAAGCCCAGACTTCAAGTTCATCAAAATCTTCACCTCAGTTTACTCTTTATTTTGTTATTATCTATATTTCAACAAACATCAAACATAAATATTCCGACATTACTCATAATTCTATGCTTTAATATTCAAAATAATAAATAATGCGTACAATATCAACTTTTGACTGGAGATCTATTTATTTATTTATAGCCAATAAAACTATTTTCATAGTTCGTTAATTTTGGAGTTCACATGAATTTTGTACATTCATGTAATTAATTATTGAAATATTTGAAACGTATTACTGACCATTGTTCTCCGACATTTACTATTCTTGTTTATACGGTATGATAGAATAATGACTATAATAACTAAAAGATATTGATCTGAAAAGAAGCTATCGCAGATCGATATCTGTTGGAATAACAAAATAAAAATTTCAAATTGATCAGTTTATCAAGAATTCACAAAACTTAATGATGAATGTCCTATTTTTGGGTCTTATCGCGGAAAAATCCCACTTAGAGGTGTTACAATTGTTACAAATGAGATGCATGAAATACTGAATCCATTCTAAAGGCTATTATACCTCAGAGTTGGGTCTGGTAAGAAAAATGGGTTAGATTAAATGATTGAATTTTGTGATTGTATTATCATTCGTTTATTCAATTCTTTCTTATTGACTAGAAAACTTTTGGGAAAATTCTCATCATCTTACACTCCGATTCAGACTGTAACTAAGTTAATCAATCAAATTTACTACACATTGTCCATACATATCTGTAGTTCCGTCTACATATATCCACGTATAATCATTTCAAATAATATGTTCATATCCTAAATAGTCTCTTAGTTCACTGAAATAACATAATTTTGCCTTGCAAAGATAGCTTCCAATCGCATTGTGCAATATGTTTCTGAAAACCTTTGGATATATTGGTAATGCAAATTTTTGAATTGTATATTTATCCATAAAATAGTTCCTTGTCTTGGATTCATATTGCAATTCTTCAATTTTTCTATCCCCCCCCCTAATTATTTTCCCAAAATAGAAATTTGAGGCAACTTTTGTGGATATGGTATATTTGAAAGATTTTTCGATGAGTTCATTCAATTTCACACTTGTTGTTGGAACAAATGAATAGAGTGATGACGACCGGATAATCAGATGCAATAATTTGATAAATTTGATAAATCATGTATAGTCTGTTCATATATCATTTTATTCGAGCTCCACTATGCAATTATTGTGGAATAATTACGAGTTCAATGCGCCGGCGTAGCTACCAATCATAATAATACATTTGCAGAGTATTTAGCTCAAATATAACACCAATTTATATTGAACTATTACTGATTTGAATTGTGCTGGATCTGTTAGGATAGACTTATTTTAAGAAGTTGTGGTTGAGCGTCAAAAATATCTGGAGTTGTTTGATATATCTTCAAAATCTGGTTTTTAAATATATGTACTCTGTTTCGTCCTGGCATTCTATGAATATATTCTTGTAGACTTATTGCTGGAATTGATATAATTCTTGAAAGTGTCTAGTTCACATTCTGTTCAGCAAAGTCTGGTATCAGTACAGTGCAGTAAGAATACTCACAATTTACAATATAGGCAGACAAAAAAATTGAACCAGGAGCTACTCCGCATAAATAGGATCATACCACACTATTTTTTTGTAACCTGAGAATGGTGGATTGGCAATTGTCGAGTCATAAAATTTGGTAATTTAGGACAACTTTATCACTAATATATTCTGTATTCAGAAATGATAGAGTGAACTTTGGAAATAGTGTTTGATTGTAGAAAAATTTATAATTTCTGGATTGTTTATATGATATTGCTACACAAGAGAGAATAAGTGATATTTTCAATGGAAAATACTTTTGGTTTCTAATTCTGTATATTTATTTCCGTTCAACCACAAATTAAGTTTCAAATGAATATACAGAATTAAAAATCAAAAGTAGTTTTTATTCAATAAAATTCTTGAAGATATATAGATTATCAAGTGATATTTTCTATACAAGAGTATCCATGGAGCTCACAGAGTTCCGATTCGAGTAGACATGTTATTTCTCAAAAATTTAATTATTAGTTAGATAAACAAAGAGAGCGAAAATTCTGTATTATTCTGAAATGAAGGCCCGGTCTTTTTACCTACGAATAATTTTATTCGGTGGATAATACCCACAGCAACAACTGTTGCAATAATTGTTACCATAGTAGTTATCTAGGGAATAAAATTATTCGGAGATGCAAAGACCGGGCCTAAGTGTAAATCATAATGAAAATATGAATTCAAGATACAGAATATAAGTACATAGATACTTGTCTAATTAGGATCATTTCATATGTCTGTATAATATTTGTAAGCATTATGAAAATTGTTGGGGCTCTAAAACGTGGACCCTGAAAGAAGAATGCCTGGACTATCTATGGTTCAGTCCTATTAGATCAAGATTTTTGGAGAACAAAAACAAATATAGTAAAAAAAAATTGAATCATATTTGATAGCAATTGTGGAAATGAGCCAACTGCGGTGGCTGGATCCCTTGGATAATAATAAGGATGAAGAATTGACCAGGAAGATTTTTAAAACATGTCCTATTAGAATAACATCTGAGGTAGACCAATGCCTAGTTGCCAGAGCATTAATTAGCTGAACAGTTCGTTGAGAATGAACAATTTAAATCTAAATTTTGACAGCAATGCTAAGCAACTCATTTGGCAAGTGTATTCGAATTGGTATTGTTCATTTCCAATTGTTTACCTAGTAAACGTTCCAGCCTTAAAGTCCATTCGTAGTGAAATCATACTGCCGATGCCGCTACCAATTCAATGCATTGTGAAAAATTTATAATAGAAATTTGTGTGTTCTCTTGTATGTCGACAGATATGTGACATAAACCAAGTATTTGATGATATTTTATCATTATTGACAGAGATTTTTGATTACACAAAAATTAGTGATGATAGTTTTGACAGCGATTGCTAGTAGCATTGGTAGGTATTGGCAGTATGATTTTATTGTGAATGGACTATTAGAGGCAGGTAGATTGCTAGCGTCCTTGAAGAACTTATAAAAGGTGGAAGTCATCAACTAGAGATGAAAACAAAAGATCCAGGTGTCTGACGGCAGTTAGTAGAGGTGGAAATAGCTCTTACAGGGCAAAAAGCCAAGTTAATGATGAACAAAGTACTAAGAATAAACTCATGCAATAAAAATTCTCAAATTATTCCATAATTTTCGAAGTACTTCTGGAGTCTCTTCTAGAAGTTTCTGGGAAACCATTTGATTTTGTAGCTTATATTTTATTATTCAAGTGAATTGGTTGTGATGTTTCATGGAGCTCTTTGAACTCTACAACTTTTCATGTCGAATAATTGATTCCTTCGGAAATTTTGTAGTAAGATCAACGTCAAAAGGATGAGACAAATTGTTTCTGTTATGCTACAATTTACCAAAAGATGTTCTATTATCCAGTCAAAATCTATAGCTGCAATACGTACAAAGAGACTTCAAAATATATAATAAATAGTAAATTGAATCATGAAAACATTCTCAAGAATTTATAAACACTTGATATTATATAATATACAAGAATTTCAATGGATACAATACAATCATGCTTAAATGCAAGAGTAGATAATAATCTTAGTAATATCACATAAATCTATCAAAATTTTCCAAATCAGTTCATTAGCGACTATGCCAATTGAAAATGACACGAGTGCAAATTCGTTAATCTTAGACAGGATAGACCGTCGAAAATCGAACTACTGAACAGATCGGAGAGGAGATTTTCCAATATTAAAGACATCGCGAGATACTGGAAGTATACTATCGTATGATTTCGACCTAATTCCTCTGCATATTGTATCATAGACAGTATTTTATTTCGACAAAAAATCAGCTCAGGCGAAACTTGCCAGCGAATGATGCAATTTTGTTGTGCCGAAATCAAGATAAATGCTGAAATTTAGATTATTCCCAATTCCTAATTTGCTTTTGAGTATATTCTTGAGAGTTAAAGGGCTAGTTAGATCACGTCTTTTGGAATAGAACTAAATCCCTGCTCCATCCCTAATAAAAGAAGATAGAAAGGATTCACATTAAAACAATGGATGAAGCGACACTTGAGATGAATTTCATCCAGTGTTACAAGAGAGTTCACTTATCGTCGAAGGATTGGGTTCAGTGCAACGCGTGCGAGATATAGTATCACGAGAAGCGTGTATTTAGGAGATGATGCAAAGAATCATAATATTTGATTATATTATTGATTAGTTGATCAGTTTTATCTATGAATGTGGACATGTTATTTGAGAAATGTTATCGCATCCAGATCTCTGAATCTATATTTTTGATATGTCTCTATGCAACATATAATTTTATTAAAAACTTAGTCTATGTGAATGGGGTTCGATTCTGAGCTTCTACTTTGATACTACTACTGTTTATAATCCATATAGCAAGAACAATGATAAATAGCTGAATATATAGTTGAAAGAACGGAATCATTTTATTTCAATAGAAATCTCGTCTAAACGCCTAGGAAAAAATTATAATTATTTTTCTAATTATATTTGTACTCTAGTCCAGTTTTGCCTTCGCACCTTTCGGTCTGGGATGAGTAATGCGCGCCATCTCAAACTGCAAACAGACTGACGATCACAAATTTGTATCGTTATCTTTTAAAAATGTATATCAGCTCCGGATATGGTTGGATATTTTAGATGCAACTTTTTATGATGCAAATTTGCTTCAGAAAGAATTTGAAGATTATTTAAATATTTATAAAGTGCATACCCTGAAGCTTTCAGCTGTAATATGATTTTCACGGGACGAAAATATTATTTTGTATTGTTACTGAGCTAAGTGCATATAATCCTTGGTAACAAAGAAGTATAAAAAGAAATGGGTACATATTGATTTATTAAATTATGTATAGGAATGAGCAGTTTTATGACAGCAAAAAGGTTATCTTACTAATTAAGTGGATATCATTATCTATTCATCGATTATTGTCTTATTCCGTCTGTTAGGGTTTCTAGTCTTCATCTTTTTTTTTTGTAATAGTCGATAATTAGTCGATCGTACGATTATAAAAATAAACTGAGAGAGTTTCAACTAATAACATTCTCCTAATATTGAGACTTCTAGTATGAGACATGATGAACTGATACAAGTGAACGCTTCAAATTCAGATTGATTGAATTCCAACTTATCGTACGGAAACAATAGGAAAAAAAAGCAGCTTGTATTTTGAGGTACGTTATTCTGATTCTCAGAGAGAGCTGTAAGATCATTCGTTGCAATTGTCACATATTACATAAACATTTCAACCAATTCTACTTGCGGGAACTTTTCACTCGACATAGCCTAATATTTCCAGTTTTCTTAATCGTTAGAATGTAAATAAACTTACATTTCTCAAATCGTATGTACTCATATATCTAGTACTCGCATGAACTGTCAGCTGCTCATCATTTATGAGTCTGATTCAGAAACTGATTCGTTATTATTTGGGTATCATATGAATCAAGTTGTTGCTCTTATAATTCCAATTTATTCTCAGAACGTTTTCCTCTTCAAGCTCAGTATTCAACGTGTGTGAATGTTGTCCTTGAAGTATGATCTAATATATTCTTAGCCTGAAACAGTGTTATATCATTCTTACTGAAAATTAGTACGACACGACCATATTACAAATGTGAATTTTTGATCTGAAAATTTAGTTGAAAATTATTATAATAATTATTGACTTCACTTGACCGAATGGACTACAATTTAAAATGTAGTATAGTATGAAGATGACCACTAAGTGATCGAAACTGGTCATATAATAAAATCAATTCGAAGAACAGTGTGATTAGGAGTTTAGTTTTCAAACACTTATATTCCCTCAACATTAAATTCCATCACACTTGGCTTAATTCCTATTCTACAATTCAAAATTCAGTCTTCAGCGATTTGGAAAATCAATATGCATTGCTTATCGTTGTATCTCCACAATATAGTCAATTAATTAGGCATCATGCTGTTGGTAACCCTGCTCAATAGACGATCAAATCAGAGGGAAGTGAATCAGATAAAAAGCGTAGGATAACAACACATACGGGTATTCAACAGGGCAAATCGTTTGCGACACGAAATCTCCACTTTTACGTTCATGTTTATGTCAAAGCTATACGTTTCTATCACATGTTCAGGTAGGGAGTACGATTTTCAAACAAGGGACACTTTCATGCTACGCGTAATTATTTGGATGTGCGTGCTTTGAAAAATACAGGCACTTGCTTTATTAGAAAAAAATAGATAGTAAGTTAATTGAAACGATCAAGTATATTTTGATTTCTGACTGATATATTACTGCGTGAAGACTATCTACTATAACGTTGCTGTATTTGCCACCATATTCCAAGGGCTTATTCTTTATGAAAATTACAAAAGTAGTTCTGACAATATTTAGGCCAATTTATAGAAGGTTTTTACAGTTTATCCAAATCAGGCTCTTTCAAGTGATTGTCATCATAAGCCTTTCTTTACTAAACAAAGAGTGATATTTGGATTGTCACATTCAACAAGCTTCTAAAGATCATCTTGACTAGGAAAGCTCTACATTTACACTGGCACAAGAAAATAGGGTTGAGAGAGTTTGAATATTGGCCGAGTAAAAACTACAACAAGTGCTCAATATTGATGTCAAATTAAAAAAATACTATTTAGATTAGCAGTCAATCTGAAATTCGCTTCAGGCTGTCTCCAGTTTACTGTATCTTCTGTATCATCTATTATCCTATCATACAAGCTGTAGAAGAAGTTCTATCAGGTTTCTTTGATATTTTATCATTTTTTTTTGGAGGGTGCTATGTTCTATTGAAGATTTTCGAGCTATTTGAAATATTTTAATTTTTTTCTACCCTTAGTTGAACATATTTTTTAATTCTTGAGAGATTGTATCATATAAAAGTATTTAAAAGATCAAGGTCACTGTATTCGCGTGAAAAGAAAGTTGTCGAGAATACTACACGGACTTTAAATCTATTTTTATTTTCAAACTAAAAGGATTGATGAACAGTTCCTCGGTAATAAGGGAACTTATAGATGTACTAAATTGTATTTCGAGATATTTAATCTCTTTTTCACATTTCTATTCATATAAATACATTATGCGTCCAACTCAAAGTACCTGAGGCAGTCCATCATGCTGCATTATTATTTCAAAACGCAGTTGCAAGTAGATTTATTCAATTTTCATTTTCCCTTCAGGGCTACAGCGATATTTTCACTGAAAATTTCGGCGTTCTCTCCATTTGATTCATGTACTTATCACTTTAACAATTAGTCATGTTGTTCTACTCAGCTTCCAAATATATTTTTGATATGAAAGACTATGCATAACATTTGAGCGTGTATTATAGTTATTTTCCAGTCGCATGATGACAACAATCTCCTTTGGCTCGTGTTCTAAAATTTATCTTTCTGAAAAAATAGCCTCTCCCATACGCTCATCGAACAATATAATATTTTTTATGGAACCCTACTTGTTGGTATTTATGAAATAAGTACACCTTCATATTTTCCGAGATGAATGTATCTACGTTAAGTATTCTTCTTGAATAGAGTAATTAGTGTCACTTGAAATTTATTCAATGTATAAAACCGTTACGTTTCGACTCATTGCAAGTCATCTTCAGAGTGAGTCAAATAATATTGGCTCAAAATTATTCGATTTCTCTGATATGTTAATATAGGATTGATATTTTAAATGTAATGTTTGGATATCGAACGACAATAAGTGACTGGTCTCAATTGAAACGTGAGCGGTAACAATTGAGAATAGAATAAATTTAGATCAATCCCTATTCATAATGCGACTATCAACTACAAGAAAAACTAATCTTTCGATACTATCGACAAAAATTATATAATATAATAACAAGCTCTGATCTATTTTATATCTCCCTATAACATAGATATTCGCTAAGGTCATATTTCGGATGAACTTTCAATGAAAAGTAAACTTTGATGTATTGATTGGGTTATTGTTCCAAATTATTGATAATAATGATGGTATTGTAATATATGAATAGGCATATATTTTATCATCAATTTAGCTACCTTAACATATGTTTATACTAATGAGCTTTAATCATGACCAACTTCTGTCATTAAGAAACTAGATCGATGATATCATTCAATCTATTCTACCTTTTAATTATGGTAGCCATGATAAATTCATATTTACTTATTATGTTATTCGCTAACAATTTCAAGTTCTGACTAATCTTCTCCATTCTCTTCGTATTGTTGACAAAGAAAGAACAAACGTTGAAATAGAATGCACAATTATCATAAATAATCTACATGACTTTATGTATTCAGTTCGTTAATACGCGCGCTGCGGAATCGTCAGCGTTTGCTGGTGACACGCGATCTCTGTATTCTTTACTTCGGATTGTCATGTCTTTTGCCTTGACGAGAGGCTATTCCCCTTCTATTACCGCTTATGTCAACAAAATAACAAGATTGATAGAAATTTATACGAAGGAATTAATTTGAAGACGACATTTCAGGCGATGGAGATAAATCTTTCATTCTTAGATAGTATTTTTCCATCTATATATACACCATATATTTCTTTACGGATATGACCAATGATACAGAAGAAACACTCATATTGATGCTCTCATGGAGATTAATTTCAACAAATTGCCTGGAAACATTGAATTCAAAGAAGAGGACGTCGTATTTACAAATAGATTATCAGTGTTTTTTTTTTCTTTTGTCCAAAGAACAACTGAGCTCATATCCATTTCGGGAATAATGTTTTTTTTCTGGATTATATCTCATAGTAATATTGCAAGTAACTCAAACGGTTTCTTTGGTTCTGGAAAAGAAACGGATTCTTGAAGTTGGTGTCTTATTCTTAAAATAGTCTCAAAATCTAGTTGCATATTTGTTTCCGAGATATTTATGAAAATCTTACTGGTAACTCCGATAAAATTTGAAAATCAGAGATGATACTTTGAAAGTAGTCTTAGACAATGGCTATTTTTATACACGTATTAAATAAAGAATCTGATCAGTCCGAAAGAAATTTTTTATCAAGAACAAACATAAATCATCTGGTTGAGGGATTAATTATAGAATTGTAAAATAAAGATACCTGCAAATTGTACCATCATATTTAAATATGATTTTCTCACAGCTCAAATATCATACAATTGGACATAATACCATCGAAACTTATGTTGACATGTTTTACCGCTTACAAAAGTTCAAATTTGAATCTTATTAACATAATGTTATTCTTCTTGTACAACATCGTAATATAGTCCAACATATCCTAAAATAGTAAATTATTTGTTGTAATACGTGAACCGAAAATACTCTATTACTGAACTGAGTTCTGCTTCAAAGTTCTCAATTCCGGACCATGGAAACAGTTTCTATTAATTTCCAATTGACAGGGAATTAACGAATCTTTGCAGAGGAAGAAAATTGAAATTGTGGATCATATTTTTCATATTTATGCCACCATATTTTTTCATCACTATTCTATTTAATCATCATTTTTACAATTAAAATACAACAAAGTTTTATTCAGAGCTCGATTTTATGTCCTATAGCTCTTAAGTATCCAACAATTTCCTCTCCGTCTTTTCTGATATCGTGAAAAAATTTGAGTTAGGTTTGAAATCAGTTTGAAAGGTTAGCACGGCATGGCACGTCGAGCTTGGTCAGAGCGAGTGAAGCCCGCCCGTTAGATATGTACAAGGCACCGCTGGTTGAAGCAAAAACCACTGTTTATGACCGTACTAGCAGTTTGATAAACATTAAGTAACATACGTCGAGCTTGTTTAGAGCGAGCAAGGCCCGCCCATCAGTTTGGGTGTGAAATACCGCCAGATGAACACACACTGACACTTGAAGCAGTAGTGAAAGTAATAAAAAAGTAGATGTTGAAACGAATGGTGGTAAAAAGAATACGTTGCAGTGGAAATAATTAGTGGTAAGAATTGATTTATAAAAATGAGAGCGAATCGTGAAAAATAACAATCAATGATATAATACATGTTAGTTATGTTTCGCTGCAATAATTTATTGTAAATGTGATCACCACTGCAAATTTTTGTTTTGTAAAATCGGTAGGATAATTTTGATACATCTCCTCTTATTTAAAAACTCAGAGATGGAGAACTTCGGTGCACTTGTCACAAAAAGTATATTATGCAACACGGACACTAAACGATCGTCATTTTGATCAGCTTAGCTGCACAAAGCTACGCCTTGGGATTCGCCGTCTCCTTCGTCTTGACCAAATGCAGCTAACCTCTTCTAGGACAATAATGACGCCAATGACGGCCGTTTGGTCCTTGTCACAATATGCTATTTTATAATATATCATGAAATTGGATGAACACAAAATAGTTATAGCCCAGGCATAGGTGTACAACTATTATATTACATAAAAGAATAAATTTACAGAGTATTTTCCTTGTTTGGAAAATTTTCAAACTTTTTCATTCCAAACTGATTTTTGTGAATACATTCACTACTTATGGTTGAAAATGAACCATGATTCATGATTAGAATTGTAATTGTCCAAGAATATGGTAAAAATTATGATTTTTCGAATGAAAGATTGAATGGTCAATATGTTGTACATTAGTAACACAATAGAATACTTGTTCATATAACCGGCATCATGTACAATAAGTACAGGACCAATCAGTTATTGAAGAAAATATTCCTTTTTATACTTTCGTCTTAGCATAGAAATCCTCCCATCGAATTCAGAAAATTGATTGACCCTGCTATTCAAATTCAAAAATCAATTCTGTAATACAAGTAAATCGGTTCTATCATTTAGATGTGATTATTGGCCTCACTACTTACAACAAATCATCGATTTCATCATCCGAGTGTGTCGGTCCAAGTCAATTCCATTTCTTGGAATCGATTATTCAACTTGAAAACGATATTTGATGTAACAGAATCTGTTCAACGATTCTGATATTGTGTATTCAAGTACTTGTTTTACTCTCTCAAGTCTCTGATAGCTCTAATAAATATTCTGTAATTCGATCGATAAATTTATATCGATCATTATCTATTTCAGCCAATGAACGTAGGTAGCACAGTCAAAAACTCTAAGCATTCGCTTGTTACAATTCTGTCCATTTATGGAAGATCTTATCGATCCATAACAAGTTAATGATTGAGTCACAGAATTTGGCCAATTGTTATTTTTTTCCTGAATCATCAAGCAAAGAATACAAAGATCTGCTGTTATTGTAACTGTTTAAAATAAATTGGTTACTGGATTCATATACAACATTTATTATTCCTCGAGGATTTTTCGAATCCATTTAGAGTTCATACAAGGCGTCTACAAGAGCTTGAATAGTTTCAAAACACTGAAGATCGATGAACTTTTCGAATATTAACCTTACTCTTTCTGGAAATACTTCTGCCAATCATCTAGACTTTTTATTCAACAGGATGGTCAAGTTGCTTGATGACACACTTCGACAGATCGAAACTGTTACACTGATAGAAAAAAGAATGTAGTAAGAACACAGCTTTGGCTTCTCCTCATTTGGATATTACAAAAATGATCACGCACTACTCTGAAAAAAAGTGGAATAAACTCAAATTGAATAGGGTTAGAGTTTGTTGCAGTTTGAATGACTTCGATTCAATGTTTTATCGTGTGAGAACCTCTGCTATGACAAGATTTGTCACTAAATATATCTTCAAGTCAAATACATCATATAAAAGCAATATATGAACAAGCAGAACGAATCAAACCTGTTTATAAGACATAAGCACATCAGTATTAAATCACGAAAGTAGGACCTCGTAGATCACCTTGATCTTGAGGTGGTATAACTAACTAACTAGTAGACTCAAAATTTTGGCTTCCAGAATTTTTCAAACTAATAATAAAAAATTTAAACTTGTTATTCTAAATTGAAATCCAAATTCTTCCATTATTTTCCAAGAAATATGAATATTGGAAACGCCTATTTAGTTTTCTTCCAAGTGTTCCGAATAGAGAACATGAATGATTTTTTAAATGGAAATAAGTAAGAGTTCAATGGAAAAGTGAACCATAGAACTCTAGGAAATAACATAATATAATGTTTACATCTTCAACAACTGTTCACAGCTGTAAACTAAAACCATAACAGTTAAACTTGCTATAAAATAAACAATAAAGCACTATTCACAGCTCACCATCATCGTTGAAAACAGAATCACTCATCTCCGCAAATTGAGAAAAATGTTTTCATAATTGAGATCAGGGTCGAATTTCAATTGTCGCATAACAGCGCATTCCTAGTTCTTGATTGAATATGCAAACAGCGGCGCTATTAATAAAACATGACCAATACCCGATTATGTCACTGTTATTTATTGATTTCGATGATCGACGTCATCGAATGAACGTCATTTGGATTTTCAGAGGGGATAGAACAACCATTTATTATTACCTCACGTATTTGTCATTCAACAAATCGGTTCCAGAGAATGGATATTTGTGATGATTATTATACGAATATGTAGTAGAAATGCGTAATATCTACGCCGGTATAATATCTCTTTGAATCATTCTCTTTGGACTATTGCATACAGTCAGTGAAAATGGGGTCTTTCCAGGAATTTCATGCATATCTTGAGCCCTTAGGGCTCAGATGATACCTGAGCCTCTAATTGGATCATGTCACTCAAGTCCTCTATTTCTCTTACTTTTCTATAAACTTGATCATGCGGTTTTTTTCAACCAATATGGAATTATTATCAGAAGCAATCATTTTGACACGATTAGACAATCTGGACGGCATAGTGGAAATTCATGAATACAATTATTTTTGGATGCCTGAAATTTTGTGGAACAGATTGTGTTTACTATGAATTCTCGAATGTAAAATAACATGACCATGAGAATTTCTCGAAAGAAGTAAATAATTTAAAATCTACATTCAAAAAGTAATTATTTTGGATGATTCATTCGAAATTTTGAGAAGCACCTAACACTTTTGTGCCAGAAGGGAAGATAATGAGTGTGATATGAATTCCAGTCTCAAGAGTAAGACCACTTTTGGTATTTACCTTGTGCTCCTAATAATAAACAGAGCTTCAATTCTGTTCCATAGGTAGATATATTGTTGAAATTATACCAATGCTCCAATTTACATACATCTTTGGATCATACTGTAATATTTATACTAATATAGATATACTCTTTGAAATTTCTGTTACAATTTACCGATGAGATATAATGTTCAATGGAGTAATATGTCGCTTTTGTTTTTGTTTCTACCTTAATAATTACACTCTAGTATCAGGTTTTATTTAGATCCACAATTAAATAGCTGAAATACTCAACAAAATATCAAACCATTTACTATACATAACATCTAGAACTCGCGTGCACGTCAATTCTCCCTTTCCTGCATTCCAGAGGTGGCCATATTTATTCCATATTCTATATAGAAAACTGTACAATGCGCGGTAGACCTGGCAGGGGTAATAGAAGAGCCTAGCACCGATATCTCCACTCGTTAAATTCATAGAATGTCAAAGAATTAAAATTATTTTACGTCGTCTTCTTTGGGTTGATTTGCTTTCTAATTCCCTCGTATTATGAGCCTAATTTTATGATTTTTGTCGTCTTAATTATTTGTTATCTGTCAAGCTATTTTACGAGGGTTGTTAAATTTCTGCAGTTGATGTGAATTCGTGTCGCTCTTTATTGATTTTTCTGTTTTTAATGCTAGTTCAAATATAAATTAGTTATCTTGTGATATATTTACTATATTCATAATACAATCCAAGACGTATTGGAATATTGTAGTGTGAATTCAGAAATACGTTAATTCAGAGCAAAACTTGCAAAAATAATTGAATAGGACAAAAAATACCTATGACTGCCAGTAGAATAAGAATCTGTTGTGGCCACATAATACTTTGCCGACTATAGATTTAATAGCCAGCTCCATCGCTATCTTATAAAAGTATAGTGTCGCATCAACTAATTGCATAATTTAAAGTGACAGCTGTCACTTTGTCCATGACAGCTGTCACTTTGACCATGACAGCTGTTACTCTAACCATGAGAGCTGTCACTTTATCAGATCAAGATTTCAATGAATCTGCACGTTTCAGACCCTACGGAATTGAAAAAACTCAATTTTCAAAAAAAGTCGTTCTGTCGGTCTGTCGGACGGTATGTGTAGAAGCACGATAGGTTGACAACGCGTACGAATTTTCAAGTGAAACTCAACCAAAACTTGACTAATGGAATTTTTCAGTTTCTTGCATGCATTTCATAAACGGTAATATTTATTTACTCAGAACATTTTCTAAAACTATGAGCGGTTCATTTGTCACTATTGAAATTTGAATTATGATATGATTAGTTATATTATTCTGAAACAATGAGATAATTGGAATCATAATATGAAATTATTTAGTTATCACTTGTATTCAGACATCACATGCAAACGTTCGTCAATTGTTTTTCCAAAATAAGTAATTTGGTTATATCGTGTATGATATCATATTGAACCTTCTGCGAGAATAATTCTAGTAGAAATTTCAACGAATGCAGAATGTTCCGAGGAGGAGATGTTATGTTGTTGATTGACAATCAAATTATTTCATCAAATGTTGCACTAGAACTTTACATGCACTTACTCCCTGTTAATGTGGATATCGTTTGTGTCAAAATCTCTTTGAATAATGATCAAATTTATATTTCCAATGTATACATTCCCCCAGCTATGACTTTAGAGAATTATGATAAGATCTATGATTTTTTTGAAAGCATCCCATTCTTATATAATAGTAACTTCATCATACTAGATGATTACAATATTCCAGAATTGAATTCTGATAGTAACTCTGCAACTGTTGAGTCACTGAAAAATTTTATGTCATACTTTAATTTGAAGCAATATAACTCCATAGCAAATTGCGATGGCCGCCTGTTGGACTTAGTTATATCAAATACAGAATGTAGTGTTATAAGAGATGAGTTGCCAATATTGGATAAAGAATATAAACATCACCCGTCCTTGAATATCACAATTAATATCACAATCAAAGATGACGACTGCCTTTCAATCAACAACAAAAAAGTGTTTCAAAAAAGCAAATTATATCAAGCTTTATGATTTGATTTACAATTTTGATTGGGATCAACTTGAGATGTTTAAAGATGCTGATTCAGCTTGCAAGTTTTTTTATTCAACACTGTACAATATGTTTGAGCAATCTGTGCCTCACAAATTTGTCAGAAAGTTCTCATACCCTCCCTGGTTTACATCTCAAATCAAAAATGAATCAAGAGGGAAATTACATTATTATAAAATGTACGAAAGGCACAATAACCAATATTATTTATTGCAATATAAAGAAATGAGAGCTAGTAATAAAAATGACCTGAAAGCTTCATACAATAATCACATATAGTCCAGTAAAGTTAGCCTTAAAAATAGAGGTACCCTTGCATAAATTCCCAAGAAGCTGAAAATCGACATGAACGTTAGAAATACAATTATAATAAAGTTGTGAAAAGTCCCCATCGATCCTATATGTGCAAAAAATTTTATACGAGGTCAAAGTTCACAAAAATGGGTTTTCTGGGTTTTTAAGTGGAATGGTTGATTCTATAATAAAAGTAGTCGCGATAAGAATTGTAGATCTTTCAATTTTCTACAAAAATTGTCTCTACCTCTTTTTTTCTAAGACTTACCATTTCTGAGAAAAAGCCATTCTAGAATTATATTCCTAATAATATGCATGACTACGCTGCCGATGTACATTATGGACGTATAATATAGGTCAAACTGTTGGTTCGCGTAACTAGTACTCGTACATTAATATTAAATTATAATTCTAAGAATATGAAATGAAAAGAGACCCAGTCCCTCATTGTATGTGACCATGTGGCCTTAAGCAGCATCTGTCTGCTGTTTAATTGTTAACGTAGCAGTATCCATCTATTACTTACTTTAAATTACTTGCATAGATAAATTACGTTACGTATATTTTGCAAAACATACACGTAATAAAAAACGTGTTCAATTAGCTTGTCTTCCGCCAACCTTGGCTTCTGTTCATCAACATCTTTATCAAGTTTATTGGCAAATTCAAGTGTGGCTTGGAAATTAACTGGACCCAGAAGAATGGGGATGGAAGCTAATTGATGATATAAAGAAGAAATCATATAAATAAAATTTCACACAGAAAAACAAATGTGAAATATGTGAAGTGCTATGGAACATCCAAAAAATAGATAATTCTTAAAAAGAATTGTTTTCCATAGAAACTTCAAACCTAAGAGTCGGGACTGAAGCCACCATCATCTTAGATCGGGGATGCAACTGTAGACATATGTTTCGTCCTTATTAGTACTCATCGGTACAGTATAGCCAAGCCCAAAATAGTCAAGACTCAGATCCCAGAGTCTAATTGATAATATATTGGAATTAATCCACACTCCACTTCCACCTGCACCAGAAAAGCTTCTTAATACTATTTTTTATAACTGCAGAAAGGGGTGTAATTTGAAATGCGGCTACAAAAAAGTGAGCTGACTCTTTTCACTACCATGCACCAGCTGTCAAAGCCAGTCGAGTTCAAATACTGAATCTTGAACAGAAGATAATCCTTACATCAACGATAAAACAACTGTTGTATCGCTATTTGAACAATTTACGTCAACTCAGGAAGATGAAGATGAAGAAGAAGTTGAATAAGAAGACCTAATTTTATATTAAACTTCAATAAGAAAACCGTAAGTAGGCCTTCCGGAAAAACCACATTGAAGAATACGCGCCAAGGCAGCGTGGGAACGTGTGCATATTATGGAGAATATAACTTAAGAATGGCTTTTCTCAGAAATGGTGAATCTTAGAGAAAGAGAAGTGAGGACAATTTTTGTAGAGAATTGAACGATCTACAATTTGTGTGTGAGCTATTTATATCATAGAACTGATCGTTTCGCCAAAGAAAAAGAAATCCATTTTTGCGAACTTTAACCTCGCATAAAATTTTTTGCACACGCGGTATCGCTGAGGACTTTTTACAACTTCATTATATTATTATCCGTGACGTTCATGCCAGTTTTCAGCGTCTTGGGAGTTTATGCAAGGGTGAATATCTATTTTGACTGGACTAATAACCACCAGTGAAAATTGTTTCCGATCCACGTAAATTTTGGAATTTCATCAATTCTAAAAAAACAACGTCTAATTTCCCGGCTTCAATGTCTCTTGATAATATGGAACTCACATCGAAAGAGAGTATTGGGAATGGTTTCGCTACATATTTACAGAGTGTCTTCACTAGTTCTACCAATGATCCTCTCCCCATTCTGAACAAATGTTCGAATAATTTGTTATCTTTAAATCATATTTCAATAGATGAAATTGAAAGAGCAATAAAAAAAGTAAAACCTAACTTGAAAAGTGGGCCTGATGAAATACCAAATATGATAATCAGAGATTGTACACATCCACTTTCGCGTACTCTGTATCATATATTTAATCTATCCCTTGAAACAAGCTACTCTCCCACTATTTGGAAAATTGGACGAGTGATCCCCATTTTCAAATCTGGCGACACATCGAATATAAAAAACTATAGACCAGTGACAGTTCTAAATAATTTCAGTAAAATTTTTGAGTCCATAATTAATCAGAATATTTACTTTGAAATCCGAGACGAACTTTCTTTTTCACAGCATGGTTTTATGAAATTAAGATCAACAGCCACAAATTTATGTTATTTTACTCATCATCTCTCCTCGGTTTTGGACTATGGCGGCCAAGTAGATACAGTATTTACAGATTTCGCGAAAGCGTTTGATAAAATTGATCTCCGAATTATTGTACATAAACTTCATCGCTTTGGGTTTTCTACTCCGTTAATTATTTTAATCACCTTATACTTGTATAATCGTAAATTATTTGTATATTTTCTTGGATATAATTCAAACCTTATTATTTTTAATCTACATAGATGACGTTACTTCTGTCATAAATAGTGAGAAATTACTTTTCGCAGATGATTTGAAAATATTCAGAGTAATAAATACTTTTGAAGACTCTCATGCCCTACAAAATGATTTAGATAATTTGATAAATGGTGTAAATTGAATAAGCTTCATTTGAATCTATCAAAATGCAAGGTTTTATGATTTACAAGGAAATTGAAGCCGATTAATTTCAACTATAGAATATCGAATCATTCACTTGAAATTTGTGAGGAGATATTAGATCTTGGTATAACTTTCGATAAAAGATTGAATTTTGACGCTCATATTCAAAAAATATACTCTTCAAGTATAAAATTACTTGGTTTTATTGTTCGAAGTACAAATATAAATGCAATATTCACTTCATATTATTCTTACATAAGGTCTGAACTTGAATATTGCTCTATAATATGGGACCCAAAATATAAAATTCAAATGGACATGTTGGAAAAAGTTCAAAAAAAAATCTCAAAATATATTCACTTTAAAATCATTGGTACTTATCCTCCAAATGATATATCATATGAGATATACATTGACATTTTTGGATTTGAATCACTTGCTAACCGTAGAAAAAAACTGTCTTTAGAATATCTACACAAATTAGTGCAGGGTCGTATTGATGATCCGACAACTCTGAGCAAACTTAACTTTCATGCACCTACATATATGATACGAAGTTCTTTTCCAATGTATCCCGATTCTGGTCATTCCAATTTATTTTATAAATCTCCAATAAACAGAATGTGTTTGAATCTTAATGATTCAGAAAATGTTATTGATATATTTAATAAATAATGATGTCCCTATCATTAATTTTGATTTAATATTTTCACATTTCACATTTTATGTTATACATACATTATATGGTTTCTCAGTGTATAATTTTTGTACAAAATTATTGGTTCCTCTTCAATTAATGGATTCGTCTGTTGGGCAGAAGAAATGTTAAATGAATAAATAAATAAATAAATGAATAAATAAATAGAATCATCGAAGAGGGTATATAGACGATTTTCAATTGGTGTCTTACAAGTAATTTAAATTATGTATAGTTTGATATGAATTTAAAGCTCTCGGGGAGATGAACTTGGTAAAAATATTGAGTGAATAATAAGTTACCATTTTTGAATTTCCCGACAGTCAAATATCAGAACTATATGTTCTAATGAAAAGACGCCAAAAATCTAAGAAATGACTTCCTATTCTCAAAAATATTTATTTCATGCATGTCTTGAATATAACCAAAATCTGTCACTCTAACAATGACAGCTGTCACTTTGACAATGACAGTTGTCACTTTGACAACAACAGCTGTCATTTTGGAATATGCAATTAATTAATGGGACACTCCACATTATAAAACAGCGATGAAACTGGCTATGAAATTTATGGTCAGAAAAGTACTGTGCAGTCACATTAAATTGCTATAGAACTAAGATCAAGGTAAATTTCATATTATTTGAAGGCGGAATGTGTATTTATTCTGGTTTTTGGAGCACTTGAAAAGCTATCCGGTGTTAATTCTTTCAAATAAAAGCAGAATGAATTATCTAGAATCTATCCGAAACATTATCTTCTACCAATACATTAAAAGTCACAGAATGGTTTTAATACCACGCAAAATAAAGTTCAAATGCAATTTGAAATAGAAACAGAATTGATAGTAAATGAATAATATGTACTATCAAAAGTGGTATCCATTAGTCCAAAAATAAAACATTACAAATGAATAATTCCAGCCATTTTTCGATCAATATCAATGGATATCATTTTTCCCTAAAGACTAAACTCAATCATTTATTAATGCTGAAAAACTAATCTACAAATTAATGTCCGGACCATTAGGACAACATGGAAGACTTATACTTGTCTAGCAACCAATTCTTCGATTTATTTTTTGTCTACACGCCCGACCAACATGAACTCTGAATAATTTAAAAGAAGGCGAAGACGGTAAGGTAACCTCAGTAAGTGGAGAAAGGTTACTAAATTTCTTTTTTGAGGAGATTTTGCTATGTTATGTACAAATACTCAATTAATAATTGATTGAATCAAAAGCTTAAAGGGTTGAGACGAAGATGGAGATTTTCATCAATTTTTAAATGTTTTAGATAGGATCGCATTGAAGTGTGTGTATTCCAAAGAGCATTTATGACGGACATTATTCATGAAATTTTGGGCATCAATATGATGAAATTGTTAAACAGGTGTTCAGATTGCAAAGAATTGTTTTGTCGTTCGACTATGAATATTATTGCAATAGTGATGACTGACAAAAATACTTTGTGTTAATAGTTTTCTAATTTATTTGATAAATAATTATACTTATTATCAATTATTTGACAAGCAATTATCTCATTTGTATCCATGTTCAATATTATACTAAGCGAGCGACATTGGTATGGAAGATGGTCAGCAGAGTTAGCTCCTTGGGAAACGGAGACTGCGTTGAAGAATGAGAGCAAAAACATCAACTTCCCAATGCCGCAGTAGAAAATAATTGATATAATAGAACGTTCATTCAGTAGAATTGTTGTTCAACATATTCGAAAATCTATACGAAATAAGAAAAGGCCTTCAGTGATCCATTTGATTGTATATGAAATTTATTTAAATAAAGAGGTTCCAGGAACAAAATCCAAATATGATAAAAATGTGCATGACAATAATGAAACATCAAAAATATGTATATAAACAATAACTTGTGACTTTAACTTAACATTGTAAAAATACAAAGGATATAAAATATAATTTATGAGAATAGAATTTGTCTGTTCTTGAATTAAATTTTATAACTTGTATTTCACAATGGCAAGCTGAGATCACAAGTAATTGTTCTCGCCATTTATGTATTTTTGATATACAAAGATGTTTTATCATTTTCATGCCCATTTTTATCATATTGTGATCCATTATTCAGCTGAGGATGGGAGAATTCTGTTCCCGAAACGTCCTTATCATTTGAATAAATATCATATACAATGGAATGGATCACTGAAGACCTTTTCTTATATCATTAAATCAATTTTGGATTCTTCTATGCCTTGAATATATACAAAATAAGCTATTTTTTGAGAGTATTAAATTTATTGAGGAATAAAATAGTCAGATTCTAATTGATGCATACTCATACCATTCGACTTCTTAACAATATAGCGATATTCTTTTTCTTCTACAAAATTGAATAGGAAGAACATTTAGAACAACATTCTTTGACTTGCATTTTTTTTTTTTTATTTTGATTCATCTATCATAATAATGTGAAATTTCACAGAGTTAATACTTCAGCCACAAATTAAATGCTTAGATTATTCGTTGTTGAATGATAGGACTGCAAAGCAGTGTCCATTGCTCACTTATGAGTTTTATAATCGTAAGGAGCAATTGCAATAGTTATTTGTTGGATTTGACACCAATGCAGCAGATTCATTACCGCAGAAATTCAGCTGAGGCAATAAGTCTGCTTCTTTGGCGTAGCTAACAAATGATGTTCTGTCACTTTATAGCTTTGAAGTAGTATCTTAAGTAGTATATGTATTTGCAATGGCTTGGAAGATTATTATTGTTATTATTATAGTTTATATACCTCGAAATTCAATTTTACCAACGGGTCAAACTCTTAACCTTGGCGTATAATATAATTCGAGTATACAACCAATTTGGTGAATATTAACGAGCAAATGCTGTTCTGGCGTAGATTAGAATACAATATTCTTACCGGTTCAATCAGGAACGATCTTTAAACAATTTTATTCCAATGTCTGATTTGTCGATCTGTTTTCGAAGGAACATTTCTTGTCTAGGCTGTGAAAATATTATCCATTTGCTTACATATTTTTCTGATTGAACACGCCTTCTCAGATTTCTACTGACCGATTTATTATTGATATTTGAACTTTTATGAGCGCTTAGAAATTTCATGGTCAGTGCAAATTCATTCTTGAATATTTTATCACAAATTTGTGCAGAAAAGCTGATAATATTCTACAGATAATCGAAGCATAACATATTTGATAATAATAATTGAAATGATACGATGAGCTTTCATCTGGATTAATATTGTTATGGAGATAGTTGAGAAATTGCCATACAATCATTTGATAGAATTGAATATTAAATTCATAACTGCGATTAGAAAAGTAGTAAGAATCTATTTGAAGTATTATTTTACTTGTACAAAGTTCACATTCCAGGATTTTGATGAAAATATCTGTTTTGAACATCTTTGACTCCATTTTGACTATTTTTGGCTTGACGTATGTATGTATGAATGTATTGATGTTTATATTACCTGTCGAACGTATAGTGTTGAAATTTTGTTCTCAAGACTGGTCTAAGGTCTAGTTTTGCATCTCGTATTATGGTTGCAATCATCTGTACCGGAAGTGCACTTTACTTGAAACTTTCTTCCAAATTTTTCGCATGAATCCAAAATGGTAAGCAGTGGAATGGGAAAATTCGGTGATTGAAATAGCTGTAGTATTCGAATGGTTATCTTATATTTTGTACGAATTGGTTAAACTAGAAGTGCATTTTATTCAACAATATTTCCTAATTTTGCGCATAAATTCAGAAAAATCAGGTGTGAGATATTAAAAATTTGGTATTAGGCACTTCCATAACGCAATATGATTGCGATCGGCTGAACCGGAATTGCAATTAACAAAACAGTATTTCGAATTTTTTGCATGAATCCAGAACGATCAGCTATTGAAACATAAAATTCAGTATTCAAGACAATTGTAGCATTTAAATAACTTCATACTCTAATAGCAATCTACGGAGCCGGAAGTGTGCTTCATTTGTTTTTTTTTTTTTTTTTTCATAATAAATTCTGAACTATTGGTAGTGGGGTGATAAAATTTGATATTTGAGACTACTATAGCGTTTTTATGAATTGTTACATCCAAATGATCACCTCAAATTTTGGTTGCAATCAATTTTGCCTTATGACAATGTCAGAGGTAGAAATACGGTGCTCTCAACCAGAAAAGTATCAGATTATCGCAATTGTTCATTATTTGCTTCCTATATTTTCATGGTGTGAATTTCGTGAACGCGCAGCTAAACTTACTTGCAGTAATAATAACAAGATGATCGATAAGTTGCAATATAGCACGTTTTGTCTGAGTAAATTAATTTTGAGCCATTGTGAATGCAACACAAAGTGCTGTGTAATTTATCGATTGAGTAAGGTTGTTTATAAAATATATAAAACTATTTGAAAGCAACTCATAAATAATAAGCGATGAATTATTGTGGTTGGTAAGCACGGGGTTAATTTAGCGTTAGCCATCGTAACCTGCGATAAATAACAACCCTTAAAAATTGCCCTGAGGCGTCTCTGATCTAAGATTTATATACCACACGCCACAAGGGATGAACATTTTGCAATTACGCTGTATTTGTTTCTTTCTAAGGTATTAAATTATTTTGGAAGTTATAGATGATATCTATGAAAAAAATCACAATGTGCTCATATTTCGGGAGCAAATTACGTTCAACTGGTATATTATGTGTGAGATAGATCTATTTTTCTCTTTTATTTTATTCATTCTGTTAATCGTTACTTCTATGTTAGCACGTTAAAACAATTTCTCAGGATTTTTGCTGGAATCGATATGTTCTTATTTTTCAATGTGAGTATCCTATTCAAGATGATGATGAGAATATATCCCCTTTTTTCTCTGACTACATATGTTCAAGGCGTTGAAGATACGTTCAGACGTATTTTTTAAAGCTTCATAGAACTGATAATTCTCAAAAACAATGAATCAATCTTTTAATTTTTAATTTTTCTCATCATCTGTTAAGCTATCTATCCATGTTCATAGATAAGAACAATAATCTCAATTTTCAGAATAGGTTGAACGCATCCTCTATTCTTTTCATAGGAATTAGTGTTCCAACAGAAAAAAATAATCCTGTGGCAAACTGATTTCAGTTCCAAATAATGATCTGTAGGATTGAAAATCCATTCGTAAGAGAGTCTAATTGCCAATACCGATTCCGTTGATTACCACCGCTAATTTAATGATGTTTGACTTATAACATCAAAGTATACGGTTCACAATGCGAAATATCGATAGTGGCACTAGTATTGGTAGATTTCCAATTGGGCAGATTTCAGGACTCAAATTTTTAAATTTTTGATGCCTTTTCAATCTCATTTCGAATTTGATACAAACCCAATCATAAGTACTTACTAATAAATCTATTTTGTAGAATGTAGAATCAATTCTTTTGAAGTAAGGGATTCTTCAAGAAAATTATGAGAAAAACAAATATTAAAAGACATTTTTGTGATTTCATTCAATTCTATGAAGGAGACCAAAATAAGTAACTTAGATTAGAGAAAAAAGTTCCGGAGATGGGTTCTGAATTATGAAATTTGGGATGGAATAAGTCCGATATAAAATTTTAGTGCACTAAATTAACAATAAAGTTTCAAGATGACTTTGTCATTGAAGTTATTAGTTGATAAAATTGCGCTTCTAGAGTCTTTGAAATTGGGACCCTTCACTCTAACTATTCGACTATATGGTGAAAAATTCTAAAAAAATTGAGGTGATGGAGTTTGAATAACATTTTCAATAAAAATCCACTTCAACTTGGAAGATAATGACGATCGTTCGATTTTTATAGCCTAATATACTATTAAGTGCACTATAGTTCTGTGTGTCAAAATTGAACGATTCGTAATTAATCTTGATGTTTACAAGTAAGTCACACCTTACTCAGAACTAATTGATTAGATATTTCTTTATTGTGAATGACAGAAATTAATGACGATACAAAAATTAGTGGTGACAGAATGAGTATAGATAAAGATAGTGGCATTAGCAGTAGGACCCCATTCGAATGAACCTTAAGAATTGAAATAGCTGATATAAATTATGACTAAGTCCGAAATTTCCCGAAAACTAAGTTGTGAGATGTTACCATAGATAATTTGGAATACCATAAAAACTGAAAATTCTGCATAATTTGGAACTTTATTTAGATACAATCTTTTTCTAATAACGTTATTAGTGGGTGAATAGGAAAATTTAATTTTTTCAGTTTGTATCCTACCATAGAATAATCGAAATATTCAAGCCTTGTTATAGTAATCCAAACCACGCGTACCTACTACAAAAATTTGTGAAATAAAATTTGTGTGAACAATTCATCACTTTACAGGATTACAATCTTAACGATATTTTGAAATTCTACTATAAGCAGCGAACGTTTTTTTTTTCTCGAAAATTTCTTATCAATAGTTTCTGTTCTGGTTCTCAGTATCTCTCATGAAAATAGTCAACATTCATAATTAGAGAAAATTTCTGGCGATTGTAAATAGAATCTGGACAGTTATGTTTTTCGCTCAGGTTATTTATATAAGTAGGTACAGTATTTGAAAATGTGGTCAATTTTATAGTACGGTCATCTGAAACTATCGCAATTCTGTTATTGTGTATGTGACAGTAGAGATTCTCCGATAATCTTGGATTGCTTCATATGTTTCCCAAAATATATTGTTAATTTTTCTGTAATTCTTTGGTTCAAAATGAATATCATCTTGATCTCGATTTCGATCATTTCGAGATTTCACTGTTGGATAATTGCATATTAAAACAGTCGGTGATGAAGTTTATGAAACTCAACTTGAAAATTATTCTGATTCGAGCCATAATAAGCGTATTAGAATGAATTATTCTAATGCTGAAACACAGTAACTAGTAGTTATACATCCAAGTATTCACAACAAACATAAACCGTTATTGGAAATAGTTTCTAGAATATGCTTCATATAAAATACTTTTACAACAATATGACATTCATTTAATTACATTAACTTATCGCTCAGTATATCAAAGAGTACTTAACAACTATAATTATCATTATAATTAATGAGTTCAAAATTGATATGAAGGATATCTCTTTAATTATTAATAAATCTTACTTGGGTAGTTAAAACTGAAGATATTTACAACTTCTGCAGGATAATATCTATTCATCATCATATTTCTCTAACAGTATAAATAACTACATTGCATGCTTGCTTCCAAAGCAAATTCATTTCTTACAGTAACAGATATAGTTTCGTGTATCGTTTTTATAATTCAAAATAGAAAAGTTTAATTCGTTTTACGACAATTTTGTTCCGCTTTGGATAGTAGTAATTGTTGCCAATTTAAATTGAAATATATAAATTTGCAATTATGACATGCAGAGATCAATTCAAATCTTATTTGTTCCTATTGTCCTTGCGAGTTTCGAACTAATCAGCAGATATTGAATTGTGATAAATCTAAGAATATCGCTCAGATATTCAGGCTTATTCTAGTGACATTTTCTATCGTAACAATATTATTAGCAGAATTATCAACAAGAGCAATAACAATTTCGTTTAATTTTGGTATGAATGTGATACTATTATCATCGTTTCATACTCTCAACTTCAATTTGATATCAATTTAAAACACTACCAACCTCCAAATATCTAGTCAATTTAGGAGAAATATTTATATTAGTATTTGAGTAACACCTCTGAAATAACAAAAAATATGTGGATGAATGAAATTCAAAATTAATGTATCAAAATTGAAGGACCATGGATCACGCAATATAATCATATTCCTAAACCGGATAAGTGAATAATCCTATTCACTGTCATCAATTCATTAAATAGCTATACAAAACTAATGTTTTTTTGTCCCCACTTCTTCCGGTTGCCTGATTCAGGCGATGTGCGCACATTAGTTTCTCTTTTAATTGATATTCTTCAGCATAAGACTTGAGTTCAGAACTATTAGAATGTCAGACGTGAATATCAACTAAATATGGTACAAAAATAAAAAAAGAATACTCATGTAAAATAAGTCAGAATCCTGGTTGCGCAGTCCTTGATTCATCCTAAACGTTTGTTCCATATTTTGGTATGTATCGATTATTGAAATAAATGCTACCAAGGTAATTGAGCTACGCTTAGGATAGGTCAAAGACTGTGCAATTGGCCTAGTCTCAGAATTTAGAGTCCAGTTGAATCTATAGATTACTCAAACTAAGTCTAATTACTATAGTAACAGTTATCTTTCAATTGTTACTAAGAAAAAAACTGTGGAGTTTTTTTGATCTAAACTATGGAATATTGGGCCTTGGACTTCTTGATATTTTAGATTCTCCAACTTCATTTGACATAATTGATAGAGCAATTTTTTTTCATAAGAATCGCTGCTTCAGAAAATGTTTACATAATCCGAACACTGAAATATTGGATCTTGAAAATATTTTGTTCCATATCCAATCTGAATTAATTGTTTGATCCCAATGAAATTGATTTTCCCTGAATTATCCATTCTTAAGTTTTTCATAATGTACTAAGATAGTTATATCGATGTATCAAAACATATCTTGAAGTAGAAAGAGGAATATTATCATCAACGAACTATCTACGAGCGTATTGAAATTTGCAAAACACAGGCACTAATTTAGTTTAATTTTCCATGAAACTGAATAATTTATTACATTTCAATGAACTTTTTAATATTTTCCAAATGTTTCTCTTCTGTAATGTAAGTCTCACCCTTATCTGTAGAAAATTACATGTGCATTACGACTTTGGCAGGCTCGTTCAATGAAAATGGGAAATTCTATTTGACTGGCTGGATAATAATAATATTGGCCTTTCTTACTTAAAACGTTTTTCTCGATTTACGCAAGTTTAGGAAATATTAACAGAACGAAAGATCGACCAAAATCAGTTTTTCGTCAATATCTAGTGACCTATGGAATTTTCCCCAAAGAAACAAAAATATGTTAGAGATCGTCTCTAAATTGCGCATAAAAAGTCTATTTCAACCAAGATTGTATTCCTTAGTATCCGAGATCCCATTGATGGCACCACGAAATTTGAACGACTGTATATTTTGGCAACACACATACACCCAGCTAATTTTTGTTTATGTGCTTTTCATCATGTAAACAATCACCCATTTACATTTAATCCAGCGTACTATCATTTTAATTGACGTATTCTTTTCTTACAAGTTCATGCGAGCAGCTGACGTACAATTCTCCCTTCACAGTGCAGTTGACAATTTTTTCCCAACTTACTACGTTGTCAACTGTTCATGGAGAGTTTCAACCGGCGTACTCTTACTTAATTTTCTTACCACTTTCGCAGTCTCACACACCCACATCCACCGCTACAGGAGCAGCAGTCGGTTTACTGATCAACTAACGATATCAAAATCAGCCGCTTTACTATGACTTTCTCATTTGCAACGCTACCTCTTGGACTACATGACCTTCTGATAAGTCAGGTGAGCAGACTTCAGATAGGAGTACCTGAACCACAAGCATGATGAGAGTTAACAAAGCATCAAAAAACAAGGCGGTATGAATAAAAAAAAATCAGTAATCAAGAAAAATTTTTGAGCAGTTACAAATCATATTTGATCATTATCATCAACATCCATTTTTTTTTTCTCTCTCTGAATGCTACCAATTGTAATAGAAATTATAATGAAAACTATAACAATTAACTCTCACCTAATATAAATAAGGAGTAGACCAGGTATAATGCAATTATTATTTAAATTTCAGTGCTAATGAATGCAGAACATATTCTATTTGATATCTTTCAATTGAATGAATTATCAGTTCAATCTTTCTTTCATTAACCCTAATTATTATAATTGCACAGAAACGATTTAATTTTTTGAATTATTCTGTTTTCATAAATACTGATCAGTCGGATAACAATATTGATTTTCCAGATGATTATCATCAAGGTAATTAGGAATATGTTGTATCGTGTGATTAGGAATAAATTAATGAGCTTTGACAATAAAGTTTCTCAAACTGAAAGTAGAGATAACGAGTCCAATATTGAAATATATTTCTGAATCCCGTACCATGATATTTCTAGAGCTATGTTCCGAATAATTCGACAATGTGTCTTCTGGCACATTAACTCCAACATTCAACGAAATTCGTCATTGCAACAGGAATATTTCTCTTACCAAGCAACATGCTTTCGAATTCTGATAGAACCATTTTGAAATTATCATTTCCAATGGCTCCAGGATATTATAATTGGGTATTATTTCAAGTCATTCATTTGATATTCAATTGTTTATTTTATCATCTACAATGCGTCATGATCTGTATTTGCTAAATTGGAGTTTGATGTTCTGGTGAAATCGGAATTCCAGATCACCTAGACAATAGGGTTCCATATATAATTTTATTTTTTGCTTGGCTCCATCATATGGCTGGAAAAATTATTTGTTGAATTTATCCACATGAATAGCAGAGTATTTGAATCATCATTTCAACCATCGCGTTGTCGGTTTATGGAAAAATATATTTCTAATTAGAAATGGAAAAACTCATATGAACAGAAATATTTCATATCAATTTCAAATAAGATCTGGCAGATTTTGAAGTACTTCTCATATGTTAAATCAAATTGATAATCATATTCTGCAGAAGTAAACAGTAACAAACCGAATAGATTGATCACTAATACTGCCTCTGATTATTTCCCTCTTTTCGTACATACGGCTATGACAAACGTTAAATAACGGCATCACATACCACAACAGAATAAAGACTTCTTTATTGTTGGAAGTTTAAAGTTTATCACAATGTTCAAACTAAACATACAATCGGCAGTACTAGTACTATTCACGACAAACCATAAACCTGGGTTATCTATAATGGACATCACCTGCTATTTTCTATTGAACGATTTGACACGTTTAAAATAACATTATAGTTATGAGATCATATTATTCAAATATGATGGTTCACATTAGCCTGATATAAATATCACATGATAAAGAGGTATCGCCTGACAGTTACACATTTGCAAGATTATAAATAGCTCATTTGGTAGGATGATTCGGAAGCATTGGAAAAAGAAAAATGTTCATTTAATGTCTTGTAATTCAATTTCATTGAGTAAGTTATGATGATGTTTGAAATATATTTTAACGATAATAGGAAGATAATGCAGCAATCAATATTATCTGCTGCCACCATCTTTTGGTACTTTATTTGCATAAACTTTAATATGCATCAAATTTTCTGACAGAAATTTGATTTTTTCACCAGCTATAGTTGTTGCGGTGACACCCTTATAACCTTCAATTCTCATGTTGCAAGAATATTACATCAAGTGTTATACAAGAAAGATAAGGCCATTCTCAATGTTTTGAATGAGCAATTCCTTTTGTTGCAAAATTTCATAAGAATGAGTCGTCATGATTAATTTTAGAAGTTATTTTATTATTCGTATGAAATTTTGTGCTATTTGTTCTTGACAATAAAGAGAATGTATGGCGGAAAGATTCAACAATCTTGATAACCGGTAGGTACGATTCTGTAACTTGACTGTTATTCGTAATCAATCAGAAAAGTAATCAAAATCGTTCATTTTCAATGATCATTATACCGATTGTCTCCATTCTAAAACTCTCTTATATCATTTATTTTAAAGATCTACACACTTCGTGAATATTTGAACTATATAAAAGCAATATTTTGTTGCATGATAACTTTCAGGTTCAAAAACCATTGAAGTTTAGGCATGAACTATTTATTCAGATTCTGTGTTTATAGGTATCTGGGAATGAGTGGAAGAGATTTCATCAGAACAAGTGAAATTTTTCAAAATGACTTCTTCTGTATGTATAATATATTTTCGATATATGTTCCTATTTCTTTCATTTTCCCATCCACATGGAAAATTTGATATCCAGGCATTATCTTCAAATAATGATAGATTTTAGTGATAAATTTTTCCTAACAATGACGACTACGTGAATATTTTCATATTGTTTAACTCAAAAATACACAGAAACCAAAACTATTCCATACTCAATTCTGGCAAGAAGATACAAGCTACAATTAGAAAAACAAATTGAATAGATTCACGCCGTAGTTTTGAAAATTATTGTTATTTGATTTTAAGTAGGGTCTTATTTTTGTACGCAAGAGAGAATAAGAATAATTCATTGTTGAAAGCAAAATTCTGGAATTGACGCTGACCGCACCTAGCGTCTTCGCTAGACTTCCCTCATAGCAGTATGCTGTAAGCCACGGAGTCGCTCTCCTCGAACAATTGAGTGTTCTTCACATGCAAATTACGAACGGAACATTGAATATTCATTTTTCCTTGTTCCCGATTCCCTTTTGAAACTCTGGAAGACATGCCATATTACGAGAAGACGTCATTCTTCAGGTTTCAATTCATTTTTAATTACGGAAAGTTTCCTGTTGCTCAATTTATACTTGATAATTATTTGGACAGTTTCGGAAGACTCTGATATTGAGTTTGTCACTAAAAGTCCCACAAAGAATGAAAGAGATCTAATTATCATCATTATCTTTTTATGCACGATAATGACGGAGGTACCTCCAATATTTAAATATAAATTGAATTAATGAACAATAAATAACTAACATATCTGCCATAAATCATAAAATTTATTCACTTATAGTTCTATCAAAACATTAATAACAGACCTCAATCATTGAAGAGACATCATGTTTAGTTTTCAGGAAAGTGTAATGGAGAATGTACTGATATAACACAAAAATGGGTATTCGTAAATTCGAAACTGGAAAGTGAATCAAAATGACAGAGTATCAATGAATATTTCACAAAATTCACTCGATCAAGTGATCTGATAGAACACGGAATTTATCATATCTCAAATGAAAATATTATATGGTAATATTCACTTCACGTTAAGTGAATGGACTGCCAACGCAAGATTATCAAAATTATTTCGAAAAAACTAATTTCTAGAAAAATATTGTAGTGCATCTAGCGGCGAAATTCGCAAATTGAAGGTGAATAGATTTGGAACGTTACATACATATTACAGTTCAATTAATGATTTAATCTACGTATTATATTGTATATATAATTAGCGACTATGTATGCAAAGTGAATATGCAATAAAATAGTAAAATTGAATAATTTGAGCAATATTTCAAAATAAAAATTCTTATTTATCAGAAGGAAATTAGCAGGGAGGACCAGGGGCCTGTTGCATAATGAAATACAAGTTAATACTATTAGTGAAAATGCATGTAAAAACGCTAATAATATTAACTTGTATTTTATTATGCAACAGGCCCCAGATGTAGTCATTCACTGTCTGATAGTCGCAATGTTTCGCTGTTATTTCTTCTATTTGTTGATCTCATTCAGTCATTCATCAGTCTGGTATTTTTCTGGTTTTTTATATATACCCATTGAGGAAAATGGGCAATGTTTATTGCTACGTGAAAAATTTCAAAATTTTCTTCAATTTATAGATATTTATCAAAAACTATCAAAATATCGATAAAAATCGAAAATTCGACCACCAGCACAAAAGTATTCGCTTGAAAGACAGAGACAATGAACCCTTTAGCTACTGGAAACTAATCTTCTTAAGGAGACAGACAGAAACAAAAATTTGCTCCTCTTACTTTTGTCAGCTCAAAAATTATCAGAGTTGCACAGATTTCATGTAGATGCGCCCTGTATGTATGTCAATAATAATAATTATCAATAATGTAAGTACTACTTCACCTCCGATTCCGATGAGACTTGGTGAAAACATTTGTCTTAGCATTACATATATAAGAATCTATTGGCGGTCGGACTTGGTTGACCTTATGGGTGCGTTTCAAGCCCTCTACGAATAAATGCGATCAATGTTGAAAATAAATTTGAGTAGGTGACTTATTTTTGGTCAAATTATGTCTCTTACCAAATAAATAAATTTGTAAAAATCTGTGAATTTGAATACTTCTCTTTCACCCCTCAACATTTCTCAGGAAACTCTTGGTCGATTTTATGGCTTTGACCACAAACCGCAGAGTAGATAGATTTTGTGAATCGAGGCAATTGTGTAAGATATGATAATACGTCGGATGTTCGACTGATTCTGGTCTGTTAAAGTTATAGAAGACCAATGTCAATCACAAAAATATAAAATTATGTTACCGAGAAATTGTTCAAAATTATTGATCAAGTTTATTTCTTTGTCATTCACATGTTATAAATAGAATAATTCGATATAAGAGAAATACACACACACAGAAATAACAAACTCTCAGCTATACATTACGTGGAAGTTTCTATTAAAGCTAGTTTATCGTGAATGCAGTGGTCGCTAGAACTGTTGTATCTGTTCCCTTGATTATCGGATCTATCCAAGTACCGATATAATGATTGTTTAGTTACTATCCAAAAGTCACTTTCACTGATAGTGATTATAACTGTATCAAACAAAAATTACCCTTGTTTACTGAGAACTAAAGGCATAGCCCAATATATCAACTTGTGAGTAAAAGAACTTTGCATGTGTTAGATTTACCGTACGATGAGATAATAAATTGGTTCTTGAATCGAATAATCAATTCTCGATATTCCTAAATTTGATGAGAATGTTAGTTTTTGATTGTGATAGTTAAACCGCTCTCACCTCCAACTGTTCAAATATGTATACAATTTTGAATACATAAAATTATCCATTCTGCAACCTTTTATCTTAAATTTCACAAACATAAATCTTTTTCAAAAATCTATCATTCGGCATTCGTTCCACATGCTTAAACCAACGCGACTGATTTAGGTCTATTTCGTTCTTTCTTTCTTAATCTAAATTAGGTATCATAAAATAGTAGTGAAGAAGTTATAATATTCGACTCGTGAACGATATGTGTAAAAATTACAACACTCGTTTTTAACTTTGCTAGCATTATCCTGGAAAGAAGTCTCAGTTATATACTCTTCAAATATTCTTCTATTGTATAATAACCGATTGCCATATGAAATATGGGAAAATTAGAGATTATGGAAGTAATATTCTTTGAATTCAAATTAAAATTTATTCAGAGAATGCTAATTGGAATTGATCGTATTTTTTGATCTGCTAGGCTGCTACTATTCATTCAAAGTATTTCACGAATATTTGAAGAATATTCTAGAAATATCATCTATGAGCTGATTGATCAATTAAATTAGTATTCTGGAGTCATTAATTAATAACAGCTCTCAAATAAACGATGAAACTCTGGAATAATAACCATATAGAGAGTGAAAGTGCCAATAATCATTTCCAAAAGAGTTTTAAAAACGGAAATTCCAGTCTTATGAAAAAGATCTCCAGTTCAAAGTATACCAATAGTCTCATTTTACTTCCCTGCCCTGAAGCTCGTATGACACGCTCAATTTTTTCGTACATTTTTCAGTTCAATGTTTGGTTGGTGAAAAAATTGACTGTTGCAAACAGGTTGAAATGTTCAATGATTTACTCAATTTTTTGTTCAATGAAATAATAGATCTCGCTTTATTTTGTTCAATGTTTTCGTCAATTAATTGCGCATATAATATGCGCACTATATCGCATTGCGCTGTCAACGGTAGCCAGATATAAAAAGTATATTCGTATCATTTGAAAAAAAATGAAACAAAATCAGAGCCAAAAAAAAAAGAAATCAAGGAAGCAGACACTGGCTACAACGTAAAGAAACGAACAATTGTATTCTAACAATATTGAAAGAAGCATTGTTAATATAAATTTGTTCAGAAATTATCTAAGATTGCTGAATGAATGATTCCAGAATGTTTCGTAAATTTTTCATATTCAAAATTGGTAGCTGCAACTGTGAGAACTAGAGCCAGAAAATCAATTTCCTCCATATAATTTTGGACATTAAATGTTTGACAGCTACAGCTTGTCGGTATGATTCTCAGAAAATAAAAATAAGGTATGCATGCGCATGCAACAAAAACTTGAGATACGTTGCATACAGGATTTCTTGCTTTCAATGATTCAGTTCATAAAAGGATACAGAAAAATGTATTACAAATCATTCAAAAAATTGAGCGTGTCATACATGCTTAAACGATAAATAAGCTACCTGAGCTCCTTCCGCTTCTGGCCCCTCCAATCTTTGAAGTTTCACTACTATGCCGAGATAATCAAGCGGAGAGTAGTCGAGCTATTTCGATATTTTGGTACGTGAAAAACTCATTCTTTTTGTCAAAATCCATTCAAATCAAAATAATAGTATTCAAATTTTTTTTCGCCAAGTGAAAATCAATATTATTACCTAGTAGAATGACTATCTAATTGGGTAGCAGAAAAATATAGTCTTTCTAATATTTCTCTCTGATTGCAGATTTTTCAGGAATAAAAAATAGTCATTCTACTAGAACATTATATAAGCTGTCTTTTCAACCAAAATTCACATTAATAAATCTAATCATAATTGAATTAATTTTAACAAAAAATTCTAACTGCTGGCAGACTGCCTGCACTACTTCGGACGCACCCTTAAAAACCTTATTTATCCATTGATATCATAAAAAAATTTAGACATTGCGAGATGTGTGTTATACAATAATTGAAAAATGTATATATTGCGCGGTGTGTGTGTATGTGAAATGGCGATATTAGTGACTCACTAGTGAGATGAAGTTTTGTCAATTGCATTAAACCAGTGGTCTCAGTTGCTAACCGGTAGTGATTCGCACTAACTTAGTAAGCAGATTTCGCCCGTTCTGACCAAGTTCGACGTAGAATCTATAGTCTGAGACAATGGCGGTAGATCAACCTAATATGAGGTGTTAACTGCGCTCTTCGTTATTGTCTCGGGCTCAAAGCTCCGCATTGAGCTGTCTCGGACTCAAGATTTCACGTCGAGCTTTGCCAGAGCGAACGAAGCCCGCCTAATAGCTGGGTGCGAAGCACCTCCGGCTGGAAACAAAAGCTACTGTTTCAGTCACACTGAAAAAAATTCGATCTCACTAGGCAATCTCTAGTATCGCACATACACATGCACATTGTATACATATTATAGAAATATAAATTTATAAATATGATTTTCAAGATCAACCGAGTCTAATCTTTTCATCAAGTTTCATTGGAAACGGAGGTGAAGCAGTGAATCGACAGTTTGAACACATTTTCAATCGTTTGAATGATGAAAAAGTATGAATATTCCAAGCACGGCGCATCTTTGAATCATAGATTATTTGAGCTTTCGCAGCTCATCCAAGATCTTATTAGGGTGAAATAAAGTGCTGTAGAGAACCAATTGAGAATCACTTTCCAGGTTATAGTAACAGGTCTAATTATCTCTTTCGTCGGGGCTAGTCCCTACCAGATAGATTCTATGATATATCAGTTGTTTCCCGGTAACCCATCAGTAGTTTGTCACCACTACTTGAAATTTAAAAATTAGTCCCGTACAATTTGGTGTTAGCGGAAAGGGAGAAGAAATCATAGTTGTAGACTGTTTTAAATGTCCGATTCTAGTCAGTCAGAAAGATCGGTCCAGATTACGTTTCCCCTAGATTTTTTTCTGTTGACCCTCACTTGTTCCAGCTTTATCAGAATATGGCGCCACAGTACAACCTGGAAAGCTCGGTTTAGGTAATGTTTCTAGTAGGGTTTTCAGTTTTTCACTTTCTTACAAGTTTGGTTGAGGTTAAATATTAGTAGGTTTCTATCTCATTTTATCTCTATACTTTTGTATCGGGATACAACTGATGACAATTTTTTTGCATCCACAGATTATAATGGGTTATTGGATGACAAATAATACATGTCATTTCATTCGCAATCTAATATAACATCGCTTCTTAATAATGTTTTGTACCAATTGCCTAACCCCTATATACATATAAGTAAAATTCATTGAACATTGAACCGATATTTCTAATTCTATGTATATTTACATAGTTTTGAAATGGTTTAGGCCCGTGCAAGGAGGGCAGCTCGGTTAACTGTAAGCCCTAATTTAAAATGGACGTGAGCATAAGAAATACATAACATAATTCTTATGGAAATCTTACGCGTGTTCACAATGAGCATAGCATAAAAATTATTCTATAGAGATATCGCGGCCTGAATTGGTAATATTATATGAGTACATTTGGTTTTGAGTATCTGTCACAATTTAAATAAATTGTCCTATGCAACGCTTTGCTAAATTTCTGTTTTTTTTCGATTATTTTACCAAGACAGTCTTTTTAAAGATTTTTTTTCTCAAATTTTTTGTTTGAAAATATTTTCCATTGCTTTTGGTTATGTTTTTTATATTGAAGCTATTAGTTTAGGGCATTAATTTTGTTTCTGCACATGTTTGCAATCAAATGTCTTTTTTGGAAGACGAATTCTATTCAATATTGTTATTAAAACAAAGATTATAAATATTCCTAGCCACAAAAACAAGTTTATATTCATTCATTCGACACATTTACTGTCTGTGTCTGTGAAACTATATTGGACATGCGCATTAAGAAAATATATGCGTAAGAAATACGTAAAGTTGAGATGGTTTAAACTTTCTTATGCAGCTGTTATGCACTACGTGAGCATAAGAAATACGTAAGAGCATTGTGAACACGGCCATAAGAATCGCACTTGTTCAACTTTTTGTCTTATGCACTTCTTATGTAGGTATTTCTTATGCTTACGCCCATTGTGAATTATGTCTAAACTGCCGTGCAACTAAAGCGAGCTTGGTCAACGGTAGGTCGCCGGGAATCAAAGAATAACTTTCAATATTGTGGAAAGAGCCTGAGGTGCATGTTCTTATACTACCTCCACATTCAGAAATCGTACCAATAGAATATTTATAACAACTGATATTGAGCATCCACTCTTTTTTCACAAAAAAAAATGATGTTCCCGTCAATTACTTGATTTTTTATATTGAAAGCTATTTCTCACTTTTTAGTTCGGTGTACCATTGACGTGTGTCTAATAGTAATTTTGAACTATAATTTATTATTTTTGAATCTTGATTCATGTATGAAATATAGAAAGTAGGACATTCGTGATAAACATCCAACACATTGTGAAATTCAAGATGGACAATCTTAGTATCAGGTCTGAATCACAATTGCCGAAGAGACTTATCAAGGAGGTGATTCTTCCAATATAAAAAGTCCTCTTCTAAAACGCATCTGATAGTTCAGAAAATTGTATCACGTACTTCAAGAAGTCAATTTGAAAAATTCAATCATCAAACTATTCAAATTTAGAATTCAGTAACCAACTTAACGTTATTAATAATAATAGAATAATTTCCAAGTTACTACGTTGGAAAAATTCATCGCAGCTCTTCTCTTCCATCAATTCCATTTCATGAAACATTGTCACCATTCAATCAACAGTTGCCGGATCATAAAAATTTCATAATAAAACCGTTTATATTTAACACAATATGACCTCGGCAACTTGCTGCAGTAAAAACTCAACGACGTTGCGATGGCCATGAATACGTAAGCGATTTTCCGGCGCTGTTAGTGTAGTGGGGATAAGGGAAAATGAGTTGTCACCCTAGTACCGCCCACTGCTGATCAGGACCTCCCGCTGAGAGGATAATATGCTTCGCGGAATGTAATCATACTTTATTCACATTATATACCCTCTTCCTGTGCTCCTCATCCAAGTGAGCTGTGCTCTCAACACCCGCTATGCGATGTTCATTTGTCCCGGACAAATGCATGCAAATGATGAGGATATTGCACAAAGTTAGAACAATTTTTTGTGTACATTTTTTGGTAGTTTTGATTAAATATTTATGAGGTCAACAGCGGAGACACGTGCCCCAACATTCTGGAGTAATCCGTTATCATGTTTCTTGTTTTTCGAATAAACTTTTTTGAAATGTAATTAGCTTTTTTTTGAACCGGAAGATGAATAGATGTCCGAGAATTTAGCAAGACTAGATATATCTTGAGATCAGAAAACGATGCAACAGTATTTCATTGTACTAGAATAATATGAGCAAAATTTTTTTCATATCAGTTTGATACAGGACAGGAAAACTTGAGTACATTGTTTCGACAAATTGAAAAAGTTATTTTTTATTTAAGTTCTTGAATATATATATGAGTTAGGATTAATCGCGACTACAATTAGTTAAGGAGACAGTGAATTTTGTAGCCTTTGCAATAAGGTTTTTCTGGCCAATAAAATAAAAGATTTCTCTTCTGAAATTTCGTCTAGCTTTTGATTTGGTTTAAGCCATCACCAGGACAGTAAAATAGAATCCATCTACAAATCAAAATTCACATATTGATGAGTATAAGAAAAAAAACTTATTGTGAATAATAAAATATTACTTACATTTAATTGCGAGAATTTTGTAAGAGTAACATCTGTTAGTAAATCGAAAAATATACAAATAAATTTGGTAATATGATGAATTTTGACACTTTATCTGGTGTACAACAGATTTGTATCATTTTCAAAGTTTTGAATGCAATTGAATTTTGTTGAAACAAATAATTGTTTAAAATAGTTGTTTTGAATAATATAATAAATTTCACTTCATTTTCACAAGAAATTTTGGCAGAACAAAACTGATAATTTTGTCAAGTAACACATACCAGAAATAAAGGATAAAATTTAAGATATTAGAACCAAGTTGATTTGAATTTGAAAAAATAAAATATGCGACCGATCTCTGAACTAAACTTAAGTTGGCAACATGACTGCAGCAAGCCCGCGAGACATAAATAATATTCAGAAAGACTTGAATGACTAATAAAGCACATCACTAGCATCAGTTGTTTTTTGTAGAATTGATATTATTATTTTTGTTCTTATTATTTGCCAAATTTAACAAATAAACATATATACTGCTCAAGTTGTCAATATCAGTTTTTTTATCAATGGAGTGCTGGCTGCTTTGAATATGTATCATCTTCAAAAAATTTCTCTCAAACAAATTTTTTTTCATATCTAATATTTTGACATTTTGGTAATCAATCTGATGTTTTGTTGAAGGGCTAATGCTGTAATCAACTAAAGCCAATGTGAACAGCATAAGACATTTACCAAAACACAACCAAACATCAGATTGATCATCAAAATGTCAAAATATTAGATAAGGAAAAAAAATTGTTCAAGAGGAATTTTTTGGAGATGACACATATCCAAAGCAGCCAACACTCCATGAATAAAAAAAATTATTTGAGCACTATATATATGTTTACTTGTTGAATTTGACAAATAATAAAAACAAAAAAAATAATATCAATTCTTCAAAACACAACTGATGTTAGTGATGTGCTTTATTGATCATTCAAGTCTTTTTAAATAATACTTATGTCTCGCGGGCTTGCTGCAGTCATGTTGCCAACTTCAGTTTAGTTCAGAGATTGGTCACATATTTTATTTTTTCAGATTCAAATCGACTTGGTTCTAACATGTTAAATTCCATCCTCCATTCTGCCTCCATTTCTGATATGTGTTACTTGACAAAATTATCAGTTTTGTTCTGCGAAAATTTCCTGTGAAAATGAAGTGAAATTTATAATATGATTTGAAACAACTATTTTAAACAATGATTTGTTTCAACAGAATTCAATTTTATTCAAAACTTCAAAAATGATACAAATCTGTTGTACACCAGATAAAGTGTCAAAATTCATCATATTACCAAATTTATTCGTACATTTTTCGATTTACTAACAGATGTTACTCTTACAAAAATCTCGCAATCAAATGTAAGTAATATTCTCTTATTCACAATAAGTTTTTGTAGCTGTTGAAATACAGTCAAATATTCTTCTGACTTCCTTCCTCAATCTAAAAGTTTCGGCTACACCTTGAATATATATTTGGAAAAAAATTGTATAACGGGATGTATTCGTTACAGAGTTTGCATTTGCTGTCAACATGATAGCGCAGAGAGTAAGGGAAGCATTATGTGATATCAATCAATAAAATAATTCACATAAGCTATGATACGAAGTATTCTTTTACTGTGAATGCTATTGCAATAGCAAAAATATAGTTTCAGTACACCCAAATTATTTCAGAAAGTTCCAGTAGCTTCAGTCATAATTGTCGATAGCTGCAATAGACAAAAAAATTGTATATTATACTACGCTTCATCAGGTACAATCAACTTCATCCTGAACAATGAGGGTTGTTCTGTCCTTGTAGTACAATATACTATATTCGAAGAAAAAGAAAGAGTATAATAAATGTTTGCATTATTTCACCATTACATTACAGGAACAATGAGATGGGTACGTGTAACATCACACTCACGAATTAAAATATGAAAATTTCCCGCTCCAATATAATAATGGCATCAAAACGATACAATATGAAGAGTGGAATTGAAGGAATGAAAACCTTGATACTGTCAGAGTTGTTTCATGATAAACAAATGAGCTGTCAATTTCAAGACAAAGACAACAGAGAGTTGCTTCAAAGGAAACAACTCCCAATGAGTGGTTCGAAAGCTTGAGTTATACTTTATGCTACATTTTTGAGGGAACATTGAGACAATGTTAGCATTATATATAGGAGAAAGTATTTTTAGAAATTACTACTACCGGTAGTAACAATATTGTGATAGATCTACTGGCACTGGCACAATCGTCCTACAACTTAGCCAGTATGGTGCAGTTCAATTACTCAGGCAAGCATGAGATGGGTAATAGTATTTCACTATAAATAGAAATTACTTGACTTGTTAATGCTCACTATAAAGGCAAAATTCTGCGTATATTCTATAAATTGGACATCTGACGATCTGCTCTTGGACTGAATGGAAGCAGCATTAGAAGAAAGTGTTCATAATACTCGTGATTCCATAAAATAAGCATGCAGTGAGCAAAATTAATAGCGAATTAATATCTTAATTTACTACTCATATTATCTACTACCATACTTCCAACATGTTCTTCATACATAGTGAAATTGAGGATCATAAAAACTATAATAGGAATATAAATCAGTACTTCCATTGTATTATAGTATTGTTTGATGTGATAACCGGTAATCCGTCATAATTCCGAACATATCTCTCAAAAGCAAAAAGCGTTCAATAATAAATATATATTTGACTCACGTGGGCAGTTCTGCTCGTCGGTGTTGTCGTTACAGTCAGCTTCACGGTCGCAAACTTTGCTGTCGGGGATGCACCTGGTTAGATCGCACATGAACTCGCCCTTTGCACATTCTGTGTGTGAAAAATATGAAAATTACACTCAAGTACTCGCTTTCAGATACATCACAATGCCAAAAAGTTATAATTTGGAATGATTTATATTGTTCTAGTTCAAATCTCCTCTTCTCGATGATGAAAATAATAAACAATATGATTTTTTTGTTGAACATTTTCCATCATTACATCAATTGATGGAAAAATATACTCCGAATTCATAGAAATTAGATTCCTGTGGAATGAATCAGAATTTGAATTTTTTTATTTGATTACTAAGCTGAAATATTTTATAGGCAAACGGCAATAAGTTAATCTGCTATAGTCAGTTTCCAGAAGCTAATGGATATTGGGTACTAGAATTCGTGGAGATAATAGAGCTGAAGCTGACAACGATCTATAGCATCAACATATGCTCATCAATACAGTTAGGGCCAATATTTAGAATTTTTGATTGAATTAATACATTTCTAAGTTGATATCAGCTTATTCAGCGTCACACTACTAAGAATTCAAATTCCGGTAAATTCGACGATGATCTACTCTCTCATTATATTTTTTCACGATTCTTTATTTCTTGTTCAAATTGTCTTCATAAGTATGAAGATATATGTGGATTACAAGACGTAAAGCATTTCTTATTTCACACAAATGTCCATATTTGTGAATACTTGACCCAAATGTTGCTTGAACACCAAAAATTTTCAATTTAAATCATATGATACAACGTTGGCATTTTGTGAATGAAAGAGAGGATGGAACAATATACCAAAATGAAAATGAGAAAACGAAAACTATTCTTAGAAAAAAATATTCCAAGTTTCAAACAGGGCCAACGATAAAAAAAAATGATTATATAGATATCTGTTCTCCCTATCAAGTAGATTGTTATTTAATGGCATTATTTAGCGCATTACGAACGGTTTCTTTTATGTTCCGCATTATTAAAACAGCGTTTCTAGGAAGAAGTGAGTCTCTATGCAAAATTCTTCATTTTTTTTTTATTTATGTTGATATCTCAGGCACCTTTGGAAATAGATACATGGTTTCATGGACAGACTTGTCTTGTTTTTCACGGTAGAATTCTAAGCTGTGGTCGAAACTAATGGTTTCCATTCAAGAAATTTGAGCTTTTCAACATTTCAGTTCGTAAATTTTGAAGCCACTTCATACACATAAATATTTCTCGAAATCATTAACATCATGGAAAACCTCATACCATTTTGAGCAAGTATGCATAAAAAAAATTATTTCGACGACGAGAATTTGAGATATTAGATTTTTAGTCGCTGCATGCATCTGTCAAAAAGATTTAAAATTGAAATTATCTCAGAAACTATGCGAAACTAAGATGTAGTTGCTGCAATAAAGCCCCATAAGAAGTAGAGGAGAATTCAAGAATATAACAAAATATAACGCGTTCCATTCAAAATAAAAAAGTTGATACTGACTTCTCGTGTAACCGAAAGTGTCACCATTTTGAAAATATTCCAGATTAACTTGGCTTTATCATTGAGGTCCATGTACAAACTTTCAGATTCCTATCCATATCAGTTTTCAGGATATCGATTGACGAATATCTCAAAAAATAATACCTTGCATAGTTAGTTGCGAACAATTGATCTTATATTTCTAACTAGTGGCCTGATTTCCAGGAAACGGTCCCCACAACATTACCCAATAATATATGTATGTTTCCACGTAGACATTGCAGGATGGAAATCAAACTTTTCGTGAACTACATTCCCCTTTAGCTACATGAAATACACTATTCAAGCCTAGATGTTCCATGAGCTATTAGATGAGCTATTAGATGCAAGATCAATCACTTCTTGATATGATAATACTCAAATTCTATGTAATTTTTTTGATATCTACAATAAAAAGATCCACTCTCCACTATCATCTATTTGTTCAATGAATCAAAATTCATAGACTGCACAATTTCTTATAAAATTAATAGAGATTTCGAATTTAGTAAAACATAATGGAAAAAGATATTGTACAGTATTTAGAAGAAAATTATTCAATATTTCTCTTGAAGGGTCGTTTGACACGGATGAAAAACAAAATACACCGTGATATACATAAGATTCAATGTAATTATGACATGGTGCATCTAGTCAAACAGTCCTAAAATATGATCGATTCCAAAGTTTAGTACTGTTACCTGAATTTTGCTTTCTTCTATTGCATGGACTAACAAATTATTGCATCTTTTATCACCTATTTTATTTCAGGAAAGATGGCTCCCAAAAATATCAATAATAAAAACTATAATGTGCTTAGTTCTAAGTAATTGTTAAGTAGGTGAAGTCCGACGAATAAACATTCACAAAAAGGTTTATTCAATGATACTTTTTCAGGAAGCCTAACATCCATAGATAAATTATGTGCACAAATAATAACAAATTCGAATATGGATTTTAATTATTTTCATCAGAGTTTAAAAATATTTATCCAGGTTCAAATTCAATTGACTAAACTTTTACTTATTGTTTGTGCCATAGTATTGAACTGGATGTTCATGTTATCCTGTTTCGTACCTGATGAATAGAATCTTTGGAACCCTAGTTACACTTGCACTTGGCCCTGTTTTATCTATTGAATAACCAGATGGTATTAAGATGAAATAAGAATTGTTATACGTCTTATAAATAATAGCTAACCAATAGCAGCGCTCCAGCCATTTTTTTTCTTGATGGAAAAACGGGTTAGTTGCAGGGTAGTAATTCGAAAGTTCTTTGATTGTAATGAAAATGATATTGTGGTGCGCACAAGATTGATCACATTGTGATGTATTCCCAATAAATAGTTACTATCTTAAATATTTTGTTACGGCGTGTCAAAGTAAGCTAGAAAACATATTAATTTATTAGGTATCTAGTGGCAAATTGAATCAGAATATGCAATTCAAGATATTTCAAATATTGAATACTTACAATTAGGGCAATTATAGTGAGGGAAAATTAACTGATTATTATGGTATAAAGGCAAAAATAATTAGATGGATTGAATAATTAAATCAAACTGCCACTCATTCACACTCGATTTCTAGGATACTTACGTGGTTCTCAACTAATACTTGTTTATCATACATATTGAAATACATAACATACATAATAATAACAAATCCAAATTAAAATATTGATGCATCACTGCAATTTGGTATAAGAACAAGTTATTGACTTAGATTTTCTTGTTCTTGGTGATCAATTTTTCCTGATACCAGTCTTTCGAGAATATAGACGCTATTTATACTGAGTTACACTGGAAGTCAGTCAAATATGAATAAGTAGTCGAAAGAACTTTGTTAATATTATATAGAATTATACGACTATACTGATGAAAATTTCAGTTTTATTGACATTTGTTTCATCGTTTTAGTTGACTGAACCTGAATTGTACAACTCTTCGACCAAATTTTAAACTGCAAAATATCAGGATGCACAGAAATCACCTTTTTCACTCATTCGAATGTCTTTGCAGTCGTACATCAAACCGCAATATCATTAAATAAGTATTGCTTTTACTACTAATTGTTCCAATGATAATTTCATAGTCAATAGTGGAGGAAAGTGCCTACACATTTTCTAGGAGGTTGAAATTTCATGCACGACAACGCAATTAGAGTGCAACAGTTACTGATATCAAGCAACTCAAAATTAGGTCCGAATGAGAAGATCATGAATGAGAACACCTACATAAATTGAATTGAAGTGCAACCAAAGTGTCTGGTCAATTGCCCCTCACCTGGAGATTAAATTTATCACTATAATTTTTTTCAAATGCTCCTGAATTGATCAAGATTCAAAAACTATATATTGAATCAAAAATATAAATTATCACCTATGATATACAAGACTGTCCCTCGCTGTTAAGTTTACTCAGCAAAATCTATTTGCTAGTAAAATTTCATGGTACTGCATTAGTACCTAACTTCGGTGTTTAATTGGTCCGTCGAAGCTGAACACAATGTGTTGCTTTTTTTTTGTCATGTACATATCTTACTTCGAGAGACAGTATCACCTTCGGAGAATCGTTCAAATTGCAATGATACATTAATTTGACATAGATCATTCTCAAAATAACCCTTCACCAGAGCAGCGCCAAGTCCTTTGCATCTCAAAGCAAGATTAGTGAATGCGCATCAGCCAAACAAAACAAAATACCCTCGACTGGACAATTTTCTTCGTCCTCCCCTCCAGGACAATCCGGATGTCCATCACACTCCTGGTCATTGCAAATGTAAATGGACGAGTCTCCGCATCTAACTTTGTCATCTGCTCGGCACCTATCTATCGGGTCTGGTACAGGAACTGGGAAATTATCCTCAGGGCTAAGCGTTGCGGATGTAATTGTTTCAATTCCAGGCCCACGGGTTACTAACAAAACATCTACATTCCCCGTTGTGTTAGAGGTTAGAATGCTCCTATTTTTGTGAGATACTTTCTCCCGCCCCAGGTCAATGGTGTAGTTAAATCTGTTTTCGAATCCGGCTTCGTTGTGCGAGTTAGTTTCCGAATGGTTTGTATTTTTAGATAGTGATTGCTGATGATGAGATGATGAAACAGACGAAGACTGATTGTGAGAGGAATTTAGAGATGGAAAATGGAGTAGGGGAGGATGTGTGGAAGATCTACCATAAACATCATGACGATGGGACGAAGAATTAAAAATATGAGAACTATTATTCGAATTATGCCAGACGTTGTGACTTCTGTCACGATCTGATCTGCCAAGATCTCCACCGTTACTCAATGCAGTATCTTCTGTTTTAGCTCTATTGGAAGAAACATGATTCGTTACAATTAAATCATCATATCCAGAAGATTCTACATCATTATCATCGTAATCTTCATCATCACCATATCTTGGTTTACTTTTAACTGTACTATAAGAGTAATGTTCAGTTGTTGATTTCCTTATGGTAGTTGTTTCTGTAGTTGGAGCTTTAGTGGTTGAAAAAGTATCAAAGGAGTCTAGGAAATTTTCGGAAGAAGATAAATCAGGAGTCTGATTAGGTCTTTCAGTAATAGAGAATATTACCCTATGAGTGGTAGATCTAGTAGGAATATATGGATTTTCTGTCATTTCTGCATCATCATAATCATCATCTTCAGCATCAGGATCATTGTTTTTATTGAGGCTAATTTTTGGCGTTGTTGATGTAGTTATGACTGTTAATGGATTATAATTGGGTGGAGCAGGATTATACAATAAAAAGGATGAGATAGAATAAAGGAGAAAAAATAAAAATTAGTTCAATGGTTCAACACAATGATAAAAATAATGATGACACATAACAATGATTACAAACAATGAATTAATTCAATAATGTTTCATGGATTAGGATTATTGATGATGTTGAAATAAGTACAAATAATATCACGATCATTCAAACCAACTTGAATCGATTCTGTCATTTCTATTTGTAAAAAACACATTTCCAGTTTGCGAAAGAGAGAGGGACAGACCACGGTCTTAATACACAGGTCTTGACACTCGTTAGTAGTGGGGGTCCCCTTATTGAAGCAGTTTACTAGATATTAAAACTAACACAAACGGCGTTACGATCGAGAAGATAATTGTGCGAGAGAAACAGGGAATGTGCTTTAGAAAGAGAAGAAACAGCGAGTCCTAACGTCAAACGTCAAAAAATATAAATGATTATTTTTATCATCCAAATTTCGACCAATAGAATTGCACCATTCGACGTCACATGGTACAACCTACACGGTTTTCAAGTGGAAATTTTTTGGAAATTTTGTCTGTTGGTTATATATACAAAACCAAGAATATTCAGCCGCGTTGATTCAGCATCTGTCAAACTGACAGACAGATTGAATGTGAAAATGAACAGATTCAGAATCGAGTCTCTGGAATATATTGATGAATTTGGATGGGAAAAATAATCTTCCGAATACCATTCGCGATTAAATTTAACCTGGCAAAATTTCTAGATTGTTACAAGAGCTTGCTACCAATTTATTTCGTGATATTTTTCCGGTAAAATTTTCCCACTTATGATATTATATATGATTATTTTTACCATCCAAATTTCGACCAATAGAATTGCACCATTCGACGTCACGTGGTACAACCTACACGGTTTTCAAGTAGAAATTTTTTGAAAATTTTGTCTGTTGCTTATATATACAAAACAAAGAACATTCAGCCGCGTTGATTCAACATCTGTCAAACTGACAGACAGATTGAATGTGAAAATGAGCAGATTCGGAGTCGAGTCTCTGGAATCTATTGATGAATTTGGATGGGAAAAATAATCTTCCGAATACCATTCGTGATTAAATTTAACCTGGCAAAATTTTCAGATTGTTACGAGAGCTTGCTACCAATTTATTTCGTGATATTGATCAAAAATCACTCGCTTGACAGCTCGTGATTTTTCTGTCAATATCACTCAATAAATTGCTAAGCAACAAGCTCTCGTAACAATCTAAAAATTTTTCCGGTAAAATTTAACCACTTATGATATTATATATGATTATTTTTACCATCCAAATTTCGACCAATAGAATTGCACCATTCGACGTCACGTGGTACAACCTACACGGTTTTCAAGTGGAAATTTTTTGGGAATTTTGTCTGTTGGTTATATATACAAAACAAAGAATATTCAGCCGCGTTGATTCAGCATCTGTCAAACTGACAGACAGATTGAATGTGAAAATGAGCAGATTCAAAATCGAGTCTCTGGAATCTATTGATGAATTTGGATGGGAACAATAATCTTCCGAATACCATTCGTGATTAAATTTAACCTGGCAAAATTTTCAGATTGTTACGAGAGCTTGCTACCAATTTATTTCGTGATATTGATCAAAAATTACTCGCTTGACAGCTCGTGATTTTTCTGTCAATATCACTCAATAAATTGCTAAGCAACAAGCTCTCGTAACAATCTAAAAATTTTTCCGGTAAAATTTAACCACTTATGATATTATATATGATTATACAGAAGTTAAACAAAACAAAAACTTTTTGATGGGAAATTTTAACTTGGAGTACATGAATGATTTCCTAAATTTCATTGAATTATTATTGTGAGTAAATTTATAACTATTTCCTACAAAATATAACGTTTTTCCACTTTTTCAGTGACTCTTTATTATTGGAAAATTTGAAAACTGAACGCTTGAGTCCAAAATGTTTCGCCCTGTTTTACATCGTGGTACAAGACAACAATCAGACATATTCAATTATTTATTGATTAACAGTTTATTACTCAATATGAAGCATAGCTCGATAAGGTTAGTTAGGTTAGGTTTAATATTATTTTCAATCGTATAGTTTCTGTCCTTCTTTAATACTCTGTTCAATACACTCTCTATCTTTATCTTTCGCATACTCTTCTCGATCGTAGCACCTCTTTTGGAGCAAATAGTAACTGAATACAGCTTTAATAAGAGTCAACCCGCAACAATGGTAATGGATGCTAGTGTCAAGACCTGTGTATAAGACCGTGGGACAAACATAATATCTCATTATCATTTCAGACGATTTGAGGATAAAAATCTGTGTTCAAATGAATGTTTTCAATCTATTAGTCAAATGAGAGATACTCCAAAGTTATGATATTCTATCCCGGAACAGTATTATTGGTATCGAGAACAAAAGCATTAATACACAGATGTTCCAGAAATAACAACAGATATTTTGTGAAGTAGGTGGCAGAACTACTGAATGTGCCAATTTATTTGAATATGTGTCCAATTGTAAATATTGTGGAGGAAAAGTATTATCATAAATTCTTAAAATGCTGATAAAAACAGACTTATAGTTTACAGTCGTGAGAACACACAAAGAAATTGCAACAGTTCCGAGATACATAAAAAATAGCATATCTGCATATTTGGCATCATATGTGCGTTAATTTCAAACAGCTCATTGTATTCACATACACTGGAAATTAATCACTCCAATATTCTTTCTGTAACGCTACACATGCAGAGAAATGACGAAAACTGCCTTGTTCAGTTGGAGCAGTCACGTAATGATCTACCAAATCATAATAAATCAGATATTTCTGTGAATTTGTTGCCAATATTGAAGTTCTATATTTACGAAGGGTGGATTGTAACCAATCAAACAATAAATTTTTTACAGTGGGTAGCCTTATATTGAAATAGCAAATCGATTCACCTCTACGTTATTAAACTGATTCAAAAATATATCTGAAATACATCTTGAATTATCATGTTCTACTCAAGAAAATTCCTGTCTTCGTGTTCCTTTGGAATTTTCTAACTAGTCCTTTATAATAAGATGTATTCAAGTGCCATCATCTATACTAGAGGAACAGCAGAATCCAGATTCATTATTTGTACTTATTTACCATAGTACTAACCACAAAAAGCTGAAAATACTTACAGAGTAACTCTTAGATTTCTAAATGAATTCCTAAATACTAAACTACCAATTCATCTAAATTATTGTATATTAATAATTATTATAGATTAAAAGATAACCACAGCCCAAACTTATTAATCAAAACATGACGTTATTTAGATGAGACTATGGAATGGAGCCCAGAACAGATTAATTCTTATAAAATGATGTTATTATTATGTATTAAATATATGAATAATATGAAACTTTTTCCAATTAAATAAGCAAATAAATGTGTGTGTACAGCTTGAAACTTTATAATATAACATAAAGGTGATATGTGATTCAGTACAGCTAGAAAGTTAGATGCTTTATGAATTAGTAAAATTTTAAATTGATTGAGGGATAGGGAAGGATTCAGCCTTAAGTGTTACAGATAAGTCTCTTATTTGATAAAAATTAGAGCACGAATAATGTCCCATACAAAGACTTTAAGTTATACGAGTATTGAGTAGTCCATATTGCAAATGTAGATAAATTGTTACTGTATTACAAAGTTTGACTTTGTTTAAGAGTGTGATAAAATTAATCTTTTAGTTACAAGAGTCTGTAAACGTTGTATTAGTAACCTACTGTGATTTTGTTCTACCATATTGTCATTTATAGATAAATTAGATGAAAAATTATGGGAATTTGAATCAAATAACTTGAATTTTGGGTAAGCCTAGTTAATACTGTTACCGTGGAAATTGCCAGAGATTAATTCTTTTCGGCGAGCATCTTACAGTATACACCACTGGCGATCAATTTTAATGAGTCCTGTACCAAATATTAAAATAGTAATTCATGTATGAAGGCAGTAAGGACCATCTTTTTTTGATGAATCTGTTGCTGCAATTCAGGTATGACCAAAAGTATTTTATCTATGTATTTATAAAACATTGCAATTGCAAATCTTGATTGCTGTAAGAAATGTGTATCTATTTCTCGATTTGCAAGAACTATAGAATATTACAGGAGAATGTAATACAAATCTCGGCAAAAACTGTTTCTCAAGATGCTCATCAAACTGCCCATATATGTAAATATTGGATGTTCATTAAGAAGTTTTAGACAGATCAGTCCCAAAAATGAAACATTTGATGAATGTCAAAAAGTCACATGAGAGGCCATAGAAACAAGAATTCTGTTATGATCGCCTTAAAATAATATAACAGTGTTGGTGAGTCAAACTGAAGAACACTAAAGCCCGGTTGCACAGTCTTTGGTTCATCATAAGCCTAGTGCAATTACCTTAGTGATAATTGTTTCAACCCATTGAGCTACATTTAGGATGAAGCAAAGACTGTGCAACTGGACCTTAGATCTGGTTATACAATTTAAGCTTTACCTACAGTTTAATTGAGCCGACCATATTTACAATGGTTACAATTACTGAAATAATTGTAACGATAAGAAATAAATTCAGGTCAACTAAACTGCAGATAAGCTTAGATTGTAGAACCGGGCCTAAGTAAGCTTTACAAGATTGTATTTTGAATTTGAAAGCTATTTTGGCTGTTATGCTATACCGTCATCACAAGGAAGCAGGAGGCAAAAGTTGCTCAACAGGATGCAGAAAATATTCGGCAAGCCTCTAATTGCTCATCCCAATATTTGATATTCTTACTATTATAATCCATTTATGAATGCTATTCCTCAAAACTGATTTAATAGAATATGCTTGTTACATTTTTGTCTTCACACACTTATCTATACCATCATGATACACTCTGTTACATGAAGAATTTTCAACAATTTTAATGTATTCTCACCAAAATACTTGGTGTTCTATTTGAAATTGGATGATTTCGTTCAATTATTTCCACAGTGCAATGAACTCAATGTTCTTGATAGGCTGTATACGTGATATTTATGTGAAGGAAGTGCTTTCGATAGGATAACTAATTTTGCACGATGATTATCAATAACTTGTCAGAAGATTGTTTTGGAATTATAGAATTCGGGATAAAATTATATACTAACTTCAAGATTAAGGTAGGTATATGAATGTGCTCAATTTAACAGTAAACTTCACCGGTTCTTGGAAGATGTGCTCAAGTTATCGATAGTGAAATTTTCGAATCCGATAAATGAGTCTCAACTCGACAACTCGGTGTGTAACTGCCGAAATAGCTATCAAGATCCAAACATAAAATGTTGCTAAACTAAGCCCAAGTTTTTAAATTTTTATCAATATTTTTATTGAATACAATTCGATCTCTTCTAAGTCTCCAAGTACACAAATTTCACAGTATATTATCACAAAGCTTTTTAGCACAGTATCTGTACGAGTAAAATAAAGAATGCTCTAGATGATCAGAGAATTGCAGCATTGAATTACATTAGACTTTGAAAACAGTAGCAGAGACTCAACGGTATAGTTACCTACTAATAGTTTGAAAAAAGAATGTTATTAGTATTCAGAAGTTAGTTGACAGATGTCATCTAGAGGCAATTATTAACTCTGTTCGGTGACATGAACTGGATTAATTTATTCCTAACTTTTCTACACTAACATGTTTTTCCACAATCGGAATAGTAAATGCAACGTGTTTGTTGACAACATTTTAAGAAATAGTGTCCCCTTATTTCAACCGACTTCTGAGGTAGTGCAAAGAGTGCAGAGCGTTGTAGTAGGGTAAATTTTGTCAAGGTAATGATTTCTAATACAATTACTTTCTGATTCAATAAAATAATTCTCAATACATGTTCCAAGAACATCACTTTCGGAGGATGAACTTGAGGAAGAGTCATCAGAATCTTCCGACTCACTCGTCTCTGAAAACACCGCAAGAACTGATTTATTCATATCAGTTACACAATTAATAGCAATATGAATAAGAGCTGAAAATAAAATTATTCTGAATTCCATATTCAAATCTAGAATGACAGTTCGCAATTACACTTTCCTGTTTTGTGAGACCGTAGAACTAGTTGGCTCTATTTGCACTTACCCTGTTCTGCACTGCACTCTTACACTTTCCTGTGTATGTCACCAACAGAGCTATTATTCACTATATAAGTTAGTGGTATTTATCAATCATTATTTTGACAACAAGTCATGACATCAATTGCTACACTCAATAATTCTGATATTGTCCAAAATCATATAAAGAAAATTTATTTTCAACCAAGATAATAATTTTTGGAAGAATTTGAGCCTGATATTTCGTTCATTGTCTGATCTGTTTGCTTATAAACTAGTATTAATTAGGCTTTTAGAGCTCCCATATCATTTTTACCTGTTCGAACTATAATGCTGAACTCCAGTTTCTACTAGACAATTGAGTAGAACCACAATGCAGTGAAAACAAGAACAAAAATCACAATGAATCAACAAAAACAAATCAGATATGTAATGTTCCATTATGAATTTGACAATACAATGTCTCTGATATTACATATAGGATATTATTTGTTAATGCATTGCAAAATTGTCAAAAAGTTTATTTAACCTCACACCATTCACCTTCTCTATCTACTTATCTATTCTACTCTACTTTGAACTTTAAACCTAGAGCAATTTTCAGTATATTATCATTCCAACAAATATTCATTTCAGAATAAGACATCATCAATAAATTTATTGAGAGTACTAAGATAATTTTTCAACATACCTGTTGGGCAGCCTTCCTCGTCGGAGCCATCTCGGCAATCTCGTTGTCTATTACATCTACCCTCTACTGGAAAACACTCACCACTTCTGCAGGGCAATTCATTGGAACCACACCGAGTTGTAGGAGTTACTAAACGTGCAAAGTGCAAAAAAGAATACAAAAATTGAAAACAACAAAATGGGGAAAGACAAAACTCAAAATAAATTTCAGATTAGAAGGTAAAAAAAAAAATTGTTCTGGAAAGTGGAAATTATAATCATCAATGCAGAATGTCAGAACAGAAACTCAAGATTTGATTGAATTTCATATGAGAGAATAAATAAATTATTAGTGGAACTTTGAGATAGTTTAAATTCAAAACAATTGTTTGTATTTTGTCAAATTACATGAGTTGAGATAAAATAAAAAAAAAACATTTCTAATACTCTCTCAAAATTCCCAATTATATCATGTTTATTTCATAGTGACATTCTAATATGATTTTTTTCAATGAATTATTCGTTTAATTAGGATCACAATTTGACTTTTCTGTTTGAATTCCTCTCTGAAATATCTGTATTCGATGATAACCTTGCTTTAAGCTAATTCAGAGTTTGAGTGAGTAAAAATCATTACCAATCATTACGGTGATGACAATAAAGGAACTGCAATTTCAATATATGCCAGCTTCGTAAGATATAAACAGAAGCTTGAGAAATTTTATTTTTCTCATTCCATTCTCTGAAATGAGAATAAAATTTACTAAATTCGATAAGGAGCTCTGATTCATGCTTACGGTACCTGTACATACAAGAGTTCTTATTTTCAATGATCAAGGTATAACCGTAGCAAAATTAAGAACAACAAAATGCAGAATTTGAATACATAGATTAAGTTTGAAAGTTAAGTATTTGAATATCTACCACATATTTTAAATGCAACCCTAGTTACGAGCTTTAAAAAATACATTTACTATCACACAGGCACACAGGTGAATACTGGAGACAAAACAGGTGTTGGGATTAATAGTTTGTGTAAATAGTAAACTGTTCGACTATATTTGTTATCTTAGGTATAATTCTAAATATATTCTCGTTAACAATTGTTACTCACTTGAAATTTGAGTCGGCTATACCCACACTACAATTTTTTTTTTTTAACCAACTGAAATGGAAGTAATACTGAACTGATAAGATATATTCTTGAGAGTATTGTGCTATATTCATTTTTTGAGTAGAACAGAAATATAGGTATTGGTCATAAAGTTTATTGAATGTAGAACGTATTTCTCCAATGCCTGCTCAAGGAAATATGAATATTATTGTTAGTAAATTCGAAAAATGTGTTTGAAATGTACCAGGAAAGTTTTCAACATAACGTGAATTTAAAATCTTGAATATAGGTCGAATCTAGAAGTTAGAATATTGAACATTAGCTTTTGACTTTTGTTCCAAAGAATATTCACATTAACTTGTGCTTTACCGTTTTCACGTTCAAGTGATATAGTATAAAGCATGTTTCGTGAAATTTCTACATATGCATTTCTCTTTATCAATCTTGACGCAACAAACATCCAAAAAAGTTCACATATCACACTATCATTCAACTCCATGTGAAATATCTATACTTCATTTTCTAATATATCTATTGGAGGATGAAACTGATACCAACCACCAAACTCTCTGAAAGAAAATTCTTCTGTTCCGACTGGAATGTTTCCTATTCTTCGATAATTCTGAATTTGATTGTGAAGTGTGTCTTTTATTGCAGTTGTGTTGTAATAATTTTCTGAGCCTAGATCAACTGTTACTAATGATGTGAACATATCTGAAGGCCGCCCCCTGGAAGAAAATCAGATTATCAATAAAGGTTCCTTGCTTAGCTTACGTCTTAATGTCAAAATGACAGCAACTTGTACGGCACATGTTTATAAATCGATACTAAAAGTGGAGGTTGTGATTCAAGAAGCCTACTAAAAAATATTCATATTGAAGTTCAACTACTTATAGGCCGTTTAAGTTAATTCTAGTAGGCGTCACGCCACACAGTAAGCATCCCAATGACATCCTGTTTTACACATTACACCAAGCGAATTGTGGATAGACTAGGAATATAAAATAAGATATTTAGTAGAACAAATGATAGAGAGGTGAAATAAAACAGTAGGGGCAGCAAATATAACAAAATAAATGATAGAGAGTGAAATCCGCCAATGCGATTTCAAATGTCTGTTCAAAATTCAACTGGTGAAAAAAAGCTGCAAGATATATTCAAATTCGATTTTGAATCCAATTTTACCATAAACTTTAGTTTGAATGCTGCATTGCCATAATTCTTTAATAAAGAATAATACAAGAGAGACATTCACTTATGGGTCTCTTTTTCACAAACAGTTTTGTTCCTTAGAAATAGTGTAATTCGAATAACATTTGCAAAATTTCTAGAAATGTTTGAATATTGTCCTGAAATTAACGTCTGGAAAAGTAGCCCACTATTCCTGATACTTTTTTTCAATTAATTGCGCTGAAGGATTAGCTATCCTTCGTTCAGGATATTGGAAAAATAACTTGCAACTCCTCAAAAAGATAGAAAAAATGCTGAAGCTGACGTAAGGAGAACTTTATATCCCTTTAAGGCATATTGCGCGCACGAAGGAATGTGAGATTTGGCACATTTGAGGTTCATTTCAAGAAGGAATACAGAAAGCTAGAATTATATACCTACAGGATGTTTCATTCTGATTTACCGCTGAGAACGATATTATTTTACACTGGCATATCTCCAGAGATATGCACCGAATGAAAAAAATGTGTGAAGTTTGACATCTAATTCTCAGACCACGAGAGCAGGAAGGAGGAAGTCACTTCAAAATATTGAATAGGAACTATTATTTTCTACTGCAGATTCGGATAGACCATCGAAAACGAAGGAAGTCTTTTCTGAAACCCCTGGAGATGCAAGATAAAATTTTCCCAAATGATTAGATGTCATTCTTTATATCATTAAACCTTCACTTGAGATATTTCTTCATTCGGTGCATATTTCTCAAAATATTCCAGTGGAAATATAAATTGTTTTCTGCGCCATCCATCAGAATAAGAAAAGAAAATTTCACCTAAAATATATTTAGTACTGGACGCTTTATTCAAATCTGCAATAGAAAATTGAAGTTGTCATTTAAGAATGTGATTTTCCTCTTCCCATCCTTAGGGATGGGAATTGAATTCTTCACAAGATTAGATTTGATGCCTGTGGTACATTAAAATAGGACAGTCTATATCTATATATTAATATGTTGAGAGAAATTTTGCTATTTCAATAGTCTATGCCCTATGGGGTGTATGCCAAGGAAAAAAAGCATTCATTTGGTATTAACATCAGATTTTAATTCTGAAAGAAGAACCCAAATGTGATGAAAATTCACTGTTTCACGTAATTTCATCTTCGAAAATAATACAGAGTACGGGAGGTGATAAAAGATAAATGTGCAATCGCCATCAGGCAAACGTGCGTAAGAAGCCGCGTTAGATGAGGGAACATGGTTAGCAACGCCATGAAAGCAATATACTTGCTGCTTTTATTCTTCTTACTTCCAAATCTAAAATGACAGTGAGAGATTTTTGGATATTTTAAATTATGCATATTTCATTCTCTAGCATGATGTATTGGAGTTCTCCAACTTTCATATTGTCTTTCGATAAATATTCTTCCAAAAATTGTAAATTGATAACGTGATGTATCATATCAATCACTGGAATAATTGTCAACCGAATCAATTTCAAATTGAAAATACTAAAGGTTTTGAAAATTTCACGGACGTCATTTGGAACGCATTATTATTCAAGATTTGCTAGTTTATGTGGATGAATCGCACTACTAGCTGAACGCTGTATTGATTATATTGGATTTACTGTATAGCAAAAAGGCTTTACTTTGGATTCTGAGAAACAGTTCTGTGTATCTTTTCAATAAATATGGTAATTCCATTTTATGTTCTATGTTCAAGCTCGAAATAGATGAATATTGAAATTAAAGAGTGATAAAGTTTCCTGAAATCTCAAAATCCATCAAATCAATAACTAGAAATAATAATGGAAACTGACTGTATTCTGATGACCACGGAAGATTGTTGTCCTGGCAAAGAATTGAATAATTGGTTGATTGCTTCTTGGAGAGGTTGAGCCAAGTTCTTGAATTCGGGTGATGTTCTTCGTTCCATATTTGGGTCGTATGGTTCATTCACAAGTAGCGTTATTCGGTAATATCCTAGGACACAAATAATAAATTAATAAAATTAAAGAAACAGGAAATACAATATTGAGATTAAAAAGAATTGATGCTTTTTCAATAGCTCAGGATAGTTTTGAAATTCCAGGATTATATTATTCAAATGTTTGGTTGTTGGGGAATTATTTGCATAGTGTCTTTTGAGCGTATATTTGTTCGTAGTTTAATGAAGATCTTTATAATGGGTATCCTAGTGGATGAACAAGTTGCATATTTCTGATTAAGTGGATGATTTATTCCCATTTAAATAGAGAAGTCATGTTTCGTCGGAGTATGATTCGTGACCAAAGAGATCAAAGTGAGTGTGATTCAGAAGATATATTTCTTTGGTTATTATTCGCTACTTCTTCACTCTGTGATCACAAAGTAACAATACCCTTATCCTTCCAAATCTATGTTTTTACCCCATCACTATGATTACAATAACAGAATTAGTGAAACTTTGATGAACGGTTAAAATTCGCACAGGTTTGAATCGTGGTCTGCTCCTTTTCACACTGTACGATTTAAACCGTTCAAGAAGAAGACCTGATAATGATGACCGAAAGTTTTTCAGCTACTTTCGTATGTCTATTGTGAGTCTTTGATGACTTGCACGGAAAAATGAAGAATATAAATTGTATGCAACCTGTTGAAATGCTAGCAATGACTTTAAGGTAAGTCTTTGAACACTACTTTTTTATTAATTCTGTTGTTATTAGTATGCCATTCAAGCATTATTATATATTTGTAAGCTTTTACGGCGGTCTTTCCAATAAAATTTTGAGCATCCAAATTTTTCCAAAATATTTTGTCACTAAAGTACCCTACAGAAACAAACATGAAAGATAAAATAATGCAAACGTTGAACCAAGCTACGTGTACTGGAGGTAGTTCCCGCACGACTAAAACCGTCTTGTATGAAAGTTTGCATTTGGTAAGGTAGGCCACTGAGCAGAGAGACGATATGGTAGCCATGTGGATCTAGTGACACTGGACGGCTTCAACGCGACTAAAAATCATGCCCTTTGGTAGGGGAGCCCACGATGCTAAACGGAGATTGTCATTATAAACAGAATAATAAGGTGTGAAATAATGGTGAATTTGATCATTATTAGATATTATTTTATAAAATTTATATTTTCTATTTTGCCACCTGAATATTTCATTTGGTTACTTGGAGGATTCGTGACGAGCATATCTTCCTTAAAAATTCATATTATAGGGTAGAACGTCATTGCTTTTAATACAAATATTGTTGAATCGCAATGTATGTACTTCATAGTTATATGAAAAATATTAATCAGGGAGATAGTACTGCAGATGAGCAAATCATAGAAAAGGTTGAGACACACAATACTGCACCGTATCCGATCCGTGAGTCGGCCGAATTTTGGCCGTGCCACGACTTGTTCATCTGGACACTACACTTGCCCGTAGTTCGTCCGTTCCAAATACCATTTTTCTAGGGACGTTAGTTTGTTCAACAGCTGTTTAAGCTTGTTTCAATATGCTAACGGGGTCACGTAGATACAATATTCAAAACTTCCATTTCCACTATCATATTTTAACATATGTGGTTCCAATTGTCAAATGAAATAGAAGATAATCCGACGACACCGCACCGTCCTCGTTGAAAAGTAAAAGTTTTGAACTGAACTCAGCCGAGTGAATTGAGTGCGGATACGGTAATGTTTGAACAATAGTATTTGTGTACATGGTGCGATTTTTTGACCGTTTGATGGCCAACATTCGGCCGACTGACAGATCGGGTACGGTGCAGTATTGTGGCCTCACAAGTCGGCTAATTTTATTATCGATAGTTGACCTCCAGTAACTAATCGGTGAACCGACCGTCAGCTGCTTCAGTAGCAGTGAGTGTGGGCGTAATAGGCTGCGAAAGTGGTAAAGAAAATAGAAATGAAGTACTAGTACGCCAGCTGGAATTTTTCCTATAAATGTTGACAACATGATGAGTCGTCAGTTGTACCGTGGACGGGAGGGTTATACAGCAGTTGTTCGCATCAAAGTGATAGTACACTGGATGAAATTCAACTAGGTGTTTGTTTACATGATGATGAACACAGAAGCAACAATCAGCTGCGTGTGTGATTGCTGCGAAAACATACAGTATGGCCCCATCACGAGATGCCACCATTAGGATTTCGGATGCTATAGGAGATACGACCTTGGTTGAATGAGAAATTTTGTGCGCGACGACGATCTCAATCATATTTTTGTTCTTTGAGAGGTTCTCATAGATCAATGAATGATGATTGGAAACTGATTCTGGTCGATTTTTTCCATTGTAAATAGTTCCTGAGCTTCCACAAATCGAAGAAAATATTTATAATAAAAAAGTTGCATATTGGTATTATCTAGCCAGTGATCTATGTAAATATGTTTTTCTGGAACATATTCTTGGAATATGACTTAATGTTATAGTTTTTGCAGTGAAACATCTTAGGGGACACTATGAGTTCTGAAATTGAGAGTGTACTTATGAAGCTGTAGAAGGTGTGAAGCCCTTTTTCTCTTTCTAATATCGTTTGCTTAAACATTGCGAGAGAGAAACAGAAAGATAATTTTCTTATAGGTGATAATTTTTTATTCTTTTTTTTTTAAGAGGAATTTTTGAGACATGTTACTTATGGAGAGCTTAGTTTTGAAAACATCTTTGTTGATTTCTAAAATGTATTGCATCTACGTTGAATTTAATCAATAGTTTAGTGTATTATATTAGTGAGCAAGTTAGTTGTGATGCATTCTGTGAAGATACTGACGAATTTAATTGAATGTGATTTATTCACGAGAATCAAAAGAAAGTTCAATGACATTTTCACATCAAGATTCTGATCCATCTGATACAGAGCAACGCCTTATCATCAGAAATTGCGGTTAAGATACATCTGAAAATTCTGTGGAAAGTGTTTGTGACAAAAATTTCGTAGAAAAGGAGAATTTTGTAATAGTGAAAGATATTGATACTGTAAACCAAATTCTTTCACTTATAGTGCTTGAACAAAGAATACATCAGTCAAAAACAAACGGCAAGACAAATTAAAAATATATTGAAGTAAAAAAAAAATTACTCAAACTATGACAGAAATGATTTGTAAAATAAATCAGTTACAATGTGCAGATGCACTCCGTGAATAGTTCCACTTATAACGCCGCGAGTTTTTGTTTTTTGTCTAACGTATTTTTCGAAGGAATACCTAAGAATAGCATAAGAAAATTACACATTCCTTTTTATTTTAATGATTTCAAATTTATTTTCTACGTGTTGGTACATCATGGAAAATTTTACAATTTCTGTATTTTGTGTTAATAAATCACAATTAACGCGATAATTCATACTATCACATATTCTTGGAAGAGAATTGGGAATAATCAATATTATTTATATATAACTGTATTTTTTGTGATTTGTCAATAAAAAATACAGAAATTGTAAAATTTATTATGCTATATCAACACAAAGAGAATGAATTCTCTATCACTACAATCATGAGAAGTAATATGTAGTATTCTAGTATTATTTCCAAATATTAGTTCTATTCAAAAAACTATAATTTAGTGTCATATTTCTAAAATATCCCCTAGAAATAGATATGCACTCACGACACTGGACAGGTAATAATAATATTTAACTTTTTCACCCGAAGCTATTTATCCGATCTGCGAGAGTTTGAAAATTATTTACAACAGAAAAAGTCGACCAAAATCAAGGTTTATAAATATAGAAGTTTGCCTCGTTCAACAAATTTAAGATGCGCATGCGCTACTTTATGACGTAAGCGCTAGACCTATAGCACTAGATAAAGCGCAGCAGACTCGTCCGCCATTTTGGAGCCCACTGTCAGTTGTTTGCCGTTTACCGATGTATGAACTTTAATATAATTCAGTGAAATAATTGCGAATGACGGGTTGTTTTGGGCCCAGTTGTATTATTCATTCAAGATACGGGTTCTGATTCTACAGATGAGTAATTTTTATTTCTCAATACATCATTTAGATGTGGAGAAATATATTCCGAGTTACCTAACCTCAATTTAAATATCGAGTTTACCTATTCTATTGTAAGGCCCAGTATTTCAGTGTTCGGATTACGAAAACTGTGAATTAATTTTCGTAGCAACGATTGTAAAAACAATTGTTACCATAGTAATTAAGCTTCATTCAAGTAATCTATAGATCAAACTGAACCTGAAACATTGGGCCTGAGAGGCTGATTGCATTATTCAGAGTAAATTTCAGCATTATTGCAAAAATATTTGTACTTCAGTAATGTTCTTAATGGTTTGCTACCAAATTGTCATAGTTTTCCGAAGTTTTGCAATATTGCAAATTATTTGTTAGAGCACTACATTGTTGTGAGAGGTTTGGGAATGAGGAATTTTGAAATTTCAAAAAAAATGAAACCACCAGCTAGAATTCCAAATGAGCTAACAAAAAAATACAAGAAGCAAGTAATTGTGTTTCATTCAATTTGAACTGTTTTTTGAATTTGTATTGTATTTTCTATGATTACCTTGAGTAATATCTTATAAGAAAAACTGATTCTTTTTTTGCTTACTATTATTTATTATTCAACCTGCTTTGACCAGAGCAGATATTCAGGTACTTACCTAGGTACCTATTTGTTACCATACTACCTACTTTCATTTCATAATTTGAATACTAAACATTTACAGATTTTGTGTAGAAAATTAATGCAAGCAGATAAATTCCTTAAAGAACAAGATGCACAGCTGCCTGCTACTTTAATCTTGTCATTATTGATCTAGAAATTTACATAATTAACACAAAATCATGAAAATAAGGATATTAAATGTTTCACAGATTTGTCAGTGGGCTCCAAGATGGAGGACGAGTCAGCTATGATTATCTAGTGTTGTAGCTAGACCCTTCACTCTCAGAAGAACATAATTTGGATAGGATAAAACACAGTGACATGCAGTTGAATTGAATTTCTGGATAATAAATATTTTTTTTTTTGCAAAATTTCTATGTCTGTCGATCATATAGAAAAAGAGAAGTATATTTTGTAGAATGACGAATGGTTTTATCTTGAAAAATGTTGACTTTTTTATTAAAAATAATGTACATAGGTACAAATTGTGATGAATTTTGGGAGAATGGGAATACGTGAACATAAAAAAAAATGTTAATCACACAATAAGTACGCAAAATTCGTAATTATAATCATATTTAAAATAGTGTGCATAAATTGGAAATGATATGACTGTAGCACCAGAATACAAATACTAGAAAAATTATAGCCTACATTAGCTATAAATTAAAAAAAAAATTGAATGTTTGTCACGTAAGAAATACGTAGAATAGTCAGCGATTTTGTCAATTATTTAGAGATATATGGGTTAAATGGATCAAATGAAGATAGCGCTACAGTGGACACAATGAAATGAAGAAAGACAGTGCATTTGGGAAGAAGTGTTTCTTCAAAATGTGAGAATACGAGCCACAGAGTTTCGCAGCCTCGCACACTCTCACTTATCGTGAGCGCGTCAGCTCACTTATTAGTAATACCAGATCAATCGAAATAGATATAACAATCAATTGGTGTAAAAATACTTCTTAAAATGCAACGGCGCCTTCCGTACTATATCATGATTATATTTATTGATTATGCATTATTTGAATGAATTTAATTTTGGGTTTCCATTTGGACACTTACATAATTTCTGAATTTCCAACTTTTCGAGAAAAGTTTCCAAAAGAACTAGATGCCATGGGAATCGTAGAACGATATGATGCCAGAATAAAATCTGATTCTTATTCTTGTACCTGGGATTCAATTTGATTCTGCTTTATCATGCTATAGAACTTTTAAAAATACTTACTTGGTCGTCCATGTTCCGTAAATATGGTTTCACCTGATCCAGATATGGTATTCAAATCTTCATCATCTGTGTGTTCGGGTCTGAAATCATGGTATTGAAATATCAGTCAATATATCATATACATATATAGAAGTTACTTATGCAATGAATAACGTCAATTATTATGAATTCAACCGTGATAATCAATGTATTTCCAATTTTAAATTGATTTTTGGTGAATTGATTCATTCGACTCACCTGTACTGGGAGTGACTAGAAGGTTTATAAGCTGGAAGAGCATTGGAAACATCCGGATCAACTTCATTCAAATCTTCGTTATACGGTAATTGTTCTTCATCTTCTTCATGTTGACCACTATCGGCATGATAGAAGTTGGATGTTGTGGTATCCTGGAGTATATTGTTTATTATACATTGAAATACTTGGATGTAAATAAAATCATAGAAATATTCCAGGTTTTGGGTTATCGCTAATAGATAACAAATATTGATGATAGCTCTGAATTAGAGTGGGAGTCTCATATTATTCCTACCTTTGATTTTCCAATTTTATCTACGGTTAATCAAATTTACCTAACAGAAAGTCACTAATTATGATTTCAGTGCTATATATGATGAAGGACATGTCTGTAGTCTACGTTATTGAAGTGGAACTTTTTAAGGGACACTACAAGTTTTGAAATTGAAAGTAAACTTGTAGAGCTAATAAAATCCGTGAGAGTGTTAAACTATTTTTCTCTATCTAATGACCGTCTCCTCGAACATAGAGAGAGATAGAAGCAAGAAGAGTATATTACTTATTGGTTAAGATCTTTCATTCTGATTTTCAAAAGAGAAACTTCAGTCTTCAAAACATTTTTGTTGATTCTATTAAATGTGTTATATTCACATGAATCTCATCAATAGTTTGGTGAATTATCTCCATGAGTCAGTAATTTGTGATGCATTCCAATTGCTGAGAAAGTATTTCAAAGAATTGGATTTTTCTCATATGATTCGAGAAAATTATTTATGAACTATATAATGAGAGAGTTGGACATTGTAGCAATAAATTTCCGAACAAATTAAATTTCTTATTATATTCATGACCAAGTATTTTGTGATGCATTGCAATTGCTGAAAAGATATTTTTTGCACGATTGGGCGTTCTCATATATTTACTGGCCCTCTATTTGAGGTGGTATGATATTTTACCAGCAAACTGTGGTTACTATGGTTATGCTGACTTACCGTCCATGGGCAACGGCGGTAAGTGAAAAATTGTGAATTTTCACCAAAAAATATTCATTCATTTATCTTTATTTGTAATTGAATACTCAGAATGAAATGTCAAACTTGACAGCTGCAAAATAGTTATTTATGTATTAAGGTCAATAAGTACAGTTTACCGATTGAGAATAATAGTTTGGAGGCCGAGCTTTGGCAAGGTCTCCAAATATTATACGAAATCGATACTGTACTTATTAACCGTGATGCTCACAAAATTTTTTGCACGATTGGAAGATCCAAAATATGTGTCCAAATTTTCTTCTTCAAATTATATTACTACTCATGATTGCTTATTCGCTGACAGCTGTCAAGTTTGACATTTTATTCTGAATATTAAATTACAAATGAAGATAAATGAATAAATATTTTTTTGTGATTATTTTTACCATTCAAATTTCGACCAATAGAATTGCACCATTCGACGTCACGTGGTACAACCTACACGGTTTTCAAGTGGAAATTTCTTGGAAATTTTGTCTGTTGGTTATATATACAAAACAAAGAATATTCAGCAGCGTTGATTCAGCATCTGTCAAACTGACAGACAGATTGAATGTGAAAATGAGCAGACTCAGAGTCGAGTCTCTGGAATATATTGATGAATTTGGATGGGAAAAATAATCTTCCGAATACCATTCGTGATTAAATTTAACCTGGTAAAATTTTTAGATTGTTACGAGAGCTTGCTACCAATTTATTTCGTGATATTGATCAAAAATCACTCGCTTGACAGCTCGTGATTTTTTTGTCAATATCACTCAATAAATTGCTAAGCAACAAGCTCTCGTAACAATCTAAAAAAAATTCCGGTAAAATTTAACCACTTATGATATTATATTACTTACCGCCGTTGCCCATGGGCGGTAAGTCAGCATAATCATAGAAAACACAGTTTGCCGGTAAAATCAACATACCACCTCAAATAGAGGGCCGGTAAACACATGAAAACGCCCAATCGTGCAAAAAGTACTGTACTGATTTCGCATAATATTTGGAAACCTCGCTAGAGCTCGGCCTCCAAATTATTATTCTCAATCGGCAAATTGTTCTTACTGACCTTAATACTTGAATAACTATTGAAGCATTAAATATTCTCAATGACATTTCAAGGAGTTATCCACATATTAGTATTATATAGAAAGGTTAGACAATGTAGCAATGAGTTATAAACCAAATCTCTATACTTTAATCCAAAATATTCTAGTGAAATTTGCACGTCATGATTCTGGTCCGTCTGATAGAGAACATTGCCTCAGCATCAGAAATCGCGTTAAAGGTATATTTGAAAAACTTGTGAGGAGTGTATTTGACAAAAATGTCAAAGAGAACGAGAAATCTGTTGCAGTCAAAGATATAGAAGCTGCAACTACATTTCTATCACTTATAAATGGTGATAAATAAGCGTCAAATCAAAATCAACGTGATTTACTTGTACATCATTTGATGTATACACAAATTCATTTAATCAAGCTTTCTGTCACTTCAGATTATAATTATTATAATTTTAATAATATTTTGACATGTACAGTGTCAAAAAAATCAAAACATTGACAACAGAATATCATTGCCTACCTTATCATTTAACTGATTGTTTCATACGGCAAATTCTGAATGTCTGTTATGCAGGGGCCACACTTACGTCTAATGCCATTGATTAAGGCGTTATGTGACAATTGATATATTGTCATTGACAATGTGTTCATTGTTAAACAACGCCTCAATTAATGGCATTAAGCGTAAATGTGGCCCGAGCATTATACATATAAACTGCACTTTCGGCTCAGCCGATTGATACAAAAATAGTAGATGACTATTTTGATGGTACAACAAGTCCAAAAACTGAATTTCAATATGCTATGGCTGATCATTCTAGATTTATACAAAAAATTAGAAAAAAGTTTCAAGTAAAGTGGCTTGGCCGATTCTTACAAAAATAGCAGATTATCATTCTGATACAACTTCAAGTTCAAATACTGAATTTCAACATCCTATGGTTGATCATTCTCGATTTATTAGAAAAATTTATTAAAAGTTCAAAGTAAAGTGCACTTCCGGTACAGACGATAATGCGAGGTGTACAACTAGATCCTATACCAGTCTTAAATACAAAATTTCAACATTATAAGTTCAACCAGTTTTGAGATTTGCGAGCTACGAACGAACGCACGAACGCACATCGAGCCAAGAATAGTCAGAATCGATTCAGGGATGCTCTAAACGGATATTTTCTTTAAAATCTCGATAGGTGAATTTTGTCGGTTTTACAATACTTTCTTGTAATGCCTGTATTACACGATACAATTTATTGACCAAGTTTTCTGTCAAGTTTTCAACAATTTATTGTCGAGCTCAAAAATATTTTGTACCATATTACACGATACAAGTTTTCGTCCAGAAAAGTCAGACCTTCCAACTTATAATTTTTGACGTAACTTCAAGAAGTGTGGTTAGAGAGAAAGTGTGAAAGTAGAGATAACAAAAAATTAATATACTGAAGGCAACTGTATATAAAATCATATTAATACTTTGTCAACACTAAGATTATGTTTGCAATGTTTGTCTTTCTTTAGATTAAGTCAAGTATGAAACGCGTGTTTCATTTGACGCGAAATAATTAATATGAGTAATGTTGGCAACGACAAAATCTCCCTAGAATACCCCAGAATATTGATGAAAAATGGATCCAGTTCTATTTCAAAAATAACTTGGTCAATTATTGGTCAAGAAAAATTTTTTGAAATTTTGGACATATTACACACAACAATAAATTGAAAGTCAACTTTTAAAAATTATTGACCAATAAATTGTATCGTATAATACAGGCATAATAATCAATTTGAGAATATTGGATGATTCATTTATAAATGTTATGTTATATAAGGTGTTTGATTGTGTTGGCATCATATTGTATAAGATACGTTGTATTTATATTAATGTTTGTTGCATGAACGGATTCATTATTGTTTTGTCTATAGAAGTGTAAATAATGTGTGATAATTCAAAAATTGATACAACTTGATATTTTTCAGTAATTTTCAATATAATATATGGGAAAATGCATGTTCTTTACTTATTTTAGTCCCTGTAACTTCAAGTTAAGCTTAAAAAATTTTTAAAAAATGAAAAATTCAAGGTGAAATCCTGAGCCTGAAGAATATATTATTCATTTTTTTATTATGAATTCAGGTTAAAAGCAAACATTGATTGGAAAATGGACGATTCTAGCTAAAAAATATCAAGCCCTGTCATAATGACAAAACTGCCAACTTCGAAATCTCTTTTGAATTTGATGAATTTATTGCAAAAAGAGATGCAGGAGAGCTTGTAATTGAAAACCAACAGAGTTGTTTGCCAACCAGGGTTGGGTTGGCTTCATTCTTGTGAATAGACTTTGTCGCTTCTTTAATTGAAAGTTTATAATGTGTATTCTCGTATTTACAATGTTAAGTTGATATCACAAATAATTGTCATCGCTATTCTTGTGTACATTTTGCTGATGATGAGAAAATTCATTCCCGAAACGTCTTTTTGCGTTAAATAAATATTATGAAAATTAAAATGGATCACTGAACGCCTTTTCCATTCTTTTGACTCAATTTCGGATCCTTCCGTGCCTTGAATGTAAATCGACAGATTTACTAGGTTCCGCAATATGTGGCTCTTGTATAACAGGTGACGTTTGTAGAAATTTATCTCAAATTTCAGTGCTAGAGCTGTCTTGCTCAGACAGTGATGTTGAAGATGTTTGTAATGTCAAAGAAGAAGAAGACAGTACAAATTTGAAGGAAAAAAAATGTATCAACTAATTCTTGTGTTTATTTATTGACAAAGTTTTACCTAGGTATTTTAAAAACTTCATATTGAGAACGCCATTTCAACTTTCACCATGTTCATGTTATCACCTATTCACACTTTCAAAATATGAAAATTAGATTTCAAAATATAGAGGTTGAAAATTTTTGGTTCATTCTAAATTGCCGACATATTGTATCCGCCATTTGAATCAGCATCCCAAAAAATATCTGGGTACCCATTTTCGAAGAATATTCATATCAAAATGAATTATTTTTCCAGATATATAACGTAAAAATCGAATTCATGATTCTAATTCCAAATTATTAAATTAGCTTACACTTTAGAGTAGTGAAAATTTTCCTAATGTTTTCTTCTCCCAATAAATACCTGAAAACAGAGGCGGATTGAATTTCGACAGCGCTCTAGGCTAGAACATCATGGGCGCTCCTCTTGCAGGCATATATTGAAAATTTCAATTGATAGATTAGTTCCATTATTACAAATATGTGAGAAGATAGAAACTATTGACGGTCAAACCATTAACCATGAAAACCCTATTTATTGATTTATATAATTCAGAAATGAATACTTTGCGCGGTGTGCGTAAGATGGCGATACTAGCGACTCACCAAAATGAAATCTAGTCAGTGCTACTATAAAAGTGGTTTTTGTTTTTAACAGGCGGTGCTACGCACCCAACTAACCAAGCTCAACGTGAAGTCTTCAATCCAATACAATGACGGTAGATGAAATCCAGCATGGGACGTTCAGTGCACCTTTCGTTATTGTCTCGGATTCAAGATTTTACATCGAGCTGTCTCGGACTACAGATTTTACGACGAGCTTAGTAAGAACGGGCGAAGACCGATTGTTAGTTGGGTGCAAAGAACCACCAGTTGAAAAAAACACGGTTTTAGTGCCCCTGGCTAAATTTAATTTAATTAGGGAGTCGCTAGTATCACACAATATACAATTATACATGTTATATTTATATAGATTGATAAATAAGATTTTCAAGGTCAACCGAGCTTTTCATATTTGTAAAGCTGAAATAAATACTCTTCACAACAAGTTTCAACGAAATCAGAGGTGAAGTAGTACATCGACAGTTTAAGAAACAAGTAGGATACAACAAGGAAATTTGTGGTCTTCGTGCCTTCTTCTATGGGGAACGTATGTGACCATGCATGTGTAGTTATTGTGAATATCATAGATAATTACTGGATAATTGTTTTTCATCATCAACTATGAACAAGCTTAAGAGCAATCAAGTAGATGGGGCGCGCTTCAGAAGCTTTCTGGACTCGCTCCAGAATACAATAGTTTTTTTCATATTGTGTCTAAGTAGGTACGTACTCGTTTACAAATTAATTTTATCAATTAATTTTATCAATTAATTTTCTCCCATGTTATTATTATTCAAACTATTTTTTTCTTTGTTTAAAATCTTTCACGCGCGCTCCTTCGTGATCACGCGCCTCTAGGCAAGTGTCTAGTTTGCCTTAGGGATAATCCGCCACTGCCTGAAGACCTAATTTCAGCAACATCACATTTTATGAGAGATTTTGGTCTCGATTTGTCTTCAACAACTGGACTACTATCGTTCATCTAAAAAATAACAATAATAATATGAAATATGCTTGATCTTTATGAAGTTTGAAGAGGAAAACCGACGCGTTCTTGTATACGTGTATGTTGATAACACTTTTCAAATTATCTAATATTGGGTATTCCACAGCCTGAATTGAAGATGAAATTGACAAGTGTAAGTGTTTGTCATATCTTGTAAACTTTGTACAATTTATTGAACAATTTGAAGTACTTAAAATTGATGGAGAAATTGACAGATGTGAAAGAGGCTTGACAATTGCTAAAGGCATGTCATTTAAGATGTTATCTAGCATGTTTCTCAGTAATAATAAAGATAATTCTTTAATGTACTTCTATGCATATAAAAGTAGGTTTTATTAGACGAAATAGCACACCATACATTTATAGAAAATTTCTGTTGCTATCCTCCAGCACACACTAAAATCGGGTTCTCTTGGCTTCAATAATATGTATTTCTCCTGTTAAACATACCATCATTTGGAAAGTCACCTTCATCGACCTAAATCATATTTTTCGCAATATCTCTTACTTAATCAATGAATTAATGAATAAATTACAAAATTCTACACGTCGCTTATGATCGCCAGGAAAAAGGTGTTGAACATTGTGTAATTCAATAATCGAATTGACGTTTAATAATGAATACAACAGATCAAAGCTTCGCTTGTTCCATTTATTGAATTCATAGCACTTTGATTCTCTTGCTTAATAATTGAGTAAACTACAAAATTCAACACGTCGCTTATGATCGCCAGAAAAAAATGTGGTGAACATTGCGTAATTCAGTTTTCAATTCAATTCTTGTACAAATAATCGAATTTACGTTCAATAAATCAATACAACAAATCAAAGCTTCAATTATTCCATTTATTAAATTCATAGCACTTTGATTGCTAACCGATCTGAATTAAATTTATGTAATTTTAGAACACATATTCGTCATAAATTTTTATGTAAAGGTAATATATAAATTTATTGGAATCAGAATGAAATTCTCTTTCGAATAAATGGATAAGAATGAGTTATATTCATTTCTATTTGGAATCAAAAAGATTTATCCCACTTATTGAGAGCCACTAGACGAGATTTTTTTCCCAATATTCTTGTAAAATGGTACTTCTTTGCTAATTTAAGCAACATTGTTATTTGTAGATCCCTGTGAATGTATGAAATGTATTTTGTTGGCTGAAGGGTCTGTGTAAACACAAAAAATGAAATTTTCTTGTACAAGAAATATCTATTTTCTACATTCAGCGGACGTTTCGATGGCGTAAACCAGCCATCATCATCAGCTGAAATAACGAAGCAACATCTCACAAATGAAGAGCCAAAACATAATATAAAATGAATCTCACCAGAAATGAATGCATAAAATTCACATTCATGTAAACTAATAGTCCATTTTGTTACAAAAATAAACAATAAAACACAGAGCAGCAAACAGAGAGTTTTGGACTATACTAAGCATTCCTTGTGTTTGCTGCTCTTTGTTTTATTGTTTATTTTCGTAGCAAAATGGACTACTAGTTTACATAAATGTAAATTTTATCTGTTAATTTCTGGTAAGATTTATTTTATATTATGTTTTGGCTCTTCATATGTGAAATGTTGCTTCGTTATTTTAGCTGAAGATGATGGCTGGTTTGCACCATCGGAACGTCCGCTGAATGTGAAGAATAAATATTTCTTCTACAAAAAAATCTCATTTTTCGAGTTTACACAGATCCTCAAGCCAACAAAATACATTTCACCAGTTTAAGCAACTTCATAGCTCCTATAGTTCTCGAAATAGCAATGATGGCCAATTCAAATTGAACACTTGTATGTACCAATCAATGACGTATTATTAAAGTAGACCCAACGCGTCCTATGGCAGTCCACAGTTTGTTGTGATGTTAGCACTTACAAGGTGAGGGGTTCTGAGAAGCGAAGGGAGTAAACATGCTTGTTATGCGGTTTGCCTGCTTTTATTTATGTTTGAGAAGTGCGCGTCTATATTCTGTACTGTATGGATATATTTGTTAAATTAGAAGTAATAATATATTAATTGATTCAAAATAAAAAAAAACTAGATTTTTCCGACATCTCATAATCGATATTTTTTCAAATGAAAAACGCAACCTGCGATACTACGATGTTTACCCTCCTCACCCCACTGTTTACTCCTGCATCACAACAAATGCCACGTGCTGGGTCTACTGTTAATACGTCATTGGTACCAATACATACAAGTTGAACAAATGAAGAGAGATTTGTTTTATAATTCATAGTCACATAGTTCAATATTTCTATATTATATGATGGATTATGATCCCTGATTATATTAACCTATGGGCAGAGCTGGGCAGTAGTTAGCTACAAAGGAGTTGAATTGCTAATCAAACTACTTTCTGAAAAAAATGGTTGTAGTTGGAATATTTTTTTAAAAATGTGGTATGGTTGGTAGTTTTTACGAAATCATTAAAGTAGTTGATAGTTTGAGGAGCAACTTCTTATTCAAATACTTTTTAGAAATTCAATCACTTCCTTATATTTGAGCTTTTGATAATTCAACTACTTGCCGATAGTTCAAATAATTTTTATAGTTTAACTGCTTTTTGGTAATTTTTACTTTTTCTCTAATAAATCTTTAATTTTGACCTGAACATACGTGTTAGAACAAGTTTCGTCTTGGATTCAGTCACTACAAGTGATGCATTATTACTTTTTTATTTTTTGATATTCTTTTGAACTGAGAGGTTGTTTTTTCATACGACCTACGGTGCTCATCATTTATAAGAATTTCCAGATCTTTTTTCAATTAATGAACATTCAAAAAGTGCGATAACAGTAGCTGTTCTAATTCCAAACAAAAAATTGCGCTGTATTCTAGTCGAGAAGTGAGTTTTCTGACAAAAATAGTTCTAAGAGTCTAGGATTTTTGGCGCCAACAAAAATTGCAATTGGTATTAACAAAAAATGGAAGCAAAGAGTCGCTTAGCTTCCGTGCAATAACTCCCAAACTATAAGCCATAGTGAAAATCGAAAAAAAGATTCTTGAAGAAGAGGAAATTTTTAATGAACATGAATCACTTTCTAATCTCTATCTGTTTCAAATTATTGTTGAGAATAGGACTCCAAGCAACCTTTATAGTATAAGCGTACAGGCTTATGTAGAGACGATACCACATAAAATAGCTTTTTTATAGTATTTAATAACAATTAAAAAATTTTAAAAAATCATGGTGTCATCTTAAAACTTGAGGGAATAAAATTTTGTCTGAAAAAATAATTTTAAATAAATTTTGAAAGAGGGTGAGGCTGTTGTAAGATAAGTAAATTTTTTCGAACCTCCGTTTTCATCGAGAGCAACAAAAAATGCTTAAATAATCCGTCTATAAATTTTTCGCTTCTTGGAGCTTTTCTTAGATGTACACTCAACAAGATTACGTCATATAAGTGCTCAAAGGTAGCTAATCTTATTCATTATTAATTTTTAAAATTGACAAACAATGAAAAATGTTGTCGAAAAAATTTTTTTTCAGTAGGTTTTATGCTGCTTGTTTTATGTCTAGCAAAGACATTTAGAAACCTTGCCTTAGATTTCTTCAAACCATTTGTTCATATTTTTTCAACGAACAAATTAACATGTTTAATATTTGAGAGAAAATTTTTCTTCAGAATACATAATGATAAAAAAAATCCATAATCAATTCTTTACACATTCACCATCTCAATTCAAATCTGAATATATCGTAAACTATTGATGCTAAAGACTCAGAAAAAAATTCATTCGATAGTGAAATAATAGATCTACAAAATTGTCTCGGTAGATAATATTTCTAATGGCCGGTTTTATAAAAGACCAAGTAAATTTACTCTTAAAGTAAATTTATTTAATTTAACAAATTCTAATCAGTTTGAGCTTCCTTATGACAACAAGATCATTGCTGTCAAATAATCGACTGTCATTTAACAGAGTAAATTTTATTTACTCTGGAAGTAAAATACTCCGCCCTTTATGAAACCGGGCATAACTGTATTAATTTAGGAGATATATGCATAGTAAGATAAAGAGAATGGAATTTTTTTTATGAACAAATGCATATAAAAATTGAACCATGGTAGACACAGACTCAACAAAAGCTCTGTTGGGAAGATCAACTGATGCTCTAAGAATGAGTCCGGATGCTGTTCACAGTATCTTCTTCAGGAAAAAGATACAGCAGTTTGTTAGTTGACAAATCCAGTAGCATGTTATATTCACAAATACTTTGAAAAATAAGAAATAAAATTGCAGCATTTGATTGCATATATTTGTTTTCGTAATTTTTTGTAACTTGAGAAAAAAAAATGTCAGTGATAGATTATAACTAATAGGGAACTCGATAGTCAATGAAATAATTATTAGTGAATGAAAATAGTTATTTTTGTATAAAGTGTGCGAAGTGAATGCTTTTTTTTGCGCGTGAGAATGTTAATTTTAATCGAGACCATAAGGTCGAGATAACAAATCCATTCGAAAGCGCAACAGAATACAATCACTTCGCACACGAAATACAAACAATATTTTCTCGCTAAATGTTAAAAAAAAAAAATCAACAATAATTATTGTTTTATTCAGTAAAATGTAGGAAAAAAGTACAAACTATAATTAATTTGCAGTCACCTGGGTATTGTAACCAAGAGTGTGCGCATATGTTGTTTGATAAATAAAGAACTGTCAACAATTAGTTTTTATATTCAAAAATAAGTAGTTTTGTGTACAGATTCATATATTTTTTTTGTTAAATACCTGTTTGCTTCTATCCTAGTAGCATTACGAAACTAAATTATATTAGATTAGGTTGCAAAAATCACGAACTTTGCGTATCTATAACAATACAAAAATATCATGTTTTTTTGACAGTTGGCGAAAAATATATTTTTTATGCGATTATAACAAAAAAGGTATTTCTACGGCCCTTTTTGCGGCCGTGAAGTTCCACTTTTTGGTACACATCTGTTAAATTTTACTTTTTGGGACTGATCTGTCAAATATTACTTTTTTGGGACTGATCTGTCAAAAACTATCTCATAAACACTTCATCTCTGCCTAAATGCTCTGCTTGATAGAAGATTTAAGGGTGCGTTCGAAGTAGTGCAGGTAGTCTGCCAGCAGTTATAATTTTTTGTCAAAACTAACTTAATTATGATTAGGTTCATCAATTTTAATTAAATTGAAAATACAGCTTTTATAATGTTCTAGTAGAATTACTATTTTTTGTTGCTAACAAATCTCCATTGAAAGAGAAATATTAGAAAGAATATATATTTTTTTGCTATTCACCCAATTAGATAGACATTCTACTGGGTAATAATATTAATTTTCACTTGGTGAGAGAAAGATTTGAATATCATTACCTCGATTTGAATGGATTTCGACAAAAGAAATGAGTTTTCCACGTACAAAAATAGCGAAATAGTTCGACTACTCTCCGCTCTATTATCTCGGCGTAATTATAAAACTTCAAAGATTGAAGGAGCTAGGAGCGGAAGGAGCTTAGGTAGTTAATTTATAGTTCAGGACAGAGGCGCAAACAGAGATTATGTATATTTTGAACTAGGGATTGCTGACTCTGTTCGTAATTCACTTGGCAAATGGAATATTTAGGTGTTTTTTTAAAATTGGAATTTCTGTTTTTAAAACTCTTTTGAAAATAATTATTGGCACTTTTATTCACTATATGATTATAATTTTAGAGTTTTATCGTTTATTTGAGAGCTATAATCAATTAATGACTTAAGGCTACGTTTCAAGCCCTCTACAAATAAATGCGGTCAATGTTGAAAGTAAATTTGAGTAGCTGACTTATTTTCGGTCAGAAGATGTCTCTTACTAATGAAAGAAATTTCTAGAAATCTGTCAATTTGAATACTTCTCTTTAACCCCTCACATCTCTCGGAAAACCCTAGGTCGATTTTACGACTCTGACCACAAACCGTAGAGCAGGTAGATTTTGTGAACTGAGGCAAATTTGTAAGATATGATAATATGACAAATGTTTGTCTAATTCTGGTCTGTTAAAGTCATAGAAGACCGATGACAATCACAAAAAATCTAAAATTATATTACCGAGAGGTCTTTCAAAATGACTGATTCAGCGTTTTTTGTCATCTACATGTTAGAAATAGATTAATTTGATTTGGAGAAAAGCACACACACAAAAATAACAAACTCTCAACTATACATTACGTGGAAGTCCTCATTAAAGCTATGTTTATCGTGGAAGCAGTGGTCTCTAAAACTGTTGTATTTGTTCCCTTGATTATCGGATCTATCCAAGTACCGATATAGTCATTATTCAGTTTTAATCCGAAAATCACTTTCACTGGAATCTAGGAAAAAAATTCCCGAGAAATAAAACCCCGGAAAAATCTCGGAAAAAAGTCCCCCAGGAAAAAAAACCCTCGGAAAAAAAAGTCCCCTGTAATAGAATTCAAAAAAAATTCATGTAACGAATATTATAAATTAGGTATATAACGTGTTTTCAATATGTTTGATAATAAATCCAACAGTTATAAACAACAATTTTATATAACGTGTATAAGTTTTATTCATCTATTAGCGTCAATAATAATATAGTGGAGTAAAACATTTACATACATTTAAATTTTGTGCATGTTTAAGGGACGATCTCAAGAAAAATTTTGTTTTTTGAAAAGTTTCCAAAGATCACTAGATAATGACAAGAAACTGATTATAGTCGATTGTCTATTTAGTGAATAATTCCTGAACTGTCGCGAATGGAGAAGAAGGTTTCAAGTAAAAAAGTTGAATATTATTATTACAAGACAGTAGCATACGTGAATATTTTTATCGTAAGACAGATTTTTCAAATACGACACAAAGTTAAAAATTTTCAAATAGAACTAATACATAGAAATAACAGCAAAGAGATACATATTTTTTTCTGGTTTCAATAATATGAAATCTAATATCTTTGTGTTGGTACAACATGAGAAATTTCACAATTTCTGTATTTTATGTTGACTTATATTTAATGCCTGAACTTATGCTAATACCTAGCCTTCATATTTACGAATAATATAAAACAATTAAAAATAAGGAATATGTATAAATGTTTTATTCCAATATATTATTATTGACGCTAATAGATAAATAAAACAGAAGACACTTTATGTCTGTATTACATTGTACATTACGCGTTAATTAGAATTGTTCATTACTCTAGGTTTTATCATCAAACATAATGAAAACACCCTAATATATCCAATTTATAATATTCGTTATATTAACTTTCTTCGGTTTTCATCACATAGGGCTTTTTTCCAGGGCTTTTTTTCCTGGGAGTTTCTTTTCCGGAGCTTTTTTCCGGGGCTTTTATTCTGGGGTTTTAATTCCCGGGGTTTTTCTCCTGTTACCTTTTCACTGATAGTGATTATAACTGTATTAAAGAAAAAATTACCCTTGTTTACTGGGAACTATAGGCACAGCCTAATATATCAACTTGTGAGTAAATGAACTTTGCATGTGTTGGATTTACTGTACGATAATATAATAAATTTGTTTTCGAATCGGATAATATTCAGCAAATATCAATTTTCGGTATTCTTACATTTGATGAAAATGTCAATTTTTGATTGTGATGGTGAAACAGCTTCTACCTTTAACTATTTAAATATGTATATAATTCTGAACACGTGAGATTATTCATTCTGCAACTAGTTGAAGTATAGCATATTCTATAACAAGTATTTAAATGACCTTAGTTCCACAAAAGCAAATGGTTTGTAATCCGAACTGAGGTTCGTGAGTGTGGAATACGCCATTCCAATGCATGTTGTAGACTATACTTTCTTTAACAAGGTTTTGGAAACTCACCAATATTTCAAAAGAAACTTTGAAAATCATGAAATGTCAAACGCAAAGCCAGAAAAGAATATCTGAATTATTGAGAAGTAATCATAGTCACCAAAACTAACAGCTTCTGATTCATCGAAATAATTCAACACGGTAACAGAATATTATTCTTACACGACGTGTGGAATGTCACCAGTTCCAGCATAGTTTTGATTATGGAATATCCAAATTCCAAAAAAATGTTGAAGAAAAAAAGTTCTGTTCACACTGATACCATTGTGTTATAGTTGTGTTTTTACAGAAGAAATTTTAAAGTTTATTTTATTAAGTTACCATTATTACATTGCTTCATTATACATACATACATATAAATCAAGCCTTCTTCTCAAAATAAGGTTGGCATAAACCCCATTTAACATTCAGCCGACAATCGTTCTTCGCCAAATACCCCTGTTCATACATACTTCTTTCGCTTCATCCACATTTATTATTCTATTCATAAAAGCTCGTTTATTCTTTCACTCCGAAACTATTTCTTATGGAACAAACCGGCAAACATATCCATCCATCCACAAACTAGCCGCCCACGCCATCTTTCATCTTCAATTTCACCAACATAGATCTTTTTCAAAAATCTTTCATTTGTCATTCGTTCCCCATGTTCGAACCAACACAACTGACTCATGCCAACTTCTTTCTTTCTTTTATCATGTAAATCATCATTTGGAAATATCGAATTCACATTGCTTTCAAGTATATTTTGAGCATGAAATAGTTGTGTGAAAATTATGATATTCGACTTGTATACAATATCTGTATTTCATTCAGATGATTAAAACACTCGTCTTCAGCTCATGTTAGCATTATGCTGGGAAGAAGTCTCAGTTATACATTCTTTAAATATTCTACTATTGTCTGATAACCGATTGCCAAATGGAATATAGGAAAATTTGAAATTATCGAGGTAATATTCAATGATATTCAAATGTTTCTTTCACCAAGTGAAAATTAATATTATTACCTAGTAGAATGACTAATCTAATTGGGTAAATAGCAACCAAAATAAATTGAGAAATATATTTTATTTGTTGTCTTGACAATTTTGTTTATCCTCATATTTCTTTACACCTGAAAAAGGTAGCACTTTGCTGTCGAAACTTTGTGTTTCTAATCATTTTTATATACATAACTCTTCCAAATAAAACATATTCATTAAAAAATTAGTTCTGAAAAGTTTTTTCCTTCATTAAAATTGATAAACCTAATCATAATTGAGTTAATTTCGACAAAAAATTATAACTGCTGGCAGACTTCCTGCACTACTTCGAACGCATACTTAAGAAACAGTTTTCGCCGAAATACATATTATATATTCTTCCGTCAACCTATATAAATTTAGTTCGTGCAATTCAAGAAATTGATACGCATTTTTTCATAAATGTCTCTCTGATATAAGACAATAAAATAAAACAATTTCAACGGCAACTAAGAATTACAATTGCAATGATTTAGAAATAAATAGACAACATTTTGTGATTTTGAATAATTTCGTGATGATCGCTTAGAAAACGTTGTGTGCACCTCGGCCTACAGTTCTTTTTTACTCTCACCTGAATTGCAGCCTCAGCTACACTTCGGCCGCAACCGCAAACAACAGATTCGACCAAAAAAGATATCCTTTAAGGCCTTGATACACAAATAACTTTTTTTGCTGTTCTATGGAGAACTGCCAGCTATTATTTCTAGAGAAGAAATATTCTTGCCACTCATAATTTAGATGATGGATATATGAAAAAATTATTTTAAAACATAGGAATTTTTTTTTTTTGAGAAAAGAAAATTTCCAATCAATATATACTCCAACAAATCGAACGGTGAGACAATTTTTCTTTCAAATATCGAACATGTCAATTTGTCAATGGAAAAATATGAACATTTATTACATTAGGAGGTAAATCACAGACAAAAAAATTTTTTGTCGGTGATTTACTTCCTAATCTCTTCCACTTCACGATTTGAGCGTCTCAAAATTATCAATATACATTTATTACATTTTTCGTTTTTACTTACTTGTACAAAGTAACAAGTAAGTATTATGAAACCGACAAAATTCACCTATCGAGATTTCGATGGAAATATCTGTTTTGAGCATCCCTGAATCCATTTTGACTATTTTTGGCTTGATGTCGGTACGTATGTTCGTGCGTGCGTGCGTGCGTGCGTTCGTACGTGCGTGCGTTCGTACGTGCGTGCGTTCGTACGTGCGTGCGTTCGTGCGTAGCTCGCAAATCTCAAAACTGGTTGAACGTATAATGTTGAAATTTTGTATTTAGGGGCGGCTGCACAATAGCCCGAGAACGGGAACGGCAACGGGAACTTGAACGGGAATGAACTTGAACAGTGTATTTTGTATGTACACATGCACAATAAGATTCCTGGAATGGAAAGACCAAGGTCGGCCGGGAATGAAAACGGTAAAGATGGTCAAGATTTAAGTTTCCCGTTCTCGGGGTGTTAAACAACCAATGAGAAACAAGCGTGACGTCACTGTCCATTATTCTTGAAAATATGATTGTTGAGAGTTTGGTTTATTTACTCTTGTTCTTGTGCTCTGACTGCACTGATTTTTCTTGTTCCACTAGGTAATTTCATGTGAATGGGCTGAATTGTTTCCCAAATAACTTCGCAAGTCTCATATATCACTTTGGAAACTGTTGGATTTCCAACTCTAAACAATTAACTTAAATTTTGAAAAGAACTACCATGTGCCAGATATTTCAAAGTCATAGCCAAGATAGATATTCTCTTCTACTTCTCTTCAATAATTTTGGCCTTAATAAGCTGAGAAGTTTATTAAAACATCGCACGTTCATTCTGGTATATTCAAAGAACATTTCATGGTCAGCTTCCTTCATATGCCTAAATATGTTTACGAATGCTCCTCTTGTATTTCTTTCAAGATTAATTGGTCTAATCCACCACCTAGAGAACAAATTTTGATTCAATAAAGAGTTTTATGGAATGTGCATCATCGTACCTCCTGTTTTGATTTTCTAATTGTAGATAATTATAAAAAAGTATTAAAAATGCCATGAAAACCTATAACTCTTCGTCATCCATATTTAAGAATATTTAAATAACTATATAAAAAGTCAGGTTATCTTTCAAAACAGTGTTCTCGGTCTTTCGCGTGCTGCAATTGTGCATCTGGTCGGCGTTTACGTTCCGGTTGTCGTTCTCGATAGCTTTCCGTTACCGTTCTAGTTCTAGTTCTAGTGTTATTGTGCAGCCGCCCTAAGACTGGTATATGGTCTAGTTGTGCACCTCGCATTATGATTCCAATCGTCTGTACCGGAATTGCCCTTTACTTGAAACTTTCTTCGAATTTCTCTAATAAATCAAGAATGATCAACCGTAGGATGTTGAAATTCAGTAGTAGAACTTGATGTTATATCAGAATGGTTATCTGCTATTTTTGTAAGAATCGGTCAGACCAAAGTGCACTTTAATTGAAACATTTTTTGGATTTTTTGCATAAATATAGAATGATCCGCCATAGCATATTGAAATTTCGTATAAAGAGCTTCTATAACATCTTATTGTACATCTTGCATTATGATTGCGATCGGCTAAGCCGGAAGTGCACTTTACTTCTGACTTTTGTTTGATTTTCCGCATTAATCCAGAATGATCAGCCGTAGGATACTGGAATTTAGCATTTGAAATTACTGTAGCATCTCAATGGCCATCTTCTATTTTTGTAACAATCGGCTAAGCCGTAAGTGCACTTTATATAGCAACTTTTTGAATTTTCCGCATAAATTCTAAACAATCATTCTTAGGTCTAGTTGCATGAACGTGCATTAAGTAAAGAGTTCTTCAAAACTGGACAATATCAAATCGAATATATTCGTCAAATCAGTTACTTAGCATTGCTGTCAAAAATTCGATTTGATATTGTTCACTTTTGAAGAACTGTTTAGTTAAGGAACGTTCATGCAACCGAGCATTAGAGTATTTGAATTTTGTATTGGGCACTTTATAATATCTAGTTATGCATTATGATTGCTATCGACTAAACCGGAGGAGCACTTTATTCGAAGCATTTTTTGAATTTTCCGCATAAATCCAAAACGATTCAACGTAGATCGTTAGAATTCAGTATTTAGGACGATTGTACCGTCTAGATGCTCATATCCTATTTTTATTGAGATCCGCCTAGCCGGAAATGCACTTTACTTGACAGTTTTAGGAATTTTTCGCATAAATTCGAAACGAACAGGTATAGAATATTGAAATTTGGTATTTTAGTCTGCTGTAGCATCTGAATGATTACCTACTATTTTCATAACAATAGACTGAACCGGAAGTGCCCTTTAGTAGGAATTTATTTTTTAATTCTGCGCATAAATTCAGAGCTTCTGGTAGTCGTAGAATTTTGTAAATCAGTATTAAGGAATGTTGTAGCATAAGAATGATGGCCTACTGTTTTCATAGCAACCGACTTGGCTGAAAGCGCATTTTACTTGACAGATTCTTAAATTCCAAAACGATTAACTGTGGAATGATGAGATTTTGTGTTTGATTATATATATCCAATGATATATATATATATAATCAAACACAAAATCACATCGTATTATATATATATCCAATAATGTACATGTAACTCACGTGATGTCCATGTCAGATTTTTTTTTGTCAATTTTAAAAATTAATAATAAATAGGATAAGCTTCTTTTGAATACTTTTATGACGCAGTCTTGTTATGTGTACATGTAAAAAAGGCTTCAAGAAGCGAAAAATTTATACACCTATTTTTTAAACATTTTTTGTTGCTGTTAATGAAAACGACGGTTCGAAAAAGTTTAGTTAGTATACAAAAGCCTAACTCTCCTAAAAATTAATTTGGATTTTTTCTCCAAAAAACTTCATTCTTCTAATTTTCTTAAATCTCTAAATTGTTATTCAATACTATGAAAAAACTAATATATGTGCTGTCGTCTCTGAATAGCCGGTGCGCTCATACTATAAAAGTTGCTTGGAATCCTATTTTCAACATCAAATTGAAACTATAAAAAATACAGATAGAAATTAGGCAGCAATAAATGTTGATTGAAAATTTTCTCCTCTTCAAGAATCGTTTTTTCGATTCTCACTATGCCTCATTGTTTAGGAGTTATTGCAAGAAAGCTAAGCGACTTTTTTGTTAATAACAATTGCAATTTTTGTTGGCGCAAAAAATCCTGGAAATATCTTTTTCTAAATTCAATTCCGAATTGAATTAGCTATTGCTCATATTTTTTGGACTCTTAGAACTATTTTATTTAGAAAACTCACTTCTTGACTAGACTATTGGTTTAATGCTATATAAGATGATGATACAAAAGCTGACATCAAAATTATAACAGATATGATCATAAATCAGGCATATAAATACTTAGTTCGGATGCACATACTACCTTGAAAAATCAGAAAGCTTCTTAACAAGAAACTATTACACACAAATTTTCTGATTTTGGCGAAAATGTCATCATGTTTGGATGTAACGCTAATGTATCCGTGAAGCATAACGCAATATAGTCATTGAAAAATAAATTGAAATTGGAACACCTAAAGTATTCAAACGGTGACTGGAAGAATTGAGATTTTTGAAGACTATAGAATTTAAAAGAACTATTTTTGAAGCATAATACATGTTTACCATCGTCAGCACCAAATAAGAGATTATTTTCATTTGCATCATGTATAAATGCACCACGAAGACATGCTCTATCGGATTAGCTAGATCAAAAATTAGTAATCATGAAATCTTATTGTCAACTACTTTTATAATTTGTTTTTGGAATGTACCTACTTCATTTATATCATTTTCTCATTTTTTCCTTTATTCTGTTTTAAATTTCATGTAATAAAATTAGTTGAATTTATTATAGATATTTCAATTATTTCGAAGTAATTAGCAGAGTTGTTGAAAAATAAATAGCTAATTACAAAGTAGTAAGTAATTGAACTACTTTTCAACGTGAATAATTGATTACTGAGTAGATTCGAATACTTTTTTATCATGTAACTGATAGTTGTAGTTGAATATTTATTGTGGCAATTATTGTGCTGAATCTGCTGTTAGTTCTAAATAAATCAATGCATTTTCCTAACAAAAATCCTTTCTTCGATTCTTTGCTATGAGTCTAATAGATTTTGGATACACTGATCAAATGCAGTACCAAGGATTAATTTGCTCTGATCATAATTTTTCCATTTAAACTCGGCAAAGCTCCAAAAGAAACGCATAAGATTTCTGGTATATTATAAAAATACGCTGTGATGTTTCATGATCAACTCCAAATCGGTACTGAATGTTCATTACTTTTGATCTATGGCTGAACGTACTATTGTAAAACAAAAAGTTGTACGTTCACATAGCAAAGTATAGTTTTAAATATGTGTAACAGTCTTTGCAATTCTTATATCTTAATCGTACCACAAATTTTTCTTCAAAAGTTAGAAAAAATTATAAGATATCTTACATAATCCTCGGTGAACTCCTGTTGTCCTTCATCTTCATTAGAATTCCTCTTTTCCCTGGAGCTTTCTTTTTTTTCTTCTTCTTTTTTGTCCCACCAATCAAAAAGCCCACGTTTTATCCTGTGCACAGTTTTCGTGAGCCAGTGCTGTGGTTCTTCCTCTTGTTCGTGAGTCTCTGCTGGAGAAAATTCTTCTTGCAGAAGTTGTTTCGTGTGACGCTTATACCTCCTCACATCTTCTCTGTGTAATTTTGTAAATTCTAATTCTCTAACTACAGGATCGTCTATATCGAATACTAGATCAGAGTCAACCTGGAAAAAAAAGCATCATCAATGAAGGAAGAATTTTTAAAACATTCTGCTGAATATTCTAGAACTGGCTGTCCGCATATGAATGCTTTTTTTGATATCGATGAAAAAATTACAATTATTCACGCGGGATAAATGCGGATACCGCCTGTAATAGCCCTGTGCATTTGACATTTTCTATTATTATATTCTAGGGTTGAACAATCCAATATAATTATTGACTACAGGAATGGGAAAAGTAATAATAATTGACAGCACTAGGGCAACCGGTAGTTCTATGCTAAAGATATTTTTTGCTGCTCTATTCTAGGATTAATCGATCTGATTGACTCCCGCATAAAAAATTAATAATAGTAGCATATTCCACACAAACATATTGATGTGCCTTTTAGGGTTATAATTCCAAAAAATCCGGTATTAGTAGTTATCTTTGTCATGATAGAAGCGAAGGGTTGAAATTTTGGAGTTTCAAATCTAGTGTTCTGGTCTTTCAAATGATAAGTATTTATATAGACAAATTTGGAACTAAATGAAGACAAAAAAAATAACTATGATTAAATTTTCTGCACTACTTATTGAGATATAATTTAAAAGGACTATTCACACTGCAGAGTGAGTCTTCCTTTGATGATACTATATCAGAAGTTTGCACACAAGCGTCAGCAACAACTGTTCCAAATTTCAACTTAGTTGGATGAACGATGCGCAAACAATTAGCTATCCGACACGACTCGCACACTACCAATGACACGTTGATGTTTCTATGTCATATACTTCCACGCAAGTGCCAACAATACGAGTCGTGCGCCACTTATCGTACGATAATGATGCTATCTCAGAGATCTTAAAGCAAGTGTCATCAAAAAACTTACATAGCTTCAACTTGATCGGATGAACGATGCGCGAACAAATGGATATGTCACTTATTATACGTTGATAATACTATGTCAGAAGTTTTTATGCAAGTACCAACAGAAACCTGTTAAAATTTTCAACTAAATCGATTCAGTAGTTTCAAGATTAGCCCAAATCAACAGACAGATAGGCCGACAAAACTTTGGAAAATCGTGTTTTCGTTTAACCATCCTATAAATAACCATCTGTGATTTATTTAGAAATCACAGACAGACACTTCAATTCTATTTATAAGTATAGATATTAAATATTTCTATTGGAAATATTTTGAACAGATTTTTCTTCGATTTGATATTTTGATTGCAAATCTGACTATACATATTGATGCAATGATAGACTTGATAGTTTGACTGTTTTAAAAAAAAAAAAAAAGTTTGGCATGGTTGCATCCTTGCATTGAATAAACTGAACTACCTTGACAATCTAACTAATTGTATCAGCTGTCAAACACAAATCTCTATCAGTAACTTGATCATTTCACGAGAATTCATATTTGAGGAACCTTTTTTTGTGAAAAATAATATATCTACATATATAAAAGCGACATCAGACAAAAAAATGTGAGAATCTTTACACTTTATGGATGCTATTCAGGCACCAGATCACGCTTTTCTATAGAAGTCTTACAGTTCTAAAACTTTTGAGGAGCCTTGCGAAACGTCAAGTGGAATGAACGAACAACGAGATAATCCATCCGCTCGAAATATTTTCAGCAATCAACGTTAGTTACGGTAGTCTACGAAACATTCTAACTATATTTTTATTAGGATTGCAATAAAAGAGAGTCATTGATTCAATTTTCGTCGAGACGCAGAAGCATTTAGGGTCGGTTCATGATAAATTTGATCAAAATTTAAAAATACCTACAGATTTAAAAATCTGACGAGAACATCACGTGACTTACTTGTACATTATTTGACATATACACAAATTTATTGAATAAAGTTTTCTCTCACTTCAGATTATAATTAATAGAAATTAAATAATATTTTGAGATGTACAATGTCAGATAAAATCAAAAAATTCACAACATTATCATTGCCTATCTTTTCATTTCAATTAAACTCATTGTTTCATACGGCAAATTCTGAATGTCTGTTATACATTTAAACTGCACTTTCGGCTCAGCCGATTGATACAAGAATAGTAGATAACTATTTTAATGCTACAAGTTCAAATATTAAATTACAATATGCTATGGCTGATCATTCTAAATTTATGCAAAAAATTCAAAAAAAGTTACAAGTAAAGTGCACTTCCAACTTGGTCAATTCATACGAAAATAGCAAACAACAATTCTGATACAACATCAAGTTCAAATACTGAATTTCAACATCCTATGGTTGATCATTCTGGATTTATTAGAAAAATTCGGAAAAAGTTTCAAGTAAAGTGCACATCCGGTACAGACAATTGGAACCATAATGCGAGGTGCACAACTAGACCCTATTCCAGTCTTAAATACAAAATTTCAACATTATACGTCAAACCAGTTTTGAGATTTGTGAGTTACGAACGAACTCACATACATACGTACCGACATCAAGCCGAAAATAGTCAAAATGAATTCCGAGATGCTCATAATGGATATTTCCATCAAAATTTCGATAGGTGAATTTTGTCGGTCTCACAATACTTCCTTGTACTTAGTACAAGTGAGTAAAAATGTAAAATATATACGAACATGTGTGCTGGCTTACGATCAATTTGATCTACAAATATTCACATGGAATAATGATTTCCTGGTTTAAGTCCCAGGAGGAATTATAATCATGAATAGTAGCTCTCGGAATATTGTGCATAGAATAGAAAATGACTGACGTATTCGACTTTTATCAGGCACTCCGTATGAATATTTTGTGATCCATAGAGATAGATAAAACACATTGTTCTACAAAATCGGAAAATTTTCTTTAGTGAAGGCTTCCTGATTGATATTGGAGATTCTTATATATGAATATTACATTATTTATTACTGCAATACCAAAATATAATCACACTCATCTGATTGCAATAAAAGTTATTTTGGAGCTGATCACTGTTTTGTTAATTATGAATCATTGATAAACCAAAGCAAAACATGAATAACAACATCTGCCAAACAGCTACATCAATATCAAAACCTACCATGACATAATTATCCATTTCATTCATATACAAGACAACTAAGCCCAAAAGAACTTTACGTCATCAAGAAATAAATTGATATTTTCAACATATAATCAAGGATAACAGCATATAAATTAGGTCATTCTGCCGCTAGACTGTTTCAATTCTCCAAATAATAAACAATGCGTGCTCATCAGACGATGACGTCATCACGCGAGGCCGCGAAATTGTTTAAATTATCATCAGTCATCAACTTTGAGAACACGTGTGAGAGCTAATGTGAGAAACTTCCTCACATAGTTTTTGCAATATTTGTTTGCTCAAAAAAGTGAAGACAGGAAAGCAAGTTATTTTTATGTATAAGCCTAGATATCGCTTGTTGTGTGAATGATCGTTATCAGATACTGAGATTTGGAAATGCAAGAATGAAAAAAATTACTTGCGACAGACATCCGACGATGGAAATAATAGAAAGAACTGATAGGCTCGTAATATATTTCAAAACATTCATATAACCATGATTCGTATCTTCATCTTAATAATCGATGAAGAATTTTTTTTGTGATTCTTGAAAGTTCATGGAAAGAAGCTCACCATTTGTTTTTCAGCTTTTTCAGGCTCAATCTTAAAGACTGATAAATTCACCTCCTGAGTGGACGAGATTCACCCCAGATAGTTAATTATTTGATAACAATCAATCAATTTACCGAGTGCACTATCAAAGTGTCTGCCACATCCGTAGCAGGTAAAAAGCATGATTGATATTGATTTTTATTTTTTCAAGTAACTCTTACTATGTGAGCCTAGCTGAGTCTCCAATTCAGTATTTTTATGATAATTTGAAACTCATACCAAACTGGTTGAACAGAAATAATTCACATCTTGTTCATTCAATTCTCAAATTACAATAATCTAGAGAATGGAAAATCTTTTAAATATTGAAAATATTTTTTTCACCTCTTGATGAACATTAGATCATGATCTAGAGTAATTCGTCACATGAAAATCTTCTAACGCACACTACAAGAAGAATGCCGAATATTCCAAAAGCTTGAAAGAGTAATTGTGAATGTAATTAGGTGGTTAGTTAGATTCACAATACAATATCGAAACTCCGGAAACTCAAAACCAACAAATTTACAGTTCAATCTTTCTACTTCCTCGTTCTATATAATAGAGGAATCGTGATTTTTTGACAGTTCAAGATTTTGATGAATCTCCACTGAACTTAAAAAACTATTCGTAAATTGGCTTAATTGAAGCAGTGGTATCGAAACTTTATCGATGAGATTTTCAGTTTTCTGGATTTATTTTATAAACAACAGTATTTATCATGAGAGATGGAATAACTGAGACTGATTCTTGAATAATTTGGCAAATTTACCTGAAAAGTTTTCTGGAGTTATTAGCGATTCATTTGTTATTTTTGAAATTTGAATTATTAAAGAATTCGTTTTATTTTTCTGAAGCAAAAAAATAATGAGAACAATTATGTGAAATTATAAATATTATCACTCACATTTGAACATCACATGCAAACGTTCGTAAAATGTTGATTTAAAATAGGTATTTTTATTCTACCGTGTTTAATATCAAATTAGAGCTTCTGCGGAAATAATTCTAGTAGAAGTGTCAAACAGGATATTTAAACGATTGTCAATTGTATTTTTATAAGCTTTCTAAATGGTGCCTAGTTTGGTATGAACTCAAAGCTTCCAGAGATGTGAATTTGATAGAAATCTAAAATAAATAATCGCTAAATTATACGTTATCATCTAAAATATTCTTCGAAATTATCAGCGGTAGACATTGATTATTATGAAATTCGTTATATTTTTCTGAAGCATGCGGAGAAAAAAATGGGCAATAGAAATCCTAATGTGAAATTACTGTTACTACTACTAATATTCAAATATCACATGCAAACGTTCGTCAATTGTTTTTTTCAAATAAGTAATTTAGTCGGCACTGACATAATGTGTTTTAAAATATTTGCAAACATACTTGCCTTCGTAATGACGGACAAACCGCAAACCAACAGGATAGTAATATTTCTATGAGTCAGGGGAGGATTAGATTAAAATATTTTTTATATATACAATTTTAGTACTACACTACTACTATAATTTTGTGTAAGTTCTATCGAATATATGTTGATAGCTTTTTATATTATATTCTATGTTCTGTATTTCTTGAAATTTAAGTGATAGGTACATGAAATCCTACACAAATATTCTTTGTATCAAATTTTAGATATCTTGTTACAAAATTGTTCTTCCACCCTTCAAACCTATTTAAGAAACCATCCGTTGCGTGAGCCGAGACATATATGTTTGCAAATATCTTGAAACACACTATAGCTTAGTGTGTTTAGGCAGCATTCAAGTGACCTCCGATGTCCACTAGTGTCGTGGGCTCGAATTCAGCCCGGGGTATGGTTGTTTGTATATCTCGTTGAATACTTTGAGAAAAATGTATATGTAATGTTATATTTGAAAATTGGAAATAAAATATTCAATAGGGCTATAAGCTAAGAGCTTGAGAAGTCATCAGAATATTATTATAGTAAATTATTTGGTTCTATCGTGAGTGGTATCAAATCAAAGCTCCTGCAGAAATGATTCTAGTAAAACTGTCAAAAATAATATCTGAAAGATTGTCAATAACTTTTTTTACAAGTTATTCAAATGATGTCTAGTTTCTATATATTTAAAGCTCTAGGAGAGATGCTTGATAGAAATCCAAAATAAATAATAATTTTTCCGATTGTTCATTTTTTCTACAACTTGACCAGATTATTCCAAGTTTGGAATAAATCAAGCAATTGGACATAAGCTTTATGGCTTTATTATTTTATATAATTGCTTCTCACTTTGAAAATGGCAGCTGTGACTTTCAATATGCAATTAATTGATACGAAACTCAAAATTTATGGAACAGCAATGAAACTAGTCTCATAATTCATGGTCGAGGAAGTATTGTGTGGCAAAACAAATTTTGTACTTTCAATCTGGAAAACATGTACGAAGCAATTCATTCAAACTCTAGAATCATCCCGTCGTCTAAAATAATATAGCTCACTGACACCATCGATATGAATTATTTATACTGCAAGATCGCTAATTTCCTGAACACATAGTTCCTCAGATAATTTTATGGTTGAGAATTGGCCAAGAGCGTATCGGACCACGCACAGTAGAGGGTTCCGTGGCAAAGAAGTAACACATTAATTCGAGATCATACGTATCTATCAATAGTCTCCAAGTAGAATCGCTGTGACATACGGGCAGACAGACAGGACAAATTTATAATGCTGTAATTTTCTGCCATTTGATGAAGGACAAAGATTGAACATATAGATATTTGAACTATCAAATTTTCATGCAAGAAAATTATGTTTGGGAAACAGCTATTCTAGTGCAATAATTTTTTCAAATATTTTTTCATACTGTGATCCTTTTTTAGAAATTCCATACGCCAGCTTGAAGATAACAGTAATATCTTCCATTGAATAAATTTTGATGAATATAGGTCGATCATTTGATCTGGAGCAGTTTGCTGGAATTATAAATCCATTTTTGTGTTATATTTGGGAGCTTCTCTCGATCTATGAAGGATTGAGATATGGAATTTTGCATTCGAGTGAGGATTGAAAGCTGTGAAGCGATTTGAAAATTGACAATTATCGCCTTTTACGCAGATATATATAGGCGTATATCTCTAGAATGTTTATTTCTCATTCTAAGTTTCAAAATAAGTAATACAGTTTGTAGTCTCGAATAATCTCAAAAACAAGATCATTCAGACTTTATTGACGAATACGACTTGCGCCAGAAAGATATCACCTTTTCTTGAGAGCATTCCTCAAATGATAGTGTCTGAAATTACAACCATTGGTGAATTCATGAAGAAACTGCCAGGGGATGACTCATATTGGTTTGTAGCTAGGATCGAGAGAAAGTTTTGTTAGCCGTTAGCAGGAAAATATTTATAGAAACTACCTGAAAAAGCTTGAACTAATCTCCTTATCTTGAAGCAAACTAGAAAATTCACTTTGCCAATGTATCAGAGCAAGAAATGGTGAACCAAATAAAATAAAATCAAGATCTGTTACTTTGAATTGAAGTGTTCTTCATTTGAAACTTATGAAACTAGATTATTTCTGAAAATTTGTTCAATAGTCAGAGAATATATGTGCAATATATTAAATCAGGCAAGTTTTCATAAGTTGATCTAGCAAATTTCGAGTTCACCATATCAGTCCAAGATCCCAGACCCGCCAGACGTTACTTATTTCAAGTAGTATTAGTAATAATAATTTATTTCACGGAAAGTGATAATATATTAGCCTGGCAACAAGAAGTTTAGCCACGTTACTTATAAGATGAGTGATGAGGCACACTTTACATTTCCATGAATCTAATACAATCCAGTCCAGCAGCTCTCTTGAATTCCTAAATTGTTTTCGTAAGTTGGTTAACTTTTTTGATACTATTAGTATGACAGAAAAATAGCATATTAGATATTACGCGTTTGTTAAGGTATTCACTGTTTTCCGTGATTTCCATCCTCGCACTTCTTTGTTTTTCTCTCATAGAATATGTCGAATCACTCTGTATTTTTATCAATATGCAACACACAACACATAAATGTCTCCTCAACAGTCTGTAAACAGAACGTTAACGATGTAATTTTTGTTGATTTTAGATCAACACTTATTTACTCTAGATTGAAGGTCGTGTTTGAAATTTTCTTTTCAAGATCAGATTCTTAGCAGATATTTCTAATTAATGATTTTTATTGCATGTGCTACTATGCAGACCAGACACTTTTCAATAAACAAGGAACAGATGAGTAGTCACGCGATATGTTAGTGAACTGACATACCGAGCACAAAAGAAGCATAAGAAATCTATTGACTATAAATACTTAATTATCTCTCATTGAAAATTAAATCCAAGCCTTCGGGTTATTTGAAGACAGATTATCGTTTGTGAGGTGCTGTTTTTCATTATGAAATATTGTTCTTGAGAAGCGCGCATGTGAAATTGATTATCTCATTTCAGATTTTAACATAGGAATTTGTAACACCTGAAGAGAGAATCCATTAAGAGCTGTGAGACTATGAAAACTGAGTCCTCATCATAAACTATCCTATTCAACTTCCTATCGTTCAATGTGGGCGGTCAATTATATTACTGAATATTTTTAAAACCAGCTTCGTATGAACTTTGTTCGTACCATAGCCGACTATATAGACTAGTAGTATTTATAAGCCACGCTTGATATGCTCGTTCACCGAAAACTGTGACTCATGCAGTGAAGTTCTACATTGTATACTTATTACATAAATGACTTTAATGTTTGACCGCAATGGGAAAAATATTTTCTCCAAGAATCTATTGACATTTACAAAACTCGAAAGTATCTGAGTAGGTGCTCAGTGATATTATGTTTACTTACTAATGACATTTGTTAGCATTAGAACATCGGAATTTATGGAGCAAAAAGGTGATATATCTTGAAAATTTTCTATTTACTGTTGATTTATGTATTCTTTTCAAGAAGTTGGTATTAAATAATATTATGCCCGGCTTCATAAACTAAAAGACACTCTATAATTTAACGTAATCATTTTGTTGTCATAAACAAGCTCGAACTATATCAAATTTTGTTAATTAAAATAATCTTAGTATGGAGATGAATTTGATTGATCCTAGAATATCAGGAATTGAAATTTGACATTGGTAGCAGCTCAAATTTGTTTTTACACAGTGGCAGTTTGATAAAGTGGTATTTTATAGACAGTAAACAGTGTCATGAAAAATGGACCATTACGATTTTAGCAATAAAATTTTAATCCAAAACAACTTTCTATCTCCTAAATTTATAGCTTATGGTCTATTTGACACCATATTTCTTACGTGCAAGCAATTGGAGAATGAAGCATTGCTTTCTATTGTTGTAATTGATCAGTTCAATATGTGATTCGATATATCAAGTGATTGTATGAAATAATTAATATGAAACCTCTCTAACCATAGCGAACTTAAATATTGATGCTTTAGTTCTCATTTGATATAATTTGAGGACAACTGCTTAAGAATTCTCATTAATAAGTATACATCAAATGATTTGAAACTTCTTCCTATCGAACTTTGTTAACATTGATAAGCTACTAGGTTATGAATAACTATATTTTGGATATTATTCAGTTCGAAGAGGGACAATTTGCTCCAAAAAATTTATAAAGAAGAAAAGCGTCAGCACCAATTCATTTAGTGACACTGAACCTAATCTTGCTTTGGGTTTATCAATTAAAAATCATTGAATTCTCAGTTTGGGCTATAACTTATGATCTGTAACTTTTGAATAATTCAGTTCACTGAACAGCACAACGGTTCCGGAAGAGAATGTACATTCTTCTAATGAAAAGATTTCGTTTACCATTTTTTCAGAAAGTTTCATTGCATTTCTCTTCTCATCGATGCCTATCATTTTGTGTCATCGTTATATGCTATCCCAATCCAAATTTCCAGAAAATAAGATCATTTGCTTCAATCATCATGAATATTCACGCAATCAGAAAATCAAATAAATGGATAGTAATCACGACTTTCATCCGATATAAATGTGACAGACACTTATTTAGTGCTCTTTGGTAGATTGATTGATATTCCTTGAACCGTGGAGTGCAGTAACCTACTAGTTGTCAAGCTACGGGTACTTCTAGTTTTTGTAGAGAATACATAATACATTATAAATCAGTCAAAATTGAAGGAAGATTTCATTCGAAGCTCGGATCGGCCTCACGATTTTCACTCAATCAGGAAAAACATATCTTCTTATTATTGTATAAAAAACTACTGTTCAATCATTTGCATGTAATATAGGCATTAAAAGTGAGCAAACGTAAAGAATCAACACAATGATTTGCCTCTCCTTTGTCTGATTGTTATACAGTAGTGGGTTGTGAACATAACGCACATGGCTCACATGAAAATTTTTGTCTGTTTCAATAGCTAGTCTTGATACTTACAAGCGTTTGAACTCATATGTAGACTACCAATTGAATGGTAGCGAACGAGATATTTCGCTGGAACTGTAGCTCCGTAGTAGGTACTCCTACTCAGAAACAGGGTTCAACTCTCGGTTCGACCTTACAAGATTGAGGAAGACAGGCAAATCATGCCATCGCCAAATGTGGACTCCGCAGACGCAGAAGCCAAGGCTTGGACACTGGACAATCAAAGCAAATTTCTCGAGATCCAGGATGGACGTTCGCCACTTATATTGTCCACTTCACTTCTAATTTATTGTTATGTATCAATCGATTTTGTATTATTCCATACTTATTCATCAATGAACATCATGACATATATTACTCCTGCTTATAATTCTAATGGATTAGTCTTCACATTTTTAGATTATTCTCTAAAATAGTATATTCTGAAACAAATATTGAAATGGCCCTTATTTCAAAGGAGCGAAAAGTTTGAAGTCAGAGTCGTAGACAAAGACTAAGGTTCGCAAGTGTGGAAAACGTCACTCCAAACATATTGTATACTATACATTCTCCAACAAGATTTCAGGAATATCCCCAGCAACTACAGCACTTACAGACTTTGAACAGGTACTAAATAAAAGATGCTGATTTGTAGGTTTGCATAAACTGCTAGATTTTCTCATTCATACACCCAGTTTTGGGTGAAAATTAAAACAAAAATTTCTGCACAGAATGACCATATCAGTAATTGAATTTTATACCCAAAATTTTGAACCGATATGGGTCAGTATACATTTTAGGGTAGAAACTATTCATTCCAATATCTCGCGAATTACTCAAGATATTGCCGTAGCTTTGGGAGAGATTTTCAGGGATTTTTACTTACTTGTAAAATGTAAGTATTGTGAAACCGACAAAATTCATCTATCAAATTTTGATGGAAATCTCCGTTTTAAACATCCCTGAATCCATTTTGACTATTTTTGGCTTGATGTCGGTACGTATGTTCGTGCGTGCGTACGTTCGTTTGTACGTAACTCGCAAATCTCAAAACTGGTTGAATTTATATTGTTGAAATTCTGTATTCAAGACTGGTATAGGGTCTAGTTGTGCACCTCGCATCATGATTCCAATCGTCTGTACCGGAAGTGCACTTTACTTGAAATTCAGTATTTAAACTTGATGTTGTATCAGAATGGTTATTTGCTATTTCTGTAAGAATCGGCCAGGCCAGAAGTGCACTTTATTTAAAACTTTTTTTGAATTTTTTGCATAAATATAGAATAATCCGCCATAGCATATTGAAATTTTGTATAAAGAACTTCTATAACATTTTATTGTACATCTTGTATCATGATTGCGATCTGCTAAACCGGAAGAGCACTTTACAAGAAATTTTTTCAATTTCCCTCATGAATTCTGGATGATCAGCCATAGGATACTGGAATCTAGCATTTGAAATTGCTGTAGCATCTAAATGTTCATCTTCTATTTCTGTAACAATCGGCTAAGCCGAAAGTGCACTTTATATGACAGACTTTTCGAATTTTTCGCATAAATTCTGAACAATCAGTCGTATTTGAATTTTGTACCAGGCACTTTTATAAAATCTAGTTGTACATCTTGCATTATGATTGCTATCGACTCAGCCGGAAGAGCACTTTATTCGAAACATTTTTTGAATTTTCCGCATAAATCCAAAACGATTGAACGTAGATTGTTAGAATTCAGTATTTAGGACGATTATACCGTCTAGATGCTCATATCCTATTTTTATTGAGATCAACCTAGCCGGAAGTGCACTTTACTTAACAGTGTTTTGGAATTTTTTGCATAAATTTGGAACGATCAGGTATAGAATATTGAAATTTAGTATTTTAGTCTGCTGTAGCATCTTAATGATTGCCTGCTATTTTGCGCATAAAATCAGATCTGTTGGCAGTCGTAGAATTTTGGAAATCAGTATTTAGGGATGTTGTAGTATGAGAATAATGGCCTACTGTTTTCATAACAACTGACTTGGCTAAAAGCACATTCTTCTTGACAGATTTTTAGGATCTCTTGAGTAAATCCAAAACGATTTACTATGGAACGATGAGATTTTGTGTTTGATTATACATATCCAATGATATATACTATCAAACACAAAATCACATCGTATCATATATATATATATATATATATATATATATATATATATATATATATATATACTAGTGCTGTTAAAAACCGGAATAAAATGGAACCGGTTCCACGGTTCCAAAACTAACCGGGTACCCGGGTACCCGGTTATCGAGTCCAAACTCGATTCCGATTCGAATCTCGATTCCGGTTTGAATCTCGATTCCGGTTCGAGTCTCGATTTCGGTTTGAATCTCGATTCTGATCCGAATCTCGATTCCAGTCCGAATCTCGGTTCCGATTCGAATCTCGATTCCGGTTCTTAATACCGAAAACCTTTCTTGGCAAATATAATTTCTCTACTGCATTTAAGTTACAAATACCTTCTGGGCTTTTAGTTGAGCGTTTTATTTTATTATAGTGACTCGTCCCAGAACAAACAGAGCATTTAGAGTTTTTAAGAATTATATTTTGTACATTATAGTTGCCACACATAACTACGTTTACTTATTTTTATTTTACTCCTATCAGTGACACTGCAGACTTTGAAACATGAATGAACGTAAAATTTTGAACATCAAAGAGGATTGCAGATTATCCCGAATATCAAATATTCATATTTTCTAACAGATCCTATCTTTCTATTAGTTTATTGAGCAAAACAATGACATTGGAATGAACTGAAAGAGGCTTAAAATGGTAGTATGCCATCTGCTCTTAATCTTACCCAAAACCAGAAATAGCAAGCGGCATCATGGGTAGTTTTTGATAACAAAACTATCTGATTTTGTCAATACACTCAATTATTATTGTCATAATATCTCTAAATTTTCATCACACTTTATCATCGATTATAAAATTTATTGTATGAATAGTAAATAACTACATTATACACTATATATTTTTGTTTAAGCTGTTGAAATATTTCACACATACTGAATACTGATAGTTCATGTTTAATGAATGATTCAAAAGGCCAAAATTATAGTCTTTATAACATAAAACCAGTATAGGTGACAAAAATTAATTATATGTGAAAAAAAAGGGAAAATGCCTTTTTTCGGTTCGTTTCGAATCTACTAATTCGAAACAGAACATCGGTTAGGTACAGAACACATTATTTTTCAATGGATACTGAAAATAAATGTCTAAAATCGGAATTCCTCTTCTCGGTTCTGGAATCGAGTCGAAGTGAACTGTGAATCGAAAGCAGAATCGGAAATCGATTCTGGAATTGGAGCCGAAAACCGATTCTGGAATCGGAATCGAAAACCGATTCTAGAATCGGAATCGAAAACCGATTCTGGAATCGGAATCGAAGACCGGTTCTGGAATCGGAACCGGACTCGGAACCGAGAACCGGTTAGTTGCATATTCAAATAACCGGGTACCCGGTTCTTACAAAAACCGGTATCGAATAGTACCGATACCGGTTCCCACCACTAATATATACCTCCAGTGATGTACAAGTAAGTCAGGTGATGTTCACGTCAGATTTTTTACGACCTCCCGTCAGTGAATAACTGAACAATAAAGATTGAAAGGTATTTTTGAGTTTGTACGTGCAGAAATTATGTATCTATCAGTCAAATTGAGACTGGTACTAGATGAAAGCTGCTGTCTCGTAGGTTTGCCTAAACTGCTCAATTTCAAGCTCAGTGATTGTGGGGGATGGTATAATCTGCGAGATCTCTGAGGTAACAAGCATTTATAAGCTGTCAAAAATGCGCTTCCATAATCAAGATGATTCTTCAATTTTTTACTATTTCATCATTCTATTTTTCTTTTCTTCGGCGATTTGATGTTTTTGTGCTCCACTTAAATACTGTCTTGTCATTCTAATGCTTTATTCCTCAAACTTGTTACAAAAAGTATCGTATGCAACATGGACACTGAACGACTGTCATTATTGTCATTGATAAATTTGGCTGCACGGAGCTACGCCTTGGGCTTTGCCCTCGTCTTCGCCTCGTACTTCGCCCTTGCCTTTGCCTTCAGCTTTGTCCTCGTCTTCACCGAATGCAGCCAAATTTAGCCTGGCAATAATGACAGTCATTCGGTCCTTGTAGCATAATATACTATTGTTGGAAATTCGTACGCCCACTCAATCTTTTAATTTTTCCATAATTATGTTTTTTTTTGTTCATACGGTTTAAAACGTGCAGATACATCAAAATCTACAACTGTCAAAAAATCATGATTACAATACTTTCCCTATTGTATATAGAATGGGGAAGCAATAAAAAAACTGGGTGAGTGATTGCAGTGCATTGGAAAATATTGATGAAGTGTTCTATGCACACTTTGTGACATATATATATATATATATATATATATATATATATATATATATATATATATATATATATATATATATATATATATATATATATATATATATATATATATATATATATATATATATATATATATATATATATATTAACAAACCTTAGACATAAACTCAGTATGGAAAATTGAAAAAAAAAACATGATTATTCATTGAAAACAAAATAAATAAGTTTTAATTTTCTTTGGAATGATAAAAAAAAGTGCATATTATAAGGACATATTGCATATTCAGGGATTTCTTTGAATGCATATTTTATGCATATTTGGCAAACTTTTCAGTGTATATTTTTACAATACTTGGAGAAATCGAAAATCAAAGAAATCAACAAAACAACCACTCCCACTTTAAATTAGCAATCAAGTCAAAACTACTGAAAATCCTCCAGAAACCAACAAAATTCACAGATATACCTATTTTACTTTCGAGTACCGAACAATTAATTCGAAAGTCCGTTGCTATTGGAACAAATTTAGAGGCGGAGCAATGCCAGAAACTTGTCTTCGAAAAAGAATTAATCTCTCTAACGTCATCTATAAGCCAACGGAACGGATTAAAAAATATGCTTCTATTTTGCTAATTACCGCATCCACACACTTTGTTGATAATTCAATAGCTGAAGAATATGAGAAAAAGATTGAAAGTAGAGCATAAAGGTATTTGAACTAATTATCCGATTTTCATGCAAGAAATGTAGGTTTGAATTGTACCTATATTAGTGAGTTTCACAATTTTTCACAAGACTGTGATAATTTTTCGAAGACATCAGAAATCGTCTGGTATTAAAATTTGAAGCATGTAAAGAAATGCATGCTTCAAATTTCAATACCAGACGATTTCTGATGTCTTTTCGAAACTGATTTTTGATGGTAAGTGACTTCATATCTATTGAGTTGAATATTAAAATTGGCTAGATTATCGCATTTGTTCGATTTTTGCCGCTGTGAAATGTGCCTATAACCTCACTTTCACAAGCACATTTTTTCCAAGCTTAATTTCATTTTTCCCTTTACACATAAAAAATATTCAAACTTATAATCAAATTAATACTCATTCGTCTTTATATTTCTTACAGTAGTAGCTTATTTTATATTATTTTTTTTTAACTCTAAAAATTTCTTGTCAACTGAGGAACTTTCTCTATATGTCTATCATTATATATTAACTCCTCAGCTAATGCCTGAGGATATTTATACAACAGAAATCGATCGCATTTGAGCAAATTTGAAAATATAAAAATCACAATATACATCAAATATTCACTAAGCCTTTTCATTACGATGTATACACATTATTGAGTCTAATACAACGTAAATGCTCATTAATTCTTGTTATAAATTCCCTACCAGTTTTCCCAACATAATTGCAGCCACAATCATCGTAGTTAAGTTTGTGAACACCAGATGACTATAGCGGTGCCGTACTGTCAATTTTTCTACTAATTTCATGTTTGATGTTAGTTATTACGAGATGTCAACATTATATTCTCTTAACAATTTCTTAATTTCATAATTGATGTTTCCTAGAAAAGCTAAGCTAATGCGAATTATGTTTGTTTTCTATGTGCAGCTCATTCTTAAAAGCATTTATTGAATCTAACCTATATCTTTCTCTTAGAATTGAAATGTCTATTATTTTAGGGCTGAAACTGTTATTGTTGTGTAGTCTCGCTGGTATCATCTTGAAGATGGCCACCAAGTGGCCGAAATCGGTCGGTGATGAATAAAATCACGAGAACAGTGTGAACAGAAGACTTTTTAGAGTTTTTATTTCTAAAAACCATCACCTTCTCTCTTTTTGTATTTTTCTCTTGACCTGTAAAAGATAATCAAATTTCGATTCGTACAATTGTTTATGAGCCTTTGATCTTCAAAATGAGGTATAACATTTTTGACACTTCAATAATAAATGAAAGCTTTGAAAATTGACAACTAATGCCTTTCATGCAGTGACCCGTCTTAATTAATTTACAACATTTTTTTTCAATAGATGTCAAGAGTCAGGTCTCAATTGGAAACAATGACATTGATAGTGACAAAATATTATCGTGGATTGATCAAGGAATAGTCAGGATTGTATATATTCCTTATTTTTATGCATGATATTTGACTATTCTTATATTATTCATCGTGAAAATTTTCAATATTCTGTAATACAAACAAAGTAGCGACTTTTGCTTCTTGAATTTGATTACTTCTCATCAAACTTAAATGAAGAAACTTTTACTACGACCCTATTCAATCTGATATATGTATAATAAGATTGAGTCCCTAACAATAGATCTATCAAAAGGACCTTAACAATTGAGAGTTTAATACAGTATGCCTATGTAATTTTCTTCATTGCCAAGTACATCAGGAGTAACTCTTCTGTTTGTGTCTAATTCGAACATTAGATTGAAGAGGTATCAAGAGTAATATTAAGGAGATGTATTCGATGTAGCACTTGATTAGGAATCAATTGAAATTGAAATGGATTATATTTTTTGATATCATCTTCCAAAATCACTGAAAAAACATATTATTTACCTTCCAGTAATTCTGGAAAACCTTTTCAAACATTGAAGTTTTTGGATAAAATGGTTGACGCTGACTGGATATGTAAATAATGTAAGATATATATTCTTGGGATTTCAGTCAATATTTTAATTTTATTTCTTTTCTGCTCTACAGTTTCGGCTGCACCTCAGCCATCCTCAAAAGCGCTACAATTTTATGTTATTACTAATTATGTGTCTATGAATGTTAAAATACTTACAAATGAATTATTGTTTAAAAAATTGAAGTTATACATATGTTAAAACTGTTATTAATATTAATAAGCGGAAAAAAGAGAAATTTTCTCTTGTCCTTTGCCACACCCGACATCTATGGAAGGCGTTGGCTAACTGCATGTTAAAAATCGTGCATGCACGCATTGTCAAAAAAATACATATTGACACTGGTAAAAGTTTGTCAATTGTGGTGTCAATTAAAATTGTGCACCACGCAAGGTGTCAAAAATATAAACAAAATCAAAAAAGTAACATGAGCCTACATCTGAAGGATATTGTTGTAAATCGTGCTAAGCGCTATAGTATCTGTTTTTTCATTAATATTTTGTTTGTCCTGTTTTATATACAACATCTCTAATGTAAGTCTTTTATTTAAGTTTACTTCATCATGAATAATATTATATTGATATGGTACTAATTAGAGAAGAATGTGGCAACATTACCACCAAATGGTACAAAAAGCCCTCAGCAAGTACCAGATACTTAAGTTTTCAATCCAATCATCCCAAAAGTCAACTTCTCAATGTGGCTAGAAATATGTTCAGCAGGGCACTTAAATTGACCTCTGAAAAATATCATACTGAAGTAATCAACATAGTTACTAGCTTACTTCGTTCCAATAAATATCCATGTGGCATTATAAACGGTATCAGAAATCAAATCATAAATCATTCACCTAGTTTAAATGACAATGACAAAAGAAAGAACAAATCTTTGACTGATAAATATTTCACAATTCCTTACATAGATAGCGTTAGTTAGATTAAACGAGTATTCGAAAATAAAGAGGGAATTGAAATTTGTTTCAAGCAGTACAAAACAGTGGGCAATTTATTCTCCAAAATAAAAGATAAAACTGAAAAAAACTTAAGATCTAATTTAATCTACAAAATACCGTGTAATGATTGTGATGCACAGTACACAGGACAAACTAAAAGATATTTAAAAACAAGGCTGGATGAACACAAACGAAATAGTAAAAAATTAAATAAAAATACGCCAAAATGTGCACTAGTCACACATTGCATTGATTCAGGTCATACATTTAATTTTGATGAAACTAATATTATTCATGATGAAGTAAACTTAAATAAAAGACTTACATTAGAGATGTTGTATATAAAACAGGACAAACAAAATATTAATGAAAAAACAAATACTATAGCGCTTAGCACGATTTACAACAATATCCTTCAGATGTAGGCTCATGTTACTTTTTTGATTTTGTTTATATTTTTGACACCTTGCGTGGTGCACAATTTTAATTGACACCACAATTGACAAACTTTTACCAGTGTCAATATGTATTTTTTTGACAATGCGTGCATGCACGATTTTTAACATGCAGTTAGCCAACGCCTTCCATAGATGTCGGGTGTGGCAAAGGACAAGAGAAAATTTCTCTTTTTTCCGCTTATTAATATTAATAACAGTTTTAACATATGTATAACTTCAATTTTTTAAACAATAATTCATTTGTAAGTATTTTAACATTCATAGACACATAATTAGTAATAACATAAAATTGTAGCGCTTTTGAGGATGGCTGAGGTGCAGCCGAAACTGTAGAGCAGAAAAGAAATAAAATTAAAATATTGACTGAAATCCCAAGAATATATATCTTACATTATTGAAGTTTTTGTAAGTGAAAGTAGCTTCGACATGCCTGAGCGGTTCTATATTTATAATTTCAGCTACTAATAAGATTAACGTTTTCATGGAAAACTATACGTACATACTTCAATATCATGTAAATCTTTTACCGGTAAAATATCAAATAGTCACCATCTAATTATCAAACAAAAAGTGAAACAAATTTTCAATTTTCAAAAAAAGTTTTATTGACGAGATGCGCATGCGCCATATTCTTTGAAAAAATGCTGGCAACATTGCGTTCAAACATATATCATACGGAAATTCAAGAGGATTTGTTTCATGATAAATCTACTACGTCTTCGTGATCTTTCTTCTTGCTCCATACTTGGTCTCTTCTTGTAAATTTGACCTAACTTCACTTTTATAATATACTGTCATTACCACGGACATCGTGGTCGCCACGCAGAGCGTTCATAGCGTTGCCAAATGATTTTTCGATACTACAGTACTCAAGGACATAATAATATTAATAATTATTTCGAAAGTAATTTAACTGATATTTCTCAATTTTTACGATGTCAGTGAAACAAATAAATCACATTATGCTTTTTAGAATTGCTTATGACATAAAATTAAATATATTTATTTTTACAGGAATATACTTGACTAACATCACGAATACACCTCCTTAAGAGCCTAACTCGACAACGTACATCTCGACACACACAGAGTTCGTGTTCACTTTATATAAAAGAAATAATTAAAATTCTTGATGAAGCATCCGATAGAAAATAGTGTTGTTGTTGAGGCTTTCCATACCTAGCAGAACTGGATATAGATAACAACCCAGATCAGAATAGAAATTTTCATTCAATGATGATTTATAATATGATTTGTATAATTTTCACATTGGTTGATTGATTCCCTTGTCATTTTTTAGAATTTTAGATTGGTTCAAATTATTTTGCTGTCTGTATAAATGTGCTCAAAATCAATACACACTTCGGTATCTTGTAATATGATGAAAACTTCCTAATACATTAAACAAAATTACCAAATAAAATTAGCAGCATAAAAAGTTAGTAATTTTAACACGTTTATAAGTTGTATTATTATCAAAGCGGCCACGGCTTCGAGTATTACAAACTTACCGCATGTATAATTATAATCAGAGAATCGCACCGGCCCATTTGCATACGCTAACAAGCCAGAGTTGCTGCAGAGAGGTGAAACATCAGGGGGCGGAAGTCGCCGTAGCACCGACAAAGACATATCATGATCCCATCTCCCCCCACTCCTGTAGTCCGTTCACTAACTTTTACTCTATTTTGCAAAATTTGTTTTTCAAACAAAAAATGTGTGGAACACTTCCGGAATGTTAAATACATGCCATAGGTCACCCCATTAGCGCGCGTCGGATAGGAACGATGTGTTCTTACAAGTTATAAACGTTCATCGAATCTTAACGCGAGGAGTTTGTAAGAATAGTAATCAAGATACAAGTTTTAATGATGAAATATTAAACCAAATAAGGAGTCTCCTTCGCAGTGCTTTGTGAGAAATCTTCGTACACAGTATTTTTTTCTAATTTAGTGGAATTAATTGGATTAATAGTATAATTAGTGCAGAAAGCTTCCACATTTAATTGGATACAGTTTCAATTTTCAATTAGAGCAGCATTCAAACAATAAAAAGAGTGAGTCTTTATTGAATTTGATTACCTTGGACAAAAATGTTTGAAACAAATATCAGATCTTGTTTTTTTTTTTAAGTCAAAAAACTCTTCTTTTTGTTATGAGCTGTAAAAGTGTAAGTCTATCAACACATTGGGCTACATATATTGTGACTAAGTAATGAGTTTCTGCAAGAGGATATTTTTGAACCTGTACGTTTGCGGCTACAATAGAAAATCATTCTACTTCAATTAGTAGACATAATATATATTTAAACTCACTTGACCAGGGTACCTTCTTCTAGAAGAGACCCATACAATAATTTCATATTGTTACATTATACAATTTTTATCAAAATGCTTATTAAAATTTAGAATGAAATTGATTTCAATCACATCTTACACCCAATGAAGGTGTTGTAGGCACATTCTTGAAATAATTCATATTTCCTATAGCTGTTACAGATGCAGGGAATGTACAATAGAGAAGTTCCAGTAAGAAAAGTGAATGATTCCGATGCAATGTATCACCGGATCTCGATCACTTTTCTACTAAAATGATAACGAATTAATTCATATTCAATTAAATATGCTCAAACCTTCACCGCGTTTCTGACACAAAGTCATACTTTCATCATTGAAAATTATTGCATAGATAAATTTTGAGAGAAATATTGAGACTAGGTTGCACAGTTTTTGATTTATTCTTAGCGTGATTCAGTTACCTATGTAACATTTGATTCTACTGTGCAATGAGGCTTGGGTGGAATAGCTTAGAGATATATTCGATGTCATTAAAATCATCTTTTCATGTACATTTGAAGCCCACTGGTCCAAAATTATGAATTCCTTGTCGATTAAGTTAATTTCTTTTGAAAATTATGCACTCTAGGAACCTAGATTCGAATCTTGCGCGATATATATGATCTACTGAATGAATTCTACAAGCTCAAGCAATTCAATCTTATTCGGGTAGATGAGCCTGGTGTGCCTCAAAAGCTAATCTTAGGGGCAAAAGTATACTCGATCCAAGCCTAGCACAAAATTAAGAGTGTAAATTATTATGCCAATGTGTAGTAACAAAGACAAGAAGCTTCTTATTGCGCATATCTGTATGTATTTGGAACCAAGAGTTAATGCGAAGCTCATTGTATAATAACTGATGAAAAAGTCATTCAATGATTCTCGTTTCGGTCCAACTGGCTATACATTTCTGTGATGTGTGGTTGTTACCATAAATTTTTTCCCGAATTAGATTTTGGTGAATTTATATGTGTTATAGTAGTCCAAAAAATGACTTAGAATATTGTAAGGAAATGCTAATTTTTATTCCTTTCGATGAATATGTAAATTCATATGATAACATGAATCAGTTTGATCACAACTTCAACATAATATCAGTATTAAATTTGTTCCTAGAAAGGACGATATCTCATGAACAAATTTCTCACATCATCACCCTCCAGAGTCCTGATATCTTACATCCCTACTTCTCTATTTGAGAGGCATAGGATCATGCTATCGACATGATATCGCCACTGATATGAAGTTATAGCCCAGATGTGGTTAGATTCACTGATGTGATGTTATCTGTCGAACCGATACGAGATACCAACCTTCAAAATTTGATTGTAACCGCCCATACCCCTATGAGGATTTACAACATTGGATCGTGTAGTGCTTTCCAGCGTCCCCAATCTGAATTCCGAAGAAGGAGGGATAGACAAACGGCCAAGTGTCGAAAGTGAAGTGTAAATCTTCGTGTAGGGAAATGTGTTAGGTTTAGTGGACAAGGGCTTAGTCTGTGGCCTTTTATCAATTTATGCAACTTTATCCGATACAGTTTGAAAGTCGAACGGTACCGCAATTACTGAATCAAAAATTATTAATTTTTTGTAGTGTTACACTGTTCTTGGGGAATAGGTGAATTTCTTTTTTGCAATATTGAACTCTTGTTCCAAGAGCAGATTATTGAGCTGCATTGGATTTATATTTGATTACTCCTCAAGATAAGAATGAACTGACTCACGAATGAACGCACGAGTGATACATTATGAGGAGTTTTGTGTTTAATTGATTTCTCTTTAATGACTGATCGCTGAAAATGTATATTATAGGAGAGTGTATCACACTTGAGGTCGTCCATATATTACGAAATATAAATTTGAAGGTTTTCCATCTCCTCCCTGCTCCCATGTTACCCCTTATTAAAAATCGAATTTGGAGTCAGTTTATAAGATTGCTCTTTCAAATTACCGTATAACAAACAATACTTGCGTTTGCAGCGTTTTGCAGACTCAATTAACAATTAGAGTTGGACAACAAATACGCAGAATTGCACAATAAATATTACAATATGAAAGCCCTAATGGAAATGAATAATGAACGATCCAATTAAGCTTTTACAATTAACTGTATGATGCAAAAATTGATTGAGTAATCGAGATAAGTATAACAAAATGCGATGGATGAAAATCATAGGAGATCTCATGTCCCATAGGATTGTCCAAATACATCTTAGTACGGGATCAATTGGAAATAAGAATCATCTGCAAGATAGCGAAATATGTAGACATACGCGTCGTTCTTAGTGGTTGCATTAAAAAGGATATAATGACTAGATTAATAGATCAAACTCAGACTCACATGAGAGAACAATCTTGAAATGTGATATTTAACTTAACTAAATAAAAATAACATTTGACAGCTCAAATATCCCAATTATTCCAGCTCAGGAAAAAGATACTTTGTGTTTTTTCAAATAACTGTAGCTCAGTTCCTCCTTGCAGCATGTCTCATCATATCACACTTTTTTAAATTCCATATTCCATATTCTCTGTTAACATGTAATGCAATATATGGATGACCCTTTTTCAAAAACTTTGGGAAGCTTTTCATCACATGAATGATACAACTCTTAAGTATCGTTCACATAAGACCTATTGTTACGGTAGTGCAGCTGTCTTGTAGTGTATTATAGTGCAGACAGTTTTGTTAGTGTGAAGTGATGAGACCGTTCACAATGACTCAACGTGTTGGTAGTGTAAGTGCGTTGCTTTGCTCAAGTTTGTAAAGTCCAAACTCTAGCAATAGCAATGCAACGCTCCAGTAAACAACAGCCAATCAGAAGCCGCTGTGAAAATAGAAGCCTAGTGAGAGGACAAGGAAATAACAGAGCACAGAGCTTTGAACTGTCAAATTTTTTTTTAAGAAATTTGTGATAAAAAATATCAAATAATTCATGTAAGTATATGTCATGATGAAACAGTTAATTATTCCTACATTGTTGTTGTGAAGTTGTGACAGATAACAATCATTTAACTCATAATTGAAACATAGTACTGTATTACCTGCAACAACGTCACTAAGTTTTATATGAACGCTATCCTTCCAACGCATATGCAACACAGCAACACCACCCTCTCAACGAAAACGAAAGGCCACTAAGTTCTATGTGAACGCAACTTTACTGTGTCATATTATTGGGAAATTTAGTGAACATATAACGGAGTCATTATTATCAATCTATTTGTTCAAATTTTTATTATAGTCCAAGCAATGAAAAGTTACACTGCCAAAAATTTGCTGGATGTTTCTTTCCATTTTTACAGAGTCTGAAGCATATTTTTATACCTCTAAGAGGTTGTATGTATTCTATCAGCTTGGAAAAAAGATGGAATTCAATTATCAACTAATTTTTACTTTCCATTGGTCTTACTTTCAATATGCATTGTAATCGTTCTGTAGAGAATAAAATTGTTCACATGGTTCATCAGTATTTTATTGTATCTCGATTATTTGAAAAGTCATAGCATTATGAAGTGAACTGTGTGTTATTATAATTGATCCTTCATCAAATATTCCTATAAGTGAGTGATTCGGTCAAATATTCCTGAGAATGAAATTATAGTGTAACAATTTCGTGTATCTTTTGTTGAATTTCAATATGTTGATTCAGCATGCAAAACTTGATCCAGCCGATAGGAAGTTCTACTGCCGAAAAGTTTTCGGAAGCTTATTTTTTTAATTTGATCACTCGGAGTGAGCTAGTCTGCTATTTTGAAGCTAGTGTGTGTGTGCGTATTCCGCTTATTGAAAAAAGTTTGTATATTGTTTCCCGGTTTTTTCTCATTTTTTGTTGATTTTGAGTAGAAAATTCATGGAAAAAATCAAATCAAAATCAAATTTTCTACAATTTTCAAACACAGCTTTTTGTCATATCCCGATTATCTAAGCGTTTATGACAATAGAAAGTGGATTGTAGAAGTCAATTGAACGTTTATAATTGATTTTCTGTTGAACATTTCAAAGTGCACAATCTTTGGCGGACAGTTTTGTATATCTGTGGTTCAATCCGTTTTTGCTCGTATGTATTGAAAGATATATTTGTGTGTATGATAGAATGGTGAAAATTTCAAAATAGAAAATTCAGTTGGAGAATGGCAAAAAATTTGTTATGAAATGCGCTTCAGATAAGAAAATCATAGTATAGGCTCAAATAACAGTTGGGAATAATTGATGAATACATAAAATTGTTTAAGAGAAGTTACATGATTGAATATCTGACGTGAACATTACGTGACTCACTTGTACATCATTGAATATATTTTTGCATATGATAATACGATAATTAAACACAAAGCTTCATCTTTCCATGGCTAATCGTTTTAGATTGATCTGAAGAATTCTAAAAATCTGTTTAATAAAGCGCGCTTTCAGCTCAGTCGGTTATAATGAAAACAGTAGATCATCATTCTTATGCAACAACATTTCTAAAGATTCATTGTCAAGATTCTATATGAACAAAATCTAAATTTCACCCAAGATTTTAAGAAAATGCCAACTGAAGTGCACTTCCAGCTCTGTCTATTGTTATGAGGATAATAGACGATCGTTCAGATGCTACAGCAGACTAAAATACTTAATTCCAATACTTCACAGCCAGTTATTTTGAATTTATGCGCAAAATTCCAGAAGACTGATTCTAAAGCTGTATTCTTTCGTTAACGGATTACTGATCCAACTGAATCTAAAGATCAGTTCAAAATGGCGTCGAGATCATATGATCTGTTGTATTCGAAAGAACGCCAAACATTTGTTGAGTGTGCGTTTGTCTGGGATCATTACCTAAAATTTGTTTTAACTTCGTTTAATCATGAATATTCAAAAATTTTCAATAGAAAGTATTTTTTAAATGTATAAAACACAAATACATGTAGTTATTTCATCTTTTTAATAATTATAATCCAATTTAGGATGAACTATCACAAAATTTTTCTTTTCGCCCAGCTAAAGCTACTTCAAGGCAATTTCTTTTATTTCTTATGATTCAAATGTTACGAACTCCGCCGTTTTTTAAATACATAATTATGGACCACATGAACTCCTCTAGCTTTTCGTTAGAGGAGTTGTTGGTGATCTGAAGTAGTTGAAATTTGGAGTGGGGGTGACTAGTCCGTAAACGAAAGAACAAGCACATAGTGATCCAGATAAGTTAGATCAGTACTCCGTGAACGAAAGAATACAGCTTAACAGTCTTCATTCAATCGTTTTGAATTCATGCGGGAAATTCAAAAAACGTTCCAAGTGAAGTGCACTTCCGATACAGACAATTGCAACCATGATACGGGATGTATAACTAGACCTTATATCAGTATTAAATACAAAATTTCAGCATTATGCATTTGACGGGCTTTGAGATTTGCAAGTTATGAACATACATACGCACATACATATCGACAACAAGCCGAAAATAGTGAAAATAGATTAAGGGATGCTCAAAAAGGATATTTCCATCAAAATCTCGATATGTGAATTTTGTCGGTTTGACAATACTTACTTTTACTTAAGTAAAAACGAACTCGAATCATAATATTCCAAACGATTAAATTGAGCACTAACAGTTTAATCTCGTCATTTTTAATTATATAATTGTACGTGTAATTGAGATGAGCAAAATGCTGCACTGAGAAAACTAAATTGTACTACTTAAGTGGTTGAATGCATGTGATAAAATCTTACAGCTTGAATGGTGAATCCAAGTAGTAAACCTTGAGTGGTGAAAACCGAAGCTGTAAGTCGATCACGAAACATTTTCAAGATGAAAAGTAGATCTTATTCACATAAATGTAGCCAACTCTGAGATAGACTATTTGTGTACACTTGATTTTTGTATTTTGATTATATACAAACGGATATAGTTCGATAAAGATAAAAAACATTTACCCAACCATAAAATTTTGATATTTGACTTCTTATTTGTCTTACAACTGCGAATGGTATTGGTTGCCATCTGAGTGGAGTGTTTCTTCCCACTTAAGTTGCAAAACTTCACTACTTACCATCACATCGACCTTACCTCTTCAAGTTGTTAGAGATACTATTAGTTGTAAGTCTTACAACTTAGTTTTCTTTGTGTGTATGGAATAAAGGGAGATTTGATTTCCACAAATAATAGAACATGAGAAATGAGTAAATGCGGGAAGTCTGATTTTAAATCATTTTCAAGCTGACACAATATGCAGATTCCCTTCGAAATAGGAAAATTAAGTTCTGGAATGAGGTATGATCCCTCTTAAGTGGCTGAAATGAAAATAATCTCCTGGCAGATTGCCTTTCCCCATCTCCTATTGACTGGATAATCAGCGACCTGATGAAACTTTTCTTTGTGGTCCGCCAAATTACTTCTGTTTTTTCCAGTACAAATGTCAAAGTATATAGTAATGAATAATATCTCACATCGAAGATACCAATGCGGCCCACGTTCTCGTTTTTTTTTTTTTAGCTCTTAACGTCAAAAAACGGTCGACCTCTATTTTAACCAATTAAAGAACAAAAGTATGTGGCTAAAGATGAATCCAAAATTATTTCCTCCAGTTAAAATGGCCTCTTCTGATATAACGGAATATATGTATGTACTTATATATGTTGATTAGAATGATGAATGAATAGGACATCTTCAAATAAAAAAAATACTTATATTTATCTTTTGATTATGATGAGACATACAAATCTTGAACATTTCTATACAAAAAAATGAGAATTCATTCATTGTTTTGAAGAAAAAAATTCGCGATAGTCTATGTGACACCACAGCTCGTATATTAGTGACACTGAAAAAACTGCCCTAATTTTAATATAATGATTCTACTGAAAAATGTCAAGACTAATTCTCCACACAGAACGTCTCAATATATGAGAAATTCAAAGATGAGACAGCATCTGCTTGAGAAGTCAAACTAAGACCATGGTTATATATCTATATGAGTACCGAAAAATCTAATGAAGTATGTACATAGTATGGTTTTTATCGGAAAATATCCAAAGTAAATTTTGACACATAATCCAAACTTCCATAAGAATACACTATTCATAATGCAGAAACTTGGAGACACACGCATAATGAATGTATATTTGCATATGAATGCTATACTATGAGATAGAAAGTGGAAATCTATGGAAAAACTAAAAGGTGATGAGCTCAGCAAACTCTAAAATTATAAGTTAATGATTGTAGGAAAAGTTAAGTTTCAATTTATGATGTTTTTTATTGATTCACGATAATTATTTCGACTTTTGAAGTCATCTTTTCCTTTTTTAAAAATATATTTTCCATAGAGAAAATACCTGAGGATGACTTTGAAAGTCGAAATGATCATCGTAAATAATTAAAGGAAATCATAAATTGAGACTCAACTTTTCCTACAACCATTAACTTAAAATATCTCAACTCTTCATAAATTCTTCTCTAAAATTATGATTTTGAATCAAACTTTCCACAAAAAATAGTGAAAGATTCTAGCTATTGAAGTATTCTATTTGATAAATAGATAACCATGAAATTCTACTATGTTGCAATTCAATCCAATATAATTTTGATACTGTTTTGTTCTTCTAGGAAGAGACTCAGATCCAATTTACATAGGCCATTGATGACATTTTGTTAGCTAACATGCAGCTAAGTTAATTTCTAGATGACGATTCATCAGGAAGATGTGATTCAGTAATGATTAACAAGTTTGTATCGTTTAAATAATAATTTCCAGCTCGATTCCTAATAAAATCATGTATAAGATTAACTTCATTCGCATTGAACTGTAAAACAGTGAGGTTAGAATACATCATTAAATATTAAAGTTAACAACGCCTCAAACGTCTGGGCATCAGAAAACAAGGTAAAGTTATTTGATTAAGTGAAAAGGGAGATAGCTGATTCACTGACACTGCTCACGTTTCATAGAATAGCGTTTAATTGATCTCAATCATATGTTGATCACTTGATCAGTTTCATTCATGATTTTCACCATATTTGAGATATGAAAATTCTTCTTATATTATGGCCATATCACACAGATCGGTGCCAATCAATCAGCTAAGTAAATTCTCTGATAAAACGATGTATTTGTTTTGTCAGTATCTGTCAGTGTCTTTCAGAATCTAATGACCCACTAACATTTTGGATAATTTATTTTCATTTATCAATATGAGTAAAGTTTTCTTATAGGAGAGAATGAAATATTATCATTCCCAACTCATGATTCGATTGAGCAATAGTCTTGTGCTGGTCTGTGATTATATTTATTGCTCATTTATTTTACCGCATATTTGCTATAACTCTGCATAATTCGAGATCTTACGTTGAAATAACCTATCATTCCATAAGAGTAACTTTCTGAATTTTCACTGCTGTCCTGACCTCACCTCAGTTAAGCTCCTAATTTACTTCTTATTATAATTTAAGAGTGTTGTGGAATATAGCCAGGACAGTATTGAACATAATTTTCACAAGCTAGTACTTCGAATTCTTTTGAATCGGACCATTTCCTCAAATCATTGTTGCTTCGATCGATTATGCAGTACACTAATGTTCATGATATAATCACACGGATCTAAGAACGAAGAACTTGATCAATTTTATTTATCCTTATTTCCGCTAGATTCCGAAAATTGATGTCTGAAACTATCCATGATCTTTTATATTATTGCAGATTCTCTTTTTTAACGGTTCTATAAAATCAGAATCGAAAAACTAAGTTGATTTTTCAACTCACACTATACTTTTTTATCACTGAACAATAATATGATTCATGTGCTATACATTGAGTGTTATTTATTTCAACAAAATTAACAATAATAATTGTAGTAATGAATTAGTAGAAGATACAAAAACTTTGTAAGTTCTTTGAATCCATTACATCAAGATTTTCAAATAATGTGGCTATTCATGAGTCCAATAAGCTACAATTGAGAGTGGCAAGAACTGCAGGGCACTCATCATCACTTCATCGAGCTAGTAATGGTAATATCCAAAAGAGAAACTCATACTGCCGACAAATGGAATGTAAAATAAACACAGATGTGGAATTCGGATATATATATATATATATATATATATATATATATATATATATATATATATATATATATATATATATATATATATATATATATATATATATATATATATATATACATATATATGAACAACACTTTCCCTATCTAAGTAATTGTAATCCTCTAATAATGGATGAATGACTAAAATGGCTGTACAATAGAAATTATTTTAACTATCTGAACTGAACAATGCAATCGACGCGATTAGTGTGTCGGGTCGAATTGTGTGGAATCTTATCATAACATGTCTTATGTAGTCTCCACCCATATCCGAAATTAATCCGAAACTATTTCATCCGATTCGGTTACGGTTTCGGATGGATTTTCATTTCGGATATCCGATAGTTTCGGTTACAGTTACGAAGCTTCATAATATCCTTACTAATAAATGAATTGATATGGTAAGCTTATGAATGGAATCGAATAAAATAACACAGAATTTCTGATGCAGATAATTTTGATTTTGTGCACTTGGAAACAGATCCTAAAAAGTCGTTAATTGTGAATGTGAATGTGATAAGGATGTTGAATATCTACTCTACTCTTGGTACTCTTGACATGTTTTTGTCAAGGTGTAAGTAAATTCCATGACCAGCATGATCGTTCTGATGATGGTTATTGAATGAACCGAAAGATCGATATTATTCAAGTAGAGATGGTTTTTCTATTTTTGGTCGTGCGAATATAGTCGGATCTAGTTCATGAAAATTTTCTGTAAATGCAACAGCTTTAATCCTCAAATTTGTCATGTAGTCAATAGTCCAATTTATCTTGCTCAAATTTGATGGATAAAGTGCACTGATTCTATCATAAAAATGTGAAATCATCAGAAGATCCAGGAGAAAATTGTGCATTCCAAAATCGCATACACACTTAGTACTTCAAATACACTTCTACTATCTACAATGGACCCATACTACACTGTTTAGGCGCATAAATCTCAATAGTACCAGAAATTAGAGTGGACGTATAACATTTTAATCACAATTTATCAGTTTACAGTACCTGTGCTCCATTCTATCATCTATAGTTCTTCCATATAATCTTGAATGAAATGGAACAGAGAGAGCAGAAATATACGTTCCCATTATTTTTCTTTGTTGAGTTAACTTTATATCAAAAATCACGCCCGAATACCGGAGATAGATAAAAAAAAAATTATTGCAATTATTACTGTTATTTCGCATACAGAGATTAGGTCTGGTCCAGAAATTTCATTCTATTTTATTTTATTCCCATCATTAGCTTGTTATATTGGTTCATTTAATTAGACATGGATATTTCGAATATATTTGTAACTTTCTCAAAGAATATCACTAGGCACTTACCTGGATGCAGAAGAATACATAACTGAATAGAGGCCGGAGGAAACAGTTCCAATATATTGAGATTCACCAGAAATTTTGCTGTTAAACATTCGGATGCCTTTTTCACTACTTTAAATGAGCTGTGAGACACTATCGTGTTGTCTCATCTTATAGTTGGACACTACTGACTACAGTAGCAGATTATTTTTTTCGAGACCACAATAATTACATCAGACCGTTCGTTTAGGTTTTGAATTCTGCAGGAATCCTGGAAAAACACCTCATTTTCTAGAAAAGACAGAATCAGTCGCATTTTAGTGGTGATTCTGCCCTTTGAATCTTTTCAGCAAAGGGACTGATTTCGAAGCAACCGTACAAAACACAAAATGAGATTTGGGATTTTCCTTGGTGAAGCCGAAATTTCCAAATTGAAAATAATTTTCGCGCAATGTTTGTGCAACAAAATCTATTGCCTCAGAACTGCATACTTGAGGCTATATTTGCAGCTGCTAGATATATATGTATGAGTGGAATAATTAGAGTGGTTAGATGGATTGCAAAATAGCTCATATCCTATGAAAAACTATCGGTGCTGAGATATTGGAATATGGCAAAATATATAGTGTAGAAGAATCAAGAGGAGATTTCGAACAGTGAGATATCTTGTACTTGCAGCTTCAAACCTTTTGAAAAGTCTGTGAGGTATGTATATAATTATCTATACTATAAATTCTCGCAAAAAGTAATATCTCATAAGTCGGAATGTGTATCAATCAATGTAAATTATGATAGAAATTGATGTTAATACTTGTATATATTACACTTACATTAGTTTACTGTAAAGTAGAAGACTAAAGAATCAACATTGTTAATTTGGTTTCCATGAGAGTTTCTTACGGATCTTCAGATAATACTGATGAGAGCTGTCAACAATATATATTTGAATCCTCGTAATTTCGATTGTGATAAAACTTGAGGTCTCAAATTTTCTGTATATGATTAAGCCACTTAGTTAATGTTATGCACCAAATTTTATTCACATAGTCTCACACCTCTAGTATTTATTGATACAAAATTCTTATTGACTTTGTCACTAATTCACTGATCTTCAAATCTTTGAGGTTCTATCTGCAGCCCTAAAGAACTGAAATTTGTTGGGAAAAAGGCGGGAAACTGGAACAAATTACGATTTATTTCCTCTACCTCGTCCAAGTCAGGAGATATGTAAATTAAAGAGGATAACCTGGCGAAAATTTGACATTATGGCTGGATCTAGTCTGTAAGCAACCTACAAAACGTGTTTTATATACGATCGTATGAAAAATGCCAGTTTTTCATATCTTTCTTAATGTAAAAATTGGACTTCTACAAAAAACTGTGCAATGAAAGTTTAATGACACTCTTTCAATGAACAATTCCGGTGAGAAAGTCCCTGAGCCTTAATTTATCAATATTTTAATCATCTCAGGGATATTTTGAAACTCATTTACAAAATTAAATTACTTTTGGACATTTCAAGCTTGAAATTTTGAGTCCGTTTCAATAGGCGATCGCAACGCTCAAGTCGCCTCAATAATCGATCCACAGGACGATCGCGGTCTTTGAGATTAAGATCAATATACGTCATAGATGATGTCATTAATCGTGACCGCCTCAAACTCATAACGCCCGCGATTCAGAGATAGGTCGAATCGGTCGTTGCGTTAATTTTTTCAGGAATCATCAAGAAATTTGAATCATCAGAAATGTGTCTCTCCAATTTTAACTTTCGATTTCAAATTATGTTGAATGATTCAGGATTTTTTTATCGGTCGATATGTTAGATAATTTCACGGTTGTTCATCATAATTATTTATTATTCATAAGAGATTAATTGACACAAGTATATTAGAATCATTTTGATCTTGAGCCAGTATAATACGATGTGGAATTTGATATAAAAATTTATGTATAATTTAACGTATAGAAATTTATGACACATAGACAGATTTATGGATATAATTTATCTGTAACACATGCGTGCGTATTACTACTTTCGGGAAAATGGATTAGAATTTTGAAGAATAGTATATTCTGCAACTTGTTCGGAATTAGTTTGTAGCACGAGCCGTAAGCGAGTGTGACGAATTCACGAATGCCAAATAATCATTCTAAACATGTTCCAGAACCTACTTTCTTTACAACCATAAATTGGGCAATTTACAGAGAAACAAAAAATTGGAGAATCATCTTGATGATGCAAGCGCATTTTTGACAGCTCATGAATGCTAGTTACTTCAGAGATTTCGCAAATTACCATCTCCCACAATCACCAAGCTTGGAATCAAGCAGTTTGGGCGTACCTACGAAACAGCAGCTTTCATTTAGTACCAGTTTCAAGTTGACTATTTGTTAGGTACATAATTTGTGCACGTACAAACTCAAAAATACCTCTTATTCTTCATTGTTTTGTTATTGACTAACGGGAGGTCATGTGCTGTACCTTATAATGATAATTTGATCTTTATCAAAGCTATATAGGAAAAATCCCGGAAAATTACCTCCAAAGCTACAGATTCAAGAATATAAGTAACGGTAGGTCATGTACTGGCCCAAATTGATCGTAAAAACACAAGTTGACCTTATTCTGACACTAATAACATCAAGAACCGCATATCAATATCTTGTATAACTCGCCAGATATTGAAATAAATAGTTTTTACCCCAAAATGGGTACTAGCCCATATCAATTCGGGATTCAGGGTATAAAATTCAATTACCGACATGTTGCTCATTCTGTGCAGCAATTTTCAGACTTCAATTAGTCATAGTACAGCAGTAATTATCTTTTGCACTTTTATTTCAATTTTTACCAAGAACTGGGTGTATGAATAGAAAAATCTAGCAGTTTGTGCAAACCTACAAAACAGCATCTTCCATTTGGTACCTGTTTCAAGTCTGTGAGTGCTGTAGATGCTGAGATCTCAGGGTCACGCAAGCCAGTCAGACAGCCAAAGTGCATATAATAGCGTATATTTTTTTTTTTGTAAAAATGCGTTAAAAATTGCAATTTCTGAAACAGAGAAACAACAAAAACTTTTAAAGTTGAAATTTGATCCAAGTTGATATGACATTCCTATTAATTGTTACCATTGATGAATAGACGCAGCTCGATAAAATACTAAATATAAAAAACAATATAAGTCAACAATCACATATCCCTAATACTATTCGAAATCCGTATTACCAACATGTCAATTTGACAGATGCTTATTTTTATTTCAAAATTCAATTTTCGGCAACTATATCAGTTTTAGAATCAATTTGAATCAATAAGATAGCATTTCATTCATATTATCAGTAATTTATCAAAACCATGAATGTGTGAGATGTCGCTAGTTATAATCATTCCATCACTAGTGTTGGAATAAATATTCTAACACAGTATGATAGAATTGAATCGCTCCGCACTTAAAATCATTATTAGAATGCTGATGTTCTATAATGGTCGCGGAGAAACTTGATCATCTCCTGCTGCAACATTGATGATAATTTTGAAAAAAATGACTTAAACATTTCTATAGTTATAGAAACTCCATCAAGTTATAGTTTATAACCTCAAACTCAAATCATCTCAAATGTCACATGAAAATCACTGCGCAGCTTATGTGCGCAGTTTTGATATGAAATTCTGCAAGAAAATAGAGCATGTCCTGAATATTTCTGTATCAAATTCTGTACATAATTTTTTGTGAACTTTTCTTGTATGATACAATACATAATATTTCATACAAACTCATGAGTATATTTCAATATTAGATTCTATTACATGTAATACGGGCTTGATTCACAGATTGCTGGTTTATTTGACATTTAAAAGACAATCGAATCGTTCCACTTGGAGCATCAACCACAGCATTCATGTGAGTAAAGCGACAGAAGCTGCGATCATTAGCAAAACGTTGCGGTCGCCTAGTGGAACGTACTCTTCAATTTTAATTCAAAATTCTGAGATCATTATTGTCAACTTCAATGAAAACTGATTGACTGACACATTCGCGAACCGTAATCCTCGCCTTTGGCTCGGATTACAAACCTTTCGCTCGTGTGGAATTAGGGCCATTCCAATACTTGTTGTAGAATATACTATTCCTTAGTTAACAATAGTAGCCATCAAAGTTACATTTACGAAAGAAAAAATATTCATATATGATTAAGACGATCGAGACTGGAGCATTGTGAGATACATGTGTAAAAAGTCTTCAATGCACTCACGAAGAGAAAAACTTTTAACACTTGTATCTTGAATACCTATAGCTACAATCAAGGACAATTCTTGTAAATATTAGGACAAGTCTTGTTTATCGTGTACACCAGTTGAACATAAAAAATAAATTGAAAAAGATGGTTGCCGCTGACTGGAGTTGTGAATAATGTGAGTAATATATTTTTGGGATTTCAGTCAATTTATTTAATTCTATTCCTTTTCTGCTTTACAGTTTCGGTTGCACCTCAGCCATCCTCAAAAGTGCTACAATTTTATTTTATTACTAATTGTGTGTATGTGAATATCAGAAATACCTACAAAGGAATTATTGTTTAAAAAATTGAAGTCATACATTGGTTTAAAATGATATTATTATTGAAAAAAAACATTGACAATGCGTGCACGCACGATTTTTAACACGCAGTTAGCCAACGCCTTCCATAGATGTCGGATGTGGCGAATGACAAGACAAAATTTATTTTTTTTCCGCTTTTTTATATTATTATCATTTTAAACCAATGTATAACTTCAATTTTTCAAACAATCATTCCTTTGTAAGTATTTCTGACATTCACATACACATAATTAGTAATAAAATAAAGTTGTAGCTTTTTTGAGGATGGCTGAGAAACAGCCGAAACTGTAAGGCAGAAAAGAAATATAATTAAATAAATTGGCTGGAATCCCAGAAATATATCACTCACATTATATATAAAAAATAAAGTAAAGTACAATAGACTGTGTAAGTATTCATAGCGCATCCTGAAAAGTATTTCTTTCCGATGCCAATATGAGAAGGATTCTCTCAAAGTCAAATACAATATCAAAATAGATGTTGATGGAAAATGCGTCAAATTTGGGCGCTGTGTCTTGGATACCATGAGATATGTGATAAATATATAATGTGTTCTCGATAATTAGGATGGAGATGAAGATTAGAAGATACTTCATATGAAATTCCACTTACTTTATTATTTGCGATGATGAACTGAATTATTATTTTATGTTTGCCAAGATAGAGTGAAATTCCAATTATAATGATAATCAGTGGGCACAGAGGAAAATCATATGTATAACAGTAAAATAGCAAAACGAGGCATACACTGAAAATGATTATATGAGAAAGAAGTACCTAATAAAAATATAGCTGCAAGAAAATCGAATGAGAATCTAAGATAAATATATGAACGACTTGAACACAAATAAATCAGAGACAATGATCAACTTCCTGCACAAACCTAGTGCACTCGATGTTTTTACATCATCGCATAAAAAGCCTAAAGCCTCACGTTGCATCCATGTGTCAGGGCTACTTACTACATGACAAAACACTAGCCTATTACCGCCAAGCTTACCAACCCTATGACACAAGGACTCCATGGCGTAATTCACCAAGTAAATCAAACTGAGAACACGAATTTGTCAGAGAAAAATCACACCCCTACAAGCGTCGCGACGTGGGGGATTTACAAGGATTTAATGTCGATTCTCCTGAAACAAGAGCACGGGGATTCTTCCTCTTACAAGAAGACCTTAGACATATTATGCTAGAGATGGAGCATACATACGTGAGGCTTCATCGTCATCATCTCGGTTTTATTTTAGCTGCGATACAATGCGGTCAGCTGTGATCCATTTGTCTGGACGACAGAGAATACAAATGGTCTGGAAAAATTGCTAGATCGTGTTTTGGCAACCGGCCCGATTTAGGCGCTGATATTATTGCACTTTGGAGGTTTGCTCCACATGCCGAACCTAAGAAACTTACTATGAAATTGTTTCCGATTACTTTCATCACAAGATATTAATTATTTCCATCAGATCGATGTTGTTTCCTCGAAGTTTACAGAGAAACTAGCTCCAAAGTTGGGAATATCTTTGTTCAGCTCTGATTGTTTGAGATTTATTTGTAATAGAATAAGGGAGCGATTTATACTATACCTTCAGTGTAGAATTGATGATAATTTATTCGTTTTCTGTATTTGATTCTAGTAACAATATCATTAATGTCAATTCCATGGTTCTATATAGGCTTCCCGATATTTTATTTTTCTATTATCGCGAGTATGGATTATAAAATTTTAAATACTTGGTAAAGATTGTAATGATATAGTGGACCATTCTTTGATCAAATGAAGAGAATCTTTGAGAAATATATGAGACATGGTTAAAGAAAATTTTGAATACACTCTACGGATAAGGAAGTTACGGCTTTTGAAAATGTATGTGCAATATCATCAGCCTCTACTAGCACTGTAGAGTAGTCGTTTCAAAAGACTACCTGTTTCTACTTCTATCAAGACTCGAGTTCAAATTTATTTTATGTGCAGTGGGAATTTGAAGAAAAGTGCCTTGAATTTTTCTACTTCATTGTCTCAGGAATTGATGAAACATAAAAATCCAACAAGTCCCACATTCCAATTAGCTATAATCCGGAAGGAATATAGTTTCCAGCATTTACGCGTGGAATGTATTTCTCATATTTGCGACCTTGGAAAGGTGTAAATTATGTAAGATATGTAAATAATGTGGGAAACCTGAATAATATACATTCGTATACTTGCATGATAGCAAAATAAATTTTTTATCAGAGTCTGAACCGTTCAAAAAATGGTACTAATTCTTCTCGTTCCTTTACTATTAGAACTACAGTTTTGGATTGAAATAGATAGCAGGACCACTGGAGAAAATAGAGTCGGCTAGAAGTCATGAATAATTGTATAATGAGTGAACTTGAGAAAGGACTTTTGATTATGGATGAAATAAATTCAAGCTTACTTTCGTGAGTTAGAAAATATAACTGACAGGAAAAATATCATAAAAAAACTTGTTATCGTGAGTAACATATATTATCAGTTCTGAAATTGATTTGCAACTTCATACTTGAGCCCAACCCACTCTAAAACTGATCAAAGGGGAACAAAATGTCCCGAACGGAATATAACTTTATTAGTAGTACGACTAAATGGTAACCATTAACGCAAATGCATCAAGTGAACGCATATCATCGGGCAAGAGCACAGGTAAGTTCCGCTTGAACGTGAGAGAAAGACAGCAACTTCCTCTTGGGACTTTCCATTGAAAGAGAAAGAGATAGAAAGCTCGATGACGGCAGCAGGATGGTTTGGTAAAGCACGAGGAAACTAACAATGTAATTTGCAGCTAATATGATCAATCTAAGGAGTCAAAGGGCCCAAAGTGTAACGGTATAACACCCCTATGAATGTAGTTACAAGTCCGGTCACGCTTACGCCATTCTCCGACAAACTTCACACTTTTCGAGAACATCGCTGGCTTGCCGAGACGACACCACCAAGAAAGAGGAAGGGCGGAGAACAGGGTTGTATTCGATAGGAATTACACTTTGATTTGTGCTGAGGAGAATAGAAATTTTTATCTACAGGCGGAAGAAGATCTGATATTCAAAAAGACATCGATATTGGCGACATCAGATACAGGCGATCATCATTGTCAGAGTAAGTTTTTAATTGGAATTATTCTCATATCTTTAGACATTCTACTCAGCACAAACGATTGTTTAACCATTCAGTGATGATAATCATGATGGAAAGATAAGAAAATGCAACATCCAATTTATTTTCAGAGATTATTTCACTCATGTCAATCATTCTGACAAATTCTGCATAGTTACAATGACATTTATAGTAATAAATTACCGCGGTAAAATCCCGTTGGCAAGCGATTTTTTGCGATTAATTGCCTTTGCCATGGAGAAACAATACGCAGTTTTAATATGAACAAACAATCGGTTTTCGGAAATTTCTAAATTTAATCGTTTTGGAAATACATTTTTCGGGGAAAGTGATGATATTGGAAACAAGAAATCCGTAAATTAAAAAAAAAAATGTCAAAATATTATATGCAGACAATTTAGTGCATTTCGCAATAAAAAATTTTAGTAGTTGCAGTCAACATCATTTAATAAGTAGGTATTTGTAATAGCAATTTCATTCGAGATATACTCTCCACAAATACCACTCGCGCCTTTAATTTTATCATAAATTTTTTTTCAAACATTCTTCACCTTCAAGCAACATCCTTCGAGTCATCTGCTCAGATTAAATCCTCGAGTTACGCTCTCGTGATTTAATCGGACAGATCACTCTCACGACGTTGCTAGGTGAAGAATGTTTTCAAGAAAAATTTATTGATGAAATTACAATCTCTTGTGATATTAAATACGATAATACTACAAGTGCTTGAAAATTATCTGGTTGATTCTCAAGCACGGATGGTATTCAGGGAGAATATCACTTGAATGTCATGAAATAAGATCCAATTGAAATGACTCAAGTTTACTTCAAATACCGTTTTAGTATTTTACTACATTTGTTGGTTCAGCTCTCATTATATTTTCGTCGATTTCGATTTCAGTTGTACCAAGCCGATTCATTTAGATGACTTTTCATAAATTTTTAAAAATGCTTGGAAGTGCTACTCACTTTGACATTTCTAATTTACAATGCAAACAAAACATTTTTTTTTTTATTTGTGTTGTCAGAATAGTTTGTTATTGGATATTTCGCTTTGTCTAGACAATGTGAAATTTCCGCTGCAATTCCTTTATAATTTCACTTGTCTTATGAAAGAATTCATACATGAGTGGAATATATAGCTTAATACATGGAACACCGTCTGCATGTAGTCCACAAACTGATGGTACCGAGTTTGGGGCGAAAAAACTAAACCATCAACTATCATATAAAATTATAGGAATAATCTGACTTTATAGTTATTTGATACTTTTTTAGTTTCAAACTATAACTATATGTTGCAATGTTCCTTGGTAATAATTATATATATATATACATATATATATATATATATATATATATATATATATATATATATATATATATATATATATATATATATATATACAAGGTGTAACAGAAATAAGTACATTAATTTTAACCTGCAATAGATCTCTTCAAGCTTAACAATTTTTCTGGATAACTTTTTTCTGTAAGTCTCCTGAATATCGAGTGAAAATTCATCAAAGTTTGGTCAAAAATTTCATAGTGCGCCTATGGTTAGAACTGAATGTTTCTCATTTGTTGGAAGAATGACAGCTGTCGATTTAAATGATTATTTTGAAACTATAAACCATCATAGTCTTATCAATCATCCATTTGAAACTGAAATAATAACAGTATTTCAATAATACACTGATATTCGCTTACCTCGATTATTCTGTTTTTGTATATGCTGCAAGAAAGATCAAATTCATCTCTGAAACCAACAATTTGGTATATTGGTCGTATTTATATGTTATTGTTGAGAAATTTTATTTCTATTCAGGAATTTCACGTATATTTTCAAATAGTTGGTACATTTCTTGAACATTAAATTGTCAGCACGAGTTCATTGCACTTGGATCAGCTGATTTGAATAGTCTGAATACAGCCTGTAACACAGTTAGAATATGGGTCAGATTGTGCTGCCATCTACGATCAACTTGAAAAGTAGTTGCAGCTCTCAGCTTATTTCATTACTGTTGGCTCTCAAACATAAAGAGAAAATCATTCAATGATTTATTTGAAGTGAACGGTGAAATATGAAATGGAATGCAATTTTAAAATAATTAATTTAATGAATAATTCAACTGAAAATATTCCTGCAAAAATTGTGAGAGCTTATTCTTGAAAAACAGAAAACCTAACCAACAAATGTATCACACTGAGTTTGGTAATTGATTTTAAATATTTTTTAAAATATGAGATACAATATTCTATTTGTTCAATTTACGAGGCATACTTCATTGAAACGATCTGACTGTGAAGTTTGTAATAATATGAGAAAAACTAATTCACAGCTGCTTCATTTATAAATTAATGTATTTTATTCATTCCATCTGGTGTTTTACGTTTCAGATAAACGATAAGTTTTCAATATCTCATAGTATTCTCATCATTATGTATAAGTGCACAATATTTTGACATTAAATACATGAGCATAACCACAATAATATATATACAGGGTGTAACAGAAATAAGTACATTAATTTTAACCAGTGATAGTTCTCGTCAAGCCTAACAATTTTTCTTAGTAACTTTTTCCCGAATTCTCATCTTTTTTTAGCATTTTTTATCCCCTATAATCTAACGAGTCGTTCAGGTGCATAGTTATCGGATCCAGTAGCAGTTGCAATAGAACAATAATTGATTTTGACATATGTGAGTTATCAATTCCTTCAAATAAATTCTGGAATAAAACAGATTATAAATTATCAATTCTGTGTACGATTTCATGGTCAGTTGAGGATTAGCTTAGCAAATTCATTTGGAACGATCTCCGAATTGTCATTTTCAACTGAAAATTGAATTATTGTGGTTATGCTGATGTATTTAATGTCATAATATTATGCACTTATACATTAGGATAAGAATACCATGGGATATTTAGAGCCTTACGTTTATCTGGAACGTAAAACAGCAGATGAGATGAATGAAATACATTAACTTATGAATGAAGCACCTGTGTATTAGTTTTTCTCATATTATTACAAACTCCACACTTCACACTTAGGTCGTTTCAATAAAGTATGCCCCGTGAATTGATCTGCTGAATAAGCAAAATATTGTATCATATATTTCAGAAAATATTCAAAATCAATTACCAAATTCAGTTTGATACATTTATAGGTTATATTTTCTGTTCTCCAATAGAATCTTCAAAATTGCATGTAGCAATATTTCTATTGAATTGTTCAGTGAATTAATTAATTTAGAATTACATTCCATTCAATATTCTACGGTTTTCTTCAAATAAATCGTTGAATGATTTTCTCTTTATGTTTCTGATGAAGTAGGTTGAGAACAGTACTACTTTTCGAACTGCTGGTAGATGGCAGCACAGTCTGACTCTCCTGACACAGTGACACAGTTTCAGACAATTCAAATCAGCTGATTCCAGTGCAATGAACTTGTGCAGACAATCTTATGTTTAATAAACGTACTATCCGAAAATATACGTGAAATCCCTAAATAAAAATCAAACTTCTTAAAAATGACATTTAAATACGACTAAGAGACCAAATTGTTGATTACAGAGACAAATTCATTCTTTCTTCCAACATATACAAAAATAGAATGATCGAGGTGAGCGAATATCAATGTATTGCCAAAATACTAATATTTTTTCAGTTTCAAACGAATGATTGACAAGACTACGATACTCCTTTCAACCGACAGCTGTCATTTTTTCAACAAATGAATAACATTCAGTTTGAGCCATAGGCGCACTATGAAATTTTTGACAAAACTTTGATGAATTTTTACTCTGTATCCAGAGGATTTACGGAAAATTGCATCACAGGTTGTAATTAATGTACTTATTTCTGTTACACCCTGTATATATATATATATATATATATATATATATATATATATATATATATATATATATATATATATATATATATATATATATATGTGTATTGTCTCTCAGAATGTATTTAATTACATTTATCTATCTTATATAAATGAAAATCAATGTTTGTTTGTATGTTTGTACCTTATGCGTTCCGAAACCATTGATCAGATTATGGTGAAACTTTGATAGAGTGTTCACGGGACGTACGAGACGGTTCGTGGCACAAAAAATCTATATATAAATGAGTTTTTTTTTTTTAATGAATTTTTCTGATTTGGTGGAAAGAATGTATATTAATAATGACTCAATACACAAATAAATAGCTATTATTATTATTTGATCAAAGTTTAAATCGTAAATTAGATTGATATCGGTATTATATAAAACAATGTCGGGTTACATATACCATTCATAAATCAAGAACGGCTTGACCGATTTTCATGGCCTTTGATTTTTTGGATTTGTCTCCGTCCAGAATAGCAGAATAAGTATCAAAAAATCGGAAGGGAAAATATCATTCTCCCATACATGCAGGGTGGAACAAACAAAAGCATCTAGTCCAGAGGACCTGAAAATGAATTTAGAAATTTCAGGTCCTATCGGCTGCTTTCTTTTGCCATGCAAGCAAAACGAGCTTGGTCAAAAATAGGTCGCCATGCAAGCAAAACGAGCTTAGTCAAAAATAAGTCGCCATGCAAGCAAACTGAGCTCCGTCAACGTTAAAACGCCATACTAGAGATGCGAACTCGATTAACGGTAAGCTGCGGTGCCAGCGAAGCAGGTTCGATCAACGGTAAACCACCATACGAGCAAATCGAGCTCGATCAACAGTAGACCGCTATGCGAGCAAAACGAGCTCGGATAACTGTGAGCTTCCGTGTGAGCGAAGTGAGCTCGGTTAATACCAAGCTGCTGTGCGAGCGAAAAGAGCTCAGTTAACGGCTAGCTGCCGTGCGAGTGAAACAAGCTCAGTTACTATAAGCTACCGTGCGAGCGAAGTGAGCTTGGTCAACTGTAGAACGTCGTGCGAGCGAAGCGTGCTCTGTCAACATTAGGATGCCGTGCGAGCGTTGCAAACTCAGTTAAAGGCAAGCAGTTGTGCGAACGAAGCGACGTCGCTCAACAGAAAACCGCCATTTGAACGAAGCGAGTTTGGTAAACATGGATTATTCAAAGCACATGCATATTCATTTCATTGTTACATTTTGGTTAGGTTCATATTCAAATTGGCAAGTTATGTCCAGTATAATAATCACTTAAATAAGCATTTCATGTGAGATTCATATATTTGATGTACAATCTTCAATGAATTAACAGAAAAAAAAGTAATATAAACTCAAAAGACATTCAGTGGAACTGCAAAGTCTCGGCCAAATACAATAATCTCCTATTTCGATTGATTTCATACAAAAGAAGATCTTTTGACAGTTTGACATGTCCTTATCATTTTCGGGTTATAAGGTCTTGATATAAAAGTTAGGCTCAAGTACCTTGCAATCTAAACTCATCAATTCTGTGGCGTTACGAAGTACGCCGGGTCAGCTAGTATTAGAATAAAAATTGATCATATTTAGGACCGTAACCGGTAAAAAATCATAACAAAACCGAAATTCACCAAAACCCAAATCAAAACCAATATGAAAATTCTAAAACTTCATAACCGAAAAACGATACCGAAATTTAGCTACTGCAGAAACCGTTAACCGGAACCAAATTGCTATTTATTTTGGTTCGAATCTCTGCCTCTGGATTATTATTTGAAAAACTGACCATGAATATGGTTTTTAATCTAGTAGAATAATTATTTGTCTTGACGTGAAACGGAATGAATTTTACAATCATTCAGCTAGATTGATGAATGGTTTTATACCGTAAGATTCAGAAGCTAAAAATATCTATCAGTGTACATTATATGAGATGATTATGAGGGGTTAGATTCGTCATATGAATGTTCCGTTTGTTAAATAACATCAGAATGAGTTCAAAGAGAATCCTGCAACAACTGATTATGTAAGTTTATAAGTGAAATTTCTATAGTTATGATGGTAGAATGCAATATGCTGTGCGTAGCAGTTTGAAAATCCACACAATTTCTGTTTATAGAAACAGTTTCTACCGCTCTCTGGATAACTAACTTGAATAACTGTTATTTATATAAGATTCTGTGGTTGCTATACTTACATCTGTTCGTTTATCAAAAACATTAATTAAGACAGAAGTTAATTGTTTACGAACAAGTAAAATACCTGTGAGGGAGTAACGTATCACTACTGTATTGCACGTCGGAAACTTTATACGACTTGAAGTTGAAACAAAGAATTACTAAGAAGTTGTACGCTGCATAGAAAAGTAGTAAGACCAAGAAACGTTAGGATGCTAGAAAACAACCACTTGGAACTAACGATTGTGTGCTATCATTGAGAAAATTGGAATGATACATGAATAAAAGCATGAAATATGCAAACAAGAATAAATCTCATACTTTCAGAATGAGTAATTCTGATTCCTTCACGAAATTTTAATGCATTCGGAGACTTTATTTCTAAAAAAGCTCTCTAATCGTAATCAAAAACTGAGTTTCAGTATTAGTGAGAGTTGTGGCTGAAAGCGAACTGGACTCGTATATCTGCCAAGGATTTGGTACCAATCACAAAATAAGGTGGTGTCAGCAAAATTGGGACTTGAGAAACTTTATTAGGTGATATTAGTCACTGATAATAAAACTTAGGTTCTACAAATATGTTTTCAGATAAAAATAGAATTTTGAAGCTCCTGATTATTTTTTTTTAAAGTGTATACCTAGTTTCGAATTAGAAGATAAGTTCATCCAGTGATCTATACGTGTCTCCCCATACACAGAGAAATTTGGGTATCTTTTCTCGTCTTTTCTTGAATGTACTCCATTGAAAAAAGACTTTTTATATTCACAAAAAGAATTGTTGTTATTGAATCAGAGTTTCTAATAGAAGCATTCAAATTTGGGAGCACCAACTGAATGTCTCTAGGAATTTATTCATATTCAAAATAGAACTTGTTACATGATGAATTCGATTTCAGCTTGTAACACAGCTCACAGTAATAGTAATGGGTCAAGTGAATTTGTGTTAAAAAAATTATTATGAATTTATTTTCTGTTCGTTGGTGATGCACCAAGCATTGAGCAAAGTCAATCCCTCTAATTACAAACAGTTTTGAGAAGTGAGCTTCTCCATGGCTTTGATTCAAATCTATATAACATAGGTAGACTAAATAAACTCACGAAACTTCTCTGCAAAAATGAGAACAATATGGGCATATCGTACAGTGTATACTTCTAGCATTAAAATCAAGTTCGATGAAATATCAAAGAATTATGATAATGAAGCAGAGATTTGAAATGATTGATGATACTAATATAAAGGAAATGATGCTTTTAAAAGTGATGTAGATCCATTCTAAAGTCAACCGTAGGAATGAATAAAAATAGTATATATTCTTTTTTTTGGAGTTTGGAGTCAGTGACTTATGTACCTGGAGGGACGCAGATGCAAAAATCTTGTCTAATGTCCGATAAAAATAACAGAACGAATAAAAATCACACCTCCATTTGCTAGGACGGACTAAGCAGAGCCCACGAACTTAGCATATCGGATGCTCTCTCACTACCTCGCAATTTGTGCTATGACGACCGTAGGTGGAATATTTAGAGCACATTTCAACGTATCTACATATATTACAGTTCGCAAGTTGAATTAAATTGATAGCAACGGAATGAAAGAAGTATAGCCGCTCGTTTTCAACTATAAAGTTGGATAACCAAGAAATTTGTTTCTGTCATAAGAGTTTTTTGATAATTTGATAGAGATGTCGACACCCTAGAGCTCTCCCTCACTGGCTGCCACTGTTCATATACATTTTTATCAGTAAATTACAGAGAACATAACCTTGAATATACAGTATTTATTTAAGATCACACCTATGCAATTCCCTATCTTAACTATGTTGCAAAAGTGAAGCTAAAAATGTAGAATTGTTAGAGAGTAAGTAACTGAGAGATAGATAAAGGCGGGCCCATATTTGTATAGAGGTAAATGGCGAGTTCTGCTGTATGTGGTATTTTCATGTGAAAATATATTGTAAAATAGGAAGAAAATATTTTGTGTCAAATTGTAATAGTGGGTACAGAATATGTGAAGAGAAATATTCTCTCGTTTCTGTACTCAAAATAGTATATCATGCTACAAGGACCGAACGACTGTCATTTTTGTCCAGGATAAATTTGGCTGCATTCGGTGAAGACGAGGGCAAAGCCCGTGGCAGAGGCAAGGGCGAAGCACGAGGCGAAGACAAGGGCAAAGCCCAAGGCGTAGCTCCGTGCAGCCAGATTTATCCGTGACAATAATGATAATCGTTCAGTGTCCGTGCTGCATACGATACTTTTTGTAACAAGTGCACCGAAGTACCTCCATTATTGACCTTTTAAATACATTTGAATGTATCGAAACTATCTTATCGATTTGACAAACAGATTTTTGCGAATATAATCATATTACAGTGAACTAATACAATGAAACATAACTTACATGATTTATTTTATTGATGATATTTTCCACAATTTCTGTGCTATTCCGTTCACAATAAATGCAGATATTATAACGAACACATTCTATAATACAAATTTCTTTCAAATACCAATTTGACATATATCAATGAAATATAAGAGCCCAACGGCATCCATGATCCATGATCTACAATTCCATTTCTACCCAGCGGACAAAAATATCCATTAAGGTTGTTGAGAAGGGAATCAAAGTATATGAGAATTCATTTGAATTTTTACAGTATATTATTTGTTCAGTGAAGAATATTCTGGCAAAGTTTGAACTCAATCTTTTTTCTAGTTATCGGGATGAAGAATGTCAAAGTTGCTGTTCGGTGACATGTTATTACATTGCGTTAATGCTCGCGACATTTTTCACATTGATTCATACGTCATTATCTTGACTACCTGAAATGACAACATCACAAAAAATCGTCAAAATAATTACGAATGTCTCATAAACATGTGTACCAAGTTTCAAAAAAGTCTTGTTCATGGTTTCAGAGGAAATTGAATTATTACTCAAAAAAATTGTACAAAAGCTACTAAAATTTAGCAAGTTATCATACGCTTGGCAACGTCGCCGCGTGAAATGAGATGGGAAGAGTGTGTGTGATTAGAATAAACAAGATTTTTTATCATTTCCCTGACTTGACGATACACTGATTGAGTAACAAATTTATTCTTTAATCGATATTATTTTTCTGATGTAGATTTATCATCAACTAGCTGACCCGGCGTACTTCGTATCGCCACAGAATTGATAAATTCAGATCGCAAGGTACTTGAGCCTACCTTTTAAATCAGGACCTTATAACTCGGAAATAATAAGGACATGTCAAACTGTGAGAAGATCTTGTTTTGTAGGAAATCAATCAAAATAGTAGATTTTTGTATTTGATCAAGACTTTGCAGTTCCACTGAATGTCTTTTGAGTTTATATTACGTTCTATTTTGTTGATTTATTAAAGATTCTACATTAATTATGCTTCTCACACGACATGCTAATTCAAGTGATTATATAGAAGTAATCATTATATTGGAGATAACTTGTCTATTTGAATATGAATCTGAAAATGTAACAATGAAATGAATATGCATGTGCTGGGTAAACCAAGTTCACCAAACTCGCTTCGTTCATATGGCGGTTTATTGTTAAGCGACGTCGCTTCGTTCGCACGGCTGCTTGCCTTTAACTGATTTTGCAACGCTCGCATGGCGTCTTAACGTTGACCGAGCAGGCTTCGCTCGCACGGCATTTTACCGTTGACCAATCTCGTTCTCGCACGATGTTCTAGAGTAGCTTATAATCAATTAAGCTCGTTTCACTCGCACGGCAGCTTGCCGTTAACTGAGCTTTTTTCGCTCGTACAGCAGCTTGGCATTGACTGAGCTCGCTTCGCTCACACGGCAGCTTACAGTTATCTGAGCTTGTTCTGCTTGCACAGCGGTCTATTGTTGACCGAGCTTGATTTGCTCGTACGGTGATTTACCATTGATCGAGCTTGCTTCGCTAGCACCGCAGCTCACCGTTAACCGAGTTCGAATCTCTGGTAAGACGTTTTAACGTTGACGGAGCTCGCTTTGCTTGCACGATGACCTTTTTTGACCAAGCTCATTTTGCTCGCATGCTGCTTTTGTTTGTTTCACTCTGGGGCAAGCTGAATACGATAAATAAGTCCTCATGATATCATCAGAATATCTGTTTTATACAAAATGTTTGGGACAATGATATTTCTCCTACTAATTTTTCAATAATTATTCTGCTATTCTGGACGGAGACAAATCCAAAAAATCAAAGATCATGAGAATCGGTCGAGCCTTTTTATGAATGGAGTAAGTAACCCGGCTTCCTTTTATATAATACTGATATCAATCTAATTTTCGATATAAACATTGATGAAGTGATAATAATAGTCAATAATCTGTGTATTGAGTAATAATTAATATACATTCTTCCCACCAAAGCAGAAAAATTCATTGAAAAAAGAATACTCATTTATATATAAATTCTTTGAGATACAAACCGTCTCGTACGTCCCCAGAATACTCTATCAAAGTTTCACCACAATCTGATCAATGGTTTCGGAACGCATAAGGTACAAACATACAAACATTGATTATCATTTATATAGATAAGTTTGTTTGGTTATGAAACGCAGTACCACTACTAAACGTCAGATGTCAAAAATACTTCCGAAAGTCTACAGCGTTGCGCACTATTCATATCATATTGTAGCTTTGTTAAAATATGAAAGAAGAATATTTCAACGGATGGAAGCTCTTTAAAAGAATAGAATAAGGAACCAAATTATTTAAAATCATATATTTTAAACCGAAAACAAACATTTCCATTAGTTTTAATCATTGAAATTTTGTTTATTTGAAGTTAGTAATGAATGTTTATCCTATGTATTTAGCATAGAGCAGGGTTCCCACCACAGCTCCTCTTCTCAACAATCTTTATTCACAGTCAATAGAGAATTAGTGAAAATTGTTACAATGGTTTGGAATTGGAAACTTTCGAAGCAGAAGTCAGCTCAGTAATAGTGTACTTTCGGTGTACGTGTTACAAAAATGATATTTTATTGAATAAATGACGCAAGAACTGGATAGAACATTGAAAATTACAGATTACGTTTGTGAAAAACATTTTAGAGAGGAGGATATTATAAGATAATGGTCGTCTAGAGATGTAAAAATAAGTAGAAATTATTTTAAAATTATAATAGCAGATCTACTAACAATTCCATGTTAGAAATTGAAAGGTTATATTGATGTTTCAAATTATTAACGTATCTAAACTAAACTTTTAGTGTAAAATTCAACTTGGAGGAGACTTCAATCAATAAATTTATAAATTCATAAGACTTATAGATTTACACAGAGTTGCAACACCAATTTTTTCATTATTCATCAATATATAAAAGTTGTTGAGAATACAATTATCAAAAGTGAGCAAACTAAAAAATCTTGTTAGCCCTGTGGCATATTAGAATAGTTTTTTCATTTCTTGTGTGCTGCTTCCGAAAAATTGAAATTTAAAATAGTATACTGTGCAACAAGTGCGATCAGTTATCTATTGCCTACGAGAGCTCGAGTGGACAATTGTCAACATCGCACGAGTTGCAGATAGTATTTTTTATTACGAATGCGGGTGAATACTATTTTGCGCTTGTTTCTGCCAGGCAGTAAATTATACTTGGCGCATGCAAAAGCCAAAGAACCATTCACCGTCCGGAGGAATATGTGCAAAATAATACTTATCTTGCATGAATAATAGAAGTTATGTTAAAAGTAATGATATTCTTACTGATAGAATAGAGTCTCGTAATAAAACTTTCATTGCGCAGTTTCATTCAATAACTTTTTTTTCACATCAGATATTATGTCAAAAACTGTTACTTTTTGTGAGATCGTAGATGTATATAATATTTCTGTTAAATTTTTCTTTGGTGTTCAACAAACCAAAAATTTTTGCAGGACATCATTTTTCATTTCTTTCTCTCTTCTAGTGAATAAGAAATTGTTTCTGTAAATTTTTTCAACTTTATTACACCCATTATAATATAAAATTTCAATTATTTCTGTGCCTATTATTATTCATATCAGAAATCTTGTGTCCAAAGAAACGTTTATAAAACATGTTTCATGATGTACTAATTCATTGCAGGTTTCAATGTATAGAAATGATAGTTTTCTTTCACTTTTGCCTTTCATTTAATGAATAATGTAGTATTTAACGTAATGGTGATGAAAAATCCATCTGACAATTGTATTTTATTTGAAATAATAAAATATAATCTTACTTCAGCATATGAAGCACGCAAAGCTGGGCCCGCTCTCGCTATCTCTCTTACCTCTACCCCATTATATTTTTTGCTTCATGTTTTTCAACTCAGTGTTCGCCCCCCTATTATTCTTCTTCATGTTGAGGACCTATGTACTGTCTAAAAAATCAATAAATCTAGCTTTTAAAGTGGAATTTCTTTTAAATCAATGCGCGTCTAGAAGTTTGATAGATCAAATTGTCGGCAATATCATTGCAATGATTGGATAACAGTAGACACAAATTACAAATGTTAATTGATATTAAGGGAGGTTTGTTGCCTACATTGCATTTGAAATTCATACTCAATATGAAAAGAGTACTTTCGAACACAATCCTGATTTATAAGCGGAATTCCATTGGGAACTTGCAGGCTCAATAGCTATTACACACATTTTGTCTTGTTTGTGAATTGGTTACAACGAATGTACACAGTTTGAAAATATTCTCATTGAATGAATTTTGATATTGATCATACATTTTATAATAAAATCAGGATAAATTCATTAGGATTTTGTTGACACCAACATGAAAAATGAATTTCTCCAACAGTGTCTTGGAATTTGCATATTCCATGACCAAAAACTATGTTGGAACGAATAAAATTCCAAATAATTGTTTAAAATGATTCCGTATGCCGTTAGAATCATTTCGACGAATCAGAAGCTGTTAGGCTGTTACTACCATGGTTACTTCATAACAATTCATCTGGTTTTACGTTCGACATTTGATAATTTTTCAAGTTTCTTCTGAAATTTTGGTGAGTTTTCAAAACCTTGTTAGAGAAAGTATAGTCTACAACATGTTTGGAATGGCGTATTCCACACTCGCGAACAGTATTGCTCGCCTTCGGCTCGGATTACAAACTTTTTTCTCGTTCAGAATATAGGCCATTCCAATACTTATTGTAAAATATACTATTCTGTGAGTATCCGTACTTAGATAATTGAAACGTACGATCAGTGTGAATTTTCGTTTGTTCGCTAAGAATAAATCTAATCTTATTCAGTATGCATATGCGCAAAAAAAAATAGTTTCTCACATTATTATATTGGTGGAGACTTGCAAAAAATGAAAATTACTTAGCGGAATCGAAATGAAAACCATGAAAAAATGAGGAAAGACAAGTCAAGGTTTTATATGTATATTTATTATAAACTCAAAACTTTTTGAATAATAATAATTATGATAATAATGAAATATATTACCACAATCGGAAAATAGTAGATATTGGTTGATGAGACAAGTATAAATAAAGGAAAAACTGATTAAAATGAAGTCAAAACTCAAAATTGATTGACGATAAAGAATCGAAATGAAAGCTGCAGAAAGACACAGGGATAACAGGCTGAAATAAACTAGAAACTTATCGAAAGATGATAAAACGGATTACTACCAACAAAACATATATTATCTTATATGAATTTCCAAATTACCAAAGACACAATGTGCAAATTATCGTTGTTTGACAATGTTTCGTTATGTTCTTCTTTTGAGTCGTTGAAAACTTCTTCGATTATTTCACTCATGTCAATTTTGCATAGTTACAATGACAATTATAATAATAAATTCCTTGCCAACGGAAATTCACCTCAGTAAATTCCCGTTGGCAAGCGAGCTACCGCGATAAATTGCCTTTGTCATGGAGAAACAATACACAGTTCTAATATGAACAAATAATCAGTTCTCCGAAATGTCAAAATTTATTCGTTTTGGAAATGCATTTTTCACCGAAAGTAATGAAATTGGAAACAAAAAGTTTAAAAATACAAGAGTATATGTGGACAATTTAGTGCATTTTCCAATAAAAAAGGTTAGTAGTTGCAATTAACATTATTTAATAGGTACTTATAGTAGTAATTTCATTCGAGAAATATTCTCCACAAATACCACTCGCGACTTTAATTTTATCATAAATTTTTCTTTCAAACATTGATTACCTTCAAGCAATATCCTTCGAGTCATTTGCTCAGATGAAATCCCTCGAGCTACGCTCTCGTGATTTAATCGGACAGATGACTCTCACGATGTTGCTAGGTAATCAATGTTTTCAAGAAAAATTTATTGATAAAATTACAGTCCCTTGTGATATTATGTACGATTATTTCACTCATGTCAATTATACTGGAAAATTTTGCATAGTTACAATGACAATTATAATAATAAATTCCTTGCCAACGGGAATTTACCGCGATAAATTCCTGTTACCTCGGTAAATTCCCGTTGGCAAGTGATTAATCGCGATAAATTGCCTTTGTCATGGAAAATAATACACAGTTCTAATATAAGCAAATAATCAGTTCTCGGAAATGTCAAAATTTAATCGTTTTGGAAATGCATTTTTCGCCGGAAGTAGTGAAATTGAAAACAAAAAGTCTGAATATACAAGAGTATATGGAGACAATTCAGTGCATTTTTCAATAAAAAAGGTTAGTAGTTGCAACTAACATTATTTAATAGGTACTTATAGTAGCAATTTCATTCGAGAAATATTCTCCAGAAATACCACTCGCGACTTGAATTTTTCTTTCAAACATTGACTACCTTTAAGCAATATTCTTCGAGTCATCTGCTCAGATGAAATCCCTCGAGCTACGCTCTCGTGATTTAATCGGACAGATGACTCTCATAATGTTGCTAGGTAATCAATGTTTTCAAGAAAAATTTATTGATAAAATTTCAGTCCCTTTGATATTATATACGATAATTCTTCATCCAAAATTTATTGTAAAATAGTAAAAATACATTGAAGTTTCTAGATAATTTATCGATGATGATAATCAACATGAAAATCGATGGAATAAATCCAGCATCTAAAATAAATGAGGAATTTAAAAACTGGCGACCATGTTTCGAAGCTGGTGAAAAAGTGTCTTAGACATTATCATACATACACTTCCACTTTATCGGCCATTGACGCACGTAATAAAATTTGAGTTATATCGTTCAAGTTGAAACCACTTGATAATTTTTGCTTTTGCATATTTCTCACTTATTTAGCATTAAACTCAAATAATATTTGTACTAATTGTACTGAAATAGAGCCCTTTAACTGTGATTGAAAACTTATAATATTTGACAAGATATAGGTACTATTGTAAGTGCAAAAAATTGAACACTATCTGAGATAAAATTTCTTTTATTATTCGAAAAAAAAACAAAAGATGTATTCTCTGCAGAGGCGACTAAAATAAAAATGGCAGGAAAATAACATCCAGGCATAGTAAAGAGACATCGGACTCACATACACATGGCTGGCAACATTCCTCGTATGAATATTTAGGGTGTTTTTCGTGCGGTTATTGGCGACACTGATCATCTTGTAGTGCGTTGCTCCGATGCTGAGCCGGAATCAGAGACCATATGTGTTGTTATCCTTTCTAAAACGTGACTCGTCGATTCTGCGGATAATACAACTGAGGTCTGCCTCGAAAGAAAATGATATCAAAAATATCTTTTACTCTCTTTTATTGGGTAAGCGATAATATTACCCCTACAGAAACTGCAAGGGCGTGCAAGTTGAGAATTTTTTCATATTCTTTGAAATAGAATAATACAGACATGGAGTCACAAATATATTCCAATTGGAAACTGCGTATATTATTCACTAGATCACAAGTTAAGTATCACGATGATGTATAGTTTAGAACAAAATTCAAGACGATTGTTGCGATCATTAAAATATGATATTGCCATTGTACGAGAGCTAAATACTATGATATAACACAAAATTGTAATAAGAAGTAAACTACATTTGACAATTTGGAATGAGATTCCATCAAGAAGAAGATGACTTATTGCTACAATGGTGACAGTCAACTAAAATAAGCGTCAAAATTCCTTGAGAAGATACACTCTGCCGATACATATAGATATTGTTGGAAAGAACAAGATAAAAATACAGGTAGTTTTTTCATCAAACTTGCTACTTCGATAAATGATACTGCTGTAGCTATTATCTGTGCATGTTATTTATCAACTCAATGTGACACTATATCTAACGCAAAATTCCTATTATCAAAGGCTTAAGACTCTACTGATAAACCCTGGGAGGACAAGGTACGTATCTACAGTTGCCGCATGATTCAAGATCCTGATGTAAAGACCGATTCCTCATTCGGGTTTTTAAGACATACAGTTGCTCTGAATTTTACCTGAAAAAAGAAAGATTCCACCAGGATAGAGAGTTAAGTCAATTGAAAATTTATGCTTTGTGCTCCTTATTAGTTTGAAGGTTGCATATTCTCCAAATAAACAGAGTTGTACAGAAACTGGCTGAACCATAATTTAGAGTTCAGTTACATAATGCACTTATATTCAAACAGTCGTAGATAATCACTTATGTTTCGAAAGTATAACGCACATAATCGATTCCATTGAATCTCAAACTGCATCGCTTAACTCAAAAGGCACGCACAATGAGATCTTGAGAAAATCCATTAGTCTTCTATAATTGTAATAGACTCGCTAACTTTGTGATTTTTTTGCAGAGGAGATAATGTGAGTACATAAAATATCTCAATGATAATACCGATAAAAACAATTCATGCTATTCAAGAATCACAATTGCAAAAAGTTGTATAGTCAAGTAAGCGAGTATGAACATATCTTATATGTTCACACAAGATTCAATTGGCTCTGGCTCTAAAATAAATTTCACTTCTGTTCAATTAAACTACCAATATTTCTATATTTGAAGTACTCCAAATTAACAAAAGTATACCGGACTTTTATCTTTTGTTTGTTCTGTTCAATGTATGAGCGTCACAATATGTCATTGAACAAGCTTTGCATATCCATAGACCATTAATAGATAAGTCAAAAATCATTCTTCTACTATTTTATAGTGAGCCTGGTCTCATGAAGCAGTTTGTTAAGGCCTTAGATAAGAGGGGAGATTGCTTTCAATATATTTCCTGAGTTCGTACTCTAATGAAAAATGATAATTTAAAATTAGTATGAGGTTCAAGATCCACTACTTACGCAGATACCCTGGAAATATTGGCGGTAGTGGAAAAGATGAGAAAAAACAGTTCTATTAGGACATCAAAAAAATATAAGGAAGGTACAAAGGTCAATGGGATCATCACATGATGATCAGCTACTGTTGGACCTCATATTGTTCTGACCATGAATATATTGCAAAAATTTTCGTCCTTATCAATGCGTAATCTAGAACTAGAGCCGATTTAGAAGATGTGATTCGTTCGTATTCAGCAGCTCTTAAACTCTTCACCGCAAAATCACTGTTTCCTGTTGTTATCTATATGCCGTGAGTTTATTTTAACGTGAGATAGGATGTGTAATAGCAATGGTTACGGATTTGACACAACTGTAAAAGAGTATCCAACTTAAAATGCAAATAAATCGTAAATAAGGGATCTTCTGTGAATGTATTATGACTATTATTTATTGGATCGTTATACCATAATTATTCTTCATCTTGCTACTTTTTATTATTATTTAAGTCAAGCCATTCAATTGAATTCGTTTTATATGTTGTATTTTAAAATGGACACTAGAAAATAATGTCAAATTCGTAACAATGGATATAACATATCCCATCTTTCACGTTCTATCAAAAACATTCATTCCTTTGCTCGAATTTCATTCAATTATACGGATCTTGTAATCAAATTTATGGAATGGCTCTCAGATTTCATCAATTATTATCAATAAGGAATAAAATACATGCCATAGCACTGTTTTAGAATAAACAGATGACCAGCTGTCATTCAACAATTATATCTGATATATTCGTGCTGGATATCTTCAAAGGATTATATGTTCCCGTTTACTCATAAACTACTATTTAGAAGACCTACAGTGTACACAAATGATAACAAAATATCGTATTTACTCGTACATGAAAACAATGTGTAGCTCTCATTTCATCCACAGCAGCAGTTATATCATTTGCACTCATGTTCACACCAATGAATTTGGAATATGATGGAATGTATTTCAGGAAACTTGAGTTTTGGTGAGTCCAACAGACTCCAATATTATTATTTCATATGAAATTTTTATTGTTCTGAAGTAATATATAAAAAATATCACAAACTTTCACCATATGGGCGAGGCGAGAACGATATAGAGGAATTGATCAATTCAAGCGGTTTTCGAGTAAACAAATTACAATAATACCTTGTTATTTAATCTAGAGAATATTCAGAAGTATATGGATATTATGTTATGAGCCATATATTCATTTTTGGATATTTTATATTATTTATATTTTTGACATCATTGCTTTTGTAACTATGTGTGTCCTATTATTGATGTTCGTTAATCAATTTATTCTGGTGAAACATAAAATATTAGAGGGGGATGAATTGTTCTCAGCATTTGAATATGTCTTTCAATATGAACATAGATTATTTATTGGAATATTGTACTTAACAAAGTATTTTCAGTTGAAAGGTCACTCAGAAAAAACAGGAATGTAGAAATAAAGTCTTGAGCTCTGCTTCTTTTCAATTCAAGAATGCAAGATTCAATACTCTGGATTCATTCTCGTAACTTTCATTCGATCACCTAACTTTTATATCATACGCAGGATTCAAGAATGGAAGTGGTGCTTAATTTCATCATAAGAAATATCTTTCAGCAAGGCAACATTTGAAGTGAAGTTTTATTGATAATTTGCATTCAGGTAGATAGCTCTTCTTAAGCTCATGCAGAACAAACCTATAAATCTGGAGTTTGAATATAACAGCAAAACTTTATGTTATGTTTTCGACTCATTGAGTAACTGATTGGAATAATTTGATTTCAGATTTCATCAAGTTCAATTCGTTGCTTGTCAATTATTCAATTCAGTAACCGAAAACTCTCTCGATATTCAATGCGTGGAATATGACTTTTTTGAATAGATATTTAATAGGTGATTTTGTCCGTGTCATGTTTGCGTTGAAATTGGGATGATTACTTGAAATTACAAAATTGATGGCATGATCCTAGCGAAAAGATTAAGTTTCCAACAAGGCAGAAATCAGATTCACTGTAAATGATTTCCTAGCTTTGATTTTGTTCCAGATATGTGATGTCAGTAACGGCTTCTTCCCTGTCTAGAACGAGTTTTGAGCTGATTTTTTCAATAAATTGAATGTATCATTTTAGACAATACGTTGATTACCATCAAAATTAGCATGTTTCTCACATTCTACGTGCGACGGCTGCTTAAAGTGTCTGTCGCTTGAATTTTGGCTTTTTAAATAACAGCGTTTCATGTAGCAAGCAGAAAATGAGGGCAATACTGAATCATGTGTGAAAAATTGTCATTCTTGCTTTATCTGTTGCAACGAACAACATTGCGTAGGATGATGGCATGAAAATTCCCATGGAACAAATAGAAATCTATTTCGGTGTACTCGTACTTTTGGTCATGCGTCTGATGCAGAAGTGCCCGAGAAAAACAATAATTCATGTATTTGGTGAGAAGGCCTGCAGAGTCATTCAGATTGCTGGCTGAATGTCATAATGCTTGTTTACACTCGTAATGCATACAAGTTTTTTTGTACGACTCTACTTCATTATTTTGACACGAGATTCATAAAAAAAATTCTACACGTTACAATATTCCAAGTTAACCACACATAATGTTACAGTTTCAAAGGGTATTTTCTTCTCACGGAACTTTTTTCAACTGGGAACTAATTTGGATGCTTACTTAAATAAATTGCTTGGAGTTTGAATAATGTTATTTCGATTTCTAGTTTGGAATTGTTTTGGTCCTGAATCTTGAGTAACTTTGAACTATTTTAATCACAGAACTATGCAACTATAATTAAGTGAGTGTTATGTGTTATAATTATCTCTTGCTGAACTAAGGAAACATTTAGGACTTATATGATTTAGCCACAAATGATATTTTCTTCAATATTTCAACCAATTGAAAATATATTATTAAAGGAATAACTTGTTGATTGTGAAATACTTGTAATAGAATATTCAATGCAATTGTGAAAATTATGAGTTTCAGTTGATGATTAAAATTGATACACAAAAAAATTTAGCAGTTACTTGGCAATATATCAGGAGAATAATTCAACCTAAATATTCATAACGTTTGACATCTTGGTTATTCTGCAATTTCTAGTCTTTCTAAGAAGCCTGTCATCTATAATACCATCGAATCATTGACAATCACGATATAGTTTTGATATATTTCGAAAGTTCATTGGTTGTTAGTAGTATAAGTTCTTTGTTCGTTGAGTTCCTGGTAAGATAAAAAATTCACCACGTAGCGTCCTTCTTCAAATATAATGTGTGTTTTTTCTGTGCTCGCAGTATTTCACAGTTTTCTTTTTCCTCTACGACAATTTTTTTTTTAATTCATTCATCATAATGCATGATACGAGATGTAGAGCTTATGATGATGAAGCTACATCATTCAAGGAAGCTCTTGATAGTGCGGTTGCAAATATCATGAAGAAATTTGAAGCCTCTATTTGTGATTTAAAATCGAAAATAGTGTCTCTGAGAAGTGAAGTGGCTAAGTGTAAATCATTTATTGCTACTCAATCTGATACCATAAAGCAGCTGTCTCTGGTTTCTTCTGTTTCTGTGAGTCAAACTGCTCCAATTGTCAAGGCAACCACTTCCAAAAATGTTAAAACGTATAAATCAGCTGTTCTGTCAAAATCTGATGTCAATGTGTCCAAGCCACATGCGCCTGCTCAACCATGAGCGCCACAGGCTAAACGCACACATCTTTCACTTTGGGTACCAGCTGCACTGGGAGTAATTTAGTAGGTGCACCTCGCAAAGCTTGACTTCATATCAGCAGAGTTGCTGATAAAAATGCTACGAAAGATGATATTCTCAATCATCTTAAGCTGCTGAATCTCGATAATGATTGTGTCTGTGAGAAAATCCTGCACAATGTTCGTTCAAATTATTCCCTTCGTGATGAATATCAACGTCCGGATATATGGCCGGAAGGACTTGCTGTACGAAGATTATGGTTCCCAAAAAATAAAGGTAATAAGAATAGTTCCGAGGATTTTTTAGAAGGAAAGGCGAGAACAGTGAAGATTGCTGCCTAGCGAGTGTCTTCTTTTACTACCAGAACGTTCGGAGTATCAAGAACAAAATTAAAGAATTCTATATTGCTACGCCGGACTGTGAATTCGATATTATTGGACTTACTGGAACATGACTTCATGATGATATTCCTAGCTCTGAGCTCTTTTCGCCTGACTCCTACACTGTATTCCGTGAAGACAGAAATTTCGATACATTACAAGTTACGAGCGGTGGCGGTGTTCTACTCGCTTTTAAAAATAATTATCAAGTTGAATTCATCTCTTGTAGCGATTTATTGTCTTCTCTGCCTTATCTTGATGTGATTATTTGTAAATGTGCTTTAACTAATTGTACCTTAATTGGTATTATAGTTTATTTTCCACGAACTCCAGATAATACTGATCTGGAACTTTTTACTAATTATATTGAACAATTTTGTGCACATAAGACAACTGTTTTACTAATGGGCGATTCCAACATTCCGAATTATATTAATCAATTTGACACTATTCATCCATTATTGAATGTTCTCTGCAATTTTGTGGCTTTTTGTAACTTCAAACAATGCAACAGTATTCGAAATGTTGATAATCGTCTATTAGATTTTGTTTTCACTGACATCACTTGTGAAGTCGCAATTGATGACACTCCAACGGTCAAAGTGGATCCTTATCATCCTCCACTAAATATTGTTTTAGATCTTGAAGAAATTAATGTATATAATTTTGCAACAAACTTCACTCCCAAATCTAACAATTTCAGAAAAGCAGATTTTCTATCATTATATGAAGCTTTTTTGGAATGCGATTGGTCGCGTATCCATCTAGCTTCCAATAAAGATGAAGCTTGTTCAATTTTCTACCAAATAATATATTCGATTATAGACGATCATGTGCCATTGTATAAAAATAACAGGAAGAGATGGCCTCCGTGGTTTACTCGTGAAATTATATCTAATCTGAAAGAGAAGTATAAGCTCTATGTGAAATGGAGAAAAACAAAGCATATTACTTTCTTGGAAAAATACAAATCATTGCGATCTACTTTGAAGAAGCAAATTAGAAATTCGTATAAAAGCTATGTTCGTAATATTGGGAATATTTTATCGAGCGATCCAAAACGGTTTTGGTCTTATATTCGCAAGAAAAAATGTATAACTAGAATACCTGGCGTCATGAAATCTGATGAGGGAACATGTGACAGTCCGCAGTTAATATTAGAGTTATTCAAAAAGTATTTCAGTAGTGTCTATACAGATTCTTCGGCTTGGTCACCTAGCTCTCCAACATATGCTTATGATACCTGTCTTAATTCATGTAATGTTAATATTATATTCACCGAAGAATGTATTTTTAAATCAGCTCTTAAACTTAAAAATTCCGTGACTACTGGCTACGATAAAATACCTAGTTTTGTGGTCAGAGATTGTATAAACGCATTTTTAACGCCATTGTTATACATTTTCAACTTTTGTCTATCCACTAAGTCATTTCCTGATATATGGAAATATTCGAAAGTTTGTCCTGTTCTCAAATCTGGTGACCCAGCTGATGTTCATAATTATAGACCTATCGCAATTTTATGCAGTTTTGCGAAGCTGTTTGAAATCATCATTTATGATCAAATATTTTTGCAGGTCAAACACTCTATTACTGAATTTCAACATGGATTTTATCCGCATCGTTCAAAAGCAACGAATCTTTGTATTTTCTCCCAATATATAGCTGAGGCTTTAGATTCTAAATGTCAAGTTTACGTTATTGTCACGGATTTTTCCAAAGCTTTTGAATAAAATTGAGCATGATAACTTATTGAATAAGCTTCAGAGCTTTGGCTTCAATAACAGTAGAACTAATTTACTCAATTCATATCTCACCAATCGCTTTCAATATGTTTCATATAATGGTTACGTATCTACACTTTATACAGCTAAATCTGGAGTACCACAAGGTTCTAATTACGGACAATTGCTGTTTCTTCTATTTATCCATGATATCACCAATAATTTAGACTGCAATGTTTTACTTCAAGCGGATGATGTCAAAATATTCAAACGAATCAATAATGTTCAGGATTGTTTTTTTTCATAACGTGATATAGATAATATGTTCAAGTGGTGTACTACAAATAATCTGTTCCTTAATATTACTAAATGCAAAGTTATGACTTTTACTCGTAGAATACAGTCAATTATTTTCGAGTACAAAATTGACATTCAATTAATACTGCGTACTAATACTTTCAAGGATCTAGGCGTTCTTTTTGATCCTGGTTTAAGTTTTGTGGATCATATCAATGAGATTATCTCTGCTTCGAATAGAATGCTAGGCTTCTTGATAAGAAACAGTGAATGCTTTAAAAATATTAGTTAATTTCTTTGCATTTACTATGCTTTCGTGAGGTCTAAGCTTGAATATACGATTTTAATATGGTATCCAAATTATGACTGTTCTAGATCGTTGTTAGAAAATGTACAACGTAAATACTTAAAATATATATGGTTTAAGATATTTTATAATTATCCTCCACAGGGAACATATTTAAATATTTTACTCGATCAATTCCACAATAAAATTTTTCAGGAATATTATACAAAATGATATTGATTGTCCTAATCTTTTAGTGCAACTTAATTTTCGTATACCGCGCCCATCATCTCGCCTGTTCAATACTTTTTATCTGCCAGTTTCAAAAACAAATGTCTTAGCTAAGTCACCCTTATATGTTATGTGTTACTTATAATAATGCCTCACAGGCACAGGATATAGATATATTCATATGAATTCCTGTTTTCTATGTTTTTTTTTTGTTGTAAATTTGGCAAATTTTTTTTTGTGTTATTTATCTGTCAATTCTATATTTACTTGTTTAGGACTTTATAGTCTGTTTAAGAAATAAAGATTATTATCAAGTATTATTATTATTATAATTTGAGTAATACCGATAATCCTATTTTAAATATTTTCTTGTGCGAATTGCGCACTCTAACTCCGAGGAGGCAACATTTTCTAAACCATTCGCATAATACTCAGAGTAATCATTCAAGAACGCTTTATTTTCACTCAATTTTAACTTTCTTGATCCATAGTTCGGGATTTTGATGAATCTTCACATTTTAGACCCTACTGAACCCAAAAAACATGCTTTTTGGTAAAATCTGAAAGCACGATAACTTGAGAACAAGTACGAATTTCCAAGTGGAATTTTATATTTATTTTTTTTTTCAAAAAGATAGGTTCGAGTTTGTTAATGAGCTTTTTCAAGCCAGTGGTACCAAAAATTTACTGATGATTTTTTTAGTTTTTTGCGTTTATTATAAACGGTAATAATTATCATAAAATATAAAATAACAGAAAATAATCATTGAATAATTTGGAACAGCATTCATTTGAAGAAAATTCTAAAATTATCAGCGGCTCATTTGTTATTATTGAAATTTGAATGAGAATCATAATATAAAATTTTATAAAGAAGATATCACACAAAACAAAAAATATGGAACATTCATGAAGATGAATAATTCTAAGAAAGAATGGTTTAAATTGGAAATTTCGAACTCAAGAGTCAAGGCTTCAGCCACCATCATCGTAGATCGGGGATGCAACTGAAGACATATGTTTCGTCCTTAAATTTTATAGTTATCATTCATATTCGTGCATCACATCAAGAATAAATAATTTGGTTCTATCGTGTATGATATATCAAAATGAAGCTTCTGCGGGAAATTCTAATAGAAGTGTCAAGCAAGATCTTTGAACGATTGTCAATTTTTTCTCACGAATTATTCAAATGATGTCTAGTTTGATATGAATTTCAAGCTCTTGGGAAGGTACTCATAGTAGAAATATAAAGTGAATAATCAGTCATCATCTTTTAAGTACTCTCTGGGCGATTAGATATGAGAAAACTAGATATCCCAATGAATAGCGACTCCAAAAATCTGGAAGAGGACTCTTCATTTACAAAAATATGTATTCTATGTAAGACTTTGTATATAACCGCCATCTGTTACTTTAATAATGACAGCTGTCACTTTGACAATGACTATGTCATTTTGACAAAGATAGCTGTCACTTTGATAACGACAGCTGTCACTTTGAAATATGCAATTAATTGTTGCGACATTCTACATTTATAAAACAGCGATGAAACTGGCTATGAAATTTATGGTCGGGAAAGTAGGAAAGAAGATTTTTCAATATGTAAAAGAGTTTTTTCAGCCATTGATTCTACACAACACTCTTCTAGTTACTTCAAGATAGGTATCTTCTCCATCCAAGTGCTATTGTTTAGTAGAAATTGATTGAACATAAGCGCCCAGTTACTTCATTCAATCCGTTTCTACCTGAATAACCCCTTTGATAGACCTCCTTCTATCTATCAACATCAAAATATTCCAGTTACTAAGTGATTTCAATCGAATAAAGCAGTAAGAAAAATGTTAGATGAATTGAAACGTTTTTCGTAAAGGTCATGTTAAAAGATAAAATAAAATTACCATAATAACAATCATCCTGACTATCTGTCATTTCATCTTTGAATACGTTATGAATTAGGCTTTTTTTCATGTAACACGACCTAATTAGGACGACTCAGATTTATGATAGCATTTTTAATTGTGATCGCTCCAAATTTTATTTGCTGAAGTTTGTCATAGCTTCGATATGTCAGCCTGTATCTAGATTTTATGCATAAGATAATGAAATCAACTTGAGCTAGACCAGTCAAATATAACTCACTAGTCGTTAAAAGCTGTCTTGGCATAGGTAAATACAGCACTATAAATAACAATTTTTATATGATGGTATTTACCTGTCAAGCTAATATAGAATATAAGCAAACTGGTTCCATTTATATCTATAATTAATGTATTCGTAACATTTCTAAGAATGGTGCTGGATTTTTATCATCTTATTTTATATATGTCGGTCTCTTGCAAACTTTGATTAGCATTTTATGAAGCTGCAAGATAACAATACATTTATTTCAGATTCCATAGAATATATGCATATGACTCGATTACGGATTCTAAGAGATATTAACATTACCTACCTAATCCTGTCAATTTTGAGCAAGCGATGTTATATTTCTATCTTTTACTACGTATGAAAAATTATCTGAATACGCAAGGTGTTTTATAAGCTCTACGATGAATTGCGGCAAATGAAAATTTCAACAAATCATTATATGAATCAACAATCGTTAAATTCTTAGTCAAAGAATCAGCGACAGCGTTGACAAAACTAGTATATGAATATCATAAAATCATTAAAACAGAATGGAAATATAAGACATATTTGATTTAAAATGGACCAAATTTGCATGTATGCGAGTCAATGCTTTTGTCATCTGTACTACGCTGTTACCAATCGCGTGGTAATATATGAAAATTTCCATCTTATTAGTATTAATTAGAAAAACATCAATTTAACTTGAAAAAATAATATTGTGCATTAATTTCGCCTATTTTCCACGACCAGAAAAAGTTCGAGAAAAAAAAATACGAAACTGCGATATATTACTCTTAGAAAATGTTTACAAAATTGTGCACAAAAATGGAAATAGGAATTTATTCTTCAAAAAAGCTTTCGATGAGAGACTCGATTCACTGATCGTTGTTATTTTCACGATTCCAACATTAAATGTGAGTTATACTGTGATGTTCACAATGAGTTAATGGTATCAATCAATTTGTCCATATCCATTTGTAGATATAATTGCTTTCAGTGTCCTGATGAAGACTTGAATAAAAATTAAAGCTAGAGTAAATTTTGAAAGAGAAATCTTTTATTTTGTTCTCCAAAACTACCACGCCTTCAATATTTATGTCTATTCGACTGATCATATACTTATGTATAATGACAGAATGCTCAGTTCATACTCCATTTGCAAGAAGTAGGCATGCAAGTTTGGAAGTATTGGCAGAGAGGAAAATTTTCATCGTTTCGTGAAGATCAAGCGTCCCAACGTACTCTAATGCTGTCACATATATTTGATAATAATTGATAATTTTCTCCGTAACTATCCGAATGTAAATAAATTGGAATTGAGCCAAATTCAATTTTGCCCTAGAGATGTTAGACAAAAATTCTATATATAATTTAACGAGTCGCTCAGGTGCATAGTTATCGGATCCAGTAGCAGTTGCAATAGAACAATAATTGATTTTGACATATGTGAGTTATCAATTCCTTCAAATAAATTCTGAAATATAACCGATTATAAATAATTAATTCTGTCTACGATTTCACGAGCAGTTTAGGATTAGCAAAGCGAATTTATTTGGAACGATCTCCGAATTGTCATTTTCCACTAAAAATTGAGTTATTGTGGTTATGCTAATGTATTTAATGTCAAAATATTATGCACTTGTGCAATATGATGAGAATACAATGGGATATTTAGAACTTAACGTTTATCTGGAACGTAAAACAGCAGATGGGATGAATGAAATACATTAATTTAAAAATGAAGCACATGTGTATTAGTTTTTCTCATATTATTACAAACTTCATTCTCAGGTCGTTTCAATAAAGTATGCCCCGTGAATTGATCTGCTGAATAAATAGAATATTGTATCATATACTTCAAAAAATATTTTAAATCAATTACCAAATTGTTTGATATATTTATAGGTTATATTTTCTGTTCTTCAAGAATAGAATCTTCAAAATTTCATGAAGCAATATTTCTATTGGATTATTCAGTGAATTAATCAATTTAAAATTGCATTCCATTCAATATTCCACATTTTGCTTTAAATAAATCGTTGAATGATTTTCTCTTTATGTTTCTGATGAAGTAAGTTGGAAACAGCAACTACTTTTGGAACTGCTCGTAGATGACAGCACAGTCTGACACTCCTGACACAGTTTCAGACAATTTAAATTAGCTGATTCAAGTGCAATGAACTTGTGCAGACAATCTCATGTTTAGAAAATGTACAATCCGAAAATATACGTGAAATCCCTAGATAAGAATCAAATTTCTTAAAAATAACATATAACTACGACTAAAAGACCAAATTGTTGATAACAGAGACAAATTTAGTCTTTCTTCCAACATATGCAAAAATAGAATGATTGAGGTGAGCGAATATCAATGTATTGCCAGAATATTAATATTCTTTCAGTTTCAAATGAATGATTGGCAAGACTACGATGGCTCAAAGTTGCAAAATATTCCTTTCAATCGACAGCTGTCATTCTTCCAACAAATAAGAAACATTGGCCTGTAGTCAGAACGCGGTTTTAAACCCAGGCCTGAGTCTATCTTATATATAACCATGACGACGTTTAAAACTCGATTAGGTTATAACACTGTTTTGACCCTAAGCCAGACCTAGAACCGGGTTTAAAACTGTGTCCTGACACGGGCCATCGAGTTTGAACCATAGGCGTACTACAAAACTTTGATGAATTTTTACTCTTCCTGAGGATTTACGGGAAAAAGTTATTGAGAAAAATTGTTATGCTTGACAAATTGCATTACAGGTTGAAATTAATGTACTTATTTCTGTTACACCCTGTATATAGATATATATGTCACTGACAAATGTGATTTTTACAGAATTATAGTTTTAGTATTCCAAAAGATGGTAAAAAAAACTGCTTATTTTTAATGTATACTCAAAGATATCACGAAAACTATAGAAAAAGAAATTCCAAATAAAATATTCCTACATGCCCATATCTATCTCACCCTTACACCAGGGTAGAAGATTGACTGATTTTTGAGGTACCAAACTCTGCTCATTATTATTTCATTGAAAAAAGTCAATAAGTTTTGACTATTGGAATATTTGCGGATAAGCAATCTTTTTATCTATGCAAAATTTTAGGTCGAAGACTATATTTTTTTCTGAGTTATTCGGATGTAACAAATACACCGACAAACGGAAAAAAATTCATTGATAGTTTTCTTTATCTATGAAAACGCATTTATTTTGATACATAATACATCTCTTTCATACATAAGTTGAGTCTAGAACTAGCCAACTGTATGTAGAAAAAAGATGATTATCACTAACAACTTATTCGGTTGACAACTGAAATTAAAATTGTCAGCATTTTCACTTACTTGTACTAAGTCCAAGGAAGTATTGTGAAACCTACAAAGTTCACCTATCAAGATTTTGATGGAAATATCCGTTTTGAGCATCCCTGAATCCATTTTGACTATTTTTGGCTTGATGTCGGTACGTGCGTGCGTTCGTTCGTACGTAACTCGCAAATCTCAAGACTGGTTGAACGTGTGATGTTGAAATTTTGTATTTAAGACTGGTATAGGGTCTAGTTGTGCACCTCGCATTATGGTTCAAATCGTGCACTTTACTTGAAACTTTTCTCGATTTTTCCCAATAAATCCAGAATGATCAACCGTAGGATGTTGAGATTCAGTAGTTGAGCTAAATGTTGTATCAGAATGGTTATCTGCTATTTTCATATGAATCGGCCAAGCCGGAAGTGCACTTTACTTGAGACTTTTTTTGAACTTTTGCATAAATCTAGAATGATAAGCCATAGAGTATCGAAATTTAGTGCTTGAACTTGCTGTAGCATCAAAATAGTTATCTACTATTTTTGTATCAATCGGCTGAGCCGGAAGTGCAGTTTATAAGTATAACAGACATTCAGAATTTGTCGTATGAAACAATCAGTTCAGTCGAAATGAAAAGGTAGGCAATGATAATCTGTTGTCAATTTTTTTATTTTGTTTGACATTTTACATGTCAAAATATTATTAAAATTATATTAATTATAACCTGGAGTGACAGAAAACCTTATTGAGTAAATTTGTGTACATATCAAATGATGTACAAGTAAGTCACGTGATGTTCACGTCAGATTTTTTGAACAAGTTAATCGAATAGTCCTCTTCCATTGTTTCCCAGTTTTCTTGTTCCTCCATTCAATAAATCATTTGAAAAAGCACAATATTGTTCACGAAATCTTTTTTCGGGACTTGTCCCTGAAGTTGGTGATATCATTGGAATAGAATTCATCATTACTACATAACTTTCTAAGATTTGGAATATGTTTTGATTCTATGCAAATCCCAGCAGTAAGTTTGTGAAAGGATGGAATCATTTTCTCATTAGTTTGACAGTTGATAATAAATTTGTTATTGATCTTTTTTCTTTGTTTGAAGCATTTGTTACCTTGAACACATTTCCTAAGAAGCTGTTCATTGTAGAAAAGAAGGAAATAATGATATTCTCAACAAATTTATTTTGATTTTTATGAAACAATGAAGTCTATAATGATGATATTTAATGAAATTTTATTTTGAAAAAGATACTCCTCTCATAAAATCGTAAGAATCATAAATTCTCGGATCATCTATGATCTTTTGGTATAGTTTTGCATTATCGCATCTACGGGGCCCCAAGCATCATGCATTAAAATGAAACATATTTGATCGGAATACTGAAAACAGTGAGACTACCAAATGGAAAGTATGAAAACGATCAAGAAAATAGATTCGAAAATCGGGTAATCCCTTTTCATCAATTTTCTGATGAAAAGTTGAACGAATGCGTATTATTAGAAATTTTCTACAGAAAATTCGGTCTTGAAATGTTTTCATTGAATATATTTCACTAGGCCATGTTCAGTCAACAAGAGAAGAGATTGTTCAACATTTCATTCAATTCATGAATTGAAAAAAGCAAAAATGCCTTAAGGTTGGCTCATCTCACTAAATCTGATATATTCTGAGAAATAGTCACTCAGAGAGTCAAATTTTTGTCAGAATAATAAATAAATTCACTTCTGCGAAATCAGAAAAGTTGATTTGTCATATTACTACTATTTATGATGAATTATGCTACGAATACGATGTATAAAGTCTTTTGGTTACTTCAATATTCACTCTTATTTCTATGAGAACTCCATTTAGTACTATGCCCACTTAATCTATGGCCCAGAGACTCCAATGCGTCCTAATCCGGTACTATACTCTCATATATACTGTCCCTTGGATATACCGGCAAGGAAGAAGTATGTAGCAAAAAATTGATTTTTTGATTCATCATTAATTGAGGATACGCTAGAAAAAGTATGAATATAGCCAGAAATAAAAGTCAAATGGAAAATAATTGAGAAAACTGTAAGAAATAGATTATAATCAGAACTATACAATGGACTATTCCTTTATTCTTCTTTTGAATTCTATTGTCGGATTAGGCATGAAAGAAAATTAAATATGAGTGATAATGTGATAAAAAAATATTTCGTAGTACTCGATGAATACCTATATATTTTTTTCAATTGGAAATACGGAAGCTTATTGTGTCATCAAACATTTCGAAAATATTATCGTTTGATGAGACAGTGACGTTTTTGTATTAGTCCTTGGGACAGCGCAGACATTTTTCGTTGATTACCGCTCACTTGAAACTTTGTGAGTGGCTTCACTGTGATGAGTCGGACAACTTTTTCATTCAGTAAAATTCTAGATTTGTGGGCGTTTTTAAGCGGGGAATATTTAAATAAGAATATTACCGGCTTATCGATCTTTACACTGATCAAAAGATTTTTTGATTATAAAATAGAAAAAAAAAATATTGTCCGACATGAATATTGGGGCTAGCGGTGAGTCCGACAAGCCGCACATGTCGTAAGCACGTTGGTACTTACAGTAAGTATAATCAAAAATAATTTCTCAAATAATTAGCTTACAAATTCAGAGTTTTGCCAAATGAAAAAGTTGTGGAACTCATCACAATGAAGCCACTCACAAAGTTTCAAGTAAGCGGTAGTCAACGAAAAATTTATGCCGTCTCACGTACTATATTTGTTGTCTAGCTATATTTTATGTCCTTTCGCATGGCTGTGATACTGAAAAAAAAGTTTCATTATTTATACCATCTTTTCCGCTGTATTCCTATAGATTCATGATTACCTACATGAATTGATAATGCGATAATATTTTTTATAAATAAGATCAAATTTTCTAGGAGTATGTAGTCGTACATGTATGAATCTCACTGTTTAAGAGAAAATAAAGTCTTCCGCAAGTCATCAAGATGCCATGTAATTACTTAATCGTTCATTCAATTGTTACAAAGCAGTCTCAAGTATCATTTCTGTTGTATCTTCTGATTATTTATCACATACTTATTTTCATAAGTGTTTTTTCAATTTTGATATAATCCTTATAAAAATTTGACACGATAATATCTTTGTAATCGAAGAGTTTATCTAATAGTCCGTGAATAATATTTTCCTTGGCCTGTTGTGAGCTGTACATAAATATATGTTGGTTTCATTACTTTTAAGGGTTGTTTTCAGTTGGGCCAGTAAGATTCACAGCCATAATCGATAGGCAAAAATTATTCTCTCTGGAATCATTAATTTATTTGTTCAATATAAGTAATGCTAAAAGTTGCTAAGATTGCCGTGCCCCCAGATTCAATGAGAAAAATTTCTTTGACAATCTTTTAGAGGGATTCACACTGATTACATTCATGGTGACGAATCTTATGTACGCACGACAAAGTATTTTACCGCGAATTATTGTTGAATACGCACAACAAATTTAGGTCTTGAAAAACCGTAGGAAAAAACGATCTATGGTGTTTGCGCAGTGCGTATGTATCAATATATCTCACAATTAATGAATTCGGGCTGAATTGGGTTATAAAGTACATTTGGGAAAAAGAAACTTTCTTCCGTAGTATCTTGAGATGTGATTCAATTAATTTTTTTTTTATACCCAATACACTTTATTCTTACATGGGATAATCTCTTAGTTATCCTTCATATTTTTCGTCTGTCAACAATGAAAGTAGGGTTGATGAACATTTCACAGACTGAGCAACAATATTTTCATAGAGTATGTTGAGATTATTACAAAAGCAATATTCAAAGAAGAATTTATATGTTCATCACCCGTCGAAATAAATGTTTTTTAGTGTGAAATGCATCACTTCGAATGAAAAATGATAAGAATAAATATCTACTCTTCCTAATGAGATATCTTTTCAAAAAATCAAGATCGAATCACAGCTTGTGATTCAGGTCTAAATGAATGACGCTTGCTACATGAAATTCGAGTACTGGAACGTGTATTTTTGGAAACAGTTAAACTGCTGATCATCTTACTCGTCCACACTCGCCTACTAGATTTCTCCATTCGATTGCTTATTAGTTCCGCGAATGTTTCTATGTGGATGTTACCATGACGAGAAGTTTATTTTTAGAAGAACAATAAATAGTTATGGACCGCTCGCATAACAGTTTGTATCTAATAGGAGTTTGGGATATGAAATTTACATTTGAAAGAGTCAGTACATTTTCATTACTTCTTTTGTAGTAAAATAGTTACGTGAAGGGCAGAAGTGTTTTTTGTAGGAAACTGCGAAATGGTGAAAATATTGAAAAACTCATCTAACGCAGCAGAACTAGCAATGGAAAAGAAGAAAATCATATTCACAAAATTTCCTCTGAATACTCGTAGAAACTTAATACATCATAAGCATTCTATAGTTGCGAAAATATTTGATATGGTCACTTGCATTTGGTTGGTATTTTTGAATTGCATGTAGTATATTTTTTGATATTCTATTTTCGCTCTTATGTAATAACAATGTAACTTTCAGACTCTTGCTCTCATCTTGGGAAATTTTCGATCTCCTTATATCAAAGTATGAATACTTTCCTGAGAATATGATCTTCTAAAGAATAACTTTCAACTTGAAGCCCTTAGTTCCCTCTTGAAAAATTTGTGAACAAAATTTTGAAGATTCTTGGAATACTTAAGTAGAATATTTGATGTAACAGAAATACTTAGCAAGCTTCTAATCCAATTTTGAGAGATTTCTCCTACTAGAAGTCTTTGAAAAATCATAAGGATATCTGTATGAAAATTCCATTTGGGCGCTATTGTGTATATCTTTATTTTTTTTCTGAATTTTGGCAGTTAGGTACTATTTCATATGTGTGATAAAGGCAGCACGCGACTTCCGGTACATATATATTCAGAAATGAATATATACAGAACATGACTCAAGTAAATAATCTTATTAAATGAGTTCTGGGAGAGTATTCTCTACATTTCTACAACAAGTCTTGAAATGGCCCTTATTTCAAGCGAGTAGAGTTTGGAATCCGAGCGGTGGGCGACGACTACGGTTCGCGCGTGTGGAATTCGCCATTCAAAACAAATTGTAGACTCTACTTCATCCAAACAAGATTTTTGAAGCTCACCAAGAATTCAATAGAATCATTGAAAATTTTGAAATGTAAAACACAAAGTCAGAAATGAATATCTCAATTTTCAAGACGTAGCTATAGTAACTATACTAACAGTTTCGGTTTCGCTGGAAATGACGGTATAATTCTGGGCCCTGATTTTGTAACTAGAAAGCGATACCGAATAGAAATAAAAAATGGCGATGTGTTGAATGACGACCATCTTGGATTTCTATTTAACAGTGCGAATTCTAAGGTATTTCAAACATTTAATTCTCCTCTGTTTTAACGCATGCGTATTGTGGTAGCAATTTGAAAATAACACATGTTAGGGACTTGGGTGGGAGTTCCCGCGCTTGCTGGTCACTCGTTTGTAAACAAAAGGTCGAATTTCCTTGATGAACGTCTCTGCAGCAGCTTTATTCAATCTGCGTATTATAAATTTATTTGGAACATGACACAAAATATTCGCAATGCAATAAATTTACCGAAAAGTTGCTAAGAAATTGTCATCCGGCAGTTCAAAAGGATCCATAGCATCTCTTAATCTCCGCCTATCGATACGCAATTGGATATTTTCCCTGCGGAGCACCCGGTAATACCATAGTGCCATAAAAGCCATCTGAATAAAGTAATAGAAGGTTTATTATTCTACATTCTTACAGTTTAAATTTTGATGCAGATTAATAGAATTATAAACAAATACTCACATCTTAAAATTCTTGGAACACAATAATTATAAACTCTCTAGGAACAAAATTTGAATTGAAACTCGAATCAACTTAACGCTACTAAACATCAACTGTATTCACTTTGCCAAATACGTCTGGTCCCGACCAGTTGAATAGGCCTATTCAACAGAGAATAGCAGAAAATGGCCGACTTAAGATGGCGCTAGGTAACGAAAATGTATTCGGTATCGCTTTCTAGTTACAAAATCAGGGCACTGAACGGTGTATGAAATAATTCTAAGCAATGTATTCGAATGCCACTTGTTCCAACATAATTTCTGATTGTGGAGTGTACAGATTCCAAAACTGATATAAAAATCATTCATTTTCTATAAGAATATCTATTTTTGAATATCTCATAGTAACAAATTTGATGACACTGTATATTGAGTATGAAGAATAATTTTTGTAGACTTGTACTTCGTAGCCACAAAATAAGACTGCTCTCAATGTCAGAATAAAACTGTAGATGTATTTAATGATTAACATAGTAACAAAGTAACATAGAGTAAGAAGGTGAAGACATACCATCCATTCAAAACGCACTTTTCAGAAGACTGAATTATTATTTATGTTATTATTATTATTAACATTTGTTCAACAGAATATTTTCTGGGATCTAAATTCTTGATTGTCAAGTATCTTTTGAGAGACTGTATAGAAACTCTGCACGATAGATCAGATGTGTGGTGAATTCACGAGTAATTGGATGAAAATTGAGCAATAGTGCTAAGTGATATCCATCCTATAGATTCTGTTATAACGTTTAAGAAATTTTGACACTACATATGTACGTATCGACACGACGTCAAGCCAAAAAAAGTCAAAATGCTCAATACGGATACTCCCATATCTAATATACCTAAATGTAAATTTTGTAAGTCCACCATACTTGTACTTTGTACATGAAGAAAGAATACATTATAATTTAGAATCCTGGATAATATCTTTATTATCAGAGTTATTCAGAAACTTACAATTATCTATTTTTACTCTTTTTGGTACATTCCCTTGAGCAGAACTGCTCGTTTGAAGATTTGCAATAAAAACAAAATTTCCAATTATAATTTCATCTGTAGTACAAGTATTTTAATCTTTGTTGTAGCATATTCAGTTTGTCATAAATAACGTTGAACTCAGTTACACAATATTTACGTATGATTGTACAACTCAAAGTATTTCTCATTTTACATTTACAGTATATATAAAGATAATAAACAAATAAAGTTATGAAATAAGCATACATATGTTTCTATGAGACGGAAATATGCGAGTGGAGCCGAATGAAACGTTAACGAACCGGTAGAGATTACGGTAGCCGGTAGGCGTATATGTGTTTTTCAACCATGTTGCAACAATAGGATGTCTACCAGTTTTTCAGAACATATGGAAAATCATGAGATTAATTATATCACACATAATTTTAATTGATTCAGAAAATGGGAGAAGAGGAGGGAAGACTATTATTTTGAAACTTTGCTGCAAATATTGCACTAAAACGCTTAATCCTGAGCGACAATTTTCTCTGAAAGATCAACTGTATTTTGTGACATACTATGACGATTTAACTGACGAGGTGCTCCATATGAAGTGATTCAAAAATAGAAAAACTTGAAATTTATTTAGGGGAATGCAAGTTTTTTGATTTTCAACGCGGAAAAAGTAGTTCATATCAATTTCTGAACTGAAATCTGAGCTTTGTACAACTATTTATCATGAGATATGAGCATTATTGAATTTATGGATGAAAAAATTTGCTTATGAATCTGTAATATTCAATAGAATACTACCTGAATAATACGTAAATAATGGACAGATCAAATTTCCTCAGATTTCTCTCATATATAATCTAGTTTCACAGCAAAAAAATTGAAGAAACGAGTTAAGTATGCTTAGTGAAACATAAGAGCATATTCTAAATATAAATTCCTCATTTCTAGTCCAATTCAGTACCAAACTTTATTTTTGTGATGAAGTTGTACTCTGCTAGAAAATATTAATACGCATCCCTTTTGTTTCCCATGCTCATTTTGTGTGAACCTGTGGATGTTTTGTAGTCTGTACGCAATTCATCGCTCATTATAATGAAACAATTAGTCAGTTCATTCTACCTATTAGTGAGTTTCAGGAAAAAATAATTTGAGCTCCCATGTTAACCAAAAACAAAAAATAGAGTTTATAGCAGGGTTAGTTTGCAATAAGAATAATAAGTAGAACTCATTTTGTACCTCTGTGCTCACAAGCCTCATATATTTCATCGTTTATTCATTTGTACTATCCATTGATAATGAATTGAATAATTGATACTCATCGGTTGGCCAAAAAGAGAGATTTGAGTTTTTATAATGATATTCTTCTACTCATCAAATAACTGGAGTTCCTTCTGGGTATAGGAGTTTTTCTATGTAGAATACTTGTATGTGAATCGCGGGATGTAGGATACCTAAGGGAATTGAGGTATCACTTCCTTCAAAGTACGGTAGAAAGAGCGGATGGCTTACTGCATAACAAAATACTCTCCATAGATAGAATTCACTCGCATATTATTCAATTTAATAGACAATAGAATATTTAATCTAATTTATTCGAATTAGTTCAAATTAGGATCGATATGTCATTTATATCATTCTAATAATTATTACCAGGAGAATGAAACTACGCTTAGGGTGGACCCCATGCTCATAATAATTTCGTCGATGCCTAATTGCTGATTTCCAGCTAATATTTGGGATCTAAAGAAGTGGAACTATTTTCCCATATGTGACTTTAGAACTAGGAATCAATTCTCGTGTCATGAGAACTATGGCTGTTGCTGAGCGACGTGAAATTCTGTCCTATTTGAGTCACATTGTAGTGAGATATTAGGTACCCACTGAAAACTGTATTCCATCATTATCTAATTTTTAGAGAATCAGCTATCTTTCTTTGGATTTATTGATCATCTGTATGTTGCTATTCTAGAAATGAAGATTAAAATTCAAGGAAGATATTTTAATCAATGATTTGAAAACTGTACTGCATAAAATCTGAACAATTACTCTTCCAAAATCATCAAATTGCATTCTCAGACTCTTTCGCACAATACCTCATTCACCGAGATAAGTAAATATCTATGTTTAGAATCCTAATATCATTTTGATTCTGATACAATCAGACAAGGTCTATAAACACTTCTTAGTAATTGTAATAGACGCCCTCACTATAAAGATCTACCCTTATACCTGTGGTTATAGCAGAATCTTAAAATTATGGAACATGGGCAGAAAAGCAACATTTCATATAAATTTCATTCAACTTGTCGCAAAATCATTAATGGCCAGTTGCACCACCGTTACTTAACTTTAAGGGAGGGATAATAACCGTGGTAACAATTGTGCAAATAATAGTTGCCATAGATATTAAACTCCACTTAAATTATAGGTGTCGCTTAACTGAACAATATCGTATCATAATTTATAAGTTAAATGTGACACAAACATTGCTGTATTCCGATTCGAGATTTTTTGTTCAAGTAGAGCCTCAAATTTGAGTTGGAGCGGTGCAACTGGCCATTGAAGTTGAGTAACGGTAGTGCAACTAATCATAAATAGCATATTGTGCGGCTAGGGACAAAAAAAGACGATTTCAGCAGAGAGTGAATGTTGCATATCTGAGCGAAGCAAGAGCTGGCATCACTCGAAAGCTGCGATCGTGTTCTGTCCCATGCCACACACTATATTTTTTCGTATTACCTGAATTGGAATATATTATTCTACAAATTTGTCATAACATAGCAAACATTTTTCTTTTGATTTTGCAGCCAACAAGTCAAGAGAAGCTGCTTGTGCTGTATAAATAAGATGTTGTACTTGATATACTTGAAATTGTTGTATTAATACTTTTTTTCCTGGAGCCCATCTTTTTTTTGAATTTGATTCAATGCTACGAGTACAACTGTGAAATTTACTGAGGTCATTTTGATATTTATTTAAAAATTTGCAATAAACAAATGCGACTCTGTCAGGGATAGAAAGAGGTGGGAAACAAATTCAGCAGGCACAAACAAGGTTTTTTCTATTGAAGTGATATTGTTTTCAGTTGAATATAATTTCAATTAGATTCTGAACATACAATATTCGAAGAAAAACTTTAACATTATTATGTAGTATCGTTTAACAGTTATGTTATCCATAACCATGTCCAATCTCCGTCCTTTAATATTCCATACAATTTCACTGTAAAATTCTATTCCTGGATTTTTTTTTATTGCAGTCTTTACAGCTTATTAACTCTCGCATATTTAAAAATAATGACGAACAGTTTAAAATTCAGTGTATAGAATATTCCAATCCATTTTCGCTTTGTTATATTCAACATGAGAAGTTGAATAATCTAGAATCTAAAGAAAATTATATTTTCCACAGTTCATTTATGTTATGCTAAAGGGAACGAAGTACAAGAGGTATAAAGTTCATGAAATTAGAGTTCTGTAATGCAATATCAAAGCGTTGAAATTCGAAGTGCTTACATTGAACTAACAGTTTCTTCAGATGATTTAACAGAAATTTCTAGCCTATATTCCAATCATAATAAATTTTAGTGAAAAATCTGGAACCAAACACATATTAGTCGAGGCGACTTCCAGTATGAGCTCGTATGTCTCAAGATCCACTTCTTTGTAGGATGAAAAAAAACAATCTAAAAGAGTCAATCAAAAATCAGATTTTCATATTCTAACGCAAGCAGAGCGAGCTCAGTTCTAATAATTATTATCATACAAAGTTTGACATTTACGCGGTTGATTCTGCGTGCATAGATAGAAATACAAGGACGATACTCAAATATTGCTGATAGCTTTTTTAGTCACCATTTTATTGTAAATGATGAAGAAGTATGATGATGGACTCGTCAGAATTTTCGATAAGTCAATCAGTTTTGATGGTCAATTCAATATTTATCACAAGTGAGAATGCATATAACGAAAAACTATTGCTCGATGTTCCTCTGCTATCGATGTTTTGCTAAAGAATACATGTCTTATCACTTATTCCGTGGAGTCCGGATTCGTTTTCAATTTGATTGATATACTTTGTGATCAAAAGTAGGTGAGGAACATTGCTCTTTGATATTGTAACGATATTCTTGATCATATATCTGCATAATCGCGATTGAAATCAATGATGTTGGTTCAAATCTCCTTCTTATCACTTAAAGATTAGTTTGTTCATGTTTAGGTTTCTGACTCAAAATCATAAAATTCCAAAGAAAGAAACAACATCATGTTTAATGGCAATATATACATGTAACGCGAATGTGACGCCAGAAATCTGTTCAAAATATTGCAGTATTTTATCAAATATATGGTTTAAATTCTAGTAGGTATAAGAAGTGTGTTCCTGCTCAATCTCAAGCCCATCAGTGATTTGAATGTTTTCTTGGACAGTGTCTTTAGGAATGATAGGAACGTCTCAAGTTCACAACTTAAATTGCTAGAGAGTTTGTGACTGAATGGTACCACAAAGACACTTGGTCAGATAGATACTTCATTCTTAACTCTTACTCTCCTTTAAAATACAAAAAAGGTTTGTCGACAGGTGCATTTTACTATCTTATCCTAAGTTTCACAAAAATAATTTATTTTCAACCAAATCCATTTTATTGAATGATGGTTATCCTCCTAACTTCATTAACACAAGTATAAAACAAAGATTGAGCTCTCCACACAGCAGAAACAATCAGTATGACTTAAATAATCCTTTGATCCCATGTTAACAATCCTAATTGCAATACATGTCTTTACCATTTTATGAACACTTGCACCGTCCTCTCATGAGAATTGTTGAGTTACTGGACGCAAATTTAGCTTACACCCCTAGCCAGAATACAACTTTTCTTTCCACTCGTCTCAAATCGAGAGTTATGATACTAGACCAAAGTTTCTTGATCTACAAATTGTATTGTGCTGATTGTGATTTTGTGTACAGGTGAAACCAAACAGTTTTTATCCTCCCGTATGTACAACCATTCTTATAATTCAAGAGAAAGCAACAATTTTCATAGTATCATTGTTGATTATGCTTCAACTACAACACACAAAATTGATTTTAATAATGTTAAAAGTTTCACACCATGAAAGAGATAAATACAAACGATAATTTCTCGACTATTGTTACATAAACTCAACTGTTCAAGGAGTAAATAATTTTCACTTATGTATGACAAATTGTAAAACAATTGTATTTGCAACTGAAGATGGACAAATTAAGTCCAAAACGTACTTTATTGTGAAAAAATAAACACATATTTAACATTCGATCCCTGATGGCCTCCTTTTTTATGAAATTTTTGTTGGTTTGTTGCTACTTTCTCGCTTTTGGATAAATGGCTTCTCTGAAGACTTGTATACATTAGTATTTTGTCAAGTCCAAGGTTTTTTAGTCTAGTTTGAGTTGCTGAAGTATATATTTCAGCTCAGTTTCATTCAGTGAAAATTCCGACTATGTAACCTTCATTACAATCTCATGTATCACCTTTTAACTATGAACTGTTAGCTCTACAACTACTTGGTAAGACTTTTTGTTACCTTTTGGTCTTTATATTTAGTCTAATTAGAATATTCACAATTCTAGACTGGAAAATGATCAAATCCCTTGGCCGAAAACATCGTCTATCAAATAAAAAATATACAAACAAAGCCTATATTCCTATTATTTTTGGAAAACCTTGTTTGTTTTATTCTTTATACTCTATTACAATATATTTTTTCATATCAAATCAAAAAGCTGGAGTTTTCTGTTGAATTATGTGTCCTATTCGATATAAAAATCTTAAGTTCTTTCTTGGATTTTGATGGAATGAGGTAAATTTATCGTTTTGAAGCTTTGAGAAAACGATCGGTCCAGGTCATGATCAAATTCAAGAGGTATAATAGATAGATAAACTTCACTGGGATGAATTGTAGATGTTATAGTTTCTCTTTATTTCATGATGGTCTTTACGAAACAGCCGGTAACATTTTTTAATATCATACTTGTATCATTTCTTCGCGTAAAATTTTTCCAATTTCTTACTGAAAATAGTATATATACAAATGTGATTGTCCGCTATCATCACAAAATTATCCACTCGATATTGCCTGATATCTGTATTTCTGCAATATTTTTATAGCTGTGAAAAGCAGGTCATTTCTTTCTCTTGAGGTAACCTAATATATGACATTCGTACACTATTAGCTCATCAACTTCTTATCAAGCGAAGCCAGATCTTCACCTTGACTCTAAATATATTTACATCTATTCATTCGTAAACATAATTTTGAGTTAAACACTAAACACACGACTAATAGAGCAGGTGAATCCTTTATAAATAACTCCATTCCGAATAGCGACTCCCTATTAGAGGCTTCATTAATTTAATATTCACAGATATACCAGTAGAAATTTACCCGAAAATTACCACTAAGACATCCCATCTGCCTTCAACACATCAATTTCACAGATTTATCTCACTCCATCGGGTGAAACTTAACCACAGCTTGCCGAAAATTTGTAAAATTAGTCATCTCGAGCTGGAATATACCACGCGGATGAACCACGACTCTTGGATAATACTGTCTTTCTCTGAAACATTGTGTAGGACAGAGATAAAAGTAGGAAGGATGATGCATGACGTATGAGGCAGAGAAGCCACAAATTGAGTTAATTGGTGGCCCGTAACAACGGGAAACCCACACTTCATATCGATAATGTACTCTGTTACAGATTATAAGTAAGGTATTGAATAGTGTAGATAGGCAACATTACACATCTTATGTGATTCACAGAGCAGTCTTTTGATTCGAGTCTTGAAGGAGTGAAATTTCTGTCGCCTGTCAAATAGATAAGTCTCTATTTTGTTGCTTCAAAGTCTCTTGCAAAACATAGTATTAATAACTCAGTGCATTTGTTGGCTTTGTAATCTGAAGGTCGTGGAGTTGATTCCAGCTTCAAACACTGAATTATATTAGACTTTGTGGCGTACTCTCCTCATAAAGCTTGAAGTTCCAATTTTTTGACGACCGGTAATTGCACTTAGGAAATATTAATCAATCTACCAATGTGCACTGGAGTAGAGTCTGCTACAACCATAAAAAAATGATTCACATGAATTTTCACTTACTTGTACAAAGTAACAAGTATTGTGAAACTGACAAAATTTACCTATCGAGATTTTGGTGGAAATATCCGTTTTGAGCATCCCTGAATCCATTTTGACTATTTTTGGCTTGATGTCGGTACGTATGTTCGTACGTGCGTTCGTGCGTTACTCGCAAATCTCAAAACTGTTTGAACGGATGATGTTGAAATTTTGTATTTCAGACTGGTATAGGGTCTAGTTGGGCACCTCGCATTATGGTTCCAATCGTCTGTACCGGAAGTGCATTTTACTCGAGAGTTTTTTTTAATTTTCTGCATAAATCCAAAATGATCAGCTGTAGGATACTGGAATTTAGCATTTGAAATTGCTGTGGCATCTCAATGGTCATTTTTTATTTTTGTAACAATCGGCTGAGCCGGAAGTGCACTTTATATGACAGACTTTTTGAATTTTCTGCATGAATTCTAAACGATCAGTCGTAGAATATTTAAATTTTGTATTAAGCACTTCTATAATATCTAGTTGTACACCCTGCATTATGACTGCTATCGAATGAACCAGAAGAGCACTTTATTCGAAACATTTTCTGAATTATCCGCATAAATCCAAAATGATTGAACATGAATTGTTAGAATTCAGTATTTAGGACGACTATACCGTCAAGATGCTCATATCTTATTCTTATTGAGATCCACCGAGCCGAAAGTGCACTTTTCTTGACAGTCTTTTGGAGTTTTTTGCATAAATTCGAAACGATTACGTGTAGAATATTGAAATTTGGTATTTCAGTCTGCTGTAGTATCTGAATGATTGCCTACTATTTATATAATAACAATAGACTAAATCGGAAGTGCCCTTCAGTAGGAATTTATTTTTTAATTTTGCGCATAAATTTAGATCTGTTGGTAGTCGTAGAATTTTGGAAATCAGTATTTGGGAATGTTGTAGTATGAGAATAATGGCAACCGATTTGGCTAAAAGCGCATCTTACTTGACAGATTCTTAGAATCTCTTGGGTAAATCCAAAACGATTAACTGTGGAACGATGAGATTTTGTGTTTGATTATATATATCCAATGATATATATATATAAAATCAAACACAAATCACATCGTATTATATATATATATATATATATATATATATATATATATATATACCAATATTCAAACTAAACGTATATAAAAATATCATTGTAAAAAAGCCTGAAATTTAAGAAGATAAACAAAAAATTTATCAATGAGACAAAGAAACTTTCATTTGCAAGATACAAAAAAAAAGATGACGTGAACATCACGTGACTTACTTGTGCATCATTGGATATATATATATATATATATATATATATATATATATATATATATATATATATATATATATATATATATATATATATATATATATATATATATATATATATATATATATTAATATTAACTCCACCCGAACGCGATCTAAACTTGGTATATATATATATATATATATATATATATATATATATATATATATCCAATGATGCACAAGTAAGTCACGTGATGTTCACGTCATCTTTTTTTTTGTATCTTGCAAATGAAAGTTTCTTTGTCTCATTGATAAATTTTTTGTTTATCTTCTTAAATTTCAGGCTTTTTTACAATGATATTTTTATATACGTTTAGTTTGAATATTGGTTTCTATCATTATTTGCATCATTCGAATATTTTTGATCGTATAAAAATGTGCGACAGGTGAAGAAGTATAACAAATATATTTCTTACTTTTATTATCGCGGAATTGAAACATGATAATAAAAATCATACAAAAATAAGAAGACTTTGAGTACAAGGATGGATAGATAGGAGTTTCAATGATAGAGGCAGTCTGAATTTTCAACTACTCTAGGAAGTGAGAATAGAAGATTCACTGTCCTTTAATTATTTTTTGAGAATATAAGAGCATACGATTTACGGAAATTTTGATGATCCTCTTTTGCTTCCAGCTGAACTCTCAGCGAACGATATGAATATTGTTGAAAAGAAGAACACCGACTTGTTGAAAGATAAAACAATATTTGAAGGATATCACGGTAGTTGTAGAGCAGAAACACTTCAGAAGAAAAATTTCATTGAGATGTTATTCCGTTTTGAATTCCTGACTTGATGATTCCAGGATTTTTGTTTAATCAGTACAACTTGGAAACACATGATGTTAATTCTCCTTTTTATTGGACACAGAAAATAGAATACAATAGGAGCGGCATAGAACTAATCTATAATCCAGGTTCCCACTCTGATAACCCCATCAATTCTTGTCTCGTGGCTCGAAAATTAGGCATCTCTTCACATTTTTTTGAATCTATTTGAGATTGCTTGGAACTAGAAGCACTGTGGAAGAGTATTCTTGCGTATTTTGATGTGAGAAACAAATCTATAATACCAGGGACACACGATGCTTGTAATTCGCAATTGAAGTTAATGCTTATTACAAAAACAATAGGACACACAACCGTTGATTGAAATTTCGTGCACATGCGCATATTGCTGTTTTTTTTTATGACAGTCTGGTGACAGCTCTATTTATCAGGTGACAAGTTATAGGATGAATTCTGTAATTGTGAACAGGATCAAAAAAACTGCTGTGGCCATACAGTACTTTCTTGATCATAAATTTCATAACCAGTTTCATCGTTGTTCCAAAATTTTAGAGTGTTGTATCAATTGATTTCATAATTCAAAGTGACAGCTTTCATTGTCAAAATGACAGCTATCATTGTTGAAATGACAGCTGTCATCAGGTAAGTGACAGATGGCATATATATATATATATATATATATATATATATATATATATATATATATATATATATATATATATATATATATATATATATATATATATATATAATTATAAGAAAACAAATTTTTGAAGGCGTGGCAGGCAATGATTGGGGCCAAAATTAAAGAGTTCTCTTCTAAATTATGTCAAGCTTTCGGTTCTATTTAGAGCCTCCACCAGGACGCTGCAAGAACGAAGAAAATAACATTTTACAGTAAAACTAGTTACATTTTGAAATTTCGAAAAAATCGTTTTTTGATATTTGACTTACATTTGAAGCCTGACAGTCGTTAATAAAGTAGAAGAAAATGCACAAGATGTTCTTCAATCTCTGAATCAACCAAATCAGAGAGAATAATTCTTTCCGTCGTGAGGCCTGGGCATATTTGATTTTGCTAGAAGTTGATACATAGACAAGTTGGCGTTTTTCCATACCTACTGCAGTTTCTTTCCACGAATATAATGAGATTTTTTGAACTCTGGGACATAGCTTATAATTGTATGCGAAGCGTGAGTTTTACCAATCAAGCTGTAGATCTTTTCCTACATATGCGACGGTAACTTGCAATCTGTCGAAAATAGCTCAATAAAGTAAGCAGAACAGTTATGAAGGAATGTTCATTTGAATAATCCATATATTTTTTTTTCACTGAGAATATTAGAAGATCAAAATGAGCATTCCCCACAACTACTGTGATTTTTCTTCATATACTTATTACAATATCTTTAAAATCAACGAAAATAGCACAATACAGTATGCCTAGCAAGTGTGGAAAAATATTTTCCACGTATTTTGGTACAAGTACTGTGTCTTCAAGTTGATACTGATGAAAGCTATAGTACAACAGAGTTATCCAAATGTAGACCATATTACGTCTGGTTCCTAGTTTTTTCTCACGGATTAGCGAGTGGTATGTGTATTAGAATAAGTGGATAAATAAAATATTAATATACTGAGCTTCGATTTCTCTGACATAATTTGTTTGTTATACAGTGCTGCTTCCATCAAGACTCCAATGTAGTCAGCTGTATTAAAGTCAAAAAAATAAAATTTTCCAAATAAGACTTATTTTTTGTATAATTTTTGATTATATTCCGAACAAATATAAAACATATGAGCAAACTCTTCTAAAGTTTCTTCTACCTACTGTAAAAATTCAAATGGAATGCTTCATGCTGAGAATGTTATAACCGTTTCGCGAGTAATTCTATGGATCACTATTTCTTTTCGATCATCATATGGACTGTACACTGAATTACATCACATATTATAACGTTGCCAAACGTGTCGAAGCATATAGTTTTGTGCATTCCGATCACAAACGAATAAATCGTATCCTTGGATATCAAAAGACAGACACGTGATTTAATCCTCATTTTGTGGAAATGTGGGCATCGAGCCTGATTCAGCTGATCCAGTTGTATAATCTTAGTATTTAAAACTCGCGCTTCAAAAATCACCTGAATATGTGCACGGTCTCGATACGATACAATTCGTGGTGTATTGGAGAAAATTTAAAAATCACAAAAAAATTTTCGGATATGCAATACTAATTCTATTCACAAAATGAGTATGGGTCAAAAGGACTTTCTCAATGACATCGCATCTACAGAAGTCTGAAATTTCACAGCACTATTTTCTACTAGATGAAATTTCTGACATGGAAAGACATCTTTCCGATGCCGACTTATTCTGCGACTGATAAGGAGAAGGGGTACGATTCTAACTTGTATGAAAATAATTTTACAAGTTAGCTGAATTTGTTGGAAAATAACCAATACTTTGCATAAGCGCAGTTAATCTGAATCATCATTGATTGTTACTATATATACCTATGTTGAAGAAATTTTTTTTCTTGGATTCAGTCAAAAAAAATAGACTTTTTTGGTTTTAATTCTGTATATTTTATTTTATTTCTGACGTTTTGACTTTCTTCTTATGAAGACTTTCAGTAAGAACGTCGAAACGTCAAAAATAAAATAAAATAAACAGAATTAAAACCAAAAAAGTCTATTTATTATGATATAATTCTGAAAGTATGTATAGATCATTCATAAAAGTTTATTTTCATAATACCTGCATTGGAACAACGCGTTTTGACGTCTGTTTTGTCAGTCGAAACAAGACAATTTCAGACAAATTCGAGTGTAGCCGGGCAGTCGCATTTGTTCATTGTCAATCTCTAAATGAAAATCATATAACCTCAGTTAATCTAAGTTGTTGTATTCGTAACTGTGAATTAAGTTGAAAAGAGGATTAGGGAAAATAATTTCAAGCACACCACAACATCTTATTGATAGAGTACAAACAGCTACTCTCGACTTGTTACCTGCAGAATCAAGAGAAAAGTATTCACTTTGTTATGTCAAATTTATAATATGGAAAGTTTCAATGCTGGTATTATGAAAAATACAGTTTGTGGCACTGGACAAAACACGAATTCAGGCCGAGAATGATGCCAGCCCTCGCTTCGATCGGGCAAGCAACTCTCATCCTCAGCTGAAATCGTCTTGTTTTGTTCCTAGTCACACAATATACTATTTATGATTGAGTCCAAAGGAAAAAAAATTGTCAACATCATTTCCTACAGTCAAGCAACATATATTTTTCTCATATATATATATATATATATATATATATATATATATATATATATATATATATATATATATATATATATATATATATATATAAATATATATATATATAAATATATATATATATATATATATATACATATATATATATATATATATATATATATATATATATATATATATACCTATATTCGATTTTCAGATTCAATGTCTTATATTTAGAAATTCAAATCTGACAGCGCTGCTGGCTGGAGCAACTGCTCAAATGTAGAACTGATTTGACAGTTTCAAACTATTAGCATCTTTAAGAGTAGCAAACTGCTATGACAATAATATAAGTATATATAATTTATTCAATCAGAAGGTTGTGAATAGAACCATTTCCAGAAACATGCTGCTAGTAGTTCAAAGGCGCTCTGACAAGCTCGAGGTGACTGCTAAATACGGACCAATATTGCTGAGATATATATTCCAATAAACAATATAAAAATCGAATAATAACATTTTCTTCTTCAGTACTATTGTTTAAATCTTGAATATAATAATTCAAAGCACCATATGCCATATCCATCTCAACAAATATTTCATTTTTATACCACCTACTTATTAATAAATAAGAGATAACCTTTCCTGAGATGAGTCAGAGATACAAACAGAATGAAAAAAAATTTCATGATACTCGAACAGTGTCCTGTTCATTATAGTACAAACCAAAATGAACAGTTGGATCGTGAGTTGGGGCACGTTGGAATTATGACCAGATTCACTTTAATCTTTAGGGAAAAGGATGTAGCGTGCTTGTGTATTTTATATGAGTGCGCCAGCATTAAATATTGATCACATCTTGTGAATTCCTATTTCCAGTGGGTGATCTTTGATTCTTGGGAAGATACATCATAGAGATTGAGCATTGAGTGCAAGCGCAGCGATTTAAAAGATAAATTTGTTGCGGAAACGGTACTAACGAACCAATCGCAATATAAGACGAATGTGACTTTTTGAACAGTAGATGGTAGAAGAACATTTCTCCGGATATATTGCTGGCTCCTGAATATTTTAGATTTGAATCTTGCAGAAGGGGTAACCACTGATTTTTCCATTCACAATTTCACCAAATACCTGTCATAATGTCATAATGCTTACTATTGTTGCACTATCTCAAAATACCCATATCACATGAATAAATGAATTGATAAATTATTCACTTATCAACTTCACAATATATAATTGTGATAGTAAAACGAAGAAAGCCAGTAATCTAAATATTCATCATAAAATATTGATATAAAGAACTGAAGTCTTCTGATCGGCCAAAGTGAAAACAGGATTTGTAAACATAAATGCACATTTTAGAATGAGCTTTCTGGCAAAAAATTCGTTAACATAAGAATAATAGAATTCCCACTAATTATTTAGATGAATACAAATTTAAATTTTTGATGGTGAGTTGCACAGCTGGCTCTTGAATTTTAGATGTCACTTGAATAAACGATATCATATTAAAACTTAAGAGTCAAATGTGACGTGAACATTGCAGTCATAAATCCTGATTCGATATTTTTGTTTGATCGGAGCTAGTGCGGTACACATTACCATGTGCTGCACTAATTAACTGATAATTGATGAACGTTTGATAATTGATGTAAGTGATACATTGCATTTTGACCAATCAGTCGTGGTCCTAGAGACTTGCATTGTTCTTACGTAGAATAGACTATAGATAAATTCAAGTATCACGAAACATTTATGGCCAGTTGTAACACTGTCCCTTGAATTTTAGGTGTCGCTCAACTGAACAATATCGTATCTGAACTCGGAAATAAAATATGACATGAAAATAGTCGTCATTATTCTGATTCGGTATTTTTGGTTTAAGTGAAGCTCAAAATTCAAGCGAGAGCGGTGCAACGGGCCATTAGTCTGTGAGTGACAACTTATAAATAGGATCAGCCCGAATATTATCGAAATGTTACCTGTTGAATTCCCATATTGGAATACAAAATAACTTTGCAATTTTTTATGACTGTTAAAGTCGGTTCGATTTTGTTTTGTAGGAGATTTGAGTATGTATTTCTTAGTGATCTATACTTTTATTGGTTGATGTTTTTACTTACTTATTCTGAGTACAAGGAGATATTGTGGAACCGACAAAATGTACCTATCAAGATTTTGATAAAAATAACTGTTTTGAGCATCTCTGGGTCCATTTTGACTATTTTCGGCTTGATGTGGGTACGTGTGTTCGTGCGTCCGTTCGTAGCTCACAAATCTCAAAACTGGTTGAACGTATAATGTTGAAATTTTATATTTAAGACTGGTATAGGGTCTAGTTGTGCACCTCGCATTATGGTTCCAATTGTCTGTACCGGAAGTGAACTTCACTTGAAACTTGTTTTGAATTTGCCGCATAAATCAGCCGTATGATGTTGAAATCCAGTATTTGAACTTAATCTAATACCAAAATGGTTATCTGCTATCTTGGTATAGATCGACTGAGCCAGAAGTGCACTCTATTTGTAGTTTTTTTCCAATTTTTCGCATAAATCTAGTATGATCAGCCAAAGCATATTGAAATTTAGTGTTTGAACTTGTTGTAGCATCAAAATAGTTATCTTCTATTTTTGTATCAATCGGCTGAGCCGGAAGTGCAGTTTATATGTATAACAGTCACATTCAGAATTTGCCGTATAAAACAATCAGTTCAATTGAGATGATAAGGTAATAATGATAATCTGTTGTCAATTTTTTGATTTTGTTTGACATTGTACATGTTAAAATATCATTAAAATTATAAGTGACAGAAAACTTCATCGAATAAATTTGTGTATATCAGATGATGTACAAGTAAGTTTCGTGATGTTCACGTCAGATTTTTTTGGAAGGTTATTATCCTGGTTATTATTACATAATTTTTGTGTCTTATCCAATGTCCTTTAAGTTTTTGGGAAAAAGTTGCATAAATAGGAACGCTTAGTTTTGAATGGACATTTTTCATGCTACTGTGTGATTATATCAATGAAATTATTTTATTTAATACAAAATATCAATTATGTCACACATTTCTTGTTTTCTACTCTCGCTTGAAGACAGCTCATCAGATTGTTATGATGTTTATATAAGACAACCCTAGTGACATATTCCTCTAAACAAAATTATTTAATCAGAATCTGTACAGAAATTGCAAAAGACATGCAAAAATTGAGGAAGGCTTAGTTTCAAATTAACATTCTTGGTGCCATCGAATTATCGTATGTATGTGACAAAATTTATTATTTACGTATCACACAAAATCAGATATTTATTGGATTAGATGATTGTTCTGAATATGTTCCGTTGTGCAAACTATTTTTTCAGTTTGAGAGTTGCTGCTTTTATCGTGATAAAATTTACACAGAACCTCCTTCGGAACTAGCTTGATGAAGTATAGTTCAAACTATCCTAATCGGTTGAGCCGTTTCCGAGAAATCGGCCAACATACATAAAATACATATACGTCGAATATAGAACCTGCTTTTTTCTAGAAGTCGTTTGAAAATAGTTCTCATCAATTTTTTCTATCTTTTCTAGTGGCAAAGAGTCCACGTTGATGCACTGTATTGATTTTCCGTCAATAGGCGGACGCTATTGACGTTTTCTGAATTGTGTACATGGTCGAAAGTCTGGCAAAGATTTATCTATCACATTTGCTCATCAATAAACTACCAAACAACTCGTATACCATATAATACAACATACAATACAAAGTTTGACATGAAGCTTCTCAACGAAAAGTGACCACGGTCGTCGGTTTTCTGTGTGGATGAATTTCAGAAAATGTCTCGTATTTCATTTTTTGTTGTGGTTAGTGTTCATATATTTTTTGTATTGAATTATAAATTTGACCATGCCATTTCAATAACAATATTTAATGTCTCCCTACTTTAGTAGTGTCTATTACAAGAAAGGATGATGCTCAATTTGTTATTCATTCAATATATTCTTCTAAAAATATTTATCTCTATTTTATCAACCTCTGAATCCATATTTCCGTTTTTTAAATTTACTAATGGATATTTTTCCTTCAGATTTCATCCGATATTCACATGTGTTAGTTCACGCTCCTTTGCGAAAGCCATCAGCATCTTGTTAGTGACGGTATGAGAGTACGAAGTCACCGCAGTTCACGCGAGTGGTTATTATCAGAAATCTGAGTAATAGTTGGAGACCGTGTGTGGCAAGAACCGTTGATAGGCAAGTTTTACTGAATAATCATTGATGAGATGTATATATAGCTATTAAATTTAAGAGCAAAAGTACTACATGTCTTAAGAAAGTTGAAGGAATTTCTAAGTTGGATCTTGGTTGAATCTAATATGAAGCTATAATTCTAATTTGGATTTATTTTATCAGTATCATCAAAAGATATTCTATATAGAAATGGAGTTTATTTCAGAATTAATTTTTTTGCAGCTATCAAGATACAATTTTCCGATATATGTTTCGTTCAAATATGCAACAGAACATAAAAGAATCCATATTGTCATCACAAGATATCTCAAGATGTAGTAGTAAGCTTATAAAGTTTATAATCAATGTAATGTTCTATATAAGACTCATTTTATCAATTTAGAGGTGATGTTTAGTCCATCCCGATTTCATTGGGTTGGATAAAGCAGTGAATAGCATTTATTTAATATTTAACCATTCCTTTTCCTCGATACAGGAATATAACTGGTATATTACGTCAAAAACGACCGATCATCAAAAATTTATCTCCACAATTCTCTTCTTCTATAAAATGTTCTTCCACTATAACAAGTTCAGATTGTATTCAATTTTTTCTGTTAGTTTGTATCGGTTGAAACATCCTTGACTGATAATTTTTTTGAAGTGTAAATGACAACTTTTGTCCTCTACTTCCTTGCTGTATCCTGAAGGCTGGTTTATGATGGATTTGATTCAGGAACTTATATTAGGAGATTTTAATTTATAACTCGCCAACTCTGTTCATGCGTTGATAATGAATTCGAGTTTTCTGAATGTAGTCAATCACGCATTATTTACTTGTGAAATATTAGACATAATGTATGCCTAAAATAAAGAATGGAAATAAGGTAAGCTAGTTTCATCTTATTTTTAGTATGGATTCTTTATATTCTATTACGTTTGATGAACTACTTATTATATCAGATAAGTGACAGTTTGACAGTTCCACTTTGACTATCGATATTTATTTGTGATTAGTTGAATTTGAGATTAAGATTTAGAAAATAATTTTTAAAACTTAAATTCTCATATCTAGCCCATCATAGATCAACATATAGGTTGGATATCTATACTTTGTTTTCAAATTTGAATTTCTAAATAAAAATTCCTGAATCAAATCCATCATTACCCAGCTTTAATTGATAGAATATGATAGTTGAGTACCGTATAGAAAATATTCTATGCAACACCTGTGTAAACAAGTATTTTGACATGCGGACGAGCTACCCGGCAAGCCTCACTTCGAAATACTTGGTCTCGTCATAATGCTCAGATTCACACGTTTTGTGCATGATAAACAATATGATAATCTATTTATCAGAGAGCTTTTGTTTTTGTAGCAGATATTATCGACCAGGATATGATGACAGTCCAATTTTATATCGCATTGAGATTTGAAAATTTACGTCTTGATAAAAAAGATAAAAAAATTGTGAAACGATACACGCTTCTCGGTAATCGTACAAATTCCAATTATTTCAGAAAAGCAACAAGTTTCTTCCGGGATAACATTTTGCATACCTTTGTAACGTGAAATAGTAGAAAGTGGTTTGAAGCCAAATATTAAAAGGCATGCATTTCGCATAAGCTCAGAAGGCTCGATAGATCGCGTAAAATTGTGAAAAAATAGCATACCAACGAAAAAAGTGGAAGTTTTAGCCATGAAATCCTTGTGGAAGAATTGCCATGCATGTTTCGTTGGCAGAATGGTGGCAAATTATATACTACTTAATAAGAGATATCTTGATTGACTTGTTCTACATTTGTGCAAGTTTTTCCTTAATTTTCCACTCTTGTGCCAATGAGGAATGCATGCTAATCCGTAGGGTTTTATGGCTTGGAATATCATTTTTTCATGGGCATGCAATTTGAGAACACGGGATTCAACATTTCTCTCATAAGTTCACGCGAGCTTTCCAGCCTTTCATGTGGGCTGTTGCAAATTGAATAGCCTCTCAGTACTAGGCTCCAATTTACTTTCAATTTTTCTCACGTTGAAAAGGCATGCGAAATGTCACGAAAAGCCCCAAACATTACTAAAATATAATTGGAGTTTGTACTATAACTAAAAAGCGTGCATCGATCAACAATCGTTTCATCTTCCTTATCAAGGGGTAAATTATCAACCCTCAAAAAGACATTCGATATGAAATCAAAGAATCCTGATTGTCACCATCTCCTGGACTATCAGTCCTATTGAACAGAGTATTTGTGATTATTGAGTCTGAAATCGTAGACTCAGAATCGCTAATTATAGCTGAATAGCATATTCATATAAGTTATTATTATCTATTCTTTGGTTCACTGATTTCCGTCCTGCATTGTTCTGTATTCAGATTTAACAATTTCTCAACAGCAATAAATTTGATTGAAACTCACATTTGTTACACTGGAGTGATTTCATTTAGTAATGTTGAATTTTATGATGTGACATAGGACCGATTTATTCCTGTTTCCATTTTTCAATTGAGCTACGTAAAACTGTGTGATAGAATTTCGACAGCATTATATTATGAAATGTATCGACATAGAAACAAACTTAAGACAAGAAGTATCATTCTGATTTTACCAAATACCGTTTTCACTGGAATCCGTAGATTATTGGATTGTTCTCCTACATACCTGGAACAAATAAATTGAATTAATAAAGGATCAATTACTCTAGAAGATTGGAAAAAAACTACAATTTTCAGTATCAATTTGTCTTTATATAGACAGACTACAACAGATTCTGCCAAAACTTGATACCTAGACAACTTCATCGTGATTTGACCATATAAAATTGTGATTAGGATCAATTACTTAAAATTTTTCTGATAAATTTTATCTATTTCTATCTAAATAAATATTCTCAGGAACGGATACTGCATCTTCAAAGTTCTGCCGTTTGATCATTTCATCACTTTGAGAACTCAGCAATCAGTTCTGTCCGCCTAACAATTCAAATTATATTGATAAATCCTTTTGCTATATTCTGCAAATTTAATAGAAATTATAGCCTCGTTGTTATTTATACTTGTCGACATTCCTTTTTTTTTTCAAGTGTCCAACAGGTATCTCTTGGACAGACGCTTCAAAATACTCATGTCATACGACTAGGCTACTGCCGTGTTGGAGTGAAGCATGACAATTTTTTGTGCAGAATAACTCCCGGATAAATTCAACTGCCAAAAGGATCGAGAACAGATATACTGCTCTATTTACTCCTCAGTCCCACTCATCAACTGGAAACTCTAAGTATTTCATTTGTCACTTTCCATTTACTCGTTCTTGAAATATATGAACAACCAATGTCTGAGGAATGAGAAATCAATTCACACAGAAAAAAGAGTGAAACAATAAAAGATCTGAAAATTTACCGTCGCTTGCTAAAAAAAAAATACTCATTTGCCAGATCGTGGAAAATATTATTTGAGGTGTTACGGATATTTTTTATAGGTTCTACGTGAGATCAATATTCATATTTTCAACACATTTCAGAGAGTTATTTAAACAATTTGACACTCATTTGTTACCTCAGTTTGTGTTATTATTTAGGAGAGTTGAGTTTTGGGTTGGAAAATTGAATCAGAGTGTTGTTGTGGGTTGAATCAGTGTGTTGATATGAGTTGAATCAATATATCAAGTTAGTAGGTGTGTGAGTTGAATGAGTATGCAGTGTGTTGAAGAAGAGCGTTTGAGAATGACCGTGAATTGAGATGTTGATGTCCACGTTAGTGTCTCGAACTATCTTATATGTCCTTATATGATTGCTATCCTCTCTATTTTCAGATTACATGGGATCTATACTATGAGACAGGCGGCCCCTGAACATCAATTATAGATGAATATTGTTTTATTGTAATGTTCAATCGGAATTTGATATAAATGTTATATTGAATTATGCTGTGTTCAATTTATCCTTCAATGCAGGGGCCGCACTAATGTCTAATGCCGTTGAGTAAGGCGTTATGTGACAATTGACATATTGTCATTGTCAATGTGTTCATTATTGAATAACGCCTCAATTAGTGACATTAGACGTAAATGTGGCCCCAGCATAATAAATGAATGGAAAATTTATTAGTGGATGACAAAAGAAAAAAACCAATCAATTTAATATCTGTATAATGGAGACAGAATTGACACACTTGAACTCATAAACCGTGAGATAGAATTCATACAGATTTATATGCTCTGTGCCGTGGCACTCTTGTGTGCCGCCTGATTTTTGAAGAGTGTCGCCAAATTGAGAAAATTCAAACAATAAAAACTATTTATAGGATCAAATATAAAAAAAATTATGGAAAATCACCAAGCTTGAGTTTTGCAATGGATATATTCTCAATTAATTTGTAATTATTCAATCAATACACATTCTATTTTTTTTACACTACATATTCTAATTTCTTTATAAGCTGAATAAAGCTTACCAATCGCCTTGGAGCATGTCTTCTATCTTTTTCCTACTATTAATCTAACATATATCTGTCACGATGTGATATTATAATGAAGTCTTGATTCTGAAATGAAAAGAGCCAGATTCGTCCCATTATTCAATTTGATATTGAGAATTATTGTCAAAAAGTATTTCACACACCTTATTAAAGATAAGTGAAATTGCTTCAGACTTATTGTGTTGATGGTGTGCCGTCAAATTTTGGAGTTATTGAGAGTATACCACAACAAAAAGGAGTTCGAGAAGCACTGGTATATAATTTTATTCATTTTCCTCGCCCTACACATTTCTTATTGTCAACTTTTTGGATGAATAACATCGCAAAACAACTTATTTTCATGTATTTGTATTATATCCTCGACACTTCGAGAAAAAGTGATTCGAAAATATTTTCAAAATGGCAAAAAATGCTCAAGAGTAAGAAACGCAACAATTTAGATTGAGACTGATTCTGCCTTTAGTTACAAGGTGGAAGAAAATCATCAACGCAGTTTTTTTTAGGTGGGGGCCATAATTCTAATGCATACTGAACTATCTTCTTTGATATTTTATGTCCGTTTGAAAAGATGCATTGAATACTGCATTTAAATGCAAAGTAAAATGTATAATCTCATGCAACTGACTCTTAAGATTATTTAAATCAGATAATGTTGTTTCAATTCAGCTACTGAATATCTATTCATAAAGATAATAATTTTTCTGCACATTATTAAATTTTCAGCTATATTCTACCATTTGTATGTGGTGGGCCTGAGCTTCAATAGAATGAATTGGAATAAGGTGAAGTTGATGTTGAAGACCTATAGTTTATATGATGAAAATATCACGATACTGTTCATCCTGAAAATAGAACATGAAATTTTCATATTTCAACTTGAGTTAATGTTTTGCATCTATTTTTGGCGATATTCAATATGATATACTCGAAATTTCATGTGATCTGATAATTAATATGATCAATACAGTATTAAATGTAAACATGAATAATTTATCGCATAATTCTCGTCTCATAGATATAAAAGCGATTCGATTCTGATGACGCTTTGAGTTTCTCAATCCTCCAAAAGAGATCATATTCAAATTGTAATCATGAACACATTCACAAATTTTATTGATTTTCATCCAAAGTGAATTTGATATTTCAGAAATACACTTTGCAGAACACAAGTATTCTACAAGTACCCTAGAAGTTTCCAGCATCTCGAGAAGATAAATAATACAGTTTGTTTGGGGAAGCTCATTTTACGAATGACTTGTGCAAGTACTGTAGTTGACAAACAGAAAAAAATAAGATTCCAAACTTGTGCCCTATTTGTTTTTGAAAAATAACAGTAATGAATGTAGCTGCACACTATCGATTATATAATGGTGAAATATAAACAATATTGTCGAAGACGTAAAGTTAGATTATTCACAATAAAATTGGGTTATAGCAGTGGAATGCAATATCCAATAACCTATTTTGCACAATTATTAAGAAGTTCATTGATTGCAAATTTCTTACAGTAGTGTGGATCATACAATATGTAGATAGAATAGATGTGATTCAGTAATTGTATATTATACTCGATATATTATCAACATCTCTTCCGTCCCAAAGTTCTGACCATGAGCAAAGCAGGTGTTCATATATACAAGATTCACAGTTCATAAAACAAGAAACATATCATACAAAGGACGTGAGTTACAACAACATCGATCAATTCATGATAAATATCCAAATCCAATGACTATAACGCCTGTAGACATATTTTCTAATCATGGTCATTTCAGACAATCTTCGCTCCCATGGAAAAGATCATCACCAAGTGTTTTCTTACTGAATTTTCCAGAAATAACATAAAATATTATAACATATGGCCCATAAGAACATTTATCCAATTTTTAGTGGATGCATATTCAAGACAGTGTGAAACTGCTGGGCTTCTAGTATTGAATATGGCAATATAGTAATAAAAATGATTATTATTGATATAAAGGACTATTTGAGTTTCCTAACATTAAGAAATTATTTGTTAGTCTTATTCTTGAAGATCTTCACAGGTAGAATGCGGAAAGCTTGGCCTCAAAACAATCGTAAACCTTTATTACATGAGAAAAGAATCACAAGAAAGTGAAAGAAAGAATATGAAGAATTTATTTCTTTTAGGTGCATTGGATATATGTTCTTAGAGAAGCACGTTTGAATGTTATAATTGAGTACTTTTTTCTGCATCAATGTATAATAGTGGATAGTAGGAATGTACGTAGAGACTTGAACATGTTGCAGTTTTAAAAACAAGATATCTGAGTGGTATTCCTCCTAGTGTTGCGAACATTCCTTCAGGAAAATAGAGTATTTTCCAAAATGAGCAATAAAAAATACAATAAACCTTAGAAAAATATGATAATTCAGAGAAAAAGCAGAGACTAGACAAAAATTCATTTATCTCTTATGAATTCTTACGAAAACTATATCTTTTTTGCAGTTCTTAGCAATTTTTTGTCTGAAAAGTGTCATATACTTCATTACATAAATTAATGTGGATCAGAAGCTAATTTTTCAGAATGATATATTACTTCTGTTTCTTCCTTCTGGCTATTTCGAATCCATAACCGAAAATATCTTTCATGAGAGTAGCGTTAATAAATTTTCACAATGAAGGATTTGTTTGTTAGATTCTGGTGTTGAAAATATAGTATTTCTGCGTACTATATATTTAGGCAGAGTAGTAAGAAAGATGTTAGACGGAGATGTGGTGAAAAAGAGAAGAAGGGGAAGACCAAAGGAGGGGTGGTATGACGCGGTGAAAAAGGACTTAGAGACACTAGGGATTACGAGCTTTAAGCGATTAGCAGGGCCGTGAAAAATGGCGAAAAATTGTAACAGAAGCCATTGGCCTATTTGGCCTGCAGCGCTCATATATATATATATATATATATATATATATATATATATATATATATATATATATATATATATATATATATATATATATATATATATATATATATATATATATATATATATATATATATATATATATATATATATATATATATATATATATATATATATATATATATATATACATATTATAACGTTGATATTAAATGTTAAAATCTTGCACCGAGATATTATAATATCTCGGTGCAAGATTTTTTGTCACATGGAAGAACTTTTTTGTTACAAGCCAAAACAAGCCAAAAACAACAACAAAAAAATCATCAAGAAGCCCATCGGCGTGTCAAACTCCGAAAACTCCACTGAACCAACTGTAATTTCTAAGCACATCATCATACATTTCTCTTTGATGTACATATTCATGTCATTCATATAGATTTTATCCTGGTCTTGTTCAATTCCAAAATATGAAATACAAACTTTGACTTCTGATTGATGTGAGTGCAATTTATCATTAGTCTCTCATTAGAAATTACTTGCAGACAACAAAAACTATCATTTGATTGGAGGCTACACAACTTTGGCAAACTTATTTTTTATTCCATATGAATATCTCAAATTAACTGTGCTCTCGCTAATTTAGTCTTTTTAATCTTGTTTCCACATGAAATTCGGAAGAAGATATGAACCCAATGTCGTCCATTCACCAAGATAAACAACTGGAACTACTCTACGACAATATAATTAAAAACTATGACAAACTTCATTTCCACTTTACGGAACGTTAGAACAATATATTGTGTAAGTTGAGAACAATCTATCGCGCTAGGAGGGATAAAAACCTGCTAGACGTGGTGCGTTCTTTGTATCATCCCTAGAGTGACGCGAAAATCCTGGAGGATACTGTATATGAGATGTTGACACGTAAAGTTAACCAACGGTGCGTCTGAAGATCGTTGTGCTTTGGGAGAATACTCGCTAGGGAGGGTAAACTTGCCAAGAAAATAAGAAATCAAGAAATTCTATTTCTTATCGTGATGTTGAATACTCTTGAAGCAGAAATTATTCCGCGAAAGATAATTGCAGTAACCAATTAATTTCAGCATAACTTCACATTTAAAAAGGAGTAGGTATTCATATCTATTTATTCTATCAGAATGAGCTGGATAACTCAAATATTTTGGAGAACATTTCAATATCAATAATGTTATACACATATTATAGGGACAGTGTACTTGCTTAAGATATCGAAGAAAGAATATTTTCAATGATCTATACTTGATCAATAGAAATCATCAATAGAGACTAAAGCAAACAGAACAACAAAGAGCATAGTCAATTACCAGTATTCACGTTTTCGTATGTTTTCTCAGCTACTATAACGCCTAACAGCTCGTGTTTGCAATCTACATGTGAATCATGTTATCTTCTCCACGCCCAACAATCACTAATAAAAACAAGCTAGACCCCTTCATCTAGACCATTCTCATTCATGATTCTGTTGAGCTGATGCTTTTTATTTACTTGTACAAAGTACAAGTAAGCATTGTGGAACCGAAAATATTCACATTTCGAGATTTTGATGGAAATGTCCGTTCTGAGCACCCCTGAATCAATTTTAACTATTTTTGGCTTGACGTATGTACGTATATATGTGTGTTTGTGCGTAACTTGCAAATCTCAGAACCTGAAGAATGAATAATGTTGAAATTTTTATTTAAAACTGGTGTAGAGGCACTCTGCATTATGATTGCAATCGTCTGTGCTAGAAGTGCACTTCACATGTATGTCTGGCCGCATGATATTGAAATTCAGTATTTGACATTTTTGTATAGCATCTTAATGATTATCTTGTATTTTTGTACTAATCGGTTGAGCTGGAAGTGGCTCGCACTTTATATAAGTCTTTTGAATTTTTTGCTGAAATTCGGAACAATCAGCCGTAGAATATTTAAATTTGATATTTAGTTTCTATAACACCTTGTTCTACACCTCGCACTATGACTGCGACCGGCAGAACCAGAAGTACAGTTTACTGAACAGTTTTTCGAATTTTTCGCAGAACGATCTGTTATAGAACCTTAGAATTAAGTATTAAAAACAATAAAAGCAATATATATATATATATATATATATATATATATATATCCATTTCTTGTGGTATAAGTGGATCATTTCCATTTTTCATCGTGAATATGATTCAAAAACAATCAGTATAAGAAATTCCAAGTGGTAAAAGCAGCACGGGACGAATTAAAGTAGCCCCCAATTCACGAGAAAAAGAAAAAGAATCACGCAACAGTCGTGCAAAACAAGTCATGATGTGCGATTTTGGAATCCTTGGAGCTTGTTTTGTTTCGCTGAGATTACATCAGATGGCGCGCAAGAGACTTCACGACTTGAAGTAATAAATTGTCCGGTGATGAGAAGACATCATATATTGCTTACGTCTATTTTCAGAGCTTACTATTTTTTTATTTTCCACAACTTTTCGAATCATTATGAATTTTTTCATTGTGTGATATCCAGAAATGAACTGTATCACGGCTTCTATTTCAATTGTGGAATCTTGGAATCTTGGAATATGAAACATATATTCCGCCTCTTCGCCAGTTTGGTATGGACATTTTTATTATCAACATTCAGAATTGCAACTACCGAAGATATTATTCGTATCTGAACGAAGAGCTCTCGTACTAAAATAAATCAATTGCCATACGAGGAGAAAAAATATTAACAAATAATGTGTCTCAAGACAAAATGCACTCATAAAAAGACTATGAGTTGGACATCTGTTGAAGTTGAAAAGAGCTTTCCTCCTACTTCCCAAAACCAGGCACATTCTCAGCTTTATAAACCAAGATATCTCAATTAGCAATCTGAAAAATTACTTCATATAAAATTCGCTAGGGATCCTAGCAATTCTTTGTGCGGTTCCCGGCACGTTCCAAGTTTTCTCTTTTCTGCGGCTGGTGCCATGTTCCGAGAGAAGTTGGTAAGCCTCGCAGTACACACGTGTCTTTCTCTTTGATAGGGTATCCTTAACAAACTTGCCAGTTGCAAGTAGCAAACACTTCAGCACTAACGCATTAAGTAAGGATATACTTTGTTAGTTCTACGTTAATCCATCATAACTTCTCATCGAGGGATTTGTTATATTCCAGATTCTTTTATTGCCCTTCTCTTGAGCTTAGCTATTATGTGTCAGTTACGATGTAATTTGGAAGCCAATGTTCAAACTGACGGTTTAATCTGTAAAGATGATTTTATCTATGGTTTCTCTTTTAACAAGAATTGAATATTCTACTGGAGTGATTATTCTTTATGATTAATAGTATATTCACGGAAATATTGGTCTCTAGGTACTAGCCTGTTAGAGCTTTAGTGATTTCAAATTTGAGCTATATATTTTTACACGACCATTCAAAACTCAGATGATAACATGATCTGAATAAATCGGATTTGGACATGACGTGACTTACTTGTATATCATTGGACGATAGATAATCATACACAAAATTTTATCGCTCTACGGCTAATCGCTAATACTCCTCTAGTAGTAACTATGGTCGCGAGAAATTAGTTTTTAGCATGCCGTTTCTTATTCAAGTTGACAGAGTATAGCATCTTGCTTTGTCAACTTCATTAATCAATTTGAACTGACAGTGTATAGCATCTCGCTTTGTCAACTTCATAAATTAATTTGAACTAACAGCGTATAGCATCTTGTTCTATCAACTTCATAAATCGATTTGGAATGACAGGCGAACAGAAATTTAACTGGATTTCTAAGATAACCTAATAATTGAATAATGAGGAAATTATTGGTAAAGATTCCTGGAGGATGCAACGTTTGTTCAATAATGACTTCATTTCTGCTCTGAATGAAGGATCCGGGCATTTGTCAAATGTGATTCTTGCCGAAACTGATTTTGTAAGCATCGAATTGATATTTTAAATATTATTAAAGATGAGAATTGAGACCCAAAGGTCATATATAAGAAAAATCTAGGCCGTAAGGAGTTCAGGTGTTTTATAATATAATTTATCCGATTGACACAGGACGTTTCGGATGTCAAAGCACCCATCATCAGCTATTATAGAATAATACGATTAGAAACAAAGTACAAGAAACTTTAGAGCAAGAACCCAGTCCCGCCAGACATTACTTATTTTCTGAGAAACAGAATGTGTGAAATAGAGTATTGTTGATATGTATTTTAATTATACGCATACTAGCTAGTTCGTGCCGACGACCAATTTACAGATACGAGATGATAAAGGTATGTTGAGACACTACTCACTTTTCTTAAAGTCCGAGTGCTGATTTTCTGGCATATCTTAGAGAATATTGTTAAAAACTGATATTCAACACTGCTATACATTTTTTATAGGTGGTAATTTCTACTGGACTTGTTGAAGCTTGCAGAGAATAATGTGATCTTGCTTATAGTCTGATTCCTGATTTTTATATATAATAAATACTAAGGGAGCAATTTCAATACTTTTTGTAAACAGCCAGATCAATCGTTGGGCTTAACATCCCACAGACACAATTAAAATATTGCCATGAGTATAAGTGCAAGGCTACTATTTGTACGCTTGATAGTAAGCGAGGTATCTATGAGCATCCAACTCTCCCTTGGTCTGGCTGCTAGCAAAAAGTATTGAAATTGCTTCCTGAGTATCATATATAAAAATTAGGACTCAGGCTATAAGCAAGATTACGTAATTTTTGCGAGTATTAAAGAGTTAAGCAAGAATAACTGTCCATGGTAAGTGTCTGACACGGTTGATCATCAATTTTGAACAATATGCTCTAAGACATCCGTGAAAATAAGCATTAAGACTTCAAGAAAAGTGAATATGGTTTTAAAGTACCTCTAGCATATCGTATCTATAAATTGACCGTTGGCACAAACTAACAAGTATGCGTATGACCAGAATACCGACTAACACTACTCTATCTAATCCACACATTTTGTTTCTCAGAAAATAAGTAACGTCTGGCGGGTCTGTGATGTTGGACTATTAGGAATAACTCTCATCGTATTGAACAAAAAATATTCCAATCTAAGTACTCAAATTTGGACTACATATAGTAGTGTTAAGGCCTACATTATTCTAATATTTTCAATATTAGGCAAGATTCACAGATACTGAAAAATAAATATAGTACCAGAGAGTTTTCTGATGATTCTCTCCAAACAATAATCAAGCTCGGTTGAATCACGATAAGATTTGGCCCATGTACGAGATCTCAATTGAATAAGTAGAAGTCAGCAGTTGTTATTGTGGAAGATCACAGGCAGACACACAGACTTACAGTAATTTCCAACCAATGAAAACGTTGACAGAATTCTGAATCTTGTACGTTCAGATAGTCAGCTGGCAAAATGAACCAGGAAGAGTTTTTTGATCAACTTATCAGGGTTAAGAAATATCAGCCTTCATTTTGGATTTGTTGGCCCTTTTTTCTTTCTGGCTACTGATATCAAGTTTGAAGATTACATATTGTACAAGTAAGTATAGAGAACAAAGTGATGAATAAAATACATATCGTATTGAAAATCATCGATAATATCAAGTAGAAAGAGAGAGGGCTGCAATTTCACAGTGCCTATAGGGAGTGAACGCAGCCACCAGAGGTCTCGTCAGTTATATGTAAAATGGCGACAGAACCGTGATATGCATTCACTTTATATGGTAGATTAACAGTGCGTTGCGAAAATATTCGAATCATATGTGTTTATCTGTTTTGAAATCTTTAATTTTTGTGTAAAAAATCCTATAAAATATGTCCTATATTAAGTTATCTGATATATTTTTGAATTAATGAAGGAAAGAACTTTTCAGAACTCATTTTATAGATAAATATGTTTGATTGGGTATGAGTTCTGTAATTTATTAGATACACAACGTTTCGACAGCAAAGTGCTGCCTTTTTCACTTTGCTGTCGAAACGTTGTGTTTCTAATAAATTACAGAACTTGTACCAAATAAAACATATCTATATTTTTGAATTAGTGTGATGTATTAGTAAAAATATTCCAGACACATAGCTTGGAATGAAAGATTTTATACAGATTTTACAGAACTCAACAAGATTTTCATGGCACATCGTTTATTTGTAAAAGCTATTCATTATCCAATACATTCTGGACGCAAGTAATGAACATTAAAAAGTTTGATGTTCATTCTCGTGTAATTTTTAAGTATTGATTTGATAAGTTTTTCGTTTTTCCATAGTTGCCTAAATTACACTAGACATCAATACTTCTGTAATTTATCTTATTTTGCGCAATATAATTTGAATTTTTTATAAATTTGCACTGAGTTCCGCACATTTTGTTCCCTGAATCCTGGAATATTTCTATTGGGAGTGAAGTTTCTTTAGGTTTTAAGAGATGCTTCAACAAAAATGAATATAATTTGTTCAAATGCATGAAAATTCATATTCATGTAATCTAATTATCATAATGAAAAATTTCTGATTCTCCGTTTTCTGAACCATTTTTTTCTATGCTTGTGATTGCTAATATATTGGATGAATTAGATCTTTTTTAATTCTTTTATCTTGATTTCAAAGAATCTAGTTTTTGGGGAGTAAAAAACACTAAAATGATATAATATTCGATTTTCTGTTTCCAATTTTTTGCCACTGCTTTCGGTAGATAGATTATGTTGGAAATCGATATATATTTATTCATTTACTCTTATAACTACAGCACTGTGGTACAGAATAATACCGTCTGGACTTCATAGAAGTTTTTCTATTATAAAATTTTTCTTAACTCTATAAATATCGAAAAAACGAAACAGTCTTTCAAGACAAAACTCCATATGATCTCCAATATAATTCAAATCTATCTCGGTTTTTCTAGTCCAAATTCCTGCCACCAGAAGCCAACTCTTTCGTCGCTTACTCCCTATACTCGAGCTGCCACTGATGGATTGAAAATATTTTCTATTTCCTGAAACTTATCATCACTGATAAGTAATGACGAATCTTGATGATGCAAAAGTCAAGCGCTGAAGCATAGAATAGCATTCTACAAACTCCTCAAGGTCTAAAATAGTAGGATGAGCAGGTTGCAGATCAAATACATGTTGATTTGTTTTTTCGATAGCCAAGGAATCGTCTACAAAGAGTTTGTACCTCAAGATCGAATGGTCATTCAAAATTTTAGATGAGCGTTTCTTGAGAAACTTAAAAATTTTCAATGTATGTGAGACCAAACATCAAAAGCAATTAAGTTTTGAATCACGACCTTGGCACGCAGTAATTTAATGAACAAGTTTTTGGTCAGAAAAAACATTCACCTGACTTGGATCCTTGTGATTTTTCTTATTTTTGAAATTAGAAAATCACTTCGATGGAAGTCATTTAGAAATATTTCAAGGGTTGTTACCGACCAGCTGACAGCTATTCCAATACATGAGTTCTAATACTTCTATGAGGATTGAAAGAACCGTCTAGAGAGCTGTGTGGCTTATCAGGGAAGTTATTTTGAGGGAGGCAATATTGGAATAAAATTTTTCAAAAGAAATTTGAAGATATTGTAGTCCAGTGTTCATTTAATTCAAAATTATCCATATCATGGACGTTCAGGTTTCTTCCCGATCCATCTTCAGGTTGAATTTACGTTGATACAGTATATACAGACGTTAAAGTTGAATTTGAAATTGACATCGTATGAATATTTAAACTGTGTCAATGTGAATTTCAGCTGAAGAAGTATGAGTCATCAACTGAAACATGCAACATCAAATTATTAAATTAAATAAACACTGAGCTACAATACAAAAAAATCGAAAATTTCACAAAACGCAATTTTATTCGAATGAAAAAATTACATACATACTTCGTGAACTCATACAATTCTGAATGATCGTATCCACTGTTCAACAAATTCAATATATTACCAATTTAAAACAGATCAATCTTTTTGAATATTATAAAGTCTTAGCCCCGTACAAATCTTGGGATCCTATGAAATGCCGGTTGCGGCAAAGAACCTGCTAATTCTTTTCCTAGTTAAACAAATAACTTTTCATCATGCCTATGTGCTTTGGACGATGGCTACCAATATTCTTCTACTTAATCCATAAGTCTCAGAATTGTTGAACTTTTGCTCTATCAATGCAACACAATACTTCTGTGTTGCATTCACACCAAGTTTTGATTTTTCCCTCTTATTCCGTTCAAATTATTGCCTTAAGCTCAACAAAAAATAATATTCCACGAAATATCGTACAATGAAATTTGCTCATGCTTCATCTGTTCATAAATAATCATTATGATTTTGGAGACTCAAATATATTGTGAGAAAGGATCGTTTTTGTAGGGGAGTTTTATAACATATAATAGGCTACTCAAAGTCGCTCTTCCCAGACTTATTTATTTTTTGATATAAGACAGTAGAACAGGAAAACAAATAGCCAGTATGAATATAAATTTTTTGTAAAAACAAAAGGTTATAAGTTCAAGGAATATACGGTTTCTGAATGTGGTGGATCAAGCAAACTTTTTGTGAGGATAAAGTGATTTATGAATCCATTTATATAGTTGGGCAGATATATCTGATGCAATTCTCCTTAAAGCATGACACTAACAAATATTAAAATTGGAGCATCGTGTGTAGTGCCAGGCAAGTGAGTCTAACCTAAATAAAAAACTGCAAGACGTTCATCCTCCCACAAGGGATTTCCACAAATATGGTCTTCCTTGTAATGAGAAATTCAAATTAGATATCACAAAATAAATTGTGACAAATATTATGCTGTGGAATATTCAAATAATGAGAACTAAAATTCTGAAACATTGATTTGTTTGTTCGACCAAATTCAAAATCTAAGAGTCAGTTTTGACACTATCATTTCAGATCTGGGAGCAACTGTTAACAAGTAGTCAGGACTTAGATATTAGAGTGTAAAAACCCATCAAGATACATAGTCTGCAGAGGTTGAAACTACATTCGGCACCATCTATCAAGCATAAAGCTAGCTACGAATCACGTGCCTACAGTTGTTCCCTGATTTTAGATGATAGTATCAAAACTGGATCTTAGATTTGAAATTTTGTGAAACAAAGAGAGAAATGTTCCCAAATTTTGACTTTTGTCTATCCGAATACACTACAGCATAGCATTTGTCACAATTTATATTGTGATGTCTAATTTATCTACATGCTGTTACTGGCTTTATGCTTGATAGTTGGTGCTGCATGTAGTTTCGACCTCCGCAGACCATCTATCCTGGGCTCTTGGCTATACTGTCTGACGAGTCCTGATAAGGATGAGACACGTGTCTTTATATGCTCCTCGATCTAAGATAAAAGTGTCAAAATTGATTCTCTATTCAAAGTTTTGTCGAGCAAATAATAAATATTCCACAATATAAATTTTTATTATAAAATCTAATTATTCCATATTTGTGTGAATTTTAAGGCTTACAGACCTGCACTGGGCATTGATCTTCCATGAAACATTGTCAATTCTCAGATCAATAGATTGGAAAATGTGTATGAAAAACTGAACTGAATATTAAAATCTAGATAATATAAGGTACAAATTATCAACATTATCAATAATGTGAAAGAATTAGTTCCATTAGTTCAATAATTCTGACAGATACCAGACTTTTGACCTTGTGATCAAACATATTTTAAGTGAGAAAAGAGTTTTGAAATCATACGAACCACATGAGGATTAATTGATATTTTGACGGTTGTAAACAAATTGATTCAAATAATCTGTTCCATCTCACACACACAAAAATTTTACAGGACTCATACTATGTATGATGAGCTCTGCTTTATTATTCATTTCCAGAATATAAGAATGTTTTATTATTTCCTGTAATTGAATGATTATCACATAGTCTTGAGAAGTATATATACGTAGGACTTCCTCAGAGTTGTAATTAACTTTTTTACTGATTTTTTATGTTCAATTTTATGTACTCACATGCTTCTCCCAGAAAATATTAAATCTTACGTAAAAACTCATCGCTATAGTTACATTCAAAACTAGGTTTAATGTCAGATGCATAAGACATACGGACATACAACATATGTTCCAAATAAAGTCAATTTTCCAATTATGATCGTAACTCAGTTGGAAATGCAAGTTGCCGTTCACTTTCTGATGCTATACAAGATTTAAATAAGTTGTGGCTGATAATTTGGGGTATTGATATGCTAGAATTCAATATAAGTATATATATATAGGATTTTTATGATAGAAAAGTATACCTTTGTTGCCTACAATACTTCTGTTGGATATTGTGACTAGGTCAAGATATAAATAAATAAAAAGCAAATCTGTAGCGTCTGGAAGAATTGTACAATACTGTAGCAATCTGCGCCGCGTTATTCTATTTGTTTTTCGAGAACAAGTGTTTAAAGCAACGCCAACATAAGAAGTTGAACTTGTATTCGTTCCAAACAAGTGCCTCGATACTCAGCCATGTTGGTTGAAGTTTGTAGAGGATGCTTCACACTAGAATTTATGTTTGCCATTTGCGTGAAAATTCCACGGCCTACGCGGTTCTGATGTCACTGCCACTTTTGAAAGCATACATAGAACTGCTTTTTTACCAAGAATTTCATTCACTAATGTGTATTGTGCGATTCAAAAAGCTAGATTATAAGTGATGATACATTCCGCTCAATCTTAGTCTGACGAAAATATTCTCAAAGCTCTGATTATAGAAATAAGATGAGTACTGAATTATTTGTTTTTATTATTTGAAAATATCTAAGCTGCAAGTTATATTCGACCGATGTATTTTCAGATAATATTGACAGGTTCATAAATATGATCACATATTCATCATTCATAGACCGGTATTTATTTTTAAAACAAGATATGCTCAGAAATAATGGAAAATCATCCTTCCAATGGACTCCGAAAATAAAAGTATAAATCTGTTGGATTCAACCTGACTGTAGGTAAGTAATTATCTTTCTCCAAGATGGTTTTCTGCTTATTTCATAGACCGGTGATGGCAATTTAATTTCTCACAGTCAAGGATTCTTTAATTCAATAAAATTATAATTGAGTTTGTGAATATAGGCTCACTGACTCAGACCCACCAAATCTCAAAAAAAATTTATTCAGTGTTAGGTTTTGTTTTATTCATTATCACCCAAGTTTTGAGTACAAAAAAAAAAGAATAAAAATTTTTGAGAAAAGTTGAATATATCAGTAGGAATAAATTAAATTTCGTGCTTGATCTGCTTTCGATCACGCAAAGGTTAAGGTTGCTGCCGCGAGACAATTTTATTCAGGAGCAATTTATTCTGAATTCTGATTCTGTTGACCTAGCATGTTCCGAATTTTGTCATGGGATTCATTATAGTCAAATAGATCTTAGATTAGCTGTCAAAAAATTTTAGGTCTTCAAACAATGTTGTCACCTAGCTTGAGAGGATGACCGATATGAACGATTGAAAGTACCATAAATTTCATGACCAGTTTGATCGCTGTTTCAGAAATTTAGAGTGTTGCATCAATTAACTGCATATTCAAAGTAATAGCTATCATTATTAAAGTGGCAGCTGTCATCATCAAAGTGACAGCTGTCATTATCAAAGTGATAGTTGTCATTGTCAAAGTGACAGATTGCGGATATATTCTAGTAGGTACGTTTCAGGTAAATCTTGTGTCATACAGACAAATTTTGTATTATAGTAACAAATCGCTTGCCAACGGAAATCAACCTCTATAGATTACCAAGTCCATTTATTGCCATGAATTACTTTTGCCATGAAGAAATAATACACAGTTTTGATATAAACACACAATTAGTTTTAGAAAATATCAAAACTGAATCGTTTTGGGAATGCATTTTTTGCAAAGATTTGTAATTAAATTGAGAACAAGAAGTCTGAAGCAAAAAAATATCAGAAGAAGATATGGAGACAATTTTGTGCATTTTGCAATTAAAAGGATAATAATTGCAACCAACATCATTTAATGGTACTTATAACAATAATTTCATTCAAGAAATATCTTCTACAAATACCACTCGCAACTTCAATTTTATCATAACATACAGTCCCTTATGATATCATATACAGTAAATACCACTTTTTACATAATATACGCATAAACCAAGAAGTCTCATCCATAGAGATTTAGTACCAATATTTCAAAAATAACAAATCCAAACTTATTTTTTCAATGAAAAACCTAATAGACTGGGAGTTGTTGACAGGTGGGTGCCTTTTTGAAGATTGAGAATTTACTACTTGATAAGAAACATAAAAACTAGATGAGATACCGTGTTTTGAAATTGTATGTCGATAAGAAGAATAGAGATTTCAGCAATGAAATCCTTGTGAAAGAGTTGATTTGCATCCCTCGTTAGCACTAGGGTGGAAAATTTTGAGGAAAATTATGCTCAAATGTAAAACCAACTAGCCGGGATCTTTTATATCATATAATTTGCCATCCTTGTATCAGCAAGGATTGCAAGCTGATTTTTTCACACTTCTATGGCTGAAACTCTCATTCTTTTAAGTTTGCATCCGTCGAAAACATTTCTATCTAGAGGTAAATTAGTTAACCTCAAAAAGGCATTCGGTATAGAATTTTAGAACTGCACCTGTCACCAGCTCCCTGTTCATAGATAAAAAATTTTGGTTGAAAACTTCTACACGTTCTCAAACTATCGTATTTCAGTCAGACGGACTAACCGACTTTCTATAAAATTTATTTTTTGGATTCATTAGAGTCTGAAACGTGGAGATTAATCAAAATCTCAAATTGTAAAGAAATCACGATAACAATATTTCCCCTTAGGTCCTGGGATCTCAGAAACAGCCAAACGATCAAGAATGTACTCTCAACTACATAATCTCTACATGGGACGAATGCAAAATCCCAATATCGCATTTTAAATATCGAATGAAATAGTGATAAAGACTCTAATTCTTCAACACCATTTTTCCCTAACTTGTTATATAAATATTACAAACAAGTTATTCATTCTCATAGTCTAGTATTTTGGATTTTATTTATTTATTCATCTATTCAAGAATAAAGATGAACCAACAGTCAATGAGACCAATAATAGGTTAACACCAATAAGCAATACAAAGTAGCATCACATAATTAAAATAGTTTGATTAATAATAACTAAAATAAAATAGGAATTGAAATAGGATTGAACTGTCATTGGAAAATTGAGCTAACAACATGCAAGCTGACTACATGTTAACTATGCTTTATGCAACTGGGCCATAGTGTTTTCAGATAAAACTAATATTATCTAAGTTATGAGAGCTCTTAAGGTGTTAATATGCCAATATGCATTTATTATGTATGAGTTTCTCTCCAAGTTTCAACATTATGAAAAGTGTATCCTCACTATCTGAGTGATTATTCCTGCATCAAAATCAGCACTGGATATCTCCCGATGAAAAGTTTTTTTGGTACCATACACCTATATACTCATGGTCCTGGACTAGCTTCCCAGAAAACATCTTTTTGATTGATAGATTTGATGATTAAAGTTGCTCTGCGTCGTGAATGTTCCTGAAATTTCTCGATAAAAGAGGACGTTAAAAGTTCAGGTAGTTTTTTACTAACTTGTACCAAGCACAAGAAAGTATTGTGAAACCGACAAAATTTACCTATCGAGATTTTGATGAAAATATTCATTTTTAGCATCGCTGAATCCATTTTGACTATTTTTGGCTTGATGTCGGTACGTATGTTCGTTCGTGCATGCGTAACTCGCAATTCTCAAAACTGGTTGAACGTATAATGTTGAAATTTTGTATTCAAGACTGGTATAGGGTCTAATTGAGCACCTCGCATTTTGGTTCCAAGCGTCTGTACCGGAAGCAGTGGTGGATTTACCAGCAGGTTGAGTAGGCTGAAGCCTAGGGCGGCAAATTTCAAGGAGCGGCAGATTACGTTCATAATTTTTTTATTTCGAATCACAAAATTAAAAAAAAAAAAACTATACACACACAAAATACGAATTTCGGAAATTGGAGAGAAATCAGAGTATTTGAAAAAATCGAAATATTGTTCCATATACAGTGCTAAATACTAAATTACATGAAGAATTGCTAAACGAAGAAATCCAGGACACTGTAAATAATAAGGACGAAACACGTGCCTACGGTTGCTGCCCTATTCAGGATGATGGTGTGAAAACCGACTCCTAAATTTGTTTTAATTGTGAAACTGTTTAGGTTTTGATTTTTCAAATTTATCAATTCTAAAAGCTTTGTAAGATATACTTTAATGATCATGAATTTTCAAAATATCGCAATAACGATTCGATATTATAATCGAGATTTAGTTATTGCATGCCTTAAGCGCGAGAGTAGATATGCTCTACTCTCGCCTAGAAATCAAGATTCCAATCTCGTCATGTTAAAATGTATTTTTATTCCATAATTCTCATAATAATGTCATAAAACATACTCTGTGAAAAAGAGAAACGAATACTGAACTGATTAAGAACACTGCTTAATGGATTAGTTATCATCAATTTTGGTAAAAAAATCGTGTTAATAACTTATAGTGAAATGAGTTGTGAATTTTATGTCGGTGTGGTCACGATAACTAAATATATAGTAAATTTTGGGCCTAATTTCTCTTTTCAATCTTGTCATTAGACTTTATCGGATAACTGTATTGAAAATCAAGGCTTGATATTGTTCTCTTCAGTTGTAATTAAAATATCACAACTGACAGCAACACACAATTTTCCATATTTTGTCCGCTATATGTTATGTTTTTATTGTATACATAGATCCTCTAGTAGAGTCAATTGGCGCATGCCTACCGGCTTATAAATAACGTAACAGAACACATGAGGGCGTGCAACTCGCGTTTAAAATTCGCGGGCAAATTTAAACAAAAACACAAAATATTTTTTTCATTATTTTTTATTTAATGATTTTTTTTTCTGCAATGTGTGGCATAAAACGAGCGCTCAAGGCATGCACATATACCTCACCTCACTTTGAAAGTGGTACATGATTGAGATATTTTTTGCTTGAAATAATGTTTTTTGATAATTCTTTGTTGTAAAAACAATCAAGGATCTGACACGGTACCTTAGTTCTAAATGATACTAATCATACGGGGAAAGTTGATGTAACAAGGATGATAGAGCAAAAATTATGAAGTTATATTTTTATTGATAGAAAATGTAATTGATATGATTGTGGACTAAGGTATCAAAATTCAGAGGCGGCAGAACTTGAATAGCCTACGGGCGGCAAATCTTCAAATCCGCCACTGACCGAAAGTGCACTTTACTTAAAACTTTTTTCGAATTTCTCCAATAAATCTGGAATAATAAACCGTAGGATGTTAAAATTCAGTATTTGAACTACTTTGGATCAGAATGATTATTTGCTATTTTTGTAAGAGTCGACCAGGCCAGAAGTGCACTTTACTTGAAACTTTTTTCGAATTTTTTGCATAAATATAGAATGATACGCCATAGCATATTGAGATTTCGTATAAGGAACTTCTATAACATCTTATTGTACATCTTGCATTATGATTACGATCGGCTGAAACGGAAGTGCACTTTACTTAAAACTTTTTTTCGATTTCTCGCATAAATTCAGAATGATCAGCCATAGTATACTAAAATTTAGCATTTGGAATTGCTGTAGCATCCAAATGGTAAACTTCTATTCAAGTAACAATCGGCTAAGCCGGAAGTGCACTATATATGACAGATTTTTTGAATTTTCCGCATGAATTCTGAACAATCAGTCGTAGAATATTTAAATTTTGTATTGGGCACTTTTATTATATCTAGTTGTACACCTTGCATTATGATTGCTGTCGACTAAGCCGAAAGAGCACTTTACTCGAGACATTTTCTGAATTTTCCGCATAAATCCAAAACGATTGGAGGTAGATTGTAAGAATTCAGTATTTAGGACGATTATACCGTCAAAATGCTCATATCCTATTTTTATTGAGATCCATCGAGCCGGAAGTGCACTTTACTCGACAGTCTTTTGGAATTTTTCGCTAAATTCGAAACTATCAGGTGTAGAATATTGAAATTTGGTATTTCAATCTGCTGTAGCATTTGAATGATTGCCTTCTATTTTGATGACAATAGACTGAACCGGAAGTGCACTTCAGTAGGAATTTATTTTTTAATTCTGCGCATGAATTCAGATCTGTTGGTAGTCGTAGAATTTTGGAAATCAGAATTTGGGAATGTTGTAGTATGAGAATAATGGCCTACTATTTCCATAGCAACCGATTTGACTGAAAGCGCATTTTACTTGAAAAATTCTTGGAATCTCTCGAGTAAATCCAAAACGATTAATATATCCGAAGATATATATGATGAAACACAAAAACACATCGTATCATATATATATATATATATATATATATATATATATATATATATATATATATATATATATATATATATATATATATATATATATATGTATATATATATATATATATATATATATATATATATATATATATATATATATATATATATATATATATATATAAGTATGTGAGTGCGAATGGCCGAGCATGTTTGTTCACCTATACATGCTGAGACGTCACTCGACCAAGAGGTCGCAGGTTTGAATTCACTCACCGACAATGTGTGATTAGTCGTAAAAATAAAAAATGCAGCTACTTGCATCAACACACTCGGGTGCTACAGGTTGCCAACCTATACACCTTCAAATATGTAGCAATGGCACGGAATTCTGATCGGCAGTACGGCGGTGTTATACCGCGGCTCGATGATACCGATTAGAAAGGCCCAGGCCCTTACAAGTGCTGTTGCGCCAGTGATGAAGAATAAGTATACAAAAATAACATGAAAATTTAAAATGTGACATTACATAAATGTTTTTATCAAAGAAGCTATGTCAGATTTGTTTTTTTAATTTTTATTGTTAACATGGTCATGGTAACAAAACATCATAACGACGAGTGATAAAACAATTTTAGAAATGGATCAAGAAGAGTTTCCTGATATTTTAAAAGCTGTGTCAGAAGCAACCTCAAATTTACTCCCGACAAAATCAAAAGAAAAATACGAAAAATGTGACGAATTATTTTGCCAGTGGAGAATAATAAAGAAAGTTCAGGGAATTAATGGATATATTTTAATAGCTTACTTTTTTGAGAAGGTTAGTTTTATAGTCTAACTTGTTAATATTTTCATTAAAATTTTCATATTTTTAAATCCTCAACATTGTGGTCAGTGTATTCTATGTTGAAAAGCACGTTGCAAATTGATAAAAATGTGGACATTTCTGTATATAGAAAGTTGACTGCATATATAAAACGTCAAAATGAAGGGTATATGGCAAAGAGATCTGAAGTTTTGACGATGGATCATGTTATAATGTTTTTGTCGAAAGCTCCTGATGATTTATTCCTGTTCATGAAAGTTGTATTAATTTTCGTTCTTCATGGTGCATGTCGAGGTGATGAACTACGTATGTTACAAGTTGACAACATTGAAGATAACGGATCTGTTTTGGTTGTCACATTGCATGATACAAAAACAAAGAGAAAACGTGACTTTACAATCATATCAGATGTAGGATGGAATTGCATTATATCGAACGTATTTGAGTTTACGACCAAAAAGTATTGGTCATCGTAGGTTCTTCGTATGTTACCGAAAAGGCAAATGTACTGTGCAGCCAGTAGGAATTAATACTTTCTACAGTATACCAAGGAAAATTGCAGAGTATTTACAACTTCCAAATGCCAGTAGTTACACCAGCCATTGTTTTCGAAGGACTTCTGCCACATTACTTGCAGAGAGTGGGGCTGACATCCAAATATTGAAAAGGCATGGAAGATGGCGTTCGAGCACCGTTGCCGAGGGATACACGTTGAGGAGAGTATCAAGAATAAAATAAATACGACAAGAAGAATTTTTAATGGCCAGCATAACGTTAGTAAGCAACCTTCATCTATTGGAACTTCTTGTGTCTTATCAACAGTAGCATCAAGTGAACGAGCCAGCACTTCTTTGTCAGTTTCGGATTGCCAGTCGATGGCATCTTCTTCTGGCACAACATTTAATAATTTACACAATTGTACATTTGTAATTAATATTAATAAGTGTAATGATAATGAATGAATTTGTTTGTATTGTTTGTTGCTATGAAGAAAAGTGTTGTTAAGTGGAAAAGTGTAACTAACGAGAGAAGTAGCACTTTTCTTTATTATTTTCTATCCAGAAAAGACACTGTTTTGTATCAAGTACACAAAAAACGTTATTTACCTTTCTCCTAGCAACCAAATCAAAACACACAATATTAATGTCATTCGCATTATTTGTCCATGCTTGAACTGCAAAATAAACAGAATTTGGAATATTTCCGAAGAAAATATAAAAGGAAATATCAAGTAAAGTGTGTCTATAGATACAAAAAACAATAAATCATGTATCTGGAGACAATTCATCGTATTTTGTGGGAACCAGAATATTATGTATTAGCAAGGGGTACAATGGTATGTCAAATTCAAAATATTTTGCTAGATTGGACTTAAAGTATGCGAAGAATTGATGGAGAAAATTATAAAGAATACGTAGTGGAATATGTCAAATGAAACGATGTATGATAATTGTACTCTCAATAATTGCACATTAAAATATACTTTTTCATGAATAAAATGTCGTTAAATTATCTCGCCGAGTACCACTCTAGCATTTTATTCTTCTTGGGATAAATTCCAGTTTGACAACTCAACCTTGTAACCTGACAGCAATTTGACTCGAAAACTGTTCAAAAAATAAAATCACTCCACCTGCGGTGTCGTGAATTTATTGGAACAGTTTTCTTGTCAAATTGCTAGGTAACAAGGTTTCGTTAAAACAGAAATTTATCCAGCAAAATAAAAAGTTCTTGTGTGAAAGTAAGTCACGTGATGTTCACGTCAGATTTTTTGGTATATACATACATATCTATCTGTTTGTTTTCAAAGAGTATCATCACTGTGACTTATCATTCGTAGTTTTGAAGTTAATATTGATTTTGTCGTTCATCTACGCATACTCAACTAAATACCTCCCCATTGACTCATAATATTCTGCTACATGAGAGTATTACAGCATCACACGTGATGAGGAATCCAGGCTAATTTTCACTTGACCCATTCTTCATTCGTATTAAGCAGTTACTCCAGATTATTATTGTGACTGCTACAAGCAGGATGATATGGTGATCATTACGAACATGGATCTGGTATGTTTGTATGAGTATTCCAGCATGTGGAAAAAGATTATGTTAATGCAATGAAAATAAGATTCAAACTAATTCTGTATGTATCCTGTTTGAAATCAGGAAAATGAATTACAACAGAAATACAAGAAGGAATAATGAAAAATATTATCGGAATTCTCATACAATTGTCAGATACCATAGCATCTAGTTTTAAATAAATTTATTCACGAGTACCCATTCTGTGAACAAGAGAGCAAACTAATTAGAATAAACAATTCCTGGACATAAGGTCATGTTTATCTTGCTCTTATAAGGACTTTTTAATGATGTTTAAAATCTTACAGACATAACACAACACTATGTATCGGTGTATTACGTAATATTACATTGATAAATGTGACTAACGCGAAATATGAGAGTTTCGTTACCTACTTTGCATCGAATTGCGAAATTGAATGTTGATTATATAAACATAACTATTCATCAATATACATTCTATCACTCATGCAAGATAAGTACTATTTTGCGCATGTTTTTCCGGGCTTTTGAGTGCGTCAAGTATAATTTGAGTGCGAAAAAATGAGCGAAAAATAGTACTTATCCCGCATTCGTAATAAAAAATAGTATCTGCAACTCGTGCGGTGTTGTCAATTGCCCACTTGAGCGAATGAGTGCTCTCTTTTCGCTCTCGTGGGCAATCGACAACTAATCGCACTTGTTGCACAATATACTATCAAATATAAATGCCATAGGTTAAGAGTCGAAGAAATTCATACCACGGTGAAGTGAGCAGGCAATTCGATTGGCACTTAATTTGGCCTGACGCATAGCTACTTTAGACCTTCTATGTCCACAACTAGTACAGAAATAATAATCTATATGATTCACAAGTAATAATCTCTCAATGTGCTTTTTTTTCCTGATGTCAGACAATAGGATATCATTCTTACGATATAAATTGCTTCTATATCTGGCGATATTCGGTTCATACCGTTTTCATAATCGATGGTCCGACATTCAAATGAACGTGATAGTATAGTACTGATACTTGACTGCACTACTATGATAGTATAAATATACTGGTCAAACTATCGATGTACTATTTTACCATCGACTTAGATGAAACTTGGTGAAAAGATTTAATCACTATTGGCGGGCGCATACTATTTCCTCCCGCGGTCAAATTTAAATCTCTCCTGTAGTAAGTTTCCAGGAAAGCCGATAATTACATTCCGATAATGAGCTATAGAGGTCGGTACTCATGTTTGTGTTTATTATTAGTACAATAAAACTCTGAATTTGTGTGAGATTGTGTGCAGTCGAAGCCCGTGGTTTTCTAGGGTGCTTCAGTCATCCATTTTATTTCCAAAAGAGAGTCCATTGGATCGGTTAACCCTAGCATATACAAAATATTGATAGAGCATTTTCTGCTCTCTATATCTTGCTTAATATTGATCCTAGTGAGAAAAAGTGTAAATTCTCTTTCGTAGAGAATTATCAACAAGAAACTGAGAAAATGTACTATTAAAGACTCCTCTCCACATTAACATCACTTCTACTTATCACTGCTTTGCTAATGCAGGGACCACACTTATGTCTAATGCCGTTAAGTAAGGCGTTATGTGACAATTGACATATTGTCATTGATAATGTGTTCATTATTAAATAACGCCTCATTTAATGACATTAGACGTAAATGTGGCCCCAGCATAAGCCAAAATTGACGTCTGCATGAATTGTCTCCGTTATTTGGCCCTCTTTGAGCTTTGATGCCTGAACTTGTAGTGACACTAGTTAATGTTTTTAAGACTCAGCCTGTGAAAGTATTCTCTGACTCCCTGTTTTCTGCATCAATAATAAAACTGAGTATTACAGTATCTTTGAGCTTTGATGCCTGAACTTGTAGTGACACTAGTTAATGTTTTTAAGACTCAGCCTGTGAAAGTATTCTCTGACTCCCTGTTTTCTGCATCAATAATAGAACTGAGTATTACAGTAATCAAAAAGAATTGAAGAATATATGAATCAATAAATTCAAAATGACGTCATTTTCATGACCTTTTTATACTATTTGATTAGGGTTCGATAATGTTATCTCTGGTTTATACCAAGCATAGCCCAATTTATATAGCAAAGATTGTTAAAATAGTAATTGTTACGTTAATAAGGTTGATAATCTAGTCTAGTATGAGCTGGAGACTAGGAAACTGATCCCAAGACTTTTACTTGTAGACAATGAGATCGTGAGTTAGAATGTGTGAAAAATATAGTAGCTTGGTAATTATTGGGAGAATATTTGAATTCAGCCCTTTTTGGGTAAGATTATACCTCGTATATATTGTATATCACAAAATCAATAGTGGTATAGTATTTCAAGCAGGAAGCTAATTGAAAATTGAACTGTAAAATGAGTACATTGCGATATTCGAACTTTCAATTATTATTGGAAACCAGTGTCTACAATGTGTAATTGTAGTAATTATTCTATACGGAGTGTAAACTTTCATTAGTTTCATTATCAGCATTCCGAGAATTATGGAAGCTACAAGGTTCGTTCAATTCAAAATAAGTTGCAGATACGGAGGAAACCTCATTGATCTCCACAGATCCAAATCTGATGCTCCATTTACACGATGTAATTTTAGAACGGAAAATTCATAACAACATTTTTTTTCATACGTAAATCGGATATCCTTCAAATTAGAAAGAAAGTTTTCAAGTTATTGGTTATAGTTTAGTATTACTATAAAGTTGAGTGAGATTATTATCGTTCCGTTCGTGAAATTTGAATATCAGCTTTTTATTCCAGAATATAGGTCCAGATATAGATTGTTCATAGATAATATATATTATTATTTAACATTCTAATATTTCTAATAGTTCTTCTTTCATGGAAAATTTATTGAGACAATTTTTTTCCTGAAATATCTCGCTCATCGAATTGTATGTGATTTAGCAAGAGCTACGTCCAAAATTATGTCATAACTTTATATTCTCAATTTTGAAGGTCATCTTTGTTCTGATGTTCATCTATACATATCTGGATAAACGCCTCTCTTTACTTCATGATATTCCGCTACTCAAGAATATAACACCATCACTCGAGATGAAAATTCCAGACCGATGTTCATTTGATGCATTTTTTTCCTTTTTTGAATGACTTTTCTTTGAGATTGAACACATATTCAAAACTAAAAACACTGTAAGGTACGAGAAAACTAGCTTTATTCAAGAGTAAAAAAAATATGTTTTCTATCAATCCTCAAAACTATCAATCTTTAAAATAAATCAGAATTGAGATCTATTAATGGAAATGAATGTATTGATACACTTATCCTCGCATTCAATTAATACATTAATAATTGCGCAAAACTATTATTCAAGCACAACATAAGGCATGCTTACGATAATCTGTGTGCTTAGTTCTGACTATTGATCATAGTTTATCTTAACTAGATCAACGGAGAAGGAATAAGTTTAGTATATCATTGAAACTTACGCATCCATTCCAAATCATGATTCATGTTTCTAGGATCGTTCTTTTTTAACAAGACATAAATCCTCCACTCTTCTGTATACAGACGAAATGAAATTTATACAAAACTAATTTAACTGTTATATTTAGCTCATGATTCAACGAACAGCTATTTATACATAATAATATCCAGATTATACTACGTATTGATCATTTTTTCAGTGTGTTCTTATTGGATCTAATTTGTCCTCATCTCTGAACAGAATACTCAATTTGATTCAAGAACAAAATCATATTCTATAAAAATAGAGAATGAAGACTATGATGAAATTTTATTGTTTATGTTACAAAGAGGCCAGCTGAACGTATCACTTGTGGTTGACCACCACTTATTTTGGGAAATATCTTTTTATATATTTTGCACACATCATTTCTTTTTTTAAATATGATCTGATTGTGGTTCTCTCGCTGGTTCACTACAGCTGTTCAACATTTGTGATAGTTAAGAATAGTTGTACGAAATTAACAAATAGTTCAATAGGCAAAAACAGGTGAAGTTGAAATCTGGGAGAAAAGGGTGTTCAGTTGTTCCTTGTATGAAGTTATAGATTTCTCCAAGAGATAGAAGTTGGAACGCTTTCCGGATTTGAGCAAAATCATTTTACCTGTAGCAAAATATCAGCTATATAAATATATATTCTTCAAGAGAATTTTCGAGAATTTCAATATTTTGTAGATTGCAAAACAGTCTTTATTTTTTATTTTGATAGAGAGATGGGAAACTTTTGTTGGAGAAACAGAGAATAGCTAATAAATGAGATCCAAGAGAATCTAGAGCATAATTGCATTTACAACCGAATACTTGGAAATAAGAGCTAGATCATTGTGACTCGCGCAATTCAACCAGGCAAGGTGATGTTTGAATTTACCGCCATGATATGCCAGCCTGCGATACTATTTACTTGCTGACAAGACAAGGTGATGTTCGAATTAATCGCCATTTACTTGATATTTGGTCACTCAAAATCAATTTTTATTTGTTACGAGTATTCTGTGATGTATTTTTCAGGATTTTGAACAATATTTTTCTTTATCTGTGATTTTTCTTTTGTCTACATGTCGCGTAGTAGGCGAAGTTCTTATTGATCAACAGATTTGTCCGTTTGAAGAAGTGGCTGGCAAAAGTCGCGTGACGTTGTTATCGAATGCATCAATGAATCTGTCCGTTTGGAAAAGTATCTGGTAGATGTTGCTAAGTGTACGTTGGTCTGAGTTTTCCATAATGAATGATACTCATGTAGCAGAATATCACGAGTCAATGAGAATCGTTTTGTTAGGTATAGGTAGATCAGCATCAAAACTAAGAAGATCGTCAGAATTAGCAACTAGTCACAATATTGATCCTCTATGAAAACAAATGGATAGATATGTATGTAGATATATCGACATCGGTAGAACAAACCAAATCTTGGAATACGGATTCTGTTGGAGAATGCCTGGAGTTTGACGCAGAACGTCTTAATTTATGAGAATCCACCAGCGAAACAGTATCTATCCGGAAGTCAAGACAGAGACCAAGGATACATATGTATATAGATATCAGACAAGTCTCATGAGTGATAGAATATGGTTTTCATCGGAAAATGTTAAGAGGCAGTTTTGGCAAAGGAAACCATAACTCATGATTTATGGGTCTTATCGCAAAAAAATTAGAGTAGAATCCGACGCAGAATGGAATGTTTTGTAAGAATTGTCTCCTTAATAGAATCTTGTTCCATGACAATACCGGTCAAACTGGAAGTAACATCGCGACGAACAGAAATACAAATAGATATCTTCCGTACGGTCCTTCCAAGAATATCTATGTTTCAGAAATGAGTCATCTTCGTTTTTGATATAAGTAATTCTTCACACGGTACCAATATTTTTCTATCCATGGCAAAATCGAAATAAAGACCTCAAAAAGGTGGAATAACAACGAATCAAGATTTTTTCTATGTACATCTTTAATCTCAGACCTATTTGGTAATAATAAAACAGATAATTACAAATGAAATATCTGGAATCCTTGTAGAGGAAAAAAGTAGAGCAAGAAAAAAAGAAGCCAGTCACAATCAAATTGGCGCCTCGAAACTGAAAAGAGATAATGAGGAATACATCATTTTAAAAATGGAAAATAAAGAACGAAATACAGAAAAAGATCCAACACCATTCACAAATAAAACTTAGCTGAGAAAGAACTGTAAAACAGACACCTATTAAAAATTAAGAGATATGGGAGACAAAATCTGAACAATCAGTATGATGGTCAAAAACCTTGTTGACTTTTGTTCTCAAGGTACGCTTCGAAATCATTCATTCGTGATTCAAATGACAATTACGATTTTGGATGGACAATTTTGATTTCATAAAAATTTCTTTTCTTCTCAATTGCTTCCATCTCTCTTGAATAAATTCAATAAAGAATAAAAAAGCACAAATATAAAAAATATAGCATCGATATCATATGGTAGGATTCAACCATAATATATAGAAATCTATTTACACATTTTTCGAATGATTTATCCCTCTATAAGTAATATAATAGATTCCTGAAGTCAGAAGTAATCATTCCTTAAATAGGAATATCGGATAGTCCAATAGTAACCTCGAATTTATGTCTCAAATTTGAAATAATTCAAAAATCTTTGATTATTTAATTACAATTTGAAAGAAAAACATTATCCAGGATAACTTCAATATACTGTACCTTTGTTGTTTGCAACAAACTTATATTAAATTATAAACAAATACAAATTTTCTACCTTCAAAAACATACTTCACTTCATACAAGATACTTGAATGTTTTTTGATACCTTGAACACTCCACTATCGACATTTTCTAAGCATATATTATGAATAGCTCTGGAATATTTCCATTTGATACACAAATTTTTTATTTCAGAATATGTGAAACTTTCAATTTTTACATAAGGCTTTAGAATCGTGTGGAGAAATTAGAAGTGAATAATATCAGTGGCTGAATTGGGTAGCATAAGAGCTCAAAGTTGAAAATGCCGAAGCGCGTTTCCTTTTTTCATATTGAATGGGAAATAATTTTTGCGTAACAAATTTTGCAAGAGACAGGATTATTTTGTTTCCGTATCCGCTCAAATTTTTGCTAAATGGACTACAAATTTTGGGTATTGAAAATTGTCTTACATATTCAGTTCAGAAGTTTTACATCAACCGTGTGACTTCACAACACACACACACACAGCTTTTTCTTTTTATCTCTCCTCATTTTCTAGCAGGTTTTGATTTTTGTGATTTTTCTCCAGTATTTCCTTCTCCATTTTCTACCATTGACACGGTGTAGATTTCTATTTATTATTTTTGATCATGATGATGGCCACTCAGTAGCCGGAGCCGGTGAACAAAATGAAAATATCTTGAACAGTGTGATTATGACTTAGTGTTCACATGCAATCTTCATTATTATCTCCGATAAGTTGTGATTTTATTCTCATCAGTTTTTTCTCTTGTTCCACTTGTCTCCTGAGCAAAAACTTTACACATTCGGATTGTCTCAATCTGTTGTATAATCTTTCGATAAGTTCAAAATTTATAAAACATAAAATTGATTTCAAATATATACATAATATTCTCGATTGAGTTTTGAATTCTGATCCAAAGCTCCAATTGAAAGTGAATGGACACAAATTATGTGGTTTTCTGATTTTAGAAGTGAATTCCGAGTATGTATCTAATTTTCATTTATGAATAGGTAGATAGCTAGATAATTCAATCTTTCATGAAGTGTTACAACTCATATTTTATTAAAATAAGTTACTGCGAGTCTTCCGCTCAACTCACGTCAAAACGTAAAGCAGCGTCGAGAGTTGTTTTCACGACTATCAGCTACGAGAACTCTAAACTGTTTTTGTGATACAAAAATGTTACAAATAAATCTCCTAGCATTCAAAGAATGAAATGTCTGAACGTGGATAGCGCAAGAAACCTTGTGGATTATGATGGCGTTCAATGAATCAGTGCATAAGTTGAATAGCCTATAGAAAACTTGATAAAAATTGAAGAAACTAGTTCACTAACCTTTTAGACTACACCGTGAAAAATGCCGTAAATCCTGAGCTAAAGAGTTCAAATTATAGGTATTCACCACGTAAACATCTATTACATTACAATTTATTTCAGCACGAGGTGTAATTTTGTTGAGGAGAAAATGCTAAAGCTAGTAACATGATCTAATTTGATTGTGTCTATGATCATACTTTAATGACAGTAAGACTGCTCAAAAGGCAAACAGTGGATCATGAATGTTACTTCGTTAAAGCTAGCATATTGTGCGAATCAAAGAGAATATCTGCAAGCATTAAAAAGTGACAATCAATGTATGATAACAGTTAAATCATATACCTGTAGCTAACAAGTATGTGAACTAAGACTTGACGATATGAGGTCCAAGTATTTCGAGACAAAGCATGATGAGTCACAAAAATTGTTTTCCGAATATCATAGAGGAGGAAAGAATATATACAGTTTATAGATTTGTTCCATCATCAGTAAGCTGGAATATAATATAGATGTGGACGGAACATTAGAATATTAGGTATTATTAGAATGTACGATATTTGAGTTTTCAAAGTTAAATTATACAGTAAGAAATACGAAGACAAAATTTGAACTCTCAAAGGCAAAAATATGTACTCTATGTAAGGTTACGTATCTCGGAGCAATTGAATCAGAATATTCAACTAATGAATAGGTGTCATCAACTTGATTTCGGTAATTCATCGATAAAAGATTCTTATTATGAATGAATATTTATCTGGAAAAACATCAGGATAAGTTTTGAATTGTGTTGTTCATCTCTACTCCCGTCCCAAAAACACAAGGTGGGCGAAATAAATAAGAATCTTGAAGATTTTCTTGCAATAAATATATCCATTATTACTTGAGAGAAAATTCACATTGGAGAAATGAGATGCATTGTATCAATTATACATCCAATAGCTGTATACATGGTTTCAAATATCTTGCCGAGTTCGACCAGTCATAGATACTTGTATCGAATATGCTGCGAACATTCATAAATACGTACAGCTACAACAATTTCTCAAACATGTTATATAGTCCGTGAGACAGAGCATAAATTTTTCGTTGATTACCGCTCACTTGAAACTTCGTGAGTGATTTCATTGTGATGAGTCCGACAGATTTCACATTTAACGAAATTCTTGATTTGAGAGCGTTTTTCAGCGAGAGCTAATTGAACATGTCAATTTCATGAAATCTTGAAAAAGTATTACCGTCATATTGATGATTACACTAATTGAAAGACTTTTTGATTATAAAATGTAAAATAATATTGTCCGACATGAATATTAGGGGCCAGCGGTGAGTCCAACAAGCCGCACTTGTCAAAAGTACGTTGATATGAAAACGGATTACCGCTAGTCTAAGATTTTGAGGACGTGTTCAATCATTTTTTTCTAAGATTTGGTCATTTTGTCTGACAAATTTTCGGGGGCATTCTCTTAGTCCGACACTCAAAACATGTCAGGATTGGAACAGTCCCTTTTCAGTGACTGCTTATCGGACCAAAACAGTCGTAATTCGGAAACATATTATCTGTCCAAAAAACACATTGTCCGACAGAAATACTGGTTCTTATCGTCAGTCCGACAAGAAAACGCTCGCACACATATAACTCAGTTTTTGACGTATTTAATATTATGAACATTAACAAAACAATTGAAAAGAAGTAAAGTAGAAAATAAAAAAAGAGATATATTATTATGTCGTTAAGTTGGAACGTTACTCACTTTATTCTTCCATCTCCAGGGGTTCCTAGTACAATTAAATTAATATTCGATGCTCCATCCGAATCTAAAATTAGGATGAGTGGGTCCCATTCAAGATTTTGTAGTGACTTTCTCATCCGACTATTGGAAGGGAAGAGAAATCTTTGAAATTTTTCTTCAGTCATTCTCTCATTCGGTGCATATTTCTCCAGATATACTTCAAATATGCCATATCTCACATTCTCCACACATATTTTAACTAAGCCAAGTTTCACATCACCTCGTGTGCGCGGTACAAAGATTTCTCTTCACGTCGCAAAATTAAGATGGGACACCTGTATGTATTTTCAGCTTTCTGCATTCGATCATATGAACTTCAAGTATGCCAAATATCAAATTTTTTCATGCGTGCAATATGCTTGAAAAGGAATACAAAGTTCTCCCTTTACGTATCAATATATACATTAGAATAGAGCAAATGTATATAACTTTCGCTTTATGCACATCTTCTCCAAATAAATTTTGAGTATGCCAAATCTCACACTCCTCCGTGCATGCAATATGCTTAAAAAGAGTTCAAAAGTTTGCTCTTGACGTATTGATTTATAGATATTACAGTTGCAGGTAAATTTGAATGATATTTGAGGTGATTATCACAGTATACTGACTTAATATGACACATTTGATTCCAAAATAATATTGATATATTGGTGGACAAGCCTTTTTACTTACTTGTACAAAGTACAAGGAAGTATTGTGAAACCAACAAAATTCACATATCGAGATTTTTATGGATATATCCGTTTTGAGCATTCCTAAATCCATTTTGACTATTTTTGGCTTGATGTCGGTACGTATTTTCGTGCGTGCGTGCTTGCGTTCGTGGGTGCGTAACTCGCAAATCTCAAAACTGGTTCAACGTATAATGTTGAAATTTTGTATTTAAGACTTGTATAGGGTCTATCTGTGCACCTCGCATTATGGTTCCAAGCGTCGGTACCGGAAGTTCACTTCATTTGAAACTTTCTTCGAATCGGCTGAGCCGGTAGTGCACTTTGAATTTTCCGCATAAATTTTGAACAATCAGTTGTAGAATATCAAAATTTTGTATTAGGCACTTTTATGATATCTAGTTGTCCACCTTGCATTTCGATTGCTATCGACCAAGCCGGAAGAGCACTTTATTCAAGACTTTTTCTAATTTTCCGCATAAATCCAGAACGATTGAACGTACATTGTTAGAATTCAGTATTTAGGATAATTATACCGTTTAGATGCTTATATCTTATTTTTATTGAGATTCACCGAGCCGGAAGTGCACTTTACTTGACTATTTTTGGAATTTTTCGCATACATTCGAAACGATCAGGTGTAGAGTATTGAAATTTGGTATTTCAGTCTGCCGTAGCATCTAAGTGATTGCCTACTATTTTCATAACAATAGACTGAACCAAGTGTTGCCACGAGACTCGAGACCAGTCTCGGTCTCGTCTCGTCTCGCTTCAAAAAGTCGAGACGAGACCACAGAATGGGTCTCGAGCTGAAAGTCGAGACCGAGACGAGACTAGAGTCAAGTCTCGGCGAGAATCTCGCGAGACTCTCGACGAGACTTATATTATAATCACTTTAAATTAATTTCAAAGTCAAATCCCATAAAGTACTGTGCGGCCGCAGCAGATTTCATATGATGAGATTGTGCAACAGGACGAATCCTGATACTAGCACAACACATTCAATTTCCCAAGAAGTATTGACATAATGGAAGAAAATATTATAATACTTTAATTGATTTTCACTGGAAATACGTTACATGAATCGACTCTTATAAGATTCGTAGTTATATTCCTGTATCTCATCTAATTTCATTCAAAATTATATCAGACTGGGCCATAGGAAGAGAAAATCAATTCTATTCATTCATAAATTCTTAGTAATTTGAACCATATAGCTCGTTATTTACAGTCAATAACATAACCTCATTTGAAAATTAGAGTTTTCTTCATCCACCTCTGAATTTGGTCGTTTACACATCGCAAACAATGTGTAAACTGAGCATGTAGGCCTCTCAGACCTACCATCAATCCATATGAATGCTTTAGTAACCTGAATCTAGTTTATGAATTCATATTGAGAATCGTAGATGAAATATCATGTGGCTTGAAAAAACACATGTGCAAACTAGCATTATTCAATTCGGAATAGTATATTCTGCAACAAGTTTGGAATGAAGCTTATTCAGCATGAGTGCCAAAAGTTTGTAGCACGAGCCATAAATGAGTGTGACGAATTCACGAGTGCTGAATAGCCATTTCAGACATTTTTCAGACCATACTTTCTCTACGACCATAAATTCGGCAATTTACAGGAAAACAGAAAATTACGAACTCAGAAACATAGACACAACCAAAACTCCTGAAGTTATTATTTAATTTAAGTTGATTTGACATTCCTACTAATTGTTATAATTGATGAATAGATGCAGCGCGATAGAATATCAAATATAAAATACAATATAAGTCAACAGTGACATAACCTCAATATTATTTGGAATCTGTATTACCGACATGTCACTATGACATATGCTTATTCTTATTTGAAAATTAAATTTTTATCATTTCAAACTAAATTATAGCAACTACATCAGATCTAGAATAGATATGAATTAATAAGATAGCATTTTTTTGTATTTTATAAATACCATAAACCTGTAATACTTGTGTTGGAATGAACATTCCAACACAGTTTGATAGAATTGAATCATTCCGTAATTAAAATCAATATTAGAATGTTGGTGTTCTTTACTGGTCGTAAAAAATATTTTTTGTAACTCAGCGATTCTTGACTTGAAATATGTAGCTCCAACCTCGTCATAATGCTTAGGTTTAAACCAGGGGTGGGAAATCTATTTTCTGCCAAGGACCATTTGGAAATTTATAACATCATTCGCGGGCCGGACAAATAATAATAGTAATAATAAAAAATTTCTTATTCCGGAGACAACTTCCTAATTCCCATTTGAGGCCTAAAATTCCCGAAAATGGGAAAATTCCCACGAGTTGGCAACACTGCTCGTGGGCCAGAACAAATGACTTCGCAGGCCGTATACGGCCCGCAGGCCGGAGGTTCCCCACCCCTGGCTTAAACAATTGTCACATAAAACTATTACCTTTTTATCATCTCGAAATCTCGTGGCTTCAGAAGTCCTGTTCTAATTCATAGAGACAGCTTGGAGACAGATCGCAGTCTCTATATCAATGTTGTCATATCATAGTTACATTTATAGGGACTTGAATATTGTATGTTGGTGCAAACAATATGATCGACCAGTTTATGCTAACAATTAGTTAAGAACGATGTTTCAAATCAGATTCAATTCATGTTTAATCATCTTCCTGATTTATTGTTAATTATGATTGTATAATTTTTTCCTATTATTACTTTTTTATGACATACGAGCTAAGGAAACTGACTTGACTCTGTCTCTTACTTCTAGAAGACTGTTTTCATCGAAGATGACATTGAATCACTTCTCTAATTGTCCGATAGGTGGTACATGTGTCAAGAGTCTATGAAATGACGTAAAAAGATAGTCTTCACAAATTAGAACTGAGCCCCAGAGCGACTGTCGGTATTGTAAATTTGACGTAGGCTGTACGCAAGCGCATTGTACGTTTATCATGTGATCATAACTTCCAAAGCGGCTCAGCAAGGTGAAAATAATTGTGTAATGCGCAGAATTTAAGAGACTTTATTTGTAGCGTAGTAATTTTATGGTTCTTAACGATTGTGAGATGAGCTAGAAGCTTACGTCTGGGGCTTATGAGCAAGCTATGAAACATAACTCTGCGCACCAAACATACAAATACATTTTTTGGGTAGAATCCATAGCAAATAATAATCAGGTGGAACAAATTGATTTCCGCATGTAAGAAAATGTAATTTTGAAGAATCATGGCAAGACTCTCGTCGAGACTCGAGACCGAGACGAGACTGAGCTAGGCGAGACCAGCTCGAGACCGAGACGAGACTGAGCTAGGCGAGACCAGCTCGATACCGAGACGAGACTCACTGAAGTCTCGTCTCGTCTCGTCTCGTGGCAACCGGAAGTGCACTTCAGTAGGAATTAATTTTTTTATCTTGCGCATAAAATCAGATCTGTTGGTAGTCGTTAAATTTTGAAAATCAGTATTTGGGAATGTTGTAGTATAAGAATAATGGCCCTCTGTTTCCATAGCAACCGACTTGGCTGAAAGCGTATTTTATTTGACAGATTCTGAGGATCTCTTGGGTAAATCCAAAACGATCAACTGTGGAACGATGAGATTTTGTGTTTGATTATATATATATCCAATGATATATATGATCAAACACAAAATCACAGTATATAAATATATATATATATATATATATATATATATATATATATATATATATATATATATATATATATATATATATATATATATATATATATGTATATATTCAATGATGTACAAGTAAGTCACGTGATGTTCACGTCAGATTTTTTTATTATTTATAATCAAGAATCATACTGACTTACTATGCATCTCATATATGTATATGGCTATAAATACAGCCGCATTCACACAACATATTTTTGATTTTCTGAAGTATTGCCCCACTCAAATTGTGGAACATGTATACAGTCATGTTCTAGATACTATTTGAATGGAAAATAAAAAATGGAAGAATCATCTAGATGATGGAAGCGCATTTTTGACAGCTCATGAATGCTTGTTACTTCAGAGATTTCGCAAATTACCATCTCTTACAATTACTGAGCTTGAAATCAAGCAGTTTGGGCAAACTTACGAAACAGCAGCTTCCATTTAGTACTAGTTTCAAGTTGACTATTCAATAGGTACATAATTTATACATGTACAAACTCAAAAATACCTTTTAATCTTCATTGTTTAGTTATTGACTGACAGGAGGTCAAGTGCTGTAGCTTAAAATGATAATTTGATCTTTATCAAAGCTTTATAAAAAAAATACACCAAAAGTGAACAAATTTTCATCCAATAATAATTATTCATTCCAATAAGCTTCAAATTCGCGTCAAACAAGTCATTGAATGAATCCCGGACAGATTTGACAACTGTACATAATAATAGTGACACCCGCGGCGAAAGTTGTAACTAAATTTTCATCTACTTTAATAAATTTTAGTTGCCATATCCCTAATGTCATAGATATCTATGGATATTGTTTCACTTGAAACAAGTAATTGAATAATTTAATCTTCCAAAATCACTGAGCTTGAATTAAAGCAATTTGTGCAAGCCTACGAAACAGCAGCTTTTATTTAGTACCAGTTTCAAGTCTGTAAATAGTATAGTTGCTGAGATCTCAGCGTCACGCCAGCCAGCCAGCCAGCCAAAGTGAATATAATAGCGCTTTTTTCGGAAAAATGCGCTAAAAACATAGAGATGAGCGGCCATTGATTGAGGAACTGTTATAATCCTGACACATTTTCAGTATCGGACTGAGAAAAGGTCCCTGAAAATTTGTCGGACGAGATGACCAAATCTTAGAAAGAAAATAATTGAACGCGTCCTCAAAGTTCTAGACTAGCGGTGATCCGTTTTCATACCAACGTACTTCTGACAAGTGCGGCTTGTCGGACTCACCACTGGCCCCCAAAATTCATGTCGGACAATATTATTTTTCATTTTATGATCAAAAAATTTTTCGATTTGTGTAAACATCAATATGACGGTAATAAATTTTCAAGACTTCATTAAATTGACATGTTCAATTAGATCTCGCTGAAAAACGCCCCCAAATCAAGAATTTCGTCAAATGTGAAATATTTTTTTCTCATCTATTTGACTTCTTCTTGATCTTTACCTCTTCATTCGAATAATTTTGCAGTGGAAATTGTTTTGCTGAAATATTGGATTGACTTCACCATCCATCACGATGGTTGGAGATTGTAATCCGAGTCAAGCATCATTTGAACAAAGACTATATTTCCATCATTTGAACAAGTTATTACATATTGTAATAATGATGCATTATATTGTCCCGCCTGATACGTCTCACTTTAGATAGACAATTGAATTATCATTGGAAGGACATTAGAACATTTTTAATTTCCTTTCACGGTTACTGTCACAGTTCTCACAACTCGCATCAAGATTCCAAAATTTCTACTGAAATTCCATATTCTTTAGAATATGCTCCCAATTTGCATGATCAATATCAGATGTCAATTGATTGACAGAGAAATTCATAGAATTATTTCACGTATCCTTTTGGAAAGAACATTAGAAAATTAATTACTGTGGCTGAAAACCGATGTCAAGCAAATCAACAAGTTACAAGTCCCAGAAACTTGATATTTCTGGTTTAAATTCACAGATTCTAATTATATTTCACTCCATCCAGATATAATTAGCAAATTATTTCATCGAACTTTTCCCTTCTTATTTCAGAAGAGTTGCAACTTGCGAGATTCACGACTCGCGACAATCTTGTTCGGCAAAGCGGTCACAGCTTAGAGGCGATAGGATGTTTTTCTGCTCTAATTTAATTAAGCTCGATCGAATTATACGCTCAACTTAGTTGAAGAAATTAGTCTCAAGTACAGCGAATGAAGTAGCACTCGTATTCACATAAACTTTGAATTAATAAAAGGAGATATAACCGCAAAGGTTTTATCTGTTGTTAGCAGATCTTCAACTTAAATTCTCGTAATCTTGTAAAAGATCTTATCATGGTCACGGTGCGGCAGGATCTTCTTTGATTATTTGAAACTTGACGTAGATTCAATTCCTAGATGCAGATATAAGAATCTTTGATACAAGTTGTTGAACTTCACGCCAATTTGTATTGCAAGTATCTGACTCTGTAATTTATGTAGGTGGACGTTCTGTGCAATAGAAGTAATAAGCCCAGAATACACAGAGAATCAGGCTCACAAAAGTGTAAGAATTGAAAGCTTCATCAAGATGAACACTATATTCAGATAAAACTTCACTTCTTTGTCTATGATTCCCTATATATTTGCAATGAAATTGATCTTATATTTTTTTGCTCAAAAAACCCTTACCACTTCCTAATATTTGTCACACTTGGGTTCTTCTATTCCCTTATTATGATTTTATTTCATTTGGAGTATATACAATCTATTCATTGATTTATACAATTTTATAAGTACAATCAATTTTCTATGGTAAGAGCAAGAAGTAAAATAATGAAACTCAGTTTTATGGGACCGTAAATGTTAATTTTTTCAACATATAATTTAATTCTGAATGCTTAATAGTTGCTTTCTGATGTAATCCGTTATTTTTATTTACATCACTCTGGAGAATACATTCGACGTCCATTCTCTATTAGATTTAAATTTCGGAATTGGGATTTTCCAAAAAACACGAAACAGCGTATCGGAAATGACCGGAATATAATAATAATATATTTATTGCTCATCAGAAGAATCCACTAACAGAACGATATCAAAAAAGTATGAGTATTCCAGAAGCATAAAGAATGGATAGGAAGATTACGCAAAAAACATGTTGAACACTCCTGTTGTTGAGAATGTTGATTGCAAATATCATCTAACATCTCTTCACCAGCAATAGTATACATTTTATGGATTGATGCTCTTAGTACATCTGTATGCGGTGCCGGTAGATGAAATGTCCGAGAGCTTTTCGAATCTTACCTGGGAATGGGCAAGTATATTCTTGGAAATTATTATGATGCACCTATTTTATTGTGCAATAGTTGCCGCAGAAATCTGGCACCAATAACTCTACTTTGTCTGAAAATCCAACGAAGACAATGAATGATGTTCAAGAATACTGTTAGCAACACCTTTTTCTGGATAGATATTATTCAACTTAAAAGATGGAAGTTCCAGAAATTCACGATTAACTCTTTCCAGATTTTAAATTTGGTAAGCATAGATTGAATATCATACAATGAACGCGTATTGAAGTTTGCTCATCACAAAAGCGAAATATAATGTTTTCAATAAAAATATGTCATTGAAAGTTCTAGATGGTCGCATAACGAAGCCTAACGATCTATTTGCAAAAGCAACAATATTATTTATGTGCTCGAAGGCACTAAGATCAGAGCACAAAGTCATACTTAGATCATTCACCATGATTTTCCTAGGAATTGGTGTACCTTCCATTCATATGATAGAGGTAATTAAAAGATGTATAACAGCGATCCGTGACTTAGCATAAAATCATGATTTAAGCTTTCTGATTGACTGAGAGATTCACAAATCCAATTTCTCAAGCAAATGATGTATAGTAAGCTTTCTGTTGACAAACATAGAGGGCAAAAAATCACCGCACATATCCAGCTCAGAAGTTTGACTTCAACCGTGTGTGGCTTCGAACAACTACTTTTTTTTCAATAATTTATTTTGTCATCTTGTACGTATACTGCTTCTTTATTCCAAAGAACTACCCCATTACAAATTATTCTATGTATGTTTTTATAAATTTTTTGTTAATATTCATGATTGAATTGAGAATAACGCAAAGAGGGAAACAGATCTGAAGTATCAGAATGAAAAGTAATTGCTCAGATAACTAAGGTATATCATAATAAGTATCTATTGCTTAGTGATTTGTATGACTATGAATATTACATCCGTGATTCTTTTGAATTTCATGATTTCATCACAACAGAAATCTTAGACCCGGATTACGTTCTGATTTCTTTGAACCTTGTCTCTTTGTTTACAAATGTGCCGTTGGATCTTGTCACCAAAGCTGTAGGACAAAAATATAATATAATCTCCCAACGTACTGATATACCATTGGAAGAACTATTGGATTTGATCACATTTTGTTTTCAAAATTGCTACTCTCAATTTAATGATGAATTCTTCAAACAGACATTCGGTTGTGCGATGGGGAATTCTTTGTCTCCAGTAGTAGCCAATCTAGTTATGGATCTTGTTCTGAGGAAAGTTCTGCCTTTGCTCTCATTGAAGGTTCCGTTCATTGTTAAATATGTTGATGATTTGATTACAGCTGTCCCCAAATTTAAAAAAAAAGCGATACTAAAAACCAACACAGAGCTCAAATAACCAACATTATAACTGATCATATGCACAAACTTCATCAAAACAAGAACAATAATAATATCATTAAAAAGTATAAAGAGACGAAAAAATTTTTGAAGCAAAATGATGACATTTATATCATTAAAGCTGATAAATCTAACGTAACGGTTGCTATAGAGAAAAATTAGTATATTCATAAGATGGATGCTTTGTTGCAGGATGACCGTACTTACACAAAAATAATTACAGATATGACTAGAAAGATTCAGAACGCTAACAATAAACTGGTGAATAATTTATTCGGTAAAGAATACATAGATGCGATAACCAAGAAAAACTTAACATCTGACAACACAGTATCACCTCGAATCTACGGACTTGTTAAAGTTCATAAAAATAACTTTTCTTTCCGCCCCATCGTCTCTGGTAACAATTCGCCGACAGATAAATTATCCAAATTCTTAGCACGGTTGCTTAGTGATTTGTATGACGATGAATATTACATCCGTAATTCTTTTGAATTTCATGATTTCATCACAACAGTTACCTTAGACCCGGATTATATTCTGATTTCTTTGGACGTTGTCTCTTTGTTCACAAAAGTGCCGTTAGATCTTGTCATCAAAGCTGTAGGACAGAAATATAATATAATCTCCCAACGTACTGATATACAATCGAAAGAACTATTGGATATAATCACATTTTGTCTACAAAATTGCTACTTTCACTTTAATGATGAATTCTTTGAACAGACATTCGGTTGTGCGATGGGGAGCTCGTTGTCTCCAGTAGTAGCCAATCTGGTTATGGATCTTGTTCTGAGGGAAGTTTTATCTTAGCTCTCATTCAAGGTTCCGTTTATTAAAAAATATGTTGATGACTTGATTACAGCTGTCCCCAAATCTAAAATCAATGAAACTCTTACTGTTTTTAATGATTTCAATGCACATATCCAGTTTACCGTAGAATTGGAGACAAACAATTGTTTGCCGTTTCTTGACATGTCAGTACTTAGAGACAATGATGGTAATATCACCACTAAATGGTACAAAAAGCCTTCCGCTAGCACTAGGTACCTCAATTTCAGATCAAATTATCCTAAAGATCAACTTATCAATGTAGCAAAGAATCTTTTCTCTAGAGCATTACAATAAACATCTGAAATATATCATAATGAAGTAACGAATACGATAACTGTTTTACTACGTACAAATAAATATCCTGTAGGCATCATTCACGGCATTAAGAATGGAATCAACAGCAGTTTGCTTGCTGGCACTGTAAATGTCAACAGAGACAGAGAAGTATTTCACCATTCCGTACATAGGTGGAGTAAGTGGTTATATCAGAAATGTTTTTAGAGACAATGATAAAATTTGTTTTGAACAACACAAGACAGTGGGCAATTCATTTTCTGAAATTAAAGATGAAACTGATATAAATATGAGATCTAACCTAATTTACAAGATTCCATGTAATGATTGCCCAGTACAATATACATGTCAAACGAAGCGGTATTTGGATACACGTTTGGATGAACACAAGCGCAACTGTAGAAATGCCAAAAGGGTGGGTGCTAGAGTGCGGTGGTTAGTCACTGCATCAACACTGGACATTCTTTAAATTTTGCTGAAACTCGCATCTTACATAACCAGGCTATTCTGCACAAAAGGTTGACATTTGAAATGTTATTTATGAAATAAGATGATATAAATGTCAATGAGAAAATGAATACCTAGCCCTAAGCACCATTTATAATGATATATTGAAATAATTTTTGATGTTTTGAAATTGTAGAATTTTTTTTTTTTTTTTTTAATTTTTGTTTTAATGTTTATTCCGTTCAATCTCTCGTGACCTGCATTCCTGGACATTTTGATGTGATTCCTTTTCATTGGTTGACTTCAACAATTGACTGTTGTGACTTGTGCGTTTTTTGCCTTTTCGCATTACACGGGCACGCACTTCACGTAACCTGTACTTAGCCTCTGGCTTTCATAATGCTCAGTTGTTGCCACGTTTAGTTTTCATATTCTAATTTTTTTTTATATATACATTCATTTATTCTCTTATTTTTGAGTAATAATAATAATATTTATTAATTATTATCCATCATCACAGATCAAAATCCCATAAAAAAAAAAAATAAGATTACTATGTGAATAAGATTATTATGTAAATAAAAAAAAAAACACGTTTGTTCTCTCTCATTTTTATTACATCGACTTATAAAAGAGAACAAAATATTTATGTAACACTACAGGTGACAACATACACAAACACTAATTCTATTGTAAGTACACTGTCCATTACACTCTGTTTTATTTTTTCTTGTTTTGTTCCACATTCTCACACTATTGTATAAATGTAGCACTCCTGAAGATGGTCAAGGTGGGACTGAAACTGTAGAATAGGATAGAAATTATAAACTTGTAACTGAATTCCCAAACATCGCTTTCCTCATTTCTTCATCTATTATCATATCTCATTTCACCAAACTTCGCCAAAGCTATACTTTATCTACATCATAGTAACAGGTTTGGATCGATGCTATTTAAATGTGTTTTCTACATATTCTCAATTTGTTTGAATTCACCACTCAGATAATTCGACTGAGCTAAAGCGGCAATTCGTTGGATTTCTATTGCACATATTCTCACCTAACATATCTTGTTTTTGTTATGATGTTATTAACATTCTTTTTTTATTATCCTGTTATATCCAATTGATTTCACACTATTGATTTATTCAAATATCTCGAGATTCATACTGTGTCTTATGCGCCATCATAATTATTTGTCACGTGGGATGTAAAATTGTTCTGATCATAATAAAGTATACATGTCCTCAACAGTAATACGTTATTTTCACTCTGAGGCCTTTGTTCGACTTGAACACTCCTTAAGAGGACAGTCAAAAAAAGTAAGAAGGCCTAACGATGAGAGATTCATTTTAAATTCTGTTATCTCGACATACTGTCTAAAATAGTATATTCTACGATAAGTATTGGGATGGCCTGTATTCTACGATTCGCGAGTGTGGAATACGTCATTCCAAACATGTTGTAGACTATATTTTCTCCAATACTGTTTCGAGATTTGCATATTCCATAACCAAAAATTATGTTGGAACGAATGACATTCCAAAAAATCGTTTAGAATGATTCATGATTCTGTAAGCCTTTAGAATCATTTCGACGAATCAGAAGCTGTTAGTTTGGCTACTACCATTGTTACTTCCTAACAATTCAAGTATTCATATCTGGATTTGACGTTTGACATTTAATAATTTTTCAAGTTTCGTCTGAAATATTGGTGAGTTTCCAAAACCTTGTTAGAGAAAGTATAGTCTACAATATGTTTGGAATGGCGTATTCCACACTCGCGAACTGTAATCCTCGCCTTCGGCTCGGTTTACAAACTTTTCGCTCGTTCAGAATATAGGCCATTCCAATACTTATTGTAGAATATACTATTCTCTAACAAGATTTTGGAAACTCACCAATATATCAGAGGAAACTTAAAAATTTATTAAATGTCTAACGTCAAATCCAGATATGAATACTTGAATTAATAGAAAGTAACCATGGTAGTAGCCAAACTAACAGCTTCTGATTCGTCAAAATGATTCTAAAGACATACAAAATCATTCTCATCAATCACGGCAAACGGAATCATTCTAAACGATTTTTTGGAATGTCATTCATTCCAACATAATTTTTGGTTATGGAATATGCAAATTCCAAAATAGTGTTGGAGAAAAGTAGTTTCTAACACAGGAATTTTTCTATTTTTTCATGAGATAGCTCGTCAGAATATAACATATTTCTCAAACTGATTCAATCTCAATAATCAATAATATTTATTTCATAGAAGCTCAAAACTGTTGCAAATATTTTGAATAATAATATGCACTACTATACTGCAAGTCCAAGGTACTTCCTGTTAATTTATTCTAAAAATACTCACAAGCAATTTACTAATGGCGTACACACAATGAATTATATGTGCACTAGAACAAAACTATTTTGTCTTGTTTCGAAGAATACTTTATGATACTCTCATAATGAATTATTATAATAGAGTATTGTTTTTCCTGACAAAAATTATATTATGATGTATATTTCACCAGGATTTGAATATGATAAATTTCAATGAATACTCTAAATTTTCAGCAGTTCATTTATTTGAAAGAAGACTATCTGAATACTCAAATAGGAGAAGACTCATTTCAAAAGCAACCAGATGTCACTGTACATCATTTTAACAACGCTACAGTATTGATCTCTATCTAATATCAGAACATCATATTTTGTAACAAACTAGAAATGAATATATATACTACTTTGCATTGACTCAAATTGTTCATCAGCAAGGGGAAAATAGGAGAAAACTTTAAGAGCAAGAAATATTTTCAAGGTTTTATTGCAGTCACAGGACAATATATGTATGCATAAAATATTCTGGGAAGTGCAATTTTCACGTAGTTCATCTTTCCATGCTTGCTAGTGGTGATTATTCAAGACTCTCGATTTTTTTAACTTGAACTTGAATATGCTTATGCAGTTCAATAAAACATGAATGAGTAGGTAAATGCTCCAGTAGTGATATTCTAAATTGGAATTCGAATAGATGTTTAATATTGTTTGATCAGCAGAAGGTACAGAAATTTTGAAAATATCATGTTGATCGATATCTGAAACAAATACTATATATATATATATATATATATATATATATATATATATATATATATATATATATATATATATATATATATATATATATATAATATATATATATATATATATATATATATATATATATATATATATATATATATATATATATATATATATATATATATATATATATGTAGGATCTAGATCAAAATCGATAATAACAATTAGATTAATTCGATTTCGCAATTGCAATTGATGAGAGCTTTCATGATTTTCACGTATTGAGCAGGCCAGGATGTGGTTCTAGGATAGAAACCAACAGTATACCACTCTCTGCATCGATTGATCTTCAAGAAACTTTTTTGACTCTGCCAATTGTTTCTGTTGAATTCATTTCGTGATATAATATAGGTACTTGAACTATGGAATATATGTGCTGATCCACAAAAATATTAATTGAAAAACATTGAAATCCATTAGAACATTACCCACAGCAGATTCTTCATTCATAATTTGCATGTGAGAATGATTCCATTGTCTTGTTTCACGGAATCGAAATATTAATTTTAGACTCTTCCAATTCATGCACGATGTTCGTCTATTCAATAAACATATCTACCACAAACAATGCTAGAATTCATACACATCTCATTCTCTAAAACCACAGTTTTCATTCTCATTTGCAAATTGGATGCAGAAATAAATAAAATCTGAGGGAACCGAATAAATTATGTTCAAATTTTGCTTCAGAACTAAATTCTGGAAATCAAGATGTTGGAGGTGGATGTTCTCCCAGGAAGCTTATTTTCATTTATAAGCTTGATTTTTGTGCATATTTCACATAATCAAGATTATAGTATCTTATTAAAGTAGTAAATTATTGAACTCAATTCAAATGAATATGATCAATGGGCTCGTTCGTGTGTTTCAATTCTCACATAATGTTATTCAGAATCTTGAAATATAAATACCTTCACTTTTATTTTTCCCAAAAAATGTTTAATAAAGCCGAAAATTATATATAAAGTCATGATGAGGTCATAGCTACTAGATAGAAGAATGCTGTTGGACATACGGGTACGCTGAGATAAAATGTAAACGTATGTCGAGTTATTTGCAGTGACGTTACCAAACTTAGCATCCCAACTGATTACTAGCAGAAAATGTGTGGTCTACTGAACAACTCTGTGAACAGCTGGACAATAATAGTAGCTGTTAAGTCATGAATAGCATATGTTCAAATAAACATTTACATTTCGAAAATTTAACCCTGGAACTGCACACTGGGGTCTCAGAAACCCCATGCTCCAATTTTTATCTTGTGCACAAGCACAAAGTCGATATAGTACGGTGTGTCCACCACGTAAATTTAGTTTAGTATGTGCTATATGTATTTTGATGGTAGCTCGAATAAGTGGGTCATAATCTATGAATTTGTTTGTGTTTGGGTCTCTAAGACCCTAGTGTGACTGTTTGCGTTAGATTTTCTGGTATAGCTGAAAGCTCTTTATTATTATCCATGTTGACATTTCAGCAGAAAATGACTACTTCGGAGTTCAAAGACCCTTTTTCGTTGATGAATGATGAATTTGAACGCGAAATTCATGAAAGATCTTATATTTTATGCATTAAACAAGAAAAATACGGAAAATATGTACTTTTTATGCATTGTCCTTTTTTTCAATAAACTGTGCTCTCAAAAAATTCAATGCTTTTTCACTTTATTCATTATCATCCTGAATGGAGTACATATTATGAAAATTAATCAAAACAACATTCATTTCTCAGAGAAACTACGTTTTCATTTGGGATTTTGCGCTAGATTTATTAGCATAACTGAAAGCTCACTATTATTCGCCATTTTGGTATTTCAGCAGGAGATGACTCCTTTGGAGTTCAAAGATCTTCCTGCATCGATAAATTATAAACTTGAACGCGAATTTATGAAAGATCTAGTATTTTATGCATTGAATGAGAAAAATTCGAAAAATTTGTATTTTTTTATGTATTGTCTTTTTTCTCAATAAATTGTGCTCTTGAAGAACTCAATGTTCTCTTACTCCTTTCATGAATATCCTGAATAGATTACGTATCATGAAAATTAGTCAAAGCAACATCTAGTTCTCAGAAAAACTATGTTTTCGTTTGGGGTTTCTAAGACCCCAGTGTGACACTTATGCAACAACAATTGAAGTGTGCGTGTTCAGGGTTAAGTTAGATACTGAACAAAACATGATAATTTTTATATTCATATCAACAATTAACAACCAACTTTTATGCGCAATATGTAATTTTCGAGAGTTTCCAAATCGAACGAGCTCATTGTCTGTGTGCTATTTTAGTCAGGAGAGTTATTGTGATATTATTTATTGTATCCAATATTTCAAACTTTCATGAGTTTACTTTATAATCCATTCATACTCATTTTATTCTTTTGATCATAATATGTTGGATAGATAAATGTACGTTGTACTATTTTTGTCTTAATTCGCATTTTTTCAACATCATTCGATTCTTTCGAATTTTTCTTTCTGAAATATACTTCATAAGACCTTAATCAATCTGGGCTCTTGCATGTTATGGGATAATTGTCCGTATAATCGCTGAGAATATAGGATAAAGAGTTCAGGATCTCTCCTTCCCATCGATTTGATGAAGGTGTATAAAGAATGATTCTGCAATATTGCAACAAACTGCAAGAACGACTTTCTTGAATGAAAACTGAGAGAAAAAGTTTCTATAAATATATGTCCGAAAACGCTGCGTTATTGTGCGAAGTCGTCCGTTTTCGGCAGTGAGTTTTTCGACATCTCCGATTCCAGTGAGTTGATTATGCAGACGTGTGGAAATTGTATGATATGCGATCATATGATTAGGATAACTTTGTTCATAAATGCGTCTGGCTCCCCGCGAGTTACCGTTGGCAAGACCATAAACCTAATGCAAATTGTACATTACAAAAAAATTTCAATTTGAAAGCAGGACACTAGTAATTGAGAAAAATAGGGAATTATTTCATCAACTTCCAAACTACCCAATAATAAATCAAAAGAAACGAATGGAATAGTGTTTCATCACGGAGCTATCATTTTTGGTTGCTTGCCATATCAAGTTCAGAATTAAATAAGGTCATTCTCCATATTCTGCTTTGAGGATGTGTATAATCACATTATCAGATCCTGTGAAACGATTCAAAATATCCTAGGTATTTTTGTATGTTTTCGCCAATCAATGCATTGCAGAATAGAAGAATGTTCATGAGAACTTTTTTTCATATTTTCATGCAAGAAACCTGTCCTTGAATTTTGTCACAATGTTAGAGAATCACGGCTCGGAGGTTGTTTAAGCCCATCTATAAGCTTGTTTTATACATCACATGAGATCAATAAACTAATTGTCAACGTATCTCAGCTCTACTACCATACAATCGCAAGGTAATTAGGTTTCGAAACGTAAATTTAGTTTTAAGGTAAATAACTGTGGGTAGCACCATATGTTTCATTCGATAAATTATTTTCAAATTCCTAATATCAACTTGTGCACTGAGCTTTCTTGCTGCACTTTTAATTATTGTGAAAATATGGAGATTAAGAGCAGTAGAAAGAGTGTAGTATACAATACTTGTTTGAACAAGCAGAATGTCATTTGGACAACAATTCTAATCACTCAGCAAGCCTCGTCTCAAAAATCCTGGGTTTGATCCCAAAATTCTTGAGTTTATACTCTTGTTTCATGAATAACTATTCTAATCCTCACGAAAAGACTGGCATTCAATAATACAAAAGCCAGTTGCACAACAACTAAGGTCCAAGCTAGAGCTTCTAAAGAATTGTGCAGACCAGTTGACATGTTCTTTTGAGATTCACGAATTGTTCAACAACTCAATTTGTGGTTCAGGTGAAGTTTTTCCTATTCCATCTGACATTCGAAAGATGATCGAATGAACTCGATTCTCTTTTAAATTTTATTCAGTTGCGTTTTGCCTCATCTTTTGCACTCGTTCGTTGAAATATGTGTTTCTAAAAAAGCTGGTTCATATTTGCTGCATGACAGAAAAGACAATTGAAGACTCATTTAATTTTGAACTGAAAGTTGAGAATGCATCTATAAATTAATGTATGTAAGAAGCAAATGAATAATCTCATGAATTATGCCAATTACATACATTAGTACAAGCAGTTATTTGCATTGATCGAGTTTGCTTAGTCTAATTCTCTGATTCAGAATCGATTGTACTTCTTTAGTTACAATAAATTCATGCTCTTGTCAGAATTTATAGTGGCAATAAAAAAATTGAGCATACACCTGAAATTGTGGAGGTGTAAATTGATATGCAGGCATAAATTAACGACTTTGATTTTTTGAGAATTTTGTGACCGAGAGATGTTTGGTTTCATCGTGAAAAAAAAATTCTCATCATTTTCTGGTAGATATGCATCCAATTTTTGGTCGTTTGATGATTCGATAGAAGCTAGATGTTCATACGAAAAATATTCCCTTGATTGGGGTATACCAAGTAGAAGATTCTATTCCTAGATTTTGAAATTTTGAAATTCATTCAGGTGACAGAAGACCTAGAAGTGTTTTAGTATCCCAGGTGGAAGTAGATATTTTTGATAACGTATATTAAAATCATTCTACAAGTACAACAATAACTTCCTCTGCCTTACGTGTTCATTTACAAGTATGGAATGTCTAATATGAACAACAATTGCATCTCGATTATGTTCAGTGAGTTCACAATTTATTACCCAACAACTGCGAGTAGAATATAGTGGATGGTTATTACAACAATGTGCAATGACTTCTCCCTTCACATCATTTGTGCTATTTACCGACGAAGCTGAATTCAATAGGAATTGGATATGTAACAAATTTTCACGATACATACCTCTAGTTGGAAGAAGATCCTAATGACTCTTACCTTAGTGGGCAATAAAATAATTTCAATCTGTATATATGTGCTGGCTTTATTGGTAATGAACTAGTTGGACCGCATTTACAGCCTACAGAATTGAATGGAAACATCCATGAGGATTTGGTAGGGAATGTGTCACCAGATTATAAGAAAATACTCCACTAACCATAACATAGATTTTCTGGATTTTAATTTGAATTAATAACTCAACTCCTCCATTTCCACTATTCACATTATATATCTAACATGATATTCTTGTATCGATCCAGTCGTTATACCGTGTAATACTCCAAAAGTGTGAAGACTTATATGATTCGAACGAATAGTTACATGTCTAACTATGCAGAAAAGTAGAAGATTACCTGTCTCGACTGACTGAATCTAGGAACTGTAAATTTGATTCTCTGCGAAGATGAATATAGAGGATGTTGAAAGAATTGAGTGAAATTGTTTTATGGTATATACATTTCGATATGCTGATTCGAAATTCGCAAAATTAGGGGAGTGCTTCAAGAAGAGTACATTTCCAGTGCCGCTGGTCGAAACGAAATTCCTAATGAAGCTAATAAATGAGTATTTCAATCACGTTATTATTGTTGAATAACAACTTAATTGAATTCTTTTGACGTTTTGTTCTCCAGAATAGCGATGAAAAATGAGTACAGCTTGAAAAAATTCTGGATGAAAGCAATGGATAGGCTTCTCCATGAAGATGCTGCGCTTGAAGCGCGTTTCCACTAGCACGATCATACATAAAATTTAATATCGGCCATTCCAATTTTGGAATGAAAAAGCATATTTTATCACTTTTATGAAGAAACCACACCAATTCTCAACTACTAAATAGGGAATATGCATAATATTTGAATTTGATTCACATATTCTTATTTCAAACTATTTTTTTTGGCCGGATATTTATACTGAACCATTATTTTGATAATTGATATCTTTTAAATTGCCTAAAATTAATAAATAAAAGTGCAACTGAAGCAAGGGAAATTCAGAGTTCTGAAACACAACATCATTGGTTGGAACGTAACGTGACGTCAAATACTGTGCCAACAACTGCGCACTGCTTACATTTATATGGAATTTTGGGCTCTTGATCAGAAAACATAGTAATAACGTGTGTGTTGTAAATTCATTCACTCTTAAAGTATGATTCTAGCATCCTAGTGAGATTATGAATCATTTAAGACAAAGTAGCTTAGTGAAAGCACAATCGGATAATCTGCCAAGAATAGATCCATTTATGATATAGTCATATCTTCTTTCAAATCAAAATTTTACGTCCGCTGCAAAGTAATTATTCAATAATAGCACACTATGTACGCTATTTTAATAAATACAATCCGAAATATGATGAGCAGTAAACATAACCTATAATAATCCATACATTTCTCAGAATTTTATTAGATAAAAACAATTTTAGATTTTAAATTCTGTATATTCATTTGAAACTTTGACGTTTCGATCCTCTGACCAAGGAACTTTTTTAGAAGAAGATCCTTGGTTCTGTTATTCATGATTTGTCAAGTTTACTATGATACTTCATCTCTTCAAACTTACATCATTTCTTATGTATTTTGAAACCTGTCTGGATTCGGAAAATGACTTTATAGGATACATTTCTGATAGTATCTTGCATTCAGGCACAATGCAATACTTATGAACCGACTTTTGAGTTTTTTTATTACTGAAATAAGCTGAGAACGAAAACACCTGTAGTAAACAACGGGCTGTAATATCACTGGACATAGAATTTGACGTTATCAATAGAGCGTGCGAAAATGGCGGCGTTTGAACAGCTCAAAATTATTCTCATTCTTAAATATTTTTTTGAACTTAATTTATATTTTTTACTATGTTATGAAGATTTAAACAGTAAATTGAAAGTATAAAATAAATTTATGAATATACCCTTTTATACGATCATTGACTGTATAGGTATAAAATTATTCAATTTTTCATTCAACATGAATTACGTGGTTGAGATACTCATTTATTAGCTTCATTGAAGATTTTGTGTCGATCAGTGGTACTACAAATGTACTCTCCTAGAACCACCCACATAATTTTGCGAATTTTGGAAAGAGAAAATTGATTGTGAATCAGCACATCGGAAAGAAAATACTATAAAAAGTTCCCATCCTTCTTTTAACACGCTGTATTCCTTCCGCAAGTCATAAGTATCGGCAACTGGATCATGTGATCAAATACTCAATTTAATGTCATCACATGCATTAGGTATAGAGACTATATCAGTTATCAAATTTTCATTCAAAGACCAAATCTTTAAGCTATCACATGAAACTCATTGAGTATCTCGAAGGTGTTTGATTTGAGGATGGAATAAGCTTGAAGTAACAGATTACTCTCATTCAACCCTAAAAGCAGATAGATTTGAATATATGTGAAACTCAATCTGCTGAAAAGTGAAAAATATAACGCAAATTTGTTTCATACTAACATGTCCGGCAGAAAGAAACTTTTTTCTTGAAATATGAATTTACAAAGTCCGTCCATAATTCTGATTACATGAGTTCTAGTGGCTAGTAGGATGATATCCAAGTACAAAACATTCAATCTTTTTTGTTACTATTTGGGTTTCTTAATGTATACTATATGAAACTCGTTTGGGTTCCATAAAGTATCTATTGGAAGGACTCAAACCTAGTATTCATTAGATTGGTAACAGCTTTTTGACAATCAATGAAAAAGTAGAGGAAGCAAAAAATCTGACGAGAACATCACGTAACTTACTTGTACATCATTTGATATATACACAAATTTATTCAATGAAGTTTTCTGTCATTTAAAATTATAATTAATATGATTTTAATTATATTTTTACATGTACAATGTCTAACCAAATCAAAAAATTGACAACAGATTATCATTGCCTACCTTATCATTTCAATTAAACTGATTGTTCCATACGGCAAATTCTGAATGTATGTTATACATATGAACTGCACTTCCGGTTTGATTGATACAAAAATAGTAGATGACTATTTTGATACTACAACAAGTTCAAACAATGAATGCTATGCTATGGCTAATTATTTTGGATTTATGCGGAAAGTTCGTGAAAAGTTTCAAGTGAAGTGCACTTCCGGCTCAGCCAATTTATACCAAAATAGCAGATAATCATTCTGATTTAAAACCAAGTTCAAATTCTTGATTTCAACATCCTACGGTTGATCATTCTTGATTCCGGTACAGACGATTGGAACCATAATGCGAGGTGAAAACAAGACCCTATACCAGTCTTAAATACTAGATTTCAACATCATACGTTCAACCAGTTTTGGGATCTGCGAGTTACGAACGGACGCACGTACACACGTACCGACATCAAGCCGAAAATAGTCAAAATGGATTCAAGGATGCTCAAAACGGATATTTCCATCAAAATCTCGATAGGTGAATTTTTTCGGTTCCGCAATACTCTCTTGTACTTAGTAAAAATAAGTAAAAAAAAAATTCGAATAATTCGACGACATGACACTTGAATTTCCATTTTCAAGAGAAATATGTACGTGACTAATTTGAGTAACAAAAATCCATAACGCATTGAATAATTCGCCGTTATTCTTACAATAGAAAATATTATATGATCCTTACATGTGCAACTCAACTTAATAATAGGAGTATGGTATCAAAACTCAAAAGTCATAGTAACATTTGCATTACTCTATTATTTCAATTCCACATTGCTTGTTCCAGTATATATGTTTGAACTTAGAGATACAGCGATGCAACTGGTTATGATTATTTTGGTAATACTATGACAGCTGAAACTTTTCCTATGAACAGTTGACATCAAAGTGAGTTGAGAAATAATATATTGTTCACCGAGTCGAGAAAGTGCATGTATGTCACACTTGGGGTGGTTGTTGACCTTCGCTGCGCGTCGGTCAACAATCACCACCCCGCGTGTGACATACATGCACTTGAGTATGAGGTGAACATACTATTTTTCCTACAGGCGTTAAAAATCAAAATTATGTTCAAAAATCGATTTTTGCTAAAATAATTTTAATAGCATCAATATATCAACGATTGCTGTGGTTGTCATTGACGAGCGTAATTTGTGTTTGGTTATGCATGTGTTACACGTATTCAGTTGAAATAAAAGTGATCATAAATGTTCTAAAAGCTGAAATAAGTGACGACGAGGAATTGAGTTGTACTCCTCCAGAATTAGCAGAGCCCGCGAGTGTAGTTACACTTAATTTCTTGCCTCCGAAATCAAGAAGCAGATATGATGAAGCATATAAGCAGTTCTTGAATTGGTGCGAAGAGAAAAGGGCTGCAAATTGTATTGAAAATGTCTTACTGGCATATTTTGCCGAAAAAATTAAAGATTATGAATCTTCAACGCTTTAGTCATTATATTCTATGATAAAGGCGGCATTGATTGTTAAAAATAACATAGATATTAGCAAATATGTCAAGTCAGTTGTGTTACTCAAGCGAACGACCGATGGCTACAGAGCAAAAAAATCTAGTATTTTTTCTAGAAATCAAATCGAAAAACTCATGTAACTATAAATAAATAACTTCTTGTGCATTGTTATCATTTCGTATAAACCTATTATAATACATATTTGTAATATGGCGATCACTGCAGTGTTTGTCACACGTCACTAGGGCAACGTGCGGCGAACGCTGTTTTCCGCACGTTGCCATGGAGAGGTTATGAGAAGAACAACATTCAGCACGTATCAGATGCATGGAAACCAATGATTTTTTTAACGCCAATAGGAAAATCTTTTGCTGCATTGCGGAGAGGATTATACATCAGCTGCTCGCATACACTTCTTAAGAAAAGAAAAAATCAAACAAAGTGATAGTATTCTGGATGTAATTCAACTAGATGATTGTTTACATAATAAAAAGCACGAGAAGAACAATAAGCTGTATGTGTAGCGGTAGAGCGGTCGTCTGTAACAATGAAGATTATTATTCGACCAATGTACGGTATTTTTCAAGGTACAGGTGACAGAACTCCCACTTGTCTGCACCCAGCTGACTGTAATGCAATTATTGAAGTATCATATCGTCAGATCTCAACCAGAGTTGTGACAATTGAATAGGAATTTCTGGGAGAATGATGTGTCCAAAACAATATCGTACGAAAACATTTGTGAAATGTGATTTTCTCTTTTATGATATAATACAACATAAAAAAGTGCCAAATGAAAATAATATGAATCAATAAAGAGATAGTATGAGAGAATGTAGAAGTCAATAATTTCGTAAAAACTAATTATTATCCATTTATCACTTTCATTATCGGCCTTTGATGAATCGCCTTTAGAACTGCCCAGTGTTGAATTGCTCCCATCATCGTATATCGAAATAGATCACAATCGTATAGCGTTAAAACTAGCTAAAATGCAACGCTATCTAACGGAATATTTGGTTATTATGATCACGTCCTAATAATTCAGATGAGTATTAGTTTTTTACTCTGCATTTGACGTCGATTTGACGTTACAACTAATAAAAAAAAACTCTGATCTCTTGGTGAGTTCTCTTAATCTTGTTGGAGGAAGCATGGTTTAAAAGATGCTTGGAATGATGTATTTCACCTTCTTGAACTAAAGTCCTCGCCAACGCTCGGATTACGAACTTCTTGCTTCTTTAGAATAAGAGCTATTTCAATATTTGTTTCAGAATATACTATTATACTTGATATCCAACAAACATATCGTTGAATTTCATCAAATTTACAACCTAAAATCACCTTATTACATCTTCATCCTAAGCACGTGAACGAACCATTAAGCTTGCTAAAACCAATTTCGAAATAATCCTCACAAACGATATAACCCACACACATATGAGTATCAATATTCTTGACTACGCAATGGTGGTCAAGTCGTTCAAGGACTAAAAAATGGCCACACAACACTAATGAGGCACCAAGAATATCCAATACTATCTTAGATCTCTGAAGAGACGATTGTGTTTTGTGGAAAGGAATGCGATTGTTAATAATTTTTTCTTGCCGTAGATTGATTGAATTTCTTTTTTTTAGATACAAATGAGAATTCATTGTGTTGGAATTCATGTCTTCTGCTTCAAGCGCAGGTGAACACTTATTTCCCTGTAAATTTAAAACCAATTAGAATTCCTATTTTTTCTTGATGATAGAAAAAACTTCATGCTCAGATATTGGCAATATGACTTGTTGCATTATGATGAATTTTATATTGCTTATATCAACTAGAAATATATTTGGGGAACACTGGTTTAGTGAATTAGCATAGTAATTTTGTTTATTGTTGGAATCAAGGTCACGACACAGAATAGTTACTCACGCCGAAGTATCGTTACATTCAGGGCTGTTGACGTGATCTAATTTTTATTGACTATCGTTTTCTTCTCATAGAATTTCAGTCCTCCTGGATAACTGTGCAATATTTTTTAACACTAGCTACTTTTCAACCAACAAGAAAGTGGCAGATTTATCGCCACAGCAGACGTTCAATATTCCAGACAAAGTTGAGGCTGGGAATTGAGACAAAGTAGTAGTTTTAATTTTTTGCCGTGTTGTTATTCATGATTATTTTGCCGGTTTAGAGTATCATAACAATAGTTCTATAATTTGTTCAAATGTATCATACAAATCATAAGGCTTATGAAAATATGCAAGAACAGAATATGAATGTTCAGCATGGATAATTTTGGCTTGAACTAATTTAGAAAGAAGTATTCACATGAATAGAAATCTGAGTGACCCTTACGTAGGTAGATATCAGCATATGTATACAGGCTGCATCACAACTTTAGAATACAAGTCAAATAAGAGATATCACATGATGTACAGATAACGAATCGTATAAAATTTTCAGGAGTTTGCAAAATCAATTACACCTCATATGGAGTAAGTATAAGAGTTACTCTCTCAATGATATGAGAATAAAATCATTGCAGTAATGATATCATATCGAATCGACATTAAATTCATCTGACCTTGAGTCCTAAATCATTTTCATCTTGATCTTGATCTTATTCTTATGAAACGTGTTCAACTTCCATGATGAATTAACTAATAATTATCAAGTCAATATCATTGTCATTTTGTATCATAACAGAATTGATCATTCACCAATTTGTTCCATTAACTGCATTCCTATTGTTAACGAATATGCGTGATGAGACTTTGACTAATGATATTAATAATAATAATAATGATAGTAGTAATAATAATAATAATGATAATAATAATGATGATAATGATAATTATATTATTAATAATAATATTGATAATATATTTTTATTGAAGGCGGGTCTCAGCCTTGGACGAGTCTTCCACCTAGCCCGTACAAAAAATATGATTGCACAGAAGATATATGAACCTAAGACGTCAACAAAGCTTGATTTAACGAACAAGAGAAATTGATTAATTTGGATTCAGATACATAGATCTATTAAATAAAGAGAAATAGATCCTGTGATACATGCCCACAAAATAATTTCTGAGATTTTGTTACTCTATCATGGTACCTATATGAACATTTTATTTGTTCTTTGAATGCGTCAAGTGATAGAGACTTCAAGTTTTGCGATATACTGTTGCATGAAGATGGTGCAAGAAAAGAATGAAACTTTGAGTTGAGATTTTCCATAAAACAACACAACATTATGGCTCTCAACGAATAATTATATAGTTGAAAAAAAAATTCGAACAAAAAATTACAACATTCTATTCTGTGAGACACACATGGATCATTAATTTCAAATGATCATCAACTACCTATTTTTGCTACTTCGCGATACTCGTTATGTTCCCACTTGCTCATCCCATAGACAAAACTTATTTATACATGAATTTTAAGTGAATCTGTTTTTTTTTTTTTGTCTTAGTGAGGTGGGCAATTTGAACACAAAAGAAATAGATTCGATAGATGAAGCTGTAGGCTCTCGGTGAAACATGGTTGATAATAATTAAAAGAAATAAAACACTCGGTTTTTTGTTTCACAAAATAATAAAAAACTCTTTATTGTAATTCCGGCTGTTAGGCCATCATCAGAAGAGAAAATTGTACAGAAAAATATTACAACCTATATATATATATATATATATATATATATATATATATATATATATATATATATATATATATATATATATATATATATATATATATATATATATATATATATATATATATATATATATATATATATATATATATATATATATATATATATATATATATATATATATATATATATATATATATATATATATATATATATATATATATATATATATATATATATATATATATATATATATATATATATATATATATATATATATATATATATATGTATATATATATATATATATATATATATATATATATATATATATATATATATATATATATATATATATATATATATATATATATATATATATATATATATATATATATATATATACATAAACACCAAGAGATTAGGAACACACCCTTACTACACAATCCAGAAAGGGTGAAGGTAAAATATCCAGTTGTTCGTTCATTAAGTTTAATCCTTTAAACAAGGCTTTCTTAATTTCATAAGATTCTAGGAATGTGAGTGAGAGGCTTTTCCTTTCCCGGTGGACAACAGTCAGATTATCAATACTACAGTAATGATTGTTGTCAAGCAGATGTTTCGCTACATTTGAATTAAGTTTATGGTTTCTGAAACTATTCATATGTTCTCTAAATCTAGTATAAAAATTACGTCCAGTTTGTCCTATATAAATAAAAACACAATCGGTACACCTTATTTGGTAAATACCAGAATTGGTCAGAACATCTTGGGAGCCCAATTTATTGTTTATTAATAATTTTCGCAGAGTATAATTATTATAAAAACCTGGACTTATATTAAACTTCCTTAATTCATTTGCCATGCTGACACTAATCTCCTCAATATAATTTAATCTCTTGTGTATTGGTCTCTTGTTTTATAGTTTGAGCTGAGGATAGAAGTTTTTGAATACTATCTATCGTTATTTCTTATAAATCATTTTCAAAATCAAACTAGTGCTATAACCATTATTTGAAGCTATCTGGAGAATTGTAGAAAGTTCTTTATTATAATTTTGGTCATCCATGGGAATTTGAAGAAGTCTGTCAATAAAACTATGGAATGCCGCTAATTTAATGTTCCACAGATGATTAGAGTTACAAGGAATTATTGAATCAGTCCAAGAGTTTTTTCTATAGATGCCGAATTTTAGTCTATTTTCAACGCGCTCAATGGAGATATCTGAAAAGTTTAATGTTTTATTAATTTCCATTTCCATAGTGAATTGAATGTTTTTATCAAATGAATTGAGCAAGTTCAACAGGATGGACAATTGACGATCCGTACCAATAAATAAACATAAAATATCATCAACGTAACGATACCAGAATATGATATTTTTTAACACACCATGTCCGCAGCCCATCAAATTTTTTTCAAAATCATCCATAAATATTTCCGCTAGAACTGGGGACAAAGGGGAGCCCATGGGTGAACCGTCATTTTGTTGGTAGTAATTATTGTTGAAAGTGAAATAATTTTGATCCAAACATAATTTTAACAGGTCTTCAAAACAAATTTTTTGAGTCTAGAGTGCGGTCGGGAAAGCGTTCTTGCCATTTCCTGGCGGCTGCTCTGAGCCCCACACGACACTCGCCTAAAATTTGCAACATGTCAGCAGCTCCTCTATTGTTATGAACCATTCTAACAGCAATGAAATTTTTAAAACGCTTTGACTCTTCTGACAAGAAATCTTACCGGATTTTGTTAATAAACACGTCTCCTACGCCGCAATTTCAAAAACAATGTACGGCTGAAATATTTATTTATCATTCAGTATCAGCCGTTGAAGTAATTACAAAAAATAGTTAATCTTTGTGATCACAGCGCCATTGGTCAGAACATGAAAAAAAGTTGCAGACAAAAACTTCATATTTTTCAGTTGAGAATCGAAATCTGCATTTAAAAGTAGGGGTTGCCATTTGAGATTTGAAAGTTGCACCCTCCTTACCCTCAGAGGGTGAGGGGGTGAACTTGAATTTGCTCCTATTCAATAGAATCTTAGAAATAATTTTAGACATATTTTTATTTTTCGATCCGTTCAGAGATATTTGAGTGGTACGGGTGGTCTGAAACACCCGGTATATATAAATTTGAAGAGTACTCGCGACTGTAGCAAATAGTTGAGGGAACAAATCAACACAGGTTAAAGAGTCAAAAAAAATTTGTGACTGGACTCAAGTAAAAAACGCTCTTTTAGATTAGTCAAGCTTTCGGTCTTCAAATAAAACCATCGTCAGGACTATCCAGTGAGATTCCAAAAATATATTGAATATCATCACAAATAATGTTGATCTGTGATATATATCATATAATCTATAATTTATTACAGCACCTCATATTTTTTGTTCCAATATTTGAGGGTTAACTGATTGAATTAATTTCTCTTGAAGACAGTAGATAATTGACTGCGACATCTAGACAAACCGTGCGCCCAATCCACGGTAGACCTGTGCTGCCTATTCTAGAATCCAATTCTGATAATTTTCTATTTTTATTGATTGATTGATCATCGATTGTATGAGAAACACAGTAATCCGTACAAAATTGAATGCACAAGAAATTTCTACAAAAACTGAACACAAGAAAAATATGTATTAGCTCGATGACATCCACCAATATATTACAGACGACAAAGACATAATTTGAAACTTATCCTGACGAATGTCACTTGTGGTAGTTCATCAGATTCAGATTTTTATGGAGTATGCCGCCCATGGATATCACATGAATATATCGTGGTACGAAGCATTTTTTACGAAGCATACTTCTACAAAATTTGTCGGTGATACTATCGATTAGATTTCTCACATTAAATATCTCTTTGTCTCTCCTGTATATCAATATGGTACTGATATTTTAGATATTATAAGGCACTTCAATTAAACTATCTTCATTTATTTTGTCTAGTTGCTATATCATCACACTAGTGGTTTCCACATTAAGCCAATAATTCATTTGAATTACAAGGAATGAAAATAAGAAGAAATGACTCATTCCGTAGTATTTCAAAGAAACATTCATTCAATACTTCTTTATGTCTATTTATAAGTAAGCAAATACACTTGAATTCTAATTCAATAAATCTAATTGAGGAAATAAGTGCTATGAATAATTCAAATAATTTGTTCTATTAATATCTATGAACAAAACATTTGTTTGCATGTTTCCAGTGTGTCACATCTATCGATGGTATAAAAATATTCAGAAAAAATTAGTTTTTCTCTGGTCTGATCTAGTGACATATTCGACCATTTTTGAATTGAAGATTTTGAAAATTCAAATTGAATTCACATAGCGTTTGATATCTTGGTAGTCAAGCACTTTATAATAGCCTTAATTCTATTTGTCCGATCTGTCAATTTTGCACCACAAATAGACTGACTGTGTTTGATTCTATATTATGTGAAAAATAATGGAAATAATTTGACCAATTTGCAGAGATACTTCGAGTATCTTCTGCAAGTATATTCGTGATTCGGTATCAACAAATCGTGTTGTCAACAAGTACCGGAATGTCTAGGTCCAGAATACTTCTGCTACAGGATAACTAATCATAATGTGATATTATATGCTACGTGCGGACGTTTGTTTTGCTCGCTCGTGAGTTGTTGATATTTTTATGTTATTAATATTCAATTTTCAAAATATTTTCTCTTACATCGATGAATATATTGAACCATATAGCCTATATAGGTTGCGATGCAGAATAAAGATAAAGAGGGTGCAGATTCACTAGTGAAATAAGCGCAGAAACTATCTGTGAGAACAAAAAATTTAATTGGTGTTTATTATTCAAACTTGAACCTCAGCTACTACTGAGCGCCTTGCTCAGCGCACAGTGTGTCATAACTAGGGCTGCGCGATATTCAGTTTCAAATATCGATATTCGATACGGAAATATTATCGATAATTTCCGATATATCGATATGTCGATTTATCGATAACTATCGACAAATATCGATAGTTATCGGTAAATATCGATAATTATCGATAAATATCGATAATTATCGATTAAAATCGATGAATATCGATGAGCATCGATAAATATCGATAATTATCGATGAATATCGATAAATAATAAAAAATATCGATAAATATCAATAATTATCTATGAATATCGGTAATTATCGATGAATATCGATAATTATCAATATCTATTGATGGAAGTCAATAATTATAGATGAATATCAATAATTATGGATGAATATCATCATTTATTGAGTTATGTCGATAATTATTGATGAATAGTGATAATAATTATTGATGTATATATCGAATGGAAAAAATGGAATATTGAGACGCACGAGACGAATTCGAGGGCAATTCTCACCTGAGAGATTGAATGCAGTTGAGTACTCTGTTATATACGGTATTATTCGCACTACCGTATTATATCGAATCACAATAGTTTAAAAACAGATTATTCAATCTTCCAATTTTGACAACAAACTTGATACAATATTATAGTAACAAGGCTGGCTACAGCAGTCGTTGAATAAATAAGCTTGCTTCAAAAAGATGAGTGCGAAATTTGATGATATTGTTAAGGCTACAGAAAAGGTAAGAAGAATTTACTACCCTGAAAATCTAGAAAATTCACGAACAACAATACGATGCATTTGTAAAGTTGTATAAATTGCAATAATGCTTATATAAAGGTTGATATTAGTTATTCACATAATTAGTTATAAAAAGTGACATATTGTTTGACGAAACGAAATATTTGCCAAAACGAGCGTAGCGAGTTTAGCAAATTATGTGAGTCAAACAATATGGCTTTTCATAACGTATTCTGTACAAAATTTTATCTAATTCCGTCAGAATAATTTTATCTATATTTTTGAATGAAAACATCCCTCACGTTACATCACAAAATTCAGATGACTGTGATTCATGACCATCTATTGCTAGGCTACAGAAACAAGAGTTCACTGAAATAAACAAATATTGAGCTTTCACAAAATGTCAAAATAATTTTTAAAAATGTTCTTGAGTGATATAGTACCCTTTGATATTAAGGACTCTGCCAATGCTGCATACTGTGAATAATAAATTATTCTTTCAATTGTACGCAGGTAAATATAATTGATTAGCTCTGAAACATGGCGAGTTACGTAAAGTCATTACGTAACTACTTTACGCAACTGTTGCATGACAGTTATGAAAAATAGGACGTTACATAACGTCAGAAATTGATGTAAGATTTGACTTTTCAAAACTTCAGGAGTAAATTTACTTGGTCTTCATTAGTTTATTCTACTTTGGTTCCTTGGAAATTTTTATCATCTCAGATGTTTCTGGACTAAACCCAAATTTAAGTGCCTGAAATACAGGATTCAATTCGTCTTCTACTCCCGGGATTGCAGAAAAACTTTTTTGCGAAAGAGATTTCTCAAATTATTATTATTTATTCGCAAAATTTTCACAATTTTCCATGCAATTGTGTGTTAAGTAAAAGTAGTCATATTTTTTGTGAACTTTATCAAAAAAAATCTTCGTCAAGTATTGTTGAATATCGATGATTACTCTTAACGAATATAAATAATTATCGATGACTATCGCTAAATATCAATAATTATTGATAGCTATCAAAAAATATCGATAAATGTCGATGCATATCGATTATTATCGATGACTATCAAAATGTATCGATTATTATCGATATGTATCGATAAATATCGATAATTATCGATAAATATCGATAAATATCGATAATTATCGGTAAATATCGATAAATATCGATAATTATCGATAAATGTCGATAATTATCGATAATTATCGGAATATCGATATGTCGATAAAGAAAAAAATAAATATCGAAGTCCGATATTTGGAGAAATATCGATAATTATCGATATATCGATATTTTTCCCAGCCCTAGACTCATAACTTCTTCGATGCGTGTAAGAAAACCAGTGATTCTCAAACAATTTAAAAAAAGATGGTATAAACTCGGAGGATGAAACAAAAATTAGTTTTAAATGTGAAAAAGACTTCGACGGATCTGAAGTGATAGGTTATGATGGCTTTTGTGAGAATTGATTTCATCTGAATTATGCAGGTGTGAGAGATAAACACTATGCAATGATTAATATGTGCATCAATTTGAAATGACTTTACGATTTTATACGAGATGATGTTCAAACTATTGTTGAAAATACAATTGGAAAATATGCTTCAGAATTAAAAGAAATTGGAAGTATTATTTCGTCTTTGAAACTTGATAATACTGAGATAAACAATCTCCAAGGTACATATGCTGAAAAATTAGAAAATGAGAATCAAAGAAAGCTTGTACTAATTGTATTGAAGGAAACAAAGATTTGAAATTAAATTTACCGGAAACCACAAAGCTATGGATAAAATTTGTGCGGCATAGCTGAAGTTATTGGAAAAGCAAAAAAGAAAAGTGAAATATTCAGAGCAATTGGAGCGAGATAGAATATCATCGAATACATTCCACATTGCTTGTGTGAATATTCAAAGCTACCTTGCAAACAAAGATAAAATTGATACACTCATAGAGAATGGAAATCAGTATCAATCTGCCTAACTGAAGCAAGAATCACAGACGATATTGAGGATATAGAGATTGCAGTGGAAGACTATACCTTGGTGCGACAGGTGGCGCTTCAATATTTGTGCGATCAGATATAAAGTTCAAATGTCTATGAAGTAGTTTCTGACAGAGCATTCTCAAAAATGTTATATTTGAGAGATCGGTCCCAAAACGTAATTGACAGATGTGTACCAAGCAGTGAAATCTCACGGTCGTAAAAGGAGCGATCATAACAAAAAAGTTGTTTCGATGGCCCCTTCTGCGGCCGTGAAGTTCCACTTTTGGTATACATCTGTCAAATTTTACATTTTGGGACTGATCTGTCAAATATTACCTCATAAACACGAATACCTTTCCTATATCTATATGAGCAGTTTTTTGAACTCTCAAAGAAACAGTTTTTTGAGATATATGTATTATTGAAGAAATGCAGAGCACTGTAAAGTGAAGCTATATAATATTATTCTGTCAACATTTATAGTTCTTGCAGATCATGAAATGAAAACACATTCTCTTACAAATTTCAATTTGATAGAAGACAATAAAATAAAGCAATTTCAACGATAACTAAGATTCACAATTGCAGTTTCAGAAATGAGTAAAAATAATATTGTGATTTTGAATTCTTCCGTGATAATCGCCTGAAAAATGTTGTGTGCACCTTGATCTGAGTATTTTTGTTCTGGTTTCACCTGAGTTTCAGATGAAATAGATGCTTAATTTATAATTTCACACTTTGACATTGTGGGGTATTCTATATTGGAATTGATCACTAATCCTTACTAACTGGTACAGTGCCATGAAACCGAAACAATTGACTGGCTTCGCGTGCTCTGACCAAGCTTGACATGTTCAATGTTTATAGACAGTGGTATTTGTCATCGTGCTATACGCCCGTTGTCAAATTGCTATGAATTATTAGAAGTATCCAGAGATATTATAGCAGTATTTATAATGACCGGGCAATGTGATAAATTGTCATGAACAAGTAGAAAATTATTAGATTGCTCAATTTCAATAATCATCATTCATAATGACTAAATATCATGGATTCTGCCCTGGATAATCAAATTGTTCGTGACATATAGATCGATGAGAAGATTCGATTTTTAGGAGCAGTGTGACAGTTATCATTAATTCATACCAAAGAATCTATGTTTGAGAATGTTCTTATTGGAGTGAAAATATATCGCATGTACGCCGTTTATCTGGAATACTAACTAAGTAACTGAAGTACAAATTTTTGCATGTCTATACTGGGAGAACTGTGTGGTGAGGTTAACAATCCAATTTGAAGTAATAAGATCGATGTGAAAGTTAGTAGAGAGGATTTGCAACTAAAATGGTACAATCTTACCACTTAAATAGTAAACAGAGCCACTTGTAAGACAGATAAGATGTCAAACGTGGATGTTTTGAGATAAGGAAATGTTTTTCAACTTTATCAAACTATTTGCTTCCACTCGTGCTAATACCTAACGGTGAAGCACGTTGATATAAAAAAAAAGAAAAATACTGTATTTTTTTGTACATAATTTGAATATGAAAAATATTCATTAAACTAATAGTCTTTGGGAAGGATGGAAGACTTGCAACAATTTTATCTTGAAAATGTATCGCCTGACTCACGGCTCCAGTTTTTACCACTTGAGCTTTATTACTGAAGTTTTTTCATTTGAATAGAGAGGCTCCACCAATTCTACTCTTAGTTATTCGAATGGCGCATTCAAGTTTTCTCAGTGTACCAATATTAATATTTTTTGGGATTTTTGGATTGATAATAACGTCAAATCAGATAGTTCTGTTTGGTTTGTTATTGATTACAAATAAGATTTTTTTAGTTTTAGTTTCGAGAAGCTTTTCTCACGCATTTTGAACCGAGAAGAAGATTTGAAAGTTTTTACAAAGTCCCAGTAAGTGACGAAATATGAAAATTTTTGAAATGACCGATCGTTGGTTTCTTTTGAGTTGATGCTGCTTTAAAATGTCTTCTCAGCCTATGTATTTCTATCGAAAGTTAATGTGCAGATATTATGTCGTAGAACGATGTTATTTCTTAGGAGGAAGATTTTTGTCCTAATTAATTCTCATATAATATACTGATATTTGAGAAAAAAATTATCATCAAAAAGAGTCTTGCAGTTTGGTCTTGTCCTGATTCAAGTATTTGTATTTTCAAAATTTGGAGCAAATTAGAGACAACATTTATTCTCTTCTAATAATCATGATAACAATAGGAATTTACGAAAAATAAGTAAATAGCTGTATTATTGACTGATTATTAAGAATTTATCATTATTCTATCAAATTATTAGGTTAGAATAGTGTTTTCAGAGGAACTTTCATCTGTCACTTGAAGGTCACTATCTCAAGCAGGTGTCAAAGAGAAAATCAGAGCAAAGCGGCACGGACAATCATTTTTGATCTCTCTGTATTATATATTTAGTGTGAGGGTGCATTCATTAGACATGAAGTTTTAAATTATATAATTTTCGGGGATAATACCACAAGTGCTCAGCAATTATTAATTATTTACATAAAAGCCATTATTTCACAAGCTCGAAGTAAAATTTGTACAACAAGCTTGAATAAAAAATAGCGAATTGTTGATTGTTTAGTCAGCACGAATGTTATTTAGAGAGCATATTTCTTGAATGTTATATTCAAATTCAAATACTCCTGGAAGAATTGAAGAATCTTTTGACCTCGACGTTTCTAATGCCTGTATCACACGATTCAATTTCCTCATCAATAAATTCACGAAGTTTTATTTTGAATTTATTGTATTGTGTATTACGAGACACTTCGTGAGATTTTTCTTCATGAAGAAATTCATGAATTTATTGATGAATTGGAACCACGCCCAAGCAATTCCCTATCTCAACTGTGCTGCAAAAGTGAACAAAAATGTAAAATTGTTAGAGAGAGAAAGTAACTGAGAGATAGGTTGAGGCGGGCCCTTGTTTGTATGGAGTTGAATGGCTAGGTTCTGTTTATTTAGTGTTTTCATGTGAAAATATATTGTAAAATGGGAAGAAAATTTTTTGTAACAAATTGTGATACTGGATACAGAATATATAAAGAGAAATTTTCTCTTTTTTCATCACCCAAAGATGATATTTTATTAAAGAAGTGGCAAGGATATCATAAAAGAATGCTCGTCTGGAAGGATATCATAAAAGAATGCTCGTCTGAAGATGTAATAGTGAGAAGAAATTATTCTGAAATTATTTTCAAATTGAAGGTTATATCAATGTTTCAAATTATTGAACGTACCTGATCTAAGCTTTAAGTGAAAAATTCAAGTTCAAGAAAACTTCTCATTGTAACGTTATTTATTTTAATTTAGGGAGCAAAAGTTTTTAAACACTATTATTTATTCTTATGATTTATTGAAATACTAAATTAAATAACTAACATTATTCTTAATAACTAATTCCAATTTCAACTAAAGATTATTATACACTACACTATAACTTAACTTTAACTATTTATGTCAATGTTGATCTATTTTAAATAGCACAATTTATTTCTATCACTAGCAATCCATGGTAAAAGATCACTCTGCTGAAAAATCAATAATCTTCTCACTGTCTGTCGCATACATATACCTCGGGTCTCTCCCCACTACGTTTCTCCAGCAAACGTCTAGGCGTTTCTAGAATAATGCTAGAAGGTGCCAGTAGTTTTCCAGCAAACAAATATATTCGCTTCTATTTCTCAATGTAATATAATTCCACAATCATTCTAAGCACCAGTAGAGCCGAAATGACTAGTTGATAGACTTAAATTCGCTACATTATCAATAAAGAATATAAATATTTCTATTTATGTTTTGAAATCAATAGAGATGTGATAACTGTTTACAAATTCACCGTACAGTATAGTATGGAATTGTTTGATTATGTGACGAATATACTATTACAGATACCGTTCAAATATTTCCGACTAAAAGAAAATGCATGTCCAAGTATTTTTCCAAATTGCCCAAAATATTTAGGCGTCTCTAAGAAAACAAGGAAATCTCCTATAAAACAGGATGGATCTTTGAAAAAGCCCAAGCTGTGCAAAAAAGAGAAAGATATTAAAATGTAGATAGAATTCATCTTTCATTTATTCGATCAAAATAATTTTTAATTCTTAGTAGAAGACACGTGAACGCTAGAAATCAATTTAAATCCAAAGCAAAACTTGGATTCAGAGGACTTGTAAGTATTTTTTCATTTGAAAATTTGTTTTCAATGTTATTCTAATAGAAATGAATTTTATCCAGATTCAAGCTAACTTCTAATGATATATGGTACGGAAACGTTCAAGTTCCCAATGAATATTAGTCGTTTAATAAAATTTTCAAAAATAATACAAATGGAAAACAATTGCTTTTTTAGAATTATCCATTTTTTGAATATTCCATGGCACAGCACTCCACATATTTCACAGTTCTTGTGTGAAATTTTTATTTATGTGATTTCTTCTTTATCTTGTCAGCCGTGCAATCGGCATTTGTGCCCGATAGATGGTGTTGTTTGTAATTTTCTCTACAGCGCACCTTTTATCGTAATGAGTTTATACACTCTAGGATCCAAGTCTTGATTATCTTGGGCTTGGCTATACTGTACTAAAGAGTCCTAATAAGGACGAAACATATGTTTACAGTTGCATCCCCGATCTAAGATGATGGTGACTTCAGCCCCTACTCTTAGGTTTGAATTTTCTATGGAAAACAATTTATTCTTGGAATTATTCATTTTTTGAATGCTCCATAGCACAGCACCTCACATATTTCACAGTTTTTGTCTGAAGTTTTGATTTATGTAATTTCTTCTTCAATAATACATATGTTGTTTTCACTAAGTTTTCCTTGCATGGAAACGACATATCCATCGAAGATAAACAAATTTTCATCAATGAGATGTTGGAGACAAAATACTTTGTTTTCAGAAAGGAATACAAAAATGAACGGAATTTTCCCATAAATATCATGGATGTACGCAGTTTAGGAGATTTTCGTTATTATTTTCTTCTGGTATATAAGAAATTGTTTGTGTATATTTTCTCAATTTTATTACGCTCATTGTTATATAAAATATTCATAAAATTGTTTATGTATCTGTTATTCATAATTAGAAAAGTCTTATCCAAAGAAACGTTCATAAAACATGTTTCTTAATATTGCACTTTTTCATTGCAGATTTTAATGGATAGGAATGTTGATTTTCTTTCACTTTTGCCTTTCATTTAATTAATAATAAAGTATTTAACGTAATAAAAATATTCAATATATCTGGCAATTGTTTTTTATTGAAAAAAAATTCAAATATAATCTTATTTCTGTATATGAACCATGCAAAGCTGGGCCCGCTCTCGCTATCTCTCTCACGTCTGCCGCATTACATTTTAGGCTTTATGTTTTCCAACTAAGTGTCCGCTCCTCTAGTATTCTCCTTCGTGTTTAGAACGTTTTCTATTTTCCGACAACTTTCTAGGGAATTCTAGGGATTTTCCTCCACATTTTTCCGTTGCCAACCTTTGAATTTAACATTGTCTTTGTTTACCCCTCCAACCTTTTTTGCGGTTAAGTTTGCTTAATTCTGAAGTGTGTTTGTTCTTGAGCTTGTCGTGGTTTTCATATTATAAAATGGTATACAATTTCACAAGAGATACTGTGAAAATTCTAATCTTATTGTACTTCTAGTTTTACAGAAACTTGCAAGAAACACAATTCAAAAATTAACGACAGAAAAACGACAACTGATATTCAGGTTGATACAATTGGATTCTTCACAATAAATTGATGGAAATCTTCACGCGTATCGGAACGAACAAACATTTTACTGCTTGACAATAAATTCACGGAGAAATTCAGAGACAACTTCATGAATATCTTCATCAATAAATTGAATCGTGTAATACAGGCATAATACACAAAACAAACAAAACTGGTCTTATTTGTAAGTGTTGTTGAAATAGTTGGTAGGTGGAGATTTCCGCTGTAATTCTTAGATAATTCTACGTCCCTGATGGGAAAATTTAGACATGAGTGGAATATTCATGGAAGTTTTTTGAATCAATTGCCAACCGGGTGTCACTCTTGGTAATGTGTTTCACAGAGCGTACCGCTCTTTTTCCTCCCTTGCTACGCCAATGTTATCATGCCTGAATTATTAACTGTAGTTTAATTCTTTTCATGATATTTATGTACATCATTTTATGCTTCACAAAAAGATCCCATTGACTCTCTGCTATCTTTTCTTGGATAAAATCTTGAGTTCAGTTGCACAGTTTTTGGTTTATCTCAAGCGTAGCTTGATAATAATATCAGGAACAATAGTCATGTAGGTGAATGAGCTATGCGAAGGATCGACCGAAGCCAGATAAATTGGGTCTATAGATCTTCATTTAACTAACCAAATTCAAAACTTCCCTGAATGACATTTTCTTCAATCAATGAAGACTTCCTGATCGATGAGATATATTAGAATGTTCCTCTATTACAATTGATCAAGTGATCAATTTCATTAAGATATATTCCTTTCTATCATTTATATATCCTACTGAAATTCCAATAAGAAAAGTTGAAAGAATAAAACCCTGATCCGAATTCATTAAATATTTTAGTAGCAAGAGTTAGTTCAAAGTTCATAGTTATGACGTACTAGTGACCACTAAATTAATTTATTAGAGTATAATACTGAACTAGTTAGTCACAATGGAAGAGCTTAAATAAATTTCACTTGTCTACAATTTATCATTACCGTCTATGGTTATGACGAAGCAATTACAAAAACATCTTAATTTAAAGTCAAGGCGAGAGTTGAAGATGATAAAGTCTTGTAGTAAAAAAGTTAAAAATAGTTGCTTCACTGCACATCCGTTACTTCATATTAAGGCAATTTATTTGAGGTTGAGCTCTAATCAATTTAAAAAATATTGAATGGAGGCAACTAATTTATTAATTGAATTTCAGGTCATTACTCATAGACAGATGCTATACGATTACTAAGCTTTTGTTGTCGTTCTGACTTATTGTGTTTGTGTCCTACAAAATGAGTTTTGACAAAATTATGGCAATGTTTGTGTTGCAGTTATTGGATTCTCGCTATTATTAGGCATTTTCATCATTATTTTTTCATGAATAATTTGGTAGATCACTCTTCTTTTGGAATCAATGAATTGATAACCGCATTTGATTACTAAAAGCAAGAATTTTCTTCTTGCCGAGTCCAATTCAAAAATAAGAAATTAATGAAATGAAGCCAGCCCATCAAATATCAGGATATTAGAATATCTAATCTTAGTGCGTAAAGTGATGCTCACGGTGATATGTAAATCATATTCATGATGTTTTTTGGATTAAAGAAATTTTGTCAATGTCACTTCTCGCAATGCACAGTAATATTGATCTCAATATTCAGCACACAATCAGAATCAATTGATTAATAGTGAACATAAATACGAATACAGAATGTAGGATGATAGGAAGTAGGAGAGGAACTAAGAGAGGAAGGATTGAGGAAAACGATCAAAAGGAAATAAACGGATACTGTTCCATTTTGGTACTTGACGCATCGCTTTTTCCGATTTTCAGATTCATGCTATTTGAAAAAATTGGGAAATATCGCTTCCTCGTTTTCTCACATCTGTTTTTGTTTCTACTATAAAGCAGTTGATAGCTACCAATAATTGATCGGGAAGTTTTATTTATTGGAAATTGAAGATGAATATCCACCTTGTTTTCTTGATTGTGAGTTTTTGTGAATTTTGTTTCTTCCAGGCATTTTTGGCAAATTTCACCCAAAACTTTTTCAGCTATAAATAGAGCTGATAGAATTAGGACGATAAGACCCAAGAGCACGTATACACCTCAAATACATACAAAGTGAGTCACTCAAATTAGATAAGAATATAGGATATATTTTTCTTCACATTTGTGTGTTGTCATCATTAGATCAAGTATTACATAAATTAATTTAAAAATACGATTTGGTTGTGAATTATTCTACATGAAGCTTACGATTTATAACTAGTAAGTACATCTCTCCACTATTCCAATAGATTTTTGTATATTTATATATCCAATGATGTACAAGTGAGTCACGTGATGTCCACGTCCGATTCTGAGAGAAATGAATAATCTAGGAAGACGTACTCGTGAATAAAGCTCTAAGAGAAATTCACCAGGCAATGTATATGAAACATTGGTCTCTTGTTGAGACGGTATTAATTTAACCTTAGAACATATAGAGCGATGTATTGAGTTTTAGAAATTACAATTTAGATTTTCATTTCGAAAATAAATGAGATATCAGAGACAGATTGGAGCAAAATTGTTCATATATTCTAGACACTATTTTTAATAAACACTATAAAAGGAATACTACCTAAACTAGAGTCTTTGATCAGTTATTTTTGCCCTAATTTTGATAGTTCATCTATCAAAACTTGTTTGGATCTTTCTAATTTCGTACTTATTCCAATGAAGGATTCCAAACTCAATTCAAAGTCCTAGATAGAAGTAGAATTCGCTAATCCAGAATTAGTGAGTGACAAGAAACTTTTTGGAAACTCGGCTTTGAATGTAGATACATTTGTCATGGAAAAATTCCTTGTTCCATTCTTTACTTCAATCTCATTTTGAAGTACTTGGATTCAATAATCGCAAATGATAAATTTTTATCTGTTCGCAATATTCCAAGAGTTCTTACTCTGTACCTGTAAGTGCTTTTGCTCACTTTGCTCTTTTTGTGACGTACATGTGTTTTAAGACAAGTGCAAATCAGGAGAGAATGTGCAATGACGACAAATGAAGATTCCGCAGGACTAAAAGCGGAGAAGTATCCTCGAGGAGTAGTTCCAAGTGGTTTCAAAGGGTCGAAAGATTTCTGAAGTGCACATCAAACGCTATTTAGAGTGAATCCTACCACAATGAACCTAAATGGTGAATAGACGCTTTGTCTGATGTGTTAATTCCCTCTATACAGAGAATAAAAAGGGATTATTGGGGTTCTTTTTCAGAAGATACTCCTAATCTTGATGATAAACATTTATTGGACCTGTAGCGTCATATTGATTCTATAACTTCAGAGCAACTTTGAAATCAAAGTTTTGTATGAATATTGAAGTACATATTTGCAAGAAACTTCTCCATACAAAGAAACTTCAAAAAGCATGATTTATCGGTAGTTCGAATTGTTTTCCAAGAATACAAGCCCTTTGGATATATATAAGTGGAGATTTACGAAACCACGGACAAACCAATGAAGATTCCTCTAGTAATATAATTTTTAATTTTTTTTTTATTATTATCAAAATTATTCTGTCACTCTGGGAGCAAGGAGTAAACTGAACTATGGATTCAGGGGCATTCAGAGATTGAAGGAAATAAGGCAGCTGATCGCCTAACCAAGGATGGGACAGGATTATCCGTTATTGGGTGAGAGTCTGCTTGAAGAAGGCTTTCTCACTATGAGCAGGAAAAATATCACGACTCATGGCAGGACTTATAACGGGTCACTATAATGACTAAATATCTACGCACATTGAGATTGAAACAGGAATCAGTAGATAATGAATGGACTCTAGTTGAATAGTATGAATTATCTAGAACTATCTCATGTTCGAAATTTACATATTTGGAAGCTATTGAAATTAAAATTTCAAAATGATATCTCATAACTAACAACATGAAGTGAAAGAAATGAATGTCTAAATTCTTTGCGAAGATTTGGACCATAATACAAAAATTTATTGCTAATAAAAACAAAAGGATAGATGAACATCTGTCTAAACCTTTCTAAACTGTTGGTGTGTATACTCGAAGAAAATAAATGGTAATAATTCAGTCTACTTAGGTATTAAAACAAGGACAGCAGTGAGACTGTGTATTTCTATGAAACAGTGCATAATAGGTAGCGTTAGGTTTTTAGAGTAACATATAACGTACCAATACAGAAACTCATTCAGATCGAACAATTATTTGATTTATTAATTCCCAAGATTTCGCAATTATTGATCCTAGGGTATCTTATTGAAATCGCTTAATTTTGTTGCTATGATTTGCACTTATAGTCAAACAGTATTTCCTGAAACCTCATTTGTTCTTTCATTTTATGTATGATGATTTCTCATTCCACTCTTCTTAAGTGCATGATTTTTTCATAATTCGTGTTACATGAATCTACAAAATTCAACTAAATTACAAATTTCATACCTGAAATAACACTCTATTGAATTGCACACACACATAGATATAAATCACGATTTTTCCTCAAAATGAGGTTGACATGGATCTCAGTAATCATTTTTCCCCAGAAACTTCAACCTAAACATACCTCTTTAACTCAATCCACACTCTTAATGCATGATTTGGACTTTGGTAGTGTTGGTTGAAAGACATCGTCTTTTCTATCCCAAAGTGTATTTCTTATTGCGAAAACGCTCAAAAGAGTACGTAATTCAGTGAGAAGAAAACGGCCTGATTTTTTTAAAACTGGTGACTGGGTACTGCTTCATGACAACGCACCTACAAAATAATCACGATTTTTTTTTTCATATTTTCTGGTGAGTAACAAGATCTTCGATTAACTCCAGCTGCTATACAGCTTGTTACGACGATGAACATTTATAGCTCGAAAAACACTCCAGAAGAAATTTTTTGATGGGCCAGAGGAGATCATGAAAAACGATGGAGCAGCTATTAACAATTGGGTGGAATCAATATAAGGGGTTCTTCCAAGAGTGAGGAAATTGCTAGAGGGGGCTGTATTTTCCAGAGGTATGTATCCTTGAAAACCAACGTCCAGATGACCAACATCATTTATACCTCTTGCAACAGCTTAAAGTCGATTACTTCCTAGACAGAGCCCGTACTTGAGTTCCATTAGTGAATCAAGCATTTTCCTATACATAAGTTGATATAAATTTCAGTGACGAATCATCAGCAGAAATTTTTATTTTTTTCTCATTCATACAACATGTACCTTTAACCATTGAGAATAACTTTGGTGATTCTGATAATGTATTTCTCTAACACTGTCTTGGAATTTGCATCTTCCATTATCAAAAATTATGTTGGAACAAGTAACATTCAGAAACATCGTTGAGAATATTTTCGTACGACGATTACAATCATTAATTCATAATTTTTGACGAATCAGAAACTCTTAGTTCAGATTAACGATGATTACTGCCTCAAAATTCATATATTCATCTCTGGTTTTGCATTTGACGTTACATAATTTTTTTAAGTTTCGTCGGTAATATTAGTGAGTTTCCAATATCTTGTTAGAGAAAGTATAGTCTACAACATGTTTAGAAGGACGAACTCCACACTTGCAAACCGTAATCCGAGTCGAAGGCAGGAATTAAAAGCTTCTCATTCGTATGGAATGAAAGCCATTCTAATACCTATTGTAGAATACATGTACTATTCTTAGTCTTAGCCTGAACATGTTTGAAGTATGAAAAAACGATCAATATGTTCAAGATTGTAGATGTTCTTCAGAAAATCAACTATTGTATTCAAAACTTTCTCCTTCCAATCACTCCAAAATGCACTAGAAGAGTAGCTATTCTAGGAAAGTATTATTTAGAATTTTGATTAAAAAATATGGAAATGGATGAATTGTATTGATCTAGGCATGTTAATAAATGCCGAATAGGGGATTGTTTGAATAAATATATGTCGATGAAATTGAGAATGTACTTAATAATAATGATTTCATATTTGAATAATAGAAGATAACTGAAAAAAAACTGAACTCTGTTATTAATTACTATCACGAAACTCGGACAATCCAACATATCAACTGCGAACAGCAAGTATTTCCAATCAATATTTTATCTGTTCTATGATAGTCCTTCCAATAGAAACATTCAATTTTTTGAGTTTGAGTGAGTGAATTCAAAACTTATACCTCAAGTTCAAAGAATCTACATTGAACGGGAAATTCTTAGGATGAACACACCTATCCATATCTTATGTTCACTACGTTGTCCATGAAATACTAAGATATGAAAGACATGCTGCATTCCTTCAATAAAAACGGGAAAATAATAATAGTACTACCTATCTACGTATTGATTATCTTTTTTATTACAACAATTTTTGGTAACAATGAATCATCAATGGAAAACGAAACCGTGATGAAACAATTCCAATCTACCAGAGAAAAATGCCAACCTCTCGCATACAATAAACAAAGAACTGGAAAATAATCAATGACACAACTAATAACAAATAAAAAAACAAAAAAGGAATAACAACGGCTGTATTGTTGTTTAGTCACGAGCGAAACGAATTACAAACTCTGATCTTTTGACTGGCTCGGCCTATTTGATCTGCAGTATTGCCTATATGAACTAGGGACATTAGTTTGTTTTCCAGGTATGGACTAACTATTTTTCTCAGAAAATAGAATCTATTTTATACATTCATAAAAATTCACTTGATTTATCTGACAGATTCTATCTCATTGTTTGTAAATTTCACATAGATTGTATTTGTAAATCTAGGTGCTGGGATGCTGCAAAAAATTTTGATTTATGCTCTACTTACGGTAACGACATGATTTGAAAGGGTAATTTTGTTCTACCATCAGGAAATAATGTAGTTCTTACCTGAAACAAAACATACATATCATTATTGTAAAATAAGCTATTTCTAAGTTCAACATTTGATTCATATTGATATGGGTAATAACGCTGACTGGAATGGTAAATTTAAAACAATAATTAAGTTGATGGTTAGTTTTCCATTCCTAATTCTACAGTTTCGGTCCTACTTAGACTATCATCAGAAGTCATAAGTGAGTTAGGATTAGAAAAATATGAGTTTAGTGTCAAATCAAAGACATGATTCACCTATAGCTTTCAAAAAATGATGAAATGGCCACTCATCCAGAGACTTCGTCTCAGGGCACCGTAATGGTCAGTTATCACAATTTGAGGAACAAGTCTTTCTGTTTTCGATTCAATACTGAACTTTTTGTTCTTCAAATCGAAACTCACGAATTCTTTTAACTCCTGAGTATGATATTTCGATATCTACATTCAATTTATATGTATCGATATAGTATATGTTTATAGTATAAAATTTGTGTCATATATACATTTATATCTTATGTACTTCTGCATCAAATACAAAAGCTCATAGTATAAATTCTATTATTAGGAACAATTTTATCAATATTGGATTCTATAAGAATAAAAGTCCGGACTTGATCTAGTTCATCTTCTTGAGTACAGGACCTAGCACAGTTTCTTCTTATAATTTTATTTATGTTAAAATCAAAAAAATTAAACGTTCGGACTTGGTCACAAAAATGTTAGAGTCCTTGGTAGATTTAGATTAGGTCATCATCTACATCATATAAGACTATTCTTGAGTACAGAGCCCAGTGCCAGTACAACTTCACAGAGGTACAATAAGTACTTCCTGTCGTCAGACCAGGTTACAGATATTTCACATAATAATACTTATGATCCTTGTATCAAAATATCTCATGGTATGATAGATTATCTCATCCAAGATTTTTTTATTCTAAAATTGTAAACTTCTGTGCAAGTTTGTTCAAGAACTCTTTTGATTAGAACTGTTTCAACTCATCTGATAAAATACTAATCTAAAAACCTAGATATGAGAGCTAGAGTTTTTTCTGAATTATCTTGAATGAAGCAGTTGAATACTGGCCTAATAATGTTGCTTTTTATTCTGGTTTCAATAGTCTATGTTTCCGAACTCATAGAACTAAGACTAGGAAAACATTTATCTAAAAATATTCAAGACTGAGTGAATGAGCACTTTTTAATCTTTTCAGAGATCCAATGATGATAGGTTTACAGAAATTAATATGAAGAGATCATAAAGAAGAAATCACATATATAATAATTTCACACAAAAAATTGTGAAATAATGTGAAGTGCTATGGAACATTCAAAAAATGAATAATTCTAAAAAAGAATATTTCCATAGAAATTTCAAACCTAAGAGTCGGGGCTAAAGCCACCATCATCTTAGATCGGGGATGCAACTGTAGACATATGTTTCGTCCTTATTAGGACTCTTCAGTACAGTATAGCCAAGCCCAAGATGGTCAAGACTTGGATCCCAGAGTCTAAAGACTCATTGCGATAAAAGATCGGCAGCAGCATTAACTGCTGACAACACCATCTATCGGGCACGATTGACGCCTACGCGACGGACAAGATTAAGAAGAAATCATATATATATAATAATTTCACACAAAAAATTGTGAAATAATGTGAAGTGCTATGGAACATTCAAAAAATGAATAATTCTAAAAAAGAAAATTTCCATAGAAATTTCAAACCTAAGAGTCGGGGCTAAAGCCACCATCATCTTAGATCGGGGATGCAACTGTAGACATATGTTTCGTCCTTATTAGGACTCTTCAGTACAGTATATATAGCCAAGCCCAAGATGGTCAAGACTTGGATCCCAGAGTCCAAAGACTCATTGCGATAAAAGGTCGGCAGCAGCATTAACTGCTGACAACACCATCTATCGGGCACGATTGACGCCTACGCGACGGACAAGATAAAGAAGAAATCACATATATAATAATTTTACACAAAAAATTGTGAAATAATGTGAAGTGCTATGGAACATTCAAAAAATGAATAATTCTAAAAAAGAATATTCCCATAGAAATTTCAAACCTAAGAGTCGGGGCTAAAGCCACCATCATCTTAGATCGGGGATGCAACTGTAGACATATGTTTCGTCCTTATTAGGACTCTTCAGTACAGTATAGCCAAGCCCAAGACGGTCAAGACTTGGATCCCAGAGTCTAAAGACTCATTGCGATAAAAGGTCGGCAGCAGCATTAACTGCTGACAACACCATCTATCGGGCACGATTGACGCCTACGCGACGGACAAGATAAAGAAGAAATCACATATATAATAATTTCACACAAAAAATTGTGAAATAATGTGAAGTGCTATGGAACATTCAAAAAATGAATAATTCTAAAACAGAATATTTCAAGATCAGATCTTGATAAAATTCCTTCTAAAAAAAATTATCTTTTCTTACAGTTTTACACTCAATATTCTAGAAGATATAGTCGGAGCCCGATATTTTGTCACTCTTTCTAATTGTGAAAGCAATTCTGCATTTCAGCGATTGATAAGCAATAGAATCGATAATCATTAACACTTAATAATTCATATATTTATCCATGATACATTTTGTGAACTACTTTTTTTACAAAGAAGATTAACCAAATGGAGGAAAGTAGCAGTCAGTTCAATTCAATCTCGATCGAGTCCACAGGAATTAAAAATTGAAGAACTAAATTAGGTCCGCGGTAACTGACCTACGAAACTATAAATTTCCCTACGGGAAGTTGCGATCAAAGACAGTCATGAATTTGCAAGCGTACTTCGATCGCCTACTGCTCTAAAGCCAACAAGATCTGCAGTGCACCGGAAACGACATAGAGAACATTGTATGTGGCGACATGAAAACAGAGGAAGACACGATTTTACGAAGACCAGTGGTTTCTTAGATCAATTTTTAGTATAAATCATAAATTTGGCTCGGGTAACAATAGCCGAACTTTGCTCTGTGCCTGTGACGTCACGTGTGGAACGTTATCACTTAAAAACTTTCTCACTTTTTAACTCTTTAGAGAATCATCAAGCTAGAAACTTTTAAATCAATACAACCATCGAACAAATGCTAGCGCGGCTGCTTCGAACACAAGAATCAAGACGGGCTATGATGCGGTAACACGTGCAAGATGCTGCAGAAACTATGAGTTGTGCGAGAGAGCTCAGTGGTATACGTACAAAGGGGGCACTTCACACCACCACACTCGCGACCTTTTGTCACATAAAGTTGTAGAGCTTGTATCATCATTTTCATTGAACCAACAGAGAAATATGTTATCTATTTTGAGATCTTCTGTCGCAAATTGTTCATTCAAAGGCTACTATCCTTTTGTAGGAAATAAGTAACTTATAATTTCAACTCTCGAAATATTTTAGAGCTTCTAAGAAATAGTTCTTGTGATAATCACTTCAATTGCATTGTTCTGTTTCTTCCAGAGAAATATATTCTCCCTAGTCAACAGGAATACTCACCTATATAATATACTCCGTCATGGAATGATAATCATTTCGTCCCACTATAAGTGCAACATAGTAAAAACATTTGATTAAATAGTCTGTTCAGATATCTTACAATTCAGGAGATACTGATTGCAATAAATATGGTTTATTCAGATTCAGATGTTCGGAGCATGGTCTTCGATAGTGTTGCCACGAGACTCGAGACCAGTCTCGGTCTCGTCTCGTCTCGCTTCAAAAAGTCGAGACCAGACCACAGAATGGGTCTCGAGCTGAAAGTCGAGATCAAGACGAGACTAAAGTCACGTCTCTGCGAGAGTCTCGCGAGACTCTCGACGAGACTTATATTATAATCACTTTAAATTAATTTCAAAGTCAAATCCCATAAAGTACTGTGCGGCCGCAGCAGATTTCATATGATGAGATTGTGCAACAGGACGAATCCTGATACTAGCACAACACATTCAATTTCCCAGAAAGTATTGACATAATGGAAGAAAATATTATAATACTTTCATTGATTTTCACTGGAAATACGTTACATGAATCGACTCTTATAAGATTCGTAGTTATATTCCTGTATCTCATCTAATTTCATTCAAAATTATATCAGACTGGGCCATAGGAAGAGAAAATCAATTCTATTCATCCATAAATTCTTAGTAATTTGAACCATATATCTCGTTATTTACAGTCAATAACATAACCTCATTTGAAAATTAGAGTTTTCTTCATCCACCTCTGAATTTGGTCGTTTACACATCGCAAACAATGTGTAAACTGAGCATGTAGGCCTCTCAGACCTACCATCAATCCATATGAACGCTTTAGTAACCTGAATTTAGCTTATGAATTCATATTAAGAATCGTAGAAGAAATATCATGTGGCTTGAAAAAACACATGTGCAAACTAGCATTATTCAATTCGGAATAGTATATTCTGCAACAAGTTTGGAATGAAGCTTATTCAGCATGAGTGCCAAAAGCTTGTAGCACGAGCCATAAACGAGTGTGACGAATTCACGAGTGCTGAATAGCCATTCCAGACATTTTTCAGACCATACTTTCTCTACGACCATAAATTCGGCAATTTACAGGGAAACAGAAAATTATGAACTCAGAAACATAGACACAACCAAAACTCCTGAAGTTATTATTTAATTTAAGTTGATTTGATATTCCTACTAATTGTTATAACTGATGAATAGATGCAGCGCGATAGAATATCAAATATAAAATACAATATAAGTCAACAATGACATAGCCTCAATATTATTTGGAATCTGTATTACCGACATGTCACTGTGACATATGCTTATTCTTATTTGAAAATTGAATTTTCATCATTTTAAACTGAATTATATCAACTATATCAGTTCTAGAATAGATATCAATTAATAAGATAGCATTTTTTTGTATTTTATAAATACCATAAACGTGTAATACTTGTGTTGGAATGAATATTCTAACACAGTATGATAGAATTGAATCATTCCGTAATTAAAGTCAATATCAGAATGTTGATGTTCTATACTGGTCGTAAAAAATATTTTTTGTAACTCAGCGATTCTTGACTTGAAATATGTGGCACCAACCTCGTCAAAATGCTAAGGTTCAAACAATTGTTACATAAAACTATTACCTTTTCATTATCTCGAATTCTCGTGGCTTCAGAAGTCCTGTTCTAATTCATAGAGACAGCTTGGAGACAGATCGCAGTCATATCATAGTTACATTTATAGGGACTTGAATATTGTATGTTGGTGCAAACAATATGATCGACCAATTTATGCTAACAATAAGTTAAGAACGATGTTTCAAATCAGATTCAATTCATGTTTAATCTTCTTCCTGATTTATTATTGATTATGATTGTATAATTTTTTCCTATTATTACTATTTTATGACATACAAGCTAAGGAAACTGACTCGACTCTGTCTCTTACTTCTAGAAGACTGTTTCCAACGAAGATGACATTGAATCACTTCTATAATTGTCCGATAGGTGGTACATGTGTCAAGAGCCTATGAAATGACGTAAAAAGATAGTCTTCACAAATTAGAACTGAGCCCCAGAGCGACTGTCGGTATTGTGAATTTGACGTAGGCTGTACGCAAGCGCATTGTATGTTGATCATGTGATCATAACTTCCAAAGCGGCTCAGCAAGGTGAAAATAATTGTGTAATGCGCAGAATTCAAGAGACTTTATTTGTAGCGTAGTGTTTTTGTGCTTCAACGATTGTGAAATGAGCTAGAAGCTTACGTCTGGGGTTTATGAGCAAGCTATGAAACATAACTCTGCGCACCAAACATACAAATACATTTTTTGGGTAGAATCCATAGCAAATAATAATCAGGTGAAACAAATTGATTTCCGCATGTAAGAAAATGTAATTTTGAAAAATCATGGCGAGACTCGAGACCGAGACGAGACTGAGCTAGGCGAGACCAGCTCGAGACCGAGACGAGACTGAGCTAGGCGAGATCAGCTCGAGACCGAGACAAGACTCACTGAAGTCTCGTCTCGTCTCGTCTCGTGGCAACACTAGTCTTCGAAAGTTATGGAATGAGCTTTGGTATGTAAGGAAAGTAAGAAATCACATTTTTTGGTAACAAATCTTGCAAGAGCTAGAGATATAACGGAAAGATCACAAGCATCAATATGAAAAATTTACTTCATACTACTTCATCCTAAAAGAATAAACAGTAACATGCTATTCTCACATCATCAATATCTTTTAACATTCCCTACTTTACTATTAAATAATCCTTTCAAAATTCACCAATTTAGTACGGAAAAACTCTATCTTCCACAAAACTTATATATTCACTACTTCAAGGACTTATTCTTCTCCCAAATGAGTCAAGTATAGTAAGGTACCTTGAAGTTTTGGCGATAAGTTTAGATCATGTTGTTTCAGAATAAAGCGCGCCAAACTCTTCCTGGCAGAGCACAGAAATAGTTTTTCCCGTACTGATATCTCTATCAATGATCAAGATAGCACTAGGTTTTATATGTACTAAAATTTGACAGACTACTTTCGGCAGCTTTGGAAGATCATGGAACAAAAAAGGATCAAAATTTGTGTTAACTGAAAATATCATGCTCATCAATAAAATATGTGCAGCCTCTTTACAGTTTAATCAGAAGCGCGAAAAGTACCAATTCAATAATACGCATTTCGATATTGGCAGCACATATTTTTGATGATGAATTTCTACACCTCTGATCTATTAGCACAAGTTTCATTCTTCTGTTGTTGAGACTTTAGAGGACTCTCCAAAATACTAGGAGTGCCATTTTAAACAGTGGAAAAGCTACCAGTACGTTCTGTCATAAATGATTCGATGCAGTTGGCTTTTCTACCTACACTTCAGACTTCAGTGAACAGTTGATTTCAAAATTACACGAGCGATCGGAAAAGGCTTCCCAAGCCTATTACTTCAAATACGTATGAAAAAAATTCTGTACAGTTTTTTATCTGATTTTTCAACATAAATTAATCTTTAGGAAAAAAATGAGAATTAGGGCTTCTGTTGGATTGATAAAAAAAAAATATTTCATCCGCAACATTTTCATTCAAAAACGTTCTCAACTATAAAAAATAAAAAAATGTTATATGTATACAGTAATTCTATTAGGAAAACAGAAATGGGTATGTTCAAGATAGGCGCGACACAATACAAGGGGCAGTTAAACTTGGTTATTGGAATGCAGAAATGCATTTGTGGTATTAGTGGGATCAATGAATATTGAATGTATACTAACTAATTAGGACAGGAGCACTGAAGGCACTTTTCACGAATCTTTTTTTTTTTGTTTTGTGCTCGTATTCTGCATAATTTCTACGTAGAAGAGTTAAAATTTATTATACTTTGTAGTAAAAGATTGGATAAAATCCAATCATGAACAAATCATACTCATGAATATATTTTATTGGGTTAAAGTTGTGTATAGAAAATCATTGAAAGCCCAACATTCCAACAGCAAAGTGTTGCCTTTTTCATGTGTGAAATGTATGATTGATTAACAAACAATTGACAAGACAACAAAAATATACGAAAAGTGACTAGACAAGTTTGAAATATCAATTTCTAGGATTGAAGAGCTCTGCTTGTGGTTTAACTTATATATAATCCAATGTCCACAAGACTTCAGAAGACATAAATAGAGGTCTACATGGAGTGATTGTTAACTCCTTGTAGTTCTAGGTCAATCTGGCTCTATTTTTTCTGGTTTGCTGCACAAATGAACCATCCACGGATGTTCAGAGGGTAGTGATTAGGTAACACTTGCATAGTAGATTTGTAGATAAAAATTACTCGAAATTATGAACAAATGATTGGTCGCCACGATCGATTAAGCTCATAACCGATATTCAAATTGAAATTATTTGGCTATTTTTGAAATTTCTATTGCTTCTCTTATCAGCATCTTGAACCAATTGTTCTCTTCAGCCAGAAGCTTCGTATTCTTGAGTTACTGAAGAATTATATGGTATTGATCTTCAATGAAACATATTTATTGAAAAATGAGTTCTGAAAAGTATTTTCCTTCATAATATATGAACCAAACTGCTAAAGAGAAGATAAAGATCAGAGATGGACATGTGAAATACGTCACGTATTATACTAGGTTTTCTACATGTGAAAAAAACCTTTTTTTTCCATCGAATAATTTTCCCACTTTTCACGTGAAAATATAAAATATGTAAATAACCGCGAATTGAAGCCAACTTTCCTTGTGATGCTCACAATCTTATTGGATTTAGATATAAAAATGTATCATTTGAGACATAAACGGTTCACATTGGCAATAATTTGATTTTCTTGGACAAAAAGTCGGGTTATGTTTCTTTTTCAACAATCGAGAGAAAAGGTTAAGTTGAGGACAAAGCTGTCAGTATGTATGGAATTGATTTTCAATCATGTTGCTGAATTTACAGTCCTTGGCCGTCCTCCTAGACCTGACATATTGATTTTTAATAATATTTACAATTCACAAACTTGTTTTTGAGGAATGGAGTATTCAACCTATAAATTTGACGTTTGGAAATTGCATCTTTCGGCAGAATGCAGAGCTAAAATTTTAAATTTTTCACGTTTTCTGCATTATTTACATGAGGTTCATATTTTTCACACTGTAAACGTGATTAGTTACTTTTGTATTAAGTGTGCGAAGTGATTGTTTTTTTTGTTGCGCGTGAGAATGTCAATTTCAACCGAGACCGTAAGGTCTAGGTAACAAATTCATTCGAAAGCGCAACAAAAAGTACAATCACTCCGCGCACGGAATACAAACAATATTTTTTCATCAACTGTCAAAAAATAATTGATCGACAATGATTATTATTGTTTTAATCAGTAAAATATAGGAAAAAAGTACAAAATAGAATTAATTTGCAGTCACCTGGTAATTATAACTAGAAGAATGCACAATTGTTGTTTGATAAATAAAGAACTGTCAAAAATTAATTTTTATATTCAAGAATAAGTAGTTTTGTGTTCGAATTCATATATCTTTTCTGTTAAATACCTCTTTGTTACTATCCTTGTAGCATTACTAAACTGAATTATATTAGATTGGGTGTGCAAAAATTGGATTTATGTTTTTACTAGTGAAAAAATCACGAACTTTGCGTATCCATAACAATACAAAAATATCATGTTTTTTTGACAGTTGGCGAAGAAAACATTTTTTACACGTAAATGCCCATCTCTGATAAAAATGCAAATCTTATTTTCATATAGAATATAGTATTACTGACGTCAAAAAAGTTAGCACCCCCACTCTGCGCAAAATGAAAAAAAAGTAGCCTATAATTTAGGACTAATTGAGGACTAATTTGTACCCAAAAAATTAGAATTTGTATCCACGCACTTTGGCCATAAAATCAATTTGAAAAGTGGGAGTGCCAGCTTGAGTAAAAGCTGGCACCCCCACATTGGTCAATCGAAAAAAAAGTCAGCTTACTATAAAGAACTAATGTAGGACTAATTTGTAACTAACAGGATTTTTTGAAAAAAAAAATAAAATTTTCATAACAAATTGATGAAATTTTTTTTTTCCAAAAATCCTGTTGGGTTCAAATTAGTCCTAAATTAGTTCTTTATAGTGAGCACCCCCACTTTTCAAATTGATTTTATGGCCAAAGTGCGTGGGTACAAATTCTTATTTTTTTGGGTACAAATTAGTCCTTAATTAGTCCTAAATTATAGGCTACTTTTTTTTATTTTGTGCAAAGTGGGGGTGGCAACTTCTTTGACGTGTATTAGTGATCGGATGGCTATCAGGATGTTTAATCTTTTTTCAGAGGAACCATGAGATGCATTTTCTAATATTTTGACATTTGTGAGAGGTACCTACATGGGAGCTGATGGTCCAATATGTTTTCTCAAAAAAACTCCAGCAGGATTTATTTATTGCTTGGACTCACAGGCCTTATTCGACCGCTGGAAAGCTAATGAACTGCAAATTTAAGTTTTATTTCATAGTAAGAGTCTCTGCCAAGGCTGATTTTATCACGAGGCCAACAATAGGAAGTATTACTGACGGAAGTGATGACGAGATTAACCATATCAAAAGTTTTTGGCTTTTATACTATTTGATCAGCATCTTGTGAACAACCACACTAAAATTGATAATCTGTGATTTCACTTATCAAGATTCATAATTCAATAATTAGAGCCCAAGCTCATATAGAATTTCTTCCTTCCAATCACATAAGCTCTCATCAACCAGATATTGAGATGAATATGAAGATCAACAAGGATTTAAATTAGTACCAAACTGACTCTCAAATTTTCTCCAGAAAACATCGAAATCAAATTCTGTGGTATTTTCTGAAGTACATGATGTAGTACTAATTGATATCGTTCATTTATCACGGAGAGAACTGTTCTTTGTTCCCAAACTCGAATGTTCTCATAACGACCCAACTCGTACTCAATATTTGGATTCCGTACTTATATATGTAACACATAAACAAATTTTGAGAATAGGAGGCAGAGTGGATTAAAATGTATATTGTACATAAGTTTCCATTCTGGGAAACTAGACAATAACCTCGATATAATCAGAGTCTTGTCAAGTCTAACAGAATTTTTTTCATAACTTGGAGTCAGATAATATCTGACTCTGAACGTATAACTTACACTGCGAAAGAGATTGACTTTGAATTTGTCGAGAGTCCAGCAGATACCTGTCTTTTATAATGTAATCAACAAAATGTTCCACGTAGAGCTTACAGATCATCATTCGAAATTATGAAACGTGGAGAATATTCAGTCGATTGATATGTGGTTCTCACATGTGGAGTTAAATTTTGAAAACTATGCCCGATAGGCACTTGGACAACCATGATCCATTTCTTGCTTACAGCTATTTAGATTTTCATTTTGTATATTCATTCATATTTCTTCCTGGTATTTATCTATTCGTCATATTCAAATTCAAACAAATTGATTATGAAACTGTCAGAATATTTCACTATTGAATACATTGAATATTCTAGAATAATCAAGACACACGAATATCTTCAAAGTTGAATTACTCCACTCTTACAAACGATCCAGGAATAAAGTATGATGAACAACTTTTTCATTTGTGTGCGCCCATTATGTACATGTTTACTATTGCATTGTTTGCATATCGATGTTCAAGATTGTAATTTGTCATTATGGATCGTTAGTAGATTACCGAAGTAATTGAAGTTCCAAATCGTATCCTGGAGTAACATAATTGATTGATGGATATTTAGAATATAAATGAGCCAGGATCAATCAAATTGGAATGAATTGCATCTCGTAAGCCAACGTTGCAATAAATACTGAATATTTATCAGTATCCATTCCTATATATTTTAAAAATTTTCATGCTAAGAAATTGTACAATTACAAAAACCATAGGTAAATACAACATCGGCACATTCTTCATTTGTGTGAGAACAAGGCATTTTATCTGATAATCACAAGCAAAATTAAATTCTGTATCGGAATTATGTAGAAATCTATTAATTTTCAATACATTGCAAGTATTATGTCACATTTAAATGAAATTAATCCATTGTTAGTATTTCTGCGGCTTCATTTATTATCGAAGTTATGCCATTTAAAACTGGGACACCTTCTATGATTTGAGTTTTTGCCAGAAAATTCCATCGACAAACAATTTTGTCCCATGATTCAATACTAAAGCAATAGAATTATAAATACCAAAGTTGTTCCCATCAGAAAAATCTAAAATCAAATAGAAATCAGGCTGTTTTTCCAAAGAAAATTTGAATCCTAAATATTACGAAACATCAGATTAGCTCTCAATTCTATCTCGATAAATTCTATGAGAGGCTACAATGCTTGAACTCATCAAAAAAAAAAAAAAAAGAATAAAAATTAGAACAGTTGAACAGCACATTGCAAACCTATCGTAACATATAAAAGTGGAACTATGATGTCACTTCACTTCATTGTTCTGGACATGCTAATCCAAATGACAAATCACAAAGTTATGGATCAACTATGATGTCATTCTTGGCTCATAGCCAGAGATCTATTCGTTACTGTGTTAGAAATGAACGTGACAAATTAGCGAATTTCGAATGTTCTACCTCCATATGTTGGGTCTAAAGTTCGCCGATTAATTTCATAGCCATTTTGGGAGAACAATAAAAAAGTTCAAATGAGCTTAGTAATCATTGAATTCAGAATTGAAATTATTGTGAAGAAAAAAAAACTGGTTTTTGGAGAGTTATCAAATGTGGTAAGGAAATTCAAAGTTATGTGGCATTCTTCAACTCATATGAAATTTGAGGATGACTCAATAAATCATGAGTGAAAAGCATTTTCATGCACAATGTTCACTCTCTTTCACATTCATCCTCAATTTGAATTTTTCATGATCTTCATGTCATCGAGAAAGTCTTTTTCCAGCTGATCTTATGAATAAGTTTTATTCCACGGCTTGTAGCCCCTTTGCTTTTTCTTTTTGATGTGTCCTCATGTGAACGCGCACTGAAAAGAAGCGAAATGAAGATTCTCCTGTAAAAAAAAATTCTCTCCGCTGCGCTTTGCCTTGCCTCGCTTCAACAGAATACGCAAGACTCTGAAGAAGCGAAGCTAATCTGATCAGAAAAAATTTCTTCGGAGCAAATTCACTCAACATAATCCTGCATGTCAATTAGCACCTCCTCAAACTTTGAAATACACTACTTAAATATCAGTTTTCAATTTAACTTTTTATATTATACATGATCGTATCCAGCAAAACCATATTGTTTGAACAGTCATCGAATGATGAGTGAGAAGGAGGATCAATAATTAAATGATATATGTTTCGGTTTTCGTTCAACTTCCTTCCCTGCCTGAAAGAAAAATTCAATAACAATGCGAAATGAGCCATGGATCATAGATGCCCAATAAACTAGTGGAACAATTTAATCATCTTGAGAATCGGAACGATTTCAGCTTAAGGGAATATAGTAAACTACTTCATCCCTCTTCTTATCCATAATCTGAAGACTTTTTGAGGAATACAATTTCACTTGATACGAGTATCTATAATATAAATTCATTCAGGAAAATATTCTGACATCATTGGTTTTTACAATGATGTTCCACATCAATCTAACAAAAAGGCGTCTCTCAATCTCGAACAGTGGTTTAATAGATTAAAAGATATATTTTACCCCTACAATGCAGAAGCAATCACACCATCGTAACATATATACATACATCAGTGCAAAATTAGGAATACTATTGTTTATATTTGGATATCCCATGCAAATGTTAGTCGTATCAGTTTTTTGGATAAAGTAATTTTGGTTCCAATAAGTTTGGTATTCAATTAGTGCTCCTACTGTAATGGTTATTCAAATGATGACTAATTTGGTATCAAATTATAGCTCTTGGGAAGATAAACTTAGTAGAAATCTGAAATGAATTATATTTTCGGTTAATTGTTCTTTACAACTAAACAATGACCATCGTGAAATAAAACTATGATTTTCATTCAACCGCCATTTGTCGCTTTGACAATAATAGGTATCACTTTGAAATATGCAGTTAATTAATACGTTATTTTGAATTTATGAAACAGCGATGAAACTGTCCATGAAGTTTATGGTCAGAGAAGTACAGTGTGGCCACAGCAGATTTTTATCTCCCAAGTAGAATAATTGTTTGTCTGATACATATTTTATTTATGATGAATGTACATTGTTCATATCGTATTGTAATTGTTTTTCCATTTTTTTTATTCATTTTCCGATGACTTTATGAATGATATTTCATCTCTATTCCGAGCAGTTACGTTAATTTAGACCTATGAAATTTTAATCAGCTTATACTCAGTATTATAAAAGACAAAAGAATTTACTTTTGTAGTATCTAAAACTTACTCTGTGAAATGACAGTAGATTTTTTGACTGCCATGATTTTACTTCCATGAAAAAAGAACATATGAATATTGATACACGTGAATCTGGGATTTGTCGTTTCACCGTGATGCTTCCCATTCAAATACGCGTCCGCGTCGTTCCAATCTGTCGTTTTGCTGCGCTGCTCATCGTCGCAGTTCGTCTCGCCCAAATGCGCGATAGCTCCCAAATTCATATCGGCATGACGCTGATAAGTGGACGCAAGCTTGTAAGTGACAATTTCTTGTAGAATTTCAAATATTTGATTACGTATCATATGTTGTTCATCTTACAATTTACCTGATGATTGGTTAATCCATTGAAAGAATACTTGGCAAGTGTCGCACGAGTCGACCACCTTACTACTACAATTTAGATTTCGTGATCACTTCCCTCACAAAGTGGTGAAGAAGTATTAACCATCTGCCTATCACGTATGGTTTGCTGTGAATAGTCTTATTCAATCAAACTGGAATAAAAATAGTGAGCTGAATCAATTTGTATTATTGAATCTTCGTAATTATTTGAAACAACATTATTGTGGATTATCGGTTCATTTCTCTAATTTTTTGAATTCTTGCATAAGTTCCTCTATTTGATCATGACTAGAGCTCTGAGTTGCAGAGCTTCTCAGTCATGCAACAGCTGATATAATATGGCCGACTATATTTCCAATAATTTGTGATCATATAGTTTGAACACTCACACCTTCGTTAACATCACATTACCACATTTTAGAGTGCCTCCTTTTCTCCTATATGTTTAGTGAAATCATAAAAGGGATTGACATTCTACATCCCTTCTTATTTATCTACGCAACTTATTTTCAGCCTAAGAACTTTTGGATGTTAACCGGCCTTTTTAATCATCGTAGGTTGAGAGACCGGACTTTGAATACTCAGGTTTTCTAATAGTCTACTAAGAAACAATTGTGGAAATTTTGTTGCATGCACTAAATATTCACGTACTTGAGATACTTGAATTTCGAATTCTTATCTTCAATCATGACTACTGATCAATTCACATTGATAGTTGGAAAAATTCTCTATTTAGAGGAATTCCACCCTTACGTAGTTCTAACAGAACATAAACACTGTCATTCATTCTATGATTGTGAAATTCCTCAAATATTATTGTCGATAGCTATAGCTATGAGTTATGAATTAAAGTCGCTGTGAAGCTGATATTTCATCAACTATTCAACCATCTAATAGATATAATGTAATTTTTTGATTTCTTATTTGCAAAAAATCGCAGTATAAATCCAAAGATATCATATCGCAATTAATGGATACATAGTCGCTGGACGTACATTGCATTGCGATGATACCAGAAACATGTTAAATGGAGATGAACATGTGATAGGTATCCAAAATTGAGTTCTGAAGGACTCCATCAATACTGGAGAAAGGAAATGGAAAGAAAATTATGTATACAGAACTGTCGGTAATTATAAAAGTTGGAAGCCTCTGGAATCCAAATGAAATTGAGTGTCATAAATAATGTTGTCATCACCAGAATAAGTTAATAATCCTGCCTATTACAGACAATGTAGCTCCCAGAATTCTAATGACTTGATGCCTATCATATTTTGCTCACGAGTCTAAAAACTTGTCGCCTTATGTTATCTGACCTGTCTTTGAAACTCGAACACCAGGGTGAGCATGATTACTTTAATATTGTTGGCTTCCTAATAAAAACTGATGGAAATTGTTTGAAAATAATAACAACAGTGTTATTCTTAATCAAGGTCAAGGAGGCTATGTATGGAGTAATCAAATTTTGTCATAAGTGATTTTTTTCATTGATTTATCCTGAAAGTTGCTATTCCATGGGTACTGAGATAGTAGACAATAAAGCAACAATAAACAATGTTCTATATCCATACATGTGTACACTAGTAGATGTGGCGAAGATAAAAGGACAATTCAAGGACATAGATTTATTGCCCAAGAGACTTACTTGTTCATGATTTGTTCCAAAATTCAACGGAAATAAGCGAAATGATATCAGAATTGGAGCATGATATAACAGAAACTCACAATATTCTATTGGAATGATAATCACAGATAATCTCTTGCTCCTTTTGAAAAAAATATGGAAGATAGTGAGCTATTCAAGCGTTACTTGGTCCTCAAGCTATGAAGTTATCGGCGTGCAGTAATTTTTTCTAGGATTTTACCGTGATAGATTCGTACTGTTCTATTATTATTCTTTTATCGGAAACATAATTGAAATTTTGATGCATTTCATTCAATCCAGGCTCTATTCGTAAGTGTTTCCGAATAAGGTTATTCAGGTGATTGAAGAATAATTTCTCTAAATATAATATCTCTATGTGATATATCTTTCCGCGTCTATGAACTATTCGCTGTTCTCCTGAAGACGATTAGAGATCTCCTATTTTGTTATGAAAATTGGAAATGAAACAGCGCACCATTCACAGCAAGATTCTCGAATGATTATGATTTAAAATTCAGAACCAAATCACTCATTGGAGTAAACAGGTAAAAGATATGAACCAGGAAATGTTTCAGTTGATATAATATGAAATTAATGGCAGTAATGGCTTATTCAAATCTGTGAATTAGTCTGAAGTATTTTGAGAATCTGACAATTATTTTCTAGGTTCACATGAAAAATAACATATTGGTTCAGAAATTTAGGGGATGCTAATAGATGCATTACACTGAGAATGATAGATCAATACCAAATATTCCATGAAATTGGGTAGTGATGAGCAAAATTGTCCTTTTATCGTAGTCTTGCGAAAATGCAAGATCAAGACCAAGACTATCCATAAAGTAGCAAGACCAAGACCAATACCAAGACTCATTGGACAAGAACAATACCAATACCAAGACCAAATATGCAAGAACAAGATCAAATATGCAAGACTGAACTGGAAATTCTTAATTCCAGAGCATATATGAGGTGAAATATTTGTAAGTGTCAACAAATACATTTTCTGGTAAATATTTTTTTTTATCTGGAATCGCCAGTTTGTTTTACTAGATTTTAACATTGAGTATAAAAGAAGAAATTTGACCGCTGTTTGGAAAAAAAAGGAGAATCAACATGTTCTTGAAGTAATTATCATTTATATCTAGATAACACATGGTTGAAGTATAGAGAAAAACTTTTTTATTTTTCTCTATCTTCACTTCTCTTAAGTACTTTTTTTGTGTTTTGTCGTTAGAGAAAGGTCAATTTATGCATTGGGGGAAGGGTAGGTTCTCGAGTTTTCATAGCTCTAAGCAAAAGCCTCTCAAACCAGATATATCATTCTTTTGACAAGTTATGACAAAGTCGCATATATGACCGAAAATTTCAGTATTTGAAGGCACCCATACACGCACGGGTGGACCTAAAAGTTTGAGTTGCGCAGCTTGAACCTTGAGACTTAACCCGGTGTGTGTACGCGGACCTTGAGATCTTCGAAGTTCTTCCGGTAGCCAAAAAAGTGAGGCTATGAGTCTTTCGTAAAAGGAAATGGCTTCCTGCATCACAATCTTTTTTCTCGATAGAATTTTTCAAATTGCAATAAAGAAAAGTATTTTGATAGTAAATGATTGGTTGTGAATTATTTATAATTTATAACCATGATGATCTTTGAAAGTGAAAGAAAATAAGTAACAGGCAGAACGAGCCAGACCACGCAAGACCAAGACCAAGACTGAATGAGCAAGACCAAGACGAACGTATTTGAACGAGACCAAGACCAAGACTGAATAAGCAAGATCAAGACTGTTCGAGTCTTGGTCTTGTTTCTGCTATGCTTGTCACTTAAATTGGGGATAATTCCCGAAATTTTGACTTGGTTACATTGAACTTTTTCTTATTCAGGTGTCAAAATGATCACTGGCAGTTGTCTACAACTGCTTCATTCTCTGAATTTCCCAATAAAATTTGAGCTTCTTCATTCTGTATTTATTTGGTTATCTGGAATATTGTAGTTTTTTTACGCACTGTAACTAAACTTCATGATCAAGAATCAAGTAACTCGTCAAGTAGAAATAATTGTAACAAGAGCTTCACAGCTTGGGATACTAAAAAAGTTAATTGCCTTGTTAAAATCTATAATCAGATCAATTTTCTTCTCAAATATCAGAGAGGAGAATGTATATATATTAAAATTTTGAGCGCGTTTCAAGCAAAGAAAAAAAAACAGAATAGAATACCCATTTAAATAGAATTGTTACTTGAGTGGTCTAATGAATAATAAGATACGATTTGATTGAAGAAAACTTTCTATTCTAGCTTGACAGGCACTGGTTTCAACATAATATTTTTCCACAAGAATAGATGTCCTGCTTTGCTTTTATTTACTATATAAAAAAAAATGAACCGTGACTCTTAATTCTCACTTACCTGTTTGTCAAAAATTGAATATTTGAAATTATTTTTGCAAAATGTGACACTTTCTAATCTGATCTCAAAATAAATATGTGAAACATCGAATATGAATATATTCTAAAAAATATATCTACCGTCTCAACCAACATTCGAACTACTCAGCAAAGAACCTGCTTGACAATAGCAACATATCCCGAAGACTGAAGCAAGCAGAGTATCTAGATTTAATGACTGAATTTGTAAATAGTAGAATGAATTGAATAAATTCAGCTGATTCACGAGGAACGACTCTTGATGAGTATTCTCCGCCATCATATGTATATTCTATATTAAGTATATAATGTTTGCTAGCTCACATTGATTTGACAGTAGCAAATAAAATTGGAAAATACAAAAATTCTGTATGCACAAAATTTTTTGTGAAGCAATAGACTGTACTCAAGATAGAATCCGGTCATGGAATAATGAATATCATACCTGTAAAATTATAATATTGCTCTAGGAAGCTCTATTATCTCATATAATTACTTTATTTCTACTCTGGAATCAAGTTCGTAATAAAGAATAATGATCACAAAAAATTAGCAAACAACAAACAAATAAATGAATAAGCAACATTCCTTAGGATATTTTAATGGGCATGACGTATGGTCTGCGTTTGAATATGGGTAAATGACATAATACAATCATTCATAATCTGAATATGATGTCATGTATTCCATTTATAAACTTTGTGAGAGACTTTCTCTAAAATATATTTACAAGATAAACGCTTCAACACCTAAGCTTTCTTCGAACAGGAGAAGGGTCTGTGAACTTTCAACTTCCAGAATATTTTCTGTTTTATTTTCACATTCATTCTCCACCTTACGACAAAATGTAATAAATCCTCATATTCTAAAACCACCACAATAAGAAGGAAAAGGTCCTATGACCTATAATATGTGTAAAGAAGATTAGGCTAATTTCAACATAACTGATTGCATATTGTATGTAGTGACTGTGTGACTCACTTCAAACTATGTAAACTGAATTTGGGAGGAAGAACATTTCTATCCAATTTCATTGATGTTGGATAATTTTCAGTCAAATTTTACCAGCGATGGCTGAACTACTTTGTTGTACCTTTATTTTCATTTCTGAACAATAAATTGATTTTTATTGGATCTTAAATTTTGAGTTCTATGAGCAGACAAAAGTAATGAAATTTGCTATGATTCATGAAAGGTGACAAAAAACCAGTGGAGTTATGTGCTGCCAGTTCTCACCTTCTGGAAATACTGCAGGGTCTCAAGAATTATTCAAATTTAAAGATTGCTGTCGCACTTCCCACAGATTACAGCTAGCTGCATCTATTATGAGCTGATCGATTTGAATATTGATCAATCTACCATGTGCACTATAAGTACCTGCCACACCCGTACTGGGTGAAAGGCGCGATTGATGTTCATTTATTTTATTCTTATAGACTTAAAGTAAGAGTTTTAAGTCATGTATCTGCAACATTGTCTGATTCTATTTTTTTTGCAAACAAATTCGGACAGACATAGTTGATAAAAATTACTAACACTTATATTGGTGCATGTGTGTGTTGCTTGCTCACTGGTTTCATTTTTTGTGGAGTTATCTCCTTCCAAGTTTATCAATCGGATTTGATGAAATGAAACTCTAACGAACCAATATCAATAGTATCAACTTCATAATTACTGAGAAAGAAATTCATGAATGCGTTTTATCCTAGTTTTTGAACAAAGGGGGCTTGACGCACCCAAAATGGTAAATTTTAACATTTTCATTGGGTTACTTGAGTTTTTCTCGAGTATCTGATGTATAAAGCATTAGTATCACTTTTGCAATAGTACAATAGAACTTTTTTTTTCTGAATCATCAGTAAAGTGCTTGGAAATCGGCATTAGAATAAGAAAAATCGGCATTAGAATGAGAAAAATCGGCAGTAAGGTAGCACATTATCAAGCGATTCCTGTTGCAGGGTTACATAAACAATGATGCCAGAAGTACACTGTTATCAGTATTGTCGTTCGATATAATCAATACTCCCTTTTTTCTAATTCCATTTTGTATGAGGATAATCACATTTATGAGTAATTCAATTTGTTTCTGTCCATATTCTATTATAATTTGGTACATTAATTATCAAGAAATTGTTGAATGCTGATAGCTTTTTCAGAAATAGAAATGCATTTGTTAGTGTTCGTACCACTAACAACTGTCAATAAATTTCAATGAAAATTGAGTAAAGTTAGGTAAGGTCGACGTAATTTTCTTTCCAATAATTCACAATTTCAAAATAGTATATTGTGCATCAGCGGCGATAAGTTGTCGATTGCCCACGAGAGCAAAGTTGAGCGCACGAACAAAGTGAGTGTGTTCGTTAGCTCAAGTGGGCAATTGACAACACCGCATGAGCTGCAGATACTATTTTCTATTACGAATGCGAGATAAGTATTATTTTGCGCTTGTTTTTTCAGGCGGTAGATGGCTTGCGTGTGACAAGTTCACTTGTCGCACCCAAATTATACTTGGCGCACGCAAAAGGCAAAGAGCCATCTACCGCCCTGAAAAAGATGCGCAAAATTGCACTTATCCCGCAAGTGTCATGAAAGAAGTTTGTCTCCATCACTCATTCAATTTATTCCACGTTCGTGATGAAAATTTCCACGGGACTGCCAGCAATATTGTTACCCAATTATTTCGCAGAAATGTGCCAAAATGGAGAGAAAATACTCACATGTTCTATAAGTAAGGGTTTAATTTAGTCGATTTCTGGACTAGAAAGTATGCTTCACATGAAACTTGGTTGTATGCGATTTGAATTTGACATTCAAACTGGGGATGCATTCGATGCCGATACCGATACTAATACCAAAATATCGGCGAAATTATTTTTGGCCATACACCAATATATAAGTAATCAATGTTCAAACACGGCATCTATGTACTTAGTCCGTTTACATAAACGCAGCATGATTTATCTTACCTCAGGGAATCCCGCGTTTCATAATTTAATTTGATTCGCTAGTGCTTGTTGTTGCTTTCGACACGTAATAAAATGAATAAATTATTAATTTTGTGGTAGTGATTTGTGATTGTGATTTTTTTCCCACTAAATACGTATAAAGAAGCTATGTAATCATGAGCGTTTTTCTCTAACGTTCACTGTCCGTATCGATATCGGTATCGTTATTGCCGGTGATTTTCTATAAATATCGGTATCGGTATCGTATCGACAGAAGTGCTCATCGATGCATCCCCAATTCAAATATTAGACTTAATACACTTTTTTTGCTTGATTAACATTATTTTTGGATAAGTTCATCATCTTCCCATTTAAAAGCTCTCCCGCTCGCAAGAAATGATCTTATCCATGCAATTGAATGATGAATCTTTTTGAAAAACTCTCATCTAAATGAGATTTTCAAGTTATCTACTATAAATCTGATATTTTGAACATATTGAATTCAAGACAATATATATAGATTGAAACTCTTCCCATAAATTCATACAGAATAAACGTTTAATTCACTCTTATGCAGGAGATCATTCTGCATGTATTATTATAACTAAGAAACGAGAATGTATTGACAGAAATTGGATAAGGAGAATGCTAGTTTTATTAGAGCATTTTGTGATGGTATTCTTTGGGAAACACTAGTTAGCTTTGAAATAATAAATCAAATTGAACAGATTCAATATTCAACAAATATGATGTTTCACGCGCAGAAAAATATTAATAGATCGATTAACTCAGCACACGGTGAAATTAGTAATCCATGAGCCACACCAAAGTTTGGAAACTTGAATAACAAACCTGGTTTCCATAAATAATATAGATTCTATCCGCGGTACTTGCTCATTACAACGATTGTATATGATTGATGATCAACTAATGATAATTCTGGAATTAGTCGATTTGATATAAAAATATATATGGATACGAATGTCATTAAGAGATTCAAACTCATGACGTGATTAGATTTTGGAGCTTTTTTTTTGTATCATAAATAGTTCATCCCTACAAATAAATTGCCTTTTCAAAGTAGAAAATGGGTAATGCAGAGAGTTTTTTGAAATTTTTCTTTCCGTTGCCGATATTAGTCTAAATATGTGTAATGATTGTTTTATTATTCATCACCACCTATAAGTGGTAAATGACTCCTTAACAGATCAAACAATTCAATATTCAGGATGGTATGACTGAGTTGTTTTCTCACAGGATTATATAGGTTTCATAATAGATACTCTAAAATTTACATTTATTTGTGATTATACAAATACACTATTATGACGTTTTATTTATATATTCCTTGTATCTTTTTTATGGTTATTGCTTTATATGGTCACATACAATGTTTAATGTAATTGATAACTGTGTAATTTTTTTACGTGATGTCATATGTATAATTAGAATATGCTACATTTGAATTGCGTACATCGTAAAATTGTATTGAATATCAGACCCAAGAAATTACCTACTCATACTTATACTTTTCAATGAGGCATATTATGATCAAAAATGATACTTATAATACACAGTTTTGACAAATATGGGAAATTGGGAATAGCAGTATGAGCAGATGTGCTCACTACAAATGACGCAAAATATTATGCTGTTATTTTTTCATGATTTTGTCGTTGTTGTTATTTTAAATCAAATTGTTCCAGCCCAAATATTCTCTATCAGGAAATTTCGAAGTTTATCAAAGTGAGTAAGAACATTTGAAGATAATGAAAATCAAGTGCAAAGAATTGAAAATGAATATTCGAAATCACAGTGCATCATTCGAAAGCATTCACTACCGATTGAATATCATTTTCACCCACTCAATGCTCATTGCTCAATTGCTACATAACAAATTCCACAGCATAGTGCACCCTTGCGTGAGGACCGTTCAGATTACTCACGAGTGGTGATTGTTTTTGATGCGTTTTCGGCAAAATTCAAACTTTAGTTAGTAGTGAGAAGCAAAAATGATCCTCTGTGATTTCAAAATAGTATATTAAGATACAACTTTCTTGAATTTTCACAAGTAACACGTAAGAGCCTCATTTCCCTAGCAATCATAGTAATAACAGCAGTTTTTCATCTTATTTTCGAGAGATTTCTTCATCAACAATTTAATAGCTCGTTCAGATGAAAAACAACGTTGATATAGACAAAGAACCGTGAACGTATCATACATAATAATCAAGAGGGAGGGTTTACTTTCGTGCAAATATTGATTGGAGGCCCTTAACACCTGTAATCTGATCATACGCTCATTTTCGGGGTCCAATGCATTTACCGTGGACATTTCCCTGTAGATCGGGACCTTCCTAATACGCAAATTGAAAATTGATGCTGGATGGGAATTTTCCAGAATAAGTTAATCTGAGGGGATATATCAATTTTTAATTGTTTACGCAGAGAATATGAAAACTGATTAATTTTGGCGATGGGGGATAATAGATTGATTCATGCAATGTTGTATTCAACTTGAATGAAAACTGTTGATTCAGGATAGTAACAGAAATATTTTCACCGCATTTTCGATACGATATTGTTACAGTGACACTATAAACAGTATTTTCCGAAAATTTCAGGCCAATTCATAGGAATCTAGGATTTCAAATCCAATTTTCAAACACTTTCAAGAATAGATAGATAAAATGTATGAGTTAAAGTATATTTCGATAACTGTAATGTCAAATTGTGCGGATAGACTGAAGATTAGCTCAACTGCACTTTACAGTTGTGCCTCATATATAAAATATCGGTGTATGAGATTCAATTCTGCTTGGTCTGGCAGACACAAAACTGTTCTTAGTACATTATTTTCAAAAACTCTTGCTTCAAGAAGATTATCGAAAATTCAGAATAACTTTCAATATTTTAAAACATCAAACGCAGAACCAGAAATAAGTACCAAAATTGTTCAGAAGTAACCAACGTAACCAAGGAAACAGATTCTGATTCGTCGAAAATGATAATGCAGAACAATAATAGAGTGGGGACTAATCCTCTCTATCGGCGAGATGTCATTTTGATATACCTATTCTATTTTCTGCAGTTAAATATAACATAACCTATAATTTGGAAGACGTGTAAGCTTTGAAATTAAGATTTATAGGTCAATTGCAAAAAATATCAATTACTATCAAGAATGAGTAGAAATCAAAGGGACAATAACATAGACAATTCTTGATTATCACTTTCAACGTAATGATCACAAAATATGCCTGAACTGTCATTTGGTAGACAAGAACTATTATCTTTTATCCACCTAAAGTGACCATTGCGTTATCAAATATCTCATGATTGATCATGTAAAATTATGAATGAAACTGGAGGACTTTCGAGTCAGCAAATAAATTAGGAATTTGAATTTTTTGGGAAGAATTTCAAATTATTCTCTTTTGCCCAACTTCTCAAAATATTTTGGGGAGTTATTTTGTTGCATCCTGATACTAGATTTCAAGATTATTTTTGAACTGTTTAATCCAATTCTAATCAATCATTTTTTTTGTTTTTGTTTCAGGTTCATGAATTTTCTGGGGTTTATTGAATATTACATAATGTCTTCCTCGCCAATTATCGCTACAGCTTTCATCAAGAAGAGCAAAGAGGTAGAAGGCCTGCGTGGAGAACTAGTGCTCAATCTACAACTTTTTTCAGTTTCTTCTGCACTAAATTGTATAAGAACAAATGAACATGACAGCGTGATATTTCTTTAGTTCACAGATTTAAAGATTTTTTTTCATCAATATGAAATTGTTTTCTTGATTTCATTCCACAATACATATTATTACCTACTTATGACACACTTTTATCAATCATGAAATGAAAAACGTTGATAATTCTGCAATTGAATTTCCAATAAAACTATTCAAGAGCTTGTAACATGACGAAGACATGAATTTTATTGAACTATTTATAATTCGAATTGGAATACGTTCAAACGATGTTATTGAAAATTCGGGGTATAATCTCGATGTGTCGGTAATTGTAGAAATAATTTGTAGGATAAAGTGTATGATGGATTTAATCTAGGAATTTACATTAGGAAATTCAGATCTATGTATTATCCGTGAATTTTGTTCTGGTTTTGATGAATCCAAATTTTCTGAATATAGCTAAACACATATTATTCACACGCGAAATTTTCGACACATGATTCAAATTAAGAATGATTATTTTTACCATCCAAATTTCGACCAATAGAATTGCACCATTCGACGTCACGTGGTAGAACCTACACGGTTTTCAAGTGGATTTTTTTTGGAAATTTTGTCTGTTGGTTATATATACAAAACAAAGAACATTCAGCTGCGTTGATTCAGCATCTGTCAAACTGACAGACATATTGAATGTGAAAATGAGCAGATTCGGAGTCGAGTTTCTGGAATATATTGATGAATTTGGATGGGAAAAATAATCTTCCGAATACCATTCGTGATTAAATTTAACCTGGCAAAATTTTTAGACTGTTACAAGAGCTTGTTACCAATTTATTTCGTGATATTGATCAAAAATCACTCAATAAATTGCTAAGCAACAAGCTCTCGTAACAATCTAAAAATTTTTCCGGTAAAATTTAACCACTTATGATATTATATATGAAAATAAGGTGAGTGAATTTTATCGTATTGTCACTATGGGTTTATTGTAATCAATTGCGATTTATGATCCATTTAACATATCTGACATTCGATATTTATTTGTGATTGGTTAGATTTGTGATCGAGATTCGAAAATTTATATTTCAAATGTAAATTCTTAAATAAAGTCCATCATGAACCAGCACATAGGTTGATATGTATTTTATATTTTTGAATCTCAATTTCTCAATCAATCATGAATTAGGCTTCATAATACTGGTAAGAATTCTATCAAGTGACCGCAACGCTAGTGCCACCAAATCATAGTTTCACAAGACAACTGCAATGGTTGTAATCAAAATAGAACGTCCTCAAATGACGTCATAAATCGCGATCGCTTCAGAATCAAAATGCCTGCGATTGAGAGGAGAGCCGAAAAGGTAATTGTGCTTATTGTCATTCTATAATTCATGGAATCTCAATTTAGACGGGCCTGTTGGCATTACAACATTCATATATCATTTTTACTACAAGTAAATTGATTCTTATCACTAATTGCTTCGTCGATGTTTAATTTGAATTGTCTATTCACTTTACATTCAAGTCACATCGCATTACTTGGAGCACCAAACATAACGACCAAATGCTTGTGGAATAGCAAAAATCACGGTCGTGAGCCAAGCATTGCGCGGCGCTTAGTGGATCGTACCGGAAACTGTCAGTGAAATATAAATTTTGATGTTGATCGGGGGAAAGATATGTTTCAAACTCATTCACGAAGTAATTCACAAAAAAAATGCAGCAATATACTTGAAGCAAAATTTCAGATAAGCTCAAGGTGTAGCTGAAAAATAGCTCATTTTGCTAAAAGCAGACCGAAGAAAGTTAAAGAATGATTGAAATATTGAAGATGCAATTTTTTGTAAAACACATAAATATCGAGTGATTCCAATTATGAAAATCCGATGTGGCCACACAGTACTTCTCTGACCATAAATTTCATGACCAGTTTCATCACTGTCTCATAAATTCAGAATTTCGCAACAATTATTTGCATATTTCGAAATGACAGCTGTCATCGTCAAAGTAATAGGCGTCATTACCAAAGTGACTGCTGTCATTCTTGAAGTGACAGATGGCGGTTATATTTGACTCCTATTGATTCTCTCCGGATCAAATCGAACGTCCCGAAAGGTAATAGTATACTGGAGTACCACCAAAATTCATTCATTCACTTAGAATGCCGTAACTCATTTATTTGTTGCTACTGGTAACTAAATTCACATTTGATATTTCCAGATGAAAAAAATAGTTGTGAATAGTTCGAATCGTGTTGAAAATGGCCCCCGTACGGATTATGAAACGTGTCGCGTGCACTCGTCTTTTGACGACGGTTACTACCATTTCTGGCAATCAAAATTGAGGCAGCCGTATGTATCTTGTCAAGTAGCGTATTCAAGAAGATATTTTCAAATTTTCATTTTAAGGAGCGATAACATGCTGATAACGAGAAACTAAGGACTACTTATGTCCGGTCATCAAGGGGTTCCGACAACATTTGGGGTGGCAATCCTATGCCAATTGCATATGATGGTTACCCTCTACACAAAAATTTACTTTTTTCTTGAAGCGCTCATTCATTGATTCAATTTATGTTAAAAATTTAGAAGAATATTAATTTATTAAACGACTTTCCGGCAATAAAAATCGGAGCAGCCCTTCCATTTGGTTTACGGACAATTATGAACTTTTGTTCAATGTGGATACGGTCCATTGAAACGATCACATACCCGATAATTTGCAGACTCTCGGTCTATTAGTTCATGTCCCCAAGAGCTTCAAATTGATACTAGACTAGACATTATGCGAATAACTTGTGAAAAAATAATTGAATCATTTAAATTTCACATTATGATCCTCATTATTCCTTTGCTACAGAAGAATATAACGAATTTTATAATAACTCCCATAATAATAAATGACACGCTAATAATTTTGAGAAATGTTTCAACTAAATGTTGAAGGTACCAAATCATCCAAAGATCAATTTCAGTTAATAGTAAATTCGAAAGTTCCATCAATAAAGTTTAAGTTGATAAGAGCTCATCTATGAACTTAAACCTAGCTTTTAATAAGAGACTCAAATATAAAATTTCAGTCGAGCGTTCGTACGCGTTCTCAAGATATTGTGTTTCCAGACAGATCGACAGATCGACCGAATTCTTGAAAAATTAAATATTTTGGGTCCAGCAGATTCCAAAAAATCTCGTACTGTCAAAAGATAACGATTACAATACTTCCCCTATTACATATAGGTCGAGGAAGTAAACAGTGATGCGACTTTTTATTCCGAATGTTTTTTCGGCAGAATCATGTTATAACATAATTTTCCTGTACAATGGTGTATCATGACTATTAGTAACATTCCGCTTAATGGTCAATGTAAGAAAATAGAGTTATTGTTCTAGGATGAGATTATCGTATTCCTAATTTTTCATCCTATTAACGAATATTTGTCAAATTAGACAAGATCAAGTATTTATTATTGAATTTGTTTCCTCTCAATTACAAGAATCAATAGGTATACCAATATCACAGTCGGTTTATAACAATTAATTTTTTCCACATTGAGCATAATTCGAGAGCAAAATGATATTTGTGATACAGCATTGTTAACAGAAATCAATATTTAAACAACAATACACTAGCTGTTCCATACATAAAAAGCAAAATTAGATATTTTGCCACGTTATAAGAAATTGTAGAAAATAATTGCCTAGCTTTGTGGACTACATTTTGCTCTACGGGTTACTATCTCAACCATTTTTTTCAGCTATTGAATCGCAGCAGATATGAGCTGCACAATGAAAAAAAGTTTAAGCCTAATTATAACATCTGCATGTGGGTGAGTTGAAAGTCACATATGGTGAATTATCAAAATATTGAGTCAGTAGTTATGTAAATGCCGTGTGAATACCGGGAGCAGTTTATAAAAAATGTGATAAGCTGGTATAAGATATTTGATACTGAGGTGACCTTTTTGATATGAATTATGGATCAAACGTGGTTGCAATAACATTTCCAGATGTTTTTGTTCCAATGTAGAACTGATATTCTTTGTTATAATTACTTAATTGATGAGCCTCTATCCAATTTACTGTATGATAATTGTTTAATTTCATGATGAACAGATCTAATTGAATTCTGCAGTACCTACATAAGATATATTCCATCACTTAACAGGCAATTATTTAAATGTAATAAATTAATTGTCATGAAGGAACTCAAACCTATCATAATTCAGCTGATGAGATAAATTCAATATGATAGAGAATTTACTTGATCTTCCATAAAACCGATCATCAAAAAAGTAAATACCATTGCTTCTTCTGTTGATCTTTGCAATAAATTCAACCAATCACGGTAAAACTTATTGGTAGCAAGGATATTGAAGTAGACCTTGCGATTCATCTATTCAAGTACCACTTCTAGTTGAGAGATTGCCATAAAAATCTAATCAGCTTTTTTCTCATACACCTTAGCTTTGCATACGAAATTTTCACATTGGAACATGATCAGAAGAAAATTTATCGCTAATCGATAAATCGACAAATAAAGAAAGATGATATCGCAATATAGAAGTTACATTAGTTCAAGAAAACTGGAGTCTTCGGATCTCATCCTACAATTATTCAAGTCATGACTTCAAGAACAGAGAACAGAAGGTGAAAATGTAATTACAAATAAAACTGTGTAATGATAAATAATGACTGAATCAATCATTCTCATTTAGGAAGATCTCTGCTAGAAGATACTGACAATGAGACAAATCACGTTCTACGTTCACATTCTCTTACACATCCAGTTAAATATAACAGGAACTTGTTGAAAGATTGTGAATGTAATTTATGGTTGATACTCCTCCTGAGTATAAGAGGACAATATATTTCACTCACAAAAAATATTATTATAGATGAACGTGTAGTATATTACTAGGCAGTAAATTATCCACTAGTCATTGAATGTTATGCAGGCAGGGATCTGTATGCGTAGCAATGACAATGAAGCTATGAAATATGGCATTTATTGCTTATTTAATTTCAAATGTGAATAATGTCAAGTGAATTCTAGCATACTGATGAAGTAGCTGTTATATATATATATATATATATATATATATATATATATATATATATATATATATATATATATATATATATATATATATATATATATATATATATATATATGTAAGAAACATCAACGATCCATCTGTATCGTCGATCTCCCGAATTTTGATTTCGCCGCCATACCGACAGAGTTAACAACTATACCGGCAGAGATTTTTTCGCTGGAGTTTCTGCCGCATGACTTGTCACTTTTTGACAGATTGAGATAAGAGAAGATTAGCAGAAATTATTCATAAAAACTCCAGAATAATATTGTCCTAAGACAATACAAGACAAATCACTGAAATATAGGCTTTAAATGTTGTTTCTTCTGTTTATTTACAGGTATGGAGGGTAAATGTAAATAGTTGTACATATTTGTTATGGATAAATCTTTTGTTTATTCACAGGGAAACTCAATTGAGTCTTATTTTGATCTTTCCAGCTATTATTGGAATTACTAGAAACGAATATATTATAAAACAACATTTTTGTATAAATTTCAAGTGAGAATGGGCAAATTAAAATTTGAATTCACGGTAAAAGTGTTGAAGGGTGACAGCAAAACAAATGTGATCGCCATAGCTTCAATCGAGACGGAGGAAAATGAGGTTTTTAATATCCCAATAGAATGGCAACACATTGACTCTCACAAGAAATTGAAAAAAACTGCAGCATTTAAAAAAATAAGAAACACTCTAACGAAGAGAGGTACCACCAGAAGAGTCTGAATCACTTTAGATGCAGAAACTGAAAATATACAAGGACGAGGATGGAAACATGATTTTTAATGACTATCTATTGGAGGAAAACATAAGCGATCAAACAGAATCACTTACAACACCTACCATTGGTATTTCAGCAGACGCATTACAACAAATATTACAAAATTCTGCTGAAATAATGAAGAAGGAAGGAACATTCGAAATTCACAAACACAAGATTTCAGAAAAATTTGTCCTAGAGAAATTTACAGGAAAAAATAACAATGGATGGAAATTTTTGAAAGTGGATGTACACGTTCATGTATAAAAGAAGATATCGATAAAATTGAGATCTTGAGATTGTTTTTGAAAAGCTCATGCACGGATTGGCACAGTTCAATGCTGATCAAATATACAATAAACTCGGATTGGAATAAATGAGAACAAAGTTTTTGTGAGACATACGCAGATAAAGGTTGGACCCCTGTAAGACATGCTATGGCATTCAAACACATACAAGGTTCATTACTAGATTATGCATTAAAAAAGGAAAGACTTGTACTGAATATGAATAGATCATTAGATAAATCAATTATAATAGACCTGATTGCAGTGGGACTACCAAATCATATAGCAGATAGAATTGATAGAAATTATCTTTAAGAGACTGAAGATCTTTTTAATGAAATAAGAGGTTTGGAATTTCTGGTAAACATGAAATATTTTGGAAAAAAGAATAAAATGTTTCATGAAAACAATGAAAAAAGAAACGCTACCATCCTGAATCTGTGTGCTGGTTCAATAGGAGCAAAGATGATGAAAAGAAGGAAATGAATCAAGTTAGAACCGTCAACAATTCAGAACTGGAAATCGAACTGAATGAAAATATTCCACAAAAAGACTGATCGTGCCACTAATAAAAAAATCATGCTGCAATTGAATGATACCTTAGATATTTCGGGAATTTATGATTCGGGCTCAAATGTGTCTTTGATAAACTCAAAATTATTGAAATTGAAAGGAGAAAAAAGAACTTATCTAGAAAAAGTAAGCTTGAAAACTATTAATGGTGAAAAAAATACCAAAGGAATGGTAACACTGAGAATTAAAATTTATAATATTGAGAAAAACATGGATGTTCTCATTATAGATGATGATGAACATTTCAACTATGAATTTTTAATAGGATTAGATTGTATAAAGGAGTTCCAATCAATTCAAGATGAGAATTCAAGAATCATACAAAAAACTGTGAAAATAATGTAAATTTGGTGAATGAAAGAAAATTAAATGAACAAATTGCCAACATTCCGGATTTTTCAGGTAGCATACAAAAAAATTATACCACTTCATATCCTGAAGTTACAGAAACCACAAACACTAACTACATGGACGAATACAAAATAAACTTCAATGAGCACATAGATACTACCCATTTCAAAATTTCAGTTAACCATTCAAATTTTGATAGACAATTAGACATCGATAGATTAATTGACAAATACATATCAGTATTTGCAAGAGACAAATATGATATTGGCACCGTATGGATATGAAGCCCACATTGATCTAATAATAGACAAATATTGTTATAAACACCCATACAGATGCTCGATTGAAAATAAAAAAATGTAGAAACACAAATAGCAAAGCTATTAGAGAAGAATTTAATAGGAGAGTCATACAGCCCATTTGCTGCCCCAGTTACTCTGGCTTATGAAAAAGAGGAAGAAAGAAAATCAAGGTTATGCGTAGATTTTAGGGAATTGAATAAAATCGTTGTCTCTCAAGCACAACCATTCCCATTGATTGAGGATTTAATAGTAAAAACTAGAAACTGCAATTTTTTTGAAACTTTTGATATAAATTCAGCATTCTGGTCAATTCCTCTGAAGATACAAGATAAACATAAAACAGCATTCGTGACCCAAGAAGGCCATTTCCAATGGACGTGCCTTCCATTCGGGCTAAAAACTTCTCTAGCAATTGTTCAAAGAATACTTTGCAGTATTATAAGAAAATACAAACTCTCCGATTTGCAGTAAGTTTTATAGATGACATCTTAATTTTTTCAAAAACTTTTGCCAAACATATAATTTATTTATCAAAACTGCTTAAAGCAATACAAACTGAAGATTTTAGACTAAAATTCTCAAAGTGCACTTTCGCATCAAATTCAGTGGGATACTTGGGCCACATTATAGAAAATAATTCAATCAAACCACTGAAAGACAATTAAATCTCAATAAAGAATTTCCCGATCCCGGAGAAACAAAAGAACATCCGGCAGTTTTAAGGAAAAATAAATTACTATAATAAGTTTGTTCCAAATATTTCCATCATATTGAACCCTCTTCACAATCTCTTGAGGAAAAATTAGAAATTCATCTGGTCAGAAGAATGCCAAAGGTCCTTTGATATGATAAAATCGCTGTTATGTTCAGAACCAATTTTAAAAATTTATGATTCAGAGTTGCCAATCTACATATACACAGATGCAAGCATAAAAGGATTAGGAGCCGTATTGAAACAAGAAGAACAAAATGGAGATAGAATGCCAGTGGCATATTTTTTAAGAAAAATAAATGAAAGTCAAAAAAAGTAGAAAGCCATTTACTTAGAATGTTTGGCAATAAAAGAAACAGTGAAATTCTGGCAACACTGGCTTATTGGAAAAAAATTCATAGTATACTCAGATTATAAACCTCTGGAAAATATGAATATCAAATCAAGAACGGATGAAGAACTTGGAGATTTAGTATACTATTTGTCTCAGTATGACTTTGAAATAAAATATTCTCCAGGAAAGTATAACCAAGAGGCAGACTGCTTGAGCAGAAATCCTTTTCTAGAACCATATGAAGATACAGAGGGGTTTTAAAAAATTGTTAAACTGATTAGCCTAGCAAACATAAAGAATGACCAGTCCAATAATAAAGACTTACAAAATTTCAAAAACAAATTTCAACTAAAAAATAATATTTATTATAAGAGAATGAAGAAAAAAGATAGAATTCTGCTATCGGAAGAGTTCAGTAAAAATTTTATAAGAGATGTCCATAACACCTACTGTCATATAGGAAGGATACAAATGCAAAACAAAATTACACCATTTTATACAGCAACAAATATGAACAACAACTTAAAACGGATTTGTGAAGAGTGCGAAATATGTATAAAAAATAAATCAAGAAAAAAATTTAGATTTGGCTTAATGTCGCATTTGGGCCCAGCAACACACCCATTTGAAATAGTATCTATAGATACAATTGGAGGTTTTGGAGGTTCTCGTTCAACAAAAAAATACTTACATCTTCTTGTTGACCACTTCACAAGATATGCTTATATTTTAACATCGAACACTCAAAAACCCAATGATTCAATAAAACTGACAGAAAAAGTAACACAAGGCCACAATATTAACATGATTTTAACAGATCAATACCCAGGCATTAATGCAAACGAATTCAAGGAATTTCTAAATGGACAGAACATAAAACTGATCTTCACTGCTGTAAACGCACCCTTTTCAAATGGTATTAATAGAAGACTAAATCAAACATTAGTAAACAAAATAAGGTGCAGAATAAACGAAAATAAAGGAAAAATAGCATGGACAACTGTAGCACGAAAATATATAGAGACATATAACGAGACAGAACATACAGTCACGAAATTCGCTCGAATATTCTACCGAACGAATTAAAACAAAATCGTACAAACAGAGATCTCGGAAGAGACAAAAAATTGGCATTGGAAAACACAAAACGATCACACAATTATAATTAAGAACGATTCGACAAATATAGAAAAGAATGCACATTAAACGAGGGAGATATGGTTTACGTGGAGAATGGAAATCGATTAAATAGAAGAAAATCAGATGATAAAATATATAAAATCAAAACCTGATAAGTTTCCCAAAATACAAATTCAGGGGTCGGTTTTTACACCATAAAAACTCCAGAATAGTATCGTCCTAAGACAATACAAGACAAATCACTTAAATATAGGCTTTAAATGTTGTTTCTTTTGTTTATTTACAGGTATGGAGGGTAAATGTAAATAGTTGTACATATTTGTTCTGTATAAATCTCTTGTTTATTTACAGAGAAACTCAATTAAGTCTTATTTCGATCTTTCCAACTATTATTGGAATTACTAAAAACGAATATATTATATATATATATATATATATATATATATATATATATATATATATATATATATATATATATATATATATATATAAAATATATTATAATTTCCATCTCATTTTTGAGAAAATTATGATTCCATCGATTCTTATTGTAACCGAAGCATCTATAATTCTCCTAAAAAACTATGCCAATAATAGTACATGCATATTATCACAAGCTGTTATGGTGACTCTCCCACAGAGATTGACACAACATAAGGATATGTATGAATATCTGTTTAACTATGTTTCTCAGTCCAAAAAATATATTAAGATAAGTCCAAAATTATTTTTTGTATCACGATCTCTATTACATGATTGCTCAAAATGTACGACACAATTTAAAAGAATTTTACTCAATCAGAAATTCTGCAACTAAGGAGCTCAAATATGTACTTAGCCCTTTTTCCTAGCGTATGTCCCATATTAACAATTCAATTCACCGATACAAGATACAACATTTGCTTATATTCTCAGTATGTCATTCGCCCACGGCAAATAATTATGAAATTGAATATGCGAGACTGAAACGTCCCGTTATCAATTCTAAAGTGATACCAGCTGGAAATTTTCTAAAAACTACAAATATTGTGATAGACTGCACTGTTCTGACAGATACACATAAGGAATCAGATAAATGCTGTTCTCAAAGGTGGTCTTAGAATTATTATATTACTGGTATATATCACATAGAACTGAAGATAAGGCATTTCCAATAATAATCGAGCGAATATAAACAATCTACAAGAGATATTCAAGAACAAGAGTATGATTATTATTATTATAAGTTGTTTAGAAATTTCTAATCATTCAATACTATCATATTGGGGCAAAAATTTCATACTTGAGTCCAACACTAAAATATCGAACCTAGAATTTAATCAAAATATAAAGACGGTTGCCAATTTAAATTAATAGATATTATTGATTCATCTTTTGCTAAGAGCCATTAAATATAGTCTACGAATATATAATTCAACGGATTTTGAATGCTACCTGCATTAAGGCCAATTAAATATTGAACTAAATTCGTAATTCTCGTCCAATCTATAATATGTACAATATTAATGAGCCTGAATAAATTTTCAGTACAATCCATCCACTAGTGAAATTCATTTACTATCAGCGCATTTTTGCAAAAAAAAATCATGTTCATTTTTGCTGTCTGGCTGGCTTTCTTGCTGGCTGGCGTGACGCTGAAATCGCAGCAACTACAGCACTTACAAATTCAAAGCTGGTACTGAATGAAAAGTGTTGTTTACTTCATTCATATACCCAGTCTTTACCGCACAAAATGAACAACATGTTAGTAATTGCATTTTATACCTTACATTTCGAACTGATATGGGTTAGTACTTATTTTGGGGTAGAAATTATTCATCTCAATATCTCGCGAATCACACAAAATATTGATTCGCGGTATCAGAGTAATTGAAACTTTTTTTTAATGAATAATTTAGGCCAAATTCTCAAGGAATTTTTTTCATACTACTTTGATAAAGATCTTGAGCATGACCTTCCGTCAGTCAATAATTAAATCCTTTCGAGATTTTACGTGCACAAGTTATGTATAAAATAGTAACAGCTTCAAACTAGTACTAAATGAGAGCTGCTGTTTCGTAGGTTTGCCCAGACTGCTTGATTTGACGCATGATGAATTTGAGAGATAGTAATTTGCATTTTTTGAAATTCACGAATGTTTGCTAGCTACAAACATTCGTGAATTTCAAAAAATGCGCTTCGATCATCAAAATGATTCTCCAATTTTTTCCTTAACTATGCCAGACCTCTGGCATAGTTTGAATTATATCTCAGCTGCTGCTATTGGTCTTCGGAGATTTACTGAACACGTCATGGCTCGTATATTTCTAAACTCGAACTGTCCATTCTGCTTTCCAAGATTTGATAAAACTGATATAACCCTATCAATTCATATACAATTCGGGACCAGCTTGATTTAAAATCGAATGATGATTGATCAAAAGAAAATAGAGTTGATCTGATTTTTCACCGTGATGAATAGTTTCTCAAGTACTTTTTCTGCTGGATTTTGATACTACAGCGATAATTTGATGATTTATGATATATATGTGAATGTTATGACAAACATCATACTAATCGTATTACTTCAGGGATTCCTATGTAGGAATTAATTATAATTTGAAAAAACTAGAAAACACGCTTTATTGGTACATCGAACTAAAGAGTGAAAAATTATTGATAGAAAATTAATTACCGGGAAAATAATTTTTATAGTGAAGAAGGCGTGATGTGCTTGATATTAGTGATTAAAGAATTTCATTGGTACGATTCCGGAATGTAAAGTTAGTATGAAATATTATACAAGGCACCCCTCGCTTATTTCACAGTAGCAATAATATCCTCATCAATATTTTCTTTTGATTGGAAATTATTTTTTACTGCTTATTTTGTTTACTTTCTTCTTGTTCTCAACTTCTTTTTTCTTCCTTCTTCTTGTACCTGTCTTTTTTCTGCAGGAAGAACCAGACAAAAAAATGGCTCGCAAGAAATAAGACAAGACTTACATGAGCAAGAACAATACAAGAATGTGGCTTGCAAGAAACAAGACAAGACTTGCATAAGTGAGAATAATATTTCTTATTGCAACAAGTAACATATTCAATCCATGCCTCTGAAATTAATATGTATAGAAACAGAAACATAATGATAATTTAAGTAAAAGGTCTCGGGAATTCAGTCAATATTCATGTTTTAATTTCTTTCCTACTTTACAGTTTCGGCTGTACCTCAGCCATCTTCAGAAGCGAAAAGAACTATATTGTGAGAAATAAAAAATGTACATTGATATGTGATATCGAGCTTATTAAAATAGCGGAAACATTTTTATTCTCCATTTGTCAAATGCCACAACCTACATCTGTGGAAAACGTTGACTAAGTGTATAAAATAGTCAACGTATGCACAGTCAATCGCCGGGCGCTTCGCCAGCAAATCTTCACGGAAGTTACAGACTTATAGGCTACAAGTGTTTGTGCAGAATTGCCTTTGATAACTCATTAAGGTGAGGTAAAATGATCAGAAATGATGAAAATTTTGGTTTCACCTCATGATTACCATGGAACATGAATTATCGAGATATTAAGGAGGAGTGATTTTTTTATAAATGAGACGGAGACTGAATGAGAGATGGCTTATTCGTATATTAATTTTGAATGTGATGTTATCTCGACCAGTCGCAGAGAAAGAAATTCTGATCACTAAGAGTCAAGAAGAAATTATCAGAGTCAAGTGAAAATTGAATAGTTTCTATGGAAACGTGTGCATTTCTCCAAGTTCCAGAATTAACAATACTATAGTTCTAATGAAAATAATTATTGAATCAAAAGCTAATTTAATGTTACTTGAGCAATAAAATATCAGTTCTCAGAATTTAAAATGTTGCTGACATCAGAATAATGGAGTGAGAGAAGCGGTAATAGTAAGAGTGACAAAGATAGCGATAATTGATACAGTGATATCTGAATACTCAAATAATCATATAGATAACTTTATTGAAATTTAAGATGCTTATAAAAAAGTAATTGATGACATTTTAATATTCTCTAATGTTGAACTGTGTTCTCAAATATTAAAAATTCGTAAATTCTTATTTTGTTATTTCATTCGATGCAGTTGGCAATATTTTTGAGAGGCAATGCTGCAGGATAGGACTCAACAGTATCAGAATAATAAAACTTGATCACACAAAAGCTCAAAGTCAAACTCTTTCATATAAAACACCAATGCACCGACGCGCGACGCATCCTTATCCGAAGTAACAAATTTCAAACAGTTGCTAGTGTTGCACCTTTTTTTTTCAACTAGTAGCAAGAATATTGCTTCATTTCACATTGAGAAAACTAAGTGGTTGAGGCAGTTATTCAAGTGATATAGACACAAATTTTAATTTTATCCCTGACTATACTTTAATTTGTGAAGTTGATGTGATGATGAAGTCTCGCAGCTCCAGTGGTAGAATCTTATCACTAAATTTGTGAAGTTGTGGCCATTTGGAATCGTAAGATAAATGAGACGTCAAACGCCTAGCGAAGAGATGTATTTTCAGGGTTTACGATATTTATTTGAGAAAAATTTAAATACGAAAAATAGTTTTTAATTCAATAGTCTACAGCACAATATTATATTTCTCGATGGAGATGGAATATTCAAGCACCTTCAAGCAGATCTTCCAATTCTGTACAAAAATGGTTCTCCCACTTTTTCTTCCTGAGATTCATCATTTCTGAGAAAAAGCCATTCTGAAGTTATATTCTTCATAATATGTACACGTTTTCAAGGCACCAATGATATTGTGTACTTGACGCGCATTTTTTAAAGTATTTCTGTCGGTAAGCCCACTTCATGGTCTTTTATTTGAGTTTAATATGATATTATGTCTTCTTATTCAACTTCTTCTCCTTTATCTTCATCTTCCCGAATTGATGTAAATTATTCAAACATTTGAATATGACTGGCCTTGACAGCTGGTGCATGCTGGTGAATAAAGTGAGCCTCTTCTTTTGCAACCGCATTTCGAACTATACCCTTTTTTACAGTTGCAAAAAATAGTATTAAGGAACTTTTCTAGTGCAGGTGGAAGTAGACTGTGTATTGGTTCTAATTTAATATCAATTAACTTCAAATCTATTCTTCTGGGTCCAGTTGATTACCCAGACACACTTGAGCCTTGTAATAAACTTGATAAAAATATTGATGAGTAGACTCTAAGGTTGGTGGAAGACAAGCTGATTGAACACGTCTTTTATTACGTACCTGTTCTGTGAAAGATATGTAACGTAACTTATCTGTGCAAGTATTTCCTTCTTGGAGCTACATATACAGACAGAAGAAAGCAAATTTAGTTTCTGATTGAAGTTTTTAGAGCAGCGTTCATATCTTCAAAAGCTTTTGCACATGATCGAATCTTGTTTTTCGGACAATTTGAAAAGTGTTGTTTCACTCCTTCGGAACATTGCTGATATTGTATCACAGCCAGTCATAGCATGTAAAAATAGAATATGATTTTTACATTTAGGATAAACCGTTAAACTCGTATTTGAGAACATTTCCGATGATTGTTGAGATTTGTCTGGTTCTAGAGAATAAATAGCATTTTCATCTAGAGTTCGAGTGGTAAGAGATACCAACAGATCAACTGCTTCACCAACAACAACATTTACACCAGCTGGATTGAACTGATTTATTGTAGATTCTATGATGAGTACATCAGCGTCATTGTCAACTTGCTTGACACAAATATGTTCTGTGGTAAATTAATGTATTAGTCACGCAGAATAATAGTTTTACTCATATTCTACATCCATAATGTACAGGCAGCGTAGTCATGCATAGTACGGGAAATATAACTTCAGGATGGCTTTTTCTCAGAAATGGTAAATTTTAGAAAAAATTGTGAGAACCGCCTATGTATAGAATTGCAAAATCTACTATCTCAGTTCAAGCTATTTTTAGGGCTAACTTGACCAGACTAATAATAAAAAAATTATCCACTTAGATGTCAAATATCATCCGTAGTTCTCTAGAAAATCTTTTCGAATTTATATTATCATAATTTTTATTTTGATAGTTCTTATACATAGTTTATCAGGAAGATTTTCTCATTCCTGCCCCTTGAACAAATAATGCTAAAATTTTGTACTTAGAACTTGTCTAGGGTCTAGTTATGCACCTCGCATTATGATTGCAATCGTATGTATTGGAAGTGCACTCCAAACATTTTTTTTATTTCCCGCATAAATCCAAAACGGTTGAACATAGAATATTGAAATTCAGTAATAGAGATGACTGTATCATCTAAATGCTCAATTTCTGTTTTATTGAGACCTACTGAGCCAGAAGTGCACTTTACTTGACAGCCTTTCAGAATTTTTTGCATAAATTCGAAACGATCAGCCGTAGAGTATTGAAATTCAATATTCCAGTCTGCTGTAGCATTCGAATGACTGGCATCTATTCTTATAACAATCGACTGTATCGGAAGTGCACAGCAGTTGTTTTTTTTTTTTTCATTTCGCACCTAAATTAAGAACTGTTAGCTGTAGAATCTTGGAAATCAGTATTTAGGATTGTTGTAGCATAAGAGTGATGATCTTCTGTTTCCATAACAACCGACTGAACCGAAAGCGCATCTCAACTTGACAGAGTTTTAGAATTTATTGAATAGATCCAAAACAATAAGCCATTCAAAGGTGCGATTCTGTGTTTCATCATCATATTATTATATGCCAAAAATATATCCAATGATGTGAAAATAAGTTACGTGATGTTCACATCGGATTTGTAAACTAGTCTAGAGATTCATTGGGTTATTTGGAGACACAACTTCACCTACGGTGTTGTGTTTTAAAGAGACGCATCTTGTTCTCAAAACATAACATTCGATCATTCTTTATTCTTGAAGCTCTTGTTGTATAACTTTATCATTAGCTGTAATATGGAGTAGTATCATTAGCATAATCCACGTATTCTAATTTCTAATATTTTTCGAATAGATTCACTTGGGGTATGAGAACTTGTTATTGAAAGCATGTCTTCAGCTACCAATAACAGTGAATTTTGAAATTAATCATGATAATCATTTCATTCGAATCGAAAGAAAATACAAATGCCCTGAGCCAAAGAGTTTCATTCCAATGATTTCGATATGTTCTCTTGGGTGGCTTTGACAGTTAGATGGGCACATAGTTTTTTCCGAAATATATTTCAATTTAGATTATACTACGAGGTTCTTAAGTTGCATCTGACTCCTGAGAATGTTGTCCTCGACCAGCGATCACGATTCACATGTGTTATCTCAACTGTCTTTTATTACTGGCATGGTTCTCATATTGTGTAATTTCAGCATTTCAGTCAGGTCTTCAGGAATAATCTCATCCAATTGGCAGTGTGCACTTGTTCTATAAATCTTAGCTGTTTCTGAAGATGTCCAGGAAATGTTTTCAACATTTCGTATGATCACGTTCTATTTGATGATAATATAATATCTCTGATATTACAGTTTGATGTAATTCTCAACTGCTCACAATTGTTGATGAAATCAAATATAACGATTATTCTCTTCCCGTTTCACATTTACAAATAATATAATATCACTCAGATATATCCAGTCGTCATATCGATATATTTATGTAATGTTAAAATTCAAAACTAGAAACAACTTTTGATATTTGATTATTTGAAATATTGACAGAGATATGCGTACATGGTTGCGTTAGAGCTGATAATAGATTCAGAAGGCCAAAACGTGATACAATTCATATAAATCAAGATTCATTTGTCAATAGGGATATTTGTACAACAAGTAATGTGAGCTACAACTTCCCCATGAAATTCACTGCTAGCAATACGAAAAAAAGATTCAAGGATATAATGGACAAAAAAATTTGTTTTTTCGCCAACTGTCAAAAAAACATGATATTTTTGTATTGTTATGGACACGCAAAGTTCGTGATTTTTTCACTAGTTAAAAAATTAAACATTTTTTGCACACCTAATCTAATATAAATCAGTTTAGTATCGCTACAAGGATAGAAACAAACAGGTATTTAACAAAAAAGAAATATGAATTTGTAAAACTACTTATTTTTGAATGTAAAAATCAATTGTTGACAGTTCTTTATTCATCAAACAACAATTGCGCATACTTTTGGTAACAATACCCAGGTGACTGCAAATCAATTATAGTTTGTACTTTTTTCCTACATTTTACTGAATAAAACAATAAATATTGTTGATCTATTATTTTTTGACATTTGGCGAGAAAATATTGTTTGTATCTCGTGTGCGAAGTGATTGTATTTTGTTGCGCTCTCGAATGAATTTGTTATCTTAACCTTACGGTCTCGGTTAAAATTGACATTCTCACGCGCAACAAAAAAAAAACAATCACTCCGCACATTTCATACAAAAATAACTATTATAATAATTTTTTGTCAGTCATATCGGGAATAAGTGCATTCAGAATGAAATCTCATATAACGAGCAAAGTACTCAATTCGATTATATAGAATGTATACAAAATTGCGGAATAGTGGAGTTCAACTTGAAATTCCAAGTCCAAGCGGCAACAGACTCTGTACATACCCAAGTAAACATATGAGAATATTTTCAATTCAAACTGAATACTTTGTGTACGCTATATTAACAATCATATTATAAAGCAAGATCTCAGACCCACCAGACATTACTTATTTTCTGAGAAACAAAATGTGTGGAATGGAGTAGTGTTAGGATAAACATTGATCATACGCATATTGGCTAGTTGTGCCGATGGCCAATTTACAGATACAAGGTGCTAGAGATACGTTAAGACATTAATCACTTTTCTTGAAGTCTTGAATGCTGATTTTCATGTATGTTTTAGAGACATTGTTAAAAATTGATAATCTACACTGCTAGATACTCTCCATCGGTGGTAATCTCTGCTAGACCCTGCAAAGCTCGCTAAGAATAACGTAATCTTTCTTATAGTCTGAGTGCTAATTTTAATATGATAATCAGGAGACAATTTCATTACTTTTTGTTAACAGCCAGATCAATCGTAGGGCTAAACATTCCCCAGACACAATTGAAATATTGCTATGAGTAAAAGTGCGAAGTCACTATATGTAGGCTTGATAGTAAGCAAAGTATCTATACGCATCCAACTCTTCCTTGGTCTGGCTGTTTAAAAGGATTAAAATTGCTCCCTGAGTATCATATATAAAAATTAGGACTCAGACTATAAGTAAAAAATCGTTATTATTTTGCGAGCCTTAAAGCGTTTAGCACAAGTTTAGCAGGAGTAACTGTCGATAAGAAGTGTCTTGTAGTGTTGAATAATAATTTTCAACAATATTCCCAAGAGCCTACACTCAGACTCTAAGAAAAGTGAGTAATGTCTCAATTTTGCTTGTCAAAGAATAAATAACGTCTGGCGGGTCCGGGATCTTGGACTATAAACATCAGCATATATGTGCTCAAATTTTATCCTGCTTCTTGTGGCTTTTACAATACATACAACAATCAAGGGACTCGACGAGACAAGGTTACGACAATAAAATATCTCGATTTATTACACGCCATGTTGCCCGCGACTCTATTTACTCGAAAACTGACCTGTCAAAATAGGTTTTTGATTTTTACAGTAATTTCGTTTTGTAAACTATATTTAAAAGACATGTGACATCAGAAAGATACATTATTGAAGATAATTATTGCGGCAGATGTGAAATTTTTACTCGATATACCCTAAGTATCACGTTTTGAATTTGAGATTTTCTTTATTTGTCATTCTATTTCAGTCTACAACTTACGTGGTATCTCATTGGTCAACGGATATGTCCGTTCACAAAATTGTCCGGTAGATGTAGCAGTATTTGAATCTATTCTGTTGGAATCATCTTAAATGTATAAAACTGCGTTATTTCAGTGATTAGAATACTTGAATTGATTTTTCTGTGTTTCGATTTTACAGACAAATTTTATAATTGTGATCACATTTAGAGTAAACTGATGGCTTTATTGATTGATATTCCTCACATTTTCTGTGCTATAATGTTTGAAGCATCTACTTTAACAAACACATCTCGAAATTCAGATTATTCCAAACGTCAATTTGACATTATAACATTTAAATGAAGCAAGTAAGTGAAAATCTAACGTGAACATCACGTGACTTACTTGTACATCATCGGATATATATATATATATATATATATATATATATATATATATATATATATATATATATATATATATATATATATATATATATATATATATATATAAATATAATACGATGTGATTCTGTGTTTGATTGTATATATCATTGAATATGTATAATCAAACACAAAATCTCATCGTTCCACAGTGATTCGTTTTGGATCTACCCAAGAGATTCTAAAAATCTGTCGAGTGAAATTCGCTTTCAGCCAAGTCGGTTATTATGGAAGCAATAGGCTATTATTCTTATACTACAACATTCCTAAATACTGATTTCCTAAATTCTACGACTACCAACAGATCTGATTTTATGCGCGAAATTAAAAAATAGATTCCTACTGAAGTGCATTTCCGGTTTAGTCTATTATTATAAAAATAGAAGGCAATCATTCAGATGCAACAGCAGACTGGAATACCAAATTTCAATATTCTACACCTGATCAAAAAATTCCAAAAGACTGTCAAGTAAAGTGCAGTTCCGGTTAAGTGGATCTCAATAAAAATAGGATATGAGCTGCTAGACGGTATAATCGTCTTAAATACTGAATTATAACAATCTACGTTCAATCGTTTTGGATTTATGCGGAAAATTCAAAAAATGTTTCGAATAAAGTGCTCTTAGTCGATAGCAATCATAATGCAAGGTGTAAAAGTAGATATAATAGAAGTGCCTAATATAAAAGTCTGTCATATAAAGCGCACTTCCGGCTCAGCTGATTGGAGCAAAAATAAAAGATGACCATTTAGATGCTTTAGCAATTTCAAATGCTAAATTCCAGTATCCTACGGCTGATCATTCTGGATTTATACGGAAAATTAGAAGAAAGTCCCAAATAAAGTGCACTTCCGGTTTAGCCGATCGCAATCATAATGCAAGATGTACAATAAGATGTTCTAGAAGTGCTTAATACGAAATTTCAATATGCTATGGCTGATCATTCCAGATTGATGCAAAAAATTCAAAAAAAGTTTCAGGTAAAGTGTACTTCTGGCCTGGCCGATTCTTATAAAAATAGCAGATAACCAATCTGATATAATATCAAGTTTGAATACTGAATTTCAACATCCTACGGTCGATCATTCTGGATTTATAAAAAAAAAATTCTAAGAAAGTTTCAAGTAAAGTACACTTCCGGTACAGACGATTGGAACCATAATGCAAGGTGCACAACTAGACCTCATATTAGTCTTGAATACAGAATTTCAACATTATACGTTCAACCAGTTTTGAGATTCGCAAGTTACGAACGAACGCACGAACGCACATACGTACCGACATCAAGCCGAAAGTAGTCAAAATGGATGTAGGGATACTCAAAACGAATATTGCCATCAAAATCTTAATAGGTGAATTCTGTCGGTTTCACATTACTTCCTTTTACTTAGTATTAGTAAATAAGAATACCAACAGCATCTATGATTCATAATTATCATTAATATGACTTATTGCTCGGTTATTTTTTCAAATAGTGGCTGGATTTTGTAAATTTGATCGGTAATTTCATTCTCTACACACTTTGATGTTATTATCTCTGTTTTGTGTTGAAATTGAACGTTTAATTTGTGATATTTTGAATGGTAAGGCAGATGGGGCTCTAACGTTAGGTTCTTCTGTTAACTCTATGCATAGAGAGCATGCATCTGTCTTTGGAGTTCCAAAGTCTACATTAAAATATTTAGTGAATACGGTATAAAAGTAATTGAATTTCACTTGAAGTTCAGAATTGTCTTATTGCTGCTGGTACATCTTATATAGTTGTCGAGAAGGTTTTCGAATATCATGCGGATTGTTCATATTTTGATACCTATCTCTCTTTACTTCCAATAGATTTTGATTCCAGCTAAGTTTTGAACTTTATTTTCTAACTTTGATACGGTTTTTATTCTTGTCCGTACTCCGTCCTCTGGTTTCAGTGCTCAGAATGGTCAAAATTCATTTTCTATTATCTTTGACCTTCTTTTAGTTGAGACTTAATTTTAACAAGTTTTTTTTTCTTGTTCTACTTGTCTCCTCAACACTGATCCCACATCTGTTTTTTGTAATAGTCTGTTCCATATTCTATCATTTCTTCATCAGTTTAGAGTTTCGAGATAGGTATACAGAGGGAAAACCTTGACTCATTGTTTTCTTACCTTTTCAAAGTTTTTTTTGGATGTATTCTATGAAAAATATGCTAGTTTCAGCATATATTCATTTCCTCAATTGAATAGTCAAATTACAAGAATTCAACATAAAGAATATCTATATAAATGAAAATCAATGTTTATATGTTTGTACCTTATGCGTTCCGAAACCATTGATCGAATTGTGGTGAAACTTTGATAGAGTGTTCTGGGGACGTACAAGACTGTTCGTGGCACAAAAAATCTATATATAAATGAGTTTTTCTTTTCAATGAATATTTCTGCTTTGGTGGAAAGAATGAATGTTATTAGTGACTCAATACGCAAATAATTAACTATTATTATTACTTCATCAAAGTTTATATCGAGAATTAGATTGATATCAGGATTTTATAAAACAAAGTCGAGTTAGTTACACCATTCATAAATCAAGAACGGCTTGACCGATTTTCATGATCTTAAATTTTATGGATTTATCACCGTCCGGAATAGCAAAATAAGTATTAAAACATTGGAAGGAGAAATATCATTACCATGCATTTTGTAAAAAACAGATTTTTTGATGATATCATGAGGACTTATTTATCGTACTCAGCTTATAAGATTTGCCCCAGGGTGGAACAAACAAAATTAGCCGATAGGACCTGAAAATGAATTTGGAAATTTCAGGTTCTATCGGCTTCTTTTTCTCGCCATGCGAGCGGAACGAGCTTGGTCAAAAAAAAGTCGGCATGCAAGGGAAGCGAGCTCCGTCAACGTAAAACGTCTTACTAGAGATGCGAACTCGGTTAACGGTAAGCTGCGGTACCAGCAAAGCAAGCTCGATCAACGGTAAATCTCCGTACGAGCAAATCGAGCTCGGTCAAAAGTAGACTGCTGCGCGAGCAAAACGAGCTCGGATAACTATAAGCCGCCGTGTGAGCGAAGCGAGCTCGGTCAATGCCAGGCTGCTGTGCGAGCGAAAAGAGCTCAGTTAACGGCAAGCTGCTGTGCGAGTGAAGCAAGCTCGGTTGACTATAAGCTACCGTGCGAACGAAGTGATCTCGGTCAACTGTAGAACGTCGTGCGAGTGGAACGAGATTGGTCAACGGTAAGATGCCGTGCGAGCGAAGCGTGCTCGGTCAACGTTAAGACGCCGTGCGAGCGTTGCAAACTCAGTTAAAGGCGAGCAGCCGTGCGAACGAAATGACGTCGCTCAACAGTAAACCGCCATATGAACGAAGCGAGTCTGATAAACATGGATTATTCTCAGCACATGCATATTTATTTCATTGTTACATTTTGGTTAAGTTCAAATTCAAATAGACAATTTATGTTCAATATAATAATTACTTCTATATAATCACTTGAATAAGCATGTCATGGGAGATTGATATATTCAATGTATAATCTTCAGTAAATTAACAAAGAAGAAAGTAATCCAAACTCAAAAGACATTCAGTGGAACTGCAAAGTCTCAGCCAAATACAAGAATTTCCTATTTCGATTGATTTCCTACAAAAGAAGATCTTTTCACAGTTTGACATGTCTTTATCATTTCCGGGTTATAAGGTCCTGATATAAAAGGTAGGCTCAAGTACCTTGCAATCTGAATTTATCAATTCTGTGGCGTTACGAAGTATGCCGGGTCAGCTAGTAATCGATAAAAAAAGGCCAATGGCTAAGTGCTAAGTCCTAGCCGGTATGTACAATTAACAGAGAAAATACTACAAAGTCAAGTATTGAAATCATATGCAGGCAATATGAATTCATCACCTATTTGTTTTGAAGATAGTCCAAGTAGAATATAGCTTCTCTAATGCCTCTTGGTCATGGTGATCTGAGATCGTCGCACAGATCGAGATTCCGAATATTCAGTATAATTCGATGATGAAAGGAGTACAATATACTTCAGGCTTTGTCTCTTCTTTTGTGCCGCAGACAGAGGAAATATCAGATCCTATAAATGATGGAGATATTTTGATTGCATATTTTGCAACTTTTCTGTTATTATAGTTCATACCATACACGGTTCATGAATTCTCAAACCCAAGATTTCTCATTATTCATTGCTCTGCAGTAATATTTGTCCAGTAAAAGAAGAAGATGAAGTTGAGTTTTTATCAGAGAATTTTTCAGTCATTCGTTTTAGAGACTGATTGCCTACAATAGATGAGAGAGCTTCCGCTTGACAGAGTAATTGTCCTGAATTACAATTTTAACGCTTGTTATTTCCTCGATAGATGCATGTAGAACCTCTTATAGTAAGACGCATGTCTCCTAAAATTGCCTCTGAATACAAATAACAATGCAAGATATACTCACTTATTTATACATCAATATCAATACCAATGTCCAGTTTTTTATTTTCGAACATCTCTATTAAAGTGATCTATTGTGGCATAAACATTATCATCTGACGATAATGCATATTTTATTTGATTGACAAATTATCCGTAACTTTTATCTTTACATAGATTCTCCGCATATTCATTTCTGATTCAATGGGATAAAACTAGCAACTGAAAATGACCTTCTCTGCTCGTGATTAATGAGAACTCTCATAAGAATTTCACGAAGGCGGTTTGGATAAATGAAAGAATAGCTTCAGAATAAGGATGTGTTTTATTAAATTATTGAACTATGGTCGTGAATAATAAATATGAACATTGAATTGCTTATTGGATGATATTTGTTCATAGTGTTATAGGCTGTTACTTATGTTATAATGCATACAAATAGAATGATTCGGATCTCTTGAATGAATAATAAATTTGAATAATTCATACGAAGTACTATAACTTTCGATGGTTATTATTCTCAGAACTCCTTCAAATTATGCTTGTCTAATGCAAACACAGTAGAATATTATAATATGTTAATAACGGGAAATTTGGAGAAAAATTTACAAATTTCTAGAAAAAGAAAATGCACAACAGGTCAGTGGTTGACGATCCAAATTTTCATTCACATCTGACTTGAATCATAGGTATATAAATGTATCACCACCATGCAGCCAAGTAAAATATTCGAAATATAGTTCCAAATCGTCGATATATTAGCTATACTTCTCATTAAAAACGTAGAGTTACACATTCTATGCGATATCTTGGTTATGATTATTGATACGCAAATAAGTCAGAGTTTTATTTGCAGAGAAAAATGTGTACTCTATTTTTACTAATGACTATTAATGCTCTACGGCCGTCAGAAAATGAGATATCTACGGAAAACTGGTCTTTGGCCTTCGATATCTCCTGAACTCTCAAGATTTGACAACATGATTTTTGCACATACATTTTATATGCCAGATTGGATCATATTTTGCCAAAATTCACTTGGCTCCTTGCAAAAATAGGATTGTCATCGAATTATATTCGAATATTGGATGAATATTATTATTCGTTAGAAAGATTAGATCGTTTGAGTAATTAGATCAATCATGATATAAAAAAATTCAATTTCTTCCAGTAGCTGTGATCATTGCAAACGATTCCTAAATCTTCCAATCTTAGTAAATCCAGTTCATTTTCTCTGAAAAATTCTCAATTTCAATCCCAATCATTCATTTGAAAGTATAGTTGAAAAAAAGTGAATAGTAGTCATTGAAAAGATGTTATTAAAGCGGAATGATACATTAATTCACGTGTAAGAGTACTATTCATAATATTTATTCTCAAATTGGGTATTCAAGAATAATGTATAATGCAAGACAAGAATATAGGTACCACACAAGTGATATTTCTATGATAAATATAAATTCTATCCAGCGCATAAGCAAGAAACTTGCCCTCGGGCAAGTTACCAATACCTAATAATTTGTATCAACTCTCATTACAACACCGACTCAATTCGAAAGATATTTCACCCCCGTAGATATAGTTTTTGTTGAATAATTGATTCCAAATTGATATTGTGTAATCTATTATTTATTAAACGAAATGAATTTCTTAACATTCATAACACAAATCGATTCAAAAAAATGTCACTTTAAGAAGGAATAGCAGTCTTACTGAATTATTTTAGAATCCATAGCTGATAGTTGGAGCAAAAACATTATTTCAAGCTAAACTTAATATTGAAATTATACTTTCGTCGATAGTCCTCTCAACCAGGATAAATAATTTCCATTGATAGGTAATGAATGTCATTCCCGTTTTTCATTTTTCAATAAATTATGATTATTGTTCTCTGGAAACTTCTTTTGAATCGGTTAGGGACTCCACTCAACTTCAAAAATTTAAATTGATATGATAAAAAATGAATTCAACAGTATTCGAAGAAACCAAGTTTGTCGAAAACAGGAATTCGCATATATAACATTTTCAAGTACTTCTGCAGTTAACGTTTAGTTTATTTTTTTGTGATTTGCCATTGGTAGTAACCTGCCATTTGCCATGAACTGCCGAACTCAGGACTGATATTACGTGCATTTGTGCTTCTTGCAGTGTTGTTGGTTTTTAATTAGTGTCAAAATATAGGAGTCAATGATATTGATATGAGAATTGGAGAGTAATTGGAATCTCACCGCTTGCGCACATCTTTTTATGATATTCGTGAAGTCTAAATAGTGCTGTATTGTCTGTCCTGAAGTTTACTCGAAGCTACTATTCAGATCTGTAGGAAGAATCTTGTATGCATTACATGTGTAAACAAGTATTATGACATCCGGCCGAGTATTTGACTGAAAAGACAATCTTCGTCACCAAGAATTTGGCCTCATAACATAGTAGTTCAACTTCACATTTTTGTGCACAAATTATCAAAAACGTTACCCGCATTAAGAGTTCAATTGTATCTCATTCGGATACGATAATATTTCAGACATATTTTCTGTTCTGCGAAAATTATAACTTTCTCAAGACTTGGCTGAATACTCGGTCGAAGATAGTTAAGTAAAGAGTGAGCCGTGAAATATTTTGATAATTTCATCAGAATTTTTGGGTCCTTCATAGCATATTATCCGAAAATATATTTTTTTTTTGCAATTAGGAACATATCATCTCTTATATTTGTATAAATTCAATCATGTTTCTGAGACGGCGTGCTACAAATACTCCGTTTTTAACAGAAAAAGAAATTGAAAATCAAAGAAATGCGAATAAAGTAGTGAATTCTAATACCCTAATAAATTGATATCACCTTTATGATAAGAGATAGATCTTCATTTATCTGAAATATTCACTCTTCATAGACAACATGGTGTTGAATAATATAAACCAAAATGTAGTTTCAAATTTGATGGGAAAATTACAAGAGGAGAATTGATACCTCACGTCGACCATTTCTATTCAATTATTGCACAAGCCGAAAAATTACTAGAACGTAGAGCTTTCATCGAAGTATGGGTAAGAAGCAACAAAAGAGGACTTGCTGAAGGCAACAATAGCAGAAAAAATTGGAAAGAAGACAAATTATTTTAGCAGAAGATGAAAATAGAATGAAAATTTTCAGGTGTGAAGTTGGGAGAAATGAGAATTTAGGGATTTCATGACCCCTTTTTGCAAGATAGGGAGTATTTTTTGGGAACCAATTGTCCATTGAAGCATACCGAGAAGAACTAATAGATTTATAGCAGTGAAAATGTTAATTTATATTCATAGAGTGGCAGTAACATGAAATAAATTCATACCAAGCGGAGAAAGATTATGATAAATAATAGATTTCATAACCAAACATTGATTTTGTAACTCATCTTATTCATATCATAAATATTTGCACTATCCATAACAATGTTTGTATATAATATAAATATTACATAATAATGCTTATATTCTACCATTTTTATTTTCGTTCATGATAATTAACAAATTTTGATGCTGGCACTAGGAAAATATTGACAAGTCTTCACATAAAATAGCCTTGAAAATATGAGAACTGATTTACAATCAACATGCACTTGGAATTAACGTAGTCTCAGCCAAACAAGGCTTGCAATTTGAACACACGCAAATCTGTGACAATAATGTGTTCTTTTGTGCACGTCAAAAGGTCCCTACATACAAATGAAGTCAGCTTTTGGAATATATAAATTTGCTTTAGTGGTGAAAGTGCGAATCTGTGAATGTGCTATTCTAATGTCAAATTAAACGTTTTAATGCTTCTTATTTTGTGGGGCCCTGGACACGATGGTACGAGTTTCTAGTGTATTCATTTGTCAGCCGGAAATTGAACTCTTATGTGTAAATCGGCGTTCGTGGTATAAAAATAACCCCGTCGATATAAATTAGGCGCTCGCGAACACGAAACTTTGGACAGACAGAAAATTTATAAATTTCTCAATTTCATCAAAAACTTTGATTCTTTTGATTCCACGCTTCTCATCGTTATTTCATAGTCACAGAGAATAACGAATGGAAAAACTTCAATTGGGTGCGAATCGGACACGTGCACCGATGCTTCTATATATTATAGAGTAATTTGGCATCTTTACTTAGATCAGAGATATGAGAACTGACATTGGTATCTTATTTTTACTTACTTGTACAAAGTAACAAGTGAGTATTGTGAAACCGACAGAATTCACCTATCGAGATTTTGATGGATATATCCGTTTTGAACATCCCTGAGTCCATTTCCACTATTTTCGGCTTGATGTCGGTACGCTCGTCCGTGCGTAACTCGCAAATCTCAAGAACCGTGGAACGTATTATGCTGAACTTTCATATTCAAGACTGGTATCTAGTGTTGATTTACAACTCGCATTATGGTTGCAATCGCTTGTACCGGAAGTGCACTCAACTCGAATTTTTTTTTGTGGGTATGACAAAAGCGACGAAATTGGATCAGAATATGCATTTTCATACAAATTTGAAATTTATTTTCATTATGTTCGTCACACGGTCCAGCTTTGATTTCAGCATTATTGAACTCCAAATATAGGTACTTACATACTTATCAAACCTCTTAAAGACAGGAAAAATAAAATGAGGCACTGAAATCTACGACTATCTGACGGTCTAAAAGTACAAGGAAATATTGTGAAACCGACAAAATTCACATATCGAGATTTTGATGGATATATCCGTTTTGAGCATCCCTTGAAATGCTGACTATCTATGATCTTGATGTGCACCTCGCATTATGGTTGCAATCGTCTGTCCAGGAAGTGCACTTTACCTGATACTTTTTCTGAATTCTCCACATAAATCTAGGATGATTGGCCGTAGGATACTGGAATTCAGTATTTGGAATTGCTATAGCATCCAAATGATCATCTCCTACTTTCGTCCCAACCGACTAAGCCGGAAGTGCACTTCATATTACAGGTTTTTCGAATTCTTTTCATAAATTTAAAATAATCAGTCGCAGAATAAGCCGAGAGTGCAGTTTACTCGAAACATTTCCCAATTTTCCGACGATTGAACATAGAATATTAGAATACAGTTTTCAAGATGATAGTACTGTCCAGATGCTCATATCCTATTTTCATTGAGATCGACATATATATATATATATATATATATATATATATATATATATATATATATATATATATATATATATATATATATATATATATATATATATATATATATATATATATATATATATATATATATATATATATATATATATATATATATATATATATATATATATATATATATATATATATCACAGAATTAGCATGATTATAGTTTACCTGAAAATCGTAGACTCGCAAATAAATTCGTATTGAGACGTTATCATCTTATATGACGTTCATTATATTCATTTTGTTCGAGTTGGAGGATTATTGAGTGAAGGGACAGTTTATAAATAGAACTAGGTACATTTTCAACAAATTCAGCACTACATCATCGATATGTCAAACTTTAACATTGCGAATCAACACAAATTTCTGATCCAAATCAATAAAGTTGATTTATTTGAATTATCATCTGCCGCCAACGCTACCCTAACATATTTCATGCAAAACGCTGCAGCTGAATCAAGATGCTATGTAAACAAAGCTTGAGATGAATGTTCTACTCTGTCCGTCAGCTGAACATTAACATTCACATTTATGAGCACCTTGTTTGCAAAAATATATACTCAAGTCTCTGTTTCATATAGGACAAAATTGAGAGCTATTAAGGCTCACGATCGTCTATGCAAATATTATTAATCGGAGAAAATGGTAACTGAGGACTCTATGATTGCATATTAACACATAACTCTGAAGAAGCGACCCATTTCGAAGTAAATTGAAATTTGGACTCAGAAAAAATCTGCAATGACTCTCTTTCGACGTCAATTCGAAATATAAGAGCCCTGTACGATACAAGGTAGGTACGTCATGAGCTCCTCATGGTAAGTTTTGGAACGATATAGGAAGAGAAAATGAAATATAGTGTGAAGACTATAATGATATAGCTCTATTCTTTCTGTGAAACTGTTCATCACACGCATGCATCGTATGAATTTCGTGAGTTCGGTTCTACCATAGTTTTATATCAAAGATCTCTCATAGTTTGACAGTCTGCAGAGACAAATTCTCTACTTTTTTGGTCCTCGCAGCACTTTTGTATCCTTTTTCATATAGTTTAGAATAGTTAATTTGGAAATTATGGAGGATCTCAGCGCCTAATTTTTGCCATTTCACATTGATTTTCAATTGATAGAGGATCAACATAAAAATATATGAACATCACAACACAACTTTCGATTCATCTCAAACTTCGGTTATTTCCCAATCTATTGAACTCAAATTTAGGCAAATATGACTAATTTTTCTGATCATGAACAACAAATGTATGAAATACTGGGAGAGATATTTTTTTGCTGACCAGAAGTCTTGAAGTAAGGTAATTTTTAATTTATCTGTATTCATGTATTCGATTTCTTCAACTTTTCAGTACATATTTTATATCAAATGGAATTGCGTCCACATTCTTGGCACGATTTGAGTCAACATACGTGCAATCGCTGGTCATTAAGTAGGCCAGCTTTATTAAAGTTCATTAGAAATGCATATTGATAATAATAAAAATTACATATAATTTTCTCAATTTTATGTGCAGAAAGATTGAATGCCTTGAAAATATATATCTGGCTAATCGAATATTTACAACAGAAATTAGGTTGTTTGTGTATGCATATACATATTCATAGCCGGAAGCTTGTGATTATTATTAGAAGTTTGGTTATATTTAGCAGTGCACTGATCTTACTTTCCATAACGCTTGCTATTATTTGAATAGTAGTATCCGTAATCAGTTCCTCTAAGAATAGTTATTTAATAAACAATCGATATATCCCCAGAAGAAATTTCAAATGTATCTGTACGGCCGCTAATTGTGATGATGTCAGATTTGCGAGTGCTTTGAATATCAACAATGCGAGTAGTTGTATAGCAGTATTATGAAGTTTTTGATTGAAGAAAATCATTAATCACTTCTCTTGAAATATGTTACAGATTATTATGCTCATGATTCTAGAATACCGCTGAGACTTACCCATTTAACAAGAATAACAAGTTTTCTGAAATTATACTTGAAGCATCCAATGATTTTCTACACATCGAAATTCTAGGCATGGAAAAATAATTATCATCGAATATTCAAGAATATTTTTTTGTGGATGAAAACTTGAAAACTAGCTTAACACAACAGTTGCGAGTGAGATAGTTCTCATATCGACGTAGAGCAGTTGGAGCAAGATTAAAGCAGTTTGAGATTAGGGAATTTGAATAATTGTGAACTATTAAATATTCTTATATTGTGAGTATAGAGAACACAGAGCAAGGAGAGGCTTTTGTTTGAGCGGTGATAAGATTTTGTTTGAGCGGAGCAAGGGGAGTTCAATTGTTTATATTCATATGTGACATCATATTTAGTATAGTTCTAGTGGAATCAAATGAGATATTTCATCACAAGTGTGACAAAAGTTTGGAAATAACGTGTAAAATTAGGTTGCGATAGTATAAATTACTTCAGCTGTGTGATGAAAACGAGAACAAGACTTCTTCTCTTACCTACACCACCGCTTTTTATTTGATCAAGAGATATCAATCGTCAATTTGCCACTTGATAACAAATCTCTTTTTTGACTCTTCCCAACCACAATTTCCTGAAGAATCCGCAATCGGTACTTCACAAAAAGCATGTTCCCACAGACTGCCAAAGTAACATGTTCTCAAAAAATGTTGTCTCAGCTCTGATTGACAGGATGGCATTATCAATTCTTATTCTGGGCAGGCGGAAGACATCATTTTCTAAGACCTCGTACGTTTTTCTAAATTGAACTAGACGCACTGTATCAATGTCGTCGATTTTATTGTTACCGTAGATGCAGCATACAAATTCTTCAAAAGTAGCAAAAAGCTTCTTCTAGATTTACTGGCGAAGAAATAGAATCCACAAATTCCGAAGTATCTCTTTATTCTAAATAAGAAATGCAACAGTCAGTTGAGCGTTTGTTAGAGAAAAAAACTCAGCTACTGTACTGTAAAAAGTGCTCGACGCTCCTGTACATACAACTGATATACCGCTTAGTGTTATGTTCATCGCATCAGCTGAAGGTCTTTCCATTACTCACAAACCAGCTGACTTATCTTTTTATGATGTACATACCTAGCTCTCACATCCACCGCTTCTTGAACAGCTGATCGCTGTTTTGTCTATGTACAGACCATAAACTCTAGTAAAAATAATATGCGAACGATGTTAAAATGATTAACTGAAAAATGTCACTGTCTCCCGGGCTATAATTTATATGTTTTTCGAATTCTCTCACTTATCCATCCTACAAAAATTGAATAATTCCATTACAGAATATTCATTTATCTATAAAACCAATTTATTGATCAATAACTTTCAAAATTATCCTTCTCCAAGTGCAGTGAACTACCCTGATTCTGGCAATAATTTCATTTTGTTATACTTTAGTTGAAACCAAATTCTAAGATTTCATTCAAGAATGTGACTATGGTTAGTATGAATAGATATGTGGAAATACTGTGATTGGGGAGATAATATCCCGAATAACAGATGCACCGTTCATTTGTATTTATTTAACCTTAGTTACGTTATATCGATTTTCCAGTTTTGGCTTTTGTACGAGTGAAAATGAACCATATTTATTGACAATCACTATTTAGATCGTTGCATTATGCAATCTTTGAGACCATCATTACGTGTATCAGTCTTCTGTAGCAAGACATCCGGGTGCAATAGGATAAACAGTTCTAGACGAAGAGAGCGGAATAGTAAAGGACAAAGATGTCAGAAGAGAAAAGGGGATGTGCGAGAAGGAATGATAAACTTACTGCTTGTGGTTTACACGTTTATATAGTGTTGTTAACAAGCTAACCGCGATTCCATCGAGTTGAAGATATGGACTCAAAAGCTTACCAGTAAGCGATTCAGAAACAGTTACGAATTTATTTGAACTAAAACAGCGCTGGCTCTTATGTAGTAGATGTTATTCTCAGTCATCAGCAACACTCTAAAAACAATGACATATGTCTTAATTGTGATAAAACTTTCAAGATTGCTCTCAGATCCTTTCGATGACCGCTATGTGAATGAAATTATTCTTATTTGTCATATTGTTCACCAATTATATTCGAGCAAACTAAGCACACATTTTATTTAACGAGTTATCCAAATCTATCCATGATTAAACTTCCAGTATTTTGCAACTTTCCATCAGATAATGATAACATGATCAACAAGAGAAACTGTTGAAACTCGTAAGCTCATCACTCCCTGTGCGGAGTGACATATTACTCGGAACTATAGATGAATAATAAAATAATCAGAGAAGATAGAAGAGAATTAAGATAATTGAGATGTACTTACAATATATTTTTTTCTTGCTTTTGAGCTATGGCGGAACTACGACCTTCATTAGTCTTTTGCGATAAGATTATAATAATTCACTAACTATAATAGATCGTGAACAAATACTTTGACTTGATCAAGGAACTATTTTGAGTGGAATCGACTCATGAAAGTTATCTCTTTTTATTCGTTCGTTATGAATTGACAGCATTGATGGGTTATATAACTTGAGGAATATATAACGTGATCATCCGTCCCGCTTCCAAAATGCCCATTCCACTGACGTGACCAATTCCAGTCACTATCACATTATAGTAATATTTATTCTTTTTGATCACATTAGCTTTGAGACAGGTCAAATCTGAGTATGTTCAACATTATTTTTGATGAATGATGGATTTCACCATTGAGAAATTGTTATTGATCTGATACAGCACCCTTTATTAGCGTCAGTTTGAAATTAAAAGCTTTTTGTCCATCATTACAATATCAGTTGCTACTACTACCACTCAAGAATAACATCCTTTGGGATTAGTCTGTTTTCTTTTCTTATATCCACTTCTCACTACAGAATTCTATTTAAAATGGCGACTGTTTCTTGCTGGCTCAGACAAAAACGACCATGTACTGTTACTGTGTTTGTACGTATTTAGTTAGTAACACAAACAAAATTTATTATTACTTAACTCAAGCGATATAAATAGTACTCGCGTAAAAACAACCTTGAATTATTGTTTTTCTAGTAAAGTGTTGATACTGATAACAGAGTTCTCGAAAACTTATTTCATTGAATTGAATATTGCAATTGCATCTGTTATTGTGTATTGTGGTTGATTTTATACTATAATTTGTTCATGCAATATAATATCAAGTACAACTAAATAATTCACGCTTGATTTCCATGAATAAAAACTAGATTCTTGTTTATTTTGACTTCTGGAATCTCATAATATGGAGACTATACTCTTATGAACGGAATGACAGAATATTACCAAAAAAAAAGTATGATAAATGACATTTAAACATTTTCAATCGATATTTTCCGAGTGGTGTCAATGTGACGTTGACGTTCTTATAAGATTGGATGAGAATTATTAGAAGATTTAAATGTGCATGTTCTCTGACTTTATTTGTCCAAAAAAATCAGGTATGATTGGAGACTTCGTGATTGCGTTTATAGAAGAAAAAAACATTTTTGGCATCATTGAAACATTTGAGTTCTCCTCACATTGCTCGCCAAGTGTTTTTCACCTGATACTAATAAAAAAGCAGGGATACATGATTGTCAAGCATTCAATTTATACAGATTTGGCCTTCCAGTGTAGTTCCATAAATACAATAAATAATAATAATGAAAATTGCTTGTTTGTCTTGAAGTATATTTATGTTCTAGAAAATCTACATTTTCATATTCCGTTTGTAACTTGATTTGAAGATTTCAATATTAGTACAGTAACTTAAGAATCGTATTCCTCAACTAATCTTTAGCAGTTCAGAATTGCGATATTTTTGAATAGTTCTATTTAGAATTGGTCAAATATGGAATATTCACAAGAGGTAAGAGTGTTATTTCGTTAAGGGTGACTAGCACTCTAATTCAAGGTTTTGGGAAAAGGGACTATTGGAACGAGTAGATCGTCGGATTTCACCATACAATCCCTTATAATACTATTTCTACCTAAATGCCTGCGGAGTTATCAGAGGTTCAAAATATTGATTTTCGAGCAAAAACACTGATCTTGTGGATGATTGCAATGAATTACTCAAAAAAAGTTTATATATTCTACAAAGAATGTCATGACGAGAAAGTTTGCTAACAAACATAACCATTTGATAAAAATGTGTTTGAATTCATCGTTTGCGATATTAAGTCTCTAAGACGTTTGACATCGCAGGAAAATACTTATTCATGTGAATATGTATATTACAAGTTTATTCTGTACTTATAATATATTACTCTAATTGATTTACCCATTTCTACTTACTTATACTAAGTACAAGGGAGTATTGTGGAACCGACAGAATTCATCTTTCGAGATTTTAATGAAAATATTAGTTTTGAGCATCCCTGAATCCATTTTGACTATTTTCGGCTCAATGTCGATACGTATGTTTGTGTGTTCGTTCTTGCGTTCGTGCGTAACTCGCAAATTTCAAACTGGTTGAACGTATAATGCTGAAATTTTGTATTCAAGACTGGTTTAGGGTTAAGTTATGCATCTCGCATTATGGTTCCAATCGTCTGAACCGAAGGTGCACTTTATTTGAAACATTTTCCAAATTTTTCTAGTAAATCCAGAATGATCAACCCTAGGATGTTGAAATTCAGTATTTGAACTTGATGTTGTATCAGAATGGTTATCTGCTATTTTTGTATAAATTGGCACAGCTAGAAGTTCACTTTACTTGAAACATTTTTTCAATTTTTTGCATAAATCTAGAATGATCAGCCATAGCATATTGAAATTCAGTGTTTGAACTTGTTGTAGCATCAAAATAGTTAACTACTATTTTTGTATCAATCGGCTGAGCAGGCAGTGCAGTTTATATTCATAACAGACATTTAGAATTTGCTGTATAAAACAATAAGTTTAATTGAAATGCTAAGGTAGGCAATGATAATCTGTTGTCATTTTTTTGATTGTTTGACATTGTATATGTCAAAATATTATCAAAATTATAATAATTCCATTCTGAAGTGACAGAAAACTCTATCGAATAAATTTGTGTATATATCAAATGATGTACAAGTAAGTCACGTGACGTTCACGTCAGATTTTTGTTACACATCGGCCATATTGAGAGTGCAAATTTCTATTTGGTTCCTGATTTCTCATCCTTAATAAGCGATCCTAGAAACATGAATAATATGACTTTCATCAATTTATTATCAGTACTTTGTTAATTTTTCATGTTCCAGCTTAGGGCTCATTTTCACCCTCTCAGGGATAAAAACAATGATTCTTCTTGTGAGAAATTTGAGAACTTGCAAGAAAATCTTCACTTGCATCTACTCTATGGGCTGTATTAGAAGTGAAATCGCGTATTTTTGAATTCTGGTTTCAGATTCTATATCAGCGACGTCAGAAACGTGAGCATACATTTTTTCAATAAATAATTTCACGCAAATTTGGTTAGTTATCAAATTTTGAAGTTCGGTGATTGTCTCCACCCTTCTAGGGGTAAGAGCACATATGTTTCTTTCTAAAATCGGAGGCTGATATTCTTAAGCTCAAGAGTCCGCAAAACAAAACAAAAATTACAAGTCGCTATAGAATAAGTTGAAAGTTTGAGTACTTTTTGCACCAAGTAAATGTTTTATAGATAAATAAGCAGTTTATGAAGAGGTTCAATAGTTGGATTCAATAATAACAGTGAAGTGATTCTTCAGTCATCGATAAATTATCACATTGAAGAGGTTATACCTTAGATGAATCGAAAGAATCATATTCACTAAAAGAAAATCTATAGTGCAATAAGTTAGATATAAATCGTTTTCCATCGTTTTTTTCTATGGAATTTCATTACATTGACATCATTCCATCACGGTTTGAACATAAAACGTTCCAGAGCAATCGTATGAAAACTAAATATGCTTTAATTTTATCCAAGGATCGTTAAGAGATCTTTCATCTTTTCAATTTATTCAAATGCAAATTGAACAATAAATTAGCTGGTTATCATTGACGGATATCTATATACCATACAAGTTGGAATCCACAATGAAATAAGATTGTGAAAGGGCTAGAAGAGCAGAGAGAAAAGTTGGTAACAACCAAAACAAAGCACACACGTCACTTCTCATTATTTCAGAGGGAAATTAATGACATAGAACAATACGCAGCAACTCAAGTTTGAACGGACTTCCAAGTCTTGAAAAAGTTACGTCTGATATATTGCACTGGGGTGCAGCAAGATGAACCAGATTAAATGGTGAATAATTTCTCTATTATGACAACTTTTTACTGCTATTGAAGATTGAAAGGTTATTGCATAAGGTATTCTAATTAATAATCTAGAGATCCAGAAGATTCTTGATTTTGATACATCGTATGGCTCGCTTATTTGGTAAATCATCATATTTGTTTTTTAGTAAAGTACTAATTCCAAGTGAGACAGGGCTCTCCAACGGAATCAGAAAAATGGAATGAGTATGTCTTTTATATTCGAGGATATGAAAACTCGTTAAGAAATTGACTTCACAAAACGAGAGGAGTTTTCGATTGTAGTAAAAAAGTATATACTTTGGACCAGGGATTCTCAATCTACATGAGTAAGTTTTTGATATCCGAGTGATTTCGAAAAGGAATTTTTTCTTACATCAACGATTTCCATAACTATATCAGTTGAAATTTGATAATAATAATTGAAATGAGACGATATGATTTCAATTATATTTTTATTTTGAACTATGGTCATTTGAACCTTTTGGGTTATCATAAGATTTCTGCAAATACAAATCGACAGATATAATAATTGAAGAATGATAAAATGAAATGGACAATCAGAAAAAACTTTGAGTTGGCGATATATCCTTCTTGGACAATTTCGTAGAATGAATGTTCGTTGTAGGCTCCGTGAAATATTGATGAATTAGACTTTCAATACTTATTCTGCCAATTTGGGGATGAGAAATATTGCAAAAATGGTAATTTTTTGTTGAATGTTTTATCAAGAGAGATTTGCAAATTATACAAACAAACTAAGTATTACAAAAGACAGGTATCTTTTTGCTAGATCTTCTATGATAGTTACAATCAAATTGAATGAATATTCTGTCCTCAGATAATCGGGGGCAAGAAAATTCAGATAAATATGCCCCCAGGAACAAATAATATCAAGAGTCTCAAAAAATAGGGTCCAGTTCACAGGAAAACTTATTTATATTATGGAAAACAGTCATAGACTCCATATTTTTTCACGAAAAATTGCAATGGAAACTATAACGAGATAATTTCTAAGCCCGATATATGAGTTTGTTGTTGGGATCATTGTTCCAACTTTACGGTCCAGGATTGAAGCATCAAGTTCTCTGAAGAAAAAAATTTTATCCACAGACAGATGAAGACGCCATTTTGAGAAAATACTGCTTTGATGATATAATTTTTTATCTATTACTAAATATCAGCACAATACGTTTCAAATGAGAATAGATCTGAAGTTTGCAACAAGAGGAAAATAATCATAATGGGACAGTTAGGAATTATTATAAGAATTGAAGATAAATCTTATTCCGGACTGCAATGCATATGATAAATTCTATATGAGGGATATTTCTTGTCACAGATTATGAGCACTTAATTTTTTCAACTTTGAAATAAATTTGGAGTTCAAATGACTTTCCTTGAAAATTATTTATGAGAATAGCTCTTTACTCACAAGTGTGTTATTCTTCGTTATATAAATTATTATGACAACTACTACAAGTACAATGAACAAAATGATGAAAATTTTAATTAGTATATAAAATATTAGCACAATACGTTGCCTTACGCATACCTGACAGGATAATTTTTCTTGGCCGTATATGGGACAATGCCACTGTTACTCAAGAAACCAACACCTAATGAATGTGCTTATAGTTTTTTTTTCATAGAACTACTTAGATAATACTGTTTGGAATGATAACAAAAATCAGAACACTAACATTATCTGAAGTAGAAGACACTATTGAACAATCAAGAAGAAACCGAGCTCCAGCATCGAATATGATGTTAATGAATTTATCCATCTACAAGAGATCCAATTATTCAGAATTTGACCATCAAAATACGTGACAAGGGATCATAAAATCAGCAGTAAACTTGGAATTGAATATATCTGGACGTTTCAGCACCAAAACAGACCTCCATCATCAATTTAGGTATAAAGCTGTTATTTCATATTCTTGGTAAGATATTGAATTGAATTTGGAAAAAAAAACATGACAGTTTGAATGTTTAAGCCGGAGAAAAAAAAATGGAAGAATCATCTAGATGATATAAGCGCATTTTTGACAGCTCATGAATGCTTGTTACTTCAGAGATTTCGCAAATTACCATCTCTTACAATTACTGAGCTTGAAATCAAGCAGTTTGGGCAAACTTACGGAACAGCAGCTTCCATTTAGTACTAGTTTCAAGTTGACTATTTAATAGGTACATAATTTATACATGTACAAACTCAAAAATACCTTTTAATCTTCATTGTTTAGTTATTGACTGACAGGAGGTCAAGTGCTGTAGCTTAAAATAATAATTTGATCTTTATCAAAGCTATATAAAAAAAAAATACACCAAAAGTGAACAAATTTTCATCCAATAATAATAATTCATTCTAATAAGCTTCAAATTCGCGTCAAACAAGTCATTGAATGAATCCCGGACAGATTTGACAACTGTACATAATAATAGTGACACCCGCGGCGAAAGTTGTAACTAAATTTTTATCTACTCTAATAAATTTCAGTTGCCATATCCCTAATGTCATAGATATCTATGGACATTGTTTCACTTGAAACAAGTAATTGAATAATTCAATTTTCCACAATCACTGAGCTTGAATTAAAGCAATTTGTGCAAGCCTACGAAACAGCAGCTTTTATTTAGTACCAGTTTCAAGTCTGTGGATAGTATAGTTGCCGAGATCTCAGCGTCACGCCAGCCAGCCAGCCAGCCAGCCAAAGTGAATATAATAGCGCTTTTTTCGGAAAAATGCGCTAAAAAGATAGATTGATTTTCAAGCACATGACAAGCAATTGACAATGCCAGATGTCACTCTGTGCGTTCTGAAGTCTGGCCTAGTCAACTGGTCGCTATGCCATACCATGACTTCAAAATGAATTTGTCGTCCTCTCCTTCTGAACAACACATCTGAATTGTCATGTTTTTACTTACTTGTAGAAAGTACAAGTATTGTGAAACGCACAAAATTCACATTCAGAGATTCTGATGAAAATATCTGTTTTAAGCATCCCTTAATCTATTTTGACTATTTTCAGCTTGACGTTGGTACGTGTGTATGTGCGATGAAATTCTGTATCAAAGACTGGTCTAGAGCGTAGTTATGCACCTTGTATCATGATTGTACCGGAAGTGCATTTTACTTGAAGCTTTTCTTGAAATTTCTGCATAAATCCAGAATGATGAGCCATAGGATACTGAAATAAGTATTTGCGATTGAAGGAGCATCCAAATGGTTATCTCTTATCTTTGTACCAATCAGCTGAAACGGAAGTGCATTTTATATAAAAGACTTTTCGAATTTTTCGTATAAATTGGAAACCAGATGGTAATAAATAGTGGAATATTGGGATTTTGTATTGAGTACTTCTATAACTCTTAGTTGTACACCTCGTATTATGATTGCAATCGTCTGTACCAGATGTGCACTTTACATGCAACATTTTTTGAACTTTCCGCAGACGGTTGAACGTAGAATGTTAGAATTCAGTATTTAAAACGATAGTACCGTGTAGATGCTCATATCCTATTCTTATTGAGATCGACTGAGCCGGGAGTGCATTCTACTCGACAATCTTTTGAATTTTTCGTATAAATTCGAAACAATTGGCTGTATAGTATGAAAATTCCCCAATCAGCTGTAACATTTGAATGATTACCTAATATTCTCATAACAATTGACTGGACCGGAAGTACATTTCAGTCGATTTTTTTTACTTTTATTTTGCGCATCAATTCAGTACTGCTACCCGTGGAGTCTTGGTAATCAGTATTTGGGAATATTGTAGCATGAGAATAATGACGTTCTGTTTCCAAAGCACACTTCACTCGACAGATTCTCAGAATTTTTTGGATGAAATTTTGAACGATTTCTCGTGGAACGATGGAATTTCGTATTTGATTATCATATTATCATATGAAAAAAGTATATGCAATGATATACAAGTAAGTCACGTGATGTCCATGTCAGATTTTTTGTTCTAAATTCTTTTGTATGACATTATTATATTCATACCACTTGCTCCAGATTTTCCTTATCATCACAAAGTATAATAGATTCCTCTGGAAGAAATATTCTCGTTAGTTGAACCAACTTCATTGAGGCAGGGCTCACATATAAGTCCAGTTGTCAGAGATTTAGACCTCTCATAAAATGTGACATAGATAAAACTTGGCTCACTGCTAGTTTCTTGAATGTAGGAAAAGATAGAGAAATCTCTGCAGCTCTAAAGTGTATGCTAATCTCGGGGACAAAATAAAAAATTTGGTTTTTGCGCTATATTTCGAAAAGTAAAAGAGAAAAATCGAAAAACTAATAGTACCACCTGAAAGAGCAGGAAATTTTACTTGAATCCATATTACTAGTCATTTGAAAAAAAAAAAATTGCGTCATTATAAAAGATTATTAAAAATAGGAAAACGAATTCGAATACTCTACGTGCGCTAAGCCGCTGAATACAAATATTCAAGCGAGGCGTTCTAGGAAGAACTGAAGTTTCTTTGTCTGAAATATATGCAAAACAGAAGAATAGGAAACATCTTGTAGTTGAGATTTCTGAAACTCCCACTGATTTTTCTGGAATTGAAGATATATATTGATGGAGGCATCAAAGAAATAGAATCCTTGTTCATTTATCATCAATATACTCTCACTTTTAATGTAAAAATAATCAAAATGATGCACATTGTCTCTGATTAATAAATCTTATGTTTGAGAATAATCATTTTTTTCGTAGCATTCATTCGACACCATTTTCATTTTCGAAACGGTTTTTATCTATTTATATGAATCGGAAAGTATTATATCTGTATTTCCAAATGGAGTTGAAGATACACTCCATAAACAGTAATAATTCAGAAATTGATACAACTTGATATGTTTAAGTAATCTCTAATACAAGAGATATATAAATAAATGCATATTCTTTGCTTATTCTTATTCTTGCAACTTGAAGTTGAGCTTCAAAAAATTATTAAAAATACGAAATTAAAGACAAATTCCTGAGCTTTCAGAATATATTATTCATTTCTTGATTACGTATGCAGGTTATAAGCAAACATTGATTGGAAAATGGATGACTCTAACTCAAAAATATCCAGCCCTCTCAAAACGACAAAACTGCCAACTTCGAAATTTCTTTTGGATTTGATGTTTTACAATTATTGCAAAAATGATGTAGCAGAGCTTGTAATTGTGAATGAACAAACTTACTAAGTTCCGCAATATGTGGTTCTTGTTAAACAGTTGATGTTCGTAGAAATTCACCTAAAGATCCAGTGCTAGAGCAAGATAGCGATGTTGAAGATATTTGTAATGTCAAAGAATAAGAAGACAGTAAGTACAATTTTGCAAAAAATTTCAATTGTTTTTCAAAATACATCTAATTCTATTGTTCATTTATTGACAAATTTTTACTTATTTTGAAAACCTCCATATTAAATACACTATTTCAATTTTTACTCCATTGATATATAATGATCTTAGTCAGCAAAAAATTTTGTTTATATCACCTGTTCACTCTTTCAAGATATATAAATTGAATTTGAAAATATATAGATCAAAAATTTTCGATACGTTCTAAATTGCCGACATATTGTATCCGCCATTTTCAATTTGGAAAATGCTATTTCAAATAATTAATCAGCATCCCAAAGAAACCTTGGGTACTCATTCTCAAAGAATATTCATATTGTTTTTATCAAACATTATTATTTTTTTCGATATAAAAATTTTCGGTTTGGTATTCGAGATTATGAACTTAGCATACACTTTAGAGCAGTAAAGATTTTTTTATCGTTTTCTACACTCGAAAAAGTACCCAGAAACTAAGTTTCAGCGACATCACATTATATAAGAGATTTTGGTCCGAATTGGCTCTGACAACTGGGCTATATACTCAGGAAGCTCTCTAAGATAATTATCAAACTGAAATTTTCATACTGTACTTGTTTTAAATCTACCAAAATACAATATATGTAAACGCAATACATATACTTGCCGTATATTATTTATTTGTTGTCTATAACCATATCTAAACTATTAATGTTGATTTTTGTAAATTATGTCACTAATCATATGACATGAGTCAAATAAATTCTGATAAATGAAACTAATAGTCAAAGAAAACTTAAAATGAACACATTTATATTAATAACTGAATCCTCGGTTTATGCTTTGCATGTAAGACTTGAAAATAAATCCAAGACGGAGTCTGGTCTTGGATTGCATGACATACAGACACAGGATGTATCTTACTTGGATGTTTGTCAAAAATATGTAGAAATACTGAATTGGAATTTGTTCAAATTGTTGGCTGATCAACTTAGCCTCAACACTACACGGAGTAGGATGTTTACTAAGATTTAAACACTATTATAGATCATCTTTTGTCCAGATGAACGAAAGTGATGATAATGAAAATGATATTTGCCATATGGTCAGTCTACTTCATGGAATATAGGCTGTAGAAGTAAGAATAGTGGCATATTTTGATTTCAACTTTTTCTCTTGTATAGTTAAGTTCTCAGAACAAGATAGTTACCCGTATTCTGTAACACAATAATTAGTTTTCTATCGATCGATGGACTATTTGACAAATAGAAACAACAGTGACAAGTAAATATAATTAAAAAAATTGTCAGTACTATCTACGTCCATTGGTTAAGAGAGATAATGATCGATAAAAATTTATCGATTGAGTTATACATCTCCAAATATTTGGCTCGTATCAACTCTATTTCCATCGCCTCTCGATCCACAAGTCCCACTATTTGAGGCTTGCTAGAATGTACTGAAAAGTCCCAGTAAGGACGAACACGTGTCTCTAGTTAGAATTATTATTAATTCTTGTACCCTGACTGAAACTCAGAGAAAATCAACATTTTACAACTCTCATTTCATAGTGACTAATGTGGTGTGATAAGTATATCAATCGTTCAAAAATATTGATAAATGAGTTTCCAGAAGATGTTTGTGAATTCTTCAGCTGCTATAATTTGAAATAAATCACTCAAAGCTCCTAGGGTACATTGATACATTGTTCAAAAAAGTCACGTTATACCGCAAAATTGAGATATTTGTCTACTTGTCGTATTCTTAATGAATAAGAGATATGCAAGAGATGTCTTATATAATTTCACTATATCTATGAATAATCAATCTGTTTAGATGAAGAATAAAAATGTTCACTCGGATTATTCTTACTTCGAATTCCGGAATTAAGATTCTTTTCCATTCTTGCAGAAGAGTGCAGTTGTTTAGCAGATGTCAAATCAGCACGATAAATATTATTCATCGGATTCTATATATGGTGGGTAAATTTGTTTATAATATGATCATACTTATGAAATAAATACAACCAATAACAAGAGACATTTATTCGTTTGTATAGTAATATCTTATACATGTGTAATAATTTATATTAGGTAATACATACTCCATAAAAGGCTTGTTTTGCGAAATTCTGTATCATAAAACGAAGAAAGCGGTGTGATTATGAGTGAAACTTCATACAATACTAAAGAACATGGAGCATTAGTATTTCTGTACAAATAATAAACTTGAAAAGCCACGTAGCGTTGCAAAAGTCTATACGAATGAGGATTTCAGTGGCTTTTTTCTCACAATTGATGCGGATAATCTATTCATTCTTTTTATTTGACGAGAAGGCAATTGTAATAGTTATTTACATAATTAGTTATGAAAAGTGCCATATTGTTTGACGAAACGTAATATTTGCCAAAACGAGCGTAGCGAGTTTTGCAAATTACGTGAGTACCCTTCGATATTAAAGACTCTGTCAATGCTGCATACTGTGAATAATAAATCATTCTTTCAATTGTACGCAGATAAGTATAATTGATTTGCTCTGAAACATAGCCAGTTACGTAAAGTCATTACGTAACTACTTTACGCAACTGTTGCGTGGCAGTTATGAAAAATGGGACGTTGCATAACGTCAGAAATTGATGTAAAGTTTGACTTTTCAAAACGGAATTAGATAAAACAAAATATGAAACGGAATATTTCAGAGCGCAAACTGAAAATTTGAATGCAAGTCGTACGAAACATTCCAGCTGTGCAAGAAAAAGAAATTACACGGATAGGACACTGACAGAAGTGATAGAAAAGAGACAAAAAAAAGGATACTACAAATAATCAGCAATAGAATGAGAGCCGTATTTTCAATTTAACAATCAGTTAATTTACTTCCATTGAGAAATCAAACGGAATGAGAAAATCTGACGTGGACATCACGTGACTTACTTGTACATCATTGGATATATATTATCAAACACAATATCTCATCATTCCACGGCCAGTCGGTTGCTATGAGAACAGTAGGTCATCATTCTTATCCTACAACATTCCTAAATACTGATTTCCAGGATTCTACGGCTAACAGCTCTGAATTTATGCGCAAGATTCCAGGATCGTCAAGTATAGTGCACTTTCGACCCAGTCGATCTCAATGTAAATAGAATATGAGCATCTAGTCAGTACTAACATCTTGAATACTATGTTCTAATATTCTACATTCAGTCGTTCTGGATTCATGCGGAAAATTAAAAAATGTTTCGAGTGAACTGCACTCCCAGCTTACCCGATCACCATCAAGATGCAAGGTGTACAACTAGATGCTATAAAAGTGCCTTATACAAAATCTCAATATTCTGCGAGTGATTATTTCAAATATATAAAGAAAATTCGAAAAGTCTGTAATATGAAGTGCACTTCCGGCTTAGTCGATTGGGACGAGAATATAAGATGATCATTTGGATGCTACAGCAATTTCAAATACTGAATTCCAGTATCCTACGGCTAATCATCCTAGATTAATGCGAAGAATTAAAAAAACGTATCAGGTAAAGTGCACTTCCAGTACAGACGATTACAACCATAATGCGAGGTGTACATCAAGATCCTAGATTCTATGCCAGTATTCTATACAAAATTTTAGCATTGTACGTTTGACGAATTCTGAGATTTGCGAGTTACGCACATACATACATACGTACATACGTACCGACATCAAGCCGAAAATAGTCAAAATGGATTCAGGGATACTCAAAACGGATATATCCATCAAATCTCAATATGTGAATTTTGTCGCTTTTACAATATTTCCTTGTAATTTTAGACCGTCAGATAGTCGTAGATTTCAGTGTGTCATTTTGTTTCTCATGCCCTCAAAAGGTTTTATAGGCTATGTGCAAGAGGGCGGAGTTCGAACAAATATAGATGCGAGCGCTCATAGTGAGCACAATTGTAAACATCGAACTCCATTTCTCAGAAAACGTCATTAAGCATTGTACTTTAAAAGTGAAAATAGTTGCATATAAAACATGGGAAAACGTTTGTTCTGCTTCAGGCTGTTGTGTTACGGATGATTGAAGTGAAATATATAATTTCATAGATTTCATGCACCAAGTTGTAACATAAAAAAACTAGTGGAGAGAATCAAAGCGGTAAATAGAGTATTGTCTGTCTTTCATTATTAATCTATATGACAAATATGTTTGTAATTCAATTATGAAATTAGAAATATTCATCATCGATTTGAGATTCATGAATTCACCTCTATCTCTAATTTGTAAGATGTTTCAGTGATAGAAGTTTGTCAGATGCACTTCGCAATAATTTTATTGTTAATATTGTCATCAACATATCCTTCAACATGTTTAATATGGCAAAACTAATTTCACGCTATTCTTCAATGCTTCCTTGGTAAAAGGGATACAGTGTTTGATGAGTACAAACCCGATCTGCAAGATCAACGGCGTCATAATTTGAGGTTATCCTGTCAATTTGGACGAATTAAAACGTTTTCTCTATAATAGGTACGTTATAATTGAGGAAAAAAATACTCAAAATGAATAATTTGAACGTACCTTTCATGCTATGCAAGTTATATTATACGCACACAGCTGAATTAAATTATATTAGTACATTTAAAAAATTATAAGTATGAAACAATGTTAAAATGGAGTTCAATCGTTTTCCATTGCCCGCTAGAGGCGCTAGTAGACTTCATGCACGTAGCCTATAAGTATGTATATTTGGAGTTCAATAATGCTGAAATTAAAGATGGACCGTGTGACCAACATATTGAAAATAATTTTAAAGTATGGAAAAGCATGCTCTGATCCAATTTTGTAGTTTTTATTATGCTTACGAAATTGAATTCAGGGAAAAATATTTTGACATTTGAAATATCAAACAAAATTAGAAAATTGAAAACAGATTATCATCGCCAACCTTATTATTTCAATTAAACTGATTGCTTTATACCGCAAATTCTGAATGTCTGTTATACTAATAAACTGCACTTCCGGTTTAGCCGATTGATACAAAAATAGCGGATGACCATTCTGATACAACAACAAGTTCAAAAACTATTTTGATGCTACAAAAAGTTCAAACACTAAATTACAATATGCTATGGCTGATAATTCTAGATTTATAGGAAAAATATAGAAAAAGTTTCAAGTAAAGTGCACTTCTGGCTTGGCCGCTTTAAACAAAAATAGCAGATGACCATTCTGATACAACATCAAGTCCAAATACTGAATTTCAACATGCTACAGTTGATCATTCTGGATTTATCAGAAAAATTCGGAAAAAGTTTCAAGTAAAGTGCACTTCCGATACAGACGATTGGAACCATAATGCAAGGTGCACAACTAGATCCTATTCCAGTCCTGAATACAAAATTTCAACATACGTTCAACCAGTTTTGAGATTTACAAGTTATAAACGCACGAACACTCATACGTACCGACATCAAGCCAAAAATAGTCAGAATGAATTCAGGGATGTTCAAAACGGATATTTTCATCAAAATTTTGGTAGGTGAGTTTTGTCGCTTTCACAATATATCCTTGTACTTAGTACAAGTAAGTAAAAATGGATTTGTAAAAGATTATAAGTTTATTCAACGAGTCGCGCGCACTCAAACTACGCCAGGAGGCTCCGATCGTTTTCAGTTGTTACTTAAGCATTTTATGAAAACTGAGTTTCGTAATGCCTACGTCACAGTGATCATCAGTGTTCATCTGTGAGTTCACTCATGAAACGGTAGAAGACACCCTTCCTGATGAAATATACTTTAATAAAAACTATAATCAAACTGACCAAGCGAGAAAGTAAGATGAGTAGTTATGTGCATGAAGCTAGTGGTCACTGATGGAAAATAAAATATTCGCTATTTCCATATAATAAGTACATGCTGTCGTTTCATAAAAAAACTCACCGATGATCATAAATGGCCGTTATTCAGTGTGACACGGCAATAAGAAGGAAACATGTAAAAGTAGATACAATATAGATTCAATATATCAATTCTCAGTTTGCAAGACATAGCAGCAAAATTGTCCTCAATTCCACAAGAGGTGGATTATTTATTCCTGAGCAAAATTTGTCAATAATTCTTCAAGTTCATTGAAAAGAGTAGTTTAAACATGAAGTCCGATCTGGATATAACAAAACATTGGAAATAAATTTTTGATGAGAAACTTACTGTTAGATATGAAATATTGTTTGCTGTATTAATATCAACGAAACTTGAAAATAAGAAATAAGAATGTCCAGAAGCTCAGAATTGCCAAATATAACTAGAAGCAAAAGAACAACTCCCTTTTCAACCCATTAAAACTACAAAACTTATTTCTACTCTTTACTAAAATTACGTATTCGCAAAAAGTTAATTGCATACTTCCATGAAACGTTTTTAGAGCTCCTACAACAAAAAAGTTTTTAAAAGCACAACGCATTCAGTAATCCTTATCTGTAATAATCCTGCTTCGTTTACAATCGTTGAATGTCATATGCAAGCCGTTCTTTTATCAGACATATCACCTCTAAAAGCTGTGACAAACGAATGGCAATTCATTCGGTCAGCAATAATCCTATTTTGAAGTGTCAAAGCTGTCTCGTTTGTGTGATGAAATCCGTTGAATAAAGGAATTCAGTGAAGGGAAATTAGGTTAGCAGATAGAGTTCACCAAAGAATATCGATAAATCATTTTTGGATTTTTACCTGTTCTAATTTTGAATAAAATTTGTAGAAGAATTGTTACTCAATGCACCTGCCTTTACATTGTGTGCTATTTATATACTGTGTCTCAGTTAGGTACAAGTTAGGAATGTACCTAAAACACGGCTTGTTGAGCTAACTCATAGATAATGAATCCATAGAGAATATACAGACAACTGCATAGTTATTGCGAATATGAGCAAATCTTCAAATTCTCGAGAATCTTAGAGTTTTTTGTGCAGTCTTTGTATTCTTCACGATTGAGTTTATGATTGAACTCAACTCAATATAATATAAAGTTGATTGAATGATTGTTTGATGAATAGATGAGAAAAATCTCATGCCCAAGTGATTTTTTATTATTAGTAGAATCACTAGTAGTCTTTATTGCATGATGGCATTTCTGAATTTACAAATCACAAGTACAGTATCAATACTTTAAACTGATTAATATTTTTAAATGACTGTACGTGATACTTTTTCTACGGCCGTGCGTGGAGAAGGCATTTTCAATCTTCCAGTATTACTATCATTTAAACGTGTACCAGTTAGATTTTTGTGAATTCATGTTTGTTGCACCTCTTGCTAATCCATTTGTTTAGATATTTGGAAGGTCCAAATGGCAACTTGTAAAAAACGAAATTGAAGACTGTAGAAAGAATCTTGTATGCAGTGCGAGTGTAAACAAGCATTATGACATTTGATCGACAAGCTTCATCATCAAATACTTGGCCTCATACCATAGTTTTGAGCTTCACCCTCGGGTATGATTACCTACAATCATTTTGTAGTACAAACATTTGTCTGAATCCATAAAAGACTAAGTGTAAGAGATCCTTTGTGGAATGAGTTTATGAATGAATAAATTTACATCAAGTGAACATCTTGGTTCTATCACAAGCTAAGCAAACAAGAATAATGCAGGATGTCCCTTTCAGGCCGCTAGAATCTAATTTCAGTGATGCAAAGAGACTAAAAGGAGATACAAGTTCGCGCTACATGCGATAAAATCTGTTTTCCAAAAGTTGATTTTTCAAGCACTCCGTCGCCGACAAAATAAAAATACAACAGCTTGAGGCTGAACAATAGAGTAACTTCACAATTTATGTCAAATAATTGTACACTTGTGACCAAACTTGCTTGTGTAGAAGATTTTAGAATGATTTTTTCCAAGTGCCAACTGTGAAAAGAACTGATACTGCTTTAAGCTTTATGGGGAGTAATACTAGGAATCTATTTTGTAATAATGAAACATATTGAATCACCATTATTCATTATTCATGATTACTATTATATATATATATATATATATATATATATATATATATATATATATATATATATATATATATATATATATATATATATATATATATATATAAAAAAAAAATTGAAATAAATGAGAATTTTTGAATAATTAAAGACTGACTATATATATATATATAGATATATATATATATATATATATATATATATATATATATATATATATATATATATATATACCATCATTCTGTAACATTTTTATCATCCATATTCGGTTGCATAAAAATATCCAACACACATTTAATCGAGAAGAGAAGGATTTTATGAATAATCTATAAATCTCAATTTTCAATTTACGAACAATCGCTAGTGTTTATAGCGCTCTTGGGTTGCACATTTTTTTCTAAAGAGAACCCATTTAACGCGATTCCAGCCAGAAATATTTGATGTCAATAACTGTGTTCTTCCATCCAAAAGTTGATCATAATGGTCAATAAACTTGACCACTGAATAATTGAGTCATGAATCATCTAATATCACAATCTAATTTCAAGAATATTTCACGAACAACAATCTAATTGGAAGCTATTGAGTTCGAATAACGATGTAATTAATTAGTATTTCAATCTGAACTGTCACGATTAATTGCTGAGCAGAGTGATTTTTTTCTATATGACATAAGCAGTCTCTGATCTCTGATGGATAAGCGGCGCGTCAGGTAGAGATGGTAGGCAGACCGGTAATCTGCAAGGTTAAAATTGGCCCTCAGGTGACTGATAATTAACTATTTCATACACTCTTACTTAAGCTGTAGTAATATTATTAGTAGTATGTATATTTTTTATATTCGATACATAAATCTTGTTGCGGTACACCAGTCATTGAATGGTTGAGGCTCCACCACTTTGAATTTGATTTTTTGGAATGATCCACGTTCCTGGTTGAATTTTTGCAAATTTCCGCCTGTCATGCAGAGTTTTTCAATAATTAGAATACATTCTCAAATTCTCTTAGAAAAGAGATTTGGCATTTCTATTGAACTGTGAATCTTTTTGACGTTAATAGATCAGATCAACGAAAAGGATTCACGTGAATGATTTTGGTGCAATATCATAGCTTCTCTCACAAATAAGACTTCAGGACTTGCCTTTTTCATTTTGTGAAAGCTCGAGTCGGTCGGTTTAAATAGAAATGCGCGTTACCAAACTTGAGGTGAGCCGAACTGGTATGGCTCTAGCAAAGTCCAAAGGATCGAGTCATCAATAACAACGAACACCCAGAAAAACTATCACCCGAGCCAAGAATTGCTTCTAACTGTATGTTCGAGCTGAATTTTGAGAGTAATCTGAAGTGTCAACAGAACTTTTGTCCTGGTGTATACCACTATTTTGAAGCTTCCATATAAGTATGTATCAAATAATGTTGAAAGTGTTACGACAATTTAAAATATAATAATCGATACATATATCTCCGATTTTGTAAGATGATTGTTAATTGGAAATATACCAAAAGATCTTTTTTTTTTTGACCCTAGAATATAAGACTATCAACATATTTTGTTATGTCAATATAATCAGGCTAGCGAAACGAGAATATGATTTGAATTTATCATATTATTCTCCTGCCATCTATACGCAGTCCTATGGAACTATTAGAGATTTATGATCAAGTGATTTAATTTTTGAATTGTTTGGCTTGAATTTGTTTCAAAGTGAGCTGCAAAGAGTCCTGAGTGTCAATTATGATGGTAAGTGATTTTGAATGTCACATGAGTAAATAAGATGTTAATATACAATTTGTGTATTTTTAGTACCGTTGCCTTGCTTGTTTAGGAGAAAATGTCAGTTCATTCTTACATTGTATTCCTCAATAAAGAATTGTCTGGAATTTGAATCACTCTTTTGTAGCAGAATACCGTCAAAATCAAGACAAACTTGAAAAATAGGAATAAAATGGCACATTGATGAACCTCCATAAGAAAAAACAGATAGATATGTATACATATGGACATCAAAAAAATTACTCAAATTTTGAAAAATGGATTTCATCAAGAAACGCCAAGAACAATTTCTGCCGCAGAACGTCTCAATTTATGAAAATTCATGAACGAAGCAGCATCTATTCAGGATACCAGAAAAATCCCATAATATCTGAAACTTAATTTATATCTGAAAATGTGTAGAGCTAATTTCAACACAATTCTAACTTCCATGAGAATGCACTTCCGATAATGCAGGAACTTGGAGAGAAACATACGAATAATAAATCCGTATTCACCAAATGAATACCATAGGAGAACCCCATAACTCAAGAATTATGGATTTTATCGAGAAAACACTTACACTAGTTTCCGACGCATAATGTCATGTTTTACAAGAACTGCATTCTAATACAATATCGCGATTTCATTTTCTCTATGTAGAAAACACGAGATTAAAAGGGAATCCTCAACGGACAGATAGGCGGACATCATTTTTGTGATTTTGTAAGATGAACTATATCTATATATAGTTTTCGAAATGATGTAATCAAATTCTTTCCAGATGCAATTCTATTTGCTGTTGTATATAAATGTTGAAATATGAAAATATTATCATTACTCCAAATTCTATGATTGTATTTAATTTATTTTTACTCGTATTTATTCAATTTGTAATTTGTGATTCTAGTTATCATGATTCAATTCATATTTCTCATATTTCAATCATGGAAACTTGAATCAAAAATAAGAATCTTGAGAAAATTTTGGTGTAAAATTTAACACTAGGTACCTAGATTCGTATTCCCGCGCTATAACAGTAGTTCAATGGGACCGCGGATAGATGGCGCTGACAGTAATATGCTAAGTTTGGAATGAAGTGGGCGTTTCGCTTCTTCTTTAGTATTTTGTTCTGCGAATATAATCTGAACATCTTCATATACATAAAACCCAGTTTGACTGAGCTAGACCTGAAATACTTCGATTGCAGAGAATTAATGTGTGTGTCTCTCTGATGATATTTCACTAAACATGAGGACTCAAACTCATAATATTAACAGAAGCATTCAGCTTAATTTTGTGCTGAATTTGGACCAGCCTCTTCTTTCTGACAGCAAGATTGCGACCACCTGAGATTGTCCATCAAATACATCTTCATAAACCAGACACATAAGTTTTATCTTTATTCTACTTTCTCATATTTCTTATTGTGTTTGCCCAAATTCTCAAATTATCAATTATTTCAGATCTCATCATTATCTTGATATTTTAACATTCAGTAAACGTCTATTTATAATTATAGTAGTGAAAATCTATCAGAACTGCGATTCCTACTATAACACCAGTTATATTCCTTATCAATTCAATAATTTATGGACCAGCCCTACATTTTAAAGCCGAATTTCCAGAAAGCTTAACATGATTGACTCCTCCTGAATAATTAAAATAACATATTATCGATCAAATATTGACATAATTCCTCAAGATTCTACCTCTCATAAGCATTCTTACTGTCATTTTTGAAATGATTCACGATTTACAAAAAACTTCAGTACCTCTTTAGTGGGTTCATTACAAATCAGGAACACAGATATCACTCAGAACGACTGCGTCTGCACTTATACAGCCGTACCACGACTACAAGCCAGTGAAATGAACGTTGAATACAATGCATGCAACAGGCTTTTCAGCTGCGGCCCACGTCACGATTGGTGCTTGAATCAGTTATCTACAATCGTAAGCTTACAAATACAATCGTACAATCATTGCTACGCCTCTTTGCCTTCAACGATGCTCTCTTGTCTACTTATTCAACCTCACTTAGTGAACTGTCAAGTGATTTGATTGAATGTTCTACTATATTTAGATTAGAACTTCATATATCATTTTGAATGGATTGCAAAAAAGTAATAAAGTGAATCGTCTCTAAATTATGTATCTGCTCGAAGAGAAAAATACCTGGGAACAAACTCAGATTCAGATGATTTCTTCTAATTTTTTATAAATATATCTGAACCTAATTTCTCCTGGACAAAAAAAGCTTCCTAAACATTAATTTCTGAAGATATACTAGAGATAGAGGTAATGGAGGAGATCTGGGATTTGTGCTTCGAGTACAATCTTTCGCATTAAAAGAACTACAAACAAAGATTCAAGTCGATCCAACAAAATCGAAGATTTTCCACAGAATTTTTCAACTGATGCTAGATGAGATACATTGCTTGTAGATACAATGGACAATGATAATAATAACGGCTACGATAGTCGTATAGAAATTATGGATCATTCATAGGCAGCTTTAATCTAAGAAATTAATGGAGAAATTTTGATGGAATCATGTAAATAAACATTCAATGAAGCAATATAGTAAAAAAAAATAATATGTATGCAGGTTACAGGAACAAGATAAATTAATTTTAAAAAACGTATAATTGTAGTTCACGCAATAAAAGTCTGAGCTTGAGCGTAATGACATGAGAGGAGATATTTCAAGACAAGGCATATTGAATTACTTGTTCACACACATGTTGCATACAATATATTTGACATTAAATTCACAAATGAATCGGTGACAGGGATACTAACATAGATTCACAGAAAAATAAATAAGTGTTACAAAAATGTCACGCGCACAGAGACTAGGTAACAAAGCATCGAACGTTTTGGGCTCTCATAAGGATCAGTCTATGCCATGCATTGTATTCTATAAAAGACAAATTGACTAAAAACATGCTTGCTATTCTCATCTTCATCACATCGACTTTCCATGATATATTATTACACAACAGATGTCATCACACACAAACACTGATTTTAGTCACTCCTGAAGATGGTCCAGAACGGATCAAAACTGTAGAGTAGGATAGAAGCATATCACAGCGCAAGTGCTATGCACTTACTAAAGTTTTGATTCATGACGATTTGCAAATATTCTGCATAGAGATGTCTTCCCATTTCCTTGTTCTGTTAATCATTCTATCTATTCTTTTTACTTCCTCAGGAGCTTCATTCCCTTTGCTTATAGTTTGCATTTGCTTCTTTGGTTTGTTATGTATTGCTACCATATTATGTTAACGTAGGTCTTCAATACTTTTCCATATTGTCACCACCGTTATCTCAGATACTTGTCTATTGTTCATAAAAATAGTACTAGTCCAAGAGATGCTGGCGATATTCCGCCGTCTCCGGTGATATGGAATTTCTTAAATGTTACATGTTTCTTCAATATGAATTGCTAACTTCACCTCAGAGGCGGACAGCCTAATGGACACAGGGGGTAGCTATGAGGGGTAAGACAAGCCATTTTTTCGGAAAATTTTCGACTTTGATATCTCGTTTGAAATTTTGTACAGAGGAACATCAAGACATGAAATCTGAAAGGCCGTACAGCTGAGTGGATACATAGAGGATGGAGGGTATAAGTGATGTGGGTGAAAGTGGCTGTCCACGTTTTTGGATTCAGATTCCTTAGATGTCAATATCATGTAGTAGAAAAGGCGGACATACTAGAGATCAAGATTTCTTGCCCAAATTCTCAGCTACTTTACCTCTGTCAGCTACCTAATTTCTAATTTATTGATGTCATGAGCTTCGTCTCTACAAAATTTCAAGCGAGATATTGATGTCAGCAATTTTCTAAAAAAAAAACCTTTTCCACAGCTTATAGCTACCTCCTGTATCCACTAGGCTGTCCGTCTTCACGGTAAATTTAGAAATCCATATTAGAGGAGCATATAGCATTTGATATACCACCTAAAGACTTTTGTTTTCTGTTTGCATTCGTCTATTTATCTCTTGTTTCAATTTCGTCTGCTGCTGCTGCTCACCAAGTGAGCGTGTCTAATTTATTCCTTATGTTTTTTCTATAGTCCTTCGTCTCAAACATTAGGGTAATATTGCAAATCTGTTATATTTTTTGCACTAATTGAGAGAATGTCCAAGAACGCACATTTTGTTATGAAATCACATACTGGTTTTTCCCACTCGTGCTTTATATTCTTCATGATGTTTTTGGAAAATATGATGAACAATAGTGAGCTCAGAGCTTTTTTGTCTACGTCTTCAAATGATGATGATATCCTGTAATGTCTCATTCCCAATGCTGTCGTATTTTGATGAACAACAATATAATTTCTTCATGATTGGTAGATTATAGGCATCCATTTACCCATTTCACAAAATCTTCTGCATCTGTTTTCGAACATGTCAATAAACATAACATCTAGCATGTTGCTCTGTCTCATTGTTATTTTTACAACTGTGTCATAGCTTTCCTCCAGTCTGCTAAGATGTTTCCAGTCTCCTACACTGTGTTGAGTAGTTGCAGTACTATTATCTCTCTTTTCACGGCAACGTATTGCATTTGTTCAGATTTAATTTTGTCTCTAGTTATTACATTCAATTCAGTTTTCGATATTATGTCGATCATCATTTTCATGGCAGTATTCTCTTATTGTTCACCATCTTATTATTCTATGTCATCATTAGTCATATCTCCTTCAAATAATTCTTCAAAATAATAAAGTGGACTACTGGATTTTTTTCAAATATGCCTTATAACATCTTCCATTATGTATTAGAATTATGTCCACAAATTCTCCACATTGTTCATATGTGGCTTAGATGTGAGTTTAATCAAACATCATTTATTTTGCTGGTATACTTAGCTTGTGGTGGAATATTTAATTTCGTCGATTTTGTATTTGACTATTTCGTGTTATCTTCGATTCTTACATCATTCACTTTTGTCTTTTGTGGACTTTCAATTAGGAGGTAATATATTATTCATCTTTCGCTTCTATTTCTTACTTCTAAGATAAATTTAAATCCTTCTTTGTGTTCTTAGCATGTATTTGATAATTTCAATTTATTGATAGTACAGAAGTCGATTACTCTGTTACCATTGTTAATCTTAAACAGTTCTCCTTCTGTTTACATAATCTCCTCGAGATTTCTGTTATTGCTTTCCACTCTTGCATTCAAATCTCCTGTTACCGATTTCCCACAATTCTATTTTCATCTTCGCTACGGCCATATATTATTTTTGTTTTCTGTAGATCCCAATGCATTCTCTATTTTGATGATAAATATTGTTTTGTTCATATACTCTCATTCCCTAAGTAATCATTCTATTCTTCCCTTTATCACACATCACACTCCTGCCCTCACTTCATCCCAATTTTCAACTTCAATGTAGATGAAAAAATCGCCATTCCACTTTATTATGTCTTTCACTTTCCTTCCTATCATAAATTAATCAACTGTTGAAAGTTGATATTTCTTGAATTTGAAAAAGTGATTCCAAGCACTCAATTATATTTGAAAACAATTTCTCAATCGCATTGTACTAATGTTACCTTCACTAATATAGTATTTCACTTTTGGCATAACAATTAGTATTTCCCGTAGAATGAGATTGATATTCAAAAGCACAAGTAGATGCCTCAATGACCACATCTACTCGATAATATTCAATAAAATGAATTGAAGGCTATATCGTTGCTCCTTAAGTTATAAAACTCGATGAAAATCTATTATTGTTATCGATCAAAAAGACAGGTTGTCTTCTCATTTACACTACTCAAGAATATCATTCTACCTTCTCAAAGTGTTGTTTTATTCTTATATCTCCAATTTGAATAGATTTGAAATGTAGATACTAATACGTGTTTGATGTAATAATGAGTACTTACATATGCGCTTGTAGGAAAATTCAGTTTAGAATGATGATATTGCACCTTGTTAGAAGATCAAAAGTGGGAGAACATACCTGAAAAAAAAAAAAAAGAATTATATAGCTTTCAAAGGAAATGCGGTCCTAGAACAGTAGAATTCTTCTTTGTGTTCTATTTTTAGTTTGATATTCGTAATATAACGCAATGTTACTTTCTATGTTCTGTGTGTTGTCCGACAATAGAATCAATTTTAGATTTGAAAGAATATCCTGTCTCATTCAACCCTCAAAATCTTATCCATTGCTAAAATTGTCATTGCTGGGGGAGTACTATACCTATATATTGCGCGATCAAATCCATATTTTGTGATTATCATAGTAATCACAGAGGCGGTCACCAGTCACCAGGGTTTTTTTTCTCCAGAATCACTTTGTTGCTTAGATATTATAATTCCAAATTATTATCAATGATCACTTCCAAAATCAGATTGAATCTTCTTGAATATTGACTCCTCAAAGAGTGCATAAGAAGTTTTTGCAAGCCTCTGCTAATTATATGCTGACGCTAACGTTAGTGTAGAGGAATTGACACATAAGTTTAATTGGAACTTTTCAGGTATTTTCCAAAATTTTTTGTCAGCACACTGAAATTTAACAATATTATATAGCCAACTATTCATCCATTTCTTCCGTTAGCGTTATACTTGGACGCATGCAAAGACATCTAGTGCAGACCATGCCAGAATCTTGAGAAGGACTGGTGATACTCAAATCGCGCCAGTTAAGAGATATCTATGAGAAGAGAATTCGTCTCACCAATCCTTGGGAAGTTTAATTTGAACAGATATACGAATTGATAGAAAAGTCAGTAAAAATTCATCTCAGAATAATAAAAAAATTAAGTAGATTTTCTCTTTTCACTTGATCTATCTATTTTCAACATCATCAAAATATTAATCTAGAGTATTTTGAATATTTAGAGCATGAAGTTGTAGTTTAGGTAGAGGTTTCTTGGAAGTGGAATTAATTACTGAACACTTTTTCTCAACGAAAGCAAATTTCACTCTCATTAGGAATTGCAAGCTAAATTCCTAGATTCTTGTTTGTTGTACACGCCCATACCGGATTGTGAATTTTTCATGTAACATGGTGAATAATATATGTAATCTTATGGTACTAACAGTTCAAACCACACAAATGAAACTGCTTTTTATAACTACTGATATTTGCGTCCAGTGACTATATATAAATGTTTGTCGGAGTCTCATTTAACGGATCAATGAAAAAGTTATTGAAATAGACGACGATAATATATAAACATATAAGAACTGGGTTGAAAACGATAAGATTGTGTAAAAGTTAGAATCAAATATCCAAAAATATAGTATTTTCTGACGTTTGATTATATTTCTCAATTCCTATGGATTAAAATTGACGAATTGAGATTTATATGGACAGATTTACGCTTTTTCGAGGCAGGCTCCAATTTTATACATATTTTCCATTTACTCTTTGGTTTCAATTTTTTTAACACGAGCTGTCGGTACCAAAGATTGTAAGGATAGAGGAGAAACTCTCCATAAGTCACTATGTGAGCGTTTATGAATTTTAGCTTCAGCCGGTGATATTGAATCGTGAATATATGGTATTTTTTGATGTTCAAGCTAGTTTTAGACGGTATATTTCATACTACATAGAACTGAACAGAATTATTCGTGAGCGAATTTTCCTTTATCAAAAATAACTCCTGAAGTAAGCTAAGCATGACACATCACAGCCTACTACTGGTAATGATTACTGCTCGCTAGAGTCAACTATACATCCTGTACGGGAGTTTCTCCTCCATCATATTTTTCGTCGGTATTACAAAAGAGTAGTTTTTTACTTCCTACGTTGAATGAAAAAAATCTCTACTTGATATACGAAAATCATATATTGAAACATTAAATTGGAGACAGACCTATTTTTGAACCATAATTTATTCCAGACAATTTTGTAATCACAGGAGAAATATAGTATAAAATAAATAGCACGAAATGTCCATTTCTCATTCGTAAGAGTTGCAACATTTGTCTCCCGCTCATATTAAAATATGCCATACGTGTGAAATAAGACCCATTCTTTGCTCGTACAAAATGCTGTACTGATAACGGGAGATTAAGAGTCTTGACATTCTAGATTTTAGAATGTAAAATAACAAGTCTTAGTATCGGAACAAAAAGCTGCTCTAATTTGGGGAACCAACAGGTTTCAAACTGCTTTAAAATGGTTTACCCCCAAATGCGATTTTGAACAAATATAGGTAGAAAGATAATAAGCTAAAGCTGGATTATTGCAAATCTAATTTTCAACAAACTTCAATTTCTGAGAAGAGTGGTATGTTCATGCAAGTGTATCTACCTTCGAACTTCATTTGCACTCTACTATTGAATTACAAAGTTGGTCAACTTCCAACTTCTTATTGATAATTTGAATGTATTGACCAATTGTGCATGCATCCAATTCGAAAATACTCTGGTATTTGAGCATTTTGAAGTGAAAATTTGTAGAACATATTATTCTTTTTCAAATTTAATACTTATGAAGAAGCTCTCTGGTTGATACAATTGATAGTTTGAATTTATTGAGAATTGTGCGCATACGTCATTACGAAATTTTGCAGGAACAGAAATCCAGTTTGACTGATATCTAACAAAATAATATTCATAACACTCCTCTCCATATCATCAATAATGAATAATGCATAATTATGTGGAATGAAATCTTTCTGCGTAATTGAATTCGGAGAATTCTTGATTTTGATATTTGTAAACCTGTAGAAAATTTTATATTTATTTCTATTGTCTATTCCCTCAATTTATGTAAGTTACATATTGAAGATGTGAACCGGTACCTATACTTTGTAAATAAAATGCAGTTTTTTATCCTCTTATATCAACTTATCTACACAAATTCACAAATAACGCCTGATACAAAAAATAATGTACTACATGTTTCAAATAACAAATAACTAGTTACTGCTCATTCGTCTCTAAATTCTACATTCATTTTCTTAGTTAGCAGTAACGAACAATTGATTTCTTGAGCAATGTGATACCTTATTTCCTATAGAAGACCTCAATTTGTGAAGATGTAAAAATTTCCGCTTTCTTGTTATCAGAGGCTAGGATTCTGCAAATGAGAGTTAACTTTTTCAACAATTTTATTAGCTCTAAAAAGGATATATCAATGTCATGATTCCTATACAAGAAAACGTTTGGACAAGTAATTTGCGCATTGGGTATCACGACCATAAATGATGTAATGAACCATTATGTAGGTGAATCGGTTTACTCACGATGTCAATTCTGGTTCAACTATTTCATATTCCATTTAATAGGATATGTTCACTTCCATTAAAAATGGTAAGACTTTGGTTGATTACTACACAATTGAACTTAAAGATGAACATCAAGTTTCTCAAATTAAGATTGCTAAAGTTGTATTACAAACCACTCATTTTTTGATTCTGTCGATCATTGATTGCATAGTAATTGCTGATGATGTTTTGATTCCATTAACATCCAGCTTCAGATTCATTATTGACAAGAGATCCTGTTTTTTCAAAGCAAAAATAATGTGGAAGTAATGATGAGCTGAGAATAATTCATGATATCAAATAGTTTAAGAGAATTCTTCACATACTCAAAAGAATGTTCTGGTTCCCAGAGGGTATCCACGATTTAGATCATTCCGCAGATGAAATTCATGAGAACTGAGTTACTCAGATACTAAATATCTTGAAAGTAGTAGCATTTCTCACTGCATATACTAATGTACTAATGCAAATTATTTTTCAGTGAACCTTATTTTCACACATTCCTATATAGATCATGTAAACAGTATTTATTAGTCTGTGACAGGTTTTTAAAAAACACAGTAGAATCGTAGTAGTCATGTTTCTAGTTATGACGTAACAATAGGTATAATGTGAACAATATGCTTATCAGCATAGCAACAATGTCATTTGCTATTATAAAGAAAAATTTCATTTCATGAGCAAAACGATCTGTGGGATATTGAAATAAGTATTTAAAATCACGAAATTGATGTTATTGTATTAATGATCAGCAAAACAATTATGTTCGACCGTGTTCGACACAGCAGAGAATCAGATGTACTGCCTATCTGAACTCTTGATCTCGCCGCACACGATGCAATTTTTCAAGCAATTTTGTTCACTTGAAGAAATTTGGCCCGCTGCGGAGTACCAGACTTGTTTTACAAGATAGATCCGGTGCTTACTATCAGAGCAGACAATGAAATCACGTGACTACATCATTGAATTGTGTGTAGCGTCAGCACGCTGTGCCGCTTTAGTGCATTGTGTTTTGTGGTGTTTTGAAATACAATCAAGTGGAAGTTATGGCTAGTGGGAATTAGATTATGTTTACGTACCCTCACCGTCAAACAACATGTTAGGAGCTCTGCGGCCTTGATTTCTCCACAAAGGCCACTTTTTTGACCAAATTTTTTTCTTCTTCTTTCTCTGTCAAGTAATTCTAATTAATTCGGAAGCTATAACTGCAGCAAATGCCCCTACTCTCCTCTGACGATTATTTTCGGCAACATCTATATTTGTAATAAACAAGTTTAACTAAGTTGACGTACATCAGTATTTAACTTGGAATATCAAAATAAGAGTGTTCATTTGGCTATTTAGGACTCGTAAAATTGCCAGACTTAGCATAGTTCAGCAAATTTTACCACGCATTCCGAAATCATGCATGTTTCTACAAATGAAACAAATATCTATTTTAACATAGAATTGATTTCCATTCTACTCGAAAAAAAAACGCCAGGTTTGAAAATGTAAGCTAAACATACAAGACAGTATATCACATTGCCCGTCGCATTCAGACAAAACCTGGATTGCCAAACCCTTTTATCATCGTTATGATTGAGTGCAATTCCAGACAACTTAGGCCACAGAACTACAGGACAGCATTACCATAGATCGATTCACTTTATTCATAATCGCTTCATTCATCTACAGATTGATGACTAGATTTGTGATAGCAATTGCTATATTTTGTTTAGTTTGTTGATAATTGAATTTTATGTATATTAAATGACTTATATGATCTACTAAAAGCCAATTGTCATCAAAGAATAATTATAATAAGGGAATAGGATAACCCAGTGTAACGAATATTAGAAAGTGGTGAGGGTTTTTCAATAAAAAAAAACCATAAGATTCTAAACACTGTTCTCTAGATTCAATCAGTTACCGGTTTCTATCACTGCATGATCATCTTCAGACTACCAGAGAGACTACAAAGAGAGGAAAACATACAAACAAGCAGTTGTAGTTTGGATTTAGGTAAACAGATTGGGATATGAATCATTTTATATCATTTAATTCTTATTGCTTTTTACTTACTTGCACTAAGTACGAGAAAGTAATGTGAAACCGACAAAATTCACCTATCGAGATTTTGATGGAAGTATCCGTTTTGAGCCTCCCTGAATCCATTTTGACTCTTTTTGGCTTGATGTCGGTACGTATGTTCGTGCGTGCGTTCGTGCGTGCGTGCGTGCGCGCGTTCATGCGTGCGTGCGTAACTCGCAAATTTCAAAACTGGTTGAACGTTTAATCTTGAAATTTTGTATTTGGTATAGGGTCTAGTTGTGCACCTCGCATTATAGTTCCAATCGTCTGTATAAGAAGTGCATTTTACTTGAAACTTTTTTCGAATTTCTCCAATAAATCCAGAATGATCAACCGTAGGATGTTGAAATTCATTATTTTAACTTGATGTTGTACCAGAATGATCATCTGCTATTTTTGGCCAGGCCAGAAGTGCACTTTACTTGAAACTTTTTTTGATTTTTTTGCGTAAATATAGAATGATCCACCATAGCATATTGAAATTTCGTATTAATCACTTCTATAACATCTTATTGTACATCTTGCATTATGATTGCGATCAGCTGAACCGGAAGTGCACTTTACTTGAAACATTTTCTAATTTTCCGCATAAATCCAGGATGATCAGCCGTAGGATACTGGAATTCAGCATTTGAAATTGCTGTAGCATCTGAATGGTCATCTTCTATTTTTGTACCAATCGGCTGAGCCGGAAGTGCACTTTATATGACAGACTTCTTGGATTTTCTGCATAAATTCTGAGCAATCAGTCGTAGGATATTTAAATTTTGCATCAGGCACTTTTATAATATATAGTTGTACACCTCGCTTTTGTGATTGCTATCAACGAAGCCGGAAGAGCACTTTATTCGAAACATTTTTCGAATTTTCCGCCTAAATCCAAAACGATTGGACGTAGATTATAAGAATTCAGTATTTAGGACGATTATACCGTCTAGATGCTCATATCCTATTTTTGTTGTGATTCATCAAGTTAGAAGTGCACTTCACTCGACAGTCTTCTGGAATTTTTTGCATAAATTCGAAACGATCAGGTGTAGAATATTGAAATTTGGTATTTCAGTCTGCTGTGGCACCCGAATGATTGCCTACTATTCTCATAACAATAGACCGAACCGGAAAGTGCACTTTATTTATGTTTTTATTTTGTGTATGAATTTAGATCTGTTGGTAGTCATAGAATTTTGGAAATTAGTATTTATGCATGCTGTAGTATAAAAATACTGGCCTACTGTTTCCATAGCTACTGACTTGGCTGAACGCACATTTTACTTGACAGATTCTTAGAATCTCTTGGGTGAATCCAGAACGATTAACTGTGGAACGATGAGATTTTGTGTTTGATTATATATATAAAATCACATCGTATTATATATATATATATATATATATATATATATATATATATATATATATATATATATATATATATATATATATATATATATATATATATATATAAACAGATATTTGTGGGTGCGGCAGTCAACATTTGGGCTTAATAAAACACTCTTGTTAATTTGTCTAGCTTTCGGCTGTATTTTCAGCCTTCTTCAAGGACAATTAAATGAGATTAATAATAGGAGTCGTACCACTTGCAAAGAATAATTGGCTAGCAATCAGCATTCCAATTAAAAAAAAAAAATGTTGTTCAGAACCATTTTAAATGCTCTAAGCTCGTTATTACCGCTGAGCCAAACTGTTCATCAAAGAGTTAAATGGAATAAAACCATGTAATATATTTTATTTTACATTTGTTGATGTTATGTCTACATAAAAAAATACTTCCAATCATTTATATAACAATTACATCTAACAAAATCTGCATATTACATACTAACATATCCAACGTGACAGACTGGTCAGAGCTCGTGTGCCAAGGTGACAGCGAGGTCGATGTCTGCTGTGTCTTAGCTACCCACTGTCTGAGAGAGTTCTGCTAGTGCAGCTAAACACTAACCAACAATTGACCTCACGTAGCATGCACTAAGTGTACGCAATGCACACCTGATGCACTCGATGATCTATGTACACTATCTGGACTATAAAGGATCGAGTGGTGAACAGAATGTTCATGAGATGGGGAAGAATAAATCAAATGAGAAATGAGTTCGACGGTATTTGGTTAGTGATGAATAATGAAGTCATGGAATTAAAACTAAAATTCTTCCGTAGTACGTTTTATTTATTTTTCGATGTTTTTTCTTCTTCTAGCTTCGTTCAAATATGAAATAATTGAAGAATATCATGATACAGAATCCATTTGTGCTAGTGTCAAATTATTCTCATCTTTTACTAAGAATTGCTAAATAAGGATGTCTCCATAATACATCACGTGCGGACTGTGCTCAAAATCAAGATCGCTCTCTCTGACTAGTTAAGGTGTACCTCTGAATGTCACTGCTTGAAAACCAACCAAGTTTTTGTTCCAGATGAAGTTTAACAAAAAGTCTTAGATTAATCGAACATAATAACAAAATAGTATTCCACATGGGAGATGGCGACTTCTCCAACTTCCAGGAGAGCTCCGACCAGACAGATCTAGCAATTCTTAGTAAGGGACATAACTTGCTCAACTTAGTAACAACTTGAACTTTTGATAGCCAATTGCACGACTGGCCCTCAAATTCTGAGTATCACTCAACTGAACAATATCATAGCAAAATTCAAAAGTCAAATGCAATATGAACATTGCGGTCATTGTTTCGATTCGATATTTTGTGGAGTAAAGCTTGAAGTCTAAGACATAGTGGTGTTACTGACCATTACACTTAACGAAATGGGTTAACCGCAGCACCCTAAATCATATCTAGAGTCTTCAAAGAATCATCTTTTCTCAAATATTCAGCAAATTCACATTACAAGTATGGAGTATAAAACCTAGTGAGATCATGCATTCGCTTTCGAACTCATCGATTATACATAATGAGACAATGTGAGAGCCTATCCAATACAAGTGAATTCAATTCTAATATCCATGTTTATAGGTTAACAGAAAATCATGACAAAATCTTCCAAAAATAAGTCTTGAAATTCCATTCGAAACCACGTTCACAGTTCTCAACATCATCAGAAGAAAGTAGGATGAGCGAATGACTAAGATCATTAAACATAATAACCATTTCAGTGGTGGAGCACAATTCCTTGATCCATGGAGAAAACGCCAAGATTACACTAGGTACATGGAAACCTTGGTAGTAGTTAAACTTTTACTGAAACTTTGACGGAGAAGCTGGAACTGGACGGAATGTTCTTAGGACTAATACACGGTAGAGAATTATTCCTGAAAAAGAAGTAAACCATGCCAAAAATTGGTGGCATTACAATCTGAAAAGAATATTAATTAATTTGAAATAGTTTATCTTCAATATCGACAGGATAATTTCCACATGTAAAGCTACAAACTGATTTGTCAAGCTTAGTGAATCCTATTAAATTATTATTGAACAGTATTTCCCGATTATCCCCATCAATTTATAACGATCCAAGGGCCATTGTTCAACAGAAATACAATTGATATCGATGTCAACTTGAACCTTAATATTTCGTCAATAGAAATTAGCTCGAACTTTTAGTAGCACTTCGTTACATTTTTTATATTATAACTGGTATCACGTACCATGAATTTGCCATCATCATCAGGCCTTAGTGACGAATACGTGTAGTTCGGTTACATTGCTAGAATTCATTGTTCAAATTCCGTGGAGTTAATAGTTACTGGAAAACCATCAGTATTATTTATCATAATTCTTACCATAGTTCTTAATTACAATTTCAGGAACAATCGAAGAAAAGCAAATAAGATGGATATGAATTTGTAGCGGAAAAACTATCCAATTACTATGAATATGATTCTGATTGAGAAAGCACAAAGATATTTCTTGACTCATTGTTTGTTTTTTCAAGTTCAAATTATTCTCTTTTTCTTTTGTTCTCACCATAATTTAGTCACTTATATCTGTTGTTGAAACACCTGTCAATTAAAAGCTCGTAGCTTCCGGAATTCAAAAGTCTTCTATTGCAATGAAATTTCATACGTAGATGCTCTTCTATATGATCCTTCTAAATGTCATGTTAAGAGTGGAGAGTTATAGAAAAAATTCCTTTATGTTCTGTTTCAAACATAGGGAGTGCTGTTGAACGGAACACGGTTGAATGTGCCTTCTAAATTTGTGATGAATATTTCATAATTTTCACTCTTGTGCTCAAGTCGCGTTCAAATGCAAAATAGTTGACATATTTTCCTCTCTATTATCACGGTACATTCATTTATTATATCATAAGTAGTTGAACTATTATGGATTATTTTTGTGGTGCTATCACGAATGTTTATTGTGCTTGCGTTTGAATACCACGAGCGTGCAGCACGAATGGTATTCACAGGCACAATAAACATGAGTGATTGCACCACAAAAATAGTCCATAATACTTCAACTACAAATGGTATATGGAGAACTATTCCAGGAGTCAAACCATTTTTTTCAAATTAGTTTTCTATGAATCTAGTAACAACTCACGTAATTTTCATAGGAACGAGTAAACAAACTTCTGTCAAACTGGAAGATTATAATTTCTTGCATTTTCTTTGACGAATAATAGAGAAATATATTGCGTCTTGACATAGAACCTAGTTCAGAAAGGTTCGGTGATAGATCAGAAGATAAAAGTGATGAAGATATTTAGAAAAATATTCCATTAAATACGAAGAAAGCACAAATTGGAGGTATCTACATCTTTGAGTAAAATACTCACTCTGACCACTAGTGTAATACCCGATGGTATTTCTATACGTCCAAATACTCACTGATATGCACCGTTTCTATGGCGATTTAGCATTGTTAACCATGTTATAAATACTACGAATGGAGTAGTCACACATATTAATATAAAAATCTTAGGACATCTAATCATTGTTAGTACCGTTTTCAGTGGTTATTATGTACTGTCAAGTTGTACCAGTTGTACTAGTTCCGAACAAAAGTACTATAATAAGAAAATACTGAGAAATAAAAAAGCTGATGTGTACACAGTGCCCATATTATGCAATCGATGGTAGTGAGGACAGAACCAGGTTTATTCTGCAAGGGTATTTGAAGAAATCATATGAATGAGTAAATTGGATTATCCATTTATCTGACTATGAACCTTGATTATATTGCGTAATTCGCATTCTTATCATTTTAAAAATATCGATTTGAATTTTATCTTATTGAATTATTAAAGTTCCAAAAGGCTGTGAGGTGGAAATCTCCAGCTTGGTCGATTCTAGTACAAATAGGATGTAGGCATCTAGACGAAACTTACTGAATTCCTACATTCTACATTCAATAATTTTGGATTCATGCGGAAAGTTTGGAAAATATTTCAAGTGAATAACACATTTGGTAAAGACGATTGCAATCATGATGCGGAGTGTACAATGAGATGTTATAGAAATGCCTAATACAAAATTCTAATATTCTTCGATTAATTGTTTAGAATTTATACAGGAATTCCAAAAAGTCTGTTATTAAATAAACTCCCGGCTCAGCCGATTGGTACAAAAATAGGAGAGAGCCATTATTTGAATGCTACAGCGATCTCAAATACTAAATTTCAGTATCCTACGTCTAGTCATTATCGATCTATGCTCTAAATTAAAGTTTCAAATAAAGTGCACATCCGGTACAGACGATTGCAATCATATTGCAAGGTGCACAACTAGACCCTAGACCAGTTTTGAATTCAAATTCAACATTATACGTTCGACGAATTTTGAGATTTGCGAGTTACGAATGCACACGCACACATACATTCGTACCGACGTCCAGTCGAAGATAGCAAAATTGATTAAGGGATGCTCAAAACAGATATTCTCATGAAAATCTTGAAATGTGAATTTTGTCGGTTTCTCAATACTTACTTGTTCTTTTTACAAGTGAGTAAAAACGATGATTTTGGTAGTTATTACGGCAAAAAAAAACAGTCCCGCAATAGCTTGCTTTTTCTACGAAAAGTTGGAATAATGATTTCATCTTTGTGTTTGACAGAGAGAAATATCCGGGAACAAAAAATAGTAGTTCTTGATTCTAGATTGCGAAATGTCACTTCTGCATTCTAAATGCGAAAGAATTTCGCAATCGTGTATCAAACAATGTTTTCTTAAAAACGCTGTCTCAAAATTCAAAAAATGTGAAAAAAAAATTTGAATCAATCAATATGACTTTTGATGTGGCTATGATATCAATAATAAGAACGGAACGGAATATTTCGCATCCTGGCTGCGGAATATTTTGCATCCTATGAACAAAACAATCATTTCGCATGTTTCTAGTTGCTATGTAAATGTTTACTATTATTGACAGTTTTCAAAAAAATTATTTTCATTCTATAATATATTCATGCATTATCACAAAATATGGAGTAAGTATAGGTGATCAATATTTGCAACCTGCTACGAGCTGAGAGTTGTAATTCGTTTCTATGTTTGCATTGTATTAAAAGACAAGAAGTAGGTGATAGTGAAGAAATTGCTGTTGATTCTATTGGAGTATCGGATTCTTAGACCAGATGTCTATGAAAAATCTGAGCTTTAGTAAAACTTGTAGTACTTATTCATTATTAAATCAATAAAATCATTGCTTGAAGTCAATCTACCTTCGTCATTCGCTGTTTTCAGAACAGTATTCAAACCGGAGCGAAATTGGTATTTTGTAACAGATGTGAATAATTTCTCGGTATTTTCTTATTTTATTTCACATCTGTTGGGCCAAGGCTAACGCTGATTATATTACATCATTGAATATGTCATACTTTAATATTCATGCTAAATCAAAAACAAGTTCCAGAGAGGTAGTTATAAATCGTCCAAATAAAATGCAAAACAATCAACAAAAAGTGATTTAAGCTTTTTATTTATATCCTTATAGCTGTTCTTTATTTAGTGTCAGTCTTCTATTTACGACATGGTTGTTTATTTTATATGAGTTTCTTCTTGTATCAATTTGGAGTGATACTCCTACATAGATATACTTATTGTTGAATGATGAAATGATTCGGATGAGTTCAAGGGAAATCAAATAAGGTGCCTGGAATGAAACAATGATCTAGTTGCATTTCTAGTTCATAGATTTCATTCGATTCATAATAATCTTGGGAAATCTGGAGATTAGATGGTAACAATCGTATTCTGAACTTCATTTTTTTGACAAGTAGCCTTCATTATACTAGCAGAACTGTTGTACGTACAAATGGATGAAAAGACAGAGAATTAATTGGATATCAATCTCATCTTACAACCGATAAATAAATTGCAGTCTCTATATTATAGCAAAAATTAATATTTCATGGGCCGTAGAGAGCACTTACTAGTCGTCAAGCCACTGGTGTTCTTAGAATTTGTAGAGATTTAGTATAGTACTTCTCAGACCTATATATAATAGAGAGAAGTATTGTTATCGTGATTTTTTACTGTTAGTGATATTGATGAATCTTCACGTTTTAGAACCTACTAATACCAAACTTGAGAATGCGTAGAAAATTTCGACTGAAATTTCTAATTTAGGTTTGATATCATCAAGTGCGTGAATAAGCTTTTCACAACCAGTGATACCAAAACTTTATTGACGGAACTTTTTGTTTTTCTGTGTTTATTATTTAAACCGTACCATTTATCATAAAATTTGAAATAACTGAATCATGTAACGTACTCACACGATAATGTACTTATAAACTGTATTATACTTAGCAGTCAATCTTTCTGTGAAGTCGATGTATTCCTCTCTTGAGCAAAATAAACTCTATTCTATTCTATTCTAATTCTTCAATAATATTCAAGTAAAACGTTTTTCAGCAGTATTAGCGGTTCATTTATTATTATTAAAATTTGAGGAATCATGAAATTCGTTGAATTTTCCTGAAACATGCGAAGAAAATAAATAATGGAAATAACAATGTGAGATTATAATGATCTCCTTTAACCCAGAGTGGATGCCAAAGGTTTACAAATATTTTTTATTCAAAAATTTATGGGACTGGAACAGTTAGTATAATAATAAAGGCAGCGACAAAGAATTTATCATAACCTTATGAAATCTGGGAACTTGTGTTAGGTGTTCTATAGATGGGCCTCAATTCTCGTTTACTCTGTGCGAGGCGAGGTGAAGTTCGCAAAGGGAGCAGAACTGATTTTGCCTGGGCAAAGCTAGATGTAATAATTCTTTCATTTTTTATAACAAAAATCTAAGTCCAAACCACAAACTGTTCATAGCAGTATATGCAAGCATCTGTGGTTCAAGTCAAATTATTCAGACTTGTCTGTTCATTCCATCAATATTCCCAGCTGAGCTGAATTTTTTTATAAAATCGCACAGAAATATGATAGAATGCATGCGAACACCATTATCTATTGGCGATGAATAAGCTTCTTCGATTTCCAATCAAGAAACTATTCCAATTATCACCCTGCGACACATGGAATGAATAGAAAGAGATGATGTTATACATGTAATTCTACTGCATATTTATATCATGCCGCAAGGAGTGAGTCAAAGGGTGAACATTTCAAATATAATTGAAGAACCTAATTAATGATCGATATCAAATAGTGAACATTCTAAATATAATCGAAGAACTTTATTAATAATAGATCATCTATAATACATACAGTGGGACATTTCACGAGAAAATTTACAGCAGCAGTACTAGGATTGAGACAATTATACCAACAGCGAAATATACTGTTCTTGGGGATACAATTACGATTACTCAAATTTCTAGTCTTTCCGATCATAGAATATTGCGCTTGTCGACATATGCCGCAATTGGTGTTGCAACTAGAATTCTCAAAAAAAAATCCTCATCTGCTTAGATTATGAAATAAAATTGATTTTAGTTTACAGTCCGATTTTTGGAACAGGTATTTCTTTCTGAAAAATGGATATAGCACTTCGCCTAGTGCAAAATGATTAAATGACTGATAAAAATGTATCCACAATCCTGAGATTCTATGGATAGATATAATATGATGATTCAAATTCATGATTTTTCAATCAAACTTCAAACTAAATTTATTTTATTTTGATTTCGAAACCGGGTATTAGCTCTTTCCTGCTGGATAAATACGACTGTGCTAACGACTAGGCATGGAAGTCTCATTATGAAGTACGGGTAATCTATTTTAGAATTACAGAGCCTTAATAATCTGCGAATAGATTATTCTATTGACTTCAAGTCCACAGGTGAAACTTTGACATATTATATATTTACAACATTTCATGTGAAAATTGTAAAATGTGTGTCTTTTCATATAACGTCGAGGCAAATTGATGCTTATGTCAAGTAGAAAAATAAAGCAGAATGGCTCTGACAGTTCTCTTTTTTATAAGTCATATAAAGTTTTCATAATGCGATGAAAATCAGCCATTACCTCATTCATGAAAACTTATAGAAATTCATAACCTCACTTTAACTCCATTTCCATACATTTTACAGGGTTTTAGGACCATTGAATATTTTACATTCAATACATGAATGTCACTTTATTTCATTAATGTTTATGACGTCTTCTCTATGATCAAATCAATTTTGTAATCAAATATTGAAACTGAATTACACGAAGAACTTACAGTTAATTCACATTCAGAATTATGTAGCTCCGGAGGCAGTACAAAATTTTGACACATGAAAAACAAGTTCCAGAGCAAGCTCTGCAATAATCAGTTTGAATAATAGAAGCAACAAATATATATTTATATCACCTGAATAGCGATAATTTGTAGTCTCCTGATTATATTGTTACATTCTTGATTATCTGTGAGCAACTGACAGTTAATGGTCTTGCCAGATAGCTAGGTATGATTTTGCTGTTCTATATTATATTCACATTTTGACCAATTGGAAGACTGGAATTGCAGCCTTATACTATAATTGATTTCCAACTGTAATTTATACTTTCCATCATGTAGTGGAAAAAAAAAATATTGGTATAGTTCAGCAAATGACTTTCGCCAAAGCATCAAAATTCATGAAAGAACCATTCTCAGAAACGGTCGCGAGCTGTTTGGAAAATATAGGCAAGGTTATGGCTACAATAATCATCACTTCTTTATTAAACCTCGTAACAAGACTGCTTTGGTTCTGATGGAGAGATTGTGACTTTTTCCAATAAAAATTTGCAGTGCCAAAAATGCGTATCTACTGTAGTTATCGTTTAAGAGTATTCTGCAGAAAAGCTGCCACCAATTGACTATTTGAGTACAATTTTTATGAACCATATTCACAAACTGTTAACAAGGGGAAATAATCATATCCCATTCGGATTAAAATCCCAATTTTCAAAGGATTACGGCATGTTAATCATAAAACATTTAGAATCCTTTCATGATAAAATTCATAGTGAAAATAAGTCGACAGATTTCACACTCTAAAAATTCTGACCGTATTTTATTTTGAATATAGAAATTAACATTGATACAAAAATTATTGACGATTGTTTCACAGTGGTTGGTAATATGACCCCATTGTGAATGAACCTCTACAGATTTAAACAGAAATCGATGACTGGTTTCGTATGTATTTCTCACTTTTTTTAAAGCTCTTTTATACTTTTGTGTCACACTCAGAATGTAATTATCCAGAACAATTGAAATACAGAGCCTAATGTAATGATAATGATAATGAATTATCGAAAACAACATGACTATCGGAAGAAAAATGATATCAAAAGTTATGAAACTTGTGCGACAGGAGTAATAAATAACCCATAATTCGATTACAAGTATCCGTTACTATATCAGCAGACGTAAATAATTTAGTCAATATACGCTTCAACTGTCGATAGCAACACCAACTTTTTTCTTGATTTTTATTCAAAGTTTCTCTACTCCTTTCCGTACAAATATCCAATAATGCTTTGAAGAGTTAAGAAAATTCTTTGGAAACTAAAAGGTGTTGCAAGACCCTAATGTCTTGAGAACTCCAACATTATAAGTTGAGGTGATTTGTTGTGGAATACTGAACACTTTACATGTAGCGCCATCCTTCGCGATTCAGAATCTTCCGAACTACGCTGACAGCGATTTGCATGTTATGGTGATGTATTTTGTCGATAACTTACTGAACGAAATCGTTTCGTGAAGTGGAGAATTGGCACAAATGTATACTGTTGTATTGTTCATATTCTAGCTAGGAAATCGTGAGAATTTTACCCAATTTCCATATTCCAAGCACTTGTCATTCCAAAATGATATTAATTTTTTCATCTTATTGGATCCATCCATTTGTGTTTGAGGAAGATAATATTAATAGGAATAATACAAGACTTATTATACTCAGTTGAATTTCGATACGTGGTCAAAACAGCAACTATTTAAAAGTTTCAGTCCTACTTCTAGTCTATTTACTTTACTGCTATTATAGAGCTATAGTTTGAGCCTTCTGATTGGCCGATATGCAAACACACTTTACATCACTACAAGATCATGGATAATTCTATGCAGTTCAAAGATCTGGAATTCTATATCCTCAGGTAATAACCTAATATAATGTAAGTGAATTGCTAAAACTCAAGAACGGCTTGACCGACTATATTTTTCTTCTCGTTCTTCTGTTATCACTTAGGTAACATGGACTATAATTTATTCACAAAAAAAAGAATTGCCTACGAAAAATTATAATGTAACTCAAAATGTAGAAAAATAGCCAATAATAGTTATTTGTATATCAAGGTCGTAGAAGTCACCTTTTTTGTTTGAATCTGTTGTTTGCAATGCAGGAGAGATCGAAAAAAAATGTAGACTAAGGTGCTCACAACGTTTTTCATGCGATCATCACAAAATAATTCAAAATCACAAAATTTCATCTTATTTATTTCTGAAACATTGCATTTGTAAGTCTTAGTTATCGTTGAAATTGTTCTATTTGATTATCTTCCATTAATGTGCCATTTGTGAAAATTTTCATCAAATACTGATAACACTATTCATACATAGATCACTGATCTCTATATATATGGATAGCTGGTAGTTATGGAAAAGAATTTAAAATGTGGACCAAGCCTTCGCAGCGATACTGAACGAAACAAGTGACGAATTACTACACGCATCAAGTGACACAGATATGTTCACGCAGTTAAAATAATTACGAGAATTTGATTATTTACAACAGTATTGTTATTTTTGGAAACAAAAAATGAAAAATATGTTTTATGAGTGATCTTGAGATAGATAATATATTTTTATACATCCAATCAGTGTGTTGCACCAAATGTCATTTTAGTTTCTCTCTTGGTTTACCGTGGCGCAGGTGATTGCTCCAATAGTGACAATGGCAGACTACAGTACTAGTTATCCATTTTAGAGATCAGTGACAATATTGACATGGATATATGTACTTATCAACATAGTTTGACAATTAGGTTTATGTTTTATTCATGTTACCCAAGCAAGAGATGTGGTATTATACCAAATATTCATCTGACACTTAAAATTTGAATTATGTCTTGAAGATTCAAACATGCGAAGCCGGCACTGGTTGCTAGTATATGAGTATTCTTGTTGCTTACATTTACTGAATTTATTGCTGGGAAACTCCTTTTGAACTTGCGTTAGATATGTATGAATCGTGTCAAAATTTTGGCAAATCCGAAGACTTGAATCTTGGTCTTATGCGAAGTTTGGACCATTCTTAACGTAAATATAATATAGTATATGCTGACTATCGTCCAACCACATACAGAGCTCCGTTCTATGATTTTCAGCATATTTTTGAGAATTTTGCTCGTAAAACGATACTAAAATTCCGAGAAATTCAAAAAAGGTTTGCGAATGGTTGTTGTCTCTGACTGATCCTCTGAAAGTAGGTATGAAATTATAGAAATTCAGTAATTACTTTTTACTCGACAGTTTTGGTCTTATGTGGACCATCTTTAGGATTGAAAAGAATTCATTAGTTCACAATTAAACAGCATATGTGTAATAATAGTATAAGAACATATTGAGTTTATGCCAATAAAAATTAAACAGTTTATTTCAAGTTGAAAAATATGTATACAAATTTTGCGACTATCGACCGCTAAAGTGGTACAAGACTAAGTTTTAGATCTTGATGGCGATTTTGTCCGTATTTCATCGACATAGCTCATAATAATTTGGTCTAAGATGAAATCAGAAGGGTTTCGAAAAATAAATGTCCATACACAGAATGTATTCTCCTCAGGATTATTTGTAATGTGAGTGATAGCCACATTTACAACAAAATCTAAAGTTAGCACAATTATATGCTAGCATAAAATTGCACACGAAATATATTCACACTGAGAACATGAATTTCAGTCAACTGATTCAACTTCCAGATAACGCTGAAGTGAGGGTTGACATGGTGAAATTTCGAGACCTGGGATTCATGGGCAGGAAACATCAGCCACTCTCATCCCGACCACGAAAATTCTCAAATAGAAACACAAAAAGATAAATTTATTTTGGATGTTTGAATTCTTGATACTATATAGGATCGATTAAACTATATAAATATAACTATTAAAACCAACAAATTTTAAGAATGAGATTATTAGATAAGTTTAGTCTATTTAAATGAGGATATTCGCATTTTTCCTAGAATCTCGTGGAATTTCCTATCTAAATTTTCTAAAGGAAAGGAGAGAATCCGGAGAAGAATAGAGTGATGATTTCAACTAAAATACAGAGTTTGCAAAGTTCAGGCTCACACGTGATTTTACGTACGCATTTTGTTTGGCAATGATAGGACTGCAACTCCTCTATACAAAATGATTGACTGTCACGTGACTAGCAAAAGTTCGCATTATGATCAAAACTATCTTGATGGAACAAAGTTAGTATAAATTTATCTATTTTGATAACTACGTTACCAACATTTCAAGAACATAGTGGCGTATATTTCCCATATTTTATGACGGATTTATGCTTCATCTGATTTCAGAAACAATAAAGTAGGTAAATAGCCAGCATTGTCGGATGATTATTGAAAGTCTATTATTATTCTACCAAATTATTAGATTAGAATAGTGCTTGCAAAGGAACTGTCATCTGTCACTTGCAGCTCACTATCTCAAGCAGGCGGCAAAGAAAAAATTAAAACAAGCCGGCACAGTCAATCATTTTTGATCACTTTGCCATTCATTCCGCCACATCGGGATATATCACTGCTATCAACAGTAGTTCCCGGCGTTCCGACTAGCTATCAAATGTTCCAACAATTATCAGAAAAATATTTATTTACAACCCGTTGACGAAGCGGGGTCGAGGAGGAGGCATTATTTGAGAATATATTTTCAGTATACAGTAACTGTAGAACGCGTGTTTCCACTGATATCTTCACAGAAATGGATGATTGCAAAGAACAATCTGGAAGTGGATACCTTGTAATCTATTGTTCAGTGTAAACTATCACATGAGTTGTACAAATTTGTAAAAGATAATTGTGATCCATTGTCTCAGCTGAGATCCTAATTACCCATATATCACTATCTAGAGAAGAGAAATTCCAAAATTATGCTATCAGTTTCCTGAGTAATTTCACCTATAAATATTTACCTTTACCAAAGTGTTCCGACCGACCATCAGGAGAATATGGTAACCCTACTTCATAGCCCAGCATGAAAAATGTCTCCAGTTCGCAAAAGATATTGGAAAGTTCTTATTTGGTATGGTAGTTCAATTTGATGAGTCATTCAAAATCTCAGGGTTTCGACCTTAGGATATTACCACTTGAGCCGTCATATTGGTTTAAAGATGTGGAAAATTTTCTCGGAATCATCTTGTCACTAATGCTAGATATCTTTGCAGATAGTCTTTTTATAAAATATCTAATTGTATTTCTTGAATGCCATTTTTTCTGCAGAATAATATCCATTTTTACTTACTTGTACTATGTAAGTACAATTATTTTCATTGAGATCGACTGAGTCGAAAGTGCACTATACATGACGATCTTTGAATTTTGCGCATAGATTCAGAGCTGAAGAATAAGAATCGACTGGTGGATTGTTATCAAAATTGTTTTTTTCAGTCTTCCGGTGTATAATATTGGTTTTCGTCAAGTGATCGTCTAATTTAGATGGAATGCTTTGTTCTCAGAAGTGCACAACTAGACATTAGACCAGTTTTGAATACAAAATTTCACTATTATACGTTCGATGGGTATTAAGATTCACGAGTTACGAACGCACATACATACATACGTACCGACACCTAGCTGAAAATAGTTGAAATGCTCAAAATGGATATTTCCATCAGAATCTCGAAATGTGAGTATTGTCGGTTTCACAATACTTACTTCCACATTGTACAAGTAAGTAAAATTATGGTCATAATAATGAGAATGAGTGTGAACAATGCAAAATCTATTTCCAAAATTTATAAACGATCTTGTCGATTGGACACAATATTTCTGAATCCGAAATAGAGAGAGCGCGGTATGTATCAATTCGATGCAAGAAATCTTACGACGTTGCTGATATAAAAATTATAGAGCAAGAAAAACGGCGGTAGTATCAATGACAAAGAAATCGACAGAACCCTGACTGAAGCTTTTGCCTTGCCTTACACAATTTAATATCAAATTATAGTATGAATAATAATCAATTTTTTCATCTAAATTATTCATGCAATTGATCAATGATATTCTTAGATAGTTTGATGTTAGTATAGTATTAGTACATATTGAGAATCCATGAAGTAATACTCCAGCATGGAATTTAAAAGCTTCACAATAATAGAATCAAATCAACCTCAAATTGCTTGGATACACATACAACTGATCACACTGTCACCATGACAACAATCCATCAATTAGGTATTCAAACAAAATGTCACTAAGAATCTTTCAACAGTCATGTTCATTTAGCACCAAAGAGCGTGCTAGTATTTTAGCTCGTAGAAGAGTACTGCACTCCAAACAACTGGATAATTGCATTCAGTACATCTCAATTTGAATTTAATTTTTGAAATCTGGAAACGTGATATCTGCGGAAGTGGAATTTATGAGCAAATTTGGGAAGTATGATTCATTTCACAGTTTATTGAAGGGATTTAGAATTTGATTGGATCAAATGGATATCATATTCCCCATCCGATCATGGATCTTCAATGAGAATAACAAGATTTTTTGCAAACCTATTGTTTGGTATTATTTCGAGGGAAATCACGAGAGACGAGAAATTCGGTTGAACGCTAATTGACAATCAATTAAATTTGAGGATATGAATAGATTATGGATAATATTTGGCTATAATTAATATTATATGTATATAGATGCATTTATATTACAAACTTACACGATTATTCTAGTTAATTGAACAATACTTCTGCAAATCATTATCAGATTGTAGAATGTCATGAGAGTAAAGTATTCTTCATCTCTTTCTGATGCAAATTTGATATGGAATTTGTTGGAAGATACGTAATGACAGCTGCACAAAAAAAAATACATAAAAGATTCATTGGATGACTGGATGGAAATGCAAAGAATTCAGGTTAGCAAAGATAATAAAGACAAATTAATTCTGTTTGCTTTGTCCTTTTATTTGGGATTTCACTTTTCCTGAAGTAAGACGCTAAGCATGCTACTGTAATAGTCCTGGTGATAGTGATAGACTAAGTGCAGTGTAACTTATTTATTGTCCAGGATTTGGCTTGTAGACTATATTTGAAATCGAATTGGTACTGCTTATAGATCAATATCAAATACTTTCAATACTGAGTAGAATGTGAATATTCAAAAATTAGACCAACTCATCATTTATTCGTATTATTGGATCAAAGCACTTCTGATCCACGTAGCAGTGGTAACATGAAAGCGATTCTATTCTATCGTTAATAACACGCTGTCAAACATCTTGGCAATGATTTTCGTTGAATATGGCCAAACCGCTTCTAAAAAGTATCCCTCTAAGAGAGATAATACTAAAAAAAATTTCAGCTCCACACACATAAATCTCTCTAGTCAGCAACTATTCAGTGTTGCTGGTCAAAACTCCAATCGGAGATAAAATAACTAGGTAGAAACGTGGAAAGACTATTATTCCTAGTCTACAAAAAAATACTGTTTAGTTATAATACTAGTTAAATTGAATCTGTAAACAGGTAAGAGTTTTCGCGCTTCAATGCTGTAATACTTTCAAGAAAAACTGCGCGATGAAATTCAGAAATATTGTTCTGTTTTTAGTTGAAATTGTTACGGACACGTGATTAAGATAAGTTGTGTGCTTTCTGTATTCTTTTTGGAGAAATATAATAAACAAACGTTGATTGGAACGATTGGTCTTATTTAGAAGATTATGAGCCCAGGATATATTATATAGAATCGTTGATCCAGGTTGATTGTAGTTAGGTGGTTGAACTCCAACTCAACAACAATATAATCTCGTTTATAGAAGCGATATTCATTCTCTCTTAAGAACATATTAGTCGTGAAGCAATAATTCATTTGGTAGAAGATTTTGACCCACGAGAAGATGAATTCTCATGATCCTAGAATTTTGTAAGCATCGATATCCACTGAAACTGTAGGTACGTGTGTGAAAAATTGAATTCATCTAGGTTGCAGCTACCCAAGAAGTAACAAACGGAGAGCAACAATATATTTTAAAAAGTTTCATATGATTTGATAAAAGAGAGTTTCTGGGTTCAAATGGACTGCCAGTGAAGTTATCTTCAAATTTTTATGTTTCTCATATGAGTGTGGGCCAATTTTCCTTCCAAGAAACATAAATTGTTATATTTTCCAGCCTACTCAAATGAAATAGTTATTGAACACACACTTCTAATTTGATATTCTCAAATGATACATCAGTAGAATGAACATGAAACATGGTAACAATGGCTGACTAAATGAAAAACAAAATTGGAAATTTTCGTGGAAATGTAGGCTAAAACTATTTCTAAAAAAAACATGCGCTAGTAATTATCCATTCTAGTTATCAAACAATTATACCCGAGTGAATAAGAGTTCGTCTGAACTAGTTAAATAATGGACACTATAATTTATTCAAAGTTAAATACGTAAACGTAATGCAAGTGAGTATATTCTTACAGATGTAGACCATAAGAATTTTTACTCTTCAAGTAATGAATAATAAACATTTTCGTCAAGTTGAAGAATATTGAAGATTAATATTTTTATTCAGAAAACAGTTTATTACTTCGTCGTCTGTTTATAATGTACGATTTAGAGATCGTTTTTTTTTTTCATCATGAGATAAATTTATTTCTCTTGTATTTAAATAACCCAAAAAAAATTTGAAATGATTTCTTTTTATGTGAACATAATTTTATTTTGTGATTATCCGTGACCTTCTACAATGTTAACAGTTATAGCATCCATCATATTTGCCCGTTCAATAATATTCTCCCTAGTTCACAGAACCTACCTGCTCTATGGTTTGTGGCTGTGGTCATAAATTTGTTGACCATTGTTGCAACAGGAGGTTTTCTAAAATATATTGAATGGTGAAGGTAGAGTAATAAAATTTACAGATTGCTATGCAAAAAAAAAAGACAAGATATTTTTACTGGCAGAAGGATGAATCAGCTGCTAAAATAAACTTCTAATACACTACGATATTTGTAGGGGGCTCTAGAATTCTCTTTGATAATAATCATCGTTTCACCTATTTCAGTGCATTAGCTATTTTTTGAACAATGATTTTTTTCTATTTTCTGGTGCAGCAATCTATAAAAGCGTATTTTGAAGTTCGTATAGTGTTAAATGCATCTCATAGTTTATCGTATTTTATTTATTTCACATTTGATAATCACGTCAACTGAGGGAAATGTTGCTAGTCCTGATAGAGTTGATAAACTAGAAGATAGAAGAAAATTCTCGACTTTTTTTGAATTATTTATGCGTTGAAGATAAATATTGAGAAACTGACAGCTTCCGTACCACTCTGACCTATTTGATATTGGAGAGAGTGAAAATACATTCAAAATGGATTTTCAAGACAATTTTTAGAATTGATTTTAAAGGAGATGGTATAACCGAAATAAGAGTGTTTCATTCCAGCAAATTACGCTATAATTTTTATGCACGTATGGATTTGTATAAGTATGTATACTAAATGCTTTCAATTTCAAATATACTGAACCAACATACTCCTGGAATTTTTTGAGTTACTCGAGAATATTGATGTTTCTGAGCCTCCGAATCGAACAAGGGAAAAAATGTTCAGTATGTTAACCTTGGAAGATATTAGATATAAAACTTTCGAAAAATAGTATGAAAACAGAATATTTCAATTTAGCTAATCCTCCACCAACTGCAGCAGCTGAACATGCTTGTCGCCTGTGCTGTCAAGTACAGTAATGGCTGAGTCCTGCAGCGAATTGGGGTTGAGAAAAAAGTTTTTTTTCATTGCCATCATGACAGACACCAGAGATGCCAGCATCAGACGATATACTGAAAATGATCTTTAAGATAGGGTGTGGGAGAGTATGCAACTGCAAGAAATCTAGACTGTTCTGCCCAATAACTTGTGTATATTATAAGAAGTGCGGTTGTGAGAACATACCACTTGATGTATCAATTGTATTAAATGATGACGAAGAAAAATAACGGTGAATTACAAGAAATAAGAATGAAAATGATTCACAAAATGATGATGAATAAAACATAAAATTTAGATTGTTACTCTGAATAGTTGATAAAATTTGGAAAGAACAATTATTGTTGCATTCATTTGCCGCATCTTCACATAAACTCGATTCAAATTAGTGATCAGCAACCCCAAAAACATAAATAATGTTATTTTCATTAATGAGTTCTAGGTACTTCCATTATACATATTTTTCAACTACAGGAGTAGTTTCACCCCTTTTAGGAGTGAGAGATATTATTTCCATTATTGGCCAATCAATTTTTTGTCTTGTTACATAGAAGTGATCATTGATTCACTAGCAGCTATTAAAAAATTTGTGCATATGCGTTGTATGATCATTTGATACTTCTAATGATCAAAACTGTATAGATTCTATTGATAGAATAACTCTTCTTTGACATTACCCGAATTATTTTGACGAAAAAAATGCAAAAGTCTTGCGAAATCATACATAAAGAATAATTTTTAATCAAACTGTTGATAAAAATCAAGATTATGTGTACTACAGAAATAGTAATTAAGGTATCAAGGGTGTTAAAAGGACAATAATGCCTGAGGTCAACAGTGTACTTTCCGAAGACCTCTGACTCGAGGTGTGTACGTTGACCGTAGGCAATATTGTCTGATCAACTCCCGTGGTGCCTTCAATGTTTAATATCCGACTTTTGTTGTATTTCAATCAAAATTTTTAGTAATGCATGTCCTGTCATTTTGATTTCTGTCAGAGAAATTACTCTAGTTACTTGCTGTAACTAGGAAACTTGTTTGTTATCTTTCAAAATAATGCCCTCGGGAATTATTTGTTACGTAACTACCCTGAAAACAATGTTATTATGACAACAATAATGTACTAGTCGGACATAAACGGAAATATGAACGATCTTGGAATTCAATATTTTTTAGTGCGGTGATAATATAATAAACTACCAAAACAAATCAAATTGTTGAACTGAAATAATTTTTCCACAAAGATCGAAGAGCTTTTTTTTAGTGATAATCAATTAATATTGGATTGGTATATAGGCATACATATAGCAATAATATATTGATCTGATTATTTCAGTTATTTTTTTCATTATTATTGATAGCAGTTTTTGCTGAATAAATATAACTATCATTATTATAAGAGATTTTTTGAAGTGAATATGCTGAAATATATATCATATTTCATCCCAATCATTTATTATTCATAAATTTCCTACTGCCAAGATCAAAATTGATTGTTTATAAGTAGGGATAGATGTTTATTCAAAAAGAAATAACTCAATTATTAATTTCATCAGTTGAGAAACGAAAGTAAATTATATTTTTTCAAGACATATTGCAGGTTTACTCACATCAATAAGTTTTACGAACTCTTATGAATGAATTGATATTAATCGACGAAAATCGATGCGTTTTCCTCAGTTGACTAAGAACTTCTAGCCCAGAGCTCCTATATACATATAAATATATACTCTTGGACTTAGGAGGCTGCATTTTTCCTTTTTGAATATATAAGATGATACTCTAAAATTCAAGTATCCAAAAATAAATATCTAGCCACTAAAGAATTAGTTCAAAGTTTGTATACTTTTTGACAACAAGTAATAGTACTACAAAAAATACAGAGGTTTAAAGAATGCACAGAATGCGAGTGGATGGTTCCAAAAACTCAGTTTAACATTTTACGAGAACTGGCCGGCCACTTCAAGTGCTGAATTAGTATTATTATTTCTCTTTGGATCATATTATCTAATTCTGAGGAATCAATATCTCTACTATATTTCCAGCGCATATTTATCTCCATGAACGCAGAAAGGAAAAATATAACAGGGTGTGAAAAGAAGGATACTCCTTTAATTTAGATAAATAGATGCAGATTAAGAAAAGTTTTCTTTGCAGAACAAAAATTAGAAAGCAGAATTTTTTTCCTCATACTTGAAGTTCGTGTAATGCGTGATGATGATTCTGCTCAAGACATGGTAAAAGGATATGGTCAGACAATGAATCACATCGGGATTAATCTATTCCAGTCATAAATTGTCTGTTATAACCCCTGTCAATATTCCATAATGGTTCGAGTTCAATTTCCAATATATCAGCAAAATATTGCCTGTTCAATGAATGCAACCCAAATCAGACTACTCACAAAATCAGTTGTACAAACTAAATCATACTTAACTCTCCGAAGCTGCAGAATTTTCCGTTGCACGTTCATAGATGATTCATTTTAAGTCTGTCGCAGCCTGCTGTGCCCTTCGCGATGTTTCGGATGCCGTGGATTGTTGGCCTGGCATCTTTCCTCATTTATTATTATTTTGTCTGTTTGGCACGATCGGCAAGCCAGAGGGCAAGGAACCAGTTTCGAAATTAAATGATTGAACGCCAAAAATACAGTTAGTGGTATGCGATATTTCGCGTTTTGATTGTGAAGGTATTAATAAAACTTTAGCGTTGTGTGATTGTATTTTTAGAAGCTTTCAGCATTGTGATATTCTAGATCACTTCGTGTATTTGTCAGTGTTATTATTTTTTTCATTTCATCAGAACAAGATCCTAATTACTCAAGGAATTTATCAATGAAGAAAAACATACATATCTAGCATGGAGTTCGAACTCACAGCCCTTAGTATCCGCTGTTTAAGTAGGCTATTGCCTTATAAAAAGTAAAATAGTACACATTCAAATAAACAGTGCGGAAGTAAGAATGAAGAACACTGATAATACTGTGAAGAGAATATTCGTCGCACGCACGTTTGGATAATTTTGATCTGAGTAGTCCTACACAACGTGAAGCCATCTTTTTACAATCTTTTCCATGAGAACATATTGAACAAAAAATTCATATTTAAAAATGCAGTATGCGACTCGTTCATTAAAATCATTACTATATTTGCATCATAGCTTTACGTATTCTTTAAAAAATTTACACGATAATGAATCTTAAGAAAGGCAATCGTAGAATATTATTATAAGCTAAGTAACGAAAGCAAAGTAGAACAAGCCAACTATTTGATGAGATATAGCTCTGTCCATTCAGTCACCTGCAGGTTTATAATTGGTTCTGAATCCGAAAGAAGATTTTGGCTGATGAAAATAGGATTTATAAGTTATGATGTGAGTAGGTATTCAGCTCTTCTCCAATCAGAATTATGCAAGATATTAAGTCCTAGTTGGACCTTTACCCAAACCGTGATAAATTAATTGAATGTTATCACATTACTGTGTGGTTATTATTTTACGTCAAATTTTATAACATAAAAAAGATGAAGTACGTCGGCGGTAGCAAAAAATTTCGACAGGAAAATTGAGAGTTGTTATTCAGTATAGAAGTCTATAACTAAACGATCTACTTGGAAAAAATTCATGAGGTTAGGAGATGATTATTATAATGCTGCAGTCTCAAATACTACCTAAAAACAAAAGTGCTCTTGAGATGAACTATGAATTAAATATTGACCCTTGAGATATTTGCCTAGATTTCAGAGATTTTCGTCAAAAATTATGTTTGTATTTCTATGATTTCTAGATTTCCACAACTTCATAAATTAGCTTGTGGGTACAGTGCAGGTGAACAACAGTTGAATTATATCAGTATATTTCAGGCACTGATCTCTATATAACACAGGATTGGGCTTAAGCCGCTAGGGTGCATTCCCAATGGGCTCGTTTAGATGTTTTTCAATTCTTATATTCATGTTATTCATAATGTGAAAATATGAATTCCGTAACTTTTATTTATTTTTAAAAAGTGTTAAATAGAGACAAGAATAGCTTATGAAGTCCTGATGACGTCTTTATCACTCGATCGTACGAATGTTGTGAGTCGTATATGCCCGCTGAGATAAAGTGCAGGTTTAGGTTTTTCGAGTAATTACAGTTAGTTTCTTTTTTTATATATTCATATTTCCACTATCTGCTCTTTGGAATCTTTGTTCTATGTATTCTCAATTTGACTGGTACTTTCTATTCCACTATATAATTGAACATCCCATGAGAAATTTAATGACAATTCATATAGTAAGGCTTCATCGGTAAACATAATCCAACTACAGGTCAAACAAGAATGACACTTGTTCGAATGATCATTTTCATTTTGATATTTTTAGTCAGATACCTAACAAAACATGATAATTTTCATGTTTATACTAACAATTAACAGCTTATTTTTATGTGCAATATATAATTTTCAGAAGTTACCAATTGAGCGCCGCCATGTTGACAGAAATTGAGGTTTAGTGACAGTTCAATATCGCATTGGGCCGCAATATGTAAGATAATAGTAGTTTGGAGCTTGTTCGTAATTTTCATTATCATTCATTATTATTTGCCCATCATGTGTATATATTCAAAATTATCAGATTCAGCTCAACAATTCCAAAGCAGTGATATAATTCATTTCACGAGAAAAAAAATTGAAATTTCATGTGAATAATTTATCAATTATTCAATTAATTTTTCTACAGAAGACTTCGATATTCGGAATCAGTTAAAATAAAGACACTAAAAGGTTCACAAATATTTTTGACTACTACCATATATCTGCTTTCAATTCATTCACGAATAAATAAGTATTAAAAGTTGTATGCAAACTCATCTATGAACTAATAATGTATGCATATTCACGTATATTGAGGAAGATTTTATTATCTTACTTGTATTATACTTCAAATTACATCAAGTGATTTCATTAAGTATTTTGAATTTCAGCTGCCAAAATTTCAGCTGCCAGAATTGCAGTTGCCAGAATACGGCCTGAGTTCGATTCGGTGTTATGTAGAGATCAGTGATTTCAAAATATATCAGGTCTTAATTCTTTGAATAACTTTATTGTGTGAATGTATCAATTTTCAAGATAGCAAGTAGCCATTCAGAATCTCACAATAGCATGCACATTTTGAAACTGTCTCCAATAGAGTGATAGAACTATAGTTTACCAAAAGTTTCGAGGTCATGAAAATTCTGTTAGAACAATAGAAAATCATCACACCATCTAAGCGATGTCGTAAGAGCCTTAGTATGAGATACGGTATTGATAGTTTCCAGAAAACTGTGAGCAATGCAGGTCTTGATATGCCATATTTTTGATCCCTTCTCTTCCCTTTTAGTGAAAACCTCTACTAGTGATAGAAATATTTCTTGTATCTCTCTGGTCAAGTTGGACTGGATTTTTGAGATACCTCTCTAAAATAGACTTAATGAGCCAATCTCTGAAATATCACTTATTCAGGCATGACTGGGGTAGAACGATAGTATGAAAATAGTATCCCGATTTTGAAATTTCACATGATACAATTTCCAAGAAATTAATATAAAAAGTAATTCTGCGAGAAGCCTTGGGATGACTAAGAAAAATATTTTCTGCATTTAGTTCACTGATTCTTAATATATCATAGGTTGACTGTTGTAGATGAATCAGAGAGTTTTCTGATATTGTGTGTTATTCTGGCCAGATAGTAGATATTCGCATATTCTAGACACAAGCTAGTTCATTTTCTTCGTCTACAATTGTCTAAATATGGAGCATCACGAATTCAAATGCAAATGCACAATACTGTCTATTATGAATTTATGTAGAACAAATTTCTATTCGATGATAAATAATTTCAAACTTTATATGATCTAAAATCTAAATTATCCATCAGAAAACAATGCGGTAGGTACTTTTTAGCAGAATATCACTTCAAAAAACGAAAATTTGAATGAATTTTATATTTATCATGAAATATATGTAGATGAATTATTGTTTTTCATTTTATTATAATGGCTATATCTCTTTCAGATGCATCTGACATGCAATCTGAACCTCATTCTTTTAAAAAATAGCTTTCATTATATAAGCTAATATATAACTCATCATATTAGTTGGTAGAAGCCTTTATAATAATAGTAATCTAAATATTGGAAGAGATAGATCAAGTACCATTCTATTTATTCGGATCTGCAGGACAGAGCTAATTGAATTTGATAATAATATAACGTTTGATGAACTAGTAGAAGAATGTATTTATATTTACAATGTTATTCCTGTAGGGATAAGATAAGATATATGAGAAGGAAACTGACTCCTTGCAGACTGAAATAAAAGAGCTTACAGCCTGAAAAATAATATGTATAAAATATCTGATATATAATATTTGAAACTAGTTCAAAACAATCAAATAACAGAAGAAGAGATTTGACAACATAATTCTACTACTTCAACTACTACTGTTGAATATTTTCAAGAATTCAAGGCCTGATTTCTTCCATTTGTTTATTGCCAATTGTTTCATCCAACGTTTTCTATATATTTGATAATTTGCTGAGTAGTTTAAAGCTACAATATCTCTGTTTCCATCATTAACAGTTCACATAAGTAATATGTATTCGGTATGAAAATATTTTCAACATATGAAATTCTTACTTTCAAATTTAAAGGGTAATAGTTTTTGTTTTTCTTAGTTATCCATTTTGAAGTTGAAGAAGATTTATATCGGCAGAATAAGCTCCTCTCCAAGCAATTATACCATATAGCTTATAATACTTTGAAACAGGACATGGTGAATAGCCGTGAGTGTTCTGCTCTCAATAAATGATTGATAAGAAACAAAATTTATAATTATATGATCAATATGTTCATTCCATTTCAAATTGGAGTTAATTATGACTCCTAGATATTTGTAGCTCTCCACTTAATGTGATAGCTTGTCCTTAATTCCAATTTTCATATCGATTGGCACAGTATCACAGTAATTTCTGAATGTGATGTAGACAGTATTATCAACATTTAAAACCAGTGAATTCCATCTTTTCTTCTGCTATTGTAGCTGTATTATAGAAATATTTTTGTCCTAAAGATTATTGACATGAAGAATAAAGAGTAGTGTATCCAAAATTGTACCTTTTGGTACTCCTGCACTAATTTCCTGATACTTGCTTACGATGTTATTCATCTGGACTCTTTGCTGTATATTTTATAAATAGATAGTTGAAAATTCGAGCACAACACCTCTTATTTCATGGCAGTAAGGTTTATCTAACAATAGTAATTGGAAACTGAGAAAAGTAACAATAATTGATCTAATTTAATCAAAATGCTATTAGATCACATTTGTAATTATGGCTACATCATCTTTATTTTCTAATCCTCTAATAAAATCAAATAGCCTTTTTGATTATATTTAGATTTTCCAATAAAATTGAAGCTTTGTCATTATATTATTTCCTCAAAAATATTGAAATGGATGATATTGATCCATTATATTTTTTAATTTTCATCACTGATTTGATACAATCTAACTCGTTCAGCTTCTTATAATATATTTGACTACACCAATAATTCAATACTAAGATCAAAAATATATGTTGAAGGTTCACCTAAATATCCAAAGTTCTCTAAACTTTGGATTATACATCGGATGTATTGTCAGCTTCATCTTTCAAATGATTTATCATACTTTTGATTCCATAAAAAATCTTATTTTCCTTTTTAGGAGAGGTATATATTTTTTGCCATGAATCAATTCCAAATACACAGAAGTGCGTAGCCAAATATTAAACGATACCATTTGGATTATCTATTTTGATATTACTATCATCAATTATGAACTCAATCACACAGATTTTTTTCATTTGTCACCTAATTTTTCATTAATAATATTTTGTAACTTTTTGTTATAATCAGAGTTTTTTTCGACCAAATTTTCATCATATCCAGCCTCAGCACTCATCCTATATCCTCTAATCAGTCTTAAATTGTTCATTATTAGAATCTAATTCCCAAATTTCATAAATCTGTATATTAGTTAAACAGATATTCATGATAGATTCATCAATCCATGACTTTCGAAGTATTTTTTTATAATTTTTTTTTTCATCATGCTTGTATCTAGATTTAAAGATGCAGCTCTGAATTTTATGTAAATAAATTTTTCTAGCTATATTTGGTATTTGGATGAAATAACTCCTCGCATTTGACTTCGCTCACGAAATTTTTCGATTTTTCATATCTACGTATAATATCGTAGACTAGGTTAACTTCTACTTCATTTATGTGTTTTTCGAAAGCAGTAAAAATAAGGTGATGATCAGGCGAAACCGTACTCAGCCTAATAGGCTCAGAATTTGGATGATTTGTCCTGTTAAAGATATTACCAATACAAGATCCTCCATAGATACTTATTTTCTGATGGTCTTGTTATATTTTGAGAACAGAGAACGTATCTTTTTGCAGAGAGAAACTCGAATTTTCTAGGCTCATATTATCTTATCCTAATAAATCTGTGTAGTAATCACTGTGATATAGGGATTCTCAGTATTTTGACAATCTTGTAGGAGTTCTATCAAATCTTGTATAAGTATATTCAGTTTTAGTTGAATCGTATGATTTAGATAAGGCTCGATTCTAGAATACTGAATCTCTCATACATTTTCTGATATCTGTATTTATATTTGATTCTTATGGTAATATACCACAACACATTCAGCAACATACATTTGACTAGATATTATTATGAAAAAAATTGCAGTCTACTTGATTGCAAGCTTGCATTGGTTCAAAAGATGGTATTCTAAATTTCAGGTCTCAGCACATGAAATAATTGACTGATTCCCTAATTCCTTGATAGAAATATATAATAATAGATTATTTTAAATTTTATCAGAAGATAATATGTGGGATTCTGTATCTCTTAACGGTAGTGTTATCAGGACCTACCGTTGAGTTTTCAATACTTGTCGTTAACACCTATCGAAAAGTTATCGGTGCAGAGATCGACCGTTACGTCTCACTTCAAGTTTTTGAATAATATCTATTCTTCGGAGATTGCAGCACATTTATATATGAATTATAATTATAGTAAGTGAGTTTTTTTTTTTTATTACAAATTAAATTTACAACTGGTGTTTTTGGTCAACAAGAAAATGAGATAAATGTAATTCAATAGTATGAGAGGAGATAATTTTGTCATTTCCATTGCATAATATTCCACTTATGTTACATTCATAATTAAATCTAGCGGTTTTTTTCTGTCAAGTCTTCTTGTGGTGAATTCATTATTAAGCAGATTTAGGGCTTCCTCGTTTGGGTGGTTGTTAAGTCGTTTTTCGTATTTTTTAGCAAATTCTTTCATTTGTTCATTTACATATTTTATCTTCAGATCTGTGTGGATAATTTCATTGTTTACGTACCAAGGAGCGTTTGATATAAGTCGTAGGGTTTTATTTTGAAACCTCTGTATAGTGTCTATATTTGATTTTTTTGCGCAGCCCCAGAGCTGTATTCCGTAGGACCATATGGGAATGAGCGTTACTTTACATAGAAGCAGTTTATTTTCCAGACTTAATTGTGACTTCGGTCCAAGTAGCCAGTACATCTTTCTCAATTTTATATCTAATTGTTTTCTTTTTTCCTGAAGATGTTTTTTCCATGTGCCTCTTTTATCTAGCCACACGCCCAAGTATTTGGTATCGTTCTTTAGATTCAGCGGGTTATTATTTAGTTTGACTGTTTGTCCTGTTTCAAGTCTTGTAAGGATATATCTCTGAAGAGCAAATTGTGTGTCTTGTTGTAAAGGTAACATTGACTGACTTACTTTCATTCAATGTTATTCTCCATTTTTGTGCCCATTGTTCAATTTTGGTTAGGGATGATTGTAGAAGCTGAGAGGCTTCATTCGGATCTTCATGAGTGGCGAGTATCGCTGTGTCGTCTGCGTACGTAGCAATTGAGACATCTTTTTCTTTTGGTAGATCTGCAGTATATATTAAATGTAAAATTGGTCCTAGTACGCTCTTCTGTGGTACTCCTGCTTGAATGGGGTAGATGTTTGATCTACTGTTTTCGTGGCATACATAGAAGTTTCTTTCGCTAAGGTAGGATTTGAGCAATAGGAAGTATTGGGATGGTAAGCATTTTTAAATTTCGAATAATAATCCACTGTGCCAGACCTTATCAAATGCTTGGCTAACATCTATGAACGCACTGTTACATATTTTTTTCTCTTCGAAACTTTCTTCTATTTTATTGACAACACGGTTTATTTGTTTGATTGTCGAATGTTGCTCGCGGGAGCCAAATTGGTGTTGCGGTATTATGTTGTATTCTTTTATTATTGGTTTTAGGCGTTTTAATAGAATTTTCTCAAACAATTTCGACAAAATTGGAAGTAATGAAATCGGTCGATAGGATTTGACTTCTTGAGGAGTTTTATCAGGTTTATGGATCAATAAAATATGGGCAAGCTTCCATTGGATTGGAAAATATTGGACTCTAAATATTACGTTATATATTTGCGTAATTAATACGATAGCTTTTTTAGGGATCTCTTCTAGGATTTTAGCCGTGGCTAGATCGTATCCTGGTGCCTTCTTTTCATTTAAGAGCAATATTTCTTCTTCAATTTCCAAAGGCGTGGTGTATTTGATTGGAATGGAAAGCTGCAAGGGGGTCTCAAGATATTGGAATATTTCATTATCTATATTGTTGGCTGAGGGAGAGGCATTTGGTTTGAATACATCTGAGAAATATTTCGCAAAAGTCTCAGCTTTATCCTGATCTTCTCTTGCCCACGAGCCGTGTTATTTTTTAATTGCTGGTATATGTTGTTGTAGTCGTTTCCATCTTCTTGTTACTTTCCACAAAGAGTAGTCATCTTGTGGGTAGAGTGATAATTCTCTGATATATTCTTGGAAGGAATCATTTCTAATAAGTGAATTGGAACATACTATTTCAAGTCTTGTAAGGATATATCTAATCTATGTAATTACCAAAATTCATTTAATGTTCGACTAGTTTATTATTCAACACTGATTTCAGAGTGATTATGTAACAACTAATACTCGATCTCTCGATCACTTTTGCAGATAAAATCTAATTTTCATCCAACAAATGAGAAATATCATTCAGCAAATTCTTTGACATCTTAAAATAAGTTAAATATATGTACCTATTTGCGATGTTGCCAAAATTACAATTCTTCAAATATTTTGGTACCGAAAGTGGTTTTCGGTACCATTTATATAATCGCAATAGCTGTTGAAACCAAAAACTCAATACTGATAACTTAACGGTACCGAAAACGAACGGTTGAATTACCATCCTAAAAGGCATCAGAAGTAAATTAATTTCAGAAAGCTTTGAAACCATCCTGTATATATGCTATTTTTCTAATTGTTAGAGGTTGAGAGCAGCTGGTGCTTCTACCACTAGTTGTGCTGTTCGAAGAATATATTCATCAAATTTTGAACTATTTCTCTGCATATTAATAATAATCGATCGCTCCATGAGACTATGCCAAATATGCATTACAAAATAGCTCATAATTGTTTGAAATTATAAATGCCATGTAGTTAAACATTCATATCTCGTTATTTAGGGCGTAAAAGCAGAATATCATGTGAACATTGATTGAGTTATTGTTCATCAGATTCATTTGTTCGGTGTAAATTAATGTTACATATACATTATTATTCATTACATTCATTATTTTTAAATATCATTTAGTTCTATTTCGAATAATTCAGCTGTATACTTCCATTTATGTATTTTATACAACCATTGGGTTAATAAAATAATAAATATTTATGTATATACATATTTAAAGGAAAACAGATATTCTCCATCTCTCAACTGAATTTTTAGATTTCAAAAAACTTTCTTCATTAAGATATCAACCGAACTAAACCATATCACAAGTATATGATACAAAGGGAATATATGGCAATTTAGGTGTGGAAAATCATTTCGATAAAATTTCATGCATCGTTTAATATTCATTTTAATATTCAGTCTTTACAAGACTTTTGCTCTTAGGTTAATGGGTTCCTCGCACTGCGTCGGTCTATTACTATAAGCAGCATGCTTTTGAAACTGTCGAAATTATGTCATTTGCTCTTGGTATATTTTAATTTAACTAAGAAACTTCAAGAATCGGGCTATGTTGATTTCATCGCTATAATTTTACAATGGGCTCGTTCTAGGAATATAACTTCCGTAACTTTCATTTCTTCCAAAAAGTGTTTGATGAAGCTGAGACTAATTTATAAAATCCTGTTGACATCACTGTCTCTATATCGTGGGGATGTTGTTAGACGAACGTGTACGCTGAAATAAAATGTGAAAGTATATCGAGTAAATTGCAATGGCGCTGCCCAATCTAATTTCCTAACTAATAACTGGCCACTGGATGACTGTAGTTACATTTACGTCATGAATGGCGCTTGTTCAAATGAACATTTTCATTTCAATATTTCGAGTTGAATACTAGATAAAACATGATAATTTTTATATTTATATCAACAATTGAAAGTTAACTTTTATGTGCAATATGTAATTTTCAAGATTTCCCAAATCAAACAAGCCCATTTTTATTCACAGTAAATGACTTTTTGATCATCATTAAAAAATATAGTTCCCCAATCCAAAGTATTTGCAAATATTGCATCAAAATTATAAACCGACTCAATTTCAGAAATAGTAGAAGAAGATCACAGTGTCCTTGGAAAGAGCAGAATCACAATTTCTTTCAAGATAATCGTCTTGAGATGATAAAATTTAGTTAGAAAATTTGTACTGAGAACTAATAATGTGCAAAGATTTAGAGCTAGAGTATTTTTCCCATGAAGTAAGTTTCTGTGAGAGATATGTTCCAAAATTGGTAATATTGTCATTCTTCGTATAACAAAATTATGCAATATTGTCTTGTCTTACAGTGAAACACAAATAGAATATCTCTCTATTCTAATATTGGATTTCTTCTATGGTTGAAAAATCATTATATACAGCAAGAATACCAGCAAGTATTCAACTAGAATCAAATGAGCGCCTAGTTTGGATATAGCATCAAGAAAGTATAATAAGTTGCAGAACTAATGTGCCCAGCTTGACAACGTCCGTATCAATATCTTTGCTCCTAAAATTGAAGTGAAGAAGATTGGAGTCAACCAAAAGTTTATCATGATATATTTTATAATTAGAGATAGCCGAAGTATTTTCTAACTTCTAGAATTGAAACCTTCAACCATAATGAAAACTGCGTACATCGATCAAATAAAAATTTGTTTGTAATCGAAAAATGTGACACAAGCTTAGTAAGTGAATTTTTCTGCGATATCATCAAAAATGCAGACAGGAAATTTGTATCTCTGTTAGTGCCGTTCTATAATTTTTCTAATATCGCTTTGTGTATTTCATGGTACTTATTGTTTATCTTACTTATGAGTTTATAAAATATGCAATGCATGTACACATAGAATAATAAATGTTCAAATTATTATATAATCATAAGAGCTCAATTATCAAATAATGTGTAACACACAGAAGAAATTTAGAACTCCATGGTATCTAATCTAATTCATAGAGACAGCTTACAGGTAGATCACAGACATAGTTGTATGTTGTATTTATAGACGATAGGATCTACAAATTTATATTGATGACATTATTTTTCATCAACAATCATGGTAGTGGATATTTCTTCTATTGTTATTATTTAAGTGATATACAAGTGCCAAAAACACAAAATATAAGGGCACAAAGTGATACTGCCAAAATTAATACTGCTGAATAACGTCACGTCGAGCTGAACGTAGGCACTGACTTTATCCTGTCTAATACTTCTGGAAGACTAACTTCAACGTTGTCAACATTAAACCACGTCTGAAATCGCCCCTAGGTGGTATATGTGTTGTTATGAATTAATGTCAAAAAAGCTTCTCTAAGAATTAATATAGAACCCTATATCTCAATGGGTATGAATAATTTAATAATAATTGGATTCAAAATGAAAAGTTAGTTCAGGAATAAATTTCAATGAGAATCAATTTATTGAACAAGAAGTTGAAAATTAACTTATGCACTGATAATAAAATTAGAAATTGATTCAAGCACAACACAATATTCACTTAACATAATATTATTTATCACTACAAGTTTTCACTTGTCACGCCGTGTGTGGCGTTTAGAATAGTGTATTTGATAGAGCTTCTAGAAATTTGCATGTCAATAGTCTCAGATTCAAACGTAAAATTCATAGTAACTAGTGGATAAACCAAAATATAGTATCTTCAATGATACAGTCTTTAACGTGTCTCCAAAAATAGATGCAACAAACAAGAATATTGACTCAGGTATTTCTGAATATGATTTCCAGTCTATTTCGGAGAGCCCTCTTACCATTTCTCTCCAGTCTACAGGTTGTTTTTTTCAAGGTTTTGCCAATTTTACGAAGTTGAAGGCAAATAGTTTCTCCCGTACGTTAATCAGGATGTTCCACTCGATGTTATAAGTTAGGGCCTAAATCATCACATCGCGTTGCCTAACTGTTAGGCTATCATGTGACAGATGATTGGTCATTAAATATAAGTCTCTGCTAGTTTTCACCACACTCAATCCGATAGTTACGGGATGAATTTTTCCCAGTGATTAATATTTTCTTCTAGAGTCTACACTATGACTGATATTTTTCGCTCGGAGCCTTCCATTTCACATTTCAGGAGATCGTTCTCTACAACTATAATCTTATTGTATACAGCACGTGCAAGTCCTTTCCGGGTTAGTTCACGATTCTCCATTTCTTATTTAACCATGTGTTCTATATCTTGGTTGACTCTAGAAAAATCAGCTCTGCCCTCTTCGTGAATTTCGCCCGCAGCATGTACACCAAACAAATGAACATTACAAAAATTTGGAATAAAAGTATTCACTGAATCACCTGTTCTCAATCTCTATGCTAACTAGTACGAAAAATAATTTTTATTTCCAAAAATATTCGAAGTGTAAATGAAGATTGAGATAGTCTTTTCCAAGTTATGCAATTCATAGAAATAGAGCTTCATACATGGATTTTGTAAAAGTTGATGGAGTAGATCCCATATTACGCAACTCTCATTCTATATTACCAATCTTGTAGCTTCTGAAATAATCTCTTAATACAGTTGAGGTATATTAAAATCATCCATATATACAGAGTGATCAAAAATTATTGTCCGTGCAGCTTTGTTCTGATTTTTTCTTTGCCGCCTGCTTGAGATAGTGACCTTCAAGTGACAGATGACAGTTCCTCTGAAAACACTATTCTAACCTAATAATTAAGTAAAATAATAATAAATTTTTAATAATCAGTCAATAATACAGCTATTTACCTACTTTTTTGTTGATTGAATCAGATTATGGATGAATCCGTCATAAAATATGCAAAATATACGCCATTGTGTTCTTGAAACGTCGGTAACGTAGTTTTCAAAATAAATAAATTTATACCAACTTTATTCCATGAAGATAGTTTTGATCATAATGCGAACTTTTGCCTCTCACCTGTCAGACAATCATTATTGATCACTCTGTATGTATAACATATGACACAAAAAATATAGATTTCACGTAGTCTCTCACTTTACATTATTATAAATTAAGTGTACGTGAGTAGGTACAATTAGTAGTGAATAAATTTTGATCTCAAAATATTTAGATCATAATAGATTTGTTTCTACAGCAGAACAAAACTGTCCGAGATTTCCCGGAGTCTGCGCAGTTTGATTTCAGGTGTTCCAGCGGCAGTTCTAACAAAGTCCTGACAAGAAAGTTCTCTGTGCCAACAGTCCATAAACCAGTTTGCTGATAGTCAGAAAAGTTTCTTGACTATCCACAAATTCCAAATCCCCGCATGCGCATTGTAACGTTGACAGTTATCAACTTTGTAAAGTAAAGTATTGAAATTTTCACAAACCTATTAAATATGAGTGGTAGTGAGTACAGTAGTGTTTACTAAATTACTAGATCTTTATCAAGTGAATCTGACGATGATAATTTCAGAGAACTTTTGCAAGAAAGAATAGGACCTAAAAAGCAGAATTACTCGAACCTAATTGAAAATTATGATGATGTGGAGTTCATTGAGCACTTTAGAATAAGTAAAAATGTAATTGGATCTGTTGTGATTCTTCTAACTGTCGAATATGTGTTCCAACAAATAATCACTGACTAGTCTGAAATCAGTCATAGCTCGCGCATGCGTGCAAAAATTTAGTACGGGACTGTCAGTACCTAGTCAGGGATTTTTTGTAGGAACAAACCTAATAACTGGCAATATGGACTGTAGCGGCATTTCTCAATTGGAAGTCTGGAGTATTCAAGTTAATTCTGTAGCATCTTGAAAGGATGTGGAACTGTTCCAGATTATCGCAGGTAGATAAAAAAAACTGCGCCCACTGCTTATATAAGGGACCGCGCTTTCACTTGAGAGGTCACGAAATAAATATACAGAACAGAACAGAACTACGGACAGGTCAATATAAATTTCACCAATATAAATATTTCTGGAAATAAATGATCACTGAAGACTATTTTATGTGCTCTGCGCTATTTGGTCAACATTATTCTTCATCTTTTTTCAAATGATAATAATAATAGTTACAGGTAATACCTTTTCAAAACAAGGATGTACAAATATTATTAAAGCAGACTGATCGAATTGAACTCTCACACTTGACTTCTGATTATGTACAGCTTATTACTATTGGTTGTGCACATGACTAGCTAGTAGCTCCAACCTATCAACGTTTGAGGTCTCCGGATATGCTAAGAATTCAATATTCTCCATGTCTATTTGGAAGGAAAAACTCTGATGGACTAACATAAAATAAAAACCAAAAGCAAAACAGTATTCTCTCATTAGAATTCGGGAAAAATATGGACATTGTATCTGGAATATACTGTCAAGGACAAATGTCGTTCTTGTGCATGTGTGATCGAGCTGGTCCTGTCCTCAGAATACATTTTTCAGTGTATATTTACTCAGATGGCGATGCCTCTAAGCTATTTTCCATATCAAAACATACGATATGCTCTAAAAGCAGGATATTATATTCATTTAAATATTTTCAATATATACTGACAACTGAAAGAGTCCTTCTTCTACAGGATATCCAAGAGCAAGGAAGCTTGTGCAGGATCGGCACTGGGATCATCCGTTATGGCGTGAGACTCTATTCCCTAAGGATTGCAACAGGATGGTATTTGCATGTATAAATTACAAACTCATATTTTTCATGAATTAGAACCATGTCCACTCCGACTAGCTACATGGTTAGGTTTTTATCCATTTAGTTCGCTATTAACTTCACTGTATTTTCATAACATTCGTGGTAATGCCAATTGAATGCAATAGCGATGTTTATTATCTTCAAAGAGAAATATGATCATACTCCTCTTTCACGTGAGGTACCTTGATGGTAAGAATTTGATTAAAAAGTTCATGCAATGAGGCATTGAAAGTATTTGTTAACTATATTGATATTGCGAAAGTATGTTCTTATCCTAGAAGATATAGGAAAAATCAACTTGAGATATAAATTAATTCGTTAATTTTATTCCTCCTTCTGATACATATTTTTTGCAGCGCATGTCGTTTCCAAACATAAAATATAAGTCTCGCTATATGATTATACAAAAATTATGAATATTTACAAGACAGAATAGAAATAAATAAAAGTGTTGAATTCAATTTGAGAAACAAATTTCCTTAGTTAAATTTCTTTTCTTCTTGTAGGAATTATAGATCATAAATCGCATGTTTCACAATATTAAAACAATTTTACTAACACCTTAGTTAATTTTTAGCAAATATTGTGGTTAAGGAATGTTACTTAATTATGATAATGACTCAATTGCTCCTATTTGAATAGAAGTTAAAGGATTATCAAAGGGTAAATACAATGAATTGTACATGTAGATAAAAAAGTCCACATTAATTCATAACGAAGATAAGATAAGATGTGAGACCTGAAATTACTATCAAATTTAACATAACATTTTTCTCTGCAATATATTATTTCATCTATTCAAAATATGAAGGTCTATGTTTCTCAGTATTGAACAGTATATCAACCCAGGATCTCAGGAAAATATGAATTGCAGTGTTAATTCTCCGAGAATCGAGAAACTATCTAATCTTAGTTTGAATTTTTCAGTAGTTGTTTTCTGCTAGGAAATTGCTGGATTTTTTGATTCGCCTTTGAGAAAGAATCACAGAATTATTAAAATATGCTTCTTGAATAAAATGTAGAGAAGTTTAGTCCGTCCAATAAAAAGTGCATTTTCTTCGCGCTTTGTGAGCTAGATTAAACAATGTTGAATTCATTGACTTCCTTGCTGAGTTTTCTTTTGTATCTTCTTATTTTCTAGAAAATTGCAACCTTTGGAGATTGCATTAGATTTAGAAAGAACAAGATAGCGGTGATGACGGATATTTGAACCTAATAGAATACATCTTAGATATTATAAACAAATTCAACTGCCATATATGTATCTACTTTCACGGTGAATTCAAATTAGTTCAAAGATCTGACATCAATATTGATTAGGCAATATTAAATCAGCAATATTGAATAAGTTATAGATGAGTTCAATATAGCTTGCATTTACAAGACAAAAAACTAATGAATGCTTGCATAATAATTTATATTTATCAGAATTTTATGGAAGGTTTGCTGGATAATAAATGCTACTCGTCATATCTGTTCAACAATTTCTGGGCTGTTATAGCAAATACTCACCATCAATTAGCAAGTTGACATTCTATTCCATTCCAGTAAGAGTATGCCTCGAAGTTGTATGAAGAATTTATCTTCATATGCCGGAGTAATAGCGGTGTTTCTATGGAAGATTTTATAATGCGATATATAAAATGGAGAAAAAATTTGAGAATTGGAATATCCAGCTTTTTTTTAAACTCCCATGACTCGTCACAAGCATGAAAACAACTCAAAAGAATGTTAGAAATGTCAAACTCTCCCTAAAATAGCAAAGCTTAATTTTTTCAAATTGATAGTTTTTTCTAGAGTTTTAGATTGTACAGGAATTTATGTGTGCAAACTTGACTGATGTTATCACCTTGGTTGATGATGGGATATAAAACCGTAAAAATCAACCAATTTGAACTTCCAAAGAGATACACAGTATTTTTCTCACGATAAATCAATACACGCAAGTTGATTATCAATCTAGTAATACATATTTCAAACCGTATGCGGAATATTTGATACTGATGCTGAGAAAAATTGTTATCGAATATTTATGTATACATTATCCAAAAGAATTCATCGATTTGATCATTATGAACTCATTTATTTTTCATTCACAGAATAATTCAAATTTTCAAGATCCAATTGAAAGAGAATATTTTCTGCTGTATGTTTCGAGCCTTTCACAATTTCATCTGTTAGCAGGAGACGATAAAACAGATGAATCTTCCCGGCAGTAACAATCGCGCTACAAGAGCGACGTATAATGTGAACAACCCCGGCGGGTTGATAAGCACTTCCGACAGAACGCACATATATACACACAAAAATGACACACACTGGAATACGTGACAATATCGCATCGACACACAGTTATCTAATAATGCACTGCACTTCCTTCAAGCATCAATTTTTTTCTTTACTGATGATCATGTGTTCCACTATTATTCATTGAGTATTTCAAAATAACTGTTCCTGTAGTTTTGTAGCGAGTGGAAAGTCCACGTTCATTTTATTAATAGTCAAATTACACTCCTATATTGATCAATTTTCTCTGTAGAAGATTATCCTGATTGTCATATGTTCATAAAGAAATTTATTTGATGCAATGTGAACATGCGGTCTGTGGTATTATGTCCGCCACTCTAAATGATGATAATTCAATACAGAAAATCAAAAAAACGTGAAAAGAGTAGAATGTGAACTCCAATCCTTGCCATTCATTTATTTTTGGATGTGGTATACGTAGATCATGCTAGTGAGATGATATTTTCTAACTGTAAGTGTGATCACCATTTAGTTCCAAACTAATTCCAATATTTGATCTTGTTCCCCAGGATTCACCAAAACAAAGAAGATATCTACAGTGGTGATATTTATGCTTCTCTACTCACTCACTGAACAAATATCTGTTCTTGAAAATAGTAGCCAGTATAACATTTATAACAGATATTTCTTTGTTGTAGATCAAATTGGTACTCAAGATTAGATAAAACTCGATCAAATCAAGAGAAGTTGGGTTAATAACGACTATGGTGAAACAATCAGTCAACATCTACTTATTGACAAATATAAAATTTCAAACATTGATCAAATGGACTAAAAATTGTATGGTAGAAAGAATAGTGATTAATGAAATTCGTGGAAAAATATTTCAAAAAAGTAGAAAACTTGGCTCTGTACTAAATATTAAAAGATTGGGGTATTGGAATCAAGAGGTTATGAATAACTGAAATAAAATCTAATAGTTCTGAGCTGTGGCTCACGTGATTTTCTAGAGGAAGAAAATAACAGGACGGGGTGCATTTATTTGTAGCGCAAAATTATCAATCTTGAAGAATGCACGTCGTTCTGAATAATTTTTTTTCTGTATCAAATTCCGCAAGGCTTACCACTGCCTTTTTTTTCGCATTAGAATTTTATCAGGTCCAGTGGCGTAGTGCGACGAGGCAAGGGGAGGGCGGTCCGCTCCGGGCGGAACACTTAGCGGGCGGCAAAATTTCACAATGAATAAATAATAATATCCTGTAGATATTTCAATCATTTCATATTTTCAAAATAGATTCTAGAATCAGCAAGAATTTTTAAGAAACGGAAACAGGTCATAGATTATTCTTCAATAAAAATATAACCATAAACAGGATCGTTCTATATCTTATTGGACGGCGATTTGCGTTTTTCATTCAATTCGCTGATAGCTTCATCCTGTCGATCGACAAGGTATAATAATAAGTGTTATATACCTGTTATATCAATGCCAGTGGCATACTATACATATAAGAGTTTTTGTAATGAATATGATAATTATATTATACAATATATTTATAAATTAACTTTCCATTTTTAACCTGTACAATACACAATAATGTGACTGTTCTTGCCAAAAAATTCTTCAGAATAACTGTATATTAGGGTCTTAATTTTCTTCCGCCCCGGGCGGCTGATACTCACGCTTCGCCCCAGATCAGATCAGTCTCTGAATATTTAGCACAGGACTAAATTTGATTATTCTTTGGTGTTTTTCAACAAATCAACTGGATACTCTCTTTGAAAATGAATTGAGATTATTATAATATTCGCTGAACGTGAGAATGCCAACGATCGTCATTTGAATTATACGGGGAAGTTTGATCATGGAGTACTATGTATATGCTTGAAAATAATGTTTAATCATCTTATGCCCGGTTTTATAAAGAGCAGAGTAATTTACTTCTAGAATAAATAAAATTTACTCAGCTAGATGACAGTCGATTATTTGACAGCAATGATTTTGTTGTCATAAGGAAGCTTAAAATGATAAGAATTTGTTCAATTGAATAAATTTACTTCTGGAGTAAATTTACTTGGTCTTTTATAAAACCGGCCATTAATGAAGTAGTAAAATGAATTCATATCGCCCTAAATTAGATGTGAATATCAACTGGAGGATGACAATAGTGGAATCGGAAGAAACTAATGAACATATGCCTGGCGATTCTTCTGTAATCATGTCTGAAGGAATATATAGCACAATTCAAAATCAATATAAATGTATGTACATATCGTTTAGGTTTCAATCAATTATTAAGATATTCCACTGAAGAGACCACAGAATATTCTAGCTTAATCACATACATTTCAGGCGTGTACACAACTAAAAATTGTAATGGGATTGTTAAAATTGGACGGAGGAAACAGTCACAAATTTTTGCGAAGTATAAACGGCATTCTCTCATATGAGCAGCAAGTATAGTTGGAGTTGCAATCTATTTATTTTCACGTAGCTCAGCGATATCTCAGATACACCCAAGTTACTTCCAATTATTCGGATATAAATAATGGATACAATTTTACAAATTCAATCCACAATAATAAGCAGCGATTTTTAAAACATAGGTCTTCTCACGTGCAAAAATTTGTTTTCCCCATTTTCCTGCTATTTGCAGATTTTACAATTGAAGATGATGTTGCAACCATTATAATTCCGTATACCGACGATTTCAGAATGTTCACCATCATATGTGACATCACAGAATGTTATCATCTTCGAGAAGATTTGAGCGCTATGAATCAGTGGTCAGTATTGAATCACCTACAGTTTGATATTAAAAATTTTTATGAGCTCACTTCCAGTAGAAAGTAAAAATTGTTTGAGTACAGAATGAATGATATTTCTATCAAACGTGTCTTGTTGATGAGGGATCTTGATTTGTTTCTTGGTCCCAAATTGAATTTTATCTATCATACCGAACAGTTAAATTGTCCTGGATTCAAATTATTGAGATTCATATTACGTTGTACAAGTGAATTCAAGAATATACTTACCAAGTTACAAAACTTTGTTCTATTCATTTATACTGAGTTAAATTGAATATGGTGCTATAATATGGATTCCATCTAAACAATATTTAATTAACTCCATTGAGAATATTCAAAAAAGATTTTTCAAAACTGTTCTCTTCCGTTTGTACAGTTTTTGGCTGAATTTGAATTATAAGACCTTGATATCACGATTTGATCTAGATTCTTCACACAATCGTCGCATCAAACAAAAAAATCATTTCTACTTACTTGTACCAAGTACAAGGAAGTATTGTGAAACCGACAAAATTCACCTATTCAGATTTTGATGGAAATATCTGTTTTGAGCATCCCTGAATCCATTTTGACTATTTTTGGCTTGATGTCGATACGTATTTTGTGCACCTCGCATTATGGTTCCAATCGTCTGTACCGGTAGTAAACTTTACTCGAAACTCTTTTCGAATTCTTCAAATCAATCTAGAATGTTTAACCGTATGATGTTAAAATTTAGTATTTGAACTTGATGTTGTATCAGAATGGTTATCTGCTATTTTTGTAAAAATCGACTAAGCCAGAAATGGACTTTACCTGAAACTTTCTACTAATTTTTTGCATAAATCTAGAATGATCAGCCATAGCATATTGAAATTAAGTGTTTGAACTTGTAGTATCAAAACAGTTATCTCTATTCTGGTATCAATCGGCTGAGCCGGAAGTGCAGTTTATATGGTGTATAACAGACATTGATAATCTGATGTTGTCAATTTTTTGATTTTGTTTGACATTGCACCTGTCAAAATATCATTAAAATTATAATAATTAGAATCTAGAGTGACAAAAAAACTCTATTGAATGAATTTGTGTATATATCAACTGATGTACAAGTAAGTCACGTGATGTTCACATCAGATTTTTTTCTATAAGATTGTAAATAATTTCATTGATGACAACGAGTTGCTGTTGAGTTTTTATGTGAATGCTTGTAACGCTTGTAACACTCGACGTAGTATTACTTTTTCTTGTAACTTTTCTCGTACTGATTATCCCTTCAAATCGCCAGTTCAGTTAATGTCTCGTTCTTATAGTTTGTTTTGTTCTGAACTCGATTTTTCATCAAGTCTTTTAGCATTTAAAACTGCTGTAAATACTTCAATTCACAATTAATAAAATTATATATTTCTATTTAGAACTACTATCTGTAATATACTTGAATATGTAATTAAATTCTAAACTTCTTATACATATGATGTTATTCTTCAATTGATCATTGCCTGTTGAATAATAAGATATTAATATCATACTGCTTCATTCAATAATTCCATAACGATTTTCGACGAACCAGAAGTTATATGAAGTATCTTCATTTGGCTAATACAGGTTCGTCTGAACGATTCAGGTATCTATTTCTGACTTGTAGGAAATTCCGAAGGTTCATTCTTCATTCTTGAGGAGCTTTCAAAATCTTGTTGAAAAATGTATAGTCTACAAACCATTATCCTACCTTTCGACTCCAGATTATAAAATTTTCGGTCATTTGACATATGAGCCATTCCGAAACTTGTCACAGAATAAGCTATTTCATGAACTCAAAGAATACAACATACTGTAAAAACAGGTCTCCGTTACTAATGATTCGATGATACAATCATTTCCATCGCAGCGAAATGCAAAAATCTATTCTCGGAATGCATATAATTGGTATATGTAATTACTTATTTTCAATCAATCTATTTGATAATAACAATTAATTGGTTCCACCTCGTATATTAACGGAAAATTAGTTCGTAAAACAGAAAGATTATTAGGAATTAGAAATCTAAATGTTTTAAAGAATTATATTAATTCTAATTGATTTTCATAGCACTATATTTCTAAAAGATATTGACCTTCAACGAACTTTTTGATATAGCGCACAATATAGTGAATTTCTCAGATAATATTCAATCTTTGAGCAGATTTATTGCCCTTAATATTAAATTATCAAAAGTATAACGATAGCTTAGTCAGAAATTTCATCGTCTAATGATCATTTTGGATCAATCATATTGTATATCATGAGAATGTTGATCAACATAAAACACATATTCTTCTTAAAAATGTCCGATGATTCATTTAGGTAATAAACCAATAGACAAGACTCAAATATGACATTTTAATTCGAGAATTCATGAGCAATGTCATGTACGACGCGACGTTCACTATGAATTCAACAAATAATTAATTTGAGCCTTCGTTTGATACTGGTTGCTCACGATACGGCGCTCAACAAAAATATGATAAACTAACTTGGAAGAACTCAAGAAACTCGGATCGATATCATAGAGAATATTTCTAATAAAAAAAGACTCTTTTCTTGTAATAAAGTGCAGAATCCATAACGTCGTAAAATATTCATACTCATAAAATCTTAGATTAATTTTATAAACGCATTCTGATAATATGGAGAGCGCATTACCTTGGCTACAAGAAGAAGACCGAGGCCGCTGCATGTCATATCTTTAAAAGCGTGTGAAATTACTATCATTAGGAGCAAGTAACGCTTTAATATGCCTAACAGTTTACCTTTGCGTACCGCCTTTACAACTAATGATGAGGTTTAACAGTAGAAGTTGACGCGAAGTAAAAACTTGACATTTTGTGTAAATTAACAGAAGGATTTTGCTCAGTAGCTAATTGGAACAATTTGTCGTATGAATTTTATGAACATTCTGAACAATAGGATAGATGCGTGCGGTTATTCACAAAATTTCAACGTTCAAAGTGAAGCTTCCTCAATTTATCACAATTATAGTCTATATGAAAACTATTTTTTGCGAAAAGACTACGTTAATACAAGTTATCATGAGGCTATGTGATTTATTAGGAATTATATTGCATAGTAAATAAACTATCTAATATGAACAAATGATCAAAATATTACGAGATATTCCACAAATCTAATAAAATTCAATGGGTGATTGTGAAGCAGAACATAAGTTTCATTTGAGAGTAATTTGAATATAAAGTAATATGAAATTTTATGTTAACTTCAATAAAGGACGATGAAAGTTTGAAGCAAATTGTTCATTCACCAAATGAGACAAATTAATTTTCCTCTTTGAAATTGTATTAGAACCTTCTTATATGTTTCCAAATTTCTCTTAGTAAGAAATCATAAAGTGCTACATCAAATTCCTATGGGACTATATGAGAAAGCATATATCTGTCTTTGTTGCATTCGATGAGATTGGTGTCCTTGTTCAAGTATTTCTCAATTAGGCAAATATGAAAGATAAGAAATTCTTTTGGATACGTGACTTTATTATCAAAAATGGTAGGCTTTTCAAAAGCAGAGATATGTGGTTTTCAGTTTGTTGCTTGTGAGAAATACTCGAATTGGAAGGAATAAATACATTTGTATGAGAAGAATTAAGAACATATATGAGGCAGGAGAGGTGTGTTTGAATAGAGGTGTCTGGCATAGATTGAACGCAAGTTGAGAGTTGTTTTGAGGTTCATAGCAATTTCAATTTAGGAAATAGCGCGATCAATTTGAAGTCGCATATCCAAGAGGACTTAGAACTTAGAACTTAGAAAGTTCTGGAAGCCTTGCATTTATATTATTTGCGGAATATATGTTTGTTGAATGGGCAGAATTTTTGATACAATATAGCAAAACTTTCTGAGCAAAATAAATCATCAAGTACATGACCAGTCACAGAAATATCTGGATATTCTGGGAGTAGAACAGTGTACACAAGAGTTTTAAATGTGTTGAATCTTTTCTTATTCAATGTTAGGTATTACACTGCTCTCAAAACCAGTTTTATAACCAGGAGTTGAATCAACTTCAATTTAAAAACAGATAGTTGACAAGTGAACTGTGATTTAGAATTGTAATTAATATTTGCATTCGTATTAGCAATGTGCCAACGATTTGCAATCATATAGATCCGCAATCTGTTTCGCAATGTTTATCGCGAATTTTTCCATATCACGCAGTGGATTATCTGTCTTGATTCTTAATCATGAACTAACAGCCTGGCTCACACTGAAACTGAAGTACCAAAAATATTATTATTTTGATTTGTTCAATTACAGACTGTGATGTATATCCTTTTTTGGGCTGAACGTATGTTGTTATCTCTTTTTTTGTGCTGAAGAATGACAGATTTGATATTTTACTTTTGTTATGCAAAAGTAAATTTTCCACTGTTATGACATGATAATAAATTGAATTGTTATGTGATTGTCCAATGAATAATGCTGATCCAGGAGATTCTATTCTTCTGGAAATGATAGCTGTCACTTTAAAAATCACGCTGTCACTTTGAATTGTCAGTTTAACAATGATAAATGACACTTTGAAAGTTGGTATGACACTCTTTAATTCATGAAATAGTAATAAAAGTGGCTATGATATTTATTGTCAGGAAAAACTGTTATGGCCACAGCAGATTTCAATATTTCAATAATAGATTAATGAATATGCAGATTTGGAAAATTAATTATCAAAATATCAAGATTTCTTGACAAGAAATCTTGATTCTTGATAGTACTTTCTTGTCTTGTCTTGGAAAATGGAAATGGCTTCTTGTTTCGGTCTTGTCTTGGTTTCAAGACAAGATCAATACGTTTTTTTGATTCTTGTGAAACACTCACGTTGTTTCCTTACTTCAGCCAGTGAGTTCGAGAGTCTTTTACTCATTCAACTCTTCTGATTTTGATCAAAAAGTTGAAATAGCACTAGCTCTTTGAAAACTCATCTTCCATGTTTATCTGAAACAATTGCGGTGCGCAAATTTCATTTGACATTATTCACTTTTAATTTTCAATTTTAGACTCAAATTTATATTTTTGTGACATTGCAACTGGAATGAGTCTAAACAGTTATCTTGTAGAGCTATCTGGTGAGAAATGAATAAACTGATTTTTCACTTTGTTCATATAAGAAACTTTGAATTATGGTCAGTTGATTATGAATAACACCGCACCGTGATCAGCTTCGAACTGTATTTTTCATTTACAAGATTGACAAGAAAACTGGCATAATCAACGGTTCCCTAATGAGAGTTAGCTGAACAAATAAGTCAAGGTTATTTGTGTAGAAGATTCCGAGGAAGAGGGAGAAATATTAATATGTACCTTAACTGACCTTGAAAACAACACTCCGTTATAGGCTCGAATGTCTCATATATAAAAATTCCTACTATGCTTGCGTCCTTGGCTATGCCACCCAAAAGATTGTATATTTTTTGTATTGCTGAAACACAACCCCACCCACATCGGTATATCTGGATTCCACAGCGACAAATCTCATCCTTTCAACTGTATTTCCGAACTTTTTCTCGTGAATATGATATACAATGAATCAGTAAGCAATATTATCAAATTTTTATTGAATACGAGGATAATATTTATTATCTATCAAAAATCATGACTGCAATACAGTCGTTTGTCAGCGAAATAGAGTCAGTTGTGTTTCTTCAAATACAACTGTAACGCAATAATATCCAAAGTGATAAATTGAAGAGCATCTTATTGAAAACTTTGAGGACCACTGTATCGTAACATATGCTCTTATATGCTTTCATGTATTTGAGGTCGGTTAGCTCAACCTGCGAGAAATATTAACATCAATTTACCCAAAGTGCTTATATGGTAATGCTAGTCCACAGAGTTGGCACGCCAGCAGACCTGAGCTCTTGCTGTTTATATTTTATGCTCACTCTCAGCGAGAAATATTAGAAATTATCTTATGAACAGATTTTTCCACCTTATGATTATTTGAGTTTTAATAACCACTGATCATTTTTCTATGCAGTGAGAAAATCAATTATTTTTTTCCATATAGATGATATTATTGATTCATGACTAGGTCCAAATATTATCCTTTGAATATTCTAAACTTGATTCCTATTCCACAAAGTCAAAGCGCGATCGTAAGAGTTTTGGAAGAAATATGTTGAGATATAATAAATACTTCTGTGATCATCACAGTGATCATCACAGTACTACCCTGACCATAAATTATATGGCTAGTTTCATCGATGTCTCATCAATTTATAGTGTCGTATCAAGCAATTGCATATTTCAAAGTGACAGCTGTCATTGTCAGAGTGACAGATGGCGGTCATATGGAATAATTCCTTCATTTCGCATCAGCCATATTATGTACAGTTGCTTAGTAGATCCTAAAATTGACATAATCTGGATAAGTTATGAAAAAACAATTAACAGTTGGAACATTCTGATTTCTAGTGAACTGATCTCTATATCCAAATAATTCTTGGCAATCATTCAAATAACACTTTTACTAGATTTATTTCTGCAAAAGCTTCAATTTGATACCAAATTTGAGTCACATGTGGAATTCCGGATTAAAAATATTACAATATTGAATGTTGTCTGATAGAAATTTTGCATGTTACTATCTTCTACACAACGTATATGTCAAAGAAAACAGGTTTTTGAATTTCTGTCGGTTTGGTTACAATAGGTATGAAATCAGAAGAAAAAATATAATGTAGAATATTGGAGGAAAATATTTTTGGGAGCATGCTACTCAACACATGGGGATAGAAAAATACAGAAAAAAATCTTGGTGAGCTAAGACAGAAGATTAGAATTGTCTCTCGCGTTCAACTCAAAGAGGTTCATTCGTTCAATATTTATTAACCATAAAATACAGAGTTTAGATATATTGTCAAGGTCCTGCGTGATCATAAAATAAACTGTGAAAATTGTGAATTGTAACTCTTAATATGGAAGCCAAAGCTGTAGAAATTTTAGAACTTGTTTTCAGGGACAATACTGTACCTTGAAATATTGTGACATGGAAAACTCAAGGATGACAAAATATTCATCATTCATCATTCTTTGGATACTGTTTTTGAGATTATGCATTTGAAAAATTGAATAAAAAGATAAGTTAATTCATTTAACGAAATTAGAAAGTACATTGATATTAGTGGAAATAGACTAAACGAAAAGTCTTATTATTCTGACAATCTATCCCTTGATCAAAATTGTACAAATATTTTTTCCATCCACCTCTAGATGGAGAAATATTTCACGTACTCATTCAAAGACAAAAGTATCACTTCTATCATTGTATCTGTGCACACAGAATAGCAAATGGAACTTACAAAAAATAGAAAAATAAAAATTATCATTATCTCCAATTCTGAATTTGAAAGTTCAATAAAAGTTCAATAAAATATTGGAGCAAATGTAATAAAAACTCTTAATATTTTCTTCCAGAAGTGCTAAACAAATAGTTATATATATTTGCATTAGTCTTTAACAGCCTTATTCTTAGATAAGTTGAGTCAATTTAAAGAAAGATGATCCTAGTACTAACGTTAGTACTTATTCATAGAGGGGAGACTAAAAGCGAACTAAGTCCGGACTATATATAGATGTGCTTATACCATAGTTTAGCCGCAGACTAATCTCTAACTTTCTATTTGTTTTGTGTTTGTTGTGAGAAATGGATGATTTTATGAATAATGCAAACGGTAGCAAAATATATTGAAGAACATCGTAGTAATCAAGAAAAGTTCATTTAAGACATGTAATCCGTTTGAAAAATATCATAAAACAGAAAGTGAAAATATCCACAGATAAATTGCTCATTATTTCAGATAGGTTTATATCAATATTTTTTAAATTCGATGGATTATGATTTATTCATGTATTTAATTTTCCATTATAAATTTTTATAACAAATTTCTTTCAATTCTTTTCTCAAATTATCATGCTTCGTATTGATAACGCATCCAATTTGATAATTTCCAGCATGCAAAAAATACAATTGTATATGAAATAATAACATTTCTTACATCCATCAAATTGCCTATTAAATGTAGCAAGAGAAATCAATTTCATTCAAAAAGATGAATTCACATATGTTTCATATATTAAAAGGATAGAAAAATAAACTTTATTACCTGGATAAAATATTTAAAAAATTGTCTCGAACACAAAATAAAATGAATAATAATTAATAAGCACATGAGAATTTTGACAGTTCATATGCTAATGCGCATGTGCCGTATAAAACCAACCAAGACCAAATGGATGTTGCGAACTAACTTCGAACTAGTTAATACTAGTCTAAAATTGAACTATGATTATAGAACTCTAGATCCGTACTAAGTCAGGACTACTTAGATCGGTTCTAGACGTCGATTATCATGCTCACCATGAATAAGATTGTAAATGTCTTGTCTACCAATTATTTTCCAGAACTTTTGATATGCCATTGTACTCAAATGATTATATCAATCCAGTATTATAATTTTCAGTGACTAGTCAACAATATTTTCTCGTAAGATTTTCCAAGGAAATATTGTGAAATATGTGTTACATATTTCAATTCGTATCGCAGGATACGGTAACATGAAGTTCAGTTGGGCATGAATAATACCAGGTGTGAGATACATAGGAAGCAGAAATATACATGTGAATAATTTTCCTCACTGTACTTATTCAATTTTTTATTTGCAAAAAAGACTTTGCTATCCACTTTTAGAATTTAATATCTAGCTTCAAATATTTTGTACACTTATACTCATTCTTTCCATATGACATGTCTGATATTTGCAGTCGAATCAATCAGTCTTCGGATTGATTTTCGTATTCTATCATAAGCTCTGCGCCCAATTCCAGTTTACAGATAGGACAACGATTAACAAAATATTATTCCCTGTTAGTTATTATGGAGTGCATGGATCATAGAAGAATATTTTTATTTTCGCGCTATATTATAGTCCTAATATGAAAAAAAAGTTCTCAATAGATGTATTCGACAGCGCAGGAAGCTTGTGTCCTTAAATGATAATTTCAAATTCAGTACTCGTGCTTCATTCTACTATAAGTGTTTCATCATCTGTGACGTACAGTTAGAGTGTGAGAGTGTAGACTCAAGCATTACAATACCAGTTCGTATCTAGGCTTGCCGAATCACAAAATTTTGTAGCCAAATAACATACAGCCCTATGCATAGAGAAGTAAGGCCGAACTAAAGAAAGATGATCTTAGTACTAACGTTAGTACTTATTCATAGAGCGGACTCAACTGTAGTCCGAGACTAGAACCGAACTAAGTCCGGACTATATATAGAACTGCTTCTGGATGATGGATGATATTATGAATAATGCAAACGATAACAAAATATAAATGATGTTGAAGAACATCGAAGGAATCAAAAAAAGTTTATTTAAGACATGTGAATCCGTTTGAAAAATATAATGAAACAGAGTTCAAAAATATCCACAGATAAGTTGTTCCTTATATTAAATAGTTTTATATGAATGGAAGAGCAGCCTCTGGCTGAATCCCGCCATTGACTAGGTGTCAATAAAGTATATTATATTATTATTATATTTTTTTAATTCGATGAATTATGATTTATTTATGTATTTAATTTTTCATTATAAATTTTTATAATAAATTTCTATAAATTCTTTTTTCAAATATTATATCATGCTTCGTATTGATAACGCATCCAATTTGATAATTTTCAGCATGCAAAAAATGTAATTGTGTAAAAAATAATAACATATTCTTACTTCCCTCAAATTGCCTATTGAATGTAACGGGAGAAATCAATTTAATTTAGAGTGATAAACTTACATACATTTTATTTAGGACGTTATATTAAAAGAATAGAAAAATAATCTCACTACTTGGATAAAAAATAAAAGGTAGACTCTATCACAAAATAAAATTGATAATAATTAATAAACACATGAGAATTTTGACAGTTCATATACTAATGCGCATGTGTCGTATAAAAACCAACCAAGACCAAATTGATGTTGCGAACTAACTTCGAGCTAGTTAATACTAGTCTAAATTTGAACTATGAATATATAACTCTAGATCCGTACTAAGTCAGGACTACTTAGATCGGTTCTAGTCGTCGACTATCATCATGCTCACTATGAATAAGGCTGACAGTGCCTATTCACACAAATGTCGCATGCAAGAGTTTTTCTACGGTCCTCAATTCTCATATTTTGACGATTATAAAATTTAAAAAATCAATCACCTAACTCACCTATTCATGAGCTTCGCACACAGTCAACAACTTAACAACAGAGTTGATGATAAGTATTACGCACGATGCTGCTAGCAAGAATTCACAAAAAAACTTAATTTATCTTGAGAAATTCAAGTGCTACATAATCACAAAATAGTAGTTGGTTCACGATGGATATTCGACCAAACTCAGAAGTGGTCATACAAAATATTAATTCATACACTAAGAACACAAACTTAGTTGAAAGTATTATGACATGAGTCAAAGTATTTCAAAACGACGCAGGCCAACTTATGAGAACTGTTGTCTGAACGTTATAATGCTTATTTACACCAGCTTCCTAGCTACGATCCTTAAATTTTATATTTCGATAATTATAAAGCACATCGCAAAGGAACACTTATAAAACTTCACGAATGACTCAACAAATTGATCAGTGGCATCTTTCGTGCACAGTGATATCAAAATAAACTGGTTCGTGTAGTGCTCCAATAAGTGAGCCATCAAGTTTAAATAGTATAAGAGCTTGGAAATGTGTGATCAACGCAATAACGTGACAAAAATTAATTAAAGTGGTACAATGAGCAATAAAGAATTGACAAAAAACGCAGTCTGAATCACATCAGGTTTTTGGCTGGAGTTATGGTTTTCTGATTCACAACCTTGAGGTTTGGTAGAATATTCCTGTACGTACTTGATTGTGTTCAAGTCAGCTAGAAAATTATGAGCATTCTACGGAGAACCTATCTTGCACTGATCTATGATTAGCACATTACTCAATGAACGCTTAATACTAGCTATTTTTCAAGACATGAGCAAAAAACAAGTACATCAATCATACGGCTAAACAAAAGGCCAAATATTAAACCTTGCATACAACTATTTTATACTTGGAATATATTCTGAAGCTATTCAAAATGACATTTAACTGAAAAAATATGACTTATTGTTGGCTTGATACTCGATACAAGTGAAATATACGATTGGGTTACTTGTGGATCATGATACAGAATTTTATAAGTTTTAGAAATGTTGATAAGTGGTTTATTCCACGAATAGTTGCACAATGTGCAGTATCAACTAATGAATCTGTACACTTGACGCATCATTAAATATTTATAGATGAAAAATTCAATTTTATTCTTGTCCAGTTTCATTAAGAGCACATGAATTCACTTTCCTAATGAATAAAAATCATTCTTTTAGATGGAAGTCGATTATTTTTGACATCAATGATTTTGTTGGGACTGATCACAATTTGTTGAATAAAGTCATTCGACTACGGAACTACGAGAGTGAATTTACCTGGTTTTTGATAAAACTTGCTTCGACCAATCTGTTCTAACGATTTTAATCATACCCAAGTTTAGAGTTATAGTGCTGAATTTTATCTTTGTGCGATCGAAACATTTTATTGTGGTCATATTATTAAGATTGAAATATTCAATTATACAATTAATTCAGTCAGATTCAAAGCTTCAATGTCATATGAATTTAATAATAGTTTGGACAGTTCTAATCAAAGAATATTTTGAATTGCGAGAAGATAAATGGAAGTTATATAATTGAATGTTTCTCTTATTTTGATGTGATTTAGTGGCATTGACTTTGTGGAAATCGTAGAAAAATTATTCATCACAATATTTCCATTATTTGATGAATTTACATCAATTACCGAATATTGTTATAGCGATGATAGAGAATCCGAGACCAAGCGTCGAACTCACATCGATTGGTACGTAACAAGGAGTTAACCCTCGTTCCATCATTTCCGTAATCTGAACCTAAACATTTATTACTGCATTATTGCAAGTTACGTTAGTCATTTGACAGCGTTAGTGTTATGTTTTTAGGATATGTATATAAAACCAGGATAAATATCCAACTACTTTCACGCGAGAAGTCAAAGAAACAACATTCAGCGATGATGATGAACTAAATCGATCTTGATCTTACACAAGAAGATCAAACCTTCAAGTATTTAATATTTCCTTAGTCTCAAAGTACTAATTCATTATTAAATGTGTAGAATCAAGAAATAAGTTTAGTTTCTTAGTGCGATTTTGAATAACAGTCAGACGTTTAAGATATCTATCACTTCTATTTTGATCGTCTATTTTATGAATTGAATAGCAAATATTCCAGGGAAACAATCAAATTTATCAACAAGAAGATATGAATCAAGTCTCATTACAGTTAAAATCAAATCTTACTTTTCAATCAAGATGATTGTCGTTGTCATCAAAAAGTTGATTTTTGGTACAAAATTTTCATATATCGCTGTATAAATACGTCAGAAAGTTTTCTCTATATCAGAGGGTCTAAAGACATTCCAATTCTCTCTCTATTCTATTTTCTCAACAATAACTTAATCGCACAGTACATCTTTCATATAAGAGATTGAAAAGTCTGAAATATCGAAATGAGCTGAGTATAACAAATTTTTTATTCCCTTGGAGTTTCATTGGTTGAATTTTACATATTCCATAGAAATTCGAATGAATCATTAATCGCTTGCGTTAATTTAACGTCAGTGTTAACTAATATTCAACCTTCACGTTTGCATTCCAAGAACTATATTCACGTTTCGGCGTGGAAACTATTGGCGTCAAATAGCGCTGACATTACTTAACGCTTGATTCTACCATCTCTATGATAATCTAGATGATGTCGTATGTCACTTTCCTATAGCAATATAGTGTCAAGTCTATTGAAATCATTAACATTTATATACAAAATCTAGAGATGTTCTGGTTATATATTGAACAGATTAAGGTTCTGATCAATAATAAATTCATCAATTAAAAGCCGATTGGTAGGTCCATCCACTAGAGCAGTTTTAAATATATGAATGCGATAATAGTGTGTATATTCAAGGACTGTTTTCGGAAGCAAGATATATATATATATATATATATATATATATATATATATATATATATATATATATATATATATATATATTATATATATATATATATATATATATATATATATATATATATATATATATATATATATATATATATACTCGAAAATATTAGGCGTCAAGCTATTGCAGAGAGACATTTCTCTTCAAAAACTGTCAATATTAGTCCGTGATCTTCAGATAACTTCCAGGTAATTAGAGGACAAATTAAGGTATAATAGCTTTCTCTACAATTAATTATTGAAAGGGAATTTGGAATTCGCAATTGGTAGTACATATTCATACTTTCGAGTTGCAAAAAAGTGAATGATCATTCACAATGAGGTCGTATTGCTGATGCCACTACCGATGCTGATGTAATATAAGTATATTTATAGTGGAAATTAATGTTATCACTATCACTATTATTATCAATGACGATCTCTACCTGAGACAATTGGCCACGGCCTATAATAACTTCCCACCAAATGAGAAAAATTCGAAATCAACAGTTACGCAGTCAATTTCCCATTTGAATTGTCAATTACAAATTGAAATATCATTCAAATTCTTCACAAATAACAGCTTGAAGAATGGAGCAAATGAATTTAACATTGAATATACTCCACCAAATATCTTTTGATAGTTTCCTACGCCAACATGATAAGGTATGGCTTTGTAGAACAGTGGGCGCTAACTGCTAACTAGCTGTGGACCTGATAGTTGTTTTCGGACATAAAATAGAAAAAGCTGTCGTAGATTGTGTCATTAATGTAACAAGGAAATAGTCTCTTATGTGGGTTGTTGTGTGTGGGCTATGGATGTGATTGTGTTCCATCATTACTCAAAAAACGATGTACAATTGTTTGGACATAATATGTAATTTAAAGGGCTCTCAAAATGTTCAAGACATCTCGTACAAGTCAATCAGCTCTATTATAACACTGTTTTATCTTCTTGTTACAATGTTGTTGGAAAGATTTTGTTGTATCACATTGACATCTGATTAATTGTCAATTGTTATCAAGTTGAACAATGCTGATAGACAATATGTTCCGATGATTGAATCCACAGTTAGAAAGTGGAAAAAAAAATTCTTGACTATGGGAGTAGCCAGTGTTGCTTTCAAACTTCTCAAACATATTACATTCGAAGCTTCTTTTCCTGTCTCTTTTAATTCTGTAGCTTTCAAGTTTCTTCACATACATAACAATCACAATGCCAGTCATGTTTACCATTTATAGCTGTTTGAGAATTTTTAATGGTTATCAGAATAATAGAGTTTTTAGAATTGAATTAATATATATCAAGATCATTCAAATATTTTAAATTAGACTATGGGTAATTATGTCGAATTTTGGAATATATTCTGACATAGCACTAAATGGTAAATAGATAAATATGTTTTCAATGTTCATTGTTCAGTTTGGGTTATCCAGCAGAAATTCATCTATCAGTTACTGTCGATTAACAAGATTTTTAAAAGAAAAAAACAACTGTTATTGTTAGATTTCCGAGATATTTGTCAGTGCTTCCTATTTCGTAGGGTAAAACAGTCAATAATTCGCGAATAGATTGGACTTACGAGAGAGAAGCATTCTAATGTGATGGTGTCAAGCATAATATTTACATTGGACTTCAGGTGATATAAGTTTGGTACTGAATTCTGATTTTGAAACGGAGAGCAGCTCTATTGGCAACTAAGATTACCGTTGGCATAAGCACTGTGCTTACAAAATGGTGGATCAAAAGTGGCTTACGGCAAGTTTGTTATGTGTTTACAATGTAGGTGAATACGTTGATATTCAGCAAAGAAATATTCATATTCCGTTGAATGATTCAATTCAATTTTAATTGTGCGAGAAAATATTGACGTTTTTCTCCTATAACATTCAGTTTTTTCTTTTAAAATCTTTTTATTTATATATGAATTTCAGTTGTAACTGGAAGACTGAGTGTAGTTATAAAACTCATAGCTTCAAAGAAAATAATATTACATGGAAGTATTCATGACATTTTTGTATTGTACATTGCAGCTTTCTCTGTACGAATATTTCTAATTCGCATAGCTCGTTTATAAACTGAATCGTAGTCACCAAATTTATTTATTACCGACAATTTCCTTTTCTTCTTTTTAGAAAATTTATGGAAACTCAAATCACCAATTCAACTGAATTTGGAATGACATCTATAAACATAACAATTTTTAACACTTCTTCGTTTAGATTCCATATTTTGAAGAGGATGAGCTTAAGAAAGACTAATTTCAGTATATCAATGAAGTTATGTAATTTAGCAACAAACTTGAATACCAATTATTTTTCACTGAATGAATTGCAACAAATCCAATATGAACTATTGTAGTATAAAATTTCATATGAATAACCTCAAAAAAGATACTAAATATTGCTAACACAGCCATTAACATAACATATGATCATATGTGAATTGAAATTGAATCCACTTCACAATATTGTTCTGCTTATACCCGCTTGGTGGCTACGGTTTAATTTTAGTTACTAATGCTGTCCTTGTTACTGATCTCATTTCTCTATTATATCGAGCCTGAATTGTTATGAATTATTTTCGATACTTCTGCAGCAATTGAATCTAGTGAGAATGTCTATATTGTAAATAAAAATGATGGCTTGAAACTAGGACTCAGAATTTAATCACGTTAAATGATGTTATTTATACAGACAGTAAGATGGTATAATAACATAAGATTTGACATATTAATTCACACGTTACACTGACTGAATGCTATTTTTCGTAAATACTAGTTGATCCTATGTTACAGCAAGACCAAGAATATTTTCTTTGCTTTTTTGTTGTTATCATTCGCTAATTTTATTAATGAATAAATTGAGGATAAGTTCATTGACGCTCAACCTATCACTTCAACCTAAATTAGTTGTAAAATCACGACATTGAGCATTTCTCAAGAGTCTTATACTTCTACTATCTAAGGCTGACGAAAAAAGCTAATATTGACATTAATATCACACATTCTTTTCTTGTTATACTTTCAAGTTGCTGCTGTCCACAGACAAAAATGAGATTATCACATGTAACAATAATTCTGGTTATTCATATTGAAATTTCATAAACAAATCTAATATCACAGAGAGCGTAATATCAAATTACAAAATATTATTTTTTTAATTTATAACACATTACCTCCTGCATTAAAATAATAGATAGCGGAATTTGATTCACAGATTAGGCTGAACTTCATATTTGGCAGCTGAACTCATTCAACTGGTTGGTCTAATCATGTTCATTGAATATTAGTGCACATTGGGGCGAATCATATATAAACTAATAGCTCATTTTTTCAAGAAGTCAGTGTGGAGAAGATAGGGGCTATTTGATCTTGATCTCTGATTGGATCAAATCGCGGATAAGTTTACATAGATGGTATTTAATTGTTCACTCTGAATGTACTTTTAGTACAACTTCTATGCCCGGTTTCACCAGAGTCAGTTAAATTTATCTAGGGGTTATTTTGAGTTAGTAACTATAGTTATAATTGTATGAACAATAGTGTTCGTATGAAATAACCTCTGGATAAATTTAGCTGGCTTTGGTAAAACTGGTTCCTAATGTCTTTTGATGTGACTGTTATTTCAAATGACTGTCAAAATTGAATAATATTATATCTGAACGAGTACATATGATGTTGAAAATTTTGTTAGAATTTACGCTCACATTATTATTACTTGTTATAATTAACATATTGCTTCTCTTATTTCTGAAACTTATAATGAATACTTATGAAACATCACTACATGACAGTTGTCAAATAACCAGATTTAAAGTTTCTCACAGTGTGACTGATTACAGAATTCTTGAAAAAAAATAGAGTATTAGTAATTGCTCAGCCTCCTTATACCCAAATTTTAACTCCACTCTACACTTCAAAATGAGAACATTCTTCGAATAGAAATTTTTATAAAAGATACATTGACACAATATCACATAATTACAAAAAACTAATTTCGCGTTCGAAGCTCCATTCCATATTTTTAATATACTCTCTCATTCACAGTTTTAATTTTGAAGCGACACTTTTTGTTTGATATTTAATTGCGCCTCTTTATTAGTATGAAAGAGAATAGGTCAAACGCGCAGCAAATTTCAGTTCATGCCTAGTTAGTAGCAATTATACACACTATATTCCAATCAATTCTAGAAAATATCTTCTGGACGCTGTATGTTATTATAAATGTGATTAATTTAGAATTAGAGTTTTATTTACGTTGATGTATTTTTGTATTTGGATTATGGAGAACACTCAAGAGGAACCGACCATAGAGACGGCGATTGATGTGAGTTCCCATCAAATTTGATCCGTCTGGAAGCCTCCATGCTGTGAAACTTCTGAGTTTATAAAGCTAGGTCATTCATTGTAATCTCATTTATTAGTTCCGGATAAAATTCAATGAAATACCGACCAAAAAAGTAAGTATGAGATACAAGAATCGTACCCAGTCGGATAAACTCTCTGATGCCCATAGAATTCCATACGAACGTCTTGAACAGTAGTAAAAAGAGCCAATGCAGGGCATGCTTCAAATTCTCAAAAATGACTTCTAGAGACAATAGTTTCATGATCAATCATAATCAAGGAATTCAGCTTATTGCAATGATCGTTCAGAACAAATAATTGTTACCACAGACCTAACTGTCACGCAGAGAGCATTTTTTAAATGAAATTTTCTTCTAAAAATACGCATTAGCAGAGCAAAGTGAGCAGATAATAAATAATATGAATATTGAATGAAGAAAAATATCAATGTTCTTACCCGACACGAGTGGGTTAAATACCATTCAAATACACATTGGTAGATTTATTGATATTTCATAATCTGTAAGATGCAGTTACCAGTCGTCAAGCTATGGGCACTCTTAGCTTTTTGAGAAGAGTACGGGAATACGATTGTCCAATCACAAAGCCAGCATGTTTGTACTAAACTATAAATAATAATGGGTGTAAAACTATGAAATAACATTCCGCATACGAGAAATTTAATTAAAACTCGTCCTTGGGGATGATTAGATAAAGTAGTGAAAGAGAAATCGAAGCAGAATTAGGGTGAAAATACTTGTTGGAGAATACTATTTTAGTAACTCATTCGACAACTTGTTACGATATATTATATGGTTTCTCTCCATATTGCTAATTTGCAAGGATAGCTACTGTACTATGAGTATTACTGATGTTAATCAGTTATCAATAATAATCACCGGGTTTATCGCCTCACATTCTTCAAGTCTAAAAGTACGTGAATTGGTCAATCAAAATATTCAGAAAGGGTGGAACTAGCGACTAATAGTCCAACTCAATTCAACAGAAATTGGTTGAAAGTCAGTCAAATAATAATCTAATGGATTATCAAGAAAATACTGGACTTTTTATTCTGAGCTGAATTAAGTGCTCAATTTGTATTTCAAGTAAAGAAGGAGAGTAATGTTCGCGTGCATATCTTACATTATTTACTGTGCATATTTCAAAACTTTTCTAATTCCTTTCAACATGGCTCCACATAATTAATTAATAATTTAGCTAATTAACGTTCTTTATAACTACTCCAACTTTACTTCAAAGTTTATTGGAATTTGACGCTAAAAAGGAACTAAAATATAATATCAAACTACCTGTTTCTTCAATTGTTGGAGATTTATATGAATATGTACAAACCTTTTGGTTTAATTTAAATGAGATGTAGCAGAAAAAAAAGTTTTTTTCATTTCCACAACGCTCACAGACAACAAATTTGCATATCACGGTTTTTTATGGTATTACCAAAATTTTATTCCAAAGTAGAACCTGAAAATTTTATTGCAGTGAACTGAGACTTTTTGTAGTTGATTTGAACTCAACGGACAGCTTTTCCTTTGCCCTACTGCATATATTCCCATTAAAAAATAAGACAAACATTTTTGAATTTTGGAGAGAAGCTTCTTACTAACGATTATTGCTCCTGAACTATACTGGTCGCATCTCAATCAAATTTAGCACATTTGATATCTCAACCGAATTCTTCATAATGAAAATTATCATGTTCCAGGAGGCTTAGTACAATTTTTAGTTTTGGAACATAGCCCCGTCTAAGGATTTGTCACATAGGCTTAGCAAAAATCGACATTTTTTCAACAGCAATACGCATCGTTTCAATTTTTGGCAAGGACGTTGAAACAACGAACCATTATATATCTAATTTTTTGTAATCTATCCGATTATTGCATGCTGTTTCTTCCTGTTCTCTGAGCTATAACAATACTCTAGTAGAAAAATTAGTGATCATTATTATAGGAAGCAGAACATAATATTTACAATTCAAGGAGGTTGTTATATTTTTTCCAATCAATTTATCTTGGGAATGATATCATTTTCTTGTGCAGATCCCAATCTAAATTTGCTTATTAATTACTAAATATTAATCTATTTTGAAGTGAAAATATATGTTTCTATTTTGACGTAATTAATTGTTATAAATCATACTTGAAAATAGGCCAATATTTAAGATTAAGCGACCGTGGAAACTTCATAACTCATCTCACTAAACAAGTCTCGCATTAATATGCGTCAACTTATCAAATTGTGATTCACTATCAGTTTAATGAATATAGCGGCAAATTCTTCAATCAGTCTACATAAACATCTATTTTTATATCGGGCAACGAGTAAAGTGAAGCTCTAAATATGCTGTCCTTTACACGTACATCTATATCTCACTGGTACGAGACCGCCTGACTCATTTTTATGACCTTACCTGATAGTTGGCATTACAATCGTAAAATGCAAGTTCTATATATCATAATAGGCTGCAATCTACCCAATATTTTCTTCTAGATATTCCTAGTAGTTAATTGAATGGAGTATCTTCATTCCATTCCTATTACTTTTATTTAGAATACTGTCGTGTAGCTATTCCTCATCTTGACTAATTTGATTGTTTGCTTGTGTTAGTAACTGCAAGATACAGACAAATGAATCCAAAATGAAACTCATAAGCTATCTATTACTTAGACAGTCAAAAAAAATTTAATTGCAAAAGGAGTATAAAGTAAATTTTAAGCTTACTACCAACTCATCGGTTTTACCACATGAATCCGTAATATACTTGTTTCACATATAAATTTACTAGTCAACCTAGTAAATATAATTCCATACGAGACATGAACGTAAAAATAGGAGCCAAGTTCAATAAAAAATATACCGATTTTGTTGAAAAAAAAATTGAGATCTAAAATCGTGCCAAGTTCTGCAGAAAATCCGGAATTCATTTTTTATATACTTTTGAATAGCAAATGCTATTGTAGTAGGGAAAGAAACAGAAACTGTATTTCAAATTCATTTTAGAATATTGCATGTTCTTACTAGTGAATTTCCGGCTTATCTACAGAACTTGGCATCTATTTAGTTCTTAGTTCTTCTGTCGGCGTAGTCTTAGAATTCTTAATATTGAACTTTGCTCCATTCTCACATTTATATTTTGTATGAGATATCATAATTTTTTATACAGAAATTATTATTACTTAACATCCAAAAGTGATCAGTAAAATTTATTATTCCAAGAGATGAAGTGGCTGACTCTTGTGAAACATGGTTGACTGATAGAAATCAATAAAGTACTTGATTGTTCCTGTTCCGTACTTTTATGAATAAATAATAAATTTTTGTATTTATTCCGTATTATTCTGATGAATTCACTAATTATAGCGTTCAAAAGTTTAATTTTTCAACGGCCACAGCACGTTGCAAGAAACCAAATTCTTGTTTGAATTTGTCTCTTACTTCCACACTAATATTTGTTGATCTTCTTGCAAGCTTTTCTTGTTTCTCCGTAATTCTTTGCACCGTACTATTTTTTATATCAGTATCTGTGTAACTTCAATCTTTTGTAGTTACAAAAAGTTGTATAGAAGTACACAAGCAAAGGTTATGAACTCTACATTTTCGTTTTCAGGATCAATTGTATTGAGTGAAGCTCGAAAAAGATTTGTCAATAAGCTAAGGCTATTAGGTTTACATTTGAAACAATGAATTGTGGAACAGTTCGCATCATTAGGCGCGGTTGCCGCTCGGTCCGTAGTGTTCGCGACGAGGTCAAACTTTTCTCCTCTGTCCAGCTGCAGGACGCCAAATTTCAACTTTCCAGTTTATCTGGGAGTGGGCTAGGTTTTTGATATATATGTCAATCAGTCAGCCGATGTTAGTGGTTAATACATCAAAAACTGTTCGAGCTGTATCCATTATATTCAGGATCCTATAGTTGATCCAAGCAGTATCAATAAATAAGCCATATATGTTATTTTCATGTAAAACATATTCGAAGTGGCTCCAAATGGTTTGCTTAATATCACACACGGTTGCTGCATCGCCAGTTTCTTTTTCTTGGTTTGAATGGCTTGTATTTAGCTTGACACGCTACCGCGTGTCTAGATATCTTGTATGCAACATTATTGATAATCTAACTTCCATTTTAACAAGGAGATTTCAATTTAGGGTTAGAAGACATATGAGAAACGCTTAAGAATTGAAAACTCTTCACGTTTTCTGTCCGTGAATAGGTAAAACTGCCATAGTTTATAGGATACATCACAAAAGTCATTCTGAAACTTTTGGAACATCAAAAAACTGAAAAACCTATTTGTTTTCATTCTCCCTCGATAACATAGTCTCATAAAATATAAATCACTGCAATCACCAAAACACCCCAATGTTAAATCAAATTCTGAATCTAACCTGAACCCGATCGATTGAAAATTGCGCGAGAACTTGAACCGTGGGCATTGCATATTTCCTAATGATAGGCGGGAAAACGGTCAGTATGTCAGCATAGCGCCACTGTGGCTGATGACCGAACTAAAGCTTAACACGGGGCTCTCCGCTATGGGTGCATTATTTTTACATTAGATCAAATATCAAGACAAGCAAATGCATTCGGTAAATTGTTACTGTTCTATTCGGGTGTAAAATGAATATGGATTTTTCAATTTTTCTCAGGAATTATTCTTACTTGCAAGGAGTGCTCCGTAGTGTTGTATGGTGAATAGATATTGAGAATTTCTGTATGCAGAAGTTTTTATACAAAGATTTTGACGAATGAGACTGACGGAAGAGTTATGCTTTTTTCCTCAGATGATGCAGGACCAAGAATGACACCTGATTATAGAAGAAAATATTTTTCCACACCAGTGGCTCTCAAGTTACAACACACAGTTATGATGCTATATATTTTTTAGTTCTTTTCGATAGGATATTTTTCAATAAATTCAACCATGTATCTGTTTTATACCCTTACATCATGAAAATACTGGGAAAAATGTGATTGAAATTTGAATAAATTTTTTTTTCAAAGTCATTTTTTAGTAGGCTATAAACATTTGAGCTACTTAAATACATACGGCGTTCACCAATCCACATCATGTGCAGAAACACTGATCGTCTAATAAATGACATATTCGTAAAATAAATTCAATAGAATACAATTGTGTATCTTTATTATCATTATATTCATAATTCTTATACTTATTTTTATTCATTTATTTCTTATTTTTTGTATAATTTACTGATTTCATAAATTATGTATTTTTTTTCCCTGTAAATGGATATCTGTTGGGAAATATATATTATTATTATTATTATTATTATTATTATTAAATTATCTGTTATTAATTCAATTAAAAGTATTCAAGCTGATTTTCATCTCTTTCTGAACATGATTCAAATCATTACAAAACTGATTTAAAAGTAGCCATACTAATTTCTTTCGGTTTTGAAGTAGCACACGCATCTCTTACGCGATCCATAAAATTTTCTCTTGCTGTTACTGGTATGAAGTACACTTCATAGCAATTTGCAACAATAGGAATCAGGCATTAAATAATTCGAATTGACAGATAGCAGATTTTGTTTTTCATAGCCTACTGAAAAATAATTGTGGAAATGAAGTTTGAAGAAGAAATCACACAAGTAAGGTGAAGCTCAAGAGAATATTTTACCACAAATGATATACTTTTTCTCGTCGAAATGCTTTCTGTCGAAGCAAGTAAAATATTGCAGTTATTCAGATTTTTGAAACATTTTTTTCTTACATAAATATTAAGAAAATAAGACAATAAACTTTCAATCGTACACAATATGGACGACAACTGTACAATTTATGAATGAAGTTACCGAGTATTATCATCATTAGTTATTCGAATAACTTATGTTATTGAACTGATCGACATAATTCTATCATTATATTTAAAATACAATAATTCCGTCTACATGCGGTATATGATGGCAAAATTGAAAGATAGATGTACACTTGCCGAAATAAAATATATTTTAATATTCCTGAATTGTATAGGGAATGTATAGGGAATGAAAGTTTCTTTCATTACTTCTGGAATAAAATGAAGTTATAATTTTGACGAATTCGTGCGGTTTGAGGTACATGTATATCATATAGAAATGGAACAATAGTTTTGTAAATCAAAAACATCATCAAGCAAACTCCAGAGAAATAATGTGCTCATCAGATTCATCAAAATCCACACATTCTAGACAAAAAAGCTCATCAGGACCTGCGAAATCGTAGCCAAATAAAAAGAAGAGGAAAATTGAACTGCATCCAGTGCAAATATCCACTTGCTAGTGAAGATTTATTAAAATCAAGGTATATGAAGAGAACTGCATTGAAATTTTTTTTTCCTCAATATAATCAAACTAAATGCTTATTTCTCCTTCTATCCATCATTTGAAGCAATCAGTAGCAATTTTATGAGATGATTAAAAGTCCAATATTATCGGTGATTCCGAAAACACTTACATCCTCAGTTTTATGTAAGAAATATTTAAAAATAGCCACCATAAATTTTTTTGGCACAGAAATCTCATGAATATTCCATCACAGACAATTTTTATCAATCTACACATGTTAACGAATAGAAAAAAAAACCAGTATTCTAAAATACCCAATTTGTGATTCCTCAAAGCGATTCGATAGGAGATTCTTGACAATATGATGAAATGTGAACAAAATCCAAGAATTGCTCGATTATTCAGTTAAACGAAGAACTATATATAACTCTTCCATTTGTACATCACCTAGTGTGAATCAAGCTCCATAGTGCTGCGCTCATTTGCACTAGAAATGCATGTGTCTCTATCATTTCCATTTCAGAACGGAACAGCGATAGTAAATCATTGTTTGATGACTTTGTTTGCAGATATTTATATTGCAAAAATTGTTATCGTCGTCTCGTCATGCCTATAAATAAATATTGTTAATTGCTGGGGATACAGTTTATGTTCTAGTGTATGTTATCATGTTTTACTATTCATATATTATGTGTCTTGTCAGTTTGTAACTCAATGAATACAACTAAAGTACATTAAGGTTATGTCACTTGATTATTTTTATTGGAATTTTACGAGTTCCAATTTCTAAGGCCTATTCTCTTACAAAAGTCAACAGCAACTAGAGTTTTGGACATGTATATATATATATATATATATATATATATATATATATATATATATATATATATATATATATACAGGGTGTAACAGAAATGAGTACATTAATTTTAACCAGTTATAGTTCTCGTCAAGCCTAACAATTTTTCTTAGTAACTTTTTTCCGAATTCTCATCTTTATTCAGCATTTTTTATCCCCTATAATCTAACGAGTCGTTCAGGTGCATAGTTATTGGATCCAGTAGCAGTTGCGATAGAACAATAATTGATTTTGACATATGTGAGTTATCAATTCCTTCAAATAAATTCTGGAATAAAACAGATTATAATTTATTAATTCTGTGTATGATTTCATGGGCAGTTTAGGATTAGCTTAGCAAATTTATTTGGAACGATCTCCGAATTGTCATTTTCCACTAAAAATTGAATTATTGTGGTTATGGTAATGTATTTATTGTCAAAATATTATGCACTTATACATAACGATGAGAATACCATGGGATATTTAGAACCTAACGTTTATCTGGAACGTAAAACAGCAGATAGGAAGAATGAAATACATCAATTTATAAATGAAGCACCTGTGTATTAGTTTTTCTCATATTATTACAAACTTCACACTCCACACTCAGGTCGTTTCAATAAAGTATGCCCCGTGAATTGATCTGCTAAATAAGCAAAATATTGTATCATATATTTCAGAAAATATTTAAAATCAATTCAGTTTGATACATTTATAGGTTATATTTTCTGTTCTTCAAGAATAGAATCTTCAAAATTTCATGTAGCAATATTTCTATTGAATTATTCAGTGAATTAAATAATTTAGAATTACATTCCATTCTATATTCTATCGTTTTTTTTAAATAAATCGTTGCATGATTTTCTCTTTATGTTTCTGATGAAGTAAGCTAGGAACGGAAACTACTTTTTGAACTGCTTGTAGATGGCAGCACAGTCTGACTCTCCTGACACAGTGACACAGTTTCAGACAATTCAAATGCAATGAACTTATGCAGACAATCTATGTTTAAGAAATGTACTATCCGAAAATATACGTGAAATCCCTAAATAAAAATCAAACTTCTTAAAAATGATATAGATATATATATATATATATATATATATATATATATATATATATATATATATATATATATATATATATATATATATATATATATATATATATATATATATATATATATATATATATATATATATATATATATATATATATATATATATATATATATATATCATATCCTGCAATGTACACCACCATTGTAATGCGTAAAAAAAATCTTCAGGCACTTGAAGTACAAACAGAATATTGATAAGATGCAATTATTAAAGCTAAGCTTGTTATGTCAACAAAGAAAAACCGACCATCACGAGACGGAAATGAAGTCATACCAGCTCAGGCGCATCGATGCAGCCACGTATACCATACTCTTGTTGGCTTGATGACCTTTGTTAGAAAATAGACTGCATTCATATGCCGTACATTGAACACGTGTACGAATGTAATATTTTATCGAATTCACAAGTTGTATTATTGTGTCAATTGTTTCTAAAATGAATCGGGAATTAACTCAAATTTGAATTGGATATAAACCTATTTTTTTGATATTCCATTCAATATTTTGAATACATTTGTTTTGTTTTATTCAAAAGAGGAAAGTGGCAGAAAGAAACAACTAGGGAGAAAGCAATTCTACCAGCATAACATGTTTTGTGTCTGCCGTGCGTCCACTCACCAATTTACCCGTTCTCATTTTTACTTGTGGCAATGATCTTCACAATATGCTACTAGTGTAAAGAGGAGTGTAGACAAAGTCCTTTCATATGGTAACCTCACCTCAGTTACTCCTGCAATCCTGTTTCCAAATTTTGACTTCTTGTTTACGCCCTTTTTGCATTTCTCAATCTCGAGAACATAAAGAACTCGTGATTTCATCTTACCTCCTAGATAATCCATCGTGGTTGTACTTTATGCCATCACTTCATTTTCTAATTGAATTACTTTGGCTTGCTGGGTATTCGATGGTGCGGTACGTACTCTATACTTTCATCAATATGAACACCATCTAAACTCAATCTAAAGCACTAATAACAAATTCATTTTTCCTTGTGCTATACGAACTTTTCGTTCAATATTGACTTCAGTGAATAAAGTACCTAAGGTTTTTTCATGTATTTTGATCAGCTGCACCTGAATATCGCTTTTTTTTCCAAAAACTTGGCCATTCAATCATTGAAGGTAATTATTCAAAGAATATTTTCACGGCAATTGATTTCTCTTCAATATTCTGACCAATTTTGGAACAGAAATTACTGTAAAGCCTGTTTTACATTCAGCAATTTCTCCATCAATCTCAAGTACTAAAACTTCTTCGAAGTCTACAAAATATGCAAACCATTTACACTTGTCAATTTTATCTTCAATTTAAGCTGCGGAGTACCAATTCTAGATAATTTGAAAAGTGCTACCAACATACACGTATCTACAAACGCGTCGCTTCCTCTCTTCAAACTTTACAGGGATCAAACATACTACATTTTATTGCCACTATTCTTGAAATGAACCATAAGGCTATTTTATAAATATGATTCAAACCTCACATTATTTGAAAGAATTCTACATATAATCTGACAGTTCTTTTATCAGTTGGCACTACCACAGTTAACACTAAAATCACTGGAAAACCCTTAAAAATTGAGAAGAGATATAACTTGTTCTAATTGCAGCTTACTAAGTTGCTGAGTAAGTACTTAAAATTGACAGAAAAATTGGCAAATGTGAAGCCCTATTCCAAATACTACTTCTAGAACTTGACGAAGTACTTAAAATTGACGGTTAGATCGACAAATATAAGACAGGCTTGATGAAATTCAGCTCAGGTAAATAGTTCTAAGTTATAGATTTTTGAAGATCGGAAAACTTCCTAATTTCAATTGGACCCAGTCTCCCCTAATTTGAAAAATGTCTTGTCTTAAGTAAAAATAAATATGGTCACGTTGTATAGCACACATATCACACCAACATCCATACCGAATCATCCATCTTAACCGCCATTATACTCAGTTGCACTTTATTCATACAACGCACAAATCATTCCCAATTAGTGACCATTCATACCGTATTCAATAAGCACACTCCACAACTCATCTCGAAGAACACTATCATATGATTTCCTTGGATCAAGAAAGTCACAAAACACCTTGCTCATGTCAAGTATGACTATTCGATAAACATACAAAAAAAAAATTTGATCGTTGAAACCTCTCTGAGCCGAAAAAAATTTTTGCGTATCATATATTTTAGAAATTGGTATAGCTCTTTATATAACTTTAAGAATTAAAATTTGCCTAAACAATTTACTTACCACCTAAATCAACTTGACGCTCGAAAAATACATTCGCCCGAATAAAGAACAAAGAACAGCCTTTTTCAATCATCAGGAGACACATAACATTTTAAATAGAATCCAAACAAAGAAACTATCCATTCATACATTCTTCTACCTCCATAATTCAACATTTCATTTGTTGAATCATCCAACGTAGGGGTCTTCTCTACACACGTCAATTCATATCTAACATTACTCTCATCAATATAACACTCACCTTCACTTATATTCAAAACATTCCCACTCACCTTTGTTCTTTGAACATTAATACTATTCACGCTACCGTGTAATCTACACATGGTCATTTATTCAGATTAGACTTCACGCGAACATTCTGCCAGATACTCCTTGTCTCATTTGCCAACATTCATTCAATAGTATGCGAGATACAACCAAAAAGTGATAATTCCTACCAAGATTCGCATCATGTTTAACTCCCGTATCAGCAACTACCGTCATAGATAATACAATCAATTATATTTCTTCTATTATTAAATACATTGTCCTACATATAAGCTAACTAATGTTTGAAGAATGAAATAAAGCTGAAAATAATTCACTCCAATCAAAATCGTCCATCATCAGTCCAACCCAGAACATTACCAGACGCATTCCTTTTCACTTCTACCTGACCATTTAAATCATCAAAACCAATAAATTCCTATCTTGAATAACACCTATCAGCCACATCATTTAGCATACTTTGGAAATTGTCTTGCTTGCAATCGTTTTAAAATTCAGTTGAGACATACACTGGCAAAACAATGAAGCTAAAAAGCCTACTTCAATCGCAGCGAAAGGACTGTTGACGAAAAGAAGTTCCTTCATCCTTCAACTCACCATGATTCAAATTTCTTGCTTCGTAAGTTCATTTATGCTCGAACTCAACTACAAATAGTACGAACCATTCACCTCTACTTCACATTTTATGAATTGATCTGGCTCACACGTCATGAATTGAACTTCCTCCGACGCTCATTAATCTTATCGCTCAAAATTTAGAGTACCTATTCTTGGATATACAGTACATATTCCAAATAAAACTTTATTTTTCAGCATAAGAATCCAGGAATCATGTATGTTTCAAATTAGAATTAAATTTTGAAATATTCAAAATTAGCCGCTATCACAATGGTATTGATATATCACTTAGTCATTAGAATTAGATCATCATCACTCATAGAACATTGAATGCCTAACTACAATTTCTTTGAGATAAAGTATTTCTCGTTGCGGGTAAATATCTGATGGACACTTCTCAATCGCCACGCTTTTGACAACGTTTAAAACGTTAAAACACCAAAGGAACTATTTTCTAATGTACCTATCAATCCTGAGTGCTTTCTTAAATCAAATTAGGTTTCATTACTGGTTCGCTGCGAGTATTTCAACACCTACGCTTTCCACCTAAAGAGGAAAATATATTTTCTGCATCAATCACGAGAAATCATAAAATTTTATAAAATAAAGTAAGTTTGTTTATTTGAATTTTATCAAGAACATAAGTTGTATTTTTAGTTGAGTTAATTTATGGATTTTCAGAATGTTTGTTCTGGTAGCAGTAATGTTTAATTTGTTTCTATCGCACCAGGTGTTTCATATCTATTTTATTTGTTTATAAAACAATAAGGACAACAATTTTCTGGTGTTGTTTTTCTCAACAAGTGTTAAGGATACTTTAAAACTATCAATTTTTCACTTCCTCGATCTATAAATAATAGAGAAAGTATTGTAATCGAGATTTTTTGTCAACTCAGGATTTTAATGGAACTTAATGTTTTAGACCCTACTGATCCCAAGAAACATAATTTAAAGAAAAGTAGGTCGGTCTGTCTGACGGTATGTCGGTCTATCTGGCGGCACGAACTCGATAGTGCGTACGAATTTCAGAATGAAATTTCATATTTAAGCTTTTTATCGAAAAAACGTTTCACTGATGAAGCTTTTTAGTTCAGTCGATTTCATGAACGTCAGTACATGAAAGATAAAATAACTGAAATTGATTCTTAAATAATTTGGCACAATTCTACCCACATTTATTAGCTTTTCATTTGTTAATATTAAAATTAGGAATATTATGAGATTCCTTATATTTTCCTCAGGTAAAGAAGTATTGAGACTTATGATATGAAATTTGAATCATTATTATTCATAATTGGACATCACACGCAAACGTTCGTCAATAGTTTTTCCAGAATAAGTTATTTGGTTCTTTCGTGTTTGGTATCAAATTGAAGGTCCTGCGGAAATAATTCTAGTGCAACTGTCAAAAAAGATATTCAAACGATTGTCAACTGTTCTCTTATGAGTTATTCAAATGATGTCTACTTTGGTATCAATTTATCATCTTTAAATCACACTCCCGGCGATCAAATGTCGAAACTATATGTTCCAATGAATTGAACACTCCGAAAATCTGGAGAAAGATTATGAATTTTCAAAAATACTTATGTTATGTAAGGACCAAAATATGACCGCCATCTGTCATTCAATAATGACAACTGTCACTTCAACAATGACAACTGTCACTTCAACAATGACAATTGTCACATCGATAATGACAGTTGTCACTTTGAAACATGCAATTAATTGATGCGGCACTCTAAATGCGATGAAACTGGCCATGAAATTTATGGTCGGCAAAGTACTATGCTGGCCATGACAGATTTTTCCTATTCTGTGCCGATATGTATGGATTTATTCCAGTCTATGTTATTGAGAAAAAACTTGAATCAAGAATTGTATTCACCATTAAGTGATATGTCATATTCAATAGAGCAATAATCAATTTTTGGATAAAGGATGATCATTTTCTGGTTTGTAATTTAATATTGGATCATCAATCAAGATAAAAAAAGATAAGGTGAATTTGGGAGTGCTTCAACTAGCAGAGTACTAAGATTGAAATGGAATGAACCAGTCTAAAATTAGGCATTGCCGTAAAGTCGAATTTGCATCTCCCATCTAATCTTTTAGGGCTGGATTTTCTGCAGAAGAAGCTTATGAATAAGTTTGTAAAATATATAGGTCTGAATTCTACCAAAATGGCATCAAAATTATCGTTTTCTAAATAACTTTTTAAATAAGAGAAGTTATAGAACAGGAATAATATTATTCGATTTTTTTATGAGAATATAGAGAGAGTGATGAAAGGAAGAGGTCAATGGCTCTCGTGATTGAGCTACGAAATGTTTGTCAATTCAAAATTGGATATTAAATTAAATAATGGATCTTGTTTTTTTGAGAATGCCTAGAGAAGAAGCTCTAAATTGACCCATTCGCCAAATTTTTTCAAATATATAGGCTCTATTTGCACCCAATTTATAATGTGTTCGATTTCTATAATTTTTCATCGCTTTCAAGAAGATCGACTGTGAACTTCTCGGGTAATGTTGAAAAAATAAAAAAAATGCTCTTTCGAAAAACGGCCATAAAAAGATTATTAGCCAACGTAGACCAATTTTACAGGAAAATTTTTCTTTTTCAAGAGGTACTCTACAATATACTTGAATAGCGTTATTTTTGAGCAAGTGTAAGAATGGAAAAAATCAATTGCAAAAAACCGCACTTCTGCGATAATGATTTCCAAAGTATTAACAATCATGAAAAAGGCTTCATGAATCGTTATTGTGTTATTGTACATTTTAACATTTCCAACGGTCAAAATGTGCGGAGCCGGCTCACGCGAATTGAGCGTGGTCTTCCGAGCGAGGCCTTCCGAGCGTAGCCACCGGCCGGAGTTCAGAAGTGAAGTTTTTGAGGCGAGGCTTCTACCACGACTTCATGATTCTCCGCATAAGCAGTGAAATGACGGAAACCGGCAGATTTTTGAGTGACACCGACTCGATTGCTGCTGCTGTTCTCCAGCTCTTTCCTCTCTCTCGTCTCCAAGTGACCTCTACTATTGCTGCTGGCTGCTGTTCCACTTTCTTTCTACCCCTCACCTAAGCGGCCTATATCACAAATGAAAAATGTATGGCGATAATACTGCTTTCCCGTAATTCATCATAACATTTTCCGAACTTTGATCTAGTTAATACTTTTACATCACTTTTTGTAAGAAAATAACATGTTTCATTCAAGTTTATTTGACTCACAACTGTAGATGAGTAGTACATTGCCATTTACAAAAAATTACGCAAAAGACTCCTTGCATTGGTGGAATGCGATTTTTGCAATCGATTTTTTATACTTACACTCACTCAAAAGAAACACTATTTGAAAACGTTGTAGAGTCAATCTTGACAAATAAAATGCAATGTGTGAAATTGGCATATGTTGACTAACAACTTTTTTAGCACTGTTTCTCAGAAGGGCCTTTTTTTGGTTTTTTTAACATTAACATTAACTTACAACCGATCTCTCTGAAATTTGTTGCATATTTCGGTAGCTAAAGATATCACATTATAATAAAAATTTCAAGTCTAAATACCAAACAAGACGCAAGCTATGAGTTTTCGAATAAATTACTAAAAATGATGGATCTCTGCAATTCACCCAAAAGCTACTGAACCGATCGGGACTCAAAAAAACTCATTTGATCTCGCTCTTTATTGCACGCTTTCTTACTAGAAGAACTTTTTCCATAAGATGCATAGTTTTTTTTTGTAAAACGCAGAAAACCGATTTTGATAGTTTTGACAATATTTTGACAGCCTTCCTGACAACGTAGCAGTTTACAAATGGAATATGTTAGTTGCCACAAGAAAATTTATCAAATAGATAAAAGATATTATAAGTTATCAATTTTCTTAATCTTAGCTTGCATTTGTGCTAATTCTATACGGCTATAACCAAATTATCTCAATCCAAACTCTGTCCTTCCACAGCTACTAACATGCTGTAATAGTATCAAGATTCACAAACATGAAATAACATGAGTGCAAAATATTTGCTTCAGAGCTTACGCATGCGCACTGCGAGATCCTCATGCATTATCTTCTCGGTCGTTCATAATCATGAAACATTTAGTCTCATGATACTGTGAAGATGAAGTCTTCTCAGAAACACTTCAGTACATATGACTAGGAATTCTCTTCATGAAGAATATACAGAAGTAACGAAGACATACATTCTTGTCTGAACGTGCGTAGAAGCATGCTTCATATACTACATCATTGTAGAAAAGAAAGTACCCGCGCAAAATAATCAAATAGTAAGAGAGTTCCAGAAATTTTTGGTGAACAATATTTTGCGGTTTACTGTAATAGAAATGATAGATAATAAAGAAAACATGATGAATGTAAACGATTCAACATCTTCTAGAATGAATTTCGGACAAGATATTTGCTTTTTTTGAGAATCTATGGCTCGTGTCACAAATAAGTATTAACAGTTTTACAGCACTCAATTTATCTTATCCATTAATATTCTAAAAGTATACAATAGTTTTGAAAACCAAATCTTGAAGATTTATAGTGGAAATTGATATTTCATCGTGATAGATAATTATGTCACACAAAAATAAAAAATGAGAATGGTTCATTGAGAATAAAAGATACCTAATACTGGTATCAGCATATGTAGAGGCATCGAAGTCCCACAAGTGCTCTCGTAGGATGAAAATAAAGTTAAAAAAAAACGATATTGCTTTATATAATAAAAAAAACTTTGTGATAAGACCGACAATTTCTCTGCATTATCATAAAGAACAGAATGATCTCAATCATGATTCAAAAAATGCAGTACAGCCCATCGTACTCGTTATTTACTACTATTTGTGCGAGTCCATGTTTAGTCTGCAAATTGTCTGTCAATTGTATAACAAAAACTGTTTATTTCCACAAAATTTAGAACATGAAAGCGAAACCGAATTTCTTGTATAAACAAACACATCATCCGCAAATTTAAGTGGGTCAGTTTAAACATCGAAGATTTTGTTTAATCTTGATTTCTGTGGCATACATAAATAAAGATTTTGCCTAGTCCAATGAAGTGAAAATTTATGGGTCCATATTCTTACCTCATGAAATCGCACTACTTCCTGAAAAATTATGCACTTTCTCTTACTATCTCATGTTTTATCATATAGCGCTCTCTTTTTTTTTGAAATTTTTGCTGAAATAGTGCTTTTTTAAGAGGTGAGAATACGGACCAATGACTCCGTTGCTGAAGTGATAATCTAAAAGATCTCTATTCTCATATCGCTTCGATCTTGGACTTATTTCACATGAAAAGTAGTTTGTATAATGGTAAAATCTAGGAATTGTGAAATGCTTCATTGATTTCCAATTAGGTGATTACAAATACTGATTAGATATAATTTGCAATTGTATATATGAATAATTATGATCGTGAGTTATTATTATGATATGAGGTGCGATAAAGAATAGGTGAGAATAAGTGCACAATTCTTTTCAAGAAAACTATATTCCTTATTCCTATATTATAATGAATATTAGAGTAAAAATACTCTTTGGATATTTGTTCAATTTTAATAATTTATTTCATGACAAGACCAGCTGTCATCTTCAACAAGGATAGTGAATTTTCAAAAAAAAAAAAAATTTCATCTTATGATGAGCTAATCACATATACGTTGGTGAATAGATATTTGAAATACTAGTTGATATTTAGATATGGTTGCATACACAAGTAGATAATGACCTACAAGAGAAATAAGAAAATGATAGAATACGATTAAATGAAATGGAACTTCTTGTTGCTGTTGGAGAATAATAACAAATATTTTGCATTAACGGGGATAACTTCAGTTTAAATAAACAAAACTCACATCATCGTTCTCAACAATACAAATTCAGGTTAGGAGCTATAGAAATGCACTATCTTCTTTTCCATTGTAAACTTCGTAAAAAAATAACAGTTGCATTATCGGTCGCATGGCACGAAATTCAGAGGCGTAACTTCCGGCGACCCTTTGGTCGCGGTCAAAAAAAGAATTGTTGCAAGGACATAGGAAATGATGCGTCTCTAGATTATTCTCTGACTGAGCAATGCTAAATTGTTCGTTCAGCGAATAATTTCTGGATGGCACTTCGCTGACTCTCAAGATACCATATCTATAAATCACTTACTTGTTGAGTCTCAATCGCCATAGTTCTAGAGTTTTCCCACTTATACTTATTATTATTGATTAGATTGTAATTGAATATTTATTTCGGAAAATCCACGTGACAGCCATCCAGAAGTTTGACAGAAGGAATAAATAATAGTTCGAATAAATGACATGAAGACTTTAGTCCCGATTGTCCGTTCGATCTCAATTCTTTGCAGGGCATTTCGGAAAGTTCATATCTCCCTATTTGCAGCTGATTGATTGTTTTTTGAATAACATAGAAGATTACGCATTGACTCCAAATACAATTAATTAACTTAGAAAAGTTTTCCTCAACAAAATTACATTTTTGCTTCTCACCACCACCATGAATAGCGGGGATGTACGTGGATAAGATTGTTAGTTTATTACGTGGACAAGTTTTCGATTGGAAAGCATGAACGATAATGTATAAAATTATACGCTTAGATGGAGCGAAAGAAGTGGTTTGGATAGAGATGAGTTATTGATGGCCAAATGTTAATTGAGGCTCATGCTAACTCCATTTCTAGGATTACGCTTTAATAAATTCAATTATCAAATTTTCATAAGCTTTTGAGTAGATATAAAGAGTATCAATTATGCCTTTGCTACTATTTTTGTGTACAGTGGTGAATTCATTCATATTTCCCAAGCCGTGAGCTGCGGCTGCCAGTCGTCATTCAAGAGAACTCTTGACTTCTATGGAGAGTACGCCAAAGAGTAGTGTAAGCTAGATTCAAATAATTTAATTCAAATCACGATTCAATCCACTGCTTTCTTGTTTAAAGAAACGATGGCAAAATTTTTTTCATTTTCAAATTTATTCATAATTCAGTTTTATTTTCATTGCAGAATTGAATTGGGTATCAGAAGAAAAATTCCGGAGGTTTTTGGTAAACCATTGAACTTCTGAGCTGTAAACACGTTAACTTTATATACGTAAAATCAGTGGCGGTCGCGTATGGACACAACGGAACTGTAGCGACCCACTTTTGTAAGTAGCACTCTCACTCATTTTAGTTACGAGCTGCCTTTACGTGGTACAACTTCGAATGCACAATAGTAATCTTAAACTAAACTATTTTTATGTTCAAGCTATTTTTCATACAGATGAAAAGTTAATTACAAATAGCTCCTCCTTTATTTTGTGATACAATAAAAAAAAAATTAGAGAAACCAATGAATAAAAAAGAACTTTTTTTATTCTAATGATAGTTTCTCCAACCCTGCCAAAGAGTATATTATGATCCAATGAAAATCCCATCAACTTTTCATCTGGAATAGGATCGGTAGCCGACAGATTTTCACTGAGCTATGGATATCAATATTTCAGAAACCTGTGAGTTCCATGTACTATGACTTCAACAAAATAAAACAGAAGACTCAGAAATTTCCATAAAATAGTTGTCTCTATCCTATATGACTATCTCGCAAAGTAATGGAGCTAAAAGAAACTAAAACTCCTCAACAAGTATTGTTACATGGGGATTGCAGAGACAGTAATAAGTAGTTTTTCGATAACTCACTAGGTCAAAACTTAACTGTGGTACAATTAAAAGCCAGTTGCAAAAGAATATACAGCATGTTGAAGACTCAATTTCCAAATGAGATTCAATCTATAAGAAATAGATTTCTAATTTTAAGTCGTATTTGATATAGAAACATGCACAAAAATATCGATAGATAGACAACTTTCAACTACGATGTCAATCATGAAGAATGATTGACCAACAGAGGAATTTATTACAAATACAGAGTCCTCAGCGCGTTAGTGCACTCCACATACCACTCTGTATTTTTGTTATAATTTTTATTTCCAACTTTCCAGAAGAAATGGGGAAAAAGTCTATATGTATTATTTCTACTCCAGTGCAAAGCTGTTCAAGTGAACATTCTACTTTAGGAGCTCTCTCTACAAGATCTCATTAGTTCGTGTTTTTTTTTTTATATAGTATCATGATGCATAATCAAAAATAAACAAATCATGTGCTAGAGAAGAATGAGTTTCTGCATTTGAATTGGTCGGTCTAAGATTTGAGTTTTCTGAATAATCCACAAGACACTTTAGACGTTTTAGACGATCTATAGATCTGAACGTCATCAGGTAACATAGATATATCATTGAAATATTTGTGCATCAAGTAATATAGCTCCGAATCACGAATTTTATGTTGAGAAACAGTTACTCAAGTGAATTGAAAATAAGAGGTATGGATTGTTCCAAAGAATATAAATTTGATTATAGTTCAAGAGGCAGTTTCATTATACTGACCTACAGAATTTGCTGTATCTAGGAATGAACAAAATTTTTCTGAAAACCACATTATCTTGACAAATTTCCAAGAATGATAAGATTTGTGGAAATCACTATCAATAAATACGAAGAAGTTTTCTTAGAATACAGGATATTCATAATTATTTAGAATAACTCTGCAAGACAAAAAAAGGATCACACTACATCATAATTTCTATTGCACAATTAGTGATTCTTTGGCATTGATTAAAAGTGATAATTGACGTTGCTGATGTATTATGTTGATAGTAGCACAAGACTACTGCATATTATGGAAGATCATAGGCTCTTATAATTGTCAAAAAAGAAAGGTTTCTATCAAAACAGTAGTTTTGGAATAATTATTCTACAAAGATAACCGTATTGTCCTGTATTTCATGAAATAATCTTTTTGAAAACTTTGAGTGATACTTTAATGCTTACTCTGTGATTTCCGTTAATCATTCAGATGACATCTTCAGCATCGTGGTAATCAAACTACTCTTCAAATTTTTGTGTTAACAGAAAGTCGTATAATATCACATCCTAACAATAAAAATGTTCTGGAATCCACAATTCAGAGGAACTGTGATTACTATCATGCAGATACAATGGGAAAAGATAACATCTCTGTTTTTGATGCGTAGTTACATGCTGTATGGACATGAATGAAAACTGATCACAAGATTATATTTTGTGCATCGTCATGCTACTATATAGGACTGTAGATTACGAGACTCTCGATGAATGGCAGTTCCAAATTTTTCTTACATTATTTGATCATCTTTCAGTGCTTTGAGAAGTTTATAAATGTACTATTCGAAATTGGAATAAAAATTAGTGTCCGACTGTAAGTTAGATTTTGGCAGAAGCTGAAGTCGATTATTCGGTTCTAGCTGCAACCTTCGGCCGAATCTGATGACAAAGCCGAATGTTCAACTTTAATGGTAAATTCTATAAGACTGGCTAGAAATCATAAATCATATTATCGATGAGAATTATGGAGAAACTATTTAGAATTATGCATAATTGTAGTAATAAAAGTACTCAATAAAATTTATATAAAGAATTTCCCAACAGCCATTACATATTTTCTAAATATCAGGATAGCCATCTAAAAAAAAAAAGTTATTTCTCAACAGTTGTATTGAACAAAATCGCGCATTTCACCGTGGTGGAATATGAGCTCCAAGAATGTCTCTTCATCATTCAAAGCTTCTTTCAAAATAATATAGATCTTTTGTCCAAACTTGTTAACTCGTCAATTGGAAATTTTGGAAGAGATAATCTTTCTTCGATCGAATATTAAAAAACTAAGAAAGTGATTTCACTCCGCATGCAAGGCATCAAGACAACATTACAGCTGTGATAGCTAGAGTTGCCACTAAAAGCTAAAAATTATGGGGCAATGATGAGAGATTTTTGTGACTTCAGCTATAATAAATGTATTTGTATGGTATATTTTTCCAGTAGGACACTTGTACGCCACTCTTTTGTTAAAAACATTGACACATTCTTACAAGATCGTCCGTTTTTGAAGACAATTAGAAAACTTTGGCTTCGGCCAAACCTTCGGCTGATTCTTGGCCGAAGCCGAATGTTTGGCCGGAGGTGATTTTTCTGACCGAAGGTGGTCGAAGCCAGAGCCGAATGTTCGGTCGGACACTATTAAGAAGAGAAGGTATAAATACAACTGGCTGTTTCTTCTTATGTCTGAACAATAACTTTCTCGCCGTTCGTGTTCCGATAAATTTAAAAGTAAATAGTGCCATCATAATATCCAGCGGCACAGCTTGCTTGGGTACCATCTGTGAAATCACGCCAACAATCTAGCAGCAATACAAGTATCTTGTGACGTGGACTTAATATATAGTTGACTGTCATTCTAGATTAAAAAATGAATGGATACATTAGAATACAGAATTTGTTGAGATTCACGATGATTCATGATCTGTGGAAATAAAAGACCGAGATATGATTGAAATTTGAAAAAAACTGAGATAGGGCCAGAATTCAGACGAAGGCACCATATTGAGTGATTCGGCTCGCGATATCAAAAGCTATTTGTTTCAAAAAAAATCAAGACTTCATTGTTCTTCCTGGATATCCAGGAAAAGTCAGAATTGGATACAAATTAATTCTCAAAGCACATTGATACATACACCAAGTTAATGACTATACTATACAACGCTTCCATAGTCAAACTACGGAGCACAATAGCCGTCCAATGAAAAATGTGTTCATACAGTCATGTTTTCTCATTAAGCTATTACACTTTTTGCCTACATGGAGAATAAATCTTATTATTGGAAATTATGTTCAAATTCCTGATAATTTCGGGTGATCTGAACTTATCTTATGTCGAAGCTCAAACGGTTTTTGCATAATAATAAATTTTTTCACTTTGAACTATTATTATTTAGATTTGAATCGTGAATTTCTGATGCAGCGGTGCCTACTGCGTGTGAAAGCGAATAGAAATAGTCAAAAAATAATATTGGAAAATTGAGAATAAGTTATTTAAGCTTATTGAAAATATGATTTTGCATAATAAATCTTTTTCATAAGGTTTATAAAAAACTGAAACAAATCGAAATCGTTATTTCAACAGCCTAAATCAATTAGAACTTGAAAATTATTGATACTATCGCAAAGAGTGAACAGAAAATTTGATTGTGCTGGTATTCAGTAGAAGAATACGGGAGTTTATAATTGTGTGAATATCACGTATCACAATACTTTCTCAGTCTTATGGGCATATGGACATGAAAGTGGCAATAATATAATACATTGATTTATTCAAGTCCAGAATAATCGCTTGCATGTACAGAAAATATTCAATTTTTAGCACGATAAATAATAATTATTGGGGAAACTATGTCCAGGATATTGTCATCTGAATCTCTTCTATCTAATTTTGTGAAGCATGAGAAAAAAAAATTATTTTCGAGTCCTAATGTAACACGTGATCAATTATTTTCAGGATCAGATAATCTTTGAATTGATAAGTCTACCCTATATTCGAAATTTCAAGACCGCGTGAATATCCGATGAACAGCTAAGCTTCCCGGGAGTAGAACAAAGGCGATTTTCCCTCTGTGGTCCAAGCACGCACAGTCAAGCTGACACACCTGATTCTAACAGGATGAAGGGGGTTAAACACCCCCAACAATTGTTGCACAGCACCCCTGGGTAGACGTTCAAATGGTGACACAGAAATCTCCAGCTAATTTTCATGGCATGCTTCAAAAAGTCAAACAAAATAGTGCCGACTGTAATTCGCAATAGTTAGTTTTGAACCATTTAATTATACAAACTATTCAAATCAATTGCAATATCAAAATTCATGTTGAATCTGCGAGAGGTAAAATGGAATTGAGTGGGAATCATGTAATACGAAGATGTTACACCAGGGCTCCTCAAATGGTGGCTAACTATCTCATCATTTGAAAATTTTCTACCAGTTTCTTATTAGTAAATTCCATTAAGATACGAGAAGATGTGCATGCGATCCCTGGCTTACCATGAAAATCAGTCAATCATTGAGTCTTCTCGCATATTATTAGCTTCGCACTTGATTATGCCCTACAATATAATCATCCCCGCACTTAACGGTAAAAGAATTGAAATATATATATACAACTTCCGTATTATATGGTTTCTCAACTAACGATACTCTATATTATAGTTTCTTGCTCCTTATAAAATCTAGTATTCTACGGTTTTGTCCAAGAATTGCTCAATATTAAATCTGTTACTTTGAATAAAAAAGAGGACCCATTGTTTTAGAATCACTTTGGTCTGAATAACGCGCGGTTTTAAGTTGTTGCACAAGACATGTCTGTGTTATTGCTTTCTCTATCCTTCTTGCTTTCTTCAGTCTGCTTCTTTTTTTTACCTACATGGGATGCTGTACGATATTGTGTAGACCTCTATAGGAACAGCCTTGGTTTTGAAGAGGGAATTTTTGTTAAATGTATTTATATATCTTGTGGATGTTTGAAATTCACACGAATAATATACAGGTTATTCAAAGGATCGCAGAACATAGAAGTGAAACTTAGAGTTCCAAGTAATTATTACAAATTTTAATTATTTTTTTGATCGTTCATATTTACCTTCAGCACTTCATTATTCTTCATGTTTTGTAGATGTTGATTATCTATGAATGCATTCGTATAATCAATTTAAATGAAATTCAATTAAATACAGCTTATCACGTCGCAAAAATTTTGAAGTATCAAAAAATCATACGTGAATAACTGAAATTCATTCATTCAAAATTATTTGTGTAGCTATGACTTCATGTTCCGTGGTTGTCCTGAATTTTGCAATAATGTTACAAATTTTATCGTAGTTCGAGAATATTACAAGTAACAGTACACTTATTATTTATTTTACAATTCATCGCACGATGATAAAATCGCTGATCGTCACTTTTGTTGATTCATTATTCCTCTGGATATGGAGTTATATACCCTTTTCCAACAATCACGAATATTCTAACCAATCAAAATGCCATCAATCAGCCAGCGGACCAATCGTAACAATGACATTTTGGAACAATGAACTAGCATTCAAATGTATGACAATTGAACATTCTCTAGATTGTTGACGAATGCCAGTTTGGATCATAATTACAGTAAATAATTAAATGAATAACATACTCAAATAAATATAAGTGAAAACTAATAACTTAAGATATTTCATATTTGTGACCATATCTTCGGAAATGATTAAGATACTCCTTCTGTTTATAAAAATTTCTATATTCACAGTGAACAGTTAATCAACATCTAGTTGAGATGATTATTCCGGAGCCTTCATAAATCTAAAAGAAGTACTCACTTCCAATTTGCAAACCAAAAAAATGAGTTCATGAAGATATTCTAAATTCAAATTATAGACCTGGAAATAAATTTACTATTATCGATGTATTAATCATAAAATAAGAAAATGCTTATTTCAAGCTGGCAGCCCCACTTTTCAAAAAAATCATGAAGTTAAAGTATGTGGGTACAAATTCTATTATTTTGGGTACAAATTAGTCCTTCATTAGTCCATAATTATTGAAGGCTCTTTCTTTCAGTTGGCGCAAAGTTGGGGTGTTTACTTTTCAGACGTGTTTGTGCGCCTATTTTTCAATATGCATTAATCAGGCCGAATAATTTGATTGGATATTCGGCTGTTTGGTCACAACCGAAAGAATCTTGGATATTCGGCCTGAAGTAGTAAAAATATTGCATTACAAAAAACTCATATATTCTAGAACAGGCTGAAATAATTTCATTTGCTGGCAAATTTCTGTCCATTGTTTATTGATCATAAAACATCAGGAATAGAAAACAATCGTAGGTCAGTATAATGCGCAGATTTTTCAAGTATTCGAACAATGAAATCAGCAGAAAATTTTCAGATTGTGCAAAAAAAATACGAAGAGCGGTAAAATATAATATGCTAGTACAATGGAAACTAATAACCATTAATGAATTTTAAATGTATATTTCCAACAATTTTGTGCTAATGTTGAATGTATACATGCAATGCAATATTAATTATCTAATTGACCATATAACTATTGAATGTAAATATTTACTACATTTTTATTATTTTCTGAACAACAATATTTATTAAAATATTGAATTATTCAAAAATACCCAGCAGCGATTCAATCTGCTATATTACATTATGCAGAAGAGATTGCTCATACGTTATGCTCAGGACACATGGTAGGTATGTCTGATGACTATTAGGTAAACTCCCAGAGCAAGTTGATGAAAATTAGAAAAAATATATAGACAACCGGATGTCAGTTGAATACTCAAAAATATGCGAGTTTTAATATTCTAGCTTTGTTACTATGTATTTATATAAATATTAATTCACCAATATCAAAGAAAATCAATGAGAACGCATATATTTTATTGATCAGCACAAAATAAGAATATGAGATGCGTTGCGGTCATATTCATCATTTATAAACTTTGAATATAACAGATTCTTGAATTCATTCAGTTTTGCACGATAGCTCTCATTTTTTTTACTTCCTTGACCTATATAAAGGAGAAGTATTGTAGTCGTGATTTTTTGACAGTTCGAGATTTTTATAGATCTTCATTGAGCCCAAAAACAGTAATTCAAAAAAAAAGTCGGCCTGTCTGTCGATCGGTCCGTCCTGAAGCATGTTGACTTGAAAACGCGTACGAATTTTCTACTGAAATTCTATATTTAGGATTTTCATCGAAAAGCTAGGTTCACGTTTGTAGATAAGCTTTTTTGACCTGTAATACCGAAACTTTATTGATGGAACTCCTTAGTTTTCTGCGTTCATTTCGTAAACGGTAGTATTTATCATGAAATATGTAATAACTGAAATTTCGCACAACATTCACCCAAAATGTTTTTCATAATTATCAGCGGTTCACTTATCGTATATAATATCACAAGGGACTGTAATTTTATCAATAAATTTTTCTTGAAAACATTGATTACCTAGCAACATCGTGAGAGTCATCTGTCCGATTAAGTCACGAGAGCGTAGCTCGAGGGATTTCATCTGAGTAGATGACTCAAAGGATGTTGCTTGAAGGTAATTAATGTTTGAAAGGAAAATTTATGATAAAATTATAGTCCCGTTGACAAGGAATTTATTATTATAATTGTCATTGTAACTATGCAAAATTTGTTAGTATAATTGACATGAGTGAGATAATCGTATATAATATCACGAGGGACTGTAATTTTATCAATAATTTTTTCTTAAAAACATTGATTACCTAGCAACATCGTGAGAGTCATCTGTCCAATTGAATAACGAGAGCCTAGCTCGAGGGATTTTATCTGAGCAGATGACTCGAAGGACGTTGCTTGGAAGTAATCAATGTTTGAAAGAAAAATTTATGATAAAATCAAAGTCGCGAGTGGTATTTGTAAAGAATATTTCTTGAATGAAATTGCTACTATAAGTACCTATTAAATAATGTCAGTTACTAACCTTTTTTATTGGAAAAAGGAATAAATTGTCTCCATATACTCTTGTACTTTCAGACTTTTTGTTTTCAATTTCATTATTTTTGGCGAGAAATGCATTTCCAAAACGAATAAATTTTGATATTTCCGGGAACTGATTGTTTGTTTACACTGTGTATTGTTTCTCCATGACAAAGGCAATTTATCGCGATGAATCGCTTGCCAACGGGAATTTACCGATGTAACGGGAATTTATCGCGATAAATTCTCGTTGGCAAGGAATTTATCATTATAATTGTCATTGGACTATGCAAAATTTGTCAGTATAATTGACATGAGTGGAATAATCATCGAAACTCGAGTTATTATTGTTATATTCAATGATCTATACAATTTCAGAATTTAATTTATAAAATTAATATTAAATTTTGTAAATTCTATTTGAAATATCAACGTTCCGATTCTTTGAACAAGAATATTCCTCTGAGGAAGATCCTTGGTCAAAGGATCGAAACGTTAAAATTTCAAATAAAATATACAGAATTTACAATCAAAAGAAGTTTTTTATTTGTTATATTTTTCTGAAGCAAAGGAATAATAAGAATCATGATTCAAAATAAAAATTATTATCACTCATATTCAGACATCACATGCAAGAGCTCGTCAATTGTTCCTTTGAAATAAGTAGTTTGGCTGTATCGTGTTTGGTATCAAATTAAAGATCTTGCAAGGATGATTCTAGTAGAAGTGTCAAAGAGGATATTTGAACGCTTGTCAATTGTTTCTTCCACAAATTATGCAAATAATGTCTAGTTTGGTATCAATTTAAAGCTCTCGAAAAGATAGGGTCAGTAGATATCAAAAATAGATGATTAGTGGAATCCACGTTCTTCTTCTGTGGCACAACAGCCCTAGGAGGGCTAAGGCCTCGAGTACATGAGTGATACTCGTTTTGGTACCGAATCATCCTGAGAGATTCGAAACCTCAATCTATGCGACAATCTCAAATGGCAAAACTGTATGTTCTAATGAATTGAAGACCCTGAAAATCTAGAAAAGGACTCTCTATTTTTGAAAATACTAATCTCATGTAAGTTTTATAATATAACCGCCATCTGCCACTTTCACAAAGACAATTGTCACTATGACAATGGCAGCTATCGCTTAGATAATGACAGCTGTCACTTTGACAATAACAGCTGTTACTTTAAAATATGCAATTAAAAGATGCGACACTCTAAATTTCTGAAACAGCGATGAATGAGCCAAGAAATTTATGGTCGGAGAAGTACTGTGTGGCCACGGCAGATACTTTCTCTAAAGATGATAGTGTCAATTCGATATTTATAAGATAATAACAGCATTCCAAACAGTTTTTGGTACGTCCCATTCATACGTAGCGATAATTTGGATTATTTACAATTTGAGACCGCCTATCTGCGATGATGAGAATCGAACGATGCGATATTTTTAGGATCTTCATCGATTCTTTCTACGTAATTTGCAGTGATCATGACATGAATAATTATTATGACACATGACAAATAAGTTTAACAATTACCTAACTAAGAAAGTGACGTCGTACTAAATATAAATATACTCATTTACAGATTTTACTGTATCTGTAGTTTTTTTAGATCCTCCTGGTGAGAAAAATGTGTGGCACCCTCTAACTTGCAGAGAAAATGTTATTCCTCTAATCCTGGCCAACTTCGAATGGTTGGCCTAGCCAATTAAACTCGTATAATAGCTTTATTAGAGATCCAAAAATAATGTGATTTTGGAATGACAAATCGTAGTGAAATGATGGCATGCAATTTAATGTGCTTGCCAAATATTTTGAGTTGTTGATGTTGTAGAAATGAGGTAATTCTCACAATAAATAAATATTACTTCTCCTTTTCCCCAGACAGTGAGTAATTATGTGAGGCCTGGTTTTTTTGTCGTATTTTGATTCCAAGATTAAATGCGGGCAAGAATTATGCATAGCATGCCAAATTTCATGTTGACAGCTACAATGCGTTTGAAAAATAAATCGATGAACATTCGAAAAATCAAAATATACTCAGCCGCAAATACGTGTTCCGCTTTATTTTTGGGAAATGTTGTCTGGAGCATTCTATCACGAGAATAGTAGAATTCATATAACATACAAATGAAAAAGGTTATACACGAGCCGTCAAATATGTACTTTCACTACAACTAGCAGATATTCATCGTACTTTTTACCCGATAAAATTTCATGAAATACGTGATATTAATGTGAAATATCCACAAAACAAATAATATTTTGTCATGATACAATAATGGACTTGTCTTACATTATAACGGAGCAGTTAGAATTTTTTTTCCAATTCATATATTTACTACAAGAATCTTAATTGTTAGAAAATTTTCAAATTCCTCTTATACTGCTGTTCTCATTCGTTATGTTGTTAGAAATATTTGATATAAGATATATTTATGTAAATTTATACTAAAAAGACGCAATATGTTTATCTCTTCAGCTTAGATTCTGAACTATGATGTCATCATTTATAACAGATGAGGACCATGTAAAAAACCCTAAATAAACTTGTTAATTTATTCTAATTTTATTTGACATTCTCAGCAATTTACAATTCATAACTAACTGGAATAAAGCGATTAGCATATCCTAAAAAACTCCTACTATCTAATAAGCATCAATTCATTTTTTTTGTTTATACTCTATTCCAGGTTTTCATGGTCTTACAATTCAAGCATTCTGAGTGATCGAAAAATAAATATAACTCATACCCACACGCAGAATTTAAACATTTCTGAAAATGAATTCAATAAATGAGAGCATCAAATATATTCACATATTTCTGGATACACACGATTCTCAATCTGCAAATTGCACTTTATTCATGATGATTGAGAAATGACAAACAGATAGCCCATTGACTTGCATTTTGACTAATCAGAAGGTTCCAATAGTATTATAGAAGCTTGAATCGTTCTCAACTTAGATGAAGTTTATTTTTTTTATAAATATAATAACAGCTCGACATACTAGTAACCTTTTTCTCTTTGTTTTACATGAAAATCGATACCTTTTTTTATGTGGTACGTAATTAGCAAATGTCAATGTCAGATGTATGATGCAACTAAGCACAGCAAGATGAATGAGAAATACATTCCACCTTATCCATACCGCACGTTCAGTGAAGTATATTAAGAAATGCAGTTCATTGGAAGAAATTTAATAGGAAGATGGGAATAAGAATTTAAATAAGCTTATACAGAGTAGTAATACGCCAGATTCAAAAGGGCCACACATTAATCTTTTTATAAGGAAGTGCTAGTAAAAAGTTGAATTTGGATTGTGGATTCTTATTCTTAAGCAAGAACCTCTTCAATGGTCAGCTTCCCCATTCCATTAATGTAGTCATCTAGCGGTTGTGAGCAGAAAGATTATGAATATCTTGCTCAAAAATGTCTGTTAAATATCAGTTACTATACTTTGAAACTCAAATTAAAATTATTCTCCATTATTACACTGTTAAATTTTTGATCATCCTGCAGGGTTGTGTTGAATATATAATTTGGAATACCCATATAGAAGCTGATATAAATAGCATATGAAATATTAATTTGTATCACTTGAAACGGCTCTGTAATCATTCAGAATAAATGCCGAATTACAAAGCCACTAAATTTCAGTTATAAAAAATTATTTTTATAACTTTGTGACAATTCATAAGCTATATAATTAACTTAATGTATTGTAGATTTGTTTTCCGCTAGTTAACAGTTTACCAAAAAAGAAACAGTATCTTTCAAGCCGAAGTAGGAAAATTGTTGCTTCAGAAACAAATACAGTATTAGGGAATTATTTGTCATTCAACATATCTTGATTTTTGGTCACTACTCTTGAATATTAGGCAGGTCGTACTTTAACATATTCAACGATGATTCAATTGAAATAAAATTTCATATACTTGATGGTATTCATGACAATGTTAAATTTATCTAGAGTTCGAGTAAAGAATAATATTCCTATTGATTAGAGAACAGTAGAGAACTGAGAACAGAAATTACTCTCTTAGATGGAACTTGAATTCACAAATCTTATTTTCTTCGATTCTATAACAGTTCCTATCTTTGGAGTTCCCATAGAAATTTTCATATTCTATTCCTATTGCTTTTTGAAATACAGTTCTGTCTTATTTGTGATTAAGATACAGAATTTATTGACTTCAAATCTGCATTAGACACAGATATTGCCAATCAGAAAACTCAACCAGGTCATTCACAACTTGAAGTAGACACAATCAGATTAATAAGTAATAGATGGAGAAATACGCGCATATCACCAAATTTCAATATTGTACTTGGGTGAATAGTAAATCAATTCCGTGAGAGTTGATTCTACTCGAAATCTTATTGAAAACTGGTTACTTCTTAGCCCAGTCATTTGAAAATTTTTCTGATTCTTCAGATTTGTCTCTAAAGGAAATTTCTTCAGTATTAGCTGTTTATCAAAATGTGATCTCGAAGGGAGTCATTTTTTTATAAAGTTTCGAGTTTTGCTGCAAGAGTTTTAGAAGAGATGAAAAGTGGGAACTAGAGAGTATCTCAAGTCTCGTTGAATTTAATGTTTTTATAATGCGGGTTATTCTTGTGAATGCGGCTGCGAAAATGTTATTTAAGCCAAGCTCGTTTCATATTTAATGACTGCAAAATGCATGAGGCTAGTGCCCTCGAAAGATAAAGGAGTATATTTGTCTTGTATTGAATACATAAGTTTAGGAACTTTGATTATGATACCTAATATACTTCTGATGTTCTACAAAATGTAATCTACGAATCAAGTAAAATGAAATGCAATCTATAAATGAAATTCATCTGAATTCTCTCGAACTTTCTTGTTGGTGAAATTTTTGTGACTCTTGTGAGCACTTATCTGATACCGATTCATGCAATGCAGAGCCCAAGGAACAAATCATGTCTGCAACAGAATCTGGCTGTTCGACAAATAATTGTAACTCATAAAATAAACAGTCTATGAAATCAAAAATTCTATTGAAAATAGGATGGTTATGGCCGAATGCATGAATCTTAAGGCAGATATATTCGAGAGGAGTTTATATAGTTTGTGGATGTAAGTAAAAGCGATGATAGCTCACTTCTTAAAAAATATTATCATATTAATTTAATTTTGTCCTTTCTCAAGCTTTATGATATAATAAACATAGTTAGTATAAGATTTGGAGATGATCCTCTATGATCTTCAAGATGATAATCTCATACCACTTGCATTCATCAATCCGTCGGTATTCTATTCATTCCATATATGTTTTTCCACATTGAGTAACAACCAAAAGTCAATTGAAACAAGATTAAAAGTATAAAAGGTTTCAGTGCAGTACAACGATCGCGGACCTTCCGGAATCTGAAAATCAATCAACCAAAACCTTACAAAAATGAATTTAGAAGGCAGCAGCTTTCATTTATTTATTTTTTAACTTTTTCAGTGTTCAGAGAAATAGACAGTGTCGATTTCAGCGTAGGACAAGTAAGCACGACGAAAAAGAGTCTTTTCAGGTCTGTTTGCCTCTCCAGATCTGGCCGTCATTGCATATTTTGGCTTGGTGCACTCACCTACTCACTGTTTTCTACTTGAAATCGTATATGATAGAATTAATAAGTACTCGGACTTGTGATATTTTTAGTATAATGCAAGATTTCCGAAAACCCAGATCAACCCAAGCCAATAAAACTGTTAGGTCAAAATAGGATCTTTCATTTGTCTTGAATGATGCTGTTTTTCCTTTGCAAGCTCTAAATATCATTGCAATATTCAAGAACTGCTCTCGAATGTATGAATTGCACTAGAATTCTTGATAAAAATACCTGTAAGATCAGCCAGTGAAGAACGGAGATTTTCTAAATTCTACAATCGTTAAATACTTTTCATCTGTATATATTGTTAATTGTGATACAGTTATACTCACATCTCAGTAGTTTCCTGTAGTTTTTCATGGTAAGATGTAGCAATGGCACGAAATTCTGATCGGCAGATGGGCGGTGTCATACCGCGGCTCGTTGATACCGATCGGGAAAGCTTAGGCCTGTTGTTGCGTCAGTGATGATGAAATAAAACAGTCTTCTAATGCGAAGACCAGGAGAGTAAAATTCAGTGAAGCTAATTTTGATTTCACAAAATAAATAATGTTTGTTTTTTTTCTAATTTTTACATACTTGTACTAAGTACAAAAAAGTATTGTGAAACCGACAAAATTCACCTATCAATATTTTGATGGAAATATCTGTTTTGAGCATTCCTGAATCCATTTCGACTATTTTCGTCTTGATGTCGGTACGTTCGTGCGTTCGTGCGTGCTTTTGTTCGTAACTCGCAAATCTCAAAACTGGTTGAGCGTATGATGTTGAAATTTTGTATATAAGACTGGTATGGTTCCAATCGTCTGTACCGGAAGTGCATTTTACATGAAACTTTTTCCGAATCTCTCTAATAAATCCAGAATGATCAACCGTAGGATGGTGAAATTTACTCTTACTACTTGATCTTATATCAGAATGGTTACCTGCTATTTTTGTATGAATCGGTCAAGCCAGAAGTGCACTTCACTTGGAGCTTTTTTCTAATGTTTTGCATAAATTTAGAATGATTAGCCATAGCATATTGAAATTTAGTGTTTGAACTTGTTGTAGCATCAAAATAGTTATCTACTATTTTTGTATCAATCGGCTGAGCCGGAAGTGCAGTTTATAAGTATAACAGACATTTAGATTTTGCCGTATGAAACAATCAGTTTAATTGAAATGATAAGATAGGAAATGATAATCTGTTGTTAATTTTTTATTTTGTCTGACGTTCTACATGTCAAAATATTATTAAAATTATATTAATTATGATCTGGAGTGACAGAAAACTTTATTGAATAAATTTGTGTATATATCAAATGATGTACAAGTAAGTCACGTGATGTTCACGTCAGATTTTTTTACTAACCTATACATCTCGTATTATCATTGGGATCGGCTGAACCGCAAGAGCAGTTTATTGCGTTTTTCGCATATATCCAGAACGATCAGCTGTAAAATATTAGAATTTTATATTTTAAGTGATCTCAGCCTTCAAATGATAAGTTTATATTCTCATAACAATCTATTGTGTCGAAAATAGACTATATTTGACAATCTTTTCCATTTTTTCTGCATAGATTCGAAAATATTGGCCGTAGAATGCCCTAATCTAGTATTTTCCTAGCAATCGACTTGGTAGGAAATGCGCCTTATTTGACTATTTCTTGTAAAAAACTAAAAGAAAGGCTGCACCTGGAAGCCAATAAAATCATACTTACTGACTATCTATATGAATGATTTGAAGTTATAATAAAATATTGCAAGATGTTTTGGCAGTCCATACTATCATAAAGTATCAACCGTGGACTGATAAAATTTTGTATCAAAGCCTGCTATTATATCTAGTTGTGCACCTGACATTTTAGTAGCATACGAATGCATCTAGAAGGCACTTTTCTTGAATGGTTTTTTGAATTTTCCGCGTAAATTAAAACCGGCTCGCTGTAGAATGTTGCAATTATTTTCTTGGGAATATTGTAGCATCTGATCACTTCAAATTTTGGTTGCAATTGATTTTGTCCGAATCAATATCAGTGTCAATTGTCAATTATTCAGTCGATTGGTGTACAAGTAAGTCATGTGAAGTCTACATCAGATTTTTATGTTCATGAGAATGTCCAGAGCATTGGTATTATTAAAATCAGTGAAGATGACATATCTAGGGGTCAGTTTAGAGATAATTCTCTGTTCATCTGAAACAATTTTAGTCCATCCGGATGCAAAGGTTTGTAGCTCCATCCATTTTACGTTTTCTACTTTTTTCGAAAATCTACTTGATCGATTCATCATGAATTTTTTCTGTCTAATTGTTGGTTAATGGTGACTATAGTAAATTCATATTTTCAGCAAAAAGCCGCTTGTGAGCGGAGCCCCTGGTTTCCGACTTTTGGTTTTGTATAACGTCTTGTGCTGTTCACTTGCACAGTGGCTTCTTATATGCTGTTGCTGCGCGCAGTAACTCTCAAACAAACTGGATTTTGGCCCAATATGAGTTGTTCAGTGCACAATACTCTACAGTTCTGTACTCAAGTTCGATCCTGCAGGCCTTAGCAGTGCAATTCGGAAATATTCAAGTATGTGACTCAAACGTCCAGACATAGTGGACTAGCCTATATGATCATTGCTATTTAGACAATGTTTCTCATAATTTGAATAACTCACAGTGAGTACTACATAAGGCAACAAACTCTACAATGTACTAGTATTTTATTGATACAAGGCAGGACGTATTTTTCAACGTTTATTTCAGAACGATATTTTGGTTCGAATCTACCACTTCTAATATACTCAATTCAAAATTGTTGGAAATTCTGATACCGCGAATATCTTATCAGATAATGGGTGGGATTCTATACTTCAACCGCTCGTTTTCGATACCGTTCTGTTATCGGTATTGAGTTTTCGGTCTCAACTGCTATTGCAATTATATAAATGATACCAAAAACTACTAATGTTTACTATCGGTACTGAAATATTTAAAGAATAGTTATTCATGTATCAAGTACCGAAAGTGCATATTTTCAGTACAAGCATGGATAATTGCAGCCCGAGGCAACGCCGAGGTCTGCAATCATGCGAGTGCTGAAAACGCACTTTCTGTACAAGATGCATACAATATTTTTTTTTAAATTGTGTTACTCAAGAAAATTTACACATTATTACCTATACAGTTTTTGATTGACGTAATTTAAATAAAATCAATTCATCGTTTCTAAGGAGACGAAAATTGAAAATGTTTATTGACAACAAGAAAAATAATATTTCTGACAGATGCTTCATGTAATAGTGTAAGAAAAGTAAAAGTTATCGATAAAATTATGAACGAAAAAAGTAATGAAAGTGATTTTGAAGATCCGGATACTCCACCTGATATTGCAGAGGCTGCTAACGCAGCAACTTTAAATTTACTGCCTTCAAAATCGCGAGAGAAGTACGAGCATGAATATAAAAAATTCCAAGATAGGTGTATACAAGGAAAAATGAAGAAAGTGTCTGAAAATATTTTACTAGCGTATTTCTCAGCATTAGGTAAAACCTATAAAGCTTCAACACTATGGTCAAAATACTCCATGCTGAAGGCAGTTTTAATAGTTCGCGAGAATATAGATATCAGCCACTTTTCAAAATTAATTGCGTTTCTAAAACGCAATTCGGAGGGTTACAAGGCTAAAAAATCTAAAATATTCTTGAAGGAAGAGATAGACAAATTTATGGTGGAAGCGCCCGATGAAGATTACTTATTAATAAAGGTTATTAATCTGTTACTTTTAGATAATACTTTATTAACACCCTTCTCTGTAATAGGTTGTAGCAATAATGGTTATTGCCGGTGCTTGTCGTCGACAAGAATTAATATCTATGACTATAGATGATATTCAAGACCTAGGATCCTTAATAATAGTAAAAGTGCCGGTCACCAAGACTAAAATTGAAAGAGTCTTCACTATCACTGCTCCAGAAGATGCACCATACAATTCTATCGATATTTTCAGAAAATACTTGAGCCTTCGTCCTGGACATACTGGACACCGTCGATTATTTATATTTTATAAAAAATGGAAATGTACCGTACAGCCAGTTGGCTTGCACACTATGGGCAAAATACCAACTAAAATTGCTCAATTTCTTAACTTAAAAGATTGTTCGATGTATACAGGTCACTGCTTTAGACGCTGTTCTGCATCTTTTTTAGCAGATTCAGGAGCAAATTTAACAACAATAAAGCGCCACGGGGGATGGAAGTCTTCAGCTGTTGCTGAAGGCTACATTGAAGATTCTATCGAAAATAAAAAAAATATTGCAAATAAAATTTTTTCACGTGAAGATTCAAAGGAATCTACCACTACTAGTTCTAAGCCGCTAGATGTTAACAACTATATAAACGGAATATTTGGTTCAGAAGTTTCTATGCCATCTGTGTCTGGACTATCTGGACCATCTGTTAATAATTGTTCTAATTGTAATATTAATTTTAAAATTATTGTAAAAAAATAAGTTCCGAAATATCAACTTGTAATTATTATGCCTAATTAAGTCTCATATTCATGTAATTATAATTTCATTAATATACTGTTTGAAAAATTATATACCTAATCTTTGGGCTACCTTTTTATTAGTACTAGTACCGAAAAGTAATTATTTTTCAGTACTAGTACCGGAAAGATTGATTTTCTGTTGATGTCTTGGTTACCATAATGTACATATTTTGTTTCAATTTTTAAAAAATGTTATTTTGACAACATCGCAAATAGGTACATATATCTAGTTTATTTTCAGATGTCAAAGAATTTGTTGAATGATATTCCTCATTTATTGGATTAAAATTAGATTTTATCTGCAAAAGTGATTGAAATTCAAATAAATTGACTATAAATTTTGACAAAGAGCTCACGTCAATCTGACAGTTCTAACAAATAGATATGAGGTTATATAAAATAAATTTTTGTACTTACATAGATCAGATATATCCTCACAAGACTTGAAATAATATGTTCCAACTTACTTTCTATAATTCATATATAAATGTTCTTGTATAAATGTGTTGCAATCTCCGGAAAATATTATTCAAAAATTTGAAGTGAAACAAAACAGTCGATCTCTGCACAACTTTTCGGTAGGTGTTAACGACAAGTACCGAAAACTCAACGGTAGGTCCTGATAACACTACCGTTAAGAGATACAGAATCCCACCCAATATGGTCTTTGTATGTGAGATACGGAATCTACACTACAAGAGAAAAGCTTGCAACTGGTGAAATTTGAATTTTTGTTCCTTAATAATGTTCACCATTATATGCCACGTACAAAACTAAGCTAAAAAGTGTTTTGAATTTATTGAACATTGCTCGAACTGTTTCCCAAACATCTTGAATGAATTTTCAGATCGGAGAACCTATTCTCATTCTGAATATCTTTTTTAGACATATTGTTCAATATTCATTGATCTTTTATTTCTTTTTAGTAGAATTAATGACTTCCATAGAAATTGAAAGTCAACATTTATTTAGCATATTTATATAATCTTTCAAATACTCGCGAAAAGGTTGAATATCTTACGATTTTCAAATGTTTTGGTACAAATTCTCACATAGTCTCCAAAGAAATTTGATACAGAATTATTTAAATCAAGCATTGATTTCAATCGAACGAATATTTTGAATCTGAAGTTTTGTCAATGAAAGAACTGGAGATGATGTGTCAATCCATCATACTTTAAGGTTTACCATTAATAGTAATCAGAAGTATTCGGGAACCTATGATATTTTCAAGCTCAAAATATTTCATGATTCTCCCATGGCTAGCAATATACATAATAAATTTCTTGGAACACCATATTCAATTCTATAATCAAGTTCTCAAGTAGATTTGGAAGATCTCATACGACAATAATTTGTGTTAGCTATGGTACTTTATTCTCTCAACTTAGAAGCAATGGTATTCACGTCTCGTTCATAAATCATTGGGTTATCCAAACAAAACATAGAGAATCTCCAATCCATTCGTGAATGCGAATGCTGAGTCCACTGCATTTTTCAAATCAATGAGTGATCACCCACTCTTTTACTGATGAAACATATTGTTCGAGAAGGTGGAATTTTAATTCTGATATACTGATGTTATCGTGATGAAAAATTGTAATATTTGTTTGCTGAATGCCTTGAGGTTAACACTAATTCATCGGTTCTAATAAAACAGTTCGCCTTTTTTGACTTGGATCATATTCTGCAACTCTTTTTGCTTTTTGAGTTTAATTTAGATATGATTCTAGATCAGACGAAAAAGAAATTGAGAATAGTTTATTATGTAACTGGTGATATAATTTTTCCAACCATCCAGTCATATATGGGAAACACTGCAGTACAAATCCCCATTCGGAGACAAGATATGGAAGTTTATAATTGTCGATCACAAGCAGTAGGCATATTGGAAGTCTGCAATCCAAAACTAGTTCAGAAAATATCAAATATTATCATCAACTTTTTTCAACAACGAGAACTGGTTTTCTTTTAAAGTGTATAATTTGAATTAGGAAGCAATAAAAAAAATACATTCCCATATGAAGTCATTGAATATATTCCACTGTATGGATATGAGTTCATGAAAGTTCTTATCTTCAAAAAAAGTCGTTTATTCAAACGTTCCAGGAAAAAAATAAATATAACTTCGAGCAAGTAAACCATATAATGCTAAGCTCTTACTCGAGTCGTATACATAAGGTTTTGTCATAAATAATGAAATGTATGGTTAAAACCCCGTAACGTATTATATGTCGAACAATACAGAACTCTGCAGAGAACGCACGGACGCAAAAATGATGGACAAGACGAGTTGATTTCGCATATAATAAATTTGCATTTCAATATGGCGGTTAAAATTTATAGCGAACATTTTGCACTGTGCGATCGTGAAATGTTTACTTTGGATAGTTCCGTTACATTTTGCGTATTGCAACTCTGGGTCAGGTTGAGAAGCAGAGCCGGACTCCATGAAAAAATGCCCTGGAAGAGTTTGATGCAATTTTGAGAAACTCAGATTATACAAATTTTTGGATTGTGCGAGAATAATCTTTTCTCTGATTGTTTTGTTATTAACTCAGATACATGATAGGCAATTATTCCTCCACTCGGCACATCTACAATCAATTGCGAAATGTTACAACTGATTCAGTTCCACAATCAAAATCATATTGCGCATGGATTCTTAAACGACAATCAGTCTGATTGGAGTATCGAAGATGTTTTCACAAAGTTAGAGAATTTTAATTTTTTCCAAGAACGTGGGACTTCGACTGCTAGATAAAGTCATTAAAATTTTGAAGAAAATATGATTTTGAAGCAAATATTTGTCGATTTTCTTGATTTTTTGTAATTTTGTGTAATTCATTCGCTTCCTGAATATTTAAAAAGTTGCTGTTAGAACAAATCTAGAAGAAGTCGTGTGAAAAATTCACTATGCATATCAACAACATATAGCAAAAATTTTGATAACTTTCAACTTTATCTTATGCAGATCTCTGTATATGTGAATATATGTAGAATCCAATGTTGTGGACTCTGTACTCAGAGGTAACTTTCATCTTGGCATTGAGCTTCCTAGCTACTAGCAGTGCTTAGAAAATGGTTTTGATCACAAATGTTGATTGGGAAATATATTTATATATTTTTAGCAACGTTCATTACTCATTCCTACCGTCGTAGGGTTGCGAACCATGTCATTTTTGCCTGGAGATTCCAGTTTTGGCAACATTCATCCAGCCTCTAGTTTTACTATTGATTTCACCAGGAATATCATTGTTTTACAATCATTCTTCGATATCAAATCCATTTATGAATTATTCTGTCACATTCACCTTGTGAAATCTGAGCCTACAGTTCTTGTACAGAGTTAAAGTTGACAACGCGTCATTTAGGATAGCCAGAAAAAAATTTATTGCAAGCAGCAAAGTCAGAGACAGGATTTAGTATTGTGACTTCATTTTTTTGGGCAATTCTCCAAGTGAGTAGTAGGAAATTTCAGCAATCCTAACCGTCATAGGCAGATAGCTCGACATCTATATGGAGTGGTCCCAGCTAAGGGCACTGCTAGAATCAAACTCTAAATATGGGCTTTTTTCGCCATAGTTTCAGCAATATACAACTCTTATCTCTTCAGTGAATCAATAATCCAATATGTCCTTGCAAATAGTTACTACATGGAGAGAGTAATCATTATAGCAAATAATTACATGCTTATTACTTCAGATTATTTTTCTGAACGTTCCGGAATAATAATAATCACCAATCTACATGTTCATTTGCAATTTATTGATTATGAATATTCATGCTACAATTTCGTAAATATTATTCCAAGAATTATTTTGAGTTTAATCATGGAAAAAAGATCGCCTTGCAAGTAAGTATCATAATAATCTCCTGTTTCTTATAGTTGGTTACCCATAATTTCTTATCAATGCAGATCCACAGAGACGCTGATAGGTACTCGAAACGCATTGCACTGAGTTTCTGTATAACTTATAATAGAATATATTCAGTTTTTTTAGAATAATAACTCTTTATTACATTTCCGATTACTTTTATTCCAGATTCTGCATATCTCGATTTTAGATTTTGGAAGCATTGAATTTTTCCATAATCAAGTCTATAATATCCACCTACATGCATTTATATACCATTTGAAATTTCGTATCGCACATTGTATTTCTGGAATCGTGATTAACTAATAATATTACCGTCGTATGAATAATGGACGTTCTGTCATACAGTCGCTAATTGATTTTCAATTCATTGTGATACATATTTGAAGGATTCATTAAGTATTTTTGTTAGTGTTTTTAAAATTTTATTATTTTGCAATCAATTGAGTCTGAAAATTAATCCTCTGGAGTATTTATTTTTACATTATCGGATCATATTTCTTCCACATTTTAAGTTTTTTTTACATTATGATGCTTGAAATTTCGAGCACCTTCTACTCTTTGAAAGATAAAAGTGTGAAGAAACACTTCTGGAAGATTTTTGAGCATTGTTATGGTCCTCCCAAAGAGAAGATTTCTACCTCTTAATAAAGTAATTGGTAATTTGACCTTTCTATTTCATACACTAAATTAAGGAAACACATATAGAGAATACAATTGAAATTATGCTATACGATGCTATAGATATGATGAAGGGATGGAGCATACTTATTATATTTTCTTCAGCTTGTATGAGCCAATTCATATTTTGATGACATTTCTATATTCTTCTAATTATTTGGTCGAGAAGATCAAGATATATGTTGCGACATGACGCTGTTTTGTGTAATGAGATATGTAAACTCTGAAGGCTGGTATCTTAGCTCTTGGTTCACCTGAAGTCTATCTCATGGGATCTATCAACTAACCCACTGGATTCACTCAGTTATGGTTAAATCTGATAGTTAAAAACATTGACAAAACACTGTCAGAAAATACATCAAATAGGGTTCAAAACTTAGCCTGTCTAGAAATTACAAGAGCTATATCAACAACACCGATAGTAGCAATATTCACTCTGCTAAAAGTGAGATCACTTAGTGGCGCATATTGAACGAAAGCTCACTCACAAAAGGAGGAATGCATAGGAGGACCCTCTTAGATTCTTGCCAAGATACCAGGCATCCCACTCAACAGATGGTGCCTAATGGAATGAGTAATAAATATACTATCACGTAAGCCTACAGTGATTCTTACAAGGGATGATTGGGAGCAAAAAATGATCCGGTAGATAAAACAGACATCGTCATCTATACAAATGGCTTCAAGATCATCAATTGAACTGGGACAAGAAGACAAGAAGCGAAAGGAGCAAAATACTTTCTAGTCGGTTTAACTTGGAACTAATGCTACAGTATTCCAAACCGGGCTGTACTCAATTTTGATCGATGTACATCTACACCTGAAAGAGAACTGTTACAATAGTAGAATCTTCATAGTTACAGATAGCCAAGCTGCTTCAAAATCATTGAAGTCTTTAGAAATAAATTCTGAACTTCTCCTAGACTGCACTTACACACTCAATACTCTAGGAGCGAGAGGTAAACTAAAGTTAATATAGGTTTCAGGGCATTCAAAGATTGGAGAAGATCAGATAGCTGATCGTTTAGCTTAGATCGGGACGGAGTTATCCCTAATTGTACCAAAAACTGCTTGTAGTATTTCTATAAAAAAAGTCAAAGAGGAAATCTAAACACTGCTTCGGCAATGGTATAAGATCTATTAGATACAATCACCAAATCAAAGATAACAAAAGTAAAATGGGAGGTTTCTTCATATGATATTAATAGATTATTCAATTTGTAAATCAATATAAGTTCCAGACCTAGTTATTTACACTGACATGCAAACACAAAGTCTAACTAATCCAGATTCATAAGTTTTTTCTGTAGCTGTATATAATTTGATGCAAGTATATTGAAATATTATCGGAGTTCTATCGATTATTTTGATTCTGCTGTTGATAGTTTGGGAATAAATTATCGGTGTTGTGAATATAAAATATTGGAATTTAGGTATTCATTATTGTGAGATTATAAGACAGAATGCTCGTCTGAGTTCTCGCGAATGATGAAACAAGTTCTTGATGCATATATCTCAATAAAAAGTGAGTATGAAGAGTATTTTTTTTGTGATGACAGCATTTTGAGCTCATACTTCGATACCGAAGTACGCTCAATTTCGTTTCCATCTCACATTTTGATTCAGCAAGAACTATTCCTATCTAAACTTTTCGAGTACTTCACCTTCAATCATTCGCATATCTTATTGAATCAGTTCAGGTGCCAAATACTTCCTCCTCCTCATTTTCATTGCAGCACATAATGCTGATCAGGCAATAATAGTAATTTGTATCAAGGCCGTTAAGGTAACCTTTTTTAGTGAAATCCGTTGTTGCCGAAGAGCTAGCTACGACTACAATTCAACAGAGACCAAAGTGTACTTTTGGTCGAAATGCCTAGATACTACGATTTCTAGGCGATCATTACGAAATAATTGAAATCACAAAATTTTATCTATTTATTTATGAGGGTCGTTTGGCACAATGCATCAAATGTTGCATTCCACCTTGCATTCTAATACTGCATTTCAATAAGAAGAAAAATGCATCGTGTCAAACCCAAAATTCTGTGTATTGAATTCTGATTTTATATATCACACGGGGTAATTTTCTTTGCATGAAAATGAAGCATTAAAATGTGGAGAAAAATCCAGCATTCCATGCATCGTGACAAACGGCCCTTAGACATTGTTACTGTAAATCTTGATAGTCCTTCAAATAATATCTTTTTGATCTATCACGTTGACATTCGGGAGAAATGTGTATTTTTTCTCTATTTAGAAAACTGAAGAGATCGACGGAAGAATATAATGCATCTCGGCAAAAACTGTTTCTTAAATAGTTCATCAAACTGCCCACAAAGGTAGGTAAAAACTGTTCACGGTAGTTCTGAATCACCCTTTCTAAATTATCGCCCGAAAAAATATTTATTCGCATTGCGAATACTAGAGGGCAGAGAGTTCGAATATCTGTATGAATGAATAAAATGGACAATTTCAAAATATATTAGTAATTATTGATTTTGATCCATATAGTCAAATATGTGAGGCAAGTTATGAGAAGACATAATAATTCCTAATAAGGATAAATTGAGTGTTTGAAGAACCTTTTTGAAGCGATAAAGCTTCATATTTTCTTCTCGTGATATCTATTCAAATGGAATAAAAACACTATACACACGTACATCGCATCCATCATAAGATGAATTGGTAAGTATTTACGCAATGAAAGCCAACATTCACTATTCAGTAGTAGTGAATAATATCACATTAACTAATATATCTGTATGCTATTCCATCGAGCTACGTGAGGCATGAACATTTGTGCCGGCTTGCGAAGGACGCACCGCAAAATGATAATTGATTTAACCAAAGATGAAGACAACAATAAACTTAGTGCTGCCTTCCGAGATAATCCATCTTCTTCCATCCAGACAGATGATTAAGTTAGTGAAAAACTCATAACAGCACTTAGCTCTTTGTAGCCTGATTTGTCCAGCGTTGCCATTGACCAAAAAAACAACTAATTTATTAATGAGTTAATAGAAAAGTTCGTAAAAATATCTAGCAACCTTTTTCAACTTCTCCAGATTAATATTTCAGGAAAGTAGGATGATTGTAAAGCTGATTTCATTCCCTTCTTATAATTTGATTGTATCAAACACAATCGTAGATAAACTTCTTCTTTTCCTGGGCAACAGCTTTGAGCACTAATAGTCAATTATTACAGTAATAATTACCACTATTAGTTGAAATTTGCTGATTAATGTCAAGAATAACAAATATTTTGGTTGTTATGTGGTATCCTATTGACATAATCATCATTAAATGAGAAAAACTCTGTGATTATGCTGTTTCATCTGAATACTTCTTTAAGTACTTATTATTAATTAGGGCAAATTTTGACTGGAGTCGAAAGCAACGCAAAGTGTAAGGCAAATAAATAGCAGCCATGATATGTGTTCCAATTTACAGTATATTATTTAAAAATTTCATTCAGTAAATAGAATCATTATTACACACATCTCACGCTGAATGATTACCACATAACCTCGGTATGTTAAAAAACTTGATGGATCACTATTCTTAAACCTTACCTCAATTTTGTAATGCTGCTTTCAATACCGAATATAGGAGATAAAAATATATCCAGCTAAGATAAAGTACTTCAAGACAAAACCAGGATGTTATCTCCTGTCCTGTCCAAGACAGGAAGAGAAACAACAATCATAAGTTCAATTAGGAAGTTGAATATGAAAATGACTCACACTTAGCGGTAGCTACCGCCCTTTCAGGCAGGCCAGGGGTTGACATTCTAGTTTTCTTCTCAAAGTATTTGACTTCTGCTATCGATTGGTTTCAGTTTCAATCGTAAGTTCTTTCAGGAAAAAAGATCCTGACGAAACTAGCTGAAAGTAGCTTTTTTTTTGATACTTGGGACAGGGTCCTGGATTTATGAAATCTGGCATCCAATTAACTACATATTCTTAATAGATTCATATACAATATATATGTTGATGTAAACTTGTTCATAGTTCATACTAGAATCTATCAGAAAACTCAACATTTGTACTGAAACACTCTGTATAACATACTGTATATCCTGTATGTAATGTCATGCCTCGGTATAATACTTTTGGCCCTAAAATGTGAGTGGAAATTTTTGAAAGCACATTGGTCGCTTATAATTTCTGACCTATTTATATTATTCATGTTTCATTGATGGTCATTGATCAATTTCTATACTTGTTTTTCTATTAAAAGTGACGAGGGCCTCGAATGATGACTTATAGTACCATTCCAGAGTTTTGTGAGAAATATCCTCCATTGAAAAAGTTGAAAATTAGTTTTGAACCAACACCGCAAAAACGGTGTTGGTTTATTGTTCGTGTAATGTGATGCGTTCTTCTTCTTAGTGCTGATGTTAACTTATTGAAGTCATAATTCCAAAATGTTATGGTCATTTTTTGTAGAGTTCATGTCAGGAACACGCGGGATGGGAATATGTGTTTTTCAAAAAAAAAAAAAAACACCCAATAATCTATGCCATTAATTGAAAAAATTTATAGCACTTTCAACAATTGAAAACATGAGATGTGAACTTCATATTATATAACCAGTTACATGATAGTATACTTATATTTATTTTTGGATCCATACATTGTTAATTCTCATCATTCATCAAATCGGTGATAATCTGATAAAAACTCATATCACCATCATTTGAATGAAGTACGCCCAAACACATTGAATTATAATGATTCAAATAGATTTACTAGTTCCTAACATATTCATACAATAAATGTGAGTGAAGACAGTTTTTCAATCATAGTTTCCAAAGAAACAATTCGTGGTATTCAATGGGACATCACAAGTTAGAAATTTATCGAGTAACAGCATGCGAATATGAACATATCTCCTATAGTAATCATATATTTATTTCAGTACGTGAGCCACATATCTAAAAGTGAGTGGATGGCCAGGTGTCAGCTTACAATTGCATTTGATATCGTGCTTGGAATCTTTCAAAGATCAATAAAGCCCGATTTCTCATATTTTAATCTATTTTAAAAACAAAATTCAAGATTGGAAGCAAATGATAACAGAATATCATACAGTAGTACGTAACTTCCAACAAATACAAAGATACACACTGAAACTTCACGATTCACATCATACGCAAAACTAGTATCCTTAAACGATATGGGTAGCTTGACTTTAATTTTTGCACATGTATGCTGACTAATGTCAACCAATCAAATAGAGGATAAGACAACACGTAGCTTCAAGCACATGTTTCTACACAGTCAAAATTATTTATGCTCTGTTGTAAGCGTAAGTTTATAGTAAGTTAAAGCATTGAAAGTCAAAATATATGTATGAAATATCCAAAGACGTTCAGAATTATGATAAAAGATGTAAAAAAATTATCTCTAGAATATATCTCAACAGAAACAAAGCTAAAAGTGGCTAAATTCGTACAAGAAGATGTATTGAAATGAGCTCAAAGAATGTGGTAGAAAATAACAAATCTGTTAAATTCTGTGCCAGATTCTAATAAAATTTCCAGCTGATGTGTAAGTAATGTTCAGATTTTGTTCATTTATATAAGGCAAAAACAGTTATGAAGATTGGATAATCATCAAAGACATGAAGAATTATTGAAGTATTAGTTACAACATTTATATACATCAAATATCCTTTGAATACACTAGTACCATGCGATGAAAAATCGCAGAAGTCACTTGTAGACGTAGTTTGAAAAGTGACTCAAGAATACATTCATAGTCGTATGCGGAATTTACGTAGCTCCGCATGCAGATATTCTAAGAATAGAGTGTTAAAAAAGACTTAAAAATATATAAATGTGCTTGATGATGCTGACTAGTAAGTTGAATGAGGAGAGTGGAGGTACGGGATTTCAGTCGAAATATATTTATTCTCATTTCTTCTCTACAGTTTCGACTTCACCTGGATCATCTTCAAAAGTGAAAAGTCCTTCAACAAAAATATTCAAGGGAAAGATGAGAAAAAATTCTTTTTGTAGACTATGCCGATATCGTTCAAACTATGTAACGATAATAACACACGGTCCATTAAATGATATAATATAAGATAGAGAAAAAAAACTAGAACAAAAACTATTTCGTCTTCAGAAAGTAGTAACAATGAGGCCATACCATTCATAAGTTACAATGAATCCATTTCAATGTGGAACATGGAATGTTTATTATTCATTGCTACGAATTTGACAGCAAAATGGAACACATGGAGTAAAATCAACTGAAATATTATGAAGCTCGGTTACATAGTCTATGGTTTATACAGAGTGATCAATAATGATTGTCTGACAGGTGATAGGCAAAAGTTCGCATTATGATCAAAACTATCTTCCTGGAATAAAGTTAGTATAAATTTACTTATTTAGAAAACTACGTTACCGACATTCCAAGAGCACAGTGGCGTATATTTTGCATATTTTATGACGGATTCATCCATAATCTGATTCAGTAAACAAAAAAGTGAGTAAATAGCTGTATTATTGACTGATTATTGAGAATCTATTATTATTCCACCAAATTATTAGGTTAGAATAGTGTTTTCAGAGGAACTGTCATCTGTCACTTGAGGCGGTAAAGAAAAAATCAGAACAAAGCGGCACGGACAATCATTTTTGATCACTCTGTATTAGGCGTAGCTCAATTATCTTAGTAACAATTGTTTCAACGATCGTTGCCTGAGAAATCGAACCACACTTATAGACCGTCAGATAGTCGTAGATTTTAGTGCCCCATTTTGTTTTCTCTGCCTTCAAGAGTTTTGATAAGTATGTGTATTTAGAATATAATAATGCCAAAGTTAAAGCTGGACCGTGTGGCCAACGTAATAATAATTAATTTCAAATTTTCATGAAAAATCCTGTTTTGATCCAATTTTCTCGTTTCTGCCATGCTTACGAAATGAAATTTAAGGAAAAAAGAGTCAGCGAAAAACGATAGGCAGAAGTGATCCACTTGGCCAAGGGTTTGGAATGAGAGCTCGATTATGCAAAAAAATATATCAATTTTTCACGTTTTTCTCGTTTCTGCCGTTTGGCCATATGAAAGTTGATATCATAAGTATCTCGTGAAAACGAATGGCATAAGTTTTTCGAATGGCCAAGTCAAGATATGCACGAAAACATGCAAACTTTCGCAAGATGTTTTCGTGCATATCTTGACTTGGCCATTCGAAAAACTTATGCCATTCGTTTTTACGAGATACTTATGATATCAACTTTCATATGGCCAAACGGCAGAAACAAGAAAAACGTGAAAAATTGATATATTTTTTTGCATAATCGAGCCCTCATTCCAAACCCTTGGCCAAGTGGATCACTTCTGCCTATCGTTTTTCGCTGACTCCTTTTTCCTTAAATTTCATTTCGTAAGCATGGCAGAAACGAGAAAATTGGATCAAAACAGGATTTTTCATGAAAATTTAAAATTAATTATTATTATGTTGGCCACACGGTCCAGCTTTGATTTTGGCATTATTGTACTCTAAATATACATACTTATCCAAACTCTTGAAGGCAGAGAAAACAAAATGGGGCACTCAAATCTTCGACTATCTGACGGTCTATTAGGATGAACTAAAAACTATGCAACTGAGTCTGGCAGAGCTACAAAATAAAAACAATCGAAGAGAATAACAATAATAAATAGATCTATAGAAATTTTACCAATAATGGCTCAATATAAATCATACTAATGGATTAATTCCATATGATCCCTTTTCAATTAGACGTTCTAATCTATTGCTGTCTTATTCGTGATCCTAGATATGAAATATCTCATGTACAACATCAAAATAACATCACTGTGTGCTATTCACTCTGATATTTTGACAATAATGTAATAGCTCGTATACTATTAATAACTTTTCAACAAGATTCTATGAGGAAAAACAGAAGAGCAATATTAATAAGTATAAATTTTCCCATAAATTGATACATCAATATTTGTAAAGGAAAATTTCATTATTTGGAAAAATATTTCATGAGCAATGATGATTTTATGAACTGTATCTCAAATGTTGGAATACCTTAAAGTTGTGTACGTGGAAATGAAAATTAGAGTAAAAGAGATGGCCTCTGAAAGTTTGTAAGTCCAACAACTAGTAAAATCCCTCCATGATATCACAATTATAAGGATTAGTGATAAATCCTGGGTCTTAACAATGACATTTTCATGCCTTACGTTACACAATACATTAAAGAACGTATTAAAACGGTCGACAAAGCTTCAGACAATAAAAACAGGACAAAGTATGGAGAAATGAATGAATATGTTTAATTATAAAAATATGAATTCGTTAACGGAGAGTACTAAACCAATTCGATTGATAGAGGACAAGAAGATCAAGTCGGTTTAATGGCAATGATAAAGCAGTAGGTATTAAGATCTTCCAAATCCACACCTTTACAAAGTCAAATAAACAAAAAAGCTCTATAAACTGGATGTATGGGCAGGCTTTTAACGATTCAAATGGTAAGGCCTCTTGCATAGATAGAAATTTAAGTAGAGTGAACTATTTGGGACAATCAATCCAGAAAGCACTTCTAGTAATTGGCAATTCAATTATCAGTGATCTAATGTAATTCCAATTGATTCAATTTTGTATATTATATTCCTACTAACATTGAATAGATAATCATTTCGCTTACTGAAAGAGATCCATAAAGAATGCTCCATAAGTTGGAAAAGTTATCCCTATGTTCACTTATGAAGGAACTAAGTACATGGCTGCCAATCATTTCGATTGTACTTATGACAATCAAACATATTCCATAGAAAAAAGCTTCTGGTATACCATCTTGATTCTCTGAGGAGCTCAAACTATGAGGAAACTCCCACTTCTGAACAAGCTATATTTTTTTCATACTTGTACTAAGTGTACTAAATACCATGTGAAGTTATTCATCTCAAGAAACAGAATAATAAAGGATAATAATCTGTTTCAATATTGAAATTGTCAAAATAAGATTGGATATTGGTGAGGATTATCTCCAAACCTCCCAACAACCCAACTGTAGGATTTTGGGCAGACTTTGGAATTACCGTTGATTACGTAGCTCATTTGTATGCTGTATAACCAATCTTAGATTCTTACTTGGATATTTAGGGATTGTGTTCGAACACTAATATTAATTGTATATTGTATTCTGATTTTGATATTTCCCACAATTAATAGGGAACACGTCCATAGTTATCTATTCGCTCCGTGCGCGACCGCAGCGCCATTTGATGTATGAACTTGAGGAGGATATTTGACGTATATGTACATTGTGATCTAAGAAGATAAAATGTGATATTTTGGTGTCAATAAGAGTATATACGGATATTCTAAGCAAGTGAAAAGTTTTATTCATCATTATTATACGTTTCTCATAAGTTCGGCTGACATTAGAGTAACTATGATCAATGAAAAAATAGATTGAAGCTCGATGAAAGTTTGGTTAAGTAATGGCATAATATATAAAAATGATCATAAAATAATATCATGGAATGAAAACGTATAGAATGAATTAAATAGTCATTCCTTAACTAATGTTGCAGTTCTATGTCAAGTTATAAATCAATAATACTCGTAGATTCACGAATTATGAACAAAATCGCAATGGGTTTGTCGTCCTCATGAATCGATGCGTTTTTAACAATTTTTTATGGATTCATAGATCTGTAGAATTAATGAATTCTCACAGAATTACAATATGAATTGTTATATATTTGTGAAATCAAAATGACAAATTCAGAATGTCCAAAATTGATTAAAGTATTGTAGGTGAGCTTCAAAATATCCTCGAGATGTTTAAAATACTGATAAATCCTACTGATGGACTTATATTATTACTCGATTATTACTATCGCTTTCACTGGATAGATATATTCATTTCGAGGTTCATTTTTTCTCCTTAATCAATCCTAAATCATTTGTCGTTGATTATAACTCTTCATGCCATTGATACTGATGGACAATTAAATAGTTATATTATAATATTAGCATATATTCATTCTCCTGCTTAGAGCTGAACTTTCACTAACTTTTTAAGTTTTGTAAATTAAAAGGAATATTGAAGAAACAAAGATAGGACACGACTCCTCTTCAGATTTTTGCCTCCAATGAATGATCACTCAAATGTAATCATGTAATTTAGGATACCACAGCGATCCATTAACACTTAATAAAAAATCATTAATAAATTTTATTGAACCAGATTTATGCACGATTATATTATTTGATGATATACAGGTATGGGACAATTTTTTGGTAATAAAACAATAATCACAGAGTCTGAAGAAGAAAAATTTGAGAAAATATATATGACAAAATGTTTAGCGCCAAAAAATACAAAATTTTTGATAACTTTTGAGAAAAATAATTAATGGTCCATAAGCACCTGTGACCTCTCTGAAGTCTGCTATTTCCAATGTTATTCTTATCACAGAAATAAAGATTATGGTAGTACGTATTTTTTCCTTCTCACTGCAGCTATCAATTTATTTCTTTGATTTACTTTTCATTTTGCAACGGGAAATTTATAAAATTTTCATCCGTTGTTTTCTCTAGTATTTTTGCAGTTTGCAACACTGCAACACCGACCTCTCATTTTATTTGTTTTCTTGAAAAACTGCAATCAATACGTGCATTTCCTATATTAGAAATATACAAAAGGGCCTCCTGAAGTGCCTAAATCATCCGCTGCTAGCGCTAGCGACGATTTTACTTCCCCTCCCTTGGCTTCGCACGCTCCCAATATGAACTGAGCGAGGGTATAATTGGGATCTGGGATAACGTGATAGATCGAGAGCTGGTGAACATTTTTGGGTAGGTAATTTAGATACTGTTAGAAGCTCATTGGTCCATTTAGCTCCGCTATCCTTCAGCTAGGTCTCGGTTTTGATGTCCCGACACTATAAAAGAAGTATTATACAAATTTTCACGGTGCCTCACACAATTACCCAAAAATGTCTACCAGCTCTCGGTCTATAGATAGTTTTGGTTGCCAGATAAATTAATTGGAGCCTAATATCCATAGATACTGAATTATAAGCAAACAATTGAACTGCACGTAAAGTTGTTACAAATATCAACCTTAGGTGAAGTAACAGTTGATACCGGTGGTCCAAAGTGGTGGAGCATCACTCAAGTGATCTTAACTAAACGCAAGCTTCCTGCGCTCAAATTTCAGACGATTTTTCCACCATAATATCAATCATGTTATAGTGCTGAACTTCTTCTAATAAGTCACAAGTGGTCGCAAGTCGCATCTCAATCAGATTTTGCACATTGATGATAAAAACAAAATAAACGCATGAGAAAATAATGATTGATCAAATAAATTTGCATGATCGGGTATAAGATGATATGAAATATACATCTAAAGAGTCTAAAGCACTTATAGAGCTACCAAAAACACTCGAATCGCTCAGAGATTTACCAAGCCACTCTTGCAACAAGGAGTGATTTTTTACACTTTCATATTGAGCAACTATTTGACTCTTTATATGCACATACATCATCTAGTATCAATTTGCAAATTGTGGAACAAATCGTATAGGTGATAGGATATCTAGCAAATTTGAGTATACTGTTAATCATAGATAAAATATCAAATTAATACCTAATATCATTATTAATAGCCAACATTATTGTGTACAATTATAACTATAACGACTATCTTCTAGATCAATGAACAGTGATAGTTAAAATCAAAGATCATCACTGAACAAATACAGATTTCGAATAATTTAGCAATAATAATAAACTCCATGATTATATGGTTCTGATCTTGCACTATTCTAGATTTTATTGCAAGGAATGATAAAGTCAGTGACGGTTCATTGAGCTGAGAAAAGAAGATTCACTTCTAAATGCAATGCGTTTTGTATATTCATCTGATAGATCAACTTCTATCATAAAAGGTGAACATCTTCGCCTCAAGGCAAATAATCCCAATAATAAACCATACTAGACTTTTGATAATAATTTAGTTCTATGCTGAATTATCCCCCGTAAGTTCTTATAATTCTTCTTTTCTTGAACAGTCATCATTCCAGATAGATATTTATTTGCTATTCGCTACAATCAGTCAAATACAGAAGGAATCATCAAAAAAAGAGCAAATGAATATTGGAACAAAATACAGAATTAATGTAAATACATTTATTGTTCCATGTTGTTGTAATAACATGCGTATGAATAATTAAAATTTAATCTATTTATGAGATGTGTTTTTCGCTTGCATGAATATAAGTATAGATATTTCAACTCACCAATAAGGTAATCTACCATGTAAGTTTTAATGCAAAGATAGAAAAATATATTCCCAACATATTCAATTGAATGTATTCAAAAAATTTAAATTAAAAGACAAAGGGCCAACTTCAGCGCGGCTCATTGACTGAAGAAGTTTCACCAATTGCCATGTATGTTCTCTATCTTTGTCTCATTCAATTATTATTCTAACATACATTCATCTTTGTTTATGATACTTTGATAAAGCTTCCTCAAGAGAGGTGAATCTGAGCAAATGTGTTTCACAAGACTCAAATTTGAAGCTCTCTTCTCAGATTTGAATAGTTTTGGAACAAATTGTCGAGTGTTAAAATTCAAATTCAAATTAGACTGTCTAGAAAGTGTCAATTTTGTGATGTCCACCTTATTTTTCTACATGTCAATGTGACAGCGTAAATATCAGTGAGGCCTGAGTTTCACACGTCCTATGATTCTCAAAAAATAATGAAAGCTTGTAATTTTATGGATAATGAATGAAGCAGTCCGAAGTTCAAGTAGTTATTTTTCGTCCTAGTAATGCAATTTGATATTGATAAAAAAGTTTCTTTGATATTTACTGGTAGAACTGAGAAATTGTTAGTTCGTATCGTCTGCCTTCGGTGTATATTACGACAAATAGTACCAAAGTTACTATCACTTAAAATTCTTTGTAACATTCAAATAACAGTTTCAAATTAGCTAGGGTCTTTTATATTTATGTAATATTGATGGAAACGCATCAATTTTTGTAGTGAAAATTTGTTCGAAGGAATTAAAAAATCATCGGAATTTCATTTGTGAGTTACATTATTATACCCGCAAGACTTAACAGCACACAATTATAGAGTTATCTCCGTTTAGCCTAATAAGTCTTTCAGAAGGCTACTTCCTTGAAAATCGGAGAAATTCAGAGAATATTCAATGAAATCAGAGAACTTGTCCATCCCAAAAATCCGAACTAATTTCTATGCTTCTATCGTATTTTCACAGTGAAGTCGTCATCGTATTCCACATTCACTTTATTCATTTTTTTTACTATATCAGCAGAACGTTGTACCTCCACATACACCGATAGCTGGATACACAAAATTCATGATAATCCGAATCTTCATTCTACGACTTTTCCAGCGAAAAGCACACCAAATGATAACAGCTACCAAATCAAACTAGAGGCTGGTACCACGAGCTTTGTTTTTGGCTCTAGTAGGAGCGTTATGCCAAGAACTGTTTTAGGGCAATTAAAATTTTCTTGATCTCTTTAAAAAATAATTTATAAGTCCACGTTACGGAAAATACATTTTTCTACAATATTTCACTTTTTATATTGCTATTAAAAAATTCAGGAACATTCATATTACTTGAAACTCTTCTTAAAACAACACTCTTATTATAGCCAAAAACAGAGCTTAGGGTACCAGCCAGAGTGTTTGTAATCCGTAGCCGGTTTTTTCTCATGTGTTTAGGCAAAGACAATCATGCTTATTCATTGCTGATCAAATCGCTTTCGAATAAACTTACACTAACTGTAATTATACAGGATAAATTCAATCAAAAATTGGATCAGCGGATTGTTAACCATGAATTGATGTTATCGGCCCAAAAGATTCTATAAGTCAACTGCTTTTCAATACAAACAACCCATATACTCTCAGGTCCCTATCAATAGAATCTAATATATTGAACGCACACCTACCGATTGGGCAAAAATATAATAAACAACACATGTCTATCTTCCAGATTTTCAGATTGTAAATCCTCAATGTCCAAATTTTCTCAAAATATTTGGAAAGTCATCATCAGTTAAAACAAATGGTCGGAAAGAGAGCCAAAAAATGTTCATCCAAATTCAAATTTGTTCGGGGACATGTCAAAGACTTCGAGACATGGGGCAAGCTTTTTCAGATTCCTAATTTATAGTTAACAAATTGAATGCAGAAGTGTCTCCACGTCAAAGATTTGACCAATCTTGAAATATGTTACCAGGAAGTTGAATATATTCCTGAATAACTCCAAAAAGAATGCATAGAGTATTATTGATGAAATTTGATGTAAAGATCACATTTTCTCAACAAATAGTTGAACATAAGTACGTTTTTCTAATGACCTGCTTTTGCTGGGTTCTTTTCAATCTCTATGTATATGTGGCCTATAAATAGGCCATTTGAACAAGATTCTCGAATTACTTCTAGAAGGAGTCTATTTTAGTTTCAATAATTCAATGCAGAAATAATTTTCTCTTGAATTTATTCAAGAAGTAGGAAAAGATGTGAAACTTTTTCAATTGAAGATACTCGTAGTTTGACGCAAAAATGTTCAGATGAGATAGCTCATTTCTTTTTAGGTTTTTTTGAGGTAAAAACTATGGACAGAGCAATCTCATCCTTTATAAAGCGGTTAAAGATTCATTTGAAGTCCATGTTTTCTAAATTCCGTTAGATAATTTCATCTAGAGAAATGTAATATCAGATCTTAGAATACAGTAATTTTATAGTATCAATAACTGTAATTATATTACCAACAATAAGTTGCAGCTTAATATGATGAGATACATGAAGTGCAATATAAAATAATATAACAATGGATATAGATTACTCAGTTAAAAATTCAGATTCCATACATCTCAACGATTCAAAATCCACTCTTGGTGCTACGAAATCGTGTTTTGATCTTGAAGTCATCTCTTGTTTCAATGTCGATTATTTGTATTATGAAGTCGATTACTGTTCTTCAAAAGTTCAAATTTATTCTCACATATTATTTTTTACGTTTGAAATAAATTGAATCTGTCCAGAAATTCATAAGCCGTTTCTCAAAGAAGTTTTAGCAAATTTACAACCACAGATCAGTGATTCTTATTTCAAATTAATTGATTCACTAAAGAATCATGATCTACTATAGATGTCTCATGCTTCTAAAAAATTGTTTCATATGGAGTCCTTCATAATAGATTCATGAAGAATCACATATCCAAAATTGATGATTAGCTTGAACTTATTCGATAATCAGACTAATTTTGAACCCTTTTGAAGGGTAGCAAGAGATTTATGATTATTTAGTCTCGACTAATACTTTTTGACTTTCATTCAAAATTTCATCAGCCCGGCTGACTCCAATCTGCTCCTACCAGTTATTCTGATTCGAAATTGGAATAACTCCAGAAGCTAGACAGACTTCAAATATCTTCAAATCTTTGGCCCAGTTCTCAAAAATTGACAACACCCACTATGCGTTTGGTTTTCCATTTCAAAAACAGTAGGTCAAAGAAATTCCGTGGATAGCAATATCACAAAATTTTATGATACAGTCATGCTTTTTTTACAGGCTTCGTCTCGGTTCTGCAAGTCTAATTTTAGTCTCATCTCGTCATTACAATTCAAATTTTTGATCATGCCGTCATTATAAATGGAGTTTTGGGCTTTGGTTTGCTATTATAGATATGATTTCAATTTGAATTTTGCGAAAAGTGCGAAGCCTCAGAAATGACTGGAAGACTGAAACCAGTTCTGACCATCATGGGAACTTTTATATCATATTTTTTCAAGCTGTTGAAAAGCGCTACTTCATCAACATTATTGCGTTAGTAGTTTTCCCAACTTTATGAGAACCGCTCTTTTTCTTAAGCTCAAACTAACGAAGAATGTTTTTTCTATTATTATTTATCACTAAGTAGTCATATCAGCAAAAAATAATTTTCCTCTTCTGAAAAAATAGTATTGTTGCAGAAAGCTTTCCGAATGTTACTTATCTAGATGAAATATGTCGTCTTTTGAAATATTTTGGTCACTTTCATTCATAAAAATATTCCTCTAGTATACGTTATGTTCAAATAGAAGTAACTTTCGTGTTGCACTTATGCAGCACCTTTTCATTTATTGTCACACTGAATGTATCATTTATCACTTAGGTAAGTGTTCACATACCTCTGAATCAGCGTTGACTTGACTGGTGTAGCGCATCAGCAACAGCAGCGCCAGGGCGAGAAACACCCCTCGCACACCCCACGCACTCATAACTCTAAACTCAACAGCAAATAAATCAACAATCAACTGAACTACGTCGAGAACTCAAATTATCATCTTCCCTTGGCGGACCGCATGCGATTGTAACTTAACTCTTTCTCACTAAAGTGTCCGCTCACTACAACGTTGCAGCAGCGAATGCCGGCAAAACTTTTGAAACTTCTCGGGAACACATCACATGTGTATCTCGCTTTATGTGTCTTGAAACTCGCGCGCGCGCAGAGGCGCAAAGTGCGGCAAGGGACGATTTCATAACGTCACTTTATTGGAGCAACGAACACGTGTTCACGGAAACTGGAGTATTTTCAGTGTTTTCATGAAAATTCGCGCGCGATTTCACTCGATTGCTTGGCGGAAGAAAAAAACATTAGTTTGTGTGAAAATTAACGGGTAATTTCGATTTTTTTGTACAGAAATGTGCACAGAAAATTATTTTCGTATAAATGGGATCATAACTGATTTTTTTGATACGAAAGTTGAGTAATAATTGCTTGCTGAATTTGGATATTCAGGCGATGCTATTGAAGTTTGAAATATTAATTGGGAAATCTATGACATAATCGTGTAGCTCATATTCTATTCTATAATTATTACACCATGTCTAGGTGTGAGGATTTTGTATTATATTCTATGCTTCACATTCAAATGACTATGTGAGAAGACTACAATGTTGACAGTCTCAGAGGACTGATCACAAATTCAAGAAATTTTTTGTAATACTAATTTTGAAAATAGTAGCAACATCTGTCGAAAAGATACATTTCGCTGAAGTTTTGATGGACTTGAATAAATATTTCACCTTGGAAACTATAAATTATTATGCCAGAATATTATAAGGTCAAGTTCAATTGCTCGCAGATAACATCCTTCAGTCTTATCCTTCCATATCTCAGAATATCTTATGTAGTACACAAATTATGAGAGACGAAAATTGGGAAGAATAAACAATGCTGCACATTTATGAGGAGCTATCATGGAGATAGTTCTCTCTAAGCTTTTCATAGGTCTATGATGACCAAGGAAAAAATAAATTGATTTTGATATACTTGATAGATGGATACTATATTACTCAGTCTAATACAGATTGTAGAGTGACGTGATCAGGGGATTGGCGGAATGTTAGTGTCTCAAATCCCAGAGATATCCTCTTCTTTCCTCAGGCAGATCATAATTATTGGACGCCGAATTTAGCATGAGTGAAGAACAATTTTGTTTGTGATAAATAGTTTTATTTGTAATGCAGTAAGTTCAAATTATCAAAATCATTCCGAAATCCCAGAGATTTTCACATAGCTATTTGCATAATCTTCAAGGAAATCTGGTGAACTTTGAATATGCCTTAAACACACCGAACGTGCAAATTGGGTTGTGTCATGAAAATAAAGTTGTAATTTTATATTATTTTTTTAATATATAATATCAAACTATAAGTTTGAGAACTATTCTTATAATTTATGATTGAGTATATTAATCATAATTAATATTTGAAGTTTAATGAATTTTGAATAAATGGAAGAAGAGTTAAAACGCTTTCTAATTGGTCCGACATTTATGTGACGTCATAATCCAGTAGTTATATACTCAGGTGAGGTTTTCTTGTATATCGTCAATTTTTTATTGGAAAAACCATTTTTATATAAGCAATGTGTCTGAAAGATGATTTAACGAAAGCTAATTCAAGTAATATACCAGAAGTTAATCCATTCATGATTTATGAATACATAGTGGGGAATGAAAAATTTAATACTCTAGAAGTACGAGGTATTAAGTTATCAATGTGAGCAATTTTTTGAAACTATTTTCCGAATATGCAAATGCTGTTACATCTTTTTGTATAAATCCAGTCGAGAATCATTTTGTGATAATGCTATACTCTTGGCTAATCTTGACAGCTCAGAACACGCGTGCCATCTAGCGGCGATGAGACTAAACTCTTAGGTAAGAGATATGATAACGGGACTGAAATGTCTGTCTTGATTTGAAAACATCGAGTGTATACAAAGAAGAAAAATATTGATATTAACCTGTAGATTTGAAGGAGTTGAATCCAATTGCTTCCGCCAAAAAAGTTTGCCCAAAGGAAATTAATTGAGTCCAAAATCGATTGCCTGAAGATTCCAAATTTTACGTATTTTTTTTGAGAAACTTTTCGTCTTCTTATCTTATTATTAAATACTACCATCGAGAAATTCATAGAGAAGAAATAAATTGGTCTATAGTTTTCATGTTGATAATTTCGGAGAAATAATTGGCGATGCATGTAAAAAAATCATTGGAGTTGTATTACGCGAAATTTCAGGCGTTCACACTGGGAAGAACAAACTAGAAAACGTTCAATCCAGTTGTGAAGGCTCATACTTTTTTCAATAGTATTGTAGATAATAGCAGAAGTTCATTTTCTGTTGTTTAGAATTGTATAACTTGATTTTTAAAATCTATCATTGTTTTTTGGATAATTTTTCGTATGGATTAATGAAGATCGAATAATGAAAATTGCCAATTGTAACTGTGAGACAGAAAAAGGATATTGCAAGCACGCTGCAGCAATTTATATCTATGTGAACATCAAAAATACTTTCTCTAAGACGGATACACAAATGATATGGAATCGTCACCATCAAAATCAACTTGTTATGCGATATGCAAGGGCTGCAAAGTTAATGATCTTTTTCCAATTGCAAAACGAGTCAAACTTTCTCTAAAAATAGAAAGAAATTATAATGAAAAATTGAATGTTGATATAAAAAGTATATTGAATCAAAATTTATATGAAAAACATAAAAGAGTATACATTATACCAATAATTAGATACATTTCTGTCATCAACAATTGAATATTTCAATACTTAATTCATTCGACGAACCGGAAGAGCCCATTTCTTTTTGTGATATTTTTTTCTATTCTCGATTTAGAAAAGGGTACAAAATCAAGTCACGATTTTTATTTTCGGTCTTTTGACAACCAGGTACGCAACAACTACGACCTGTCCTTTATTTTTTTCACTCATGGTTCTCAACAATTAAATTATTTGATATAATACATCAATTGTTGCCTGCTTGAAGCGTGACAGCGAGTAAGTCAAATTTCATTTATAACCTACGAATTTCTAAAATCTGCCGCATCGAGGCGCTACTTACTCCATTAGCCAAGCGTATAGGATAGGTTATGTGTGTATTCAACGCGAAAATAAAACTTGTATTGTGAAAGGAGAAATCACTCCTGGATACCTATTCTATAATTTTTCATGACTTTCCACCCACTTTGGGTGATATATTAATGACGTCATATCACCTTCCACCGTTGAAGCATCTGAAGGTACTCGTACTTGCTCAAGTTTCTGGTTATATTCATTTATGTTGATACATCACATACCTATAGTTTGGAAATTTGTCAGATACTATAAATATGAACAATATAATGATTATTCATATTCTACAGTATTTATCAATAAGAATCAAAATATGGCTGCGTAATATTTACAGTTATTCAATTTTGACTTATTGCATTCGTAACGTATGTAAGATTTCAAATTGATATTTGCTTACAATTATTAGGAATTCTCATCTTATGTTGAGTTTATGCAGAAGAATTTTGTGTACTATAGCCCACAACTAAATATCAAATCCATCTCAAAATCAAATATGAAACACCATAACCTCAAACGTCAAAATATCACCGTTGATAACAATCTATTAAAACCTCTCTGCTTACAAAAATCTTATCAGGACATTATTTTTGTGTGTTAGGATGAAAATGGACAAAACAACATCTATATAATTTTTTTTCTGATATAATTCTTGCAATAACGTTCAGTAATTAGTCTAAGTAAAAAGATAATCTGTACTCTGAGCACCGAAGTGACGTCATATGTACGTCTACAGCACTAGATAACCATAGCTGACTCGTCCTTCATCTTGGAGCCCACTGAAAAATCTGTGAAACGTTTAATACCCTTATTTCTATTATTTTGTGTTAATTATGTAGGTTTCTAGATGAATAATAACAAGATTAAAATAGCAGGCAGTTGTGCATCTTGTTCTTTAAGAATTTTATCTGCTCGCATTAATTTTCTACACAAAATCTGTGAATATTTAGTATTCAAATTATGAAGTTGAAGTAGGTGGTATGGTGATTACTTGCTTCTTGTATTTTCTTTGTTAGCTCATTTGGAATTGTAGCTGGTGGTTTCATTTTTGTTTGAAATTTCAAAATTCCTTATTCCCCAACCTCTCACAACAGTGTAGTGCTCTAACAAATAGTTTGCAATATTGCAAAACTTCGAGAAATTATGACAATTTAATAGCAAATCATTAAGAATATTACTGAAGGACAAACATTTTTGCAATAATGCTGACATTTACTCTGAATGATGCATTCAGCCTCTTACAATCGAATAGTTAAACTCAAAATTCAAATTGAGGTTGAGTAACTCGAAATATATTTCTCCACATTCAAATGATGTATTGAGAAATAAAAATTACTCATCTGTAGAATCAGAACTCGTATCTTGAATGAATAATACAACTGGGCCCAGAGCAGCCCGTCATTTGCAATTATTTTACTAAATTATAATAAACTTCGTACATCGGTAAACGGCAGACAACTGACTGTGGGCTCCAAAATGGCGGACGAGTCTGCTGTGCTTTATCTAGTGCTATATGTACATCGATTGGGCTCGGGCGTTTACGGCAATATCTGACGTACTCAAAACTTGAGGCTTTTAATTTATTAATAAAAAATGTAATGTTTATCAGAAAATTGTGTAAAAAATAATCACAATACAAAATTGATTAAACATTCATATGGTATTATTACTTTATATACGTGATAGAACCCAATTATGGCAATTAGGATATGAATTCACATTCACGGTTTGAAGCAAGCTTCTTTTTTCCAGCCTAATTGAAGTACCTTCTCATTTCCCAATTGGAGAAATATTATTGTATGCAGTTTTCAATTAAATTGTTAATGTTGATATAATCGAAATATACTAACATGCAAATCATGAAGTATTCAGAGTTTCTTGGTAAAACTAAAACTACTGGCTCAATCATAAAAATGTTTTACCTGAATTTCACTGCATAATTGAAATTTAAGTAGATTTTTCCTCTAAATCATAGGATCATAATTGAAGATAGCGAAATTTTCACAAGTGATTGACTCAATGGTCGATAGAAAACTTCACCACTTTTATCTAACGACAATATTATTCGATTCGAAGATAAAAGAGATCGGTACTGTAATTCCGAAATGAAAGTAGCTATCTGTATTTGAATTAGAGGTGCAAATGGTAGAGTTGTATCGTGGACAAAACATTTTTTTCCCTCTTCGTCCTAATGTAACACCATCCTCTCATCAATTTTACATGAATATTAATTCATATAACAAAGATGTAAGAATGGGTTTTGTAGCTCAGTTTGAGTTTGCTGATTGAGGCAAACAATCAGAAGACGTATACAGAAATTCTCTAACCATCCTTGTTCTTGCAAATAAAATACCGAGTGCATTTTTTTCCAAATGTTAATTTGACAATGAAAACATAGCTCAAAAAGTACCGTTACTTCATCACTTGAATACCTAGTACAAGTACTGACCATAAGATATTCAAGTTCAAGTATCATGTTTCAGGATTTTGTGTTTGCTAATGTCCCAAGACCAAGTACAGTGTACCGCGCAGTATCACTGAATTTTACAAATACTCTTGGAGTTCTTTGTGCTGAGAAATATCGAAATTAGTGATTGTGAGATCAAATGATAAAGAAACAATAATTGAACCATGGATTTTGATTCAAAATTTAAAAAGATATTGAATTCCCTATGAACGATCTATTCTTTGGAAAACTACTTTTGATTTTATATTTTGTGAATTTTTTGAAACTTTGACGTTTCGATCCTTTGACCACGGATATTTTTCAGGAAACAATTGTACAAAAATAGAATAAGGCAAGTAACTAGATACTAAAAATATACTAGATGTAATAACGTGGATATCACATCTAAATAAAAAGAATAGAATCCTCTGGCTTGAGGAAAGATACACAATTTTATGAAGATGTTTTTTATTCAACAAAATTCTAGAAAGTGCGTAGATTATTGACGTATTTCTTATTTAGACAAAAATAATACATTCGAATTACATATGTATGGAATTTAAACTTTTGGATCAGCTTTTATTACAACCGATTTATTAAAACCAGCATCACTCATAAAGTTTCACTACGGGACGTTCATTATAGTAGCAAAGGCAAAGATCCTTCTCACTGGGGCAGATGATGGTGAGCAAGTCTTGTGTCGCATGGAAATCTTTTTACTTACTTGTACAATGTACAAGTAATGTAAAACCGGCAGGACTCACATTTCGAGATTTTCATGGGAATATTCGCTTTGAACATCCCTTAATCAATTTCGACAATTCTCGGTTCGACATCGGTACGTATGTATGTGTGTATGTACGTACGTAACTCGCGAATCTCAACACCCGTCGAACGTATAATGTTGGAATTTTGTATTCAGGACTAGCCTGGGGTCTTATTGTGCACCTCGCATTATTGTTGCAATCTTCTGTACCGGGTCCGGAAGTGCACTTTATTTAAAGTTTTTTTCGAATTTTTCGCATAAATCCAGAATGATCGACCATAGGATACTGAAATTCAGTATTTGAGATGATTGAAGCATCCAAACAGATACCTTGTATATTTTATCAATCGGTCATGCTGGAAGTGCACTTTACTCGAAACACTTTTTGAATTTATTTTCCGCATAAATAAAAAACGATTGACTTTTCGAACTTTCCGCATAAATCCAAGAAAATCAGTCGTAGAATATTGAGATTTTGTATCAAGCAGTTTTGTGATATCATTTTGTATACCTTGCATTATGACTGAAATCGTCTGTACCGGAAGTGCACATTACTCGAAACATTTTTTGAATTTATTTTCCGTATAAATCAAAAACGATTGAACGTAGAATGTTAGAATTTGGTATTAGAGACAATAGTATCGTCTGAAGATGCTCATATCTTATTTTCATTGAGATTGACTGAGCCGGAAGTGCATTGTACTTGACAATTTTCCGGAATTTCTTGCATGATTATGATACGACCGGCTGTAGAACATCGAAATTTGATATTTCAGTTCGCTGTAGCCTCTGAATAATTTCCTATCATTTTCTTAGCAATCGACTCAACTGAAAGTCCAATTCAGCTGGAATTCTTTTCCAATTTTGAGCCAAAAATCAGAGCTGCTGGGCGTAGAATCTCTGAAATCAGTATTTAGGAATGTTGAAGCATAAGAATGATAACCTACTGTTTCCAAAGCAACCGACTGGGCCGAAAGCACACGTCACTTAACAGATTCTCAATTTTTTTTCAATGAATTCGAAACGATTAGTCATGTAACGATGTAATTTTGTGTTCAATTATTATCGTACCATTTAATGCGAAAAATTTATCTTATGATGTGGAAGTAAATCACGTGATGTCCACGTTAGAGTTTTTATTATTGAGTAAGCATGCAGCATATCTAATTCACATTTGGTATCTAACGAATATGTTAGTTACTCTAATTTTGCAGCTAATTGTAGGAATAATTAGCAGGATTAGGAATGTTTATAGGTGCTATTATCTATCTGTGTCTATTAGAATCCAAATGTATCAATCTCCATTCTCAAAATTCATTCCAGTGAATTGGCTAAAAAAGAGCATGGAATATTATATATCTATTGCTTTTATTGATTATATTTAGTTGATTCAACATTTTCATTCATCAAATCAGAATTATTAGAAGTAAATGCCAAAAGTAATATTTGAATTGCATATTTATCATCGATAGAGCAAAAATATCAACTTTAAATTCACGGATGAAAACTTGTCGATGTTGAAGATTAGATTGCAATATAAATATATTCCTATGTATAATAGTTAAAAATAAGCTTCAGTATGATAATACGAACATTTACTATGTGAAACTGATAGATACTGTTAGAGTTTAATGAAATAGAGAACGATAATATTTTTATTCATACAAGGTCATACAATGTCAATATATTTTTGTTTTTTTATATTATTATATTTTGTCAACTGACTTGATCTTCGTATCTGCCGAATTATCTAGCCGAGTAGGTCAATCTTCAACACTTCCCCTCGAGGCGCATTGAGGCTCGATGCTTGATGCGAGTCCTAGTAGATCAACGCAGTTTGTATGTTTCGATTTCGTTAATCCTTTTGTCAGGATATCAGCTAGCATCTCTTCGGACGGGACGTACTCTGTTTTGATTTCATGGTCTTTCAAGGCATTGTGGACTAAATGGTGGCGTAAATCTATATGTTCTTTTCTAGCATGGAACATAGAATTATTAGTTAATTTTAACGCACCTATGTTGTCATCAAAAACAGTGACGTGAGCCAGGTTTTCAAATCCCAGCTCTCGTAAAAAATTGGAGAGGTAGATGGCTTCCTTTGTCACTTCTGTCAGTGCCATGTACTCTGCCTCAGTCGAAGACAGGGCAACAGTCCTCTGTTTCTTCGATTCCCAGGATATGGGTCCGTTGCATAGTATGGTTGTATAACCAGTATACGAGCGTCTATCTTCAATACAACCACCCCAATCGGCGTCAGAAAAAGCCCTAATAGGTTCAGTACAATGACTGAAAGTCAATTCCAGATCTCTTGTTCCTCTTAGATAACGAAGAGCTCTTTTGGCTGCTGTCCAATGGACTTTGTTATAGCAATCGTTAAATTAACTCAAATAGCTTACAGCGAAACTTATATCTGGACGTGTGGCTACGGCTAAGTACATCAATCCGCCGATCAACTGCCGATATGGAAGGTATTCGTCTTTTTCAGTTCGAGATTCTTTTGGTTTGGTCAACTTGAGTCCAGGTTCCAAAGGCGTACCAATGGATTTACACTCTGACATACCAAATTTATCTAGAAGATCATCTATGTAACCTTTTTGGCTGAGAGAGATCTTATCATCAGTTTGGGTAAATTATAATATCCTACTTGACCCAAATATTTAATTTTAAATGCTTCAAAAAGTTTCTTCTCTAAAATTTTAACATTTTCTTCATTTTTCGAGATAACCAAAATATCATCAACGTATACAGCGACAAGAGTTGCTTGTTCGCCCTTATTAATGTGATACACGCAAGGGTCAGAAATTGTAGGTTCACCTCCCAATCTTTTGAATGTTTCTTAAAGTTTTTTATACCAGCTTCTACCTGCTTGACGTAAACCATATAACGACTTCTTCAACAGGCATACTTTGTCGCCGGTTTTTGATTCTCGAAGCATTTTCAAACAAATATTCTTCATTTCACTGTTGTCTTTTTCACAGTCTACTATCCTTTGTAGAATATTGTTGAAAAGTTGAGGGGGATTCATAAATATTTGTTCTTCGAGCTCTCCATTCAGATAAGCTGTTGCCACATCAAACTGGTGAATTTTCATTTGATGGCGCACTGCAAGAGCAATCAACAATCAAATTGAACTTAATCGGGCGACAGGAGCGAAGGTTTCATTAAAATGAATTCCTGGATTTTGAGAGAAACCTTGCGCTACGAGGCGAGCTTTTCTTCGCTCTAAAGTTCCGTCCGCATTGAATTTATTTCGCAGAACGATACGACTGCCAATTACTTCACTATTGCTAGGACGATCAACCAATTGCCATGTATTATTTGAAATAATGGATTTTATTTCATCCATCATTGCTTCGTACTATTGTTCCGTATCAGGACCAGATAAAGCTTGATTTATGGATATTTCGGTTATAAAAACTTGATTATCCTCTACTTTATCAACTTCTTCAACTTCTTCTATTTCATTTGGTATTTGATATCGCAGACGAGGTCTTCCCCTCAAACCAGTAAGAATTCGAGTTGGTCGACCACGACCTCTTCTGATAACATGTTCAGTAATTTCGTTTACGCACAACTGATACAAAATTGTTTGTTTACAACTTAGTTACCATGGTGGTAACTTCTACTTTACGCCCGTCGGGCGGTAAAAAAATTTACCGCCCGTTGGGCTGTAAACTAGAGAATTGGCCACCAGTATTATTATTAAAATAAGAAAACTACCAACAGAATTTTGTTGACATATAAACAAAATCAATTGTTTAACACATGACATGTTTCTTGTTACCATACGCCACCTTATAATTTTGAAGTAATAAATATTTTTGCGTGTTCTCAAAAACTAATTACTTACGAGAAATTCACAAGTAAATTTTATCACAGTTGTGCGTAAAACGTTGTACGTGCCTCGACCTGAAAGACAATTTACACCCTTGGACGAATTAAGGCCCTCGCTACGCTTCGGGCCTCAAACTTTGTCCGCGGGTGTAAACTTAATCTTTCAGCCTTCTATACGTAAATAACTATTTCATTTGGTATTTGTTCAGGTTCTGAAATTGTTGTCTGTAGTTCGATTTCTCCAAATTCTCTATTTTCTTGTAATTCTTCGTTTTGTGCAAATGGTTCTATATAATTTTCTGATTGAGGGACGACGTTTTCTAGAAATCTAACATCCCGAGAAATTTCTATCTTTCTTTCGTTTGGTATCCAGATTCTAAAACTTTTTGACTGATCTGAATATCCCACAAATATACCCTCTTTACCTCGTTCGTCGAATTTACTTTTATGTGGATTTCTGTTGAGACAAAATACTTTGCAGCCGAATTCCCGTAGGTAAGTCACCTTTGGCTTTCGCCTGAACCATGCTTCATACGGCGTCATGCCGTTCAGGCTCTTGCATGGGCAACGGTTTCGAATATGGTTGGCCGTGTTAATTGCTTCGGCCCAGAGGGATGGTGGTGAACTAGATTGCATCAAAAGACATCGGGCAGTATCTAAAAGAGTACGATTTTTCCTTTCGGCCATTCCATTTTGTTGCGGACAATACGGAACAGTCAATCTTCTTCTGATGCCCTTTTCCTCAAGAAAATTGTCAAATGCTTCGTTTACGTATTCCCCTCCATTGTCGGACTGAAAATACTTCACACGTTTGCCAAGTTGGTTCTCGACCATATTTACGAATTCTTGGAAGTTCCTTAATACTTCGCTTTTGTGATGAATGAATCGAACTTCGCACCATCTTGTATTCTCATCGATGAACGTTACCAAATATTTGCTTCGACCGTTAGACTCCACTTTCATTGGTCCACATACGTCAGAATGGATTACTTCTAGTGGTTCTGTAACTCTTTCAGATTGCTTATAAAAAGGTAATTGACACATCTTACCTTTATTGCAGATGTCGCACGGTACATCAACATCAGACTCTTTAATCTTCAATCCAATCATCAGTTGTTTAGATGCAGCTTCTCTTAGGTCTTTGATATTTAAATGACCCAGTCGACGGTGCCATAGTTAAAGATCATCTAAGTAGGTTGAGGCGGTACACGTACTTTCGTTGACAAATTTTTCTTCAGACACGTAGTATAAATCTCCTTTGCGAGGAGCGACCAAAATTATTTTCTCTACTTTATCCACTACCACAGCATCATCCTGCCTAAAAACCACTTCGTTTCCGACGTCAGTAATTTTTGCAACCGACAATAAATTTACTCGCAAATCACGCACAAGTAAGGCATTGTTCAAAGTAATTGTCTTTGTTTTACCGTTGACGTTCGTATTAAACTTCGCAGTACCTTGTGCTTCGATTTCAGCAGTTGAATAATCAGCTAGATTTAATTTTCCGGTCGCGAACTGATCAATTTCCACGAATCTATTTGAGACATTACACAAATGCGATGTCGCGCCACTATCTAAACACCATTTTTGTCCACGATCGCGTAACTCGGTTTGAAGAGAGATTTCCGCGCACAAACTTTCGTTTTCAGCGATTTTTGAACTTTGAGAAAATTGTCTATTTTTGTTTGGACAGTTGACAGCTTTATGTCCAACTTCCCGACATTTGTGGCATTTGAATTTGAATTCTTTCGCGGAGTCCTTGTAACCACTGAAATCTCGTTTATGATTTGAGTTTTTATTCAAAAAACGATACCTATTTGAATTTCGATTGGATAACATCGCATTTTGGACGTTATTCTGCGTATCACTTTTTCGTGCTTCACTTTCTTCTATTATTTTCACGCGCAAAGTGTCTTATTCGGTAACTCGTCCCGTGACTCTATCGCACATCTAAAGTTTTCGTAACTTTTAGGAAGACTGTACAACAGCATTATTGCTAACAGATCACTGTTAATTTCAATGCTCATTTCATTCAATTTATCTACAGTATCAAAAAATTGATTTGAATATTCACGTACGTTACTATCTTCTTGCATACGTTGCAATGTCAATTTCTTCAACAATGTTGCTTTACGGGCAGGTCCACTAGACTGATAGATGCTTTCAAGCTTAATCCAGACGTCACGAGAATTCTCACATCCTTTAATTCGTTTAAGTTCAGGAGGACTAATACTCAAAATAATATCAGACTTGGCCTTTCTTTCATTACATATCCAAGCATCTCGAGAAGTTTGATCAGCATCAGCTCCTGGTTTCATGCATTCGCCACTCACATATTTCCACGCGTCGTTTTTCAACAGAAGAGCTTCCATCTGCATTTTCCACGTGTCATAATTTTCTTTGTTCAGTGTTTCAAAACGCACTAAACTTGACGAATTCATTTTTGTAACAAAATCCAAGATCTATAACTTCAATTGCCTGCTGGGCCCAGAACCAATGTTAGAGTTTAATGAAATAGAGAACGATAATATTTTTATTCATACAAGATCATATTGAATTACATGTCAATATATTTTTGTTTTTTTATATTATTATATTTTGTCAACTGACTGGATCTTCGTATCTGCCGAATTATCTAGCCGAGTAGGTCAATCTTCAACAGATACTAGATACAAACTCACCGGGGAGAAGCAAGTAGACACCACTACAATAATTTGACAAACTTAGACGTTAATGAAAGTGTCAAATTGTGTGATTTCATTTGGAAAATTATCGCAATCAGTACCCAAGCTCTTACTTTGATAGGTATCTAAGGACTATTTCAAAATGTAATTACAAATATTTTGTTTGTAGTACCTGGAAGTTAGGTATTTTTAAAAGATGCTCGAAACTATTTATGTATAAGTATAGTTTGTAAATCTTTTATTTGAAAAAATGACTTTTAAATCCCTCCATAAACACAAATCGCTGCTCCTGCTTATAACTCTTGCTTTCAAGCAAATATACGCTCTTCGCAGATTACAAAAAATATGTAGGACAGATGGAAATTGCTTGAAAATTATTCAAGTACAGGCAGGATTCATTACATTGTACCCCCATTACCACGATCGTAGTTACTCAGTTAAACGTATTACAGGACAGTATTACCGTATAATTTTCATTTTTCTACCTGCACTTTGAAGTAGTGCTACCTCATATCGGTGAGGTTCCCAGTTAATTGTTCTCGAGAGTAGTAGTGGCTTCTAAACATTGCAAATTACTCAGATAAATAGTGCAGAATTTTTATAAATGATATTGTTTTTGAGAAATAACAATTTTGGTCATCACAACCAAGGTCTTAAGTTGAAGCTACTATTTCAATTAAGATTATCTAGTGCAGCAATATACATGCTATACTTCGTTTGGAATTGACGGACAGTAATAAAACAAAATTTTCGAGAGTAGTATTGGATTTTTCTCAAGTATGCGGCAAATGAATCTACTAGAAAAATAAAATTTATCTTTACTACGATATTCATAGAAAGCCGCACACTATGTACTTGGAGCAGAACTCATTTTTTGAGCAATAGGAGCACCTTTATGAGCTTACCGATAATCCATTTTTGACCATTAAAAAAGACGTAGATAAGATTTTCCAGAATGACCTGATCATGTATTTATTTTATTCAAAAATAGAAGTTCTTCATCAAAACTCATATTTATTCCTACTTATCAAGTATAGTCGATATAAAAATCAAATCTCTATCAATATATACATATTCACATTATATATAGTCAGTATTCACATATATACATTTCATATTTAAATTTTTGTTTAATACATACATAATATATTACATAATAATTCTGTGCTTGGTAAGTATGATTAGATAAAATAAATTCTTTACCTATCAAGGAGAGCTCCGTTATTTATTCAAGCATCCTGATATGAAAAATCACCAAATTCTAGATTTAATTCAGGTGATATGATCTTAATTATTTGAGTGACTTATAGCCCAATCTCAAAAAATATCGAAATTCAGTCTTTGCGACTATTCCTGTATAAACAATTATTGGCGTGCCACTAGAATCTCTTTGACATACTGATTTATTACTGTCAGTTAATCCCAAACGGAATATAGTTCTATTTTCTTATTTTGTGGTTTTTATTCTATGTACGGAGATAAAATGTTAAGGCCGTGATCAGATGCAAGTGTTTGTAAAGAGGAAGAAGAATTGAATGTTTCGAAATCTGAACTCTCTTCTAGTTAACTTATGATGCTTTTCGTCCACATCTTCACGTACACAGACAACAAATTGGTAATAATATGTATGGCATATTAAAATCTGAGATTGGACACGCTATAGCATTGAAAAGAGCCACATATTTGTCTGAGGTACGTGCACAGTGAAAAGGGTTGATTTGCTGACAGCAGTACTTCACGAGTGGTCGTGGTAACCTACTGATTATTTATATATTTATTTTATTAGAAAATAATGTCCAATATTTCTGCCAATATTCACGGGTAAATTTAATACCAACCTGTACATTCCGCACTAAATATTTCTTGTTGCACAGTTCAGTACTGTGCATGCATTGCTAAGCTATGATTAGAAGCACAAGATAAGTATTTTATTGAGTAACTACGTTCGTGTTTATAAGGGTACAATCCAATAAACCCTGCCTGTATTTAAATTATTTTCATCTTTCCTACATATTTTTGGAAATCTGTGAAGAGCATAAATTTGCTTGAAACCAAGTATTCCATACAGTAGCAGCGATTAGTGTTTGTAGAGGGATTCAAAAGTCATTTTTTCAAATAGAAGGTGGACAGACTATACCAAGTATTGCGCTAGTATATATTTTAGCACTTAAGTACATTTGTATTTACTCTAAATGACAATGAGATGTATCATTGTCAATGATATACGTGATCCGCAATTACAATAAGTTAAATATGGATAAATGGAATTTCATCATTTCAATTTTCATCCAAACACGCGTCCAAAGTTTTCGAGTCCAAAAAAGGGAAGTAATTGGAGCTAATTAATATCCTCTTATCTCATATACAATGTTCACAGTGGTCCACAAAAAAAAGTAAGCGAGTCAAAAAAATTCATATCTGAAACACTTTGTATAGGGATGAACGAAAAATTTATCCCATCGTGAAATTGTTATCATCACCATGGAATCTGTGACAAAACTTCACTATTTTTCGCGTGCAAAAAATAAATGTCATCCTAACAAATGAGCGAGTATACTCGAGTCCTAATGTTCGCTGAATAGTTTTATGTTAGAATATTTCAAATATTTTATATCAAATAGTTTTAGTCATAATTATCTCATGACAAAAACAAAATATGAAAACGTGTTGTTTCAATTTGACAGTTCGAACAAAACTAGCGAATTCCATGATTTGCGATGGAATATATTATATGAAAATGCTTTAGATTTCGTGAAGTTGCCTAACTTTGCTGCATATTGTCCAGCAATCTTTAAACTGCCCTCGAAATCAATCATTTTTGTTACTTATGGAAAATTAAAATTGTTGAGAATAAAATTGAACTATATAAGAGATTTTTCTGACATTTTTACAGTCTATTATTTGCGTAATGTGAAAAACTATGACAAAATTTGAACTCAATCATGTTCTTATAATCATCGAGATAAAAAATGTCCAAGTTGATGTTCAGTGACTTGTTATTATATTGCGTTGAATGCACGCGGCTGGTTTCATAGTGATTTATACGTCATTATCTTGACTATCCGAGCTGGCAGCACTACAAAAATAACCAAAATATTCAAGAAAATCTTATGAACAAGTGTACCAAATTTCCAAAAAGTCTTGTTTATAGAAACAAAGGAAATTTAATTCTTATTCAAAAAAATTGTACAAACGATATCTAAATGATTAAAATGGGAAAAGTGTGCGCGACTGGAATAAATATGATTTGTTGTTACTTTCCCGACTTGACGGTGAACTGATTCAGTAATCCATTTATTCTTCCATCGATATTCTACTTTTGATGTGGATCTATCATCAATAAATTTGTTCCGTTATGAAACCCAGTACCACTTCTAATCGTCAAATGACAAAAATACTACCGAGAGTTTACAGCATTGCGCACTCTACACATCATAGCGTAGCTTTGTCAAAATATGAAAAAAATTAAAATCCACCGATGAGAGCTCTTTAAAATAAAGAAATTGAGAACCAAATTATCTAAAATCATGTATTCTCAATCAAAGGCAAACATACTCATTAGTTTTAATCAATAAAATTCTGGTTATTTTATTTTGGAAATGAGTTCTCTATCCTATGTACTCAGAATAGAGCAGTGTTTCCACCACAACTTACCTCAATTCCTCTAATTTTTCATCATTCCATGAGACTAATGAAAATCATAATTATCAGGGAAAAGGTTCTGTCTTGGCTTCTTCAATATTCATGATGATAATATTTTTGTATATTCTAAAATATCCGTTCTATTATTCACGTGACAAGAAACGTTTCATATTTCAACTTGGTAGTAGCGAAAGTATTGTTGGATGCCGGTCCACATGAAAAATCAGATTAAATGCCAGTTGCACAGTAAAAAAATTGTACTTTTTGACGCTTGACGGGAAAGTGATGCTAAGGAACTAATTCACAAATTTCATGTTTGAACATTATTTTATATCACTTGATTTCTCCATAATTTCATTATAACATGTAATCATTCTATAAACATGTCATTAAACTAATAAAAATAATAATTATTGAGGAAAAGTCTTGCCTTCTCTTTTCCAATATTCATGATAGTATTATGTCTATATTCTAAAATTCTTTCACCATCCATCGAGGCAGTGAGATTGTTTGCAACTTTACACTCTCAAAACTGTGAAAATTTTTTATAACTCTCTTAATATCAATTTAACTGAACCAAACTTCGCATCAATTAATTTTACATCTCTTCTAAGTCATGGGCTAAAGATGGATGAATTACATCCGAATCGTTCTCAATGTTAAATTCATTACAGTAGAAACATATATTTTTAGACTACTACATCCTCCTACTTTTCATTTAACATTCAATTGGGTCTCTGCAACTGTATAGAATATATTCTGAGATAGTTGATTTATTAGTCACGTGACAAAAAATGTTTCATGTTTCAACTTGGTAGTCTCCCGCCGGTTTACTTGAAATGTTAGGCCTTAATGCCAGTTCACAATCAAAAAATTTGTACTTTTCCGTGCTTGACGAAAAGTGATGCTAAGGGGCAGATTCACAAATTACATGTTCAGATATAATTTCATATTACTTGATTTTTCACAATTTTATTGAGATACGTAACCATTCTATAAATATAATATATAATATGACGTAGCTTTTTTGTAAGTGTATCGGACATCATCACACAATCTGGACTCATAAAAAGAAGGTAGCTAATTCATGCAGCTTAGAATCAAACGATGCGTAGAGTAAACGTTGCTCGCGTCTCAGTTTTATCACCATTTGAATGCGCAGTAGTCAAGTTTCATAACCTGATTTTAATTTCTTATGAATTCATCTGTCTGATCCATTCGTTGAATATAGATGTAAACTTGTGCACTACACTCCTTGCTGTGTGCTCAATAATTGTCAAAATATAGCAGTTAATGTCCATAGTTTTTTTTTTAATATGCAACACAAATGCAAATAGATATTACGATCAATGGTGAAAAAGGAATATGAAGTCAGTCTGAAGTGATTGAATTTTATCAAGTGAGAAAATATAAATACTTATATACTTTGAAAATGCAAAGCTGCTCCATCGTCAGCTTCTCATGCCGGATATAGCGAAGTAAAGCTACTTACAACATGTACATGGAACTTAGTACATAATTATGAGGAATAAAGCAGTAATGAAGTAGATAACAATTGATAATAAAAGTATTGAGCATCATAGGTGAAGATTAAAAGATTTTTATACTCGGGTCGGATCTCTCAGATGATAACAAAATAAAAATTCAGTTCATGATGTATTTCTAGCTTTGGTTTTCGCAAAAGTATTTATCAATTAATCGAGCTTGACCCACACAATTTCTTGAATGATTCTTTATTATATTTCATTTTCCAAATGATTTTACAGCTGCTGTATATGAGTGATAGGAATTGTATAGAATAATATCATTGATGTAAATACTTCCGTAGGGGCACAGTTCAGTACTTCATATTCAATTATTTCCTTACGGGGGTACACGAACTCGGCACCAAGAGCATGAACTCGGCACCAATGCTAATCCGATTAGCGCGGGGCGCACACGAACTCGGCACTGTCAATTTTCAAATGAAGCCACGATGTACCTGCAAGATTCAATTTTATAAGTCTCTATAATTCATTTTGAAATTAATTTGTATCAAAAATAATACTGCAAATGATACTTAGCGAAATGTCAAAAAAAAAATTATTAAAAAAATCTGACGTGAACATCACGTGACTTACTTGTACATCATTGGATATATATAATCAAACAGGAAATCTCATCATTTCACGGGTACCTGTTTTTGATTTATCCAAAAAGTTCTAAAAATCTGTCAAGTAAAATGCGCTCTCAGCCTTGTCGGTTGCTATGGAAACAGAAGGTCATCATTCTCATGCTACAACATTCCTAAATACCGATTTTCAAGATTCTACAGCTCACAGCTCTGAATTTATACGCAAAATTGAAAAATAGATTCCAACTGAAGTGCACTATATTGTTATAAAAATCATTCAGATGATACAGCAGACTGAAATACCAAATTTTATAATGCTACAGATGATCGTTCTGAATTTATGCGAAAAATTCCAAAAGATTGTCGAGTATAGTGCACTGCCAACTCAGTTAAAAATTCGAAAAGTCTGTCATATAAAGTGCACTTCCGGCTAAGCCGATTGGTACGGAAGTAGGAGACGACCATTTGGATGCTACAGCAATTTCAAATGCTTAATTTCAGCATTCAAGGGTTGATCATTCTGGATTTATCAGAAAAATTCGAATAAAATTTCAAGTAAAGTGCACTTTCGGTACAGACAATTGAAACCATAATGCGAGGTGCACAACTAGACCCTATACCAGTCTCAAATCCAAAATTTCCACATTATACGTTCAACCAGTTTTGAGATTAATGAGTTACGCACGCACGAACATACAAAATGGATTCAGGGATGCTTAAAACGGATATTTCCATCAAAATCTCGATAGGTGAGTTTTGTCGGTTTCACAATACTTATTTGTTACTTTGTACAAGTAAGTAAGAATGAGTTCTGAAAAGTTGTTTCCTGCAGGATTTTTGAGTTGTTGATATCACACGTGTGATTAGATTCGTTTAAAAGTACGGCTAAATTTGAGTCTGGTATATTATTAATATAAAACCGCATGTGTCTAGAAAATCTCACTCAGGCAGCACGATTGAATCACAAATCCTAATCCATAGCATAGTGCCGAGTTCGAGTAGGGGATTAAAGATCCAGATAGTTTGGTGCCGAGATCGAGACCGCCCTTCCTTACTTGGGTCAAACCAGGTACGCTTTGTGGATTGTAAATACTGAGAAATTGAAGGGACAAATTGAGACATTTGCTAGCCGTTAAAACATGTCTTTCGTTTTCTTTTTGTCCTAATCCACTAGATCTAACGGGAACTCCAATAAGTTGGTAACATAGTACAACATAACAGAAAAAATTCAGGAAAATTCCGACCAGCTTTAGAATTTTCACAGCCTTTCATATTTATATTCTGAGGGATGGAGAAATTTTTGCCTATTCAGTTCGAGGTTCGAGGCCGTCTGAGTTTGGGACTCCGGTACACGGCACAATCTAGCTTTCTGATAACTACGCCATTGGTAATAATATTTGGGCAATAAATACTTGTCTTCATGTCATGATGCCCAGCTCAACACTCTTGTTGTACCTATAAATTATCATTTCTATCACGGTTACCCCTGAAGATAGTTCTAAACATCTAAACACATTGCAAGCAATGCGTAAGATGATTATTTCTCTCATTATTTCATTCTTTACGCATTCCAGAGACATTTCCATCAATACAGGCGCGGTTGTTGTATTGCACAACTCGAATTTAATTACTATTGTGACTTAACATTGATAACATGTTGTTGGTTCTTACTTAGTGTCAAAATATGTAATTGGATAGTATTGAAGGGGCAATTAAAAAGAAATTGGAAACAACACTCTATGCACATCTGTCATCAGTCATTGTTCAGGTTATTTGTGGAGTTTGAAAGTCAACTGGTGCTGTTTTATACGTCTTGGAACGTTTTTTGAAAGTACTATTTAGAACCGTAAAGAAAATCTTATTATTATTATGATATTCGACAAAAAAAACTCAGTTACTCGGTAAGTCTTGCTCTCAATTACTTGGCCCTAAGTCATGATGCTTAACTCTGCATTCTTGCTGCATAGATTGCTAAGACATCTCTTATTATTATTTTTTCATGATGGTATTGAGAATTATTGTAGAGGAATCACACTATCACTCTCTCTTATTTATTAGGGCATACAAGTTCAACCAAACTCGGATGGCAAATACTTATTTAAATTATATTCTGCTTTCTGTTAGACCAAGTTATTGCCTACTTTTCGATGATGATATAAAAAATTCCAGAGAGATTGGATATAATTCTCTTATATTTATTTGAAGGCATATTTTTGACCAAGCTCCCACTGAAAATTCTTATTTGAATAGAACTATGCTTATAATTGAACCAAGTTCTCCCGCTTCGAATCGGTTTCTTCATCCTTAGATAACTTATCTGTTTGGTGATACCTGACAATTGTATCAAGAATAGATTTTATTGGACGTATGAAGTTGTTCAAAAATAGACCGGCCCTGTAACAAATATTCAAACTAGTAGATCAGCAACACAAAAATAAGTTCATAGAAAGACTAAATTAACGATATAAAACTCAACTGCTACGCTTTAAAATGATGGCAAAGCTAAGATACAAAAAATGTTCACTTGAAGCATCGTTTTTGATGCGTAAAGTACTTATAGTCTAGTCATCAAATTAAAAGACGTGGTAATTCTTGCTACTGCGAGTTAAGATACGTGCAATAGCTCTTCGAACTTCTTATGACGTCTGAAAATATTTGCAAAGACTTCAATCTAGCACATAAACAATTGTAAAAGTTATAAACACTTGAAGATTCTAAAGAAAAGGTTCTACTTTTTTCGAAAATAACTCCAAAAAAATCAGTGCTAGAGGAATTTTACGAACAGATTCTTGAAGAGGAAGAAATTTCAAAGAAATAATATTGCCTCCTAAAGCTTGACCTTCGTTGTTAATACTTTTCATTTGATGTTGAAAATGGATCGCGCAATGCAGTTACACTGCCTTGAAATCGACCGCTGATTACAAAAAAATTTTATATGTATTAAATATTAATTTGATAATTTGAAAAAGTGTCTGTGTCATATATATAAAAGCTTACAAGAAAAGTATCGTCAGAAAATCTTTTTTTTGTGTATTTGTTATTAAATTGCGCTATTTTTGACTAATTAATTTTTTGTGAGCTCTTATTTACATTTTAAGTTCGATAATTCTTAAACAAAAGGTCTCAAAAGTATTTCGCTTTATGTAGCCCCTTCGGCAACTGTACTGAATAAAGATATTAGCATGCGGAATTCTCAGAAAGTGTTTCTGAATGCTTACAATCTAGTTTTCTATTTTCAAACTGTTCAATAGTATATTGTACAACAAGTATAGAAAATTACCTATTTCACACGAGGTGTGTAATTTTCAGCACGAGACGGAGTCGAGTGCTGGAATCACACAAGTGTGAAATAGGTGATTCTATACGTGTTGTACACTATACTTTTTCTACGATCACATTATTTAATGAAATATGTAGGTAAATAATTAGTATAACTGAGATTTCAAATCTATTTTCACAAATGTAAAATAACTTAGGCATTTTAATTGTTTGCTCTACTTATTTATTGTGATATTTACTTTAGTTATGATTTGGAACATTATTGAGATATTTTCTATCAGTTGATTGACATTTTATTGTTGTGTAATCTTATTGTTGCGAACTACGGAAAGATTGTATCTGATTGGCTTATTCTTGCAAGGTTCTGATTGGCTTATTAAGTAGAGTATTCTGTGATCTCGGGTAACGTATTTTCTAAATTTTTGTCACTAACCATTTTTCAACTGCAGTAATGATGATTGTGGATATCTAATTTTGGTTATGATACAATAATTACATACATAATTCCTCGATTTCGAGAGAATGTGATGAACGTGTATTGTCTGCTTCAATTTGACAGTTGTGATTCGCAGTGTTGCCAACCTCCGGAATATACATTAAAAGAATAAGTAAATAATTCCAAAAGAACTTAGTGCAATTTTGTTACTCAAATGTGGCTTATAAAAGAGCAAACAGAGATTAATATCAAATCCGGGATATTTATCAATAAACTTGCTAAATATATCACCTAAAGAATATTCGAAATAGATTATTAATATATAAGTTGGTCAAACTGGTGTGAGAAATCATTTCTCACGACTTTTCCCACAGTTGTGTGAAATTGTTATTTTTCTAGTTGTGTTTTGTATGAGAAATATGTTGTTTTCTATAGTGATCGTAGAAAAAATTATTTTTGTTATTATTCTCTTCGGTTAGAATTAAATATATTCTATAGTTGTTTATAACATATTATTTATTCAATAAACAGATAGAATATAAGAAAACAATGATTATTTTCTTGGATTTCGTAGAGAATCGTAAATTATGAATTTTGAAATAAAAATTTCCAATTGCTTATAACTTTTGCAATTGTTTATGTGCGGGCTTGAAACCTTTGCATATTTTTCTAGACGTTTTAACGAGTTGAATAAGCTATCGCACGTATTTTAATTTGCAGTAGCAAGAATCAATTTTTAATTTGTTGACTAGACTATTACTTCAGATATCCAAGCATCTCATGATTTTGATATCCTACAATATGGCAGCTGTAAAGAAAAACTATACAAAAAATGTTAATCAGTCTCTTACTCCGATGAAGCTTATGCCTAGAGTTTATTGGATCAAATGTATGAAAATCATCGAAAATTTCAAACTTGAAAGTAAGATTTCAAGTTAACTAAGTGCTTACATGAAATGAAATATGTTTGACCATCGTATATTTTCTCTTTGTCAAGGTCGTACATAATAGTCTACCTCAGATAGAAATCATAGAACATCTCCAGGAATCTGTGGAGATAAACAATATCTTTTGTATCGTCATTCTTCTTTTGCATTGACATTACATCACAATAGTAAACTTCGTGGCAGAGCATTGAATGATTGAATACAGGAAATATTGGTTACCAATTTCCGGCAATAGAAAAAAACTGTGTCGTGGCAGGAGCTGCGAAGTTCACGAGGAGGAAAAAGTTTTTCTCTGACATTATTTTGGAGTTTGCATATTCTATATCCAAAATTCTTTCAGGATAAGTGACAGTGCAATACATTGTTTAGAATAATTTCGTATGCTGTTCAGAATCATTCAATTATCATTTTCGATTATTCAGAAGCTGTTGGTTTGATACTACGGCTACTTCCTAACAATTTAGGTATTCATCTCTGATTTTGAGTTTGACGTTCTACAATTTCTGAAGTTTCTTTGAGATATCACGAATCGCAGTCCTTGCCTTTGGCTCGAATTACAAACTTTTCGCTCCTTTGGAATAAGAGCTATTTCAATACTTGTTGTAGAACATACTATTCTAATATTGCTCTTTGCCTTATATTTAATGCTTTCGACACTTACTTTAGAATATGACAAACGTGATCATTTTGTTTGTCAATACTATGGACTAAAAATCTGTTGGTATTGGTAAATGAATTTAAGTAAGCTGAATCAAAAGCAAGAAGGAACATGTATCACAGCCTCATTAATCGCCGGGAGGAAAAAATAATTTCTCTCTGAACCATACATAATCTCTGACGTCGTAAATATCCTTCAGAATTATAGGAAATATTGTTGTAAAATGATGAAAGATGATGAAAATCTTGATATTCCGATTGTCACATAATTAAATCTGATCAAATTTCCTATATTCAACCTAACAACCTATGTAGTTACATAATAAATACATTAGCATCGTCCTTCAGATCTTCCTCAAATCTTATTTTCTCCAGATTGTGAGTTTGTGATTCTCCGTAGCGAACATCAGTTTCTATCCCTGACCCAAGGCATTCTCGCCAACAGTTGAAGCGAAGTGAAACTTTATACTCGTTCCGTCCTTCGGAGACAGAAATTTCAGCAAACATCTTCATTAATTCATTATCTCTCTGTCCACTTGTAGTATAGGCACTTGGTGATCTCACATCAAATTAATGCCATAGCAGTTTAAATTTTAATATTTTTTGATAGTTTCATACAAACTATTAAGAAAATGGGTGTGTATGTTTTGCGTTTGGATTGAGTTACACGGTTATACCCAAATTCAGGGTTTCAAAGGGGATAAGAAAATGTGTCTAATGAAATGAGAAGATCGTCATACTCATCTCCCCTTATTATGCTTTTTGAGGTTTGTCTTCACAAAAAAAGTTGGTCTTTGAATTAACAAATATAATCCGTGTGATACAGAGGTTATAGCACATTGAGCAGAAGAAAAGTGATAAGAAATGGTATATCTACTATAAAGTATCACGTATGTCTAGTTTAATCCCTGTATGACCTTTCATATGGTGGTCAGGAGATGAAATAACTTGAATGTCCAAGTTTCTCCTCTTAGACTCGGTTCATCCGATCAATATGAAACTTGGTTTAAATAATCTGTGTGTGAAGCTCATTCATAAGGTGCATAAAAATGTATATGTATAGTAACTCGATTTATCAAAAAGTAGCAAACATATTTTTACAGAGTTCATTTGGAAAAAAATCTGACGTGGATTTCACGTGACTTATTTGTACATCATTGGAAAAATTTCCCGCATACGATGATCGAAAACAAAATCTCATCTTTCCATGGCTAATTGTTTTGGATTTTCCAAAAAAATCTGAGAATCTGTCAAGTTTAATTCTCTTCCGTCTCAGTCGGTTGATATAGAAACAGAAGATCATCATTCTTATGCTATATTCCTAAATAATGATTTCAGAGATTCTACGGCCAACAGTTCTGAATTTTTGCGCTGAATTGAGAAAAAAATTCAACTGAAGTGCACTTTCGGTTCAGTCGATTTCTATGAGAATATTAGGCAATCATTCAGATGCTACAGCAGACTGAAATACCAAACTTCAATACTATACGGCCGATCGTTTCAAATTATGCGGAAAATTCGAAAAAACTGTCAAGAAAGGTATACCTCCGGCTCGGCCGTTTTCAATGACAATGAGATATGAGTATTTAGATGGTACATACTATCGTTTAAAATACTTAATTCCAACATTCTACAATTGACCATTTTGGATCAGTGTTTCAAGTGTCATAATGCGAGGTGCACCAGTGGATGTTACGGAAGTGCTAAATACAGAATTTCAATATTCTATGACCGATTGATTTGAACGAAACTATGCGGCAAATTCGAAAAGTCTGTTATATATAGTGCATTTCTAGCATGGCCGGTTGATACAAAAATAGAAGATGACCATTAGGATGCTACATCAATCTTGAAAACTGAATTTCAGTATCCTAGGTCTGATCATTCTGGATTTATGCGAAAAATCAGAAGAAAACTCCTAGTAAAGTGCACTTTCGGTATAGACGATTACAATCATAATACGCGGTGCACAACAAGATCCTATATCAGTCTTAATTACAAGATTTTAGCATTATATGTTGAACGGGTTTTGAGATTTGCGAGTTACGAACATACGCACTTTTGCTCGTACGTACCGACATCAAGCCGAAAATAGTCAAAATGTATTCAGGAATGCCCAAAACAGGCATTTCCATCTAAATCTCGATATTTTATGAAGATATAAGAACTTGAATTTCTCAATAATATTTGTGCCTTGAAAAAAAAAAACAGGTCAACAAAGTTTTCGAATATCATTTGGGTTGTTCATATATTGATTCCTATCTCTCTTTATTCCCAATAAATTTTGATTCCAGCTAAGTTTTGGCCTTAACTTTCTATCTTTGATATCTCTGGTATAAGTGTCCAAAATGTCCAATATTCATTTTCTATCGTTGATCTTTTTTTGTTGTTGCTTAGTTTGAACTATTTTTTTTTCTTGTTCTACTTGTCTCCGAAACTCTAATCTCGCATCTTTTTTCTGTGGTAGTCTGTTCTATATTCTATCATCTCTTGATCAGTTTAGAGTTCGAAGATATACAGAGGGAATAACTTTGCTTATTGTTTTCTTAACTTTTTAAGGTCCATTTTTGGGTGTATCCTATAAAAAATATGCTAGTTTCAGCATACCTTTGAAAGATCATATTTGAACACGCCTATCAAAATTAGAATATTTTTGTAGCTAATATTTGACAAAATTGAGAGTTTGAAAATTGACAGTCATGTTGAATGGCAGTATAAAGCAACAAAAAAATGGGAAAATGGTACTGGATTTCTATTTGATCTTGGGAGAGTTTTTTGTTCTACTTGTCTCTCGAACAAAGATTCCCCTTCCCTCAATGTTACTAAATTATACTTGGAGCTCTGAATTTTTCTTCTATGCTATTTTTCAACATTCACTTATGGATTATCAGTATCTGATCTAAAATTGATGCTATTCTTAACAATAAATATATAAATCATCTCGAAAAAATAACGTTTCCTGCATTCTACTGCTGAATCTTCAGTTTCTACATCATTGAAAACAAAACGAAAGTGACTATTGATAGTTGTGGTCAAGCTGTTTAATTAGATTTCAATTTTCTTCAATCAATTTTATTGTCGCTTATTCTGTTTTTCAAATAATACTGTCCAGTTTGACCAATATACACCGCAATGCAATCCAAACTAGAGACTCTGTGGATCACATTTTATCTGCCAATTTCTGAAACTTTATTCTCCAATTTACTGTATATACTGCTTACTCTCTTATTATTGTTAAACACTATACTGATATCTCCGTTGCTCAGTACCTTACTGAGATTATACGTGCATCGAAATAATTCTATTACTGAACTTAATTCTGATTCGAAAGTTCTCAATTCCAAACCTGTTGACAGAGAATCAATGAATATCAATTTCCTGCATCGGAAAAAAATCCGGAACGGACATAACGTGATTTACTTTTACATCATTGGATATATATATTTAAACACAAAATCTCATCATTCGACAGGTAATCGTTCTGGATCTATCTCAAATATTCTAAAAATCTGTCAAGTAAAATATGCTTTCAGCCTAGTCGGTTGCTATACAAATAGTGGGTCTTATGCAACAACATTCCTGAATACTGATTTCTGAAATTCTACGGCTAGCAGCTCTGAATTCATGCGCAAAATTAGAAAAACCCTAACAGTCGATTGTTATGAGAATTGAAAGCCAATCATTCGGATGCTACAGCAGACTGCAGTACCAAATTTCAATACCCTACAGCCGATCTTTTCGAATTTAAGCGGAAAATTTCAGAGAACTGTCAAGTTTGGTGCACTTCCGGCTCAGCCGATCTCGATGAATATAGAATATGAGCATCCAGACGGTACTATTGCCTTGAATATTGAATTCTAATATTCTACGTCCAATCGTTTTGAATTTATGCTGAAATTCCAAAAATGTTTCGAATAAACTGCACTTCTGTCTCAGCTGATCGCAATCATAATATAAGGTGTAGAACTAGATGTTATGGGAGGGCCGTATACAAAATTAGAATATTTTATGACTGATTGTTTTGAATTTGGGAAAATTCGAATAGTCTGTAATATATAGTGTACTTCTGGCGTAGTCGAATGGTACAAGAATAAAAGATGACCATTTGGATGCTACAGCAATCCCAAAAACTGAATTTCAATATCCCTTGGCTCATAATTCTATGTTTATGCGGAAGATTCGAAAAAAGTTTTAAGTAAAGTGCAGACGATTGCAACCATAATACGAGGTGCATATCAAAATCCTATATCAGTCTTACATAGAAAATTGCAGCACTTTACTTCTGACAGATTTTGAGATTTACGAATTACGCAAATACATACCGACATCAGACGAAAAATAGTCAGAATGGATTCCGGGATGTTCAAAACGGTTAAACCTATCCATCAAAATCTCGATATGTGAAATTTCGGTTTTACAATACTTTCTTGTATGAAAAGTGATTTGACGTGAACATCACGTGATTGACTAGTACATCATTGGATATATATATATATATATATATATATATATATATATATATATATATATATATATATATATATATATATATATATATATATATATATATATATATAATACGATGTGATTCTGTGTTTGATTATATATATCATTGGATATATATAATCCAACACAAAATCTCATCGTTCCACAGTTAATCGTTTTGGATTTACCCGAGAATCTGTCAAGTAGAATGCGCTTTCAGTCAAGTCGGTTGCTATGGAAACAGTAGGCCATTATTCTTATACTACAACATTCCTTAATACTGATTTCCTAAATTCTACGACTATCAACAGATCTGAATTTATGCGCAGAATTAAAAAATAAATTCCTACTGAAGGGCACTTAAGGTTCAGTATATTGGTATAAAAATAGTAGGCAATCATTCGGATGCTACAGCAGACTTGAATATCAAATTTCAATTATCTACACCTGATCGTTTCGAATTTATGCGAAAAATTCTAAGAAGACTGTCAAGTAAAATGCTCTTCCGGCTCAGTGGATCTCAATAAAAATAGGATATGAGCATCTGAACGGTATAATCGTCCTAAATACTGAATTCTAACAATCCAAGTTCAATCGTTTTGGATTGATGCGGAAAATTCAAAAAATGTTTCAACTAAAGTGCTCTTTTGGTTAAGTTGATAGCAATCATAGTGCAGGGTGCACAACTAAATATTACAGAAGTGCCTAATACAAAATTTGAATATTCTACGACTGATTGTTTAGAATTTATGCGGAAGATTCAAAAAGTCTGTTATATAAAGTGCACTTCCGGCTCATCCAATTGTTACAAAAATAGAAGATGACCATTGAGATGCAACAGCAATTTCAAATGCTGAATCCCAGTATTCTACGGCTGATCATTCTGGATTTATGTGGAAAATTAGAAAAAAGTCTCAAGTAAAGTGCACTTCCGGTTCAGCCGATCGCAATCATAATAAGATGTTATAGAAGCTCTTTATACGGAATTTCAATATGGTATGACGAATCAGTCTATATTTATGCTAATATTCAAAAAAAGTTTCAAGTAAAGTGCACTTCTGGCTAAATCGATACATACCAAGATAGAAGGTAACTATTCTGATATTAAACTCAGTTCAAATACTGAATTTCAGTATCTTACGACTGATCATTCTGGATTTATGCAAAAAAATCAAAAAAAGTTTTATCTAAAGTGCACCTCCAGCTCAGGCGACTGCAATCATAATAAGAGGTGTAAATCAACACCCTATATCAGTCTTTAATATGAAATTTTAGCATAATGCGTTTGACGGTTTTCGAGATTTGCGAGTTACGCACGTACGAACGTATCGACATCAAGCCGAAAATAGTCAAAATGGATTCAGGGATGTTTAAAACGGATATATCCATCAAAATCTCGATAGGTGAATTCTGTCGGTTTCACAATACTCACTTGTTACTTTGTACAAGTAAGTAGTTATAATAATTATGGATCATGGATGCTGTTGATATTTATTCATTTTATTGGTATAATGTCAAATTGCTATTTGGGAAAATCTGTATTTTGAGATATGTCCGTTAAAGTACATGTTTCAAATATGATACCACAGAAAATGTGAGAAATATCAATCAATTGAGCCATGTATAGTCTGACCATCGAATGAAAGTTGACTCCTAAATTATTTATAGATGTCGTTTTCTTCCAAACCAATTGAGCTATGACTAGAATTATAAAGAAAATTGACTACTGAAATACTGAACTAGGAATCCACAAAAATACATCAACATGAATGTTCTTAATACTACTAGATTACTGGAGACATTTGAAATGATTCTAGTAACAGGGTTTCAGGGATGTATTAGGACTCATTTGTCTCATTACCAAAGTATCAGACAGATAGATAACTTAGGTGACAGTTTTTAAAATGTGGCAACCATGGGGTCCTGGTGACTCCGATAGAAATGAATATTCTTTCAAACCATTTCTACGAGACATATACAACATATTTTGTTAGAATCAAAATAAATTATGAAAAATATCTTCAATGCACCCCTATCTTGTTCTCAACTATCTTGTGAATATCGTAATCATCCATCTATATCAAGCAAGTTGTACTAATGTATTTCTGGGAATTCCTTATTCAGTATTTGAGTGGATATTTGCAAAAATTCTCGGGGCCTGATTTCTGATCTTTGCTTACCATTCCGTTATAAAGTTTAGTTTTTTTTAGAAATTCGAGTAATATAGCTGAATGTTCCGAAAGAAAACCACATCTATCAAATAATTTGAGAGTCAACGTTCATTCGATGGTTAAACTATGAGCTATATTCGTTATTAGTTCACTCTAAATGTGATCGCAATTACAGAGAAAATTTATTCAAGTATTGTAATCGCTGAAATAACGCAGTTTTATGCATTCAAAATTAATTCAAATACTGCTACATCCACCGGACAGTTCTGTAAACGGACATATCTGTTGACCAATAAGATATCATGTGAATTGTAGACTCAAGGAGAATTACAAATAAAGAAGATTTCAATTTGAAAACGTGATACTTAGGATATATTGAGTGAAAATTTCATATCTGCCGCAATAATTATGTTTATTAATGTATCCTTTTGATGTCACATATATCTTCCTAATGAAGAATACAATACGAAATTACCGTAAGAGTGAAAACAGATTTTGACAAGACAGTTCTCGAGTACATAGAGTCGCGGGCAACATGGCGGTAAGTAAATCGAAATCTTGTCTTGTCGAAACCTTGTCTCGTCGGAGCCTTGTCTCGTCGGAGCCTTGTCTCGTCGGAGCCTTGTCTCGTCGGAACCTAGTCTCGTCAGGTCGCTGCCGCGATCCTTGATATCCTATAGTAGATATACCATTTCATTACTATTCTAATTCAATTTATGTAAATGCACGTTCCCATAGCTTATCGTGCTACCGACCATTCAAAATAGTGATGTTTTTTGGAAGTAGGTGCATGATTTATGACTTTTTCAGCAAGGCTCAGTTTCAAGATAAAGCGAGCAAGGCTGATGAATAAGACGAGTCATAGAGTCAAATTATGCACGGGTTGCATACAAAACTCTTTGTTTTACTACAATATAGATGATTCCATTCTGCTGAACATGACATTCATGTTTTGAACATCACATTGATAGCAGGTTCGCAATGTGAGCCATATAGCATTAATTTTGTCCTATGAACAAGAAAGTGGTAGTCTCAAAAATAAGGTGTTTTCGGGTGCTGAACACTCTCAAAAAAGATGTGATGATATTGAGATGGATAACGCCATTGGAAGAGTAACTTTAACTATTGTAATTTCTATTGCTTGACGAAATATAGTTTCTGATTAAATAAAAGTCACTATTTGATAATTTGGAATGAAATAGAAGTTTTATCCTTCTTATGTCACTAACAACACTAATTTATTTATTTATCACTTAATACTAACTCAAACAAAGTCGCAGATATCTATATTTCACTATTTATATACACTGTTTACTTCACTGTTCGATATTCACTGTTCTAGTTCCATTACACACTACTCTTCCAGTCTTTGGCTTGATATGAAGAAAAATTCATTTCCCGAATGTTCTACTTCTGGAATTTTGTACTTCTCGAATATTGCTAGAGGCTTCCATCGGGAGGGGTGATGTGTTGCGACGTGGCGCGACGTAACGAGGACGAAAGGCTCCACTCATACAAGGACGTCTTAACGAGCTTCTCCACTCTCGCACGTCACACTGCCCTCTTTTCAAGAGTGTTTCGTCCCGAAACACACCTTCATGTCTATGCTGGAATCGACACTCACCGCCCTTGGGGCAACCAGTAGTTTGGTAGAAGTAGCAGTCGACAGCTTTTGGTCTGATCGGGCCTGCTGGGTGGAAACAGCAGACCAATATTTGAGTTCTGCTGTTCTGGAATATAACCTCTATCATATTTTGAACGATCTTTCAATCTAATCCATCCAGACCGCAAACTTTGATATCGCCAGTTTCAGGATGTCGTTCTGCAATAGATGGCCTCGCATGTCTCGCAGCGTTTCCCACATAGAGCGGTAGGTTGATTTGTGAGGAAATTCATCTCTCGTTATCAGGTGGTAAATATAGCGTTCTTTGCTTGTCGTAATGTCTCTCAGACAGATGGTCTTCCCTACTGTAGGCTTCTGATGTTCTGGCCTGCCAGACTTCTTGAAAACTGCTGCTATCCCTTAAGAAATCTTCAAATCTTCTGATACACAATGGATCAAGGAGTAGTCGGCCGGGACTCTGAATAGATCCTGCTGCACTTCGGTAGTTATTCCAGATCGAGCCCAACGTCCACTTGAAAAAGTCTTCATGAACTCCTAGAATGAATCTTCCTGCGCGTGGATCTTACGAGCACGTGCGTCATTGGGATCTTCATTGTTGTCTCCCGCAAATGGTGCTAGCCGATTGAAGTGCACCACTCTTGATTTGCTCTTGGGGTTACGTCTGATTTCATAGATTATGTCCTTCTGATGACTTCGTAAGGCCCCTCCCAAGATGTCTGTAATTTTGGAGACAGGCCACGTCACCGATCTGGCTTATAAAGCCACACAGAGTCTCCTGGTTGAAAATCGCCGTGTTGTGCCTTGACGTCATAGGTCTCTTTCATTCGGTCGCTGGCATTCTGGATGTTTATACGGACTCGGGAGTGGATATCATCCATCTGACGCCTTGAATTATTGACATAATCTTCGCCAGGCAGGTCTTCTCCAGGTTTGCAGCCGAACTTTAGGTCGCATGGTAGCCGAAGCTCCCGTCTAAAAATAATTCTTGCTGGCGTCTGTCCGGTTGTTTCGTGTACAGATGAGCGGTAGGCTAAAGGAACAGATAGAGATACTTGTCCCAGTCTCTCTGATGACTAGAGACAACTTTGGCCAGGTGTTGATAGTATTATTCATCCGTTTCACAATTCCATCTGATTGCGGATGTAATGCAGTAGTTCTGGTTTTACGAATATTCGATACTTCGCAGATACCTTGGAAAAGTGTGAATTCAAAGTTTCTTCCCTGGTCAGAATGGAGTTTCAAGGGTACGCCAAAACGACAGATCCAGTTCTTCACTAGGACGTTTGCAATAGTAGCGGCCTCTTGATTCAAAAGGGCATACGCTTCCACCCATTTACTGATATGGTCCATAACGACAGCAATGTATCTATTTCCGAAATCTGATTCGAGAAATGGCCCTGCTACGTCGATGGCTATCCTCTCGAATGGACTACCGACATTATACTGTCACATCGGAGCTCTTGGTCATTTCTGCTGTCCGCTGCTTGAAGCGCACGTAGTGCATTACCTGCACCATTCCCTGACGTCTCCTTCGCAGTTTAGCCAATAGAACCGCTTACGAGCTCTCTGCAGAGCCTTCGTTATCCCAAGGTGTCCTCCACTTACTCCATCATGGAGATGTCTCAAGACCTTCGGAGTCTGACCTCTAGGAACGATCAGCTGTTCTCTACTCTTGGTTTCATCCGGATCTTTCAGGACACGCTTCAAGACGCCTTCATCCAGGATCATGAAGTCCCATTGCGCCCAGTATGATTTAACCGTCGAGAAGTATGGTGCCACCTCTTGCCATGTCGGTCTTGTTCCATTCTTCTTTCATTCTTGAATAATTTGCAACTCTGAGTCGCCATCTATGTCCTTTTCTATCTCTTGTGGCTGTCAAGCATCGTCAATGATAGTTGTCCGTGATGCTTTTGCTTCAGTCTTAGAACAATGCTGACAATCTTTGGGACGTGGTCGTCTTGATGAGGCATCAGCATTCTTATGCGCTGTACCGGCTCGATGTTCTATGTCGAAGTCGTATTCTTGAAGTCTTTCGATCCATCGAGCGACCTGACCTTCAGGATTCTTAAACTTAAGTAACCATCCCATAGCAGCGTGGTCAGTTTTTAACAGGAATTTTCTGGCACACAAATATTTGTAGAAATGTTTGATGGATTTGACTACTGCTAGTAACTCCCGTCTTGTGACGCAGTAGTTTCTTTCTGGCTCCGATAGAACCTTACTAAAGTATCCGATGACTCTTTCTTGACCATCCTGCAATCGGGACAAGACTCCCCCGATTCCGACGTCGCTGGCATCTGTGTCCAAAAAAGAACGTGTTTCTGTCTTTGGATAACTCGGGATCGGTGCTTGAACTAGGAGTTGATTCAGTTGCTAGGAGGCGACTTGGCAATCTTCATCCCAGCTATATCTACGATTTTCTTTTGTCAGTCTGGTGAACGGTTCTGCGATATTGGCGAATCCACAATCTAATCTCCTGTAATAAGTGCAAAGCCCGAGGAAACTACGCAGCTGATGTCTATCCGCAAGTACTGGCCATTCATGAATTGTCTTAATCTTCTCTGTATCAACTGCTACGCCTTCTTTGAAGACCCAATTTCCCAAATAATTCACCCGTTTTTTAAATAAGTGGCATTTATTTGGACTAAGTTTCAAACCAATTTTCTTTAAATGTTGAAATACCTGTTCCAGATTCTTCAAATAGTCTTCAAATGATTTTCTTATCACAATTTTATCATCCAGGTACACCAAGCAATTTTTCCATGATAGTCCTTCGAGTACGGTCTCCTTAAGTCACTCGAAAGTAGCAGAAGCATTACATAGGCCGAATGGCATGACCATAAATTGCCACAATCCACTGCCGATAGTAAATGCAGTTTTCTCTCGGTCTTTGCCAATACCTACTCTTGAGATCTAGGGTCGAAAAGATCTTTGACCCTGCCAGGGTATTCAAGGGATCATCAATCCTGGGTAGAGGATAACTGTTCTTTTTGGTAACGTTATTCAGCTGGCGATAGTCAACAAAAAATCGTGTAGACCCATCTTTCTTCTTCACAAGTACTACCGGAGAGGCCCATGGACTGTTTGAGAGATCAATAATACTGTCCTGCTCCATGTTTCGGATGATGACTTCAGCGTCTTCTCTCTTCGCAATCGGGAGTCGTCGTGGTGCTTGTCGAATTGGTCGTGCATCGCCGGTGTCAATTTTGTGATATACAATATTCGTTCTTTCCTTTCGCCCCTCACTGATTTCAAACACCTCTTGGAATCGGCATATCAGATCTTCTGCTTGTGCGCGTTGTCGATTGTTCAGCTGATGTCCTTTAGATAGTACTAAACTAGATAGTTCTCTCGAAAGTTTGTCGCAGTTGGATTTTATCTTTACGTCTTGTTCAGTGGTTTTTATTATGGATACTCTTGCAAGGCGCCCTAAAATAGTTAACGTTTATTATTCTTACCGGTACTATTTTTCCTGAGCTTATGAGGGCCTTAGCAACCAAAATCCGCTGCTGAACATTATCGTTTGGTTCCAGCATCACGACGCTCCCTTCTCGAATTTTACCACCTACTGTAGCTGGTACAATTTCTTCGCATCGCTCAGGAATCGCAAAGTCTTCTGCCAGCATCAAGCAGGCTGAAGAATCTTCTTGATAATGTAGGACGACCTCTTCAATATCGATTTTAACCACCCTGTTTTTCATATCGAGATCGAATCCGTATCTTCTTATTATATCCATTCCAAGGATACAGTCTTCTTCTATGTCTGCTACCAAGGTACAGTGTTCAATTTTTGTTCCTCCAGTCGACGTCAACCTTTCCATATGTGGTAGCTGAATCACCTATAGCTGTCCGAAGTCGTAATTTTGTCCTCATGCACGATTTGTTCGGACGCAGTAAATCAGGTCTTACTATGGTCTTCGTTGTGCCTGTATTCAACAAAATACTACATGGCTTGTCGTCTATGTATCCATCTACAAATAAGCTATCAAACTGATAACGTAGCGAAGCGATGATTGCAATATTTTGTGGGGCAGCTTTAGGTTGGATTGATATTTGCCTCGGCACATCGACCCAAATTAGTTTTTCCGCTTGGAGTTATTTTTGGGCCACCTCTTCAAGGGTTTGTTGCATCGACTTTTTGGATGACCTAGTTCTCCACAGTTTCAACACCAAAGTTGTCTCGGATTCCTGAGATCTTTTACTACTTCGATCAACCGCTGAACCTGGGCTTCTAAGCTTTCCGTGGCATCGGAGTCACAATTGACCTCTCGCACTCGGGCACTGCTTCTGGACGCCTGTTTTACCGCTTCGTATCCCAGTGCATGAGCCAATGCTTCCACCATATTCTCACAGCCCAGCTCTCCAAGAAATCATCCGGGCCAGTTGGATAGGCGAGTCAAACTAGGCATGCCACATCAGCTTCGAACTCCTGTAGATTCTCGCTGGGACGTTGGTATCGGTTGTTGAGCTGCGTGTGATAGACTTTCTCTGAGTGTGCATGGCCGTATCGCAGCTCCAGTCGCTTGACCAATTTTTTATAATTGTTGTCTTCTTCCGGTGGAATAGCCTGTAATACGTTTACCGCATCTCCTCGGAGAGCAACTGTAAGCGCTGAAACTTTCTCAGTATCATTCCAGCCATTAGCCTTAGCAGCGGCTTTAAATTGTCTATGGTAATTAATCCAAGATGTTTGACCATCAAAGGTTGGAGGTTTGACACGCATTTTTGTAGTTGAGTCAAGATTTGGTGCGGATAGTTCTCAGCTTTTGGAGCTCTTTCTGGGGAGGAAACACCAAATTTGAATTATTCTTTGAAAGTCTACATTTCCTCATCCAATTTCGAATCCAATTCTGCATCCAATTCTTATTTTAACATTTTACAATTATCTTCAAATACCTCCTTCCATACCTTTAAATTTTCTCTAAATTTTACCAAATATTGTTCAACTTTCTTTGTATTTTCCTCCATCTTTCCATGCAGTTCTTCTCTCAAGTTTCTAGAATTTTCTTCTAACTTCCCTAATAAATCTACTTTCAATCTTAATTTTGAATTCTCTTTCAAATTTGTTGAATTTTGTTTCAATATTGATTGCAAATCTTCTTTTAAACTTGTAGAATTTTCTTTTAATTTTGATTTTAAATTTATAGAATATTCTTCTAATTTTGAATCCTTATTTATAGAATTCCCTTGTAGTTTTGATTCTAAATTTATTGCCATATCTGTTAAAGAAGGTTGAAACCCAAACAAATATGTCACCGTCTTCAGTTATAGCGTCTCGCAGTCATTCTATTAAAACTTGTTCGCGGCCACTGGTTTTCAAATCCTGCTCTTCCAATTGATATTTCAACTCTGCGACCTTCAAATCTTTCAACAACTTCTTGGACGCCATTTTCCAATTTTACAAAGCAGCAATGAACAAAATACTAAATTGTTTATAATAACCCCACACTCGACACCACTGTGATGTTTATTGCTTGACGAAATATAGTTTGTGATTAAATAAAAGTCACTATTTAACAATTTGAGAACAAATATATGTTTTATTCTTCTTATGTCACTAACAACACTAATTTATTTACTTATCACCTAATACTAACTTAAATTAAGTCGCAGATATTTATATTTCACTATACATATACACTGTTCACCTCACTGTTTGACATTCACTATTCTAGTTCCATTACACACTACTCTTCTAGTCTTTGGATCACCTTTATAAATAGAAAAATCCATTTCTCGAATGTTCTACTTCTCGAATATTTCTAGAGGCTTCCATCGAAAGGGGTGATGTACGGCAACGCGGCGCGACGTAACGAGGACGAAAGGCTCCACTCATACAAGGACGTCTTTACGAGCTTCTTCACTCTCGCACGTCATACTGCCCTCTTCTTAGGAGTGTTTCGTCCCGAAACACACCTTCATGTCTATGCCGGAATCAACACTCACCGCCCTAGGTGCAGCTTCATTCATGCACTGAGTTTTGAATAAAAATTGAAATAAAAATTTAAAAGGTGATAACTGTTGAACTATGCATAATTGGAATCTGGGAATTGCTACACAGAATGAACATGTCAATAATATTTTTTTTTATTTGGGAGGAGTGGAAACATTTCAAGTTGATGATTGTAGGAGAAGGTAAGTTCCAATTCACGATTTTTTATTCATTTACGATGATCATTTCGACTTTCAAAGTCATCTTCAGGTTTCTCGTTTCATAGAAAAATATATAAATGAACAATATAACAGAATATGAATAAATAAATGATAATGATGCTGAATAGGAAAGACTTCTGGAATGCAGTCAATGGAATTTATTTTTATTTTTCTATTTCTACTAGTTTTGACACCACTTGTGTCATCCTCAGGAACTATAAATAATGATACAGACGATTAATTTAAACATAATTACAATTTGTTAAACTGTAAGCTACTTACATGAAAAATTTTTCTGTAATAAAATTCAATGAAATCATTAATTAATAATAAAACATGAATAGTGCATGTAGATAATATTCCTCATGGAGTTATGGTGTGAAAATCTTAACATTTGTAAACATGAAATATTTTAAATGTAGTCAAAGTTAAAAAAACTAAAAAATGTCTTCCGTTTTACGAAAACCGTTAGAACATCATTTTTGTACTGGTGGAAACCTGTATATCAGTATTTTATATATATAAAAAAAGAAGAACTTAGTACCCCAAGGGACCAATTAGAGTGCTGCAATGATATTTGAATTATATTTAATCATGTCTTAGTTTTATTATATTTCAGTAAGTTATTGTAGATTCTACTCAAACTCATTGTGTCAGTTTTTACATTTATATTGTTTTTATCTGCATTGATGTGTAGCATCTCTAGTGTCAATCTCTTATTTAAGTTTTGCTCAAAATCCATTATTTTAGTTTCGTTGAAGTTAAACTTATGATTTAACTCTTTTGCATGTCCCACTACTGCACATTTTGCTGTCGTCATATTTATTTTGCCCTGACAATTTTTGCTATGCTCATTCATTCTCGTGGATAAATATCTTTTTGTTTGACCTGTATATGTGGCACTGCAATCTTCACACGGTATTTTATATATTAAATTTGATAGGTGGCTTTTATTTATTTTGGATTTTAAGTTACTGAACAATTGCCCTACAGTTTTTGTTTGCTTGAAACCTATCCGTATTTTCAATTTATTTTCAAACAACTCTCGTAATTTTTCAGCAACGCCATCTATGTAAATTAATGAGCAGTAGGTGATATCTTCTTTCTCCACTTGTCTAGCGTTGTTTTTAGAATTTTGGCATTTATTAATTAAGCTGTTAATTAATCCACAAGGATATTTATTTAGCAATAGCAATTGTTTGATTTCATTCAAAATGTCTCCATGATATTGTTGGGAAGTTAATTTCAATGCCCTGTTGATTAAATTTTGAGCTGTGTTCAGTCGGTGAGTCATTGGATGATTTGAGCAATAGTTGAGATATCTTGTTGATGCGCTTGGTTTTCTGTACCATGATGTGGTTATGTTGCCCTCTTCATCACGTATGATAGAAATGTCTAGGAACGGTATGGAGTTATTCTGTTCTACTTCTACTGTGAATTGTAAGTGTTCATTGTAACTGTTAAATGTATCCAATGTATTTTGTATTTGGTTTTCAGGTACAGCCAATATCAGATCATCCACATATTTCTTAATGAAGGAAAGCTTAATCGGTAATTTTTGTATTTACCTCTTCTAGTAAGCAATCCATAACAATATTAGCTAATACTGGAGATAACGAGGAGCCCATTGCAAGACCAAACGACTGAATGTAGTATTTATCTTCAAATTGAAAGAAATTTTCTTTGATACAGAATTTAATAAGTTCTAAGAATTCTTGCAGTGGTATATTAGTTCTTTGTGCTATGGCTGCCCAATTTTCTCTATCCCTGCGATCACCAAATTTACTGGTACATTTGTATATAATGAGATGACATCCAGTGAAATTAACACGTATCCTGTTTCAAGTTTTATTTCCGTGATGACATCTTCAAACTCGAATGAATTTCTTACAAAATACGTAGTATTTTCTAAGCCTTTTAAAAGATTTGCTAGAAATTTTGCGAGATTGTTAGTTGGTGAATTTATACCACTGACTATAGGTCTTAACGGGTGGTTGTCCTTATGTAGTTTGATGAGGCCATATATTCTAGGAGGTACTGCATTGTTGGTGGAAAGATTATTCTTCACATTTCTAGTGATGTATTGTTTATCATACATATTTCTTATCAATTTATTATTCTTATTCTGTATTCGTTCAGTTTGGTCTTCTTGTATCATTCTGTAGGTAGTATTGTCCGATAATAAATCATTCATTTTGTCAATGTATGTTTGTTTGTACATGGCAACAGTTTTATTAGTTTTGTCAGCTTCCAGAATTATGATATCATCTTTATTTTTCAAGAATTGTTTTGTTTTTTGAAATTTCTTACTCAAGCTTTTTGTTGTGTTGTTTTTACTGTCTTTGTTACAGAAATTCGTCATGATATTAGTAAATTGAGATCTCAGCGAGTCTTGTGCTTCTTGATCATCAGTGGATTGTAAAATGTATTCTACATCTGCTATTAATTTGAACATAGGTAATTCTGCGGGCTGAAGGGGCATACTAAATTTGGGGCCAAGTGCCAATGTCTCTTCGACTTCTTCCGGGAAAATTACATTGGTTAGATTCATAAACCAATCATTAATCGCAGAAGTATTAGTATCTGTGATGTGTCTATGCTTTTGAAGGTTATGAAATTTATTTATTTGTATATTTTTCTGTTTTAAAGTGAAAAATTGAAAGTTTTGTCGTAACAAATCATATATCTGGTGCCAATGCACAAAGCTAACATTTTGGTGTAATATTTCGTAATGATGATTATATTTCTTTTCCAGTAAATCTATCTGCCAACATGCTATTTTTATTTCTAAATTGAGTGTTTGAGTTTTAAAGTTCTTTACTATGTTATTAGTTTGATTTTTGTATGGATTATCTTTAAGCAAAATGTTGTTCAAACATTTGAAATTATTAGTTATATGTTTAGGAAAAGTTTCTGTTTGCTTACATCTTGATAGAAAAATTCTTTGATTAATTGCAGCTGTCAGTTTAATATTCAGGTTTGAAATTTGTTTTAGGTGGTACTTAGCCAGGTCTCCGTAGACCCTGGTGCATTCAAAAATAATGTTCATGGTGTGTGAACAATTGTGTAAACTATGTGGGTAGCACAATCCTGCGTAGAGATGAATATATGTACTTCTTGACTGGGAAAATTTGATGAATAGGAAAAACTTCTGGAATGCAGTCAATGGAATTTATTTTTATTTTTCTATTTCTACTAGTTTCGACACCACTTGTGTCATCCTCAGGAGCTATAAATATATCATTATTTATAGTTCCTGAGGATGACACAAGTGGTGTCGGAACTAGTAGAAATAGAAAAATAAAAATAAATTCCATTGACTGCATTCCAGAAGTTTTTCCTATTCATCAAATTTTCCCAGTGAAGAAGTACATATGATAATGATGATAATTCTTAGAATCAAATTATCATTTCAGGGTGCAGCACATAACCTCCCGTCAGTCAATAACTGAGCAATAAGGATTGAAAGTTATTTTTGAGTTCATACGTGCACAAATTATATACGTATCAAAGAGTCAACTTAAAACTGGTACTAAATGAAAGTTGCTGTTTCGAAGGTTTGCCCAAACTGCCTTATTCCAAGCTCAGTGATTGTGGAAGATGATAGTTTGCGAAATCTCTGAAGCAATAAGCATTCATGAGCTATCAAAAATGCGCTTTTATGATTGAGATGATTCCTCAATTTTTATTCATATGTGAAATATTCTCAATTATGAACACAACATATTATTCTAGAAATAATTCTAATCCATATAAAAAGTATGTGAACTTGAGCATTAAGACATGAGACTAAGTATTGTGTGATGAGGCTTCTCAAGTCATGATTTGTTCTTAGTCCTATGCATTGAAGGTCGCGGAAACACCTGAAACTCTTATATGTTGTTGTTATGCGCAGTAGCTCTTGATCAATGGTCACTCTATATCAAAGATCAATACAGACATGAGCAGTGGCCTAATAAATGCACTTGAAACTTTATTTACGACTTGGTTACTGCAGAAAAATCATAAACTGACTGATATCAAAAAGACTTGTAACTGAAGAATTTGCTTACTGTGCAAGCATAGCGGGCTAACTTACAATCATCCTAACATATATTCACGCTCATCACTGATTTACTGACTCCGTAACACTCTAAGATAGATATGTCAGTAACAGCAACAAATTATTACAGCAGTCTATGGCTCAGTAGTAGAGCGTTGGTTTACAGTACAACAGGTATCAAGTTCAAATTGCGTTCGGGTTGAAATATCCATATTTTCTTCTTCTATAAAGGGTGTTAAGAGAAAAGGTAAAAAAGTCCTATGGCATATACATTTCGATGTGCTGATTCACAGTCAAAACAAATTTTTTCAAAATTCATGAAATTTTTGCTTCAAGAAGTGTACATTCCCGGTGCCTCTAGTCGTCACGAAACTCTTAATAAAGCTAATTAATGACAATCACGTTATGAACAAATATATTCAACTATTCAATTTTATAATCAGTGTTAATGTGGTATTATCACAAAACGCCAGACTAAAATAAATTTGTTTGTTATTCAACATTAATTTTATGAATTTTGAAAAAATCCGTTCTAATTGTGAATCAGCACATCAAAATGTATATGCCATAAAATTTTTGTACTTTCTTTTAACACCCTCTATAGATAACCATTTCATCAATATTACTTATCCAAAGCATCATCATTCACATTTAAGGTATTTTATGTTAGTTATAAAATGCTAAAAATATCTTCTATTAGACTGACGACTCATCTCTTCCAACGGGCGCCTTAGGAGCAAGGCTGCATACCCCTAGTTTTCATATGATTGACACTTTTTTATAGATTCAATATCAGCTCTTGTTAGTTCTTTGCAACTTTCTCGGTTATCTTGGGCTCAAGTTCAGTCGCACAGTCGCATGCAGCGCAATTCAAGAATGATTTTAGAAAATGGAAGCATAGTTCTCAGTTTTTCGGAAAAACTTACGGTTCTAGTGGCACTCAATTCCACTAGCATGTCGATAAAAACACCATCACTAGAAATTTTGGTACTTTACTCCAAGCCACAAGACTAAGATCCTGATGTTTTCTGTTTTTTTAACAGGCTCACAGTAAAAACCTTTCTAGTAAAAAGAAACGCAGAGCATAGTTTGACATTTGTATTTCACAATTAACCTAACAAATGATTTGGTTCTGAATGTCTCTTTCTGTGCTACTAAATCCTAAATTCAGGTCATGCGTTTTTTGGTGGTGATAGCGTTGGCATGTGGTTACAATTTGGTTCAAACATCGTCTGCGAGTTGATTCCGAAGGCTACCGTAGGAATAGTCATTTCAATTCCATAGGTAATTATTCATCAATACATATCAAAAATAGTACATGTACATATTTTGATGTGTGTGCTATTGTACCATACATACAGAAACTAACACAGGCTACAGGCACATCGACGAGACTTACTGCCTGAGAGTGTTTCACTAGCTCTGTTCGGTGACATGAACTAGGTTAATCTAGTTCCAACTTTTCTACACTAACGTGTTTTTTCACAATCGGAGTAGTTAGTGCAACGTGTTCGTTGACAACATTTCAAGAACTAGTGTAACCTTATCTGAACTGACTTCTGAGGTAGTGCAGAGAGTGCAAGGCGTTGTAGTGGGGAGAATTCTGTCGAAATTACGTGGTTTGCTTCTGTTGTATTGACGATAACCTCCAAAAATGGATTGCGAAGTTGTTTATACGATAATAGATGAAACAGGTAAAATTATATACGTTGTTTAATGTCGCAATAATACAAATTCTATTTTATATGATAGATTGTTCACAAAGCTTGTTTGACATCCCTACAAGATTAAAGGACTCAAAAGATGTACCTAATTCAAGTTTATACGATAATTATTCTCCTATTCTGCATAAAAAAGATACGATTGAGAATGGTAAGTAATAACATTTTATATATTCCAACTACATATTAATTAAAAATTTGATCTATCTACAATATAGAAAATAGAGACAAAGTTACCTGGATTGAGCCAGCCACTAAACTATTAATGGCTTTGATACAAGAGTATCGACCAAATCTTGGAAAAACCTTAAAATTAAAAACTAAAAAAAAAATGTGGGATGCTATTGCGGATGTTATGAGAGATCATGGTTACATATATTCTGCAACCCAAATAGAAAACAAATATAAAAGCTTAGAGAGAAGCTTCAAAAATAATATCAACCATAATAAGAAAACCGGTCGTAACCGCGTTTCTTGTTCGTACGAAAGGTAAATTCAAAGTTTGTCAAATATTTGTTAATATCTATAATTATTTCCTCTGTTTCAGAGAATTGAATGATATATTCAAAGGACGAGACAATATATTTCCAAAATATACATTGGAAGCCACAGGAAACGGTATAACCCAAGAAGAGCTTCAAGAACAAGCAGGAATTGAAGTTCTTTCCGATAGTGATGCGCAACATGAACTTGAGGAGAATATTACTTGCTATCCTCAAGACAAGGAACAATCATCAGAATTATGTGACCAGCCCTCAACACCAACATCTGAATGTAGCTCTAAAAAACCAAATAAGTCTATTGTTCGAGAGCTATCATTGATACGACGTGAAAAGCAAGCATACAACGAGAAGAAAATAGATTTACGAGCTAAAAAATTGAAAGCTTACGAGCTACGCACGAAAGAAGTCGCGGAAAAAAATTCCTTATTAAAAGAATCAATCAGTGTTCTATCAAAACCTAACAAGTAATATTTTCTGAAGAATATTTTCTTTTAAATGAGTATTTTGCATCAATGTTTGGAGCGATATATATGTGAGAATTTTTTTTTTGTTTAATGAATAATTCAAGATTACAGAATGTACATAGTTTATTTTTATATTTTGTTTTATAATATTTATTGATAATATATTAACATTGACTGGAGTATGAAATTCTATATTTATTTTTGAACATTACATATTTTATATCAAAAATAACATTAAATACAGATATATTCAGATTTTTTATTGATCGGTGATATTATTTTTTTTAAAAACGCTGTAATTTTTGACATAAAATATCTCTTTTACGTTTTCCTTCAGCATCATCATTTTCTTCAGTCCTTCCATCCTGATATAATTCATCACAAATTTCATCTTCTAGCAAATGTACTTCTTGCAATTCAGCTAAATTATGAAGAACACAACATGCTCTTACAAAATGACATAGTTTTTCTATGCCTTTCAATTTACAGTAGTATAATTGTCTGAATCGTTGTTTTAAAATCCCGAAACTGTGTTCAATAATTACTCTGCAAGAGCTATGAACTTTATTAAAATATTTCTGCTCGGCTGTTAAATGACCATTATCGCGATATGGAGTTAAAAGTGTTGATCTACATGGATATGAAGAATCGCCTAGTATATGGTATTCTAAAATATATTAAGAATAATATGAAATTTACTGTTTAATTATTGTTATTACTATTTTATCACCATTTTTAATATTCGATAGCTTTTCATAAGCTTCTGAATTTTTTAAAACACGACTATCATGTGCAGATCCAGGAAAACCAACAAATAGATCAATGAATTTCTTCGACTCATCACATATGGCTTGAACAGATAAACTATAATTATTTTTTCTGTCCATATAATCATCTTTATTCTTCCTTGGTGGATCAATAATAATTTTAGTACCATCAATGGCACCTAAAAAAATTTTCAGCAATTCAAATAGAGTAAAGCAGATTGAAATTTGTAATAACTCACCAATTATACCAGGAAATCCTTTCTTATTAAGGAAATATCGTGCGGTTTCTGATTGTTTCCTATTGTCGGGCCAAATAATTGTTTTGTTCGCCATGTTACTTATGAACATGATGACTCTTTCAAGAATTGTAAAAACGGTTGATAGGGATGTATCAAATCTATCTGCAATATCTCTGTAAGATGTTGCTTCGTGACCAGCAAACCATAAGAATATGGCAATATGTTTTTCTGCTGAAATGACTTTGTTAATATCCAAATTTCGAAAATCGTCAGAGTTTTTGAATTTATCTCCCAGAAATTCAAAAAGCTTACGACTAATTCTGAAATGGCGGATAAATTCTTCATTCGTGTAAGAAGGTACCACTTCCTCAAAATAGTTTCTTATGCAATGTCTTTTTGATGTGATGAAATAAGTTTCGATGCATGTTTCAAGAACATCACTTTCCGAGGATGAACTTGAGGAAGAGTCATCAGACTCTTCCGACTCACTAGTCTCTAAGAATACTGCTAAAACTGATTTATTCATAACAGTATCAATTCACCGATGTGTAAATAAAAGCTAAAAAAAAAAATAGTTCTCAATTTTATATTCAAACATAAGAGAGGTTATATCTTACCAAGAATGACAGTTCGCAGCTACACTTTTCTGTTTTTTGAGACCGTAGAACTAGTTGGCACTATTTGCACTTAACCTGTTCTGCACTGCACTCTTACACTTTTTTGTGTATGTCACCGAACAGAGCTACTATCATTACGCTGCTACATTGCTTGTTTGATGATTCACATAGCTCCTAGGGAGGATTAATATGTTTCCACATGGAAAATATTTTATCAATAGATAGTAAGTAAATTTTGATTTCAAGATCTTGAATCTACCTTCATGCATATCAGTCACTTGAATAATATATTTCAGTTGTTCCTGTCAATAAAATGTATAAAGTGATAATGATTCATCTTTGCGAATGTACTTATTCCTCAAATCTTCATCAGGAATTTTGTGTAAAGCATTGTACAATAATTTCCCCTAATCGATTCATCTCAAATGATCAAGAACAATTCCTGGCATAACCTTAATAGTAATCCAGTGTAGTGGTATTGAAGTATTTTATAGAAGCTCTCAAAAGTAGGTTTTGTAGATTAAAATCTATCAATAATTTGCAGGAATATAGAGGACAATATTGAGAATTATCTGAGAAACGAGTAAAATAAACATATCAAATATTAAACATTTGACTTTCTTCTCGTATCCAGAATGCATCATTTGATGTGTTTCTAATTTATTCTAGACAATTGCATCTTGATGTCCAGAGAGGAGACGTTTGATTTTCAGACGCTTTGCGTCCGTCACGTCCAATCGCAGTAACCCGAGAATAATGGGATTTGTCGGTTATCGAAACGCGACCTAACTCAATGTAACCCTCGCCCTTTGTAACATGAGCCTGGGATAAGATAGAGATAAAGCTATCTGCAATAATTTGTCTCAGGTCTCACAAATTTAGAGTTCCAAACATTTCTACCCACTTTAATACCATTAGTTTGAGCATGAACATCAAAATTATAATTTACTGTGTAATTTCCTGGGACAGAAAAGAAATGCTAATACTCATGGATCACAGTCCGATCACTTTGAATTTTTCGTAGCATACAGATATCTTAGAATCTAACAAAACACCACAATAAACTAAATTGACTCTCTTGTTCCTATACGCTTGGCTAATGGAATAAGTAGCCCCTCGATCAGGCAGATTTTAGAAATTCGTAGGTTATAAACGAAATCTGACGTATTCGCTGTCACGCTGCAAGCAGGCGATAGTTGATGTATTATATTGAATAATTTAATTGTTTGAAGTGTGTTGATAAATCATGAGTTTTCAAAATAAAGGACAGGTCGTAGTTGTTGAGTACCTAGTTGCCAAAACACCCAAAATAAAAATCGTGACTTGTGGTGGAATTTTGAGCATTATCTTAAATTTCTTTAACGTTACAGATCTATAAGCTTATCAGAATCCATAAGTGGAGTTCTTATAGATTCTATTAAAATGGTATTCTAAACAATTTTTTATAAGTTATGACGTCATGATACTTCCGTTCATTGGAGTTTACAGTTTAATGTTGCAAACAGGTTAGGAAATAATTATTACTTTTGGATTTTTAGTTCAAAAATACAGATTAATATATTTCATTCAAGCTTCTGATGCACCCAAGTGAGTGAATCATATAACGACGTGAATAAAGTCATCAAATACAAGGATGCCTTTCAATTTAAATTCATATCTGTTCTCACTCAAGCTGTCATGTGTCAGATTATTTTGACATATTTGAATTGAGATTTCAAGAATTTTGCGAAAAGTCTGAACATAAAGGTTTTCTAATGATTTTTGACATTACAAAAGTATTCGATGGAATATTATTTGAATAATAAATGAGAAGAATACATTGGATTCGATTGGATGTAGGTGAATGGAAAAGCCACTCGCGAGAAAATTTTGAGAGGCAAAAGCCTGAAATTATATTCTTGAGCATGAAAATTTCTTATTGATGTATTTTGGAATAGCCATTTCTGAATTGATGCAAAGTTCATATTAAATTACTGAACAACTGTTAAAAATGTTCATTTCGAACTGCGAATGAGCTTATTGCATTACTTAGATTTTATTTATCAATCTCACATAGTTTTTGAATGAATTCTCAATATAATTATTGAAAATGAATGCTTATCTTTCGAAATCCTTTACCAGAATAAACTACATGGTACGCAAAACACCTAAGCTATCATTTATTTTGACATTTCGAATGTCTTATGGTTAGATTTCATCTAATCTTAACGTTATAGACATCTATTACATATTCAAAGAAATCTATAAGCTACAAATTCTTTTAGAATATCTCTTTGCCTATCGAATTTGTAAGTTGTTATAGACTTTCTTATAGACGCTATAGAAACGTTTAGAATCCCACCATTGATTTCTTACCTTTTTCCAAATCGAGAACAGAAAAAAGATCACAAAAAGAAATTGGCTATTTCGGTTCGTCGAATGAATTGAGTATTTAAATATTCAATATTCAATTGTTGATGACAAAAATGCATCTAATTAATGGTATAATGTATATTCTTTTATGTTTTTCATATAAATTTTGATTCAATATACTTTTCATAATACCTGCATTGAAACAACGCGTTTCAACGCCTGTTTTGTCAGTCGAAACAAGACAATTGCAGACAAATGCGAGTGTAGCCGGGCAGGAACAGACTTGTTTCTGCCCGAGGGGAGGAACAAGCTTGTTTCTGTCCGCTGAATTAATTTTTTACATCGTTTTATCCCTGGCAGAGTCGCATTTGTTCATTGTCAATCTCTAAATGAAAATCATATAACCTTAGTTAATTTGACAGTTGTTGTATTCGGAACTGTAAATTAAATTAAAAAGACGATTTGTTTCAAGAAAAAAAGTATTAATACGACAATTTGAAGTACATCACAACATCTTATTGATGAAGCACAAGCAGCTACTCTCGATTTGTTACCTGCAAAATCAAAAGAAAAATTATGACAAATTTGTAATGTGGAAAGTTTCAATGCAGGTATTATGAAAAATACAGTGTGTGGCACGGGACAAAACACGATTTCAGCCGAGGGTGATGCCGGCCCTCGCTTCGCTCGGGCAAGCAACACTCACCCTCAGCTGAAATCGTCTTGTTTCGTCCCTAGCCACACAATATACTATTCTATATCAACATTGAAGCTATATTAGTCATTAAAATTTCTTTCTATTTTTAGAGAAAATTTGACCCGTTTTGCAATTGGAAAACAATCATCAACTTTGCAGCCCTTCCAAATCGCATCAACAAGTTGCTTTTGAGGATGACGATTCCATATCATCGGTGTATCCGTTTTAGAGCAAGTCTTTTTTATGTTCACATAGATACAAATTGCTGCAGCGTGCTTACAATATAATTTTTTTGTCTCACGGGTACAATTGGCAATTTTCATTATTCGATCTTCATTAATCTATACGAAAAATGATATAAAAAACGATAATAAACTTAAAAAATCAAGTTATACAATTCAAAACAACAAAAAATGAACTTCTGCTATTATTCACAATACTATTGAAAAGAGTATGAACCTTCACAACTGGATTGTACGTTTTCTGGTTTGTTAAACGCCTGGAATTTCGCGTAATACAACTCCAAAGATTTTTTCACATGCATCGCCAATTATTTCTTCGAAATTATCAACATGAAAACTAGAGACCAATGTATTTCTTCTCAATGAATTTCCACATGGTAGTATTTAATAATAGGATAACAAGACGAAAAGTTTTCAAAAAACATACGTAAAATTTGGAATCTTCAGGCAATCGATTTTGGACTAAATTAATTTGCATTGGGCAAACTTTTTTGGCGGAAGCAATCAGATTCAACTTCTTCAAATCTACAGGTTAATTTCAATATTTTTCTTCTATATATACACTCGATGTTTTCAAATCAAAACTGACATTTCAGTTCCGTTATCATAACTCTTACCTAAGAGTTTATTCTCGTCGCCGCTAGATGGCACGCGTGTTCCAAGCTGTCAAGATTAGCCAAGCGTATCCAGATATTACCCTGTCCTTTATATTATTAGCATTATTTATCTCAGCTCTATCGTCATTTTTATTTCAAGTTCATATCAACTTTACTGCTTATCGTGAAATAGAAGCTTCTACAGTACTATCATGTCAATGGTATTGATGATATATCAATATTTCAGAGGAGTTTAACGACACTCTAAGATCTTATGCATCAGTAAGTCTAAAATAGTAGAAACAAACGTTCCTACAAATCAGTCATTTTAGAAACGAACTATTTCTTCAATAGCAATTGGAGATTCAAAACGGAAATTTGAAGGGGATAAGGCAATGAGGACTAATATTCTCAATTATGTAACGTGATATTGATGGTAACAACTATAGTGGATAATCCAAAAAGTGAAAAATATGATAATCATATAAAAAATCATACCCTCTATAAATTTTGCAATAAGTAGTGTACAGGATTCCAGATAATGATTGAACCAAAGCATGATTTATTGAAGTAAACCATGCACAACAATCAATCATTAGACTCAACATTATATTGGCCATAGCAAGTCCGATCTCACGCTTATTTGACAATGAAATTATTATAGCTCATTGCAAATGAATGAAGTCTTATACCTTTGTCAAGCAACCAAGATACCTTAGGTGTAACTTGTGTTTCGTCAAGAGGACCTTCTGCATATATGTGAGACTCAAGAAAGAAAAAACTGAATTCTTTATTAAATCTGGATTAACTAATTTCTTGAGGTTACATGAAACCAGGATTCGATTTGGGAAGATCAGTTGTGCTATCCAAAGTTTTGTGATTTGCTCTATTTTGTGTATATTTTGTTGAAGCCCATCAAATTGAATCTTACTTGGAGAGGAAGCACTAAAATCAAAAATATTTTTTCATATTCATCGACATCAGTTGGATTTTGTTTGATCTACTTCATCTTAAATCACTGCTAAGCTGCATTCCATCTCAAGGTAATTCGAATGTCATAATTATCATTCAATTAAGAATAGAGAATATATAAAACCTTCTACACATCTCGTCGAAAAAAAAAGACCGGTGCTCTTCAGATGGGAATTCTGGGTTATGTATATTGCTATGCGCACGCGCTTGATTAATGGAGTACTTGAATCACACATGTAGATGATTTTCAGGTTTTTACTTTTCATTTTACCATCTATCGTATCATTATATTTTTGTTCTACTTGGGTTATATGGTTGAATTCTTACTCCTGTGGATTACTGAAACCTGTTGGGATAAATATCGCTGTACTGTGAAGCAACTTGGAGTCTATAATTGAAACTATTTGTATGTGGTCAACCTTCTAAGTTCAGGGAGACTGTATGTAAGAGTTCCACACTCCACAGCACTGTATATCACGGAAAATTCTCACCGAAAATAGCTATTTGCACGCTGCTACAGCTTAACGACTATTTTATTATTGTTTGCTTTTACTCATTTGATATTTTCATATCCTAGAAACATCAAGATAAAATATTCCGCTTAGTATTGTTTAACTTGAAAGAAATCATAATTCAAGAACTTTTTAATTGAAAATCGGATCGTACTGAGCTCTGGAAGTCGACTACATCGTTTATTGCTGAATACATTACCCGTGACCAGTGGATCCAACGCGAAACGCCTATAGGACTCGTTAATTCATTCCTCTTTCTTTCAGCGTGGCGTGATCGATCTTTATGTATCCCACATATTCGCTATGTGCTTTTCAGTCACCACATTGGATTACCTGTTTTATATCAATATATATATATATATATATATATATATATATATATATATATATATATATATATATATATATATATATATATATATATATATATATATATATATATATATATATATATATATATGTATACTGATATAATAAAAAGAAAACGCTGTTCATTAGTCTCGCTGAAACTCAGAAACAGCTTGACCGGTTTGAATAATTTTTCTTTTCCGTTCCGTTCCGTTCGCTTGAATACAGTGGTGGTTTGAAAAAAAAATGATCAACATACATTAAGTAATGCACGAGCCATATTTGTTCGTTCGCGCACCGTTCATCCAACTGGGTTAAAACATTCTATAGTTGTTGGTGGCTGTATCGTGAAGGTTTATATCATAGGGCCATCAACGTACAATGAGTGACGCATGAGCCTTATTTATTCGTTTGTGCATCGTTCGTCTGACTGAGTTGAAACTTATTACAGTTGTTGTTGGCACATTCGTGAGAGTTCTTATTGTAGCGTTATCAACATAGCACATGAGCTGTATTTGATTGTTCGCGCATCATTCATCCGATTGAGTTGAAATTTACTACAGTTGTTGTTGACTCTCTCGGGGAAATTTTCAGTATTGTATCATCAGCATATCTCAAGTGGCGCACGAGCCGTATTTGTCCGTTATCACATCGTTCATCCGATTGATTTGAAATTTTAAGTAGTTGTTGTTGCATGAAGGTTCTGACATAGTACCACTAACGGTATTTGTCCGATCGAGCATCGTTCAACCGATTGAATTGAAACTTTCTATAGTTGCTGCTGGCGCTTGCGTGGGGACCGACTTTAAGAATTCTTTCACCTGTAGAGTCATATATCCATTATCATATGGGCTATTATTTACTCTCAAAAAAAGGGTCACCTACGAAAACTGCATTAATGTAACCCAAGATGTGAAAAAATTACCAGTAAATTCCTTGCATTGCCTGCGCTGCAATACATTCTATTATTAACCGTAATTAATCAAATTAAATACTGATGATGCTATTTATACATAGATCTATGCACTCATCAGGAAGTTTTGACAGTTTAGGTAATGTTCTAATTGTGTTTCTCAAGCAAGATATGTGATACTATTCTCAATAATTATCTTATACTATCAAACTATGCTTTAAAGATTCGAACAAAAATGTTGAATATTATTGAATGTCTACGGGAAAATACTGTGTGGCCACAGTAGATTCTTTTGTATCATGACATCGATTTTTGATTCATAAATGGATATTAAGATGTTAGTGATATTTAATGTACCTGATTAATCATAATTTTGTTTCTATTATGTAACCACTTGTTTTGAAGAATATATATATTTTTTCTGCATCATATCTTTCTGGATTAATATTCATATTAATTCTCTACACAAAAATAGGGGCGCAATTTTATGTTCCGCCACGGGCGGCTAATACCTTAGTTCCGGTTCTGCAAGATCGAAACGTTCAGGCACATAATTTGTTCCGTATTATGTTACAATAAACGCGGACAAAAACTATTGCATAAGCCACAGATTAATCGAATGAGTTATGAGAGAAATAACAAAAGTCAAATATTCACTCTGTCAGTTTCCTCAATTGACTGATAAGAGGTTGTCAGGCGCTTTATTCTAGTTCGTAGGGATAGCTTCTTGATTTCACTTCAAAGACTCTTGACAAACTGCAGAGGTGTGACAGATGACAATGTTGTTGGAGATAATCTTCTAGAAGTAAGAGACTTTGTCAGTAGTACAAAATTTTACTCCTACGATTCATAATGGGTTAGAGAATAGTATATTCCGATACAAGTGCGGAATGGAGATCATTCCTTGCGAATGTGAATAATTCAGCCACGAGACGAAGTCGAGTGGCAGAATTCACATGAGCATGGTATGATCGATTCGCACGAGTGACGGATGTTATTTTTTCTATAGTCAAAGGTGTCCGCGTGAATATCTATACTCAAAATATACCGTTTTCTGAGAAAGAATTTGCTTCATTGATCTCATTCCAGTTCATCAAATGTTGATAAAATTACTCATATTGACTCCATTCTGAAGAGGAATGAAAAGAAAATCAAGGAGAATTAAAATTATGACAGTAATGAAACAGTTTTTTTGCGACGCCACGCGGCTTTCTTAGGAATCCCTGAGCGTGCGGAATGACCCCTATTCCGCACGCTACAGCGTATGGAATGGGTATCATTCTATAGTGACTGTAGAAAAACAAGTAATTATAAATTGAATTTGATCGCTATAACTGGCTACAACATGAACTTGTAGAACATATTGTTCTCATCCACTTTGAATATTCAATTTTCTATAGATGTCACTATAACATTATTGACATGGAGAATGCGACCTGTATCCAAAATCTCTCTACGTACTAGAATGAAACTCCCAAGTGTCACGAGTCATTATTTGATAATAATCATTCATGCTGTTAAAAATATCCCAGTGATTCTTCATTCTAGGCGGGGAGCTGACTACATAAAAAACCTTGTTATTGCTACATGGCTAATTCCTTTTGTGAAAGGATTTTTCTGTGTAGTCAAGTTCGAATCGTCTTGTCTGCTAGAGCGAGTCCGTGGCTTTTGGACATTTTGAACTTGATATTTCAATTCAAATTGTCAAGAAGTTTTGTGTCAATTTTGACGGAAACAATGCCATTTTCCTAGTTACCAACTACTACAGCCGTCAAACTGACATTTATAAAAAAAAAAATTTCAAATCTATGAGGTAGCACGTCAAACTTATCAAGCGTATAAAAAGAATGAAATCATTCGAAGAGAGAATATCCTGTGTTTTGGTGTAAACGCTTTAGCACAAGCGTAATTTTAATTTCTGCCTGCCGTGGTTTTAGCCATGATTTTTTGTTTGCCATTTTGTATATGGCTATTCTAATATATAAATATACCATTAAGGCCCGGTTGCATAGTCATTGGTTTATCCTTAGCCTAGTTCAATTACCTCAGTAACAATTGTCTCAACAATCGTTACCTAGGTAATCAAGCTACACTTAGGATAAAGCAAATACTGGGCCTTAATCAATCGGCATGCATGTATGTGATAATTTTTTCATTTATGATAATACTCCAATTTTGCGCTAACTGCCAGCACTTCAGCCACAACAAGCAAACAACCAACAATTCAAGAATAAATAGAGGTTATTTGAAAAATTAAAATACATGTACATATCTCATAGAAAATTAAATATCGGAATTTCACTTATTCCACCGGCCACCCCCACTATAAGCCACAAGATCCCGCTAGCAGACAAGACGATTTGAGCTTGCTTACACAAAAGGATTCTTTCATAATAGGTATCAGCCATGTAGTGATGACAAGTTTTTTTATTCAGCCAGCTCTTAGATATATTTTGAATTATAAAGTACACTGACTATTTGACACTGCAGTTGTGAGCCAAACTAATAGCAAAGAGTAGTGCTACGCTGTCTTGTTGAAATGTCGTGTATTTTGTGATTTGAGATGTGTGCGGAGCTCACCAAGTAGGACATATTCCTCTGTTTGGGATTCTCACGTGGTTTTCCTCAAGCCTTGGGTGAATGCCAGATGATTTTATTCTTAATGTTTAGGTGCGATATCCATGTTATCACATCTAGCTTTCTATATATTTTTAGTATCTAGTTACTTGCCGTGATTTATTTTGTATCATTGTTTTCTGGAGAAGATCCTTGATCGAAGGATCGAAACGGCAAAGTTTCAAATGAATATACAGAATTTAAAGTCAAAAATCGTTTTTATCCATTAAAACTCTGAAAAATGTATAGATTATTGAAAGTCAAGATCCTCTGACAGAGGAATATTCTAAAATACCACATATAGATGACCTAGTTTTTACATCAGGCAAGAGTCCAAAAATGTAACGGAGACAGACACCTGTTTCAAACAGTATAAAACAGTAGGTAATTTATATTCCAGAATTGAAGATGAAACAGAAATATTTGAGGTCAAGTACCTATAATTCACAAAATACTTTGGGATAATTGTAACGCACAATACGCAAGGTAGAATTAGAACAAGACTAGATGTACATAGGCGCAACAATAAAAGCGTGGAAAATTTGAATGAGAAAAGACCGAAATAGGCCCTGGTAACACATTGCATGGACAAGGGAAGAAAGAGAGAAGTGTTATTCATGATGAAAACATTTTAAATAAACAACTCACAGTGAAAATGTTGTATATCAAACATGATTATCACAATATTAATAAACGGACAGTTACTATAGCATTTGGCAAAATAGTATATTGTGCGGCTAGGGAAGAAACAAGACGATTTCAACCAAAGGTAAATGTTGCCTACCCGATCGAAGCGAGGGCTCACTTCATCCAAAGACAGAAATCGTGTTTTGTCCCGTATCACACACTATATTTTTCATATTTCCTGCATTGAAACCATGAGTTCCAATGTCTGGAACCACTCGAAATAAGACAATTGCAGACTTATAGCACAGATAAAATCTTATTATGAAAAACATGATAATAAAATTGGAATATAAGTTTTTATACCTGACAGTTCGTTGTTCACGTTTTCTGACAATTCAGTGATGCATAATTTTATTGACTGAACTCACAACAGACTATTTTTCAAGTGTGAATCTGTCACTTTTGGATCACGCGTGTACGCACTACTATCAACTGTTCAACACGAATTCAGTCATCATCGTTCATAATAGTCGGTTGTGGCATATGACAAAATGAAAATTGCTCTTTTTCACTATTTACAGATCAGACTCTCAAATTCATATATTATGTCTATATATGTCTTTTCGAATTAAATCACAATGAATAGGTTTTTTTTCATTCAAATTCTGTACATTTACTCATATTTTTGACGTTTTCAATCTCTATCCGTAACTCTTTATCAGAAACAATGATATAAAAATGAACAAGGCAAGTATCTAGATCAGAAGCTCCCAATTCTTTTTTCTTGTAGATCACTTTTCAAATTTAACTGTTTTTGGTGAACCCGTAACTCTTTTTCATAGACCCTCACTTACAGCTTGTTAACTCTCAATTATTTCACGCCAACGTAGACCCCCATCGAGTCGTCTTTTGACCTCAGGGAGTCCACCTGGACTATTTTAAGAATTACTGATCTAGATAATCTATCTATTTCATTCATTCTTTTAAGTTATTTTGTTTCAGATCTGTACAAATCTTGTACAAAAAGACTGGTTAACTACATTATAACTCAAATATGTACTCACAAATGCGGTACCACAATAATTTTTGTTTCTTTATATTAATTGAACAATTTTATTATTTTTATTTTTTCATTAATTTAAGCGGACCGACTGCTTAGGTCATTTGCTGCCTCATTTATTGGAAAGGTAAGTTTAAGAGCACCAGTAACATAGTAGTAGAGATAATCATTCCTTCTTAAAAATCCCAATGATTAAATAACACATAAAAATACTCAGCCGATAGATCATGTATGCGAAAATCATTCAAAAAATATGATCTTAAGGCATTGCATTGTTATAAATTACAGATTGAACAATGACCTATGCTGTCCATCATATATCTCACCTCATTGAAATGAAAAGAGACTATATTTTTTTTTACTCGAAATTCTGATACAATGTCTAGATGAGCTCATGTTTATATTCAAATAATTGGCAAGGTTATGAACTATTTTTATATATTCATAAAATTGATTGGAACTAGAAGTTGAGCAATATCAATATATTTTGTTTTCAGCATCATTTGTGAACAAAATATATTGATATTGCTCAACTTCTAGTCTTCTGTCAAATTTAATTGTTTTATCATAATTTAAATCTTTATAATTGATTATTTATATTAGCATTATCGCAATCGACACAATTTTGCAAATGCATCGTATTGTTGTTCGTAAGTTTTATAGATTTTTTGGAAGATAATTTTACAATTACATCTTCCGCAATCATATCAATATTAAATTTCTCAATCATCTTTTTGATAGCAAGTTTATTTATTTATCAACTGTTGTAGCCAGCCTTGTTACTATGGCGAATTTACTCAACATTTGTGAATACATCTTGAACTATGCAAACATACTTAATTATATGCTTTTTGGCCGGAAATGAAGTTGATAAAACTCCTCCTTCATTTATTCGAGTATCTACAGTCCCATCAGAATTCTTGGCCCCACTACTCTTTTATATTTCATCAGTTGGTTCAGTATTTCTGTCAAATAGATCTTCATCTAGACTCACAGCATCAAGTCTGGCTCCAGACTCTATTCACTAATATTTCTCGGAGCTGGATTTTTTTTTTTATTTTCCGGTTTTTTTACGTTGAAGCTTTCCTTCTGCTTCTTTTCTCTTCTTTCTTCCACTCCTGATTGTTTTTGTTTTTCTCTATCGTTCTTTTTTTGGAGTTTTCGTTCATGGTATACTTGCCATAATCTAGAATGCTAGATATATTCTCTTTCTTAGCCTTTTTTTAGTATTCTTTTTGTATTTAAGCCAGTAAAATATTCGCTTGAAAGAAGATGGAATTATATTGGGCAAACTGTCCTGATTTTCTGTACTATTAGGTATTGTATCTTGGTAAGTGGCTATAGCTTTCACATCTGATTTATTCTCAATTATGTCTTAGCTTTCTATTTCATAATCTTGATCCGTACTTTTCTGTTTCTTTTTTTTTATAAGTGTCTTATTCCGTCCATTTCATCTTCTTTGTTTCTCTCTACGATATCGGTCAGTGGCTGTATTTATTTTTCTGTTTCATTCGAGTTTACTCTTCTAAGTCCAATTCTTCATGATTTTCTTCCAGATTCTGATCGTCTATATTGAAAGTAGAAGTTTGAAATTGCTTATGTAATTGCTTCTATCATTTAAATATGGATTAGTCAGCGATCTCTCCATCCCATTAATTTGTACAATTTTTGAATATCACTAGTTTCTGTTCATGCATACGTATATTTTTCAATCACACTGATTGAACAATTCATTTCACGCAATTCTGTCATTGACAATATTGGTTTGATAAGATGGTGGATTATCAAAATTTATAGTCTCAAAACTCCATAGTACTATATCACATTCTCTGAATCCATTTTGAAGAATAATTGGAGTAATTCTCTTTTCCAGAATTTGATTCAATAATGGTGCAAAATCTCGTTTCTTAAATATAGGACAGGTAAAAATCTGCGTTATAAACACGTGAAGAAACCTCAAGTATGTCTTCCATGCTATTCAATTTGAGGTAGTCTGTTATTCTTTGAAATCAATTCATGATATTCTCCTTTCTGACTACAGCTCCACTGACTATTGAGTTTTGTGCCAATCTTGCATTACATCAGGATTCTTTTTCAGAAGCCATTTATACCAGGTTCTTCCAGATCTATCATTTTTGAATGAGTTTTTAACATCCATTTCAATCATCAAATTTTGAACACTTTCTAAAAGCCCGTCCTTTGTTACGGAAGAACCCACTTTGGCAACGGAAATGATCCAGTTCGCGAGTGTACTTTCATATATAGTTGAAATAGGAACTCGGCCCATTTTTTTTATGAATTGGAGTTTTTCCTTTAGATTTATATAACAAAGAACAACGCAGTACATTATGATTTTTAACAACTATGGCAGATTTTCACGTTTTACCTCTTCTAATGCATTTTTCTTTGTATCAAGGCAGTGAAGTTGATTTTTCCCTCACGAATGTGGAATTCAGCTACCAAGGCCGTTAACCCAAAGCAAATAAACTGAATGAGTGATGAGAAAGCAGCTTCACTGCCAAGATGCATGTCAAATTTTTTCTGAAATCGTTAATTATTAGGAAGGATATCACATCGACATAACCTGTCAGCATTTGATGATTTTCTGATAAATAAACAACAAATTGATAGAATATAAATGAAAACAAAACAAATGCCTAATGAATGTAGATATTCTGTTACCCCCTAAATTGGATATAACAAAGAATAATATTTCATACAAAATGAAAAAAGGAAGTCATAAGAAAGAAGAAAGTATAAATTAGGTCGAATGGCAAAAGTGGTAACACTGTACATCTGACATCTCTGTGTATGCAATCTAGCAACAGGAATCATATAATACTGAGCTTTTTTACTGTCCATTTTTCTTATTTTAATAATGACGTTTGAGTACTTTACTGACGATTTAGAAAAAATATATAATAATTTGTCTGTGTATCTGAAAAATATATTGTATCATATTTTATAGTTCTTGAACTTCTTGTTTATTTTTATTGTTCTTTATATATCCAATTTATTAATGAAATATTCATTATCTTTTGTAAATTCATGTACCTATATATTTTGACCCCTAGGCATTCAACAAAAACTAATATGACTATTATTATTTCTCTTTGAATGAACAATAATAATGATAATAAATCATTCATTTGACTGTAAGCTATAAATCTATCATAACATTGTAAAACAAAAGTATTGACTATAAGAGTGAACAAATTCTACATATTATATAAATATTAGCATATCTATACAAAATAATATACCTACTTGAATTTAAATTTGAATTAGGTAAGTCACTCATCTAATTCAAACAATTCTATGAAGAAAAATTTTGATGTAGCAGATTTTACTTGCCTTGATAACTTATTATACACAATAAGAGTTTTGAGAGAAATAGAAGCTTGGGACTTTCTTTATTTTTCTACACACTCAGTACGAGATTTAGTGCATATAGTATTGGACTTACAATAAATTATTGGATAAATTGCGAATTCAAATGAATAATGATGTGAACTGATAACTTAGAATATTTCACATTTGTGACAATATCACTCAGCTGGTAATCATAGCTATTATTCTCCAACCCTAATGTACCCTTGAAGTATTAAGCTGTTTTATATTAGGCCTATAAATTAGTAAATTCTCCTTTTCATCGTACTTCAACTGCATTCTCTTTTGTATCAGTGAATGATTACTCACTATAGTATTATTCATCTAATACTCTAGATCATAATCATCACTGATTATAATCTATCAATGTTTGTTGCCCCAAATATGAGATATGCGTGGGTTTCTTGATATGCTGTTTCATCCCGCCATTATTTAAACATGTTTTGATTTTTCTCGAATATGTGGAATCATTAAGAAAGTTAATGTTAAAATTACCCAGTGATATGAGTGTACATTTTTTCTGGATTGAGTAACCGTTACACAATTCTCCAATATAGTAATAAGGGTATCAGGGGACAATAATGCCTGAGGTCAACAGTGTACTTTCCGAGGGCCTCCGACCTGAGGTGTGAACGTTGGCCGTAAGTTTTATTGTCCGTTTAACTCTCGTGGTGTCTTCAATGCCTAATGTCCGACTTATATATTATTTCAATCAAAATTTTCAGCAATGTATGCCCTGTCATTAGGTTTTCTGTCGGAGAAGTTGCTCTAGTTACTTGTTCTAACTAGGAAGAGTGATATTCTTTTTTCTCATTCTCCAAAATAATGCCTATGGGCAATAGTTTGGAAAATATTGCCCCCGGGTATTATTCATCACGTATTTATCCTGGAAGCAGTGATTATGACAACAATAATAAACTAGTCGGACATTTAATTCATAAATGTCATATCCGAGCTACTAGGCGAATGATATAAGATACCTTTTATAAATGTTTTTGAGCTCACTTTCTCCTCAATTTTGTATTCTATTCAATTCCTCACATAAATTAGAACTCCTCTTGTTGCTCCGCTTAGATATCGAATTCAGTCTAACAATGATATGATTTTCAACATTGATCTCATTATCATCTATATCTGCCGTTCAATGTGTCTCACTAAGATAATGCAACATAGGCTGTTCACTTTTTTAAAAATTTTCGATTTTTTCAATATGAGTCACTAAATGAGAAAAAAGTAGAGTAATCATGCACAGACAACAGTCAGTAAGACAGTACCATTATAACCGTATCGTGTGGCTGCTTTGTGATTTTAATATTTTACCAAAATCATTCGTGAGTGTTAGAAAATGAATTATTAAATAGAACTTGTGGTGTAGTTTTAAGATTTATTTGGTTGGGTTCGAGTGAATAAACAGAAATCACCTTATTTTACATGACATTTTATATTTCACCAAAAACAAGTAATTTTCATAATAACAAAAACTAGCTACATTCTATGATACAAAATACAATAATGTAGATATGGGTGTCACAACCTCCCCCTTTGGAACACGGAAGCGGCTCGCCTGTGGTCCAAGTGGCTACTGGTTTGCTTTCTTTGGACGACCTCGTTTTCGAAGAGGTCGTAGTGGCTGTGGATCTGGAACACTAGAACTTTCTTTAAACGGGGTAAGGGAACTGGAATGGTATACCCCGACTGCGTTACTACTATTGTTCATAGGAGCTATTTCATAAGTTGTTGGGGACACAATTTTGGTGATCTGGTAAGGTCCGTCTCGTCTTGGGGCAAATTTCGACGTATAGGACTGAGAGGATTTGCTCAGGGCATGAACATCCACTAATACTTTATCTCCTTTGGAGTAGACTGGGGCTGGCTGACGGTGTCGGTCAGCGGCTTCCTTGGTTCTATCCTGTTTCTCTTCGCAGGTTTCACGAGCTTGAGCCAATACTTCACCTAGCTTAAGTAGATGTGCTGTCATTTGTGGAACAAATGGCGCATCTTGAATAATAGCACGCATATCTCTTTGTACGTCATCTGGTGTTCTCAATTCTCTACCAAACATGAGATAGGCAGCGGTACATTCTGTTGAGATGCTTTCCACAGTATTCATGGCAAATCTAATACTGGGTAGGTAAGTAGACCAGGATGTATGACATTTTGATGTCATGATAGCCAACTGTGTTTTAATATCGCGATTCTTACGCTCCGTAGGATTGGCTTCTGAATGATATGCTGGAGTTAAATTTAGCTTGAATCCTAGAGAATATGCCACGAATTGCATTATTCCAGAGACAAACTGGACGCCATTGTCGCTGATGACACGGCGTGGTGTACCATATCGTAGAATTATTTCATCAATTAAACATCGCGCACATGCTTCAGCAGTCGCATATTTAAGCGGGAATAACTCCACCCATCGAGTACAGGTGTCTTCAACCACGAAAATCCATTGCTTTTCATCCTCCGTTTTTGACAATGGTCCCATCAGATCGATGGATATCACCTCAAACCTTCTGTTCTGAACCGGAGTTTGTAATAACCCGAAATTCTTGTGATTTCTAGGCTTGAAACGTTGACATTCTAAACACTCTTGAGTGTGTTTTTGTATCTGTCTTCTCATGCCGTTCCAATAATAACGAGCTTTGATGCGTTTGTATATTTTTTCAAATCCATAATGGCCTGCAGTGGGTGAATCATGATATTCGTATAATATTTCTGGTATCTGAAGAGATGGCACTACAAACACAGCTTCTTCGTCGTCATCATCGTCTGCTGGATATCGATAGAGAACACCATTTAGGAGTAGGTATCCTCTTTCGGTCCATCTTTTGGTGCTAACAGGGTCTTCCATATTTTCAAGATCATTGATGATTTTATTCAGTTCATCATCTAACAATCGTTGATTTCGCAACTCTTCGAAGTTAGTAACAGGTAGGTCCACAGTGGTCAGTTGTTTAACTTCTACAGAATCGTCAGTAATATGAGGCAATCTCGACAATGTATCTGCTAACGCGTTGCATCAACCAGGTGTATATTCAATTCGAAGATCTACTGCTTGTAATTTTAGAGCCCATCTCGCTAGTCGCCCACCAGGAGATTTTATCGACATCAACCAACGCAAGGGTTGATGATCACTGATGATTGTCACCGAAGAGGAATCAAGATATCCTCGGAACTTTTCTACTGCCCAGACTACGGCCAGTGCCTCCCTCTCCGTAGTCGTGTAGTTACGTTCAGCCTGTGTCAATAATCTACTTGCGTATTCCACAGGGTGTTCATTGGGTGGCTCCCCCTGGAGTAGCGCTGCTCCAATGGCATATGAACTCGCGTCAGTACGGAGTATGAAAGGTTTCGTGTAATCCGCTTGAGTTAATATTGGTACAGTTGTTAATAGTTCCTTCAATTTTACAAAAGAATTGTCTTGAGCCTCTTCCCATTTCCAGGTAGCATGCTTCTTTGTCAGATCCGTCAATGGTTTCATTATTTCGGCACAGTTAGGAATAAATTTCCTAAACCATGAAACAGTTTGTAGAAATGTGACAAGTTCTTTAACATTTCTAGGCCTTGGAATCTTCAGAATTGCATCTACTTTTGACGGATTAGGCTTCAATCATTCCGGAGTTATCAGGTGTCCCAGATATTTTACCTCGGAACACACAAAAGCGCATTTAGATCTATTAATATGTAGATTGAATAAGGTAAGTCTGTCAAAAACCTTTTTCATGTCTTCCAGATGCTTTTCAAATGTAGGTGAGAGAATTATTATATCATCCAAATAAGCTAGGATGGTGATGTCTTGCAATCCACTCTTGAAGCGATCAATAAGGCGCTGGAAAGTTGATGGGGCATTCCGCAGACCAAATGGCTTTCTTTTGAACCGGAAATGGCCAAACGGCGTGACAAATCCTGTTTTGTCACGGTCTTCAACTTTAAGGGGCACCTGCCAATATCCGCTGCTTAAATCCAGAGTAGTCATGTACGCAGTCCTTTTTGCTTCATGTAGAAGATCATCCAATCTTGGAAGTGGATACCTATCTGGTATTGTAACGGCGTTGAGTCGCCGGTAGTCAATGCATACCCGATATTTATTATGTTCTGTTCCTTTCGGTACCAGCACTACTGGAGCAGCGTACGCTGAATCGCATTCTTCGATTATATCATTCTTCAGCATTTGCTCTATTTCTTTTTCTAAGAATTCTTTCTTTGGTTGCGATAATCGGTAAGGAAGTAACGCTATTGGTCGATCATCATTCAATCTTATTGTATGCTCAGCATAGGATGTTGGTACCTTACTGAGAAGAAAAACATGAGAATTATTCTTCAATAGATCATTTATTTTCTTTCTTTCAGCGGCAGACAGGTTTTGACATTCGCTCTCCTGCAATAGATACTTCTCCATTTCTTCTGTGTTTGAGAACAATACCTCAATTGCTCTTGGATCTTCAAGAGGATAGCTAACTTCTTTTTGATCAGAAAAACACCAACTGGATTCTGATAAGTTCAAAATTAGTTTTGCTTTTTTAATGAAATCAACACCTAATAAAAGGTTACTGTTATCATGCTCAGGTATTGCCAAAAGTTCAATAGGAATCTTTCTATTTTGTAAATCAATATGAACATTAAATAGTTTGGCAAAAACTATTTTCTCATTTCCATCGGCGAATTTCATCTTAATGTTTCTTCCTTCATAAGGCTGATTCTCATTACAAAGAATTTTATAAAGTTTTGCTCCTGCTAAACTTGTCTTTGCACCTGTATCAATGCAAGCAATGCCATTATGATTAAGAATTCGGACACGTACTCCTGGAAGATCATTGTGATTATTTTGTGTTTCCGCCGAATTAAATTCTGCGGATTCCATTGATGTGACCTGACAGTTTGGACAATTACTACGAATGTAGCCAGGTGCTCCACATCCAAAACATATGAATAGTTTACTAGCTGTAGCGTCTTTTTGTTCTTTTGATGAGCTGGTGGCGCTTGGCTTTGTTGATTGACTAGCGGCTACGGCACCTTCGCTATCAGAACGCTCTTTATTCTTTCGCACTAATTTCCGGCAATCTGATTCTGAATGACCGAATATTTTACAATAAGAGCATTTTTGACGCGATTTTTTGTCTGTTTTATTTTGAGTTTTTAATTCACTGACCGGGAACTCTGATCTAAGTTCTTTTAACGAATGTTCAACCTCGCGAATTCGCGCTAACAACAAATTAATAGTTTTACATTCGGAACGTATGAGCCGTTGTCGGATATTCCGATTCAAAAGTCCGAATATTATGTCTATTTGGATTGTCTCATCCAGTTCATACGGTAACTGTACAACGAGCGAACGAATATAACACACAAATTGTTCCGAAGGTTCATTCACTGATTGTTCTCGTGCAGAAACTTGACGAAGTAACAAATAGGCAGATAACTTACGTGAATAAGTATGACGTAATGCTTCAACAGCTTCATCCCAGGTGTCAACAGTAGGCTTTACTCCCTTCCACCAAGTAGCAGCAACACCCTCTAAGAGTATTGGCAATCCTCGCAAAGCATTCTCGCTGGAAGCATTTGCACAATCTTTATACGTGAGAGCAGCATCTAGAAATGCTTCCACATCAGCATCAGGTTCACCATTAAAGCGAGATGTGCAATTGACAAAATTTCCCGATGATGGAACACTCGGAGTCTGACTAGCTGGTTTAGTTATAGTAAGTTGCCTCAATAACTGTTGAAATTGTTCATCTGTGAACATAACTCCTGCTTGTTGTTGAGTTGAATCCGTCGTTTTACCCATTGTAGTGAATTTTACAAATTAGCACGGTTGGCAATGCTACACAACACTATGATGCTTGCTTGGGGTGCGGCGAGCAAGAAGAACAATAACACGATGTTAAAGGTTACTCGAGAACACCAAAATTCGCAATGACCGCACTAATACTTATGGTATCTTGTTCATACTCCACTATTTGGTAAAAAATGTCAAAACTCTAATGAAAATCTGCAAAAACACTCGGCACTAAGTTGGGCGCCAATTGTGGTGTTGTTTTAAGATTTATTTGGTTGGGTTCGAGTGAATGAACAGAAATCACCTTATTTCACATGACATTTCATATTTCACCAAAAACAAGTAATTTTCATAATAACAAAAACTAGCTACATTCTATGATACAAAGTACAATAATGTAGATATGGGTGTCACAAACTACTCAAGTCGTCTTTAGATTGAACGTTGTATTACACTTGTGTGAAATGAGGTAAGTCACTTGACAAAAGTACATTTTTTCTTTCGTGACTTATATACCACATCTAACACTAGCACAATGAATTATCATTTATTATCTAAGAGTAGCAAATGCCGCTCTATTTTTCAATATATTATCACAAATTTATTGTATTTCATCAATTATTACACAATTTACAGTGCAAAGATACTTAATTAAAGTCCTGCAATTAATTTTTGCGCTAAATTGCTTGTTTAACTTTCACCATTATCAGCACTACAACTATCACTTGTACTACTATTACTACTCTCCGTATAAGCGCAGAATTATATAGTATTTCATTCGATTTCCTAGGAGATTATTTTTACTAAGCAAATCAGCAGTATCGCTTAGCAGATATGAATCATTCGTGGCTGCGTGAAGTAGGCAGGCCAGCATTGAGCAGAAATGTTAATAATTTCATATACGTTAGTGCTTCGTTAGTGTATGTACTACACATTTGGGTGTTCTTCCTTCTGACATTCTTTCGACGTGTCCCATCCATCTAACTCTTCTCATTCTTATTTGTGTAACAACGTTTGGTTCATTGTATATTTCTTCTATTTCTTGGTTGGTTCTTCTCTTCCATAAATCTTCTTCCTTGATTCCTCCGTAGATTCTCCTCAAAATTTTGCGCTCCCATATAAGTAATGATTGTTTGTCTGCTTTGGTCAGGGTCCAAGTTTCAGTTCCGTACAGTACAGTGGGTCTTATGATTGTCTTGTATATTCGCTTCTTTGTGTTTTCGATATATCTTTACTTGAAATTAACTTATTCATCATCCATATTGTTCTATTAGCTTCCATTATTCGTTCCTTTATTTTCTCGCTTGTATCACTTTTAGAAGTTATTTTAGATCCTAGGTACGTAAAGTTATCTACTACCTCGAAGTTGTAAGCTTCACCATTTCTATCGGTTACTTTAAATTCTCCTTCGATATTGCTTCTCTTCTGTGTCATCAGCATATATTTCGTTTTTTCTTTATTCACTTTCAAACCTAACCGTTGTGCTTCATATATCAGCTTTTCCGTTGCTTTTTGCAGTTCTTTCTTGGTTTTGGTAATAATCGCGATATCGTCTGCAAACGCGAGGCATTGGTGTCTTTTATCGTAGATTAAACCATATCGATTTAGGACACTTCTTCCCTTAATCACTCCCAGAGCTAGATTGAATAAAGTTGCTGAAATAGGATCTCCTTGTCTTGATCCTGATTCGACTTCAAAAAGGTCTGTCTTTTAATTGTTTAATCGTACCTTACTTCGGATTTTTTGGAGCGTGACTTTAATTACTCTTATCAATTTTCTTGGTATTTTAAGTTCGTCTAAAGCTATAAGCAATTCATTTCTATCCAGCGAATCATATGCTTGTTCAAAATCTACAAAAAGCATATGTAGATCAAGTCCCGTTCCATAATGAGTAGCTTGTAGTTCCTTAAGCGTGGAGATTTGGCCTGTTGTTGATCGATTTCGTCTGAAACCGGCTAGGTACTCTCCCACCAAGATTTCCAGTTTTTCTTTAAGTTTAAGGTTAATCCACGTTAAAAATATTTTGTATATTACGTCTAATAATGTTATTCCTCGGTAGTTCTCGCATCTTGAATTATCTCTCTTTGTATTGCCTCCTTCCACGTTTCGGATATTTGTTCCTTCTCCCAGCATGCTTTCATGAGCGTTAGTACGTCTTTCCTTAATTTTTCTCCTCCGTGTTTGATCAATTCCGCCGAAATATCGTTATCGCCGGGGCTTTTCTCAGTTTTTGAATTCTTGATTATCTCTTCTATTTCTTGTTGCGTCGGTTCGCTTACATTATCTCGCTCATCGTCTTCGTCTATAAGAAATATAGTATTCTCTGTTCCATTTGTTTTGTTAAGGAGCTCTTTAAAATAGTCAGCCCATCTTTTCAATTTGGCTTCTTCATCTCCTATTGAAGTACCTTTTTTGTCCCGGCAGTACATGGTTTTTTTCCGAAAGCCATTTCTTTCATTCTTAACTTTTTGGTAGAAGTTTCTCACCTCCTTCTGATTGTAATCGTCCTCTATAGCTAGCATATGTTCTTTTAATTGTTGTCTTCTCTTAGTTCTGCATAATCTTTAATAGGTTCTCCTCTGTTTCTGGTAGTTTATTTTGTCTATCTCGGAAAGTGTCTTCATATAGTTTATTTTTGCTTTTCTTCCATTTTCTAGGGCCACTGAACACTCAGCATCGAACCAATTATTTCCCTATTATCTCGCCTGCTGCTTTCTTAATTTTTCCCTGTGGATCTCTCCATTTTTCCTCAATTGTACTACTATTACTACTCTCCGTATGAGCGCAGAATTATATAGTATTTCATTCGATTTCCTAGGAGATTCTTCTTACTAAGCAAATCAGCAGTATCGCTTAGCAGATATGAATCATTCGTGGCTGCGTGAAGTAGGCAGGCCAGCATTGAGCAGAAATGTTAATAATTTCATATACGTTAGTGCTTCGCTAGTGTTCTTCACTGCTTCCAAAGTTTTTGGAAAAACTTAATAGTCTTTGAGAAAATTCACAAATGAAAATTACCTGCTCACCTCACACCAGCAGGCCATACATAGATTTTTGACAAAAATACGAATATAATTTGTTAGTGCTTTGTTAGTGCCCTTTTCTGCTTCTTATTGTTTCTCAATTCGTGTACTATAACTGGCATTTAAAAATGTTTTGACTTGGCTTGCTAAATTCACGCCAGCAGGTCACAAACGCGCTTTCTGAGGAAAAATTATCATGGTTCGTTAGTGCTTCGTTAGTGCTCTTTGCTGCTGATATAAGTTCTAATATTCAGCTATGCAAGTTAGCAATTAGGGAATATTTTACTTGGTCTGCCAACTTCACGCTACCCGGCTAAGAAAATACTCAAATTTAAAAATATAAATCATATAGTTCGTTGATACTTTGTTAGTGCCGTTTACTGCTGTATATAGCTTTTGAATTAGACTACGCATTCTGCAGAAATAAAATAAAAATTACCTCTTATACTGACTTGATACAGATTGGTTATTTGACTTACATAAACAATGTGAAATCTATGTGAAATATCAATAAAATTTTCAAACATTGTTGATACATTCTCTATTGAAAATTTCATACTCAAGTGTAGGTAGTTTATAACTCAAATTATAGCGATATGCTTATTCTTATTCAAAATGAAATAAGATAAAATATCTTATTCATTCAGACGTAGCTTGTCCTTTAGCGGCCCAAGACTTCAAAAACTACAATCAATACTCGTAGATCTTTGAAGCTCTAAATTTTTGGCTATAGGGACAAGGGTGGCCATCGAATTTTGAGGAGTAGAACCTGTTTCTAGACAGCCCTATAAGATATGAGCAATCTTGAAACCATAATATTCAATAATATACCTATGTCTCACAGAGTGCGAAACCATATTATTCAAATCTAGAAAATTCGAATCTATAGAATACAAAAACGATAAAATTGTGCACCATATAATCCAAAATATATCTAGTCAATTTCAACATCATATTATTCAAAAATAGATAATAATTAATCTCTACATGTTGTCATCTATTTATCGCACACAATATAACGCATTCATATACTCATAGATGAAACCAGTGTTAATGATCATAATACAATGTAGATGGCGCTAATGAGAGTAGCAGTAAAGACATGATGGTTTTCAGGATGGCGACATTGCCTAATTCTTAACTAAATTTAAGGTGAGAACATTTGATCATTTAATGGTACTATCAGATTCATTCTCATACAGAATCGAAGTAATTATTGAGGTATTTAGGTCTGTAAGTACAATTCACCGATTGAGAATGATAGTTTGACTTATTGACCATGATGCTTACCATTTTTTTTGCACGATTGGAAGATCCAAAATTTGGATCCAAGTTCTCTTTTTCAAATTAAATTACTACTGATGATTGCTTATTCGCTATCAGCTGTCAAGCTTGACATCTTATTTTGAATATTCCATTACAAATAAAGATGAATGAACGAAATTTTTTTGTAAAAATTCACAATTTTTTACTTACCGCTTTTACCCATGGGCGGTTAGTCAGTATAACCTTAGTAATCACAGTTTGCTGGTAAAATCAACATACCACCTTGAATAGAGGGCCAGTGAACACGTGAAAAAGCCTAATCGTGCAAAAAACAATAATTGAATGGATGACTGTTTCTTATTCCAAAGAACTGGAATTGCCGCGTATTCTTATTGCTTTGTGCAGACACATAGTATGTATAGGACTATGGAAATGCGGGGCACAGAGGCAAACCAGAATTATGTATGGGCTTTTGTACAGTAGATGGTGCACTAAGTAATTTTGTAAATGAACTGTTATAAAATCTAAATAGAATAAGAACAATAAAAAACTAAATCCATCAAAACTCAACTTGAGTTCAGTGTACATGTTTTTGGTAAATGTAAGATGTTTTCAACATGCGAATGCACAGTATTCATTGACTACACAAGGTGTCAAATTTGAATATAAATAGTGCTTATAGTTTATATCTCCCTGAAAGTAATAAGTAACTGAATTTCGTACTTCAGAATTACGCCTCATAGACAAACTATTCATAGTTTCTCATATGATAGTTTTTCTACCTACTAACAACAAATTAAGATCATGATTTCGGTATCCGAATTGCGGTGCTGGTGGAAATTTGTTGTCTAATTAACCTGCAAGTATACAGTACACTGTACTTATCCTATTATTATTCCTATCTTCATGATACCGTCTTTTTAATAATCTGTTAGATTGTCACTTTCTATAGTCTAGATTCAAAACGAATAGTGTCTACGCATGTTCTTTGTCGTGATCTGAAAGAGTATATTCAAAAATTTTTCTTCAAGTATAATGAACAAAAAAGCAACATTAGCTATAGAATTGATATATTGGCACAGTTTACAATATTCTCCAATTGCTAACTTGCATAGCTGAATATTTAAACTTCTATCAGCAGCAGAGAGCACTAACGAAGCACTAACGAACCAAGATAATTTTTCCTCAAAAAGCGCGTTTGTGACCTGCTGGCGTGAAGTTAGCAAGCCAAGTCAAAACATTTTTTAATGCCAGTTATAGTACACGAATTGAGAAACAATAAGAGGCAGAAAAGGGCATCAACAAAGCACTAACAAATTATATTTGTATTTTTGTCAAAAATCTATGTATGGCCTGCTGGCGTGAAGTGAGCAGGTGATTTTCATTTGTGAATTTTCTCAAAGACTATTAAGTTTTTTCTAAAAATTTTGGAAGCAGTGAAGAGCTCTAACGAGGCACTAACGTACCTGAGATTATCGACAATTCTGCTCAATGTTGGCCTGCCTACTTCACGCAGCCATCATTCGTATACACTTTTCTTTTTCAGCGTAACTGTTATCCAACTCATGAAATATTGAAACTGGAATAGATATCAGTATGAATGCAGTGTACACAATAAAATAACTTTTTGACAATATATATCACAACATTATGCAACATTTAGTGTTCTACGAGATTTCAAATCGCGAATATGGTGGTCCGCATTATACTATAGGTTGCCGGATGCTGATATTGACAATAATCTCACTTGGAGACGAAGAAAAACTCAAAGATCAATAAGAAATATAGCAAGGGAAGTATTGAATGGAGGAAAGAGTGTTGAAATAGAATATCAAAGAATAACAATTCATTGAAGAGTCTAGAAATGAAACATCTAAGCTAGAGAATGGTGTCCTGCTACAAGAAAAAGAAAAACAGAATAACTACCTATTCAAACGACTGACAAATAGATGGAGTAAGGAATGCGAGCATGAAGGAGGAAAATCAAAAGACAAATAGGAGATTTGGATAAGACCACGGTATATGGGAAGAGTGAGTTGAGGAATTTAAGAATGTCCCATTGAAACAGCGAAGAAAAAAATAATTGCAATCACAAAATTAATGAATTGCTATACATCATTGTACTGGAGAACAGGAAAAGAGGAAGGGTACGTGTACGTTGCATGAAACAAAAAGACCCGAGACAGTGGGAGAATTTGGATACGTATAGTGGAGCATATTGATAATTATAATAGAAGATTGGTATAAATCAATAGGAATTATTTAAATAGCTCATGGGCCTCTGCAAAAATTAAATTAAGGCCGTAAAGAAAGAGTTCTTGGAAAGTCTACAGTACGAATATACGAATTTCTCTTCCATCATTCAGCTTAAAACTCTCTATACATTCATTAATTGGGAAGAAATTCACAGACATAGCCGCGAAGCGAAGTGTGGGACGTGAAAATCATAAATGGATTTTCTCATGACCAATAAGACGCAAATAAGAAAAGTGAATATTATAAGGGTTAAGAGAGACCACAAAATAGGAAATTATTATTGCCTAACTGAATCAAATAAAAAAAATACAAGTAAAGGAGCTATTCGTGATATAATAAAATAATGAAATATTGAGAAAGAAGACTATCAGAAGAACATCAGGGAAATAATCAAAGCTGCACTGATGCCGGATTGTAGCAAAGCAATGTGAGGAAGATGAGGAGTGAATTGAAATACCTAATACATAGAAGCAACAAAATAAGTATGTAGAAGAATCAGAAGGAACACAAGAAGCATACACATTTGTGAAATAAGGAAGTAAGTGAGGCAGTGGAAAAAATAAATAAAAGTGAAAAGGATTCCTAAGTACTAAGAACAGAAAAGATTGAGAATATTGAGCAGCAAAGAATGGAAGTAGGAATGGTAATTCAAAAATCAAAGAGGAATAGACTGGACGTTTTTGAGAAATTAACAAAAAAAAATTTCAAGGAAAACCAGAAACTATGATATAAAATATTCAAAAATGACAAGAGGAAGAATTGAGCATGAATAAAACAAGTAAAAGACAAACAAATAGGGAGAACATTCGAAGGAACTAACAGGATAATAAGAGAAGAGAGATGTTGATTAACAAAACTAACGCTAGAAAAATTGGAGTCAGCTCTCCAAGAACCTAAATATTAGAATAGCACCAGGACATTGATACATCGAACGAATAGAATACCTTTATGAATGCAGAAGGAGAATGAATTGTGTTCATAATACTCAACAAATTTGGAAAGTTGGTGAAATATCTCAAAACTGGAAGATGGCAGTAATATTTTCTATATTCAAATGAAGGGACTTTGAAAACAGCAAAAGTTCACAAAGCCATGCTGTATGATAAACTTAGACAAATGACAGAAGCAACGCCAGAGAAATTGCAGAGCAGTATGAGAAGTGGACATTTTGTGAAAGACTATGCACTTACGCTCAGGAAGATGACAGAAATAATGATTAAACATGATAATGAATTATAGCATTAATAGATGTTGAGAAGACATTTTTGATACAATGCAGTCAGTAAACATTTGGAGAATCCTAGAAAGAAAAAGGAGTTAACAACTTCCACAGGCAATTGATAGTTATCTTCAATCGAGTACATTGGAGTGATATTCTACAGTATGATAATTTTATTTGAGTAACGCCCGCAAAGCGATTGTCTCTCATCAACTAGAATGCTGTGAAATACTCAATACTTATACACATAATTTGTTTTGAATTTCTTGACCGACAAAATATATTTCAATAAATGAATAAGAGGATGTGAAAAAAATTATTCAGTTCCATTCAATCCGCATCATATTTTGATATCTTATATCACTCCAGGAAAAAATTGTGCATTTGATTTACCTAATCCTAACTACATTTCTTCATATAAGCTGCATTCTGTTCTATTATTGTTAGTTTTGATTATAAGTTCCTCATTCTTTGGCATTCGTTATGACTGTACTAACACACAATCCTAACAGTCAACTTATATCATTCAAAATTCTTACAAATGAGCGATTGCGATCATAGAGGCTACAATATGGGAAGTTTGAGTTTCTAATTGTCAAGTTTGTCAGAATAAGCTGTCAGAAAACAACAGAAAATATCAATGAATAATTCTGAAATATATTTAGCACAGCGAATATTGTTTAAATAAACGACTCCTTGTATGAAATTTTGTATCTTATATATAGATATTATTCAAATACTTGTACAACGTCGATGTTATTGATTCTTTTACACATTGTGATCATGCTTTGCAAAATTGTGTGGATGGAGATCAAGCTACTCATCGCCTATAAATACTCGTAAAGCTCAACTTGCAGTTCTCAAGAGATCAAAGAAGTATTACCACAAGACAATGATACACATGAAAACAAGAAAAAAGTGGCAGACGAAATCACGACCATCCCAAGATCAAGACGATTCGGATATTTTCTTCATTATATTCTTAGACAATTTCATGACGTATACAAAAAATGAGGAGAAAACAAAAAAAAATTGAATGAGACATTGAAAATTGGAGAGAATTATTTTGACAGAGTGTGCATGAACTGGCAATTCTATAGCACAACTAGAATTTATGGAATGAAGAACTAAACTGCATATACATATAAAACAATTCACTACAATTGTACAGGTTGTTAGGTTGTAGAACAGACTAAGTTTTGTTGCTGAAAATTAAAGATTTTTAATGTCAATTATTATTTACAAATGTTATCGTTACTTTACCTGAAAATTAAAGAAACGACAATTAAAGTCTATTCTTATCCAATCTTCTTATACACTATATCAATACTTTAAATTATTCTTCCATCTGTCTATTCTTATAACTCTTTTGAGATCAGTTGTTTTTTCATGTCAAGCGCGGCAAATTTGATCAAAGAAAGTATACTTTCTTTACATCTCCCCCCCACGCCTCAGTGAAAATACTTATAATTTTCAACATCTTCTAAGTCATCTAAAGCTGGCGTGGGTTTTGTTATATGGTAAAATCTTGAATCTTGATTTCTTTTTCCGGTTTCTATTCTAAATATTGAATCTAATATTTTTGCTATTATTTTGAAAAGTCCAATCTTCAAGCTGTCTAATTTTTTCCTGTTTGATCTATTTCCGTTTTCACCATACATCTTCTATTGTAAATGTATGGTGTCTTCTATCTTTATCAAATAATTTTTTATTATACACATGTGATTTTTCTGATCTTTCGATTGCTAATTCTCCATCTCTAATCCATTCTTCTTTATTTCTGGTTTTTTTCTTTCAATTGTTCTGGTGTTAAATTTGTATAAACGCCATCTAATAGGTATTTTGGTGTAAACCGGTGATTGAATGTTCCGTTATGTTATATTTGTTTACACATTTTCTCGCTATCGTTGCTCAAGCTCTTTTCTCTTCTTTTTTATTATTCTTGCATCTTATTTTATCTACTAATGTCTGGTTTAGTCTTCCGTTCAAACCGTTTGAAAATAGAGAATTTATTGCATTAAAAATTAGTCTCACGTTTTTCTCATCTAAAAATTCTTTAAATTCTCTTGAATTCAATCCTAGATATTGATCTGTCAGTATTGTCCTAATCTTATCTGTTTCTGATATTTGTTTTACTAGTTTGATAAATTCTGATGCATTTTGGTGTTTTAAAGTTGATATTCATATCTGGTGTAATGGATGAATTCTGATACATTTTGGTGTTTTAAAGTTGATATTTATTAGTGTTGCCACGAGACTCGAGACCAGTCTCGGTCTCGTCTCGTCTCGCCTCAAAAAGTCGAGACGAGACCATAGAATGGGTCTCGAGTCAAAAGTCGAGACCGAGACGAGACCAGAGTCGAGTCTCGGCGAGAGTCTCGCGAGACTCTCGACGAGACTTGTATCATAATCACTTAAAATTAATTTTTATTTCTTCTGAAAGCAATTTTATAGAGCAAGTAGGTTAATGACGACAAACTATAGTAATAATAATTGATTTAAGATGGTTACTGATGGATAAGTTTTTAATTGAGACAATCATTTTTTCTACCGCTCTTTCAGAATATTCACTTCATATTTAGCCTACATGACAATATTTTTTTGTCGATTGTTTTTTTAAAGTGTCATTTGGTTCTATCATGTTTGGTATCAGAATACCTGAAGCTTCTGCAGGAATAATTCTAGTAGAAGTCTGAAAAAGGATATTCAAACGATTGTTAATTTTTATTTGAATGATGTCTAGCTTAGTATCAATCTCAAGCATTTGGGGAGATAGGCTTAGCAGGAATATAAAAAAGATAATAAGTGAAATCCACGTAATAAAATTATACTTCCGGTGACCAAATGTCAAAACTGTATGTTCCAAATTAAAGACCCTAAAATTTAGAAAAGAACTCTTGATTTTCAAAAATACCTATTTTATGTAGGGACTTAAATATAACCGCCATCTGTCACTTTAACAATGACAGCCGTCACTTTGACAATAACAGCTGTCACTTTGACAATGACAGCTGTCATTTCGAAATATGCAATTGATTGATGTGACACTCTAAATCTATGAAACAGCGATACAACCGGACATGAAACTTTTGGTTAGGAAAGTACTGCGTGGCCGCAGCAGATTTTATATGATAAGATTGTACAACAGAACGAGCCCCAATACTAGCACAATACTTTTAATTGCACAAAAAATTATCGACATAATGGAAGAATATATTATCATACTCTAACTGATTTTGACTGGAAATACGTTACATAAATCGACTCCTATAAGATTCCTGGCTATATTCCTGTGTCTCATCCAATTTCATACAAAATTGAATTAGATTAGGCTGGACTGGGCCATAGGAAGAGAAAATCAATACTATTCTTCAATAAATTTCAGTAATTTGAGCCATATAGCCCGTTATTCACAGTCAATAACATAACCTCATTTGAAAATTTGGTTTTTCCTCATCTACTTCCGAATTTGATGGTTCACACGTCGCAAATAATGCGTTAACTGAGCATGTAGGCATCTTAGATCTACCATCAATTCAAATGAACGCTTTCGTAGCCTGAATTTAGTTTATATGAATTTATCTTGAAAATCGTGGAAGAAATATCGTGTGACGAACTAGCATTATGAAATTCGGAGAATATGTTTTATAACTCAGCGATTCTTGACTAGAAATATGTAGCCTCAACCTTGTCATAATGCTTAAGTTTACACATTTGTTGCATAAAACTATTTCCTCTTTATTATCTCGAATCCTCGTGGCTCCAGTGGTTCCATTCTAATTCATAGAGACTGCTTGGAGACAGATCGCAGTCTCTATATGTCAATGTTGATATATCCTAGTTACATTCATAGGAACTTGAATATTGTATGCTGTCATTTAGTTAAGAACTGTATATTTGAAATTGGGTTCAATTTATTTTTAATCATTCTCCAGATTTATTATTAATTATAATGGTAAAATTTTATTCTATTTATACTATTATATAACGTACGAATGTCAAATCTGTCATCGAACTAAGGAAAATGACATGACCCTGTCTCTTACTTCTGGAAGACTGTCTTCAACGATGATGACATAAAATCACATCTCTAATTGCAGATTCGACGTAGGCTGAGATTATCCAATACGCAAGTGCGTTGTACGTGATCTCGTGATCACAATTTCCAGAGCTGCTTAGCAATGTAGGAATAATTGTGTAATGCAAGAAATTCAAAAGACACATTATTTGTAGAGTAGTGTTTTTGTGGTTCTCACGTCTGGAGATTTATGACCAAGCTATGAGACATAATTTTGCGCACCAAACACGCAAATACATTTTTTCGGTAGAATTCATAGCAAATAATAATCATGTAAGAATATGTAATTTTGAAAAATCATGGCGAGACTCTCCTCGAGACTCGAGACCGAGACGAGACTGACCTACTCGAGACCAAGGCGAGACCGAGGCGAGACTGAGTTAGGCGAGACCACCACGAGACCGAGACGAGACTCACTAAAGTCTCGTCTCGTCTCGTCTCGTGGCAACACTAATATTTATATCTGGTGTAATTGTCAACTAGTAGATGTAAATATCGTTTTCTCGATCTTTGTCTGCCAAAGCCCCCTATTGTATCTATGGACATAATTTCAAATGGTTTATTTGCTTGTCCAAGCTGTAACAATAGACCAAGTTTTTGTTGTCCTCTTGATTTGCTTCTCTTACAGACATTGCAATCTTTACATATTTTCTTCATATGTAACGAATTAGGCCCAAAATCCGTTACCGTGCACATCCCAGGGCCTTCTGCCACCATCAAACAGTTTTAGTCCATCACAATTTTATTTCACTTCTTGCTCACCCTGTAAACATTAAATTCAGTAACTCTGTATCAACCTACAACACCACGTACCGTATATTTATCCGTTTTCAGCTGCCCCAATACCGACTACTATCTTTCACATGTGGGTGAATAAGGTTATGTTTTAACATCATCTGAAATTGAAAGAAGTTGAGATCGTGTAATCTGTATTTATGTCGGATGTCTCACCGTAATAAAGTCTGAATGTAATCCACTGTTGTCCTGTAAATATGTTGTATATTGTATATTGTATATCTTGTTGTTGTTTTTTGACATTCTGCGCGACCGTTGACTATATACGAACTAGATCCGACACTTGACAATCTCTATGTTACCGACCAAAAGGAAATTATTTAGAATAATCTTAATATTAAGAAAATAAAATCGGAAAAGGATGTATGCGATAGGGGAGTAATGAGAAATGTATTATTGTAACAAATTTGTATTTAAAAATTACTTCTTCTTTTTTCTGTATTTCTTCTTGATATTATTGCTAGCGCTAATCTAGATTTAATTTTTAAAACATGTTAAGTAAGGTTTCATTAAATTATGGGTATAAATAAGGCCTTCTGGCCGACTTAAGTCACTTCTTTGTAAGTCGAGTCTTCTGAGCAGCCGAGCCAAAGTACGCTACCAGTACCGATACCGAGCGTCATCTTCAGAGTGTTCACCGTCCAAGTGAAGTTTTGTGCTAAGTCCGTTAGCACAACCGTCTGACACAATTGTGAGTTTGTTTTGTTTTTTTCTAAGTCCGTAAAAGGAACTTAGAATATTTTTGCTGTTTTGAACTTAGAATATTTTTGCTGTTTTTCAACTTAGAATATTTTTTTGGATTATTTAGAAGCACCGCTGAAGAAGTCTTCGTGATTTCGAAGTGTTGATGATTTAACGTAGAAGCTCCGCTGAAGAGGTCTTCGTGATTTCGAAGCGTCGATTATTTAACGTAGAAGCTCCGCCGAAGAAGTCTTCGTGATTTCGAAGTGTTGATTATTTAACGTAGAAGCTCCGCTGAAGAAGTCTTCGTGATTTCGAAGCGTCGATTATTTTTAACGTAGAAGCACTGCTGGAGGAGTCACCTGGTGACTTCACAGTATCGAACCATATTAACGTAGAATCACTGTGAGGGAGCAAGTTTTGTTCCACCCACATAGAACGACTTCTCGTCATCTGCGACCGCCTGGGTCCGTACTGCGACCGCTGGTGTCGAGTGTCTTGTACAGCCGTCCGTCACCGTCCGCCAAAGTTATCATCGTGTAAGAGTTCTGTAAAATAATGTTCTTTGAAGAAAACGATGTACGGGAATTCAGTCACAAGTTTATTATTTCTATCCTACTCTACAGTTTTGGTCCCACCTGGACCATCTTCAGGAGTGCTAACATTTATACAATAGTGTGAGAATGTAGAAAAAAAAAAAAAAAAAAAAAAAAAAAAAAAAAAAAAAAAAAACAAACAAACAAAAGGTGTAATGAACAGTGTACTTACAATAGAATTAGTGTTTGTGTATGTTGTCATCTGTAGTGTTAAAATAAATATTTGTTTTCTTTTATATGTCGATGTAATAAAAAAGAGAAAAAACAAACATGTTTTTAGTCAAAAATAAAAGAATAAATAAATGTATATATATAAAAAAAAATTTCAAATATGAAAAACTAAGCGTGGCAACAACTGACCGTTATGAAAGCCAGAGGCTAAGTACATGTTACATAAAGTGAGTGCCCATGTAATGCGGAAAAGCAAAAACGCACAAGTCACAACAGTCAATTGTTGAAGTCAACCAATGAAAAAGAATCACATCAAAATGTTCAGGGATGCAAGTCACAGAGACTAAACGAAAAAAATTTAAATAAAAATATAAGAACAATTATTTATGAACAATTTCAAAACATCAAAAATCATCTCAATATATTATTATAAATGGTGCTTAAGGCTATAGTATCAGTTTTCTCATTGACATTATTATCATCTTGTTTTATGAATAGCATTTCAAGTGTTAGCCTTTTGTGCAGAATAGCCTGGTTATGCAAGATGCGAGTTTCAGCGAAATTGAAAGAATGTCCAGTGTTGATGCAGTGACTAACCACCGCACACTTAGCACCCACCCTTTTAGCATTCTTACAGTTGCGCTTGTGTTCATCCAAACGTGTTTTCAAATACCGCTTTGTTTGACCTGTATATTGTGCCGGGCAATCATTACATGGAATTTTGTAAATTATATTAGATCTCATATCTATATTAGTTTTATCTTTAATTTTAGAAAATAAATTACCCACTGTCTTGTGTTGTTTAAAACAGATTTTAATTTTATCATTGTCTCTGAAAACATTTCTGATACTACCACTTACTCCACCTATGTACGGAATGGTGAAATACTTCTCTGTCAAAGGTGTTTTGTTGACATTTACAGTGCCAGCATGCAAACTGCTGTTGATTTGATTTTGAATGCCATGAATGATGCCTACAGGATATTTATTTGTACGTAGTAAAACAGTTATCATATTCGTTACTTCATTATGATATATTTCAGATGTTAAATGTAATGCTCTGGAGAAAAGATTCCTTGCTACATTGATAAGTTGATCTTTAGGATGGTTAGATCTGAAATTGAGGTACCTGGTGCTAGCGGAAGGCTTTTTGTACCATTTAGTGGTAATATTGCCATCATTGTCTCTAATTACTGACATGTCAAGAAACGGCAAACAATTGCTTGTCTCCAATTCTACGGTAAACTGAATGTGGGCATTGAAATCATTAAAAACAGTAAGAGTTTCATTGATTTTAGATTTGGGGACAGCTGTAATCAAATCATCAACATATTTTTTAATAAACGGAACTTTAAATGAGAGCAAAGGCAAAACTTCTTTCAGAACAAGATCCATCACCAGATTGGCTACTACCGGAGACAAAGAACTCCCCATCGCACAGCCGAATGTTTGTTTGAAGAATTCATCATTAAATTGAAAGTAGCAATTTTGAAAACAAAATGTGATCAAATCCAATAGTTCTTTCAATGGTATATCAGTACGTTGGGAGATTATATTATATTTTTGTCCTACAGCTTTGGTGACAAGATCCAACGGCACATTTGTAAACAAAGAGACAACGTCCAAAGAAATCAGAACGTAATCCGGGTCTAAGGTTACTGTAGTGATGAAATTATGAAATTCAAAAGAATTACGGATGTAATATTCATCGTCATACAAATCACTAAGCAACCGTGCTAAAAATTTGGATAATTTATCTGTTGGCGAATTGTTACCAGAGACGATGGGGCGAAGAGGAAAGTTATTTTTATGAACTTTAACAAGTCCGTAGATTCGAGGTGAAACTGCGTTGTCAGATGTTAAGTTTTTCTTGGTTATCGCATCTATATATTCTTTACCAAATAAATTATTCACCAGTTTATTGTTAGCGTTTTGAATCTTCCTAGTCATATCTGTATTAATTTTTGTGTAAGTACTGTAATCCTGCAACAAAGCATCCATCTTACTGATATACTCATTTTTATCTATAGCAACCGTTAGGTTGGATTTATCAGCTTTAATGATATAAATGTCATCATTTTGCTTCAAAAATTGTTTCGTCTCTTTATACTTTTTAATGATATTATTATTGTTCTTGTTTTGATGAAGTTTGTGCATATGATTAGTTATAATGTTGGTAATTTGAGTTTGCATGCTGGCACTGTAAATGTCAACAAAACACCTTTGACAGAGAAGTATTTCACCATTCCGTACATAGGTGGAGTAAGTGGTAGTATCAGAAATGTTTTCAGAGACAATGATAAAATTAAAATCTGTTTTAAACAACACAGGACAGTGGGTAATTTATTTTCTAAAATTAAAGATAAAACTAATATAGATATGAGATCTAATATAATTTACAAAATTCCATGTAATGATTGCCCGGCACAATATACAGGTCAAACGAAGCGGTATTTGAAAACACGTTTGGATGAACACAAGCGCAACTGTAAGAATGCTAAAAGGGTGGGTGCTAAGTGTGCGGTGGTTAGTCACTGCATCAACACTGGACATTCTTTCAATTTCGCTGAAACTCGCATCTTGCATAACCAGGCTATTCTGCACAAAAGGCTAACACTTGAAATGCTATTCATAAAACAAGATGATAATAATGTCAATGAGAAAACTGATACTATAGCCTTAAGCACCATTTATAATAATATATTGAGATGATTTTTGATGTTTTGAAATTGTTCATAAATAATTGTTCTTATATTTTTATTTAAATTTTTTTCGTTTAGTCTCTGTGACTTGCATCCCTGAACATTTTGATGTGATTCTTTTTCATTGGTTGACTTCAACAATTGACTGTTGTGACTTGTGCGTTTTTGCTTTTCCGCATTACATGGGCACTCACTTTATGTAACATGTACTTAGCCTCTGGCTTTCATAACGGTCAGTTGTTGCCACGCTTAGTTTTTCATATTTGAAACTTTTTTTTATATATATACATTTATTTATTCTTTTATTTTTGACTAAAAACATGTTTGTTTTTTCTCTTTTTTATTACATCGACATATAAAAGAAAACAAATATTTATTTTAACACTACAGATGACAACATACACAAACACTAATTTTATTGTAAGTACACTGTTCATTACACCTTTTGTTTGTTTTTTTTTTTTTTTTTTTTTTTTTTTTTTTTTTTTTTTTTTTTTTCACATTCTCACACTATTGTATAAATGTTAGCACTCCTGAAGATGGTCCAGGTGGGACCGAAACTGTAGAGTAGGATAGAAATAATAAACTTGTGACTGAATTCCCGTACATCGTTTTCTTCATTTCACGTAACAGTCAGCATCATCTAATACTTCCATAATGTTCTTTGTTCATCGTCGTATTTTTGTGTGTGAATAAATCTCATTGTGACACCTACCTCCTGATAATTATTTGCAACAACCCTGACCCTTCCCGTCTGAGTTATCCAGCCGTCAGTCATAGAAAAAACTGCGTCACCGACCGTATTGGCGCCCGAGCACACCGTTAGCAGTTTTCGAAAACGACGTCAAAAGTAACAACCACGCCATCAGCGAAAGGTGATCGTTACACATATTCTCTATCATTTTTTTGCTGTATGATGTGGGCATATTCTATTGATTGCTTGTCTCATACTAATATGACACCATTCATTATGTGTTTCTTTTATTAGTTTTAAACTCAGTTTTTCTGAAAGAATTACCTTTTTTGATCTTTTATTTTGTTTATGAAATATTTCTTGCTCTTTTATCATATTTTTGTTTGTTTTACTGACCAATTCATTATTATTTTGATCTATCTCTATATCATCTAGTTTTACTAAGTTTACTATCTTCAAAGCTTCTTCTATATTTTCATCAGACTTTAGAACCAGATTTCTACTTGGACAATCTACTACAATATCAGCCTTTTCTGGTACATACTTGGTTGTAGAATCATATTGTGATAGATATGTAGTAGGTTAAGTCACCTAGCTATTCATCTGTCCTAGCTTTTATATTGAGATTTTCCAAGGGTTTATGGTCCGAATACACTTCAAATCTTCTTCCAATCAGTCAATATAGTCAGTACTTTATTGCTTCTTTGATTGCTTTGCATTTTAAGTATATCGCTTCCTTCTTTTTCTGAGAGTCGTTCAATTTTTCCGAAAAGTACGCAACTGGTTTTTCTTTTCCATTATGTTGTACCTGTTTTGATATTGCACCTATACCTTCTATCGACGCGTCTGTATATATTTTCATAGGTAGATCCTTGTCAAAAATTTCTCATACTGGTTGTGAACATAATAGTTTTTTTATTTCCGTAAATGATTTTTCACATTCTTCGGACCATCTGAATTTTGGATCTTTCCTCAATAATCTGTGTAGTGAGTCTATTATTATTGAGCTCTTTGGTAAGTATTCATGGTAAAAGATTATCTTCCCTAAAAATTGTCAGATATTTTTTTGATTTTCCGGAGTTGGGAAATTTTGAGTTGGAATTAAATTATCTTTCATTGGCCGTACTGTGTTATTTTTGATTATATGTCCTAGATATTTCACTGTCTTTGATGCAAATGTATTTCTCAAATTTCAATCTAAATCCTTCTTTTATTATTGCATTTAAGACTTGTTCTATATGTTTTGAATGTTCTTCAGAAGTATTTGAAAGAATTAGACAGTCATTTATATAGTTTTCTGTGAGATCTTCCACTCCATGTTTCCTTAATATATTTGATAACATTCTTTGGAATATTGCTGGTGATGTTTTTAGACCAAACGGCAAGCACGTCTATTGTTAGTGTCCATCTTGAGTTACAAAACCAGTCTTTCTTCTATTTTCTACTCTCAGTGATATCGACCAAAAAGCCGAATTTGTGTCTAATGTTGTAAAATATTTACAATTTCTAGCTTTTATAATAAGGTTTTCTATGAGTGGAAATAATTGTGCCTGTGACCTTCTCCGCTGTCCGCTAGTGCTGTGGGTTCGAATCCCACCCGGGGAATGGCTGTTTGTATGCGTTATTGAATACTGTATAATATATGTATTTGTAAAGCTATATAGAAGAAATAATAATAGTATTCAGGGCTATAAGCTACATAAAAAGCTTGATAAGCCGTCAAAATATTATTATTATTATTATTATAATTATTTTTCTTTTGGTTTGACAATATTAATTGCTCTGACAATTTTCTTACATCCCCAATTGTCTTTTATCCTTTGTCTTCTACCATATCTAAAAAATATTCGTTGAATCTAATATTACCAACCTCATCCAAATACACTTTTTTCAACTCTTCTGATAAAGCAATCCGCACTTTCTTCTTATCATATCTTCTCATCCCAGTTTTCAAACTGTTATAAGTGGATGTTTTTTCCGCAGGTAGCATATATTTTTCAACTTTTTCTGCTGAAATTGAAGCTACAATCACAGTGTTTGTCTTAGAATCTGCTGGTGAAGGCACAACTAAAATTTCAAACTGTAATTTTTCCATGTTTAGTCAAAATTGTTGTTTTATAAGACAATTCACTACACTTGTACAGGTTGTTGGATTGTAGAACAGACTAAATTTTGTTGCTAAAAATTGAAGATTCTTAATATCAATTATTATTTACAAATGTTATCGTTACTTTACCTAAAAATTGAAGGAATGACAATTAAAGTCTATTCTTATCCTATTTTTACATACACTTCATCAATACTTTGAATTATTCTGTCTATTCTTATCACTCTTTTGAGATCAATTGCTTTTTTCATATCAAGCGCGGCAAATTTGATTAGAGAAAGTATACTTTCTTTACATGCAGAATATGAATATCAACTTAGATGGAACAATGACCATAGTAATAGCCGAAGTGAACATAACAGTCTGATACTAAATGGAAAATGAGGAGTGCAAATGGGTATACTTATGAACCCAATGAATAGTTAATCAAGTATGAAGCTCAGAATTGATAGAATAATCCAGGCGGCCATTATACAATACCATTCTACGAACAAAGTTATTCTGACCGATAACTATATACAGAGCAACTTTTATATAAGGAAGTCAAATTTGGGATCTAGATCAAAGAAGTTGAAATAAGATACAAGAGACTAGAATGAGAGTTTTGAGATGAAATGGAGGAGTACGAAAATTTCACAAATGAGGAACAAAGGAATAAGAAGGAATCTACAGACTGAATGTATACAAATAGAATAGAAAAATGACTAACACCATTGAACCTTGTACGGACACTTATGCCAAAGAATAGACAAGCCAATCAAGTACAATCTAGATACCTGGAAGTGTACCAAATATTCAAATATGTAGATGATAATATCAATAATTAGGAAATCATATGAATAGTCGTACTTCAATACATCAAAATACTTGTATTTGTAGCTCAAAGCTTGTGTTCTTCCAGTAAATGTATGAGACACGTTCATAAACTATATTTGGTTCTTATTGATGCCGACAAATGTATTCAATTGGTTTCAATTAGGTTAACATGAAATTCCAAACTAATCTCTCGATGAAAATTGGTTATAAGATTAGAAATGATTCATTAATGTTTATTAGATAGCATGCTGTCTTAGATACAGCAAAGATTTGTAACAATCCCTCGCTGATGATGGGGTTGTTAACTTTGGTGTCGCGGTCAAAACTGCTGACGGTGTGCTCGGGCGCCAATGCGGTTGGTGACGCAGTTTCTAAGGCAGACGGCTAGATAGCTTTTATTTCTTGAAACATACAGTTTTGATATTTCATGACTGGAAGTGTAATTTCAAGATGGTAACGTGAATACCGGTCATTAAGCTCATCTCGCCGAGAGCTTCAAATTGATACCAAACTAAACATCCGATGAATTAGTTGTGAAAAAATTCACCGTTGTTCAAATATCCGTTTTGATACTCCAGCTAGAATTATTGCCGTAGCAGCTTCAATCTGGTACCAAACACGATAGAACCAAATTACAAATTACAGAAAAACAATTGACGAACGTTTGCATTTGATGTCCAAATATTCGTAATATTGATGTAGAATTGAGATACAGGAATTCAGTCAAAAAAAATAATAAAATGTTATCTAAAAACATGAACGCAAGAACATAATCGTAACTGTGAAAAATCAACAGTAAACAATTCTAAATGTGCTGTTGTAGGACATTGTATCAATACTGACCATTCCTTTGATTTTGAAAATGTCTGTATCCCGCTTGAGATGCTATTATATAAAACAGAATACAAGTGGGTAATACAGTAGCCATCTTTGTCCTTCTCTTTCGCATCCTGATTTAATAATTCTTCATTGGTTGACTTCTTCAACCGATAGTTTTTTACTATTTTGCATAGCGGTGTTATGCGTGTACGCGCATTCTTGATCATGTCACTTGGTCTTGGATGTCCATAACTGTCGGCTGTTGCAATTTAAGAGTTTTTAAAAAAAAATTATGATTAAAAAGAACTAAAATATTTTATAGGTACAATTATAATTTTTTTTCATAGTTCTTAGTATAATTTAGAATTATGTCTATATTAGCACTCCGGAAGATGATCTAGGTGAGGTCGAAGCTGTAGAGGAAAAGAAATTGATCTAATTTGACTATATTCCAATATTTCAATTCTTCATCAATCAACTGACCAGTCAGTCTCATCTAGCAAATACGTTAGTCATAATAATTCCAATTTTACATTATGATCCTCATTATTTTTCAGCTTCTAAAAAATATAACAAATTTCATAATGAGTCTAATTTTTAAAATAGCAAATGAACCAATAATAATTTTGGGAGATGTTTCAGGTAAATGTTGTGCCAGATAATTCAAGGATCAATTTCAGATTTCTCAAATTTCATAATGACCACTTCCATTTATAAGATGAACGCAAAGAAACTGAAAAGTTTTATCAACAAAGTCTTAGAGTTATTGGTTGGGCAAATCTCATTCACAAATTCCTATCTAGCTCCTCAAGAAGAACTTGAGTATGTGTTTCTCTCAAAAACTTACATGCGTTCTCAAGTCATCCTTCTTCCAGACAGACCAACAGATCGTCCGTCTGTTTTTCAAATTATGTTTCTTAAACATAGTATGGTCTGAGCGTGAAGTTTCGTCAAAATCTCAAGTTGTTGAAAAATCACGATTACAATACTTCTTCAATTGTATGGATGTATATATGTCAAGGAAGTAGAGAGGTACAAATTTCATGAGCCTTTGTACTCTGCTATACTCAGAAGCTGTAAATAAGAATATTGACAATTCCATCCCTTAGGAAGCGATATCAAATGTATCCACATAAAATAAATTGAACGGAGAGTACTGTGAAAAATGTATATTAGTAACGATCGGGGGTAATACACAGTACATTGAAACCGATTATCAAGAAGCTTGTGCTAGAGCTTTCATCCCACAATAAACGACATGCAAATTCGTTACTAAAAATTATAAGAGATAATCGCCTATATGCAGAAAAAGATGAGAAGCAATCCAAAATTTACTCATATGAAAAAAAAAAATTAACGGAGAGTACCTTGGAAAATTTATTTTAGTAATCCACGGGGGTACATTACAGTACATTAAACCAGCTAGCAAGAAGTTTCTCTCAAAGGGAGGTTTTCTTGAATTTGTCAATTTAATTTTGACAAAAATACCATGTGAATTTGTTACAAAAAATGATTAGGAGTAATTACTTCAAGCAAAAATTCAAAATATACTCATATTGAGAAGATTTTACGGTAGGTATCATGAAAAATTTATATTAGTAATAATCGGAGGTAGTCTACAGTACATAAACATCGACCAGTAAGAGGTTTGGACTGAGGCTTTTATTCCCCCGGAATGAGTATTGAGAATTTTGATTCATCAATCCAATTTTACAAGAAGTATCATTTGAATTCGTCATTGTAAAAAATGGACTGCGTTCCCTATACATGAAAATAGGTGATTGAGAAGTTTTGGTACTCTCCGTCAAGAAGCAATCCAAAATGTACTCATGAAATGTAAATCAATATAAGTAATCACTCTAGGTACTTCATATTACATCAAAACCAGCAAGCAAAAAGTTTGATCTGGGGCTTCTATTATTTGTTAATTGAATTTTGACAGAAATTGTATCTTTTCCTATCTCCAAGATGGCAGTAGGAAATTAAAAAAGGTGATGTTTCTTCACAATTTGGCAGCAAAAACTTGATGATTGAAAGTGAAGACCCAATAAGGACACCAGAAATATTTTACCTGAAAAATAGGAAATGGGCGCCACTCCCAGGAAATGATCAAAGGAGAAGAAGAAACTATTCTAGGAGACAATAGCGACAGCAAAAAAGAAATGAAGTATAGACGTCGAAATCAATTATAAACAAAATTTTCATTAATTTTAAGCAAATAATTCCAAAAATCATGATTAAAAAATTAGGTAACCTACGAAAATGGTTAAAGCTATAGTACAAAAAAAATCTCACTGCAACAGCCAAAAGGGAACTGGAGAGCACGTCACAGACGTTCAAAACTACGTTACAGAAAGTAGCAGAATATCCTCTTCAGGTGGAACTCAAGTATCGGCAGAGAAGATAGATGACGAATTGGTAGCCACAAAAACAACGTCAGACAAGAACGTTTCCTGAATTAAGTAAAGTTTATCTTGCGACTTATAGGGCTTTGATAAATAATCAACGGTCCTTGAAGGTGTTAAGGTTGGCCGTGCGCCTGGTAGTCAACTTCGGGAGGTATTAATGTTCTTCTCAATTTCGTGGACGTGTTAATGTTTCTCTTAATGTAAAGTTGGCCAGAAACTAGTCTCAAGTGGCCACTGGCTCCTGAGATCCCTAGCAGTTTACACTGAAAACAAACAATCCAACCAGTATCCAATTGAACTGAAACAGGAGGTTCCTATAAAAAATTGGAGAGCTTTCTTCCATCGTGAAGCGTTAAACTTGAATAGATGAATTTAGATTTGAATTGAAAAACAAAAAAACTGTAAGTTTGGTGAAAGTTAAATAAAATAACCAGTTATTTATTCGCCAAATTTCAAATTGTGCAATGAAAATTCACAAAGTAAAAGAAAAACTACGCTGAACATTGGAAAGAAGAAAAACAGAGAAAATACAAAGTCTAGCAGGACAAGAAAAAGGATTATTAGCGACGAGTCCATAAATTTAAGAACGTGGTTCGTTACTAAAAAATTGGATCAATCTTCACAAACTCGTAGAATTTTCCAGTTTAAAAACGGGAACTAAAGCCCACAACAAAATATTTTGAGCATTGGAAACCAAAAACTACACAAACAACGTAAGAAAGTAAACTACGAGTTGTTGAATGACAAATCCGCAACGCGTTGGATTCAAAATATAGTTAAATTGAAAATATGTACTTCTTCACTTGGAATTTGATGAAAAGGAAAAAAACTTCTGGAATGCAGTCAATGGAATTAATTTTTATTCTTCGATTTCGGCTAGTTTCGACACCACTTATGTCATCCTCAGGAACTATAAATTATGATATGAGTGATTATTAAGTTAAAAATAATTACAATTTGTTCAACTGTGAGCTACTTACATGAAAAATTTTGTTTCTAATAAAATTCAATGAAAACATTAATTAATAATAAAATAAATGGAAGATGTATGTAGATAATACTCCACATGGAGTTATGGTGTAAAAAACTTGACATTTGTAAACATGAAAATATTTTAAATGTAGTCAAAGTTAAAATTAACTGAAAAGTGTCTTCTGTTTCACGAAAACCGTTAGAACATCATTTTTGTACTAGTGGAAACCTGTATACCAGTTTTTTTTATGTAAAAAAGAAGAACTAAGTACCCCAAGGGACCAATTAGAGTGTTGCACAAATATTTGAATTATATTTAATCAAGTCTTTGTATTATTATATTTAAGTAGGTTATTGTAAATTGTTATGGATTGCTTACTAGAAGAGGTACTACAAAAATTACCGTTTAAGCTTCCCTCCATTAAGAAATATGTGAATGATCTGATATTGGCTGTACCTGAAAACCAAATACAAAATACATTGGATACATTTAACAGTAATAATGTTCCTAGACGTTTCTATCAAACGTGATGAAGAGGGTAACATAACCACATCAACAAGATATCTCAACTATTGCTCAAATCATCCAATGACTCACCGACTGAATACAGCTCAGAATTTAATTAAGGGCATTGAAATTAACTTTCTCACGATATCATGGAGACATTCTGAATAAAATCAAACAATTGCTACTACTAAATAAATATCCTCGTGAGTTAATTAACAGCTTAATAAATAAATGTCAAAGTTCTAAAAACAACGCTAGACAAGTGGAGAAAGAAGACATCACCTACTGCTCATTAATTTACATAGATGACGTTGCTGAAAAATTACGAGAGTTGTTTGAAAATGAATTAAAAATACGGATAGGTTTCAAGCAAACAAAAACAGTAGGGCAATTGTTCAGTAACTTGAAGTCCAAAATAAATAAGAGCCACCAATCAAATTTAATATATAAAATACCATGTGAGGATTGCGACGCCACATATACAGGACAAACAAAAATATATTTATGTACGAGATTGAATGAGCATAACAAAAATTGTCAGGCCAAAATGTGCAGTAGAGGGACATGCAAAAGAGTTAAATCACAAGTTCAACTTCAACGAAACAGAAATAATGGATTTTGAACAAAACTTGAATAAGAGATTGACATTAGAGATGCTACACATCAATGCAGATAAAAACAATATTAATGTAAAAACGGACACAATGAATTTGAGTGAAATTCACAATAACCTACTCAAATATAATAATACAAAGACTTGATTAAATATAATTCAAATATTAGTGCAACACTCTAATTGGTCCCTTGGGGTACTTAGTTCTTCTTTTTTACATAAAAAAATTGGTATTAAATATAATTCAAATATTAGTGCAACACTCTAATTGGTCCCTTGGGGTACTTAGTTCTTCTTTTTTACATAAAAAAATTGGTATACAGGTTTCCACTAGTACAAAAATGATGTTCTAACGGTTTTTGTAAGACGGAAGACACTTTTTAGTTAATTCTAACTTTGACTACATTTAAAATATTTTCATGTTTACAAATGTCAAGTTTTTCACACCATAACTCCATGTGTAACAAATTGTAATTACTTTCAACTTATCAATCACTCATATCATAATTTTTAGTTCCTGAGGATGACACAAGTGGTGTCGAAACTAGTCGAAATCGAAAAATAAGAATTAATTCCATTGACTGCATGCCAGAATTTTTTTTCGCTTTTTATAGTTAAATTATTCATTATCAACCACTTTCACTAATCACTTATACATCACACATACTTAGGTGAGGAAAGATGAAGAGAGGAACGAAGAAAGCCACAAATGTCGTAGGTATTTTACTTCGAGTCTATATATAAAAAAAAAATCGCGTATCACCGAATCGATATCCGCCTGATCGCGTTTGGTAGCAGAAAAAATTCAAATTCAGAACAAAAATAATAATTAAGTATGAAAGTTTCAAAGTTCTAAAAAGATTCTGAACACAAAAAACTAACAAAAAATTAAGGATGAAATAGATAAATTTGGAAATCAAAAGGTTAACCACGTGGGTCGCCTTCAAACGAAATCACTAGGAAAAATAATACTGATTGGAATAACGTAAACAAGAATAATAAAAAAAATACTTACAAAATCATAGCACTGATTTTAATAGAATAACCACAAAATTTGAAGAAACTAGAAAAATTGCAAGACTGCTCAAAACAAGTACGTCTGCAACCACTGCTCAGGAAACAAAGAGAGCGAACCAGACGCGCATGCTTCTCAATTTAGCGCCTTCAATCAAGAGTCATAAGTACTAATTTACAAAATTTGTGCAAATTTGCTATACAGATGGCGACATAGGTATGTAATGAGGAAAAATTGTACAAGAAAAGACGTAAGACGAAATTTTTGTAACAGAACAAACTTATTACTTCAAGTTACGAGAGGTATTTCTCCGCCCATGTAAGCAATGTGAAATATAGTCATCAGAATAATTTCACTCATATCAAGAAAATTGTCCCACAAATTTGTTACCAAATATAATGGGAGGTATCTTCCTATACATGGAAATAGGTTAGTAAGCAAGGAATCAACGAAGTAGTTTTCTGCCTACAGGAAGCAATTGGATGGAAGCATATAATGTTATTCAAGAAAATCTGTCTCAAGCATGAGAAGCTTCTTTCTTCCGCTATTTGAAACCACCGGAAATGAATAAAGGAGTTTTTTACTTTTCTGACACCTCACAGAATTTGGCAAAGTCTACTGCCCATTATGCTTCTAGTTTGATATTATCCATTTTCTGTGATGATTAGGAGATCGTTGCATGATAACATACAAGTTTATACAAATAATGAAAATACATGTAAATATACTAATATCAACTTGTCTCCGATAGTATTTCAATTTTTTCCAATCTTAAGGATTTCTGTACTTCCTCTTTTAGTATTACTACAACATCATGTTGGTATTCAGGGTATAACACATAAATACATCATATGAAGTTATATACATTGATATTTTCATGTACGATAATTCAATATATCTGTTTACTGTGTTTAGAGATTCTTCAATGTTTTCGGGTATTCTGTGTTCTCTCCGCTCTCGATCGTCTTTTGAGTACTGAAGAACAAAGTGTTCTACTGTTAGTTGAGTGTGACATATATCGCATTTCGGAGAGTTTTTTCGAAGAGGTTTTTGTAGGTCAGATTGATATGACCTATTTTTATTCTTATAAAAATGACAGTTGAATATCTTCTTCTATGGTCAGGATGTTTCAAATAACTCTCAATTTATCTGATAATTTCTGTTCCACGATTGCTTTTGCGTCATCTGTTGAATTGAGACTGCAATGATGTTTGTTTCTGTAGCTTTTTTGCGGTATTATTTGCTCATTTCCTGCTATAACAATATGTGGAAGGATTCAGATGGAGATAATTTGGTGTAAGGTATCATGAATAATTTGGATTGAATATTCAGGAAATATCTAATGGAAAGATTGGAGGAAGCTGAGAGAGTTGGATCATATGTATAGAAAATGCTATTTCCAGCTTCCTCTGTCATGTAAGCTAGATCAATAATGACTGACTATCACGTGACTTGCAAAAGTTCACATTATGATCAAAACTGTCCTCATAGAATAAAGTTAGCATAAATCTATTTATTTTGATAACTACGTTACCGATATTTCAAGAGCACAATGGCGTATATTTTGCATATTTTAAGACAAACCTATCCATAATCTGATTTTAGAAACAAAAAAGTAGGTGATTAGCTGTATACTTGAATGATTATTGAAAATTTACTGTTATTCTACCAAATTATTAGGTTGAAATGGCGTTTTCAGAGGAACTGTCATCTATAACTTGCAGCTCACTATCTCAAGCAGGCGGCAAAGAAAAATCAGAACAAGGCGGCACAGTCAATAATTTTTGATCGCTCTGTATATTTCAAGTATTAGTTTGTATGTTGATAATGGAATTATGGTACCAAGCATTTTCAATATGTGGGATTGGAAGGTTGTCTGATTCTTGATAGTTGTGACCGGCGACAGAGAATCGAAAGTACATCTGTAGTTGATTAGCTAATTTATTATTGTATATGAGTGTTAGATATGTTCTTTGTTGGTGAAGTGATGGTTCATAAGCTTCGCATAAGACTACATGTGAGAGCTCCTGTTATATTCCTTGAAGCGGGGTGTTGTATTGTATTTAGCAAGCCTAATATATATATATATATATATATATATATATCTATACTATTTCACCTTAACTCCTATTTGCTTTTTAAAACAGTATTGTTAATTCAATACAGCAATATTTCCTCTGATCCTCAGTCGTATTGTGATAGAATTTTTCAAATGATCAGTTTTCTAAAGCAGACACTATTTATTTCTATTATATGTTTTTTCCACGCAAGTTTTCTGTCTTTAACAAGGTCCAATATTCTAATGTTGTTGTCATATTCTATATTTTTGCTGTGTAGAGTAATTTTCTGATTGTCATGTGTGCTTTAAAATCTTGTTGTTTTATGGTATCCACATTTTTGTTCCTGAGGAATTATAATAAGGTCATCTGCATATAATAAGCATTTAACAAGACTTGTTATATTTTCTTTAATTTAGTTGATAGCTATAAAGGAAAGATTGATGCTGAATGTTTACTGTTAATTACTGTGGGAGTCTATTTGTCTGTTCCATGGTGTCTGAGTGATTATTATTCACTCCCATTTTGTATGAATGAAATGTGCTACCATCTATATCACAATTTTGTAATGTTTTATTGACATGTTGAGTCATACGCTTTCTCTAAATCAAATGTGTTGCCTAACTTTGAATGTCTCTCAACTTTTGAGATAATTTTATAACTTTATCATGGTACTCCCCGTAATATTTCCTTCATATAGGTACATTTGAAATTACTTTTTGAAGGAAGAAAGCCCTCAAGAAATGCCTTCTAACGCATTTTCCTGCACAAAGAAATACTTCTCAAATTCCATTTAATATTTTTGTCAACATGAAAATAAAAAATTAAAAAACTTTTTTTTGGAGGAAAAAAGCTCTAGTCCAACTTTTTTCTTGACATTTTTTATGTATTGCGGAGTTCTCCGGATAACTACTTATATAGATTTCAATACATGAGTACATTTTAGATTGCTTCTTGAGGGATGAATGCTCCTCCAAGAATTTCTTGATCACCGATTTTCATGTATTCAAGAATACATCTTCTCTTTTTCAATAATCAATGTAATGGTACTTTTTATAAAAATTGAATTCATAAATCAAAAACTTTTTCTTGAGGGATTGAAGTTTCAGCCCAAACTCCTTGCTTGTTGGCTTTGATGTACTATAGAGTACCCTCGTTTATTACTCATAAGAATTTTTTATAGTACTCTCCGTAATTTTCTTTTAATAAGAGTATATTTTAGATTACTTCTTGGATGATGAAAACCTCTTGCTCACCCGTTTTCATATATTAGAAATTATTCCTGAGTATTTTTATAACTAATTTGCATGATATTCAAATTTAAATTCACAAATCAAAAAATTCCTTCTTGGGGACTGAAAGCCCTGACCCAAACTTCTTGCTTGCTGGTTTTGATGTACTATGGACTACTCCCTATAAATTGATGAAGTAAACTTCTCATGGTATTCTCTGTTGAATATTTCTTCATATAAGTACATTCTGGATTGCTTCTTGGGGGAACAAAGCTTCCTCTAGATTTTCTTGCTTATCTATTTTTGTTCACAGAAAATCATTTTTTATCATTTTAAGTAACGAATTTGCATGATACTTCATGTCAAAATTGAATTAAGATATCAAAATTTTTTTTCTTGTGGAATAAAGGCTCTAGTCTGAGCTTCTTGTGAACTGGTTTCAATGTACTGTGTAGTATCTCCGATTATTACTGAAATAAGTTTCTCATGGCACTCTCCGTTGAATTTACTTAATATTAGTGAATTTTTTATTGCTTCTTGCATGATGAAAGCTCCTCCGATGATTTCTTGCTGACCTGTTCTCATACACAGGGTACCACCCTCCATCAATTCTGATACATGGCACTTCTTGTCAAATCTCCCCGGAAAAAAAAAAGAAATGAAGTGCAGCTTCTGAACGTCCCCGCCCCAGACAGCAAATAACAGATTTTGTGTTACTACAAGTATATGACCACAGCCCCTCGGAAACAAAAATTTTGGTAACCATAGTCAAATAAACGGCTCTTGGCTCCCGCACTAGAAGAATTGAACTGACGGTTTCAATCTCCAGCAAGCAAGAGCGCACTCTGTCGGAAAATGTCATGCGTCAGACGTGAGCAGTGGATGATTTTTCTTTTGCTGACAACAGTTTGTTGTTAGGAAAATGGTAGTTTTCAGTCATGCAGAGAGAATTTAGCCAATCAACAAACTTGACTTCCGGATTCAATTTTGCAACTTGATATAATGTCCTGATTCATCTAGCAATATATTAAATTTAATCCATAACTTTTATCATTGACGTGTTTGATAAATATTAGTAGTTTCTCAATTATTCAACTTAGAAACCAGAAAATTTAATGATATTCAAGCGTGAGACATTACAGATCTAAGACACTTTTTCCTTATATAGAAGTTTTATGAGCACTACGGTCTGCAGCCTAAGATTACATTTAAAGTATCACAGAATTGATACCATATCTAATACTCATGATGAACAGGAATATGATGTGTTCAATATGGTAGAAAACTGCCTTGTCTGATTTGTCATTGTCAGCCGCGGCAGATTATAGGCCTGTCGCGTATCTCCAAATTTTGACGAAAGCGCCGCATGTTATTCAAAAATCACAACTTCGAGGTGTGATGTCACCTGTCAATGTTTTAAAATATGTCAATGTGCTTTGAAATCGAAATAAAGCCTATGACGTACCATCTCTATTTCTAATCGTGATATTGTATTTGATTTAGGACAACATTTGTAGACAAAAATATTCTAAAAGAAGAAAATAAACCATACTCATTATTATTTCTTATTGTTTATGTGACTCATCTGAAGAGTATCAATTTGAGCGAAATCCTTAGGGAAAACAGATTTTCTCATCTTGTTTATCTCTGAAACAACTCTTGAATTTTGAGAAGGAAAAATATTAAGCAGAAATTTGGTGCTTTCAGTAAAGGATTCTAAGACGAATTTGTGTGACTGTTCATTCAATGAAGAAACTTATGCAAGTGGTATTTATTGAGTTTATTTACAATTATAATATTAAACTATTCTTAAAGATGGTTGATACTGAGAATTGACTGATATATAATACATTTTTATAGATTATTGCATAAAATCACACTCGTTTAACTGCTGTTATCCACATTTCTTCTTGTTTCGCTTCATAATCTCTTCCTGGAGACCTATAAAATGTAGTTCGAGCTATTTGCTTCAGTATTACAACACAACAACTTCTAAGTGAATGATTTATACTCATGATTATCGAATAATATGACATACAAAAATGACGTTTGACAGTTCAAAGTTTTTGACGGCACACCTCACAGATGTAAAATTCAACCGATAGAGCGGAGCCACTGAGGATACGCAATAGGCGTATTAACTCTGGAAGCTCTACAAAATGTCTTGTACCCAAGCTCTCCTTAAATAAATTCAGTCAAATTTGCACTTCATATCTAGAGCAAAAAAAAAAAAAATTATTTCACATCAGTTTTCAAGATTTTCAACATGAAAACTAGCTCGGCCGATGCCGGTTCATCTCACGATTTATACAGAGTTCTGATTTTCTAATGACATTCTACTTGTGTTAACTAAGCTCAAATGAACATGAAGCAGCAGCAAAATATTGCTCCAAATCGTGCTGAAACGGTTTTGACATTCTTATTCAGAAATAAACATCTGGTTCATTTCCTAGTGTTTCAATTCTGCTGATAAATCCAATTCATTCATCGTATAGGAATCAAGTCTATTTCAAGTATCTTTTAAATTACTGGGTCAAAATTATCTGTGGAAATTTGAGTTCACTAATGACTAAAACAAGTGCTTGTAACTTGAAATGCATACTTGAAAAACTCACGTTCACTCAAAGAAAATGTCACTCTTCCTGATTGCTTCATAGCAAATCAATATTAATTTTTTCTTCCTATTCAATAGCAGCTTGAAGATCAGATTACCTGAGATAGATAATATTGTTTTAGGTGAGGTTTCGATAGAATATTCTTGGATATGAAAAATATTAATGTATTCCGTAGTCTTATCATCAAAGAAGTGATGAATATCTAATTTATCCATTCCGATGGAATGGATCGAATAAATTCAAAATACCTGAACTTCAATATTCTTGTTCTGTACGCTGATTCGATGGAAGAAGGAAAATAAGGGAAATGAAAAATTACTAAACATTCGTATTAGACCGTACTGGAACATTCATTCCTACTTACTACTTCTAATAAGAAAATCAATGTTAAATTAATATTAATGAAACAATCAAACGCTTAAAGGGCAGAAAAGTCAACATTTGTAGGTTCCAAACCTCCCTAAAATTTTCACTACCATTTAACATGAACACGCGATCAACAAATGATTGGCAGAAATACATTGTGGCTGCTCGAAGCCACTGATTATTTTATAATCAAAGTTGAACGAATTTTTTTTGGTTACACGGAAGAGCTATATAGATTTTTTCGTCATCCACTTGAATACGACACCATTATATCAATCTTTTCCAAAAAAAAATTATGCTATTGTATGTATAAGTCTAAGTTGACCTCACTCAGTATTTCAAATTAAATTTACAAAATATTGTCAGGAATTCAGTGAGAATAAATTGTAAAAGTGAAGAGTGCGTGAAGTTTCTAGTTCAATGAGGCCTAGCTGGATTATTTAGTTCATTTTTTGCACACAGCGAGTAGGAAACATATGTTTTTTGATGATATGGTGAGAAAGCTGTCTTTAGTTGGGTCGAGTCGCACAAACTTGTAGAAACGTGAACAATGCATGCATTGTTCTCAACTGTGCGGTACTCGGGATGAGTACTAAGAAAAATATAAATTTTGTAACACATGCAATATCGAATTCTTTGGAGATGAGCTTATTGTATGTGGAGGAAAATGTGCAAGATGGTCTCGTCCTACATGTGCTGAATTGAAAAAAGGGATTATAATGTAGCGAGAAGTGATCCTAGTCTGAGATATTTTTGTAACTCCTGCTGGAAAAAGATTCATGAATATAAGAATCGAGCTGAAATCATTAGGAGAAGAGACTAAAAACTTGGAAATAATAAATGAATCTATTGAGACATATGAAACTGGAGAAGAATTCGAAAAATAATCATCAGCCTACAATATAGTTGAGCCTAAAACTTCATAGAAATCTACACAATCCAAACAAGGAATCACTCAGAAGATTGATCCAACAAAGTCAAGAGCTGACGTCAGAGCAATTAACAATATTCAAGATAGAGAAAGTGTTATAAACTGTACAAACAAACTCTTTCTAATATATTTAGAACAGCTGCAGAGTAATATTAAAAGAATAAATATGATGTTTAGAGAAGTAAAATGTGTAAAGTCAGAGATCGAGATACTTGGAGTTGATGAAAGCATGAAGAAAAAATCTGACGTGAACATAACGTGACTCACTTGTACATCATTTGATATATACACAAATTTAATCAATAAAGTTTTCTATCACTTCAGATTATGAATAATACAGAGTGATCAATAATGATTGTCTGACAGGTGACAGGCAAAAGTTTGCATTATTATCAAAACTATCTTCAAGGAATAAAGTTAGTATAAATTTATTTTTTTTGAGAACTACGTTACCGACATTCCAAGAACACAATAGCGTATATTTTGCATATTTTATGACGGATTCATCCATAATCTGATACAATGAACAAAAAAGTAAGTAAATAGCTGTGATATTGACTGATTATCAAGAATTTATTATTATTCTACCAAATTATTAGGTTAGAATAGTGTCTTCAGAGGAACTATCATCTGTCACTTGATGGTCACTATCTCAAGCAGGCGGCAAAGAAATAATCAGAACAAAGCGACACGGACAATCATTTTTGATCACTCTGTATAATTTTGATAATATTTTGACATGTCAAAAATCAAAAACTTGACAACAGATTATCATTGCCTACCTTATCATTTCAATTAAACTGATTGTTTTATACGGCAAATTCTGAATGTCTGTTATACATATAAACTGCACTTCCGGCTCAGCCGATTGAGACAAAAATAGTAGATAACTATTTTGCTGTTACAAAAAGTTCAAACACTAAATTTCAATATGCTATGGCTGATCATTCTAGATTCATGCAAAAAATCGAAGTACTGTTTCAAGTAAAGTGCACTTTTTGCCTGACAGATTCATACAAAAAAGCAGATGACCGTTCTGAAACAACATCAAGTTCAAATACTGAATTTCAACATCTTATACGGTTGATCATTCCGAATTTATTAGAAAAATTCGAAAAAATTTGAAGTAGAGTGCACTTCCGGTACAGACAATTGGAACTATATTGCGAGGTGCAAATCTAGACCCTATTCCAGTCTTAAATACAAAATTTCAACATTATCCGTTCAACCACTTTTGAGATTTGCGAGTTACGCACGAATGCACGAACATAATTACGAACCGACATCAAGCCGTAGATAGTCAAACTGAATTCAGGGATGCTCAAAACAGATATTTCCAACAAAATCTCGATATGTGAATTTTGTCGGTTTCACAATACTTTTTTTTACTCAGGACAAGTAAGTAAAAAGAGATCAAAAGATTGATCAAATTCCACAATGACTTCAATGACAGTGACACATCAAAAGTAACATATCCAAGAACTGAAAAATAATCCTTACATATAGCTATTTGTCTGAAAAAATTATGAAAACAGATGAAATGAATATCAGTTGGCAAAAATGCATTGATTTTGAAAATTTGGATGTACGAAGAAATCAAAATTGTGCAGGATCTTATTACAGAGCTAGAGATTATCGTGATATATTAATCTATTCTAATTGCGGAAGAGAACGTTTGATGTAAGATTATACTTGTAGAAATCTTTAATGTGTCAATTGTAAAATGATTGATGAAAACCCTAATCCCAAAATTAAAGTATAAAGCACAACTTGACACAAAGCGTGAAAATGCAAGCCACGCATAGCAATTGAACTGTAGGTACAAGAAAAATCTCAATTAAATATTACTCCTAAATATCAAAAGTATCGTACCCCATAAAAACGGAATAGAGCATCCTATTAATGAAAAGAGACGTAGCTCACTAAGTTTTGTTCAAGTATGGAATACCCAGAGCTTAAATGTTCATGAAATTGGTAATAATTGATATAATTTACTTAGTTGCGATTTCAAGAGCAGGTTTTCAGAAGGAGTCACACTGTATTCACTATAAATTATGAAGTATTTATCAATCATCAAGTTCTTGTCTTTCAAATCTCATCAATTGGTATCGTAGCTGGATTATTGGCACGTCAGATAACAATAAAAATAATGATGCTTTATTTCAATGGACATATAAACATATAAGTAGGAAAGAGTCACAATACAAAATATACTTGAATGTTACAATAAAATGCACGGTATCAAACACAAAGCTCTCATTGAATCAAAATATTCAGTCAATGAGTAGAAGCAATATTAATAATTCAGAAAGTTTCTTATCTTTCTCAAAAAGTATCTGATTTGATAATATCTTTCAATTCTTGTGGCAATTTAGTAAGAACCATAAGACATAAGTATTGAGAAGATTTTCTTTCTACTTCCAGTTTATTGCATAGCAATCTAAAATCTGTATTATGTCTTATGGAATAATCATGAATATCCGTTTTCATCGGTAATTAGCTTCTATTCATGAAAATACGCAGTTCTAGTGGAAAACCAGACGGTCAATGTAGCATATTGAATTGCTTGGATGAATTTTCACAAGACATGGTTCCTGTGACTCCAGCAATGCATTCAATTATGTTTGTGTCTCATTTCATTACCTCTATGACACTATTATATTGATTGGCGACTTCAATACCAATTGCTGTGAGAATAATAGTAATAAATAGAAAAAAAAAAGAGCTGAAAGAAATCATTGCTGATTCCACAAGAGCTGCAGATATGTCGAAGTCAATCATTGATCTAATGAATAGTGATGATCCATGTATAAAGACGATGGTGTGCGATACTTGGAGAATTCACAGAAAAAAATCTATATTTTAATTCAATCAACTCAAACATATATATAAAAATTCATTCACAGGATCCAGCAAAAAGCAAAGTTTCAAGAGTTCTTAGGTAGATTCAGTAGCAACAATTACAGCTGCATCAACAGACTACATACAATTTAAAGAAGGAATCACAGAAATAGCATTCACACAAAAAAAAAGTTGTGAAATAGGTGAAGTGCTATGGAACATTTGGAACATTCAAAAAAATGAATAACTCTAATTTCCATAGAAATTTCAAATCTAAGAGTCGAGGCTGAAGCCACCATCATCTTATATCGGGAATGCAACTGTTGTGACGAATTATGTCCTTGAACTCAGTCACAGTTGCACATCCAAAAGCCTTCTGCTACCGTCAAATATTTTGAAGCTCAGTTCACATCTTGCACACCCTATAAATTGTAAATTCTGTAATTCTGCCTGAACATACACCATCGCTTACCTTAATTTTATCAGTCATCAGCTGAAATAAATCTGTTTTGATATTCCACATGTGATGAAATGAGGCTAAGTTTTTTGAAAACATCTGAAATTGAATTCAACCGACATTGCTTGATCTGTATTTATATCTTGTGCCTTACCGTTAACTAACTCTGAATATAATCCACCGTTGTTCTGTAAATATGCTGTATATTGTATATTCTGTGTGATGTTATGTTCGACTTCGACGCAACAAAATAAAAGATCCGACACTTGAAAGTCTCAAACTTACCGACATAGCATTACCCACATTACCGACAGATAAAAAGATATCACGAAGAAGAATAATAGAGGAGCGGACAGTCAGTTGGAGAACGTGGAACCCAAAATGTAATGCGGCAGCTGTGAGAGAGATAGCGAGAGCGGGCCCAGCTTTGCGTGCGTCGTATGCAGAAATAAAATTATATTTCAATTATTTCCAATTAAATACAATAACCAGATAGATTTATAATTCTCATTACGTTAAATATTACATCATTTATCGAATGAAGATCAAAAGTAAGAGAAAATTAGCATTTCTATTCATTCAAACCTGCAATGGAGTCGTACATAATGATGAAACATGTTTTATAAACGTTTCTTTGGGCGCGAGTTTTCTGATTATGAATTATAATAGGCACATAGATAATTTGATGAATATTTTATATTACAATGGGAGTGATAAAATCAAAGAAATATACACAAACAATTTCTTATTCACTATAAGAAAGGTTGAAATAAAAAATGCTGCTCTGCAAAAACTTTTTGTTTGTTAAACATGAACGAAAAATTCAACAAAATTATAATATTCATCTACGATCACACAGAAAGTAACAGTTTTTGACAAAACTTCTGGTGTGAAAAAAAGTTATTGATTTGAACTGCGCAATAAAAGTTTTATTACTGTACTCTATTCTATAAGTAAATACTTTAAACATGGATTTTATTACTCGTGCAGGATAAATACTATTTTGCACATATTTCGCCGAGCGGTAAATGGCTCTTTGGCTTTTGCGTGCGGCAAGTATAATTCACCGCCCGGAGAAAACAAGCGCAGAATGGTATTCATCCGCATTCGTAATTAAAAATAGTACTCGTGCGGTGTTGTCAGTTGCCAACTTGAGCTCTCGTGGGCAATCGAAAACTTATTGCACTTGTTGCACAATATACTATTGTTAGTTTCAATTTATCGAAAGTTGCACAGGAAAAATAAAAAAACAACTATTCTAATATGCCACAGGGCTTACAAGAACGCTTGCTTCGCTCACTTTTGACAATTGTATTCTTAATAATTTTTATATATTGACTTTATAATCATTATTACTAGTGAAGGGCTTGTGCGTCCAACTGACTGTATCACTGCGACATCAAGATCTTTTGTAATGTAGCCCTAGTTATTAAATCCTGTGTGATATTAAGGCTTTCAAAGAACCTTAGTATCCTTTTAGGACTAGAATCTTTCACAATGTTGGCCGACACGAATGCCTTTCCAAAGTGAGATTTCCTATGAGAGACAACAGCTGCGTGCTTTGAACTTTCTTTGTCTTCTAGACGTAGACAACATATATTATTTTCAGCTTTACCAATTTTGTATGGATGGAGATTAAGAGGGCAATGATCAGTTAGAAGACCTGTCTAAGTTCCTAGGTCCCCTTTGCCAAGAGAAAGTATCTCCTTCAGGTTTGTTGGTAAAGGCGGCAGGAAGCGTTTTGCCCGTTTATCGCCTTTGACGTTGTCCCAGTATGAGGCTTTTGAAATATCCTCTCATACTCTTAATTCTTTCTTCATGTGGCTCTTTAGAAGACCACAAGAAGATTCAGGTCCGCAAAATGGTAAACCAGCTCCCTTCTTATCAAGCTCATCCACATCTTCATTGCCTTGTACCCCTTCATGCCCTGACACCCACCAAATAATTACATGTTTTTCTACTGCCAGTTGCTGCAGGGTATTTTTGCAATTCCAGACCAGCTTTGATTGACAGGTGTGGGCACCTATAGCTTCCAGAGTGACCTGGATGTCTGATAAGTATAATTTACCACCCGGAAAAAACAAGCTCAAAATAGTATTTACCCACATTCGTAATAAAAAATAGTATCTGCAACTCGTGCGGTGTTGACTTATAGTACTTGTTGCTCAATATACTATTGTTAATTTTAATTTTCAGAAAGTAGCACAGGAGAAATAGAAAAACTATTCTAATATGCCACAGGGCTGACAAGAACACTTGCTTCGCTCACTTTTGATAATTGTATTCTCAATAACTTTTATATATTGATGAAAAGTGAATAAATTAATGTTGCAATTCTATGTAAATCTATAAGTTTTATGAATTATTAAATTTATCGACAAGAAGTTTCCTCGGAGTTGAATTTTTCACTTAAAGTCTAGGTTAGATACGTTTATTAATTTGGAACATTAATATAACCTTTTAATTTCTAACAAAGTGTTGCAAGTAGATCTGCTATTATAATTTCAAAATAATTTCTACTCACTTTTACATCTCTAGACGACCACTATTTCATAATATTCTCCTCTCTGGAATTTCCAATGTTCTATTTTGTCGTGTTATGTTCTTGCGTTACTTATTTAATAGAATATCATTTTGGGGTACAGAAAAAATACAATATTTATCTTTACAAGCTCTATACGTACTATTACAATTTGGCACAAAACATTCTCTTCCTATTCAACAATATATTTCCACATGAAAATACTTAATAGAGCGAAACTCTCCATTTATCTCCATACGAATATGGGCCCGTCTCTACCTATCTCTCAGTTACCTTCTCTCTCTAATAATATTGAATTTTTTGCTTTACTTTTGCAACACAGTTAAGATAGGATATTGCATAGGCGTGGAAGATATTTAGGACAATTTTAATTTGAAGAGGATAAAATCAAGAGAGGATGTATTCAACAGGAAAGTATTAGGAAATTTGTCATTGTAAACAAATTTGTATGTGTGAAATAACTTCTTCTTCTCATCTGTATGTCTTCTTTACATTACTGATAGCGCTAATATGAATTTGATTTCAGAACATAAAGTATAAATGAGGCCTTCTGGCCGACTTAACCCAACTCCGTTAGCACAACTGACTGACACAATCTGTGAGTCTGTTTGTTTTCTTCCATAAGTTCGTAAAAGCAACTTTGATTTGTTTGCTGTTGCTGCTATAAACTTAGAATATTCCTGCTGTTTTTGAACTTGGAATATTTTTGCATAATTTACCGTTGGGTCGCTGCTGAGAGAGTATTTATTGATATCACAGTGTTAGATTGTTTTACCGTAAAATCACCGCTGGGAAAGTCCTTCTTGACTTAGAAGTGCTAGAATAATTTAATGTAGAGTCACCGCTGGCAAAGTCTTTGTTGATTTGACAGTGTTGGACTTACTTAACGTAGCATCGCCGCTGACGAAGTCTTCGTGATTTCGCAGCGTTTGATTGTTCTAACGTAGAATTACCGTTGAAGGGATCATCATTGGCTTCACAGCGTTGAAGATGAGTTAATCCACCGTTTGGGAAGCTGCTTCACGATTGTTTATTCTAAAGTTTCTCGTCGTTTGCGACTGCCTGGGTCCGTACTGCGATCGCTGGTGTCGAGTGTCATGTACAGTCGTCCCGTCACCGTCAGCCAAGTTATCTCCGCGCAATTTCCTGTAAAATATATGTTCTATGTTCATCGTCCTCATTTTTAAGTGTAATAAATCTAATTGAGACACCTACCTCCTGATGATTATTTTGACAACACTTACCCTTTCCTTCTAAGCTATCCTATATATATATATATATATATATATATATATATATATATATATATATATATATATATATATATATATATATATATATATATATATATATATATATATATATATATATATAGATAGAGACCGAAATGGTTAGGGCATATAGTAAGAATGGAAGAATCTGGAACAGTTAAAGTGATTTTTGAAAGGGGAATAAGTGGTAAGAAAAGAAGAGGCAGGCTCAGAGGGAGATGGATTGATGCCGTGAAAAAAGACTTGGAAACAAAACAGTAAACAGGGACCAATGGAGAGCGGTGGTCCAAAAAGCCATTGGCATGCAAGGCCTGAAGAGCTGAAATATATATATATATACTGCGATCGCTGGTGTCGAGTGTCATGTACAGTCGTCCCGTCACCGTATATATATATATATATATATATATATATATATATATATATATATATATATATATATATATATATATATATATATATATATATATATATATATATATATATATATATATATATATATATATATATATTCAGCTCTTCAGGCCTTGCATGCCAATGGCTTTTTGGACCACCGCTCTCCATTGGTCCCTGTTTACTGTTTTGTTTCCAAGTCTTTTTTCACGGCATCAATCCATCTCCCTCTGAGCCTGCCTCTTCTTTTCTTACCACTTATTCCCCTTTCGAAAATCACTTTAACTGTTCCAGATTCTTCCATTCTTACTATATGCCCTAACCATTTCGGTCTCTGCGCGCGGATTGTCCCTAATATTCCTCCACCTCCAGAAAGTTCCATCACCTCTGCATTTTACACTTTACTCTCCCACACTACCAGTCTATTCTGATCACTTTCATTCAGTGTCCATAATTCACATACATACGTCACTGTTTGTCATATTACCGTCCTGTATGTTTTTATCCTCGCTGACCATGATATTTTCTGCGAATTCAAGAATTCTGATAGAAGCCTTACACATTTATTGCCTTTTGGTAGCCTAGTCTCCACTTCCACTTTCTCTTCATTGTTATTTGTTAATATCACTCCTAAATACGTAAGCTTCTCCACTTTCTCAAAATTGTATGTTTTGCCTTTTTCCGTAAATATTCTGAGATCTTCTAGGCCCGTCCGCTGGTTCGCCGTTACTTTCATATATTTGGTTTTATTTCTGTTTACTTCCTCCGCCGCTGTCTCCAGTCTTTCAAAAATTGTGACAAGCTCCTCTTTCATTTTCGTCAGAATAGCAATGTCGTCTGCGTAGGCTAGGATTTGATGTTCTTGTCTATATAGAATTCCTTTTATTGATATTTTAGCTCTTCCCATGACACATTCCAAAATAAGGTTGAATAAGATTGGTGACAACGGATCACCTTGTCTGAGACCTTTCTTCACCTCAAAACTCTCTGATATTTTTCCGTTCACGAGTACTAAACATTTTGTTTCTTTTTGAGTCATTTTGATCAAATTTGTTAATTTATCTGCCATTTCAAATTCTCTCATAGCTTCATACACTTTGCTGTTCATCACTGAATCATATGCTTGTCTGAAATCTATGAATAGTATATGTACAGGTAGATTATGTTCGTAACTATTTGCGATTATCTCTTTTATTATATATATTTGGTCCGTAGCTGATCCATTTTGCTTGAAACCTGCTTGATATTCTCCTATGACATTTTCTGATCTATCTCTCAGTCTGTTTCTGATACAATTTGCCAAAACTTCATATGCCGTATCAAGTAGTGCCATTCCTCTATAATTCTCACAATTAGCTCTGTCTCCTTTTTTGAAAATTGGGCAGATCACTGCTTCTGTCCAACGGTCTGGCATTTCTTTTTCCTCCTTTATTTCCTGTATCAGTATCAACACCTTTTCTTGTAGTTTTCTTCCTCCTTCCCTATAGATTTCTACTGCCATACCATTTTCTCCCAGACTCTTGTTGTTTCTGCAATTTTCTAAGATTCCCAGTATTTCTTCTTTAGATGGTATTTCCTACGGGTCAACTCTTCCTCTTTTTGATTCTTAGGTGATTTCGCTTCCGTTTTCTTCCCTGTCGTTCCCTTCTTCTTCATCCAGTAGTTCGCTGAAATATTCTTTGCATCTTTCTATTTTCTTCTCTCCAGTTGTCAGTTGTCCACTTTTATCTGCACAATATACTGTCCTGGGTTGACCTCAGCTGCTCTGTTCCCCAACTTTCTGATGAAAATTTTTTATTTCTTTATTCTTATATTTTTCTTCAGCTCTTTCCAATTCAGTTTCCCTCATTTTCCTCTTCTCCTGTAGACAGATATTTTTAAAATTCTTCTTCTCTTCTTGATACTCAACTTCACTTTGTGCATCCTGTTTTTGCAGTAGGTTCATTCTTGTCGCATTTTTTTTATTCATAGTTATTTCACGTTCGCTATCAAACCCGTTCTTCCCCTTCTTGTTCTTTGTTTTTTTCAACATTTGTTCTGCTACGCACTTAACAACATCTTCCATTTTATTCCATTTCTCCTTCATGTTTGCTTCTGTATTGTGACAGGCGAGAGCGAGGGGAGAGCTCGTAAAGACGACGTAGTACGGGGCGGAGCCTCTTCAGCCGCTCACGCCGCACCGCGTCGCAGCCCATCACCCCTCTCAATGGAAGCCTCTAGTGATTTCTAGAAATGGAAAGAGTCGCGAAATGGAAAACTCGAGAACAATATTTCTCTATATAAGGCCAAGCGAAAGACGTGTAGGACAGTACAGTAATAATAGTAGCAGTGGAAATAAATAATAAACAGTGACAGTGAAGTGAGAGTATATATAAATAGTGAAATATAAATATCTGTGACCTCGATTAAATTAGAATTAAGTGATTGATATATAAATATAGTGTTATTAGTGACATAAGAAGAATTAAAGATTTTATTTCATTTAGATTCTTAAGTAGTGACTTTTATTTATTTACAGAGTGATTCATCAAGCAATAAACATTACAGTATAGCCAAGAACCCAAGATAGTCAGGGCTTGGATCCCAAGGTCTTTAAACTCATAAAAATAGATGGACGGCAAAAGTAAAAGCTATATGCAGCGCCATCTATCGAGCATTCAGCCAGTTACTGCATGTAAATAAAGTAGATGTTACAAATTATTTGTTACAAAGTTTATGCTGTGGAAACAATCAGAATAAAAAATTCTGAAACATTAATTATTTGTTTCACAAAATTTCAAATCTAAGAATCGGTTTTGACACCATCATCTTAGATCGGGGAGCAACTGTACTGTCCTACACGTCTTTCGCTTGGCCTTATATAGAGAAATATTGTTCTCGAGTTTTCCATTTCGCGACTCTTTCCATTTCTAGAAATCACTAGAGGCTTCCATTGAGAGGGGTGATGGGCTGCGACGCGGTGCGGCGTAAGCGGCCGAAGAAGCTCCGCCCCGTACTACATCGTCTTTACGAGCTCTCCCCTCGCTCTCGCCCGTCACAGTATGAATATTTTTTAGTTTTATTTCCAGTCTTGCCTTGAATTCTTGGTTGCTATTTTTATTTTGGAGTGTTTCTATAAAGATAGCGCAGCATATCTTTCTCCCCACTGTTCTTGGTTATTGGAGCATCTTGTTTCATAATAATTTCAATCATCATTCTCAGCACCTCTCTTAGTTTTCACATCTCTAATATAATTTGCGTGTTTCCTTTCCGTGATTACATGGTCGATCTGATTGCATACAGTTTCATTCGGTGATGTCCACGTTTCTTTATATATGTCTTACCTCTCGAAAGGTGTGCTTTTCACCTGTAGGTCGTGCTCTAGAGAGAGCTTCACCAATTTGATTCAATTTTCATTTGTCTTGTCATGTTTACTATATTTACCTATTACTGGCTGCAGCTCTCTTTTTTTCCTGACTTAGCATTTAGATCTCCTATATTCAATTTAGTATCATATCTTGGTATACTGTTGGAAACTTTAGCTAGTTCTTCATAGAATCTGTCCTTTTTTTCCTCGTCTTTGTCATTGGTCGGTGCATGAACAATAATTATGCTTATTTTTCTGTATCTTCCTCTTATCCTCAGTTAGCTAATGTTTGCTGATATTTGATCAAATTCAATAATAGATTCTTCTATTTTTTTTCTGCTATACAGTCTGTACCAAAGTGCATGATATCAAAACCACTATTAAAAACAAGATACTCATCCAGCTCGAAGATTTCATTATCCTTTCGTTTCGTTTCCTGTTTTATCGCGATATATATACAATACTTTTTGGAAGTATCTTCCAGGTTTTCATATGCTCCAGCATACCTTGCGCCCCTCACATTCCAAGATGCTAGATTTAATTCAATTTCCTTCCTTTTTTCCATATTCTTTTGCCTAGTCGTCATTCGTTTTTTTTCGGCCGTTGCTTTGATAAGTCTTTTGTCGGACGGTGTATTTGTGCCGAAGTTTTCTCTATTTCTATATTTCCTGTCATTTTATTGTAAACATATTTTTCCCCTCAAGTATCATTTTGCTGTGCATAATTTTAACGGATTATCCTCTGGTTTTCTCTTATTTTGCTTTTCTCGTGATTATAGCTTTCATTTTCGATATAAATTTGTTTTCCTTTTGATTTATTTTTATTTTTCATTACTTATTCTTTATTCTCGCGATTTTCTAGCTTTACTATAATAAGTAGTGGTGAGTTTTCTCTTATTATTTCAGTGGTCGTTCTTACTGTGCATAAAACGCCTAGCTCTTTCTGCAACAATTTTGCAATCAGCTTTTTCGTCTTAGTGCCTTTGGTTACCACACCTCGAATCACTATATTTTTATTCTACTCTTCTTATCTTGGTATTCCAATCTTTTCTGCAATACCTGAATTTCTTCTTTCAAGGCGTCTTTTTCTCCTATTCAGTTTTCCTCTTTTTCTGCAAAACTGTTCTTGAGAATTTCTATTCTGAGTTTTTCCTTATTTCCTGTATAACGTCCTTATGGTTCATATCCACTTGATTTTTCACATCTGTAATTGTCGCAGTGAGTCCTGTGACCATTCTCCTTAGTTCCTCCAATTCTCTCGTATTTTATTCTTCTCTGTTTCCTATGCCTGGTGATCTTTGTGTTATTATACTTCTTTAAAATATCTCCTTTTGTTTATTACTCTCTTCCTTCCTTTTCTTTTTTTTATAGAATCACTGCGTTCTCTTAAGATCTTACTCATTTGTCGTTAACTTACTACACCATTGGTACCTCCTGCTCACATGGTCAAGGTCAGACTTTCTCTACCTGTCAGTCCATTTGCATGCAGATACAAACACCTGATTTTTAACGCAGAACTCACAAAACTACAATCAATTGCAGTTTCGAAACTTCACGACACTTTTCATATCTTCATCCAGATGTTTCGCTATAAGCGCTTCTTCTGTGGAACTGTCCGCGTATTAGAAACCCTTGTTATTTCTGTCCGCACTACACTTTCACGTGATGTTGACTTTCTGGAGCTTAAAGGATTTTTATGTCCTCTACAACTGATTTTAATGTCCAAACTTTTTCACAGTCTGATTTCGCACTATTTAAATTTCCCAAAATTACTATTTTTATTTGAAAATCCGCGATAATGCCTTTATATTTAAGTATATTATCGGCGTTCTTTAAACACGTCTGCAAAAGGTCACCGCACGAAGAACTTAGATTTGTTTGCTTTTGCTGTTTTAAACTTAAAATACTTTTGCTATTTTTGAGCTTAAAATATTTTTGCATAATTTACCGTAGGGTCACCGCTGGGAAAATCTTCGTTGATCTCACAATGTTAAGTTGTTTTACCGTAGAATCACCGCTGGAAAAGTCCTTGTTGATTTTGCAGTGTTTGGATAATTCAACGTAGAGTCACCGCTGGCGAAGTCTTTGATGATTTCACAGTATCAGATTAACCTAGCGTAGCGTCACCGCTGACGAAGTCTTGTGATTTCGCAGCGTTGGATTGTTTTAACGTGGAGGAATCATCATTAGCTTCACTGCGTTGAAGATAAGTCAATCCACCGTTTGGGAAATTGCTGCACGAAAGTTTACTCTAAAGTTCCTCGTCGTTTGCGACTGCCTGGGTCCGTACTGCGATTGCTGGTGTCTAGTGTCATGTACAGCCGTCTCGTCACCGTCAGCCAAGTTATCTCCGTGTAAGTTCTTGTAAAATATATGTTCCATGTTCATCGTCGTTGTTTTTAAGTGAAATAGATCTCATTGTGACATCTACCTCCTGATGATCATTTTGACAGTCCTCACCCTTCTTTTCTGAGCTATCCAGCCGTCTGCATTAGAAACTGCGTCACTGACTGCATTTGCGCCCGAGCACACCGTCAGCAGTTTTGACCGCGACGCCAAAGTTAACAACCCCGTCATCTGCGAGCCATATCGTTACACTGTAAACATAAATGTTATGAGGACTCTTCAGTACAGTATAGCTAAGCCTTGTGATAGTCAAGACTAGGATCCCGGAGTCTATAGACTCATTGCGATAAATGGTCCGTAGCAGTAGAAACTACAAACAACACCATCTATGGGGCACAAATGCCGATTGAACAGCTGACAAGATAAAGAAGAAATCACATAAATGAAATTTCACACAAAAAAATTGTGAAATATGTGAAGTGCTATGAGACATTCAAAAAAATGTATAATTCTAGAAAAGAGTTCTTTTCCATACAACTTTTATACAATTTATTCCCCACTCACTAGCATCAAACTTCAACTACTAAGCAACTAATATCTATTTGCGACGTATCATTTATTCATCACACTTCGTTTTCAGCTGATGAAGCTCTTGATATCCACTACTATTCAGTTAGGCTATTCTTCTTTATATATCCGAATGTTTATATTTCTGAAAATGTTCTACGTCACTCGAGCAAGTTGCTAGAAGTCTTTGACTGTGTAGGCGGCGCGATACAAGAAGATAAGAGGCTTCGCCCAGACACAGTCGGATTTAGGGTCTATTTTATTCTTATGAACTATGACACTTTTGCACGTTATATTACACCATTTTATGTTCTACAGGTCTATGTGAATATCGGCACTCGCTGCCCTTGGTGCAACCAGTAGTTCGGTAGAAATAGCAGACTATAGTATTAGGTCTTATCGGGCCCGATGGGTAGCGACAAAAAAAAAAAAAAACAGTATTCCAATCCCGCTGCTCTGGAATATAACCTCCATCATATTTCAAATGATTTTCCAATCTAATCCATCCAGACCGCAGCCTAACTTTGGTATTACCAGCTTCAAGATGTCATTTTACCTCTTTAATGCGATCACTGGCATTCTGAATATTGATTCGGACTCGGAAATGGATATCGTTCATCTAACGCCACAAATTAATTACATAATCTTCGCCAGCCAGATCTTCTCCAGGTTTTCAGCCGAACTTTAGGTTGCATGGTAGCCGAAGTTCACGTCCAAAAATCATTCTTGCAGGAGTCTGATGACTAGATTCAACTTTGGCCAGGTGTCTGTTTATGGTTTTATTAATCCGTTCCACCATTCCATCAAACTGCGGTTGTAATGCAGTAGTTCTGGTTTTGCGAATGTCCAGTACTGCGCATATCCCCTGGAAAAGTGTGGACACAGAGTTTCCTCCCAGGTCAGATTTAAGTTCCAAGGGTACGCCAAAATGATAGATCCAGTTCTTGACTGAGACGTCTGCAATGGTGGCGGCTTCTTGATCAGAAAGGGCATATGCCTCCACCTATTTGCTAAAATTGCCCATGACGACAGCAACATTTAGTTCTTGAACTCGATGGAAACAATATATAATAATTGACTGCAGCATCCCATTGAATAATGCGCTTTGGATATTTTGAACTATTCCAAATTTCAGATTGATCAATCCAATTGACTTTCTGTTAGAAATATGATAATTGATCACAGCACCTAAGTGACTTTAATAAATCAAAGGGAAAGTTTTGACAATCAAATCAGAAACTCTGTCCGTGGTAGCTTTTTGGAATCAAAGAGAATAAAAATATTAATTGACCACAGCATCAGAGCAATCCACGGACTCTGCCTGCAGCAGCCTCATCCTGTATAAATGTTTTTTTCGCTCTCTTGAAAGGTTAACCGATTTGATGAACGATGCGAGAAAGAATGATTAACACTCGTACGCCACCATTATTATGTCAAAAATTTGTTTGCATGTGCCAACAACAACTATTGAAAGTTTCAATTGAATCTATATAGCTGTTTTGGAGATTATCTTGAGCAAACAAACAGAAAGATGGGCAGATAAAAGCTTGAAAAATGCGTGTTCATGTTCTAGTATCTTGCAAGTAGCCATATGAGATTGAGAAAATGACCTTATTACTAAATCCCAGACCGACATTTCGATTTTATTAACTTGTGGAATTAGTATTTACATTGTTGAATGGAATACCAAATCTCGACGCAAAAACATAGAACTTCATTATAAACTTAAAATCGTGCTTGGGCTACTTGATTCGTCCCTGTCGTAATATATTTTCTCAACTGACATTTACATCTTATGAACTACTCACCCACGAAGTTTCAGGATAATTCGTATTTCCCAATATTTTGTTCGCAAACTTAATTTATTCATGTTGTGAAAATCATATTACAGTATTTATTATTCATTGACAATAAGAACATTGTACTTTTGAAGAGAGTTATATGATATAAGTACCTCACATCAAAAACAAAAGGAATTCCACCAATAACTTCATTCCTCTTCAGTTCACCTTCCTGTCGAAAAAATGTTATAGCGGTATACATACACTGTGTTATTGCATTATGATGAATAATTATATGATGAATAATGAATCACCATATTTCTCACAAGACAATTACCAAGGTTATGCGAGACTTATAGTTTTATTTATGATGTGACATATAGAATGCAACTCGATCTAATTGTTATCAACTGATTTAGATATCTAACTCATTCTGTCAGTTTTACAGTTAATTTTTCTCTATTCTACATATATTATATATTCATAGTGACAATATTTCAGCGCATCATTTTCTGTGATTAATGTTCTCAATTCACACTAAGTTTGGCGTGTTCAAATTAGGTGTATTTTGTGCTAGAATATGTAAATTTTGTATTTCGCTAATAGCAAATTGCAGTTCATGCAGCCTGTAATCTCTAATAATTAATGTGATTTATGAAAAATTTATTGAAATAATGCAGACTGACCTGATATCTCTACTCTATTATGATTAAGAGCTCATTTCAAATCAAACGTTGATTCGGATATGTAATTTCAAGCATACTAAATGCCCAGTTGCATGAATGTTCATCAGCTAAACAGTTCTTTAAGATTGAACAATATCAAATCGAAATTTTGACGGCAATGCTAAGCAACTGATTTGACGATTATATTCGATCTGATATTGTTCATTTTTGAAGAACTCTTTATTTGATGCACGTTCATGCAACCAGGCCTGAATCTAAAATAACTCCTATAAAATGACCGTTGGACTCCAAAAAGTGTTTATATCAATTTATAATTTCAATAATTATTAACGATGAATATTCTAATTTGAGCTTCACATGAAATTACATGTTATAGTTTTGGATATAACGTTTCGAAAAGACTGAGCTTATATAGAACCATAAGATCATAAGATTTGGTAATCAACACAACAAGACCAAGAACAAAGTCACCATAATCTTGGTAATCACATGTTCCGATTTCAACTTCGTACAAATATTAGTCTTGTTCTTCGTCTTCCTTGTGTACTGTTGGTCTTGTTCTTGTACAGTAAGATTTTGGTCATGTCTGCAAGTCTTAGACCCAGTTGCATAAATCATTGTTTATTCTGATCGAATTGTCAAATATTTATTCATGTATTCTTACCTTATTCTTTGACATCCAAATATAAATTATGATATTCTCATGGATGATATAACAAATAGTTTACCAAATTATCCAGATGTCAGAAACGAATTAATTGTTTTCCTAGCAAAATGTGATTTCTAAATTGAGTAAATATGCTAGCAAGAGACGGGCAACACATTTTGTACTCAGCCCGTAGCTGGTAGGGTACAATTATTGGAACGATGTTGGTATGATAGGGTCAGTCAGATTCCGGGCTTAATGCCTTAAAAAGAATGACGTCGCGGATTTCTTATAGATACTGTATTGAAAATCTGGTATGGTTTATTCGAGATGGAACATATTTCCATATGAAGATCTTCTTTGAGTTCAGATAATTGTTACGATCCAAACATGACACGTTTCTGAGCATTTTCAACATGAACTATACATTCAAATTTGAACAGAAAATCGAGTATAGTGACATTCCTGTAATCTCAAGTGGAAAACTACAAGAATTCTTCTGGGCAATCTTCGCAGACACTTCACGCGTCCCTGCCATATACTGGAAGATGGCAAACAGCACAAATGCTACATAATTTTTCTCATGTGGACACTTAGCGTGCCTGGCTTGCTTCGTAGATCCATTATCTTCACTTTCTTGTGCTTCAGCAATATTCTTTTCATAATGGACACAATGTTCTGCTTTATGTAGAATCCTGGGAAGATATTCAGTCTTAATTCTTCTTTTCATAAGGGAGACAACAAGTTGCCTTGCCAGTGCCTTTATAATCATTCTTCAAGCCGCGGATCATCCATTCGCTTTCACTTCCATGATGAACTTGCCATTGCAATGTCCAGAACGAATTAAATTTGTGTACAAAAAAATCACTTAATTGGTAAGATGGGATCTCAAAGCCCAGAGCCAACAAATACTGACAATAGATTGGAAATAACTGATGGGAATAAATATGATCATCACACTCATTCAAGATGCATTGACTAAAAGATACACGAGCGGATACCACTATCGATCAGAGACTATTTGAACAATCAAGAAAAATAAAAGCGCTGTGATCTGATAGACCCCGCCATATCAGTTATGGGTTGAGTACTTTTCAAGTACTTTTGTAATACTCAAGTCTTATACTCAAATCTTTTTGAGAATGAGGCGAGAGTATTCAACTTTCAAGTACAGAACGAAAATACTCAATTCTTAGAAATGGTAATGATTATTACTTATAAAAAAATCTAGTATATCATATGTACTGGAAGCAATAATTCCCACTTTACACGATCATATTTTTTCATACAATTATACACGTATTTCTTTTTATATTTAACAATTTATATCAGCACTTGACACCATTAAATATTCTCGGAATATTTGATAGCATGATAGTGACAGCTAATATATTTGTGATGGCAATACGTTAGACTTGAAGTTGAGAACAACTTTATTTGTACTTTTGTTTGGTGTAAATCTATTAGACACTTGATGAAGATATGATTTTTGTCCTATTACAGATTATCAATATCGATGTATTCTCTTGACTTCACATCTTTCATAATAGTTTTCCACAAAAACAAGCAGCAACTACGAACTCTATAGTCCCTGGATATCATCAAAATTTGATGGAAATGGCCTTGAGAAATTTGAGTATGCTCTATTCCAAATTTCTGTCGTTTTACATGGTCAAATATCATTGAACAAGAAGACTTTGTGAAATTACATGTATATTCATTACCGTGTAAATTAGGCATAGAACATAATGATCTAATCAACTATAAGATATGTGATTGTGTTTTTTTTCTTCAAAAACTGGATATAATTCATCAACCAGTATTCTGTAATCGCTATTTCCACGCTTTTTTTATCTAATTATATTTATATGTAAGTTGTTATAAATTATTTTGTATCATTTAATATTAGATCAATGAGTATTTCTGGTATCCGAAAATATTGTTTGGGAAGTTATCAGTCATTTTTGCTTGTTGCATGATTATTATTTTCATATCTTCAACCTACAAACTTCCATTTAATATTAGTAAATGCAATGTAATGACATACTCTATGAAACTACACCTCGATCATAATTATGTTATGGGCGATTCTACATGGTCTAGGATTACACGGTGCAAGGATCTAGGTGTTGTTTTTGATCCAAAATGTCATTTTAATTATCATGTGAATGAAATTGTCAAGTCATCGTATAGAAGTTCGAGATTCATCATAAAAAATTGTCGCCATTCTCACAACCGTCTTACTCTTATGTTTTTATACAACTGTTTCATCAGTGTGAAACTAAAATATTGTTTTTTGATTTGGAATCCATTGTACAAAAATTTTATAAGGGCAAGAGAGGTAGTTAAAAAAAAAATCCTCAGATACTGTTGCCATGAATTTAATTTAGTTGCTATTTTGAATGATGATTTTCAGTACTCCAAAGCCCTTATGAAATTCAATCTATTGTCATTGGAAAATATTAGAGTTTCACAATCACGTGTATTTCTTTTCAAATGAATCAAAATATAATAAATGATTTCAATCTTTTGTCATCTATAAAGTTTCGTATTACTCGCACCAGTAATATTAGACAGAAGTACCTCTTTCCTCTTCAAATGGTTAGAGCCAATTATAAACTAAAAGGCCCTATTCGCCGTATGTGCTCTTTTCTTAACGACATAAGTAAGGACATTGATATTGATATTGGATTCGACAAACTTGCAACTTGGTCTTTTCGCTATTATTGTCCATTTCGAATTTTTATTTCCTTTTTGTTACGCTAGCTCACTTTTTTCTTTTGTATATTGTTATCATATTATATAACCCTCTGTAATTGGGACATTAGTCCTGTAGGGTGGTTTTTCCAATAAATAAATAGATAAATAAATGAATAAATATAGCAGTTACTCATTTAATTTGCAAATACTTTATTTTCTATATTCGTTATTATCAACTAAGTACTTTAAATTCAGTACTTTCCCACCTCTGATGCTAGCTAACAGCATGTTAATCATTTTTATGCAACTGACCCTCAGTATTCCGTAGCAATATTTCATTGAAGAAAAATTTATAATGACGCAGCAACATTCGGGTTAATGATAAGGCTAGACGATATTTAAGGATGGTCTAGACGTGGTCTTGTTGAAGTAGGGTTGTCATGATTCAAATCAATTGATTTAAATCATGATTCAAGTCAAGTAAAGAAATCCCGATTCAAATCATTCAAAATATTTTATTCAAATACCTATCAAATTCACTTGAAATCAAATTGAATGAATATGATTATCATCAAGTTATAACCCAATTCAACCTTTCTTATAGGTAAGTTCGACCGCTCTCTCTGTCCCGAACTGGGCTCTCAATTTTGAGTGGATTAGACCAAACGTGGAGAATATGTTGTAGACAAGTGAATAAATATTATAAACTTACCAGTTAATGAAACTGTATTATGATAATGAAGAGTATAATAAAATAACAATCATATAAAAATTAGGTAAAAATAAAATTAAAAATAGGCACTTTTTGTTGAAATGAAAAAAATTGTGATTTGAATGAAGAAAATCTGATTTTAATTGAAAAAAATCCGACTTGAATTGATCTTGGTTTCGTCTTGGATTTGACGAGACTCTTATCTATCGACAAGTGGCTACATATTCTTGTACTTCTTGTGTCAAGGAATGTTTGAAGATTCAATACTACGAGTAGCACCGAAGTTCAGATATTCTTGCCTCGAGAGGAATAAAAAGTCAATCAACAAATATCCCCGAAATATTTGTCTACTATGATGTAATATCTTTGGATAATTGTTTAGAGGTAGTAGGAATTGCATTCTAAAAGCCGTCAATTATAATCTAATCGTTTGTAAAACCAACAATGCACATTCTGTACCTGATATTAATTATATTAGTTGATTATTAATTAAATTAAAAAACCGATTGTCCATTAATTATGTACTTTATCAGAGAGATAGCAGCAATTTGATTATGATGAGAGTAGAGTAGACCAAGAGTGCGTGCAATCATATGCACGAGTGCTGTAATACTACATACAAGGGTGATGTATAAAATCTTACACATGTCAGAAATATGGAAAAAAAGAACATCTCCCTATTCATATTGAATTGGGGAAGCACTGAACTCAGATTTGATTGTTCATAAGACATTATGTTCATTGCTACGTTTCAAATTAAATAGATTTCTGAATTTTTATCTGCAGTCACTCTTCTAAAATATGTTGTGGACTCAAAAAATTCACAATCAAATATTGAAGAAACCGTGAGGAATACTATCCGCAATTGAATAACTGGAAAATAAAAGAGAAAATATCGAGCAAAACACGAAATGAATGAAGATCATAGTAACCTCACTAGTACGCAGTTTATAGAGCAGAAAAAGAATGAATCTATAGGAGATATCAGAGCAGTCGTAGCGGAGCGGATGCAGTCCATATCTATGGAAAAGAAAATGACTGAATGTACAAAAGATACATATATATATATATATATATATATATATATATATATATATATATATATATATATATATATATATATATATATATATATATATATATATATATAATGTCTTGATTATCTCCTTTTTTGTTAATTTTAGCTTTTGGGAATGATTGTAGGTTAAAAAACTGAATTGTTTCTCTGAAAACAAAGTTAAATTTTAATAGCTTCAAAAATTACAAACATTTATTTAATTTACCTGAAAACAAAGAAACAACATTCAATGTTTATTATTCACAATGTTGTTCCCTTTTACAAATTCTTTAATTTATTAATTAGCTCTTCCTCGTGTCAATATAATCTTTCTAACCTCTTAATTTTGTATCATATCCCTTGAACATTCTGGGATCTGATTTACCGACGATTATTGTGCGGGAGAATTCAAATATAATCAAGGAAGTACAATGTTCTTTCCTTACATCTCCCCACCCCGCAGAGAGGATTTTGTCGTAAAATTCTCATGAAGCAATATCCTCTTCTACATCTTCTGTAGCATCGGAGTTTAGAGCTGGAATAAGTTTAGTGATATGGAATAGATTTGATTCTAATTTCTTATGACCTGTATCCACTTTGTAGATTGAATTAGAGATCTGTTCTAAGATCTTATATGGTCCAATTCTCAATTCATCTAGTTTTTTTCTGTTGAGGCGATTTCCATTTTCGACATACACCAGCTGTCCTTCATTGAATTTGTAGTTTTTTCTATTTTTGTCAAATTTTTGTTTATTGTAAGTATGGTATTTTATACTATTTTGTAAAGCAATTTTTCTATCTTGCCTTAAATCCTCAAGTGATTTATTTTGTTTTAATTCGTCCGGTAAGATTGAACAATCTGCACCTTGCATTAAATATTCTGGAGAAAACCCTGTTACTGTGTGTTCGGTTTCATTGTATTTTTTCATACATTCGTGTGCTATGGTTGTCCATGCTGTTTTATTTCTTTTTTCATCATTTCTTTGGCATCTGATTTTATTCACTATTGTCTGATTCAGTCTTTCATTTAAGCCGTTAGAAAATGGCGCATTTACTGCTGTGAAAATTAATGGTACATTTTTTTCTTTTAAGAAGTTTTTAAATATTTTAGAATTTATACCTGGGTACTGATCTGTCAAAATCATTCCAATGTGGTTATTCTCGAGTACTTTTTGAACTAATTTGATGGTCATTTGAGTTTTGGGTTTTGGATGTTACAATATACCCGAATCGTGTGAAATGGTCCACTAAGAGGTGTAAATATTTTTTTGTAGATCGTGAGCCTCCGAATCCACCTATTGTGTCAATGGACATTATTTCGAATGGTTTTTCTGCAGGACCAAGTTGGGACATCAGGCCAAATTTACTTTGTCCTCTTGATTTATTTCTCATGCAAACCTTACAATCTTTACAGATTTTCTTAATATTTTTCGTTAAATTTTTTGCCGTATAATGTGGTTTGATTTTGTTTGCTATTTGTTTTATTCCTATGTGACAGAAAGTATTATGTGTTTTTTGTAACAATTCTATGCTTAAATCTTCAGATAGTACGATTTTTTCTTTTTTCTTTACTTTTTTGTAGAGCAGACCGTTCTTCAATTTCAATTTTCCTTTGTTCGCTTGCAATTCTATATTACCGTTTTGATCATCGAGAATCTCGTCTAGTTTTATCAAATTCACCGTTATTAAATCTTCCTCTTCATTTTCATATGCTTCTAACACCGGATTTCTGCTTAAACAGTCAGCTTCAAGGTTATTTTTGCCTGGGTGGTATGTTATTTCAAAATCATACTGTGACAGATAGTACGTTAGGTCACCTAATTCTTCGTCTGTTCTTGCTTTGATGTTCATTTTTTCCACTGGTTTGTGATCCAAAAAAATTTTGAATGATCTGCCCATTAGCCAATGTTGCCAATACTTCACTGCTTCTTTTATTGCTAGACATTCTATATATATTGCTTTCTTCTTTTTTTGAGCTTCGTTTAGTTTCTTTGAAAAATATGCAACTGGCTTTTCCATGTCTTCGTTTAGTTGTGGTTGTTTTAATACAGCTCCTATACCTTGCAGACTTGCATCTGTATAAATGTGTATCGGTAGTTCTGGATCGAAAATAGCTAAAACGGGTTGAGTACAGAGGAAGTTCTTCATTTTTTCGAAAGCTTCTTGACATTCTTCGGTCCAGATGAATTTTTGTCCTTTTCTCAACAAATTATGTAGTGGATCCAGTGTAATTGAAATGTTTGGCACATAATTGTTGTAGAAATTTATTTTCCCTAGAAATTGCCGAATATTTTTTTGTGTTTTTGGCACAGGAAAGTTTCTTATTGCTATTAAATTATCTTTTATTGGAGAAACTGAATTACTTTTTATTATGTGGCCTAAGTATGTAACTGAATCTAATGCAAAAGTACATTTAGAAAATTTTAATCTAAAGCCTTCTTTCTTGATTGCTTCCAATAATTGTGTTAGGTGATTGATGTGTTCTTCAAAAGATTTTGAGAAGATCAAAATGTCGTCAATATAATTTACTGTAAAATCTGAAAGTTTGTATTTTCTGATTATGCTGCATAAAATCCTTTGAAAGATAGCCGGTGAGGTCTTCATTCCGAATGGTAAGCAGGTCCACTGGTAGTGTCCTTCTTGAGTGATGAATCCTGTTTTTCTTCTATCTTCAACTCGTAGTGGAATGGACCAAAATGCTGAGTTGATATCTAGTTTTGAAAAATACGTGCAGTTCCTTGTTTTTATTACTAAATCTTCAATCAGTGGAAATGGTTGAGATTGCGGGATTATTATTTTATTCAAATCTCTGAAGTCTATACATAATCTAGATCTTTTATTTTCATCTCTTTTGTATGCTAGAGTTACTGGGGCAGCGAAAGGACTATATGATTCTTCTATTAATTTTTTTTTCAACAACTCTGAGATTTGTTGTTCAATTTCTATTTTGTCTTGAATCGTACATCTATAAGGTCTTTTGCTGCAATATTTGTCAATAATTAGATCTATCCTGGCTTCATAATCTGGTACTGTGCCTACATCGTATTTGTCTTTTGCAAATAATGTTCTATATTCTTCTACTAAATTTTCTATCATGATTTTTTTATCTTGATCTATGTGGTTCATTGAGATATGGAAGCTATTCTCATCTACATGTTCGTTGAAATTTATCCAATTATCTATACCTGTTCTATCAGGAATGTTTTTCTTTTTTCCAGAATTTATGTATTTCTCATTTCTATCAGAGAGATCTGGACACCTTTGTTCAATGTTCAAATTTTCATTTTGTGATAATTTAAATTTCTTTATGCAATCCAAACCAATTAGAAATTCATAATTGAAATTTTCATTGTTTATTATAAAAGCATCTATTTCTTGTTCGATATTAAAAATTTTTGCTTTTATTGTTATCATTCCTTCTGTTTCATGTACACCATTAATCGTTCTCAAATTATTTATTTTTTTCTTACTTTTATCTTCGTTTTTTACTCTAAGTATCTTTGAATTTATTAATGAAACATTTGAGCCCGTAAACTCCCACCACTTCTAATGTGTCATTTAATAGTATTTTGAGTTTGATTAATGGTGGAATTGTAAGTTTTTTGGTCCTTGCAATCTAGTTCTACTTCCAACTCGGAGTTGTTAACATATCTTATCTTGTCTTCTTTATCTTTAAACCAACATGCAGTTTCTGGGTGATAGCGTGTGCCTTTATTTTTATCTTTACAAATTTTACATGGTATTTTTTCCATTGTTGCTTTAGTGTTGTACTCTCTACTCTTCTTAACTTCAAATTTCTTTCTATTAACAAGATGTTCTAATTTGCCTATTTCGTTGTAAAGATCTTCAGTTTCGTTTAGAGCTTCCCTATCAATCAAATCACATATAAAGTTTGGCAGGCTAGAAGCGATGAGGTCTATCAAAGTTCCTTTATCAATCGATTTTCTCACTTCTAGTAGTAATCTTTCTTTTTTTATAGCATGCTCTAGCAAGGAGCCTGTTTGGTATCTGTAGGAAATAGCATATCTGATTGGAGACCAACCTTTATTTCCAAACGTTTCACAAAACTTCTGTTTCCATTTTTCCCAATCAGATTCCACCGTAAGTTTCATTAACATGCAGCTGTACCAATCATCACAAGGTTTTTGGAGAAAAAATTTCAAAATTTCAATTTTCTGCTTGTCTTGAATTATTCTAAGACGTTCGCACTCTTTCTCGAATTCTTCAACCCACTGATGAGCATTTGAGTTTTTGCTTGTAAATTTTTCAATCATAAAATCATTTGCTAATTTCCCTAAATTTTGAACTTCAGAGTCCCTTTGTTTTTCTTCCAATAATTTTTCTAGTAATTTTATCATTGACTGATCTGCAGTAGTTTCCGCTGTAGTAGAGGTTTTTTTCTCTTCAATTTCCTCAAGGAGATACTCACTGAATAGTAAGTTTTCCTCTTCATCTAAATAGATCTTGGACAACTCGTTTGATAAGCTGATCCAAACTTTCCTTGATTGGTGTCTTTTTTTTAACGTGTTCTTCACTTTCGCATATGTTTGTGTTTTCATTAGCTCTGTATGCAAAGATATTGGCTGATATTCTTCTGGCACGCTAAAAGTACGGTCATCAGGTGTTCCTATCGAGGTTAGACACATGACGTTTGTTTTTCCATCCGCGGCACTTTTGACTGTGAAGTCAAATCGTAGTTTTTTCATAATTATCATTAGTTTGTGAATCTTCTACGTGAGAATGTTGTTTTATAATGTCTTGATTATCTCCTTTTTTGTTAATTTTAGCTTTTGGGAATGATTGTAGGTTAAAAAACTGAATTGTTTCTCTGAAAACAAAGTTAAATTTCAATAGCTTCAAAAATTACAAACATTTATTTAATTTACCTGAAAACAAAGAAACAACATTCAATGTTTATTATTCACAATGTTGTTCCCTTTTACAAATTCTTTAATTTATTAATTAGCTCTTCCTCGTGTCAATATAATCTTTCTAACCTCTTAATTTGGTATCATATCCCTTGAACATTCTGGGATCTAATTTACCGACGATTATTGTGCGGGAGAATTCAAATATAATTAAGGAAGTACAATGTTCTTTCCTTACATATATATATATATATATATATATATATATATATATATATATATATATATATATATATATATATATATATATATATATATATATATATATATATATATATATATATATATATATATATATATATATATATATATATATATATATATATATATATATATATATATGAATAAATGCGATCGTAGCGTGTACCTTTTCCTATTTCCAAGGTGGCAGTAGGAAATTAAAAAAGGTACTGTTTCTTCACCATTTGGCAGCCAAAACTTAATGTACTGCTGATTGACACTAAATTTAAGTAATGGAATATCCCACTTTGAAAGTGAAGACCCAGGCTAGCTATTAATAAGGGCACTAGAAATATTTTACCTGAAAAATAGGAAATGGGCGCCATTCCCAGGGAATGATCAAAGGAAAAAAAGGTACTATTCTGGGAGACAATAGCGACAGCAAAAAAAAAATGAAGCATAGACGTCGAAATCAATTATAAATAAAATTATTATTGATTTAAAGCAAAGAATTTCAAAAATTATAATTAAAAAAAATTTGTAGCTTACAAAAATGATTGAAGCTATTATACAAAAAAAATCTCACTGCAACAGCCAAAAGGGAACTGGAGAGCACGTCACAGACGTTCAAAATTACGTTACAAAAACTAGCTAAATATCCTCTTCAGGCGGAACTCAAGACTAGTATCGGCAGAGAAGATAGATTTCGAATTGGTAGCCACAAAAACAACGTCAGACAAGAACGTTCCTTGAATTAAGTAAAGTTGATCTTGCGTCTTATAGGGCTTTGATAAATACCCAACGGTCTTTGAAGGTGTTAAGATTGGTCGTGCGCTTGGTCGTGCGCTTGGTCGTCAACTTCGGGAGATATTAATGTTCTTCTTAATTTCGTAGACTTGTTGATGTTCTTCTTAACTTGAAGCTGGCCAAAAACTAGTCTCAAGTGGCCACTGGTCCCTAAGATCCCTAGCAGTTTACACTGGAAACAAACAACCCAACCAGTATCCAATTCAACTGAAGCAGGAGGTTCCTATAAAAAATTGGAGAGCTCTCTCCAAACGTGAAGCGTTAAACTTGAATGAATGAATCTAGATTCAAATTGAGAAACGGATAAACTGTAAATTTAGTGAAAGTTGAATAAAATAATCAGTAAGTTATTTATTTGTCTGATTTTAAATAGTGCACTAAAAATTTACAAAGTGAAAAAAAACTACGCTGAGCATTGAAGAGAAGAAAAAAAAAGTAAATAAAAAGTCTAGCAGGACAAGAATAAGGACTTATTAGCGACGAGTAAATAAATTCACGAACGTGGTTCGTTACTAAAAAATTGGATCAATCTTCACAAAGTCGTAGGATTTTCTAGCTTGAAAACGGAAACTAAAGCCCACAACAAAATATTTCAAGCTCTGGAAACCAAAAACTACACAAAAAACGTAAGAAACTGAACTACGAGTTGTTGAATGACAAATCCGTAACGCGTTGGATCCAAAATATAATTCAATTATGTATTATCAACCATTTTCACTAATCATTCATACATCAAACATACTTAGGTGAGGAAAGGTGAAGAGAGGAACGAAGATAGCCACAAATCCCGTTAGTTTTAATACTTTGAGAGTACATATAAAATTTAGAAAAAAAATTTAGAACAGAAATATTAATCCAGTATAAAAGTTTCATGGTTGAAAAATATTTTAAGCACAAAAAACTAACAAAGAATTAAGGATGAAAGAGATAAATTTGGAGAATAAAAGGTTAACCACGCGGGTCGCCTCAAACGAAATCACTAGCAAAAATAATACTAAATTTGGAATAACGTGAATAAAAATAATGAACAAAATATTTACAAAATCATAACACTGATTTTAATTAAATGAAATAATCACAAATTTTAGAACAAGAAAAATCACAAGACTGCTAAAAAACAACCCGTCTGCAACAACAGCTCGGACACGAAAGAGGAAGAACCAGACGCGCATGCTCCCTAAGTTAGCGCTCTCCAATCAAGTGTCATTAATACGTATTATTTTACAAAACTAGTGCAAATCTGTTACATAGATGGCGACATAGGCATGCAATGGGAAAACAATTGTTTAAAAAAAAGACGTCAGACGAAATTTTTGTAACAAGCGTCCACAGCCGATAAGATGAAATCCACGGAGAAGAAAAAGGTACTGAATCCACAGAAGGTATTCAACACAGTCCGTTGCTGAAGCAGAAAATTCAGAGAGACTTACTTAGGCTGGCTTGCCGTCACCATATATATTACAAATAATTCTAGGAGCAGTGGTAGTATAAGTAAATTTAAGTGGTTCAGAAGATTCGAATATCAATGAGAAATATTACGAATAAGTTTATTCTGATAAAACGTTTTCTAAAGCTTCTGAAGCTAGTTCAAATGAGGCTCTTCCATTCGCTGGAGAATAATTGACTTTGAATCAACCGAGGAGCGACTACAAAAAACTACTACAGCTTATTATTATATTTTTCGAGGGTACAGTTGAGAACTTGACATCTTTGAGAGCATCTGTAGACTTACACTGGGTTCGTTGGATGACTGAAGCAGTTTATCCCTCAAAGATTTTCTCTTAAAAATAAAAGATATTTACGCATTCACAGTTAGTAAGTATTTGGCATATAGCAGTTTCTGCATCGAGAAATGATCTGCAGCTTTTGAAAAATGTCAATCTAATCGAAATAATCAATTAACCATTGACCTTAGTAGGATTGAAAGGAAAAAAAATGTACGAATGGATCGATTGGTATTTGCCGAAAGAACAAAATAGGCTTAACCTTTTTTGACGATAGGACAACCTTAGAAACTGGGAAGAAAATTGTGAAAGCGTTGAGCAGGGTGAGTTTTTAGGACTTTCTAAAACGTGCAGCTTCTTGAGAGTGCAATAGTTCTTAGCGAAAACATTGAAGATTTTATTATAAATGATATATTTGCATTTTTTCAATTGGTTTGTTGTCTCAATTTTTGAAAAACGATGTGGAAACATGAAATAATAATGAAATCTATAGAGCAAATAAGGCAATGATTTTCGAGATGCAAGTTGTGAACGACGTAGCAGAGCAAGAAATTGCTCTCATGAAGGAGTACGACAGATTACATACTACTAATGAAGACAAAAACAGTATCTATTGTTGTTAGATAAAAACTTTCAGAGAAAATGTCCTAATACCGAAAGGTTTCCTCTGGAAACTCTATTTTCAACTTCTTGAAATACCAGAAATTGTACAAAATTAACAACTAACGGGCAACAATTAAATTCTGATAGATTCTCAAAAAAATTGTTTTTCTTGAAATTCTGTTAAAATGCTGATCTTTTGTTTCTCTTTGTTAACATTGATTGTATTTTGCTGCGCTCAAATCTAGGTATAATTAGCTTCTTCAATAAAAATCATCATTATTGTTGGAATTAGCTCGAAATATTACTGTTTTATCTTCAATATGAATGACATAATCTGTGTGGAGAACTAGGAACTAAAGTGAATAAAAATTGTCACAGCTATGGCTGTACAAGCCGAGTTCAGGCCTGCTTTTTTTTTCGCGTCGTTGAAGAGTAGTAAGGTTATTGGTTAATGTAACTTGCCTGTTGATAGATAGAATCACTTTGCAAATCTTCTTACGCCGTATTTAAAAATGGTATGGTTCCAAAATGCGGACAAAATTGCTTCACAATGATTATCGACATATAAAATGCTGCTCAGGTCTCATATTAGCGCAGTATATGAAGTATCTTGATAGGTTGATATGGTTACGTCAATACAATTCACGTGTCTATTCCTGACTCTTGTGTTGAATTTAAAAAGAAAATCCTGAATTTTCGAACAATTCTCAAAATTCTGCAACATGTTTGTAATTGCATAATCCAAATTTGCAAACTCTAATCATCGTTTTCTGCTCAAATTTCAGGGTGATTCCAATACTTGCTAGATGCGATATGCTACTCGATTCCCCATCAATACAACACAAGAGTTTCATGGAAATTGACTTCATTTTAGAAAAATCGATCAAAGTTCAAATGTCGTGAGACACATGTGTGAAAGTATTTCTTGCACTCAACACCGCTCGGCGTGCATCAAACAATAGGCTTTACACCTCTATCTATAATAAAATCAAATATCATGTTCAATACAAATTTATTCTACACCTGACAACGATTGTAATGTTCATTGATTCAGAAATGAACTCAACTCGGTTTGATGAGATAAATTATAATTATGAGAAGTGAAACTAAGGAAACTCACTTAATCATGAAATCTTTCACTTGTCCAACTCTAGAGTTTGCCGCTTTTATGCATCCAGGTATTCTTCTACAAGTGAGTGGTTGATATGATTCCGTATCGGTCGTATCTTGGGTGAAGCAGATTTGGCGGTATCAAATAGAACCTTGATGTCTCTGTAAATCCCAGGATAGTGATTGTGTAAGAAATGGGTTTTCATTCATTTTCAGAATTTTTCGTAGAAATGGCCACCGACACTCTGAAACTCATTATGAAATTTCCACTTACCGACAAAAGTGAGGAGGAAGATGTCCCTGAATTGCCCGTTGCGGAAAGTGAACCTATTATTCATGATAATGCGTCCAAATTATCACAATATGAATCAAGGATCGTAGACGCGTTCAGTTCTGGAAATTAAAAACCGATCAATATACCTCATAACTTTATGGAGCAGCAGAAATTTGAGTTTTTGGTTTTGTTTTGGTATGGGATAGGCAAAGACATGTCTAATGTTTTTCTTGTTTTTGCATAATGTAATGTTAGTGAATATTTGTTTGTTACTTTCAATGTGTGATAAATGTTTTTTTAAACGTGTGTTTATAATGGCATGAAAGGTATCTTGTTTATTATATTTCTGAAGTAATCAGTTTACCTACACGAGCGTAAATGTCGGGGTCTTGATTGATCCCATGATAGTACTTACGTTATAAGAAATCACGATAGTAGTTGGGGTATAATAACATTCATATAGATATAGTGCATGAAGAAATAATAGTATATTATCTGTCCTTGCGATATTTATCCCCAAACACTGTATATTTCTTTCTCATTTAGTATCTACGCAAGAAAGCCCGACGACAATAGTGAAACTTGCAAGAATAAAATCCTCCATCAAAATATTTGCACAAACTTCATATCTAATTTATTGTATTTCTTCAGTGCTGGACTGGCCCCAGAGGATGTTCGAAATTTCCCTATGGAATAGAGAGTTAATGGGTCGCCGAGAACACAACAAACAATCTCTTGCACCACCCCTGTGCCGTATTTTCCACTCGGAAGTAAGTGTGTATACCTATGCTAAGAGAAAACTTGTAAACTTGTTTGCAACGAGTGCATTTTAAATTTTATAATTGTGTGGCGTTTTTGAGTATTTTGTATCCACTCAATTTATTCTTGAGAGTTTAGAAGAGTTATTAGTAGACGCTTTTCTCCGTGAAAAATGTATTATGAATACATTCTCCTGGAGCAGTCTTGGAGCAGAATTAAAATTCCTTCAGAAAAAAAAAACAAGTTTAGTGATCAATATTTACGTGAAAATAGATTATAATTATATGTAACTCAACGGTTGATATTGATTTTCTTGACACTATTTTTGAAAGAGTTTCAATTTTTCAAATTATCTCCGAATATGATATGTAAAATGAGTTTCAAGACTTGTTACTAGGGGACAAGTTCTAACTCATATAAATGAGTCATGATACATGTCTGGAATATCTAGAAAATTGTGAATATAGTAACATGATGAATCGTTAAATAATGGATAAATCAGGATCAATAAGTAAATTCAAATCACTTGAGCCAACGTTTCAGATCTTATTGGCCATTTATCAATGCCTACAATAATTACCAATTAGATTTTCATTTCACAATGTCAAATACAAAATTTTTTGCCCATATACGCAATGATTGAATTGAAAGTTGCAATAAAAACTACGAATCCATGATAGTATTTAACAAGCATCGCGTTCCTCTTACTATGCAGGTACTTACCGACACCATCGAATTCATCAACATCCGTTTCCCTAAGAGATGAACTGACTGAATCTCTTCTTCAATCTGCAGCGCAGTGTATATTTGGCGCTTATTATGAATTCATCGTATGTATGATTTCAGAATATTTGGTAACAATCACTCACATATTCATTGTCTGATCTGAGATTGATGCTATTTTAATGAATAAATATATGAATTATCTCCAAAAAGTTGCATTTTACAATCTCTACGTGATTAAAGCCATAAATTTTGTATCAGAATGTTCGGAACGTTCTTTGTACTTCACGTGCATGTGTTACGTTTAATTTTTGATAAATGCTTCCGTTTATTCCGTAATGAAATATTGAAAGGACAATGTGACAAGAGCTACTATTGATTGTTATCGTCTTATGATGATAATATTTATTCAATAATCATATTGAGCCTCCTGCTTCGACCTGGAACCAGATTTGAATGTCCAAGGTCAGCGAAACAGAATGAAGATGAGAGCGACCCATGAATTTCAAAATTTAATACTGACTCAATGTATTGGAGATTAGTTACTGAAAAAGTTTATGTATATGCTCTCACGGTAACTGATGATAATCAATCTGAAGCAATAATTCCAAAATTTGCGATTTCACCCCTAACCTGGTCGATAGAATAGAGATACGATGAATATCTATATTTACTCGCAAAGAATAACGTAATCATGCTTATAGTCAGGCACAATTAAAATATCGCTGTGAGTAAAAGCGCAAGGTCACTATTTGTAGGCTTGATAGTAAGTGTAGTATCTACGAGCATCCAATTCTTCCTTGGTCTGGCTGTTTGGAAAAAAATTTAAAGTGCTCCTCGAGTATCATAGTGTCACAAATGTGCAATATTCTAAGTAATTTGTGCACATTATTATTCAGCTGAACTCGCTATTTAGTCAATAATTTATTGTAACTGTAGTCCTAGTTAGTATTGGCCAAGTCGATGTTCAATAATTGTCGGACGTGATTGACAGCCTATGGTTACTAGATGCTCAGTGCTCGCCAGGCATCAACTGTTAGACAGTTGAATGTTGACCCATTGTTTGATTAGGTATATAACAGCGTAAGCTAGGAGAGAGGATTCATTCAGTACGAGTAACTGTGAGCGATATTGTGTTCATATGAGTTCATAAAATAAATATTGACACTGAAACCTGTGTTTTTGTATCACTTACAATAAAATTTGTGACAAGTAGGTGTCAGAAGTGAGATCCTGAGAAATTCAGTAGGAATAATTTTGGAACCAGAAGATGAAGAGTGGATTAGGTTGCAGTGTTGTGAAGTATTTCAAATTGAGTGGAGACTGTTGTTGATGCCCAAGACAAGAAGCATGGCCACCAGCGAGATGCAGGATTGGCTGAAGATGATAATGGAGTTTATGAAGACATCGGTAGTTGAACAGAGAGTATTCGCAGAAGCAAGCAACGGAAGGTATGAAAGCGTTTGAAGATGACCGAATCTACGGAGGGTATAAAGGTCACGCAAAAAAAGCTGACTGAAACTACAGCAGGTATCTCCACCAAGCTGAAAGTGGCGATGGCTGAAGAAAAGCAAGCAGTGAAAGGCGCAGTAGCTGAAGAGATGAAAATGGTGAGAGAATCAACAAAAGAAATGGCTATTGAGTTTAGGAAGATGATTTCGGAGCAGAACGAAAGTATGATGAGTAAGATTCAAGAAAGAGATAAATACCTTATGAGAAAAAAGCGTCAAGTTATGCAATTCGAAGATCAATTTAAGCAAGTGGAACATCAAGTCTTGCAAGTTGGACGTGAGTTAGAAGCAAAATTAGACTCTATTATCACTGAGAAAATGCAGGGTTCTAGTCTCAATTGTGATGGCGTAGCCCTACGGATAAAATGTTCCAGCATCTACACCAAGAGAAGTTACATTCAATTTTACCCTGAAACCAACGCCGTATGATGGCAAGACTTCCTGCGATAAATATTTCGCTCAATTTGAGCAGATTTCGAAGAATAATGTTCAGAGTGTGAAACAAAAAGCTATTTTACCGAATGGAATGCTCCAAAATACAGCATCAATAATACTCCTAGGCTTGAATGAAGGAGCTAGTACATGGAAAGCTCACAAACGGCACACAACTGCATTAAGAAGTTCTTACTACATTCAAATATGCTGTGCAGAGTCTGGCCAGGAAAGTTTCTGCAAATTGTCCTGGCTTAACACAGGAATATGTAGCAGTCAGACAATTTATGGACAACATCAGCAACGACGAGATTGGGCGAGTTGTCTGGTTAGGGAATCCGAAAACGGTAAGAGAAGCACTAACAATGGCCTTGAAATTTCAGGTAGCCACGGAGGCGTCAAGACTGGCGAAGAGAGTAAGGTGGGTTGAGCGCGATGAAGAGGACCACGACTTATATAGCAAGTCGCCAACGAGAGCGATAATTTTCTCGATTCATACCGACCTCACCTAGACAGAGAAGAAGAATGAGATCTTGGCAGTGTTGGAAGGAGGGCCATCTTTGCGCAGACTGTCGTGCTAAGCATATCGTCGATTGTAGCACGACTACATCGTCGGAAAACTGAATTTTGCCAGTTTTGGTGAGCTGAGGCTGGCTGTATCTCCTATCGAGAGCCCAAAGGTCATAGATCTCCAGGTATTCAAAATGGAAAGAAGTACAGCCGTAGAAAGTTTTGTGGGAAATGTACTTTGTAAGATGCTGCTAGATAACGGGGCGAATGTCACCGTTGTACATCCAAAAGTTTTGGTAAGAATAAGACAAATTCCAAGAGAACCAGCAGATTTTACCGCGGACAGTAAATAAGGACAGAATACCAGTACTTAGTGTAGAGGAGCTTGAATTAAAAACTGGCAATTTGAGGGAAAAGCGTTAAGCATTCATTGCTGCAATTGTGGATGACTGTATTTTGAGTTTCGAGTTCATGCGAGATCTTGGTTGTGTCTTGGATCGAAACAATGATGTCCTGCAAATTGGTGATGAAGAATCTGTACCTTTTTATTGTCAACAAATGGAGATGGAAGTGACGGATGTTCTTGTACCAAAGAATTTCCTGGTGCCTTCTCGATCGGAAAAGATGGTTTCACTCAAGCTAGACAGCATAACAAATGGTTTAACGTATGTCTCTGAACCTGACAGGACACTGAGTTGGAATAAATCCGTTGCATTAGCCAGAACTCTGGTGGGCTCTTCACAACTGGTGGTCAGGATTCCAAACGTTTCAGATTGTCCGGTTCGAATTAAAAAAGGTACACCGTTAGGTAGATCAGAGCCCGTATGAAGAAGTAATACCGGCATATATGAATATTGAATTTATTTGATATTTCAGGATAAATCGCCAATTAAATATGAATATGAATTTTTTTGCTAGCTCTGTTTACCAAACTGATAGGAATGGATCTGACGTTTATTGACCCCCACCTTACTCTGCACTAACTACACCAACTAATGAGTTAGTTCAGAAAAGTGTGCACTAGTTCTCAAATTTACCTCATCGAATATCCTGGCCAAATTGCACGTTTTTCATAATACGTCTTAGGCCCGGTTTCACCAAAGTCAGTTAAATTTATCTAGATGTTATTTTGAGCTAGTAACTATAGTTACAATTCTATCAAAAATAGTTCTCGTATAAAATAACCTCTGGATAAATTCAACTGGCGTTGGTGAAACTGGCCCTAAGTGTTAAAAAGTGTTCACTTGGTCAACCTAGTGTATGTCATCGAACAGAGCTATTGTGTCCATACGAGTTCATCGAATAAATATTGACACTGCAACCTGAGTTCATAAATAATTGACAATAAGATTTCTGACGATATATGAAAATTAAGACATAGACAATAAGGGCCAGTTTCACTAACGCTAGTTAAATTTGTCCAAAGGTTATTTCATAGGGGGACTATTGTTGATACAATTGTAACTATAGTTACTGACTCAAAATAACCCCAAGATGAATTTAACCTACTCTGGTGAAACCAGGCCTGAGTGAGATTATATATTTTTTTGCGAGTTTTGAAGCATTCAGCAGGAATAACTACCGACGGGACATTGTCTGACAGTGTTCATTATCAATTTTCCACAATATTGTCTGGAACATACATGAAAATCAGCACTCCGACGAAAGGACAGGGAGTAATGTCTCAACGTACGTATAGCATCTCGTATCTACAAATTGGCCATTGGCACGAATCAGCAAATATGCGTATGATCAAAGTACCGACTAACACTTCCCTAATCCACAAATGTTGTTTCTCAGAAAATAATAAACGTCTGACGGGTCCAGGATCTTGGACTATAAGTTCTCTATATTTATTTGGAACTTTGATGTTTCGATCCTTTGGCCAAAGTTTTTCATCAGAAAACAATGATACAAATATAAGTAAGGCCAATTACAATTAGCTCTTGACTGATGACAGCTCACCTGATTGAAGAAGTTGAATTTTTGGCCACGAGACTGCGTGATGACAAGAGCCACTTACCAATTATTTTGATTGTTATTGAAGTGAAAACACGTGAAGGCACGGTGGGCACTTTCTGGAATGGAAAAAAAGCACTGAATTCGCATGACCGTCATGTTTAGATACTTATTTACAGATGTGTGTATGAGTATTCGCGTTGATCAATGTGTCCCTATCTATCAATTTCATTTTTCATGGTGAAATTTCTGGAGAGTTTTCAAAAAATATCACAGCTGACAGTTCAGTTTCGAAATATTCTGGTCGATTCGAATTTGTATTTGAATTTGTACAGTAGTTTAGTAGATAATATCTATAAGCATTGAAGATGTGATGACTGCCAATTGACATAAAGGTATTCTCAATTATTAATATTTTCGACTTTATAACCATTCAAAATTAGTTGGATAATCGTTCACAGCATTGAAACTGTCAAGTATATCAATTTATGACAGTTATAAATGTACTCTAACATATTGCAGGAAAAATTTATTTATAGTTCTAATAATAAGTTAATCAGAATAGTATATTTTAAGACAAAAATTGGAGTGGCTCTAATTCCACACGAGCGAAAGGTCTATAATCCAGGCCAAAGGACAGGATTACGGTTCGCAAGTGTGGAATACGCTATTCCACAACATGTTGTAGACTATACTTTCTCTAACAAGCTTTTGGAAATTCACCAATATTTCAGAAGAAACTTCCAAAATTATGGAACGTCAAACGTAGAGCCAGAAATAATATGTGAATTGTTGAGACATAACCATAGTTACCGGAATAACAGCTTCTGATTCGTCGAAATGATTCTTCACGGTTACAGAATATTATTCTTACAAGACGTGTGGAATGTCACCTATTCCAAAATAATTTTTGGTTATAGAATATGTAAAGTCCATGACAGTGTTAAAGAAAGAATATATTATGATTTATTACATTATTTGAAAGAGTCACTTTGACAGTTTACTTTCAAAAGATTTCTTATGAATTTTAGCACAAGTCTATATGAATTCTTACAATAGTCTTGTGAAATAAACACATACGCGAATTGATTCACTCGCATCCAGAGTGTTAGCAAGCAATTCTCTTATTTGTATAATATTGTAGCGAATTTAAGTCTATAAATTAGTCATTTCGGCTTTACTAGTGCTTACAATTATTGTGGAATTATTTTATATCGAGAGATAGAAGCAAAAATATTTGTTTTCTGGCAAATTGCTGGCACCTTCCAGCGTTTTTCTAGAAATGCCTGGACGTTGCGGGAAGAACGTTGTGGGGAGAGACCCGGGGTATATATATGCAACTGACGCGAGAAGCATTATTGATTTTTTTTGAGCACAGTGACCTTATACTATGGATTGAAATAAATTGTGTTATTACAAATGAATCAACATTAACATAAATAATTGAAGTTAAGTTATAGTGTAGTGTATATCAATCTTTAGTTTAAATTAGAATTAGTTATTAAAAATAGTGTTAGTTATTTGATCTATTATTTTATTAGATCATAAAAATAAATAGTAGTGTTTAAAGACTTTTGCTCCCTGAATTTAAATTAATAACTTTACAATATGTACAAAGAATGCTAGATTTTGGGATGAGTAACGAATCACAAAATTGTATTTTCTCACATATTGAATATTAGTATATTATGCTACAAGGACCGAACGACTGTCATATATGTCCAGGATAAATTTGGCTTCACTCGGTGAGGACGAGGGCAAAGTCCAAGGCATAGCTTCATGCAGCCAAACTTGTCCGTGACAATGACAGTCGTTCAGTGTCTGTGTTGCATACGATACTTTTTGTAATAAGTGCACCGAAGTACCTCTATTACTGAGTTTTTCAAATAGATTTGGATTTGGAAGGTAGGTATTGAATAAATTATGTATACTTTGTTGAAAAGTTTCTATATTTCAAGTTACCTGGTGCTATCGATTTCGGCTATATAGCCATTCTCAGGCAATCGCAAAAAATACATATTGCGCGAATATTGTTCTAAAAGAAGTAATTATGACATAAAATTCTTGCAAATGTTAACAGTTTTCGATATTATAAAAATATAAGGAGTAAATATCGCAAAATATATATATATATATATATATATAAAAATATATATATATATATATATATATATATATATATATATATATATATATATATATATATATATATATATATATATATATATGTATATATATATATATGTATATATATATATATATATATATATATATATATATATATATATATATATATATATATATATATATATATATATATATATATACTGAATGTAAATCTAGTTGGCGAATCCGTAATAAGCCAGACGGTTGAATGAAAGTAAATTAATTTCTGAAAAAGTCTTGTACAGCGCCAGGATTCGAACCCGAGATCTCATGAATTCCGGTCTCAGTTAAAATAAACTAAAAAATGTCTTTCGTTTTACGAAACTTTGGCTCTATTTAGAATATTCCATGTTTACAAATGTTAAGTTTCTCACACCATAACTCCATGTGGAATATTATCTACATGCACCTTTCATGTTTTATTGTTAATTAATGATTCTACTGAATTCTATTAGAAACAAAAATTTTCATGTAAGTAGCTTACAGTTAAACAAATTGTAATTATTTTTAAATTAATCGCCTGTATCATTATTTATAGTTCCTGAGGATGACACAAGTAGTGTCGAAACTAGTAGAAATAGAAAAATAAAAATAAATTCCATTGACTGCATTCCAGAAATTTTTCTTATTCATCAAATTCCCAGTCAAAAAGTACATATTCCCATTATTATTATTATTTATGAATAAATTATTATCTATCTCCGTTTCCAATGAGTGCTGGAATCATTTTCTCATTTGAGATGAGATATATTTGATCTTTTCAAGTATTTAATTATAATTGTTCAAATCAGGATCAACATGCAAATGCTATCTAGAGATCTTCCACTTCTTGATATGCTGCAATTGTGTATATTGCATCAAAATAGAGTGAATTTGAAGTTTTATATCAAATATCCCCAGACTCATTTTTGCTTCTTCTGATTTTAATGAAGATATGACATAATTTAACACAGTGAATATCTGTAACAACAATAATTATCTTTGCAGGATCTGATAAAAATAAATATACACTTTTATAATAACAAGTCACTCCAGTTCTTGATTTTAGAAAGATAGGCTAGGTTCAAAACATATTTAAACCAGGGTGCGAGTAGGTTCAAATATTTGAATCTGCTTTACATCTAAATCAAATTTATGAATACGAGTTGGAACGGATCCAAAGATAAACCAAGCTTAAACCAAGTTTATTCAACTATAAATAAGGCTGATAGAGTTCAGTGTCTACGACTGACAACTTTTAATTGTTTTCTTACGAAATAACCAAATAATGCCAAGTTTGTGATAGCCATGCTTGATTTTTTCTTTATTACAATAGAATACATATCATATGAGCATAATATGTAGAAGTTGAGAAAAAAAAATGTTTATTATTACTGCAATAGCAGATTGCGGCCTGAAATGGCACACGCGTATGTAGAAATGAGCCAATCATCACTAAGTGTATCATATTTTTCCCATCTTAGAATAGAGATAGAAGATCTGTGATTCTATAGGTTCTGCTGGCTTAAGACTATTTTAGTCAATAGACATTAATGGCCAGATGCACCGCTGTCTCTTAAATTTTAAGTGTTGCCTAATTAAACAATATCTTATCAAGACTCGAAAGTCAAATGTATAATAAAACATTGCTCTCTTCATTCCGATTCAATATATTCTAACTAAGTGAAACTTGAAACTTGAGGTAGAGCGGTGCAACTGGCCATAATAGTATAAAATTCATCTAATATTCTTTACCAATGAGATATTCAGAAATGCCAGGTGAATTTTTCCCATTTATATCTCGGATAAAATGGACATTGAATCATTTGCGACTTCATCCGCTCTTTGCTCACACGGTGAGGGTGACACTGTCTCTGATAGCTCTGCTAACGCGATCAGGTACTCCACTCGGCGATTGCAAACTTGAGTTCATGAACAATTGATCAAAATAAGTCAAACTTGAAAGTAATATTGTAACAAAATATTATCAAAAATTTGATGACCATCATACTATTTGAGATCTTACAACTCTGCCAGCAGATTGATGTTTCTCACATCGAAAACTATAAAATGCAATTATAAACACTCTCTATTCAATTTTTCCAAAAAGAAAATATCAATAATTACTACTTGAGATTATTTATGATTACGACTTTCATTTCCTATTCTCATCACTATTACTAATTAATAATCGTATAATACTCAACTCTAATTGCAGCTGGAGTAATATCCTAGATAGAGCAAGATCCCAGGCCCGCCAGACGTTACTTATTTTTTGAGAAACAAAATGTGTGGAGTAGAGTAGTGTTAGTATGTACTTTGGTCATACGCATACTAACTAGTTTGTGGCGACGGCCAATTCATAGATACGAGGTGCTAGCGGTACGTTAGGACATTACTCACTTTTCTTAAGGTCTTGAGTGCTGATTTTGATGTATGTTTCAGAGAATATTGTTAAAAATTGATAATCAACACTGCTAGACAATTTCCATCGGTGATAATTTCTGCTTGACTCTTTAAAGCTCAAAAGGAATAGCGTGATCTTGCTTATAGTCTGAGTGCTAATTTGTATATATGACACTCAGGGTACAATTTCAATACTTTTTGTTAACAGCTAGATTAATCGTAGGGCTAAACATCCCCCAGACACATCTGAAATATCGCTGTGAGTAAAAGCGCGAGGTCACTATTTGTAGGCTTGTTAGTAAGTGGAGTATCTATGGGTATCCAATTCTTACTTGGTCTGGCTGTTCATAAAAAGTATTGAAATTGCTCATTGAGTATTATATATAAAATTTAGGACTCAGGCTATAAGTTAGATAACGATATTTTTTTGCGAGCCTTAAAGCGTTCAGCAGGAATTACTGCCAATGGGAAGTGCCTGGTAGTGTTGATTATTAATTTTTAACAATATTCTCTAGAACATACATAAAAATCAGCACTCAGACTTCAAGAAAAGTGCGTATTGTCTTGATGTACCTATAACACCTCGTATCTATAATTTGGCCGTCGACACAAACTAGCAAATATGTGTATGATCAAAGTACCGACTAGCACTATTCTAATCCACAAATTTAGTTTCTCAGAAAATAAGTAAGGTCTGGCGGGTCTGGGATCTTGGACTGAGAGGCTGGATCATCTGAATAATGTGCTGTTCCACCACCAGAGCTGGGTTATACTCACAATAAAAACACTTACAGTACTATTACTTAATTTACTTTACTTTAAGCTCTTTTTCTAAGTGGTACTTTATGCTTATATTCAAGCAAAAAATTATATGTACCTAATACTGTAAGTAAGAAAAGTATTGTAAGTATTCTAAAAATACTTAGGTACTTATAAATTTTTTTAATCTCTCAAAAGTACTCTAAGTATTGTAAGTAAGTATTCATAAATACTCGAAGTATATCAAAAGTACTTGAAGTATTATAAAAAGCAGAGTTTTCACTAATAAGAGCAGGTAAAAGCTTGTTGCATTTGAGCCAAATGGATTCCATGATTAGGGTTAAGTGTCATAGAATAGAGCCCAATAGCACGAAGGAGAATAATAGAGGAGCGGACACTCAGTTGGAAAACATGAAACCTAAAATGTAATGCGGCAAACGTGAGAGGGATAGTGAGAGCGGGCCTAGCTTTGCATGCTTCATATACAGAAATGAGATCATATTTGAATTTTTTCCAATAAAAAACAATTGCCAGATGAATTCAATATTTTCATTACGTTAAATACTTTATTATTTAATAAATGAGAAGCAAAAGTAAGAGAAAATTAACATTTATATTTATTAAAATCTGCAATGAAAAAGTGCATTATTATGAAACATGTTTTATAAATGTTTCTTTGGATAAGAGCTCTCTAATTATGAATAACAGATACATAAACAATGTTTTAAATATTTTATATTACAATAGGAGTAATAGAATTGAGAAAATACACACAAACAATTTCTTATATACCAGAAGAAAATATTAACAAAAAACTTGGCAAAAATCTCCTAAATTGCGTACATCCGTGATATTTATGGGAAAATTCCGTTCATTTTTATATTGCTTTCTGAAAAGTATTTTGTCTCCAACATCTCATTGATGAAAATCTGTTTTTGTTCGATGGATATAATTTTCAAATCGAAAAAATTCTTGCAAGTCCTCTGAATCCAAGTTTTGCTTTGGATTCAAATTTATTTCTAGCGTTTATGTGTCTTCTACTAAAAATTAAAAATTATTTCAATCGAATAAATGGAAGATGAATTCTATCTGCATTATAATATCTTTCTCTTTTTTTGCACAGCTTGGGCTTTTTCAAAGATCCATCCTATTTTATAAGAGATTTCTCTGTTTTCTTAGAGACGCTTAAATATTTCGGGCAATTTGAAAAAATATTCGGACATGCTCTTTCTTTTAGTCGGAAATTGAAGAACGGTATCTGTAATAATATATTTGTCACATATTTGAACAATTCCATATTATACTGTACGGTGAATTTGTAAACAATTGTAACATCTCTATTGATTTCAAAACATAAATAGAAATATTTATATTCTTCGTCGATAAAGAGTTTTCTTGAAGTTGAATTTTTTACTAAAAGTTTAGATTAGATACGTTCAATAATTTGAAACATTGATATGACCTTTCATTTCAATATAATTTTGAAATAATTTCTTCTCATTTTTATATCCCCAGACGAACATTCTCTTATGATATCCTCGCCACTTATTTGATAAAATATCATCTTTGGGTGCAGAAAAAAGATAAAATTTCCCTTTACATGTTCTGTACCCAGTATCACAATTTGTCACAGAACATTTTCTTCCCATTTTACAATATATTTTTACATGAAAATACTAAATAAACCGAACCTAGCCATTTAACTCCATACAAACATGGACCCGCCTCAACCTATCTCTCGGTTACTTTCTCTCTCTAACAATATTACATTCTTGGCTTTACTTTTGCAACACAGTTGAGATAGGGAATTGCATAGGCATGCCCAATAGACAATTCTTCATATTTTGCCATCAAATATTGTAGGATAACCTTTCACTATTATATCCAAGGGGGTGATCAGAAAATATTCCCAAATAATGCATTTTAATATAATTTGTTTTAGGTTATACCTTCTGCTTAATGATATAGACAGATTTTATTTCTAATCTATGATTTAAAAACGAGTAATATGATAAAGAGATATAAATGAGTCGTCTAGCTACAAATCCGGCCAAGTCAGTTTCATCTACTTTTGAGAAAACAATTATAAACTGATTCACGTCTTATTTGATGATATTCATATTTGCCCGATAAACAGAAGCAAATATATGAGCAAGTTAACATGACCTTGAAGATCATTTAGTTCCTTCAGTTGGAATATGATTTTGACGGATTTGAATTCCACTGACTTGGCCGGAATTGAGAATAACCACTCTTTTCCCTATACCATTTATATAGAATTGAGCCAATTTTGGAACTCAGTAGAGAATACATCAGATAGACAACTTCACAAATATTGAAAAAAAAGCAAGAAATGGACCATTTTGACTGGGTTGGTTTTGAAATTAGACGACTCAAATTATCCTTCTGTAGTTAGTTGGTATTTTTATTTTTTTCACATGTAGAAGAAAACAGAATATTTGAAGTAGCAAACCTTCAGAGATGACCAGCATAGAGTTTATATTCCAATTTCTCTCTATTAGATGTAAAAAATCAACATTTATTGTCTTAATACTCCACAAAACCAACGATTTTATTTGTTTTGATGACTTTTTCGACTTTTATGACGATGATAAAATCGAAATCAAGAAAACAATAGATACGAACAAATAATCAGTCAGCAAATTTGAATAGGAATCAGTAGAATATTCGAAAATGCTAATTAATCTCCTACCATTAGGAAGTTTATAGAATATGATACACTTCTAACATCATCAGCAACCATATATTGCTTTTTTTGCCGGAATAATCAATTCAGCAGGACTTCGTGCCTTAAGTGATAGAATTTGTGAAAACTTCTCACTTTTGAAAGTAAATAATAACTATATTACTATTAGGAATTAATTCATCTCTACTGCTTCTTCCGATGAACTTTAGTTTTATGAATTCGGCATAGAGTAGGTGCTGCTTTCTGGAATAAATGATTTTAGTTTTGTATTCAACATTATGCTACTGGAGATACCACATGTAAATGAGGATTGTATATCTAGTACCCCTTTCAAGGACTGAGGTATATTATATTTTGATATCAAGTATTTATACTTAGTACTTAAGTACCTTGAGAAGAGTACTTTAAGTAATACTGGTACTCATACTGTAAGTATTTTCCTGAAAGTACTTAGTACTAAGTATTTCAGAGCTCCATTATTATATATTTTGTAATAAAAATTTATTTCTTGATGAATAATTTTGTGGAACAGGAGCAATCTATCGATCAGTGCGTTAAAAGCAGTATGTTGAAATACATTTTTCAAATGGATCTACAGTTCTTTTGTACGGTTTTATGTACAAATTATTTCATTGTGTATAACTAGCTTCGATTCAGATTTATTCAACGTGTTTACACATATTTTTCAACAATTTTACCATTGGTATTGTTAAAAGTTTGACAGCCACTGATGATATAGAAGTGTCGAGAAGCAGACAACAAAGTATGTCTTGTATCCATCCATATTCGATGACTCACTCTCCAGCACAAGTGACTGTTAATCGTACAATTGTAGTCATATGTCTCGTCGCCTGTGCCGCAGCATGCCAAAGCGACTTTACTCATGTGTTTTTTGTGTATGTGTGTGATTTCTGCGTGTGGTGACGTAATGCGGTGACATAACCAAGCAGCGGTCACTGCGTTTCGCGACACCGACCACAGCACCACTGACCCGTGTGGCAGAAACTGATAACTCGGTGTATTGTTGATTTCGTATGCGGCTTGAGGGGGAAATTTTGTGGTATTGCAGCAAAAATGTACCTACTGTGAATAAAATACAATTTGGAACAAAATGGAAGATATTCAAAATCATTCCAAAATATAATATTGCACTAGGAGAGATCATTAAAAATATTGCAATATGCAGTGAGACGACGAGATTTGTTGCTAGAAAATATGACGACCTTGTAGGTGGTATCTTGTTTTTGGGTAACACATTGAGGCCGCAGGCTGTAAATTTAGTTATATTTTCAAGTTCAAGCAGTATACAACCAACAATACTCTGAGTCAATAAGCTATACTATTTTATTCGTACCAATTTTCAGGAAATTCTTGATCACTTATCGATATCAATTGCTATGACTCATTCGTTTTTCAGCAATATTCAATTGATGGTGCTCCACGAAACACAGCTTACTAATATGATAACATCCAATGTAATTTGCCGTAACTAAGAAAAATTAAGCTGAATGACCTCAATTGAATAATTGAATAATATAGTGAAGAATTATTTATAACTTGAAAATATGGAATCAATATGACTTTCTGATACACTTTCAGCATGAAAGAGTTGAAGGTGAAGTTAACTATTTGATAGGCGTATTATGACTGTATTGCTTTCAAAAAAATTTAGCATGGTAGTTCATGAATAATATATTATTTTGGTATTATCTTCTAACACATCTCTTCTTTCAACTCTTCCAATCATGAACACAGCAAATGTTCAAGAAGAATGTATTTAGAGAGTTCATGGAGTAGGTAAAAAATGATGAACAATATTTAAACCAATATTCAATAAGACATCAATGAGTAAATATAATACATAAGTTAGTGTTACTGGCATATAGAATTCAACGTTCAAATATTATTTCTTAATTTGCTTCTGACCTGCTTATTGAATAGCACATTCAGTCTCACATAACTTGAGATTCATGTACAGAACATTTCCAGTGTCAGAAACAAAAAACATTTCTGATATTCAAGGCGTGAAATTTGATGGCTTTATAATTTTTTCACATAAATATGATGAGCATGGCAATGATATGAACTTAGGAAACAAATAAATATGAATGGTATGATACTCACAACCAGCGAAAAAGCTTCGCTTATCACAGTGAAAATCATATTCATTGCCTTGACTGGAATCTCTGCTACGACTTTGTCTTCACTATGAATTATTAGTTGCGGTAAGACCTATATGACATGGTTAATATTATTCAAGCAATATTATCGTCGCAATACATGGTAAAAATTGTGCTTTGAGCAAAGACGGATCTACCGAATCAAATTGCGTTGACTTTGGAGTTCAAGAAAAGGAAAAAGAGGCAAAGATAACTGTGAATAAGAGACTAGCTGGAAGAATATTCGAGCTGGAAGTTTGAGAGACTACTTCAAAGATTCACTGATAAGCAAAACGACCACCGCAATTTTTGCAGATGGTTGAATTATTTTTTCAATAGCTAGTTACATTGGTTACACTATTTGAAGAATAAAACGAAGACAACGGAGTACAAATATGAGGAGAGTCATTTCACCAACGGATTGACTTGCTGTCACTTTACGATTTCTAGCAACAGAGGAACAGCTTTAAAGATTTGAAATTTTCGTCTTAGAAAACTATTGATAAAATAGTTCTCCACTTGTACTTGCGCCTGTATCCATCTCAGAACACTCGTTATAGGTATGGAAACAGTATCGACCACGTGTTAAGAATTAAAGTGTACAATATGGCAATATACCCCACGCACGAGATATTAATATTGACAACGCGTCACTATATTGACGGACCTACAATAAGAGTTGACACGTTTTGATTCTCTCCAATATTTTCTCATCAATATTATGCCTCAATATCTAGAAACGCGGCAGCGTGTTAAGCCAAGCTCAACAGCAGTCGTGTGTTATATTACATTTGAACCCACTTTTTACTCTTCAACAACTCAAAATCTGTTCAACATGAACACATGAAATTTGACTTATCTATGGGAACTCTTAGTATCAACTAGAATCCTGAATTTCATGAATACAGCTTGAACGGTTAATAATAATAATATCATGTCTGAATATCGGGATTCTTCTGACTGACATATAGATCAAAAACCTAACTTAATTCCAAATGACCTACAAAGTTGAAATTTGGCGTCCAGTTGGACAATTGTGTGCATACAAAGGGAAAGAACTAAAAACTTGATTTTTACAATCTAAATTTAGAGCGAGGGGCAGCCGCGCTCAATAATGCAACCAGTTCTACAACTTACTGTTTAACATGTCAACATAATAGCTTTGATATTTTGGCACTCATTTTCGAACTCTACTCAAGTCAATTAATATTGATAATAGAAGAAAATACTCATAACCTTCGCTGATGTTTCTATACAGCGTTTTAGTAACTACAAAAGGTTGAAGTCACACCGATACTGACATACAAAATGATACGATGCAAAGAATAACGTAGAGATGAGAAAAACTTGCAAGAAGATCTACAAGTAGTAGTATGGAAGTGAGAGAAAAATTCGAACAATATTTTGATTCCTTGGAGGGTGTCGTGCCCTGGCAAGATCAAGCTTTCGAACGCTCCAATTGGCATTCATCGAAATAATATGAAATGGAAGCAAAAATCTATCTCTATTCACAAAAGTACAGAATAATTGCTCTTCCTTGCATACGCACTCTCTTAATTTCTCAACAGAAATATAATGCTTTTACTTCAAATAACTTTTATATTCTATCCTGGAACAGAATTCATCCATAACAAGTGTAAAACTAAAATTGTTATTTACTTCTTTGATTTCCTCATTAACAATGCTAATAATGGAATTGTAAGATTATAATTCATGCACAATCAGACTACGTATTCCATGCAGTAGAAATTTAAGCATGTTCAAATTTTATGCAGAATTTTATGATTCTGCATGAAATTCTTGTTTTATACGATGCATGTAATTTTAATCGCCACTGTGGCTATACTGACTAGCCAAGTCAAATTTCAAGCTTCAATTCGTTGAAACTAATTTTGATTATTTATTACAACGATTGGTTCATTTTGACCTCACAATCATCTTCAGGTTGAGTATATCAAATATTCAACCTGAAGATCAAAACGAGTTCATCGTTGTGATAAATGATTCGTGAAACAATCAAATGTCTCAATTAATTCTATTGTTCAATCATGTTCTACCACGTGCTAACCACTTATCTCTTGAAATTATGAATTTTACAGATCACTTTTGGATGAAGAATAATAATAGTCTCTATTGGAAGTTAAATTTTTATGTAGTTAGATAAGCTAATCTTTTCCTAAATTTGATGTTGATCTGAATGAATTGGGTAAGAGTGGAATTATTAGAACTAGGGTTCAATTATGAGTACCGTCAGTTTTGTTCAGTCTCTCGTGTTTCCTAATTGCTTAGGATTGTGTGATCTTGGTTTTGCGTATTGGTGAGTGGAGTAGTTAAAGGCTTCTGTTTTCATCTACGTTACGCCAAAGTCAATGTGATTATATCCTTTGTGTTATCATTTGGTCGTAGCTCATGTGAGAGAGCAAGCCAGAAGAACGACTCGCGCAAATTTTCTACTAGACACTATACAGTAGGAGCAAAGAGTTCTACCCTAGCTTTTTAACGCCTTATAAGGTCTTTGTAAAGATGTTGAGGTGACCGCAGTTAGAGTAATTCGGTGCAGACGTGATTGAGTTAATCTCAACTCCTAGACGGATGAGACTCTGGAGCTTTTGCCATTTGATCTGCACTCCCTGATGTACATGTGTTTTTGCACTTCCTCTTTATGCGTGTGTCACAGTGTTTAAACTAGTCCAACTCAGTTAGTTGTTCTATATTTTATTCTCTTCTATTCCACAGAAGTGTGTACGCGCATCATCGAGGGACGAGATAGCAAGCGAACAACTAATTTGTTCATACCATATTATCACAGATTTCATTTATCACAATTAAACATGGACTAGATTGTTGGTCGATGCTAACTAGTATTAAAATGTCAATAAATTATTGGCTGAATAGCGAATTCAAAAAGATGATAATATGAGCTCATAACTTCAAATATTTTCAATGAGTTTTGTTGAGCAAGTTCCCTATTAGCCATCCCAGATATTACCTGATACTCCTGATTTCGTTTTTACCAGCAATCCAAATCTAATAGAAGAGTAAACTACGTTCACCTTGCTAACAATATGAAGAAGATAAGTTGGTCAGCTGAATATGAGATAAAATTGTTTGCGAAAACTAGCCTAGTTGAATCTTGTATTTCAATTTATCCAAAATTTTCTGCTTGGGTGAATAATTCGACTTTCCAAATGTGGGAAGATATATTTTTAAATAGCAATTATCATTGTGACAGAAAAAAGGAGGGAATTATGTTTCTTTGTTTCAAAATGTTGTATGCTCTTATAATTGAACTTCAGGATTGTCACAGAACTTGGCTTCCATTTAGATAATAAGTTAGGCGAAGTCGACAACCACGCATATTTTAAATATTGAACTTGGCTTCAATTTTCACATCTATGTTTTGTATTGGTACCTATTACACGGAATACATATATTGATCAATAATGATATTGACGCAATAATGTCTACTGTGTAAGGTAGGTCTAACAAATACACTGCCCTTCTCCTATTGCACAGATATCTCATTCCACTAAATCTAACGTAACATACTTATACCACTCGTCACTCGAAGAATATATTATGGAGCTAACGTAATACAAGATTCGTCATAATGAAGGAAAAAACTTTTCAGAACTCATTTTATACATAAATATGTTTTATTGGGTATAAGTTCTGTAAATTTATTAGAAACACAACGTTTCAACAGCAAAGTGCTGCCTTTTTCAAGTGAAAATAAATATAAATATAAATAAACAAAATTGTCAAGACAACAAAAATAAAAATAAAAGTACAAATAATAACTAGATTAGTTTAAAATATATTAACTCCTAGGATCGTAGAGCTCAGCCTGTGATTGATGATTCAATATCCACAGGTCTTCAGGAGATAATAATGAAGGTCTAAATAGGGAAATTGTCAGCTCCTTGTGGTTCTAGGTAAATCTGGCTCTACTCTTCTTGGTTTGGCGCATAACTGAACCATCCACAGATCTTCAGGAGGTGGTGATGAAGTAACTCTTGCAAGTAGATTCGTAGATACAAATAACTTGAAATTATGAACAAATGATTGGTAACCATGATCGATTAAGTTCATAACCAGTATTCAAATTCAAATTATTCGGTGATTTTTTAATTTCAATTGCTTCTCTTATAAGCCTCTTGAACCAATTGTTCTCTTTAGCCAGAAGCTTCGTATTCTTGATGTCAATGCCATGTAATTCTTGTATAGCATGTTCAGCCACAGCAGATTTTTCTGGATGATTTAATCTTATATGACGAGAATGCTCTTTCAATCTTGTTTCTACAGTCCTCTTGGTTTGTCCAATATATACTTTGCCACATTGACAAGGAATCTTGTATATACCTGGATACTGTAGAGGAAATCTGTCTTTAACATTACCAATAAGATTTCGAATTTTTAAATTGGAAGTGTATGAAGTTTTAATGTCATATTTATGTAAGAGCCTTCCAATTTTATCTGTTATATTGGCTACGTAGGGTAACGTAACAAATATTTTCTTATTATTTGGATCTTGAACAGGTGGCGTAGAATTCTTCTGTCTAAGCGCTTTCTTGATCTGTGTTCTATTATATCCATTTTTCAAGAAAACATCATCCAAAATTCGTCATGATTCATGATGAAATTTGATATAACGTCACAGCATACATTGAGTGAAAAAACTGTACTTTGCATCAGATAGCGTTATGCCGTACTGTTGGTTTATTCGAATAAATGTGAATGATATATGTAGACCACGATTCACAATACGAATAATTAATACAATAGGCCTATATTGTTTAATGTTCATTTTCTCATTGATATCATTTAGTTTGAATTTATTCCGTCACAACTTGCTTTATTGATGACCTCCATTTTCTATTAGAAGCTGTCATGCATTTATTAAATTTGAGTAAACATTATGTCTTATATTGTATGAGTAAACTTTGATCTAAACTAACTTGAATGATTAATTTTCTGAATGACCTGATGTTCTTTTGATATTGTTTTACTGGCAACAATAGTCACACTTTAATCTCAATGAAGACTCTAATTATGATTAATTATGAATAACACAAGAATTGGAATTTTCTGGTCATTATTCATTCATATTGGTGTTCTTCTAAAGATGATCATTGAATGTATGACCTGTGTTCTATTCGGTTATATCATAGATGCATTTCAAGTATGAATTCTATTTTATGCAAAAAGAGTGAAATATCGAACATTATGACATATGGCCAAGTCTGTGGTAACAAGGCTTGCCGAGTCACTAAGATTGTTGACTGAAATATCATAATATCATTCCACGGCTAGTCGGTTGCTATGGAAACAGTATGTCATCATTCTTATGTCACAACATTCCTAAATACTGATTTCCAGGATTCTACGGCTAACAAATCTGAATTTATACGCAAAATTCCAAGATCGTCAAGTATAGTGCACTTTCGACTCAGTCGATCCCAATGAAAATAGGATATGAGCATGTAGACAGTACTATCATATTAAATACTGTATTCTAATATTCTTCGTTTAATCGTTCTGGATTTATGCAGAAAATTAAGAAATGTTTCGAGTAAACTGCACTTCCGGCTTAGCCGATCACAATCATGATGCAAAGTGTACAAATAGATGCTATAAAAAAGCCTGATACGGAATCTAAATATTCGGCGACTGATTATTTAAAATTTATGAGAAAAACTCGAAAAGTCTGTACTATGAAATGCACTTCCGGCTTAGTCGATTGGGACAAAAATAAGAGATGATCATTTGGATGCAACAGCAATTTCAAATATTGAATTCCAGTATCCTACGGCTAATAATTCTAGATTCAAAAATAGTATCAGGTAAAGTGCACTTTCAGTACAGACGATTGCAACCATAATGCGAGGTGCACATCAAGATCCTAGATCCTATACCAGTCTTTTATACAAAATTTCAGCATTATTTGACGGATTCTGAGATTTGCGAGTTACGCACATACACACATACACACGTACATACGAATCGAAATTAGACCAAAAATAGTCAAAATGGATTCGGGGCTGCTCAAAACGGATATATCCATCAAAATCTCGATATGTGAATTTTGTCGGTTTCACAATACCTACTTGTTACTTTGTACAAGTAAGTGGAACTGGACTCAACAATCGTTATTTATAACAACATTCAAGCAGCTATCAGTGTGTCTTAAGTAAATGTTACCTAATGTCAACATAGCGGGTTTCTGTTTCTGTGAAAAACCATGATGAAAATATTGGCCAAGTGTATGTCAGATTACGCACAGTAAAGATCTCCATAGTGGGACGGAATTTTCACCATTTCAAAATATTTCTTAAATACATTGTGAAGAATAAACCGTATTCTGCAGTCACTAAGCTAAAAAAAATCTTACTTGTACATCATTGGATATATATATATATATATATATATATATATATATATATATATATATATATATATATATATATATATATATATATATATATATATATATATATATATATATATATATATATATATATATATATATGTTTTGCGAAGAATATATATATTTACATTTTTATCATCGTCAGTTATTTTATTCCTCCATCCTTTTTTATTTATTGATTTTTCAAGAGTTTTTGATGGTTTTTTATGGTTGGTTTACTCTTGTCCAGTTGTTAGTTTTCTCAATGTTTGTGATTATTAATTCTCCATTTTTCTGTAAGTTGAAGTTTATCCGTTTTTACTTGTTAATTTGATTTAACTGTCTTATTGTTTACATTACTTTAGTCCCCTGAAGAAGCCAAAAATTATTGGTGAAAGCTTGGGTCATTGAAATAAATGAGAATTTTTGAATAATTAATATATATATATATATATATATATATATATATATATATATATATATATATATATATATATATATATATATATATATATATATATATATATATATATATATATATATATATATATATATATAAATATATAATAAGATGTGATTTTGTGTTTGATCGAACATATCATTGGATATGTATAATCAAACACAGAATCTCATCGTTCCACAGTTAATCGTTTTGGATTTACTCAAGAGATTCTAAAAATCTGTCAAGTAAAATGCGCTCCCAGCTAAGTAGTTTCCTATGGAAATAGTAGGCCATTATTCTTATACTACAACATTCCTAAATACTGATTTCCAGAATTGCACGACTACCAAGTGCACTTCCGGTTCAGTCTATTGTTATAAAAATAGTAGGCAATCATTCAGATGCTACAGCAGACTGAAATACCAAATTTTCATATTCTACACCTAACTGTTTCGAATTTATGCGAAGAGTTCCAAAAGACTGTCAAGTAAAGTGCACTTCCGGCTTGGTGGATCTCAATAGAAATAGGATATGAGCATCTAGACGGTATAATCGTCTTAAATACTAAATTCTTACAATCTACGTTCGATCTTTTTGGCTTTATGCGGGAAATTCAAAAAATGTTTTGAATAAAGTGCTCTTCCGGCTTAGTCGATAGCAATCATAATGCAAAGCGTACAACTAGATATCATAAAAGTGCCTAATACAAGATTTTAAAGTTCTACGACATTCTGTCATATAAGGTGCACTTCTGGCTCAGCCGATTGTTACAAAAATAAAAGATGACCATTAAGATGCAATAGCACTTGCAAATGCTGAATTCCAGTATCCTACGGCTGATCATTATGGATTTATGCGGAAAATTAAAAAGAAGTCTTTGAGTAAAGTGCACTTTCGGCTAAGTCGATCGCAATAATAAAACAAGATGTACAATAAGATGTTATAGAAGTAATTTATACGAGATTTCAATATGCTATGGCTATTTATTCTAGATTTATGCAAAAAAAATCAAAAAAAGTTCCAGGTAAAGTACACTTCTAGCTTGACCGATTCATACAAAAATAGCAGATGGCTATTCCGATACAACATCAATTTCAAGTACTGAATTTCAACATCCTACGGTTGATCATTCTGGATTTATGAGAAAATTCGAAAAAAGTTTCAAGTCAAGTGCACTTCCGGTACAGACGATTGGAACCATATAATGCGAGATGCACAACTAGACCCTAAAGCAGTCGTAAATACAAAATTTCAACAATTTACGTTCAACAAGTTTTGAGATTTGCGAGTCACGCACACACGCACGAACATACGTACCGACATCAAGCCAAAAATAGTCAAAATGGATTCAGGTATGCTCAGAACGGATATTCCCATCAAAATCTTGATATGTGAATTTTGTCGGTTTCACAATACTCCCTTGTACTTTGTACAAGTAAGTAAATAGTTATTTGAGTATCAAGGCCGTAAAGGTTATCTTTTTTGGTCGAATCTGTTGTTTGCGGCCGAAGCGTAGCTGAGGCTGCAATTCAGGTGAGACCAAAAAAGAACTGTAGGCCGAGGTGCACACAACGTTTTTTAGGCGATCATTACGAAATAATTCAAAATCACATCATTTTATCTATTTATTTCTAAAACATTGCAATTGTAGATCTTAGTTGCCGTTGAAATTGTTTAATTTTATTGTCTTCTATCAAGTTGACATTAAACAAAAAATGCGTATTTATTTTTTGAATTGCAAGAACTACAGAGGTTGATGGAAGAATATATGTACTATTTAAGCGAAAACTGTTTCTTAAAGAGTTCATCAAGCTACCCATATAGGTGAATATAAAGTGTTTTTAGGCGATCATGACAAAAAAGGCGTTTTTATGGCTTCTTTTGCGGCCGTGAAGTTTCACTTTTTGGTACACATCTGTCAAATTTTACTTTTTGGGACTGATCTGTCAAATATTACTTTTTGGGACTGATTTGTCAAAAAATATTTCATAAACACTTTATATCTACCTATATGGGCAGCTTGATGAACTCTTTAAGAAACATTTTTCGCTTAACTAGTACATATATTCTTCCGTCAACCTCTGTAGTTCTTGCAATTCAAAAAATAAATACGCATTTTTTGTTAAATGTCAACTTGATAGAAGACAATAAAATAAAACAATTTCAACGGCAGCTAAGATTTACAATTGCAATGTTTTAGAAATAAATAGATAAAATAATGTGATTTTGAATTATTTCGTAAAGATCGTCTAAAAAACGTTGTGTGCACCTCGGCCTACAGTTCTTTTTTGGTCTCACCTGAATTGCAGCCTCAGCTACGCTTCGGCCGCAAACAACAGATTCGACCAAAAAAGATAACCTTTACGGCCTTGATACACAAATAACTATTATGAAATATTTTTTGACAGATCAGTCCCAAAAAGTAATATTTGACTGATCAGTCCCAAAAAGTAAAATTTGACAGATCAGTCCCAAAAAGTGAAACTTCACGGCCGCAAAAGAAGCCATAAAAACACCTTTTTTGTCATGATCGCCTAAAAAAGTATTTGATCAAAAATATCCTATATGTCAGAAGCTCCTTGTCATATCATAATCGAACAAACTCCGAATGAGATTGATATCAAAGTTCTACGATCTCAAATTTTTCAGAATTTTTCACCGTATTGTTGGAAAGTCAGAGGAGGAAGAACACACTTTTCATGTCATCAAAAGTATATATTTTACCAACTATCTTGAACCTTTGCTCTCATTTTTCAGGATAGAGCTGGGTAATACTCAAAATAAGAATACTTACAGTATAGTCTGTGCGCCAGACCTCTTAAATAAGGGAAATGGTATAAATTGGAGGGACCGATTGAAACTTATTCTGCTTGTTTCTGTGACTATATAGAGCATGGAAAACCATGATGGCCATCTCAGAACATTAGCTTTGAAATATTGCGGCCATTTAAAATGACTACCGGCTGCGACCATTCAAACCATCATATCTCGCAAACGGTTGATCAGATTTCAGCTTTGTGTTTCATAAATTACTGGTAATTCTATGACCTACATTTCTGTTCCAATATTTCATCAAGAAAAAGTGAGAAATGCTGAAATAACAGTTTTCAACATTCTTGTTTTAGTAGTTAACAAGAAAATGGTGCAAGGTAGGAACATCTACCGTGATACAAAAACTGTAGTGCATATCATAATCTATAACAGGGAAAAATTCTCAATTGGTTTATTTCAAGCCAAGATATCTAAGAATTTGTAGCACCGCAACACGGTCGCTCCAAAAATTCACGGTATGAAAAGAAGTGAAATGTAAGTGAAAAGTGATCTAAGGCATTTCACATGTGAATTTTTTGATTTGGAACAAATTATTGATGCCTGTAGAAGATAAAATAATAACAAACTTTGAAACACAATAAATATATTTTGGGTAAGAACATATTGAGAATTCTCAGTGCAGGGATTGGCGCTCATTTACTGGATCGAGAAAAAACAAATATTCATCACATGTTACCTTTCCAAGACCTTTGGGTAATTTTTGATGGTATTTGTTGAATCATTAGCTCAAATGGCTTGCTGACATTTTCTGCGCCACTACTTAATTTTTACTTTCTCTCAACGTAAATTATATTCTACGTTCCCAATATTCTGAACCAATTAGAACGTTGCCAGACAGCTCGTGAAACAATCATTTATTATACTATAAGTAGTTGAAGTATTATCGATTATTTTTGTGGTACTATCGTTTGAATACCACGAGTGTGCAGGAGTCAAACCATTTCTTCAAATTAGTTTTCTATGAATCTAGTAACAACTCACGTAATTTTCATAGGAACGAGTAAACAAACTTCTGTCAAACTGAAAGATTAGAATTTCTTGCATTTTCTTTGACGAATAATAGAGAAATATATAGCGCCTTGATATGGAATCTAGTTCAGTAAGGTTTGGTGATAGATCAGAAGATGAAATTGATGAAGATATTCAGAAAAATATTTCATTAAATACGAAGAAAGCACAAATTAGAGGTATCCACATCTTTGAGTAAAATACTCACTCTGACCACTAGTGTAATACCCGATGGTATTTCTACACGTCCAAATACCCACTGATATGCACCGTTTCTATGGTGATTTAGCATTGTTAACCTTGTTATAAATACTACGAATGGAATAGTCGTAATAATCACATCTAACTACAATGACTACAATTACTTAGATGTCTGACAAGTGACAAAATGATCTCAAATGCTAGTCTAGATGATAATAGGAACAATTATCAAAAAATAGTTGAGCTGTGATATTTCATATTTGAAGCAATGCTCTCAGTATGCTCTATCGTGAGCAAACATAGAGTCTTATCCTTGAAAAGGCCACAATAAGTCACCATAAAAGATATTTGATCTCTTATTGCTATACCTCCATATCCAGAATATGATATCGTCAAAGAACTTCACGACTTCGTAGGGTCCCTCCCAGCTTCTCTGCAACTTTTGATAGTTTCTTCTCCTTTTTTTTTGAAGTTGAAGAACCATATCAAGTCGTCTCTCTAGAACCAGGCACCATTGATCATCAGCTTGTAGATTGCATTGGGCCTTTCTATTGCCACTGGCAGCTCGTATCTTTTTCTATTCATTCAAGCTGAGGTTCACGTATGTCTGCGATCATCTTCTCGAACGGGGAGCTCCTCTTCAAACCGCTGCAAACTGATAAGAATGCATCAACTTTTTCTGGTCAATATTCTATTGAAAAGAATGACAGGCTAATTGTTATTTTGTTCTTAATCTACAAATTTATAAAATGAGGTTTTCAATTTCACATCACACGGAATTGCATCCTCAATACCCATATAAAATTTATCAGCTTTTATATTTGGAAATCAGGATTTGGAATGAGAAAATACAATGAACTGGTTCATAATAGTCTCAATCAACAAATTCACACTAAAAATATCAATTTCAAGAACTAATTCACATATTTAACCAATAGCGAAAAAAAAAATTACTGTGAAAATGTTCAACAATTTTCTATCAAATATGATGATCGAACTATCAGCTATAACAGAATGAGATATTCTCATACTAATAATGAGACAAAACTCACCTAGCTTCATTTAGCTTCTAATTTCAATGTGTAATATAGGTATCATGCCAAGAGTCGATGAGATATGTTTGTTAAAATCTACCAGTATGTAAATAACAAATCATGAATATGAAATTACTAAGGATAATTTCAAGTGATGTTTAGAGTAGTTTTGACTACTACAAATTTCAACTTCTTATAATTCAACAGCCAAGTACAAATCAAGTGACATCCAAAGTGGTTTTGAATGTAAGTATAACGTTAAATATGATTTTTTAGTGTATCTAAAACTTCTAGTCCGTGAGACTGCGCATAAATTTTTTGTTGATTACCGCTCACTTGAAACTTTGTGAGTGGCTTCATTGTGATGAGTCCGACAACTTTCTCATTTGGTAAAATTCTAGATTTGGGGGCGTTAACCCGCGAGGGATAATTAATTGAAAGAATATTACCGTGATACTGATCTTTACACTAATCGAAAATTTTTTTGATAATAAAATGAAGGAAAAATATTGTCCGACATGAATATTAAGGCTACCGGTGAGTCCGACTTGTCATAAGTACCAGCATACTTATCATTAGTACCAACATACTTATGACAAGTGCGGCTTGTCGGATTCACCGGTAGCCTCAATATTCATGTCGGACAATATTTTTCCTTCATTTTATTATCAAAAAATCTTTCGATTAGTGTACAGATCAGTATTACAGCAATATTCTTTCAATTAATTGGCCCTCGCTGGAAAACGCCCCCAAATCTGGAACTTTGCTAAATGAAAAAGTTGTCGGACTCATCACAATGAAGCCACTCACAAAGTTTCAAATGAGCGGTAATCAACAAAAAATTTAGGCGCTGTCTCACGGACTATTCCTCTAGAAGCTCATACCCATTCAACATGGAAATTTTTTTCCTGCTGATAGGATTTTGCTGACAATCAAATATCGCAAGAGAATATATCTCTACAGCCTAAGCAGGAAACATGTTGGTATAAAAGCAGGTTCGAGTATTATTCCATAATATCATGACATATTGCTGACTTCCTAGTTCCAAGGCAATTGATTTATTCCTATAATCGTATGAATTCATACTTTGGCAAAACATTCAAGTAAGGTGCAGTGGGGTAAGTGCGTAAACGGGGCAAGTGCATAAACAGGCTATTTTTATTATAATATGAATGAAATCTCTTCAACCAATGTTTGGTAATGTACTTTAAGTTAATATGAGCTATTCGACATAGATTTCGCGCAAGAATGAACTTGTCTTCTTCACTTATATCAGTCAATGCTGAACAATCACGTGTGAAGTACATATGCAACATTGATGTCACTATTAAGATGCAATAGTTCTTAAATAAATCCATTTCCTATGATTTTACTTTAGGTGGGTATAAATAATATAGATGTGAATTTAGATTTATAAAATAGTTTCTTTAGTTTTTTGTCTCAATTTATTGAGAAAAACACTAGTATGATATTGCCCCGTGAATTTTTAGATGGGGCAAGTGCAGACCATCACAAAAAAGGTTCATGAGCACAAATGTCTCTGATCTTCCTGTCAATTTAATAAACGATGGTCAATTTTTCAATAATTGAATGTTATGTTTAAATTTCAAACATTGTTTTATTTTTCTCTACCCTCTTCTATTACTCAGCAAATAGACTATTTTGTTTGAAAATGGATAACAATAGAGCTAAACAATATATTCTAATGCGGTAAAAAGCATATAATAGCAGATTTTTCAATGCTCTTGCCTCATTGCATATGGAACAAGGTTTCAAAGCATTTTCAACTATCGGTTACGCTCTTACCCCCATTTCGGAGAAAGTGCAGAGTATATGACATTTCAAACAATTTTCTATTAAAATGGGAATTTTTAAGCAAAATTGGGGTCTTAGTTATAATTAATCAAATAGAAATAGCTGTACAAAGCGTTTGATATCGACAGCGATAAGAATTCACATAGAAAACTTAAAATACACTGGTCTAAATTCTAACTCTACAAAAACCAGTCTGCACTTACCCCACTTCACCTTATTAGAAATTATTGAATCATTATTCTGATGTGAAAAAATTGAGTGTTCAATATGGCAAAAAATCAGATATACTGCCACGACCTTGACTGAATATTCATCCTCGACTTCAATTTAGCTATGAAACATCTACTGGAGTAGTGGAACAGCAACAAGTATTAGAAATTATTGAATCATTATTCTGATGTGAAAAAATTAAATGTTCAATATAGCAAAAAATCAGATTTACTGCCACGACCTTGACTTAATATCCATCCTAGACTTCAATTCAGCTATGGAACGTCTACTGGAGCAGTGGAATAGCAACTTCTGTGCCTAGTTGATCGAGTAACTATTACTGATACTCGCATCAGACCTGCAAAAGATATTTTGCTCATTGATTCCCATCTATAACTCTATGCTTCAGCTTCTGTACCTAAAATCCCTAGTTAAGAGCTAGTTTACTACCCCATTCAATTATTTGTTCATAAACTGAATATCTTGCATACTCTGGATCGCATGGTTAATTTCGGATTGCTTGCAATAACTTTGTCCTAGTTTCTAGTTCGTATGTTTACATATATTGCACGTTCCACTTAACGAAATCAAATATTAAATAATTACATCATTTTAGTCTAAAAATATATCATTGTTTATCAAAGTGTCAGATATTCTCAAGCTGTAATTTGTCATTTCGCTATTAAAATGAATTTTAATAGCATCATCACAATTTAATCTACTTGAATTTAATTACGGAATTTTTTTCTTTTTTATGTCAAATATTTTGATATTCTTGGTTGCGATGAATTTATCTAGCACTTTTGCGAAGATCAATGATCAAACAGTTTGTTCGTTGATTCGTTTCTTCTGAGTGTATACTTATTAGGAATTTATTTGGATAACCTAATTATCTGAATAAGGGTAACTCGTGGGAGTGTTTTAAATGGTTGATATCTGCTCTAAGACATTATTACAGTCCTTGATAACGAAGCAAACAATAGATCAAATGATAATCAATGATACAAGAAATCGCACCAATTTGAGTTCCATCCATAAATTGAATGAGATTATATAAGTAAACAATGAATGGTTGCACGATTTATTCCTATATAGAGCGACTTCTGATCTTATAGTTAACATATCGCAAACAATGTGTGAATTGAAAGTTTCTTAATCAGAGTCAATTCTTTGAATCAATATGCGAAACATCTATACGATTTCTTGTGAAGTATAAAATAAATGACAACTTTTGCTTTGTTCATCCTTAGTGTGTTAAATCTTGAAGTTAAAATCATGTATGCAACACGTGTGTAAAAAAGCTTTCTGACATTGTGATAAAAATTTTAGTGACCTGAATACTTTAATGAACTTACACATTTGTTGCATCTATTATTATTTAGTAACAAAATGATTCTGCAACTAGTTATTGCTATAATTATTGACTTCATCATAAATAGAGTTAGAATAGTAGAATATCTTGTACATTAGTACACAACGACTTATTTTGGATAATACATAATTTGATACTGTTATGGTTAAAATACTCTATTAAAATTTCTTCTAAATATTGCTCTCCGCATGATACACCTAACTTTTTTCTGAACTTCTGTGATTGAACTGGCTCGTTCCTACGTTGGGCCTGTTGCAATATTACACGCAGCAGCCAACTACATTTCAACGAGCATTTGGCTTAGACATCAACTCTTATCAGCTAAGCAAAATCACTGAATACATAATATGAAGAAATGGCATCCAATGTATTGTAAGGTCTGCTGCTGCTATTATCGGAAGAATAAAGTACTACCTATTTTGTTTATACAAGTGCGGGGTTGCGGTGCAAAAAAGACAAACGGGCAGATGAATTTGTTTGTCATTTGTTTAGATATTCTGTTTGGTTTGCGTTTATGTTTTTCATAATGTTGATTAGTCGTCGGACCGTTTGCGGTTTTCTTATTATCATTTGCATTAAATGTAGGAAGGCATAAAATTATTATTGGAGCCGAAAGAATATCTGCGACTAGTTCTTTTTTTATAATATTATGACCGATGATCTCTAGTATCAGTAATAAATAGAGCCTAAGATAAAGTAAAATGAAGCAATAGTATTGAGGAAAAACTGAATACCAGTGAAGAAACTTTATTTGGCCTTATTTCTAAGAACAATTTATCGAATGATTGTTCTGTGGCTCATTCGAGTAGATATTTATTGTACAGGGCAATATTGTTATTATTATTATTATTATTAATAATCTTTTTAAATCTATTTATACCCTTTCGGGTGTCTAGATTGTAATTATTTTCACTTTAGATTATTGGTCAATTCTTTCCACTCTTGTCTATTTTGTGCACTGATCTCTATATAACACTGGATTGGGTTTAGACCGTATTCTGGCATCTGAAAGCGGCCCCAGTTGAACGGCGGCCTTGACAGTAAAATTGAGGCTTTGTGTTCCTATTCGGCGGCAAATTCAAAACACTTATAGAAGACACTCGATGAAATTCAAAGTATAATGCAAGTAAGATGAAGAAATTATTCTCAATATATATTGAAATACATACATTAATAATCAACAAAAGTTAAAAATTGTTATAATAGTTGAAATATTTATTAATAGTTAAAAATATTTGTGAACTTTTTAGTGTCAGTGTTTTAACTATTTTTTAAACATTGTAGTTTAGTATTATTTAATCCGTTCAATAGTTTTATAAATTTTTGTTACCTGAAATTCAAAACTATGAATTTACCTATATGAATAAATGAAGTGCATTTCTACGATAATATTGCCTATTCAAAACTAATAATTTTAAATATCTACTACACATGATAGGAGAATAATAATACATTTAATAATCAAGATTTTATTATTCGTAAGTAAGCACAAATTTGCAGTTCAGCGATTAATTTTGTGAGCAAGATATTTTATATTGAATTTGATACATTACTCAAATTTGTTATCATAACTTACTTGTGCAGCGTCAAATTTCTTAATGAATCGGCTTTATTTCCGCAGAACATGCATTTGAACACCATGATTTAAAAATTGCGTCCCAACACCATACTGAACTGTCACCAACATATGTCACCAATTGAACACAGAACCTCATTTTTGCCAAGATGGCGACATTCAATTGGGGCCGCATTCCAGCGACCTAAACCCAATCCAGTGTTATATTCAGATCAGTGATTTTGTGCTATTCTCTTCGCTTCTTGCCAGCTGATGCAGTTTCTATGGAGAATTTCATTTATGTTTTTTTCCCATGTCTTCTTTGGTCTTCTTCTTTTTTTTCTTGTGGTTCTTGTTTTCCAGACTTGCTTCGTCTAATTTTCCTCTGGCATTCTGACTAAATGACCATACCATGAAACTTGTCTCTTTTCTATGGTCTTATTTATGCTCTCTACTTCTAAATTATCTCTTATTCGTTCGTTTCTTATTCTGTCTATCCTTGTAACACCTTCAACTCTTCTTAAGTTTCGCATTTCTGATGCTTGTACTTTACTTTTCAGTCTCTGCTCGAGTATCCACGACTCACTTCCATATATTAAAGCTGGTCAGTATACCGTTTCGTACAGTGTCATTTTTGTATTCTTGGATACTTGCTTATTTCCTAGTACCGCTTTGTTGAGTGCATAGTAGTTTCTGCTAGCTGCTTGTATTCTTTTGTTGATTTCTGGTTCCATATTTCCTTTATTATTTATTGTTGCTCCTAGATACGTACAGTCTTCTACTTGCTCTATCTCGCATCCATTTAGCTGTATATTAGTGATTATGTTCTCTTTCGATATCACCATAACTTTTGCTTTTTTGACATTTATGTTCATGTTGTGTTTTCTCAATTCCTCGTTCCATACATTTAAATTATATTACATATCTTCCTCATTCTTAGCCAGGACTGCTAGATCGTCTGCAAATTCACACTCTGCTATTTTAATTACGGTCAACTGGTAATGTCCAATGTCTTCTTTCTTCGTTTTATCTTTCATTTGCTTCATTATATTATCTAAGAAGACAATAAATAAAAATGGGCTTAATGCTCTTCCTTGTCTTAAACCCTGCGTGGTGTTGAATGCTCTTGATATTTCGTTACCCGTTCTTATGTAATTTGTTGTTTCTCTATACACGCTTTTTATGGCATTTAGTAGTTCTTTGTTTATTTGTCTTGCCCCCAGTATTTTCCACATTTGTTTTCGTGGTACTCGGTCAAAAGCTTTTTTTAGATCGACAAACGTAATATAGAGCTTGCTTTCTTGTATCAGAGTTTTTTCTATCAGCCCACTAATTGTGTATATGTGGTCTTGCGTGCAATGTCCTTTCCTGAATCCGCTTTGTGACCTTTTCATTTTTGATTTCACTTCTTGTCTTAGTTTCTTTTCTAGTATGGCTTCATATACTTTGGCTGTCGTGCATATTAGTGATATCCCTCTGTAGATGTTACAATTTTTATTGTCTCTTTTTTTATGAATGGAGAAAATCACTGCCTTCTCCCAATCTTTAGGGATTTTTCCTATTGTCCAGATTCTATTCAGCATCACTAATAGTATTTGCTCTCCTGCTGGCCCCATGTATTTAAGTTGTTCTGGTCTTAATCCATCGAGCCCCGAAGCTTTTCCGTTTCTTAGCCTACTTAATGCTAGTTTCATCTCTTCTTCTGTTATATTCTCTGTTCTTCTGTGCTTGTTGATGCTCCCGCATTGCTGGATCTCCTCTTCTTCATTGTCTATGTTAGAGTGTCCTTCTTCCAGCAATTCCTCGAAGTGCTCTTTCCATCTTCCTATTATTTCCTCGTTTTCTTTCAAAATATTCCCTTGTTTGTCATATAGCTGTCTTAATGCACTTTGGTCTCCCTTTTTGCTGTTTTTCAATGTGTTATAGAATAATTTTTCATTTTCTCTAAAATTATCTTCCAATTTATTCCCCAACTGTTCCCAAGATTTTGCCTTAGAAATTTTGATAACTTCTTCCGTTTTTTTCTTTTCTTCTCGTATTCTTCCTCATCTTCCAGTTCTTTTGTATTGAGGAATATTTTCCATTTCTGCTTCTTCTTTTTAACTTCTTCTCTAACTTCTTCATTCCACTAGTGTGTTTGCTTGTTGTAGCCTATTTTTCTGATCACTCCGCACGCTCTTTTTGCTGCCTCTTCTATTATATATTTAAATGCACTTTACATTTCTTCTACGTTATTCAAATTTGGTCTCGATGTGCTGTTTATAAGTTCTCTTATGTCTTCTTCGTACTTCTCTCTTGTTTCCTTCTCCTTTAACTTATCTACTCTTATTTTCATTGTATTTTTCTCCTTTGTACTTGTCTTCTGTTTTTATGTTACCTTATTCATCACTCTTATTTTTGCTATCGTTAGATAACGGTCGCTTCCAATTTCATTCCCTCTTTTCACTCTTACGTCATTAACATTCTTTCTTTGAGTGCTGTTGGTTAGGAAATAGTCTATTAGCGATCTTTCGTTCCTGCTTTGCACTTCTCTGGTATATTTGTGGATTTCTTTGTGTTCGAAGATCGTGTTCAATATTATCAATCCATTTATGATGCAGAAATCTATCAGTCTGTTGCCGTTATTGTTTCTTACTGGCTCACCATGAGTTTCCATTATTTCTTCCAAACCTTTGTTCTTGTTACCCACTCTTACATCAAAGTCCCCCATTATGTACATAGGCTCTACTTATTTTTCAAATTCTAACTGTAGCGTGTCCCAAAAATCATCTTTAGTTGTCTTGTCCTCGTCTTCATTTGGTCCATACATTATTATTATATTTGCTTCGAGTCCCTCAATATCTTCTAGTTTTATAGTAAGTATTCTATCATTCACTCCAACCCATTCCTTAATTGTTTGTTCCATTTTTTTATGTATTATGCAACCCACCCCAGTTTTTGCTCTTTCATTTTCATCAACTCCGCTATATATTAGTGTATGATTATTTCTTAGGCTTGTTATTCCTTTTCCTTTTTTTTTTGTCTCCGTTATTGCTAAAATTTCTAACTCTACTCCTTCAAATTCATCTACTAATTCTTCTTCTTTGTCCTTTAAACTTCTAATGTTCCATGTTTCTATTTGCATTATCCTTTGTTTCTGCCAGTTTGTCTTTATTTGATCCTTCCTTGTTGTTTCATTTGCTATTCGTTTTTTGCACTTTCTTGTTCACGTCTCCTTTTTCTTGATAAATTCTAGGTCCTTGCTTATTTGCCTCTACCTTGTTTTCCAGTGCTGTAACTCCTTTCAGTTGCTTGCTCCAAATGTATAGTATTTTATCGATTGTTATCTTTTGATAACCAATTTTTATTCTTTTTCCTTTTGCCTTCTCTTCTTTTCCGATGCTTCTTATTTCTCTTTAAATTGTCATCTCTTCCCATGTTAGATCATTCTCTATAAATATATTTGTCTCTGCTAGTTTATTTTAAGCTTCCGTAATCTTTTGTTTTTTTTTCCCAACATGCTAATTCAGTTTTTATTATTTCTTTTCTTGTGTACTTATTCAGAGTTATGACTTTTTTGATTCTATCATGTAGCTTTTCTTCCAACCAGACTTTAATTTCTTCCTTTGTTCACTGTTTTAACTTTAAGCCCTTTATTACCATGTTGTTCTTCCCTTTAAGTCTTCCTTCCTTTTCTACGTTTTTCTCCAGATTCTCTATTCTTTCTAATAAGTTTTGTTTTTCTCTTTTCCATGCTTCATCTTTCTTTTCCATTTCTGATTTCATTTCCATTATCTCTTGTTTTAATACTTTCGTATTTTAATCCATTTTTTCCAGCATTGTTCGCATCATGTCCTTCAATTCCTCCATTACTCTTTCTTCTATTCTGTCTTCTCCTAATTTATTGGTATTTTTCCTGTTATCTCTCTCTTCTGTTTGTCTTTCTTGTTCTTTTTTTCTTTGTTCTGGTGAGCGAAGTACTTTTTCACTTTTGTTAAATATCCTTTGATATTCTTCTTCTACTTCTCTTGCCCTTTTACTCATTTCCAACCTTCGCACACTTGCCGCGCCTGCGACCCCACAATGAAAACGATTCTTAATAGGAGCGCTCTATTTAATCTTTTACTCCACGTTTTAGTTTAAAGATTTTAGTTTTGTCTACCGCTAACTACTCCAACTACGCCACTGGCTTGTGCTCGTGCGCTGACCGCTACTTATGGCCACTAAGGTCCACACTTGTCACTCGTTCGATGTCAAAAATTTCACTGAATTTAAACTCTATTTCAACTATTTATCACCTCCGTATGCACTCCACTTTATTTACACCTCTTTCCACACTCTTTATCCACTCAATTAACGTAGTTTGCTTTCCGGGAAAGCGATAAGTCCCGCACAATTCGAGATTATTATCGGCCACCACTGAAAACACGTTTAACGAAAAATAAAAATGGTGTACAGGACAATAAAGAAATTTTAATGTAGGTACTGAATGCACAAAAAAATTTTGCAGATCAGAACAAACAGAAATAAGAACAAATTGAATTTTTTCCAGAATTAAAATATTATGGAATTGAAAAGCATGAAAAAATTTCCAAATGGAATTGAATATAAAATAGTTATTCATGCAACAAATGGGTAGAGTTCAGCATGTTGACATGAGGCCGAGTATTAGGTGACGAGGATTGCCGTGTCACTAAATCAGTTGGCCGAATACCATAATGCTTGTTTACATTCAAATAGCATACAATATTTTTTCTACGGTCCTAACACCATGCTACAATTTGAAACTATTTGGATAAATACAAATTCATATTTGAGTAGTCTATTTATGAATAATGTAGTGAATTGTGCCAATATCACAATATTGTGGAAATTGATTACACTTAGTTTTATAACTGATTTCAAATTTTCTCCTGTGTTCTCAACATATTGTTCAATATTCCAGTTTTGTGTTCCTAAATACGCGCTTTGAAATTGTTAATGCCAGTGATAAATTTATTGGAATATCTAATTTCTACATTATTCTTGGAACAAAATAGCTTCGAGCATAAAAAATATTGATCAAAGTGAAGGTGCTTGCAATATTTTTGCTATTTCCGAAAAATGTGCTAGCAATACAGTTTCGGAGCATTTCTTAACCTTATGATGTACATGTACACTATGAGAGATTCTATGGAATATATTAATCTTCTAATGGAATAGAATAGATATTATTATTATTATTATTACTAGGGCTGTCTAAACCAGGTACGATCCCGGGTCAATACAAATAACCTAATAGATTGGAGGACCGCAGAAACAAAAACGGAAACAAACACACAGTTCGAGAACACATCTTATGAAAGTCGCAGAGAACTTGTTGCCATACGAATACATATCACATTCACACTAATCAAAAAATCAAAGGATATTAAAAGGTCCAAAATTTTCAGGTGATTTTCAGAAGGCTGTAACTTGAAGAAAAATGGTCGTAGAGAAAATATAGAACATCGCGGGCCGCACAAATACGAGTTGCGGACCGCATTCTATCACTGATTGAAATGAATGTACTTATGTCTCTGTATAAGTGGATTAGCGAAAAACTAAAAATAATGCTACACTCAAAAGCCAATGAACCCGTACGTACTGATACTGATGCACTGTGCATAAGAATTATTCGAAACAATGATAAAATAAGAAAGCGTATTTCCAAAGTTCGTTATAATTATTATTAAGGATGAGTTCATTATTTCAAAAAATAATCAGGAAACAAAAGCTTTTAATAGATTCTCAAAAAATAACTACAAAAAAAAACATAAATCTAGAATGATCTGCCATAGCATATTGGAATTCCGTATTAAGCACTTCTATAACATCTTATTGTACATCTTGCATTATGATTGCGATCGGCCAGGCCAGAAGTGCACTTTACTTAAGACTTTTTTCTAATTTTGCGCATAAATCCAGAATGATCAGCCGTGGAATACTGGAATTTAGCATTTGACATTGCTGTAGCATCTCAATGGTCATCTCTCATTCTTGTAGCAATCGGCTGAGCCGGAAGTGCACTTCATATGACAAACTTTTTAAATTTTCCGCATAAATTCTAAACAATCAGTCGTGGAATATTCAAATTTTGTATTGAGCACTTTTATAATATCTAGTTGTTCACCCTGGATAATGATTGCTATCGACTCAACCGAAAGAGCACTTTATTTGAAACATTTTTTGAATTTTTCGCATGAATCCAAAAGGATTGAACGTAAATTGTTAGAATCCAGTATTTAGGGCGATTATACCGTCTAGATGCTCATATCCTATTTTTATTGAGATCCACCAAGCCGGAAGTGCACTTTACTTGACAGTCTTTTGGACTTTTTCGCATAATTTCGAAACGATCAGGTGTAGAATATTGAAATTTGGTATTTCAGCCTGCTGTAGCATCTGAATGGTTGCCTACTATCTTCATAACAATAGACTGAACCGGAAGTGCACTTCAGTAGGAATTTATTTTGCGCATAAACTCAGATCTGTTGGTAGTCGTAGAATTTTGGAAATCAGTATTAAGGGATGTTGTAGTATAAGAATAATGGCCTACTGTTTCCATAGCAACCGACTTGGCTGAAAGCGCTGTTAGGTAAATCGAAAACGATTAACTGTAGAACGATGAGATTTTGTGTTTGATTATATATATATCCAATGATATAATATTTTAATCTTGGACTATGTCTCGATCTACACATTTACCTGTCAGAAATTCATGAAGATTCTTTCTGTTTCACAAGCGTTGTTATGCCTAATATCAGTATACCAATTGTAAGTAAAAAATTGTATATTTTTTTTCCAAATTGACTTTGTGATATTAATTAGCGCCATTTTGTAGCTTTTCCTAAAGAAGTGTCAAAATTGTACACAAAATATTGGAATTTGAATTAAATTGCTACCACTACAAGTAGGAGTATCCGACCTTCGCTACTAACAAGTACCAGTTTTAATTATAAGCTCTATCAGAGAAGTTGACTCTGACGAAAATTGACCGGAAGAAGCCTTTTTCTGACGCTTAGGACAAGATTCAAGATTTAAAAAGTTTGTCATCCAATTGACCACTATATTTTTGATTGATTCATATAAAATTTGACCGTAAGTTCGATTAAGGAACATAAGGTGCGGTCGGCTCCTCAACTATAGGATCACTATAGAATGTGAGAGCACGCTATTTCATCCGTGATGTGATCTTATAATTGTTGTAGAAAAACAAATTATATCGTTTGTACAAAGCAAGTGGAACATTTTTGTTGCAAGTTTATCATTGCTGTTACTAGGACCAAATTGATGAATCTCAAATTATTCATGTTTTTGAAGTCCCTTATGGTCACAAAGTTGCATTCTCAGTGTGATCGAAAGAAAGTTAGAATGGATGGATGAATTATCATTATCACATATCTCCTGTAATACATTATCAGATCAATATAAGTTTGTGATGAACAAGGGAATGAAAACAAATTTTTGCTCCTAATAATATAATCTATTACAGGATATCACATCCATCATGGCTGAAAAATGTAAAGAGTTGGTATACAACATACATATAAGTTGGGACTTGGCGAAAACATTATTCAAGTTTTTCTTTTTGTTCAATTTAGAATTCACTGGCAACATAAAACCGGAACAATTTTGTGTAAGAAACGAAAATGTTGTTTTTTCTTGAATTTGTCGGTAACAGAGTACACCAGAAAATAATTTGAGTTACTGTGAAAAGCCAAAATTTGGTTCAAGGTACAAGTTGGATCTTTTTTAAATGAGAGCTTTACCTATTCGAGTGCCCGGTTTTTGCAAAGGGCTATATATTGAATGTATTCAAAAATAACTGTAGTTTGGAAATGATATGCTCAAACTGATTCCATATAACATACATCCATTCTATCTCATATTTCAATTTGTGCGAGTTATCATATCATCGCTTCACTTATTCAGTTTGTGGATAGATGAACATTGACTCTGTTGTCGCAACTGTGTGAAAACATTTCTTGAAGTCGGGAAGCCGGCCGCACCTCAAGTTCCCTGATCGAACTTATGGTCAAATTGTATAATATGAATCAATCTAGAATATTGTGGTCAATGAGGTGACAGACTTTATAAATCTAGAACTCTGCTTCAAGTGTCGGAAAAAGGTTAATATTGTTCATTTTTGTTAGGATCAACTTCCCTGTTAGATCTTATGATTGAAACTAGTACCAATTGATAGTGAAGGTCAAATGCCTCAGGAAGGGAAAGGAGAAGAATAGACAAGGATAATATTATGTGGTGGCAAAATTAGGCTGGTAGCATTTTGAACAATTTTGCATTTCATATTTAATCTTTGATGAAAGATATAACACCGTTTTTCTCGAAAACATGAGAAAAATCTAATGTGAACACCACATGTCTTACTTGTGCATCTTTTGACTCAATAATTAACAGTTGATACTAATATTGACTCTAGGCAAAATCGACTCCAACCAAAATTTGAGATGATAATTCAATCATTCAGATGCTACAGTTTATTGATGGTCAGTTGTACCGCTCTAACTCAAATTTTAAACTTCACTTATACAAAAAATGTCGAATCGAATTGAGGACAACAATGTTCATGTCACATTCAATTTTCAAATTTTGATACGATATTGTTGAGTTAGGTGGCACCTAAAATCTAAGTGACAGCGGTGCAACTGGCCATGGAACGCTTTAGCAGTCTCAAATACCAAATTTCATCATTCTACGGCCTAAGTCTCGAATTTATGCGAAAACTTGAGAAAGATTGTCAGATAAAGCTTACTTCCAGCTAATAGATTGTTATAAAAATATTAAGTTATCATTCGAATGCTACAATTTCTTTAAATACAAAATTTCAAGATTCTACGGCTGATTGTTCTGGATTTATATGAGAAATCGAAAACGTGCTTAGTAAACTGCACTCCTGTTTAATCCGACTGCAGTCATAATGCAAGGTGTACAATTAGGTTTTATAGAAGTGTTTGATACGAAATTTCAATACTCCACGCCTGATTGTTTTGAATCAATACAAGAAACTCGAATAGACTGTGCAATTTCAGCACAGTCAATAAATATTAAAATAGAAAATAAACATTAAGATGCATCAGGAAAATTCAAAAAAAATTCCAAGTACAGTGCATTTGCGGTACAGACGATTGCAACCATAATAGGGGCTGCAAAACTAGATTTTGGACCAGTCTCAAATACAAAATTCAACTATATAGATACATACATTCATACGTACGTACCGAAGTCAAGCCAAAAATAGTCAAAATGCATTTAGGGATGCTCAAAACGAATGTTTCCATCAAAATCTCGAAATGTGATTCTGGCGGTTCAACAATACTACTTATTTATACTTTGTACAAGTGAGTTAAAAGGGATTCACTTGGATTACTTCGATACTTATTGAATGTTCATTATTTCATATAATAAGTAGTATCTGACTTTGTGCACCATATTGCAACACGAACAGCGAAGGAAATTCTTAGGGATATACGATATGGAAGACTCCCGACTTTCAAAATTATACGTTTACCAATTTGCATTGTGGAAAAACTAATCAGAGAATGTAGTTGTGCATAGTTCAACAAAATCCATTCTCAACGCTCGAACTTTTCGCCTTTAGATTGATATATAAGATATGAAGAATGAATACTGATATACGACATGCTCCCAGCCACTTTGAAGAATAGGAGTCAAATATTTGGACAATTTTGGTCGTAGATTAATTTTATGCCCACATAATTGTTGTATTTATCATCAGTTACAGTTTTGCTTCAGAAGTTTATGTGCGATGTGCTATAAATCAATTTTGTAGGCGATTATAATGGAAAAGGTATTTCTATGGCCCTTTTTGTTACCATGGAGTTTTACTTACTTGTACACATCTATATAAATTCACTATTTGCACGATTGGGCGTATTCATATGTTCACCGGCTCTCCATTCAAGGTGGTATGTTGATTTTATTGGCGAACTGTGATTACTATGGTTATGCTGACTTACCGCCCATGAGCAAAAGCGGTATGTGAAAAATTGTGGACTTCCACAGAAAGTATGAATTTATTTATCGTTATTTATGATTGAATATTCACAATAAAATGTCAAACTTGACAGCTGACAGCGAGTGCGCTATGAGTGGTTACTCAATGTGAAAGACAATATTAGGACTCATATTAGGGATAGGTCATCCAATCGTGCAAAAAATTTTTTAAGCATCACTGTGAATAATTACAGGACCGATTTCGCTCAATATTTGCAAACCTCGCCAAGGCTCGGCCTTTAAACATATATTCTCAATCGGTAAACCGTACTTACTGACCTTAATACTTGAATAACTATTTTGGGACTGATCTGTCCAATATTACTTTTGGCCAAGTCAAGATATGCATGAAAACATCTTGCGAAAGTCTGAATGTTTTCGTGCATATCTTGACTTGGCCATTCGGAAAACTTATGCCACTCGTTTTTACGAGATACTTATGATATCAACTTTCATATGGCCAAACGGCCGAAACGAGAAAAACGTGAAAAATTGATATATTTTTTGCATAATCGAGCCCTCATTCCAAACCCTTGGCCAAGTGGATCACCTTTGCCTATCGTTTTTCGCTGACTCTTTTTTCCTTAAATTTCATCTCGTAAGCATGGCAGAAACGAGAAAATCAGGATTTTTCATGAAAATTTGAAATTGATTATTATTATGTTGGCCACACGGTCCAGCTTCAATCTTCGCATTATTATACTCTTAATATACATACTTATCAAAACTCTTGAAGGCAGAGAAAACAAAATAGGGCACTCAAATCTTCGACTATCTGACGGTCTATGAGGTCCAATTTTCGCCGAAATATGTATCATATCCTTCCGTCAATCTCTATAGATCTTGCAATTAGAGAAGTAGATACGCATTTTGAGACAATAAAATAAGACAATTTCAATGGCAACTAAGATAAACATTTGCAATGTTTCAGAAACGAATGAATAAAATTTAGTAATTTCAAATTCTTTCGTGATGATCGCCTAGAAAAACGAAATATTCTGATACTCTCTTCTGGTCTCAGCTGGCGTTTCGGCCGTGAACCACAAATTCGACCAAAAAAGATCACCTCCATGCTCTTGATACACTAATTCCTTTTTTGTATCTTCCATATAATTCCTATTTTGTATCTTCCATCTAACACGATCGATTCATAATGGTGAAGTAAGTTTTCTCTCAGGTATTCATAAGGATATGTATGAAGACTACTCGTTAGACTGGTATTTATTATTGAAGTACTAAGATGAGGCATCTTATGAAAGCAACAAATAATAACTCAGTACACAGATAAAGTTTCATTCAGTTGCTTGAAACTCCATTACTGTTTCTATCCAAATTTCATTCCAACCAAAAGTTTCTGTAGAGAAGATTTCCCGGCATTTCAATAATTTAAATTGACGATTATTGATTGAACTGATTACGCATACTTGAATTAGGGTAGCAACACTAGTTTAAATATTTTGAATGTTGAGAGGAAAGTCGGTAATATGATAATAATTGTAGACAAATATTTTATCCGCTAGAGCTGAATCCAAGGGTAGAACTTTAAGACATGTACCAAGTAGTATAGGGTATTTGATAAGGTGAGTAGGAATTATTCCTTACCAGAGCCAGATTATGCATAAAGCCCGATAGGCACGGGTTCACGGACCTTGGCTTAAGGAGGCCTTAACTTTGAGGATTTTACAAGCATTTGAGTCACCAGCTCATGGATCTCATTGAATTACGACCTATGAGCTTCAATGAGTCTTGATCTGGCATTTGTGTTGATTAAGAGAGGACATAGATATGATAATTTCACAGTGAAAAGTATCTGAACTAAGATTGTGAAGAATTCAATACTCTTCCAAGAAGTTATGAGATTTTTTTGTGTGCCTTACGGCTCTCAGGATATTGCAAGAATACTTTGTACTTTTTTTTAACAATATGATGACCCAATGAGGGGGGGTTTTCAGCTCCCAGAATTAAGATTTATATTCACACTGACCCTCATCACACATTTATAGAAAAGTCTTGAGCAAAATGCAAGTTTAGACCAAAATTTTGTCACATTTCCATAGAGCAATTATTATCACAATTCATATGACATCCGTAAGTCCTTCCTGATAAATTATCATTCACATACTTCCATTCATTGAATCTACTAACAGTTCACGGACATGGCAGATACATTTTACTTCAGAACTTGAAAATAGCAATTAACAATCAAAAATCAATATTTTTTCGCAAAATCTTCCAATTTACTATGAGTTCTCTATCAACCAATGACATATTACTATTCTATGAAGATGTCTTGAGTATCAACCCATTTCAAAACTTGAATAATGTAATTCTACGCAAAACTTTGGATATATCGCTTCACATGTGTCATCGAAAGAACATTCTACGCAAGAGAGGTGCTTATCGGACAGTAAAAACTAAATCTGGCAACAAGGAGGACGCCACATCAATCATGAAGTGAAAGCATATATATATAAATAGGACGCCACTATAAACGCAATATGTAACGTATATTATTGACGCCACATTGATGTTATGATGAAAGGAGGTCATATTGTATAGGAAATGGGAACTCTGTGAATATTGCATGAAATGAAATTTCTGTGTGAAATCTGAAAAGCCCATGAGAAATTATGTAATATACTTTGATCAGATCTCAACTATACGCGTTCCTTTCAGTAGACGCCAAAATGAACATCTTTGTAAGGACGTCAAATTGATAGGGTGATTTATATATATATATATATATATATATATATATATATATATATATATATATATATATATATATATATATATATATATATATATATATATATATATAAATCCTCATATCATTTTGGCGTCCTAATATTTCGCGTTTGCATTTAATCTGGCGTCCATTGTAAATTGGAGTCCGTATATCGGACGCCACTTTAGAATTGCTTCAAAAATTTTTCCTGGCTTGTTCCCGACCTCTAGAGGCTGAATTCAAAATTTCATTTTGACGCCAAAATGATAGGGAAATGAAAATTTTCGTATATTTTTAGTTCCGAAAAAATCCGCTCCAATTTTTAGTGGCGTCAAAAATATACGTGTATATTCCCACTTCATATATTTCGTCATCATACTGGCGTCCAGAAACTTGACAACACTGTCGCAGAACATCGATCGATAATGTAACAGATGCTTGCGCTTCTGACATGGAATTTGTTGGGAGTATGGCTTGAATTTTGGAATTTCATTTCTTATGTATGTCATAACATAATATTTCTACCAATATTTTATTGCAGACTGAAGTATTATAGTACAGTTACTTGATGTCAGAAATTATTCTTGCTTAGAAGTAATTCTTTATCAACTTAAAATTTGAGCAGTCAATTTGAAATATTAGGAAAAAACAGTTGAGTACTGACTCAAGTATGAGGGGTAAGTGAGCAAATTCATGTATCTCTTTCTAATAGTTCAAGAGCCGACCGCACCTCAACGTTCCTAGTCAGATTTAGGGCCGAATTGAATATAAATTGATCAAACATATAGTAGTCGTTAGGATGTCACCTTTATAAATCCAGGATCTAGTCCTAAGGATCGAAAAAAGGCCATATCCGGTCAATAAGTTCGTGGTTAATCTGAAACTAGTATCAATCGATTGCAGAGGTCAAGTACTTTAGGACAAAACCAGGATACTATAGTACAGTTAAAATTATTTGGCGATAAGTATCTCAGCGCAAGAGGATTAAAGAGATTTATGGGGCTATATTTACCAGGGTAGTATTCATAATATATTTTTCACGTGAGATTTTCATAAAATGATAAAAATTATGATGAAAAGAGGAGAAATTTTGCAGGAAACCAAATATTCTATTACAATATAATACAAAAAAATTTTGAATTGATTTGAAAATTTACACTTGTTTGTTCCAATAAATTTTATATAATATCATCACATATTTTTCGGTTTTTAGAAAAGCTACTCAAATTGAACTACATTTGAAACTATTTGTTTTGCATCGCCTGATGAATGTTTGCAGTTTTGATTCGCAATTGTGGTGCTTTCTTCGAAATTTTACTTCTCAGGTTGTAACATTTCTAATGTTCTTTGCGCCAATACTGTTGAACTAATGAATTTAGTATCTAGAACAACTAAAATCATATTTACAAAATTTTCCCAATTAATAGTCTTCTAAGAATTGACTTTAATGAAAATATACCGTTGAAATGACCAAAATCCAATCCCAAGAAAGAAAATGAAAAAATTAATTTATTCCGCTCCTGAACACAAGTAGACTCAATACCTGCTGAGTTGAGCCAGCCCTTATCATTAGCGAGTCAAGTCAATCGCCAAATAATTTTAACTACACTATACCTCTGTTCTATTCAAAACAGAGGAAAAAGCACAACAATCATAAGGGAAGTTCTAAACGACAGGGCAGAGAGAGTGATACCTTGGTTTTTTCTCGGAGTATCCGACCTTCGCTACTAACAAGTACCAGTTTTAATTATAAGTTCTATCAGAGAAGTTGACTCTGACGAAAATTGACCGGAAGTAGCCTTTCTCTGACGCTTAGGACAAGATTCCAGATTTAAAAAGTCTGTCGCCCAATTGACCACTATATTTTTGATTGATTCATATAAAATTTGACCGTAAGTTCGATTAGAGAACATGAGGTGCGGTCGGCTCCTCATTTATAGGATCACTATAGAATGTGAGAACTCGCTATTTCATCCGTGATGTGGTCTTATAATTGTTGTAGAAAAACAAATTATATCGTTTGTACAAAGCAAGTGGAACATTTTTGTTGCAAGTTCATCATTGCTGTTACTAGGACCAAATTGATGAATCTCAAATTATTCATGTTTTTGAAGTCCCTGATGGTCACAAAGTTGCATTCTCAGTGTGATCGAAAGAAAGTTAGAATGGATGGATGAATTATCATTATTACATATCTCCTGTAATAAATTATAAGATTAATATAAGCTTTTGATATACAAGGGAATGAAAACTAATTTTTGCTCCTAACAATATAATGTATAGCAGGATATCACATCCATCATGGCTGAAAAATGTAAACAGTTGGTATACAACATACATATAAGTTGGGACTTGGCGAAAACATTATTTAAGTTTTTCTTTTTGTTCAATTTAGAATTCACTGGCAACATGAAACCGGAACAATTTTGTGTGAGAAACGAAAATGTTGCCTTATTTTTCTTGAATCTGTCGGTAACAGAGTACACCAGAAGATAATTTGAGTTACTGTGAAAAGTCACAATTTGGTTCAAGGTACAAGTTGAATTTTTTTCAAATGAGAGCTTTAACTATTCGAGTGCTCGGTTTTTGCAAAATGCTATATATTGAATGTATTCAACAATAACTGTAGTTTGGAAATGATATGCTCAAACTGATTCCATATAACATACATCCATTCTATCTCATATTTCAATTTGTGCGAGTTATCATATCATCGCTTCTCTTATTCAGTTTGTGGATAGATGAACATTGACTCTGCTCTCGCAACTGTGTGAAGATATTTCTTGAAGTCGGGGAGCCGGTCGCACCTCAAGTTCCCTGATCGAACTTATGGTCAAATTGTATAATATGAATCAATCGAGAATATTGTAGTTAATGAGGTGACAGATTTTATTAATCTAGAATTCTGCTTCAAGTGTCGGATCATTTTTGTTAGGATCAACTTCCCTGTTAGATCTTATGATTAAAACTAGTACCAAACTTGAGAAAGATTGTCAGATAAAGCTTACTTCCAGCTAATGGATTGTTATGAAAATATTAAGTTATTATTCGAATGCTACAATTTCTTTAGATACAAAATTTCAAGATTCTACGGCTGATTGTTCTGGATTTATATAAAAATTCGAAAACGTGCTTAGTAAACTGCACTCCTGTTTAATCCGTCTGCAGTTATAATGCAAGGTGTACAATTAGGTTTTATAGAAGTGTTTGATACGAAATTTCAATACTCCATGCCTGATTGTTTTGAATTAATACAAGAAACTCGAATAGACTGTGCAATTTTAGCACAGCCAATTAATATTAAAATAGAAAATAACTATTAAGATGCCTCAGGAAAATTCCAAATAAAATTCCAAGTACAGTGCATTTGCGGTACAGACGATTGCAACCATGATAGGGGCTGCAAAACTAGACTTTGGACCAGTCTCAAATACGTAATTCAACTATATAGATACATACATTCATACGTACGTACCGAAGTCAAGCCGAAAATAGTCAAAATGCATTTAGGGATGCTCGAAACGAGAATTTCCATCAAAATCTCGAAATATGATTCTGGCGGTTCAACAATACTACTTATTTATACTTTGTACAAGTGAGTTAAAAGAGATTCACTTGGATTACTTCGATACTTATTGAATGTTCATTATTTCATATAATAAGTAGTATCTGACTTTGTGCACCATATTGCAACACGAACAGCGAAGGAAATTCTTAGGGATATACGATATGGAAGACTCCCGACTTTCAAAATTATACGTTTACCAATTTGCATTGTGGAAAAACTAATCAGAGAATGTAGTTGTGCATAGTTCAACAAAATCCATTCTCAACGCTCGAACTTTTCGCCTTTAGATTGATATATAAGATATGAAGAATGAATACTGATATACGACATGCTCCCAGCCACTTTGAAGAATAGGAGTCAAATATTTGGACAATTTTGGTCGTAGATTAATTTTATGCCCACATAATTGTTGTATTTATCATCAGTTACAGTTTTGCTTCAGAAGTTTATGTGCGATGTGCTATAAAACAATTTAGTAGGCGATTATAACGGAAAAAGTATTTCTATGGCCCTTTTTGTTACCATGGAGTTTTACTTACTTGTACACATCTATCTAGATTCACTATTTGCACGATTGGGCGTATTCATATGTCTACCGGCTCTTTATTCAAGGTGGTATGTTGATTTTACCGGCAAACTGTGATTACTATGGTTATGCTGAGTTACCTCCCATGAGCAAAAGCGGTAAGTGAAAAATTGTGGACTTCCACAGAAAGTAAAAATTTATTTATCGTTATTTATGATTGAGTATTCACAATAAAATGTCAAACTTGACAGCTGACAGCGAGTGCGCTATGAGTGGTTACTCAATTTGAAAGAGAATATTAGGATTCATATTTGGGGTGGGTCTTCCAATCGTGCAAAAAATTTTTCAAGCATCACTGTCAATAATTACAGGACCGATTTTGCTCAATATTTGCAAACCTCACCAAGGCTTGGCCTCCAAACAATTATTCTCAATCGGTAAACCGTACTTACTGACCTTAATACTTGAATAACTATTTTGGGACTGATCTGTCCAATATTACTTACCTCTATGGGCAGTTTGATGAAGTCTTAGAAACAATTTTCGCCGAAATATGTATCATATCCTTCCGTCAATCTCTATAGATCTTGCAATTAGAGAAGTAGATACGCATTTTCAGACAATAAAATAAGACAATTTCAATGGCAACTAAGATGAACATTTGCAATGTTTCAGAAACGAATGAATAAAATTTAGTGATTTTAAATTCTCTCGTGATGATCGCCCAAAAAAACGAAATATTCTGATACTCTCTTCTGGTCTCAGCTGGCGTTTCGGCCGTGAACCACGAATTAGACCAAAAAAGATCACCTCCATGGTCTTGATACACTAATTCCTTTTTTGTATCTTCCATCTAACAGAATCGATTCATAATGGTGAAGTGAGTTTTCTCTCAGGTATTCATAAGGATATGTATGAAGACTACTCGATAGACTGGTATTTATTTATTGAAGTACTAAGATGAGGCATGTTATGAAAGCAACAAATAATAACTCAGTACACAGATAAAGTTTCATTTAGTTGCCTGAAACTCTATTACTGTTGCTATCAAAATTTCATTCCCAACCAAAAGTTTCTGTAGGGAAGATTTCCCAGTATTTCAATAATTTAAATTGACGATTATTGATTGAACTGATTACGCATACTTGAATTAGGGTAGCAACACTAGTTTAAATATTTTGAATGTTGAGAGGAAAGTCGGTAATATGATAATAATTGTAGACAAATATTTTATCCGCTAGAGCTGAATCCAAGGGTAGAACTTTAAGACATGTACCAAGTAGTATAGGGTATTTGATAAGGTGAGTAGGAAGTATTCCTTACCAGAGCCAGATTATGCATAAAGCCCGATAGGCACGGGTTCACGGACCTTGGCTTAAGGAGGCCTTAACTTTGAGGATTTTACAAGCATTTGAGTCACCAGCTCATGGATCTCATTGAATTACGACCTATGAGCTTCAATGAGTCTTGATCTGGCATTTGTGTTGATTAAGAGAGGACATAGATATGATAATTTCACAGTGAAAAGTATCTGAACTAAGATTGTGAAGAATTCAATACTCTTCCAAGAAGTTATGAGATTTTTTTGTGTGCCTTACGGCTCTCAGGATATTGCAAGAATACTTTGTACTTTTTTTTAACAATATGATTACCCAATGAGGGGGGGTTTTCAGCTCCCAGAATTAAGATTTATATTCACACTGACCCTCATCACACATTTATAGAAAAGTCTTGAGCAAAATGCAAGTTTAGACCAAAATTTTGTCACATTTCCATAGAGCAATTATTATCACAATTTATATGACCTCCATAAGTCCTTCCTGATAAATTATCCTTCACATACTTCCATTCATGGAATCTACCAACAGTTCACGGACATGGTAAATACATTTTACTTCAAAACTCAAAAATAGCAATTATCAATCAAAAATCCATATTTTTTCGCAGAATCTTTCAATTTACTATGAGTTCTCTATCAACCAATGACATATTACTACTCTATGAAGATGTCTTAAGTATCAATCCATTTCAAAACGTGAATAATGTAATTCTACGCAAACCTTCGAATATATCGCTTCACATGTGTCATCGATAGAACATTCTACGCAAGAGAGGTGCTATATATATATATATATATATATATATATATATATATATATATATATATATATATATATATATATATATATATATATATATATATATATATATATATATATATATATATATATATATATATATATATATATATATATAAATCACCCTATCAATTTGACGTCCTTACAGAGATGTTCATTTTGGCGTTAATTCATTAATTCTGGGAGCTGAAAACCTCCCCTCATTAGGTCATCATATTGTTAAAAAAAGTACAAAGTATTCTTGCAATATCCTAAGAGCCGTAAGGCACACAAAAAAATCTCATAACTTCTTGGAAGAGTATTGAATTCTTCACAATCTTAGTTCAGATACTTTTCACTGTGAAATTATCATGTCTACGTCCTCTCTTAATCAACACAAATGCCGGATCAAGACTCATCGAGGCTCATAGGTCGTAATTCAATGAGATCCATGAGCTGGTGACTCAAATGCTTGTGAAGTCCTCAAAGTTAAGGCCTCCTCAAGCCAAGGTCCGTGAACCCGTGCCTATCGGGCTTTATGCATAATCTGGCTCTGGTAAGAAATACTTCCTACTCACCTTATCAAATACCCTATACTACTTGGTACATGTCTTAGAGTTCTTCCCTTGGATTCAGCTCTAGCGGATAAAATATTTGTCTACAATTATTATCATATTACCGACTTTCCTCTCAACATTCAAAATATTTAAACTAGTGTTGCTACCCTAATTCAAGTATGCGTTATCATTTCAATCAATAATCGTCAATTTAAATTATTGAAATGCTGGGAAATCTTCCCTACAGAAACTTTTGGTTGGGAATGAAATTTGGATAGCAACAGTAATGGAGTTTCAGGCAACTAAATGAAACTTTATCTGTGTACTGAGTTATTATTTGTTGCTTTCATAAGATGCCTGATCTTAGTACTTCAATAATAAATACCAGTCTATCGAGTAGTCTTCATACACATCCTCATGAATACCTGAGAGGAAACTCACTTCACCATTATGAATCGATCCTGTTAGATGGAAGATACAAAATAGGAATTATATGGAATATACAAAAAATAAATTAGTGTATTAAGACCATGAAGGTGATCTTCTTTGGTCGAATTTGTGGTTCACGGCCGAAATGCCAGCTGAGACCAGAAGAGAGTATCAGAATATTTCGGTTTTTTAGGCGATCATCACGAAAGAATTTAAAATCACTAAATTTTATTCATTCGATCCTGAAACATTGCAAATGTTTATCTTAGTTGCCATTGAAATTGTCTTATTTTATTGTCTGAAAATGCGTATCTACTTCTCTAATTGCAAGATCTATAGAGATTGACGGAAGGATATGATACATATTTTGGCGAAAATTGCTTCTAAGACTTCATCAAGCTGCCTATAGAGGTGGGTGTGAAGTGTTAATCAAGTAGTTTTCATAGATCAGTCCCAAAAAAGTAGTATTGGACAGATCAGTCTCAAAATAGTTATTCAAGTATTAAGGTCAGTAAGTACGGTTTACCGATTGAGAATAATTGTTTGGAGGCCGAGCCTTGGCGAGGTTTGCAAATATTGAGAGAAATCGTTCCTGTAATTATTCACAGTGATGCTTAAAAAATTTTTTGCACGATTGGAAGACCTACCCCAAATATGAGTCCTAATATTCTCTTTCAAATTGAGTAACCACTCATAGCGCACTCGCTGTCAGCTGTCAAGTTTGACATTTTATTGTGAATATTCAATCATAAATAACGATAAATAAATTCATACTTTCTGTGGAAGTCCACAATTTTTCACTTATTGCTTTTGCTCATGGGCGGTAAGTCAGCATAACCATAGTAATCACAGTTTGCCGGTAAAATCAACATACCACCTTGAATGAAGAGCCGGTAGACATATGAATACGCCCAATCGTGCAAATAGTGAATTTAGATAGATGTGTACAAGTAAGTAAAACTCCATGGTAACAAAAAGGGCCATAGAAATACTTTTTCCGTAAAAATTAGTTTTTCCACAATGCAAATTGGTAAACGTATAATTTTGAAAGTCGGGAGTCTTCCATATTGTATATCCCCAAGAATTTCCTTCGCTGTTCGTGTTGCAATATGGTGCACAAAGTCAGATACTACTTATAATATGAAATAATGAACATTCAATAAATATCGAAGTAATCCAAGTGAATCTCTTTTAACTCACTTGTACAAAGTATAAATAAGTAGTATTGTTGAACCGCTAGAATCACAATTCGAGATTTTGATGGAAATTCTCGTTTTGAGCATCCCTAAATGCATTATGACTATTTTCGGCTTGATTTCGGTACTTACGTATGATCGTATGTATCTATATAGTAGAATTTTGTATTTGAGACTAATCCTAAGTCTAGTTTTGCAGCCCCTATTATGATTGCAATCGTCTGTACCGCAAATGCACTGTACTTGGAATTTTTTTTGAATTTACCTGATGCATCTCAATGGCTATTTTCTATTTTAATATTAATTGGCTGTGCTGAAATTGCACAGTCTATCCGAGTTTCTTGTATTAATTCAAAACAATCAGGCGTGGAGTATTGAAATTTCGTATCAAACACTTCTATGAAACCTAATTGTACACCTTGCATTATGACTGCAGTCGGATTAAACAGGAGTGCAGTTTACTAAGCACGTTTTCGAATTTTCATATAAATCCAGAACAATCAGCCGTAGAATCTTGAAATTTTGTATTTAAAGAAATTGTAGCATTCGAATAATAACTTAATATTTTCATAACAATCTATTAGCTGGAAGTAAGCTTTATCTGACAATCTTTCTCAAGTTTTCGCATAAATTCGAGACTTAGGCCGTAGAATGATGAAATTTGGTATTTGAGACTGCTAAAGCGTTCCATGGCCAGTTGCACCGCTGTCACTTAAATTTTAGGTGCCACCTAATTCAACAATATCGTATCAAAATTTGAAAATTGAATGTGACATGAACATTGCTGTCCTTATTTCGATTCGAAATTTTTTGTATAAGTGAAGTTTAAAATTTGAGTTAGAGCGGTACAACTGACCATTAATGAACTGTAGCATCTGAGTGATTGAATTATCATCTCAAATTTTGGTTGGAGTCGATTTTGCCTAGAGTCAATATTAGTATCAACTGTTAATTATTGAGTCAAAAGATGTACAAGTAAGACGTGTGGTGTTCACATTAGATTTTTTTCATGTTTTCGAGCAAAGCGGTGATATATCTTTCATCGAAGAATAAATACGGAATACAAAATTGTTCAAAATGCTACCAGCCTAATTTTGCCACCACATAATATTATCCTTGTCTATTCTTCTCCTTTCCCTTCCGAACGGAGCAGGGGGTAGCACCATGGTTTTTTCCTAAGGCATTTGACCTCCACTATCAATTTGTACTAGTTTCAATCATAAGATCTAACAGGGAAGTTGATCCTAACAAAAATGAACAATAGTAACCTTTTTCCGACTTGAAGCAGAATTCTAGATTTATAAGGTCTGTCACCTCATTGATCACAATATTCTCGATTGATTCATATTATACAATTTGACCATAAGTTCGATCAGGGAACTTGAGGTGCGGCCGGCTCCCCGACTTCAAGAAATGTTTTACACAGTTGCGACAACAGAGTCAATGTTCATCTATCCACAAACTGAATAAGAGATGCGATGATATGATAACTCGCACAAATTGAAATATGAGATAGAATGGATATATGTTATATGGAATCAGTTTGAGCATATCATTTCCAAACTACAGTTATTGTTGAATACATTCAATATATAGCCTTTTGCGAAAACCGGGCACTCGAATATTTAAATCTCTCATTTTTCACAGTAACTCGAATTATCTTCTGATGTCCTCTGTTACCGACAGATTCAAGAAGAATAAAGCAGCATTTTTGTTTCTTACACAAAATTGTTTCGGTATCATGTTGCCAGTGAATTCTAAATTGAACAAAAAGAAAAACTCAAATAATGTTTTCGCCAAGTTCCAACTTATATGTATGTTGTATACCAACTCTTCACATTTTTCAGCCATGATGGATGTGATATCCTGTAATAGATTATATTATTAGGAGCATAAATTAGTTTTCATTCCCTTGTATATCACAAGCTTATATTAATCTTATAATGTATTACAGGAGATATGTGATAATGATAATTCATCCATCCATTCTAACTTTCTTTCGAACACATTGAGAGTGCAACTTTGTGACCATCAGGGACTTCAAAAACATGAATAATTTGAGATTCATCAATTTGGTCCTAGTAACTGCAATGATGAACTTGCAACAAAAATGTTCCACTTGCTTTGTACAAACGATATGATTTGTTTTTCTACAACAATTATAAGACCACATCACGGATGAAATAGCCAGTTCTCACATTCCACAGTGATCCTATAGTTAAGGAGCCGACCGAGTGCCTGGTTCTTGCAAAGGGCTATATATTGAATGTATTCAACAATAACTGCAGTTTGGAAATGATATGCTCAAACTGATTCCATATAACATACATCCATTCTATCTCATATTCCAATTTCTGCGAGTTATCATATCATCGCATCTCTTATTCAGTTTGTGGATAGATGAACATTGACTCTGTTGTCGCAACTGTGTGAAAACATTTCTTGAAGTCGGGGAGCCGGCCGCACCTCAAGTTCCCTAATCGAACTTACGGTCAAATTTTATATGAATCAATCAAAAATATAGTGATCAATTGGGTGACAGACTTTTTAAATCTGGAATCTTGTCCTAAGCGTCAGAAAAAGGCTACTTCCGGTCAATTTTCGTCAGAGTCAACTTCTCTGATAGAACTTATAATTAAAACTGGTACTTGTTAGTAGCGAAGGTCGGATACTCCGAGAAAAAACCAAGGTATCACCCTCTGCCCTGTCGTTTAGAACTTCCCTTATGATTGTTGTGCTTTTTCCTCTGTTTTGAATAGAACAGAGGTAGTATCCTGGTTTTGTCCTTGAGTACTTGACCTCTGCAATCGATTGATACTAGTTTCAGATTAACCACGAACTTATTGACCGGATATGGCCTTTTTTCGATCCTTAGGACTAGATCCTGGATTTATAAAGGTGACATCCTAATGACTACTATATCTTCGATCAATTCATATACAATTTGGCCCTAAATCTGACTAGGAACGTTAAGGTGCGGTCGGCTCTTGAACTATTAGAAATGGGTACATGAATTTGCTCACTTACTCCTCATACATGAGTCAGTACTCAACTGTTTTTTCCTAATATTTCAAATTGACTGCTCAAATTTCAAGTTGATAAAGAATTGCTTCTAAGCAAGAATAATTTCTGACATCAAGTAATTGTACTATAATACTTCAGTCTGCAATAAAATATTGGTAGAAATATTATGTTTTGACATACATAAGAAATGCAATTCCAAATTCAAGCCATACTCCCAACAAATTCCATGTCAGAAGCGCAAGCATCTGTTTCATTATCGATCGATGTTCTGCGACAGTGTTGTCAAGTTTCTGGACGCCAGTATGATGGCGAAATATATGAAGTGGGAATATACACGTATATTTTTGACGCCACTAAAAATTGGGGCGGAGTTTTTCGGAACTAAAAATATACGAAAATTTTCATATCATTTTGGCGTCAAAATGAAATTTTGAATTCAGCCTCTAGAGGTCGGGAACAAGCCAGGAAAAAATTTTAAAGCAATTCCAAAGTGGCGTCCGATATACGAACTCCAATTTACAATGGACGCCAGATTAAATGCAAACGCGCAATATTAGGACGCCAAAATGATATGAGGATTTATATATATATATATATATATATATATATATATATATATATATATATATATATATATATATATATATATATATATATACAGGGTGTAACAGAAATAAGTACATTAATTTTAACCAGTGATAGAACCCGTCAAGCATAACAATTTTTCTTAATAACTTTTTCTAGAATTCTCATCTTTTTTTAGCATTTTTCAACCCCTATAATTTAACGAGTCGTTCAGGTGCCTAATTATTGGATCCAGTAGCAGTTACAACCCTGGTTACAACGAAACAATTGATTTCGTCATATGTGAGCTATCAATTCCAGATCTATTCCTTCAAATAAATTTTGGAAAAAATCATCTGATTATTATTGTCACAAAAGTTAAAACCTGTGAAAATGTCAAGCTCTTCTATCTGTGATTTCGCAGGCAGTGTAAGATTAGTTCGGCGAATTTATTTGGAACGATTTCAGAAATGTCATTTTTCACTAAAAATTGAATTATTGTGGTTATGCTCATGTATTTTATGTCAAAATATTGTGCACTTATACATAATGATGAAAATACTATGAGATATTGAGAACTTATCGTTTACCTGGAACGTAAAGCATCAGATGAAATGAATAAAATACATTAATTTATAAATGAAGTAGCTGTGAATTAGTTTTTTCTCATATTATTACAAACTTCACAGTCAGGTCGTTTCAATGAAGTATGCCTCGTAAATTGATCTGTTGAACAAATAGAATATTGTATCTCATATTTTAAAAAATATTTAAAATCAATTACCAAACTCAGTGTGATACATTTGTAGGTTAGGTTTTCTGTTTTTCAAGAATAAGTTCTTACAATTTTCACGGGAATATTTTCAGTTGAATTATTCATCAAATGAATTATTTTAGGATTGCATTCCATTTCATATTTCACCGTTCACTTCAAATAAATCGTTGAATGATTTTCTCTTTATGTTTGAGAGCCAACAGTAATGAAGTAAGCTGACACTTTTTAAGTTGATCGTAGATGGCAGCACAATCTGACCCACATTCTAACTGTGTTACAGGCTGTATTCAGACTATTCAAATCTGCTGATCCAAGTGCAATGAACTCGTGCTGACAATCTAATGCTCAAGAAATGTACCAACTATTTGAAAATATACGTAAAATTCCTAAATAGAAATAAAATTTCTCGACAGTAACATATAAATACGACCAATATATCAAATTGTAGGTTTCAGAGATAAATTTGATCTTTCTTGCAACATATACAAAAATAGAATTATATAGGTGAGCGAATATCAGTGTATTATTGAAATACTGTTATTCTTTCAGTTTCAAATGAATGATTGATAAGACTATGATGGTTTAAAGTTTCAAAATAATCATTTAAATCGACAGCTGCCATTCCTCCAACAAATGAGGAACATTCAGTTCTAACCATAGGCGCACTATGAAATTTTTGACCAAACTTTGATGAATTTTCACTCGATATCCAGGAGACTTGCAGAAAAAAGTTATCAAGGAAAATTGTAAGGCTTGAAGAGATCTATTGCAGGTTAAAATTAATGTACTTATTTCTGTTACACCCTGTATACATATATATATATATATATATATATATATATATATATATATATATATATATATATATATATATATATATATATATATATATATATATATATATATATATATATATATATATATATATCCGGATATCAATATGACGGCCTACGATGATCATGTAATTTGGCATCCACTGAAAGTATTGAGTATATTGGTAATTGTGTTGAAGTATACTCATCAACTTGGTGCCCTTGAATCCAGAGTGACTTATATTCAAATTCAAATTGGCTACATAAATTTCATACTATCATCAGTTTGACGGTATCAGAAAGTCGTTCAATGAGACGGTCAAATATACGATCTTGTTCATTTCCATGTTATTGTACGACCGATTATTACAAAACTCCTTCATTTTGACGGCCAGCAGCGTTGCCAAACTATTTCCGTATTCTATGGGAATATTCTGCTTGTAATGAGATACAGATACTGATTCTGCTGTCACAATGTGAGATAATGTCTGCAACTTGCGGAGGTTTTTAAATCTTCACTGATATTATAAACAGGAAAGATTTGTATTTTTGTTCATATTGCGAACTCAAGAAATGTTGAACCTATTTTGAAAACTAATCCACTAGTAGAATCCTATATTATCATTTTGTAACATAGACTATAATTTACTTTCAAAAAAGGAAGGAAAAATCAAATAATGTAATCCAAGAGGTAAAAAAATGACTAATAAAACTCCTCGCATTGCATGCGCTGCCATATAAATTTTTATCTCCTGTAATTCATTTTAATAAATACCGATGATGCAATTTATGCATAGATCTACATACTACTCAACAGATTATGACAGCTGAAGTTATATTTCAATTATCATTGAGTTACTCAAGCATCAAATGTAGTATCATTTTCCATAATTAACTTATATTATTCAACTTTGCTTCAAAGCTTCGAACAAAAATGTTGAATAATAAAGATTAACCATCCACGCGAAATCGGCACAAGCTGCTTTTCATTTATATTTTGACAAAAATTACTGAGTTTCAAATTCTGCGTCAAATTGAGTGGTCACTAAATTGGCTGTCAGAGCGCGGACGATTGCCAACTGAGCCAGTCCAGGTATAAATTTCTTATCATATTTGACATCTGCGCCAACACTTAAAACTAGGTAAAAATAAAAATGACCAACTGCACCAAAGGATTAATTCCCAGTACAAGCAGAATATGTGAGGTAAGGATTTTTCCTTATCTTAATTTTAATCTACAAACCTTATTTTTAACTATTGATAATTTACTATGTAATGACTTTCTGTGAATGTGCAACTCGTTGTTTTATTTTGAATTTGTTTTTTGTTGAGCTATAAACACTCCAAGAATGAAATACCTCATGCTCTGTCTTCACATTGTTGTACATTAATAATTTAACTTAGATATGATCATTTTATTTCTGTAAACATATGGTCTACGGATTTTTTTCAAATAAATTATTCTTGAAATCTATTGCAAAATTTATTCTCTCAGCAAATAAAATGGAGATGTAATCTAAATATTATTGAAACCTAATAAAGTCTCTCCTAGAGCCCTGCAGTGCAGTGGCCGTCGTTTGGCCTAAATGTCTATATTTTTGGGTAGGATTAAATATATGACCGGATTAAGAGATTTTCACTGGCGCAGATGGAATACGACCCAGAGCGCTATCCCATGAACAGAGCTACTTTTGAAACACATCCAAGAATTTGGCTCTCTAGTCACACCTCTCTATTTTACATTTTTTTGTGATTATACTATCTCCACCAAAAACTATTCACTTTATAATACGCGAATTCAAAATTGACTATGACAGAGACAAATGCTAATGTGGTCACAACATTGCAATAAGTAACGCGCTTGACTCATTTGATGTGTCGAATTAGACCGCCATCCGACCTGTCGCTTAACGTCTCATGTCATTATCAACACTGTGAATGAAATGATGTGATTCGTTTTATTAAAGCTTTGAAGAAGTTTACTCTTAGTTCAGGTATGCTGGGGCCACATCTACGCCTAATGCCATTGATTGACGCGTTGTTCAACAATAAACACATTTTCAATGACAATATATCAATTGTCACATAGACAACGCCTTGATTAATGGCATTAGAACGATTTTCATATAATTTCCATAAATTAAAACTATGAGTTTATCTTTATACAGTCCCTCTCATTTTTATAAGCATTATAATTATTGATGTGATTTCTGTTATCCGGCCCGCGGTGTTGCGCCTAATTTGCAGAATAATTTGATCTCTAGAACTTCTTATATTCAATGTTCTATTAAAATACTCTCTGCTTCTGTATGGAATTTCAAGATTAAGGCTTCATTATCAGAATAAATGCGACAAACCATGGCAATTTATAATCTTTCCACCAAAAAATTTTCAGAAAGATATGTGATGATGATATTTTGATATCAATCAGGATGAAGATGGAATAAACTTATGGAGCTGCAGTCAAATTCTGGAAGTTTTATTTTCTTAATACATTTGATTCGCTCAGGGACATCTTCAGGAGGAAACTAGTCAAGATTTGAAATATTGCAAAAATGCAATTGCGTAATAATCACACAAAAATGGCATACAATTTCCAAGTATTGAGTATTATCTTTTTTGTGTGCCTATAACTTGAACTATTATTCATTTCATACATGCATTTTAGATCTGTTAAACTGTTAGAAAACAACCACAGCACAATATAAGATAGTAATGGCTACTGCAGAAGTCTAAACAAATGGAGCATTTACTAATTTATATTGTGCTGTAATTGATTTATCATTCCATTGTTATATGTATTTATTACATTTTGTAATTTGAACTATTTCTTTCTGAAGATGACCCCGGACGGGCCGAACGTTGAGAAAAGACTATATTTCATTCACTGACTGCAACGTCAGTAGTATTTTTTTTTCCATCATCATATGCATCCTAGACTAGAAATTTTCTATAAAATGAATATGTTTTGATAGTTTCATTGTATGGAATGAGCTACGTGATTATTTACTTTTCATACTCAGGAAGAAACAAACGGGAATGAGATTTTGCTGTCATTTTCGTGACACTAGATGTAGTTTTACAGTTGAAAATTCACTGAGATTATACATGCTTATAATTCGAATGAGATTTCAATGTTGCCAAGTGAATGGTCGTCGGGTAGTCAGTAACATGTTGAGAGAGTATACCCAAAATTTATACGTTGAACAGCGCCGCTAACAGAGACGGAATTTCAGTGAACTAGAAATATACAGAAAATTTTTTCCGCACACAAATCGACGGCCAACTAAATTTCTTGGACCATCTTATATCTCATCGTAGAACACTTTAACAGTGTTAGTTATCTGACGGCCATATATGGCCGTCTGATGTACTCGGCCGTCGAAATGATGGCAAAATGACAATGTATGGCCGTCGGATAGATAACAGCATGTGGCTGTGGGACAAACAAAGAGAGAAATTAATCCCAAAAAACTAAGCCGCAAGAAAGGAAAGGAAAGAAGAGGTACGACGACCGAGCAAGAAAATGGATATGAGGATTTTTTGAATAGAAACATAAAAGTGAAAAATAAAAACAAAAAAGAATCAAAAAAGAGGAACAGGCGCAATGAAATAAAAATCAGTACATGGAATGTCCGTACGATGCTACAACCAGGGAAGATGCAAGAAATAGTATCAGAAATAGCAAGATATAACATTGACATAGCGGCAATACAAGAGACTCGATGGAAAGGAAAAGGAGTAATAGAGAAGAAAGACTTCATATTACAATACTCAGGAGATGAAAAACAAGGGCAATACGGCGTGGCTTTTTTAATAACGGGTAAATTAAAAGAGAAAGTGATAGAGTTTGAAGCAATAAATGAAAGATTAGCCTATGTGAGAATAGAAAAAACTCCTTTCAAGTTGTCAATAATAAACGTATACGCACCAACAGAAAACGCAAAGACAGAAACAAAAGAAAAATTCTATGAAAAATTAGAAGAGGAATTAGAAAAAGTACCAAAAGAAGACACGCTATTACTATTAGGAGATTTCAACGCTCAAATAGGAGAAGAAGATCATATAAAGCAGGTAGCAGGAAAATATACAATACATGAAAACACAAATGACAACGGTCAAAGACTATGTGATATAGCGGCAAGAAACAACATGATTATAAGTAGTACCAAACATAAACATCCAGAAATACATAAAATAACTTGGGTATCGCCAGACCAAGTAACCCAGACACAAATAGACCACGTACTAATCACAGGGAGAAAACAATCAGATATAACAGATGTAAGATCATACAGAGGAGCATGCGCGGATTCAGACCACTTTATGGTAATAGCAAGTCTTAAACAGAAAGTAAGGAGAAATCAGAAGGACAGAAGCAAGAAAACTAAATGGGACATAGAAAAACTTAGTAATGAAGACACAAGGAAGAAGTACGAAGAAGAAATAGAGAAGCACATCAAAGAAAAATATGAAGAAGAAGACAATGTAGAGAATAAGTGGCATAAGATACAAAACTGTATAAATCAAGCTGCAAAAAAATGGATAGGAGAAGAAAAACAAGAAAATAAAAAAAACATGGTTCAACAAAGAGTGCCAAGAAATAGTTTTAAAAAAGAAAAATGCAAGATTGAAGTGGATGAATACAAATAGGATAGAGGACAGAGAAGATTATAAAAAAATGAGGAAGAAATGTTGTAAAATTCTAAGAAAAAACAAGAGAGATTGGATAGACGATAAAATAACAGATATTGAAAAAGAAAGTATGAATAGAAATTCAAAACAATTCTATAAAAAAATAAATGAACAAAAAAGAACATACAAACCAAAAGTCTACTGTATAGAAGACGCAAAGGGCAACAAAACAGAAAACGATGAACAATATAAGAAAACATGGGTAGAATACTTCAAAACCCTGCTAACAGACCCGCAACAAAACGTGGATATTACAACACAAGATGAAATTGCGGACGAAGGAGTATCAGAAGAACCAACAGAAGAAGAAGTCAGAGAAATAATAAGAAGCAGGCGAAATGGGAAGACTCCAGGCAAAGATGGAATAAACACAGAACTAATAAAATATGGAGGAGATGAACTACACGAATATATATATATATAAACTTATAATAAAGGTGTGGAGAACAGAAAAAATGCCAAAGGATTGGGAAAGAGGACAAATAATCACAATTCACAAAAAAGGAGACCAACAAACATGCGGAAATTATAGAGGTATAACGCTACTGAACACGACATATAAAATAATGTCAACACTAATACAAAAGAGAGTCCAGAAAGAAACAGAAAACATAATAGGACAGCATCAGTGCGGATTCACGCAAGGCAGATCAACAACAGACGCTATACATACAGTTAAACAGATAATAGAAAAAGCACATGAATATAAAATGAACATAGACTTATTATTCATTGATTTCAAACAAGCGTTTGACTCCATCAAAAGAGAAAAACTTATGAAAGCCCTAGAAGAATTTGGGATAACAGCTAAACTAAGACGATTGATCTTGATGACATTAAGTGGAACAACAACCACAATTAAAACACAAAAAGGAGAAACTCAGGAATTCGAAATAAACAAAGGAGTAAGACAAGGAGATACACTATCAGCAACTCTGTTCAACATAGCGTTAGAATATGTGATGAGGAATTTGAACAAAGGAACACTCAGAACTAAAGGCGGACAAATAATAGCATACGCAGACGATATAGTATTGGCAACAAAAAATAGGAAAATATTGAAAGAAATGGTCGAAGAAATAGTAACAGAAGGAAACAAAATGGGTCTAAAAATCAATGAGAACAAAACTAAAATAATGAGGATAGGAAAAAAATCAGGAAGTAGAAATATAAAAATAGGTAGCCTGCAGTTTGAGGAGGTTAATAAATTCAAATACTTAGGCATTATGCTTTCAAATAATGGAGACAGGAAAACAGAAATCCAAGAGAAGATATTAACAGCGAACAGAGCCTTTTACGCAAATAAAAAATTACTCAAGGATAAAAACCTAACAAAGAAAACAAAATTAAAAGTTTATAGAACAATAATCAGACCAATAATAATGTACGCGGCAGAAACAATGACAATGGCCAAAAAAGATGAAGAAGATTTACGAATAGTAGAAAGAAAAATAGTAAGAACTATTACAGGATTAGTAAAAACGACAGAAAACGAATATAGAATATTAATGAACCATGAAATAGAACAAGAGCTGCAAGGAGAAGATATAGTAAGGAAAATAAAACAACAGAGGACGAAATGGTTAGGACACATATGGAGAAAAAGGGAAGAAGACACCGTAAGGGCAATTTTACAATGGGAACCAGGCGGAAACAGAAGAAGAGGCAGACCCAGATCGAAATGGCTACAAGAAGTAGAAGCAGATCTGAGTAAAGCAGGAATAAATAAATGGAAGGAGAAAACAGAAAATAGGAAGACATGGAGAGAAATATGTCAGAATATTTAGAACAAGGCGATGAGGACTGATCCCCCTCAAATAAAGGATCTAGAGAGCTTCAGTAGAAGCGGCGCAACCCCATCTGGGGTGTCCAAGCCACTATATATATATATATATATATATATATATATATATATATATATATATATATATATATATATATATATATATATATATATATATATATACATCACGCTATCTATCGTGCGTCCTTTCATAATCAAAGCGTCGGGCGTCCACCAGATCTACTGCGTATATTGAAATTTTTGTTCGTGTATATACGGTTTTTCGTGACGTAGAATTCAGCTATCACTTTTATACACTAGCTCATTCCAATCACAACTTTCATTTTAATATCTGTTCAGCTCCCTTTTACAAAGAAGTTATCCAACGTCCTCCTATATACTGCAAGTTTCATTCCATGCACTAATTGCATCACATGCGACGTCCGACAGTGTTGCCTGTTTCTAGTCTTTGATATCATGTATCATGACTGCCAGTTCAGTTGAAGATAGACAGAAGTGGTATGAACTGAATGTGCAGGTTATCGATAAATAAAAGAATCAAATTATGCTATCACGAAGTTTTTTGATATATAAGCTGACTAAATTCATATGAATTTGAAAATAATTTTCTATTACCTTAAAAATGATAGAAATTACTTAAATTCGAATAATACTTTTCGTATCTTTTATGCTTGACTCAAAAAATAGTAGAATTCACGTCTACAATAAGTGGAATTCAACTAATCAATAACAACCCAAAATTGCATAGCAATGAATGATTTAAAATCACTTATATTTTTTTTTTTATAAAAAGTAAAATAAGGTTCAATATTCTTCTTCTTTCTAGACTGTGTGTTTTTTGGCAATTACTCCGTAGAATCAGTGCTTCAATGAAACTAAAATACATCTATATCATATGACTCTTATGCCCAGTTGCACCAGCGTCACTTAACTTCAAGTAGAGTTTAATATCTATGGCAACTATTGTATTGACAATTGTAACTATGGTTATTATTCCTACCTCAAAGTTAAGTGACGGTGGTGCAACTGGCCATTAGGGCAAGTATTTCAGTCCTCGGTTTATCTTAAACGTAGCTTAGTTTCCGGAGTGATGATTGTTAGAGCAATTATTACTAAGGTGATTAAGCTTTGCTTAAGATAAACCCAAGACTGAAGCACCGACCCTTAGGCCCAGTTGTACAATCTAAGCTTATCTACAGTTTAGTTGAACCGAGCTTATTTACTATGGTTACAATTGCTGAAATAATTGTTACCATAGAAAATAAACTCAGTTTAACTAAACTGTAGCTAAGCTTAGATTGTACAACCGGGCCTTAGAGCCGATATTTCAGTCCTCGGTTTAACTTAAGCGGAGCTTAATTTCTCAGTACCAATTGTTCTAACAATCATCATTATGGAAATTAAGCTACGTTTAAAGTGAACCATGGACTGAAATACTGGACTAAGCGAATTTTTGAACCCGACTGTAATTATGAGAGATTCTTTTTTATATGTGACAATTCTTTTCTCTAACACTGCTTGGGAGTTTGTTTATTCTATAATAAAAAATCTGACGTGGACATCACTTGACTTACTTGTATATCATTGGATATATATAATCAAACACAAAATCTCATCGTACTACGGTTAATCGTTTTGGATTTATTCAAAAGAATTAAAAAATCTGTCAAGTAAAATGCGCTTTCAGCATAGTCGGTTGCTATGGGAACAATAGATCATCATCCTTATGCTACAATATTAATAAATACTGATTTCCAAGATTCTACGGCTAACAGTTCTGAATTTATGCGCAAAATTGAAAAATAAATTTCTACTGAAGTGCACTTCCGGTTTAGTCTATTGTTATGAAAATAGTAGGCAATCATTCAGGTGCTACATCAGACTGAAAAACCAAATTTCAATACTCTATACTCTACAGCCTATCAGACTCTCAAGTAAAGTGCACTTCTGGCTCAATCAATCTCAATGAAAATAGGCTATGAGTACTTAAACGGTACTATCGTCTTGAATACTGAATTTTAACATTTTATGTTCAATTGTTTCATATTTATGCGGAAAATTAAAAAAAAATATATGGAGTAAAGTGCATTTCCGGTACAGATGATTGCAGTCAAGATGCGAGGTGCATAACTAAATGTTAAAGAAGTGCTTAATACAAAATTTCAGTATTCTACAATTAATTGTTTTGAATTTATGAGGAAAATTCGAAAATTCTGTTATATAAAGTGCACTTCCGACTAAGCTAGAAGATATCTATTCCGATCGTACAGCAATTTCAAATACAGAATTTCAGTATCCTACGGCTTATCATTCCGGATTTATGCGGAAAATTCCAAGAAAAGTTTCAAGTAAAGGGCACTTCCGGTACAGATGATTGCAACCATAATGCGCAAGACCCTATACCAATCTTGAATGCGGAATTTCAGCAGGGTTTTGAGATTTGCGAGTTACGCACATACATTCATACCGACATCAAGCCAAAAATAGTCACAATTGAGTCAGAGATTCTCAAAACGGATATATCCATCAGAATCTGGATATTTGAATTTTGTCGGTTTCACAATACTTTCTTGTACTTCCTTGTACTTTGTACAGTTGAGCAAAAATTATGTTGGGACAGATGACATTTTAGGTATTCATTTCTAACTTTGCGTTTGATTTTTTATAATTTTGAAAGTATCTTCTGAGATATTGCTGAGTTCCAAAAATCTTGTTAGAGAAAGTATAGTCTACAAAGAATTTGGAATAGCATATTCCACATTCGTGAACCGTAGTCATCGCCTTCGTCTCACATTACAAATTTGTTGCAGAATATATCATTATTATATACAAAGTATTTATATAAATACTACCAATATATCCCAACGAAAAGTATAATATATTTATGTTTTTGTCTTGTTCATGGCTCTAGACATAGGGTAATTTTTACTACTCAGTTTGTAATTGATTCATTCCTTCAAACATTTTATTTCAGATATTATTTCGAAGATGATCCACTGTAGGGTCCAAAACGTGAGGATTCATCAAAATCTAGAACACGATCACAATACTTTCCATATTATATATAGGCCGGAGAAATAAAAAGTAAACTATATGTGGATCATCTTCGAAATTATATCTGAAATAAAATGTATGAAGGAATAAATCAAATACAAACTGAGCAATAAAAATTACCATATGTCCAGTTCCATGAACAAGACAAAAATGGAATCCAAAGTAAATCAATTTCTCGATTGTTGATTGTTTTCTTACATTTTAACCAGATAATACCAATTTTGGGATCAACTAAAGCAACTGGACATAGAACATATGGCTAGAGTAAAATGAAATAGTAATTTCATGTTTCATGTAACCGTCATCTGTCACTTTGACAACGACAGCTGTCACTTTGAAATATGCATTTGATTGATATGATACTCTGAATTCATGATACAGCTAAGAAACTAACCATCTAATTTATGGTCGAGGAAGTACTATGTGGCCACAACATACTTTTTATGAATTTACATTGTATAGTTTTACGAAATAAAAATCTTGACAAACGTGATCTATTCATTTTAAATCATTAATATTTGAAATCTCTTCTTTCTAAATATGATTTTTTGCTATCAATATTATATTTATTCACTTGATCATATTTTCAAACTTCCAACTTACATGATTCTATAATATACATTTCAAATATTCACTTTTTCATAAGTGACTCACACAACTACGAAAACAAATACGCTGAAAACAAATCATGTATTTATAATAATAAGCATAATATATTGATTTTGGATTTTAAAAAATTATGTTGTGTTCTATCTTGAAACCTAATTCATTCGTTTATCATTTACACCTGAACTAAATTCATAAATTTGATTACTTATAATGTTTCAATTATAGGAGTTTCGCTGCACAAAATTATAATCTGGTATTGCAAGTTGAAAACATTGTTGCCACTTCTTCGGAGTTCGGGTTGTTGAAGCAATGAAAGTTGAATATACAGTTTTGATATACACTTAATTTTAATAGCGAACCTAGCGGAATTATGTCGAACTGAGCTCTCTGGATGACTTTCATAATGAAGTCTTCGAACGTCCATCCAATTTTTTTATTTTGGACTCTTACTCTTGAACCATCACTTTTCTTAATATAGGCACACGTAGAAATGTTTTTATGCTGAATTATCTAACATTTTATCTGAGAACCATTGAGTTTCGATAATTGTACCAAGAGTTATTAGAGTTTTAAGGGTTTGTCATCCGACGTCCATATACGGGACGCAGGATAACACCCGGACGTTCGATGTAATGTAAAACGCCAATACATGGACGCAGGGTGGATAGCGGGATGTATATATATATATATATATATATATATATATATATATATATATATATATATATATATATATATATATATATATATAAATCCTCATATCATTTTGGCGTCCTAATATTGCGCGTTTGCATTTAATCTGGCGTCCATTGTAAATTGGAGTCCGTATATCGGACGCCACTTTAGAATTGCTTCAAAATTTTTTCCTGGCTTGTTCCCGACCTCTAGAGGCCAAATTCAAAATTTCATTTTGACGCCAAAATGATAGGGAAATGAAAATTTCTGTATATTTTTAGTTCCGAAAAATTCCGCTCCAATTTTTAGTGGCGTCAAAAATATACGTGTATATTCCCACTTCATATATTTCGCCATCATACTGGCGTCCTGAAACTTGGCAACACTGTCACAGAACATCGATCGATAATGAAACAGATGCTTGCGCTGTTGACATGGAATTTGTTGGGAGTATGGCTTGAATTTGGAATTGCATTTCTTATGTTTGTCATTACATAATATTTCTCCCAATATTTTATTGCAGACTAGAGTATTATAGTACAGTTAATTGATGTGAGAAATTATTCTTGCTTGAAAGTAATTCTTCATGAACTTTAAATTTTAGCCGTCAATTTTAAATATTAGGAGGAAACAGTTGAGTACTGACTCAAGTATGAGGAGTAAGTGAGCAAATTCATGTACTTCTTTCTAATAGTTCAAGAGCCGACCACACCTTATCGATCCTAATCAGATTTTGGGCCAAATTGTATAAGAATTGATCGAAGGTATAGTAGTCATCAGGATGTCACCTTTATGAATCCAGGATCTAGTCCTGAGGATCGAAAAAAGGCCATATTTGGTCAATAAGTTCGTGATCAATTTGGAACTAGTATCAATCGATTGCAGAGGTCAAGTACTTTAGGACAAAACCAGGATACTACATCCTTTCTATCCAAAACAGAGAAAAAAACACAACAATGATAAGGGAAGTTCAAAACGACAGGGCAGAGGGTGTTACCTTAGTTTTTTCTCGGAGTATCTGACCTTCGCTACTAATAAGTACCAGTTTTAATTATAAGTTCTATCAGAGAAGTTGGCTCTGACGAAAATTGACCGGAAGTAGCCTTTTTTTGATGCTTAGGACAAGATCTCAGATTTAAAAAGTCTGTCACCCAATTGAGCACTATATTTTTGATTGATTCATATAAAATTTAATCGTAAGTTCGATTAGGGAACATAAGGTGCGGTCGGCTCCCCAACTATAGAATCACTATAGGATGTGAGAACTCGCTATTTCATCCGTGATGTGGTCTTATAATTGTTGTAGACAAACAAATTATATCTCAAATTATTCATGTTTTTGAAGTCCCTGATGGTCACAAAGTTGCACTCTCAGCGTGATCAAAAAAAAGTTAGAATGGATGGATGAATTATCATCCATCGTAAGAGTGATATAAGCTTGTAATATACAAGGGAACAAAAATTAATTTCTGTTTCTATTAATATAATCTATTACAGGATATCACATCCATCATAGCTGAAAAATTCAAAGAGTAGGTATACAACATACATATAAGTTGGGACTTGGAGAATACATGGTTTCAGTTTTTTTTTTGTTCTATTTAGAATTCAATGGCAACATAAAACTGGAACAATTTTGTGTAAGAAACGAGAATATTGCTTTATTTTTCTTGAATCTGCCGGTAACAGAGTTCATCCGAAGATAATTTGAGTTACTGTGAAAAGTTACAATTTAGTTCAAGGTACGAGTTGAATTTTTTTTTCAAATGAGAGCTTCAACTATTTGAGTGCCCGGTTTTTGCAAAGGGCTATATATTGAATGCATTTGTCAATAACTGTATCTCGGAAATGATATGCTCAAACTGATTCTATATAACATACATCCATTCTATCTCAAATTTCAATTTGTGCGAGTTATCATATCATCGCTTCTCTTATTCAGTTTTTGGATAGATGAACATTGACTCTGTTCTCGCAACTGTGTGAGAACATTTCTCGAAGTTGGGGAGCCGGCCGCACCTCATATTCCCTGATCGAACCTATGGTCAAATTGTATAATATGAATCAATCGAGAATATTGTGGTCAATGAGGTGACAGACTTTATGAATCTAGAATCCTACTTCAAGTGTCGAAAAAAGGCTACTATTGTTCATTTTTGTTAGGGTCAACTTCCCTGATAGATCTTATGATTGAAACTAGTACCAATCGATAGTGAAGGTCAAATACCTTAGGAAAAAACCAAGGTGCTATACCCTGCTCCGTTTGGAAGGGGAAGGAGAAGAATAGACAAGGATGATATTATGTAGTGGCAACATTAGGCTGGTAGCATTTTGAACCATTTTGCATTCCATATTTAATCTTTGATAAAAAATTTAACACCGTTTTACTCGAAAACACGGAAAAAATCTGATGTGAACACCACATGTCTTACTTATACATCTTTTGACTCAATAATTAACAGTTGACACTGATATTGATTCCAGGCAAAATCGACTCCAACCAAAATTTGAGATGATAATCCAATCATTTAGATGCTACAATTCATTAATGGTCAGTTGTACCGCTCTAACTTAAATTTTAAGCTTTACTTATACAAAAAATGTCGAATCGAAATAAGGACAGCAATGTTCATGTCACATTAAATTTTCAAATTTTGATACGATATTGTTGAGTTAGGTGGCACTTAAAATTTAAATGACAGCAGTGCAACTGGCCATGGAACGCTTTACCAAATTTCATCATTCTACGGCCGAAGTCTCGAATTTATGCGAAAAATTGAGAAAGATTGTCAGATAAAGCTTACTCCCAGCTCAATAGAATGTTATGAAAATATTAAGTTATCATTCGAATGCTACAACTCCTTTAAATACTGAATTTCCAGATTCTACGGCTGATTGTTCTGGATTTATATGAAAAACTCCTAAACGTGCTTAGTAAACTGCACTCCTGGTTGATCCGACTGCAGTCATAATGCAAGGTGTACAATAAGGTTTTATAGAAGTGTTTGATACGAAATTTCAATACTCCACGGCTGATTGTTTCGAATCAATACAAAAAACTCAAATAGACTGTGCACTTCCAGCACAGCCAATTAGTATTAAAATAGAAAATAACCATTAAGATGCCTCAGGAAAATTCAAAGAAAGTTCAAAGTACAGTGCATTGCCGGTACAGACAATTGCAACCATAAAAGGGGCTGCAAAACTAGACTTTGGACCAGTCTAAAATACAAAATTTAGCTATATAGATACACACATTCATACGTACGTACCGAAGTCAAGCCGAAAATAGTCAAAATGCATTTAGGGATGCTCAAAACGAGAATTTCCATCAAAATCTCGAAATGTGATTCTGGCGGTTCAACAAAACTACTTATTTATACTTTGTACAAGTGAGTTAAAAGAGATTCACTTGGATTACTTCGATACTTATTGAATGTTCATTATTTCATATTATAAGTAGTATCTGACTTTGTGCACCATATTGTAACACGAACAGCGAAGGAAATTCTCAGAGATATACGATATGGAAAGACTCCCGACTTTCAAAATTATACGTTTACCAATTTGCATTGTGGAAAAACTAATCAGAGGATGTAGTTGTACATAGTTCAACAAGTTCCATTCTCAACGGTTGAACTTTTTGCCTCTAGATTGATATACAAGATTTATAAAGAATGAATACTGATATACGACATGCTCCCAGCAACTTTGAAGAATAGGAATGATCAAATATTTGGACAATTTTGGTCGTAGATTAATTTTATGCCCGCATAATTGTTGTATTTATCATCAGTTACAGTTCTGCTCCAGAAGTTTATGTGCTATGTGCTATAAATCAATTTTTTAGGCGATTATAACTGAAAAGGCATTCCTATGGCCTTTTTTGTGACCATGGAGTTTTACTTACTTGTACACATATATCTAAATTCACTTTTTGCACGATTGGGCGTTTTCATATGTTTACCGGCTCTCTATTTAAGGTGGTATGTTGATTTTACCAGCAAACTGCGGTTACTATGGTTATGCTGACTTACCGTCCATGAGCAAAAGCGGTAAGTTAAAAATTGTGGACTTCCACAAAAAATATTAATTTATTTATCTTATTTTTGATTGAATATTCACAATAAAATGTCAAACTTGACAGCTGACAGCGAGTAAGCGATGAGTGGTAACTCAATTTGAAAGAGAATATTAGGATTTATATTTCGGGTAGGTCTTCCAATCGTGCAAAAAATTTTGTAAGCATCACGGTCAATAATTACAGTACCGATTTCGTTCAATATTTGCTCGGCCTTCAAACAATTATTCTTAATCGGTAAACCGTACTTACTGGCCTTAATACTTGAATAGCTATTTTGGGACTGATCTGTCCAATATTACTTTTTTGGGACTGATCTATGAATACTACTTGATTAACACTTCACACCCACCTTTATTAGCAGCTTGATGAAGTCTTAGAAGCACTTTCCGCCGAAATATATATCATATCTTTCCGTCAATCTCTATAGATCTTGCAATTAGAGAAATAGATACGCATTTTTAGACAATAAAATAAAACAATTTCAATGGCAACTAAGATCAACATTCGCAATTTTTCAGAAACGAATGAATAAAATTAAGTGATTTTAAGTTCTTTCGTGATGATCGCCTGAAAAAACGTAATATTCTTATATTCTCTCCTGGTCTCATCTCCACGGCCTTGATACATTAATTCCTATTTTGTATCTTCCATATAATTCCTATTTTGTATCTTCCATCTAACAGGACCGATTCATAATGGTAAAGTAAGTTTTCTCTTAGGTATTCATAAGGATATCTATGAAGACTACTCGATAGACTGGTATTTATTATTGAAGTGCTAAGATGAGGCATCTTGTAAAAGCAACAAATAATAAATCAGTATACAGATAAAGCTTCATTTAGTTGCCTGGAACTCCATTACTGTTGCTATCCGAATCTCATTCCCAACCAAATGTTTCTGTAGGGAGGATTTCCCAGCATTTCAATAATTTAAATTGACGATTATTGATTGGACTGATAACGCTTACTTGAATTAGGGTAGCAAAACTAGTTTGAATATTTGGAATGTTGAGAGGAAAGTCGGTAATATGATAATAATTGTAGACAAATATTTTATCCGCTAGAGCTGAATCCAAAGAAAAAACTCTAAGACATGTACCAAGTAGTATAGGGTGTTTAATAAGGTGAATAGGAAGTATCCCTTACCAGAGCCAGATAATGCATAAAGCCCGATAGGCACGGGTTTACGGATCTTGGCTTAAGGAGGCCTTAACTTTGAGGATTTCACAAGCATTTAAGTCACCAGCTCATGGGAACCATTGAATTACGACCTATGAGCTTCAGTGAGTCTTGATCGGGCATTTGTGTTGATTAAGGGAGGATGTAGACATATTAATTTTACAGTGAAAAGTATCTGAACTAAGATTGTGAAGAATTCAATACTTCTCCAAAAAGCTATGAGATTTTTTTGTGTGACTTACGGCTCTTAAGATATTGCAAAATTACTTTGTTCTTCTTTTTCCAATATGATGGCCTAATGAGGGGAGGTTTCCAGGTCCCAAAATTGAGATTCATACTCACACTGACCCTCATCACACATTTATAGAAAAATCTTGAGCAAAATGCAAGTTTAGACCAAAATTTTGTCACATTTCAATAGAGCATTTATTATCACAATATATATGACATCCGTAAGTCCTTCCTGATAAATTATCCTTCACATACTTCCATTCATGGAATCTACCAACAGTTCATGGACATGGCAAATACATTTTACTTCAGAACTCTAAAATAGCAATTATCAATCAAAAATCCATATTTTCTCGCAAAATCTTTTAATTTACTATGAGTTCTCTATCAATGAATGATATATTTCTACTCTATGGAGATTTTAAAACTTGAATAATGTAATTCTACGCGAACCTTTAAATATATCGCTTCACATGTGTCATCGATAGAACATTCTACGCAAGGGAGGAGCTCGTGAAAACTAAATCTGGCAACAAGGGGGACGCCACTTCAAACACGAAGTGAAAGCATATATATGGATAGGACGCCACTACAAACGCAATATGTAACGTATATTATTGACGCCACATTGATGTTATGATGAAAGGAGGTCATATTGTATAGGAAATGGGAACTTTGTGAATATTACGTGAAATGGAATGTCTGTGTGAAATCTGAAGAGCCCATGAGAAATTATGTAATATACTTCGATCAGATCTCAACTATACGCGCTCCTTTCAGTAGACGCCACAATGAACATCTTTGTAAGGACGTCAAATTGATAGGGTGATTTATATATATATATATATATATATATATATATATATATATATATATATATACATCCCGCTATCAACCCTGCGTCCATGTATTGGCGTTTTACATTACATCGAACGTCCGGGTGTTATTGTGCGTCCCGTATATGGACGTTGGATGACAAACCCTTAAAAGTCTAATAACTCTTGGAACAATTATCGAAACTCAATGGTTTTCAGATAAAATATAAGATAAGTTAGCATAAAAACATTTCTACGTGTGCCTATATTAAGAAAAGTGATAGTTCAAGAGTAAGAGTTCAAAATAAAAAAATTAGATGGACGTTCGAAGACTTCATTATAAAAGTTATCCAGAGAGCTTAGTTCGACATAATTCCGCTAGGTTCGCTATTAAAATTAGGTGTATATTAAAACTGTATATTCAACTTTCATTGCTTCAACAACCCGAACTCCGAAGAAGTGGCAACAATGTTTTTAACTTGCAATACCAGATTATAATTTTGTGCAGCGGAACTCCTATAATTGAAACATTATAAGTGATCAAATTTATGAGTTTAATTTAGATGTAAATGATAAACAAATTAATTAAGTTTCAAGATAGAACAAAACATAATTTTTTTAAACCCAAAATCAATATATTATGCTTATTATTATAAATAAATGATTTTTTTCAGCGTATTTGTTTTCGTAGTTGTGTGAGTCACTTATGAAATAGTAAATATTTGAAATGTTTATCATAGAATCATGTACGTTGGAAGGTTGAAAATATGATCAAGTGAAAATATATAATATTGATAGTGGAAAATCATATTTAGAGAAAAGAGATTTTGAATATTAATGGTTTGAAATGGATAGATCACGTTTGTCAAGATTTTTATTTTGTAAAACTATACAATGTGAATTCATAAAAAATCTGCTGCGGCCATAAATTAGATGGTTAGTTTCTTAGCTGTATCATAAATTCAGAGTATCGTATCAATCAAATGCATATTTCAAAGTGACAGCTGTCGTTGTCAAAGTGACAGCTGTCGTTGTCAAAGTGACAGCTGTCGTCAAAGTGACAGATGACGGTTACATGAAACATGAAATTACTATTTGATTTTATTTACTGGTTAATATGTAAAAAAACAATCAACAATCAAGAAATTGATTTACTTTGAATTTCTTTCAGGCTTATCTTCTTGTCTTGTTCATAGAACTGGACATATGGTAATTTCTATTGCTCAGTTTGTATTTGATTTATTCCTTCATACATTTTATTTCAGATATAATTTCGAAGATGATCCACATATAGTTTACTTTTTATTTCTCCGGCCTATATATAATATGGAAAGTATTGTGATCGTGTTTCTTTTGACAGTTCGAGATTTTGATGAATCCTCACGTTTTGGATCCTACTGAACCAAAAAAACTTAATTTAAAGAATAGTCGGTTGATCTGTCTGTCGGTCTGTCTGAAAACACGATAACTTTAGAATGCGTAAGAATTTCTGACTGGAAGCTCAAAACTGATACCAAACTAGACATCATTTGAATAACTTTTGGAAAATAATTGACAATCGTTTAAATATTATTTTTGACACTCCTACTGGGCTCATTTCCGCAGGAGCTACAATTCGATACCAAACACGATAAAACCAAATGACTTATTTTGGAAAAACAATTGACGAACGTTTGTATGGGATGTCCAAATATATATGAAAATTATTCTAATTTCACATTTTGATTCTAATTATTTCTATGCTTCAGAAAAATATAACTAATTTTATAATGGAGCAAATTTTAATATTAACAAATGAGCCACTATTGCTTCTAAAGAATGTTTTGGATAAGTGCTACGCCAAATTATTCAGGGATCAAATTGATTTTTTTTCACATTCATGATAAATACCACTGTCCATAAAATAGACGCATCAATAAAGTTTTGGTACCACTGGTTGAAAGAAGCTCATTTACGAACTCAAATCTGGTTTTTTATTAAAAAGATTGAATATAAAATTTTAGTCATAAATTCTTACGCATTCTAAAGTTATCGTGTTTTCAGACAGATCGACCGACTATTCTTTAAATTATGTTTTTTTGGTTCAGTAAGGGTCCAAAACGTAAGGATTTATCAAAATCTTGAACTGTCAAAAAACACAATTACAATACTTTCCATATTAAATATAGGCCGGGGAAATGAAAAGTTCTATAAGTGGATTATCTTCAAAATAATATCTGAAATAAAATGTTTGAAGGAATAAATCAATTACAAACTGAGTAGTAAAAATTACTCTATGTCTAGTTCCATGAACAAGACAAAAACATAAATATATTATACTTTTCGTTGGAATATATTGGTGGTATTTATATAAATACTTAGTATATAATAATAATATATTCTGTAACATGCTTGTAATGTGAGACGAAGGCGATGACTACGGTTTGCGAGTGTGGAATATGCTATTCCAAATTCTTTGTAGACTATACTTTCTCTAACAAGATTTTTGAAACTCAGCAAAATCTCAGAAGATCCTTTCAAAATTATAAAAAGTCAAACGCAAAGCTAGAAATGAATAGCTGAATTGTCAGGAAGTAACCATGGTAACCAAATTGACAGCTTATGATCCGTCGAAAATGATGATTCAAAACGGCAAACGGAATTATTCTAAACGATATATCGAAATGTCATCTGTCCCAACATAATTTTTGCTCAACTGTACAAAGTACAAGGAAGTACAGGAAAGTATTGTGAAACCGACAAAATTCAAATATCCAGATTCTGATGGATATATCCGTTTTGAGCATTTCTGACTCAATTTTGATTATTTTTGGCTTGATGTCGGTACGAATATATGTGCGTAGCTCGCAAATCTGAAAACCCTGCTGAAATTCTGTATTCAAGATTGATATAGGGTCTTGCGCATTATGGTTGCAATCATCTGTACCGGAAGTGCCCTTTACTTGAAACTTTTCTTGGATTTTCCGCATAAATCCGGAATAAAGTGCACTTTATATAACAGAATTTTCGAAGTTTCCTCATAAATTCAAAACAAATAATTGTAGAAAACTAAAATTTTGTATTAAGCACTCCTGTAACATTCAGTTATGCACCTCGCCTCATGATTGCAATCATCTGTACCGGAAATGCACTTTACTCCATATTTTTTCTTAATTTTCCGCATAAATATGAAACAATTGAACATAAAATGTTAAAATTCAGTATTTAAGATGATAGTACCGTTTAAGTACTCATATCCTATTTTCATTGAGATCGACTGAGCCGGAAGTGCACTTTACTTGAGAGTCTGATAGGCTGTAGAGTAATAGAGTATTGAAATTTGGTATTTCAGTCTGATGTAGCATCTGAATGATTGCCTACTATTTTCATAACAATAGACTGAACCGGAAGTGCACTTCAGTGGAAATTTATTTTCCAATTTTGCGCATAAATTCAGAACTGTTAGGCGTAAAATCTTGGAAATCAGTATTTATTAATATTGTAGCATAAGGATGATGATCTATTGTTCCCATAGCAACCGACTATGCTAAAAGCGCATTTTACTTGACAGATTTTTTAATTCTTTTGGAAAAATTCAAAACGATTAGCCGTGGTACGATGAGATTTTGTGTTTGATTATATATATCCAATGATATACAAGTAAGTCACGTGATGTCCACGTCAGATTTTTTATTATAGAATAAACAAACTCCAAAACAGTGTTAGAGAAAAGAATTGTCACATATGAAAAATCTCTCATAATTACACAGTCGGGTTCAAAAATTCGTTTAGTCCAGTATTTCAGTCCATGGTTTACTTTAAACGTAGCTTAATTTCCATAGTGATGATTGTTAGAACAATTGTTACTGAGATAATTAAGCTCCGCTTAAGTTAAATCGAGGACTGAAATATCGGCTCTAAGGGTCGGTATTTCAATCTTGGGTTTATCTTAAGCAAAGCTCAATCACCTTAGTAATAATTGTTCTAACAATCATCATTCCGGAAACTAAGTTACGTTTAAGATAAACCGAAGACTGAAATACTTGCCCTAATGGCCAGTTGCACCACCGTCACTTAACTTTGAGGGAGGAATAATAACCATAGTAACAATTGTCAATACAATAGTTGCCATAGATATTAAACTCTACTTAAAGTTAAGTGACGGTGGTGCAACTGGGCATAAGAGTCATATGATATAGATGTATTTTAGTTTCATTGAAGCACTGATTCTACGGAGTAATTGCCAAAAAACACACAGTCTGGAAAGAAGAAAACTGTTAAATATCATTTTACATTTTACAAAAAAAAAGAAAACAAAGATAAATGATTTTAAATCATTCATTGCTATGCAATTTTAGGTTGTTATTTAATGGTTAAATTTTACTCATTGTAGAAGTGAATTCTCTTTTTTTTTGAGCCAAGCATAAAAGATAGGGGTATTATTTGAATGAATTTAAGAAGTTTTTATCATTTTTAAGGTAATAGAAAATTATTTTCAGATTCATATGAATTTAGTCAGCTTATATATCAAAAAACTTCCTGATAGCATAACTTGATTCTCTTATTTATCGATAACCTGCACATTCAGTTCATACCGCTTCTTTCTATCTTCAACTGAACTGACAGTCATGATACATGATATCCAAGACTAGAAACAGGCAACACTGTCGGACGTCGCATGTGATGCAATTAGTGCATGAAATGAAACTTGCAGTATATAGGAGGACGTTGGATAACTTCTTTGTAAAAGGGAGCTGAACAGATATTGAAATGAAAGTTGTGATTGGAATGAGCTAGTGTATAAAAGTGATAGCTGAATTCTACGTCACGAAAAACCGTATATACACGAACAAAAATTTCAATATACGCAGTAGATCTGGTGGACGCCCGATGCTTTGATTATGAAAGGACGCACGATAGATAGCGTGATGTATATATATATATATATATATATATATATATATATATATATATATATATATATATATATATATATATATATATATATATATATATATATATATATATATATATATATATATATAATATGGAAAGTATTGTGATCGTGTTTCTTTTGACAGTTCGAGTTTTTGATGAATCCTCACATTTTGGACCCTACTGAACCCAAAAAAAACCTAATTCAAAGAATAGTCGGTTGATCTGTCTGTCGGTCTGTCTGAAAACACGATAACTTTAGAATGCGTAAGAATTTCTGACTGGAAGCTCAAAACTGATACCAAACTAGACATCATTTGAATAACTTTTGGAAAATAATTGACCATCGTTTAAATATTATTTTTGACACTCTTACTGGGATTATTTCCGCAGGAGCTACAATTCGATACCAAACACGATAAAACCAAATGACTTATTTTGGAACAACAATTGACGAACGTTTGTATGGGATGTCCAAATATATATGAAAATAATTCTAATTTCACATTTTGATTCTAATTATTTCTTTGCTTCAGAAAAATATAACGAATTATATGATGAAACAAATTTTAATATTAACAAATGAGCCGCTTTTAATTTTGAAGAATGTTTTGGGTGAGTGCTACGCCAAATTATTCAGGGATCAATTTGATTTTTTTTCACATTTCATGATAAATACCACTGTCCATAAAATAAACGCATCAATAAAGTTTTAGTATCACTGGTTGAAAGAAGCTCATTTACGAACTTAAACCTGGCTCTCTATTAAAAAGATTGAATATAAAATTTTAGTCAGAAATTCTTACGCATTCTAAAGTTATCGTGTTTTCAGACAGATCGACCGACTATTCTTTAAATTGTTTTTTTGGTTCAGTAAGGGTCCAAAACGTAAGGATATATCAAAATCTCGAACTGTCAAAAAAACACAATTACAATACTTTCCATATTATATATAGACCGGGAAAATGAAAAGTACTATAAGTGGATCATCATATTTGAAATAAAATGTTTGAAGAAATAAATCAATTACAAACTGAGCAGTAAAAATTACCCTATGTCTAGTTCCATGAACAAGACTAAGACATAAATATATTATACTTTTCGTTGGAATATATTGGTAGTATTTATATAAATACTTAGTATATAATAATAATATATTCTGCAACAAGTTTGTAATGTGAGGGGAAGGCGATGACTACGGTTGGCGAGTGTGGAATATGCTATTCCAAACTCTTTGTAGACTATACTTTCTCCAACAAGATTCTTGAAACTCAGCAATATATCAGAAGATACTTTCAAAATTATAAAAAGTCAAACGCAAAGCTAGAAATGAATACCTGAATTGTCAGAAAGTAACCATGGTAACCAAATTGACAGCTTATGATTCGTCGAAAATGATGATTAAATGATTCAAAACGGCAAACGGAATTATTCTAAACGACATATTGAAATGTCATCTGTCCCAACATAATTTTTGCTCAACTGTACAAAGTACAAGAAATTACAAGGAAGTATTGTGAAACCGACAAAATTCAAATATCCAGATTCTGATGGATATATCAGTTTTTAGCATTTCTGACTCAATTTTGACTATTTTTGGCTTGATGTCGGTACGAATGTATGTGCGCAACTCGCAAATCTCAAAACCCTGCTGAAATTCCGTATACAAGATTGGTATAGGGTCTTGCGCATTATGGTTGCAATCATCTGTACCGGAAGTGCCCTTTACTTGAAACTTTTCTTGGATTTCCCGCATAAATCCGGAATGATTAGCCGTAGGATACTGAAATTCAGTATTTGAAATTGCTGTACGATTTCTAGCTTAGCCGGAAGTGCACTTTATATAACAGAATTTTCGAATTTTCCTCATAAATTCAAAACGATTAATTGTAGAATACTGAAATTTTGTATTAAGCATTTCTGTCACATTTAGTTATGCATCTCGCATCATGATTGCAATCATCTGTAGCGGAAATGCACTTTACTCCATATTTTTTTTTTATTTTTCGCTTAAATATGAAACAATTGAACATAAAATGTTAAAATTCAGTATTTAAGACGATATTCAAGTATTTAAGTACTCATATCCTATTATCATTGAGATCAACTGAGCCGGAAGTGCACTTTACTCGAGAGTCTGATAGGCTGTAGAGTATAGAGTATTGAAATTTGGTATTTCAGTCTGATGTAGCACCTGAATGATTGCCTACTATTTTCATAACAATAGACTGAATCGGAAGTGCACTTCAGTGAAAATTTATTTTTCAATTTTGCGCATAAATTCAGAGCTGTTAGCCGTAGAATCTTGAGAATCAGTATTTATTAATATTGTAGCATAAGGATGATGATCTATTGTTTCCATAACAACCGACTATGCTAAAAGCGCATTTTACTTGACAGATTTTTCAATTCTTTTGGATAAATTCAGGACGATTAGCCGTGGTACGATGAGATTTTGTGTTTGATTATATATCCAATGATATACAAGTAAGTCACGTGATGTCCACGTCAGATTTTTTATTATAGAATAAACAAACTCCAAAACAGTGTTAGAGGGAAGAATTGTCACATATAAAAAAGAATCTCTCATAATTACACAGTCGGGTTCAAAAATTCGTTTAGTCCAGTATTTCAGTCTATGGTTTACTTTAAACGTAGCTTAATTTCCATAGTGATGATTGTTAGAACAATTCTTACTGAGATAATTAAGCTCCGCTCAAGTTAAACCGAGGACTGAAATATCGGCTCTAAGGCCCAGTTGTACAGTCTAAGCTTATTCAAAGTTTAGTATAACCAAGTTCAATTTCCATGGTTACAATTGCTGAAATAATTGTAACCATAGAAATTAAACTTAGTTTCACTAAGCCTTGGATAAGCTTAGACTATACAACTGGGTCTAAGGGTCGGTATTTCAGTCTTGGGTTTATCTTAAGCGAAGCTCAATCACCTTAGTAATAATTGTTCTAACAATCATCACTCCGGAAACTAAGCTACGTTCAAGATAAACCGAGGACTGAAATACTTGCCCTAATGGCCAGTTGCACCACCGTCACTTAACTTTGAGAGAGGAATAATAACCATAGTAACAATTGTCAATACAATAGTTGCCATAGATATTAAACTCTACTTAAAGTTAAGTGACGGTGGTGCAACTGGGCATAAGAGTCATATGATATAGATGTATTTTAGTTTCATTGAAGCACTGATTCTACGGAGTAATTGCCAAAAAACACACAATCTAGAGAGAAGAAGATTATTGAATCTCATTTTACTTTTTACAAAAGAAAAAAAAATATGTAAGTGATTTTGAATCATTCACTGCTATGCAATTTCGGGTAGTTATTGATTAGTTGAATTTTACTCATTGTAGACGTGAATTCTTTTATTTTTTGAGCCAAGCATAAAAGATACGAAAAGTATTATTCGAATTTAAGTAGTTTTTGTCATTTTTAAGGTAATAGAAAATTATTTTCAGATTCATATGAATTCAGTCAGCTTATATATAAAAAAACTTCCTGATAGCATAACTTGATTCTCATATTTATCGATAACCTGCACATTCAGTTCATACCGCTTCTGTCTATCTTCAACTGAACTGGCAGTCATGATACACGATATCCAAGACTAGAAACAGGCAACACTGTCGGACGTCGCATGTGATGCAATTAGTGCATGAAATGAAACTTGCAGTATATAGGAGGACGTTGGATAACTTCTTTGCAAAAGTGAGCTAAACAGATATTGAAATGAAAGTTGTGATTGGAGTGAGCTAGTGTATGAAAGTGTTAGCTGAATTCTACGTCACGAAAAATCACGAACAAAAATCTTAAATGTACGCAGTAGATCTGGTGGACGCCCGATTCTTTGATTATGAAAGGACGCACGATAGATAGCGTGATATATATATATATATATATATATATATATATATATATATATATATATATATATATATATATATATATATATATATATATATATCCAATGATGTACAAGTAAGTCACGTGATGTTCATGTCTGATTTTTTTCTCTTTTTGAAGCCTCTGAATCAGGGTGTCACTCAATGCCAACAAAAAGCACACAATATTTCATATTCGACTCAATTTTGTTGGAATTCTTCAGAAATATCTGAGTCTCAACAGTTATTGGCTTAGTTCAAAGTAAGATCAACAGATAACTGTACTATCATGCTTCTTTAAACTTTTATTGCATAGAAGATTTCTTTTACTATCCTTAATTCTCATATTTTGATAATAATTCAGTCTCAATAGGTAGGTTTTAATCTCCCACAAAATTCAAGAATTCGTATGTAAACTACTTTGATACGTAATCTCCATGTGTACATGTACTAAAATAATTACGAATAAATCAATAATGTACTTTACTCGTTCAGAATAACGTATATACATGTATCATAAGTGTTGAAGTATATATAGTATTTATTTATTTTGTCAAACCATGCAAGCATGTCTATTATAGTTATTATGTATATATTTTGACTCCAGCGATACAAGCTGAGCCTAGTATGGGTCATAGACACATAGCATAGTCAAACGATTATTTGTTTATTTGTTGATATCATTCGCTAAGAACATACTTCCATAACTAATTTACAAATTGCCAATCTCTCATTACTGTGGACATACAATCACGTGCACAAGCTACACTCATAGTAAAATAAATAAAATACGGGATCATATTCGCACATTTTCTGTATTCAAATACAAAACAGTCAATAGAGCCAGTAATGGGACAATAAGTTCCTCTGGATTTCTTTCTATTTTAAAAAGTTATAAGCGGGGCTAGTTTCTTTACGATCATTATAGACCATCAACATTCCAATAATAGTTTCAGGTATGGAGTGATTCATTTCTATCATACTGTGTGTTAGAATATTCATTTCAACACAAGTAAATCGCTATTCACTCGTGAATTCGTTACACTCGCCTACGGCTCGTGTTGGAAACTTGTTTACTCATGCTGAGTGAACTTCATTCCAAACTTGTTGCAGAATATACTATTCTTATGAGTAGATATACAAGGCCGATTCTGGACCAGATGACGATCTAAGATTTCAAAGATAACGCGAGCAGTGACGTTATCTGAACAGCAGTGACGTTATCAGAACATTTACCAGTGGCGCCATCTCTTGAGCAGTGGTAAGTGGTGCTACCTATCATCCAACAGACTAACTAGCGTTGAATGGAAGAGATTTCAATTTCTTTTTGCGTGTGGCGCCATCTATTGTTCACTAGACGAACTACTAATTGATGTGATAGATCTCTGTACCATGAATGACAATAATAACGTTATTCACACATTCTACCACTAACGTCATCACCTGGGATGTGTGTGATGAGTGGTGCCACCTATCATCCAACAAACTAACTAACGTTAAATGGAAGAGATTTCTTTTTTTGCGTGTTGCACCATCTATTGTCCACTAGATGAACTACTAATTGAAGTGTATTCACCAGTAACACTATTCCTTGGGATGTGTGATGACTGGTGTCATCTATCATCCAACAGACTAGCCCCACCATCAGCCTCCCTCCACCTCTAACCTCTTACTGTATATATATATATATATATATATATATATATATATATATATATATATATATATATATATATATATATATATATATATATATATATATATATATATTTAATTGCACATAAACTTTGTTTTTTTAACATTGTAATAATTTCATTACTCTTAATAATAGTAAACTACAGATTGAGGTATATATTTTGAAAATGTCAAGTAATAGTGAAATAGTCTGTTTGAAAATAATAGCATATGATTTGCTAAACATAAAATATCATTGTGATCTATTGAAAGAAGAAGATATTGGAAGCTATATAAATATAATTGAATCAACTTCAAGCAAATGTGGTTATAATGATAATTCACTTCTCAAATTAATTGGAAAGCTGGCTCCAATAGCATATATTTGCAAAAAAATAAGTAAGGAGAAATTTGATTTAATATTGGAGTCATTTAGTGGAAAGAATTTATTGCAAATTTGAGGAAGACTTCCGCTAGAGTATAAATTACATCCTAAAGTTATATTGAGATTACCATGTGTGGAGCATACGAATCTACCAATCCATCATATCCATGTTGATGAACCACCACCTAACATTGAAAACTGTCAGTCTTGTAAAACTAAATTTGAAAATGTATCATCAAAAATATTCCTATCAATAGAAGAAGAAAATAATAACTCATAGAGATATTTATTCAGTCAATGATTTTTTTTTATTGTTAACAAAATATTCATATTTATACATATACATTTTTTTCTATAATCATAAATATAATTTATTATTATTCATTATTCTGATTGTTTCGGTAATTTTTTTTTTGAGTTCCAATAATTTCAATTGGCGCTAAAATTACATTTTGATGAATTAATATTATTTCTCTCATTGCTAAATTATAAACAGTATTTGTTTCATCAATCATATTATCAATATTTGTGTGAATATCACCATCACAAGAGGATGCTTGTCGCATTACACTCAAATAATAATCCAAGAAATTCAACGATTCTAAATAATTGATGATGCCATCTGAGTGATTAGTATTTTTAAATAAATTGTAAATAGATGTATCACTTGAATAAATTTGATTATTCTGTGATTCAATCATCATAATTTTATCATTTTCTATAACATCAAATGATAATTTATGATTTGAAATCGAATATGATTCAACAATTGAAAGCACTCTCATAAATCCTATAATAACATTATAGCACCTAAGAAACTCATACCACTCAAGTCGTTTAAAATCGATAAACTTTTCAATTCTACTATTGTATATTCTAATAATAGTTTCTAAATTGTTTGTTGGATCAAATCTAATGTGTATCCAAATATTCTTATTTAGCAAAAATCTATGTTCCATAATCAATTTAGATTTGACGAAACCTCTAGAGAGTGCTAAGTCAAATTCATATAGACCCTCCGCTACTTCTTCTTCAGCGACTTCTGCTTCTGCTTCGGCTTGTTCTGCATTATTCTCAAGGAGAGGAACTTCATTCAATATTTCTTTATTCTTATTCATATTACTTTTTCTTTTTGTTTTTGTTGCCAATGCGTCATTTTGATTGATTTGCTTGCAAGAGGGTTTTGTATAAAGTGGATACTTTCTTTTCTTCATATTGTTGTCAGTATCTTCCATCCCAATTACTTACCATTTTTGTTATTTATGGATAATAGTTTTTTTTCTTGAAAGGTATAATGATAGAGAACTGAATAGTTTGTATCACTTGGAGTTTCAAACTCATACTGAATTTAGTATGCAAGAATTTCTCTACATACACAAATAAGACATTGATAACCTCAAACATGAGATCACAAGTGATGCAAGTCCGCTTATCAAAGATAAATTATTGAATCTGCAAATTTATAATCTAGAAATTGAGAAAATTTATGAACTCAATTATTATGAATTTATTAGTAGCTCGTCTAATGGACAAAAGATAGCACCACACACTAGAAAGAAATCTTTGCATTTAACGTTAGTCATCTGTTGGATGATAGATCGCACCACTCATCACACATCCCAAGAGATGACGTTAGTGGTAGAATGTGTGAATAACGTTATTATTGTCATTCATGATACAGAGATCTATCACATCAATTAGTAGTTCATCTAGTGGTCAATAGATGGTGCAACACGCAAAAAAAGGAATCTATTCCATTTGACGCCAGTTAGTTTGTTGGATGATAGGTGGCACCACTCATCACACACATCCCAAGAGATGACGTTAGTGGTAGAATGTGTGAATAACGTTATTATTGTCATTCATGGTACAGAGATCTATCACATCATTTAGTAGTTCGTCTAGTGAACAATAGATGGCGCCACACGCAAAAAGAAATTGAAATCTCTTCCATTCAACGCTAGTTAGTCTGTTGGATGATAGGTGACGATACTCACCACTGCTCAAGAGATATCGCCACTAGTAAATGTTCTGATAACGTCACTGCTGTCTAGATAACGTCACTGCTCGCGTTATCTTTGAAATCTAAGATCGTTATCTAGTCCAGAATCTGCCTTGTATATCTACTCTCATGTAGGCCGTGAATAGATATAGTTTAAGATCCGTTACGGGTGTTGACCTGCACCGATCAAGTAACCGAAAGTAATTACTTCAGTTATGTTCTGGATTTTAACAATTTTTTGACTCAATTCATCTGATCTAGATTGTACCTGATGTAAATTTAGACTTGGAAATGGCCTAAACCCTTTCGGCCGAAAAGTAGTCATCTCATCGTAATTAATAAATTACGATAACAATAACAAAGCCAATATTCCTATTGTTCATCTATTATCCTGGGCTTTTCCACCTCAAAAAATTATTTGAGTATATAGTCTAGGATCCGAATTAAGAACGACTATCACCCATCTGTTACGGTAATGAAATTTATTTTAATCAAATTAAGCATACTACAGAATACATCGCAAATGAGTGGGCTAAAAAGTTCCTGGCAAGGCTATGATTAATAACACATTGAAAAATTACTTTTATCTAACATTACACTCATGAGTTTAACGAATGCATGTAATACTAATCGAAAGTATGGAGCCTATATAGACTGGGAGCTAGTGACAGGTGGGGATAAAAATGTTATTGAGCGACGCACGCTCTCCGGTCATAGTTCAAATTTCAATTAAAGGTCTGAAAAAAAAGTGGATTTTTCCGTGATATCATAATGCATGCCTTTGTAATGTTGAATAATTGAAATAAATCTGGAGCCAAGTACTGAAAGGCAAGCGATTCGCAACAGCCCAAGTGGCTCAAAGGGTTGCGGGAACTTGTGAAAAAAAATATGAAAAATGCTGTGTTTCCAAATTGCATGCCAATGAAAAGAATTGAAGTTTTAGTCATAAAACCCTTGTAAAAAAATTGGCAAGCATTCCTCGCTTGCGCAAGGGTTTGAAATTTGGGGGTAATCTTGCATAAATTTTGCACCAATTAGCCGTGATTTCAAAATACCTCAAATGGAGCATAAACTTTATTCTGAAGTGAAATAATCATAAATTCAGAATGGCATGCATGATGCTTAAGCCCTTCATATTTTAAATAATAATGAAAGTTGCATAAAAAAGTCGCAAAATTTCTCTGACTTTATTCTGCCTGCCATTTTGTATTACATCAATAAATGCTGTTTCAAATTGATTTGGGAAATGGCAAGCATGTTTCTCAAGCCCTTCATATTTTAAATGATAATGGAAGTTGCATAAAAAACACGCAAAATTTCTCCGACTTCATTCTGCCTGCCATTTCATATTACATTAATAAATGCTGTTTCAAATTCATTTGGAAAATGGCATGCATGTAACTCTGTCCGATCATTGAAAAACTTTGGAAAAAGTGGTAATAAAAAGTAAGGATATTTCCGTGATATTATTTTGTATTTCAATAAAGAAATACTCATGCTTCAAGGTAAAATAAAAAAATCTAATGCATACGACATTAGACGGACATTAACAAATGAAAAAAAAAAAATCAAGAAAATATGCCCTAGAATCAACTTAGTTTGTATTTATAGACATGGCAGGAGGTAAATCTTCCATAATAGTGCAGATTTTATATTCAAAGTAATACAATTGGACTCATAAACAATACTTTTATACCAGTAAGTTTTCCGTTTGGCATAAATAAGTGGAGAATAGTATGAAAATGAATAGAGTTAAAGAGCATGATTTTTTTTCATTGGGGAAAAGTTGAAACATTTTGAGTTGATAATTGTAGGAAGAGTTAAGTTTCAATTTATGATTTATGTATTTTTCATAAAAAATATACCTGAAGATGACTTCAAAAGTCAAAATGGTCATCGTAAATCAATAAAGAAAATCATAAATTGAAACCTAATTCTTCCTACAATTATTAACGAGAATGATATTGTGAAAAGGGCCAAAAATAAGGACGATAAGGATAAATCGGACGATGATGACAGCGACACTTATTCTCAAATAGGTGGTGAAACTACTGAAGAGGAACCTGAAATTGACAATAATTATGATGAAGAAATGGAGATTTGAGCAATTATTGCTAATTTCAGATTCCTCTCCATTCCTATTCATTTATATTATGAAACATCTCATTAGCTATTTAAGTATGATTTTTCAATGATAATAATTTTTTTTCTGATAATCAGCGTTTTCATTTTTTCGTGATGATAATAATATTTTTGCATGATAATGAAGATATACCTACTCTCAAGTTCCAGATGAAGGCAATTTAACTTTCAAAAATATATTTTGTAACAATATTCCATCCACATAACTTATTCACATTCCGGGGGAAAAGTAAGAACGTAATTATTATTTTTTTCGTTGTTAATATGTGTGAATATTATTTTATTTAAAGATTCAAAGCCTTAATGTTTCACAAATTCAGAAGTTGGAATGTCAACTGTACATACGTGTTTCGTCCTTATTTGGACTCTTTGATATAGTATTATTCTAGTGCCTTATTGGTTGCAATTTAATGTTACACCTGCAGTTAGAGCTAATACTGTAATTAATGAGAAAATTTAATGTTACCAGTGATTTCAATTGAATATTTTTGGAATTGTTGCTATGAAAACATGATGGATAATTTAAATTGTAGCTCTCTGCAATATTTTGGAAGAGACTCACCTAGGCCAGTATTGTTTGAAATAAATCAAAAAATTTAAATAGATAAATTCGCAGAATAATTCCTGTTAATTTTACTGAACTAATTTACGGGCACTTTTTCTCAATCCTTTTTCCAAAATTTATCAATGATGAGCCTGAGCAACATACTTGCCATTTTTTGTGTCGTCTAAAGGGAATAATTTTCAACGAAATACTTAATGGCATGCAAAATAAAATGACGGAATTTTTTATTTTTTTTTGCAACTTCCTCAATGCATGCGTCCATTTTGGAACATCCTGGGGTGCATGCCAATTTCCTCAATAACAATTCATCGAACAAATTACCTTTGGTTGAAAAGGCATGCAATTTCAAATCACGGCTAATTGATGCAAAATTTATGCAAGATTACCCCCAAATTTCAAACCCTTGCGCCAGCGAGGAATGCTTGCCAATTTTTTACAAGGATTTTATGACTAAAACTTCAATTCTTTCCATTGGCTTGCAATTTGGAATCACGGCATTTCTCATACTTTTTTTCACAAGTTCCCGCAACCTTTAGAGCCACTTGAGCTGTTGCGAATCGCTTGCCTTTCAGTACTTGGCTTTAGATTTATTTCAATTATTCAACATCACAAAGGCATGCATTATGATATCACGGAGAAAACCACTTTTTTTTCAGACCTTCAATTGAAATTGAACTATGACCGGAAAGCGTGCATCGCTCAATAACATTTTTATCTTTCCTATCAAGAGGTAAATTATCAACCCTCAAAAAGGCAAGCGGTATAAAATCGGAGAACCACACCTGTCACTAGCTCCCAGTTTAATAATAGAATATGTAAACTTTGGGTTTTTTTTCCAGGAGTAACTGCTGGGTTGGCAGGTATGAACAGGTTTATTATTACCAGCTATTCTCATTCATCTGTTTCTTGAATAAATCTCATATAAAAATAAGCGAATGAACACGATGATATATTTTGAAATGTGAAATTTCAATTGAAACTTGCAACAGAGAGATCCGAGTTTAGTTTAATAAATAAATAATAAAATAATCAAGTGACAATAGACTTTAAAACATCTTTAAAAATACAGGATATCGTCGAAATGACGGAGAACGACGACTAAACTATTGAATCCGAGGATCCAAATTTTACTTTTGATGATGAATCAGATGCAAAATAGTAAATATTCATTCTTATTTTTCCAAGTCTATTGCCACTTGCCAAAATATTGCTTGGTATTTACTAGTGTATCACTCTCCTTCTCTATTACATGAACAAATAGCATACGCACTCTCTTTTAACTGGCGTGAACGCCACGCGCAGCTGCAATGCTGCGTCCTCTTCTATCACACGGTATACTTAGCTCTGATCTACTTGTCGTAAGTTTCGATACGCATTGAAATTTCACTTTTTAAAATTCGACAACCGCCATTTGAACCAGACTTTTTTCAGACAACCGTATATCATCGTGTTCGCAGTTATATAGCGTTCATTTTCATATAGGATTTATTCAAGAAACAGATTAATGAAAATAGCTAGTAATTATATACCTGTTCATACCTGCCAACTCAGCAGTTACGCCAAGAAAAAAATAGACAACGCAATGTCTACATATTCTATAGGCTCCATACTTTCGATTCGTTGAACTCAATTTTCAATATTTTATTAATCATAGCCTTGCCAGGAGTTTTTAAGCCAACCCATTTGCGATGTATTCTATAGTATACTAGATTTGATAAAAAAAAATTCACCGCTGTAACAGATGGGTGATAGTCGTTCCTAATTCGGATCCTCTACTAATATAATGTGAATATGTATGTATAGATAGAGATTTGATTCTTATATCGACTACACATAATAAGTTGTAATGAATATGAATTTTGATGAAGAACTTCTATTTTCAAATAGAATAAATACATAAACCGGTTATTCTAAAAGATCCCATCTACGTCTATGTTAGGGTCAGGAAGGGATTATCGGTAAGCGTATATAGGTGTTCCCATTGTTCAAGAAGTGAGTTCTGTTCCAAGTATATAGTGTGCGGCTTTCTATGAATATCGTACTTAGGATATATTTTATAAAAACGACTTCTGATTTCAAATTCTGTATATTTATTCGAAATTTTGATGTTCCGATCCTTTGACGAAGGATCTTTTTCAGAAAACAATGATACAAAATAAAACAAGGCAAGTAACTAGATACTAAAAATATACAGAATACTGGATGTGATAACGTGGATATCACACCTGAACAACAAGAATAAAATCCTTTGGCATTCACCAAAGGCTTGAGGAAAACCACGTGGAAATCCCAAACAGAGAAATATGTCCCACTTGGTACAGCTCCGCACACATCCCAAATCTCAAAATACACGACATTTCAACAAGACAGCGAGGCGCTACTCTTTGCTACTGGTTTGGCTAACAACTGCAGTGTCAAATAATCTGTATAATCCAAAATATACAGAGAACTAAAAATTAAAAACCATCAGTATGGTTGAAATTATTTGGATTTTCAGGTATTCCAATTGCTTCTCTGACCAATCTACCATGAATCGATGAGCATCTTGCGACTATTCTTGTTTTTTCAAACTTGGTCTCATGCAAAAACTCGATGGCATGATCAGCTACAGAAAATTTATTCGGATTGTTTAATCTTATGCATCTCCTATGTTCAGCAATTCGAGTGTTCACAGTTCGACCTGTCTGTCCAACGTAGACTTTCCCACAGGTAAAAGGGATCTTATAAATGCCCGAAGATTGTAGGGGGATCACGTCCTTGACAGGTTTCATGAACTGCTTGATTTTCATTACCGGAGAGAAGGAAACTTTGAAATTATATCTTGACAAGATCCTTCCGATCTTCTAGTTACTTGCCTTGTTTTATTTTGTATCATTGTTTGCTGAAGAAGATCCTTGATCATACAATCGAAACGACAAAGTTTCACATGAATATACAGAATTTGAAATCGAAAGTCCTTTTTCTCAAATAAAATTCTGAAAAATGTATTGAATATTTGATATATTTTATTTTTATAGTAGATCCATTTGCTGCATACTTGAGAAAAATCCAATACTACTCTCGAAAATTTAGATTTATCACTGTCAGTCAATACTGAACAGTGTATCGTAACCTTTTTACTTACTTGTACAAAGCAACAAGTAAGTATTGTGAAACCGACAAAATTCACCTATCGAGATTTTGATGGAAATATCCGTTTTGAGCATCCCTGAATCCATTTTGACTATTTTTGGCTTGATGTCGGTACGTATGTTTGTGCGTTCGTACTTGTGCGTGCGTGCGTTCATGCGTAGCTCGCAAATCTCAAAACTGGTTGAGCGTATAACGTTGAAATTTTGTATTCAAGTCTGGTATAGGGTCTAGTTGTGCACTTCGCATTATGGTTCCAATCATCTTTACCGGAAGTGCACTCTAGTTGGAACTTTTTTCGAATTTTTGTAATAAATCCAGAATGTTCAACCGTAGGATGTTGAAATTCAGTATTCAAACTTGATGTTGTATTAGAATGGTTATGTGCATTTTTGTAAAAATCGGCCAGGCCAGAAGTGCACTTTAATTGAAGTTCATTTCGAAATTTTCGCATGAATATAGAATGATCCGCCATAGCATATTGAAATTTCGCATGAAGAACTAATATAACATCTTATTGTACATCTTGTATCACGATTGCGATCGGCTCAACCGGAAGTGCACTCTACTCGGAACTTTATTTCAATTTTCCGCATAAATTCAGAATGATCAGCCATAGGATACTGAATTTAGCATTTGAAATTGCTGTAGCAATTCGGAGCGATCAGGTGAAATTTGGAATTTCAGTCTATCGTAGCATCTGAATGATTACCTATTATTCTAATGACAATAGACTGAGCCAGAAGTGCACTTCAGTAGGAATTTATAGCCGTAGAATTTTGGAAATCAGTATTTAGGAATGTTGTAGTATAAGAACAATGGCCTACTGTTTCCATAGCAACCGATTTGGCTGGAAGCGCATTTCACTTTTCAGATTCTCAGAATCTCTTGGGTAAATCCAAAACGATTAACTGTGGAACAATGAGATTTTGTGTTTGGTTATATATATCTAATTCTAATTATATATATGATCAAACACAAAATCACATCGTATTATATATATATATATATATATATATATATATATATATATATATATATATATATATATATATATATATATATATATATCAAATGATGTAGTTAGTCACGTGATGTTCACGTCAGATTTTTCATTGTAAAATTCATCAACTTGTTTCCATATATTCTATTGGTAGTTTTTTGTATTTCCGGCCGTTTTTTTCGTAATTTCATCACAAACCGCGATATATATATATTCCCAGAACGATTCATCTCCAATATTCTCGAAAACTGATCGTTTGTTTATATTAGAACTGTGCATTGTCTCTTCATGGCAAAGGCAATTTATCGCGATAAATAGTGTTAAGAGTTTACAAAGGTATACTCCCGATGGTAAGCGATTTGTTAACATAATAATTGTGACTGAAAATATATAAAATTTGTCAGTTCTATTGATATAAGTGGGATAATTGTATTGGAATTAATTAAAACAAGCTGTTATTTATGTTTAATCATTGAAGATATATATAAAATATAAGTTTTCTTATTGATTGCAATGCTGATTCTCTCTGATACTCAAATTTTCTCCCAGAATGACGTATGAGGATGAGTAATATTATAGAATGAAAAAAAATTAGGAGAAATTGAATAACATGATTCAACTCAAGCGAATATATGACGAAGCCATGAACTAATTTCTGTAATTTCAAATAAACAAGGTTCTAAGGAGAAGGCAATGAGAGATATCATTAACGAATGAATAAAAATAGGTTTATTATTTACACGGCGAAAAATGATTTATCCTACATTGTTTTCGATTATATTTTCAATAAATATATAACATAATATTTTTAATCAATTTCTTCTTCTGATATTCACTTTTGACCGTAGCATCAGTTTGGTGTCTTCACTGGATGAGATCTGAACAACATCATAAGAAGACATCCAACAATGTCGCAATTTTGTGGTAAATACTTGTCATTTCACGGCGCAAAGAGTCAGCTGATAAACTTTGTCAGGATCAACTTACAGTATTTAGTTATTCAATTTCTCTGATTGAAATTTTCTCGCTTAGTAACGATATTTGCAGTTTTTTGATACTTCATTGTTCTTATTAATTTCTTGAATACAGTTTTCAGCCAGCCCATCACTAAGATGCGGTGCTACCAAGCTTTATAATTGTTCGACAGCTGATACAGTCTCAATTACAATAGACTGATATTTGGATATCTATGAGAAAATAGTTCTAATATTCACACCTTGAGCCCGGTTACACAGTCTTGAGTTCATCCTAAGCACAGCTTAGTTACCTAGGTTATGATTGATGGAACAATTGTTACTGAGACAATCAAGCTAGGCTTACGATAAGCTGAAAACTGTGCAACCTGGTCAAAGTGGACGCCAAAGGATCTCGCACGAACACTAAGATCATCAAATTAGTGAGTATTGTAATTTAATGGGTCGCCACCGTACATATATTTCGAAATAAGAATGTCTCTCAGGGGGTTGAATGCAGGACATCTAAAAAGGAAATGAAAAGTTGTATTGTCTTCATGGAGGGTACATAGAGGGTCTCATCTTCCGTAAATTTGTGGTGATATCCATCTCCATAGCAGTAGAAAATTTGATTGAATACTAATAATTTAAGAGCTGCAGAGAGATGCCAAAGGAAATTGGAATAGGACCCTATGCTTTATTATATTCTTGAATTCTCCTTAATTTTTTTATGGTACTTTTTCGATGCAACTATGGCTCCATTTTGAGAAGTTTCTGAAATTATTCAATTTTAAAACTTTTTTCAACAGATGCATGCAGCCACTAAGAAACGAGTAATCTTGAGTTTACATCATTGAAAAAATTTGATTCCATGCATACGTGCTCACAATGAAATAAGTTTTTCCATGATGTCAATGATTTCTGAAAGTATTATACAGCTTTGAATTCTACTGTGCAAAAAAAAAATGGTTGTCAAAACCATGTATCTATTTCTAATAATGTAATAATTTCAGAAACGGTTCAAAATAAAGCCATGGTGATAAAGTTTCATGAAAAAACAGAGGAGAATCCAAAAATATCTCACAATATAGCGTGTTCTATTTGGAATGATTATACAGGATGTGTATAAAGTGGTTCCAAAATTTGAGAACTGAAATGGTGGAAAACTCAAATTTCTCAAATGGAAACCTCGAAGAAGTCTTGATATCTTGACAACAAATTCTTCAAATCTGCATATTTACTAATCTATTATTGAAATAATAAAATCTACAGTGGCCATTATAGTTTTTCCCCGACAGTAAATTTCATGGCCAGTTTCATCAATTTTTCATGAATCTGGGAGTGTCATACCAACTTTACAAGTTACATTTGTCATTGTCTAACTGACAGTTCAAAGTGACAGTGTCATTTTTAAAGCGACAGCTGTCATTGTCGAAGTGACAGCTGTCATTGTCAGTATGACAGCTGTCATTGTTATGGTGACAGATGGCGGCTATATTTTAGTCCTTATAATTATAATATAAGAATTATCTAAGATAGAGAGTTTTTTTTTTAGATTTTCTGGTTGAAAAAGCTCATTCACAAATTCAAACCTAACGTTTTAATAAAAAACTCCAATATTATTTTTCAGTCAAAAATCTGTACGAATTCTCAGAATATTCTACTTTCAGACGGATAGATCGACCAATCTCATTTAAACTTATGTTTTTTGCGTTCAGTAGGGTCCAGAATGCGGGAATTCATCAGAGTCTCGAATTATCAAAAAATCACAATTCCAATACTTTCCCTATTATATATAGATCGGGGAAGTAAAATGTATATGTGACTATGATTTTCAAAGCAAATATTTGAATCATTTCGAAAGCATAAGTCGTCAAATTCCGGTGATTAAATCGTTCATGTAGAGGAGAAATGTATAGGTAGATTTCCCAATACTCATAGAAAGTTGTTAACTCTTAGCAACATTGCTATTTATATCATATAACAAATTATAACTGCAAATTCTGATTGAAACATGAGAATGACAGTTTTCTCATCTATTTCTATCAATGTCAATCTTGGAAAACGTTGCTAGAATCGATTTATAGCATAACTGACAGAGAGGATAAAAGGTAGACACTAACCCTAAACTGAGTGTTCGGATTGGATAAAGCAATAGAGAAAGGGGACTCCCCCTGATTGTCAAGATCAAGAAATATCAAGAATTCTTGAAGTAAGACAAGAATTGCGTCGCCAAGAAATGGGCAAGACACGAAATTCTCATTTTCTTGTCTTGAAAATCTAGACAAGCTAAGAAATGATCATCAAGACAAGAACTCTTGTCTTGGTGGAACACTACAGCTTCAAATTCTACTGTGAGAAAGAATTGATCATTAGCATAATGTATCTATTTCTAATAATGCGATGATTTCAGAAACTGTTCAAAATAAAGCCATAGTGATGAAGTTTCATGAAAAAATAGAGGAGAATTAAAAAATATTCTGAAATATAGGGTATTCTATTTGGAATAAGTAAATTGATGTCGACTGGAGTATAACTGGAAATGTCCCCATTTTGAAGATATCTTAAATCAACTTGGCTCTATCATTAAGGTCCATGTGTAGGGTTTCAGATTTCTAAATATATTAGTTTACAAGATATCGATAGACGAGCATCTCAAGAAGATACATGTATATATATGAAGGTATTGCATAGGATCAGATAACGGATTAGCTAATTTTTATTCGACGCTTCATGCTGTATACATGTCTGTGAATTCGATTAGAATAGATCAAATTTATTGTTGTTGTAGAGTACACGCACATCATACGCGTGAGTTATTTTGCATATCGCTTCAACTTTTTTGGTACTTTGGGGTACTGTGGTTGAAGACTGTGCCCTCTATTTTATAATCTTCATATTTTCTTGTATCACTCAGGTGCGTCAAAATCAATATACAATACTTTATTACTGAAATAATAATCGATATCATTAGTTAGAAAAGTGCTATCTTGTTTGATGAGTTATAATATTTGCCAAAACGGACGTAGCGAGTTTAGCAAATTACGTGAGTCAAACACTGTGGACGTATTCTGTACAAAATTTTATCTTTTATCATCAAAATAATTATATCTATATTTGGGTGTGGGAACATTTCTCACGTCACATTACAAAATCAGATGATCTTGATTTATGACCATTAATCGCTACTACAGAAACAAGAATGCACTAGAATAAATGAATATCAAATTTTCACAAAATTAAATTTGAAAATGTCGTCAAGCAATGATACAGAAGTACTCTCTGATATTGATGAAGACTATGCCAATTCTGTAATGGGTAGTTTAATCCCGAAAAAGTTCCGAGCTAAATACGCTCTAGCTTATGAAATTTTTAAAAATAAGTGCGAACATAAGAAAAATTGAAGGCCGGAGTCTGAAAACACTGAAAGCATCTATAATGTGGTCTACATATTCGATGCTGAGAGCTGAACTCATTGCTCGCAGAAATATTGATATAAAGAGATGAACCATGCTTAAAGCATGGTTGGGGAGATGATCCGAAAGATACTATGAAAAGAGATCGGAAATTTTCACGAGAGATAATGTAAAAAATTTCATAAAGGAGGCTGAAGACAAAACGTCTCTTTTTGCGAAAGTAAGATTTAATTCATATGTATCTATGTATTGTAACGATACCTCGCTGATGGCGGGGTTCTTAATTCTGGCGTCGCTGTTAAAACTGCCGACGGTATACTCGGGCGCCAATGCAGTCGGTGACGTAGTCTTTAAAAACGGACGACTGAGTAGCTCAGAGGAAAGAGTCAGGGTGTTTAAGAGGATAATATTCAGGAGGTAGGTATTACTATGATATTCATTCACACACAAGAATAAAGCCGTTGAACATACACATAAAATGCAGGGATTTGCACGGAGATAGCTTGGCTGAAGGCTGACGACGACGATGCGGTGACTGCCCAAGACAATCAACATTCGCGGAATCGCGCGAAGCGATATCCCGAATGGTGGATCAATTTTGCAACTCATTCTATGCTGGAGAAACCAAACTGGTTCCTCAGCAGTGACTCTACTTCAAATTGTTCCAATACTGATGAGCCACTAGATGACCTCTCCAGCAGTGATTACACGTCAAATATTTCTGACATTGTGAAGCCAGCAATGACCTCTCCAGCGGTTACTCTACGTTGAATCATTCAAAAACACTGTGAAGTCAACAAAAACTTCGCCAGCGGTTACTCTACGTTTAATTATTCAAACGCTGTGAAATCAACAAGGATCTCGCCAGCGTTGACTTTACGTTAAATTATTCAAACACTGTGAAGTCAACAAAAACTTAGCCAGCAGTGATTCTACGTTAAATTATTCAGACACTGTAAAGTCCACAGAGACTTTGCTAATGGTGATTCTACGTTGAACTATTCAAACACTGTAAAATCAACAAGGACTTCTCCAGCAGTGATTCTACGGTAAAACAATCTAACACTGTAAAATCAATGAAGAATTTTCAAGCGGTGACTCTACGTTGGAAGTTGAACGGAATTACTCTGAGGCCCGGTTGTACAATCTAAGTTCACCTACAGTTCAGTTAAATCAAGTTCAATTTCTATGGTTACAATTATTTCAGCAATTGTAACCATATTAAATAAGCTCGGTTCAACTAAACTGTAGATAAGCTTAGATTGTACAACCGGGCCTAAGCTATACTTTGCGAAAATATTTTTAGTCCAAAATTAGCAAATTATCCTGAATGCAAATACAGCAGAACCAATGGCAAAATAAATCAGGTTCCTTTCACGGACTTATAAAAAACAGAAGAAAACAAGCAAACTCACAGTTTTGTTTTGACAATCGTACCAAACGGATTTAGCACGAAGACTTTGAACCGATGTCGAACGGTAAACACAGTTGAACTCTGGAAGATGATTTGGAGAATTACATTCCAAAAGAAGTTACTTGAGTCGATCACAAGGTCTTATTTATACTTAAATTCTAATGAAACCTCTCCTAATTTGTTTTAGAATTAATTTCTCATTAGCGCTGTCAATAATGTAAATGGGAGATACAGAAAAAAGAAGAAGTTATTTTACGAATACAAATTTCCTAGCAACAAATTTCCTATTCTTTTCCTACGTAATACATCCTTATTGGTTACATTTCCTTAAAATTATTATCATCCTGAATTCTTTGATCATATTAGTAAATAAGCTGCGATTTAGTTCTCGGTAATTATCGAAACTGTCAAATGTCAGATCTTTTATTTGTTATTGTCAAAGGTCACAAGGAACAGAACAAGATATAAAATATATTTTACAGAACAATGGTTGATTACATTCTGGCTCAGGATACGTTAACGGTAAGTACAAGACATAAACACAGATCAAACCGTACAGGGTTGAGTTCCATTTCAGCTGTTTCAAAACATAACCTTACTCAACCACATGTTTTGGAATATCAGAATGTATCTATTCCAACAGAATTATGAATTTTAAAATTTATAGAGCAAGCAAGATGTGAAACTAGTTGTGATGGGCTTCAGAATGTTAGACGGTAGCAAAAAGCTCTGGAATGTGCAACTGCGACGAAATTTTGGGAGAGAATTTGTCACAGTATGTATGAGATTTATCAGGTTGCAATGATAATAAGAATTGCTGGAGCTTGTGAGGATGTGAATTGACTATTCTATGTGGAAGAGAAAGGTCAGATGAAGGCACTTTTTTAAGACTATCATCTAACTAACAAACCAACATTGAGTTGGCAGTCAGCAGTGCCCATAACAGCTGATTGTGGTGAATGACTTAAATGGCTTTTATCCGCATTTAATATATCCGATATTCTTCAAAATTAATGTATAATATATAAACTACACCATTTTTTTTGCTCCTGAAGATGGTTAGGGTACAGCCGAAGCTGCGTTGTGTTTACGTCACGTCTAGGAGTGAAATTTTTCAAATATGGAAATAAAGTGAGAAATTCACAGATAGTACTGTACAAAATATGTAGATTTCATCCATCATTATATTTTGAAATTTATTTTTTTCTCATTGTTGTCATAATGTATTCGAATTCCAATTTCACCATTCTTGGATACGACAATGATAGGGATTCTAGACGCCAGTGCTACTCAACGTCAATAGTTTTCACGCCTCAACGTTAAGATGGTATTCTGGAATGTGAACTTGAAAGTTGAACGTTAATTCACACTGATGTTCAATCAACGCTAGTGTTGAATAATTCATCCCAAGTTCTATGAAATGTGTGGAATTCAGTCAATCAATTTACAAGAAATCAAACAATTTGTTGTCATATCTCATTTTGACATTTCATACTTTTCAATCTTATGTATAAAACGTATTGTGTGATTCAGTTCTTATAGAGAAAATGAAAGAGAGAAAAGGAAGGAATGTCATTTGGTTTCGTACATATTGAAGGAACTATTTGATGTATTCAATTAGCTAATAAATGCTCAAAGAAACTACTCCTATTTTTTATAGAATATTACACAAGTTTCCAAAATACAAATTATTGATTTTGCAGCATATAATGAACTATCTTCTCATGAATGTAGATATTAGAGAAAAAAAGCGAGACATTAATATCAAGACCGTGGTAGTCTATGCTGATTTTTCATTCGGGGTCTTAATAGAAGCTCAAATGAATCTTCATTTCATCGGTTATAATTCATAAAAATTAGCTTGAAATAGGTAAAGTGTTCCATTTTGATTAAGCTAGTAATTGAAATAGTAGTAGGTATGTATGTATGTAATCGGAGAATCAACTGTAGGTAATGAAAGCCTAACATAGGGAAGAAATTGAAGTTCTAAATTTGTATTTCAACAATCAACCTCTTTATAACAACAATGAATATCTTGATTGAGAAGTAAAATATCATGATAACTTGAATGAGATTGGAATAAACGGAACGTTGACAAATCTGGTTGCTCCTTGAGAATATTCACAGTTCAATTCATAAGATAGTCTTATACAAATATCTGATGTCTGTTTACGATTCAAATAGAAGTGATAGATACCTCAAATGTCAGACGATGTTCGAATTCGTATTCAAAAATCTGGCATTTAGCTTAATTTGGTGATTTTAGTCTTGAAGTATTTGTTTAAATCTTGAACCTGAGAAGTCTCTTCAATTCTTGTTTGTTTGATCTTGTTATGTAAGATCAAAGTGGATTTTTATACTCATTGTCGCTGAATATTGTTTCTCTGACTCATTTTATGGAAATAGTTGGATATTTCTATTTGCTGCCTTATACATAGAGTGCTGCCTTATACATAGGGCTAAATGGGCTATAGCCCAAGGGCGCCAGCGAACCAAGGACGCATACAATAGTGTCTCCAAATTCGAATTTTCACTCTATTTAGAAAATTGGGACGAAGCGATAATAAGAGGAAATGCAAATACATTATCTAATGAATATAAAATTGATTTAGAACCAGGATTAGTTAAAGCATGTCCTCATTTTGAGCACATTAATAATAAGTGATATTTCAGAATATTTTTGAGTATTGCGTGTACCAATTGTGGTGGAGAAAGATCATTCTCAACTACAAAAAGAATAAAAAATTATCTTCGATCATCATTAGGACAAACAAAATTGAATTATTTAAGTCTTTTATCTATAGAATCTGATATAAAAGACTATGTAGATATTGACGAAATTATTATAAGATTTTCAGAAGACAAGTGCCGCAAAAAACAAATAAATCAGAAAAAGTTCAATGTAGGTATGTTTTGAAATAAATTTTCTTGCAATGGTGTTTTATCCATGTAATGTGCCTATTTTCCAAATAATTAAACTAGGGCGCCAAAAATTTTCAGTCCAAGGGCGCTCTAGCATGTTAAAACGGCCCTGCTTAACTCTGTCAAATGGCTAGCGTAACTTAACGTCGATTATCGGCGTGAACTTGAATTAACGTTCTGGTTCAGAATACGAAAATGTCAAATCGAGAGTTGAGTTCACGTTAACGCTCGACGTGAATCAACGCTTGGTTACAGAATCCCTACCAATAACTGAAATAACTAGTTCTCCAATTGATATAACAAGAATCTTGTCAAGATTCTTGTTCAAATCAAGACTAAGGTAACCTAAGTCTTGTGCTTCCATGACCAAGACTAAGGCACTAAATACATTAGTATTATTATCCGCCATTTTGCGTCAATAGAAAACGATTCAGCATATGTGAACAGTGCAGGAATCGCGATGATTGAGTCTCCAGGTAAAAAACGTGATGAAATAATATCGGAGTCTGTCAAACTATTCATTTTTGGCATGATGTATTATTGGTAATCAAATTTCATGCTTCAATTTGAAATTTTCAGTTTTCAAATGTTGACTCAAATTATTCGGTTCTCAATCATATATAATTAGGGCCAGTTTCACCAACGCTAGTTAAATTTATCTATAGGTTATTTTATACGGAAAGTATTGTTGATACAATTGTAACCATAGTTACTGATTCAAAATAACCCCTTGATAAACTTAACTGAGTTTGGTGAAACCGGACCTTAGAGTAATATTAAATATTCAGAATATCATTATGGAATTCTAATTTATATTCTGTAATACAATTTTTGAAAACAAGTTCGTAATATTTTATATATTAAAGAAATAATTGATTATATATTTTTCATACTTATAATATATTTATATATGTATATATGTGAATATATAATATATATTTTATATAATAGGTACCTATGTACAATACATACATATATTGATCAATTATTGCTTGAAATTGAGGTAAGATTGTATGATCGTGTCTAAAAATTTAGATAAAAATATATATTAAAATGGACTGAGTTAGTTTCAATCAAAATTTCAATCTGATCATAACTTTAAATGTCGACTGAATATACGTACTTTTATATGAAATACATATAATTCGTCTGTGAATCTCACAGCCACAATTGCCGCTTATAATGATGATAAATCATTCGGCACATTAATGAGTCACTCTGATACTATTTTCTTTAGTTTTTCAAGTTATTATAACATGCTATCCTCTTCAAACAACGCATTTTCTGTAATGTTTACATTGGTTCACATATGCTTTTTTTTATTGGCTGAACACAGAATGGCGGATGATCATATCTATGTTTCTAGTGCTCTTCCAAGACAAGATCACCATCTGAGAGATATTTCAAGACCAAGACAAGACTGTTTTCAACTTTCGTCTCATTTTGTCTTCAGGCTACATTAGTTGACTATTTAAATCTGAATATATTCGAATGAAGTGTACCCGATGATGAAATAATACTCATGACAATTTTATTGGTACTGAAAATGTCACTAAACAAATTGAAATCGTGATTCAGTTCTCACATATGGACGAAGTGCTTCCATCTTCTGACTAACATCCGAATGTGTAATGGATAACTTCATTCTATATGAGATCAATACGTTACTGTTTGAAGTATTCAGCGTCAGATGGCTCGCTATGTGCTGAGTTCTCAAGTTAAAACAGTCACGATACGATTTTCTCTTTCTCTTGCATTCATCCTTGGTTGGTAACACTGAATTGAAACAAGTGAGATGTCCAATAAATGTGAAATAATAAAATCTTTTGGTACTTTTGAAAAAACAACTTCAAATTTGGTCACGCTGTGCCACAACTAGCTTGTAAATAAGAGCTGCAAGTGAGTCTCTTTTTACATCTTATATAATATTTCAAATCGAATAATAAAATGTTTAATATATCAAGGACAGAGTTTGAAGTCAAGAAACTCACTTAGTCAAAAGTAATTGTTCGCGGGCTATCAAACAGACATATTAGTGAACAGTGTTCTCAGCTCTGTCAAAATTGAATAAAAGTCGATAGGAATCTAGCAATAGCTACAATTGATGGAATAAAAAGGTTATTGGGCCATAACACTACTAAAATAGATAAGTTTCTAAACTCTATAGATCAACAGAACAACGCTGTACATAATATTGAAGAAGAATTCAAAATAAGGTTCTATAAACTTCAAAATGACTTAAAAATGGAAGGTGAAGAGATTGAAAGTCTTGAACGAAAGATACGCGGGAGAAATTTGATATTTTTTGGTATTTTGGAGGCAGGAGATGAAAAATTAGTAGAAAATATTTTGAATATATTGCAAAACATCATGGAACTGCCTAGCATTACTGAAGATAATCTTGACGAAGTCAAGAGAATTAGTAAAATATCAACTGACAGAAAAAGACCAGCGCTGGTAGAGTTCAGTTCTCAAAAAGTTAAGAAAAATATTCTAAGTAACTTGAAATTGCTGAGAAACTCAAAAATATCTGTTGATGAGGATTATTCTTGCAGAATCTTAAAAGACATGCAAATTCTAAGACCTCAGTATATCAAAGCAAGAAAAAAGTGCCATAATGTATCCCTATTCCAAAATATCTTATACATAAATGGAGAAAGATTCACTTCGAATGACTTCGCTGGAACCGGAAGTTTTACTCAAGGAGATAGTGAAATAAATGGATACTACCCCATTCAGGAACATAGCAGAAGGATTTCGACTTCGTTCTAAGACATGGTTACATCATTCAAGGAAAATACTCACTTAAATCACCAAAAACTAAGCAACCAAGAGACGATTGCTTCATATAAGGAAAGTATTTATTTAAATATTCAAAAATCAAGTACCCAGGTACAGGTACACGTAAATAAGTCGATAAAAGATTCTCCACTAGCTCAAATCAAAGAATCTATCAGAAATACTCAATCTGAAGTTGGCTTCTCTGACAGACAAGTTCAAACAAGACTAAGAACTCAATAGTCTTCGAAAAACTCAGATGCGATGTAACTAACTCTTCGAAAAATTTTCATAAAATATTACTGTGGAATTTGTAAGATTTTAATAATATTCACAACCTTACCACTGCCGATAAGAATATCCTATCACAAAATGAAATTATTTGTCCCACAGAAACTTGGCTGAAGATTGAATTAGACGAAAGCCCCTCTTGGGTAGAGCAGTCAGAGGCATTATAATTTTTTCATCATTTCCTTTGGAAAATGTTGAAATTGTAGAAAAAGTTCTTCACTGGATATTTCTTCAATTTCAGAATGATATAAACACATAATCTTAGGTGATAGTCACTCTTCTCCATCATTTAACTATACAATACTAACAGAACTTTTCTAAAAACTATAAAACATTCAATAAATGAATACCTGAACCACTCGTTCTCATTAGACTGTGATTACAATGCACGAATTGGAGGAAATAACCAATTCGAGGTCGAGTTTCCTATGACCTGCTATTGTAATGCCTGCAGAAGTATGTTTGATAAGGTCATAAACAAAAAAGGGAAGCAGCTATCTTCGAACAAGAAAACTTCATAGTACTCCGGCTCAATTAAAATACGCAGGATCAACGAGCAAAAGTACCATAGACCTAATAAGGACTGACTTCAATGCACTTCAATTTATTACTAATTTTTCAGCTATTGATAAAATAGTTGTATCGGACCATTACTTATGTTGAATACAAATTATAAATAAGACTTCTTTCAATCATACAATGAAAACCAGTTATGAATATGAAATTTCAAAAACGAAATAGGATCCAAAAAGAGTAGATCTACATAAATTCAAATTACAGAACAGACCAGCTGCTAACACCGATAGTACATACCCTACTGAATTATACAACACCATTGAAAATGTAATAAAAACCACATCTAAATAAATTGATATTGTAAAAAATTATAAACTATCTCTTAAAAGTCTTCACAAACATTGGTTTATTGAAACTTGTACAAAATACAAGAATGACACTAGGAAAAGTCAAAAAGAATGTAAGCAACATAACTTCACAGAAGAAGAAATGCATATTCACTTGAAAGCTGAAAAAGTATATATATATATATATATAAAGACTACATAGCTTAAGAGAAGAAGAAACACAAGTTGGACGTCATAAACAAATTAGAAAATGTAGAAAATCAAAAAAATTTCTGGAGTACAGTAAACTCACTCTAAAAAACTTCTTACGTGTGAAACCCAATAGAAATGAACGATTGAGTTCATTTCGTTGAAGAGTGATATAGCAGTAAAATTATCATGAGCAACGAAACATTTTTTGACGCTTTTAATCCGTATCTAGACAGCAAGATAACTTTTCGTGAAATCAACTTTACGCTGAAAAAACTCGAAGCCAATAAATCACCCGGAACCGATGGAACTATATACGAGCAACTGCAAATCCAGCCTTCTATTTGGTTGGATTATCTTAACCCTAGGAGGGGCAGTGACTTGTGTGGTTTTAAGTGAACCCTTGAGGTCTGGCCAGAACTTCACCGAGTTTTATTGTTGTGTGACTTGTAAGAGTTTTTTTAAGGCTTGACAGAAGTATTTTAGTGTTGAATAATCTACTGAATGATTGAATAGACTGTGCGGGTGGCAGTGGGTGTGTATGTGTGTGGGTATAAGAGAGAGAAAAAGATTAATAATCAGCTTGATTATTCGACTAGGCACAGGGTATACACCATATTCATACTGAGGCCAATTTTGACCTATCGATTGAAAAAACTTTCAAATTGATGTTTGTCTTCCTTCTCATTCACACATAAAAACCAGTCATACTCTGTTTATGTTCATTTTGAAAAGCTGCAGATAAATCTTGGAGGCGTGCTGTGTGGTTCAAAACTATATTACCTTTATTTGCTCCATCTATATGGTGTTACATCACGACACACATCACGATGACACATTTAGTAATGACATGAATAAAAATCAAAGAAAATATAGAACATCCGCTGAAAAATATGAAAAATGATGATTCTATGTTTCTGTCATAAATATTTACTTACCAAACACTACTGAAGAACAAAAAAGTTGCCTCTTCAATTATAAATATCTGCCCTTGCCTATAACAACACCAGATACAAGTCTACCATGTTTAAACATGTCAGAATTCGTTTAGGTCTGGCCAGACCACATGGGTCAATTGAAGATAAATCACAATAAAATCGATTTCGTTCGCTTTGTATATGTCGAAATCGCTTTGAAGATGGTCTCATCGGATTCAACAAGTCGAGTCTATAAAAGTCAACGAGTTTTAGTTCCCAATTATTGTTGAGGAGAAAGTAATTGAGCATTGAATTTCAAATAGGTCTGGCCAGACCTCATTGCCCCTTGTAGGGCTGAAAACCTTTCTTGGCAACGTAAAATCTACCTCAAGAGCTCAAGACCATTAAACTTATTTTGCTATATAAGAAAGGTGATCGTACAGTTACGTATAATTACAAAGAAATTGCCCTGATTAATTCCATTTCATTTCAAATGCAAGTATGGGATAAAAGTGATAATCTTCTACCTGAAGCACAAGCTGGGTTCAGAATGAGAAGATCTAGTGTAGATAACATTTTTGTCTTAAATTCGATTATTCAGTCTTTGTTTCTAATAAGCAAATTTGGAATCTACGTGATCATCATTGATTTCGAAAAAGCCTTCGATGCCGTTCTACATTCGATACTTTGGCATAAGATATATCAGCTCGGAATTAGCGGAAAAATAACAAGGTTACTTGAATATATTTACAACCGTGCAGTGCTGCGCATAAGTGTGAACAATGAATTATCTGATCAAATCAACATAACCAGAAGAGTCTTACAAGGGGAGTGTACGAGTCCTATATTATTCGCGCTATATATATCGGAGTTGGAAGACTTCATGAGACACAAAAATCTTGAGGAATATATTATTTATAACAAAACAGACATCCTCACACTCTAATACGCGGATGATTTAGCATCATTTGCACATTCACAACCAGATATGCAGAGAAAACTAGATGCACTAACTGAATACTGCAACTTGCACCAACTCACTATAAATGCAGAAAAAGCAAGCATCGTTCTTTTTCATAAAGAACGAACTCTCAATAGACATATGAAGCATATTTGTCAAAACAATGACATAAAGTTTGTGAACGAGTATACATATTTAGGGATTTCTTTGACCTCATCAGGAACGTTCAATCATAACACTCAAGAGAGAATCATCAATGGTAAAAGATCCACTGGAGCCATGGAGAATACTTCAACAAAAACGCATATGATTTGCTGGAAAACGAACGTGAAATTATGCCAGTCAATAATTATACCAACAATTCTATACGGTTCAGAAAAATGAGGTTTATTCCAGTGCGAAAAGATTGGAAAAGCAAAAGTTCAATACTTTAAATCAATTTTGGATTGGCAAAAACAAGAAATGTTGCGAACATTTGCATCCGCATCTGCGAATGCGAAGCTTCCGCAAAGATGTGGACATCTGCATCCACATCCGCAATAATCAATGCGGATGTTCATGTGGATGCGCATGTGATAAAAATAGCTTAAAAAACGACCTTGCTATGATGTTAGATTTGTCAAGTGAAGATGAGAAATACTAAAAAATGGTAGCACTGAAGCTGTACTCTAAGAGTCAATGTGGATGGAAATCCTCTGAAATGGTGGAGTGTTCATCAAGAGGAATTTAAGGTAATACCACCGATAGCGCAAAGATTTTTATCCACCCCATCAGGCAGTTTTCCTAGCGAACAATCATTTAGTAGCGCGGGTTCAATTCACGAAGCTCTGCGTAACCATCTTGAATTAGAAAAGGCGACAATATTACATCTCATTTAGTATAATGCTCCTATTTTCAACTTCACTTGCTAATATGAAAATTAGTAAGTGAAGTTAAAAAAAATAGGAGCATTATACTTGATACTAATTTTCAAAAATGAGAATGTTGATAATTACTCTATCGTCGTTCAAATTCTTCATTCATATACTATATTCATATAAGATCTCGATCATCCACATCCGCATCCGCATCCGCATGAACCTTCACAAAACTGCATCCGCATTCACATACGCGGATATAAAACATCGGCATTCGAAACATCCCTGATACCATCAACCACTTCCTCTTCAATTGTCCTATGTACAACCTACTACAAAATCTATATTCACAGAAATATTCCCACAATACACAGAATGCCACCAAAGATCTACTCGCTGAGCTGGTCCGAGGGAAGATAATAGATATTTTCAACTTTTGTAGAACAGCTTTCATCTCGCTGTCTGCATTTTTTATCTCTTTGTCTCCTCTTTCAGCTACCAGTAATTATTTTGCTTTATCTTCAAGTGACTTCTATTTATCACCTTCAGTTCCAGTTTCCTCATCTTCGATTTCCTAATCTTCTGGCAGAAAAGCTTGTAATTTCGTCATACGCTCAGGACTAGCCATTCCGTTTCAACCAATGGTGTTGCGTTTGGGAACTTTGAATTTTCCACGCTCAATTTGCATTTTTATTTATTAATTTTGAGTAATTAAAAAGATATTGAATACCAAAATGATGGTTCAATACAAAGGCCGGCCAATATAAATTCGGAAAAAAAATATTTGAACCAAATTTAAACTTCATGCATATTCCCTATTATTGTGCTTTGGTGTGAAAACCAAAACACGTATGAAGTAACTAATATATCATTTCCAAAACTTAAACCAAGTGTTCATTTATTAATTTTATAGATTGGATGGAGTTCATCTTTGAAATTCTGGACTAAGACTGCTCCAAATCTTAGGGAACTTGCATCGGTATGTGATTTTATTTCTTTATTTGAATCAAACATGGACTGGTTCTTGAGTTAGCATTGTATTCAATTTTTTAAAAGCGTTTATATGTTGTGAATTCATTTAGAATACGGCATTTTGTTATAATGGATCTCTCAGCGGTTTCGCAATTATCGCGTAGTCCTTGATAAATTTTTCAAAATAAACATTTAGTCCTAGGGATTCTTGTATCTGTTCCAAATCTGTAGAAAAAGGGAAATTTTTGATAGCTTCAGTATTCGCCGGGCCTTGATTCTATTTTCACTTATTTGATAGCCAAGATAATCTTGTAGAGTTTGAATTCATTTACATTTATCAAATTCCAGCTTCAAATTGTGCTTAGTCATTGAACTTGCTACTTCCTCCATTATCACAAAATTTCTCTAGATAGTTTCGGTTGCAATAAAAGTATCGCCCATGTGAAATTGAACATTATTTTCATGTATCAGCTCTCCAAATATTTTGCATGCATAACGCATGAATATTGATAGTCAATTAGCTAGTTCAAAAGACATCCTTCTATATTCATAATGTCCGTTTTATATAATGGAAGCTGTATAATTGACTGAATCAGAACAAATTTTAACATGGAAAAAACCATCTTCCAAATCTGAAGTGGTACAGTACTTGCAATTGCTCAAATTATTCATCAAACCCTTAATATGAGGCAATGGAAATTTATCTTTAACAGAATTTCTATCTATATTCCTATAATCGACACACATTCGGCATTTATTATTTATTTTTTCTACCAAAACGACTGGACCTACGAATTCTGATTTACTGGTTTGAATTATATTTCATTTATAGCATTACGTTCGTGAAGCGAAAATCTTCGTGAATACGAGTGAATCTCGGCATATTCAACTACTAGATTATGGAAATAATTTTTCAGTGAGGGTCTATTTCAATCAGCAATTTTTCTCGGGAGATCAAAAAAGATCCACTAGAGGCAGCACCAGTTGGTAGGTAAAAATGTTCTCATTTTCATATTGACATTAACCTTAATAGTACTTTATTAGAACGGAATTATCGGAGGATCATGTACTTGAAGTATAATTGAAATATGCAAACATTCAAGATGCTTTTGTTCGGGATTTGAAATGATGGCCTGCATGTTGCGGTTTACCTGTTTCAGGTAATGAAAATGTACGTGTTAAAAGCTTAGTTCTTGTTGAAAACTCGTCTTGTATATCATTATGTTGATTAAAAAACTGTGTCATCAATGTTTTCTACTAACTTGTTTTATTCTATATTTAATTGAGGAAAATATTGTGAATGGTAATGATTTTTTTTTATCGGAGTCGGTGATGGTTAATTCTTAGAGGATGAACTGCAACGCATTAAAAACCTCAATCCAGGTCTACCAAGTCCAATTTTATACGTCATAATTGCCCTGAGAGAAAATTTCACGTCTACTTTCAGGTAATATGATAACACATCCACATCATCTCCCATATCCAACACAGAATCACTTAAACAATATCTTCTTTCTCTTTGCAATGCTTCCAAGTTTTCACAATCAGGAAGCCATTCATCATTATCAGATGAGGAAGCATTCAAATCTAAACTATCAATAGGACTAGTAGTAATATAATTATACATTGTAGCATACCAAAAATTACGAGGAATAGCCTAGGATGGGAAAATTGCCCAGTTTGAATAAAGAGAAGTGCATAATGTGGACTGGTCCAAACTGGAATGAGTAATTTTGTACGTTACTGAGTATCCTCTAAACATTTGCCACTGTCGATTCCAATAAAAAATAGATCATTACTATTCTCAATATATTCCTTGATTCATAGATATAGAAATAGGAATAGAGATTTAATGATACAGGCCACCTGAGATAGTTATATCTTTGATAACATGATGATTAATAAGACGGATTATCAAGAACAGCTAACCTTTCAATTTGTGAATTTTCATTATCTGAAACCGGTAAACCACGCTATGCAAGCCTACGCTTTGAACTCCGGACAAGATGGTCTTGTACATTTGCTAAACTCAATTTTGCTCTAGGTACTTTATCTTCTATTCATTCTCTCTTGATGCAGTTGGAATAGATTCAATAAGAAATTTTCTAGGTGTTGTAGTCCAAAAATTGTATATTTCACTTCTTTAAGAGAATGATAACGGACATTTCGGAAGTGCAATTTAATCTATCTTCAGCGTAACTTAAAATATGTAATACATTACAGCGATATGGATGAACTTTATACAGAATTAAATTGATATTATAATTACAATACACATTGTGTGAGTGCAACAGAAACGACAACCATCCAGCACGGCGAAATTGCACTTCCGAAACGTCCGTTAACATTTTCTTAAAGAAGTGAAATATACAATTCTTTGGACTGTAACACCTAGATTTTTTTTATTGAATCTGTTTATTCCATTTTAATACAGTACTTTCAACGTTACTTTAGATAGAGCAATCAGAGCATTTGTACACTTCGACTGGTGCTGCCTCTGAGGGATCTTCTTGAATTTTTCGAGGAAAAAGGCTAATTTCAGGATATGTGTTCTCGACACTTATTTGCATAATATCTTGTTCAATGAATGAATTATTATTTGGGTGAGAAAAAATTATACAATCTTTTCTCACATTTCATTCTACAGTTTTCAAGAAGCTTTGTCCAAATATAGTATCCGTGCTTATTGAATTTAGAGGAACTACAATAGCTTCTATTTCGAGTGAAGTATCATCAATTTCAGCTACAATTTCAGTTACCTTATCACAGAATACCTTGTGACTGCTCAAATCAGTTAGTACATCATGATATGTTCTACTATAATATTACTAGTATGATAACAGGTGATCAAATTCGTTTTACTCCCTGTATCATATAATGCCGTCGATGCTTACAATTTTTTCTTGAATTATAAGTCTAAATTTGCTAAACTGACATTGTGAGTTCAACCTTGGTCATTCCTATAGTTTTTGCCAGTTTTGGGATTGTAATTTGATACATTACCTGTACATACTATCGCGATATGTCTGGGTTTTTGATACTAACTTGTAGTAGATGCAGGTCGACCCACAATCGAAGCTTGCTTGTCGTTGACTTCATTTCTGTCATTGATATCATTTCCGAAAGGTAAACTACTTTTATTTCCGTTGATGCTATTTCTAATTTGATATCGTTTTGTAAGCTCTTTGAATCTATCGTTGCTTATTTCTGAAGATAATAACTTCATATTCTGAAACTAATCTTTTGAAGTCTTGTGTTGTGCACATTTTATTTACGTTTTGATTGCAAAATTGTGAATACCTCTTATGACGTATGAAATGATCTCTAATTCAGATAGCTAAGCTCTATATGCAAGTTCAACTTTTTAATGGTAATAATCTTCAAATCGTTAACCACGCCACCATTTCCGTGATCGAATCTTCTCCAATAAAATTGCGGAGTCTTCATTTTTTGAAAACATATCATATATTTCGTTTTTGTCCAATCTCAAGTCATTGTACAAATATTTCGATTTGAATGATGACAACATTCTGCATTATATACCAATTTGTTTGTTGTAAGCAATTATTAGTATCATGGGTTAAACTAAATATATAATCTCTGTGTCATCAATCCTTTCGATCCAAGTTCCAATATCTTCGAGCTTATTTCGACCACCGAAGTTTGGTATTTGCAGAGATATTTCCGAATACGCTGACGGAGTTCATGTATCTCATGATACTTTCTGATCATTATGTTCATCATTGTAGTTGAATGTGACATAATTTTTGCTGTACCGTAAACTCTTCTGTATTCTTCTTACGTGGAATATGCACTTTTTCCTCGTTACACATAATTACTCTTCTATCATAGTAGGGTTGTTAACTATACCACCAAGGCAGACAGTCTTGTGGATACAGAAGGTAGCTATGAGGAGAGAAAGAGCAATTTTTTGAAAAATTGTCGACATCGGTATCACGCTTAAAATTTTTCACAGAGAAAGGTCAACACATTAGAGAAAATCCGAAAGAGCGGTGACCTAAGTGAATACATAGAGGATGGCGGACAGGGATAAAGTGGGTGGGAATCGGGGCAAAAAATCGTGATGTGTATTATGTTCTCCTTTCATACCACATAATATTGGATATCTTAGGAATCTGAATCCAAAAACGCGAATATCTATCTAGGATGATGCACTGGGCTATATGAATCGATGCTTACTTAAGAGAGCATAAGTTATATGCGGACTACAGTATATCAATAATTACTTGATCAATTTCAATCTCATTCGCTTTGTCTTCACTCACTGGTGCAAAGTACATAATATGATCGTTGATATATTGATTTCGGTACTTTCTTAAATTGAAAAAAAGCGAACAATTGCAGTTATTCCGACTAGTTTGAATTCATATCAATTCATTTGATTCCGTTCTTTAATGGAAAGTAGTTCTTGTTTGATTGATGGTAAAACTATTTTTGAGAATAAAATGTAAGATGGACAGTAAGTGGAAAAAACTATCAATAAATATAATTCTACTATGTTTTGTTAATAGTTTCTTCATAGAATCAAATGTAAGCAGTATTGTTGCTACCTTATTTAGAACTCATATTTCTGTAGTTCAAGGGCCGTTAGACACGATACATTGAATGCTGCATTTTGCTTTGTGCTTTGATCCTCCATATTGATGCGAAGGAAAATGTAGTGGATTATAGATACATAAAATCAGAGTGCAATGCACAAAATTTTGTATATCAGAATTGAGAGTCAAAATGCGAAGTGAAATGCAGCATTTTATGCAGGGTCTCAAACGACCCTTGAATAGTAAATAACAATATAGAAAATAGTATGTCCTCATAAAAAATTCCAAAACCACTTTCACTTCAATATTTATCATTATCGCTTTCACCTTAATCTACTTAATCATTTCCACTTTCATAATGTTGATCTGAAGATATTAAGATCTATATTCCATACCATTGATTATATATCATTCCAAGAATATTTTGATAAACTGGCAGATTGGTGCAATAGTTGTAAACTAGAATTGAACAATAATGAAAAATACAGAATGATGCCATAGTCTAGAAGGCCTTAAACAATTGAATACGAATAAAGTATCTCCACAATTCCTCGAATACGATGTATAGAATTTGAAGATCTACGAATAATATTTGATGCCAAGCTTAAAAGTGCATAAATGTTGGGCTTTATAATTCGTCAACGCGTAGTTCCACTACAATTGAACCTATGATTATTCTTGATTTTTCTTCCATGCGTACAAGCTTGGAATATTGCTTGATTGTATGGAATCCGTAGTATGATTGTAGGACTGTCTCCAGGGAATCAATTTAAACAAAAAACTTCTCCGTTTTTTTATATCTCGAGGAATAACAATTGTATGCAAATATGTATATTAATTATAATTATTCATTACAGCAATATATGTTTTTGAAATATCGATACGTAGGAATAACAATCACTTCATGTATAAGATCATTCATAATTCAATTAATGATCTCTGCACACAAAATTTGACGAATTTTCATGTAACATCATTAGATTCTTGGAACCGTCAAACTTTCCGTCTATCTCTAGCTTATACCAACAGTCTCTCACATTCTTTTATACATCTTATGTACACTCTCTTCAATCGAGTTGATTAAAAAATTGATATTCTCCATGTCTAAGCTTTTTCTTAAGAAACTAATCATTCGTATCACGCAATTATATTGATGATCGGATGATATAAATCGGATGCCTTCTTTGAAGAACAGAATCAAATAGATTGCTATAAATTCAAACTAGTCATAACTATTGCAATTATTGTTCGCATCTCATTATGTATTCTGCACAAGTGAGTAGAGATAAAGCTAGAAATGTCGAATGTTGAAATTGATCAAGTAGTTATTAATTTACGATAGTTCACATATGTCTTATGCGCGCTTAGGTAATTATTGTTTTATAGCCCATCGAATCATCCTGGTTGTCCGCCTTTCTAGATCAGGATTTCTTAGATGTCCAATATAATGTGGTTGGAGAGGCGGACATATCGCAGGCTACGATTTTTGCCCAAATTTTCACCAATTTTACCCCTGTCCGCCATTCTCTATGTATCCACTCAGCTGTCCGCCCTTTCAGATCTATCTAATAATGTCTTGACCTTCCTCTGCACAAAATTTTGAGCGTGATATCGATGTCAACAATTTCCCAAGAAAATTTCTCTCTCCACCCCTCATAGCTATCCCCTGTATTCACTTGGCTGTCCACCTTCGTGGTAAAATTAACAACCCATATTAGTAAACCAGGCAAGATGAGGTTTGTAGGCTAATTGTTTCTCTGGAAGCTAGAAGCAGGCTCAATCTCTTTGTTTGCATGTAAAAAGAGTTTATTGGAATTTGCACCAATTTTCTACTTGTGCTGTATGAGGAGTGTCCTAGAAACCGGAAAATTTTCAGACTTTTTTTAGTTTTCCACTAATAGCTATTAGTGGAAGAATTCCTAGACAATATATTCTCACGAAAATATTACTTTCACATGAATTGAAGTACACAAGATTTTGCGTCGAATAATCATCTCATATTTGTAATTACGTGAATTTACCGGGTAGATAAATGGTTCAGAAGAGCGACAATTTTTGCCTATTTCTCACTTATACAAAGAAAATGTAAGTATTGTAAAACCGGCGGAGCTAATATTCTGAGATTTCGATGGCAATATCCGTTTTGAGCATCCCTGAATTCATTTTGACTATTTTTGGCTTGATATCGGTACATATGTATATGCTTGTATGTGCGTTCGTAGCTTGCAAATCTCAAAACCCCTCAGACGTTTAATGTTGAAATTTTGTATCCAAAACTGGTCTAGGGCACTTCATATTATGATTGCAATCTTCTGTACCGGAAGTGCACTTTACTTCAAACTTTGGTGCGCCAACGGTCTAGTTTCGAGACCGCATCAAGTAAATTTTTATATTTTTATTTTTGATTCAAAATCGGTATGCAGCAAGTCGAAACTTGAGAATTAAATCCTTAATGGATAGGCAATATATAAAGCCTCCGATTTCGAAGAAAAGTCAGTTGAACTGTAGCGCCTTCCTACAGTTGAGCTCCTCAGAGCTGGGCTGTAGCGACTTCCTACAGCCCACCAGCTCTCTAGGCTAGTGGACAGCCTCCGAGTTAGCAGCCAGTGCCGTTCGTCAGACTAAGAGTAAGCAAACCGATACCTAGTGCCACACTTGTGACTTCCAAGTCTCCATCCTAGTATCCAGCTCGCGTCTTTCGAGCTACACCTTAGTTCCGACTCGCGTCTTCCGAGTTAATGTCCTGTTATCCTGCTCGCGTCTTCCGAGCTACATCCAAGTGATCCGGCTCGCGTATGCCGAGTCAACGCCCTTCACTTCTGTTTCAGAAGGCCTGCGTTGTGAGGTACGTAAAGGTATCAGTCAGTCAGTATACTCAGTTAGTGAGTATACTCCGTCAATCAGTATACTCTGTCACTCAGTTAGTATACTAAGTCAGTTAGTATAGTCCATCAGTTAGTATACTCAGTTAGTCAGTATACTCAGTCAGGCAGTATACTCCGTTAGGCAGTATACCCCGTTAGTCAGTATACCCCGTCAGTCAGTATACCTCGTCAGGCAGTACAGTCAGTAATCAGTCAGTGTACTCCATCTTCAGGAGTGATTAGAATTAGTGTTCGTGTATGTTGTCATCTGTAGTGCTAACATAATTTTTTTTTTTTTTATAAGTCGATAAACCAGAGGCTTAGTTTTTGTATTTCAAAACTTTTCTTCTATATACATTTATTTATTCTTTTATTTTTGATAAAAAACCTTGTTTGTTTTTCTCATTTTCATTACATCGACTTATAAATATATTCATATTAGCACTACACATGACAACATACACAAACACTAATTCTATCCACTCCTGAAGATGGTCCAGGTGGGACTGAAACTGTAGAGTAGGATAGAAATAGTTAACTTGTGACTGAATTCCCATACATCGTTTTCTTCATACCTTGGTAAGTTCGAAAGATATTCAAAGACAACGTGCAGTATAAGATACAAATTATTGTACATCATTCCAAAAAGTCATGAGAAGTTTCAATCATCGCATTATCTGAGAGCTAGTGAGTCAAAAACTCTGAGAATGAACCAAAACGCTCTTCATATCCAAGATATAGCAGAATTTGCCAATAAGAAAAACAAGCACACAAAATGAATATGACCAATAAAACTGGAATCCGAAACTTGCGGCAGGTGAGAGTGAAGTGAACGGTCGTGTCAAGAGAGCGGCGATAAATTTCTCTATTTTAAAGGGTATTATCACGTTAATCGAGACCGAATGTTAATCCAGTGCAGTGAAAAAAGTGAATTAAGTCATAGTGGCAAAATAGTGGAAGAATTCAAAGGAATGAGCTGTAAATAATCAAAATTCTACTTACAAGGTCAAGCAACTGAGAAGAGACAGTTATTAAATTTAGTGCGAGTGTCAACACAGGTGAGGATATCGTTGAGACGTACATAGGCGGAGGTGGAAACAACAAGAAAGGGGCAATACGGAAGCAATTAGGTACCAATTTAAGATATTTTCTGTTTAAGTAGAAATAACAATAACTTAAAGATGGAGGAAATAATGAAAAAATTAACTGAAATGGACCGGAAGTTAGATAAACTTGACAGTCTAGAAATGAAACTGGAACAAAATTTAAAAGCAAGCGCAGAGCTAACTAAAGAAAACCAAAAACTGAAGGAGCAAATATTTGAACAAGAAGAAAGAATCGAGTTACTGGAGCGAGAATTAAAGAAAAGAAGCATAGTTATATACGGCATAAATGAACAAGAAAACGAAACGGAAGAAATGCTCCTGAGTAAAATAAAGTGTTTATCTCAATCCATAGGAATTAAGCTAGATGAAAGCCAAGACATAACAGAAATAAAACGAATAGGAAAAATAACAGAGGGAAAAACTAGACCAGTGCAGATAGAGTTACTAAAAATAAATGAAAGGAATGAAATTCTGAAAGCAAAGAAAGCATTGAAAACCGCCTACAAATACATATGGATTGAAGAAGCGTATCCTAGAAAAGTCGTAGAACAAAGAAGAGAACTAATCACAAAAATGAAACAAGAAAGAGGAAGAGGGAAAAAGGCGTTCCTGAATTATAATAAATTAATAATAGATGGACAGGTGTATACAACAGTAGGTGACACATCGGCACCAATTAAAGCAAAATCTACAATCACCCCGATCGTGCCCAAATCCCGTATGTATACAAGAACATTCAGCCAAAGATCCCCAGATGAAGGAGATGAGGCAAATGATGAGAAAATGCGAGCATTATCATACAATAAAAGCTCAAAAAACTAAGAAGAACTATAGGGAGTACAACTACGACGACAACAGCAATGGTAAAGGATATGATCAGGTCGAATAATACGGGTAATATTGAAGAATATAAAAAGTCAAATGATAGAAACAAAAAAGCAATAAGATTAGGAACATGGAACATCCAGAGTTTGGAGGAAAAAGAAAAAGAATTAATAAGCGAATTTCAAAAATCAAATATAAAACTATTAGGATTAACAGAAACAAAAATAAAAGGTAAAGGAACGAAAATAATAAATGAGCATCTTTTGATCTATAGTGGAGTGGAACTTGAAGAAAGAGCGAGGGAAGGAGTGGCGTGGTTAATACACAAAGACTGGAGAGAGAAAGTAACAAATTGGGAATGTATCGATTCAAGAATACTAATAAAAGATATAAAAATGAACGAACGAGACAAATTAGCATGCATAGTGACATACAGCCCAAGTGAAGACGAGACAGTAGGAAAAATAGACGACTACTACTACAAACTACAAATGATCATAGAAAGTACTAAGCAAGAGATACTATTAGTCGGCGACCTAAATGCTAGAGTGGGCAATGACGTAACTAGATATTCACCTACCATAGGCAGATTTGGAGAAGAAAAGAAAACAAGAAATGGAAGGAAACTATTAGAACTATGTATGGAAAATGAAATGATTATCACAAACACAAAATTTCAACACAAAGATTTGCACAAATTCACAAGAATTATGACTAGCAGAAACGAAAAGTCAATAATCGATTACATAATTGTGACAAAAACCCTCTGGAAAAGAATTAAGGATACGAGAGTAAGAAGAGGATTCGATATAGGCAGCGACCACTACCTAGTAGAAACTAAGCTAACGATAGAAGAAAGAAATGATACAATCAAAGAAAAGCAGGAAGCACCATATAGAAAAATTAAATCCTACAAACTTAGAGAACAAAAAACACAAGAAGAATACAAGGAAAAAATAGAGCATAAACTGCAACAGTATGTGAACAAAGCAAAAGAATTAAACATAAAGGAACTGTGGGAAATATTCAAAAACAACCTAATAGAAGCAGCAACGGAAACATGCGGCACAATAAAATTTAATAGTAGAAGAAAACAAACTGTATGGTGGACGGAAGAGGTAAAACAAGCAATTAAGAAGAAGAAAGAGGCTTGGAAAAGACATCTAAACAAACAGACAACAGAATCATATGAACAGTACAAATTGTACAGGAAGAAAGCAAAGGATATTATCATCGGAAGCAAGAAACAAACTTGGGAGGAATTTGGGCAGAGAATGGAAGAAAATTTTAAGGGAAACCAGAAACTTTTCTACAGAGTTCTTAAAAATACTAGGAGAAAAAACAACAACGAATCACATTACATCAGGAACAAAACAGGTCAACTATTAACTAAAGAAAAAGAAATAATGCAAAGGTGGCGAGAATACTTTGAAGAAATGTTAGAAAATAATGACGCGGGAAGTAATAAACAAGAAAAAAAAAACCTAGGAAACCAACAGAGCGAAGAAAGCGCAAACGAACAAATAACAATGCAGGAATTGGAAAAAGCAATGAAAAAGCTCAAACTAGGGAAAGCACCTGGACACGACGGAATAACAACGGAAATGCTGAGATACATGGGCGACACGGGGAACATAATTCTATTAGATCTTTTGAGGAAAATCCAAGAAGAAAATGAAATTCCAGAGGAATGGAAAATAGCAATAATTTTACCGTTATTCAAAAAAGGTGACGCGAAAGAATGCGGAAATTACAAAAGCATATCCCTACTAAGTGCCCCTAGCCAAATTTATGAAAGTATACTAACAGAAAAACTGAAGAAAGAAATAGAACTAGATATGGAGGAAGCCCAAAATGGGTTCAGAACAGGAAGAGGAACTACTGATGCCACACATATAATCAAACAACTCATAGAGAGAACAATAGAAAATAATGAAACAATATTCTTTTGCTTCATCGACATATCTAAAGCATTTGATTCTATAGAAAGAGAAGATGTATGGGAAGCACTAAACAAAAAGAAAGTTAATAAAATATTAATAAAAAACATAAAAAGTCTCTACAGTAGTACACTCAACTACGTTCGCACAAAAAATTAAGCCTCAGAAATCTTTAGAACAACCATAGGAGTCCGACAAGGATGAACACTAAGTCCATATCTATTTAATATAGTAATGGATGAGATAATTAGGAAATGCGAAATCGAAACCAAAACAAAACAAACAATATGGGGATACTATAACTTGGAAAAAGTTGCATTGAACCAATTAGCATTTGCAGACGACATTGTCATTTTGGCAAAATCAGAAGAAGACCTAAATATCAAGATACAGATATGGAATAAAGAACTAAAAGAAATAAATCTAGATATAAATATCAATAAGACTAATACAATGACAATATCAAGAAATCCACAAAAAGTCAATATAAGAATAGAACAAAAGGAAATCAAGCAACTAAAAGAGTTCAAATATCTAGGAGCCATTATAACTGAGGATGGAAAAATAGATGCAGAACTAGAAGATAGGATTAAAAACACAACAAAACTAAACTTCGCCTTGAATAAACAAACATTCAACAAAAAAGAACTGTCATCAAGAACAAAAATTAGAATATACAACTCACTGTTCGTGCCGACCCTGACATATAACTCAGAAACATGGGCACTGTCGAAAAAACAAAAAGGAAGACTCCAGGCGGCCGAAATGAAAATATTAAGAAAAATAGCAGGTGTGAAATTGACAGATAAAGTACGAAGTGAAAAAATAAGGAAACAATTAAGAGTGAAGTCAGTGGAACAGAAAATAAGAGAAAACTCACAACGTTGGTTTGGACACCTTAATAGAATGCCAATAAATAAATTGGCAAAGAAAATATGGAAAATGGGACGACTAAAGAAGAAGGGTAGAGGCAGACCAAGACGAAAATGGAATGATGAAATTGGTAGCCACATTAAGAAGATGGGACTAGAATGGTCAGAAGCGAATCAACTATCTCGAGACAGAAAGAAGTGGAGAAACAAAATAGTAGAATAAAAATTCAAAACTCGACACTGGCAGAAGCTGGTAGCAGAGTACCGGATTAAGTAAGTAAGTAGTAAAACTGGAATCCAACACCTAGAATGAACGTGCGAGATCCGAAAACTGCAGACAACTACCGAGCATGGAATTGGAGAATTGAAGAAGTATTGCTTGAAAAAATAGTAGATGAACAAAAAAAGGTTTCAATGACTCGCACATATTTGAGACAATATTCTTCCTACTTCCTCATTCTCAAGTTCTGCTCCATGTTCTTAATCAACAAAAATACTTTTCAAACTGTTGGTCATACAAGAACAGACCACAGCGCATATATATATATATATATATATATATATATATATATATATATATATATATATATATATATATATATATATATATATATATATATATATATATAAATATATATATATATATATATATATATATATATATATATATATATATATATATATATATATATATATATATATATATATATATATACAACTAAAAAAGAATATCCAACATCAGTCATTTTATATCAGCCATGAATATTATATCACACCACGATAATTATTATGTACAATTTGTAATTAGAAATATTACCTAAGTTGTGTAATTCGACATTATTGCAATACCGTCATTTCCGGTATCTTCCCTTAATGTGCGTAATCATTCTATCGCTGAAACCATTATTTATATACAGATCGGTTTGTCAAATCGCGTCGTAGTCAGTATATAAGGCGTCTCACCCAGAGCATGGAATCTCACCAGCTCAAACAGTTTATAGGGCATCTCACCCACAGCATGAAATTTCACCAGCTCAAACAGTCTATAAGGCATCTTACCCAGAGCATAGCATCTCACCAGCTCAAACAGTTTATAGGGCATCTCACCCAGAGCATGACATATCACCAGCTCAAACAGTTTATAGGACATCTCACCCAGAGCATAGCATCTCACCAGCTCAAACAGTTTATAGGGCATCTCACCCAATTATTTTTAATCATTTATAATCTTTTTATTTATTTAATGATAACAATATTACACAATTAATAATTTAGCTCTTATATATATATATATATATATATATATATATATATATATATATATATATATATATATATATATATATATATATATATATATATATATATATATATATATATATATATATACATATATATACAACCCTTGGCGCTTCTAGAGGTTATGAAGCTACACCAAATCCCTGGGTTGATAACCACCTTTCTCGGCCTTGATGTCATTATTTTCCTTCATTCGGTCGCTGGTATTTTGGATGTTTGTACGAATTCGGCCATGAATGTCGTCCATTGTTCTTCGAAGGTTGGTTACGTAGCCCTCTCCTGCTAGATCTTCACCTGTTTACTATCAAATATTAGGTCTCATGGCAAGCGCAGCTCTCGTCCGAATGAAATGTTCGCAGGTGTCTGCCCAGTTGTTTTGTGTACTGCTGAACGGTATGCTAACAGAAACAGATAAAGGTGTTGGTCCCAGTCTTGCTGATGGTTGGAGACATCCTCTGCCAGATATAGATTGAGTGTTCATCCGTTCAACCATGCCGTCAGACTCCGGATTTGATGCAGTGGTTCTGATTTTGTGGATTTCCAAAATTTCACAAATGTTTTGGGGGACGGCCGACTCGAAATTTCTTCCCTGGTCCGGATGAAGTTCTCGAGGTACTCCAAATCGACAGATACATTCTTCCACTAAAACTTTGGTGACAGTGACAGCTCCCTGGTTGGATAGAGCGTACGCCTTCACCCATTTACTGCAGCAGTGCATCACAACGATTAAGTATTTATTTCCGTTGTTAGTTTCTGGAAACGGTCCGGCCACATCGATCGCATTGCACTCGAAAGGACTTCCCACATTGTACTGACGCATTGGAGCTCTTCTTTCTCTCTCTGGCCCGTTCCTACTGGCGCAGACTACGCATTTCCTACACCACTCTTTAACATCCTTCTTACAACTCATCCAGTAATATCCCTGGCGTAATTTTTCCAATGTTTCACTGATTCCAATGTGCCCTCAACCAGCTTCATAATGAATCCCTCCCAGTACTTCCGGTACTCTGTTTCTAGGGATTATCAACTGCGTCCTGCTCTCATTGCCGTCCGTATTCTCTACAACGCGTTTCAGGAGGCCCTATTTGAACACGATGAAATTCCACTGCGCTCAATACGATTTAACATTCCAAGAGTGTGATGCAACATATTCCCAAGCTGTTCTAACATCATTATTTTTCCACTTTAGTACAATGTTCGAATCCAGATCATTCTCCTTGTCTTTGCGTGACTCTTCCGGTTGCCATCTCTTATCGACTTCTGTTGTGCTCTTGACGGCAACAAGTTTTTCTTCCAAGCGACAACAGTGTTTGCAGTATTCATGGTACGGTCTTCTTCACAATGCGTCGGCATTGCGATGACTGGTTCCTGGTTGATGTTCGATTACAGAGTCATACTGCTGCAGTCTTGCAATCCACTTGGCCACTTGACCATCAGGATTCTTTAATTAGAGCAACCATTTCAAAGCAGCATGATCAGTTCTGATTAGGAACCTCCGGCCATACAAATACTTGTAGAAGTGTTTTACTAACTTTACGACTGCCAAAAGCTCCTTTTAGGTAACCCAATGATTTCTTTCTGGTCTTGATAATGTCTTACTGAAATAGGCTCATACTTTCTCTTGCCCATCTTGTACTTGAGAAATGAAGCCACCGATTTCCACGTTACTAGCGTCTGTGTCCAGTATGAATCTTCCATTAGTCAAAGGATAGCTCAAGATTGGTGCGCTAGTTAGGAACTGATCGAGTTGTTCAGAAGCTGCTTGACAGTCCATTTCTCAGGTAAATCTTCTGCCTTCTCAGTAAGTCGTGTCAATGGCTTGGCTACATTGGCGAATCCGGAGACAAACCGTCGATAGTAAGTGCATGAACCAAGAAAATTTCTTCATTCATGTTTGTTTCTTGGTACTGGCCATTCTTTTACAGCCTTTATTTTCTCTAGGTCAACTGCAATTCCCTTTTCGGAGACTACATGGCTCAGGTAATGGACTTTTTCCTATAAAAGGTGACACTTCTTTGGACTGAGCTTGAGGTTGGCATCTTCAATCTTCTAAACACCTCTTCTAGATTCTTCATGTGGTCCTCGAATGTTTTATCGACCACAATGATGTCGTCCAGGTACACCAAACAGGTTTTCCATGACAGGCCAGTTAACACATTTTCCATCAATCTCTCGGATGTTACAGGAGCATTGCAGAGCCCAAATGGCGTAACAGTGAACTGCCAGAGCCCTGTGTCAATAGTAGAGGCTTTCTTTTCCTTATCTTTAGGCTCCAAACCGACTTGACAATACCTGCTTTTCAGATCTATGATCGAGAAAATTCTTGATCCTACCAATGTGTCCAGCGTGTCATCTACGCAAGGTAGCGAATAGCTATCCTTCTTCGTCACATTATTGAGTTGACGATAATCTACGCAGGATCAAGTAAATCCATCCTTCTTCTCTACTAGTACCACTGGTGAAGCCCATGGATCACTTGAAGGCTCAATAACCCCATCGGTCTTCATTTGTTCAACTATTTCTTCGGCTTCTTCACGCTTCGCTAGTGATAGTCTTCTTGCCGCTTGGCGAATAGGTGTTATTTCTCCGGTGTCAATTCTGTGTCGGACTACATTGGTTCTTCCCTTGGATCCTTTGTCATGTTCAGAGACATCTTGATACCTCTCAATTAAATGTAGTCAAGTCCTGGAAGGATGTTGATATCTGGTTCAATAGCTTGTATTTGTATGTTAATTGTGGTATTACTTTGTCAACCTTAATTAATGATTTCCCCACTACAACTCCAGGGCCAGTTCGAAAATCATCATTTCTTGGTTCCAGCACGATAATAGTCCCTTCGCAAAACTTTCCTTCAAGCTGTGCTTCTATGATGACCTCACTGCGCACTGATAATGTCACATCTTCGGCTATAAGTAGCCGGGCTGCGCTGTCCTCTCCCGGATTTAGTATTACTTCTTCTTCGTTGAAGTGTTTGCAATAGACATGGTCTAGTCTAATTCTCCAGATGTAGTAGCTAGTTCACCAGTTGCAGTACGTAGTCGCCAATATGTTGGATGTAACGATGCAGAGACTTCGTTTGTCAAATCAGATCTTCGTCGCACCCGTATCCAGCAGCATTTTATAGAGTCTTCCATTGATAAATCCATCCACGAGGATTCTGTTGGCTTGATGATACAGCGAGGCGACGTAACCGATGGATTGTGGGGCTACTAAATAACAAGCCGACGATGGCGCATTTGCATCAGCCTGACTTAGTTTTCCAACTCTTCTTCTTCTGCTTCTTTGGTTTTGATTGTCGTCTTAATCTTTGGATTTTGACACAGCCTCTGCGGATAGCCCAATTTTCCACAGTTCCAGCAGCGAAGTTGTCTTTTCTCTGCAGTAATTTTGGACTCGATACGGCGCAACTTTTCTTCTAGGCGAGTCTCCAAATCTTCAATTCCATCATGTTTGTCGGCACTCATTTATCTAGCTCTGGACTGTACATGCAATGCTCGTTCTGCTGCTCCATGCTCTAACGCATACGATAATGCATCAACTAAAGACTTCGGACGATATATTCGTAATGCCTGTTGTATCTCGCTATCTCGAACCCTAGAAATGAAACCTCCAAAATGCTATCGGAGGCGGTAGGGTGTGCGAGGTGAACTGAACGAGCAATGTCAGCTTCAAATTCTTGAAGAGTTTCTTGCGATTTCTGGCATCGGTTTCTCGGCAGCGTCTGATACACCTGTTCGAGGTTCGCGTTGCTATAGCGCATCTCCAGCTGCTTGATCAGTTGGTCATAGTCACCTTGTTCGTCTTCTTCTAATGCTTGAAGATCATTTATGGCTTCTCCCCGCAACGAAACTGTCGATGCTGTTGCCTTATCTGCAGACGACTATCCATACGCCTTCGCAACAGCTTCGAATTGTTCAAGGTAAATCGGCCACGACGTCTTACTATCAAATTCAAGTGTCTTAATGTGGATCTTCACCTTATTCTCTTCTTCTATTATCTTCATATTGCCCGCTTTACATGCAACAGATTCTAATATCGGTGATGAAGTCATCTTTGGGAAATTTTCTTCCAACTCCTGTATTTTCTCCTCATAATCTTGCCTTGGGTTCTTCAAATCCTCTTCTGCTTTTCGAGAACTTTCTTCCAATTTTTCTTCCATTCTCTGTTTCAAGGCTCAGGAATTTTCTAGCAACTCTTCTTTCAGTGTTCTACAATTTCCAGTTAATTTGTTCTCTGACGTGCTAGAGTTTTCTAGCAATTTTGTTTTCAATGATCTACAATTTTCAGTCAATTTGTCTTCTAATGTTCTTGAATGTTCTGGAAATTTTTCTTCTCATGTTTTAGAGTTTTCTGTGAATTTTTTTTCTGATGTTCCAGAATTTTCTGTAATCTCTGACAATTTTTCTTCTCATTTGCTAGAATTTTCCATTAACTTTTCTTTTGATCTTCTTGAATTTTCTGACAGTTTTTCCTCTAATCTTCTAGAATTTCTGATCAACTTTTCTTCTGATTTTCTTGAATTTTTCAGCAACTCCTCTTTCATTTTCCCGAAATCGAATATGCCACACGGAATAAATTCATTAGGACTCTCACCAGCATTTTCTAAAGCTTGTCGGAGACCTTGTTGGAGGACGGTCTTGGTTCCTGTTGTCTCCAATTTTTGTTCTTCTAGCTCATTCTTAAGATCAACCACTTTTAATTGACTCTATTTTACTGTCATTGACGCCATTTTACTAATTTGAATTTAAATACTTCACCTGATCACCAATTGTAACGTTATTTATTCAAATTTAGGGAGCAAAAGTTACTAAACACTACTATTTATTTTTATGATTCATTAAAATAACAAATTAGATAACTAACACTATTTCTAACAATGACGTATTAACAGTAGACTCAGCACGCGGCATTTGTTTTGATGCAGGAATAAACAGTGGGGTGAGGAAGGTAAACATCGTTGTATCGCAGGTTGCATTTTTCATTTGAAAAAATATCGATTGTGAGATGTGGGAAAAATCTCGTATTTTTTTATTTTGAAGCAATTAATATATTATTACTTCTATTTCAATAAATATATACATACAGTACAGAATAAAGGCGCGCACTTCTCAAACATAAATAAAAGCAGGCAAACCGCATAACAAGCATGTTTACTCCCTTCGCTTCTCAAAACCCCTCACCTTGTAAGTGCTAACATCACAACAAACTGTGGTCTGCCATAGGACGCGCTGGGTCTACTTTAATAATACGTCATTGATTTCTAATAATCAATTCTAATTTGAACTAAAGATTATCACATTACACTATTACCTAACTTCAATTACTCATGTCAATATTGATTTATTTTAAACAACACAATTTATTTCCACCACTAGCAGTCCATACTATAAAGTCTCTGACCAAAATCAATAATCCTCCCCGCTTAGTCAGCGAATATATACCATCATCTCTCCTTACTACATTTTTCCCGCAAACGTCCTGGCTTTTCTAGAAAACTATAGAAGGTACCAGCTATTTCCTGGAAAACAAATATATTCGCTTCTATTTCTTGATGTTAAATATCTCCACAATAATTCTAAGCACCAGTAAAGCCGAAATGACTAATTTATAGACTTAAATTCGCTACAATATTACAAATTATATTACGTGAGATGCTTCACGTCATTGATATAAACAATATAATAACCTATATTATATAATTATTATAAATAAGATTATATCAAATCCTAGAATTGATTTTGTTCATTCAATACTTCCACACAAAATTAATCGGCTCTCTTATTATAATTGAAATTTTGTTATAATTTATCTTATATCGTTCTGGGAACTAATCACATTGGTCCAATATTTATTGCTAAGGATTGGAGGAAACTCAAATAGAACCCAATTAGACCATTATCAACTTATTTATATGAATATACTTAAATTATAGACCCTTGAATTTTTCTAATCCACTAATAATTACATTTTTATTTGAATTTGAAGTTACCATGTTATAATATTTATTTAGTTGTAGTATTTCTCAATATTCTATTAGACCAATCTGTTTCCGGATGTTCATAAATTGCACAACAGGTAGTGATTTTGTAAAAACATCTGCCAGTTGTTCACCTGTAGGAATATAATTAATTTTTACAATCTTTTGCTCAACTTTTTCTCTCGTGAAGTGATATTTGATATCGATATGTTTCGAACGCATATGGTCAATTGGATTATTTGCTATTGCGATACACCCATTATTATCTCCAAATATATCTATCGGCTCCACTATTGTCAAATTTATACTGGATAATAGGGACTTCAACCAATAGGCTTCTTTAACACCTTCATAAAGAGCCATATACTCAGCTTTAGTTGATGATGTAGAAACTTAGTTTTTTCTCTTTGTATTCCAGCATAATGTATTTTTATCAAATAATTTGGAAATATAACCTGTTGTACTTTTTCTATCAGGTACATTACTTGCCTAATCGGCATCAACATAGCCAGCTAGTACATTCTTATAATTAGTCAGTAGCGAAGTTAACCGGAGTTTTAATGTACCTTTTACATATTTAAGGACTCTTTTCGAATTTCTCCATAATTCTATACTATTTTTTTTATGGATACCGACTCAAAAAATTGAGAGCTATACATATTAAACTTTCTGAGAACGGTTTCTGAATATGTACTTTGATCTAAAGTTATTATGTTATCTTTACGTTCAATATTTAGGCCTAAGAAAAATTTGATCTCATTCAAATCTTTCATTGAAAAGTGTTTCATTGAATACTGTTTGAACCCTCTCACATTATAAAAATCATACGTAATTATTAAACGATCATCAACTGTTCCTTTTCCTATTTCCAAGGTGGCAGTAGGAAATTAAAAAAGATAATGTTTCTTCACTAATGTACTGCTAATTGACACTAAATTTGAGTATTGGAATATTTTACCTTGAAAGTGAAGACCCAGGCTAGCTATTAATTATGGACACCAGAAATATTCCACCTGAAAAATAGGAAATGGGCGCCACTCCCAGGAAATGATCAAAGGAGAAAAAGGTAATATTCTGGGAGACAATAGCGACAGCAAAAAAAAGAAATGAAGCATAGACTTCGAAATCAATTATAATCTTATTATTATTAATTTGAGGCAAATAAGTCCAAAAATTATAATTAAAAAAATTTGGTAACTTACAAAAATGGTTAAAGCTATAATACAAAAAAATCTCACTGCAACAGCCAAAAGGGAACTGGAGAGCACGTCACAGACGTTTGAAATTACGTTACAAAACTAGCTAAATATCCTCTTCAGGCGGAACTCAAGACTAGTATCGGCAGAGAAGATAGATGTCGAATTGGTAGCCACAAAAACAACGTCCGACAGAAACGTCCCCTGAATTAAGTAAAGTTGATCTTGCGTCTTATAGAGCTTTGATAACTACCCAACGGTCCATGAAGATGTTAAGGTTGGCTGTGCGCCTGGTAGTCAACTTCGGGTGATATTAATGTTCTTTTTAATTTCATAGACGTGTTGATGTTTCTCTTAACTTGAAGTTGGCCAAAAAATAGTCTCAAGTGGCCACGGGTTCCTAAGATCCCTAGCAAACAAACCTGAAAACAAACAACCCAACCAGTATCCAATTCAACCGAAACAGGAGATTCCCATAGAAAATTGGAGAGCTCTCTCCAAACGTGAAGCGTTAAACTTGAATAAATAAATTAAGATTTAAATTGAAAAACGAATAAACTGTAAATTCAGTAAAAGTTAAATAAAATAATCAGTAAGCTAATTATTTGTCTGATTTTGAATAGTGCACTAAAAATTTACAAATTGAGAAAAAAATTACGCTAAGCATTGAAAAGAAGAAAAATAAAGAAAATACAAAGTCTAGCAGGACAAGAATAAGGCTTTATTAGTGACAAGTCGATAAATTAACGAACGTGATTAGTTACTAGAAAATTGGACCAATTTTCACAAACTCGTAGGATTTTCCTGCTTAAAAACGGGAACTAAAGCCCACAACAAAATATTTCAAGCTTTGGAAACCAAGAACTACACAAACAACGTAAGAAACCAAACTACGAGTTGTCGAATGAAAATCCGCAACGCGTTGGATCCAAAATATAGGTAAAGTATGTATTATCAACCATTTTCAATAATCATTCATACATTACACATACTAAGGTGAGGAAAGGTGAAGGGAGGAACGAAGATAGCCACAAATCTCGTAGGTTTTTTACTTCGAGTGTATATATAAAATTTACAAAAAATAAATAAATTCAGAACAAAAATATTAACTTAGTTTAAAATTTTCAAGGCTGTAAAAAGGTTCTGAACACAAAACACTAACAAAGAATTGAGGATGAAAGAGATAAATTTGGAAAACAAAAGGTGAACCACGTGGATCGCCTCGAACGAAATCACTAGCAAAAATAATACTAAATTTGGAATAACGTTAACAAAAATAATAAACCAAATACTCACAAAATAATAACACTGTTTTTAATATGATAAAATAGCCACAAAATCTAGCACACTAGACAAAATTACAAGACTGCTCGAAAACAACCCGTCTGCAACAACGGCTAAAGAACGAAAGAGGGAGACCAGACGCGCATGCTCCCCAAATTAGCGCTCTTCAATCAAGTGTTATTAGCACCTACTATCTTACAAAATTAGTGCAAATTCATTAAACAGATGGCGACATACTTATGGAATGAGATAACTGTACAAAAAAGATGTGGGACGGGATTTTTGTAACACAACATAAAGAGTTACAATTGTAGTTGATCGTATCCAGTAAAAGTTATATTGTTTTGAAGTCGTCGGACTGTGGATAACAAAGAGGATAAATAATTAGGTCATGTCCTTTATTGCAAACGGTTCAGTATATATTATACCTTCATCAGTGCCTGAGTGCAGAAAAAAGACAAAAATATACATACAATATTATCACAGGCTATAACAGCCCTTAATATCAAATAATAACTAACAGTATTATTGAATAAATACCTAAGAGATAGGAAGCAGAACAAAAAAGCTGTCAGAGACAACATGCTCCTTCTACAGTGCAGAAACAACTGTCAAAGTAGCGGGTATGTTAAAATATCACTCGTTACTTACATCACCACAAATTGAAACGACACACACTGGCGGGAATACGAACAATAAAGAAGGGGTAAAGAGTGCTGTCTTCTTACAAAATGACACATATCTAATATATGTTTATAAGAATTACATAAATATTCTGTATCGGTCCTATGGTTAATAGTATTAGGATTTAAGTAGATATATATCATTTCTAAGAAATTCCTTTTTCTATAATTACTTTCATGTTCTAAGATTGAGACATTGTCAAAGTCGAAACGATGGCTTAGATTGATACTGTGGTTGGATAATGCAGTTTTTTGATCATCTAATTTTTTACAATCATTTTTATGATTATTAATACGATTTTTCAAATATTGTTTAGTTTGACCAACATAAACCCCATCACAATCATTACAATTAATTTTATAGATCACACTGGATGAATCACCTGAGTTCACACGATCCTTCAAACGACTAAAAAGATTACCAACCTTTTTATCATTATAAAAAACGATGTTGCATTTATCTGTAGTTAGAATAGCTGCTAAGCAGTACGACAATTTAATTATGTATGGTATTTTGAAATACATTTTATGTTGGATAATGTTCTCACTCAGACTGTCAACGGTTGTGCGTGGATGAAGAGCACTGTAAATAATTTTATTTATAAATTCAATCGGATAACCATTCTTATTGAGCATGATTATAAAATTATGGGAATTTTTATCATGGAAAACTGAACTGCAGGTTGTGAAGATAAACTTCCAGTATTTATTGATAACAATAGGAAGATAACAATTAACTCGAAAATCACGAAAAATGTGTGAATGTAACTTTGAGGCTACCATCAACCAAGGTGGCTGACTATTTTATCAACATTATTCTTAATGATTGCTATCTTTTGATGTAGAGAGTGGTTTGAATGGTAATGTAACATCCTATCCGAAGTAGTAGGTTTCTTGTAATAATTTCTTGTAATAATTTCCACAGTGAATTGAATGAAAGGGTTGTAACTATTGAATATTACCAAAGTAGAGTCAATCTGATCGTAAGGAATGGCAATCAGAATACCGTCTACGTATAGATATAAGAAGCTGACATTGAAAGGTAACTTTTTTAAAGTGTTATTTAATAAGATAGTCATCACCATGTTAGCAAAAATCGGGGACGCAGGATCTCCCATCGCATAACCTTCAATCTGACTGTAAAATTTATCGTTGAACTGAAAATAACTACTGTGAAAACAGAAATCGACAATTTTCATGAAAGTACTAAGATCTATATTAGTGTTAGGCTCAATTTCACACGACAACTCGTTAACAGTATCAGTGACCAATCGTTTGGTGACGTTGGTGAACAAAGATGAGACATCCAAAGAAATCAAAATATAATTGGAAGGTAGTATGTGATTTTTGCATTTGTCAACAGCTCCTGTCGAATTTTTTACATTGTAAATGAATTTATCATCAATTGAAGTCAATATGGTCGTCAAGAATTCAGAAATATTGTAAGAGGGTGAGTTTATGCAAGACACCACTGGCCTCAACGGCACAGGTGGAGGTTTATGAGTTTTTGGTAAACCGTAAATTTTGGGTGACACAGAATTGTAAATTTTTAGTGACTTTGCAGAAATGTCATCAATAAATTGTTTCTCATTGAGTTCTTTGACAATACTGTTATTCATTGTTTGATATTTGCTTGTAGGGTTGGATTTTAAAATTTTATAAGTATGAACGTCGTCCAACAGTTCATCCATTTCTTCGTTATAATAATCTTCACTAATAATGACAGTACTTTTACTTTTATCTGAATTGGTGACTAAAATGTCTGTATTATCTTTCAGGAATTTCTTAGTTTTTTGAAACGTTGTTTTTAAAATATTATTGACATGCTTAGAACTTTGTTGTTGTTGTTTATTAACAAAGTTAGTAACAATGTTTGTGGTTCTAAGTCTGAGTGACTGTTTATCATTAGCTGATCGTTCACTTTCGCAGCTAATACAAAATTCAACATCTTTCAATAAATTTATGATTGGATCGTCCTTATTGTTATATTCAAGATTAAATTTAGGGCCCAGTGATAGCAAATTATTAATATCATCAGGAATAATTGTATTAGTTAGATTAATTATATTATTATTATCACCACACACATTGTTACTGATTTGTGAAGATTTCAATCTTTTACATTTTCCAATTTGTTTTTTCTTAATATCATACCATATGTGTTGATGTGATCTGAAACTGAATATTATATTTGCTGGCAATAGTGAATTAGCTTTATTTTCCAATTTTTGTAACTCACTATTAACAATATTGATGGTGATAAACGTGCTATTAATTTCAAATCTTAACAAATTCAGTTCTAGATTATGTAACATACTTTGAAATTCCTTAAGACAGAGGTTCTGCTCTTCAAAAATGTAGTCTAGTTTTTGTACTGCCATATGGATGTGGGTTGGGACGACGTGGTTGCCTCTGCATTCTAGAAAGAATATTTTTCGGTTCTTCAAATTCATAAGGTTTTTCAATTTGTTGGACCACATTTTGAGGGTGTGGGAAGCCTCTTCTCCAAATTGATGTAAAATATCGTTGTGAAAACCCATGTTGTGAAGAATATTTCCGAAAATGAATTTAAATTGTAGTTGATCGTATCCAGTAAAAGTTATATTGTATTAAAGTCGTCGGATTGTGGATAACAAAGATGATAAATAATTAGGTCATCTCCTTTATTGCAAACGGTTCAGTATATATTATACCTTCATCAATGCCTGAGGGCAGAAAAAACACAAAAATATATATACAATATTATCACAGGCTATAACAACCCTTAATATCAAATAATAACTAACAATACCTGAGAGATAGGAAAGAAAACAAAAAGCTGTCAGAGACAGCATGTTTCTTTTACAGTGGAGAAACAACTGTCAAAGTAGCGGAAATGTCAAGATATCACTCGTTACTCACATCGCCACAAATTGAAAGGCCACACACTGGCGGGAATACGAATCATGAAAAAGGGATAAAGAGTGCTATCTTTTTACAAAATGACACATATCTAATATATGTTTATAAGAATTACATAAATACGCCTATTGCGTATCCTCAGTGGCTCCGCTCTATCGGTTAAATTTTACATTTACGAGGTGTGCCGTCAAAAATGTCAAACGGTCAAACGTCATTTTTGTATGTCATATTGTAAGTCGAATTTCGATTATCATGAGTTTAAGTCAATCACTTAGAAGTTGTTGTGTTGTTGGATGTGTTAATACTAAAGCAAACAGCCCAGAACTACATTTTTATAGGTCTCCGGAAGAGATTATGAAGCGAAACAAAGAGAAATGTGGATAGCAGCAGTAAAATGAGTGTGATTTTATGCAATAATCTATAAAAATGTATTATATATCATTCAATTCTCAGTATCAACCATCTTTAAGAGTAGTTGAATATTATAATTGTAAAGAAACTCAAAAAATACCACTTAAATAAGTTTCTTAATTGATTGAACAGTCACATAAATTCGTCTCAGAATCCTTTACTGAGAGCACAAAATTTTTGCTTAATATCTTCTTTTCTCAAAATTCAAGAATTGTTTTAAAGATAAACAAGATGAGAAAATCTCTTTTTCCCAAGGATTTCGCTCAAATTCTGTACGTATATAACACATTATAAGTCTAACTGTAATTGATCACCTTTAGATGAGTCACATAAACAATAAAAAATAATAATGACTATGGTTGATTTGCTTCTTTTAGAAAATTTTTGTCTATAAATGTTGTCATAAATTAAATACAATATTATTATTAGGAATAGAGATGGTACGTCATGGGTTTCATTTTGATTTTAAAGCAGTTTGACATATTTCAAAACATTGACAGGTGACATCACACCTCGAAGTTGTGATTTTTGAATAATACACGGCGCTTTCGTCAAAATTTGGAGATACGCAACAGGCCTATATTCTGTATCGGTTCTATGGTTAATAGTATTAGGATTTAAATAGATACATAACATTTCTAAGAAATTCCTTTTTCTATAATTACTTTCATGTTCTAAGATTGAGACATTGTCAAAGTCGAAACGATGGCTTAGATTGATACTGTGGTTGGATGAAGCAGTTTTTTGATCATCTAATTTTTTGCAATCATTTTTATGTTTATTAATACGATTTTTCAAATATTGTTTAGTTTGACCAACATAAACCCCATCACAATCATTACAATTAATTTTATAGATCACTGTTTGAGCCATTCGAAATAAGATTAAAAACTTAATGTTTGAAGAAGAATAACTACATTTACTAAATTGAATCTATCGGCCTGAAAAGGAGCACGTATCAAGTAATTGTTGTAATGATACTCGTAGCGCTATCTACTGGTCTTCGGTACTGCCTTGCGCGTTGGACACCTTTTTGGGCTTTCGTTAAGACACGCTGATTTTTGTTCACTTTTGGTCATGTTTTTGCATCAATCACCTGTAAAAAGCCTCGTGTTGCCGAAATCTTGAGTGCTAATAATTTGTCGTTTACGCCAAAAGTTATCGGTTTCTTTTTGTGTCGTGGGATGAGATTAATTGTCAATCGTGACGTAAATGTTGTCGAATTTTGTTTACCATTTGCCTGAAATCGAGGGCATCAACCAACAATTCTCTCCACTGGACCAGAAGCTCCTTGAGGAAGCTGAGCCAATTACCAGACTGGTAGAAGGAGATAGATTCCTAAAATTCCCTACCAACTGCTTTCTATTCTCTTCCGGAAAACCATCCCCTTTTTCTTCTCAGTGAGACGGCGCAGAGGGGACGGGGATTCTACCACTGGGGGTGAGTTTGAAATTTGTTGGCATCGTAATTGTTAATTTATTGATCATTAATATGACTTGCTTATATGTTCTGTTCGATTTCGATATTTGTCGTTGAATATATTATTACAGTCCACTATTTTGTTCTCTATCGGAGAAATCATTCGAAAGCCCGTCTCGCGTTGGATTCGTGGTCTCAAACATTTTGATTTTTCTCAGTTAATTGATCCGCGAACACATTGGTCCTTCGAGCCGGATATTTCTTTGAATAAAGTGAAAAAGATCAATTGGCTGGGGGAATCATTTGGTGTCTGACTTGTAGGTCAGTAGTCGTTGAGTTTCGACCAGTTCAGAGCGGGTTGCTGGTCTTTCATTTGAGTTAAACTATAGTGAAAACTGTTTGCAGTGAATCAATTGATTTGTTATTTATTTCAAACAAATATTAGCGTGAATAATTCTCGCTTATTGTGTAAGAACATCAATCTCGTTGTTGTGACTTTGTTCAATGGGTTCAAAGTAGAGTTATCCATTCATTTATTTCATCTGGTTTCGTGAAAAATTCATAAATTCAGCACTATGGACGGAGAAAATGCGGAGCGATCAATAAAAATTTCGAATAAAAGAAAGAAAGTGCTATTCGCAAGAATTCAAAGAATTTATAATCTATCGGAGAAAGACACCGATACAACGAGTGTTGAAAGTTTCAAATTATCTTATCCGTTGTTGGATGAAACATTACGAGAATTCGACAACCTCGAAATGAGAATTAATGAATTATCCTTAGAATTCGTGAAAGATTTCGAACCGAATTTAACAACATCGTTATTCAATATGATCGAACATATTGAACGAGTAGCCAGTGTGCTTATTCACGCGGGATCGAGGGGCTCAGCAAAAGGGAACTCGGCCAATCGAACAATTGAAGGTACACCCGCGGTCGAAAATAAAGCGACACGCTTACGTACAATTGAAATTCCGCGCTTTGATGGCTCACTGGAGCATTGGCCGGTGTTTTATGAATTGTTTGATACCCTTGTCCATGAAGACTCGTCGTTATCAGCGTTGGAGAAAATGCAACATCTGACTTCTAGACTTACGGGATCTGCATTGAATATTTGTAAAAATGTAAAGCCCACTTCTGCTAATTATGAAATAATGTGGAAGGCTTTGATCGATCGTTATAACGATGAACGCACGTTGGCAAGTAATTATGTTGAAGAAATTTTTCGTTTCAAGCCTCTTCGGTCGGAATCTAGGAAGGGTATAATTTCAGTGTTAGATGGTTTCTGCGCGCCAATAGCGGCGTTGAAACAATTGAATATCGGTGATGTAGGAGAATTTGTTTTTCTCAATCGGTGTTTAACGGTTCTAGATTCAGCCACAAAAAGATAATTGGAGGCAGCTCATCGAGATAAGGGGCTCCCAACATATTTGGACTTGGTGACCTTCCTAGAAAAACAAATTAAATGTTTACCGCCTACCGAAACACAAATAAAAATTGAAGTTCCAAATTTTAGTCAACAAAAAAAGTCGTACAAGGCAATTTATTTTCTTTTAGCTGAATCGGATGGAATAGATGTGAAAAATTGTGTTTATTGTAAAACAGACATTCATCCGTTAAAGGGATGTGCTAAATTTCTGAAATTAGCCCCCGGAAGCGATTTAAGGTTGTGAAAGCTGCCTTTCTGTGTCTCAAGTGTCTTTCAACCCAACATAGAGCGTCAGAATGTAACTCGGTGAATAGTTGCAGTAAGTGTGAATTGCCACACAACACTTTGTTGCATTTTGAATACGGTCGTACTGGCAAGTCGGAAAGTCATCTTGAAACCACCAAACCAGTAGAGGGTCCCTCGACAACTTTGTGTTCTATGAACATGGCCGCAGGATTCAAGGAAAATTCCACTGTTATATTGTCGACTGTGGTGGTTCATGCCGAGGACGCGGAGGGTAGTCTCCGACCCATTCGATTGTTGTTAGACAGTGGTAGTCAGTCTAACTTCTTAACCACATCCGTTTGTCGCAAATTAAATTTAACCGTCAATCAAATTCTTCGATCTTCGGTTCTCGGTTTTGGTGGATCAAAAAATTCTGTTCGAGGTAAAACCTCTTTGCAAATTTTTTCTCGCTTTGATGCAAGAGTGTTTTTCACCATTACGCCTTTACTCGTTCAGCGTATTGTCGATAAATTACCTACAATAGAATTAGACATTTCTCGTTTGGATCATTTGCAGCATTCGCAACTGGCAGATGCCGATTTTCATTTACCTGGCGAAATTGATGGAGTTCTGGGAGCGGAACTTTTTCCGTTTATACTGGGTGGAGCTAAGCTAGTTGATTCACCAGATAAGCCCATGGCGATTCATACTCCCCTAGGCTTCGTTATTATGGGGAAAGCGCCTGTTTTAGAAAGCTCTCACGAACGCATCGCTCCCCTCATCACTGTAAATGAGTCTATCGGCCCACTTATTCAACGATTTTGGGAACTTGAAGATTTTCCTCCCACGGACGATGCTTTTCTAGATCCGGACGATATCGAATGTGAGCAGAGTTTTGTCGAAACCGTTCAACGCGACGAAAGTGGGAAATATATCGTCAGTCTCCCTTTCCGAGCAAGTCCTGAGTCGCTAGGCCATTCGTATAAATCGACCTCAAAAAGATTTTATAATTTAGAGAAAAAAATTTTGCATACTCTTGAATTACGGGATGCCTATTGTGCAATAATTTCCGATTATCTGCAATAGGGAGATTCATCGCTTACCGCTGACGCGGTATAGGAGAGGGATATTTTATTCTTCATCATGCGATCTTCAAACCACAGAGCTTAAGTACACCTGTGCGTGCCGTGTTTGATGCCAGCAGCAAGACCAGCTTGAGGAAATCGTTGAATGATATTTTGCACGTGGGCCCAAAACTGCAAACCAACATCGTGGAATTATTGTTGAATTTTCGTTTATTTGGCACTGAGGACGGTCAAACAGCTTGTAGATGAGGAAGGTAGCCGATTCCCTATTGTTTCGGAAGTCGTACCCAGAGACATGTATATGGATGACCTGAGCCGAACAACCTTATTCGCAATCTAAACAATTATTTCAAACTGGAGATTTTGATCTTGCTAAGTGGTCCACTAATTCTGAGCATCTGACAACGATGAGTTTGATTTCAAAATAGAATTCGAACCAAGGGTAGGAACTAAACGTGAGATTTTGTCGACTGTTGGTCGAATTTTGGATCCTTTAGGGTTTTTGGCACCACTCACTTTATATTTAAAAATACTGATTCGAATGCTGTGGCAGGAGATGTCAGATTGGGATCAAGCTCCTGGTAATGCGATCGTTGCAAGTTGGAATTTATTTCAAGAGCAGTGCTCTATCTTGAGTTCAATGAAGGTTCCACGCTTTTTGGGAATTTCACTCGATAGCCAACTCACCTTGATCGGATTCTCCGATGCTTCGGGATCTGGGTATGGGGCTGTTGTCCACCTCAAAGTGGCTCAGAGCGATGGAAATGCATGTGTGAAGTTGGTTTCAGGCAAATCTAAGGTGGCACCCACAAAAACCGTTTCGATCCTCCCGGCTCGAGTGTTGTGCAGCACTCTTGCTCGCAGACTTATTACAACTCGTGAATCACAGTTTCATGGCTCGTAACGTGAGTTTCTCGATTCGAACGTTTACTGATTCAACCATCGTACTATGTTGACTGAGCTCGTCACCCAGCCGCTGGTCCACATTCGTAGCCAATCGAGTAGCTGAGATTCATAATCTTGTCGACAGAGAGAACTGGGCCCACGTGGAAGGGAAACAGAACCCGGCCGATTGTTTATCCAGAGGTTTGACTCCTCAAGAGTTGTGCCATCATCAGTTGTGGTGGAATGGTCCAAATTGGCTGATCGAAGATGGGGAAAGTTGGCCTACTCCAAATTTTTCGTTGGAGTTGGTAGAGCCTTCTGAACAAAAGCCAACGTCGTGCCTGATAGCCCAAGCTGAAAATGCTGAAAATATGATGTATGATGTGATATGTTCCTACTCGTCATTTTCGAAACTTCGGCGAGTTATGGTTTATGTCTTGCGAGTTGGTCACTCGGGAGGAGTTAGTCAAATCGGGACATATTATGTGTCGAATCATACAACTCCAACATTTCCAGCAGGACATGTGTGCACTCCAAAATGGGAGATCATGTTCCAATCGAATTCGGCGTTTGGCTCCGTTCTTGGTCGATGCAGTCATTCGAGTGGGAGGACGACTGCAAAATGCATCGGTTGGCTTTGAATATGCTCATCCTATAATCCTACCCAAAAACGACCCATTTGTACGCATGTTGGTGCGTTATCATCATTTGGAGAATCTGCACACAGGTCCCTATTTGTTGATATCTTTGTTGCGACAAAAGTATTGGATTCTCTCTGCTCGATCGGTGGTCAGAAAAGTGATACGGGAGTGCAATATTTGTTTTCGAGTCAAACCCAAATCGTCTTTTCCGCTTATGGGAAATATCCCGACGTGTCGTTTAACTCAAGTTAAAGCATTTTGGAACACGGGGATAGATTATGCTGATCCTTGGCAAATCAGTATGGGACGTCGGCAAAATTCAGCCGTACAAAAGGCCTATCTTTGTCTTTTTGTGTGTTTGGCTACAAAAGCAATTCATTTGGAACTGGTGACCAGTTTATCAACTGCCGCCTTCCTAGCCACATTCAGAAGATTTCTGTCTCGTCGTGGTGCTTGTTCCACGATTTATTCGGATTGTGGAACGAATTTTGTTGGTGCTAAGAAAGAATTGAATGAACTCTCAAGCTTGCACTCTTCTCGAGAGTTTAGAGAATTGCTGTCGGGCGGGCTGAGTGACTACAAAATCGATTGGAAATTTATTCCTCCAAGTAGTCCTCATTCTGGAGGAATTTGGGAATCCAATATTAAAAGTGTTGAATCCCGTTTATTGCGTGTCGTCGGAGAGCAGCGCCTGACATATGATGAGTTCAACACGTTGTTAATTGAGGTTGAGGCATTGATGAATTCCAGACCTTTGTGCCCTCTTTCGGAGGATCCATCGGAGCCATGGGCGTTGATCCCTGCACACTTTTAGACTCTTACACCCTTAAAATCATTACCTGCAGATACAGTGTTGGAATTGCCCTCAAATCGTCTATCTCGGTATCAATTATTAGACAAATTGATACAATCTTTCTGGTCCAGGTGGACTAAGAAGTATTTGCATGAGCTCCAAGTCCGGACAAAATGGACACAACCTTCATGTGATTTACACGTGGGGACGGTAGTTCTTATTGATCAGAGTCCCATGCCCCCCCTACAATGGCCCCTGGGTATAATCGAGGAGGTTTCCCCAGGCCAAGATGGAGTCGTGAGAGTGGCCGTTGTTCGGACAAATAAAGGCAAGCTGAGGCGACCAGTTGTGAGACTTTGCCCCTTGCCTAGTCAGTAAATGAGTAGAGAGGTTGTAAATATGTAAATAAATTGTCGTTATTGTGGTGAGTAGAATATGTTTTTGATTTTTGGGTTGTATCATTCATTGCTGTTGAAGTTAACAGTTTTGATTATTTTTTTCCTTGTCGCACCAGAGTCTAGCAAAAACACAAGTTCATCTGGATAATTTTTGATTTTGTTCAATGATACACCGCTTCCACTAAAAATGCATAACTCCAACTATCTTTTTGAGTTATAACATTGTGAATTGATCTTGGTTGTAGTTCTAACTGTTTAGAATGTTTTCTATAATAAATACAGATTGCTTTATCATGATTTCTCTTTCCACAAAATTAACATTTTTGAAAACCTGATCTATAAGTTTTTCTAGGTGTTTGATTTTTGTCTTTTGATGAATTGAAACTTTTTGTATTATTTTTCATGATGTTTTCTATTATTTTTTGACCAATAATTGTTCTTTTTTCTTTTAGAATCATTTTGAAATGTTCGATTATTATCTTGATGCTTATAAGTCTCCGCATATTTGGTAGTATCTACTTGTAACACCTCAGCACTTGTTTCATTTCCTTCATTACGCAGTTTGATCTCATAGTCAAGTAATCTTGTTTTTACAAATGCGAGACCCAAATTATTGTCAGGTATTGTCTGGATTGCAGTTACGATGGCATCATAAGAGCTAGGTAAAGTTAATGTTAATCTAGAAATTTTCTTTATTTTGGTCAATGTTTCACTAGATGCCGCTTCATATTCAATAATCAATTCATCAAAATTCATTGAATGATTAGCAAGAGGAGTATCAGTTTTAAACTTGAAAGTGAACAACTTTTTCTCCACAGCTAACTGCGATGCGAAACTTTTTCTTTCGTAGATCTCATCTAATTTTTGAAATATTTTACAAGCAGTATTTTGTATTGCAAAGCTTACCATAGAATCACCTTAATTTTTGATAATTGTCCCTTTTGCTACTTTCTCTTGCTTCTTCCATTCATCGAATGTTTCTTTTGGGCACTCTTTATCGATAGTATCAAGCGCATCTTGTTCATCCATCAAAGAACGAACACAAAACTTCCAAATACTGTATCTATCACCATCGAACGGATTAATATTGTTTTTATCATTTTTTGACGCATCCATTCTAATCACTTTGACTTTATGTGAACACAATAGAAGAATATTTATCACTTGAGATTCTACTATTAACTTTTCTTGATAATATTAATTTATATGTTGCCTGGGCCCATGACCTATTATAAATAGGTAAGGTGCTTCAACAATAATTGCTAGCAGATATATTGAGGAATACTTTATTGACCTCTCTGGCACACGACAGACGACGAACAAACTATTATAATAATAATTAAGTGATTCCCTCAGTCTTTTAATATTATGAATTATTTTACGTGAGATGCTTCACGTCATTGATATAAACAATATAATAACCTATATTGAATAATTATTGTTGATAATATCATATCAAATTCTAAGATTGATTTTGTTTATTCAATAATATGGACAAAATTATTATTTCTCAGTAACAGTATCAATCATGAGAACTCTGCACTATTTTAATCTGATTCAACCTAATGGAATATAGCGTATCTAAGTGATGATTGATTATTATAAGGGATTACTACTCTCGACAATATTTGACTAGAGTCTTAACCGATATGAGGCAGCACTACTACTGTCTTGTATGGCCGTGTTCAGGAGGGTATAGTTTGTCCATATTACATTTGAAAGAATGACTTCTCAATCCCTCCATAGACGCCAATCGCTGCTACTGTTTAGAATTCTTATTTTCGAGCAAATATATGCTTTTTGCATATTACAAAAAATATGTGAGAAAGATGAAAATTGCTTGAAAATCATTCAAATACAGATAGGGATTATCGGGGTTGTACTTCCATAAACACGACCGAAGTTACTTAGTACAATACTCACCTTGTGCAACAGGAAATATTTAGTACAGAATGTACAGGCTGGTATTAAATTCATTTAAAAATATTGGCAAAAATAATGCACATTATTTCCCATTAAAATGAATATATAATCAATCAGTAGGTTTCCACGATCACCCGTGTGGTACTACTGTCAGCTCCTCAGCCCTTTAAATAATCTTGGTAGGTATGTAGAAAACTCCAGCATATTTATTTTGAGAGTTCTATGAACCATATGTTTAAAAAAAAAAAATTATCATATCAGCGTTAGAAGCCCGCTGTGGCCAAACAGAGCTCCCCCGACCATGAATTTCATGGTCATTCTCATCGCAGTCTTAGAAATTTGGGGTGTGAAAACATTTAATTACATATTTTAAAGCGAGAGCTGTCATTGTTGAAATGACAGCTGTCATTGTCAAAGTGACAATTGTCATTGTCAGAGTGACAGCTGTCATTGTTTGAGTGTCAGATGGAGGTTATTTTTTAATCCTTACATAGAATAGATATTTTTGAGAATGAAGGGTCCTTACTAGATTTTCGGGGTCTTTATTTCATTGGAACATACAGTTTCGACATTTAATCGCCAGAAGTGTAATTTGAAGATGGTAACGTGGATTCCATTACTTAATTATCTATTTTTGATATCTTATAAGCCTTTCTCCCCGAGAGCTTGAAATTGATACCAGATTAGACAATTGACAATCGTTGAAATATAATCTTTGACACTCCAACTAGAAATATCTTCACAAGAGCTTCGATTTGATGCCAAACACGATAGAGTCAAATTATTCATTCCATAAAACAATTGACGAGCTTTTATATGTGAAGCCAAAATATGAGTGAAGGTAATTCTCACTCCACATTATGATTCTCATTATTCCTTTGGTTCAGGAAAATATAACGAATTTTACAGTAATTCAAATTTTAACAATAACAAATAAAACGTTATTGAACAAGAAGCGCACTGGATTTTTCTCAAAGTATCGACCAAACTGAGAAATTTTATTTTGGGTTCGATATACCTCTCACCTCCATATGAATATTCCATACTCTTAGAACTCTTGTCTGATAGTCTAAATAATATAATAAATACATTCCCAGGGTATTCACTAATTATTGGTGGTGATTTTAACGCCAGAATAGGTCCCTTAAATGATTGCGAAAAAATAATTACAAACAAATCCACGTTAAACTCAGCGAGAAGTATCTTTGACAATACAACAAATAAGAAAGGAAAGGATTTAACTAAAACTATGGAAGAAGCTAACCTTTCAGTACTCAATGGAAGAATCATAAGCGACACTCCAGAAAAGTACACTTATGTCAGCGGAAATGGCAAAAGCACGTTAGATTTAATTTGGATCGACGTAAGTGCTATTCAAATTATTCAAGATCTACAAATAATAGACACAATAATAATCTCAGATCACTTTATATCACTCAGGTATAAAAATCACATCGCAAAGCAAAAACTCACGTTTAGACTCAGAAAAAGATCAGACAGAATTCTGGAAAGCGATAAAATCTTCAAATCCTACGACATATAGTACAAATCCTATCGATATACAAACTTGGACATCATATTTTCGTAAGTGGTTTGGTGAGAAAATCGTAGATGAAAACCAATACATTGATGTTAGGCACCCGTACTTAGATTCGCAAATTACAACACAAGAGATGAACTACGCCCTGAAAATACTCAAACCTCAGACGAGTCCAGGAAACGACGGAATTATTAATGAACAACTAGAATACCTGCCTACCCACTGGAAAGAATGCCTCCCAGAATTGCTGAACGAATTTCTAACACATGAAAATACTCCAAAAAGATTAAAATCAGCGAAAGTAGAGTAAAAAAACGACCGCATGAATTTGAATAACTATAGAGGCATCGCTCTTCTGAACTGCATTACAAAACTTTTTACCTACATAATAAACAACAGAATTCAAATATGAGCTGGGAGTTACAGCATACTTCCCGAATCTCAGTCAGGTTTTAGAAAGAAGAGGTCTTGCATAGTTAACCTATTCGTACTCAACTCCATCATATACACATCCTTCCGGAAAGACCAAAAAGGGGTCTATGCAATATTTGTTGACTTTCAGAAGGCTCTCGACTCTGTCACTCATAATTTACTATGGAATAAAATATATGACGCTAGTGTAAGTGGGAAACTAGTTAGGCTAATAAAAAAATATATATGATGAAGAAATGATACAGGTCGAGATCAACAACAATCGTTCTGAGGAAATTAACGTAAACAAAGGTGTACTACAAGGGGATCGTGCAAGTCCACTTTTATTTTCTCTATATATACACGACTTAGAGCTATTCATACGAAACAAAAATCTAGAAGGGTATTTTATCACCAATAAGACAGATATACTCTCCCTACAATACGCTGATGACGTAGTAATATTCGCAAACATCCAGCGAAAAATTCAAGCACTAACCGACTATTGTAACGAGATAAAATTGAAAGTTGACACAGAAAAAACGAAGATCTTGCACTTTCATAAAGGAAGACCTCCAAGAAGATGTTTGAAATTCACTTGCCAGGGAGAAGAAATAAACTTCACGAACACTTACACCTACCTGGGTACTGTTTTTGGGGCTTCAGGATCATACAACGAAAACACGATGGAAAAAATTACCAAAGCAGCTGAAATATCCGGGTCATTAAAACAAACAATGATGAAAGCCAAAATTTACTCTTGGAATACAATCATGAAAATTCACATATCCGTTCTTCTACCAACACTCACTTACGGAGCAGAAGTCTGGGGACCATTTCAAAGGAGAAACATTGAAAAAGGGCAAGCATAATTTTTCAAGGAGCTGGAACCATGGCAAAGAGCAACCCCAAATTACGTTATAAGAAGAGAAACGGGACAACCAAAACTCGAACTGTTTATCTTCAAAGAAATGCTACTTTGGTGGATCAAAATATTGTTATTGCCAGAATCAAGATACGCAAAAATTTGCTACCAGAAAATTATGCAAGTAAACTCAAACAATACACAAACCGGTAGCACTCAAGATGATAATTGGGCTAATCAGTTAAAACTCTTACTGGAAAAAAGTAACTTCCACTGGATTTGGACGGAGCAGAATCCAACACTCGTAAAAAAGGAACTGAGCAGTATACTGCTGGCCTTTAATAAGAAACTATACAACGAGGATACATCACAAATAATAAAATCCACGTACAATCCTAATTACAAATATTTCAATATCAGCCTGAACTATCTAAACTATGACATCCCGTTTAAAGTACTCAAGTCTTCCAGCCTTATACATACAGGAAGCCCGAAGTATATTAATATATACCAAGATGGAGTCCGTCATATATTCAACCACAACGAAATATGTCCCATTTGCAACACACACGAACCTAACGATATAGAACACTTTCTTTTTCGCTGCCCCATATTCAGTCCTATCAGAATGACATTTCTCGCAAAATATGCTGAAACAACAAGCCAAACAACCAACACTTTTGACATCAGGATCCTGATGACAGGTTTGACGAAGGAAAAAATGTTTGACATACATGTAAATATATGTCACCTAGAATACAATGTACATCACAAATGTTACCAATGATTTTGTAAACAGAGATGTATTTTTCTCTTCAAACAAAATAAACCTATTATCTTATCTATCTTATCTATCTATTCATTCCAAAAAACAATTGACGAAATTTTATATGTGAAGCCAAAATATGAGTGAAGGTAATTCTCACTCCATATTATGATTCTCATTATTCCTTTGGTTCAGGAAAATATAACGAATTTTACAGTAATTCAAATTTTAACAATAACAAATGAAACGCTGATAATTTTGAAGAATGATCTCCGTGAACATTGTGTCAAATCATTCCAGGATTAGTATCATTTCATATATTATGATTGATGCTACCGTTTATAAAATAAACGCAGAAAACCATAAATGAAGTTCTGGTACCTAGCTTTTTGTTGAAAAGCTTAAATATGAGATTTCAGGCAAAAATTTGTATGCGTTCTCAAGTTATCGTGCTTCTACATAGACCGACAGACAGATCGATAGACCGATTTTTCTTTAAATTATGTTTCTCGGGTTCAGTGGGATTGAGACATGAAGATCTATCAGAATCTCGAACTGTCAAAATATCACTATTACAATACATCCTTCATTATATTATAGGTCGGAAAAGTGAAAATATTCAAGTGCAATGATGTAAAGACAGAACATGCGGTACCTCATTCGTGAAACATAAGAAAGAATATAGTTCAAAAAACAATAATACCAAAATAAAATATCAAGTTTCACATTTACACAGAATCATTGCATAATAACTTACCAGTAATCAAAAATAAGTCTGAATTGGTTTGCGGATTGGGATGAAGATGAAGGAAAAGCCCTTACGATACATATTCTGCATTTACTGGGAGTTAATTCTCTGGTGCAGTTGGTCACTTTTATTTTTACCTGATTTTCAAGCGTCGGCCTAGATATCGAATGTGATAAGAAATTTATAGCTGGACTGGCGCAATTGACAATTGCCCGGAAATCATTTCGAATTATCCAATTCGTGATGCACTGTCAGGGTGCATTTGATCATGGCGATTTAACTGAGACTCGTAGTTTGCAATTTCCTGCTCTCCTATACATCCTTGTATAGAAATGATAGAGTACGCAGTTGCTGAGAACTGAAATTTGCATACAGAACTGTATCTGAGTTTTTAGTCAAGTATCTGAATTCTTCAAAATTTTAAAAAGAAATTGCAAAATATGAATTTAATTATTGCAGTAGAAATGACTTCTGTTTATCATGAGAGATGCTCAGACAATACCGTTCATTGAATCATGTAGGGTATATTTTTGATATCTATTGGAATGATTATATGATGATAACAAGTTTCTTCAAATCATATCGAATCAAAATACAGATTTTCGTCTCCAGATATTGACGTTTAGAAATAATACATGAAGAGCACGGTTCTATGCACAGGTCTTGACACTCATCAGTTGTGGGGATAACTCTTATTGAAGCAGTTTACTAGTTATTCAAACTAACACATACAACGTAACAATCGAGAAGATAATTGTGCGAGAGAAACAAAAAATGTGCATCAGAAAGAGGATAAACAGCGAGTCTAAACGTCAAACATCAAAAAATGTAAATGAATATACAGAACTCAAACCAAAGAAAACTTTTTGATTGGGAATTTTGACTTGGAATACATAAATGTTCGCCTAAGTTCCCATTGAACTATTATTGTTAGTGAATTTATAGTTAATCAGTACAAAAAATTGCATTTTCTTATCTTTTTTAGTGATTATTTATTATTGGAGACTTTGAAAACTGAGCATTTTGGTCCAAGATGTTTCGCCTTGTCTTACATCGTGGTACAAGGTAACAATTAGGTATATTCAATGAGTCTTACTCTCAATTATCTATTGATTCATGGTAATTACTCAATATGAAGCATTATGAAGCACGATAAGATTAGTTAGGTTAGATTTGATAGTATTTTCAACCGTATAGTTTTCGTCTTTCTTCAATGCCCTGTTCAATACACACTCTCCATCTTCATCTTTCGCATACTCTTTCCGATCGTAGCACCTCTTTTAAAGCAAATAATAACTAAATACAAATTCAATGAAAGTCAACGTGCAACAATGGTAATAGATGCTAGTGCCAAGACCTGTGTATAAGACCGTGATGGAGAATAAATGCCATGACTTCCTGCTGCTATAATTCAATTCATATTTTTCAATTTTTAGAATAGTGGAGAAGCCGAACACTGAGTTAAAAATATAAAATTTTTACTGCAGAAAAGAAAATTTCACGAAACTATGAGTTTCAGTTAGATCGATTTAAACAATCTGATCGTGCACCACCCAGGATATATGTACACTTCAAACCAAACTGAAAGGAGAATTAACAGAGATGAATCTGCTTTCAAGGATTCCGAAATAAAAATCTTTGACTTGGGTAAATATCTAAAAGTGAATTGAAAATTAAATCAAGAGATTCAATTGATAATAATATTAATAATAATGATAATAAGAATAATGATGATGGTAATAATAATAATAATGATAAAATATTGCATCAAGATATATGTATACAAAACATCCTCACAGATACAGAAACATCATACTATAAAATACAAGCCAGCCCTTGTCTTAGAGAATGATGAAGCCAAAGTCTATTAGAGCCGGAGTGTTATTACAGACCATCATGTACCCAATAATAGACCGGCCATAATATATACCAAGAAAAAAGAAGAGGTAACTTACTTGATCGTCATATCAGTACCAAATGCGAACAACAAAACACGAACATACGCTACAAAAATCGACAAGTATTTGGATTTGGCTCAAGAGATAAAAACCGCTCGGGTTGGAATATTACCTATAATCATTGAGGCAACATGTGAGATGCCACACACACTCATTGAAAGACTCAAAAAACTTAACATCAACGAAAATACTTACCAGTCAATGCAGAAGAGCATAACCTTGGATACCAACAACATCGTAAGGAAGATGCTGAACGTTTCCATGTTAAACAGTACAGATAAGGTTTCAGATGACGACCTAGACGATGACAAAACCGATAACTGATGAACGCCATCCTTTGGAAAAAAGAGACAGACTATATATAAGATGTTTATTATAGACAATAGTATATGTATTGTCCTTACCTCTGATGTATATGAGATCTATTGTATCATAATGGCCGGTAAAGGCCGTTTGTGCAGGAGAAAGTTTGTAGAAACACAGAGTAAAATAAATGGAAGACAAAAATAATAATAATAATGAGATGTCCATGTGTCAACTTGAATAGAGGTGCTCAAAGCTGCTCGGTATTTTTTTTTTTAATTATACCAAGCAAATTCTATTTTTTTTACTCACCGTGAAAATAAAATAAGTAATAATGAGGAGAAGTAGAAACTCTAGTTCTGCGGAGAATGATATTCTCTCCAAGTTCCTCAATGATGATGATTTTATCAGTAAACTTGCTGATTAACTCTTTGGCCACCCGGAGAAAAAACTTGAGGAACAAAAGATTTATTATGAAAGGATCATCGACGGTCTCCAGAACAAAAACCAGCACCTGGAAGAAGAGATTGACAAACTCGAGCAGTATTCCAGAAGTAACTGCTCACGTGTTTTTGGTGTTCCAGAAGATTCATCAGAGAACACTGAACTGGAGGTATGTAATATCTTCAAATCCAAATTGATACTCAATGTTCCTGCAGAAGCCATCGATAGATGCCATCGTGTAAGAAAATCAGCAAGTGCAAATATTACTGCCTCTAGCTCAACATCTCCACATTCACGATCCATCATAGTTAAGTTCAAGTTATATAGAACACGTAATTTAGTAATTAGGAACAGAAATAAACTCAAAGTTACCAATATGTCTATAAAAAAAGATATTACCAAAAATCGTCTCAATTTGCTTATTACTATTGGAAAAAAATTTGGATTAAGGAATGTGTGGTCAAACGATGGTGATATCTTTTATAAAAGCAGCAATGGTATTAATTAGGTCAATTTGTTAGACAATATTGACAGTCTCTAACACTTTGTCCCATACTGCTCATTGTACTATAATATAAATCTGAATTTAGAACCAATATTCACATTTTCAGGAGCAACACCTCACTTTACTTTGTTTTGTCCCCTTTGACTGTTTGTTCATTCCAAAGTTCATCTGCAGACTTCACTTGTCGTACTGATCATTCTTGTTCACCTTGAATTCAAATTTTTTGATTCCGTTCTCAGTGATCCTTGTAGCTTCATGTCTAAATTCAAAAATATTCAATTCACAGTGCAAATATACTACCAAAATACTCGTGAAATTAAATTAAAACTTGGGAATATATATCATAGTACTCTGTGATCCAGCATTAATGTAATTACTCTTGATGAGACATGGCTTGTATAGCAATGAGATTTCTGATAGTAAAAAGTAAGTGGTCTATAGGCAGGACCGTGATAATGCCGAAGTGGGCAAAACTCGTGACGGGGTGGTGTATTATGTGCAGTCGACACTAAATATACCCCATCAATTTTGAAACTTAATACAAAAATTGACTTAGTTGCTGATTTTATTTGTGTAAAGATTCAACTCAATCACAGTATCCTAATTATTGCTGTTTTTTATTCACCTCCTCCCATTTCTGTTGTTCAACATGATATGATCCTTGAATGCCTCGAATCTTCAACTTCATTTTTAGATAAAAACTTCATCATCCTGGGTGATCTCAATTTGCCAAATCTGATTGATTTCTATAACTCTGGTTATACTGCACAACCAGATTTAATAATTGTTGTAGTTACCTAAATGGTAAACAGTGTAATAATATAGCAAATGCCTCCAATCGTATTTTAGATTGTCTCGTCTCTCATTATTAAGATTCTTTTGTACCTGGAGACAAATATCATCCTGCTTTATTTATGCAACTTGATACCAGCAATTGCAATATTATTGACAATTCCACTTTCAATAACAAGCCAACATTCAATCTCCGATGTGCTGATTTTGATATTCTCTACACAAAATTAGATGAAGTTGATTAACCTGTACTATCCTCATTTCCAGATGTCAACGCTGCTTTTAGTAGGTTCTATGAAATATTGAATAGTGGTTTTGAGCAATCTGTTCCAAAAATTTGTAGAAAGAAGTCGAAATATCCTCCCTGGTTCACAAAAAAGATTATCAAAGATATCAAATTGAAAGCCAAGTTCCATAAACTTCATAAATTACATAGAGATGCATTCTACTATAATGAATTCAAATATTTCAGGAGTAAGATAAAGAGAAATATAAAATCTTCGTACAATCAGTTTGTATCCAAAGCTGAACAGAACATTGTTGCTGAACCAGGGAATTTCTGGTCTTTTATCAATAAAAAGAAAAATTCTACACGAATTGTGGGAAATATGTTTCTCAGCAATATTCAATATGATGATACGTCTGTTATTGCTCAAGCTTTTGCTGATTTCTTTAAGAGTGTGTATTCAACAAATTCCCGTACGGATTTCTCAAAAATTGATGCCAATTCAGTGAATCAAAATCAATGTTACGTAGCCCATATCTCTTAAGAAGACATTATCATCGCTATTGATAACTTTATAGTCTCCCGTTCTCCTGGTCCTTATGATCTACCCGCTTATATTATTGAAGGATGTCGCTATATATTTATCAAGCCGTTGCATATATTGTTCAATTCTTCTTACACTAATACGTTTCCTGATATGTTAAAATGCTCTCAAATTTGTCTTATCTTTAAATCGGGTAATGTACATAATATAGCTGACTCATTTCATCGCATCTAATATAGCTGAATGTTTTGAGAAGATACTGTATAGATACATTTATAGAAATACCAGTTATTCTATATTAGATAGACAACATGGTTTCATGAGTGGAAAATCAACTATTATGAATTTAACAAACTTCACTGAATTTGTTGCTACATCACTGAAAAAGCACTCGCAGATCGATGTTATCTATACATATTTTTCAAAGGCCTTTGATACAGTTAATCACGATATCCTAGGGTCTAATTCTATAAGCTTGAACATCATTTATCAAGTCGTATCTTACTAGCCGTCATTAATTTGTGAATTGCAATAATCACACGTCCAAATATTTCTCTCCCCCCTCTGGTATTCCACAGGGATCTAATCTTGGATCACTCTTTTTCAATCTATTTATTAATGATATCTGCACTGTTATGAGTTCCTCTGAATTATTGCTACTCGCTGATGACTTGAAAATATTCAAACCAATCAATTCACATTATAATTTTGAAAACCTTCAGGTTGACATAGACAATCTTCACGTATGGTCTAATTCCTCATTAATGTATTCAAACATAAGCAAATGTAAATGTATGACATACTCAATGTAGAATAGTCCTCCAATACTCACGTACTGCATCGGCACTGGTACACTCGCAAGAGTTAATAAGAATAAAGATTTGGGAATCATCTTTGACCCTTAAATGCATTTCATTCATCATGTTGACTTCATATGTAACATATTTCAATCAAAACCTTGGGTTTCATTATAAGAAATTCAAGGGATTTCTCAAACATTAATACTCTCAAGTCTTCATTCTATTCATTTATTGGATCCTGACTCGCATACTGTCTTGTTGTATGGAATCCGATATACGCTAAATATAATGAACAAGTTGAACGACTACAGAAAAAATTTGTTCGTTATTGCTCCAGAAAATTAGATAATTCGTTCAATCCACTTCTTTATTCGTATACTATCTCTCTATTGGAATAAAACATGATTTTTTCTAGAGGAAAGGCGTATTTTTATTTCCTGCATATATGTTTATAGAATAATCACAATCATATAAGTGACAACTCCAGTTTAGTTAATATTAATTTCACTGTACCACGTGCACCATGTGGATCGAATAAAACAATGAATACTTTTAATACTAGCATTATTATGTCTAATTATGAGCTCAGAGTTCCAATAAGAAGATTGTACTTCATATTTGGTCAGTGTGAATCCAATATTCAATTGGATATCTTCCACTGTTCGCTGCCAGTTCTGAAACGGAATTTGATTGAATATTTAAAGTGAATTTTGTGAAGTATGAGTATTATTCTCTCTGTTTTGTATTATTATTATTATTTTTTGTGATTATCGACATCATTTATGTTGATCCATATGTATTTTTGTTTCGTCCAGCCATCTATAATTGGGATGCTTTGCATCCTCTTGGGTAGTTGTAAATAAATGATAAATAAATAATGATTTATTATGTTTTTCAGGTGAATACCTGACTCAAAAGAGGTTAAAATTACCTGAATATATCTAATCATATCCCACAAAACATTATATAATTGATATATCCTATCATACAAAATGGTAACAGCCCATAATATTTCATAGTTAACCTCAAGTATAAAAGTTCATCCTCCTCTTTTTCATCCTACAACATAATTTTGAATATACTTTCATTCATTCAATAAGAAAAAACTAACTTCCAAAAGATTAGCAGTAGATGAGCAAATCTTTTTTGCTTGAGACTTATCTACTACATTCAAGTGTTAAAAGTTTTGATTTGGAGAGGGTAGAGACCAGCAAATCCTTAGATTATCATATTAGTGGGAGGGCTAGTGAACCATCTGACTAACCCGTTTCCAACAAGGCTAGAGAATTTGTGGATGATGTCTTATTGTTGTTCATTAAGAAAATACTGTTCTGGGCAGATATCTCGCGGTTGCATCATCATCCTCCAAATTTCTGAAAATGTCAATAATTATTATTATTTTTCACTCCCACAAAGATACAATTTTCATATGTTGCAACTCACGTATGTTTGGTTGTAAAAAGAAATTGCCAACCTATTTTGAGGGCTGCAAGCTAGAATGACATATACTGTGAATGAATCATCCAATATCTTTGTACATTATTTGTTTTAAGGCCGGTTGGACAGAAAAAGGAGTACAAGGATAGATATATGTTTGATCTACTCCAAATATTTGTCACAAGATATCACTATAACCATCTGTCAGTTGAAATCACTATAAACAATAAATATTGATGTTAAAAATTTACATCATCGTTCAGTCAGATAGTAAGTATAACTATAACATAGGAAATATCATATAATAAATTATATTAGGTAGATTCACTAATTTTACAGTTTTCAGAGCATTAATTCTGATATAATCTATCATAATGGTCCAAACTTGTGCAGCGTATTGGTGTAAGTGCCAATATGTGAGAGATGGATCAGTATCTTTGCACGTGTATCTACATAAATTTAAATGATCTAATAAAGAGTTAATAATCATTTGATATACTCGTGGAAAGCGTATTTAATAAAATGTTCACTTAGCTGACATCTAGTAAGACAATACTGAAGTACATCAAACGCATCTCTATCCAGCTTCGAAACAAGCAGCTATACAAGGCTGAAATTTTTGTGACATATTCTTTTAATAGTTTAAAAAGTATATGTGAACAGCCAGCGTATTCTGGTTGTTGCAAGTGTCTGCCAGACGAGTATATAATAGTCATGACGCTCGATGGGAGTGTGAGCACAATAGACATGTACGAGCTTAGAAAGAGAGAATACATGTATTATGTACAAAGATTTCATCGCTATTTGAACGGAAAATGTTCCAAAAACTTCTGGGAATATTTCAAAACAAATCAGGTCAACTTTAAGTACTATAGAAACTTCACAGATAGATCAAATTCTCGACCAATACTTTTTTCTATCAATTGAAGACTACAAGCTTAGTCTGAGACATGAAGAGATAAATATATATATTCATATTTTTTTTTTCAATCTGCTAAAGGTTAATATTCAGTGGCATTCCCTCTACGAAATTTAATATCATATGATGTGATAAGTGAAATAAATCTCAATTCAGGTGATTTCGTTCATTTTGAGCGTCAAAGTTCATGTTCATTTATTAAAAGATTTATAGCAAGTTCATTCAGATGATTGTTGAGTTGATCTTCATTTGTATCAGGTCCATGTTTGACTTTTCCGCACATGCCTATAATTGTATTCCATAAGCTCATATTAGGATGACGATAACTTTGTACATTAGAATCCTTAGCAACCAATACACCTTTTTGATTTCAATGTCTAATTATTTTCTTCTGGATTTGAGATATTTCTGTCATGTTTGTTTCTTCTCTGATTTCATTCCTAGGTAGGTAACTTCCTCTTTATGATTACGTTCAATAGTTTTTCGTTATTTTAATCAGCTGACATGTTACATTCCGATCTGTAAAAACAACATGCGTCGATTTCTTTGCGGTCATTTTTATTTTCCATTTTCTGGTCTAGTCTTGTGTGTCGTTGATGGCTCTTTGTATTATTGAGTATGTTATATCTGGATCCTCATTCGTTGCAATAATTGCAGTATCATATGCGTATGTGGCTAAAGTGATTTCATTGCGATAAATCATGTCCGCTGTATATAACTGGTGAAGAGTTGGACCCAATACACTTCCTTGTGGTACACCAGCATCGATTTTATAAGATCGTTCCAATAAGCAGTTCAGGATCGGTTCTGTATTGGTTTTTAATTTGACTCATTCGCATGCGCGTCGAATAAATCAGTTCCGGACTGAGTCGAACGTGGCGCGTGTTGGAACGCATTTGTGACAAGATTTGACTGTTAGCTATCAAACATATAATTTTAGGTTATAAGTGGGCTATAACTATTCAGTTGTAGTGAACATGGCAGGTGAAAACTGAAAATATAGAATAGTTTCTCACATAACCATGTAATTTTATGTAAGGGTTTCCCACTTACAATAAATTTATATTTGGTAGATTGGGTTCTTGGCTGAACTGTGAAGGTATTATATTTTGTAGTTATCTGCTCTAGGAATACTTCTGAAAGGGGAGAATGACTTGCACAGGAACTTGGAATAATTTGCACGTTTAACAAATAATAAAATGTATTTAAAAGGATAAAGAATATAAAGATTAAGTTACCAAACTCTGATTGCTCACCGGCTTTCAAACTACATTGATGAATATTTACAAACTTCTAACTTCTTAACACACGCACTAACTAACTTATCACTAACTACATTATCACTAACTAACCAACCAACTACTCTTCACTAACTATTCTCTACATCTTCCTTGACTAACAATCCACATATTTTCTTCACTAACTCATAACTTGATTAACTCCTAACTATCTCCTTGACTCCCTATTGACTTCTATATATAAACTCCAAAATGCCAATATGACAATATTCGTTATTGACGTCAATCGTATTTACAAATAGTTCATATACCTCTATTGCTTGCTTGCAAGAAAGCACATTCCTCAATTTCGTCAGAGTTCAGCAAACTGTGAATTTGCTGACTCTTACATTTAATTATTATTGACAACAAAGGTGATATAGTATACCTGAGTTTCGATGGAGAGCCTCCCATATTGTCAAAAGTCCTGTTTATCTTGATCATTTCTCTCAAAAAATTCTGCTATATTTTCAGAAATTTCCCTACTTAGACGAAATTATTCAAAAAACGTATCAAAATATTAGAGAGAAACTATTCCTCTTAGAATGAGATTCACAAACTACACAAAATAAGATTTCAATAAATAATCTATAAATTTTCCAATATTTCAATGAGTAATAAATTACTTTGGATTTTAAATTCTGTATATTCCATTTGAAACTTCTACTTCAACATATAAAATAAAAATGCCTATTTGCCCATAATTCTACATGCCTATATAATTTATATTTTTAATTTGATGCATTCCCATGGTAAAAATCAACTTCATCATCGCTGGAATATGATGAAAATTCATTTTCAGTACTCAAATCACCCATTTTTATTTGAGGTTATCTTATTTGACGAATAGTACAAGCATTGGTCTATGAACTATTTTGACTGTCCACAAACTGGTTTGCAGATTGAGTCGCACGTTGTTGGAACGCTCGACTAATTGTCAAAATCCACGTTTGAAATCTGTTGGAACGCGTATTTGTGAATGCGCATGCGTCGGACAGTTTCAGACTGGTTTCTGTTCTTGTTGGAACAAACCTTAATAATCCACAATCTTTCATCTGTGCTCTAAAGAAACGATACTCTAGTTAGGATTTGATTATGCTGAAGTACTGATGTGGTAGGTTTCTCTTCATTTTGTATAGGAGGCCGCAGTGCCATACCTTATCAAAAGCTTGACTGATATCTATGAATACAACGGAGCATTTTTTTTCTTCTAGACTGTCCACGATTTCTTTCGCAATGCGTTGAACTTGCTGTATGGTATAGTGTTGCTGTCTGAAACCGAACTGATGTTCTGGGTTTGAGATCCTTTGAAGAGAGAAATATAAATCATAATATTTCAGGTCCAAAACAGATTAGACCGGTAGATTTCGCTGTAGAACTAAAATATATATTAATTGAAGAGATTTATGTAGAAGTTTCAATAAGACATTGGATGACAGATGGAATGGTATCATTCTCAATACAGTAATCAATATAAATTATAAGCATTGTCATAACTATGTAGTTCAAACAATTGCTGAAACATTTTGTTGCATCAGTTCATGACTTTTAAGGCCAAATTGTAACTTCGTGGCCGCATGAGATCAGTGTGCCACCGTTTCTTTCTTAACTTATAACTACAGTTTTTCCATGCATTGCTCTAGAACTCATAGCATATGATAAGAAAAACAATTTGGAACTAGTTTTTGGAGAAGATTTTGGCCCAAAGATTCGATTTTTTCTAATTACATGGTGGCACTCAACGTATTATATACTCGTTTGGCAGATACTTGCAACCGCCAGAATACGCTGGCAGTTCACATATACTTTTTAAACTATTAAAAGAATATGTCCTGAAAATCTAAGCCTTTTGGGAGCAGGTCATGAATTACTATCCTGATGACAACTTTGCTATCTTCTACCACATACTTGCAACCCTTAGAATAGGCTGGCAATTTTTTTTCACGCACATGTACATATGTAAATTGCAACATATTGAAATTGTAGCCTTGTGGGAGTAGGATTACAAGACAATAATAATTGACATTCTTAAAAAAGTTAAGGGACGCAACCGCGAGATATTTGCCAGAACGGTATCTTCTCAATGGACTGACGATAAAACATAATTTAGAAATTTTCTAGCCTTGTGGAAAACAGGGGTTAGTCATATAGTTCACTAGCTCTTAGACTATATATTAGACATTTAGATAAAATATGATGTAAGACTTCCTTCTCATATAGATTGCACAGAGTACAATTTTCTCCGGGATTAATATTATAAATCATATTTATGATCACGATTCTAATAAATTGATTGTTGCTAGTACTCAAATTTGTTGAAACTCTACATAAATTCATGTTAAGTACAGTTGTGGTCCATTCCTAAATGGTAAATATTCATTAATTGAACAGAAATTGGATGATTATATATATATATATATATATATATATATATATATATATATATATATATATATATATATATATATATATATATATATATATATATATATATATAAACCTTCCCATTATGAGTATGAATTCTGTCCCAATATATTATTGGTTTCTCCGCAAACTGCAATACAGTTTAAAACCAGTTTCAGGCTCATCATATAAACATAGCAGTACGTGGCATCACAAATCTAATGATATCATTTGATTACGTACATCGCTTCCTAAAAATATTCGAAAACATCAATATGATGCTCACGATAGCATTCCAATGAATATCGACTATAAAAACATAATTATTGACGACGAGAGAAACTGTGTTCAATACAGCAAGAAGTGAACCTAGTACTCATTTGAACAGAAATAACTATTCAAGAGGACAAATTGTCAATAATAACAATAACTTGCGAAAAGAAACATGAAAGTTCGATATTTAGTAACTGATGAAATGGTTTGCGTCATACTGTCAGTAACAAGACTAATCCCACCTCTTAATATTTTATTGACATTTTCTGACGTCATTTGTTATTGGAATATGCCACGTGAAAATGTCACGTGATATCACTCTCTCTTCTTTTCATTCTGAATTTCAAGAAAACATCTGGTGATCTGCAGACGACAATTAGAACTTCGATTTTCTTGCTGTTACAACTCTCTGAAGATTATATAATCGGTTGGAATAGAAGAATTTCTGTGATAAACAGTAGTTTTGAATTTGAAGCTTGAGTCTGGAAATGCAAATTATAATAAGAATTGTTTCTGTTTTTAATGCTATAGAAAAATGAGCTTATATTCAGTCCTAAATCTAGTGAACATTCTCTTGTGATATATTTATTTCAAAATATGTAGGTAACGATTAAGGGCGAGTTTTACCAACGCCAGTCAAATTTTTCCAAAGGATATTTTATACGAAAACTATTATTGATGCAATTGTAACTATAGTTACTAACTCAAAATAACCTCTAGATGAATTTAACTGACTTTGGTGAAACCGGGACTAAGTGAATTAGATTGACACATTATTAACTAGCAATATTTTGACAGACTTTAAGCAGAATTTCCAATTTGATTCTGCCATACTACTGTTTGATATCCGTTTCCAGTTTCAATTCGGGTGTATATGTATACAAAGCATAACAGACCACCTGCCTCATCATTCTCTATTTCTCGCCACGAGCCGCGCAATATCTTTAAAGCTCATCAAAATCAATAGATTATTTAAGTAAATGCGATATGATTGATTTTCTATCTCCAATTCAATAAATCTGACATCACGTGACTTACTTCTCTATCATTGGATATATTCTTTGCATATAATAATACGATAATCAAACAGAAAATATCATCGTTCTACTGCTGATCGCTTAGGATTTTTCCATGAAATTCTAAAAATCTGTCAAGTGCACCTTTGACCTAGTCGGTTGCTGTAGAAACTGTAGGTCATCATTCTCATGCTACAACATTCCCAAACACTGATTTCCAAGATTCTACGACTAGAAGCTCTGAATTTATGCGCAAAATTGAAAAAAGATTCAACTGAATTGCACTTCCGATTCTAAAAGACTATCAAGTAAAGTGTATTTGGGCTCAGTGGATCTCAATGAAAAGAGGATATGAGCATCTTGATGGAACAATCGCCTCAAATACTGAATTCTAACTTTCTATGTTTAATCTTTTTGGATTTGCACAAAATGTTTCCAGTAAAGTGTACTTTTGGTACAAACGATCGCAATTTTAATAAGAAGTGCACAACTAGATGTTACAGAAATGCATAATACAGAATTTCAAGATTCTACGACTGATTGTTTCGAATTTATGCGGAATACTCGAAAAGTCTGTTATATAAAGTGCACTTTTGGCACAGCCGATTTGTACAAAAATAGACGATAAGTGCACTTCCGGTACAGCCGATCACAACCATAATCTGAGTGCACAACTAGACCCTAGACCAGTCTCAAGGACAAAATTTCAACATTATACGTTCGACGAGTTTTGAGATTTGCGAGTTACGAACACACATGCATACATACCGACATCAAGCCGAAAATAGTCAAAATGGATTCAAGAATGCTCAAAACGAATATTTCCATCAAAATCTCGGAGTGTGAATTCTATCAGTTTCACGGTGCCAGTACTTTGTTCAAGTAAGGGATGGAGCCGTCCAAAATTATTATAGGTAAATTTTATATAAAAGTTTTTATTAGAGCATAGATTTTTACTGAGTTTGAGTCAAGATCTCATTCAATCCATTATGTACCAGAGTATCCTAGATATAGTAATCATGAATTATCATTTTGTTTTACCAAGCGTTTCTTATTGCATATTCGTAAAGAATATTCTACAAAAATTCATTTCCAAAATAACACCGTTTTGGATGACTTTTACTATACTTTATTTTTTTCTAAGAATTCTGTAACTAGAAGACTGAGTCACACTGTGAAAAACTTTCAATCTAGTTATTTGACGGCTATCATTCAGTGACTTCTACAAATGAAGTTTTTGTAAGTATCTATCACAAGTTTCAGAGATAATACAAGCAGTATGTTATTTATAACAAGAAATAATAATGTGAGCGCAAATTTCAAGAAAATTTTCATCAACATAGGTATTCATTTGGATATAATTATTCAATTTTGACAGTCACTTAGAAGTACAGTCATATCAAAAGACATTAGGAGCTGTATTACAAGTACATTTAGAGTGAACATCTAGATATTATGTGTGTAAACTTGCCCGCGATTCAAACCAATCAGAGATCAAGGTCAAATGGGCCCTATCTTCACACTGACATCTTAAAAATAAGTAAACTAGAGTTTAGTTATTTGTAGTCTTCGAAAGTACTGTTCAATTTTTCAGGGTTAATACCACGAGTGCTTAAGAATTACCGATAATTTCTATGTAAACTTGTTGTCTATTATTTCTCGAGTTCAAAGAACAAGTAAAATTTGTACACTAAGCTTGAATGAGAATTATCTGGTTAATTTCTGAGCACAAATGGTATTTAGGGTATATATATATCTCGAATGTTATGAAATAAGATCGAAATGGCATGAACTTACTTTGAATACTGTTTGAGGATTTTACTGTATGTATTAGTTCAGTTCTCATTATGTTCTCTCAAATTTCGTCTTCAATTGCATCAAACCAATTCATTCTAACGACTTCTAATAAATACTTAGAAAAAATTGAAGTAGTGACTGACTTTAACATTCATAATTCACAATACAAATGAAACAATTTTTTTTTGCTTGTATTGTCAGAATAGTTTGATCGTGGAAATTTCACATGTTATCTAGACAACGTGAAATTTCCGCTGTAATTTCTCGATAATTTCACTTGTCTTATAGGAAAATTTATACATGAGTGGTATATTCAATTACATATATTTAATATTCCAAACAATGTTGAGGGTTCAGTATTTATAGATATGTTACGGACCTTTATTTTATGGTATTGAATAATGATAATTATGATGTTAACATAACACATTCATTAGTTATCTTATTGAATAACTCTTTCGGGCAGTCTTGTTCAATCTTTCATAGCAAACGGTCGTTCTATTTCAGTACTTGTACCAAATATTATAGTGATTTTTACGGTGAGTTATCCATGGTTGACTGGTCTAGATATTATCTTATTTGAGTATTGCTATTGTTGTTATTGAGTATAATGTTGAGTAATAAGCGATTGAGCTGATGTGTTGCTATCTCTTTATTCTTAGTTATGGAGTGTTCCTAGAACTCACTACGGTGAGGGAACGATCAACTAACTCCCAACGATGCACTGGTGTAATTCCAGGGCCAGCGGTGCCCTCCTGCCATCTTTAGTGTTTTATCAGGAGGTGCCCAGCGATGGACTGTTCCTAGAACTCACTACGGTGAGGGAACGATCAGCTAACTCCCAACGATGCACTGGTATAATTCCAGGGCCAGCGATGCCCTCCTGTCATCTTTAGTGTTTTATCAGGAGGTGCCCAGCGATGGAGTGTTCCTAGAACTCACTACGGTGAGGGAACGATCAGCTAACTCCCAACGATGCACTGGTATAATTCCAAGGCCAGCGATGCCCTCCTGCCATCTTTAGTGTTCAATCAGGAGGTGCCCAGCGTTTTGGTTGCATATCTTTGAGTGAGCTGGCGGAGACTGAGTTTCAACTTGGTTTCAACTCTTTCTCTCATGGCCTTGCAGATCACTTCACGAAAGTATGCAAGTGCCGCAGATTCACATCCTCTGAATGTGGAGCGAGGTTATCCCGCAGATTCACGCTTAGCGTGAAGCGGAAAGCACAGTTTCACGCAGATGCCTGCAGGCAGCGTACATTGAGATGTTTTCTCTCTTTTATAGCTGTAACCTATCAATTTCTACTTGTTTTCGGTCACATGCGAGAATGTTTATATTTGTGTTCTTTATTTCAGTCATGGATCCTCATCGAGTGCGTTTTACTCATATCTTTGCTTTCTTTTACAGACTTCCTGAATTCCGTACGACCTGATTGGGGACCATCAACGTTGCATATTATCTAATGTATTGAGGAACGATTTGTTTATTATGGAACAATATGAATAGTTCTATTTCTATTTTGTGAATAAAGTTTTTTTGGGGTTTAACTACACTGGTTTTATTAACAATTTTCATAAGTGGGATAGAACACTGCTCCTTCGGAAGGTCAACAATAGTTTCATACCATAACAATATGTCTCGCTGCAGTCGTAGTCGTAGCCTTAGTCGCAGTCCAACATTGTTTCGAAGTCCAGCTGGAAGCTAGCAAAATAAGAAACCACGAGTTTCGGACATGATGCATCAGTTAACGGAAAATGTATGTCGAATGCAAGAACAGTTGATGCGCTCAACATCGCGTGCCATACAGCCCGAAGCTCGAGACTCTATTCCTGTATTCAATCCTGAGGAAAGTACTCAAAATATGAAGAGTTGGTTGAGGAAAGTAGAAGATCTGCGCATTTTATATAATTGGAACGATGCAACTACGATAACGTTCGTAACTTCACGCTTAAAGGGATATGCCGAAACCTGGTATAAAAGCTTTTGGAACATTGATTTTTCGTGGGAAGTTTGGAGAACAATGCTATTAGAAGCTTTCCCACAGCAACAAGATTTCCATCAACAGTTACATGAGATGATGAGTCGCAAAAAGAAACAAGATGAACCTATGCTCAAATACTATTACGAGAAACTTGCTCTCCTCAATAATTGTGGAATATACAACGAAAAAGCTGTCTCGTGCGTAATTGGTGGGATTCCGGACCCTCATATTCGGGCGGCTGCACTTGCTCGAGACTGTAAGAGGCCAAAATCTCAGATCTTGTACTTGGAAACGATCCGCAATGAAACTTCTATTAATCTATCAGGAAAACGATTCAAAACTGGGCGGGATTTTCAACAAAGATCGCAGAAACGAAATCCTCAAAACTCTGAAAAACGAGTGATAAGATGTTACAATTGTGGAAAACTAGGACACTATTCTCATTATTGTGACAAGCTTCAAGTAAACAATAGTCGTTGCTTAAAATGTGAAGAATTTCACCCCCTGAAGAATCAATGTAGGATTCAGCAGCAAAGGGCACAGGAACGCACTGTACTAACGACTAAAACCGAGGTGAGCACCAACGAAAAGTTTTTTTTTAGAGTTCAAGTGAACAATCAGGAATCAACGGCATACGTAGATTTAGGCTCAACCTGTATAACAATGACCAAGTCAGAAGCGGAGCAGCTCAAAATATCTTGCGATAGAAATAAGAAAAAGACTCTGAGAGGTTTCAGACAAGGCAAAGTAGAAACTCTTGGTGGAGCGGAAAATCACCTTTAGAGTAGACGAAGTTGAAAAGTTTGTTTCAATCTCCATTGTACCCGACCAAATACAGACAGTATCCATGATTATAGGCCATCCCTTCACAGAAACACCAGATGTTTTAATAGTTAAGGATGTAGACAAAATGAGAATTTTCATAAAATCAACTTGCCCTTTGGGAAGTATTGATATAGAACCGCCCCAGAAAAAGTGCATTATTAGAACTGAAGAAGCAACAGTCATTCTTCCCAGATACACTGAACACATTGCTTGTCATGTGTTTTCAAAAGAAGATGTCTTCGTAGACTGAAGTGTCAGATCGCAAGAAGGAAGAGAACACATGATCCCAAGATGCATCATAGCTGCTGATGAAAAGAGCGAGTGTGTACTGCCAGTGGTGAATTTGTCTGATACCGACCTTATCGTTAAAAAGAATAAAATACTTGCACGGGGACACAAATGCCTAGAGGATGAGGAAGTGATCAAAGACGCCAAAACAGGAGTATTCAGGAAAGATGATGTACACTTAGAAAAAGACCTTGATGAAAAACAGAAACGACAAATCCTAGATTTGTTGAACGAATATTGAGATTGTTTCACAACATCAGTGACAGATATCAAATGTATCAGAGTGCCAGAAGCTGAAATCATTCTTTCTGACGACACACCGTGCACCTATCGCCTATATCGTCTATCTCATGGAGAAAGAGTGAGAGTACAGGATATGGAGAAGGAATTATCAGGCGCAGGAATAATTCGAGAATTAAACTCACCGTTCTCATCGACGATTTTGCTCGTTAAGAAACGAAATGGAGAAGCACGAATGTGTATTGATTATAGGCGACTGAATAAGGCCACCGTGAAAGACCGTTATCCACTACCTCGAATCGATGACCAACTCGATCGTTTGCAGGGCACACAATATTTCACCTCACTGGATATGACTTCCGGCTATTATCAGATTCCAATTGACGAAAGAAGCAAATGAAACATCTTTCGTAACCCCCGATGGTCAATACGAATTTAATCGTCTTCCCTCTGGTTTAACAAATGCACCAGCAATCTTCCAACGGGCTGTGAATAAAGTTCTAGGCGCATATAGGATTACTATTGCATTGGCCTATCTAGATGATGTTCTTTGCCCAGCAACATCATTTGAGGAAGGAATGGAGAGACTGAGAATTCTATTGGAACTCTTCCGCGACAACTGTTTAACATTGAATTTGAAGAAATGTTTCTTCTTTGAAAGTTCGATGAATTATTTGGGGCTCCGAAATAAATAGAGAAGGAGTTCGACCAGGAGAGGAGAAAATCAGAGCTGTTTGTCTATTCCAACCGCCTAAAAACATCCATCAAGTTCGACAGTTTATTGGGTTGACAAGTTACTTTCGCCATTTTGTTAAAGATTACGCCTGGATGTTACAAGCACTTACAAATTTGACAAAAAAAGATGAAAATTGGAGGTGGGAAGCTGAGGAAAATGATGCATTTGAGGAATTAAAGAAAAGGCTAGTTGAACGACCAATTTTGGCATTATATAATCCGGAAGCAGAAACGGAGGTTCATACTGATGCGAGCATGATTGGCCTTGGAGGAATATTACTACAAAAACAGCGGTCTGGCAAACTCCACCCTATTGCATATTATAGTCGACAAACTAATCAGGCAGAAAAGAAATACCATTCATATGAGCTGGAGACGCTAGCTGTCGTGAAGTCATTAAAAAGTTCAGAGTTTATCTTTTAGGCCTGACGTTTAAAGTTATCACAGATTGTAATGCGCTGCGTACAACAAGTACAGAAAAAGAACTAGTGCCAAAAATCGGTAGATGGTGGACTCAGCTCCAAGAATTCACCTTTAGCGTTGAGTACAGACCGGGTGTACGTATGGCTCATGTGGATGCGCTTAGTAGGAATCTAGTACCAGATCAAGTAGAAATGGAAAATCAAGAAATCCTTCACATAGAAGCAAATGACTGGGCTCTAGCAGGTCAAATAACAGACGAAAGAAAGTGGAAGCTAATTAAAGATATTTCATCTAAAATACCTGGAACCGATTATGAGAAAAGAATTTACAATGATTATTGTCTGCGTAACGGAAGGGTCTATCGAATTACAGCTACAGGCATTCAATGGGTGGTTCCGAAAGGACAACAAGCACAAGTAACGAGATCCTGTCACGATGACTTTGGTCATTTCGGTTTGGAGCGTACGCTACAAAAGATTTGCGAGAACTATTGGTTTCCCAATATGCGCAAATATGTTAAAAGGTACATAGAATGCTGCTTGCAATGTTTATTTCATAAAAAACCGAAAGGAAAACAACCGGGGCTACTAAGTCCAATAGAAAAACGGCCAATTCCTTTTCACACTCTGCATGTGGACCACGTTGGACCCTTCCCAAAAAGTCGAAAAGGAAACATGCATTTGATTGTCATTGTGGACTCTTTTACAAAATTCATAAACTTACAGGCTGTCAGAAATACAAAAACAAAATATGTTGTAAAATTTTTAGAAAATTTGTTGAACATATACGGAATTCCAACAAGAATCATATCTGATAGAGGTACAGCGTTCACCTCCAGAAAATTTATGAAATTTTGTCAACAGCACGGGATAAGGCACGTGATGAACGCAGTAGCGACACCACGAGCTAACGGGCAGTGTGAAAGGTATAATAGCACTATATTGACCTCACTAGCAGCTTTAAAGAAAGATGACGGAAATTGGGATGAACGTCTGCAAACCGTTCAGTTTTCTATCAACAACACAGTTGATTCCGCAACAAAGAAAACTTCAAGTGAGTTGTTGTTTGGATACAGACCACGATCAAAATCTGATGCGATTTTGAACGCTGAAGTAAATGTTGCTAAATCGCCCACACGGAACTTGCAGGAAATACGCGAAGATGTAGCTGTTGAGTTAGAACGAAATCAGACAGAACAAAAAAAGAGGTTTGATAAACACAGGGTCATTGGTAGGAAGTATCAAGAAGGCGAAGTTGTTCTTATTCGGAAACAGACAACATCAGAAGAAAGGAGTAAAAAATTACTAGCACCATTTGCAGGACCTTTTGTCATCACGAAAGTGCTGCCGAATGTCAGATTTGTGGTCGAAGATCTACCCAATTCATCTCGCAGCAATAGAGCTAAATACCACAACATCATAGCTATAAATCGTATGAAGCCGTATAGGCTCAATGTCAGTGAAACGAGTTCGGATTCTGATAACACTGCGTCTGATGACGATATCCAGGGTTTAAAGGATTTATTTACCGAGGGCGAGAAGGACTTCAGGAAAGCCGAACTGTTACGGACCTTTATTTTATGGTATTGAATAATGATAATTTATTAACTAGTAATGATGTTAACATAGCACACTCATTAGTTATATTATTGAATAACTCTTTCGGGCAGTCTTGTTCAATCTTTCATAGGAAACGGCCGCTCTATTTCAGTACTTGTACCAAATATTATAGTGATTTTTACGGTGAGTTAACCATGGTTGACTATTCTAGATATTATGCTATTTGAGTATTGCTATTGTTGTTATTGAGTATGATGTTGAGTAATAAGCGATTGAGCTGATGTGTTGCTATCTCTTTATTCTTAGTTATGGAATGTTCCTAGAACTCACTACGGTGAGGGAACGATCAGCCAACTCCCAACGATGCACTGGTGTAATTCCAGGGCCAGCGGTGCCCTCCTGCTATCTTTAGTGTTTTATCAGGAGGTGCCCAGCGATGGAGTGTTTCTAGAACTCACTACGGTGAGGGAACGATCAGCTAACTCCCAACGATGCACTGGTATAACTCCAGGGCCAGCGATGCCCTCCTGCCATCTTTAGTGTTTTATCAGGAGGTGCCCAGCGATGCAGTGTTCCTAGAACTCACTACGGTGAGGGAACGATCAGCTAACTCCCAAAGATGCACTGGTATAATTCCAAGGTCAGCGGTGCCCTCCTACCATCTTTAGTGTTTTATCAGGAGATGCCCAGCGATGGAGTGTTCCTAGAACTCACTACGGTGAGGGAACGATCAGCTAACTCCCAACGATGCACTGGTGTAATTCCAGCGCCAGCGGTGCCCTCTTGCCATCTTTAGTGTTCAATCAGGAGGTGCCCAGCGTTTTGGTTGCATATCTTTGAGTGAGCTGGCGGAGACTGAGTTTCAACTTGGTTTCAACTCTTTCTCTCATGGCCTTGCAGATCACTTCACGGAAGTATGCAAGTGCCGCAAATTCACATCCTTTGGATGTGGAGCGAGGTTGTCCCGCAGATTCACGCTCTAGTTCAGTCGACATGTACTTTGAGGTCGAAAAAAATGCGAACCTAATGAAACTTTGGTAAGTTGTATCTGATCACCCAATAGTGTTATTTCCATGTTTCCCGACCAAAATTTCGCGGAGCAATTTTCAGGAGATGGGAAAAACCACGAAATTTTGCACTTTTTTCAGTTTTTGCCCGGTAACTTTTTTCCCTCCATTCCTACGCCTTAGATCATCAAGTCCAACTTTGTAAAACATCAAATTTCCGATAAATTTGATACGCAGAACTTGCTTGTAGACCCTCTAAGTTCCAAGATACAGCACTTCAAAAAGTGAAAAATTCCCGAAAATCTAAAAAAATATTGAAAATTGCGGTTTTCGCTAAATATCTTTGATTTTTCAATATTATTTATGGTATTATGGTACCTAGTTTCATTCTGACGTAGAAATCAGTCAACAACTCACTCCTTATTCTGCCTACCTATGCCATCATATCTGGAGGCACGGTAGTGCCCTCGCCAAGACAAGCCAAGCAAAGCAAAACAGCACTACCTACCTTTCTCGAAGAGCTTCCTCGTTTTTTGAACCCTCATTACTTTGGATTATACTAGATGGACAAAATTCTCGGGATATGATGTCAACAGTGGACTTATTAAACATAATGGCTAGTACTACAAGCTCTGTTTTAGGCTATACTAGCTATGTATATTCAAATAAATTTTGTAGAAATATGTGTTTTCCGTAATTTGTATCTGAAGACTATTTTCTAAAGTAATTAGGAAAATTTTAATTGCGTCAAAACACATCTTGACATAATGCTCCTAATATCGCCAAAAATAGAGCTCGTGGTACCAGCCATAAAGTTTCAATTGCATAGTTCTTATACTTTAAATTTTATTGATATCTAAAAAAACCCCGATTTCGTCACTGACTCGCTCACTGATGATCATCAGAATTCTTAGGTTACTTTCTGAAGTCCTAGAATGCTGAAATCTGGTATGTGAGCTGGTATTGGTACACAAACAACAACAAATTTCTGTAAATTGGAACTTTCACCCCCCAATCCCTTAAACAAGGGAAGGAAATTTGTACGAGACTTCCGCAAATTTTGATGCTAGAGGTCTGGAAATTGATATAGGGACTACTTGTTATAAATAATAGTAAAATAAAAACTTACTAAAAGAAGTGGAGTCCCACCAGAAATATTTTTAGGTAAAATGTTGCCAAGACGAGACCATATGGCTCGCACTGTCAAAATATTGTCAGATTGAGAGCCAAGTCTCTAATTCTGCACGCTCTTATTCTACACGCTCTAATTCTACACGCTCTAATTCTACACGCTCTAATTCTACAAGCCTCCTTGTCTATCTACCTGTCTAGCCACCACTTATTTAGAAGGAAACTATTAGGACTATTGTATAACAGAAAACTAATGAATAGTGAATGAATTTCTCAATTCATGCCCATGTGAATGTATCGAAATGACCAAGTCGCATATTTTGACTGAGGTGTAGAATTGTGAAGTTATGGCTTGTAGAATTAGAGCGTGTAGAATTGGAAGCTTGGCTCTACATGGGATCTATTAACTCTTTGACAGTGTGAGCCATATGGCTTCGTCTTGGCAACATTTTACATGAAAATATTTTTGGGGAGATTCCACTTCTTTAAGTAAGTTTTTATTTTACTATGATTCATAACAAGGAGTCTCCGTATCAATATTCAGACCACCAGCATCAAAATTTGTGGGAGTCTCATACAAATTTCTATCCCCTAGTTTAAGTGATTGGGAGTAGAAGTTTCAAGTTCTAGAATTTTGTTGTTGCTTGTGTACTAATACTAGCTTACATATCAAATTATAGTATTCTAGGACTTCAAGAAGTAACCCAAGAATTTTGATAATCATGAGTGAGCGAGTCAGTGACGAAATCGGGGTTTTTTCAGATGTCAATAAAATTCAGAGTATAAGATCTATGCAATTGAAACTTTATATGTTTAATAAGTCCACTATTGACATTATATCCCGGGAATTTTGTTTATCTGGTAGGCATAATCCAAATCCAAGTTGTAGGGGTTCAAAAAAACGACGAAGCTCTTCGAGAAAGGTATGTAGTGCTCTTGCGCTTCATTTGACTGGACTTAGTGGGGGCACTACCGTGCCTCCAGATATAGTGGCATAGGTAGGCAGGGTGAGAGGTGGATTGTTGATTGATTTCTGCGTCAGAATGAAACTAAGTACCATAAAAAAAATTGAAAAATTAAAGATATCCAGCGAAAACCCCTATTTTTAATGTTTTTTTTAGATTTTAAGAAATTTTTCACTTTTTTGAAATGCTGTATCTTGGAACTTATTGTTCTACAAAATTGAACTTGATGAGCTAAGGCGTAGGAATGAAGGGGAAGAAGTTACAAGTTATATATATATATATATATATATATATATATATATATATATATATATATATATATATATATATATATATATATATATATATATATATATATATATATATATATATATATATATATATATATATATATATATATATATATATATATATATATATATATATATATATATATATATATATATATATATATATATATATATATATATATATATATATATATATATATATATATATATATATATATATATATATATATATATATATATATATATATATATATATATATATAGAGCAACGGTACAATTCACATATACATTTTTCGTGCGCACACTCTCATAGCAGAACAAGATAGGACATGTTTATATGCGTGTTTTCTGTGACAAGATCATTGTTCTTTTTACGGTTTGACAAAAAAATATGGCTTGTAGACAAATGCTAAGTTTGAGAGGAGTTGAAGCTTTATTTGAGGACAAAAAATTTTATGAAGAGCTAGAACAGGCCAATAGTGAAGATATTGCTGTTTGCCTTCAGAACCAGACGTCCTGAGTTCCTTTGATTAAGGTGATGATGATTGTACTGGATATGTAGAAATAAATGATGTTCCAGGCAACTTGGAAATACAAATCCAAGGTAATAATTCAATTGATGAAGAAATAGATATACAAGAATGAATCTGTAATTCTGATCAGATTATTATGCAAAAATGAAAACAAGGAAGACTGATTGACTTCTGGATGGCATAAGAAAGTTGACTTATAGCTTCAATAAAACTGACCAGAGTTCGGGGATGGATAGAAAAGAAAAGAAAAAGATAAGATGATTCAAACGTACCGCCCTCTTTGAAGTAGCATAACTTCAAAAATATTGAATTTGAGTTTGACAGTATTGTTAACTTATAGCTACATTGTATTACATAACTTCGCACTGGTATAGCAAACACACTTCAGTAACTGCGCGCTTACAAATGCCACCTTTTGTTTTGATGGTAACAACGCACACAACACCATCGTTTTCTGGATGAACCTCAAGAATCCGTCCAGTAATCCACGAAGTTGGTGGACTAACTTCCTTCAGTAGGACGATATCAACAGGCTGTGAATTAACACGGTACTTGTGCCATTTCTTGCGGGTTTGCAGCTGTGTTAGAAACTCGTTTGACCAACGTTTCCAAAAGTGTGGATGCAGAGCTTGAGCTTGCTACCAATGAGACAATCTATTATCCGCGATGTGAGTGACGTCAGGTTCTGGAATGCTCTTGAGGGCATTCCCAATCAAAAAAGGACTCGGGGTAGAAACGTTTAGGTCCTCGGGATCAGGTGAAATAGGAATTGATGGACAATAATTTAGACAGAATTCTATTCGTGTTCATTTTTCCGTACGTTAAAAATGTCTTGTAAGTTACACGCTTTGAATGATTTTGACAGATTTAACTGCTGCCTCCCAAAGACCACCAAAGTGAAACTGAATACCGTCTTTTGAAGTTTTTTTGCACGATTTCTTGAATCTTTTCTGATTTGAGTAGATTTTCAAGCTTTCGCAATTCATCATGAACACCTATGAGATTTGTGCCGTTATCACAAAATATATTTTGACATTCTTCGCGGCGAGCGATAAAACGTCTAAATGCTTTTGAAAATGCTTTGCTACTTAAATTTGTAACAAGTTCCAAATGAACAGCACAAGTTACCAAACAAACGAATATGGCAATGTAAGTTTTTACCGGGGCTTTAACGCGCCGTCAATATTCTCTCGTATAAAATGGTCTACAGAAATTAACATCACAATACAAAAATACTTGCGCTGGCGTTACTCGATGGAAAATAAATCATCCACTAGATATTGATGATCACGAGGCGATGCCTTGGTACAAATCACACGATGTAGCAATACTCTAGTGAAACTTTGAGTACCGATTGGCCAAAGTCTCAAATGTAAATTGACAATTACTGTCTGAGCTCCTGCATGTAACATTTGTATATGTTCGTGAGCAAGTATCAATATGGTTAAATTCATGATGTTTTCATAAAACTATGAGAAATTTCTAATCATATTTCATCAGTGCTTCTCTTAGCCTTCCTTCGACACGAAGAAGTTCAGCTTGATCCATAAATGGATGAAGTTGTTTCAAGGAACTACTTGGAGATACGTGGTCCTTCTTGTAGGATCATACAATTCCTTCTGTAAGCATTCTTGTTCTGACGAATAAATTATCTTACATAAAATATTTTGTAATTCAATTGCCGACAACGTGTGGGGACCGGTGAATCAGCTACTGCGTAATGGATAATGTTGATGTTGGGATTGAGTGATATAATACTTCAGGTAGTTAGGTAATCTTAGATAGTGGGGGAATACTTTACGTGTACATATCTTTGTAGACAGTTTATGTACTGATGAGTTGTGGTAAACATATACTGAATGAATAAATGTATTATAGTTCAGAGATTTGAAGTTTAATTTATTATATTGGATTACCACACAACGGTCCTGTCGAACGTTCATCTTTTTGTACATTTTTACTTACTTGTACAAAGTAACAAGTAAGTATTGTGAAACCGGAAAAGCTCACCTATCGAGATTTTGATGAACATATCCGTTTTTAACATCCCTGAATCCATTTTGACTATTTTCGGCTTGATGTCGGTACGTTCGTACGTGCGTGACTCGCAAAGGATGTTGATTTGCACCTCATATTATGGTTGCAATCACCTGTACCGAAAGTGCATATTACTTGAAACTTTTTTTGAATTTTCCGCATAAATCCAGAATAATCAGCCGTAAGATACTGAAATTCAGTATTTGAACTTGATCTAATATCAGAATAGCTATCTGCTATTTCTGTGTGAATCGGCCAAGCCAGAAGTGCACATTACTTGGAACTTTTTTGAATTTTTTGCATAAATCTAGAATGATCAGCCATAGCATATTGAGATTTAGTGTTCCAACTTGTTGTAGCATCAAAATAGTTATCTACTATTTTCATATCAATTGGCCAAGCGTATAACAGACATCTAGAATTTGTGGTATAAAACAATCAATTTGATTGAAATGATAAGGTAGGCAATAATAATCTGTTGTCAATTTTTCAATTTTGTTCAACATTTAGAATGTCAAAATATTTTTCCCCTAATTTCATTTCGTGAGTATGACAAAAGCGACAAAATTGGATCAGAACATGCTTTTTCATACAAATTTAGAAATAATTTCCATTATGTTGGTCACACGGTCTAGCTTCAATTCCAGCATTATTGAACTCCAAATATACATACCTATCAAGCCTCTTGAAGGCATGGAAAACGGAATGAGGCACTGAAATTCATGACTATCTGATGGTCTAAAAGTACAAAGAAATATTGTGGAACAGATAAGATTCACATATCGAGATTCTGATGGATATATCTGTTTTGAGCATCCCTGAATCCATTTTGATAATTTTTGGCTTGATGTCGGTATGTTGTATGAGAGCCGGTAGAGGCGCCACATTCCTGAACGACAATTAGGCGCGACGAGTCGAAGCGAAGATGTCCGAAGAATCGAACCTCGAAAAATTAGTAATTATTATTTTTGAATTGTACTCCATAGATCATTTTACGTCAATAAATACAGTTACCACTCAGGGTGTGATTATCATTCAACAATAGTGAACCTATTAATCACAACATGGTGGCAGCGGTAAGCTGTAAGTTACCAAGGATTGGAAATGAATTGGCAAGATGACAGACCCAGAGCAGATCGCGACACCTAACCTACAAATGACGGCATCATCGTCCTACAACATCACGGCACCAGAGTAGTTCGACTTCAACTCACCCGGAGACTGGCCGAAGTGAAAGAGACGGTTCGAAAAGCTAAGGCTTGCTTCTAAACTAAATGCACTAACGCAGGAGGAACAGGTAAACACTTCCATATATCTTATGGGGGAGAAGGCCGACGAAATAATTGTAACGTTCAGGTTGAATGATGCCTAGGAGCAAGTCTACGAGACAGTCATACAAAAGTTCGATTACTATTTTGCCCCGAAAACTAATATTATCTACCAAAAAGCCCGTTTTCATACTCGCGTTTGAAATCCGGGCGAAACGGCCAATGGTTTCATAACTGCGCTACATAACCTGATGAAGAATTGTAACTACGGGGATCTTAGAGAAGAGTTTATTCGCGTTAGGATTGTCGTGTGCATTGCGGATAAAAAGATCAGCGAGCGAATGCAATTGGACGAAACATTGACACTCGATAAAGCAGTGAAGATGATCACTCAGTCTGAAGAGGTTAAAAAACAGGTCGTAAATCTTCAACAGCTGAGTATAAATCATGTTTTGGCGCAGAAAAAAAGTCGATCTAGTACTAAAAATGGGCTACAATAAGAAATCCTACGGGAAAGTAAACAAAAAAAAATCGGATACAAAGAGTCATAAACCTAGTCAGGCGAGCTCATGCAACTGGTGCGGAGGATCAAAACACGAGAGGGAATCTTGCCCGCTAAAAATTCTACGTGTTACTCTTGCAATAACAAAGGCCACTTTTCAAAAGTTTGCTGGGGTAAGAAGGTATGAACGGTCAATGAAGACAACTTGGACGTCGACTCGTTCCACATCGACTCAATCGACGCTCAAAAGGCAGCTGGAAGCACGTCAGACAACGTTGACTGGACGGCACTAATCCAAATAAACGGAAAAGGCATTTGGTTCAAGATCGACACAGGCAGCGACGTCACTGTCCTTCCATTACAGTACACCGACAGGAGAGGACTGGCAGCTGTGGAGAAGGGATTAACGGGTCCTGACGCTTCATCGCAGAAGGTCTTTGGGGTTGATCAAGCCACATTGAAATACAAAGAGAAGAGAGTCCGTCAAACCATTCACTATATACACAATTTATCGCAACCGATTTTAGGGAAAATTGATGCAGTGAGACTAGGCCTGGTGCAGCGAGTTACCGCGATTTCTAGGACAACGGCAATGCCACAACAGGACATCAAGGACCAATTTCCAACACTCTTCAAAGGAATTGGGAAAATTCCGGGAAAATGCAAGTTAGCCATAAAACCTGACGTGAAACCAGTTGCGGTAGCTTTCCCACGGTGAATCTCGATTCCGCTTATCGACAAAGTTGAGGAGGCCCTAGACAAGATGTCACGGAAGGGGTCATATCACCAGTCAACGAACCGACCGATTGGTGTTTCAACGGGAATACCACCCGATACCCGACGTTCACTACACGCTCAACAGAATCAAAGACGCGAAGTACTTCTTGAAATTGGATGCAACCTCAGGGTTCTACCAGATCGTCCTGGACAAGGAATCACGGCTCTACACAAACTTTATCACACCGTTTGGGAGATTTTGCTCCAATCGTCTACCATTTGGAATCACCTGCGCACCGGAACACTACTAGAAGAAAATGCAGGAAATATTACAGGACTGCGAAAAAATCGTGTGCCTCATGGACGACATACTTGTATACGGCAGCACCCAAGCCAAACACGATATGCGGTTGCGGAAAGTCTTGCAGAAATTATCAGAGGGAGGCGTCACATTGAACAAAAAGGAGCTACAGATCAACGTTCGATCCATCGAATTCCTGTGACACTTGGTCGAAGAGGAGGGTATCCGCATACACTCCGACAAGATCAAAGCCATTAAGGACGTGGAGCCTCCTACGGACAAAAAAGGGGTGAAAAGGATATCCAAGATAATGGACTTTCTCGCGAATTCCAAATAAGGCACCTATCTTGGAATCGCTACAGGCCTTGCTGAGAAACGATGCAGTCTTCGTTTGGGGATCGCAACAAGAAAAAGCATTCTCTCAGTTCAAAGATATTCTAACCTTGGCTCCTATTTTGGCTCGGTACGATCCATTGAAGATGACAATCGTTACAGCTGATGCATCGTCTTTTGGGACTGAAGAAGCGCTACTTCAAGAGCAGAGGGACGGCAGCCTGGAATGTATCGCATACACCTCATAACTACTCACAGAGACCGAAAGGCGATACGCACAAATCGTAAGAGAAGCGCTCGCCATCACGTACAGGTGCGAGAAGTTTGCGGACTACATAAAGGGAATTAAGGTCCAACTGGAGACGGATCATAAGCCGTTGATTTCTATTCTCACGACCAAAGCATCGAGTGATCTGTCTCCAAGACTGCAAAGATATCGTATTCGCCTCATGCGATTCAACTATACAATCGTTCATGTGCCAGGGAAGGAGATGGTAACTGCTGATGCACTATCAAGAAACCCTGTCGCTCAGCCCGACTCCACTACGCACTTATTGGTATCATACGACCGACTATCGGAAATCGTTGCCAACCAAAAGGAGGATCCGGAGCTAGCCGGGGTAAGGATCTACATCTGCAATGGCTGGCCGGACCGGAAAGTTCTACCCGACAACCTGAAGACCTATTGAGAGAAGAGATGGGACATCATCTGCCAAAATGATCTACTATTCTACGAATCAAAGATACTCATCCCGGAGAAGATGCGTCCAGCGATGCTACAGAGGGCTCATGAGGGACACCTGGGGATCACCAAATGCCGCGCACGAGCTAGCCAATTCATTTGGTGTTCTGGCATGTCGATCCAGATAGCAGAAACCGTAGATCAATATGGACCGGTACACTGTTTTTCCGGTCCAGCAGGAAACCGGAGACACACCAGCGGAACCGTCACCGGAGAACTCGACGACGCCTGAGCAGCCTGAAGATACCGCGCTGGTCATCGAAGAACCACCTGTACCTGAGCGGAGTTCCGAAGGCTACCGAACGCGATCCGGTCGGTGTTCAAAATCTCCACAGCGTCTCAATCTGTAGCTCTGAAGGGAAGATGCTGTATGAGCGCCGGTAGAGGCGCCACACTCCTGAACGACAATTAGGCGCGACGAGTCGAAGCGAAGATGACCAAAGAATCGAACCTCGAAAAATCGATACGTCACGTCACGCGGGGAGGCTTGGTAGTCATTGTTTTTGAATTGTACTACATAGATCATTTCACGTCAATAAATACAGTTACCACTCAGAGTGTAATTATCATTACACAATAGTGAACCTACTAATCACAACACGTATGTACGTATGCATGTGTGTCAGAATTCGTCAAACGTATAATGCTGAAATTTTATATAAAAGACTGGTATAGGATCTAGGATCCTTATGTGCACCTCGCATTATTGTTGCAATCGTCTGTACTGGAAGTGCACATTACCTGATATTTCGAATTTTTCTCATAAATTTAAAATAATCAGTCGCAAAATATTGAGATCTCATATTAAGCACTTTTATAGCTCCTAGTTGTACACCTTGCATCATGATTGTGATCGGCCAAGTCAGGAGTGCAGTTTAACCGAAACATTTTCGAATTTTCCGCATAAATCCAGAACGATTGAACGTAGAATATTAGATTACAGTATTCGAAATGACAGTACTGTCTAGATGCTAATATTCTATTTCCATTGAGATCGACTGAGTCGAAAGTGCACTATACTTGACGATCTTGGAATTTTGCGCATAAATTCAGAGCTTTTAGCCGTAGAATCCTGGAAATCAGTATTTAGGAATGTTGTGGGATGAGAATGATGACCTACTGTTTCCATACCAACCGACTAGCCATGGAATGATGAGATGTTGTGTTTGATCGTATATATCCAATAATGTACAAGTAAGTCACGTGATGTTCACGTCAGATTTTCAATTCCAGCATTTGAAATGAAACGATAACAGTAAGTAGCAACACGCTGTAATTTTAGAGGAGAAGAATGTTTGTTGAACAATCTCCACACTTTCATCTCTGAATTTTTTGTATCTTCGCTCACCGTATGGATAGAAGTTACTACTGACCAATGTTTTTCTAATAAATCTAGCCACTGTGGTCCCATCCACCATATTGGTTGATTTTTTAGAACTTGTGGTAGTTGTCCACTTGAAAGAAGATCTGCTGGATTACTTGCTGAATTCATATGCCGCTACTGTACTAAATCGATTGCACCTTGGATTAACGACGAACGTTTCTAATTTGCTTAGTTCGGTATTATTCCAGTGTAATACAATAGAGGAATCTGACCAAAAATTTACTGCGTTAAACTATAGTCTGAGTGACATTCTACCAGAGTGAATTATCTTGGCAGCAATAAAACTGCGCATAATTCGAGACGAGGTACTGATAACTTCTCCATTGGTGCGACTCTTGACTTTGAAGTTGATAATCGAACTGTAGTATTACCAGCTTCGTTTACTTACCTGATGTAAATTACTGCACCGTTAGCTGTTCACTTGCATCAGCAGAACCATGAAGTTGGACATTGATATCTTGTGAAATAACAATACATCTTGGAATTGCCATCTCCTTGACTGTTATTAGGTCTTCTTGTGGAACATTCCATTGATTCTAAATATTTTCTGAAACTGGTTCGTCCGAATCATTTTTGAGCTGAAATAATCTTAGCATTATAAGTCTTGCTACAACAATAACTAGTCCCAATAATCCTAGTGGATCAAATAATTTAGATATTTTTATTTATATTGGTCGTTCCTTTACTAGAAACCTCCTCAACTTAGAATCGTATAAACTTTTCGTTGCAATTTTTGTACTTCTTCAAATGATTTGCCACCACTCATAAGGTCGTCGACATGAAAATCTTCTGGAATAACTCTGCCTGCATAAGGAAATTATAAAATGGTTTCTTGCGCAAGCTGATGTAAATACCAGATGGCTAAAATTAGAGCTGATGCCGTGCCATATGTTACTGTGATATATTTATATGACTAAATTCAATCATCGCTTGATTTTCTCCATAAAATCTGCTGCAAATTACGGTCGTCTTCATGTATCAATATTTGTCGATACATTTTCACTATATCACCTACAATAGCATATTTATGTTGCCTGAAACTAGTGTTGCCACGAGACGAGAATTCAGGGAGTCTCGTCTCGGTCTCGTGCTAGTCTCGCCTAGCCCAGTCTCGTCTCGGTCTCAAGTAGGTCAGTCTCGTCTCGGTCTCGTGTCTCGACGAGAGTCTCGCAATGATTTTTCGATATTAAATTTTCTTACATGCGGATATCAATTTGTTCCACTTGATTATTATTTGCTATGGATTCTACCAAAAATATGTATTTGTATGTTTGCTGCGCAAAGTAATGTTTCATAGCTTGCTCATAAACCCCAGACGTGAGCTTCTGGCTTATTTCATAATCGTTAAGGACCACAAAAATACTACGATAGAAATAAAATGTCTCAAATTTCGCGCATTACACAATTATTCCCACCTTGCTGAGCAGCTCATGAAGTTATGATCACGTAATTACGTACAACGCGCTTGCGTGTTGGATGAACTTAGCGTACAGCCTACGTCGAATTTACAATACCAACAGTCGCTCTAGGGCTTAGTTCTAATTTGTAAAGGCTGTCTTTATAGATTCTCGACACATGTACCATCTATCGGACAATTAGAGAAGTGATTCAATGTCACCTTTTTTGAAAAGAGTCTTCCAAAAGTAAGTGACAGAGTCAAGTCAGTCTCCTTAGCTCGATGTCAGATTTAAAATTGGTATGTCGTGAAATAGTAACAATAGGATGAAATTATACAATTTTAATGAATAATAAATCAGGAAGATGATTAAACATGAATTGAATCTGATTTCAAACATCGCTCATAACTAACTGTTAGCATAAAGTTGTCGATTATATTGTCTGCACCAACATACAATATTCAAGTCCCTATAAATGTAACTATGATATAACAACATTGACATAGAGACTGCGATCTGTCTCCAAGCTGTCTCTATGAATTGTAATAGGACGTCTGGACCCACGAGGATTCGAGATAATAAAGAGGTAATAGTTTTATGTAACAAATGTTTAAACCTAAGCATTATGACGAGGCTAGAGCTACATAATTCAAGACCAAAATCGCTGAGTTACAAAAAATATTTTCTCCACGACCATTATAGAACATCAACATTCCAATATTGATTTTAAGTGATGATTTAATTTTATCATACTGTGTTAGAATATCCATTCCAACACAGGTATTGGAATGAGCTCAACTAGCGACATTTCTTACACATTTAAGGCATTGATAAAATACAAAAAAATGCTATCTTATTAATTCATATCCATTCTAAAACTGATATAGTTGCTATAATTCAGTTTAAAATGTCGAAAATTCTGATTCAAATTCCGAAATTTCAATTTTTAAATAAAAATAAGCATCTGTCACAGCGACATGTCGATATTACAGATTCCAAATAATATTGAGGCTATGTCATTGTTGACTTACATTGTATTTTATACTTAGTATTTTATCGAGCTGCAACTGTTCATCATTTATAACAATTGGTAGGAGTATCAAATCAACTTATATTAAATATCAACTTCAGGAGTTTTTGTTGTTTCTCTGTTTCAGAGTTTGTAATTTTTTGTTTCTCTGTAAATTGCCGAATTTATGATAGTAAAGAAAGTACCGTCTGAAACATGTTTGGAATGACCATTCAGCACTTGTAAATTCGTAACACTCGGCTACGGCTCGTGCTATAAACTTTTTCACTCACGCTGAATAAGCTCCACTCCAAACTTACATAATGCTAGTGCACATGTGTTTTTTCACGCCACATGATATTTCTTGTACGATTCCCAACATGAATTCATAATCCAAATTTATGTTACGAAAGCGTTTATATGAATTGATGGTAGATCTGAGAGGCCTACATGCTCAGTTTACGCATTGTTTGCGATGTGTAAACGACCAAATGCAGAAGTTGATAAAGAAAATCAAATTTTCAAATGAGGTTATGTCCTTGACTGTGAATAACGAGCCATATGGTTCAAATTACTCGGAATTTATGAAAAAATAGTATTGATTTTCTCTTCCTATGGTCCAGTTCAGCCTAGTCTGATATAATTTCGAATAAAATAAGATGATATACAGGAAGATAACTTGGAATCTCATAAGAGTCGATTTATGTATTTAACGTATTTCCAGTGAAAATCAATTATAGTATTATAATATTTTCTTCCATTACGTCAATACTTTTTGGGAGATTGAATGTGATGTGCTAGTATTGGGATTCGTCCTGTTGCACAATCCTATCATATGACCGCACAGTATCTTATTGGATTTGACTTAAAAATTAATTTTAAGTGATTTTGGTACAAGTCTCATCGAGAATCTCGCGAGACTCTCGCCGAGACTTGACTCTGGTCTCGTCTCGGTCTCGACTTTAAACTCGAGACCCATTATGTGGTCTCGTCTCGATTTTTTGATGCGACACGAGACAAGACCGAGACCGGTCTCGAGTCTCGTGGCAACACTACCTGAAACGAAGAATCATCGAAAATAGTGTTTGTTGAATTGTAGGCCCTACCATTACAATATCATTGAGAGATAGTCCTGAAGAAGTTTTGCTAGATGCATCAAATACGACTTGAATCTTTTTTTCGTTCCGTTCTTTTTGAAAACAGCATGATGTGGAAAAAAGCAACTAACTATACTGTTTCGTACTTCTGTTTCTTCTACTTTGGATATGTGACCTAAATTGTGATATTCTCCCATGAAGTTAGAATATTCTTGTTTCAACGATGCGTCATTCTGTAATTTTCTCTTAACGGCCTGCAATCGTTTCCTTGCAATTTCTTGTGACTCGTCCAGATTTGATATGGCTTCTTTAAAAGAAAGTCTGATTATAAATCTGCCTGTTGCATCACGCGTATGAGTGGATGTGGAATGATTTCCATGTCCAACTTCTTCTTTAGAATAATAATCTCTCGATTTTTTCTTTTAATGTGACATGATGTGAATGAACTTGACAATGAGCTGCATTTCTTTTGCTTTCGTTGTTGACTGGGACAAATATTACCCATCCGAGTGTCGTTTTCAACAGAATTAGGAGATTATTTCCCATTTTTATTCGTTATCCTTGTAACAACTCAAAATAAATCTCTGCTCCTAGAAGTAAATCTATTCATCCTCGTTTATTGAACCTTTTGTCAGCTAAATGAACATTGGGCAACCTTTCCTGCAATGCTATTGACGTTACTGGCAAAAAAATGTAATTTTTTCCATTTCTAAAAAATCTAACAATCTTCTGAAATTGTGCATTCGTGAACATATCTCCAAACTAATCATATTTTTGACGAAAGATTCTGATCTATTGATTCCGCTGATTGAATAATCAACTTGTTTTGACTTGATCTGCAATTTCTCAGCCAAATTTTCATCAACAAAGTTTGATTGTGAGCCACTGTCTAACAGTGCTCTTGCTTCATGTCATTTCATGTATACGTCCTGAATTTTTACAATTGCTGTTGCCAATAATATCTCTGACTTAGTGCTTCCCATTTGCAACACAGCTTGATGACCACTGATGCTTTCTGGAGGCACATGTTCTAATGTAATATTTGCCTCAGGCTTCACAAGATGTAGCAATGTATTGTGCTTTCTTTTACATTGTTTACAACTATGAAATATATGTTTGTTGGCTTTACGGTCCGATGATTATGTAATAAAACTACTGCGTCATTTGCAGACAGGTAATTTTTAATTTTTGGACGATTCGATGACTCATACTCATCACCGTCTTCAGAAACTATAAGTGGAACATTATTATTAGAGTGAAAATTTTGACAGTATTGTGATGCAACTATTGTATACAACAATATAATTATAAATAAATATTCTAGTTTGAAAAACATGGTCTTTTTTGGAACAAAATTATCAACTGTTCACCTGGTTGTTTTAACCGTGTCAAAAACAAGAGTAAAAAACTTCTCACACACAACTATAAAGTAACATTTATATGCAGAATGATCAGCTCTGAGACAGTTGTAGCACAACCTTGACTGTTTTGATAATATCATTCGATCTTCAATAGCTTTATCCAGAAACTCTTTGCATTCAAGAATAGAATGATTCTTGAAACAACATTGACATTTAACTGATTCATTTACGTGTGCAACAACTTTACCAGTTGTTTTGTTCCATGTGTTCACAGGAGATGATTTTTGGGTTTTATCTAACTTTTGTAGAAGATTACATCCTGCTTCTATAAATTTGGTCAACTGTTGCAAGTTTGGCAGTGTGAATGCTTTTCGTTCCCATTCTTGATGAGTGTAGTTATCAAATCTTTCAATTATTAAGTAAATTAATAAACTACTTCAACTATATACGGATTCTCCTGAATTCATCGCCCGAACATATGTATAAATGTTATTTAACAATTGACGTGAATATTTGAATAATTCTTTATTTATTTTTGGAAACTCAACAAGAGCTTTGCTATGATTATGAATTATCAACTTTTTATTCTTGTATCGTTTGTCGAGCAACGACCAAGCGACAGTATAATTGTTAGCAGTAATGTCTAAACCTTGAGTTACTTGAGCTGCGTCGCCACGTGAAGCTGTTCGCAAGTAATACATGTGGGAGGTCACCAAAATAAAAGACACATACCGCTTATGAATTTCCCTTTATTCCCGCTTAATAATTCCGTCAATATTGATAACTTGCTACGCCTCTCGTAGACGATCCCGGGCAAGGTCCGGTTGAGTGCCGGTTAGAATAGTGGAGATAGGGGTGGGTATATAAAGTACGAGTCTAGCTCTGATTCAGTACGGAATTTGGGAGCCAGTTGACCAATACGACATTCAACCTTAAGTAGGTCAACAAACTCCCGGGAAGGCGGCACACACAGTATCAATAAAAAGTCTCCGATAAGAAAAAAAAATAATTGATTATATTCAGTAGAAAAAAACATACAGAAAATTAACTATGTTTCGCCTAATTCTGATAGTTCAGGTCAAATTTAAGATACTTGAGAGAGTGTCCCGTCAAAAGAAATATATATATATATATATATATATATATATATATATATATATATATATATATATATATATATATATATATATATATATATATATATATATATATATATATATTTTTTTTTTTTTTTGCAGTCGCGATTAATCCTTATCTTACTATATATATATATATGTATATATATATATATATATATATATATATATATATATATATATATAAGAAAAAAAATACCTATATTCAAACCCCGAATGAAGCGTGCGCGAGGACTCACCTGCACCTACACTGAGAAAAATGGTAGCTTTGAATGAAAACTATTTTCAGTTTTGAGTTTTTTCGTTTGTGGAGAAAACGAAAATCATTGGTTCAACATTTGTGATTTTGAATCAACACGCAACAGGCTTTTGTATAAAAATATTTTAGGTTTTGAATTCTAAATTTTGTCTTAAAACTTGATGTACATTCACTCAAATGCTATTTTATTTGAACTCATACAAATAAAATTAGAATTTATTAGTCTTGAATTAAAACTGTAAACTTTTTCCCAAAGCAATTTTAGTTTTAAAAGAAAAATTAATAATTTTATATGAATGTATAAAATTATTTAATGCAAAACTAAAATGTTTTCTCATAAAAATGGTACTATTTTTATGTAAAATATAATTTCTCATGTTGAAAATAAATATTCTGACTGAAAATGTATTCTATTTTCAAACAAACCTATAGTATCTCGCAATGTTGCAGCTGCGTGATCTGGAAATCACCTTTTTAATTTTTTCGCCATCTTGGCTCATCATATGCTATTCATCGTTTGAACGTAGCGGTGTGATTTTTGTGTTGTGTTGTGTAATATTACTTCTGGCTGCAATTAAAAAGTGAGTTTGATATAAAATCATTAAAAGCAATTTAATAAGATCAAATTGTCCAAATAATATGTAATTTGAACCCAAATATTACATTCGCCAGTAAATTCTGACTATATGAAGATTTATTCTCATAGATACAATTATTGTTACAGTATTGTTTATATGAAAATGAATCTTCAGTTTAGGTTTATTAGCGCATATAATACTTGGCCTTAAATTGTACAATTTCTGAAAATGGACTTATTTTTTGTTTCATTATGTTTTGCAGGTACACTGATAACGCGTGAAGTAGGTGTTGCCTTGTGATTTACGATGTGAGCATCACTCCGGCCACTTCTAATCCTAGATTTTCTTCATCTAAAGTCATCAAGTATTCTCTTGGGTTAACAACAAATTTAATTTTTGTGCAATTTTTTTTTTGTGATAGCGTATAAGTTTAAGATGCATTTGTATTTAGAAGTTCTAGCATTTTATAACTTCATGCCTATATGTGTGCATCAATTTGCGAATGAGTGATTCTTTGTTAAAGTTTGAAAATATTTTGTATCTATGTACACCTTCATGAAATTGTATTTGTATTTATTTTTATTGCTAAATAGATTTTATAGCTCAAATTTAGTATTTTTCTAACCTATACGAGTACATACATCCCCCCACCCTCTTCCCCCCCCCCCACATATATATATATATATATATATATATTGTTACAAAATTTCGTCTGACGTCTTTTTTTTGTACAATTGTTTTCCCATTGCATACCCATGTCGCCATCTATGTAGCAGATTCGCACTAATTTTGTAAAATAGTACGTTCGGATGACACTTGATTGAAGCGCTAACTTGGGGAGTCGGCGCGTCTGGTTCTTCCTCGCTCTCTTGCGTCGGAGCTATTGTTGCAGACGGTTGTTTTTGAGTAGTCTTGTAATTTTTCTTGTTGTTCTAAATTTGGTGATTATTTAATTTAATTAAAATCAGTGTTATGATTTTGTAAGTATTTCGTTCATTATTTTTATTCACGTTATTCCAAATTTAGTATTATTTTTCTAGTGATTTCGTTTGAGGCGACCCGCGTGGTTAACCTTTTGTTTTCCAAATTTATTTCTTTCATCCTGAATTATTTGTTAGTTTTTTGTGTTCAACACCTTTTTACTACCTTGAAACTTTTATACCAAATTGATATTTTTGTTCTAAATTTATTTTTTTCTGAATTTTACAATAGCGTAGGCAATAGCCGTTCCGGTCGAAGGAGCTGGTCTTTTCCTCTTTGGGAGGTTATTATTGTTTGTTGTCCTTCCTCGGGAAGATTCGTTTAACTATTTCTGATGTTTTGTATTCAGATTAGTTTTGATAATCATTACTATTGATAGTGTTTCGTACACATGTTCTAGTTGCTACCTGCCCTAGTTTACCATACATTCCCGTCTACAAGAGTAGACATTCCTTTTTGTAATATACCGGTTTTTTTTGTATTTCTGTTTTAAATTTTTTTCTACTACCAAACGCGATCAGGCGGATATCGATTCGGTGATACGCGATTTTTTTTTATATATACACTCGAAGTAATAAAACCTACGAGATTTGTGGCTATCTTCGTTCCTCCCTTTACCTTTCCTCACCTAAGTATGTGTGATGTATGAATGATTAGTGAAAGTGGTTGATAATACATAATTTAACTATATTTTGGATCCAACGCGTTGCGGATTTGTCATTCAACAACTCGTAGTTTAGTTTCTTATGTTGTTTTTGTAGTTTTTTTTGTTTCCAGAGCTTAAAATATTTTGTTGTGGGCTTTAGTTCCCGTTTTTAAGCTGGAAAATCCTACGAGTTTGTGAAGATTGATCCAATTTTCTAGTAACGAACCACGTTCGTAAATTTATCGACTCGTCGCTAATAAATCCTTCTTCTTGTCCTGCTAGACTTCGTATTTTCTGTGTTTTTTCTTCTCTTTAATGCTCAGCGTAGTTTTTTTACTTTGCAAATTTTTAGTGCACTATTCCAAATCAGACAAATAAATAGCTTACTGATTATTTTATTTAACTTTAACTAAATTTACAGTTTATTCGTTTTTTTTAATTGAATCTAAATTTATTCATTCAAGTTTAACGCTTCACGTTTGAAGAGAGCTCTCGAATTTTTTTATAGGAACCTCCTGTTTCAGTTGAGTTGGATACTGGTTGGGTTGTTTGTTTTCAGTGTAAACTGCTAGGAATCTTAGGGACCAGTGGCCACTTGAGACTAGAAAAACATCAACACGTCTACGAATTTAAGAAGAACATTAATATCTCCCGAAGTTGACGACCAAGCGCACGGCCAACCTTAACACCTTCAAGAACCGTTGTGTATTTATCAAAGCCCTATAAGACGCAAGATCAACTTTACTTAATTCAGGGAACGTTCTTGTCTGACGTTGTTTTTGTGGCTACCAATTCGACATCTATCTTCTCTGCCGATACTAGTCTTGAGTTCCGCCTGAAGAGGATATTTAGCTAGTTTTTGTAACGTAATTTTGAACGTCTGTGACGTGCTCTCCAGTTCCCTTTTGGCTGTTGCAGCGAGATTTTTTTTGTATAATAGCTTCAATCATTTTCGTAAGTTACAAATTTTTTGAATTATAATCTTTGGAATTCTTTGCTTTAAATTAATAATAATTTTATTTATAATTGATTTCGACGTCTATGCTTTATTTCTTTTTTTTTGCTGTCGCTATTGTCTCCCAGAATAGTACCTTTTTCTCCTTTGATCATTTCCTGGGAGTGGCGCCCATTTCCTATTTTTCAGGTAAAATATTTCTGGTGCCCTTGTTAATAGCTAGCCTGGGTCTTCACTTTCAAGGTAGGATATTCCATTACTTAAATTTAGTGTCAATCAGCAGTACATTAAGTTTTTGCCACCAAATAGTGAAGAAACATTACCTTTTTTAATTTCCTACTGCCACCTTGGAAATAGGAAAATGTACAATATATATATATATATATATATATATATATATATATATATATATATATATATATATATATATATATATATATATATATATATATATATATACACGCATACATATGCATCCACACACTCATTCACATATAATTCAAAACAGTTTAATTTCACCACAAAACATAATCAGTTTTCAATGAAAACAAGAACCATTCAAGAAAAAATAGAATTGTTTTGATGGTTCTAGAATCAGATTTTTAAAATTTTGTATGAAAATGGTGTAACTCTTGAAATACGATTTTCATTTTCAACTAAATGGTTGTGTTATTTCCATACAAATAATGAAAATTTTAGGTCAAAACTTATGTGAATTGAAACAAAGTGATATATTCAAAACTTTTTATTTCTATATTGGAAACCGAATCGTTTCGCCATATAGAAAACGAAATACGTTCTCAGTCAATTTTATTCATTTTGAAACTAAACTTTACTTTTATCAGTGTATAGGAACAAGGACTTAAACACAAAAAAAATATATAATAATCTAGTAGTATTAGCGATGTAGGGTGCGCGGGGAACGTTGGTCAACCACCGATACCGGCACGAACACGGCTACTATGAAATATATGCGTTTGAAGGTAGTACTTTAAGCCCTAGCAACTACAACAATGCCTGACATGCCCTAACGGACGTTGAAAATATACAAAAAAAAAATTACGTGTATATGTCAAGAATAATCGAACTCTCGCACGAGCTAACAATAACGAGTAATAAAATGGTAGATAGTTATATAAATGTATCTTGCGACTCTCAGTGGTGCGCTACTGAATAATATTCTTGTAAGTTCAACAACCAAAAAAAAACAAGGAATAAATAAATTGTAGAAAACAATGGCTTAGCTGGAATGATCCTGGCGTTGCAGGTGAACGTTGGTCCAGACGGTAGGAAGGGAAGGTACGATCCCCAATTGACGATCTGGTCTCCGCGGTTGCCGAATCTCAAGCTTCGGTTCAATGACCTCGCTTATTCACGCTGGTCGATAGTCCAGTGCTGTCTACCAGTTATCAAATTTAAAGGAAAAACCCCAAACGGAAAAGCCTGAAAGAGAATTGTATGAATTTGCCCAATAACGAAGAAAAAAAAAGAAGACTGTATCATGATTTTTAGTATAATCTTTTTCTACTCAAAAAAAGAAAAGTATTGAATATGCATCAGATTACCTTAGATATTGTGCGGCTTGATAGAATGGTGAAGAAAATGTGTTGAAGAGTTAATTATTCCGGGAACAGCTCGTGGAAAACTGCGTCCTCCAATATCAAGGTTTATTTGCCTAAAATCCCTCAACCAGAGGCAAAAATGTTCATCACCAGACGAACCGATAAACGATAATCGAATTTCTGAAATTCTCAGAGGTGTAAACCCTGAACTCACTCAACTAATTTCTTTTTTTTTCCACCTGGTCACTTCAAACTTTATCGAACAAGTCCCAAACCAAAAAAGGAAGGCCAACGGTCAATTCGCAATTAGCGCGATAATTGAAGAAGTGAGAACGATATATGCAAGATAGTAAGAATTAAGGAGAGACAGAGAATGATCCTCTAGCGACAATTGTTTTTAAACAAGACTCGGCCACTTAACCCCAACTTGGCCGTGTCAAAATCACAGCGAATAAGAGAAGACAAAAAAATAATAATAACGAGAATCAGTTCAACTCAAATTGGAGTTGTGGAAGGAACTGATAAAGATGAAAATAAGAAGAATATAATCACTGAGTACGAAATACCACTGCCAAAATAAATGTGATGAATAAATTTTGCTCGTAAGTGTGAACGATGCTTTAGTTGAGAAGCAGCGCAAGACCGGGCACTCACGCCACTGAATCGTGCAGCGTAAATTGCGAACTACCAGTTTTGTGCTGAGCAGAGGAATGTCAACAAGAAAAAAATGTGAACAATAACTTGCTTTAAAAGTGTAAACTAAAATATATGGTTGATTTTTTTGTCCTCCTTCCAAGTTTAATCGTAGATTACGATTTATTTTGTAACAATTCCACCCTTACCTACTGAAGAAATTTTCTATAACAGAAAATTTCTTAGAAGACAAATATTCCTACAGATTATTCAAAAAAAAAAAAAATTCAAATCAAGTCGTAATCGAGATTGTTAACGGAAACAGTCAGATAATGAATAGTCTATTGAGGTCTAGGTCACATCTCTATTTGCAGGATTTGCCCTCAATTGCTTGGTGTTCCAAGTGCCTCGTAGAACATCGCCGTCCATGTTTTTAAGTTGATAGGAATCGCGAGACAATTTTTTATGTATGAGGAAGGGACCCACGAACTTTTCTGCTAGCTTGGCCGTATAATACTTAGAAGCATCTGATAAAACGAAATTCTTCCTCCATACAACCTGATTCGGTAGAAACGATACCTCTCGCCGACGGAGGTCATAACGGACCTTTGATTTCTCGTAGGCACCCTGCAACCTTTCTCGAACGTTTCTGTAAAGTTTTTGAAAATAACACGCCCGAACCGATGTATCCCCATGAGTCTTATCATCATCCGATAAATCCGTCTCGCCACTCTCTTTATATGCATCCCCCAGTAGCACTGCCTCACGTCCAAAATTAACAAAATATGGCGTCAACCCTGTAACTTCGTGTTTCGCCGTGCGAAGAGCACATGTAACTTTGGGTAAAAACTTATCCCACTCGCGGTGGTTATCTGACACAAACGCCGTCAACATTGTTTTCAAAACCCGATTAATCCTCTTGGTGGGGTTTGCCTGGGGATGGTAGAAGGAAGTAAATGAAGGTTTGACGTTATAAGACTTCAAAAGGTTCAGATATTCTTTCGACGTGAACTGTACGCCATTATCGGAGACTACAGAGCGCGGTACACCGTAAACTAAAAACACATCATTTTCGAGATGACGAACGACTGCCTTCGCAGTAGCTTTCCTGAGGAAAAAACATAGCGGATACTTGGAAAAGCAATCCGTCACCACTAGGATGTAGTGGAAACCTTGTGAAGACTTTGGGAGTGGACCTACAATGTCTAAGGAAATCACTTCCCATGGTTTCGAGATCAAAGAGTGACCACCCATTTTACCAGCAGGAGGTTTCTGCTCTGGTTTACATTTAAGGCATGTAACACAGTTCCGTACATATCGAACGACATCACTCCTCATTTTAGGCCACGTAAAAGACTGCGCGAGCCTATGGAACGTCTTAAAGGTTCCAAGATGGCCACTGGTGGGTTGGTTATGGCACTAAAAAAGAAGGTCTTTATGCCTGTCTTTGGGCACGACTTGCTTCCATTGATTCGCGGTACCGGACAAGGCCGCATAGTTATCACGAACAAATCGGTATAATTTACCATCTTCGATGCGAAAATTCGGATACCGGAAATTGTCTTCTGAGACCGACTCAAACAGTTTTGAGTACCGCGGATCTTTTATTTCAGGAGGTTCTAGCGTGCTTATGACTGGCACGGAGCGAGATAAAGCGTCTGGAACTACATGCTCCTTACCCTTTCTATGGATGATATTGAAGTCATATTGCTGCAATCGGACTGACCAGCGAGCTAATCGACCCGTAGGATTTTTCAAACTATTGAGCCACAGAAGCGAGTAGTGGTCGGTGATAGCTGTGAAACGCGAGCCCTCTAAATAGGGACGAAGTTTCTCTACTGACCAAAGTAGCGCTAAAAGTTCTTTTTCGGTAGTCAAAAAATTACGCTCCTGTTTTGTAAGAGACCGGGAGAGATAACAAATAACTTTTTCTCCATCATCATATTTCTGCGATAAGACAGCTCCTAGCCCAAAATTTGAAGCGTCTGTCTGTGATACGAATTCTTGATCGAAGTCGGGACACGATAGAATTGGGGCTGAAACTAATTGATTCTTTATATCGTCCCAAGCTTCCATACATTGTGAACTCCACGCGAATTTAATCCCTTTCTTTAATAAATTAGTCAGTGGCGGTACGACAGTCGAGAAGTGAGGCACAAAGCGTCGATACCATGACGCCATACCAAGAATGCGGTGAACATCAGATACTGATTTTGGCACGGGAATATCCAGGATTGCCGTAACTTTCTCCGGATCCACGAGCAGTCCATTTTTATTCACGACGTACCCCAGGTAGCGCAATTCCTCCCGACAAAAATGACATTTCTCACGCCCCAAGGTTAATCCAGCGGTTGACAACCGCATCATTACCTCTTGCAATATGCTTAAGTGTTTTTCGAACGTTTGTGTGATAACGATAATGTCGTCTAAATAAACGAAAAGGTTCCAAATCCGCACCTATAACCCTATCAATAAAACGTTGCCACGTAGCAGGAGCATTATGCAACCCGAACGGCATGCGTCAAAATTCGAAAAGTCCGCGATTTGGAACAGTAAAAGCGGTATATTGCTGGGAGTTGCTTGCAACCTTGATCTGCCAATACGCGCTTTTGATATCTAATGATGTTAAGTATCTAGCATCCCATAATTTATCTAGAGTATTTGAAACATAGAGCAAAGGATACGCATCTCGTTTCGTTACTGCATTTAACTTTCTATGGTCCACGCAAAACCGATAAGAACCATCTTTCTTCGGAACTAGCGAAATAGGAGAAGACCATGCGCTATTAGATTTTTGAACGACACCGTTACGAAGCATTTTATCTAATTCGATATCTACCTGTCTTTGCATAGCTGGAGAAAGTGGGTAATAACGTTGCTTTATTGGTGGATTATCCGTATGAATTTCGTGCTCAACCATAGAAGTGCATCCGAGTTTATCAGACAGAAAGTGCGCGAACATCTCATCTAAGAAATCATTGAGTTCTTTTTCCTGTGCCGATGAAAGTGATGTACGAGAAGTAAGAAATTGAACACTATCTACAGTAACGGGATGAGGTGAAAAATACCATTCGCCTCTACTCAAATCTGGCACGATTTCTAGAATTCGCCAGAAGTCAATTCCGAGGATCAAATTATGTTGCAAAGCAGGAACTACAAGAACTTTGATAACTTTAACCCGATCGCGCAATTTTACCGGAACAGCAATCTCACCGAGACTGTCGCAGCGTTCACCATTCGCCACTGTACATGTACCACGTTTACTAATAAGTTGCAATCCTAACTCGCAAAGAGATTGATAGCCCGAGTTACCTACAACGCATCGAGAGGCGCCAGAATCAAGGAGACCAAAGAAGGACTTCCCAAGGATAGAAACCTCGAGATATGCTCGCTCATCATCCTTAGCGTGTGCAAGGATAAAGTCCAACTTCGCATCAATAATGTTGGTCGATATGGAACGATTATCATGAAGTAGACGACCTCCTACTTCATCCGTCGTCCATTTCCCAAACATCGTGGGCACGTATTTACCGTCACGTCTATCTTGCCACATCTGAAGCAATACCTCTTACGCGGGGCCTTACATTTTCCCGCAAGATGTCCTGTGCTACCACAATTCTAACAGTCTTAGTTTCAACCGTGTCGACTGGCGCTACCTGTGTTGAAGGGCCAGGATAAGAAGCAACATGAACGTACGCTAGGTCTGGCTCCAACGAGAGATTGCGACGAGGGGGAGGAGCGAAATTCTCAACAGATTCTTTACGTTCGTCAATTTTACGACAAAGTATTAAAAGCTCCGCGACAGTCTTAACATCGACAAGCACTAACTGGGTTTGATAAAAAGGCAGGATGTTTTTCAACAGAATATGAACTTTCAGAGGCTCTGATATAACACGTGATCGTAACCTAGCAAAAAGAGATGTCATCGTGACAATGTACATCCCGATACTTTCATGTGGACCCTGGGTACGATGATTGATCTCCTCAAATAATTTTTCTTCATAATTAACCGGAAGAAATTCCTCTCGCAACCCATTTACTAATCCGTCCCATGAGTTATAACTGTGGCGAGTCGCCCCATACCAAATTAATGCTCTGCCGTCAAATAGGTCTATAGCCGAGAACAATAACTGAGCTTTGCTAATGTTACGTGCTACTCTAAGCTCATCAACTCTTTCCAAAAAGGCATTTAGAGACATTTGTTTTGTATCACCCGTAAATTGAGGACCCCATTCACTTACTGGCACAGGTTGAACACTTGCCGAGAAGTATTGTTTTTCGCGAATTGGTTCTGTATCTGAAGAGTCTGACTCCGAATCTGATGAATTATTTTCCAGATTCAAATGAGCTGGACCAGTGACGCTAAATGAACCACCTACTAACAGACTTGCAATTGTCGATGATAATCGTGCGGTTTTCGCTTTTGATTTTACGTCGGATTCTAAGGTGATAAATTTCAACAGAAATTGAGATTTCTTTTGTTTGTCGTCGTTATTCAAGGCTACTGAACGATTTGTTCTACCAATGGCGTGATAAATTTTATTGCAGATCTTCTTGTATTCAGAAGATGACTTAATATCTGAAAACTTCTCAATTTGACCTCGGAGTTCCTTAACTAGCTTCTCTAAAGCAATAGAATCTTCCGCAAATGTGAACGGATATGTAGGGGCTACATACGAACCTGATTTTTCGACGCGTAATAAAGAGCGTAATGAACGCCTCATGGAATCCACACTACTAACTTTTGACAACCCTCTGATCGTGAGTTCATAGATTAATTCGTCTTTATTTAAACGGTTAACCTCCAAATTGTGATCCATAGCGACAATAAAAATAAATACACCAGCGAAATTATGCGATCACTACGGGATCACTCAGACAAGTGAATAAACAACATGAAGATGTTTCTATGAACATATAAGAAATCCCCAAGAGCAAAAGAATAGTATATTATGCTACAAGGACCGAACGACTGTCATTCTTGTCAAGGATAAATTTGGCTGCATTCGGTGAAGACGAGGGCAAAGCCCGAGGCAGAGGCGAGGGCGAAGTACGAGGCGAAGGCGAGGGCGAAGCACGAGGCGAAGACGAGGACAAAGCCCAAGGCGTAGCTCCGGGCAGCCAAATTTGTCCGTGACAATAATGACAGTCGTTCAGTGTCTGTGTTGCATACAGTACTTTTTGTAACAAGTGCACCAAAGAACTCCCATTACTAAATTTTTTAAATAAATTTGGATGTATTGAAACTATCTTATCGATTTGACGAACAGATTTTTGCAAATGCAATCACATTACAGTAAACTAATACAATGAAACATAACTTACATGATTTATTTTATTGATTGATATTTTTCACATTCTCTGTGCTATCCCGTTCACAATAAATGCACATACTATAACGAACACATTCTATAATACAAATTTCTTTCAAATATCAATTTGACATATATCAATGAAATAAAAAAATCCAACGGCATCCTGGTCCATGATCTACAATTTCATTTTTACCCAGCGGGAAAAAATATCCATTAATTCCCAGTCAACAGAGAATTAATGAAAATTGTTACCATGGTTTGTAATTGAGAACTTTCGAAGCAGAAGTCAGCTCAGTAATAGGGTACTTTCGGTGTACGTGTTACAAAAATATATGTATATACCTGGCAGCTAAGTAGGCTAATGAATAATATCAAAACTTTTCTGAGACTAAAATTGAACAGAAACATTCGTAATGAAGTCCAAACTCTAAAATACTCGAGCCTGTAAACAATATGGCCCCACGTTGGGCGCCAAATAAACTTGCTACGCCTCTCGTAGACGATCCCGGGCAAGGTCCGGTTGAACGCCGGCTAGAATAGTGGGGATAGGTGTGGGTATATAAAGTACGAGTCTAGCTCTGATTCAGTACAGAATTTGGGCGCCAGTTGACCAATACGACATTCAACCTTAAGTAGGTCAATAAACTCCCGGGGAGGCGGCACACACAGTATCAATAAAAAGTCTCCGATAAGAAAAAAAAATAATTGATTATATTCAGTAGAAAGAAACGTACAGAAAATTAACTATGTTTCGCCTAATTCTGATAGTTCAGGTCAAATTTAAGATACTCGAGCGAGTGTCCCGTTAAAAGAAATATATATATATATATATATATACATATATATATATATATCTATATATATATATATATATATATATATATATATATATATATATATATATATATATATATATATATATATATATATATATATATATATATATATATATATATATATATATATATATTTCTTTTAACGGGACACTCGCTCGAGTATCTTAAATTTGACCTGAACTATCAGAATTAGGCGAAACATAGTTAATTTTCTGTACGTTTTTTTGAATGAAGCGTGCGCGAGGACTGACCTGCACCTATATATATAATAATCTAGTAGTATTAGCGATGTAGGGTGCGCGGGAAACGTTGGTCGACCACCGATACCGGCACGAACACGGCTACTATGAAATATATGCGTTTGAAGGTAGTACTTTAAACCCTAGCAACTACAACAATGCCTGACATGCCCTAACGGACGTTGAAAATATATAAAAGAAAAATAACGTGTATATGTCAAGAATTAATCGAACTCTCGCACGAGCTAACAATAACGAGTAATAAAATGGTAGATGGTTATATAAATGTATCTTGCGACTCTCAGTGGTGCGCTACTGAACGTTGGTCCAGACGGTAGGAAGGGAAGGTACGATCCCCAATTGACGATCTGGTCTCCGCGGTTGCCGAATCTCAAGCATCGGTCCAATGACCTCGCTTATTCACGCTGGTCGATAGTCCAGTGCTGTCTACCAGTTATCAAATTTAAAGGGAAAACCCCAAACGGAAAAGCCTGAAAGAGAATTGTATGAATTTGCCCAATAACGAAGAAAAAAAAAGAAGACTGTATCATGATTTTTAGTATAATCTTTTTCTACTCAAAAAAAGAAAAGTATTGAATATGCATCAGATCACCTTAGATATTGTGCGGCTTGATAGAATGGTGGAGAAAATGTGTTGAAGAGTTAATTAATCCTGGAACAGCCCGTGGAAAACTGCGTCTTCCAATATCAAGGTTTATTTGCCTAAATTCCCTCAACCAGAGGCGAAAATGTTCATCACCAGACGAACCGATAAACGATGATCGAATTTCTGAAATTCTCAGAGGTATAAACCCTGAACTCACTCAACTAATTTCTTTTTTTTTTCCACCTGGTCACTTCAAACTTTATCGAACAAGTCCCAAACCAAAAAAGGAAGGCCAACGGTCAATTCGCAATTAGCGCGATAATTGAAGAAGTGAGAACGATATATGCAAGATAGTAAGAATCAAGGAGAGACAGAGAATGAACCTCTAGCGACAATTTTTTTAAACAACATTCGGCCACTGAAGCTTAACTTTAACTTGGCCGTGCCAAAATCACAGCGAATAAGAGAAAACAAAAAAATAATAATAACGAGAATCAGTTCAACTCAAATTGGAGTTGTGGAAGCAACTGATTAAGATGAAAATAAGAAGAATATAATCACCGAGTACGAAATATCACTGCCAAAATAAATGTGATGAATAAACTTTGCTCGTAAGTGTGAACGATGCTTTAGTTGAGAAGCAGCGCAAGACCGGGCACTCACGCCATTGAATCGTGCAGCGTAAATTGCGAACTACCAATTTTGTGCTGAGCAGAGGAATGTCAACAAGAAAAAAATGTAAACAATAACTTGCTTTAAAAGTGTAAACTGAAATATATGTTTGATTTTTTTGTCCTCCTTCCAAGTTTAATCGTAGATTACGATTTATTTTGTAACAAACTTACATACAATCAGTCAATATAATGAATCACTTTAATAATTCGTAACTGCGACTAAACGTTCGTCGACCATCATGTCTATCTCTACTCTCTCCGTTTATTCCGTTTACAACTGAATATATTACACCCGATTGCATAATGTCCAACTACTTCGGCTAATTTCTGACTCGGATGTGATGTCATATGTTATATGGCGATAACAGTCCCTGCGTGTGACATCACCTGTTACATGACGATTACAGTGTCGGCCGTCCTGAAAATCTTCACGTCCCCGTGAAGTAAAGTTCACCTAAACATAAACCAAAACACATATTGGTAATTACGCATCATGCATATATACATAACGCTGTTTGCGATGCCGCATATAGTGTCGTGGCTAGGCTCTTTTCAGCCCCGCAACTTCTTGAGTTACATTTATTCGCTTTTGGTTGCCTTGATTGCACACAACATTGTTGTCACTTTGCTCAGCAGAATAGTCGCTGTCAGAACTGCTTTCATTATTGTGTACAGCAAACAGTTTCATCTGATCCACTGCACAAATACCCGTATAGGATTTCTGGGCTCTATTGCTATATTTCAGGTCCGATACTACATATCTATCGTGTTTGAGAACTTTTACAATCTCGTACGGCCCTGAGTATTTTGAATCATCTTCTTACTAATGCCGTCATTATGCGCTATATTTCTGCGTATCAGTACGTGGTCGCCTACTTTATATAGCTTGGCGGGCGCTTGTTTCTTATCATAGATAGCTTTATTTCTTTTTTGGCGATGAACTATTTGTTCCGCAGCTTTTTGGCGTATTTCCTTAATGTCTGTCACACTCTTTGTTACAGCAAGCTCAGACAGTGAGAATGCGTCATTCATACCTCATAGATCGTAACCAGACATAAGCTTGAGAGAAGAGCTATTCGTTGATTTACTAACCGTGTTATTGATGCTGAACCTTATTACGTCAAAATCTGCGTCCCATTTCCAAAATTGATCATGAATTTTCTGAAGTACCCGGCTAGCCTCAGGAACTGTCGTGCTTCATGTACGTTTCGCGGAGTACGAGATTGTTCAACGGCGCGTATTTTATCTTCACCCGGACGTATTCCGTTCGCGTCAATTTTGTGAGCTGAGTATTCTATGCTTGATGTAAAGAAATTTCATTTTTCTGGTCGTAACGTGAGACCAGAGGCTCGCAACAAATTTAAAACGTCTTCCAATCTAATTAGCCCTTGTTCATAGTCTGTAGATGGAATCAAGATATCATCCATATATGCTAAGGCAGTCGTGAACCGCAGATTACCCAATACGCGATTTATTAAACGTTGAAATACCGCTGGCGCATTGCATAACTCGGAAGGCATTCGTAAATACTCGTAATGGCCGTCCGGTGTGACAAACGCGGTTCTATGAACATCATGTTTGGCCATAGGTACTTGATAATAACCGGAAGCTAAGTCAAGGCTCGAAAAGTAACAATTCTCTCTCAACCGGTCTAGCAAATCGTCAATTCTGGGTAGCGGATTACGATCTTCGGCGGTAATTTTGTTTAAGGCTCTATAATCAACGCATAATCTTTGGTCACCGTTTCTTTTCTTTACCAATAGAATAGGACTAGCAGAAGACGATGAAGACTCGCAAATAATATCATGTTTAAGCATCTCGTCTACCAATCCGCAAACTGTCTCGCGCTCATTTAAAGATAGTCTATATGGGACGTACGTCATAGGCTTAGTACATTCGAGTTCGATATTCATTTCAATTAAATCAGTTTTTCCTAGTTCAGAATAATTTTTGGAATAACAATCTCTATAAGTATTGATTATTGTTAATAGCTTTTGCAATACGTGAGGTGGCGTATTTTCCCCTACATGAAGGTCGTTTTTGCTGAATAGTGAAGTATTAATTTGTAAATTACTCACATTTCTTAAGTTCGTGTCTTTCTTATCTAGTACGCATAGCTCTCCTCTCGCTATGACTCGCGCATTTGTCATCGTTATGTCTTTGTTAGACATATTGATGACGGGTAGGACTGCGTTGTTCATCTTGATGATACAGCTTGAAATGTAATGGGCATGGCCTGTCCATTCCCTAACTTGGAGGTTTACGAACACGTCTACGTCGTTGGTGACACCATCCGCGATTATTGGCACGTGACCAATATGATGCGGTGGAATCATAAAATCTTCCGCAATCTTCAATGTAACGTGCTTCGGAGGCAGGCTTTCTAATACTGGTGAATCAGCTAACTTTTTATTAGACAGCCTCACTTTGTTTTCTTTGACAACCATCACAACGTGTGAATGATTTATAAATGGTTGCCCCACGATAACTGGTATCTTCAGAACTTGATTTGGTACAACAAGTGCATTGACGTATACATGTGCGAGATCCACCTGTAATTTGACATTAACCTTACCAAGGGCGGTTACCGAACCATTTCCAAATCCGTTGATTGTGGTGAGTGTTTCACTTAGTGGCGATTTTAGTTTTGAAGCGGTGACCTCATTGATAAGTATTACGGCACTACCGGTTTCTATGTAACAGAGAACTTCGTTTTCATTAATTTGGCATCTCATGAAGTAGTTATCCTGATATGATTTCTCAGTTTGATGAGCCACAAGCGAACGTTTCTATTGGGTTCGAGTGCAGTTCCTTTTCTTGTGTCCTAATCATTTACATTTCTTACACTCTAGTCGCGGTTTTGAGCATTTAGATGAAAGATGCTCCTCTTGGCTACAGTTGTATCAATTAGATTTTTGTGGTCGTGACGTAGATACTGGTTCTTCGGTTTCAATCTTACAATCGTACCTGTAAAATTTTGGGAGATGTTCTCTATTACGGAACCTATCTTGCGGTTTGCTCGTGTTTTCTTTTACTGTAGCTGTGTGGTCGTCGAATGTAGATAAGTATTCGGTATAAAGGTTCTCTGGTGTATGATAACGCCCTGCTCGCGCTCCTGTTTTCTCATCTTGATTCTGTAGTCCATCTATTATGCATGACACCGCATTCTCATCTGTAATCTCTCAGATAGACAGCAATTCCATCTTTCCGTAATAATACTCTAAAATAGATTCTGAAGGCAACTTTTTACGTTCTACAAGTTTTCTCAAGGATGTCGCGAGATCAGTACGATCAGGAAACGCTCGTGTTAACATCGACTTCCATTTGATCCAGGTGTAGTCACATGACCCTAAATTATCATAGCAACTTTTGGCTAACCCAGCTAATCGAGATTGCATAAATATATCATTAGTGGCTCGTCCCATCCGTGAATTACAGCTAGCTGCTCGATTTTATACAGCTATTTATTAATGTTTAAATTTAGATTACCAGGTGCAAAGTCTGGAGTACAATCACTTTTGGCTACGTATCTAGTTTCAGATCGACGTGTGATCTCATTGCGTGAGCCTGCGTTAGGATTACTCTTGCTTAAAACAGTGTTATCAGTGTTACTTACTAATTAATTGACTAGATGTTTTAGTCTCGTTATGCTGTCTTCGCTATTGTGACGTTCACCGCGAGACGTAGACGCAACGTTTGCGTCCTTCGTACGTTTATTTCGATAGCTATCGTCATCTCTTTGGTGATATCGTTTTTGGCTCTCGTCAGAGCTAGAGCTGCCTTCACGTGGCCTTTTTGATCGTCTAGGCATCGTATCGTATTCTAAATCAAGTACTCACTCTTTCCTTGCACTAATTATGATGAGCTATTTAAGAGGTATACACACGTACAAAGACAGTGTGTTAGATCCCATTTCTGAACTGTGGGAGGTCACCAAAATAAAAGACACATACTGTTTATGAATTTTTCTTTATTCCCGCTCAATAATTCCGCCAATATTAATAACTTACATACAATCAGTCAATATAATAAATCACTATAATAACTCGTAACTGTGACTAAACGTTCGTCGACCGTCATGTCTATCTTTACTTTTTCCGTTTATTCCATTCACAACTGAATATATTACACCCGATTGCATAATGTCCAAATACTTCGGCTAATTTCTGACTCAGCTGTGATGTCATATGTTATATGGCGATAACAGTCTTTGGGTGTCACGTCACCTGTTACGTGGCGATTACATACAATTTTTCTATTTGACTCAACGCATCGTTATGATGTATCAACAAATTGAATGTATCCGCAAAAGATAACCATCGGTCATACGCACCATCAAATTCTGGTTACTTTATGTCTGGTAATTTGACCATGTGTGGGCTCTGATAATTAGGTATGAGATAATTGGTTCACTGTGCGGAACACTATCTCGACTAGAATTCTGAGTTAACTCGCGCCACTGTGATACTATTTCTTCTGCTACATCAATCAGAGAAAAATAGCTATCTCCAAAAGCTCCGAGTAGTTCGAAATGTAATGGCAAATTCTCATCCTTCACAAGTAATTCTATCTCTTTCTGTAAAGTACAAAATTCAGAATGAATCTCTTTTACTACTTCAACGCGTTGATTGAGTTAATTTATATTTTGATTCAAGAATTGAATAACTTTAGCATTGTTCTTAAAATTTTCAATCAATGATTTGAATAGATTCAAACGTGCGATTGAAGAATCACGTTTCCTTATAGTCGTGTATAACTCAACGTTTGACATTGTTTGATAATTAAAGCACAAATAGATTTGCAAGGATAAACAACTTGCATAAAAACAATGAAAATTTTGAGAAAAAAAGACATGAAACGTCTGTCCTTGTTGCAGTCTCTTCTTGCTGATTGTTGATTTCATCTTCCAAAGAACTCTGTTGGGCCCCTTCGTTGCATAGTGAAAGCTTCTCCGTCTTCTTTGCAATGTGGTTAGGTACTAATCCGGCTCGAAGGACCAAAAAAATTGTGGGCGTTGTTTGTAGTGTTTTGATAATTATTCCAATTGAAGCGATGTTGCAAGCTGCAATCTTCGTTTATTCGTTTATTGAACAATATTCAAATAAATACTGGCTTTATTTTGTCTGCTGAGCTATTATATTCAAAAGGTGTGGATTCAAAGCACCTTATTTCTAACAAAAAATACGAATTGTGTTGACAACCACAAAACATATTAGAAAAAGTGCTAGTTCAAAGCACGCTAGTTATTACATTTTTCTTTGAAACGATAAGATGATACAAACATCAATAATAACGATGAACCCGATTCAACATGCAGGTATATAATTATTCGTGTTCAGTGTTTATTCATTTCTTCAACAGTGTTCTGTTCATTTTACATATTCTATAAGATACGTCCACTAATAAATATAATCAATTTATGCATTCAAACAATGGAGTATATTTTCAAAATATTTATCAATAGATGAAATGACAGTCAAGTATTACGGATACAATCGCTTAAAACAATTCATACAATCGAAACCTATACGTTTTGATTATAAGCTATGAACACTTTGCGGCGCATCTGAAAATTGTTACAAATTTTTGGTATACACTGGCAGAGAAAATAATTCAAACACTGGTCTGCTACAAGGTTCGCAAGTTATCAATTCTTTATTGAAAACTGCTGATTGTGACATACTCATCCATTCGAAATCATTGGGGCTTAGAACAACAGGTACGATGGGAGAAAATCGAAGAGATAAATGTCCGTTAACTGAATCTAGAAAATTATCTAAAACTGACCGTGACACTCACAACTATAGTGGTGGAATTTTGATCTCAAATGGAACGGCAATAGATACGTAATAATGGGAATAAATTTTGATATTATAGAGTCTCTGAAGAATGCATCAAGATGGTGTGAATCTAAAAAAGACGAACTGTCAATTCCTCAATCATATAATAAACATATGGGAGGCATGTATCAGCACGACTGGCTAGTTGGCAAATATCCTATTTTACGCAGATTTTGAAGGAATAAGCTGGAATCATATTTTTCAAATCAGTAATATTGACGATAAGATGAACTACTTGGATTCTGCTATAGTAAGCAGACATGCTCCTCTGAAATCGTTGGAAACTTCCAGGAATTATTGTCCTTTGATAACTCCAGTTATCAAAATAATGCAAAGAAAGCGTAATAAGACATTGTTGGACTACAAGAGGTTTAAAACAACCGCAAAATGGAGTTATTATAAAGATATAAGGAATCTAACCACTGCTGCAATACGCAAAGAGGAATGTGCATATTTCCAGTATGATATCAATAAGAATATTAATGGTTTGAATGAACTTTGAAACAGTTTGGAAAAAGTAGGTATTAATACCAAACCACGAAAATTTTCGCCTGATTTTCTATGTAATCCCAGAAAATATGGTGGATATATGTTGACTAAAGCTGAAACAACAAATGTTGATCCAGATTAACAGAATTACTACATAAGTAGCTCATTTACTGATCAATGTGATAGCTTCTTTGAACTCTCTACTGTTACGGAATCTCAAGTTCAATCTATTCTCAGATATATTAAATCTAATGCTTTTGGTACTGACGGAGTCTCTATAAAGATGTTACATCATATCTTGCCCTCTATATTCCAGCACATTACACATATTGTCGATTGTTATTCATTGGAAGGAGTTATTCCCGAAATATGGAAGTCCGTTATTGTCAACCTATTGTAAAACAAGATGATCTCACGACATTCGATCATCTTAGACCAATAAGTATTCTTCCAGCTTTGTCAAAAGTTTGGAGAGGATATGTTGTGGACAAATTACGTCGTATGTTGATAAACTGCATATTCTGCCTTCTAGTTAGTTAGGTTTCAGAAAAGGTTTCAGTATACAGAAATCTTTATTAAATATGGTAGACAATTTGATTTCGAACTTTGATCAATACAAATTAATAAAAGCTGTCCAAATTGATCCATCGAAAGCTTCTGACTTGATCAATCATAATAATTATTGGCAAAATAACGCTCTTACAACTTTTCGGACAGTACTATTAATTTGTGTTATAATTATTTTTCGAATAGATCTTTCCATGTTCACATGACATCTGATAAGAGTACGCGTTCCAACCCCATTTTCATTAAATCGTGGCGTACCGCAAGGTTTAATTTTAGGGCCTCTATTCTTCATCCTTTTTGTAGCTGATATGCCATCTGTTTTGGGCGACTTAGTTGTTTTTTCTTATGCGGATGATACAACAATTTTAAAATAATTCAAATCTGAAGAGATGACTGAGAACATATTTGCATTCAATTCTGATCTAGAGAGGTTAGTGGCTTGGAACAAACATAATGGATTGTTGATTAACCCTGACAAATCCAGACTACTCGCACTTGGAAATTTTTCCGTCAGACCATCTTTAACTCTATATAACACAGAAATAAATAGCAGCTCTGTGATTGATATATTAGATTTATCTTAAGATGGAGATTTGAAATTTAAATCACATTCACATGAAAAACTTACTGCTGCAAGAATCATATTCAAATATCTATATCAATTTCGATTTGTTTTGTCTCCTTAAGTTGAACTACGCTTAGTTAACACACTTATTATGCCACCGTTTGATTACTGTGCTTGTGTTTATATACCTAATCTTACACATCAAGATGTCCACAGAATTACTCTTTTTCAGTATTCTTGCTTGCGATATGTGTATTGCGTGCGTAAATATGATCATATTCCGGAGCATAGTGTCTCAGCCGACATGAATTATATTGATTGTACCTTTGATTGACTCACAAAGTAGTAAGTAATCAAATTCCTGCTTATCTATATAACAAACTAAAGAATAAAACATATAATTATTCCTTGCGAGATAAAGACGCATTTGTAGTTTCTTTATTCAATAAATCTAAATCTAGGGGATCTTCTTCATATAATGGTATCCCAAATTCTATGAAATCTCTGTCGCTGCCAACTTTCAAGTTCCATATCAAAAAAATGTTTGATGATATTTTTCATTAAAATATTATTGCCTGCCCATAACTATACACGAAATTGTACTATCGTTTTTTCTGTTATATATGTATCAGTTGTTCAAATATTGAAAAATATTTTTGTATTTCTGTATGTTGTTCATTGAAAAATGTATTTTCATATATTTGTATTCGGATTAGGTGGAAGAACAGCCACTGACTGAACCTCGCCCTTGAGATGAACTCAATAAAGGAGTTTATCATTAATTATATTATTATATTATAGGTTAGAAATGGTACTGGCCTCTAATAACACGAATGATTGAGATGTGCGTGACAATTGCATAGATTTTATACCGAAAAATTACACGAGAATATTCCATCAGCTGTTTGGACTTTGGAAGAGCAATTGCGATATATTATCTAAAACTAGGAAGAAACGAGTCAAAAAGAGAGAAACAAGCTCGTGGAATAGTTTTAGACGTGAGATACGATGGAAAATATCACTGAATGATACGCCGTGATAAACAGCGTAGATGTCAATACCAGGGATGTACAGAAAAACCAGTCACATTTTGTGGAAAGTGTGATGTCACATTATGTGTAAAATGTTTCAAACTTCACCATGAGAAACATTAGCAAATAATGATCCTATTATATTAATTTTATAACACATCATACCATTGTCATATATATGGGACATTCAATTTTTCAAAAGCTGATTAACTCAAAAATATCAAATGTAGCTATTTTCATTCAAAATTACCCTGATGTAAATAATGAGCACTGATAAGATCAAATTTCTTGTTTTATTTGATACTGAAACCTAATTGTTCAAGTAGTCTAGGTAACTTTTGTTTTTGTTTAAAATGTCTCAAACAATCACCTGGATTTGAGAAAAAACAACTTTTTGAAGGCTTTTTCTGTTCATTTCCTTCCTACTCCAAGTTGAGGTGCCTGAACTTTAATTGATAGATTTTAGAACTGCGGGTGGTGCGAGGAGATCGGTAGTCAGCGTCATTTTGGATTTTGTGTTGGCCATCAGCATATATGTAATACTCCTATATTGCTTATTGGATATGCGGAACCAGCGAAAACATTACGGTTCAGACAATTATACGTCTTTCTCTTTTTATTCTACCACAAACCTTGTGAGCATGCCTGAGAATTGAGCAACTTCGTGCAATCGGTGCAAGCCACGTGCAAGCCACGTGCAAGCCTCATCCATCTTTGGAAACAACCTTTCGAACATCGATAGAAGCCGCGACGCTTGCGCACAACGAGTTTTGCTGTCGCACTTTCTCCCTGATACCTCCACTTATGGGGACTAGCAATATAGGAGTATTACATATATGGCCATCAGAGACTCGATCGTTCATCATCGTGCGCTGCGCCGAGAACGGAAAGCGGAGATAGGCCACCAGCACATCGAAAGCTAAGATTCAAATTAATCTTTGATCTCATTCCACTTTTCCAATTTTTTGCTGATAATTTTATTCAAGAAATTACAGAAAATTTGTGTTCTTGCTGTAAAGCTCAGTCAAGTTTTCAATCTATTTTATGGTGGTTGTGAAATGAATTCACTCTACCAGTCTATGTTAAGTACGTTCGGACTACGCCGCGGAAATGAAGATAATAGTATAGGTACCGTTTTAAATTTTGAGCCTTGATCTAAATTAAAACTCTTGATCAAGCACTCGTACGCTGATCATGTGGTGAAATGTGAAACTTTAATCAAAACAGACTCCTTATCTTAGCATCAGGACCAATACATTTCCAGATTTGTGGGAAATGACCAGAACTACACCAATATAGGAATCCGGTGATGTTTCTTATGTTGAAAATTATCGCTGTATCGTCATGTTGTCAAACTTCAGTATAATATCAAAGAAAGCTATGAACAATTATGTTTATCTAAAGCTCGCCGCACACGATGCAATTTTTCAAGCAATTTTGTTCACTTGGCGCCGCACTGGATGCCACGCTTGCTCCGATGTTAGAAATTTGGTGCGATGCGGGGTACTAGACTTACCACGAGACTTGTTTTTCAAGATAGGTTCGGTGCTATTTTTCGCACTTGCTGCGCCACTGACTGCTGTCCATAGCCAATCAAAGCAGACGACGAAATCACGTGATTACATCATTGAGTTGTATGTCGCATTAGAATGCTGCGCCTCGTTAGTACATTGTGTTTTGTGGTGTTTTAAGATACAGATAAGTAAAAATTATGGCTAGTGGAAATAAGGTAATGTTTACGTACCCTAGCTCAGGGTGTATACCAAAAAATTAAATGAAAATTTCCTGACTTCCAGGTTTTCCAGGTTATTTTCAATAAAATTCTAGACAGTAAAAAACAAAAGTTTGATACAAGTTTACATATAATCACAGAATAATGTTGCAATTCTGTGTGAACCCTATAAATCTGTGAATTAAAAACAAAATCGCAACGAACTTGATATCATGAACGAATTTACATTAATCGACAAAAGTAAATGTACTTTGATAATTTTTTTTTCATGAATTTATAGATCTGGAAGACTTATAGATTTGCACAGGTGGCCCTAGTATCTCAAAGAGTGAAAATATACTTTTATGAGTGATAATGCATAAATATCCTATGATGTATTTTTTCCAGACAAATATCAGAAATTCCCTGACGATTCCATGACATTTCCAGTTTATCTAAATTCCCTGACATTCCCAGGTTTCTTACGTTTGGTATACACCCTACTAGTTCGTCAAACAAAATGTTAAAAACCCTGCGGCCTTGATTCCTTCTCAAAAGTCACTCTCTTGACCAGAGTTTTTTCTTCTTTTTTTTTCTGTCACTTAATTCGCAAGCTATAACTGCAGCAAATGCTCCTGCTCTTCTCCGACGATTAGTTTCGGCAACATCCATACTTGTAATGAGAAAATCTACCAAGTCTACGTTCTAGTGTTAGAGTGAGTGGCGCAGCTTGCATCGTGTGATGCGAGAATAAGTGTCAAGCTAAGTGTACCTCAAAGTGGCCCAGTGCGCAAGAAAACTTTCTGCAAATTAAGTGAACAAAATTGCATGGAAAATTGCCTTGTGTGCGGCGGGCTTAAGTACTAAGCAGAAAATTCTCGTTAACCAATATGGATTCATGAAAAAAAAAAATAGATTGCATTTATACCAATTTTGCAAAGGAATTTGACAGAATTGACCACAATATCCTGATCAACAAGCTGTAGTCCTTCTCTTTCTCCGCCCCTTTCATATCACTTCTAGCTTATTACCTTCATCAACGTCAAATGTTCGTTAATTATTAAGACTCCGATTCATTCAAATTCTGTCCTTCCTCCGGTGTTTCATAAGGATCCAACCTGGGTCTCATGCTTTCTGTATTATTCAACTCCATCAACGACCGTCACATGTTAGAAAATGACTTGAATCGTCTTAATCAGTGGTACTCAAACAACAATTCACATCTCAATACTATAAAATGCTTCGTATTGTCTCACGCTAGAAAACCTACACAATTAATTTACGATTATTCAATACTAGATGTGACAATATCACGTACTGAACTAATTTCAGATCTAAGAATGGAATTTGACAGTAGGTTAACTTTTATATTCCATTCGGGACACTTGCAATGCAGCAATACGCATGTCGAGCCTCGTTATTAGGATTACTAGTACTTTCCTGGCAGGGCCGGATCAATAAATTTAGGAGCCCTAAGCAATTTCGAAATTCGGGGGCCCGCTTTACATTTATATATATATATATATATATATATATATATATATATATATATATATATATATATATATATATATATATACGGAAAGAGAGTGAGAGAGAGACATATAGAAACAGTTTAAACTTTCAATGTGATATTTATTTTTTGTAAGGTACAATAAAAATCATATATTTTCATGATTATTCATTGATAATTATATCAACAATATTTATATTGATTTCAATTTCTCAAAATACCTTTTTTCGACACTTTCGAACTGCGAATTCTTTTATTATTTGATCAAAGTTTATTTGCCGTTTAATGTCTGACTCGACACAAATCAAAGTTAACGAGTTGAGCGTGTCTTCCTCCAATGTACTTCTCAGAGGGTTTTCAATTCGTTCCAAATGAGAAACCGAACGTTCATCAGAGCAATTAGTGATTATATCAGCGTTAGAAAAATACGAAATGCAATTTTAATATTTGGGTCTACATGACTTCTCAAATGGTCCCGAATGGTATTGACAATTTTCTGGTCCTTGACTTATCCAGTATGCAACATCCTCTGTGTTGAATTGAGTCCATTCACCAGGATCATCGGTCCGATTATTATCACAATGAACAGCTGTGACACATTGTACACTGGAATCATCTTGAATTTCATCTTAGCTTAGTTTCAGTAGGCTGTACTTGTACATATTAATGATGATGCACATTGTTGGAAATATGTCATCAATTTTGGTAGCTTTCTTACTATTTCATCAGTTTGTTTTTTTTTTCTTCAATGATTTTACGTTTTGGTGCTCCACTCAAATACTGTCTTGACATTTTGATGCTTGATTCCTCAAAACGTATCCCTCAAAAGGTTACAGATACAATAGGAGATAACAAAAACGTTTCAAACAACTTATCGGTTTCAACGAGTCCAAATAAAAGGCTCGACTGAATCTCATATGAATTGGCTTCTCTACTAAACTATCTACTCAGGATATTGCTCACAACGAAATAACACATTAAACTGCTTTATGTTTACAAAATTTTCGTTCTCATTCGAAGAAGCAGTGGGTAATATCAATATCAATTACCACATCTGGTTCAGTGCAATAACAGCATGTTTAGATTAGATTCTAAGGAATATCCTTGATCCTTCCTGGTCATCTTCTAATTCTAAGAAAAAGTTTATTACGATGGTCATGGGCATACGTGCAGCTAGAACCGTCGAAGATAGATTTTAACTTTAATCAGTTTATTGCTTGCTGTATATTTAGATTTGCCAAACGGTCGAGAAATTAAGGGATATCCTGGCATTTTTCGTCTGGTCCCTTGTCCAGTAATTACACTTTACTGTCCCGAAAGCCGGAGTTCTACTTTTCTTTTCATAAAATTACGATTATGAACCGAAGCATACCACTGAATAACTGTTTATTTCACATTTTTGTATAATTTTTATTTTTTTAACTTCTTTTTAGGGGCCCCTTGTCGATGGGGCCCCTAAGCAATTGATTTGTTAGCTTGTATGTTAATACGGGCCTGTTTCCAGGACATCTCAGCTATTTTTGCCTTATTCTACACATTTGTTAGATCCAAACTCGAGTACTGTGGTTCCATCTGGAATTCTAACTACGAGATCCATCAGAACTCGATTGAAGCTGTTCAATAAAAATTCCTTGGATTTATCTATTTTAGAATCCACAAAGCTTATCCAGGCAGTTTACCTATCTTTTCCATTTCTATTCATTCAATTTGGAATGCTGAGAAAACAGTTCGACGATGAACAATCAAGTTATTGAGCCACCTTGTTTGTCTCTTCTCAATTGACATACTAGTACTATAAAGACCAGATTCATTCCCACTTTTTATGCACAAATATTCTGTTTTCGTCTCCTCTTCACAAGATGTGCTCACTTTATGATTGAACATTTTCTCACATTGTCATTTTCCTTTTGAATTTTGATAGCTTCAAGAAGCTTATTTTGAATAATTGATGCACGGCGAAGTTTTTTATTACTTTTCATCTTTTTTGTCAACATGATGTTTTGATATTTTTCTTGTAACATGATTCTCACTATCCTGCTATTGAGTTTGTCATGTTGGATAGATATTTGAATGAATAAATAAATACTGGCATTGGACGAGGACTGCTAAATTTTGATCCTAAGCGGAAGAATGTTTTCATTTTGAGTGTCGGTGACTAGTTTATTGAATTCTAGATGAACTTTCCAAAGGCCTGTCTATTGCTTTTTATGTACAAGGATACCAGAGAAAATCAGATTATTGTTTTTAATACTCTCCTAGAGTTTGGCTGTTTTTTGCTGGCAGATTATGATATTTTCCAGGTTATTCATTTTCTAGATATGTTAGCTCGTGAATCATTCACATTAGTTATTAGACTAAGAAATACATTGAGTTTCTCTCAATGCATTGGTTTTCCTCTAATGGTGTCATCAACTTAGTTGAGCTGATTTTAAATTTCCCTCTTCATATTTGAAAGAAAGGTTAAGAGGTGCTCTATATATCTAGGGATATTTGTTACACGACACTCTGTTATAATCACACAGCTCTCGCAATATTCCAAATCACTATTGTGTCAACTTTCTGGTTTCAATTTCAAGATTTACTATCAATTTAGAATTCATCATCACTGAGGTCAAGTCATGACCTCATCAAACGAACTCAGTACTCCAAATATTTGATGATCCAGAACTGAAAAAAATTAATCTGCATCGAAAAAAAATTCGATGCTAAATCAAATACATTTTTATGCATTGGGTTCGCTCTCCTTCTTTGGAGTTGGATTATTTCTTATTTTGCAGAATGCAATAATAAAGATAACAATCAAGGATTCAAAATGGTCTACGTTTCCCCATCAGTGGTCATTGAATATCAAACCCTGAAAATTATTTACTATGATAATCCCATTTTTAAACCAAATCACGCAGTATGTATTATTCAACAATCTACCAATAATTTCATAGCAGTATAATTCAAGTTCCATTGTTGGATGACAATTTTGTACTTTTCGTTCGATTAAAATATTTCTTCAACCTAGGTGCGTTATATTCTGAGTCAATTATGTCAAGAGTAATCTTGAAAGGACTCTTGAAAACAGATGATTTCGAATAAGAAGAGAAAATCTGGAGTTGAGAGGGAAGTTCCAGAATGAATATAGCTGAACAGAGCGTTTTATTTCGAGAGGGTCCAATATAAAAGAAAGTTGAAATATTTTCCAGAGGCGGAGAGATGGTAATATCGTTTCATTTGATAATGTTAGATTCGACTTTTATCATAAAAAATGAGCTCCAAAAAGCAAAGTGTCAATTGACTCAATAGATTAAATTATTCAAACATCCAGGACAAAGCTTTAAGGGTTCATCACACATTGAGTTTGGCGTACGGTTTCTGATTTGTTTTGCGACAAAGAAATGTTTGATCATATAATGAAATATACGAATCGTAGTTGATTCCGCACTTCAGATACAGTTTAAAAAAGATGAGAAACGCTAGTCCTGTCGCTAGTTGATCACTGTGAAGTAAAAATGAAACCAACGTTTATCGTCAGAATTGGTACCTCTCGCAAAATTGATCAGAATTGAACTTATTTCATAAGAGCTATGCTGCTGGATTTTCGATATTCAGTTTTCCTGGGCATAATAATTTATATATGTACCTTGATACCTAAGTAACCTTGGGGTATCAAGCGTGTAGAAATATAAGTGACAACTCGCTATTTAAATATAACGATTACATGTAATTACTGAAAAAAGTGATTAATAATAAATGTATAAGAGTGTTCACATGAAATATAAAATAACCTACATGAAACTATGTTTTGCGTATAGTTCGTTTCAGAACATTTAAATTTCATAAGGCTCATGAATCATGTTCTCCATCCTATTACAGCATGATGTCAAACTACCCTTGATACAGATTCAGATTGGAATGAAATTCTTGTTAGACACATACTTTTTTAAGACTCCCAATTATTTTTGAATAACTTCTATAACTTTCAAAATATACTGTTATACTGTTGATTCCGTTTAAGAAAATGATCCACAACAAGAAAAATATGAATGTGATGAATTGGCAGGAAAATATGGACATAATATTCTGCGTCTACCGGCTTATTACTGCATTTTCATCCCTATAGAGCTGACATGGAGCCAAATAAAGACTTGGTATGGAACATAAGCTACTATGTTAAATCAAAAGACAGCAGATAACATTTTTAGGTCTCATAATAAGAGGGAGAGTGCTGGAATGGGACGTTATCCAACCTCAGTTTGATAACTATACCATTTCCTAATGAATGGAAAACAGGAAAGATCTGTCCTATCTTCAAATCAGGTGACTGTAATAACTCATGTTATTACAGGCCCATCTCATTTATGAGCTGTTTTGTTAAGATTCTTGAGAACATTCTACATATTTAAGAATATTCAGACTCAAACGCAGCAATACATCAGTCTCCTACAACATATGGCTCTGTTCTTAATAGGCTCACTATCACTAACTTATTGAATTTCACTCAGTTTATTAGTAATGTACTCGAAAGCAACGAACAAGGTGATGTGATGTGTACAGATTTCAAGAAGAATTTTGATACAGTTTCACATTCAATATTGCTCTATAAAATGAAACTAATTTGCTGCTGTCCTGAAGAACAGCAGCCGATTAGTTTCACAGCAAGAATTACTTTCTTCATATTTATTTGATAGAAGTCAGTACGTACATGTCAACGGTTTCTGTTCTAAAACATCATTGACATATCCAGGGGTCTCGAAAGGTAGTATATTTGGACTATTACTGTCTCAATAAAATGTTATTGGTATAATATCTGTTGTCAAATATTCAAAATGCTGTTTACTGGCCCAGTTGTCAGAGACTTCAACCGTTCATAAAATGTGATATAGTAGAAACTAGAGTCACGGGTATTTTTTTGAGTGTACAAAAGAAAAGAAAATCTTTGCAGCTCTAAAGTGTATGCTAAATACATAATTTCGAGTTCAAAATAAAAAATTTGGCTTCTGAGTCATATCTAGAGAAATTGAGAAAAAAATTCAAGAATCTAATAGCACCACCAGAAAGAGCGAGAGATTCCACCAGAATTTATACTAATAGTATATTGTGTGGCTAGGGACGAAACAAGACGACTTCAGCTGAGGGTGAGAGTTGCTTGCTCGAGCAAAGCAAGGGCTGGCATCACCCTCGACTGAAATCGTGTTTTGTCCCGTGCCACACACTATATTTTTGATAATACCTGCATTGATACTTTCCATATTACAAATTTGACATAACAAAGTGAATATTTTTCTTCTGATTTTGCAGGTAACAAGTCGAGAGTAGCTGCTTGTGCTTTATCAATAGGATATTGTGGTGTACTTGAAATTATCGTATTAATACTTTTTTTTCTTGAAACTTATCCTCTTTTCAATCTAATTTAAAGTTACGAATACAACAACTGTCAAATCAACTAAGGTTATATGATTTTCATTTAGAGATTGACAATGAACAAATGCGACCCTGCCAGGGATAAAACGATGTAAGAAACAAATTTAGCGGGCAGAAACAAGCTTGTTTCTCCCCTGGGGTAGAAACAGGCTTGTTTCTGCCTGGCTACACTCGCATTTGTCTGAAATTGTCTTGTTTCGACTGACAAAACAGGCGTTGAAATGCATTGTTCCAATGCAGGTATCATGAAAAAGTTATTCCACAAAAAATTTCTTACTACTATAAAAAATAATCGAAATTAAGAAAGCAAATTCCAGAACTCCATGCTCGCTAAGCCGCTAAACACAAATATTCAAGCTATGCGTTTGGTGTAAACTGGAATATATTCGCCTAAAATGTACGCGAAATAAAAAATTAAAAGCATTTCAAAGGGAAGAATCTGATCTTTCGTAGGAAGCCATTCGTTTTGATTTTTTTTCGTATAAAAAATTTGACCGAAATTTATGATGTCTTACTGATTTTCATAAAATGAAAGATATATATCAATAGAGGCATGAAAAAATCCTTGTACCTACCTATATTAATCATCATCATGTTTTTTCTTATCTTTGATGTAGAAATAATCAAAAGATATACATTATCTCTGTTCAATAATACTTATATTATAAAATATTAGTTTTTTCTCACAACATTTATTCCAGGCCATTTTTGTGTTCAAAACGGTGTTTATTCATTTATATAAATCAGAAATGAATTTTCCAATTATTTTTCCTAATGAGGTTGAAAATATACTCCATAATGTGTATTAATTAAGAAATTCATACAACGTGATATTTTTGAGTGATTTTTAATATAAGAGATATTTAAGAAAATGCATCTTCTTTACTCATTTCAATTCCTGTAGCTTGAAGTTCAGCTTGCAAAAAATAATAAAAGATAAGAAATTTGGTTGAAATCCTGAGCTTCAGGAATATGATACAGTGAAACTCAAAATTTCGAAATTATTAACTTAGCATCCACTTTAGGACAGCCAAGATTTTCTTATCGTTTTCTATACACCCAAAGAAGTATCTAAAAACCTTATTTCGTCAGCATCATATTTTATGAGAGATTTGAGCCCAGTTGCGTAAAGCATTGTTAGCTCTAATTACTCAGTCAAATATTTGATCACGTGTTCCTAACCTGATTTTTTTAACATCTTAATAAAAGTTGGGATATTCTCATATATAATTTTACGACAAATACGACTTAAAATCGTCATTCAAACGTTATGCATGTATTACACGATTCAATTTATTCATGAAGATATTCATGCAGATTTAATATTGTGTTCCTCTCAAGCTGTCTTCTGCAAAGAATATTGCTATAATAAAAATAACATGGCTAATAAGTGGGACGTTGAGACGACCATTCTAACAGCAATTCTCCAAAAAGAGTGTTTGTAGCATCAAGGTCAGATCTCCTCAAAATCCATGGTCTTATCCATATACGTTTCTCTTCTTCCAACAACTCCCTCAATTCTTCCAATATGAGCTGTATGAGTAGTTTGATACATGATTCAACTATTATTCTTCGATTCATCTTTGCGCAGCTTAGTGAACTCATACTCAAAAGAGTGCACGAAACTGACTGACTGACTCGCTGCATCTTGTTTACACGTAACGAGTACAAAAGTACGTGTGAACACTCACTCGCTCCAATTACTGTCTCGGTCTAGTGACAATTTGCTGTCTTGCCACTGTACTCGTTACGTGTAATCAAGGCATTAGGATGATAGAACATGTTTGTATATGAAGTGAGTAAATTTGCAGTGGATTTTCTTAGTTCTAGCTTGGAATTTCCCATTAAGTGTTTTACGTGTACATTGACAGTCCAGTCTACTTTTTCTCCCAGCTCATGTTCAACTTGCAAGAATTGATGCTCAGCTTGATTTAATATTGCTTAAGTTGTAGCCTCATATCAATGTGTTCTTTATGGAAGTTTTCCTCAATCTCCCAGATTCTTCTTGTTATAGCTTCATTCTGCTCTGAAAACTTTTTGAGCTTTGTAGCTATTTCTTCTGTAGATTTCTCAACAGCTCTTATCTCTCCAGCTACTGCTACTCACATACTTGTCGTAGATTTGGCCATCTTCTTCTTCATGGCTTTCATCTGTTCCATAGAAATCGCTTTCATATCTTTCGTAGATCCAGTCATCTTCTCCATGACTTGCATTTGTTTTGCTACTTCGCTTTCATACCTTCCGTAGAATGTCATTTCCTCTTTCATGTACTGCAATTTTTCCACTACTATCGCTTCTATATTTTCCGTAGCTTGCTTCTGTGCCGCTGCCAACGTTTTCAGCCAGTCTCGAGTTCCACTGGTAGCCATGGTTTTTGTCGTCGACATTTAAAACAGTTCCAGTGCAATTTCTCAATATTGCAACTAAATTTCACTTTCTTCATCAAATAATCTCACTCAATCTTCAGGATACCACTTCTGCCACCAAATTGATATAAATTCCATTGTGATTTTTCGATTATACAATTTCCTACTAACGCAAATTACTTCAATAAAAATATGGTACCTCAATCTTATCAAACAGGAAAAAAGCAAAAGGAAGACTAATGTTCATGCCATCAAACCCTGAATGCTCATTGAGAGTTTTATCATTTATATCCGCATTGCGTCAGCATCCGAAAAAAAAACCATTCTCACTTTTCAAATTATATCAACACATTGGACCAAATCCTAGCCAGAATTGAACATAAAATACTGAAAAAATAGACAAAGTTCAAGCACAATTGCATCAACCATGGTGGGTTTTCCACAAACATTCCACTTATGAGCAGTTTAGGATCAATTTTGCCTCCAGCCACCAGCAATAATGGCGAAGAAAACAATTATGTCTGAATCCTTCGCTCATATCTTTTGTAGCAGCGCTCATGGTTGCATTGCTCTCCTCCCCACCATGCGATGTTCTATTGAAATGTGTGTATTTGTATTCGTCGCTCCTCTCTTCCCACTTATCATCGCTTGTATCGCCGTTCCACTATGCGGTGTCATTAAGGGTATGTATTTGGAGAGTCCCATCATATATTTAGGTGCGCCAGCATCCGAAAAAATTCACTCTTATTTTAGAATTAATATTAATACATTCAACCACATCCTAGACAAAATTGCACTACTGAGAAGTGGACAAATTTCAATCACAGTCCCATCAATCCTGATGGACTTTCTCATGAACCCTTCACTTATAAGAAGATCAGCCCCCATTCTGCCCCAAGCGACCAACGATAATAGCGTCAAAAATAATTTGATTCCTTTGCTTTTATCTCTTGTAGCAGCGCTTATTGTTGTATTCATATATGTGAATTCATATATACACTTGAATATATAAAAATTAAATCACAGTGAAATTTCAGTTTGAAACAAGCACTTTTTTCACTTTTGCTGGAAACTAATTCACAAAATTTCAGGCTCACAAAGAACACGGAGGTCGGAATAACTGCTATCTCTCGGACTATTGTTTTACCAGTCCACGTGGACTTGTTCCAATATTCTTAGATAATTTACCGATTTGAACTTCAAATTTCATTGAGAAGGCCAATTGTAAACATTCTGTAGCTTGTAGCAATAATCATATTTTAAAATAATAAACTATTCTTCAGATATCTGACAAATGACAGTAACATTTTCTGGATGATTCACGAGAGCTAACTAGCAAACTTTGATAATTGTCACAATATATTAACAAATGAATGATAAGCTCTGATAAAAATTAGCGTGTAATGGTAACTTGAGATTTTTAATATTTCTGGCAGTGTGGTATATACTGTGTATACTCACAATCTGCTTAGATTCATTCCGTTTGGTTCAAAAGTAAGGTTAAAACCTATATTTCAGAAAGAGAATATTATTTATGATATCAAAATGAAGTAAGCTGAAATTATTTGAAAGCACTAAATGTCACTAACGATATTGTCCTCCAGCTTGACACTTAGAAATAATCGAACAACTAAGTGTGGGTCTTTTTAAATCTCCGCATTTTGCCAACTTGTGTAATTTTCCAATAATTTTCTGATAGAGAATATAATAACGAATACATCACGATAAGTTATATTTTGTGTTACTTCTAATTTGATCGTAGATCTTGGTATTTGTAAGTTATTGTCTTTTTTACACGCGAGTATTTTAATCAACCTTGACTTGGGTCAGCTAACAAACATGTACACAATCGATTTAGTGTAGTGTGCTCTAATTACTGGTAATTATAGAACTGTTTGCATCATTCAATTCGAAATGTTTTTCAACTAATTCTTTCTGCTTTGAATGTCTAAATGTGCTAAATGTTGGTTTCGGAAATCTGCTTAATCTGTTGATTGAAAAAGAGCCTGTAATAAAAGGTATCACATATAATGTGCAGGTACATACGTACATATTACTGAAAAAAAATATGAATTGCTCAAAAATAATAGGCATTGATTTTATTGGTGTCCATCATGCAAAACTCCTCAATTATTCATAGATGTGAAGGAGCCCAAAGTGTGATACATTACGAGAGAGAAGGAGGTGGTTTCTAGAAATAAAAACTACAAAAAGTCTCCTATTCAAACATGCTGAATTTTTTATGTAATTACACGGCCGGTTTCCGCCACTTGGTGGTCATATCCAGGGTGGTACCACCAAGACTGCATAACAATAAAGATAACGAAACAACATGTAGTAATAAATCTTCACAAATCTTGGAAGATGAAAAATTTCAAAAATCTCATTCAACAAACGATCACCACTTACAATCAAAAATGTAAAAATTTCTCAATTAATGGGAAAAAATTAGAACTAAATGAGAATAAAACAAGTATTAAATAAAATTAGAATATTTGAACATGAGAAACTACAGGAAACTGCTGAAGCGATGGTGAGAATACAGGAAAACCAAGAAAGATATCAAAGAAAGGAATTGAATAAGAAAACCACTTCTAGGATGGCCACCAAGTGGCCAGAACGGTTGTGTGATTGAATAAAATGCTACGAAAACAGTATGAATAGAAGACTTTCTGGAGTTTTCATTCCTAGAAACCATCTCCTTCTCTCTTCAAGCATTGATAGCACAAGATCTATGATTATTGAGAGGATGATCAATACTTTCAACTCAGATTGCTTTATTCTATTTGAAACCAAGCTTCTGTCTTTGATCAATACCAAAATTGATGACTTTCTGGAAAATGTCCCTCTGTCATCTGATGCAACCAAGTTTAAGCCCTACTCTTCAAAAAACTACTGCTCCTGTTCTTGTAAAATAAATTACGGACGCCTGAGAAAACCAAGCAAGAAATTTCTCAGCCCATTGATTTGTATTCTCTAATCCTATGTTGAATGATACTATATTACATGAAACAGCAATGAGTCGGTTATCATGATGGAAAATGAACCTGATGAATTGAAATTCCATTCATTTCAACTTGAACAGAAATCTATGTATATAGTTACAGTCCAAGTAAAATTTTTTTCAACAGATCAGTTCAAGAATTACTTTGTGGATCAAAATGAATGAATAATATCATAGAAGTGATTCTGTTGGATAAAGAATAAAGTATGATCAATATGAATACTTGATTAACCCTGGGATGAATCATTTAATTGAGTAATGAACTTCTATAGAGGATAATAATTAGAACGTGCGGCGCTACGACCTACGCACTTGTCCTATAGACATAGCCTATAGGCTACGTGCATGAGGTCTACTAGCGCCTCCAGCGGGCAATGGAGAACGATTGAACTCCATTTTATCATTGTTTCATACCTATAATTTTTTAAATAAAAAATTATTTAATTCAGCTTTGTGCGTATAATATAACTTGCACAGTATAAAAGGTACGTTGGAATTATTCACTTTGAGTATTTTCTTCTTCAATTATAACGTACCTATTATAAAGAAAACGTCTTAATTCGTCGAAATTGACAGGATAACCCCAAATTATGACGCCGATGATCTTGCAGATCGGGTTTGTATTTATCAAACACTGTATCCCTTTTACCGAGAAAGCATTGAAGAAATGCGTGGAATTAGTTTTGCCATATTAAACATGTTGAAGAATATGTTGCTGACAATATTAACTACAAAATTATTGCGAAGTGCATCTGATAAACTTCTATTACTGAAACATCTTACAAATCAGAGATAAAGGTAAATTCATGAATCCCAAATCGATGATGAATATTTCTAATTTCACAATTGAATAACAAACATATTTGTTATATAGATCAATAATGGAAGACAGACAATACTCTATTTACCGCTTTGATTTACTTCACTCGTTTCTTATGTTATAACTGGGTACATGAAATCTATGAAACTATATTTCACTTGAATCATCCTTAACACAACAGCTTGAAACAGAACAAACGTTTTCCTATGTTTTATATGCAATTATTTTCACTTTTAAACTGCAATGCTTAATGACAGCTCAATGACGTATTCTGAGAAATGGAGTTCAATGTTTACAATTGTGCTCAACATGAGCGCTCGTATCGATATTTTTTCAAACTCCGCCCCCTTGCACATAGCCTATGGACTATGTTATTTGATATAGATGTTTGATCTAATAATGTTCATGTAATCCTTTCATCACACAATATCTTATCATAGAATAATAACAATTCAGAATAACCCTTTCTAATATTTTTAGAAGATCTTTCATTAATTCCTTACTTCCACCGATATCAATATTCTCATGATGACTCGATTTTTGCAGTCCTGTAGCAAAACTATGTCAGGAATAGCAAGTAATAAGCATGTGGCATCACAGACACAAACGACATGAGTAGGTCACATAGCTTCGTGGTTAATGGCAGTTGGGGTGGTTCAGAGCACTCTGTGAACACGGAGCAGTCAAATAAGGTACTTGAATGTTCGTACCGCTCTACAGATTTCTGCTTACGCATGTAAAACTTCGCCTTTTTGTCAACGATCAGACTCAGCCGCGTCAAGTATTTGTGCTTGAAGCAGGACCGTATCACAAAAGTGAACTTTGGTAATAAGAATTTTATATATGAATTCCAGGTAGTTTCTATAACCTACAAGTTTGACTAACATAATGATTATGTTTACTGATGTTATTGGAGCTAGTGTTGCTATAAGACAAGACAAGACTTGGTTTTTATCTTGGTCTTTACAAGATACGACGTGGAGTGAGCCATTTCTCGGAAAAGAATATGGACGAAACTTTTGTCCATGAACCAGCTATTTTATCAATAACCGTATCCTGGTAGGTTGTAGAATTCAAAAGTATTAGTAAAATTTGAATGAGGATAATTTTTAAGATCAATTAAACATCAAGAAGTGTGAACTCAGATTCACAAAAGTGAGTTGATTAGTTAAATTTCAGTCAGAAATTTTGTAATATCGTCATTATGAATTTAGAAATTTGATACTTCAAATTCAACTTCCAGCATTTCCACCTCAAGATATAACATAAACTCAACACGAGATCTGAAATGTGCATGTACTGTGAAATTGAGCTAATTTCTACTATCGTCAAATGGTTATCAATATCCTCAGCAGTCTTTATCTGTCTTTGTCTTGAGTCAAACATCATGATTTATTGACATCTTTCAGATTGGAGGTGTATTTCATAAAAAAGTTTATCATATTATGATTATTTGTATAATGCACTTGCAGTTGAATCTTGATATTCGGCTTAGAGTGGTCCTTGATAAATCCAACAATAATTTTGGGACAAACTTAGGCTATCGGAATATGATGCAATAAGAAATTGTTCCTTGACATGTTCATAATTTGAATAAGAGAGTAAGTCGAATAGCTGAGTATTCTTCTTTAAATATATTGGACAGTAACCAATCAGAGCTTAGTGATAGGTATTTTATAGTCCGACAAAATTGTTAGTCCAACATATGGGCAAAGCAATACTGATACTTTCTATGTTTGTATATGAAACTTACTCATTTCTACTGTCATGCTGATGGTGCAAACAATGTCGAATCATAAGCCGCATCACTTAATCTTAGCTGATGTCTGACGCATTGAGAGACCATGAAAAAAAAAAAGAATAATTCATATTTCTTCCACTGCGCTTGCTTTAGTTAGTGTTGCCACGAGACTCGAGACCAGTCTCGGTCTCGTCTCGTCTCGCTTCAAAAAGTCGAGACGAGACCATAGAATGGGTCTTGATTCAAAAGTCGAGACCGAGACGAGACCAGAGTCGAGTCTCGGCGAGAGTCTCGCGAGACTCTCGACGAGACTTGTATCATAATCACTTAAAATTCATTTTTATTTCTTCTGAAAGCAATTTTATAGAGCAAGTAGGTTGATACCGGCAAACTATAGTAATAATAATTGATTTACGATGGTTACTGATGGATAAGTTTTTGATTGAGACAATCATTTTTTCTACCGCTCTTTCAGAATATTCACTTCATATTTAGCCTACATGACAATAATTTGTTGTCGATTGTTTTATTAAAGTGTCATTTGGTTCTATTATGTTTGGTATCAGATTACCTAAAGCTTCTGCAGGAATAATTCTAGTAGAAGTCTGAAAAAGGATATTCAAACGATTGTTAATTTTTATTTGAATGATGTCTAGTTTGGTATCAATCTCAAGCATTTGGGGAGATAGGCTTAGCAGGTATATAAAAAAGATAGTAAGTGAAATCCACGTTATAAAATTATACTTCCGGTGACCAAATGTCAAAACTGTATGTTCCAAATTAAAGACCCTGAAAATTTAGAAAAAAACTCTTGATTTTGAAAAATACCTATTTTATGTAGGGACTTAAATATAACCGCCATCCGTCACTTTAACAATGACAGCCGTCACTTTGACAATAACATCTGTCACTTTGACTGATAGCTGTCATTTTGAAATATGCAATTGATTGAGTAAGTTTATATCGAAGATCTAAATCGGATTTATTCTAAAGCGGATTTAATTAGATTTTGAATTTCGACTGTTTACATCGACAAATTTATAAATCGATTTAGTGCTATCGGATAAGACTGGATTTATTTATTTATTACTAGTACCATAGAAATATAATCATAACATCAAAATTCTTCTATTTTGGGATAATTCTTTGAATCTTTGACTCCCTTGTCATTTCTCCATCTAGAAAACTCATAATTCTCCTCTCTTAAATTCATTATAGAAAGTATTCAGTTACTTTGGAAGTCCAAGAAACACCTAGACTTATTTCTACAACCTCAAATTACTATTTAGATGACTGAACTGAACAAACCAACGTCTGTCAGATGAAACAAATAATTTGCATCATTTTGTTTCAGTACCTACTACTAAGTTTTTCATTCAATCGCTGTTTATCTCGATAAAGTAAATCGGATTTATGAAAAAATCTTGTTCATAAAGTCGATTTAGAATCCGATTTTAAATCTAATTTAGACCGTTTACATCCTTTTCATGAATCAGATTTATAATCCTAAATCCAGTTAAATCCGATTTAGGTCCTCGATATAAACATACTCCATACTCATTGATGCGACACTCTAAATCTATGAAACAGCGATGAAACCGGCCATGAAACTTTTGGTTAGGGAAGTACTCTGTGTGGCCGCAGCAGATTTTATATGATAAGATTGTACAACAGGACGAGCCCCAATACTAGCACAACACTTTTAATTGCACAAAAAATTATCGACATAATGGAAGAATATATTATCATACTATAACTGATTTTGACTGGAAATACGTTACATAAATCGACTCCTATAAGATTCCTGGTTATATTCCTGTGTCTCATCTAATTTCATACAAAATTGAATCAGATTAGGCTGGACTGGGCCATAGGAACAGAAAATCAATACTATTCTTCCATAAATCACAGTAATTTGAACCATATAGCCCGTTATTCACAAACAATAACATAATCTCATTTGAAAATTTGGTTTTTTCTTATCTACTTCCGAATTTGATGGTTCACACGTCGCAAATAATGCGTTAACTGAGCATATAGGCATCTTAGATCTATCATCAATTCAAATGAACGCTTTCGTAGCCTGTATTTAGTTTATATGAATTTATCTTGAAAATCATAGAAGAAATATCGTGTGGCGAACTAGCTTTATGGAATTCGGAGAATATGTTTTATAACTCAGCAATTCTTGACTAGAAATATGTAGCCTCAACCTTGTCATAATGCTTTAGTTTACACATTTGTTGCATAAAACTATTGCCTCTTTATTATCTCGAATCCTCGTGGCTCCAGTGGTTCCATTCTAATTCATAGAGACTGCTTAGAGACAGATCGCAGTCTCTATATGTCTATGTTGATATGTCCTAGTTACATTTATAGGAACTTGAATATTGTATGTTGGTGCAAACAATATGATCGATAGCTTTATGCTGTCATTTAGTTAAGAACTGCATGTTTGAAATCAGGTTCAATCTATTTTTAATCATTCTCCAGATTTATTATTAATTATAATGGTGAAATTTTATTCTATTGATACTATTATATAACGTACGAATGTCAAATCTGTCATCGAACTAAGGGAAATGACATGACCCTGTCTCTTACTTTTGGAAGACTGTCTTCAACGATGATGACATAAAATCACATCTCTAATTGCAAATTCGACGTAGGCTGAGATTATCCAATACGCAAGCGCGTTGTACGTGATCACATGATCACAATTTCCAGAGCTGCTTAGCAATATAGGAATAATTGTGTAATGCAAGAAATTCAAAAGACACATTATTTGTAGAGTAGTGTTTTTGTGGTTCTTAGCGATTGTAAAGTGAGCCAGAAACTCACGTCTGGAGATTTATGACCCAGCTATGAAACATAATTTTGCGCACCAAACACGCAAATACATTTTTCCGGTAGAATTCATAGCAAATAATAATCAGGTAGAACGAATTGATTCCCACATGTAAGAATATGTGATTTTGAAAAATCATGGCGAGACTCTAGTCGAGACTCGAGACCGAGACGAGACTGACCTACTCGAGACCAAGGCGAGACCGAGACGTGACTGAGCTAGGCGAGACCACCACGAGACCGAGACGAGACTCACTAAAGTCTCGTCTCGTCTCGTCTCGTGGCAACACTAGCTTTAGTACTGGAGAAGCAACAATTTCGGAGACATTCCAATATCAGTAGGTCAATAAGTACAGTAATGATAGACGGTATGTAAATGTTATCTGAAGCAAATTTGCATTTGAATTTGATTTGAATCAAATGAAAATTACTAAACCAAGCGATGAGACTGTGCCAAATTTTCTTTTCTTATCACCGAATGCACATATAGAAAAATGTTGTTCAATTATATCTACAAATCATGATTACAATTTCAAAACTATTTTTATGAACTGTCAGTCTCTAAATTTTGACGTTTATGAACGTTGCATCGTACACACTGAAAATATAAGTGCAAATTACAGGTTTAAGTTTGTAACATGGATTTCTAAGATATACTCACATGCCTTCGAATCTTACTTAATTCAAGGAGTGAATTTCTTCCACTTAAGTGAAACTCAAACAATAATTATGCATCTGTATGATATCTTGTGAGCATTTAAAGAAAAATATATGGGATTGAACGTACTTGACGATGATGAGTTGAACGCAAGCATATAATTTGAAAGTGTACGGAATTCCTACACGAGTGTACCATCGACCAGACAATTTAAACGTGTGAGAGTGTGGAAGCTCGTAAAGGTGATCTTGCATAGGTGGAGCCTTTCGTGCTCGTTACGTCGCGCCGCGCTGCATCACATCTAGCAATATTTCAGTAGTAGAACATTCCAGAAGTAGAACATTCGAGAAATGGATGTCTCTATATATAAACGCAAGCAAACTAATTGAGAGTTATAGTGTAATGGTGTCGCTAGAGCAGTGAATATGAAAAAGTGAAGTAATCAGTGGATATTAATAGTTAAATATAAATATCTGCGACTTTGTTTAAATTATTATTGAGTGATAAATGAATAATATAGTGCTGTTAGTGATATCCAGAAGAATAAAACTTTCATTTCACTTTGAATTATTGAATAGTGACTTTATTTTAATTATAAGTAATTTTGAAGCAATGAACATTACAGTGGTGTCGAGTGTGGAGATGTTATAAACAATTTAGTATTTTGCTTATTGCTGCCTTGGAATTTGAAGAATGGCGTCCAAGAAGTTGTTGAAAGACTCGAAGGTCGCAGAGTTGAAATATCTATTGAAAGAGCGGGATTTGGGAGCCAGTGGTCGCAAACAAGTTTCAATAGAACAATTGCGAGACGCTTTGACTCAAGACGGTGAGGATCCTGATACCTATTAGTTTGAAATTCAACTTTATTCAATCGATTTGGCATAAAATTTAGAATCATAATTTAAATACAAATTATTTAATTCAGAACCAAAATCAAAAGAAAATTCCATAAATTCAGAATCAAAATCAAAAGACAATTCTACAAGCTTGAACGTAGATTTAGAAACAAAATTAAAACAAATTCTACAAGTTTGTAAGAAAATTTGGAATTAAAATTGAAAGGAAATTCTACGAGTTCAAAAAAAGATTCATTAGGAAAATGAGAAGAGAATTCTAGAAACTTTTGAGAAGAACTGCATGGAAAGATGGGAGAAAATACAAAGAAAGTTGAACAGGTGGACACTTTGGGGTAAAGAAGACTCTGCAGAGAGTTCGTGAGCGGTTCTATTGGCTAAACTGCAAAGAAGACGTTGAAGAATGGTGCAGGAAATGCACCACGTGCGCTTCTAGCAACGGACCGCAAAAGCGACCAAGAGCTCTGATGCGACAGTATAATGTCGATAGTTCATTCGAGAGGATAGCCATCGACGTAGCAGAGCCATTTCCTTAATCAGACGTCGGAAATAAATACATTGTTGTCGTCATGGACTATTTTAGTAAATGAGTGGAGGCGTACGCCCTTCCTAATCAAGAGACCGCTACCATTGCAGACGTCCTAGTGTCGTTTTGGCGTAGCTTTGGAACTTCATTCTGACCAGTGGTGGAACTACAACGACTTGACATTGACATTGAATTGATTCTTACTGTCAATGTGCCACACAAATTGAGCATGTTTTCAATTAATATTTGTAATAGAGACATGATAGGGATTAGGCTAGGTTATCTTTCTATTAGAATAAGATCTATGATAAATATTAACTTGACACATTTTCAATTTGCATGGCAAATTGACAGTAGAAATCAAGTCAATGTCAATGTCAAGTCGTTGTAGTTCCAGCTCAGGAAAAGAAACTTTGAATCCATACTTTTCCAGGAGATATGCGAAGTATTGAATATTCGTAAAATCAGAACTACTGCATTACATCCACAGTCTGATGGAATGGTGGAACGGATGAATAAGACCATAAACAGACACCTGGCCAAAGTTGTCTCTAGTCACCAGAGAGATTGGGACAAATATCTCTATCTGTTCCTAATGGCCTACCGCTCATCCGTACATGAAACAACCGGATAGACTCCCGCAAGAATTATTTTTGTACGGGAACTTCGGCTACCATGCGACTTATGGTGGGACTCTGAGCGTTTCTATAGCGTCTATAAGAAAGTCTATAACAACTTACAGATTTGATAGGCAAAATGATATTCTGAAAGAATCTGTAGTTTATAGATTTCTTTAAATATGTAATAGATGTCTATAACGTTAAGATTAGATGATCTCTAACCATAAGACATATGAAATGTCAAAATAAATAATAATTTAGGTGTTTTGCGTTTCATGTACTTTTTGCTGGTGAAGGATCATGGAAGGTTAGCATTGATTTTCTATAATCGTATTGAGAATTCATTTAAAAATTATGTGAGATTAATAAGAAATATCTGAGTAATGCAATAAGCCCATTCGAAGCTCTCGATAAACGTTCCAAACAATTGTTCCGTGTGGATAAAACAATTGCCCATAATTTAATATGATTTTCGCATCAATTTAAAAATGGTCATTCCAAAATATATCAATAAAAAATATTCATACTCAAAAATATAATTTCAGGTACTTGCCACTAAAGTGTTCTCGCAAGTGGCTTTTCTTTCACCTACAACTAAATTTGGAGCGCCTTCAATTGAATTCAATGTATTCTTCCCATTTATTATTCAAACAATTATCATCTAATATTTAATTTATAGTGTTACTCTTGAATACGTAATCATATTTCTCATAATCCATGTACACTTATTGTTCCCTGGCAATATTTCTGGTTCTCTTTCGAGGACACACAATGTTTATTTATTTCATCGAACACTTTTGTAATGTCAATATAGAAAACTTTCATGTTTTAAGCCTTTCGCAAAATTCTTAAGATCCCAATTCAAATTGTCAAAGTAATCTGACACATGACAACTTGAGTGAGAACAAATATGAATTAGAATAAGAAGGCATCCTTATGTTTGATGACTTGATTCATTTCGTTATATGATTTATTCGCTTGAGTGCATTAGAAGCTTAAATGAAATATATTAATCTGTATTTTTGAACAAAAAATCCAGAAATGAAAATTATTTCCCAACTTATTGACTACATTGAACTGTAAGTTTCAGTGAACGGAAGTATCATGACGTCATAACTTATAGAAAATTGTTTGGATTACCATTTTAATAGAATCTATGAGATCTTCACTTATGGATTCCAATAAGATCATAGATCTGTAACGTTATAAAAATTCAAGACAATGCTCAGAATCCCACCATTAGAGTTTGGCTGGAGAAGATCTGGCTGGCAAAGATTATGTCATTAATTCAAGGCGTCAGATAGACGATATCCACTCCCGAGTCCGTATAAACATCCAGAATGCTAGCGACCGGATTAAAGAGACCTATGACGTCAACGCACGATACGAGAATTTCAACCAGAAGACTTTGTGTGGCTTTATAATCCAAGGCGACGACGTGGATTGTCCCCAAAATCACCGACATCTTGGGAGAGCCTTACGAAGTCATCAGGAGGATAAATGACATAATCTATGAAATCGGACGCAACCTCAAGAGCAAATCAAGAACGGTGCTCTTCAATCGGCTAGCACCATTCACGGAAGAACACAATGAAGACCCCAATGTCGCACGTGCTCGCAAGATGCATGCGCAGGAAGATTCGTTTAAGGAGTTTATGAAGACATTTTTAAGTGGACGTCGGGCTCGAGTTGGAATAACTACTGAAGTGCAGCAGGATCTATTCAGAGTCCTGATCGACTACTCCTTGGCCTATTGCGTGTCAGAAGATTCGAAGATGTCCCGAGGGATAGCAGCAGTTTTCAAGAAGAAGTTTGGCAGGCCAGAATAGCAGAAGCCTACAGTGAGGAAGGCCATCTGCCTGAGGGACAATACGACAACAAAAGAGCGCTATATTCACCACTTGGTAACGAAAGACAAATTTCATCACAAACCAACCTACTGTTCCATGTGGGAAACGCTGCAAGACATGCGAGGTCATCTAATGCAGAGCGACATCCTGAAATTGGCAATACCAAAGTTGGGCTGCGGTCTAGATGGATTAGATTGGAAGATCGTTTGAAATATGATTAAAGTTATATTCCAGAACAGCGGAATTCAAATATTGGTCTGCTGTTTCCACCCAGCAGTCCCGATCGGACTAAAAACTGTCGACTGCTACTTCTACCAGACTACGGATTGCACCAAGGGCGGCGAGTGTCGATTCCGGCAAAAACATGAAGCTGTGTTTCGGGACTAATCACTCTTAAGAAGGGGGCAGTGTAACGTGCGAGAGTGTGGGAGGTCGTAAAAGTGACCTAGCATGGGTGGAATATTTCGTCCTCGTTAATAATACGTATTCTTACATTTCTAATAAAATATGTTTCTCCGCCAAATAACATTGAAATATTCAAAAGTATATTTTTGCTGACCATTGACATACAACCACATAAAAAATTCACTCAAACATGGCTATGAGAATATTTGAAATAATCACAAATGTAATGACTCAATCATTTTCAACATTCGATGAGAAATCGATATGTTCAACTCCGCAATAATGCAGTTTTGTTGCCTTCGCTGGAAATAGAGCTGCCACTTTCTACCCACTCAAACAATTATCAAATCTTTTCACATTTATCAGGTGGTTATAGCGTAGAAATATTTCGAAACAGAGAAAGTCATTTCTCAATGAATGTACAAGTAAAACGCAACGCTAACTTGAAAAGCTGTGGTTGTAGTTGCTCGTTGGCCCGGTTCAGTACATGATACTACTAAATTCAACAATAGTCGAATTGCAGCACGATTTGAACGTGGTGAATTTGCAAATTGTATCATACTTTGTACACATCGTGGAATTATTTATTATAGGTATATACAAGACAATAAACTAAGACAAGTGGCTGAACCAAAGATGGAAAGGTCACAAAGCGGAGTCGGAAAAGGATATTTCACACAAGACGACATATATACAATAAGGAAGCTTATAGAGAAAACTCCGATACAGTTAAGCAAGCTATTACATTTGTCGTTCTAGAAAAAGCTTTTGACCGAATACTACGGAAACAAATGTGGAGAGTACTAGGAGAAAGACAAATGAGCATAGAACTTTTGAACGTCATAGAAAGCGTATACAGAAAAACAATAGTTCACATGAGAACTGGTAACAAAATTTCAGAATAATCTAACACCATACAGGGATTAAGAGAAGAAGGAGCATCAAGTCCATTACTATTTATTATTTTCTTAGATATTATACTGAAGCAAATAAAAGATAAAATGAAGAAAGCAGACATTGGAAGCTACCAGTTGACCTAACTGAAATAGCAGCAGTCTAGGACATTTGGGCGCGGTCAATAGGGCGCAGAGACACTTGGGCGCGGGACACTAAGGCGCTTAAACACTTATGAGTATATTATAGGAGAATTATTGGACTCAAAGAAATTAGCATACTTATTATTATTATAACTAACAATCAATTTTCATATTTTTCTCTTTATTATAATATTATGCTATTGGAACTTTTTTATTATAGACTGGTTGACTCAACAATAGAGCAATCTTTTTGAGCCCGTGGTTCTCAGAATACAAGGTACAACCTTTTATTCCAAATAAGAAACCACTTTTTGAAACTTAACGAATAAACCTTGAAACACAAAATAAGAAAATTGAGAGGATATAAATAAATACTCTTTATTTTTTTCCAAATTTGAAAAACGATAAAAGTACAAGAAATCGTTCTTTGAAGGTATTTAGATATTTACAACCTCTGCACTTCACTTATAAGATCAATATGCTTCAAAATAGGCTCTGCATTCTGCAGATGTATATTAATAGAAATGATAATAACGTCTAATTTCTGCTGTAAATCATTTGAAATGTATTTTGATTGTAAAATCACTCTCTGTTTTCTAGTTAGTTGTAATTTCAGTTCATAATTTTGCATTTCTTTTAGACTGGTGTATCTTTATTGTTCGTACCTGTCACTTCATATATGTACTTTATGCTTGATTCCACTTTCAAGTTGCCCTTGTGGAGCACCAGTTAATTTTTTGGTGATATTCACAGTGGTGTCCACGCGCTCTACGTTTTGCCCCCAAATGGTTCTGCACCCTAATGGACTCGCGCCCACTTGTCCTCGCGCCCTTATGCCTTAACGGCGGCGCCCAAATGTCCGGATTCAAGAATAGCAGGGTGTGCAACGACGCAATTGGTTCGTAAGTTTTTCAGTAGACTTAATTTCTTCTTTATCTAATCTATCCTGAATCCAGAAAGGTAAACCAATTACAATATGATTGATACGGGAATGTAGTGTCGTCTCTTAAGTGCATAATCTAATAAAGACCTACGAATATATTTGAATGTGTATGCAGAATGAACAGATTTCCAACATTTATTACCATAGGTATCGAAAAAAAAAATTCTCATGCTTCCGGTAGCCGGATCATTGGTCACTTCGTTTAAAATATTTCACTCCTGGACTTTGAATTCGAAAACCGATCCCCGTCCCAGATAAATGTCCTCATCTTATTTGTTAATAATTTTATATCATTTGCTAATACAATAAATCCATTTTAGAGAGAAATCGGTTGTCTATCATTCAGAGCACTTTCATACTTATTAATCGGTTTTTGTCATAATTTGGAGAGGGAAAAAACACAAGTTTGCTCTTACATAGTTAATAAAGAAGTTAAGAGGAATAATTTTGAAAAGAGAGTAAAATCTATTCAAAAAATGTCAGATGGTACATCGCACGTATTTCCCTTGGACTTACAACACGCAGATCATCATGGAGCACTGTTTACTATGAGCATAATGAAAAATGCATGTAAAAGTTTATTAAAAGAAGGGAAATACTAAAATTTGACTATTTACCTACCTATGGAAATTACTAATTCGTATTTTGACAACGAGTTCAATGCTGTTTTTCAAGAGATATCTAGATAAAGAGATATTTACATCAGTTATCCAACCTTCAGCTAATGTTGAAATTGAACAAACGGACTTGTTGAAGTTGATAGAATCACGTTTTGAGACTAGTGAGGTAGATATTCCACAAGTCCAGAAATTATTTGTTTCATACAAATTTGAAGGAAAGAGAAATACAAATGAATGGTTGGAATTATTTGAAGAAGAATGCAAGCGTCAATAAATCACATCTGATGAAAAAAGAATACAAGTCTTGCGTTTATTTGTGGATGGAAACGCTCAGGAATGGTATGCCGCTACTTTGTTGAAATTCAAGATTTCAGGACTTTGGGCAGGTTGGAAAAAAAAATTCTTGATATTTATGGTGATAAATGTTGGAAATCTGTTCATTTTGCAAACACATTCAAATATATTCGTGGGTCTTTATTAGATTATGCATTTAGGAAGGAACGTTTGTTACTTGAAGCAAAGCCAGAGATGACAGGACATTCCCGTATCAATTATATTGTAAGTGGATTACCTTTCTGGATCCAGGATATATTAGATGAAGGAGAAATTAGGTCGACTGAAAAACTTATGAACTAATTGCGTCGTTATTAAGGGCCTATTGAGAAAAATAAGAGAAACTATATAAAATTGCCAGTGTCAACCAGTGCCAGCCTGAAGTTTGAAGGAATGAAGTCTGATTTCACAAAAATACAAGACAGAAAACCTTGTTCATTTTATACCTCTAAAGACACAGCCCATTTTCATTTGGTAGAACTGTGTCGGTGGAAATTGAAAGAAAAAACGGATGTTAATTGGTTGAAACAAGTGAGACAAGAGGTTACAGAAGATTCAAATTATCCAAAAAACTGGAATACACACCACTAATTCGCTTGAAAGTCATGTTAAATAATAATCAAAAAGTTACCGCGATTTATGATAGCGGGTCTAACATGACCATAGTAAATTCGAAACTTGTTAAAAATATTATAGAGAAGATGTTGGCAAGTAAACAAGTTTTCCATACGATTAGTGGGACGCAGCAAAGCTCGAATAGAATAAAATTGCAATTGAAAATTCATAATATCGAACATGAGATGATGTGTCACGAAATTAAAAATTACAAATTTTCGTATGACCTTTTGTTAGGTTTGGATGCTATTAGAATGTTTCAGTTAGTACAAAATGAGCAGTTACATGTATTACAGGATATAACCGAAAACTCCGAGTGTAGAGACTCGACCTCTACAACCAGTTGCGCTGGGAATGCCAGTGTATCTGAGCACGAAGAAAAATTTTGTTATTTATATTCTCAGTAATGGACTGATCTTCTGCAATTAATCACACAGTATGGTTATGCTTATGCAAAGAATAAATATGATGTGGGAAAGGTGAAAAATTATAACATATAAAGTTAATTGGAAATCGTTATTCCGCAAAGCCATATCGATGTTCTCTAGAACACTAGAAGGAAATTGATAATCAAATTACAAAATTATTGCAAGCTGATCTTACTGAAGATTCAAGTTTACCTTTCGCTGCACCAGTGACATTGGCATTAAAAAAAGAAGCTGGAAGAAGATCATGTCTATGTAATGATATGCGACAGTTAACTAAGATTTTAGTGCCAGAATCACAGCCGTATCCTCGTATTCAAGGCATTATCGTCAGAGCACGAGATTGTACTTGGTCTTCAGTAATAGATATCTATTCTACATTTTGGTCTTTTCTTATTCGGCACAAAGATCGCTATGAAACGGGATATGTTACTCAAAATGGTCATTATCAATCGGTTGAAAATTTCCCCGGCAATATTTCAAAGAGTCTTGTCCAATGTCTTATGTAAACGCAATCTTCAATTATTTTGCGTTAAGCATATCGATGATATTTAAATATATTCCAAGACGTTCAAAGAACATTTGAAATATCTAAGCTTGTTAATGATGACATTATATGCAGAAGGTTGAAATTTGAGAAATGTAATTCTGCACTATCATCTGTCCGATATTTAGGTCACACATTTGGAAGGATCATTGTTCAGTTCTATACAGATCATTTGATGGCTATTAGGAATTTTCCTTGTCCGGAAAATCAGAAAAATGTCAAACAATTTCTTGGGAAAATAAACTTCTATTACAAGTATATCATGGATAGTGCACAAACATTAGCCCCACCACATGCATTAACAAGTTCAAGAGTGGATTTTACGTGGTCAGCAGAATGTAAACAGGCATTCAAGCAGATTAAGGACGATTTATGTAGTAGCCCGATTCTAGCAATATTTGATCCTTAACGACCTACTTATGTCTTTACTGATGCATGTCAGTTAGGCGTTGAAGCAGTTTTGAAACAGACACAAGATAATGGTGAGTTATTGCTAGTAGCGTATTTTTCAAAAAATTTACTTCGGCACAAACTGAGAAGGAAGCTACCTATCTCGAGTGCCTTGCAATTGAAGAAACTCTATCATATTGGCAGCATTGGCTACTTGGAATACAGTTTTATGTAATTTCAGACCACAAACCATTAGAAAATATCCGCGTTAAGTCCCGTACAGACGAAGAATTAGGAGATCTGGTGTTTTATCTCTTACAATACACTTGCACACTTCGTTATGCCCCAGGAAAAACCAATACAGAAGTGGATGCACTATCAAGGAATCCTGTGTTGGAATGTTTTGAAAACACAGAAGATGTTCTACAAGCTGTAAATCTCGTTACAGGTCAGGATCTGAAACGAGATCAGACTGAATAAAATGACCTTCTAGTTTCGAATAAGAATACTTTTCGGAAGAATGACATTCTTTATAAGAGAGTCTGCAATCGAGAAGGAATATTTGTGCCACATGCTTTTGGGAAAAAGTTAATTGGGAAAGTTCATCTCTTCTATGGGCATATTGGAGTAGCACATATTGTCGCATATATTTGTACTTTCTATTATTTTAGGAAGATGGATGAGCTGATTGAAGAATTCCACGCTTCCTGTGAAACTTGCTAAAAGAATGAATCACGTCGAAGTCGAGAAATTGGTTTACTGTCTCAATTAGGACCAGCAAAAAGACCTTTTGAGATCGTGTCACTCGATACGATTGGAGGTTTTGCAGACAATAATTCGCAGAAAAAATATCTTCATCTTCTTGCCGACCACTTTTTCAGATATGCTTTTACCTATACATCATCAAGTCAGCAAGCAAAAGACTTTATTCGTTTACTCCAACCAATTGTTAATAAATATGAAGTCTGCCTCCTTTTTGCTGATCAATATGCTGGTACAGACTCCACAGAATTTAAAGATTTCATCCAACGTTGCAATATCACACTAGTTTTCATGGCAGTAGATTGTCCCTCATCTGATGAACTCAATCAAAGCTCAAATCAAACATCAGTGAACAGCATAAGATGTAAAGTTTTTGAGGAGCCCCGTCGAGCATGGTCTACACTAGCTTCAGAATGTGTTACTGAATATAACCGTACGATTTACAGTGCTACGAAGTCTGCCCCGGAATACATACTTTATGGCCATACCTCCTCTATTATACCAGATAAATCAACTTTTCTACTGGATATTGAGGCAGACCAAAAATAGACTTTCCTTAATTCTCAACAGCAGCACATGCAGAATAATAATTGGGTAGATCAACGGAAAAAATATTTTGCTTTTGAGATTAATGATCTGGTATATGTGGATAATAGAAATAAGCTAAATCGCAATAAGTTAGATCCAATCCGTTCTGGTACATTTTGTATTATTAGACGCATCACAAACTCCTTGTATCCTTAAGGTAGTGACAACATTTGTTTGGAGTTGTAAGGCTCACTGGATTGCAAGACTGTCAATATTTCATTATTTCTATAAAGTCATAATTTGTTATTTCATAATTTATAATATCTCACTCCTGAATTTTCACTTTGAAAATCGATTTCCTCTCCAGATGAATATCCTTATTTTATTTGTTGATAATTTTATATCGTTTGCTAATAAAATAAATCCTTCTTAGAGAGAAAACTGTTGTCTTGTAGCTCAATACTCCTTGAGAAGTTGCATCGCTTCTAACGTAGCTTTCCAGATCCTTTTTTCTGGAGGAAATCACTCTCCATCACAACTTCAAATATGTTTTATGTCTTCAGTCTCTAATTCCCGCTAATCTTGAGTCTTCTTGTACTTCTTTCATCCACGTCGATCTTGGTCTTCCCTCTCTTCTTTTGCTTCCAGGGCTCCACTGCATTATTGACTTGATTGTATCTTGCTCGCTGCCTCCCCATACATGTCCAAGCCATTCTATCCCTTGTTGTTTTATTTTTTTTACTATGTCTTCTACATTCAGTTCTCGTTCAATCTCGTGGTTCATTTTCCTTTCAGTTATTATCAATTGTTCTTTGTTCTTTTCTGTGATTGACATTGTTTCCGCTGTGTATGATGTCATTTGTCTTATTATGGTTCTATATACTCTTATTTTTGTAGTTACGATATAATTTTACTTTTCAGAAGTTTTGTGGTTGCATGGGAGGCTCTATTTGTTGCTGTTATTTTTTTCTCTCATCTCTATTTCTCTGTCTTCTTTGTTCGTTCACAATACTTCTGGATATTCAAATTCATCTATTTGCTCGTATTTGAACTCTCCCATATGAATTATATTTCTTTCTACTTTATCTCAAATTATCATTGTTTTGGTCTTCTCTTTGTTTATTTCTAGCCCTATTTCTTCTTCTTTACTTATTATTTCCTCCAGTACTTTTCTCATCACTCTTCTATTTTTTGCTACAATTGCTATGTCATCTGTGTATGCTATTATTTGTCCTCCTCTTGTTCTGAGGGGCCCCTCTAGTATATTTCTCATTGCGTGCTCTAAGGCTTAACTAAATAACGTGGCTGATAAGGCATCGTCTTGTCTCACTCCTTTATTTATTATTATGTGATCTGTTTCTCCTTTTTGAGTCCTAATGCTTATTTTAGTTCTTCTCATGGTCATAGCTATGGATATATCCGTTTAGAGCATCCCTGAATCCATTTTGACTAGTTTTGGCTTAATGTCGGTACGTATGTATGTGTGTATGTGCGTAACTTGCAAATCTCAGAATTCGTCAAACGTATAATGCTGAAATTTTGTATAAAAGACTGGTATAGGATTTAGGATCTTGATGTGCATCTCGCATTCAGGTTGCAATCGTCTTTACTGGAGTGCACTTCACCTGATACTTTTTTTGAATTTTTTGCAAAAATGATCAGCCGTAAGATACTGGAATTCAGTATTCGAAATTGATGTAGCATCCAAGGGATTATCTCCTATTTTCGTCCCAATCGACTAAGCCAAAAGTGCACTTCATATTACAGACTTTTCGAGCTTTTCTCATGAATTAAAAATAATTATTCGCAGAGTGATAAGATTTTGTACTAAGCACTTTTATAGCATTCAGTTGTACACCTTGCACTATGTTTGTGATCGGCTAAGCCGGGAGTGCAGTTCCCTCGAAACATTCTTGAATTTTCCGCATAAATCCAAAACGATCGGACGTAGAATATTAGAATACAGTATTCAAGATGATAGTTCTGTCTAGATGCTCAAATACTATTTTCATTGAGATCGACTAAGTCGAAAGTGCACTTTATTCGATGATCTTGCAATTTTGCGCATAAATTCAGAACTGTTGGGCGTAGAATCGTGGGAATCAGTATTTAGGAATGTTGTGACATAAGAATGATGACATAGCAATCGACTAGCCGTGGAATGATGAGATGTTGTGTTTGATTATATATATCCAATAATGTACAAGTAAGTCACGTGATGCCACGTCAGATTTTCATGATTAAAATTTGGAGCGAGGGGCAGCCACGCTTAATAATACAACTATTTCTACAACCTACTGTTTTACACATCAACATGATAGTTTTGGTATATTGTCAAATCGCTTCCGAATTCTACTCAAGCCAATTAATGCTAGCAATAAAGAAAATAGCTTAGAGCCTTTGTTTGTGTTCTTCTACACAGCGTTCTAGTAGCTACAAATGGTTAAAGTCACACAACTACTGATATAGAGAATGGTACAATGTGAATAATAACATAGAGATTAGAAAAACCTGCAAGAAGATCAACAAGTAGTAGTGTGGAAGTAAAAAGTAAATTTGAATAATATTTTAATTCCTCGGAAGGTGCCGCGTTCTTGAGCTTCAATTCATCCGAACATATCTTAATTATTTACCATGAAAATTAGTCTATTTTGACCTTACTATCATTTTCATGCTGAATACAACTAATATTCAAGCTGAAGTTGACCGTCAGGTCGAAACGAATTTATCGTTGTTATAAATAATTTGTGGAATAATCAAGTGTTCTCATTCATCCTATTGTTCAATCATTTTTATCAGGTGCCAATCATTCATCTCTTAAAATTATCAATTCTACAGATCACTTTTGGGTGATGAAAAATAATAGTTTCTTCTTTCTTTCTTGGAGTATAAATTTGTATATAGTTAGATAATATTAAAGCTAATAACCATGATTTCCTTTCAATGTGATGTGATTCCAAATGAATTAGGTGAGAGTAGAGTTATCAAAACTACGATTCAATTGTATGTATCATCAGTTTTGTTTAAGGCACGTTCTCTCGAGTCAGCTTTTCTTGAACGACTCTAGTTGATCAATAAAAGTTGTATACGACTTGACTCAAATTTTTTTACACATTTCAACATAAACTGACCAACAGTTCCAATTCCATAATGGCGCTGAATGAAGTTGTGCGTGAATCTGTACGATTAATTGTACATACATACATAAGCCGGTCCTCTTGTACCGTGAGGTGTCGAGGTTAATGTTTTTCTTTGGGCCTACGGTCTTGTATGAGGGCTTTCCATTTTTTTCTGTCCCAGCTTAACTGTTTGGCTGAGTTCCATGTCATTCCCGCCTTTTCCAAAATTTGCCCTGTGCTGTCATCCCACATTTTTCTTGGTCTGCCCACCCTATTTTTCCCGTACGCTCTGGCTTCCCACACTCTTTCAACTTGTTCTTCTTCAGTCATTCTTATCATATGTCCGAACCACATTAGTTTTCGATTTTCTAGGGTTGTCTCTGCTGAGCTAAGCCCTAATTCTTCTCTTATTACTGCATTCCTTATTTTATTCATTCTTGAAACTCCGTGTATTTTTCTTAGAAATTTCATTTCAGCTGCTTGTATTCGGTTCTTTTGTGCTTGTGTTAGTACTCAGTTCTCTCCTCCGTATAGTAGTACTGGTAGATACATTGTCTTATATACCGGTAGTTTAACATTTTTTAAAAATTTCTTTGTGATCTAGAAATTTCCGCTGAAGAGCGTAGTATAGTTTGTTTGCGGCCTATATTCTTTTATTTAGCTCATCCTCCACATTTCCTTTATTGTTCGTTGTACTGTCCAAGTATTTGTATGTTTTGACTTGTTCTATAGCCGTGTTATTTGCTTTGAGACTTACGTTTTTTTCGCTATTACTTATCACCATAGTTTTAGATTCCTCTGGATTAAGCAGCAGATTTTGTTCTGTAAGTACTTCTACCTACATGTTCGGGTTTTTCTGTAGATTTTCCTCTGAGTTAGCGAACAGTATTACGTCGTCTGCAAACGCGCATGCTTCTGTGGATACTGGCTGAAGATTTCTGTACCCAATGATAAATTTATCCATTTTTTTTGTGGCAAACTTCAATAACAATATTCATCACACAAAGAAATAGGAGTGAGCTTAGAGCGCTTCCTTATCGTACCCCTGATGTGGTAAAATTCTTGGACATTCTGTTCCAAGTTCTGATATTGTTATTTGTTTGTTTGTAAATATTTTGTATAGCCTCTATCAATTTTTCCTCGACTTGCAGCACCCTAAGGCTTTCCCATATTTTATTCCTGTCTACCATGTCAAAAGCTTTCTTCATGTCTATGGAGCAAACATACACATCTTTGTTTTTAATGAGCCTTTTTTCTACTATTTGCTGTACTGTGAATGAATGGTCCTGTACACTATGGTTAGGCCTGAATCCGCTTTGAACACTTGACAGGCGCTCTTCTACTTGGACTCGTATCTTTTTTTCTAGGATGCTCTAATAGATTTTAAAAGCTACACATAAAAAAGTAATACCTCGATAGTTCGAGCTATCTTTCGTATCTCCACTTTTATATATTGGCACAATCGTTCCTATTTTCCACTCTTCTGTTTATGACATTCATTAATATTTTTAGCAGCTCTATTTTCCCTGTCTCTTCCATGTATTTTATTAGTTCGGGATTTATTTCGTCTGAACAAGCGCTTTTGCTATTTTGATTCTCATAATTGCATCTTCTAGTTCATTTATCGTTACGAAATCTTCGGTAATAATATTTCTTGGATTAGTTGTTAGTTGCGTATCTTCATTATCGTCAATATTGTCACTTTCACAGAGTAGTTCTCCGAAGTATTCTTTCCATCGTTTAATCATTTCCTCATCCTTCATTATTATGTTTCCTTCTCTTGTTTCAATTTGTTGTAATTTATATTCTGACTTCTTTTTGAAATTTATTATTACTCTGCCAAATTCTTTCCATGCTTTTTGTTTTGCCTCCAAGACTACTATTTTGGCTTTATCTCTAAATTCTCTGTAGATCTGGTAGTTCTCTGCGTTCTTGCTCTGTGAATATTTTTCCCATGCGTTCTTCTTCTCTTTTATCGCTTGTTTCACTTCGCTATTTCACCAACTAGTCCTTTTCATATTTTGATTTGCTCTATTGGTTCCACATATTTTTTTAGCCGCTGTTAGTAAAGCGTTCTTGAGACTTTTCCATTTATCATTGATATTCATGTCAAGACTTGCTGAATTTTTATCTAATTCTTCTGTTACTAGATTTTGGTACCCTTTTCTAGCTTTACTGTTCCTTAATTTATATACTTTAATTTTCTCTTTATTATTACATCCAAGCCTTTTTCCTTCTGTTTTCCTCAATTTGCTATTTTCCTTGATCGCAGTCTCCACTAGAAAATGGTCGCTACCAATTTCGTAACCTCTTTTTACTCTGGTATCACAAATCTCTGTCCTGTTATCTTTTTCTACGATTACATAATCAATTATCAATTTTTCTTTTCTGCTTTCCATTACCCTCGTTTATTTATATATGTCTTTGTGCTTGAAGTGGGTATAAGTAATTATTAGATTGTTGTCCATGCATATTTCTAGTAATTTCCCACCATTTATATCTATTTTCTCTTCCCCATTTGGACCTATAACTCCTTCCCCTTTTTCCGTCTCATTTCCTACTCTACTATTGAAATCTCCGGGTAGAATCAATTTTCCTTTACTTTTTTCATTCGATTCCTGCAAATCGTTCAAAAATTCATCTTTTTCTACTTTTTTTTTGTTTTCATCTGGTCCATATATTACTATATATGTTATATTTTCTTGTTGTCTTATCGATCCAATTTCAAGTATGCTTTCGCTTATTCTTCTCCAGTTTTCAATTTTTTTTTGACTCTTTATTCTAAGACATGCTACTCCTGCTCGCGCTCTATCATTTTCTTCCACCCCTCCATAAATTAGCCAGTAACTATTATCAAATAATTTTAATCCTTTTCCTTCAAGTTTTGTTTCTGTGATAGCTAGGATTTCTATTTTTGCCTCTTCAAGATGTACTATTAGCTCGTTTTCTTTACAATTTAGCCGTCTTACGATTCAAACTCCTATTTTCCATCGTTCGTCTTTCTTCTTTGTAGATGTCGATTTTCCTTTATTCATATCCGTTTCATTTGCTAAGATCATCATATTGTCGTTATCAGAATTTCTCTCCAGTTTTTTGTCGTTTTGTTTTTATCATAAACTGCTTCTACCTCGGGATCGATTAATAATTTTTCCTGATCGTCCGAGCTATGGCATTTTCCATTTATTATAAGTTGTTTATATTCAATTTTGACCTCGTTGCCTTCAGGTTTTTCCTCTCTTGCTTTGTGTAATGAAATATTTTGAATTCTCCTTTCTTCAGGAGTAAGTTCATTCTTTATATAGAAATGTTTTCATTGCAGTCTATTTTTGACACGCATTATCTCTTGTTTTTCTGTTCTGCTTCCAGTTTCAGCTATTACAAAATTTTTCCCGCTTCTTGGTTCAATAATATTCGCCTCTGTAACTCGTACATTTACTTTTAAATTATTCTTAATAAAGCTTTCAATGTATTCTACTGGGTTCCCATTATGTGAATTTAACGCTTTTATAACTATGTTATTTGCTCTTGATCTTTTATCTTGTAGTTTCAGTTTTTTCTCTAGTTCTTCTATTCTGTTATTTAATTTTTCTTTTTCTTTCTGCCATTCAGTTTCTTTTCCCATCATCTCTTTTCGAATATTTTCTATACTTATATTGTTTTTCTGAATATCCTCTTCTAGTTCATTCTTGTTTTTTTTTTGCATTTCGTTTTTAATATCAGCTGTCATCTGCGCCAATCATAGTTTAATCTCATCTATGATTAATGCCTTATTCATTTGAAAACTTTTCGCCGGCGGCCTCCTTGTCTTCATGCTTCTTATAAAAGCGTCTTTTTCTACACTTACTTCTCTTTTTCTATTTCCAGAATCTGAATCAGATCCTACAGAACTATTTCTGTCCGCACTCATACCATTCCCGTTATACTGTTTGCCTGACCAACGGCGTTATCAGGTGACGATCTACTGAATTTACTGAGCCCGTTCCGGAATTCAGGACTGCGCACGCACTTTTATTCAAGAACAATTGTTTTGCCTTACCTTTTGCTGTCTCTTGATTTAATTATAACACAGATCTTTCAAAATAACCAAATCAAATCGTAGATAACACTTACAGAAAACAGTTACAATTAGCTAGTTATTTTTATTCACTTCCTAGTTGATTTAGCGTAATAAATTTCGATATACGAAGAAAATTATTGACGTTAGACAACCGTGACTTTCACACTTATGTTAAAAATTGATTGATTAATTGTAGTTTTGTTAAAAGATCAACTACAGAAATAATTTTGTTGTCTAAAAATAAATCCATTTTCCTAACAATAGAACTCAAAGCATTATCTAGTGCATCTCTATCATATTTATCCGTTCAATAATTTCAAAACAATAACTGCCAAGAGATAATCTTATCATAGCACTTTCAGATCTCTGGAGACAGTTTTTTCTTTTCAATTTAAGATATTATTTCTGAGATCAATCACCTGCGTCACTTTCAAGCGTACTAGATAGTCGTGGAGAGTTAAGTTTCAAGATAAGTTTCAACTAGAAAGCAATTTAGTCTATCAAGTTGTTCAAGTGCTTGGAATTGTGTGGTTTTTGTTTTGCGTAATGGTGAGTAGAGTAGCTATAGGCTTTTATTTGTATTGTAACGTGCGAGAGTGTGGAGGCTAATAAAAGTAGAGTAGGCTTAGACTTGATCACGCCTGGGCGGAGCCTTTTGTCCTCCCTGCATCGCGCCGCACCGCATCACATTACTCCTCCCAATGGAAGTCTCCAGCAATATTGCAGAAATATGGTAGAACATTCGAGAAGAGGATATTTCCATACATAAACGCAAGCAAACAATTTGAGAATTGTGTAATGGTGATTCTAAAGCAGTAATATCAACCAGTAAAGTGAACAGTGTATATAAATAGTTGAATATGAATATCTGCGACTTTGTTTAAGTTGGTGTCAAGTGATAAATGAATGAGACAGTGTTGTTAGTAATATCCAGAAGAATTCAACTTTTATTTCAATTATAAACTATTTCTCTGAGCGATAGACATTACAATGGTGTCAAGTGCGGGGTTGTTATGAACAATAAAGTATTTTGTTGCTTTGTAAAATTGGAAAATGGCGTCCAAGAAGATGTTGAGAGATTTGAAGATCGCAGAATCAGAATATCAATTAGAAGAGCGGGTTTTGGAAACCAGTGGCCGCAAACAAGTTCTAATAGAACGACTGCGAGAAGCTATGACTGAAGAGGGTGGAGATCCTGATTCATATTTGCTTGAGGCTCAACTTTCTGTAGCCGATTTGGCTATAAATTTAGAATCAAAATTAAAAGAAAATTGTTCAAGTTTGGAAGAGCATTGGGAATTAAAATTGAGAGAAAATTCCAGGAGTTTGAAAGAAGATTCATAAGAAAAATTAGAAGAAAATTCCACGAACTTGAAAGAAGAACTGCATGGAAAGATGGAGGAAAATACAAAGAAAGTTGAACAGCAACTGGAAAAATTTGGAGCAAATTCAAAGGTATAGGAGGGAGTATTTAAAGATAATTGTAGAATGTTAGAAGAAGAGTTAAATACAAAATTGGATTTGAAATTGGATGAAAAAATGAAGATTTTTGCAGAAAAAATCAAATTTGGTGTTTCATCTCTGAAAAAGCTTCAAATGCTGAGATAATTGAATTATCCACACCAATTCTCGACTCAACTACAAAAATGCATGTCAAACCTCCAGCCTTTAATAGTCAAACATTTTGGATTAGTTACCATAAACAATTCGAAGCCGCTGCTAAGGCTAATGGCTAGAAAGATACTGAGAAAGTTTCAGCGCTTACAGTTGCTCTCAGAGGAGATGCGGTAGATATTTTACAGGATATTCCACCAGATGAAGACAACAATTATAGAAAATTGATCTAAAATGGAACCTAACTGTGACAAACTTTCGAAAGAATTAACGACCTTAATACTATCCAAGAGTCAAAAATTAAGTGATCAGCAACATGCAGAAGCTGAATATTGGATACGCCGATTCCAAGAGGTGTTTGAAACCAGTGAGAGGCGTAAAGGAAGACCGAATATTATTGATCACAAAATTGATACCGGCAACGCACGACCAATTTGTCAAGCACCGCGACGACTCCTGTTTGCAAAAAGAGAGGACGCTGAAGCTATCATTCAAGACATGGAGCAAGACGGCATCATTGAACTTTCGATCAGTTCATGGGTCTCTTCGGTGGTACTTGAGAAGAACAAAGATGGGTCTCCACGATTTTGTGTCGAATATCTCCAGCTGAATAACGTTACCAAGAAGGACAGTTATCCTTTATCTTGGATACCCTGGCAGGATCAAAGATCTTCTTGACCCTAGATCTCAAGAGTGGATATTGGCAAGTAGCGATGGAAGAGAAAGACCAAGAAAAAACTGCATTTACCATCAGCAGTAAATTGTGGTAATTCACGGTCATGCCATTTGGCCTATGTAATGGTCCTACTACCTTCGAGCGACTTATGGAGACCGTACTCAAAGGATTAGCGGAGAAAACTTGCTTAGTATACCTGGACGATATAATTGTGATGGAAAAATCATTTGAAGACCATTTGAAGAATCTTGAACAGGTATTTGACCATTTGAAAAAAGCAGGTTTGAAACTCAGTCCAAAGAAATGCAACCTATTTCAAAAACGGTCTATACTTTTTTGGACATGTAGTCTCCGGAAAAGACGTAGCAGTTGATGTACAGAAGATCAGGACAATTCAAGAATGGACGGTACTTGCGGATAAACATCAGCTGCGTAGTTTCCTCGGGCTTTGTACCTATCACATTAGATTTGTCTAAGGAATTAAGGATCCGCCAAAATTCCAAACCACTGACCAGATTGACGGAAAATAATCGCAGATAGAGCTGGGATGTAGACTGACAGGTCGCCTTCGAGTGACTGAAACTACTTCTAGTCAAAGCACCGATTCTGAGTTACCCGAAGACGGAAGGACGTTTCATTTTTGACACAGAAGCCAGCGACGTCGGTATTAGGGAAGTCCTGTACCAATTCCAGGAGGCTCGAGAAAGAGTCATGGGGTACTTCAGTAAAGGTTTTGTCGAAGCCACAAGAAACTACTGTGTCACCAGACGGGAATCGCTAGCAGTAGTGAAGTCCATCGAGCATTTCTACAAATATTTGTATGGCAAGGAGTTCCTGTTAAGAACTGACCACCTTGCTCTGAGATAGCTACTACAGTTCAAGAACCCTGAAGGTCAGGTCGCTCTTCAGATTGAAGGACTTCTTCAACATAGAACATCGAGCCGATACAGCACATAAGAATGCTGATGCTTTATCAAGACGACTATATCCAAATGATTGTCATCATGGTTGAAGCGAAGGCATTCAAGATAACTGTAATTGACGATGCTTGGCAATCACAAGAAGTAGGAAAGGATATAGATGACGACACGGAATTACGAACTATTCAGGAATAGATAAGGAAAGGAATCATACCGACATGGCAAGAGGTAGCATCGTATTCCCCGGCGGTAAAATCATACTGGGTGCGATAAGATTCCATAATCCTGGATGAGGGCGTCTTGAAGCGTGTCCTGAAGGATTCGGATGAAACCAAAAAAAAAGATCATCTCTATGGAGGTAGTGGAGGACATCTTGGGGTAACGAAGACTTTTCAGAGAGTGAGTGAACGGTTTTATTGGCTAAACTGCAAAGAAGACGTTAGGGAATGGTGCAGGGAATGCACTACGTGCGCTCCAAGCAACGGACCGCAGGAACGATCAAGAGCTCCCATGCGACAGTATAATGTCGGTAGTCCATTCGAGAGGATAGCCATTAACGTAGCAGGACCATTCCTCGAATCAGACGTCGGAAATAAATACGTTGTTATCGTCATAGACTATCTCAGCGAATGGATGGAAGCATATGCCCTTCCTAATCAGGAGGCCGCTACCATTGCAGACGTCCTAATGAAGAACTGGATCTATCGTTTTGGCGTACCCTTGGAGCCATTCTGACCAGGGAAGAAACTTTGAGTCTATACTTTTTCAGGGAATATGCGAAATACTGAACATTCGCAAATTCAGAATTTCTGCATTACATCCGCAGTCTAATGGAATGATGGATCGGATGAATAAGTCTATTTACAGACACCTGATCAAAGTTATCTCTAGTCACCAGAGAGACTGGGACAAATATCTCCATCTGTTTCTTTTGGTCTAACGCGCATCCGTACATGGAATAACCTGACAGACTCCAGCAAAAATTATTTTTGGACGAGAACTTCGGCTACCATGCGACCTAAAGTTCGGCTGCAAACCAGGAGAAGATCTGGCTGGCACAGATTATGTCATCAATTCACGGCGTCAGATGGACGATATCCACTCCTGAGTCCGAATTAATATCCAAAATGCCCGCGTCCGCATGAAAGAAACCTATGATGTCAAGGCGCAAGATGGGAGTTTTCAAGCAGGAGACTCGGTGTGGCCTCATAACCCCGGGCGACGACGTTGCTTGTCTCCAAAATTCACAGATATCTTGAGAGGGGTCTCACGAAGTAATCAGAAGGATAAATGACATGATCTATGAAATCAGATGCAACTCAAGGAGCAATCCAAGAGTGGTGCACTTCAAGCACCATTTGCGGGAGACCACAATGAAGACGCTGATGATGCACGTGCTCGCAAGATTCACGCACAAAGAGATCCATTTGACGAGTCTATGAAGACCTATTCTTGTGGACGACGGGCTCGATTTGGAATAACTTTTGAAGTGCAGCAAGATTTTTCAGAGCTCCGGCCGATTACTCCTTGGCCCATTGCGTGTCACAAGATTTGAAGATGTCTAGAGAGATAGCAGCAGTTTTCAAGAAAAAGTTTGGCAGGCCAGAGCTCCAGAAGCCTACAGTAGGGAAGGCCATCTGTCTAAGGGACAATACGACAACTAAAGAATGTTATATTTACCACCTAGTAACGAAAGACAAATTTCATCACAAACCATCCAACCGTTCCATGTGGGGGACGCTGCAAGACATGCGAGGCCATCTAATGCAGAACGACATCCCGAAACTGGCAATACCAAAGTTAGGCTGCGGTCTGGATGGATTAGATTGAAAGATCGTTCGAAATATGATAGAGGCTATACTCCAGACCAGCGGAATTCAAATATTGGTATGCTGTCTCCACCCAGCGGGCCCGATCGAACCAAAAACTGTCGACTGCTACTTTCATCAAACTACTGGTTGCACCAAGGGCAGCAAGTGTCGATTCCGGCATAGACATGAAGATGTGATAAATAAATAATAAAGTGTTGTTAGTGGTATCCGAAAGAATAAGACTTTTATCACATTTTGAATAATTGAATAATGACTTTCATTCTGATTATGAACTATTTCTTTATCAATGTAATAATTTTCCTTGTGTTGTTGTTTGGTCGTAGCTCGTGTGAGAGAGCTAGTCAGGAGCACGACTCGCGCAAATTTTCCATTGGACGCTATAAAGTAGGGGCAGAGGGTTTTACCCTAAGTTACTCCTGACAGGTCCCAACATGTCCATACCATAGTGAATTCATATTGTAGTGGATCAGTCAATTTCACTTGGTTGTAATGGACAGAAGCCTCCCTATAGTCTTACTATACAGAAGGTCTGAGCTTACTTACTAGATGATTTGATTAACAAATTCAATTAACAAGAATAGAATAGAATAATTATCCATTCACTCAAAAAAAAGCCTCACCCTCTGAGTCTGAGTAAAATAAATATATGTTGTGAAAGCAAAAATTCAAAATCAAATTCAGTAACCATATAATCATGAACAAAGCTATTGTATCTATACCGTGGTGACTGACAGACATGAAATAAGTGGAGCAAAATCTTCCCGCCCGCGCGCTTTTCATTCAAACCTTTTTACATTTTGATTTATTTCGCCTTTTTGGAAAGAATTTTACATTAATTCCATGAAACGGTCAGAACCTTCATTCTTTCTAGTCAACGCTAAATATTTTCAAGGGGGCGTCCCCCTCCTCAAATCCGCGCCTGTGTCGTAAGAGAATCTTTCGTTTGATTGCAAAGGTTTCCCGACATTATTCCTGCAGATCTCCATTTAAAAACTTAAAATACTAATCATTGCATGCTTATATATTCACAAAGTTTGAATTTTTTTTTTCAGCAACAAAACTTGTTTTGAAATGTATTCTGATTTTCAAACTCGCAAAAAACAATTCGCATATACCTACTATCAGGAATATAAAATATATTGATTGGCTCCTTGAGTTATTGAATTTAATATATTTAACTACCTGAAGATACTGAATCTTGTAATAATCTTAAACTATTTCTTATCAACCCTACAGTGCACATGTAGACCTGACAGGCCCCAATGAACTAACTATTATTCATTCAATAAGGCACCGATTGATTTAATATTCTGAATTTTGGGTTCTTTCCTATAATTCTAGAATACATCGACACATGCACAGAATATTTGAGAAAGTTGGACATATTCCTGATAAATGAGCCTTGGATCTGACAGGCCCCATGTGTTCATTGAGGTTAGTATTTTTTTTCTCATGTATAAGTCTCATATGAGCCTGTACTCTCTTCTCGATTATAAGGAGAAATCGTTATTCATACGAGAAATACAATAATTGTACCTTTCTACAACATTGCTATTATATTTGTTCAGGTTGTTCCGAAACTAACGAAAATAAGAACGATAAAAATGACTCATGGTTATTTAGAGAAGATATTGGTTGATAAATGTGTTTAATGTTATGAGTTCTACTTCCTTGACGAAAATAAAGTATTCAGAATTCCGAAATTTGTTATTCTGCAGAAATACATCTGCATTCCACATAATCTCAGATTTGGAGCTAGGAGCCTGTGAGGCTCAAGGTGTGCACTGGTGTGATCTTAGTTCACGTATGCACTGTGAGATTGAATTGAAATCGTACTTATTGAGACATACTCATGATTTAAACAAGTTTTATGAGTAATTGGTATTATCACTTGGTTCCTTTTTTTTCCCACACAGAGTTCATTTGGTATTTATCGGGATACATATGAAGCTTCGTCATTATAAAAATTATTGTGCACATTTTAATAATGATGATTTCGATACTTGTATGTTACAGACCATGTATGGAATCAGACCATATGTATATAGACTAGGTCCTATGTATACAGCCTAAATGGAACAGATCGTATGTAAATGACATGATATTTTATATACGGACAAGACCATTCACTTACGGACTATTGCGATTCAGACTGTATGTTAAATACCAGTGTCGAAAGAGTCTTGGGTGATGTTCATATATTTCCATCCACATCAATTGTTACACATGAACACTCAGTTATAGATCGGCCTAACATGAGGAGTTCAATGAACCCTTCTTGACTGTTCAGCCTATAATCATTGTTATACGATCACTATATAGACTGGATTTCAGTCCAACATGAAAGTAATTTGGAAATACTATAGTTGTTTAGGACTGAGTAAATGTCCGGTCAATATTTTGACAATTAAAATAGTCTCAAAAGACATGAAGGTCTCTAAGTCTCGCAATGATATATGATCACGTTACAGATGGACCGTATATAAATGAACTAATTCAATTGAAAACGGACTACTCATTTCATTGAAGGACAATTTTCTTGCGCATATGGACTGATATCTTCAGTCTATTAACATATAGACTAGTCCATCTATATACGGCTCATGATAAGGTCGGTAACATATACATGTCTATGAACTAAAGATATTATGAAGGAAAAAACTTTTCAGAACTCATTTTTAAATAAATATGTTTTATTGGGTTTAAGTTCTGTAATTTATTAGAAACACAACGTTTCAACTGCAAAGTGCTGCCTTTTTCAAGTGAAAAGAAATATAAATATAAATAAACAAAATTGTCAAGACAACAAAAATAAAAATAAAAGTACAAATCATAACTAGATTAATTTAAAATATATTAACTCCTAGGATCGTAGAGCTCTGCCTGTAATTGATGATTCAATATCCACAGGTCTTCAGGAGATAATAATGAAGGTCTAAATAGGGAAATTGTCAACTCCTTGTGGTTCTAGGTCAATCTGGCTCTACTCTTTTTGGTTTGGCGCATAACTGAACCATCCACAAATCTTCAGGAGGTGGTGATGAAGTAACTCTTGCAAGTAGATTCGTAGATACAAATAACTTGAAATTATGAACAAATGATTGGTAGCCATGATCGATTAAGTTCATAACCAGTATTCAAATTCAAATTATTCGGTGATTTTTTAGTTTCAATTGCTTCTCTTATAAGCCTCTTGAACCAATTGTTCTCTTTAGCCAGAAGCTTCGTATTATTGAAGTCAATGCCATGTAATTCTTGAATAGCTTGCTCAGCCACAGCAGATTTTTCTGGATGGTTCAATCTTATATGACGAGAATGCTCTTTCAATCTTGTTTCTACAGTCCTCTTGGTTTGTCCAATATATACTTTGCCACATTGACAAGGAATCTTGTATATACCTGGATACTGTAGAGGAAATCTGTCTTTAACATTACCAATAAGATTTCGAATTTTCAAACTGGAAGTGTATGAAATTTTAATGTCATATTTATGTAAAAGCCTTCCAATTTTATCTGTTATATTGGCTACGTAAGGTAATGTAACAAATATTTTCTTATTATTTGGATCTTGAACAGGTGGCGTAGAATTCTTCTGTCTGAGTGCTTTCTTAATCTGTGTTCTATTATATCCATTCTTCAAGAAAACATCATCCAAAAATTTGATTTCATCAGGAAGTTTACTTGGATGACATAATGAAGAGGCTCTCTGATATAAAGTTTTAATAGTACAAAATTTCTGAGCAGGATGGTGATTTGATGACTGATGTAAATATTGATTTGTATGGGTCGGCTTCCTATATACAGAATGGATAAGTTTTCCATTACCTTGTTTCTCTAGGTAAACGTCCAGAAAAGGAAGACAGTTATTTTCTTCAACTTCAATACTGAATTTAATGTTCCTATGTTGCATGTTAAGATGATCCAAAAAAACATTCAATTCATCTCTACCATGAGGCCAAACAGCAAAGACATCATCAACGTAACGAAGCCAGACAGTAGGTTTCTTCATAGCAGTGTTTAAAGCTTTTTGTTCAAAATTCTCCATGTAAAAATTAGCGATAGAAGGAGAAATAGCCAGATTGACCTAGAACCACAAGGAGTTGACAATTTCCCTATTTAGACCTTCATTATTATCTCCTGAAGACCTGTGGATATTGAATCATCAATTACAGGCAGAGCTCTACGATCCTAGGAGTTAATATATTCTAAATTAATCTAGTTATGATTTGTACTTTTATTTTTATTTTTGTTGTCTTGACAATTTTGTTTATTTATATTTATATTTCTTTTCACTTGAAAAAGGCAGCACTTTGCTGTTGAAACGTTGTGTTTCTAATAAATTACAGAACTTAAACCCAATAAAACATATTTATTTAAAGATATTATTATCAATGATAATAAGAAATAGACATTTTCAACGATTCAAAAAACAAACAGCAACGTAATTCGAGGTAGAATGCTTTTTCTTGCATTTTTTTTTACAATAGATTCAGTCGTTTTGACAGTGGGGATGATTTTCAGTGTGAATTAGGTCTGTAAGTTTGTGCCTTGGTATGTAATTCTTCATGATATGAGCCGCAGACAATTGGAAAACTGTGAAATCATAGAGTATTTTTGAATAAGTACTCGAACATACAAATTCAATTAGTCTTTCTCTCTTGTAGATGAAAGTTTTATAACCAAAATGTACGAGAAATCAGATGAAATTTGAAATTTGATTCTCTTCAAATTTAGTCGCAAGCGGATACATGTGAGCGACATTTCTCACTTCAAAAAAAACTTAGCTGGCTTTGCTTGCTCCACTCAGAGATGTTCGTCATCCCGATAACTAATTGCGATCAATATACAATTGTTCTTTCACCTTCGAAATTTATTTGTATTGATGTAATCTACAATATGCTCAAACACTTATTGATAGTGGAAGTATCGTTCTTCACTGCCGAAAAGCAAGAAAAAATTTGATAGGGGGAGGGTACTATGATTGTATGCTATGAGTATTTCCATCAACGAGAAACTTTCAACTCTGACTTGAGCTTAATCCAACACAAAATATCTTCATCTACACCGGATCACTTAATTGCCGCATGGGTTGCAATACAGGTGTTTTTGTGGTTATTACAGAGTATTGAAAAAAATTATTACTTGACGATTTTCCAGAGAATGTTACTAGCAAACTAGTAAGAAGATTGAACGAATTAGAACAGTTATCCCACTATCACAATCTTTACGTTGAAAAAGCACACCTAACAGGTGCGTAGGCACCTGTTATGGACCGTGTGGATATCAATCGGAGTCGATATTTTGGAAAACTAATACAAATCCGTCTAATTTCATATCTCCGCTATTCAAAATCTTCATTAAGATGAATTCATAAATCACCCAGAGAAATTCTGTTTCATGCTCTTCGAGAATCAATCCTTTTTTATAGTTGATTTTTTCTATTTTCATACGTCATTCTTGATGTGGTCAATATTTAGCTTACGTATTAGGTGAATCTGCTCCAATTTTTTATCCATTGTCCTTCAATATTTTGGAATTCCACGTGCCACACTTTACAGAATTCACTCATATTCAGCTTATCGTTCAAGATTTACATGAAGCAAGATTAATTTTTTTCAAGTAGATATACAAAGGAGCAGCGTGTGCTGTATGAAATGATTCAAAATGCTCGAACTCATCTCATTGAACGGATTCAAACAGGCTCCCTCAGCTTATAACGCGGAGCAAAAAAGTCGCGGACAGTGTGCATACCCTTTTCAGAATTTCCCTGTCTAGTTTGTTTTTGCTTGTTGTGCTCTGTCGCATGAAATTCGTCACATATTGGGTCCAATCGAAAGTTTCTCAACACTATTCTACATAAAAGTGACTCTTAATTCTCGAATATATATTAATATATATATATATATATATATATATATATATATATATATATGTATATACAGGATGTTGAACTTCTCTTATGGCATATACATTTCGATATGCTGAATCACAATCAAGAAGAATTTTCTCTAAAACTCACAAAATTATGGAGGTGCTTTAAGAAGAATACATTTTTATTATCACTGGTCCACACAAAATTATCAATGAAGCTGATAAATGAGTATTTCAATCACATGATTATTGGAGGATGGTAAGGTTTCAACAAAAAATTGAAAAAGTCTTGTCTGCACTATTCTATTTCAGCTTGAATTGCTGACCGGTTTCTATTCTTTGAAGAATCATCATCAGAGCCGGTTAGACTACAAAGAAACAGAAAAAAAAAAACGATCACATACAAATTCTTTGTAGATCTACAGCAATGCACAAAAATCACCTAAAATAATAATCAGATATTCAAAAAACACTTACACTTTACAACTACAGAAGAAAAATTACGTCGACTAGACATATATAAGAAAAAACAACTATGTAAAAACTGTATCAAAATATGTTTCATGATGTATGAAAATTTTTTATATCTGAGCCTTGAATACGCACGACTGTGCCAGAAAATTTTTTGAAAAACATGATTATACTGGAGGAGGATGGGGAAATCCTGTCGCAGCGCCAAAATTCACTCAAATATCCAGAAGTGCGCTATTTTTCCAATTCAACTGTTCATTCAAATTGAGCGCTCTGTTTGCTGCAATTGATCACTTTATCTCTAAGTTTTCTAAAAAGTCAATTGCTTTTCCATTGTTCTTAATGTGTAATATTTCTACGTTGTTATCAATGTTGAAATCATGTATTGTATCTAATATATGCTCTGCAAGACTAGATTTGTTGTTATTATTTTTGATACAGCGCACATGTTCCTTCACCCTAGTGACAAATTGCCGCCCAGTCTTCCCAACATAATTGCTGCCGCATGCGCAACTCAACCGATAGACCCCCGACTTCTCAAGCTGTGGCGTCCTGTCAATTTTTGTACACAACTCTCTACCAAGGCATGTCATCGATTTGAACACAAGGTCAATATTATATTGTTTGAATATTTCTCTTATTTTATAATCTATATTTCCTAAAAAGGGTAAGCTGATACGCAAAGGTGGGTTTGTTTCAATGTTTAAACTGTTATAAGCTGTTATTAAGAGATTGTTTTGTTTATTTTTGTGTATTAGGTTATCAACAGTGTTTGGATAAGAATTATTTGCCATGGCCATTTGTTTCAGAATTTTAGTATTATTTCCGATATCTGAGACATTAAAGTCGTACGACAACATTCTATGAATGTGTGACTTGAAAACTGCCAACTTGTGTTTCTTGCAATAATTGGAAATATTGTTAATTGAGTCTATGGTTTGAGTTGGCTTGCGGTAGATATTAAAATTAAAACCATGTTGTGATATAATAATTCTAAGATCCAAAAAGTTTATTTGTTCATTTACTTCTGTCTCTAAGGTAAAAGATATGTTGTTATGTAAGAGATTTGATGCTGTATGAAATATTCCTAGTTCTTCCATAGTGCCCATCCAAAGAGCCAGAACATCATCAACGTAACGATACCAGAATTTAACATTGGTAACTGGAATTGTAGAATTATTAAAAAGTTCATGTTCAAAATGTCTCATGAAAATTTTTGCCAAAGTGCCAGACAGAGGGGCACCCATGGGTAAGCCTTCACTTTATTCATAAAATTTGTTATTGAATATAAAAAGTTTTGTTTTAGACAATGCTGAATTAGAACAAAAAGACTGTTACACATATCATTGGACCAGTATGATTTACTGATTATTTCGCTGACAAGATTCTCCGTTTTCTTAACTGGTACATTGGTGAAAAGATTGGCAACATTAGAAGAAACCAAGATAATGTTTTGTGCATCATTATGGTGTTGTCTCAACTTTTCTATCAGCTCAGAAGTGTTTTTAATTGAGTGAGGTGAATGGGTGTCAAAATTAGTTGTTAAAACTTCATTCAATCCTTTCGCCAAATTGTGTGTAGGTGAATTTACAAAAGATACTTATAGTCGAATTGGAACACCAACCTTATGTAGTTTAGGCAAACCATATAATATTGGTGTTCTGGGATTCATTGGTGGCGTTTTACTGATATTGTAGAAATTGAGAAAGTCCATATGATCCTTTATAAGTGCTCTAGTTTTAGTGTTAAAAGCGTTCAAAGGATTGTTTTTGAGTGATTTGAAATTATTTTCATTAAGAAATGATTCAACTTTGTCAACATAATCAGGTTTGCTTAAAATTGTAACACAATTACCTTTGTCTGCTTTAGTTGTTATTATTATCAAGTCGTTTAGTCTTAGTTTTCGTTTGATGGTTTTCAATGTTTTAATCTCTGAATTATTTGAATTGATATTATCAGTCGCAATATTTGTTCTTTTGTAGTTGTTTAGAGTGTGTGTCAAATCTAATAAAACATTATTGTCTTTAATAAATAGACTTTTTTGGTTTTAATTCTAATTCATCATTTTTTCTGATGAAGACTCTCGGTTAGAGAGTCGAAACGTAAAAATGAAATTAAATATACAGAATTAAAACCAAAAAAGTCTATTATGATATAATTCTGAAAGTATGTATAGATCATTATTGTCTTCAATATGAGTTGTCAAATTTAGACTGGGAGCTAGTGACAGGTGAGGTTATCCGATTATATACCGCTTGCCTTTTTGAGGGTTGGTAATTTACCTCTTGATAAGAAAGATAAAAATGTTATTGAGCGATGCACGCTTTCCGGTCATAGTTCAAATTTCAATTAAAGGTCTGAAAAAAAAGTGGTTTTCTCCGTGATATCATAATGCATGCCTTTGTAATGTTGAATAATTGAAATAAATCTAAGGCCAAGTACTGAGAGGCAAGCGATTGGCTCAAAGGGTTGCGTGAACTTGTGAAAAAAAAATATGGAAAATGCCGTGTTTCCAAATTGCATGCCAATGGAAAGAATTGAACTTTTAGTCATGAAACCCTTGTAAAAAAGTTGGCAAGCATTCCTCGCTGGCGCAAGGGTTTGAAATTTGGGGGTAATCTTGCATACATTTTGCACCAACTAACCGTGATTTCAAATTACCTCAAATGGAGCATCAACTTTATTTCGAAGTGAAATAATCATAAATTTAGAATGGCATGCATGTTGCTTAAGCCCTTCATATTTTAAATAATAATGAAAGTTGCATAAAAAACTCGCAAAATTCCTCTGACTTTATTCTGCCTGCCATTTTGTATTACATCAATAGATGCTGTTTCAAATTAATTTGGGAAATGGCAAGCATGTTTCTCAAGCCCTTCATATTTCAAATGATAATGGAAGCTGCATAAAAAACACGCAAAATTTCTCCGACTTCATTCTGCCTGCCATTTTATATTACATTATTAAATACTGTTTTAAATTCATTTGGAAAATGTCATGCATGTAACTCGGTCCGATCATTGAAAAACTTTGAAAAAAGTGGCCATAAAAAGTAAGAATATTTCCGTGATATTATTTTGTATTTCAATAAAGAAATACTTATGCTTCAAGTTGGAATAAAAGAATCTAATGCATATGACATTATACGAACATTCACAAATGGAAAAAAAAAAATCAAGAAAATATGTCCTAGAATCAACTTAGTTTGTATTTATAGACATGGCAGGAGGTAAATTTTCCATAATAGTGCAGATTATATATTCAAAGTAATACAATTAGGTTCATAAACAATACTTTTATACCAGTAAGTTTTCCGTTTGGCATAAAAAAGTGAAGAATAGTATGAAAATGAATAGAGTTAAAGAGCATGATTTTTTCCATTGGGGAAAAGTTGAAATCTTTTCAGCTAATAATTGTAGGAAGAGTTAAGTTTCAATTTATGATTTATGCATGTATTTTTTTATAAAAAATATACCTGAAGATGACTTCAAAAGTCAAAATGGTCATCGTAAATCAATAAAGAAAATCATAAATTGAAACCTAATTCTTCCTACAATTATTAAAGAGCATGATATTGTAAAAAGGGCCGAAAATAAGGACGATAAGGATAAATCGGACGATGATGACAGCGACACTTATTCTCAAATAGGTGGTGAAACTACTGAAGAGGAACTTGAAATTGACAATAATTAGGATGAAGAAATGGAAATTTGAGCAATTATTGCCAATTTCAGATTCCTCTCCATTCCTATTTATTTATATTATGAAACATCCCATTAGCTATTTAAGTATGATTTTTCTATGATAATAGTTTTTTTTTCTGATAATTAGCTTTTTCATTTTTTCATGATGATAATAATATTTTTGCATGATAATGACGATATACCTACTTTTAAGTTCCAGATGAAGGCAATTTAACTTTCAAAAATATATTTTGTAACAATATTCCATCCACATAACTTATTTACATTCCGGGGGAAAAGTAAGAACGTAATTATTATTTTTTCGTTGTTAATATGTGTGAATATTATTTTATTTATAGCAAGATTCAAAACCTTAATGTTTCACAAATTCTGAAGTTGGGATGTCAACTGTACATACGTGTTCCGTCCTTATTTGGACTCTTTGATATAGTATTATTCTAGTGCCTTATTGGTTGCAATTTAATGTTATACCTGCAGTTAGAGCTAACACTGATATTAATGGGAAAAATTTTTTCTCCGGTGATTTCAATTGAATATTCTTGGAATTGTTGCTATGAAAACATTATGGATAATTCAAATTGTAGCCCTCTGCAATATTTTGGAAGAGACCAATGACGTCAAAACATTAGACCCAGCGTGCTAGCATTTGTTTTGAGGCAGACATTAGGGGTGCGAGGAACGGGGAAAGATCCAAGTTGGTAGTGCAGGTTGCATTTAAAACTTAATTCTTCATCAGAAATATGTGAATTGATGAACAAGGCAAGTGATTTATGAATGTTAAGAGCTATGAAAACGTGGATTTCACATTTAAAATACAATTCACAAAAAAAATTACAATAAGCTAAAAGCCTTTCATTTTATAAATAAATTACGGTATGATTTTAATATGAATTGATGAATTTTTCAAGTTGATTATAAGATTGTAATTATTTAAGAAAATTAAAACACAAACAATAACAATACACGTCATACAAATAATGTAAACTAGGCATCACGCACTTCAAACTTGGAAAATTCCCTTTCCTCCCTACCCGCTAATGTCTGCTTCAAAACAAACCGTGCACCAACATAGGACGTGCGGAGTCTAATCTATAAGACGTCATTGGAAGAGACTCACCTAGACCATTATTGTTTGAAATAAGTCAAAAAATTCAAATAGATAAACTCGCAGAATAATTCCTGTTGATTTTATTGAATTGATTTACGGGCAGTTTTTCTCAATCCTTTTTCCAAAATTTATCAATGATGAGCCTACGCAACATGCTTGCCATTTTTTGTGTCGTCTGAAAAAAATAATTTTGAACGAAATACTAAATGGCATGCAAAATAAAATGACGGAAATTTTACCTTTTTTTTTGCCACTTCCTCAATGCATGCCTCCATTTTGGGACATCCCGAGGTGCATGCCAATTTCCTCAATAACAATTCATCGAACAAATTACCTATAGTTGAAAAGGCATGCAATTTCAAATCACGGCTAATTGGTGCAGAATTTATGCATGATTACCCCCAAATTTCAAACCCTTGCGTCAGCAAGGAATGCTTGCCAATTTTTTTACAAGGGATTTATGACTAAAACTTCAATTCTTTCCATTGGCATGCAATTTGGAAACACGGCATTTTTCATGTTTTTTTTCACAAGTTCCCACAACCCTTTGAGCCACTTGGGCTGTTGCGAATCGCTTGCCTTTCAGTACTTGGCTTTAGATTTATTTCAATTATTCAACATTACAAACGCATGCATTATGATATCACGGAAAAAAACACTTTTTTTTCAGACCTTTAATTGAAATTTGAACTATGACCGGAAAGCGTGCATCGCTCAATAACATTTTCATCTTTCCTATCAAGAGGTAAATTATCAACCCTCAAAAAGGCAAGCGGTATAATATCGGAGAACCCCACCTGTCACTAGCTCCCAGTCTAATTCTCAAGGTCTGCGATGAAATGTTCAAATTGTTTTATATCTGATGCATCTATAGGATTGTATTTGAGGCCTTCTTCAAGTAAAGCTGTTTCATTACTATCGAAAGCTACATTTGCCATGTTTGTCACTGTTTCATGAAATTTGTGAGTGTTTTCAAAAGAGTTACTTTGAACGGCTTCTTGTTTTGATTCTCTTCTAGTTCTAAGTAATCTAGAAATTTCATTTTTCAATTTGATAAACTTCTTTTTATAAATGTGGTCAGACATTTCATTGCAATCGTTGAGAAAATCATCTAGTTGGATGTAATTGAAGTTAATGGATAAAATGTCAAATAAAATCTCTGAATTTATATTAACATCATTTAGAATGATATAATGTCTCCTGATTTCTTGTTTAAGAAGCGTCTTTTTTGTTTTCAGAAGATGGTGGTCGTGCGTACCTTGCTGGATGTTGTTTTTAAAATGATGTTCGATATACTTTAGAATAATGTTCCGTTTGAGGCAGGTTCGGTTGAACCATATATCTAGTTTTTTTTCTTCACGTTTCTGGAGTAGTCTTCTGTAACGGGAGGCATGGAAAGCCAGACTCGCTGAATTCATAATTGAAAGAGGGGAAACGCCCAAGTGTAGAAATGAATGACGGATGGTAAGGTTTTCAACAAAAAATTGAAAAAGTCTTGTCTACACTATTCTATTTTAGCTTAAATTGCTGACCGGTTTCGATTCTTTAAAGAATCATCATCAGAGCCAGTTAGACTACAAAGAAACGAAACAAAAACGATCACATACAAATTTTTCGTAGATCTACAGCAATGAACAAAAATCACATAAAATAATAATCAAATATTCGAAAAATACTTACACTATACAACTACAGAAGAAAAACTACGCCGACTAGACATACGTAAAAAAAATGGAAGAATCATCTAGATGATGAAAGTGCATTTTTGACAGTTCATGAATGCTTGTTATTCCAGAGATTTCGCAAATTACCATCTCTCACAATTACTGAGCTTGAAATCAAGCAGTTTGGGCAAACTTACGGAACAGCAGCTTCCATTTAGTACTAGTTTCAAGTTGACTATTTGATAGGTACATAATTTATGCATGTACAAACTCAAAAATACTTTTTAATCTTTATTGTTCAGTTATTGACTGACGGGAGGTCAAGTGCTGTACCTTAAAATGATAATTTGATCTTTAACAAAGCTATATAAAAAAAATACACCAAAAGTAAACAAATTTTCATCCAATAATAATAATTCATTCTAATAAGCTTCAAATTCGCGTCAAACAAGTCATTGAATGAGTCCCGGAAAGATTTGACAACTATACATGATAATAGTGATACCCACGGCGAAAGTAGTAACTAAATTTTTATCTACTTCAATAAATTTTAGTTGCCATATCTCTAATGTCATATATATCCATGGGCATTGTTTCATTTGAAATAAGTAATTGAATAATTTAATCTTCCACAATCACTGTGCTTAAATTAAAGCAATTTGTGCAAACCTACGAAACAGCAGCTTTTATTCAGTACCAGTTTCAAGTCTATAAATAGTATAGTTGCTGAGAACTCAGCGTCACGCCAGTCAGCCAGCCAGCCAGCCAGCCAGCCAGCCAGCCGGCCAGCCAAAGTGAATATAATAGCGCTTTTTTCCAAAAAATGGAAGAATCATCTGGATGATGAAAGCGCATTTTTGACAGCTCATGGATGCTTGTTACTTCAGAGATTTCGCAAATTACGATCTTCCACAATCACTGAGCTTGAAATCAAGTAGTTTTGGCAAACTTACGAAACAGCAGCTTCCATTTAGTACTAGTTTCAAGTTGACTATTGGATGGGTACATAATTTATGCATGTACAAACTCAAAAATACATTTTAATCTTCATTGTTTGGTTATTGACTGACGGGAGATCAAGTGCTGTACCTCAAAATGATAATTTGATCTTTATCAAAGCTATATAAAAAAAATACACCAAAAGTAAACAAATTTTTATCCAATAATAAGAATTCATTCTAATAAGCTTCAAATTCGCGTCAAACAAGTCGTTGAATGAGTCCCGGACAGATTTGACAACTGTACATAATAAGAGTGACACGCGCGGCTAAAGTTGTAACTAAATTTTCATCTACTTGAATAAACTTCAGTTTTCATATCCCTTATGTCATATATATCTATGGGCACTGTTTCACTTGAAACAAGTAATTGAATAATTTAATCTTCCACAATCACTGAGTTTGAATTAAAGCAATTTGTGCAAACCTACAAGACAGCAGCTTTTATTCAGTACCAGTTTCAAGTCTGTCAGTAGTATAATTGCTGAGAGCTCAGCGTCACGCCAGCCAGCCAGCCAGCCAGCCAGCTAGCCAGCCAGCCAGCCAGCCAGACAGCCAAAGTGAATATAATAGCGCTTTTTCCCAAAAAATGCGCTAAAAATGCGCTAAAGAACAACTATGTAAAAACTGTATTTAATTATGATATAATTCTGAAAGAATGTATAGATCATTAAACTGTATTTAAATATGTTTCATAATGTATGAAATTTTTTTTCATATATCTGGATCTGAGCCTTGAATACGCACGACTATGCCAAAAATTTTTTTGAAAAACATGACTATACTGCTGAAGGACGAGAATATCCTGTCGCAGCGCCAAAATTCACTAGAATTTCCAGAAGCGCGCTATTTTTCAAATTCAGCTGGTCATTCAAATTTTGCACTCTGATTGCTGCAATTGATCTTTTTATTTCTAAGTTTTCGAAGAAGTCTACTCCTGTTACATTGTTCTTAATGTGTAATATCTCTAAATTGTTATCAATGTTAAAATCATGTCCTGTATCTAATATATGTTCTGCAAAACTAGATTGATTGTTATTATTTTTGATACAGCGCACATGTTCCTATACCCTTGAAAAAGGCCTCAAATACAATCCTATAGATGCACCAGATATGAAACAATTTGAACATTTCATCGTAGACCTTGAGAATTTAACAACACATATTAAAGACAATAATGATCTATACATACTTTCAGAATTATATCATCATAATAAATAGACTTTTTTGGTTTTAATTCTGTATATTTAATTTTATTTTTACGTTTCGACTCTCTAACCGAGAGTCTTCATCAGAAAAAATGATGAATTAGAATTAAAACCAAAAAAGTCTATTCATTAAAGACAATAATGTTTTATTAGATTTGACACACACTCTAAACAACTACAAAAGAACAAATATTGCGACTGATAATATCAATTCAAATAATTCAGAGATTAAAACATTGAAAACCATCAAACGAAAACTAAGACTAAACGACTTGATAATAATAACAACTAAAGCAGACAAAGGTAATTGTGTTACAATTTTAAGCAAACCTGATTATGTTGACAAAGTTGAATCATTTCTCAATGAAAATAATTTCAAATCACTTAAAAACAATCCTTTGAACGCTTTTAACACTAAAACTAGAGCACTTATAAAGGATCATATGGACTTTCTCAATTTCTACAATATCAGTAAAACGCCACCAAAGAATCCCAGAACACCAATATTATATGGTTTGCCTAAACTACATAAGGTTGGTGTTCCAATTCGACCAATAGTATCTTTTGTAAATTCACCTACACACAATTTGGCGAAAGGATTGAATGAAGTTTTAACAACTAATTTTGACACCCATTCACCTCACTCAATTAAAAACACTTCTGAGCTGATAGAAAAGTTGAGACAACACCATAATGATGCACAAAACATTATATTGGTTTCTTCTAATGTTGCCAATCTTTTCACCAATGTACCAGTTAAGAAAACGGAAAATCTTGTCAGCGAAATAATCAGTAAATCATACTGGTCCAATGATATGTGTAACAGTCTTTTTGTTCTAATTCAGCATTGTCTAAAACAAAACTTTTTATATTCAATAACAAATTTTATGAATAAAGTGGGTGCCTCTCTGTCTGGCACTCTGGCAAAAATTTTCATATATAATATCATAAGTGGTTAAATTTTACCGGAAAAATTTTTAGATTGTCACGAGAGCTTGTTGCTTAGCAATTTATTGAGTGATATTGACAGAAAAATCACGAGCTGTCAAGCGAGTGATTTTTGATCAATATCACGAAATAAATTGGAAGCAAGCTCTCGTAACAATCTAAAAATTTTGCCAGGTTAAATTTAATCACGAATGGTATTCGGAAGATTATTTTTCCCATCCAAATTCAGCAATATATTCCAGAGACTCGACTCTGAATCTGCTCATTTTCAAATTCAATCTGTCTGTCAGTTTGACAGATGCTGAATCAACGCGGCTGAATATTCTTTGTTTTGTATATATAACCAACAGACAAAATTTCCAAAAAATTTCCACTTGAAAACCGTGTTGGTTGTACCACGTGACGTCGAATGGTGCAATTCTATTGGTCGAAATTTGGATGGTAAAAATAATCATATATAATATCATAAGTGGTTAAATTTTACCGGAAAAATTTTTAGATTGTTACGAGAGCTTGTTGCTTAGCAATTTATTGAGTGATATTGACAGAAAAATCACGAGCTGTCAAGCGAGTGATTTTTGATCAATATCACGAAATAAATTGGTAGCAAGCTCTCGTAACAATCTGAAAATTTTGCCAGGTTAAATTTAATCACGAATGGTATTCGGAAGATTATTTTTCCCATCCAAATTCATCAATAGATTCCAGAGACTCGACTCCGAATCTGCTCATTTTCACATTCAATCTGTCTGTCAGTTTGACACATGCTGAATCAACGCGGCTGAATGTTCTTTGTTTATATAAGCAACAGACAAAATTTTCTAAAAATTTCCACTAGAAAACCGTGCAGGTTGTACCACGTGACGTCGAATGGTGCAAATCTATTGGTCGAAATTTGGATGGTAAAAATAATCATGAGAAATTTTGAACATGAACTATTTAATAATTCTACAGTTCCAGTTACCAATGTTAAATTCTGGTACCGTTACGTTGATGATGTTCTGGCTCTTTGGATAGGCACTATGGAAGAACTAGGAATATTTCATACAGCATCAAATCTCTTACATAACAACATGTCTTTTACCTTAGAGACAGAAGTAAATGAACAAATAAACTTTTTGTATCTTAGAATTATTATATCACAACATGGTTTTAATTTCAATATCTACCGCAAGCCAACTCAAACCATAGACTCAATTAACAATATTTCCAATTATTGCAAGAAACACAAGTTGGCAGTTTTCAAGTCACACATTCATAGAATGTTGTCGTACGACTTTAATGTCTCAGATATCGGAAATAATACTAAAATTCTGAAACAAATGGCCATGGCAAATAATTCTTATCCAAACACTGTTGATAACCTAATACACAAAAATAAACAAAACAATCTCTTAATAACAGCTTATAACAGTTTAAACATTGAAACAAACCCACCTTTGCGTATCAGCTTACCCTTTTTAGGAAATATAGATTATAAAATAAGAGAAATATTCAAACAATATAATATTGACCTTGTGTTCAAATCGATGACATGCCTTGGTAGAGAGTTGTGTACAAAAATTGACAGGACGCCACAGCTTGAGAAGTCGGGGGTCTATCGGTTGAGTTGCGCATGCGGCAGCAATTATGTTGGGAAGACTGGGCGGCAATTTGTCACTAGGGTGAAGGAACATGTGCGCTGTATCAAAAATAATAACAACAAATCTAGTTTTGCAGAGCATATATTAGATACAGGACATGATTTTAACATTGATAACAACGTAGAAATATAACACATTAAGAACAATGGAAAAGCACTTGACTTTTCAGAAAACTCAGAAATAAAGAGATCAATTGCAGCAAACAGAGCGCTAAATTTGAATGACCAGTTGAATTTGAAAAATAGCGCGCTTCTGGAAATTCTAGTGAATTTTAGCGCTGCGACAGAATTTCCTTGTCCTCCTTCAGTATAATAATGTTTTTCAAAACAATTTTTGGCACAGTCGTGCGTATTCAAGGCTCAGATCCAGATATATAAAAAAAGAATTCATACATTATGAAACATATTTTAATACAATTTTTACATAGTTGTTTTTTCTTATATATGTCTAGTCGACCGGCTCTGATGATGATTCTTTGAAGAATCGAAACCGGTCAGCAATTGAGGCTAAAATAGAACAGTGTAGACGAAACTTTTTCAATTTTTTGTTGAAAACCTTACCATCCTTCATTCAATTCTACACTTGGGCATTTGCCTCTTTCAATCACACGATTATTGCTGAATAACAGATGATTTAATTTCATCCTGGCGTTTTGTGATAATTCCTGCTCTGTTACTGATCATAAAATTGAGTAGTTGAACATTGATGCGATTTTTTTATAAAAGTGGGAGAATATATCTTTTTATTCCAATATTGAAATGACCGATATTATTTTTATGAATGGTCGTGCTAATGGAAACGCACTTGAATTGCATCGTCTTTATGAAGAAGCCAATCCAAATCGCGCATTGCCTTCATCCAGAAATTTTTACAAAAAGTTTTTAATGACTCAGGAATACTGGTTCACTATAAAAATGTTCTGTCGATAGTAGAAGGCCGTGGACAGTTGTTACACCTCATGTTGAAGAAAGAGTGTTGGATATTATTGAAGAAAATCCCGATAAAAGTGTTAGAAGGATATCCGCTGAAGCGGGTATCAGTGATCCCCTTGTTCGGAAACTCTAAATTCTTAGCTTCTACATCCGTACCACTTTCAACAGCTACTTCCCTCAATCTGCCTGACTATCAAGCCAGAATGGAATCTCATCTGTGGAGTTTTCACCAGAATGCCGATAATACAGATCTTGTTTTGAATTTCTTTCTACAGATGAGGCCGATTTTACCAAAGATGGATTATTTGATATTCATCTTAATCATGTTTGGTTAGATGGAACTTCTCACGCCGTTGTCGAATCACACCATCAAGAGAGACTTAGCCTCAATTTTTGGCTCGACATTTAATAGGACCAGTTGCTTTGTCCAATAGGTTAAATGGTGCCGCATATTACGATTTCCTACCTAATGAGTATTTTGTGCTCCTAAAAAATGTGTTGATTATTCAAGGGATGAGTATGTGGTTTATGCAAGATGGAGTTTCGGATAATTTCCGTTTCGTGTTAGAGAGCACTTAAGCCAGAGGATCCCTGGAAGATGGATAGGAAGAGGAGGTTTCGTTCAATGGCCTCCTAAATCTCCGGATTTAGCACCACTTGGTTTTTTTGTATAGGGTTATCTTGAAGTTTAGTCTATGCAACACTAGTACGCAATTTAAAAGCATTGCAACAAAGAATTGTGCAAATCTGTAAGACAATTCGAAGAAAGCCGGGCGTTTTTGGAAGAATAGGAACATCATTTTTAAGGAAGATGCAGAGCTTGTGTGGAGGTAGAAGGACGGCCTTTTGAACATTTACTATAAGATATTTTTATTCTTCTTGACGCACTTCCATAATTATGTAAATTTTGAAATAATTATTTTTGATTGTAAGTTAACACATCGAAATGTAGGAAATATTTTTCTAATCGTTTCATTTACTCATATATATATATATATATATATATATATATATATATATATATATATATATATATATATATATATATATATATATATATATATATATATATATATATATATATATATATATATATTAAGTGATTATAATAGAAATCTAGAATTTGGTACAATGAAAATTCGGTATATTCCATCAATTTCTCCAATTCAACAACATATGAAAACTCAAATTATTATAAAATCCATTACATTTTCCTGACAAAAAGAAATAATGGTAGTCATAATGTGAAATGAGTATTATTATCACTCACATTTGGACATCACATGCGAATGTTTGTCAATCATTGTTTTTTCAAAATAAGTGATCAAATCAAAACTCCTGCGGGAATATTCATAGTAGATGTGTCAGAAAGCCTATTTATTCATAAATTTAAAGCTTTCAGGGAGATAGGTTTAGGCCCAGTTGTAGAGTCTGAGCTTATCCAAGGTTTAAAAAGGCCAAGTTTAATTTCTATGGCTACAATTATTCCAGCAATTGTAACCATAGAAATTAAACTCGGCTTCACTAAGCTTTGAATGAGCTTAGACTGTACAACTGGGCCTTAGTAGGAGTATAGAAAAAATAATCACTGAATTTCACGTTGCCATCTTTAAATTACTCTTTCGGCGATCAAATGACAAAACTGTATGTTGCAATGAATTATAGACACCAAAAATCTAGGAAAGAACTTTTTTTTCTCATAGATACTCATGGATCAATTCTGTTCATTGTCCTATGAATTTCAAATTTAGAAGCTACAGATCGTTCGTGAAAGAACAATTTACAAATTTACAAATATGGCGAATCTGTTTATATATCTATAGGGAACGTTGTTACAGATTCCAAATATCAAGGTCATCCCGTGAATATATCTTGAGCTTACTTCATTCTATTCATTTAACAATTGTTTTAATACTCCTAACGTAAAATCTAATATTGATAGAAGGTATTTATTTGTATAATACTCATGATTGTGAGAAAGTTAGATATCCAGTGGAATATATTTTTTAAGCATTATTACTTATTGTTATTTTCAAAGCATTATTGATTCAACGATTTTTCCAATTCCAGATTTACAAATAGAAACGAAGAAAAGAAAACATACAAAAACACCACTGTCGAGCAATATGAAACTCACGTACAGTTTTTAGAGAATCATTACGTATTCCGGAGTGGTATTATAAATCCTACGTTGAAGGCAAATTATTAACTTAGAAAATGGCAGGAATTATCTGCACTATTGAGTGCTGTAGGTGAAGGACTACATAATAGTGTTGAGAAATGGAAGTAAGTAACTCTCATACATAATTTTTTTACATCAAGAACAGTTATACGAATGTGAAGCGCTCTGTTGATTGGAAGTATTCAGTTCGAGCGAAAGCAAGAAAAGTTATCAGGCACCAGAAAAAGACTGGGTCAGGTCCCTCGACAAAATTAAAATTGACGCAGATAGAAGACAAGGCATTATCGCTATAGGGTCAAATAAGTATTACCGAAACTCCTCTCATTATTGATTACGATGGACCTAAACAAATTGAGAATACAAATATTTTGAATATCGGAGGCATGCCAGTCATCATGGCAGATTTATTGAATATTCCAATTCGACACAAAAAAATAGTGCAACAAATGGAAATTAAATTTAACAACTAACCTCCCTTGGTGATAAGGGATCCGTCGTTACAATTACGCCCAGAAGAACACTATCACCAAGGCAAAATTTGTTGGAAGATCGATATCGACCAAAGCCATTATCAGCCCTCGCTGATTAATTGGAATAATATAAATATCACCAGAAAATGTTCTGCTCAATATATGTAGTCTATATTTATATTTCTATGAGAAGAATTTTCATTTTATTCGTAAACAAGATAAATATGAGTGTGACTTTTGTTATTCCATTTGAAATAGACTAAAACCGTTTTCTGTAGAAAATGGGACCAATTTTTCAATTCAGTGAAGTACAATTCTTAATGTCAAGTATTATCTTACATATAATTCCTAGTATACTCTTCACGAGCTAATCTTCCACGATTATAGATATCATTATTTCTATGAATCGAATGTTCCATTGGAACAAATTATCATTTATTATACCATAAGTAGTTGAAGTATTATCGATTATTTTTGTGGTGCTATCTCGAATGCTTAGTGTGCTTGCGTTTGAATACTACGAGTGGTAGTCACAAGCACATTAAACATGAGTGATTGCACCACAAAAATAGTCTATAATACTTAAACTACAAATGGTATATGGAGGACTATTCCAGGAGTCAAACCATTTCTTCGAATCAGTTTTCTCTGAATCTAGTTACAACTCACGTAATTTTCATAGGAACGAGTAAACAAACTTCTGTCAGACTGCAAAATTAGAATTTCTTGCATTTTCTTTGACGAATAATAGGGGAATATGTTGCGTCTTGATATGAAAACTAGTTTAGAAAGGTTTGGTGATAGATCAGAAAATAAAATTGATGAAGAAATTCAGAAAAATATACCATTAAATACAAACAAAGCACAAATTGGAGGTATCCACATCTTTAAGTAAAATACTCACTCTGACCTCTGGTGTAATACCCGATGGAATTTCTACACGTCCAAATACCCACTGATATGCACCGATTCTATGGCGAATCAGCGTTGTTAATCTTGTTATAAATACTACGAATGGAATAGTCATGATTATTTCACACTTTTGATAAATATCAACAGATATTGCCTATATTTCCTATTTCTTCATTCACTCCCTCATATTCGCCGTCTGTTTCTCGTACAGGAAGCTCAGCTTCTAGAGCAATATTATTAATCTACTTTCCAAGATACCATTTGTCCTTTTTATTACATGTCATATACTGCACAGTTTTTCATTAAATCTGCTTCATGCACTTCCGTCCGGTGCGTAGTTTATAGTAATGATGGGTTGCTAAATAGCAGTCTGCTATTTTTAACTGCTATATGATTCGTAGCAGATGCTTACTGCTACGAGCTAGAAAAATAGCTGCTATTTTGAATAGCAGACAAGAATAAATTGTTGAACAAATATCAACATGGTCAAACCGTTAAACTCAACAGTTTTCGCTGCATGTCGCAGTTTGCTTCGCGTTCGCTTGAATTTCACCGGGATGGGCCATTTCGGAGCGGACACTACTGTGCGGCCACTTCGGTGCGGACAATAGGGTGCCGGTCATTTCGGTGCCGAGCCATTACGGTGCCAAACCATATCGGTGCCAGAGCATATAAAATTTATTCGTGCATTTAGATGATTTAGATGAATATTTTCTGTTCATCCACAAGTTTAGAATTGTTTTGTGGATGTGTGAGACATAATTTGAAATATATTTCATTCACTCAATAGCTATAGCCACTCACATTTTAGTCCTAATATACTTCTCTCTGCTTTGTAGGGTCAAGCGATTTGAGCAACCCAGAATAGTTATTTTTTGCTGATTGACTTCAAAAGTAAAAATTTATTGACAGTTTACAGTCTGTAAAGTGACACTTTCACTACCTAGGCAGTGAAAGTGTCGATCCTACAGCAACAGCATAACAGACGCATAAGAACTTTGTAACCGATCAACATATGCATAGCAACATATATTGATAGCGATGACATTTTTCAAAAATATTGAAATCAATCATGAGATTAATCAAATTCAAACAATCAGCAGAAAAATTATGTGCTCAACACGGAAAATAATGAAGATTTACTGCCTTGCCTACATTCATAGATCACGCAAAAATAGCAGATTCACTGACGCAGCTCGAGTTTCAAAGACGAGGCGTAGCTGAGGCAGTAAATCTTCATTTTTTCAACACATAATTTTTTTGCCGATTGTTTAAATTTGATTAATTCCATGATTAATTTCATGATTCATTTCAATATTTTTTGAAAATGTCATATTTGTTGCGATGCTTTTGTTGATCGGTTGCCAAGTTGTGATGCGTATGCTGGGCGGTTGCTGTGCAAACGACACTTTTACTGCCAAGGCAGTGAAAATGACACTTCACAGACTATAAACTGTCATTAAAGTCGTGCTTCCAAAGTCAATCAGCAAAAATAGTTATTTGTGTATCAAGGCCGTGAAGGTTATCTTTTTTGGTTGAATCTGCCGAAGCGTGGCTGAGGCTGCAATTCAGGTGAGGCCAAACAAGAACTGTAGGCCGAGGTGCACAGAACATTTTTTTTAGGCGATCATCACGGAATAACTTAGAATCACAAAATTTCATCTATTCATTCCTAAAACATTGCAATTGTAAATCTTAGTTGCCGCTTAAATTGTTTAATTTGATTGTCTTCTATCAAAGTGACATTTGTGAAAAATGCTTATCAATTTCTTGAGATGCACGAACTATAAAAGGGTGACGGAAGAATATAATATGTATTTCGGTGAAAACTGTTTCTCAAAGAGTTCATGAAGCAGCCCATATAGGTAGTAACGGAGTAGTTTTTGACAGATCAGTCCCAAAAGAGTTATATTTGACAGATCAGTACCAAAAAGTAGAATTTGACAGATGTGTACCAAAAAGTGAAACTTCACGGCCGCAACAGGGGCTATTATTATAGCAGCTATTTTTACCTGCTAAATAAAAGTAGCAGTAGCAGAAGTAACTGCTATTTGAAAAGAGCAGGTTCGACACAACACTAGTTTATAGGAGTAAAAATCCAGGGCTTCAACGGATACCCGTTGTCTGCTACAAAATTCATATTTCAAAAATTGGAATAGAGAATGATTCAGACAATTCATATTACCAATCGGATGAGTGAATTTCTCACCATTTTCATACTACTAAATCAAATGTCTTTTCATGTTACTTCTTTGCCATATAGCGGAGTCAAGAACAGACCCTGGGTAACGAGCATTGCAGGCTATAATCTTGGAAACCGAGTCTGGAATATGAGTCCATTATCTGTTGATTTCAATGTTCATTTGATATATTCAGAGAATCATTTGACCAGAAGCTATTATTTTGCTTACATGACATTGATTTCATGTTTCCTTTTTCTGTTTACAAAAGGAGGATGTGATTCATTTGTTATCGGAGGAGCTACTATTTCGACATGCGTTCCGTCTATATATCGAACTACTTCTCTTGGTCCACATTCATCGTAAAATCCTTAATAAGTTATTTAAATACTTGAAATAATTACTATTGCAGTATTCATCTTTTTTTAATACAATTCTTCTCTTTCCTGTTCACACAAAATTTTACTCTCTGTTGCAATAGACGTTCAGAAATCACTGAACAAACTTCATTATTGACGCGACTCATGGCAGCTTGGCTTATAGATATCCAATCATTACATTCAACCGAATTTCGGAATGATTCAGTACCTAAGCAATTCAGAGTAGCTAGAGTCTATAAGATCAATAGGTTTGGTATCGGTAAAAATTCATATAAAAATTATTGTTCGATAGCTGAGTGCCTACTTTCAGATGTACTGGAATTTGATCACTCCGAAGTTGTTGTATGAATGGTTGAAGTGTTCGAATTGATTCATGACCTGTAATTTTGTTTAGCCTAAACATTTTTCTGAAACTATTTTCTGGGACGTCGAATGGTTTTGTAATATCTCTGAGGTTACTTTGGCGTATTCGCGTACAAATTCCAGAGACAGTATTATTTAATCAATCTGTCAAATAATCATCAGTTATATATTCTAAGAAATAGCATCCAAATCTCTGTTGAATACCTTTTATCATCTTCTTCTAATAAAAGACCTATAAACATGAACACTTCACCCTGATTCATTTTGAAATGTTGAAATTCATAGCACTCATGGATACTTCATTCAACTGTAAGAACTCACGAGAACCGTGAAAGTCTATGAAAAATCTGTAAGCTACTGAGGTGATCAGAATTGCGATTCTATTCGTTGTATACTACAGAGCTAACGATTAGCGTTACAGATCGTGAAAATGTGAACAGAATCGACCTATTATTTTACGTAAGGTCTAAAATATAAAGGCCATCTGTCATTTTGACCAGTACAGCTGTCATTTTGATAATTACAGCATGTCACTTTGAAATATGCAATCAATTGATGCGGCACTCTAAATCTACGAGACAACGATGGAACTGGCAATACGATTCATGGTCGGGGAAGTACACACAGTAAATTTTCTATTTTATATACAAAAATTGGGACGTGAAAGATTTAAACTTAATTTAAATATGTTTTGCTATTTATTGCAGATGATTTGGGCATTCTACCTAAAGTAGCTCTCAAAAGCATCTTACATACACTGCGCGTACACGTCCCGACTAAACATACACTCCGCGCCGCTAGGTGGCTTCGCGCTCGGTTTTAAGAGATGCTTTCTAGCGTATAGGAGAAAAGTTCTATTTACTAATTCATGAAATATTCTTCACATAATTTAATGGCACTCAAGCTGTTTTTATCTCAAAATTGACCATTTATTCTTATTTTGAAATTTCAGGCATCTACAAAATTCAACATTGTCACAAATATGAAATATGTGTAGTAATTAAGTCACATAAATATTTATTTGAATTCGCTGTAACTGTAATCCTGATCAGTATTGACAAGGTCGATGTTCAATTGTCGGACATGATTGACGGGCTATGGTCACTAGATGTTCGGTGGCTGCCAGGCAACAACTGTTAGACAATTGAATGTTGGCCCATTGTCGGCTTAGGTATATAAGAGCGTAAGCTAGGAGAGGAAGTCAGTCAGTAATTCAGTCATTCAGTGATTCAGTACGAGTAACTGTGAGCGAAATAGTGATCATACAAGTGTATGAAATAAATAGTTGCACTGTAACCTGTGATAATAAATTATTTACAATTTAATTTTTGACAATATGAATATAAATAATGAAGAAAAAGTGGAAACTTCTGACTCCTGTGATTGCAATGTGGCTACTGCCTCATCGCATAATTGACGACGAAATATATAATAATTATGACAATTGTAGTATTGTAACATCATTCACAAGAGCGATGGAATTGGTAGCTATCTATATATTTGAGGATCTACAATGAGATTGAATTGTATTTCAAATACCAATAAAAACCACTGACGTATCGAAGCAATATCTGTTAAAAACTTCTGTAATGTTGCTATTCAAGAAACCATCCATGGAGAAGGATTCAAGTTGAGAAAACTTCTGATCCAATTCAAACTAGATTGCTTCATCCATTCACTTGAAACTTTATACACTGATAAAAAATAAAGTTTTCTACACAAATATATGATCAATCACATATTTCTTTGTATTATGTTACTTTTGTTGGAGAAGTTGAAACTTGTCTAGAGAGATCGATGTTATTGTGGTAGGACTAGATTATGAATTCATAAGTGAAGACAAGAGGAACACAATATGAAAAGCCTATATTGAACAATTATTCTTGTGCATTGTTATTTCAGAGGACTTAGCACCTTGAACTGAATTTGCTTCTTGTCGCAAAAATTATAATTGGAATATTTATCATTCAATGGAAGTATCAATTATGAACTCTCAAATTGCTCACAATTTTCATCCTACAAAATATTATAAAATCTTAGATAAAATGAATATCAATCATGTCTTTAACCCACCACAAGTGTGGTAGACAAATTGAATCTTCAATGTGTAATTGGTTGTTATGCCTTTAAGGGGGCGTTCATGTGTTGCGTGTTGCATAATCAAATTTATACAAAGTATTTCAACAATTTCTAATGAATAATCAATGATAAATTATATGATGAAGAAGTATATAAAAACGAGAAGTATATTCTCTTCTCGAGGGCAATAGCTATTTTTTATTCACTAAATATTCTGAACTGAAGAAATATAATTTAGTTCTTCTATTAAATCACACCAAAATTGAATTAGATTGGTCCAATGCCCTCCACAATGAAGAATAATTCATAAAAAAATTGAGAAAAATTTTAGTTAAATCAATAATTCCTCCAAAATTGTTGAAATAAATTTCTAGTAATTTTAGAAGATTTTACCATAGACTCGAACCAAAATAGTTTAGTCTTTTTCTGACAGGTGGCTGAACCATCGGTCTTGTTTCAAATTCTCAGGAATTCTAATGCGAAAATTGACTCCAGCGATTTTGAAGGAGTGAAAGACCATTCACTCCTTTGTGCATATAATTTTTATTATAAAATTTCAGAATTGCGCAGCATTCATGAGCGATAGGATGAAAATTATCTACTTCGATAAAGGTAAAAAGAATTGCTATCAAAATACGAATTTGTTACAACAATTGATTGTTTATAACAAATCTTTTATATATATATATATATATATATATATATATATATATATATATATATATATATATATATATATATATATATATATATATATATATATAATTGTTATCAACATAATAACTTGTTATAAGCAATTAATTTTCAATAAACCATCTATTAGGAACAATGATAACATTATAAATTAACAAGTGTAGTGTAATTGCAGATTATCATACTGTTTCGATGAATCGTAATCGCCGATTATCTTGCACGATCAATACGAATTAATGAGCATGAATGAATATTATTGAATTATAACATGAAGACAGCTTCTCTGTGCAAACAACGACAGAAAAATCAGAAATAATAAGTTAAATCTTGTTTGAAACTTATGTGCTACTCCTGCGCTAAGAAATCTATGAATCACTCTTTACAATCTTGGTATTTTGATTTTGTTATATTCTTAGCGCATTCTTGCAAAAAAAATACGCTTTTATGTTCACTTTGGCTGTCTGGCTGGCTGGCGTGACGCTGAGATTTCAACAACTACAGCACTTACAGACTTGCAATTGGTATTAATGGAAGCTACCGTTTCATAAGCTTGCCCAAACTGCCTGATTTCAAGCTCAGTGAATGTAGAAGATTGTAACTTGAGAAATTTTTGAAATAACAAGCTTTCATGAATTGCCAAAAATGTGCTTTGATCATCAAGATTATTCTTCAATTTTCTCATATAACTTTGATAAAGGTCGATTTAGTATTTTATGGTACAGCACATGACCTCCCGTCAGTCAATAACAAAACAATAAAGACTGAAAGATCATTTTGAGATGTTACCTGTAAAAGTTATATATATTACTCAGGACATTATAACCCGAAAATATTTAGGACATATCATATTATGAAAGGATCTTCGTTCGTAGAAAACCAATCGGGATATGAGATTTTAGTATTTGGCTGAGATCGAGACTTTTCAGTTTCACTGAATGTTTTTTGACTTTAAATCACTGTATTTTATAAAAACTACTTTTGATTTTGAATTCTGTATATTTTATTTGAAACTTTGACGTTTTTTTTTTTGTTGATTCATAATGTCAATGTTGTTCATGATAAATGATTTATTGAAAATTAATTGTTCATAACAAATTGTAATGTTCCATCTTGAATAATTGCACGAAGAGATAGGAAGTTTTAAGATATGGATATTTATTATTTTGTATAAAATTCGTGAAAATATGATGAAATCTTATCAATAATAATTCGTGAAGAGTCCTTGATGGAAACTATAGGAGCGAAACGGAATCTTAATGGATAATTACTGCAATAGATGAATATACCACATTATTTGCTATAAAACACATTAATATGTTCATATTTGCTTAATTCTTAGAAAACTGATAGAAAAAAGAAATTACGAATTATAATTTATATACACTTTCAACCAAAGGATTGGGAGCTCATTGTATTTGATTTCGTATTCCATTTCCTATCCTGAGATTTTTAATAATACCCCGACAAAATAAATGGCATGAGTTAAGAAGATTAGTTGGACACATATTTTCAGGTAGTTTCTATAAATAAATTTTTCTTTAGATCTCAGCTACAAACCAATATTCATCCATCTAGTGGCAGTAACTTGGAAATCCACTAGTAGTTGTAACTTCAACCACTATCACTTCAGGTCGCGGTTTTGGAAACGCACCCTTGAGATGAAACATCTGCTATAGAATTGGATCACGAAACATTCGAAGTAAAATAGAAAGCTATATAGATATTTTTGTGAAATAAATTTCAACTAATAACTATGATACATTGAATTAGAAGCTAGAAGAGTTTTCAGTTCTTGCCCATAAGAAAATACGAAAAGAGATAAAAATAATGATCCTTACTCCACTTGATATAAGTCTATGCCTATGGTATCCTTCTTGGAATATGATGAAACGATTGATAAGTAATACAAATGATTGAGTATTATTGAATGAATAATAAGAATGATGTTGAAAATTAGATGCATCGGAATTCATTTGAATATAGATATAATGTATGAATAATACGGCTGTATACTAATCATTGTGTCAATTGAATGAATGAATGAATCATTTGAGAATGTATATTATTCTTGCTCGGAGTGCCGTCAGTGAGTTTAATCCACAAAGTATGAAATTTCAATCTTTGATATTGCGGTTAACTTGAATATTCGAGAAAAAAACACTGTTATATCATAGTTTGGAAATTCCACTCCCGCCGGTAGTCCTCAATATCTGCTGATTTTTGTTTCCCCAAAATTGAAGATGAGACGTATTATTTTGTCCATCTCTTCCCGAATGAATTTGCATATTCCGGTTTTGCTCTCTATCTCGATAATAGATCTATTTATTCTTCATCAATTTCAGCACCAGGTATAAATGCATAAGATGACCCAATAAGGGAGTAATTAGGTATCAACGCTCCTGGGTCATCAGGATCTATGGATAAATGTATCAGTACCTATATATCATCTTATTGATGCATCTGCAAAAACAATTTAGCATATTCTCGGAAAAAAAGATGAAAATAATTTGTCTGCATTAGAGGCCCGTACATTGTCAAACCAATTGCGCAACACGTGCTGTAGCGGAATAATTTGTCAATGTATGGCAACATTTGATGCGTTGTACAAATTTTTGACTAGCTTCAAACATGTTTGAAATCCATTGTGCAATGAGAATGGCTGCGCAACGCGTTGTGTTGTGTATGTGCATGTTGTGCTGCGTTGCGCAATATTATTGACTCATCGGTCGGTTTTCATGGCAGAAAGTTTGCTTGCGACTATGAAGACTATTTAGAATTTTGGAGAGAATTCATACAGGGATTCACCTGAAGTATGAGAAATCAAGAACGACATCTATAAAGAAGGAAAAAACTTTTCAGAACTCATTCATAAATAAATATGTTCTATTGGGTATAAGTTCAGTAATTTCTTAGGAACACAACGATTCAACAGCAAAGTGCTGCCTTTTTCAAGTGAAAAGAAATATAAATATAAATGAACAAAATTGACAAGACAACAAAAATAAAAATAAAAGTACAAATCATAACTAGATTAGTTTAAAATATATTAACTCCTAGGATCGTAGAGCTCTGCCTGTAATTGATGATTCAATATTCACAGGTCTTCAGGAGATAATATTGAAGGTCCAAATAGGGAAAATTGTCAACTCCTTGTGGTTCTAGGTCAATCTGGCTCTACTCTTTTTGGTTTGGCGCATAACTGAACCATCCACAGATCTTCAGGAGGTGGTGATGAAGTAACTCTTGCAAGTAGATTCGTAGATACAAATAATTTGAAATTATGAACAAATGATTGGTAGCCATGATCGATTAAGTTCATAACCAGTATTCAAATTCAAATTATTCGGTGATTTTTTAATTTCAATTGCTTCTCTTATAAGCCTCTTGAACCAATTGTTCTCTTTAGCCAGAAGCTTCGTATTATTGAAGTCAATGCCATGTAATTCTTGAATAGCTTGCTCAGCCACAGCAGATTTTTCTGGATGGTTCAATCTTATATGACGAGAATGCTCTTTCAATCTTGTTTCTACAGTCCTCTTGGTTTGTCCAATATATACTTTGCCACATTGACAAGGAATCTTGTATATACCTGGATACTGTAGAGGAAATCTGTCTTTAACATTACCAATAAGATTTCGAATTTTTAAACTGGAAGTGTATGAAGTTTTAATGTCATATTTCTGTAAAAGCCTTCCAATTCTATCTGTTATATTGGCTACGTGAGGTAACGTAACAAATATTTTCTTATTATTTGGATCTTGAACAGGTGGCGTAGAATTCTTCTGTCTAAGTGCTTTCCTAATCTGTGTTCTATTATATTCATTCTTCAAGAATACATCATCCAAAAATTTGATTTCATCAGTAAGTTTACTTGGATGACATAATGAAGAGGCTCTCTGATATAAAGTTTTAATAGAACAAAATTTCTGAGCAGGATGGTGATTTGATGACTGATGTAAATATTGATTTGTATGGGTCGGCTTCCTATATACAGAATGAATGAGTTTGTCATTACCTTGTTTCTCTAGGTAAACGTCCAGGAAAGGAAGACAGTTATTTTTTTCAACCTCAATACTGAATTTAATGTTCCTATGTTGCATGTTAAGATGATCCAAAAAAACATTCAATTCATCTCTACCATGAGGCCAAACAGCAAAGACATCATCAACGTAACGAAGCCAGACAGTAGGTTTCTTCATAGCAGTGTTCAAAGGAGAAATAGGGAAACCCATGGCGACACCATCAATTTGCTTGTAGAAATTACCATTAAAGATGAAGAAACAAGAAGTCAAACAATGTTTAAAAAGCTTGACAATATCAGATGTAAAATGATCTTCTAATAATTTCAGAGTGTCGATGATAGGTACTTTCGTGAATAAAGATGAAACGTCAAAACTGACAAGTAAATCATTATCTGTCAATGTCATATCACTAATCAAATCCACAAAATGACGGGAGTCCTTAACATATGATGTAGTATGACCAATCATCGGCTTCAACAAACTATCCAAATATTTGGCTAATCCATATGTTGTTGAGCCTATTGAATTGACAATAGGTCTTAGAGGAACATCCTTTTTATGAATTTTCGGAAGACCATAAAACTTTGAAATGACCGGATCTTGGGGAATAAGCTCTTTCTGAATATCTTGAGGTAAAGAAGATTCTTTCAAAAGTTTTGTTGTTGGATATTTCGAAGAGCTAAGTGGATTACTATTAACTTGAATGTAGGCAGCATCATCCAGTAATTCATTTGCTTTTCTAATGTAATCTTCTTTATTCATGATGACCGTAGCTTTGCCCTTATCAGCTGGTAAAACAACAATATCCTTATTATTTCTCAACTCCCTTAGGCACTGAAGTTCACTTCTTGATAAGTTGGATTTGACAGCTGGAGCCTTTTTCAAAATACGCACAGTTTCATGACGAATTTCTTGAGACTTTTCTGCAGGTAGCAAATTGATAGCAGCTTCCACATTCGTTATGATTTCTTCAACAGGAATACGGCTAGGAGTAATTCCATAACCCAAACCTTTACATAAAACATCACAAGCAGTATCTGACAAAGAATGATTACTGAGATTGATCACTAATTTATTTTTAGGTAGTGAGTGGGTGTCAGTTTCAAGATTATGTTTCTCAAATAATTTATCAAATTCAGTTTTTTGTGAATCACTTAACTTTTGATGTTGATCTGTAAAACGAAGAGTAAGAATACTATCCAAAATTGTCCAATCTTCCGGTGCCAGAAGACAGGTATACAACAAAACTTTTGAAAGAATCTTCTTTATCTCAAGATATTCAAAAAGAGCTTATTCCCCAAGATCCTGTCATTTCCAAGTTTTATGGTCTTCCGAAAATTCATAAAAAGGATGTTCCTCTAAGACCTATTGTCAATTCAATAGGCTCAACAACATATGGATTAGCCAAATATTTGGATAGTTTGTTGAAGCCGATGATTGGTCATACTACATCATATGTCAAGGATTCCCGTCATTTTGTGGATTTGATTAGTGATATGTCATTGACAGATAATGATTTACTTGTCAGTTTTGACGTTTCATCTTTATTCACGAAAGTACCTATCATCGACACTCTGAAATTATTAGAAGATCATTTTACATCTGATATTGTCAAGCTTTTTAAACATTGTTTGACTTCTTGTTTCTTCATCTTTAATGGTAATTTCTACAAGCAAATTGATGGTGTCGCCATGGGTTTCCCTATTTCTCCTTCTATCGCTAATTTTTACATGGAGAATTTTGAACAAAAAGCTTTAAACACTGCTATGAAGAAACCTACTGACTGGCTTCGTTACGTTGATGCAACATAGGAACATTAAATTCAGTATTGAGGTTGAAAAAAATAACTGTCTTCCTTTCCTGGACGTTTACCTAGAGAAACAAGGTAATGGCAAACTCATCCATTCTGTATATAGGGAGCCGACCCATACAAATCAATATTTACATCAGTCATCAAATCACCATCCTGCTCAGAAATTTTGTACTATTAAAACTTTATATCAGAGAGCCTCTTCATTATGTCATCCAAGTAAACTTACTGATGAAATCAAATTTTTGGATGATGTATTCTTGAAGAATGGATATAATAGAACACAGATTGAGAAAGCACTTAGACAGAAGAATTCTGCGCCACCTGTTCAAGATCCAAATAATAAGAAAATATTTGTTACGTTACCTTACGTAGCCAATATAACAGATAGAATTGGAAGGCTTTTACAGAAATATGACATTAAAACTTCATACACTTCCAGTTTAAAAATTCGAAATCTTATTGGTAATGTTAACGACAGATTTCCTCTACAGTATCCAGGTATATACAAGATTCCTTGTCAATGTGGCAAAGTATATATTGGACAAACCAAGAGGACTGTAGAAACAAGGTTGAAAGAGCATTCTCGTCATATAAGATTGAACCATCCAGAAAAATCTGCTGTGGCTGAGCAAGCTATTCAAGAATTACATGGCATTGACTTCAATAATACGAAGCTTCTGGCTAAAGAGAACAATTGGTTCAAGAGGCTTATAAGAGAAGCAATTGAAATTAAAAAATCACCGAATAATTTGAATTTGAATACTGGTTATGAACTTAATCGATCATGGCTACCAATCATTTGTTCATAATTTCAAATTATTTGTATCTACGAATCTACTTGCAAGAGTTACTTCATCACCACCTCCTGAAGATCTGTGGATGGTTCAGTTATGCGCCAAACCAAAAAGAGTAGAGCCAGATTGACCTAGAACCACAAGGAGTTGACAATTTTCCCTATTTGGACCTTCAATATTATCTCCTGAAGACCTGTGAATATTGAATCATCAATTACAGGCAGAGCTCTACGATCCTAGGAGTTAATATATTTTAAACTAATCTAGTTATGATTTGTACTTTTATTTTTATGTTTGTTGTCTTGTCAATTTTGTTCATTTATATTTATATTTCTTTTCACTTGAAAAAGGCAGCACTTTGCTGTTGAAACGTTGTGTTTCTAATAAATTACAGAACTTATACCCAATAAAACATATTCATTGACATCTATTAAGATTGAAACCTGGAAGATTTGTATGTTTGTATTATGAGTATAATTATGATTAGAATCAGATATAAAAAAAGCTATAGTTTGCTAACCTGAAGCAGAAATTTTTTTCTAATATCCATATTTACTTTTGAGTGGATCAAATCAATGCATAGAACATTTCACTCAATCAGCCTCTCATAATTTGCCCAATGTTATACTGAGAAATATCAATATTGAAACGGACTTTTCTTGTTGAAACCTAAAATTGCTCGCGGAAAGCTCTACAAGCGCTTCAAATATTTCCGCAGTATTCTGTACTCGCGTACAGAGGTATTTAGAGCAGGCTGCTTAGTGTGTGAATCAAGTGATAATTTAGGAAGTAGTGGTGTGAGAAGGAAAGTCAGCAGAAATGAATATGGTTTTTGGAGTTTTTACTTCCTTGTACAAAGTGAAAGGGAGTATTGGGAAACCGATAAAATTCACATATCAAGAATTTGAAGAATATGTGTATCCGATTTGAGTATCTCTGAACACATTTTGATAACTTCAGGCTGAATGTTGGTACTTATGTAAGTGCGTATATGCATACGTATGTGCGCAACTCGCAAACCTCAAAACCCGTTGAACGTATGATGCTGAAATTTTGTATTTGAGACTAGTGTTGTGTCGAACCTGCTATTTTCAAATAGCAGTTATTTCTGCTATTGCTACTTTTATCTAGCAGGTAAAAATAGCTGCTACGATAATAGCAGCTCGATAATATTAAGAAGCGCTTTTCATAAAGCGATGCCTTTTCGAAACATGAAATGGATGAGAATCTAAATTGTTATTTGCTTTATCTATTACATTTCTTGTATCTTTTATCATACCTATACCTGTACTGTATCCAAACGTACAATAAACACAGGGAGGGACTAGGATTGAATTTGGTAAAAGAAGAATGCTCCGTTCTGCTCCATTGGGTTAATTATTTCTGAGAAATGCTCAACATACTTGTGCTTGTCCTTGCACTATGAAATAACTGATCATGAGATACATATCCATTCGAGGGCAGAATTTTATTATCACTGTCCTTCTGGAAGTCAATAATAAGAATTAATTTTTGTTTGCCTAGTCGATTCATGAAACAGAATATATGATTTTACCAGCATGACTGCAAAAAGCAGTGAGAATGATTCAGTTAATTGATTTGACCATGTTTATAACTGTGTTGTGCTAGTGTCCTCTGCTGCTATCTGAGCGTTAAGCGACTCACTTCCATCTGCTATTCGAAATAGCAGTTACTTTTCTAACTCGTAGCAGTGACTGCTAGTCTGTTACGAATTATATAGCGGTCAAAAATAGCAGACAGCTATTTACTAACCCATAAAAGTTTTTAGTTAATTCAAATCACGTATTGAGATTAGAACGTGAGAAGCGTAAAGAGTTTCATCAAAATTCCATTAATAAAATAGTGAGCAGTGTTTCTCTTAATATACTACCCACCCAATGATACAATACATAATTTTATCGACATTATGCATAGATACCTATTTGAATACATAATCGTGATAAATTTTCGGATGCTAACAGGAATAGAATATCATCTAAAGAAGCCATAAGAAGAAAGAACAGTGAAATTTATGCGAACGCGAAGCAAACTGCAACAATCAGCGAAAACAGTCAAGTTTAACGGTTTGACCATGTTAATTTGCGCTGCTATCTATTGGAGCGTTCAAAAATTCATTCTTGTCTGCTATTTGAAATAGCAGCTATTTTCCTAGCTCGTAGCAATAAGCATCTGCTACGAATCATATATCAGTTAAAAAATAGCAGACTGCTATTTAGCAACCCATCACTATTTGAGACTGGTAAAGGGTCTTGATGTGAACTTCGCATCATAGTTGCAATCGTCTGTACCGGAAGTGCACTTTGCAAAAAACTCTTTTTGAATTCTCCAAATAAAATCAGAATGATTAGCCGTGGAATGAAATTGCTGTAGCATCCAAATGGTCATATTGTATTTTTGTACCAATCGGCTGAGCTGGATGAGCACTTTATGACACACTTTTCAAATTTTCCTCATAGATTCAAAACAATCAGTCGTAGAATATTGAAATTTCGTATTAAGCACTTTTATAACATCTAGTTGTACATCTTGCATTATGATTGTGATCGTCTGGTCCGGAAGTGCAGTTTACTCGCAACATTTTTTGAATATCCCGCATATATACAAAACGATCAAACGTAGAATATTAGCATTCAGAATTCAAGAGGATAGTATCGTCCAGATGCTTATATCCTATTTTGATTGAGATCGACTAAGCTGAAAGTGCACTTTACTTGACAGTCTCTTGGATTTTCTTGTATAAATTCGAAACAATCGGCCGTAGATTATTGAAGTTTAGTATTCCAATCTGCTGTAGCATCTCAATGAATGCCCATTATTCTCATAACAATAGACTGAGCCAGAAGTGCTTCTCAGCTGGAAGTTATTTTCTAATTTTGTGCATAAATTCAGTACTGTTAGCCGTAGAATCCTGAAAATCAGTATTTAGAAATGTTATAGCATAAGAATGATGACCTACTGTTTTCATATCTATAGCAATCGACCAGGCTGAAAGCGCCTTCTCCTTAACAGATTTTTAGAATCTTTTGGATGAATCCAGAACGATTAACCGTGGAGCAATGAGATTTTGTGTTTGATTATAGTTATCCAATGGTGAACAAGTATGTCACGTGATGTCCACATCAGATTTTTAATCTGATTTTTGATGTTTCAAGTCACTATTCAGTCCTATAAGAAGATTTTCATTTCGTATATTCGAAAGACTAATTACCAGTTGCACCGCCTCCAGTTTGAATTTCAAGCTTCACCTAAACTGAAAAATCAGAGTAGGAATAATGACAGCAATGTTCATGTTACATTTAACTTTTAAATTTCAATGCGATATTGTTAGGTTCAGCGACACCTTAAATTCAAGGGACAGCGGTGCAACCAATAACTGATAGTTTTATTTGAGATCCAATAAATGTTCAAATTCGTATCTTAGAGAAAAAATATGAGGATGGTGATACATATTTTCAAGAAATAATGACTAAATCGATAATCAAACTGTTGAGCCGCTCAAAATAGATAAGACAAATTGCTGCAATAAATGGGAAGCAATCTCGAACCGGAACTTAAAGATCGCGACATGGTCAGTTCTAGGACAAAGTCAGTTTTCGAGAAATACTATCATTTAACATTTCATACCCGTCCCACAAGAAAAAAATTAAAAATTGATACGAAACCGGTCAGTGAGATCATCTATAATTTTGGGAGTTAAAATCGTATCCACTTAAATTGTTATAAGATTGATGAATCGTCGGAAGATGGATGAAATCAGGATCAGTAAACTATATTCCATCTCTTGAGCAAACGTTCTCATTTATTTTGAATCTTCATCAGTGCTTAATAATACAACAGAAATGCATTATGATACAATTCATGGTATGGAAAATACGCAGTTACATACCAGAGATGATAAAATTTATTGAGTTTTGAAATAATAAGTTACTTCCATTATAGTCGTACTTGCTAATTTGTGCCAACGCCCAGTTTAAAGTTACGGGGTGCTAAAGGTACGTTCAGACATTACTCACTTTTCTCAAATTCTGAGTGCTGATTTTTATATATATTCTAGAGAATGTTGTTGAAAATTGATAATCAACATTTCCAGACACTTTTCATCGGCCTGATGAACACTTTAAAGCTCGTAAAAAATAACGTAATCTCACTTATAGTCTAAGTCCTAATTTTTACTTACTTGTACAAAGTACAAGCAAGTATTGTGAAACCGACAAAATTCACATATTGAGATTTTGATTGATATATCTGTTTTGAGCATCCCTGAATCTGTTCTGACTATTTTTGGCTTGATGTCGGTACGTATGTTCGTACGTGCGTTCGTGCGTGCGTGCGTAATTCGCAAATCTCTAAATTGGTTGAACGTATAATGTTGAAATTTTGTATTTAAGACCTGGTATAGGGTCTAGTTGTGCACCTCGCATTATGATTCCAATCATCTGTACCGGAAGTGCACTCTACTTGAAACTTTTTTAGAATTTTTCTAATAAATCCAGAATAATCAACCATAGGATGTTGAAATTCAGTATTTGAACTTGATGTTGTATCAGATTGGTTATCTGCTATCTTTGTGAGAATCAGCTGGGCCAGAAGTGCACTTCACTTGTAACATTTTTTGAATTTTTTGCATAAATATAGAATGATCAGCCATAGCATATTGAAATTTACAAAGAACTTCTATAACATCTTATTGTACATCTTGCATTACGATGTCGATCGGCCACCCGGAAGTGCACTTTACTTGAAACTTCTTTTCAATTTCTCGCATAAATTCAGGATGATCAGCCATAGGATACTGAGATTTAGCATTTGAAATTGCTGTAGCATCTTAATGGTCATCTTCTATTATTGTAACAATAGGCTGAGCTGGAAGTGCACTCTATATGACAGACTTTCCTAAACAATCAGTCATAAAATATTTGAATTTTGTATGACGCACTTTCATAATATCTAGTTGTACACCTTGCATTATGATTGCTGTCGACTGAGCCGGAAGAGCACTTCAATCGAAACAGTTTTTGAATTTCCCGCATAAAACCAAAACGATTAAACGTAGATTCTTAGAAATAAGTATTAAGGACGATTGTACCGTCCAGACGCTCATATCCTATTTTTCTTGAGATCCATTTAGCCGGAAGAGCACTTTACTTGAAAGTCTTTTGGAATTTTCCGCATAAATTCGAAATGATCAGGTGTAGAATATCGAAATTTGGTATTTCAGTCTGCTGTAGCATCTGAATGATTGCACGGAAAGAACTAAATGTTAACATTTCTTAAGATTTCTACTAGTTTTTGATGTTTTGAATGCTAACCCAGAGCCTGCCTCGAAATTTGTCACTTATTACAAAGTGAAAAATGGAAAAATATATTCTTGATCCACTGAAATGTATTATCTCTAAGGAAAAATAATACAGAGTCAAGATACAAATTTTAAAGTTCCAAATGATAAAATTCTCCATTCCGATTCATATAATTCCATAAAGAGGTATATAATATGCAACAGGGACTATGTAAAATAATAACTCTCAATCTTTGAATTTCAATGTTTCAAACATTAAAAATCTCCTATCTCATTTATAGAATTTCACGTATCAACATTATTTTTTGAATATATATAATAGTAAATATTCCTATCTTGATTTGAAATTTCGTTATTTCAAATAATAAAAACTAGCAATCCCTCAAGTAAAATATTCACTTGTACAATATATTTATCAAAGTTTGAATTTCCATTTTTTTTAATATTAATAGATATTTTTTTTATTAATAATTGGTTCTTGGATGCAATATTGTATATTTTTTCAAATTTCAGTTTGGCATTTTGATCTTTTAACCAAGAGTCACCCTCAGAAAATGATGATAAAAAGGAAACACGGCAAATATCAAGATAATGTAAGATATACAGCAGATCAGATGAAAACGTAGATTATGCATCCAGGACAAAAAGAACAATAAACTTCTGACGTTATTCAAGGTTTGAGGAAAAACAACACGAGAGAGCCTTAAGCAGAGGAATCTATAATATTAGTCTTGACAAATATCATTGTGACTTGGATTATATTTCCCTCTGTTTGAGGTACTTTCACATGGTTTAACTCAAAACTTAGGTGAAATGCAGGAGATCATTGATTCTTTTTGTTGTAAATGTAGAGTCCACGTTTTCATGTCTAGGCTTCTGTAGATCTTTTACTATCCAGATTTTTGCTTTGTTAATTTTTGTATTATTGTTTTTGATGATGATTATCGGTTGAAGGATCGAAACGTCAAACTGAAATGGAAAAAAATACACAGAATTAAAATCCAAGAACCAATTATTCATAATTGAATTTCGAAGAGATTGATCGATTTTTTCTCTTACCCTGCATTTTTGTGAACATGAAATATGCTATAATAAAGCTCAATAATTTGTTTGGTCAGTTGTAATTTATCAACTGAAATAAATAAATAATATATTCACAGCTTTTGTTTCAAGAGTAGTAATTTTTATTTAAGAATAGTTATTTATACAACAAGTGAATTAAGCCACTGTTTATTTGCGAGAAGAAAGTTCAAAATCACGAGCGCGCTTAGCGCGAGTGGTTTAATATTTCGAGCAAATAAAGAGGTTTAATTCATTTGTTTGTATACATAATTTCATTCAATTTTGCGTAAATTTCTGGAACATGAAACTGAGGAACAAAATTCAAAAAAACTAGATTGCAGTTGCAAGGGAGCTTCGTTGTTATCGCGACGAGTGTCTGTTTTTCAAACATTCGGGAGTGTGACTGTCAGTAAACTGTCAATTTTGTGAATTTTCAATTGAAGCGTTATAATTGTGAAAAGTATTGTCTGAAATGATGGAAGAAAATGATTAGAACAATGTTCTCGTCCCCGATACCATTTTGAACGAAGCAGCCGCAGCAGTTGGGGAAATTATTCCTCAGAAATCAAAATCTTTTTATGAAAAGGTATTCCAACAGTATTTTTTTTTTTTTTAAATCACTAATAAATCGTTTTAAATCACTAGTGAATGAAGATTTACTTAGGACTGTTGCTATGGATTTAATAATGTAGCTTTAAAACGTCAGAATTAAATAAAATAATATACTCTCACATTTTCAGTACAAAAGTAAAATAAAACAAGTAAGTAGAAATAAAAAAGGAAAACAATTATTATTGTGAAATAATATCAAAGCGATGATCGACTAGATGGGTGATGAATGAAAACGATGATTGGAAGTCAATCACGGTTTAAAATTCTATTCACACAAAAACCGACGTTTCGCTCACATTGTTGACTTCTTCAGGGATATGTGTAGTCTAGAAATAGAATAATCATGGCATAAATCAAGTATCACACAAAACGGATATCTCACATTAGAAAATAAGTTGATACACTATTGAAATTATAGATAAAGCAATAAATAATTTAGAGTTTGAAAAAGTTTTTATAAAACTCCCGGAGCTTAAATCACAGATCATTTTCATAGAAAACTTCATTATTGTGGCGGGATATTATACATCTAACCAAATTTTTTTAGACAAACTATGCTATAAGATCATAAACTTCAAACATTTCGTGCAAATGTCAACTTACATTGTACTAATCGGACATTAGCAACATCTCAATTTGTTCAACTTTTGGGGTACAATTTGTCAATTCGTTTATAGGAGTTCCAACTTCTTGTGTAACCTCCATGATTTGAATTATGAATACAAGTTGTATTTATCATGGAATTATTGATAAAAATATGATTTATATTAAAAAGTCGGCAAGTAGGGCTAGAAACACGTGATCAAATATTTGACAATGTGATTAACCTTAACAATGCTTTATGCAACTGGACCTGTATTGATATTAATGTAAACAATTAATATTTTAATGCTATACACCACTTACCTATTCTGTTAATTTTTCTTAGGGATAACCACTCATCAATTCACTTGGTGGCACTTTCACTGCAAACTTTAGGGGCTTGTAGCTAATAATAGACTACGAATCCTACGGGCTCTAAGCGCATTCGAGGAGAGGCTCAGAGAATCATGTTTCAAACATGAAAAATTATAATACAAATGATAATATTGTTGAGCTCGAAATATACTTTTTACAAGCTGATGATCATAGTAAGTATAAAGTGAATTTAGTATTGTATATAAAATTTACTATTTCACTTAAGTAGATTTTCATGGAGCTCATTGATAAAACTTACTAATTCTTTTAATATTAATTACACTTGAGAATTCATTGTTTCATATTGAAATAGTATAACTTGATATTTATTCTACATGAAATATGAGATCTGTACATGTATATTTTCATTATATATAATATATTGAAAAGTACAGTTTCACTTACAAATTTTATGTTTTGTCTTCAAATATTTTAGCTTTCAGACTATAAACTTTTAGTTCCTAAACGATAAAGATTAAATTTCCACTCAATATTTATTACAATTCCATTTTTTCAACAAGCACATTGTAATTTTTAAAGTTTATAATACCAGTTTTTTGCATATAAACTTTAAATTTGAGTATTCAAACAATGATTATTGTGAATTGATTGTCAAAACAACGATATTATTGCTTGAAAGTGTAATAATTGGTGATCATACCACTGCTTATTAGACATCAATCTTTATTTAGTATAATTCATTTTTTTCCGTGTGCCTACTATTTTTATAACAATAGACTGAACCGGAAGTGCACTTCAGTAGGAATTTATTTTGAAATTTGCGCATAAATTTAGATCTGTTGGTAGTCGTAGAATTTTGGAAATCAGTATTCAGGAATGTTGTAGTATAAGAATAATGGCCTACTGTTTTCATAGCAACCGACTTGGCTGAAAGCGCATTTCACTTGACAGATTCTTAGAATCTCTTGGGTGAATCCAAAACGATTAAAGGTGAATTTATAACTGACATAAAACACAGAACATAATTTGGCACAGCTTGGATTAGCACAGAAAGCATAGAATATCATTTAGGGGTTTTATAAGATCACACAAGACATAGAAATCAACACGAAATGAAAGAAGAAGTATCAACAAGAATAATAAGAACTTGTGCATGTTCTCGGTCTTGTCTAATTGAAAACGATAAACATTATAATATGCTTTGGCATATTTGTTCCCACGCTATGAAATTTGTGATATTATAGATATCAGGGTAGATATTTTCCAATAGTGCTATTGCGGCGCATGCGGTGTTTGTTGCAAATCAACCAAACTACTACGAAATGTCACGGTAATTCACAAAAAACATAAAAAATTAAACTTTGGTCAATTCCTATGCTGTGCTGAATTAAGTTCTATGCACTGTGTCTGTTATTAATGGATACATTGATTTCCACATAACCAAATTCTATGCTAAGCTGTGCTTAATTATTCTCCAAGTCTATGTCAGTTATAAATCCACCTTAACTTAGATTTTGTGTTTGATTATACATATTCAATGATATAAACGCCGATCAAACACAAAATCACATCGTATTATATATATATATATATATATATATATATATATATATATATATATATATATATATATATATATATATATATATATATATATATATAGATATATATAGTTATATATATCCAATGATGTACAAGTAAGTCACATGCTGTTCACGTCAGATTTTTATATATGATACTAAGGGAGCAATTTCAATACTTTTTGTCAACAGCCAGACCAAGGAAGAGTTGAATGCTCATAGGTACTTCGCTTACTATCAAGCATACAAATAGTGACCTGGTGCTCTCACTCACAGCGATATTTTAATTGTGCCTGGAGGATGTTTAGCCCCACGATTTATCTGGCTTTCAACAAAAAGTATTGAAATTGCTCCCTGAGTATCATAGATGAAAATTAGCACTCAGACTATAAACAAGATTACGTTATTCTTTGCGAGCTTTAAAGAGTATAGCAAAAACTACCATCGATGGGAAGTATCTAGCAGTCTGCATTGTCAGTTTTTCACAATATTCTCTAAAACATACATAAAAATCAGCACTCAAGACCTCAATGAGAGTGAGTAATGTTTTAACGTATCTCTAGCACCTCGTATCTGTAAATTGGCTGACGGCACAAACTAGCAAATATGTGTATGATCAAAGATCATACTAACACTACTCTATTCCACACATTTTGTTTCTCAGAAAATAAGTAAGGTCTCTGGCGGGCCTGAGATTTTGTTCTATTACAGCTTATTATAGGAAGCAAGTTACTGCTTACAATGCAAGTATGCAACTGATTATGTCAAATTATCAACATCAGTGTCAGCTGTGATGTAGCATTTCTTCTTCGTTTTTCAGCGTTGTGTACATTGGCGCTACTCATAAATCTAACTTGTACGCAACTCTGCACTGTGAACAAGTTTTCTATATCATGAATTGTATTATAATGTATTTTTGTTGTATTATTGGACACTGATAAAGATACAAAGTAAATCGGCTTGCGTTTGCTCAAGAGATATAATTTAGTTTACTTGATCCTGATTTTGTCCATCTCCGACGATTTACTAATCTATTACAATTTTACTGGATACGATTTTTACCTCTAATTATCAAATTTCTCGGGATATTTTTGACATCATGTTTGTTTAACGAATATAGTACGATATGATGGACAAGAGATACACTTAAATCATCATCCAACTGAAGGAAGAAGGAGAACAATATGGTGATAATAAAACAGATATCGTTTTGTTCACAATGCAGAATTGCGTACAAACTAGATTTATAAGTAGCGCCAATGTACACAACGCTGACAAAAGGAGAAGAAATGCTGCATCACAGCTGACACGGATGTTGACAAATTGACATGATAATTTGCATAATTGCATTGTGAACAATAACATGCTTTCTATGAGAAGCTGTAATGGAAGTAATTCATTATCTTAAAACACAATGAATTCAAATATCTTTAGTATGTAACTGCATGCTTTCTATATCATGGATTGTATTCTAGTGTAAGTACTTTTGTTGTATTAGGTATTAGGCACTGATGAAAGTTTCAAATAAATCTGAAGATTTGCTCAAGAGATATAATTTAGTTCACTGATCTTGATTTTATTAATGCTCCGACGATTAATCAATCTACTATCATCTACAATATGAAAGAATAGAACAAATAAAACAAACTCAAACTTCTCTTCTCGCTATTTCACTATGTTGAAATACTTGAGAAAAACAGGTATAAATTCAAGTTTGAGTGACATAATTCTTCTATAAGTGTCACCAATATTCACAAGATTTAGATCTGTACTATATTTATCTGAAATTGTAGCGCTCCAGAAGATGGCAGAAGTGTAGCCGTAACTGTATTTTCAGAAAAGACAATATTATATTATATTTGAATGAATTCCCTAATCTTAAATACTAACATCATTGAAACATTTGCAATAAGAACGGGATTTTCTTGAGAATATCAAGACTTTCCGTTAATTTGAGTTTGTTCATTGGTACAGGGTAAAACGTTTAAAATAAAACTCAGTCTTGGATAAGACATATTAATTTATGTAATTCTTGTTCATATAGTCCGCGTGCCAGATCATTTCATGGTGTGATTTAGGGGGACCAGATGACATTCACATTGTATGTTCCTGTGGCTTTATGAGGCATGAAGAACCATAATGGCCATCTCAAAACAGTAGCTCTTGAAAATGGCTGCCGACTGCGATTCTGCAAATCATCATATCTGGAAAACGGTTGATCCAATTTCAGTTTTTTTCCTCTGATTGTAGTCACTTTTGCATCCTAAATTTCTGTCTGGAATGGCAAGAATCAAATAATCAATATTTCATCTGGAAAGAGTAAAAAAAAATTGAAATAACATTCTTGTTTCAGTAGTCTAAAGAAAGCGGTGCAAAGTTAGACCATCTAATTTGATATAAAAGCTGTAGTGCATTTTATGATATATAAAAAGTAAAAGAAAAACAAAACTGTTGAATCGATTCATATGAAGCCAAGATATATCAAAATTTGTGCCGCGCGAAATTCACGGAATGAAACAATATAAAGTGCTATTGCAAATCGATCTACGCATTCAAATATGAGTTTTTTGATCTAAAGTATATTATTGATGCATGTAGAAAACTAAATATCAAACTTGGGAGCGCAATAGATGTATTTTGAGTAAGAACATATTTTTTCACAATGAGAATAGTTAATATGAGTAACCAATGGGTATATTTTTAGAGTCACTATAACAGTTTTTGGTTATATCATCACATTCTTCATCACTGCTATAATTATGCGAATCTCTACATCTTTTGCAACCGCAAAAACTAGTGCACCTTAACTTGTTCTAAGGATAAATACATACTGCAATCAGATACCCAGGTATCTTTATTAAAGAAGCACTTTATCAATGAGAGGATAATCCAGCAGCAGGAAGACCTGTCATCCACTTGATCTTCCACTTACCCCAACGATATTCTTCCCTACCATAAGTATAGTTCATGATCCCAGACCTGCCAAAGGTACTTATTTTCTGAAAGACAAAATGTATGGATTAGAATGGTGTTAGGCAGTACTTTGATCATACGCATACTTGCTCGTTTGTGCCGACGGCCAGTTTGATGATACGAGGTGCTAAAGGTACGTCAAGACTTTACTCAATTTTTTTGAAGTCTGAGTGCTGATTTTCATGTATGTTTTAGAGAATATTCTTTAAAATTGATAATGAACTCTGCCAAACACTTCCATCAGACAGTAATTCCTGCTAAACGCTCGAAAGCTGCAAAAAAAAAACACGTTATCTCACTTATAGTCTGAATCCTAATTTTTATATATGATATTCAAAGAGCAATTTCGATACTTTTTGTGAATATCAATAACAAAAGAGTGTTTGTTGCCCTTAGATACTTTGCAAACTAGCAAGCGAACAAATAGTGAACTCACGCTGCCACTCACAGCGATATTTCAATTGTATTGGGAGGATGCTCAGCCCTTAGATTGATCTGACTGTTAACAAGAAGTATTGAAATTGTTTCTTGAGAATCATATATAAAAATTATCACTTAGACTATGAGCAAGATAACGTTATTCTTTGCGAGCTTCCAATAGTTTAGCAGAGATTACCATTGATGGAAAGTGTCCAGCAGTGTTGATTATCATCAATTTTATCAGAATCAGCACTCAAGACTCTAAGATGAGTGAGTAATGGCTCAACGTATTTCTAGCATCTCGTATCTGTAAATTGACCGTCGACACAATGTAGCAAATATGTGTATGGTCAAAGTACCGACCAACACTACTCCAATCCACACATTTTATTTCTCAGAAAATAAGTAACATCTGGAGGGCCTGGAATCTTGCTCTAGTTGTGGAATCTGGAACTTTCGAATACTGTCCCTGATCCCTGAACTAAACATCAGCATGCTACATCAAAAAGAGAATTCCTCGAAAATTGTCATTAACACATCTGAAAGAACCCTATATCTTCCCAATCTGTTGAAAGCTCCCAAACGGTCTTTGGTGTCGCTTACAAGGCTCCATCCTTTTATTTTCCATCTTTCTGCAGAGGCACTAACAGTGTCGCAATCAGATTAACTATGGAACCTAATTGTAGTTGATGTTATTTCTTCACGAATAGCAGAAGTTATTTGCATTAGATCAACAACTTTTTTTCCCGTGTTACGATGCATAAATGACTTTTTAGATACTTCTGGAGACCAACAGCATACACTAAAACATCCAAGGAGATAGGATTTATGAAAATCTTAGAGCTCCCTTCATGTCAATACTTTCGGTTTCTGCTATGTATGTCAAATAACTGAGATTATTTCGATCCCATTGAGGTTCTATTTATTTGTTAGAAATCTTGGTTGACACTTTCTTGTCAAGTTTTTCTAATTTCAGCCCAATTTTCTTGATGATTTGGTGGAAGTCTTCTCCCCATTGTGGGTATGTTTTGAACTCATGATAAGCGTTCCGTCCGTTATTGTGAGATTAAATTAAATCCACAATGCAAAGATACACTGATGCAAGATGAGTCAACTATCACGCTGACGTTTGAATCAGAAGTCTCGAACAGAACTCGAGAATTCCAGATCCTACTGCCCATACTTGGGGAAAAAATCCTCAGGGTGAGTGGATGGTACAATGGTCTTCTAGCTTCTGAAGATTTCCTTCCATTAACGAAGTGCTTCTTTGAGAAAGGATCGTGTCTAATTGAGCATGTAGTTCCCTTCATAACAAGTTAATGTACACCAGTTTTTGCGGTCGCAAAGGTTGTAAAGATTCGCACAGTTATAGCAACGATAAAGAATGTGTTGGATTGATCGAAAACTATGATAGTGACTCTAGTGAGAATGAAGAAATGCCCATTATAAAAACTACGAACTTTAATGTGTTCTATTTTGTATTCATCTACTCTGCATCTTAACAGTCTTACAGCATTATCGAAGATTTTCAGGTAACTTATGTTCCTGCAGCTCTAAATGTATGTTGATGAATATTTAGTAGTAGCTGAATATTTAGTAGCAAAAAATGTTAAAAAGCATGAAGAAAATAGGAAAGTATGGCAAGATAAATGGTTACGCCAGAGAGACTGAGAACGAGATTTCTTTAATATGCTACGTAGAGAACTTCTGCTTGAAGATTCAAATTGTTTCATGTTACTATTTCTATGGATTACTCTATATACATGCTGTTGATATCTATTATTACGTCATAAACTAGACAAATTTAGATCAAAATAACATGATACCTTCCATTTACAAACTATATGAAATGCTATCATAGAGATTGATTCTCAAAACTATCAACAACTGAAGGAGTTTATCATTGATCTGTAGAGAATCAGTTGCACATGAAATTTTTTGAATGAACTGGAACTTTCATATCAATCGTCTTGATCCATTTCTCATGTATGATAATACGCAATCATTGAAGTTTTCTAGCATAAACTATCTTAGGTGGTGAAATTCACTGAAACATTATTCAAACAATGTGTTGAGGAATTACCGCCTATTTGGCTTTTGGTGAGTCATTGGGAATCTGAAACATGCAGACATACAAGCACAACAATTGAATCTACTAAATTCCGATATGAATCATTGAGATTACTATAACTTATTGCTGATGTTTACAAATCTTTTTTTAATGTGATTCTATAAGTTTCTGTTATGATTTCAAAAACTTTATATAACAGATTAAAGAAAATGTATTTCTGAGAGATCAACGATTCGTCTGAATCAAAGGGAAGAAAGTTCTTTGAAATTCCATTAGTCAGTGTACGCATATTTTATAATGTGGAGAATTGAATTTTCAACGTAAAGACGTCCTAACATTTGATTTAGGGAATGACAATGAAAAGCTTAAAATTTTGGTCAAGAAATTGATATATATTCAACTTCTATCAATTACGCTACGGAAAGAAGAAATGATAGCGAAAACTAGAAGTGAATCTTTAGTAGAACATAAAATTATATACATGTGCTACGGTGAACAGATATCTGCGATTCATGGTTCAAGCAAAGGAATAACTAGAGATTGTTCCTTAGATATTTCAAACTTCTGATAGAATTTTGTAACAATGTGAGTAAAATTACAGCCAAATATGAAATTAAGAGTTAGAGAAAGATCACAATATATTGTAATGATTTTGATTCATATGATAAATTTGATTCACGAATCTAGATTTTCCCAATTATAAATCCAATCAATCAGATGTATCGGCTATCATGTCAGGAATTGAAAATTGACAACTGTCAGATATGAAAAATTATAATCTGCTATTAAAGCGATGCTCAATCATGAAATCACTGTTGTCAGAATATTTGTCTTTCTGTCTGTCTGGCAGTTTGTCTGGAATAGACTCTAAAACGGCTCAACAGATTTTGACGAAGTTTTTAGAGATCAATACAGGAATTCTATCTAAAATTTTCGTGTATGTTCTATATTGATATCTTGCAGGGTTCAGAAAATATGAATATGAATATTTGTTTACTACTTGTCTGCGCCAGCCATAGATCCGCAGTATTAGCGTTACTGTGAGAATCATATGAAGTATGCTTAATGTGCATGCATAAGGTGAGAAAAGCGTGGAATAAGCGAAAACTGCATATCATTTGCGGAAACGACCTGATGATGTGCATTTTTGTTACAGAATCTAATTGCTCTCTTCATTGATCATATTTTTCAGGGATATTATTGGTAGCAACGATATCCCTATTCACTCATTCTTCACAATAATTCAGGCAATGTAGAATGAACATATACATACTATTCCTTTCAACAATATATTAGGATTTTATTCTACTAACAGAACTCTGCGACTTTCTGTAGAACAGAAATTGAGTTTTCTGCATTATTAAACATTCCATAACTGATTTATGGAATTTGAGAGCATGATTTCCCATTGGACTCACTCGAGTCGCCAATCTTATAGAAATATATTCCTCCAATTCGTTCCACGCCGTACTGAAATCATGAGAGGAAAGTTATAGAATCTCACTTGTGGTGTACTATCCTACTTTACTCTTATTCACTTTTACTAGAAGTTCATGGATCAAATTTGTTTGCAGTTTGATTTCAAAATTCAGAAGTATCTATCGAAGACCTATATTCATCCACAAAATCTGTCAATCCCCCATTAATTTTCTATCAGTCATATTACTATCCTATGAGAAAATCTAGAATGTCAAACAATTCAAAGCTTGATATACGTTGAAACCAACTATGCAAGTGAGGTGATCATCAAAACGTGGTAAATCAATCTGGCGTTGGACGCTTCTGTAGGTGGAATGCGAAGTGATATTATTGATGCCATATTTAGCCCTACTTTCCATTAATTGCTCGTAGGACGTTGCTTTCTTATAATCTTACTAATTTATAATCTCAATATAGAACATTAATTTGAGCTCCAATTTTTTACATCATGCCAGTTCATTTGTAGTTTTCTCCATTTCCTCTCCTTCCAGTTTTCTTCCTGAAAACTCTAACTACTCCCAGTTCACAATTTTTTGCCTGTATCAAATTTATCTACTCTAGAAAGTTCAGTTTAATTAACTATAATTTCATCAAAACAATGTCGTTATTCAAAATACAACGTGACATTTATAATGAAACTGAAACTTGCTTATGAAAGCTTGCACAAACAAAAAGTTCTTTACATAACGTAAATGTGCATAATACCCCACTGAACACAAACCAACTCGCTCATGAAAAGTCCACGTGATATAGTTCACGCGTCCACGTGAGTTGGAACAGTTCACGTGGATTGCAAATGTAAATCTCTACCAATCACAAATTCGCCTTTGATTGGTTTGGTATGAGCTAAATTGAGACATTTATACTGGAGATAAATTCTCTGTAGAAATGAGTCTTAGAAAATCAGAAATGTAATAGATGTTACGTAAATCGTTAATTTGAGTTGGAATTACATACTGAATTGTTTCTCAAGATCTTGAGATTGAAGGGGTAGTATTTCAAGTATTGCGTAGTGGATTTCATTTCAGAATGAACTTGATATTTATGATCGACTAATCGAGTGCTGATAAGAACCTTGCTAATTTCGATGTTTAAGGAAAATAGTGTATATATGTGTACAATATTAAATATTCTTCCTTCCTATTTGCGCTTGAATTGTTCCTAGAATTTTAGTTTATTGCTTATTCTGCCAGAAAGCTTTGATCATTAGTTCTATAGCATAGTTCTCCACAGATAGCTGTCAAAATGATGGATTTCAGGATCATTCACAACAGAAAATTTGAAGATTAGGGATGATGTACCGGCAGCAGTAATCGCAAAAGTTTGAAAATCACAAACCTCTATAATATTCATTTCCTAACATTTACTTTTCCGACAAGTGTTCAGCATATAGAATACGGCCGTAAAGAGACCCAGCAAACTACATAGGAATAGCATAAGTTGACTGCATAGTAAAAATTTTCACACAAATAATCCATGAACGTCTGTTGATAGGGGCTACTTCTGTATTAGCACTTCCTGAGTGTCAATCAGGTTTTCCAAAGGGCCGATTATATATTGATAACATTTTTGTTTCAAATGCTATAAAACATTTTCAGTTAAGATTATCTAAAAGCTCAACCTATACAATATTTGTTTATTCAAAGAAGACATTCGATGCCGCATGTCTTATTATGGTCTGCATTGCATACAATGGACATGAGTGAAAAAATTATAAGAATCTTGATTAACATGTATAGTAATGTTGTAATGAAAGTGAGATTGAGAGATCATAATATATATTATATACATACATATACAACAGAGATATTGTTGAAGGGGTCTTACAAGGAGATATTTTGAGCCCACTCTCATTTAGCCTATTCATAAATGACAGAAACATTCTCTCGTAATAAAGGAGCAGAGAAATTGAATATTGATAACACTAGTGATAGCCTCAATTACTTAAACAGACTACAGAGTCCAATACAAGTAAATATAGAATTGACAAAAAGACAAAATAGCTGGAACATTTGTTTTTGAGACTGACAGATAAAAAGTATTGAGCAGGCAAGATGATGGACGTGGTATACAGAAATTGAATAATTGCACTAAAAGATTAGAACAATCAATATCATTGTGTATAACATTTTTGTGAAGTGTTGTCATCCCCTATAATAACAGATCATCGAATAATTGAAATTGTCATACAAAATCCGAATAAAGTTTAATCGTGTGAACAATCTGTGATCAAGAGAATTAAATCCGATGTTTTATCCGACCTACTAATTTCTTCCGATTGGCATTTGAAAATTAGTGATATCATTAATTATTCTAATAATTCCTACAATACCATTAGAAACTGCATGAATTCTAGTACTGTATTTAGAGTAAATAATAATAGAACTATTTGGTTCAATATGAATATTCAATAAGCCATGAATAATAAGAACAGTGCTTACAAAAAGTTTTGTTTTACTAGCGATAGTTTAGATTGGCAAAACTACAAACAAAAGAGAAACAATTTGAGTGAAAAGAGAATCAATGTATATGAGAAATTTTTGAAGTTTTTACAATATATTATTTGCACTATGTAGAAATTCTTGCAAAGTTTGATCTCAATTTTGTTCTCTTGATAAATGAAATGGCAGCATCACAAAAAAATCGACAAAATATCTAAGAAAGTCTTATAAACAGGTGTACCAAATTTCAAAAAAAGAGATTTGTTCATAGATTCTGAGAGAATTGAATTTTCATTCAAAAAAATTGTACAAAAGATACTAAAATTCTGCAAGGCAGACGTCTGGCAACGTCGATGCATTAGATATAATGGAAAGAGTGTGCGCGATTGAATAAACCAGATTTTTTATTACTTCTCCGACTTGACAGTAAACTGATTCAGTAACCTATTTATTCTTCCATCGATACTCTTCTCATGATGTAGCTTTATCATCAGTAAATTTGTTTGGCTATGAAACTCAGTACCAATACTAAACGTCAAATGTCAAAAATACTACCGAAAATTTACAGCGTTGCGTACTTTACACATCATATTATAGCTTTGTCAAAATATGGAGAAAAAATATTCCAACCGATGAAAACTTTTCAAAAGAATTGAATTAAGAACCAAATCAAAGCAGGCATTTTCATTAGTTTTAATCATTGAAATTTTGTTATTTGAAATTGGCAATAAATGCTCTATCCTATGTATCCAGCATAGAGCAGGGTTCCCACCACAACAGACCCCCGCTCCTTTTCTTAACAACCTCAACAACAGTTGATGATGATTCTAACCAAATGTGGCAAAATTTAAAGAAACTTGTTAGCAATAATAATAAGGAGAATATATCATCCATTAGAGTAGGCGACAATTGCTCCTCTAACGAAACAGAGATTGTTGAATTCTTCAATGATTATTGGGTAAGTAGCATACTAGAGATAAGAGGATCTGGAATTGCACTGGATTTTGTGCCGGAGACCCGCAGTAAACTCAGTCATTTAAGATCAATCATTGTAAATGAACTAAAAGAGATAATCAATTCACAAGCGAAAAGAGCAGTACAGATGAGTTCATCATAAAATTAATAAAACAATATTTCCATTCAATTGGTTATTCACTTTTAGAATGGATAAACATGTCTTTAGAACAAGCTGTAATTCCTGACGTTTTGAAGATTTTAACAATCAGGCCAATCTCGAAAATACCTAACACAATAAAAGTTGAAAATTTCTGGCTAATTAATATATTAACCGCATGTGAAAAATTGTTAGAGGTTGTTGTCTTCAATCAGTTACTGAATTATTTAGAAGTAAATAATATATTGATGTCGGTCCAGTCGAGCTTTAGATCTAATCATTCATGTGAAACTCTCTCACATCATGTAATTAATGAATGGAAATTGAATCTACATGAAGGGGATGTAATATGTTCAGTTTTTTTCAGTTTTTTTTCTTTTTACTTTAAGAAAGCCTTTAAAACAATTGATAGGTCTTTGCCGATTCTCAAAAAGCGTGACTATGGTTTGCAAGATACAGTATTATAATGGTTCGGGAATTATGTATGTAATGGATATCAAATAGTACGAATTGGAAACAGTACTATAGAAAATATCCTTGGTGTACCGCAGGGCAGTGTTTTAGGTCCAATACTGTTTTTGCTATATATTAATGATATGTCGAACTGTTTAAGTCATTGTAACGTACATTTATTCGTTGATGACACATAATTATATCTTGCAGGAGAAAATTATGTTGATGTAATAAATAAAGTGAATGAAGACTTAGTAGATGTACTAGCGTTTCGACCCGCTTCGCGGGTCTAAGCGCTAGGCTTCGCAGCTCCATATGTGAACCGCCTCCGGCAAAAATAATTTCTTGATAAGATTAGTTCCAATAATAATTTCAGCCTACAGAATTCTCCTGCTCCATATTATATTTCTGAATTTTTCCCTATATGTTATTTCACTCTTCTTCATAGACAATTCCCAATGTTATTTCATGTGTTTATCTGGAGAAAAATTATTGATCTCAACTCCTTGGCGATTTACAGAGACTCTAGGCGTCGCAGCTCCAAATATGTACCGCCTCTCTGACAAGAATTCTTCTTTGACAAGACCAATCCCGGATGTGAATTGAGCTCACGTAATTTCCCTGCTTCATATTATATTACTACACTTTTCTCTGCCCGTGATTATATTGATTGACAGTTTCCAATTATATTTGGGTATGAATCCTCAAGAAAATCATCCATTTCATTCCCTTTAAGGATTAGCGACGAGATGGCAAGATTGTTTCTCTAGTAGAATGATCTCTTTAAAAGAACCACTCTTGCCGCACAATTTCCAATATTATACACAGGTCTTGATATTTACCAATCAGGGTATTCATTATTAAAGCAGTTTATTAGTTACTTGAACTACTACAGACGGTCTTACGATCGACAGAATAGGTGTGCACGAGAAAAAGAAAGTGTGCATCAGAAAGACAAGAAACAGCGATTCGAATCATTCATGTCTGGATTGAATATTTAATTTTATATCCCAAAATTTATTGATACATAGCACTCAATATCAATAATATTCAAAATATTGCCATCAAATAGCAATAGAATGTCTAATATTTCATAATAATGATCTCCCTTGAACTATTATCGTAAGTAGATTTATACTCATCCACTACAATATATTACAGCTTTTCACATCTTGAGGAACTGATAATAACTAAATACTTAAATAAGAGTCAACCCCTTACCAACGATAGTGGGATGCTAGTGTTAGGACCTGTAAATAAGACCGTGATGCGTGGATTAACATGCTCTATTTTTGCAAAAGTACGATATCCATTAAATAGTCAGTCCATCGATTGCAACAATCAACCATAGATCACAATTGGAATTGAGTAAATGACAACAATAATTTTCAGTAAGTTTTTATCGTTTATCTCATGAATTAACAATAACTTCACGATTAAAGTCAAAATTGAGTTGATCACAACAAATGATTGTTGCCCGTGATAATCTACAATCGATGATTTTTACTCAAATTATTGTTGATTATAAGATCATGATAACCACTACAATAACAATACTAGTTTGAAAGAGTCATGTGATTATAATAAAAATATTATTGAATACAACAATCAAATCATTTTTTCCAACAATAAAATTGTGGATTTGAGTATACAATTTGGTCGTAGCCTTAAAACAATAGTATAAGGTAACCAAAACGTCCAAACTATCAATTATAACAATACCAATGTTGATAAAAATAATGGCTTGTTGATTATAACAAAGAAATTGCTGTTGCAGTCTTGTTGATGAGAACAGTGGAATTATTCATTGAATCAATATTAGTTGTTCAAAGTACCTATTTAATAAAATACAATATTAAAGAATTGATCAAAATAATGAAATTGATGAATGTAGCAATGAAAATGTTGACAGCTGTTGTATCATCTGACTACTCGTCATCCGATTCCTTAACATCCAACAAAAAACTCTTGTTCTTCACAATTACAATATATTTTAATAACAGATATTATGAACAAACACTGAAAGAAAAATAATATCTGACTCTCACAAAATATCTCTATCCACTCTTTCTTACGCACGCGCCTGCGCACGCGCACCCAAACATCAACGTCACACCTAACAATGTTACCAACTGTTGGAATAGATGTCTGTGTCTGACATTTATTAAAATCAGCTGATTACAACAGTAAATTTTTACTTGCAGCAACCCGTATCATCTGTCAACATTTTTCGCGAAGACCCTTTCTTGAATAACTACGTTTAACCTGAGAATAAAGTATTGAATCTATCCATATCATGTGTCTCCTACACTTCTTGAGAAATTAATTTTTTTCAATCCCATATATGATTTCTTTCAACTATTACAATATATTTCAATAACTGATATTATGAACAAACACTAAAAGAAAAATAATATCTGATTCTCACAAAATATCTCTATCCACTCTTTCTTACGCACGCGCCTGCGCACGTGCACCCGAGAGTCTACGTCACACCCAAAAATGTTACCAACTGTTGGAATTAGATGTCTGTGTTGATTGTTTCAATGACATTCATTAAAATCAGCTGATTACAACAGTAAAATTTCACTTGCAGCAACCCGTATCATCTATCAACATTTTTCGCAAAAATCCTTTCTTGAATACGTATAATCTGAGAATAAAGCACTGAATCTATCCATATCATGTGTCTCCTACATTTCTTGAGAAATTAATTTTTTCCAATCCCATATATGATTTTTCTCATCGGTATTACCAATTATTATTAAATTTAAGTTCCAACCAATAATTCTTATTTCGTTTTATCTTCGTTCACGTCATCTACCATTTTATCGTATTTGTAGTTTTTAAATACAAAGATATATTTTGTTGACGTTTAATAAAATTGTACAATTTGAGGCAAAGAATATCCAAAAAGCCATGAATCTCGTTAATATTCAACAGTTTGACAGGCCTGTATGTAAGTAGATGAATTAATTTGGTTCTAAAATCTTGTTCGTATATGTCTATTCTTACAAGGGTCTTATCTATGGGTTATTGAAATTTCTAAAATGTTCTACTAATAGCAGTGATGCACGTTTCAACTTTCAGTTTAAGATCTCATGGTCCTTGCAATATATATATATATATATATATATATATATATATATATATATATATATATATATATATATATATATATATATATATATATATATATATATATATATATATATATATATATATATACAGGGTGTAACAGAAATAAGTACATTATTGATTTTAACCAGTTATAGTTCTCGTCAAGCCTAACAATTTTTCTTAGTAACTTTTTCCCGAATTCTCATCTTTTTTTAGCATTTTTTATCCCCTATAATTTAACGAGTCGTTCAGGTGAATAGTTATCGGATCCAGTAGCAGTTGCAATAGAACAATAATTGATTTTGACATATGTGAGTTATCAAATACTTCAAATAAATTCTAGAATGATACAGATTATAATCTATTAACTCTGTATACGATTTCATGGGCAGTTTAGGATAAGCTTAGCAAATTCATTTGAAAAGATCTCCGAATTGTCATTTTTCACTAAAAATTGAATTATTGTGGTTACGGTAATGTATTTTATGTCAAAATATTATGCACCTATACATTACGATGAGAATACCATGGGATATTCAGTACCTAACGTTTATCTGAAACGTAAAACAGCAGATGAGATGAATGAAATACATTAATTTTTTAAATGAAGCATCTGCGTATTAGTTTTTCTCATATTATTACAAACTTCACACTTCACACTCAGGTCGTTTCAATAAAGTATGCCCCGTGAATTGATCTGCTGAATAAGCAAAATATTGTATCATATATTTCAGAAAATATTTAAAATCAATTACCAAATTCAGTTTGATACATTTATAGGTTATTATAAATGTTTTCTGTTCTTCAAGAATAGAATCTTCAAAATTTCATGTAGCAATATCTCTATCAAATTATTCGATGAATTAATTAATTTAGAATTACACTCCATTCAATATTCTACCGTTTTCTTTAAATAAATCGTTGAATGATTTTCTCTTGTATGTTTCTGATGAAATAGGTTGGGAACAACAGCTACTTCTCGAACTGCTTGTAGATGGCAGCACAGTCTGACTCTCCTGACACAGTGACACAGTTTCAGACAATTCAAATCAGCTGATTCACGTGCAATAAACTTGGGTAGACAATCTCATGTTTAAGAAATGTACTATCCAAAAATATACGTGAAATCCCTAATTAAAAATAAAACTTCTTAAAAATGACAAATAAATACGACTGAAAGACCAAATTGTTGATTACAGAGACAAATTTTGTCTTTCTTCCAACATATGCAAAAATAGAATCATCGAGGTGAGCGAATATCAATGTATTGCCAAAATACTAATATTTTTTCAGTTTCAAATGAATGATTGACAAGACTACGATGGCTCAAAGTTAAAAAATACTCCTTTCAATCGACAGCTGTCATTCTTCCAACAAATGAGAAGCATTCAGTTTGAACCATAGGCGCACTATGAAATTTTTGACAAAACTTTGATGAATTTTTACTCTATATCCAGGGGATTTACGGAAAAAAGTTATTAAGAAAAATTGTTATGCTTGACAAATTGCATCACAGGTTAAAATTAATGTACTTATTTCTGTTACACCCTGTATATATATATATATATATATATATATATATATATATATATATATATATATATATATATATATATATATATATATATATATCTATGTCTGATTTATTCATTTGAAACGTAAATAGAGCAAAAATGTTTGAATTGAATAATTCGTACAACGCTATTATTGAAGACTTCTTCAAGAAGAGAATCATTTGAAAAAAGCATTATTCAGGTACTTATCTTCTGTAGTCCATTTAGGCTATGTTTGTTGTGTACAACCTGTGTACAATAATGAACTCATGATTCCAACAATCACACTCTAGTCTCTAGTACATACATCAGAATTGCCTATACTACGTATTAAAACATTAGCTCATAAAATGAATCAACATTAGAGCCTAGACTATTAGATGTCAAAAACTACAGATCAAAGTTTTAGAACCACTGAGTTTTGCTACTCTCCCCAATGCACTTAATATATCAGAGTCATCAAGAAAATATTTCATATCCAATTTTGTATACCAATTGAATAGGAACATCCACACTAAATAAGAAATTAGTGACTTTTGATATTGTAATAAAATGATATGTATTATACAGAACATTTACGTACAGTTTATTCCAGTTATATGTTATAATTTACATTTTTCAAAAAATAAATGATGACAATCGATATTTTCATCATCGTTCTCACCCAAGCTTAGGTGTTTTATCAGCTCTAGTAAAATTATTCTCTACATAACCTCAAATACGAGGTTATCGAAAATATTCATACTCTAATAGATGTTCATTGAGTGATGTATGATTTATATCTTTCCACAAGTACAAAATATTGATTGATAGCTCCATTATCGTAATATTATAATCAGTTGATTATTGCTTGTTTCATTGTTGACTCAAGCTAAATGTTCGATTGGCTGGGTTTATCAAGTCTTCAACTCAAATTTATTCAACTGAAAGAGATGTGAGAATAGCATAAACTAAACTATTACTAAACAATATTGAAAATCTAAATAAATACTCGTGTATTGTTGAATATTTAACACATGTACCAGCTAAACTATACTTGACATGTTTCAAACTTCATTCAATCTTCAGTACTTATTTCATCCACAACAGAGAAACATCATTAATCAAAATATCCCTTGATTATAAGAATCGATTTCTTCTTAACAATTATATGTTGAAATCATTCTATAACTTAGCCAACAACTAATCCATGTTGCGATCAGGCATATTCTGCGGTCAAAATGCATAAATATCGTGACATATTACTTTATTTCAAAAAATGTTTGAGCATAGCCTAAAAAATATTACATAAAATTGTCATTATGTTAATATTACTCAATTACTTACTTTCTATTCATTAGATGTGTACATTGTTGAAACTGGAATTGAAATTTTGCGTAAAAGCGAGTACGCATGTACATTCTGGGAAATAAGTTGGCAATACTGTATTTATAGAAATGTTAAAAAAATAGTAATTTTAATATTTAAGCATAATATTAGCTTGAAATGTATCACAAGTGATTTGCTTATGTTTGTTATAAATGTATTGATACATAAATTTGTGAAAATTTTTCTCATCCTGCAATATTCAATGAAATAATATTGAAACCTAAACGTCAAAGCTGACAGATATCATCGATGTTCAACAATTATTTGTACATGGCTACTATTTTTACGTGGAAGCGAGTACGCATGTACATTCTTCGTTTGGGAAATAAGTTGGCAATACTGAATTTATCGAAATGTCAAAAAAATAGCAATTTTAATATTTAAGCATAATATTAGCTCAAAATGTATCACAAGTGATTTGCTCATATTTGTAATAGATGTATTAATACATAAATTTGTGGAAATCCTTCTCATTTTGAAATATTCAATGAAATAATATTGGAACCTAAACGTCAAAGCTGACAGACGTCATCGATGTTCAACAATTATTTGTACATGCCTACTATGTCCAGGATGAATTTTTGACGGTTTTTGATTTTTTACACGAAACCTATGAGACTGAAAAAATTGAGACCCCCAAAAGGCACTGCTCGTCAAGAATATCAAATTTATAAAAAAAAAATCATGTTAATCAGAGTTCTCGTTTAGGCTGTAGCCGTGGCTAACTGAAAGTGTACCTTATGCCTTTTAGTATATAAGAAGACTAGCGTTTCGACCTGCTTCGCAGGTCTAAGCGCTAGGCTTCGCAGCTCCATATGTAAACCGCCTCCGGCAAAAATAATTTCTTGATAAAATTAGTTCCGATTATAATTTTAGCCTACATAATCCTTCTGCTCCATATTATATTTCTGCATTCTCTTTTATTCGTGATTTTACTGTTTTTTATAGACAAATCCCAATGTTTTTTCATGTATTTATCTGGAGAGAAATTATTGATTTCAACTCCTTCACAAACTACAGATACACTAGGCGTCGCAGCTCCTTATATGTACCGCCTCTCTGACAAGAATTCTTCTTTTACAAAATCAATCTCGAATGTGAATTGAGCTCACATAATTCCTCTGATTCATATTATATTTCTACACTTTTCTCTGCCCGTGATCAAATTGATTGACAGTTTCCATTGTGTTTGTAAATATTTGATATTCCTATATAAAATAAATAATTATAATTTTGATATTGAGTTATATAATTTTATTCGCGTTTAATTTAAATATTGAGTTGTCAAAATAAGAAAATAAACAACAACAATATTGTCCTAACCAACAGAAATCGGATAAATGTAATATAGCAAGCGCTATATTATATTTTAATGAATATTACACTAGACGAACTGGACTGAAGTAACGAAATTTCATTTCATAAGGTTTGGTATGTAATTATTATACAAAAGCATAAAATATGAATAGCATTATATTACAGAAACAGGTACATGGTGAATATTGCATGACAGTAAAAAATAATACTTCAATTCTTAAAAACATAGGAACAAAATATTTTTCATTATTCATTCAGGATGAGTACTATTTTGCGCACGTTTTTCCAGGCGGTAAATGACTCTAGATTTTTTCGTGCGACAAGTTTACCGCCCGGAAATACAAATGCAATATAGTACTCATCCCGCGTTCATAATAAAAATAGTATAAGCAGCTCGAGCAATATTGTTAATTGCCCACGAAAATGGGCAATTGCATTTGTTGCATGATATACCATAAACAAATCAATATTTCTAAAAAAAATATCTAACTTAAAATCAAATTTCAGGTTCAGTCATAACAAAAATTAATTACTTTATAAAACCGGCCTTTAGTTTCTCTTTTTAAATATTATTATTTTTAACCAACTTTTCTAATAATATCAATTTTCTTTCTTCCATGTCAAGCTTTCTCTTCTTCATTTGCAAGTTGTCGTCGTGACGCTTCTGCTTTCTCATCCTTTCTTCTTCCTTCTTTTCCAACTTTTCTTTTAAATATTGGTCTTGTATTATCTTTCTGGGTACTTTATGTTTTTTTGTGCATTTTGGAGTCTCTTCCCCGACTCCCACTTCATTACAATTATTTACTTCTTTAGCGTTATCTTCTGATTTTTCCTTCCTTGAGCTTTCAATTCCAATATCAATTGAGCTTTTTGAACAGTTTGCAGGTTGGGCTTCCACAACTTGATCCATTTCTTTATAAAATAGAAATTTTATTGACCCTCTCCCCGATTTACTATTATTGTCCTTCACTGCTCGATATGTTCTTAATAAATTTTTCCATTTCGATTCACATTTTTCCGGCTTTTTCTAAAATTAAAGAAAAAATTGTACCAAACATTTATTTTGTAATTTTTAACAGAAATATTACATGAACTCCCAGAGTTTCTAAATGCGGGGAGATTATTTCCCAAAAATGTATTCTTTTTTTCACGTGTGTGAAATTTTCTTTGTATGATTCATACATTTGAATCAAATATTTTGTCTCATGTTCGGACCACATATCTTGTTTCATGCTTCCAATTTTGGAGCAACCTTGTTCATTTATAATAGAAGATTGCTGTTCTTAGAACTGTGACTGCTGCAAGTCATTGTATATTTTTTGAGCAAAATGCATATCTGAAAAATAAGCATTTGTAGTGTGAGTAATTTGTAAACAAAAACACAAAGTAAACCTAAAGAATATGGACTTCAAAATTTACCATTTTGTACTCTACTGGCATCATCTTTGGTAACCGTTGTTTTATATGCTATCCCATTTTCCCCAACTAAAGCAATTTCTTCCATATCTTGTGTTTCCAATTTTACGAATTCCGCCATTTTTAAAGTACATATGAACATGTGATAGAATTCCTCTAGCTTTTCGTTAGAGGAGTTGTTGGTGATCTGGAGTAGTTAAAATTTGGAGTGGGGGAAACTGATCCGTAAACGAAAGGACAAGCACGTAGTGAACTAGATAAGCTAGATCAGTACTCCGTGAACGGAAGAATACAGCTAATGTAAACTTCTATTCGTTGATTCAATTGAATTTTCAATGTATTGGCTTCATTGATAGAAAGGTATTTCATAATCTGCTGATGATTGCATGTTTCATTGTTGTACCTCAACAAAATGTACGATTGGATTGGTTGGTCCTTGCAATATATGTGTTAATGTCTGATTCATTCATTTAAAACGTAGAAAGAGCACCTCACTATCATTTTAATAAAATATTATGTACAAAATTATCATTAAGAACTCCTCCAAGTTGAGTATCTTTTGGGAACATATCTTCTGTGATCCATATAGGCTATGTTGTGTATAACCTGTGTACAACAATAAACTCTTGAATTCAACAATGCCATTTAAGTCTCTAGCGCATACATTATATTTGTCCACTACGCATTGAATCATTAGCTCATGAAATGAATAAACATCAGAGCCTAGGCTATTAGATGTCAGAAACTTCAGATCCAAATTTTAGAACTATTGGGATTTGCTACTCTTTCCAATATAGTCTTTGATATAGTCAAGGATCTTTCAACGGTATATAGCAGTATGATATAACTGTCTTTATATCAAACTTCGAATAAATATTTGCAGTATATGTACATCGATCGAATTTTTGGGATCGAAAGCAGAATCATCAAGTAATTATCTCTTATCCAATTTAATTTACCCAGTAAATAGGAACATCCATAATAAATATCAAATTGGTCACTTTTTTATAGTATACAGAATATATACGTTTAATATATTCGAGTATTATATTATTATTTGAATTGTTCACACCCAAGCTTATCGTGTTCCATCAGCTCAATGCAGTTTTCAGGAAAATTATCTTCAACATAACCTCAAATAAAAAGTTAATATGAATATTTATTTTTTTATTGCAGAATATTCATCACATGTACCAAACTATAGTTACTTGAGATATTTCAAGTGGCATTTATTCTTCAGTACTTATTTTACAGCAAAACAATATTGTAAATTAGAACATAAATCGTATCTAGAAAATAGTGTATTCAAATGATGGATCGTTGGAAAATGGATGAATAAGTATTAGTGAATTAAATTCATATCACTCAAGCATCTTATTAATTCTTCTCCAGTGCCTACAAATAAATAAATTTTCTTCAATAATATCACTACGAAACTATAATTTTGTGATTGGATAGATACCAAGTAAACTGACTGAACTTCTTTTCAACCTGCAGCGCTAATCATGAATTTATTGTGTGGATGTTTCTGAAATATTATCAAATATAAGATAAATTGTCTAGTGTTTTAATGAATACATGCTTATGGTCCATTCATCTCAAATACTTTTCTTGATGATTTATTCGACTCTACGGTATAAAATACGAAGTTAGTTGGATGATTATGAATACATACCAATGAATAACTTTATTCCGTTGATGATCCTAAATGGATATATTCGATTTGAGAAATATCTAAAAAATTTTGTCGCAAAAGCCAGAATTCTTCTTATAAATAAGGCTGGGCAACAACGATCATTATCATTATTACCAGTTTGATAAAATATAAGAGTAATTGATGGTGTGTTTTTACAATAACGACGATGATTGGAATGTTATGCTCGTCCTCATGGTGGTAATAGAGCAGAACTTATTAATACGCTAGGATGACAATTATTCTCATATTAGGCTCAAATTATTTAATACAATATTAATTCTGAATACAGAGGGTAATAATCAAAAAAAACAGTAATAGATCACATTTAACACATTTTGGACATAATTTCAGATACTTTTGCTCCGTTGATTTGATAAGTTTTCAACGAAATTCAAGATAAGGCTTTGGGAAGCTAACTAAATAATATTAATTGTCCAAAAATCACTTACTGCGCATATCGCTGTGACATATTCCATAACAACAGCGCTATTTTGCCTCTTAGTGAACTGATAACAATATATATTTTCATTAAAAAGCTTGTATTATGATTTTACTGTAAATATATATCAAAATTGTGATAATTATTAATTCCTTGAAATCGCACATTGAAAACATAGTATTAACGGCTTATTTACGTATCAAGTGCCCAAAAAACATGGCGGAGGTCCAGGCATGCGCACAAAAAAATTCCAATCATGAGGAGAGCTATTGTTGGCATCATATATAAAAGTAAGTTTCTTGATTGGAAAGAATTGATTTCCTGATAACAATTGGAACCATAATCATCGAGCATTCTGCTTTAGCAGCTTCCAATAAATCCTTGAGCATAACCTAGAAAATATTACATAAAGTTACACTTGAATTACAAAATTAAGTTTCTTGATTATTACAATCGAATTCCTTATAACAATTACATGTTGAAATCATCTTGGAACTTATGCGGTCGCTTGTTTGAAAGGATTTATATTGTACGAGATATGCCTGTTTTCTATTTTGTGTTGAAAATGCATAGTACTGTGACATTATACTTTATTCCAAAAGAAGTTTGAGTATAGCCTAAAAAATATTACATAAGATTGTCATTTTGTTAATATTATTCAATTAAACTACATACTTCCTATTTATGAGATGTGTACATTGATGTGAACTGTCATTGACTGCAAATGCGAGTACGCATGTGCAGTTTCTGCTCATGAAATAAGTTGGCAATACTGACGTCCTATTGAATGTCAAAAACTTCATTTCTATTAAAATGAGCTTGATGGAAGCTTCAAATACATTACAAATTATCCATTTGAATATTTTATTTATATAACAATACATAATATGTATATTAAATAGTGAATTTTGTGATATTTTGAGAAATATTTCAAATACCTGTATGTCAAACTAGACAGAAGCGACCCGATGTTCATTAATTTTTTGTCAGGGATAACTTGAGAATATTTTGACGGCCGGTGAACTGTCATTTTTGACAATTGTAATCGATGGTTTTGGCCTTCTCCTGTGATTACTATACATGTCATGGTATCCAAATATATAAAAGGCACTAGTCCTCATTAAGATGTATTGAATAGAGAAGAAATGAACAAAATTAAATATACCGTTTAAGCTGTAGCGATGGATAAAAATTTTTTTGGGAACATACAACTGACAGTTGTAATTCAAGAAATTTAAGCAAATTAGTATATAGGACTAGCGCTTGGCCTGCTACGCAGGCCTAAGCCCTAGGCTTCGCAGCTCGATATGTGAACCGCCTCCGGCAAATATTCTGTCTCTATAAGATAAATTCCAAGTACATTTTTAGCCCACAAAACCTTCGTGCTCCGTATTATATTTGTGCATTTTTCCCTACTCGTGATTTCACTGTTTTTTATTGACAATTTTCAATATTATTCCATGTATTCATCAATCGGATAAATTGATTCCAACTCTTCAACGAATTACAAAGTCTAAATTCAAAACTTCACAGCGAGATAACATGTCTGTGCCATGTTTCGCATATTCTCAGTCATTGCTTTACTGTTTTAGAATACAAATTAGAGTATTAGTTATTACAACTTATGTGATCCTACTGTTTCATTTTGACGACATACTTACATCCTTACAATTTGCTTCGCTCGTCAATTTGTATGTAATCACAATCTTTCTGTCTCCTTTACAACTCTCACTATTATTTTGAATAGATATGGTTGATAATGCTGACTCAAATGATGCATGTACATCGAATATACAAAAAGATGGTTACTCCAGGTGGAACCGAGAATATCGAGTGAAAAAGTGAAATAGAATTTCAGTTGAAATTTTGTGTTTTCATCACTTACACCCATCATCCTAAATATTTCTCTCAGGACAATCATTCGGTAGATTCCTTCCATGAATTAGCGTATCTGATTTCTGAGCTCAATTGCGAGATTGAAAGACCGACTATTTTCTCCGTAGTAACATTGATCCTCATAGATTTCCTTCTAAATCACTGCTTTGAGTCTTAGTCACTTAGCTCCAATGGTACATTCGGAGAAACATGCATGTTCCACGTTCCTATAGTAATAATTTTGAAGCTCATGCACTCTGCTATACTTTTGCTTTCCAAAAACATGTTTCTTATTCATTAAGGCACTACTCACAAGCCCACGCTACATGTTCCGACTCCTTGTATAGAGCTACAATATTCAATTTTCTCTGGAATTGTGATTTAACTTGTATTGAAATCAATTCAACATTATTCATCAAATCAATATTAGTTGTTCAAAGTGCCTATTAAATAGAATACAATATCAAGGAATTGATCAAAATACTGAAATTGATGAATGTAGCAATGAAAATGTTGACAGCTGTTGTATCATCTGACTACTCGTCATCCGATTCATTAATATCCAACAAAAAACTCATGTTCTTCACAATTACAATATATTTCAATAACAGATATTATGAAAAACACTAAAAGAAAAATAATATCTGACTCTTACAAAATATCTCTTACGCACGCGCCTGCACACGCGCACGCGAGCGTCAACGTCACACCTAACAATGTTACCAACTGTTGGAATAGATGTCTGTGTTGATTGTTCCAATGACATTCATTAAAATCAGCTGATTACAACAGTAAATTCTTACTTGCAGCAACCAGTATCATCTATCAACATTTTCCGCGAAGACCGTTTCTTGAATAACTACGTTCAATCTGAGAATAACTACGTTTAATCTGAGAATAAAGTATTGAATCTATCCATATCATGTGTCTCCTACACTTCTTGAGAAATTAATTTTTTTCAATCCCATATATGATTTCTCTCTCTCTATTACAATATATTTCAATAACTGATATTATGAACAAACACTAAAAGAAAAATAATATCTGATTCTCACAAAATATCTCTATCCACTCTTTCTTACGCACGCGCCTGCGCACGCGCACCCGAGAGTCTACGTCACACCTAACAATGTTACCAACTGTTGGAATAGATGTCTGTGTTGATTGTTTCAATGACATTCATTAAAATCAGCTGATTACAACAGTAAAATTTCACTTGCAGCAACCCGTATCATCTATCAACATTTTCCGCGAAAACCCTTTCTTGAATACGTATAATCTGAGAATAAAGCACTGAATCTATCCATATCATGTGTCTCCTACATTTCTTGAGAAATTAATTTTTTCCAATCCCATATATGACTTTTCTCATCGATATTACCGATTATTATTAAATTGGAAGTTCTAACCAATAATTCTCATTTCGTTTTATCCTCGTTCACGTCATCTACCATTTTATCGTATTTGTAGTTTTTAAATACAAAGATATATTTTGTTGACGTTTAATAAAATTGTACAATTTGAGGCAAAGAATATCCAAAAAGCCATGAATCTCGTTAATATTTAACAATTTGACAGGCCTGTATGTAAGTAGATGAATTAATTTGGTTCTAAAATCTTGTTCGCATATGTCTATTCTTACAAGGATCTTATCTATGGGTTATTGAAATTTAGTCCTTAAATGTACCACTAATAGCAGTGATGCACGTTTCAACTTCCAGTTTAAGATCTCATGGTACTTGCAATATATATGTCTATGTCTGATTTACTCATTTGAAACGTAAAGAGAGCAAAAATGTTTGAATTGAATAATTCGTACAACGCTATTATTGAAGACTTCTTCAAGAAGAGAATCATTTGAAAAAAGCATTATTCAGGTACTTATCTTCTGTAGTCCATATAGGCTATGTTTGTTGTGTACAACCTGTGTACAATAATGAACTCATGAGTCCAACAATCATACTCTAGTCTCTAGTGCATACATCAGAATTGCCTATACTACGTATTAAAACATTAACTCATGAAATGAATCAACATTAGAGCCTAGACTATTAGATGTCAAAAACTACAGACCAAAGTTTTAGAACCACTGAGATTTGTTACTCTCCCCAATGCACTTGTCATCAAGAAAATATTTCATACCCAATCTTGTATACCAATTGAATAGGAACATCCACACTAAATAAGAAATTAGTGACTTTTGATATTGTAATAAAATGATATGTATTATACAGAATATTTACGTACAGTTTATTTCAGTAATATGTTATAATTTACATTTTTCAAAATAAATGATGACAATCGATATTTTCATCATCGTTCTCACCCAAGCTTAGTGTGTTTCATCAGCTCAATGCCGCTTCCAGTAGAATTACTCTCTACATAACCTCAAATACGAAGTTATTCAAGTTCATTGAATGATGTATGATTTATATCTTTCAACAAGTACAAAATATTGATTGATGGTTCCATTATCGTAATATTATAATCAGTTGATTATTGCTTGTTTCATTGTTGACTCAAGCAAAATGTTCGATTGGCTGGGTTTATCAAGTCTTCAACTCAAATTTATTCAACTGAAAGAGATGTGAGAATAGCATGAACTAAACTATTACTAAACAATATTGAATATCTAAATAAATACTCGAGCATTGTTGAATATTTACCACATGTACCAGCTAAACTATACTTGACATGTTTCAAACTTCATTCAATCTTCACTACTTGTTTCATCCACAACAGAGAAACATCATGAATCAAAATATCCCTTGATTATAAGAATCGATTTCTTCATAACAATTATATGTTGAAATCATTCTATAACTTAGCCAACAACTAATCCATTTTGCGATCAGGCATATTCTGCGTTAAAAATGCATGAATATCGTGACATATAACTTCATTCCAAAAAATGTTTTAGCATAGCCTAAAAAATATTACATAAAATTGTCATTTTGTTAATATTATTCAATTAAACTACTTACTTTCTATTCATTAGATGTGTACATTGTTGAAACTTGAATTGGAATTTTGCGTAAAAGCGAGTACGCATGTACATTCTGGGAAATAAGTTGGCAATACTGAATTTATTGAAATGTGAAAAAAATAGTAATTTTAATATTTAAGCATAATATTAGCTTAAAATGTATCACAAGTAATTTGCTCATGTTTGTTATGAATGTATTAATACATAAATTTGTGAAAATTTTTCTCATCCTGCAATATTCAATTAAATAATATTGAAACCTAAACGTCAAATCTGACAGATATCATCGATGTTCAACAATTATTTGTACATGGCTACTATTCTTACGTGGAAGCGAGTGCGCATGTACATTCTTCGTTTGGGAAATAAGTTGGCATTACTGAAGTTATCGAAATGTCAAAAAAATAACAATTTTAATATTTACGCATAATATTAGCTCAAAATGTATCACAAGTGATTTGCTCATGTTTGTAATAGATGTATTAATACATAAATTTGTGGAAATCCCTCTCATTTTGCAATATTCAATGAAATAATATTGAAAGTTAAACGTCAAAGCTGACAGACGTCATCGATGTTCAACAATTATTTGTACATGCCTACTATGTCCAGGATGAATTTTTGACGGTTTTTGATTTTTTACACGAAACCTATGAAACTTAAAAAATTGAGACCCCCAAAAGGCACTGCTCGTCAAGAATATCAAATTTATAAAAAAAAAATCATGTTAATCAGAGCTCTCGTTTAGGCTGTAGCCGTGGCTAACTGAAAGTGTATCTTATGCCTTTTAGTATATAAGACTAGCGTTTCGACCTGCTTCGCAGGTCTAAGCGCTAGGCTTCGCAGCTCCATATGTGAACCGCCTCCGGCAAAAATAATTTCTTGATAAGATGAGATCCAATAATAATTTCAGCCTACAGAATTCTCCTGCTCCATATTATATTTCTGCATTTTTCCCTATACGTGATTTCACTCTTTTTTATAGACAATTCCCAATGTTATTTCATTTATTTATCTGGAGAAAAATTATTGATTCCAACTCCTTCACGATTCACAGAGACTCTAGGCGTCGCAGCTCCAAATAAGTACCGCCTCTCTGACAAGAATTCTTCTTTGACAAGATCAATCCCGGATGTGAATTGAGCTCACGTAATTCCCCTGCTTCATATTATATGACTACACTTTTCTCTGCCCGTGATTATATTGATTGACAGTTTCCAATCATATTTAGGTATGAATTCTTAAGAAAATCATCGATTTCATTCCCTTTAAGGATTAGCGACGAGATGGCAAGATTTTTCCTCTAGTAGAACTATCTTTTCAAAAGAACCACCCTTGCCGTATAATTTCCAATATTATACACAGGTCTTGATATTTACCAGTGAGGGTATTCATTATTAAAGCAGCTTATCAGTTTTCGAACTACTACAGACGGCCTTACGATCGACAGAATAGGTGTGCGAGAGAAAAGAAAGTGTGCATCAGAAAGACAAGAAACAGCGATTCGGATCATTCAAGTCTGGATTTGATATTTAATTTTATATCCCAAAATTTTTTGATATATAGCACTCAATATAAATAATATTTAAGATATTGCCATCAAATAGCAATAGAATATCTATTATTTCATGATAATAATCTCCCTTGAACTATTATCATAAGTAGATTTATAATCATCAACTACAATATATTACAGCTTCTCACATCTTGAGAAACTGATAATAACTAAATACTTAAAAAAGAGTCAACCCCTTACCAACGGTAGTGGGATGCTAGTGTTAAAACCTGTATATAAGACCGTGATGCGTGGATTAACATGCTCTATTTTTGCATCGAAAACTGCAAAAGCTTTACAAATTGCTAATACCGCTGTAAAAATACTCTACTTTACGTATTAAGATTGCAACAATGAAAGAGCTATTTTTTTCTTATATATTCATGTTATTCCTTCTAATTTGCAGCATGTTTTTCATAAAACTGCAAATAATTTTGGGGAATGTTCCAGGTAAATGTTGTGCCAATTCATTCAGGGATCAATCTAAGTTATTCTTTATTACTCATGCAGGATAAGTATTATTTTGCGCACGTTTTTCTGGGCGGTAAATGGCTCTTTGACTTTTGAGTGCGCCAAGTATAATTTGAGTGCGACAAGTTTACTTGTCGCACAAAAACTGTTTATCGCTCGGAAAAATAAGCGCAAAATAGTACTTATCCCGCATTCGTAATGAAAAATAGTATTTGCAACTCGTGCGGTGTTGTCGATTGCCCACTTCGCTCTCGTGGGCAATCGACAACTTATCGCACTTGTTGCACAATATACCATCATATTGTGGGATAAGAACTACCGTTCATAGAATAAACGCAAAGAACTCAAAAGTTTCATCGAGTAAGTTTTGGTACCACAGATTAAAAATACCTTATTTATGAATATGAACTTATTTTTTTGATCAAAAACTTGAATATGAAATTTCAGTCAAAGATTTCTAGGCTTTCTCAAGTCATTATGCTTTTAGAAATAGACAAACACAACGACTGACTTTATTTTAAATTATGTTTTCTTGACTTCAGTAGGGTCTAAAACATAGAGATTCATTGGAAGCGGCAACTGTCCCCATACTTTTTTGTAGATGCATCTCAGTGGTTGATTTTAATTTTAATTTTAAATGGAGTTGCATACCAATAGCGGAAAAAAATATTGAGTAGTCATCACAATAATACACATTTCTTCTACATTGTCTTCTTCACCCGATTTATAAGCCATTCAATAAGTTCATTTTCTCATCAATTTTGACCGTTGTAAAATAATCAGCATATACGGTGTGACACAATGATCGAGTTATATGAGAAACTTCTCTTCCAGGTCTGAACAAAGAATTAGGACCTTTTCTCATTTTTAATGTAATTTTGAGAATTCAAATTTTTCTCGGGATGTATATTTCCACACAAGCAAAAACGCTATGATCCTCACTTTCATGTCAAATGTTTCCGGCACTCTTCCTGCAGTTTTTGAGATAGTGATTCACTTTCTTGCCCATCAATAGATCATAAAGAATAGCGGAATATGTACGAGAATAAAATATAATTAGATGTACGTAGAATCGTTGGAATAATTCAATAATGCCTTGAATGTATTCGCATTGTTTGCGATGCGCGAAATGCCTAATTTACTCACAGCTGTGGAAAAACCTGATATATGTGTGCGAAATTTTATTACAAGAAGCAAATTGGCTTCAAAATTATCTCCAAGGATATTTTGAATTCAAAGCGAATTTGTTTAATATCAAATCAAAGTCAAGACCCAATTTAGTAGCTCTAATTTATTCATTCAGAAAAACTGGTAAATATGATTAACGTCTCAGTTGTTATGCTGACTCATATTTCACATCTAGGACAGCATTCTGAGATCGATAATAAATTGCTCGAATATAGAACCAATCGGTTTTTTTTTTTGACCACAACGGAAATAAATTAGAAAGCAACCCTGGATTGCTGAATGAAATCATCTACGCTTTGTATTTTGAAATTGATATTGATGCCAACAATTTATTTCACTTCAGTGATCATTGAATGATCACAGCTATCAGTTTGCAATCGATTGCAACAATATTTTGCTCATCCTCATCAATAGATCATTGCTGGTTGATCACAACAAAAGATGGACAGATTAAAACAATATTTTGTTGAAAGCAATGGAAGAGAAGGTGATCCTAATTATAAATTGCTGATAATGACTTGCACATAGCATTTTTTGTTGATTATACCAATAGTACGATATCCATTAAATGGTCAGTCCATCGATTGCAACAATCAACCATAGATCACAATTGGAATTGAGTAAATGACAACAATAATTTTCAGTAAGTTTTTATCGTTTATCTCATGAATTAACAATAACTTCACGATTAAAGTCAAAATTGAGTTGATCACAACAAATGATTGTTGCCCGTGATAATCTACAATAGATGATTTCCACTCAGGAATTATTGTTGATTAAAAGATCATGATAACCACACTAGTTTGAAAGAGTCATGTGATTATAATAAAAATATTATTGAATACAACAATCAAATCATTTATTCCAACAATAAAATTGTGGATTTGAGTATACAATTCGGTCGTAGCATTTAAACAACAGTATAAGGTAACTAAAACGTTCAAACTACCAATTATAACAATACCAATATTGATGAAAATAATGGCTTGTTGATTATAACAAAGAAATTGCTGTTGCAGTCTTATTGATGAGAACAGTAAAATTATTCATTAAATCAATATTAGTTGTTCAAAGTGCCTATTTAATAGAATACAATATTAAGGAATTGATCAAAATAATGAGATTGATGAATGTAGCAATGAAAATGTTGACAGCTGTTGTATAATCTGACTACTCGTCATCAGATTCCTTAATATCCAACAAAAAACTCTTGTTCTTCACAATTACAATATATTTCAATAACAGATATTATGAACAAACACTCAAAGAAAAATAATATCTGACTCTTACAAAATATCTCTATCCACTCTTTCTTACGCACGCGCCTGCGCACGCGCACTCGAGCGTCAACGTCACACCTAGCAATGTTACCAACTGTTGGAATAGATGTCTGTGTTGATTGTTCCAATGAAATTCATTGAAATCAGCTGATTACAACAGTAAATTTTTACTTGCAGCAACCCGTATCATCTATCAACATTTTCCGCGAAGACCCTTTCTTGAATAACTACGTTTAATCTGAGAATAAAGTATTGAATTTATCCATATCATGTGTCTCCTACACTTCTTGAGAAATTAATTTTTTTCAATCCCATATATGATTTCTCTCAACTATTACAATATATTTCAATAACTGATATTATGAACAAACACTAAAAGAAAAATAATATCTAATTCTCACAAAATATCTCTATCCACTCTTTCTTACGCACGCACCTGCGCATGCGCACCCGAGAGTCTACGTCGCACCTAACAATGTTACCAACTGTTGGAATAGATGTCTGTGTTGATTGTTTCAATGACATTCATTAAAATCAGCTGATTACAACAGTAAAATTTCACTTGCAGCAACCCGGATCATCTATCAACATTTTCCGCAAAAACCTTTTCTTGAATACGTATAATCTGAGAATAAAGCACTGAGTCTATCCATATCATGTGTCTCCTACATTTCTTGAGAAATCAATTTTTTCCAATCCCACATAAGCACAATAACACTTGGCTATGTGTCAGTTGCATCATTTATCAGTTGCTCATCAATTATCATAAACAGATTATTTTGAAGATTCAAATTTGCTTCCATTCGGTTGATATGTGACTGTATTTGTTGCTCTTATTTCTTGACTTTATTTCTTGCAAACTTGTTGTGAAACCTATATTCATTGTGAGTGGATCATATTCGCATTTCAGTCTATGGAAAGACTTAAATCGTAATGCCATAAGAGCCCTTGGACCATTCATGACATGAATGAACCAAAGAAGAAAATATTTTTGATCACTTCTAACAATTATTCATTGAACTTGATACTTTCCCTGCAATATACTATTTCATACATTGGTATCTATCATAAAGATTGATACAATATTTTAGAATCTGCTGTCTCATTATAAATTTAAAATATTCTTATGTCACGACATTCTCATTTTTCGTGAACATATAAAATTTCATTTTCTCACATCGCTAAGACAATAAGTATTGTAAAAGCTGTAGAATATTTGATAGAGAAAAATACGAATACAAATTACGGCTCACTTTTGTGCTAGGAATCTAGTGACGTGCGCATGCGCGTACCTTGTACATGTATTGCTATAGTCAGTGGCTTTCAAACAAGGAGCATTCCATCTAAATACGTACAAGTGTGTGGCTCGCTGACAATAATGACTTTTTTTCACTACTAGTTGGCTTATAAAGCTTGGTTTAGGTTTTATTCTGACTGTTTTTTTTTTGAACTGAGAAAACACTAATTTACTGTTTTCCAATACTACTTGACCTTAAAAAGCTCGGTTCAGGTTAAGTTTTGTGTTTATTGAACTGAAAAATACTGATTTACTGTTTTCCAATACTAATTGGCCTGGGAAGCTCGTTTTAGGTTATGTTTATGTTATCGTGTTATATCAGCTCAATGCAGCTTTCAGGAGAAATATAGTATTACTACAAATACGAAATTGATAGAACTATTTATACTATAATATGAATTTGTGTCATCATATTGTAACATGATCCATTTGATGATTCATAGATTATTGTACAAAATATTTAGGTACAGTTAGTTCCTTAAGAAATAATTGATTTATATTTTTAAACAAATAAAAAATTTAGATTGATGGCCCCATTGTCGTAATCTAATGTCATTACTCTATTTGATCCATTGTTAGGTTATGGACTGATGGTTCTCACCAATTTTTGATCAATGTAAACTCCTGTTCGTTGATTCAATTGAATTTTCAATGTATTGGCTTCATTGATTGAAAGGGATCTTATAATCTGCTGATGATTGCATGTTTCATTGTTGTACCTCAACAAAATGTACGATTGGATTGGTTGGTCCTTGCAATATATTTGTTAATGTCTGATTCATACATGTAAAACGTAGAAAGAGCACCTCACTAATATTTTAATGGAATATTATGTACAAAATTATCATTAAGAACTCCTCCAAGTTGAGTATCTTTTGGATACATATCTTCTGTAATCCATATAGGCTACGTTTGTTGTGTATAACCTGTGTACAACAATGACCTCTTGAATTCAGCAATGCCATTTAAGTCTCTAGTGCATACATCAGATTTGTCTACTACGCATTGAATCATTAGCTCATGAATAAACATCAGAGCCTAGGCTATTAGATGTCAGAAACTTCAGATCAAAATCTTAGAACTACTGAGATTTGCTTCTCTTTCCAATGAACTTGATATAGCCAAAGATCTTCCAACGGTATATAGCAGTATGATATAATTGTCTTTATATCAAACTTTGAATGAATATTTGCAGTATATGTATATCGATCGAATTTTTGGGATCGAAAGCAGAATCATCAAGTAATTATCTCTTATCATTTTCCATTTCATCCACTTAGTGAATAGGAACATCCATAATAAATATCAAATTGGTCACTTTTTTATAGTATACAGAATATATACGTTCAATCTATTCGAGTATTATTTCATTATTTGAATCGTTCACAACCAAGCTTATCGTGTTTCATCAGTTCAATGCAGTTTTTAGGAGAATTATTTTCCACATAACCTCAGATGAAAAGTTGATGAGAATATTTATTTTTTTATTGCAGAATATTTATCACATGTACCAAACTATAGTCACTTGAGATATTTCAAGTGGCATTTATTCTTCAGTACTTATTTCACAGGAAATCGATATTGTAAATTGGGATATAAATCGTATCTAGAAAATAGTATATTCTAATGATGGATCGTCAGAAAATGGATGAATCAGTATTAGTGAATTAAATTCATATCACTCAAGCAGACGTTTCAAATCTTATAAATTCTTCTCCAGTACCTACAAATAATTAAATTTTCTTCAATAATATCACCACAAAACTATAATTTTGTGATTAGATAGGTACCAAGTAGACTGACTAAACTTCTCTTCAACCTGCAGCGCTAATTATGAATTTATTGTATGCATGTTTCTGGAATAATCTCAAATATAAGATAAATTGTCTAGTGTATTCATGAATACATGCTTATGGTCCATTCATCTCAAATACTTTTCTTGATAATTTATTCGACTCTACGATATGAAATACGGAGTAAGTTGGATAATTATGAATACATACCAATGAATAACCTTATTCCGTTGATGATCCTGAATGCATATATTCGATTTGAGAAATATCTAAAAAAAATTGTCGCAAAAGCCAGAATACTTTTTATAAATAAGGCTGGGCAACAACGATCATTACCACAATTACCAGTTCAATAATATGAAAGAGTAATTGATGGTGTGTTAATACAATAACGACGATGATTGAAATGTTATGCTCGTCCTCATGGTGGTAATAAAGCAGAACTTATTGATACGCTAGGATGACAGTTATTTTCATATCAGGTTCAAATTATTCAATACAATATCAATTCTGAATACAGAGGGTAATAATCAAAAAATTCAGTAATAGATCACATTTATCACATTCTGGACATAATTTCAAATACTTTTGCTTCGTTGATTTGATAAGTTTTCGACAAAATTCAAGAAAAGGTTTTGGGAAGCTAATTAAATAATATTAATTGTCCAAGAATCACCTACTACGCATATCGCTGTGACATATTCCATAACAACAGCGCTATTCTGCCCCTTTGTGAACTGATAACAATATATATTTTCATTAAAAAGCTTGTATCACGATTTTACTGTAAATATATATCAAAATTGTAATAAATATGAATTTCCTAAAATCTCACATTGAAAACATAGTATCAACGGCTTATCTAAAGGCGTGTTTCTTCGACAATCATACTGTGAATCACAGGATCATATTCGCTGTATATGAATCATGATTATTTTTTGAAACTAGAAAACAACTAACTACGAATCATGGGTCATATTTTGATTTGAGAATATTTATATACTCATTTTCGAAAATATGTTCTATGACTATGATTTTTGGTGATTCTTTCTCTTGTAATTGGTTAGAATATCAGAATCTTTCAGTATTGAATTTTATTATAATTCATTAAATAGTTTGTTTTTCAAGAATTATTCATTATTGCATGATTATTCGTATATTCATCCCTTCATATTAGATGCGGGATGTGCATTTATTGTTTTACCAACGATTTTCTTGTTGTGTTCTATCCGCCATATTTCAAATTCACACAGATTTTGTTATTGCAATCATCGTGAACATGCAAAAAGTCCGATTCAGAAGGGTAAGGGGATTGTCACTTTGTGATCACAAAGTGAAGAAGTGGGGATAACGAATAACGACCAAAGAAACATGATTCACTTAATCATGAATACTTAGATCACTTTGATTGCCCGAAGAAACACGCCTTGAGTATTAAGTGCCCAAGAAACATGGCGGATGTCCAGGCATGCGCACATAAAAATTCCAATTATGAAAAGAGCTATTGTTGGCATCTTATATAAAAGTAAGTTTCTTGATTGAAAGAATTGATTTCCTGATAACAATTGGAATCATAATCATCAAGCATTCTGCTATAGCAGCTTCCAATAAATCCTTGAGCATAACCTAGAAAATATTACATAAAGTTACACTTGAATTACAAAAATAAGCTTCTTGATTATTACAATCGATTTCCTTATAACAATTACATGTTGAAATCATCTTGGAACTTATGCGATCGCTTGTTTGAAAGGATTTATATTGTACGAGATATGTCTGTTTTCTATTTTGTGTTGAAAATGCATAGTATTGTGACATTATACTTTATTCCAAAAGAAGTTTGAGTATAGCCTAAAAAATATTACATAAGATTGTCATTTTGTTAATATTATTCAATTAAATTACTTACTTTCTATTTATGAGATGTGTACATTGATGTGGACTGTCATTGACTGCAAATGCGAGTCCGCATGTGCAGTTTCTGCTCATAAAATAAGTTGGCAGTACTGACGTTTTATTGAATGTCAAAAAATTTATTTCTATTAAAATAAGCTTGATGGAAGCTTCAAATACATCACAAATTATCCATTTGAATATTTTATTTATATAACAATACATAATATCTATATTAAATAGTGATGTTGTAATATTTTAAGAAATATTTAAAATACCTGTATGTCAAACTTGACAGAAGCGACCTGATGTTCATTAATTTTTTGTCAGAGATAACTTGAGAATATTTCGACGGCCGGTGAACTGTCATTTTTGACAATTGTAATCGATGGTTTTGGCCTTCTCCTGTGATTACTATACATGTGACAGTTTTCAAATATATAAAAGGCACTAGTCCTCATAAAGATCTATTGAATAGAGAAGAAATGAACAAAATTAAATATACCGTTCAAGCTGCAGCGATGGATAAAAATTTTTTTGGTAACATCCAACTGACAGTTGTAATTCAAAAAATTTAAGCAAATTAGTATATAGGACTAGCGCTTGGCCTGCTACGCAGGCCTAAGCCCTAGGCTTCGCAGCTCGATATGTGAACCGCCTCCGGCAAATATTCTGTCTCTATAAGATAAATTCTAAGTACATTTTTAGCCCACAAAAACCTTCGTGCTCCGTATTATATTTGTGCATTTTTCCCTACTCGTGATTTCACTGTTTTTTATTGACAATTCTCAATATTATTCCATGTATTCATCAATCGGATAAATTGATTCCAACTCTTCCACGAATTACAAAGTCTAAATTCAAAACTTCACAGCGAGATAACATGTCTGTGCCATGTTTCGCATATTCTCAGTCATTGCTTTACTGTTTTCGAATACAAATTAGAGTATTAGTTATTACAACTCATGTGATCCTTCTGTTTTATTTTGACGACATACTTACATCCTTACAATTTGCTTCGCTCGTCAATTTGTATGTAATCCGATCTTTCTGTCTCCTTTACAACTCTCACTATTATTTTGAATAGATATGGTTGATAATGCTGACTGAAATGATGCATGTACATCGAATATACATAAAGATGGTTACTCCAGGTGGAACCGAGAATATCGAGTGAAAAAGTGAAATAGAATTTCAGTTGAAATTTTGTGCTTTCATCACTTACACCCATCATCTTAAATATTTCTCTCAGGAGAATCATTCAGTAGATTCCTTCCATGAATTAGCGTATCTGATTTCTGAGCTCAATTGCGAGATTGAAAGACCGACTATTTTCTCCGTAGTAACATTGATCCTCATAAATTTCCTTCTAAATCACTGTTTTGAGTCCTAATCACTTAGCTCCAATGGTACATTCGGAGAAACATGCATGTTCCACGTTCCTATAGTAATAATTTTGGAGCTCATGCACTCTGCTATACTTTTGCTTTCCAAAAACATGTTTCTTATTCATTCAGGCACTACTCACAAGCCCACGCTACATAATCTGACTCCTTGTATAGAGCTACAATATTCAATTTTCTCTGGAATTGTGATTTAACTTGTATTGAAATCAATTCAACATTATTCATTAAATCAATATTAGTTGTTCAAAGTGCCTATTCAATAGAATACAATTTCAAGGAATTGATCAAAATAATGAAATTGATGAATGTAGCAATGAAAATGTTGACAGCTGTTGTATCATCTGACTACTCGTCATCCGATTCCTTAATATCCAACAAAAAACTCATGTTCTTCACAATTACAATATATTTCAATAACAGATATTATGAAAAACACTAAAAGAAAAATAATATCTGACTCTTAAGTCACATTCCCGCCTCTATCATAATCATAATCATAAGTCTTAAGTCGTAACCTTGAGAGTTTGACAAACGCGAAAACATTGGAGCGTTTCCTGCTCTTGTCTTAATCATAGTCTTAAGTCGTAAGTCTTAAGTCGTAATCATAAAAGTTTGGCGAGCCCAAACTTTTTGTCGTAATCATAAATAGAAAGAGATGGATATATGTAGCGCTATTTCATTTCATGGAATCGTTGCTGGTTTCATTATTGCTATTTACTTTTGTCATGGAAAGAAAGGTTATAGATATAAAAATGTGAATAGAAATCAAATTATCAAATACGACACCAAGCAAACAAAAACCAAGATGTCAAAATCAAAATGAAGTTGATGGATTCAGTGACCTAGAAATCACTACTTATCACGATATATTCTCAAATAAATTAAAATAATATTGTTTTAAATATTTCTGGATATTTTACAGCTTTTAAAATAATTCTATATAAAATATTATTTATTTCATATATGTTATTCCATATTTTCAAGAGTTATGGTATGTTCACATACAAATGAGTATATTTTATATATGCATTTATTATTTATTATTTGTTATTCAACATATTATTTTTTTCCTTAGCAAAGTAGTATTATTTCTGTACAACAGTAAAATTTAATTATTAATCATTTTGAATATATTTCATTATTTTTTAGATTTACTTGTGAACAAAATATTATGATTATGATAAGAGCTGGAAACGGTCGAATTTCCTGAGACTATGATTATGATTACGACTTATGATTATGATAGAGGTGGGAATGGGACTTTACAAAATATCTCTTACGCACGCGCCTGCGCACGCGCACGCGAGCGTCAACGTCACACCTAACAATGTTACCAACTGTTGGAATAGATGTCTGTGTTGATTGTTCCAATGACATTCATTAAAATCAGCTGATTACAACAGTAAATTTTTACTTGCAGCAACCCGTATCATCTATCAACATTTTCCGCGAAGACCGTTTCTTGAATAACTACGTTTAATCTGAGAATAAAGTATTGAATCTATCCATATCATGTGTCTCCTACACTTCTTGAGAAATTAATTTTTTTCAATCCCATATATGATTTCTCTCTCTCTATTACAATATATTTCAATAACTGATATTATGAACAAACACTAAAAGAAAAATAATATCTGATTCTCACAAAATATCTCCATCCACTCTTTCTTACGCACGCGCCTGCGCACGCGCACCCGAGAGTCTACGTCACACCTAACAATGTTACCAACTGTTGGAATAGATGTCTGTGTTGATTGTTTCAATGACATTCATTAAAATCAGCTGATTACAACAGTAAAATTTCACTTGCAGCAACCCGTATCATCTATCAACATTTTCCGCGAAAACCCTTTCTTGAATACGTATAATCTGAGAATAAAGCACTGAATCTATCCATATCATGTGTCTCCTACATTTCTTGAGAAATTATTTTTCTCCAATCCCATATATGATTTTTCTCATCGATATTACCGATTATTATTAAATTGGAAGTTCTAACCAATAATTCTCATTTCGTTTTATCTTCGTTCACGTCATCTACCATTTTATCGTATTTGTAGTTTTTAAATACAAAGATATATTTTGTTGACGTTTAATAAAATTGTACAATTTGAGGCAAAGAATATCCAAAAAGCCATGAATCTCGTTGATATTTAACAATTTGACAGGCCTGTATGTGAGTAGATGAATTAATTTGGTTCTAAAATCTTGTTCGCATATGTCTATTCTTACATGGGTCTTATCTATGGGTTATTGAAATTTAGTCCTAAAATGTACCACTAATAGCAGTGATGCACGTTTCAACTTTCAGTTTAAGATCTCATGGTACTTGCAATATATATGTCTATGTCTGATTTACTCATTTGAAACGTAAAGAGAGCAAAAATGTTTGAATTGAATAATTCGTACAACGCTATTATTGAAGACTTCTTCAAGAAGAGAATCATTTGAAAAAAGCATTATTCAGGTACTTATCTTCTGTAGTCCATATAGGCTATGTTTGTTGTGTACAACCTGTGTACAATAATGATCTCATGAGTCCAACAATCACACTCTAGTCTCTAGTGCATACATCAGAATTGCCTATACTACGTATTAAAACATTAACTCATGAAATGAGTCAACATTAGAGCCTAGACTATTAGATGTTAAAAACTACAGACCGAAGTTTTAGAACCACTGAGATTTGTTACTCTCCCCAATGCACTTGTCATCAAGAAAATATTTCATATCCAATTTTGTATACCAATTGAATAGGAACATCCACACTAAATAAGAAATTAGTGACTTTTGATATTGTAATAAAATGATATGTTTTATACAGAATATTCACGTACAGTTTATTTCAGTAATATGTTATAATTTACATTTTTCAAAATAAATGATGACAATCGATATTTTCATCATCGTTCTCACCCAAGCTTAGTGTGTTTCATCAGCTCAATGACGCTTCCAGTAGAATTACTCTCTACATAACCTCAAATACGAAGTTATTTAAGTTCATTGAGTGATGTATGATTTATATCTTTCAACAAGTACAAAATATTGATTGATGGCTCCATTATCGTAATATTATAATCAGTTGATTATTGCTTGTTTCATTGTTGACTCAAGCAAAATGTTCGATTGGCTGGGTTTATCAAGTCTTCAACTCAAATTTATTCAACTGAAAGAGATGTGAGAATAGCATGAACTAAACTATTACTAAACAATATTGAATATCTAAATAAATACTCGTGTATTGTTGAATATTCACCACATGTACCAGCTAAACTATACTTGACATGTTTCAAACTTCATTCAATCTTCAGTACTTATTTCATCCACAACAGAGAAACATCATGAATCAAAATATCCCTTGATTATAAGAATCGATTTCTTCATAACAATTATATGTTGAAATCATTCTATAACTTAGCCAACAACTAATCCATTTTGCGATCAGGCATATTCTGCGTTAAAAATGCATGAATATCGTGACATATAACTTCATTTCAAAAAATGTTTGAGCATAGCCTAAAAAATATTACATAAAATTGTCATTTTGTTAATATTATTCAATTAAACTACTTACTTTCTATTCATTAGATGTGTACATTGTTGAAACTTGAATTGGAATTTTGCGTAAAAGCGAGTACGCATGTACATTCTGGGAAATAAGTTGGCAATACTGAATTTATTGAAATGTCAAAAAAATAGTAATTTTAATATTCAAGCATAATATTAGCTTAAAATGTATCACAAGTGATTTGCTCATGTTTGTTATAAATGTATTAATACATAAATTTGTGAAAATTTTTCTCATCCTGCAATATTCAATGAAATAATATTGAAAACTAAACGTCAAAGCTGACAGATATCATCGATGTTCAACAATTATTTGTACATGGCTACTATTTTTATAAGTTGGCAATACTGAAGTTATCGAAATGTCAAAAAAATAACAATTTTAATATTTAAGCATAATATTAGCTCAAAATGTATCACAAGTGATTTGCTCATGTTTGTAATAGATGTATTAATACATAAATTTGTGGAAATCCTTCTCATTTTGCAATATTCAATGAAATAATATTGAAAGTTAAACGTCAAAGCTGACAGACGTCATCGATGTTCAACAATTATTTGTACACGCCTACTATGTCCAGGATGAATTTTTGACGGTTTTAGATTTTTTACACGAAACCTATGAGACTTAAAAAATTGAGACCCCCAAAAGGCACTGCTCGTCAAGAATATCAAATTTATAAAAAAAAAATCATGTTAATCAGAGTTCTCGTTTAGGCTGTAGCCGTGGCTAACTGAAAGTGTATCTTATGCCTTTTAGTATATAAGTGTATCCCGCCGTAATCACTGACCATTCGGTTAATATGTGACTATATTTGTTGCTCCTATTTCTTGACTTTATTTTTAGCAAACTTGTTGTGAAACCTATATTCATTGTGAGTGTATCATATTCGCATTTCAGTCTATTGAAAGACTTAAATCGTAATGCCGTAAGAGCCCTTGGACAATTCATGACATAAATGAACAATAGAAAAAAATACTTTTGATCACTTCTAACAATTATTCATTGAACTTGATACTTTCCCTGCAATATACTATTTCATACATTGTTATCCATTATATAGATTGATACAATCTTTTAGAATCTGCTGTCTCATTATAAATTTAAAATATTTTCATGTCACGACATTCTAATTTTTCGTGAACATATAAAATTTCATTTTCTCACATCGCTAAAACAATAAGTATTGTAAAAGCTGTAGAATATTTGATAGAGAAAAATACGAATACAAATTACGGCTCACTTTTGTGCTAGGAATCTAGTGACGTGCGCATGCGCGTACCTTGTACATGTATTGCTCTAGTCAGTGGCTTTCAAACAAAGAGCATTCCACCTAAATACGTACAAGTGTGTGGCTCGCTGACAATAATGAATTTTTTTCAATACTAGTTGGCTTATAAAGCTTGGTTTAGGTTTTATTCTGGCTGTTTTTTTTTGATCTGAAAAAACACTAATTTACTGTTTTCCAATACTACTTGACCTTAAAAAGCTTGGTTTAGGTTAAGTTTTGTATTTTTTGAACTAAAAAACACTGATTTACTGTGTTCCAATACTAATTGACCTGGAAAGCTCGTTTTAGGTTATGTTGAAGTTGCTTTTTCCTGAATGTGAAATTCTGGTCCCCACCGTTCTAGTGCCACTGGAAAATTTATTTGAATATCTGTGGCGCCATTTCTTTTTACTTTTATAACTACCACTAGGTTCCTATTGTAAAAATCTACCCAAATTACTTATGGTCTAATGGAAGACTCTATTCGCATACGAAAGTTTAATAGAATAACATCACTTCTAGATTTCAAATTAGTTTGCAGCAACAGATTGATAATTGACAATTGACGCATGCGCACAAACGGTTTAGAAGTGTATGCGTACGTTCCGTTTGTATCTCAAAATTTGAGAAAGAATGAATTATGACAAATGATACTTTCATCATCGTTTTCACCCAAGCTTATCGTGTTTTATCAGCTCAATGCAGTTTTTAGGAGAAATATAGAAATACTACAAACACGAAATTGATAGAACTATGTATACTATAATATGAATTTGTGTCATCATATTGTAACATGATCCATTTGATGATTCATAGATTATTGCACAAAATATTTAGGTACAGTTAGTTCCTTAAGGAATATTTGATTTATATTCTTAAACAAATAAAAAATTCAGATTGATGGCCCCATTGTCGTAATCTAATGTCATTACTCTATTTGATCCATTGTTAGGTGACGGACTGATGGTTCTCACCAATTTTGATCAATGTAAACTCCTATTCGTTGATTCAATTGAATTCTCAATGTATTGGCTTCATTGATTGAAAGGGATTTTATAATCTGCTGATGATTGCATGTTTCATTGTTGTACCTCAACAAAATGTACGATTGGATTGGTTGGTCCTTGCAATATATGTCTTAATGTATAATTTATACATTTAAAACGTAGAAAGAGCACCTCACTAATATTTTAATGGAATATTATGTACAAAATTATCATTGAGAACTCCTCCAAGTTGAGTATCTTTTGGTACATATCTTCTGTAATCCATATAGGCTACATTTGTTGTGTATAACCTGTGTACAACAATGAACTCTTGAATTCAACAATGCCATTCAAGTCTCTAGTGCATACATCAGATTTATCTACTACGCATTGAATCATTAGCTCATGAATAAACATTAGAGCCTAGGCTATTAGATGTCAGAAACTTCAGATCGAAATTTTAGAACTACTGGGATTTGCTACTCTTTTCAATGAACTTGATATAGCCAAGGATCTTCCAACGGTATATAGCAGTATGATATAATTGTCTTCATATCAAACTTTGAATGAATATTTGCAGTATATGTACATCGATCGAATTTTTGGGATCGAAAGCAGAATCATCAAGTGATTATCTCTTATCATTTTCCATTTTATTTACCCAGTGAATAGGAACATCCATAATAAATATCAAATTGGTCACTTTTTTATACTATACAGAATATATACGTTTAATCTATTCGAGTATTATTTTATTATTTGAATCGTCCACACCCAAGCTTATCGTGTTTTATCAGCTCAATGCAGTTTTCAGGAGAATTATTTTCCACATAACTTCAAATAAAAAGTTGATGAGAATATTTATTTTTTTATTGCAGAATATTTATCACATGTACCAAACTATAGTTACTTGAGATATTCCAAGTGGCATTTAATCTTCAGTACTTATTCTACAAGAAATCAATATTGTAAATCAGGATATAAATCGTATCTAGAAAGTAGTATATTCAAATGATGGATCGTCAGAAAATGGATGAATTAGTATTAGTGAATTGAATTCATATCATTCAAGCAGACGTTTCAAATCTTATTAATTCTTCTCCAGTACCTACAAATAATTAAATTTGCTTCAATAATATCACCACAAAACTATAATTTTGTGATTAGATAGGTACCAAGTAGACTGACTGAACTTCTCTTCAACCTGCAGCGCTAATTATGAATTTATTGTATGCATGTTTCTTAAATAATCTTAAATATAAGATAAATTGTCTAGTGTATTCATGAATACATGCTTATGGTCCATTCATCTCGAATACTTTTCTTGATGATTTATTCGACTCTACGATATAAAATACGGAGTTAGTTGGATAATTATGAATACATACCAATGAATAACCTCATTCCGTTGATGATCCTTAATGGATATATTTGATTTGAGAAATATCTAAAAAAATTTGTCGCAAAAGCCAGAATACTTTTTATAAATAAGGCTGGGCAACAACGATCATTACCACTATTACCAGTTCAATAATATGAAAGAGTAATTGATGGTGTGGTCATACAATAACGACGATGATTGAAATGTTATGCTCGTCCTCATGGTGGTAATAAAGCAGAACTTATTGATACGCTAGGATGACAATTATTTTCATATTAGGTTCAAATTATTCAATACAATATTAATTCTGAATACAGAAGGTAATAATCAAGATCACATTTAACACATTCTGGACATAATTTCAGATACTTTTGCTTCGTTGATTTGATAAATTTTCGACGAAATTCAAGACAAGGCTTTGGGAAGCAAATCAAATAATATTAATTGTCCAAAAATCACTTACTACGCATATCGCTGTGACATATTCCATAACAACAGCGCTATTTTGCCTCTTTGTGAACTGATAACAATATAGATATATTTTTATTAAAAAGCTTGTATTATCATTTTACTGTGAATATATATCAAAATTGTAATAAATATTAGTTTCTTAAAATCTCACATTGAAAACATACTATTAACGGCTTGTCTACGTATCAAGTGCCCAAGAAACATGGCGGATGTCCAGGCATGCGCACAAAAAAATTCCAATCATGAGAAGAGCTATTGTTGGCATCTTATATAAAAGTAAGTTTCTTGATTGAAAGAATTGATTTCCTGATAACAATTGGAATCATAATCATCGAGCATTCTGCTATAGCAGCTTCCAATAAATCCTTGAGCATAACCTAGAAAATATCACATAAAGTTACACTTGAATTACAAAAATGAGTTTCTTAATTACTAGAATCGGTTTCCTTATAACAATTACATGTTGAAATCATCTTGGAACTTATGCGATCGCTTGCTCGGAAGGATTAATATTGTACGAGATATGCCTGTTTTCTATTTTGTGTTGAAAATGCATAGTATTGTGACATTAAACTTTATTCCAAAAGAAGTTTGAGTATAGCCTAAAAAATATTACATAAGATTGTCATTTTGTTAATATTATTCAATTAAACTACTTACTTTCTATTTATGAGATGTGTACATTGATGTGAACTGTCATTGACTGCAAATGCGAGTCCGCATGTGCAGTTTCTGCTCATGAAATAAGTTGGCAATACTGACGTTTTATTGAATGTCAAAAAATTTATTTCTATTAGAATAAGCTTGATGGAAGCTTCAAATACATCACAAATTATCCATTTGAATATTTTATTTATATAACAATACATAATATCTATATTAAATAGTGATGTTGTAATATTTTGAGAAATATTTAAAATACCTGTATGTCAAACTTGACAGAAGCGACCTGATGTTCAATAATTTTTTGTCAGAGATAACTTGAGAATATTTCGACGGCCGGTGAACTGTCATTTTTGACAATTGTAATCGATGGTTTTGGCCTTCTCCTGTGATTACTATACATGTGACAGTTTTCAAATATATAAAAGGCACTAGTCCTCATTAAGATGTATTGAATAGAGAAGAAATGAACAAAATTAAATATACCGTTTAAGCTGTAGCGATGGATAAAATTTTTTTTGGGAACATACAACTGACAGTTCTAATTCAAAAAATTTAAGCAAATTAGTATATAGGACTAGCGTTTCGACCTGCTTCGCAGGTCTAAGCGCTAGGCTTCGCAGCTCCATATGTGAACCGCCTCCGGCAAAAATAATTTTTTGATAAGATTAGTTCCGATTATAATTTTAGCTTACAGAATCCTTTTGCTCTCTATTATATTTCTGCATTCTCTCTTATTCGTGATTTCACTGTTTTTTATAGACAATTCCCAATGTCATTTCATGTATTCATCTGGAGAGAAATTATTGATTTCAACTCCTTTACAAACTACAGAAACACTAGTCGTCGCAGCTCCATATATGTACCGCCTCTCTGACAAGAATTCTTCTCTTACAAAATCAATCTCGAATGTGAATTGAGCTCACATAATTTCTCTGATTCATATTATATTTCTACACTTTTCTCTGCCCGTGATTGAATTGATTGACAGTTTCCAATGATATCTAGATAAAATTCCTTGAGAAAATCATTGATTTCATTCCCTTCAAGGATTAGCGACGAGATGGCGAAATTGTTCCTCTAGTAGAACCATCTTTTCAACCGAGCCTGAGACTATTATTATAAGTAGATATATAATCATCAAATACAATATATTACATCTTGAGGAACTAATAATAGCTAAATCCTCCAATAAGAGTCAATCTCTTATCAATAGTAGTGAGATGCTAGTGCCAAGACCTGTATATAAGACCGTGATGCGTGAATTTACATGCTCTATTTCTGCATGGAAAACTGCAAAAGTTTTACAAATTGCCAATACCACTGTGAAAATAATTTACTCCATGTATTAAGTTTGCAATAATTTAAGAGTTAGCGGACATAATTCTTTACTTATATATTCATGTTGTTCTTTCTTATTTGCAACGTTTTTCGTCTAACGCATCGTCAACGCTACCATCGACAAACCTTGGTATGCCACGTCCAAATATAAGTATAAAAAATTCCATCTTGCATTGATAATAATTATTTCCCTACTTTAAAAAAATTCATCGAACTTCATGATAAATAAAATTAAACCGCTAATAATTTAGGGAAATGTTCCAGGTGAATGTTGTGCCAATTCATTTGGGGATCAATCTAAGTTATTTTATTTCTTTTGATAAATACCACCGTTGATAAAATGAAGGCAAAAAACTCAAACATTCCATCAATGAAGTTTTGGTATTACAGATTGAAAGTACCTTATTTATAAATATGAACTAAGTTTTCGGATAAAAAACTTGAATATGAAATTTCAGTCAAAGATTTCTAGGCGTTCTCAAGTACTCGTGTTTTGAGACATAGACAAACAATGACTGACTCCCTTTTGAATCATGTTTTTGGGCTCAGTAGGGTCTAAAAAGTGAAGATTCATTGAAAGCGACAACTGTCCTTATACTTTCTTGTAAATGCATCTCAGTGGTTGATTTTAATTTTAATTTTGAATGGAGTTGCATACCAATATATACATCAACTACCTGAACAGATCTAATTTGAATCTTCTGACTGCATGAATTCAGTTATGGTGTTATTGATGTCTGATGCACGACTAACAGTAGATGGAACTGTCTGATAGTAAAGTACAATTTTGTGCTATTGTAAAACTGGTTCAGAAGACTTAAATCGAAGTAGCACATTTTTAACTGAAATAGATCATAATTTTAATAAAACAACAATAATTCTATAATACATTTCGGTTAAGAACGGTCCAAAGATTCTTATGGGACTATGATTCTAGCCTTCCGATGGACCATGATGCGAACCAGTTCCACAGAAGCACAATAACACTTGGCTATGTGTCAGTTGCATAATTTATTAGTTGCTTATCGATCATCATAAACAGATTATTTTGAAGATTCAAATTTGCTTCCATTCGGTTAATATGTGACTATATTTGTTGCTCCTATTTCTTGACTTTATTTTTAGCAAACTTGTTGTGGAACCTATATTCATTGTGAGTGTATCATATTCGCATTTCAGTCTATTGAAAGACTTAAATCGTAATGCCGTAAGAGCCCTTGGACCATTCATGACATAAATGAACCATAGAAAAAAATACTTTTGATCACTTCTAACAATTATTCATTGAACTTGATACTTTCCCTGCAATATACTATTTCATACATTGTTATCCATTATATAGATTGATACAATATTTTAGAATCTGCTGTCTCATTATAAATTTAAAATATTTTCATGTCACGACATTCTAATTTTTCGTGAGCATATAAAATTTCATTTTCTCACATCGCTTAAACAATAAGTATTGTAAAAGCTGTAGAATATTTGATAGAAAAAAATACGAATACAAATTACGGCTCACTTTTATGCTACGAACCTAGTGACGTGCGCATGAGCGTACCTTGTACATGTATTGCTCTAGTCAGTGGCTTTCAAACAAAGAGCATTCCACCTAAATACGTACAAGTGTGTGGCTCGCTGACAATAATGAATTTTTTTCAATACTAGTTGGCTTATAAAGCTTGGTTTAGGTTTTATTCTGGCTGTTTTTTTTTTTGATCTGAAAAAATACTAATTTACTGTTTTCCAATACTACTTGACCTTAAAAAGCTTGGTTTAGGTTAAGTTTTGTATTTTTTGAACTAAAAAACACTGATTTACTGTTTTCCAATTCTAATTGACCTGGAAAGCTCGTTTTAGGTTATGTTAAAGTTGCTTTTTCCTGAATGTAAAATTCTAGTCCCCACCGTTCTAGTGCCACTGGAAAATTTATTTGAATATCTGTGGCGCCATCTCTTTTTACTTTTATAACTACCACTAGGTTCCTATTGGCAAATAAATTTAAGATCGCAGCGCCGCAGCGGATATTTTTGAACTAACTAAGTTAGGATAAATTTGAAGTTTACATGTATTTAAATGGGCTTTTTACGATTTTTAAAGATAAAAATCGTGAATATGAAATGAAGATTTACTTTTTCATTGATATTTTTTAAAAGTATATTGTTCGTAAGTACCAGGCAAGTGAATTATTCTATCTGTTTATTTATATTTAATTCATATTTTTAAATTGAACTTAACCTTTAATTTCTAGATGATGATATTGAAACTTCAAGAATATTTTGATCCAAATGTCAGTCACGCTGTGTAAATGAGGGTGAAGAGCTAGTAAATGCTTGACATTATATTATTCTGTCGAAAATTAAATGATGATAGTGACAAGAGAGTATTTTTGCATGCTCTTGCATATAAACATCAAAAGTGCTTGAGAATCCGTATGAAATTGAAGGAGAATTGAATTGTAATGAATATGATGCCTTGGAAATTGAGAATATGAGTTGTTCTTGCAAAGCAGAAAACAGCGACAGTTGCAAGCATATGACAGCAGTTTTTTTTATTGTGTACCATGTGTTGAAAAGTTGAAGTGGCTCGAGAATGCCTTTTAATTTTGTTAAATAAACATTAGATTAGTACTTAATAGTTGCACTGTTTGTTGTTTCAAAAAATCTATCAATTATTTGAAGATAATTTGTATTTGTAAAGTATACCTGGATAAATAGGAAAGAATCCAGACAAAAATATTCACCAGTTGCAATATCTGAAATGTCCTGGATGAAAGAAAAGATTCTGAAAAACTCTAAAACTTTGGATTCTATCTTCCTTTTCAATTTAAAAGTAAAAAGTACAACAAAACGAAATAACAACCTTATTATATCAACTGTCAGAAAGCGAATGCGTGGGCTATGGCTTCATCAGTCATTACTACTACACATAATCCTCCATGGTAAATTTTTGTATTTGAAATTTCAATCAATTTACACAATATTTTTGGATGAATTTCTGCTAAAATCATTCAGAATTATTATCTCATATATATTTTTTATGAATACTAATTAAATAACCGAATATAGAATATGATTTATTGATTTGATTTTAAGCTCATGTATATTATATATGTAGCCCGCCAAATCTATCCTAACATCACTAGTTTGAAATTCTGCCACCAGATAGAGTATCGCTTATGTTTATTTGCCAATTGTAAAAATCTACCCAAATTACTCATGGTCTAATGGAAGACTCTATTCGCATACGAAAGTTTAATAGAATAACATCACTTCTAGATTTCAAATTAGTTTGCAGCAACAGATTAATAATTGACAATTGACGCATGCGCACAAACGGTTTAGAAGTGTATGCGTACGTTCCGTTTGTATCTCAAAATTTGAGAAAGAATGAATTATGACAAATGATACTTTCATCATCGTTTTCACCCAAGCTTATCGTGTTTTATCAGCTCAATGCAGCTTTTAGGAGAAATATAAAAATACTACAAACACGAAATTGATAGAACTATGTATACTATAATATGAATTTGTGTCATCATATTGTAACATGATCCATTTGATGATTCATAGATTATTGCACAAAATATTTAGGTACAGTTAGTTCCTTAAAAAATATTTGATTTATATTCTTAAACAAATGAAAAATTCAGATTGATGGCCCCATTGTCGTAATCTAATGTCATTACTCTATTTGATCAATTGTTAGGTGACGGACTGATGGTTCTCACCAATCAATGATCATTGATTGAAAGGGATTTTATAATCTGCTGATGATTGCATGTTTCATTGTTGTACCTCAACAAAATGTACGATTGGATTGGTTGGTCCTTGCAATATATATGTTAATGTCTGATCTATACATTTAAAACGTAGAAAGAGCACCTCACTAATATTTTAATGGAATATTATGTACAAAATTATCATTGAGAACTCCTCCAAGTTGAGTATCTTTTGGTACATATCTTCTGTAATCCATATAGGCTACATTTGTTGTGTATAACCTGTGTACAACAATGAACTCTTGAATTCAACAATGCCATTCAAGTCTCTAGTGCATACATCAGATTTATCTACTACGCATTGAATCATTAGCTCATGAATAAACATTAGAGCCTAGGCTATTAGATGTCAGAAACTTCAGATCGAAATTTTAGAACTACTGGGATTTGCTACTCTTTTCAATGAACTTGATATAGCCAAGGATCTTCCAACGGTATATAGCAGTATGATATAATTGTCTTTATATCAAACTTTGAATGAATATTTGCAGTATATGTACATCGATCGAATTTTTGGGATCGAAAGCAGAATCATCAAGTGATTATCTCTTATCATTCTCCATTTCATTTACCCAGTGAATAGGAACATCCATAATAAATATCAAATTGGTCACTTTTTTATACTATACAGAATATATACGTTCAATCTATTCGAGTATTATTTTATTATTTGAATCGTCCACACCCAAGCTTATCGTGTTTCATCAGCTCAATGCAGTTTTCAGGAGAATTATTTTCTACATAACTTCAAATAAAAAGTTGATGAGAATATTTATTTTTTTATTGCAGAATATTCATCACATGTACCAAACTATAGTTACTTGAGATATTCCAAGTGGCATTTAATCTTCAGTACTTATTCTACAAGAAATCAATATTGTAAATCAGGATATAAATCGTATCTAGAAAATAGTATATTCAAATGATGGATCGTCAGAAAATGGATGAATTAGTATTAGTGAATTGAATTCATATCACTCAAGCAGACGTTTCAAATCTTATTAATTCTTCTCCAGTACCTACAAATAATTAAATTTGCTTCAATAATATCACCACAAAACTATAATTTTGTGATTAGATAGGTACCAAGTAGACTGACTGAACTTCTCTTCAACCTGCAGCGCTAATTATGAATTTATTGTATGCATGTTTCTTAAATATTCTTAAATATAAGATAAATTGTCTAGTGTATTCATGAATACATGCTTATGGTCCATTCATCTCGAATACTTTTCTTTATGATTTATTTGACTCTACGATATAAAATACGGAGTTAGTTGGATAATTATGAATACATACCAATGAATAACCTCATTCCGTTGATGATCCTGAATGGATATATTCGATTTGAGAAATATCTAAAAAAATTGGTCGCAAAAGCCAGAATACTTTTTATAAATAAGGCTGGGCAACAACGATCACTACCACTATTACCAGTTCAATAATATGAAAGAGTAATTGATGGTCCAATAACGACGATGATTGAAATGTTATGCTAGTCCTCATGGTGGTAATAAAGCATAACTTATTGATACGCTAGGATGACAATTATTTTCATATTAGGTTCAAATTATTCAATACAATATTAATTCTGAATACACAGGGTATTAATCAAAAAAATTCAGTAATAGATCACATTTACCACATTCTGGACATAATTTCAGATACTTCTGCTTCGTTGATTTTAAAGTTTTCGACGAAATTCAAGACAAGGCTTTGGGAAGCTAATTAAATAATATTAATTGTCCAAGAATCACTTACTACGCATATCGCTGTGACATATTCCATAACAACAGCGCTATTCTGCCCCTCTGTGAACTGATAACAATATATATTTCCATTAAAAAGCTTGTATCATGATTTTACTGTAAATATATATCAAAATTGTAATAAATATGAATTTCCTAAAATCTCACATTGAAAACATAGTATCAACGGCTTATCTAAAGGCGTGTTCCTTCGACAATCATACTGTGAATCTCAAGATCATATTCGCTGTATATGAATCATGATTATTTTTTGAAACTAGAAAACAACTAACTACGAATTATGGGTCATATTTTGATTTGAGAATATTTATATATTCATTTTTGAAAATATATTCTATAACTATGATTTTTGGCGATTTTTTCTCTTGTAATTGGTTAGAATATCAGAATTTTTCAGTATTGAATTTTATTATAATTCATTAAATAGTTTGTTTTTCAAGAATTATTTATTATTGCATGATTATTCGTATATTCATCCCTTCATATTAGATGCGGGATGTGCATTTATTGTTTTACCAACGATTTTCTTGTTGTGTTCTATCCGCCATATTTCAAATTTACACAGATTTTGTTATTGCAATCATCGTGAACATGCAAAAAGTCCGATTCAGAAGGGTAAGGGGATTGTCACTTTGTGATCACAAAGTGAAGAAGTGGGGATAACTAATAACGACCAAAGAAACATGATTCACTTAATCATGAAGACTTAGATCACTTAGATTGCCCGAAGAAACACGCCTTGAGTATTAAGTGCCCAAGAAACATGGCGGATGTCCAGGCATGCGCACAAAAAAATTCCAATGATGAAAAGAGCTATTGTTGGCATCTTATATAAAAGTTTCTTGATTAAAAGAATTGATTTTCTGTTAACAATTGGAATCATAATCCTCAAGCATTCTGCTATAGCAGCTTCCAATAAATCCTTGAGCATAACCTAGAAAATATTACATAAAGTTACACTTAAATTACAAAAATTAGTTTCTTGATTATTACAATCGATTTCCTTATAACAATTACATGTTGAAATCATCTTGGAACCTATGCGATCGCTTGTTTGAAAGGATTTATATTGTAAAGAAATATGCCTGTTTTCTATTTTGTGTTGACAATGCATTAGTATTGTGACATACTTTATTTCAAAAAAAGTTTGAGTATAGCCTGAAAAATATTACATAAGATTGTCATTTTGTTAATAATATTCAATTGAACTACTTACTTTCTATTTATGAGATATGTACATTGTTGTGAACTGTCATTGACTGCAAATGCGAGTACGCATGTGCAGTTTCTGCTCTTGAAATAAGTTGGCAATACTGACGTTTTATTGAATGTCAAAAAATTTATTTCTATTAAAATAAGCTTGATGGAAGCTTCAAATACATCACAAATTATCCATTTGAATATTTTATTTATATAACAATACATAATATCTATATGAAATAGTGATGTTGTAATATTTTGAGAAATATTTAAAATACCTGTATGTCAAACTTGACAGAAGCGACCTGATGTTCATTAATTTTTTGTCAGAGATAACTTGAGAATATTTCGACGGCCGGTGAACTGTCATTTTTGACAATTGTAATCGATGGTTTTGGCCTTCTCCTGTGATTACTATACATGTCATGGTATTCAAATATATAAAAGGCACTAGTCCTCATTAAGATGTATTGAATAGAGAAGAAATGAACAAAATTAAATACACCGTTAAAGCTGCAGCGATGGATAAAAATTTTTTTGGGAACATACAACTGACAGTTCTAATTCAAAAAATTTAAGCAAATTAGTATATAGGATAGCGTTTCGACCTGCTTCGCAGGTCTAAGCGCTAGGCTTTGCAGCTCCATATGTGAACCGCCTCCGGCAAAAATAATTTCTTGATAAGATTAGTTCCGATTATAATTTTAGCTTACAGTATCCTTTTGCTCTATATTATATTTCTGCATTCTCTCTTATTCGTGATTCCACTGTTTTTTATAGACAATTCCCAATGTTATTTTATGTATTCATCTGGAGAGAAATTAATGATTTCAACTACTTCACAAACTACAGAAACACTAGGTGTCGCAGCTCTGTATATGTACCGCCTCTCTGACAAGAATTCTTCTTTGACAAGATCAATCTCGAATGTGAATTGAGCTCACGTAATTCCTTTGCTTCATATTATATTTCTACACTTTTCTCTGCCCGTGATTACATTGACTGACAGTTTCCAATGATATCTAGGTAAAATTCCTTGAGAAAATCATTGATTTCATTCTCTTTAAGGATTAGCGACGAAATGGCGAAATTGTTCTTCTAGTAGAACCATCTTTCCAATTGGGCCTAAAACTATCATTATAAGCAGATATACAATCATCAAATACAATATATTACAGCTTCTTACATCTTGAGGAACTAATAATAGCTAAATACTCCAATAAGAGTCAACCCCTCACCAATGGTAGTGAGATGCTAGTGCCCAGACCTGTATATAAGACCGTGATGCGTAAATTTACATGCTCTATTTTTGCATGGAAAACTGAAAAAGTTTCACAAATTGCTAACACCACTGTAAAAATATTTCACTCCATGTATTGAGTTTGCAACTATTTAAGAGTTAGCGGACATAATTTTTTTCTTATATATTCATGTTGTTCTTTCTAATTGCAATGTTTTTGTCTAACGCATCGTCAACGCTACCATCGACAAATCTTGGCATGCGGCGTCCAAATATGAGTATTATAAATTCATATTTAGCATTGATAATAATTATTTCCCTACTTAAAAAAATTCATCGAGCTTTATAATAAATAAAATCAAACCGCTAATAATTTTATTGAATGTTCCAGGTGAATGTTGTGCCAATCCATTTGCGGATCAATCTGAGTTATTTTATATCTTTTGATAAATACCACCGTTGATGAAATAAACGCAAAAAACTCAAACATTCCATCAATGAAGTTTTGGTACCACAGATTGAAAGTACCTTATTTATGAATATGAACCTATTTTTTGGATGAAGAACTTGAATATGAAATTTCAGTCGAAGGCTTCTAGGCGTTCTTAAGTTATCATGTTTTGAAAAATAGATAAACACAATGACTGACTTTCTTTTGAGTTATGTTTTTGGGTTCAGTAGGGTCTAAAATGTGAAGATTTATTGGAAGCGACAACTGTCGTCATACTTTTTTGTGAATGCGTCTCAGTGGTTGATTTTAATTCTTATTTTGATTGGAGTTGCATACCAATAGCGGAAAAATTTATGATTGAAAACTTGGATCTGTGACTTCAAATTTCAAATATTCAGGAAAGCTATGCAGAGCAAGTATTCAATATGTTACATTCAATAATATTCGAGTATGTTACCTAATGTATTCATAATCAAATTTCAAATATACGTTTGCTTCAATCACTGAAAATTTGCAAGATGATAGACATAAACCGAGAAACACAAGCTCCACTCTTTCAGAGCCCCTTCAAAAAAAACACGTTTTTGCAACAGATCTATCTTCCTAGATGATTACAAATTTTTGAGTAGCCAAATGAATTTTTGAGAACAGAATAAATTCGATAAAGAGCAATCAGGCACATCCTTGGCAGAATTCAGTTGAAGAGTACCTGATTGCGTTCAAGAAATTTTATGGGATTGCTGACATCTTCCACTTCAGGTTGTTAGAAATAAGAGATTGGAATTATTGTAAATTGACGATGATGGACTCAAATCTCATGCTATACTCTGTCCCCAACAATTGGTTACTTCATCTTGATAACAATAATAATCTATCTCTTTATAACAAAAATAAATTTCTTGATCACAAGAATGGATTCTCTTATAACAATTATATGGTAATTTCATCTTGAAGTTTAGTCAATAACTACATCATTCTACGATCTCTTGTTTGATAAGAGTCTTATAGTGTGAAATATGTATGCTTTCTATGTTGTTTTCAAAATGCAATAATATTGTCGCATATTACTCTTATCTTAGAAATTTCTGAGCATAACCTGAAGAAGATCACAGAAATTGATCATTTTATCAATATCCGATTAAACTACCTACATTCTCTTCTATGAGATGTGTACATTGTTGTGAATTGAAATTGGCAATGTGCGCAAAAGCGTACTTATAACTAGTATAATCGAATGATGGATCGTCGGAAGATGGACCAACGTTTCAAATCTTATCAATTCTTCTTCATTGTCTACAAACAATTAAATTTTCTGCAACAATATCATTACAGAACTATAATTTCACTGAAATACGCAGTAATTAGATACCAAGTAAACTGACTGAACCTCTTCACAACCTGCAGCGCTAATAATGAATTTATTATGAGCATGTTCTCTACAATATTTGTAAATGTGGTATAAATTGTATAGTGCATTCATAAATACTTAGTCATGTTCAATTTTCCTTTAAAACTCTTCTTAAGGATTTACTTAATTCTACGGTACAAAATACAAATTTAGTTGAGTAATTAAACAGAATTTATCATATGCTTACAGATTATTTGAGTGAAGTTTCATAATTTACATTTCTCAACAAATGAATAATGTTAATTGATATCTCCATTGTTGTTTTTAACCAATCTTTTCTTGATTCAAACTGAGAGTTTTCACAAATCAAAAATAGCATATATTCTCTGCTAATTACTTTGAATAATACACTTTTCATTCGACAAGCCAGTTAAAAACGGTCCAAGAGCTTTTATGGGACCAATATCTCAGCCTCCAGGTTGACAGGGATACCGAGTCGATTTACTCTCAATAAATATACATGACTTTAAACACTGTTCCAAAAAATTATATCAAGGCATAAGAGCAACAAATATATACATCAACTACCTGAACAGATCTAATTTGAATCTTCTGACTGCATGAATTCAGTTATGATGTTATTAAGGTTTGATGCACGACTAACAGTAGATGGAACTGTCTGATAGCAAAGTACAATTTTGTGCTATTGTAAAACTAGTTCAGAAGACTTAAATCGAAGTAGCACATTCTCAACTGAAATAGATCATAATTTTAATAAAATAATAATAATTCTATAATGCATTTCGGTTAAGAACGGTCCAAAGATTCTTATGGGACTATGATTCTAGCCTTCCGATTGACCATGATGCGAACCAGTTTCACATAAGCACAATCACACTTGGCTATGTGTCAGTTGCATCATTTATCAGTTGCTCATCAATTAACATAAACAGATTATTTTGAAGACTTAAATTTGCTTCCATTCGTTTAATATGTGACTGTATTTGTTGCTCTTATTTCTTGACTTTATTTCTAGCAAACTTGTTGTGAAACCTATATTCATTGTGAGTGGATCATATTCGCATTTCAGTCTATTGAAAGACTCAAATCGTAATGCCGTGAGAGCCCTTGGACCATTCATGACATAAATGAACCATAGAAGAAAATACTTTTGATCACTTCTAACAATTATTCATTGAACTTGATACTTTTCCTGCAATATACTATTCCATACATTGTTATCTATTATACAGATTGCTACAATATTTTAGAATCTGCTGTCTCATTATAAATTTAAAATATTTTCATGTCACGACATTCTGATTTTTCGTGAACATATAAAATTCCATTTTCTCACATCGCTAAAACAATAAGTATTGTAAAAGCTGTAGAATATTTGATAGAAAAAAATACGAATACAAATTACGGCTCACTTTTATGCTAGGAACCTAGTGACGTGCGCATGCGCGTACCTTGTACATGTATAGCTATAGTCAGTGGCTTTCAAACAAAGAGCATTCCACCCAAATACGTACAAGTGTGTGGCTCGCTGACAATAATGAATCTTTTTCAATACTAGTTGGCTTATAAAGCTTGGTTTAGGTTTTATTCTGGCTGTTTTTTTTTTTTTTATCTGAAAAAACACTAATTTACGGTTTTCCAATACTACTTGACCTTAAAAAGCTTGGTTTAGGTTAAGTTTTGTATTTCTGAACTAAAAAACACTGATTTACTGTTTTCTAATACTAATTGACCTGGAAAGCTCGTTTTAGGTTATGTTAAAGTTGCTTCTTCCTGAATGTAAAATTCTAGTCCCCACCGTTCTAGTGCCACTGGAAAATTTATTTGAATATCTGTGGCGCCATCTCTTCTTACTTTTATAATTACCACTAGGTTCCTATTGTAAAAATCTACCCAAATTACTTATGGTCTAATGGAAGACTCTATTCGCATACGAAAGTTTAATAGAATAACATCACTTCTAGATTTCAAACTAGTTTGCAGCAACAGATTAATAATTGACAATTGACGCATGCGCACAAACGGTTTAGAAGTGTATGCGTACGTTCCGTTTGTATCTCAAAATTTGAGAAAGAATGAATTATGACAAATGATACTTTCATCATCGTTTTCACCCAAGCTTATCGTGTTTTATCAGCTCAATGCAGCTTTAAGGAGAAATATAGAAATACTACAAACACGAAATTGATAGAACTATGTATACTATAATATGAATTTGTGTCATCATATTGTAACATGATCCATTTGATGATTCATAGATTATTGCACAAAATATTTAGGTACAGTTAGTTCCTTAAGAAATATTGGATTTATATTCTTAAACAAATAAAAAGTTCAGATTGATGGCCCCATTGTCGTAATCTGATGTCATTACTCTATTTGATCCATTGTTAGGTGACGGACTGATGGTTCTCACCAATTTTGATCATTGTAAACTCCTATTCGTTGATTCAATTGAATTTTCAATGTATTGGCTTCATTGATTGAAAGGGATTTTATAATCTGCTGATGATTGCATGTTTCATTGTTGTACCTCAACAAAATGTACGATTGGATTGGTTGGTCCTTGCAATATATGTGTTAATGTCTGATTTATACATTTAAAACGTAGAAAGAGCACCTCACTAATATTTTAATGGAATATTATGTACAAAATTATCATTGAGAACTCCTCCAAGTTGAGTATCTTTTGGTACATATCTTCTGTGATCCATATAGGCTATATTTGTTGTGTATAACCTGTGTACAACAATGAACTCTTGAATTCAACAATGCCATTCAAGTCTCTAGTGCATACATCAGATTTATCTACTACGCATTGAATCATTAGCTCATGAATAAACATTAGAGCCTAGGCTATTAGATGTCAGAAACTTCAGATCGAAATTTTAGAACTACTGGGATTTGCTACTCTTTTCAATGAACTTGATATAGCCAAGGATCTTCCAACGGTATATAGCAGTATGATATAATTGTCTTTATATCAAACTTTGAATGAATATTTGCAGTATATGTACATCGATCGAATTTTTGGGATCGAAAGCAGAATCATCAAGTGATTATCTCTTATCATTTTCCATTTCATTTACCCAGTGGATAGGAACATCCATAATAAATATCAAATTGGTCACTTTTTTATAGTATACAGAATATATACGTTTAATCTATTCGAGTATTATTTTATTATTTGAATCGTCCACACCCAAGCTTATCGTGTTTCATCAGCTCAATGCAGTTTTCAGGAGAATTAAATTTCCACATAACCTCAAATAAAAAGTTGATGAGAATATTTATTTTTTTATTGCAGAATATTTATCACATGTACCAAACTATAGTCACTTGAGATATTTCAAGTGGCATTTATTCTTCAGTACTTGTTTGACAGGAAATCAATACTGTATATCAGGATATAAATCGTATCTAGAAAATAGTATATTCAAATGATGGATCGTCGGAAAATGGATGAATCAGTTTTAGTGAATTAAATTCATATCACTCAAGCAGACGTTTCAAATCTAATTAATTCTTCTCCAGTACCTACAAATAATTAAATTTTCTTCAATAATATCACCACAAAACTATAATTATGTGATTAGATATGTAGGTACCAAGTTGACTGACTGAACTTCTCTTCAACCTGCAGCGCTAATCATGAATTTATTGTATGCATGTTTCTGAAATATTCTTAAATATAAGATAAATTGTCTAGTGTATTCATGAATACATGCTTATGGTCCATTCATCTCAAATACTTTTCTTGATGATTTATTCGACTCTACGATATAAAATACGGAGTTAGTTGGATAATTATGAATACATACCAATGAATAACATTATTCCGTTGATGATCCTGAATGGATATATTCGATTTGAGAAATATCTAAGAAAATTTGTCGCAAAAGCCAGAATACTTTTTATAAATAAGGCTGGGCAACAACGATCATTACCACTATTACCAGTTCAATAATATGAAAGAGTAATTGATGGTGTGTTAATACAATAACGACGATGATTGAAATGTTATGCTCGTCCTCATGGTGGTAATAGAGCAGAACTTATTGATACGCTAGGATGACAATTATTTTCATATTAGGCTCAAATTATTCAATATAATATTAATTCTGAATACAGAGGGTAATAATAGAAAAATCCAGTAATAGATCACATTTAACACATTCTGGACATAATTTCAGATACTTTTGCTTCGTTGATTTGATAAGTTTTCGACGAAATTCAAGACAAGGCTTTGGGAAGCTAATTAAATAATATTAATTGTCCAAGAATCACTTACTACGTATATCGCTGTGACATATTCCATAACAACAGCGCTATTCTGCCCCTTTGTGAACTGATAACAATTTATATTTTCATTAAAAAGCTTGTATCATGATTTTACTGTAAATATATATCAAAATTGTAATAAATATGAATTTCCTAAAATCTCACATTGAAAACATAGTATCAACGGCTTATCTAAGTATTAAATGCCCAAGAAACATGGCGGATGTCCAGGCATGCGCACAAAAAATTCCAATTATGAAAAGAGCTATTGTAGGCATCTCATATAAAAGTAAGTTTCTTGATTGAAAGAATTGATTTCCTGATAACAAATGGAATCGTAATCATCGAGCATTCTACTATAACAACTTCTAGTAAATCTTCAAGCATAACCTAAAAAATATTACATAAATTACACTCTAATTACAAAAATAAGTTTCTTGATTACTAGAATCGATTTTCTCATAACAATTACATGTTGAAATCATCTTGGAACCTATGCGATCACTTGTTTGAAAGAATTTATATTGTACAAAATATGCCTGTTTTCTATTTTGTGTTGAAAATGCATTAGTATTGTGACATTATACTTTATTCCAAGAAATGTTTGAGTACAGCCTGAAAAATATTACATAAGATTGTCATTTTGTTAATAATATACAATTAAACTACTTACTTTCTATTTATCAGATGTGTACATTGTTGTGAACTGGCATTGACATTCTGCGTGAAAGCGAGTACGCATGTGCAGTTTCTGCTCATGAAATAAGTTGGCAATACTGACGTTTTATTGAATGTCAAAAAATTTATTTCTATTAAAATAAGCTTGATGGAAGCTTCAAATACATTACAAATTATCCATTTGAATATTTTATTTATATAACAATACATAATATGTATATTAAATAGTGAATTTTGTGATATTTTGAGAAATATTTCAAATACCTGTATGTCAAACTTGACAGAAGCGACCCGATGTTCATTAATTTTTTGTCAGGGATAACTTGAGAATATTCTGACGGCCGGTGAACTGTCATTTTTGACAATTGTAATCGATGGTTTTGGCCTTCTCCTGTGATTACTATATATGTGATGGTATTCAAATATATAAAAGGCACTAGTCCTCATTAAGATGTATTAAATAGAGAAGAAATGAACAAAATTAAATATACCGTTCAAGCTGTAGCGATGGATAAAAATTTTTTTGGTAACATCCAACTGACAGTTCTAATTCAGAAAATTTAAGCAAATTAGTATATAGGACTAGCGTTTCGACCTGCTTCGCAGGTCTAAGCGCTAGGCTTCGCAGCTCCATATGTGATCCGCCTCCGGCAAAAATAATTTCTTAATGAGATTTGTCCCAATCATAATTTCAGCGTACCGAATTCTTCTGCTCCATATTATATTTTTGCATTTTTCCCTATTCGTGATTACACTCTTTTTTATAGACAATTCTCAATGTTATTTTATGTATTTATCTGGAGAAAAATTATTGATTTCAACTTCTTCACGAATTACAGAGACTCTAGGCGTCGCAGCTCCAAATATGTACCGCCTCTCTAAGATTCTTTTTTGACAAGATCAATCTCGGATGTGAATTGAGCTCACGTAATTTCCCTGCTTCATATCATATCACTACACCTTTCTCTGCCCGTGATTATATTGATTGACAGTTTCCAATCATATTTAGGTATAAATGCTCAAGAAAATCATCGATTTCATTCCCTTTAAGGATTAGCGACGAGATGGCGGAATTGTTTCTCTAGTAGAACTATCTTTCCAAAAGAACCACTCTTTCCAATATTATACACAGGTTTTGATATTTACCAGTGAGGGTATTCATTATTCAAGCAGCTTATTAGTTATTTGAAGTACTACAGACGGCCTTACGATCGACAGAATAGGTGTGCGCGAGAAAAAGAAAGTGTGCATCAGAAAGACAAGAAACAGCGATTCGAATCATTCAAGTCTGGATTGAATGTTTGCTCTTATATCACAAAATTCATTGATATATAGCACTCAATATCAATAATATTCAAGATATTGCCATCAAATAGCAATAGAATATCTAATATACCATAATAATAATCTCCCTTAAACTATTATCATAAGTAGATTTATAATCATCAACTACAATATATTACAGCTTCTCACATCTTGAGGAACTGATAATAACTAAATACTTAAATAAGAGTCAACTCCTTACCAATGGTAGTGGGATGCTAGTGTTGAAACCTGTATATAAGACCGTGATGCGTGGATTAACATGCTCTATTTTTGCATCGAAAACTGCAAAAGCTTCACAAATTGCTAATACCGCTGTAAAAATACTTTACTTCACGTATTAAGATTGCAACAATGAAAGAGTTACCGAACATAATTTTTTTCTTATATATTCATGTTATTCCTTCTAATTTGCAGCATGCTTTTCATAAAACTGCTAATAATTTTGGGAAATGTTCCAGGTAAATGTTGTGCCAATTCATTCAGGGATCAATCTAAGTTATTCTTTATTACTCATGCAGGATAAGTATTATTTTGCGCACGTTTTTCTGGGTGGTAAATGGCTCTTTGACTTTTGAGTGCGCCAAGTATAATTTGAGTGCGACAAGTTTACTTGTCGCACAAAAACTGTTTATCGCTCGGAAAAATAAGCGCAAAATAGTACTTATCCCGCATTCGTAATGAAAAATAGTATTTGCAACTCGTGCGGTGTTGTCGATTGCCCACTTCGCTCTCGTGGGGAACCGACAACTTATCGCACTTGTTGCACAATATACCATCATATTGTGGGATAAGTACTACCGTTCATGAAATAAACGCAAAGAACTCAAAAGTTCCATCGAATAAGTTTTGGTACCACAGATTAAAAATGCCTTATTTATGAATATGAACTTATTTTTATGATAAAAAACTTGAATATAAAATTTCAGTCAAAGATTTCTAGGCTTTCTCAAGTCATTATGCTTTTAGAAATAGACAAACACAACGACTGACTTTATTTTAAATTATGTTGTCTTGAGTTCAGTAAGGTCTAAAACGTAGAGATTCATTGGAAGCGGCAACTGTTCCCATACTTTTTTGTAGATGCATCTCAGTGGTTGATTTTAATTTTGATTTTAAATGGAGTTGCATACCAATAGCGGAAAAAAATATTAAGTAGTCATCACAATAATACACATTTCTTCTCCATTGTCTTCTATACCCGATTTATAAGCCATTCAATAAGTTCATTTTCTCATCAATTTTGACCGTTGTAAAATAATCAGCATATACGGTGTGACACAATGATCGAGTTATATGAGAAACTTCTCTTCCAGGTCTGAACAAAGAATTAGGACCTTTTCTTATTTTTAATGTAATTTTGAGAATTCAAATTTTTCTCGGGATGTATATTTCCACACAAGCAAAAACGCTATGATCCTCACTTTCATGTCAAATGTTTCCGGCACTCTTCCTGCAGTTTTTGAGATAGTGACTCACTTTCTTGCCAATCAATAGATCATAAAGAATAGCGGAATATGTACGAGAGTAAAATATAATTAGATGTACGTAGAATCGTTGGAATAATTCAATAATGCCTTGAATGTATTCGCATTGTTTGCGATGCGCGAAATGCCTAATTCACTCACAGCTGTGGAAAAACCTAATATATGTGTGCGAAATTTTATTACAAGAAGCAAATTGGCTTCAAAGTTATCTCCAAGGATATTTTGAATTCAAAGCGAATTTGTTTAATATCAAATCAAAGTCAAGACCCAATTTAGTAGCTTTAATTTATTCATTCAGAAAAACTGGTAAATATGATTAACGTCTCAGTTGTTATGCTGACTCATATTTCACATCTAAGACAGCATTCTAAGATCGATAATAAATTGCTCGAATATAGAACCAATCGGTTTTTTTTTTGACCACAACGGAAATAAATCAGAAAGCAACCCTGGATTGCTGAATAAAATCATCTACGCTTTATATTTTGAAATTGATATTGATGCCAACAATTTATTTCACTTCAGTGATCATTGAATGATCACAGCTATCAGTTTGCAATCGATTGCAACAATATTTTGCTCATCCTCATCAATAGATCATTGCTGGTTGATCACAACAAAAGACGGACAGATTAAAACAATATTTTGTTGAAAGCAATGGAAGAGAAGGTGATCCTAATTATAAATTGCTGATAATAACTTGTACATAGCATTTTTTGTTGATTATACCAATAGTACGATATCCATTAAATAGTCAGTCCATCGATTGCAACAATCAACCATAGATTACAATTGGAATTGAGTAAATGACAACAATAATTTTAAGTAAGTTTTTATCGTTTATCTCATGAATTAACAATAACTTCACGATTGAAGTCAAAATTGAGTTGATCCCAACAAATGATTGTTGCCCGTGATAATCTACAATAGATGATTTCTACTCAGGAATTATTGTTGATAAAAAGATCATGATAACCACACTAGTTTGAAAGAGTCATGTGATTATAATAAAAATATTATTGAATACAACAATCAAATCATTTATTCCAACAATAAAATTGTGGATTTGAGTATACAATTTGGTCGTAGCATTAAAACAACGGTATAAGGTAACTAAAACGTTCAAACTACCAATTATAACAATACCAATATTGATGAAAATAATGGCTTCTTGATTATTACAAAGAAATTGCTGTTGCAGTCTTATTGATGAGAACAGTGGAATTATTCATTAAATCAATATTAGTTGTTTAAAGTGCCTATTTAATAAAATACAATATTAAGGAATTGATCAAAATAATGAAATTGATGAATGTAGCAATGAAAATGTTGACAGCTGTTGTATGATCTGACTACTCGTCATCCGATTCCTTAATATCCAACAAAAAACTCTTGTTCTTCACAATTACAATATATTTCAATAACAGATATTATGAACAAACACTAAAAGAAAAGTAATATCTGACTCTTACAAAATATCTCTATCCACTCTTTCTTACGCACGCGCCTGCGCACGCGCACTCGAGCGTCAACGTCACACCTAGCAATGTTACCAACTGTTGGAATAGATGTCTGTGTTGATTGTTCCAATGACATTCATTAAAATCAGCTGATTACAACAGTAAATTTTTACTTGCAGCAGCCCGTATCATCTATCAACATTTTCCGCGAAGACCCTTTCTTGAATAATCACGTTTAATCTGAGAATAAAGTATTGAAATTATCCATATCATGTGTCTCCTACACTTCTTGAGAAATCAATTTTTTCCAATCCCACATAAGCACAATAACACTTGGCTATGTGTCAGTTGCATCATTTATCAGTTGCTCATCAATTATCATAAACAGAATATTTTGAAGATTCAAATTTGCTTCCATTCGGTTAATATGTGACTGTATTTGTTGCTCTTATTTCTTGACTTTATTTCTAGCAAACTTGTTGTGAAACCTATATTCATTGTGAGTGGATCATATTCGCATTTCAGTCTATTGAAAGACTTAAATCGTAATGCCGTAAGAGCCCTTGGACCATTCATGACATAAATGAACCATAGACAAAAATACTTCTGATCACTTCTAACCATTATTCATTGAACTTGATACTTTTCCTGCAATATACTATCTCATACATTGTTATCTATCATACAGATTGATACAATATTTTAGAATCTGCTGTCTTATTATAAATTTGAAATATTTTCTTGTCACGACATTCTAATTTTTCGTGAACATATGAAATTTCATTTGCTCACATCGCTAAAACAATTAGTATTGTTAAAGCTGTAGAATATTTGATAGAAAAAAATACGAATACAAATTACGGCTCCCTTTTATGCTAGGAACCTAGTGACGTGTGCATGCGCGTACCTTGTACATGTATCGCTATAGTCAGTAGCTTTCAAACAAAGAGCATTCCATCTAAATACGTACAAGTGTGTGCCTCGCTGACAATAATGAATTTTTTTCAATACTAGTTGGCTTATAAAGCTTGGTTTAGGTTTTATTCTGGCTGTTTTTTTTTTGAACTGAGAAAACACTAATTTACTGTTTTCCAATACTACTTGACCTTGAAAAGCTCGGTTCAGGTTGAGTTTTGTGTTTTTTCAACTGAAAAATACTGATTTACTGTTTTCCAATACTAATTGGCCTGGGAAGCTCGTTTTAGGTTATGTTAAAATTGCTTTTTCTTGAATGTAAAATTCTAGTCCCCACCGTTCTAGTGCCACTTCGAATCTCTGTGGCGCCATCTCTTTTGACTTTTATAACTACTACTAGGTTCCTATTGTAAAAATCTACCCAAATTACTTATGGTCTAATGGAAGACTCTATTCGCATACGAATGTTTAATAGAATAACATCACTTCTAGATTTCAGATTAGTTTGCAGCAACAGATTAATGATTGACAACTGACGCATGCGCACAAACGGCTTAGAAGTGTATGCGTACGTTCCGTTTGTATCTCAAAATTTGAGAAAGAATGAATAATGACAAATGATACTTTCATCATCGTTTTCACCCAAGCTTATCGTGTTATATCAGCTCAATGCAGCTTTCAGGAGAAATATAGTATTACTACAAATACGAAATTGATAGAACTACTTATACGCTATGTCAGTAGCGACGGACGCGACTCCATGCGGTAGAAGTTATAAGCTCTTTACTAATACTGACTAGAGCTGTCAAACCAAATATAGAAGAGTATAAAGCCAAACGGAGTTTTTGAGGCAAATAAATATGGAAAATCCTTTGAAAAAGTGGAGATCATCGGGACAAGGTTTAATTTATTGTGTGTCTGATTGTTCGCACACACAACTGCGCAATTGTGAACTGAAATGTCATTCATTTCCAAAACGCGAATGGGCGTAAGAAACTATGAAAAAGTCATCTTCTCAGTTTGCTTTTATGCAATAGTACATACTATCAATCCATGCACTCTTATGATATTCATTCAACTGTGCTGGACGATTCCAAATCATTGACTGGTCAGTCTTGAAGCAGATACCTCCTGTGTTAATTCATATGCAAATTGCAGCTGTATGTTTGCAGTTGCAACTAATATTAACAATTTTTCGACCTAAATTTACCTATATTAATAAATTTTTACAGCAATCATGTAAAAAACACAGACTTATTATTATATTAGCGAACTTTAGAAATAAGCAGTTGGTGTTTCCTAAATTGTATAATGTTTGTACAGTATCAATATTGAATTATTGAAATAATATTCCAACAATATTATCATTGATCATAGATTGAAGACAAAATATCATAAATGAATCCTTATTAATGAATTTTTACTTATTTAAATGAATGATGTTTCCGGATAACTCGTATCTGGCAAGCACATATCTAATCATCAGGCATAAATGATGCTGATTCCCTAATGAAGGATTCAAAATACACCAAATCAAGAAGTTTTTATGATAGTCACACAGATTATTTTCAATTTCTAAGAATAACTCGTAAATATCAGATGAAGTTATCTAAATTCACGAAAAAAATTAATATTGTTTATCGATTCAATATTCAGATAATAATCCAACAGAACATACAAGAAGTACACCCGAACGTACGTATTATCATGTCAAGTAGAAAACTATATTTACACTTATAATAATTTACACATATCTCGACCAATAAATTATACAAATTCAGATTTGTTCTATCACTAAATGTGCCAGGCGTTTCGCACAAAGTAACTCCCGTAATTTCTCTATCATCTTCGTCATTTTTAATTTCTTCTTCGTCGCTGACATGAAAACTTTGTACCAAATTTTTCCCTTTGCTCAAACTTTTAGATCCAAATATAGGCAAATCAACTTCTTGAGACCTGCATCAAAGTACTATTGTCATTGTAACAAACTTTCTGCTAATTCTGAGTGCCATTTTTGCGTATTACGTGAGTACGTCAAAATCTGTTGATTGTCACGATTTTAAATATATTAGTAAATAGATGCCAAGTGTCGCCACCAGGACGGCGCTCGCGCCGCTTACAACGCTACTGACATGGCGTATACTATAATATGAATTTGTGTCATCATATTGTAACATGATCCATCTGATGATTCATAGATTATTGTACAAAATATTTAGGTACAGTTAGTTCCTTGAGAAATATTTGATTTATATTTTTAAGCAAATAAAAAATTCAGATTGATGGCCCCATTGTCGTAATCTAATGTCATTACTCTATTTGATCCATTGTTAGGTTATGGACTGATGGTTCTCACCAATTTTGATCAATGTAAACTCCTTTTCGTTGATTCAATTGAATTTTCAATGTATTGGCTTCATTGATTGAAAGGGATCTTATAATCTGCTGATGATTGCATGTTTCATTGTTGTACCTCAACAAAATGTACGATTTGATTGGTTGGTCCTTGCAATATATGTGTTAATGTCTGATTCATACATGTGAAACGTAGAAAGAGCACCTCACTAATATTTTGATGGAATATTATGTACAAAATTATCATTGAGAACTCCTCCAAGTTGAGTATCTTTTGGTACATGTATTCTGTAATCCATATAGGCTACGTTTGTTGTGTATAACCTGTGTACAACAATGAACTCTTGAATTCAACAATGCCAATCAAGTCTCTAGTGCATACATCAGATTTATCTACTACGCATTGAATCATTAGCTCATGAATAAACATCAGAGCCTAGGCTATTAGATGTCAGAAACTTCAGATCGAAACCTTAGAACTACTGAGATTTGCTACTCTTTTCAATGAACTTGATATAGCCAAGGATCTTCCAACGGTATATGGCAGTATGATATAATTGTCTTTATATCAAACTTTGAATGAATATTTGCAGTATATGTACATCGATCGAATTTTTGGGATCGAAAGCAGAATCATCCAGTAATTATCTCTTCTCATTTTTCATTTCATTTACTCAGTGAATAGGAACATCCATGATAAATATCAAATTGGTCACTTTTTTATAGTATACAGAATATATACGTTTAATCTATTCGAGTATTATTTTATTATTTGAATCGTCCACACCCAAACTTATCTTGTTTCATCAGCTCAATGCAGTTTTCAGGAGAATTATCTTCCACATAACCTCAAATAAAAAGTTGATGAGAATATTTATTTTTTTATTGCAGAATATTTATCACATGTACCAAACTATAGTCACTTGAGATATTTCAAGTGGCATTTATTCTTCAGTACTTATTTTACAGGAAATCAATATTGTAAATCAGGATATAAATCGTATCTAGAAAATAGTATATTCAAATGATGGATCGTCAGAAAATGGATGAATCAGTATGAGTGAATTAAATTCATATCACTCAAGCAGACGTTTCGAATCTTAATACTTTCTCTCCAGTATCTACAAATAATTGAATTTTCTTCAATAATATCACCACAAAACTATAATTTTGTGATTAGATAGGTACCAAGTAGACTGACTGAACTTCTCTTCAACCTGCAGCGCTAATTATGAATTTATTGTATGCATGTTTCTGAAATATTCTCAAATATAAGATAAATTGTCTAGTGTAGTAATGAATACATGCTTATGGTCCATTTATCTCAAATACTTTTCTTGATGATTTATTCGACTCTACGATATAAAATACGGAGTTAGTTGGATAATTATGAATGCATACCAATGAATAACCTTATTCCGTTGATGATCCTGAATGGATATATTCGATTTGAGAAATATCTAAAAAAATTTGTCGCAAAAGCCAGAATACTTTTTATAAATAAGGCTGGGCAACAACGATCATTACCACTATTACCAGTTCAATAATATGAAAGAGTAATTGATGGTGTGTTAATACAATAACGATGATGATTGAAATGTTATGCTCGTCCTCATGGTGGTAATAAAGCAGAACTTATTGATACGCTAGGATGACAATTATTTTCATATTAGGTTCAAATTATTCAATACAATATTAATTCTGAATACAGAGGGTAATAATCAAAAAAATTCAGTAATAGATCACATTTAACACATTCTGGACATAATTTCAGGTACTTTTGCTTCGTTGATTTGGTAAGTTTTCGACGAAATTCAAGACAAGGCTTTGGGAAGCTAATTAAACAATATTAATTGTCCAAGAATCACTTACTACGCATATCGCTGTGACATATTCCATAACAACAGCGCTATTCTTCCCCTCTGTGAACTGATAACAATATATATTTCCATTAAAAAGCTTGTATCATGATTTTACTGTAAATATATATCAAAATTGTAATAAATATGAATTTCCTGAAATCTCACATTGAAAACATAGTATCAACGGCTTATCTAAAGGCGTGTTCCTTCGACAATCATACTGTGAATCTCAGGATCATATTCGCTGTATATGAATCATGATTATTTTTCGAAACCAGAAAACAACTAACTACGAATTATGGGTCATATTTTGATTTAAGAATATTTATATATTCATTTTTGAAAATATATTCTATAACTATGATTTTTGGCGATTTTTTCTCTTGTAATTGGTTAGAATATCAGAATTTTTCAGTATTGAATTTTATTATAACTCATTAAATAGTTTGTTTTTCAAGAATTATTTATTATTGCATGATTATTCGTATATTTATCCCTTCAAATTAGATGCGGGATGTGCATTTATTGTTTTACCAACGATTTTTTTGTTGTGTTCTATCCGCCATATTTCAAATTCACACAGATTTTGTTATTGCAATCATCGTGAACATGCAAAAAGTCCGATTCAGAAGGGTAAGGGGATTGTCACTTTGTTATCACAAAGTGAAGAAGTGGGGATAACAAATAACGACCAAAGAAACATGATTCACTTAATCATGAAGACTTAGATCACTTAGATTGCCCGAAGAAACACGCCTTGAGTATTAAGTGCCCAAGAAACATGGCGGATGTCCAGGCATGCGCACAAAAAAATTCCAATTATGAAAAGAGCTATTGTTGGCATCCTATATAAGAGTAAGTTTCTTGATTAAAAGAATTGATTTCCTGTTAACAATTGGAATCATAATCATCAAGCATTCTGCTATAGCAGCTTCCAATAAATCCTTGAGCATAACCTAGAAAATATTACATAAAGTTACACTTAAATTACAAAAATAAGTTTCTTGATTATTACAATCGATTTCCTTATAACAATTACATGTTGAAATCATCTTGGAACCTATGCGATCGCTTGTTTGAAAGGATTTATATTGTACGAAATATGCCTGTTTCCTATTTTGTGTTGAAAATGCATTAGTATTGTGACATACTTTATTTCAAGAAAAGTTTGAATATAGCCTGAAAAATATAACATAAGATTGTCATTTTGTTAATAATATTCAATTAAACTACTTACTTTCTATTCATCAGATGTGTACATTGTTGTGAACTGGCATTGACATTTCGCGTAAAAGCGAGTCCGCATGTGCAGTTTCTGTTTGAGGAATAAGTTGGCAACACTGACGTTTTATTGAATGTCAAAAAAATTATTTCTATTTAAATAAGCTTTATAAAAGCTTGAAATACATCACAAATGATCTATTTGAATGTTTTATCTATATAACAATACATAATATCTATATTAAATAGTGAATTTTGTGATAATTTGAGAAATATTTCAAATACCTGTATGTCAAACTTGACAGAAGCGACCTGATGTTCATTAATTTTCTGTCAGAGATAACTTGAGAATATTTCGACGGCCGGTGAACTGTCATTTTTGACAATTGTAATCGATGGTTTTGGCCTTCTCCTGTGATTACTATACATGTCATGGTATTCAAATATATAAAAGGCACTAGTCCTCATTAAGATGTATTGAATAGAGAAGAAATGAACAAAATTAAATACACCGTTAAAGCTGCAGCGATGGATAAAAATTTTTTTGGGAACATACAACTGACAGTTCTAATTCAAAAAATTTAAGCAAATTAGTATATAGGACTAGCGTTTCGACCTGCTTCGCAGGTCTAAGCGCTAGGCTTCGCAGCTCCATATGTGAACCGCCTCCGGCAAAAGTAATTTCTTGATAAGACAAGTTCCGATTATAATTTTAGCCTACAGAATCCTTCTGCTCCATATCATATTTCTGCATTCTCTCTTATTCGTGATTTTACTGTTTTTCATAGACAAATCCCAATGTTCTTTTATGTATTTATCTGGAGAGAAATTATTGATTTCAACTCCTCCACAAACTACAGAAACACTAGGCGTCGCAGCTCCATATATGTACCGCCTCTCTGACAAGAATTCTTCTTTTACAAAATCAATCTCGAATGTGAATTGAGCTCACATAATTCCTCTGCTTCCTATTATATTTCTACATTTTTTTCTGCCCGTGAATAAATTCCTTGAGAAAATCATTGATTTCATTCTCTTTAAGGATTAGCGACGAGATGGCGAAATTGTTCCTCTAGTAGAACCATGTTTTCAACCAGGCCTAAGACTATTATTATAAGTAGATATATAATCATCAAATACAATATATTACATCTTGAGGAACTAATAATAGCTAAATACTCAAATAAGAGTCAACCTCTTACCAATGGTAGTGAGATGCTACTGCCAAGAACTGTATATAAGACCGTGATGCGTGAATTTACATGCTCTATTTCTGCATGGAAAACTGCAAAAGTTTTACAAATTGCCAATACCACTGTGAAAATACTCTACTCCATGTATTTAGTTTGCAACAATTTAAAAGTTTGCGGACATGATTTTTTACTTATATATTCATGCTGTTCTTTCTTATTTGCAACATTTTTCGTCTAACGCATCGTCAACGCTACCATCGACAAACTTAGGCATGCGGCGTCCGACTATGAGTATAAAAAATTCTTATTCTGCATTGATAATAATTATTTCCATCCTTTGAACAAATACATGGAACTTTATAATAAATAAAATTAAACCGCTAATAATTTTGGGAAATGTTCCAGGTGAATGTTGTGCCAATTCATTTGGGGATCAATCTGAGCTATTTTATATCTTTTGATAAATACCACCGTTGATAAAATAAACGCAAGAAACTCAAATATTTGATCAATGAAGTTTTGGTACCGCAGATTGCAAGTACCTTATCTATGAATATGAACCTATTTTTTGGATAAAAAACTTAAATATGAAATTTCAGTCACAGATTTCTAGGCGTTCTCAAGTTATCGTGTTTTGAGACGCAGACAAACACAACGACTGACTTTCTTTTGAATTATGTTTTTGGGTTCAGTAGAGTCTAAAACGTGAAGATTCATTGGGAGCGACAACTGTCCTCATACTTTTTTGTGAATGCGTCTCAGTGGTTGATTCCAATTTTTATTTTGGATGGAGTTGCATATCAATAGCGGAAAAATTGATAATTAGTAATTAGATACCAAGTAAACTGACTGGAACTCTTTACAACCTGCAGCGCTAATAATGAATTTACTATGAGCATGTTTTCTACAATATTTGTAAATGTGGTATTTCATAAATACTTAGTCATGTTCAATTTTCCTTTAAAACTGTTCTCAAGGATTTATTCAATTCTACAGTACAAAATACAAATTTAGTTGAGTAATTAAACAGAATTCATCATATGCTTACAGTTTATTTGAGTGAAGTTTCATAATTTACATTTCTCAACAAATGAATAATGTTGATTGATATCTCCATTGTTGTTTTTAACCAATCTTTTCTTGATTCAAACTGAGAGTTTTCACGAATTAGAAATAGCATATATTTCCTCCTAACTACTTCGAATAATACACTTTTCATTCGACATGCCAGTTAAAAACGGTCCAAGAGCTTTTATGGAACCAATATCTTAGCCTCCAGGTTGATCGGGATACCGAGTCGATTTACTCTCAATAAATATACATGATTTGAAACACTGTTTCTAAAAATTATATCAAGTTATAAGAGCAACAAATATATACATCAACTACCTGAACAGATCTAATTTGAATCTTCTGACTACATGAATTCTTTTATGATGTTATTGATGTCTGATGCACGACTAACAGTAAATGGAACTGTCTGATAGCAAAGTACAATTTTGTGCTATTGTAGAACTGGTTCAGGAGACTTAAATAGAAGTAGCACATTCTTAACTGAAATAGATCATAATTTCAATAGAATAACAATAATTCTATAATACATTTCGGTTAAGAACGGTCCAAAGATTCTTATGGGACTATGATTCTAGCCTTCCGATTGACCATGATGCGAACCAGTTTCACATAAGCACAATAACACTCGGCTATGTGTCAGTTGCATCATTTATCAGTTGCTTATCAATTATCATAAACAGATTATTTTGAAGATTCAAATTTGCTTCCATTCGGTTAATATGTGACTATATTTGTTGCTCTTATTTCTTGACTCTATTTCTAGCAAACTTGTTGTGAAACCTATATTTATTGTGAGTGGATCATATTTGCATTTCAGTCTATTGGAAGACTTAAATCGTAATGCCGTAAGAGCCCTTGGACCATTCATGACATAAATGAACCATAGAAAGAAATACTTTTGATCACTTCTAACAATTATTCATTGAACTTGATACTTTCCCTGCAATATACTATTTCATACATTGTTATCTATCATACAGATTGATACAATATTCTAGAATCTGCTGTCTCATTATAAATTTGAAATATTTTCATGTCACGACATTCTAATTTTTCGTGAACAAATAAAATTTCATTTTCTCACATCGCTAAAACAATAAGTAACAATAACAATAAAGCTGTAGAATATTTGATAGAAAAAAATACGAATACAAATTACGGCTCACTTTTGTGCTAGGAATCTAGTGACGTGCGCATGCGCGTACCTTGTACATGTATTGCTATAGTCAGTGGCCTTCAAACAAAGAGCATTCCACCTAAATACATACAAGTGTGTGGCTCGCTGACAATAATGAATTTTTTTCAATACTAGTTGGCTTATAAAGCTTGGTTTAGGTTTTATTCTGGCTGCTTGTTTTTTGAACTGAAAAAACACTAATTTACTGTTTTCCAAAACTACTTGACCTCAAAAAGCTCGGTTTGAGTTAAGTTTTGTATTTTTTGAACTAAGAAACACTGATTTACTGTTTTCCAATACTAATTGGCCTGGAAAGCTTGTTTTAGGTTATGTTAAAGTTGCTTTTTCTTGAATGTAAAATACTAGTCCCCACCGTTCTAGTGCCACTGGAAAATTTCTTTGAATCTCTGTGGCGCCATCTCTTTTTACTTTTATAACTACCACTAGGTTCCTATTGTAAAAATCTACCGAAATTACTGATGGTCTAATGGAAGACTCTATTCGCATACGAAAGTTTAATAGAATATCATCACTTCTAGATTTCAGATTAGTTTGCAGCAACAGATTAATAATTGACAACTGACGCATGCGCACAAACGGTTTAGAAGTGTATGCGTACGTTCCGTTTGTATCTCAAAATGTGAGAAAGAATGAATAATGACAAATGATACTTTCATCATCGTTTTCACCCAAGCTTATCGTGTTTTATCAGCTCACTGGAGCTTTAAGGAGAAATATAGAAATACTACAAATACGAAATTGGTAGAACTATATATACTATAATATGAATTTGTGTCATCATATTGTAACATGATCCATTTGATGATTCATAGATTATTGCACGAAATATTTAGGTACAGTTATTTCCTTAAGAAATATTTGATTTATATTCTTAAACAAATAAAAAATTCAGATTGATGGCCCCATTGTCGTAATCTAATGTCAATACTCCATTTGATCCATTGTTAAGTTATGGACTGATGGTTCTCACCAATTTTGATCAATGTAAACTTCTATTCGTTGATTCAATTGAATTTTCAATGTATTGGCTTCATTGATTGAAAGGGATTTTATAATCTACTGATGATTGCATGTTTCATTGTTGTACCTCAACAAAATGTACGATTGGATTAGTTGGTCCTTGCAATATATGTGTTAATGTCTGATTCATACATTTAAAACGTAGAAAGGGCACCTCACTAATATTTTAATGGAATATTATGTAAAAAATTATCATTAAGAAATCCTCCAAGTTGAAAATCTTTTGGATACATATCTTCCGTAATCCGTATAGGCTCCGTTCGTTGTGTATAACCTGTGTACAACAATGAACTCTTGAATTCAACAATGCCATTCAAGTCTCTAGTGCATACATCAGATTTATCTACTACGCATTGAATCATTAGCTCATGAATAAACATCAGAGCCTAGGCTATTAGATGTCAGAAACTTCAGATCGAAATCTTAGAACTACTAGGATTTGCTACTCTTTCCAATGAACTTGATATAGCCAGGGATCTTCCAACGGTATATAGCAGTATGATATAATTGTCTTCATATCAAACTTTGAATGAATATTTGCAGTATATGTACATCGATCGAATTTTTGGGATCAAAAGCAGAATCATCATGTAATTATCTCTTATCATTTTCCATTCCATTCGTCCAGTGGATAGGAACATCCATAATAAATATTAAATTGGTCACTTTTTTATAGTATACAGAATATATACGTTCAATCTATTCGAGTATTATTTTATTATTTGAATCGTCCACACCCAAGCTCATCGAGTTTCATTAGCTCAATGCAGTTTTCAGGGGAATTATTTTCCACATAACCTCAAATAAAAAGTTGATGAGAATATTTATTTTTTTATTGCAGAATATTTATCACATGTACCAAACTATAGTCACTTGAGATATTTCAAGTGGCATTTATGCTTCAGTACTTATTTTACAGGAAATCAATATTTAGATCGTATCTAGAGAATAGTATATTCAAATGATGGATCGTCGGAAAATGGATGAATCAGTATCAGTGAATTGAATTCATATCTCTCAAGCAGACGTTTCAAATCTTATTAACTCTTCTCCAGTACCTACAAATAATTAAATTTTCTTCAATAATATCACCACAAAACTATTATTTTCTGATTAGATAGGTGCCAAGTAGACTGACTGAACTCCTGTTTAATCTGCAGCGCTAGTTATGAATTTATTGTATGCATGTTTCTGAAATATTCTCAAATATGAGATAAATTGTCTAGTGTATTAATGAATACATGCTTATGGTCCATTCATCTCAAATACTTTTCTTGATGATTTATTCGACTCTACGATATAAAATACAAAGTTATTTGGATAATTATGGATACATACCAATGAATAACCTTATTTCGTTGATGATCCTAAATGGATATATTCGATTTGAGAAATATCTAAAAAATTTTGTCGCAAAAGCCAGGATACTTTTTATAAATAAGGCTGGGCAACAACGATCATTACCACTATTATCAGTTCAATAAAATGAAAGAGTAATTGATGGTGTGTTCATACAGTAACGAACATGATTGAAATGTTATGCTCTTCCTCATGGTGGTAATAAAGCAGAACTTTTTGATACGCTAGGATGACTATTATTTCCATATTAGGTTCAAATTATTCAATACAATATTAATTCTGAATACAGAGGGTAATAATTTAAAGAATTCAGTAATAGATCACATTTAACTCATTCTGGACATAATTTCAGATACTTTTGCTTCGTTGATTTGATAAGTTTTCGACGAAATTCAAGTCAAGGCTTTGGGAAGCTAATTAAATAATATTAATTGTCCAAGAATCACTTACTACGCATATCGCTGTGACATATTTCATAACAACAGCGCTATTCTGCCCTTTTGTGAACTGATAACAATATATATTTTCATTAAAAAGCTTGTATCATGATTTTACTGTAAATATATATCAAAATTGTAGTAAATATGAATTTCCTAAAATCTCACATTGAAAACATAGTATCAACGGCTTATCTAAGTATTAAGTGCCCAAGAAACATGGCGGATGTCCAAGCATGCGCACAAAAAATTCCAATTATGAATAGAGCTATTGTTGGCATCTTATATAAAAGTAAGTTTCTTGATTGAAAGAATTGATTTCCTGATAACAATTGGAATCATAATCACGAGCATTCTGCTATAGCAGCTTCCAATAAATCCTTGAGCATAACCTAGAAAATAGTACATAAAGTTACACTTGAGTTATAAAAATGAGTTTCTTGATTACTAGAATCGATTACCTTATAACAATTACATGTTGAAATCATCTTGGAACTTATGCGATCGCTTGCTTGGAAGGATTTATATTGTACGAAATATGCCTGTTTTCTATTTTGTGTTGAAAATGCATAGTATTGTGACATTATACTTTATTCCAGAAGAAGTTTGAGCACAGCCTGAAAATATAATATAAAATTATCATTTTGTTAATATTATTCAATTAAACTACTTACTTTCTATTTATGAGATATGTACATAGTTGTGAACTGTCATTGACTGCAAATGCGAGTACGCATGTGCAGTTTCTGCTCTTGAAATAAGTTGGCAATACTGACGTTTTATTGAATGTCAAAAAATTTATTTCTATTTAAATAAGCTTGATGGAAGCTTCAAATACATCACAAATTATCCATTCGAATATTTTATTTATATAACAATACATAATATCTATATTAAATAGTGATGTTGTAATATTTTGAGAAATATTTAAAATACCTGTATGTCAAACTTGACAGAAGCGACCTGATGTTCATTAATTTTTTGTCAGAGATAACTTGAGAGTATTTCGACGGCCGGTGAACTGTCATTTTTGACAATTGTAATCGATGGTTTTGGCCTTCTCCTGTGATTACTATACATGTCATGGTTTTCAAATATATAAAAGGCACTAGTCCTCATTAAGATGTATTGAATAGAGAAGAAATGAACAAAATTAAATACACCGTTAAAGCTGCAGCGATGGATAAAAATTTTTTTGGGAACATACAACTGACAGTTCTGATTCAAAAAATTTAAGCAAATTAGTATATAGGACTAGCGTTTCGACCTGCTTCGCAGGTCTAAGCGCTAGGCTTCGCAGCTCCATATGTGAACCGCCTCCGGCAAAAATAATTTCTTGATAAGATTAATTCCGATTATAATTTTAGCCTACAAAATCCTTCTGCTCTATATTTAATTTCAGCATTCTCTCTTATTCGTGATTTCACTGTTTTTTTTCATGAACAAATCCCAATGTTTTTTTATGTATCTATCTGGAGAGAAATTATTGATTTCAACTCCTCCACAAACTACAGAAACACTAGGCGTCGCAGCTCCATATATGTACCACCTCTCTGACAAGAATTCTTCTTTTACAAAATCAATCTCGAATGTGAATTGAGCTCACATAATTCCTCTGATTCATATTATATTTCTACACTTTTCTCTGCCCGTGATTGAATTGATTGACAGTTTCCAATGATATCTAGGTGAAATTCCTTGAGAAAATCATTGATTCCATTCCCTTTAAGGATTAGCGACGAGATGGCGAAATTGTTCCTCTAGTAGAACCATCTTTTCAACCGGGCCTAAGACTTTTATTATAAGTAGATATATGATCATCATACTTTGAAAAAATTCATCCAGCTTTATAATAAATAAGATATAACCGCTGATAATTTTAGGTAGTGTTGCCACGAGACAAGACGAGACGAGACATCAGTGAGTCTCGTCTCGGTCTCGTAATGGTCCCACCTGGCTGAGTCTTGTCTCAGTCTCGCCCTGGTCTTGAGTAGGTCAGTCTCGTCTCGGTCTCGAGTCTCGGTCTCGAGTCTCGCCATGATTTCTCAAAATTACATATTCTCACATGCGGGAATCAATTCGTTCTACCTGATTATTATTTGCTATGAATTCTTCCAAAAATATGTATTTGTAGGTATGTTTGGTGCGCAAAGTCGCTCTGGGGTTTAATTCTTATTTGTGAAGATTGTCTTTTGACGCCATTTCATAGACTTTCGACACATGTACCACCTATCGGACAATTAGAGAAGCGATTTAATGTCATCATTATTGAAGACAGTCTTCCAGAAGTAAGAGACAGGGTAAAGTCAGTTTCCTTATTTAGATGTCAGATTTGACATTCGTATGTCATAAAATAGTAACAATAAAATTATACTATTATATTTGATGATAGATCAGGATGATTAAACTGTATTTGAGTCTGAATCCAAACATCGTTCTCAACTAACTGCCAGCATAAAGTTGTCGATCATACAATACTCAAGTCCCTATAAATGTAACTATGACATCCTAATATTGACAAAAAGACAGCGATCTGTCTACAAGCTGTCTCTATAAATTAAAATAGGACCTCTAGAGCCAAGACAATTCGAGATAATAAAGAGGTGATAGGTTTATGCAACAAATGTGTAAACTCAAGCATTATGACGATGTTAAGACTTCCTATTTACAGTCAAGAATCAGTGAGTTACAGAAAATATTTTCCGAATTCAATAATACTAGTTTGCACATGTTGTTGACGCCACACGATATTTCTTCTACGATTCTCAAGATAAATTCATATAAACTAAATTCAGGTCACAAGAACGTTCATATAAATTGATGGTATAGATCTAAGACGCATTGTTAGCGATGTGTAAACCACCAAATTCAGAAGTGGATGAAGAAAAAGCAAATTTTCAAATGAGGTCATATTATTGACTGGTAATAACGAGTTATATGATTCAAATGACATAAATTTATGAAAGTATAGTATTGATTTTCTCTTTCTATTCCAGTTCAGCCTAATCTGATATAATTTTGAATGAAATTAGATGACACACAGTTATATCACCAGAAATCTTATAGGAATCGATTTATATAACGTATTTACAGTAAAAATCAGTTATAGTATGATAGTTCTTTCTTCCATCATGTTGATAGTTTTTTGTGAAATTAATTGTTTTGTGCTAGTATTGGGGCTCGTCCTGTTGCACAATATTATCATATAAAATCTGTAGCGGTCACACAGTACTTCCCTAACAAAAAATTTCTTGGCCGGTTTCATCGCTGTGTCTTAGATTTAGAGTGTTGCATCAATCAATTTCATATTTCGAAATGATAGCTGTCATCAAAGTGACAGCTGTCATTAAAGTGACAGCTGTCATTGTCAAAGCTACGGGTGTCATTGTTGAAATGGCGGATTGCGGTTATATTCAAGTCCCTACATTGAACAAATATTTTTGAAAATGATGAGCTCTTTTCTGATTCAATGAAACATACAGTTATGACATTTGATTACCGGAAATTTAATATCATAACGTGGATTCTACTGATTATTTATTTTATATTCCTACTAAGCCTATCTCCCAGAGAGCTTAAGATTGATATCAAACTAGACATCATTAAAATAGCTTGTCAAAAAAACAATTGACAATCGTTTAAATATCCTATTTCATAGTTCTACTAGAATTATTCTTTATTTCTAGCAAACTTGTTGTGAAACCTATATTCATTGTGAGTGGATCATATTCGCATTCCAGTCTATTGAAAGACTTAAATCGTAATGCCGTAAGAGCCCTTGGACCATTCATGACATAAATGAATCATAGAAAAAAATACTTCTGATCACTTCTAACAATTATTCATTGAACTTGATACTTTCCCTGCAATATACTGTTTCATACATTGTTATCTATTATACAGATTGATACAATATTTCAGAATCTGCTGTCTCATTATAAATTTGAAATATTTTTATGTCACGACATTCTAATTTTTTGTGAACATATAAAATTTCATTTTCTCACATCGCTAAAACAATAAGTATTGTAAAAGCTGTAGAATATTTGATAGAGAGAAATACGAATACAAATTACGGCTCACTTTTGTGCTAGGAATCTAGTGACGTGCGCATGCGCGTACCTTGTACATGTATTGCTATAGTCAGTGGCTTTCAAACAAAGAGCATTCCACCTAAATACGTACAAGTGTGTGGCTCACTGATAATAATGAATTTTTTTCAATACTAGTTGGCTTATAAAGCTTGGTTTAGGTTTTATTCTGGCTGTTTTTATTTTTGAACTGAAAAAACACTAATTTACTGTTTTCCAATACTACTTGACCCTTAAAAGCTCGGTTTAGGTTGAGTTTTGTATTTTTTGAACCTAAAAACACTGATTTACTGCTTTCCAATACTAATTGGCCTGGAAAGCTCGTTTTAGGTTAAGTTAAAGTTGCTTTCTCTTGAATGTAAAATACTAGTCCCCACCGTTCTAGTGTCACTGGAAAATTTCTTTGAATCTCTGTGGCGCCATCTCTTTTTACTTTTATAACTACCACTAGGTTCCTATTGTAAAAATCTACCCAAATTACTTATGGTCTAATGCAGAGGTCGGTAACCTTTTTCGGACGGCGGGCCATTTTCAAAATAAATTTTTTCATGCGGGCCGCACATTCAAATGTAACTTAAATAGTGCTCTTATATTATAAACGAATATAAAACATAAATATTATCAAAAATAAATATTGGTGCTTTGGCGGGCCGCGCAAAAAGTTGCAAAGGGCCGCAGGTTGCCGACCCCTGGTCTAATGGAAGACTATTCGCATACGAAAGTTTAATAGAATAACATCACTTCTAGATTTCAAATTAGTTTGCAGCAACAGATTGATAATTCATCCTGAACAACTGACGCATGCGCACAAACGGTTCAGAAGTGTATGCGTACGTTCCGTTTGTATCTCAAAATTTGAGAAAGAATGAATAATGACAAAAATGATACTCCCATCATCGTTTTCACCCAAGCTTATCGTGTTTTATCAGCTCAATGCAGCTTCTAGGAGAAATATAGGAATACTACAAATACGAAATTGATAGAACTTTTCATACTATAATATGAATTTGTGTCATCATATTCTAACATGATCGATTTGATGATTCATAGATTATTGTACAAAATATTCAGGTACAGTTAATTCCTTAAGAAATATTTGATTTATATTTTTAAACAAATAAAAAATTCAGACTGATTGCCCCATTGTCGTAATCTAATGTCATTACTCTATTTGATCCATTGTTAGGTTATGGACTGATGGTTCTCACCAATTTTGATCAATGTAAACTTCTACTCGTTGATTCAATTGAATTTTCAATGTATTGGCTTCATTGATTGAAAGGGATTTTATAATCTGCTGATGATTGCATGTTTCATTGTTGTACCTCAACAAAATGTACGATTGGATTGGTTGGTCCTTGCAATATATGTGTTAATGTCTAATTCATAGATTCAAAACGTAGAAAGAGCATCTCACTAATATTTTAATGGAATATTATGTACAAAATTATCATTAAGAACTCCTCCAAGCTAAGTATCTTTTGGATACATATCTTCTGTAATCCGTATAGGCTACGTTTGTTGTGTATAACTTGTGTACAACAATGAACTCTTGAAGTCAACAATACCATTTAAGTCTCTAGTGCATACATCAGATTTGTCTACTACGCATTGAATCATAAGCTCATGAATAAACATCAGAGCCTAGACTATTAGATGTCAGAAACTTCAGATCAAAATTTTAGAACTACTGGGATTTGCTACTCTTTCCAATGAACTTGATATAGCCAAAGCAGTATGATATAATTGTCTTTATATCAAACTTTGGATGAATATTTGCAGTATATGTACATCGATCGAATTTTTGGGGTCGAAAGCAGAATCATCAAGTAATGTGAACTCCTATTCGTTGATTCAATTGAATTTTCAATGTATTGGCTTCATTGATTGAAAGAGATTCTTTAATCTACTGATGATTGCATGTTTTATTGTTGTACCTCAACAAAATGTACGATTGGATTGGTTGGTCCTTGCAATATATGTGGTTATGTCTGATTCATACATTTAAAACGTAGGAAGAGCACCTCACTAATATTTTAATGAGATATTATGTACAAAATTATCATTAAGAACTCCTCCAAGTTGAGTATCTTTTGGATACATATCTTCTGTAATCCATATAGGCTACGTTTGTTGTGTATAACCTGTGTACAACAATGAACTCTCGAATTCAACAATGCCATTTAAAGCTTAGGTCACATAGCTTATAGCTGTATTCTTTTGTTCACGGAGTACTGATCTAACTTATCTGGTTCACTATGTGCTTGTTCTTTCGTTTACGGATTAGTTACCCCCACTCCAAATTTCAACAACTTCAGATCACCAACAACTCCTCTAACGAAAAGCTAGAGGAGTTCATGTGGTTCATATGTATTTAAAAAACGGCGGAGTTCATAGCATTTGAATCATAATAAATGAAAAAAATTGTCTTGAAATAGTTTTGGTTAGGAAAAATGAAAATTTTGTGATACTTCATCCTGAAATTGAATTATAAATAGTAAACAGATGAAAAAAACTACATGTATTTGTGTTTTGAATATTTAAAAGATGATTTCTATTAAACTTTTCTGAATATCTATAATTAAACGAGATCAAAACAAATTTTGAGTAATTCATCACAGACAAACGGAGACTCAACAAATGTTTGGTGTTCTTTCGACTATAACAGATTATATGATCTCGACGCCATTTTGAACTGATCTTCAGATTCAGTTGGATCAGTAACCCGTGAACGAAAGAATACAGCTTATGTCATGTCATGTCTGTGTTATATTTGTATGTTATGTTATGTCAACAGACACAAAGACTTGAAGCCCTCATGTGTAGGATTTAAGAACAACATAATTTCAATAACAAGATCATTTATAATTTTATAAACTCTCTTATGTATTTTCTTTCTCACAACATGTTTATAATTCTTATAATTGTTACAATAAAAAATAAGATTCACTATTACTTTCTACTAATGTGATTAATAAATTTTCCTGCATCTTTTGAGGTTAGATGAAATGTCAAAGAATGATAACCGTCAACTGCGCCAACGCAGACATAGCACATCGTCCGATAGCTGAGTTGAAATCCACTGTTGTGTTATGTCAAATGACATTACGATCATGACATAACCTATGTGACATGTTTCATAAGTTTCAATAGGTCTCAACATAATGACATAACACAGACATAACATAACATAAGCTATGTGACCGTACCTTCAGTCTCTAGTGCATACATCAGATTTGTCTACTACGCATTGAATCATTAGCTCATGAATAAACATCAGAGCCTAGGCTATTAGATGTCAGAAACTTCAGATCGAAATCTTAGAACTACTGGGATTTGCTACTCTTTCCAATGAACTTGATATAGCCAAGGATCTTCCAACGGTATATAGCAGTATGATATAATTGTCTTTATATCAAACTTTGAATGAATATTTGCAGTATATGTACATCGATCGAATTTTTGGGATCGAAAGCAGAATCATCAAGTAATTATCTCTTATCAATTTCCATTTCATTTACCCAGTGAATAGGAACATCCATAATAAATATCAAATTGGTCACTTTTTTATAGTGTACAGAATATATACGTTTAATCTATTCGAGTATCATTTTATTATTTGAATCGTCCACACCCAAGCTTATCGTGTTTCATCAGCTCAATGCAGTTTTCAGGAGAATTATTTACCACATAACCTCAAATAAAAAGTTGATGAGAATATTTATTTTTTTATTGCAGAATATTTATCACATGTACCAAACTATAGTTACTTGAGATACTCCAAGTGACATTTAATCTTCAGTACTTATTTTACAGGAAATCAATAGTGTAAATTAGAATATAAATCGTATCTAGAAAATAGTATATTCAAATGATGGATCGTCGGAAAATAGATGAATCAGTTTTAGTGAATTAAATTCATATCACTCAAGCAGACGTTTCAAATCTCATTAATTCTTCTCCAGTACCTAGAAATAATTAAATTTTCTTCAATAATATCACCACAAAACTATAATTTTGTGATTAGATAGGTGCCAAGTAGACTGACTGAACTTCTCTTTAACCTGCAGCGCTAATTATGAATTTATTGTATGCATGTTTCTGAAATATTCTCAAATATAGGATAAATTGTCTAGTGTATTAATGAATACATGCTTATGGTCCAGTCATCTCAAATACTCTTCTTGATGATTTATTCGACTCTACGGTATAAAATACGAAGTTAGTTGGATAATTATGAATACATACCAATGAATAACCTTATTCCGTTGATGATCCTAAATGGATATATTCGATTTGAGACATATCTAAAAAAATCTGTCGCAAAAGCCAGAATACTTTTTATAAATAAGGCTGGGCAACGACGATCATTATCACTATTACCAGTTCAATAAAATGAAAGAGTAATTGATGGTGTGTTCATACAATAACGACGATGATTGAAATGTTATGCTCGTCCTCATGGTGGTGATAAAGCAGAACTTTTTGATACGCTAGGATGACAATTATTCTCATATTATTCGATACAATATTAATTCTGAAAACAGAGGATAATAATCAAAAAATTCAGTAAGAGATCACATTTAACACATTCTGGACATAATTTCAAATACTTTTGCTTCGTTGATTTGATAAGTTTTAGACGAAATTCAAGACAAGGCTTTGGGAAGCTAACTAAATAATATTAATTGTCCAAAAATCACTTACTACGCATATCGCTGTGACATATTCCATAACAACAGCGCTATTTTGCCCCTTTGTGAACTGATAACAATATATATTCTCATTAAAAAGCTTGTATTATGATTTTACTCTAAATATATATCAAAATTGTAGTGAATATGAATTTCTCAAAATCTCACATTGAAAACATAGTATTAACGGCTTATCTACGTATTAAGTGCCCAAGAAACATGGCGGATGTCCAGGCATGCGCACAAAAAAATTCCAATTATGGAAAGAGCTATTGTTGACATCTTATATAAAAGTGAGTTTCTTGATTGAAAGAATTGATTTCCTGATAACAATTGGAATCATAATCATCGAGCATTCTGCTATAGCAGCTTCCAATCAATCCTTGAGCATAATCTAGAAAATATTACATGAAGTTACACTTAAATTACAAAAATAAGTTTCTTGATTATTACAATCGATTTTCTTATAACAATTACATGTTGAAATCATCTTGGAACTTATGCGATCGCTTGTTTGAAAGGATTTATATTGTACGAGATATGCCTGTTTTCTATTTTGTGTTGAAAATGCATAGTATTGTGACATTATACTTTATTCCAAAAGAAGTTTGAGTAAAGCCTGAAAAATATTACATAAGATTGTCATTTTGTTAATATTATTCAATTCAACTACTTACTTTCTATTTATGAGATGCGTACATTGATGTGAACTGTCATTGACTGCAAATGCGAGTACGCATGTGCAGTTTCTGCTTGGAGAATAAGTTGGCAATACTGACGTTTTAATAAATGTCAAAAAATTTATTTCTATTAAAATAAGCTTTATAGAAGCTTCGAATATATCACAAATTATCCATTAGAATGTTTTATCTATATAACAATACATAATATCAATATTAAATAGTGATGTTGTAATATTCTGAGAAATATTTAAAATACCTGTATGTCAAACTTGACAGAAGCGACCCGATGTTCATTAATTTTTTGTCAGAGACAACTTGAGAATATTTCGACGGCCGGTGAACTGTCATTTTTGACAATTGTAATCGATGGTTTTGGCCTTCTCCTGTGATTACTATACATGTGATGGTATTCAAATATATAAAAGGCACTAGTCCTCATTAAAATGTATTGAATAGAGAAGAAATGAACAAAATTAAATATACCGTTAAAGCTGTAGCGATGGATAAAAATTTTTTTGGTAACATCCAACTGACAGTTGTAATTGCAAAAATTTATGCGAATTAGTATATAGGACTAGCGCTTGGCCTGCTACGCAGGCCTAAGCCCTAGGCTTCGCAGCTCGATATGTGAACCGCCTCCGGCAAAAATTCTGTCTCTATAAGATAATTTCCAAATATATTTTTAGCCCACAAAATCCTCCTGCTCCATATTATATTTGTGCATTTCTCCCTACCCGTGATTTCACTGTTTTATTGACAATCCTCAATATTATTCCATATATTCATCAATCGGATAAATTGATTCCAATTCTTCTACGAATCACAGAGTCTAAATTCAAAACTTCACAGCGAGATAACATGTCTGTGCCATGTTTCGCATATTCTCAGTCATTGCTTCACTGTTTTCGAATACAAATTAGAGTATTAGTTATTACAACTCATGTAATTCTTCTGTTTTATCTTGACGACATACTTACATTCTTACAATTCGCTTCGTTCGTCAATTTGTATGTAATTTCTGTCTCCTTTGCAACTCTCAATATTATTTTGAATAGATATGGTTGATAATGCTGACTGAAATGATGCATGTACATCGAATATACAAAAAGATGGTTATTCCAGGTGAAACCGAGAATATCGAGTGGAAAAGTCAAATATAACTTCAGTTGAAATTTTGTGTTTTCATCACTTACTCCCATTATCCTAAATATTTCTCTCAGGAGAATCATTCAGTTGATTCCTTCCATGAATTAGCGTATCTGATTTTTGAGCTCAATTGCGAGATTGATAGACCGCCTATCAAGCAGGACAATTTTTTCCGTAGTAACATTTTTTCCTCATAGATTATCTTCTAAATCACTGCTTTAAGTCTGAATTACTCAGCTCCAATTGTGCATTTAAAGAAACATGCATGTTCCACGTTCCTCCAGTAATAATTTTGGAGCTCACGCACTTTCATATACTTTTGCCTTCCAAAGACATATTTTTAATCCATTCAGTCACTACTCTGGCACTCAAAAGCTTACACCACATGTTTTGACTCCTTATATATAGCCACAATATCCAATTTTCTCTGGAATTGTGATATTACTTGTATTAAAATCAATTCAACATGTGTCTCAAATTCTTCTTAGATAAAAATTACATTTTCCCTCCAAAATAGCTGATAAAAAAAAAATAACATCAAAGACCATCATAAAATCCACTCGGATATATTTGAACTATTTTCTATTCCAATTGAGGGCACTTTAAAGTTATTATGGGACAACGATTCAAGTATTCTAATTGGCCGATATACGAATCAATCTTACATAGGCGAAAACATTAACTCATAGCCGTTCATTAATTATGATAAATGAATTTGTGCAGTATGAAAATTAAGTTTACATATAGAAAAATAATTCTATTTTATTTATTTCATTCATTGAATTCATTTAAGAGAGCATTTAATGTAGATAAATTGTGTTTATATCTCCGCCAATCAGTAGGCTCAAATTGTGGTCCCATAAAAGTCTTTGCACCGTTCTCAGCTAGAATAAGCTATGAAATATTCCACATTACTTTGCAATGTACGTCCACCTCAAAAAAGAGCCTAAAACTATTTCTGTTATGCGAATATATTTTTTTGAAATGTCAGAAAATTAAAACTGTTATACGCTAATAAAATGCAATCACCAGAGTATTTATCTCTTCCTTAACTACGCATTGGAACATTAGTTGAATATTGAGATCCAGAAATTGATAAATATTGGGGCCTAGATAATGAGATGCTAAAAACTCGAGATCCAAATTTTAGAACATCTCACATGATTTTTGGGAATGTTGGAAGCACATAGTTATGATAACTCCAAAATGTCCACACAAAATTGAACATTGTTGTGTGGGAGAAATGGAATATATAGTTTTGTCTCAGTGTAAGTGTGCTGGCTTTGTGATTTGGAAGTCATGGGGTCGAATCTTACCGACGTAAAAGGAGTTGGTAAAATATCTACTGCATTATAATGTACTATGTGGCGTACTCCTCAAGAGTAAGAACTGAGAGTACCTGTATTTTGACGAATGGTAACAGTACTCTCAGAGAATATCAGTCAATTTCACAGATTGCCTGGTGCACTCTTACCAGGTAAAAGGCGTGACTGATATTCATTTACCTATTATATTCAAAATATACCGTTTCCTGAGAGAAACTATGCTTTAATAATCTTTTTCAAATTCAACAAACGTTGATAAAATTACTCGAATTGATTCCATTTTTGGAAGAAATGATTAAAAATTTACAAGAAAAATTAAACTATGCCAACAATGAAACAGTTTTTCCGAGATATTACGTGGCTTTCTTAGGCCCAGTATTTCAGTGTTCGGATTACGAAAACTGTGGATTAATTTTCATAGCAACGATTGTAAAAACAATTGTTACCATAGTAATTAAGCTTCGATTAAGTAATCTATAGATTAAACTGAACCTGAAATACTGGGCCTTAAGAACATCTAAGCTTGCGGAATAAGTATTATTCTATTGTGACTCTAGAAAAAAATTTTTTTGGTTCTTCCACCTGATTTATTAAAGTAGTATTCTATATTTCTCCCAAAGTTATACAATCTGGAAAAATATTTTCTAATAATATTGATTTCTCAATTTATTATTTTCCAATTTATGATTTATCAGATTGAATATTTCATATTGGATGTGAGCACACCAATTCTTGCAAGACAACGCTGCTACGGCTCTTACTTCTTCAAATACAAAAACTTTTAGTATTTTTTCTCAACCAATGTCTTCTTGATAAGAACTAAAAACTATTATAGATTTAAATTGACATCAATTCTTTCAAAATATACTAATTGTCCGATATGTCAGTTAAAAACAGTACAAGAGCTCTTATGGGACTACGATTCAATCTATCATGCTGGCAAAAATACAGACACGATTCACTCCCAGTAAATATACATAATTTGGACCACACTCTTTAAAAATTGGATCAAGTCATGAGAACAATAGTTATATACATATACCATTCGAACAAATCCAATTTGAATCTTCAGTCTGCATACATTTGATAAAAATATTTGATGCACGACTAACAGTTGATGTTAGCCAAGTACGATTCTGTGCTGATGTAAAATTTGTTCGCATTTCTGCCTATCAGAGATCTCTAATTAGAGTCCTATAAGAGCCTTGAGCAGGTCTCAACTGGAATAGACTGTATTTTGATTAGAACAACATTATTCTAATGGTCATTTTGATTAAGAACTGTCCAAAGATTGATATAGGACTACGATTCAAGTGTTCTGATTGACTAATATTTGAACTAATCTCACAATAGCACAATAATGGCACTTAGTTTGTCAGTTGCTCATTAATTATCATGAACAGATTGGTTCAAAGATTGAAATTTGTATCCATTCAGGTAATATGTGAGTATACTCCTTGCTTTTATTTCTTGGATTCAATCACAGCAAAGTTGTTGTGAACTCTTAATTCATTGTGAGTGAATCATGTTCGCGGCTCAGTCATTCAGAAGACTTGAATCTTATTGCCGTGGGAGCTCTTGGACTGTTCTTGAAACACATGAACTATAGGTGAAAGTGCTATTGATAACTTCTAACAATTTTTCATTGGACTTGATACATTTTCTGCAACGTACTATTCCATACATTGTTACCTATTATACAGAATGATACAATCTTTTAGTATCTATTATTGTCTCATTTTCAATTTGAAACAGTTTTTCTGCCATGGCATTCTGATATCTGTGAATATATAAAATTTTCTTCTCCTAAAGATGATGTTTTTGCAATTTTTGGCCTTTTTATCCAAGCAAAATGAAATATCTCTTTAAGAATGTCAATCCAATGTTTGTTAATTCAATTCATCAAAAAGTGACAACAAATACTTTTCTTGACAATGTTAATGATCATGGAATCTTGCAGCATCTGCTTCTCTCACCGCAAGTTCATAATTTCTGCTTCAGGATCTCTACCGCGGGTGAAAAATTCCTCAAGAACCACGTTAACAGAACATAAGTCATCCTTAACACAATAATCATTGTATGAGCTATAAAATCTTCCATAGAAAAAAATGCAAATGGTGAAATAACTTACGCTCTAATACATCAACAAAACTTTTATTCACATGGAAAAGTTCAATAAAATTAGCTTCCGATAATCTCACTTCTAGACTACGTATACCTCTGCAGCAGTCGATTTGCAATTGACGACTGACGCATCCGCACAAACAGACCAGAAGCATAGGCCTTCACAATGACTGGATCTCTGAGTCTTATAATCAGAACCCTGATCTTAAATTTTGATTCACAGTGATTGTATTTCAATATTTTGATGTATATCTAGTCTACATCTATTGGAATGGAGATGAACTATTATTCTGGCTTCATACAGTCAATCAACAATAGATTATTGTTCAGTCAAAAAGCGTATTTTAAATCCAATATCTTATCATATTTGTAGTGTGTGGATACAAAGATATATGTTTATGTACAAATTGAGGCGAATAATATTTGAAAAGCCATAATTGTCCAGTCAAAATAGACATTCACCCTTGCATAAATTCCCAAGAAGTTGAAAATTGGCATGAACGTTAGGGATATCATTATGATAAAGTTGTGGTAAGTCTCCATTGATCCTATATGTGCAAAGAAATTTATGCGAGGTCAAAGTTCGTAGTAATGGGTTTTTCGAATTTTGCAACGAATTGTCAGTTTTATGATAGGAATAGCTTAGACAAAAATTATAGATCTTCCAATTCTCTACGAAAAGGGTGCTCACTCTTCTTTATCAAGGCTTACCATTTCTGAGAAAATGCCATTCTAAAGCTATATTCTCCAAGACATGCACACGTTTCCACGCCACCTATGAGGTAGTGTATTTGGCACGTATTTTTCGCCGTGGCTTTTCCGGTAGTCCTATTCCACGGTCTTCATATTGAAGTTTAATATAATATTAAGTCTTGTTATTCAACTGCTTCTTGTTATTCTTCATCTTCCTGAGTTGACATGAATTGTTCCAACGGCGATACATCAGTTGTTTCGTCGTTGATGTAAGGATCAGCTTCTGTTAGAGACTCAGTAATTGAACACGACTGGTCTTCGTAACTGGTGCATGCTGGTGAACAAAGTAAGCCAATTTTTTTCGAATTAAATCCCATTTTGCAGTTGAAAAAAGTAGTATTAGAGAGCTTTTCTGGTGCAGGTGGAAGTAAAGTGTGGATTGGTTGCAATACATCATCAATTAGCTTTTATCCCCATTCTTCTGGGTTTAGCTGATTACCAAGCCATCCATGAACTCGATAAAAATGTTGATGAGCAGAAGCCAAGGTTAGAGGAAGACAACCCAATTGAACACCGTTCTTATTGCGTGTATGTTTTGCAAAAGATACGTAGCGTGATTTATCTTTGCAAATAATTTAAAGTAACAGACGGGCACATGTACATAGGCAGCGTAATCATGCATATTATTGAAATTATAACTTTAGAATGGCTTTTTCTCAGAAATGGCAGATCTTGGTGAAAAAAGTGTGAGAACTATTTTTGTAGAGAATTGGAAGATCTATAATTTTTGTCCAAGCTATTTCTATCATAAAACTGATGATTTCGTTGAAAATATGAAAAACCCATTTCTATAAGCTTTGACATCGAATAAAATTTTTGCACACATGGGATCCCTAACGTTCATGCCAATTTTCAGCTACTTGGGAGTTTATGCAAGCGTATCCGTATTTTTAGGGCTAACATGACTGAACTATAAATAGTCGGATAGAATTAGCATATCTTGAAGGTAAGTAATTTCTATTATTCATTTGTTAGTTCATAACATGACAGATAACATATCGCATTTGTCATTTTTTGCCATTTTTTCGAGAATTCATAACTTGTAATTGTATTTGTTATTTAGACTTCAAATTCTGACAGAATGTGGGTAGAGAATGATTCTAACACATGCATCAAATTTTCTGAAGATCAACTATGAACTTTTGAAGATATGTTGAAAAAACTGAAAGAAGGCTCTTCTCTAAAACGGCCATTGAGAATTTGTTAGATAACGTACTCTAATTTCACAAGAAGCTTTTATTTTTTCGAGAAATACTCTACAATGTACCCGAATGGGGTTCTTTTTGAGCAAGTGAGAGTATGACGCCATCTAGTTACTTTGTAGAGTAACTCTTGACAAAAGAAAGGCAATCTGTGAAATTGATCTTTGTTGGCTAACCATTTTTTATGGCCGTTTTTCGGCAGGGCCTTTTTCTAGTTTTTTCAACATTTATTGAAAAGTTCAAGTCGATTTTTTGAAAAATTTGATGCGTATGTTAGAAACTACTCTACCCACATTCTGTCAAAATTTTAAGTCCCAATAACAGATACAATGCAAGTTATGAATTTCCGAAAAAATGGCAAAATAATTACGATTTTTGCAATTAACCCAAAAGCAACTGGACTTATCAAGATTCAAAAGGACTCATTCGATCCGTCTTCCTATTGCGTACGTTTTTCAGCGGAACACTATTTTCCGCCAGATGCGTGGTTTTTTAGTAAAACGCAAAAAACCGTTTTTGGCAGTTTTTGACCTTTTTTTGACAGCCTTTCTGATATTATAGCCGCGTACAATTGGAATGTGTTATTTGTCATGTTATGAACTAACAAATACAGAAAAATAGATTTCAAATTATCAATTTTCTTGATTTTAGCATGTATCTGCGCTAATTCTGCGCGACTTAAATCTCATCATCATTAACCAGAATGACAGTCCTATATATGAATTGATGAGCTGAATCTGATTCTGAGATCTAACTCGTATATGTCTATTACTGCAAGGGTCGTATCTAAAAGTTATAAAAATTTGATTCTAAAATCTGCCACTACGGGCAGTGATGCGCGTCCCAACTTCTGGTTTCTGATTTTATGGTCTTTGCAGTATATTTGTCTGTGTCCGTATCAAAAACTAATCCATTCATTTGACACGTAGAGAGATCACTCTTCAAATGTTCAAATGAAATAGAACGTACAATATTATTATTAAAGATCGTATCTAGAAAATAGTATATTCAAATAATGGATTGTCGGAAAATGGATGAATCAGTATTAGTGAATTAAATTCATATCACTCAAGCAGACGTTCCAAATCTTATTAACTCTTCTCCAGTACCTACAAATAATTAAATTTTCTTCAATAATATCACCACAAAACTATAATTTTGTGATAAGATAGGCACCAAGTAGACTGACTGAACTGCTCTTCAACCTGCAGCGATAATTATGAATTTATTGTATGCATGTTTCTGAAATATTCTCAAATAAAAGATAAATTGTCTAGTGTATTATTGAATACATGCTTATGGTCCATTCATCTCAAATACTTTTCTTGATGATTTATTCGACTCTACGGTATAAAATACGAAGTTAGTTGGGTAATTATGAATACATACCAATGAATAACCTTATTCCGTTGATGATCCTGAATGGATATATTCGATTTGAGAAATATCTAAAAAATTTTGTCGCAAAAGTCAGAATACTTTTTATAAATAAGGCTGGGCAACAACGATCATTACCACTATTACCAGTTCAATAATATGAAAGAGTAATTGATGGTGTGTTAATACAATAACGACGATGATTGAAATGTTATGCTCGTCCTCATGGTGGTAATAAAGCAGAACTTATCGATACGCTAGGATGACAATTATTTTCATATTAGGTTCAAATTATTCAATACAATATTAATTCTGAATACAGAGAGTAATAATTTGAAGAATTCAGTAATAGATCACATTTAACACATTCTGGACATAATTTCAGATACTTTTGCTTCGTTGATTTGATAAGTTTTCGACGAAATTCAAGACAAGGCTTTGGGAAGCTAATTAAATAATATTAATTGTCCAAGAATCACTTACTACGCATATCGCTGTGACATATTCCATAACAACAGCGCTATTCTGCCCTTTTGTGAACTGATAACAATATATATTTCCATTAAAAAGCTTGTATCATGATTTTACTGTAAATATATATCAAAATTGTAATAAATATGAATTTCCTAAAATCTCACATTGAAAACATAGTATCAACGGCTTATCTAAGTATTAAGTGCCCAAGAAACATGGCGGATGTCCAGGCATGCGCACGAAAAAATTCCAATTATGAAAAGAGCTATTGTTGGCATCTTAAATAAGAGTAAGTTTCTTGATTGAAAGAATTGATTTCTTGATAACAAATAACTTCTAGTAAATCCTCAAGCATAACCTAAAAAATATTACATAAATTACACTCTCATTACAAAAATAAGTTTCTTGATTACTAGAATCGATTTTCTCATAACAATTACATGTTGAAATCATCTTGGAACCTATGCGATCGCTTGTTTGAAAGGATTTATATTGTACGAGATATGCCTGTTTTCTATTCTGTGTTGAAAATGCATAGTATTGTGACATTATACTTTATTCCAAAAGAAGTTTGAGTATGGCCTAAAAAATATTACATAAGATTGTCATTTTGTGATTATTATTCAATTAAACTACTTACTTTCTATTTATGAGATGTGTACATTGATGTGAACTGTCATTGACTGCAAATGCGAGTACGCATGTGCAGTTTCTGCTCATGAAATAAGTTGGCAATACTGACGTTTTATTGAATGTCAAAAAATTTATTTCTATTAAAATGAGCTTGATGGAAGCTTCAAATACATTACAAATTATCCATTTGAATATTTTATTTATATAACAATACATAATATGTATATTAAATAGTGAATTTTGTGATATTTTGAGAAATATTTAAAATACCTGTATGTCAAACTTGACAGAAGCGACCTGATGTTCATTAATTTTTTGTCAGAGATGACTTGAGAATATTTCGACGGCCGGTGAACTGTCATTTTTGACAATTGTAATCGATGGTTTTGGCCTTCTCCTGTGATTACTATACATGTGACAGTTTTCAAATATATAAAAGGCACTAGTCCTCATTAAGATGTATCGAATAGAGAAGAAATGAACAAAATTAAATATACCGTTCAAGCTGCAGCGATGGATAAAAATTTTTTTGGTAACATCCAACTGACAGTTCTAATTCAAAAAATTTAAGCAAATTAGTATATAGGATATCAATAGATGAATGTCAACAAATTTTAATTCAATAATAATAAGTGAAACTGTGTATCTTTCCTCTAATTTCAAGTATATACAAATATGTAATAGAAGCGATGTAAAAGTGAGAATTGGTCATATTGTTCTAAGAATAGTCAACGAGATCAAATACTTGGGTACTATTATCGACAGAAGACTCAAATTTACGTTGCATGTCAACTATCTATGTGAAAAAATTGCTAAAAAACTAAATGACTGATCAAGAATATCCAAAAAATTTTCCACTTGGATTGTATTGTTAATTTATAATACGATTGTACTGCCGCATTTCACTTACTGTTCAACAATATTATATAAGTATGTGTAATAAATAAAAGATGTAAACAAGGAGGAAGAGAATGATCAAGCCAGGAACGATAGAAACAATGAAGAAGCGAAGGATATAACACAGGAAGAGATTGGATTAGTACTTAGAAAACTAAAAAACGGAAAATCTCCAGGACATGACATGTTAAAATCTGAACAACTAAAGTATATGAGAACAAATTCTCCAAGAAATGATTAACAGTATATGGAAAATAAAGAAAATACCCCAGGCAGTGATACTCCCTGTACATAAAAAAGGAGACAATAGAAACTGCAACAATTACAGAGGAATATCATTGTTATGCACAGCCGCCAAAATTTACAAAGGGATACTAGAGAATAGACTCAGGAAAGAAGTGGAAAATTCAATGGTGAGCCCACAAAGTGGTTTTAGGAAGGGACTCTCAACTCAAGACCATATTTCCACTATTAGAAAACTAATTGAGAAAACTAAGAGACAAGATAGTAAACTGTCCATTACTTCTGTTGATTTGGAAAAGGATTTCGACAGGGTTATGAGGAAACTATTGTGGGAAATATTAAAGAAGAATAACATCAGCGAACAACTTATAGAAGGGAACAAAAGCATCTATAGTAAAACGTGCAATTACATTAGAATCGGAAGACAAGTTTCAGAAGAATTCAACACGTCACAAGGTCTAAGACAGCGAGGGGCTCTAAGCCCTTTATTATTCATCATTTATTCGGATGATATCTTGAAAAACATAAAGCACAAAACGAAAAAGATGGAGATAGGCTACTACAACCTGAAGAGAACAACAATATCTGAATGTTTTTCTGCAGATGATCTTGCGATTCCAGCAAAAACCGAGAGCGATATGCAATTTAATCTAAACTCATGGAATGAGGAATTAAAGGAACATAGAATGACAATAAATGCAGGAAAAACAAAAACTATGATGATTTTGAAGGAAGACATAACTACAAACATTACGTTAAACGGAAAAGAAATAGAGCAAGTGAAAACGTTCTCGTACCTCGGAGCAACCCTGAATAATAAAGGAAGTACAGAACAGGGAACAAACAAGAGAATACAAGCGACGAACAAAAGCTACCATGCAATAAACAAAGTAATACTAAACAACAAACAAATTTCTAATAATACAAAAATGATTCTATGCAAAACACTCTATAGACCTACATTGATATATGGCAGCGAAACCTGGATCAGAGAATTGAGAATAAAATACAAGCAACAGAAATGAGATTTCTCAGAAGAGTGGAAGGGGTCACAAGAATAGATAGAATAAGGAACGAAACGGTAAGAGATAATCTGCAAAATGAAAGTATATAAACAAACATCGAAAAAAAGCAGCTCGCATGGTATGGTCATCTAGTTAAAATACCGGAAGAAAGACAAACTAAACAGGTATGAAACGCAAGAATAATGGAGAAGAAGAAAAGGGGTAGACCTGGTAAGACATGGGAAAATAATATAGAAGAGATTTTAAATGAAAATAACATTGGAAAACAAGAAGCCAATATAAAAGCAAGGAATAGAGAAGTCTGGAAAGAACTGATTAATAGTACTAGATGAAGTGGTAATAAACTAATCGCGACAGCCGAAAGGGTATAAGCAGACTTAAAAAAATGATAATAATAATGATGTGTAATGAAACAGATCCAGATGAATTACAAAAACTGTAAAACCGAGGTATGAGAATTATTCTCAAATGTAGCAAATTAACAACAATATTTTTGATGTTAAAAACAATGAACTGGCTCAATATTCCCCATTTCATAGAATGCAATGTCTTATATTTCATACATAAAATTTCTTTGGGAGAATTACCACAATACTTGGATGAAAATCTGAAATATAGAAACGAGGTACATAATTATCATAGCCGTAATGTTAATCATTTCCAGATTAACAAAGTTAACAAAAGTAATACAAGTGTGTTGCTGTTCCACAAGGGCCTTGACTCATATAATATACTTCTGGCTGAAATCAAAGGAACAGATGATCCAAAGCATTTTAAAGGAAAAGTTAAGGATAATTACATTATCAAATATAGTTATTAATTCTTAGAATAATGTGGCTTGGTAACATATTATTTATTTCATATTTTTGTAATGTATCTATGGAAAGCCTGTTATGTATAATAATTTCATTATTATTATATTCCTAGGAAATTTCAATGCATATCAATCATGACCATTTTTAATAAGGACACAATTGAATTGATACTATTGTATGCTGATGACCTGATAATTTCTGCCTAGTTCCAAGTACAGAAATTGAATATATCAAAAGATTAAAAGACAGAGATCTCACGATTTTATAGAGGTGGTCCAGATAAATTCAAAGGGCCATTTAAATTTGAAGGCAGAACTCTTGAAAGCGCTAATATGTAAAATTATCTAGGCATTCCTTTCTCAAGCTCAAGTCCGATTCTTAATGCTACAAAAAATGCAATTAGCAAGACAAACATTGCAACAAATTCAGTACCTACTTAACTCTCTGTGAGCTCAAAATGTACCAACTGGAATACTATGTCTGAGCTATATTCATCTATAGTTGAGAGCACTCTATACGGTTCACAAATATGGAGTGTCAGATATATAGAAGATATAGAAAAGCTCAGTAAAATCCTTACAAATGATTGTTTATTGTATGAAACACCTCATTATATTATTCATCAAGAGCTAGTCTTTATGTATCAGTAATCATCGAGAGAGATAGATTAATTTCATTTTTACTTACTTGTACTAAGTACAAGAAAGTATTGTAAAACCGACAAAATTCACCTATCAAGATTTTGATGGGAATATCCGTTTTGAGCATCCCTGAATCCATTTTGACTATTTTTGGCTTAATATCGGTACGTATGTGCGTGCGTTCGTAACTCGCGAATCTCAAAACTGGTTGAACGTATAATGTTGAAATTTTGTATTGAAGACTGGTATAAGATCTAGTTGCATTATTGTTCCAATCATCTGTACCGGAAGTGCACTTTACTTAGAACTTTTTTCCAATTTTTCTGATAAATCAAGAATGATCGACCGTAAGATGTTGAAATTTAGTATTTGAATTTGATGCTGTATCAAAATGGTTATCTGCTATTTTGGTGTAAATCGGCTGAGCAGGAAGTGCACGTTATTTGAAACTTTTTTCGAAATTTTAAGTTCCAATTGAATATTTCAGATAATTGTGAGTGCGTGTACCAGCCATCAATATTTTTAGCATTGCAACACTTTTTCAATATCTAAGTTAGTTTATAAATTTCAATTGAATATTAATGGAGTGCAAATTATTGAAACTTATTCAATATGAAAGATTTTTCACTCACTTGTACTAAGTACAAGGAAGTATTGTGAAGCCGACAAAACTTACCTATCGAGATTTTGATGGAAATATCCGTTTTGAGCATCCCTGTATCAATTTTGACTATTTTCTACTTGATTTCGGTACGTATGTGCGTGAGTTCATGCGTTCGTGCGTGCGTTTGTAACTCGCAAATCTCAAAACTGGCTGAACGTATAATGTTAAAATTTTGTATTTAAGACTGGTATAGGGTCTGGTTATGCACCCTGCATTATGGTCTCAATCGTATGTACCGGAAGTGAACTTTACTTAATTTTTTTTTCGCATTTTTCTAATAAATCTAGAATGATCAACCGTGCGAGGTTGAAATTCAGTATTTGAGCTTGGTGCTGTATCAGAATGCATATCTGCTATTTTTGTATGAATCGGTTGAGCCCGAAGTGCACTTCACTTGAAACTTTTTCTTGATATTTTGCATAAATCTAGAATGATCAGCCATAGCATATTGAAATGCAGTGTTTGAACTTGCTGTAGCATCAAATTAGTTATCTACTATTTTTGTATCAATCGGCCAAGCCGAAAGTGCAGTTTATGGGTATAACAGACATTCAGAATTTGCCGTATGAAATGATAAGTTCAATCGGAATAATTAGGTAGGCAATGATAATCTGTTGTCAATTTTTCAATTTGTTTGACATTTTACATGTCAAAATATTTTTTACTGAATTTCATTTCGTAAGCATTACCAAAGCGACAAAAGTGGATCAGAACATGCTTTGTCATATGAATTGAAAATAATTCTCCATTGTTTTGGTCACACGGTCCAGCTTTAATTTCAGCATTATTGAACTCCAAAGATACATACTTATCAAACCTCTTGAAAGCATGAAAAATAAAATGAGGCACTGAAATTTACGACTATCAGACGGTCTGAAAGTACAAGGAAATATTGTGAAACCGACAAAATTCACATATCGAGATTTTGATGGATATATCCATTTTGAGCATCCCTGAATCTATTTTGACTATTTTTGGCTTGATTCTGGCACATATGTACGTATGTTTGTGTGTATGTGCGTAACTCGCGAATCTCAGAATTTGTCAAACGTATAATGCTGCAATTTTGTATGAAATACTGGTATAGGATCTAGGATCTTGATGTGCACCTCGCGTTATGGTTGCAAACGTCTGTACTGGAAGTGCACTTTACCTGATACTTTTTTTGAATTTTCCGCATAAATCTAGAATGATTAGCCGTGGGACACTGGAATTCAGTATTTGAAATTGCTGTAGCATCCAAATGATCATCTCCCATTTTCGTCCAAATCGACTAAGCTGGAAGTGCACTTCATATTACAGACTATTAGAACTTTTCTCATAAATTTAAAATAATCAGTCGCAGAATATTGAGACTTCGTATTAGACACTTTCATAGCATCTAGTTATACACCTTGCATTATGATTGTGATGCATAAATTCAGAATTGTCAGCCGTAAAAACCTGGAAATCAGTATTTAGGAATGTTGTAGCATGAGAATAATGACCTACTGTTCCCATTGCAACCGACTAGCCGTGCAATGATTAGATGTTGTGTTTGATTATATATTTCTTATGATTTACAAGTAAGTCACGTAATGTTCATGTCAGATTTTAATTATTAACATTATTATAGGATACGGCAGTATCAATAATTATGATGCTCTCACTGGATCCATCTTAAAATGCATCATTTTAATACGATATAGGCATAGCTGAAGAGAAGAAGTGTGTACAGTATTCACCAAAGAAGAAAAAAGTTAGAAAATCAACATTTAATAGGAGATAAATTTTCTTTCTATTCACTTCTAAAGTACAAGTAAGTATTGTGAAGCCGACAAAATTCACCTATCCAAGATTTTGATGGATATATCCGTTTTGACCATCCCTGACTCCACTGTGACTATTTTTGGCTTGATGTCGGTACGTATGTGCGTGCGTTCGTGTGCTTGTTCGTAACGCGCAAATCTCAAAACTGGTTGAACGTGTAATGTAGAAATTTCATATTTAGGACTGATTTAGGGTCTAGTTGTGCACCTCGCATTATGATTCCAATCGTCCGTACCAGAAGTGCACTTTACTTGATACTTTTTCCGAAGTTTTCTCATAAATCCAGAATGATCAACCGTAGGATGTTGAAATTTAGTATTTGATCTTGATGTTGTATCAGAATGGTTATCTTCTATTTTTGTATGAATCGGCCAGGCCAGAAGTGCACTTTTATTTGAACTTTTTTCCAGTTTCTTGCCTAAATCTAGAATGATCAGCCATAGCATATTGAGACTCAGTATATTTGAACTTGTTGTAGCATCAAAATAGTTATCTACTATTTTTGTATCAATCGACTGAGCCAGAAGTGCAATTTATATGTACAACAGACATTCAGAATTTGCCGTATAAAACAATCAGTTAAATTGAAATGATAAGGTAGGCAATGATAATCTGTTGTAAATTTCTTGATTTTGTTCGACATTTTACATGTCAAAATATTATTAAAAATATGGTAACTATAATCTGGAGAGACAAAAAACTTTATTGAATAAATTTGTGTATATATCAAATGATGTACAGGTAAGTCACGTGATTTTCACGTCAGATTTTTTATACATAGGTAGCTATGAGATTCGGAAAGTACTAATATCAAGAAATATTTTGTCAACCTAGAATGGGATATTAATTTTTATTATCTCTCAGTGATTTTCAGTGTAATTGTACATGATTTTCATCATGATTTCGCATAATCACTGATATATTGGGATATAAGTTTTGTACATTAATTAGAAATACAACATTTCGACTGCAAAGTGCTGCCTTTTCCAAGTGAAAAGAAATATAAATATAAATAAACAAAATTGTCAAGACAGCAAAAATAAAAGTATAAATAGTAACTAGATTAGTTTTAAATATATTAACTCCTAGGATCGTAGAGCTCTGCCTATGATTGATAATTCAATATCCACAGGTCTTCAGGAGATAATAATGAAGGTCTAAATAGAGAAAATTGTCAAGTCCTTGTGGTTCTAGGTCAATCTGGCTCTACTCTTTTTGGTTTGCGCATAACTGAACAATCCACAGATCTTCGAAACGTTGTGTTTCTAATTAATGTACAGAACTCATATCCCAATGAAACATATTTATTTATAAAATGAGTTCTGGAAAGTGTTTTCCTTCATTAAGAATTTTAATTTATTTTAATTTATTTTCCCACGAAATTGAGTTGATTTTTCTGGAGGCTGGTTTATGATGGATATAATTCAGGAATTCACATTTAGAGATTTAGATAGATTCATAGTTTTAGATCCTCATTCTCGTTCACTTTTGGAATATAGCTTAAAATTGACTCTTCAAGTAGCGATTTTACATCGCTAAAATTGTTTTAGTCGCACAAATGATTGAGTTTTAATTTGAATAATTACTTCTATCATATAAATATGAGAGCTCGACCACCATATTATTGATTTGAATATTTTTTTTTTGTGAACGTTGTCAATTTGGAATTTCTGACATGTCAACCAATGTCTACAATTGGCTGGAATTATAATTGAGAAAATCTAAATATGTTAATCAAATTCATCATAAATCAGCCTTTAGACATAACAACTTTTAAATATTCTCCTGAAATCAAGTTTGTATCTTTTTTGTGGCCGATCCGTGAAGTAAGTATCGTGAAGCATCATTTGTTGAAGAAATACTAATGTTCGTTTCCTAATAAGTGTCTTTAATTCCTGCAAACTTGACTGACGAGTAATTCATAGGGGACTTGTTGACAAGGAAACTTCTTGACATATTCAAAACCAAAAAGATCTCACTAATAGTGAGAATGTGTGGGAAACTGGGAAAATGATAAGTTGAAACAATACTACAGTAGTATTTTCAAGAATCAATCTAATCTGTATTCAATGATCATAAATATTGAAAGTTATTCCAACGTTCTATAATTTATTCAATCATTATCGGTTTTTCCGGGTGCCAGTGGTAGATCTCGTTAATTGATTATTCAATTAATTCAACGGCTCAATTATTTAATGCTTTGAATTGATGGAAGCTTGAACTCCTATTCAAGCCTATACAGTGGAATATTTTTCACGTCACGTTAGATATTTTGTGTTTCCACCAAATGAGTACAGATGCAATGGAAACATGTAATGATATATTTCTGGTGCTGAAGATAACTTTATAAGAAATCGTTGAACGTAAAGAGACTTTGGGAAATCACCTCTGTAGTTCGCATGAAACTTTCTCACTTGGCTGATGATATTAGTGGGCTCCACTATCGACAAAAAGTATACTCCGGCCTAATAGCTACTCTAATCAGCACTCCAGAAGCTATATTGAATTAACTCACAGAGACCTTCTATAAAATCTTCTAAATTCACCTTGCCTTGATAGCTATTCGTAATAGCACCTAGCCGGCCGATCGAAATTTTAAGAGCCCATAATTGTCTTGTCAAATGGACTTTCATCGGTCAGAGCCACAGATTCCTAGCCTCTTAAGCCATGTCTATATATCGCTGTTGAACTGATGTGCGTAGATGAGCTTTCTGTTTGGGTGTTTCCTGGGCCGTATTAACGGCCATCGTAACTCGAAATAAAGTTGTATCATATGTACTTTCACGAACTATCGGTCTGTAATTGAATAATTGCTTCTTGAGCTCCTTGATATTTTTTTTCACTCATACTACTTGTAACCCTCGCTTCGCGTGCATACAAATGATTTTCTTGAAATCAATGATGATAATATTTATAATATATCAGAACTCACTGTAGCATCTGAAAAAAACGCAAACAATACCTGCTATAGTCCTGTGCTTTCGATATTTTTTATTTTTATTCCAAAATTATTCAATCTGAATGATTCTTTCTGGAAAGTGCAGCACCTGTGACAAATTTTTGGGAATAATCACTGAGAAAATGGAATAAATCATTCGTTGATTGGAGCTATTAGTCAAATTTTTTCGAACGATATTTCCTGTTGCTTCATTTTAGAGTTAATCGTCTTAATCAATGTTATCTGTCAAATAATGAGAATTGAGAAATAATATATTTTGAACTATATACAGATTGAAGTTGTAAAACTGAATCCAAAAATTTATGTTGAGAGGATATGTGGGCCATCAGGAATTCGAGTTACTCTGATATTTATGTATTATATATTGAACGTTTCGGTTATTAATGTACCTATCAACAGCTATAGAAAATTCCCATGTTTAATACACATTAGTTTTATCAAAGAACACATTTTGGCAATTTGATTATTGAAATTTTACTATCAAGTAATAATGGAACAAATCGAGGAGTACAAAGAATGATCAAACTTTGAAATGTGCATAAACCACGACAACGGTGCTATGTTTCCAGTAGGCAAGTCAACAAACGACTGATGAGATAAGTGTAGGAAAGTATATTCAAGACTTGCGACGATAATGTCACTAGACTAATTTGGTAATACGAGATTCTTCGGAAGATTAGTTGTTTTTGTACGAGTTTATAGTCTAAGACCTCTTTCACACAGAGAGCCGTGCGTTTCTTGCTTCCAAACAAGGACACGGCGCGTGAGACCGAAATGCAAAGAGTTTTATGGGAGCTTTTACATGGGGAGCGGGAGCCTCCACGGCTCGCGAGCGAAAGACGTCAGAGCTCTTGTATTTCGAGCCGCGCGCTTGGAAGAGAGCCGCGTCTCTTAAGCTGTATTTTTTCGTTCACGAGTTACTGATCCAACTGAATCTAAAGATCAGTTTAAAATGGCGTCCAGATCATATGATCTGTCGTAGTCGAAAGAACACCAGATATTGGTTGAGTCTGCGTTTGTCTGTAGTTAATGACCTATAATTTGTTTTGATTCCGTTTAATTATGAATATTCAGAAAAGTTTAATGGAAATTATCTTTTGAATATACAAAACACAAATACATGTAGTTTTTTTCATCTGTTTAATAATTATAACTCAATTTCAGGATGAATTATTACAAAACTTTCCATTTTGCCTAACCAAAGCTATTTCAAGATATTTTTTCTCATTTCTTATGATTCAAATGCTACGAACTCCGCCGTTTTTTGAATACATATTTGAACCACATGAACTCCTCTAGCTTTTCGTTAGAGGAGTTGCTGGTGATCTGGAGTTGTTGAAATTTGGAGTGGGGGTAACTAATCCGTAAACGAAAGAATACAGCTTTTGTCAAAATGCAAGCGGAATAGTGAGAGCATCCACACGGAGAGTGAAAACGGCACTTACTCTCTATAATCTCTCGCTCCGCAGCAGAAAGTCCAGATAGATTTTGATATCGAATTGCTAATGAATACATTGAGGAACCGATTCGCCCTTCAAGACTGGGGAGGCCAGGACATGTTTGACTTTCCACAGTCGTTTCCGACCAGATATTTACATGTGCGACCTGTCCGGCTTTTGTTTGGCTCTTAGATTGAACCATTTCATTTCATCTACATACAGTCTACAGAAGACTAAACTATAGGAATAAAAGGTTCAGAGCTGATTCTTAAATTGTTGTAGTTAATGTAGCAATAAAATTATGATTTTTTTGTCAACCAATACAGCCATATTTATTTTTATCATAACAAAAAAATTGAGTTTGTGTTAACATAGTTAGTCACGTAATAAATGTGTGTTACGAAGACTTTTAACAATGGAAAATTTTCAACTGTTTCAAAAAATTCTACAATTTTATTCCAAGTTATAACTATTTGTAAGTTGTTTTCAAAATTTATTTTTGGATAAGTATTAAAGAAATTTTATGTACGTCTTCAGTATCCCTGATGAAGTAACAAAATTGTTACGAAATATTGAACTTTAAATAAAAATAACATGTAAATGAAACTTTTCTGCTGGAGTGTTTCTGTTCTACAACCACCGTAATTTCCGTTAAATTAATGTTTTATTGAAAAATATGTCCTCAAAATTTCAGCCTTGTGGGAGCAGGTTATGAATTGCTATCCAGGTGACAACTTTGCTATCTTCTGGCACATACTTGCAACCCTAAAAATAGGTTGTCAATTTTTTTTTACACTCGAACATACTCAAATTACAACATTTTGGAATCGTAGCTTTGTGGGAGTAGGATTGAAAAATAATAATGATTGACATCTTCAAAAATTTAAGAAGTGATGACGCAACTGCGAGATGCCTGCCAGAACAGTACTTTCTTAATTAACCGATAAAAAAGCATCATTAAAAATTTCTAAGCCTTGTGGGAACCGGGTTAGTCAGATGGTTCTAGCTCTTGGACTATTACTCAATTTTCATAAGGTCTGAGTAGTGAGTTCCATGTATGTTTTGAAGAATATTGTTAAAAATTGATAATCAACACTGCCAGACTCTTTTCATCGGCAATTACTCTTGCTGAACGCTTTAAAACTCGCAAAAAAGAACGTAATCTTGCATATAGTAGACGCACTACCATATCATAATTATATAAGTATATATGTCTTTTGAAAGTAACCAATGTTGGATATTGTGGAGTTGTCCAAGTCGTCGTGGAGATTTCTCCATTCTTCACAATAGAGATTTGGCCACGTACAACATAAAACTCCTATACAAAAGCATTGTCTATCTTCTTCATACGATTGTTAAAGTTTGAAGTCCATTATATAATGTTGAAATAATCGAGTACGATTTGAGTGCCCAGAACATTATTCAGGTCACATTATGTTCTAAATTAATCTTGAAAGCTACAAAAAATGAATGGATGAAAGAAACATTTATGGTCCAGTAGAATTCTGAAATCTCGAATGAAAGTCCATGATGATATTGTACTGAAGCAAGTCTTACAATTTATCAATGTTGGAATATGTAAGTAGTAATATGGCAGATCTCTGATCCTGATGGATTTTGTATAATGTGGATTGAGCAACTCGTGCAGATTGAGAGATTTTCATAGACTTAGATACTATGCCATTTCTAGGTACGAGGTTATGAGCAATGTTTCAAGTTATAAATTAAAACAGAGATTTTGCTATCCGATTGAATTATCCAGGTGTTTACTGCTGCAATGTCATAATGTATAGGCTTGAAAATGGTATGTTGAATGAATGGAGATCTAGTTTCATTGTGCCGAGAAAGTGTAATGCATATTTCAAACATTTCATACTTCATTTCTCAAGGGTTTACTAAAATCTCGTTGGTTGTATGACTGATGAAATTTATCAAATATTCCATTGTCACCTTGCCGTCTACATTTCTAAATGAATGTAGACTATAATACGCAAGTCTTACACGTTGATAATGTCGACTTCTTGAGACTCAGAGTTGCTCAGAGCTTGTTATATTGCACCGCGAGCTATATGGAGTAGCATAGCATAGTTACATATTACCACAAACAAAAGACTGCAATTTTCTCAAGCTTTATCAAAATATAGCCATTAGAGCTTCGCGACTCACAAACAGCAGAGAAAGACAGGAATACTGTGGTAGAAGACGGCAAATGCTCTTTCTAAAGCGGAGAGAATTTCATTACTTTTTTGTTGGATATTTTTAACGGAATGAAAAATATATTTAAGAATAGAAATGTGTCTTGTTGAGAGGCATTTTACATCTGAAAATCATATCGAGGAGAAATATCATATAAGTGAGCTATCATCATTCTTTATGATAAACAATAGGGAAGGAGCAAAAATTCTTCTGAGTAGAATATTTTTATTAAAAGTGTCCTTGGAAAAAATGATAGTTGCTTTCTCAATTGTTTTAATTGAGCATACCTAGAAAAATGGTGTTTGATGGGCACAGAGAATATTTTGCTTATTGCGAAGGGTAAGCTAAGATTTGCCACTTGACATTAGTCAATTGTCTGATTAGAAACTTCAAAATTCAAACTCCATTCAATCATTTTACATCTTACTTCAATCCCCTATTTTTCTAATCTGTATTGAAACTCTTAGTTCGGAAGGTGACGTTGCAATTGAGGCAGTGTTTTCACGCCGATGTATTATTGAGATTCTCAATAGACTCCTCCAACACGGTGCAGCTTACGATTTTTACTCAACTCATGTTGTCAACCGTTTATAGAGAAAACTCCACCCGGCGTACTATAACTTTATGTTCTGTAAGAGTCAGCAAATTCACAGTTTGCTGAACTCTGACGACATTGAGGAATGTGCTTTCTTGCAAGCAAGCAATATAGGTATAAGAACTATTTGTAAATACGATTGACGTCAATAACGAATATTGGTATATTGGCATTTTGGATTTTATATATAGAAGTCAAGTTACGATAGTTAGGGGTTAGTCAAGTTAGTCAAGTTACGATGAGTTAGTCAAGGAAGATGTAGATAGTTAGTGATAATGTAGTTAGTGATAAGTTAGTTAGTGCGTGTGTTAAGAAGTTAGAAGTTTGTAAATATTCATCAATGTAGTTTGAAAGCCGGTGAGCAATCAGAGTTTGGTAACTTAATCCTTAGATTTTTTATCCTTCTGAATACATTTTATTATTTGTTAAACGTGCAAATTATTCCAAGTTCCTGTGCAAGTCATTCTCCCCTTTCAGAAGTATTCCAAGAGTAGATAAGTACAAATATAATATCCTCACAGTTCAGCAAAAAACCCAATCTACCAAATATAAATTTATTGTGAGTGGGAAACCCTTACAGTTCATTATCTTTTTTGCCCACTACTTTCGCAGCCTTTCACACCCACTCCCACCGCTACTGGAACGCAGACGATCGGTTTACTGCTAGATTTTTTCAGATCAACTATCGATAGCAAAATCAGTCGGTTCACTATGACTTTTTTATTTGCGACGCATTCTCTTCGAATATTTGTGTTGAATAATTGACCATCGGTATCATAGAATTGTGTTGAGATGAAATGAGTTTCATGTAATTTTTTTGAAAAAATATATGATTGCTCGGTTCAGAGTTCATTCAGTTGATAAGACTAGTCACATTCAATAGATGGAGACATACAATATATTATAAGTCAGAGATTCAGCAGCTAGAAGAAGACTGCTGCAGTTGATAAATAACAATGATTAGAGGAGACTGAAAGTTATGAATATACCTATTCATATTCATTATGTGAGATGGCACATTACGAGAAAATAAGTTAGTTTCCAGTAAATAGTCCAGTCAAAATAGACATTCACCCTTGCATAAATTCACAAGGAGCTGAAAATTGACATGAACGTTAGAGATACCATTATAATGAAGCTTTGAGAAGTCCCCATCGACCCCGTGTATGCAAAATATTTTATGCGAGGTCAAAGTTCGCAGAAATGGCTTCTTTGAATTTCTCAACAAATTGGTCAGTTTTATGATAGAAATAGCTCAAACAAAACTTGTGGACCTCTCAATTCTCTACAAAATTGCTCCCAACACTTTTTTTTCCATAAATTCATCATTTCTGAGAAAAAGTCATTTCAATTTTATATTCCCCATAATAAGCTAACGTTTCCAGGCCACCTATGGGGTAGTGTACTTTGCGCGTATTTTTCAATGTGGTTGCCTTGGTAGGCCTACTCTACGGTCTTCTTATCAAAGTTTGATATAATATTTGGTCTTCTTATTCAACTTCTTCTTAATCTTCATCTCCCTGAGTTGACGTAAATTAGTTCAAATAGCGAGACATCAATTATTTCGTCGTTGATGTAAGGATCATCCTCTGTTGGAGACTTTGTATTTATACACGACTGGCCTTGACAGCTAGTGCATGCTGGTGAACAAAGTGAGCCTTTTTTTTGCCGCGGAATTTCGAATTACACCCCTTTTGCAGTGACAAAAAATAGTGTGAAGGAGCTTTTCTGGTGCAGGTAAAAGAAGAGTGTGGATTAGTTCCAATACATTATTTATTAGCTTCCAACCTAATTCTTCTGGGTCCAGTTGATTACCAAACCACACTTCAACCTGATAATATAATCGATTAAAATGTTAAAGAGCAGAAGCCGAGGTTGAAAGGTGGCAAACTAATTGAACTCGTTTTTTATTGTATGTACGTTTTGCTAAAGGTACGTAACGTAACTTACCAATGCAAATAATTTGAAATAGGTAATAAATAGACACTGCCACGAACGGTAGACAGATGTTGCTCAAGATCACATTGTTCACATAAAATGAGGGACTGAGTCTCTTTTTATTTAATTTTCTTAGAATCATCATTCAATATTCACTCTCCACGCAGAGTAATAGTTTTACTCATATTATACATCCATAGTTTACATAAGCAGCGTAGTCATGCGTATTATTGAGAATATAACTTTGGAATGGGTTTTTCTCAGAAACGATGAGTCTCAAGAAAAATAGTGCAGAAACCATTTTTGTAGAGAATTAGAAGACCTACAGTTTTTGTCGAAACTATTTTTATCATAAAACTGAACGTGTTTCGCTAATAAATGGAATAATTTAAATTAAATTAAAAAAATTGCACACGTGGGATCGATTGGGACTTTTCACAATTTCCTTTTAATGGTATCCTTCACGTTCATGTCAATTTTCAGCTTCTTGGGAATTTATGCAAGGTACCCCTCTTTTTGGAGCTAATTTAACCGGACTAAAATAAAAACATATCTGAACATAAATTCACGCTTATCACTAAGTCACCAGCTCCATAACGCTCTAAGATATATAGATATCGGTCAGTTACAGCAATAATTTATTATAGTAGTCTATGGCTCAGAGGTAGAGTGTTGGTCTATGATGCATTTCACGTACATTATAAATGCTGTAAGTTGATTACGGAATTTTCTGACATGTTGGGAAACGGCACTTATGTGTCCCATACTCAAATCTAGAAAAGTCCTAGAGAACCTAAAAGCTACCAATCTATAAATCTTCTCTCGGCCCTTTCAAAGGTGATAGAGAAGATAATCCTACAGCACTAGATAAGCGTAGCTGACTCGTCCGCCATCTTGAAGCACACTGATAAGTCTGTGAAACGTTTAATATCTGTATTCTAATGTTTTTGTGTAGATTATGTGATTTCTAGATGAATAATAACAAGACTGAAATAGCAGGTGGTTGTGCATCTTGTTCTTTAAGAAATTTATCTGCTTGCAATGATTTTCTACACAAAATCTGTAAATGTTTAGTATTCAAATTATCAAGTTGAAGTTAGTAATATGGTGAGTTGAAATCACGTAGAGCTATTAGGGAGATATGCAATTTCAAATAATGACAATTTCCTCTTATTATAAAAAAAAAATGTTCAGAATGTGAGATGTATTGTATGAAATGAATAATATATTTGTACATCATAGTGCATCCACTAAGGGATCACTTGAGTTGTTTGTCAGATCAACTATTGCTCCTAATGAGTGCCGATATGATAATAAAATCAAAAAGAAAATTAGATCTATCGTCCACTCAATTATTGGTGCTACGCGACCAAAATCCTTTCGATCAGCATTACATGTTGGCCTAGGGATGCTGACTCACCGGAAATATTGGTCAAGGGATCTATTGGAGATTGCTTCAGCAAGTGGATTTTGTTGCATATATAATGAAGTGCGTCATTAAGAAGTTTTATGCTTGAAGCAGCCTGTTAAACATGTTCTTTCATCGAAATCGTTCACACAGTTTGTCTTTGACAATGCTGACGTAGACATTAACAGTCTTAATGGAATCAATACATAACACGCAATGGGAGGCATCCAGTGCACTACACCTGACCCTCCGAAAATTGAGAGTCCAAAAAGTCCATTGTGCCGGAGCTTTGGGTGAATTTAGGACAATACCAGTCGTAGCTTTTCAAAAGGTAGCCAAAGCGTGACTCTGTAAAGTTCACATACTCAGTCTTGACGAACAATTATCTTGTTCCAAAATGAAGCCTTTGTAGTCCAGTTGAGAAGTGAGTTTTCTGAGAAGAATAGTTCTAAGTGTCCAAACAATATGAGAAATAGCTCATTCGATTCGGAATGATATTCAGAAGAAAATATTCTTGGGATTTCATCTGCCAACAAAAATTGCAATTGTTATAAACAAAAAATGGCGGAAAAAGTCACCTAGGCTTCTTGCAATAACTCAAAAACAAGGAGGAATAGTGGAAATCGAAAAAAAAAGATTCTTAAGGAGGAGACAAGTCTTGCTATCCTATCTCTATCTGTATTTTCTATTGTCTCAATTTAATGTTGGAAATAGGATCCCAAGCCACTTTCATAGTACGAGCGCACAAGCTGTTGAGAGACGGCAGCATATGAAATAATTTTTTTATAGTATTAAATATCAATTTAAAATTTTTAAAAATTTTGGTGTCATCTCGAAGCTCGGAAGAATAGAGTTTTGTTAGTAAAATAATTCAAAATCAATTCGTAAGAAAGTGACGCTATTGTAAACTGACTAATTCTTTTCGAACCTTTGTACGTTGAGTAGAGCCCTATGATGAGACGTTTCTGTACCTTTTTATTTTTTTTTTGTATACAAATACGCCGTTTAGCAGCAACCCTTTCAGCACAGGTGCTTTTCGTCTTCATGCAAATGTCCGATATGAACTTGGGCGCTATTTAAAGTGCGCAGTTTGATTAAACATCAAGTTTTGTTTCGTTTCGTTCTCGTCTCAAACGATTGTTCAATGTTACTGGTCGGTTGGTGCGATATTTAAAGATTCAAGTATCGATTCGAGCTCCGTTGAGAATAAAATTACAATTTTAATTGGATTTGGCGATCAGTCAACTCATTGGAAGTTATTCCTTGGGAGTTGCCCGGATTTGAACCAACAACTCGTTGAGAAACACTCTCCAGCCGCACAAGATCAAAGGTGAAGCCAAAACTATTTTTACATTCTGAAGTGATTATTCTTTAAGGCCTAGAGAAACATTGTAAAACCGTTGGTAGGTTTTATTGAAGTATTTTGTCTTTAATCGTTTCATTTAGCACCAATATTTCCATTTTTACCCTAATCGATTTCTACCAGTGGCGTGCTCACGCTACTTGGTCCTGTATCGTTGTTTATTCAATTGAGAAACTTTTGTAAGGTTTATACCCTTGTAAGTAAATTTTCGAGACGGTTCTACTGCAGGGGCGATTATACTGCCAAATCCATCCATCTGATTGATCATCACGCAGTCCCCACTGCGTAGCCATTGTGTTTTGAGACCCGTTCTCTGTGGATTCCGGAACTGAGCTGTACAGACTGCTAGAACAGGCCACCTGCAGATAAGCCACAATTTATTTATACAAAATTGAGTTTTCATCTCATACTTATTGGAGTACCCGGTTACTTAATTAATTTTCAAGAATATTTCGTTCAACTTTATCATACTTATTTAGATTGATTCTGTGTGTGTCAATTATTACGTCAATATATTTGGATGTTGGTTGAGAGTTTTAGCTCTTTAGTTTCAAGATTCGTTTAATATTAGATTGGACTATTTATATATTTGTAGCTAGTTACTGGCAATTATCACAGCACCTATCATATTTACTATACGCTGTGAATTCGATCCCGCCACGCAATCCTTTGTACGTTAATTTATTCGCATGTTAAGCATATAACCTGATGGGGCGTTCATTGTCGTGGATCTTGGATTCGTTTTACGCTTGTTTCATTTATCTGCGCGCTTGTCTAACCGTCTTCTTGGTACCAACGTGACCGTCGGCGTAATTCTTGCGGTATTTAATCTCTTTACAGTTTAAAACTTAATTGTAATCCTCGAGACCATCGGCGCGTGCTGCCACCTCATACATGCCTGTCAATTGCGAAATCAAGTCATCTAGCCTTGCGTTGCGTGGACGGCTCCATGGCGACTTCTGTACGTGTCAGTAGCAACTCTAGGTATATATATTTTCCCCATTTTTTTCATTACATACATTTTGATTTTATGAATACACTAGATTGTTGATCGTACTTCAGCGTTTGATTACGATATCACCGACCACTTATTCCTCATCCCGCTTATCTTTTTCAGGTCTGCTGATCGATCCTCAGGGTTCAGCATTTCCGGCAGTGATTATCTGGCACCCAGTCTTTCTTTTTTCATCTCTTGGAGAATTCACCACTCATTTCCCTACTCCACTGTAACTTGCCGTGGTTCAACTGGCCTTGCACGAGATTCACCCTCAAGGGGTGTAGCAAGTTTATATGATTCATTCTCAAAATTTATAGTACAAAATTTAATATAATCCGTGATAGGCCTTGCCCTCCGGATGAAGCGATCCTAATCACCAGAGAAGTAGCTGGCCGATCTACTCTCTAGAATATGAAATATTCAAACACCACTTGAGCATGCTCTGTAATTTATTTCAGATGATTTGGGAAATCTCTCTTGAGTAGCTCTCATATGCGTTTTATACACACTGCGCGGACACGTCCCGGCAAAATTCTCAGTCCACGCCGCTAGGTGGCTCTGTGCTCGCTATTATGAGATGCTCACATGGAGTTTAGTACCCTGATAGTCTTAAAAATGCTTATATCTGTTTTGTTGTTAGTTCTGAATGGATTTAATTTTTTCTAGACTGGATAATGTCTGGTGTTATGATGTATCCAATGAAAGTTACTTTCCGCTGAAAAGACTTTGACTTATCAAATTGTATTTTTAGATTACTGGCGCGTTATTTCCTAAATACATGTCTTAAATTCACTATGTGCTGTTAAACAGAATCAGATAATACAATTATTCCGTAGATATGAACAAGACAGGCTTTGTTCAGATGATCTCTAGAAAATGTTATCTATTATTCGCTGAAACGTTGCTGGAGCATATTTTAGTCCAAAAGGAAGTCTTATGGCCAGTTGCGCCACTCTAGCCTAAATTTTAAGCTTCACTTGAACAAAAAATATCTAATCGGAATAATGACAGCACTGTTCATGTCACATTTGACTTCTAAATTTTGAAACGATATTGTTCAATTGAACAACACCTAAAATTCAAGTGACAGCAATGCAACTGACAATTAAAAGGGTATAATATCCGTTTTCAACATTAAATGAGATATAGTCATGATGCATCTCAATTTGATGAGAGGAACTAGCTGAATACAATGTCGAAAACTATTGTGAACGTCCGAGTCCGTCCAGGATATGAGGAATATTTGGGATTGGATGAAGTTGGTTGACAGCTTTTTTATTTATCTTCCGATTATCGACTACTATACGCTATTTTTGTATTCGCGAGAAGTATACTTTTTTTGTACGATCCGATGGAATTTGATCCAATTATTCCTTGTTCTAGCATATTATTAAATTGTCTTTGTACTGCTGATCTATATACAAAAGAATATCTGTATATTGTCACCTGTATAGGAATTACGTTCCTGGTAATTATTTGATGTTTGATTTCATTAGTGAATGTTAATGAAGAATTTCCGTGAGAAAAATATCGGCAAATGATTTACTAATTTTTTATTATGATTTTCCTCTACTTAATTCATATATTCAGTCCGAATTATTCTAGCTTCATCAGTTTTCATTGTTATCATAATGAATCATATCATGGAGTACATAATTAAAATTCTCTATTTTGGGACTAATTATGGTAATGGTCATACAGACATATTTCTTGAAATTTGTTACTACTGCTGTGAACATTTTATTTGTGCAAGAAATAAAAATTTATTTCCAGTTCCATCATGAGATAGAACTCAGTATTTGGTGCTCTCAATACTGAATTTTGCAAATCCCAATGAACATTGAAATCTTAGAGAGTATCATAGCAGATGAAACCGTCTGATATCTGATAAAATTTATGTAAATAAGACTACATACTTCTATTAACATCAAATTCAGAAAATGCGAATATATCAATACCAGTATTTTTTGTGGTTTGAAATATTGAAGAGATAGTAAAATATTTTTTTTTGACGAAAATTATGGAATATTCTTTGGTTCCATCTGGATTAAGAGGTGTTTCTGTTGCTCCAATGGCAATTGATATTTCTAAAGATGGATTTAAAATTTGAATGAGGAGCAAATCTTTTTTATCATAATTATATTGAGAGTAATTGTATGTTTGGTTTGTTGTTTGACGTTCAATATTCACAACTACAGAAAAATTTGTGCGATAGACTAGAACAACAGTTCTTTGTTAGATGAAGAGTGATCACAGTGATAGCAGAGACTATCCTGCAAAATTATGAGAAAAAACATTATATCGATTAACACCTACATCACGATTGTGATGTCATTCTGAACAATGAATTGGGGAACATAAAACATATATATAACACTGCCAACATGATAATAATTATCACAGTGGTAGCAGAGACTATCCTGGAAAATCATGTGAAAAAACATTATATCGATGAACACCTACATCACGATTGTAATGTCATTCTAAACAATGAATTGAGAAACATAGAACATATATGTAACACTGCCAACGGAAATGTCGTCGATAAAGAACAACCAGAAAAAAATATCGGAGTTAGAATAGTAAAACGCTTCCAGTCAGTAATAAACAAAATTGTCAAAGAACCTTGCATCCTATGATGTTTTACCGCGTTAAAATGAACTCAAATTTAGGAATTCAATAAATGTTGATGACTTGACGAGGAAAAATGATCGCCGTATCAAAATAAGAAATTATTCAAATTGAAACATAACGTATCTTTCGATCATCAATAAGATTTGTTTCAACTTTTCTCTAATGAAAAAAATTATACAAGAAATAAAAGATGCAGATGATAAGTTTTCGCCTGATTTTGACTTGACAAATCGTAATGATCATCACTCCAAAACAAAAAATTATGAAAATCAAAACGTAACGTATCTTTCAATCATCAATTAACTACAGAAACTCAAGATTTATAAAATTGGGATCATACAAATTTTCCAGACTTTTATCTTCTTGAGAATATCATAAAGTGGCGTGGAAATGGATTCCTCATGAAATTTATTTAATGACAAACATAAAGCCTCAAATCCAAAAATTAATTTATTGCACTCTGTCTTTGTCTTTGTACCTATTGATATTGATTATAATTCACATCGTACGCTAGTTTCTTCGTGGACCACTCAAGCGTCTCATCCTCATTTTGGTATCTTGATTGGATTATTATGACGATTTTAACTGATTTTTTGTTTCGTGCTACTTGACATACAATATGATACATCAGTTATTCACATAATCAGTTGTTGAAAATGCAATATTTTTAGACGAATCTAATATTGGCCAAGACAAGCATATCGAGTTTCGCAAATTACGTGAGTCAAACAATATGGCTTTTCATGACATATTATGTACAAAATCTTAGTCAATTCCGTCGGAATAATTTTATCTTCATTTTTGAATGTGAACATTTCTCACGTTACATCACGATATCATTTGACTATAATCTATCTATGACCATCTGTCGTTGCCACAGAAACAGGAGTGCATTACAATAAACAAATATCGAATTGTCACAAAAAGTCACAATAATTTTAAAAATGACCTCAAGCAGTGAAGTATGGTGAGGTTTTCAACAAAAAACTGAAAAAGTCTTGTCTACACTGTTCTATTTTAACTTAAATTGCTTACCGGTTTCGATTCTTTGAAGAATCATCATCAGAGCCGGTTAGACTACAAAGAAACGAAAAACTAGACATGTCTGGTCGATGTAGTTTTTCTTCTGTAGTTGTATGGTGTAAATATTTTTTGAATATATTATTATTATTCGATGTTATTTTGTGCATTGCAGTAAATTCACAAAAAATTTGTATGTGATCGTTTTTTCGTTTCTTTGTAGTCCAACCGGCTCTGATGATTATTCTTCGAAGAATCGAAACCGGTAAGCAATTCAAGCTAAAATAGAACAGTGTAGACAGAACTTTTTGAATTTTTTGTCGAAAACCTAACCATCCCTCATTCATTTCTACACTTGGGCGTTCCCCCCTTCCAATTACACTCAAGCAATGATACAGAAGTATCCTCTGATATTGAATTTCTAACATTCTGAGAAATATTCTTTCAGAATCTGAGGTCAACGCGACGAATTGTTTTTTTATAATAATATTGATGATAGTTTTATTAGTTTCAAAGCTTATGAGCCTCATATTAAGAGTGGTTGGAGCCTTAAATACACTCTTTTTCTCAGAGCAGTATGCAAGTACATTTATAATAGATGACCAGCATTGCACTAAAATTTTCATTTCTCTTAAAAGCTTATATCTATAGCATCATACAAAGGATGATTGGAAGACAAATTTATATAATAAGCAGGCTCATATATTTACAAGTCTGTAGCAACTTACCTGAGCACAGAAATGACGAGAAATATAATGTTTACCTGTCTATGCATTATAAGAATATAATATAATTCAATTTTATAATTACATAATAGAATATGTAGCGTTTTTCCCTCAACTGTTTCTGATCTCAGAGCTATGAAATTAAATTGTGATATTTTGTATGTGGAAGTTAGCTATTCATCTGAACAAAAACTTTGAAGCTCTCTGACACCCACTACAAATTAATAGATATTATCATTCCCTTTCACCGGAGTTAAATTTAATGGTAGTTCAAGGTAGTTAGATTTATTTAAATTATGTGAGAGTCCTACCAAGTACACGTTTCTATATGGCTCACACATAAAGCAAACACATAAAGTATAATATAGGTCCTCATATTCTTCAGAGGTCCATATACAACAAATAAATTTCCCATCTAACTGATATTTGATTTTATTTATTGTTAATCCTTCTTTAGAAACGTGAAATTTTTTGCCAAGTTTTGAAACGTGGGGTCTCATGCATCCCACTTTTGAAAATTCACCAAAATCTTGAATCAAACATAAAACCAAAACTTTTGATGGAAAACCATCACGTTGAAGCATATACTTTTTGAAGAAAAAAAATCATACATCAACCACAGAAAATACTTCCATCCTTTATAAAATAGATAACTATAAAAAGCTTATCATCTTAGAAAAATCTGAAATATTAGAACATTTAAAATTAGAAAATGACCAACTATTAAATGAACAAACCACATTTCCAGAAAATCATATATTCAAATCACGAAGGATAATAATAGAGGAGCGGACACTCAGTTGAAAACATGAAACCTAAAATGTAATGCGGCAGAGATGAGAGAGATAGCGAAAGCGGGCCTAACTTTGCATGCTTCATATACAGAAATGAGATCATATTTGAGTTTTTTCCAATAAAAAATGATCGTCAGGTGAATTTCATCATTTATCAAATAAAAGGCAAAAGAGAAGGAAATTAGCATTTCTATTTATTAAAATCTGCAATGAAAAAGTGCATTATTATTAAATATGTTCTATGAACGTTTCTTTGAATATGAGTTTTCTAATTATGAATAAGAGAGACATAAACAATTCCATGAATATTTTTATTACAATGGGCGTTATAAAATTGAGAAAATATACACAAACAATTTCTTATTAACCACAAGAAAAGACGAGATAAAAAAAGCTGTTTTGTAAAAAAATTTTGTTTGTTGAATATCAATAGAAAACTTAACAAAAAATGTAATATACATCTACGATTTCACAAAAAGTGACAGTTTTTGACATAATTTCAAGTGTAAAGAAAGCTATTATAACAAAATCAAGCAATAAAACTTTTACGCAATAAAAGTTTTATTGCTTGGTTTTATTCTATCAGTAAGAGTATTAATATTTTAAACATAGTTTCTATTACTCATGCAAGATAAGTACTATTTTGCACACAGATTATTGTTGCAATTCTGTGCAAATCTATAAGTCTTATAAATTTATAAATCCGTAAATTATGAACAAAATCGCAATGAACTTGTCATTCTTATGAACAAATTGACATTCATTATATGCAAGAATCTGCCTTCAAATACATTATATTCTACGTTTTCAGAGTGCTGTCTGCAGTTATTCAAAGATTGAAATAAATCGGAATAATTCCATTTCAATTCTATGCTGGGGCCTCACTAACGTCTAATGCCGTATGTCAAGGCGTTATTCAACAATAAATACATTGTCAATGACAATGTCTTTATTGTTACCTAACGCCTTAACTAACGACATTAGACGTTAGTGTGGCCTCAGCATAGAATTGGATAGATGGATTTGCATAAATATTTTAACGGTATCTGTGATAATAGATTTTTCACATAATTAAACAATTCCTTATTGTACTGTACGGTAAATTTGTAAAAAGTTATCACATCCCTATTGATTACAAAACATGAATAGGAATATTTATATTTTTCATTGATAGGAATATGAATAGAAATATTTATATTCTTCATTGATATGAAATTTTCCTAACATTGAATTTTCACTTAAAGTTAGGCTAGATACGTTCGATAATTTGAAACATTGATATAACCTTTTAATTTTAATATAATTTTGAAATAATTTCTACTCACTTTTACATCTCCAGCCGACCATTCTTTTATGATATCTTCCTCTCCAAAATGTTCTCCACAAACGTGATCTGTTCCCAATATTCTATCCTGTCGTGATATGCTCTTGCGCCACTTATTTAATAAAATGTCATCTTTAGGTGCAAAAAAAAGAGAAAATTTCTCTTTACATGTTGTGTACCCAGTATCACAATTGGTCACAAAACATTTTCTTCCCATCCTGCACTATATTTTCACATGAAAATACTAAATAAACCAAACCTAGCCATTTAACTTCATGAAAACATAGGCCCGCCTCAACCTATCTCTCATTTACTTTCTCTTTCTAACTATATTACATTTTTGGCTCCACTTTTGCAACACAGCTAAGATAGAGAATTGCATAGGCGTGATTCAAATCTTTACCGCCTCTTAAATCACGCTATGCATCACACATCACCTGACCTCCAAAATATGTTTTTTCAGTGTATAACATCCTCTTGACTGAAACGCACATGTTTCTCATGTGCTCATTTTTAACATAAATTCAAATCAAAATTTCAACATCATGACACCTTTGGACACTTCTACATTTATTTTTTGACGGTACGTATCTCATTGTGATATTCATTTGTATCTACTTGATATTTGCAATCAAATCTTAACCTAATTTTCTGATTTTCTTATCAATATTTAATGTTTCCTTATCCCTTTTTTCAATAACTTCAACTATACAAATACAAATTTACTATTTAAATCAACTCTAAGCTGAATTTTAAATTATATTATTAATGTATTTTCAAAACACCAAATTTCATAAATTAGAAGATTGTAATATTGATGTTATTTTCTAGCTGGGCCTCATGATGGAAATATTTCAGAAATCGATAACCAAAAAGTAATTAAATTTCGAAAATAAACGTATGTTTTTTTTTTCAACAATGAAGTTTTCCAACAATGAATTTATTTATTCAATCAACTTGTGGTTTCAACTTCATATTCAAAAAATCTGACGTGAACATCATGTGACTTACTTGTACATCATTACTACTAATTTTGAATTATGTGCTGACAAATCATGATGAATAGGAAAAGTTCAAATTGTATAGGTTGTAAAAGAGACACTTCTGATAAAATGATTATTTCTGATGAGGACAGACTACAAAAATTATAATGATACATTTTTATTGGAAAAAAATGTTTTCCAATTCATTTCATATTTGTTAATTTTCCTTAAAAAATTTACTCTTCCAGAATACTCTATTGTCCGAGCTATACAGAAAACTTTAGTCACAGGATCTCTCAGCAACCAATCACAGACCGAGGAGCCAGAGGGTCTTGTCAGCTTTCGGCAGGTCTCAATAAACTATCTCTCTCGCACTCATAGCTACGCAGCAGACTTTTCTGTCCCACTCATTTTTGATCTTCATTCGCGTGAGGAAAGCATTAAATACCAGTAAATTCGTCTAGCGATTTGCACTTAATTTTCAATATTATCTAATAAACATGCTATGAAAATTTAAGAATGCCCAGAATATATTTTTGCGGCACAATTAAGTTTCTAGAAGTGGAAACTTCGTTCACCCCATATTTAATTTTGCTGATTACGGGTTCCTAAATTGTTGTAGCACAAAAAAACGAGGTAATTTTATCATACAGCTTCAAAATCAATGTACTACATCACTTATTTCCACTACGTTGCTTCAAGGTAACCCTTACTGTGAATCGAACAGATAGATAGATGCTTCTTTATGATTGAAATGTGATAATAGCTTTCTCTTACTTATTGTTCTCTTGGAGCCTGAGGGATTTAGTTGGGCATACTATGATTTCCTACTAATTAATTTATGGAGAAATTGACGATTTGTAGCAGCTCTACCTGTTTATAATGTGATTAATATAGGTCATACTCAGTTCGGCTTGATTTTTTAAGGACAACCGATGAGAACAACCCGCAAACTGAAATGCTACATATAGTTTGAATCTGAAATTTCGAGCTCTTGTATTCACTATTTTCAACTTCTGTTGCATCGGAGCCCTTATGTCGAGTACACTATCTACATCTAATTAATGTGTCATCATAGCTGTTTCTGTAAAATGCGGCATGTGTCTTTCTCCTCGCAATTTCTAAATCTCAAATTTTACTGTCTATCTCGATACATCTAAGAAGGTATTGAACGCGCTTAAGGCCTTGAGCCTCTTGATCTGAAATAAATTGTTCTTTTACTACTCTGGCCTCTGGAGCTAATCCTGGACTCGTTAGCAAAACTTGGGTCTCGTAATATAAATCGGTAATTAACGAGAGCGTCTGATAGTTTCTGCCTGACTTGCTTGGTCTTCTTATCCATGTTGAGATACAAGACTAGGTCTAGCATGCTGTATGGAGCTAGAGATTTCATGTGGTCGAGCAAATGATTTGATATATATGATGTATCTCATTCAACTTCAGCTAGACGATAGCTACATTCCAGATAACGCAGGGCGAAAAGGAGTGGAATAAGACTGGCGTCACACGAACATAATAATTGTTTTCTCATGTTTTCCTTGAATAAATTGGAATGTCATGATCATCAATTCATTATATCTTCGAAATTATTCCAATTCTCCTGACCCTAAAAGCTTTGAGCGGCACTTGCGTGAAATTAAGATGCTACATTTGATAATAACATGAAATCGACAGCTCTTCCTGCTAGTACCAGATTATAAGGACTTCAATCATTTCACAACTAATTAACCTGTATGAATTATATGTGTATTATATTTATAATTATACTAGGTGAGTTTCCATGTATTTTTGGACTTCATTGTGAACTAGTGATTATTTTAAAGTTAGAATTCATGCAAACTTGGCATTAAGGTGAGACATCACTCAGAAATACTAGCTATCTCTGTCTAGTCTAATCTTGTTTTGGAGTAAGTGAGGCTTATGGAAGGTCAGTGATGACGGCGGGATACACACGAATTCAAATTTGACATTTCAGAAGAAAAACATTTTATAGAGAAATTTACTGAAATTAATGCTCGCATACAAAATCATTTTTCAAAGACATAAGTTTTAATAAAATTATTTATAATTGGAATATGAAATTATGATATAAAATTGTCCCAGAATCCACGCAAGAACTAATTTTGATAGTAACATGTTTTAAATAAAAAATTATGAGTTTTTTATTGAATCATAAAGGATAAGGTAAAGTAAAGGATTATCTAATTTTGATGGAAAACTGGTTTCAAATTGAAAATTAAGAATTTCTTATTGAACCGTAAAGTATACAGTACAAGGATTATGTATGTAATATTATATAGAGCAAATGTTCTCCACGACTTTGTTGATTATCATGTCGCCTTAGCGAGCACCATTAAATGTTTTTGCCTGATGATCAGTTATTTCTTTAAAGAAGAATTACTCGATGCTACCTTCAGCCCAAAATGTGCAACTGTAACACCTATTACATTTTCATAGTTGTGTATTGCTATTTGCTCATGACTCTTACCCCATTCCGAAGCACTAGTAGATAGATTTCGAACATATGTTATGTTTTCTACTAGGGGTCCGGCAGGCAGTTTTCGCTTACAAACAAGACCAAAATTTTAAGCTGTTAGTCTATGTTTTCTTTAAAATATTTACCTTGATGCATTCACTAAGAAATTAATACTTGTAATTTATTCGAAGGTGAATATCTCGGGCCTTAGAGCAATGCAGATTCAGATCAAGTATTATTATTTGTAGAATGACAGATCCCAATTATAATTGATGGACATGAATATAATATTTTGTCGCTTTCTTGAGAAATATGATATTGATAACTTGAAATTCTCATCTGAACACATCCATCTATAGTAGTATTTGGGAATCTAAAAGAGATAAGTTTTACAATATTATATTTGAAGATTGATTTTTAATGTATTTATCCAATGAACTTACTGTAACAGATTTGTCAAATATCCTGGAATCCGAATCATTTTTCTTACTAGTGTGACAAGATCGGTAAAACTACACACAGCCAGAAGCAGACATTCAAAATGGTCTTTGTTACTGAAATCAGCCATAGGCTATTTATTCTCTAATGAATAAATACATGATAAAATTAATCTTTGATACTTGTCATGTAATACAAAATTTGGATACTAGATAGCGCCACAGAGCAAATCAACCAGTAAACAGTCATATTCACACTACTAAGAGAAGTAGGAAAGAAATTAAAGAATATTTTCCTAAATTATTATTTTGAAATATGCAGCCGCTGAAACTCTGGAAAATATTGTGAAAAATTGCTCATAATTTTTAGATATAATACATATATTTCTTTTTGTTCATTTGACGTTCCTTTATAACTAAATCTATGATTTGAACAAAAAAAAAATTATTTCTCGAAAACTTGAAATCTCGCGACTCTCAAAAAAATATATTATATCCAAGAAATATTTGGCCATGGAATATAATTACTTTTGTCTTAATTAACCTTGCAGGGAATAAAAAAAGTGTAAATGGACATCGGGGAAGTACCCAAAATATCGAGAATTTTAAGCACAAAATCCAGAGGCCCTTGTCAAAAAACAAAAAAAAATTATTTGAATATATATAATTTTTGAATACAAGATTTTGATTTTCCTCCAATTTCCAATATAAATATCATACTTTTAGAAGTGCACAGAAAGGGTTATAAACGGAATATTAATTAATAAAATTAACAATTTTTGCACAGCACTCTGCAGAATAATGTCATCTATAAGTTTACCAAATTTTTTCCCAGAAAACTGGATAATCTCTGAGAAATTAATATTTTCAGCACTAATTATATTTTTTCTCGAAATTGTCAAGTTCAATTTTAATGAATTTTCATATATGATAACTGCAAGTATAGCGCCTAGTATATATATTTTTTCCAGATAAGTTGTTATCAAAGTCTCTGAGATATAGGATTTGCATGCTAATTTTATACGTTAGCAATAATTTTATACGGATTTATTGCAGACATAATGAAACTTTGACAAATTATCTAATTTTTAATATACACGCCACTAGAAACTTTGTTAATTTATTACAAGAAAGTCTTTATCAAACATATTGCTACAAGATTCATCAATTCAAATTTTGCGCTAAAATAGTTCTTCCGAGTGATGTTTCACCTTAAATGTATTTTTGCACAACCAGGCAAAATTATCAGTTTCTAAGCTGTGACGCTTATGATGATATTTTTTTCAGCCCTAGGGCCATGAAAAGCACTTTATAGCCCTGAAGCTTTTCACGCCGAGTTAACATCAAACAATACATGTTGAGTACAAACACATTACATTTTATTAATATTTAATGTTATGTCACAATTTATACAGTTCTCTATTTGATTACCCCCAGCGCTAATTACATTTTGTGTACTATCAATCTGATCTACACTCTCATAAGATTCGGTAAGTAACACTTTTATGGCAATTTCAATTTTATCATTCACAGAGTCTTCAACGTAGCTCTTAGCAACTTTGGACGATTGCCATCCAGTATGGCGTTTCAAGATTATCACCTCCATTATCAGCAAGTAGCGTTGCTGATGTTCGCTTGATGCAGTGGCCAGTATAAGTGTCAGCTTCAGAAAGTTGCAAAAAATGTGCTATTTTCGCAGGAAATGAGCCAAACGATTTTTTCCCAACTGGTTACGACGAACATTTTCCATTTTCGTAACACAAAAAAAATCTTTGATGGGTAACATGTTTTGATCGCAAGTTGCTTCATTTTCTATGAATTTCTACAAAATTTAAAGAGTTTTATTCATCATTTATTATTGAAAATTTTCTTTCAGTATTTGTTTTTGTTTCTCTTCATTTTATACATAAAACTGATCCTGCATCTTCTATGTCTGAAGTCAATAGCATACACAGCTCTTATCTTCGACATGCTCCTGCCACTCCCAGAATTAAAGCAACCTTTAAAAATGATTGGTAATATTAGAGAACAAAAAAATTGTAGCAAAACAAATTCTTACTTCAATGATTGAATATGTTTTATCTGGCTCTTCTTTTATAAACTTGTTTTTATCTTCTCTACAAAGAATTTAAGATTTCTTAGGTTTGAAGCTATTAGAATTTTTTTTTAAGAACGCAATTAGTTTTGGAAATGTGTTTATCATAATATTCTCATTAACTGCGAGACTTGTCCTTATCATGGAATCATGACTTCATACGGAGGAAGGCTTAAAGGTTTTGTATCTTTTAGAAAAATATGCCAAAAATACACTTCATGTATAATTATTACCAATATTCTTTCTATGGCACCACTTCAAAAACTCTTCATATGCCTTTTCATGTAAAATTTGCGACTTCCTGGCAATAAGTCTTGTACTGCCCTTCTTGCGGCATTTACAATTCATTCTGGTACACTTTTTTCATTATTTTCACTCATCTCTGTCCAAATACTCCGTTCAAATCAGTTCAAATTAATGACATTTGTTATATTTTTCACTTTGTTGTTTCTGATTTTGATTAATTAATGTACCAACTTATTAGAAGTATAGCCGACTGTGCTTCCTTTTTCCATTTGGAACAAACTTTTTGCTTACATTGAAGAAAATATTGAAGAGGGAATGTTTTGGTTCTGCAAAAAACATTATATGTATTGCGGCCGAAATATTTCTGGCCCTCATGGCATTTAAAACACCCTGCTTCGCGTCGGGCTTCCAAACTTTGCTCTTTGGGCCAGAATCTATACTATTTCGCCCTTAATATTTAAATAACTATTATTCATTAAACAATTTAGGATCGAATAAGCGTGGAGAAAGTCATCATTTTAGTCTAATAGATTATTAGAGCTTTTTCAGAACTATTTTTGATTCAGGTTCGATTGTATAATCTGCAATTCAGCTGAACCAAGTTTATCTCTAAAAAGTTACGATTATTTCCGAAATTGTAACGATGGTGAATGAGCTCGATTCAACTTTACTGTAGATAAGCTCAGATTGTACAACCGGGCTTAAGTCTGAATTGATAGGTTAACAAGAGGTGCGTAAAGTTGGCCAACAATTTCAAGCACTAACAAAAAAAACCATATTGTTGCTTAGTGTCTCGTTGGTGCTTCTTAGTGCTTCCAACTTTTCCATAGCAGACTCCTCTATTACGTCATGAATGACGTTCGATTGTTTTCCTGCCAACTTCACGCTAGCTGACACTGTTCAACAGAAATCAATGAACATGATGTCATTGGTTAGTGCTTTGCTAGTGCTTCATAGTGCATCAAAATTTTCCACTCAAAGTACCGTAGTGATGTCACGGATAACCTTCAATTACTTTCCTGCCGAATTTACGCTTGCTGACACTTTTCAACAGAATTTGGTGAAATTGGTGTCATTGGTCAGTGCTTCGTTAGTGCTTCTTAGTGCTTACAAATTTTCCACTCCACGTGCCATAGAGATGTCACGATAACGTTCTATTACTCTTCTCCCAACTCTACGCTAGCTGACACTATTAATTGAAAATTATTGAGCTTAGCAAACAATATGAAGCACTAGCAAAACATACTATATTGTGGGTAAGAGTTTCATTAGTGTTTTGTAGTGCCTTTCAAGAAATTCCAGCCTATAACTAAGTGACACAATAAATAACGGTCTCCTCCTAGTGCATTACGGTACGTGATAAATATATCGAAGAAAAGATGAGTTTCAGTTTGGCATAATTGTTTTGAGCATTGTTCATGCTTTGGAGTGTTGAAGTAATTACAGAACCAAAAACCATGATAACGTCACAAAAAGCTTCCAATTATTCGCATTTGTATGACAGATTCGAGATTTCCATGAATAACGGTTCTAGCTGAGATATTATGCTAACAATTTTCTACATAATCTAATTGGTGTTATAGGTTAATGCTCTATTTATCATCAAATCGCACTATCACATTACTCAGCTGTAAAAGTGTATTAGATTCTGGTAATAGAGTATTCAAAATAATAAATCCAAATTTTTGGAATTAAACGGTGTGCAATATTGGAGGCCAACCTCACTGTTACGGAATAACTTCATCACAGTGACGTCATAAAGACCTTTCAAATACTTCCCTGCTAACTTCACGCTAGCTTACACATTCTAGCAGAAATTGATGAAATTGGTGTCATTGGTTATTGCTCCGTTGGTGCTTCATAGAGCTCCCAATTTTTCCACACCAAGTACCATGGTGACGTCACAAATAACGTTTGATTATTCCCCTGCCAACTTTACGATAAGTGACATTTTCCAGCAGAAAATGATAAACTTGGAGTACATTCCACTAGATGATCGCAATGGTCACGCTCACGACCGCGGTTTTTGCAGTTCCACTAACTCATGGTCGATGTGACTGGTGCTTTAAGTGGAACGATGTGAGTATCCGTTAAATGTCGAATGAATTGACAATTTATAGTTGGGATCGAAAAATAAATCATCAATAAGATAAAACTAACGTGTACCAAAAAGGATATACGAATGGAATGAAACTAATATGCCATTTCCAAATTGACTCTTTGAACACAAAATAACGAATTAGCATTGAGATTTTCATCACTCGTATAAATACCAAAATTTGTGAAACATGCTTGAACTTGCTAAACTATGCACATGGACGAGTAAGTAAAGTATAGAATAATCTTAACAAGTAATTACAAGTTCATTGCGTCGCTATCATACTCACACAATCAATTTGACAAGTTTTGACAGTCTGCGTTTATTATAACACCAATAATAATCATGGTTGAATGTAGATAGAGATTTTTAGATACATGTGCATTGATGCAGAAAAAATTATGCTGTATAACAATGTTTTTTTTGTGTTTATTATTCTTTCAGTTTTTTTTCTGTCTTTTTCAAATGTTGGAAGCAATATTACTAGCAAAAATAGTCGGGGACCAGCCAAGGGGCTACTGAAAACATCAGCGAGGCAGGTGCCCCCTGGACTTCCCGCTAGTGTCGCCACCGTAGTTTGCATCCTTAGTGCTAAAAATAATTTGCTGACTTCAGCAACTGGCTCTATTCGTATTGAGTATAATATGTGAAGTGATGATATTCGAGATTTCAAAGTATTAGACTGGGAGCTAGTGACAGATGGGGCTCTCCGATTTTATACCGCTTGCCTTTGTGAGGGTAGATAATTTACCTCTTGATGAGAGAGATGAAAATGTTATCAAGCGATGCACGCTTTCCGGTCATAGTTCAAATTTCAATCAAAGGTCTAGAAAAAAAGTGGTTTTTTCCGTGATATCATATTGCATGCCTTTGTAATGTTGAATAATTGAAATTAATCTTAAGCCAAGTACTGAAAGGCAAGCGATTCGCAACAGCTCAAGTAGCTCAAAGAATTGCGTGAACTTGTGAGAAAAAATATGAAAAATGCCGTTTCCAAATTGCATGCCAATGGAAAGAATTGAAGTTTTAGTCATAAAATCCTTGTAAAAAAATTGGCAAGCATTCCTCGTTGGCGCAAGGGTTTGAAATTTGGGGGTAATCTTGCATATATTTTGCACCAATTAGCCGTGATTTCAAATTACCTCAAATGGAGCCAAAACTTTATTTTGCAATGAAATAAGTATAAGTTTAGAATAGCATGCATGTTGCTTGAGCCCTTCATATTTTAAATAATAATGAAAGTTGCATAAAAATTCGCAAAATTTTTCTGACTCTATTCTGCCTGCCATTTTGTATTACATCAATAAATGCTGTTTTGAATTAATTTGGGAAATGGCAAGCATGTCTCTCAAGCCGTTCATATTTTAAATGATAATAGAAGCTGCATAAAAAACATGCAAAATTTCTCCGACGTTATTCTGCCTGCCATTTTATATTACATTGATGAATGCTGTTTTAAATTCATTTGGAAAATGGCATGCACGTAACTCTGTCCGATCATTGAGAAACTCTGGAAAAAGTGGCAATAAAAAGTAAGAATATTTCCGTGATTTTATTTTGTATTTCAATAAAGAAATACTTATGCTTCAAGTTAAAATGAAAAAATGTAATGCATATGACATAAGACAAACATTTACAAATGAAAAAAAAATCAAGAAAATATGCCCTACAATCAACAAATTTGTAATTATAGACATGGCAGGAGGTAAATCTTTCATAATAGTGCAGATTATATATTCAACGGTAATATACCGATAGAGAGGTGTATTATCGATATACCGAAGAATTTCACGAATATACTTTTTGTCTTTTGGGTAATTTTTCACGAGACAAATTTGGGGATTCATGATCTGATAATACCCGAGAGCTTTAGCTCGAGGGATATTATCGTTGATTATAAATCTCCAAATTTGCCGAGTAAAAAATTACCAAAAACGAAAAGTATTTGAGTTAAATTCAAGGTATATGCGATAATACACCGAATCTTGAGGTGTATTTGCAAGGATTATTTCACAAACCATAAAATTTATTAATTGTTATATATTTTATTATTTTTTGAAAAGCTACAGTGGTATATCGAGTTAGGAGAAAATATTATCGCGATATACCACGTTACCATGGAAAATCCCTTAATTTCATTGGTTGTTGCTAAGGTGTGTGATATAATCAACGGTAATATACCGATAGAGAGGTGTATTATCGATATACCGAAGAATTTCACGAATATACTTTTTGTCTTTTGGGGAATTTTTCACGAGACAAATTTGGGGATTCATAATCTGATAATACCCGAGAGCTTTAGCTCGAGGGATATTATCGTTGATTATAAATCTCCAAATTTGCCGAGTAAAAAATTATCCAAGACAAAAAGTATTTGAGTTAGATTCAAGGTATATGCGATAATATACCGAATCTTGAGGTGTATTTGCAAGGATTATTTCACAAACCACAAAGTCTATTGATTGTTATATTTTTTATTATTTTTTGAAAAGCTACTGTGGTATATCGAGTTAGGAGAAAATATTATCGCGATATACCACGTTACCATGCAAAATCACTTGATTTCATTGGTTGTTGCTAAGGTGTGTGATATAATCAACGGTAATATACCGATAGAGAGGTGTATTATCGATATACCGAAGAATTTCACGAATATACTTTTTGTCTTTTGGGGAATTTTTCACGAGACAAATTTGGGGATTCATAATCTGATAATACCCGAGAGCTTTAGCTCGAGGGATATTATCGTTGATTATAAATCTCCAAATTTGCCGAGTAAAAAATTATCCAAGACAAAAAGTATTTGAGTTAGATTCAAGGTATATGCGATAATATACCGAATCTTGAGGTGTATTTGCAAGGATTATTTCACAAACCACAAAGTCTATTGATTGTTATATTTTTTATTATTTTTTGAAAAGCTACTGTGGTATATCGAGTTAGGAGAAAATATTATCGCGATATACCACGTTACCATGCAAAATCACTTGATTTCATTGGTTGTTGCTAAGGTGTGTGATATAATCAAAGTAATACAATTGGGCTCATAAACAATACTTTCATACCAGTAAGTTTTCCGTTTGGCATAAATAAGTGAAGAATAGTATGAAAATGAATAGAGTTGAAGGGCATGATTTTTTTCATTGGGGAAAAGTTGAAACATTCTAAGTTAATAATTGTAGGAAGAGTTGAGTTCCAATTTATGATTTATATACTTTTTATAAGAAAGATCCCTGAAGATGACTTCAAAAGTCGAAATGATCATCGTAAATTAATAAAGAAAATCATAAATTGAAACCTAACTCTTCCTACAATTATTAAAGAGCATGATATTGTAAAAACGGCCGACAATGAGGATGATAAGGATAAATCGGACGATGATGGCAGCGACACTTATTCTCAAATAGATGGTGAAACTACTGAAGAGGAACCTGAAATTGACAATAATTATGATGAAGAAATGGAAATTTGAGAAATTATTGTCAATTCAAGATTCCTTTCCATTCCTATTTATTTATATTATGGAACATCCCACTAGCTATTTAAGTATGATTTTTCTGTGATAATAATTTTTTTTTCTGATAATTAGCTTCTTCATTTTTTCATGATGATAATAATATTTTTGGATGATAATAATGATATTCCTACTCTTAAGTTCCAGATGGAGGCAATTTAACTTTCAAAAATATATTTTGTTACAATATTTCATCCAGATAACTTATTCACATTCCGGGCGAAAAGTAAGAGCATAATTATTATGTTTTTCGTTGTTAATATGTGTGATTATTATTTTATTAATAGCAAGATTCAAAAGCTTGATGTTTCACAAATTCAGAAGTTGGGATATCAACTGTACATAGGTGTTTCGTCCTTATTTGGACTTTTTGATATAGTATTACACTAGTGCCTTATTGGTTGCAATTTAATGTTATACCCAGTTAGAGCTAATACTGATATCAATAGGAAAATTTGAAGTTCCCAGTGATTTAAATTGAATATTTTTGCAATTATTGCTATGAAAACGTTATGGATAATTTAAATTGTAGCTCTCTGCAATATTTTGGAAGAGACTCACCTAGGCCATTATTGTTTAAAATAGGTCAAAAAATTTAAATGAATAAACTCGCAAAATAATTCCTATTAGTTTTACTGAATTAATTTACGGGCACTTTTTCTCAATCCTTTTTCCAGAATTCATCAATGATGAGCCTGAGCAACATGCTTGCCATTCTTTGTGTCGTCTAAAAAGAATAATTTTGAGCGAAATACACAATGGCATGCAAAATAAAATGACGGAAATTTCACTTATTTTTTTTGCAACTTCCTCAATGCATGTCTCCATTTTGGGACATCCTGGGGTGCACGCCAATTTCCTCAATAACAATTCATCGAACAAATTACTTATAGTTGAAATGGCATGCAATTTCAAATCACGGCTAATTGGTGCAAAATTTATGCAAGATTCCCCCACATTTCAAACACTTGCGCCAACGGGAAATGCTTGCCAATTTTCTTACAAGGGTTTTATGACTAAAACTTCAATTCTTTCCATTGGCATGCAATTTGGAAACACGGCACTTTACATTTTTTTTTTCACAAGTTCACGCAACCCTTTTAGCCACTTGGGCTGTTGCGAATCGCTTGGCTTTCAGTACATTAGATTAATTTCAATTATTCAAGATCACAAAGGCATGCAATATGATATCACGGAAAAAAACACTCTTTTTTCAGACCTTTAATTGAAATTTGAACTATGACCGGAAAGCGGGCATCGCTCAATAACATTTTCATCTTTTTAATCAGGAGGTAAATTGTCAATCCTCAAAAAGGCAAGCGGTATAAAATCGGAGAACCTCACCTGTCACTAACTCCCAGTCATTATAGGCAGTTAGAGGTTGGAAGGATAATCATATGTCCTTCGTTCATGCCGTCTAGGCATCACTTAGAAGAAAAGTATAAGTGAAAATTCATCACTTGCCAAGTTTCTTTTCAGCTAGTTGATAAGCACAGTTGAAATCAATATGTACTGGTCACCGACACTTCGGAAGAAAACCGTTATTATTGATGATACATTGAAACACGCTGTAATTTTTCTGAGGCAATAATGGAACACTAACTAATTACAAAGTATATCTTGTTAGTGCTTGAAATTGTCCGCTAATTTCAAGTTTAGAACATCATCGAACACTACTTGTGACGCCATCATGACACATGGAATAAGAGATTTGAAGGTACTGAAAAGCAGTAAGGAAGGACATTAAGCTCATCGATTTCTGTTTAAAAGTGTCAGCTGGCGTAAAGTTGGCGAAAAAGTAATTGAACGTCATTTATTACCTCACTTTGACACTTGAAGTGGAAAATTTAGAAGCACCGAATAGCACTAACGAAGTACTAACCAAAGACACCAGGTATAGCAATTTCTGTTGAAAAGTGTCAGTTAGTATGAAGTTGATAGAAAATTTATCAAAAATTCTTCGTGACGTCTCTATGGCACTTGAAGAGGAGAGCTTGAAAGCACTAAAAAAGCACCAACAAAGCACTAATCAATGACATCTAGTTTATTAATACCTGTTGAAAAGTGTGAGCCAGCATAAAGTTGACAGGGGAGTAACTAAACGTTATACGTGACATCACTAAAGCAATTAGAATAGAAAAATTGGAAGCACTAAAAAGCATTAACGAACTTATGACACCAAGGGTACGTTCCACTAGACAACCACAACGCTCATGTCGCCTCAATAATCGTTCCACAAGATGATATTTTGTTCTTGTCGTTCATAATAGATACATCATAGATGACGTCATTGATCTTGACCACTATAAGCTCACAACGACCGCGATTGAAAGGTGGGTGAAACGGTTGTTGCGTTCTTTTCTGTAGAAATCGCCAAGAAGTTCAAATCAAATGAGAAATTGCCTTTCCAATTTATACTTTCGATTCCAAGTTATCAATTGATTCAAGATTTTTCATTCGTCCATATGGCAGATGATTTTGTGGTCCATCATTATCATTTTTTATCATTTAAGAGCGATTAATTTTCACAGGCATATTAGTTTCATTCTATTCGTATATCCTTTTTGGTACACGTTAGTTTAATCTTATTAATGATTTATTTTTCGATCCCAACTATAAATTGTCAATTTATTTGACATTTAACAGACACTCGCATCGTTCCACTTGAAGCACCAGTCACATCGACCATGAGTTAGTGGAACTGCAAAAACCGCGGTCGTGAGCGTGACCGTTGCGATCATCTAGTGGAACCTACTCCAAGCTTATCATTTTCTGCTGGAAAATGTCACTTATCGTAAATTTGGTAGGGGAATAATCAAACGTTATTTGTGACGTCACCAGGTATAGCAATTTCTGTTGAAAAGTGTCAGTTAGTATGAAGTTGATAGAAAATTTATCAAAAATTCTTCGTGACGTCTCTATGGCACTTGAAGAGGAGAGCTTGAAAGCACTAAAAAAGCACCAACAAAGCACTAATCAATGACATCTAGTTTATTAATACCTGTTGAAAAGTGTGAGCCAGCATAAAGTTGACAGGGGAGTAACTAAACGTTATACGTGACATCACTAAAGCAATTAGAATAGAAAAATTGGAAGCACTAAAAAGCATTAACGAACTTATGACACCAAGGGTACGTTCCACTAGACAACCACAACGCTCATGTCGCCTCAATAATCGTTCCACAAGATGATATTTTGTTCTTGTCGTTCATAATAGATACATCATAGATGACGTCATTGATCTTGACCACTATAAGCTCACAACGACCGCGATTGAAAGGTGGGTGAAACGGTTGTTGCGTTCTTTTCTGTAGAAATCGCCAAGAAGTTCAAATCAAATGAGAAATTGCCTTTCCAATTTATACTTTCGATTCCAAGTTATCAATTGATTCAAGATTTTTCATTCGTCCATATGGCAGATGATTTTGTGGTCCATCATTATCATTTTTTATCATTTAAGAGCGATTAATTTTCACAGGCATATTAGTTTCATTCCATTCGTATATCCTTTTTGGTACACGTTAGTTTAATCTTATTAATGATTTATTTTTCGATCCCAACTATAAATTGTCAATTTATTTGACATTTAACAGACACTCGCATCGTTCCACTTGAAGCACCAGTCACATCGACCATGAGTTAGTGGAACTGCAAAAACCGCGGTCGTGAGCGTGACCGTTGCGATCATCTAGTGGAACCTACTCCAAGCTTATCATTTTCTGCTGGAAAATGTCACTTATCGTAAAGTTGGTAGGGGAATAATCAAACGTTATTTGTGACGTCACCATGGTACTTGGTGTGAAAAAATTGGGAGCTCTATGAAGCACCAACGGAGCAATAACCAATGACACCAATTTCATTAATTTCTGCTAAAATATGTAAGCTAGCGTGAAGTAAGCAGGGAAGTATTTGAAAGGTCTTTATGACGTCACTGTGATGAAGTTATTCCGTAACAGTGAAGCTGGCCTCCAATATTGCATACCGTTTAATTCCAAAAATTTGGATTTATTATTTTGAATACTCTATTACTAGAATCTAATACACTTTTACAGCTGAGTAATCTGATAGTGCGATTTCACGATAAATAGAGCATCAACCTATAACACCAATTAGATTATGTAGAGAGCTGTTAGCACTGGAATTGGGCATTTTTGCCTGTTGGGGTATTATTGATGAATAAATAAATAAATAAATAAATGAATAATATCTCAGCTGGAACCGTTATTCATGAAAATTTCGAATCTGTCATACAAATGCGAATAATTGGAAGCTTTTTGTGACGTTATCATGGCTTTCGGTTCTGTAAGTACTTCAACACTCCAAAGCATGAACAATGCTCGAAACAATGATGCCAAACTGAAACTCATCTTTTCTTCGATATATTCATCACGTACTGCAATGCACTAGGAGGAAACCGTTATTTCTTGTGTCACTGAGTAATAGGCTGGAATCTCTTGGAAGGCACTACAAAACACTAATAGTAGAAGATCCGAACCTAAATCGACCTTCACCGAGCTGATAATTGAATGAAACATATTTTATCATGACTTTAGTATATAAGAAAATATATTAAAAATGGGTTTGTTGAAAAAATCCTGGACAGACTATTTTTAATTATTTCTTGAAAAATGATTTTTAATGAAATATTGCAACATCAAGATAATAAGAAAATTTTGTCCTGACTTGAAGTATAAAACGTATAGAATGTGCAGCCGTTGGGTTGTCTATTATTTACCTGAGCAAACTACTGGGTTGTCAGGTATGAACAGGTATGTCGATACCAGTTACTTTCACTTGATTGGATAATAGAAAAAAAATTATATCATCATAAGCGCTGTTTTATTGCGAACACGTTGATATAGGGTTGTCTGCAAAAAATTCGGTCCTGTTAGAGGTTCTCGAATTTTTAAAGATTAAAATTTCAACGCGCGTGGAAATGTGTGAAAGAGAAATCCGAGGTAAGTATTATGTGTAATAATAAAGGACCCAACATCGCAGTCGTCTGTGATGAGACCCTGAATATTAGAAAGTGCGCATGCTCGGTATGTAAACTATGGAGGGTAGAGGTATAGTCTATAAAATTAAGCAGAGGAGGCACGTCATCAAAATTTGTAACTAGATAATGACGTCAGGTAATTACTACGTTTATATGCTATACTAATTTAATCTTTAAAAATATAATGTGGGTTGCATATTTGCAAAAACGTGCGAAGCTAATTTATTTGATCTAGTGAATGATACTCTAACCAAAAAGAACAAAGTAAACACGTGTTGATCGCACTGAAATGTAGAAAACGAATGCATCGAATGAGAATGTAAACGTAGTCAAACTTCATAGTACCAACGTATGATATAGAAATAAACAACAATTATTGTAGATGAATGAAATTTTGTTGGAAACATTAAATTTGAGTATAAAATAATTGTTAATTAAATTAAAATATACTTTTCTTATAGTATGAACAAAATTGCATTTATTTTCTCTGTTTTTCCAGACATAAACATTACGTTGTCATTACGACAGGTTCTTTTCATTTTGTAATGTTTTGATGACGTGCCTCCTCTGCTTAATTTTATAGACTATAGCTCTACTACCCTCCATATAGTAAACAGTGCGCGTTATTTTGGAGCAACTGACATTTGAGTTGCAAAAAAAATCATTAATTAATTGTATAATAATCCAATATATTTTATATAATACTAAAATATAAAACAATATGTCATCAATTAAATAAATAAATGAATATAATATATTGACTTATAATCATAATAATATAGCTATATTAGATAAGTTTTTGTAACTCAAAATATGATAACGAAAATAATAAAAATATCAATTACTTACTTTGAGAGTTTTTTGTTCTTTTTGGAAAAAATCAAAGAGAAACAAAGTGGACAGCCAAAAATTCAAATTAAAGAATAAAAAAAAAAGATAGATTGAACATTTCGTATTACGTTTAAAAATTTTATTACAGGACAGCATAAATACAAAAATAATATTAATGAAAAATAAATTCTAATAAATATTTTCTATTCAATATCTGATATATCAGAAGTATCATTTTGACTCCCGAATTCATCTGATTCCACGCACGTTAAAATTTTGATCTTTAAAATTCGCAAACCCCTAATAGGACCGAATTTTTTGCAGACAACCCTATATCAACGTGTTCGCAATAAAACAGCGCTTATGATGATATAAAATTTTTTCTATTATCCAATCAAGTGAAAGTAACTGGTATCGACATACCTATTCATACCTGACAACCCAGTAGTTCGCTCAGCTAAATAATAGACAGCCCAACGGCTGCACATTCTATACGTTTAATACTTTAAGTCAGGACAAAATTTTCTTATCATCTTGATGTTGCAATATCTCATTAAAAATCATTTTTCAAAAAATAATTAAAAATAGTCTGTCCAGGATTTTTTTAGCAAACCCATTTTTAATATAATTTCTAATATACTAAAGTCATGATAAAATATGTTTCATTCTATTATCAGCTCGGTGAAGGTCGATTTAGGTTCGGATCTTAGACTATAATGAAACTATCACCTACAATATAGTATGTTTTGCTAGTGCTTTATATTGTTAGCTAAGCTCAATAATTTTCAATTAATAGTGTCAGCTAGCGTAGAGTTGGAAGAAGAGTAATAAAACGTTATTCGTGACATCTCTATGGCAGGTGGAGTAGAAAATTTGGAAGCACTAAGAAGCACTAACGAAGCACAAACCAATGACACCAAGTTTCCCAAATTCTGTTGAAAAGTGTCAGCTAGCGTAAAGTTGGCAGGAAAGTGATTGAACGTTATTCGTGACGTCACCACGGTACTTGGAGTGGAAAATTTGGATGCACTATGAAGCACTAACGAAGCACTAACCAATGACACCATTTTCATTAATTTCTGTTAAAAAGTGTCAGCTAGCGTAAAGCTGGCAGAAAAGTGATTGAACGTTATTCATGACGTCACCATGACATTTTCAGTGAAAAATTTGGAAGCACTAAGAAGCACTAACGGAGTACTAACCAACAACATCAAGTTCATTAATTTCTGTTGAAAAGTGTCAGCCAGCGTAAAGTTGGCAGGAAGACAATCGAACGTCATTCATGACGTAATAGAGGAGTCTGCTATGGAAAAGTTGGAAGTACTAAGAAGCACTAACGAAGCACTAACCAACAATATGGTTTTTTTTGTTAGTGCTTGGAATTGTTTGTCAACTTTACGCATCTGTTAACAAGTCATGAAAATTTTCACAACAAATCCATCAAATAATACGCTAGATTCCGAAGAATCATAAACGGTCCTATCAAGAAGGTACTGTTTGGTAAGATGAACATAGAAATCATCATGATATTGTCTCACATTTTACTGTAAATGATTGATATTACAGTTTAGAGTACAATTCTTCACTTGACAATTTGTTGCACGACAAAATCGCTGACTGTCACTTATATTGAATGATGAATTTTTCATCAACTCACGGGGTTCAAACACTCTTTTTCAATAATAAGCCAGCATTCAAATGTCAAACAATTGAGCAACAATGAGTTAACATTCAAATGTCTGATAACTGAACTTCTCGCAGCAATGAGCTAACATTCAAATGTTTGATAACTGAACATCTTGCAACAAGGAGCAAGCATTTGAATGTCTGACAACTATAAATCCTCTAGATTGTTGGTGAATACTAACAAGGATCATAATAACAATAAATTATTGGGAGCTTAAATAAGCATAAGTGTAACCTTATAACTGGAGATATTTTATATTCGTGACATTTCTCCCATCTTATGGTTTGTCGTCCTCGGCGAACACAGTCCCTTTCTTGACAGGATCATGATCTCTGTCACTGCAAATGATCTTCCCTCATTTTGGAACTCCACAGCTTTGCACGATGCTTGCCAGTTTCTCTGCAACTTGGGACTAGTGCCTCTTTTTCTCTGGGAGTTGAGGAGCCACACCATATCGGCTTCCTGGAATCAGGGACTTTTGGTTCACAGATCACATCAAACCTTCTTTCTGCTGCTATTCAGTGATAGGCAGATGTCTCCGTACGTTCACGCTTATTCTTTTGAACAGGTACCACCTTTGCATTTTGCCATGTTATTGAGTTTTGGGTCCATTGCTTGATCCACAGTGTAAACAAGCCTTGAAGTACCATTCGACGCCTTCTTGACAGCAAAGTTGAAACGTTTAGGAACTTTCTTCATGATTCCTAAATATCTACTGTTGTCATATTCATGCATCTGCCTTATGATTTATCTTCTGAGCCTTCTCGCCACTATCAACTTCTCCATCAGTATCTTCTTATCGACAGTATGAAACCTGTTCTTTATTCTTTGAGAATTCCATTGTACTAAGTAGCCCTTGACAATGGAATATACAGCTGACGTTTGTCGATAATTTGGGCTCTGACCACTTTTTTCTTTTTTTTTCCACTCTGCGATCGACTTCAGAACGAAATCATTGAGCTGTGCGCGTTATGATTCTCATGAGTTTCGAGATTCATGTTCTGAGACATTTGATTCTTCGATCGAAATCACCTGTTCTACACGAGATGAGACCTGAGAATCTCTTGGAGCAACATAATCCTCCATTTCTATTATTTGCACTTAGAAATCGATGACGTTGGGGATCCTGATGAAAGAATCAAACGTTAGTTTTCCGTTATCAAAACGTTCTTGCTTAAATTAAGAAATCGGCAATAACTTCCCTTGGCGTAGACATCGAAACATTTTTCCATCGCAGAACTACACTGTTATCATTAATACTAAGGCTGTACAGTTTTCTGATGACAATCAAGTTCATTTTAGTTTCCTCATCATATTCAACTTGTTTCATTTGATGCTTCACTTCAGTAAGCTCTTTGTCTATCTCCCGGAGTTTAATTTTCTCGAACCCTGTTGTCATCTCATACGTCAATTCTCTGATTTTCTTAATACATTTAGCTACTGCTGCTCTCACTGCTTGCATCTTTTTTACTACGATTTCTCTCACTGATTCAGTTACTGTCATCCTCACACCTTCTGCAGATTCGTTCATCTTTTTCAAGCACTGCATTTGATTTGCTTCGACTGTTTACATATCTATTGTAAATTCGGTCATCCTCCCATCCATATGCTGCATTTACTTCACTACATAGCCTGTTTCTGTTTAGCTATGGCTATCTTCATATTATTTTTAGATTCGGCTATCTTCTTTTTCATAGAAGCTGCCGACGCCATGATGAAATCTATCATGATTTTGAGTTTACATGCTGGTGGCCATGCTTCTTATTATGAGCATTTACCACAGTTTAAATACAATTTTCAATCACTTCACAGCACTGCAACCAGATACCACTTTTTACTGTTATCTGAATTACGCAACTTAATTTTTTGAGATCCCACTTCTGACACCAATTTGTCATTAATTTGATTGTGAATAAATAAAACTACGGGTTACAGTACCTACAATTTTTCTCTCAAACTCGTCACACAATAATAAAATCACTTACTGTCAGTTTTATTGAATGATGATCCTTCCACAAGTTTACGAGCTTCATATACTCTCTTTGATGAGCCAGCATTTCAATGTCTGACAACTGGACAGCTTGAAGTCCTTAGCTTGTATTCAGATGTCTGACAATTGAACATTATCTAGATTGTTGGTGAATGCTAACTAGGATTATAATTGCAATAAATTATTGAATAAATAAGAAGTTCATATAAAAATCAGTGTGAATTGATATTTTATATTTATTACGATATTATTCCAACTTTTCACTATGTGATTTAAGTAAGATTTCAAAACATTGAATGATTAGTGAATAGCAATTGAACAAACTTAAAGACTTATCAAACTCTTCAACTGTAAGAGAATCATGATCACAATATTCTCTCGACAATTTAGGAACCTGATCTGATAGAAATAAATATATTTATCTTAACCAGTATTAGAACTCGTCAATTATATTTTTATTGACAACTTTTTCCCATATTGTAGTTATGTTAACGTATTCCAAGTGAAAACTTTGCAAATTCATACATAATGATGAAAATATTATGATGTATTCAGAACTTACTGTTCATCTGAAACGTAAAATAACAGATGCAAGGAATGAAATAATTTAATTCATAAATGAAGTCCTTTTTTCTCATATTTATCACAAATTTTATATTTTGGTCGTTCCAATATTATGTGCCGCGTTAATTGATCTGCTAAACAGATAAAACGTGAGTAATGATGCATTCGATATTTAAAAAAGAATCTTAAATCACTCACACAATTCAGTTTGGTTACATTTGTAGGTTATGTTCCCCGAGAATAAAAGTTCCCAGAATTGTGGCATTGAATGAATTATTTTAGAATTGAATTCCACTCGTTATTCCACCGTTCCCTTCAAATAAATCGTGGAATGATTCCTCTCTTTATGTTTGAGAATAACAACTACCACAACTAATTTTTGAGCCTCTCATGGATAGCAGCACATACTTTGACAGTATTCAGACTGTTCAAAATTCAATTCAGCTGATCTTTGAGTAGGTTCTAGGGGAAGAATGAACTTATTTTTGAGAAATGTACCATCTGGAAGGATACGTGAAATCTCCTAATAGAGATCAATTAACCTGACAATGAAATGTAAATATGACTAATAGACCAAATTGTTGATCTCAGCGATAAATTAGGTCTACCTCACTGCATTATGCAAAAATAGAAACACGAAGTCAAGCAAAGTGGGATGTGATACAAAAATAAAAATATTCTTCTAGTCTCAAATTAATGATTGATATGACTATGATTGTTCAAATTCACAAAATACTATTTTTAATCGACATCTGTGGTTCTCCCAACAAATAAGGAGCATTCAGTCCAAACCATAAGTGCACTGTGAAATTTTTGACAAAATTTTGATGAATTTGTTATCCAAACAGATTACAAATATAAGTTATTAGGAAAAATTGCTGTACTTGACGAGTTTTATTACAGGTTGAAATTATTCTACTTATTTCTGTATATGTATATTGTTGAATATAGGAAGCCAAACATCAACCATAAGTATAGTTAATATTATTTGGATCTTCAAGTATTTCAATTGCTTCTCTGACCAATCCATCATAAATCCATGAGCAACTTGCGATGTGAATTTGAAACGAACTAATGACGGTAGACTCCAGCATACTATCCATAGAAAGCCTGCACACACAGACCAATATATTCATTATTCACATCTTCCAAAAAATATGGAACAATTAAATGCTTGTCTTGAAGCTTAGAGGGATAATGATATCTGTCATCCGGATGAATTTGATGATGGAATTTATAATCTAGAAGTTATTTCCTAGAAAAATGGTTTCAGTTTTAATTGCATTGAAAAGGTTCTTCGGCCAAAGTCGACCAATGCTACTGTTGAGGGTATTAGCGAAAGTAAGAATCATGTCCTCTCACCTTATATAAGTAATTTTCCGAAGATCGAAAGGATCTTATCCAGATATAATTTTAAAGTTTCTTTTGCTATTGAAAATTGAGCAGTTTATGAGACCTTTGAAGGACGGAACTCTCTCACAATCTTCAGGTATCTATAATATTCCTTGTAACAGTGGGAAGGTCTACGTCGGACATACGGGCAGAACTGTGAACACACGCATTATTGAACATAGAAGATGCATAAGACTCAATCATCCCAATGAATCCTCTGTTGCTGATCATGCTATTGAATTTTTGCATGTCACCAAATTCGAAGAAACAAGAATAATCGCTGGATGTTTCTCGATTCATGGTAGATTGGTCAGAGGAGCAATTGAGATACTTGAAGATCCAAATAATTCTAACCATATTGATTATTATGAGTCAGCTGATGTTTGGTTTTCTATGATTAATAATACACATATACAATGATTATGTATCATCAGGTGTTGATCTGTATATATTTCAAATTATGAAATACACTGAAGACTTGTAGACGATGCAGTTGTCAGCCAAACCAATAAAAAGGAGTAGCGCCACGTTGTCCTGCCGAAATGTATGGATTTTGTGATTTGAAATGTGTGCGGAGCTGCAACGGATGAGACACATTCCTTTGTTTGAGGATTTTTCCATGGATTTTCCTCAAGCCTTGAATGAATGGCAAAGGATTTTCAATCTTTCTGTTCTGAATGTGATCTCCACGTTATAACATCTAGTATTCTGTTTATTTTTAGTATCCACTTACTTGCCTAATTATGATAAGCTATTTAAACTTAGACCTATGTTAAATATATTGTTATAAACATTTATGAGATCATACAGACTAGCCAAGAACCAATCTATAGATGAGTCTATGATAAAGTTTAAGGGACAGAGCTCCTCACGTCAATTCATGCCTTTTAAACCGATAAAGAGAGGCTATGAAGTTTGAATTAGAGCCAATGAAAGTGGATTCGTCAGCCAATTTTAAATTTATACTGGGAAAGTTAGATATATCACCAAAAAAAGTTTGGTAACAAGAGTAGTAAGAGATTTGACACAAGATTTGGTTGGCAACAGTCATCATGTTTATTTTGATAATTTTTTCAATTCAATAGAATTACAAAAATATCTCCAAACTTATTCTATCTATGCTTTTAGTACTGCCAGAAAGGAAAGGAAGGGCTTATCAAACGATATGAAACTGGATAATCAGTTGAAGAAGGGTCAGTCGGATTGGAGAGTCAGTAAAGATAGTATAGCTTTCATCAAGTGGATGGATCGCAAACCCGTGCTTTTTATTAGCAACGATCCGACACTTGTGGGAACTGCTAACCGAAAAAAAGAGGATGGTTCTTCTGAATGAGTTCCATGCCCTAAATTAGTGAGAGAATATAATGCCGATATGGGCTTTGTCGATAAGATGGATATGCTGAAATTCATATACGAAATCGATCGTAAATCAAAGAAATGGTGGCAACGAATTCTCTGGTAATTTGTAGACGTATCGTTAGTTAACTCATTTATAATTTTTAAGACCAGATCAAAAAGTCAAACTCTAAATCTGAAAATGTTCAGGCTGTCGGTGGTAAATGGTCCCATTGGGGCAAGTCCAAACCTCCCTAAAAAAGGGAGACGAAGCACTAACGCATCTCCACTTAGTCACTTCAAGCCCACAGTTCCTCTAGAAGTTCGCTTCGACAAATGTGCTCACATGCCCGTACATCACAGCCCCGTAGATGTGCACAGTGCAGTATCCGATAAACCACACAAATCAACGTGGAACTGCTCAACCTGCAAAGTGGGATTCTGTCTTGATGACAAAAATAATTGTCTTCAAATGTGCCATATAAAATGGAAAATTCCTTTAATGTTGTAGTTTTATTCCATTTGTCTGATGTACCAATACATGAGACACGTCCTGAAACCTGGAATGTGGATGAATTTTGTTTTATGCAGCTGTAATTATACCAAACAAATCAAAGGATTTTTAGGCTTACTCGGTTATTACCGTCAATTCATTAAAATTTTTGCAAAAATCATGAAATTTTTAACAAAATGTCTAAAGAAGAATGCAGAAATTAATATCAAGAACCCCGAATATGTTGAATGTTTTAATACGTGTGAAAGCTTGCTTATTAATGAACCGATATTACAGTACCCAGATTTTTCTAAACCTTTTGTTCTTACTACAGACGCAAGCAATTATGCTACAGGAGCAATTTTATCGCAAGGACCGATAAGCACAGACTTACCGATCGCTTATGCGAGTAGAACTTTAAATGACTCGGAACAAAACTACTCAACCATAGAAAAAGAGCTTCTTGCTATAGTTTGGGCTACGAAATACTTCCGGCCATACCTTTTCGGACTAAAATTCAAAATTGTGACAGATCACAAACCATTACAGTGGTTGTTTTCGTTAAAAGAACCGAATTCAAAATTAATGCGCTAGCGTCTTAATTTGGAAGAATACGACTATGAAATCACTTACAAGAAAGGTACTTTGGATAAAAATGCTGACTCACTTTCTAGAATCAAATTAAATATAAATTCTGATGATTCCGGAACTCAAAACTTTTTCGAATTTATTCAAAATTTAAATGAGAGTTTTCAACCGAATCAAGATTCTCAGTCAATGATATTAGCACACGACGACTCGAGTGACTCAGACAATACAATTTATTCCAATCATGAAAATCCTATAATTGGCATACCAATTAGCGAATCACCTGTGAAAGTAAGAAAAAATCAAGTGATTATTACAGAGGTAATACATTCGCCCTCTCAACTAAAAAACACTAAGCTACATTTAGATAAAATGCGAATTAATGTACAACTCTCACAAGACAATTTTGAAAGCGACGCTCTAAATTTTATAGAAGATTATATTGTACCTAGGGTAAAATATTATTTATTTTTTGAACAACCAGTATATGGAAGATTTAGTTGTGTATTACAAAAACATTTCAAAAATTTTGAGATAAATTTCACAAGATGCAATAATAAATTGATAGACATTGAAAAAGAAGATAACATTACAGACTCGATTAGGAACTATCACGAAGGAAAGATCAATCATCGTGGTATTCATGGAACACATAACCAAATTAAAAATTTGTATTATTGGACCAATTAACTAAGAATAATCACTGAATATGTAACAATTCCCCTCATTTACCTTATTATTTATCTGGGAATTGTTAAATATTATTACCAACTTTTTTGTTCAACAAAATTTATTATTTTCTAGTAAATGGTTATTTCTAAATTTATGTCATAATACGGAGGCGTTATTTGATTTGAATAATAAAAAACTGAATATTTTTAACAATATTAAATAAAATTAGAAAATTATAATACAACAATAGCAATGATTAAAAATAATTACGCAATTAATACTTGAACATGAATAATTGAAATATAAATTTTGAATATGAAACACAATAATAAAACATTCCTACCTTAAACAAATGAAGCTTTTTGGGATCGAAGTCTTTCTCTTTATTTTACATCAAAGTTAATATAATATTTAATTACGGGCCTTGATATTATTCTGCTGAACTATAATAGAACAAATCTTGAAACTTTTGGCTAAAATAAAATTATTATCAACTTTTCTTTGGAAGTAACTACTTTTAAACTTTAATACTTCAAGACCAATTGAAGACTCATTGAAGACTACTCCCAGCCTCCCTCAGCGGAAGCGCGAAACCTATTTCTTCCGATTTTTGCTGACAAACATAATTTCTATCGTATCAAGTACAATTCTGATCAAAATTTACTTGAACATTATTCTCGAAACTTCTAATTCATTGCATTCCTTCCCCCTTAGGAAAAGAGTTTTTCAAAGAGAAATTCTTGACTTAAAAAAAAAAAAATCATATTAGAAAGACTTCTCCCATTACATTAATCATAACAAAAAAAAAAAGAAAATTCTTACATAATAATAAATTCAATGAATCAATGGGGAACAGAATGTTTTTCTTTGTTTTCCACACAATTTCATAAATCAATTCTTCCACCAATTGTTTATTTATTTACTTACTGTTTTCGCTATCACCTTGCTTAATTTTTCTAAGTTTCATATAAACTTAACTTTATTACTTATCACTGATGATGGTTGGTTTTACAGCGTTTGTTAACTTGGTATAAACTGCAATAAACGGTCGATGCGGGATCACTTTGGGACGCCGCCCTCCAAAGTGAGTTGACCAAAGTTGACTAGTTCAGCATACGATGGAATGTATGTTGACTGATTGGTGGTTCTAGTTCATAGTGTGGTTTACTTTGTGGTAGTTGGTGATTAAAAATTGCCATTTTCTGTTCGTTTGTTCTCCCCATGATTTCGTTGGCATAATTTTTTATGAAACAAACAATTCAACATTTATATAAAAAGAATAATGAAATAAACTTTATAATAACTAATATATATTATTTTTGAGCATGTTTATTATTATTTACATGGTTTCAGAAAGAGTAACCGTATAAAGTATCTATTCAGAATCTTTCCTTATAAAAACAAATTATTCTGCCCAAATGATTTGATTTGGATCAATTTCTGCTGAAACATACTAATTTTGTAGGGTAATATTGACTGTCGCCTGTACAATCTCATTACTTCAATATCTCTTTGGTCTAAATTTTTCTAGGAAGAACCCAAGGCTCATCCTTTACAGGTCCTCTACTTCTTGTTTGATATCTATAGCTGCTTGAACTACTGGTTTGTGGTTCTAAATTTCTTGTTCTTCATCTATTCGAATTTCGGGTATTGCCCGTATCAATTCATCCTGTTCTTCATCTGCATTTTCGACGATTATATTTTGTTCTTCGTGTTCTCTTTCTTCATCTTCTTTTCCTGAATCAAAATTTAAATCTTCGGGTGTAGTAAACAACAAAAATGGTTGTTGATTTTCAGTTTCTTCATCCTCAAAGAATTCATTTTCAACTTCTGTATTTTTATCATCCTCTTCTTTTTGATTAGCATTATCACAATAATCTTTATTAAATTCATAATATCTTTTTAATCTATTCGCATGAACGGTGTGCTCTTTCTTGCCCTCAAGCTGTTTTATTTTATAAGTTACTGGTCCAGGTTTTTCTTTAATACGATAAGGACCTTCCCAAGGTTTGGTTAATTTCTTAGATAAACCAGTTTTTATTGCTGGATTATGTAAATAAACTAAATCTCCAATATTAAATTCTGTTGGTTCACTACGTTTATTATATTGCTTTTCTCTTACATCAGCAGCTTTTTCCAAATTTCGTCTAACAATTTTAAATGCCGAATTTAATCTTGCTAACAATTCGGATGTATAATTTGTATCATAATCATATTTTAATTGAACAGGTTTCAAAATTTCTTCATAAGGTAGTTCCATGTCTCTACCATGCATTAAAAAGAATGGTGTATCTTTTGTTGATGAATGCACAGTTACTCGGTACGCCATTAAAATGTATGGAATCCATTCATCCCAATCTTTTTGTGATGATGATATGTAATGTGATAAAATATCTTTAAAAACTCGATGTGATCTTTCAATCAATCCATTACTCATAGGGTGATAAGGTGTTGTTTGAATTTTCTACTGTATTGATAATAATTCTACTTAAAGCATCAGCATTATTATGCTTTTTCCCTGGTTTATGTATGACTTCAAAATCATATTCTGATAATAATATTGACCATCGAATTAATCTTGACATTGGTTTTTGTAATGATAATAGCCATTTTAAAGGTCTATGATCTGTTATTACAGTGAACTTTCGTCCATATAAATAACAATTAAAATGTTTAATACCCCATACTACAGCTAGACATTCTTTTTCGGTAGCTGTATAATTTTTTTCTGCGTTATTTAATTGACGACTTGCATAAGCAATTGGTTTTTCTGTATCTCCAAATTTTTGACTCAAAATAGCACTAACAGCGTAACCAGAAGCATCAGTTGAAAGAATAAATGGTTTTGAAAAATCTGGATATATTAATACAGGATAATGACAAAGTTTATCTTTTAAATATTCAAATGCTTTTTGTTGACTATCTGTCCAAATAAATTTTGTACTTTTCTTTGTTAATTCTGTCAATGGAATTGCCTCTTTTGAAAAATCAGGAATAAATTTTCTATAAAATCCAACTAATCCAATAAATGCTCTGATTTCTTTTACGCTGGTTGGCACAGGATACGCTTTTACTACTTCAATTTTTTCTGAATCAGGCTCAACCCCTTCTGATGAAATTGTATGTCCTAAATAATTAGTTTTTTCTGTTACAAATTTACATTTTGACGGTTTTAATTTTGAATTAGCATCTTTCAATCTCTCAAATATTTCTTCTAATCTTTGTAAATGTTCTTCAAATGTTTTACTGAATACAATAATATCATCTAAATATACCAAACATTTTTCTCCGGTTATTCCTGACATAATTGAATACATAAGTCTTTGAAATGTACTTGGGGCATTAGCCAAACCAAATGGCATTCGTACACATTCATAATGTCCATCAGGTGTTGAAAAAGCTGTTTTCTCACGGTCATCAGGATGAACTTCTACTTGCCAATAGCCGCTCGCTAAGTCCAATGTTGTAAATAATTTAGCGTTTCCTAACTGATCAATAGTCTCTTGTAAATTTGGTAAGGAAAAATAATCCCTTTTTGTGACAGAATTAAGTTCTCTATAGTCAATACAAACTCTAATTTTATTTTCGCCTTCTGCTGCTTTCTTGGCAACCATAATAACTGGAGCTGACCAAGGTGATGATGATTCTTTTATAACTCCTTGCTCTAACATTTCATTTATTTGTTTCTTAAGTTCTTGCCGTTGACTGTATGGTATACGATAGGGTTGTTTTGTAATTGGTGGTATATTTTCTGTAATTATACGATGATTAACTTCATGTGTACATCCTAATTGACTTCCTTTTTCCATAAATATATCTTGATATTTTCGTATCAACTTTTTCAATTTTTCTTGTTCAATTTTATTTAAATGATCTAAATTTATTTGAGGTATTAATTCTTCATCTGTTATTTGTTCAATAACATTTATTTTGCTTTTTCCTGTATCTTGTTTTGAAATTTCGATGACTTCACTATACCCAACCACTGTATTTTTGGGGATTTGAATTGTCTGATTAGACACATTTAAAATACAAACATTTATTTCTGGTAATGCTTTGCTCACTGTTCTAGCCACTTGAATTCCATATTTAGTTATTTCAACCGGTTCTACTGTAATATTGTTCCTGGGATCTTAAATTTCTTGAATACCCAAACATATGAACTGACAACGTGGAGGAATATCAATATGATGTTTAATTCGAACAGGGTAGCGGCCAACTATCCTGTCAAGATCATCTTGCACTCTGGGCCCTTGAGGAGATGACGATTGATTGGTCCATCCAAGAGGTCGTTCCTCTCTTTTTTCTTCCTCCTTTTCTGTAACTGCCTTTATTCCATTTTCTCCTTTCGTTATTTTATTTTGGATACTTTCTCCGTTTTGTTCTAGAACTTTTCTATATTTTTTCCCATGAGATAATTTATTTTTATTGATCTTATGTTCTTCACTTCCAACACACTCATAGTTCTGCTCCTCTAATTTGTTTTCTTTCTTATTTTCTACTGACAATTGCGTCAATCGATTCTTGTTATTTTCTTCTGGTTTGAATTTATATATTAAAATTTCTATTTCAGTATTTTCAAATACTTTTCCCATGAGCTTTCTTACTTGCGACCAATTCAACTTATCTAATCCTGATCCAAGTCGAGGCATTGCTAGCTTCCTAACATTATTCCTCAAACAATGTTCTTTGAGTTCGTGCAATGTTTTCTCAAGATCAGATAATTTTGGTTTCTGATAATGAAACTCTTTGGTAATTAAATAATAAATAAATCTTTTATGATTTCGTTCTTGCATTTTTAAATACAAAATTTTTCCTACTTTTGGCTTTCTTGATTTCAGAAAGTTTACATTATTAAACTTCTTTCTAAACACTGCAGCTATTCCTCTGCCCATTCTAAGGTTCTTTGAAACACAGTGAACTAAGGAATAATCTGCTGATGCAGAAAACAAATCTCCATCAATCTCTTTTATTAATGGATTTATACTGGTCTTTGCTTCTTGAGTTTTCGCACATTTTATTTCACTTTGATTTACTTCATTTCTATTTCTGCATCTTTTTTCAATACTTTTAGCAACTACTAAAGTCGATACTTCTTCGTCTTGTGAGTCTTCATCTTTTTCAGATAAATATTCTTGCGAGTCTTCAAAATAATTTTCCAAAAGAATATTTAATCCTTGTAGATTCATATGACCATTCGAGAAATTTATAATGGCCTCAAAGGATTGTAGAAAATCACGACCGAATAATCCGTCAGTTTGAAGCGGTAATGAATTATCACAAATCACGCATTCGAACGGAAAACTTTTGTTACCCATAATAAAAGGTACAGTCGCTTTTCCTAATACTTCCAATTTTAATCCACTTATTCCTCGTAAATTTAGATCATTATCTAGTTCAACTTCAATTCCCCTAATTCTCCGAATTATTTTTTCTTTAACAATAGAAACTGCAGCACCCGTATCAATTAACATTTTATAATTTTGATTATTTACTTTAACATATACGAAGCAAAACAAATTAAAATTATTACTAATATTAGGCAACAAAACATCATAAAATTTCGGATACTTTTCTTTATTTATTGTCCGCCGTTTCGGGGAACAACCGACGGATCTTTTGAGTTTAAATTATTCGTTCTAGAAAAATGATTCTTATCTTGATTAAATCTTCTATTAACATTCTGATTTTGATTTTGATATTGAATATCCAATGTACAATTTTTACTAATATGTCCGGGTTTATTACATTTATAACAAATAATCGTCTGTTTACCTCTATTATAATCAACAAATTGATCTTTATTAAATTTTTTATAATTCATATCTACTTGACGCTGAGCTGGAAATGTTTCTTTAGAGTGAGAACTTCTTAATATACTCAAATTAATTTCAGCTTTCATATATATATATATATATAGTGGCTTAAACACCCCATGTGGGGTTGCGCCGCTCCTACTGAAGCTCTCTAGATCCTTTATTTGAGGGGGATCAGTCCTTATCGCCTTGTTCTAAATATTCTGACATATTTCTCTCCATGTCTTCCTAATTTCTGTTTTCTCCTTCCATTTCTTTATTCCTGCTTTACTCAGATCTGCTTCTACTTCTTGTAGCCTTAGCTTTCATAGCTAATTCAATTACTTCATCAAATTTAATATCTGAATTTTTTGAAATGTCCATAATAATTAATTTTGTGAGACATGTGAGAAAAATATTATATATAATTTTAGAAATAAATTATTGAAATTGAAAGAAGAAACTTTTGGCAAGCCTGTAATATTTGAAAACTTCAATATAGACTTGAACAAGACACAAATCCAAAAATTAGTCATCGAGCTCAACAGCATACAAGATTTAAAATTTCCTATCAACAAATATGAAGACATAGAAGAAAAAATCAACATTAATGACACCAATTATTCAGTTATAATATTGTACATCATTCTTATAATTCTTGGCGTTATCATGTTCACAGTTTATCTCAGGAAAAAGTTTATTCAACGTAGACTAATCCAACGAGGACAACAGGACCAAAATCAATCAATCCCTATGCAAGAGCTGAAACTTCCCGGCGATGCCCAGTTCTAAGGAGAGAGGAGTTATAGTAACAACTTTCCGGCAATTCTTGATGACACCATGGTTTCCACATTTCTGCGAGATCAAAGTCCAAACACGTGTAAGCGTGTAAGGTGTCAACCTTATGAACTTTGTAAAACATATTAGTTAGTCACATTTTGTATCTTAAGTAGTTAACATCTAATATAGTTGTTAATAAATTCTGAATCTGTACTTGTGCTAAAATAATTAGTTTTTTCAAAGTCAACGAATAATCGTTAACTTAACTTACATATACTTATATCTGTTTGTTCTTATGAAGGATCATCACTGTGACATTTTATTCCGGTTTTTCAAGTTCGCCTTGGTTTTGGAGGTATTCTGCTACAAAAGAACGATTCAAATTACAGAACATTTTCCATTGAGGAATACAATGTAAGAATGAACCAAAATTTTTTCTTAAACAAGCAAGGCAACGGTACTAGAAATTATACAAATTGTATATCAATATCTTATTCATTCTAGTGACATTCAAAATCACTCATCATCATAGTTGACACTTGAGACTCTTTGCAGCTTGCTTTGAAACAAATTCAAGCCAAACAATTCAAAAATTCCAACATGAAATCACTTGATTACAAATCTCTAATAGTTCCATAGGACCGCGTATAGATGGCAAAAGAATGATATGATAAATTCAAATTATATTTTCGTTTCGCTGGCCTTTTTTAATGCAGACTGCTGTGATCGATTATCCAACCAATTCTAAACTGATATAGATGTCAAAAATATAAATAATTGGAAATTCCTTTCTATTATTTGGAAATCATCACAACTGCAAAGCTCATAAATATTATTCACTGTACTAGTGTTCAGATTTACGTACTTAATATGATAGTTCTTATAAAATTGACAAAATGGTTTTGAAATTGACCTGTTGGTGGTGACATTTTTCAAAAATTCCCCAGAAATTTCATTATGAAAAATAAAAATCAATAGGTAGGGGCACATTGATCAACGCAAATTCCCGCACACACATCTGTATGAAAGTATCTAAGTGTGACGGTCATGCAAGCTTAGTGCTTTTCTCCCATCCCAAAAAGTGCTCAACGTTTCTAAAGAAGTTTTCACTTCAAAAACTGGGAGGGAGATCAGGAGAACAGTCCTGCCTTGTTCGAAGTATGACCTAAAATATTTAACAATTGACCATGAATTCACAGGCAAATTACAAGAAATTTATTAGAGATTGAATTTGGATGAATTCTGAGCAAAAATTGAACCGAAAAAAGAGTCACAACCTTTCAGAAGGCGGTCACTGAATGTCAAAGTAACCTTAAGTGAAAAACTGGAAGCTAGATACTTGAAAAAAAAACTGGAAATTATGTAGGTATACAAAATGGGCATTACATTATCAAACTGATACACATCAAATAATTAGAAATTTGAATAAATAAGATGAAATTTAATGAAACTAATATTCCAGTCAAAGCCGCAAGTGACACTAGGAGCTGAATTTGAAGTATCTGAGGCTTAAATAGGCAAAAACGACAATAGTGCTACAAGTGTCCGGTCAAGAGCACTGAGTATCTGTGTTATCCGAAATACTCTACTGACAAACTGGTAGCAGAGAAAAAAACTGCTACAATATTCAATCACAAATGATATTTGAGCTAACTCAATTTCTAGGTGTCATTCTGACTGGCATCTTGTCTTACGACTGTATGAAAAATGTGTATTCATTCTATTGGCATATCTTGTTGCCCGCCTAAACTGTTAAGAGACTTACAACGAAACTACGCCGGCTGGCTCTAACCTTGCAATGAAGAAACTCATGAATTATAGAACCGAATAATTTTCGCATTGTCTTGGTATATTCATCAACCCCTTGTTTTGTTTGGTATTTTGTTGCACCTAATTGATGATCCATAAATTGCCTCAGTTTGAGCGAATGAGTGAGCGATGCAGAAAGCAAACTTCAATATGAAATGAGTATGATCATAACTAATTTTGCATATGGCTGTCATATCAGTCTACGTACTGAAAAATGAAAGCATACGACATCTTTTGCATGTATCAAGGCCTATTTTAATCTCTAACATTTGTCGAAGTTTCTCTGTCCACGCGTAATGCTGTCAGAGTGAAAATCTGACCAGCATGAGAATCTGCGCTGTTAGTTTCACACTAGCAAGTTATCAAAAATAGCTTAAGTTCCTGTTTGTTAGGCCAGCTCATTGAATGCACTTTCTGGCTCACCGTAAGATCCAATGCAGCATTTATTTTCTTGAATCTCTGCACGATACTTTCCGAATGTTGTAGATCAATGATAAAAAGCGATTAACGAGAGTTGAGAATAAATCAGAATCTAGAAATGTTCACGGCATAAATGTATTAAGTGACTCGTTTCTCACATACAAGAAAAATTGATGGCTTTCTTTGCTAATCTAAGTTAAATTCATCTGATTTTGTTCTCTACTTTTTTCATTTAATTCTGTATATTTATTTTAATTTTTTGTAGTTCGACTCTCTATTAACAAGTCTCCATTGGAAAAAATCTGACGTGGACATCACGTGATTTACTTGTACAACATTGGATATATATGATCGAACACAACATCTCATCATTCCACGGCTCGTCGGTTGCTATGGAAACAGTATGTCATCATTTTTATGTCACAACATTCCTATATACTGATTTTCAGGATTCTACGGCTAACGGTTCTGGATTTATGCTATAAAAGTGCTTGATACAAAATCTCAATATTCTGCGACTGATTATTTTAAATTTATGAGAAAAATTCGAAAAGTCTGTGATATGAAGTGCACTTCCGGCTTGGTCGATTCATACAAAAATATTAGGGAACTATTCTGATATCATACCAAGTTCAAATACTGAATTTCAGTATCTTACGGCTGATAGTTCTGGATTTATGCGGAAAATTCAAAAAAATTTTCGTGTAAAGTGCACTTCCGGTACAGGCTATTGCAACCATAATGCGAGATGTAAATCAACACTCTATATTAGTCCTAAATATCAAATTTCAACATTATACGTTCAACCAGTTTTGAGATTTGCGAGTTACGCACGCACGCACGAACGCACGCACACACGTACGAACGCACGAACATACGTATTGACATCAAGCCAAAAATAGTCAAAATGGATCCAAGGATGCTTAAAACGGATATTTCCATCAAAATTTCGATAGGTGGATTTTGTCGGTTTTACAATACTTACTTGTTACTTTGTACAAGTAAGTAAAAATGATGCAAAAATGAACAAGGCAAGTATCTATTCTAGATAATTTAAAATTGGAAATTGGGAGTATACACATTATTAGATGAGCAAACGTGAGTTCCATATTTAGTGCGAAATGGCATTCACTCAGGTCTGAGGAAAAGCCACGTAAAAATCTCAAACAGAGGAATCAATTATATGAGTCTTGATAATTGTTTTAGATAAAAAAGATTTGATTAATATAACACATGACGACGATGTTCCGTTTCTGCAAACGTCAAAAAATAAAAATGAATATGCAAAATTTAATCCAAAAAATCTATTTAAAATAACATAATTCTGAAGAACATGCATAGATCATTTATTTTATGTTGTTCCATCGATCTGTAAATACAAAATATTTATGAAGAATTGCAAATATTGCAATATCAATTTGTGTCAAAATCTCTATTAGATTTCTGTATCATGCTGGATTGATTTCAAATACAAGAATGATATCTATTTATTTTCATATCTTCTTTCGTTATACCAGATAATTGGTATGATTTAAGCCTTTCGAAGCAAAGAAAATCATGTAGTTTTTATATGCAGATAATACCTCTATTGGTCTGCAATTTCCCATTGTTGCTTGGAGCATTCATTACGACAATAATTACAGTTCTACATCATACAATCTGCACATCAAAAAAGCAATCATATCTACCCTCTGTTTGTAATTCCAATTCTGTATCAAGATCACTTGTTACAGTTTGTTGAGTAAAATCAATATTAGCATTTTTCCTGAATTATCTAGATTTGGAATTCCCAGATTGGATTCACGAAGCTGAAAATCTGCTATAAGAGATTGAACAGTACAGTACTCACTTCCTGTTAATTGTCCAAATTACGATTCAGTTACAATAAAAGTTCCTTCATTTTCCTATTTGATTGTGTCTCTGATACAATTCAAATGTTCTTACTTCAATTTCAATCGGTTGTGATGGCTGAGTTTTTGCCATTCTTTCCCTCCAGGGTAGGCAACCTAGTTTTCTGGGATGTTTTCTCGATGTCATCGTGACCCTGTCGGTTTGATTACGACGGGCGCAGAATTAACCAATGATTCGAACTTGAACCTAAGTGAAGTTACCAAATAGTTTTTTCCAACGATCAATTTTACTTTGTAAAAAAATGCCATAAAGAGATATAGCGTAGTTTTTTTCTTTAGATTTGTTGAAGCCTTAGTGCTTGAGTTTGTTGTTTGTTTGTGCTAATCCAAATTACTTCGCTTTTTTTTTGTAATTTTATAGATATATCGAGTAATCTTGGAATATCAGAAAATTACTATATTTTGGTGTAAAAGCTGCCCAACACCTTAGGTAAGGGGAAAACTGATTCATTATTTTAATTTCAATTCAATTTAATGCTATGCTGACCAGAGTTCAGTTTTTGTGCTTTCTGGAACTGAATTATGCGTCAAGGTCTCACGATGATATTCCTTTTCAGGCTTCTTATTCCACGTATGTTTTTTCTCTGTTTACCTCTTCATTTTGGATTTTTTAATTGTCCATTTTCAACTTTGATTTTGAATCGAGTTCAACTTCAATGATTTGTCTCTGCACTGTTGTTGAGACATCACTTCACACGTCAGACAATAAATTTTACAAGTGACACCAGCTCCATTGCTTTTGTTGTGTTTTTTTCGATGCGTGAGTGAATAATCGGAGTATTTCTGGCAAAAACTAGGCGTATTGGTTCACTTGGCTCATACTACGTTAGCCTACCAATTGATGCTCAGCCACAGAATATCCTACCAGAAGCGCCACTGAGGCGCGGCATCTTTGATGTTCTGGTTTCAGGCCTGGTGACCTTGGACGTCGTGGACCTTTAAATTGGCTACCGGCTTGGGAGGGAAATTTGAAATAATAGTCAAGTAAAATTCAGCATATGTAACGTTCAAATGTTATTTTAATATAAGAATTTGTTTTTTTAAACATATTTTTATGGAAAAATGGTGTACATTTCGAGTGATAAGGATATAAAAAAACAAAAATTGATAAATAGCAAAACATATATGAATAAAGCTTCTAAAATTAGATTTTTTTGACACTTTCGTAATTTAAATATGTCAAAATGAAAAATTTCAATTCCGCTCATCATTATTTTGAAAAAGTGCGATGTATCTAGCCTCATGGCTATTCATGTAGAAAATAAAAAATTTCTGAAGTTCTAAAAATTAAAAAAGGTATTCATGGATATAACTACTTGATTTTTTGACAAACAAATAGAGATGAAATTTACACTCTTAGTGTAATCAATTTTGTTAGACATGTACATAACATATGTTATCATTATATTATTATTTCCAACACCGTTCTCAGTACCTAATTAATTTTTCGATATTTTGATAAAAAATATTTTCTGAATAATAGACATAGTTATTTCATGATTTGTTTTCAGATTGCCAAATATAGATTTTTCCAAATTATATGATTTAAGGCGAATAAAACTTTTCAAGTCATCTGATACAGAGTTAAAGTAAACAACATGCGCTTGCGTCTAGGCAGGCATCTAGCACGTGTCTTCGGCGAACCTTCACGGAATCTTCCGACGGTAGCCGATAGCCGATAGGGTATTTAAATTGGCTTCACCTACCTATCTCTCTCCTCAACTGCGCTTCTTTGTCTGACTGTCGCTTCTGGTAGGATATTCTGTGGCTCAGCATCACCTTTCTCTCTCCTTTTCCCGATCTCTGTGACACCGCGCAGCTAGCTACAGTCCGACTGAACATCAGGCAACCACCATCGCGCTACGGTAGCGCTGAGCTTACTCCGGCGGTATCATTGTGCCCACAGACTACCTATATACTATAGACGCGAAACTGCAATGTTATGAGCTGGAATAGTCTTTTCACGCTATCTGGTGATAGGACTGATAACTAATGCTGATTTGAATTGATAGGCGGTAATTTATTTGAATTTTAAAATGATTATTTATAACTTGTGGAATTTTTTTGAAGATAATGTGAAATATGGATAAATTTTTCCATATTTCACATAATTCAAAAAAATTCGTACAATTCATATAACAACAATAATACAAACAGTTAATAATCAATATTTATTAGATACACAGTACAAATGATTTCAATTGTTTTTTTTTCAAGTGTATTTTACATTTTTATGATGACCACACAAGATTTAGAAGGCATGTTCGGAGCATTTTTCATCGCTATCCTTCAGAATCATTTCAAAAATAAATACATAATATTTGATCCTTGTCTTACAGAGACGTACATTAAAACATTAAGAACAAATCAGAATGAATATTACACATGAATTCTGTCAATTTAAAATCAATTCTTCGAATCCAACAACAACATTCACAATACATTTTCGAAACAATCTTTACCGTTATTGTCAACATTATTTCAAACATAAAGATATGATAATTCGGCATTTTCTTACAGAGACGTACATTGAAACAATAAGATCAAATCAGAATAAATATTACAAATCAATTATGTCAATTTAAAATTAATTCTCTAGTTCCAACAACAGCACTTTCAGAACATTCTTCATCGTTATTGTCAAAATTATTTCAGACATATAAATATGATAATTCGTCCTTTTCTTACAGAGACGTACAATAAAACAATAATAACAAATCAGAATAAATATTACAAATTAATTATAATAAATCGAATTATAAAATTGAAGTCGACGTTGTGTTTTATAAATTTTCGCAAGTTTTTGAGAATCATTTTTTTATGACCATTCTCTTTGAGAAACATCAATGTTATTTTTTTTATTCTGACAAAACATGTCACCACTGAAAACGAGGGATAATTGAGTCTTGAAAATTGATCATATTCCAGGTTTTCTATAAATTCATGCTGCAATCCTTTTTTAACAGCCAACAAATCAAATCTGCAATCTGTACAACCTTTAATAATTTTTTTCACATGCTTCAATATAAAACCTGTGCAATAATTTGATTTCAGAACACCTACATGTGTTTCAGAAACGTCCGGTACACCAGGGTAGATGTAAGTCTCTTCCAGGTTGCTCTCTGCTACTATAAACAAATCTTTAAATGATTTCAACAAGCTTGTGTTTGAATCTTCTTCGCAATTCGCGCCCAGAGAATGCTTAGACGTCAAATTATTTATAGTTAATGTTTTGAACGCCGCAGTGAATGTGTTGCAATCGGGATTAACATTGCGTACACCCTGGCTTCTAATCATACCGAAAAAATTTTCTAGAGGATCCTGATTTAGATTTCTCAGAAAAAAAAATTTGACTTCTCTGTTCTCTTCCAACGATTTGAACAAATCCTCAATTTCTTTGATAGTCAGTACAAAATTCTTGAGTGGAGGGAAAGGATTGCTCCTCGTAGGTTTGGTGCTAGTAAATTCCATAGAATTCAATATTTGCACAGCCTGGATCCAGAATTCCTAATGTTGTGAGTCCCTAATCAATGCAGCAGTCAATGGTTTTCCCTCAGTTCCTCTTCTGGTACTATTGTTCAACGAATCGAACAATTGGTCCATGAATGCAATAATCCGCTTTGTTTGGGTAGCGTCTTCACTGATACCTGCACAAAATGAACACAATATTAGCATTGATTGATAAAAATTAAAAAAAGGAGCCTACAATCTAAGCAAGGGGAACTTCTAGTACTACTAAAATTGAACTGATATAGATGTTGCCTAACAAAGAGGGTGTTCAGATACGCGTGAGGCAAACAGTAGAAAAATATAATGGTATAGTTGTTCTTATTTTTTTATACATGCATCTTTTGTAAACGTGAATCTGTCGTTCGCGCAACATACTCTTCATTTGAGAACTATCATAAAATATCTCTATTTATTTTGCAATTTTTCATTGTAAATTAGAAATGACATACCTCTAGTCTTCGCAACTTGATTCATAGAAGCTGCTACTCGTTGGCTGAGAGTCTGCGTGCTATATTTAATCTTCATTTTATGTCCTGAATTGGGCAAAAAAACATGTTTTTCGCTTAGTTTCGGACATGATCTTAAGATGCCAACATCTTCCTCCTGATCATACTTATAGAATTGAATGATATGATCCCACTTTCCTGTTACTTTGACTCCATTTAAGACACATACTATGTCTTTCTTCTGGAAGTTATTCCGTAATCATTTCATCATATGAGGCACATCAAATAAGGCAACAATAATTTGTCCATTGACTTCAAAGTGACTGTGCTTCGGTTCTCCTCCTCTCTGGTTGTACAGAAGCCTAGTTTCTTGTACGAGTCCATTTATCGCACTGACATTGTATGATGCTTGATCACAGACTGTGCACACAATATTGAGGCCAATGTCTTGCAGAGTAGCAATGATAGATTTCATTCGACTTCTTAATGACATGCTACTGGCACCACTTCTATTGAAAGTATATGCGACTGGCTGTTTCCATTGTTTCATAATGCCTCGCACCATGAAAACCAAGACATGATTTGCAAAATCTGGATTTCTCACCATTCCGTCATCTACAAAACCGACTATCCTATCTAATTTTTCATTATATTGAAGATGAGGTGAGATGCTCATTTCATCAAACATCAAACAGCACATCCCATGTATAGGAGCAAGTTTGTTGACTTGATTTTTGAGAGCAGCGAAAAATTGTCTATTGATGCCAGTATCCAGCTGAACTTGGGCCAAAAAGACCTGTAGAGTTTTTCTAGTTGGCAAAGTAAACATTTTTTCCAATGAATCATATCCTCTTGCACTTTGTTTCAAGAGAGACAGACACATAATCTTCTCCTCTCGTGTGTATCTTCGCGCTTTCTTCTTCCTTCCTGTTTATCTCGTCTGGAGTTCAAAGAACATTTGAGCAGATGGTGTTAATGTACTCATCTTCCTAAAATCATTTGTAATTAGGAAACGTTCCGCACACATTACACGACTTTTGAAAGAATTGGTTCTCCTTCTAGAGCGAACAGCAATTTTTTTCCACTGCACAGCAGCCTTGTATAAAGTTTTTGCCTTCGGTGTCAATTCATGTTGCCTTGTGACAGAAACACTTCGCAAGAAATCTCCGTGACATTCTGTTTACAAGAAAGAAGAACAAAAATAAGGAAAACTATGAAATAAACAATAATCAAGTATTCTTATAAAAAAATATTTACCACTGATTTTGACCGACGCCTCTGTTTGAATATCAGAAACAGGAAATCTAAAAAGAAAGATGGATTTTTTTAAATCAATAAGGTAATTTTTCAAACGACGCGTTTTAAATAACAATATAAATATTTACCTGAACTCGTCGATTGGACAGCTTCTGTAGAATCATACGCCATCGGAACGGAACACCAAGTTGATGATCCTATAGATTATGAAATTAATCATTCAAAGGTAATAATAATGTTAGACTGTAGTATACGTATGTAATTTTTTTCAAACTTTTTCAAGGCTAAGAAGTCATAATTCTGTATGTTTTTACCTGCTCCTTCCATCTGCTGCGAACATGAAATTGAATGAACTGGACTAGTCACGGGCGAACGTGGAGTTTCTGAAATACATAAAAATATTTGTTGTAGCTCATTCTTTATTCTTCTACTGCACCCCGAAATATCATAAAGTCAAAAATAATTGTATAAAAATACCTGATGGATTGAGAGAGGGCAAAGCATTCCAGTGTAGTCTTGGATTTCCAATGCTCTTGTATTCAGCATCAAAATGAACAGAGCATACACGTTTATTATTGTACACCTTGAGCTTATCCATTGAACGTAACTCCTCGATATCCAAAATTTCCAGCCATTTATTGAAACGTTCCAAATCTTTATCAGGATTAGGAGAGCGATGATGGGACACACCTTTACAGAAAACAATAACAATGAAACATAATATTAAAATCATTATCATGGTGCAATTCTGAACAAATCTGTACATATTTCAAGGAAAATTTTAATTTTTCTGCTTGCAGATTAATAATTCCAGAACTACACTATTCACAGATTTGTTCATAAATCTGCATAACAATATAGAACTCCTATTTCTTTATTATTGAAAGTACTTACCAGTGGCCTGGCATCGCACGATGCAACACATTTTTTTTGTAACTGGCATTATTGCTTGTATTGAAAAATACAGATTTTATACACCAAGAGGCAACAATAGTACACAATTGCAAATGAAAAAGTAAGAAAATATATACTTCAACGAAACAAAACTGAGCAACTCAATGTAAAACACGATATTGACACAATAAACGATTCGAACGAAATGGCAGACATGCTGTGCAGACATGTAAAGTGGACACGACGAACAAGGCCACATGACGTCAAGGGTCACGTGACGCACAAAACAACAAAAATTTTAGCAGTGTCGACATCTCTTGTTAGGACCAAATACTAGAAACGTAGGTCCAGCAACCCTCATATAAGTTTCCAGGGCCTGATTGTGCCGTAGGCTCTGAAGCACGTCGCACTGTTGGTCGTTGGTTTTTTACTTCTCAACCTGTGAATAAAAGGTTATATCAACACCAATATCATGCTACATCTAGAAATATCTCCATAGTGCTCTGACTAAACCGAGGACTAAACACTCTATTGAAACTGGGAATTGCCTTGTCTTTAAAAATTCTACTATTATTGACAGAGTGACAAACAAGCAACAGAGATTATTGTTTGAAACTTTGTACAGAAACATGCTATAAACACACAGACAGACTATAAAAACAATGTCAAATATGCTAGGAACCTTTTCCATAGTTTCACATTACCAGCTTAAAATTTTTGTTGCCGTTAGTCAATTGTTCATTCAAGTTTTCGCTTTATTACTTAATTTTTTGATGTTTACTATTCTCATGGCTAAGAATTCAAGTAAATAGGATTTATGAACCATTGTTTTTATGTTTTGGTAGTAGTTCATTTAATATTGTGAGACTTGAACACATTTTCGTTCTCATGTATAATTTCAGCTGAAGATGGGTGAGTTTGCACCCTAAACATCCTGAATGTTTCATTAAAGAGATTATGAACTTCACGTCTTATTTTCTGAAGGTCCCTCTTATTTCCTGATATTATTTTTATGAAGAGTGATGCCAGCATAAAATATAAGCATGTGCTTGACTAGTTGGAAGAAAAAAACATAAAAATGAATGTAACTTATGTATTCATACAGTCCGCAATTAAATTCAAAGGCAGAGCGATTGAAATGCACATTATGCAAATAAATTAAAACGCTTCTATTCAATTCGAAGATCTCGAAGGAGTTCTGGAGTGGAGCGTTTCCCACCGCGTGCAATCTTACAAATAGAGACCCAACAAATATTATAAAAGTGACATCAATTAAGCTGTGGTTAGATAAAAGACCAAAACTGTCAAAGATCGGAATATTTGAATGAGATACTTTCTTGAAGAGGCGGACCTATATTAGGAAGTTGGATGGAAAATCAGCCAAAAAACATCTGACAAAATATTCAACTTAGGAGTATCGTACGTGAGACGTGAGTAGGATATTTATTTTTTAAGATGGTCAACTCGCAAAAGCAGGAACAATCGTAGTAAGTTTAGAAACATTGAGAGAAAATTTGAAAAAACTATTCGTTACACTCAAGAAAACTATCGCAAAGATATGATACGTTATGGAAAATGCAAGTATCTTAGAAGTTCTAATAAGACCCAAATTTGGAACCAACCAGGAAAGAGAAGTTTGTTCTCTCTATTGGCAGTGGAAAGTCTCCTGAATCTTGACAAAGAGACTTGTCCTTACATTAGCTATTCCATTGGAACAGAAGTTTAATCTGAAAAATCGCCACGAAAAAGTGGAGCGAACTTCAAATTATTTAAGAAGCACTTCAGATCGTTGCCAGTTCTACAAGAGACACGGAGACTTAACAGAATTGAATACATAGAGCGACAGCGATTTTTCCAGAGATATCAATGCAAGACGAACGAAGTTCAGCGGGATATATCTGCTATTTGAACTATGTTCTAATAGCTTGGTATTCAAGAAGGCAGTCAATAGAAACCTTGTCTGTCACTTAAGCGTTATTTATTCTTAGATCATATAAAATATACAGATGGAAGGAGTCCTATGTCACACAATTGATTTGTGCGAGCGGTCACGCCAGAAAGAGATGAAAATATAGGTTACGTTAGAGGGAGAAAGGAATAAAATATAATGGAAGAAAATGGATTGAAACGGACTGCGCATGTGTTTTGAATTTCATTTGCTATTAATAAAAGTTATGTTAAGAAGATGTACTTTGCAACTAGAAAACGGCGAAAGAATATGGAAATTTTCAACGGAAATAATAACTCATTCCATTACGTGTATGTCATTTTGCGGGCTGGACAAATCAAAATTTGATTATTGTCGCGCCTGCGCAGTTCATTTTCCCAGCTTTCTTACAATATAACTTTCATCTCTTTCCGTCACAACCGTTCGCAGTTTCTTTCATCTAGATATCATTTATGATCTTAGTATTTATCCCTGCCGCCAAAATCGTGAAAAAGGTACTGTATCTGATAGCACTTATAACTGAAATGTGTGACTTATGACTGAAATGTGTGACGCCTGGAATGAGGACGTTTTTAAACATGAACAAACAGAGTTCTATGTATATTATTATGGAACCTTACATATTCAATCATCAGAGCAGATATATTGGTACGAAGTATAACTCTGTTGACAAAACATAGTGCAAGAAAGCTCTAGATCTGAAGTTCTGGCCTACTTATGATCAAATCGCGAAAATGCAAGCCAAACCGTTCATGGAGATTGAACTCAAATTGTTGAGAAACAGGCTTGTCTCCTAACCTACTCATGAGCTTTTCATAAGTTAATTTGTTTCCAATATTGTAGATCATGATGAAAAATTGAGAGTGTGTTGAGACGGATGATTTATGTTACCTAGAAGTCAAATATGATTGAATCGATGATTTGTTGGAGAAAGTAGGTAATTGTATTTGAAAATGCAATAAGTTGATACTACTCTTGTTTTGATATTATCAATAATATTCATTTTGGGGAGGATGCTCAAATCTTCTAATTTATTTAAAATACAAAGAAGATTTCTAGAAAGTAGATTCAACGAAACAGACTATGGCTCAACATTTGCTCCACTTCATTCAGTGATTGCAGATAAACTATCAAAAGATGAGGAAAACGATGTTGCAGACTGTGACAGTTGCAATCCACTTTGGTTAATAATCAGATTCATTATTTCGAGTTTTTATTATTCTCTTCCTCTATGCTGATACTGAAATAGATAGATGATACTGTCAGGAACTCTCACGCAAGCAGCATATAGCAACAACTTTAGTAAATTTTAATTCAAGCGGGTGAACGATGTTCGAACGGACAAAAATCATTCGTACGTAACATATTTAATGGTAGTAGTACTATGTCAAAGCCTTGATTCAAGTGACAACAGCAAGTATACAAAATCAAGTACAACTTAATCGGATGAACGATGTGCGAACGGATGGATTCGGCTCGTGTGCCACTCGATATATATATATTGATGGTGAAGTAACAAGAACCTTCACGAAAGAGCTAACAACAACTGTAGTAAATAACCTTCATTAAGATGAACAATGCGCGATCTAACAGATAGGGCTCCTGCGCTACTTGATGTATGTTGATGATACTATAGTAAAAACTTTCACAACAAAACAAAAACAAGAGTTAGTTTCAATTCAATCAGACAAACGATGAGCAAACTATAAAATACCGCTTGTGCGTCACTCAATGTATATTAATTCACTCTATTTATTGATAAAGACCGCACTGAAATTTGTTGCGTAGCTTGAATGATCTAAGCGTACATACAGAGAAACAGGCGGCGGGAAGCGACTTTGTTCTATACTTTGTGGAGATATCAAGGATTAGCAAATTGTGTCTTTGGTTATGCAAATCGCAGCATTAAAGTTGACTTTGTCTATGAAAATCGCGAATCAGATGCAAAATGTTGTTGAATTACAGGAATAAATATTCATCGTAAGATTTTCTGTCGGTTTAGTTGAATTGTTCTGAAGCAATTTCATATTCATAAGAGTATAGAGTTGATAATCGTTAGCAGATATATTCTATGCCTCACTTTCACTCAGAATATTTCTGACACGCATTAATTGTTAGTGTTTCACAAGAATCAAGAAAAAGACTTGATCTTGTCTTGATCTTGTCTTGAAATCAAGACAAGATCAAGACAAGAAGTGTTTTCTATTTTCCAAGACAAGACAAGAACGTACTATCAAGAATCAAGACTTCTTGTCGAGAAATCTTAAAATCTTGACAATTAATTATTCAAATCTGCATATTTATTATTCTATTATCAAAATCATTATCAAAAAAAAAATGGTCATCACAGTTTTTTCCGAAAATGAATTTCATAGCCAGTTTTTTCACTGTTTCATGAACTTAGCAGTATCATACACACTTTCAAAGTGACATTTGTCATTGTCAAACTGACAGTTCAAAGTGACAGCGTCATTGTGAAAGTGACAGCGTCATTTTCAAAGTGACAGTGTCATTTTCAAAGTGACAGCTGTCATTGTCAAAGTGACGGCTGTCATTGTCTAAATGACAGCTGGTATTGTTATGGTGACAGATGGCGGCTTACAATATAAGTATTTTTGAAGATGAAGAGTCTTTTTCTTAATTTTCTAGTTAAAGAAGCTCATTTATGAATTCAAATCTATTCGGGGAAGTGAAAGAGTGAAAAGTTTCGGTAACTATGATTTTCAAAACAAATATTTGATACATATCGAAAGCATATGTCGTCAGTTTCCAGTGATTAAATTTTAAACTTTTCATTTATTTATATTGGTGGCAATCTTGGAAAACGTTGTTAGAATCGATTCATAACATAACTGACAGGGAGGATAAAGAGTAGACACTAACGCTAAACTGAGTGTTCAGATTGGATAAAACAATGAAGAAAGGGAATTCCCTCTAAAAGTCAAGATCAAGAAATATCAAGAATTCTTGAAACAAGACAGAAAATGCGTCGTCAAGAAATGGACAAGACAATAAATTTTTATTTTCTTGTTTTGAAAATCAAGACAAGACAAGAAATTGTCATCAAGACAAGGTTTCTTGTCTTGTTGAAACACTATTAATTGTTGAATGGACTCTTTTACGATGGCATTCTCAGAGCATGATTTCTCAAGTCATCATTCAAAAATAGTATGGATTCTATAATTTCATGGATCTGAATTTGAGATGCTAATAAATATAGGGTGGCCTTGATCTCGGCACCAAACTACCTATATCTTTAATCCTCTACTCGAATTGTGCACAATGCTATGGATTAGGACTAATGACTTAATCGTTCTGTCTAAGTGAGATTCTCCTAGACACATGCGATTTTGAGGTGAAATTCAGAAACTTAAGGCGGATTCATGTAGACATTTGATTTCTATTTTCATTAAATTTCCATCCAATTTAACAGTTAAACATAATTATGTTATCTTATGCAACAATTCATGCAACATTTACATTTTCATTTTCATCTATCTCTCATTTCCATTTGATTATAGAGTTGGTCAACTTTTATCTCTATAAATTGAAATGAAAATAAGAGATAGATGGTCGCTTGTGCATACAACACATTGGAAACGAAAGAAACGAGAATGCTTGCACTCCTGTCATTGTTCTTAGCTGTGGCAGCCATACCGACAACCATTCATTGTTTACGCGATATTTTTGAGGAATAAAATGAGTGAATTTGAGTCAGAGTTAATTGAATTGGTAAGGAAATATAGTTTTCTTCACAACGAATGTGAAATTTTATTTAAAAACAAAGAAGCAAGGAGAAATGATTGGCAAGGTATCAGGAATTAAAAAGAGAAGCAACAGAATGTCAGCAAAAGTGGGATATGATAAGGACACGATATGAAACCAAATCTTCCAGGGTGATCGTGGTTTTATTCAAAAATAGCCAGTGCCCACGACTTCTTCGGCGTGGATCACCATAATCGGAGTAAATATTCACAAAGAATAAGTTAATAGTAATATCGCTGCTAATAATCATTATTTTTGTGAATTATAATTATTGAAGGGAGCAATTGGATTCTGTAACAGATTTGCATATGATCAGATCGCTCGCGTCGATGATACGTATAATCCGCTCACCGATGAAGCAGGAAGTATTTTCTCTTTTCCCACCTTATGCATGGGCATACTTTTTATTGTGCCCACAGTACGCTGACACTGCAGATCCTTGGCTGACGCATACAAATATTATATTCATACATATTCAATCAATTACTGTCTATAGAGTTCATAGAAGGTAATATTTTGTGTTTAATTATTATTGTGACGATGAACTTCGGAAATTCTGATAAATTCAATTACAATAACGCCACCACGGCAACTATTCTTAAATCCTACTACCGCCTTAAGCTTAAAATTAGTAAACTCACCGCGAGAATTTGGTTTAATAAACAATGTCTCATCCATAAAGTCATACCCAACTACGCGCGCATAAATATCAAATCTAAATCAAGAACTGCAATAGAAATTAAAAATGAGTCTGAAAATAACTGGATAAAACGTGAAATAAACAACGCCTATAAAAATAAACAAAGCCTTAACAAAAAACTTTTTCAAACCCACTTAGAAATCTCAAACACTTTTACCACTGAAACTTAGTTTAAAATTAACGACTATACCAATAATATCATTTATAATACAATGAAAAGTAAATACGAAACTCTAAACAAGAAAATTGACAAACTAAAAACACAGTCCACTAAAAATAAAATTTCCAATAATAATAATGACCATAAGTTCTATAAACGAGTCGAGAATCTTACAGATATAAATTTTACCAATTCGGAAATTGATGTACTTAACAACGGGCTTAAACATAATCAACCAATTAACTTCAAACATAATATCGAAAACCTCATAATAGATACAGAAGACGCGATTCAAAAACTCCCGATTGAAACTCGAGACAGATTAAGACATTTTGCGGCTAACGAAATAGAGAAGATCATAAAAAACGAAGCTAATGATAATAAACCAGATAAACAATACAAACGTACAGTAAATTCTATTAATAATAAAATGACAAAGAATAACGCAATCCTTACTAAAGCCGATGAAGGCAATGCCATTGTTATAATGAATAAAGACGAATACATAACAAAAACTCTAGATTTTATCAATAATAATGATTGTACCGAATTAAAAACAGATCCCACTAATAAATACCAACTAAACTTGAAAAACGCGATTAAACAATCCCCTCTTATAATAGATAGCAATAAAAAATATTGTCAATTTAATATGAATCCGCAAGCCCCGGTTCTTAAAGCTTTACCTAAAATCCATAAAACTAACGTACCAATAAGACCATTAGTTAACTTCACGCAAGCACCGACCTATAAAATATCTAAAACACTCGCCAATATACTAAAAACAACGATTAACTTAGACAATAAATACACAGTTAAAAATAATACTGATCTAATAAACGAAACAAAAAATCTTCTTATAAATAAAACCACTCAGCTGATATCTTTCGACATAACTAATTTATACACTAACATTCCTATAAATGAAACGATTGATATAATAAAAAATACCCTCAACGATAAAAACTTTAATACCGATTTCACTGAACAATTAACTAATCTCCTCACTACAGTACTCAATCAGAATTACTTTGAATTCAATAATAAATATTATAAACAAAATAATGGTCTGGCTATGGGAAGTCCTCTTTCTGGTATATTATCCGAAATTTTCTTACAAAATTTTGAAACTAAATTACTCAATAACATCGAACATAAATTTAAAATCATCAAATGGATACGTTACGTCGACGATATTTTATGTATAACAGATTATGATAATCCACACGAAATACTTCATGAAATTAATAACTATAATAGTAACATAAAATTCACATTAGAAGAAGAATTAGACAACAAAATCAATTATCTGGACCTAACCATTTCCAAATCATCTAATAAAATCGCTTATAATATATACCGTAAACCTACCCAAACTGATAATATAATACACGCGACTTCAGAACATCCTAAACAACATAAATACGCGGCATTTAGAAGTTTATTTTACCGTCTTGAAACCGTACCCTTGGACAAAGAAAATTATAATCAAGAGCTTAAAACCATCCATCAAATCGCGACTAACAACGGATACTCTGATAACACAATAAATAAAATTCATAAACAAATTAAAAACAAACTTTATAATAAGAATAAACCTATGGTTAATGAAGAAGCTAACAAAATTTGGACTAAATTTACATACATCGGTAAAAAAACACACGCAATAACCAAATTATTTAACAACCAGAACATAAAAATAGCTTATAAAACTGAAGACAATTTAAAAAACAAAATAAACAATATAAATTGAAATGTTTAACTTGTGATCTAAACTATATCGGGCAAACAGGACGTAAATTTAAAGACCGTTATAAAGAACATATTAACTCATTTAAAAATTTAAAAACCGACTCTAACTACGCTAATCCTCTTATCGACCATAAACATTCAGCAGGTAAAATTGAAGATATAATGTCAATATGTAAACAACAAAGTAAAAGCAACAGATTAAACATAACGGAAAACTTGGAGATTTTTAAAGAAAGAATTAAAAAGCCAATTATAAACGTCCAAATAAACAGCCAATCTGACATAATCTTACAACCATTGAGACTCCTTCATGCTTCACCACCTACCCCATTAGTATAAAGCCATCATCCAACTCCCAAATCCTTAGTCCACACCTGATGATGTTCGAAAGAATGAAACGCGTTGTGACCAACATTGTGACAAGTAATGTGACTAAGTTAGTGTCTTGTATGGTTAGCTACATTGAATTGTATTTTTTATCAATCTTTGTCTCAAACCATACATTGAGCATTATCTTCAATCAATTACTGTCTATAGAGTTCATAGAAGGTAATATTTTGTGTTTAAATAATAATATATTCAAAAAACTATTTTTAATCTAAAATTCTCTATATTTTATTTGAAACATTGACGTTTCGATCCTCTGACCAAGGCTCTTATTCAAAAAACAATTGATACAAATATAAAACAAGGCAAGTAACCATATACTAAAAATATACAGATAGTCCAGTCAAAATACAAATTCACCCTTGCATACATTCCCAAGAAGCTGAAAATTGACATGAACGTTAGAGATACCATTATAATGAAGTCATGGATTGTCCCCATTGATCCCGTGAGAGCAAAAAAAATTATGCGATGTCCAGGTTCGCAGAAATGGGCTTTCCGAATTTTTTAACGGAATGGTTGGTTTTATGATAGAAATAGCGTTGACAAAAATTGCAGATCTTCTAATTCTCCACAAATATGGTTCTTACACCTTTTTCCCATTACTTGCCATTTTTGAGAAAAGGCCATTATAAAGTTATATTCTCCATAATATGCTCATGCTTTCACACCACATATGAGGTAGTGTACTGCATTTTTCGACGTGGTTTTCCCGGTAGGCCTACTTCACGGTCTTTTTATTGAAATAATATAATATTAGGTCTTCTTATTCAACTTCTTCTTCTTCTTCATCTTCATCTTCCTCAGTTGACGTAAATTGTTCAAATAGCGATACATCAGTTGTCTCGTTGTTGGTGTAGGGGATTTTTTTCTGTTGAAAATTTAGTATTCTAGTATTTGAACACGACTGGCCTTGACAGCTGGTGCATGCTGGTAAACAAAGTAAGCCTACTTTTCTGTAGCGGTATTTCGAATAACACCCCTTTTTGCAGTTACAAAAAATTGTATTAAGAGCTTTCCTGATGCAGGCGGGAGTAGAGCGTGGATTGGTTCCAAAACATTATCAATTAGCTTCCAACCCCATACTTCTGGGTCCAGTTTATCATCAAGCCACACTTGAACCTAGTAATATACTCGATAAAAGTGTTGATAAGCAGAAGCAGAGGTAGGAGGAAGACAAGCTTAATGAACACGTTTTATATTACGTGTTATGTTTCACAAAAGATATGTAATGTAATTTATCTATGCGAGTAATCAAATTAAGTAAAAGACGGACACTGCCACGTTGACAATTGAACAGAAGACAGATATTGTTCAAGGCTACATGGTCACATGAAATGAGGGACTGGGTTTCTCCAGGAACAGTGAGTCCTAGAAAAGAAAGAATGTGAATCATTTTTGTAGAGAATTGAAGAGTCTACAAATTTTGTTTAAGATATTCTCATCATAAAACTATCCATTTCGCTATCTAGTTACTTGCCTTGTTTTATTTTTGTATCGATTGTTTTCTGGAGAAGATCCTTGGTAAAGAGATCGAGACGTCAAAGTTCTGATAAAATATACAGAATTCAAAGGCAAAGTAGTTTTTCAATCATTGAAACTCTGAAAAATATATAAATTTATTAATAATAGATTCATTCGTTCGAAAAAACTTTGTAGAAATAGATTGATGCCATTATTACTTTTTTTTTCATCTTATAGATTAACTGTTTTATAATTCATTTTGGTATATGCTAGAAAGTTAATCATTTTTCTATGACAATTTCAGGTACATTTTTCATTTAGGATGAATGCTCTTATTTTCAGAGACTTTTGGACAAGTCTATGAATATTGTTATGTTTATTGCTTGAAGGTAATTGTTTATAATTGAAATAAAAGTCACTATTCAATAGTTGAGAGTAGAATGAAAGTTTTATTCTTCCAATATTACTAACTAACACTATAGAACTTATTTATCACTCACTTCTATCTTAAACAAAGCCGCAGATATTCATATATAATATCATAAGTGGTTAAATTTTACCGGAAAAATTTTTAGATTGTTACGAGAGCTTGTTGCTTAGCAATTTATTGAGTGATATTGACAGAAAAATCACGAGCTGTCAAGCGAGTGATTTTTGATCAATATCACGAAATAAATTGGTAGCAAGCTCTCGTAACAATCTAAAAATTTTGCCAAATTAAATTTAATCACGAATGGTATTCGAAAAATTATTTTTCCAATCCAAATTCATCAATAGATTCCAGAGACTCGACTCCGAATCTGCTCATTTTCACATTCAATCTGTCTGTCAGTTTGATAGATGCTGAATTAACGCAGCTAAATGTTCTTTGTTTTATATATATAACCAACAGACAAAATTTCCAAAAAATTTCCACTTGAAAACCGTGTAGGTTGTACCACGTGACGTCGAATGGTGCAATTCTATTGGTCGAAATTTGGATGGTAAAAATAATCATATTAAACTATTTATATACACTGACCACTCCACTGTTTGATATTCACTGCTCTAGATTAACCACTACACTATCCTCCTCGAATCGTCTGCTTGCGTTAATATATGGAATCCAGTTTTCTCGAAAGTCCCAGATTTAGTCTAGTACATGTTGCTAGATTTTGCCATCGTGAAGGATGGTGTGGTGCGGTACAGCGCGATACAACGAGGACGAGAGGCCCCGCCCAGACAAGGTCAGGTCTAAGCCTACTCCACTTTTACGAACCTCCTCACTCTCGCGCGTTGATATATCATACTTTTTCCTTATGTTCGGGGTACCTAGTAAGGCTGTAGTGGCTTCCTCATTATTAATTTGGTTGACGTATTTTGTGATATAGGAAAGTCCAAAATGATAATAAATTAGACAACAGAGTGAGAAACGGAATAGCCTATTTTCTTCTTGAAGATTACATATATCGCATAGTTTAGCGTGTGAATCCATCTTGGTAAAGCGAAGTATAGTTTGGGTTCGATATTTTGAGGAGTTCGGTCGATTTCGAAATATTGTGGGAGAGATTTGAAGAGAAGTAATTGAGGATTATATGTAGGTTTTGTATGTTTTATTGTACGAGGAATTGAGGATGTTTTTGGTACCTTGATCGTATAATATTTCTTAATAAGATTTACTTGTATTCTCCATTTCAATTTACAATCATATGCAGCTTTATGATACAGACAATCATCAAAAGTTTGTTACGATTAAAATATTCTTGAGTTTTCTCAGCCAATTGTGTTTAATTTGTTTATCTTCTGGAATTTTATTATGTTTGTTCATTTCCATAATATATTTTTGGATATTTTGTGCCTGTCATTATTTAGGTTTTATGCCACCAGCTTAGCACTTTTTTGATTATTCCAGCCTGAATATTGTATTTACCTAATTCTCTCCTAATTAGATAGCTTGGTGTGTTTTTCGGCCATATTAAAATACTTTTGCAATACTGAGTCATCCCCCTTTCTTTATTATCTATTTGAAAAGGACCCCGCACTTCGGCACTGTATTATATAGTAGGAGTAATTGAAAGGGATTATAATTTAGTTTTCGTTTCCCAACTATTCACTTTTTCTCTTGATAGTGTTCTTGAGTGCCTGTGTTATTCTAGTTGTTTTGCTCATAAGTTCCTTTGTTTCATCGTAAAAGCACCCATTGACGTGAGCTCAGTTCCTAGGTAAGAACAGTTGTTCGAGAATTGAATTCCTTGATTTTGACATAAAGAGCAGTTTGAATATGAAAATTATATGAGTTATTTTCGGATTCTGGGGATGTGAATGTAGAGTTGGTTTGCTTCTGATGCATTCAATTGGATTGTATTTGATTCAAGTTGCATAGGACAAAATCAGAAACCTATTCACTCTCATCGTTCTAACTATCATATGTTGAAGATATAGCATCCGTCTTAATATAAGCGTGTAATAAATCTAGCCTGTATCAGAATTGTCATATGAAAGATTTTCATGCGTGTAATTTCCACAATATCAATTTGAGGCTACCGTTGGACAGAAGCCAATTTGGTAAATAATTCTTTTCAAATTGAATGGATCATGATGATTTGAAATTTTATTTGGTCCAAATTGATGTATTGGTTCATCAGGATTTTATTACGAAGAAAGTTGACTTTTAAAGCATTCTGTTTTCAAATAGAATACAGATAATTCTCAATTCCTATAACAAGGCTCATAGGTTCTCAAAAGTATAAGGGTTTCTTGACCTAACCTTTGTTTGAATGGTTGAAGGTAAGCGCCCGGATTTGAGTGCTAAGTCGTCATAATTTACAATTTATGATGCTTTTCAAGCACATGACTGATCTGAAGCTCAAAATTTAGCGAATATTGATATATGGCTTTCTTGACCTTCCATGGCGAAATTATATGGTCATTTATTCACTGTGATCTGGAAAAATTGCGTCTTGAACTGAATAATCAATATTTCTTTGATCTCCAAAACTAAGACTTGATGCAGTTTCAGTATCTTCCTTTGTTTTAACTCTGTTTTTGACTCAATTAAAAACTGTGCGCGATCACTCAGTTCTCCTAATTGTAAAATGTTGATCCTGAACTCGTAAGCTTTGACAACTTTCCAAGAATATAAAAACTATGAGAATCTCCTTGATATCTTCGGATTAAATCCAAATACTGTTTCATTGATTGGTAATGAATAAATAACAGGAGGCGTTATTGCTGTAGTCATATCTATCATCATATTGATATTACCCGCTGATTCGTTCGCGTGGAATTCAAGTTATGCATGGGCTAGTTATAATGTCGCAGCAAGCAGAGTCTTTTTGGCTCTCTTGTACATCCAAGAGCTGAACAATGACCTCTATCATCTCACTCACATCAGCATATTCAAGATAATCAATTCTAGAGGAATAAGAGTAATCACTCTTATTTTTATTGGTCCACGGAAATCATATTGTTCAAGTTGAGACTGACAAATACACTGCCAATGATTTGTTATAGCTGCATAAAAATCGGCAATGCCGTATCTATTCATCAAACCGCAAGACATCATGGAAATTATCATAAAATCATCAAACGGATAAACGGCATAATCAAAGTGAGAAACGTTCGTCACACCGATTAAGTCCAGGAAATGAACGGCCAAGAGCCCAAATCAGGGTTTGAGTAATTTGTATCTTCACACGAATCAGGCCTTGAAGTATGTCACGGCGTGATTAGAGAGAACAAACTCGACCTGTTCAAATCACCTGCTGTTCTCTTATTTACACTTGTCAATTTCTCTGTGAATTTTGGGCACTTAAAATTGCTTAATAAATTGTAAAAAGTCTACAAAATATACAATTAATTACAGTGGTCAGTTCTATCTTCAATTTAAGATCCGGAATACTATTGTCAGACAAACAAATGGAGTGCTACCAACATGAACGTATATACGAACGCGTCACGTTGCTCCCTGCAAATCTCACAGCAACGACTTTTTAAGTTTTGAATAATTAATGAAATACCATTTTCATCCAACAAACATGTGGTGAAGTTGTTGGTACAATTTTATGAGCAGCATTCATCACTTTATGATATTTCAAGTCCATCGTACAAAAATAGAGTTGTTCGTTTGAGTAATTTGAGATGAATTACGAATGCACTCAATGAGCAATTGGATGATCCGAGGATAACTGTCCAAGAAGTGCAAAAAAAAAAAAAAATCTTAGAGCACAGATTCATAACGAACAGAATAAGATTAGAAAAAGTGCAATAAGTGGTGTCGATATTCTTGACTTGTATAAACCAACATGGTGATGCCTTGAAGAATTGAAGTTCATAGGCGGTGAAACACCAAAAAGACGAAGAGAAGTCAATTTGAATCTTCATAGCTTAGTGTTAAAATATCTGAGGACTTCATTAAAAATAATTTTTTGGTAGTACAGTCTCGTTCTAAATGAGAAAAATCATCTGGGAATTATTTTAGGCAAACAGGATACTTTTTCAAGGCACCATGAAAGAACTAGAAAAGATTCAGATTTTGGTTAATTAGATTTATACCACAGCTAGTAGTCATCAACTAGTACCGGTATGGGAGCAAAACTCCAAAAAAAAAGCAAATCTGAATGCGCTATCTTCTGTAGAAGTTTCATCGAGAACTGCAGTGAAATCTTCAAAGAAACTTCAAACGAAGCAGTCAGCCTGTTCCAAGCTTTTGGAAAGTGAGTATTATTCATTGTAATCACATTTTCTCAATAATTATATCCGACAGTGTTGTAGCAACTAAATTGAAACAATTAAAGAAAAAAAAAAACGTCTGAACCTGCTTAAAAGAGGCGTGATGACATCAGTTTCCGATGCTATTGATTCGAAAGAGGACTCAGAAAAGCAATAAATATATTTATCTATTTTTTATTCTAATTTCCATTCTTTAGAGCTATCCAATGAGTTATATCAAATCCTGTTCTACTTGAAACAGTGTGGAGTGACTTGCTATGAAAAATTCATTGGTTTTCTATAGATCAATTATTTAACTGAAACAGGATTCAACTTAACACACTCAAATGACAGTTTTTTCACCCTTGGTTGATTTTATCGATCGGTTTATATCTACAGTAACAATAATTGTGTCAAAAATTGTTATAAGGATAAAAGAATCAAATTGAATTCAATTCCATGATAATCTATTATACCAAAATCACTTTTTGAAGAATTGCCTACAATCTATTGCCTCAGCTTGCACTGATCAATTATTCCATAGATTCATTTCTCATTCTCATTGCCACCTTATTTGCTTGATTTTCAGCTTGACGAACCAATAAATATTATTGAATATAAAATTTTCGTCAAAAACTTGATCTTGCTGCATATATTTAACTGAGTAATGTCTTAAAAAAATATGTGAGGTAAAACAAGTTATTGTTTGTACTTTATCTACTGCCAAATTGCTTTTTGTCAAAAGCACTTGAAATCTGTTCGCTAAAATACCGAAAGCGCTTACAACGACTATTCTAGCACGATTCAACCTAGATTAAACATTTTTTGCTCCACCGTCATGTTTCATAATGTGCTCAGACAGACGAATGTCTGCATCGGCAACAAAAATGAGTAGCATTGGATTATCTCGCTCAGGCAAAGATTGATTAGGAGGAATATTTAATTTCCCTTGAAATAAGGCAGAATTTAAAGAATTTTCCCTAGAAACACCACCGTCCGGAACACGACTATTTATCACAACATCTACATTAATAGATTTATACTTCATATTGTTAAGCGCTGAGAGCAAAATACTGTGTTGTCCTCTGTAATTATGATACGTTGATCCGGTACTTCTGGGAGCTTAAAAATTATGTATTTCCCATTTAATGCGCCTATACCATTTGAGGGACTTCTAAAAATCGTGAGACATAATGAACTAATCAGTCGGTGCTTCAAGAAACTTGAATCAATCAATCAACTCATTTAGTAAATAATATGATTTGTAAAAATTCAGTGTGAAATAATAAAATTAGGGATTTATTCGGTGGCTCTGATCGGGTTTGATGAAAATCAACCATCAGGAAGAGGTCAATTTAATTCAATTCCATAATTCAATGCTTCAAACCTTCAAAAAGCCTTTCCTTGAAACATTCATATATAGCCCTACAGCCTACATGCTTCTCGCACGAATATCGATTTTGTAGATTCCGAAATGAGGAATGTATATATGAGACTTCTATAACTTTCACCCGTGACAGAAATCTTAGTGTTACTGTCAATCTATCCCTTGCTGAAATCGATTCCCTCAGAAAGGTATCTTGCCTTGATATTTTAGCACCAAGCTTTGACAAAATAGCCCAGTTATCAGAGACTTTGACCTCTCATAGAATGTGATATAGCTGGAACTGAGCTCACAAATATATTTTTGGGTGTAGGAAGCAATACGAAAATCTTTGCAGCTCTTAGTGCGAGCTAAGTCCATAATTCCAAAAACAGAATCGAGTATTCAATTTTTACGTTATATCTCAGAAAATTAAACAAGAAATCGAAAAACTAGTGAAGGCAAATAAGTCTTTAGTATGGTTCTTTCATTTGACCGTAAAACGTCTATTTTTGTGTGCGAAGTGTAGTAAAATACTGTTTTAGTGATTATTGATTTCAGCACATTCGCTATGTGCATCAACATCAAAGTGGTGACAACTAGCGGCAATGATCGGCGAACCCACTGCCGCTTTTATATGTTCTGTCAAATGGGACAACTAGTAAAAAGTGAATTGAAATCAAAATTGATCATAAACGTAATAAGTATAGATCCTATATTAAGAACGGGTTTTGAAAAAATGAGTCATACTATCAGCCTTCAACCTCAAACTGTGCCAAAGGGTAAAGCTCGCAAGTATTGAAACCTTTCTCAATAATGCTATCACAAAACAGTATTTTTTCAACACTATCACAATAAGCAAGAATATCAGCTTAGCATTCTACATCACATGTGCTTTTGGTTCTCGAATCAACTATCATCAAATTGTCATGTGCTCTGTCACAGTCATTTTCATATATTGAACTTATATCATTTATTGAACTTTTATCCATTGAGACTTCTGTCTTGGCAGCCCTTTTTGAATTAAAACTTCAGTTTTTAATATTTTTTGAACTTGAAACCATTGATGAAGTATTCTGTAGGCTACGCTTGATGAAACATTGGTGTCTTGTCAAAACTGTCTCGTCATTTAATTTTGGCTTCCAATGAGGAGAAGAAAATTGGCTAGGTACGAAATTAGGACTCAGCTTCTCTTCTCTCTTTTTATTCTCAATGAAATGTGCACTGCAAATTAGATATCTTGATGTAGGATTCCAACTGTATGTATATTCTCTTGGAAATAAAAAAATATGTCTTATTTTATCAATTTAATAACAAAACTCGAGTTGTTATACCATAAAAATTATTGAATTTCATTTCTCTCATATCTACTTTATACTAAAATTATATTTATATATTGCGTTCGCACTAATTTTTTGAAACATTAAATGTACAATTAAAGTTGTGATACTTACTTTTGCTTTCTCACGACGGAAATCCACTTTTCTCTTTGAATAAACTCATGCTTATATATATTTTGATAAACAATAAAAGCTAACATTACTATTTTGCGATGTATTATTACAAATGATGATGTAGCATTCACGAATTGTCATTTTTGACTTCTGATTTTATACCAGTACATGTGCACTAAAAATGCCAACTTTCGCCGCTAAGCGCGCAAGATCGTTCAGTGTTTCTCTTCCAAGCAGCTGCACATAGCGAATATTGTGCAACTGAAACGTCTTAATTAACAATAATAATGATCATTTATTTGATATGAAGTTATAAGACTTATACAGATGAGTTAGTAACCATAAATTTACAATTCTGATTCTGATACATAAATAATATAATAAATTCAAATTCGATAGAATAGAAACAATCACTAACAAATCAATATACTGTAATAATGGCTTTTCTCTTTGAATATTTCAAGAAGAAAAAATAGCTTGAAAAGCCAACTGCTCGTTCTGGCTATGATTATTTGTTCACGGCGAAACTTATCTATTATATTATTATTTAATTTATTTTAATCAAGATTTCCTAGTCGAGTGTGGAAATTAGCATCATAATTTGGCAGATACTAAGTAATATAAAACTCACGGTAAGGTTTGTAGATTGGGCACTCTAAGAAAAGGTGGTGAAGGTTTTCAGGTTTGTTTGAATCACAAATCGAACATAGTGACGTGGCATCCCAGTAGTGCCGAGTGTTATAAACTTGCAGCGAAATGAAACGTTTACTTGATAACCTGAGACCAGCAATAATCCTTGTTTTGGAAATACAAATTTTGTTTGTTAGATATGACTCAATGTTATAGTGTGCTTTTATTATCTTGTAATGAAGATTATAGCCTCCATAATTGAGTAGCTGTACATCCTTTTCTAGTAGATTCTCTTTTACTGCTTGATCTACTTCATTGATTTCTAAATCACTCAATGAAACATTGAATGACAACGGGGTGATTTCAAATTTCTCTAATAACTACTTCAAGACTGAAAACCAGTTAAAAGTGCATATTTGTTACTTTCGAAGCTATCTACATTCATAAGTCTATCAAGAACTATTTTTAGGTATCCTTCAGAATCCATCAGATTCATCTTATGAAGCCAATTTAGTGCCCTCTTTAAAATTTGCACGATTATATGTGGAATTTCTGTTTCTAATCTCAGCATGTATCCTAGATTAGTTTCAGGACACCTGAGAATAAACCTAATAAATCTAAGTTGATGAGTTTCTGATTTGTCCCAGTAACTTAACGCCCATAATTCTGAGCCGTATAACAATGTCGAATTCACTACCGTATTTAATAACACCTTTTTTTTCCTGCCAGCTCTGAGATTGAATTAGTGATTTTATTTGAAGCTAATGCCGCTTTCTTACCTGCGTCAACGGATTGTTCACAAAATTTACCAGAGGACGCGAATGAGATCCCCAAGTAGATGAGTTTTTTAACAACTTCTATAGTAATATTTTTGTATTTGAACGGTCGCGCAACACTTTTCGTACGTCCACGGTGGAAATGAATGATTTTTGTTCTGTCAGTATTAACTGTGCGAGCATTTGTATCACAATACACCTCCAGTAAGTTTTTTTTGCAAATTTATTCTTGACTTGCTCACAATTACTAAAGCGTCCGCGTATGCTAACATAATTATGTCGTTATATCCATCTATTTCAATTCCTCTCTGATTATTACTCCTGAGGAAGTCCTCCAAATCGTTATTGGAAATAGCAAATAGTAGCGGTGATAAAATCTCGCCCTGAAGTACACCTACTTCAGGTTTACAGGGATTTGTAGATACAGCGCCGTTGTTTTTGACATAAATTTTAGCGTTCGTATAGAAAGCTTGCAATAATCTTATAATTTTCGCATTTAAACCGCCCGCGTATAGTTATATTGGAGAAATTTGAAATTACCCTGTTGTCATTCAATGTTTCATTGAGTAATTTAGAAATCAATGGAGTAGTTCAAGCAGTAAAAGAGAATCTTCTAGAAAAGGATGTGCAGCTACTCAATAATGGAGGCTATAATCTTCACTACAAGATAAGTAAAGCACACTCTAACATTGAGTCATAACTAACAAACAAAATCTGTATTTCCAAAACAAGGATTATTGCTGGTCTCAGGTTATCAAGTAAATGTTTCATTTCGCTGCAAGTTTATTACACCCGGCACTACTGGGATGCCACGTCACAATGTTCGATTTGTGATTCAAACAAACCTGAAAACCTTCACCACCTCTTTTAGAGTGCCCAATCTACAAACCTTACCGAGATTTTTATAGTACTCAGTATCTACCAAATTATAATGCTTATCTCCACACTTTACTAGAAAATCTTGATTGAAATAAAATAGATAATGTAGTTTAATATGTGATGAAATGTTTGTCCTTGAGAAGTTTCGCCGTGAACGAATAATCATAGCCAGAACGAGCAGTTGGCTTTTTAAGTTTTTTTCTTTTCTTCTAAAAATATATACAGAGAAAAGCCATCATTACAGTATATTGATTTGTTAGTGATTGTTTCTATTTTATTGAATTTGAATTTATGATATTATTTATGTATCAGAATCGGAATTGTAAATTTATGGTTACTAACTCATTTGTATAAGTCTTATAGCTTTATATGAAATAAATGATCATCATTATTATTAATTAGGATGTTCCAGTTGCACAATATAACGTGCTGAAATCAATAATCACTAAAACAGTATTCTACTACACTTCGCACACAAAAATAGACGTTGTACGGTCAAATGAAAGAAGCATAATGAAGACTTATCCACTTACCTCTGAGCTTTGACAACACTCATTTAAACTGCGTATAGAAGAATGCATTTTTCGAGAAAAAGTCGGCAACTAATAACTCGTTAACCTCTGGCAAATTATCTGACTGTCCCTTTATGAACACATCAGAACTTATTTTGTGTCTGATTCTATTCCAAGTCGAAATAATCGACGATCTATATCTTTCAAGCACTAACTGCTGATCGCCATACTGAGTGATTATGTCACAGCGGCGCTTGGCCAATAACAGCGTTTCGTCGATCATGTGTCAAAATTTGGAAATTTCACAATTTTGTATGTGGTTTGTTGAGATAATGCAGTGGAAAAAAGTTTTTAGATTTATGTTAGTAGGCGATTTCCCAAGTTCTTGAGGATTCTGAAGCCAAGTTCTTATCAGTCATCATTGAACCATACTTAATTTTCTTTAGAGTGTTTACTAGAATTACAAACTTAAACAATTTTCAACATTTTTGTTTTGATTGCAGTTTCTCTCATTGCAATCATTAAGTTTATCTACGACGGTGCGCTAATAGGTGATTAGCCCAGTTATTTGCGTGTCATTATGAATTTCATGATGGCACTAGTGCCATAATGAAATTCATGATGACACGCATTTTGTAAGAGAAATAATAAAAATAGAAATTCCATCAAATTTCAAGTTTCTTTTAATATGAATAACTATTAATACACACACATCAATTTATGTTTCATGAACATCTACGACAAGATCAGGGACAAGATTTTCACAATCAGATATGTTTATTTTCTTTATAACTTTGACAGCTGTCAAACAAACAAATAGTTGCCATAACAATGAATGAAATGCAACTTGATCAAGCTATGAATTTTACTCTAAATGTTTTCCTAATGTCAGACATGAGATAAAAAAATCTAATTCAGCAGCAATTAAGGCCCTTGTAGATGAAATATTGAATGATCCACGTTTGATATAGCTAGTGTAATGGAACTTTCATTTCAATACAACGGCTGTGTCAAACTTGTATCATTAACCAAGCGCGGATACACATATAGTTTGTAACACCTGTGGTACACTGGGGTATGATATACCCCATCCATTATTATTGAACTAAATATTTTGGAATAATGAGTAATGCAATTAACATGACTTTCCATATTTATTCATTCATAATGATTGATAATATAGACATTTAATACAATAATCTGGTAATTACATAGGTGAATGAAAAATGAAATTATGTATTTCATTACAAGAACAAAGAGGAAGCTTAAGAAATAGGGTAATAATAATTTGTTGAATGCAAATTGCAAATATAAATGATATATAATAATTGTCAGACTATCAAAGAAGCTTTAAAAAATATTACCATATTTATAAAAGGTCTTATTTCATTATTTTTTTTCTTTGTGACTTCCGTCGTAAATTTTATAGCTATGCTTCATGCGCACGTATCGAGTACATGTAATACAGGTATAGAAGAGTTTTTGATCTGATTTCCTTGTGCATATCACACATCGACCTGAGTTTAGTTATCGTTTTCCACTTGATATTGCTTGTACTATTGTTTTTTCAGGTCCCACATCATTAATTTTCTGTTTCAATTGACGTTGTATATATTTATTAGCAAGTCTTTGATTTTTATGATCCTCAATCAGCGGAAGGCCTAAGTTTTTGAGATAATTCAACCTGTATTGTTCCACGTTTGAATTATTTGGATTATGAGCAACCATAGAATTTATTCCATTGGTTACTCCATTGGTACACTGGGGTTTATGGTGCCCACACGCACTTCAAATTGATGTTGATCACTTGAACGTCAAGCGATTACTGCAAATGATTCAACGACGTTTATGACAATGCCTCATGTGAAGGTAGCAGGATGGTGGTAGCACTGGGACTGATAATTACGTGACAGCATAAGTCTCAGAACGAGTGGGGTATACCATACCCCACTGTGCTCACGCCGGGTTAATATCTATAATACGCTCTTTACTAATACTGACTGGAGCTGTCAAAACAAATATAAAAGATCATAAAGCCAAACTAAATTTTTGAGGCAAATAAATATGAAAAACCCTTTAAGAAAGTGGTAATCATCGCGACAAGGTTTAATTTGTTGTGTTCCTGAGTGTTCGCACACACAATTGCGCAATAGTGAACTGAAATGTTATCAATTTCCGAATCGCGAATAGGCGTGAGAAACTGTGAGAGAGTTATCTTCTTAGTTTGCTTTTATGCAATACTACATACTATCAATCCTTGCACTCTTATTATAATCATTCAACTTTGCTAGACGATTTCAAATCACTGGCTGGTCAGTCTTGAAGCAGATACTTTCTGTGTTAATTTATATGCAAACTGCAGCTGCATGTTTGCAGTTGCAACTCATATCAACAATTTTTCGACCTAAATTTACCTGTATCAATAAATTTTCACAGCAATCCTGTAAGAAACACAGACTTATTATTATATTAGCAAACTTTAGAAATAAGCAGTTAGTGTTTTTTAAATTGTTTAATGTTTGTATAGTATCAATATTGAATTATTGAAATTATATTGCAACAATATTATCATTGATTATGAATTGATGACAAAATATAATGAATGAATCCTTATTAATGAATTTTCACGTATTCAGATGATTGATGCTTTCGGATAATTCCTATCTGGCAAGCAAATTTCGAATCATCAGGCATGAATGATGCTGATTCATTATTGAAGAATTCAAAACACATCAAATCAAGAAGTTTTCATGATAGTCACACAGATTATTTTATTATATATATATATATATATATATATATATATATATATATATATATATAAATCACCCTATCAATTTGACGTCCTTACAAAGATGTTCATTGTGGCGTCTACTGAAAGGAGCGCGTATAGTTGAGATCTGATCGAAGTATATTACATAATTTCTCATGGGCTCTTCAGATTTCACACAGACATTCCATTTCACGTAATATTCACAAAGTTCCCATTTCCTATACAATATGACCTCCTTTCATCATAACATCAATGTGGCGTCAATAATATACGTTACATATTGCGTTTGTAGTGGCGTCCTATCCATATATATGCTTTCACTTCGTGTTTGAAGTGGCGTCCCCCTTGTTGCCAGATTTAGTTTTCACGAGCTCCTCCCTTGCGTAGAATGTTCTATCGATGACACATGTGAAGCGATATATTTAAAGGTTCGCGTAGAATTACATTATTCAAGTTTTAAAATCTCCATAGAGTAGAAATATATCATTCATTGATAGAGAACTCATAGTAAATTAAAAGATTTTGCGAGAAAATATGGATTTTTGATTGATAATTGCTATTTTAGAGTTCTGAAGTAAAATGTATTTGCCATGTCCATGAACTGTTGGTAGATTCCATGAATGGAAGTATGTGAAGGATAATTTATCAGGAAGGACTTACGGATGTCATATATATTGTGATAATAAATGCTCTATTGAAATGTGACAAAATTTTGGTCTAAACTTGCATTTTGCTCAAGATTTTTCTATAAATGTGTGATGAGGGTCAGTGTGAGTATGAATCTCAATTTTGGGACCTGGAAACCTCCCCTCATTAGGCCATCATATTGGAAAAAGAAGAACAAAGTATTTTTGCAATATCTTAAGAGCCGTAAGTCACACAAAAAAATCTCATAGCTTTTTGGAGAAGTATTGAATTCTTCACAATCTTAGTTCAGATACTTTTCACTGTAAAATTAATATGTCTACATCCTCCCTTAATCAACACAAATGCCCGATCAAGACTCACTGAAGCTCATAGGTCGTAATTCAATGGTTCCCATGAGCTGGTGACTTAAATGCTTGTGAAATCCTCAAAGTTAAGGCCTCCTTAAGCCAAGATCTGTAAACCCGTGCCTATCGGGCTTTATGCATTATCTGGCTCTGGTAAGGGATACTTCCTATTCACCTTATTAAACACCCTATACTACTTGGTACATGTCTTAGAGTTTTTTCTTTGGATTCAGCTCTAGCGGATAAAATATTTGTCTACAATTATTATCATATTACCGACTTTCCTCTCAACATTCCAAACATTCAAACTAGTTTTGCTACCCTAATTCAAGTAAGCGTTATCAGTTCAATCAATAATCGTCAATTTAAATTATTGAAATGCTGGGAAATCCTCCCTACAGAAACATTTGGTTGGGAATGAGATTCGGATAGCAACAGTAATGGAGTTCCAGGCAACTAAATGAAGCTTTATCTGTATACTGATTTATTATTTGTTGCTTTTACAAGATGCCTCATCTTAGCACTTCAATAATAAATACCAGTCTATCGAGTAGTCTTCATAGATATCCTTATGAATACCTAAGAGAAAACTTACTTTACCATTATGAATCGGTCCTGTTAGATGGAAGATACAAAATAGGAATTATATGGAAGATACAAAATAGGAATTAATGTATCAAGGCCGTGGAGATGAGACCAGGAGAGAATATAAGAATATTACGTTTTTTCAGGCGATCATCACGAAAGAACTTAAAATCACTTAATTTTATTCATTCGTTTCTGAAAAATTGCGAATGTTGATCTTAGTTGCCATTGAAATTGTTTTATTTTATTGTCTAAAAATGCGTATCTATTTCTCTAATTGCAAGATCTATAGAGATTGACGGAAAGATATGATATATATTTCGGCGGAAAGTGCTTCTAAGACTTCATCAAGCTGCTAATAAAGGTGGGTGTGAAGTGTTAATCAAGTAGTATTCATAGATCAGTCCCAAAAAAGTAATATTGGACAGATCAGTCCCAAAATAGCTATTCAAGTATTAAGGCCAGTAAGTACGGTTTACCGATTAAGAATAATTGTTTGAAGGCCGAGCAAATATTGAACGAAATCGGTACTGTAATTATTGACCGTGATGCTTACAAAATTTTTTGCACGATTGGAAGACCTACCCGAAATATAAATCCTAATATTCTCTTTCAAATTGAGTTACCACTCATCGCTTACTCGCTGTCAGCTGTCAAGTTTGACATTTTATTGTGAATATTCAATCAAAAATAAGATAAATAAATTAATATTTTTTGTGGAAGTCCACAATTTTTAACTTACCGCTTTTGCTCATGGACGGTAAGTCAGCATAACCATAGTAACCGCAGTTTGCTGGTAAAATCAACATACCACCTTAAATAGAGAGCCGGTAAACATATGAAAACGCCCAATCGTGCAAAAAGTGAATTTAGATATATGTGTACAAGTAAGTAAAACTCCATGGTCACAAAAAAGGCCATAGGAATGCCTTTTCAGTTATAATCGCCTAAAAAATTGATTTATAGCACATAGCACATAAACTTCTGGAGCAGAACTGTAACTGATGATAAATACAACAATTATGCGGGCATAAAATTAATCTACGACCAAAATTGTCCAAATATTTGATCATTCCTATTCTTCAAAGTTGCTGGGAGCATGTCGTATATCAGTATTCATTCTTTATAAATCTTGTATATCAATCTAGAGGCAAAAAGTTCAACCGTTGAGAATGGAACTTGTTGAACTATGTACAACTACATCCTCTGATTAGTTTTTCCACAATGCAAATTGGTAAACGTATAATTTTGAAAGTCGGGAGTCTTTCCATATCGTATATCTCTGAGAATTTCCTTCGCTGTTCGTGTTACAATATGGTGCACAAAGTCAGATACTACTTATAATATGAAATAATGAACATTCAATAAGTATCGAAGTAATCCAAGTGAATCTCTTTTAACTCACTTGTACAAAGTATAAATAAGTAGTTTTGTTGAACCGCCAGAATCACATTTCGAGATTTTGATGGAAATTCTCGTTTTGAGCATCCCTAAATGCATTTTGACTATTTTCGGCTTGACTTCGGTACGTACGTATGAATGTGTGTATCTATATAGCTAAATTTTGTATTTTAGACTGGTCCAAAGTCTAGTTTTGCAGCCCCTTTTATGGTTGCAATTGTCTGTACCGGCAATGCACTGTACTTTGAACTTTCTTTGAATTTTCCTGAGGCATCTTAATGGTTATTTTCTATTTTAATACTAATTGGCTGTGCTGGAAGTGCACAGTCTATTTGAGTTTTTTGTATTGATTCGAAACAATCAGCCGTGGAGTATTGAAATTTCGTATCAAACACTTCTATAAAACCTTATTGTACACCTTGCATTATGACTGCAGTCGGATCAACCAGGAGTGCAGTTTACTAAGCACGTTTTGGAGTTTTTCATATAAATCCAGAACAATCAGCCGTAGAATCTGGAAATTCAGTATTTAAAGGAGTTGTAGCATTCGAATGATAACTTAATATTTTCATAACAATCTATTGAGCTGGGAGTAAGCTTTATCTGACAATCTTTCTCAATTTTTCGCATAAATTCGAGACTTCGGCCGTAGAATGATGAAATTTGGTAAAGCGTTCCATGGCCAGTTGCACTGCTGTCATTTAAATTTTAAGTGCCACCTAACTCAACAATATCGTATCAAAATTTGAAAATTTAATGTGACATGAACATTGCTGTCCTTATTTCGATTCGACATTTTTTGTATAAGTAAAGCTTAAAATTTAAGTTAGAGCGGTACAACTGACCATTAATGAATTGTAGCATCTAAATGATTGGATTATCATCTCAAATTTTGGTTGGAGTCGATTTTGCCTGGAATCAATATCAGTGTCAACTGTTAATTATTGAGTCAAAAGATGTATAAGTAAGACATGTGGTGTTCACATCAGATTTTTTCCGTGTTTTCGAGTAAAACGGTGTTAAATTTTTTATCAAAGATTAAATATGGAATGCAAAATGGTTCAAAATGCTACCAGCCTAATGTTGCCACTACATAATATCATCCTTGTCTATTCTTCTCCTTCCCCTTCCAAACGGAGCAGGGTATAGCACCTTGGTTTTTTCCTAAGGTATTTGACCTTCACTATCGATTGGTACTAGTTTCCCTAACAAAAATGAACAATAGTAGCCTTTTTTCGACACTTGAAGTAGGATTCTAGATTCATAAAGTCTGTCACCTCATTGACCACAATATTCTCGATTGATTCATATTATACAATTTGACCATAGGTTCGATCAGGGAATATGAGGTGCGGCCGGCTCCCCAACTTCGAGAAATGTTCTCACACAGTTGCGAGAACAGAGTCAATGTTCATCTATCCAAAAACTGAATAAGAGAAGCGATGATATGATAACTCGCACAAATTGAAATTTGAGATAGAATGGATGTATGTTATATAGAATCAGTTTGAGCATATCATTTCCGAGATACAGTTATTGATAAATGCATTCAATATATAGCCCTTTGCAAAAACCGGGCACTCAAATAGTTGAAGCTCTCATTTGAAAAAAAAATTCAACTCGTACCTTGAACTAAATTGTAACTTTTCACAGTAACTCAAATTATCTTCGGATGAACTCTGTTACCGGCAGATTCAAGAAAAATAAAGCAATATTCTCGTTTCTTACACAAAATTGTTCCAGTTTTATGTTGCCATTGAATTCTAAATAGAACAAAAAAAAAACTGAAACCATGTATTCTCCAAGTCCCAACTTATATGTATGTTGTATACCTACTCTTTGAATTTTTCAGCTATGATGGATGTGATATCCTGTAATAGATTATATTAATAGAAACAGAAATTAATTTTTGTTCCCTTGTATATTACAAGCTTATATCACTCTTACGATGGATGATAATTCATCCATCCATTCTAACTTTTTTTTGATCACGCTGAGAGTGCAACTTTGTGACCATCAGGGACTTCAAAAACATGAATAATTTGAGATATAATTTGTTTGTCTACAACAATTATAAGACCACATCACGGATGAAATAGCGAGTTCTCACATCCTATAGTGATTCTATAGTTGGGGAGCCGACCGCACCTTATGTTCCCTAATCGAACTTACGATCAAATTTTATATGAATCAATCAAAAATATAGTGCTCAATTGGGTGACAGACTTTTTAAATCTGAGATCTTGTCCTAAGCATCAAAAAAAGGCTACTTCCGGTCAATTTTCGTCAGAGCCAACTTCTCTGATAGAACTTATAATTAAAACTGGTACTTATTAGTAGCGAAGGTCAGATACTCCGAGAAAAAACTAAGGTAACACCCTCTGCCCTGTCGTTTTGAACTTCCCTTATCATTGTTGTGTTTTTTTCTCTGTTTTGGATAGAAAGGATGTAGTATCCTGGTTTTGTCCTAAAGTACTTGACCTCTGCAATCGATTGATACTAGTTCCAAATTGATCACGAACTTATTGACCAAATATGGCCTTTTTTCGATCCTCAGGACTAGATCCTGGATTCATAAAGGTGACATCCTGATGACTACTATACCTTCGATCAATTCTTATACAATTTGGCCCAAAATCTGATTAGGATCGATAAGGTGTGGTCGGCTCTTGAACTATTAGAAAGAAGTACATGAATTTGCTCACTTACTCCTCATACTTGAGTCAGTACTCAACTGTTTCCTCCTAATATTTAAAATTGACGGCTAAAATTTAAAGTTCATGAAGAATTACTTTCAAGCAAGAATAATTTCTCACATCAATTAACTGTACTATAATACTCTAGTCTGCAATAAAATATTGGGAGAAATATTATGTAATGACAAACATAAGAAATGCAATTCCAAATTCAAGCCATACTCCCAACAAATTCCATGTCAACAGCGCAAGCATCTGTTTCATTATCGATCGATGTTCTGTGACAGTGTTGCCAAGTTTCAGGACGCCAGTATGATGGCGAAATATATGAAGTGGGAATATACACGTATATTTTTGACGCCACTAAAAATTGGAGCGGAATTTTTCGGAACTAAAAATATACAGAAATTTTCATTTCCCTATCATTTTGGCGTCAAAATGAAATTTTGAATTTGGCCTCTAGAGGTCGGGAACAAGCCAGGAAAAAATTTTGAAGCAATTCTAAAGTGGCGTCCGATATACGGACTCCAATTTACAATGGACGCCAGATTAAATGCAAACGCGCAATATTAGGACGCCAAAATGATATGAGGATTTATATATATATATATATATATATATATATATATATATATATATATATATATATATATATATATATATATATATATATATATATATATATATATATATATATATATATCTATATATATATATATATATATATATATATATATATATATATATACATCACGCTATCTATAGTGCGTCCTTTCATAATCAAAGCATCGGGCGTCCACCAGATCTACTGCGTATATTGAAATTTTTGTTCGTGTATATACGGTTTTTCGTGACGTAGAATTCAGCTATCACTTTTATACACTAGCTCATTCCAATCACAACTTTCATTTTAATATCTGTTCAGCTCCCTTTTACAAAGAAGTTATCCAACGTCCTCCTATATACTGCAAGTTTCATTCCATGCACTAATTGCATCACATGCGACGTCCGACAGTGTTGCCTGTTTCTAGTCTTTGATATCATGTATCATGACTGCCAGTTCAGTTGAAGATAGACAGAAGCGGTATGAACTGAATGTGCAGGTTATCGATAAATAAAAGAATCAAATTATGTTTTTTGATATATAAGCTGACTAAATTCATATGAATTTGAAAATAATTTTCTATTACCTTAAAAATGATAGAAATTACTTAAATTCAAATAATACTTTTCGTATCTTTTATGCTTGACTCAAAAAATAATAGAATTCACGTCTACAATAAGTGAAATTCAACTAATCAATAACAACCCAAAATTGCATAGCAATGAATGATTTAGAATCACTTATATTTTTTTTTTTGTAAAAAGTAAAATAAGGTTCAATATTCTTCTTCTTTCTAGACTGTGTGTTTTTTGGCAATTACTCCGTAGAATCAGTGCTTCAATGAAACTAAAATACATCTATATCATATGACTCTTATGCCCAGTTGCACCACCGTCACTTAACTTCAAGTAGAGTTTAATATCTATGGCAACTATTGTATTGACAATTGTTACTATGGTTATTATTCCTACCTCAAAGTTAAGTGACGGTGGTGCAACTGGCCATTAGGGCAAGTATTTCAGTCCTCGGTTTATCTTAAACGTAGCTTAGTTTCCGGAGTGATGATTGTTAGAGCAATTATTACTAAGGTTATTAAGCTTTGCTTAAGATAAACCCAAGACTGAAACACCGACCCTTAGGCCCAGTTGTACAATCTAAGCTTATCTACAGTTTAGTTGAACCGATCTTATTTACTATGGTTACAATTGCTGAAATAATTGTTACCATAGAAAATAAACTCGGTTTAACTAAACTGTAGCTAAGCTTAGATTGTACAACCGGCCCTAGAGCCGATATTTCAGTCCTCGATTTAACTTAAGCGGAGCTTAATTTCTCAGTAACAATTGTTCTAACAATCATCATTATGGAAATTAAGCTATGTTTAAAGTGAACCATGGACTGAAATACTGGACTAAGCGAATTTTTGAACCCGACTGTGTAATTATGAGAGATTCTTTTTTATATGTGACAATTCTTTACTCTAACACTGCTTGGGAGTTTGTTTATTCTATAATAAAAAATCTGACGTGGACATCACTTGACTTACTTGTATATCATTGGATATATATAATCAAACACAAAATCTCATCGTACCACGGTTAATCGTTTTGGATTTATTCAAAAGAATTAAAAAATCTGTCAAGTAAAATGCGCTTTCAGCATAGTCGGTTGCTATGGAAACAATAGATCATCATCCGTTTGCTACAATATTAATAAATACTGATTTCCAAGATTCTACGGCTAACAGTTCTGAATTTATGCGCAAAATTGAAAAATAAATTACCACTGAAGTGCACTTCCGGTTTAGTCTATTGTTATGAAAATAGTAGGCAATCATTCAGGTGCTACATCAGACTGAAAAACCAAATTTCAATACTCTATACTCTACAGCCTATCAGACTCTCAAGTTAAGTGCACTTCTGGCTCAATCAATCTCAATGAAAATAGGATATGAGTACTTAAACGGTACTATCGTCTTGAATACTGAATTTTAACATTTTATGTTCAATTGTTTCATATTTATGCGGAAAATTAAAAAAAAAAATATGGAGTAAAGTGCATTTCCGGTACAGATGATTGCAATCATGATGCGAGGTGCATAACTAAATGTTAAAGAAGTGCTTAATACAAAATTTCAGTATTCTACAATTAATTGTTTTGAATTTATGAGGAAAATTTGAAAATTCGGTTATATAAAGTGCACTTCCGACTAAGCTAGAAAATATCTATTCCGATCGTACAGCAATTTCAAATACAGAATTTCAGTATCCTACGGCTTATCATTCCGGATTTATGCGGAAAATTCCAAGAAAAGTTTCAAGTATAATGCGCAAGACCCTATACCAATCTTGAATGCGGAATTTCAGCAGGGCTTTGAGATTTGCGAGTTACGCACATACATTCGTACCGACATCAAGCCAAAAATAGTCACAATTGAGTCAGAAATTCTCAAAACGGATATATCCATCAGAATCTGGATATTTGAATTTTGTCGGTTTCACAATACTTTCTTGTACTTCCTTGTACTTTGTACAGTTGAGCAAAAATTATGTTGGGACAGATGACATTTTAGGTATTCATTTCTAACTTTGCGTTTGACTTTTTATAATTTTGAAAGTATCTTCTGAGATATTGCTGAGTTCCAAAAATCTTGTTAGAGAAAGTATAGTCTACAAAGAATTTGGAATAGCATATTCCACATTTGTGAACCGTAGTCATCGCTTTCGTCTCACATTACAAATTTGTTGCAGAATATATCATTATTATATACAAAGTATTTATATAAATACTACCAATATATCCCAACGAAAAGTATAATATATTTATGTTTTTGTCTTGTTCATGGATCTAGACATAGGGTAATTTTTACTACTCAGTTTGTAATTGATTCATTCCTTCAAACATTTTATTTCAGATATTATTTCGAAGATGATCCACTGTAGGGTCCAAAACGTAAGGATTCATCAAAATCTCGAACTGTCAAAAGAAACACGATCACAATACTTTCCATATTATATATAGGCCGGAGAAATAAAAAGTAAACTATACGTGGATCATCTTCGAAATTATATCTGAAATAAAATGTATGAAGGAATAAATCAAATACAAACTGAGCAATAAAAATTACCATATGTCCAGTTCCATGAACAAGACAAAAATATAAGCCTGAAAGAAATCCAAAGTAAATCAATTTCTCGACTGTTGATTGTTTTCTTACATTTTGACCAATTTTGGGATCAACTAAAGCAACTGGACATAGAACATATGGCTAGAGTAAAATGATATAGTAATTTCATGTTTCATGTAACCGTCATCTGTCACTTTGACGACAGCTGTCACTTTGACAACGACAGCTGTCACTTTAAAATATGCATTTGATTGATACGATACTCTGAATTCATGATACAGCTAAGAAACTAACCATCTAATTTATGGTCGAGCAAGTACTGTGTGGCCACAACAGATTTTTTATGAATTTACATTGTATAGTTTTACGAAATAAAAATCTTGACAAACGTGATCTATTCATTTTAAATCATTAATATTTGAAATCTCTTCTTTCTAAATATGATTTTTTATTATCAATATTATATTTATTCACTTGATCATATTTTCAAACTTCCAACTTACATGATTCTATAATATACATTTCAAATATTCACTTTTTCATAAGTGACTCACACAACTACGAAAACAAATACGCTGAAAACAAATCATGTATTTATAATAATAAGCATAATATATTGATTTTGGATTTTAAAAAATTATGTTGTGTTCTATCTTGAAACCTAATTCATTCGTTTATCATTTACACCTGAATTAAATTCATAAATTTGATTACTTTTAATGTTTCAATTATAGGAGTTTCGCTGCACAAAATTATAATCTGGTATTGCAAGTTGAAAACATTGTTGCCACTTCTTCGGAGTTCGGGTTGTTGAAGCAATGAAAGTTGAATATACAGTTTTGATATACACTTAATTTTAATAGCGAACCTAGTGGAATTATGTCGAACTGAGCTCTCTGGATGACTTTCATAATGAAGTCTTCGAACGTCCATCCAAATTTTTTATTTTGGACTCTTACTCTTGAACCATCACTTTTCTTTATATAGGCACACGTAGAAATGTTTTTATGCTAAATTATCTAACATTTTATCTGAGAACCATCGAGTTTCGATAATTGTACCAAGAGTTATTAGAGTTTTAAGGGTTTGTCATCCGACGTCCATATACGGGACGCAGGATAACACCCGGACGTTCGATGTAATGTAAAACGCCAATACATGGACGCAGGGTTGATAGCGGGATGTATATATATATATATATATATATATATATATATATATATATATATATATATATATATATATATATATATATATATATATATATATATATATATATATATATATATACATCCCGCTATCAACCCTGCGTCCATGTATTGGCGTTTTACATTACATCGAACGTCCGGGTGTTATTGTGCGTCCCGTATATGGACGTCGGATGACAAACCCTTAAAACTCTAATAACTCTTGGTACAATTATCGTAATTCAATGGTTTTCAGATAGAATGCTAGATAAGTTAGCATAAAAACATTTCTACGTGTGCCCATATGAAGAAAAGTGATAGTTCAAGAGTAAGAGTCCAAAATGAAAAATTTAGATGGACGTTCGAAGACTTCATTATGAAAGTTATCCAGAGAGCTTAGTTCGACATAATTCCGCTAGGTTCGCTATCAAAATTAAGTGTATATTAAAACTGTATATTCAACTTTCATTGCTTCAACAACCCGAGCTCCGAAGAAGTGGCAACAATGTTTTTAGCTTGCAATACCAGATTATAATTTTGTGCAGCGAAACTCCTATAATTAAAACATTATAAGTAATCAAATTTATGGATTTAATTTAGGTGATAAACGAATGAATTAAGTTTCAAGATAGAACAAAACATAATTTTTTCAAACCCAAAATCAATATATTATGCTTATTATCATAAATACATTATTTATTTTCAGCGTATTTGTTTTCGTAGTTGTGTGAGTCACTTATGAAAAAGTAAATATTCGAAATGTATATTATAGAATCATGTACGTTGGAAGTTTGAAAATATGATCAAGTGAATAAATATAATATTGATAGTAAAAAATAATATTAAGAGAAAAGAGATTTTAAATAATAATGGTTTGAAATGAATAGATAACGTTTGTCAAGATTGTTATTTTGTAAAACTGTACAATGTAAATTCATAAAAAATCTGTTGTGGCCACACAGTACTTCCTCGACCATAAATTAGATGGTTAGTTTCTTAGCTGTATCATGAATTCAGAATATCGTATCAATTAAATGCATATTTCAAAGTGACAGCCGTCGTTGTCAAAGTGACAGCCGTCGTCAAAGTGACAGATGACGGTTAAATGAAACGTGAAATTACTATCTCATTTTACTCTAGCCATATATTCTATGTCCAGTTGCTTAAGTTGATCCTAAAATTGGTATTATCTGGTTAAAATGTAAAAAGCAATCAACAATCGAGAAATTGATTTACTTTGGATTTCTTTCAGGCTTATCTTTTTGTCTTGTTCATGGAACTGGACATATGGTAATTTCTATTGCTCAGTTTGTATTTGATTTATTCCTTCATACATTTGATTTCAGATATAATTTCGAAGATGATCCTCATATAGTTTACTTTTTATTTCTCCAGCCTATATATAATATGGAAAGTATGGTGATCTTGTTTCTTTTGACAGTTCGAGATTTTGATGAATCCTCACGTTTTGGACCCTACTGAACCAAAAAAAAACTTAATTCAAAGAATAGTCGGTTGATCTGTCTGTCGGTCTGTCTGAAAACACAATAACATGTCCAATTTGCATGGCAAATTGATAGTAGAAACCAAGTCAATGTCAATGTCAAGTCGTTGTAGTTTCAGCTCCGTGGTGGAACTACAACGACTTGACATTGACATTGACTTGATTTTTACTGTCAATTTGCCACACAAATTGGACATGTTTCCAGCTAATATTCGTAATAGGGACATGATAGGGACTAGGTGAGATTATCCTTCCATTAAAATTAGATCTATGATAAATATTAACTGGACACATGTGCCACTTGCGTGGCAGTAGAAATCAAGTCAATGTCCATGACAAGTCGTTGTAGTTCCAGCTCTGAATTGTCAGGAAGTAACCATGGTAACCAAATTAACAGCTTATGATTCGTCGAAAATGATGATTAAATGATTCAAAACGGCAAACGGAATTATTCTAAACGACATATTGAAATGTCATCTGTCCCAACATAATTTTTGCTCAACTATACAAAGTACAAGAAAGTACAAGGAAGTATTGTGAAACCGACAAAATTCAAATATCCAGAGTCTGATAGATATATCAGTTTTGAGCATTTCTGACCCAATTTTGACTATTTTTGGCTTGATGTCGGTACGAATGTATGTGCGTAACTCGCAAATCTCAAAACCCTGCCGAAATTCCGTATTCAAGAATGGTATAGTGTCTTGCGCATTATGGTTGCAATCATCTGTACCGGAAGTGTCCTTCACTTGAAACTTTTCTTGGATTTTCCGCATGAATCCGAAATGATTAGCCGTAGGATACTGAAATTCAGTATTTGAAATTGCTGTACGATTGAAATAGACATCTTCCAGCTTGGACGGAAGTGCACTCTATATAACAGAATTTTCGAATTTTCCTCATAAATTCGAAACAATCAATTGTAGAATACTGAAGTTTTGTATTAAGCACTTCTGTAACATTAAGTTATGCACCTGGCATCATGGTTGCAATCATCTGTCCCGGAAATGCACTTTACTCCATATTTTTTTTAATTTTCCGCATCAATATGAAACAATTGAACATAAAATGTTAAAATTCAGTATTTAAGACGGTAGTACCGTTTAAGTACTCATATCCTATTTTCATTGAGATCGACTGAGCCGGAAGTGCACTTTACTTGAGAGTCCGATAGGCTGTAGATGTAGAGTAGAGATGATTGTTTGGTATTTCAGTCTGATGTAGCACCTGAATGATTGCCTACTATTTTCATAACAATAGGCTGAACCGGAAGTGCACTTCAGTGGAAATTTATTTTTCAATTTTGCGCATAAATTCAGAACTGTTAGCCGTAGAATCTTGGAAATAAGTATTTAAATTTGTAGGAGAATTGTTTGCGGCCATTATTCAAGTCAGCTAGATAACATTGAAGTTTAATCCTTTATTATTTACATGGTTTCAAAGTAAAAAGTTAAAACAACATCGTGGAGCCACAGCTCCTACGAGTCAAAACAGACAGACTCCTTTTTTATATTTTTATATTAAACTCCAATGTTTACCTAGCTGACTTGAATAATGGCCGCAAACAATGTTCGAAACGTCGTCGTTTTTTCCAAATTATAAAGTATTTTCTCAAAGCCAGTCTTCCTTTATTCTCCTATAAATTTAACTTATTATCGGCTTTTTAAATTCTTCAACTTATTTTAAAATCAGTATTTATTAATATATTTTATCATTGGGATGATGATCTATTGTTTCAGTAGCAACCGATTATGCTGAAGGCGCATTTTACTTGACAGATTTTGAATTCTTTTGGATAAATCCAAAACGATTAGCCGTGGTACGATGAGATTTTGTGTTTGATTATATATTCAATGATATACAAGTAAGTCACGTGATGTCCACGTTAGATTCTTTATTATAGAATAAACAAACTTTAAAACAGTGTTGGAGAAAAGAATTGTCACATATAAAAAAGAATCTCTCATAATTACACAGTCGGATTCAAAAATTTGTTTAGTCCAGTCTTTCAGTCCATGGTTTACTTTAAACGTAGCTTAATTTCCATGGTGATGATTGTAAGAACAATTGTTACTGAGATAATTAAGCTCCGCTTAAGTTAAACTGAGGACTGAAATATCGGCTCTAAGGGTCGGTATTTCAGTCTTGGGTTTATCTTAAGCAAAGCCTAATCACCTTAGTAATAATTGTTCTAACAATCATCACTCCGGAAACTAAGCTACGTTTAAGATAAACCGAGGACTGAAATACTTGCCCTAATGGCCAGTTGCACCACCGTCACTTAACTTTGAGGGAGGAATAATAACCATAGTAACAATTGTCAATACAATAGTTGCCATAGATATTAAACTCTATTTAAAGTTAAGTGACGGTGGTGCAACTGGGCATAAGAGTCATATGATATAGATATATTTTAGTTTCATTGAAGCACTGATTCTACGGAGTAATTGCCAAAAAACACAGTCTAGAAAGAAGAAGAATATTGAATCTTATTTTACTTTTTACAAAAAAAAAAAAATTATAAGTGATTTTAAATCAGTCATTGCTATGCAATTTTGGGTTGTTATTGATTAGTTGAATTTTACTCATTGTAGACGTGAATTCTATTATTTTTTGAGCCAAGCATAAAAGATACGGAAAGTATTATTTGAATTTAAGTAGTTTTTATCATTTTTGAGGTAATAGAAAATTATTTTCAAATTCATATGAATTTAGTCAGCTTATATTTCAAAAAACTTCCTGATAGCATAACTTGATTCTCTTATTCATCGATAACCTGCACATTAAGTTCATACCGCTTCTGTCTAGCTTCAACTGAACTGGCAGTCATTATACATGATATCCAAGACTAGAAACAGGCAACACTGTCGGACGTCGCATGTGATGCAAATAATGCATGGAATGAAACTTGCAGTATATAGGAGGACGTTGGATAACTTCTTTGTAAAAGGGAGCTGAACAGATATTAAAATGAAAGTTGTAATTGGAATTAGCTAGTGTATAAAAGTGATAGCTGAATTCTACGTCACGAAAAACCGTATATACACGAACAAAAATTTCAATATACGCAGTAGATCTGGTGGACGCCCGATGCTTTGATTATGAAAGGACGCACGATAGATAGCGTGATGTATATATATATATATATATATATATATATATATATATATATATATATATATATATATTATATAAGAGCAACTCGTAAATATCAGATGAAGCTATGTTCAATAACGAGAAAAATTAATTAATATTGCTTATCGATTCAATATTCAGACAATAATTGAACAGAGCATACAAAAAGTAAACCCAAACATACGTATTATCATGTCAGGTAGAAAACTATGTTCACACTCATAATAATTTACACAGTCATATCTCGACCAATACATTATTCAAATTCGGATTCGTTTCATCACAAAATGTGCCAGGCGTTTCGCGCAAAATAGTTCCCGTAATTTTACTATCTTCTTCGTTATTTCCTATTTCTTCTTCGTCGCTGGCATAAAAACTTTGTACCAATTTCTTCCCTTTGCTTAAACTTTTGGATCTAAATATAGATAAATCAACTTCTTGAGACCTGCATCGAAGTATTACTGTCTTCGTAGTAAACTGTCTACTAATTCTGAGTGCCAGTTTTGCAAATTACATGGATAAGTCAAAATTTGTTGATTGTTACTATTGGAAATTATTATTGGAGGAAATCTATTTTGATAATTAACTAAACAAAGTGAAATATGAATTCTTCTTTATTTAAAATTGATATATTGAAATATATATGTCCTTACAGATCAAGAGACTCTCATAAACTAACACCTATTATATTGAAACTACGTAATATATATTAACATCCAAATTAGTCCTTAATAGTATTATATAAACAACATAAATCCTAATAGATGAATATTAATTAAATTTTGATCATAATCCAACACGCTTCCTCAAAATTTAATTCACTACTTCAAAAAAATACAAAATTATTCATTTAATAATCCTAAAAAAATAATAATAATACTTATTCAAATACATAAATTATCTGTTGTCTCCATTCTATTCTTACCCAAGTTTACAAATGGTCAAACATGATGTAATAAAGGACTAAGACAAAACAAAAAAAAATCCATATCATTTCACTATATATAAAAAAATGAAACAAAAAAAACTTAAGGTTAATTTAAACTTAGTCCACTCCTGAATTCCAAGAATTTGGCTGCTGGTAGCGGTTTAGTTAATATATCTGCTAATTGGCTACCTGTGGGAATATACAGTAATTTGATCACATTCTTTTCTACCTGTTCTCTGGAAAAATGATATTTTATGTCAATATGCTTAGATCTTTTATGACTAGCTGGATTATTAGCAATACTAATGCACCCGCTATTGTCTTCGTAGACTACGACAGGTTTTTCAATTTTTATATTTATTGTTTTTGCCAAAGAAATTAACCACAATGCCTCCCGAACAGCCTCAAAAAGAGCCATATATTCGGCTTCAGTGGATGATGCTGCCACAGATGTTTGTTTCTTGGTATTCCAGCATATTGTGCAGTTTTCAAATAATTTAAATAAGAAACCAGTTGTGCTTTTTCTATCATACAAGTCATTACCACCCTAATCTGAATCAACATATCCACTTAGCAAATCACTAAAATAACTTCTTACATAAGTTAATTTTAATTCTATAGACCCTGAAAGATATCGTAATATTCTCTTTAAACATTTCCAAAGTTCCTTATTATTTTTATTGAGATATCTACTTAAAATATTTACTGCTGTACTTAAGTCAGGTCTTGTACAAAGCATAACGTACATTAGACATCCCACTAGATTCCTACAAGGGGCTTCATATTTTTCATCAGAATTTAAAGAAATATAATCTAACTTATTTTCAAGGGGTGTATTTACTGGCTTACACTCTAACATATTAAATTTACTCAGTATTGTTTCTATGTATTCGCTCTGATCTAAGGTTATTTCATTGTCATCTCTTCTAATTCTTATCCCTAAAAACAGTTTAATAGCTTTTAAATCTGTCATTCGAAATTTCTCTATCAAGTAATTTTTGAAATTATTCATTGTTTTTATGTTGCTGTAGCTACGACCAAATCATCTACATATAAAACGACATAGATATTTTTAAAAACATCTCCTTAATCTAATATATAAATACATCGGTCAACTGCTGAGTTTTTGAAACCCTTATCTATTAGAGCCTTTTCAAATGTTTGAAACCAACATCTTGCAGCTTGTTTTAATCCATATATAGCTTTATTTAATCTACAAACTTGATTCTTTCCACAAATAATTCCCTCAGGAACTCTCATATAGATTTCTTCTGATAATTGACCATTTAAAAAGGCTGTCTGCACATCCAAATGATGTATCAATAGTTTATACTGATTTGAGAAAGCTAAGATAAATCTAAAACTTGAAATTCTAGCCACTGGGGCAAATGTCTCATTGTAATCTTTCATATACTCTTGACTGAAACCTCGTGCCACAAGACGAGCCTTATATTTCATTGGTTTCCCAGATTCATCATTTTTGATGGTGAATACCCATTTACAATCTACAATATTTTTATGTTTTGGTTTTGCTACTAAAGACCATGTTTTATTAATCAGAAGAGAATTAATTTCATTATGTACAGCGTTTTCCCATAAAACCCTATCATCTCTATTTTGAATTTCTTGAATTGATTCAGGAATAGCACATATTATAGATTGAGCACACATCAAACAATTAGTTAATTCATCATTATTTTCATTATATGATACAACTGGACGACCGAAGATCCTTTCACTCCTTCTTAAATCAGAGAATATTTTTCTTTTTCGTGAGTTACTGTTTTGGCTACCTTCCTTATTTGAGTCGTGTGATGAAAGCTTTGTAATATTTGTATCATCTGTTTCAACTACAGATTTATTTTTACTAAACACCTCGTCATTTTCTTTACTCAAAGTTAACTTATCTGATTTACTATTATCAGATTTATGTTGTAGTCTATCTGATTTATCATCATCAGATTTATTGGACCCTACTATCATTGCTCTAGCTTTTTCTGTTAATGTTCTGACCATACGCTCTGACACACCATTCAACTGTGGGGTACGTGGAACTGTTAAGTGATAACTAATGCCTTTTCTCATACAGTATTCTTTCATTTCATTAGATAAATATTCTCGTCCATTATCACAATACAAATTTACGACTTTCAAATTGAAATGGGCCTCACTTTTTGCTACAAAGTCTTGAAATACAGTAAACACATCTGATTTAAATGTAATTACATACGTGACGCAATAGTGAGTGTATTGATCAACAAAAATTACGAAATAATTTTTATTATTTGCAGTAGAAGGAGTGATTGGACCACATACATCAGAATGAATTATAAACAATGGTCGCTTAATATAGCTTTTTTCTTTAATCTTATTAAATGATAACCGTGCTTGCTTTCCATTAATACAAGCTTCACACAAGTTATCATTAGGGGAAACATACTCTATTTGTCCTATATATTCTATCATCTGTTTATTTCTTAATTCTATAAATTTAGCTCTTCCTATATGGCCTAAACGTTGATGCCATAATTCATAATTTTCATTCAAGACAGTATTTACTTGGGAAATTATGTTAACCTTGAACTTGACACTAATTAAATTATTCGAAAGCTCACCTGATATGATCACTTCACCACCTTTACTTATTTCTACACCTTCATTATTGAAGATGATAACAAATCCAGCCTCTTGTAGTTTTCTTACAGACATTAAGTTGTATGGAACCTCTGGACAGTAGAGAACATCTTTGATTGTTCCTTGTACACCTAAGTTGCTGGTAACATACAGTGTACCTTTCTTCATTGCTGTAATAAACACTCCACTCTTTGCTGTTGAAATCTTTATAGGTGTCCCAAGATCCACAAAATTATCAACAAGATTTTCATCATTTATTATATGATCTGATGCACCGGAGTCCAATAGAAAATTTATAATATTTTCATTTTTATTCTTGATTTTGAATTGATTCTTGCCTGCCATGGAAGCAAAACTTGAATGACTGTCATTAGTTAGTTGAGATTGAACAGTTTGAACCGTCTGAATAGAATTGTTTCCTCCAGTCTTTCTATACTTAAGACTTTGTTTATAATAATAGCAGTCTTTCTTCATGTGGCCTTTCCTACCACAATGGTGGCACTTCATTTTTGAGAAATTCTTTCGGTTTTATTTAAAACGTTTCTCTCTACTTGGTTCTTGTTGATTGAATCTTGGCCTTTTCAAACTGTTATATATTCTAGAATTATGATATCTCTTCATTGTATCATTATTATTCACTGCATTAAGCACTTTTGTGCTTGTATCACTATTTTCGATTTTTAATTTTGTTTCGTGATCTAGAAGTCTCGTTTTTACAAATGATACTGTCAGATTATCCTCTGTTAACGTTTCGATTGCAGTAATAACACCCTCGTCAGATTTTGGGAGTGATAGTAATAAATGAGCTACCATATTAATCTCATCTAGTCCTGCACCAGCCGCTGATAATTCAGTAATTAAGTCATCAAATTTAGCAAAATGTTTTATTAAAGAAGTATCACCTTCTGATTTCAGCTCTATAAGTCTTTTTCGCAGCGCCAATTGAGTGGCAATGCTCTTATGATTATAAATTTGATCTAGCTTTTTGAAAATTTCTTTTGCAGTACTTGCGGACTCAGCCATAGCAACAAAAGAATCAGCTAGATACTCAATAATAAGACTTTTTGCAGTTGTTTCAGCTCTAATCCACTTTCGATTTGGATGTTCAGGAACATCATCATCAATTACTTGAATTACATCAAGTTCAGTTAACAGTGCGCGCATTCTAGATTTCCACACACTGTATCTTTCACCATTGAAAGCATTAATGTTTCTTTTAGCGTTTGATTCTTCCATTGTCTTCAATACCAAATTAATCACAAAGTTTCATGGAAAAGCGAGTGGCGTAATAGTTTATTACTTGTACACATAACACTTTCTTTTAAACAAACTTCCAGTAACTAGCTGAGCAACCTGGGCCCATAACCTATTGGAAATTATTATTGGAGGAAATCTATTTTGATAGTTAACCAAACAAAGTGAAATATGAATTATTCTTCATTTAAAATTGATATATTGAAATATATATGTCCTTACAGATCAAGAGACTCTCATAAACTAACACCTATTATATTGAAACTACGTAATATATATTAACATCCAAATTAGTCCTTAATAGTATTATATAAACAACATAAATCCTAATAGATGAATATTAATTAAATTTTGATCATAATCCAACAGTTACGATTTTTATTTACCTATTAGTAAATAAATGTCAATTGTCGCCACCAAGACGGCGCTCGCGCCGCGCACAACTCTACTGACATAGCGTATACTTAGATCAGTGGAATATTCAGTATGAAAATATATACCGTTATGATTACAGAGTATGTCAAGATATTCTTGATAGTTATCTTTGTTAAATTTCAATTTGACAGCGTATTGAGCGTTACTAATCGGTTCACAAACAGTATTCTCGTACAATGGCGTATTATGATTTAAAAGCAAAATCGCGTGCCCTGAGTTAGCAATAGTATGATGAATTACAAGATTGGATACAGTTTCAATAAAATTTAAGTTAGCCCAAACGAGATCTATTGTTCTTCAGCCTAGATGAATAATAAAAGTATATTCACCGGGAATATTGCCATCGGTTCTATCATTTAACAGGAAGTAACCCCAATTTTCCATCCTATCGGTGGGTTTTCACTCACTTGCACAAAGTAACAAGTAAGTATTGTAATGTTTATTGCTTGGTTAATCACTCTGTGAATAAATAAAAGTCACTATTTAAGAATCTAAATGAAATAAAATCTTTGATTCTTCTTATGTCACTAATAACACTATATTTATATATTAATCACTTGATTCTAATTCAATCAAGGTCACAGATATTTATATTTCACTATTTATATATACTCTCACTTCACTGTCACTGTTTATTAATTATTTTCACTGCTACTATTATTACTGTACGTGTAACTTCATTATTTATTTCACACTAATACTTTTATTACTGTACTGTCCTACGCATCTTTGGCTCGGCCTTATATAGAGAAACACCGTCCTTCTCGAATTTTCCATTTCGCGACTCTTTCCATTTCCAGGAATCGCTAGAGGCTTCCGTTGGGAGGGGTGATGCGCTGCGACGTGGCGCGGCGTAACAGGCGACAAGAAGCCCCTCCCCATACTGCGTCGAATCCACGAGCTCCCCTCTCACTCCTGCACGTCACACTGCCCTCTTCTTAAGAATGTTTCGTCCCGAAACTCATCTTCATGTCTATGCCGGAATCGACACTCGCCGCCCTTGGTGCAACCAGTAGTTTGGTAGAAGTAGCAGTCGACAGTTTTTGGTTCGATCGGGCCTGCTGGGTGGAAACAGCAGACCAATATTTGAATTCCGCTGTTCTGGAATGTTACCTCTATCATATTTCGAACGATCTTCCAATCTAATCCATCCAGACCGCAGCCCAATTTTGGTATTGCCAGTTTCAGGATGTCGTTCTGCATTAAATGGCCTCGCATGTCTTGCAGCGTTTCCCACATGGAACGGTAGGTTGGTTTATGATTAAACTTATCTTTCGTTACCATGTGGTAAATATAGCGTTCCTTGGTTGTCGTATTGTCCCGCAGACATATGGTCTTCCCTACAGTAGGCTTCTGGTGTTCTGGCCTGCCAAACTTCATCTCAAAAACTGCTGCTATCCCTCGGGACATCTTCAAATCTCCTGATACACAATGGGCCAAGGAGTAGTCGGCTGGGACTCTGAATAGATCCTGCTGCACTTCGGTAGTTATTCCGAATCGAGCCCGACGTCCACTTGAAAAAGTCTTCATGAACTCCTCAAATGAATCTTCCTGCGCATGGATCTTACGAGCACGTGCGTCGTTGGGATCTTCATTATTGTCTCCTGCAAATGGTGCTAGCCGATTGAAGTGCACCACTCTTGATTTGCTCTTGGGGTTGCGTCTGATTTCGTAGAATATGTCGTTTATTCTTTTGATGACTTCGTCAGGCCCTTCCCAAGATGTCTGTAATTTTGGAGACAGGCCACGTCGCCGCCCTGGGTTATAAAGCCACACAGAGTCTCCTGGTTGAAAACCCCCGTCTTGTGCCTTGACGTCATAGGTCTCTTCCATCCGGTCGCTGGCATTCTGGATGTTTATACGGACTCGAGAGTGGATATCGTCCATCTGACGCCTTGAATTAATGACATAATCTTCACCAGCCAAGTCTTCTCCAGGTTTGCGGCCGAACTTTAGGTCGCATGGTAGCCGAAGTTCCCGTCCAAAAATAATTCTTGCTGGAGTCTGTCCGGTTGTTTCGTGTACGGATGAGCAGTAGGCCAAAAGGAACAGATGGAGATATTTGTTTCAGTCTCTCTGGTGACTAGAGACAACTTTGGCCAGGTGTCTGTTGATGGTCTTATTCATCCGTTCCACCATTCCATCAGACTGCGGATGTAATGCAGTAGTTCTGGTTTTACGAATATTCAATACTCCGCATATCCCTTGGAAAAGTGTGGATTCAAAGTTTCTTCCCTGGTCAGAATGGAGTTCCAAGGGTACGCCAAAACGTCAGATCCAGTTCTTCACTAGGACGTCTGCAATAGTAGCGGCCTCTTGATTAGGAAGGGCATACGCTTCTGTCCATTTACTAAAGTAGTCCATGACGACAACAATGTATTTATTTCCGACGTCTGATTCGGGAAATGGCCCTGCTACGTCGATGGCTATCCTCTCGAATGGACTACCGACATTATACTGTCGCATCGGAGCTCTTGGTCGTTTCTGCGGTCCGTTGCTTGAAGCGCACGTGGTGCATTTCCTGCACCATTCCCTGACGTCTTCTTTGCAGTTTAGCCAATAAAACCGCTTACGAACTCTCTGCAGAGTCTTCGTTACCCCAAGGTGTCCTCCACTCACTCCATCATGGAGATGTCTCAAGACCTCCGGAAACCGACCTCTAGGAACGATCAGCTGTTCTCTACTCTTGGTTTCATCCGGATCTTTCAGGACACGCTTCAAGACGCCTTCATCTAGGATTATGGAATCACATTGCGCCCAGTATGATTTGACCGTCGGGGAGTATGGTGCCACCTCTTGCCATGTCGGTCTTGTTCCTTTCTTCTTCCATTCTTGAATAATTTGCAACTCTGAGTCGCCATTTATGTCCTTTTCTATCTCTTGTGGTTGCCAAGCATCGTCAATGACAGTTGTCCTGAACGCCTTCGCTTCAATCTTGGAGCAATGATGACAATCTTTTGGACATGGTCGTCTTGATAAAGCATCAGCATTCTTATGTGCTGTACCGGCTCGATGTTCTATGTTGAAGTCGTATTCTTGAAGTCTTTCGATCCATCGAGCGACCTGACCCTCAGGATTCTTGAACTGTAGTAGTCATCTTAGAGCAGCATGGTCAGTTCTTAACAGGAAATTCCTACCACACAAATATTTGTAAAAATGCTCGATGGACTTAACAACTGCCAGCAGTTCACGTCTTGAGACAAAGTAGTTCCTTTCTGGCTTCGACAAAACCTTACTGAAGTACCCGATTACTCTTTCTTGATCCTCCTGCAATTGAGACAGGACTCCTCCAATACCGACGTCGCTGGCATCTGTGTCCAGAACAAAACGTCCTTCCGTCTTCGGGTAGCTCAGGATTATTGCTTGGACTAGGAGTAGTTTCAGTCGCTCGAAAGCGACCTGGCAATCTTCATCCCAGCTGTATCTGCGATTATTTTCCGTCAGTCTGGTCAATGGTTTGGCGATATTGACGAATCCATAAACAAATCTTCTGTAATAGGTACAGAGCCCGACGAAACTGCGCAGCTGATGTTTATCCGCAGGTACCGGCCATTCTTGAATTGTCCTAATCTTTTCTGCATCAACTGCTACGCCTTCCTCGGAGACAACATGCCCCAAATAGTTCACCCGTTCTCGAAATAAGTGGCATTTCTTTGGACTTAGTTTCAAACCAGCTTTCTTCAGTTGTTCAAATACCTGCTCCAGATTCTTCAAATGGTCTTCAAATGATTTTCTTATCACAATTATATCGTCCAGGTATACCAAGCAAGTTTTCCCTGATAGTCTTTTCAGTACGGTCTCCATAAGTCGCTCGAAGGTAGCAGGAGCATTACACAGACCAAATGGCATGACTGTAAATTGCCACAATCCACTGCCGATGGTAAATGCAGTTTTTTCTCGGTCTTTCTCATCCATCGCTACTTGCCAGTATCCACTCTTGAGATCTAGGGTCGAGAAGATCTTTGACCTGGCCAGGGTATCTAAGGTGTCATCAATCCTGGGCAGGGGATAACTGTCCTTCTTGGTAACGTTATTCAGCTGGCGATAGTCGACACAAAATCGTGTAGATCCGTCTTTCTTCTTCACAAGTACCACCGGAGAGGCCCATATCTGTTCGAGGGTTCAATGATTCCGTCTTGCTCCATGTCTTGAATGATGACTTCAGCGTCTTCTCTCTTCGCAATCGGGAGTCGTCGTGGTGCTTGCCGAATTGGTCGTGCATCGCCTGTGTCGATTTTGTGGTGGACAATATTTGTTCTTCCTTTTTGTCCCTCACTGGTTTCAAACACCTCTTGGAATCGGCGTATCAGATCTTCTGCTTGTGCGCGTTGCCGATTGCCTAATTGTTGACCCTTGGATAGTAATAGGGTCGTTAATTCCTTCGAAAGTTTATCGCAATTAGGCTTTATCTTTGTGTCTTGTTCGGTGAGTTTTATTCTTGCGAGACGTTCTTTTTCATGTCTGGAGTTATCTTTGGGTAGCATCTTCAAAGGTTTCTTGCATTGACTTTTTGCTTGACCTAGCTCTCCACAGTTCCAGCACTGAAGTTGTCTTGAATTCTTGAGATCTTTTACTTCTTCGATCAACCGCTGAACCTGGGCTTCCAAGCTTCCCGTGGCATCGGAGTCACAATTAACCTCTCGCACTCGGGCACTGCTTCTGGACGCCTGCTTTGCCGCCTTGTATTCCAGTGCATGAGTCAATGCTTCCACCAGCTTCTTCGGCCGCGCCAAACGCAGGGCTTGTTGCGTTTAGTGGTCTCTGATGCCGTCCACAAATATCCTCACAGCCCAGCTTTCCAAGAAATCATCCGGGCCAGTTGGATAGGCCAGTCAAACTAGGCGTGTCACATCAGCTTCGAACTCCTGTAGACTCTCGCTGGGACGTTGATATCGGTTCTTAAGCTGCGTGTGATACACTTCCTCCAAGTGTGCATGGCCGTATCGCAGCTCCAGTCGCTTGACCAATTTTTCGTAATTGTTGTCTTCTTCCGGTGGAATAGCCTGTAAAATGTTTACCGCATCTCCTCGGAGAGCAACTGTAAGTGCTGAAACTTTCTCAGTATCATTCCAACCATTTGCCTCAGCAGCGGCTTCAAATTGCCTATGGTAATTAATCCAAGATGTTTGACCATCAAAGGTTGGAGGTTTGACACGCATTTTTGTAGTTGAGTCAAGATTTGGTGCGGATAATTCAATTATCTCAGCTTTTGAAGCTTTTTTCGGAGATGAAACACCAAATTTGAATTTTTCTTGAAAATTCTTCATTTTTTCATTCAGTTCTTCTTTTAACATTCTACAATTATCTTCGAATACTTCCTCCCATACCTTTGAATTTTCTCTGAATTTTTCCAATTGCTGTTCAACTTTCTTTGTATTTTCCTCCATCTTCCCATGCAGTTCTTCTCTCAAGTTTCTAGAATTTTCTTCTAACTCTCCTAATTTCTTATTTACAATTTTGGAGCTCTCTAGACATTTTTCTTCTAATTTTGCTTCTAATAATGTAAAATTTTCTCTTAATTTTAATTCTAAGTCTTCTTTCAAACTTGTAGAATTCTCTTTTAATTTTGATTCTGAATTTGTACAGTTTCCTTTCAATTTTGATTCCAAATTTATAGAATTTTCTTTTAATTTTGATTCTAAATTTGTACAGTTTTCTTTTAAACTTATTGCCAAATCGGTTGAAGAAAGTTGAACCTCAAACAAATACGTATCAGGGTCCTCACCGTCTTCAGTCATAGCTTCACGAAGTCGTTCCATCAAAACTTGTTTGCGGCCACTGGTTTCCAAATCCCGCTCTTCCAATTGATATTTCAACTCTGGGACCTTCAAATCTTCCAACAACTTCTTAGACGCCATTTCCCAATTTTGCAAAACAGCAATAAACAAAATACTCAATTGTTTATAACAACCCCACACCTGACACCATGTTTATTGCTTGGTTAATCACTCTGTAAATAAATAAAAGTCACTATTTAAGAATCTAAATGAAATAAAATCTTTAATTCTTCGGTTGTCACTAATAACACTATATTTATATATTAATCACTTAATTCTAATTTAATCAAGGTCACAGATATTTATATTTCACTATTTATATATACTCTCACTTCACTGTCACTGTTTATTATTTATTTTCACTGCTACTATTATTACTGTACGTGTTACTTCATTATTTATTTCACACTAATACTCTTATTACTGTACTGTCCTACGCATCTTTGGCTCGGCCTTATATGGAGAAACACCGTCCTTCTCGAATTTTCCATTTTGCGACTCATTCCATTTCCAGGAATCGCTAGAGGCTTCCATTGGGAGGGGGTGATGCGCTGCGACGTGGCGCGGCGTAAGAGGCGACAAGAAGCCCCTCCCCATACTGCGTCGTATTCACGAGCTCCCCTCTCACTCCCGCACGTCACAGTATTGTGAAACCGACAAAGTTCACCTATCGAGATTTTGATGGAAATATCCGTTTTGAGCATCCCTGAATCCATATTAAATATTTTTGGTTTGATGTCGGTACGTATGTTCGTGCATGCGTTCGTGCGTAACTCGCAAATCTCGGAACTGGCTGAACGTATGATGTTGAAATTTTGTATTCTAGACTGGTACAGGGTCTAGTTGTGCACCTCGCATTATGGTTTCAATCGTATGTACCGGAAGTGCGCTTCACTTGAAACTTTTTTCGAATTTTTCTAATAAATCCAAAATAATCAACCGTAGGATGTTGAAATTCAGTATTTGAACTTGATGCTATATCAGAATGGTTATCTGCTATTTCTTCAAAAATCGGCTAGGCCGGAAGTGCACTTTACTCAGAACTTCCTTAGAATTTTTTGCATAAATGTAGAGTGATCCGCCATAGCATATTGAAATTTCGTATGAAGAACTTCTATAATATCTTATTGTACATCTTGCATTATGATTGCGATCGGCTGAACTGGTAGTGCTCTTTACTTAAGACTTTTTTTCAACTTTCCGCATAAATCCAGAATGAGTAGTTGTAGGTTACAGGAATCTAGCATTTGAAATTGCTGTAGCATCTACATCAGGGGTGGGGAACCTATTTTCCGCCAAGAGCCATTCGGAAATTTATAACATCATTCGCGGGCCAGACATTTTTCTTGAAAAGACCGACATTCTACATCCACTCACATTTGCGCCTGTAGAACCAAAAAGAATGACGAACAGTCACGCATGTGCAACAAGGGAAAATTCACAATCAGAGACAATTCCCTAATTCCCATTTGAGGCTTAAAATTCCAGAAAATGGGAAAATTCCCACGAGTTGGCAACACTACTCGGGGGCCAGATCAAATGTCTTCGCAGGCCGTATGCGGCCTGGGGGCCGGAGGTTCCCCACCCCTGATCTAAATGGTCATCTTCTATTTTTGTTACAATCGGCTGAGCCGGAAGTGCCCTTTATATGACAGACGGTTGATTATTCTGGATTTATTAGAAAAATTTGGAAGAAGTTCAAGTGAAGTGCACTTCCGGTACAGACGATTGGAACCATAATGCGAGGTGCACAACTAGACCCTGTACCAGTCTTAGATACAAAATTTCAACATTATACGTTCAACAAGTTTTTAGATTTGCGAGGTACGCACGCACGCACGCACGCACGAACGCACGTACGAACATACGTACCGACATCAAGCCAAAAATAGTCAAAACGGATATTTCCGAATTTTGTCGGTTTCACAATATTTACTTGTTACTTTGTACAAGTAAGTGAAAAACGTTGTTTGAGTATTCCTTTGAGAAATCGGGAAGTGTAAAGAGTGTTGACTCGGCCCATGTTTCACATAAACAAATAATATTGCCTATCAAAAGTTTTTCCTGCGTAACTGAATCTAAAATAAACAAATTTTCAAGACTTCCAATATTCCAAACATTAATACTGAAATAATCTCTTGTATTTTTTAAATTGTTTTCACTTAACTTGGGTAATAAAATGGTACTACTCTGATGGTAAGCCATTATGACAGAATTTGCCATTGCCAGTTCCAGTGATAGATTGGACTTTTTGAAATTTTGCCCTATTAACAATAGGGGAATCTCCTGTAGACAATATGCTGTTACGTGGTCTTTTGGTAGAGATTTGTTTTCCATCCACAATTAGCTTACGGCCTGTCATTTTGATATATTCACCATATAGTTTCAATTCTTCCCTCATTGATAATAATTCGCGCATTTCCATTTGTTGTTCTGTGTTTAAATCCGCGTTGATAAATATTTTTGAGCCTTTCAAATTTGCTCTTTCAGATAGAATATAATTTCTGGTCTCCAGAATTTCAAAACTAACCAAAATTGGTCTTGTGTAATTTGCTTTCTTCTCACCCAATATATCCTTTTTCTAGAGACGTAGGTCGAATTTCCCATTAATTAGTTCTATGATTGAAGTGTTCAGATCGACAGTGTTTATCTCACAGTCTTCGATTTCCATGAAAATCAGATTTTGTTTTTTAATATGCTTCTCCAATTTGTTGATAATTTGTTGCTGGATATTTATAACTTCCTTACAAGAGTCAAGCTCACTTTGAAAGTTTTCAGATCGCAATTGGATATCGTTGAGTTGTTGATTTAATTGCTTCGTCTCATTATCAATAGAATCGAGTTTATCTAGCCTAGCTAAAATTAGACCAGTCTCGGTCTCGTCTCGTCTCGCCTCAAAAAGTCGAGATGAGACTATAGAATGGGTCTCGAGCCAAGACCAGAGTTGAGTCTCGGCGAAAGTCTCGCGAGATTCTCGACGAGACTTGTATTATAATCACCTAAAATTCATTTTTACTTCTTCTAAAAGCAATTTCATAGAGCAAGTAGGTGAATACCACCAAACTGCAATAATAATAGTTGAATTGAGATAGTTACTGATAGATAGGTCTCCGATTGAGACAATCGTTTTTTCTGCCGCTCTTTCAGAATATTAACTTCATATTTAGCCTATATAACAATATTTTTTTGTCGATTGTTTTTTTAAGGTGAGTCATTTGGTTCTATCATGTTTGGTATCAAATTACCTAGAGCTCCTGCAAAAATAATTCTAGTAGGAGTGTGAAATAGGATTGTCAATTGTTTTTTGACAAGTTATTTCAATGATGTCTAGTTTGGTATCAATCTTTAGCTCTCTGGGCTAAAATAATTGGTGGAGTCCACGTTATGATATTATACTTCCGGTGATCGAATGTCAAAACTGTAAATTGATTGAAGACTCCGAAAATCTAGAGAAGAACTCATTTTTAAAAATACTTGTTTCATGTAGGGACTTGAATATAAACGCCATCCGTCATTCCAACAGTGACAACCGTTACGTTGACAATGACAGCTGTCACTTTGATAATGACAGCTATCATTTTGAAATATACAATTGATTGATGCGACACATCTATGATACAGCGATGAAACCGGCCATAGAATTTTTGGTTAGGGAAGTATTGTGTGGCCGCAGCAGATTTTATATGGTAATATTGTGCAACAGGACGAGCCTCAATACTAACACAACACATTTAATTTTACCAAAAACTATCGACATAATGGAAGAAAAAATTATCATACTATAACTAATTTTCACTGGAAATACGTTACATTAATCGACTCCTATAAGATTCCTGGTGATATTCCTGCATGTCATCCAATTTCATTTAAAATTGAATTAGATTAGGCTGGACTGAGCCATGTGAAGAGAAAATCAATACTAATCTTTCATAGATTTCAGTAATTTGAGTCATATAGCTCGTTATTCACAGTCAATAACATAACCTCATTTGAAAATTTGCTTTCTCCTCATCCAATCCTGAATTTTGTGGTTTACACATCGCAAACAATGCATCTTAGATTCACCATCAATTCATATGGACGCTTTCGTAACTTGAATTTAGTTCATATGAATTTATCTTGAGTATGGTAAAAGACATATCGTGTGGCGTCAAACACATGTGCGAACCAGTATTATTAAATTCGGGAAACATTTTTTGTAACTCAGTGATTTTTGATTTGAAATATGTAGTCTTAGCATTGTCATAATGCTTAAGTTCACACATTTGTTAGATAAAACTATTATCTCTTCATTGTCTCGAATCCATGGGGCTCTAGAGATCCTATTCTTTTCATAGAGACAGCTTGTTAGATATCGCAGTCTCTATGTCAATATTATGACGTCGTAGTTACATTTATAGGGACTTGAATATTGTATGTTGGTGCAAAAATATGATCGACAATTTTATGCTGGCAGTTAGTTGAAAACGATGTTCGGAATAAGATTCAAATAAAGTTCAATCATTCTGATCTGTTATTGAATATAGTAGTATAATTTTATTCTAATATTACAATGTTATACAAATGTAAAATCTGAGTCGAAATATGGAAACTGACTCTACCTTGTCTCTTACTTCAGGAAGACTGTCTTCAACAATGATGACATTAAATCACTTCTCTAATTGTCCGACGAGTGGTACATGTGTCGAAAGTCTATAAAATGGCGTCAAAAGACAATCTTCACAAATTAGAGTTTGACCTCAGAACGACTTTGCGCACCAAACACACAAATACATATTTTTGGTAAAATTTATAGCAAATAATAATCAGATAGAACAAATTAATCCCCGCATGTGAGAAAAAGTAATTTTAGGAGATCATGGCAAGACTCGAGACCGAGACGAGACTGACCTACTCGAGACCAAGGCGAAACCGAGACGAGACTCAGCTAGGCGAGACCACAACGAGACCGAGACAAGATTCACTGAAGTCTTGTCTCGTCTCGTCTCGTGGGAACACTAGCTAAAATTGTATTTATTACTTACTTGTACAAAGAAACAAATAGGTATTGTGGAACCGACAAAATTCACTTATTCAGATTTTGATTGAAATATCCGTTTTGAGCATTCCTGAATCTATTTTGACTATTTTTGGCTTGATGTCTGTACGTATGTCCGTGTGTGCGTGCGTTCGTGCGTGCGTAACTCGCAAATTTCAAAACTGTTCGAACGTATAATGTTGAAATTTTGTATTTAAGACTGATATAGGGTCTAGTTGTGCACCTTGCATTATGGTTCTAATCGTATGTACTAGGAGTGCACTTTACTTGAAACTTTTTCGAGTTTTTCTAATAAATCCAGAATGATCTACCGTAGGATGTTGAAATTCAGTATTTGAACTTGATGTTAAATCAGAATGTTTATCTGCTATTTTTGTAAGAATCAACTTGGCCAGAAGTGCACTTTACTTGAAACTTTTTTTGAATTTCCTGCATGAATATAGAATGATTCTCGATAGCATATTGAAATTTCGTATAAAGTACTTCTATAACATCTTATTGTACATCTTGCATCATGATTGCGATCGGTTGAACCGGAAGTGCACGTTACTTAAAACATTTTTCCAATTTTCCGCATGAATCCAGAATGATCAGTTGTAGGCTACAGGAATTCAGCATTTGAAATTGCTGTTGCATCTCAATGATTAACTTCTATTTTCGTAACCATCGGCTGAGCCGGAAGTGCACTTTATATGACAGACCTTTTGGATTTTCCGCATAATTTCTAAACAATCAGTCGTAGAATATCCTAATTTTGTATTAGGCAATTTTATAATAGCTAGTTGTACACCCTGCATTATGATTGCTATCAACTAAACCGAAAGAGCACTTTATTCAAAACATGTCTTGAATTTTCCGCATAAATCCAAAATGATTGAACATAGATTGTTAGAATTCAGTATTTAGGACGATTATACCATCTAGATGCTCATATCCTATTTTTATTAAGATCCACCAAGCTGAAAGTGCACTTTACTTGACAGTCTTTTGGAATTTTTTGCATAAATTCGAAACGATCAGGTGTAGAATATTAAAATTTGGTATTTCAGTCTGTTGTAGCATCTGAATGATTGCCTCCTATTTTCATAACGATACACTGAACGGAAAGTGCACTTCAGTGAGAATTTATTTTTCTATTTTGCGCATAAATTCAGATCTGTTGGTAGTCGTAGAATTTTGGAAATCAGTATTTAGGAATATTGTAGTATAAGAATAATGGCTTACTGTTTCCATAACAACCGACTTGGGTGAAAGCGCATTTTACTTGACAGATTCTTAGAATCTCTTGGTAAATCCAAAACGATTAACTGTGGAACGATGAGATTCCGTGTTTGATTATATATATCCAATGATATATATGATCAAACAGGAAATCACATCGTATTATACAGAGTGATCAATAAACATTGTCTGTCACGTGACTAGCAAAAGTTCACATTATGATCAAAACTACCTTCATGAAATAAAGCTACTATAAATTCATTTATTTTGATAGCTACGTTACCGACATTCCAAGAATACAGTAGCGTATCTTTTGATTATTGATGATTATTGGACATTTGTTATCACTCTACCAAATTTTTAGATAAGAATAGTGTTTTCAGAGAAACTGTCATCTGCCTCTTGAAGCTCACTATCTCAAGCAGGCGGCAAAGAAAAATCAGAACAAGGCGGCACGGACAATCATTTTTGATCACTCTGTATATATATCCAATGATGTACAAGTGAGTCAAGTGATGTTCACGTCAGATTTTTGTGTCTAAAGAAACCACTATGATGTCAAGTGTAGATAAATTTCACTTATTGACAACTCTTTAATCTAGTTCGTTTTATTGTGAACCAACCACAAGATGACAAAGCACTTGTTGAAATCAAGTATTGCGTATATTTGATAAAAAATTGATAACCTGATACGACTTTGGAGTACATAGCAGATTTTGTTTTGTATTAAAAGTGTTTCCAATATGTGCGAATTCGTAGCTGCTTTTTTTAAAAAATGATTTCACACCTGTGTACGTACCACATCACTGTTCTTCACGCTTTTTTAAACGGTTTTTCTTTTTAAAGAAAGCAAGCAAATTTTGCACAAATTTTTAACTGTTTGCACCATGAAGCAGTGTTACCAACTCAAAACTCAAGAGTAGTCTGAATCTTCTTGGGAAGCGGTATGGCAAGATTTGTAACTCGGCTAAATATTCAGTTCGTCAAACAAACAATAAGTTTCATTACAAAAATGTATGTCAAGATGGGAGAGATCACTCAATGTTAAAAATTATGCGCATGAACATAGTTGCGGCCGCTGCCAACGAGGTCTCTGATAGCTATGTAACCATGGTCTCAGATCCAAATTAGTTTTTTGTAGTTAGGTACTATAAATAAAAAAGTCAAAGAAATTTTTCAAAAATACGTATATTATAAATGTTTGTACATGTGAATCAATGTTTTCAACAAAATATTTGTGCAAATATCAGGTTTTGAGATAGCATATAAAGTTACTTTATGCATGAAGTGTGATCCAATTGTTGTAAATAAATCCGCAGTTGTTAAATTCATTCAAAATTTATGTTGAAAACGCTATCAATAAATGAATTTGAATAATCTATTTTTGTAAAATGTCTTCTCCAACTGTGGATCATACCTTTTACAGTATTGCAATACATTCAATATCTTACAAACTCTGAATTAAATAAAATAATTTCATGTGCATGGAAATTGATCCAACTCTATAGTTATGTAAATTAGTAATTTGAGCTAAAATGCCATAAGTCAATTACTTTAGAGTAAATTGATGATTGAGCTACGTGAAGTAATGGAATAATTAAAACACAGTAAAATTGACTTTATCTTCACTTTATTTAAATACTAATGTACGTTAGTATTTGAATAAATTTGTGAAGATAAGGTCAATTTTACTGTGTTTTAATTACTTTAGAGTGTCTATTTACAAGAAATGTTCTAATTTTTCTTTAATTCTTTCAATTGTAGGTCATACTTTATGTTGAAATTACTTTTCACAGTATCAAAACTCCATTGTGAAAAAAAGTAGGAAGACATTGGATACAAATGTTGAAGAAAATTTAAAGTTATTCTATTAAAGCATAAAAATCAGTAGCCATATTCTCAAAAGAGTTCATACTAACCCACAGTTTTGGATTAGTGAGTTTTTTTCTAATCTAGGTCTCTTGAATTCAATCTTAAATCACTCATGGTGATAAATAGGCAGTAGATAGAAACTAGAATGAGTTATAAAATTGAAACAAGAAATTGGACGAAAATCACTAATTCAAGACTGTAGAGAGTTTAAATTGTTTTGAGATGTGATTAATTGAGGAAATAAATGAAATAGAGAAGATTGATAGATTCAAAGTATTTTTATAAAATAATTACTGAATTTTTCGAATAAAGTAAAGTGACGTTTTCCATTGTCTCTACTTCATTAGAACTTAAATGCATCTTACTGTCTCAGCAAAGTCACTTTTACAGTATTCAAGATTTTTTTTCACAAATATTCCATTTTTTCTTCATTCTATCTCCTATATAACGACTGGAGAATCTTTTAGCACTTTCGAGAAGCTTGGACACAAGAGTATGAACTTATTGAACTTTCTTCGACTGCCTGAATTCTAAAGTAACGTCAAGATTGAAGAGTAATACTATTTCTTGATTTCATATGATATAGAGAAATTGACGCATCTTCCGTTACAAATATTCATTTTCAGTTCTAGCACCACGTTATTATTGCAGCTGGCAAATCCTCATCCATCCCAAATGATTCTCATTCGTCATTGAAACTCCAGGTATTTATGAGGTCCAGAAAATAACTCAGCCCAATATTTATCATTGTGTTCGAACTACATCATGTATAATTGCATTTGTACTGATATAAAAACTGCAGGTCGCGGAATGGAATCAGCAGAGGTGCGCCTGGAACAATTATATTTTATAACATGCGAACAGAAAAATATAAAACAAACTTACAATTGACTTGCAGTACTGGCTTTTCAATAACTTCTTGTAGCATTTAACTATCAAAATCAATACACAGACACAACTGGAAATTGGAAAAATTATAAATTGATATTGACAAACAATCTTATTTACTTAAATCGACATTTTTGTTCAAATTTTTTCAATGGTAACTAAGATTTAAAATTCAAATGAATTAAAAAATAGGGGCGGCCGCTCCCGTTATATGGTAGTAGCTAAGCGCCAAATTCTTCTATTTAAGTGATCTCTCCCATATCCAAACGTCTTAGTTACAATTGAGTGTTAACCTATGAGATTTTGTTGACACAGCATCTGATTGTCACGTCAAAGACATTAATAATAATAATTCAATAATCGTTTGATGAAATTTGGTGAATATCATTTTGATTAAGTAAATTTACGATTGTCATTGTTAAAATAGCAATTTAATATCTAGTGGCTTTATGTTTTGTTCTATTTAAATCTTTATCTTTATAGAGAAAATAACACACCATTCAACTTCTACTTTAGTTTTATTTATTATATTTCAAACATATTCTCACAGAATTGACATATTTATTTTTTACTCAGTATTATGTCATTTTTCTAAACAAAAACATTCATGACAGCCTTGTTTTTTCTACCAACTTCTAAAATTATTCTTTAACACCTTCTCCTAATTTTGAAAGTTAATTTTATAGTGAACAATTTAAAAAATCAAAACTAAGAGATTAGATTTCCACATAATTCCATAAATTTAATTCTATTTGATGGTTTTGTAAGAATATCTGCTTTTTGTATTTCTGTTGGACAATACTGAAGTTTTAAATATCCTTAAGTATAATTTTCATGAATAAAATGAAATCTTACGTCAATATGTTCAGACCTTTTGTTGAATGAACCAGATTTGATTAATTGAATAGAACTTTGATTGTCAACATGTAAAATAATATTAATATCAGATATCAACAATTTGTTTAACAAAAATTTCAAATACAAAGTTTCCTTACAACATTCAGCAGCAGCAATATATTCTGCTTCAGTGGATGATAGAGCAACAATAGGTTGTCTCTTCGAACTCCAAGAAACTAGTCCACTTGCTAACAGTATAACAAAACCTGTTGTACTTCTTCTTGTTATGGGATCACCTGCATAGTCAGAGTCGCAATATGCATTCAAATTTTTTATTTCTGATTTTGCATGAAAACATATTCCTTTTTGTTCAGTTCCTGATAAATATTTTAATATTTTCTTTATTGCAGTTACATCATCTCGATCTGGATTCTCGATACGTCTACTTGCTTGATTTACAGCATGTGCTATGTCCGGTCTTGTTCTTGTTGATACAAATAATGAACTTCCTACCACTTCTCTATACGGAAAATCCATTTTTCTTCTTTATTATTCACGATGCATGGAGTATCACTTGGTTTTGCATTGTTCATGAAATATTTATCCAACATCATATTTACATAATTAGTTTGAGTTAGTTTAATGAAATTTTCAGTTCGATTTATTTCCATGCCCAAATAAGATCTCAGATTTTCATATAATTTTATTTCAAATTTTTTCTCCAAGTTTTGTGGAATCTTTCTCAGCTGATTTTTATCTTTTTCGATTGCTAAGCCATCATCAACATATACAGCAATTATTATGGACTTGTCGTTATTAGTAGAAATACATCTTTCAGATTTCATTGATTTCAAACCTAATTCAAACATTGTCTGCGTAAATTTTTTATTCCAAGTTAATGGTGATTGTTTCAAACCATAAAGTGATTTTTCCAAACGACATATTTTATCTGCATCATAATAACCTTCAGGCATTTTCATATATACAATATCTCTTCATTCGCCATATAAGAAAGCAGTTTTAACATCAAAAGTCATGATGTGACGATTTTCAGAAGCAACGATAGCAAATAGAGTTTTAAGAGAAGATAAACTTACTACTGGACTGTAGATCTCTTTAAAATCAATGTTACTTTTTTGTTCAAAACCTTGCACCACTAATCGCGCCTTATATGTCCCTTCTTCTTTTATACGAAACACCCATTTATTTGGAAGTATCTCTTGACTTTTTGCTTTTCTTATTTCCACTACTTCCCATGTTTGATTCTTCTCTAAGGAATCTTTTTCTTCTTTTATTGCTCTTTTCCATACTTTCTTTTCAGTTTCATTTATAGCTTCATTATAAGTTAATAACACATAATCATTTAGTTTTTCAGGCTTCTTTTTTATTCTACCACTTCTTCTCAAATTATCCTTCTCATCATTCTCCTCATCATTAATCATTTCCATTTCGTTATTCATTTCTTCCTCATCTCTTGCTTCTTCATTGAACTGCATTCTTACGCCTAAGAAATTTTTTTCGTCTTTTATTTGCTTACCATCTTCTATTTCAATATTTTCCTTCACCAATTCATATTCGATTTTCTCGTCTTTTTCTTCTACTGCTACTTCATTTTCTCCCACTTTGAATATTACATCTCGCTCAATGAATATTCTTCTTTTTTCTGCACTCCGAAGTCTATAGCCTGTAGGAGCATAGCCTACCATTATTAGGCTTTTGCTTCTTGGTTCTACTTTTTTAAGATGACTCAATCTTTTCGCAAATGTAACACCTCCAAATACTTGAATATTTGAAACATTTGGTCGATTACCTGTCCAAACTTCGTAAGGTGTCATATTAAATCCTTCTGTTGGCAGTCGATTTGGGAGATATGCTGCTGTTCGTATTGCCTCTCACCACATTTCATTATTAAGACTTGAATTAAATAATAAAGCTCTGGTCTTTTCTATAAGCGTTCGATTAAGCCGCTCCGCTTTTCCATTCAGTTGAGGACTGTAGTGAATATTGTAGTCTAATTTCATTCCTTTCGATTGACACCAGTTTTTGAATTCATTTCCAGTATACTTGCCTCCATTATCACATCGTATTATGGGAACTTTACCATTTATTTCTCTTTCTGATTCATTCACATAATTTTTCAAAAATTCAGCAGCTTCGAATTTATGTTTTAATAGATAAACTTTTGTAAAATGGCTGTAGTCATCTAAAACAGTTAGTACATATCTCATACTAACCCAAATATTATTTTCTACTGGTCCACATACATCAGTGTGTATTATTTGAAGTATTCTAGATGCACTTTCTCTTGCCGTATTAAAAGATTTCCGTGTTTGTTTTGCCTTAATACAAATTTCACAATTTTCTGTCATTTGATGTATTTCATCTTGAGTTAAAGAAATTCCATCAACAAGTTTGACTAATTTTATCATAACATTACTACTGGGATGTCCCATTTTTTCGTGCCAATTATTACTTTTTGTTTCTTCCGTTTTAGTTAACAATGACATATCATTTTCTTCTATAATATCAACAACATATAGACCGTTCATCAATTCTCCACCTGTCAGAATGGTTTCAGAGCTTCTAATTATTCTTACTTGGTCTTTATCAAATAATACTGTTCCTCCGTTATTTGTCACAGCATTAACAGACAGTAAACTCTGTGTTAGTTCGAGTACAAACAATGTCTTTTGTAATGTGCATTTGGATCCTTTGATACACCCTTGACCTAATGCCACCATAGATTCATTATCTTTTGCTACAGATATATTAGAATTAATTTCTGAATAATTTTCAAGCAATGCATTGCATTGTTTGTCATATGTATTGTACTTCCTGAATCTACAATGAATTTCATTTTATTATGTTATATGTTATCTTCTTTTTTGATTGTGATAAATGCACTATTTATACTTGTATCAGTACGAGCATTAATGTTGTTATTCTTATTTCTGAAAAAACAATTCTTCTCGATATGATTTGTTTTCTTGCAGATAGAATAACACTTTACTTCACAAAACTTTGCTATGTGACCCATTTTATTACACTTGAAGCATTTAATATTACTGTGGATAATTTTGTTTCTTGACTTATTTTCTGTTACTTTAAACGCTAATGGCTTCTCATCATTTATTGAGTTACGTCTATTTTCTTCTCCTAGTAATCTGTTTCTCAAATTTTTAAGATTTTTCTCTTCTTCTGAAGTCGATTCCCAAGCAGTAATAAAATATGTATACTTTTCTGGCAGTGATGTTTAAATTTTTGACATTATCATTTCGTCATCTAATTTTTGACCAAGTTTTTTAAGACGAAACGATATATTTTCTATATCTGCTAAGAAATCTGCCATTGTTTGATTTATCTTATATTTATAGTTGAAGAAATCTTGAAGAATCGTACATTTATTTCTTTCTTCCGTACCATCATAGAGAGAATATAATTTCTCAAACATTTCATGAGAATTATCACAATCCAATGAATGTGTTACATGCTTTTTATCTATGGAAGTTATGATAATTTTCTGTGCCTGTGCATCTTTTTCCAACAAACTTTGATCACTTTCTTTTAGTGATATTCTTCCTGTAACTATTTCGAATAAACCCTGCGCTTTAAATAGTATAGTTATTTCAAATTTCCACAAATGATATGATTCGGAATCTGTCAACTTCTCAATCACTTCTTCAGATGAAAACTTCTTCTCCATTTCTATGTTTCTTGAATCTTTCTTCACGTAGCTTTATTTATCAATATTTTTATTCCCCTACAAGTTATTTTTATGGTTGAACGAATGAATAGGTTATAACATATTGAATATTGTTCATTTTTATTTGTCTTCACTATCAACAGGTAGTACACACAATCTGTTCACACCACGTTTTGTTAAGGCACTTTTTGTTTTTATTGTTACCACTCTCACAACACCGTCGATTCCGGGGTGAAGTTCTGTGACTCGTCCTAATTTCCATTGAAGTGGCGGAAGCTGTTTATCTCGCAGTAACACTAATGTTCCAATTTTGATTGGTATATCGGAATGCTTTTGCCACTTATTGCGGCGCTGTAGCTCTGTCAAATATTCCTTGCTCCATCGCTGCCAAAATAGCTGTCGCAATTTCTCGATCCGCTGCCATCTCGATAGACGATTTTCGGGTAGATGGCCTAGGTCGGGTTCGAGCGGTGCGGTGATGGCATTTCCAATTAAAAAATGGCCTGGCGTAAGTGCTTCCAGGTCGTTAGGGTCGTTGCTTGAAGGTATTAAGGGACGGGAATTAAGGCAAGATTCGATTAATGTCAGGAGTGTGTGCATTTCTTCTATCGTTACTAGTGACGAACCTACCACTTTTTTAAAATGTAACTTAAATGATTTTATACCCGCTTCCCATATACCTCCCACATAAGGTGACCTTGGCGGAATAAATTTCCATTTTATACCCTCATCAGCTAGAGGAGCTAAAACTGTCGTTTGAAAGTTCTGAGATTCAAACATTGCTCTAATATTTTTTAATTCGTGATTTGCACCAACAAAATTTGTGTCATTGTCAGAGTATAAATGACTAACTTGAAAAACAAAAGTGAATTCTAAGTGAATTGCTTTCGTAGCCAGACAGATAAAAACAATCACATATGATTTTACTGTTTTCTTTTTACGGCCACGTTCTAATTTAATTGTTATTGGACCAGCATAGTCCACCCCGCACTTTAAAAATGGTCTCGCAGGGTTTACACGATCAGCTGTTAAGTTACCCATAATTTCTACAAATGGTTTCGGTTTGATTCTATAACAATTAACACATTTATGAATTACCTCGCGTACTGTGCTGCGAGAATCTAGGAAAAAAAACCCCCGGGAAATAAAACCCCGGAAAAAAAGCCCCGGAAAAAAAACCCCTGGAAAAAAAAACCCCAGGAAAAAAAACCCCCGGAAAAAAAGCCCCCTGAAATAAAACTCGAAGAGAGTTTATATAACGAATATTATAAATTAGATTTATAAGAGTGTTTTCATTATGTTTGATAATAAAACCAAGAGTTATAAACAAAAACTCTATATAACGTGTATAAGTTTTATTTATCTATTAGCGTCAATAATAATATAGTGAAGTAAAACATTTACATACATTTAATTTTTGTGCATGTTTAAGAGACGATCTCAGAAATATTTTTATTTTTTGAAAAGTTTCCAAAGGTCACTAGATGATGGCGAGAAATTGATTTTGGTCGATTGTTTATTTTGTGAATAATGGCTGAACTGTTGCAAAAGGGGAAAAAGGTTTCAAGTAAAAAAGTTGAATATTATTGCTACCCAGGCAGTGGCATACGTGAATATTTTTATTGTAAGGCATATTTTTCAAATTCGACACAAAGCTATAATTTTTCAAATAGAACTAATACATAGAAATACCAGCAAAAAGTTACATATTTTTTTCTGGTTTGAATAATATAAAATTTAATTTCTTTGTGTTGGTACAACATGAGGAATTTTACAATTTCTGTATTTTATGTTGACTTATATTTAATGCCTGAACTTATGCTAATACCTAGCCTTCATATTTTTAAATGATATAAAACAATTGAGAATAAGAAATGTATATAAATGTTTTACTCCACTATATTATTATTGACGCTAATAGATGAATAAAACAGAAGACCCTGTAATTATGTCTGTATTACATTGTACATTACGCGTTATTTAGAATTGTTGTTTATTACTCTATAGGTATTATCATCAAACATAATGAAAACACCCTTATATATCTAATTTATAATATTCGTTATATTTTTTTTCGATTTTTATCACAGGGGGCTTTTTTTCCGGGGGTCTTATTTCCTGGAGGTTTTTTTTCCGGGAGTTTTTTTTCCGGGGCTTTTTTTCCGGAGTTTTATTTCCCGGGGGTTTCTTTTCCTGTTACCGTGCTGCGACCAGCGATCGGCCAATATGATCTGCGTATGGCGGCCAGCGTTCCTTGATGGCCAGCATGTAATTGTATTACATGTATATCTCTAATTATTGATTTAGTGACTACATGACTTTTCGGAAGTAGAATCGGAAGTTTAGTTTTGTATGCTAAACTCGAATTCTGTAGACGTCCTCCCACTCTTAAAATATTGTCATTGTCTACAAATACATCTAATGCTCTTAAATTACTATGTTCATTTAAATTTTTATTATTGTTTAGGTCCCGTATTTCGTTTTGAAACCTTTCCTTTTGAATTGATCTAATTATACATTTATGCGCTTGCTCTAATTCGTCAACTGTCAATATTTTAGAAGTAATTTCTGAACTTTTTTTGCATTTATGATAAAATCTAAGACAATATGCTACAATACGTTTTAGTTTTTTATAAGAACTAAATCTATGGAACAATGAAAAGTTACATGAAGTACTGACTGTATTTACTAAGACAGCATTCCTTTCTTCTGTTGTTTCAACATTTTCACATGAGTTATCCACTGCCCAGTTGGCAGTGTCTTTAGATAAAAGGGGTGGCCCGTGCCACCAAAGTTTTGATTCTTCTAGTTCTGTCGGTGTCGCGCCGCGAGAAATAATATCCGCTGGATTATTTTCGCTTTTGACATGACGCCACTGACATATTTCAGTAAGTGCTTGTATTTCGCTTACACGATTACCCACGGAAGTTTTCCATCTATTCGGTGGGGAGGAAATCCAAGCTAAAGCGATTGTAGAATCGCACCAATAAAAACAATTATCTGAGACAACATTTAGACATTGTCTAATTTTTGACATTAATTGAGCTAAAAGTACTGCTGCGCGTAGTTCTAGTCCTGGAATAGTTATTTGTTTAATAGGTGCAATACGTCCTTTTGCGCAAACAATATTAATTGAATGAATGTTATTTTCATTTGTTGTTTTAACATAGATAACTGCACCATAAGCTAGTGAACTTGCATCACTAAAACCATGTAATTCGATTTTCTCATAAGGATAATTCTCTATTACTTTACGAGGTATTTGTAGTCTGTTGACATGTGGTAAATCTGATAAGAAGATTTTAAATTGTGAAAGTAAATCGGGTGGCAGAGTGTCGTCCCAATCACACTTCAATTGCCATAGTTTTTGTAATATTAATTTTGCTATTAATAGGACCGGATTTAAAATACCAATTGGATCATGAATTGTCGCGATAGTACTTAGAACAACACGCTTTGTGATCTGTTTAGAAATATTGTCACGTTTAATATCATATTTCAAAACATCGTTGAGACAATCCCAACTGAGGCCTAGCGTTTTTGCTTGCATATTTGGATCAAGGCGAATTGTTGTGGCGTTATTATCGCGATCTGGCAACAGCTCAATTTTGTTTGAAGCCCACTTTGATAAGTTGAATCCGCCTCCTTTAAGGATATTAATTATATCGTCTCTAAGTGTAATTGTTTCTTCTACCGAGTCCGCTCCTGACAAAAGGTCGTCCATGTAAAAATCCTCTATGATGGCTTTACTTGCTTGAGGAAAATTATCCATAGAATCTAAAGCTAATTTTTGCATACATTCCATGGCTGAATACGGCGCACAAACTGTGCCGTAAGAAACTGTTTTTAATACATATTCATCTATTGGTTTTTCGGTATCGAACCGCCATAAAATCTTTTGGTACTTCTGATCTTTCTCAGCTATCCATATTTGCCGAAACATTTTGACAACATCTGCTGATACGGCAAATTGGTGTTTACGAAATTTTATTAGAAGGCAAAATAATTCTTTTTGTAAGTTGGGACCGGGCCATAAATGGTCGTTCAGGCTAGTACCCGTCCTTGACTTACAACTAGCGTCAAAGACGGCACGTAGCTTTGTAGATATGCTGTTAGTTTTTATTACTCCATGATGAGGGCTACAATATTCCGTTTTAAACTCCAAGTCCCTTTGGAACCTTTTCTCTAAGAATACTAATCTTCTTAAAGCTATATTTTCTATTGAATCTATTTCAATATTGTCTGATTTAAATGGTAACTGTACAATAAACTTTCTTGTTGAGTCTCTAGTATGGGTGTTTTCGAATAGATCTTCACAATATTGCTCGTCTTTTGTCAAAATTTTCACATTATTATAATTATCTAGTTCCCAGAATTTATCAATTTGTTTATTTAAATCTGAGTTTGAAACTGTATAGCAAACCGAATTGTTTAGATGCAACTGAATTGCATTCGACGTAAATGGACCTCCAAGGATCCATCCAAGCTGAGTATTTTGAATTGTTGTTCTTTTATTTGTAGATTGTATGCGCCCGTCCGCTAATATATCCCAAAAAAGTCCAGCACCGATTAATAAATCTATCGGAGCAGTAATATTGAAATTTGAATCCGCTAATTTAATGTTTTCTGGTATGGGGATATTTTCTTTGTCAAACGTTTCTATCGGAAAGCTATTATTTATGATAGGTATTATTAGACATGCTATAAATGTAGTGTAATTGGTACAAGTTGAATTGATTTTTATTTTACATGATTTATTAATTTGCGTATATTCCATACCTACTCCTGTAATCCCTATCTTTACAGAATTAATATTAAGTTTGAGTTTTTCACAAATTCTCTCTGTCATCAAATGCTGTGGCGAGCCTGGATCTAACATAGCTCGAATTTTATGTGCTTTACCATCTGCGTCATAACATTCGATCACAGCGGTCGATAGCATAACCTCTATACCTGAATTTATTTGACATTGATTCACTATAGATTGTTGCTCTTGAGTTACATAATTTTCACGTTTAGCATAAGGATAATGAAGTAAACTATTATGTTTACTTGAACAAGTTTTACAACTCCTACTGCGACATTGTTTGTTATCGTGTCCACCTTGCAGACAATTGAAACAAAGTTTCAACCTTTTTACTTCAATAAATCTTTCGCTTACACTAAGTTTTAAGAAATCTGAACATTGGTTAATATAATGGCTTTTTTTGCATAAAACACAAGCATTTTGACTATTTAATACAATATTATTGTTGCGTTTGAAAGAATTATCGGTATTTCCGACTCTAGGGTTATTTAGAAATGAATTTGGTGTGAGCATTGTTCACAGTATTGCACTCTAATGATTCTTGTACTAAACATTTTTCGCCCAAAAAATTGATTAACTGCTGTAAGCTCGGAAGCTCATTTGATTTTAATTTAGTTTCCCAATCTCTTTTTGTCGAATAATCAAATTTTGATGTTATCAAATAGATTATTATTGCATCCCGTAAATCAGTATCCAAATTAGGTGATTCTAAAGCAGCTAAATTTGAGTTTATTCCATCTAACAAGTCTCTTATCGATCCGCGTGCTTCACTTATAGATGGTAAATTGAACAGTGCATGTATGTGATTTTGTACAATCAGTCTTTTGTTTTTATATCTATCAATTAATAATTTCCATGCCTTTTCATAATTATCTATTGACACAGGTAGGGAGTCGATAAGACGTTTCGCATCTGCTTCTAAACATCCTTTCAAATAATGAAATTTTTGAATGGTGGAAAGCTTAGTATTAGAGTTAATTAAAGATTCGGAACTATCATAGAATGCTGACCATCCAGTATACAGGCCATTAAATTTCGGTAAATTGATGATTGGTAATTGTACAGGTAATTCGGCACCCACTACAATTTGCGAATTTAAATTTTGATTAATATGATTTCTCGGCGTGAATTTATCTATAATATCCTCCGCGATTGCAATTATACCATAAAAATTATTTTTAAAGTCTGTTCTAAGCTCTATATCTTCCTCGACTTTTTGAAGAACTTCAATTTTATTTTGCACATCGTTAAAATCGTCTAATAATCTTCTCACATCATTAAGTCGTTGTTCCAAATCACGAATATTGTTTTGTTCATTAAATTTTTCCACAAAAGTTTGAAATCTTGTCCTCGAGCTTAGCTCGAATTTTCATTAGCTCTTCTAATGACATATTTGTATTAAAAATATAACAATCAAGTATCGATTGAATGAGATGTATTGAACGTTACCCAAAACAATGTACCTAAATGCACACACAATGGAAGGAAGGAAAGAAAAGGATACAACTATTTCTCACCTAACTTCTGGAAGTTTCTCTTCTCGATGATCGTAATGATGGCTTTTGAGACGGTGATCTCCAATATTTCCCCGTCTTGATGATAAATTGGTTGCCGACGTCCCAACTGACGTCCACCCAAATTTGAATTGTATTGGTACCCCAAATGACACCAACACGGAATAGTTAAAGTGATGTCCCCAATGACGTCACCCACGGTTGATTGAAAGTTTAATTTTCAAGTTAACTACACTAATCCGGAATTGAAGGACCAGAATGTTCGATAGCTCAGGTTACAAATTAAAACACACACGATGAAATATTATTATTTAGAGTTAAATATGTACATCGAACATTCACAAAGATTTGCACTGGTTACTATTCTGGTGAACTGACAAAAAAGCCTCTTCCTACGTTCAAGTCAGCCCTTAAATAGGGTGAGTAGCTTGGTGGGGGTAGATGGTTAAACATAATCCACCATGCTACATAACAAAGGGTTCTGAGCCCATGACCTGTTCTATTTAAATCTCAATCTTTATAGAGGAAATAACACACCATTCAACTTCTTCTTTAGTTTTATTTATTATATTTCAAACATATTCTCACAGAATTGACATATTTATTTTTTACACGGTATTATGTTATTTTTCTAAGCAAAAACATTCATGACTACCTTGTTTTTTCAACCAACTTTTAAAATTATTCTTTAACATGTTCAACTTGAGATAGTTACTTGTTTTGTTTTTGTGACATTCAATAAATAGTATGCAATTTTGGAATTTAATAAAGTTATTGTATTCTTTAAAATATTGGAGGAATTCATTTCGGTGTGTCAGGAACACTGTAACTCATTAGGTTATTGGCCCAGGTGTGTTTCATTACGGAAATTCGTATAAACCTGACAAGTGAAAATTTCAACTTTAAAATCCGATGGCGACAGAAGTCGAAAAATATCGAGTTCCGTTATTCGACGGAACCAATTTCAACAATTGAAAATTCAGGATGGAGACACTCTTAGAAGAATTGGATTTATTATCATTTGTGGAATCATCTTATCTCGATAAAGTGACATTCTTAAAACACGATACTGCTCAGAAACGAACAGCGGAGGAAGCACGACCCGCTGTGCTTAAAAGGATCGAAAATGCAAGTCACAAATAATTCAGCGAATAGCTGATAGTCACTTGGAATATGCAAAAGATAAGGTAACTTCTTTTGATTTATGGTCATCTTTGTGTAACACTTTTGAGAGAAAAGAAATTGCAAGTCAGTTGCTGATTAGAAAGAAGTTATTGACCATGAAGTTTAATGTAAGTAACGACACGTTAATTGATTATTTTTTGAAGTTTAATAAATTGATTCTAGATTTACGTTCGACCGGAGCTACTGTTAAGGAATCTGACACTGTTTGCCACTTGCTTTTGACAATGCCTCCAGAATACGAAGTAGTGGTCACTGCTATTGAGACTCTTTCGATGAAGGACTTGACACTAAGCTTCGTGAAGAATAGATTGTTGGATGAAGAATCTGAACGAAAGGATGTCAGCGGGAAAAAGAATAACGCACCGCCAGCTGCAGCTTTTCAAACTCAGCATCAATTTGGAAAAAAAAAGAGTTCCAAGGGAACAAATCGAAAAGGAACTTCAGGAACGTCCTTTAATTTCACATGTCATCGATGTGGAAAATTCGGTCACAAGAGGGTCGACTGCAAGGTTAAATTACCAAAGAATCCCGGAAATAATAATTCTGCGAATGTGGCTGACGTCAAGGAGGAATTTGGTTTCTGTTTCACAGTTTCAGGTGAAGATTACACAGAAGAAAGTTTAGATTGGTTTTTAGACTCTGGAGCAACAGAGCATCTGATCAACAGCAAGATACCTCTCACAAATATCAAAAAACTGGAATACCCTGTGAAAATTAAGGTCGCCAAATCAGGTATTTTTTTCGAGGCAAAACTGAAAGAAGACATCAAAGCTATCAGTTTTGTAACAGGAAAGGAAATCGAGGTAACAATTAGGGATGTTTTATCTGTGCCTGGATTTTATCATAATTTGGTGACGTCGTCAACGCTTTTCTTCATGGAGAACTCAAGGAGGAAGTTTTCATGTTGATTCCTGAAGGAATAGAATACAAACCTAGTTTAGTTTGTCAGCTAAAGAAGGCGCATTACGACTTGTAACAGGCGTCATTGACATGGAACGAATCTATTTACAAGTTTCTATTGAAATTAGGATTCACTCGATCGGAAGCAGACAGATGACTTTATATCCTTATATTAAATCATATTATCGTTTATCTTGTCCTGTATGTAGATTATATTTCAATTGCAGAAAATGATAAACTGAAAATTGAAGAAATAAAATCCAAATTGAAAGAAAAGTTTAAAATTAAGGATTGAGGAGAACCAGAATTGTTCTTGGGAATCGAAATTTCAATAAAACAAGGAATAATTTATCTTAGTCAAGCATCGTATCTTCGCAGTTTGCTGATGCGTTTTGGAATGCAGGATTGTAACCTGGTGAAGACGCCAATGGAAGTCAAATTGGAATTGAACTCAAAAGAGAAGACTGACAAGACATGCAGGGAATTGATTGGTTGTCTGATGTACGCCATGACAGCAACGAGGCCAGATTTGAGTGCTGCAGTGAATAATTTGAGCAGGTATCAATCCAACCCGACAGAATAACTCTGGAAATGTCTGGAACTAGTACTAAGGTATATTAAATGAACGCTCGATTTGAGATTATGTTACCAAAAGGAAAATGAAGAAATTCTTCTCGCCTATGCAGACTCGAACTGAAACAAGAATGAAGACTCTAAATCAACTTCTGGTTATCTACTTTAAGTCTTTGGTAACACAGTCTGTTGGGCTACGAAGAAACAGACTAGTGTTGCTTTATCTTCAACAGAAGCAGAGTTTGTCGCTCTGGCAACTGCTGCTGCTGAACTACTTTGGTTGAAATATGTGATCAACGACTTTCAGATTCCACTGAAGTTACCGATTCGTATACTCGAAGACAATTAGTCATGTACTCGTATAATTCAAAGAAGAGAAAATCGTCGACTGAAGCATGTTAAGGTCAAGTACAACTTTGTTCGTCAACTCTACGAGAAAAGAATCATAGTTGCTGAACACGTAAGGTCAGAAGATCAAGTTGCAGATATCTTTACAAAAGGACTATCGACTTTATAATTTATCAAGCTTAGAAGTTCATTGGGATTATTTAATTTTGATTATAGTAACTGATACTTCACATTTTGAATTATGACATTCAATCCATATTACATTGTTTGTTAGATTATTAAATTGAGGAGGGGTGTTAAAATACCAATTTAATATCTAGTGGCTTCATGTTTACCTTGAGATAGCTACTTGTTTTGTTTTTGTGACATTCAATAAAATAGTATGTAATTTTGGAATTTAATAAAGTTATTGTATTCTTTAAAATATTGAAGGTATTCATTTCGGAGTGTCAGGAACACTGGAACTCATTAGTCATGTTACAAGAAATTGGCTAATATTTCAGATACATACAAAATAATGAATGAAAATGTATCTCGAAGGACGCCAAGTACGTGACCTGCCACTTCTTCCGAAAGTTTGATATAGTTGAACATTTATTGGAATCTCATAGTACTTAAGAAACGTGATAACTACATGAGAGGTCTGAAGCCCTGACTAGAACTCTCAAAGCTATTTTGAAGTTATCGTGTTGATTCCGATGACAGCTAGTTATGGATATTGATTTTCATAGATAATTGGAAATTTATATTTACATTGGAATGGTCTTCAGATGCTCACAACAAGATAAGTGAGAAGTCTAACACGACACGCGATATCACACCTCGGTTTTGTTATAACCTCTTTTTCTGAATCTTCTCTGTTGAGACATGAATAGCTTACTTGTGCTTTGAGTTTATTTTCGACATTTTTGAAAAATCGTGAAAGACCCTATTGATGAATTTCAAAATCGGCGAGATTGCTGATGATCAATAAAATCAATTGACTGACACGTGAAGATCTGTGAACTAAAGCCCGCGTCACACAACGCTTCTTTCGCTGCTATATTCCTAACTGGCTGCACCGTTGGACGTTGTGATAGGTGCTGTGCAATATTGGCTTCACACGTTGCTAGTTGGATTAGCAGATCTTTTTGATACGCGTACGGCGCCAGAAATTATCGTTCAAATGACAGGTAAAATGTAGACGATTTAACAGAAAATTTTCGTGAGCGACAAATGATTACTACTGCATCTTCATCAATTGGAAAAGTTCTTGGCAGAACGAGCGTCGACAATCAGAACATATGAAGTTGGTTGTGGTTTTCCCAGAAATAAAGAGCATTTATGAATGAATATGTACAAAATGTGGGATATAACACACAAACGGAGAGAATTGCCACATTTTCTGATGTATGCATTTTCTGATTATAATATTGTAACGAATTTAAGTCTATGAATTAGTCATTCCGGCTCTACTGGTGCTTATAATTATTGTGGAGATCATTCAAATATATTTTACATCAAGAAATACAAGCGAATATATTTGTTTTCTGGAAAATTGCTGGTACCTTCCAGCGTTTTCTAGAAACGCCTGGACGTTGGCAGAAAAAACGTAGTGGGGAGAGACCTGAGGTATATATATGTGACTGACTCAGCGAGAAGCATTATTGATTTTGGTCAGTGGCCTCATAGTATGGACTGCTAGTGGTTGAAATGAATGGTGTTATTTTGAATAAATCAATATTGACAAATAATTGAAGTTAAGTTATAGTATAGTGTAATGATTTTTAGTTCAAATTAGAATTGGTTATTAAAAATAGTGTTAGTTAACTAATTTATTATTACAATGAATCATAAAAATGAATAGTAGTGTTTAGTAACTTTTGCTTACTAAACTAAAATAAATAACGTTACTATATTTATATCATGACTTTGAAATTCACTATCCTGGGTTCAAGGTTCTTCAATTGCTAATTCAGTAGACCTAATTCATACGTTTTCATTGTGCAAATCATCGAATCACACAAAATATGGGGGAATTACTCAGAATGAAGTGCAGCTGCCAAATTTTGATTAGAACCACAGAACAAAACTACTAAAGAAGAAGCGAAACGCCCACTTCATTCCAAACTTAGCATATCACTGTCAGCGCCATCTATCCGCGGTCCTATTGAACTACTATAATAGCGCGCGAATACGAATCTAGGTACCTACTGTTAAATTTTACACAAAAATTTTCTAAAGATTTTTATCTATGATTCAAGTTCTCATGATTCAAATATGAGAAATATGAATTGAATCATGATAACTAGAATCACAAATCACAAATTGAATGAATACGAGTAAAAATGAATCAAATACGATCACAGAGTTTGGAGTAATGATAATATTTTCATATTTCAACATTTATATACAATAGCAAATATTCTTGCATCTGGAAATAATTCAATTACATTATTTAAAGAACTATATAGAGATAAAGTTCATCTTACAAGATCACAAAAACGATGTCCGCCTGTCTGTCCGTTGAGGATTCCCTTTTAATCTCGTGTTTTCTACATAGAGAAAATGAAATCGCGATATTGTATTACGATGCAGTTTTTTGTAAAATATGACATTCTGCATCGTAAGCTACTGTAGGTGTTTTTTCCATAAGATCCATAATTTTTTAGTTATGGGAATTTCCTATGATATTTATTTACGGATAAGAATACGGATTTATCACTCGTATGTTTCTTTCCAAGTTCCTGCATTATTAAAAGTATATTCTCATGGAAGTTAGAATTTTGTGTTGAAATGAGCTCTACACATTTTTAGATATAAATTAGGTTTCATATTTCATGAGATTTTTCTTGTACCATGAATACATGCTGCCTCGTTTATGAATTTTCATAAATTAAGACGTTCTGCGGCGGGAGTTGCTCTTGGCGTTTCTCGATGGAACCCATACTTCAAAATTTTTTTGATCTCCTGATTTTCAAGTTTGTCTTGATTTTGACGGTATTCTGCTACAAAAGAGTGATTCAAATTCCAGACCATTTTCCATTGAGGAATACAATGTGAGAATGAACTGACATTTTCTCCTAAACAAGCATGGCAACGGTACTAAAAATACACAAATTGTATATTAACATCTTATTTATTCATGTGACATTCAAAATCACTTACCATCATAATTGACACTCAGGACTCTTTGCAGCTCACTTTGAAACAAATTCAAGCCAAACAGTTCAAAAATTCAAGAATGAAATCACTTGATCATAAATCTCTAATAGTTCCATAGGACCGCGTATAGATGGCAGGAGAATAATAACACTTGTCAATTCACCAGGAGTTTGATGCATCTAGGATCTCTTTTCTACATGTTTTCAGAATTCTTGGAGAAATCATGAAGAGCAAATGTGACATTTTCTCAAGATCAATTGTCAACCTCACTTTTTATATTCACTTGACTAGAAGTTAGCTTTTTATTAGTCACCGTTCGAATCCATCAATCATGAAAAATAACGCACGTTCTACCACGGAATCCAGTTAGCAATCATGCATCAAAGCCATGCAGTTATTTCTTATCATAAGAACAAGCACGGTAGCCAGCTCAACTCCATGCAGGAGAACCAGCTTGTTGTGTTGCGAGCCTTAGTATTAGGTTGGTTTCAAACAGCAGTACAAAATTGTCCGAGACTGTCCGGAGTCTGCGCAGTTCGATTGTAGGTGTTCCAACAGCAGTTGTGAAAAATCCCTGACTAGAAAGTTTTTTGTTCCAACAGTCCACGAACCAGTTTGCTGATAATCAGAAAAGTTCCCTGATTATCCACAAATTCTAAATTCCCGCATGCGTATTGTGGGATTGTTGACTGTTATCGACTCTTTAAAGAAAAGTTTTGAAATTTTCACAAACCTATTAAATATGAGTGATAGTGAGTTTAGTAGCGTTTACGAAATTACTTCGTCTTTATTAAGTGAATCTGACGATGATAATTTTGGAGAACTTTTACAAGTAATAATAGGACCTAAAAAGCAGAATTACTTGAACTTAATTGAAAGTTATAATGATGTGGAGTTCATTGAGCACTTTAGAATAAGTAAGAATGTAATTTGATCTGTTGTTATTCTTCTGACTGTTGAACATGTGTTCCAACAAAAAATCACTGCCCAGTTTCAAATCAGTCATAGCTCGCGCATGCGTGCAAAAAATTTGTACTGGACTATCAGTACCTAGTCAGGGATTATCTGTAGGAACAAACCTAATATCTAGTGCAAATACAGAGTTATAGTCAAAAAATTTAATGGAGTGAAATTTGGAAACAAGCTCCCTATTAGAGTTGAAAAATTGAGTGTAAAGTTTTTCTATAGACATTTATTCCTACGAATAGTCATAACTGATACAAATTCATGCTACTCTGAATCATAGTTAATGGTTCAACATGCATTTCTTTCTTTAAGCTCACTAAGAGAACTGAGTGGTATAGGTTGGTATTTTAGTGGTATAGTTGGCAATTTTGATGTTATTATTGGTTATACCATTTGAAGTGGGAAGGCTGATGTGATGGTAATTGGTAAGATCTTGCAGCTCAAGTGTTGAAATCGGGTCACTTAAGTAATCACTTGGTGAAACTTGCAGCTGTAAAACAAAAGAGACATCAAACGTTGAGTCTACATGATTAGGATATATATTTTCATCCTTATTGGATAATAATCATTTGAGCAGTACCAGAATCCAAGAAATTGTTACAAACGGATAATTTATATATACATTGTATCACACGATAATGATTAAGTCCTCAAGCATCCGCGTGCGACTAGCTGTTCAAATCTGTTACAAATTTCGGTTTTACCACTCTCAACTCACTATGTGGTACAATCTTGTTAACTCAGTGTTTGCTCCGATTATAATTTTATTTTATCCATCAGCTCAGGTTGCTCTGTTATTATAGGCTTGATTTCATGGTGTACTCTCACTGCATCTTGTTAGGAAATATCCATTCCTACTGCCGATTGAAAAATGAACACATTCATTCAGACATTAGAATACGATATTTTTTGCTTTCGAATTCAACAAATAGAACACAACCGTCCTTGAACAAAATCTTCAAACGTGCAGATCTTGTGTGTCCCACGATGTCCATTAATCTTACGATATTTAATGACACCAGTTGAGGGCTATAATTATCCAATTACAGAAAATGATAAGTGGTGGTCTGTTTGTCAAAAATAATTTTTGTGGTTGAGATTTAGTAAAATGTGCTCACAAGTAAAACACTCAGAGTTATTATAGAAAAGATCGATGTTTAAATTTATCCAAATAGGAACCTCAAAGATTTATTAAAACTTCTATAACAAAAGATGTTTGTTTTAACATTGCCAGCCATTTAATTGCTAAAATTTTTCAAATATCATTCTCAGTAATAAGTGGAACGGTTATTAATTCTTTACTAGATACAATGAAGAATTTTTAATAATGAAGGATAAAGAAGGATATAACAACAGGTTCAAATTAATTGGTGTATTGTGTACTTCAGCTTTGTTTCTGTTCAGACATTTCATGTTTTATTAGCAACGTTCAATGGAACAAAAGTTGTTCAACAATGCGACAGTCTGCTGCTGAATTGCTTGAGTTGAGATGCATTTAAATAATTATGGGAATTGAGAAGCTATTATGAAATTTTCTTATAATTTTTTCTCCAATTCCCCAGATATGAAGGTGATTTCAAAATTTTGATAGAGAATTTGAGTTATCCAATAGATACTTAGAATCGAATCTTTCATGAATTTTGCTATGTGAAGAGGAATATTTGGAGCATCTCATGATAAAACTCACGAGAACGTATGTTTCGTGTAGGCTAGTGGCAGCCGGTGCGGGAGGGCTCTGTGGCGCCACCCTCCCTGTATACTTCAAAAAATGTTATGACAAATATGTATATTCCGATTATCTAGCTTCGCGAAATATATTTTCTAGAAAATAATAGAAAACGAGCAACTATCCTTCCAACTTGTGTTGCGATCAATTTAATTCAACTTGCAAACTGCATGACATGTAGATAGTGCTCAAATGAGCTCTACTGCCCTTCCATATTTTGTCCATAATTTGTCAAAGTTTCATTATGCCTGCAGTAAACTCGTATAAAATTAGTGCTAACGTATAAAACTAGCATGGAAATCCTATATCTCAGAGATTTTGATAGCTACTTCTCTGAAAAAAATATATGTACTAGGCACTTTGACGTTATCATAAACAAATTTTTATGAAAATTGAATGTGATAATTTCGAGAAAAAAATAATTATTGCTAAAATACCAATTCCTCTGGGACTATCCAGTTTTTTGGGACTAAATTTGACTTATAGATGACATTATTCCTCAGAGTGCTGTGTAAAAATTATTGATGTTTAATTATTGATATTCCCTATTTGCGCACTCCTGAAAGTATAACATTTATATTCAAAAAGTATATATACAGGCTGTAACTTGACCTTTGTATCAAAATGTGATGATATATAGTACCTACTGGACGTATTGATCATGAATCAAAAATAATTCTGTTTAAATTCGTAAAAACAACAATAGTTTGCAATAAAATAGCATTTTGGTTACCGCTGGTTGTCTTAGGTACTTCTATACAAAATAAATATAAAATTATGCTACGAAATATTCACATGCGTAATTTACTATCAGTAAGGCAATTGAATTAATTGAATAAGGATATTTTCATCAACTGCAGATTAAATAAAATTTGTAGTACACAAGATATTACATAAATCTTAAGAAAAGAATTGGAAGATTGTGAATTTAGAAAAATTGCTTAAAACTGTCGCCGTTCACAGCAACACACAATGCAGCACGTTGAATAAGGTTAACGGTACAAGTTTGACGCAGGTAATTGTGTTCTTTTATTATTTCTGCGCTATTTTCAGTACGCTGTTGCAGTTCTTCAATACTTTGCGGCGCATCTTGGTCATCATGAACTAATGACTTTAGACGACCTCAGAAATAAAAATTAAGAGGATTAGGATTTGGTGATCTCGGAGGCCATGGTACAGGACCACCACGCCCTATCCAACCACCTTCGTATGCAGTATCTAAATGCTCTCTCACAAATCTGCTGTAGTGCGGAGGTGCACCGTTATGCATGCTGCCGAACATTCGGCGGAATATCCTCTAATAATTCTAATAGAGTGTTTTGTAAAAACCCTGAGTGATCGCTACCATTCATCGCAGGTAGAATGTATGGACCAAATAAAGTACCATTAACAATCCCAGCCCAAACGTTCAAAGAGAATCGATGCTAAGAATTACTTCTTCTAATAACATGTGGGTTTACTCGTGACCAGTAATGTGAATTGTGGAAATTATTAATACTACTTCGAGTGAACAAAAACTCGTCGGAAAAAATTACATTTAATGTGAAATTTTGGTCTTAAGCATGTTGATAAAGAAGCCATTGGCAGAAATTTACTGGCTCGAGATGGTCACGTTGCATCAGATTTTGAACTCTTTGGTGATGGAACGGATGGTACTCTAAGTTTCGAAGAATTCTCCACACGGTCATATGATAGACTTTTTGTCCAAATTTGCGTGATATTTGGCGAGTACTAATTGTAGGATCAACATCAATTATATCCGATAGAACATTTTCAGATTTTGTCGGTATATTTGACGTTCTCAATCTCTACCAGGATTAGGTCGAAGTGATCCTATATCATGGAGACGCTGTAGAAGTCTTCCAAACATTCGATGACTGGGATGCCGTATCTGAGGACATCGTTCTGCATACAAACGCTGCGCTGCTTTCCCGTTTTGCCCCATTTTTACGTATACTATCATCATATCAGTTAGTTATAAATTACTAAATGCAATATCTATTTTCATTCAATTTTTTTAAAATTTAATATCAATAGCATCAAACACTGTTTCACGTTACAAACTTGTGAACTTTTGCCGACAGAAATTAATAAAAAATTATTTGATTCCTTTATGTATCATGCAATATCTCTTTAATTTGTGATCAGTTGTTGGGTAATGGTTTTGATTAATGTTGTAATCCTAAAAGAAATTATTAACCCAGTAGCCCAAAGCTGTTCATTCGGTTGAATCCATTTCCCAATTTTCGAATCTCAGCGAAATTCTTTTTGATTCATGATCAGTATATATACTATATACCATCAAATTTTGTTTAAAAGTTTCAATCACATGCTGTATATTTGAATAACTAGTTTTCTCTTACATCGGTCACTGAATTTTGGGCTTAAAATTTCCGATGTTTTGGATACTTCTTAGATGTCCTTTTACCCATTTCTTATTCTATATCAAAATTTGAATTTTCAACTCTAACAAAAGTAATTATTGGATAAAATGGTTGACGCTGACTGGATTTTTGAATAATGTGAGTAATATATTTTCTGGATTTCAGTCAATTCATTCAATTTTATGTCTTTTCTGCCTTACAGTTTCGGCTGCACCTCAGCCATTCTCAAAAGCGCTACAATCTTATTTTATTACTAATTATGTGTATGTGAATGTGAGAATACTTACAAAGAAATTATTGTTTGAAAAATTAAAGTTATACATAGGTTTAAAATAATATTAATATGAAAAAACGGAAAAAAAGAGGTTTCTCTTGTCATTTGTCACACCCGACATCTATGGAAGGAGTTGCCTAACTGAGCGTTAAAAATCGTGCGTGCACGCATTGTCAAAAAATAAAAATTGACACTGGTAGAAGTTTGTCAATTTTGGTGTCAATCATTTAAAATTATGCATCACGCAAGGCATCAAAAATATAAACAAAAATCCAAAAAGTAACATGAGCCTAGATCTGAAGAGTATTGTTGTAAATCGTGCTAAGCGCTATAGTATCTGTCTTTTCATTATTATTCAGTTTGTCCAGCTTTATATACAACATCTCTAATGTAAATCTTTCATTTAAGTCTACTTCATCTCGGGTAATACTAGTTACATCAAAATTAAATGTATGACCTAAATCTATGCAATGTGTGACTAGCGCACATCTCGGCGTATTTTTATTTGATTTTTACTTACTCGTACTAAGTACAAGAAAGTATTGTGAAACCGACAAAATTCACCTATCGAGATTTTGATGGAAATATCCGTTTTGAGCATCCCTGAATCCATTTTGACTATTTTTGGCTTGATGTCGGTACGTATGTTCGTGCGTAAATGTTGAAATTTTGTATTTGACTGGTATAGGGACTAGTTGTGCACCTCGCATTATGGTTCCTATCTTCTGTACCGGAAGTGCACTCTACTTGAAACTTTTTTCGGATTTTTCTGATAAATCCAGAATGATCATCCGTAAGATGTTGAAATTCAGTATTTGAGCTTGATGTTGTATCAGAATGGTTATCTGCTATTTTGATATGAATCGGCTGAGCAGGAAGTGCACGATATTTGAAACTTTTTTTAAGTTTTTAGCCTCCAATTGAATACTTTAGATGATCGTGAGTTAGAATACCAGCCATCAATATTGTTAGCATTGAATTACTTTTTCATCATCAAAGTTAGTTTATAAATTCTAATTGAATAATAATAGAGTGCAAATTATTGGAACTAATCTAATTAGAAACACTTTTTATTGTGACAATCAAATATTTTGGATATTCTAACAGGCAAAACATATTTATTCTAAATCTAGCTGCTACCTACCCGCTTCGCGGGCTATTATAAAATGTTATGGATAGTAAGTTACCAAACGACACGTCAATTCAGTGATACTTCCGCATTATTCATATTGTTGTAGTGTGTAATTTTTGCAATACCTTTTTACTTACTTGTACTAAGTACAAGGAAGTATTGTGAAACCGACATAATTCACCTATCGAGATTTTGATGGAGATATGGAATACATTTTGACTATTTTTGGCTTGATGTCGGTACGTATGTTCGTGCGTGCGTGCGTTCGTGCGTGCGTGCGTGCGTAACTCGCAGATCTCAAAACTGGTCTAACGTATAATGTTGAAATTTTGTATTTAAGACTGGTATTGAATGTAGTTGTGCACCTCGCATTATGATTCCAATCGTCTGTACCGGAAGTGCACTTTACGAGAAACTTTTTTCCGGATTTTTCTGATAAATCCAGAATGATCAACCGTGAAAGGTAATTCAGTATTTGAGCTTGATGGAATCAGAATGGTCATCTGCTATTTTTGTATGAATCGGCCAAGCCAGAAGTGCACTTTACTCAAAACTTTTTCTTACTTTCTTTCATAAATCTAGAATGATCAGCCATAGCATATTGAAATTAGGTGTTCGAACTTGTAGCATCAAATTAGTCATCTACTATTTTTGTATCAATTGGCCATGCCAGAAGTGAAGTTTATGAATATAACAGACATTCAGAATTTGCGTTATTAAACAATCAGTTTAATTGAAATAATAAGATGGGCAATGATAATCCGTTGTCAATTTCGTAATTTTGTTTGACATGTCAAAATATTTTCCCCCCAAATTTCATTTCGTAGGCATGACAAAAGCGACAAAATTGGATCAAAACATGCTTTTTCATACAAATTTAAAATTAATTTTCATTATGTTGGTCACACGGTCCAGCTTTAATTTCAGCATTATTGAACTACAAATATATATACTTATCAAATCTCTTGAAGACATAAAAAAAAATGAAGCACTGGAATCTACGAATATCTGACGGTCTAAAAGTACAAGGTAATATTGTGAAACCGACAAAATTCACATATCGAGATTTTGATTGATATATCTATTTTGAGCATCCCTGAATCCATTCTGACTATTTTTGGCTTGATGTCGGTACGTATGTACGTATGTATGTATGTATGTGCGTAACTCGCAAATCTCAGAATTCGTCAAACGTATAAAGCTAAAATTTTGTATAAAAGACTGGTATAGGATGTAGGATCTTTATGTGCACCTCGCATTATGGTTGCAATCGTCTGTAGTGGAAGTGCACTTTATCTCATACCTTTTCTGGATTTTTCGCATAAATCTAGAATAATGATCCGTAGGATACTAGAATTCAGTATTTGAAATTGCTGTAGCATCCAAATGATCTTCTCCTATTTTCGTCCCAATCGACTAAGCCGGAAGTGCACTCCATATTACAGATTTTTCGAATTTTTCTCATGAATTCAAAATAATCAATCGCAGAATATTGAGATCTCGTATTAAGCACTTCAATAGCATCTGGTTGAACACCTTGCATTATGATTGTGATCGGCTAAGCCGGGAGTGCAGTTTACTCAAACCATTTTTCAATTTTCCGCATAAATCCAAAACAGTTGAACGTAGAATATTAGAATACAGTATTGAAGTATTGTATTGTACTGTCTGGATGCTCATATCCTATTTTCATTTGGATCGACTGAGTTGAATGTGCACTATACTTGACGATCTTGAAATTTTGCGCATAAATTCATAGCTGCTAGCCGTAGAATCCTGAAAATATGTATTTAGGAATGTTGTAGCTCAAGAATGATGACATACTGTTTCCATAGCAACCGACAAGCCGTGAAATGATAAGATGTTGTGTTTGATAATATATATCCAATGATGTACAAGTAGGCCACGTGATGTCCACGTCAGATTTTTCACTATTTGGTTTGCGTTCATCCAGCTGTGTTTTTGAATATCTCTTAGTTTGTCCTGTGCATTGTGCATCATAATCGTTACACTGTATTCTGTAGATTAAATTAGATCTCAAGTTTCCATCAGTTTTATGTTTTAGGTACACTAGTAGAGTAGGAACCTAAGGAAATTCCAAAAGTCACAAAGAGATGGCAGTATCAGCATGCACAGAAATTTTTCAGTTGTACTAAAACGGTGTAAACTAGTATTGAAACAAAGAAAATGTATGTTTTTTTTTGTATAAAATAAAAACAACCGAAACATAGCCTGAACCGAGCTTTTTAAGCCAACTAGGATTGGAAGGCAGTAAAGTGGTGATTGTTGTCCGCGAGGCACACACTTGTATGTATTTAGATGGAATGCACTATGTTTGAATGCCACTGACTGAAGCAACACGTGTGCAAGGTACTTGCTGAGGGCTCTTTGTACCATTTGGTGGTAATGTTGCCACATTCTTCTCTAATCAGTACCATATAAAGAAAAGTTAAGCTGTTTTCAACCTCTGTTTTAACTGTGAATTGTATGTGAGCATTGAAGCTAATGAAAATAGTTACAATCTCATTTATTTTAGATCTTGGCACAGCTGTAATTAAATCATCCACATACTTTTTTATGAACGGAATTTCAAATGACAACTTTGCAATAACCTCTTTCAGAACCAAATCCGTAACCAAATTAGCCACCACAGGAGACATCGGATCTCCCATTGCTGCACCAAATTCCTGTCCATAAAGCTCACCATTAAATTTGAAGTAACAACTTTCAAAGCAAAATGTAATTGAGTTCAACAATTCATTCAGTGGTATGTTTGTACGTTGAGATATGATATTATATTTTTATTCTACAGCTTGAAGTACTAGGCTTATTTTTTATAAGTGTATAGAGAAACAACATCTTATGAAATAAGAACATAATCCTGATTTAAATTTGCTTGAGTGAAGACTCTTGGAATTCAGATGAATCTCTGAGGTAGTACTCATCATCATATAAGTCACTTAGTAATCGAGTTGAATATTTCGATAATTTATCTGATGGGGAATTAATTTTACCGGCAAACTGTGGTTACTATGGTTATGTTGACTTATCGCTCATAGGCAAAGGCGGTAAGTAGGGAATTGAGAGTTCTTACAGAAAATATTGGTTTATTTATCCTTATTTGGAACTGAATAATCACAGAAAAAATGTCAAATTTGACATCAGTAGTAACTCAAATTTGGAAAAGAGAGTTCGGATCTATATTTTGGGGAGATCTTTCAATCCTGCAAAAAATTCTGTAAGCATCACGGTCAATAAGTACTGTACCGATTTCGCATAATATTTGGGAACTCTGCCAAGGCTCGGACTCGAAACTATTATTCTCAATCGGTAAACTGTACTCACTGACCCTGATACTTAGATAACTATTTGCACGATTGGATGTTTTAATGTGTTTACCGGCCCTCTATATGAAGTGGTATGTTGATTTTACCAGCAAAATGTGGTTACTATGGTTATGCTGACTTGCCGCTCATGAGCAAAGGCGTTAAGTGAAGAATTTCTCACAAAGAATATTTATTTATTTATTTTTTACCCGTTATTGGATATTTATTATGAAATGTCAAACTTGACAGCTGACAGTGAATAAGCGATCATCAGTGGTAACTCAATTTGAAAAAGAGAAAAAGGATCTATATTTCAGGTAGATCTTCCAATCGTGCAAAATTTTTTGTAAGCATTACGGTTGAAAGAGAGCATTTAGACTGTTTCAAACCTTTCCATGTTAATGACAAGAGGATATTTGTAATCATCAGTAACGACTCTCTCTATATGTCGTACAAGAACATTGATATATTATAAGGTTCGTATGACTTATCATCGAGGACCCACAAGGTCCATTGCCCGCATAGCAATATTATAAAGTCCGCATGACCTATCGTCGTGGACCCGCATGGTAACAATATTAGGTCCGCATGACCTATCGCCGAGAACCCGTGTGGTCCATTGCCTGCATGGCAATATTATAAGATCCGCATGACCTATCGTCGAGGACCTCCATGGTCCATCGTCATCATGGTAATATTATAAGATCTCTGTGCTACAGACATTTCGCTAGCATTCACAAATGAAATCTTTCATCAACTCTTACCTGAGTATTCCAAAAATTCAATATTGTAGCCTATAACACAAAATCGAAGCACTCAAAGTGAATAGAATCACAGAGCCGTCTTCTCCTATGGAAGTCGAGGGCATAGTAATCTCACTTGATTTGCATTGCAGCTGTGAGCATCTAGGGCGGTGTAATTGTTTAAATTAAATTGGTAATACTTTGCAGAGTTATTTTTCCATAATTAATCATAATTTATTGTATCTACTATTATGTTATTGAATCGCTAACATGGTCAATAAGTACAGTACGGATTTCGTATAATATTTGAAAACCTTACCAAGGCTCGGCCTCCAAACTATTACTCTCAACCGGTAAACTGTACTTGATGACCTCAATACTTATATAACTATTGTATATTCTGTTTCTGATCCTGTTTATCGTGACTTTGACTTCAACTTAACAAATAAATATTTGTCGTTCGACATTTTGACTCTACTCACATGTTGTTGAACTATCAACTTGGACAAATAATTTTGTCGTAATATTATTTGAATGTTTTTGAATGAATTGTAACCATTGTAAAAATTCATCAAAGCTGGAAAATGAGTTAGAAAATTTGTGTATTCGCTTTGGTTGTCTGGCTAGCTGGTTGGCTGGCTGGCTGGCGTGACGCTGAGTTCTCAGCAACTATACTTTTCACAGACTTGAAACTAGTACTAAATAAAAGCTGCTGTTCCGTAGGTTTGCATGAATTGCTTCAATTCAAGCTCAGTTATTGTAGAAAATTCAATTATTCAATTACTTGTTTCAGGCGAAACAGTGCCCATAGATATATATGACATTAGGGATATGGCAACTAAAGTTTATTCAAGTGGATAAAAATCTAGTTACTACTTTAGCCGTGCGTCTTGCTACTATTATGTACAGTTGTCAAGTCTGTCCGGAATTCATTCAATGACTTGTTTGACGCGAATTTGAAGCCCATTAGAATGAATTGTTATTATTAGATGAAAATTTGTCTACTTCTGGTGTATTTTCTTGTCTGTAAATCAAGCAGTCAGCTTAATAATTCTAAGATCTAGCATAGGCCGTAGTTTTGCAATATTTGGCTCACCAAAAGATCCCAATACAAGTAAGTGACCCATTGAATTACACTTACTCATTTTTAAGGCTGTTGTCGTAGTACATTATCGTTAAAAAGTGAAGTCTAGCGTTACTACAAGAAACGCTTTGCAAGCTGATATATATAGATGCTTGCTATTCTTGTCAGAACGTGTTCATAATATAGATAGCTCAGTACATAGATTTTTATGATAATATTAATGAATAAAGACTAAGAAATTTAAAATGAATTTAGTGAATGCCTGAATTTTTGTCGAAGAGTGTATCTCAAACACGTTCATCGTAGTGTGATATACACGATTACTGGCCGGAAATATAGCTTGGCACAATGTGTTCAACTGTTATCTAAGTATAGAAAACATGTCCAAAAATATAACGAATAAAGGCAAATTTTAGAACAAAAAATTTTAGATAAAATCTATTTTAATAAAAAGACTTTTTTTGCTTTAATTCTGTATATTTATTGATTATTTATTTTTTCTGAAGAAGACTTTCGGTTAGAGAGTCAGAACGTCAAAAATAGAAATAAATATACAGAATCAAAATCAAAAAAGTCTATTTATTATGATATAATTCTGAAAGTATGTATAGATCATTGAAATTTATTTTATTCATAATAGATATTATTGTTTAACTGAAACCATTATTAAGCATCTATTTTAATCTCTTTTCGTTTGAATTTGCAGGTCGGATAGTACAATGCAATGTTTAGTGATGTGCAGTGTTGCCAAGTTGTTTATGTTCAACGTGTCGCGACGTATTTTATACATAAAATGTTCAAATTTGGCACTCATATCTAAACAATGAGGTGGTCGATAATTTTCTTTTCATTTTCAATTACGCAGAACATGTATATCAGTTCACCGCTAGTTTTTCAAAAGAATCTGACTCTTAGTTTTTCCATCAAAAATTAAAACTGATATAATTGCTGCCTAAAATGTATACCCTCCATTGCTCTCCATGTTGAAAATTTGAGATTCAACTGCGTTTATCTAGAGTTTGAGATGGTCAATCAACTTCAAATTTTAGGGATTATTGTATAATAATATTTTGAATAAGTGTACAAAAATTTGGAGCATTCTGATACTATGCCCATAGCACGACAATTATCTTAATGAGGCTAAGAAGTTTGAATGCAGCAATTGTAGAATATATATGAAAAAATGTTCATTCTAGATTGAAGTTGATATAGCTCTCTTAATATGAATCAGACTTTAATAACTCAAAGCTTGGTTATATAAACTGGGATTATGTCATTGATTACGTTAGTGATAATTGATTGTGCTACTCGTACAGAATTTATGTTCTTATCTTGGGACAAATAAACTATTCATCTATCTATCTGAAAAAGTAATTCGTTGGAATTTTAAATCACCTATTTGTGGCCGTTATAAATGGGAGTCGATAGGGTGGATAGAAGAGCCTGTGTCATCTTTGATACCTATCATCTTCATAGGAGGCTATCGTGCAAGTTCATAGCAAATTCACAATGAGACCTCAAACGTTCTATATAATACTTCAATAACAATTTCTCCTTCCCAAATGAGCTCGCAGCATTGTGTCATTTCCCTCATCAATTAAACAAATGCAGTGTACTTGTCCTAAAGTGAAATTTTTTTATATAGCTTTGATAAAGATTCAATTATTATTTTAAGGTACAGCACATGACCTCCCGTCAGTCAATAACTAAATAATGGAGATTAAAAGATATTTTTAAGTTTGTACATGCATAAATTAAGTACCTATCAAATAGTCAACTTGAAACTAGTACTAAATGGAAGCTGCTGTTCCGTAAGTTTGCCCAATCTGCTTGATTTCAAGCTCAGTAATTGTGGGAGATGGTAATTTGCGAAATCTATGAAGTAACAAGCATTCATGAGCTGTCAAAAATGTGCTTCCATCATTTAGATGATTATTAAATTTTTTTTATAAGTCCGTAAAAGGAGCTCAGTTTGGTAAATTTTTGCGAAGTTTAACTTAGAGTCATCCCGATTTATATTTTGCCATCCGCTCCGCGAACTCTAGATTAACTTAACGTAGAGTCACCTCTGGAGGAGTCATTGTTGATTTCACAGTGTTAGATTGCTTTACCGTTTTACTACTCTGGACTGGATGAAATATTACCTTAGTAATAGATCACAAATAGTTCGTAATCACTCTAGTGGTGGAAAATACAGCTCAAACATTCCACCTCCTTTAACTGGTGTTCCACGATGAAGTATTTTTCGACCTTTCCTATTCCTTTCATATATTAATGATCTCCTCGATTTTTCCCGAATGCTGATATCTTCCTTTTTGCTAATGATACTTTTTCGATAGTATCAGCTTCCAACGTTTATGATGTTAATAGAAAGATACAGAAATCTGTCGACATTATGCAGTCTTGGTGTACTAATAATGGCTCAGTCCCTAATGCTGATAAAACTCAGATTGTTCAATTTTTGTTGGAAGATAGAACGCTCAATGTTTCAGCTTCGCTTTGCAATATCACTATAAGTTCAGTTCATTCTACAAAAATCTCAGATTTGCACATAGATTTAAATTTTCTATGGTCTCACCATTGCAATTACATATCGAATAAACTCCACTCAGCCTGTTATGTTATTAAAAATCTGCGTAGCTGTATAGATATTGATGCCCTTAAAATCTTTCATTATGCACCTGTTCATAGTTTTAATTCCTATGTTATAATATGTTGGGGTAATGCATCGCACGCAATCAGCGTTTTTGAAATACAAAAGAGAATTATTAAATCTATGATTGTTCTGCTCGTACGTCGTGCAGAGATATTTTCGTTGATCTGAAACTCTTACCTCATCTTTGCATCTATATTCTCCATTGTGTCTCATTCATAAAAACAAATCCTGAAATTTTCTCTCCCATGTCTATTTATTACTGTCTGCGAAATAACAATAATTTATGTATCCCGGAACATAAGACTAGTAGTTTCCATAATAATGTAACTTATATGCCGATCAAAATGTATAATCATCTTCCAACCAAATTGAGAACCATAACTACTTTATCTTCTCTCAAAGCTGAATTGAAGGAATTTCTTTTGTACAATTATTTTTATTCCTCAGATGAGTTTTTTAATAATAACTATGTATTATTGTTTGTACTGTTTTATAATGTTTATCTATCAATTTACTATCGACAAGCTAGTTGTATTCATTTTTGTAAATCTTATGGCGGAAATAAATAATAATAATAATAATAGAATCACCGCTGGAGGGATCATTGTTGGCTTTACAGTGTTGAACAAGTTTAACGTAGAGTCACCGCTGGAGGAGTCTTTGTTGGTTTCACAGTGTAAGATTGATTTAACGTAGAATAAATGCTGGAGAGATTCCTGTTGGTTTCACAGTTTTGAACAAGTTCAACATAGAGTCACCGCTGGAGGGATCATTGTTGGCTTTACAGTGTTGAACAAGTTTAACGTAGAGTCACCGCTGGAGGAGTCTTTGTTGGTTTCACAGTGTAAGATTGATTTAACGTAGAATAAATGCTGGAGAGATTCCTGTTGGTTTCACAGTTTTGAACAAGTTCAACATAGAGTCACCGCTGGAGAATTCTTTGTTGATTCCTCAGTGTTAGATTGATTTAACGTAGAATCACCACTGGAGAGATTCTTGTTGGCTTCATAGTGTCAGAAATATTCAACGTAAAACTATTGCTAGAGAGGTCAATTGGTGGCTTCACAGCATTGAAACAATTTAACGTAGAGTCACTACTTGGGAATCAGTTTGATTTTACGAGCATAGAACGGGTTTTGAAGTTGATCCACCGTTCAAGAAGTCACTTCACGATTCCGCGAATGTCGTTTGTCTTGAGCAGTCGCCACATCGGCGTCACCAATCTATCTCCGCGTCAATTTTTGCAATATATGTGTATGCTCACCAGCTCCATTTTTGTTGTGTGCAAATGAATCTCGTAGTGACACTTATCTTCCTGACCCTTCCCACTGAGCTACCCAGTAATCCGTCCCTAGAGACTGCGTCACCGACTGCATCGATGCCCGAGTATACTGTCTGCAGTTTCGAAAGCGACGCCAGAGTCAACAACCCCACCAGCAGCGAGGTATCGTTACACAAGTGCAAGTATGACTTGATAACAAGCTTGACCTTCTAGACTGGGGATGGACATTGCAAGATCAAGTTTTGGAGCCAGTTGAAGTTCCTCTTCCACCCGCTCCTAGTAGTCTACTAAACTCTATTTTTTGTGATTGCACCAAGTGATGTACCTTGTCATGTGGCTGTAGAAAAGTTGAGTCATACTGTTAACCAGTTTGCGGTAATTGTCACGATCAGGATTGTTTAAATGTATCACCTGCATCGTTTAATGACGTTAATAATGAGCCTACTGAATATATACATCCATCGTGTTTCTTAACTGAAACTATGGAAATGCAGGAGACGGAAAAAGATGATGATGGAGAGTTAGACATTGCAATTAAAATAGATTCAGATGAAGAACTATATTAATTCTTCTGAATAAAAGAAAATTATTCATTCAAGTGTTTCATAGTAGTTCTTATGTCAGTAAGCATTTTCAATTTGAAAAAAATGTAATGATAGGAATTAAAAGAAAAAATTACCTCTTTCAAAATAGAGACTAGAATAATTTTCACTTATTTGTCACAAGGAAGTATTGTGGAACCGACAAAATTCACCTATTGAGACTTTGATGGAAATAGACGTTTTGAGCATCCCTGAATCCATTTTGACTATTTTTGGCTTGATATCGGTACGCATGTGCGTGCGTGCGTTCGTGCGTACGTGCGTGCGTATTTCGCAAATCTCAAAACTGGTTGAAGGTATAATGCTGAAATTCTGTATTTAAGACTGGTATAGGGACTATTTGTGCACCTCGTATTATGGTTCTAATCGTCTGTACGGAAAGTGCACTTTACTTGAAACTTTTTCCGAATTTTTCTAATAAATCCAGAATGATCAACCGTAGGATGTTGAAATTCAGTATTTCAACTTGATGTTGTATCAGAATGGTTATCTGCTATTTTTGTATGAATCGGCCAAGCCAGGAAGCACTTTACTTGAAACTTTTTCAAATTTTTTTGCATAAATTTAAAATAATCAGCCATAGCATATTGGAACTTAGTGTTTGAACTTGTCGTAGCATCAAAATAGTTACCTACTATTTTTGTATCAATTGGCCATGCCAGAAGTGCAGTTTATGAGTTTAACAGACATTCAGAATTTGCCGTTTATAACAATCAGTTTAATTGGAATGATAAGGTAGGCAATGATAATCACTAGTTTACAAAATTCAACTATTTGTCTGTTGCTGTGAATTTTATTGTTGATAATGTTCACTTATGACTTGTTCTTGTCAAAGATGACTTGAATTTTTTTTGTACAGCTCTAGTTCCTTTGTTTCTGATTTTTATCATTCCTGCATATTTTTTCGTCGATAACATGCTTATATCTCTAGATATAGACGGGGACTGATTTTTTTACGTTTGCTAAAAATTTCCTCAACTCACTATTGAAGAGATTAGAGCAGGTATTCTTGATAGCTCCCAAATTATGAGACAACTTACGAAAGATACCTAATTCCAAAATTCTTTGACTGAGCTTGAATTAAGGGCTTTGACAGCTTTTGTATCTGTGATGCAGAACTTTCTCGGAAATACGAAATCAAAAAATTATATTGAACTTGTTGAAGACCTTTTTTTACAATTAAAAAATATAGAGTGCAATATGAGCATAGAACTCCACTTTCTCCATAGTCACCTGGAAGGGTTTCCGGAAAATCCAGGAGATATGAGCGAGGAGCAAGGAAAGCGTAAGCATCAGGATTAACACGTGATGGAAGAACGTTATCAAGGTTTCTGGGATGATGTCTGACTATTGCTTGTCTCTGTTATGCTATTTTCTCAAGTCTACACATAAGAGAAGAGCTTTAAAGCAAAGTTTTTCAGAGCTCAATGAATAATTTGATTTATTAATGAATTTTTCTATATAAATACATGTTTTTTTCTGTTTTAAACGTACATAGCTGAAACTCAAGAGCTAGAGCTGATGAAAAAATTCTGTTCACATATTTAAAATAGGGATAACATACTTACTCAGCAGCAGCTTAAATTTTTCCGGCAACAGATGTACTGTAAACTAGTAATCTTTTGTCAATTTTTCAATTTTGTTTGACATTTTATATGTCGAAATATTTTCCCCGAGTTGAGTTGTGAAGTTCAAAGTGTGAAGACGTGTGAGTTTTTTCGATCCGATTCTCTTACCTAACCCAGGGCTAATCGATCAGATTTTCCTCACCTATAATAAAATAGGTATAAATAATCAAGCTATTCTAAAAGAAAGTGAAAACGAGTGGAACTCTGCCCCTATCTTAGGGATTAGTGTGGTGGAATAGTGAATTAATTGTATAAATAATAACAAAAAAAAATACCAGCGAAGAACGTGCAATAAAATTTCTAGGTATCGTCATATTATTCACCTGTGGTTTGGAGAAATTTTAGTGTGAGTATTGGTCCAAAGAACACATTATCTAACATTTTACGTGACCAGGCGTGACCTACCCACGTCACGAAGTCCACGCGAAGTAAGTGATCGGGTATCAAATATCAGCGGCTGCTGCTGACGAAGCGTAAGGTGAGTAAGCAAACAACAACTGTAAAGAGGGTCAAGCAACACCAAACGATGCAGAAACAAGAAAATGAGTCGGACGGATCTTCAACAGATGGAAGTCGGAAAAGACAAAATACAAGTGAATTATTTGGGAGGTTCAAAAAAACACCGAGATCCCCCACTAAAGCCACCCAACAAACTGCAGGAACGAAAGATTTGAAAATATGATGGTGGAAATTATGAGGAAAATTAGAGAAATGAGATTGGAACAAGCAAAACATTTTACAGTTATAGAGAAAGTAAATAAAGAAGAAGAGCTTAGGGAAGAGAATAGAGAGCTAAGAGGAAGAATTGCGCTAGTTGAAGGGAAGGTATATAGAGGAGAAAAACAGCAGAAGAAAAATAATATTGTCATGAAAGGGAAAGACTTTCATAGTAATGAACAAGAAATGGAAAAGTTCTGCAAGGAGTTAGTTGGAGTACAATTGAAGATAGAGTCGGCTCAAGGAGGGAATGTAGGAGCAACAAACAATTTCATGACAGTAGTAAAATTAAGCAGTTGGAAGAAAAAAGAACTGATTATGAAGAATAAGAACAAACTTAAAGGCAGCAAGATATACATAGAGAATGACCTGACTAAAGAGGAAAAAGCAATTCAAAAAATTCTTAGGGAAAGAGCTGGAAAAGAGAGAAAGGAAGGAAAAATAGCTGAAGTAGGCTATAAGAAGATATACATCGAAGGGCAATGCTGGATATGGAACAGCGAAAGCAGGGCAATTGAAAGAGCAAAAAACTGAGACATGACAACAAAGAAACGAAAGTAATAGAAAATGACCAAGCAATGATCAAGGATAACAGAATTTTAGAATTATTTAAGAATCATAAGAATGAAACGCTAATATTAGGAACATGGAATGTAAGAGGAACAAATGAATCGGGAACACTCAAAAATCTATCAATGTGCTTAACACAATATAAGATTGACATACTGGCACTTCAAGAAACAAAGCAAAAGTCAAACGACATAATAGCAGTGGATAATCATATATTTTTCAGTAATGGAATTGATACCAAATATTTTGGCACAGGTTTTATGATAAAACAAGAATTGAAGTAGAAAGTTATAAAATTCGAACCAGTGTCCGAACGAATATGTACAGTACGACTAAGAGGAGTGTACCAAAAAATCAGTATTATAAATGTACATGCACCAACAAACGAGAGGGACGAGGAAGAAGAAGATAAATTTCATGAAGAGCTTGAGAGAATAATAAATTCGATATCAAAATATGACCTAAAAATAGTTATTGGAGATCTCAATGCAAAACTAGGCAAAGAGGAAATGTACAAGATCACAATAGGTGCATGAAGCAAACATGATGAAACAAATGAGAACGGACGAAAGTTGATTGATTCTGCAGTAACCAACAATATGAAAGTCATGAGCACATATTTTGAAAGGAAAGATATATATAAAGGAAAATGGTTATCACCTGATGGGCGTACATGTAATCAAATAGACCATGTAATTATAGAGAGTAAGCATGCGAAACAAATTAAAAATATCACAAGCAAAAGAGGTGCAGTATTAGACACAGATCATTTTCTTGTGGAAATAGTAATGAAACAGGCGTTGCCAAAAGTAACACAGGATTAACACAACCGTTTGAGACGGTATGACATCTCGCCACTAACTAATGGGAAAAGCAGAGAGCAATTTCAAAGTCTACTGTCGAAGGAGCTAGAGCTAGCAGAGCAAGTTTCCGAAGAAAGGGTAGATATCAAATGGAATGAATTGGAAGGAGCAATACTTAAAGTCTCAGAACAGATGCTGCGCAAAAATGTGAGAAACAAAAATAAGGTATGGTTCGACGAAGAATGCAATAGTGCAATAAGGAAGAGGGATATGGCTAAAAGAAACCTACTACAAAATAACTCAAATGTAAATAAATACAACATGCATAAAGGACGAACAAAACAATTGTGTAGACAGAAGAAAAGGCAAATGATGGAAGAAAAAATGATAATATTAGAAGAAGATTTTGAAAACAAGGAGCTGAGGAACTTCTATCAGGAGGCCAAGAAACAAAGAACAGAGTTTCAACCGCCACTAGTCTACTGTAAAAATTAAGAGGGAGAATTAGTGATAGCAAAGGACAAACTACATGTATGAGAAGAATATTACAAGAAAGTGCTAAATGAGGGGAATCTGACTTTGGAAACTACAAATGAAACCGAAACCATTCAACAAGAAGGGAATAGTATAGAGCAAAACCCACCAGACATAAATAAAATTCGAGAAATACTGAACCAGTTGGGCAATAATAAAAGCCCGGGAATAAACGGAATAACATCAGAGATATACAAAAATGCAGGAGACGAAGTAATCCAGTATATTATGGAAATAATAGAGGATATATGGCGGACTGAACGTGTGCCTGTGAGATAGAAGGAAGCACTAATATGCCCAATTCATAAAAAGGGGAACACACTGAAATGCGAGAATTACATAGGTATAGCACTAGTAGACGTGGCATACAAAATTTCAGCAGGATGTCTGAAAAATAGAATATAAAAACAAGCGGACAATATCCTAGGAGAATATCAAGCTGGTTTCAGACCGAACAGATCAACTACAGATCAAATATTTGCACTGAAACAAACTATAGCGAATAGTTATGAACACAATCCAAGCCTGCAAATGTTGTTTATAGATTTCAAACAAGCATATGACACAATAAATAAACATAAACTGTATAAAGCACTCGCAGAACTAGAAATGCCCAAAAAATTGATAAGAATAATTAAGATGACCCATGAAGAGACGAAATGCGGAATCCTGGTGGATGGAGAAACATCAGAGAGCTTCGATGTAAACAGAGGATTGAGGCAAGGAGACCCAGTATTACTGGTCCTGTTCAACTTGGCGCTAGAGTGGGTTATAAGGAAAAGCAGAATCTACACAAAAGGAACCATTTGTCAACTGAAACACCAATGTTTAGCGTCTGCAGACGACATAACGTTGATAACCAGAACAAAAACAGAACTAAAGGAGGTATTCAAACGTTTAGTCCAGACGGCGGAAGGAATGGGAATAAAAATAAACCAGGATGAAACCAAATACATGGAGATAGAGTCGGATCATCAAGAAACACAAGAATAGTCTCTTAAAATACAGGTTGGAGGAGGTAAAACCTACGCATTCGGGAAAGTTGAAAACTCTATTTACTTGGGTGTTACGGTAACAAACAACAATAGCGAAGAGCGGAATATTATAGCACGGATAACGGGAGGAAACAGAAGAGCAAGAGCTATGGGGAAACTATTAAAATCAAAAAGTGTGTCAAGAAGTGCAAAAAGGTTGTATAAAACCATTATAAGACCAGTGGTACGGTAGTGAAATGTGGGTGCTGAGCAAGAGAAGGGGAGAGACAAATTCTGAGGAAGAATTATGGTGGTAAAAAGGGGGGTGATGTGTGGTTGAGACAAACTAATACCGAGCTTATGGAACTCTATAGTGAGCCTGGAATAGTGGAAGTGGCTAAAGCACAAAGGTGACGGTGGCTAGGGCATGTGCTGAGACTACCAGAGGACAGAGTAGTAAGAAAGATGTTAGACGGAGGTGTTGTGAAGAAAAAAAGAAGGGTAAGACCAAAGGAGAGGTGGTATGAGGTGGTGAAAAAGGACTTAGAGACACTAGGGATCACGAACTTCAAGCAATTAGCACAGGACCGTAAAGAATGGCGAAAAATTGTAACAGAAGCCATGGGTCTACTTGGCCTGCAGCACTAAATTATATATATATATATATATATATATATATATATATATATATATATATATATATATATATATATATATATATAAGTTATAGTGTTGATTCTTGATGATTCAGTAACTATTTTGATGATACCACAGAACGTGACATTTCCCCCTTCATAGTTTAGAAAAACCTATCCGATTTCAAATCCCCTTTTCTCAGAAGAGGGGGCAGGTAGAGTAGTGGGGTGAAAACCGTTATAAAGCCGGTTTTATGCCATTTGTCAGTAGTCAACATGCCTTGGTCTGGTGAACATCGTGCTTTTGTTATTGAGCGGTTTATTGAATGCGACGGTTCGATAATTGCTACACAACGTGCTTTTCGATATTGGAGTGACGAAAATCCTCGAGAAATCCATCAGGAACCCCTCCATAGCCCAAAAGTGACTGTGTGGTGTGCTCTTTCCCGTCTACGCGTCTGGGGGCCTTACTTTTTTGAAGAAAATGGGCAAACTGTAACGGTCAACAGCGAGCGCTATTGTTTCATGCTGGAAAATTTTCTTAGACCCAAAATGGAAGAAAATGGCGTGGAAAATGTGTGGTTTCAACAGGATGGTGCAACCGCCCACACATCGCGACGATCAATGGACATTCGCAGGGAACTGTTTCCCGGTCGCCTCATTTCCCTGAGAGGTGATCTTGGCTGGCCGCCGCGCTCACCGGATCTCACTCCATGTGACTTCTTCCTTTGGGGTTACCTCAAATCAAAGGTTTACCAGCATCGACCAAGGACCCTTCTTGCTTTACGAAGGGAAATTGCTCGGGCAATTGAAGAAATTCCTGTGGAAATGACGGTGAAAGTCATGGAAAGCTACCGCGAGCGCCTAAATCAGTGTATCCGCTCCCAAGGACGACATTTGAGTGATGTGCTTTTCAAAACTTAAATTTAAAAATGGCATAAAATTTGCGATATGTTAATAAAAAAAATTTTTTGACAAGTTGACTGGTTTTGATTTCATATCGTTTTGAAATCGGATAGGTTTTTCTGCTTCACCCTGTATAAGACCATTGCACTAGAGAATAAGACATTCTGTATTCACATTAGTTAGAATTAGTAACAAAGCTTCATATCATACACATAGCAACCATATTGTACTTGTATTTGCAAGGAATAAAGTTTTTAAAAACGCGATCGATCAATCAAGAAATCTAAGTGGCGCAGTCGGTTGGATAGCCAAAACAATTTAACGAATATAAGTTGTTCCACTTCGTGATTTATTTGGCTATTCGAACATCTTGCATCGATCATCGCATCCCGTATCCTGAACCTGAGAGGACATCAAAGGCAAGATAAAACACTCGACGACGTAGAGCCCAGCTGAACGAACATCAGCAGAACTCCAGCGACTTCGAGAAGACCGTAGAGCGACTTCAGGGCACATGAAGCCGGCACTACTTTTTTTGTGAGTACACATATGTCATTCAGAGAATCAGATAATACATCAGAATCAGAATCAGAATCCGATCTAGAAGATCTTACAATAATCCAAAATTCCATAACTAAAATACAATTAAGTAGACCTAAATTAAACATGGCTTCTCCCCCAGTTCCTGTTTTAAAGAAAGAATATCAGGACATATTGCCAGAGTTCCATGGGGAACGTGAATTACTCCCCCGATTTATTAGCTTTAGCGTAAAATTGGTGAAATCTTTTTATGATACTGTAATGTTTATTGCTTGACGAAATCAGTTTTTAATCAAATGAAAGTCACTATTTAATAATCTAAATGAAATAAAAGTTTTATTCTTCTCATGTCACTAATAATACTATATTTATATAATAATCACTTAATTCTAATATAAACAAGGTCACAGATATTTATATTTCACTATTTATATACACTATTCACTTTATTAGTCACTGTTCATTATTTATTTTCACACTACTACTCTTATTACTATACTGTACTACACGTCTTCTGCTTGGCCTTATATAGAGAAATATTGTTCCCGAGTTTTCCATTTCTCGATTCTCTACATTTCTAGAAATCACTAGAGGCTTCCATTGAGAGGGGTGATTGGCTGCGACGCGCTGCGGCGTAAGCGGCCGAAGAAGCTCCGTCCCATACTACGTCGTCTTTAAGAGCTTCCCACTCACTCTCGCACGTCACACTGCTCTCTTCTTAAGAATGTTTCGTCCCGAAACACACCTTCATGTCTATGCCGGAATCGACACTCGCCGCCCTTGGTGCAACCAGTAGTTTGGTAGAAGTAGCAGTCGACAGTTTTTGGTTCGATCGGGCCTGCTGGGTGGAAACAGCAGACCAATATTTGAATTCCGCTGTTCTGGAATGTTACCTCTATCATATTTCGAACGATCTTCCAATCTAATCCATCCAGACCGCAGCCCAATTTGGGTATTGCCAGTTTCAGGATGTCGTTCTGCATTAAATGGCCTCGCATGTCTTGCAGCGTTTCCCACATGGAACGGTAGGTTGGTTTATGATGAAATTTATCTTTTGTTACCATGTGGTAAATATAGCGTTCCTTGGTTGTCGTATTGTCCCTCAGGCAGATGGTCTTCCCTACAGTAGGCTTCTGGTGTTCTGGCCTGCCAAACTTCTTCTTGAAAACTGCTGCTATCCTTCGGGACATCTTCAAATCGCCTGATACACAATGGGCCAAGGAGTAGTCGCCCGGAACTCTGAAAAGATCCTGCTGCACTTCGGTAGTTAATCCGAATCGAGCCCGACGTCCACTTGAAAATGTCTTCATGAACTCCTCAAATGAATCTTCCTGCGCATGGATCTTACGAGCACGTGCGTCGTTGGGATCTTCATTATTGTCTCCTGCAAATGGTGCTAGCTGATTGAAGTGCACCACTCTTGATTTGCTCTTGGAATTGCGTCTGATTTCGTAGATTATGTCCCTGGGTTATAAAGCCACACAGAGTCTCCTGGTTGAAAACCCCCGTCTTGTGCCTGGACGTCATAGGTCTCTTTAATCCGGTCGCTGGCATTCTGGATGTTTATACGGACTCGGGAGTGGATATCGTCCATCTGGCGCCTTAGATTGTTGACATAATCTTCACCAGCCAGGTCTTCTCCAGGTTTGCAGCCGAACTTTAGGTCGCATGGTAGCCAAAGTTCCCGTCCAAAAATAATTCTTGCTGGGGTCTGTCCGGTTGTTTCGTGTACGGATGAGCGGTAGGCCAATAGGAACAGATGGAGATATTTGTCCCAGTTTCTCTGGTGACTAGAGACAACTTTGGCCAGGTGTCTGTTGATGGTCTTATTCATCCGTTCTACCATTCCATCAGACTACGGATGTAATGCAGTAGTTCTGGTTTTACGAATATTCAGTACTTCGCATATCCCTTGGAAAAGTGTGGATTCAAAGTTTCTTCCCTGGTCAGAATGAAGTTCCAAGGGTACGCCAAAACGACAGATCCAGTTCTTTACTAGGACGTCTGCAATAGTAGCGGCTCCTTGATTAGGAAGGGCATACGCTTCCGCCCATTTACTAAAATAGTCCATGACGACAACAATGTATTTATTTCCGACGTCTGATTCAGGAAATGGCCATGCTACGTCGATGGCTATCCTCTCGAATGGACTACCGACATTATACTGTCGCATCGGAGCTCTTAATCGTTTCTGCGGTCCGTTGCTTGAAGCGCACGTAGTGCATTTCCTGCACCATTCCCTAACGTATTCTTTGCAGTTTAGCCAATAAAACCGCTCACGAACTCTCTGCAGAGTCTTCGTTCCCTCAAGGTGTCCTCCACTCACTCTATCATGAAGATGTCTCAAGACCTCCGGAACCCGACCTCTAGGAACGATCAGCTGTTCTCTACTCTTGATTTCATTCGGATCTTTCAGGACACGCTTCAAGACGCCTTCATCCAGGATTATGAAATCCCATTGCGCCCAGTATGATTTGACCGTCGGGGAGTATGGTGCCACCTCTTGCCATGTCGGTCTTGTTCCTTTCTTCTTCCATTCTTGAATAATTCGCAACTCTGAGTCGCCATCTATGTCTTTTTCTATCTCTTGTGGTTGCCAAGCATCGTCAATGACAGTTGTCCGGAATGCTTCTGCTTCAGCCTTAGAACAATGCTGACAATCTTTGGGACATGGTCGTCTTGATAAGGCATCAGCATTCTTATGTGCTATACCGGCTCGATGTTCAATGTCGAAGTCGTATTCTTGAAGTCTCTTGATCCAACGAGCGACCTGACCCTCAGGATTCTTGAACTTGAGTAGCCATTTTAGAGCAGCGTGGTCAGTTCTTAACAGGAACTTTCTGCCATACAAATATTTGTAAAAATGCTTGATGGACTTGACTACTGCTAGTAATTCCCGTCTTGTGATGCAGTAGTTTCTTTCTGGCTTCGATAAAACCTTACTGAAGTATCCGATGACTCTTCCTTGACCATCCTGCAATTGGGACAAGACTCCCTCAATTCCGACATCGCTGGCATCCGTGTCCAAAATAAAACGTCCTTCCATCTTCGGGTAACTCAATATCGATGCTTGAACTAGGAGTTGCTTCAGTTGCTCGAAGGCGACTTGGCAGTCTTCATCCTTAGCTATATCTACGATTTTCTTCTGTCAGTCTGGTTAATGGTTCTGTGATATTGGCGAATCTACAAACAAATCTTTTGTAATACGTATAAAGTCCGAGGAAACTACGTAGTTGATGTTTATCCGCAGGCACGGGCCATTCTTGGATTGTCTTAATTTTCTCTGTATCAACTGCTACGCCTTCTTCGGAGACCACATGTCCCAAATAGTTCACCCATTTTTGAAATAAGTGGCATTTCTTTGGACTAAGTTTCAAACCAGCTTTCTTTAAATGTTGAAATACCTGTTCCAGATTCTTCAAATGGTCTTCAAATGATTTTCCCATCACAATTATATCGTCCAGGTACACCAAGCAAGTTTTCCATGATAGTCCTTTGAGTACGATCTCCATCAGTCTCTCGAAAGTTGCAGGAGCATTACATAGGCCAAATGGCATGACCGTAAACTGCCACAATCCACTGCCGATAGTAAATGCAGTTTTCTCTCGGTCTTTCTCGTCCATCGCTACTTGCCAATACTCACTCTTGAGATCTAAGTTTGAGAAGATCTTTGACCCTGCCAGAGTATCCAAGGTGTCATCAATCCTGTGTAAAGGATAACTGTCCTTCTACGTAACGTTATTCAGCTGGCGATAGTCGACACAAAATCGTGTAGGCCCGACTTTCTTCTTCACAAGTACCACCGGAGAGGCCCATGGACTGTTCGAGGGTTCAATAATACCGTCCTGCTCCATATCTCGGATGATGGCTTCAGCGTCTTCTCTCTTCGCAATCGGGAGTCGTCGTGGTGCTTGTCGAATTGGTCGTGCATCGCCGGTGTCAATATTGTGATGGGCAATATTTGTTCTTCCTTTTCGCCCCTCACTGGTTTCAAATATCTCTTGGAATCGGCGTATCAGATCTTCTGCTTGTGCACGTTGCCGATTGTTCGATTGTTGTCCTTTGGATAGTACTGAACCAGATAGTTCTCTCGAAAGTTTGTCGCAGTTGGGTCCTATCTCTACGTCTTGTCCGGTGGTTTTTATAGTTGACACTCTTGCGAGGCGTCCTAAAATAGTACCGGCTTTCAGTTTTACTGCATAATAATTAACGTTTATTATTCTTACCGGTACTATTTTCCCGGAACTTAAGAGTGCCTCAGCAACCAAAATCCCCTGCTGAACATTATCGTTTGGTTCAAGCATTGCGACGCTTCCTTCTCGAATCTCACCACCTACTGTGGCTGGTACAATTTCTTCGCATCGCTCAGGAATTGCAAGGTCTTCTGCCAGCATTATGCAAGCTGAAGAATCTTCTTGATAATGTAGGACGACCTCTTCATTATTGATTTTAATCACGCCGTTTTTCATATCGAGATCGAATCCGTATCTTCTCATTATATCCATCCCAAGGATACAGTCTTCTTCTATGTCAGCTACCAAGATACGGTGTCCAATTTTTGTTCCTTCAATCATGATGACGACGTAAACTTCTCCATGTGTGATAGCTGAGTCACTTGTAGCTGTTCGAAGTCGCCATTTTGTCCTCATGCATGATTTGTTCGGACGCAGTAAATCGGGTCTTACTATGGTCTTCGTTGTGCCTGTGTCCAACAAAATACTACATGGTCTGTCGTCTATGTATCCATCCACAAATAAGCTATGAACTGATGACGTAGCGAAGCGATGATTGCAATATTTTGTGGGGCAGGTTTAGGTTGGATCGATATTTGCCCCGGCACATCGACCCGATTTAGTTTTCCTGCTTGGAATTACTCTTGGGCCACGTCTTCAAGGGTTTCTTGCATCGACTTTTTGGATGACCTAGTTCTCCACAGTTCCAACACCGAAGTTGTCTGGAATTCTTGAGATCTTTCACTGCTTCCTGGACCAACCGCTGAACCTGAGCTTCCAAGCTTTCCGTGGTATCGGAGTCGCAGGTAACCTCTTGCACTCGAGCCCTGCTTCTGGACGCCTGCTTTGCCGCTTCGTATTCCAGTGCATGAGCCAATGCTTCCACCAGCTTCTTCGGTCGCGCCAAACGCAGGGCTTGTTGCGTTTCATGGTCTCTGATGCCATTCACAAATATTCTCACAGTCCAGCTTTCCGAAAAAACATCCGGGCCATTTGGGTATGCAAGTCGAACTAGGCGTGCAACATCAGCTTCGAACTCCTGTAGACTCTCGCTGGGACGTTGGTATCGGTTCTTGAGCTGCGTATGATACACTTCCTCCAAGTGTGCATGGCCGTATCGCAGCTCCAGTCGCTTGACCAATTTTTCATAATTGTTGTCTTCTTCCGGTGGAATAGCCTGTAAAATGTTTACCGCATCTCCTCGGAGAGCAACTGTAAGTGCTGAAACTTTCTCAGTATCATTCCAACCGTTAGCCTTAGCAGCGGCTTCAAATTGCCTATGGTAATTAATCCATGATGTTTGACCATCAAAGGTTTGGAGGTTTGACACGCATTTCTGTAGTTGAGTCAAGATTTGGTGCGGATAACTCAATTATCTCAGCTTTTGAAGCTTTTTCCGGAGATGAAACACCAAATTTGAATTTTTCTTCAAAAATCTTCATTTTTCATCCAATTTCGAATCCAATATAGCATCAAATTCTTCTAACATTTTACAATTATCTTCAAATACTTCCTCCCATACCTTTGGATTTTCTCTAAATTTTTCCAGTTGCTGTTCAACTTTCTTTGTATTTTCTTCCATCTTTCCATGCAGTTCTTCTCTCAGGTTTCTTGAATTTTCTCCCAACTTCCCTAATTCTCATTTAATTTTGTTTCTAAATCTTCTTTCAAACTTGTAGAATTTTCTTTTAATTTTGACTCTAAATCTTCTTTTAAACTTGTAGAATTTTCTTTTAATTTCAATTCTAAATCTTCTTTTAAAAGTGAACAATTTTCTTCAAATTTTGATTCTAAATTTATAGAATTTTCTTTTAATTTTGATTCTAAATTTATAGCCAAGTCGGTTGAAGAAAGTTGAACCTCAAACGAATATGTATCAGGGTCCTCACCGTCTTCAGTCATAGCTCCTCGAAGTCGTTCCATTAAAACTTGTTTGCGGCCACTGGTTTCCAAATCCTGCTCTTCCAATTGATATTTCAACTCTGCGACCTTCAAATCTTTCAACAGCTTCGTAGACGCCATTATCCAATTTTACAAAACAGCAATAAACGAAATACTAAATTGTTTATAACAACCCCACACTCGACACCACTGTAATGTTTATTGCTTGACGAAATCAGGTTTTAATCAAATAAAAGTTACTATTTAATAATCTAAATGAAATAATAGTTTTATTCTTCTTATGTCACTAATAATACTATAATCATATATTAATCACTTAATTCTAATTTAAACAAGGTCACAGATATTTATATTTCACTATTTATATACACTATTCACTTTATTAGTCACTGTTCAATATTTATTTTCACACTACTACTCTTATTACTGTACTGTACTACACGTCTTTTGCTTGGCCTTATATAGAGAAGTATTGTTCTCGAGTTTTCCATTTCTCGATTCTTTCCATTTCTAGAAATCACTAGAGGCTTCCATTGAGTGGAGTGATTGGCTGCGACGCGCTGCGGCGTAAGCGGCCGAAGTAGCTCCGCCCCATACTACGTAGTCTTTAAGAGCTCCCCCCTCACTCTCGCACGTCACAATACAGTGAACACAAATGATTTCCAAAATGAATATGTAATGAATAGCATAGTCAATAGGATTAAAGGCGAAGCAGCCATCAATATAGCAAGCTGCACCATTACAAAATGGGAAGACTTGAAAGAGGCATTAAAAAATGCCTATAACGATAAACGTGATTGATTCACATTGTACATCCCAACAAATACGACTAAATCCTTCTACTATTCAAAATCTACCCAAACCTACTCCTATGAGTATCTCAACAAGAAATTCAACGGCACAATATCGCTCTAGAACAGGCCCATACAGACCGGTACAAAACCTATACGGACAAAACCGCGAAGAATTATTGAACATGAATGAAAATGATGCACCTGTAGATTAATTACACAATTATGAGTTCTATGACATTGTAGAACAGACAGATCAAGTTTCGGATGAGACATCTGCTTCAAATATTCCAGAAAATATTCACAATGCAGACGATATTAATTTTTTAGACATGATCGCCTCGGGGACAACGCAAAATACTTATCCCGAATCGAATTAATGAATTTCACGAATAAAAGTAGATTACCATATATTGTACATTCTTAAAACCATTTAAAAGTTTTAATAAATACAGGAAGCACAAAATCCTTTATTAGACCTGCAATTGCTCATAAATATTATAAAAATGCCATTATTGAAGATCCTTTTCAAATTTCAACCGCGCATGGTACTTTGGTAGAGAATTATAGCACAGTGGTACCCGTTTCAAAATTATTTAATTTGAAAAAAAAATTAAAAATTTCAAATATCATATTTTTGACTTTCATGATGGATTCGATTTACTATTAGGCTTAGATAATTCAAAAATATTGGAAGTAATCATAGATTTGAACAAAAACTTAGTAATAACACCTACTTGTCAGATACAAATTTTTATAAGAATTCTGTCCTTATTATAAATAATATAGGCCATGCAGATAATATTATAACGCTGGATCCAAAAACGGAGCGAGTTATAGAAATCCGAGTTAATCAACAAAATGGAACAATTTTAATACCATCACAGAAAATTAATAATGTAATTATTCCTGAATGGGTTACTGTAGTAAAAGATTATCATGCACTCTGCACCGCCATCAATAACTCTGAAACAAATGCTGAGCTCAAGCAAATAAACCCAATATCCGTCGAAAATATTGATAACTACGAGACGTACAGTTCCCCAAATTTCAATTTTATTCAGTCAGACAAAATTAAATTTGATATAAGAAAAATTCGGACCGACCATATGAATGACGAAGAGAAAGTTGCCATTTCCAAATTGATTCGTGAATATTAGGTTTTACGAAGCAAATCAAACATTCTATACGAACGAAAGATGAGATTCCAATCTATACAAAATCCTATAGGTATCCTGAAATCCATCGACAGGAAGTACACACTCAGATACAAAAAATGCTTGATCAAAATATCATACGACCATCCCATTCACCGTGGTCATCACCTATTTGGGTTGTCCCTAAAAAACTTGATGCGTCCGGCAAACGCAAATGGCGTATAGTTGTCGACTATAGAAAATTAAATGAAAAAACGATCGACGACAAATATCTATTACCAAACATTACAGACTTATTGGACAAACTTGAACGTTGCCACTATTTTACTACATTAGATTTAGCTTCTGGTTTTCACCAGATTGAAATGGACACGCAAGACATACAAAAAACTGCATTCAATACGGAAGACGGACATTACGAGTTCACCCGTATGCCCTTTGGATTAAAATACGCGCCTGCAACATTCCAGCGTGTTATGGATACTGTTTTAAGAGGACTAGTGAATGATAAATGTCTTGTATACCTAGACGACATCATCATTAACATTTTCGGCATAAGTTTGCAACAAGATATTCAAAATTTAAAGTTAGTATTTGATCGTTTGAAATTTTCAAATTTTAAAGTGCAATTAGATAAAAGTGAATTTCTCAGGAAAGAAGTAGCATACCTTGGGCACATTGTAGCACCCAACGGCGTGAAGCCAAATCCTGACAAAATTTCAGCTATTTTAAACTACCCTCTACCAAAAACAACCAAGCAAATTGAAGGCTTTCTTGGACTTTTGGGCTATTATCGTGAATTTATTAAAGATTTTGCCAAGATAACCAAGCCACTGACAAAATTATTGAAAAAAGATGTAGTTAATGACATTAATGACCCTGGAATATTTTTTACACGTTATTGAATTTGAAGAAATTTTGTTTATCTAATGATATTAAAAATTTAAGTATACCAAAATTAGGGTGTGGTTTGGGTAATCAAAATTAGAATGAAATTAATTTGATGTAAAAATACATTTTCGATAATACCAACATATTGATAACCGTGTACAAATTACCCGAGAATGAAATTGATCAAATTGAACCTCATGTTAATGAATCAGAAAATACAAAACATTTTAATGAATTCATGGAAAAGTTTTATGATGAATTGAATAATCAAGATAAGAAAGACGATGACACTCAGTCCTTAGTTGTTGAGGTAGGCGACGCACAACAGCAAGTCGAGATGAACGATGACGACACGCCAAGTGATTATGACATGATGATACATTCAAGTAACGAGCATCCTATCATCGGAATATCTATAGTGGAATGTCCTGTGAATTACGGTAAAAATCAAATTATTATTGCCGAAACCGATCATAACCCAAAGCCAGTAATTATTAAAAAACAGTATGATAATAAAAAAATGCGAATTTTAGTAGAGTTTTCCAAAAATAATTATAAACATGAAATGATAAATTTCATTGAAGAATATATTGTTCCGCAAGTAAAATATCACATTTATTTTCAAAACGATTTGTATGAAAATTTTAGTAGAATATTACAAATTTATTTTAAGAATTCTCAAATTAAATTAGTAAAATGTATCACGTACTTAATTGACGTCATTGATGATGAAGAGATCATGCTGATTATTTTTAATTACCATTGCGGCAAAACTAACCATAGAGGAATTGATGGAACAGAAACGCGAATAAAACGACAATATTATTGGCCTTAATTAAGAAATTCTATCCAGTCACTTATAAATAGTTGTGAAATTTGTCAAATAACAAAATACGACAGACAACCCCTCAAAATAAAGTTAAACGTGACACCTACAGCCATAAGACCTTCTCAAATTTCACATGTAGATAGTATTACATCAGAGCAAGCAAAATTCTTGACTATTGTAGATTCATTTTCAAAATATGCTCAAGCATACATGTTGAATTCGAAACAAGGACTAGAAATAGTTGATAACTTAATAAAAAATTTCACACATCATGGAATCCCTGAACAAATAATTTCGGACAATGGATTAGAGTTTAAAAATTCAGTGGTCAAAGAATTATTGGCATTACATAAAATCGATATACATTTCATCAGCTCTCGACATCCAGAGTCTAATGGCGTAATGGAACGATTCCATTCAACACTCATAGAACACCTAAGATTATTCAACAATCAGAAAGAATATAAAACAGAACCCATAGAATCAAAAGTTAACTACGCCTTATTAGCCTATAATAATACGATCCACTCAGTCATCAAATTGTCACCATGTGAAATTGTAACAGGACATTCAGATACGAATTCCTCACTGAATATTGATTTAGAAAAACAGCTTTTGGATAATTATATAGAAAATCATAAGAATTAAACAAAATTATCATATGAAACAGTTAAAGACAAAATTCAACAGAACAAAGAAAAGGTAATGAGTAAATATAATGAGAATAGAGAAGAATTGCCAAATGTACTTGGAAAGGTTTATGTGAAAAATAAACAAAAGCAACAGAAAACTAAAAATGGATAAAAGGCTGAAAATATCGTAGAAGTTGATAAAAAACTTAAAATTGGGAGAATCGAAACAAGTCATGGCAACACAACAGAAAAAATTCATTTTTCTAATATGAAACGTCCTAAACAAAATACTCATCCTTTTCAGCCGGTTCCAGGTTGTTCGCATTCAGACAAGGAACAATCATTAGGAATATAACAAAAAATCTTGGAGTTCTTCTCATCAACCTCGGTCCTGCCAAGCTCGAAGAGACTACTCACACATTCATACACTATTATAATCTTGAACCACTTTTGAACCAATACAACGGCTTGAACATGCAGTATTCCACATTGAAAATAGCTATTTCGAATAATTCTCAGTACTCGAATGAACTTCGAAATTTTGACAAAATATTAGAATTTATTAGAACAAATATAGAGACAAAAACTAATAATATAGGATTTCATTAGAAGTAGTGGATATTGCTGACTGTTAGATGATATGAAGAAAACGAGATGTGGGAGTTCAGTCAAGAGTTTTATTTTAATCTACTCTACAGTTTCGGTCCCACCTGGACCATCTTCAGGAGTGCTACATTGTACAAAAGTGTGAACATGAGGGACAAAATGACGAAGTGAAATTAACAGTGTACTCACAATAAAATTAAAGTGTGTGTGTGTGTTGACATCTGTGTGTAATAATAAGTTAAATAGAAGTCGGAGTAATAAAAATGAGGAAAACAACAAGGTTTTTGTTCACAAATCTTAAAATGAAATATTTCAAATATTCAAAAAACTGTGCTTGGCAGCAACTGACCGTTATAAAAGACCAAGACTAAGTGCTTGTTGCATAAGGTGTTTGCCCGCTTAATGCGGAAAAGCAAAATCACACAGGTCGATAACAGTCAGTTGATGAAGTCAACCATTGGATAAGAGTCAAATCACGATATCAAGGGATGCAAGCCATGAAAGAAAAAACCAAAAAACCGAAAAACCAACGAAATAAAAACATTCGAATCATTTCAAAATATTATTATGAATTGTGCTTGAGCCTACAGTGTCTGTTTTCTGATAAACGCAATTGTAAAAATGGCAAAAAAGATGGTGCTAAATGTGCGTTGGTTAGTCACTGTATCAAGACCAGACATTCTTTTGACTTTGCCAACACACGCATTCTACAGAATCAAGCAATTCTTAACAAAACACTAACACTTGAAATGTTACATATAAAACAGGACAAAAATAATATCAATGAGAAAACTGACACTGTAGCCTTAAGCACAATTTATAATAACATTTTGAAATAATTTGAATGTTTTTGTTTCGTTGGTTTTTTGGTTTTTTCTTTTATGACTTGCATCCCTGGATATCGTGATATGACTCTTATCCAATGGTTGACTTTATCAACTGACTGTTATCGACCTGTATGATTTTGCTTTTCCGCATTAAGTGGGCAAACACCAATTGAACAAGCACTCAATCTTGGTCTTTCATAACGGTCAGTTGTTGCCAAGCACAGTTTTTTGAATACTTTAAATATTTCGAATATTTTCAATATTTCATTTTGAAATTTGTGACCGAGAACATGGTTGTTTTCCTCATTTTCATTACTCAGACTTTTATTTAACTTATTATTACACACAGATGTCAACACATACACACTTTAATTTTATTGTAAGTACACTGTTAATTTCACTTCGTCATTTTGTCCCTCATGTTAACACTTTTGTACAATGTAGCAATCCTGAAGATGGTCCAGGTGGGACCGAAACTGTAGAGTAGATTAAAATAAAACTCTTGACTGAGCCCCTACATTTCGTTTTCTTCATAGGATTTCATGTTGATCATTATAGAATTGAATGAGGATTAGTGGATGGATTAGGGACTATATTCAAAGCGATAACCGGAAATTTAGAAGCTGAAGACGGGAAGAAGTATAACGAAATGTTAGCACATATGCAAGAAAATGAACATAATTTGGAAAATCAAATTAAATTAACTTATTGAGTAAATCATCAAATAATAAAAAAATTCAATAATACAATTTATGATATACAGCATAATGTAGAAATATTGGAATCAAAAATTTCACAACTTGAAATTATAAATAATATGCATTTTCAAAATATTCTTCTTGCGAGAAATATTTATGATCAGCTTATAATATTATATAGTTCAATTTTAAATGTCTTACAAGATGAAGAAAATTCGATCACTTTTTGCAAGTTATGAACTTTACATCCTAGTATAATTCATCCCATGGAATTACTCGCAGAATTGAAAACAATTTCTAAATTTCACCATCTACAATTACCATTCGAGCCTCGACAAGAAAATTTATTGACCTTGAGTCCTTATTGAAGATAGATTGTAAAATTGAAATGACTCAGATAATTTATTTTATCTCCACCCCTATCAATTTTGAGAAGGATTTTGAACTTTATTACATGTACCCGATTCCAACTAAACATGATTTTGGATTTATAACAATAATTTCGAATAGTAGATTCCTTTTGAAATCTGATATAGGAATTATATCTCTGGATGATATGTGTGATCGCGCAAGAATATTTCAGTGCCCTAACAAGTATCACGCCCACTTCTCTACGATGTGCGAACAAGAATAATTCCAAAATCAAACATCAAATCATTGTCATTATACAAAGATCAATTTATCAGAGAATCATGTGGAGTTTATTCCAGGAATTAATAAATATTTTGCCATTTTTCCAAAAGAGGAAAAAATTACCATTCGATGTCAATCAGAAACAACCATTCAACCTTTAGAAGGGACATATCAATTAAATAATGAAGGCGATTGTAAAATTTATTTTCGACAACAAAAATTGGTATGCCAAAGTGAAACATATGGTCAACCATTATTATTACCTAAATTAAATACCAAGGTTTTACCACAAAAAGTAACTAATTTTTCCATTAATCTGAACCCATTGAAATTGAATGATATATCATTCAATCCAATTGTATCTGTATTTCAAGAACCAGCCAATATGCATATCCCCAGTATGTGGTCTATTATTTTATATGTTATCATCGCCATCATCGGTGGGTACGTAACGTACAAGCATATAAAGAAGAAAAAGACAAGAAAATTCACCTCTGAGAAGACATCCAACAACCCTAAAGACATCGAGCTACAACTACTCCGTGAAGCTCGAATTTAAGGAGGGAGGAGTTATAGTGTTGATTCTTAGTGATTCAGTAACTATTTTGATGATACCACAGAACGTGACATTTCTCCCTTCATAGTTTATATAAGACCATTGCACTAGAGAATAAGACATTCTGTATTCACATTTGTTAGAATTAGTAACAAAGCCTCATTATACACATAGCAACCATATTGTACTTGTACTTGCAAGAAATAAAGTTTTTTGAAACGCGATCGATCAATCAAGAAATCTGAGTTATATATATTTTCCCCTAAATAGTATTTCGTAAGCGTGACAAAAGCGACAAAATTGGATCAGAACATGCTTTTCTGTACAAATTTATAATCTATTTTTATTATGTTGGTCACACGGTCCAGCTTTAATTTCAGTACCATTGAACTCCAAATATACATACTTATCAAACTTCTTGAAGGCATGCGAAACAAAATAAGGCACTGAGATCTACGACTATCTGACGGTCTAATAGTACAAGAAAATATTGTGAAACCGACAAAATTCACAAAACAAGATTTTGATAGAAATATCCATTTTGAGCATCCCTTGATTCATTTTGACTATTTTTTCTACCTTCTTTTATAAATCTAGAATGATCAGCCATAGCATATTGAAATTAGGTGATGAAAATGATTTAACCCTAGTGAGATATGCATGATTATTATTATTATCTATTCAAATCTCTGTTACCCTTTCGGGTGTCGGGATTATTAGTTCTTTAATTTGATTTTCGAATTATTTCTTTCCATTGCTTCCTGTCCAAAGCCTTTTTCTTTGCTTCGTTATTACTGATGCTATTTCTTTTCAATATTTCTTGTATCGAACTTTCCCAATTCTTTCTTGGTCTGCCTCTTCCTTTCTCCTTTGGATATCTTGCATTCCACACTTGTTGACCTTGTCTGTTCTCTGGCATTCTTATTATGTGGCCATACCATGCTAGCTGTCTTCTATCTATTGTATTTTGTATACTTTCGGTCTGTAGATTCCGTCTTATTTCTTCGTTTCTCACTTTTTCAATTCTTCGAACTTCTTCTATCCTTCTCAAAAACCTCATCTCAGTCGCCTGTATTTCACTTTGACCTCTTTGATCAAGGACCCAAGTTTCACTTCCGTAAATTAGTGTTTTATATATCGCCACTTTTGTGGTTTTTGAAATATGCTTGTTATTTAGAATTGCTTTGTTCATAGCATAGTAATTCTTATTCGCCGCCTGGATTCTCTTATCAATTTCAGGCTCCATACTTCCCTTACTATTCATTGCAGCTCCTAGATATGTGAACGTTTATACTTATTCTATCTTCTTTCCATTAAGTGATATACTAGTTGCTATATTTTCTTTGGCTATTACCATGATCTTTGTTTTTTCTATATTGATCTTTATGCCATGTTTATGCAGTTCTTCATCCCACACATTCAAGTTATGCTGCATATCTTCTTCACTTTTAGCGAAAATTGTCAGATCATCTGCGAATGCACATTCTGTCAAAGTAATTCTTTCAAGTTTGTAATGTCCTATTTCAATTGCCTTTGTTCTGTATCTTGTTCTCTTCATGATATTGTCTAGATATATGATAAATAATATCGGACTCAGGGCTCCCTCTTGTCTTAGTCCTTGGGTGGTCGTGAATTCTTCTGATACTTCGTTTCCTGTTCGTATGTAATTTGTTGTTCTTCTGTGAATGCTTTCAATTGCTTGTAATAGTTGTTCATCTATTTTCCTCTCTTCTAAGACTCTTCACATGTTCTCCCTCTGTATTCTGTCAAAAGCTTTCTCAATATCTATGAATGTTACATATACTTTGCTATCCTGCCTCATCGTTATTTCTGTCATTTTTCTGATCGTGAATATATGGTCTTGCACTGAGTGTTCGCTCCTAAAATCGCTCTGTGTTTTCTCAAGAATTGCTTCTGTCAATTTTTTTGATTTATTGTGTAGTAAGGCTCCATATACTTTCGCCATTATACATATCAATGATATGCCCCTATAGTTGTTGCAGTTGCCACTGTCCCCTTTCTTGAATATAGGAAATATTACTGCTTTTTTCCAGTCGTTTCTACCAGCTTTCCATATATTGTTGAGTATAGACAGTAATATTTGTTCTCCCTCTTCACCCATATATTTTATCTGTTCGTCTTTCATCATATCATGTCCTGGAGCTTTTCTATTTTTTAAATTATGTAGCGCGTATTTCAGTTCCTTCATTGTTATGTTTTCTTTGCACTTTCTAATGTCTTGATTACTGCATATTCTTTTTCTTCTTTAATCAATTCCTCATCTCTTCTTATTTTGTTATCCTCTAATAGTTCCTGGAAATTTTCTCTCCATCTGTTCATTATTTCGCTTTTCTCTCTTATAATCTTCCCTTGTTCATCTTTCATTTGTTCAAGTTGTACTTGATTTTCCTTCCTGGCATATTTTAGTACTTTGTAATATAACTTTTTATCTACCTTGAAGCTCTCTTCTATCGATTTGCCAAATTCTTCCCAGCTTTCCATCTTGGCTTTTTTGATTGCCTCTTTCTCTTTTTTTCCACTCTTGTTTTTAATTTTTTACTTCTTCTCTTACCTCCTCATTCCACCAGTGTATTTGCTTCCTATGATTTCTATTTTTTGTCTTTGCACATGCTTTTTCTGTTGCTTTCATTATTATGTGCTTAAATTTCTTCCACATTTCTTCCACATTGCTACAATCCGGCTTAGGCGTAATTCTAATCGTTTCCTTCATGCTTTTCTAATACTTTTCTCTTATTTTTGTGTCTTTCAATCGAACTATTCTATATTTTATTATTTCGGTGTCACTTTTGGTCTTTTTTATCATTTCTTGTCTTCTATTTTCCGTTAGTTTTAGTGTTGCTATCGTAAGGAAGTGGTCATTCCCTATTTCGAATCCTCTCTTGACTCTTACGACGTTCACTTTTCTCATTTGCGTCTTTTGTACCAGGAAGTAATCTTACACTGATTTTTCGTTTCGGCTTTTCACTTCGCGAGTATATTTGTGAATATCTTTGTGCTCAAAGAAAGTATTCAGTATTTTCAACTCATTAATCATGCAGAAATCCGTGAGTCTGTTTTCGTTGTAATTCTTCACATATTCTCCGTGCTTTCCCATTATTTCCTCGATTCCTTCGTTATTATTTCCTACTCTCGCATTGAAATCACCAGTTAAAAACACAGGTTCTTCTGATTTATCATATTTGTATTGCAGAGTTTCTCAGAATTCGTCCTTTACTGTCTTATTTTCACCTTCACATGGCCCATAAACTATTATAATATTTCCTGTTAATTTGTTGTTATCTTCTATTTCGACTATCAATATTCTCTCGTTTATACATTCGAATTCTCTTATTGTCTGTTTCCATGTTTCGTGTATTATGCAACCTACTCCTGCTCTTGCTCTTCCGTTATTTTCCACACCACTATGTATAAATATATGGTTAGTAGCTAATTTTACAATTCCTTTTCCCTTTTTCTTTGTTTCAGTTATCGCTAATGTTTTTGAGCTAGCCTTTTCAAATTTTTCAATCAATTCATTCTCCTTTCCATTTATACTTTTTATATTCCATGATCCTATCAGAATCACCTTTTCCGTTCGCCAATTCGTCTCCGTTCTATCCGTATTTCTTATTTTGTGTGTTATCAGTTCTTTGAGTAGTTATTTCGTTCCACTATTTCTTGTGGAATAACTCCATTCTCCTGTTTATTCCATTTGTATACTTTTCCATCAATCTTGCTATGCTTCTTATTTCTCTTTGAATTTTCCTTTCTTCCCAAGTAAGATCGTTGTCTATATATATTTTTGTATCTCTCAGACCGTTTTTCTTTGTCATCACTCTATACTTTTGCTTCCAATTTGGTAATTCTGCTCTTATAAATTCATTCACCTTACCTTCGTTCAGAGTATCCATATTCTTCACATCTACTTCAATTTCTAGCTTTTGTTCAAACCAGTTTGCCATTTCGTCTATTGTGTTTGACCTCAGCTCCAATCCTCTTATTATTATATTATTCTTTCTCCCTGCTCTTTCTTCATTTTCAAGTTTCCTCTCCAAGTTCTCCATTCTTTCTGTTAAAATATTCTTCTCCTTTCTCCAACAGTTTTCTTCCTCCTCCATCTCCATCCTAATCTCTTTTATTTCTTGTTTCAAATCTTTCGTATTCTCATCCATTTTACTCATCATTTTTTGCATCATTTCTTTCAACTCCTCCATCTCTTCTGTTTTTGTTGTGTCTTCCTCCGTGCTTATGTTTTCGTTTTGTTTACTTTTGGATCTTTCCTCTCTTTTCCTCTGTTCAGGTGACCTAATCACTTTTTCACTTTTTCTAAATATGTTCTCGTAATCTCTCTCTTTCTTTCCTCTAGCTCTTGTATTCATGCCCCAGATTCACTTTGTTTCTTATCTTGAATTTGTTTCACAATATTATTTATTACGGTCCTGAGTTTCTTGTCACTTATTATCAGGCGAAACGCTTGCGCGTTACCTGCCTCTTCCGTTTTGTTTTCGCTGACAGCTGTTTAAGGTCACAGAACTGATGAATTTATACTCTTATTTTCTATCACTAATATTATTTAGTCATCAATCACTTGATTTATACAGTATCACACGACACTTGTCTATACACTCACACTGCTTCACTCTTGATTCTAGCGATAAGTTCCGTTTATTTCGAAATTATTATCGGCTGCTTCAAAAGCACATTTACACACACCGGATACAGTACAGTCTGACTGATATGAATAATATAATATATAATACAAAAATAAAAATTTTGAACAGTGTGATACGAGACTTTATTTTTCTTCTAACCTTCAATATTGAAATTAGGTGTTTGAACGTATTGTAGCATCAAAATAGTTATCTACTATTTTTGTATCAATCGGCCGAGCCGGAAGTGCAGTTCATGAGTATAACAGACAATCTGAATTTGCGGTATAAAACAAAAAGTTTAATTGAAACTCCATTGAATAAATTTGTGTACATATCAAATGATGTACAAGTAAGTCAAGTGATGTTCACGTCAGATTTTTGGACGAAAGTATATCATCACCTATCATTTGATGAATTGTCAATTGAGAGGAAATGATTGGAAATATTTTTTTAACTTGCGTAAAAGGCCACAATCAGTTAACTTACCAATGGTGCCGCAGCTGACGGTCACCATGCTGTATGAAACGTCTCTCAGAAGCATTTCTTAAGTTATCAGCCGGGAGGAAATTGGTAAGAGAAACCTGTTCCTGGCTCCTGGTCTATCAGAATTATTTTCCGTTGCAACTTATACGAGCTGATTCTTATAATCTCTTGCTAGGTTGAGAGTGGATCGAAGTATTGGGAAGAGTTTTCTGAAATTCATATCTCTCGATTCATGATCTCTGAAATTCTCCAAAGTTAATGTCTTTTCGAACGCTATTAACACGACAATTGGATTTCGCATATTGCTGTTGCGTTGGAACCTCAATATCTCGTATAGTTCAAGATATACACACTACGTATGAGTACATGTTTATAGCGTGAAAATTCAAATATTGTGCATTATTGACTGAAGGTTAGCTCGCGATAATCACCGAGATGCGCTGCACGCACCTGATTTACCAAACCTGAGCCTGAGGCAACAGAAAAGGTGCACTAAGCTTCTCATTCTCATGAGTTTCATGAAGTATATCATTAAAAAAAGGTGCCAACCAGAAAAGATTATTTGATGTTAGAAAGAAGTAACACCGACTTGTTGAAAGATGAAAGAAACGTTTCACGAATATCTCGGTGGTTGTAGGGCAGAGCAATACAAAAGAAAAGTCTCACTTAGATGTTTTTCTCTATTTATGATACAATATCCCGTAATATCTCTTTTTCTCCATCTATGATACCAACAGTACATATATAAGTCATGGCAGTTATCCAAAAATTGAATTTTCATTCTAGGATAATTGTCACAAATTATGTACGTTCTTTCAGTCTCTTTGATATTTAACATCTAAATGAGATTTCCCTCCTATCTACCCTACAACCAACGACAAAATCGTTTTTTCATAGAACTATATAATGTTTTACCTACATCCAGAAGGGCTGTACAAGTTATTATAATGTAAGATATATATTCTTGGGATTTCAGTCAATATTTTAATTTTATTTCTTTTCTGCTCTACAGTTTCGGCTGCACCTCAGCCATCCTCAAAAGCGCTACAATTTTATGTTATTACTAATTATGTGTCTATGAATGTTAAAATACTTACAAATGAATTATTGTTTAAAAAATTGAAGTTATACATATGTTAAAACTGTTATTAATATTAATAAGCGGAAAAAAGAGAAATTTTCTCTTGTCCTTTGCCACACCCGACATCTATGGAAGGCGTTGGCTAACTGCATGTTAAAAATCGTGCATGCACGCATTGTCAAAAAAATACATATTGACACTGGTAAAAGTTTGTCAATTGTGGTGTCAATCAATTAAAATTGTGCACCACGCAAGGTGTCAAAAATAAACAAAATCAAAAAAGTAACATGAGCCTACATCTGAAGGATATTGTTGTAAATCGTGCTAAGCGCTATAGTATCTGTTTTTTCATTAATATTTTGTTTGTCCTGTTTTATATACAACATCTCTAATGTAAGTCTTTTATTTAAGTTTACTTCATCATGAATAATATTAGTTTCATCAAAATTAAATGTATGACCTGAATCAATGCAATGTGTGACTAGTGCACATTTTGGCGTATTTTTATTTAATTTTTTACTATTTCGTTTGTGTTCATCCAGCCTTGTTTTTAAATATCTTTTAGTTTGTCCTGTGTACTGTGCATCACAATCATTACACGGTATTTTGTAGATTAAATTAGATCTTAAGTTTTTGTCAGTTTTATCTTTTATTTTGGAGAATAAATTGCCCACTGTTTTGTACTGCTTGAAACAAATTTCAATTCCCTCTTTATTTTCGAATACTCGTTTAATCATGTAACTAACGCTATCTATGTAAGGAATTGTGAAATATTTATCAGTCAAAGATTTGTTCTTTCTTTTGTCATTGTCATTTAAACTAGGTGAATGATTTATGATTTGATTTCTGATACCGTTTATAATGCCACATGGATATTTATTGGAACGAAGTAAGCTAGTAACTATGTTGATTACTTCAGTATGATATTTTTCAGAGGTCAATTTAAGTGCCCTGCTGAACATATTTCTAGCCACATTGAGAAGTTGACTTTTGGGATGATTGGATTGAAAACTTAAGTATCTGGTACTTGCTGAGGGCTTTTTGTACCATTTGGTGGTAATGTTGCCACATTCTTCTCTAATTAGTACCATATCAAGAAAAGGTAAGCTGTTTTTCACCTCTGTTTCTACTGTGAATTGTATGTGAGCATTAAAGCCATTGAAAATAGTTACAATCTCATCTATTTTAGATCTTGGCACAGCTGTAATTAAATCATCCACATACTTTTTCATGAACGGAATTTCAAAAGACAACTTTGCAATAACCTCTTTCAGAACCAAATCCATAACCAAATTAGCCACAACAGGAGACATTGAATTTCCCATCGCTGCACCAAATACCTGTCTATAAAGCTCACCATTAAATTTGAAGTAACAACTTTCAAAACCAAATGTAATTAAATTCAACAATTCATCTAGTGGTATGTTTGTACGTTGAGATATGATATTATATTTTTGTTCTACAGCTTGCAGTACCAGGCTTATTGGAATATTAGTGTATAAAGAAACAACATCTAAGGAAATAAGAACATAATCTTGATTTAAATTTACTTGAGTGACAAACTCTTGGAATTCAAATGAATTTCTGATGTAGTACTCATCTTCATATAAGTCACGCAGTAAGCGAGTTAAATATTTAGATAATTTATCTGTTGGGGAATTAATTCCAGAGACGATAGGGCGGAGCGGTTTGTTTTCTTTATGCAATTTAACAATTTATGGTCTTGTTACATTGCATAAAGATAACAAACCGCTCCGCCCTATCGTCTCTGGAATTAATTCCCCAACAGATAAATTATCTAAATATTTAACTCGCTTACTGAGTGACTTATATGCAGATGAGTACTACATCAGAAATTCATTTGAATTCCAAGAGTTTGTCACTCAAGTAAATTTAAATCAAGATTATGTTCTTATTTCCTTAGATGTTGTTTCTTTATACACTAATATTCCAATAAGCCTGGTACTGCAAGCTGTAGAACAAAAATATAATATCATATCTCAACGTACAAACATACCACTAGATGAACTGTTGAATTTAATTACATTTTGTTTTGAAAGTTGTTACTTCAAATTTAATGGTGAGCTTTATAGACAGGTATTTGGTGCAGCGATGGGAAATTCAATGTCTCCTGTTGTGGCTAATTTGGTTATGGATTTGGTTCTGAAAGAGGTTATTGCAAAGTTGTCTTTTGAAATTCCGTTCATAAAAAAGTATGTGGATGATTTAATTACAGCTGTGCCAAGATCTAAAATAGATGAGATTGTAACTATTTTCAATGGCTTTAATGCTCACATACAATTCACAGTAGAAACAGAGGTGAAAAACAGCTTACCTTTTCTTGATATGGTACTAATTAGAGAAGAATGTGGCAACATTACCACCAAATGGTACAAAAAGCCCTCAGCAAGTACCAGATACTTAAGTTTTCAATCCAATCATCCCAAAAGTCAACTTCTCAATGTGGCTAGAAATATGTTCAGCAGGGCACTTAAATTGACCTCTGAAAAATATCATACTGAAGTAATCAACATAGTTACTAGCTTACTTCGTTCCAATAAATATCCATGTGGCATTATAAACGGTATCAGAAATCAAATCATAAATCATTCACCTAGTTTAAATGACAATGACAAAAGAAAGAACAAATCTTTGACTGATAAATATTTCACAATTCCTTACATAGATAGCGTTAGTTACATGATTAAACGAGTATTCGAAAATAAAGAGGGAATTGAAATTTGTTTCAAGCAGTACAAAACAGTGGGCAATTTATTCTCCAAAATAAAAGATAAAACTGACAAAAACTTAAGATCTAATTTAATCTACAAAATACCGTGTAATGATTGTGATGCACAGTACACAGGACAAACTAAAAGATATTTAAAAACAAGGCTGGATGAACACAAACGAAATAGTAAAAAATTAAATAAAAATACGCCAAAATGTGCACTAGTCACACATTGCATTGATTCAGGTCATACATTTAATTTTGATGAAACTAATATTATTCATGATGAAGTAAACTTAAATAAAAGACTTACATTAGAGATGTTGTATATAAAACAGGACAAACAAAATATTAATGAAAAAACAGATACTATAGCGCTTAGCACGATTTACAACAATATCCTTCAGATGTAGGCTCATGTTACTTTTTTGATTTTGTTTATTTTTGACACCTTGCGTGGTGCACAATTTTAATTGATTGACACCACAATTGACAAACTTTTACCAGTGTCAATATGTATTTTTTTGACAATGCGTGCATGCACGATTTTTAACATGCAGTTAGCCAACGCCTTCCATAGATGTCGGGTGTGGCAAAGGACAAGAGAAAATTTCTCTTTTTTCCGCTTATTAATATTAATAACAGTTTTAACATATGTATAACTTCAATTTTTTAAACAATAATTCATTTGTAAGTATTTTAACATTCATAGACACATAATTAGTAATAACATAAAATTGTAGCGCTTTTGAGGATGGCTGAGGTGCAGCCGAAACTGTAGAGCAGAAAAGAAATAAAATTAAAATATTGACTGAAATCCCAAGAATATATATCTTACATTATTTACATATCCAGTCAGCGTCAACCATTTTATCCAACAAGTTATTATGGTTGACATTCTGTATCGTTTGACTTGATTCACGAATGAGAGAAGCTGATCACATATACAAACTTTTGCATTCCCTTTCCCAGGACTTAGGTTTTTCCATTGAAGTTATTTTTTGGAAAACTTTTGGGTAAGGAAATTGAATGAATGTACAAACCATTTTACTTGTTTGTCAAAATGACACCTCAACTTCTTACATTAATTCAACTTCATTGTCGCAATAAACATAAGGAATATTATTTAAGAACAAGAATATTGAAGAAAATACCAGGACACACTGGAATATAAACGCAAGCATCCATCACTTCCGCACTCGTACAATTTTCAATTATATTCAAAAAGTACAAGAAACATTGGTGAACCGACAAAATTTACATATCGAGATTTCGATGGATATATCCGTTTTGAGCATCCCTGAATCCATTTTGACTATTTTTGGTTTGATGTCGGTATGTATGTGTATGTATATATGTGCGTAATTCGCGAATCCCAGAATCCATCGAACGTATAATGCTTAAATTTTGTATTCCAGACTGATATAGGGTCATGAGGTGCACATTGCATCATGGTTGCAATCGTCTATATCGGAAGTGCACTTTAATTGAAACTTTTTTTGAATTTGCACATGAATTTAGAATGATCAGCCGTGAAATACTGAAATTAGGTATTTAAAATATCAAAAATTGCTGTAGCATTCAAATGGTCATCTTCTATTTTTGTACAATCGGCTAAATCGGTAGTGCACTTCATATGGCAGATTTTTCAGTCGTAGAATATTGATATTTTATATTGGTCACCTCTATAACATCTAGTTGCACACCTTGCATTATGTTTTCGATCGGCTGAATCGGAAGTGCAGTTCACTTGAAACATTTTTTGAATTATCCGCATAAATCCAAAACGATTGCACGCAGAATATTGTTACAAAATAAATTGCAATCTACAATTGAACTTGGGAAAAAAAATCAAACACATATTTCAGTTTACACTTATAAAGCAAGTTATTGCTTACATTTGTTTTCGTTGACATTCCTCTGCTCGGCACAAAATTTTCAATTCACAATTTACGCTTCACGATTCAGTGGCGTGAATGGCCGGTCTTGCGCTGCTTGTCAACTAAAGCATCGTTCATATTTACGAGCAAAATTCATTAATCACATTAATTTTGGCAGTGATATTTTGTACTCAGTGATTATATTTCTTCTCATTTTTATCTTTATCAGTTGCATCCACAACTCCAATTTGAGGTGGACTGATTCTTGTTATTATTTTTTTTGTTTTCTCTTATCCGCTGTGATTTTTGCACGGCCAAGTTAGAGTTGAGCTTCAGTGGCCGAATGTTGTTTGCAAATATTGTCGCTAGGGGGATCATTCTCCGTCTCTCCTTGATTCTTACAATCTCGCACATATCGTTCTCACTTCTTCAATTATCGCGCTAATTGCGAATTGACCGTTGGTCTTCTCTTTTTGGTTTGGCACTTGTTCGATAAAGTTTGAAGTGACCAGGTGGAAAAAAAAATAAATTAGTTGAGTGAGTTCAGGGTTTATATCTCTGGAAATTTCAGAAATTCGATTATCGTTTTATCGGTTCGTCTGGTGATGAACGTTTTCGCCTCTGGTTGGGGGATTTTAGGCAAATAAATTTTGATATTGGAGGACGTAGTTTTCCACGGGCTGTTCCCGGATTAATTAGCTCTTCAACTCATTTTCTTTGGCATTGTATCAAGCCGCACAATATCTGAGGTAATTTGATACATATTCAATACTTTACTTTTTTTAGGTAGAAAAAGACTATATTAATAATCATGATACAGTCTTCTCTATTTTTCTCTCTTCTTCGTTGCTTGGCAAATTAATACAATTCTCTTTCAGGCTTTTCCGTTTGGGGTTTTTCCTTCAAATTTCATAACTGGTAGACAGCACTGGATCATCGACCTGCGTGAGTAAGCGAGGTCATTAAATCGAAGCTTGAGATTCGGCAACCGCGGAGACCAGATCGTCATTTGAGGATCGTTTCTTCCCTTCCGACCATCTGGACCAACGTTCACCTGCAACACCAGGAACATTTCAGCTAAGCCATTGTTTCATACAATTTATTGATTCCTTTTTTTTGTTTGTTAAAGTTACAAGAATATTAATCAGTAGCGCACCACTGACAGTCGCAGGATACATCTATATAACTATCTACCATTCTATCACTCGTTACTATTAGCTTGTGCGAGAGTTCAATTAATTCATGGCATATACACGTTATTTTTTGGTATGTTTTCAACGTCCGTTAGAGCATGTCAGGCATTGTTTTAGTTGCTAGGGCTTAAAGTACCACCTTTAAACGCATAAATTTTGTAGTAGCCGTGTTTGTACCGGTATCGGTGGTCGACCAACGTTTCCCGCGCACTCTACGTCGCTAATACTACTAGATTGTTATATTTCGTTTTTGTGTTCAACTCCTTGATCCTATAGGTGCAGGTCAGTCATAGCGCACGCTTCTTTCAAGGTTTGGATATAGGTATTTTTTTATATTTTTTTTTTCTCGATGAGACACTTGCTTGAATATTTCAAATTTTATATGAACTATCAGAATTATGCGAAACATGGTGAATTTCTTGTATGTTCTCTTCTACTGAATATAATCAATTATTTTCTTCTTCCTTATCATAAACTATTCATTTATACTGTGTGTGCCGCCTTCCTGGGAGTTTTTTGACCTACTTAAGGTTGAATGTCGTATTGGTCAACTGGCCCCCAAATTCCGTACTGAAACAGAGCTAGACTTGTACTCTATGTACCCACCCCTATCTCCACTATTCTAGCCGGCGTTCAACCGAACCTTGCCCAGGATTGTCTACGACAGGCGTAGCAATATTAGAATTCAGTATTCAAGACGATAGTATCATCTGGATGCTCATGTCCTATTTTCTTTGAGATTAACTGAGCCGGAAGTGTACTACACTTGACAGTCTTTTGGAATTCAAATTCGAAACGATCGACTGTAGAGTATTAAAATTTCAGTCTTCTGCAGCATCTGATTGATTGCCTGCTATTTTCATAACAATAGATTGAACCAGAAGTGCACTTTAGTTGGAGTTTATTACTTGATTTTGCGTATAAGCTCAGAACTGTAAGCCGTAGAATCTTGGGAATCAGTATTTAGGAATGTTGTAGCAGAAGGATGATGACCTACTGTTCCCATAGCAACCGACTAGGCTGAAAGCGCATTCTACTCGACAGATTCTTAGAATCTTTTGGATAGATCCAAAACGATTAGTCGTGAAGTGACAGGATTCTGTGTTTGATCATTTTTCCAATGATGTTCAAGTAAGTCACGTGATGCCCACTTCAGATTTTTGAAAAGTGATGATAACAAAAGATTGTCAGTATCAAAAACCGTGGATTTGACCCAAGCGCTGTGAGGCTGCTTTATGATGGTTTTAATTCAGGAACTCGCATTCATAATTCATTAATCCTGCTCTGACTAATGATGAATTCAAATTCTCTGATGGACAGTATCAGAAAACAACAAATATATTTACTTCCAAAGTAGACAAAATCTTCTCTGCGAAATGACAATCAATTTTTGTCAGCAATGCTTTTACTGTCACAAAAAAACAGTATTTTGATTGGAATTTGTTGAAATGAATAAATTCACACTGAAAATGAGTTTACATTGTCGTTTATAATACTAGGCATAAATGTCGTAAGTCACACATTATTCACACATGCAATATTTGACATAAGGTATATTTCAAATCAAGAATAATAAGATAAGTGAATTTTATAATTCTGTCAGAATGAATTAATAAAACTCTATCACGTTTGATGATGGATGAATATATATTCTATATTTCCAAATCCAAATTTGTAAATGTGAATTCCTGAGTGAAACTTACCATAAACCAGCTTTTATACTACAGTTGAGAAGATTATTGATGGGAGTCAATCTCCTACACCTATTAACATCGCAATATGGCATCTGTGACCTGATCAGCACTCAAATGAGTCTTTAAATGGGAATATCTTGAAACTTTATGAAATCATGCCTATATACAATCCCGTGTGATATCGGTCTTTAGTTAAAAAATTAACTATTCAAAAACTTATGGGATCTTCACCGAATAATTTCATATATTATAAGTTCAACATCCTCAATCTTATAGCTCAATCAAAAGATTTAGTTCGACTCTAGCTGAACTCATGGCATCATAGAAGTTCATTCTAAAGAACCGATTGAAATCAGAATCAATCATGCACTTCTGGCATACAAAAACTCTAATCATGCAAACATAGAACTGAAACCCAGTACAATTATTCCAGAAAATCCAGGAGTACCCAAGTTCAGCTTCGGATATTGAATCACAAAAACAATATTTAATATCAATTCTATAAACGGAGACTACAGCTAACAATAATTCTCATCAAGTTCCAGTCAAAATTACTCAACAAATCATTTTGAAGATCAATAAAGGACATTACATTGAAATATTTCAAGAATCATAAGAAGTAAAAAAAGAGAAAATGCAAGAATAAATTCAATCGCAACTAATGTATATACTTGTTCTTCCAAATTACTCATTCAAAACATTCTCTCTTCTTCATAAAAATGCAATGGAAACAATGTGCGGACATCCACTGAGATAGAGAATATAAACTTGCAAAATTCCTAGTAGTATTCGAAGAATTAGAGATGAACAAGATAACTGGATAAGCTTCATACATCAGATTCAACAACAAGATGCTCAAGAATTTCCAATCGACTCAATCAACCTCTAAATAAATTATTCAAGAGGATCAATTATTTGTGTTACCATTTTCGCAACAATGTTTGTTAAATATTTTGTTATCAAAACTGTAAACAAGATGTTAAAGAAAAATCAAATCAGTCAAATCCAAGAGACGTCGACGATACTCAAGTTGTTCTACCCTAGAGCTCCTTCTTGAGAAGGGAGATGTCACATGCCAATAGCTTGCTGACCTAAGCACTTCTGGCCAGATCACACACACTTTGACCCATATCTAATTTCAAAGAAATTCTGTTTGTAAGTCGATACATTCGTTGCTACTATATTGGTATACCTTGTTGTTAATTTACAGATAGAATGAAGCTGGGATGCTCACTAATTGTATATAATTGGAAATTGGAGATAGATGATATTGGTCAAATATTTCTGGATGTACTGGAGAGAACTCTAGTAAAAATGTGATTTTTTCATTGATTGCGTATAGGTACTTTAGTTTCGATAACATTTTAATTTTTGGAATGATCGCTTGTGTCATAAAATAAGAACTGTTCATGTTCGTTAATCGAGTATAACTCGTTCACAATATCTTTCGATTCTTGATGAGAAATAAAGCTGTGATATATGACTTTCAAACTAGCAGAAAATACGACATTTTCCAAGTCTGATATCACCTCGAATCAACATTGACATTACTCCATCTTGTCATAAGCCTCTCGTTTTCCAATGTATTTTTCAGTAATCGCTAAGAATGTGGTATTTTTGATTTCCAGGGACATTTGTCATCTTTGGAACGATCCGAATAAAATTCAACTATACTGAATCACTTTGCTAAATTATTCTTTGTTCTAGTATATTATCATTTTTGTCTTTCCACTATATCAGTTCGTGTGCGAAAGGATATATATACGATCTTGTGTATGAAGGAATCTAATGGTGATAATTATGTAAGAGTCATCAAATTCACAGTTTGCTAAACTTTGACGAAATTGAGGAATGTGCTTTTCTTGCAAGCAAGCAATAGAGGTATATGAACTATTTGTAAATACGATTGACGTCAATAACGAATATTGTCATATTGGCATTTTGGATTTTATATATAGAAGTCAATAGGGAGTCGAACAGTCAGTTACGATGGTTAGTCAATAGAAGATGTAGAGAGTTAGTGAAGAGAAGATGTAGAGAGTTAGGCAGTAGAAAAAGAAGTTAGTCAAGGAGTAGTTGCTTAGTTAGTTAGTGATAATGTAGTTAGTGATAAGTTGATTAATGCGTGAGTTGAGAAGTTAGAAGCTAGTATGAACGTCATAAAAGTAGTTTGGAAGCCGGTGATCAATTGGAGTTGTTAACGTCAGCTTTATACTCTTTATTATTTTTCAATATATCTTAATATTTATTAAACGTGCAAATTATCCCAACTTCCTGTGCAAGTCATTCCCCCCTTTCAGAAGTATTTCATCAGAGCAGATAGGTACAAATATATCAAATCCTCACAGTTCAGTGAAGAACCCAATCTACCAAATATGAATTTATTGTGAGAGGAAACCTTAACAATTATTCAAAGTTTAATTCTACTCGTGAATGGTCGTAGAGAGTTTGCGCAAAAAATAAAATCGGAAGACCTCTTTATTAGCTCTTCAATGCACTTTCCCTATGTTCCATTCAAATGAATCTTAGTATATCGTTTTGTTATCACAGTAATAAATCATAGCATTTAATAATTCAAGTTCTCAATTCCAAAGCAAATTTGCATCGATATAATGAAATATGTTCGTTTTATCTATAAGCCTCACAGACTTAGGTACAACAGAAATTAGATCTCTTGATGGCATTTGTATTAGAAGCAGAAGATCTCAACTAAATCCTTATACACAGCAATCCGAGATGCAAGCTTCAAATATTACTTGAAGATGACTCCAATTAACGCTGATATATCAAGCTAGAAATCAACAAGAATTATTGCTTATAGACATTTCTAGAAGTGCTATGTGGTATATTCCTAATAGACAAGGAATCAGCTATCAACTTTTAGACGTGAAACAATCAATAAGTGTTTGACATTGTGAAGAGGGAACTGAAAGATAGCAAGAAATCTGACTCAACATTAAATTCAAAATCTTCGAATTCAAAAAAAAATTCTCATTCATTTCGTATTCAAATTTTTAATAATGCAAGTGACGTATCATCATATATTCGCATCTCCGATATATGAACTGTTAGTATTTACTCTAAATTTTCTCCAGAATTGCATTTTTAAGTGGATAAAAAACTTCTACCTGAAAAGAATAGGAACTACAAATTAACCACAGAGGGAAAGGATATCCGCTTACCAGAAGAGGGTCTATTCTAGGAAAGAAAGTGTGATGTTGCAGGAAGCTCTCAGCTAGTTCACTATTGCCAAGCATGCATTTTCATTATATAATATTATTTTTTAGCTTAGCCTTATTACAAGCAATATTTAGTTGCAACTTATCATCCAATAATATTTTAAACAGAGCTAGAAATCTGATGAAATTTTTATATATGTATATATGTGTACAAATAAATAGATATATATATATATATATATATATATATATATATATATATATATATATATATATATATATATATATATATATATATATATATATATATATATATATATATATATATATATTACAGAAAAAAGGAAACGGTGAAAAGTATCTGGTGTCCGGCCAAGCATCAATTATTCAAATAAGCTTTTTGAATCCAAAATGAGAATATCAATATGAGAAAATTTAAACTCATCCAATAAACACATCTTGTAAAGAGGAGACGATAACAGAAGATTTGTACGAGAGGTGTACACTACAGCTACATTTATGCAAAAAATGGTCAAGTATAGTCGATCTCAATAAGAATAGAATATGAACATCTAGACGGTACTATAGTCTTGAATACTGAACTATAATATTCTTAGTTTGATCGTTTGGGAATTATGCAATCAGACTGCACTTCCTGTTTATCCGATTGCAATCATAATGCAAGGAGTACAATGGGATGTTATAGAAGTGTCGATTATAGTATTTCAATATTCTAAGGCCGATTGTTTTGAAATTATGAGGAAAATTCTAAAAGTATGTAATATGGAGTGCACTTCCGGCTTATCCGATTGGTACAGAAATAAAAAATGACCATTTGAATGCTACAGTAATTTTGAATACAAAATTTCAGTATTCTACTACTGATCGTTCTGAATGTAAGTGGAAAATTCGAAAAGTCTCGGGTAAAGTGCAATTCCGGTACGAACGATCGCAACTATAATGCAAGTTGCACATCAAGACTCTATAATAGTCTCAAAAACCGAATTTCGGCATTATACGTTTGACGTGTTTTCAGATTTGCGAGTTGCACCCGCAGGTACGCACATACATACGTACGTACATTCGTATCGACATCAAGCCAAAAATACACAAAATGTATTCAAGAATGCTGAAAACGGATATATCTATTGAAATCTCCATATATGAATTTTATCGGATTCATAATACTTCCTTGTACTTTGTACAAGTGAATAAAAAGCGGAGGAACTAGAATGGATCCTTGAGGAACGCCGCAAGAAGGACAAAATTCAAATAAATTGGAGCCTTAAAAATTGACAAATATTTGACAGTAATATAGATAGGAAGTTAAAATTAGTATGAAAGGGAAGGAGAGAGAAAAAGACGCTAGTCTGTTGATCAAGATACCGTTGTCAATTCTGTCAAATGCCTCCAAGAAATCGGTATAAATACAATCTACTCAAGAGACTTTAAAGTACATCAGATTTGAAACAGTCGACTTTTTCTGTAAGGCCATGTTCGTAGACAGATATTTTCTGTTCAATATTTGGATAAATGGTATTTCATATGATTGGAAGCCCAACCTTTTTTCTTCATAACTTTTTCCCGAATTCTCATTTTTACTTACTTGTACTAAGTACAAGAAAGTATTGTGAAACCGACAAAACTCACCTATCGAGATTTTGATGGGAATATCCGTTTTGAGCATCCCTGAATCCATTTTGACTATTTTTGGCTTGATGTCGGTACGTATGTTCGTGCGTTCGTGCGTGCGTGCGTGCGTGCGGAACCCGCAAATCTCAAAACTGGTTGAACGCATAATGTTTTAATTTTGTATTTAAGACTGGTATAGGGTCTAGTTGTGCACCTCGCATTATAGCTTCAATCGTCCGTAACGGGAGTGCACTTTACTTGAAACTTTTCTCGAATTTTTATATTAAATCTAGAATGATCAACCGTAGGATGTTGAAATTCAGTATTTAAACTTGATGTTGTATCAGAATGGTTATCTGCTATTTTTGTGAGAATCAGCCAGGCCAGAAGTGCACTTTACTTGGAACTTATTTCAAATTTCTCGCATAAATATAGAATGATCCGCCATAGCATATTGAAATTCCGTATAAAGAGCTTCTATAACGTCTTATTGTACATTTTGCATTATGACTTGAATAACACTGCCGTTAATAGAGAAGGTTTTGTATTTTCCCTACCACAAGTGGAGTTCTTCGGTGTCTTAGTGTATCTTCAAGAGTTAAGGGTGCAAGTTAAATCATTGTGTTGGTATGAATTGAATCTGTAAGTTTAGTTACAAGGTGTGTGAGTTTAGTTACTAGGTGTGTGAGTCTAGTTTAGGTGTGTGAGTTGAATGAGTGTGCAGTTCGTTGGCTGAGAAACCGTTTGAGAATGACCGTGAGTTGAGATGTTGTTGTTCACGTTAATGTCCCGAATTATTCTATTTGTTGTTATATGATTGCTATTCTTTTGTACGCCGCAGTCACTCCAGGCAAGTCCTTTGTGTGAGTTTAAGACATGAAGTGAAAGTCAAGCAGTGGCCAACGACGCACAACTTGTTAGCCTCGTGCCATTGGTGCCCTGCCTGCCAACTTTGATGTTTTAATGTATCAGGAGGTGCCCAACGTTTCGCTAACACCTGCCACATGCTGGCGGAGTGAAAAGTTTCAGCTTGACTTTCAATCCATACTCCCGAGAGCCCAGTAAGGCATGTGGTTTGAAAGGTTTTGAGCATCGTTTCCAGATACTCTGTGGCTGGTTTCAGAGTATGCGAATATTCTGATGAGTGCTACCGTGTGTAGTACTGGTGAGATTGTTGTGTTGATGGTATTGAATATATAACCTGCGTTTTGTTGATGGTATTGAGTATATAACCTGTGTGTATGGATGTGATTCTCCTTACTGAGCAGGTAGTTTGCTTATGTTATATTTTATTTTTAGATTACATACGATCTCCACTCTGAGACCAGTGGCCCCTGTACATCAATCAGATGAATATTGGTTTATTGTGATATTCAATTGGAATTTGATACAATGCTGTGTTTAATTCATCCTTAGTAATACTAATATTGTTTCAGTTTCAAATGAATGATTGACAAGATTACGATCATCATTGAGAAAAAATATGAAAATTGTTTCATTAGAATTTATAATTTATAAGGACAATTTGAATATAAATTGAATTTGTTTGATTTATGAAAATTCGATTAGTGTGAGGTTATATTTCACTTACTACAATCATATAAGAAACTACTGCTTTCTATTTATGTTTTATGATGAACATAAGACAACATACAGCAGAAAAAGACTCCTATACGTTCTATGAATAGTTGATTGTTGAATATTTGGAGCGATTTAAGATTATGTGTTAAACTAAGAGTTATTTAACATATCAAATGCAACAAGGCTTTGTAGAACAGATGTTATTGTGCTACAGATTTCCAGATATTCAAGTTTGGATAGATGTGACTATTTCATGGCGTTATAGACAAAGAGATTGCAACTTGTCTTCAACCTGTCTCTACGAATTAGAATAGTTATTTGGATTGGCCAAAATGCGAATACGATTCACTCACTCCAAGTGTGGGATTCAAGACAGGTTATTTCAAAACGATTGACCTTAGATATAATTTCCTAGCAGGAGTGTGATTGACGAGGACTCTTAAAACTCCATTTGTATGGATGTATTTGAAGTAGTTAGGGAAAGGCCCTCAGGAATCCAATAAATGTTATTCATATTATATTTTTCATATTTCGAACGTTTCGATTCTCAAAGACTCAGCATCAGTAGTGGTAAATAGGTGAGTATTGGAAATGAATCTATTATTTTTGATTGACATATATATCATACAAAAAAAGCACAGATAAGTGGTGACATGAAAATTAGTGACAGTACTCACAGTTATGGTACTTGAAGTTGATACTGACTTTTCAACCTCATTCTGAATAGAAATTCAGTCATGAAATGATCATGAATTTTTTTTTGGCATTTCATATACATAAGTAAAAATCTTAATCATTTAAAACACTGTTCATGCCCCAAATAGTCCACCAAAACGTTTCCTAATTTCTTGAGAGCTCTATATCAACTGCCTGAAGCTCATGATTTGGATGCTAGGTTCCAGTAGCTTTGGCAAGAAGTGAAACACAAAATAATGATAAGAGTTGATTTCAGTTCCTTCCTATTCACATTAAAAGAATGGAACGTAGTAGTTTGATGTGGGAAAAAATAAATTATTATGTGTATATTGAAGTCATGAATTAGAAGAGATTCAGTGACACCGGTATTCACGTGAATTGGAGCTCATTTTAGTTTAGGATTTCTGCTGGCTTCTGCAGTATTAATTTTTTATTCATGAGTGTCCGGTTGTAAGTCGATAGTTCCGAAGAATGATAAAAACAACAGATTTAACTTCATTATTGTATCTCAAAAAATTTGAGCCCGGGTGAGTTCGATTCCGTTTCAGCACTTTGGTATGACCTATGTTATTATTTTCAGTAGTCAATCAAGCAATTATTCCTCCCATCTCTTGCAAGGATTGCCACCATTGCACATTACGTATTTGACATTTCAAATCGTTCAGCACTTTTGAAACAGTATTGAGGATAAAAATCTCTGCCAACTTTTTTCAATGATTCGTAAATCACATCAATAATTGAAAATATTCTTTCATAATACCTGCATTGAAACAACGTGTTTTAACGCCTATTTTGTCAGTCAAAACAAAACAATTTCAAACAAATGCGAGTGTAGCCGGGCAGAATTCATTTCTTACATCGTTTCGTCCCTGGCAGAGTCGCATTTGTTCATTATCAATCTCCAAATGAAAATCATATAACCTCATTTAATTCGACAGTTGTTGTATTCGTTGTGAATCAAATTAAAAAAATGATAAGTGTCAAGAAAAAAAGTGTCAATACGTCAATTTCAAGTGCACCACAACATCTCATTGATAAAGCACAGGCAGCTATTTTCGACTTGTCACTTGCAGAAACAAAAGGAAAATATTCCCTTTGTTATGACAAATTTGTAAAATGGAAAGTTTCAATGCAGGTATTATGAAAGATACAGTGTGTGGCACGGGATAAAACACTCGCTCGGGCAAGCAGCATTCACCCTCAACTAAAATCGTTTTATTTCGTCCCTAGTCACACAATACACTATTGCGCATGCTAACTGAAAAATATTTTCTCAAGTTAACAATACTATTATCTGCAAATTTCAATACGCAAACGTAGAGAAATTGGTTTATCACGTTAACGTCAACATACTATTAGCAGTAGCTACAAAAAGCTGCCCATTATCGAATGATAGATATTCAAAAACTATATTTCTGCACATACTAATTGAAAAACTTGTGATCCAATTTTAGCGAACTCACGAGGAACGAAAAACCTCACGAAATATGAAGAATCTGTTCTCGGTAAGCTACAAGAAATGATCAAGGCTGTCAATGTTACAGAATTGAATTATAAGCAAATAGAAACTGGCATACATATAGTGTTGCCACGAGACGAGACGAGACGAGACTTCAGTGAGTCTCGTCTCGGTCTCGTGGCGGTCTCGCCTAGCTCAGTCTCGTCTCGGTCTCGCCCTGGTCTCGAGTAGGTCAGTCTCGTCCCGGTCTCGAGTCTCGACGAGAGTCTCGCCACGATATTTCAAAATTACATATTCTTACATGCGGGAATCAAATCGTTCTGCCTGACTATTATTTGCTATGAATTCTACCAAATATATGTATTTGCGCAAAGTTATGTTCCATAGCTTGATCATGAACTCCCAGACGTGAGCTTCTGGTTCACTTCACAATCGTTAAGAACTACAAAAACACTACGCTACAAAGACTGTCATTTGACGTCATTTTATAGACTCTCAACACACGTACCACCTATCGGATAATTAGAGAAGTGATTCAATATCATCATCGTTGAAGACAGTCTTCCAGAAATAAAAGACAGGGCTAAGTCAGTTTCCTCAGCTCGATGTCAGATTTGACATTCGTATGTTAAAAAATAGTAACAATAAAATAAAATTATACCATTATAATTAATAATATGTAAATCAGGAGAATTATTAAGCATGAATTGAATCAGATCCTAGATATCGTTCTCAACTAACTGCCAACATGAATTTGTTGATCATATTGTTTGCACCATCATACAATATTCAAGTTCCTATAAATGTAACTATGACATAACAACATTGACATAGAGACTGCGATCTGTCTCCAAGCTGTCTCTATGAATTAGAACAGGACCCCGGGAGCCACGAGGATTCGGGGTAAAGAGGTAATAGTTGTATGCAACAAATGTGTAAACTTGAGCATTATGCTGAGGTTGGCTACATATTTCAAGTCAAGAATCGCTGAGTTACAAAACATATTTTCCGAATTACCAAATGCTAGTTCACACATGTATTTGACGCCACATGATATTTCTTTTACGATTCTCAATACAAATTCATATGAACTAAATTCAGGCTACGAAAGCGTTCATATAAATTGATAGATCTGAGATACCTATATGCTCAGTTACGCATTGTTTGCGATGTGTAAATCACCAAATTCAAAGGTGGATGAAGAGAACCAAATTTTCAAATGAGGTTATGTTATTGACTGTGAGTAACGAGCTATATTGTTCAAATTCGAAGAAATTTATGAAAAATAGTAATGATTTCTCTTTCTATGATCCAGTCCAGTCTAATCTGATATAATTTTGAATGAAATTAGATGAGATACAGGAATATAACTGAGAATCTTATTGGAGTCGATTCATGTAACGTACTGTGAAAATAAATTATAATATAATAATATTTTCTTTCATTATGTCGATAAATTGTTATAAAATTAAATGTTTTGTGCTAGTATTGGGTCTCGTCCTCCTGTTGCACAATCTTATCATAAAAAATCTGCTGCGGCCACACAGTAATTTCCCAACCATAAATTTTATCGCCGGTTTTATTGTTGTTTCATAGATTTAGAGGGTCGCATCAATTGCATATTTCGAAGTAACAGCTGTCTTTGTCAAAGCGACAAAATGAAGGCTGTCATCGTTACACTGACGGATGGCGTTTATTTTCAAGTCCCTGCATAAAATAAGTATTCTTGAATAGAAACGACTTTTGATTTATATTTATTCTTTTTTTTTTGAATATTTATTCTATTTTCCCACTAAGCCTATCTTCCCGAGAGCTTAAGATTGATATCAAACTGGACTTCATTTGATTAACTTGATCATAAACAATTGACAATCATTTGAATATCCTATTTTACGCTTCTACTAGAATTATTTTTGCAGAAACTCCAATTTGATACCAAACATGATAGAACCAAATGACTTACTTTAAAAAAACAATTGACGAGAGAATATTATGTTATAGGCTAAATATGAAAAAAGTATTCTGAAAGGGCGGTAGAAAAAATGATTGTCCCGATCGGAAACTTATCCATCAGTTAATATCTTGATTCAACTATTATTACTGCAGTTTTTAGGTATTTACCTACTTGCTCTATAAAATTGCTTTCGGAAGAAGTAAAAATAGATTTTTAGTGATCATGATACAAGTCTCGTCGAGAGTCTCGCGAGACTCTCGCCGAGACTCGACTCTGGTCTCGTCTCGGTCTCGACTTTTGGCTCGAGACCTAATCCATGGTCTCGTCTCGATTTTTGGAAGCGAGACGAGACGAGACCGAGACTGGTATCTAGTCTCGTGGCAACACTACATACATAAAAAAAATTGGTTTTTCTCCATTAGCAGGGGCTTCAAAGAATTCTCTATTATTATGATAAATACATTGAATAAATCTCATGTGAGCATCACATGAACTATTGTGCCCTTTTTGATTGAGTAATTGAGAGTTAACACAGACAAGATGAAGCAAAATAGACTGCAATCAATATTCAAAGTGGACATTTGATGTTTCTATTCATTAAAACGCTGTAACTGTCTCAAATACTGAATTTTATGATTTTACGGCCAATAGTTTCTTCCGGCTCATTAGATTGCTATGCATATATGAAGTTATCATTCAAATGCTACAATCGCTTCACGTACAAATAACCGGAGAGCTGGCTACCGAGTGAGCAACATGCCTCGGTCTACGAGATATCTTACCTAAAAGAAGTTCGATTGTTGTTGACAAAGTGAAAGTTCGACCGTCAGAAGGCACGTTAGAAGATAAGAATGTGAGCAAGCGATCAAAAGTGCAGATTTCCCGAGAAAAAAAACTTTCGATTGGCACGGCTAATAATCTGCATAGATGTGAAACATAGAAGAAACAGGGAAAATATTGTTAGAAGAGACAGTAGAAATTAAAGGGCTGTCAGAAGCTGTCAAAGTTGTCGAAAATCTTGACAAATTTACATATCAAGTGGAACTTTTGACGATTTGCATTTATATTACATAGATCTGAAGTAAATTACGTGCAAAGTGTCAAAAGGCTGAATGGAAGAGATCAGAAGAAATTTGGGTGCAAAGTGCAAGGGCGTCTCTTGACGCGCGATGCAGCGTGTAGAGGACTGATCGTTTTCTCTTGATTTACACACCAAATATTAAATCTATCCGAATATCCATTAGGGATTGAAGGAACTATTATCAAATTGTCGGAAGACAATTGTAGTGCTTCACTGACTAACATCGATGATGTGATTGATGATGATTTCTTTTTATATTTCATGCTATGAATGATGTACACCAATTGTCCAGCAACGTTCAAAGAGAAAAAAAATCACAAATTCTCACGAGTTTTAATACTTCATAATTATGTACATCTGGTTTCTGATCGATACTGCTCACCATCTATTGAAGATTGTGAACGGTCTTTTAGAAGAAGTTTCGACAGTAACCATGAATATGTCATCTCTGGTCCGGAACAAGCTGGGACACAAAATTTTGCCAAAGAACTTCAGAACGACAAATTCAAAGAAGCTCTTGTCTTTTTTCTAATTTCACACTGGCAAAGTCATGATGTAGCCCCTTTCATGAGAAATGAAACTATTTTGTTGAATTTCATCTATTACTTGTATAGTGTCGTGAATAATATTGTTATTTGAGTACAGAAACCCGATTTTCCCTGTCTGTCGCACGAAGAGTGCACTAAAATTGTTTATCATGCGTCCAAAATAAATTCAGGTTCTAATGTTATTGTTCAGTTCTCCGATACAGATATCGTCGTAATTATGTTGGATAATTTACACAAAATAACAGTCAGAATTCATATTGAATGTAGAGTCTCCAATAGCAGTCATGTTATAGATGTAAATGCGCTTCACGTACTTTTAAAATTAAAAATATGAAAAGCATTGCCGAGATTTCATGCGTTTATCGAGTTGCAATTATAATCCTGCATTTTCTCAAAAAGGAAAACAGTGTTTATTTGAATAACTTTCATAAAAAAAGGAGTTTGAGGAGGCATATACTAACTTTGGAGGAATCTTGATCGATACGGATGATATTTTTGCGATTATATCACACACCTTAGCAACAACCAATGAAATTAAGGGATTTTGCATGGTAACGAGGTATATCGCGATTATATTTTCTCCTAACTCGATATACCACAGTAGCTTTTCAAAAAATAATAAAAAATATAACAATCAATAAATTTCATGGTTTGTGAAATAATCCTTGCAAATACACCTCAAGACTCGGTATATTATCGCATATACCTTGAATTTAACTCAAATACTTTTTGTCTTGGGTAATTTTTTACTTGGCAAATTTGGAGATTTATAATCAACGATAATATCCCTCGAGCTAAAGCTCTCGGGTATTATCAGATTATGAATCTCCAAATTTGTCTCGTAAAAAATTACCCAAAAGACAAAAAGTATTTTCGTGAAATTCTTCGGTATATCGATAATACACCTCTCTATCGGTATATTACCGTTGATAATAGAGTCATTCGTTTGCAACATGTATGGGTAAGAGTCCAATAAAAAAGTCAATAACGTTAGATTTGAAATGTTTTCCCAAAACTACAGAATAAAAATACTGATGATGCTCTCTTGAAAAAAGTTGAAAAACTTCGACGTTTCCTGCTTGTCACCTTAGTCCAGTCGGCATGTCGAAGAAATAGGTACAGATCAGGAAAAAATGCGAACTTGATGAAACTTTGGTATATTGTTTTTGATCACCTAATAGTGTTATCTGTATTTTTTCCGAACAAAATTTCGCGAAGCATTTTCCAGGGGAAGAAAAAACCTCGAAGTCTTGGCACTTTTTTCAGTGTTCGCCCTTTAACTTTTTCTCCTCCATTCCTACGCCTCAGATCATCAAGTTCAATTTCGTACAACATCAAATTTTCGATAAGTTTGATTCATAAAACTTGTTTGTAGACCCACTAAGTTCCAAGATACAGCACTTCAAAACAGTGAAAGATTTCTGAAAATCTAAAAAGACATCAAAAATCGAGGTTTTTGCATGATATCTTTTATTTTTCAGTTTTTTTTCCATGGTATTATGATACCTAGCTTCATTCTGACGCAGAAATCAATCAACAACCCACCCCTCACTCTGCCTACCTATGCTACCATATCTGGAGGCATGGTAATACCTCGCCAAGACGAGTCAAATGAAGCGCAAGAGCACTATATACCTTTCTCGAAGAGCTTTGTCGTTTTTTTGAACCCTCGTTACTTGGATTTGGACTATACCTACCAGATAAACAAAATCCTCAGGATATAATGTCAATAGTGGACATAAACATATACAGCCTTATTCATAGTTGAAATAATTGGGTTCAAACTTGGTTTATCTTTAGACCCATTCCAACTCTTATTTATAGATACAATCAAGAAGTAAATCAGGTTCAAATACTCAAACTCACTCGCACCCTAGTTTGAATATGTTTTAGGCCTTACCTTTGTGTCAAAAATCAAGAGCTGAAGTGACAGGTTATTATAAAAGTAGATATTTTTTTTGGATGCTGTAAAGGTGATCATGGATGATACAGATATCAACTGTGTCAAATTATTTCATATATTCATTGGATGTTTAAGAAGCAAAAATGAATTCTGGAAGATATGTCCTGAAAACTTCATATTCACACTTAAATGTAATGTACACAATTTATTGCCAGATATCAAGAAGAAGAAAATTGTTGGTACAGAGTGATCAAAAATGATTGTCCGTGCCGCCTTGTTCTGATTTTTTCCTTGCCGCCTGCTTGAGATAGTGAGCTTCAAGTGATATATGACAGCTCCTCTGAAAACACTATTCTAACCTAATAATTTTGTAGAATAATAATAAATTTCCAATAATCATTCAATAATACAGCTATTTACTCACTTCCTTGTTTATTGAATCAGATTATGGATAAATCTGTCATAAAATAGGCCAAATATACGCCACTGTGTTCTTGAGATGTCGGTAACAAAATTATCCAAATAAATAAATTTATACTAACTTTATTCCATGAAGATAGTTTTGATCATGATGTGAACTTTTGCCAGTCACGTGACAGACAGTCTTTATTGATCACTCTGTATTATTCGCATGTTGATCCTGGTTTGAAATATTATCATTGAATACTTGACAAGATCAGATATATTTCATGGACTTATAGGAATCTGAAAATATTTTTTCTCGAATGTGAGAATGATTCGAGCACTCATTGGAAACGGAGATAGATAATAATTCATTCATCAGTAATAGTACTCAAAATAATAATAATGAGATTTATCAATGATTCATCATCTATTTCACGATGATGATTCTATTCTCTTGATTACAACAAAGAATTCGATGTAGATCACTACAATACACAAAGATGTGACCATATTTCTTCGCTCTCAATATAATCAGCAGACAATTTATTCTGATAAACTGAATCCAATACTTGAGCCAATAATATTTTTCACTGATTATAATAATAGATCAATCAATAGTACATTCTAAAATATAAAACACTGAACTCCGTCACAAGACCTTCTATTTTTTACTAGGACCATTATCATAATTATTGTTATATTAAAGAAAATTTCTGGGATCAATTTCCACTCTTAAAATTATATGAGAAATTGTCAAATATTAATTGGTGAAGGTGTTTATCTCCAATTCTATGAACTATTCCTTGTTTTTCCCTAATGAATTTGCTCTATAACTCAACCTGTAGTCAAGATCTCGTTCTGTTATGAATCATACCATCATCAATGTTCTGGTATAATCTAAACCCAAGGTGGGTAGTGCTGTTGAGCTCTACTTGGCTTGTCTTGGTAGGGGCACTACCGTGCATCCAGATATTGTGGCATAGATAAGCAGAGTGAGGAGTGGGTTGTTGACTGATTTCTACGTCAGAATAAGACTAGGTACCATAATACCATAAATTATGTTAGAAAATTAAAGATATTCAGCGAAAACCGCCATTTCTTATGTTTTTTTAGCTTTTCCCTAATTCTCCTCTTTTTTGAAGTGCTGTATCTCGGAGCTTAGTGGGTCTTCAAACAAGTTTGACGAATCGAACATATCGGAAATCAGATGCTCCACGAAGTTGAACTCTATGATCCAAGGCGTAGGAATGGAGGGGAAAAAGTTACAGAGCAAAAACTGAAAAAAATGCCAAAATTTCGTGGTTTTTTTCTCCCTCTGAAAATTGCTTCGCAAAATTTTGGTCGTAAAACATGGAAATAACACTATTGGGTGATCAAGAACAACATACCAAAGTTTTATTAGGTTCGCATTTTTTTCGACCCAAAGTACATGTTGACTGGACTACCTTGCCATACCGAGGTTCCACAAAAAATGAGAAGAACACACTATATTGCGCATCTGTGGAATAATGCAACAATTTCGGATTCCACCTTTCTTGAACCCGAGACTTCAGGATGGACATTAAATGAAAATACATGAGATTTTCCATGGTGAAAAGGTCTACAATCGCCACCACCTGTAAAATATATCATTTTGGATAATGAGGATTTGGAACGTGATTTTCAATTTGCGCTTTTCAATTATAAACCTTATTCATGCAATCAATTTATTATTTATCAATTTTAGTTCAGAACGATGAGTCTGGATATGTTGGCGATGAGGATCCTGAATTTGGAAAAGATGTACAAAATATTGGAAAATGAAACCGGCTGATTCTTTCTTAATTGACTTTGCGTCAAATTAAATGTATATTTTTTTGATTTGTTATTAAATAGTGAATCTTTTCAGTGGTCTTCTGTCATTTTGATGATGGGATCTTCAATCCTCAATGAGTATTTGGATGAAGCTCCAGAAGTGCTATAAAACATTTTGTGTGAAAATCAAGAGGAAAACAATCATTCCTCTAGGCGCTGCATCGCGCGCGGAGAGACGCTCCCGCACTTAGCGACCAAATTTATCTTGATCCCTTCCATTTTGCCCTCTGACATTTTGCACATATCTTATTCTATATCTAAACGATAAGATTGCAAATTATCAGAAGTTCCACTTAATATGTGAATTTGTCGAGATTTCTTGCAACTTTAACAGCTTCTGACAACATCTTAGCTTTCACTCACTCCTCTGATTATATTATTTCTGCTTTTATCATGCTCTTTCATACCCATGCAGATTTTCAGCCGTGTCAGTCGAAAAAATTTTCTGTCGGAAAATCTGCACTTCAAATTGCTATCTGACGCTCTTATCTTCCAACTCGCCTTCTGACGGTCAGGCTTTCACTTTGCTGGCAGCAATCGAACTTTTTTCAGGTAAGATATTTCGTGGACCAAGACAAGTTGCTTGCTCGGTAGCCAGCTCTTAGACTATTAATTTCATGATTCTACAGCGGATCGTTCTGGATATATGTGAAGAAAAACTGTTCGAGAACTGCACTCTCAGTACAGTCGATCAAAATCATAATGCGTAGAGTATACCACTAGATGTTATACATGTGCTAGATACCAAATACGGTTGATTGTTTTGAATTTATGCGAGAAACGCCTAAAAACTGTTATGCGAAGTGCATTTCTTGCTCAGCCGAATCGTATAGAACTAAAAAATAACTATTATAATGCTACAGCAATTTCAAATACTGAATTCTAATATCCTATAGCCAATTTTTCTAAATTGATGCGAAAACAAAATCTTTGAAGTGAAATGCACTTCCGCTACAGATAATCGGTTGCGGACAATCACGTGACTTCCTGCTCCAGCCAATCCCTGTTTGGGTAACGAATGACGAAGTAACATTTAATGAGCGTTGTTTATCTTTTTGTTTGTCTGCTCGATTTTTGTGCTGCTGGTATTTATTAGTGTGTTTGATATCTTTTTGAGTGTATATTATAACTTTTGAATTTTTATTCTACTTTTACATTGTAATAGCTCAAGCTCTAAATGTTGACTTGGGCTTTCGTTGTTTGTGTGCTGTGTCTGCTGTATCATTATTATTATTTTCATGTGTATTATCTTAGTTTTAGCTTCAAAGGCCCGTTTTTCAAAACAATGTTGGTTGGTTAATAGTTTTGGAGCAATTAGTTTCATCGTAATTTTCATACATCCAGCTGATACCCACTGAAACCACGGACTAAAAGTAGACAAATAACTGTCACTTTGATATTTGCTACCCATACAGAAATTGGCTGTAGCAAAGAAGTCTCGTGATCGTTTCCTTGCTATTGCAACCATAATGCGAGGTGCACAACTAGATCTTAGACCAGTCTCAAATACAAAATTCCAATATCACGTTCGACAGGTTCTAAAGTTTGTTAGTTACGTACATACGCACATACGTTCACACGTACCGACATCGAGTCAAAAATAATGAAAATAGCTTCAGAGATACTCAAAGCGGATATTCCCATCAAAATTTCAAGCTGTCAGTTTTGTCGGTTTCACAATTCTTACAAATTTGTACTTTTTACAAGTAAAAATGATAATTTTGCTCATGCTTACTAAGAAACGTGAGATCTAATTCTAGCGTCTCAACGAAGAGTTCCACAAAATACGGGAAACCATCAATGTCTCATTGAAATAATTCATATGATATAGTACACAAGCGCACGTTTGCGTAAACTTCTCATTGACGATATATTGATTCAAAATGAATTTTACCAAATTTCATATTCGATTACTACATTCTGTTGAATAGACTAATAAAGTAAATACGTCGCACCTTGATGGATAATTTTGTAATAATAGATAACAGAAGCTCGTTCTTCACCATTTGGATGTATATTCCGTCTTTCGTGATCCCAACTAATATTATAAATGCGAATGTGAGTTCACTTGTTTATTACGCTTCCACACGTAAATTACCCAACCGATCTTCTAGAAGTTCTGTACACATATTACGAGCATTTCATTGGTTAATATAGGACATTTAATTTTGCCATCACGGTGCTCACTGCATCCTCAGATCGCACGTATTTGAAAACCAGAATACAAAGTTTCACTTCTATAGAAAATTTTTGAAATTTAGTTGTTTAAAATATAAATAAAATATTGGATAAAATGGTTGACGCTGACTGGATTTGTAAAAAATGTAAGTGATGTATTCTTGGGATTTCAGTCAATTTAATTTCATTTCTTCTCTGCTTTACAGTTTCGGCTGCACCTCAGCTATCCTCAAAAGCGATAGGAATTATTGTTTGAAAAAATTGAAGTTATACATTTGTTCAAATTGATTGATTGATATTAAAAAGCGGAAAAAGAGAAATTTTCTCTTGTCCTTTTTCCACATCCGACATCTATGGATGGCGTTGGCTAGCTGATATTAATATCAATTTAAACAAATGTATAACTTCAATTTTTTTGAACAATAATTCCTTTCGCTTTTGAGGATGGCTGAGGTGCAGCCGAAACTGTGAAGCAGAGAAGAAATAAGATTAAATTCATTGAAATCCCAAGAATACATCACTTACATTATAAATAAAATAGTTTCGACCATTTGTTAGGTACATATAATGAGTAGTGTTCATATGTGCGAGAGGTATCTTTGACAGTGAGCCGATGTGCGAGCAAAACGAGCTCGGTTAGTGAGCTGCCGTCCTAGCGAAACGAGCTTGATCAACGGTAGGCTACCGTGCGAGCATTGCGAGCTCGGTTAATGTTGAGACGTTATTATATTATTTTGCATAAATTGCGAGAAATACATTCATATGCAGGCGAAGCCGCAAGTAACCGCTAGTTTTCTCCATAAAACTTCTAATTCAGTTTTTATTCCACTGAGATTTGGAGACGATGAGTGATTTCGCCTATCAAAACATCTTTTGATCAGATCTCGAGCCATTCAAGCTACAAAGAATGATATGTAACCAAGACTTAGATCGCTCTAGGATGCTTTAGGCATCCCACAACAGATACCAGCCCCTGTATCTAAACACTACTGCTAGTATAGTATTTATTTTAACAACGTATGTACTTACTCTGTGCCTACGTTTAGAATCATGTCATGATTTCTTGATCGAGGCAACTGAAATATGATATTTCTCTGAAATAAAACTCGTAGAAGGAGTGTCAGTATTTTTCAGCTTATTTCACTATGACGTAGTTTGAAACTTGATCAATCATTTCATTGGAGAGATTATTATCCATCATCAGTCTAATTATTCTAAATTATTCTCATCGATTTAGGTTCCTCTTGGGTGCCAGATCCACTTCGCAATTCTATCAATTTCATAATTTAATCTATTTTTGATCACTTGGACTTTTGCAAAAATCAGGATACTTATCAGGACAGTCAAAAGATGATCATCTGACAAGAAAACGGATCCAAATTTGGACTCCTACTTTCTTTTTTCACAAGAGTGCCATTTCCTCTTAGATTACTCTTGTCCGGTATTTCAGGTCTAGATCGATCCAGACGTAGGTATCCGAGAAAATTTTAGAACCTGTTCTGGTCTGGATCACTTAATCAATTCATATTGAGAGAGCTTAGACCTCAGACATCAGGTATCAGTCCTTAGACTCAGATCTCAGACATCAGATATCAGTCTCCAAATCTCAGAGATTTGACATTAGATTTGACATGAATTTAAATTTTCACCGGGCAGATCTCATTTAAATGAGAATAACTTAAAGTATGCAGAAGTCTCGGAAGCATAGTTGGTCTTGGGATTATTATTATTCACATGAATGGATTCTAGCATAAGATCAGTTCAAGAGGTGATGAGTCTTTCCTCAACCTTGTTTTAAGAACTATTCAGTTCATTATAAATGCCTTCCTTACGCGAGAAGTACTTTCTTCGCAGAACGGGCCGCTGCCGCTACTGGTTCTATTTTGTTACTACTTCTTCCACCTTGAAATACGTTGCTAGTATTTTATTATTTGCCGAATGAGAAATGTATATTCATTAGTTTGTAGTCACTGTTAGAATGATTCTTTACTGATTTTTTATCAGTTTACACAGTTCAATAGATAAATTTGAAAAACAAAGTTCTGACCTTGAAAAACAGCTGGTCCCAATTGGTTGCTCGGTATGGTTTAGTACCGTTATGTTTCAAAGAAACAGATTTTATTTATCTTAATTCTATCATCTTGTGTTATAATCCTTCTCATACTTCCATTTGAACATAGAAAATTACGGTACTCTACAGAAAGAAATTTTGAGCTCTATCATACTCTAATCCAAAATCAGAATGATCGAAGTCAACATGATTCAGTAGAGTCATGTTTCTTTGGTTGTTATCACAAGCATAAATCAGAGAAACAGGGCTATACTCACTAAAAATATTGCTGTCCTATGAATTTGAGTGAAATTTTGATCAACAGTATCAAATTTGTATACGTCTTTTCGATCACTTTTTGAGCTAATTTCAATGATATGTGCTGAATATATCGACGTATACAATATTCAAGAACTTCTAAGAGAGCTTGAAAGTTTGAACTGATATTCGACATATTTTCATAGATCATTGTATAAATCGTTTTCCACGTTTCTTATATTTGTGCAGTCGGCTTAAAAATAAACATTAGGAAAATTCAGAAAACATTGTGCTGAATGTATTTGGATTGGAATTAGTTGCAGAAAACCAGCGGAAATGCGATCAATAGATGGAAATTGGAATAAATAATTAACAGAGAGCAATAAGCCTTGGAGATCAATTTAACATTCAATACAGTTTTATTAAATCTCAACAAAAGATGAAAATGAAATATGAAATACATCTCTGAACATATTTCTATCAGCTTTTACCTAGCAAATAAAATAATAAGTAACTCAACATAACATTGACCTACAGTGGAAAATAAACTTCCCTAAACTAATGAATGCAATTTAATCGCAAGGGACACAGTTTTCTTCCCAACTTCAGCTCCTCCTTCGGGTTCCGGTTCAGATTCAAAATTAAACTTCGGGTTCCGCTTCGTGAAAGTCACGCTGAGCTTACAAAACTCGCAGTCGACGACGCGACGCGCTCAGTTTTGCGACAGACGTGGTGTAATAACAAACCATCCCGTGAAAATAGTTAGATTATACTCGAAATTGCTTCGAACGCGTCAATATCCTCCTGCAATATCATATGAAAAATAGTTGAGTATCTAATACTGGTGTTGTCGCTGAGAAAATAAGGTAAGTTTGTTGTAAGATTATTTCGAATGTGATAAATTGATAAAATAGTCTTTGTATGTATATAGATATATTAATATATTGCGATAACGATAGACCTATTACAATAATAAATTAGGTTTCATGATGTATGCTAGCTTGAGATTTTGAATAGAGTATCATAATGACGATCTAATTGATATTGCCAGATGATGATTTTGTTGCGCGATATTATGCTCATGAGTTTTCAATTTTTTCTATAAATGTTAACTACTGATTGTATCAGCAATAGTTGCATGAATTCTCCTTACAAATCACATTCGAAGGTAATTTTTAGATCATTGGGATTATTGGGAGTCATTCATTTTCATATTTCTGAGCGTAATTTAGATGAATTTATTACTCACTCCGTTTTTCGATAATAGATAATTTTAGGAGATGTTCATATAGAGCGGCTAAGTGAACAGAAATGTATTAGAGAAATCGCTCATGTCATGATTTTGGAACTAATCGCGAATAACAAAGTCAACTAATTCAAAAACATTATTCATTTAACTTTATCATTCACACAGAATAAGTTACCTCTTTTCCATTATTTTTTTGTCTATCTCAACTAAATGATCAAAATTAGGAGAAAAATGATCTGTGTAATCATTATTATGTTGCAGTAACTTTTTATGCCAGTTTGGTCGAGCTATTAACGAAGATCGATCAGAACAGCTCGTGGATTATAACAAATTAGAAACAAATGTCATAGTTCATTCGATTTTGAGTTGCATGAATAATTTTCCATCATTTTTCCTTGATCATGTACAGAAAGCAGAAGCATCCGCGATAACCGAGGCATTGAAAATGTCAGTTATATACTCATGTGGCGTACCTACCTCATATTTTAGGCGAGTGTACCGCATAGTCAAAAACTATGATTACGACGCGACGTATCAAGTTATCTAATAATGTTTTAGAATATGTGATAATGTACCTCTAATATAAGATAATTCATTGAAATTTTTTTATGACCTCAAAATATAACATTTCGAACTGAAATTCAGGCTTCATCAGTAGTTTATTTCAAACTCATTCACAGTGAGATTTCATATCGTCACTATAATATTATGAAACATTCACCGATGGTTTGTTTGATGATATCTTCTGGCTTCCGAAAAGTGCAATTTGGTTAGTTATTTTCAAATAAAAGTATACCTAGCCCATGAATAGTTGAGACATAATTTCAATTTTTTTTCGAAGCATGTTACTTGATAAAAACCGAAGTTACGTGAGAAGCCTGTCACACTAGAAGCGGCATGCTTGAGGAATTTGCCAAAATCATCTGTACTTATCAATTTATTATTCAATTTTTCTATTATCCCAACTTTAGCCCAGTTGTACAATCTCAGCTTATCCACAGTTCAGTTGAACCAAGCTTATTCACTATGACTACAATTGGTGAAGTTATTTTCACCATAAGAAATTAACTAAATTTAACTAAATTGTAGATGAGCTCAGACTGTACGACCAGGCCTTAGTTATATATTCGCAATCATCTGCTGAGTTACAACTATTGAATTCACAATAAATAAACCCAAATCAGGCATCCATGACGTTTGACATTCTTGTTAGTACATAATTCGGATGTGAAGTTAATTTGAGTCGTCAATTTTGCACACGTGACCGCAAATAGACGGATCTTATTAAATTCTGAATGTGTCAGAGAGTTTCCAGTATGATTTCATTCTCCAATAGATTAGCTGCGTATTTTAAAATTACGGCCGTAGTATTTAACAGAAACTCAGACAACACTGCCATTAACTGTCAAACGAAATATATGCAAATATAATTGGGAAGATTTGTGAAATTCAGGTGAATTTGCCTCACGATCAATTGTGGGCTCCACTGGATCAATCTGAATTATTCACGTTCAAAATCAATACCCAAAGACTTCATCAATGATTTATTTATGGAATATTCTATCTTGAAGCAACCTTTCACAGATAATTATAAATACAATGAAAAAATACAGTCTTGTGTGAAGCATGCAGCCAAACCTTTAGTTCAATCTTACATATCCTATAAATAATTGAAAGATATGTACACGATTTTCAATAGTATTTTATCAATGAATGTTTAATTTTTGTGAGTTTTTGTACTAGGACTACTTGCTAAGAAAACGAGAATCTGATTTCATAATTCAGTGTTTGTATCATCATGAGTTGCTGACATTGTAGCTGGCCCTTCGAGAAAAATCGTTGCTCTAGAGAATAAATAGAAATCAGATTTCTACTTCCAATATAATTGGCACAAAATATTATCAAAATGTCGTTAAGCAGATGAAATTGCCTATTTGCTGGGCTAGATTATCGTGTCTATTATTAGATATTATACATTTTAAAACAAACATTTTTGTATATATGAACAGAACTTGAGAATTCACGTTAGAAAAACAAACAGTCCAAGGATTAATCTTTTTTTCAGGTGACATCTATCTTTTTTTATGTCGTTCTTCTTCTAGAATTAATCTAGGGAATTTTGGAATAGTATTCAAACATCCAACAATACAGTATTAATTGTCATCGAGGCTTTTATATCATAGTTTTATTCCATCCCGAATAATTATTTTGCTTCATAACACGTTATCGTTCAACAGTATTGAATAAAAAAGTGCGGTTATATTCATAAAATTTAGATGGAAGTCTGATTTCATATATGAAATTTGTATAATGTTCCAAATAATTCTGGAGCCTAACTAAATAATATGGCTGGTACCACAAGCTCAGTTTTCGGCTATACTGAGAGTGTTGTTTCAAGAAGAGTTCTGAGCTATTTAAATGTTCCTGAACCTCTTAATAGCAATATTAAAAGTGGGATACTGTTGATTAATTGTATTTTCCGTAACGTGGACATGACAATTATTTTTTAAAGAGATCAAGAAAATTTTAATTGCTCTAAAACAGTTCTTGACAAAGCTCCTAGTACTGCCAAAAACAGAGCTCGTGGTACCAGCCTATTTGTTTACTATCTTGTTGTTCATGATATTCAAGTTCTCATGCAGAAGCTTGAATGTGGGATCTGTTTAATATACAATGCGATCAAAAATGATTGACTGTGCTGCCTTGTTCTGATTTTTTCTTTGCCGCCTGCTTGAAATAGTAGACAGCTAGTGATAGATGACAGCTCATCTGAAAACATCATTGTAGCATATTATCATTCATAATTACAGTTATTCACTGATTTTTTGTTTCTCAAATCAAGTTATCGATGAATCTGTGTCATTAGGTTCAAAATCTATATAAAATAATGCAAAATGCCGACATAAATATCACGTAAAACGCCACTGTGTCTTTGGAATGTCGGTAGCGTACTTTATTCAATGTAGATAGCTTTGATCATAATGCAGAATTTTGCAAGTCACGTGACAGTCAGTCATTATTGATCACTCTGTATTTCTATAAATTATTGTATGCAATAATTTTATACATCCATTTTCGCTCTGCTTCATATCTTCTCTAAGAAGCAAATCAAAATGCAATATGATGTACTCATTTCATTGATTTTACTTCAAACTAAAGAATATATATTTCTGAATTTTATTCTACCTATATTACACAAAATTCAGAAGAAACTGATGTGAATACCACTCGACCTACTTGTACACTTTTTGACTGAATGATTGACAGTCGACACTGGCATTAACATAAGGCAAAATCGATTGCAACAAAAATTTTAGATGATCATCTAGAAGATCATACAATTCATTGAAATGCTCTAGCAGTCTCAAGTACTGAATTCTATCATTCTTCGCCCAATAGTTTCTAATATATGCGAAAAATTAGAGAAGTATATCAGATAAAGTTTACTGTCGGCTCAGTAGATTGCTATGAGAATATGAAGCTGAAATTCGAATGCTACAATTGCTTTAAATACAAAATTTCATGATTCCACAGCAAATCTTTCTGAATCTATGTAATTCGAAAAACTCAAAAAACTGTTCAGTTCAGTCGACCGCAATCATAATATAAGGTTACAACTGAATATTATAGAAGTGCTTACTTCGTAATTTGCGAATTATACAGCTGATCGCTCTAGATTTATGTAAAAAAATCGGAAAGATTGTAATATGAAGTGCTCTTTCGGCTGAACCGATTGGTAGGAGACAATCATTTGAATGTCACAGCAATTTCAAATACCAAATCTTAATATCCTTACGCTAACCATTTCCGATTAATGTGAGAAATTCAAAAGTATTTTCGGTACAGACGATTGCAATCATTATTCATACAGATACGCACATACATATGAACATACATACGTATACACGTACTGTCGTCAAGCCAAAAATAGTCAAAATGGATTAAGGTATGCTCAAAATGGATATTTTCATCAAAATTTTGAAATATGAATTTTGTCGGTTCCACAATATCCATACTTTGTTTCAGCTTGATGCTTTCTTCATCTCAGCTATATAATTTCATCTGCAGCAATAAGTCTGATACTTTCATGTCTGATGTCTTGTAGAATTCTTTCTCTTCACTTCTCATGCTTAGTCCCGGGAGTATTGTCTCTATGATTTGTGACTCAAAATATTACAAGATGGGTTTCTCCATGAAACACGTAACTCAAGTCTTATTCAAACCAGCACATTGATTAATATTTGTTTCATACACTGATCTCTGATATAACACTGGATTGGATTTAGGCCGCTGGAATGCGGCCCCAATTGAGCGTCGCCATCTTGGCAAAAACTGAGGTTTTGTGTCAGATCAATACCGCGTTGTGCCGCGATATTTAAAATTTAGCTGTTTGGTTTGCCGGTATTTTATTTATCAAACATGATGATTGAGTGCATGTTTTGCGGGAAGAAACCCGATTCATCGAGAAATTTGACACTGCACAAGTAAGTACAACAAATGAACCTGAAGTAATTGTCGTTATGACTGAAATAAGTGAGCATTACTTATTTTTATTGCTATGCTATGATGTGAATATTTTCAAGATTTCCATCCGATGAACAATCGTTCTAAAAATGGCTCGAACAAATGGGTTTGCCAAACTTGGAAATAGAAAAGATACACGACTCTGGAAAATGATGTTCCGACTATTTTCAACGAATTATACAAAAACTAAAGCGTTAACTGCAAAACCAGAAAAAAGATGTTCAAATGGTCACACAATTCTCAATACGATTTATTTATATTGTTTAGATTTATAACAAAAATCGTGAAACTATTCAATGAATCTGATAATTCAGAGCTGAAATAGTTGAAATACTGATACTAAAAAGTGAAAAAAATATCTTGAGCTATTAATGAATATTTTTAAATATTTTAACTATTATAACAATTTTTAAATACTTTTAACTATTATTGATTAATAACGTGAGCATATTGACGTATATTGAGAATAATTACATCATCTAACTTGCATTATACTTTGAATTTCATCGAGTGTCTTCTATAAGTGTTTTGAATTTGCCACCGAATAGTGACACAAAACCTCAGTTTTACTGTCAAGGCTGCCGTTCAACCGGGGTCGCTTTCAGATGCCAGAATACGGTCTAAACCCAATCTAGTGTTTTATTAGAGATCAGTGGTTTCATATTTCTGAATGTAAATTTCTAGATGTGAACTTCTTGATCAAATCCATCATTTAATTGAAGGACTCATTTTAGTTATAAATTTGCTGCATTCCAAGGGAGCAAAAACTTTTCAGTGGAATAATATCATCTGTCAAATCAATATTGCGATATTAGTCATTATACTTTGTTTGAGATTGACTGATGGTAATAAAACAGAATTTTCGAAAGTAGTATTGGATTCTGCTCAGGTATGCGGCAAATAAATCTACTAGAAAAATAAAATATATCTTCTTTACTAGGAGATTCATAGAAAGCCGCACACTATGCACTTGTTGCAGAGCTCACTTCTTGAACAATGTGAACACACTTTTATAAGCTTACCGATAATCTCTTTTTGACCCCAACATACACGTAGATAGGATTCTTCAGAATGACCGTTTTATGTTTTCATTTTATTTGAAAATAAAAGCTCTTTATCAAAACTCATATTTATTCCAACCTATTATGTGTAGTCAATATAAAAATCAAATCTCTATCAATATATACATATTAACATTATATATACTAAATTCTAGATTTAATTCAGGTGGTTACATCTTAATTATTTGAGTGACTTAACCAAACCTCAAGAAAGAACTGAGAGCTGAAACGATAGATCTATATCGAAATTCAGTCTTTTTGACTATCCCTGTATAAACAGTTATTGGCGCGCCACTGGAATCTCTTTAACATACTGATTTATTACTGTCAATCAATCCCAAACGGAGTATAGCCAAATTTCAAGTCATAATAAGAATTCAACGATCTGATGGTGCTGTATCAATTACTTATCAGTCCTTACAATAATATTCTACAAAACAGTATTAGACAAAAGTCACGTCACGAGAGTATTGCAAGAAAAGTGTTACGACATAAAATAACCTTATTTTTACTTACTTGTACAGAGTAACAAGTAAGTATTGTGAGACCGACAAAATTCACCTATCGAGATTTTGATGGGAATATCCGCTTTGACCATCCCTGAATCCATTTTGACTATATTTGGCTTAATGTCGGTACGTATGTTTGTGCGTTGAAATTCAGTATTTGAAGTTGATGTTGTATCAGAATGGTCATCAGCTATTTTTGTATAAATCGACTAGGTCAGAAGTGCACTTTACTTGAAACTTTTTTCGAATTTTTTGCATAAATATGGAATGATTAGCCATAGCATATTTTGTATAAGGCACTTCTATTACATCTTATTGTACATCTTGCATTATGATTGCGATCGGCTGAACCGGAATTGCACTTTACTTGAAACTTGTTTTTAATTTTCCGCATAAATTCAGAATGATCAGCCATAGAATACTGGAATTTAGCATTTGAGATTGCTATAGCATCTTAATGGTCATCTTCTATTTTTGTTACAATCGGCTGAGCCGGAAGTGCACTTTATATGACAGACTTTTTGAATTTTCCGCATGAATTCTTCGTAGAATATTTAAATTTTGTATAAGGTACTTTTATAATATCTAATTGTACACCTTGCATTCTTATTGCTATCGACTAAGCCGGAAGAGCACTTTATACAGAACATTATTTGAATTTTCCGCATAAGTCCAGAACGATTGAACGTAGATTGTTAGAATTCAGTATCAAGGACGAATATATCGTCTAGATGCTCATATCCTATTTTTTATTGAGATCCACTGAGCCGGGAGTGCACTTTACTTGACAGTCTTCTGAAACTTTTCGCATAAATTCGAAACGATCAGGTGTAGAATATTGAAATTTGGTATTTTTGTCTGCTGTAGCATCTGAATGATTGCCTTCTATTCTTATAACGATAGGCTGAACTGGAAGTGCACTCCAGTGGGAATTTATTCTTCAATATTTCGCATAAAATCAGATCTGTTGGTAGTCGTTGAATTTTGGAAATCAGTATTAGGAATGTTGTAGTATGAGAATAATGGCCTACTGTTTCCATAGCGACCGACTTGACAGAAAGCGCATTTACGTGACAGATTTTTAGAATCCAAAACGATTAACTGTGGAACGATGATATTTTGTGTTTGATTATACATATCCAATGATATATACGATCACACACAAAATCACATCGTATTATATATATATATATATATATATATATATATATATATATATATATATATATATATATATATATATATATATATATATATATATATATATATATTCAATGATGTACCAGTAAGTCACGTGACATTCACGTCGGATTTCTTTATTATTTGATCGCAGCAGTATTCCATCGAACACTTCTTTCGCCCTTTCTTGACTAGTGTCATGCCAGCTAATTTCCTAATTTCAAGTCCAGAAATTCACTAACACAGGATGAATTCATAGTAATATACATCCACTCAAGCTGAAAAGCTTCCCATTCTCAACATATAATACACAAGTCCTAATCAAAGTAGCTAACCTGATCTAATCCTCCAAACCATATCATTTTAAATGGTATAATTCTCACATACCTATTTTCTAGATTCAATCTCCCTTTGTGAAGATCTTATTTTTACAGAAACCATATCATGTTTTTGCTTCCATATCGGCATTCAGCATTCACTTACATACGTAAACCGGAGCCTGAATATATCATCATAAATTCTGCAATTGTACGTATAAAATCCATACTTTTCTGAGTGTTAGTCAACTTGTCATAGACATAAGATACTTGACTTCTGATCCATACAACTTTGACTTACTCTTTGAAAAAATATTAATTGAATTTTTTGAAGTATCTATTCATGCAATACATACAAACCAGCATAGTTCATGTTTGTTTGAAATATTATTGCATATACATACTATATTTATGAATAGCCAATTGTGTACATATACTGTATGTATAAATAGACATTTGCATATACATATAGTATGTTTAAATAGCTAATTGCATATGCATACAGTATATATAAATAGCCAATTGCGTATACATACTGTATGTATGAATAGCCTCAGCCAACAATAAAATACCTCTCAAGATAGCACGACATCAAAAATCATCCGTTCATTTAGATTTCTTTCACGTCAAATTTTTTTATTATATTTTTGCAGTTGATATTAAACGGACACTATTTATATAAAGTGAATATTTCTGAAAAAATATATATATTTAACATATGGAAGATACAGAGCATGCATGCCAATAATAACAACGGTTGTATTTTTTGAATATAATTAAATTTAAATAAACACTGTGCCGACTTTGAAGCGTAGCGAACCATCAATATAGGATATAAATTCAAATTCGAACTATTGAGCTGTCTCCTTTAAAAGCAAATTGAGTTTTCAGATCCGAATCAGAGAGCAATCTTGGCCTATGCTCAGAGGTGGCTCCAATAATAAAAGCTCAAAATAAAATAGTTAATATTAATATCAATCGAATGAATACCTGTACTGCTCAGGGTATTCCATAAATATTCGCATAATGGCATATTCAGTTATAAAATTATTCATTTGGCTATACGCTTTCAATTTTGGCTCAGAGTGACATATTCTTGTGGGAATGGTATTGGAAAATATCATTTGCTAATAATTTTCCACTCATAGATAGGAAAAAATTATTTTTTATTTGAAAAGTCTGGTTGCACGAATGCTATTGATCGATACGTAGTCTCTTCTTATATTGAATACCTTATTTATACTATATTTGGGAAATTACTTAGCATTTGGTTGAAGCTTCTGTAGAGATATGAATAGTATATTCCGGTACAAGTGCAGAATGGAGATCATTCCATGCGAATATGAATAATTCAGCCACGAGACGAAGTCAAGTGGCAGAATTCACATGAGTATGGTCTGATCGATTCGCATGAGTGACGGATGTTATTTTTTCTACAGTCAAAGGTGTCCGCGTGAATATCTTTGATCAAAATATACCGTTTTCTGAGAAAAAATTTGCTTCATTGATCTCATTCCAATTCATCAAATGTTGATGAAATTACTCATACTGACTCCATTTTGAAGAGGAATGAAAAGAGAATCAAGAAGAATTAAAATTATGACAGTAATGAAACAGTTTTTTCGCGGCGCCTCGCGGCCTTCTTAGGAGCCCCTGAGCGTGCGGAATGACACCTATTCTGCACGCTACACCGTGTGGAATGGGTATCATTCGATAGTAACTATAGAAAAAGAGAATTTTGGATGAAATTCATCAGTAATAATGATTTGAGAATTTACATATTTTTCTCTCTTCAGTAATAAAATCCAATGTTATATACGAAGCCTTTGGGACGTGATTCACACATATCTCTCAGTTAACTTAATCTGGTCTGGGTTCGCACTTGATTAACTGTGAACTGAATCAAGACATACTTCCTCCTCAATTTCATATTGAGTAGAATAAACGAAAGGATCACTCACGGAAGATGTTTTTTGAGACTATACGTCATGAAATAATGACGTTGGTTCTCAAACATTTGGTTATAGCTGTCATATTCAATTGACCATTAGAACGATATTAGTTTGCACCAAAATAAATCTTGAAAAGAAAATTTCCATGAATATAAGAGGAAGAAAGAAAAAAAAATGTATATGTATATATATATATATATATATATATATATATATATATATATATATATATATATATATATATATATATATATATATATATATATATAATTGGTCGTGCAACATAACGCGAAACAGGAGTTTAGCATGGGATTTTAAAATTGTGCGGATATTAGCTCTTCTGTATATTTTAAAGCTAGAGTACAAGAATGAAAAGCTGTTTAAAATAGACTTCCACCTATCAAAAGTCTTTATTTGATACAGTAGGATATCAGTAGCATCAGATATTTGGAGAATAGATGACGACATTTCCCTCAAAAATTAGATAGACATGGGAATGAAAAACGAGTGAAACAAGTTTAATTTTGACAGTTTTATTCCCTGATATTATCGTCAATTCTCTCTCAGATGCTATAGATATTTCACTGCAATAATATCCACACATTTTGAAAATCCTATGCTGAACTCCTATATTCCTCATTTCGTTGCACACCCTGTATATACATATGCGAGAATGAATTTTTGTAGGCGTAGTATTCAATAAGAGGGGCTATAGTGGAAGATAATGGAATATAGTTCTTTGAATTATGTCTAAGCTTCATCAGGACGATTTATGCAAAAAAATTGATGACAGTTCCTCTGAAAATACTATTCTAACCTAATAATTTGGTAGAATAATAATAAATTCTCAATGATCAGTCAATAATACAGCTATTTACTAACTTTTTTGTTTATTGAATCAGATTAGGTATGAATCCGTCATTAAATATGCTAAATATACGTCATTGTGTTCTTGAAATGTCGGTAACGTAGTTTTCAAAATAAACGAATCTATACTAACTTTATTCCATGAAGATAGTTCTGGTCATAATATGAACTTTTGCCTGTCATCTGTCAGACAATCATTATTGATCACCTTGTATAAAAAGCTTTTGCAAGACGTTCTTGCTTGAAATTTAACATAGGTATACAACACAGCAGTATTCACATTATGATACAGATTAAATATATGAAATTGTTTCTAGTTTGTTACTTTATCAATAATTTGTTTATATTTTGTTATTTATTTTTCAATTATTATACTGAATTTTGAGAAAATTTGTATCACTAGGCAAACAAAAATGGAGATTCAAGCTATTTGGTCACTGCGTAGCAGAAAAACTTTATTTTAAATTGAACTATGGGTTGAGAAGGACATTGGTAACACTTTTTCACCGATTTGAAAAAGGAGGAGGTTCTCAACTTGCTTCGGATTATGTGTATGTTACGCTATTTCTTTGCTAATTGTAACGATGGGATAAAGGTGGAATATTAGGGATGAAATCTTGTATTCGATTCTATAACCATGCTTTTTTAAAGTGTGTAATCTCTCTCAAAGACCAGACACGAGCTAAAAAATTTCAGTGCTCTCGATGTTCTTTTTCAAACGACAATCCCTCACGTCACTTGTCTCCTTCAAGCGTCATTGTCTCATTTGAGCACGCGTTCGATAGGTAATACACGAGCTTCAACACTTTTTTAACATTGAATATTGAAAACTTAATTGAATTTGAAAAAAAAATATGGAAATTGACCTCCAGAATTCTGCTAGTATACACTCCAACTAGTAACTTAAGAATAATATTTATTTTTTGATTACATAGAAGAGAAGAAATTATTGAGGACAATGAATAAAGTTATTGTTATTCATATATCAATTATAGTCTTTGCAAACAATGCGTGAAGTAAGTCTTCTTCGCATTTCAGTTTTATTACTATCTAAACACGTAGCAGCTCAATGTCAGTAAGTTTTTGTATTCAGCCAGTCTCACTGATCTTAATGTCAGCTTGTGCTTCGAGCTCCTTTACTGTAGGCTCAATAATTGTTAAAATATGGAAGTTAAGGATCCTGGAGAGAAACCTGTATGCAATACGAGTTGTCAAAAACTCTAGTGCCTCGGTAAGCCTTGTCACCAAATACTTGGAATTATGTCATAATGCCAAACCTTACACTCTTGTTGTATGAATTACTACTTCTTCTTATCAGCGCTACAATCCTGGGTGGGTTTTGGTTTCCTCAAATATCCTTTTCCACACTATCTATGCATCTTGATCTTGATCTGCCTATTCTTCTTTTTTTTAGAGAGGTTCTCAGTAATATTTTCTCTGTCATTCTGTCGTTGCTCATTCTCATGATGTGTCCTGACTAGCGTAGTCTGCCTATTTTCTGTGTTTTGGTTATGTTTGATTCGTTGAAATCCGTATATAACTCAAAACTCTCTCAAAGATTCCAAATTTCACTTCACCTCGTTTTGTTAGACTCCAGGTTTCAGAGGCATATAGTACTGCTGGTCTTATTATTGTTCTATATAAAATAAGTTCCAGTTTTGTGCTAACAGTTTTTGAGCATAGGAGGTATTTTAAGCCAAATGATGCTTTATTACCTAATGTTATTCTGCTCCTAATTTCCTCTGTCATGTCATTATTCTGATTCAATATATAGCATAAGTATGTGAATTTGTCCATTTTTTATAAATTTTATACATAAATTACCACTCTGAGTTTTCAATTGAAGTATTGGTACATGCACGCAGTCACCTATTTATCAAATCATTTTTACGAATGTCGACAATATCAGCAGAAATTAACGATGTACTATAAATTCTCTTCGACCAAATAGGTCGTTCAGAAGAACGTAACATACGAGAAAATGAATACGATGTACTCAAATAGAATCTATATAAAATATTTCATGAGTGTTCAAAATGATACTACATAATAGGAATTTCTCATGCGGTTCACTATTATCAAGATGAAACTTATTCCAATGATCAACTTCTTGATTAGAATAATTGATGCCCTGATCACAATTGTAAGTTCCTTGGTTGAAGATACGATATTCCGTTTATGACAAAATGTGATTTCAAGACAATTCCAATATTATTCTCACTAATTTTAAATTGAAGATATAATAAATTTTTTCATTAGGAGAAGGGATTTCTTGATAACAAGTTGAGAAGTTTATGGTGAAGAACCTTTTCTTGATCAGATTATGATGAAATGGTTACTATAGCCTTTCGAGGCACCACGTTCACCAATAAAATACTACTTGATTGAACTAGCTTTACAGGCATTTATATCGACTTGAGTAACATATGAGGTACATGCTTATCATACACAGATCTTTTTCAACTTGCACCCAATTATTACTTACTTCAGTCTCAAATTCGAGCGATCAAGTATCTTTCAATTTGTTGTCTCCCACAATCTGTCGGCATATAAAGTGACCTCCAAACTCTGAAACTGCGTTATTTGATTGAGGTTAGGCGTGATACTATTAATCCACAATAAATTATGCTACTCATGCGAATGTATATGATATGAACTACGTCATATTTCAGTGCTCCAACGAATGAATCTATCAATTGATAAATAAACAATGCATGAACAATTATTTCCCCCATCATTGGCATCTCAAGGACTGTAAGAGCTACAAGTTTAGTTGAGTATATGTAGTAAAAATTGAATACTACAAGTCTCACATTTTGAAATTTATAAAATTTGAATACAAGACATGTTTTGCAAGCAATCGATTTCAGACTAAGAATTGATGATTTGGATTCATTTTTATTCTTCAGAAATTGAATAAGAAGAACCCATCTTCTCACTCATTCCTTTGTCCCGTTATAATTTCCATCAACAGTTGAAAATGCATATGTACCATTAAAATATCACTATGGATAATTAATTTTGCCGTGAGTACTCTCCTGAGGCACTTTTCAGCTACATTAGTGTGATATGAGCTTCAGTAATGAGAACTATATTGTTTTGTTGTATCGCAAAGTATGATGAGAATAAACAATAACGTTGCAATGAGAAAAAAATCATCGATCCTCTCACATCGATGAATGACAGTTCAAATTCAACATACATTCAGTATTTTCTGAGCTATAAATCAGCTTTTTCGAGACTGCATCAGATGAATTTAAGCTAAGCAGTTGACTAGCCGAAACTTTAGCAATTGACTAGCCGAAACTTGTATTCTTTTTTTATTTGAATCCTCTGTACAGAGCATCATTGTTTAACAAGAATTGGCTTATTCTCTAGAACCAAACTTCAACCTAAAATAATGATTCAAGATACATCTATGTTACCAATATATTTGTATTCCCAAAATTCAAGTATTTCGACCTTTGATCATCATCAGGTCCTCAACAAAAACATATAAATGAACAAATATGATTAATATCGACGAATGGAATAAGTATTCAGGAGCATTATAATAATCAATTATCTCATCAATTAAATTTTCATTCACCTCAATTTCATGAAACTGCAATCATTTTAGATTTTTTTCGTTTACTTTGAAATTGTAGAATTTCAAGATATATAGCAGAAGTATGCCAATTTGTCCTATATTCTTGAGGTCAGTTCCACCAAGGCCAGTTGGATTCATCTGTAGGTTATTTTGAGTAAATAACTATGGCATAAATTGTATTATTAATGGCACTCAGATAAAATAGCCTCAGAATAAATTCAACTGACGTTGGGGAAACCGTACAAACCTATATTTCAATACCCAATTTTCAGAATAATTCTGTTTTTCCTTGCCATCTTGATTTATCTGCTGAATATCCATTCAATTTAATATTTTTTTGTTATATTTATTGGTCTATATCTAATTTGAGAACCTGATTGTGTTTTATCAAGATAAGTTTCCTTGTGCTTCCGATATGTATAAAATAGTATACTATATCTGAGGTGGGAAGTATTTCATCACAGCCGAGGGCTTATTATATGACACGAGAGGCAAAGCCTCGAGAATAAGATATAGGTCGAGGCTGGTATGAAAGCCTCACCGAAGTATGTATACTATTTTATTCACAATCATCCCTAATTTTCCGAGAAATAATTGTTCCAATTTTGTTCTTTTTCCAATAAAGTGAATTGATGTAGTAGTCTATGAAAACAAGAATGTTTTGAAAAATTTAATTAATTTGACATTTGTAGGATTTATGATTTATGAATCAAGTTATTTACATGTGTATGCATTGAAATTGTGATAAGTACAGATATCAATAAGTTATAACAGTGAAATGGAGCTATGCACTTGCCCCGAATCGAACGAAAGTGCTACGTATGTGAGTTCATAGCGATTCTGTTTATAATTTACAGATTTACACAGAATTGCAACATAAATCCGCTTCTTTTCAATATTAATTGTTTTATTTGGATCATTGGATTATATGATCGATATTTCTGACAGCACGGACTATTTTACTCCAACAAAGATTTATGACCTGCATAAACATTTCCCACCCAAGAGATGGAAGTGTCGCTTCCGACACGTGAGCTAATCACTGCAGTTGAAAATAACATACTTCCCAACCTCCAGCAGGTTAAGAATTGCCATATTACTATAATGATTGTGAATATTAGATATTATTTGTTCTGGGAATCAGTCAGAAATAATTCTCACTTCCCTGACCTTTATATTATAGGGAAAATATTGTAATCTTGATTCTTTGACAATTCGAGATTCAGATGAATCTTCACATTCTGGACCCTACTGTACCCAAAAACCATGATTCAAAAATAAGTCGGTCTGTGTGTCTGTCTGGAAGCACAATAATCTGAGAGCGAACTCGAGTTTTCAACTAAAAATTTTATATTTGAGTTTTTTTTATCAAAAAGTTAGGTTTAAATTTGTAAATGAGCTTTTTTCAGCCAGTGATACCAAACCTACATAGATAGAGCTTCTTAGTTTTGTGTTCATTTTATAAACGTTAGTATTTATCATAAGATGTAATAACTAAGATACGACCACATACGCTCATGTCACATGTGCTCAGATATACAATTAAGTTGTGTAAAAGGAGTTATGCTTATTGTCAATAGTTTGTGTACTAGAATATTTTCGTCTTTCTATATTTTTTTGCTTTACATATTTTTGTCTTTCCACATTCTCTTGCTACCTGACCTGCTACTCTTATCCAACTTGAACCTTTTTCACATCTGTTTTCTTTAATGCTATTTTTTATAATGCCTATTTACACTCGTTTCAGTATGTTTCATCGAGTCAATGTATCATTGCAATTTTAAGCCTCTTCGAGCTTTTCTCTTAATGGAATTTTCTCAAATTTTGTATGTAAGTCCATTTTCGAAGACACCATATAACAAAGGTTTTGAGGCTAGGCAATGCTTGGATGTAAATCTTTAATTCATGTTTTACTACGGAAAAATAGAAACAAAGAAAACAAAAAAACATTTGTTAGATCTCAAAAAGAGAATGTAAGAATTTACCCTTTCATGGCCAGTTTCATCGCTGTGTAAGAAATTTAGAGTGTCACATCAATTAATTGCATATTTTGAAGTGGAAGCCGTCATTTTCGAAATGACAGCTGTCATTATTACAGTGACAATTGTCATTGTCAAAGTGACAGCTTGCATTGTTAAAGTGTCAGATTGCGGTTATTTTTTAGTCCTAACATAAAGTAAGAATTTTTGCGAATGGAGAGTTCTTTTCTAGAATTTCGAGATCTTTAATTCATTGCAACATACAGTTCCGATATTTGATCGCCGGAAGTGTAATTTAGTGATGGTAACGTGGATTCCACAAGTACTGAATTATTTATTTCTGATATCTTCTAAGCTTATCTCCCCGAGAGTTCAGATTTGATACGGAACTAGACATTTTAAAAATAATTTATGAAAGAAACAATTGAGAACCATTTGAATATCCTCTTTAACACTTCTACTAGAATTATTTTCACAAGAGCTTTCAATTTGATACCGAACACAATAGAGGCAAATTACTCATATAAAAAAAAAAAAAACAATTGACGAACTTCCGCAAGTGATGTCAGAATACGAGTGATAATAGTTCTATCTCCACATTATGATTCTTATAATTTTTTTGGTCCTGAAAAATATAACGAATATTATTTAGTAATTCAAATTTTGATAATAACAAATGAATAACCGATAATTTTGAAAAATATTTTCTGTGAATGCTGTGCCAAATCATTCAAGAATTGGTTCTAGGAATTACTCAACAATGAATACCACCGACACTATCGTTTATAAAATAAACGCGAAAATTAAAAAGTTCCATTGATAAAATTTTGGTACCACTGGTTGAAAAATGCTCAACCACAAACTTAAGATTAGATTTTTGATGGAAAACTTAAATATAAAATTGTAGTGGAAATTTTTACGCGTTCTCAAGTTATCGTTCTTCCAGACAGACTAACAAACCGACTTTTCCTAAAATTACATATGTTATTCGGATTCAGTAAGGTCTAGAACTTGAGAATTTATCAAAATCTCGAGCTGTCAAGAAATCACGAATACAATACTTCCCCTATTATATTATAGGTCAAGAAAGTGTTAATTAAGAACGAATAAAAAAGGGTAGTGGCAAAATTGTTCTACTTTGTATCAATTACGTTACTCACAAACTCTGCTTCTCCACTCCAAAGAATTGGACACAAGCCCGATTTTTAAAGTTGATATAAATGCTTAAATATTGCCCCTCCAATAATATTGCTGAAATCCCGCCACTGGTGTTTGATATCAACTTGAAGCTCTGGCAGGGATAATCCTAGTATATGTGTCAAGGAGGATATTTAAACGATTGTCAATTGTTTATTCTGAAAATTATGGAAATTATGTCTAGTTTGGTATTAATTTGAAGTTATCGGGGAGATGGGCTTGGTAGATCTCTGAATTATACTTTGGATGATCAAGTGCCATAGCTCTATGTTCCAATGAATCAAGATCCTGTAAATCTAGAAGAGGACTTTCTATTTCCAAATGTTCCCATTTTATGAAAGGACTAAAATATAACAGCCATCCATCAACATAAAAATGACAGCTGTCACTTTGAAAATGGGAGGTGCCACTTAGACAATGACAACTGTCACTTCGACAATTGGTGTTACACTCAATTCATGGAACAGCGATAAAACTGGCCATGAAATTTATAGTTAGAGAAAAACTGTGATGGCCTCAGCAGATTTTTATATTCTAATAATAGATGAATTAATGCAGATTCAAAGAATTTATTGTTGAGATATCAAGATTTCTTGATAAGAGGTCTTGCGTCTTGATAATACTTTCTTGTCTTGTCTTGGGCAATAAAAAATATTTCTTGTCTTGATCTTGTCATGATTCCAAGACAAGAACAAGATTATATCTTAAATCTTGTGAAACAATGGAACCTGATGATGAACTTAAACGTCAAAATGGTTATAGTTTGGGAATGAAATATGATAGGAGCAAAATTTAGCTATGTTTCAACTTTACCCAGATGAAAAGATAATCAATATGAAGCTTTAAAATACCATTTTCATTTGTATAACGAAGTATTATTCAGGAATGGCAATATATGCAACAAAAGTTAAATGCTGAACATCACGTCATCAGGCCAAGTATTTGATAACAGAGCTTGCTCAGTCAATGAAGTTGTTGGTCAAATGATAAATTGCTTGTTTTCACTCGGCAGTCAAAATTCTACTATGAATTTGTGAACCAAATACTACAAACTGAGTCTAAAGCTTGATGAAATTCTATTTTCCTCAGTAATAAAATGTTTCTTTTTGGAGAGACTGCTCGCACTAATATGGAGAATTAAATCATCCCAATCATGACGAACGAGGTTGATAATCATTAAAATAATTCGAATATTTTCATTTATTTATTTATAAGTGGTCGCCATCATCAGCTATAATACAACAACGTGCGAAATTAGAAGCAAAATATACGAGGAGTTATCTGAACAACATTTAGAAAAATCTGATGTAAACATCGCGTGACTCACTTGTACATCATTGGATATATATATATATATATATATATATATATATATATATATATATATATATATATATATATATATATATAAATCACCCTATCAATTTGACGTCCTTACAAAAATGTTCATTTTGGCGTCTACTGAAAGGAACGCGTATAGTTGAGATCTGATCGAAGTATATCACATAATTTCTCATGGGCTCTTCAGATTCCACACAGAAATTCCATTTCACGCAATATTCACAGAGTTTCCATTTCCTATACAATATGACCTCCTTTCATCATAACATCAATGTGGCGTCAATAATATACGTTACATATTGCGTTTATAGTGGCGTCCTATCTATATATATGCTTTCACTTCATGTTTGAAGTGGCGTCCCCCTTGTTGCCAGATTTAGTTTTTACAGTCCGATTAGCACCTCTCTTGAGTAGAATGTTTTATCGATGACACATGTGAAGCGATATATTCAAAGGTTTGCGTAGAATTACATTATTCAAGTTTTTGAATGAGTTGATACTTAAGACATCTTCATAGAGTAGTAATATGTCATTGTTTGATAGAGAACTTATAGTAAATTGAAAGATTTTGCGAAAAAATATAGATTTTTGATTGATAATTGCTATTTTCGAGTTCTGAAGTAGAATGTATCTGCCATGTCCGTGAACTGTTGGTAGATTCCATGATTGGAAGTATGTGAAGAATAATTTATCATGAAGGACTTACGGATGTCATATAAATTGTGATAATAATTGCTCTATGGAAATGTGACAAAATTTTGGTCTAAATTTGCACTTTGCTCAAGATTTTACTATAAATGTGTGATGAGGGTCAGTGTGAATATGAATCTTGATTCTGGGAGCAGGAAACCTACCCTCAGTAGGTCATCATATTGTAAAAAAAAGTACAGAGTATTTTTGCAATATCCTAAGTGCCGTAAGGCACACAAAAAAATCTCATAACTTCTTGGAAGAGTATTGAATTCTTCACAATCTTAGTTCAGATACTTTTCACTGTGAAATTATCATGTCTACGTCCTCTCTTAATCAACACAAATGCCGGATCAAGACTCATTGAGGCTCATAGGTCGTAATTCAATGAGATCCATGAGCTGGTGACTAAAATGCTTGTGAAATCCTCAAAGTTAAGGCTTTCTTAAGCCAAGGTCCGTGAACCCGTGCCTATCGGGCTTTATGCATAATCTGGCTCTGGTAAGGAATATTTCCTATTCACCTTATCAATTACACTATACTACTTGGTACATGTCTTAGAGTTCTTCCCTTGGATTCAGCTCTAGCGGATAAAATATTTGTCTACAATTATTATCCTATTACCGACTTTCCTCTCAACATTCAAAATATTTAAACTAGTGTTGCTACCCTAATTCAAGTGTGCGTTATCAGTTCAATCAATAATCGTCGATTTAAACTATTGAAATGCTAGGAAATCTTCCCTACAGAAACTTTCGGTTGGGAATGAAATTTGGATAGCAACAGTAATGGAGTTTCAGGCAACTAAATGAAACTTTATCTGTGTACTGAGTTATTATTTGTTGCTTTCATAAGATGCCTCATCTTAGTACTTCAATAATAAATACCAGTCTTTCGAGTAGTCTTCATACATATCCTTATGAATACCTGAGAGAAAACTTACTTCACCATTATGAATCAGTCTTGTTACATGGAAGATACAAAATAGGAATTATATGAAAGATACAAAAAAGGAATTAGTGTATCAAGATCATGGAGGTGATCTTTTTTGGTAGAATTTGTGGTTCACGGCCGAAACGCCAGCTGAGACCAGAAGAGAGTATCAGAATATTTCGTTTTTTTAGGCGATCATCACGAAAGAATTCAAAATCACTGAATTTTATTCATTCGTTTCTGAAACATTGCAAATGTTTATCTTAGTTGCCATTGAAATTGTCTTATTTTATTGTCTGAAAATGCGTATCCACTTCTCTAATTGCAAGATCTATAGAGATTGACGGAAGGATATGATACATATTTCGGCGAAAATTGTTTCTAAGACTTCATCAAACTGCCCATAGAGGTGAGTGTGAAGTGTTAATCAAGTAGTTTTCATAGATCAGTCCCAAAAAAGTAATATTGGACAGATTAGTCCCAAAATAGTTATTCAAGTATTAAGGTCAGTAAGTACGGTTTACCGATTGAGAATAATTGTTTGGAGGCCGAGCCTTGGCGAAGTTTGCAGATATTGAGCGAAATCGGTCCTGTAATTATTGACAGTGATGCCTCAAAAATTTTTTGCACGATTGGAAGACCTACCTTAAATATGAATCCTAATATTCTTTTTCAAATTGAGTAACCACTCATAGCGCACTCGCTGTCAGCTGTCAAGTTTTACATTTTATTGTGAATATTCAATCACAAATAACAATAAATAAATTTATACTTCTTGTGGAAGTCCACAATTTTTCACTTACCGCTTTTGCTCATGGGCGGTAAGTCAGCATAACCATAGTAATCACAGTTTACCAGTGAAATCAACATACCACCTTGAATGGAGAGCCAGTAAACATATGAATACGCCCAATCGTGCAAATAGTGAATTTAGATAGATGTGTACAAGTAAGTAAAGCACCATGGTAACAAAAAGGGCCATAGAAATACCTTTTCCGTTATAATCGCCTACAAAATTGATTTATAGCACATCGCACATAAACTTCTGAAGCAAAACTGTAACTGATGTTAAATACAACAATTATGTGGACATAAAATTAATCTACGACCCAAATTGTCCAAATATTTGACTCCTATTCTTCAAAGTTGCTGGGAGCATGTCGTATATCACTATATCAGTATTCATTTTTCATATCTTATATATCAATCTAAAGGCAAGAACTTCAAGCGTTGAGAATGGATTTTGTTGAATTATGTATAACTACATTCTCTGATTAGTTTTTCCACAATGCAAATTGGTAAAAGTATAATTATGAAAGTCGAGAGTCTTCCATATCGTATATCCCTAAGAATTTCCTTCGCTGTTCGTGTTGCAATATGGTGCACAAAGTCAGATACTATTTATAATATGAAATAATGAACATTCAATAAGTATCGAAGTAATCCAAGTGAATCTCTTTTAACTCACTTGTACAAAGTATAAATAAGTAGTATGGTTGAACCGCCAGAATCACATCTCGAGATTTTGATGGAAATTCTCGTTTTGAGCATTCCTAAATGCATTTTGACTATTTTCGGCTTGACTTTGGTACGTAAGTATGAATGAATGTATCTATATAGTTGAATTTTGTATTTGAGACTGGTCCAAAGTCTAGTTTTGCAGCCCCTATTATGGTTGCAATCGTCTGTACTACAAATGCACTGTACTTGGAATTTTTTTTGAATTTTCCTGAGGCATCTAATAGTTATTTTCTATTTTAATATTAATTGGCTGTGCTTAAATTGCACAATCTATTCGAGTTACTTGTATTAATTCAGAACAATCAGGCTTGGAGTATTGAAATTTCGTATCAAACACTTCTATAAAACCTAATTGTACACCTTGCATTATGACTGCAGTCGGATTAAACAGGAGTGCAGTTTACTAAGCACGTTTTCAAATTTTCATATAAATCCAGAACAATCAGCCCTAGAATCTTGGAATTTTGTATCTAAAGAAATTGTAGCATTCGAATAATAACTTAATATTTTCATAACAATCTATTAGCTGGAAGTAAGCTTCATCTGACAATCTTTCTCAAGTTTTCGCATAAATTCGAGACTTTAGGCCGTAAAATGATGAAATTTGGTATTTGAGACTGCTAAAGCGTTCCATGGCCAGTTGCACCGCTATCACTTAAATTCTAGGTGCTACTTAACTCAACAATATCGTATCAAAATTTGAAAATTGAATGTGACATGAATATTGCTGTCCTTATTTTGATTCGACATTTTTTGTATAAGTGAAGTTTAGAATTTGAGTTAGAGCGGTTGAACTGACCATTGATGAACTGTAGCATCTGAATGATTGAATTATCATCTCAAATTTTGGTTGGAGTCGATTTTGCCTAGAGTCAATATTAGTATCAACTGTTAATTATTGAGTCAAAAGATGTACAAGTAAAACATGTGGTGTTCACATTAGATTTTTTTCATGTTTTCGAGCAAAACAGTGTTATATCTTTCATCAAAGATTAAATATGGAATGCAAAATTGTTCAAAATGCTACCAGCCTTATTTTGCCACCACATAATATTATCCTTGTCTATTCTTCTCCTTTCCCTTCCGAACGGAGCAGGGGGTAGCACCATGATTTTTTCCTGAGGCATTTGACCTTCACTATCAATTGGTACTAGTTTCAATCATAAGATCTAACAGGGAAGTTGATCCTAACAAAAATGAACAATAGTAACCTTTTTCCGACACTTGAAGCAGAATTCTAGATTTATAAAGTCTGTCACCTCATTGACCACAATATTCTCGATTGATTCATATTATACAATTTGACCATAAGTTCGATCAGGGTACATGAGGTGCAGCCGGCTCCCCGACTTGAAATGTTTTCACACAGTTGCGACAACAGAGTCAATGTTCATCTATCCACAAACTGAATAAGAGAAGCGATGGTATGATAACTCGCACAAATTGAAATATGAGATAGAATGGATATATGTTATATGGAATCAGTTTGAGCATATCATTTCCAAACTACAGTTATTGTTGAATACATTCAATATATAGCCCTTTGCAAAAACCAGGAACTCGAATAGTTGGAGCTCTCATTTGAAAAAAATTCAACTTGTTCCTTGAACCAAATTGTGGCTTTTCACAGTAACTCAAATTATCTTCTGGTGTACTCTGTTACCGACAGATTCAAGAAAAATAGAGCAACATTTTCGTTTCTCACACAAAATTGTTCCGGTTTTATGTTGCCAGTGAATTCTAAATTGAAAAAAAAGAAAAACTCAAATAATGTTTTCGCCAAGTCCCAACTTATATGTATGTTGTATACCAACTCTTCACATTTTTCAGCCATGATGGATGTGATATCCTGTAATAGATTATATTATTCCCTTGTATATCACAAGCTTATATTATTCTTAAAATGTATTACAGGCGATATGTAATAATGATAATTCATCCATCTATTCTAACTTTCTTTCGATCACACTGAGAGTGCAACTTTGTGACCATCAGGGACTTCAAAAACATGAATAATTTGAGATTCATCAATTTGGTCCTAGTAACAGCAATGATGAACTTGCAACAAAAATGTTCCACTTGCTTTGTACAAACGATATAATTTGTTTTTCTACAACAATTATAAGACCACATCACGGATGAAATAGCGAGTTCTCACATTCTATAATCAATCAAAAATGTAGTGGTCAATTGGGTGACAGACTTTTTAAATCTGGAATCTTGTCCTAAGCGTCAGAAAAAGTCTACTTTTGGTCAATTTTCGTCAGAGTCAACTTCTCTGATAGAACTTATAATTAAAACTGGTACTTGTTAGTAGCGAAGGTCGGATACTCCAAGAAAACACCAAAGTATCACCCTCTGCCCTGTCGTTTAGAACTTCCCTTATGATTGCTGTGCTTTTTCTTCTGTTTTGAATAGAACAGAGGTAGTATCCTGGTTTTGTCCTAAAGTACTTGACCTCTGCAATCGATTGATACTAGTTTCAGATTAACCACGAACTTATTGACCGGATATGGCCCTTTTTTGATCCTTAGGACCAGATCCTGGATTTATAAAGGTGACATCCTAATGACTACTATATCTTCGATCAATTCATATACAATTCGGCCCTAAATCTAACTAGGAACGTTAAGGGGCGGTCGGCTCTTGAACTATTAGAAAGAGGTACATGAATTTGCTCACTTACTCCTCATATTTGAGTCAGTACTTAACTATTTTTCCTAATATTTCAAATTGACTGCTCAAATTTCAAGTTGATAAAGAATTACTTCTAAGCAAGAATAATTACTGACATCAAGTAACTGTACTATAATACTTCAGTCTGCAATAAAATATTGGTAGAAATATTATGTTATGACATACATAAGAAATGCAATTCCAAATTCAAGCCATACTCCCAACAAATTCCATGTCAGAAGCGCAAGCATCTGTTTCATTATCGATCGATGTTCTGCGACAGTGTTGACAAGTTTCTGGACGCCAGTATGATGGCGAAATATATGAAGTGGGAATATACACGTATATTTTTGACGCCACTAAGAATTGGAGCGGAATTTTTTGGAACTAAAAATATACGAAAATTTTCATTTCCCTATCATTTTGGCGTCAAAATGAAATTTTGAATTTAGCCTCTAGAGGTCGGGAACAAGCCAGGAAAAAATTTTGAAGCAATTCTAAAGTGGCGTCCGATATACGGACTCCAATTTACAATGGACGCCAGATTAAATGCAAACGCGCAATATTAGGACGCCAAAATGATATGAGGATTTATATATATATATATATATATATATATATATATATATATATATATATATATATATATATATATATATATATATATATATATACAGGCTGTAACAGAAATAAGTACATTAATTTTGAACCAGTGATAGTTCTCGTCAAGCCCAACAATTTTTCTATGTAACTTTTTCCCGAATTCTCATCTTTTTTTAGCATTTTTTATTCCCTATAATTTAACGAGTCGTTCAGGTGCATAGTTATCGGATCCAGTAGCAGTTGCAATAGAACAATAATTGATTTTGACATATGTGAGCTATCAATTCCTTCAAATAAATTCTAGAATAAAACAGATTATAAATTATTAATTCTGTATACGATTTCATGGTCAGTTTAGGATTAGCTCAGCAAATTTATTTGGAACGATCTCCGAATTGTCACTTTTAACTGAAAATTTAATTATTGTGGTTATGCCTATGTATTTAATGTCAAAATATTATGCACTTATACATTATGATGAGAATACCATGGGATATTTAGAACCTAACGTTTATCTGGAACGTGAAATAGCAGATGAGATGAATGAAATACATTAATTTATAAATGAAGCACCTGTGTAGTTTTTCTCATATTATTACAAACTCCACACTTCACACTTAGGTCGTTTCAATAAAGTATGCCCCGTTATTTGATCTGCTGAATAAGCAAAATATTGTATCATATATTTCAGAAAATATTTAAAATCAATTACCAAATTCAGTTTGATACATTTATAGGTTATATTTTCTGTTCTTCAATAGAATCTTCAAAATTTCATGTAGCAATATTTCTATTGAATTATTCAGTGGATTAATTAGTTTAGAATTACATTCCATTCAATATTCTACCGTTTTCTCCAAATAAATCGTTGAATGATTTTCTCTTTATGTTTCTGATGAAGTAGGTTGGGAACAGTACTACTTTTTGAACTGCTGGTAGATGGCAGCCCAGTCTGACTCTCCTGACACAGTGACACAGTTTCAGACAATTCAAATCAGCTGATTCAAGTGGAATGAACTTGTGCAGACAATCTTATGTTTAAGAAACGTACTATCCGAAAATATACGTGAAATCCCTAAATAAAAATCAAACTTCTTAAAAATGACATATAAATACGACTTAAAGACCAAATTGTTGATTACAGAGACAAATTCAGTCTTTCTTCCAACATATACAAACATAGAATAATCGAGGTGAGCGAATATCAATGTATTGCCAAAATACTAATATTTTTTCAGTTTCAAATGAATGATAGACAAGACTACGATGGCTCAAAGTTGCAAAATACTCCTTTCAATCGACAGCTGTCATTCTTCCAACAAATGAGGAACACTCACCCTATATATATATATATATATATATATATATATATATATATATATATATATATATATATATATATATATATATATATATATATATATATATATATATATATATATATATATATATATATATATATATATACATCACGCTATCTATCGTGCGTCCTTTCATAATCAAAGCATCGGGCGTCCACCAGATCTACTGCGTATATTGAAATTTTTGTTCGTGTATATATGGTTTTTCGTGACGTAGAATTCAGCTATCACTTTTATCCACTAGCTCATTCCAATCACAACTTTCATTTTAATATCTGTTCAGCTCCCTTTTACAAAGAAGTTATCCAACGTCCTCCTATATACTGCAAGTTTCATTTCATGCACTAATTGCATCACATGCGACGTCCAACAGTGTTGCCTGTTTCTAGTCTTGGATATCATGTATCATGACTGCCAGTTCAGTTGAAGATAGACAGAAGCGGTATGAACTGAATGTGCAGGTTATCAATAAATAAGAGAATCAAGTTATGCTATCAGGAAGCTTTTTTATATGTAAGCTGACTAAATTCATATGAATTTGAAAATAATTTTCTATTACCTTAAAAATGATAAAAACTATTTAAATTCAAATAATACTTCTCGTATCTTTTATGCTTGGCTCAAAAAATAATAGAATTCACGTCTACAATAAGTAAAATTCAACTAATCAATAACAACCCAAAATTGCATAGCAATGAATGATTTAAAATCACTTACAATTTTTTTTTTTTTGCAAAAAGTAAAATAATATTCAATAATCTTCTCTTTCTAGACTATGTGTTTTCTGGCAATTACTCCGTAGAATCAGTGCTCCAATGAAACTAAAATACATATATATATATATCATATGACTCTTATGCCCAGTTGCACCACCGTCACTCAACTTTAAGTAGAGTTTAATATCTATGGCAACTATTGTATTGACAATTGTTACTATGGTTATTATTCCTCCCTCAAAGTTAAGTGACGGTGGTGCAACTGGCCATTAGGGAAAGTATTTCAGTCCTCGGTTTATCTTAGACGTAGCTTAGTTTCCGGAGTGATGATTGTTAGAACAGTTATTACTAAAGTGATTAAGCTTTGCTTCAGATAAACCTACGACTGAAATACCGACCCTTAGAGCCGATATCTCAGTCATCGGTTTAACTTAAGCAAAGCTTAATTATCTCAGTAATAATTGTTCAAACAATCATCACTATGGAAATTAAGCTACGTTTAAAGTAAACCATGGACTGAAATACTGGACTAAACGAATTTTTGAGCCCGACTGTGTAATTATGAGAGATTCTTTTTTATATGTGACAATTCTTTTCTCTAACACTGTTTTGGAGTTTGTTTATTCTATAATAAAAAAAATCTAACGTGAACATCACGTGACTTACTTGTATATAATTGGATATATAATCAAACACAAAATCTCATCGTATCACGGCTAATCGTTTTGGATTTATCCAAAAGAATTAAAAAATCTGTCAAGTAAAATGCGCTTTTAGCATAGTCGGTTGCTATGGAAACAATATATCATCATCCTTATGCTACAATATTAATAAATACTAATTTCAAAAATTCTACGGCTAACAGTTCTGAATTTATGCGCAAAATTGAAAAATAAATTTCCACTGAAGTGCACTTCCGGTTCAGTCTATTGTTATGAAAATAGTAGGCAATCATTCAGGTGCTACATCAGACTGAAATACCAAATTTCAATACTCTATACTCTACAGCCTATCAGACTCTCAAGTAAAATGCACTTCCGGCTCAGTCAATCTCAATGAAAATAGAATATGAGTACTTAAACGGTACTATCGTCTTAAATACTGAATCTTATCATTTTAAGTTGAATTGTTCCACATTTAGGCGGAAAATTAAAAAAAAAATTTGGAGTAAAGTGCATTCCCGGTACAGATGATTGCAATCATGATGCGAGGTGCATAACTAAATGTTACAGAAGTGCTCAATACAAAATTTCAGTATTCTACAATTAATTGTTTTGAATTTATGAGGAAAATTCGAAAATTCTGTTATATGAAGTGCACTTCCGGCTAAGCTAGAAGATATCTATTCCGATCGTACAGCAATTTCAAATACTGAATTTCAGTATCCTATGGCTAATCATTCCGGATTTATGCAGAAAATCCAAGAAAAGTTTCAAGTAAAGGGCACTTCCGGTACAGATGATTGCAACCATAATGCGCAAGACTCTATACCAATCTTGAATACGGAATTTCAGCAGGGTTTTGAGATTTGCGAGTTACGCACATATATTCGTACCGACATCAAGCCAAAAATAGTCAAAAATGCTCAAAACGGATATATCCATCAGAATCTGGATATTTGAATTTTGTCGGTTTCACAATACTTCCTTGTACTTCCTTGTACTTTGTACAGTTGAGCAAAAATTATGTTGGGACAGATGACATTTCAATATGTCGGTCAGAATAATTCCGTTTGCCGTTTTGAATCATTTAATCATCATTTTCGACGAATCATAAGCTGTCAATTTGGTTACCATGATTACTTCCTTACAATTCAGGTATTCATTTCTAGCTTTGAGTTTGACTTTTTATAATTTTGGAAGTATCTTCTGAGATATTGCTGAGTTTCAAAAATCTTGTTATAGAAAGTATAGTCTACAAAGAATTTGGAATAGCATATTCCACACTCGCGAACCGTGGTCATCGCCTTCGTCTCACATTACAAATTTGTTGCAGAATATATTATTATTATATACTAAGTATTTATATGAATACTACCAATATATTCCAACGAAAAGTATAATATATTTATGTTTTTGTCTTGTTCATGGAACTAGACATAGGGTAATTTGTACTACTCAGTTTGTAATTGATTTATTTCTTCAAACATTTTATTTCAGATATTATTTCGAAGATGATCTACTTATAGTACTTTTCATCTTCCCGGCCTATATATAATATGGAAAGTATTGTAATTGTGTATTTTGGACAGTTCGAGATTTTGATAAATCCTTACGTTTTGGACCCTTACTAAACCAAAAAAACATAATTTAAAGAATAGTCGGTCGATCTGTCTGAAAACACGATAACTGACTAAAATTTTATATTCAATCTTCTCAATAAAAAGCCAGGTTTGAGTTCGTAAATGAGCTTCTTTCAACCAGTGATACCAAAATTTTATTGATGCGTTTATTTTATAGACAGTGGTATTTATCATGAAATGTGAAAAAAAAACCCTATTGATCCCTGAATAATTTGGCGTAGCGCTTACCCAAAACATTCTTTAAAACTAAAAGTGGCTCATTTGTAAATATCAAAATTTGCTTCATTATAAAATTAGTTATATTTTTCTGAAGCAAAGAAATAATTAGAATCAAAATGTGAAATTAGAATTATTTTCATATATATTTTGACATCCCATACAAACGTTCGTCAATTGCTGTTCCAAAATAAGTCATTTGGTTTTATCGTGTTTGGTTTCGAATTGTAGCTCCTGCGGAAATAATCCCAGTAAGGGTGTCAAAAAAAATATTCAAATGATTGTCAATTATTTTCCAGAGTTATTCAAATGATGTCTAGTTTGGTATCAACTTTGAGCTTCCAGTCAGAAATTCTTACGCATTCTTAAGTTATCGTGTTTTCAGACAGACCGACAGACAGATCAACCGACTATTCTTTAAATTAAGTTTTTTTGGTTCAGTAGGGTCCAAAACGTGAGGATTCATCAAAATCTCGAACTGTCAAAAGAAACACGATCACAATACTTTTCATATTATATATGGGCCGGAGAAATAAAAAGTAAACTATATGTGGATTATCTTCGAAATTATATCTGAAATAAAATATATGAAGGAATGAATCAAATACAAACTGAGCAATAGAAATTACCATATGTCCAGTTCCATGAACGAGACAAAAAGATAAGCCTGGAAGTAATCCAAAGTAAATCAATTTCTCGATTGTTGATTGTTTTTTTACAGTTTAACCAGATAATACCAATTTTGGGATCAACTAAAGCAACTGGACATAAAACATATGGCTAGAGTAAAATGGAATAGTAATTTCATGTTTCATGTAACCGTCATCTGTCACTTTGACGACAGCTGTCACTTTGACAACGACAGCTGTCACTTAGAAATACGCATTTAATCAATACGATACTCTGAATTTATGATATAGCTAAGGAACTAGCCATCTAATTTATGGTCGAGGAAGTACTGTGTGGCCACAGCAGATTTTTTATGAATTTACATTGTATAGTTTTACAGAATAAAAATCTTGACAAACGTGATCTATTCATTTTAAACCATTAATATTTGGAATCTCTTCTCTCTAAATGTGATTTTTTACTATCAATATTATATTTATTCACTTGATCATATTTTCAAACTTCCAACGTACATGATTCTATAATATACATTTCAAATATTTACTTCTTCATAAGTGACTCACACAACTACGAAAACAAATACGCTGAGAACAAATCAAGTATTCATGATAATAAGCATAATATATTGATTTTGGGTTTAAAGAAATTATATTTTGTTCTATCTTGAAACTTAATTCATTCGTTTATCATTTACACCTGAATCAAATTCATGAATTTGATTACTTATAATGTTTCAATTATAGGAGTTTCGCTGCACAAAATTATAATCTGGTATTGCAAGTTGAAAGCATGGTTGCCACTTCTTCGGAGTTCGGGTTGTTGAAGCAATGAAAGTTGAATATACAGTTTTAATATACACTTAATTTTAATAGCGAACCTAGCGGAATTATGTCGAACTAAGCTCTCTGGATCACTTTCATATTGAAGTCTTCGAACGTCCATCCAAATTTTTTATTTTGGACTCTTACTCTTGAACTATCACTTTTCTTCATATAGGCACACGTAGAAATGTTTTTATGCTAACTTGTCTAACATATCATCTGAAAACCATTGAGTTTCGATAATTGTACAAATAGTTATTAGAATTTCAAGGGTTTGTCATCCGACGTCCATATACGGGACGCACAATAACACCCGGACGTTCGATGTAATGTAAAACGCCAATACATGGACGCAGGGTTGATAGCGGGATGTATATATATATAAATATAATACGATGTGATTTGGTGTTTGATCATGAATATAATTGAATATATAATCAAGCACAAAATTTCATCGTTCCACAGTCAATCGTTTTGGATTTACCCTAGAGATTCTAAGAATCTGTCAAGTAAAATGCGCTTTCAGCCAAGTCGGTTGCTATGGAAACAGTGGCCATTATTCTTGTACTACAACATTCCTAAATACTGATTTCCAAAATTCTACGACTATCAACAGATCTGAATTTAGGCGCAAAATTGAAAAATAAATTCCTATTGAAGGGCACTTTCAGTTCAGTCTATTGTTATGAAAGTAGTAGGCAATCATTCAGATGCTACAGTTGACTTAAATACCGGATTTTCAATATTCTTCACTTGATCGTTTCGAATTTATGCGAAAAATTCCAAAAGACTGTCAAGTAAAGTGCACTTTCGGCTAAGGGGATCTCAATAAAAATAGGATATGAGCATCTAGACGGTATAATCTTCCTAAATACTGAATTCTAACAATCTACGTTCAATCGTTTTGGATTGATGCGGAGAATTCAAAATATGTTTCGAGTAAAGTGCTCTTCCGGCTGAGTCGATAGCAATCCTAATGCAAGATGTACAACTAGATTTTATAAAAGTGTCTAATACAGAATTCAAATATTTTACGACTGATTGTTTAGAATTTATGCGGAAATTTCAAAACGTCTGTCATATTAAGTGCATTTCCGGCTCAGCCGATTGTTACAAAAATAGAAGATGACCATTAAGATGCTACAGAAATTTTAAATGCTAGATTCCAGTATCCTAAGGCTGATCGTCCTGAATTATTGCAGAAAATTAAAAAAAAGTTTGAGCTAAAGTGCACTTCCGTTTCAGCCGATCACAATCATAATGCAATATATACAATATAATGTTATAAAAGTGCTCAATACAAAATTTCAATATGCTATAGCTGATCATTCTATATTTATGCAAAAAATTCAAGAAAAGTTTCAAGTAAAACGCACTTCTGGCTTGGCCGATTCAAACAAAAATAGCAGATATGCATTCTGATACAACATCAAGTTCAAATACTGAATTTCAACATCCTACAGTTGATCATTCTGGATCTATTGAAAAAATTCGGAAAAAGTTGCAAGTAAAGTGCACTTCTGGTACAGACAATTGGAACCATAATGCGAGGTGCACAACTAAACTTTATATCAGTCTCAAATACAAAATTTCAACATTATACGTTCAACCAGTTTTGAGATTTACGAGTTACGCACGCACGAACGCACGCACGCACGAACATACGTACCGACATCAAGCCAAATATAGTCAAAATGGATTAAGAGCATTCTGTACAGTTTATGCTAGTGGTGCGCTCCGGGGTCGGCATGAGGGGAGACGAGTAGGAGGCGGGACTTATAATAGCGGACCATTTGTAGTATTCAGTTGAACTAAGCTCTCGCAGTGTTATCTACAATCGATGTTTTTTGGCAGCGTACTATTAGTCTATCTACCGAAATACTTATTTGTACAGAGAAATAGGTAAACAATTGTTTTATTGTTTCCGTATGAATAATAAACATGAAATTTTTTCAAATAGGTACTTCAAATCAGACCATACTTACATTTATATTACTTCTGTAAAATAAATAAATGAATATTGTATGTATTCACACATTTCTTTTTGGAAGAGTTCTAAAAATGATTAGTACGGGAATAATTCATTTAAAATAAATATGAAATTGCATATAATTGCGCTAAGATAAAGCAGTTTTATATTTATTTTACATGAATAATTCCTATATTAAATATTTTAAAACTATAACAAATCGGAACTATCTTGAAGATAAATGAAATATCTTTAGAAAGATGCAACAATATATACATTAAAAATCATATAATTTCGCAAAACCCTGGAGAAAGTCTTGTACGTCAAAAATGTGGGTAGTTTAATTGTAAATAAAGTTTGTTTGAAAAATAAACAAATGGTAATATTCACAATAATCGAGTAAAAAAAAAAGAATATATATATATATATATATATATATATATATATATATATATATTATATATGAATTTGGTTACATAATGAATGAATTGGGCTCTCAACTTGCTTATTATATTTATACAATTATACAAAACCATATAATAATTTTAATCAAAATAATTTTTTTACACATGTTTTCTTTTTTTTAGAAGCCTTAACAATATAGTCTGGATCTCTAATTTTCATGTTTCGCGTATAACGCGGATCCACTAACTCTGGAAGCACACAATACAAATAAAATTTTTCTAGTTTAGGCACCATAGTTTCCCAAAACTCTTTGTCCATTTTGATATGCTCAATTTTCATGGGGTTGATATTATGCCCGGTCCATACACCAAATATGCATATATTTCTGCTGGTTATATTTAATTGACCTTGCACTTGGAAATACCAGTTATGTTTTTTGTTTACAACATATTCATCAGAATCCTGCAAATAGTTCCAAAATGTTATTTTTTTCAATTTAATCGCTTCATTAGGATCTAATTTGTAAGAAGAAGACGGACATTTAACTTCAACTAATGTTTTGCTATCTACAATACCATCAGGTGATGCACCTAAATAAGGTAACCTTTCAAAAACAAATAGTCCACAAGGGTTGATTTTGATTTTTTCTTTTTGAGCTAGGCAATCCAATGCTATTTTTTCATTTTCTTTTCCGTGGCATAAAGATGGGATATTCATTAGCTCTGTTTTATATAGCAGTTTCTCTACTAATTTGCTGCAGCTAAAATCAAATTTATTGAGAAAGAATATATTCAAGTAATTTTTAACTTCTGCTGAAGAAATCAATCACTGAAGAAAAATTAATAGCATAATTGGACCTTGACCATTCATTTTCATCTAAGATGTACAAAATTGGAAAAAGTGTAAAAATTTTAAAAATTTAATATTACATGATTGAAAGAAATTGAAGTTAAACTGTTAAAATAACTCTATGTTCGCTTCTTCATACATACAAGAATACAAAAATTATAAATAAAATTACTTACCTAATTCAACAATAGGCTTTTGATTCTATGTCACTTATTGTCTTTTAAAAATCTACTATAATCCGCAAATGGCAAAATCAAACTACACAAAATAAACACACCTCACGCCTCGCACTACCAATTCACTATAACTCCAGAAAATTTCCAATCGTACTATTTTTCTGTTTATGGGAAGGACTTTTCTTCCCAATAACTGACTCACAATTTCAATGACACGGTTACAACTGCAAACTATGTCTGGTCTACTGTAATACAGTGATGTTAGAAAGATTGGCGCTAGAGAGCAGTATAGTACAGCCATGAAAAATGAACTTTTGGACCTGATTCCCTATACAAATATTTACTGTATTATTGTATGGATATGATTAATTTTTCCAAAAGTTGTTCATAAAGGTTCAATGAAGGTTTCCTATGTTTTAGATTTTGCATATTTTGCTTCAGATCCTTTCAAAATGAGATTTAAAAAGGTTCAATTTAGTGACAATTTGTTACCATTTTCTGAGGAAGATAGATAAATAATTGAAAAAATTGCACATGAGAAACATAGCTTGATCTTTTATCTTTCCATATTTCTTGATTTCATAACAAAAATATATACCAATTGACCCGTAGTTGTATAGGCGCAAAGCGCTTTTTGGACGTAAATTTTAGCTGTACAGAATGCTCTTAAGGGATGCTCAAAACGGATATTTGCATCAAAATCTCGATAGGTGAATTTTATCGGTTTCACAATACTTATTTGTTACTTTGTACAAGTGAGTAGAAAACACATACCTTAATAGTAATAGTAGTAAAAATAATTCACATTGTCAACATAACAGAATATAATACCTGAAGAAAAATAATTGAGTGTCAGTCAAAAGAACAAAAAACCATTATTAAATTTCATCGAACAACAACTCACATCTCGAATCGACCAATTGACACACCAACCTGCGAACAAATTTATATTAGCTGAAAAAGATACAAAATACTCAAAATTACCTTTCTCAATCGTTCTCAATTGCAAAATTAGACATCTTTTCAATGAGCAACACTTTACAATTATTCTAATATCCACTCCTGTCAAAAACATCCACTCCAGCCTCAAGGGCAAGTTTGATATCAGTAACATGACGAATGTCATTTATAAAATCAATTGTCATGTTGTCCAAAATCATATGTAGATCAGACTAAACAGGTTTTGAAACAAAGGGTCAAACAACACTCTTATAATTGCAAATTAATCAATACATCTCACATTGCCTTTGAAGACCACCACATGACCACTGGCCACGAATTTGATTTTGACAATTATTCGGTGATTCAAACTGAACAAAACTACTCCAGACGTCTAATATCAGAAACATTACATATTAACATAGATAAAGATGAACATGTCAACTAACAAACGGATTTTTATGGTATTACTGTTATTTGTTATCCCTTATTTGAAAATTTCACTAACTGATACATAATGGTTTCTTGTTCGTTTGAATTCCCGTGATAGGTCTCAGTCTTGAGATTTCTTTCAACTAACACTCAATTTTTTTTTTTAATTCAAGTATTATATTCTATTTTGTTAACAATGTTAATTATTATCACTATTGAAGTATGTGTTTTTTCTAAATGTTGTTCAGATAACTCTTTGTATATTTTGTTTTAGATTTCGCACGTTGTTGTATTTCAGCTAATGATTGCGACCACTTCTCTTGGCGACGAGAAGTCCAATGTTTTTTAAAAAAATATATTCAAGTTATTTCAATGATTATTGACCCCTTCGCCATGATTCTCACCATATAACTCAGGGTCATCACAACAATTTATGAATCATTTCAAAAAAGAAAAAGCCGGCATCAGAGATAAACATTCTACTAGAAGACCTGGCTCCATATAGTTTCAAGAAACTCATTAAATTAGTCTAAAACATATAGCAGAGATTATAAATGATTCATACGAACGTATCGCCTACATTATCTACTTTGAATTGGGTATTAACAGAATATCAGATGAACAGATTCCTATAAATGTCCACAGTATAGTATTCCAATCAATTCTAATGAAGAGAGCATGCGATGTTGGATAATGTATTTAATAGGGAATATGCATGAAATTTAAATTTGGTTCAAATATTTTTTTTCCGAATTTATATTTGAATTTTGTATTGAACCATCATTTTGATTTCCAATATCTTCTTAATTACTCAAAATTAATAAATAAAAATGCAAATTGAACGCAGGAAATTCAAAGTTCCAAAACGCAGCACCATTGGTTAAAACGAAATGTGACGTCAGATACTACTAATACTGCTTACATTTGTGTGGCATTGCACGCTTTTGATTAGAAAATATAGTAATAACGTGTTTGATGTGAACCCATTTATTATTTGAGTTTAATTTTAGCATTCTAGTGAGATTATAAATCAAGAATTCATGATGTCGTTCTATTTTCTTTCAAATCCAAATTTTACTTCCGCTGAAGTAAAAAGAGTGAACACTGCGAAGTAATTATTCAATAATAACACATTATGTACGTTATTTTGATAAATACAATCCGAAATATGATAAGCAGTAAACGAAGCTGCATACATACACTCAATTTTATTGCTAAAACTAATTACATTTAGAGTACGTTCCACTTAATGACCGCAACGCTCACGCTCACGATCGCGGTTTTTGCTGTTCCACTAACTCATGGTCGATGTGGCTGGTGCTTCAAGTGGAACGATGCGAGTGTCTGTTAAATGTCAAATAAACTGACAATTTTTGGTTAGAATCGAAAACTAAATCATAAATAAGATTAAACTAACCTGTAGCAAAAAGGATATACGAACGGAATAAATCAAATATGCCTGTGTAAATTAATCGCTCTTGAATAATAAATGATGATAATGAGAGACCATGAAATCATCTGTTATATGACAAATGTAAAATCTTGAATCAATTGACATAGCTTGGAATCGAAAGTACGAATTGGAAAGGCATCTTCTTATTTAATTTGAACTTCTTGGCGATTTATTCAAAAATGAACACAACGACCGCTTCGACCCACCTTTGAATCGCGAGCGTAGGGAGCTTGAAGTAGTCGAGATCAATGACGTCATCTATGACGTATTTATCATGAATGTCAAGACCGCGATCGTCTTGTGGAACAATTATTGAGGGGACATGAGCGTTGCGGCAATCCAATGGAACGTACCCATAATGTTTTTCATGATCTGTCAAGTTTATTATGACACTTCATCTCTTCTGATAACCTTACATCATTTCTTACGTATTTTAAAACCTGTCTGGTTTGGAAAGAAGACTTTATCAGGTACATTTCTGATAGTATTTTGCATTCAGGCACAATGCAATACTTATAAACTGACTTTTGACCTTTTTTAATGCTGAAATAAGTTGAGAACGAAAACACTTGTAGTAAACAATGGACTGTAGTGTCACTGGACATGTTATTTGACGTCGTCCATAGAGCGCGCGAAAATGGCGGCGTTTAAACAGCTCAAAATTATTCTCAATTTTAAATATTTTTTTAAACTTGATTACAGCACTTTTAAACATAATTTATATTTTTTTACTGTTATAATGATGTAATCAGTGAATTAAAAATATTCATGAATATTCCCTATTGTTTCATAAAATACGATTGATTGTTGAATGTTCTTCCACTTACCAAACTATTGCATCTATCGGACTATCTATATGATCATATCCACTGATGCGTTCCAAAAGACATCAAAGTGGGAGTACAGTTGCTCAAAATATTATATACTCATATCTCAATAACATTTTTTCCCATGCAATAACTGATATGTATTGCAAATACTATGTGTGGTAATATTTATATATACATAAAATATCATACTGACCTATGCATGTTGGCTTGGCAATAATGTTATTCACTTTTCATGAAATAATGTAGTATATTTTTCAGTTGATTAAAGAATTATCAGTTTACAAAGTCATAACGTGTGTATTTATTACATTTTAATCAACTGGTTAAGATTCTTCGAACAACGCTCATAAACGTAAAATGGAACGATTGTTAAAACCAGATAGATTTGAAGTGGACCCCACGTGTGCAAATGCTGAAGGAAAATGGAAGCATTGGAAAATTACATTCACCAATTTTTTGAATGGGATCTTTGGATTAACAGATGCGGATAAACTGCCACTTTTGTGCAATCATGTATCTTCTGAAGTGTATCAGTATATCAATGACTCTGCAAGTTATGCCGATGCTCTTGGGACACTAGACTCTTTGTACATATAGAAACGAAATGAAATTTTTGCAAGACATTGCTTAACATCTAGAAATCAGCAAATGGACGAATCTGTTAGCGAATATTTACAAGTACTCAAGCAACTGAGCAAGGACTGCAATTCTAGAACTGTTTCTGCTGAGGAATACAAAAATGAATACATCAGAGATGTTTTTATAAGTGGTTTGCGGTGCACTCGTATTCGTCAAAGATTACTAGAGAATCTATCAATTACGTTAGACGCAGTTTTTGAACAGGCTAGAACTTTAGAATCAGCGGAATTGCATTCAGCGTCCTATATCACAACAGAAATTACTACTCCTACAGCGGCTATTGATCGTAAAGCAGATCGAATAGAAAAAACAATCCTTACGACAACAGCTGCTACTTCGCCCAAGTCAAAGAAATGTTATTCTTGCGGAAATGACTGTCATTCTAGATCCTTGTGTCCAGCCAAGGATGCTTATTGCAGGAAATGCGGAAAAAAAGGACACTATCAGCGTGTTTGCAAATCTTGATCAGAGAGAAACACCACAAATTTAAGTGCATCAACTGGTACCTTAGCTTTAGTTTCAGGCGCCACACACTGTCTCCAGAAATCTGTAACAAAAGCAAAGGTAAATGAAATTGAACTTGATGCTTTGATCGATACCGGAAGTTCTCTGAGTTTTATAAACCAGACTCATGTAGGTAAGTGCCATATTCAAGTTAAACCATATTTCGGGAAAATATCAATGGCTAATTCTTCCATGATCTCCGATATTGTCGGTCGTTGTGGAGTAAATTTGAAAATTAAAAACTTTGTCTATAATAATGTTGAATTATTGATCATGAAAGATCTTTGCACAGATGTGCTAATTGGTCATGACATATTGGCAGTTCATTCTTCTGTGGAAATAGGGTTCAATGGTGATAGACCACCTCTTGCTATTTGTTCCATAGCTGTGGCATATATACCTCCTGTCTCATTGTTTGCAAACTTAACTCCAGATTGTAGGCCTGTAACCACAAAGTCAAGACGTCATACTGATGAGGATAATCGTTTTATGACCACAGAAATACAGAAATTATTAAAGGAAGGTGTAATTGAGCCAAGTAATTCACCTTGGCGCGCCCAGGCTTTTGTTATTAAAGGAATCAATCACAGATCTCGAATGGTTATGGATTATTTTCAAACTATTAATAAATTCACCATGTTAGACGCATATCCTCTGCCAAAAATTGAGGAAGTAATTTCCAAAGTAGCTAAAAATAGGATATTTAGCACGATAGACCTCAAAAGTGCTTATCATCAGTTACCTATTCAGACATCAGAAAAACATTACACTGCATTTGAGGCTTACGGTAAATTATACCAATTTTTACGTGTTCCATTTGGTGTCACGAATGGCGTGGCTTGTTTTCAGAGAGTCATTGATAAAATAATACAAGATGAGGGTTTGAAAGGCACATATTCATATCTTGATGATGTCACAATCTGTGGGAGGGATCAAACTGAGCATGACCACAATCTAGAAAAGTTTATGGCCGTTGTAAAAAAGTACAACTTGACACTAAATGAAGATAAATGTATTTTTTCAACTAGAACTGTGCAGTTGCTAGGGTATACAATTGAAAATAAAACTATCAAACCTGATTCTGAGCGTCTTAAGCCCTTAATAGAGCTACCCATTCCCAAGAACACAGCATCCTTACAACGTGCCCTGGGCATGTTTGCCCACTACTGTAGATGGATCCCCAACTTTTCAGAAAAGATACGTCCTCTGTTGGCAAAAAAGCAGTTCCTCTTACCGCAAGAAGCTGTTCTAGCATTTAATTCTTTGAAAACTGATGTAGCTAATGCTACGTTGGCAGCTATAGCAGACAATTTACCGTTCCGAGTAGAAACTGATGCATCTGACTTTCCTATAAGTGCAACACTGAGTCAAGCTGGACGTTCCATTTAATTTTTCTCTAGAACACTAAATAACTCAGAACAGAAGCATTCATCCATTGAAAAGGAAGCTTATGCAATTGTGGAATCCTTACGTCATTGGCGACACTACCTTGTTGGCCGGCATTTTGAAATTTTCACGGATCAACAGTCTGTCTCATTCATGTTTGATCAGAATCATAACAGTAAAATTAAAAATGAAAAAATAATGCGCTGGAGATTAGAACTAACTTGTTTTAAATTCGACATTATTTATCGTCCTGGGAATAAAAATACAATAGCAGACACATTATCAAGAATAACGGCTGCTGCTGGCACAACAGTTGATCTCAATGATTTGCACTGTGCTCTGTGTCATCCAGGGATTACCCGTATGTATCACTGGATACGTTGTAAAAATCTCCCTTTCTCTTTGGGCGACGTGAAGAAAGTCACTAACTCCTGTACAGTTTGTCTAGAATTAAAATCAAGATATGTAAAGAATCAGGGAGTTTTGATCAAGGCAACCTCACCGTTTGAAAGGCTGAATATCGATTTTAAAGGTCCATTGCCTACTACTTCCAGAAATCGTTATCTCTTAACTATAGTTGATGAGTTTACTAAATTTTCATTCGCCATACCCTGCAGTGATACTTCTGCTCCTACTGTAATAATTCACTTAGAGAACATTTTTTCTATATTTGGGATGCCCGCGTATATACACTCTGATAGAGGGCCTGCTTTCATGTCAAGAGAACTGAAAATTTTCTTAAATTCTCAAGGAATTGCTACTAGCCGAACCACTCCATATAATGCTCAAGGAAATGGACAAGTGGAACGGTACAACGGCATCATTTGGAAGACCATTCTCCTTGCATTAAGGTCTAATGGAATGCGGACTGAACAGTGAGAATTAGTATTGCAACCTGCCTTACATTCCATACGTTCCCTGCTGTGCACTGCTACAAATACTAGTCCTCACGAACGAATGTTCTCACATTCTAGAAGGTCATACAATGGCTGTACTACTCCCACCTGGCTAACTCATCCTGGCCCGGTACTTATGAAGAACCATGTACGTAACCGCAAATATTAACCTTTAGTTCAAGTAGTCGATCTAATTGAAGCTAATCCCAATTATGCGTACGTGAGACTTCCAGATGGACGAGAAACAACTGTTTCAACGCGTCATCTTGCTCCTAAAGAGAATTTTCAGGTACATGATGAAGATGGCGAAGAAGGTATTTCATCTGAACAAGATTTAGAACCGACAAAAGACTCAGTAGTCCTACCTGAAGATACCGTGGATGCAGAAGGGCCACACAACAGTATGTCACACCGCCCTGCTCGTCTCCGACGACCTCCTCCTTACTTAAAGGATCACGTAAGAAACTAAAAACAGACGGGGGTGAATGTGGTAATATTTATATATACATAAAATATCATACTGACCTATGCATGTTGGCTTGGCAATAATGTTATTTACTTTTCATAAAATAATGTAGTATATTTTCCAGTTGATTAAAGAATTATCAGTTCACAGAGTCATAACGTGTGTATTTATTACACTATGGTTGCTTTTATTATAGAAATTATTGTGAATATACCTTATTCATTATTTTCAGTTTCATTCTCACAATTATTGAACACACTTCACGCGATGAATATGAATTATCAATTGATAGCCATCCTCATATTGATAGAAACATTTGTCCCACATCAATTCATTGTGAGCCGGTTACTATTAGAAATTAATAGTATTTATTATTTCAAAAGCACATCCAATGTCTTGTCAGTGTCAAACAATGATGGATTTAAGAATTATTTGAGAAAGTTGAGAAGAGGTTTTGAACGGAACTTTGTACTGAAGACGTGTGAAAGTTAAAAGTTGCTAAAGAAAAGCAGCCGCTCGCCCTTCGAACGACGTAACTAGTCTTCTTCTTTCGTTTCTCATGTATCATTTTCCACACTTATAGATCAAATTATTTTTATATAATACGAATTTGTTGTCAGATTTGTCAAAGACATTTTTAGCGCATTTTTATAAGAAAAAAAAAACGCTATTATATGCACTTTGGCTGTCTGGCTGGCTGGCGTGAGCTTGAGATCTCAGTAACTTCAACACTCACAGACTTGAAACAGTCACCAAATGAAAGTTGCTGCTTTGCAGATTTGCACAAACTGCTAGATTTTCTCATTCATACACCCAGTTTTGAGTGAAAATTGAAATAAAAATTCAAAAGGTAATTACTGCTGATCTATGCATAATTGAAATATGAAAATTACTGCACAGAATGAGCAACATTTCAGTTATTGAGTCTTATGCCCTGAACTTCGAGCCGATATGGGTTACTACCCATTTTATGGTAGAAATTATTTATTTCAATATCTCGCGAGTTACACAAGATATTGACATGTGGTTTCCGATGTTAATAGAATCAGAATAAGTTCAAATTTTGTTTTTACGATCAATTTAGGCCAGTACATGACTGCCCGTTACTCATTTTCTTGAATCTGTAGCTTTGGAGGTAATTTTCAAGGATTTTATTCATAAATCTTTGAAAAAGATCAAATTATTTTTTTAATGTACAGCACATGACCCCCCATCAATTAATAACTGAGCAATGAAGATTAAAAAGTGTTTTTCAGTTTGTATGTGCACAAATTATATACCTATCGAATATTCAACTTGAAGCTGGTACTAAATAAAAGCTGCTGTTTTGTAGGTTCGCCCAAACTGCTTCATTTCAAGTTTAGTAATTGTGGGAGATGGTAATTTGCAAAATCTCTGTAGTGACAAGCATTTATGAGCTGTCAAAAATGCGCTTCCATCATTAAGATGATTCTTCAATTTTTTCTACCTGTTAATAGTTTTGGCAATCACTGTATCACTATTTGTATACGCATAATTCATTCATCTCTTACTTCCTTATCCCTGTGCAGTGATTGTCACTTCATTTCACTGAATATTGAATATTTTGGATGGACCATCAAGATATTCGAATTCCTAGAGCAAGTTTCCATATTTTGAGCCAACTAGGATAGAACATCTACAATCTGAGAATTTTTTCCGCTAGAAATCAAACCAAATCTTGCTTGTCATACACCTCTTGTATCTTGCTAAACCCACAATAGCGTATCAGCAGCACATGAATTGCAAAAATCGAGCACAATTATCAGGATTTACCCCTAAGTGATGAAGTTTCATGTCATTTAACTCAGTTAAATTTCACATATTAGATTATCGTTTCGTTGCATTGAACTCTGGACTGCCGTTTCCACTGTGAATCGTTCGTAATTTTCATGTGGCGCATGCTAACAAGTTTTCAGTTCCACAGCAATTTAGATCAGTATTCGCCTGTCGGCGCGTGGATTCAGTCGAATAGTCAAAATAGTTTGAATTTAAAGTTCAATTGCCCAAGATTAATTTCTCCTCTTGCTAAGAATTCAATTTCCATCAGACCTGATTTTGAACAGTGGAAGATAGATGGAATGGAATTCAGTCAAGTTGGAATTTAACGCAGGCACAATGAACTTCGTATAAATTCAAACTAATAACAATAAATGTATTATTTATTCGTTGTTCTCTATGTACATCCATTTTCCAACCTGCAATTTCAATAGTGACTGTAAGCAAATGAATCTCCATATAGGATAATAGTTGTCAACCGGACGATGATTGCGTACAGATAATTTTTTCTAAATCTTGTCGTTCACTTTATATTTCGATTTAACAGATATTGAAATAGTAGTGTTGAATATTGGCTTATCGAATATTACATCAGCTGTCTTTTTAAGAATGAGTTTTAAATATTCTCTTGAAATTTCAGCTTTGCCGAAAGAACGTTATAAATGGCGATCATCATGACAACTTCACTATGGTCTATCACGTATTGAGGATTCATGAAATAGTCTGCCAATTTGAGTATATATACATTTGAATATAACATATTTCAATGTACATATTAATTGCCGGATTTATCTAATCATAGTAAAATTTCAGCTTTGATTTTTCGTAACTTCTTCACCTGACATTTCCAAAAAAAAATCTGAAGTGAACATCACGGGACTTACTTGTACATCATTGGATATATATATATATATATATATATATATATATATATATATATATATATATATATATATATATATATATATATATATATATATATATATATATAGATAATACGATGTGATTTTGTGTTTGATTCTATATATATATATCATTGGATATATATAATCAAACACAAAATCTCATCGTTCCACAGTTAATCGTTCTGGATTAACCCAAGAGATTCTTAGAATCTGTCAAGTAGAATGCGCTTTCAGCCATGTCGGTTGCTATGGAAACAGTAGGCCATTATTCTGATCAGAATTTATGCGCAAAATTGCGAAATAAATTCCTACTGAAGGGCACTTTTGGTTCAGTCTATTGTCATGAAAGTAGTAGACTATCATTCAGATGCTACAGCTGACTTAAATACCAAATTTTAATATTCTACACCTGATCGTTTCAAATTTATGCGAAAAATTCCAAAAGACTGTCAAGTAAAATGCACTTCCGGCTCGGTGGATCTCAATAAAAATAGGATATGAGCATCTAGACGGTAAATTTTCCTGAATACTGAATTCTGACAATCTACGTTCAATCGTTTTGGATTGATGCGGAAAGTTCAAAATATGTTTCGAGTAAAGTGCTCTTCCGGCTGAGTCGATAATGCAAGATGTACAACTAGATTTTATAAAAGTGTCTAATACAGAATTCAAATATTCTACAACTGATTGTTTAGAATTCATGCGAAAAATTCAAAGAGTCTGTCATATAAAGTGCACTTCCGGCTCAGCCGATTGTTACAAAAATAGAAGATAACCATTGAGATGCTACAGCAATTTTAAATGCTGAATTCCAGTATCCTACATCTAATCATTCTGGATTTATGCGGAAAATTAGAAAAAAGTCTCAAATAAAGTGCACTTTCGATTCAGCAGATCGCAATCATAATGCAAGATGTACAATAAGATGTTATAGAAGTTCTTTATACGGAATTTCAATATGCAATGGCGGATCATTCTATATTCATGCCAAAAATTCAAAGAGTCTGTCATATAAAGTGCACTTCTGGCCTGGCCGATTCTTAAAAAATTGCAGATGACCATTCTGATGCAATATTAAACTCAAATACTGAATTTCAACATCTTACGGTTGATCATTCAGGATTTATCAGAGAAATTCGAAAAAAGTTGCAAGTAAAGTGCACTTCTGGTACAGACGATTGGAACCATGATGCGAGGTGCACAACTAGACTCTATACCAGTCTTAAGGTGAAACATCACCCGGAAATACTAGCTATCTCTGTCTAGTTTATCTTGTTTTGGAGTAAGTGAGGCTTATGGAAGATCAGTGATGACGGCGAGATACAAAAGAATTCAAATTTGACATTTCAGAAGAAAGACATTTATAGAGAAATTTACTGAAATTAATGCTCGCATTCAAAATCATTTTTCAAAGACATAAGTTTTAATGAAATCATTCATAATGAGAATATGAAATTATGATATAAAAATGTCCTAAAATTCACGCAAGAACTAATTTCTATAGTAACATGTTTTAAATAAAAAATTATGATTTTTTTCTTGAATCATAAAGGATAAGGTAAAGTAAAGGGTTATCTAATTTTGATAGAAAACTGGTTTTAAATTGAAAATTATGAATTTTTTATTGAACCGTAAAGTATACAGTACAAGGATTATGTATGGCATATTATATAGAGCAAATGATCTCCACGACTTTGTTGGCACATACAGACTCCTGATTATCATGTCGCCTTAGTGAGCACCATTAAATGTTTTTGCCTGATGGTCAGTTATTACTTCAAAGAAGAATTGCTCGATGCTACCTTCAGTCCAAAATGTGCAACTGTAACACATTTTACATTTCCATAGTTGTGTATTGCTACTTGCTCATGACTCTTACCCCATTCCGTAGCACTAGTAGATAGATTTCGAACATATAGTATGTTTTCTACTAGGGGCCCGGCAGGCAGTTTTCGCTTACAGACTAGACCAAAATTTGAAGCTGTTAGTCTATGTTTTCTTTAAAGTATTTACCCTTGATGTATTCACTAAGAAATTAATACTTGTAGTTTATTTGAAGGTGAATATCTTGAGCCTTAGAGCAATGCAGATTCGGATCAAGTATTATTATTTGTAGAATGACAGATCCCAATAATAATTGATGGACATAAATAGAATATTTTGTCGCTTTCTTGAGAAATATGATATTGATAACTTGAAATTCTCATCTGGACACTTCCAGCTATAGTACTATTTAGAAATCTAGAAGAGATGAGTTTTACAAAATTAGATTTGAAGATTGATTTTCAATGTATTTATCCAATGAACTTACTGTAACATTGTAAGTCAGATTTGTCAAATATCCTAGAATCGGAACCATTTTTCTTACTAGTGTGACAAGATCGGTAAAACTACACACACAGCCAGAAGCAGATATTCAAAAAGATTTTTGTCACTAAAATCAGTCATAGGCTATTTATTCTCTAATGAATAAATACATGATAAAATTAATCTTTGACACTTGTCATGTAGTACAAAATTTGGATTTTAGATAGCGCCTTAGAACAAATCAACTAGTAAAAAGACATATTCACACTACTGAAATAAATAGAACAGAAATTGAAGAATATTTTCCTAAATTATTATTTTGAAATATACAGCCACTGAAACTCTGGAAAATATTTTGAAAAATTGCTCATAATTTTTAGATACAATAAATATATTTTTTTTTGCTCATTTGACGTTTCTTCATAACAAAATCTATGATTTGAACAAAAAAAAATTAATATCTCAAAAACTAGGAATCTCACGACTTTCAAAAAAATATATTATCTCCAAGAAATAATTGGCCATGGAATATAATTACTTTTGTCTTAATTAACCTTGCAGGGAATAAAAAAGTGTGAATGGACATCAGAGAAGTACCCAAAATATCGAGAATTCTGAGCCCAAAATCCAGTGACCGATGTCAAAAAAAAAGAATTATTCAAATATATATAATTTTTGAATACAAGACTTTGATTTTCCTCCAATTTTCAATACCTTTAGAAGTGCACAGAAAGGGTTATATACGGAATAATAATTAATAAAAATCGATAATTTTTGCACAGCACTCTGAAGAATAATGTCATCTATAAGTCTACCAAATTTTGTCCCAAAAAACTGGATAATCTCTGAGAAATCAATATTTTCAGCACTAATTATTTTTTTTCTCAAAATTGTCAGGTTCAATATTCGTGAAAATTTTTATATGATAACTGCAAGTATAGCGCCTAGTATATATATTTTTTCCAGATAAGTTGTTATCAAAGTCTCTGAGATATAGGATTTGCATGCTAATTTTATACGTTAGCACTAATTTTATACGGATTTATTGCAGACATTTGACAAATTATCTAATTTTTAATATACACGCCACTAAAAACTTTGTTAAATTATTATAAGAAAGTATTTATCAAACATATTGCTACAAGATTCATCAATTCAAATTTCGCGCTAAAATAGTACTTCCGAGTGATGTTTCACCTTAAATACAAAATTTTAACATTATACGTTCAACCAGTTTTGAGATTCACGAGTTACGCACGAACGCACGCACACAGGAACATACGTACCGACATCAAGCCAAAAATAGTCAAAATGGATTCAGTGATGCTCAAAACGGATATATCCATCAAAATCTCGATAGGTGAATTTTTTTCGATTCCACTATACTTACTTGTTACTTTGTACAAGTAAGTTAAAATTAATAATTGTTCGGATCAGCGGGGCGCCTGAATTTATCACGTTGTGAGAAAAGGAAACGCGGAGGTCGGATCGACTACTAGCTCTATTAATATCAGTGAACTATTTCGAAGGCATGATAGATAAGTTCTCAGGGTTTAAATTTGTTTGCTGAAACATTGTCCCACTGCAAACTGACACAGAGCTTTGAAAACTATTAAAAATAAATATCCCAAGGGATGATTCACTGTTATATTGCATAAGTGCCAAATTCTTTAGCTGCACATCTGACACTTGGAGAGTGTGCTGCCGTTTCATTTCATGGAAAGAATGAGTTGCGTAAAGTATTCAGCTGAAAAATCATGAGTCCTTCAATTAAAGCCAAGTACGAGGTATGGACTCGGTTTTTGTAATTATTCAGATAAATATAAAAGCTTTAAGACTATTGAGCAGCTACCAACTAATCAAGGAGGCACAAACAGAATCGAGAATTTGTATTCTGCTATAATTGGAGTATTTTATTCTAATATTTTTGTATCGACCAGCAACGTAGAAATTCGGGTCATTCCGGATTTGCGAACGTGCGATATCAAGACGCTCATAATATTTCCTTCACTATATTGAACATGTGATATTTTCATTAGATGGATATCAAGTTTGTTGGCAATTAAGTTCTTCTTAATCTACTCTGATAACGATCGATCGGCTTGATTATATATATATATATATATATATATATATATATATATATATATATATATATATATATATATATATATATATATATATATATATTCTGAATGTAAATCTAGTTGGCGAATCCGTAATAAACAAGAATTTTTCAAAAATTAATTTACTTATATATATATATATATATACATGCAAAACGGATAGATATACGTGTAAAGCCACTGTCAGCACGTAACTAAATGTAGAAAACAACACCCATTTTTTTAACTGATATTTCTTCAATGTGGAATTGACCACCTCAATACAATTGAACAAATATAACAAGGGTTTGACACTTGGAAATAGGAATTGTCAACTCCGTCTGACAAAATAATCTTTGTTTGACAGGGTTGAACATTGCGATTTTCCTTGCTCCTACGCTTCATCTTAGGCTCTTAAATGCAAGAATTTTTATGTCAAATTAAGAGAAGAGAAAATTGCCACTTAATTTTTTAGAGTAATAAAGTATCAGCGAAAAATTTTTCCACTTGTAGAGATAAATTACATTTAACCGATGCGTTCCAGATATATCACAAAAATCTTTGTGTAATCGTAGAGTCAGGAAGCACGGATATATGGAAGGCAACAGAACGAATAACATGTGGGACCGAAAAAATATCAAAAATGAAAATCGGACATACTTGTTACAGAACAGATAGAGAAAAATATGCAGTTCTCTCAACCCACTTTGAAGAAATGTTTCAACCTACGAAACGAAACTCAATAATATGTACATAATATTGTTATTGAAAACACGCATAATATTGGAAGCATAACAACAGATTGAATTGATTTATTGATTAGAAGCTCACTTCAAAAAGAAGTGCCAGGATATAATCTTATCTCCAACATAGTGCTAAAACATGGAACTCAAAAAACAATAGTCTGCCATTCCAAAATATTCCACATCTGTCTCAAAAAAAAAAAAAAAATCTCAAAGACTTGGGAACATGCCCAAATCATGATACCATAACCTAACAAGGATCAGAAGTTTTGTTCAGATTTTGCAGAAAACATGTAGAAGTTAGAAGTTTTATTGATAACTTCGCCTGTAAGTAAAAAAAAAAATTACCCACTAAAATATTGCTGTTGATTGAAAACAGTGAGAGTACAAATACAAAATAAGTCTATAGGTAGTCTGAAGCTGCGTTTCTATTTGAAGAGTGCCATATCGGCTAAGCAACTAGTTATGTCACAGAATCAAAATATAGAATGATATCACGATTTACTGCGAAGATTCACTGTTTCTGGTAAGAGATTTTCTTGGTAAGCATACTACGACATAGCAGCTATTACAATTTTTGATGTGAAATTTGATGTGGTGAGCCTTATTTCATGTTGATTGAGCCTGGATCAGATTATATCGATTCATATTCATTTATAGCAGAAGGTACAATAAAATACAGCTACAGTCAGATACAGACCAAATAGAATCTTACAGAGAGTATACAGCAGAAAAGCCTTAGAAACGCTCATTCAGAAATTCGTCAACATTGTAATAAGATTTCGTGGTAATATATCTGCTCTGTCTTCTTAAATACTTGTTGTCTACATATACTTACATTGATTATGATATAATATTGATTTATTATATCACGGATCCTCACCGTAAGTACTAATATACACCCGCAATGTTCAACAGCATTGTCGATTATATTCAACTTACAGGTGTAGAAATAGTATATTATGTAACGAGGAACTTAAGTGCTTGAATAAATCCCAAGGATGAAGTTTATTGCACGGGACGAAGTCGAGGGAAATACCCATCTAAAAGATTGAAGGCACTTGAGTCATGTGTTATCTAATAATCTTACAATTCTGACAACAACAAACTTGATTCAAAAATGTGGAGTAAATTCACCATAGTAACAGGGCTGGTACAACAGTTGTTAGATAAATAAGCTTGCTTTCAAAAAGATAAGTGAGAAATTTGATATGGATAAGGCTGCGGGAGTGGTAACTGTAGAATTATTTTCCCAAAAATCTAGAAAATTTACGAACAATAATACGATGTATTTGTAAAATTGTGTTAACTGCGATAGTGCTAATATGAATCATCAATAATGAAGATTTGAATTCTAATGGAAAAACTGAATTTGACATTTAGGTTGGTACTTTGATTATTCAATTGTCATGAAAAAAAATTATTTCATATAAAAAGTATATTATATTAAAAAGTTTATTTTATTCTAGTCCCTTGAGATTTTTGATCATTTTAGATCCTCAGGGACTAAAGTCAAACTTTAGTCTTTCACGCTCGGGAGTGCGAAAAAGATATAATATTCTTTTTTCTAATACGAGAACAATCAGGATCCAACTTTGTTCTATTCCAGTATCTAATATCAATGATCAGTTGACTTCTTACTGTCTAAGCATCTATACCTGTTATAGATTGGTCTGAGATCTGTAGAACATTTAACGCTCCTCTATTGTAATATTTGGTAAAACTTAAGAGTGTACTTGCAATGACAACTGATAAGTATTGGATTAGTTATAGGATCAATTCAACAATTCAACATTTGATAAAGATAGCGTATATAATAGAATTGGCCAAAAATGATGACAATTTTTTTTTTCAAGTTACCGTGAAAATATCGTTCAAGGTGATGGAGAAATAATTTTTGTAAAGTTTGAATTCTTAATAATCATATTAGGAAGTGCCTCTTCGTGATTTTTGAATCTCCATTTCAATAACAAGATCAAAAAAAATTCTAAATTTGGAATTTTATTGCGTTCTCACAGATTAGCGTGTTGTAAGAATCAATACATTTTTTTTAGGAAATTGTAAGATCTCCAAAATCGGTTCAGTATGATTTTTCGCTGGGTTGACTCGTTTAAGAAATATTCAAGGTTAGAGTTCAACCTGAAACGGTAGAAAATGTCCCACAATTTTTCCAAATTTCATCACGATTATTATTATTTCGTGTGTATTTTGAAGTTTTACTATCGAACACCTCGCGGAAAATATGATGTTCTATGATTTTCAGCCATTATTTCGTGACAAAATTTGAAAAAATATATAGATCATCATATACCATTTTAAATTGAACTTGAGCCTTAAATAATTTTCAAACGAGTTGACTTAGCGAAAAATCATGTCGGCCATTTTTTGGAGATCGTTCAATTTTCCACAAGAATATGTATTGAATTCTACAACACGCTAATTCGCTGCAAAGCGATAAAATTTCAAACTAAAAATTAATTCTTCTCGTGTTATTAAAATGGTAAATCAGAGAGGCATCTCTAAATATTATTATTAGAAATTCAAGCTTCACCAGAAATTGTTCCCCATCATTCAGAACGATAACTGAAGAAAAAAAATGTTACTGTTCTTGGCCCACCCTAATATATAATATTGTCAAGTACCTATGATGGAGTGAGCCTACTTTATATTAGTGCTCCGTATTTATGTTCGACTATCAGTAAGAATTTAGAGGTCAGTATTCATGAAGAAGTGAGCGTACGAAATATGATTGTTCAGTATCTAAGTGACCGCATGTAATATTTGAATGGAAGCATTGTATTAATGATTGAAAATCTATATGTATCAAGAAGTCAATATTAATATTAATGTGAGCGTACGTTATATGAATGTTCAATACACATAATTAAATGAGAGTACGTTATATTCCTGTTACGCATTCATTGGTAAATTTCTGTATGTGTGCAGAGATTATTATTCATAAGAAGTGAATGTACGTGACATCAGTGTCCAGTATTCAAAATGAAATGACATTATAATTGAATATCTGGACGTATTCATAGATTGATATTCATAATATAGCTAACGTATAAGTGTACATAATATTCGCACACTTGGAATAAGATTTTTCAAATTGCGTTGGCAAATTCCATTTCATTTCTGTGAATAATACTCAGTCAATAGGATCTTCTGCTCATCTCCAAAAGTATGATATTAGTCTCCCATATAAAGTACTCCATGGCGGTATGTCAATTGTATCCAATAGAAGCTCAGTGGTGAAAAACATACGCATATATTTGTTTCTATTTTTCTATGGAAAACAATTCTTTTTTAGAATTATTCATTTTTTGAATGTTCCATAGCACAGCACTTCACATATTTCGCAGTTTTTGTGTGAAATTTTTATTTATGTGATTTCTTCTTTATCTTGTCAGCCGTGAAATCGGCATTTGTGCCCGATAGATGGTGTTGTTTATAGTTTTTGCTACAGCGCACCTTTTATCGCAATGAGTTTTTATACTCTGGGATCCAAGTCTTGATTATCCTGGGCCTGGCTATATTGTACTGAGGAGTCCTAATAAGGACGAAGCATATGTCTACAGATGCATCCCCGATCTAAGATGATGGTGGCTCATGCCTCGACTCTTAGATTTGAATTTTGTATGGAAAACAATTTTTTTCCAGAATTATCCATTTTTCGAATGTTCCATAGCACAGCACTCCACATATTTCGCAGTTTTTGTGTCAAATTTTTATTTATGTGATTTCTTTTGGTATATATTTTACTTTGTGGCCAGCGATTTCGGATTAGTTTTTCATCACGTTGTCAGGTTCAAACTGGAAAATATACGTATGTTTGTCACCACCAAATATTTATATATGAAATAATTATCGAGAATTATGAATACTTCCCTTCTCAATCAAGACTGGCTATCGATTTCAATGATTTTTTCATCGTCAGGCTGTCAACGTTGAAGTAAAAAATAAATGAATGTTGTTCATTGCAGAGTGATCAAGAATGATTGACTGTGCCGCCTTGCTCTGATTTTCTCTGTGCCGCCTGCTTGGGATAGTGAGCTACAAATGACAGATGACAGTTCTTCTGAAAATTCCATTCTAATCTAGAAATTTGGTAGAATCATTATAAATCTCTTATAATGATTTAATAATACGGCTATTTACTCACTCTTTATTCTATTAAGATAGCTTTGATCATAATGCGAACTTTTGCAAGTCATGTGACAGTCAGTCATGATTTAATATTTTGTATATGATATTAATATCGTGAATTTTATACATTACCCTTTTTTATATTTCCTGTCTTCATCAAGACAGAAATCGTCGCATCTTTTCGCTCATATCATTGAGAGAGTAATTTTCGCTCCAGAAAAAAATCCTCCTAAAGAGAGAAGAATGGAACGGTACTACCTCAAGAACAAATGGAGGGTCGTGGACACCAATAAGGCTATATTCAACTGAAAGAACAATTACAGGAAGTTGACTTAGCCATTTTTTGTAACTTGGCACTGTTGTGACTACTGAGAGCGACATTTAGTAAGCGGTCGTAATAGAGCCATATTCAAAGCTGAGCTGCATTTGCATGAAAAGTACTTTCAAGTACTTCAAGTACTGTATTTGAAGTACTTTTTATTTATGTTTTTTTGTACTGTTTCAAGTACTTCTGTTCTGTTTAATTGGTATTGATTACTTGAAAATATTTTCCGAAGTACAATGAGAATAATTTGAAGTATTTAGGATACCTGAGATTCTTCAAATGAACTTGGAGTATTTTCAAAAGACTCCAAATATTTTTAATGTACTTCAAATACTTTCCTTTCGTGCAGAGTGAACAAATTGCGATTTGTTCGTTTTGTTCGACGTCCGTTATGACATTGATAAATAAGTAAATTGTAACTCTAACAGTGTTTGGTTCGCATTATCATATCATAAGCGGAAGATTTAAAATCTCCCTATTGTCTCAGTATCATGAAATAAGAATTCATATATCAAGTACTTTCAGAAATACTCAAGTACCTGGTACTTGTACTTGAAGTACTTTCCACCCTGTAATAAGGAAGTACTTATCAAGTATTTACAAAAGTATTCAACATTTGCAATTCCTAGAAAATCAAAGGAGTACTTGCACCCAAATATTCAAGTACTTTTGTCACTTACTTAGTACTTGTATTTGAAGTACTCTCCACGAGCATTTTTTCTATCTCTGGCCATATATAGAAAACTTAGCATCCTTATAATTGCAATCTGAAGTATACCTAGTCAATACTCTGGAGCAGAACGTGGGAAGAGAACAAGAGAAAATAATTTTTGCAAATAGTTATTACTCATTCTTCACTTCAAATTGGTTATTCATTCCGACATTAAGAGCACAGCTATCAATTCAATTTTTATATCTAACATTTTTGGAATAAAGACCAACATTTTCATATCAAATAAGAAAAAAAGTTTTATAAGATCCCAGGAGTTCATTTATAAATCAGTTAGTTGCTTTTATATCTCGCAATTTTTTTCAGTAGCTGGTTTTGACATAAATTTAATATTCTGTGTATCATTTTATTAAGGTACAGTGTTGCTGAAAACCTCAAATTATGAAGGGATTATTCTTGTACAGACCAGTATTCAAAATTTGTTGTTTGACTATGTAAAAGAAAAATTCATATTGATGATAAAAATATAGTGCGATTATGAGGAGGAGACAGATTTACCATTTTAAGTTGTGAGAGATGCAATCGAAATTGCCACCAGTGCCACTTATATTGTCCGTTTTACCATTCACTTTCCGTTGTGTGTTCAGCATGACTCCAAACAGATGTAATTTTTCATCATATTAAAAAAGTATCCATTCTTCCGTTATCTCACATATCACCTTGATCGATAATAATGGATACTAACAATACTGTAACTAATATCGTCCACGGATTCACTAGAGTATGCATGAGCTATAAACGTTGCCCTCTAAATTGTCGAACTTAATGACTAAATCGTAGTAATATAACTGATCTGTGTCGACTTCTTCGTGATTGATGTGAAATGCATCGTGTACGGGTTCAACACGTACTTGCGGTATTTGGTCGTTCTTCTAGTGTTTCGTCTCAGAAAAAGCGACAAACTAAGATTGATTTGATTAAAAATTCGGAAGAAAGTTCAAAACTTACTACGTATTGTGTTGGAGCTGCCTGAAGAGGATAACAAAGCGCGCTTTGCTCAGACAGTGGAGCAGAAATTTAGGCTTGTATTTTCACCTTTTGAAGAAGCGCTTCTTCACGAAAACCAATGCATTGTTTCCACCATGATACTTTTTTGTTTTTGTTTTTGTTCAAGAAGCGCTTAAACAAGACGTGAGAATACTGGCCATAGATTCTTGTTCCAGAAAACCCTGTAAGCTGAGATAAATTCTGGAATCTGCCTGACGATGAGTATTAACCAATATATTTTGAAACTGTCTTTGCGAAACATTTTTCATCATAGTACGTGTTCAAAACGCAATTTTCATTGTGTTACATGATTTGTTGTTTGAGATAATATTATTATCATTGATAGGAGACAGGATATAAGTTCAAACTGTGGATTTGCATTTCACAATATCATTGAACTAAAGTTCAAAGGTTCAGATCTTTTCACATAGTCAAACAAAATTAATTATGCTCGAACGGTACTCGGTACTCAAACATATTAACATGTATCATACAGAAATAATTCATACGATTATATTACAACGACAATCCCCATTAAAATATAACCAATAAAAGACGCTTATATACATCTAATCTCCGTTTTATTCCTCATTCAGAAGCACAAGATAAGCGGATTCTACTTCTGCGACTGACAGTTGATATAAGATTACATTCATGGCTTGACAACTAAATTCAGAGCGTAACCGATCCATCTTTCAATGCTCCTGTTGTGGTGACCCGTTTGACTTACCTACATGAGCAAAGAGATTGAATTACGGATATAATATGAAAAACACTTGAAGAAAAACTGTATGTAATAGAATCTCTTATTTGATCTATTCTCGAATGGATTATAACTCAATTATTCTGTGATAAAATGTGCGCTGTCTGCGAGCTGCGCTACAAACATTAAAGGCATAATATTAAAACAATACCTTCTTAGAATTGTGAAGCTATTTTCAAATGATTTCCTTGTTTATTCATACATTTTGAAACTGTTTGATTTCTCAAATCGGAATATGACTTTTTCAACTATTTCTAAATATTCAGATATTCCATGCATTATACGATATTTTCCATTATAAAACTACTTGAAGCGGGTTGACGGTGACTAGAGAAATTAGAGTTCAAGCAATTTTCCAACTACTTCAAAAAAATCAACTTATCATCCTCAAATAGAAACTATCGGAACAAAAAATAGTACATTGTAATGAGTTGATTACAGATTGTAATTATTGTAACTTACTCATTTATAGTAAACGTAAGTATTGTGGAACCGACAAAATTCACATTTCAAAATTTCAATGAAAATATCCATGTTGAGCATCCCTGAATCCAATTTTACAATTTTCGGCTTCATGTATGTATGTGCAAGCGTTTGTAACTCGCAATCTCAAAACGTATTGAAGGTATTTTGTTGAAATTTTATATTTAAGACTTGTCTAGATAGTCCAGTTGTCAGAGATTTTGACTTCTCATAAAATGTAATATAGCTGAAACTGGGCTCACTGGTAGTTTTTTGGCCTGGGAAAAAGATAGAGAAATTTTTGCAGCTCTAAAGTGTATGCCAAATTCCTAGTCTCAAACACAAAATCGAGAATTTGATTTTTGCGCTATATCTCGAAAAATAAGAGGAAAAAATCGAAAAACTAAGGTTCTTGTCCCACCAAAGCTACGCAACAGTGACGCAGCAATGACCCGATGTCGCCAGCGTGTATCTTTTGTGTTTAACCCATGGTTTATATACACTGCATACTCACCAACGCTGCAGCGAAGGAACATCCAAGCTGCTTGTCGGCTTCTTGTTGCCGAGCGACTCGACAGGTTAGTTGTGAAGCAACATTCAAGCTATGTGTGCGTTGGTATTTTGCGATTAATATTGAAGATGGAAATGAATACCATGGCCCAACAGGAAAATTAACAGAATTTTGATGAAAAATTGACATTCGGAGAAATAATTGAACCTTCAAAGGGTGTCTGTCGAGTTCCTTAGCAGCAGCAAACAGTCTGTTTTTATGGTTTTCTGCAATAAAAGGATGCACCCACCATTCCCTTTGAACTTTCTAGGTTTTTTCTCATTTCGTAAGTATCAGTACATTGCGATCACATCGTGATCTTCATTTGATGATATTTTTCTCTGAACTGAATATAGTAAACATGTTGCTTTGGTGGAACAATTCCATGTCGCCTGCTTGTGTTATCAAAATAGTACCGCTATCTCGTCGCTGTTGCACATCTTTGGTGAGACAAGGGCCTTATAGTACCACCTGATAAAGCGGAAGATTTCACATAAATTTATATTATAAGATATTTGAAAAAAAAAAAAATGCGTCTTTATAAAAGATTATTGAACATTAAAAAGCGCATTCGATAACTCCACGCGCGCCAAGCTGCTGAATACAAATATTCAAGCGAGCCGTTTGAAGAAAAACTAGAATTTCTTAGTCCAAAATATATGCAAAACAAAAAAATTGAGAGCATCTTGAAGTGAAGACTCTAATTCTGCAATTCTGTACATTAGTTTTACAGATCTATAAATCCATAAGAAACTGATAAAAACACATCAACTTTTGTTGATTGATGTCAATTTGTTCATAAGGGTGACAAGTTTTTTGCGATTTTCTCCACAATTTACAAATTTATGAATTCATAAATTTTATAGATTTGCACAGAATTGCAGCATGAGCTTTATGGTGAAGCCATCTGTTTCTTATAATTTTTGTCTGCTCTCATAGAAAATTTGATCGGAAGTTGAAATTTCTGATATTCTCACTGACTCTTATAAAACTGAAGATATATATTAATAGAGGCGTGAAAAAAACATTGTAGATAACTACCACCACACTTGCACTTTTAATGTGAAAATGATTGAAATGATAAACATTGTCTCTGTTTAATAAAACTAGTGTTGCCACGAGACGAGACGAGACGAGACTTCAGTGAGTCTCGTCTCGGTCTCGTGATGGTTTTGCCCAGCTGAGTCTCGTCTCGGTCTTGCCTTGGTCTCGAGTAGGTCAGTCTCGTCTCGGTCTCGAGTCTCGACGAGAGTCTCGTCATGATTTTTCAAAATTACATATTCTTACATGCGGGAATCAATTCGTTCTACATGATCATTATTTGCTATGAATTCTACCAAAAATATGTATTTGTGTTTGGTGCGAAAAGTCGCCCTGGGGTTTGATTCTAATTTGTGAAGATTGTTTTTTGACGCCATTTCATAGACTTTCGACACATGTACCACCTATTGGACAATTAGAGAAGTGATTTAATGTCATCATCGTTGAAGACAGCCTTCCAGAAGTAAGAGACAATTTTATTCAAATCTGATTCCAAACATCGTTCTTGATTAACTGCCAGCATAAAGTTGTCGATCATATTATTTGCACCAACGTATTCAAGTCCCCTTAAATGTAACTATGACATTATAATATTGACATAGAGACTGCGATCCACGAGGATTCGAAATAATAAAGAAGTAATAGTTTGATGCAACAAATGTGTAAACTTAAGCATCAGGACGATGTTAAGACTAGATATTTCAAGTCAAGAGTCACTGAGTTACAAAATATATTTTTCGAATTCAATAATCTAGATTGCACATGTGTTTGACGCCACACGATATTTTTTCTACGATTCTCAAAATAAAATCATTTTAACTAAATTCAGGCTACCAAAGTGTCCATATGAATTGATGGTATGGATCTGAGATACCTACATGCTCGGTTTACGCATTGTTTGCGATGTGTAAGCCATCAAATTCAGAAGTGGATGAAGAAAAACAAAATTTTCAAATGATGCTATGTTATTGATTGTGACTAGCTATATGACTCGAATTACTGAAATTTATGAAACAATAGTATCAATTTTCTCTTCCTTGGCCCAGTCCAGTCTAATCTTATATAATTTTGAATGAAATTTGATGAGATACAGGAATATCACTAGGAATCTTATAGGAGACGATTTATGTAACGTATTTCTAGTGAAAATCAATTATAGTATGATGATTTTTTCTTCCATTGTGTCGATAATTTTTTGTGAAATTGAATATGTTGTGCTAGTATTGAGGCTCATCCTGTTGCACAGTCTTATCATATAGAATCTGCTGCGGTCACACAGTACTTTCTTAACCAAAAATTTCATGGCCGGTTTCATCACTGTTTCATAGATTTAGAGTGTCGCATCAATCAATTGCATATTTCAAAATGACAGCTGTTATTATCAGAGTAACAGCTGTCAATGTCAAAGTGACGGCTGTCATTGTTAAAATGACGGATGGCGGTTATATCCAAGTCCTTACATAAAATTAATATTTTTGAAAATGAAGAGTTCTTTCCTAGATTTTCGGAGTTTTCAATTCATTGGAACATACAGTTTTGACATTTGATCACCGAAAGTATAATATCATAACGTGGGTTTCACTAATTATTCATTTTATATTCCTATTAGGTCTATCTCCCTGAGAACTTAAAATTGATACCAAACTAGACAATATTTGAATAACTTGTCAAAAAACAATTGTCAATTCTTTTTTTTATTCGAAAAAATTTGCAGGTATGCCGAAATCCAGGTCACTAATACCTGAGTACATTATATTGACAATTGTTTGAATATCCTATTCACTACTAGAATTATTCTTGCAGGAGCTTCAGGTAATTTGATACTAAACATGATAGAACCAAATGACTTACTCTTGAAAAACAATCGACAAAAAAAAATAGTTTTATGGGCTAAATATGAAGTAAATATTCTGAAAGAGCGGTAGAAAAAATGATTGTCTCAATCGGAAACTTATCTATCAGTAACCAATTTCAATTCAACTATTATTACTGCAGTTTGGTGGTATCCACCTACTTGCTCTATGAAATTGCTTCCAGAAGAAGTAAAAATTAATTTTAAATGACTATTATACAAGTCTCGTCGAGAGTCTCGCGAGACTCTCGCCGAGATTTGACTCTGGTCTCGTCTCGGTCTCGACTTTTGGCTCGAGACCCATTCTATGGTCTCGTCTCGACTGTTTGAGGCGAGACGAGACGAGACCGAGACTGGTCTCGAGTCTCGTGGCAACACTAAATAAAACTGATCTTAAATAATAATTTTTTTCCGTAGCATTCATTCGACACCATTTTCAATTTTAAAATGGCTTTTAGTTATTCATACATGAATCAGAAATTATTTTATCTGTTTTTTTCAAATGAAGTTGAAAATACACTTCATAATTTGCAATTATTCAGAAATTGATACAGCTTGATATGTTTGAACAATCTTTAATATAAGAAATATAAAGAAAAATCCAATCCAGCAACTTGAAGTTAAGCCTAGAAAAATTATCAGAAATACAAAATTGAAGATGAAATCCTGAGCTTTGGGAATATATATCTGATTTTTAAATTACGCATCCAGGTTATAAGCAAACATTGATTGGAAAATGGACGATCATAACTCAAAAATATCCAGCCCTGTCAAAAAGATAAAACTGCCAGCTTCGAAATCTTTTTTGGACTTGACGATGCAAAAAAAGATGTGGGATAACTTGTAATTGTGAATCGACAAACTCACTAAGCTCCTGAAACTACAATGCTAGAGCAGGACAGCGACATCAAAGATGTTTTATTATTGACATGAGGTGGTGTCTCATAGTCCCTGTACTGCGGCCTTTTGGCCTATTGTATCCTCTGTGTTTTACTCCTTCGGTAGGAGTCTCATCTGTCTAACGTCCAGGATTCTCTTCAGATTTAACTCTTTCAAGTTCTTCGAGGGCAGTTTTACTGCTCCTAGAAGACTATAACTGCTGGCAATGAATGCCTCGCAGTGACATATTACGTGTTCAGGAGTTTCCTGCTCTTCTCCACAACCTCTGCATATTGTTTCTTGTTTCAATATCAAAAGATAGATGTTTGTAATGTAAAGCCCATATTACACGGTGTTGAATTTAATATAAAAATGTGTATAAAATTTTATGTATGGAAATTTATACATAAAATTCAATACAGAATTTTATGTGATAATTTTTGTGTATGACACACAGACAGATTTATGAATATAATTCGTCTGTAGCGCATGCGTCCTTACTACTACTTTCATGAAAATGGAGGAGAATTTCGAAGAAAGTCTATTTTTGTCTGCTGCGACATTAATTATAATTTTGAAAAAATTGGAGAGTAAGAAAAAAACTGGAAATAAACAACTATTGACAACAAGGAAATGCAGGTCGCGGCGTTTTAAATATGTTGAATCAAGAACTTTTGCTTGAATTCATTCTCAATTTCTGTCAATGCAGATAATCTAGCATGTTTGTTCTTGTACTCTTTGCTTTTCACTACATACAAACAAGGGTAATCTTTATAACAGCTTATAAGCTCTGTTACTTGTTCGTGGGACCAAGACATTTCTAAAATTAAGCAAACTCTATCAAGTTATAATATATAACCTCAATCTCAACTCAAACTCATCTGAAATGTCACATGAAAATCACTGCGCAGCTCTCGTGCGCAGTTTTGATATTAAATTCTGGAAGAAAATAGAGCATGCTCTAACTATTTCTGTATCAAATTCTGTACATAATTTTCTGTGAACTTTTCTTGTATGATACGATACATAATATTTCATACAGATTTATGAGTATATTTCAATATTAAATTCTGCTCCGTGTAATACGGGCTTAAGTACAAATTTGAAAAACAAGTAGAGAGAGTATATCAAGATGGTGCCCAGTGATGGTTGCCATTTATGTGTGCCATGCAAAAGTCAAATTGTAGACAGTAAATTTGTAACATGTGATGGTGTGTGCAATCAGAAATATCATATGAGTTGTGTCGGAATGAAAGCTAATAAATTGAAGGTCATACAGTCCATGTAATCAGTGTAATGGTTTCGCGAACAATGTGTCAATGATGTACACAACCAACAAAAATTTATAGAAGTGGTGAAAATAGCTACGCAAGATATCAAAAGGCGACTTGGAGAACTGAAATGTCTCTATACTGAGCTTATTAATAAACAAAATTCTCCAAGTTCGAGTTATGCCAATGTTTTGAAAAGGAAAGATATGTCAAATCCAGACAGGAATCCAGAGATATTATAGTTTCTTCTAAAGAAGGTGATGAAACACGAAAATTGAATGAATTATCGAAAGATACAATTGAACCTGCAGATCTGAAAATAGGAGTGAATAATATTAAGAATATTGGGAAAGGAAGAATAGCAATATATTGTGAGAATAAAAATACATCGAGTGAATTAAAAAATGCAGTACAAAATAAATTAGGAAATAAATTAGATATTCTCGAAGTCCTTAAGTCTAAACCTAAGATCAAAATAGTAGAGATAAATGATGAACTCAGTAAAGGAGAAATAAAAATCTGTATAATAAACCAGAATGGATATTAAAAGTAAAGTACATATGATATATCAGTGGTTAGTATTTTACCAAGAGTAAATTATTGGATTGCAATTGTGGAAACGGATGAAAAAACTTTTAATACATTAATAAATAAACAGAGTGCTAACATACAATGTTTGAAATGTGAAATATATGAATGCACAAACGTAACTCGTTGTTATGAATGTTGTGAATACAATCATAGAAGTACTATATTTACAAATGAAGAAACATGTGGCTTGTGCGGTAGAAGAAGCCATAAAACAAAGGACTGTGTTAGTGAAGAAAAAAATGTGTGAGCTGCGTTATTAGTAATGATAAGTTTATTTTAAATTTAGACACCAATCATACAGTGATTGATGGTGAGTGTCAAGTCTATCAAAGAAAACTAGATTAATCACGGTATAAAGTGGGCTACGAAAAGTAGCAATTAAAGAAATATAACAGTGACGAACATATATTTGTACGAAATGCTGAAGTGTCTTGGTCCATTTCGAAAAATTTAAACATTTTATTGCTCGAAATGAGCCAGCAGTGATGTGCTTAACAGAAACTCATCTAACAATAGACATTGAAAATAGAGAAATTAAAATTTCAAACAAAAATATTTTCAGGTTGGATTCATCTTCAAGAGCAACCGGAGGTGTGATGTTTTACATTAGAAATGAAATGAAGTGTCAAATAGTGGATCAACAGATATGTCCCATGACTTATTGGTTATTAATTCTAAGAATATTTTTAGTTGGTAAGAAGTATATTTTAGGTGGTTTGTATAGCTCTCCCAGTAGCTCAGAAGCTATGTTCCTTGACTTCTTTGTAAACTGGTGCAAGGAATCAGCAATACAGGACGAATCTGCAATAGTACTTTCAGGAGATTTCAATAATAATGTGAATAAGGATTATTTACCAGCTAGAAAAATAATGTCAGGCATAAATAGTGCAGGTTTCAAACAACACATTGAAGGTCATACACATATATCTCCGAATGGTCAGCGATTGTTTGAAGATTCAGTTCTGAGTAACTATTGTGATCTGAACTGTAAAGTTCTGACACAACCTGTATTTAAAAATCATTCTCTTCTCCGAATAAGAGTTGATAATCACTGTAGCACTATAGTACAAAATACTAGAGTAATAAGAAGTGATATCAAAAATATAGGAGACCTTTAGTATGCCGGGTCAATTATGCCTTTTAATTGTAGAGGCAATAGTTTGAATGATGAATATGAGTACTTCCTCAATTGTAAAACAATAATTCAACAGAAATTACGGTGGTTGTAGGGCAGAAACACTTCAGCAGAAAAGTTTCATTTAGATGTTAATTTTATTTAAAGTCCAATATGTCGTAAAAATTTTGTTACTTCATCAGGGATACTGAAAACGTACATAAATTTCTCAGAGCCTGAGTGTAATGTACGCTCATCTTCTAGGGTCTTTTTAAAAGTACTAATAATTTTAATTTTTGCGCGCTTATTTCTGATGACAGGATCTCCGTCCCCTCTTCTTATTGAGTTCGTTTTCGTCGTTTACGTGTAGCCGGCAGTCAAAAAAAAAAAAATGGCGTCACCACGTTGGCTGTGAATTTTTTAATAATTTTTATCAAATATGGCTGTATTGTTCGACAAAAATTGAGTTTGTGTTAACATAGTTAGTCACGTAATAAATGTATGTTACGAAGACTATTAACAATAAAAAATTTTCAACTGTTTCAAAAAATTTCACAATTTTATTCCAAGTTATAACTATTTGTAAGTTGTTTTCAAAATTTATTTTTGGATGAGTATTAAAAGAAATTTATGTACGTTTTCAGTATCCCTGATGAAGTAACATAATTGTTACGAAATATTGGACTTTAAATAAATATAACATCTAAATGAAACTTTTCTGCTGAAGTGTTTTTGCCCTACAACCACCGTTAAATTATTGTTTTATCTTTCAACAAGTCGATGTTACTTCTTTTCAGAATTCCTCAATTATAAGTGTGCCATTTCAGATATTTTTATGGAAAATGTTACCATACCTGTCAGATATAAGTGCATTAGATGGATGATCAATTAAGTGCTGGAAGCCATGAAATACCGAAATAGTTTATTCAAAAAATTCAAATCAACGAGAGAAAACAAAGATTGGTTGGAATATAAAGTTGCAAGAAATAAAGTTGTGGATCTAATACGAAGATCTAAATCAAAATATTATGAAGAAAATATTCACAATAACAACATGATCAAAAAAATATGTGGAAAATATTGAAAACCAGAGTATCAGGCAATAAAAATGCACGGAGTGCAAGAAAATTTGGTTTTCATAAGAATAAATATATTTTTTCGAAAACTGTCATTGGAAGTGAACATTTACAAGGCAACTACAAGCATGCAAAATGATTGTTTTGTTTACAGAACGCAAAATAGGTACTTCGCAACCAGTATAAAGATATACTGTATTGGTATCATTGCAACATTGAGAGGGACATTTATCGATTCGGAGTGTCAATATTTTTTCTTACATTTTTATTAATTTTGAGGCATGGTTTTCGGAAAAACGTTGTTTGATACATGATTACGAAATTCTTTTGCATTCTCGAATAATTTTCTTGCTCGCTACGCTCACAAAGAAATCTTTTATTCTCGAATGCAAATGTGTCATTTCCTAATCCAGAATCAAGAATAACTATTTGTCTATTTTCTGCTTTTTCCGTGAAATAATATATTTTTTGGAGTGCCCTCTATTTTTTACAGCTTATTTCCAGTCACACTTCATTTCGTCGAAGAAATATTGGCAACTCCACTCGGTATGTATGTATGTATGTACGTATGTGTGTATATATGTATGTATGTTCGTAGCTCGCAAATCTCAAAATCTATCGGACATAAGTGTTGAAATTTTGTATTTAAGACTGGTCTAATGTCTGCTTGTCCACCTCGGATTATAGTTGCAAATATCTGTACATATTTGGATCTCGTTACAAACTTGTTACCAGTCTTACCAATGTAAAAGCATTCACACGTGTCAAAGCTCAATCTATAAATACCAGATAGTGCTGTAAGTTCATGTATGTCCAATTTTTTGAAGCATTTTCTTTTTAAAGGTGTCAAAGATTTGTGAGCAATGTCAACATCATACTTACCTATGTATATTATATAACTTATATTAAAGCTGAGAGATGGCTTCTTCCAACTCCTCACTTCATTCTTCGAGATATCAGAATAACTTGTGCAGTTATCGCCCGCAACTATGAGAGAATCTCATTTGAAAGATGATTAGAAATTGGGGATCCTTGTTGGTATATCACAGTGTCATTTTGAAATCGCAGCCATAAGAACTCATCGGAGTGAACTATTTTGATGTTAATTTTGGACTCAATAAGCACCCAGGGTTATGCAATTTGATGAAAGTACTTTTATCGCCTTGTCGTAGATTTATATCAGAGAACCAAGAACAGAATGATGTTTCACTTGCTAGAATGATTCATATCTAAATTCTATATGGCTGAAAAATTTCAAGAGATCCTTAAGACTGCCTTACTATATCTACATATCATATCATGTAATATATCTATGAGTTTCTATGTGGTCTGAAGTATGAGAACCAAGAATTCGAACGAGTTGCCTACCTATTATGAACAATTGTTTGCGAAGACCTAGTTCATGAACAACTTTGAAGTTTATAACTATGATAATTAGTCTCTCTTATGAGAAGAGATGTTGAATATTTGTACATAAGCTCAGAGGGTGAATATGATCGAGTTGGAAAGCAGTTCTTGATTTGATTTTTTCCTGCAGCATACAGTTGAAAGACACACACACATATATATATATATATATATATATATATATATATATATATATATATATATATATATATATATATATATATATATATATATATATATATATATATATATATATATGTTATGAAGTTTATTGGGCAGTCAGTCTTTAATTATTCAAAAATTCTCATTTATTTCAATGACCCAAGCTTTCACCAATAATTTTTGGCTTCTTCAGGGGACTAAAGTAATGTAAACAATAAGACAGTTAAATCAAATGAACATGTAAAAACGGATAAACTTCAACTTACAGAAAAATAGAGAGATAATTATCACGAACATTCAGAAAACTAACAACAAGTGGACAAGAGTAAAACAAGGCTGCGTGAAGTAAGCAGGCCAACATTGAGCAGAAATGTCGATAATTTCCTATACGTTAGTGCTTCGTTAGTGCTCGTTACTGCTTCCATAATTTTTTAAAAAAACCTAATAGTCTTTGAGAAAATTCACAAATGAAAATTACCTGCTCACTTCACGCCAGCAGCCATACATAGATTTTAGGCTAAAATACAAATATAATATGTTAGTGCTTTGTTGGTGCCCTTTTCTGCTTCTTATTATTTTTCAATTCGTGTACTCTAACTGGCATTAAGAAATGTTTTGTCTTGCCCTGCTAACTTCACGCCAGCAGGTCAAAAACGCGCTTCTTGAGAAAAAATTATCATGGTTCGTTAGTGCTCCGTTAGTGCTTGTTGCTGCTGTTAATAGTTCTGATATTCAGCTATGCAAGTTAGCAATAAAAGAACATTCTACTTGGCCTGCCAACCTTCATGCTACCCGGCCAAGAACATATTCAAATTCAAAAATATAAATCATATAGTTTGTTAATACTTTGTTAGTGCCGTTTACTGCTGTATATAGCTTTTAAATCAGACTTCGCATTTTGCAGAAATAAAATGAAAACTACCTCTGATACGGACAGGTTCAAGATTTGTTGTTTGACTTACATAAACAATGTAAAATCTATATAAAATATCAATCAAATTCTTAAACATTGTTGATACATTTCTTATTGGAAATTCCATATCCAAGTGTAGGTGATTTATTACTCAAAGAAAAGCGATATGCTTATTCTTATTCAGAATAAAATGAAATGAAATTTCTCATTTGATCAGACGTAACTTGTCCTTTAGCGGCCTAAGACTTCAAAAATCACAATTAATACTCGTAGATCTTAAAAGCTCTGATTTTCTGGCTGTAGGTACAGGGGCGGTTATTCAAATCTAAGGAGTAGAACCTTTTTCTATGCAGCTCTATAAGATATGAGCAAACTCGAATCCATAATATTCAATAATATACATATGTCTCACAGAATGCGAAACCATATTATTCAAATCTAGAAAATTCAAATCTTTGGAATACAGGAACGATAAAACTGTGCACCATATAATCCAAAACATATTAAGTCAATTTCGACATCATATATTATTCAAAGTTAGATGATAATTAATTTCTACATGTTGTCATCTATTTTTCGGACACAATATAACGCATTCATATACTCATAGATGAAACTAGTGTTAGTGTTTATAATACAATGTAGATGGCGCTAATGAGAGTAACAGTAAAGACATGATGGTTTTCAGGTTGGCCACATTGCTAAATTCTTAACTATATTTAAGCTGGGACCATTTAACCATTCAATGGTACTGTCAGATCCAAGGCAGCAAATTTGAAATTCTCTTACAGAATCGAAATGATTATTCAAGTATTTAGGTCTGTGAGTACAATTTACCGAATGAGAATAATAGTTTGGAGGTCGAGCCATGGCGAGGTTTCCAAATATTATACGAAATCGGTACTGCTTATTGACCGTGATGCTTACAAAATTTTTAAAATAAGCAAAAAGATGAAGATATTCTGATAGAATACTGCATTCATACATAAAATGAAAAATATATTATGATTCAAACCATGAAGCGTACTAAGATATATATAAAATTAAATTGGATAAAATGGTTGACGCTGACTGGATATGTAAATAATGTGAGAGATATATTCTTGGGATTTCAGTCAATATTTTAATTCTATTTCTTCTCTGCCTTACAGTTTCGGCTGCACCTCAGCTTTTGAGGATGGCTGAGGTGCAGCCGAAACTGTAAGGCAGAAAAGAAATAAAATTAAAATATTGACTGAGATCCCAAGAATATATCTCTTACATTATATAAAATTAAATGTAATAACACAATAATAAAACGGAGCAATTCCAGTTCTTTGGATTATCAAACAGTCATCCATTCAATTATTGTTTTTTGACTCTGTACGAGAATTTTAAATTTGCTGCTCTGGATCTGACAGTACCATTGAATGGTTAAATGCTCCCAACTTAAATTTAGTTAGAAATTAAGGAATGTCGTCAACCTGAAAACCATCATGTCTTTACTGCTACTCTCAGTAGCACCATCTACATTGTATTATGAACACTAACACTAGTTACATCAATGAGTATATGAATGCGTTATATTGTATCCGATAAATAGATGACATGTAGATGTAGAGATTAATTATTGTCTAACTTTGAATAATATGATGTTGAATTTTTCAGCAGTGAATTTGTTGACACTTCAATTCAATAAAATTGGCTTGATATGTTTTGAATTATATGATGCACAATTTCATCGTTTCTGTATTCTATAGATTTGAGTTTCCTAGATTTAAATAATATGGTTTCGCATTCTGTGAGATAAAGGTATATTATTGAATATTATAGATTCGAGTTTGCTCATATCTTATAGGGCTGCCTAGAAAAAGGTTCTACTCCTTAGATTTGAATAACCACCCCTGTACCTACAGCCAAAAAATTATAGCTTTTAAGATCTACAAGTATTAATTGTAATTTTTGAAGTCTTAGGCCGCTAAAGGACAAGTTACGTCTGATCAAATAAGAAATTTCATCTCATTTTATTTTGAATGAGAATAAGCATATCGCTTTTCTTTAAGTAATAAATCACCTACACTTGGATATGGAATTTTCAATAAAAAATGTATCAGCAATGTTTAAGAACTCGATTGATATTTTATATAGATTTTACATTGTTTATGTAAGTCAAACAACCAATCTTGAACCTGTCCGTATCAAGTCAGTATAAGAGGTAGTTTTCATTTTATTTCTGCAAAATGCGAAGATTAATTTGAAAGCTATATACAGCAGTAAACGGCACTAACAAAGTATTAACAAACTATATGATTTATATTTTTGAATTTAAATATGTTCTTGGCCGGGTAGCGTGAAGTTGGCAGACCAAGTAAAATACTCTTTTATTGCTAACTTGCAAAGCTGAATATCAGAACTAATAACAGCAGCAACGAGCACTAACGGAGCACTAACGAACCATGATAATTTTGTCTCAAAAAGCGCGTTTGTGACCTGCTGGCGTGAAGTTAGCAGGGCAAGACAAAACATTTCTCAATGCCAGTTAGAGTATACGAATTGAAAAATAATGAGAAGCAGAAAAGGGCACTAACAAAGCACTAACATATTATATTTGTATTTTAGCCTAAAATCTATGTATGGCCTGCTGGCGTGAAGTGAGCAGGTAATTTTCATTTGTGAATTTTCTCAAAGACTATTGGGTTTTTTTTAAAAATTTTGGAAGCAGTAAAGAGCACTAACGAAGCACTAACGTATAGGAAATTATCGATATTTCTGCTCAATGTTGGCCTGCCTACTTCACGTACCAACAACCATAAAAAACCATCAAAAACTCTTGAAAAATCAATAAATAAAAAAGGATGGAGGAATAAAATAACTGACGATGATAAGAATATGAAAATATATTCTTCGCAGGAACATTTGTAGAATTTGATAGATAAATGAATGAATAATCAACAAATGAATAAATTCTTTGAAATTGGAAAAATAAATAAACATAGAGTGTCATGAATATGAACACTTGATTATATTCGAATAATATGAACTTGAATTTTAGGTATCAAATCAAATCAAGGACTGCACTTCAATTTATATTGGACAGACATGTAGGCTTTTGAAGTCAGGAATTATAGCCCATTGGAGTGATTGTAGTAATCCTAGAAAAGTCAACTGTTGTGCGTTATCAATTCATACTAGCAAATCCAAGCATCATCCAGATTTTGATAATGTCAAAATTCTTGACAGGAGTGATAATTATGTCAAACGTCTGTTCATGTAAATTTCCATAGCAACACTCTTAATCAAAAAACAGATACCCAAAATTTGAGTTCATATTATTCGAATATAATCAAGTGTTCATATTCATGACACTCCATGTTTATTTATTTTTTCAATTTCAAAGAATCTATTCATTTGTTGATTATTCATTTATTTATCTATCAAATTCTACACATGTTTTTGCGAAGAATATATTTTCATATTTTTATCATCGTCAGTTATTTTATTCCTCCATCCTTTTTTATTTATTGATTTTTCAAGAGTTTTTGATGGTTTTTTATGGTTGTTTTACTCTTGTCCAGTTGTTGTTAGTTTTCTGAATATTCGCGATAATTAATTCTCTATTTTTCTGTAAGTTGAAATTTATCCGTTTTTACATGTTCATTTGATCTAACTGTCTTATTGATTACATTACTTTAGTCCCCTGAAGAAGCCAAAAATTATTGGTGAAAGCTTGGGTCATTGAAATAAATGAGAATTTTTGAATAATTAAAGACTGACTACCCAATAAACTTCATAACATATGATATTTACAGTCGATAAACAACAATTTTTGTATATATATATATATATATATATATATATATATATATATATATATATATATATATATATATATATATATATATATATATATATATATATAAGGGAAACAAATAAACGCATTTACGCAGGTTCAACGGTCAAAAAAAATTCTGTGAGTATCTAAGAGAGCATTTCACCACGGTTTTCAGATTCCTGATAACGATTCGGAATTAAAAGCTTGATTGACTCAATGAAATGAAATGAAGAGTATTTCGAAACACACTTCTCTCTCTCCACGTGGATTTTCTGACTTATTGAGGTTTGTTTTTGACAGCTGTTATTGCGCATATGACAGCGTTTTTTATTCACAACTACTAGGCGGCCCGATAGGCGCAATAATCGGTCCAATTATTGCTCAATATACTATGGATTATCTGTTGGACCATTGTATTAACAAACTCAATCTTCAAGTGAATTTCATGGCAAAATACGTGGATGATGTCATATGTGCAATTTCAGTTGACAAACATAAATCGATCCTGGGGACTTTCATCAATTTCAATAAAAAATTACAATTAATGATCTAAAAAGAGAATAACAGGAGTATCTCATTCCTAGACATGCTGGTCATAAGAAGTGATGATGGTAGGTACTATAAAAACAGATTGGTACAGAGAACCGATGGCGTCAGGAAGATATACTCTTTTTAAATCTGACCAACCAGAGTCGATGGAAATCAACGTGATTTAAGAGTTGAAAAATCGAATAATTAAAATATCACATCCTTTTTTCCACAAAAAAATCTTACCAAATTTCGTGACATATTACTTGAGAATGGGTACCCTTAAAAATTGTTGAATTGTCTTTTATTTAATATCTCGCAGAGACAAGAGGTGGTCCAACAAGAGGTGATCGCAAATGACGATGACACTGTTCTAAATAAACAATACGTTTCACTTCCATACATTTCAGAACTGACACCAAAATTAAAAAATGTGCTCGTCAATGATTCTATCATAATTTGCCAAAAAAGTTGTACTACGATCAAATCCTTGTTCAGTAAATTTAAGGACCCGGCTCCTTTTCTGAAACAATTTAATGTAATTTACAGCATTTCGTGTAAAGACTGTGAATTAAATTACGTGGGTTAGACCTCAAGACCATTGAAAGTTATAATTATAGCACACAAAAGTGATGCTAAGCATAAACCGAATTCTACAGCTTTAGCAGAACATCTCACTGAAAGTGAACACAGCGCATCTTATGACGAGGCTGTAATATTAGACAAACAAGTAAATTGGATGAAAAGAAGTTTCTTATACATAATTTATATTTTTAATACTGGTAACACAATTAATAAACGTACTGATGTTGATAACTTGAGCAATATTTTAATTTTCCAACTACATTTAATGATAAATAAGCATATTACGAATAACAATTCTCATATAACGCAAACATTTTTTGTGCATCTTAACCAAATTAAAATCATGTTTTTGTTAAATAATTACAAAATATTCTTTCATTCTACTGAATTTAAAAATAACTAGTCTATTTTGTAATTTCTGTTCGAATTCTGCCGCTACTTGACTAGTAATTTTTTTGGGGAATATTTTGTCTAATTCATTTTGAAATTTACTTTTTCGAACAAAACTTCGTCAAGTTGGCTTTGTTGAATCTTGTTTGTTGCAACATGGCTGGCTGACACGATGCCGTTTTTGGTTCAACATATGACTTTCTGAGAACAAATTGTCTAAACTTTTCAGCATGTATTTCCATATTCTATTTGAATAATATTGGTCTGTGATGATATCCTATATATTTTTGGAATTTTTTTATATATATTCGGGTTTATTGTAAGAAGAAAAAATACATGTCAAATACACTGTATCAAATATCAATATAATACACTAACTATAATAGACAAAGTACTCTTAAATTATACATAATACAGCAGTAGCTGTTTACCCGATTCCTATTCGCCATGCTTCTCTATCCTGGGCCTGGTCTTCTTCTAAATCTCGTTCTAGCATTGCATCTCTCATCCCTTCGTTCCATGATCTTCGCGGTCCTCCTCGTTTTCTTTTCCCTGGTGGTTTCCATTGCCACACTTTTTTTGGCCACCTATCTTCATCCATCCTCAGGACATGTCCGAACCATTTTAGACCCTTTTTCTCTATTCTATTTGTCACATCTATTTGAGCATCCATGCGATTTCTGATCTCTTCATTTCTTATATGTTCGATCCTGGAGACCCTTGCACTTCTACGCAAGTAGTCCATTTCCACTGTTCTGAGTTTTCTTTTTGTTTCGGCATTCAAACACCACACCTCACAGCCTTAGCACATTACAGATTCAACAAGAACTTCTCCAACTCTCTTTTTAATTCTGATCGATATATTCTTATCCCACCACAATGAGTTCAATGCTCCTACAATTTTCCTGCCTTGTTGTATTCTGTTTTTAATTTCCTCTGTGCCTAGCCCATTCCTTGTTATTTTGGCTCCTAAATATGTGAAGTTATCCGTTTGCTTGATTTGGACATTGTCATTTATGAGTATCTCAAAATTGGCTTCTGTATTCACTGCCAAATATTCAGTCTTCTTTAAACTTACTTCTAGACCCCATTTCTCATATTCAGTGTATAGTCTTTTAATCATAAATTCTAAATCATACGCGTCTTGTGCCAGCACAACCTGGTCGTCCGCAAAGTTCAATGTAAACAACGTTTGTTCTTCTATTGGAATACCCATCCCTCCACAATTCCTTTTCCAGCTTCGTAACGCAATTTCTACAAATACGTTAAATAACAGTGGCGACAGGCTACATCCTTGTCGAAGTCCTTTCGTCGTTTCGAGAGGATTTGAAAGTTTATTACCGATTTTTACATGTGCTTTGTTGTCCTTGTAAAGTTCCATTATAATTTTGATCAGGCGTGGGTCAGTGTTTATAGCTGCCAAAGCGTCCCATAGTTTACTCCTTGGGACAGAGTCATACGCTTTCTTTAGGTCTATGAATGCGAGGTGTACTTCTTGTCCTACTGAAATATGTTTTTCCAATATTTGTTGCAGTATAAATAAATTATCTACACACGACCGTCCTGGTGTGAATCCGCTTTGGTCTTCACTAATTTCATGACCAATGTTTTGTCTAAGTTTTTGATGTAGAATTCTTCCAAACAGCCGACTCAAGCTACTAGTTATGCTTAACCCTCTATAGTTGTCTGGGTCTTTCTTAGTTTCTTTCTTGTAAATCGACACTATGTGCGAAGTTTTCCATTCGGCTGGAATACTGTAGTTTTTTATTATGTTCTCTAAAAGCAGTCTTATTCTGTCTAGAAGCCATATTCCTCCGTATTTTATTAACTCTATCGGTATTCCACCTGGCCCGGCTGATCTTCCGTTCTTCATTGTTTTGATAGCTTGGCTCACCTCTTCTGTGGTTATTGTTATATGTTCTTGATTGGAGACATTTAGGTCAAAATCTTGATTTTCACTATATGCTGGTCTGTTTTCTCCTAGTAATTTCTCATAATAATTTTTCCACTCATTTATTCCAATGTAGTTGTTAATTTTGTTGGTTGTATTAGTTTTTAAGCTCTTCATTGTCTTCCAAACTTCTGTGGATCGTGATCCTCCTATCAAACATTCAATCTCCACGCATCGTTGTTCCCATTCTTTGTTTTTCTGTTCCTTTATTTGTCGTCTTAATTCCTTATTTTTATACTCTTCTCTGTTTTCATTTGTTTTTGATTTCAGCCACTTATCATATAATTTATTTTTTTCCTGTATTAGCTTTTGTATTTCGTCGGTGTACCAACGAGGTGTGACGTTTCTCTTGTTCTCTTTCATTTCACCTAATGCTTCAGCTGCTGCCTCGTTAATAATTCTTTTTATATTACTATATTCAACCTCAATTTCTTCGGAATGTTCATTTAGTTCAAGTTTTTGTTGGATTCTTCTTTGATATAAGTCTCTAATACTTATATCCTGTAATAGTTGTAATTTGTATGTTGTAACTAGTCCTACAGAGCTTAATTCTTCTCCATCATTTATTTTCTGAGGAATTCGGAAACGATTTGTCTGTGCATAGGGAAACAAAATATTGGCAGTTAACAAGTAGTGGTCTGATCCACAATTTGCTCCACGTCTTACCCTCACGTCGCATACTTTATGTTTGGCGTTTTGTTTAGTTATATAATAATCTATAATTGATTTTTGGTTAAGGGAAGGTCTTTCCCACGTAAATTTGTGAACTGGTTTATGTGCAAAATATGAGTTCATAATTCTTAATTGATTTTGTTTACAGAGTTCTATGAGTCTTTCTCCAGAGTCATTTACTAATTCTTCTCCATACTGTCCTACAACTTCATCATCTCGTTTTGATCCAACACGAGCATTTATATCTCCTAATAGAATTATTTCTTGATGACCTTTCATCGTATTTAACTCATAGTCCAGTGTCTGATAGAATTGCTCCTTTGTTCTCAGGTCGCTGTTGTCTGTAGGACCATATACTCCGAAAATATATATATACAGACCAAAAATAGTCATTTTTATTTTTATTATTCTCTCCGATATATTTACTACGTCCTTTATATATTTGTTAAGGCTTTTTTTGAGTATGACGGCTACTCCTGCTACTGCTCTTTGGGATTTTTCAACTCCAGACCAGAACATAACAAAGTCTCCTATCATCTCACTTCCTTGTCCTTTCCTTTTTGTCTCACAAAGAACAGCTATGTCTATTTTATATTTTTCTAATTCATTTAGAATTTCGTAGATTTTACTAGTCAGGCCAGAGCTGGAACCACAACGACTTGACATTGACATTGACTTGATTTCTACTGTCAATTTGGCATGCAAACTGAACATGTGTCCAGTTAATATTTATCATAGATCTTATTTTGATAGAAGGATAACCTGACCTAGTCCCTATCATGTCCCTATTACAAATATTAACTGGAAACATGTCCAATTTGTGTGGCACATTGACAGTAAAAATCAAGTCGATGTCAATGTCAAATCGTTGTAGTTCCACCACAGGTGTGTTCCAAGTTCCGATAATCATTTTCCTATTCGTTGCTAAACGTTGTCTTAATCTTTTCCCATCTAAGTTCCGAGGCTTGGTTATAGTCTTAAGAGCTTGGAGATTTTTTTGACGAGTAACAAGTAGCTAGCCCATCCCTCAACCCCCAGACTTGGAGGACCAGGTTTTCTGTAGGGGACTCTCCCTTAGCCGAGAAGTACTGGTTTTGAGGCGCCAGAAACTCGCCTTTCACCCTTTCCCGTTAGCTACCGTCTATTACGACTGCAGTCAGGGGGCACGTCTTGAACGTGGGAATAGGGTTTGCTAGCAGATCTGCTAAAAAGGAAACCGCAGTGGCATTACTCGAGATTTGTAGAAGGTACCTGCTCGACATGAGTACCTTCCTCGAGACCGATACTAGCCTTTGCCCCCCTTTTGGAATCTCACTGGATATAAGTAAAAAATGTTTTTACTTACTTGTACAAAGTAACAATCGTCAATACTGGAAGTGCACTTTACTTGAAACTTATTTCGAATTTCTCCAATAAATCCAGAATGATCAACCGTAGGATGTTCAAATTGAGTATTTGAACTTGATGTTGTATCAGAATGACTATCTGCTATTTTTGTGAGAATCAGCCAAGCCAGAAGTGCACTTTACTCCAAGCTTTTTTTTTATTTTTTGCGTAAATATAGAATGATCCGCCATAGCATATTGAAATTTCGTATAAAGGACCTCAATAACATCTTATTGTATATCTTCATTTATTTAATTTATTTATTCATTTAAATACACTGTCCTACAGGCGTACCCAGAATATGGACAGGAGAACAAATGTACATGATAAATACAAAAACAATTAATGTATCATAGGATATATCGAATGCCGGATAAGTGTGAAAAGTCTTAAAATAAAGATATCTCAGGAATGTCTTTTGAATTGACTCAATTAAATTACAGTCTTTTTGATAGTATGGGGACTAAACTATGGAGCAATACTCTAATTTCGAGCGCACAAATGCATAGTACAGAGTAATAATAGAGGTTGTAGAGGAAAAAAGTCGAGTATTTCTTATAACGAAGCCCAATGTTCTGTATGCAGACTTCACCATAATATTTATATGCTTATTAAAGTTGAGCTTTTGATAAAAATCACCCCTAAATCGGTGATCTCTTCGAAACGATCTAACGTGGTATTATTAATTCTGTAGTTAAAGCAAATAGTACTCAGTTTCCTGGTAAAGGAGAGAACTTTACATTTACGTATGTTTAGTTCCAGCCTATTAAGCTTGCACCAGTTCTCTAAATTCGTTAGATCTCGTTGAAGTGAGATACAATCAGCAGGCTCGAAAATAACTTTGAAAATCTTCCAATCGTCGGCGAAAAGCAAGATTTCATTTTCTAAATGTTTCTCAATATCACTGATAAAAATTAGAAATAATAAAGGGCCTGAGTTTGACCCTTGAGGGACACTAGAGGAGGAATTGAAAAATGAGGAGTTCATGCCAAGATAAGAGACAGACAAGAGACGATTCGATAAATAAGATAATAACAGTTCAATTGAAGCAGGTGATAGTCCAAACATATGTAGTTTACTAAGAAGTATAGAATGATCAATACGATCAAATGCCTTAGTAAAATCAGTATAAACCGTATCAATCTGACAACGTTTATCTAAGGCACTTGATACGTATTGGGTAAAATGCAAGAGATTACTGGAAGTAGACCTCTTTTCAGTGAAACCATGTTGCGAGAAAGAAAGCTGACTACGGAGGTGGAAATAAATAGTTTTATAAAGTATACTCTCGAAGACCTTGCTAAAATTGGACAAAATGGCAATAGGCCTATGATTGGACACATCTTTGACAGAACCAAATTCATGAACCGGTATAATTTTGACTTATTTCCATACTTTTGAAAAACGACACGTTTTCAACAATAAATTGAATATATAGGATAATGCAATTGGAAGAGGTTCTTTGCAATCTTTAATCAAGAAAGATGGAATAAGATCATATCCGGCTGTGAACCCTGGCTTTAATTTAGAAATGGCTCGTAAGATATCAGATGAGGTTATCTCCCTTAGATAAGTGCTTTGAGAACTGGTAGGAGTATAGTTAAAAGTATTATCTGATGATTCAGTATAAACACTGCAGAAGAAAGATGCAAAACTTGCATTATGATTGCGATCGGCTGAACCGGAAGTGAACTTCACTCAAACTTTTTTCAATTTTCCGCATAATTTCAGAATGATCAGCCATAGAATACTGGAATTTAGCATTTGAAACTGCTGTAGCATCTAAATGGTCATCTTCTATATTTGTAACAATCGGCTGAGCCGGAAGTGCACTTTATATGACAGACTCTTTGAATTTTCCGCATAAATTCTAAACCATCAGTCGTAGAATATTTGAATTCTGTATCAGGCATTTTTATAATATCAAGTTGTACACCTTGCATTATAAATGCTATCGACTAAGCCTAAAGAGCATTTCATTCGAAGCATTTTTTGAATTTTTCGCATAAATCTAGAACGATTGAACGTAGATTGTTAGAAGTCAGTATTTAGGACGATTATACCGTCTAGATGCTTATACTCTGTATTTATTGAGATCCACTGAGTCGGAAGTGCACTTTACTTGACAATCTTTTGGAATTTCTCGCATAAATTCGAAACGATCAGGTGTAGAATATTGGAACTTGATATTCCAGTCTGCTGTAGCATCTGAATGATTGTCTACTATTTCCATAACAATAGACTGAACCGTAAGTGCACTTCAGTAGGAATTTATTTTTTAATTTCGCGCATAAATTCACATCTGTTGGTATTCGTAAAATTTTGGAAATCAGTATTTAGGAATGTTGTTGTAAAAGAATAATGGCATATTGTTCCCATAACAACCGACTTGACTAAAAGCGCCTTTTACTTGACAGATTCTTAGAATCTCTTGGGTAAATCCGAAACGATTGACTGTGAAACGATGAAATTTTGTGTTTGATCATATATATCTAATGATATATATGATCAAACACATAATCACATCATTATATTATATATCCATATATATATATATATATATATATATATATATATATATATATATATATATATATATATATATATATATATATACATATATATATATATATATATATATATATATATATATATATATATATATATATATATATTCTATATGTGAATTCTGTTGGCGAATCCGTTATAAGCCAGACGGTTGAACAGAAATAAATCAATTTTTAATTTTTGAAGAAGTCTTGTATAGCGCTGGGATTCGAACCCGAGATCTCATGCATTCCGGGCATGCGTGATAACTGCTACACCACGCTGAGACAACTAAGTAAGTCTTCCAGCACTGTACAAGATTCTTCGCATTTTGTCAAGTTTGCATGAGATCTCGGGTTCGAATCCCGGCGCTGCACAAGACTTTTTCAGAAATTAATTTACTTTCATTCAACCGTCTGGCTTATTACGGATTCGCCAACTAAATTTACATTCAGAATATTTATATGGGAGTTAGTTACTCACGTTGTCAGCCGTTGTCCTCTATTGTCAAATATACATAAATATGTCGTCGTTGGAGCGTATAGCAAACTTAAAAAAATGCAAAGAATCTTGTACAGTGCTGGGAGACTTACTTAGATGGCTCAGCATGTATTGATATATATATATATATATATATATATATATATATATATATATATATATATATATATATATATATATATATATATATATATATATATATATATATATATCCAATGGTGTACAAGTGAATCACGTGATGTTCACGTCAGATTTTTCAATTTTGATGTCAGTTCTGAAATGTATGGAAGTGAAACGTATTATTCATTAAGATATTATAAGTAATATGCCACCAGGCTTTGTAAGATTTTTTTGGTGGAAAGAAGAATGTGATATTCTGATTTTTCGACTTTTCAACACTAAAATCACGTTGATTTTCATCGACTTTGGTTGGCCAGATTGACTTAGAACCACAAGAAGTTGACAGTTTTCCTATTCAGTTCTCTATTTCCATCTCCTGAAGATCTATGGACATTGAATTATAAGCTAAATCACAGGAAGAGCTCTATTTTTCTAGGAGTTAATATTTTATACTTATCTAGTCACCTTTTGTATTTTTGTTGTCCTGAAAATTTCTGTTTATTCATTTATCATACACTTATTCACTCGAAAAAAGCAGCACATTGCTGTTGAAACGTTGTGTCTCCAATAATTCATACAGAACTTTCATCCCATAAAATATATTTATGAAATTTTATTTTTTTCATTCAATACATTTGTTCATAGTGTATCCAGTTTAGTAGCTATAGATCATCTGCTAACTTTTTGTTCCTGTCTATCAATTTTACTATTCATTCAATATTATAGTATTTCTGTATGCTGCCGTGTTAGTACAAGCAGAAGAATGAAAAACTCACCCTGAGCTCCAAAATCAAAATTATTCTGGCTCTATGGATATTGGTGATTGATATGATGTACGATAACATATCAGAATTGAATGATTGGGAAACTTTGAGAATAGATTTCGGAAGATAAGTTTTGCTCAATATGTTTGAAAAATATGCATCAAGAGAACAAAAGCTATAATTTATATAATTCTGCATATATTAGTTTCTCAAATAAATTCTCAGTATGAATATTTGCTGAGATATGTCACTTATAAGTTCTTCTTATATGGAATAAAAATTGTTATTACCATAGGCTGTTCTAATGACATCTGTAAGAAATTCATCAACTGTGCTACTAGGGGAATCAATACAAGTTATGATAGGTCTCAAGCTAAGCGACTCCTCATGAATCTTCGGATATGGGATTTTGGTGCTACAGCATTGTGGATCATCAATTATCAAGCTGACCTTAGTGTAATTACATTTTTTGTCTTGAAAGCATTCATTATCTTAATCGCTTCAAATAAAGTTCGAGTTGGATCTTTGTTCAGCAACAAATACTAGCTTGTGTCTTGTGAAACTTTTGTTGTTTTTCCGACTTCACAAAAACCAAAACTATATTTGCGTTGAGGAGATATTCAGTTTATTGTTATAACTGCTCGTTATTCCATTCGCAGTTGCATAAGAATGCATGAAACTTGTTATGATATTGGTGACTGAAGCCCTACAAATATTCTTATCAGTAGAACCTCATTGTGAATTGGAAATTATGTTATATTATATCTTGTCAAGAATCACTAATTATGCACATCATATGACCGCCGATCAAATGTTCTTATGTCTGACCGTGTTTCAAACCCGGTACTCCAGACTAGATTCTTGATTCTCACAGATTATGGATTATAAACTTCAACCGTCTGGACAACCAAGGCTTGTAGAATTTACGATTTACATTAACATTCGATAAACCAAAATTACCACTCATTTTATTTTCAACGTGTTCAAGGGTCAATCAATCCAGATCATTTTCATCGAATGATGTTTTGTAGATGAGTTTCACAACAATATGCCTAAACCACTAATTTCCTATCATCCATAATATTCTCTGGTGAAGCAATCTTTACGCAAGAGGGAACTCTTAGTTAGTAGAATTCGCATTATTGCAGTTGAAATAATCCAAATGTTGTTGTAAGACGTAGTCAGATGGTCACATCATTTCTAAAATATAAACTGAGAAGCAAAAGATAAGAGAGATACGTAAGATCCCTAATCTAAGTGCGAATTGCATCTTTTTCGCATCCCACGCAGAAACATGAAAGAATGAATCTGTTTTCATTGATATTAACAAGATTGAGCAATATACCAATGAATCAAATTGATGAAGACATTAACGAAGCGTGAGCTTATGGTCGAAAGGCTGTGTGTAAAAATATTCTCTGACTGAGATACATACAGGATTTCGTTTGAACGAATATTACTATCAGAAATCTGAAGGAGGTCACCTTACATATAAGCTAATTTTGTACGCATCATGGGATGGTGACTGTACTTTTGTTCACGATTCCTGATATTCTCTCAAATTTTTGGAAATATGAATAAGAAAAATGTAATGAATATCCATAGATTCCCAAATATATGGTGAAATTATGATGGACATTTTAGTTGAGAGACTTATGCCCGGTTGCATGAACGTTCATTAACTAAACAGTTCTCCGAAACTAAACAATATCAAATCGAGTTTTTGACAGCAATGCTAAGCAACTGATTTGATGAATATATTCGATTTGATATTGTTAATTTTTGAAGAACTCCTTAAATAATGCACATTCATGCTACCAGGCCTTAGAATTAGAGAAAAAAAAAACATGCACAGAGGTTGCTTCTGCGTCGCGTATTAATTGGACTTGAAAGTTGAAAATGATCTCATTGTATTCTTTGGAATATATATGTTCACATATAATAATTCACCTATTTATTCCATTCTTCGTCTACATTCTCTATGTTCTTATTGTTCAAAAGATTAATTATTTATAAACTGATAATTATTTATAAACTGATTATTATTTTGATTCATTTTCTAATTTAGTTTACTGCGCAATTTGTATAGTTTCTTGCTTGTTTTTTAGACTTTGTCCTGTTGAGTGACCTATGCATTTAAAATAAAGATCGAAAATCAAAAATTCTTCAACCGGAAGTATCAGAATTAGATATTTGAAGTTGTTCTCTAATCATTTTTTTTCTATTCGTTATGTGCTGAAAGTTGAGATTGAAAATAAAAAGTGCTGAAGAAAAATAGCAACCTCTTATCACCTTCACCGAGACCATTATTACAGAAATACTGATAATAATGATTTCCATCATGATGAGGAGAGTATTTGAGAGTTCGCAATAGAATATGTATACCTATTCACGTGAATATTTGTGAAAATTGATTGCATGATCGATTTGAGAATCTTGGCAAATTATAAGAGGACGGAATTGAGCATTGAATCCAATCAAATGAATCGGAAGATAGTAATCGTCGCATGGAGAACTATGCATGGAATAGAGCTTTCATTATGAACTATGCAAATGTATATTCTGGATCAAATCTTTCTCTTCCATTTCGAATATATGGAATAATTGTTTCAGCCAGGAGAAAATCTTTCATATGGTTAACACTAGTTTTTTAGAAGACCTATTCATGATATTAATGTCGCACTCAAGCCTTATTCTATCTGAACTAGAATATTCCATGTTGTATGGTATCCTTTATTCTATCGCTATGCCAATATATTAGAGAGAATTCAAAGTCGTTTCATGAGATATTCCAATCCCAAACTGAATTGTGAATAAAGGTGTTGATAAATAGACTTCTTTGGTTTCAATTCTGTATATTTATTTTTATTTTTGACGTTTCGACTCTCGAACCGTCTTCAGAAGAAATGATACAAAAATAAACAAGGCAAGAAGGTATCTAGATAATTAAAAATTAAAAATTGGAATATATATAGATTACTAGATGTGAATACGTAGGTTCCATGATTAGAGCAAGAAGAACAACATTCCTCTGGCATTCACGCAAATGTTATTAAATATTTGACTCCTAGCGATTCATATGTACCTAGATTTTTTGGATTACCTAGAATCTACAAGCAGGTGGTTCCTCTTAGATCAATAGTTAATTGCAATAATTCGTCAACTTATTTATCATCCAAATATCTTGACAGTTAATTGAGACCATTAATCAATAATTCTTCTTCGTACGTTGAAAATTCGAAACATTTTATTGGAATAATTAGTAACGTACGGTTAGATAATAATGGCATCCTTGTTAGTTCCGATGTTCCTTCTTTATTCACAAAAATTCCAATTGAAGACACCCTGAAGCTTTTGGAAAGGAATTTCCCTCCAGATATTATTAATTATTCCACCATTGTTTGACTTCTAGCTTCTTCATTTTTAATAATGATTATTACAAACAAAATGATGGTGTAGCAATGGATAATCCACTTTCTCCATCAATTGCAAATTACTATAAGGAATTTTCCGAAAAAAAAGCATAAGGAACTAGTACCTATAAACCATCCTTATGGTTACGTTACGTGGATCATGTTTTTGCAATCTGGCCTCATATTCATGACAATTTGAACAGTTTTCTGAATCATTCAAATAATGTTCACGAAAACATCAAATTCACATCGGAGCTAGAGAGTGATGGATTATTGCCTTTTCTTGATGTGAATCTAGAGCGAACCAATGATGGTAGACTACTACACACTGTTTATAGGAAGCCAACACACACAAACCAATATATTCATGCAGAATCACATCACCATCCTTTACAGAGGTATGGAACAATTAAATGTTTTCTCCAAACGGCTACTGATATCTGTCACCCTGATAAACTGATGAAGAGATTAATAATCTGAAAGTAATTTCCCAGACAAATGGTTTTTCTCATCATTCCATTAGGAAAGCACTTCGACCAAAATCTAACAATGCTACGGTTGCGGATAATGGCGTAAGTAAAAATTAGGTTTCTTCACCCTATGTCAGTGATGTTTCAGAGAAGATTGGAAGGATCTTGTCTCGACATAATTTCAAAGTTTCCTTCGCTCCTGTCACGAAAATCAATCAGTTTTTGAGACCTGTCAAGGATATGATCCCTTTACAATCTTCGGGTATTTATAAGATCCCTTATACCTGTGGGAAAGTCTATGTTGGTCAGACGGGCAGAAGTGTAGGCACACGTATTGTTGAACATAGAAGATGCATAAGACTCAATCATCCAGATAAATCTTCGGTTGCTGATCATGCCATTGCGTTTTTGCACGACATCAAGTTTGAAGAAACAGGAGTAATTGCAAGTTGCTCATCTATTCATGGTAGATTGGTCAGGGAAGCGATTGAAATAATTGAAGATCCGAGTAATTTCAAACATACTTATGGTTTTGGGTTGGCAAATGTTTGGCATACATAATTTGTAAAATATTTGTCTTGATTTTTATTTTCATTACGTTTATGTACATAATTGAATCTCAGTTTTGTAGGAAAAATTTTTATGACATGTTTAGACCTTGGAACTGTGTGCTTCGCAGGAACGGAACATTGTCCTAATGTGTTATATTGATTAAATCTTCTTCTCTATAATAATTGTCAAGACTAATATCGTTGATTCCTCTGTTGAGGTTTTGGCGTGGTTTTTCTTCAGGCTTTGGGTGAATACCAGAGGAATTTTGTTCTTTTTGCACTAAATGTGGAGTCCACGTATTCACATCTAGTAATCTGTATATTTTTAATTTTCAACTTGTAATTATCTAAATATCTTCTCGCCTTGTTTATTTTTGTATCATTTTTTCTGAAGAAGACTTTCGGTTAGAGAGTCGAAACGTCAAAAATAAAAATAAATATACAGAACTAAAACAAAAAAAGTCTATTTATCATAATATAATTCTGAAAGCATGTATAGATCATTAAAGGTGTTGATATTTGATATTTACAAGGCAAATACAATCTTTAACCCTTAGAGCAACGTCGGAAAAATATGTTTCTTCTATTTTCGAACAGATTGTCTTACAATGTAATAGACTGATAGGAATAATTATTTATGACTTGAAATTAATATTTCAAGGTCATTGGCTATTATAACTTTTTCAATCAAAATGGTCAAAGACTAATTCATCCTCCAAATCTCCAATGACTCAAAGTACAGAAATATCAATCATCTTAAAAATACTATTGGTGTCACTGAACTATATCAAATAGATGTCATAGATTAGGCAAGATGGGTCTTAAAAGTGATGAGGTATATGATGATATTGGGTAAAGATTTATTGGGTACTGTAGAATATAATAAAATATTCCAGTCTTGCCATGCGTAATGAGGAATGTGTCAAGAGATGGTGCCTGCCGCTCATTATGTGTCTAAAGTGCTAAATAATGTATACCCTGTTTCTGATAGTTCAATTTTAACTCAAAACTGGAAAATGATGGATCCAATACAATTTATCTCTTTTTTTCCTCTTAGAAAATAAGTTATGCAAACATTAATTCCTGTTTTATAAGCACTTTTTACTCTAAGCACTTTTCACTTCTCACTTTGAGCACACATGGAAAGTTTTAGGAGAATATCAAGCTACAACGTTGACAAGGTTTTCGTACATCACTTGGATTCTCAAGATTCTGTTTTTCATCTCCATCTATATTTCATAGATTTTGATTTAAAATTTTATTTTCACCTGAGTTCTAGAATTTTTTCTGTATTTCGCTCCCTAGTTTTCATGTTAAGAATCGTGTATGATACTTTTTTATCATCTTTGATTAATTTTGCGTTTCGAATAGATTTCAAACAGACTTCTGACTGATTCTACTTGTCTTCCTAACAAAGATTGCCAATCTTCTGTTTGTGATAATTTGTTTAACCCTTAACTACAATCGGGAGGTCAAAATTGACCCCAAATACAAAATAGTTCGCTATGATTCCGTTGTGCGTCGTTTATATTTATCCAGGTACTCTTTTACAAGTAAGTATCTGATGAGATTCCATATCAGTGGTATCTGTGAGACTTGACGGTATGAAAACTTTGGGTCTCTGATGATTTTAGGATAATACATATGTGAGAGATAATTTTCTAAATATTTTCAGAACTTTCTGTGAAAATGGCCACCAACACTACAGAAATAGGTTCCGTGAATATACGGCCAATGATATCATGAGATTTTAACTTGGTCACAAAATTAGAAAGATGATCCCTAATTTTCGGTTGCGGAAACTGAGCATTGTATTCACTATTCTGCGTCTGTATTATAACAACCTGAATCAGAAAGCGAAGACGCTTCCAGTGACAAATATAAAGTCAATAAAACCGAGAGAATCGGAACTCTCCATCTTATTTAGATATTGGCTAAACATTTTTGTTGTTTTTCTTGTTTTTGCATGATTATTTTTTCTATGATTGATGAGGAATGATAGAGTTTAAAACAGTTGAGACATTTTTTTAGCGTGAAACTCTGGCTACTTGTGATACTCTGTATTTTCGTCATGAAGATTCGCAATGCGTTGACAGAAGGCATTAGCAAATATTTGTTCGTTGCTTTCGTATATAACCAGTGTTCTTCTTTAAATGTGCGTCTTCAATGACATGCAAGTTACTTTTCCAATTGTATATCTAGCATAATGAATTCACGTACACGAACATAGATTTCAGGGTCATGGATGACCCCACGATAGTACTTACGTTTGAAAGAATCACGATAGTAGCTGTAGATTGATTATTATCTTTTCATCATTCTTGGGTCCCGACGTTTTCATTTTGATTCTGCTAAGAAATAACTGCAAGTGTTGAATCTTGATATTTCTGAGTCACCTTTTCACAAGATAAAAGTGGCTCTATCGTGATATATTTTGTGAAAATATTGTTGTCTTATTTTCAACTAGATTCTCTTCCTTATTTTCAATTTAGAGTTAAAAATTCAAATTGAATCCATTGTTCATGTTGAAAAACTATATCAATCCATTGTCAAACTGAAATTCAACTAAGAACTGTATCACAATATATGGCTAAAATTCATCACAACAATAGTTTGAGGAATCCAGCTATTTCAAGTAAAGAATTCTAAAGGATCATTTCGAAAAAAAAATATTAATATAGGTCCCAATCACGCTAGATCTAATGCTTATACTTTTGGATACAAGAAATCAGCCACGCTCATCAAATTGCCACTAGTCGGAAAAACATGAAGACATATAAGACATTGCTCTATTAGAGATATACAGCTCTTTTCAAGAGCATAAATTAGCAGGAAATTAAATTCTTATTGACAACTTATTCATCATATGAATGAAAAGGAATTTGGACAAGTTGGACCAGGGCTGTATAAGCAATCTATATCCTGGAGAAATATTCATCTTTTTTTGAATTTTTGAAATAATTTACTCTTTCATACAGTCAATTCGAAGTGCCCTGCTGAATGAAAAATATGTTGTATGTGTCATTATCATCATTGACTTCAAATATATCAAAAATATCTGTATTCCATTTCCTGCAGATACAAGATCATACACAAGAATTCATACCTCATAGTTCTATATTCAAATTGAAGCTAAGCCTTGGTTTTTGAAGGTTCAGATTCAAACTTATATTAAGACATATATACAATAGGCAATCTGTGCAAATAATTTGAGCTATGCTCAGAAAACAGTATAGTTTGAATAGATGGGCAAATAAGTGACCTTAATAATATTCTTAGCAACAGCTTTATTTGCACTGGAATGATGTCGGCTGAGATTTTTCAATAGATCCGGTTAATTGTGACTGGTTGACGGGTAAACATACGTTCAGTAGGCTCTAGGTGATTATTTTTTCGCTGAACTTGTTTGTTACTCTTGAAGTTATTTTTAGTTCACGTTTTTATACGGCTGAATTGTTTGATTTGTTGACGCTTGCATTTTTCCCCAAAAATATTCTTTAGTCAAGTAAACCAAGTTGCATTTGATGATTCGTTTCAGCTGACCTATAATTTGTGATAATATTGGTAGATCCCGAAATTGTTGTGAAAAGTTATTGTTGAAATGATTGGCCTTAAGTGATCCCTTTATTATGTAGAAAGTATGAAATTTCTATTCTCACATTTACATCGACAATTAGTACAGACGCTTTCAAGGTGCATCTGCTCTTATCCAAAGCTTATACTATTTTACATGGCGTAACAGAATTTTTTTATTCATCCAAAAATTATCCAACAATGAAATGGATCTAGGTACATTTTAGTACGGTGATAAGAAAATAACCATCATGGAGTGGTCCTCGTCTTCCCAGGGCCTCTCATTGTTGGTTTTGGTGGGAATAACATTTGTTATTATGTTCTTATCACCGTATCAAAATGTATCTACAATTATTTTATTGTTGAATAATTTTTTATGACAAAGATTTTATACTACATCATGTGAAATAGCATCAACTGAGGATGAGGGAGTTGCACCCTCAAAACGTCTGTAATTGTAAATGTAAATGTAGAAATGGAAACTCCATATTTTCTACGTAATGAAGAGATCACTTAAGGCTAATTTCTTCAACAATAAGCTCTTACTGATCCTATGATTATTAATTAATGTTCCATTTAAAATAGAATCATACTTTAATCTCCACTATTGATTGCTATCAACACTATCGTCACTATATTTTTTGTCATGAATGATTACTATTGATAACAAAATATCATCATATATTCCAATTTGTCAACTAGTGATTTCGCAAGTACGACAACTTCGTGAATAGAATTCGAATTAGTCACTTTTTATAAAAATTTATCTACTACTGGAGAATCATGCGTTCAAAAACGAATTCTTGATCAAGACTTACTCAACTATTCTATATATCAGAATGAGAAAACTATGCTTCCTGACAATCCATAGAATGCAAAAATGTTGCAATCATGTGGATTGAAATAGAGTTATATTTATATCAACAGAAAGTAGTACCATAATTCACATGGAAAATTAATAATCTGGAATTAGGTATTCTACTGAATTTTCTTAACTTTTTTCCGATAAGACATGAATGAATAAAAGTATTGGAGAAAATGTGATTCATAAAAACCTCGTTGTATTTGAGAAATAATTTTATTGAATGTGATAATTTTCTGTGACGTCCAAACACCTTTTTTGTCACTCAAACAGTGAGTCTTATTCTGGTACAGAATATTTCATTCAAATAATATATTTATTTATGCGCATATGTAAATTGAAACAAAAATATGATTTATTTTTACTCCATCATCAAATATTTTGAGAATATTGATATAAAATAGAATGGGTGAAGTTAGTGTCTTGTTTGTTCAGCATAGTACTTCCTGTGTAGCATCATCCAAATTATTTTTTATTATTGTCACTTGTCAGTTATATTTTATCATGATATATTTCTGTTGTGTGCATTTCTGTTGAATCTTCTTTTTTTTTGGGTATGGAGCCGGGTTTCATGAGAGCAGATTCTACCAATTCACCAAGAGTTGATTTATCATTCTTATCAACTAATCCGTTGCATTTTTCCGCAGAAACGAAGAGTATAATCCCAATCAACATTAACCAAGAATGAACACCTCATTTACTTTTCAAAATCACGCTTTTTTCAACTTAACAAAGTTACCAGTAGCTTGAAGCTGTTTTTCTACCATACGCATATCTGTTAAACCAAACCGGCTTTTGGACGTCATCATGACGTTATTTGGATATTAAATCGTCTTTTAAACAAAGCAATATTCAATATCATTTCCGTTTCCTACAGCTATTATCCATCCCAAATTCTCTCATTTTCATGAAAATTTCTCAAATTCTGATAGTAGTGGAGTACCCGATTGACATATTCGGTTCATTGAGGTTGTTGAGAAGGAAATCAAAGTATGTGAGAAATCATTTGAAATTCCACAGTACATTATTTGTTCAGTGAAAAATATTCTGGTGAAGTTCGAACTCAATCTTGTTCCTAGTTATCGAGATAAAAAATGTCAAAGTTGCTATTCGGTGACATGTTATTACATTGCGTTAATGCATGCGACGTGTTTCACATTGATTTATACGTCATTATTTCGACTACCTGAAATGACAACATTACGAAAAATCGTCACAATATTTACGAAAGTTCTATAAACATGTGTACCAAGTTTCAAAAAAGTCTTGTTCATAGTTTCAGAGAAAATTGAATTATTACTCAAAAAAATTGTACAAAAGCTACTAAAATTTAGCAAGTTATATGCTTGGCAACGTCGTCGCATGAGATGAAATGGGAAGAGTGTGTGTGATTAGAATAAACAAGATTTTTTTATCATTTGCCTGACTTGACGGTACACTGATTAAGTAACCCATTCATTCTTCCATCGATATTATTTTTTTGATGTAGATTTATCATCAATAAGTTTGTTTGGTTATGAAACGCAGTACCACTACTAAACGTCAGATGTCAAAAATACTTCCGAAAGTCTACAACGTTGCGCACTATTCATATCATATTGTAGCTTTGTTAAACTATGAGAAAAGAATATTTCAACGGATGGAAGCTCTTTAAAAGAATAGAATAAGGAACCAAATTATTCAAAAACATGTATTTTCAACCGAAAACAAACATTTCCATTAGTTTTAATCATTGAAATTTTGTTTATTTGAAGTTGGCAATGAATGTTTATCCTATGTATTCAGCATAGAGCAGGGTTCCCACCACAACTTGACCCTAGTCCTCTCCTTAACAACCTTAACTACTTCTTGCGAAGAATAGCTTAAGATTATCGGTACAAATCACGAAAAGGATACCTTTTCATTCGCTATTTCTCCAATATCTTTTCCTATTTGAATTGAAAATAGATCACTATACCAAATGTGGTTGAATAGAATCAACATAAATACAAGAAGAAATCTATGAGATTGATAGCTTGAAATATTTTTTTTATTTGCTAGTTTATACCGTGATAAATAACATATCCTATTTGAAAGCGCCTACGTTGTCAGGAAGTCTGTCAAAAAAAGGTAGAAAGCTGTCAGAAACTGTTTTTTGCATTTATTAAAAACTATATACCTGAAGCAAAAAGATGTTCCTGTAAAAAAAGTGCGCAATAAAAGTGAAATCAAATAAGTTCAATAAAAACGAATTTTGACTTTAAATTCTGTATATTCATCTGAAAAGTTTAAATAAATATACAGATATAGAGGTCAAAGGTGGTTTTTATCGGATAAAATTTTGAAAAATGTATAGATTATTCCAAATAAGTTTCCTCAAGTCTCAATCGGTTCAGTAGCTTTTGGTTAAATGGCAAAAAATCGCAATTTTCGCTCATTTATTCGAATACTCAAAACTCACGTTCTATTTATTATTAGGATTCAAAATTTTGATATAATGTGAGATTTATAGCTCCCAATATACGCAACAAATTTCAGGAAGATCGGCTGGGAGTTTTTGAAACATGTTAAGAAAACCAAGAGAAGGTCATGAAAAAGTTGTTAGCCAACATAGACCAGTTTTACAGATCGCCTTTCATTTGTCAAGAGCTACTTTACAATTTGTTACAAAAATTTCGTCTGAGGTCCTTTTTTTGTACAACTGTTTTTCCACTGCATACCCATGTCGCCATCTATGTAACAGATTCGCACTGATTTTGTAAAATAGTACGTGCGTATGACACTTGATTGAAGCGCTAACTTAGGGAGTATGCGCGTCTGGTTCTTCCTCTTTCGTCCGAGCCGTTGTTGCAGACGGATTGTTTTTGAGCAGTCTTGTGATTTTTCTTGTTGTTCTAAATTTGGTGATTATTTTATTTAATTAAAATTAGTGCTATGATTTTGTAAGTATTTCGTTTATTATTTTTATTCACGTTATTCCAAATTTAGTATTATTTTTCTAGTGATTTCGTTTGAGGCGACCCGCGTGGTCAATCTTTTGTTTTCCAAATTTATTTCTTTCATCCTTAATTATTTGTTAGTCTTTTGTGTCCAGCACCTTTTTACTACCTTGAAACTTTTATACCAAATTGATATTTTTGCTCTAAATTTATTTTTTCTAAATTTTACAATAGCGTAGGCAATAGCCGTTCCGGTCGAAGGAGCTGGTCTTTTCCTCTTTGGGAGGTTATTATTGTTTGTTGTCCTTCCTCGGGAAGATTCGTTAATTTCTGATGTTTTATATTCAGATTAGTTTTGATAATCATTACTATTGATAGTGTTTCGTACACATGTTCTAGTTGCTACCTGCCCTAGTTTACCATTCTATTCCGTCTACAAGAGTAGACATTCTTTTTTGTAATTTACCGGTTTTTTTGTATTTCTGTTTTAATTTTTTTTTTCTTCCAAACGCGATCAGGCGGATATCGATTCGGTGATACGCGATTTTTTTTTATATGTACACTCGAAGTAATAAAACCTACAAGATTTGTGACTATCTTCGTTCCTCCCTTTACCTTCTCTCACCTAAGTATGTGTGATGTATGAATGATTAGTGGAAGTGGTTGATAATACATAATTTAACTATATTTTGGATCCAACGCGTTGCGGATTTGTCCTTCAACAACTCGTAGTTTAGTTTCTTATGTTGTTTTTGTAGTTTTTTGTTTCCAAAGCTTAAAATATTGTGTTGTGGGCTTTAGTTCCCGTTTTTAAGCTGGAAAATCCTACGAGTTTGTGAAGATTGATCCAATTTTTTTAGTAACGAACCACGTTCGTGAATTTATCGACTCGTCGCTAGTAAATCCTTTTTCTTGTCCTGCTAGACTTTGTATTTTCTTTGTTTTTCTTCTCTTTAATGCTCAGCGTAGTTTTTTTACTTTGTAAAATTTTTAGTGCACTATTTAAAATCAGACAAATAAATAACTTACTGATTATTTCATTTAATTTTTACTAAATTTACAGTTTATCCGTTTTTCAATTTGAATCTAAATTTATTCATTCAAGTTTAACGCTTCACGTTTGAAGAGAGCTCTCCAATTTTTTTGTAGAAACCCCTTGTTTCAGTTGAATTGGATACTGGTTGGGTTGTTTGTTTTCAGTGTAAACTGCTAGGAATCTTAGGGACCAGTGGCCACTTGAGACTAGTTTTTGACCAACTTCAAGTTTAGAAAAACATCAACACGTCTACGAAATTAAGAAGAACATTAATATCTCCCGAAGCTGACGACCAAGCGCACGGCCAACCTTAACACCTTCAAGGACCGTTGGCTATTTATCAAAGCCCTATAAGACGCAAGATCAACTTTACTTAATTCAGGGAACGTTCTTGTCTGACGTTGTTTTTGTGGCTACCAATTCGACATCTATCTTCTCTGCCGATACTAGTCTTGAGTTCCGCCTGAAGAGGATATTTAGCTAGTTTTTGTAACGTAAGTTTGAATGTTTGTGACGTGCTCTCCAGTTCCCTTTAGGCTGTTGCAGTGAGATTTTTTTTGTATAATAGCTTCAATCATTTTCGTAAGTTACAAATTTTTTAAAGTATAATTTTTGAAATTCTTTGCTTTAAATTAATAATAATTTTATTTATAATTGATTTCGACGTCTATGCTTTCTTCCTTTTTTGCTGTCGCTATTGTCTCCTAGAATAGAACCCTTTTTTCTCCTTTGATCATTTCCTGGGAGTGGCGCTCATTTCCTATTTTTCAAATAAAATATTTCTGGTGCCCTTATTAATAGCTAGCCTGGGTCTTCACTTTCAAGGTAGGATATTCCATTACTTAAATTTAGTGTCAATCAGCAGTACAATTAGTTTTTGCTACCAAATAGTGAAGAAACATTACCTTTTTTAATTTCCTACTGCCACCTTGGAAATAGGAAAGGGTACAAATTTTTTCAGATGGCGTTTCTTTTGAGCGAGTGTTATTTGAAAAAAAAATTGATTGCAAAAATTGCTTTTCACCAATACAAGGAATATTCTCCGTACTTTTTTTGTGAGAAGCAATGAGTATTACTTATATTTAATATACAATTATGAGTCAAATAAGCGTAAATAAAGCAAAAAAATTTCTTCTCTAACAAAAAATCATGTAAAACTATAAGCTGGATCAAAGTTCGGAATATGTTATGATGAATTACGGAAAAGCAGTAATATTGCCATGCGTTATTCACTTGTAGTAGTGGCCGCTTAGATTAGGGCTTAAGATAAAGGGAAACGGCAGCCAGCAGCAATAATAGTTACCGCTTGAATGGTGGCGAAAGATAGAAGAGAGCTGGAGAGCAGCAGCAGCAATCAAGGCTGTTTGGTGAGGGGAGAGTCGGTGTCGTTCCAAAATCAGTCGGTTCTTGTCATTCTATTGCTTATGTGGAAAATCATAACGTCGCGATCGAAGCTTCGCTTCAAAAGCCGCATTTCTGCACTCTGGTTGGTGGCTAGTGGTAGGATGCCGCTACGCTCGGGAGGCCACGCCCAATTCGCGTGAGTTGGCTCCGCATATTCTGATCGTTGAAAATGTTGTTGAATGGTCAGTACAATAAGATAATAATGATTCATGAAACATTTTTCATAATTGTTGAAATTATAAAAATCGTTATCGCAAAAGTACGGCTTTAAGCAATCGATTTTTTTCACAGTTACACCCAGCTAAAAAGTACGCCATTTGAGTTCATTATGGAGTAACTCTTCACGAAAGAAAAGCTTCTTGTGGAATTGATCTACGTTGGCCAACAACTTCTTAAGACTGTTTTTCAGAAAGATTTTTTTAGTTTTTTATATCTTCGAAAATTTCACCGTCGATCTTCTAGGAATTCAACGCGTTTGTTGGAAGCTACTAAGCTCATATTCTGTCAGCAATTCAATTCTCAATAACAAATACAACGCAAGCTATGAATTTCCGTAAAAATTAACGGAAATTACTGCTATTTGCAATATACCCAAAAGCTACTGATCTGATCAAAATTCAAAAAGACTTATTTGATCTGTCTTTTCACTGCGCACTTTTTTTAGGATAACTTTTTTTCTTGCTTGATACATGGTTCTCTTATAAACCGGGAAAAACCGTTTTTTGAAGTTTTTGACGGTTTTTTTGACATCCTGCCTGACGACATAGCTGCGTACAAATGAGATATGTTATTTGCCATGTTATGAGCTTACAAATAAGAAATTGAGAACTGAATCTGACCAATGTTCCAATTGCCTAGGATAATATGAGGTTCCGTATATATTGTTCGCAAGAGAAGAATTCACTAATGTATCATTTCACTTGAGGTCCCACTTGAGGTCCCTTCTGCAGTCGGGTTCAAAGTACCATTTACACAAGACAGTGCTGCTACTGATAGGCTATTTATTGCGATCTTCAGGCGAAACAGTATAAGTTGTTTCTTCGTAATATACCGGTTTATAACTAGTTCATTGTGGTTTCAAATATGCCATTTTCTCGGTTAAATATGGTTTGAACCACAATGTCACATACAAAACATAGTTCTCTATATTCAAACTGACTTTATAAGACGCTTTGAAATGTATTTCGATGTAGCGGGTTTATCTGAAGCATAGCAGTGAAGACGGCATAAACAAGTGTGACAGAACAGATTTGTGGGTAATGTGAAAACAAAAACTGTCTACTGATATGTATTTCACTTAATGATTGATAGAAAGTTCACGATTCATTCAAAATAATGCAAAAAAATCATACTTCGCATATTGATTCATCAGATATTCACAGAAATCTTTAAATGAGCAGCAAACTCGATGAAAACATCTCGATCCGTATTTTCAAGCCTTGAAAAAGCCCTGCTTCCCAAAATTTGATGCACTGCTTCTTCTTCATTGTTAATATCATAGCACTTTCTTCATGTATCTCATTTAGGGTCAAGTAGCACTTGAGCAAAAGATGAGGATACAGACCCTTATTATCATAATCGTATATGATTTTTATTAATTGTAACTTGTTCTTATAATCTTCATCAAAGAAATTCAACAATACTGATATTTGTCAATTATTCGTCCTATCAAATCATGATACAGAAAAATATCCGCTGCTTCTCATTGCTCTGACAAATGTCAAAAACTTAGAGGTTGGTGTAGTTGGTTATATGTAAAAGTGCAGAAGGGTTCCCGAATCTAGATAAAACTCAAATAGGAAAATAGAGGCAGATGTATTTTTCTATGACATATTTGAGTGCGAGAATCGAACGGAAATCTTTGGTTTACATTATGCTAGAATTGTTTAGAAACTGGTCGGATGAGACTCAGACTGGAATCTAGCCAAAAAAAGTATGAATGTATATTGATAAAAACTTAGTACTTGCTTTAGAATATTAAGACTATGTTATTGTTCTAGATAACACTAAAGAACAATTGGAAAGAGTAATTGATGAAATACATAACGTTGAGAAGGAGGTTAATCTCATTTTGGTTGTTGATAGATGTGGAGCTTTGGTATTTGAGAGAAGTGAATTGGTGACTGATTGCAAATGGCGTGGAATTGGAACATGTGGATGAGTTTGTGTCTCTGGGACCTGAGTAGCATGATGTCGAATAACGAAAGAATTAAGAGCATGATCGAAAAAAATTCATGCTTGTCCCAAGAATTTTTGCAAGGAATGTAACATTCTCAAACGATACAAGAGTAAATGTATATAACGGAGTATTAACAATTGCATTAATGTACATATGATAGTGAATGCTGGGCATAGCTTCAGAAACATAAACTAAGAATTGCTACTTTGGATATAGGTTTTTTGCTTGGTGTTTCTGGGTTCACCAAAAAAGATCGATTGCAGAATAAAATGATGGAATATTTACTGAATTCTCAATTCTTTTTTTCTCCATTTGAGTTCACAAGTATCAATTATGTTACATATTGACAAGCCTGAGGAAATGTGCGTTATAGAGGGCATTGTCGTCACGCACCCAGCCAATAAGATTCTTGAGTTTTTAAGTTAGTTCCGATGTGATCTGGCAATGAACTGAGTACTAGTAGCAGCTCGTGATGAGATGAAATGAAATAGTTTGAAAAATAAGTCGGCTGAAGATTTCTGTGATATACAAATCTTAGAAGAGATTTAAATATGGGTGACATTCATACAAATACAAAATCTCGGGTATTCTCATCGAAACACCAAAGGCTATTACAGAAAACTGCAATCATGCTACCTCACTTGAAGTCGTTAGAAACAGTTTTGAAAGATGGAATGCCAAGAAATGTGGCAATTGATAGAAATTTTTATGACCTAATTAAATGAGAAAGAAAACAGAGATATTGGAGAGCAAGGCATCATGCATTTGTTATCAAATAGGATGAAACATTTATGAGCACAAATATATGAAAAATTAGGCAATCTTATCTTGTCCTATACATTTCATGTTTGCAACTCATTTTGTATGTGATAGAGTAATTTCATCTCAATCGAAATGCATCATGTTATGAAAAATTTAAAACTCTCGCTCTTTACTAGATACTATCCAAAATAGCTTCGGCAACAATACGTACAACCTCAATATATTATTTTAAATTAATATATCCCAACAAACTTTTTTGATAAAATCATTTGATTAAGATCTTGATTTTAGTCATGATTTGAATCAAAAGATTTCAATTATTCACACCCGGCCAAAAATACTTCTCTCGACAATCTGGAACAGTCCTCCATCGATTTTGATTTGAACTTCATGTTCACCATATGCGATATATCCACTCCTAAACTTAACACTTACTTTATATAAGATAACGAAAAAGCGGCCACTCAATGCGGCTTGAATCCAATTAAATTTATTTGAGAAGTGATCAATATCAAAACCAGCTCTGCCAGAATATTCTTTAGCAAATAAATTAATATAATCATGAATTCATGTCAAGATATTGAACGTATGGAACTCATTGTTTATCGTTGAATTACAAATTTTGTAATTCTCAAGATGAGTCTAAAAAATACTGTGAATACTTTGCTGAATCAATTACTTCTAAGTAAGTCGACATAATCTACGTATACTTATATTTATAATCCCAAATCGTGTACTTAGTTCATTTTAATTATTATTATTATTATCTTTTTAAATCTCTTATACCCTATTGGGTGTCGAGATTACACATGTATTAATTAGTGCTGTTTATTATTTCTTTCCACTTTTTCCTATTTAGTGCTTCTCTCCTTGCTTCGCGGCTACTTATATTGTTTCCGCTAAGAATTTCTTCTATATTATTTTCCCAAGTCTTTTTGGGTCTGCCTCTTTTCCTTTTATTTGTTGTTTTTGCGTTCCACACTCTTCGGGCATCCTAATTAAGTGTCCGTACCATGCAAGTTGCTTTTTATCTATTGTGTTATGTACACTGTTTGTTTGTAGATTTTTCCTTATGTCCTCGTTTCTTTTCCTATCTATCCTTCTTACTCCTTCCACTTTTCTTAGAAACCTCATTTCTGCAGCTTGTAATTTGCTTTTGCTTCTTTGATCCGTTACCCAAGTCTCGCTACCATATAACAGAGTTGGTCTATAAATGGTTTTATAAATTGTCATTTTTGTCTTCCTGGATACTTGCCTATTATTTAGGATACAACTATTTATAGCATAGTAAGTTTTGTTTGCTGTTTGTATTCTTCTATTTATTTCATGTTCTAAGTTTCCTTTGCTGTTGAAGATTGTTCCTAGATAAGTGAAATTGTGTACTTGTTCCAACTCTTTACCTCTTAAGGTTATTGTTGTTGTTTTATCTTCCTTTGCGACTATCATGATTTTTGTTTTCTCTATATTTATTTTCATGTTGTGTTTCTGTAGTTCCTCATCCCAAACCTTCAGGTTATATTGCATGTCCAATTCATTTTTCGCTAAAATAGCTACATCATCTGCAAATACACACTCTGATATAGCGATTCTATTTAAATTAGGAAAAAAAATTACGAGCCAGGGAGTTAGCCGTCAGCAATTTTTTCAGATATAAACTCCACAAAATCTTCCCATTCTGAAATGTATAGCCCCAAAACGTTCACTTTAGGTTGAACCAAACAAAATTTCACAGATGAAAGATGTGAAATCATATTCCGAGCCAAATTCGAAAATTCCAAAGATTGTTCAATTTATACCTCCAGAACGTATACTTACATATGGCTAAGTCGACAAAACTGAGAGTCCCAAAGCATATATTCTTCCATTTTGTAATTTATAACTTCAAAACATATAGGGTAGAGTGGCCAACAGTGGGACACTATCTGATCATATATAGTTTTATCAGTTTTGCTGTTTGAAGATGAACAATTAACAGAATCAATTTTTCTAAGAGAAAAAAAAAACGGCAAAGGAACTTGGCGAGTCCGTTTTCATTTATAAATACATACCGTCATTATGATGTTATGAATTTTTCGAAAATATATATTGTTGTATGTAGTAATTTTGGACACAACGGACTCGCCAAGTTTTCTTATCGTATTTTTTCTCTCAGAAAAATTGATTTAGTTGATTGTCCATACGTTTTGGAGTTATAGATTGAACAATATGAAGAATTTTTGGAATTTTCGAATTTGACTCGGAATATGATTTCATATCTTTCATTTGTGAAATTTTGTTTGGTTTAAACTAAAGTGAACGTTTTGGGGTTATATCTGAAAAAATTGCTGACAGCTAGCTCCATGGCTCGTTATTTTTTGCCTTTCCAAGGTAATTTTTTTTCTAATTTAAAATAAACTAAGTACACGATTTGGGATTATAAATTGAAAAATAAAAAAATACACGTTCTAGAGTTTTGCGTTTTATTGGCTTAACCATAAGTATATGTTTTGGAGTGATAGATTGGAAAATATAAAAATTGATTGAATAAAATGGTTGACGCTGACTGGATTTGTAAATAATGTGAGTGATGTATTATTGGGATTTCAGTCAGATTTAATATTATTTTTTTTTCTGCTTTACAGTTTCGGCTGCACCTCAGCCATCCTTAAAAGCGCTACAATTTTATTCTATTACTAATTATGTGTTTATGAATGTTAAAATACTCACAAATGAATTATTGTTTAAAAGAATTGAAGTTATACATATGTTAAAATTGATATTAATACTAATAAGCGGGAAAAAAAGAAATTTTCTCTTGTCCTTTGCCACACCCGACATCTATGGAACGCGTTGGCTAACTGCATGTTGAAAATCTTGAAAATCGTGCGTGCACGCATTGTCAAAAAAATACATATTGACACTGGTAGGAATTTGTCAATTTTGGTGTCAATCAATTAAAATTGTGCATCACGCAAGGTGTCAAAAGTATAAACAAAATCAAAAAAGTAACATGAGCCTAGATCTGGAGGATATTGCTGTAAATCGTGCTAAGCGCTATAGTATCTGTCTTTTCATTAATATTTTGTTTGTCCTGTTTTATATACAACATCTCTAATGTAAGTCTTTTATTCGAGTTTACTTCATCATAAATAATACTAGTTTCATCAAAATTGAATGTATGACCTGAATCAATGCAATGTGTGACTAGCGCACATTTTGGCGTATTTTTATTTGATTTTTTACTATTTCGTTTGTGTTCATTCAGCCTTGTTTTTGAATATCTTTTAGTTCGTCCTGTGTACTGTGCATCACAATCATTACACGGAATTCTGTAGATTAAATTAGATCTTTAGTTTTTGTCAGTTTAATCTTTTATTTTAGAGAATAAATTGCCCACTATTTTGTACTGTTTGAAACAAATTCCAATTCCCTCTTTATTTCCGAATACTCGTTTAATCATGTAACCAACGCTATCTATGTAAGGAATTGTGAAATATCTATCAGTCAAAGATTTGTTCTTTCTTTTGTCATTGTCATTTAAACTAGGTGAATGATTTATGATTTGATTTTTGATACCGTTTATAATGCCACATGGATATTTATTGGAACAAAGCAAGCTAGTAACTGTGTTGATTACTTCAGTATGATATTTTTCAGAGGTCAATTTAAGTGCCCTGCTGAACATATTTCTAGCCACATTGAGAAGTTGACTTTTGGGATGATTGGATTGAAAACTTAAGTAACTGGTACTTGCTGAGGGCTTTTTGTACCATTTGGTGGTAATGTTGCCACATTCTTCTCTAATTAGTACCATTTCAAGAAAATATAAGCTGTTTTTTATACCTCTGTTTCTACTGTGAATTGTATGTGAGCATTAAAGCTATTGAAAATAGTTACAATCTCATATATTTTAGATCTTGGCACAGCTGTAATTAAATCATCCACATACTTTTTTATGAACGGAGTTTCAAAAGACAACTTTGCAATAACCTCTTTTAGAACCAAATCCATAACAAAATTAGCCATCACAGGAGACATCGAATTTCCCATCGCTGCACCAAATACCTGTCTATAAAGCTCACCATTAAATTTGAAGTAACAACTTTCAAAACAAAATGTTCTTAAATTCAACAATTCATCTAATGGTATGTTTGTACGTTGAGATATGATATTATATTTTTGTTCTACAGCTTGCAGTACTAGGCTTATTGGAATATTAGTGTATAAAGAAACAACATCTAATGAAATAAGAACATAATCTTGATTTAAATGTACTTGAGTGACAAACTCTTGGAATTCAAATGAATTTCTGATGTAGTACTCATCTTCATATAAGTCACTCAGTAAGCGAGTTAAATATTCAGATAATTTATCTGTTGGGGAATTAATTCCAGAGACGATAGGGCGGAGCGGTTTGTTATCTTCATGCAATTTAACAAGACCATAAATTCTAGGAGGAATCGCATTATCAGATGTGAGGCTTTTCTTTGTTGCTACGTCAATATATTGTTTTTCAAATAAATTTTTGACTATTTTGTTGTTCGCATTTTGAATTTTTGTTGTAAGATCTTTATTTATTTTCATGTATATGCTACTATCATCCAATAAATCTTCCATTTTACTAATATAATCATTTTAACTAATTGCAACGGTTAAATTTGATTTGTCAGCTTTGATGATAAGAAGGTCTTCATTTTGTTTTAAAAATTGTTCAGTTTCATTATATTTTTTAATTATAACACTGTTAGTTTTGTTTTGGTGAATTTTATGTTTATATTTGGTAGCTATATTGGCAATTTGCTTTCTGTATTGGTTCTCAATCTCAATGTCATCCATTTGACAGATAACATACTCCACATCTGCAATTATTTGAAAAAGAGGTAATTGATTCATTTCAAATGTCACACTCAATTTGGGTCCCAACGATAGCAAATCTGTTACACGTTGAGGTATCACAGTTTGTGTCATATTATAAAACCAGCCCTCTTGTGAGAGATGGTCATTGATAACTATTCGATTTATGTGTAACAGGTTATTGAACTTTCTATATGTTACAAGATAAAAAATTTGGAAACAATTTTTCAAAACATACGTTTATTTGTGGTTATTCTTTTGGTGATCGATTTTGGACATTGTCCATCTTCAGACCAAGCTCAAAAGTAAAAGGGTTTGTTTAAATTTTGAATTTTGAATGCATGATAAATGTGAATAAAATTATTTTAAATGTTTTTTGACAGCTAATGTAAGGTGAAAAACGAGCATGTGGTTGTGAAATTTGTGAGGTTATGTGTTCGGCGATTTTTATATCTTTAAAAATGATGATATTGGGGGTAGGTGCATGCAACAATCACAATTAACAAGCTTCTGACTTACCGTCTAAATGTATTAAAGCAGCAGTTAAAGTTATTTGTCATGTTTTTATTTAAAATTTGAAGAAATTTATTGAGAGTGAAACATTTCTGTTCTCAATTTGTCAGGTGGGCGAGTTACATTGAATTATGGGTAGTGATGTGTTTCCTGTCATGAGTGATGTGTGTCGGTTAGGAGAAAGGCGGTAAGGATTTGAAGATATGATTTTCTGGAAAAAATGTTTGTTCGTTCAATAAATGCTGATCTCGATTTTTAATTTGTTTTAAAATTTCTAATTTTTCTAATAGAATGAAAAACAAGAAAATCAACACAACACAACATCCCACAGCAACAATCAGAACCAATTCAAGATACAAATACTTTTCCAGACCGAGTCACCAACCTCTCATCAACTACTTTCACCAATTAAGAAGAACAATTACTAAAAACCGGCCACAAATTTGCACCCATGCCTCTCAAAAACCAGATTTACATAAAATAGCGATAGAAATAGAGACACAACTTTTCAAACAACCAATATCAATTCAATCAAAGCCGAAATAGGAACAACGTTAAACAAAATTTACAAAAACGGGGTAGGTGCATCCAACAATCATAATAACAATATAAATATCAATATAAAAAACAGTATAAAATCTATAAATGAAAAAATTTCGAATAATGACCTTATCTTTACTAAAGCTGACAAAAACGCAGGTACAGTTATTTTAGAAAAAAGAGATTACATTGACAAAACACTCGCTTTCTTCACATCAAATAATATTACACCTTACAACAAAAATCCACTCCCCTCATAAATCAAAAAATATAAAAATACAATTAAATATACTACAGACACACTTAACAAATTACACATAAACACACACACCCTAACAGAAAATAATCCACAAACACTCTCCCTATATAGTTTAATAAAATTGCACAAACCTGACAAATCCATAAGACCCATAACCTCCTCAATAAACTCACCAGCATATAAATTATCACAGACAATGAACAATCTATTAATCAATCAATTCGAATATAAATTCCCACATAGTATCAAAAATTCAACAGATCTAATTACTCAAATAAATAACTTCAATTCACAAAATAATGAAAATTTCAAAATGATCTCATTTGATATAGTTAACTTGTACACTTACATTCCAACACAAGAAACTATAACACTCCTACAAGAACACCTATACAATAATGATGACTCTCGAATTCAATATAATATTTCAAATAATGATATACATAATATAATAGAATTGTTTAAACTCATATTAGATCAAAATTTCTTCAGTTTCGAAAATCAAATTTATAAACTTAATGATGGATTACCGATGGGCTCATCAATTAGTGGTTTGTTAGCCAACATTTTTATCGATAATCTTGAAACCAAAATATTCCAACATCCACTTAGCAATAACATTTTATTCTGGAAAAGGTACGTGGATGATATCCTCTGTTTCTGGAAGGGTGACGATACAGAATTGGACACTTTTCAAGCCGATATAAATAACATCTCAAAAATCAAATTTACACTAGAAATAGAGCAAAATAAATCAATCAATTTTCTAGATCTCACACTTACACACTCACAACACAACATTGAATTCAACATTTACAGAAAACCTACAGCTACAGATATTATTATACCATATAACTCATATCACTCTCCCAAAATAAAAGAAAGTGCCTTTAGATTCATGTTTCGAAGATTACTAACCACCCCATTATCACCGAATCACTACAACATTGAACTTGACACGATAAAAACAATAGGATTAAACAACAATTTCCCCACAGATTTCATAGACAAAATTTTCAATAATACAAAAAGAAATTTAACTTTACAACATATATATAAACACAAAAAAACTACACCTAGATACATCTCGATACCATATTACAAAAACATCCACAATAGAATCAATCGCACACTCAATAAACACAATATACAATTAACTTCTAAATCACACCAAACATTAGCTAACATATTTATCAACACAAAACCTAAGAAATCTACAACCGACAGTAGTGGGATCTATAAAATTGATTGTAACGATTGTAACAGCACATACATCGGAATGACACAACGTAAATTTGCAATCAGATATAAAGAACATATTAAAAATAATCCACCATCAGCTTTCGGCACCCATTTGAAAACAGAGAATCATACATCCACAATAACCAATAGTAAAATCATGCACAAAGAAGAAAAATACAATAAACTGTCACGCAAGACAGTTGGTATATCTTAAAATTCAGATGTTACACAGGACAGCCAGTATATATATTTTTTTGCTTATTTTTTACACCACATTTGTTTACATTAACAGCCACTTAAGATTAGGGTTGCTGGGCTGATCGTGGCCTCGATCGTAGCAAAGGCGTCAGTATTTGAATTGTGTACATTGTGTAAGGAAGTATTTTGTGTTTATGTGCAATTGTGTAGTGGCCAGAGTTATTGCAGTTTTACATTGGATTACCTGATCATATTGATAAGGTGAGTGGTATTGCCGATTGAGATATTACGTCTTAATAAGAGTTGTAATTGTATTGTTTGTACAAATCATGCCGATGCAGGATGCATTGAGTATGTTGTGTGAATGTAATATCCGTTGGTAAAAAGGATAACAGCTAGTTGACGGTGCTCCCTAGCTCAACGTGGGATCAGGACAGATCCGTGTATTTCCCTGTCCTGGGCCCTGTAATTGGGAACAACGTGGGAGACGTTCAGTAGTCGGTGCTCCCTGGCGCAACGAGGGATTGAACTAGCGATTGAGACCCTAGTTCGCGAATGGTGTGTGAATGTTGTGATTATTGCGAACATATAGAATAATAGCTCTACCTGTGCCACTCACTGAATATTTTTATATTCATCGAACTGTTTTTATTACAGATAAGATTCAGTCAAAGCGGCCGTGATGTGTCGACGCTCTCTAATTCATCCCCCCCCTTCATTATATTTACTGTTTCATGTGTTTTATTATTAATCATTATCATCAATATTTTCAATGTTTTCATGTTTCATTTATGTATTAAATTAATTAATATGAATGTTTCTTTTTCATTGTTTCTCCTATTCGTCACACCCTACGACATTATCAAAAACAAGTCAACATTAATAAATCATATACTTTACGACCACCTCTTACCGCCCTCATCGCTCCTCAACTCCGCAACACCCGAAACCCCTGACAACTATCAGAAAGTGGGATCTGAGCGAAAGAAATATTTAGTCAAAAAAATCTGAGCGAGAAAGGTTCAAACTCAAGAAAAAGGGTCGTAGTTAAAATAAACAGAATTGGAACTTGAAGGATTTGTTTAAGTTTGCATAGAAACAAATAAACTCGTGAATATGATGACTAGACGAGGACGACGTGGAAACGTATCCGAGACTGAAAGTGATAATGTGATGACAGATGCACTTACCACATTACCAGTACAGTCACCTCCCCAAGATAGCGTTGGACAATCAACCCTATCCGACGAGTTGCAAATGATGATGCTACAACTCACCCAAAATGTTGCAGCAATGCAACAAAATATTGCATCAACTTCCCGGAGCTCGAATTCAAACAATGTAGGTCGCGAAAATTTGCCAGAATTCAATCCCGAAAATGAAACTTTAACTATGGAGAAATGGTTGCGTACAATCGAGGAGTTATCACACATCTGTGGATGGGACGAACGGAGCAAAATTATAAATGCTACCGCTAAATTGAAGGGTTTAGCCAGGACTTGGTATGACGCTTTGCCTAGCTTAGACCATGATTGGCAAACATGGAAGAAAATGTTGATTCAAGCTTTCCCAAGTCGTATCGACTACTGTGAACAGCTAAAGAAAACCATCCAAAGAACCAAAGATCCAAAAGAGACGTATTTACAATACTATTATGAAAAACTTGCACTACTCCAGACGGTAGAGATAACAGGCGATAAAGCAGTGTCATGTCTAATTGACGGCATAAGGGATCCACTAGTAAAAGCTGCCGCAAAAGCTGGACAATATAGTACTCCAGAACAACTTTTCAATTATCTTCGTGCTACCAAAGATCGTCCGGAGCAATTACAAATTACATATAAGCCTCAACACAACCAACTAAAGCAAAATCAAAATTATCAATTTAAAACTACCAATAACTTCAAATCTTTTCAAAAATCAGGCAACAATAGCAATCTCATGTGCTACTATTGTAATAGATCAGGGCATCGCAAATCTGAATGCAGACTTCTGAATGCTCGTCTACGTGATGATGCGAGACTTAAAAATGCCGAAAAATCTACCGCCGCTACTGATAAAGGTGAAACTATAAACTTCAATTTATCTAGTAAAGTTAGCAGTAAATACTTCAAGTATGTGTGGTTGAATGGTGTAGAAATACAAGCTTTTATAGATTTAGGTGCAACTTGCAATACAATTCGCCATTCTGAAGCAAAGAAATTTAATATCAAGGTAGATTATTCTAAGAAACGAAATATCCGTGGTTTCGCTGATGGTCATACTGAAACAATTGGAGAATCAACTCTACAAAAAATAAAAATTGATGACGTCACCGCTTTCACTGATCTTCAAATAGTTCCTGATTATGTACAAGATATTCCGATGATTATAGGTCAGCCTTTTACAGAAATGTCCAACATTTATATTTTCAAGGATAGTGATGCACTCAAAATTTTCGATAAGAATGAAATGTTTACAAGTTTAGAGTCACAGAAATCAGCTAAAGCTACTCTGCGAAGTGGAGAAGCAACAATTATCCCTCCCAACTATATTGGATACGTCACGTGTGTCAGTAATCAAAAAGGAGACGTATTTTTTGAACAAAGTATTCGCTCTAAGCCAGGAGAAGAACATTACATTCCTAGATGTATTTGCCACATCGATGATAAATTTCAAGTTATTTTACCGATAATCAATATTTCAGATCACGACTTACGTATAAAAACTAATCAAACAATAGCTCGAGGACTCCAGTGTTTTCAGGATAATAACAAAAAATCAGATTTACAAGTAAACGCCATTATTCTAGAAGACGAAATTCAAATTGGGTCCGATATAACAGAATTACAACATAAACAAGTTGTACAATTAATCAAGGATCATGCAAACTGTTTTTCCACCGGAGTAAAGGACGTAGGATGTACTAGTACAGCCGAAATTAATATTAAATTAACTGAAGACAGACCTATCACCTATCGCCCGTACAGAATGTCACCAGAAAATAGACAAAAAGTCAAAGATATAGTAGAAGATCTTTTGGACGCAAATATTATTCGCGAGTCACACTCTGCATTTGCTTCACCAGTGCTTCTAGTGAAAAAGAAAAACGGCGAGGATCGATTATGTATCGATTACAGAAAATTAAATAAAAATACCGTACCAGACCGACATCCACTACCAAGAATAGACGATCAGCTTGATCATTTACAAGGAGCAAAATATTTTACTTCTCTAGATATGACCTGCGGATACTATCAAATTCCAGTAGCAGAGGAATCTAAAAATAAAACTTCTTTTGTCACCCCGGATGGCCAGTACGAATTCAATCGTATGCCTTTTGGATTGACGAACGCTCCAGCAGTTTTTCAGCGAATGATGAATAGAATATTAGCTCCATTAAAAGAATTTGCCATTGCCTACTTAGACGACATAATATCACCAGCTGCCACTTTTGAAGAAGGAATTATCCGATTGAAACAAATATTCAACGAATTACAAAAACATGGCCTCACTCTAAATTTAAAGAAATGTCACTTCTTTCAATCATCCATTTCATACCTTGGTTTTGAAATTAACAGCGAAGGAGTAAAACCAGGAAAAGATAAAATTAAAGCTGTTGAGAATTTTCCAGTACCACAAAATGTACATAATATTCGACAATTCATTGGACTCACCGGTTTCTTCAGACATTTTGTACAAAATTATGCACTAATAGCTAGACCATTAACAATTTTAACTAGACAAAATCAACCTTGGGTATGGGAACAAGAACAGCAGGACGCATTCCTAAAAATGAAAGAAATATTGTGCAAATATCCCGTTTTGGCATTATTTAATCCAAAAGCAGAAACAGAAGTACATACTGATGCCAGTCAGAAAGGATTAGGTGGAATCCTTTTACAATCACAAGGAAATGGAAAATTACATCCCGTTTATTATTACAGTCGTCAAACTTCAAAACAAGAAGCAGTATATCATTCATACGAACTTGAAACTTTAGCAGTCGTAGAATCATTAAAGAAATTTAGAATTTACTTACTTGGAATCGAATTCAAAGTAGTTACTGATTGCAATGCTTTAAAAACTGCCAGTTCAAAGAAAGATCTACTTCCGCGAATCGCTAGATGGTGGTTACAACTACAGGAATTCAATTTCACTGTAGAATATCGTCCGGGAAATAGAATGCTACATGTCGACGCTTTAAGCCGTAATCCAAATGACACCGAACAACAAAGTAAAAATTTTCTAGAAATATTTCACATTGAAATTGATGATTGGGTATTAGCTGGACAGATGACAGACGAAAAACTTAAATTAATAAAAGATATTTTACAACAAACAGCGAATACAGAGTACGAGAAGAAAATTCACAAAGATTTTAAATTGAAAGATGGAAGAGTACACCGAGTTACCACAAATGGTTTAAGATGGGTCGTACCTAGAGGGATGCGAAATAGAATTGTGAGAGAAGCTCATGACAATTTTGGACATTTTGGCTTGGACAAAACTATGAATAAATTATTAGAATGCTATTGGTTTCCGAATATGCGGAAATATGTTGAAAAATATATCGCGAGCTGCATCAATTGCATTTTCAATAAAAGACCAACAGGAAAAAGAGAAGGACTGTTAAATCCGATAGAAAAGAAGCCCATACCATTCCATACTTTACATATTGATCACTTAGGACCATTTTGCAAAACTAAAAAGAAAAACCAATATTTATTTGTGATAGTCGATGCATTTACGAAGTATATATTCTTAAATCCTGTCAGAGATACAAAAACAAGAAATGTCATTTTAAAATTAACTTCTATATTCAATACATTTGGAACACCAACGAGAATTATCAGCGACCGAGGTACGTGCTTCACATCAAAAAGTTATGCCGAATTTTGTGATAAATACGGAATAAAATATATTTTAAATGCTGTAGCGACGCCAAGAGCAAATGGGCAAGTAGAAAGATACAATAGTACAGCTTTAAATTCTCTCATCACTACAGTGATGGATGATGATCGATGGGATCATGAAATTGCCAATATTCAATTTGCAATTAATAACTCTATTTCAAGCACAACAGGTAAAACACCAAGTGAATTATTCTCTGGTTATAGACCAAGAGCACCGAATGATGCACTATTAACAACCGAAATTCAAGAAGATCGACCTAGCATATCAAATATTGAACAAGTTCGTAACGAGGTAGCAGACAAAATAGTTGAGGAACAACGTAAACAAAAGGAAAGATATGATAGAAAGAGAAAAGCGGCAAAAATATACAAACAAGGTGACCAAGTTGTGATAGCTATGCAAGCGAAAACAGATGGAACAAGTAGAAAATTACGACAACGGTATAATGGACCCTTTACTATTATGAAATGTTTACCAAACGATCGTTATGTGGTGAAGGAAGAACAAGGCTCACATCGAAGCAACAAAAAATATGATAATGTCGTAGCTGCTGACCGAATCAAACCATGGGTACCTGTCGGAGGAGTATCGGATTCTTCGGAAAATAGTTCTGACGAGTATTAGGTAATACAATTTATTTTATTTGAAATCTAGGGATCCTCGGGTCGAGAATCACGTCAGGATGGACGAGTTGTCACGCAAGACAGTTGGTATATCTTAAAATTCAGATGTTACACAGGACAGCCAGTATATATATTTTTTTTGCTTATTTTTTACACCACATTTGTTTACATTAACAGCCACTTAAGATTAGGGTTGCTGGGCTGATCGTGGCCTCGATCGTAGCAAAGGCGTCAGTATTTGAATTGTGTACATTGTGTAAGGAAGTATTTTGTGTTTATGTGCAATTGTGTAGTGGCCAGAGTTATTGCAGTTTTACATTGGATTACCTGATCATATTGATAAGGTGAGTGGTATTGCCGATTGAGATATTACGTCTTAATAAGAGTTGTAATTGTATTGTTTGTACAAATCATGCCGATGCAGGATGCATTGAGTATGTTGTGTGAATGTAATATCCGTTGGTAAAAAGGATAACAGCTAGTTGACGGTGCTCCCTAGCTCAACGTGGGATCAGGACAGATCCGTGTATTTCCCTGTCCTGGGCCCTGTAATTGGGAACAACGTGGGAGACGTTCAGTAGTCGGTGCTCCCTGGCGCAACGAGGGATTGAACTAGCGATTGAGACCCTAGTTCGCGAATGGTGTGTGAATGTTGTGATTATTGCGAACATATAGAATAATAGCTCTACCTGTGCCACTCACTGAATATTTTTATATTCATCGAACTGTTTTTATTACAGATAAGATTCAGTCAAAGCGGCCGTGATGTGTCGACGCTCTCTAATTCATCCCCCCCCTTCATTATATTTACTGTTTCATGTGTTTTATTATTAATCATTATCATCAATATTTTCAATGTTTTCATGTTTCATTTATGTATTAAATTAATTAATATGAATGTTTCTTTTTCATTGTTTCTCCTATTCGTCACACCCTACGACATTATCAAAAACAAGTCAACATTAATAAATCATATACTTTACGACCACCTCTTACCGCCCTCATCGCTCCTCAACTCCGCAACACCCGAAACCCCTGACAAAACTCATTCTCTTAGAAAAATTAGAAATTTTAAAACAAATTAAAAATCGAGATCAGCATTTATTGAACGAACAAACATTTTTTCCAGAAAATCATATCTTCAAATCCTTACCGCCTTTCTCCTAACCGACACACATCACTCATGACAGGAAACACATCACTACCCATAATTCAATGTAACTCGCCCACCTGACAAATTGAGAACAGAAATGTTTCACTCTCAATAAATTTCTTCAAATTTTAAATGAAAACATGACAAATAACTTTAATTGCTGCTTTAATACATTTAGACGGTGAGTCAGAAGCTTGTTAATTGTGATTGTTGCATGCACCTACCCCCAATATCATCATTTTTAAAGATATAAAAATCGCCGAACACATAACCTCACAAATTTCACAACCACATGCTCGTTTTTCACCTTACATTAGCTGTCAAAAAAACATTTAAAATAATTTTATTCACATTTATCATGCATTCAAAATTCAAAATTTAAACAAACCCTTGTACTTTTAAGCTTGGTCTGAAGATGGACAATGTCCGAAATCGATCACCAAAAGAATAACCACAAATAAACGTATGTTTTGAAAAATTGTTTCCAAATTTTTTATCTTGTAATCCAATCACATACCAACATGGAGAAATTCATTAAAAAAAAAAAAAATATTTCTTATATGTGTTTGTTTAATAATGTTGTTGATGAAGTAGGATTTATTTTCCAAAAAAACTTGGAATCTATGCCAATGAATGAAGCTAATATTTTGTTTAATAATATCATAGTGATATTGAAACTCTTTTTGATGAGACTGTATTTCCCAGTGACTAATTTTTACTTCTGGATGATTGTTTGTACTTTAAACTTTCTGATGATTTTCTATTTTCAATAGCTTTAACGCTCACATGCAATTCACAGTAGAAACAAAGGTGAAAAACAGCTTACCTTTTCTTGATATGGTACTAATTAGAGAAGAATGTGGCAACATTACCACCAAATGGTACAAAAAGCCCTCAGCAAGTACCAGATACTTGAGTTTTCAATCCAATCATCCCAAAAGTCAACTTCTCAATGTGGCTAGAAATATGTTCAGCAGGGCACTTAAATTGACCTCTGAAAAATATCATACTGAAGTAATCAACACAGTTACTAGCTTACTTTGTTCCAATAAATATCCATGTGGCATTATAAACGGTATCAAAAATCAAATCATAAATCATTCACCTAGTTTAAATGACAATGACAAAAGAAAGAACAAATCTTTGACTGATAAATATTTCGCAATTCCTTACATAGATAGCGTTAGTTACATGATTAAACGAGTATTCAAAAATAAAGAGGGAATTGAAATTTGTTTCAAACAGTACAAAACAGTGGACAATTTATTCTCCAGAATAAAAGATAAAACTGACAAAAACTTAAGATCTAATTTAATCTACAGAATTCCGTGTAATGATTGTGATGCACAGTACACAGGACAAACTAAAAGATATTTCAAAACAAGGCTGAATGAACACAAACGAAATAGTAAAAAATCAAATAAAAATACGCCAAAATGTGCGCTAGTCACACATTGCATTGATTCAGGTCATACATTCAATTTTGATGTTACTAGTATTATTCATGATGAAGTAAACTCAAATAGAAGACTTACATTAGAGATGTTGTATATGAAACAGGACAAACAAAATATTAATGAAAAGACAGATGCTATAGCGCTTAGCACGATCTAGGCTCATGTTACTTTTTTGATTTTGTTTATATTTTTGACACCTTTCGTGATGCACAATTTCAATTGATTGACACCACAATTAGGGTTGCCACTTTTTTTCTGGGCGAATAGAGTACATTGGTTACTAAAGGTAGAAAAAGAAGAGTACATTGTGTCAAAAAATAGAACGATTTATTTTACTCTATCATTTTGCTTCAAAACATGTTTTCCATTACTTTTAGTAATTTTTAACAAGTAATTATCACTGTTAAACAGCTGCGTAGCTCATTCACAGTCCATATTCAAGTTACAGTAAATAAGTTATCCATTTTTTCATGCATTTTAGAATGAACTTGAAAATTTGGTGATCACAAGAGAATTTATTGTATATTTGTCAATTATCAGACTTCTTCGCTAACAGTTGATAACATCATCGACTCCAGTAACTCTGTCGTTTTGTTCTACGCAAAAATTCTTACAATCAACCTTTTTTTGTATACTTTATGTGAAATGAATCCCAGAGAAATCAAATCATGCGAAATACAGTATTTCCGCGTACTTTATTGTTCTCTCAAAGTATTGAGTACAATTACCTAAAATAACGTACAATACTTTATAATAGAGTACGGGTGGCAACCCTTACCACAATTGACAAACTTCTACCAGTGTCAATATGTATTTTTTTGGCAATGCGTGCACGCACGATTTTTAACATGAAGTTAGCCAACGCCTTCCATAGATGTCGGGTGTGGCAAAGGACAAGAGAAAATTCCTTTTTTTCCGCTTATTAATATTAATATCAATTTTAACATATGTATAACTTCAATTTTTTTAAACAATAATCCATTTGTAAGTATTTTTACATTCATAAACACATAATTAGTAATAGAATAAAATTGTAGCGCTTTCGAGGATGGCGAAGGTGCAGCCGAAACTGTAAAACAGAAAAGAAATAATATTATATTTGACTGAAATCCCAATAATACATCACTCACATTATATATAAAAATTGATGATTTGAAGTTTTTGAGTTCGACTCAGAGTATGATTTCACATCTTCAATTTGTGAAATTTGGTAATATTGATCTACCCGTAAGTATTTGTTTTGTAGTTAGAAACTGAAGAATGGAAGATTTCATATTTCTGATTCTTCGAGTCTCACTCGGAATATGATTTCACATATTTCATCTGTGAAATTTTGTTTTGTTCAATCTGAAGAATTTGGAGTTATACATTCCAGAATGAAAAAACTTTGGGCAATTTATATCTGGATAAACAGCCGACGGCAACCCTCTGGCTCGTTATTTTTCACCTTTTTAAGGTAATTTTCTTAAATTTAAATTGAACTAAGTATTTGTTTTGAAGTTTTATAAATTGAAAAACGGATGAATATGTGCTCCGGGGTTTCTAGTTTTATTGGTTCAACTATGAAGTAATAAATTGAATAATTGAGGAATTTATTTTGGAGTTTTTGAGTGTGGCTCTAAGTATGATTCCACATCTTTTATGTGTGAAATTTAGTGATACTGGCTTGAAACCAAAATTATGTCTCCTAATTAAAAATTTAAAAATGGTAGAATCTTTCTGTTTGGCTCGGAGTATGATTTGACATTTCTTTGTTGTAAAATTTGGTGATATACAACAATTTACGAAATTTCGAAATTTTTCAACTACTATAACTCGATTGAATACAGTCAAAAATTGAGAGAAATCTTTTTCTAGTTTCAAAAATTTTGAAATATCGACTTCAAAAGCATGCAGTCGAATGTTACGTTAAAGTCAATTAATCCACTCCCGCCACAGCCCAAGAGAAAAAATATTTCAGGTACAGTAAACGTTCAACCTGAAGTATCTGTTTTGCAGTTATAAATTTCAAAATGAAAAGATTTTGTTGAGTTTATATCTGAAAAAATTGCCGACGGCTAACTCCCTGGCTGTATATAATACAACACTATTAAAATCTGAAAATATTAATTCCTCTGTTATATTTCATCATTTCCATTGATTACACAATATCAAACTTCATTAGGCGTTGCATGAACAATTATTTTTCTCTGCCATGTCCCATGGAGGTCTGAATAAACATGGCGGCTTGTGAGATTGATTCACAGAATGGCTCGGAGCTCTCTCTCTGTCTTCACTTACAAACACGGGCGAGGAACTACAAAACTCCTGTAAATGCTCCGTGTAGCTAGCGCCGAGTCTAATCTCTCTGGCTCGTCGGATTCTTTACCGCGAATCCTGATTATGAAATCGGGAGATTTTTATTTTAGTTTGTTATGAATGAACTCAAAAGCTTCTGAAACAATTTCTAAAATTCTCCCACCAGTATAATCTTATATTATCACTTGGTAACATAGGCTATAATAGACAACTTCACAAGTAGTGGCGCAAGAGTCGTTCGTATTTGTTTGTTTGAGCACAGTTCAACTGATTGGGCTGAAAGTTTCTTCATAATATTTTAGTGGCACTTTCGTGAAGGTTTTCATAATAGTGCCATCAACATACATTATGTGACGCACAAGCCGTAATTGTTCGTTCGCGCATCGTTTATCCGGATGAGTTTGAACTTACTATAGTTGCTGCTGGCACTTTCGTGGTTTCATGAGGGCTACTATTATGGTATCATTAGCATACATGAAGTGACGCACGAGTCGTATATGCTCGTTTGCGCATAGTTCATCTGTTAGAGTGAAAACTTGATTGAGTTGGAACTTTGTATAATTATTGTTGACACTTGCATGAAAGTTTTGACATAGTACTATTAACGTGAAATAGGTGTAGCTCAAGCGTATTTTTTCATCCGATTGGAATAAAACTTTCTTCAGTTGTTACTGGTGCTTGCGTTAAAGTTTCTGACAGTATCTTTAATCCATACCAATATTATAAAGAGAGGAGATCTCAATTTTTGTTCATTATGAATAAACTCAAAAATCACTGAACCAATTTCAAAAACTCTTTCACCAGTAGAAACCTATATTATTACTAAGTGACATGGGTTATAGTCAACTTCCAAAAAACGGATCTTTAGGAAAACTCTATGAATGTAACCCAAGATAAAGAAAAATGATTAAAAAAACTTCCCACATTGCGTACGCTGCGATATGATTTTTTATCTTCCGTAATTTTTTTCATTAAATACTGACGCTATCCATGGATAAATCTATGCACCAATCAACAAATTTAGACGGATGAGGCTATTTTTATGTAGCGTCTTATCATTTTTTATATTATTGAACCAAGCTGTAAAAATTCGAACAAAAATGTTGAATATCAATAAATGTCCAACCGTGTGAAGCCGGCACGGGCTGCTATACTTTGCGCAACGAACAGACGCACGGAGTGATCAGGCGGTGTAAATGCAGTCGAAGTGTAACTCAGAATTGTTTGGGAAACTCAGAGATAAGAAGCGACCAATGAAAATGTTGCACTCACCGTCCACGTACTGACCACGCACTTGCATTATGCGTTCGTTGGGTCAAGAATAGTATTTTATATTTGTGGAAATTCAAGTATATAAATTTTGCTTGTGAATTAAGTTATTGCTCATAGGTACTTTATATCATTGAATTGTAACATCTGATTAAATTTCCACATTGAAAAACAAGAACCATTGTAACTTGATAGTTGAATTTGAGATTTGATATGGTTTTCGACTCTCAATCATCTGTTGTTTTATTGCTTGGATGTCATATCAAAGTGATTCATATATATTTGAAGTCAAGATGGCCGTGAATTTATGGAGTTTCGTTATTGCATCTATAGTTGTATCGCCAACATCAATTTGGTATTGTCAATTGTAATGACGGAAATTAGAGCATCCTACATAATTTATTTTCCAATCTGTATCACAAACCAGGAATCCACAAATTGATGTGAGACTTACATACTGTTGTCTACAATTTCATGAAATTTGTAGCTCTGTGTACGCGTTTATAAGACCTAAAGTACAGAGTTTCCCAAATGAACTATTTGTTTACAGCTACTTCATCCATTTTTACTGCTGCTGATTATGTCATAATGTTTTTAGGGCAGAACATTCCACGGGACACTACGAGTTTTGAGATTTCGAGTTAACTCGTACAACTAACAAAATTTGTAAATGTGTGTTAGAGGGAGAAGGAGAGGGAAGGAGAAAAAGAGAGCAAGAGAGAGATTGAAAGATTATATTTCTCATGGATAATTATCTTTTATCCTAATTTTTCATCAAGAAATTCCTAGGAAATATCACTTTTGACAGTTTCCTTTATGGGACATTCTTGATATACTCAACTCAACGAAAGCTTGGTGTATTATGGAAGTAGTGGATGATGCTGACTGTTATATCAAATAAAGGAAAAGAAGTGTGAGAATTAGGTCAAAAGTTTTATTGTTCCATCCATGGGACTAAAATCTATCATAATGAAGAAATAATGGTAAAAGTATGATTTTGCTTCAATCTCATACTGATTTCAGACGCAAAATGTAGATACTTGGGAAATTTGGGAATGAATTTCAACAATACGATATTATAGTGTATCGACTTGATCCGTGAATAAATACTTGCGACAGCTCTTGTTCCAAATAACTGTATGCTCATTCTTTCTATTCCAAATCTTCTCAAGAATTTGCGTGCAAAGTACTATTCTCTTATCCAATAAATGAAATTTTCAATCTTTATTTTCTTGAAATTACTCATTGTCTCTTCTGAAAATGAATGAATGTGTTAGCTCTAGGCTCTATTTCAATTAAAAGTGCTCCTAGGGTTTCTATAGGACTATTATCTGAGTCTTCTTATTGGTCGATTCTACATTGACACAAAGATCGTACTTGAATATATGATAGTTGCACCAGCTGTCAATCATCTATCATAAATTAATCATCTATACAAATGAATAAAATTAGAGCTACTGTCTGGGATTTTTGAATGATTCGAAGAAAAAATGACAAACCGGCTGGGCCTGCTTATATAAGTCCAAATGGAAACAGTATTATTGATCTTGTATGGTCAAATATGCGTATCAATTTCTTGAATTGCACGAACTATGAAGGTTGACGGAAGAATATAATATGTATTTCGGCGAAAACTGTTTCTTAAAGAGTACATCAAGCAGCCAATATAGATAGTTTTGAAGTGTTTATGTAGAAGATTTTGACAGATCAGTCCAAAAAAGATAATATTTGACAGATCAGTCCCAAAAAGTAAAATATGACAGATTTGTACCAAAAAGTAAAACTTCACGGCCGCAAAAGGAGCCATAGAAACAACTTTTTTGTTATGATCGCCTAAAAAAGTTATTTGTGTATCAAGGCCGTGAAAGTTATCTTTTCTGGTCGAATCTGTTGTTTGCGGCCGAAGCGTAGCTGTGCCTACAATTCAGGTAAGACTAAGAAAGAACTGTAGGCCGAGGTGCACACGACATTTCTTGGACGATCAAAATAATTCAAAATTACATAATTTTATCTATTTCTTTTTTAAACATTCCAATTGTAAATCTATGTTGCCGTTGAAACTGTTTTATTTTATTGTGTTCTATCAAGTTGACATTCATGAAAAATGGGTATCTATTTCTTGAATTGCAAAAACTACAGAAGTTGACCGAAGAATATACTATGTATTTCGACGAGAACTGTTACTTAAAGAGTGCATTAATATAGGTAGATATGGAGTGTTTAGAAAGTATTTTCTGACAGATACTTACTTACTTAATCCTAAAGCCTCTCTACCTTTCGGTGTAAGGCTGCGTATTTTTCTTCAATCTCTTCTTTCTTGTTCTGTGGGTTTTCTTTTCCAGAAGTCTTTCCAAGCTTTTCTGTCTTCCATAATCTGCTTGGCTTTTGGAACTGTCGACCCTCTAATTTCTATCGCCGTTCTGATATCTTCCTCCCATGTTTTTGCGGGTCTGCCTCTCTTCCTTTTTTCTACCACTCTGGCTTCATATACTCGTTTGGCTATTCTGTCGTTCTGCATTCTGTGTAAGTGTCCTCTCCACCTCAATTGTCCTTCTTCTATTACTTCCTTTACCGGTCTTACGTTCAGATTTGTTCTGTACGTCTCATTTCTAATGCGATCGTATTTGGTTTTTCCTTCTATTCTCCTAAGGAACCTCATTTCCACGTTTCTTATTCGACTATGTATTTTTTCAGTTGTTGTCCACGATTTGCATCCGTATGTTAGAACTGGAATTGCTACCTTTTAAAATACTTCAATTTTTGTTTTCGTTGGTACTTCTTTCTTTGCAAGAAATTTTGTTTTCAGGGCATTGAAGAGTCTCCCACCGTTATATGACAACTCCTAGGTACTTGAATATTTCCACTTGCTCTATCCTTGTACTTTCTATTTTTAGTTTATGCACCCATCCTGTGTTGTTTATTACCATGGTTTTTGTTTTCTCCTTGTTAATTACCATGTTCCAGGCATCGAACTCCTCTTTCACCAAGTTGATATTGAATTGTAGATCTTCTTCGCTTTCCGCTACTAATATCATGTCGTCTGCGTAGCATAGTTCAGATATTGTTATTTTTCCCAATTTCCAGAAGCCTACCTTGTAGACCTTCAGTTTGTTTCTAATTCGTTTCAGTGCCTCATCAAAATATAGATTAAATAGCAAAGGGCTTAATATGCACCCTTGTTTTAAACCCGTATTTGTTTGGAACTGACGTAGCATTTATTTTGTTCGTATAGCCTTCTTACACTGTTTATTGTAGCTACGTCGACTCCTCTTGATTCCAAGCACTTCCATAATAGGTCTCTGTTAACCTTGTCAAACGCTTTTTCTAAATCGATAAAGCACAAGTGCATGCATTTGTTCACTGATCTGGCTTTTTCAATTAGTTGGCGCAATGTAAAGATATGGTCCTGTGCACTCCGTCCTGGCCTAAACCCGCTTTGTGTCTCTTCGATCGTGTGCTCTATTTGCTTTCTTATTCTATCCTCAAGAATTCTGGCATACAATTTTGCTGCAACACTTAATAGAGTGATGCCTCTGAAACTCTTGCATTCCTTGCTGTCGCCTTTCTTGAAAATTGGTGTTATCACTCCTACTTGCCAGTCTTGTGGTGTACCTTGTTCTTCCACTTTGTTGTAAATTTTAATCAAGCATTCTTGTCCTCTTGTGCCCATATACTTCAACATATCCGCTGTGATATTATCGTGCCCGGGAGCTTTTCCTAGTTTCATTCTCCTTATTGCCGCTATGAGCTCTTCTTCTGTAATTAGTTTTGTATCTCCTAATGTATTTTTTGGTCTTTCCTTTTTTGCTTCCTGGTGTGTCTTATTTGGTATAGCTTCTTCTTCCAACAGTTCTTTAAAATACTCGCCCCATCTTGTCATTATTTCTTGTTCTGTCTGTAGCACCGCCCCTTTTTTATTTTTGATAACTCCAAGTGTAGTTTGTTTTTCTGCGCGCATTGCTTTAATAGATCCGTAGAACAATTTTTTATTCTCATTATGTGCTGTAGTTAATCGGTGACCGAACTTTATCCATTCCTCTTTCTTTGCTTCCTTTATAATTGTTTTTACTTCCGTTCTAACCTTCCTGTATTCATCATAGTTCGTTGTAAATATTTTCGCCAAGCGAGTTTCTTTCTTTGTACTGTCCTTTTTATTTCTTCTGTCCACCATGAGCTTTTTTTCATCTGTTTATTGCTCAGCCTTGTGGTTCCGCAAGCTTCTTCTGCAGCACTTATTAAGGTGTTCTTGAGTTTCTCCCACATGCTCGGAATATCGGCTTCTTTCTCAAAGTCTACCAGCTTTTCTCTTACTCTCTCCAAATACTCTCTTCCTGTTTATTGCGCCAAGTGCTTACTTTTTTAATTGTAGGTTTTATTTAAAGTTTTGGTGGAAAAATTCTTTTACCTGATCTGTGGTATCCTGATTATTTTCTGGAATCCCCTTTAACACTATGTTATTTTTTCTATTAATTTTTTCTTGCATTTCCAAGCGCTTTTCTAGAGTAGTGATTCTATTGTTTAGTGTCTCCTTATCCTTTTCCCATTTTTCTTCTTTTATTTTTATTTCCTCTCTTAGCGTCCTGATTTCATTAGTGTTAGCTCTTAGTTCGTCCCAAATCATGGTGAGCGTAGTATTTAGTTTTTTTATCTCTTCCATATCGATATTTTCTATCTGTTCTTCTTTCCTTACTTGCAAATTCGGGCTTCTTATGACCTTTTTACTTCGTCTAAACGGGGAAGTCTCTTCACAGCTTGTGTTAGAATCTCTGTCTCGCTTGCTGCTCATTCGTAGCGTAGATAATGGGGTCTCTAGGGTAATAAATTCTGCTACCTGTGGCAACACTGATTAAAATTTGTTTGTTTTGCGCGCGCTGCTTCTCCACTGGTTGCCCGCGCGGCCTTCACACTGCACTTGACAAAAATCTTCGAGGTTAATCTATTTTCAATAAGTAATTTCTCGATTGTTGCTTATAATAACTCACGCACTTCACTTTCACTTGCAAAGATCCTTTTGTTTGTTCTAGCAATTGATATTGCACCTGTAAATATGACGATAAGTCCCGCAAAAACGAATTTCTCATCGACCACTCACAAAGCACGTCATCACCCGAACATCTGATAATAACTGACAGATCAGACCCAAAAAATTATATTTGACAGATCAGTCCCAAAAAGTGAAATTTGACAGATCAGTCCTAAAAAGTGGAGCTTCACGGCCGCAAATGAGGCCATGAAAACACTTTTTTCATACGATCGCCTTGAAAACTATACTGCAGTACTCAAAAAGTACCCAACACTATATGATAAGAGCAGAAACTGGCTCTGAACGTATTACTCCAATGAATATTACCCGAAAATAGCATACCAACGATTACTGGCACTAGATCAAAATATTGAAAATAAGATTGAATATAACTGGACCACGCTGATAAAGACTATGCTAATTTCAATCGGAAAAAGTGACATCTGGAAGAACCAGAGAATAACAAATGAAGACATAAAAGATGTGGACAGAAAATACAAATTGAACGTAAATAACAAGGATATTAGAAAAATTGTGACGTCAAGATAATGGAACTAACAGTCATATAAAACTGAGCTATGAAACCGAAAAATATCTCAATTCTAATATGAACAAGAACAAAATCAGAATTATCGCACAACTTAGACTGACAAGTAAGAGGTTAATAAGTTTGACAATTAATAACATTAGATACAGAATAAATATTCTGGAGAATTGTTCAATTTGTAACATAAATAAATGTAAGGACTTACACCATATATATTCTTCGAATATCCTTGCTTTAAGCCCTCAAGAGAAACCCTCATCATGAAATATGTCAGTCAACCTGATATTATTCCAGATATCCAAATTCTGCTTGGTAACCTCAATTTTGACAAAATACAAGATATATATAATTTCATGTGTACCATGGTGAAAGCTCGAAGTATCTGCAGAAACGCATAAAACTAATTAAAGTACTTGCTAGGTTGGTGGAAGCTTTGAAAGGTTTTGTCCTTTTCTTTCAATAGTTTTAGATATTCAGAGACCAGGAGTAGAAAGAAACTGTCAATTTTTGTTTTTGGGAATAATGTTATTTTACCGCACTTGCCTACTGTATAAGATTCTTTTTCATGAAGCAATAAATACTCATTATTATCATTATTATTATTATTATTATGATTAAAAAGCTCCATTAGCTAGTAGCACCGGCCCTCACAAAAAAAGTGATCTGTACTCTTGATCAGATCTACCTATCTTTTTGTATTTTGACGCGCTGAATGCGAATCTGAAGTCAGTTTTGCCCGTACACGCTCAAAATTTCAAGTAAATTGCAAAAAACCATAAAAATCGCCCAAAATTAGTAGTTTTGGTGGGGAAAAATTTATGGAACCATAGACGAAGTACGATTTTCATGCATTTTGGCCAACTAAATCCAAATCTGAAGTTTATTCAGCCATAAGCCTTCCAAAGCTTGAGTAAATTGCAAAAAAAAATCTAAAATCATGTATGGATCATCATAAATAAAATAGTTTTGATCATTTGTTGATTACTTATACAGAAGTAGTGTTCATAAATGATTTCTCTAAAACATTATGTACTTTTAACAGTAGGTCGCTGTGCGAGCAAGTTGAGCTCGGTCAACAGTACGCTGCCGTGCTTGCGAAATGAGTTTAATCAACGGTAGGTCGCCGTGTGAGCGAATTGAGCTTGGTTGACATGAAGATTTGATTATTATTTTCTATCATAGGAAGCGAGCTAGGTGAATTGTAAGCTGCCGTGCTAGCGAAACGAGCTTGGTCAACGGTAGGCCGCTGTGCGAGCGAAGTGAGCTAGAATAACGTTAAGACGTTTTTTTTTTTTTTTTTCTTGAATTTCATAACGTATAGTTCGAGTCGAATGGGATGAGCCTGACCAATAGGATCACTAACCGCACACAGCATGAGGTTACGACTGTTGTTCGAAGGGCAGTATGGAAAATATTTTCCGTTTTTAAAACCTGACCCGATTCTTGGAGAAAGCACTAATGAAAGGGTTGATAAACTCCTAATATTTCTTGTCTTCAAACCCTAAATTTGGTTTTTGAAGAAGCACTCATGCAAAGATTCATAAATTTCTAATCCTATGATCTTGAATGAGTAATATTATTGGAATAATATATGAAGGATTGGTTTTAAAAATTATGTTAGTTGCATTTTGGATTTTAACTGGAAGAAGTGAAGAAGAAAAATGTTCAGACCGTGGGCTACAATATTATATGTAAATATGTTTGAAGTTTACTTCAAAATAATAATATATTTCAAGTAAATTTTATCATCCCATGATGAACCTACAATCTTATCCTTAAGGCTACATTGAAATTTTTGATTTTCCTTCTCTAAACTCTATGTTTGTCATATAATTATAAAAAATGGATATAAAATAGAATTCTATAAACATGATTTACAATTGCAATATTTTAGAAATGAATATTTGATATTTTGTGGTTTCCAATTATTTCATGATGATCGCCTATAAAACGTTGTGTGCACCTCGGTCTACAGTTCTTTTTTGGTCTCACCTGAACTGCAGCCTCAGATGCGTTTCGGCCGCAAAAAACAGATTCGACCAAAAAAGATAACCTTCACGGCCTTGATACACAAATAATTATTATATGCGGGTGGAGCTGCGGGTAACTGCTAGTCTTTATAGAAATTAAGGTGTCAAATGGACAATAATGCCTGAGGTCAACAGTGAACTTTATGAGGGCCTCTGGCCCGAGGTGTGTGCGTTGACCGTAGGCATTATTGTCTGTTCAACTCTCATGGTGCCTTCAATGTTCAATGTCCGACTTCTGTTGTATTTCAATCAAAATTTTTAGCAATGTGTGTCCTGTCATTGTGATTTCTGTCAGAGAAATTACTCTACTTACTTGCTGTGGCGAGGAAACTTGTTTGTTATTTTTCAAAATAATGCCCTCGGGCATTTTATTGGAACATAATGCCCTCGAGTATTATTCGTCACATAACTACCCTGAAAACAATGTTATTCTGACAACAATAATAAGCTAGTCGGAAATTGATGAATAATTATCATCTTGGTCTGAGTTCCTTGCGGATATTTCTATTGGAACCTACCTGAAGATCCAACAGATTCCTATCTCTTAGCTTTTAAAGATATATACAAGTACACTTTTAAACAAAGGAAAGGAATATTAAAACATGAATTCGTATTTGTGATTTAATACTTCAATTATTATTTTAATTCGACAAAAAATAATGAAGATATATTTTTTTGATATGGGTATATATTATTGGCACCAAATTTGGTTCTGTGTTTGATTTGTTACGGAAATATTCTCTTTTGGCACAATTTTTGCGGTCACCAAATATATAACGCAGCTCATTGATTATGTCTCATCTGAGCTCATCAATTTTTGTATGTTTTCCTGTACTTTGCTCTTTTCTGTCTACGATAGCTTCCACGACCCAACCATAGATTCAAACTGAATTCCTTTTAATATATGTGCGTACTTCTGCATGAAAATTCATAATATTTTTCAGTCTGTTCAAATATATTCGTGGTTTAAATCATTCCAGTATTATGGTATCTTCCCATACCAGTAGAAGGACCTGATCAATTCTGAAACAAGCGTGATCCTATAATTTTTTTATTTCGTTCTTATTGCTCCGCCTGGTGCATCTGAACACTAATTGTTCCTAATTCCAATGCGTGCTCCAATTATATGCGACATCCGACAAAGCATTATAATTTGATCCATATGACCGTTCACTCAACGCGGTATCAACAATACCAGACATCAATGGTACTCCATCATCATCTACATAATTTATTCACTTATAAAAAAAAATCTCTTTTTGCTATATTTTGATTATAAAATTTGACTGCTGATAGTCTCCAAGGGAGAAAAATTGATATAATATTTTTGAGGCATTTCGATATCATCCTAATCTAAAGAGCTTTATATCTGATCTAAAATTTTGATATTTTCACACCACAGATAAATTTGTGGAGGAATGGTCAATTTGCTAGTTACCATTGAAGTATGTGACAATGAAGAAATCAGATGACTGGAATATCTCACAAAAAAAAATTTCATGATACATTTTCATTACTCATGCGGGGTAAGTACAATTTTACGCTCCTTTTTTCGGGCAGTGAATGGCTCTTAGCCTTGTGCGTGTGCAAAGTATAATTTGCGTGCAACAAGTTTACCGGCTGTAAAAACGTGCGCAAAATAGTACGTATATCGCATTCGTAATAAAAAATTGTATTTGCAACTCGAGCGGTGTTGTCAATTGCCCACTTGAGCGAATGAGTGCACGAACGAAGTGAGCAATAGACAACTTGCTGTACTTGTTGCACAATATACTATCATTCGAATCCAAATTTTCCAATGAATTCCGTTGTTAATGTTGAAATGGAAAATCAAAATTTTCGAATTTTTCCAACAAATTTTTTTTTTGCACCTTCCCAAAAATAGATCCAAGAATTGGAGAAAATCTCAAATATTCAGCCTGCGAACTTATCAGAAACTTGATGGAAAAAACCATCTTGTAAAATAACGCTTATTAGCAATTGCGTGAATAATTAAATATTTGCGGAAAAAGTCCAACGGATTTTTGTTTATCCATGTATCCTTATAGTACCTGAATTGTATGATCTCTAAATATTCCCATTTAATAGTTGTGTGATCTGCTAAGCGTGCGCAGAAGCGATTCCACCTGATTTTATTCCAATTCTTATATGCAAATCAAAATTATAAATTTTGGTTTTAGAGTTCCAGGACATGAAACTTTTCATAGAAAATTTCCCGCTTTTTAAGTTTCTTCTTACTGATATCTGATATCTGCAATACTTTTTGAGATATTTGCGGAAAGCGAAACCTCCTCTTTTCTTCCAATAAATTGTTGAACTTGAAATTACGAATCGACACCTATGTCATAATTTTCGGAGAAGGCGAAGTGAGATTTCATAAAACGACACATGTGAACTAGACTAAGATATAAATAGATGAATCACATCTTGTACTCGATAGTTCACTATAGTTTATCTGATAAATAAAACTAAATATTCGATTTTTTTCAACTATGTTCTTGGAATCTATTTATATCGGTACAGAAGGTACTTATTGACCGTGATGCTCACAAATTTTTTTGCACGGTTAGAAGATCTACCGAAAATTTGAATCCGAATCTTCTTTTTAAAATTGAGTTACTACTGATGATTTTTTCATTCGCTGTTAGCTGTCATATTTGACATTCTATCATGTATAATTTATTGGAAATAAAGAATAATGAACAAATATATTTTGTGAGAATCCACGCTTTTTTACTTACCGCCTTTGCCCATGGGCGGTAACACATGGAAACGCCCAATCGTGCAGGAAGTTTACATTCTTTTATTTTTATATATGTTAATAGGCAATATTGTTATTATTATTTACTGAGAATTCACATATGAAAACACGTCTAGTACTGGAGTTACAGTCAAAATATTCTTTTGGGTGCATGATGAATGAATATCAATATTGCTAATAGAAAAATTCTGAAACACTCGTTATTCATTCCACAAGATTTCAAATGTGGGAATCGGTTTTGACATCATCATCTTAGATCAAGGAGCAACTGTATACAGATGTTTCGTCCTGATTAGGACTCGTCAGTTCAGTATAGCCAGCCTAAGAGTAGTCAGAGCTTGAATCCCGAAGTGTTCAAAGTTATAAGGATAGATGGACTGCAAAAGTGAAGACTATATGCATTACCATCTATTGAGCATGAATCCAGTTACGGCATGTTCCAGAATTTTTATATTCAAATGTTCCCACCGCATAAAATTTGTCACTATTCTCCTGTGACATCTACTTTATTAATAATAGATTTTTCTTCATTACACAGCAGCATCTTCTTATTCATATGTACATGAATAACTTGTTCCATTGAACAGTATTGATGACAAAAATTATATCATTCAATTTTCAGGAATAATTATTGCAACGATATTACTATTCACTCATTGTCCACGATTATTGATTCCGATTATGGTGATTCACACAGATTAATTCGCGTGCACTGACTAGTTATAAATTAATTTGTACTCTTTGGAAATTATATTCTATATCCACTCAGGTTATATGCGAATATATTAGTTGCTATCATTTCTTGGATTCATTCTTAGAAAGTTTGTTCTAAACCTCTAATTCGCTGTTACTAGGTCTTTATTGCATGTTAGCCAATTAAAAGACTTGAATGGTGTCTCGCAGGAGCCTTTTGATCGGTTTTAATTGATTAAGATGATTGTTATATGTTCGTAGGACTTGGACCTGGAGACTTGATCAAGTTACAAAGCTAATTTACTTTAATTATCATTAACCTAAGTAAATGCTCAATGATATCACGTTTAATCTCACTGAAAGCTACGAAACGATGATGAACAAACGACATGCTCACATGCAGGAGGTCTTTCATGCCAATGAGTACGGTTGAAATATCATTCATTCGAAATACATTTATTTGCGTAATCATGCGTGGATGTTGGTGAATTGTAATTAGAGACCAATTTTCACTTTCTCGACCTATATAATAGAAGAAGTCTGTCTGGAAGCACGATAACCGGAAAACATGTACAAGTTTTTGAGTGAAATTTCATATTCAAGTCTATCATCATTGCGTTAATGAGATTTTCTATCTAGTATAGTATCAAATCAAAGCTTCTACAAAAATTACTCTAGCAAAAATGCCAACGAGGATATTTAAATGATTGTCAATTGTTTTTCCACAAGTTATCTGAATGATGTCTAGTTTGATATCAATTTTGAGCTCTCGGGAAGATACACTCGGTAGAAATATAGAATAAATGATCAGTTATTATTATCCATTTACACATACGGCAATCAAATATCAGAACTTCATGTTCCAATGAACTGAAGATCCTGAAAATTTGGCTTTGACAATGACAGCTGTCCCGTGGACAATGATAGCTGTCACCTCCACAATGACATCTGTCGCTTTGACAATGACAACTGGGTTTTTGAAATATGCAATTGATCAATGCGACACTCTAAATTTATGAAGTAGCGATAAGACTAGCCATTAAATTCATAGTCGGGGAAGTACTGTGTTGGTCACAGTAGATTTTTCTTTTTCATATGCATGACTTGGGTACATCCGCATAACTAGGCGATTCAGTCGATGCGATTTCAAGCCTAAGGCCCGGTTTCACCAAAGTCAGTTAAATTTATCTTGAGGTTATTTTGAGTTAGTAACTATAGTTACAATTGTATCAGCAATAGTTTTCGTATAAAATATCCTCTAGATAAATTTAACTGGCGTTGGTGGAACTCGCCCTAAGTGACTCATAGGTAAATATGGTAGTGGGTACTTGCAATACAAGTTGGAAAAGTGAACAATAATATTGGTATTAGTTTCGCCGCCAATTTCACTGAATTCAACCTTGCTACGATTATTCACTGGTCCTAGCCAGTCTGCTTGGAATATATTCAATGAATTGTTCAATGCGATTCTAAGGTTTAGTGACATAGGATTGAAATTATTGCTAGCACCTGACATTTACTAGATAACAAACAGTATGATTGTTATTTGAATAAATTATGTAGTATTTGAACGAGGATAGTTCTTAGTTCACATAATAATTGACAAATATACTATTTGCATTACGGTCATTTGGTTTTTGAAGTTATCTATCAATATTGATGTTATACCAATTTTAGCTCCCACTTCTAATTTCAAAACATTCATAATAGGCTAATGAAGTTATTGAATGAAAAATGTGAATTTTCAATCTCAAAATGATATTTCCAATGTGCGAAAAGTGCTAGTTTAATGTGGTTGACAGTATTGAAGATATTATACATGGAGAAGCGTGAAATCAGATGGAACTGATACTTCCTGATGAAGCAATCTATAAAAGCAAAAAAAGTTTCAGGATCATTTTTACTTATATTAGGAATAATAAATGCTTCAGAAACAATCAATGTGGGGATAATTATTATTTCTGATACATCTAACAATGGTCCTGGAGTACATCTTGCTATTCGGGATTGCTTCATCAAGAATATATTCTATACCAATTTCTTCCCAGTATTTAGCATTTCACATTAAAAAATTTTGTATATAGATTGTTTGTCATGAGATTGAGCGAATTTATTTTGTTTCGCGTCAGATTGGCAAAGAACAAAATCTTCCAGAGAGAAATAATTACACAAAGCCAGAATGTAAAACCCTGCTCCAGCAGGAAGTCAGGCGTGACATTGAACTAGGGATGTTAACATTTTCCGGTTTCAACATAATTGCAAGCGACTTTTAAGCTCCATCTCCATAAGGTCAGGATAATCATTGTCTCAGAATGAACGAGATGATTACGAGATTTCAGCATTTAAATTTAGATGGAGCTGTTTTCTGGTTGATCGGAGTAATTTGAACTTGATTCAAAGTGAACAAGAAGATAGGGAAACATTTTATTGAGGATGAGTCTCTTTTCTGTTGCAAAACTTGGTCGAAAGTTGAATTTCAAGTTCAGTTTACTGAGCTGGAATTGAATTATACTCGAATTTCCAGGGTGTTTGTTTCTTATTCCTAATTGAATCACATTAGATGCACACTTGCAATTAAATTGAGGCTCAAAATATACATTGGGCTTACTCAAATTATTTACAGAGTGCTAGCTAAATTCTGGTGCAGGCAATGATGACGGAAGTAATGCATTCTATCCTAATTTATAATCAAGTCTTAATTAATATATCCTCTGCAAAGTTCTGCGAAAGGAATTAATTTGTTACAAAATAGACAAGAAAATAGTAGTTTTTAAAACTCAACAGAAAACAAAATACAAGAAACTCTCAAGTTGAATCGATATGCTCATGTATACGATGGGATAGAACAGTCTTTGAATAAAGTGTATGAATTCCATTTGTCATTGTTTTGTCAGACCTATACTGATACCTGGATGACTTTCACACAAAAATGTTATAGCAATTATGAATTTTCTTCTCACAACTATGAAGATGAAATGCGTATTCAACTTCAAAAACTTATGCAGCGTGTCATCATGCCTATTGATAAAAGCAACATTTCCCACATTCAATATTTAAACACTTCATTTACTTCAATTCCAGATATTTCTGTGAAAAATTGTCAAGAGACTACTATGAATCTTGTATTAAGCTATAATTGCACCTATAATAAATGATTAATGGAACTTCCAAAATTAATTGGAAATTTTTAATACTGTCGATTGACATACTGCAAAGTGGTGAAGTGCTTGCAACTTGAATGGTCAACGTTTGAAGTTAGGAGATGTATTTTCATCGTCATCGTACTATTTGTAGGTAGATATACAATTTGAGGAGATGTGAAAGTGATCCCCACGTATTATACATAAAAAAATCTGACGTGCACATAACGTAAATCACTTACATCATTGAATATATTAATATACAAAATTTTATACATATATTTATGTATATATACAACAGTCATTTTTGTCCAGAATGAATTTGGCTCCACTTGGTGAAGACAACGGCAAAGGCGAGGTAGAAGTACGAGGCGAAGGCGAGGGCAAAGTACGAGACGGGGACTAGGGTGAAACCCAAGGCGTTGCTCCATGCAGCCAAATACATCCGTGACAATAATGACAGCCGTTTAGTATTCGTGTTGCATACGATACTTCTTGTACGAGTGTACCGACGTATCTACCCACATTACTAAGTTTTTCAAATAAATTTAGATTTATTGAAAGTATCTTATCGATTTGACAAACAAATTTTCGCATTTGCGATCACATTACAGTTAAGTAATACAATAAAACATAGCTTACATGATTTGTCCCAGTAGATAATATCTTTTACATTTTCTGTGCTATCATATGAATAGCAAATGCAAATACTATAACGAACACATCTCATAATACAATTTTTTTCCTAATGTCAATTCGCCATATAACAATGAAATTAAAGACTACCAACGGCATCCACGATCCACAATTTTCATATTTTAACAATGGCGACTCGATTTGAGATATCAAAATAAAAATTTTCATATACAGGGTGGGGCAGAAAAACCTATCCGATTTCAAATCCCTTTTTCTCAGAAGAGGGGGCAGGTAGAGTAGTGGGGTAAAAACCGTTAGAAAGCCGGTTTTATGCCATTTGTCAGTAGTCAACATGCCTTGGTCTGGTGAACATCGTGCTTTTGTTATTGAGCGGTTTATCGAATGCGACGGTTCGATAATTGCTACACAACGTGCTTTTCGAATTCATTTCGGACTCGGGCGTCATGATCCTGTTCCACATCACGCTACGATTAAAGTGTGGGTGTCAAATTTTAGACAGACGGGTTCAGCATTGAAAAAGAAGTCGCCTGGACGTCCCAGGACAGCAACAGGACCTGAAAACGTGGCCAATGTGAGAGCCGCGATTGAACGTTCCCCGCGTCGTTCGGCGCGAAAACATTCGCTCGCTTTGGCGATTTCCAACCGCAGTATTCGACGCATTTTGCACCGGGACCTCAAAATGCATCCCTACAAAATGGTTGTTGCACAGGAATTAAGTGAAAGGGATTTTGAAACCCGTACGAACCTGTGTCTCAGGGAACTGTTTCCCGGTCGCCTCATTTCCCTGAGAGGTGATCTTGGCTGGCCGCCGCGCTCACCGGATCTCACTCCATGTGACTTCTTCCTTTGGGGTTACCTCAAATCAAAGGATAAGCATCGACCAAGGACCCTTCTTGCTTTACGAAGGGAAATTGCTCGGGCAATTGAAGAAATTCCTGTGGAAATGACGGTGAAAGTCATGGAAAGCTACCGCGAGCGCCTAAATCAGTGTATCCGCTCCTAAGGACGACATTTGAGTGATGTGCTTTTCAAAACTCAAATTTAAAAATGGCATAAAATTTGCGATATGTTAATAAAAAAATTTTTTTGACAAGTTGACTGGTTTTAATTTTATATCGTTTTGAAATCGGATAGGTTTTTCTGTATAATATCATAAGTGGTTGAATTTTACCGGAAAATTTTCTAGATTGTTACGAGAGCTTGTTGCTCAGCAATTTATTGAGTGATATTGACAGAAAAATCACGAGCTGTCAAGCGAGTGATTTTTGATCAACATCACGAAATAAATTGGCAGCAAGCTCTCGTAACAATCTAAAAATTTTTCACGAATGGTATTCGGAAGATTATTTTTCCCATCCAAATTCATCAATATATTCCAGAGACTCGACTCTGAATCTGCTCATTTTCACATTCAATCTGTCTGTCAGTTTGACAGATGCTGAATCAACGCAGCTGAATATTCTTTGTTTTGTATATATAACCAACAGACAAAATTTCCAAAAAACTTCCACTTAAAAACCGTGTAGGTTGTACCACGTGACGTCGAATGGTGCAATTCTATTGGTCGAAATTTGGATGGTAAAAATAATCAGAGATATCTGAATATTTGGATAACGTAGAGGAAATCTGCGTTCAACCAAGAAGACCTCAAATATTTAAACTGGAAGTGTACGAAGATTTTACGTCATATTTATACAACGCTAAGTAACAAATATTCTCTTTTCATTCAGATCTTGAAAAAAAGGTGTAGAATTATTATGTCAAAGTGCTCTCTCAATCTGCGTTTCATCATAACTATTCTTCAAGAAAACATCATGTGGGAATTTGATATTTCCAGAAAGTTCATTTGGATGACATGAAGAGGGTGCTCCCCAATATGATATTTTTATAGTTCAATCTTTTTCAGCAGGATGGTGATTTGTAGACTTACTTTAGTCCGATTCAGATCTCTATTATTATCTCCTAAAGACCTGTGGACAATGAAATTTTAAGTCAAACCACAAATATAGCTGAAGTACCTTCGGTCCCTGGGACTTATATACCTATTCCATTATTTTATCCATATATTTTTGTCGTCTTGAAGACGTATACAATTTTTTCACAAAAAATAAAGGTAGCACTTCGCTATTAAAGCGCTGTTTCTTATCATTTTCTAGACAGAACTTATTCCCAATAATACATATTCATGTTTCACATAAGTGCACTAATTTAATATAGTTATCCAATTTACTTCATTTTCAGCCAATCCCAGAGCTTTGACACTTTTTGTAGAGGATACAATCATATTTTTTTTTCAATTTAGATTTCATTTGACCTCAAGTGAATTCTATTGGACTAAATATACAAATATATAGAGGTGAACGTGAAATATTATTGGAATCAATGATTGAAGCTGACTAAATTAGTGAATGTAAATAAAGAAAATAAGAGAGATCAGTCAATGATTTCCCTTTCTTACTACAGTTCGGACTATACCATAGCCATGTTTCGGAGCTCTGAAATTTCTAATCAATTTATTAGAAAATAAGGATTTGTGAACATTTGTGATCATTACAAACGAATAATTCAGTTCAAGTTTTAGTTTCTAGATATAATTCAGTAGCTCAATGGCACGTAATTGCAAGAAGAAGTAGTTTTCATTTGTCTAATTATCACAACCGACTAGTATGGAAGATGTGGACTAATTGCATATTGAAGATTGTACATGCACGCATTGCCAAAAAATTACAAGCACAGGAAAAAATAGTTGTAGTGTGAAATATTGTGACCCTATTGACCTACCAATCGATCACATACATTATATTTCTACAGGCCCAGTACGTACATATCCTAACAATTGTATATTTGTTTAATTTTTCCGCGTATATAATTGGTGGAGAATTCTCACTATATGTAAACAATGTATAGTCTCTATAAAATAATATCAGAGAATCAATCAATTATTGACCGGAGACCACTAGGAGTTGATAATCATTCTATTCAACCCTCTGTTTTTATCTCGTGAAGACCTGCGAACAATAAAATTATAAGCCAAACCACAAAGCAGAGAGTTCCTTGATCTAAGAAGTTATCATATTATACTCTAATAACTATTTGTATATTTTTGTCGTCTAGACAACTTGTAAATTTATTATACATTTTTACTTACTTGTACAAAGTAAAATAAGTATTGTGAAGCCGACTAAATTAACATTTTGGGATTTTGATGCAAACATCCGTTTTGAGCATCCCTGACTCCATTTTGACTATTTTTGGCTTGATGTCGGTACAAACCTATGTATGTATGTGTGTTTGTGCGTTTGTTCGTCTCGCAAGTCTCAAAAGCCGTCGAACGTATGATGTTGAAATTTTGTATTTACGACTGGTCTAGGACCTAGTTATGCACTTCGCATTATGGTTACAGTCGTTTGTACCGGAAGTGCACTTTACAAAAAACTTTTTTTGTATTCTTCGCATCAATCCAAAATGATTACCCGTAGGATGTTTAAATTCAGTATTTGAAATTGCTGTAGCATCTTATTGGTAATCTTCTATTTTGTTACTCAATCGACTGTGCCGAAAGTGCACTTCATATAACATACTTTTCGAACTCCCCGCATAGATTCAAAATCAGTCGCATGTATCAAAATCTATTGAAATAAAATTTTTCATAGAGTGCATGTTCTCATAATTGCAAATGTATTCAATTGATAACAATTCATTCCGTTTTTTATAAATCCTTATTTAGTGTAGGTATCACTTGAATAAGTTTGGAAATACAAATTTGCTGTTAATTAATTTGCACAAAGTATATGATTCATAACGAGTAAGTATATCTTCTCAATATTCGAATCAAATTCTTGTATATTATATATTCAATGATGTACGATTTAGTCACATGATATCCACGTCGGAATGTTATTTTCTTTGGAAAAAGCAGCACTTATACATTGTGAATTTTGTACATAACTTATTCCCAATAAAACATGTTCATTAAATATGAGTTCTGAAAATTGTTTTCCTCTTATCATTATATCATATTTTTTTCTGCATCCGATATTATTCTTGCTGTGGAATGGTTTTTTGGACAGTAGCTTATCAAACCGTTGTTAGTGTGATTGTTCCTTTAGCAGTCCAGAGACTTTCTAAAGGAATATTTGTAATCATATTCTTGGCATCTTCAGACTAATATGTTTGTTCTACCACTAATACTCGCTTATTCAGTCCTATGTCCACTGTATCCATATTTTCAACCCTTATCACACACTTCCTTTGGACAACAAACTTGAATGTAGAATATTTTGCATGATATTATAATCCATATGCTCATATGGAGGATAGATATTAACGAATGATAAGAATACAACCTCAAGTATGGGAGTCTTCTCTGTAATTATTTATAGAGTTATTTTGATAAAAAAATTTGCTGCGGCCACACAGTATTTCCTTGGCCATGAAGTTCATGGTCAGTTTCATTGCTGTCACTTAAATTTAGAGTATCCCATTAATTGATTGCACATCTCAAAATATCAGCAGTCATTGTCAAACTGACAGGTGACGGTAATATGAAGATACTATTTTATTTCAGTTGCTTCAATTAATCCCACAATTGGCATGATCTGGTTCAGCTGTGAATAAATCATCAATCGATAAAACTAGAACTATCTCTGCAAAAGCATTGATTTCGATGTAGAATGTCTTTAGGTATAGTAAAGATTGAAAAACTTAGACTTTTTGTCTTCTATCACACAGTACGGCATTAGGGACTGCTACACAAACTCCTTGAAGCAGGCGTAAACTCGCTTACTGATACAGCTCATCAGTTCATACCTACACAAAAGGAGTCTCTATATGAAGCTCAACAACATCAGATCATGAATTTAAAGAATCAAAGCCTGATAAGTTTCACAAAGAATACAAATTAAGGAGTCGGTTTTCACACTATCATCCTGAATGGGGCAGCAACTGTAGGCACGTGTTTTGTCCTTATTAGGACCTTTCAGTACAGTAAAGCAAATGGCGACATCATTCTGTTTGGCAATAATATCCCAAGGCGTCCAAGGAACAGATACCTTGCATTGTTATTCGACGAAGGACTGACTTGAAGACCACATGTCGAGAAAAAAGTACCAGAACAGGAAAAGTGCCTTGTCACATAACAACAAAGTGACAATTCACAAAATAATTGTCAGGTCAACCATCTCCGTTACGCGATAAAGTCATATATCCACAAGCAGCAAATAGTACAAAACAAAGTACTCTGGTTGACGCTCTTTTGTTCGTGAGAAACAAATGAATCCAAAGCGACCAGAAGATCGAGCAAATCATTTACAACTTTCACTAAATCTAGATATAGACTATAGAGCAAACAGATAGAGCCAGTTCATTCATTTTCGAGAGACTTTTGACGATCACTTGCATGAGAGGCCAAAATATAAGTAATACTTACTCTAATATCCAATTATGATTTTCGTTTCTCCATTTCAGTAAAATATATTAATAGGGTAGCCCAAAGAGGGATTTCAGGACTCATTCAAGCACGGCAGACATATAAGGGAGCACCTTGCACTCTGTTAAGTACCTACCTTCATCAAATCCAAGCCCTCTATATAGGACCGCAAGTGTAGGGCAGTCGATCAGAAACGTTAAAAAAATCGATAATTGGGAATACTCGAGCGCGTCAGATTTAGCTATGACGGGTTAATTACTTGATAAATAGTATGCTTACTAATAATTCGACAAATTATGTGTGATGTGAGAAAATGGGAGAGTCACGAACTTGCAAAAGAATAATCTAAGAATAACGGAAAAAATATAACCTGCCGAATTCCACAAGCCGAAGTGAAACAAATCGTCAATAAAGTTTAATGCGTGCAGCTGCAGTGCAGTATGTATTCCTCACTCCGTGCCTCTCTTATCCCTTCAATTTTTTCTCAATCTCTTACTCTCTTACACCGTCCTACACAACATTCCGTCGCCATGACGCCATCACAGCTTATCACACGTGTTCGTGATATTATAAATTTAAACGTTAACTTCCATAGTAAGTATGCAAAACGTAAAACTTTTTTGTGTAGGTAATCTTTTTTTGTTCTTCTCAAGAGAAATCTTGCATGTAACTATTCAATTATATGTTTTTTTTTCCTAATCTGTCGGTTTGGGAAAATCCTTCTAATTAATCGTCAGATTATGAGTCAGCACGACTAGACAATCAAGCTGAATCATATGTATGATAATCTGACGGGCTCGAGTATTTCAAAGTAACGATTTTTTTCTGCATTTGAATAGGAGCTTCTCTCGGGTTCACTCAACTGATATCTGACGCGCTCAAATAATTTTTTTTCTCTGTTTTCAACCCTGCCGTACAACCACCCCCACTATAAAATCTAGCAGATTGGGATACCTACAATATCAGAGACACGTAAGGCATATACACAATTAATATCTGACGCGCTCGAGTATTTCCATGTAACTGCTTTTTTTTACATATTTGAAAGCCTGTAGACACTGCCTCCACGGGTGAAAGAGTATACATCATATAACCTTCTTTGGCTTCTACCATCTGATCTTCAAAATCCAATAGGTCCTACGACGCTCGGATAGCATAACAAATGGTCTGCTGATAACTTCGAAAAATGTCTTTGGTCAATGTTATTACAAATTATTTAGGGATCAATTTCAGTTACTCTATATTTTATGATAAATACTACCGTTTACAAAATGAACGCAAGAAACTGCAAGTTCTATCATCAATGTGTTGGCACCACTGGCTGAACTCAAAACTAAATTTTCGATAAAAAGCTTATATATGAAATTTCAGTCAAAAAATCGTATGCATTCTCGAGTTATCGTGCTTCGAGACAGACAGCCAACTCTTCATGAAATTATGCTTTTTCGCTTTAGTAGGGTCTGAATCGAGAGGATCATATTGAAGTTTTGCGTGTATATAGAGTGGACGATTAACGTGTAACGAATGAGCCAAGTTTAAATGCAGTTTTCTGGTTGAAATAGTACGAATCAAAATTTTTGCTTATTATTGATCGATGTAGAATTCAGCGCTTCGTTTAGTTAATCCATCAAAATCCTCCAATTGAAAACTGGTGCAGAGAAAATTGAGCCAAATCCAATCAATCGTGTGATTTTTGTGCTTCAGTTAAAGACGAGTGTGACCAGTGAAATGCTTGAATGAATAATAGTTCTACTGTTACAAAAAGTGGAAAATGTCGCTAAGTTGTCTTAAGTGTAATTCACATTATGATCTAAATTCAGCAACCAGGTGTGCAGGATGTGGCACGAATTATCATCCTACTTGTGTCAATATCACTCAAAATGAAACTAAGGTACTTCGTTCAAAGAAGAATTTGAAATGGATTTGCAATTATTGCAACAATCCTTCCACTGTAAGTATTAGAGCTAATTTTTCCTAACTGAAAAATCTGATTCTTACCCTTAAAGGGATTTGAATGATCTAAAGTTGAGTTTGGAGAGTAGTAAAAGATCTAAACTCCAGGAGTTTGGAGAATTTGAATGTATAATCTCAGGAATAAATGATCGCAGTAGGAGGGAGGCGAATATTCTAGTGTTCAATTTGCCTGAAAATGCATCTCAGGATTCAGTAGAATTACTTCACGTCTCAAAAATATCGCTGCCTGATATCACTGAAAATGATTTCTCTTCCTTTCGATTGGGTAAAAATAGTAAGGAGAAGTCTAGACCAGTGAAAATTCCATTTGAAAACTCAATGAACGTCAAACTTGTTTTCAAAAACATGAAGGCTTTGAAAAGTCATCCCAAATATAAAATCATTTCCTTTGCAAATAACAAAACTCCAAAACAGAGAAAACATTCTGCATTACTGGAAGCAAAACTTAAAGAATTCAATACAGTCGAAAGTAACAATTACAAAATCAAATTTGTGAATGGCATTCCACGTTTATCAAAAAACTCATAGTATGAATAATGTGATGTCGCAGTTCCAGATAATTACAATATATAATCAAAATATTCGTGGTGTGAATACGAAGTTAACACAATTTTATCACAATGGTGCAAAAACTGACTTTGATGCGATTGCTTGTACAGAAACATGGCTCAAGGACAATGTTACAGATGTAGAATTATTCGATTGTAGATACCATGTGTTTTGTGAGGATCGCAGTCAAACTGATACTAAAAAATCGCGAGGTGGAGGAGTTTCAATTACAACTAAGACATTTTCAAATGCTTCCAGATATAATATTTCGTCTGTTCCTCCAATTGAATCATTTATGTGTGAAATTATTGATGAATAAAAATACATTCTTTCTAATTAATATATATATTCCGCTGGAAGCTACTGTGGATGAATATGTAAATTTTTTTGATGCCTTATTATTACTACCGTTTATATATAATGCAAAAGTTATAATTCTAGGAGATTTCAACATGAGTTACTTGAGTAATTATTATTCAGATAAGATTACGAATTATACATAAATATCCAATTTCCTGAATTTCTAGAATGTATTTAATATGTCTCAGCATTATTATATTTATAATAATAATAACCGGCTCTTAGATTTGGTTTTGTCCAATTTTTCATGTACAATTCACAAAAGTTTGGAGGCAATATTGCCTGAGGATAATCACCACCCTGCATTAGTTCGTGAATTTCCTATGAAATTCAAAAGTACTAGTAAAACGTGCAATAAGATATAAATGTACTACCAATTCAAACGTGGTAATTATGAATTACTTTATTATTTACTGAAAAATGCTTGCTGGAATTGATCAAATAGTGTCGAGATAGCGGTTGATAAATTTTACAAAATTTTACATGATATATTCGATCAGTGTATCCCGGAAATTGAACGACGTGTATCTAAATATCCCAAATGGTTCAATGAGAAAAAATTAGAAAATTGTACAAGAAGATTCAGCTCAATGTCTACAAAGATAAATTAAGTGAGAGTAAAAATCAATGTAAGGAACTATCTGCCAAATTATATAAGCAATAGATTCAACATATTGAGATAGAAATTATTGATACCATAATATGAGTGAGTTCTGTTTGAAAGAAAATCGAAGGTATTCCTACTGTGATGGTTAATAATAATGAATCATTCAATGAAGGATCGCAGATCGCGGAGGCCTTCGCAGCTTTTTTTAAAAGTGTTTTTACCTCAAACACAAATTTTGATCTTATTTATAGCAATCCTATGCCAGTGTCAAATAATAGAGTCGAATTGAGACCAATAATTATACTACAGGTATCAGATGCTATTAGACAACAAAAAAAAAATGAGGTCAACTGGTAAGAGCAATGTTCCTATTTACATAGTCAAAGGATGAGCTGACTTACTTTCACCAGTCCTTTGTGTTATTTTTAACATTTGTTTAAAATATCAGACATTTCCTAGTGAGTGGAAGCTTGCAAAGGTTTGCCCTATCTACAAAAATGGTTGCAAAACTTAAATATCCAATTATAGGCCTATCTCCAATCTAAGTGTATTCGCTAAAATATTTTGAATGTTGATTATAACAATATACAGAGACAAACCAAACATTTTATCAGTGACAATCGGCATGGATTTGTATCAATCTAATCTAATCTATCAACATTTGCACAATATGCATCGAATGCTTTGGAGAATAAAGAACAAGTTAATTGTATCTACACCGATTTCTCGAAAGCTTTCGATTCAGTGAATCGCAAAATTTTGCTTAGTAAACTATGCAGGCTGGGTTTTGATCAAGAAGCTTTGGGTTTCATCAAATCTTATCTGCATAATAGAGTGCATTTTGTGTGTATTGATGGTTTAAGGTCTGCAGATTACATAACCACGTCGGGGATGCCTCAAGGTTCGGTCCTAGGTCTTCTCCTGCTCTTAATTTTTGTTAATGATATAACTAAAGTGATTTGCGAATTGTCTCTTATTTGCAGATAATTTCTATTGTTTCATGGAGTAACAACGGCTAACGAATGTCTTAAATACAAACGAACCTAGATAGCGTCAGGGATTGGTCCTTAAAAGATGGATTACTATTTAACATGAATAAATGTGAGGTAATGAGTTTCTTCAGGAAGCAAACAACTGTGCAGTTCAGTTATGTCTTATACGGCGCATCTCTCAAAAAGGTGATGAACAAAAAGAGATCTTGAGGTAACTTTTGAAATCGGTCTGAACTTCAGCTCTCATTCCACTAAAATTACTTCATCCGCCTCTAAAAATCTGGGATTCATCTTGCGAATGACTCATGATTTTCAAGATGCAAATTGCTTGAAATACCTTTTCAACACGTTAGTTAGAACTAGACTCGAATATTGCAGTGTGGTTTGGTGTCCCTTTCATTCAGGCCATATTTCCGTTTTAGAAAATGTAGAGAAGCGTTCTTGTAGACACTTCTTTTATAGGCTATACAGAACCTGGCCCGACATTCAATACGAGAGTCTTATAATCAAACTTGAATTGGACTCCCTAGATGTTCGTCGAGCAAAACAGCAAATAATATTTTTATTCAAATTGATAAATAATAAAATTGACTCACCTGATTTGTTATTCCAATTTAACTTCTATATTTGGCCGTTTTACTCAAGATCCAACTATACTTTAAAATGTACGTTCCCAAAAACCAGCTATAAATTCAATGTGTAGGAGGTACAATGATGTTACCAATAGATCAGATTTTGCAGACAGTTTTTCTGCATTTAAAACTAAATGCAATGATATTCATTCTTAGATTGATAATGTTGGCATACCTTATTAAGTAAGTTGTATTTTTGTGTTAGATTAGTGTTTTTTGATTCAAAATTGATGTTCATATACTTTTCAGTTTTGGTATTGGCATTCTGTAAATGGATTTTTTGTAGAATTTCCAATAATAAATAGATAAATGGAATTAATAAATTCTCAGTCAGTTAGCTGAGATCACGATCCCAGTACTTTATTCATCAGTCGAAGAAATGGAAAGCTCGGAGTAAAGTAGTAAATCCGGTAATTCTTTCAAAAATTTTGGTAAGTGGGTAGTGTAGCATCCGCAGCAATTACCGATGAGCTTTGAAATAATATTGTGAGGACTGTTAATCACATTTCACGAATATAATTGATGTTCACTCCGCAAATTATGAATTAAAATTCCACATGGGAGTTGTTCAACTGTTATTATATCCAGAGCATCCTACGAAACGTGTAAATTTTCAACAAATGTTTGTTTAAATCACTGTCTGGAATACAGATAACGACGCTGATTCAGAGTTACACAGAGAAATAAACTTATTCAGTACCCACCAAAAACATACAGAGCAGAACTGTTTACACATTTCAGAGCAAACTTGAATCAATCGTCAGAATCTGTCTGATTTATAACAAGCACTTGACCTATACAATTTTTTATATTTAGAAGAGGACTACCTTGTCCAATTTCAATAGTTTGGACAGTCCAGAATGACATTTTCATGCAAAACTGTGAGAAATGGGAAATTTTGAGATCACCCAGCATCGAGTTCTTATATCTTTATAACCTGATCTATACTCATATAATGTTATTTGAAGCTATATGTGGTTACTAATTCAGACGATATATTTTATAATAACGCAAAGGAAATTCAAGTACCGTTGCTAATAAAATATAAATCAACAGAGCGATTTACAGATTTCAATATATAAAAATACTGGAAATACGAGTTGAGATCACTATATGTATTTGATTAATACTCTAGTTCGATGACAAACTAGTGAACTCTGTGGATCAAATTCGCCATATTTATTGAGCGAAGATATCGGATATCACTCATTACTGGGCTCACTCAATAAGGAGTTGCATGACATTCAAATCTGAGTGTTCGTGAAGCCTATCATTTATAACATATTTTGATTTAATTGGAGGAATAAATATATACATATTCTTCTACTACACAAAAAATCAAGGAATTATATGAATACTTCGAATATTCAGGGCTCACAAATTATTCAGTCGTGGAATGCTAGCATTATATATGTAGTTTGACATTTGTTTCGAATTTGGTATTGATAGTAGAATTTACATACTTTTGGCAATACATAGTTCATTATGCATGCTGGCTTGGCAATATCGTTATATACTTCTTTCTCATAGAACAATGTAGTTTATTTCTTGTTTGATAAAGGAATTATTGATTCACACAAGTTACTATAGGTGTGTATTTATTATAATTTGATCAACTGAATAAGATTCTCCGAATAGCGCCTATGAACGTAAAATGTGTACAGATGCTGAAGGAAAATGACATTTATGACATTTCTGATGGCATTCCTGGATTAACATATGTGAATAAAAAGCTACTATTTTGAAATCATATATCTTCTGATTTGTTCAGTATATAAATGACACCGCAAATTATGCTGATGCTTTCACGATCTTCAACTTCTTGTATAGTCTAAGAGCTTGCCATATAGAAATGCAGGATATGAGGAGCATTAAATATTTGAAGCGGAATAAGTCTAATTATCTTTCTCAAACACTGACTGACCAGTCTGCCTGTGTGCTTAGAAAAATCAAGGCTAGGGCGGACGGTCAAAAAGAAACAAGTTAAGAACAAAACAAATGGTGAGGCTCGTCATCAAAAACTATTGTTGATAATTGCTTATCTGTTAACGAGGCTATGTGCTTAAAGGCAAAGAGAAAAACGGGAGACAACTTCGAGGCAGACTATGATGAGGAGCGCGGTTGCGATCGCGCTTGACAAAGTTGTTCTGTAGGATACGTTACTATATACGATATATTATTCTGTTAATTGTGAACCATGGAAGAACAATTTCTACATTATACGTATATAATAAGAAGAGCAAGAAGATATATTCAACATCAGAATAATTTTTTCATTGACAAAAAAGTAAGTGCGAATTTGGATATATTCTATTTCGCTTAGGGAAACATCCAATACTGATACCAATCTTAAAATATCGACAATATTAATCTGTCATTATACCGATACACCAATATGTGATGCCTATTGCTTGGAAATTACTTATAATAAAGTATAAATCACTATTCAATAATTTAGAATGAAATAGAAGTCTTGTTCTTCTGGATATCACTAACAACACTATATTATTGATTTATCACCTGATACTAACTCAAACAAAGCCGCAGATATAAATTTTTGAGTATTTATAAACACTGATTACTTCACTGTTTGATATTTACTGATCTAGATTCACCATTACACTACCCTTCACATCGTTTGCTTGCGTTTATATACATAAATATTCATTTCTTGGATGTTCTACCACATTTCTGGAGTATTGCTTGCTTCCATCGGGTAGGGTGATGTGATGCGGCGCGACGCGATGCAGGGAAGACGAAAGGCTCCGCTCAGAACTACTCCACTTTTATGAACCTCCACACTCTCGCACGTTACACTGCCCTCTTCTTAAGAGTGTTTTGCCCCGAAACACATCTTCATGTATATGTCCTCTCATAACTTTGAATTTTCTCAAAATTTTCCCAGTTGCTGTTCAAGTTTCTTTGTATTTTCCTCTATATTTCCATGCCGTTCTTTTCTCAAGCTTGAAGAATTTTCTTTCCATTCTTCCAATAGATCTTCTTGTTAATTCGTAGAATTTTTTTTGAGTCTTAATTCCAAATTCTCTCCCAAACTTGTGAAATTTTGTTTTAGTTTTGATTCTGAATTTTCTTTTAAACTTGTAGAATTTTTTCAAATCTTGATTATAAATCTTCTTTTGAACTTGTGGAATTTTGTTTCAATTTAATGCCGAATCGGTTGAAGGAAGTTGAACCTCAAACAAATATGTATCGGTCAAGGGGCCTCGCAGTCGTTCTATTGGAAATTGTTTGCGGCCACTGGTCTCCAAATCCTGCTTTCCCAATTCATATTCCAACTCTGCGACCTTCAAATCTTTCAATAACTACTTAGACGCCATTTTCCAATTTTACAAAGCAACAATAAACAAAAAAATACTAAATTGTTTATAACAACACAACATCTGACACCACTGTAATGTTTATTGCTTGGAAATTACTTATAATTCAAATAAAAATCACTATTTCACAATTTGAAATAAAAAAAAAGTTTTTTCCTATTTCACGTATACAAGATGAGCTTTGTGCCACTGTTTTTTTTGAAAACAGTTGTACAAAATTCAATTTTGCGCAACTGCTTTCAGTGAATTTTTTATTCGTGAAGTATTCTCCCACAATAAAATAATAACATTGAGCTGCAAATAGATGAAAATATTCATTTTTATAGTAACCATCATATTGATTGTCACGCTAACCTAACCTAACCTGATCTATCATATAGAAACCAGTCATTGTAGAGTTCAACCCAAAACTCAAAACATGAGAAAAAAAATCATAGGAAAATTCAAAAATGACTATACCAATTCACAAAAAGTAGCAAGTACATTGTTGTTGGCGAACTAGGTACAGCTAAAACAGTAAAACGTTTGAGGACTGTTGGTTTCATGGCTGGTTCAAAATTGCATATGCTTCTAAACTTTTTTACTTAGAATCATCAAACTGTGAAGCGATTTGGAAGTATTCATTTCTATTTTACATACTTATGAAGTAACAGCCTAGAAACTAATTTTTACAGGATAAACATGAATAATAGATAACTCTACATTAATATAATTGTTAATCATTTTGTACAGTGCAGTGACTGTATATTTTGACAGTTACAGTAGCATTGTCATTTGCAGAAATAGAAATTGCCGGATGTGATTGCCAGCGCCTCGTTCACGCAAACTGCACCCATATTACAACCACGGTCATTGTAACACTTGTTTCACAATATACTCTTCTGGATATGACTAACAACATTATATTACTTATTTATCACTTAATAATAAATCAGACAAAGCCGCAGATATTCATTTTCAACTATTTATATTCACTGATCCCTTCAATGTTCGATATTCACTGCTCTAGATTCACCCTATTCTTTACATCGTTTGCTTGCGTTTATATATAGAAATACCCATTTCTCGAATGTTCTATCACATTTCTGGAATATTGCTAGAGCCTTCCATCGGGTGGGATGATGTGATGCGGCGCGATGCGATGCAGGGAGGACGAAAGGCTCCGCCCAGGTCAAGTCCAAGCCTACTCCACTTTTATAAACCTCCACACTCTCGCTCGTTACAAATACATGAATAATCGATGTGTAAACACGTCATCCTCATAATTGGAACGTTCATGTGAATCACGCGTTTCATAATTTGATTTCTTTCATGTAGTTACTTGTTATAATGGTTGCTCTTGGCGCGTGATGAAATGGATCATCAATATTTTTGTGGTAGTGACTTGTGATTGTGGCATTTCTTGCACTGAATACGGATATAGTGGCTACGTAATTATAAGCGTCTGTTCTTCATCTATACTCAAAACTTTTTACATATTTCACTGTCCCTATCAATATCGGTATCGGTATTGATGATACTTTTTTTATGAATATCGGTTTCGATATCGTATCGACAGGAATGCGTATCCATGCATCTGTCGCTGTTAACATTGGATTTATAAGGTCAAATATCTTCTTCGCTTTCTCAATCGATATCATTCTCAGATTCTATTTTGTTGATATCTACTGAAAACGATATTGAAAATTGAAAATTACTTTCAACAAATATGAGATTGAAAGTGTGTTCAAAGGTTTGAGCCTTCAGACTGTTAAGATAATGACGTTCTCAACATTAGATAGTATCTGAGGCCTACCAAATCATTGGAACTGGTATTTGAAGTTTATATTCTTCAATCCAAAGTTTTCTAGTATGTACCACAGAAGTCGGAATTTTTTGTGTGGTCATCCATAAAAATATATACAGCATGCTTGAGACTTATTACTATATCTAGCGAATAGTTTCGAAGCGTATGTGCTGAACTGAGCAGTGAAAATTGTGTTAGAAGTAGAGCCAATGTCCAGCATTTCTTCAAACCTTCCAACTTGGCTTTATTATGGTAGATGGCACTGCTGCAGATTTATTTTTGATAGTCTTGCGGCCACAAGTCCAAGAATCTGCGGCTTACTATACCGTACTAAAAAGTCCTGATAAGTCTGTTTACTATCCGTAGATAATGATTGCTTTGCACTAGTTTTGAGAAATGATACAGATAATGACGTCGATAAACCATAGTAAAAAAACTGCAAGATTTTGCTCGCAAGATTATGGAGTCACGCTCACAAGAAAATGTCGACATCTTCAGTACCAGAGGACTACGCGGATTGAAGGAAATACAATCGAAATATTAGCTCCAATTATCCGATGGGCCTATGATAGCATCTAATGTTAAAAAGCTTATTATTATCGATCTAAAGCTTTCTGAAAGTACAAAATTTTGCACACGCTTTCAATCTCATATTCATAAATATATATTCTCAGTTTTTATTGTTATTCTCCAAAAGATATCAGCAAAATTGAATATAAGGATGATATCGATTGAGAAATCAGAGAAAATATGTAATACGATGAATCTGATGTAAACAGCGATACAGAATTTATCCAGACTAGCGTATTATTTTTTTGTCAATAAAAAAACTATTCTGATGTTGAACAAACCTTTCAGCACTCTCTAAAACATACGTATAATATAAAAATTGATACCTCAACGTTGACAATTCTCAAAATAATATATCATATATAGTAACGTATCGTGCTGTAACGTTATTTATTTTAATTTAGGGAGCAAAAGTTTTTAAATAGTACTATTTATTTTTATGATTTATTAAAATAATAAATTGAAAAACTAACACTATTTTTTAATAACTAATTCTAATTTGAACTGAAGATAATTATACACTACACTATAACTTAACCTTAATTATTTATGTCAATGTCGATTTATTTTAGATAACGCAATTCATTTCTATCACCAGCAATCCGTAGTATAAGGTCACTGTGCTAAAAAATTAATAATGCTTCTCGCTGTCAGTCGCATATATATACCTCGGATCTCTCTCCACTACGTTTTTCCCACAAACGTCCAGGCATTTCTAGAAAAACGCTAGAAGGAGCCAGCCATTTTCTGGAGAACATATTCGCTTCTATTTCTTGAGGTAAAATGTTCTCACAATAATTCTAAGCACCGGTAAAGCCAAAATGACTAATTAATAGACCTAAATTCGTTACACTGCCCCCTCCTTAGGACTGTTTCGTCCCGAAACGGTTCTTCGAGAATTTCTGAAGAGTCATGTCGGAATCTGCATTGGTCACCCTTCGTACATCGGGATTTTTTGTAGAAGTAGCAGTCGATGGTCCGTCCATTATTCGTCTGCTGTTCAGGGTTGTAGTGCTTCCAGAGGTCAAGCAGAGCATTCCACATAGTGCGGTATGTCGGTTTCTGATAGAAGTATGACTCAGTCACCATATAGTACAGGTATCGTTTGTGCTCCGTGCCGGTGTCCTTTAGGTGTAGTATTTTCCCGACCGATGGATTTTGGTTGGCCAGTTCTTCTAATCTTCCATAATTCTCCTTGAAAACAGACGCTATTTCTCGGGACATCTCTAAGTCACTTGCCACACATTGAGCCAGGGAATGGTTCAAAGGCACTGCAAACAGGTCTTGTTGTTCTTCTTTCGTCACGCCATACCGCACTTTACGACCGTTGGAATAGTTGGCCATGAACTATTCAAAGGTTGGTTCTTGCTCAACAATTCGTCGAACCGTGGCTCCATTTCGGTCTTCATGGTTATCGCCGGCAAATAAGGCTAGCCGATCAAAGTGGAGTTTTCCGTATCCGGTAGACGACGTCGTTATTTCTCTTCATAACTTCATATGGACCTTCCCAGTTCCGCTGAAGTTCTAGTGACAGCCCTCGGTGATTCTGGGGGTTATAAAGCCACACAAAATCCCTGGGTTGATAACCATCTTTCTCGGCCTTGATGTCATAATTTTCCTTCATTCGGTCGCTGGCATTTTGAATGTTTGACCGAACTCGGCCATGAATGTCGTCCATTCTTCTTCGGAGGTTGGTAATGTATTCTTCTCCTGCTAGATCTTCACCTGGTTTACTACCAAATATCAGGTCGCATTACGAGCGCAACTTTCGTCCAAATAAGATGTTCGCAGGTGTCTGCCCAGTTGTTTCGTGTACTGCTGAGCGGTATGCTAACAGAAACAGATAAAGGTGTTGGTCCCAGTCTCGCTGATGGTCGGAGACAACCTTTGCCAGATATCGATCTATTGTTCTGTTCTGCCGTTCAACCATGCCATCGGACTGCGGATGTAATGCAGTGGTCCTGGTTTTGTGGATTCCCAAGATTTTACAAATGTTTTGGAGGACGACCGACTCAAAATTTCTTCCCTGATCTGAACTAAGTTCTCGTGGTACTCCAAATCGACAGATGCATCGTCACACTATTAAGTTGATGATAATCTACGCAGAATCGAGTAGATCCATCCTTTTTCTTCACTAGTACCACTGGTGAAGCCTATGGACTACTTGAAGACTCAATAACCCTATCAGTCTTCATTTGTTCAACTATCTTCTCAGCTTCTTCACGCTTCGCTAGTGGTAGTCTTCTTGTTGCTTGGTGAATAGGTGTTGCTTCTCCGGTGTCAATTCTGTGTTGGACTATATTGATTCTTCCCTTGGATCCTTTGTCATGTTCAAGAACATCTTGATACCTCTCAATTGAATGTATCGCCTTGATCCTCTGGTCGGCTGTCAAGTCTTGGAAGGATATTGAAATCTGGTTCAATAACTTGTTCGGGATTTCACATGATATGCTATCCTTGATATTCACGGTCATGGTTCGGATAATCGAAACACTGACAAACATTCCCCTACTATTGTGCCCTGTCTAATTATGACTGGATAATAATTTATTTCCATCATTCGAACTAGTATTACTTTGTTAGCCTTGATTAATAATTTCCCTACTACAACTCCAGGGCCAGTTCGAAAATCATGATTTGTTTGTTCCAGCACGACAATAGTCCCTTCACAAAACTTTCCTTCAAGCTGTGCTTCTATGATGACCTCACTGCGCACTGATAATGTCACATCTTCAGTTATAAGTGCCCGGGCTGCGCTGTCTTCTCCTGGTTTTAGTATTACTTTTTCTTCGTTGACTCTCAAAACGCCGTTTTCCAGATCAAGCTTGAAACCATGCTTTTTCATTATGTCCATGCCAAGTATAAGCTCATCTTCAATTTCAGCTACCAGCACACGATGTTTAAAGGGAATATTTCCAATAGACATGGTCAAGTCTAGTTCTTCAGATGTAGTGGCTAGTTCACCAGTTGCAGTACGTAATCGCCAATGTGTTGGATGTAATGATGCAGAGAGTCCTTCTGCCAAAACAGATGATACAGCAAAGCGACGTAATCGATAGATTGTAAGGGCTATTGAATTACGGGTGGGCGATGGCCCCTCCGCATCAACCCGACTTAGTTTTCCGACTCTTCTTCTTCCGCTTCTTTGGTTTTGATCGCCGTCCTGATCTTCGGTTTCTAACACAGCCTCTGCGGATGGCTCAATTCTTCACAGTTCTAGCAGCAGAGTTCTCTTCTCCCTGCAGTAATTTTTGACTCGATACGCCGCAACATTTCTTCCAAGCGAGTTTCCAAATCTTCAATTTCATCATGTTTGTCGGTACTTATTTGTCTGACTCTGGACTGTCCATGCGATGCTTGTTTTGCTGCTTCATGCTCTAACGCATACGATAATGCATCAACTGAAGACTTCGGACGATTTCTGGCATCGGTCTCTCAGTTGCGTCTTATACACCTGTTCGAGGTGCGCGTTGCCATAGCGCATCTCCAGCCGCTTGATCAGCTGGTCATAGTTATCTTGTTCGTCTTCTTTAAATGTTTGAAGGACATTCATGGCTTCTCCCCTCAACGAAACGGCCAATGCTGTGGCCTTATCTGCAGATGACCATCCATATGTCTTCACAACAGCTTCGAATTGCTTGATGTAAATCGGTCACGACGTCTTCCTATCAAATTCTGGTGTCTCGATGTGGATCTTTGCATTATTCTCCTCTTTTATTATCCTTACATTGCCCGCTTCACATGCAACAGATTCTGATATCGGTGATGAAGTCGTCTTTGAGAAATTTTCTTCAAATTCCTGTATTCTCTTCTCATAATCTTCTCTCTTCAAATCCTCTTCTGCTTTTCCAGAACTCTCTTCCAATTTTTCTTTCACTCTCTATTCCAAGGTCCTGGAATTTTCTAGCAATTCTTCTTTCAGTGTTCTACAATTTTCGGTTAATCTGTCTTCTAACATTCTAGAGTTTTCTAGCAATTCTTCTTTCAATGTTCTACAATTTTCAGTTAATTTGTCTTTTAATGTTCTAAAATGTTCCGTAAACTTATCTTCTGATGTTCTAGAATTTTCTATAAATTTATCTTCTAATGTTCTAGAACTTTCTGTAATCTCTGTCAATTTTTCTTCCAGTTTTCTAGAATTCTCCATTAACTTTTCTTTCATTTTCCCGACATCGAATATGCCACACGGAATAAATTCATTGAGATTCTCACCAGCATTCTCCAAAGCTTGTCAGAGATGTTGTTGGAGGACGGTCTTGGTTCCTGTTGTCTTTAATTCTCGTTCTTCTAGCTCATTTTTGAGATCAACCACTTTCAATTCATCAATTTTACTGTCTTCGGCGCCATTTTATCTATTTGAATTCAAAACTTCACGTCTGATACCAATTGTAACGTTATTCATTTTAATCTAGGGAGCAAAAGTTTTTAAACACTACTATTTATCTTTAAAAATTTTTCCGCTATTTTATCAAACTCGATATTACATTTCAATGTACATTTTCAATTTTTCACAATATAGTTCTCTTTGCTTCTGCGGTACAGCCGAAACTGTAAAGTAGGAAAGAAATTAAAACAGAAATATTGACTGAATTCCCAAGACTTTTTACTCACTCAAATTCACTCATCCAGTCAGCTTCATCAATTTTAACTACTATTTATCTTCATGATTCATTAAAATAATGAATTGAATAACTAACACTATTTTTTAATAACTAATTCTAATTTGAACTAAAGATTATTATACACTACACTATAACTTAACTTTAATTATTTATGTCAATGTCGATTTATTTTAGATAACACAATTTATTTCTATCATCTATTTCTTCTTGCAGTCCATAGTATAAGGTCACTGTGCTGAAAAATCAATAATGCTTCTCGCTGTCCGTCGCATATATATACCTCGGGTCTCTCCTCACTACGTTCTTCCCGCAAGCGTCCAGGCATTTCTAGAAAAACGCCAGAAGGTGCCAGCAATTTTCTGGAAAACAAATATATTCGCTTCTATTTCTTGAGGTAAAATATTCCCACAATAATTCTAAGCACCGGTGAAGCCGAAATGACTAATTTATAGACCTAAATTTGTTACAGTACGAAGCAAATTTGTTAGGCGCGACAAAGACTGTCCTCTCCATCATAGTCTGTCTCGATGTTCTTCTCCGTTTTTTGAGAAAAGTCGGTCTGTCGGCCTATCTGTCGGTCTGTATAGAAGCATGATAATTCGGGAATGCGTACTTGTCTTCGATTGAAATTTATATTTTGCTTCTCTCAACCAGTGGTACCATAACTTTACCGATGGAACTTTCTAGTTTTTTTGCGTTCATTTTATGAACGGTAGTATTTATTATAAAACATGGAATAACTAAAACAAATTTTTGAATGATGTGGCACAACATTCACAAAAAACATTTTTTAAAGTTATCAGCGTTTCATTTGTTAGGTATTATCAGATTTCAAACTATCATGAAATTTTTTATACTTTTCTGAACCAAAGAAATAATGAGAATCATAATGTGGAGCTATTATCACTTATATCTGGACATCACAAACAAACATTCGTCAATTGTTTTTCAAAAATAAGTAATTGAGATTTATCGTGTCTTGTTTCAAATTGAGGCTCTTATTATTCCAGTAGAAGTGTCAAAATAGTTATTTTTGGTTCTAGATTGCGGAATGTCCCTTTTGCATTCGAGAATGCAAAAGAATCTCGCAATCCACGTCTCAAAATTAATGAAAATGTGAAAAGAAACTTTTGACATTTAGAATCAATCAATGTTACTTTTGATGTTGCTATGATATCAATATAGTTTATATAAATATTTCGCATTCTGGCTGCGAAGTACTTCGCATCCTGACTGCGAAGTATCTCGCGTCCTGTAAACAAATCAGTCATTTCGCATGTTTCTAGTTGCCTTGTAAATGTTTACTTTTGATGACAGTTCTTGAGAAAAGATATTCAAACGATTGTCAATTGCTTCTTCCACAGATTATTCGAATGATGTCTAGTTCTTAGGAAGTAAGCTTAGTAGATATCAAAATTAAATAATTGAATAGTAGGATTCACATTACCATCTTCAAATAACACTTCCGGCGAAAGTATTCAATCAAAAATAAATCTTCCAAACCTGATCGCGAGAGCTTTAGTTCTTAATAGAATTACTCATTCTCAAAAAAACTGCATCCTTACAACTTACTTCAAGCATATTTGGTCATTTTCGTAGATGATCCATCAACTTCTCTGTTGATAAAAATCAGTTCTTCTAAGTGCAAGAAGCTGTATTAGCATTTAACTCCTTAAAAATTAATGTATCCAATGCCACGTTGGCTGCTATAGAAGACCATTCTCCGTTTCAAGTGGAGACTGATGCATCTGACTTTGATGAGTCTTTTAGATTGCTATTTGTCATTTCCTGAAGTAATACCTCTGTTCCTACTGTGATATTCTACTTGAAAAACATTTCTCTAACATTTAGGATATACGCGTATATATGTACACTCTGATAGAGGACCTGCTTCCATATCATGAAAACTGGAAATTTTCTAAAAAGCTCCAGGTATTGATTGGAACTACCCAAGCTACTTCATAATGCTCAAGGGAATTGATAAGTGTAACATTGAACAGCATCATTAGGAAGACCATTCTCCTTGCATCAAGGTCAAATGGAATGCGGACTGAACTGTAGAAATTATTATTGCAACTTGTCTCACACTCCATACATTCCCTGGTGTGCACTGCTACAAATACAACTCCTAACAAACAAATGTTCTCATATTCTAGAAGGTCATACAATAGTTATGCTACTCCCACCTGGCTTACTAAACCTGTCTCGGTGCTTATGAAAAACCATGTACGAAACAGCACGAGAAACAAACTTTTTGACGCGTCATTTTGCTTCAAAGGAAAAACAAACTTCAGATACATAATGAAGAAAGTGGAGGAAGAATTTTGGAACCGATAGAAGGCTTACTTGAAGATACTGTGAAAATGCCACACAGCAACATGTCTCAGCGTCCTGCTCATCCCTGATGAACTCATCCTTAGAGAGTACAGCATTCGAATTACCGTCGACCATATTCTAGAACTGAATTGTTATCCGTAATCTACATCTGAAGATATTTCCACAATGTTGAACATGGGTATTGTGGTTTCACAAATCTATTCAACAGATGTTCATTTATAAGTAAATATTGGAAAGCCGTCAATAGAGCTGATAATAGTGACAATACAAGAGGAGCTACTGTTTGGAGTCAAATCAGCTATGTGAATTTTTAAGCAGATCAAGCTGTGCTTTCTACTTAGATGATGGTACCGTTACCGGCTTAAAATTAGAAGAGCACAGAGAGTCGCTTGATAATGCTCGACATGTGCAAAATCTGTTATTTCCGTCGTGTTGTGAAGTGAGCTGCAATTGTCGGATTGGAGTGTAAAGATATTGCACGGAACGTATATGATTGCAGATCACTTCATAACAGGGCGAAATTCGACAGGTGTTTCACAGGAGGGGCACATGCTATTTTTATTTTTGACTCTGTGGAAAATACACGAAACTAGGAACGAAATGCTTTCGTTTCATAGTGTACACGATATTTTTTTATTATTAGCATCGAAAGTGCCATTTTGTGTGGCACGCAGAAATTCTCGGAAGGGATTAGAGGTGAAGCCTTTGACAAGCTCCAGAGGCAAAACTCTGATAGGGTCCTAGGGTGAAGCACCGGCAGGATCAAAGGGCGGCATCTCTGCGTGGAGACTGGGGCTAGGATTGAGATAATGCATTTGGTCATTTTATATTTGCAGAAAGATATATGGTCAGTTGCACCGCTGTTGCTTGAATTTCAGGTGTCGCTTAACTAAACATTATCGTATCAAGACACAGTAGTCAAATATGACATGAAAATTGCTATCATCATTCCGATTCGATATTTTTTACGTCGTTTAAACGGACGGTATTTACTGCCAAATCGAAAATAGAGTTAATCAAACTGTTTGAGGAAATTGCTGGCTACGGTTTTCTTGTCAAATTGGAGAAATGATTTCTTGCAGAGCCGTTCATTGAATTTCTAAGGCATTTAATCGATAAATATGGTCGTTATCCAGATCCTGAAGAATACTCTACCACCTGAGAATCTGAAGCAGCTAATAACTTGCTTAAGTGTGATCAAATATTATTCATATCTGGTTCCAGATGTGCGTCCACTGGAGGGAAGAAATACAGAGTAGTCTTTGCTTTTAACATACTTGAAATTGGCCTAAGTTCTTATTTAATTGTAATACACTTTGATTCAAAACAAAATATTATAGTTGCAACGGACGCTTGTGAGTACATCATTCAGAAGTCTCACACAGATTCTCATATGATTCAGAAGAATCTATATGTCATGTGATGTGAGTGGGATGCTAGCCATTGCAGAAATTAGATATTCACAAACAGAAGAAGGAGCTTTGGCTTATCTTATCTTACAATTCCAAGACTGGATAATGTAGTCGTAGTAAATGTTGAAGGACACTTGATTGCTGTTTGTTACCGTATAATCAAATACCGGTGACGAATGAAGAAATGGGTATTGCTATATTCCAAGAACTTGTTATGTCCATCATTATTAAATCGGTAAAAAAAGAGAAAACTGTCTTCTCCTTGACTCAAAAATTATTGTTCCACGTATATTGAAGTCAAAAGTTCACCAACTACTTCATACGGAACATCCGATCCCCTGTCCTCAAGCCTGTCAATGAAAAATAATTTATATTCCTGACTAACTCCGAAAAATGCATAATATAGACGATATGTGAGTTTTGCAGGCTCTTCGCAGACTTTAATATTCCAAAAAATAAACATGTTCTATTGAGTATATCAGTTCTGTATAAATTAATTTGAAATACAATGGCCTGTAGTCAGGACGCGGTTTTAAGCCCGCTTCTAAGTCTGGTTCATGCATAACCATGACAACATGTCAAAACAATGTTATAATCTAATCGATTTTTAAACGTTGTCATGGTTATATATATGATAGACCCAGACCTGAGTTTTGAACCGTGTTCTGACTACGGGCCAATGTTTCGACAGCAGGGTGCTGCCTTTTTCATGTGTAATGAAAATAAATGAGCAAAATTGTCAAGACAACAAGAATAAAATACAAATAGTTACTAGATTAGTTTAAAATATCAACTCCAAGGATCTTAGAGCTCTGAGTATGGTTGATGATTTAATATCCACAGGTCTTCAGGAGATTTAAATGAAGGTCTAAATAGGGAAAACTGTCAACTCCTTGAGGTTCTGGGTCAGTCTGACTCTACTCTATTTGGTTTGGCGCATAACTGAACCATCCACAGATCTTTAGGAAGTGGTGATGAAGAAACTCTTGCAAGAAGATTCGTAGATAAAAATAACTTGAAATTAAGAACAAATGATTGGTAGCCATGATCTATTGAGTTCATAACCGGTTTTCAAATTCAAATTATTCGGTGATTTTTTTTATTTCAATTGCTTCTTTTATAAGCCTTTTGAACCAATTGTTCTCTTTAGCCAGAAGCTTCGTATTCTTGATGTCAATGCCATGTAATTCTTGAATAGAGGCTCAGCCACTGCAGATTTTTCTGGATCTATGACGAGAATGCTCTTGAATTGTCCGATATATACTGTGCCACATTGACAAAGAATCTTGTATATACCTGGATACTATAGAGAAAATCTGTCTTCAACGTTACCAATAAGATTTCGAATTTTTAAACTGGAAATGTATAAAGTTTTAATGTCATATTTATGTAAGAGTCTTCCAATTTCATCCAATATATCAACTACGTAATGCAACGTAACGAGTATTTTCTTATTATTTGGATCTTGGGCAGGAGGCGTAGAATTCTTCTGTCTAAGTGCTTTCTTGATCTGTATTCTATTATAACCATTCTTCAAGAAAAAATCATCTAAAAATTTGATTTCATCAAATAGTTTACTTGGATGACATAATGGAGAGGTTCTCTGATATAAACTTTTGATAGTACAAAATTTTTGAGCAGGATGGTGATTTGATGACTCATGTTTGAGTCGGCTTCGTATATACAGAGTGGATAAGTTTACCATTATCTTGTTCCTCCAGATAAATGTCCAGAAAAGGAAGACAGTTATTTTCTTCAACCTCAATACTGAATTAAATGTTCCTATGTTGCATGTTTAGATGATTCCAAAAAACATTCAATTTATATTTACCATGAGGCCAGACAGCGAAGACATCATCAACGTAATGTAGCCAGACAGTAGGTTTCTTCATAGCAGTGTTCAAAACTTTTTGTTCAAAATTCTTCATGTAAAAATTAGCGATAGAAGGAGAAATAGGAGAGCCCATGACGATACCATCAATTTACTTGTAAAAATAAGCATTGAAGATGAAGAAACAAGAAGTCAAACAATGTTCAAAAAGCTTGACAATATCAGATAAAAAATGATCTAATAATTTCAGAGTATCGATGATAGGTACTTTCGTGAATATAGATGAAACGTCGAAACTGACAAGTAAGTCATTATCTGTCAATGTCATATCACTAATCAAATCCATAAAATGTCGGGAATCCTTGACATATAATGAGGTATGACCAATCATCGGCTTCAACAGACCATCCAAATATTTGGCTAATTCCTTTGTTGTTGAGCCTATTGAATTGACAATAGGTCTTGGGGGAACATCCTCTTTATGAATTTTTGAAAGACCATAAAACTTGGAAATGACAGGATATCTTGAGGTGAAGATGATTCTTTCAAAAGCTTAGTTGTTTGAAATTTTGAAGAGTCAAGAGGATTACTATTAACTTGAACGTGGGCAGCATCATCTAGTGAGTCATTTGCTTTTTGAATGTAATCTTCTTCATTCATGATGACTGTAGCTTTGCCCTTATCAGCTGGTGAAACAACAATATTCCTATTATTTCTTATTTCTCTCAGGCACTGAAGTTCACTTCTTGATAAACTGAATCTGACAGCTAAAGCCTTCTTCAAAATACGCACAGTTTCATGACGAATTTCTTAAGACTTTTCTGCAGGTGGCATATTGATAGCAGCTTCCACATTCGTTATGATTCCTTTAACAGGGATACGGCTAAGAGTGATAGAATGGCTTTTATTGAATAAGCCACAATCTTAAAGTAATCTGTATATTAAATTAATGATGCGATAAGATACGATCGAGAGAAAAATTTGGCTATAGTAAAGAAAATCGTTTATTACCTTTTTCAATCTCAAATTTAAATTTGCTGGAGACCAATTCACCAATAATCCAAATCCAAAAATTTCGATGATTATTCCAGAAGGTCAAACTCCTCACCAGATAGTTTCACCAATTTTTGTACCAAATTTCTTGTTCTCTTGGGTTCAATGCAGTGAAATCCACTGCCTTTCCGCTAGCGGACAGACACCAAATTGAAGCAGTCGTAGAAGTAGTAATGCTGATTCAAAATAAACGGAAATTACAACTGCAATCAGTGCAGCAATAATTCGTAAACTATTGGAAAATATTTGCCAAATTAGATTCTCCAGAAGTTTCTGTAGAGTCAAGAGAGATATGAACAGTTGAAGAGGTTTGTATAACATTCTTATTAGCTTATAGGAGTACACCTTCTGGATCTCTACCTGGAGAACTTTAACCTACCAGAAACTTTAATGCTAATATTGGATGGAAATGATCTGCCATTTCTTTTTACAAGTGTCAAATCTGTGGATAAATGTGCAGTTCTAGAACAAGTGGTAGCAACAGAGAACAAACAACTAAGGAAAAGTCAAAGTCGCCTTCTCGAAGATCCACTCAAGACAAAATGTTAACCCGTCGTCTCGTCTATGACCTAAGATTGCAGAAATATAATTGCATGTTATAGGAGAGTGGTATAGAAAAGTGTGATGACTGGTAGTTGAGCATTGTCAATGAGTAGGCTGAATGAGGGAATAAAACGGATACAAGGATATGGGATGTCAATGTATGTTTATGTAATATTTATTGTAAATCTCATTGAAACTTATATATATATATATATATATATATATATATATATATATATATATATATATATATATATATATATATATATATATATATATATATATATATATATATATATATGAATATTTATATACATATATGATCAGCTCTCCAGGCCTTGAAGGCCCTTTGCTTGAAAAACTTATGATCCTCCAAAAGTTAGAAGGGATCATATCGTGTCTCTACTGCCACGCTAAAGCGAGCTTTCTTGGAACCAGCATGTTCATGAAATTTCTGGAATTGGGTTGGATATCGGCTGCTAGGAGTTTGTAGATAATTTGCGTGATTCTTTGCTTATTTGAAGACTTTGGGCTGATGTGATTGTGGATAAATGAATATATGAACGTCCGATTCGATTTTTTTCGAGATCGCAAAACTTTTTACAGCAAAAATTTTGAGAAACTCATACTTTCAACGTTGAATGTTTCCAATGAGATATAATAAACTGTGTAGGCACCCTTTTCTTACTCAGTCAAATATAAGATTGATGTTGGAAAAACAAAATGTACACGAGTCAAAATCGATATAACAGATTGAAAATTGGGAGTCGAATGCTGCGTAATAACAGTTTTTCTATTCAAATTGTTATTCCAAATTTCATATTTGACAGTGAGAAACAAGATAATTCTTCTGCACAGAATTGTATGAGCATTTCATAATAGGAAAATCAGAGTTCATACCTATGTGATTTCTCTCTAGAAAAAACCCAAAAATTTGATGGAAAATTGATTGAGATGATTTTTAGAGAACAGGAACTCTAAATGATACAGTTGACAATTGATGAAACATGCTGGGATTATGTACGATTGCAAAAGCGGAATGAAGTGCATGAGATTCTACATTAATTTAGAGCAATGTATTACGTACCATTCTATAACTGATAATTGAATTTTCTATTGGTGATGAATTAATCAAAATATTCGCATTGACTCATTGCAAAGCTCATGTGTCTAAATCGGAATAGTGAATTGAATGATTTTTCCACAGAAATATAACTAATATTATAATACTATTACCTGTCGTTGGAGCCAAATATTATTGTGAGCAATTATTGAATGAGTGAGATGAAACGCGTAAGTATATGTTGTCAGTATATAGGGATGACGTGCGTTGTGATCATCAATACTTCAGTTTGTAATTGATGTTGATCTTGTCAAAAAAGTATATTCAACAAAAAAGCAGTCATACTATCTCAATGCAAAGCTCAGGTTTTATATCAATACAACAGGATGGAGACCGGGAACTTATTAGCTAAGTCAATTTATGGTTTGTTGTTATTCTTTTTACTTACTAGTACTAAGTACAAGAAAGTATTATGAAACCGACAAAATTCACCTATCGAGATTTTGATGGGAATTTTTCGTTTTGAGCATCCCTAAATCTATTTTGACTATTTTTGGCTTGATGTCGGTACGTATTGTAATGTTTATTGCTTGATGAAATCAGTTTTAAATCAAATAAAAGACACTATTTAATAATCTAAATGAAATAAAAGTTTTATTCTTCTCATGTCACTAATAATACTATATTTATATATTAATCACTTAATTCTAATTTAATCAAGGTCACAGATATTTATATTTCACTATTCATATATACTCTCACTTCACTGTCACTGTTTATAATTCATTTCCACTGCTACTATTATTACTGTACTGTCCTACACGTATTTGGCTTTGCCTTATATAGAGAAACATTGTCCTTCTCGAATTTTCGATTTTTGCGACTCTTTCCATTTCTAGAAATCACTAGAGGCTTCCATTGAGAGGAGTGATGGGCTGCGACGCGGTGCGGCGTAAGCGGCCGAAGAAGCTCCGCCCCATACTACGTCGTCTTTACGAGCTCCCCCCTCACTTTCGCACGTCACAGTATGTTCGTGCGTGCGTGCGTAACTCGCAAATCTCAAAACTGGTTGAACGCATGATGTTAGAATTTTGCATCTGAAACTGGTATAGGGTCTACTTGAGCACCTCGCATTATCGTCTGTACCGGAAGTGCACTTTCCTTGAAACTTTTTTCGAATTTGTCTAATATATCCAGAATGATCAACCGCAGGATGTTGAAATTCAGTATTTGAACTTGATGTTGTATCAGAATGGTTATCTGCTTTGTTGTATGAATCGAGAGAGCCAAAAGTGCACTTTACGTAAAACTTTTCTAAACTTTTTGCATGAATCTAGAATGATCAGCCATAGAATATTGAAATTTGATGTTTGAACTTGTTGTAGCATCAAAATAGTTATCTACTATTTTTGTGTCGATCGGCCAAGCCGAAAGTGCAGTTTATGAGTATAACAGACATTCAGAATTTGCCGTATAGAATTTTTTAATTTTGTTTGGTATTTTATATGTCACAAAATTTTTCCTTCAATTTCATTCCGTAAGCATGACAAAAGCGACAAAATTGGATCAGAACATGCTCTTTCATACAAATTCAAAATAATTTTCATTGTGTTGGTCACACTGTCCAGCTTTAATTTCAGCATTATTAAACTCCAAATATACACACTTATCAAACCTCTTGAAGGCATGAAAAACAAAATGAGGCACTGAAATCTACGACTATCTGACGGTCTAAAATAGAGCAAGATCCCAGGCTCGCCAGACCTTACTTATTTTCTGAGAAACAAAATGTGTGGAATAGAGTAGTGTTAGTATGTACTTTGATCATACGAATACTAGCTAGTTTGTGGCGACGGCCAATTTACAGATACGAGGTGCTAGCTGTACGTTGAGACATTACTCTCGTTTCTTAAGGTCTTGAGGGCTGATTTTGAGGTATGTTTCAGAGAATTTGGTTAAAAATTGATAATCAACATTGCTAGACACTTTCCATTGGTGGTAATTTCTGCTAGACTCTTTAAAGCTCACAAAGAATAACGTGATATTGCTTATAGTTTGAGTGCTTATTTCTATATATGACACTTAAGGTACAATTTCAATACTTTTTGTTAACAGCTAGAATAATCGTAGGGTTGAACACCCCCTAGACACATCTAAAATATCGCTGTGAGTAAAAGCGCGAGGTCACTATTTGTAGGCTTGATAGTAGGTGAAGTATCTATGGGCATCCAACTCTTCCCTGGTCTGGCTATTCATAAATAGTCTAGAAATTGCTCACTTAGTATTAAATATAAAAATTAGGACTCAGACTATAAGTAGAATAATGATATTTTTTGCGAGCTTTGAAGCGTTTAGCAGGAATTACTGCCGATAAGAAGTGTCTGGTAGTGTTGATTATCAATTTTCAACAATATTCTCTGAAACATACATGAAAATCAGCACTCAGACTTCAAGAAAAGTAAGTATTGTCTTGATGTACCTATAACACCTACTATCTATGAATTGGCCGTCGGCACAAACTAGTAAATATGTGTATGATCAAAGAACCGACTAACACTATTCTAATCCACTGATTTTTTTTCTCAGAAAATAAGTAAGGTCTGGCGGGTCTGGGATCTTGGACTATAAGTACAAGGGAATATTATTAAACCGACAAAGTTCACATATCGAGATTTGAATGAATATATCCGTTTTGAGCATCTCTGAATCCATTTTGACTATTTTTGGCTTGATATCGGTACGTATGTACGTATGGATGTGTGTATGTGCGTTACTCGCAAATCTCAGAATTCGTCAAACGTATAATGCTGAAATTTTGTATAAAACACTGGTATAGGATCTAGGATCTTGATGTACACCTCGCATTATGGTTGCAATTGTCTGTACTGGAAGTGCACTTTACCTGATACCTTTTTTTGAATTTTCCGCATAAATGTAGAATGATTAGCCAAAGGATATTGGAATTCAGTATTTGAAATTGCTGTAGCATCAAAATGATCATCTCCTATTTTCGTCCCAATCGACTGAGCCGAAAGTGCACTTCATATTACAGACTTTTCGAACTTTTCTCATAAATTTTAAATAATCAGTCGCAGAATATTGAAATTTCATATTAAGAACTTTCATAGCATTCAGTTGCACACCTTGCATTATGATTGTGATCGGCTAAGCCGGAAGGCCAGTTTACTCGAAACATTTTTTAATTTTCCGCATAAATCCAGAACGATTGAACGTAGAATATTAGAATACAATATTCAAGACGATAGTACTGTCTGGATGCCCATATCCTATTCTCATTGAGATCGACTTAGTCGAAGGTGCACTATACTTGACGATCTTGGAATTTTGCGCATAAATTCAGAACTGTTAGCCGTAGACTCCTAGAAATCAGTTTTTAGGAATGTTGTAGCATAAGAATGATGACCTATTGTTACCATAGCAACCGACTAACCGTGGAATGATGAGATGTTGTGTTTGATTATATATATCCAATGATGTACAAGTAAGTCACGTGATATCCCCTTCAGATTTTTGAGCTAAAGTTTCAATATTATCAAATGTTATGTCATCTTTTTCCTCACGTTCGAATGCAACACTTTTGCCCATCATAAAAATAATACCAAATTATAAATTATTCTAGAACTCTGTGATGAATATAAATACTTCTTACAATACATTGGTGATTCTCAGCAATGATACAGTAAAAAATCTCAATTTGTGGAAAAAGTCGGGTACAAAATTCAATTAAACGGAATGGCTGTTTATCATTGACTCATTTTTATCAGTATTTCAAAAATAAAAATAGAATTAGATTAATTTTATACCGGTGCTCTATTCATTGAGCTTAACCGTTGCTGACTCTTAAATGTTAAGAGATATGACGTTAGTTGGATTAGACGACATGTGCCATATTATGATCCCATATTATCTTGATTACCGCCGTCATAAAATTTTTCAACTTCAGTATCGACGAGCTCTAGGCATGGATGCCCACCTATTCTAGTTCCAGATATTCACACATGTCTTCAAGATTGAATATCTCGGTCATGAACAAGAAAATTTCTTATCTTGACATTTTTTGTCAGAATAAGCTATTAACACTTTTCCAAAGATTTCTGCCATCCCATTTTGTTCACACCAGCAATTGAGTTTCCATTCTCTCTTTCGCATGTCTCACGCTATTCCATAGATGCATTATTAAATGTATTTTCGGCCGCTTGACGCACTTCAAGTGGAGGGCGAAATATGATTTCTACTATCTTCCGAAAGCACGCACGTCCAAATTGAAGTAAATCCTAATATATCAAGTCTCAGTGTACAAAACCACATGAAGAGCCAAATATTCCTTATTGATAATCCCAAAGACCATTGGATATTCAATATTTTTTGGCATGTGATAGCCGAAATAGAAAAGATACTGTGGCATAACCGTTTTATAAGATATTTCAAGTCACCTATTCATTACAAAACTAGCCACAAGTGACATATCTACCGTGAAATTTATAAATCAATATACTGTCCTTCGAACATTAATAGATACTCCATAATACAAATTATCTCAAACGTCCGGTGTATGACTGTTTCAGGCAATGAGCTTCCAAGAAGAGTCAAAATTATTCCAAATGATGTGAGAATATTTTAGATAGTTTTTTCATCATGTTTAGAAACCAATAATCTCTATTTGTTTGTGGTCACGTGTGCAGCATTCACAGAAAAAACTAATTATATACCTAACGAGCTTCAAGGCTGCTTTTAATTGCTAGCAACGAGGAATACAAAAATGATGTGTGTCTAATTTGCATTCTATCAATTGTGCATTCAATAGTTGTGGCACAATACATGATGTCAAACAGGCAAATTATTATGTTAGACTAGTAAAAGAAATTAACACCGAAGATATCCTTGGATCATTGATAAATATGTTCAATTTTGACAGCATCTTCAAGCATGTTTCTTTCAGGTATCACAGGCCCTACGGTCGAGGCTATTTGTGTTATTTCCAATAATCCAAGAATATCATATATGAATATCACTCTGTATAGATATCACAGAATAATTGGCCCTATTCTGTAACACAATCATTAATTTATTATCGATGGGATTTCTGACCAATAGAAACAATTATAACAAGCGATTATTCAGAAATTTTGTCGGTGCTACCCACGTACATTGGCTGAAATAAATAATGATCGATTGAAATTTATCGATTGACACATTTGACTTCGTCTTCTTCTCAAGTATTAACACATATATCGGCAGTATGTTAGAGTCACTGATGATATATATAAAAGATATGTTACTTCATGCAGCAACTAAGTTTCCAAAGACTGGCTATTATTCCTATTCTAAGTCATAAGGTGAAACTGATTCTAGTACAAATTGACGGAAACGAAAGTGAAGTGTCAGCGTATTTGTATAAGTGGCCGTTCACTAAGGGCAATGTAACTCCTACCTTCTTAAAACTAGGCATCCCCTTTGTTATGATCGGGTGGATTTGAACTGGCCTTTGGTTGTATTCTTTGGACTCATTTCTTCAGAATCCATGTTAATAGAATTATCAGTCCTACGTAAAGGATAACTGTCCAAACACTAGGCACATGAATTAATTCTGATTGTTCATCATCATAAATAATCATAAACACATTAGTGATTGAGATATCTTCTAGCTTCAAGATTCTCAGATCAATTCAGATACTAGTAATTTTCAAATATGGAGTACTAAAATTTCAATTGCTTGTGATTAAAGATTTGTCATTAGTCTCTTCTGAAAAGTTCAATTTATGATTTTTGGAATGAATATTGCAATTGTACTCTTGGATCTGATGTATCCACTAAGTTATTTCTGTTCTTTTTGAACATTTATTGATAATTTTTTTTCGGGAAATATTGCAAGATATTGGTTGATCTCTAGGATAGTCTTGATGTGATTAAATTTTATATCAATTCTGGCATAATGGCATTGGCTGGATGATCCTCTGTTTTTTATTAGCTCGGGTGGAATTGGCTAGGGCATTGGTACATTTTACCTCGAATACAAATGTCGCATAGTGGTCTTATTTTGTCATCATTCGATTTCAGAAGTTATTTATAATCAAGAATAAAGGCTCTAGTTCTTGTAGAAAAAATAGAGCTCAAATTTTCAATCCAAGAAAATAGGAGTTGTGATCAAACAATTGATTCACTCATTTATTGTGAACAATAAATTGATTCTTGACAGAAATTCGAATTCTAAAATATTTTTATATTTTAATTCTGTAGGTACATATTGGGCTGAAACTTTCCATAGCTCATAATATTGCTCTTCTGGTTCTATAACGCACTCGGATGTAACGTCTCAAATTTTCAATATCTTGTAAAATACTAAGAATTGTATTATACATAATCACTAATTGATTCTACAAATCTTTATTGAATGATATATCTATTATTGCATATCCAATCCGATTGAACGAATTTGGACTTATTCAAAAAAGTCCTGCAGGAAACATAATTTATCATCTGAACTCAGCAAAAATGTCTTTAGATTAGTGAGAAACGAAACAAAAAAAATTGATGCGGACTTTTGGAAGAACTGCGTGAAGCATGTGAAGCAAATTGAGTCGGAATGTCAAGGTGATATGAGTAGGAGGGTTCAACAACTAATAATAAATTTTAGCTCTGACGATTCCGATAGTGATTGCGATGATTTTGAATAGAAGTGTATAAGTACCTGTACCAATACTGAGTATCTAATATTCATAAAATGCGACATAAATTTGTAGATAACATATTGCTCAATAATTTATCATAATCAAAATAAAATACAACTTATAAAGAACAATTTCTATCAGAATTTCAAATACACTCCTGACTTGTAATTTTCATGGAGTACAGTAATGCACCTATATTAAGCTATGCATGCAAATGTCACTTTGGGATTTCCAGTGCTGAGCTGAGTACTTGAGAGAAGTTTTCTATACTAATGGGTTTCTTACAATTTCAAATCTCATTGTAAAATACATAAAGGTCACATCTCTTTTACATTTATTTCATAGGAGAATCTTTGAAAGGTCACCACAATCATAATAGATATTAATGATACAAGTTTTATATAGCCGTTGTAATAAAACGTGTGTGATGTTGAATCACGAGGCGAATAGCCGAGTGTTTTTATCACACAAGTTTACTACACTAGCTACATCAAACGTGCACCACTCAATTTTTTATCTACGATGACCTTAATTGCTGCTGAATTAGATTTTTTTATTTTATGTTTGACATTCGAAAAACATTTAATGTAAAATTCATAGCTTGATCAAGTTACATTCTATTCATTGTTATGGCAATTATTTGTTTGTTTCACAGCTGTCAAAGTTATAAAGAGAATAAACATATCTAATTGTGAAAATTTTGTCTCTGATCTTGTCGTAAATGTTTATGGAACATAAATAAATGTGTGTGTTTTAATAGTTATCCATAATAAAAGAAACTTGAAGTTTGATAGAATTTCTATTTTCATTATTTTTCCTACAAAAATGCGTGTCATTATAAAATTCATAATAACACGCAAATTGGTGGTTGAATCACCTATTAGCGCACCGTAGTAGATAATAGATATTAATGATACAAGTTTGATATAGCCGTTGTAATGAAACGTGTGTGATGTTAAATCACGAGGCGATTAGTCAAGTGTTTTTATTACTTAAATTTCATTACACTAGCTATATCAAACGTGTATCATTCAATATTCTTCTCACGACGGCCTTAATTTCTGCTGAATTAGATTTTTTTTTTTCATGTTTGACATTCGAAAATCATTTAGTGTAGAATTCATAGCATGATCAAGTTGCATTTCATCCATTGTTATGGCAATTATTTGTTTGTTTGACAGCTGTCAAAGTTATGAAGAAAATAAACATATTCAATTTTGAAAATCTTGTCCATGATCTTGTCGTGAATGTTTACGAAACATGAATTAATGTATGTATATCGATAGTAATTCATTATAAAAGAGACTTAGAATCTGATAGAACTTCTATTTTTATTATTTCTTTAACAAAAACGCGTGTCATTATGAGTTAGTGGGCGAATCACCTATTAGCGCACCGTCGAAGATAAAATAGTTTAATGTCCAACTAGTTCATTATTGTTGTCATAATAATACTGATTTCAGGGTTATTACGTAACAAATAATACCCAAGGGCATTATTCCTCAGAATAATGCCCGAGGGCATCATTCTGAAAAATAACAGACAAGTTTCCTAGTTACGGTAAGTAACTAGAGTAATTTCTCTGACAGATGTCACAATGACAGGACATACATTGCTAAAAATTTTGATTGAAATACAACAAAAGTCGGACATTAAACATTGAATGCACCACGGGAGTTGAACAGACAATAATGCCTACGGTCAACGTACACACCTCGAGCCAGAGGCCCTCGGAAAATACACTGTTGACCTCAGGCATTATGGTCCTTTTAACACCCTTGATACCTTAATTACTATAAACGTTCACTTCTAAGCTTTTGGCGTACTATACCAGTTTATTACGTTTAGTATTTTGTATTGCTTTGTTGAGGTTATCTATTATTTGAGTAGTCACTGAATATCCTTGATTCAATTGACTTTGTGATTTATTCTCTTTGTGTGAATGACTCAGGATTTTATTGATTCTATCGCCACCTTGTGCGTCCAGATTACCTGTAATGAGCAGCACAACACTTCTCAAACCATTTACTAATCCTTTACTACTTCTGCACGATTTTAAATGGATTTTGATATCATCAAATCAACATATATATTCAGTTAGACATACTAAATAAGTCGATTATAATTATCAGATTCATATTGAATTGTGCTATTATGTTTGACAGCTAAATCATAATAATGAACAGATGTATGCACAGGTTTTTCTAATTTTGCTAGTCCGAGACTAATTGGAATGAGGCCTATGTTTTTGGTAATGTTACTTATTTTGAATTCTTGTGCGACCCTGAACAGCTTAAAATAATTTTGAAATCGTCAATTTTTTCTTAAGCCTCTGTATGTAAGAAATATGTATTATAGATTCAATATTTCTGTTATAGAATTTTGATGACTGAGAGAAATTATTTCTTGTGTTTGTTGACTTATATTAATCTTATTCTTAGTATCGGCTGGAATATGGACCACCCGGTTATTTGGTAATTGAGAGGTCGTGTTTTGTTTATTTTGCTGACACAGTATTATAAATCGTGGTGTCGGCTGTTATGTTGAAAAATAAACCGCCCTAGCACGGGCAGTCAAGATTAGAGACTCAAGCGTTTAACATCACGTTGAATACGTCAAAGCACTCAAAGTCTAGCGTAATTTTTAATACAATAACATTTTTACATCAACTTTAACTTTACTATAATTGTAGTTTGTGTAATAAAATATACAAAAGAATCTACTTGGTGTAATTCTGTGTACGGGTAGTACCCTTGATTCACCAAATTTTTAACATTTGGCAACCGTGACAGGACAGTGCGTATTCGGTTTTAGTTCGCGCGCGGATGTTATTGTATCAATTCGGTTGTTTAGCTATCGTTGTTGTGACTACGCGTGGTGCAAGTTTATAGTGGAACTGAGTGTTTATAGTGAAAAGTGATGTTCGCGTGGCCAGTTTTTCCGCGGAACAGACTTCTGTGATTTGCATCTGTGCAAAAATGGAAACACTCAAGAGACGTTGTTCGGCTCTTCGTTGCCCATTCACACGTATCGCTAATCAGTTCGACTAGTTATTAAAAACTGAAAAGAGCGATGTGAGAGAAATAGAGTCCAAGTTAGAGCTGCTTCAAGAGAAAGAAGACTTCTTGAAGATAGCGAATGAAGCGATGTTCACAGAGCTACTGGAAATAAATGCTTCTGAAGCAGATCTTGACAAGGAACTGGAAGAATGTGATGGATACACAACAAGATTCAAGTTGTTGAAAATCTCGCAAAAGCACATCAGTGATTCCAAATCTGCAAGCAGAGTTTCTAGTGAAGCTGGCAGCTCTTCAAATAATGTCCGTAAGTTTAAATTACCTCAATTAGAATTTAAGAAATTTGGAGGTGATTTAAAAGAGTGGCTGCCCTTCTGGAGTCAGTTCAGAAGAATTCATGAAGATATAGACATTCCATCGGTAGACAAGTTTCAATATTTGTGGTTAGCTACTCCTAACACGAGAGCTAGGGAACTAGTTGAGAGCTATCCACCAACTGCAGAAAATTATGAAGGAGTAATTAAATGCCTAAAATCAAGATTTGGCAGAGAAGATTTGCTGGTAGAGGTATATACTCGAGAATTATTGAAACTAGTTGTGAATATTGTCATGTCAAATCAAAATAGGCTCAATTTAGTGACATTGTACGACAAAATTGAAACTCAATTAAGATCTTTAGATACGATGGGAATAAAAACTGATACATGCGCAGCCATGTTATATCCACTCGTTGAGTCATGTCTGCCAGAAGATTTGTTAAGAATATGGCAACGATCTGAAGATCTTTCAGGAAGACCAGATACGATTTTAAAGAATCGATTAGACAGTTTAATGTCGTTCATGAAAACGGAAGTTGAAAGTGAAGAGCGAATTAAGCTAGCTGTTGGAGGATTTGGTCTAGGTGGAGGAGAAAAATGCAAGAAAATTAGGAATAAACCAGCTGATCCAAACTTACCTACTGCTGCAGGACTACTGAAATATGATAATTCAACGTGTGTCTCTTGTGAGGGAAATCATGTTGTGGAGAAGTGTTTTAAAGCTCAGAAGTTGACACTTGAGCAGAGAAGGAAGGTTATGATGGATAAAAAAGCTTGTTTTCGGTGCGCGAAGTTGGGACATATAAGTAGAAGATGTCGCGAACGCGTTAAATGTTTAATTTGCAATGGAACTCATCTTGTTTTGCTTTGCCCTAACTTGGTAAAGAAAAACAGTGCGGGAAAAGCGAATCGCGAATGACAGAAACTGAAACCGCCGGCAATGAATCGATAGTAATGCAACTGGAAGTTGCATTAGTAAATCATACAAACGTACCGGTATTTTTACAAACTTTGCGAGTGAAAATGTATAGTGATACCGCGAAACGAGAAGTGCGCGCAATTCTTGATAGTGGATCGCAACGATCTTATATTTTGAAGAATACTGCGGGAGAACTTGGATATTAGCAAACGCACAGAGATAATTGGTCATGCGTTGTTTGGGGGTGCGCAAACATCGGAACAAACTCACGGCTGTTACGACGCACGGTTATCCAGTCTAGATGACACGTATCGATGTAGATTCGAGGTATTATTGGATCAACCTATCATATGTAATGATATATCGCCAATCTATCCCGGAAGCTGGACATCGGAGTTGCAAAGAAAAGGCATGAAGTTGACGGATAGCCAAGCAGGTGGACCTATTGAGTTACTAATTGGCTCAGATGTACTAGGTAAATTACTAACTGGCAGAAGACACATACTCACAAGTGGACTGGTCACTGTGGAGACTGCACTTGGCTGGGTGATCATGGGAAAAGTGCCGAACAGTAAGTCTTCTTTTAGTACTGGTATGTCAATGACATCATTACTAAATAAAGAAACGCCTATCGCGGATTTATGGCAATTAGACGTACTAGGAATCACAGATCCGGGTGAAAAGCAGTCCAAAATAGAGATGGGAGAAGCTGCAAAAAACGCATTTAATGAAACGATAATTACAACTGATGAAAGGCGTTATGAAGTGGCGCTTTCGTGGAAAGAGGGACATCCACCATTGCCTACCAATGATACATTAGCCAAGAAACGATTGGCTTCCACAGTAAGAAACTTGCATAATACTGGCTACTTTGAGAAATATCAAGAAGTATTTGATGATTGGTTGGAAGACGGCATAATCAAGGCTGTACCACAGGAAGAATTATCCAACCCTTCACTCTACTTACCACATAGACCTGTAATAAAAGAGCAAAGTTTAACGACGAAGATTCGACCAGTATTCGATGCATCGGCTAAGGAAAAAGGAAGGCCTTCATCGAATGACTGTCTGGAAAAAGGACCAAATTTGATCGAATTGATACCAGCCCTACTACTTCGTCTTAGACAAGGTAAAATAAGAGTAACAGCTGATATAAGGAAAGCCTTCTTGCAGATCAGTTTGTGTCAAAATGATAGAGAGTTTCTACGGTTTGTATGGAGATTGAAAGATGGAACTGAGAAGGTTTATCGCCATAAAAGGGTTGTTTTTGGAGTGAATGCCAGCCCCTTCTTATTGGCAGCAACGATAGAGTACCATCTGAATAAATGTCTGAAAAATTGCTCTGATCAGACACCCGCATGCACTAAACGTACTATAGAGCATTTATTGAGCGGATTTTATGTAGATAATTGTGTTGTGAGTTTGTCAAACACGGAAGATTTGGAAGAATTTATTGAAGAAGCTACAGTTATTATGGCACAGGCTGGATTTGAATTAAGAGGTTGGGAATACAATAGAAACCAATTTAATGATTGCGATCCTACTGTTTTATTGGGATTAAATTGGGACAGAAATTTGGACGTATTCTTTATTAATTTGCAAAACGTTGAAATTGGGGAAAAAATCACTAAAGGGCTCATACTCTCCGTCGCACAAAGAATCTTTGACCCAATGGGATTTACCTGTCCTGCAACAATACTTCCCAAGTTATTATTACAGAAGATGTGGGAAGAGAAAATAAGTTGACACGTTGAAGTGGATGAAGATTTCAAGCTCATTTTCCAGAGATGGGTAAGTGAATTGTCTTATTTGTCTATGATACAGATTCCGAGGTGGATAGAGACAGGTGTGGAAAATGCAAAATTCAGTCTGCATACTTATTGTGATGCTAGTGCTGTAGCCTATGCAGTGGCGGTATTTTTAAGAATTGAGAAAAAAAATATCGTGAATGTCCAGTTGTTGCAAGCGAAAAGCAGAGTTGCACCCATTAAAAAAATCTCCATTCCCAGACTGGAATTATTATCAACGTGCATTGGTGCACGATTATACGCACAGGTGCAGAAAGTATTGGGAGCTCAAATTGAATGCTATTCATGGTCGGATTCTACAACGGTACTGTCTTGGATAAGGCGTGAAGATGAATGGGCCACTTTGGATGGAATAGAGTACAGGAAATGAGAAATTTAACTCCTGTAAACTCTTGGAAACATGTACCAGGCAAATTGAATCCTGCAGATTTGCTCTCAAGAGGTTGTTCGCCAAGATATTTACTGCAATACAAATGGTGAAAGGGTCCAAACCGGCTTTACCAGAGCAAAGAACAATGGCCGATGGAAGAAGTGTTTTGTGATGAAGCGGAAATTGATATCGAGAGGAAGAAAGGGATAGTGACAAATATGTTCAATGAAGAAGTCACCCGCCTGTATAACTATTTCTCTAATTATTCCAAAATCGTTCGCATGATGGCCTGGATTTATCGGTTCGTGCATAATTGTTAACAAGAGAAACACACAATAGCAGGAGAACTATCCGCAGAGGAAATAGAAAATGCTGAGAAGAAATTGATTAAACTGATTCAGCAGGAATCCTTTTCTGATGAAAACGACAAACAATTGTCGTCATTGAATGTTTTTAAAGATAGTGTGAATATTATGCGCATGAAGACTCAAATTTCAAGAAGAGAGGACTTGGAGACTTCCAGGTATCCCTTTTTATTACCCGGAAAGCATGAAGTAGTGAGGAAATTAATTTATGACATGCATATAAATTCATGCCATGCTGGAATCCAAAGTCTCATGACTATTCTTCATGAGAGGTACTGGATACTTGGAGGGCGCCGAATGATTCGGTCTATTATTTCGTCATGTAAAAGATGTAAGCGATACAAACAGAAACCATTGAGGATGCCATCAACCGAATTGCCTTTGGATCGGGTAAGAGATGCTGCTACATTTGAGATTACAGGAATTGACTTAGCTGGACCTGTTTTCACAAAAGAGGGAAAGGTCTGGATATGTATTTTCACATGCGCAGTTTACAGAGCGGTTCACCTAGACATAACCACATCAGCATCTACAAGTGACTTTTTGAAAACATTTAGAAGATTCATCGCAAGACGTGGACGACCACGTACTGTTTACACTGATAATGGTATGAATTTCAGTGGAGCTGAAAACATGTTTAGCCAATTGGATTGGAAAGAATTAAGCCAGTTTGGTTCTGAACATAGAATAAATTGGAAATTCAACCCACCTTCAGCACCCTGGTGGGGGGGATGGTGGGAGAGGCTGATAGGCCTACTTAAACGATTGTTCAGACGAATATTAGGACGTGCCAAACTCAACAATGAGGAATTATACACGGTACTTTGTGATTGCGAGGCAGTGATCAATTCGCGACCGTTAACCCATATTTCGAATGAACCTACAGACCTATCGCCGTTGACCCCTGCAATGTTCATTCGGGAGCTTGTGGAAACGGGTATACCGGACTGTGACGCGGTTGACGCGTGTTCGTTGAATAGACGGATTTGTTATTTACGAAGTTTACATAACGATTTGCGTAAAAGGTTTCGGATTGAATATTTGGGACAGTTGCAACAGTACAACAGGTACAAAAATCGGGTAGTGTATCTATCGGTGATGTGGTTTCAATCGGTAGTGATAATTCTAACCGTATATATTGGCCGTTAGCGCAAATTGTTGAACTTTATCCGGGAAAAGACAGAAAAATTCGTTTAGCGAAGTTGAGAACTGTAAACGGTTTTCTACTGCGCCCGATCCAACGGATTTATCCTTTAGAAGGCGCTAGTTCCGACCCCATCATGGAGTCAGCGAGGATTGCCAGTGATGACAACAGGTTGAATCCAGATGCCAGCTGTAAGCAGATTTCATCGACAGATGATGCTGCCGATGAGATGACTACTTCAGCTCCAGGTGAAACAGAAGGTGCCAGTGTGTCAGACGCGAGTGCAGTGCAGTGCGTGAGTGATCGAGGTTCGGTCGGAAAATGAAGGTTCCGGAGAGGTTTGGTTACTATTAGATAAGGCAATGATATCTATAAGATTGTCAAACTTCTATATACTTTTTTGGAAAATCTTTGATACATTTAAATTTGAAATTTCCCAGGTGGGAGAATGTTATAGAATTTTGATGATTGAGAGAAATTATTTTTTGTGTTTGTTGACTTATATCAATCTTATTCTTAGTATCGGCTGGAATATGGACCACCCGGTTATTTGGTAATTAAGAAGCCGTGTTTTGTTTATTTTGCTGACACAGTATTATGAATCGTGGTGTCGGCTGTTATGTTGAAAAATAAACCGCCCTAGCACGGGCAGTCAAGATTGGGGACTCAAGCGTTCAACATTACGTTGAATAGGTCAAAGCACTCAAAGTCTAGCGTAATTTTTAATACAATAACATTTTTACATCAACTTTAACTTTACTATAATTGTAGTTTGTGTAATAAAATATACAAAAGAATCTGCTTGGTGTAATTTTGTGTACGGGTAGTACCCTTGATTCACCAAATTTTTAACAATTTCCATGATTCTCGCGGTTTCAAATTTTGGATTGATCTCATCAATTCGCTCAAGCTTATCTTTATTTTTTGTTTCAGTTACTTCTGCCAATTCTGAACATAAACTACTTCATTAACTTTTCTGGTGAGTCTTTGCGATTGGTATTATGTTCACCGATAACCGTTTCCTTATTCTGTTGTATTTTCTGACTAATTTCTTGAAACAATAGTCTCATTTTATCCCTATGTTCTGTTATACAGGATGTAACAGAAATAAGTAGGTACATTATTTTCTACCTGTAATATAACTTATCAAGCATAATAATTTTTCTTGATAACTGTTTTTGGAGAATCCTCTGGATATCGAGAAAAAATTCATCAAAGTTCTGTGAAAAATTTCATAGTGCGCCGAAGATTCGAATTGAATGTTTCTTATTTGTTGGGGGAATAATTGCAGCTGTCGATTGAAATAAATATTTTGCAACTTTGAGCTATCCTAGTCTTCTCAATCATTCATTTGAGGCTGCAAAAATATTCGTATTTCAGTAATACACTGATATTCGCTCACCTCAATAATTCCATTTTTGCATATGTTGAAGAAATTATTGAATTTTTCTGTGAAATTATAAATTTGGTCTATTAGTCGTATTCATATGTCATTGTTAAGAAATTTTACTTCTACTTAGGAACTTCACGTATATTTTCAGATAGTGTATTTCTTAAACATAAGATTGTCGGTACCATTTCATTGCACTTGAATCAGCTGATTTTAATAATCTGAAAACCAGACTGTGCTGCCATCTATGAACAGCTTGAAAGGTATTTGCTGTTCTCAACTCACTTAATTATCGTTGGTTCTTGAACATAAAGAAGCTCTTATTTTTGAAGAACAGAAAACATAAGTTACAAATGTATCAAAATAAATTTGATATTTGATTTCAATTATTTTCTGAAATATAAGATACGATATTCCATTTGTTCCGCAGATCAATTTACGGAATTCATTGAAACGAGCTGAGTGTGAAAATTTCTTATAATATGAGAAAAAACTGATGCGCAGGTGCTTCACTTATATATTAATGTATTTCATTCATCGCATCTACTGTTTTTAATTTCAGATGAACGATAAGTTCTAAATATTCATAGTATTCTTATCATAATGTATAAGTGGGCAATATCTTGACATTGAATACATTATGATGAGTTCTAAATATCCATAGTATTCTCATCATAATGTATAAGTGGGCAATATCTTGACATTGAATACATTAGCAGAACCACAATAATTAAATTTTATGTGAAAAATGGCAATTCGGAAATCGTCTCAGATAATTTCGGTGCGCTTATCCTAAACTACCTGCAAAATCGTAGACAAAAAGGCTGAACATTCTCACAGGTTTAAACTTCTGTGACAATTATTATTATTATTATTTGATTTTCCTACAAAATTTATCGAAGGAATTGATCACACACATATGTCAAAATCATTTGTTCCATTGTAACTGCTACTGGATCCAATAATTATGCACCTGAACGACTCGTTATATTATATAGGAGATAACAGATAATGTTAAAATAAAAGTGAGAGTTCGGGAAAAAGTTATTGAGAAATATTGTTATGCATAACAAATTATGTAACTGGTTAAAATTGATGTACTTATTTCTGTTACACGCTGCATAATTATTAATCAACTGTTTCTCTGGTTCCATGTTAAAAGGGGACTTGGAATCAATGGCTGATACCACAAGCTCTGTCCTTAACTATACTAGCAGTGTTATTTTGAGAAGAGTTTTAAGGCAATATAAATATTTCAGGCTATTTTAATGGAAAATATGGAGATAAATTTTGTAGGCATATGTGTTTCCTGTAATTTGTATCTAAAGATTACTTCCTAAAGTATTTAGGAGAATTCTAGTTGCGTTAAAACGCATCTTGACACAACGCTTCTAGTACTGTCAAAAAAAGAGCACATGGTACCAGCCAATATGTCCAAAAATTATTTCTCTTGGCTTCAATTTAGTCACTGAATGGATGATATTGTTGTATAGTAGTAGAGCATAATTTATTTCAGATTCTATAGGCTCATCTTCATATTCTTTTTGATTATGGAATAATCTGATGTGTTCAATTATAGTGAAGTGTAAACTTTGAATGATACCATTACTGTCAGGATGTTGTCGACTGGTAAGATGAGTTCTTATCATATGAATCCCTTATAACTCTTGTGAAACAGAATTTTCCAACTCCAGACCATTATCTAAAACTATTTGTTCAGGAAGTGAATTTTATTAGCTTATTCACAGTTTCCATATCTTGAGCGCAATCTAGCTTCTATGCTTCCGCATACTTAGAAAATGCGTCTGTTATTGTGAGAAATTTTGTTTCATCCAGAGTAATACTGGCAATGTGAAGTATTCTGAAGGGCTTTGATGCTGTAAGCTTTACATTGAATATTAATTTTAAAGGTATTCTATCATACTTTGATATTCGACAAATTTCTCATTGATTCATATACGTTTGTATTAATTCACGTTGCTTGAGCCAATAACAAAGCTGTTTTATTCTTGAAAGTGTCTCGCCGATACCTCGATGATTTTTTTCACTTTCATGATTATTTATAACTATCTGTCTAATTTTATCTTCCTCTACTATATCTAATAATTTTGTAGTACATTTGACGATTTGAATTTCCGAATTCTTGAAATAGTTTTGAATAAATGTACTAAACTTTTCATGTGATGGATCTTCAAAAAATTTATGATATCTTACTTTTGGTGCGACGAGCTCCTGCAAAAATTGTACTAATAGTTTCTGTTTATTTTCGAATAATTTTAAAATTTTTGGTTCTGCCGGATTGTGATCCAATTATAAGCTTTTCTGTATCGTACTACTACTCTCAGAAATTTTTGACGTTAGCATTGAGTATCCCATTTATCTGACCTTCTTCAAGATTTATAATTGTTTTTGGAAGTGTCTGTATGCATTGAGTAATTTTTGAGAGAAAATATAGGTACGACAATTCTTTCATTATTCAATCTACTCCATGAACTCAACCTTTTAACGCACGATTCCAAACATTCCATTATTTCTCACACATGGCAATCTTAGAAATATACAATTTACTCTGTTTTATGTATCAGAGTGAGTGTTTACAGTACGTCCGTTTAATTGACGGATATTTACGTAGCTTTTCAACTAGATATTTTCTTATATTTAAAAGTACATTGTTTATTGTGCTGGCTTGTTTTTAATGAGCTATTCTTATACCACTGGTATGTAGAGCTAAGAAACAGATATAATATCTCTCTGTTATTTGATGGTCTGATGAAATGATCTTCCTAATAATATAAAATTATTATTGATAAAAATTTTGTTATGTCAACGATTTCCTTCTATCATTCCAATTAGAGCTGCAAAGTTCAAACAAATGCAACAGAACTCAAAATTCACAAATTATTATGAGACCAAGAACAGGTAAATTTTTGGAGCTCATGTTACTCCTTAATTGACCATTTCAATCTTATAATGGCGGAGCCAAAAGAGGTGAGTTATTATCGCGTCCAAAATAGCTGTTCAAATTATCATGATATCGGAAAAATTGATTCCAGATTTAAATTTCATTTTCATAATACCTGCATTGCAACAACGATTTTCAACGCGGACAAATACGAGTGTTACTGATCAGGAACAAGCATATTTCTTTCCGTGAAATTTGTTCCTTACATTTATTCAGCCCTGGCAGACTCACATTTGTTTACTGTTAATCTTTAAATAAATATCACCATAGCCTCTGTTAATTTGACAGTTGTTGTATTCATAACATTGGATTGAATAAAAGAACGATGAGTTTCAAAGTAGCAAGTTGAGATATAACAATAATTTCAAGTATATCACAACATCTTATCGATAAAATACAAACAGCTTCTCTCGACCTAATGCCCGCAAAATTAGAAAATATATTCATCTAAAATTGTCTAATTTCAACTGGCTCCAGATTCCAGTCTTCGGCTGATGCCAGCTTGAGCGAAATTACCATTAGCTAAAATTGTTTTGTCTCGTTCCTAACTACACAATAAACTATTTCATCAATCAACAGATCCAAGGTCAAATGCTCGGCAAATTTAGGCATTCCTGGCAATATCGACCGATGAACATATCATGTTCATAATTCAATATGCAGATATACTTTGAAATGATTTTTTTCTATTTGGGTGCCATAAAGTGTACTTGATGAAACTCGTTTAGGTATCGTAAAGTGCTTCTTTATAGAACTTAAACCTAATTTTTATCAGATTGATAGCTACATTGCTGAATAACTCAACTGTCATTTTGATATGTCAAAATACAAGATATTTTGGAGATTATTTCACTCATGTCAATGATACTGATAAATTTTGCATAGTTACTATAACAATTATAATAATAAATTCCTTACCAACGGGAATTTACCGAGGAAAATTACCGTTACCTCGGTACATTCCCGTTGGCAAGCGATTTATCGCGATAAATTACCTTTGTCATGGAGAAACAATACACAGTTCTAATATAAACAAACAATCAGTTCTCGGAAATGTCAAAATTCATTCGTTTTGGAAATGCATCATTCGCCGAAAGTAGTAAAATTGAAGACAAATAGTCTAAAAATACAAGAGTATATAGAGACAATTTAGTGGATTTTTCAATAGAAAAGATTGGTAGTTGTAACTAACATCATTTATTAGGTACTTATAGTAGCAATTTCATTCGCAAAATATTCTCCACAAATACCACTCGCGACTTCAATTTAATCATAAAGTTTTCTTTCAAACATTGATTATCTTTAAGCAGCATCCTTCGAGTCATCTGCACAGATGAAATCCTCCGAGCTACGCACTCGTGATTTAATCGGACTCTCACGATGTTTCTAGGTAATAAATGTTTTCAAGAAGAATTTATTGATAAAATTACAGTCCCTTGTAATATTATATACGATTATTCCACTCATGTCAATTATACTAACAAATTTCGCATAGTTACAATGACAATTATAGTAATAAATTGCTTGTCAACGGGAATCTACCTCGATGAAATCCTGTTGGCAAGAGATTTATCGCAATAAATTGCCTTTGCCATGGAGAAACAATACACAGTTCTAATATAAACAAACAATCAGTGCTCGGAAATGTCAAAATTTATTCGTTTTGGTGATGCATAATCAAATTGAAAACAAGAAGTCTAAAAATACAAGAGTATATGGGAACAATTAAGTTCATTTTGCGATAAAAAAGGTTAGTAGTTGCCATGCAACGAACATAATTTAATAGGTACTTATAGTAGCAATTTCATTCGAGAAATATTCTCCACAAATACCACTCGCGACTTTGATTTCATCATAAATTTCTCTCTCAAACATTGATTACCTCAAAGCAACATCCTTCGAGTCATCTGCTCAGATAAAATCCCTCGAGCTACGCTCTCGTGATTCAATCGGACAAATGACTCTCACGATGTTACCAGGTAATCAATGTTTGCAAGAAGAATTTATTGATAAAATTACAGTCTCTTGTGATATTATATACGAAAATTCTCGAATTGTTCAGGTTTATATTTAAAGACATTTCAGGTCACTTGTTCATTAGAAAGCGCGTGCCTTGAAATCATGTCTTATAGAACTTATATATTAATATACTATTAGGACACTACAAGAAAAATCTTGAATCGTCTGTGACAGTCATTTTTTTCGCATCATCTGTATATATGAAACAAAATCGTGTTAGTTACACCATTTATAACTCAAGAACGGCTGTACCGATTCTCATGATCTTTGATTTTTTCAATTTGTCTTTGCCCAGAACAGCAGAATAAGTATTGAAACAACGGAAAAATCCACGAAAAATAAAAATACAGAAGAAATTCCATTCTCTCATATATTTTGTATGAAACAGATTTATTGATGATATCTGGATAGCTTATTTTTCATTTTCATACGAAGTGAGCTCGGTTAGTGGTAAACTGCCGTGCAAACAAAGTAAGCTTGTTCAACGTTAAGCCGTCGTACGAAGTATCACAAGAAAACCGAGAATAATCAAGAAAAAAAATTCTGGAGAAACTTCATTCTCTCATACATTTTGTATGCAACGGATTTTTTGATGATATGTCAAGAACTCATCAATCGTATTCGACTGATAACATTTGCCCCAGTGTGCAACAGACAGAAGCAGCCGATAGGACCTGAAAATAAATTTGGAAACATTTTCATGACCATCGGTTTTTTAGATTTATCTCCGCCCAAAATAGCAGAATCGGACATCAAAAAAATTCACCAAAGAAAAAAAATATTGGAGGAATTTTATCCTCTCATACATGTTGTATGAGACACATTTTTTGATGATATCTTAGGAACTCACTTTTTGTTTTCAGATTAGAAGACTTGAACAAGGGTTAAACAGACAAAAGCAGTCGATAGAACCTGAAAATAAATTTGGAGATTTCAGGCACTATCGGCTGCTTCTTTTCGCTGTGCGGGTTTGATCGACGTCTAGGTGCCGTGCGAGCAATGCAAGTTTTGTCAACGTTCAAACGCCGTGCGAGCGATGCGAGTTCGGTTAACTAAAAGCTGCCGTGCGAGCGGAACGAGCTTGGAGAACGATAGGCTGCCGTACGAACGAAGAGTGTTCAGTCAACGTTAAGAAGCCGTGCGAGCGAAACGAGCCCGGAGCAGTAAACCGCCATATGAGCGAAGCGAGCTTATGATAAACTGACATTATTCCCAACACATGCATATTCCATTGCTCCATTTTGGTGAGGTTCATATTCAAATCTACAATTTTACTTGAATAAATATGTCATGTTTCATTCTTAATGTATAATCGTCCATAAAAAAAAAAAGAAAGTGGTATAAATAGGACATCCAGTGATACTGAAAAGCTTAGGCAAAGTACGGAAATCTTGATTGTTCTCTTACAAAAGAAGATCTTATCATAGTTTGTCATGTCCTGATCATTTTCAGGCTATGAGGTTCTCATATAAAAGTAGGGATCAAATAGATCTGCTGGAAAAATTAACATTCAATAATTTTGAAGCGGTACGAAGTACGCCGGATCAGCTAGTATCCCAATAATTATCTTGTTGAAAGTGAATATTCACATCTGCAGACTGTATAACAAAATAAGTGTTTCATTATAGGCATGCGTTCAGTTGCTGATTTTTTTCAAAGGTGAAGTTGATTTACTAGTAGAGTGAAATCTTTCATTGTAACAAATCGAGTTTCCATTTTATTACAGAATCATTGCTGTCAAATAATCAACTATCATCTGATATAGTTAATCTCTTCATCTCTTTATTCAATCCACATAATAGGTACATGAATTTGTAAAATAACTTGAAAACAATCTGATACGTATTCATTAATAATCAGATTCATCTCTCCATCTGATCTTAATCTTGATCTCTTCTACGTAGGTTTTGACTGTGCGCGCCTGTTGACCTATAGGGTGCATTTGTGACTAGCACAAGTATTCTTCCTACTATCAAGCCTAGAGTTTCTGTTGAAATTGCTTTACTAGTTGCTACCGTGATGAGCGATTGAAATAAATATATTAGTTAGTTAGTCATTCGCAGATCTGGGCAGTAATTAAATAATTCTGTAATTAATTACTAATTGAATTACTTTTTCTCAAAAGATATTTGTAATTGAATCATTTTGTAGAAAAAAGTAATTGTACTCAATTACTTTTCGAATTTGAGAGAGTATTTGGAAAAGGAATTGTATATCGATAATTTAATTACTTACAGTCATTTAAGTTGTATGAAGAATTTCAAATTACTTCAAACTATTTGGAACTATGGGTTTTAAAATTACTTGAGTTACCTTCAGCAGTTTCAGCAAGTAGATATGGGTGAGTTTACGTGTTTGTACAAGCTTCATGTGGGAGAAGGACAACAAATGCTTCATATTACTCCCTGCCTTGCAATTTCATCTTAGTGTAATGCATGATTGAACGATTTATCGAGGAACTGATAGTTTTGAAAGAAACTAGAAATACATTATTTAAATGATAGTTTTTTACTTCGTTATAATTATAATTTATTTGCATTATATTAATATATATGAAGATATATTTTGTTTTCAATTTACTAAGTATACAGTTATTCAATTTCTTTTTTTATTCACAAAGTATTACAAATTCTTCTTGTCAAATTAATTAGTAATTGTAATTAGTTACCTGTTGTCAGTAATTTGCCCAGCTCTGATCACTCAGAGTTATTTGAATCAAATTTGAGGGCGCGAATTGAAATAAGCTTCTATGCAATTTAATAACGTGTAGAATTATCCGTAAGTCAATGAACTATAATCAAGAACTATATATGAGACATGTATGTCGTTCCATGCTGCTTGGTTTCGCAAAGCGCCGAAATGGGATGATCTTGGAGGTATGTAATCAAACTCCGAATATTGTGCGACTAATCAATTCCTGCACTATTTTAAGATTTTTAGTATTGAAAAAGCTCATATTTTGCATCTACAAAGTAAGTGACTTTGTCTGGATGAAGATTGACCATGTTATCATGTCTCAACAAATTATTTTTTGTCAGTATTCAGCTTCCTGTAGATAGCCTTGTCTGATAAATAGATGGCAAGTGCTATATTTGTCTTGATTCTCCATTTTTCTTCAACTCTGCCTCCTTGGATTATGAATGAACTAGTATAGTCTATCTCAGAAATAAAATAGTCCTGTTGCTTCTAATCGCAGCAACTGCATGAAGGTGCATTATACAAAAATAATAATCATTTTATACGAGCACTTCACCTGTGTATGAGATGTAATAAATGAATGAAACCTTGCTTTCAAAGGTCAATACTGCGACGTACAGCAAAAAGTGTCATTACGTTTCCTGCATGTATTTATGTTCCTAGGGTCTTTCCTATCATTCATTTTATGATGGTATTTTCTTCTGGCGGTAAAATAGGAAATCTACCGTCGTAATTGATGAGGGCCTCAGGCCTGCCTACGCGAAAAAGCTCGCTGCCACCAAGGAATTGTCCTAAGTCAAGCTTCGAATTTAGATCTCATGGGCTCTGTGATGCTGACAAGGATCTACAATTCTACACTTGATGAATTGCTTTTAACTCTGTAGTTTAGAGAATAATGAGAATTTCATGGTTTTCGATAGCGACGACTGAAATTTCATCACGATTATACTAGCTGATGATTTTATTTCGGAGAATCCAATGTTTTTCATTCTCAATTGATATCAATAAAGAACAAGTATCGGATCTACCAGCAGCCACTCAAAATCATGCCACTATAATCTAGAATCATCGAGTTATTGAGGCTCTCTTTCTTTTGGAATACTGTACTCTATATATAAGCTCCAGAACGGACAACGTAATTTGCCTTGATTTGTGTTCTATTGGATTTGTCTTACCGAATTCTCTATATAGTGCTTAAAATTATTACAATGCTCTGCAAGCCATGTAAGCACAATAAAAGAATTACTATTCTAATCAAATTAGTCGAAAATATAACTGCATTTAACTATAACTGTGACAAAGTTACTTGCTTGAACGAGATTACTTGCGATTTTGCGCACACAAAATTTACTGAGGTATTTCCTTGGAATCTAAACAGTTAAAATAGATTACAGCCTAATGAGCTATCAAGGATGCCTTAGCGAGCTCATAAATTTGAGCTGACATGTACGAATATACATGTATCAACTTTCACACTATGTGTTAATCGTTCAGTGCATATGAATCAATATCGGATGATATAAATTAATTCCACTGATAAGTGCCAGAATGTGCTTCAATGATATTGAAGCGTTAACTAAATTCATAAGTCTCAATGAATTGGAAGCCTTCGCTACTGTAGAAAGTATATTTTGTTTTGTGAAACTGTGGCTCTGTACCCATGAGAAATCCACAAAAATTAGAGGTCAATACCTATGCGTCAAGTTGAACTGCATATACTTAGAACAACGGAGACCTGGTCACAGATTAAAGTCGCTCCGCTTATAGTATTAGAACCTGTCAATAGGTCATCTATATAAAAATCTCAAAGAACAACTAGAACTGGAGAGATTTACAATTGAGAACTCGTATCAATTTATTGGTAGCTTGAAATATTTAGAGTTGAGAAGAGAATGAGCCTAATATAGATTCGATGTAAGCTGATCATTGCCAGGTATCACGATATCTGAAACTATCAACTATTCATGAAATTCCCTAGAAAATAACGATTCGAAGAATGACAAGACTGAAGATATCTGGAATTAGCAACTGCATGGATCAGATCTATTATTCAATTTCACAAGGCTCAGGCATGGGTAATCGTTTAAAACAGTCGCTAGTTAAATTTATTCACGAATAATATTGCAACGAATAAGTCAAAGTTAACTGGTTTTCCGGAAACTTGGTTATGGTATATTTATGTTATCGCTATTTTTGATTTAAAAAAGAGTGAATCCGACATTACCTTCGATTGAATTATTCCAATTTCTCTTAGTATTATGTGAGCACTGGAAAAAGGGTGCAATTATCAGTTACCGTTTTTTACAAGCTATTATTTAACTTGCCTTGTAACTATAGGTTAAATAAAAAAATAAAAGAATTCTGAAACATTCATTATTTGTCCACAAAATTTCAAATCTAAGAATCGGTTTTGACACCATCATCTTAGATCGGGGAGCAACTGTATACACGTGTTTCGTCCTTATTAGGACTCGTCAGTACAGTATAGCCAAAAACCCAGGATAGTCAGGGCTTGGATCCCAAAGTCTTTAGACTCATAAAAATAGATGGACGGCAAAAGTAAAAATCTATATGCAGCGCCATCTATCGAGCATTAAGATAGTTACGGCATGTAAATAAAGTAGATGTCACAAATTATTTGTAACAAAGTTTATGCTGTGGAACAATTAGAATAAAAAAATTCTGAAACATTCATTATTTGTCCACAAAATTTCAAATCTAAGAATCGGTTTTGACACCATCATCTTAGATCGGAGAGCAACTGTATACACGTGTTTCGTCCTTATTAGGACTCGTCAGTACAGTATAGCCAAGAACCCAAGATAGTCAGGGCTTGGATCCCAAAGTCTTTAAACTCATAAAAATAGATGGACGGCAAGAGTAAAAACTATATGCAGCGCCATCTATCGAGCATTAGGCCAGTTACGGCATGTAAAAAAAGTAGATGTCACAAATTATTTGTAACAAAGTTTATGCTGTGGAACAATTAGAATAAAAAAATTCTGAAACATTCATTATTTGTCCACAAAATTTCAAATCTAAGAATCGGTTTTGACACCATCATCTTAGATCGGGGAGCAACTGTATACACGTGTTTTGTCCTTATTAGGACTCGTCATCACAGTATAGCCAAGAACCCAAGACAGTCAGGGCTTGGATCCCAAAGTCTTTAAACTCATAAAAATAGATGGACGGCAAAAGTAAAAACTATATGCAGCGCCATCTATCGAGCATTAAGCCAGTTACGGCATGTGAATAAAGTAGATGTCACAAATTATTTGTAACAAAGTTTATGCTGTAGAACAATTAGAATTAGAAAATTCTGAAACATTCATTATTTGTCCACAAAATTTCAAATCTAAGAATCTTGGGTTCTTGGCTATACTGTACTGACGAGTCCTAATAAGGACGAAACACGTGTATACAGTTGCTCCCCGATCTAAGATGATGGTGTCAAAACCGATTCTTAGATTTGAAATTTTGTGGACAAATAATGAATGTTTCAGAATTTTTTTATTCTAATTGTTCCACAGCATAAACTTTGTTACAAATAATTTGTGACATCTACTTTATTTACATGCTGTAACTGGCTTAATGCTCGATAGATGGCGCTGCATATAGTTTTTACTTTTGCCGTCCATCTATTTTTATGAGTTTAAAGACTTTGGGATCCAAGCCCTGACTATCTTGGGTTCTTGGCTATACTGTACTGACGAGTCCTAATGAGGACGAAACACGTGTATACAGTTGCTCTCTGATCTAAGATGATGGTGTCAAAACCGATTCTTAGATTTGAAATTTTGTGGACAAATAATGAATGTTTCAGAATTTTTTTATTCTAATTGTTCCACAGCATGAACTTTGTTACAAATAATTTGTGACATCTACTTTATTTATAGGTTAAATGTTGCAGCTGAGTTTCAGGACAGTTATTTTCAGTCGATTGAGTTGTGATTTTGCATACTTGTTTAGTTTGAATGTCAATGCATGGTTAGCTGAGTGACGTCATTCAAAATCCAATATGGTGGAGCTCCCAAAAGTTGCGGACTAGTTATTTTTCATGCTTTGCCATGATATATGTAACAAATGATAAATGCGCTGAGAAGAATACGAGAAGTACAATGCCATCACACAGAGTCTAACTCTATATAGGGCAAAGCAAAAATACTCGTACGAAAAGTATTGAATACTCAGTACTGTCTCTTGTTGACTTTAATATGCTATTGTAGGTTCCTGCGGTGCGTCAACTATAGCACTAATCAGGAGTTTGATGATGTAGCTACGAGGTTGGTCCCATATTGACTTAGCTCCTTGTACTTCTAAAGGTCTTAGGGTGACATCTTCGGTTAAACATTGCAACTAGACCTTTCTTCGCATCAGTACATCGACTAGATCATCACGCGCCAATCAGTCACTGTTGTGCAGGTGTCTATGTGTCAAGGGTTGTGCATTTTTCATTATGTCCAAAATTGAGTACCGCAGTGTTATAAAGTTTTTATTTAAAGAAGGCTTAACTCCAAGGCAAATTGAAAGCCGATTGGATGGGGTGTATGGGGAATCTTCCCCTAGTTATGCCACAGTAAAAAACTGGGTTAGAGACTTCCGGTTTGGACGTGAGACTGTCGAAGACTTGGGACATGATGGTCGGCCGGTGGAAGTGCTCACACCAGAAACAATCGCCCTTATCGAAGAGGAAGTGTTGAGTGATCGAAGGCTGAAGGTGCAAGAAATTGCAGCAAGGTTGGGACTATCAAAAATATCAGTCCACCGGGCGATGCATGAACATCTTCACATGAGCAAAGTCAGCGCAAGATGGGTACCCAAACTTCTGTCAGCAGGAAGAAAGGATGAGATGCGCTTCGAAGTTCTTAGAGCTCTGTGGAGAAGAACCAAACAAGATTTTTGAACGAATAGTGACTGGAGATGAAACAATGATGCTCTACAATGATCCTGAGAGCAAACGTGAGTCCATGGAGTGGCGTTACAAGGAGGAAAACCCACCAAGAAAGGCTAAAGTGCAGCAATCAACAAAAAAAATCATGGTCACAGTTTTTTGGGATTTCCAAGGAATCCTGATGGTCGACTTCAAGGAACGCAATACCACTGTGAACGGGGTTTACTATGCGTCCCTAATTCGCCAACTTCGAGAAGCCATCAAGGAAAAACGAAGAGGGAAGCTGGCTAAAGGAGTCCTGCTCCTTCACGACAACGCCCCCGTCCATACGGCCGCTGTTGCGAAGGCTGCCGTTAACGAATGTGGCTTCACAGAGCTGGATCATCCCCCTTACAGTCCTGACTTGGCCCCCAGTGATTACTATTTATTTTCAAAATTGAAGAAAAACCTTCCGGGGAAAAAATTTTTGAATGATGAGGAGCTGAAGGCGGCGGTTTCGGCACATTTTGAAAGCAAAAATTCGGATTACTTTTTCAGGGGCATTGAACTGCTTCTCAGTAGATCTCACAAGTGCGTTGATGTGGGAGGAGATTACATTGAAAAATAAAAGTTGTTCTATTAAATTTGCTCAATTCCTTCTTCATTAGGCCAAGTCAATATGGGACCTCCCTCTATGTGGTAAGCATTGCACGATAGAGAAAAAATCAGAATAATAATAATAATATACAAAAATTGCGTTTATTCACAATCTCATTTCTCAATATTTTTAGAGGCTCATATTTTGTAATAAACGCTGAACAATCTTTTCTATATAGGAACTAAGCGTTCACAATGCAAATATCTAAGAGATGAGTAAATATTGAGAAATACCGATAATTGGCTTCACTGGGTGATCTGCATAGTCCCATGAGAGCATTAGCATTATCAACATCGCCCATAGGTTTATCATAATTAACAATTATTTACCTTTTCACGCTACTTGTTGGATCACTTGAATCATTCATCAAACTTTTTTCTCGCATTGTCGATTGAGTATTCTTTTTATCATCGAAAGTGTCAAATTAGTCTTAGACTTGAGGATTTGGCGGAAGAATTAATTTGATTTTCCTATAAAATGTAAAAGCATTTGGTCCTTTATAATTTATTGTAACTGAAACAATAGTAATAAAATCTTTAGATTATGTGCAATTTTATCGGGCGATGTAACTATATGGTAACATATATTTTATATAGACCATCTACGCTGTACTTTCTTTAATGAAATTGAATTAAAAAATCGAAGATAAAAAATGATAACTTGTATTTTTTCCTTCTAATCTGTCAGTTTATAATGTAGCTACTCACATATCCCCTTTTTACACAGCTCCATTGTCAGGCATACTGTCAAAAAATCGTCAAAAACTTTCAAAACTGTTTCTTGTGTTTTACAAAAAAACTATGCATCTGACGAGAAAAAGAGTTTCGTTAAGAAAATTGCACAATAAGAAGACAAATTGAATAAGTCCTTCTTGACCCTGATCAGTCCAGTAGCTTTTGAGTGGATTGCGAAAAACCGTCATTTCTGGCATTTTTTTCGAAAATTCTTAACTTAGGTTGTACCTGCTATAAAGACTTGAAATTTTGACATTGTCACAATTTTGTATGAATGTAGCACTCCTGATGATGGTCCAGGTGAGATCCAAGCTGTGAAGTAGGATAGGAATATTAAACATTGACTGAATTCCCATTCATCGTTTCCCTCATTTAACATAACAGTCAGCATCATCTACTACTTCCATCGGAAAATGAAATATTCGTAGTATACTCAATATGCTGTTGAATGAAATAATTTTGGAGGTTTGAACTAAAAAATTCTTTCGCAATATAAGCTTTTGGAATTATTTGATGTAACAGCATATCAGGAATAACCATGTATTCAATACTCCTATATTGCTGGTGCCCATGATTAGAGGTGTCACGAGGTAAATGAGACAGGAAGCGACAATTTCTACATATTGTTTGGATGCCGTCATGGCATCGATAAGTGATAAAAGTTGTCATAAGTGCAAAATTGATTTTGATGGTGAAGATATCATAGGATATGATGGAAATTGTGGCGGATGGTATCATTTACAATGTGCTGACATAACGGCAAATCAATATATAGTAATTAGTAATTGCAAAGACATCAAATGGCTTTGTAATATCTGCTATGCGAAGAGTAAGGTTACATTTAGAAAAAAAATTACCAAAATATATAATAATGTGGAAGAAGTTAGGAGTGTACTCTTAGATAAAGATGTAAGTTGGAAACAAAAGAGAAGACAATAGAATCAATTTGGAAATGAGCTATGCAGAAGCGATCAAGAAGGGAGTAGACCAAACTTCAATTATTGAATTAAAAAATGGAAAAAGTAGTAAAGTTGGTGAGATTCAGAAAAATATGGGAAATAAAATCAATTCAAGAAAACTAGCATTAAGAATTGAAAAAGTTCAGAATATGAAAAATACAGGAGTGGCAATTATTTGTTCAACCAGAAATGACAGAGCAAAATTGCAAAAAGAAGTAAACAAGAAACTAGGCAACCAATTTAGCATTGAGGAGGCAAAAATTCAAACTATTGGTTCACAACAATTATAGAGATTGACAATAACATAGCAGAAACTATTCTAGGAGAAGGATAACTGAGAATAGAATGGAATATTTGTAAAGTATATTATCATACCAGCATATTAGGATGCTTTGAGTGTTATGGATACAAATATAAATCTGATGAATGTTTAAAAGAAGCGATTTGTTCAAAATATGATGACAAGAAGCATAATAATGAATGCAACGAGCCTGCTCAAATGTACCAACTGCTCAGAGGTCAATCAAAGACTGAATCTAAAACTTAATGCAGATCATTCTGTGTTTTCTAGGGACTGTCCTGTATTTCTTCGCATTGTAGAAAGCTCAAAGAAAAGATTATTCATCAGCAGACCATCTGTAAAGAAGCAATTACAGAAAAATTTAGTAGATATAATGTGTCTCAATGCCAGAAGATTAGTATGTAGTTTTGATGAAATTAGTAGTGTAGTTGACTAAAAACAAGCGTTAATAGTCAGTGTGACTGAAGCTAGGGTAACAAGTGACATTACTGACAATGAAATAGAATTGAATGACTATATTCTAGCAATTGTTGATTCAAAAAGTAGACACGCAAATGGAGCTTTTTCTTATATAAAATCATGGGTGAAATTCAAAATATTGGATCAAATCGTTGAGCATGTCAACTATTGGATTCTCACATTGCAAATACTCATATAAAAATATGATCACATTTTAGTTAGCATTTACCATTCTCCTAATGGCAATCATTCGGATTTTATTAATTTTATAGATAATTACGTAGAAAATTCGTGTATCAGTACAAATAAGAGGAAAATTATAATGCGATACTTCAATGTCAATTGGCAAGACTGGAACAACACATAAACCAAGAAATTTAAGAATGTCTTATTGGTAATTGGAATGAAACAAATAGTGAACGAAAGTTCTTATTTTAGTTACAACAGTGAGTCAGTTATTGATTTGGTATTTACTAATGACTACTACAATGTTGAATGTGGAATATTGAAGAGCCCAATCATAACTGACTATCGGATAGTACAAATATTTGTTGGAGTAGTTCATCTTAATGAAGGAGATGTAAGTGGAAGAGCAAAATTAACTGATCATAATGAATTTAAGAATGATCTTCTGAACATCAGGTGTAATTTTTGAGATGATGATTTTAATAATAAATATAATACATTTTACGATAATTTTGAATCCACTATAGATAAGTACATGCCAAAATACAATTCAAATAACTGTACTAAGAAAAAATCAAATATATAAAAATTTCACACAAAAACTGTCAAATAACTGTATTCAAGAGTATAAGAAGCTGAATATAAAAATTTTGGAACACTCGTTATTTGTTCAACAGTAATTACACAAGAGCTTTTTATTTTGCTGAATAAATTTCTGTTCTCACGAAACTTTGTTACCCAGCAATTTGACAAGAAAACTGTTCTTATAAAATCACTGTCGTGATTATATTTTTTTTGTACAGTTTTCGAGTCAAATTAATGTCAGGCTACAAAGTTGAGTTGTCAAACTGAAATTTATCCCAAGAAAAATAGAATGCTACAGTGTAATTTGGCAAGATAATTTATAGACATTTTATTTATAGAAAAGTTTATTCAAATGTGCAATTATTGAGACTACAATTATCATACATCGTTTTATCTGATATATCTATTACGTATTCATTATGATTTTCTCCATCAATTTGACATACCGTACAACCTGCTGTTGCTAATATATAATTCCGGTTCTCACAAAATACGATGAATTGTCCCAAATACATGATTCATTGTTTTTTGTATTTATAGACACACTTTACTTTTATTTTCTTAAATATTTTCTTCGGGAATATTCCAAATCCTGTTCATTTTGCAGTTTAAGCATGGACAAATTATGCAAATGACATAAATATAGTGAATGTTTTGATTCGGTTGCTAGGAGAAAAGTAAATAACGTTTTATCACTTGCAAAAAGTTACTTTTGCTTTCATCCGCTATCAAAACGATAAATAGTATATTGTGTAACAAGTGCGATAAGTTGTCGATTGCCCACGAGAGCGAAGTTGGGCGCATGAACGAAGTGAGTGCGCTCATTCGCTCAAGCGGGCAATTGACAACATTGCACGAGTTGCAGATACTATTTTTCATGACGAATGTTGAATGAATATTATTTTGCATTTGTTTTTCCGGGTGGTAAATGATTTGCGTGGGACAAGTTTACTTGTCGCACTCAAATTATACTTGGCACACTCAAAAATCAAAGAGCTATTTAGCGCCCGGATAAACGTGCGCAAAGTAGTACTTATCCCGCATGAGTAATAAAAAATTGTTTTATTTATATGGCTTACTTTATATTGGAGTGGAATTATCAACTGTAAATACACAAGAGCAGCTTATTTTGCTGGATACATTTCTGTTTTCACGAAACCTAGTTACCTAGCAATTTGATAAGAGAACTGTTCTAATAAAATCACGACACCGTGAAGTGATTCTATTTTTTGAACAGTTTTCGAGTCAAATTGCTCTCAGGTTACAAGGTTGAGTTATCAAACTGAAATGTATCCCAAGAAAAATAAAACGCTAGAGTGTAATTCGGCGAGATAATTTAATGACATTTCATTTATGAAAAAGTTTATCTAAATGTGCGATTATTGAGAGTACACTTATCCAACATCATTTCACGTTTCATTTGACACATTCCACTTCGTATTTTTTTTCTCCATCAATTCTCCGCATACTTTAAGTCCAATCTAGCAAAATATTTGAAATGTGACATACCGTTGTACCTCTTTCGAATGCTGAGGCGTTGTTCAATGATAAACACATTGTTAATGACAATATGTCAATTGTCACATAATGCCTTAATTAATGGCATTAGACATAAGTGTGGTCCCTGCATAATACATACCTAATTCTGGTTTTCACAAAATACAATAAATTGTCTCCAGATACATGATTTATTGTTTTTTGTATTTATAGACACACTTTTCTTAATATTTTCTTTTATATTTTCTTCGGAAATATTCCAAATTCTTTTTATTTTGCAGTTTAAGCATGGACAAATAATGTAAATGACAATAATTAAGTGAATGTTTTGATTTGGTTGCTAGGAGAAAGGAAAATAACGTTTTATCACTTGCAAAAAGTTACCTTCCTTTTTATCCGCTGTCAAAACGATAAAATTGTTTTTTACTCATGGCTTACTTAACATTGAAGTGGAATTATCGTATATAGTATCACAAGAGACTGTAATTTTATCAATTAATTTTTCTTGAAAACATTGATTACCTAGCAACATCGTGAAAGTCATCTGTCCGATTAAATCACGAGAGCGTAGCTCGAGGGATTTCATCTGAGCAGATGACTCGAAAGATGTAGCTTGAAGGTAATCAATGTTTGAAAGGAAAATTTATGATAAAATTAATGTCGCGAGTGGTATTTGTGAATAATATTCCTCGAATGAAATTGCTACTATAAGTACCTGTTAAATTATGTTAATTGCAACTACCAACCTTTTTTATTGAAAAATGCACTAAATTGTCTTCATATACTTTTGTATTTTTAGACTTCTTGTTTTCAATTCCATTACTTTCGGTGAAAAGTGCATTTCCAAAACGATTGAATTTTGACATTTCCGAAAACTGATTGTTCGTTTATATTAGAATTGTATATTGTTTCTCCATGAAAAAGGCAATTCATCGCGGTAAATCGCTTGCCAACAGGAGTTTATCGAGGTACCGGGAATTTACCGAGGTGAATTCCCGTTTGCAAGGAATTTATTATTATAATTGTCATTGTAACTTTTCAAAAATTATCAGTATAATTGACATGAGTGAAATATTCCACAAAATTTTGAATCTAAGAATCGGTTTTGAAATTTTGTGGAACAAATGATGAGTGTTCCAGAATTTCCATATTCAAATGTTTCAACAGCATAAAATTTGTCACCAATATTTTGTGACATCTACTTTAGTGTAAGAAGCCTTGGATCACAAGCGACGTTATTCAAAGTATGCGTTTGAGAGATAATGCATTTGAAAAATATGTTTATACATAATCAAATTGTTACTGGCAGCAGTATAAATTATACAGGAATATTGTAGTAGTCAAAATAAGATCAGGAAAGAAACCTATTATGGAAGTAGTGTTAACGGCAAAGCAATGTGGAAAACTTCAAAGACAATTATTGGTAATAAGAATAAATATACCTTTGGTGAAATTGAATTTGAAAATCAAATACTGACTGATAGCTATAGCTCATAGTTTCAATACCTATTTCATTAAGAGTATAGAGAATATAGTACAGAGTATATCTGTGATCCAAGACCATGATATGTCGAATATTATCCTCGTGAACTAAGGTCGTTTAAAATTATTACAAGAGAAGAACTGCGAAATATTGTATTTAGGCTAGATGATAAGTATAGTCCTGATGAAATACATGCATGGATTTTGGATGTGTTCAATTATAAAATTGAGGATAAACTAATAAACATTGTTAACCGTTTACTGGAAATAGGGGTAATCCCGGAGAAATTTCAGATAAGTACTATTGCTGCTATTCAAAAAATTGTCAACACAAATGAAGCAGAAGGATTTTGTCCTGTGAATTTGTTACCTATCATTGATAAAATATTGGAAAGAGTTGTGTATTTGCAACTTCTTGGATATCTAAAAGATAATGATATTCATTAAGGAGAACAATCAGATTTTAGAGAGAATCACAGTTATGAAACGTTCTTACAGTGCGTTATCAATAATTGGAAAAGTTCGATAGATGATAATAATACTGTAATCGTGGTATTCTTAGATTGAAAACGCGCTTTTGAAATCATAAACAGAAAAATATTATTTAAAAAGCTCGCAAATTATGGAATTACACATGTGTGTTTAATTTGGCTTGGAGTTTATTCATCCGAAAGAACACAAAGAGAACGAGTAGATAATATTCGTTGAACAGAGAAAGAAATCTCATTCGGCGTACCCCAAGGTAGCAAACTTGGTCCATTTTTGTTCTCTTCGTATATAAATGATATCAGCACTAGTTTTAATTTTTGTAATTTCTACTTGATTGCAGATGATACAGTTATTCATATAAAGAGAGCAAGTATTCAATAACTAAGTTGAATAAAGAGCCCAGTGATTTGAACTATTGGCTGGAGGCAAATGAGTTGCAATTAAATGTGACACAAAGTTAAGCTGTGAGAATTTGGAGTGATAAATGGTGGAACAAATTCACAACTGATAATATAAGAATCTCAATTTATAATGTGGCTTTGGATGCAGTTGAAGCGTATAAGTATCTTAGAGTGACAGTGGATAGGAAATTGGATCTAGAACATATTAGCTTCATATGTAAGAATATTGTAAGAAAACTGAATTTACTAAGTAGAGTGAGAAGATATATTTCAACGAATACTATAGAAACTATTTATAATTCAATTGTCCTCCCACACTTCAATTACGCAACAATAATATTATATATGAGACAGAGAGATATTCATAGGTTGCTACTGCTCCAGAACAGAGAAATGAGAATAATTCTGAAGTGTAATAGATATACAAGCGTAAAGAGCATGTAAACAAAACTGAACTGGATAAATATCAGTAGGTATATACAATTAAGTTGTTTAATATCTATCCATAAAATAAGAAAAGATGTTGTGCCAAGTTATTTAACAAATACAGCACAGTATGTGAATCAGTTTCATCAACACCATACAAGGAGCCAAAGTAATCTGTATTTTTGAATGAGACATGAAAGTAGAACAAAAAATTCTCCATTCCATAAGGGACTTGTTCAATATAATAAACTGTCGAATAAACTCAAGCAATTAGATTGTAAGGTACTTGGGGAAAAACTTAAAAATTTGTTCACAAATGATTGATTTCTTCTCAATTTATTTATGTGTGTATCAATTCAAATGTTATATTTTCTTGTAGATTTCTTCTGTATATAGCATTTCTGCTGAATAAATATCATTATAATTATAATATTAATATCGCTTTTCTTATAACTTGTCCCGTTGTGCGCAAGCGTCATGCTTACTGAAAATCTAGTGATAGCATTAGATTTGCGAAATTACCCTGTTCTCAGGCATGCGCATAAGACCTGAAGTTATAGAGAATGAGATAGACGGATAATTTTTTTTTTTTATATTGAATAGCATCCTTCGAAACTTTTTTCGTCGATACTTCACGAACGATTACTCCACTCTCTGCCCTACCACATTAAACATACTTCACTATTTTGGAGTCGGCGTACATGAAAGGCAATAACTTTTGAAAACAATCCATACTATTATGGCTCAACAAATCTTTAACAGTGTGATATATGGAAGTAATTTCTGCGGCTAATGTTGTATACATGATATTCTCAAGATCACAAACAGATGTGGAAGTACCTGATGGCTGGAAATGGTTGGTAATGTTTCTTGGAGTGCGAGACTTCGCGATCTTCGAGTGAGTACTTGATTTTTAGTGCTTCACTACATCATACAATCCACCATGATGAATACTGAGCTCTTTTTCCTAAATGTGTTTCAAATTCATTCGACCCCGCAACACACAGTAAAAACGAAATGGGGCACTCAAATCTACGACTGTCTGACGGTCTATAATGAGGAAGCTGAGTTGTTCGTGCTAACTAGATCACAATCAGATTTAGTTAATGAAGCTGCGATTTTAAGTATCAGACGCTCTATTCAATTGACGATATCCGGATTTAATTGTAAGATTCATCAACCTTTACTCTAAGGCGAGGGTTGTTAAAAGCTTTGTTTGACCTCATTTGATATAATAGACGTAGATATAGTACCTACCGAAGTACTGTCTGGGACTCGGACTTCCAGCGGCTCTCATTCAGTCATCTTTGCCTAATATCTAGTTATTGAAGAGTAGTGAAGTGTGCACATATAACGTATTTGAAGAATATTAAACACTCGTATAGTTGTTTTACTTACCACGGATCTGTACTTGTATTCTCTTATTCTCTCATAACGATACACTCGTATCTTTTCATCAGAAAGAGGTTCTTAAGTTTGGTAGCATAATTATTGTTATCAGTTAGAATCGAGAGAGACAGGATTTTGAAGAGAAAAATCCAATGATCTATACATACTTTCAGAATTATATCATAATAAATTGACTTTTTTGGTTTTAATTCTGTATATTTATTTTTATTTTTTTTTTTAGATACCTTCTTGCCTTGTTTATTTTTGTATCATTTTTTCTGAGGAAGACTCTCGGTTAGAGAGTCGAAATGTCAAAAATAAAAATAAATATACAGAATTAAAACTAAATAAGTCAATTTAAAAAAATCCAAGTTCGAAAAATAACAGTTGAGAATATGATTTGAAATCAGTTATCAGGATTTCACCATTGATACGGAGAATATTGTGGAAGACCAATCGTGAAACATATTGATAATTTGAAAATGTTATGAATAATAATGTTCCATAACATTTAGTGGAAAGATTTGTGGAATAGGCTCACCATGATCCTGTATCTCAATTTGATAGAATAAAGTATTTCAATCGTATGTGTACAGAGGACAAAGTTTATTCGTCGAAACAAAAAGTAAAACTCAAAACTATAGGAATCTAAAGCATTTATACGATGTACTGAATCCAAATTTCACTTTCGCGTTGATTTTTTTGACACTTTTTTCAGAACTTGCATCCAATTTGAGAAATTTGCAATCAAGAAAATGCAACTGATATAGAAAGACTATGTAGAATCATGAATTATCTTCAATAGAAGACTAAAAATATATATCCATTATTTATCAGTTATCATAGAATCCAATATCTACATACTTCTGCGCAATATTTGAAAAATCTGACGTGGACATCTCGTGATTTACTTGTACATCATTGGATATATCATCATAAAAAAATTTATTTATATGATGGGAAGATTCACCTACTTGCTACTAATCATAAACTTTATGTTAATCAATTTACAAACAATTCGTATTTTCAAACTGATTCATGTAATACTTACACAAAACTGAGATCTTTGAAAACGGTATGATTTGTTTTTGATTGAAAAACATTTGCAATCACGAAAACATGTACTTCATGTAAAATCTAATTCCAATAGATTCCGATTCATGCCAAAATTTTGAAAAACCGTTCAGTAGAGTTTTGATATGTTTAATACGAATTTTCAATATTTTGCAACTGACTATTTCAAATTTATAGTAATGATAATAACCTTCATTACTTAAACAGACTAAAAAGTCCAAAACAAGTGAATATAGAATTGACAAAAACACAAAAAAAAATAGTGTCAAGTTGACAATTGACAAAACTCAAACCATGTTCAAGAAGAACATCTAGATCCTTGGAAGTATTAGTACGCATTATCAATTTATTGTAAATTCTGTACTCGAATGCGATTGATTGTATTCTACAAGTAAAAGTCATGACTTTGCATTTAGTAATATTGAGGAACAGATTATTTGTACTACACAACTCGACAATATTATCTATATCACGTTGTAACACAAGACAATCCTGAATATTATTGATTCGTTTGAATATTTCAACATCATCTGCATAAAGTCAGACATTAAAGTCTAAATAATTGTTTATATCATGAAAAGCAATGGTCCGAGATTAGGGCCTTGTGGTACACCAGATTTAGCAGTATAAAGTGTAGATACGTAATCATCATATGAAACATATTGAAAGCTATTGGTGAGATACGAATTGAGTGAATTAGTTACACTGTAATTGAGGCCAGAGTCCTGAAGCTTATACAGTAAGATACCATGATCAATTTTATCAAAAGCTTTAGAGAAATCCGTAGATATAACGTCAACTTGACAATTAGAATCTGAAGCCTCAGCTATATATTGGAAGAAAATGCAAAGTTTCGTTGCTGCTGGACGATGAGGATAAAATCCATGTTGGAAATCAGTAATTGGATGTTTGACTTGCAAAAATTTTTGATCATAAATGATGATCTCAAACAGCTTCGCAGAATTGCATAAAATTGCGATAGGTCTATAATTATGAACATCAGCTGGGTTACCAGATTTAGGAATAGGACAAACTTTCGAGTATCTCCAAACATCAGAAAATGACTTAGTGGATAGATAAAAGTTGAAGATGTATAACAATGGTGTTAAGAATGCGCTTATACAATCTCTGACCACAAAACTAGGAATTTTATCGTAGCCAGTAGTCATGAAATCTCTGAGTTTGAGAGCTGATTCAATAATACAGTCTTCGGTTAATATAATATAAACATTACATGAATTTAGGTAGGTATCATAAGCATATGTCTGAGCACTAGGTGACCAAGCCAAAGAATCTCTATAGACACTACTGAAATACTTTTTGAATAGCTCCAATATTAACTGCGGTTGTCACATGTTCCCTCATCAGATTTCATGACATCAGGTATTCTAGTGATACCTTTGTTGTTGCGAATATGAGACCAGAACCGTTTTGGATCGCTGGATAGATTATTTTCAATATTACAAACATAGCTTTCATAAGAACTTCTAATTTGCTTCTTTAAAGTAGATCGCAATGATCTGTATTCCTTCAAGAAAGTAATATTTTTTGTTTTCCTCCATTTTACATAGAGCTTATTCTTCTCTTTCAAATTATGTATAATTTCACGAGTAAACAACGGAGGCCATCTTTTTCTGTGACAATGGCACATGATCGTCTTTAATCGGATATAATATTTGGTAGAAAATTGAACAAGCTTCATCTACATTGGAAGCAAGGTGGATACGCGACCAATCGCATTCCAAAAAAGTTTCATATAATGATGGAAAATCTGCTTTTATGAAATTATAAGATTCAGGAATGAAGTTTGTTTCTCCAAGATTTAAAACAATATTTAGTGGAGGATGATGAGGATTCTCTTTGACCATAGGAGTGTCATCAATTTATTGCGACTTCACAAGTAATGTCAGTGAAAACAAGGACTAATAGACGGTTATTACCATTTGGAATATTGTTGCATTGTTTAAGGTTACAGGAGTCTACAAAATTGCAGAGAACATTCAATAATAGAGAGTTTTTGCAAGCCTCCTCTATTGATACAATAACGCTAACGTAAGAAATCAATTTTCTGGGGAATGCTTGTTCAATGCTAGCTTGAATCAGAGAGTACTCACAAGAAACTTCAAGCATAAGCAGACATGAATAACGTTACGATGAACTTATTATTCAATTTCAGTACGGATGCACAAAAAAATCGTTTTTGACGTTAGCGTTAACGTTTCATTAGAGGTGGCTTGCAAAAGTTCTCTATATAATGAATCAGTGGTGTCGAATTGATTATAATTTGGAGTGTTAAAATCGCCCATTAGTGAAACAGTTGTCTCATGTGAACAAAATTGTTCAATATAATCAGTAAATAGTTCTAGATCAGTATTATCTGGAATTCGTGAAAAATAAACTAGAATAACAATTAAAGTACAATCAGTCAGAGCACATTCACGGAAAATTGAAAAAGTTTGCGGCATTAAGTGCACTTCTGGCTCAGCTAATTGGGCACAAAAATACAAGATAACCATTTAGTTGCTACAGCAATATAAAATACTGAATTTCAATATCCTATCGCTAATCATTATGGATTTATGCAAAAGATTCAGGAAAAGATTGAAGTAGAATACACATCTGGTACAGATGATTGTAATCTTGATGCGAGGTGCACAACTAGACCCTAGACCAGTCCTAAATAAAGAATTTCAACATTAGGATGAGGAATTCAAATATGGGAATACAGTCAAAAAAAATTAATTTCTTTCCCTCTACAGTTTTGAACCCATCTGGGTCATCTTCAGGCGTGCTGATATTAACACAATTTTGAATTATACTACATATTGTTAACAGAAATTTTTAATTGTACTTACAAAAGACTTTAGTTTTTGAACAAATTAGACACATGAATTTTTAAGGACAAAAATCCTTATGATACATCCACTGATAATAATAATTAGATAAACAAGAAACATGAACCGTTCTTTTTTTGGTCTTTGAGAAATTTGAAAACCTGCTAAATTGCAACATCCGACATTTATGAACAACCAAGACTAGGTGACACGATCAGGAATGCGTGTAACAGCATAACGTTGTTATGCAAAACAGCAACAAGTAGAAAAATATCGGTTGGAATTGAACATTATCACATCAAGATGCGAAAAGAAAAATGAAGATTGCCGTTGCGGACAGAAATCAAGCAACATTGCAAATCATATTACAATGTTATTATATACAGTACTCGATGCCAAAGTATCAGTTTTTTCATTGACATTACTTGTATCTTGTTTTATATATAGCATCTTAAGCGTGAGTCTTTTGATCAAGATAGTTTCATTATGCAGGATACAAGCATTTTTAGAATCAAAGGAATGATAAGTATTGATACAATGCCCCACTACAGCACATAAGGAACGTTTACTGTTGTTTTTTTACAGTTATGATTGTGCTCTTGCATACGCGTTTCTAGGTAACGTATTGTTAGTCTAGTATGATGTGCATCGCAATCATTAAAAAACAAATCACAATTACAGACTTAAGTTGTTTAAAACAAATTTTCATTTTCTCATCATCTTGAAACACTTTTCTCATGTTATTACTAACCCCATATATATAGGGAATTGTGGAATATTTCTTTGTCAATGGTGACTTTTGTACTATCACTTTTTCAGTCAAGAAATTGCTATTCATTTGAATTTTTATTCCATCAATGATACCAGAAAGGTATTCATTTACCATAAGTGAGTCAGTTACAGTAGTGTTCACCTCAGCTCGATATTTCACGGATGTTAGGTTAAGGGCTCCAGTAAAAAAATTCTTCGCTGCATTGATCAATTGATTTTTAAGGGCGCTCGATCTAAAATTAAGGTACCTGGGGCTAGCAAAAGGCTTTTCATACCATTTAGTGGTAATGCTACCATAATTTTTCCTTATAACTGTGATATCAAGGTATGGTAGGCAGCAGTCAACCTCAGTTTCTACTGTAAACTAGATATTGTGACTAATCATGACTGAGTTCTTATTTCACTATCCGCTTGAATATGTTCGTGATAATTGAACTAAAACAGTCATGACATTGGAATATATTATAAGATTTTTCATATAATACCTTCGAAGTTTTACAAAAACACATTTGGCCACTGCAGAGTTGAAATTCTAATAATAAATCCCTGTGGTTGAGTTGAATCCATTACTCTCGTAAATTTATACTGTTAGTTTGAATTATTTGCGTATCGACGGTATTTGATGATTCTAGCACCGTTCTCCAAGATATCGGTTGATTGAAAATAGGATAATAGCTTTTCCTAAGCCAAGTCCACTATGTTTTGTAGTGTAGAAGTCTATTTTTATCAGATATAATCAGGTATCACAGTAATCTACTGAAAATTTTTATCATACTATAGACAGTTACACCGCTCAAGCTCCAATTTCAAGCTTCACTCAAACAAAAATTATCGAATCGGAAGAATGATATTGTTGGGTCAAGCGATATCTAATAGTCAGAGATCCCAGAGTCGCCAGATCTTATTTATTTTTTGAGGAACAGAATTTGGGGATTAGAGCAGTGTTAGTCGGTACTTTGATCATACGCACATTTGCTAGTTTGTGCCGACGGCCAATTTATAGATACGAGGTGCTATAGGTACGTGAGAACATTACTCACTTTTCTGAAAGTCTTAGAGCTGATTTTTATGTATGTTCTAGGGAATATTGTTGAAAATTGATAATAAACACTGCCAGACACTTCTTATCGGCAGTAATTCCTGTTAAACGCTTTAAAGATCGCAGGAAATAACGCTATCCTACTAATAGTCGGAGACCTTATTTTTATATATGATACTCAAGGAGTAATTCCAATATTTTTAGCGCATTTTTTGGAAAAAAGCGCTATCATATTCACTTTGGCTGTCTGGCTGGCTGGCTGGGGTGACGCTGAGTTCTTAGCAACTATACTGTCTACAGACTTGAAACTGGTACTAAATTAAAGCTGCTGTTTCGTAGGTTTGCACAAATTGCTTCAATTCAAGCTCAGTGATTGTGGAAGATTGAATTATTCAATTACTTGTTCCAAGTAAGACAATGCCCATAGATATAATGGCAACTAGAGTTTATTCAAGTAGATAATTATTAGGAAACAACTTTAGCCGTGGGTGTCACTATTATTATGTACAGTTGTTAAATCTATCCGGGATTCATTGAATGACTTGTCTGACGCGAATTTGAACCTTATTAGAATGAATTATTATTATTGGATGAAAATTTGTTCACTTTTAGTGTGTTTTTTTATATAGCTTTGATAAAGATCAAATTATTATTTCAAGGTAGAGCACTTGACCTCCCGTCAGTCTATAACTAAACAATGAAGATTAAAAGGTATCTCTGAGTTTGTACATGCATAAATTATGTACCTATCAAATAGTCAACTTGAAACTAGTACTAAATGGAAGCTGCTGTTTCGTGAATTTGCCCAAACTGATTAATTTCAAGTTCAGTAATTGTAGGAGATGGTGATTTGCGAAATCTCAATCTGAAGTAACAAGCATTCATGAGCTGTCAAAATGCGCTTTAATCATCTAGATGATTCTGCAATTTTTTGTAAACAGCCAGGCCAAGGAAGAGTTGGATGCCTATAGATACTTCGCTTACTATCAAGCCTACAAATAGTGACCTAGTGCTTTTACTTGCAGCGATATTCAAATTGTGTCTGAAGGGTGCTTAGCCCTACGATTGATCCGATTGTTAACAAAAAGTATGGAAATTCTATCCTGAGTATCATATAAAAAAATTAGCACCTAGACTATAAGCAAGATCACGTTTTTCTATATGAGCTTTAAAGAGTCTAGCAGAAATTACCACCGATAGAAAGTGTCTAGCAGTGTTGATTATCAGCTTTTGACAATATTCTTTGGAACATACATCAAAATCATCACTCAAGACCTTAATAAAAGTGAGTAATGTCTTAACGTACCGCTAGGACCTCGTATCTGTAAATTACAAAGTACATACTAACACTACTCTATTCCACACATTTTGTTCCTCAGAGAATAAGTAACGTCTGGCGGGCCTGAGATCTTGCTCTATAAAATTCGAGGGACAGAGGTGCAACTGACCATGAATGTAGCTGTATTATTATTATTTACGGTGTACAATAAAATGCATAAGTTCAAATGATACGTTTTTGTCATGGTGACTGAGCCTGCTTAGAATATCGTTCATTTATGGTCGTTTAGTAAGTGATATTCCTAACATCTTTTTAATATAAAAAGTAGACTCTAATAATCGCATATTTGTGTCATACGATGTCAGTTAGTGAGATAATAGGTATTTTGAATATTTGAAAGGTATTTTGTGACTCATCTATAACACTGAAGTCATTTTTGTTAGTTGTAAACCTGATATCTAATATGTGAAGGAAAAACTTAACCTTCCCTGCTTAAGCATGCATGCACGGAGAAATTTGAGATTTGGCATACTTCTAGTTTATATAAAAAAAGTGTGCAGAAAGCGGAAATTATATATAAATCGTCCCATTTTAGGAGAAAACCTTGTACCCCTTCTTGAGCATAGAAATGTGAGACTTGGCATTCTTGAAGTCTATATGAAAAGGAAATGCAGAAAGCGAGAGTTATGTACAAGGTGTCCCATTTTATCCTATATATCAATATGTGATGAGATAATTATGTTCTTCTTTCTAGGCATATTGCGCACTCAAAGGAATGTAAGATTTTACATAATTGAAGTTCATATTGAGAAGGAGTGTAGAAAGTTCAAAACAGGGTGTCTCATTTTAGGTTCACGTGTGAAGAAACTTTTGGAACGCGCCCACAAAGGAATATAAGATTTGGCGAACTTGAAGTTGTTATGGAGAAGGGATGCGAAAAGCTGAAATTATATACAAAATAACCCATTTTGATTCTACGTGAAGTGAAGACTTTGTACTGCGCGCATGAAGGAATGTTGCATTTGAAATATTTAGAGCTAATATGGAGAAGTACGGATAACTAGAAGTATATACAGTATATCTCATTTCAATTTTATGTAGAGAAAAAATTTGGTACCGCGTGGACCAAGAGTTGTGAGATTTGACATACTTGAAGTTTATGTCGAGAAGGGATGTAGAAATAAGTCTTAAATTATAAACAAGTTGTCAGATCTCAGTTTCACAGGGAAAGAGAACTTTGTAACGCGCGCCCGAAGAAATGTGAGATCTGGCATATTTGAAGTCTATATGGAAAAGAAATGCGGAAAGCTGAAATCATATATAAGGCTATTAATCCCAATTTCACATGGAGAGAGAACTTTTTCACCTCACTTACGAAGGAATGTGAGATTTGGCATACTTGAAGTTCATATGGAGAAGGAGTGCAGAAAGCTCAAATATATACAGAGTATCTAATTCTGGAATATTTCTCTAGATTATTTAGTTTTTTCTGGAATATATTGAAAAATACGCACCGTACGAAAAAATGTCTTAATCTTGAATTAGTTCTTATTCCAGATTCGGATAGATTATCAGATACCGAGGCAATTTTACCTGAAACCGTCGAGGATAAAGAGTTGAGTTCAATGACGTTCCGACCTAATCCAGCTTTCTAGTTATTGCAGATCTAAAGATAAATACGCATTCACTCTAAAACTTACTTGATGGATGATAATAAAATTGAACTACTTCAACTGCAGCCTTGAATCACAATTACAATGTCTTGACATGAACAAGTGGTTAGCTGCAGCTTGAGTTGCATATATGTACTTTTTAAGATCGATCAAAAAAATATATATTATCGACCGCAGTTCTAGGAGAAACTGCTTCCTGTGTCTCCGATATTTTTTGTTGTTTTGTTTTCAAGTGATTCAATCCAATTTTCTTACTGTTGAATATATGATAATTGGCTACAGCAGACTGCAATACCAGGACAGATCGCGATTTCCATTCGCAGTAGCATTTTGAAGTTATTGTAAATGAAGATGATTGATTGCATCACTAGAGCATCGCAAATAATATGTATACAGACGAACCAATTTAGAGCTGCAGAGATAAATGAGAATATCAACTATGAATTTCCAAAGACATCAATTGAGACATTAACTGAGAGATATTGTTACCATGCAGCGCAAGTCATACTTTGATGGTACTATGACAGAAACGTCTACGTGAGCACCAAAAATTGTCCGGAGTTGACCAAATCAGATGAACGATGCGCGAGCAAACAGTTATTCAACATAGCTTGCAATCCACTAATTGGATTTTCATATTACAATGTCAGAGATGTTTGTGTGAGTGCCAACAAATATTGACAAACAATTAGACAGATCAACAAAAATTTCAAAAAACTTGTGCATGGATCTGGGTGTTTTGCAAATAACCACATGAGATCAAGAAAAAGTCTTGAATGCAAAGTCACCGACAGTCACTTCAATTTAATCTATTTGTATGAGTAAATAAGATTGTGCGATATTGAATGATTTAGTGGAGATAGAAGCTTCGGCCGCGAGCAAAACAAATCCGAAAAAATAATATCACCTTTATGGGTTTGATGCACAAATTACTATTGAAGCTATAATAGCTTGCAGTTTTGTACAATTCATTGATAGCAAGTATTTTAGAGAATACAAACAAGCTAGTAGAATGAACGGATGAAAAATTCAATGGATGCTGGATACGTCGGAACAAAATGGGTCCATACATTGTCAAACAGATTGTGCAACATATGCCATTGCGCAATAATTTGACAATGTATGGCAATGTTTGATGCGTTAAACAAATGTTTGACCAGTTTCAGACATGTTCGAAATCCGTTGTACAAATGTTTGACCAGTTTTAAACATGTTCGAAATCCGTTGTACAACGGGAACGTTTGCGCAGCGCGTTGTGTTGTGTATGTGCATGTCGCACTCCGTTGCGCATTATTTTTGAGTTATCGGCTGTTTTTCTTGGAAAAAGGTTTACTTGCGACTATGATCACTATTTAGAATAGAGAATCTTGGGAAGAATTCATTGTAATATACAGGAATTCACCTGAAGTATGGAAAACTAAGAGCGACATCTATAAAAATAGAAACCTAAAAGATGCAGCTCACGATGAGTTGTCAGAAAAATTGAGATAAATTGAACCAGGAGCTGATCGAGAAATGATCATTAGTGATTCTACCATTCAAATTTTTTGTTTACTATACCATTTTCCAGTAGCATCGTCATCACCTCAGGTACATGTGATACTTAGGACACGCTTGTCGTACAACTCCCAGTTTGTAACTTAACTTTGAGAAAAATTTAGCCAAGTGTATGAATGACGCACTTGTGCAACGCAAAGCTGCGCAATTTGTTAGACAATGTATGGGCCTCTTCAAGACATACATGCCTCCAGTCTATAATTTTTTTTTCCGCGACTACTTTGGAAATCATTTATTTTCAGAAGAATGCAATTTCTTAAAACTATGACAACAGTCGTTCCGAAGTATCTCTCACATAAGTGCGAGCAATGAATATGTTGATGGTCAGAATCACAAATCTTCCTATATCCACTGGTTTTAGATATATTTCAGTTCTTTGACCGCAAAATTAATCATTATTATGTCATACTCTATAGAAATATTTGTTTTTTGCACATGTATTATCTTTCAATCACAAATTTGCCCAGAATTGATTTGATTTTTCTTATTTCTGTGACAGTTTTTATTTTCTTATTATGGGAGTAACAGATGGAATTGTATGAGAACTGAAGTTTAATAGAACTTTATAAATTCATGTAGAAAATCTTTCAGCATCTCAATTAACGTTATATAAAAATAAGAATAATACAAAAATAGTTCAATTCTAGGCTTTCGTATAGCAAAAGATCAAAATTAACATCTACTTTTTTAGATATTAAGCTGTATTTAGGTACGTTTTCATGTACAAGAACGTATTTCATACCTGTGTGAAACGGGTAATTTTCTGGTCTTATCATACGATATACTATTTCTGCTCATTAACATGGAGAGGAGGACTTCACTTCCAGTGAAATTCTTGATTTTTGAAACCATAAAAATCTATCTGTTGCTCTTAAAAATTTCACTTATAAATCATCAACTATTACGACATTCAAAACGTACAATAGATCTGTCCTATGAATGGATTGTCGATAGAAATTCAACAAGTAATACTGCAAAATACCGTTTCAAAGTCAATTAGAAATCATCTACTCTCTTATATATATAGCCATAAAAATTTGAATCTTTCTCAGATAAATGTAATTGCGGCTCAAACACCTATTCACCATACCGTTTCGACGGTTACTAGTTATTTGTATGATCAGTAATTCAGGAGAAAATTATCTGTAACAAATAGTTTGGGAGAAATAAAAAAATTAACTTATTCTTATTAGTATGATGCGATGTAAGCCCCACCAGAAAAGTATAGCATTTCTATAGGCAGAGCTCAAATATAGCGACTCCTGGAGAATACAAAAATCTTTATGTAACAATTCGTTCAAACTCGTAATTTAATCCGACAAGTTTAATAAATCACCCTGTGACAAAGCTCCGGCGCGCAGCGCCATGACCATCATCTTTCTTTCATCAATTACTCAATTTGATCCCTGATAGGTCGCAATACTAGTTACAAATGACTTGAAATTTTCTGTCACTATCCTCTCAGTCTATAAACCAAGCTGTCCAAAATCTATTTTGCTGCTAGAAAATCAAATGAGATTGGTGATGTGAAAATAGTGATAGTTACTCATCATACTTATATGGAATGTGTTATTAGTCATGGGGGAAAAACATAACCCATATTGCCTTTCCTTTTTTCGCACGAGTCTAATACAAGGATTCAATTGACATCTTTCTATGTTTTTTATCATTTTGGCATTCACAAGATATTTGTTTTGCTGTTATTTGTTATCAGCAATACATAGGAATAAGAAAGTTGCCATGAAATTGTTGTTATGATACCTACAGTACTTCTCATTACTGTAATATTATTCTCCCACGTCTCGCTAAGTATGTAATAATAGATATATCTCGAATAATCATAGTAACAGGCTCATTATGATCAGTATTGGATGGAATAGTCCTTGTTGCAAAACTAGTATCTCTTTGCTTCGATCATTTATATTATCAAAAACGTATTGAGGTTCAACTATTTATCCAAGTTCTAGTACATTTCTATTCTACTATCTATTGCACAATGTAAATTTCGCACAAAAATTACTTATCTCAATTTTAGCTTCACCACTTCAATCTTAACAACTAAGTTGAAATTTTCTTGAAGATTTCCAAATGTTAGCTTAGATAGTTATCACAACATATAGAGTGATGACTCAAACGACGCACCATAGCGCTTTCAATGCTATTTTTGAAATGTTCAATTAATGACTTTCCTAAATATTTTACATCAAAAAAGTTGAGTAGTTTATTGTAGAAGAAAAATTTCTGCATTTTTTGATACTAATATTTTTGATTCTACTCTATCAAGAGCTAGTAAAATCACGGAAATGCTCATTGATAATTTTTTTAAATCAACAGTGCCAAAATGACAGAATGAAATTGAAGAAAACTGATATTTGTGGAGCACTATTTGACCATGAAACCATTTCATCATATCTAATTTTTCTTCTAAATTATACATTTTGATTCAAGACACTTGATACGAAATGCTGATAACAGATATGAGCAATGGCCGCGTTCACTCCGGCCTAGCGCCACGCAGCAGTATTACGTCACAGACCATTGTCATTGCTTTGATTGGTGCAGTTGACAGTGTCACCATGATTTCATAGGAATCGCTACGAGCACTTCGAGAAGGTGAACGCGAGCAATAGCTTGGAATGGATACATTCGTTTTCATTTCATAGCACTGTTGAATTTAAGAAAATTATCAAAAACATGTCTGTAATTTTACTGGTTCCTAGTAAAGTAAACTTGTAAATATTAGTGTCAAAAAATGCAGGAATTTCTCCTCTTTAGTAAACTATTTAACTTTTTCAATGTAAAATAATTAGGAAAGCCAATAATTGAACATTTCAAAAATAGCATTGAAAAAGCTATGGTGCGTCCTTCGAGTCACCCTGTATATATGTGCAAATAAATGAATGATGAGATATTTCATATTTGTGAGTGAAACTGCCTTGCTGCTATAGTTTGCAGTCCTTGGTTGACACAGAGCCTCGTTCATGATAGGTCTACAATCCACTAGCCTAAATGAAATTAGATCCTCTGTTCCTACATCTGCATCTGGAATACAAAGTCGTTCAGGCTATAACATATTTTAATGGCTAACGGAACAAAATGGATTATTTGTGAATTTCTCGTCAAATCTACCTTGAAAATGATCTAGCTCGGTATTATCAAAAATTAATAATAATCACAGGGCCGAAAGGAGTGGGTTATAGTGAGGTTAGCTTTCACAAATTCAAACTTCGCCGGAACAAATGTACCTGCCGGACGTTACGTGAAATGAATTCACATGAAACAAGAAATTAGGGCTGAACTAATCTAAACAAATACGTTTATAAACTTACTCCGAGGTATGAAATACACCTAGTAAGAATTTTGTCTCAGATTGATCCTATCTGATATAATTCTTCAATCATTCCAATTATTATTACTTTTCTGCAGCAGAGTATATTTGTCCCAGAAACAAGTTTGATACAAGACTTTTAAAAGTTCACAAGGCCAATTTACAACAAAACATAGAGAAACTATTTTCTTCTTGAAGTGCATCAGTATTCTATACTAAACTTGAAGAGTATTAAGTTGAAACTTTTGCGATGCTGATTCTCCCATATATTCGTTCGCTCACAATAAAAAAATTTCTATGCTCCTACATCTAACTTTTTTGTATCTCATCAAAAATATCTTGAGAAAAATCATAGTCATCCCCCTTAGAATGACAATTGAATAGAGCTGATAGTTCAATTTCCATTTTAAGAATATATTCTCTGGATATTGAAAGTGATATCAGCATCACTTCAACTTTTCGGCCTATTTAATGATTAAATCTTATCTTTCGCATCGATAACAATACGTTCACTATGATAATCATGAGTCAGAATACTACTTTCCATCCTCTGGTGTTTCACAGGAATTTGATATTAGACCAATACAATTGCTGCTTTTTGAATTGAAAATTCTAAATTGTTATTGTATGGAGATGATCGGAAGATTTTTGAAATTATCAATACTCATGAGGACTAAGAGCTTCTACAGTTTAATATCGGTAGCCTCTATGATTAGTCTACTTCATCTCATCTATGTTCCAATACCGGTTAAGGCAAATTATGATTTATTCAATGAAGTATAGTTCTACTGCGTATATGGGAAAAAAAGTAATCAATTTTTTAATTCAATAATCTAGATATATTTGGTTCAAAACTTCATTCCACATTGCGTTTTATATTTTCAGTCGATAACGCTTTGAGAATATTGGGTTCTATTATTAGAGGCTCTCGCCAGTTTAATGAATGTATTACCCTCAGAAGTCTGTATTATTCTTTCATCCGCAATAGACTTGAGTATTGCGTAGTGGTCTGGAATACTTTGTACAGTAATAACTGTGCTGAAATTGAACGGATATATGATAAATTTGTGTGATTATGGTCACGTAAATACTGTCATCCATATAATTCCATTATTTACTGCTATAGTGATTCTCAAATTATGTTCAGAATAATAACACATGGAAATAGAAGATATCTCATTTACCTTGCGTTCATCTGAATTCACATTTTGATGTTCCACAAGTTGAAAATCAATTTCGCAATCCGAACAATACTTTCGAATCTTTGTTACAGCGGCAAATTATAAATTGCATGCACCTATATCTATGAAAACAGTCTGCTACATTCCCAGTGATCAAGAAGCAAGATTGAATAGAATTGTTAGAAAGAGCTATGCGAAGATATAACACGAGAATAACTTTTTCTCCACTTTCAATTTATAGACTAATGTACGTTAAGATAGCAGTGCTATCATCATGAAATTACTAAAATTTTCAAGAACAATTACGAAGCTAATGCTATGAAGGTGATACGTACAATAAGATTAATGACCAATAAGCATCACGTTTAGATGTGGGCGGAGCTGAAAACCACATGCTATAATAATAATAATAATAAGTTTATTTGAATAGTTTGACTAATATAAATACATAGAAATACAAACATGTGATAATAATCACACCTTATATTATTTCAAATAAGTGGTAAAAATAGAACATTCATAAGTTAAGATAACTCAAAGATATTTTCGCAGCTTTGATTTGAATTCCCTTAAATGAAGATCTAAATTCCAGAAAAATATTGTAGTTGTAATAAACTACCAAACATACGATAAGAGAAATGACCAATTAGCACCACGTTCAAGTAAAGTCGATAATGTAGATGGTATCATAGTAACAGGGAATATGGATGAAATTTAAATATTTTTATTCCGAATTTGTATTGGTCGGACATTTGTACTTAACCATCACTTGGGTAATTCATATCGTTTCAATTGCTTGAAATTTATGAATAAAAGTGCAAATTTAGCGGGAGAAATTCAAAGTTCTAAGACGCAACACCATTGGTTGAAGCGAAAAGTGACGTCTGATACTATGCCAACAAGTGCGCACTGCTTACATTCGTATGGCATTGCAGGCTTTTGAGTAGAAAACATAGTAATAACGTGTGTGTTGTAAACTCATTTATTGTTTAAGTGTTATTTCAGCATCCCAGTGGAATTATAAATCGTTTGAGACAATGGTTTTGCGAAAGCACAATCGGATAATCTGTCAAGAATGGATCCATTCATAATATCGTCTCATTTTCTTTTAAATTCAAATTTTACGTCCCCTGAAGTGGAAAGAGTGAACACTGCAAAGTAATTATTCAATAATAACGCATTATGTACGCTATTTTGATAAATACAATCCGAAATATGATGAGCAGTGAACTTAATCTATAATTTTTGTTCAATTTGGAACAAGCAAATGTTAAACAAAGCCGTATACATACACTGTATTTTATTGCTTAAACTTATCACATATAATGTCATTTATGATCTGTCAAGTTTATTATAATACTTCATCTCTTCTGATAACCTTACACCAATTCTTACGTATTTTAAAGCCTGTCTGGATTGGAAAAGGACTTTATCTGGTAAATTTCTGATAGTATTTTGCATTCAGGCACAATGCAATACTTCTTAACTGACTTTTGACCCTTTTCAATACTGGAATGAGTTGAGAACGAAAACACCTGTAGTAAACAATAGACTGTTATTTCACTGGACATGGTATTTGACGTCATCAGCAGAGCGCGCAAAAATGGCGACGTTCAAACAGCTCAAAATTATTCTCAACGTGAAATATTTTCTTAAACTTGATTATAGCACTTTCAAACATAATTCATAATTTTTACTATGTTCCAACGATGTAGGTAGTGAATTGAAAATATAGAATGAATTCATCAATATACCCTATTATAGATGAAGACCTTGATTTAGACCACTTCATAAAATTGATCAACTCGGAATACCCGTCCATCAGATTGACTTTTGAACTTAGTATTTATAATACACTACCTTTCTTGGACCTTTAATTGATGAGAAAAAGACCCCTCATAGAGTTTGACATTTGATGTGGAGAACCGACGCATACGGAAAATTATAAACTCGATTCGTCTTTCACACAAAATGGTATCCCTCAATTCAGGATAACAAGGAATTGGATAAGATCTCTCAAATAATGATAAGAATGATTTAACCCTAGTGTGATATGAATAATATTGAAATTTAGAAGAAAAATAAAGTCTTGTATCACACTGTTCAAAATTTTATTTTTGTTGACCGGTTTCGACTACTGTGTAGCCATCGTCAGAACCAGGAGACTAAAACAAGAAGATACATGAAAGCTTAAAATTCCAATTTGGAGCAAATACAAATGTAATTTAATGATCATACTCACACTATATAACTACAGGATTCAAATATGCTTCAAAGTTTCAACGTAGATAGATGGTTGAACGTATAACTTGTATAAATAAAATAGAATATATGAATTAATTTGTAGAAAATAGGAGTATATCGTGAAAAATTCTTGAAATAATCAAAGAATGTCAATGAAAAACAAATTGAGAAAATTTTTGAAAAGTGAAAACTAGATTAAAACATTGTGTAATTTTGATGTTGTTAAATTTATGAACAATTTTTAACTTCTTTCTCAAATAATGGATCAAAATCCTAAAGAACTCTAGTTTAAAAGTAAATTTGCTATTCTTGATCTCTTTTTCCTGCATAAGTTACGACTTGTTCGACTCCAGTTGCAAATGAGACCAAAAGAGGCTTTACTAGACCAATTTTTACCACAGCTATTAATAACTGTTCAGATTTTCTCGAATATCGCGTTGTCGTAATAGTATTGAAGTGAAGCCGACTACATAATATGATTCGCCGACTGTTTTGGAATACTTTCTATCCAACCTCGATGCATAATTAGCTTTTTATCATGTCCCGTATACAATAAATAATATTCAACATTAGTCAGTGACAGCAAGAAACAAAATCATGGGCAACAATAAGTATTGAAACAAACTCATTATGACTACTTATTTGTGATTTCTATGCCCCACTTATAGCATTCAAATGTCTTACCAGTGGCAAAAAATGAGCATACCTATGAAAACGATTCAGGTCGTTTCAAGAGAGATTATGGATGAAGCGCTGTATTGCATTCGTGAGAACAATGGTCAGTCGAGGAAAGTAGGCACTCGCCATCCAAATGTTGTGGCTCTACTTTTCTTTCTTGACTCGTCTATCACATTCCATATTAGTACAAGAAATAACTATTAGTACAACGCTCTATAGCTTCTATGACTCATTCTGGTCTTATTGCTGCTAGCTTCCCTGCACAAATGAGGATTTTCATTTGATTGTATGCTATGACAGGTAGCTACTATAATTTATCAAGCTACGACCACTCTCTATCACATCTCATCGCTTTTTCCAGGTATGAACAATTTTTAACTTCTTTTCTCCTCTTCACCCAGACTAGCATTCCGCTAGCACCCTTACTTTTTAAAGCTGGATTATGAGCAAACACGATCACATAAAGTTTGGAATAGGCTCCTAATCAATGCACCACTTCAAAAAAAAAAATCCCTACACAGGCAGAAACGTGGACAATATATAAATGAGAATAAAGTGCGCACGAAACAATTCCGCCCAAATTTCACTGAAAACTTTAAATTATCATTCCTGATCTCAAAAATTTTGGGGTATCAAATTATTTCAGAAGCTGGTCTTTGTCACGATCTGTACCACGTCGAGTTCTGTACAGCTCAAATAAGCTCAGCCACTAATATGGATGACGAGGAGACTATGCTCGCTACGATTTAGAAACTTGCGGCTAGGATGGCTTGTGAGTTTTGATTTATTGTGACGATTTCGTATATTTGCTTGAAAAATGAAGAGAGCTCCACCTCAGAAAGGATTATTTCTTCAAGCTCAAAGCGATCCTCAAATAAGATTTCTCTCACCATCAATCATCTACGTTTATTATCATATATTATATATATTTTATGCCAAATTATTGTTGAATTCATGATGCATATGATAGAAAATTGAGTTGCCTACATCATGCTTGGTACAACTGATGCTTATCACCTACCGGCATAATTGATTTTAAAATATTTTAGATGTTAAAAAGGATCCAAAATAATTTATTGTTAGGAGAAGTAGGCCTTCAGAAATCCATTGAGATGTAGTAAATATTTATTTCACATTGAACGTTTCGAGTAACAAGTACTCATCATCAGCAAGTATACATGGTCATGTTTAATTTAATTACTCAAATCAATATAACATAATTGTTATAAGTTCACAAAAAATTTTAATAGAAGAAATTTAGGAAATGAACTATGTCAAATCCCCCAAGAACGAAGCCATGTTCATGGTACGTGAACTGACGAACGACGTTTTTGTGAACTTATAACAATTATGTAATATTGATTTAAGTAATTAAATTAAACATGACCATGTATACTTGCTGATGATGAGTACTTGTTACTCGAAACGTTCAATGTGAAATAAATATTTACTACATCTCAATGGATTCCTGAAGGCCTACTTTTCCTAACAATGATTTTAAAATAGTTATTTTTCGCCAACTGTCAAAAAAACATGATATTTTTGTATTGTTATGGATACGCGTAGTTCGTGATTTCTTCACTAGTAGAAAAATGAAACATATTTCATATAATAACTATTTTGTATTAAGTGTGCGAAGTGGTTGTTTTTTTCTCGCACGTGAGAATGTCAATTTTAACCGAGACCGTGAGGTCAAGGTAACAAATCCATTCGAAATCGCAACAAAATACAATCACTTCGCACACGGAATACAAACAATATTTTCCCCCAAATGTCAAAAATAATAGATCAACAATAATTATTGTTTTATTCAGTAAAATGTAGGAAAAAAGTACAAACTATGATCAACTTGCAATCACCTGGGTATTGTAGCCAAAAGTATGCGCAATTGTTGTTTGATAAATAAAGAACTGTCAACAATTAATTTTTTTATTCAAAAATAAGTAGTTTTGTGTACAAATTCATATTTCTTTTTTGTTAAATACCTGTTTGTTTCCATGCTTGTAGCATTACTAAACTGAATTATATTAGATTAGGTGTGCAAAAATATGTTTCATTCTCTTACTTACACATAGTCAAAAAATAACTCACTTTGCGTATCCATAACAATACAAAAATATCATGTTTTATTGACAGTTGGCGAAAAAAGGAATTTGTGTATCAAGACAGTGAAGGTAATATTTTATGATTAAATCTATTTTTTGCGATCGAAGCGCATTTTGAGAGATACATTTTGACAACAATACTATCATCATTAGAGTACAGAATTTTTCAAAAACAATCACAAAACTCGTACTAATAAGTAACATAGTGGTAAACAACTAAAATTCATTTTAAAAAAGTATTATGCGGAGAGAATGAATATATATAAATATATATATATATATATATATATATATATATATATATATATATATATATATATATATATATATATATATATATATCTATATGTATATGTATAGTATGAGCTTTCTAACTGTTTTTGGAAAATTCTGTATTTTAATGATGATGGTATTGCTGTCGAAATGTATATATAGCTTCTGATACGTACACGTTCCTTTGTCAATTACAGATTTTTGATAATTTCAATTTCTATTCCTCAGTTTTGTGTCCCGTTTCTCATCGATGGAATGCCAAGGCTGATATACAATTATTTTTACATTCAATCTGTTATGACTTATGGGAGTTCTTTGAGTCTAAATCCTATGTTCTGGTTTAACCGATATGAATTTTTTCAAGCTTTTTGATTCAGACTTGTTTTTGTGAACTGTGTGTATATTGTTCTCTTGTAAAATCACTCAACTTATCATCAGTATTAACGTTATATATATATATATATATATATATATATATATATATATATATATATATATATATATATATATATATATATATATATATATATATATATATATATATATATATATATATTCTTGCGATATATTGTTTGCAACTGTTCCTGTCAATCTCGTTTAGTTTGTATTAATATTTCAAATTTGTCTTCATTCACTGATTTTATTATCGTTGACTCCTTGTAACCATTAATATAAGTTAATCTGATACAATTCTCTGTTATTCTGAATCGAAGAGGGTAATTTTATTCTTGTGAGATGTATAAGACGAATTAAACATATGATTTTCCGTATGCGTCAATCCTCTATGAACGTCAAACTCTATGAGAGGTTTTTTCTCACTTATAAAAGGCGGAAGGAACGTTGTGTATCATAGATACCAAGATCAAAAGTTAATTTGATGCTATTATACCATCTACATAATCGACCACACTTGAACGTGGTGCTGATTGGTTATTTCCCTCATTGTATGTTTGGTTGTTCACTTTAACTACAATGTTTTTCTGGAATTCAGATCTTCATAGCATGTAGTTCTTAGCTCCGCTCACACCTTAACGTGATGCTTATTGGTCATTTCTCTTATTGTATGTATCACCTAGATATCATAAGCTTCATAATTGTTTTTGAAAATTTTTGTACTTTGATGATGATAGCATTGTTATCGAAACATACATTAGTCGATAAATTGATAGTAAAGAGGAGGTTATTCTTGTGTTATATTTTCTTCCCAACAATTCTATCTAATCTTGCTTCATGATTACTGAAACTGTAGCAATCTCTTTTTATAGGTATAGGTGCATGCAACTTATAATAATTAGCCGCTGTAGCAGAAATTTTGAAAGTATTATTTGAAATTGCAAGACCGATTGTTAACTCGTAAAACAGTATAATGTGAATTCAGAAGACCTGATTCGTCATCAATGGAATAATGGATCAGTTTGGATAGACAAATGCAAGATATATGAGAGATCTTCCATTTTCAAGTGACATTATTCTAAATATAATTGAAGGATCACTCTAGCTGTGAATAATGAAGTTGTATAGATACAGTATTTACGTGAGCATAGTTTCACGGATTTTTTGTTTGTGGCCTAAACGTTTTTCGATTGGTACAGGAGAAACTTGAGTCCGAAGTTCTAGACGCTTGAATTGCTGCTGGATTGCTCACTTGATTTTGCAGATAGTTTCCAGCAGGCTATAGTATTAAAAATAATGATAGATACTTCATAAAACTGGATATATTCGAGGCTGGTTTTGCAGATGTGTTCAAAACGCGTACAGCAAGAAAGTGTCAAAAAGAAAAAGCACCTGTACCTGGAGTTAATAATCGTATACGTACCATTGTGAGTTTGTTTGTATATATTCAAATTATTGCAAAAGAATGACGGTCAGGGGTATTCATGTTGATAGTGTAGATTGTATTTATTTGCATGTATTATTCATGCGGATATTCCTAGAATAGAGTCTTAGATAATTTGCCAGCCATTTTTATATCTACAAATGCACTGTCCCGCTGCACTTGAAGTTGATGGAATGTCTCTATCTCTATCCTGATAGTTTTTGTGTGCAGAGTTTGTCTCAGCTCTGTCTTGATCCCAGAAAATTGGATTTTTCTATGAATAAATAGCTATTCACAATAAAAAGCTCTACTCCATTCTCTTCTTTCTAGGGGATAGAGAGATGCAATACTTTTTCACACACTCACCTTCAACCTTGATGTGAACTTGTGCAAAAATAATTAAAAACAACAAATTTTTGTTCCTTACATTCGTACCTTCAGTGTGCTTGAAAATTACCAATAATTTACATGAAAGCTCGTTGTTAGTAATTTCACGAGTTTGAAGAACAAGTATTATAATAAAAGATCGAGAGGAAGAAGCAAGGTCAAAAATATTCAAGTGGAACTCCAGATACTAAAATTTCTGTAGAATGTGTCTTCTCTAACTCAGTGCTAACATATTCATGTTCCATATTATTCTTATTCTAACGTGATACAGTGTTCATTTGGAGAGTAATAGATATATTTGCAGGTTGTTACGCTAAAAATCTCTTATTTTCTTGATTATTCACACTTATCCCTGAATCTCATTTGTTTGATTTGCACCCTTAGATTGTCCTTCTAACAAAAAAATCAGTGAGAATAGAATGTATCAGAAGTTTCCAGATCCATTCTATTGGAGAGGAAATTTTTGATGAATATGTTCAATTTTGGAATATGAGTCCATGAAACTTCGAGATATTTTGGTATGTGGTGTCGAGAAAACTCTTCAGAAGATTTAATAGAGATTTGTTACCGACTACCTTCATTAGGAGTTTTTTACATCCATGGCAACAAATTTTGTGATAATAACTAATCATTATGATATAACTCACGATCACAAAATCAAGAGATCATTTGAAAGACTTTTAAAATTGAATAACATTAATATAGCCCGTAAATGACATATTTGTATGATGTAGCTCATCTGATAACCGAGCTATGGCGCTAAAACATACAGACAAACATTGTAGCAGAACTAACGAGGCACGATATGAAATTTCCTTGCTCGGCGCCCTTGATGAATTACATGAATCATCAAATGATAAATGAATATATTGTCACAGCATGGAATTCTATTAAATATTCTTTTTCAGATCAAACTCCAAGGTACATTCTCACCATGACGATGGGTGACAGCAACTCGAGTCTCTCTTGTATCCAACGTTTCGAGGAGCACTACGCTAACAAATCTAGCCGTATGTATCTTTTATATTTGTACTGATTCTTGCGCATGTATTGTGTATACACTAAGCATCAACATCAGATCGAGTTTTCCTTACAAAGCAACCTTCTACTTGTGCCACAAATTGAAATTTTCGGTGTCAGCATATTCGCGATGATGCTTAGTGTATATTTCAGAATGCAAAATTGAAGATGTTGTGAACGTATATAAATATTGATCATTTTCAGTTTTCTAAGAATAGCGGAAAATATCCAAACAACTAGAACCACGTCTCATTGTGTTATTAAATGAAAACAAAAACCAACTTTGAATTTATTTATCTTATTTAATCAGTCCGATTCGGACAGTCATGTAGCATATCATAGAAATAATTTTGGACCTTGTACGTCTATTTCTTGAAATTTTCACTTTTTCTCAAAAAAAAACTACAGTGTTTCAAGGCATATTATTCAATATTCGTTCATGCATAGTTCATCTACTGAGCTCACACAACATGACAACAATTTATCTACAGAAATACAGAACACTATGAACTGACTTGATAAATTGTTGTAAACTAAAATATGACTCTCATAGAATAACTAATTCATTAGTTGGATTTCAAACCATCATCCTGAATAGAGTCAGAACTATAGAAACATTTTTTGTTTTTATTGGGACTCTCTAGTACAGTCCAGTAAGCTTCAGATAGTTTTACCTCTGAGCCGCAAGGTTATGAAAATGAAGTTGATATATGGCATGCAGAGATATGAATCTGCAGCAATGTCGTCTATCAAATGCAACTGAAGTGGCAGGCTTAAAGGAATAGGAGACACTGTAAAGTGACCTTTGAAAAATGTCCGTGCAACAGAATTTGATTGATTATTGAGAAGTGAAATCTGATTGTTCCACAAAATTAAAATTCGTAGGTCGGTTTTTAAACCATTATCTTGTATAGAATAAAAAATGTGTTAACAGTTCCTGCCCTATTCAGGACGATAGTGTACAAACCAGCTCCTAAATTTGTGATTCTGTGGAGCAATCAGGCTTTGAATTCAACAATTCAATAAATTATGTTACACGGACATTTCTTGGAGGTGTTTCACTCTTTTGACTGCATTATGTTAGATATAACTGCTTCAGATTTATATTCCTGTATGCCAGATAACTTTATTTTTATAGCCTTGCGGTTCACAGATTCAACTATCTGAGGCTTGCTAGACTGTACATAAGAATTCCAATACAAACGAAACATGTACCTACAGTTGTCATCCTATTCAGGATGATAATGTAGAACCGACTGCTGAATTTGTCATTCTGTGAGACAATCAGGTTATGATTCTCAACAATTCAACAATTATTGTCTCGTCAATTGAAATCATAGCAGACTAAGTGAATCTAACGTATCAGTAGATCTAGAATCCAATAACAAATATTGTTGGATCTCAACATAAAGTAGTATACTGTAACGCGGTAAGCGTAATGATCGTCTATTATTTGTTTTCAATTAGTCTCACGTTGTATTTGATTTTTGTTTTAAGAAGTGCCCTGAATTCTTTTAATTGGAATCGTGATTGTGAGAGGAAAACAGTAAGAAATACAAAAATTATTCAGATCACAGATATAAACAGTTTTATTGCCTTTTTGGCTTCAAAAATAAATATTTATTGATAAAGTATACTCAATCGGAGAGGGACGATGTGGGAGCCCTGGAACCGGGTGACGTAGCTAGCCTGCCACGACTCCACGATTCTGCAGGAGATCTGTTGGCTCGGCGAACTCGATGTCTCTTGGTGGATCGGTAGTGGTCCTGGGGATGATAGTGGCTTCTAATCACGCCTGGAAAACGCGTTTTCCCCTTTGTGCTAGACGAACTAGTGGCGCGTCTCTTCACAGTTTCGGCACCCTAGGTGGATGGACAGCGGTCCAATAGCTTTTTGTGAACAGATTCTTTTTCCGTCCTTCTGGATAAGAAATTACTTGCGGTGTAGTTAACTGTAACTACAGCGACTACGGCAACTAATAAAATCTCGCAGATTTTAATTATTGATCTATGAGATCAAGGTGTAGCTCGTGAGGCCGGTTTGAGGCTGATTGTGGCTTATCAGGCCGATTGATGGCTATTTAGGCCAATTGGTGACTGTTTTGGCCGATTGGTGGCTGTTTGGATTGATTGGTGCCTGTTTAGGCCCGTTGATGACTTGTAAGGCCGGTTTATGGCGGTTTGAGGCCAATGGTGGCTTGTAAGGCTGGTTTGTGGTGGTTTAAGCCCAGTTGGAGCTTGTGAGGCCGGCTTGTGGCAGGTTAAGGCCAGTTGTGGCTTGTGAGGCCGGCTTGTGGCAGGTTAAGGCCAGTTGCTATGTGGAGCGTGCAAAATCCAATACTGATTTCTGCATTAGACCACAGAGATTACAGAGATTATAAATTATCTGCAGATTTTAACGCCGAATGTGCAAACTCCAATACTGATGTCTGCACTGGACAGAGCTGACTATAGATGTGCAAAATCCAATTCTGATTTTTGCACTGAACTGTAGAAACAAAGCGTGCAAACTTCAATAATGATGTCTGCAGCTGCAATGTCAGTGATCCTGATCCAAACCAAGATGCCTTTCCAGTTCAAAAGCATCCCCTTTTATAAAACAAAATCTCCCTCCTTGTTTAAGTGCGTGCAAAAGCAATGCAATATTCCATAATCATAAGTTAGACTGGACACTGGAACGATATGCTTTTCTCTGAGAAAATGTACTTGTTTAGATAAAAAGATAGAAGATGCAATCTTCATGCAACAAACAGAGATCGTGGTTAATTTCGTGGTATCAGTAGGGTTGGATATTGACATGATTGGTCTTGGTATCGTAGGTGGTGGTAAGGATAATCTAGGTGCGGTTGAATCTTGGGTCGTTGATTGGCTCTCAGCTTTTTGTTGAACTTTAATAGTTTCACATGCGCAAAAAGATAGAGCAGATTATATGTATCAGAAGCATCCATTAGAAAGAGCAAAGCATCTAACCAATTCATCCCTTCCCTTTTGTGTTAGGTGTAAGTATTTTGCGAGTAAGTCAAAACGATTATCAAAATCTATATGCTAAAGTGCGGTGCGAAATCATAGTTAAAAAACTACCCCTACTTCAATTCCATAGACAAAGACAGATCCATCCACTAACTACTGAGCCAGGCTGCGATAGTGGATACGTAGTTGACATTTACTACCTCTCTGATTTTGGTTTAACTATAATAATTATATTATGAATCTCTTTTTGAAACTCTATGTGCTCACTAATTCATTTCTTGATTGGAACAATTGAATCAATTTCATTGTTCATAATCAATGTGAGTTACTTTTCAGTGGATTCAAGACTCAAGATATTTAATATGTACTGTCCTCTTTTGACTGCGGATTTTGTACTGATCTACCCTTAAGATGTCACAAATTCACAGCTGTTTTGTGTCATGGTCAATTGGCTATGGTTTACGGTCAACCACTTGTCTTAATATATGACTGGCCATCTGTTCTTTATCTCATGCGACACTTACGAGAGTTGACACAGGAGTTATGGAAAGAAGTACAACTGTAGTGTGAAGGATTTATTTATATATACTTATTTGCTTTCATATCTCTTATTAATTTTATTAAGGGCTTGAAGGCAGCCATCCATTGTTCCTAGAATACTGGTGATGGATCCTGAGATATTGAACTGTTCTCTTGTTGGCGTCAGGTGTCTGCATTCCACTAAGATGTGGAGCACAGTCACATTTTGTTCACATAGTGAGCATTTCTGTGGTTCAACTTTGGTTATACGGTGGATGTGAGAAGCATTTATGTTACCAGTCCGAGTCTAGTGATTGTACATTGGTCTCTTCTATTTGATGGAATATTTGGTCTAGCGGAACAAATCTCTTGTCTTATCAATTGGAGATGAGTTCCTTGATATATCTTCTTGCTTCTGCTCAAACTTTTCAAATTGGATTTTGTCAGATTTGTGACCTTTTATACTGTCTGAATAGCTTTTTGTAATTGAAAATTTTTTCGCGACATGCCGAGTCAAGCCAAGGGATTTCTTTATGGCTTTCTCTTTACCTAGTATGCGTGGAATAGTTGTATTGGCTGCATCAAGTATTATTGATGTAAATTTTAAGGGAATACTATTAGCTAGAGCTATCTTTTTGATAACCGCTAGATTTTGGAGTTTGAGGAGTCCTTTTTCAATGATCTCTTGATACAGAATCCAGTTTGCTTTCTTCAGAATCCATTTAGGATAAGATGACGTTTCTTCCTGTTAATCACTTAAGTATTTGATTCGAATTGGGTAGTAATTACTGTCGTATGTTCAGGATCGTCAGGTCACTACGAGTATTCAACCAGTCTTCGACTATTTTGCCTCTTTGGTCAGTTGATCTCGAGCCCCAGATTTTGTTGTGGCTGTTGAAATCCACTAAAATCATGCTTGGTTTGGATATCTGATTATTGAGGTTTGTTAAATCATTGAGAACTAGATGATAGTGTTTCGGAAAGAATACATTACAAATAGTTATTGTGGGAGGATAGCTTACTTATCTATTCTTTAGTAGCCTCATATCTCGAATTTATTGGAATTTTTCTGGAGAAGATAGTAGATTCAATGTAAATGGCTACATCCCCATTAGCGTGGAGATTGATAGTTGTGTTTATATATGTTCATTGATAACTAGTCAGCTGTGCACCAGTAATTATTTTTGAAGTTAGTTTCTTGAAGGCATATGACACTTGGGTTGATTTTATTGATTGTTAATTGGAAGAACTGTTTCCTCTGGTGATAGCCATTTGAACTCCACTGCTTAGTATCTATAACTGTATTGTTTCTACTCTTTTACAGAAGCGGGCTAATAGATTTTTGATAGTCCGTCCTTCTACAAGTGTGTAGCGTTTATTCATCAGTCTATAAGTCTCTAATCGTCCATAAAATACAGTTCAGCAATTCCTTTGATGTTAGATCTCCCGAAAGTGCTTTCAATGAAGTTTTGGAATTGGAGGGCATAAATTGGGATTTTTCATTGTTTGTGTGAGTTTTTTCCCTGTCCACTTCCTTGTCATTGTTAGGACATTGCTTGGCAATATGTCCTACCTTTTGCAGAGAAAACATGACATTGTAACGGTAGCCAGATAAATCCAGTATTTGGTTTCCTTGAATTATATTTGCAGCGACTCCGGAATTTTGCTGACGTCATCTGGGATTACATATATTTGCCTTCTGAAACTTCATATGTGGTAGAACCTGGCTCTTTCAGTCCGGCTCTAATGAATGGTATCGATGAGGCGGGGTAAATATTTTACTCATTGAGTTTGTCCAATTGCACATAGTGTGGAATAATTGGGCACATATTAGAAAGAGTTCTTCTTCAATTAGTGGTCTTATTAGGACGATTTGACCATGGATTTCTATTACTTTATGCTTGTCCATCAGCTCATCCGCCAGTTCCTTGGTAGCAATGTAGGCACACACGCGATTTTTGGCGCGTTTTGGGATGAACCTTATTTGCGATGGGAAAATGATTCTAGCCAGAGCCTGTGAGTAGTCCTTTAACTGAGTGTTGTCAAGAATATAAGTAACTTGGAACTCCTTGGGAACATTGGGCACTTTGAACGTTTTGGGAGCTTTTGGTTCGTTTGACTTAGTGCTTACGGGCTCATTTTAGTTACAAATAACATTCATTTTAGATAGTTATCGTATAGCAAATTCAAAAATGTAATGCACTAAATTATAAAAACTATATGAACCTCCATTTTTACTCAATGATAGAAAGATTTTGTTAATTTACAGTACTAGTACGCTAATGAGTAATGTCATGAGGCAAGTCACAATATTGTCGAAGGACGTAGATAGTTAATTGTAGGCATGATAGTTTAAGTATAAAATAGCCTCAAAATAAAGACTAGCGCTGGTGTAACCGGTGCTATGAGATGTATGCTCCAATAAAATTATTTGATATGACAATATGAAATTCACGCAAGATCTAATTTTGGAACAAAACAGGTTTTAAATTGGAAATTTCAATTTTTATCGATTTATGAAGTAAACAGTACGAGGATTATGTATGGAATATTATACTGAGCAGATGGCTTCCACGAATTAAAATATAAACGGTAGATACATATATATATATATATATATATATATATATATATATATATATATATATATATATATATATATATATATATATATATATCTATATATATATATATATATATATATATATATATATATATCCTCTGAAAATTGAAGTACTTCATTTTAATCAACTTAAGGCCGGTTTTATAGGAGACCAAGTTAAATTACTCCTAAAATAAATTAATTTCATTCGACAAATTCTAATCAGTTCGAGCTTCCTTATGACAACAGAATCATTACTGTAAAATAATCGACTTTCATCTTACAGAGTAAATTTTATTCACTATGGAAGTAGAATTTCCTGCCCTTTATAAAATCGGGCATCAATAACTAATAACACTGAATTATAAGGTTCATACCTGAAAATCAAAGCAACGACATTTTAAGATTATTCTTCAATATGTTAATTCCTTTGTTACAATCAATGAATATCTGATCAATTGAAGAGATACATTTCTTGATATCCCTCCTCCTGGGAGAGAAAATATACGTCTGTGCTTTCTTTAGAATGAAATGGCAAACTCACGGTATTATTTGTATTCTCATCAGTTGTAGGTATCAAGACGAGTCCAGTAATATGATATAAGTTTGATTATATTTCCACATTTATTTCATATATGGAGTCCGATTTCCAATTCATCCAGTTTTTCCTTGTTCAATCTGTTTCCATTCTCTATGAATACTTTATCTCCTAAATTCAATGGAACATGCTGTAGGCTCTCGGTGAAACATAATGAAATAGGATTCAAAAGAAAACACTCGCTAAAGTTTCACAATTTTTATAAAAGTTTAATACTTTATTGCAATTTCGGCTGTTATGCCATCATCAGAAGTATAATGTCACAAGAAATTTCAGTTCTATTTATACATATCTATATACAATATACAAGTCCCATGAGAGGGCGGAGCTATCACCTGAATGGTAGAAATGAACAAAAACAATACGGGGGCGGAGCTCTCAACTAGAGGTGTAAGATATTAAAATATCTAGAAGCGGAGTTTCCAAAAGCTCTAATTGTTCATTCATCAACTTTTCTTTATTTTTAACCGCATTCTTGATCTCATACGCTTCTAGATATGTTAACCTCTTACCCTTCTGTTCAAAATGTAGAATTTCCAGGTTATTTTTGCTACAGACATGATGATTATCTATCAAATGTTTGGCTACATTAGAGTCAGATTTATTGTTTCTAAAACTGCGCAAATGTTCATTAAATCTGATGTCATAATTACGTCCTGTTTGTCCTATATATACATAATCACAATCATGACATTTTATTCTATAAACACCTGATTTTGAGAACGGATTCTTACAAACAATCTTGTTATTCACTAAAAGATTCTTCAGAATATAGGAATTATGTAATCCTGGAACAATGTTCAATTTCTTGAGTCCAATAGTTAAAGTGGGGGTGATGTCTTTGATATATTTCATTTTCTTATAGATTTGATCTTTTATAGGTGAAACTTCTATAGAATTATTATAAAATTGTTTTTTGAGAATCCTTCTCTGTTTTTTTAGTTTACTAAGGGAAAAACAGAGAAGGATTTTCAAAAAATAATTTTATAATAATTCTATAGAAGTTTCACCCATAAAAGATCAAATCTATAAGAAAATGAAATATATCAAAGACATCACCCCCACTTTAACTATTGGACTCAAGAAATTGAACATTGTTCCAGGATTACATAATTCCTATATTCTGAAGAATCTTTTAGTGAATAACAAGATTGTTTGTAAGAATCCGTTCTCAAAATCAGGTGTTTATAGAATAAAATGTCATGATTGTGATTATGTATATATAGGACAAACAGGACGTAATTATGACATCAGATTTAATGAACATTTGCGCAGTTTTAGAGACAATAAATCTGACTCTAATGTAGCCAAACATTTGATAGATAATCATCATGTCTGTAGCAAAAATAACCTGGAAATTCTACATTTTGAACAGAAGGGTAAGAGGTTAACATATCTAGAAGCGTATGAGATCAAGAATGCGGTTAAAAACAAAGAAAAGTTGATGAATGAACAATTAGAGCTTTTGGAAACTCCGCTCCTAGATATTTTAATATCTTACACCTCTAGTTGAGAGCTCCGCCCCCGTATTGTTTTTGTTCATTTCTACCATTCACGTGATAGCTCCGCCCTCTCATGGGACTTGTATATTGTATATAGATATGTATAAATAGAACTGAAATTTCTTGTAACATTATACTTCTGATGATGGCATAACAGCCGAAATTGCAATAAAGTATCAAACTTTTATAAAAATTGTGAAACTTTAGCGAGTGTTTTCTTTTGAATCCTACTTTATCTCCTACGTTGAATTGATGGTATGCCCGGTTCTTCTCAAATACTCTTTTATTGTAGCTATGTGATTTTGTCGTATTTGCCAATTCTGTTTTTCTGTCTTGTATCCAGTCATTGTTTGATTTCTTCTCTTTTGGTTCGTTAGGTGGAAGGTTGACATCTGTCCCATATAAAAGATATTTTGGAGCAAATCTTGTGACAGAGTGTCTTGTTTCATTATATTTGTTTACGCATTCTTGAGCAATTGCTGCCCAGGATTTCTTTTGTCCAATCTCGTTCATTTTGCATCTAATTTTGTCACCAATGCTTGGTTCAATTCTTCATTTAACTCATTCGAAGAAGGTGCATTCACTGCAGTAAAAATGATTGGTATTGACTTGTTATCTAAAAACTGTTTGAATTCTTTCAAGTTTAATCCTTGATATTGGTCTGTGGGGAGCATAACGATATCGTCTCTTTTCGTTATGTTGATGAATTCTATGAAATCATTTGCATTCTGCGTTTTTGAGGTTAAAATAAATGCATACCTTGTATAATGGTCTACTAGCAGATGCATATATTCTTTCGTAGATCTTGAGCCTTCGAAGCCCCCAATTGTATCTATTGATATTATTTGGAATGGTTTCGTGGCAGGACCTAGATGCAATATTAGGCCAAATTTTTTGTTCTCTCTTGATTTATCTTTTATACAAATCTCACAATTTTTACAGATGTCTTTTATATTTTTTGTCATTTTTTTTGCTGTAGGTATATATCAAACTAATATCCATTTGCATTTGTCGAACACCAATATGACACATATTTTTGTGAATATTTGTTATAAGTTTCAAACTGCGATCTTCTGATAAGATAATCTTTTCGGTTTTTCTAGTGTTTTTGTTGAAGAATATTGTTTTTGGATGATAATTTTGTTTCATTACTGTGCATATCCTCATTATTTATACTACATTTTTATTTTCAACAGTCGTTAGACCATTCGTTCTTGCAACACCATAAATAGTCACCAATTTAGCTCGATTTAGCCCGTTCTTTTTGTTTTTCTGTTCAATTAAATTAGAATTGATTAGAGAGACATTCGAATCAGAATCGTATATTCCATTTATCTTTAATGAAACATTTATTGTCAATTCAACTTCTATTAATGGTGTTGCTAATAGTTTTTCCAATTATCTTTATTTATTTCAGCCTCGATTACTGAGTTATTTGTTTATTTCTTATAATTTCTCAGTGCCTTATCATTTTCTGTTGTTTTGAACCAACATCATGCTATTCAATTTCTTACAGATCTTGCATGGTTTATGGTCTTCATTATTATTATTGTTCTTATATGTTCTTTTTTGCTGCATAAGATTCTTTTTATCAATTTGATGCTCATATTTGTTGATTTCGTTGAATAAGTGTGACGAAGCTAGTGCCTACCGTTCGTCCCTAAGAAAGGTTAATTCTCAGAAACCCGAACATTCATAGCATTACTGTTAGACATTTCTAGTGCTTGCGCCGTGAACATAACCTACAAGCAATAGTGAATTGAAATATTTTGTGAAAGAAGATAAACTTACTTACGTAATACCATTTACTGAGTTGAACAGTGTGAATTGAGTGTAAGACTAACTATCAATACCATAATTAGGTGTTTGAATAAGTTAAAGTTATAATTGTTGGACATCTGTCAGATTTGACCGATAAAAGCGCCATTGCGCAGAAATGTGTGCAACTAAGATTGCGGCGATACGAATATGTTTCAACTTTGTGATAAGAGATGGCGCTTTCAACACTTAATCGTTCTACTGTCACAAAGGCACGATGGATTTAATAGGATAGGCTTGCATTTCAAATGTAATCCAAGAGTTGCTGAGTACTTTAAGTATGCACTCTCAATTTTTCTGAGTAGGTGGGTTCAGATAATGGAAGCATCTTCTTAGTGGAGCGCTACGCTATCTAATTCCAATAAGACAATTGAATTTAAATTAGATTTTCAGATTCAATTCATTTCTTCTAAATGTGGACTGGTTGGTAGCATTGTTGGTTTTAAATCAGCACCTTCTTCGCAAAGCGCTTGTTCAACAATGAAATCACCCAAGGCCTAGACAATTGAATTCAAACTAGATTTTTCAGATTTATTTTATTTCTGGTAAATGTGCACTGGTTGGTGGCATAGTTGGATTTGAATTTGCACCTTCTTCGCGAAGCGCTTGTTCAACAATGAAATCCCCCAAGGCCTATTATAGGTTGATCTATTCATCTTCTAAATTATTTTTGAGAAGTTCTAGATTCTTTTTAAAAAAACGCCATCTCTCTTAAAACATGACAAAAGCGACAAAATTGGTTTAGAACATGCTTTTTCATACAAATTTCAAATTGATTTTCATTATGTTGATCACACGATCCAGCTTCAATTTCAGCATTATTGAACTCCAAATATACATACTTATCAAACCCCTTGACGGCATGAATAACAAAATGAGGTACTGAAATCTTCGACTATCTGACGGTCTAAGAGTACAAGGGAATATTATGAAACCGACAAAATTTACATATCGAGATTTTGAGCATTCCTGAATACATTTTGACTATTTTTGGCTTGATGTCGGTACGTATGTGCGTATGTATGTGTGTATGTGCATAGCTCGCCATTTCCCAGAATTCGTCAAACGTATATTGCTGTAATTTTGTATGAAAGACTGGTATAAGATCTAGAATCTTGATGTGCACCTTGCATTATGGTTGCAATCGTCTGTACTGATACATGATACTTTTTTCGATTTTCCGCATTAATCTACTGAGTAGTCATCTCCAGAACCAGGAGAACTATTTAAATTTGGGATTCAAAATATGGTTCATAACGTAGATAAATGGTTCAACGAATTTGTAGTATAAATAAAATGAATTAAAATTAATTTGTGGAAGAAGTGTGCCCATAGCTCAATATGTAACTTCAAAAAAAATCTCAATATTTTTTGATTATTTAAAGAATTTTCTCAAAGTTATTGAGCTATACACTCCCATTTTCTACAAATTTATTTCTTTTCTATTTCATTTGAAGTAGAAATTCGATTAACTATTTATATACGGTTATTTGCCGTTTGAAAAAGTAGAATAATAATAATTTATATACAGAACTTTTTACCCAATAAAACATATTTAATGAATACAAATCTTCTAAATCTGATGAAATTTAGCACCTACATCCTGATGACCTTGAGCGACGTCTAGAATTTTGGAATTCACCGATAATTGAAGATCTAGATTCTCTAAAATCAATAATTTGGACGGATGGACCCAATTTTTCAATTAATGGCCTGTGTAACACAAGAAACACTCACTACTGGAGTAGAGAAAATCCTGTTACAGTACGAGAATGCGGTTTTTAGCAAAAATTAAGTATTTATGTATGGTGTGCTATTTTGAACGATAAGACATATGTACACATGTACGAAGGTACATTGACAGATGACAGATATTATCAACGAATACGCTTGACATGATCAGTGGCGTTTGGTGACAGGGTCGGTATGGGCAGTAGCAAGTAATAGAGGTAAATCTAAAGGTTAAATTGCTCCCATTACAATCTGTCTGAGATAAAGAATTATAACCATTGTTCTGCGTTTTCTTCCACGTCCCAATTTACTGTCCTAGTCCTGCTCTTTTTTATTCAAGTCTCGATATTTTGAAGAACCTGTATAGCAACATCATATATAGGTGTATATATATGATATTGTTATTTTTTAAAGGTAATACTACGATAGATTACACAGGTCAACACAGAAAAAATTCCAGACTTATGATATTCATAATGGCATTAGTTTTTTTCAAGCAGCTCTTGATTTTATATAACACACAGGCTATGAATTCTTACAGTCACTATAGAATGATATCCATTCCACATGCTGTAGAGTGCGGGATAGAGATCATTCCGCACGCTTTGAAGTTCCTAGTAGAGCCGCATGGCATCGCGGAAAGACTGTTCTATTGCTGTCATGATTTCATTCCTTTTAGATTTTCCTATCATTCCTTCCCAAAAACATATCAATATGAGTAATTTTATTAGAGTTTGATGAATTGGAATGAAATCAATGAAGCAAATTCTTCCTCATAAAACTGCATATTGTGGTTATAAATATTTCCGCGAACACCCTTGACTGTAGAAAAAATAGCATCCGTCACTCGTGCGAATTGATCATTCCATGCTCATGTAAATTCTGCTACTCGACTTCGTCTCGTGGCTGAATTATTCGCATTCGCATGGAATTATCTCCATTCTGCACTTGTATCGGAGTATACTATTATTGTTGATTGCTTAGTTTTTAGCACACCAGTAATTATATGTTCCACCAATCACGTGTAGTAAATGTGAGTTCTGATAAATTGGTTGCCAATTTCTAAATATGGTTAAATAATACTTACTTGCATAAATGATGACAAATTAGACAATTCGAGCACATTGAAATTGCTGGATCCAATCCATATGGAAAGTAAATTATTGTACTCGTTGAAAAAACAGCTCTTATACTCCTACTGTGAATGTAATTCAACTTTGAACGATCACAACTCCGGACCCAGTTAGCGAATTATCAAAATTATTTTGTTCGTAGTCATAATAATCTTTGAACCAATATATGACCCACTCAAGGAGTGATACATTTCCCAATCGAAGAAGCACATTTCCGAATACTTTTAAAATCAATTTAAAAAAATCTGACGTGAACATCACGTGACTTACATGTACATCATTGGATATATATATATATATATATATATATATATATATATATATATATATATATATATATATATATATATATATATATAATACGATGTTATTTTGTGTTTGATCATATATATCATTGGATATATATAATCAAACACAGAATCTCATCGTTCCATAGTTATTCGTTTTGGATTTACCCAAGAGATTCTAAAAATCTGACAAGTATAATGCGCTTTCAGCCAAGTTGGTTGATATGGAAACAGTAGGCCATTATTCTTGTACTACAATATTCCTAGATACAGATTCCCAAAATTCCACGACTACCAACAGATCTGATTTTATGCGCAAAATTAAAAAATGAATTACGACTGAAGTGCACTTTTGGTTCAGTCTATTGTTATGAAAATAGTAGGCAATCATTCAGATGCTACAGCAGACTGAAATACCAAATTTCAATATCCTACAACTGATTGTTTTGAATTTATGCGAAAAATTCTAAAAGACTATCAGGCAAAGTGCACTTCTGGCTGAGTGGATCTTTATAAAAATAGAATATGAGCACCTAGAAGGTATAATCGTCCTAAATACTGAATTCTAGCAATCCACGTTCAATCGTGTTGGATTTATGCGGAGTATTGGAAAAATGTCTCGAATAAAGTGCTCTTCCGGCTCAGTCGATAGCAATCATAATGCAAGGTGTACAACTAGATATTATAAAAGTACCTCATACAAAATTTGAATATTCTATGACTGATTGCTAAGAATTTATGCGGAAAATTCAAAAATTCTGTCATATAAAGTGCACTTACGGTTCAGCCGATTCTGACAAAAAAAGAAGATGATTATTCAGATGCTACAGCAATTTCAAATGCTGAATTCCAGTATTCTATGGCTGATCATTCTGAATTTATGCGGAAAATTGAAAAAAAGTTTGATGTAAAGTGCATTTCCGGCTTAGCCGATCACAATCATAATGCAAGATTTACAATAAAATATTATAGAAGTTCTTTATTCAAAATTTCAATATGCTATGGCGGATTATTCTAGATTTATGGGAAAAATTCAAAAAAAAATTGAGGTAAAGTGCACTTCTGCCCTTGTCGATTCCTACAGAAATAGCAGATAACCATTCATTCTGGATTAATTAGAAAAATTCGGAAAAAATTCCAAGTAAAGTGCACTTCCGGTACAGACGATAGGAACCATAATGCGAGGTGCACAACTAGACCCTACACCAGTCTCAAATACAAAATCATACGTCCAACCAGTTTTGAGATCTGCGAGTTACGCACGCACGCACACACGAACATACGTACCGACATTAAGTCAAAAATAGTCAAAATGGATTCAGGGATGCTCAAAACGGATATATCCAGCAAGATCTCGATATGTTAATTTTGTCGGTTTCACAATACTTCCTTGTACTATGTACAAGTAAGTAAAAATGAGATCCATCAATAATTTTTCAAGACATTCCATTGATTTTTGAGCAGAGAAATATGCCAAATATTTCAACAATCCCCCAGGCTCTCCCAAACAAAGGATTTCGATTGTTTAAAATGCGTATAAGAATTTGAGTGCCCTTTTATCATTGAGTTTTGAAGTATCCAAGAGCTCTAATTTCGGCTCAGCATAAATTGCGATTTTTTCGCACGATTTTTTTGCACAGTTCAGATTGCAATATTATTGTGCAGAAACTGAAGTACTGATTCTATTACAATTTGGTGCGATGAGTTCTACATTGGAGATGTTTTTTAGATCAAATATGAAGGAATAAAGGTTTGTTTATAATGGATGTAAACCTAATCTGTTAACTCATGATGCAGGATGTATGATGTTATCTTCAACAGCTTAGTTTATAATCAAACATCATAATTTCAAGATCGTCTATCTCAACCATGCGAGAATAGGATCTAGAAAATGATTTTTGAATTCATTGACAGTCAAGTTTCCAATAATTCTATTGAAATATGAGACAACAATTACAGAGAAGAAGTTACTATAAAATGTATTATAATTTCATGTAATTTCTTACTTAGTATTCTTAATTCATCAGCTATGTATTCTCACGTATCTTCATTACATATTTTATTCTTATAGTTCACGTTACATTCGTCATTCATATGAATGCGCAAATTTTTCAACGACTTAAATTAACTTTATACCAAAATCACTTTTCGAACAGCAGTACAAATTTTGTGATGTGAAGACAAAATGTCAAATATGTCTGCTGAAATATAAAAATAAATGCAAGGCATGGACGTGATGCAATGCTTGCTCGCTATTGGTTGGGAATAAGCTGTATGATGTTGAACTTCAAAATTGGAGAACTTTATGTTTACAACATGAGTTAACATCATAATTCGTGTTATTATGAACGTCAACGTGGAAGAAAGTATAGTTTAATTTTGAAGACAACTAGATCAATCATCCGTTACATCCAGTATAAACCAGCCTTAAGTTGTAGTATCAGTAGTTAAGAAAATTTTTTAAAGTTTTCTTTACATTTTTGTATTGATATTAACTATTTTTGCCACTAAACCGTGATTTTTGATTCTAGTCTGCAAAATATCACTTTTGCATTCAAAGATGCAAAAGAATTTTGCAATTGTATATCAAATAACGGTTATGGAGACCATGTCTCAAAATTATTAAAAATGTGAGAAGAAAATTTTGACATCTCGAATCAATCAATTTGAGTTATAATGTTGCTATGATACCAATAATCAGTGAGATGCAAAATATTCCGCATCCTGCAATAAAATAAACTGTATTAGTATCATAGCAACATTAAATGTCTTCTATTCTCCAATGCAAAATACCTGCTTTTGATCCGCAAGTAGCTACATCATATGTAAGATCTTATTACATAGCTTTTTCTATTTCTCAATTTTTCTCTTAAATCAATAGTAACTGAAGTATATAGAAGAACAGTAGGGAATAATTGAATCTCTTGAAAACTTTTCATTTTTTTTTTCAATAAAATGTTATGCTCACGTTTTTGAACTCTCGCGTAGTGAAATTATTATTTTAAGTGATGTTCTGGAACTATCAATATGAACATTACAATTATATGCGATTTACTCAAACATTCCAGATTCTGCCTTCTAACTTACTTGAACTAAGTACAAGAAAGTATTGTGAAACCGACAAATTCACCTATCGAGTTCATGCGTGCGTAACTCGCAAATCTCAAACCTGCTTGAACGTATAATGTTAAAATTTTGTATTTAAGACTGATATAGGGTTTAGTTGTGCACCTTGCATCATGGTTCCAATCGTCTGCACCGGAAGTGCACTTTACTTGAAACTTCTTTTGAATTTTTCTAATAAATCCAGAATGATCAACCGTGGGATGTTGGAATTCAGTATTTGAACTTGATGTTGTATTAGAATGGTTATCTGCTATTCTTGTATGAACCGGCCAAGCCAGAAGTGCACTGTACTTGAAACTTTTCTATTTTTTTTCCATAAATCTAGAACTATCAGCCATAGCATATTGAAATTTAGTGTTTGAACTTGTTGTAGCATCAGAATAGTTATCAACTATTTTTGTATCAATCAGCCAAGCCAAAAGTGCAGTTTATTAGTATAACAGACATTTAGAATTTGCGGTATGAAACAATCAGTTGAATTGAAATGATAAAGTACATAGGCAATGATAATCTGTTGGCAATTTTCTGATCTTGTTTGACATTTTACATGTCAAAATATTTTTCCCCAAATTTTATTTCGTAAGCACGACAAAAGCGACAGAATTGGATCAGAGCATGCTCCTTCATACAAATTTAAAATTAATTTTCATAATGTTGGTCACATAGAGACCAGCTTCAATTTCAGCATTATTGAACTTCCAATATACATACTTAGCAAACCTCTTGAAGACATTAAAAACAAAATGAAGCGCTGAAATCTACGACTATCTGACGGTCTCAAAGTACAAGAAAATATTGTGAAACCGACAAAATTCACATATCGAGATTTTGATGAATATATCATTTTTGAGCATCCCTGAATCCATTTTGACTCTTCTTGGCTTGATGTCGATACGTATGTATGTGTATATGTGCCTAACTCGCAAATCTCAGAGTTCGTCAAACGTATGATGCTGAAATTTTGTATAATAGACTGGTATAGGATCTAGGATCTTGATGTGCACCTCGCATTATGGTTGACTTCGTCTCTACTGGAAGTGCACTTTACCTGATACTTTTTCTGAGTTCTCCTCATAAATCTAGAATGATAAGCCGTAAGATACTGGAATTCAGTATTTGAAATTGCTGTAGCATCCAAATGATCATCTCCTATTTTCATCCCAATCGACTAAGCCGGAAGTGCACTTCATATTGCAGACTTTTCGTATTTTTCTCATAAATTTGAAATAATCAGTCGTAGAATATTGAGATTTCGTATCAGGGCGATTCTCTTGCAATCCCATACCATCTAAGGTCTTGCAAGTGTTGAGAAGAAAAGTAGGTGTGTTAGAGCGTTCTCGAGTAAGTAGTAAGCATTCGATATATGTCATTGCAGTGAGCAATGCTAACTATCTAACACGTATGTCTCAGCTCTCAAGAGTTTTGAACGTACCCCACAATTGGATTTTTCATGACGAAAACGGACGTTCTCGAAAGTCATAAATCTTTTGAAAGATAAAATGTCAATTATTTCTAGTGTTATACAAGAATCAGGAAATAATCTTGATCTTGTCTCAAAATTAAAAGACAAGAAGTATTTTCTATTTTCCAAGACAAGACAAAAAAGTATTATTATATTGATATCTTGACAATGAACTTTTTAAATCCGCATTTATCAATCCATTAATCCCCAAAAATCTATAAAAGAACTCTTTATTTATGAAAATATTTATTTCATGTGAGGACCAAGAAATAACTGTCATCTGTCACTTTAACAATGACAGCTGTCACTTTAACAATGACAGCTTTCACTTTGAAATATGCAATTAATTGATACTACACTCTAAATTTCTAAGAATGAATATTTTCTTATTCATATTGATAAAAATCTGCTATGTCCATCACAGTTCTTCCCCGACCATAAATTTCATGTCCAGTTTCATCGCTGAAGTTTCAGAAATTTAGAGTGTCACGTCAATCAATTGAGTATTTTGAAGTGACAATGACAGCTGTCGTTGTTAAAGTGACAGCAGTGACAGATGGCGGTTATTTTTTAGTCCTCACATAGAGTAAGTATTTTTGTGAATAAAGAGTTCTTTTGTAGATTTTTGGGGTTTTCAATTGATTGGAGTATACAGTTCCGACATTTGACCGCCGGAAGTGTAATTTGAAGATGGTAACGTGAGTTTCACTACTTAATTATTAATTTTTGATATCTACTAAGCTTATTTTCCCGAGAGCTTGAAATTGATACCAAACTAGACATCATGTAAATGACTTGTTATAGAAACAATTAATCATCGTTCAAATATCCTCTTCGACACTTCTGCTAGCATTATCTCCACAAGAGCTTTATTTTTATACCAAATACGATAGAGCAAAATTAATTATTTTGGAAAACAATTGACGAACGCTTGCATGTGATATCAAAGTATGAGTGATAATAATTCTCATTGTTTTTTTAGTTACGAAAAATATAACGAATTCCATAATAATTAAAATTTCGAAAATAACAAATGAATCACCGATAATTTAGAAAAATATTGCCAATGAGTGTTGTGCCAAATCATTTAAAGATTAGTTCTAGTTATTTCATATTTCATGAAAAATTCTACCGTTTATAAAATAAACGCAAGAACTAAAAAGCTCCATTATTAAGTTTAAATACCACTGGTTGAGAAAAGCTTTCAATGTACTTCAACTTAGATTTTTGATCAAATATATAAATATAAAATTTCCGTCGAAGATTCGGAGGCGTTTCTGGCGTTTTCAAGTTATTGTGCTTCCACACAGACCGACAGACCGACTTTTATCAAAATTATGTTTTCGGTTTCAGAAGGGTCTAAAACGTGAAGATTCGTCAGAATCTCGATCTGTCAAAAAATCACGATTTCAATACTTCCCCTATCGAATTATAAGTCGCGAAAGTAGAAATGCAATAAAAAAAAAATAAAAAATTTCCTCAATATCACAAATACCGTGAAAATCCTTAGTTTTCAAGTTATTTGCGAGAAATTGAATTTCCATTTTTCAAATTTCTCCAGTATTCCACGTGACAGTATCTTTAATATCACTTATATATATCCAAATCTCCATTGATTCAGAAAAACTTTGGAGCTCAAAGTGTACATACTATATACTGTTTTTGATTTTACAAATTTCATTTGCAATTGCGATAACATTTCCCGCAAACTCAAACTGGGGAAAATAGCTTGCACGATTTATTTTATTGTTTGATATTATATTCTGTTTTTCACATCTTAATCTTTAATTCCTTTTGTCTTATTATAATTGCTATAATTATAAGCAAGAATAATTTTTGAGAACAATGCTCTATTATCTAATTTGTATAAGTCCTAACCAAACTTCAAGTTACAAAGCTCTGTGAGATTTCAAAACGCCAAATAGTACCATAATTCCATCTCAATTCAAATATTTCTCCCTTGAATAAATAAAAATTTCTAATAGCACAATGCTATGACCGAATTTCTTGTTCAATGTTGAATTTTTAGTTTTGAAGCTAGGGATTTTCTGAATCTGAACTGCTTGCAGGTAGTGTCATAAACCCAAAGGCGGAGTTCTATTTAACTCTTAATTCTCTCACTTAGTGTCGCCATTCGCTATAGACAAACTTTAACGAAATATTCGAATTTTCACTAAAACTATTATGTAATTTACTCAAAATCTACACTACAATTTTTTTTCAAAAAAACAGTGTTTGAAGCTCACGAAATTCTATACACGGGCTCAAGTAGAAATTTAAAATTGATTCTTAGTATCGCGTAAAATTGGATTTGAAATACAGCAATTTGTTGTAACTTTTACAACAATTATTTAACAAATGGGTAATTGTATCAAAAAAGTAAGGTGAGATTTGTGTGTAAACACTCTATTTCTTTCAGAATGTTTTTGAATTAGGTTTCTGAGTGGTATGATAGAGAAGTAAATAACATAATGAAATGAGAGTCATGCATCACCAAGACACTCGCCTTGAGCACTTTTATAGCATCTAGTTGTACACCTTGCATTATGATTGTGATCGATCAAGCCAAGAGTGCAGTTTTCTCGAAACATTTTTACTTATCGAGATTTTGATGAAAATCCCTGAACTCATTTTGACTATTTTTGGCTAGATGTCGGTACGTATATAATTTCGAAATTTCGTATTTAAGACTAATATAGGGTCCAGCTGTGCACCTCGCATTATGGTTTCAATCGTCAGTACCAAAAGTGCACTTTACTGGGAACTTATTTCGAATTTCTCTGGTAAATTCAGAATGATCAACCGTAGGATGTTGAAATCCAAAAGATCATCTTCCAGTTTTGTACCAATCGGCTCAGCCGGAAGTGCACTTCATATGACAGACTTTTCGTATTTCTCTCATAAATTTAAAACAATCGGTCGTAGAATATTAGAATTCTGTATTAAGCATTTCTATAAAATCTAGTTGTACATATTGTATTCTGATTGCGATCGGCTGAACCGGAAGTGCAGTTTACGCGAAACATTTCTTGAATTTGCCGCATAAATACAGAACGATTGAACGTAGAATATTAGAATTCAGTATTCAAGACGATAGTACTGTCTTCTAGATGCTCATATCTTATTTTCATTGAGATCGACTGAGCCAGCAGTGCACTATACTTGACAATCTTTTGGAATTTTTCGCATAAATTCAGAACGATCATCTGTAGAATATTGAAACGTCGTATTTTAGTCTGCTGTAGCCTACTATTTTCATAACAATAATAATAATCGGAAGTGTACTTCAGTTAGTAATAATAATAATAATGTTTATTCACTTGATGCATAATACATATGTGGACGTCAGACAAAATAATTCACAGATTTTTTTCATCCTACAAATACTCATCTAATGTATAAAAACAATGTTGTAATGAAAATTGCTTAAGTTTTGTTTTAAAAACAGGTAAAGTTTTGCATAGCTTGATATTGTCAGGAGAATTTTTAGTACATGCGTATTTTGCAAAAGGTTTGTAGAGCTTGCACTTATTTCGTGTATCTCTGTCGTGAATGTCCCTATTCATTTTAAATTTATCTCTATTTTGGAATATATACACACTTAGTTCAAATATATAAAGAACAACCAGCGTCATGGTATTGAAATCTTGAAAAAGAGTTTTGCAGGATTGTTGACTGGAAACGCCAGCAATACATCTAATAATTCTTCCTTGAGAAATGAAAACTTTAGAGGCATGAGAGGAGCTTCCCCAAAAACGGATACCATACCGAAGTTTAGCTTCGATGGTTGCGTGGTAGAACATAAGTCTGTAATCGAAATTCAATAAACTTTTTGAATATCTTACTTGGAAGCAGAGTTTACTCATGCTTGCTGCTAATTGTTCGCAGTGATTTTTGACGTAAAGATTCTTATCTAACATAAAACCAAGAATTTTAGAACTATCTACACTTTGAATTGACTGATTATCAAAGTTTATTTCTAAACTACTGGTGTTTTTGTTATGGAAGCGTATGGTTGGAATTCATTTTTCAATTCTGCGTATAAATTCAAAACTGTGAGCTCTAGACTCTTGAAAATTAGTATTTAGGAATGTTGTAGCATGAGAATGATGACCCACTGTTTCCATAGCAACCGACTAGGCTAAAAGCGCATTTTATTTGACAGATTTTTAGAATTTTTTGAATAAATCAGAAACAATCAGCCGTGGAATGACGAGATTTTTTTGTTTGATTATATATCCAATGATGAACAAGTGAGTCACGTGATATCCACGTCTAATTTTTTTATTTTCCGCATAAATCCAAAACGATTAAACGTAGGATATCAGAATACAGTATTCAATATGATAGTACTGTCTAGATGCTCATATCCTATTTTGGGATCGACTGAGTCAAATGTGCACTATACTTGACGATCTCGGATTTTTGTGCATAAACTCAGGACTGCATAGTAAATGCAAAAAAATGAACTAATACTTTTAAAACATTTACTGTTTCTTATCAAGAAGCCTAGCATTCTATTCGAAGCAGAGATAATCTCATTGATATGATACACAAAACTTAAACCAGGATCAAAAAGAACGCCTAGATCCTTGAAAGTATAAGTACGCATCAATAATTGAATGTCAATTTTGTACTCGAAAGTAATTGACTGTATTCTACGAGTAAAAGTCATAACTTCGCATTTAGTAATATTAAGGAACAGATTATTTGTAGTACACCACTCGAACATATTATCTATATCACGTTGTAACAAAAGACAATCCTGAACATTATTGATTCGTTTGAATATTTTGACATCATCTGCATAAAGTAAAACATTGCAGTCTAAATTATTGGTGATATCATTGATGAATAGAAGAAACAGCAATGGTCCGAGATTGGAACCTTGTGGTACTCCAGATTTAGCTGTATAAAGTGTAGATATGTAACCATTATATGAAACATATTGGAAGCGATTGGTAAGATACGAATTGAGCAAATTAGTTATACTGTTATTGAAGCCAAAGCTCTGAAGCTTATTCAATAAGATACCATGATCAATTTTATCAAAAGCTTTAGAAAAATTCGTGAAAATAACGTCAACTTGGCATTTAGAATCTAAGGCCTCAGCTATATATTGGGAGAAAATACAAAGATTCGTTGCTGTTGAACGATGCGGATAAAATCCATGTTGAAATTCAGTAATAGAATGTTTGACCTGCAAAAATATTTGTTCATAAATGATGATCTCAAACAGCTTCGCAAAATTGCATAAAATTGCGATAGGTCTATAATTATGAACATCAGCTGGGTCACCAGATTTAAGAACAGGACAAACTTTCGAATATTTCCATATATCAGAAAATGACTTAGTCGATAGACAAAAGTTGAAAATGTATAACAATGGCGTTAAAAAAGCGTTCATACAATCTCTGACCACAAAACTAGGTATTTTATCGTAGCCAGTAGTCATGGAATTTTTAAGTTTGAGAGCTGATTTAATAATACATTCTTCGGTGAATATAATATTAACATCACATGAATAAAGGCAGGTATCATTCGCATATGTTGGAGAGCTAGGTGACCAAGTCGAAGAATCTGTATAGACACTTCTGAAGTAGTTTTTGAATAACTCTAATATTAACTGCGGACTGTCACATGTTCCCTCATCAGATTTCATGACGCCAGGTATTCTAGTAATACATTTTTTGCTGCGAATATAAGACCAAAACCGTTTTGGATCGCTCGATAAATTATTCTCAATATTACAAACATAGCTTCTAAACGAACTTCTAATTTGCTTCTTTAAAGTAGATCGCAATGATTTGTATTTTTCCAAGAAAGTAATATGCTTTGATTTTTTCCATTTCACATATAGCTTATTCTTCTGTTTTAGATTAGATATAATTCCACGAGTAAACCACGGAGGCCATCTCTTCCTGTTATTTTTATACAATGGCACATGATCGTCTATAATCGAATATAACATTTGGTAGAAAATTGAACAAGCTTCATCTACATTGGAAGCTAGATGGATACGCGACCAATCGCATTCCAAAAAAGCTTCATATAATGATGGAAAATCTGCTTTTCTGAAATTGTAAGATCTAGGAATAAAGTTTGTTGCAAAATTATGTACATAAATTTCATCAAGATCTAAAACAATATTTAGTGGAGGATGATAAGGATCCACTTTGACCATTGGAGTGTCATCAATTGCGACTTCACAAGTAATGTCAGTGAAAACAAGATCTAATAGACGATTATTAACATTTCGAATATTATTGCATTGTTTGAAGTTACAGAAAGCTACAAAATTGCAGAGAACATTCAATAATGAATCAGTAGTGTCAAATTGATCAATATAATTTGGAATGTTAAAATCGCCCATTAATAAAACAGTTGTCTTATGTGCACAAAATTGTTCAATATAATTAGTGAAAAGTTCCAGATCAGTATTATCTGGAGTTCGTGGAAAATAAACTATAATAACAATCAAGGTACAATTAGTTAGAGCACATTTACAAATAATCATATCAAGATAGGGCAGAGAAGACAATAAATCGCTACAAGAAATGAATTCAACTTGATATTTATTTTTAAAAGCGAGTAGAACACCGCCACCGCGCGTAACTTGTAATGTATCGAAATTTCTGTCGTTACGGAATACAGTGTAGGAGTCAGGTGGAAAGAGCTCAGAGCTAGAAATATCATCATGAAGCCATGTTTCAGTAAGTCCGATAATATCAAATTCACAGTCCGACGTAGCAATATAAAATTCTTCAATTTTGTTCTTGATACTCCGAACGTTCTGGTAGTAACAGAAGACACTCGCTAGGCAGCAATCTTCACTGTTCCCATCTTTCCTTCTAAAAAATCCTCGGAACTATTTCCATTACCTTTATTTTTTGGGAGCCAGAATCTTCGTACAGCAAGTCTTTCCGGCCATATATCCGGACGTTGATATTCATCACGAAGGGAATAGGATACTCCCAATTTGAACGAACTATAATTACCATTGTGCAGGATTTTCTCACAGACACAATCATTGTTGAGATTTAGCAGCTTAAGATGATTGAGAATATCATCTTTCGTAGCATTTTTATCAGCAACTCTGCTGATATGAAGCCAAACTTTGCGAGGTGCACCCACTAAATTGCTCCCAGTGCAGCTCTGTGCCGTGCTCAGAGTGAAAGAGTGTGTGCGTTTAGTCTGTGGCGCTGATGGTTGAGCAGGCGCATGTGTCTTACTAAATTACTATTTCATTCTTCAAACATATGCAACATAGCTCATATATTTACATGGAAGAATGTGAGTTAGTATAGAAGAAGAATAATTGATTTCATCATGTATGATGGAAGATAGAGAAGTATAGTCGTTGATACAAGATGAGCGTAGTGTGGATGTACGTATGATCGGTTTTTGGTTGTATCCCGATTACGGCTAAATAAATTTTGGCAAATGAGGAGAGGACCAGAAAAGATGCTCCGCGTGGAATACAATTCACTTTCAAATCATGATATTAGCAAATCTTGAAAAATAAGACGAGTCTCTGTCAGAGTGTAAGTCTAAATTTGATTCTAATATAAATGATGTTTGGGCGATATTCAAGAAAGCTGTTCTTCAATGAACAAAAGATGCTTGTAGCAAATGTGGATTAGGCTGCTGACCGATGAGTACATAGGGCAGTGAGAAAATGAAAGAAGCGAATGCAGAAAAAAGAAAGCGTACTTCAAGTTTCTAAGTGCCTAAAGATTTGTCTGGTAGTATACGTGATGGATGATTGATGGAATAAAACAGATTGAATGAATGTCTTGAGAGGGTAGTTAAAGAAAGTAAGATGTGTTTTGATGAATCGGTAAGTGGAAAGCTGACGAATGGTACGAACATGGAAATGTATTGGTTGAGTGCCAGAAAATGTGACAGTGAAAATTTCAAAGAAGTGAAAGTTATCAGAAATGAGACCTTTGAATTGCTGTGGGAAGAGTCTGATGAAGAGTAAAAATGTTGGGAATATTTTAGGAGCTCATTTGGCAGCATATTAATTGTAATGCTCGGATAACATATGTAGCTGGAAATTTCTTGGATATAGATTAAGCTGACTGTGAAATTGATGAGTGATGTTAGATGTGAGTTGATGCGTTCAAAGAATGGAAAAACTTCCAGGCTGGATGACTGATTATGGAAATGTTGAAGTATAAGGGTGAAATGAGTGAATTGTTAGTTTACTTGTTTAGATTCTTTTCAAAACGTTGTATGGCTTCTGATGATAAAAAAAAGGCTATCATTTGTCCTTTATTCGAAGGCAAGAGCAGTTCGGGTGAATAATCGAGTCTTAAAGCAATTAGTTTGCTAAGTGGAATTTAATGATTGTTAGGATCATTTTCACTTCTAAAGTTTGAGTCTTATGAATTTCAATTTTTATTGTTCTACTGCAAGGAGGGCTTCTGCGCAGAGATCGACTATTCTCTTCTCGTTTGATTCTTGGAAAGTCATTTGAGAATAATAAAAAAGTGTTCTGTGGTTTTTTCAATCTAAGAGAAATGTATGTTATTGTTCTTCGGGATAAATTGTGACATGTGCTTATTTAGAACGATATAAATAGTAATTTATTGGTGCGTTGTATGGATGAAGTGCAACTGACGTTCGGGTGGATAGTAGATTTGGTGAATGATTGTTTAGTATTGATGTGCATCTTGTAGAAAGTGTTGAGCTCGCGTTAGGAAATGCAGATGATGTATTTGTTCCAGATAAGAGTGAAGGACCAATGACCAATATGCATTTAATATATGAATTTGGGAAAGGAATTAATTTTATCTCGATCATTGATGAATGTGAAATTTTGGTGTCTGTGGGAATGGATCGGTGACGGATTGCAATGTTTCAGTGAATGGCTTGAAATTGGAACCACACGATCAGTCTATGTATCTTGGTTATATAATATCGAACAATTGATGAGTTGACAAGGAGATTAAAAGAAAATTATCTTGATTGCTCTGGGGAAATTTGCATGGAATGTATCTGTTTCGAAAGATGCAAAATTGAGTTCCAATTGAACTACAGTGTCCTAATACTTGCATTGATGTATGGCAGTGAATGCTATTCGTGACTGCGAAGATATGATCGGAGAGTAGCTGATTTGGTAATGTTATTTTGAAGAGGAATTAAGGAATATACTTGACGACATCAAATTCAGAATAGATTGGAATATGGAGAATGTATTGATGATAAAATGTGATAGAAAGTGGAGGAATGAGTCAGTTACGTTGGTTCAGACATGCATGAAGAGTGTCGAATGAGCTTGGGTGTATGGACCTTGATTTGATCACAAGCTTGTACGAATTTGACTTATCATGCGATTGGCTTGTACAAGCCCTAAGAAAAAAAAGGTGATTTACAAACAAGTCTGCACTCTCTCTTTCTGAGAGCTCATATGTCAACATCAACAAATTACTGTTGTTTGTCGAGGTGCAGTAACGTATAGCTACATAGGACAAAGTTCTATGACTCGGGTCGGATCAAAAATTCAAGTTTTATTGACCAGGTCTGGTTAGATCGGGCTGGACCGTGAAATATTGGTGCCGCACTAGGCCTGGTCTTAGTTTCTTACACCATATATTGGGCTGAACCAGAAGAACCTTCAAATTATAATAGGCTTGAATAAACCAGATCTGAGAATGGTCTGGCTGGGGGGCTAAGCTTGAAAATTCAGGCTCGTGCAGACGTTCACTTTAACATCTATATGCTATCTACTTCATCATCATCATCATCGCGTTCCAATTCAAAGAATTATTGCGAGACACTTAAGCGTCAAAATCCATTTTTTGATGTGGGAAACTTCTCTTTTGCTTCATAAATTTCAATGTTTTTTTGCGTTGGTTGTCATTTCTTCCCATAGTTTCCAGTTTTTACAATTGGTTGTCCATTCCTTAATATTCATTGCTCTCATGTCTTCTTTTGTTTCTTCCAGTCATTTCTTCTGGGGTCTTCCTCTGTTTATGAGTCCTTATGGTATCCAGACAGTTATTTCTTTGAATAATTCCGCGGGTTTTCTTCTCATCAAGTTTCTTTTATCTCTACGTTCGTTCTCAATCTTTTCTCTCCATCTATCGTTTAGTTAAGTCTGGGTATAGTTCTCTTTGATTCTCTTACGATTTTTTCAACATCTCCTTCTTCTTTTTCATTTATTATTATTATTTCCATGGCGTACGTGACGACTGGTCCTATTAGTGTGTTGCAAATATGTATCTTCGTTTTCTTGCCTAATTTTGTACTTTTTAGTAGGGTTCTGTTGCCCCCATAAGCTTGATTTCCTTTTTGAATTTGCTCTGTTATTCTTCCTCTGTTGTTCTTTCCTATTGATGCTCCTAGGTAGTTGAATCCAGATACAGATTCAAATGTGTGTGTATTTGTTGTTAAATGTATGCTTGTGTTTCCTTGTTTTGTTGAAATCATATACTTTGTTTCGTTTCATTTCATCATGGGACCTGTTTCTCTTGCTGCGTTATCAATTTCCCCTATAGACTCAATTGAAAGTTTTTTGTGTCTGCTGCTATGTGTTCTTGTTTTTGAATTCTGCGTGACGTACTATCCATTTTAGAACTGAATTGAACAGCGTAGATAATAATAGGTCTTCTTGTTTCACTCCCCTTTTTATTTCAAATTTCTTGATTGCAATTTTTTGGAATCTTACTTTTGCTTCTGTATTTTGAGGGCTCATATTTTCTAATTCTCTAAGTTTTTTGAGTACTTTTGGTCCTTCCAATATTTCTTTCATTTTGATTCTGCTTATCGAATCAAAAGCACCTTCGAAGTCTATGGAGACAATGTGCAGGTCTATATTGAATTCTCGGGTTAAACTTACTAAATCCAAATATCTATTATAAGAGAGTGAGTTTGACGGTGAAGCTCATTCCCTCCATGTCTTATTAATTCTGCCACAATTTGGTCCTCTCCAGCCTACAGCTGCTTTTGTGTTTTTAAGTCTATTCATTTCTATTTTTACGTCTTTTGCAGATAGAGGTTCAGAATTATCTGTATCGTTTGGCTTTCTTTTAGTTCGTAAATACTCTCTGGGATGTTCTCTGTCTCTGTCACCTATCGAATGGTTGTTCGTGTCAATTTGGTCTCTTTTCAATATTTTTTCGTGATAATCCACCCATATTATCCCTATTTGTCTAGGATCGTATTGCGTTTTACCATCGGCATTTTTGAAATTCTCTAAGAATAAGTCTTGATTCATTACTTATCGCTTTATACTGACTGTAAAACTGTTCTAGATTTCAATTCTGTTTGTTTCTGTCTATTTGTTCTAGTTTTTGGTAGAACCATTGATTTTTCCTACTTTTGTAAATTGTGTTCGCTCTGTTTTCTGCTACTGAGTATTCATTCTTTAATCGTTCTGTTTCAGTATTTAGCCATCTTGATCTCGCAGCGTTCTTGTTTTGCCTTGTAAAGTCGCAGTACTGGTCAAACTACTCCTTATTAGGTACTTTGGATTGCTGTCTTCCTGAGATTTTGTAACTTTTTTGTGTTATATGTTTTTTCATTTCCTTCCATTCTGCTTCATTGCTGTTTGGCTCGGTAATTTGTTCTTGTAATTCTTCTATTAGTCGTTTTTCAAATATCTCTTGTATTTCTGTGTCTTTTCATGGGCCTGTATTCCAATTCTCTCTCTTCACTAGAGCTATGTAATATTTTTTTGTCATTCGAACTTTTCTTCAAACCACTAATTACCAAGTTGTTTTCAATTTTTTTTTTCAATATCTCCTCTATTTTGATTTCTCTATCCTGTCTCATGTTCTGAAATCTTTTTTTTCTCTGTTGCATTCTTCTATCTTCTTCTGAAAATCGTTCTCAATCTGCTGTAATCTGTTCTCATTCATTTCTGATCTCAAATTTTGTAGCTCTTGTTTTATTCTTTTGATATCCTCTCTTATTTCCTTTTTGATCTTACTACTATCTTTCGCATATCTTTTCCATGATTTTCGAACATTTTTCCGAATTCATACATGTTTTCGCCCTCTTTTTTTTTGCTTCGAGCTTTGTTTCGTTCTTAGAAGATGTTCTTGGTGTAAGTTTGCGTTTTTATGAGGCTCTTTTTTCGTCTGGCGGGGTGACGTTGTTATCTCTAAGTCTTTTTTGTCCTATTTCTCCTGTTTATTCGTTATTGTTGCTCATCTGGATGTTCTCTAAATATTTGGTTTCTTTCTTTGTGATTATAATAATATATATAAATATGATTTCATTTTTATCTCATTTCTATTATTATTGAATTTATCTATCATTATTCGCTTTTTTTTGTTTCCTCTATATCTTATTTAATTTTTATTACTATATATTATGATTTCTCGTTCCTATGAGTTTTCGAGCACAAATTTTAGATCGTATGTTTTAGACCCATGCAGTTAGATCTCTAAACGCATTCTCCACCTACTTGCACAGTCATTTTAATTATTCGTTGGATTTGATTCGTTTTCGTTCATATTCATTTGGGATTATATGTATTAATAAACTGTGTTTCTGAGAATATATAGTAATAATATATGTATCAAGTTTTCTCATTTACTAATTTAATGTAAATTGATTCTGATTGATATCTGACTTTGACAGCCCAAGCATATGCTTCGCAGAAAGCCCCTTATATTTGCGTATTAACACTCTTATTTCTCTAATTTTCGGTATTCACACTCACATGAGATTTCAACATATCTATTAAAAACACTTTCCTATACTTATTAGCACTTGGGGCACAATAATTCTAGAAAATACTGGCGCGCCAAAACGAAGACCTCTTTGCACAGAGTCAACTTCACACTCTAAGCTTACTCAGAAGACTGAAATCTCTGGAAGATATTGGGATCCACAGCGAAATATTTCCAATTCTCTTGAAGTTATCCTATCTTACATTATGTCATAATTCTCTGAGGCTGCACTGTACCTTTTCCTATTTCCAAGGTGGCAGTAGGAAATTAAAAAAGGTAATGTTTCTTCACTATTTGGTAGCAAAAACTTAATGTACTTCCTATTGACACTAAATTTAAGTTATGGAATATCCTACCTTGAAAGTGAAGACCCAGGCTAGCTATTAATAAAGGCACCAGAAATATTGTACCTGAAAAATAGGAAATGGGCGCCACTCCCAGGAAATGATCAAAGGAGAAGAAGGTACTATTCTGGGAGACAATAGCGACAGCAAAAAAGAAATAAAGCATAGACGTCGAAATCAATTATAAATAAAATTATTATTAATTTCAAGCAAAGAATTCCAAAAATTATAATTCAAAAAATTTGTAACTTACGAAAATGATTGAAGCTATTATACAAAAAAATCTCACTGCAACAGCCAAAAGGGAACTGGAGAGCACGTCACAGACGTTCAAAATTACGTTACAAAAACTAGCTAAATATCCTCTTCAGGCGGAACTCAAGACTAGTATCGGCAGAGAAGATAGATGTCGAATTGGTAGCCACAAAAACAACGTCAGACAAGAACGTTCCCTGAATTAAGTAAAGTTGATCTTGCGTCTTATAGAGCTTTGATAAATACCCAACGGTCCTTGAAGGTGTTAAGGTTGGCCGTGCGCTTGGTCGTCAACTTCGGGAGATATTAATGTTCTTCTTAATTTCGTAGACGTGTTGATGTTTTTCTTAACTTGAAGTTGGTCAAAAACTAGTCTCAAGTGGCCACTGGTCCCTAAGATTCCTAGCAGTTTACACTGAAAACAAACAACCCAACCAGTATCCAATTCAACTGAAACAGGAGGTTCCTATTAAAAAAATTCGAGAGCTCTCTTCAAACGTGAAGCGTTAAACTTGAATGAATAAATTTAGATTCAAATAAAAAACGAATAAACTGTAAATTTAGTAAAAGTTAAATAAAATAATCAGTAAGTTATTTATTTGTCTGATTTGAAATAGTGCACTAAAAATTTGCAAAGTAAAAAAAACTACGCTGAGCATTAAAGAGAAGAAAAAACACAGAAAATACAAAGTCTAGCAGGACAAGAAAAAGGATTTATTAGCGACGAGTCGATAAATTTACGAACGTGGTTCGTTACTGAAAAATTGGATCAATCTTCACAAACTCGTAGGATTTTCCAGCTTAAAAACGGGAACTAAAGCCCACAACAAAATATTTTAAGCTTTGGAAACAAAAAAACTACAAAAACAACGTAAGAAACTGAACTACGAGTTGTTGAATGACAAATCCGCAACGCGTTGGATCCAAAATATAGTTAAATTATGTATTATCAACCACTTTCACTAATCATTCATACAGCACACATACTTAGGTGAGGAAAGGTAAAGGGAGGAACGAAGATAGCCACAAATCTCGTAGGTTTCATTACTTCGAGTGTAATATATAAAAAAAATCGCGTATCACCGAATCGATATCCGCCTGATCGCGTTTGGTAGTAAAAAAAAATTAAAACAGAAATACAAAAAAAAAAACCGGTAAATTACAAAAAAAGGAATGTCTACTCTTGTAGACGGAAAATTATGGTAAACTAGGGCAGGTAGCAACTAGACATGTGTACGAAACACTATCAATAGTAATAATTATCAAAACTAATCTGAATACAAAACATCAGAAATAGTTAAACGAATCTTCCCGAGGAAGGACAACAAACAATAATAACCTCCTAAAGAGGAAAAGACCAGCTCCTACGACCGGAACGGCTATTGCCGACGCTATTATAAAATTTAGAAAAAAAAATAAATTTAGAACAAAAATATCAATTTAGTATAAAAGTTTCAAGGTAGTAAAAAGGTGCTGAACACAAAAAACTAACAAATAATAAAGGATGAAAGAAATAAATTTGGAAAACAAAAGGTTAACCACGCGGGTCGCCTCAAACGAAATCACTAGAAAAATAATACTAAATTTGGAATACGTGAACAAAATAATAAACGAAATACTTACAAAATCATAACACTGATTTTAATTAAATAAAATAATCACCAAATTTAGAACAACAAGAAAAATCACAAGACTACTCAAAAACAAACGTCTGCAACAACAGCTCGGAAGCAAGAGAGCGAGGAAGAAGCAGACGCGTCGACTCCCCAAGAGAGCGCTTCAATCAAGTGTCGGACGAACGTACTATTTTACAAATTAGTGCGAATCTGCTACATAGATGGCGACATGTGTATGCAATGGGAAAACAATTGTACAAAAAAAAGACGTCAGACGAAATTTTGTAACAGCACTCGATTAGTTCTAATGGGCTTTGGGCTATAGAAAGAAAAAGCGATCGAGAGCATTCTTATATTTCCCTCTAGATCATTCCTCCAAAAGCTATTTGAGCGAGATAATTTTAAAGTGTCCCATCCGTAATAAAAAAATATTACGATTCCGGAAATTCATATGAACGAATCAGAAAATAGCTTTAAGTATCTTGGGTTAGATGTTAGATTATCCACAATACTTTAACGAGTAAAGAAAAAGAGAATTAAATATGGATCAAAAAAATATATGAGTCTAATGTCCAGATGCACCGCTATCACTTAACTTTAAGTACGGAATGATTACAATGGGAACAATTGTCTACACAATGGTAATCATAGATATTATTCTTTCCTTAAAGCTAAGTGACGGCGGTGCAACTGGCCATAAGATTTGCAGAATCAAATAGCAACAGTATACTTTGGTAGTATTGAAATTGAGATCAAATTGAACTGTGATTCGTTCTCAAAACTAATATTAAGTAGCATAGGTCCATATTCTCATCTCTTAAAATAGAGCTACTTCTTGAAAATTGATGCACTCTCTCTTACCATCTCATGTTGCATCATATAGCGCTATCTCCTTTTATTGAAATTTTTGCTGAAGTAGTGCCATTTGAAGAGGTGTGAATACGGACTATAGTTTCCTCAAATGCTAGGTTACTAGAAACTTACTATTACAAGAACATGCAAAATGACTTGGAGACAGCAATTTTCATTCCATCACTCAACATTGCAATTCTGGAAGCTTCGCCAAAATGACACCATAATCAGTCTTCAAACTTAAATTGATAAAACTTCCAGATACAAATCATGAATGATATTCCAAAATAATCTCCGTATCGATGATATACTAATGAAGGAATTTAACTTCATTGAATATCAGAAGCAATGTCAAACACACTCTATGAAGTTAGATTGATTCAATCAAAAAGATCTGATTACCTGATGCTTACATGTCTTTCACTTAGAATTAATAATATCTTGAGTTTTCCAAGCATCGATATCCGCCTGTTTGGAACAGTTGAAAGAGAATTTGATTCAAAATTTAATGATGTCTTGCAAGTCGTCTCCATTTCTACAAAAATATATGGATTTAAGTTGGATTTATGTATCAACAACAGAACAGGTTAGCTCCAGCGACCGTAGAAATTCAGCTTAGTTTAGACATAGATCTGACGTGTACATATTTGATCACGCCAAGTAAAATCTCATCCACAGGAAATACTTGTAAGATTTTGTTTTAGGTCCGCTCTACAAGATTTTATTACATATAAGTTTCTCATGAATTAATGATAAATCAAAAATAGTGCACGAATATTCTTGATTTCAAGAATCAGTTCAGTTTTCCTACAATCACTACACGTACGACAGAGAAAACGTTCAAATGGAACTGACATTGCAAGACTGCAAATGGAACTTACTCTGTAAAATCAAAATAAATATTGCTCCAAGTAGAGTCTATTATTAACGGCTATTACTAGCGCAATAAATTGCCTGGAATAAAATAAGCGAATATTAGCGGAGTCTTTTGTACAAATGTAGTCCATTTGTCTTTGAAAATATTCGAGAAACGTTTGCGAACTTTCGATTCTTGTGGATTTCCAGTTGTCAAAAATAGTCTAAAATTGGCGAATATATGTATACCTATTTCTTGTAATAATACTTATCACAAGTTTAATTTTCTTTCCAAATGAATATGAATAGGGTCCAATTCAAATTTGATGATCCATATTCAGAATACGAACCTAGAAGCAACTTCAGCTTGAACCTCTGCAAAGATGTAGTAGTGTTATGGTCGATTTCAATCAAAACTACCATCAAGGTTTACCGTCGCGCAATGCTGTGGAAGTAAAAGCAAGTTGTAGAAAGAACTGATATTGTCAATAATCCTTGGAACTACTTATCGGTTATTGAACCTACTCACCCCATTCGAATAATCGACGGAAATTGATAAGCCAATCAACCAGTTTACTAATTACTCGACTAAGTCGTGTTCACTCGATTAATGAGCTAAATGATCGCAATTGAACTGATGAATCTCAATTATTCCATTATCTGACCAATTGTTTTCAATCTGTTGGAAGATTATCTTACGATTTGTTACTAACAGATGAATCATAACTATCTATCTTATCCATTGATCACGAGTAATCCGTGAAATCATAGGTATTCCTATTCGATCGTGGAGCTTTACAGTTCAACTTAGATAATTACACGAATACACGATCAATAATCCAATGTCCAATATCTTTTCTTTGTTAGTTGAAGATCATGATTCATTTTAATTCAAAAACACTTCATGTTGAACGTCTATCAACTTCATCAAAATTTGAATAAATAGAATCACGACGCTTCGATAACTAGCAATCTACTATCGACATCAGATGGACTGTTAATACTGAGTAGCTCCTTAGAATACGAGCCTTATATCTAATGTTGTAGGAGTGATCAAGTGTGCAAAGTGTTTCTCATCCGTTACATCTCTGTTATTTGTTGTATCTGAAAAAGAACAAAAAAGGTTAGGGATTTGCGTCCTTATGACGATTCCTGAGACCACTGGGATGTATTTTCTGTATACTGTTCGTATTTCCACACTTAGCTGGCAAAATACATCCTACTTGCTTCTGAAGATGATGACAGCTCCCTTCAACTCCCATTTCTGATGATTCTGGCTCTTTTCAATTGGATGTTATCCTGCTGCTCTTGAGCATTTCCAGTAAGCCCAGACTTTGTGATTTCTCCTCTATGCGTTTATCGCAGATATCCCATGATTCTGGTCTCCACAATCGCGTACGTTCGCAACAATCGATTCAATTATTACACTTTACTATGCGTTCATTCGATCTAATCTTGAATACTGCTGAATTGGTTAGAGTCCATCTTATATGCGTGATATTGGGTTACTTGAATCTATTCGAAAGAGATTTTTACGATTCCTATATTCCAAAGTACACACACGGTATCCTATGGTGCATTAATTAGTGTATTTGATTCTGAGAAATCTTATACTTGTATAAATAACAATCCAATCATACATTTCCACTAGATTGCTGTCAGTCTTTTTGCTGATCCGGGCTTTCTGAGTCTTATTAATTTCAATGTGCTATCATCCAACATAAGAAACCTTGAATCACTCAAATATCCATATTCTTGAGCAAATATGTTACAAAATTCTCCTGTATGTATTCGTTCCATTCTAACATTCAAAATGATATTGATATCTTCAATATAACATTACCCAATCAAAGAAAAAATTAAATCTCTGGAAAAATGACCTCTGTATATAATCTAAACTTTATTTTGTTCATATAAATCCGTGAGCTGAACTCGATACTTCCTGTATTTATTATCGTAATTATTGTTCTTGTCTTGTTTTTGGGCCTTGGCATATTAGGATAATGCTTGGTTTTTCCAGTATATGCTTCTCCACATTCATAGTTGACTTGATAAATTCATGCCTTTTCGGAAAAATTTCTAGTTTCGTGGAAAACCGGATGCTTCTGATTCTGTATGCTGCTCACAATCTGGCTAAAATACTGTTTTTTTCACGATTCTTTGAATCTTGTATGAATATCTTTTAATGTAAGAAATGTATAATTTGCCTATCTTTCCTTCATGCTTGTCTGTCTGTGTCACCTTTACTGAATTATGTCTTTCTGTAACTTTTTTCTTGACTGTGTTGTCAGTGTACTCATTGTGTTCATCGTGGCAGTAATTTCTTTGATCTCATTCTTATAGTGGTCTCCTGTAGTGATTCTACTTTGTTTTTCAGATTGTAAGCTACTCCAATTCCAGTTATTTCCCTATGTTTGAATTGATAATCTCGACACCCATAGGGTACAAGAGGATTTCGACTATGTATGAATTGATAATTCAGATAACGTCCGATGTAAGTCAATTTGCGTTCTACAGACATGTATATTCGTTGTGTATTCTCTTCACAAGAACATCTAAGAACGTCGGACTCCTGTTCCCTTTCGTATTATGATAAATTTAATACAAGGTATCTGTGAGTTCAAATGTTACCAACCTTCCAATTCTCAGTTACTGTTGCTCCAAATGATGAATAGCTCATCTACGTATCGTACCCACATCTTTCGTTGTAGTCTAGCTATAAAAATGTTGTTGTCCTCAAAATGTTAAATGTAGCTGACGGCGATAAGTAATGATAAGAGGGATCCAATGAGTAGTTTTTCCATTTGGTACTAGATTTATTTTCTCGTACTTGGGAATAAGTAGTTCTCAAGCAGCATTCAAGTATATCCGTTATTACTGTAGTGCTTAGCTTAGTTCTATCACTTAATTCCGTATTCATCTCCATTCTAACAGTCACAATCTACAATGTTTCGTTGACCAGTATATTTGTGAACAAAATTGGGATTTTGTCTTTTTAAATTCCAATGAAAGTGATGAGATATCGACATGGAGTGTTTTCGAATCTTTGGGTATAGTATAGATAGTAGAAGTATTAGTAAATTACACAAGGAGCGTATAATGAGAACTTTTTTAGGAAATAATTTAGAACATAGTGCAATTGCGAGTGGTGTCATCATTCGACAGAAAAATAATCATTATTCGGAACTCAGATAAAATACTTTCTCTACAACATTTTTATGTTCAATAATTCAAAAGAGTCATTTCAGTAGATATCGTACAGGTAGTTACCCCAATTGAATCAAATAAAAGTTCACATGTCTTGGAGAATTCAAAATCTTATAGTCAGGCTATGCTATATTCGTATATTTATTACATACATACACTCGATTATAGATATGGACCTCCAATATCACGTACACTCACTTTATTGAAAGAACTGAACAGTCATATCATGTACGCTTGAATTATCACGAATATTGACCTCTTGATTGGGAGCACTAATATTACGTACGGTCACATCATAATAAACATTAAACATTCATACAACGTACGCTTATTCTATAATAGGTACTGACCATTTATCTCATAATACAGTAATAAATACGCAACACTAATGTTATCTTGGGAAGTCACTCTATCATGAATACTTGATACTCATAATACCTACTCTCATTTTATTGTGAATATTGATCACTTTCTCAAGACAAACATACACACTCAACTATTAATACAGAACACTACTATTACGTATGGTCACTTTATTATGGATACTGAACACTCATATTATTATGAATGTTGACCTTTTGATACAAACAATTACTTTATCATGAATACAGAGCACTGATATTATACGTACAGTTACTTTATTATACATACTTATATGGCTACTTTATCATGAATATTGATCATTGAATACAAATAGGCACTCAATCATTCATCATTAGTAATTGGCAGAAATATTACGTTAGCTATCTATATTACATTAAATATTGTTTATCTGATCATATAGCTAATCCAGTGCTCATCATCAACTATCATTGCAAGGGCACTCTTGAGTTCAACTGAAGCAAGCCCCGACCATGCAATAAGAAGATCTTGATTCACTCTATTCCCAGCATGAATGTTCATATATCAAAAATATCGAATGAGTTGTTGAGAGGACGTTATGATGTGAAGATAAACTACACCGACTATCTATAAATGATTAAAATTGAATTTGAGGGAAAAAATAATGCTTGGATCGGAGATGTTGGAACGAACGGCGGAGATGAACTGGACTTGCGGTCGCTGCTTAGAGGAAAATCTCAGGTGTCATCCCTCTTTCTCTTTTTTAGAAGGAGTTGAGAAAGGGTGCAGGAGATAAAAAACCATCCAGTTATAATTTCACAAGAACTAAAAATACAAAATTCAGACATAGAAAAGTAGAGAATTGGGGTCAAAATATTAGTATGAGAGAAATAGTATGAATAAAGAATGTACAGATTTAGCTACGATAGAATACAGTTCTATATACAAATTACAACTGAAATAATATATGTGTGTATGTGTGTTGATGATCAAATGAAATATATGTGTGTATGTGTGTTGATGATCAAATGAAATATATGTGTGTATGTGTGTTGATGATCACCACAGAGTAAAATTGTTTCATTCACGTCATAAGCTGTTATAATGGAACCGTGGATAACGTTGACTGTAAACATGTTCGACTAAACAGCAGATCGGAGTTAATTTACCATTATTGTCCCAAACACTGATGTGTAGTTGATCAGCTGGTCTCAGCCTATATATCACAATGATAAAATGATTACTAGTGGTCAACCGCATTTGATCATTATTTATCGATAAATTATAGATATGTAGGTGCTACTAGAGGGTTGTGTCCTCTTCAGCACACTTTTCCAGCTCTCCATATGGGTTCATATATCTACCATCGTGCAATTCTTCCGAATAACCTGAACTATAGAGACTGTCATAGTTTTACTATATTGCTGGGTCAGTAATTCTAGCACAAAAGTATTCAATTTTAAAAAAAAGCGATGAAGTCGAGCATACCACCATGTAGTATGGGTGCCTGGAAGTAGAATCACGAAAATTATCTCAATAAAAGCTATCAGTTTGTTTTGAACAGTGCAGTTTGTAATTTCGACCTGTTTTTTGCCTCCATATTGGGAACTATCAGCGTTATCGTAAAGTTAAGTTGATTTGTAGAGAGCCTCAAAACCTCAGAATGAAATTGAATTTTTTTCGATCGGAGCTATTTTCACGGAGAAAAATGTGATAAACTTCTGAAAAATAATTATTCTTGAAGAATCAATTCTCCTTCGCTACTTTAACATTTATAGCATTAGCTATACGGGGCAATTGATTAGTAAGCACAATAATTGAGCGAGAGAGAGATTTTGTTGAGCCCATAGTTTTTGCACGATTACAATAACAATATTGTGACATGTAATTCTACATAGGACTCTCCATCTCTCCCGGTTAACGTTATGTCAAGTTTTCGAATAAATTATTGAAGTATGAAACTCAAAGAACAAAATGCTTATTTCAGTTTTTCGCTCAAATAGCCATAGATAATCAAGAAACGCATTCAAACATTGCAGACAACTTCAATTTTGATTCGATGAAATACTTCGCGAAGTGACATATTTGCTTGTGCCGAAGGACCACAGATTCATCCATGGAACACATCCGAGTTCCTCCAATTAATCTCAGGAAGCTATAATCCTATATCAGAATTTCTTCACAACATATCTTCCAAGAGATTACGGTCGCATTCGATTTCCTCTATGAAGCCTCAGGTAGCTGAACTCCAAGCTCACTAGTAGAATGAGGCTTTGTCGAAGGCACTAAGGTCCGGTTCCACCAAAGTCAGTTGAGTTCATCTAGAGGTTATTTTGAATAAGTAACAATAGTATCAACAATACTTTTCGCATGAAATAACTTCTGATAAATTCAATTGGCTTTGGTGAAACTGGCCCTTAGATAGTAGTTTTGTTTCCAACTGGCGGTGTTTCGCACCAAAACTAACGAGCGGGCTTTGTCCGCTCTGGCCGAGCTCGACATGTGGAGTCTCGCGTAACTTGAAACAGTCGTTCTGTTTCACACCGGCAGTGTCTCGCACCAAAACAAACAGGCGGCCTTCGCCCTCTCTGACCGAGCTCGACGCGTGGAATCTTGCGTAGCTTGAAACAGTAATTTTGCTTCCAATCGACGGGTGCTTCGCACCAAAACGAACATGTGGGCTTTGCCCGCTCTGAGCGAGCTCGATGTGTGGAATCTAGCGTACGCTGGACATCTTCTATTGGGTCAAATGAAGTCTTCAATTTGTCCCTTATATTGGTTTGTTTTGAGAGCTATTGCTAACCATGATAACAGATGCAGAGGTGAGGGTGGAGGAACTCGACTATATGATCACCGTTTAATCTTTTGGTCAAAAATCATGACAGAAAACAGTGGAGCAATTCTAACGCGCCGTATTCATAATACCAGAAAATAATATAGATATGTTTATAAGTTCACTTTCTTCAATTTACTCACTCCCAACTTTGGATGTATTAGAATTAGACTATTAGAAGATAAATTAAACAAAGCATAATTTCATATGACACCTGTATTAAATTTCATTGAATATTACAATAAAACGATATTCATCTATAACTGATGTACAGAGGCCGCCGGTCTCAGAGTGTTGATCTTGAATATTCTGGAAGTAAAACATAACATAAGCAAACTACCTTGCTTAGTGGGGAATCACATCCACACACAGGATATATACTTAACATTATCAACATACAATCACACCATTTTAAGTTCAGGCAGGTAGACTAGGATAATAAGGTTAAAAGTTCGGACTTAGCGCCCCAGACGCTCTTGTGAATCCCAGATTCATACGCAAACCCCAGGCTTGCAGCAAGTCCCAGACTCGCCTCAGGTCCCAGACCTAGTAAGTACATTCGATCCTGGATCGAGTAACTTAGCATCTGTCACCAGTGGGTTGAATAAGGCATTCAGTGAAAGCCGGAGCAAACCGAAACTCAACCTCCCCACTCAGATGTAAGCGAACGTTGGACAACTGTACTAAGCAGTGCACCGTTGGTACCAGGCCGGTAACTGGTACATCGTTGGGTGCCTCGGCCCACACCATTACGGTGTTACGCGCCATTAGGATAAGAAAGGATATAAATCACATACCATACAACCACTTTCCAATACACACATGTGACTAACTCACCCTCAGCTCTTCAAGATTCACTTAGACACTATAACTTCGTTCTCATAAATGATAACACAAACTGAAGTAACAAATGGATGTCGGACCGTTCAAATAACCTACGTGTTGTGTAACTTGCTGAAATTGTTAAAAATGATATGATTATCAATCTTACGTAGAACCTATGAAAAATATCACTTACAGATGTTTAGATATCAGAAGATTGAACCACTTTGCGATCACCACCATCAACCAGTATATTGTATAATATTGTGGTCGTTGCAATATATTCGCCAGGAATTTCAATTGACTCCTAATATGAGCTGCAGACTATAATTTCATGTTATCAAACTTATTTGGAATAAATTCTTTCAGTGAGCTTTGATGTTGATTCAATACGACTAGGATTGAATTATCTACTTGGAGACTTCAGTTCTGGATTGGATTTTTTGTCTCTACATTCCAGCTATCGTATGCCAATTCTCAACAATTTTTCAAAATATTTTTTTTATATTTGCTCATATTCAACAGTTTCACGTTTTGACTCTTATTCCATCAATTCCAAAGTTGCAGAACTATATGGAGAGATAGTGCAGCTGCTGATAACATCAGCTTCTTCAGTTTCATATTTTTTTATGATTGAATCTAGAAATTCAAATGAAATATTTACATTGGGATACCGTACCATTTCCAATGAAAAGAACATATATGTGACATTAGTTTTAACTCTTTGCTTACTTCATGTCGAACTGGCACGTATAGCTCAGGATGGTTGTACTTCTTTGGCAAATAACAGCTTTCCTTTTTCTGGACTATTCTGCAATGTTCTCATTTTTGGTAGTTTCCCTCGATTAGTTAATTTTGAGGAAAAAAAAATGTGTGTGCACAGCATTGAATTTATATTTTTTCTATCTACTCTTAAGTTTGCCACATACTCTCATAGAATATGTTCTGCATGATAATAATGGAGTGATCAGTTGGTAGCCAATCTTTTCTCTTTACTTTTGCTGTTCATAATTTCTTTCTCATTGGATCCTTGGGGCAATTGTTCTTAGTGTATTCCCTTGCAAAACAATTTTTGCACAACACAACGGCGAATAAATCTTCTGTTCTATCAGTTGCCCAATATTCTACCAGAGAATATAGCAAATTTTTCACGAAATCTATTATTTTCAACATATTAATCATGTGATCTGGTAGTTTCCATGTGTTCTTATTGATATCTCTGTATCATGCAATCCAATTTCACTTTAAAAGTCACCGAATTGGAGGAAATAGGATATTCACTTGATATACGTATGAAATAGAATAAAATGAAAAAGTCATTTGGAATCCAAGAATAATTATACCAGCTATTTTGTTCATTTTTTGTCAAAAAAACGTTGAGAAACCGTTATTGCTTCGATGAGTATCTATTTATCTGAGCTCCTGCATGTTATCAATGATCTTTCAAACAAAGTTCGGACAATCCGATCGGGTAAAGGTCAAAACACCCAATATCGCACCGTACCTGATCCATCGTCAGTCGACCGAGTGTTGGCCATAACACGGTCGCAAAGTTGTACCATGTTACATAAATACGATGTTTCAAACATTACCGTATCACACCCGAGCGCACTCGCTTGACCGACACTCGGCCGACAGCGATTCAAAATTTGTACTTTTTAACGGTGACGGTGCAGTGTCGACAGAATGGCTTCTCTTCAGTTTTGTTAGACAATCAAAAGTATGTATAAGTCAGAGTACGATGGTGGAGATGAAAAGGTTGATTGAAGAAACTTTGCAGTCCTCTTCATTCAAACAAGTGATAAATATAAGAATTCTCCAAATCTCGTATTCTTCTCATACGCAAGTGCTATAAGTCTCACCTCACTATTACTAGAGAATATTAACATTGTCACTCCGACATAATGCTGAACAAACTGACGCCCCTAGGAAAATGGTATCAAAAATGGACAAGTTACGGACAAGTGTGATGTCAAGTTGAACGAGTCGCGATAGGACCAGCATTCGACCGACTAACGGATCGAGTACAGTGCGGTATGTGTATCTCGACCTTAATTCGTTGCAGAGTTGAAGCAATTTGTTTATCTTGATATGACTGTATTTACTCTAAAAAAATCTGACGTGAACATCACGTGACATACTTGTACATCATCGGATATATTAATATACTAAAACTTCATGTAAATAAATTTTTTATCAATTCGTATTCTTAGACTGATTTATGTAATACTTACACGGAAGGAAGTGGTAAGAGTGTTTCAATAAAAAACCATAAAATTATTAGTCACACTGCTCTTTAGATTCAAATCGCTACCGGTTTCGATCACTGAGTGATCATCTCCAGATTACCGAAGAGAAGAATAATATTACAGGACCTTTCTGTAATTTTATTGTTCTCTTGGTAGTCCAAGGATGATCACTCAGTCATCAAAACCGGTAACGAATTAACTCTAGAGCACAGTGTGATTGGAAATTTTATGGTTTTTAATCAAGAAGCCCTCAACACTTCCTATTATTCGTCACACTTGGATTATTCTATCCCCTTATTACTCACACAAAAATTAAATTAATAAAAAACGGAATAATTTGTTGTCAATAAAAAGACATTTGCAATCATGAAAACATGCACCCTAAAATCTAATTTCAATAGATGCTGATCTATATACAAATTTTCAAGAACTGTTCGTTGAAGTGCACTTTCGGTTTAGCCAATCGCAATCATTATGCGAGGTGTACAACAAGATGTTATTAAAATGTTTAATACGAAATTTCAATATTATACGACTGATTGTTTTGAATTTGTGCGATAAATTCGAAAAGACTTTTATATAAAGTGCAGTTCTGGTTCAGCCGATTAGTAAGAGAATTTCAAATACTGAATTTCAATATCTCACAGACAACCATTTCAGATTTATGCAAGAAATTCGAAAAATATATTCTAATGAAGCGCACGTCCGGTATAGACGATTGAAACCATCATACGAGGTACACAACTAGAACCTTGACGTACGTATCGACATCAAGCCAGAATAATCAAAATTGATTCAGATATGCTCAAAACGGATAATTCCATCAGAATCTTGAAATGTGAATTTTATCGATTTCATAATACTTAACTTTACTTTGTACAAGTAAATAAAAATTGATTTTATGGAAATGACACAAAGTTGTATGAAAAGTATTCTTTGCACAATTTGGCGTCTTCATATGTTTGCCGGCCCTCTATTTGAGGTGGTATGTTGATTTTACCAGCAAACTGTGGTTACTATGGTTATGCTGACTTACCGCCCATGGGCAAAGGCGGTAAGTAAGAAACTGTGAATTTTCCTGAAAAATTATTCATTTATTTATCTTCATTTGTAATTGAATATTCAGAATAAAATGTCAAACCTGACAGCTAACAGCGAATAAAGAATCATCAGTAGTAATTTATTTGAAAACGAAAATTCGGGGCCATATTTTGGATTTCCTAATCGTGCAAACAATTTTTTTAGCATCACGGTCAATAAGTACAGTACCGATTCCGTATAATATTTGGTGGCCGAGCCTTGGCGATTATTCTCAATCGGTAAACTGAACTTACTGACCTTGATACTTGAACAACTATTAGAAACTTGGAGAACGAAGTATGGTTTTTCTTTTTCAATATAGTTATTTAAGTATTAAGGTCAGTAAGTATGGTTTACCGATTGAGAATAAGTCAGCATAACCATAGCAATCACAGTTTGCTGGTGAAATCAACATACCACCTCAAATAGAAAGCCGGTAAACACATGGAAACGCCCAATCGTGCAAAAAATGTCTTTTTTACTCTGTCATCAAGCATTTTTAGGATTTGTCGTGATGCGAAATATGTGAGGGCTTATGTTTTTCATCGTCGTAAGCGCATGTCTATCTCAGATCGTTTCTAAATAACATTCGATCTCTACAATTTTTTCATGAGAATTTGAGTTCTCCAAGATAAATAAAAATTGGCCAAAGATTCTTCAATTTTAAGCGCTTCTGCAAAAAAATTTGGGTATATATTGTTCACAAATATTAATTCTCAAACTTTACAAGTAATTAGTTCATCCCAACACGGATATCGTAGGTCAACTGTTAATAGTTTGGTACAATTTTCGTAATAGTATCTGATGCTTCAGAGCAGGATTGGGATTGTATCAAAATTTTCAAGCGCGAGCCAAAATTCCAATCTTAGGAAACTCTTTGGACCGGGGGAGACACTGCACAAATATACCATTATTATAATTAAGTGTCACATGTTTCTATAGAATTATATATTCAATAGATTTACCGTGCGATTCAAATAGTATAATCGAGTGGTCGGCCATGGACAAATTATATTTGAATTCGGATGAATGTGATTACATTCATTTTCAAGGATAGCTAATATTATAATTTCTGATTACGTACACCTTTGGAAGTATATCTCTCAAGAAAATCAGTTCTCAAGAAAATCTAGGTACAATTTTTGATTCTGAACTCACATTTAATGCACATATGAATTAAAAATAAATGTCACTTTTCGAAACCTAGACCATTTAGTGGATATTTTGTGCTAGTCTTGCAATATTCGTGGTAAAATTGAAAACTGCAGTATTGTTCTGAATCCCTATCACATGTATCAAGTTGCTAACATGGAGAATGTACATAAAAGTTTTGCAAGCTGTGTTTTTACCGTCTGTTTCATTCATGACCTAAACTTGTTCATAACTGTTCACTTTTCATGTTTTATGTGGAATCACTAAAATCTCATTACTTCAAACAGCAATTATTGTTCATATATGCAAAGTAGTTAATAACATAGTTGATGATTCTGTTATTCTCTCTGAACTAAATTTCTACGAACGGCCTCGTGAAACAAGGAATGCAGTTTCTTCTAGTTATCATTTTTCTAAAACTTATTATTTTTCATGCGGAACATGTACTATTTTACGCACGTTTTTCCAGGCGATAAATGGCTCTTTGTTTTTTGTGTGGGCCAAGTATAATTCACGTGCAACAAATAAACTTGTCGCACGCAAGCTATTTACCGCCCGGAAAAAACAAGCGCAAAATAGGACTTATGCCGAATTTGTAATAAAAAAGAGTATCTGCAACTCGTGTGGTGTTGTCAATTGCCTACTTAAGCAAATGAGCGAGCCTTGCTACCGTGAGCAACTTCCTACTCTTGTTGCACAATATACTATTCTCCACTCCTCCCATAACTCCTTGTGTATCATCTTTCATACATATTTGGATGAACTTGTTTTTTCGAGCAATATTTCTTCTTTCAAGAGAAAATCAGATGAAATTTCATGTTTTTTTTATTTATTATTCAATGTATCATCACGTATTTAATATGTCAGTTTATGTGCAGTGCCGGATTAGCCACGTAGCAAGAGTAGCAAATGCTACGGGCCCCGCGAATATGGAGGCCCTGGGCTCCAACGCCTGTCTGACCTCAATAAATCATGCTAATAAAGGAAAGGGACTTACGTCATATTTATCAAAAACAACTTGTAAGGAATTTATTCATCTAGTTGCATCAAGCATATTGGATCAAATTATTTGCGAAATTAAGAGATGCAAGAACTTCTCAGTTTCATTGGATTCTACTTCAGATATATCGCATGTAGATCAACTGACTCTGATAGTGCGCTATGTTCTGCTACCTGAACCAGTGGAAAGATTTGTTAAATTATTGGACATGGAAGGTCATACTACTGAACAACTCGCTCAAAGTTTACTGGATTTCTCAAGTGAGAGTGACATTGATATCAAAGATTGTCGTGGGTATAGCTACGATAATGCCAGCATTATGAGTTGGAAATATATCGGCTCACAAGCCCGAATTAAGAAAATAAATAAAACTGCTGTACAGAAGCATTACTTTTCTTCGATTTCATTGAAAACCTCTATACATTTTTTTCCGCTTCTACCTATCGATGGGGTCGTCTTACGAACGCACTTAGAGATTCTACTGAAAAAACTCCGATTCTGAAACAGTTATCGGACACTAGGCGGTCAGCCCGAGCTAATGCTACGAAGGCACTTTTATGTGGTTTTATCACTATTAAGCAAGTTTTGGGAGACATTAATAATTAGTAAATTAGTAATAAAGCTCACGGACTAGTTTCAACGATAAATAAGTTAGAAACGGGAATAATGACAATCACGTGAAACGGAGTCCTAGAACGCTTGCAAGCGACTAGTGCTTCGCTGCAGTCGTCTGATCAAGACCTTAATACGGGATACGCCCAATCATTATATGGCTACGTTCAAGCAATGCGATCTACATTTTCAGATATTGAGGCAAGAGCCAAAGATCTGACCAACTGTGAAGAATACTAGCAACAGACATCAAGACGAATCAAGCGAAATTGAGAATCAAACACCTGGACAACGTTTCAAAGTTCAGGTATGTTTTGTCTTTGATAACGTACTGTCTGCTCGTAAACGTATGAAAATCCTCAAGTATGGTCAGTGCTTACGAAGATGATCTGGAGAACAGCTCAGGTAGCGAATTAGTGCAGTTTGCAGAGCTGCTGAAAACAGATGTGGCTACTATTATTGACAGCAAGAAATAGAAGCCTCTAGAACAGCAATTTTATGAACTTTTATTGAATAATTCTTCAGAATCGTGTTTCCCAAACTTGAAAATTGCCTTGCGCATTCACTTGTCTTTCATGATCACAAACTGCAGTGGCGAACGTTCTTTTCCAACATTAAAACGTATTAAAAATAGATTAAGGAACACGATGGGCCAAAAACTGCTTAATCATCTCACTTTGTTGAATATAGAGCATGATTCACCTAAAGAAGTCGATATTGGAAGTATTATCTCAAAATTTGCCCATATTTATTCAAAAAAAGTTTATTTGTAACAGTTTTGTTCTATTTAATAACCTAAACTTGAGAACCTAGAGCAAACCAAAGGCCCCTTGACAAAACTTGCTACAGGCCCCGCGCTGGCTTAATCCGATACTGTTAATGTGCAACATTTGTTATTAATTCTTGAGCTGCACTTATACTCAGTTTTACATTATTAATACTATATGATTTTTTCAATTTATTTTGTATATACTGCAATCGGGCTTCAATCTTGTCAAATTCATTCTACAACAGATGAATGTATAAATAGATAAATAGATAGAAAAAACATCTTTTCTGAGTTATTTGGTACATTCTGATTGATTTATGAGTACATCAGTTGATAATGCATTTATATTTTTCATCAATAAGAACAAATCTTCTAGGTATAATAGAGGAAGTATTTATTCGTGTTTTTGGACAGTTCGAGATTTTGCCTAATCTAAGTGTCTTAGATCCCAATGCACCCAAAAAATATAATTTAAAAAAAAGTTGGTCTGTCGGTCTTTCTGAAAGCACGATAACTATAGAACGTGAACGGTAGCTAAAGCCCGTGTTACATTAATGTCATATGTCTGATGTCGTTTGTCGTAATAAGTGGCCAACATTAATTTCTACAACGAAGTCGGTACAAGTCGGGACAAACTGTTTTTTTCAGTGAAGCTAAGCTAAAATGGATACAGATTTCCTGCCAAATTATTCAACTTGAATATATGGATGCAAATAATCAAAATGAGACCGTTGGCGTATGACATCCGACAACGGCTGATTGTGGAACAGCCAAATGCTGAAATGGACATGAAATTTCTGACAAATTGTTTGAACTCAATATCGGTATAGATACAAATAATTTAAATTAGACGGTTAAAAGCTTATATACATCTAAATTTTTCATATTTTTGGTGGTGTTTCGTAACGTTAAAAAGTGAAAAATGATCATCTTCCAGCACGACAACCACAAACAACTTACGACTAGCCCTACTACCAAAAGACATGCTACTGCGCATGCGTACAACATCTGATAACTCCATTATCAAAGTAACTACAGCTCTTTGAATGAATATATATCCGTTTTCGTGGATATTAATACAGACTCACTTATCATGCAGTCATTCTTGTGATTTTAGTCATCAACGTCCCTCTCCTACCAGTTTCTTGTCCGCATTTCTGTCCGTTATTCCATTGAGACGTTAAATTATGATACGTCATTAGTTCCCCTACTATTGTGATCAAGTTATTGTGAATGTGGTATCTCTTGTAAGGTCACGTGACGCCCAACAATAATCACAATTTGTAACAACTCACTCCGTCTTCGCTGAGAATCTAGTAGTCTAGGTGCGTATAGATGTTTCGTTATATTTATTAGAACGCTTTCCTATCCAGCTGATGATAATATCGTGGCTGCCTGAAATATCCATCTGTCAATAAATACAAGAAAAGAGAATTGGATCACTGATAGCCCTGTATATTCTCTTAGAATTTCATGTAAAGCTTCCATTTCTTCGCTTTCCTGCTTTCTTTCATTAAATTATTAATCTCATGAGCTTTTGAGTTCATTCTCACACTTTGTTTTATATTTTGATAAGACGTACTTTGACGATGTGTTTTATTATTGATATCTTCATGATTTATTTTCTTTTCATAGTCTTAATGCGATATGTCTTCATCAGTAAAATTTTCTTCAGAAATATCGTTATTCTCTATCATCAGCCCAGTTTTGTGTTACATAAAAGTTCTGACGCAATTTTGTTTTCATGTTTTAGAATATCATGGAGTATGAAAATATGTACTTCTTGACTGGGAAAATTTGATGAACTGTAATCATTTTCAAATTAATCGCCTGTATCATTATTTATAGTTCCTGAGGATGACACAAGTGGTGACCAAACTAGTAGAAATAGAAAAATAAGAATAAATTCCAATGACTGCATTCCAGAAGCTTTTCCTATTAATCATGGAGTATATAGAAAAAAATTGTCGACAATTGTTCTCTCATCAAATATCCTACCAGAGGTTGCTTCTATAATATTTAGAGCTTAATATATGCATAAACCATATGAGCTTATTCTTATATTAGATACATCCTGCAATCGTTTTATTTCTTTCTGCTCATGTTCTCTTCCATATTTTATTGATTTAATATTACTTGATATATGCCGACAAAATATTTTAATTTTTCTGGCTGCTGCAATTCTTATTCGACTATTTATATACTGTAAAATATTGAAGCTTTCATACATTTCTGCCTTTCTGCTATCGAAAGGAAGCTTTAGATTGCAAGACGATATCTTCTTGCAGCTTTTGTTTCTTCTCAAGTAACAGCTCCAAATTACTTGAAAAATCCAATTGCTGTACTTCAAATGAATAAGATCTCATATGTTCTTATTTTCTCCATAATTGGCGTCAGTTAATCCATTTGTATTCAATGCCTCAAATTTTCAATTTGGTTTAATCTTAATAGCTGCTACCCCTTGTCATTTTGGAATCAGCACTACTTCATTCATTCTTTTAAAACTGATGAGGACTCTTTTTAAGCGACATGTAGCTCTCATGTAGTTTCATCTGAAAAATTATATTGTTGCCTTGTGTTGAAAGATACAATAGCAGCAGAACAGCGCGCATGATAAGATGAAGCACAATTATTTTGTTTTCTGCTAGTGAATTTTGCAATAATTCAATGAGATTCAAGTTCAGGGTTATCAATCCAAATAATGGAAACTATGTGAACGATCTGGATTAGATTCAGAATCTGATAGGTACTCATTTGACTTAATTGTATTTTGTCAATTTCTATTAGGTTTGTTGAATCTTGAAAAGATTATGAAATCAAAAGGACGTGAAGAAAATTCAGAGATTAAAAGTAGATAGAATTTTTACGGTAAGAACTCAAGGTGACTGAATTTTATCTCTTCCCACTTGAATTCCACGATCAGGTCTATATTCACGATGTAGCAACGCTATCCGTTGTCGTTGTGAAGTAATAGTTCATTACTTTTCATGCATGGTTGCTAGTAAAGGAGCTCCTATAATTTGAAATGCGGATCTCAACTCTTCACTCAAGAGGTGTTGACATATTCAACGATAAATAACATATTTTTTGCACTATAAAAGAAGTTGGAGTTTTTTCTCATTAAATCTACTGTAAGCTACATTCAAGACCTTTCAAATTCTCACACTCTTTGGCGTTCTAATAAAGTTATGTCATATCATGAAAGTAAACATTTTTTTGTTTGCGTTTGATAGAGAAAATAAATAAATAGAGTAACAGATATATTCAACAATTGATGATCAAAAATTATGCTTCCAACAGACTAATTCAAATAGGTTATAGTTATGAAGATAATTTCGGAATCTTAGTTCATCTTATTCTATTCTAATATTTCAGAAAAAGTATTACAATCTTTGTTCATAACTCCAGTAATTTACTCCGATACCGTGGGGTGGGATAAAACACTTTTTGTTGCAATAATATATAATTTCAAATATTATGATATAACTAATAATAGATCGCTTCGTCCTTTTCTTGTTATATATTAAATCACATTACCAGAGATTATTATTCTGATGTTGATGGAGCTGACTGGAAAGTTCAATGATGAGAAATTGAGATGAGGCTTATTATAGATGGGTTGTGGGTTGTTGAAATGAGATTGATAAGTGGATAATTATAATCAATAGATGATAAAATATAATTAGAAAATATAAAAAACTTATGTTTGGCTGATGAGCTGTTGGTGGCCTTGCCCTCAGGAGTTAGGGGCTGGTCAGGTGTTAGGGTGTAATTAAGTCGAATTCTCCTGGAAGTGATATGAGTCTGAGCCACAATGCTCAGTGAGATGTCATCAAAGAATCACACACATCAATTCCCTGCCATCCGGGCTTTTCAGGCTCAGTTCAGGTAACCAGAACAGATATAATAATAATACACCTGTCTCAGAGGTTGGACAGGATATCTGGTTCACCGAATAGATAGCTACCAGTACTATAGTGAACATCGATGCCCGCGACACACGCGAGTTGGTCGATTTACCCTGTCTTGGAACAACCTCGTTGCCCGCAATAACACACAGGCAGAATAATGTAGCACCGGTTATACTAGCTCCCAGATAGCTAAGTAACTAGCACTGTTTATCTCACGTTGGACGACACCTACGGATGGCTATCAGTACCGTAATGCCGTACCGATGCCTGCGACACACGCAGGTTGGATGACTCATCCACTCTAGGGGCAACACCGTTGCCGCAATAACACAAAGTACATGCGGTTGGCAACAATCACCGCCGTCACACGGTCAAGGTGCGCGCACCGATGGCATTGATACCCCAGGTAGCTAAGAATACCAACACTTCAAAGGAAAAGGATCATACGTTCGCATACTTTGCGTGGCGTCACCACATGTAACGCTAAACATACCAAACCCATAAAACTCAATGACAGACAAACTCACCAATTAATAGAAGTTCTCAGCCAATTCACAACACTGAATTAAATAATATGAAGGCTAATTAAGCTCAGATAATTAAAGTGAACAATGCACCCCACAGATAAACTGCACTGAAGTTCGACTTCAAAGTGACGCAAATGTGCTTGGCAGCAAACGCTTCCTTTCAAGTTGACCTTGGAAGCGATTAGGGATATTATCGAAACTGTATGTATAGTACGATTTTTGGGTCATATTGGTGTGACAGGGTGTGTCAAGTGTCTTTTCTCATATTACAAGACATGGTCAAAAGCCATCTGGAGTATTTTCAACTAACGAATATTCCTTTTAAAAGCAGCAAAAATAATTGTATTTGAAAATTGTCGTAACAGGAAATTCAGTCAAAAAAATTTAATTCTAAAAATACAATAAATTTATTCTTCACTTAATATCCTCCTCTGAATTTTTCGTCATCAAAGACAGATCAAAAATTAATGCCAAAAAGACATTGAGAAAATATCAACGTGGACTTCGCCCGGACAGAAGTACTACGGACTAAACTTCTATAATAACTCAAATAATGGAAAATAATATAAACACGATACCGACTTGCATATGTTTCTTGTAGATTTGAGACATGCATTTGATATTATGAACCAAGAAGAACTATATAAAATCATGATTATTCAAGCAATACCTCAAAGACTCATAAGATTAATGAAAATCACGCTAAGTGACATCAAAGCAAAAGTGAAACTGGGTATAAACTAACACATAGCATCGCACTTGATACAGGAGTAGAACAAGGAAACAACTTTTCGGCTACTCTATTCAACCTAGCATCACAAGAAATAAATAATAGAATAAAGGCACAATCTTCATGATGTCTAACCAGCTATGTGCTTACGTTGATGATGTTTTGATAATTTCTGAAATTATAAATCTACAACAACAATACAAATCGATGGTTTCTATAGCGTCTATAAGAAAGTCCATAACAACTTACAGATTCGATTTGCAAAATTATATTCTGAAAGAATCTGTAGCTTATAGATTTCTTTAACTATGTGAAAGATGTCTATAACATTAAGATTAGATGAATTCTAACCACAAGACATATGAAATGTCAAAATTAATAATAATTTAGGTGGCTTGCGCTTGATGTACTTTCTGCTGGTGAAGGATCATGGAAGGCTAGCATTTATTTTCAATAATTGTATTGAGAATTCATTCAAAAATTATGTGAGATTGATAAAAAAAATCTGAGTAATGCAATAAGCCCATTTGAAGCTCCAGATGAACGATCCAAACAATTGTTTCGTGTGGATAATACAAATGCCCATAATTTAATATGATTTTGACAACAATCTGACAATGGACATTCCGAAATACATCAATAAGAAATATACATGCTCAAAAATATAATTTCAGGTTCTTGCCACTTAAAGTTTTCTCGCGAGTAGCTTTTCATTCACCTACAACTAAATTTGGAACGTCTTCAATTGAATTCAAAGTATTCTTCCCATTTATTACTCAAATGATTATCATCTTCTGTTGGATTTATAATGTTACTCTTGAATACGAAATCATATTTTTCATAATGCATGTACACTTATTGCTCCCTGGCAATTTTTCTGGTTCTCTTTCGAGGACACACAAGTTTATTCATCCACTTTTAAAATGTCAATAATCACTAGAAAATCTTCATGTTTTAAACCTTTCGCAAAACTCCTAAAATTTAGATTCAAATATGTCAAAATAATCTGATACATGACAACTTGAGTGAGAACAGATATGAATTGAAATTAGAAGGCATCGTTATATTTGATGACTTTATTCACGTCGTTACATGATTTATTCTCTTGAGTGCATTAGGAGCTTGAATAAAATATATTAATCTGTACTTTTGTACAGAAAATCCAAATGTAATAATCATTTCCTAACCTATTGAGAACATTGAACTGTAAGTTTCAGTGAACGGAAGTATCATGACGTCATAACTTATTATAGAAAATTGTTTAGAATACCATTCCAATAGAATCTATAAGATCTTCACTTATGGATTCCAATAAGCTTATAGATCTGTAACGTTACAGAAATTTGAGATAATGCTCAGAATCCCACCGTAAGTCTCAAAGTCTCTAGATCTTTGGAAACAGAAGTTAATTTTCTGTCCTCAAATACATAAACTTCTCTAATTAGTTGATAACAGCTCGACAACGTAGTAACTGGCATTTACCTCCACTTCTCGAATATATGTTGTTACTATTATAAGTCACATCTACTTTTCAGGAAGAGGTGATCAAATGCAATAGTAATGTATGAGAATTCTAGTATAACGTAATTCACATGAATATGGAAATTGCAGCAATTAAAGTTGATTTAATTGTGAATGCGATAAAAACATAGTACATAAAGATGTTATATTTGGATTTACCCACGAGACTCTAAAAATATGTCAAGTAAAATGCGCTTTCAGCTAAGTTGGTTGATGTGAAAATAGTAAACCATTATTCTTATTCTACAACATTCCTAAATACTGATTTCCAAAATTCTACGACTACCTACAGATCTGAATTTATGCCCAAAATTAAAAAATAAATTCCTACTGAAGTGCACTTCCGGTTCAGTCTATTGTTATGAAAATAGTAGGCAGTCATTCAGATGCTACAGCAGACTGAAATACTAAATTTCAATATTCTACACCTGATCGTTTCAAATTTTTGCGAAGAATTCAAAAAGACTGTCAAGTAAAGTGCACTGCTGGCTTGGTGGATCTCAATAAAAATAAAACATGAGCATCTAGACAGTATAATCGTCCTAAATACTGAATTCTAACAATCTACGTTCAATTCATGCGGAAAATTCAAGAAATAGTTTGAATAAAGTGCTCTTCGGGCTCAGTCGATAGCAATCATGATGCAAGGTGTACAACTAGATATTATAAAGGTGCCTAATACAAAATTTGAGTATTCTATGACTGATTATTCAGAATTTATGCAGGAAATTTAAGAAGTCTGTCATATAAAGTGCACTTTTGGCTCAGCCGATTGTTACAAAAATAGAAGATGATCATCTTGATGCTACAGCAATTTCAAATGCTGAATTTCAGTATCCTATGGCTGATTAGATCAAATTAAAAAAAAGTTTCAAGCGAAGTGCACTTCGGGCTTAGCCGATCGCAATCATAGTGCAAGATGTACAATAAGATGTTATAAAAAATTTGATACAAAATCTCAATATGCTATGACGGATCATTCTATATTTATGCAGAAAATTCAAAATAAGTTTTAATTAAAGTGCACTTTTGGCCTGACCGATTCTAACAAGAATAGCAGATAACCATTTTGATGCAACATCAAGTTCAAATACTGAATTTCAACATCCTACGGTTGATCATTCTGAATTTATCAGGAGAAAGCGAAATAGGTTTTAAGTAGAGTGCACTTCCGATAAAGACGCTTAGAACCATAATGCGAGGGGCACTACAAGACCCTATTCCTGTCTTAAATACAAAACTTCAACATTATACGTTCAACAAGTTTTGAGATTTGCGAGTTACGCACGCACGCATGCACGAACAAACATACGTACCGACATCAAGCCAAAAATAGTCAAAATGGATTCAAGGATGCTCAAAACGGATATTTCCTTAAAAATCTTGATAGGTGAATTCTTTCGGTTTCGCAATACTTCCTTGTACTTAGTACGAGTAAGTAATAAGAGATAATCATGATATAAGCTCTACCATAAAAAACAGAATGATGAAAGGGAAAAAAGCATACTTTATCAATAAAAAGATGTTCGAGAATAAAATGATATCACTTAAGACAGAACTCAAAATCTACACAACATTTATTCGACCTGTAGTTACATGGATGTGAAGTTTGAATGGCATCGCAGGCCAATATGATAAAACTATGAGTATTCGAGAGAAAGAATCTCAGGAAATATTCAAACACATAAAGGAAGGAAAACTCTGGAGATCACGACATAATTCCGAAATAGAAGGACTTACAGAATACCAAAATATACAATACATATCATCACGAATACTGAGTGTTTAGCTCCATATTAGAAAAAGGAGACTAGATCCCAAATGAATGAATGACTTGCGAAGTGACCAATGAAAAATGAGCGTGAAGAATGCAGGCATTACATAGGAAGGAATGAAGGCAGGTTGTGGAGGAAACCAGAGTTCACTTTCGGCTGTAGAGCTAGATATGATGACCAGGGATTATTATAAGATCTGCATGATTCCAGATGCAGTCCACGCAATAGAATAAACTTTGAATCGCTCACTCAAAAACTCAGAGTATGAATAAAAGAATGTTTCTGGTGAGAATCCACATTTTTTTTCCTAGCGCCTTTGCCCATTAGCGGTAAGTCAGCATAACTATAGTTAGCACAGCTTGCATAGTAGAATCAACATATCAGCTTGAATAGAGGGCCGAGAAACACATAAAAACGCCAAGACGTGCAAAAATTTATTTTTTTCAATTATTCATGCAGGATAAGTATCTACAATTTTATGCAAATTCATCTGAGCGACATAAATGACCTTTTGCATGCGTCAAGAATATTTTGCGTGCCATTCACCATCAAAAAAAAGCCAACATACATCTTTTCAACGAAAGAAACTTTGATTATAATGCGTTGATCTGGAGCACTCTAAAGGTTGTTGTTAAAATTCAAAATATAGACACTAATCACTAGCTGTAACTTCGAATTTCGAACTGTACATGAAGCTCAAGACTTTTGTTGAAAAAAAAAATACATTCCAAAACAGCTACTCAATGTTATAGTCAGTGCAATCCATGTTCATTGGATAGAATGAATCTATGAAAATAAAGTTAAAAGCAATATTTTTAATAAAATCAGATTTTGTAATCCCCTTCGCAATGAGATGAAAGGAGTTCGAAAGAAATAGAGCGTCAAAATTGATCGGAAAATTTATTAACCAATGGCTGAGTTCGACAAATAGACAGTTAAACTGATTTGAGTGTGTATTGTATGTGTTTTGATGAGAAAATTTAATATTCCACTCATCAAACAGAAGCCTAATCACATAACCCAATTCCATATCTGGTTTTCTCTTTTTTCCGATGGGCAAACGGAATATTCAATAATGAAAAATTGGACAGAAAAGCCAAAATGTGTGTTTACTTTCGAGCTTCAAAAGTAACTAATCATCCCAACAAAAATGTCCTCAATTTATCGAAATTACACTAGATGCAATGAATATGTAGCCGTGAATTATTCGTATTCATGGATGAAGCGATAGATATTTACTTTTAAACTTTCTCGCCTCTCCACGACTATCTGTGGATGAAAAACTTAAAACTTGAACTAATGGTCACATTCTTGATATATATATATCCAAAAAAATTAAGAAATCATTGGCTTTTCAACACTCCAAGTCCACCAACGTGAAGAAATTGTAATCCAAGACCAGTCTGTTACTAAAATAAAATATGCCTCAATTCCTTTCATATCATATCAAAATAGCTTACAAAAGTTGTCATAATATAAACAGAATATTTACCAAATTGAAAGATCAAAAACCAACAGAAAATCAATCAAATATTGTTTACTGTATACCTTGTGAAAACTGTTATCAGAAATATATAGGCCAGACCTCCAGAAGTCTAAAAGACATCCCATAAAAGTGACACTAGATTAACCCTTCAGCCGTGTGGTGGGGTATGACATACCCCATAGATGCTACTCATGTTCGTCTCTTCATTATTTGGTGGATTACTGTCTCAAAGAGGTCAGTAGCTGTATTACTTGCGTTACAGAATATTTTAGTGGTAGGTTCGTCATTATATTTTCTGCTGTTATCGAGTTGTAGCGTTTCAAAGTTGTTCAGGGTATCACATACCCCACCACACAGTTAGTGTAACAAATTAATGTAATATAAGTTCAGATTATGGTTAAGCAAATATACCCCTAGAAAGACCGTCTAAGCGTTTGAGTACTTCGAAAAGGTGTAACATTTGTACCAGAACGAAAGATCATAAGACATTTCATGTTTGCAACAAATGTAATAAGGCTGTTTTTTTAGAATATGCCATTTTTTCATGCTCAAATTGATGTAAAATTGAGAGTTGATAATTTTTTTGTGTTACAATATTTTTGTATCAAAATTTCTCTGTTCTTCTACCGATAATTTATTTCAAGAAGAATAAGTTAGTTTCCATCTTACATTCAAGTCGTAAGATGAGGATGAATAAAATATATTTTTTAAAAACGGTCAGTTATAGATATTGACAATTTTCTCTGCCATTTATTGTTTCTACTCCTCAAGAAGATTATATATGTTTTGTTGTGTTCAATATATACCGAGTTAAGAGAATCATCAGAAGAATCTAATATAAAACTGTAAATTTGTATATTTATTTTGTTTCTATTGCTGGGGTATGTCATACCCCACCACACAGTTCTTGCAACTTTTTTCCACCACACGGCTGAAGGGTTAAAACCAGAGGCTAGTGCACTGTCACAGCACTGCCACACAAAAAAAAACACCAAATGGCTCACAACAATACAACAATACAACAATATTCGACACGAAAAAAAAAAAAATGACACCGATAATACGATGAATAAACGTACGGACATTGATGTCTTGAGTAATATTTACATTCATTTACTCAAACTAGTCAAGAATGAAACAATATCTTGACAATAATAACCTTATCTCTCAAAATTCATCAAATTAAAAATTTATATCTTATGTTTTTCTCGTTTACCAGTAAATAACTTTATTTACTTAAATATTAGATCTTACTAACTAAAACAAGTTACCACTAAGAAAATTTAAAAAAATTACTCTATCATTAAGTTGACTGAATCTAGGGACTTTAACCTGGTACTCCTGTTTACTTTTGAGTTTGGTAGGTAATGCAGTCGATTTCCGCCTGCTTGCTTCCACACAAAATTTCTACGTTCGCCTGAATTCGTCACCTGTGAACTAAACAATTAGGTGTAAATTATGTGAAATAAAATTGAACTGTGGCTTCTTGAATAACATATTTGACGTCTATCTACGACACTTTCTGCTGTTTTAATATAATTATGACTCATTGGAGCAGAATAAATTTCAATAACATGTGGTAAAACATAACCACAAAATGAAACCATATATTTACTCTAAATGCTCAAAAATCTTTATTCTAATCTCAACTCATGTAAGTGATTGTTATATTTTTTTTCTAATTCTTTCGAATCTAAATTGACAATATGTATCCCAGTGTCCTTGAGATGATTTTAAATAAAAAATCGAAAGCTTGACAGATTAACAAGAGTGATAATTTCTTGGCCCAATTATTGACTGCCTTACCCACTATAAACTCTGTCAACATAACTAATTGGAGTCGCGATTACCATTTATCATGTATATATATATATATATATATATATATGTATATATATATATATATATATATATATATATATATATATATATATATATATATATATATATATATATATTTATATATATATATATATAATATATATATATATATATATATTCTTTCATAACTCAAGTCATACTATTTGCTGTTATTCTTGCAGTTTTCAATTGAGGGCAAGTTGACACTTGATTTATGTTCACTTTTTGGAATAAAACGGCAGAACTAATGACTATATTACATCAATACTCCCCACACTACTATCTTTAAAATTGCAATTACTCTAGATCAATTTTCATTCAGGATTCGTGAGTCTCAGAAGCCAAATTATTTAAAAAAAAAAAATATATATATATATATATATATATATATATATATATATATATATATATATATATATATATATATATATATATATATATATATATATATATATATATATATATATTTTCTACAGACTAGATCAATACCAAATATTGTTCGATGACAACTAAGATGCCGTATATAGTTCAAGAATAGAATTTGGAGCAATTAATCTCATAGATCTATCAAACTAGGGATTGAGAATGAAATCACAATTTATCTGTATGAATGACGGTATTTTTGTGGATTTTACCGTGATATTATTGTCGGTTCTTATGATCAGTATTAGCAACCACATCAAAATTATGGTCTATATTGCCACCTGCAAATCACAACCAATAATCTGATTATTGCTTATGATCTGCTTTTTGCAGAAAAATCCAACTTTGATATTCTTATGCTGCCTTTTGAGAGGATATTATCGAGTCTCTGTTCTAACAAGAGAATTTTGAAAGCAAAACTCTATCATTCAACGAGATCTTATTCTTTCAACACACATCTAGTGAAGTTTGCTTCCTTCCAGTTTTGGGACTAGTTGATAGTCCAATGATGAATTAAAGGAGTATGAAAATTATCACTCAAAATCCTAAGTCGTGATTTTTTTGCTGAGGTTATAATTGTTGGAAAGTAAATGAGAATATACATTCAAGGCGACTTCTAGATAATGAATATAAACAAAAATATGAATTTAAGTATGTATTGTAGAAAAACCAATATTGTGTATATAAAGAATAATAATAAAGATTGTCAAGTTGTATGTGTGAGATTATTTTAGACTTTTGAAATTTATTTGGTTATGGGCCCAGCTTACGTGCTGGAAAATTAAGGTTTACGTTCGGAGAGTACAGTTCTAAATTCGTCGGGAATAATGCCACCAAAAATCATACATCAATAAGTACAATCTTTCGCAGATACAGTAACAGCTTCAAGTTTTTTTGCTCCAATGATGGAAAAGCTTAAGGGGCGTGAGAATTTCAATTCTTTGAAATTTGCGATGCGTGCCTATCTAGAACATGAGGACTTGTGGGGCTGTGTTGCAGGACTTGCAGAATATGTCGTAGATACAAAGAAGATGGTAAGGGTGAAAGCTAAGATAGTATTAGCCCTCAAACCTATTAATTATGAACACGTACAATGTTGTACGACTCCAAAGGAAGCGTGGACGAATTTGGAAGCAGCGTTTGAAGATTCTGGACTGACGCGAAAAGTTGGTCTGCTGAAAACTCTTGTGAGTTAGAAAATTGTAACTCAACAGAAGAGCATGTCATCAAAATTGTCACTACTGCACATAAACTGAACGAAATGAAGCTCAGAGATGAAGATGAATGGTTAGGGACTCTTTTGTTAGCTGGACTACCAGATGATTACCGTCTGATGATTATGGGTATTGAAAGCTCGGATGTCAAAATTAGTGCCGATTCGATTGAAACAAAATTGCTTCAAGACGGCAAATGTAAATCAGTGTACAACGGTACGGACAATGAAAGTGCATTTCAAATTAAACGTTTCAATAAAGCGAGTTTCAATAACAAATCGAGTTTAAATAATTATAATCGAGATCCGAGATGTTTCGCATATCACAAGTACAGTCATTTAGCGAAAGACTGTCGAAGTGTGAAAAATAAATCTAATTACAAACCGAGTTCAACCCCAAAAACTTTTCTTGCTTGTGAGAAAACGATTCAAATAAATGAGTGGTTTCTTGACTCGGGAGTGACACAGCATATGTCAAATAATAGAGACAATTTTCACGAAATAACAGGTAGTGTAAATCGTACTGTCGAAATCGCGGACGGAAATGAACTAAACTCGAATGAGATAGGTAATATTGAAATTCAAGTGTCAATCAACAATCAAATTGATGATGTCATCATTAGGAACGTTTTGTACGTATCAGAGTTAGGTGCAAATCTACTTTCGGTGAGTAAACTAACGGACAATAAACTTGAATTAGTATTTAAAGATGAAAAATGTACAATTATAGACAGAAATGCCAAACTTTTAGCAACAGCAACCAAAACATGTGGATTGTACAGATTGGATATTCCCAAGGAGAGAGTTTTTAGATCCAATGTAAATGGTGAGATTTGGCATGAACGACTAGGTCATTTGAACAGAAACAATATGAAGCAACTGTCAAATGGTATGGTAACAGGATACGATCTCGATGAAATTTGCAGTGAAGCATGTATTATCTGTTTGAAGAGTAAACAAACGAGAAAACCATTCGTTCATTCTGGTAAGCGAGCATTCGATATTCTTGAGTTAGTTTATACAGATTTATGTGGCCCCATGGAAACTAAATCACTTGGAGGTGCAAGATATTTTCTTTCTTCTATTGAAGACTTCTCACGGAGGTTATTTATATATTTACTGAAGTCTAAGGATGAAGTAACTGATACATTTATTAAATTCAAAAGTTTTGCACAGAAACAAACTGGTAAGCAGATAAAAATCATACGATCAGACAACGGAAAAGAATACGTTAACGAAAAACTGAAGAAAATATTTGAGAGGTGGGATATCAGACATCAAACAACTATACCCTATACCCCTGAACAGAATGACGCAGCGGAAAGATTTAATCGAACAGTCGTAGAAAAAGCGCGCAGTATGCTTTTTGGAGCGAATTTGACAAAAGACTATTGGGCAGAAGCAATTGTCACGGCTAAATATTTAATAAACAGATCACCAACGGCAGCTTTGAAGAATATCACCCCTGAAGAAGCATGGAGTGGTAGAAAATCAGATGTTTCGCATTTCAGAATTTTTGGGTGCAAGGCAGCAGTTCATGTACCTAAAGAAAAAAAAAAGAAATGGAATGAGAAGGCCTAAGAGTAATTTTATTAGGTTTTGAAGAGAATTCAAAAGCATACAGGCTTATGAACATACAAACGAAGAAAATCTTGAGAGCAAGAGACGTGATTTTTTTCGAAGAAACCGGTAAAGAAAACAAGAAAGTGAAAATCGCAGAAATTAGCATTCAAACACATTATTTTGATAAAGAAGAGAATCAAGTAAAAGAATTTGAGAATGAAAAAGTGAAAGAAAAATTGAAGAATGAAATTGTAGAAGAAGAATTGAAGAATGGAAAGGTAAAAGAAGAATCACCAAATATCACAGCATTATCACAGAAACCGAAGAGATCGAATAGAAGTACAGGTAGTTTTGCTTACTTTGCAGAAGAAGTTTCTGCGGATCCTCAAAATTTTGGAGAAGCCATGGAAGATTCTGCTAAGCAAGAGTGGATTTCAGCCATGAATGAAGAAATGAAATCATCAAATGGAAACCACACTAGGAATTTCACAAAATTACCACCAGGGAAAAGAGTAATCAAGACCAAATGGGTATTGAAGAAACAATTTGATGCAAATGGTAAATTAGAACGATACAAAGCCAGATTAGTAGCAAAAGGCTACGAGCAACGCCCTGGGTTGGAATATCAAGATGTCTATGCACCAGTAGCTAGACCTAATTCAGTAAGATTACTGTTAGCTATAGCAGCATTAGAGGATCTAGACATAGATCATATTGATGTAGATACAGCTTTCCTCAGTGGGGAGTTGAAGGAAGAGGTCTACATTCCTCAGCCCGAAGTTACGAGAAGGAAAATGATTCACAAGGTGTCTACCGTTTGAATAAAGCTCTTTATGGACTCAAACAAGGGAGTAGAGCATAACAGACTTGAAAAGACGCTAAGAGATTTAAATTTTCAACAATTATCAGAAGATCAATGCATTTTTGTGAAAGGTGATGACGAAGATAAAATTATTTTAGCGATTTATGTCGACGGTATTTTGATAATTACCAAGAATCAGAGAAAGAAATGTAATCTCAATGATCATTTAAAGAAAAATTTCAAAATAAAAGATTTGGATCCGATTACACATTTTCTTGGAATGAATATTTATCGTGATCGGAAAAACAGAATTCTGCAGATAAATTAAAAACTATATATTGAAAAACTCCTTAGAAAATTCAATATGCAGAAGACAGAATCAACAGCTTCAGATCAGAATCGGCAGTTAACAAAAGGATTAGAACCACCAAGTAAAGAAGAAATAGAAGAAATGATGAAAATTCCATACAGGGAAGCTATCGGAGGTCAACTGTACCTAAGTCCATCTTCTCGACCAGATATTATTCAAGCTGTTAATTTACTTAGCAGATTTTCTACAAATCCAAGAGAAATCCACTGGATAGCTTCGAAGAGAATATTCAGATATCTGAAAGGTACGGAAAACACTTCAATAGTATATGGACAAAACAATGAAAATGAAGATGAAAATGTATCGTGACGCAGATTGAGGAAACAAAGTGAACGATAGACACTCGATTTCTGGATATGTGTTAAAGCTCAACGGAAGTCCAATATCGTGGTTAACAAAAAAACAACAGACAGTTGCATTATCTACAACTGAAGCTGAATACATGGTACTCTCCGCAGCATGTCAAGAAACGTTGTGGATAAGGAATGTACTCAAAAGTTTGAGCAAGAAGTACATCAACAGTCCAACGAAAATTTCCTGTGACAATCAAGGAGCGATCGAACTAGCAAAAACAGCAGCGTATAAGTCAGGAACAAAACATTTATAGATATTCGTCATCATTTCCTACGGCAACAAATTGAAGAAGATGATATACAGGTTATTCATATCCCAACCGAAGAACAAGTTGCAGATATTTTTACGAAGAGCCTTCCTAAGTCCAAACACATTTTTTATCTTGAAAATTTAGAAATCGCTCTGAATGAAATTTTAATTTCTAGAGGGGGTGTTAAAAAGTAAATGGAAATATACATTCAACGCGACTCCTAGATAATGAATATAAACTAAAATATGGATTCAGGTATGTATTGTGAAAAAAAAAATATTGTATATATAAAAAATAATAATAAAAATTGTCAAGTTGTATGCATGAGATTATTTTAGACTTTTGAAATTTATTTATAATAACTATCTGTGAGCAGGCGCATCATCTTGCAAAAATAGTCTCATCTCACAAACACAATCTCGTAGATCTTATAGAAAATGTTTGCGAAATTTAGTTTATAATAACTAATAATATTTTCAAATCTGTTGTGAGTAATTTTTAAGAAGTACTCCGTTCCGACAAAACTATATACTAGAGAACATGCGCGGCGAGAGTTATGTCATCTAGCGGCTTTTATCTAAAACTTTCACTCTGTTTGTCAACAAACCGTGGGAATATATAGTTTTTTGATGTGAAAGAATATTACAAATATTTGTTCCTCTTGACTGGAAATTCGATGGGAAAGAGGAACTTCTGGAATGCAGTCAGTGAATTTTTATTTATTTCTCAATTTCGACTAGTTTCGACACCACTTTTGTCATCTTGAGGAACTATTAATTAGAAATTAGCTTAACAGTATTACAATTTCTTAGTTGAACTGTGAGTAACTTGCATGAAAATTTTTTTTTTGATCAAATTCAATGCAACCATTTATTAGATTTGATACAGAAATATATGTATGTGGATAATATTCCACATGGGTTATGTGAATATGAATATTTTAAATTCAGTCAAAGTGTATATAAGAACTATAAAATGTCTCCTGTTGAGAAAAACAATAAGAACGTCATTATTAGACAAATGAAAACCTGAATTACAAGTTTTCTATGTGAAATGAAGAATCAAGTACAATCAAAAGCCAATTGGAGTGTTACAACAATATTTAATATTCCTTTATTTCAATTCAATTATATTTCAAATTGTGGAACTATTATTCAAGCTTTTATTTCATTATATTTCAGTGTGTTATTGTGAATTTTACTTGAATTCATTGTGTCCGTTCTCATATCAATGTTGTTTTTATCTGCTTTGATGTGTAGTATTTCTAGTGTCAATCTTTCATCTAAATTTTATTCAAAATTCATTTGCATGACAGTTCTACTAGAGAAGTTGTAATACTTTTAAACTAATTCTGATAATTTATAGCTCCTGAAGATGACACAAGTGGTGTCGAAGCCAGTCGAAGTTTGAAGATAAATAAGTATGCACTAACTGCATTCCAGAAGTTTCTCTTTCCCATTACATTTAAATGTATTGTTGTATTTTTGGTTGCAATAATACGTCTCAGAATTTTTTTTCTTCTTACTGTAAAGTTCTATACAAGGGTATGTCAGCTAATGATCCTCCTGAAGTAATTACTAAAATATTCTCTGATTATAATTGTATCATCGAATAAGTAAGTCTTGAATTTCCTGCTGGTTTTGAGAATAATTTAGCCATTTTCAGTTCGTTATCGTAATCCAGTAACTAACGTGAGGATGGTTTGCCCCATTGTTGTGCATGACTTGTTTTTGATGCCGCACTTTTTGCTGAATTCACGTAATAAACTAAGACACAGACATAATTACATCTTTGGGACAAATCTACCTTACATTTATAAATTACACTTTTGACGTTTCTATTGCGATCAAGTTGAAAAGAATGGGATTTATTAGAAATGAGAAGATGGAGAATACGGTATTTCTGGAGGTAGTGTAAGACCAATTAATTCAGAGAAATATTTACGGTTAACTCAACCACATTATACATTTAAAATCTTTATTTGAGCAATATTTCTGCTGGTTATCACTACCCCTTGTTGTCCTACTGTTTGTGTAACATCAAAATCATGTCCTGACTCAAAGAGTTTTTAGCTTTTTAATGTATTAACCTATAATTTTATCATTTCCGACATATCAAATTGAAATAAATAATATGTACCACATTCGATGTCTACATTGACACATGTAACAGGTCTGGAAAGTTTATTCTTTCATTCGCACTGAGTCACTTCTGTCGGCTATTGTGCTGTCATCTATAGTTTCCGCACGTTTCCTATATAACAACTCTTGGGATGGCTCATATTCCAAATAAGCAAAAAGTTTTGATTCCAGCCGAAGGAGAGGCTTACGATTTGCGAGTGTGGGAGTTTTATTCCGAACATATTGTAGAGACTATACTTTTTTAAACGAACTCTTGCAGAAACATCAAGAATTGAAAATAAGTTTTCGAAATTTTGGAACGTCAAACTCAAGACCAGAAATGAGTACTTGAATCATCAAGTCGTAACCATAATGATCGAGCAAACAACTATTCATGAAATGATTCTAGAGAGCCTACGATATCCGATTCCGACATGTTGAAATGCCACTCGTTCCAACATAATTCTCACTTTATATATAGGACACGATCCTCTTTCACAATTTCTAGTTCTGAAGTGTTCAGATTCCTGAAAAGTGTTGCGGAATAATATATTCTACAACAGGTATTGGTATAATCCTCATTCTAAACGAGGGAAAATTTTGTAACTCGAGCCGAAAGCGAGAACTATAGTTTGCGAGTTTGTAATACACCATGTCAAAGATGGTATTGACTATATAGACCAGAAGATAGTGACAAATAATTCGGAGTAATTTCTTACAAGTGGCAGCCCTTCAGATGTCAAATTAAGTAATTGATGGGAGAAAAATTATGGTCGTAGGGGCGTTACCGTAGGATAATCAATTAAACTTGTCAGATTGAATTATTAATTTGAACGATTTGTTACACAAAGATTTTTGTATTTTCCAGAAGTCGTTAGATGATAAACTTGACCTATAGAGATGCCATACTTTATTGGTGGAGCTTAAATCACGCCATACCAATTAGAACATGTACTTCTTCTTATTTTTACAAAAATATTTGTTACAGACAATTTTTTTCCTTAACTTATTATTTTTGAGTAAGCATCCACCAAAATCACTATTCCAAATCATTTCGACGGTTCCAAATAACCGCCATACCGTCGCAAAGAAGCAGATTCATTTAATGATGGAAAATGATTTGTTACAGTGTGGCACTTGAATCGTGAAAAAATAATAACACAGTGGGATTATTTATATATTTGCTATACTTTTGGTGAAGTGCAAAAGTGGTGTCATATTTGAAATACGTTTTTTTTTCGAAATCTTTTGAGATACGGATATTAAGAACGTAGAACTACTTATAACAGTGTGGAATTATTGGGATGAATTTGTTTCAATACGAGTGTACCTAAGAAGGTATTACATACTATGACCGTGGGGTTAGAGATACTCATATTCGCGCTACGGTGTAGCAAGAAAAAATGTTAAAATGTACACTCGAATTTTTCAAAATTCAATAGAATAATATGCCATAGCCGGAGAGCTAATTTTCAGCAAATTCATTCAGCTATAAATGGCTATCCAAAAATTACGTCACACGAATATATTATTCATTGACGTCCTTGTCATAGCTGGTCACATTGGTGAGTGCGGTGTGATATTTTAAGAATCTACACAAAAAACAGATAGATTTTTTTCAATTTTTCGTCAATAGCTCAAATCTCGTGTTTTAATACTTAGATACCTATATCAGATTTTGAAATGTGACGTCATGAAATTTTGGACTATTCTCACTCCCTCACACACGATATCACAATTCGTCGACTCCCTTTCACTCCTCTAACGTGCGACTTAATTTATGGATGGCCACTCGCTTGTACACGACACATAAGTTCTCATTACAGTACAACTAATTTTTAAATTAGCCCATACTTTTACCACACTTACTTACTAATATTTGATATTCACGTTTTTCGCACTTCAAAGTTTCATAAAAATTTGAACTCCGCATGAAATGTGACCATTTTGTAATAACATTCTACGTATTTGATTCATTTCACGGGTCTAGCATAGTCAGATCTAAATTTGTAATCATATAAATAACTGGTACCCGAAGTTTCAGGTTGTATCAAATCGTTCAGCATTATCAAATTAATCTGCTTCTTTGCGGCGGTATGGCGATTATTTGGAACCGTCGGAAGGGTATGGCGTAGTGATTTTCCTAAATGCTCACTCAAAGATAATGAGTCATGGGAAAAAAATGTCTGTAACAAATATTTTTGAAAAAATAACAGAAGTTACGTATTCTGATTTGTATGGCGGGATGTAAGTCCCATCAGAAAAGTATTGCATCTCCATAGACCAAGTTTATTATTCAACGACTTCTGGAAAGTACGAAAATCTTTTTGTAACAAATCGTTGAAATTTGTAGTTTAGTCCGACAAGTCTAATTGATTACTCTGCGACAACGCCCCGACGACCATTATCTTTCTTCCGTCAATTACCTAATTCAACCCCAAAGGGTCGCCATACTTGTAACAAATGACTTCGCGCTCTCTGTCTCTACCTCTCGGTCTGATACTTCCTCTAACAATATTCTAGAAGATCATCAAGCATAATCATTGAATTTTATAGACTGGGAGCTAGTGAAAGGTGGAGTTTTCCGATTTTATACCGCTTGCTTTTTTGAGGGTTGATAATTTACCTCTTAATAATAAAGATAAAAATGTTATTGAGCGATGCATGCTTTCCGATAATAGTTCAAATTCCAATTCAAGGTCTGGAAAAAAAAGGTTTTTCCCGTGATATCATATTGCATGGCTTTGTAATGTTGAATAATTGAAATTAATCTGAAGCCAAGTACTGAAAGGCAAGCAATTTGCAACAGCTCAAGTGGCTCAAAGGGTTGCGTGAACTTGTGAAAAAAAAATATGAAAAATACCAATAAAAAGAATTGAAGTTTTAGTCATGGAACCCTTGTAAAAAAATTGGCAAGCGTTCTTCGTTGGCGCAAGGGTTTGAAATTTGGGAGTAATTTTGCATCTATCAGCCGTGATCAAAAACTTCATTTTATAGTGGAATAATTATGAATTTAAAATGGCATGCTTGTTGCTCAAGCCCTTCATATTTTGAATAATAATGAAAGTTGCATAAAAAACTCGCAAAATTTCTCTGACCTCATTCTGCCTGCCATTTTGTATTACAAAATAAAAAACTCGCAAAATTTCTATGACTTCATTCTGCCTGCCATATTATATTACATCAATAAATGCTGTTTCAAATTAACCTGGAAAATGACATGCAACTTCGTCCGATCATTGAAAAACTTTGGAAAAAGTGGCGAAAAAAAGTAAGAAAATTTCCGAGATTTTATTTTGCATGCTGATTTGTATTTCAATGAAGAAATACGCTTCAAGTTAAAATAAAGAATGGAATGCATATAACATAAGACAAACAATTACAAATTCTAAATAAATCAAGAAAATATACCCTAAAATCAACTTAGTTTGTAATTATAGACATGGCAGGAGGTAAATCTTCCATAATAGTGCAGATTATATATTCAAAGTGATACAATTAGGTTCATAGACAATACTTTCATACCAGTAAGTTTTCCGTTTGGCATAAATAAGTGAAGAATAGTATGAAAATGAATAACTGTAAAGAGAATGATATTGTAAGAAGGGCCGACAATAAGGACGATAAGGATGAATCGGACGATGATAACAGCGACACTTATTCTCAAATAGGTGGTGAAACTACTGAAATGGAACCTGAAATTGACAATAATTATGATGAAGAAATGGAAATTGGAGCAATAATTGCCAATTTCAGATTCCTCTCCATTACTATTTATTTATATTATGAAACATCCCATTAGCTATTTAGGTATGATTTTTCTATAATAATAATTTTTATTTCTGATAATTAGCTTTTCTATTTTTTCATAATGATATTGATATTTTTGCATGATAATGGAGTTATACCTACTCTTGAGTTCCAGATGAAGGCTATTTAACTTCCAAAAATATATCTTGTTACACTATTCCATCTACATAACCTATTCAAATTCCGGGAGAAAAGTGAGAGAATAATTATAATTTCTTTCGTTGTTAATATGTGTGATTATAATTTTTTGTGACACGTACACCGAAAGTACCCTATTACTGAGCTGACTTCTGCTTCGAAAGTTCTCAATTCCAAACCATGGTAACAATTTTAATTAACTCTCTGTTGACTGAGAATTGATGGATATTTTTGTCCGCTGGGTAAAAATGAATTCGTAGATTATGTATTAGGATGCCGTTGGACTTTTTTGTTTCATTGATATATGTCAAATTGATATTTAAAAGAGATTTGTATTAAAGAGTGTGTTAGTTATAGTATGTGCATTTATTGTGAACGGGATAGCACAGAAAATGTGAAATATATCAATCAATAAAATAAATCATGTAAGTTATGTTTCATTGAATTAGTTTACTGTTATGTGATTGCATATCCAAGAATCTGTTTGTCCAATCGATAAGATAGTTTAGATACATCCAAATTTATTTTGAAAGCTTAATAATGGGGGTACTTCGGTGCACGTGTTACAAAAAATATCGTATGCAACACAGACACTGAACGACTGCTACTATTGTCACGGACAAATTTGGCTTCACGGAGCTACGCCTTGGGCTTTGCCCTCGTCTTCGCCTCGTGCTTCGCCCTTGCCTTCGTCTCGTACTTTGCCCTCGCCTCTGCCTCGGGCTTTGCCCTCGTCTTCACCGAATGCAGCCAAATTTATCCTGAACACAAATGACAGTCGTTCGGTCCTTGTAGCATAATATACTATCATTAATAGCAAGATTCAAAACCTTAATGTTTCACAAATTCAGAAGTTGAGATATCAACTGTACATACGTGATTCGTCCTTATTAGGACTTTTTGATATAGTATTATTCTAGTGCCTTATTGGTTGCAATTCAATGTTATACCCAGTTAGAGCTAATACTGATATCAATGGGAAAATTTTATGTTTCTAGTGATTTCAATTGAATATTTTTGGAATTGTTGCTATGAAAACATTATGAATGCAATATTTTGGAAGAGACTCACCTAGGCCATTTATGTTTAAAATTGGTCAAAAAGTTTGAAAAAAAAAAATTCGCGAAATAATTCCTGTTAATCGTACTGAATTAATTTACGGGCACTTTTTCTCAACCCTTTTTCCAAAATTTATCAATGATGAGCCTGAGCAGCATTCTTTGTGTCGTCTGAATAAAATAATTTTGAACGAAATACACAATGGAATGCGAAATAAAGTGACGGAAATTTTTCTTATTTTTTTTGCAACTTCCTCAATGCATGCCTCCGTTTTGGGACATCCTGGAGTGCATGCCAGTTTCCTCAATAACAATTCATCGAACAAATTACCTATAGTTGAAATGGCATGCAATTTCAAATCACGGCTAATTGGTTCAAAATTTTCACGGCTAATTGGTTCAAGATTACCCCCAAATTTCAAACCTTTGCGCCAACGAGGAATGCTTGCCAATTTTTTCACAAGTGTCTTATGACTAAAACCTAAACTCTTCTCATTGACAAGCAATTTGGAAACACGGCATTTTTCATATTTTTTTTCACAAGTTCACGCAACCCTTTGAACCACTTGAGATATTGCGAATTGCTTGCCTTGCAGTACTTGATTTTAGATTAATTTCAATTATTCAACATTACAAAAGCATGTAATATGATATCACGGAAAAAACCATTTTTATTTTCAGATCTTCAATTGGAATTTGAACTATGACCGGAAAGCGTGCATCGCTCATTTACATTTTTATCTCTCTTATTAAGAGGTGAATTATCAACCCTCAAAAAGGCAAGCGGTATAAAATCGGAGAAGCTCACCTGTCACTAGCTCCCAGTCAATTGGATATGGTATTCTTCTTCTAAATATGATATATTGTAGGTACATCAAGGATGACCTGACATGAAATTTAGTTTTATTATTATGGTAACGTTGTACCATTGCTCCTCGAAAATACTGTCAACTGCATCTAATGAACTTCCAAAGTGAAGATTCATGAATTTTTAATATGTGCAAATGAAATCTCTGCATCAGAATATGTTAAAATTTCATGATCTACTTTCAGAAGCATCCTAGATAGCAAGAAATATTTATTCATACAAAAATTTCAAAGCCAAATACATCATTTGTGTGAGATACCACAACGCTGCAGTCAGGATACTATCAGACTATAACCATCTTTGTCACTGTTATATCGCAGTTCCTCTTACTTCATAGCAATGGTGTGAGCGTTCACAAGTTTCTTGTTCCAAACCTTTTAGTTTCATGTTTTACTATTCTTGATTGAACAATCTTGCTTTGAGTCGACAGATATTTTCAAATTTTAAGAATTTATTCTCCGTCACTCATAAACATCATAATAGTTTTTCATTTAGTTTTCTTTATTGAAACTCAAAATTCTTACATTCCCAACCTACAATGACCTATAATATAATAGGGGAAGTATTGTTACTGTGATTTTCTGACAGCTCGACATTTGATGAATCTTCACGTCTTAGATTCTACTGAACCCGGAAAACATGATTTTAAAAAAGTCGGTCTGTCGGTCTGTTTGGAAGCACGATAACTTGAGAACGCGTACGAATTTTTGGCTGAAATTTTATATTTTAGTTTATCATCAGAAAGCTAGATTCAAGCTCGTAGATGAGCTTTTTCTAACTAGTGGTACCAAAACTATATGGCTAGAACTCTTTAGATTTTGCGTTTATTTTATAAACGGTTGTATTCATCATAAAATATGTAATAACTGAATCTAAGTCTATAATGATTTGATACAATATCCATGCGTAACATTTTCCAGAATTGTCAGCGGTTCATTTGTTATTACCAAAATTTGAATTAATATAAAATTCGTTATATCATTCTAAGCCAAAGATATAATAATGAGAATCCTAATGTGAAGTTGGAGCTATTATTACTCATATTTTGACATCACATGCTAACAATCGTCAATTGTTTTTGAAATAAGTAATCTGGCTCTATTTTGTTTGGTATCAAATTAAAGCTCTCGTTGAGATGATTCTAGTAGAAGTGTCAGAGAGGATACTCGAACGATTGTCAATTGTTTCTTCAAACAAATCAACTAAATGATGTCTAGTTTGGTATCAATTTTAAGCTCTCGAGGAGATAAGCTCAGTGGATGTCTACATTAAATAATTTAGTTGTGGAATCCAGATTATCATCTTCTAATTACACTTCCGGTGATCAAATGTCGAAACTGTATGTTCCAATGAATTATTGACCCCGAAAATATAGAAGAGGATTCTTCATTGACAATGACAGCTTTCACTTCGAAATACGCAATTAATAGATGCGACACTATGAATTTCTGAAACAGTGATGAAATTGGGCAAGAAATTTATGGTCTAGGAAGCACAGTGATGGTCACAGCAGATTTTCACTTATGAAATAGAAAATGTGCACCTTTTCATAAGAACTAGTGCATTTTGACACAACTTTGACAGTTTTTTTCTCGATTCTCAGCGACCATATGTATTTAGTCTTCGTGCAAGGTCAAATTTGAGACAGGTGTTTCAGTCAGCACACATATTTTGCATTGGAATAGCAATTGCATACTCAGCTTATTGAACAAGATGCAGGAATTTGTACAAGAAACATTCAAACAAGAAGATCAAGGATATCTCGAAGCATTTTGTTCAGTTGGAAATTAACAATGAAAAATGATTCTTATCCGTATTTTAATAGAGATATCATACTCGGTATTCATCGAGAACATGACTTTAATATTAAGATATGTCTTAAAATTTCAGTATGATTCAAGTTTTGCTCAAATTGATATATCATGGTCGTTTAAAATATCTGCGCCAGTTTGCTTAGAATGTCTTCTTGGTGACACAAACAATCAATAACGAATTGAACGCGTACAATTGAATTCGGCTTATTCAGACTTTATACAGGAAGCAAACAATGAAATCTTGGAATTGATTGAAAAATATGAACATTCGCAGACTGATTGGTAACAACATACAGAATGAAAACTAGAGAACAATGCAATGTGAAATAACATAGAAATGCTTACAAAATGAGTTATTCCACATGCTTGAGACTAACCCATTTCTAGAGAAGAGATAATGATGTCAATGGATTAAATTGAATAAGGATTGATAGAGGATTTAGAAGATAATCCTTATCAAACTCCTGCGCGTGAAAAATGGGGATAAATAATCCATCTCTATATTCGTCTATTGTTTATGATGTAACAATAATTCACACTGCAATCTTTCATGCACAGGCTGTTTCTGGAAGTCTATAAGTGATATAATTGCTTTTCCAATATCCTTGTTGTGAATTCTGGTGATAGGATTCAACAAATATCTAAATGCATTTCCAAACACTCCAAATATCTGCAATAGGTGATTGACTTCAATGATTTTGGTCCGATTCTATCACTTCACAAATTAACTATGTTAGCACAGTTTGTGAATAGGAGACTGTATTTATTTGAATTAATAGAATATATTGCAAGGAGAGTATGGCGAAATAAACACAATAATCATATCATTGCGAGAATACCTGTATAATGGCGAGAGATATGTAATGATAAAACTGGTGAGTTTTCTAAAATGTTATCAAATGTCAATGGATTAAATGTGGAAAAGAAATAAGCATTCGTAGCTGGGATAATTCCAGTTTTGCAAATGTGCTATTGATATCTCTTTTTGAGCCAGCAAATAGAAAATTTACTGCCTCATCTACTATTTTACAGTTGGAAAAAATTAGAAAATCAATTTGAGATGAAATAGTTATGATCGTCGCTGAACGTAGAGCTTGTTCTCTTTTCCACATAGAACTTCATTTCTTGCGTTGATCTAATCGTAATTTTCCCTCAGTTAGTGAAAAATCGTCATATTTGCTATAATAATAATATCGAAATAATATTGTCTGGTTCACGTTTGTTTCTCTCATCATCTGAATTAATTTGTAATAACTCACTTTCTGTAGCGATATAAGAGCTATACGCCTATATGTACAGTACTGTCCTCGATCATGTGCACATCAATTTGAATGGAGCAGTCCATGTTCTGCTAGCCACAAAAACTTTTGGAACGTTTTGCTCATGGACAGAAAATAGTATTTGGTATTAGAGGATGCCTTATGTGAATGAGTCGGAAATATTGAATATTCCGACGGACTGTATCAATTTTATATCTCAATATTAGGTCACTAATATAGATTATAATACGCAAAACTGAGGTAGCGGCTCTACCCATTCACGTTGGGCGCCAATTTATAACACTCAAAACTGGGATAGCGATCCTACCAAAGCAAAAGTGAATGGGCCCCACGTTGGATGCTAATTTGAAACAAAATTTGAAGTGATGGAGAAACAAAATAATAATAATTGTTGCAAACTCTACCTTTAAAACTGGCTTAGCTCAGTATCCTTGAAAATAGGTAATAAAAATAGCCTCATGGCCGGACTGGGTAGTTTGTGAGGTTGGCTTCGACAAAATATAAGCTTTATTAAACAAAAATACTGGACGTTACTTGAAATGAGATCAAGTAAAACAGACAATTAGGACGCCAAGCGATTGTTAATTTTTCCGGCCCCAGGCACACAAACGCGCAAGTACCTGTAAAAAAAAAGATAGTAGGATGAGCGGGCAGAATATTGAATGTTGGCACAATTAGATCTGTTGATGTTGATCGAGATGCCGCAGAACATGAAATAGAACAATATCTCAAACAGCGATACTTACACTCAGCTAATAGACCGTCAAATAGTCGTAGATTTGAGTGCCCCATTTTGTTTCCTCCGCCTTCAAGATTTTTGATAAGTATGTATATTTGGAGTATAATAATGCCAAAATTAAAGCTGGACCGTATGGCCAACATAATAAAAATTAATTTCAAATTTTTATAAAGAAACATGTTTAGATCCACTTTTCTCGCTTCTGCAATGCTTACGAAATTAGATTTAGGGAAAAAGAGTCAGCGGAAAACGATAGGCAGAAGTGATCCACTTGGCCAAAGGTTTGGAATGAGGGTTCGATTGTGCAAAAAAATTATATCAATTGTTCACGTTCTTCACAATTGATACAATTTTTTTGCACAATCGAGCCCTCATTCCAAACCCTCGATCAAGTGGATCACTTCTGCCTATCGTTTTCCGCCAATTCTTTTTTCCCTAAATTTCATTTCGTAAACATGGCAGAAACGAGAAAATTGGATCAGAACATGTTTTTTTTATAAAAATTTGAAATTAATTTTCATTATGTTGGCCACACGGTCCAGCTTTAATTCTGGCATCATTATACTCCAAATATACATACTTATCAAAACTCTTGAAAGCAGAGAAAATGAAATGAGGCACCCAAATCTACGACTATCTGACGGTCAATAAGAGAAAATACTAAATAAAATCACTTTCTGAAAATTGAAAGAAATGGTAGATACTTTTCACAAAAAAATAAATTTAGAATCAAATTCACGTATAGAAGTGAATATTCAATTGATCTTGAGATCAGAAAAAAACTGATACCAAAGTAACAAAAAAGGTGGAATAATGTAAATTTGAAAAGCTAATTAAATGATAAAAGTAGATAGTTTTGAAATGTATTACAAAATGGCGGCAATTCGCGTCCCTCATGCAAACTTCAGCAAGTCTCAACTGAATTGCTATGAACCAAACGCTTATAAACATCCTTCAAAAAAAAAGTTCAAAAGTAGTGAAATATAAATTTTCCCGTTAATTGTTTTATTTTTATATGAGAAATGATTTTTCACTTCTTAGTTCGGTTTACCATTGAATCGTGTTTGTTTTTTTTTTTTAATTATAATTTATTTCTAATTTTTACTTACTAATACAAAGTTACAAGTAAGTATTGTGAAACCGACAAAATTCACCTATTATATTTGCCATTGCCATCTCTTGAAGCCATAATAAACAGTTATTATTGCAAGAAATCAAGATTCTTGCTTTATTTAATGTTCATTATCACTCCTTAAATTCTTTTTCAATTTGGTTAACTGTTTTTAAATATCTGATAATATAGATAGACTAATAGTCCAGTCAAAACAGACATTCACCCTTATATAAATTCTAAAGAAGCTGGAAATTATCAAGAAAGTTAGGGATATCATTATAATGACGTTGTGAAGAGTCTCTATCGATCCCGTGCCACAGTGGGACCAAATCCCGAAAAGCTGGTCAAAACCTCAAATTAACTTAGATTCAAACAAAAATTCATAAACCGGGATTTATGAGATCACCAATCACGAATCCAAGATAGAAATTACTGTAAACAAAATGGCAGACTCAATATGCCGCCACACATGTGAAAATATACTCTGATAGAAAGATTTTGTTTATTATAAAAAAAATTGTGACTGAATTTTCATATAAACAATTAATTCGAATCAGTGTACGAAGAAGCGGAGTCCACGTCAGATTCTGAATCGACTTCTGATCTGGTGTCAATTTTTGTACTAGGTTCCGTTTTGGTTGGAACAGTCACTGTAGGAGGAAGTAGTAGCTCCACAGCTTCTCGGGATAAAGTCTTCAGCTTCTTTCCTGGCAGCTCCCTGATACTAGAGATGTACGGATCGGAAGTTACCATGAGTCGGTTGAAAATATCTTCCATTGTTTTCGCTCTGAAACATTTTCGCGAGAAGTCTTCACGATATCTTTTGATGTCTTTGTTTCGAGCTTCTTGAGCATCTTCGGATAATTGACCGATTGGTAGCAATGCATGGGCTATTATTTGTGGTCCATGAATTAGCAACTTGTGCACCGAAGTAGGCATATGATACCATGGATAAAGTTCGACAAATTTTTTTGCAGTTGCCACCGCATATTCTTGGAATTTATTACAATTTATTTCATGTCCACTCGAAATAACCTGCAGAATCACGTGGAAGCGTTCAATTAAATATTCATCTACTCCTGTGATCGAAGCAGACACAGCTGAGTTTTCGAAAAAACGCCGAGCTGTATTCCCGTCATTAGTACTTCCATATCCTGGCTTTGGACGATCGATAATTAGTCCTAATTTCAAGCGAAATTCATTTTGAACTATCCTCTTGCGGTCTTCTGTCACCTGCCTCTCTTCCGCACTGCGCACTTGCCATTTTTTTACGCCGAGTTTGTAGGACAAATGCAAGCAGCATTCAAAGAAACGTATCCAGGCATGCAATGTCGACAACCCAAACTTCATATTATTTTCGTCAATCTTTCTCTGTAAAATAGCATCGATTGCATTGAAATCTTTGCTTGTAGCTCCACACAAATAACAACGTTGCGCAGAATTCGTAGATGTCAATGCGTTGCACACTTTGCCATCAACCATTGTGAATGCCATCTTGTACACAATCAAAATTCTCTTCCTACCTATTACAGTTTCGAAAGGAACAAGTGACGAGATCTGTTCCTCGATGTGTTGAGCTTCGTTGACTGTTGACTCTTTGTCTTCGTGTAGAAACTGTAGTCTTAAGGGTCTACAGAATCGGGATGACGAAGGCCTGGGATTCTTCCAAACCACAATTTGCTCCTTTGAATCTTGATTGTTCGATATGAGTTGTAATGGCACAACTGAAGTGAAGAACACATTCGCATCTGATTTGCTGTCATCATCGAACGTTTGTTTATATAGACTTTGTCCAGAGCTTCCATCGCAGCCCCACTTGCAAATAAAATCCATAATACCATCATATTCTTCACCCAAACTTCGAATTACGTCACTTTGGAGGTATAAAATTCGCTCAATTGTATGATCCAATAAAGCCTGTAAATGGACCTCTGCGCTACTCTCTGTAATATAAATAGCCGTACGAGGAGGATAGCAACGATTTTTTGCTTGTAACACTTTCTTGTAGGAAGGATACAGTTTACAGTGATTTTCCTTACTCACTGATCTAAGTCCTTGATACTGACTTTTAGAAAATTTATATTCCACGTAAACGGAAAGTGCAGCATCGTCAGATAATGTATTCTCTGATTTTGATTGAAAAGCTCTTCGGTATCGAGAAGCTCTCAATGGACTCGTCAATGTTGCTTCCTTCACTAGTTTCGAAGCGTCCAATTTTCCTGCAGAGCGTAAACTCATTTGAGTAGCATATGCCAACTCGTCCGAGGTTAATGTTGCACGAATCTCTTCAGTTTTTCTTCGTTTAGACCTATCACTGCAAGATGCAAATTCTGTAGAAGGGCGACCGCCTTCATTGGTTAAAGCCTTCTGATAAGTAGCAGGTATCGAAAAAAATATAGGTGCATTGAGCCATTCCTCGTATTTTGTAAAAAAAATATCTTCTGTTCTATTAACCTTTTGCCACATAGTTCTCATTTTATAGAATAATTTTGAAAAGGACGCTTTCATATCTCCAGGCACATGTATCGGATGCCCACAATTTTCGGAAATTTTTTCCATCATATGTTTCATTATAATATTCAATTTCTCTTTCAAATGCTCTTTGACGATTATGAAAACTTCTTTCCGGGTATATTGCAATTGTTCATTATTAGATCCTGAAAAGGATACAAGCATAAAAAATTGGGAAATTTATTAACAAATGGAGACTCGGAATATTTGGAATTACGAAATTCTTGACATTTGGCTGCCGAAAAGTACATATCATGCTTTAATGATATTAATTTTCACGTCCATGAGTCGCTCGGCCAAACAGTCAAGCAACACATAGACGCAGATAAAAACCTACTACAGCATAATAGGCACCTATTGGCAGCTAACTTCTGTGAATTTTGAAAGACAATAACATGAACTAAAACCGTTCACTCAAATCTTCGCGGGATATTGTGGTATATACATATTTTAATCCAGCTGAGTATAAAAGTTTCTAAAATTAAATCATTTTTGTAACGGTATCAAATTATGTTTATTTCAATAAGATGAAAAATAGATTAAGGTTGTATTAGAGTGAAAATATCTTAAACATACCTGCAGAAGTTATCTCCATGACGTTGAATTAAACTCAAACGCTTTTCATTCAAGTTTTTGATAAATAACAAAACGTTTTCTCCTCTATTTTCTCGCGCGACGCGTGCTCATCTGACGTAAGCTAATTATAACGTGACCATACAGACCAAGGGATAAGAGTTGGTGACTCCTCTTTTGCGATTTGATGAAACAATCATTCCTCTAGCTTCCAAACCAATCAAAATTCTCTGAATCAAATTTTAATTTTTGGAAGTTTTGGCCAGCTTTTCGAGACTTGGAACCACTGTGCGTGCGTACAAAAAATTTTATGTAAGGACACGCCACGATGACAATTGAACAGCTGACAGATGTTGCTTATGGGCACATGGCCACATAGAATGAGAAACTGAGTTTCTTCTCAGTTCGTGATCTTAGAATTATAATTCAATATCAATAAATTAGTACTAGTCATGCAGACTAATAGTTTAACTCATTTTATACGTCCATAATGTACATAGGCAGCGTAGTCATGCATATTGATGAGAATATAACTTTAGAATGGCTTTTTCTCAAGACCAGTGAGTCTTAAGTAAAAAAATGTTAGGATCATTTTTGTGGAAAATTGGATGATCTATAGTTTTAGTCCGATCTAATATTATGATTGAACTAACCGTTCCGCTAAAGAATCAAAAAATCTATTTCTGCAAACTTTGACCTCGCGTTGAATTTTTTGCACACATGGGATCGATGAAGACTTGTCACAACTTCATTAAAATGGTGTCTCCAACGTTCATGCCAATTTTCAACTTCTTGGGAATTTATGCAAGGGTATCCCTATTTTCAGAGCTAACTTGACCGAGCTACGATTGCTCTCGTTTCGAATATTATCATACTACTGCATATGTATACAGTTAATCAACTCGATTTTGTATTTTCTAACAATATATTTTGCTCTCTCAACTGAATATATGAATCTTTTCGAAATTCTTGTGATATATCTGCTGATAATACTGACTTTAAAATAATTACCCACCGGTTTGTTCCAAATAATGACTATATCATACTGTAGTAAAAGTCAATTAATGATAAGTCATTCAAATTGATCCTTGTAGCTCAAACTCACTGGAGATCCTGTGTGAACCAAAAAATTTTGAATATTTGAAGCCATCTGAAGTATTTTTATAATGAAAATTTATTTCTCATCCAACAATTACTATTTGTGACACTATGAAACTATATTTACCCATCATATTTTATGTCTATGACCCTCATGCTAATTCTATTTATTTGTCTTGTTTGTGCAGAAATCTATTGTAACGCAACATGGGATGGATATTTATGCTGGCCGCCAACCATTGTTGGATTGAATGCAACTCAGAGATGTCCAAAAGAAAATGGATTTGAACCTACACGTAAGAAATCATTTCAAATTCTCCTTAAATCATTTCTGCTCTGTTAGAAAAAGTCTATTCATGCAGAAAAACTCATTCTGAAATTAAAATTATTTATACCAGGTGATGCACGCTCAGGCTACACATAGCGATCTACCCAGAGTCGTAGTTTTGTACAATTTTCTGCTCTGCTATCCATTCTAAAGCACTCTCTTAGTAAGGTGTCTGATTTTGAAAAGGAATTGCAAAATACAAATCAAATAATAGCAGCAGCAATGACTTTCGTCCATCATAACACATAACTTTTTGGTATGGTGACAAGGATTGCCGAGTCACTAAACTTGTTGGCCAAATATCTTATTTGCACTGGTATTATATATAAAATTTCGTCTGTGGTCCTCAATTTTCATATTTTGACAATTATTGAACACACAGCAAGGGGTTTCTATGTTGCGTGTTGAATAATTGTCAAAATATGGAAGCCCACAGCATAACTTGTCATTCAATATCAACAAATGAGCTAACAAAAATTTACCTGCCACACATTTAAATGGTGGTAAAACTGATACACGGAAATCGCTTACTTTGCCCAATGTCTGCAATGAGTAAAGTATCCATTTTACGCATGGTCATAGAAAAAAATATTAGATAATAATTTGTGAGAAAAAAATCTGTAAGATGAATTAAAAATAAATCATGAATACTGATCCAAATGAGAAACGTGTCCTAATTATAAAAAACTTCCATGCAGGAAATGGCTACAAAGCACTATGAGATTCATTTTCTATCACATATGAAGACACACAAATATCAAGAGTTACAAGAATTTATGAACAGGTAGAAAAGTCGCAGATTACAGCTAATATATCTGTTAACGAAGGTATTGGAGGCAATAATAGTAACATAATTCTACATAAAGTGTTACATATATGTTTTATGTATGAATTTCTCCAAATGTGTATACATCGTAGTTATAGAAAGGTTCAGTAAATAATTTGATGGATATTGTATTGAAATTTCAATACAATATACATCAAATTATTCACTAAGCCTTTCCATGTTAGATATATGATTCATGAATGTTGTTCACACTAATTTACAGTATTACAAATATAAAAATTATAGTTATAGTGGTAAACCGAACTGAAATGTGAAAAGTAATTTCTAATATGAGAATAAAACTATTAACGATTAATTGATGTTATTCTGAAAAAAGTGTGGGGTGCTCGATATCAGTTGTTTTAATCATTCCAATGATACGCTTTCCGAATGTGAAGTTAGTATGAAATTTGATACTTAGCACCTCACACTTTCTAACAAAACATGAATTCTCTCGTCAATTGTTTTATTTTCATATTAGAAATTATTTTCAACTTTCTAGTTCGATTTACCATTAAAGCGTATTTTTTTTTTTTATTTAATTATTATTTATTTCTAATTTTTTAGCTTGTTCTGCTATAAAAAATTATTTAGTATGAAAGTTGACCGAGCTCGTTCCGCTTACATGGCAGCTTTCAATTATCGAGCTCGGTTCGCTCGCCCGGCGGTCTACTGTTGACTAAACTCGTTTCGGTCGGACGGCAGTTTACCGCTTACGCAGTTAACCGAGCTGCCTTCATGGACTCTTTCTGGAAGCGAATCGTTAATCCTAATGATCATGATCAAGATAATGAGACAAACTTAATAGATTATTGTATTGTCATCGGTCCTTGAGAAGTTTTCATTAATCTGACGTTTCGAAGTGGGTGGAAATCACGTTCAAAGATGCTAATAAAAGCCTGTCAAAACACATGAATATAAGCCTCATGAATTTCAGACTTATCAAGAACTTTCTGTTAAGAATACTATTGTTTTATCAATGTTATATTATTTTCCTTAAGAGCAAATGTTTTTATTTTGTAGCATACACCCTTGCGGTGAGCAGATGTTTTTGGTTTGGCCTTGTAAGAGTCAGTGTGAAAGAAGCGTTGAAAGAATAAACACGTTGTAGAAAAACCTAGAAATAAATTACATATATATCAATCTAAAGGGTGTTAAAATTCAGTTTCCCACACCATATACAGTCCACTCATAATACGCATAAACACTTTCTTCACATGGTTTTGAATCAAGAAGTTTATTTTGTTAAATAATGCAAGAAAAGACAGTCGTAACCCACATTTTATTCCGTTAATTTGCTTTACGGATCAATTAATATCCACTTTAAATAATGAGCCCAATGTACAGAATACTCAAGCGTGTGCCTTAGAGCTCAGAGAATCCTAATTCAAATATGCGTATAAATGCTAAATATCAGTGGATATGCCTGCAGATGCAAGAACATCGTATCTAACTCCTTGCGACTTTTTTTGGAGGGCACTTTAGTAGCGAAATTTACAAAAAAAAAGTTTCAGAATTCAGATTTATTTAGGTAAGTTGTAATCGAAGAATGCAGTATATAACATACATATAATTAGCTGCTATGAGATCTTCATTTTACAATAGACTTGACTATTATCTTGCTGAAAATGTCTCATTTGAATATTCACTATGATATACTTTCCTCATTTTTTGTTTCTAATATACAGGATGTATCAAGATAATGGAACAGTGCGTTATACTCGTTTATATGAAAAGATACACAAAAAAGTGATGGAGAAATTTCATAAAGTACATTTTTACATGAACAATATCATTCTCAATCCAGTGGTACCCAAACTATGAATCAATATTATATTTTGTCAAATAGAATTACATATATTTCATTAGGTCATTGAGTAGACTTTTTCTTTCGGAATTCAATTATATAATAATATTATATCCTTACATCGCGAAAAATTTTATAAAAATTGAAGTAGTCTGTGCAAGAATTCAATTATTTATATAATAATCTTCCAATCTGCTATGCATTTGTGACATATTAACATAATAACGGTAATTCGATCTTCTTTGTATTAATTAATAATTATTATTATTTATTGTTTCAAGGCAATGCCTCATACAATTGGTTGGTACAACAATTTAAGCTGAAGTTAAACTGATTCGTTCCATCTCAATATTGGAAGAAGAACTAATTTTTATTTGTACATAATATTTTCGTACTTCCATGAGTATACACTCATACTCATACATATATTCACTTCGTTTATATATATACCTATAAATTACATATACCTACTTACTCCCATTTACATACATATGGATATTACTTATTTACATACACACGCATATACGCATGCATATACATACCTATAAACTAAACAATATACCTACTTGCAAATTCATATACCTACATTGAAAGTTACAATTTACTCACCCATCCTTTTTTATATTTCACAAGCTTCTCAGTTTTCAATTAGTGACATAAATGTCTACGCAATGAGTGTAGAGGCTTAGTAGAGTAATTAATAATAATGGCAGCCTAATAAATACTGATTATTTCGATTTATTGTTGTGCTACGATGAGATCTGTTAAAATGCAGTTCTAGCATGCAATTCATTTGCTAAAAAGTTCACAAATAAACTCAGACCAAATCGTAAAATAATCATGAGGCTTGAAATAAATATGACAAATTTTGGAACATTACGGAAAAAGTGCGTGGAAAACAGAAGAACATTTATTTTGAAATTATTGCTAAAATCTTAATTTACTTGAATATGATGGAACAAAAATAGAGTTTTATTTGTTTCAATGATTGAATGTTTGCACAGACTACTTAAAAAAATATAATAGAATGAAATACTTCCTTTGAATTGGTTTTCATCAAATCTTTCACAATAAAAGAGTACAATATTATTATATGGTTAAATTCCGAAGAAAAATCACTATACAATGACTCAATCAAATATATATAATTCCACCTAAAAAAATAAAATATTGATCCACCAAAATGGTAATATTAATTTTAAAATGTGTTACTCTCTGTGCCTTACAAAATATTAATAACGAGTGAGCAGCACTGTTCCATAATCTTGTTACAGTCTGTATAAGGTATAAATACTGCTGTAATTATTTCTTCATTTGTCCTGTTATGATGTATTATACCTAGATATTATTATTGTTTCCATTAGTTTCTTCACCACCGCATAAGTTGGTATCCATATAATTCATCCATTATTGAAATTATTTTTTATCTCAAAATAATTCATGAAAAATGAAAGTTATGACAACTGATACGATTCCATTTATACCATGCAATTTTTTTGCTAGGAAGCTAGAATCAGAATATTAAAATGATTTTATTGTATAAATGAAATTGAAAAGTGTCAATATATCATAATAGAAAGCCAGAAAATCTATTCCAGTCATCAAGGCATTGCTGAATTTCAATTGGCAGTCAACTAAAAATGCAATGGAAAAAAATGTTCCAATTCTTTTTTATTGAGTCAATCATTTATTTTAAACGTAACCTATTGATATGACATTGATTCAAATGAATTCGGCTTAGATCTATGTCCGCATTTCTCCGTAATCAATGTCTTTGAAACGTTTTTTGATATACTAGAAATTGTGTGATTTACCTTATAGTCCAGTCGACATGTACTTTGAGGTCGGAAAAAATGCGAACTCAATGAAACTTTGGTATGTTGTTTTTGATCACCCAATAGTGTTATTTCCATGTTTTCCGACCAAAATTTCGCGAAGCGATTTTCAGGGGGAGGGAAAAACCACGAAATTTTGGCACTTTTTCCAGTTTTTGCCCTGTAACTTTCTCCCCTCCATTCCTACGCCTTAGATTATCAAGTTCAACTTTTTAGATCATCAAATTTCCGATAAATTCGATACGTAAAACTTGTTTGTAGACCCACTTAGTTCCAAGAAACAGCACTTCAAAAAAGTATAAATTCCTGAAAATCTAAAAAACATAAAAAATGGCGGCTTTCGCTGAATATCTTTGATTTAGAAATCAGTCAACGACCCACTCTTTACCCTGCCTATCTATGCCACCATATCTGGAGGCACGGTAGTGCCCTCGCCAAGACAAGCCAAGCAAAGCGCAACAGCACTACCTATCTTTCTCGAAGAGCTTCGTCGTTTTTATGAACCCTCATAACTTGGGTTTGGATTATACCAGATAAACAAAATTCTCGGGATATGATGTCAATAGTGGACTGGTACCACAAGTTTTGTTTTAGGCTATACTAGCTATGTATATTCAAATGAATTTCGTTGAAATATGTGTTTTCCGTAATTTGTATCTGAAGATTATTTTCTAAAGTATTTAGGAAAATTTTATTTGCGTCAAAACACATCTTGACACAATGCTCCTAGTATCGCCAAGAATAGAGCTCGTGGTACCAGCTATAAAGTTTCAATTGCATAGTTCTTATACTTTAAATTTTATTGATATCTGAAAAAACTTCGATTTCGTCAATGAGTCCCTCACTGATGATCATCAGAATTCTTAGGTTACATCCTTAAGTCCTAGAATGCTGAAATTTGGTATGTAAGCTAGTATTGGTACACAAACAACAAAAAAATTCTGAAAATTGGAACTTTTACCCCCCAATCCCTTAAACTAGGAGAAGGAAATTTGTACGAGACTTCCGCAAATTTTGATGCTAGAGGTCTGAAAATTGATATAGGAACTACTTGTTATAAATAATAGTAAAATAAAAACTTACTTAATGATGTGGAATTCCACCAAGAATATTTCCAAGTAAAATGTTATCAAGACGAGACCATATGGCTCGCACTGTCAAAAAGTTGTCAGATTGAGAACCAAGTCTCTGATCCTACACGCTCTAATTCTACAAGCCTTTTTGTCCATCTACCTGTCTAGCCACCACTTATTTAGAAGGGAACTATTAGGACTATTGTATAACAGAAAACTAATGAATAGTGAATAAATTGCTCACTTTATGCCCATGTGAATGTATCGAAATGGTCAAGTCGCATATTTTGACTGAGGTGTAGAATTGTGAAGTTATGGCTTGTAGAATTAGAGCGTGTAGAGTTAGAAGCTTGGCTCTACATGGGATCTAATAACTCTTTGACAGTGCGAGCCATATGGCCTCGTCTTGACAACATTTTACATGAAAATGTTTTTGGTGGGATTCCACTTCTTTTAGTGAGTTTCTTTTTACTATGATTCATAACAAGGAGTCTCTGTATTAATATTCAGACCTCTAGCATCAAAATTTGTAGAAGTCTCATACGAATTTCCATCTCCTAGTTTAAGTGGTTGGGAGTAGAAATTTCAAGTTTTGGAATTTTGTTGTTGTTTGTGTACTAATACTAGCTTACATACTAAATTTCAGCATTCTAGGACTTCAAGAAGTAACCCAAGAATTTTGATAATCATCAGTGAGCGAGTCAGTGACGAAATCGGGGTTTTGTCAGATGTCAATAAAATTTAAAGTATAAGAACTATGCAATTGAAACTTTATATGTTTAATAAGTCCACTATTGACATTATATCCCGAGAATTTTGTTTATCTGGTAGGTATAATCCAAATCCAAGTTATGAGGGTTCAAAAAAACGACGAAGCTCATCGAGAAAGGTATGTAGTGCTCTTGCGCTTCATTTAACTGGTCTTGGTGGGGGCACTACCGTGCCTCCAGATATTGTGGCATAGGTAGGCAGGGTGAGGGGTGGGTTGTTAATTGATTTCTGCGTCAGAATGAAACTAGGTACAATAAAAAAATTTGAAAAATAAAAGATATTCAGCGAAAACTCCCATTTTCAATGTTTTTTTAGATTTTAAGAAATTTTTCACTTTTTTGAAGGGCTGTATCTTGGAACTTAGTGGGTCTACAAACTAGTTTTTTGAATCAAACTTATCGAAAATTTAATGCTCTACGAAATTAAACTTAATAAGCTAAGGCGTAGGAATGAAGTATTGGAATATCCCACCTTGAAAGTGAAGACCCAGGCTAGCTATAAATAAGGACACTAGAAATATTTTACCTGAAAAATAGGAAATGGGCGCTACTCCCAGAAAATGATCAAAGGAGAAAAAGGTACTATTCTGGGAGACAATAGCGACAGCAAAAATATAAATAAAGCATAGATGTCGAAATCAATTATGAACAAAATTATTATTGATTTGAAGCAAATAATTCCAAAAATTATAATTGTAAAAAAATTTGGTAACTTACGAAAATTGTTAAAGCTATAATAAAAGAAAATCACACTGCAACAGCCAAAAGGGAACTGGAGAGCACGTCACAGACGTTCAAAATTACGTTACAAAAACTAGCTGAATATCCTCATCAGGCGGAACTCAAGACTAGTATCGGCAGAGACGATAGATGACGAATTGGTTGCCACTATAGCACTAGATAAAGTCCAGCAGACTCGTCTGCCATTTTGGAGCCCACTGTCAGTTGTTTGCCGTTTACCGATGTGTGAACTTTAATATAATTTAATGAAATAATTCCAAATGACGGGCTGTTCTGGGCCCAGTTGTATTATTCATTCAAGATACGTATTCTGATTCTACAGATGAGTAACTTTTATTTCTCAATACATCATTTGAATGTGGAGAAATATATTCCTAGCTACTTAACCTCAATTTGATTTTCGAGTTTAACTGTTCGATTGTCAGAATCTGTGTGCATTATTCAGAGTAAATGTCAGCATTATTGCAAGAATCTTTGTCCTTCAGTGATATTCTTAATGATTTGCTATTAAATTGTCATAATTTCCCGAAGTTTTGCAGTATTGCAAATTATTTTGTTGGAGCACTACACTGTTGTGAGAGGTTTGAGGATTAGGAATTTTGAAATTTCAAACAAAAATGAAACCACCAGCTACAATTCCAAATGAGCTAACAAAACAAATACAAGAAGCAAGTTATTGTGATTCTTTCAATTTGAACTGTTCCTCAAATTTTTATTGATATCTTATAAAAAAAAAAAATAAACCTAATTTTTTTCTTGCTTATTATCATTTATTATTGAACCTGCTCTGACAAAAGCAAATATACAAGTACTTACCTAGGTACCTATTTGTTTAAATCACCATACTACCTACTTTAACTTCATAATTTGAATACTAAACATTTACAGATTTTGTGCAAAAAATTAATGCAAGCAGATAAATTTCTTGAAGAACAAGATACACAACTGCCTGTTATTCTAATCTTGTTATTATTCATCTAGAAACCTACATAATTTACACAAAATCATAAAACTAAGGATATTAAACGTTTCACAGACTTGTCAGTGGGCTCCAAGATGGCGCACGAGTCTGCTATGACTATCTAGTGCTGTAGTTGCCACAAAAACAATGTCAGACAAGTTCGTTCCCTAAATTAGGTAATAAATACCCAACGGTCCTTGAAGGTGTTAAGGTTGGCCATGCGCCTGGTAGTCAACTTCGGGAGGTATTAATGTTCTTCTCAATTTCGTAGACGTGTTGATGTTTTTCTTAACGTAAAGTTGGTCAGAAACTAGTCTCAAGTGGCCACGGGCTCCTAAGATCCCTATCAGTTTACACTGAAAACAAACAACCCAACCAGTGTCCAATTCATCTTAAACAGGAGGTTCCTATAAAAAAACTGGAGAGCTCTCTTTAAACATGAAGCGGTCAACTTGAATTTATGAATTTAGATTTAAATGGAAGGTGATTAAATTGTAAATTTAGTGAAAATTGAATAAAATAATCAGTAAAGTTATTTATTTGCCTAATTTTAAATTAAGCACTAAAAATTTACAAAGTAAAAAAAAACTACGCTGAGCATTAAAGAGAAGGAAAAGAAAGAAGATACAAAGTCTAGCAGGACAAGAAAAAAGATTATTAGCGACGAGTCGATAAATTTACGAACGTGGTTCGTTACTAAAAATTTGGATTAATTTTCACAAACTCGTAGGATTTTCCAGCTTAAAAACAAGAAGTAAGCCCACAACAAAATATTTTGAGTTTTGGAAGCCAAAAATCACACAAACAACATAAGAAACCAAACTACGAGTTGTTGAATGACAAATCCGCAACACGTTGGATCCAAAATATAGTTAAATCATGTATTATCAACCACTTTCACTAATCATTCATACATCAAACATATTTAGATGAAAAAAGGTAGAGAGAGGAACGAAGATAGCCACAAATCTCGTAGGTTTTTTTACTTCGAATGAACATATGAAATTTAGAAAAAAAATTGATTCAGAACAAAAATATTAATTGAGTATAAAAGTTTCAAGGTTGTAAAAAGGTTTTGAGCACAAAAAACTAACAAAGAATCAAGGATGAAAATCCAACGATCTCATTATCACAAAAGCGGATAAAGGTTACTGTTTAAGCATCCTTTATAAAGCAGATTACATTGAAAGAGTTGAAATCTTCATCGACTGTGACACTTTTCTCAAAATAAATTCCAATGCAACCAATTCTTTCGTCACTTCCCTGAAAAAAGAATTGAAACTACACAGTGATTTTTTTTCATTGCATTAAATATACAACATCATACCTATTTTTATAAACAAGTGGATGGTTTGGCTAAGGGTTCACCCCTTTCAGGTAGCATGGCTGAAATCTTTATGAAAAACTTTGAAGCCAGAGTTTTTCAGGAAATCACTGAGTTTTTGCCCCACATCAAGTTCTGGTATTGTTACGTTGACGACATTCTGGTCCTGTGAGAAGGCTCTATGGAGCTTATGCATAGTTTCCATACTAAACTCAACGCGCTACACAGTAACATGAAATTCAGCATCGAAATTGAATCCAACAACTCGTTAAATTTCCTCGATCTACAGATCTCAAGAAGTAGCAATTTTACCTATAAAATTTTCAGGAAACCTATTCACACAGCTGATTCTATTCATAATAACTCCAACCACTGCTTGCAACACAAAATAGCAGTCTTCAATTCCCACATTCACAGAATGCTCTCTTATGGCTTGGACACTGTCAACATTGATCTGGAGACAAGGACTCTTCAACAGATCGCCTTATTCAATAATTTCGATCCTAATATTATCGATAGAATGATAACAAAAAGAAAATATAAACTTCAACTGAAAGAAGCTTATAACAGAGCTTTACACATCGAAAAAAACAATTTGAGATTTATGCCCGGTTGCATGAACGTTCATTAACTGGACAGTTCTTCAAAAATGAACAATATCAAATCGAATTTTTGACTCCAGTGCTAAGCAACTGATTTGACGGATATATTCGATTTGATTTTGTTCATTTTTGAAGAACTCTCTAGTTAATGCACGTTCATGCAACCAGGCCTCAGTCTATCTTTTATTGGTTATATTAGCTACAAAGTTAGGAATTTGTTCGCTAGATACAATGTTGACATTGCTTTCAAGCCTTTGACATGTTTGAAAAAAGAGATCTGTCAAAAAGTGGACAAACCTGAATCAGTGGCGCAGTCTGGCGTCTATAAGTTGAAATGCGACACGTGTGAATGTTTTTACATTGGCAAGACTGGTCGGAAGTTCACAACGACATTCAGAAAACATGCGCGTGCAGTAAAATTTCAAAGCAGCCAATCAAGTTTTGCTGATCATTTAATTGAAAGCGTACACGATTTTGATATTACCAAAAACTTTGAAATTCTGCACATACGCAAAAATAACAAGATTCTTGATATCCTGGAAAACTTAGAGATCAAGAAGTCTTTAAAAAACCATGTCGATTTCATTTTAAATGACCAAACGAACCTTAGACACACCCCACTTTCAAATCTTTCAATTTAATTCGCAGTTTACGTAACTAGTTCTTACAAGATTTTTTGAATCGGTTTCGAGTTTTTTCCGTTTTCTTCAGTTGTAGTTTAGATCTTGTTGAGCAGATTGGATATATCTTTTCATATCAATATCATTTTATATTTCTTTAGTGCTTTATTACCGCTTTTTTACATTTTTTCACACTAGCGGGCTATTTAACGCCGTTCTCTTCTGTGAAGTTCCTGTAATTTTATTGTGTAAGTTACCATTTCGTATTTTTTTATTTGATTATATTTCTACCTGCTTGTATAGTTGTTTGTTTTACTTTTTATTTCCTCTCTTTGTAGTCTCTCCGGTAGTCTGAGGATGATCACCCAGTGATCGAAACCGGTAACTTAATCAAAATTAGAGAACCGTGTGATTAGGAATTTTATGGTTTTTCTTTATTGAAAAAGCCCTTACCAGTTCCTGAAGGATGAAAGAGAAAAATTTGGAAATCAACAGGTTAACCACGTTGGTCGCCTTCAAACGAAATCACTAGCAAAAATAATACTGAATTTGGAATAACGTAAACAAAAATAATAAATAAAATACTTACAAAATCGTAGCACTGACTTTAGAAAAATAAAATAACAACAAAACTTAGAAAAACTAGAAAATTACAAGACTGCTTAAAACAAGTACGTCTGCAACCACCGCTCAGGAAACAAAGAGGGCGAACAAGACGCGCATGCTCCCCAAATCATCACTTTCAATCAAGAGTCATAAGTACTAATTTACAAAATTAGTGCAAATTTGTCATACAGATGGCGACATAGGTATGGAATGAGAAAAAATTGTTCAAAAAAGACGTAAGACGAAATTTTTGTAACACTATTTCTGCGCATAAAGGATGTGTATTTTGAAAAATAGGTTGAAAAAACGCTTCAATATTATTTTTCTCCGGCTGTGCGTAAAGTAGGCACTTCATGCACTATGCACAATGTAGAGTAGGACTATTTCGCGTCTCAGTTTTACTACCATTTATACGCGTAGCAGCTGGATTTCTGTGAATTAAAGTACATAGCACCTCTAACTGATCCATTTGTTTGAATATTTGTTAAATCTGAATGACATCTTGTGCATTTAGTCCTCTTGCTAGGTGTTGGGTAACTGTCAAAATATGGAAATTGAGTGTCGTGGAAAAAAATTTGTAGGCAATTTAATCTGGCATTATGACATTTCGACAATAATTTTAATGATTCGGAAAATCTTGTCATCAAATACTTGACCTCATGTCATAATATTCAGCTTTACTTTCTTGTTGCAGAAATAGTCTATTATTATTTTGTTACACACTTGTTAGGAACCTTCCTTTGTTCGCAGAAGCTTCAGAAAAATTCATGACTGGAGTCTGTTTTTCTGATTTTTCATCGACTGGCGTTTTTTTTATTAATTTTGGAGATGCAAATCGATGAAAATATTATTCTTAGTAAATTCAATGGAAATATAATCAGAAAACAATAAGCGAGGAATAATTGTTATTCATCATAAAAATAAATAACTTGTTTTCCTACATTTATTCAAAAATTTGTTTTATTTTTCCTCCAACCCTTGTTTATTTAAAATAACAAGAATAAATTTATATTTTCATAATATCATATATTCTCATGAATGAAATCATCATATTAATTGCCACTCCCTTCTTCCACTTTATATTATTACTTTGGATGATATTCTAATTTTTTGATTCAAAATGATCTAACTGCTATAATGGAAGTAATGTTTGAAACTATGTATGAATGTAATTACTCTTTCCTATTCTCACACGTTTTAGGAACCAAACTCGAACATATGTTAAAATTGTTGTCGCAATCAGTGATAAAATCTATATTCGATATGTGAAATCAAAAATATATCTATATAACTCGTGCACCAAAAGTACCTCATTACTGAAGTGTTTCCAGCGCCGGAAATTCTCATTCCCAAACCATGCAAGCAATTATCGTTAATTCCCTGTTCACAATGAATTTATGATTGATATTTTCTGTACTGAAAGGCGAAAGACTAAAATTGTGGATAATGGATGCCGTTGGTATTTCTTTCGGTGTATTTTCATCTGTCGAGTTGACATTTAGAAGAAAATTTGTATCATGAAATGTGTTCGTTACAGTGTTTATATTTGCTGTAAACGAGATAGTACAAAAAATGTAAAGGGGGATGAGACAGAAGTAATATCAATCAATAAAATTAGTCATGTAGGCTATGTTTCGTGATATTAGTTTGCAGAAAATGAGAACACAATTGCAAAAATTTGTCTGTGAAGTCGATAAAGTAGTTTTAAACGTTGAATTAATTGTTTTGGTGTACTTTGGTACACTTGTTACAAAAAGTATCGTCTGCAACACGGACACTGAGAAACCGTCATCATTGTCACGGGTAAAATTGGCTGCACAAAGCTACGACTTGGGCTCCACCCTCGTCTTCATGGAAATAATGAGGATCATTTGGGTCTTGTAGCATGATATACCACAGTCTTTAGAATAATCAAATATAAAGGAAAACTTATTTCTTCACTTCCATATATTTGAAGTGGACTGATAATATTTCTGGAAATAAGCAATATATATGTCGGTCAAAGTTTTCTTCTACTTTTGGATAAAAGGACTAATAAATCAAAACCAATGTAGAATACAATGAAATGACTCATTGTAATTTTTTTCTGCAATTAAAAAATAAGTTTTATGAAAGAATCCGTTCAGCCTATTTATTTTCTTTCTTTACTCTTGATTTTGATAAATGGGTGATTCGGTAACAATGGCTGAAACAATAAAATAGTATAAGAATTTTTTTTTATTGGATAAAATGGTTGACGCTGACTGGATATGTGAATAATGTAAGATATATATTCTTGGGATTTCCGTCAATATTTTAATTTTATTTCTTTTCTGCTTTACAGCCGAAACTGTAAAGCAGAAAAGAAATAAAATTAAAATATTGACTGAAATCTCAAGAATATATATCTTACATTATTTTTTCTATGTTTGGAATTAATCCATCTAAAACTTGGCAGCAGCTTAGCTCAATAACTGCTCCAATAGGTCAGTTGTATTAATGTTTTCATTCCGTATTTTGTAAATTTTGCAAATTGGACAGAACTATGAGCCTGGGTTGAATCACTATGTGCTCTCTGACTGTGCACCACCCGGTATACTCATGAACAGAATTATGGAGCAGTATATTGTACAACAAGAATAAAAAATTAGCAATTTTTTACGAGTATCAGTCAAAGGCAACAACTACAAGCTACACAATAAGTATCAAAAGAACAACTAAAAACAGGTGATGAATAAATAATGTTTGCTGTTTCTTTAAAATTCAATTTGAATTTCACTTGTTAAAATAGAGAATGGAAGTGAAATCGTAATTTGTCGAACATGAACTCATAAATTTTGCAGATTCACGGCCAAAGTCACCAAAACAAAGTCTTGTTGCTTGCATAAGCTGTGAAAGTTAAATTCTCTAGGCTGTTGTCTATCGGTGAGATAATTTTTTCTTCTATTGCTTTAACAAGATGTCATATGGTAACACTGCACCTCATGCTGAAGCATTGATTTTTTTGGTCTAGTATAAAAAGTGACTCACATTATATTCCTTGTAATGTAACTACTAGTTAATTCATATATTATTATCTGATTGAATAGATAAAAAAAAAGATATAATGTTTGACAAATACAAAAAATACGATTTTGGGATGAGTAAGAAAGTTTGTTATACGAAGCGAGACATTCATTATCTGTCATCTGACAGAAAACCATTCGAACTTATTCCCTAAATATAGGAATGGATGTCTAGTATTACAATTGTACATAGATTGGACCATAGTAAATTATGCTGTTTGGGAAAATCTGCGCTCAACCCATGTTATACTATACAGCTCGGTCGGATCGGTTTTAACAGGAAACAATGAATGTATTTATACTATCGCTATAGAGCCAGTGCTTATCCCGATGCACTCTCGGTTTAGATCATTTGATCATCTACCATTCTCAAGGAGTATGTAGATTAAGCGAGATCTGATCATTGGGAGTTGTAGCGCAGGAGTTACATTCATCAGGAACACATTTCAGATTCTTCAAAGTCTACAATTTCAACGAGAAATCAATGAAACGACATAGTATTTTCGGAAAAATTCGAAAAGAGTCGCAATGTTGCAGCGGAAGAATAATAACATTAAATTCACTGTGAACTTGATAGTATTGTCAAATAGAAGCAGTTCATTCACTATTTTTGATAATTTTGGAAAAATTGCGACATTAAATGAAATCGCAGCGATGGATCCTAACTACGGTGATGAAGCGAGTGCACTATTGAGATGCATTGAGGATTTCAATTTCATTCTGAATTTGCTATTACTAAACAGAGTACTTACACACTGCAATTTATTATCAGAAACTCTTCAGTCTATCAGTGTCAACCATGAAGTTGTGGAAGAAGTATTCCAAAGTTCTACAGAGGTCTTAGAATTCTTCAGAAGAGATGCATTTTCCCAGAAACTCTGGGACCATTGCATCTATTTAACGCATGGATACGATGAAAACGCAGAGTCCCTTTCAAACTAAGTAAAGGAAACAAAACAGCACTCGAAAAAAAAGCTGTGGAACAATACTACCTACAAGTGGATAATAGTCCATCCCCTCATTGATATTCTCATGAAAGAAATCAGCAACAGATTTTCTGAGAACAATAAAGACGTATTAGATCACTTGCACATGGAGTTAAACGCAAATAAAATAAACAATTATCATAATTCAAATTAAGAGCTTTCAACCGCAGAGCTTCAATCTTTCTATCGAATGGATTCGACCGCTGGTAAGAATATAGAGCAAAGAACAACAGTTCGTGCACAGAACAAAATGAACGAAGTCTTACTTTTGGTATTTAAACTTTCAAGATTATATTACAAAGTACTCATGAATTCGACGAGTTGTGAGCGCTCGGTTAAAAGTTTGTATAAAATAAAACCTCACTGGCAGAAATACTACTAAGCAAGAGAGATTGTCTTCATTAGCTTCATTAGCTATTGAGCGTGAGGCTTTCATCTAAATTAACAAAATTATAAATGTTTCCAATCTTACTGAAGAAAAACGGTTGAGGTTATACTGGAGAAATTTCTTTACGCATATAACACTATAAGTTCAAATTGTTCGCGAAATTGATTGACTAGCTATGAAAATAATATTATCACTTTGTGCTCAATATATTATATGGGTCTTTGAGCACTGATTTTGTTGTATAGTGTGGGAAACTTAAGGATCCAACATTGTCGTAAAAAGATAAACCGTCCCGCAATTTTCTACACAATAAGTATTCAGATAAACCTCTATAAAACTGCCAATCAGATACTCAACATTACTGGACCGTATTTCACAGATTTCTTCACTACTGGGAACAAAATTTGGAAAGTCTAAAACTTGATAATTCGAAATTTCTTGGAGACATTAATTTTATTCATGGAAACAAAATTTGAAGCAGTTTTTAGTGAGGATGTACGGATGAGACTCATTAAACAAGATTATTATTCTGCTATAATATCATAATTAGTTGGAAAAATCCAATGGGCAGCACAATGGTATCAAGAATATACCGTTAATCTAAGAAATCCCGGATAAGTCAGTGCACTGGTTCAAGCAGAAATATATCACAAAATCCATTATATTCCTGTTCGTCCGTTTGAAGTGATCGTCTTGAAATATTGTGTTTGAAAATGTGGCAACCATGGAGACGTGATGATAACGATATTACAAATAATAATACAGGAGTGGATGACGAAGGAGAAATAGTTGTTGCAGATGGCTATGTGGAAAATGAGACTGTGGATGAAAGAAGGGAGTTTAATTTTAAAAACAAAATATAAGATGAAACTTCACAGCAGATTGAAAGAGAAAATGATGAATAATTATTGTATATTCTGTATATATGTATATTCTTTAGTATCAATTTAGTTTTAATTTCTATTATATTTATATCCATTGTATAGGTATCGCCAGAATAACAAGACAATGAATTTTGTTTCTTACAATTTTTTTCTAACGCAATCATTGATTATTCATATGAATTATACTTTCCTTTACCATCTGGCACTACCAATAACTCATGAACTTTAAATAACCAGATATTATCAACATTAAGTAACAAATTTTGTTTTCCGAAAATAATTCTTACATCAATAAATTAAATACTTCATAATACTAAAATTCAGAAATCTATATATATATATATATATATATATATATATATATATATATATATATATATATATATATATATATATATATATATATATATATATATATATATATATATATATATATATATATATATATATATATATATATATATATATATATATATATATATATATATATATATATATATATATATATATATATATATATATATATATATATATATATAGATTTCTGAATTTTAGTATTATGAAGTATTTAATTTATTGATGTAAGACCCTTATCAATACGTCTTAAGTGTTACCATATGTTTCTCGTCCTATGACCGCAACTACGTTGACACACATGTGCCGCCCTAGGCCTAAGCCCATCGTAAATAAACAAAACATGAATTATTCTAGAAATTTAATACCAAAATAACCCGAACCATATTAATTAATAAAATCTCCTTTGATTTTTCCGGAGAAAAGCTAGAGTCGTATTTCAATCTCCGACATATATATATATATATATATATATATATATATATATATATATATATATATATATATATATATATATATATATATATATATATATATATATATATATATATATATATATGTCGGAGATTGAAATACGACTCTAGCTTTTCTCCGGAAAAATCAAAGGAGATTTTATTAATTAATATGGTTCGGGTTATTTTGGTATTAAATTTCTAGAATAATTCATGTTTTGTTTATTTACGATGGGCTTAGGCCTAGGGCGGCACATGTGTGTCAACGTAGTTGCGGTCATAGGACGAGAAACATATGGTAACACTTAAGACGTATTGATAAGGGTCATTTGAAGTGGAGAGCGTTTTGTTTTTTGAAGTAAACAGGGGTGCTGTAAAATGCAGCCGGAACAGTTTGACTATTGACACTGAATGAGAACAGGCGTCCTAGTGATCGCGAATTCGTTGTCCTGGAGTCGAAATCTGTCTTACCTACTTATTGTTTCGATTGTAGAATACATTTAAAAGAATAGTGGTAATAATAGTGACGGCATTCTTCAAGATCCTCCTAGTACTCCGACATCAGAAGTGGGATAAAGTATCCAAAGTTGTAGACTAACAAAGTGAAATTTTAAAATAATAGTACTGATGAATAATGGAGAACCGTTTCAATAGAATTTGTGAAAAAATTATGTAAATCAAAAGTGATTCAGTTTTCAATCCTGACAAAAATAGTGAAAACGCTAAGGCTTGGTGTGCGACCGCAGACATTTGTATGCGTGAAAACCTTCATGTGGAGGTGCCTTAATAATAGCAATGAGTAAAGTAACTGCTTGGCTGGCACAAATATTGTTCGAAGGGAGAACTCAAAGATAATGAGCCGTACTCTATGTACGCCAGTCAATTTTTAACAACATTTATGACACGCTGCCAAAAATCAAATCCAGAGCTAATTGGTGTGGCATGAGCAATGTCTCACTTATCTGAATTTGATAATATCCATGAACGCATTGCTTACACTTCCGAAATAATAAGCAAAAATCAACATCAACAAGAATTTCGAGCTGTGTCTAAACGTAAACATCCAGATTTCGAAGGCAAACATCATTTTAAGCGACCAAGGATCAACTTGGACTCAAATTGTTCTAAATGTGGTAAATTGGTCATCGCCAACATGATTGTCTTGCTGTCCAATCATCCAGTGCAGAAAGAAGTCGAAAAAAGATTCGCAACAAATCCGGTCACTACGCCAAAGAATGTAAAAAGAGTTCAAATTTATACTGACAAATCATCTAGTGATTAGCTCGTATATGGAGGTGAGATCTTTCCATTTATTTTTGATTCTGGGGCATAATGCTCCCTCATGAAGGAATTTATTTCTTCAGAATTCAGTGGTCAGAGATTTTATAATCGTATAGTTTCTCTAGTAGGTATTTGTCAAAATACAATTTTCAGTACACTGCAAATATTTTACAAGGTAGTTCTAGATGAATACCTGATTGAAATTAAGTTACATGTTTTACTTGATAGCCATTTGAACAATGACGATTCAATTGGTAGAGAAATTTTGATTTCAGGTTATTCTGTCCACTTGACCGAGAGGAAAATGTGTTTGAATAGAATCGAAATGGTGTACACATTGAGTAGTAAATGGTTTAATTCGAATAACTAATTAAAAACTGAATCAATTGATGATGAACGGAATTAATTACTCACTTTATCAAATAAATTTAGAGAATCTTTCATAATAAGTAATCCAGAGACTCGTGTGAATACTAGTGTTTTGGAAATTAGATTGAAAGACCTGCATAAAGACGATCATACCGTATGAGTGATTCCTTAGAAGAAATTGATATGTGTAATGTTAGACAACGAGCAATTGATAGATCGAAGAAAATTCTGATTATCAGAAAATAAGATTTGATAAAAATAAAGCGAAAATTAAAGGATTCGAAATAGGGGAACACGTTTTGATTGGGAAGGAAGAACGTAATCAAACTAAGCTTGATCTGAAATTCAGAGGTCCATTTGTAGTAGCAGAAATACTTGATAATGATAGATATAATTTAAAATCGTCAAATAATAAAAGATACTGTAAGTACAGTCACGATAATTTGAATAAAATGCCTGAAAGTCATATTCCACATGAGCTAGATATCTGTATTGACCATAGTGACGATAGATGTACTGGAAAGAGTATGGATGAGCTAGAAAGACCTGAAACAGGGACTGTGAATGAAATTGAAGCCACCAATGACGCTGAGCACTGACGGCCTCAGGTCGTGGACCTGAGTGGTAGAAATACTTGAGATAACGCACATGCTTCAGTCTGTAGTCGCAACTGCAAACTAAATTAGTGGCTAATGTTGGTTTGATCAGGGCGCGATGGGCAGCTGATGATGTGGCGGGTATGCAGTTGTGGCAACTGTGAGATACGTTTGATACTATATGATGGCATACAGATTAGCCGTAAATAGTGCAAAGGTCGATTGGTGGTAAGAATGAAATGTTGTATACTTGTTTAGCAATCGTGGACCTGAGTGATAGAGATACTTGAAATAACGCACATGCTTCAGTCTGTAGTCGCAACTGCAAACTAAATTAGTGGCTAATGTTGGTTTGATCAGGGCGCGATGGGCAGCTGATGATGTGGCGGGTATGCAGTTGTGGCAACTGTAAGATACGTTTGGTACTATATGTGGCATACAGGTTGGCCGTGAATAGTGCAAAGGTCGATTGATGGTGAGAATTAAATATTGTATACTTGTTTAGCAATTGGGATTACGACTGATGGCTTTGATATCGCATAAGTACAGATAGCATGAATTCTTGTGATGAATAACAAGCGTGTAAATAACTGTTACTAGACTGGACTTCTGGATAACTTGGATACACTCATTCGCTGTGTAACTCTGATCTTTCATTTGACTATTTGAAACAACATTCAAAATGATATCATATCTTCTAGATACACCCGAGGACGAGTGATTGTCAGAATGGCCGTGTCGGAGATTGAAATACGACTGGAGCTTTTCTCCGGAAGAATCAAAGGAGATTTTATTAATTAATATGGTTCGGGTTATTTTGGTATTAAATTTCTAGAATAATTCATGTTTTGTTTATTTACGATGGGCTTAGGCCTAGGACGGCACATGTGTGTCAACGTAGTTGCGGTCATAGGACGAGAAAAATATGGTAACACTTAACTCTAGGAGGTGCAATGAGGTCTGGCCAGACCTATTTAAAATTCAATGCTCAATTACTCTCTCCTTAACAATAATTGAGAACTGAAACTCGTTGACTTTTATAAACTCGACTTGTTGAATCCGATGAGACCATCTTCAAAGCGATTTCGACATATTCAAAGCAAAAAAAAACGATTTTATTGTGATAAGTTGAAAAGTTGGAAATTGCTTCGAAAAACATACGTTTTTTTATTTTGGAATCTTTAGGCTATCGATTTCGGACAATCGTCCATCCTCAGGCCTTGGCGTCAATGGTTTAAAAGCAGCTAAGTTTGTAAAAAGTCATGATAATATTTAAATTTAATAAAGTTTTGTGCTGAAACATTTTTGCGTGTGTTTCTGTCAAGTGGGCGAATTACATTCAAGTCAATGTAATTCGCCCACTTGACAGAAACACACGCAGAAATGTTTCAGCACAAAACTTTATTAAATTTAAATATTATCATGACTTTTCACAAACTTAGCTGCTTTTAAACCATTGACGCCAAGGCCTGAGGATGGACGATTGTCCGAAATCGATAGCCTAAAGATTCCAAAATAAAAAAACGTATGTTTTTCGAAGCAATTTTCAACTTTTCAACTTATTAACCTTTACATACTACCATGGAGAAATTTATTCAAAATATAAAAAGATTTTATTGTGATTTGTCTTAAATTGACCTATGAGGTCTGACCAGACCTATAGACGAATTCTGACATTTTCAAACATGATAGACTTGTATCTGGTATTGTAATAGGCAAGAGCAGACACTTTTAATTGAAGAGGCAACTTTTTCATCCTTTAGTAGTGCTTGGTTAATAAATATTCATGAGAGAAACATAGAATCATCATTTTTCATATTTTTTAGTGGATGTTCCATATTTTCTTTGATTTTCATTCATGTCATTACTAAATGTGTCATTGTGATGTGTGCCGTAATGTGACACTATATAGATGGAGCAAATAAAGTAAATATAGTTTTGAATCATACAGCACGCCTCCAAGATTCATCTGCAGCTATTCGAAATGAATATAAACAGAGTATGACAGGTTTTTCATATATAGAGGAAAAGGAAGACAAACATCAATTCGAAGGTCTTTTCAATCGATAGGTCAAAATTGGCATTAGTATAAATATGGTGTTTACCCTGTGCCAAGTCAAATAATCAAGCTAATTATCATTTTTTTCTCCCCCTCACACCCACACACATACACACCCACTGCCACCCGCACAGTCCATTCAATCATTTAGTAGATTATTCAACACTAAAATACACTTGTCAAGCCTTATAAAAACTCTTACAAGTCACACAACAATAAAACTCGGTGAAGGTCTGGCCAGACCTCATAGGTTCACTTAGCACCAAACAAGTCACTGCCCCTCCTAGGGTTAAGACGTATTGATAAGGGTCATTTGAAGTGGAGAGCGTTTTGTTTTTTGAAGTAAACAGGGGTGCTGTAAAATGCAGCCGGAACAGTTTGACTATTGACACTGAATGAGAACAGGCGTCCTAGTGATCGCGAATTCGTTTTCCTGGAGTCGAAGTCTGTCTTACCTACTTATTGTTTCGATTGTAGAATAAATTTAAAAGAATAGTGGTAATAATAGTGACAGCATTCTTCAAGATCCTCCTAGCACTCCGACATATATATATACATATATATATATATATATATATATATATATATATATATATATATATATATATATATATATATATATATATATATATATATATATATATTATATATATATATATATATATATATATATATATATATATATATATATATATATATATATATATATATATATATATATGAATCCACCTACATATATAATAATAAACAATATAATTATTATAATTTTTAGTATTCGCTAACTGAAATATATTTCAAATTTTCTTAAAAGCTTGTCCGGCTCTGTTTCATAAGTAACTGGGAATGATTGACAAAAGACTTGCGACAAGTGGATGGTTTATTGGGGTATCTACTGTGAAAATAATCACAGGGCGTTCCAATCGTTTCACGACAATGTTGGTTCCTTATCTTTCCTACACTATATGTTATTTTCTGACTTCATACTGCGATTAAGAATTCTATACTTGAAATTGCAAATGTCAAATAAAGAAAAATCTTTTATTATCTGTTATATAGTCATGCATATTTTTAAGTTATTTTGTTCTCCCATTTTAATTCATAATTGTAGCCATAATAATAATTGGATAGAATGGTTGACGCTGACTGGATAGGTGAATAATGTGAGTGATATTTCTTGGGATTTCAGTCAGATAATTTAATTCAATTTTTTTTCTGTTTCACTGCACCTCAGCTATCCTCAAAAGCGCTACAATTTTATGTATTTTATTATTACTATGTATACGTGAAAGTCAGAAATCCTTACAAAAAAATTATTGTTTGAAAAATTGAACTTAAACATTTGTTCAAAATAATTTTAATGTGAAATTAATAACGGAAAAGGCGATTTTTTCTTGCTTTTGTGGCAAAATATTTCAAAATATTCCATCAGAATTTGATAACTCACCTTCACATTCCAGAATAATAGAGAATATATAAAAGCTATTGCAAAAAGTGTTGTATCTTGTATCAATCAAGTTATTAATATATAATATATTCTGTTCATAAAATTTTGAACATGTAGAATAAATAATTAAAATACCAATCATTGTTAATAGAATTGTTGTGTTTTTCTAAACGGAAACAGTTGAGTAACGACATTAGTTCATTCTCATCTTACAGTCTTATAGAGCAACAAGGGTTTTGAAAAAATCTTACTTATATAATTCATCAAACATTTGTAGCAAAGATCCAAACAAGAAAATTTTCAAAGACATTGTGAATAAATATATTCTTCATTGTCACTACAACTCATAAAAAAATCAACCAATCTAATACGTGGTAAAAAAAATGACAATATATAAACAATATGCTTACTTGGAAATGTTCATGAAACAAATTAGAGAGTATTCCATTTAAGAATTAAAATGTATTTTTTATAACCTCTCGAGAACAAATCACTGTTTTGCGACACAAAAAGACTATATTTTACTCCCTTTCAATTCTAAAACTTTCGTGATCTTCAATTGTCTGTAATAGAATGGTAATCGTGTATAAGAAATCTTATGATCTGATCAAGAATTTCTATGAGAAGAAAAAAGTCCGAGATAACTAATAAATAATATTATAAAAAATTCACAAATCACACATGCAAGCACATGAATTCTCTTTAAAATCATTGTTCATAATCAATTACTTAGAGTTAATTTCAATTAAATAAAGTTGGATACGCAGACCACAATTAAAAAGCCCTTTGATGATTTTTGGATATTTTTGCAGTATAAAAAATCACCTAAGAATATTCGGGGTAGATCTTAGCGCTTGAAGCTTCATTTTGTGAAATCTCCTTCCTTCTAAGAAAGCGTTTACATATCTGCAGTATCTATCAAAATATTCACAAAGCACAGAACGCATGTTGTCAATAACAACTGCAACTCATCAGCGCATTACCAAATTTTGAATATTTCCTCACGGCATATGGTTTGAGAGATTAAAGTGTTTGCAGCACTCCAGAGGTTAGATTTTAAATAAGCTCAGTATCATTTTTAAAAGATCAAATTATTCGTCTTCTTATCATTCCAACTCCTCTCTTTGATCAAAATGGATCGAGCTACAGCTTTCTTAAGTATTCCCATTTCTCAATTCTATGTGAAAAGCAACATTTTCTTGATAGAAAATGTTTTTTGTAACACGTACACCGAAAGTACCCTATTACTGCTTCGAAAGTTCTTAATTCCAAACCATGGTAACAATTTTCATTAATTCTCTGTTGACTGGGAATTAATGGATATTTTTTCCCGCTGGGTAAAAATGAAATTGTAGATCATGGATCATGGATGCGTTGGATTTTTTTATTTCATTGATTTATGTCAAATTGATATTTGAAAGAAATTTGTATTATTGAATGTGTTCGTTATAGTATGTACATTTATTGTGAACGGGATAGCACAGAAAATGTGAAGAATATCAATCAATAAGATAAATCATGTGAGTTATGTTTCATTGTATTAGTTTACTGTGATGTGATTGCATTTGCAAAAATCTGTTTGTCAAATCGATAAGATAGTTTCGATACATCCAAATTTATTTAAAAAGCTTAATAATGGGGGTACTTCGGTGCACTTGTTACAAAAAGTATCGTATGTAACACGGACACTAAACGACTGTCATTATTGTCACGGATAAATTTGGCTGCACGGAGCAACGCCTTGGGCTTTGTCCTCGTCTTCGCCTCGTGCTTCGCCGTCGCCTTCGTCTCGTACCTCGCCCTCGCCTCTGCCTCGGGCTTTGCCCTCGTCTTCACCGAATGCAGCCAAATTTATCCTGGACAAAAATGACAGTCGTTCGGTCCTTGTAACATAATATACTATTAATTGAAGTTACTTCAAGATCGTTCAATTCCACACAAGCTGCACGACTAAAGTGGACTCAACTATCAGGGAAATAGATAAAGTCCATATCCAGGATAAGTGATTTCTCGAAGCTAAGTGATTCATTCCGAATTGATTCTAAAAATATATAAACTCTTTTCTCAGCACTTTGAACAATGGAAAAATATTCTAATATCAGCTCTCATAAGCAAATAAAATGTGGAAATAACTTTCAAGAAGTTCAGTTTACAATAAAAAAATTATATGACTTCTACGAGTACCTTTCTAAGACAGTATATACGCATTTCTATGTAGATATAACCTTAGAGGAATTTTGGAAAAGGCTTCATGGATCGATATTGTGTGACATTGACCATTTCAGCAACATTCCCAACGTTCAGAATGTACAGAGCTGGTTCATGCAAATTGGACCCAACCTCTCAAGCGTTGTGGTCTCCTACCACTAGCTACCAACCAGTGCGCAGAAATGCGGCTTTTGAAGCAAAGCTTCTATCGCGACGTTGTGATTCTCCGCATGAGCAATGAAATGACGGAGAACCGACAGATTTTCGAACGACACCGACTCTCCCCTCACCAAACAGCTTTGATTTCTGCTGCTGCTCTCCAGCTCTCTTCTCTCTCTCGCCTCCACCCAAGCGGTCACTACTATTGCTGCTGGCTGCCGTTCTCCTTTCTCTCTAACCCTAATCTAAGCGGCCACTTCTACAAGTAAATAACGCGTGGCAATAGTACTGCTTTTTCATAACATATTCCAAACTTTAATCTAGTTCATATTTTTACATCAGTTTTGTTAGAGAAAAAGCGTTTTCTGCTTTATTCATGCTTATCTGACTTACAATTGTATATGAAGATGATTTTAAATGAAAAATCGAAAGCTTGACAAATTAACAAGAGTGTTAATTCCTTGGCCCAATTATTGATTGCCTTACCCACTATAACCAATTGCAGTCGCGATTACCTTTTTTTAAATATATATATATATATATATATATATATATATATATATATATATATATACATTATACATTAGGGATATGGCAACTCGAGTTTATTCAAGTGGATAAAAATTTAGTTACAACTTTAGCCCTGCGTGTCACTACTATTATGTACAGTTGTCAAGTCTGTCCGGGATTTTTTCAATGACTTGTTTGACGCGAATTTAAAGCTTATCAGAATTAATTATTATTATTGAATGAAAATTTGTTCACTTTTGATGTACTTTCTTGTCTGTAAATCGAGCAGTCAGCTTAATAATTCTAAGATCCAGCATAAGCCGCAGCTTGCAATATTTGGCTCACCAAAAGATACCAATACAAGTGAGTGATCCATTAAATTACACTTACCCATTTTTAGCGAGGCTAAGAAGTTTGAATGCAGCAATTGTAGAATATATATGAAAAAGTGTTCATTCTAGATAGAAGTTGATATAGCTCTCTTAATATTTATTAGATTTCAATAACTCAAAGCTTGGTTATGTAAGCTCGGACTATGTCATTAATTACGTTAGTGATAATTGATTGTGCTACTCGTAAAAAATTTATGTTCTGATCTTGGGACAAATAAACTATTTATCTATCTATCTGAAAATGTATTTCATTGAAATATCAAATTACCTATTTGTGACCGTTATAAATGGAAGTCGATAGAGTGAATAGAAGAGCCTGTGTCAGCTTTGATACATATTATTTTCAGATGAGGCTCTCGTGCAAGTTCATAGCAAATTCACGATAAGACCTCAAACGTTCCACATACTTCAATAACAATTTCTCATTCCTAAATGAGCTCGCAGCATAGTGTCATTTCCCTCATCAAATAAACAATTGCAGTGTACTTGTCCTAAAGTAAAGATTTTTTTTTTATATAGTTTTGATAAAGATTTAATTATTATTTCAAGGTACAGTACATGACCCTTCGTCAGTCAATAACTAAGCAATGAAGATTGAAAGGTATTTTTGAGTTTGTACATGCATAAATTATGTATCTATCAAATAATCAACTTGAAACTAGTAATAAATGGAAGCTGCTGTTTCGTGAGTTTGCCCAAACTGCTTGATTTCAAGCTCAGTAATTGTAGGAGATGGTAATTTACGAAATCTCTAAAGTAATAAGCATTCATGAGTTGTCAAAAATGCGCTTTCATCATCTAGATGATGCTTCAATTTTTGTATTTAATATACAATTGTAAGTCAGATAAGCATGAATAAAGCAGAAAACGCTTTTTCTCTAACAAAACTGATGTAAAAATATGAACTAGATTAAAGTTTGGAATATGTTATGAAAAAGCAGTACTATTGCCACGCGTTATTTACTTGTAGAAGTGGCCGCTTAGATTAGGGTTAGAGAGAAAGGAGAACGGCAGCCAGCAGCAATAGTAGTGACCGCTTGGGTGGAGGCGAGAGAGAGAAGAGAGCTGGAGAGCAGCAGCAGAAATCAAAGCTGTTTGGTGAGGGGAGAGTCGGTGTCGTTCGAAAATCTGTCGGTTCTCCGTCATTTCATTGCTCATGCGGAGAATCACAACGTCGCGATAGAAGCTTTGCTTCAAAAGCCGCATTTCTGCGCACTGGTTGGTAGCTAGTGGTAGGAGACCACAACGCTTGAGAGGTTGGGTCCAATTTGCATGAACCAGCTCTGTACATTCTGAACGTTGGGAATGTTGCTGAAATGGTCAATGTCACACAATATCGATCCATGAAGCCTTTTCCAAAATTCCTCTAAGGTTATATCTACATAGAAATGCGTATATACTGTCTTAGAAAGGTACTCGTAGAAGTCATATAATTTTTTTATTGTAAACTGAACTTCTTGAAAGTTATTTCCACATTTTATTTGCTTATGAGAGCTGATATTAGAATATTTTTCCATTGTTCAAAGTGCTGAGAAAAGAGTTTATATATTTTTAGAATCAATTCGGAATGAATCACTTAGCTTCGAGAAATCACTTATCCTGGATATGGACTTTATCTATTTCCCTGATAGTTGAGTCCACTTTAGTCGTGCAGCTTGTGTGGAATTGAACGATCTTGAAGTAACTTCAATTAATAGTATATTATGTTACAAGGACCGAACGACTGTCATTTTTGTCCAGGATAAATTTGGCTGCATTCGGTGAAGACGAGGGCAAAGCCCGAGGCAGAGGCGAGGGCGAGGTACGAGACGAAGGCGACGGCGAAGCACGAGGCGAAGACGAGGACAAAGCCCAAGGCGTTGCTCCGTGCAGCCAAATTTATCCGTGACAATAATGACAGTCGTTTAGTGTCCGTGTTACATACGATACTTTTTGTAACAAGTGCACCGAAGTACCCCTATTATTAAGCTTTTTAAATAAATTTGGATGTATCGAAACTATCTTATCGATTTGACAAACAGATTTTTGCAAATGCAATCACATCACAGTAAACTAATACAATGAAACATAACTCACATGATTTATCTTATTGATTGATATTCTTCACATTTTCTGTGCTATCCCGTTCACAATAAATGTACATACTATAACGAACACATTCAATAATACAAATTTCTTTCAAATATCAATTTGACATAAATCAATGAAATAAAAAAATCCAACGCATCCATGATCCATGATCTACAATTTCATTTTTACCCAGCGGGAAAAAATATCCATTAATTCCCAGTCAACAGAGAATTAATGAAAATTGTTACCATGGTTTGGAATTAAGAACTTTCGAAGCAGTAATAGGGTACTTTCGGTGTACGTGTTACAAAAAACATTTTCTATCAAGAAAATGTTGCTTTTCACATAGAATTGAGAAATGGGAATACTTAAGAAAGCTGTAGCTCGATCCATTTTGATCAAAGAGAGGAGTTGGAATGATAAGAAGACGAATAATTTGATCTTTGTGCATTATATTCTAAAAAACCAGTTAACTGTGATAAACACTCGAATTATATATATATATAAATATATATATATATATATATATATATATATATATATATATATATATATATATATATATATATATATATATATATATATATAAATCCTCCTATCAATCTGACGTCCTTACAAAGATGTTCATTTTGGCGTCTACTGAAAGGAACGCGTATACTTGAGATCTGATCGAAGTATATTACATAATTTCTCATGGGCTCTTCAGATTTCACACAGAAATTCCATTTCACGCAATATTCACAGAGTTTTCATTTCCTATACAATATGACTTCCTTTCATCATAACATCAATGTGGCGTCAATAATATACGTTACATATTGCGTTTATAGTGGCGTCCTATCTATATATATACTTTCACTTCATGTTTGAAGTGGCGTCCCCCTTGTTGCCAGATTTAGTTTTTAAAGTCCGATAAGCACGTCTCTTGCGTAAAATGTTCTATCGATGACACATGTGAAGCGATATATTCAAAGGTTTGCGTAGAATTAAATTATTCAAGTTTTGAAATGGGTTGATACTCAAGACATCTTCATAGAGTAGTAATATGTCATTGATTGATAGAGAACTCATAGTTAATTGGAAGATTTTGCGAAAAAATATGGATTTTTGATCGATAATTGCTATTTTAGAGTTCTGAAGTAAAATGTATTTGCCATGTCCGTGAACTGTTGGTAGACTCCATTAATGGAAGTATGTGAAGGAAAATTTATCAGGAAGGACTTACAAATAACATATAAATTGTAATAATAATTGCTCTATGGAAATGTGACAAAATTTTGGACTAAACTTGCATTTTGCTCAAGATTTTTTTATAAATGTGTGATGAGGGTCAGTGTGAATATGAATCTTAATTCTGGGAGCTGGAAACCTCCCCTCATTAGGTTATCATATTGTAAAAAAAGTACAGAGTATTTTTGCAATATCCTAAGAGCCGTAAGGCACACAAAAAAATCTCATAACGTCTTGGAAGAGTATTGAATTCTACACAATCTTAGTTCAGATACTTTTCACTGAGAAACTATCATGTCTACATCCTCTCTTAATCAACACAAATGCCGGATCTAGACTCATTGAAGCTCATTGGTCGTAATTCAATGAGATCCATGAGCTGGTGACTCAAATGCTTGTGAAATCCCCAAAGTTAAGGCCTCCTTGAGCCAAGATCCGTGAACTCGTGCCTATCGGGCTTTATGCGTAATCTGGCTCTGGTAAGGAATACTTCCTACTCACCTTATCAAATACCCTATACTACTTGGCACATGTCTTAGAGTTCTTCCCTTGGATTCAGCTCTAGCGGATGAAATATTTGTCTACAATTATTATCATATCACCGACTTTCCTCTCAACATTCAAAATATTTAAACTAGTGTTGCTACCCTAATTCAAGTATGCGTTATCAGTTCGATCAATAATCGTCAATTTGAATTATTGAAATGCTGGGAAATCTTCCCTACATAAACTTTTGGTTAGGAATGAAATTTGGATAGTAACAGTAATGGAGTTTCAGGCAACTAAATTAAACTTTATCTGTGCACTGAGTTATTATTTGTTGCTTTCATAAGATGCCTCATCTTGGTACTCTTATGATAAATACCAGTCTATCGAGTAGTCTTCATACATATCCCTATGAATACCTAAGAGAAAACTCACTTCACCATTATGAATCGATCCTGTTACGTGGAAGATACAAAAAAGGAATTAGTGTATTAAGACCATGGAGGTGATCTTTTTTGGTCGAATTTGTGGTTCACGGCCGGAACGCTAGCTGAGACCAGAAGAGAGTATCAGAATATTTCGTTTTTTTAGGTGATCATCACGAAAGAATTTAAAATCACTAAATTTTATTCATTCGTTTCTGAAACATTGCTAATGTTTATCTTAGTTTCCATTGAAATTGTCTTATTTTATTGTCTGAAAATGCGTATCTACTTCTCTAATTGCAAGATCTATAGAGATTGACGGAAGGATATGATAAATATTTCGGCAAAAATTGTTTCTAAGACTTCATCAAGCTGCCCATGGAGGTGAGTGTGGAGTGTTAATCAAGTAGTTTTCATAGATCAGTCTCAAAGAAGTAATATTGGACAGATCAGTCCCAAAATAGTTATTCAATTATTAAGGTTAGTAAGTACGGTTTTCCGATTGAGAATAATTGTTTGGAGGCCGAGCCTTGGCAAGGTTTGCAAATACTGAGCGACAGTGATGCTTAAAAAATTTTTTGCACGATTGGAAGATCTACCCCAAATATGAATCCTAATATTCTCTTTCAAATTGAGTTACCACTCATAGCTCACTCGCTGTCAGCTGTCAAGTTTGACATTTTATTGTGAATATTCAATCATAAATAACGATAAATAAATTAATACTTTCTGTGGAAGTCCACAATTTTTAACTTACCGCTTTTGCTCATAGGCGGTAAGTCAGCATAACCATAGTAATCACAGTTTGCCGGTAAAATCAACATACCACCTTGAAAGGAGAGCTGGTAAACATATGAATACGCCCAGCCGTGCAAATAGTGAATGAAATCCTTCAAAGTTGCTGGGAGCATATCGTTTATCAGTATTCATTCTTCTTATCTTATATATCAATCTTAAGGCAAAAAGTTCAAGCGTTGAGAATGGATTTTGTTGAACTATGTACAACTACATTCTCTGATTAGTTTTTCCACAATGCAAATTGGTAAACGTATAATTTTGAAAGTCGGGAGTCTTCCATATCGTATATTCCTTCGCTGTTCGTGTTGCAATATGATGCACAAAGTCAGATACTACTTATAATATGAAATAATGAACATGCAATAAGTATCGAAGTAATCCAAGTGAATTTCTTTCAACTCACTTGTACAAAGTATAAATAAATAGTATTGTTGAACCGCCAGAATCATATTTCGAGATTTTGATAGAAATTCTCGTTTTGAGCACCCCTAAATACATTTTGACTATTTTCGGCTTGACTTCGGTACGTACGTATGAATGTATAAGTATCTATATAGTTGAATTTTGTATTTGAGACTGGTCCAAAGTCTAGTTTTGCAGCCCCTATTATGATTGCAATCGTCTGTACCGCAAATGCACTTTTTTTGAATTTCCCTGAGGCATCTTAATGGTTATTTTCTATTTTAATACTAATTGGCTGTGCTGAAATTGCACAGTCTATTCGAGTTTCTTGTATTAATTCAAAACAATCAGGTGTGGAGTATTGAAATTTCGTATCAAACACTTCTATAAAACCTAATTGTACACCTTGCATTATGACTGCAGTCGGATTGAACAGGAGTGCAGTTTACTAAGCACGTTTTCGAATTTTCATATGAATCCAGAACAATCAACCGTAGAATCTTGAAATTTTGTATCTAGAGAAATTGTAGCATTCGAATAATAACTTAATATTTTCAAAACAATCTATTAGCTGGAAGTAAGCTTTGTCTGACAATCTTTCTCAAGTTTTCGCATAAATTCGAGACTTAGGCCGTAGAATGATGAAATTTGTTATTTGAGACTGCTTAAGCGTTCCATGGCCAGTTGCACCGCTGTCACTTAAATTTTAGGTGCCACCTAACTCAACAATATCGTATCAAAATTTGAAAATTGGATGTGGCATGAACATTGCTGTCCTTATTTCGATTCGACATTTTTTGTATAAGTGAAGTTTGAAATTTGAGTTAGAGCGGTACAACTGACCAATAATGAACTGTAGCATCTGAATGATTGAATTATCATCTCAAATTTTGGTTGGAGTCGATCTTGCCTAGAGTCAATATTAGTATCAACTGTTAATTATTGAGTCAAAAGATGTACAAGTAAGACATGTGGTGTTCACATTAGATTTTTTTCATGTTTTCGAGCAAAACGGTGATATATCTTTCATCAAAGATTAAATATGGGATGCAAAATTGTTCAAAATGCTACCAGCATAATTTTGCCACCACATAATATTATCCTTGTCTATTCTTCTCCTTTCCCTTCCGAACGGAGCAGGGGGTAGCACCTTGGTTTTTTCCTAAGGCATTTGACCTTCACTATCAATTGGTACTAGTTTCAATCATAAGATCTAACAGAGAAGTTGATCCTAACAAAAATGAAAAATAGTAATCTTTTTCCGACACTTGAAGTAGGATTCTAGATTTATAAAGTCTGTCACCTCATTGACCACAATATTCTCGATTGATTCATATCATACAATTTGACCATAAGTTCGACCAGGGAGCTTGAGGTGCGGCCGGCTCCCCGACTTCAAGAAATGTTTTCACACAGTTGCGACAACAGAGTCAATGTTCATCTATCCACAAACTGAATGAGAGAAGCGATGATATGATAACTCGCACAAATTGGAATATAAGATAGTACCTATGTATGTTATATGGAATCAGTTTGAGCATATCATTTCCAAACTACAGTTATTGTTGAATACATTCAATATATAGCCCTTTGCAAAAACCGGGCACTTGAATAGTTGAAGCTCTCATTTGAGAAAAATTCAACTTGTACCTTGAACCAAATTGTGGCTTTTCACAGTAACCCAAATTATCTTCTGGTGTACTCTGTTACCGACAGATTCAAGAAAAATAAAGCAATATTTTTGTTTCTTACACAAAATTTTCCTAGTCTTATGTTGCCAGTGAGTTCTAAATTGAACAAAAATAAAAACTCGAATAATGTTTCGGCCAAGTCCCAACTTATATGTATGTTGTATACCAACTCTTTACATTTTTCAGCCATGATGAATGTGATATCCTGTAATAGATTATATTATTAGGAGCAAAAATTAGTTTTCATTCCCTTGTCTATCACAAACTTATATTAATCTTATAATGTATTACAGGAGATATGTAATGATGATAATTCATCCATCCATTCTAACTTTCTTTCGATCACACTAAGAGTGCAACTTTGTGACCATCAGGGACTTCAAAAACATGAATAATTTGAGATTCATCAATTTGGTCCTAGTGAAAGCAATGATGAACTTGCAACAAAAATGTTCTACTTGCTTTGTACAAACGATATAATTTGTTTTTCTGCAACAATTATAAGACCACATCACGGATGAAATAGCGAGCTCTCACATTCTATAGTGATCCTATAGTTGGGGAGCCGACTGCACCTTATGTTCCCTAATGGAACTTACGGTCAAATTTTACATAAATCAATCAAAAATTTAGTGGTCAATTGGGTGACCGACTTTTTAAATCTGGAATCTTGTCCTAAGCGTCAGAAAAAGGCTACTTACGGTCAATTGTCGTCAGAGTCAACTTCTCTGATAGAACTTCTAATTAAAACTGGTACTTGTTAGTAGCAAAGGTCGGATACTCCAAAAAAAAACCAAAATATCACCCTCTGCCCTGTCGTTTAGAACTTCCCTTATGATTGTTGTGCTTTTTCCTCTGTTTTGAATAGAACAGAAGTACTATCCTGATTTTGTCCTAAAGTACTTGACCTCTGCAATCGATTGATACTAGTTTCAGATTAACCACGAACTTATTGACCGGATATGGCCTTTATTTGATCCTTAGGACTAGATCCTGGACTTATAAAGGTGACATCCTAATGACTACTATATCTTCGATCAATTCATATACAATTCGGCCCTAAATCTGACTAGGAACGTTAAGGTGCGGTCGGCTTTTGAACTATTAGAAAGAGGTACATGAATTTGCTCACTTACTCCTCATACTTGAGTCAGTACTCAACTGTTTTTTCCTAATATTTAAAATTGACTGCTCAAATTTTAAGTTGATAAAGAATTATTTCTAAGCAAGAATAATTTCTGACATCAAGTAACTGTACTATAATACTTCAGTCTGCAATAAAATATTGGTAGAAATATTATGTTATGATATACATAAAAAATGCAATTCCAAATTCAAGCCATACTCCCAACAAATTCCATGTCAGAAGCACAAGCATCTGTTTCATTATCGATCGATGTTCTGCGACAGTGTTGTCAAGCTTCTGGACGCCAGTATGATAGCGAAATATATGAAGTGGGAATATACACGTATATTTTTGACGCCACTAAAAATTGGAGCGGAATTTTTCGGAACTAAAAATATACGGAAATTTACATTTCCCTATCATTTTGGCGTCAAAATGAAATTTTGAATTTAGCCTCTAGAGGTCGGGAACAAGCCAGGAAAAAATTTTGAAGCAATTCTAAAGTGGCGTCCGATATACGGACTCCAATTTACAATGGACGCCAGATTAAATGCAAACGCGCAATATTAGGACGCCAAAATGATATGAGGATTTATATATATATATATATATATATATATATATATATATATATATATATATATATATATATCTATGAGCACTGTTTCGCCTGAAACAAGTAATTGAATAATTGAATCACTGAGCTTGAATTAAAGCAATCTGTGCAAACTTACGAAACAGCAGCTTTTATTTAGTACCAGTTTCAAGTCTGTAAATAGTAAAGTTGCTGAGAACTCAGCGTCACACCAGCCAAAGTGAATATGATAGCGCTTTCCTACAAAAAATGCGCTAAAAAATTACGGAGAATATTCTTTGTATTGGTGAAATGCGACTTCGCAATCAATTTTTTTATGTTTATACTCGCTCAATGGAAACTCCATTTGAACAATTTGTAAAGTAGCTCAAGAAAATACAATGTGTAAAATTGGTCTATGTTGCTAACAACTTTTTCATGGCCGTTTTTCGGTAGGTCTTTTCTTGATTTTCTCAACATTTTTCAAAAATTTAATAGCCGATCTTTCTGAAATTTATTGCGTATGCTGGAAACTATAGATCCCACATTATGTCAAAATTTTAAGTTCAAATAGTGAATAGAACTAGAGCTATGAGTTTTCGAATAAATGACTAAGAATGACGGTTTTTCGCAATTTATTCAAAAGCTATGAAACCGATTAGGGCTCGAAGAGACTTATCTGATTGTGCTTGTTATTGCGCACTTTTTTTACAAGAACATCTTTTTCCGTCAGATAAATAATTTTTTTTTGTGAAACGCAAAGAACCCTTTCTGGCAGTTCTTTTTTTTTCGACAGCCTTCCTTACATTGTTGCCGCGTAAACTGGATATGTTATTTACGATGCTATAGGCCTGTTGCGTATCTCCAAATTTCGACGAAAGCGCCGCATATTATTCAGAAATGACAACTTCGAGGTGTGATGTCATCTGTCAATGTTTTGAAATATGTCAATCTGCTTTAAAATCAAAATAATATCCATGAAGTACCATCTTAATTCCTAATAATAATATTGTTTTCAATTTATGACAACATTTGTAGACAAAAATATTCTAAAAGGAACCATTGTCATGATTATTATTTATTGTTTATGTGAATCATCTAAAGGTAATCAATTACAGTTAGATTTATAATGTATTATACTTATACGTACATAATTTGAGCGAAATCCTTGGGGGAAAGAGGTTTTCTCATCTTGTTTATCTTTAAAACAATTCTTGAATGAGTTTCTTCACAATTATAATATTTAACTACTCTTAAAGATGGTTGATACTGAAAATTGAATGATATCTAATACAATTTTATAGATTTTTGCATATAATTACACTTGTCTAACTGCTTTATCCACATTTCTCTTTGTTTCTCTCCATAGTCTCTTCTCGGAGATCTATAAAAATTAGTTCTGGGCTGTTTGCTTCAGTATTAGTACATCCAACAACACAACAACTTCTAAGTGAATGATTTATACTCATGATTATCGAATAATATGACATACAAAAATGACGTTTGACAGTTTGACGTTTTTGAAGGCACACCTCGTGGATGTAAAATTTAACCGATAGAGCGGAGCCACTGAGGATACGCAATAGGCGTATAAACTGACAAAATAAAGAAGATATTTCAAGTTATCAATTTTTTTTTATTTCAGCTTGTATTTGTGCTGATTTTATTCGACCTATTCCAGTACCAATCATTTTCAATATGGGATTTTCCATTGAAACCTTTGATTGTGATATTTATCCAATGTCAAACAGAGTATATTTTTTGAGAAAGTCTTCTCAGAATTTGAAATATATATATATAGTAAACTAGCAATTCATCGAATTTCGAGTTTCCAATGAATTGAAAATCCTTTAAATGTAAAAAAATACTCCTAATTTTCAAAAAGATTTATTTTTTGTGAAGACTAAAATATAGGCCTGTTGCGTATGTTCAAATTTCGAGGAATGCGCCGCATATTATTCAAAAATCACAACTTCGAGTTATGATGTCACCTGTCAATGTCTTGAAATATGTCAATCTGCTTTAAAATCAAAATGAAATCCATGAAGTACCATCTGTATTCCCAATAATAATAATATTGTATTCAATTTATGACAACATTTGTAGACAAAAATATTCTAAAAGAAGCAGATGAACCAAATTCATTATTATTTTTTATTGTTTATGCGACTCATCTAATGCAAGGACCACACTTATGTCTAATGCCGTTAAGTAAGGCGTTATATGACAATTGACATATTGTCATTGACAATGTGTTCATTATTGAATAACGCCTCAATTAATGACATTATACGTAAGTGTGGTCCCAGCATTAACATAATCAATTACAGTTAGATTTATAATGTGTTATGTACGTACAGAATTTGAGCGAAGTCCTTGGAGAAAAGAGATTTTCTCATCTTGTTTATCCTTATGCTGGGGCCACACTTACGTCTAATGTCATTAATTGAGGCGTTATTCAATAATGAACATATTGTCAATGACAATATGTCAATTGTCACATAACGCCTTACTTAACGGCATTAGACATTAGTGTGGCCCCTGCATTATGCAGGGGCCACACTAATGTCCAATGCCGTTAAGTAAGGCGTTATGTGACAATTGACATATTATTGAATAACGCCTTAATTAATGACATTATACGTAAGTGTGGCCCCAGCATTAAAACAATTCTTGAATTTTGAGAAGGAAAAATATTAAGCAGAAATCTGGTGCTTCCAGTGAAGGATTCTGAGACGAATTTATGTGACTGTTCAGTCAATTAAGAAACTTATCTAAGTGGTATTTATTGAGCTTTTTTACATTTATAATATTCAACTTCTCCTGAAGATGGTTGACACTGAGAATTAAATGATATCTAATACATTTTAATAGATTATTACATAAAATCACACTCGTTCAACTGCTGTTATCCACGTTTTTCTTTGTTTCGCTTCATAATCTCTTTCCGGAGACTTATAAAAATTAGTTCTGGGCTGTTTGCTTTAGTATTAGTACATCCAACGACACAACAATTTCCAAGTGAATTATTTATACAATACTCATGACTATCGAGTAATAGGACAAAAAAAAAATGACGTTTGACAGTTTGACGTTTTTGACGCCACACCTCGTAGATGTAAAATAGAACCGATAGAGCGGAGTCACTGAGGATACGCAATAAGCGTATAACCGCCATCTGCCACTTCACCAATGACAGCTGTCAATTTGAAATGTGCAATTAATTGATGTGACACTCAGAAATTGCTAAATTTCTGACACAACGATATAATTTGCCATGAAATTATTGGTCGAAATATAGACGATCGGATTTGTTATCCGTGACCACGTATACATAATCTTTTTTCTGATCTCAATGGTATGTAATTATTTTTTACCTATTTGTGGAGTGCAAATAAGTACCTATTGTGAAATCGACAAAATTCACCTACAGAGATTTTGATGGAAATATTCGTTTTGAGCATCCCTGAATCCATTTTGACTATTTTCGGCTTGATGTAGGTTTCACAATACTTTCTTTTACTTAGTACAAGTAAGTAAAAAGTTGCAACCCATATTTTGAGAGCCACTAGCATGTTCTTGAGCCCACCTATTATATCATGACTTTATAGACCGGAAAAAAATTAGGACCTATCAAACTGTGGAAAGATCTTCTTTTGTAGGAAAACAATAAAGATATGAGATTTTGTAACTTGGCCGACACTTTCCAGTTTCACTGAATGTCTTTTGAGTTTTCACAAAAAAAGTACTCACAATAAATATGTAGATATTAGGTGGCTCTTCCTAGTAACAAGAATAACAAGGCAATATAAACGAAATGAGAATGTTCAGATTGTCATTTTGTGTATTATATAACACATTTCAAAAATACGTACTGATTGTTAATTAGTTTACATAAAGTTTATGATTCATAATAATAATACAAAATTTCAATATTCAACAGAAATTATCAAAATTAGGATTATATGTATTATTTTACATTATTTCAACATAATATTTAACATGGTTGGCGAAAAAAAAAACAATCAAGTGAAAATGTTGTTGTAGTTACCACGGTAATTACGTAGAGTGACAGATTATGGCGTTTCATGAATTTTTTTGAAAATACTGTATTATTCTGGAGAAAATAACTATTAATATTATAATAAAGCCCACAAGAAGATTGAGTTTCATTATATTGATGTGAGTACATCTTGCCAACATTCAAATACATTTTTGTATATTAATTGATTAATTACAATGTGTACGGATGCTTCTAGTGTATAATATAGGAATATCCAGCTAAGCGCTTTCTTGAAGCTATTCGTAAAACGTCAGTTATATTCCTTTTATTCTTCAACTGGATTTATCGAGAATTTACTTTTATTATTTGAATATTTGTACTGAGTTTTGTCAATTTCATATTGTTGTGTACCTGAAGGTAGTTCTTGGAAAAGGAAGGATCGAAGTCTGAGTTTCTACATGAGGTATAGAGTCTAGTTGTGCACCTCGCATCATGGTTTCAATCATCTGTACCAGAAGTGCACTTTATTACAAAATTTTTTCGATCTTTTTTAATATCTCCAGAATAATTAACCGTAGGATGTTGAAATTCAGTATTTGAATTTGATGTTGTATCCGAATGGTTATCTGCTATCTTTATATGAATCAGCCAAGCCAAAAGTGCACTTTATTTGAAACTTTTTCGAATTTCTTGCATAAATCTAGAATGATCAGCCAAAGCATATTGAAATTTAGTGTTTGAACTTGTTGTAGCATCAGAATAGTTATCTAGTATTTTTATATCAATCGGCTGAGCCGGAAGTGCAGTTTATATGTATAACAGGCATTTAGAATTTGCCGAATGAAGTGTAGCCAATTTGTCATGAGAGGCAGCACTTGTGGTAGGGACAAACACTAAGCCTTCTCTATTCAGGACAGTGTTATAATAACTGAATTATTTGAAATTAATAAATATATTCAGAAAATTTTTGTTGGATAATCATAATGTCGACAAAACATTGTAGTTTTGTGATCTGTACCTCCGACAATCGATACTCAGAGGAAAACTTGTTTTTCATACTATTTATGAAACCTCACATTGATTGGGTTAGGTGTAATAAATGGATACATCTACCGGGAGAGTAAATTCAACAAAAGAAAAAATCAATGAATATACTTATGTATGTTCTAAACATCGTTATTTATGGAGGCCGCTATGATTATTACAATAATTTATCAAATTAATAGAAAAAATAATTGACGTTGATAAAAAAACATATATATATATATATACTCTTATTTCCTACCAAAACATATTCAATTATCAAAATTAACTAAATTTTTCTTATTTATCAAGTATATTTGACTCATATTTCATTCTGAAATAAGTTTTAAGCTCATAATAATTTTGAGCATCATCACGAAACTCTGATTACTAACCTGTCAATTAATTAATTTTTCTTTCCTGATATTTCCAATTTACGGCAAGCAAGTCAACGTTCCAATGTTGCTGCATTATCATTCTTTATATTTGTTTAAGTTATGATCTAGGAACGTTGTCTTCAGTTGAAAACATTGGCTGGTACCACAAGCTCTGTTTTTGGCTATACTAGCAGTGTTATTTTAAGAAGAGTTTATGGCAATATGAATATTTCAAAATATCTTAATGGAAAATATTTAAATAAATTTTGTAGACATATGTGTTTTCTGTAAGTTGTATTTAAAGATTATTTTCTAAAGTATTTAGGAAAATTTTAATTGCGTTAAAACACACCTTGACACAACGCTCTTAGTAGCGCCAAAAACAGAGCTCGTGGTACCAGCCATTATTTCGATAGCTACATTTACATGTATGTAAATGGGAATTAGGTAATGTTTGTCCCTACCAGACTACTAGCGCTACTAGTGAGGAATTTTTCGTACTTGAGAAAAAAGGCTCATTGAAATGATAATGGGTACGTTCCACTTAACAACTACAACAACCGCACTCACAACGACCAGATCTCCGTTCCACTAGCTAGGCATCGTCGCGGGCGAAAACTTAAGTGGAACGGGTCTATGAACATATGTCAATAGACAAATATTTGCCGAGCAAAACATGACTGCTATTACTGCTGTCATTGGTACGTATATGAGGCGTCGAATAAATAGACAGTTTTCGAAAATTTCACGCTCTGATAAAGAATGGGAAGCCGCTCTTTATGGGAGAAAAAAGCGAAAATGTCGTCCTCGAATCACAAACTATCCTGAAGTTGTCGGCCGTTACAATGGATCCAAATTTAAAAGCCATTTTAGATGAGTGAGAATTGACAACTTGATTGAATTTATTATTTTGTTCGCTTGTAAGATTCAAAAAATTTAACTCAAGCAGATAATTTTATTCTATTTGCAGAATGTCAAGAGCTACATTTGAAATTCTGTTGGAAATCATATGGAAAGATTTAACTTGAGCATTAGAAAGTTGCCACATAATTAATATTTTTCTGGAGTTACTAAAACTTCAACAACATTATTATTTTCAGCATTTATGAGAGACAGTTTCTGCATTTGTTGTTCTTCCGTCATTTCCTTGTTTGTATACAAGCTGTCAGATTTTAAAAGTGCGCGAAAAATCCCAAACGACCGCACAGACCCATGCTCTAACTACGAGCGTTGTAGGGTGCGGTTCGAATCATGCAATTGCTGCTTACAACGCTCACACTGCTCACAGCTGGTCCGAATTAATTTAGCGCGCTGACACTGCTCAAGATCTTCACGATTTGGACCGTTCGTAAGCACACTTACATTTTTGCTATCATGAGACTTTGAGAGTTAATAGAAGAGGAAGATTAATTTTAGATCAAAAAATGGACGGTTAGGCTAAGCAACTTCACATCATGGGTAATTTGAAAATGAGAAACAATCAAGTTATTTATAATGCATACGTCAATTGAAATTCTGAAATAACTCTTTGTATTGTGTATATAAGTAATCAATTTGAGAATTTAAGAATCTTCAATAACCGAATGAAATTGGCTATATGAATTATCAGTTTTGCAAAGAATTTTTTAATTGTTATTGAGTTTTTTGAGAACTAGACAATTTTTTTATATGAATCAAAATGAAACACTTATTTCTGATGAAAATTGAAAAAACAATTAAATAAAGAGAGACCTTATAATATATATTATATATATATACAAAAATATTTACAGAATATATAAGAAAAAAATAATACTCAATTTGATAAACTGTAGAAAAATATTTTGTATATACTCTTTTATTCACCACGTGTTCTCACACCGCTTACAGTGCCTATAGGTTGCGGGCTATCACGTGACACTTATGACGTAGTTGGTGTTCAACTGTCAGAATGACATTTGTTGGCCATTGTTTTTGTTTACGTTTTGTACAATCAAGTGTTTGAGATATTTTTCTCTTGTTCTGCTAAGTCATCAGTGTAAATCAGGTGTAAATTTTAAATTTTCAAGGCAATCATGCCTCTTCTCGTGTGATATGTTATAAATCAGAAATATGAAATACGATTATTTAGAATTACTTCTGCAAATTTTGATCAGGGAGTATTTTAATGGTGAAAGTTCTTGAATATTATGAATTAATTTTTAATAATTAATAGGTCAAATAGATCCTATCAAATCAGCCCAAATATTGCAATGGATTGAAGCTATCAATGTATTAAACATTGGAAACAGGAAAAGTGCACGCATATGTGGAAAACATTTAGAAAATGGTAATTATCAAGAGTATCAAGTATTTTCACTTAGTAAATGAGAGAAATTGTCGTTCTAGGTTAATAAATTAATGGTATAAGTCATTAGATTGCTATGTACGAATGTCATTGTGAGTTTTAGACTGTATAACGTTTGTTGGATAATATAGTATATACACTAGGACGAATTGCATATCGCTCTTGAGAAACAATCGATTTCAATTACTCTTTCAAACAATCTGCTCGCCGTTGGTAACATTATATTCGTACTCGATACACAAATAACTTATATTGTAGGTCATCCATCAGACAATTCAAACGATCCCGATTTTTCATAATAAATCATGAATAAAATATGCGACTTGTAATTCCTCTATCATTGTTAAATTGAAAGCCTAAATATGTGAACTGCATATCCAAGTGTAGTTTAACTAATGTTGCTGAAATGCCGTAAGTGTCAAGCGCCTTTTTTGTATTACTTCAGGTTTAATTAATTTAAAAAAAAAATTACAGCCTTTATCGACGGTAGTCCTGGTATGAAACAAGAGCTGGATCCTTTTACAATTTCTCCTCCTTCATTTGGATGCGGTCCAGTAATCGCTTGGACCACTTTAGGTGAGCCAACATGTTTCGCTGCCTATCTTGTTCTGGAGTTACGAATTCGTCAACCTGGAAGAGCTTTCGACGAGTAGCTGTTTCAATAGCTACTACAGATGATCTTGCTTGAGGACTCGACACAGACCCAGACCGATATAGCAGACGGCTACCGGAATTAGTATCAGTTATAGATGATCCTGGTAGAGCCAATCATTGATGTTGATGGATATGACTGCATCGCAGTCTGCTGCTGTAAACGTGTTTAGAAGGTCTCTTGATGGTACCATGATCTATATTGTGTACAATATTTTGTAATTCATGTAATATGATTATATTACCCACTACTTTTATGCAGTATATTATCAACTTTTATTTTTACTATTTTGTTTATTAAAATTTTCAAACTTTCAGTTTTTACACTCTACTGCTAATCACAATCTATGGATAATAATTATAGAAAGAAGAATAGAATTGCCAAAACTAAATACTGAAAAAAATAATGAATCCTAGATGCAAAATTTTAAATGTTCACATATTTTGAATCACACTTTTTTTCAGAAAAGTTTTTATTCAAAAATATATACATTTCATTGGTCTTGTATGGAATATATGAAATTAACTGAATTTATATAGAATAATGTGGATGAAATGAGTAAAGAAATAAAAACTAATTATAAACTACCAGAATTTGTTTGATGCTACAGTAAGAAAGCATTACAATCACAAATTATAAAAGAAATATAAATCATATTTTCATAATATTGTATAAAGAGCGACAGTCACACCATGAACATTGGAACACGTTAAAAATTCATGAAAATTATTTAATTTTTATCTTAATAATTGGACCAGTTCAAATTTCAATGTTAATAATGCTAGCAACCAAATAATAAATTAAAAATTACACTTCGAGCTCCCATAGAGATGCGGAATCCAATCGGGATCGTTTGGATTATCTGATGGCTGACCTACAATATAGTTGTTTGTGAGTAGAGTCAAAATCGAGATCAATTGTTTTTCAAGAGTGATATGCAATTCGTCCACGTGTATATACTATTTTATCCAACAAACGTTGTTCAAAGTCTAAAACTCACAATATCATTCGTATACATAACAATCTAATGACTTATATCATTAATTTATTAACCTAGAACGACAATTTCTTACATTTACCAAGTCAAAAAACTTTAAAAGAGATATTGTACTGCAAATGTCGAAACAAGTACATTCTAATGAAATACGCGAAATTTAAATACTTTTGATAATTACCATTTTCTAAATGTATTCCACATACGCGTGCACTTTTCCTGTTTCCAATGTTTGATACATTGATAGATTTAATCCATTGCAATCTTTGGGCTGGTTTGATAGGATCTATTTGACCTATTAATTAATAAAAATTAATTCATAATATTCAAGAACTTTCACCATTAAAATACTCCCTGATCAAAATTTGCAGAAGTAATTCTGAATAATCGTATTTCATATTTCTGATATATAACATATCCCACGAGAAGAGGCAAGATTGTCTTGAAAATATGAAATTTACACCTGATTTACACTGATGAGTTAGCAGAACAAGAGAAAAATATCTCAAACACTACTTGATTGTACAAAACGTAAAAAAAAAAAAGGGCCGACAAATGTCATTCTGACAGTTGAACACCAGTTACGTCATAAGTGTCACGTGATAGCCCGCCTCCCATTCTTTTGATTGTGAGCAGTGTGAGTGTTAATGATGACGTCATATATGATGTCACAACGCTGCAGAGAGCAAAATTTGAGCACTCATTGTGTGAATCGGACCGACTGTTAGCGCGCTGTTGGTGCTGTAAGCGTGATTCGGACCGCACCAGTAGTCCTTAGGAATGATGTCACTAGTGACGTGTCCGTGACGTTTGAAACCTTGATTGCAACAACTGCGGCCTTAAATGGAACGCAAAATGGGCGACACAATCGTTGCGGTCGTTAAGTGGAGCGAACCCAATGTAGGCAATGATAATATGTGGTCAATTTTTTGATGTTTTTTAACATTGTATATGTCAAAATATTATTAAAATTATATTAATTATAATCTGAAGTGTATATATATCAAATAATGTACAAGTAAGTCACGTGATGTTCACGTCAGATTTTTTTTCCAATAATTTTGATAATGAAGAGAAGGTCCTAAGATAGTTCAAACATGAACAATTTTTGAGAAAATAAAGATTGAATGATATAGACGTAGATAATGTTTAATTCCACTCATGAACAAGTCAGACAGACAGATAAAGGGAAAGCAAAGCTATCTCTTCGTCACCGCATGTTCACTACTAAGTGATAAATAGAGATAAGGGAATTCAGTCAATTATTCAATATTTTCTTGTTTAACTCTACAGTTTCGGCCATATCTCAGCCGAGCACTACAATTACAATTGATCTAATACAGATTTGGGTCTTGTGAATATCGGAAATACAAGATGATTATTCTGTGTAGATTTGAATTCATACAAGTATTTTGAAAAGTGTTGACATGATGAAAAAGCGAGAGAAGAATAAGTCACTTTTATGGAAGATGCTGACTAAATGCGTGTTAAAAATTGTGCATGCACGCATAGCCAAAAACTACAAATTGATACGGATGAAGATTAGATACTTGTGATGTCAATCAATCACAATTATTATATACAGGATATATCCATCCCTATGTAACAAACTTGAATGGTATATAGTATTTGGCGTAATCAAAAAGATTATTTCCAAAATTAGTAAAATTAACAGTACTTAGCAGAACACGAGAATTTTAGGTACCACTGTTTTTCATCTTCATATCCGAAAATATAAACACAATTATATGTAATGTTCATGAACGTAGTCTATTCTAATGAATTTAAGGTAATTAATCTTAAGAGTAGCCATCAAACCAGTGTCCCGAAACCTTTCATTTACTTAAGCCCTTTTTTTAAATGAAGAATTCCAAAAAAAAATAATCTTTTTGATATGATTAGTACGCCAAATACTATGTACCATTAAAATTTGTTACATAGGTATAGATACATCCTGTATAAGCATAAGAATCACGCAAGATGTCAGAAAATATGGACAACAATCAGGAAAGTAACATCAAATATATGTATGAATTCAAATCTACACAAAATAATGTTTTTGTCAGTACTTTCGATATTCAAAAGAACAAAATCTGTATTAGGCTAATTGAAATTGTATTGCTCCTGAAGATAGCTAGGTTGTAGCCAAAACTGTGGAGTTAGAGAAGAAAATATCAAATAATTGATTGAATTCCGTCATCTCTATTACTCACATTCACTGATCCTTTTATCTTCGACCATTTTATACAATGTTCTTGTATATTTAAGGAGTTTGAACGTTGATTCAATTGTTCATCTCAATTTCAAATACTGTCATACATTCCTTCGTTCATCATTCATCTGATGAAATAATATACTTATAACATTTTTGTGTGTCATGTGGAGTTTTATCTTTGGATGTATTCTCTCGCAATTTTCAAACTTTTCTATAACATTTCATTGCACTGCTAAGCTTCAGTAGAGTTGTAAACTTATTGATTTCTGCATGGTAAATTTCCAATAACTTCAGCTCAAAAGTAGAAGATTTCTCAAGGCTCTTGAGTGGATGAATAAGATTAGAATAGTTTTGAAATTTAATCCGCTGTAAAAGTGAAGAGATTTTATTTTTGCGTCATCTTTCAAGTGCAATTATTATTTCTTATCTGTAACCAACATTTATCATGTTACAGCGATGTTGGAAATTTATTTTTCTATCTAGGTGTCATAAAGTGTACTTTATAGAGCTCGTTTGGGTATCATAAAGTGCCTTTTCATAGAACTCAAACCTAATTTTCATCAGGTTGGTATAGTCTATTTCATCGAAACTCGAGGGATCGTCATAAGAAAATTAAAAGCTCCTCATTTACGTTCACAGAGAAATCTAAAATATCACCCGTCATGAATAAAAATAAGCACACTAAGACTGGTTTCACCAAGTTTGCACAGAGTTAGCCTTTTTATATTTTATATATTATACGAAATCATATTGATTTTCCGGAATTATTATCTCAAGGTTTCTGTATTACATCAGGAGTGCCTGAAACATTCAAGTTAACAAATTTTGAAAACCATATTTTAACTACACAATTTACTCATCTGCCAAGCCTCAGTGTTACCAAGAGCCAAATAAAAAATTGAATATTCTTTATCGATGGCCTCCAAATTGGAAATTTATTATTTTTTGACATAATTATATGAGCCCAAATAGAAAAAATTGTATGAGATACACGTTTCATAAGAAATTTCAGGTTATTTGTTCATCAGAAGAACAAGAACGCGTGTCCTAAAACTATGTCTTATGAAACCTATATCTTGATTCATTATTTTACAACACGTGCACAAAAAGTACCTTATTACTGAACTGCTTTCAGATCTCAATTCCAAATCACGGAAACAATATCAATAATTCCCTCTGCACAGTATTCAAAAAACGTAAGTTCGAAGTGTCACGTCACTTGTCAAATTTCAAAATATATATCAATGTACTTGAAAAATCTGGAATAACTAACTGAATATTATCTTATCTTAAAATATTACACCTATATCTTGATACTCAATCTATATTATCCATTTAATTCTAAACTTATCAATAGTATGACGAGATGACTGTAACAACATTATAATCGGATATTTATTGATGGATATGGTATATTGTGATTCTTGAACTCTGGTAATAGATTATGTAAAAGTCTCGCACTTCCAGTAAGGATTCTATCTCTAATGTAGGTACTATTCGATAATTTTAGTAGCTTGCCTAGTGATATTTATTGAATTTCTTGAGAAATACAATATTTTACTATTCTTGCTCAAAAGTGAATTTTGAATAGTATTTAATATATTTCCATGAGTTGTGAAAATTTCAATTAGAAGCTACTTATCCAATTAATTATTCACAAGTTTGATGTGTTATCTCATATATGTGAAGTAGATCCGAGCCATACCCAAGCTACGAATTAGGCGTATAGTGTTTGCATTTGCTTTGAACGCGGTAGTGCAGAAAATGTGAAAAGTATAATGTTATATCAATCAATGAAATAAGTTGAGTGAGTTATGTTTCATCGGCACTATTGGCTCAATGTGTATAGGCAGCGCTCGAGTGACCTTCTCCGCTGTCCGCTAGTGCTGTGGGTTCAAATCTCACCCGGGGCATGGCTGTTTGTGTGCGTTATTGAATACTATGTGATACATGTATATGTAAAGTTATATCCAAAAATTGATAAATAAAGTATTAAGGGCTATAAGCTGAATGAAAAGCTTGATGAGCCGTCAAGATATTATTATTATTACTATTATTATTATTATTTTTCCTAGTATTAGATTGTTGAAAATGTGATTGCCATCACAAGACATTGTTTGTTAAATCAATGGAATGATTTTAAACATAAAATGAATAATTCAAAAGGCTCAGTGGTGATGTACATTGGTGCACTGGTTACCAAAAGTATCGTATGCAACACAAACACTTGATGACCATCATTTTTGTCATTGGTGAAGTTGGCTGCACGTAGCTACACCTTGCACTTTGCCCTCGCCTTCATCGATTGCAGTCAACTTCACCCTGAACAATAATTACAGTCTTCCGGTCCTTGTAGCATAATAGATTATTGAGCGTGGGATCACCTTGAGGCATTATGATTCAAACTCATATAATGATTGAAGGAGAATAAATCGTCAAGAATAAAACAGATGAAACTCACCAAAAAACGATAGATTACTCTGAACTCTTTCAAGATGAATTAACATGATTAGTCGATGCCTTGAGTACCTATTTTTGAACACCATGAACCTTTCAATTCAGAATTGTGTATAAGTTCTTCTATGACGGAATCATGGGAGTTTTAGAACACTCACTTCATCCGCTAATATTTTCTTGTACTGGTTGGTATCAAATTCAAAAAAATGTTTGAAAACTATGCATTCTGTACTTGATTTCATGTAATGAAATCAAATCGAATAAAAAACGTGTTATCAACGCTTTGTATGTTGAATGATGTTACAGACAAGTCAGATAATTATGTTTTCAAAAAATTAAATTATCTCATTTGCTTTACTAGATGGAATAATTTTGATGTAGACTAATTAGGATTGATACTTTGATATGAGTAGGTACGTGAATTATGAACAAAATGATTAATAATCTGAAACATACTAAGATTATTATTTCTTTAATAAAATTGAATGACATCCTTATCGTAGATACGTCATACACTTGATCTATATCATACTTTTCACATGTATATATCAATTAAGACTTCCATGAACCGCATCAAACATTCAACTAGCAGTCAATCTACGCCAGGACTTTCTATCTGAACAATGTATTGCTAACTCGTTCCGTGCTAACTCTACAAAAAGTGATGTGACGAAGTGAATTCTCAGAGATCAGTTTATTCACTATATTTTCCTCTTCTGTTCTTAAAAATTAGTTTCACCAACTACTGCAAGGTGGTACCAAGTAACTATAACAGTATTCCACTTTTCCCTGCAGAAGGGCAAACTAGAAAATAGAATTGGAAATTAATATTAATAGATCCAGTGAATTTGACCGTAATTCAAGCTCACATAATATGTGATGGAATGTATCTTGAAAACAGTTTTGAATTATCATTCTTTCCTCTTTTTTATTTACCTCTCCCAAAAAAATTGTGGAGAATTAGTTCAACTAATTCTCACTAGATGGCACCACTTGGAATATGTTGGAGAATCCTTCCAGTATCTCTTGCCCACAAAGTACAAATTAGAATTTAAAATAGGAAAGGAGATTACAGACAAGTGACAGAATAAACTGGCGCACCGCAGTTCATCGTTTCAGATAAACATGCTGAATAACTGGGCCAGCAAATCTTCGAGCTGCGATCTTTTGATCAACTTCAAAAATTTGAATGGATTGGAGATTTACGAACTCATTATACCTAAGGTGCTTTTACAATATTATTTACGACCGGTTGTTTGTGGTTATTGAAATTTGTAAAATTTATTTTCACCATAGTGGCGGGCAAATAAAATATATCGCAAATAGTTTGAATATCAATTATTTGTGTAAAATTGGTCTTACCTTTTTTGGGAGACTCGACTAGCTGGAAAGTGATAATACTGCCAGTATTGGCGAGTCTGATTAGGCTCGCAGCGCCAAGTGAGAATATCAGGAACTAACGGAGCTGTGATTCAGTGTGTTTGGCCGTAAGGTGTAATATTAATATAATTATCAATAACTTTCGAATACAGCTTTTATCTCTATAATTTTATTGTTGTATATATATCATAAAGCATGGAAATTTTATAAGTTGATTTAATTTTATATGATATAGTTTAAATATTGTGAATTTTAAACTTTATTTATATGATCTTCGAAGTTGAGAAGTGAGTATTTTGGTTGTTTTTTGAATTATCAGATTAGTAAATGATAGCCATTCAAATATATTCTGTTTTCTACAGAATGGATACCCCAGTAAAGCTGAAATTGAAAGGAATATTTGATATATTTAAATGCAGATCGCAATTCTAGACGTGTATGCGAAAGAAAACTTTTAGATGCCGGACATACATTATTATGCGGTGCTTTGAATAAAAATATAATAGATGGAATTAATATTTACGCACTTTGCCGTCAGACATCGACACTAGCGAAATATCCGCACATTATACAGGGAATGCTAAAAAGAAATTAAATAAATAACTTGAAATATACAATCATGACATGTTCTTGCAAATCTGGAAAAAGCGGCCGTTGCAAACATGTTTCGGCTGTACTTTTATTATTTACCAGATGCTTTATTGATCATATTTAGCTGCATGCAGAAATAATCGGCTATTCTTTTGTTTTGTATCAAGTGCTTCATTTGTCACTTGATTATAAACGAAATCAAGAGCCAACAGGATGACTTCAAAAAATTTGAGTATATTTTGAAATAAATTACTTGATCTTATTATCATTAGAACCCGTTTGATTGATTTTATTCAATCATCTGAAATATATTTGATAAAGTTTTTAAGAAATTTATCTCAGATTATACTCTTAAATATAAGTATTATCTCTTACAGTTTCTATATTATGCTGGAATAAGTAACTTCTATGAAGGTAGTCATTCTCATCAAAATGAGGGAAACACAATTAGAGTTCAAATATTATAAATAATTATAAATAATATAAATGTTCCATGAAACACACTTTCATAAACCTACTGACTGGTTTTCCACTCTTTGATTGCATGTTCCAAGCTTTTAACTTATCTATTTTTTCTGTTTGAGTGAAAGCTTGAGTTTCTGTCTATTTTTTGTATGGATTTACATCTATACACAGAACAATGAACATTACTCATCTCGACAAATAGTGCAGCATAAAATTTAATGCTTAAATTTGTTCAAATTCTAAGAAAACACGAATTCCATCTATGCTTATACAATGTATCACACTTCCGGTAGTTCTAGGAAGTGCCACCAGATAGAGTATCGCTCAGCAAGACTCGCCAATAGAATGAAATTAAGGGCACCAGGACTTGAAAGGAAAACAGTTGGTCTCAGAAGCTTAACTTAGTATAATAGTAGAAGAAAAAAATTGAAGTAAAAGTGATAATGTGATGAAAAAAATTATAATTATATTGTTAACTGATTTGATGGGTCTGATAAATCGTAATTGATTTGGAACAATAAAGCAAAAAAATTTATAACAAATGACTTACACTCCCAAAAGCAAAGAAGAACAGCAAAGAACAGCTAGCTAGAACTTTTTCTGGGTTGAGCCAGAGGCGATGCTACGGCCCTTGCAGGTGGACTAGACAGAAAAAATTTAGAGCTGTCGGTGGAGTCTTGGCTGATTTTTGGGTCTTCGCAGGCTGGGCCAATGGTTTGGGTTAACAGCCTCCAAAAAAGCGATATGTAGTAAATTCAAGCTTCGGCGACTCCTACGGCTGGTATCCGGCCTCCGTGCTCAACCCAGCTAAGTTCCCTGATGACATAATTGTCATATAACAAGCGATAGAGTCTGAAACAAACTTGAGCCAGTATCTCGTCAAAACAAAAAATTTTGGGGTAAGCCAGACGTTTGAATTCCTAATTAACAATTAGAATTACGAATGGTACCAAAAAAGTTACAATCTAAGCGCTAGATAAAAAGATGCACACATCATATTGATAGAAAACTATATATACCGGGGGACGCAAAAATGAATATTGAAAACGCTCTCGTTGATTATACCACAATCAAAAAATGGGGAGTCTAGACAGTCCTGTCAAAAAGAGTGACTTAGCCAGAATAGCCCAAATAGTTATATTTCCAGAAATATAATAATATAGCACAGCTTCAATAGGCAAAAAAAATCTCTTTTTGACTAGAAACCCCAATAATGTGAGCGCTATTCATATTCTACATTTACTCATATATGCATACTAAGGAAAGGATAGGAAAAAGCATAAAGGATACGAATAAGGAAGTCACTGATTTATAAAGTTCACTTGAAGATTGATACTGCGTAGTAATCGATCAAGTTATAAAAAATAACCAATAAAATACCAAGTGTTCCGTAGAACAGATCACTAGTGCGAAAGAATACCAACCAAATAATGCGAGTATTAATAAGACTAGAAAACGAGAACTTCACAAACACAGGATAGGACTAAAGAGTGAAAGGAAAGGACTTGGATTGAACCAATCAAAATTTGAAAAATGGACGGGATGATTTGCAGGATTGCAAAATTTCAGTACAGATCTGTTTGCCTCGAAACTAAAAAATTTACGTTAGAAAAGTGATATTAGAACAAAATAAGAATAAAAATTGAGTCCAAAACAATAGGAAACCGTTATTACGTCACTAAACAATGAAAAAAACTCACTGGATTAGGAAAAACTTGCCTGCGAAGGACCCCGATCCTCATAGAACAACCAGTACGATTGATTTAATCTCAAATTATAAAATAAATCGCACAATAAAACTCAATTAAAAAATAATATAGTAATTACATCTTCCGTGTCTTGTAGGAATTCTATAGTCACATACATAAACAAATCAGTTTTTATATTGTAATCATGTGTCCAAGATTTCTTGTCATATGGAAGAATTTTTTTATAAGCGATAGACAAAAAGGCCTATAAACCTCATGAAATATAAAACATATTTATTAAAAAATGAGTTCTGAGAAGTTCTTTCCCTCATAAAATACGCTTACTGGCTCGGTCATAATTTTTTCTTTCCAGTCCCAAAAGCTCTTGACGCTCTCGCACGCTCCATAATTTTTTTGTGTTACACTATAACCAGAAACCAACTAGTCTGTTTTGGAAAAGACACTTAAGGGGGTGACTCGAACATACTTGATATAAGATTAAATTTTAAATTCTATAGCAAGTTACAGATCAGATACACATATTCGACTCATAAAAATTTTGAGAACATCTTATGGGTCATTTAAATGAAGAATAATAGTTTTAATAACGTAAAAATAACACTGTGTCTTATGGCAGATTGCAGCAAGATTATTTCATTGGAATATTAATAGAACTTAACGATTAGATACAGCAAAAAATCAAATTCCTTCTTGTCCACTAATAATCAATGTTTAATTTTTACAAAAGAAAAGCACACTTCACTGACGTATTTTTTGAATTATAAGGAAAATTATTCTGAAATCATCCAAGTTACAATTTCTCAAGCATGGCCATCAAAGAAGCGACAACAGCGCTTGCCAAATGTCATTCAAGACCTTAATATTGTTCTAGAGGTCACTTCTTCTACCGCGGAAAAATGAGAAATTCAAATTTTTTCATCTCAAAAATATAGATTTACAAGTGAAATTTGTATATTAAAATGATACAATAGTATGTGTCTCATACACTATGTTTCTCCATTCATCACCAATATATTAGAGCTATTATAAAATAATTGGGTTATTTTACACCATGCTCAAAACAAACTACAAAGAAAACAGCGTTGCCAGATCTGTTTCAAATATTTTCACAAAAATCAACTGAGCGACTAAATACAACATTCTCTTTAGATATTGTTGACATCTGTTTCAAAGAAACTGTCAGATTCACTAATAAATAAAAAATGTATTTTTTTTATTGTCAATATTCATTATAAATTGTTTGAAGGAAAGTTTAGGTACTTATGTTATTAAAGATACGGCCAGTCTTCGAGTTATCCCCTTAAGTAATGGTAAACGGCCTTCGACAATAGAGTCATTGGTCTAGATTTTTTTCAAAGAATCATTTCGTAGTTCCTTCTTGTATTCATATTCTCATCCATAAAGTCTATAATATATTCATCTATGATTCATCAAGATACATCGAAGAATCAATCAGAGATTTATTAGAAACTAATAAAATACCTATTGAGAACCAGTTAAAGACCTATTGGGGAACAATTGAACCTATAATTGTTTTTTAAGCCTTACAACTGCGGCTAACTTTTATTCTAATCTATATGTATGAATATGTGAACCAATGACGTATTATTAAAGTAGACCCAGCGCACCCTATGGCAGTGCACAGTTTGTTGTGATGTTAGCACTTACATGGTGAGGGGCTCTGAGAAGCGAAGGGAGCAAACATGCTTGTTATGCGATTGCCTGCTTTTATTTATGTTTGAGAAGTGCACGCCTATATTCTGTACTGTATGTTGATATTTATTAAAATAGAAGTAATAATATATCAATTGATTCAAAATAAAAAAAAACTAGATTTTTTTCACATCTCACAATCGATATTTTTTCAAATGAAAAACGCAACCTGCGATACAACGATGTTTACCCTTCTCACCCCACTGTTTATTCCTGCATCAAAACAAATGCCGCGTGCTGGGTCTACTGTTAATACGTCATTGATGTGAACTCTGCTTGTGCAAATTCAGGTCTTTACAAGTTGTTTTTGATTCTGTACCGTGGTGCCTCGTTGAATCTACTACAATTTTTTCATTCATGTTTTGAGAATTATTTTCATTTGAACTAGCATCGAAATCGGAGTACAAAGAGGAGATTCAATGGAATTTTGGGCAAGTGAAAATTCTCTATATGAAGATCTACAAGACCATGGAAATGCTCGCAAAGCCTTCTCAACTTTGTCTTCCCTCTATAAGTTTTGCACAGCTCCTTCGTATATACCCACAAAACTCTCGGCCTGATCATTCGATTGTAGATGAAATGGTAGAGCTCAAAATAATTGATACTAAATAGGCTGCAAAATGATACGGACTCTTGGCTCAAATATTGTAAATAAGAGTTTTTGGAGACCTAAATTGCGCATATATTTTCAACAGTTCATAAACTTTTGTGGTGCTGGTTACAGTTGTTATTCAATTATTGTCAACTATTTTTGGTAGATATCAGCTTCAGATGAAAGGCCTAGGGAACTCACATAAACCTTCTTCTTATGCATTTCACGGAGTTGGCCAGCGATAAAAATGGTGGAGCCGAAACCCAGAGATTTGATTTAGTTTGTATCAATATTTCTCTGTATAGGTATTGGTCTTTATCCCGGTCAAGTTAGCCTTAAAAATAGGGATACCCTTGCATAAATTCCCAAGAAGCTGAAAATTGACCTGAACGTTGGTAATACAATTATAATGAAGTTGTTAAAAGTCCTTATCGATCCCATATATGCAAAAAATTTCAAAGTTCACAGAAATGGGTTTTCTGGGTTTTTAAGTGGAACGGTTGATTTTATGATAAAAGTAGTTGAGATAGGAATTGTAGATCATTCAATTTTCCACAAAAATTGTTACCACCTCTTTTTCCCTAAGACTTACCATTTCTGAGAAAAAGCCATTCTAGAGCTATTTTCTTGATAATATGCATGACTATGCTGCCTATGTACATTATGGACGTATAGTATAGGCCAAAATGTTGGTCCGCGTAACTAGTACTAGTACATTAATATGGAATGATAATTCTAAGAATATGAATTGAAAAGAAATTTAGTCCCTCATTTCATGCATCTGTCTGCTGTTCAATTGTCAACGTAATAGTGTCCGTCTATTACTTACTTTCAATTACTTGCATAGATAAATTACGTTACGTATCTTTTGCAAGACATACACGTAATGAACAACGTGTTCAATTAGATTGTCTTCCTCCAACCTCGGCTTCTGCTCATCAACATTTTTATCAAGAATATTAGCAGGTTCAAGTGTGGCTTGGAAATCAACTGGACCCAGAAGAATTGGATTGAAAGCTTATTGATAATATGAAGAAGAAATCACGTATATGAAACTTCACACGAAAAAAAAAAATTGTGAAATATGTGAAGTGCTATGGAACATTCAAAAAATCAATAGTTCTAAAAAATAATTGTTTTCATAGAAATTTCAAGGCTGAAGCCACCATCATCTTAGATCGGGGATGCAACTGTAGACATATGTTTCGTACTTATTAGGACTCATCAGTACAGTATAGCCAAGTCCAAGATAGTCAAGACTTGGATCCCAGAGTCTAATTAATAATATATTGGAATCAATCCACATTCTACTCCCACCTGCACCAGAAAAGCTCTTTAATACTATTTTTTATAACTGCAGAAAGGGGTGTAATTCGAAATGAGGCTGCAAAAAAGTAAGCTGACTCTGTTCACCAGCTGTCAAAGCCAGTCGTGCTCAAATACAAAACTTTCAACAGAAGGTAATCCTTACATCAACGATAAAACAACTGTTGTATCGCGATATGAACAATTTACGTCAACTCAGGAAGATGAAGATGAAGAAGAAGTTGAATAATAAGACCTAATATTATATTGAACCTCAATAAGAAGACCGTGAAGTGGACCTTCCGGGAAAACCACATTGAAAAATACGCGCAAAGTACACACACTCATAGGTGGCGTGGAAACGTGTGCATATTATAGAGAATATAACTTAAGAATGGCTTTTCTCAGAAATGGTATATCTTAGGAGAAAAAAGTGTTGGACATTTTTGTAGAGAATTAAGAGATCTATACTTTGTGTTTGAGCTATTTATATCATAAAACTGATCGTTCCGCTAAAAAATTCAAAAAACACATTTTTGCGAAATTTGACCTTGCATAGAATTTTTTGCACACACGGGATCGTTGAAGACTTTTCACAACTTCATTATAATGGTATCCGTGACGTTCATGTCAACTTTCTGCTTCTTGGGAATTTATGCAAGGGTGAATGTCTATTTTGACTGGACTACTTCAGAGTCTAGAAATTCTGAAGATCATTCAATTTGATTGTTCTCTGACTACTAGTAAAAGTGAAAAATAAGTTTGCTGATTATTAACGACGTGATATAGTCAGTGACACCGTGGGTACACATAATCTCAGGTCTCTGAATCTTCAGAATACAGTTATAATTTGTACCTTCCCAAGTTCTATATCATGTCGAAATACTGTAGAATATCATGCTACATAGTAGCTTACTATTTATTAGATCAAGCAGCTCAATAGGTGGAGAACAGATTAGAATTAAGTAGGAATTCAAGAAAGGAACTTCATTGTGGTAAACTAAATGAAACAGCTCAAGAAATTGGCAGCATCATCACTCAATTGAAATGGTCCATCTAGCGACTTTGTCTGAAAGCCAATTTTGAAACTTTCAAGACTCTTGTTTATCGCTAGATTAAAATGTCCCAGAACTAAATGAGATCAGGATACTCTCAAGCCAGTCAGAATTTATTCAACTAAAATCTATCTGTATTTTCTCTCTTCAGAAAATACAATGTCTTTCGCAGAGAGCACATGTCTGGAACAAAATATGAATGGTAGGTGATCATATCTAAGCAAGATTCTAGCTGTTCCAAATTCTCAGATGACAGCATATTCTCTCTCGCACTAATTTTTCAAGATCTGGATGACGATCATCTTTGTCCATAAAAGGTATCAAAAATTTGATAAAAGGTTGTGCAAAGGAGCGTTTCTTCAATTTTTCATTAAATCCGTAGTCAGCAGTCTTCTCAAACAATTGTCTACTTGCAGGTAAGCATCTGCGAATGTGATTTGTTAAAACACAATACCGTCATTCTTCTTTGCAAAAATGTCTCTATCAATGAACGATGGATTATGAAGCAACTCCAGGTAAGAGTTGAGACTGGTAGAGAACATATTCTAAAACTTTTAGTCTTCTTTCGACTGACTACTACAGATGCAGCCCAGCTACTATAATATACCGGTTACAACATTTCTATATGTTGAGAACGATCTATTTTTTCATCTACTGATTTTTTTTTCTTAGAGAACGGCACTTCTATTTTTGCTACAAAAACTGGCTTCGAATCTACCTTCAAAGCAAGTGCCGCTGTAATCTCCTTAAAATGTCCTAGCCCATTCAAAAAGTCCTCCAGCGAATTGCTACTCAATTATGTATAAATTTTTTGAGTACTAACAGTGGTAATACATCTTTGCGATGGTTGATTTGAAAAGTAGGATTGTGTTATCTGCTAGAGGATTCTTGACATTCAACAATTTCCATGTGAAATAGTCAATAAGTCAGCATCAGCTCCAGTATCTAATTACATTGATGTGTCAAAATTATTTATTTTGACATCGATATATTATCGATTATGCACGGGCTTGTCACTCAATCACACTCTTGTGATAGCACTTCTGAAATTGGTGAGTCTCCTCGATCCAATTTTTACAATAGCGAAGTAGGAGCTTCCTTATTATGTGCATTGTTAACAGGATATTCAATATCTTCTTTCATTTCTTCTATATTTGCTTCATCACATTCTTTATCGACCGTAGCTCCGAACGTTCGGTAGTCATTTCCTGGATCTCTGGTGAGACGGAAAGTATCGAATTTACGATGAAATAATGTTATTATGTCACCAAATAACTCTTTTAGAGAATCTATGACTTCCATCTACAATAATTCTCTCGTATTCTTCGGTGAAATCAACTGTCTAGTTTAGAAACGTTAACGCGATCTATCTTATCACTCAACGATGGGGAAATTGCAATTATCATATCTTCAGATCTTGGAATACACTCTGTTAAATTCAGACCCTCAGAAGCATCGTAATATAAATCAAGCATTCTTGAATCTAGCGCATTCACAGTATATGCGTGAGTATTCTAGATTGTGCCTGAATTTGCAATTTGACTAGCTAAACTTTGATCAAATGTTGCAGTCTGGTCTTCTAATAATTTTGTGAAAATACTTGTTGCGTTTATAAATTGCTGACACATTTTCTATTTTGTAAATTTCTAATCCTCTTCGCCATTTGTTATATCATATGACTCAACGATTATAGTAGAGAAAACTGTGGAATACAATGCAATAAAAAAAAACATAAATAAATAATTACATTCGATATTTCACTGAAATCTTACTTATAGCATACTTGATACTTATCAGCAATGTCGATTGTCGATCACTTGCCATAGCGCATTCTACAACACTATCAGACATGGTAACTACGAGAAAATGCTTAAAGTTCCTCAAGTTTGCGCAAGGGACTCTTGGCTTGTACTGTCTCGAGCAGCCATAAGTAGAAAAGATGCCTGTGTTAGCAGTGGATTTTCTCAATTTGAATTGTAGATATTAAATTTTCTCCAGCTCTGGGCAGATTTATTGCGTTCTTTTTCGAAATTCTAGAGACATTCATGTCTGCGCTATCACGTTTAGCCATCAATCACGTAGGGGATTATTATTATTATAGATACACTGTCCAACTCAATACCCAAAAATGGACAGGAAATACACATAAAGAACAGATATATACACACTGATGCAACTTAATCTCGTCGACAAATTTATTAGGTTGAAGAAGAAAAACATTAACATTAGCAAATTAATTGTCAAAAATAAGATACATTCTGTGTTATTTGAATTGAACTTATAATAATAATAATAATTTAATTGTCTGTAAAGATATATACAAAGATATACACAAGACAGTCAGAAACAGGATGAAAATTACTTCAAATATTCCTTAATTTTGTAAAAATGTTTACTAGCTAAAAAAAGTTTCGAGATATACCTTGAAACAAGGAATATTATTGATCAATTTTATGAGATAAGGTGAACGATTGTAACATTTAACTGCAAAATAATATGTACTCCCCTCATATTGTGATGATTTGTGAATTTGTATACTCAAATCATTTCGATTACTTGTAGTCAACATCAATGAACAATGAATAGTAGATTGTTCAACAAGTAGAGAAAAGTGAAAGTTTAGTAGCAAACGTAAATATTTCATCTCACAAGCGAGAGCAACAAGCGAGTGAATTAAATTTACACGAGCAAAGTAATATCGTTTCTCTTACGTGCTGAACATGCTATTTTTTTGTATACTTAATGGAAAAACTTGATTGGAAGACGCCAAGAATAGAAATTATTTTCTTCAGAAATACTAATCAAGATTGTGTTTTTGCAAAAACGCAGTGACAGATTTGACAACTGCTTTATAAAAGCATAGTATCAAATGAAAAATATTAGAAACTAATTTGTTAGAAGCCCAAGACTCTCGCGAAATTCCAGATGCAGCTGAAGGAGCAACTTTATATTTGTTTCTGACGGAATCAAGAGAATTTCTGGTTTCTTATATGTTCAACCTGTAATGTTTCAAAAATCAGATCAAACCTGCCACTTGAGTGCGTGTCATAGTGCGTATTTTGTTGGATACTTTTTGTTGCTAATTAGAAAATTTTTGCTTATTAGAAAACTAGCACTTTTCTTCATTGATTTCTATATATTGAACCTAATGTTTCCCATCAACTATACAAAAAAACCTATTTTTCACAGAGATTACCAATTCGCCAATAAAAAAAGATGCAACAGTCATTATATTCATACTATCAGAGAGAGATTTGATAGTATGACAGATAGGACTAGAAATATTGATGCGAGGACTGGACAAATAGAATTTTGGCAATTAATAAATATCAATCACAGGTCTCACCCACTACGGGTGTAGAAGATACTAATAGTACACTTGGAAGATTGATCGATTCTTCTTCAGTCGTAGGGTGCGGTTACCAGCTATCAGACAACGAGTATTTCATTAATTGTGGAGAGTACATCACAGATTATACTATAATTCAGAAAAAGTCTACTGACTTTTGTTCGTCGATAAGATTTCAAAATCTACAAATAAACTCCCAAATTAAGGAATCCACCCTGACCTGAGAAATAAGCGTCAGAAATATTTGAATCGGATTTGCTCCAAAACTTTTAATCTCACAAAAGAAAAATATATATTTTTGTAGACAATTCCATAAGCTACTCACTATTTTTCCGATGAAATTTACCGTCAGCAAGATTTTCGCGAAGACCCGTTTATCTTGACCTTTGATCTCGCATAACTCTTTAAGTGGCGTATGTATCAGCAGGGATTTTTGAGATATTGTTCAGGAAGCTTCATGCAAAAAACAGCTTTCCGGGAATTTCTTCCGAATTTTGATCTTTTATTTTGTCTGCATTCTTTGAACTATCATACGTTAGATGGATTTTGAGATTTGCTAATTACAAATGAACGCACATACATACCTACGTTCATACATAAGTACCAAAATCAAGTCGAAAATAGTCAAAATGTATTCAGAAATGCCCAAAACGGATGTTTCCATCTAATTCTCAAAATGTGAGTTTTGTCGGTTTCACCATACTTGTGCTCTTTCAGTAGACTTATCGCCTACGTTTGCATTGTTCAAATCATTCGAACACACAAATTATTCATGTTCGAATACATTTGGGAAACAAGCATGAGAAATAGCACATGCTCTATCACGGTGTCTAGCAGGTAATCATGCACGGAAAACAAATTGCAGCAGTGACAGTCATTTTCTATCACAGGAACAAGAATGATAGCAGCGATAAAAAGCATCGTGTGAGGTGGGCTTCACACTCGCTCCTCACCGGAAAAAGTCCCATGCGTCGCTGTTGTTTATGTGAGGCTAAATTTTGGTTTCATGAGTTTTTTTCTTCAAGTGTGAGCTCTAGTGACATTCTGTGAGAAGTATGTCAGATTCACAGTGTTTCATCTGTGATGATAGTTTACAAGAACAGGTGACGACAGTAGAAAAAGAGGTATCCAAACATTCAATGACAGCAGTAAAAAAAAACAAGGATAGAAAACACATTTTGTTGAAGGCTAAGACTTTGGCAAACGTTCAAGGGAAATGCAGGAAGATTTACAACGCGCAGTTATATATTAATGCTGCACTAACTGAGCAGTTCTCTGAGCTTGGCACCTCAAGAAGATCGAATGGGCTGTTGTTTGATCTCAAGAGACACTGTTCATTTTGTGGTAAACATGCTTCCGAAGAACTCATAAGACTAAAATTGAGCTAATCACGAAGAGAAATACTTCATGAAATGACTTACCTTGATTTCTAGCATAATTTCATAGATGCAACCAATGAGGAAAAATAAATGGGGTAAAGCTGCTGTTTTTTGAGCTCAAATTGAAACTGATCTTGTTGAATGTGAGGGGGAATATGATGGATCATGCTGTTAAGTTTTGTCGGAGGATGGATATTATCAAGGACAAAGCCAGGCCACCCAGAGGATGAAAAAGTAACGGCCACAGTAGATTACACATACAGTTACCTTGAAGAAAATGAAGACTGGATTGTACTGAGTGATATTTTGAAGGACTACAGTGGATCAATTTCAACAATCCTCATTTCGAAAAAAAATTGAAGAATCATCTAGATGATGAAAGCGCATTTTTGACAGCTCATGAATGCTTGTTACTTATGAAACAGCAGCTTCCATTTAGTACTAGTTTTAAGTTGACTATTTGATAGGTACATAATTTGTAGAAACTCAAGAATACCTTTTAATCTTCATTGTTTAGTTATTGACTGACGGGAGGTTATATACTGTACCTTAAAATAATAAATTGATCTTTATCAAAGCTATATGAAAAAATTTTACTGTAGGACAAGAACACTGCAATTGTTCATTTGATGAGGGTATAATGACACTATGCTGCGAGCTCATTTGGGAATAAGAAATTGTTATTGAAGTAGTATATGGAAAGTTTGTTGTCTTATTGTGAATTTACTATGAGCTTGCACGGTAGCCTCATCTGAAAATAATATGTATTAAAGCTGACATAGGCTCTTCTATCCACTCTATCGACTTCCATTTTTAGCGGTCACAAAAAGGTAATTTAAAATTTCAACGAATTACTTTCTCAGATAGATAGATAAATAGTTTATTTGTCCCAAGATCAGAACATCAATTCTGTACGAGTAGTACAATCAATTATCACTAACGTAATCAATGACATAATCCCAGTTTACATAACCAAGCTTTGAATTATTAAAATCTAACACATATTAAGAGAGCTATATCAACTTCAATCTAGAATAAACATTTTTTTATATATATTCTACAATTGCTGCATTCAAACTTCTTAGCCTCATTAAAAATGGGTAAGTGTAATTCAATAGGTCACTTACTTGTATTGATATCTTTTGGTGAGCCGAATATTTCAAATTACGGCTTATGCTGGAAATTAGAATTATTGAGCTGGCTCGATTCACAGACAAAAAAATACACCAAAAGTGAACAAATTTTCATTCAATAATAATTCATTCTAATGAGCTTCAAATTTACGTCAAACAAGTCATTGAATGAATCCCAGACAGATTTGACAACTGTACATAATAATAGTGATACCCGCGGTTAAGGCTGTAACTAAATTTTTATTTACTTTAATAAATTCTAGTTGCCATATTCCTAATGTCATATATATCCATGGGCATTGTTTCACTTGGAACAAGCAATTGAATAATTTATTCTTTCACAATCACTGAGCTTGAATTAAAGCAATTTGTGCAAACCTACGAAACAGTAGCTTTTATTTAGTACCAGTTTCAAGTCTATTAATAGTATAGTTGCTGAGAGCTCAGCGTCACGCCAGCCAGACAGCCAAAATGAATATAATAGCGCTTTCTTCGAAAAAATGCGCTAAAAAAGCTTGAGAGTGTTTATGGAAACAACATAATAGTTACAATTGGAAAAAATAGGATCAAGGCACAGGTTTAAGAGCACAGGTTACACGATTCTGTCCAAGGAATAATACGAGTCGAAATTGAGTCAAAGAGAAGAAGGAACATCGTGTGGTGGAGGCAGCACCTGCAATTATCTGTGAGGATATTCGTTCAAAAATATAAAACTCTATCTGCTATTCAACACGCAAATTTTTTTGAATCATATTGAAGAAAACGTACTGGAGTTATTGTGGTTGCTCCTGAGATCATTTATTATTGCTCCTGATGCGTGCCAAGATGATGATAAAGTCAGAAAAAAAATCATATTAATCACTCAATTATTGGTGCTACGCTACCAAAATCTTTCAGGTCAGCCTTTCATGTAAACCTGGAGTGCTAATTCACCAAAAATATGGCTCAAAGGATCTATTGGAAATTGTTTCAGTGAATGGATTTCATTGCAAAGATAATGAATTGTGTCTTCACGAAGTTTCATGCTTGGAACAGCCTGTTAAACATGTTCTACCATCAAAATCGCTCACACAGTTTGTCTTCGACCATGTTGACATCAATATTGACACTCTAGATGGGAGCAATATATTCCAGTGCACTACACTGGAGGCTTCGTAATTCGAAGGGATCATCACGGAGAGAGTGAAAAGGTCCCTTGTGCCAGAGTTTTGAGAGAATTGAAGAAAATCGATGATTTTTAAAAGAATAACCAATGTAGGCCGTTGTATAATTCACATACTCAGCTTCTACGAACAATCCCCTTATTCCAAAATGAAGCCTTTTGCCACTGATTTTATATGGGCGTACAGCAAATGGCAAGGATGTATGAGCATTCTAGGTTCAAATGAATTTATGGAGAAGGCAACTAAGAATCAAGCTTATTCAAAATCAGGCATAGTATGCCTACCGTTCATCAATGCTCCGCCATCTAACTATAATACAAATTACTCAGCACTGCTTCATGCAGCAAATACATGCAAATCACTGTTCCGTAACTTTTGATTAGCCCCTTTTATACAACTTCATCTGGTCCTGATTCAGAAATTAGTACAGTAATATTCAGGCTTGGCTGTTTTCATCTACTTATGTTCTTTATGGGAGCTACCGATTCTATAATATATGGTACTGGGCTACAGGAATTGTTCAGCGAGGTTTACGCATCTCCATCAACCAAAAAGATGATGACGGGGCATACCGTCTCCAGAGCTCTGAGAGCACACATTTTGGATTACTTTGAATTGAGCAATGTTTTCTTATCTATGCTGAATATGGCAGACAAAGAACAGTCAACTTCTTCCGAACAGCATGTTATAATGAGTAATAGTGTCTCTGCCAATATTGATATTCCTGAAGTGGAAAATATCATTGAATTTTCAAACAGATTTGAGGTGTTGGTGTTAGGACTCCTCCTAACAGTCAAGTAATGAGTCCAGTATATAAAAACGGTGACGATAGTCAAGAAACTCGTCCAAGTTAAAAGTTCCGGTGATTAGTGCCTACATCTTTAAAGCATAAGAGAAATGTTAGCCCACTTTCCGGCCCGTTTTCATTTTTTGAACGCAAAATCATGCCATTGATACGTTAAGGATATGTTGGAAATAGATTCCCGTCTGACTCCAAAGGATCATGAAATATATGTGTCAAACGGCTATTTCACTAACAAAAGTCTAATAAATTCTGATCGGGGCTTTAGTCTGATATGACCATCGAACCAAGCTATGAAAAGCACAGCAGGTTTTACTCTCAGAAGAAGAACAACGGACAGCACATTGACTGAATGAGTTATGACTATGCTACTATGACTACAGTTATGAAGGTATCCTATAAATGGAGAGCTTCTGTCAAGTTCTATTCTGCATCACTAGGCAACATGTAGACGCAAAGTTATCTAGAATAACTGGACATAATATTGACTGCAAGAAATTCGTAGATTGGATTCTTTGGCACAATCCCGTTCCAGTTGGACCACATCGGGAGTTTCAATCGCGAAAGCTTTTTCGAAAGCAATTTTGGTCTAGTAAAGTTCTCTAGGAAGAAAAGAGTCTTGCAAATGCGAGCTTCCATCAGCAATGTGATGTTGTTGCATGACAAAATAGTGCCAATAAATCCATACACCATTCTCAGGAAAATTGCATTCCCTGTTGAACATCGGCAGTACTCTTCATGTAATTGACGGTCAAGGTCCGTAGAGTATACAGTTTGCTCAAAGCTATTTCGTTATGGCTCTTTTAGCGGATCTATTGTTAGGGATTTAAGCTTGATTCATAGGGGTGCAAGGACAGGAATGTATTCAGTATTTCCCAATTCAAATTTGTACAAATATTATTATTGATAATGTAAAATGGATGATAATGAAGCAACAAAAAAATGTTACATGAAAGTATCATTGTATAACAACTCGTCATTCAGTTAAATAACGCAAATAAACAATAGTGTCATACATAACAATAAATACTAAATATTCCACTGCTATACATTAGTTATTTACATAATTAGTTATGAAAAGTGCCATATTGTTTGACGAAACGTAATATTTGCCAAGACGAGCGTAGCGAGTTTTGAAAATTACATGAGTCAAACAATATGGCTTTTCATAACGTATTCTGTACAAAATTTTATCTAATTCCGTCAAAATAATTTTATCTATATTTTTGAATGAGAACATCTCTCACGTTACATCACAAAATTCAGATGACTGTGATTCATGACCATCTATTTTTACTACAGAAACAAAAGTGCACTGAAATAAACAAATATCGAATTTTCACAAAACGTCAAAATAATTTTTAAAAATGTATTCAAGCAGTGATATCCGGAGCGCTATAGTACCCTTTGATATTAAAGACTCTGCCAATGCTGCATATTGTGAATAATAAATCATTCTTTTGATTGTAGGCAGATAAGTATAATTGATTAGCTCTGAAACATGGCCAGTTATGTTAAGTCATTACGTAACTACTTTACGCAACTGTTGCAGGACAGTTATGAAAAATGGGACGTTTCATAACGTTAGAAATTGATGTAAGATTTGACTTTTCAAAACTGAATTAGATAAATGTAATCATTCGACAATATCATTGTGACTATCATGATCCATTTTACTATCGTCACTTGAGTCTTGTATATTTTTAATAAAGTCTTTAGTAATGTTATCAATATCAATATATTGATTTTTCAAATCAATCACATGACTTATACTGCCAGCCCAATTTTCTGGTGTTATATTGTTCATTTCTCTCATTATTAATTCGATAACATCGTCACTTATAGTCAGTGATGTATTGTTCCGTCTCATATTGCATTGCCCCTAAATTGATTCAACTGGATTAAAAATACAATAATAAGGAGGCAATCGAAAAACATCGTGTCCAAATGGTTTTGCTAAATTGTCGCACACATACTGTTCCACAGAGGTGGTTTAATTCTAGCAACTCCTAACAGTTTTTCTCTATTATATGATTCTTCGAAGTACAGATCCTTTTTAATCAAATATTCCTAAATATCGGCCTTCTTCATGGAATTAGATGATATTCTCGCGCCTCGCCGCGAATGGCATTATCCATAACAATAACGCTATTTTGCGACAAATTCGACAGTAAATTATCACAAAACCACGTCTCAAAAATATCAGCGCACATATTGTCATGACAATCAAAATACAAATTTTTAGCGTTATGATTTATTGATACGAAATATGTAACGTGGCTTACTTCTTGTACTAGTCCAAAGAATCAAATCTTTTTGTACAGTTGTCATGGCAACTTGTTGAAATACCAAAAAACAACTTTTGCCTGCAGTATAATGTTACAATACGGCGTCTTCTTCAAGCTCCTATCCCAGAGAAAAACGAGATAGATCCATTGCGATTCTGATATTTCTGCTGACAACGCCAAATTGAAGTTACAATCGTCACTGTGAGTTGAGGAAAATAATAAAGCATTGATTAGAGGTCTGGCGATACACTACTATGACCGTAAATGCAAATTGTGAACGTTAATTGAAGAATGAATATTCATACTCAGTACATCGCTGCTAGCTTAGTGATTTTCGAATTCAGTCCATTCTCTTTGATATCTGCTCATCCAGATGTCAAAGAAATAAAATAGGAAATATTAAAATATAATTTTTACTTCCAAATTGAAGGAATTAACAAATTTAATACCAGACTTCTTTCAGTTCGTGACCAATCAGATTTGTTGATACTCATTTTTAATACTAGAAAAAAGAGAATAGATGTCGATACAGCTGCCTAGTGGGAGACATTGCCAAAGCGACAAACTTTTTTGAAACACGTGCACTGGAAATACCCTAGTACTAAACTGTTTTCAGTTTCAAAAGTACACAATTTCAAACCATGAGAACAATAATTATCATCAACTTCCTAAGGAAATTGACAACACAACTCCACAAATTAAAAAAAAAAAAATTTGTGCCTTAGCTCACTCCATGATTTCTATATTTGTCATGCAAGAAAACTATCGAAAAATTTCCAAGTTTATTTTAAAGTTTGCTTTTGTAGTGCTGGTAGTAATTTTACCAAACGCTTTAATGTATCAAGAATATGTGTGGCAGTTTATTGGAAATTAAAAGATGGGTTTCTTGAATGGATTACAGAGTTAATATACAGAATATCTAAGTTATCTCTTACTTCATTGGATAGCAGAACCGATCTTTTGCACTATGTTCGACGATCAGGTGAGAAAAAAAGGAATTCTTTGGCAAAGAGCAAAATAATATATGAAAAGCAATTTCTGATCCTGGAAGTCGTTCAATGCCGCCTTTTCATATCAAGTTATATACAATAATAAAATTTGTGAGCACAAGCTCTCAAATTTTTCAAAAATCTTCAACCAAAGCTCTCCGGAGCAAAGTTGAAGTAGGTATTTTCGTTGGTCCACAAATTACAAGAAATCTTGGAAATGAAGGATCTCCAAAATTGTTTTCTGATGCTCAAAAAGGGCTTGATACTATTTTAAAACAGTACCTGGTTTTCTAAGAGACAACAGAGGTAAATATCACCAGAAACCAGTTGAAAAATTTATCACGAACATTAAGTTTATTATTTGCAAGATGTCTTCGGAAATTCATACGCTATAAGCTACATGCAACAATTTTCAAATATGAGTAATAATATAGGTTATTCTAGTTCTACATTATAACTCCTATAGTTTCTTTGCTTTTCTTAACGCATTTTAGCAGAAGAAAAATACGCCATTATATTCACTTTGGCTGTCTGACTGGCTAGCTGTCTGGCTGGCTGGTGTGACGCTTAGTTCTCAGTAACTATAGGACTTGAAGACTTAAAACTGGTACTGAATGAGAGCTGCTGTTTTGTAGATTTACTTAAACTGCTTGGTGTCTTTATCAATTAACCCAGTTTTCTGTAAAAAAATTAAATAAAAATTCAAAAGAAAATTACAGCTGAAATATACATACCTAATTGCAATTATGAAAATTGTTGCACAGAATGAGCAATATGTGTTATTGAATTCTATACCTCAAACTTCAAACTGATATGGGCTAGTACCCATTTTAGGATAGAAACTACTTATCTCCATATCTCGCGAGTTAACCAAGATATTGACATGTGGTTTTCGGTATTAGTATCAAAATGGATACTAATTCTATTCTTATGATTCATTCAGGCCAGTACATAACCACTTGTTACGCATTTTCTTAAATCTGAGGTAATTGTACCAAGTTTTCAGGGCCTTTTTTGTATAATTCTGATAAAAATTAATTTATCATTTTAGACTACAACAAAAAATTATTTTTTGTATACATGTGCACAAGTTGTGTATAAAATAGTCACAGCTTAAAAATGATAATAAATGTGAGCTGCTGTCAAGTTGGTTTGCCAAACTACTTGTTTTTGAGCTAGATATTAATTTGCGAAATCTCTGAATTAACAGACATTCATAAATTGCCAAAATTGTGTTTTGATCATGAAGATGATTCTTCAATTTCAAAAGCTCAAAGAAAATCTTATCTTACAACTTAAATTATTTTCATACAATCAGCCTATGGCTATGATGTCTTATTCGGTTGGCAAAAAATCTCCTCTGACTACTTGTATCAGATTAGTTTTCTGCTGGCTTTCTGATAAAAAATATTTCTAATAATACCATATCTCAGGTTAGAACTGAGGTTCCGAAAGCAAAGAAAATATTGTTGATCGGAAATAAAGCTACTTCAAACTGAATGAACCAAAATACCGGGTGTAAATTGAATATTCACCAGTAAAAGATCCGTGAGAAACTTTTTACATATTATGTAATGTTTATCTACTTCTCAATCTGAACCGTATCCGTATCTGTCGTTTCATTCAATAATTACTTGCTCCAAATATTACTCTTGATTTTTTCTATTCCATTCCAATATTTCTACAATATAATCTGATTTTTCTGTCAGCATTCAAGTATTACTCTGCCGATAAAATACTTGCTGCAGTTCTTAGTGAAATCATAGATCTTTTTGTCCTATGAAACTTCTAAATTATGTATGAATTCATTATTGACCAACATCAGAAGGGATCTTTCAATCTATCTTCCGATCTATAAGACCCATGGATTTGCACAGAATTGCAGCACTTTTATAGTGATTGATATTTCTTTTAAGACTGGTTGATTATTCTAAGATGTATTTTACTTACAGAATATACATATCGCACATGTCGTATGGATGGTCGTTGGGAAGGAAGAAATCCTAATGATACTAGTAAACCAAATGGGTATACACATTACGAAACATGTCTACATGATGTTCTAAAAAAACTGTATGATGTTCTGGAAAGAGATGGAAGACATGACGTTTTAAAGGTAAGAGAAATAATAATCTCTGATAATATTAAAATCTATGTCCTATAATTTACATATGAGTACAAAACAAAAAATATCGACTTCAATTGATAAATATGTGTTCTTTCAAGAATGTGATAAACTTTGCTCGGGATTATAGCAAAACAGGTTATAGTTACCAGTGAAACTTCAAATCATGTGATATTTTGCGATTTGCAATAAATAACTGCTCTTCTTAAAATTTGGCATCTAAACAATGTATCTATGGAAACTATTGAAGTTTATTCTAATTGAATAAGTTCAAATCTCTGAATATGGAGCGAATTATTATCTGGCAGAATTTGTTCCTGAACAACGTAGCAAAAATTTATATTAAATTACTTCCGAACAATCTGCAGGTTGCCAAATCATACCGTCTGTGTGCAATAATGATTTTCCATGGAAGCAGTGGCTGACTAAAGGGTTTGAATAAGGAGTGGTCTCGAATATCACAGGAAACACTAATTTTTCTGTAGAACTATACTTTTAGTCCTAGGCAATGGAGAGCCCATATTTCTTACAGGAATAAATTCTCGTATGTACCTATAGCACGAGTGATAGAGTTGCCTATCGGGATCCAAATTGGACAGCAAGAATTCCTGTGCTTCCGGGGCAAATTTTGATTACTCCCCTCTCTCATGATCATAAAGCATGAATCTCAACGTAAAATTATTAGCTAGGAGAGAATGTTTTAGAATGATCAGGATTGCTTCGTGTAATCCATTTATAACTTATCATTCATTTATTATAAGCTATTGGATATCTTATTGCCATAGTAATAGTAGATTAGGAAGAAATCACATAAATAAAAATTTCACACAAAAACTGTGAAATATGTGAGGTGCTTGTGCTATGGAACATTCAAAAAATGAATAACTCTAAAAAAGAATTGTTTTCCATAGAAAATTCAAATCTAAGAGTCGGAGCTGAAGCCATTATCATCTTAGATCGGGGATGCAACTGTAGACATATGTTTCGTCCTTATTAGGACTCCTTAGTACAGTATAGCCAAGCCCAAGATGTCAAGACTTGTATCCCAAGAGTGTATAAACTCATTACGATAAAAGATGCGCTGCAGCAAAAACTACAAACAACACCATCTATCGGGCACAAATGCCGATTGCACGGCTGACAAGATAAAGAAGAAATCACATGAATAAAAATTTCACACAAAAACTGTGAAATATGTGAGGTGCTTGTGCTATGGAACATTCAAAAAATGAATAATTCTAAAAAAGAATTGTTTTCCATAGAAAATTCAAATCTAAGAGTCGGAGCTGAAGCCACCATCATCTTAGATCGGGTACGCAACTGTAGACATATGTTTCGTCCTTATTAGGACTCCTCAGTACAGTATAGCCAAGCCCATGATATAGTTGATTATATCATTAGGAGCAAAATTAGGCTTCATGTGCTAGGGTTTGCAGTTTGACTGCCGAGTGGTTGCTGCGGAAACGACACTTTTACTGCCTAGGCAGTAAGAGTGACACTTTGTGGACTATAAACTGTCAATAATAAAATAATAATGAGTCAGTCGACAAAAAAAGTTATTTTCATAGGGACAAGAATAATAAGGATATTTTGAATTGGAATATAGGACAAAATTTTTGGAGCTGACTAGATATGAGTGAATTTGAACGAGTAGAACAATATTGGGAATTCAGTCAATTTTTTGATTAGATTTCTTTTCCACTTGACAAAATTGAGATAAGTACCATTTCAATTTTTTGAGTATGAACTAAAGAATATTGGACTCCAAAATGGTAAAAATAATAAACAAATAAATCACTTCTTTGAGAGACTATTCATTTTCCGCCAACTGTCAAAAAACAACGCTTTCGAATGAATTTGTTACCTCGACCTTACAGGCTCGGTTAAAATTGACATTCTCACGCGCAACAAAAAAAAACAATCACTTCGCACACTTAATACAAAAATAACTATTTTCTACGGCCGTGTGTGAAGTGGATCTTTCTCACATATTTAACTCATACTTTCCACGTCTACCACCATCAATATGAGTGCTTTTCTTAAGCTCTTAAGTCTAAGATTATCTATTACAATGGAGCAAGAAACAAAAAGAAAAAAGATTTTTTTTTTTTAGTTTTGTGAAAGTTTTAAAAAGTTGCGTAGCTGTGTTATCTTCAGAGAAAGCTTTAAAAAATTAACATTAAAAATATTCCGAGGATCCACCGAGTCTTTAAAAGTAAGTATAATTCTAAAAAAAGAGATGAATTCTGTTTTTATGAGTCTATATTGTCCAAAATAAGAGAAAACAACCGTTCAAGCATCTATGTACCACCACTTTTTCACTTTCGACAGCCACGTTCTTAATTGAAAGTAATCAAATAAGATAATAATTCATTAAATTCAAGGCCGTGGCGGACTCTCTGAATGACTGATTTCTGTTACAACTCTTAGTAGTACTGTTCATAAGATCTGAGTATAAATTTTGCTATTAGTTACATTCACATGCAAAGAATGCATGGATATAGCGATCTAAAGAAATTGCAAACTTATTCTGTTTTCTTACATTAGTGGCTCTGGCGGACCCAATAGAAATAAAACGATCAGAACAAGAACTGGTATGAATAATATTTGATACTAAAGAACACTTCTTGTTATTATTACATCAAGAAAATTAGAATAGTTTTTTGCTCCACCCTATATACTTGTTTTATTATTTTACGTTGCTAGTACTGTAACAAATGTCAATATCCAAGTAGTCATATTTGTTGAGTCCTATCAAAACATGAAATCTGAAGAAATTATTGAAATCACACTGCCAGATTCAATTAAGACTGCAGCTGAAACAACTGAATCATCACAAAAAAAAATCAATATCATTGTACGAGAGAGGATACGAAGGATTTATTTGATAGTGCAAGTCATATAAGATTAAGATATACTCCAAAACTGTATTACTAGCATGTTTTCCGGAACAAGTAAAAATATTACAAGAATCTTCCCTGTAGTCATTATTTCAATTCACCTATTGTTTTTTCAAACTGATAAATAATGGATATTAGGCAAAAAAACAGAGGTTTTGAATCATAAAGAGATCAGGAAACTCCTAGAGCAAGCACCGGATGAAAAATCTTTTATGATGAAGGTACATTTTTGTTTTCTTAACCACACACTTTGACATATCTTTATTTTATCAAATTAAGTGATATTTTCATGATAACTATTCTTAAAACTGAGACAACGACTAAGAATTTTCACTATCCTATAGGTCACTGTTACAGACGTTCCTCAGCAACATTTTCAGCTAACAAAGGAGACTATCAATGGATGTAGAGAGACATAGAGAAAAGAAATCTTCTAATGTGGCAGAAAGGTATATAGAAGACAAATATCCAATAAATATGGAGCAAAAGCTAAAATTCCCATTATTTCGAACAGTTTCAAATTGTTGTATGCTGTTGGAGCCGTTGAAAAAATATTGTAGTGTGAACATTCAGTCAACAATTTCAGTGACTCGGCAAGTCTCTTCACCATATACTTGGCTTCATGTCATAATATTCAACTTTATACTCTTGTTGCATGAATAACTATGTTGCACTTCGAGGAGTAAAAGACGAGTTTAGTCCCTCGTTTCAGGGACATAAGTTTGAGTTTAGTCCCTAAGGATCTGAAACTCCAAGGGACTAGAGTAAAATAAACAAATTTCTGTTTCACAACTAAATAATTGAATTACAGAATAAGTAGTTTAGAGCTAGAATATAATAGAATGATCAACTACAAAGATTATTTCTCCTATAATTAGATGATAGAAAGATTATAGTTCACAATTGTAGAGAAGACCCGCAAACCTACATGAATCTATTTAATTTGGCTATTCCAAGGTAAAAAACAAAGCTAGCAATTCATTCAATAATAAATGGAGTTAATATGGATTGATAAATTGCCTAGAGACATTTATTACAGTTTTCCTGGAGATTTTAATACCGAGAGATATGATTAATTTTATGAAAAATACAGCAAATCAGAACATCTTCCAATAGCAAAATTCAGACAATATACGTATTGCAAAAAGAGTAATTTCAAAATTTTATAGATAAATTGAGAATATTCAACATGAGGAATCTGCGTTAAGATCACAAATAATGCAGATAAATTGTATATTAAGGAAGATTTTGAGCACAAAATACTTGTCAAAAAATACAGATAGAATAAATCAGTTGATTTTATTCAGTATTGATTTAATCGAAATTTCAGAAGGAATTGAAACAAGTTCAACTTTTTGGAGTTTGAACAATATTCATGATTTCATAATAAGCAGAGAAGAATCAAAAGAAATGACTCGAATTATAGATCAAAATTTCAGTTGATAGAGATTGACAGACCAAATAACTAACCATTCAGAATAAGTGACGATCAGATTATATATTCACTCAATATATCTCTATATCGCAGTAAAAAAAATTATAAGTCATTCCAAATGATTCTTGAACCTCATGTTTATGATGAAGATTTTTCTACAAATATAGCAAAATAATCACTTACTTTGGATCAGAATGGAATTCCAAATACTTATATGTTTGTAATAGAGTGGATAATGTTTAACCAATTACGTAGAAATTGATATAGTGGAGTGCCCTAGGGTTTAAAGCTTGGAACCCGGATCCACCAGACGGATTTTTATAGAATCTTTTGGAATATATTTTGAACACTAAATACTAAAATGTTCATCCATCAATTTTTCTCGATCTCAACTTTCTTATTATTAAAGTAAATAATTATCCAACTTGTCCTATTTATGATCCTATCAGAAAGGAGTATCCACACAAACACATCTCTTCTGGGGACCGGAACATTGCCAACAAGGATCTACTAGCTGCTCCAACCAAGAAAAAATTATTTAATATCTCCAATTTTCTCAAAAACAGTTTAAAAATTAGAGCATTTGCAATGACTATGTGGAGGAAACACGAATATATCATCATATAGAATAATTATTTTATGTATATCAAATTATCAATTTTTTGTATAAATGTCAGATGTTGTCAGTCTATTTGTATGGAATTTTATTCTCTTAGCGAATAAAATTATTATTATTATTTTCATTATTATTATTATTCATTAGTTATATATTTAGAATCTGAAAATTCCAACTTGAAATATAAGTCGCACTGCCTCCTTCGGAACAAAACAAAATTTTATTACAAAACCGGTGGTCCTATAATTATGTAACTTTGTATAAATATCAAGAAAGAATAGCAGTAAGTGTAAAATAATATTCAGTTGACAATAAATTTTTGGTAATGGATTATAGACACAGAATCTGAAAATATCAGTAAACCTATGCGTCACATTGGCTCCTTCAGAACAAATAATCTGTACAAATTTGTTCGATCATCAAGAAAGCATAGAAGTTATTGTGAAATCGAATATATCTGACAAACTCATTCTGTTCAAGAGTTATTGACATGAATCAGTAACTTCCAATAGGTAATAAGTTGGGCAACTTGCCCTATTAACAAATTTTTTTTATTGTAAATTTGTTAGTTTTTGTTAGAAAATTATGAATGAATATCAAAGTTACTATATGAATATCATTTATTGAATATAAAATTAGAAGCCTCACTGTAAAATTATTTTTCTCCATATTTCTCTCATTTTTCAATTATTTGTTGTAATAAAATGTTTAAATCAAGATCGGGAAATTTTGAAGAATTAGCTTTTCTATTCAAGCTTTTAGCAATGTGATCGAAAAGGTTTCATGAAAATCCATTCAGTGAAACCGGGTTTCGAGGTTTCTACATTTTTATGTCTAACGTTACTCCACTAAGAGATGTGTTAGAAATATCTTTTTCTACAGTCACTATAGAATGATACTCATTCCACATGCTACAGCGTGTCTATTGCGATAGCGTGCGGAATAGAGATCATTCCGCACGCTCGGAGGTACCTAATAAAGCCGCGTGACGTCGCGAAAAATCTGTTTCATTGCTGTCATAATTTTATTTATTTTGATTTTTTCATCATTCCTTCTGAAAATATGAGTAATTTTATCAACGATCAACTAATTGGAATAAGATTCATGAAGCAAAATCTTTCTCAGAAAACAGCATTTTGGTTATTAATATTTACACGGACACCTTTGACTATAGAGAAAATGATATCCATCACTCGTACGGATCGATCATTCAATGCTCAAGTGAATTCTGGCACTCGACTGAATTATTCTCATTCGCATGGAGTAATCTTCTTTCCGCACTTGTATCGAAATATATTATTATATCTCATAACAGCGAATCTTAATATCATTAATTGAATTGCATATTTTTAATTATTGAAATACAAAATGAAAATCTAGCCATAATAGCCAGTACACCTAATTAAGACGTTGAAATGAGATACAAAAACCAAATTGGGCATCAGAAGATTAGTGAAGTACAACTAAAAAATGTCTAATAAGTGGAAATCTGCTTGGACACACAAGACTTTCAGTTGCTCAGTAGCGATTGATAATATTTTGGGGTGAATTATCAGTGTAATCTTGATGTGGTTGATCACCTTTGCATAAATGCAACCACAGTTTGACAGATCTGATCCGATCCTGATGAGCTCAAAAGTAAATTGCCTTCTGCCTATCATGATTTCTTGAAAGTAGTGCTGTTGAGAATGAATATGTTACCTAGGTGTATGTATAATGTATAGATACTCAACATTTCTGAAAGATGTCTAAAGCTTTCTTCTTGCAGTGGTTTCTTAATAACTTTGTAATGATGCTATCAATGGACTATGGAATCTTTGATTCACAAATGCTACGCAACTCATTGTAAAAATAGAGTTGAATACATATAATAGAATTGGAATAAAAACAGAATAAAGCAATTGGTGAGTGGTTCTTATCATAACGCTGTCTCGTGGTCAAATATATAACTACTTCATTCGGGTCAGCTGTCCTTAATCTAGAGCTAATATATTTTGTTGATAAGTGATATATTTTTATCATTGAGTGAAGTGTTGAAATTTTGTGTCCAAGACAATGACGGTAAATCAAACCTAATATGAGGTGTTCAGTACATCTTTCGTCATTGTCTCGGACTAAAGATTCCACGCCAAGCTTGATCAGAGCAGGCAAAGCACGCTCGTTAGCTGGATGCGAATCACCGTTGACTGAAAATAAAATCCACTAATCTAGTACCACTGACTAAATTGGGCGTTATTAGACTTTGTGAACAAATTGGTGGGAGACATATTAGACGTAACGGTATCAGTCGTCGTGGTAATGATAATAAGACGTTGAGGATTAAGACACCGCAACATGCATTCGTATTGCCGCTGTACCGCACAGCCAGTGCGGGTCCAAACTTAGTGCTGCCAATGATAGCAGAAACATGAAAACGTATTCAAAGCCACTAGAGATGAACTTGACTCAAAAAAATAGCAGGCAGCAAGAAAGCGACAGTTATATCTCCGTAGTAGATGAAGCAAATTCAACCTCACGGGATCAACATAACAAACCAGTTCCATCTGAAACAATGATAACATAGCTCAATATTATAAAAAATTAATAATATTCTAACACCTATCAAAGTGGTGCAGAGCTAAACCATTTTCCTTCCCATATAGGTATACAACAAACTAGCGGAAGATGTAACCGCGCCAGCAGCTTATCAGTCAGCATAGAAGTCGGATAGAATCAGCGCAAATACATGCTAAAATAAAAAAAAAACTGATAACTTCAAATATTTCTCATTTATTTGCGAGACTATAACGTGGCACATAACATATCCCATTTGTACGCTGCTACATTGTCAGACTGCCAAAAACGATTTTTTGCGTTTTACAAAAAAATATGCATCTGACAGAGAAAGTTGCTCAAGTAAAAACAGTGCGCTATAGAAAGCAAAATCAAATAAGTTTTATTGAGCCCTGATCGGTTTTGCAGCTTCTAGGTAAATAGCAAAAAAAACGTCAGTTTTGGCCATCTTTTCGAAAACTCATAACTTGCGTTCTATCTTATATTGAGACTTAAAATTACGATAGTATATGAGATCTACTATAACTTTCAGCATATACAACAAATTTCAGAATGATCGGCTGTAAGCATTTTGCAAAATGTTGAAAGAAGCAAAAAAAGACTCTTCCGAAAAAAGGCCATAGAAAAGTTGTTGGCCGACGTGGACCAATTTTACAGAATGTCTTCTCTTTGTCAAAAGTTAGTTGTTCTTCAACGTATTCAAATGACATTCCTATTGAGCATAAAAAAATCGATTGCAAAAATCACATATCATCAATATATGGAATATTTTCCGTAATTTTTTGTACAAAGCAATGTATTATTCATATTTGATATACAATTGTAAGTTAAATAAACGTGAGTAAAACTAAAAATGTTTTTTCCTACAAAAAATTATGTGAAAATATAAACTGGATTGCAGTTCGGAGTATGTTATTATAATTCACGAAAAAGCAGTATTATTTTCACGCGACCTTCATTTATAGTAGTGATCGCTTAGTTAAGGAAACGGTACAAGACATAAGGCGTTCTCGTTTATTGTATCCGAGCAATCCATAGGATCCAATCTCTGACAGATATGTAAGATCCACCCGGTTAATGTAGAGTTTACGAACGATCCCGACAGAGACTTTTTTGACGTTTGTATTCCAGGTTATATTTTTATGTAGAAATGGATAAATACTAAAACGATTATCACAGGTTTAAACCATCTTTAACAAGTTGATTCTAGTGAAGAAGGCATAATAATGAATATGTTAAAAAGGAAAGAGAAGTACGAAAACACAGAGTTTTCATACAGAATTATACTACTGTTGTGGCTATGTATAATTTAAATAATGCATTTATTTGTTCCATCATGAAATGTTTTTAATATTTGATCTGAAGAACAAACTCATAGGTTTGAAGTTCGCGCACATTATTGCTATAAATCGAGTAATACTCCTCTGCGAGCAGGGTTAAAAAATTTTGATCGGATCGGTCGGTAAAAATGGTCGACGCTAATTTACGAACGGATCGGACATATCTGATTCGGATCACTTCGTAACACGGAAAATGCACGAACTCGAATTGGCATAACGCCGAAACGATGATGTACGGAAACAAGGCTCGGGCAGACTCGGACCGCCAGAGTGAGAAGACGGGTTCACACTGAAAAGTCTTAATAAATATTTTTATTTTTGTTATTTCAATGAAAAGAAAATGAAAAACTGAGACAGGAAATAAATTTTTTACAAATACCTGTCAATCAATATTATATAACAATTAATAAAATGCACTGAAATAAGTTTATTGTGTGTGAAATTAATTTATGTTGGTACAATTGTCGCAGCTTCAAATAAAGTAACAATTAATTCGATAATATTAACTCATTGTTCAAATGTAGAGAACATAAAAAAAGTATCACACGGAAATGACATATGAGGTAATTACAAAGATATATTTATATAACATACATCAAATAAGTTTCTTCTACAATATAACTATATAATTTTTACTTACAGAAAATTTCTATGAAAAAATTGAATTGAATTATTTCTTATTCATTGCAACAATTAAACTATGAAAATAAAAGGTAGATGAAAACAGTATACAAATTTTAGATTTTATTTTAATTTAACTCCAATATTTCAGTAAAATTCAGATCATAGTATTCAGTTCAATCCCGGGTTCAATCTGGAAAAATAAATACTACATCTTGTGAATAAAAAATGTAAAACCTTCAAATGACACCTTAAAAAAGATTGGTTCTTGTTGGAATTGGAGTAATGACAATTTTCAAGTTACATAAACATTCAAGGATGATATATTTTTGGTTAAATCTGGAGAAAGTTTGACAGAAGTGGCCAAATGTCGTGTGGAGATCTGCAGAAGTCAATTCATTCTATGAATTTTCTTTATATGATTCGTTACTGGATTAACGAGAGCTCAGAAAGGAAAAGCTGTCATAGCAATATGTACATTAGGGTTGTTTAAGAAATCTATATTTGATAAAAATAGAATCTTTGTAGACATTTTCATAAATTTTTCTTATATTTATGGAAATGAAATGCAATAAGTACTTATTTCATTTGAAAGTGCAACTGCTTACCTTCTACATAAATATAGCTATCATCATGTAGTTATAATAACACGAAATTTTCACCTACATCGTCAATAAACCAAATTGTTAGATTTTAAAGAACTATTAAATCGCTTTGGACGCTTTAGAATCAATATATTACTTGTATAGAATTCATACAATAGATACTTGAATAATTTAGATCCGGTCTTTCCGATTACGAATAATATCCACAGCAACGACTGTTGCAGTAATTGATGCCATAGTAATTATCTAGGTCTAGGGAATAAAATTATTCGGAGATGAAAAGACCGGGCCTTATTAAAATTAACTTTTCTTTCAATTCATATAGATATTCATCAACTTTTCGTATATTAAGCTACATTTTAGAACACAGAAAAAGGAACATTATGAGTATTCCCTAGTATTATCGGAATACAGAAAAACAACATGAATTATTTTGGGAATTATTTCTACGTTACATTGCTTTTTATCGACCATTCATCACCCTGAAATTTTTTAATATAGTGAAGATTGCTGTTTAGCGATCATCTGGAATAGAACTGCTTCCAATTTTTTAAAGATGAGCATATAAATCTCGAACTTTTCTTGCACACTGTGAACTGAGTGAATTATATAAAAAATATAGTCTTCGTTGATTGTACCTGGCTTGTACTACTTTGACAATGTGGATTCATTTCTCTTGAATAATTGAAAAACATGCAATTATAAGTGAAAAATTTAACATATAAAAACTATTCTTAAGGTATTGTCACCATTCTTTAAATGTGAATTATTTTAATTTTATTTTTGTTTTACATGGAAAAAATACTTTTAACAATAAAAAACAGTCACTTTGACCGAATTAAAATGTATCAAGCTTATTATTTCAACAAGAATTCATTCGATTAGGGTATTATTGATATTCTTCATGTCTCATACATAGCTTGCCGCTCCAAATTGGATTATTCTTTCTAAAAATAATCATAAAAAGAACCATAAAATATATGCTGTAATCGTAATTACAGAAATACCATAAATAGTAATTAATTCTCTCATTCTGTGTTAATAAGTTCAGAATTCGAAAGTGATTTCTAGTAATACTCATACATGACAAGAACTCCTCCTATTTCATTCACTATAAAATCCAAAAATATAATAAAATCTACAATTCTCATATTGTTTACAAAATTGAATCCTATTATTGACATATTTTGACAACTGTTAAAGTAATAGGTTATAACGACATAAGATCATATGGTAGAGACATGAGCGCTAAAAATTTATTTCCAAATGCGACGCGTAGCCTCCTACGTCGTTAATCTGAACTAAGCTCGGGACCGCGCTTTTCTTGAATTTTTAAATTTATTGTTCATGTTCCAATGGTATCCAGTTTTATTTGAACGTAATTTGAAGTATTTATTCACAAGTATATGATGCTGACACCGCTATTTCAACGAGAACCACACACAGGCCATTCAAAGTGTAATTTTTCTATTATTACATTTGTATGTCACTGTTTTGAATCCATGCAAATTTTAATGTTATTGAGTGCATTGTTTCGAAATTAATTTTTAACAACAGTCGTGTCAATAATTCTGACATGCGATTATTGACCATAAATGTCAATTTGTTCCGAGAAAAGTATTTTAAAGGATTATAAGTGAGCGAAAAATTTAAAATTGACAAAAATAGAAGTATTTCCTGTGTAATTAAAAAGTATCACAAATTATTTGCTCATATTGTTATTATTATAGGTATCATTCTATAGTAACTGTAGAAAATAGTATATTCTGCAACAAGTTTGGAATGAAGTTTATTCAGCATGAGTTAATAAGTTTGTAGCACGAGCCATAGGCGAGTGTGACGAATTCACCAGTGCTAAATAACTATTCCAAACATAATAAGGGAATAGGGAAACCCAAGTGTGACTAATAATAGGAATTGGTGAGGGCTTTTTTAATTAAAAAAACCATAAAATTCTTGATCACACTGTTCTCTAATTTTTATTTAGTAACCGGTTTCGATCACTGGGTGATCATCCTGTAATTTTATTGTTCTCTCCGGTAGTCTGAGGATGATCACCCAGTGATCGAAACCGGTTACTAAATGAAAATTAGAGAACAGTGTGATCAAATATTTTATGGTTTTTTTTTTATTAAAAAAGCCCTCACCAATTCCTATTCCAAACATGTTTCAGACCACACTTTCTCTACGACCATAAATGCGGCAATTCATAGAGAAACAAAAAATTACAAATTCTGAAACAGAGGAACAACAAATACTAAAATTAAAATTTAAGTTGATTTGCATTTCCTACTAATTTGCATTTCCTATTAATTTTATTAATTGATGAATAGATGCAGTTCCATTATATACAATATAAGTCAACAATGACATAACCTCAATATTATTTGAGATCTGTATTATCGACATGTCATGCTTATTTGTATTTATAAATAAAATTTCCGTAATTTGAATTATGATTTTTGATATTTTAAACTGAATTATAGCAGCTATATCAGTTTTAGAATAAAAATGAGTTAATAAGATAAAAAATTTCATATTCTGTCAATACTATAAATGTGTAAGATTTGTCGCTAGTTGTGCTCATTCCATTACTTGTGTTGGAATGAATATTCTCACACAGTGTGATAGGGATTTCCAGCTAAGCGCTATACAGTCTGGTGGCAAATTTTAGAAGCTCAATAAGAGATATCCGTAAAACGTCAGTTACATTCTTTTATCTCTTCCAACTGAATTTATCGAGAATTCAAACTTTATTTTTTCAATATTTGATTTGAATAATTATGTCAACCACATATTATTGTGTATCTGACTGTAGTTCTCCGAAAAAGTGGGACTGAAGCTTAAGATTTTTCCTATTTTCTGAACAGAAGAGTAAGGTTAAAGTGAAGCATAAATTCAATGATTTTCAATTTATAAGTAGAGAAAAGATATGAATTGATTCTTTCAAAATTGGAAAAAGAGTGATTCCTTTTATGAAAGTATTTCTTCAATTTTGTGTAGCGGTGACTGCAACGCAGAAGTTTGCAAACATAAACCATGCAATTTTGTATTTAAATCTGGATTGTCACGTGAAGTGCCACAAATAATTATGTGTCCAGCCTCAAAAACTTCTTTTCCTTCGTAAACTACTCTGGAATTCCAATTTTGATATATCAGAAATATTCTATCAAGGGAAATCTCAGATCCTTCGTCATTCCGCTATTATTCATTGAGTTATTCAACTGAAACATAAATGTATTATAAAAGTGAGGAATCAAATTCAGAAAAATAATAATCTGTAACATTATAATTTCTATGGATATACAACTTTTAAATATTTATAGGTACAGCAAATTCTTCGTGAATCACTTCATTTCCACTTGTACACAATGCAATAACCTCGCGCATCATCTCTTCTCGAGCTTCGAAGTTTATTCACAGTGGCACTGATAGTAAACTTTGAATCCCTATAAAATTGAATTATTCCTTACTTGAAATCAATATCAGAATGTTGGTGTTCTAGATTGGTCGTAGAGAAGATATATTGATCCACTGAATTTCCTGATTCTAATAACATAAATGTTTTAAGCTATTAATAGGGTATTCCACTATTATGAAAATCTAGAAATTGATACGCATCTCTTACAAATATCACTTTGTTAGAAGACAATAAAATAAAACAATTTCAAAGGCAACTAAGATTTACAAATGCAATGTTTCAGGAATAAATAAATAAAATGCTGTAATTATATCATTTATATTCCTTATATATCTAGAATATTGTCACAAATTTCATTGTCAATAATTTATTTGAACAGGTTGCAGTGTCAATATTTACTTTATACACTCTGTATTATCACTATTTCGCTCACAGTTACTCGTACTGAATGACTTCCTCTCCTAGCTCACGCTCTTATATACCTAATCCAACAATGGACCAACATTCAATTGTCTAACAGTTGATGCCTGGTAACCACCGAACATCCAGTAACCATAGGTTGTCAATCACGTCCGACAATTGAGCATCGACTTGGGCAATACTAACTAGATTACTGTTATAGCGAATTCAAATAAATAATTATGTGAACTAGTCACTTGAAATATTTCACATTTGTGACAATGCAATAGCACGATTTTTTACATTCAACTCGTAAAAATGAATCTTTTTCCACAATTTCGAATGTGTTATTTCTATTGAATATCTTTTCCCTTTCTACAATTTTTTTTCTTTATTTCAGTATATAACAATTTATATCGAATTTTATTGAAGCTTTAAAATAAAAAATATTCATGTCAGCTCAATATGTCTTTCGATTATAACACCATCTTCAAGACTACAAATTTAATTTTTTAAGGAACTTTATATTTGGTATTTTTTTCAGAATTTTCACTTATTTTATTCTCCTTTCTTCATAACACTTGTGTCTCTCATCAAAGATAAAATAATCAGTTGAATCTGCAAAATTACACTTTGAGATAATAATATATTTATTTTTAATGATCTATGCATGTCTTTCAGAATTATAACATAATAAATAGATTTTTTGGACTAAATTCTGTATATTCCTTTTTATTTCTTGACGTTTCGAGTTTCTATCCGGGAATCTTCATCAGAAAAAATTGATACAAAAATAAAACAGGACAAGTATCTAGTCTTAGAAACAAAAGTAATATTGTGTGACGTGATTGTAATTATCTAATATGATTCGACAATCTTTACTAATATTATAAATGCGAAAGTCACTCTGTCTTTCTGTTACGCTTTCACGCATAGACCACTCAACCGTTTTTGATGAAATTTGGTACAGAGATAAACTAGAACTTGAGAAAGAACATAGGCTACATTTCATGGCGAGGGGGTTAAAATGGAGGATGACAGTATATATGGAGATTAGTAATTTTCGAAAATAAAACCATGAAATTTTGTATTCAGGCATCAGGCACTTGATATTAAGTAAATAAACATTTCTTTCAGCGTTTTTGAGATTTCGACTTGCATGGGGATGAAATAGGAGATGAAAGTTTGTGTTGAAATCCAAGCGCCTGCGCAGCGCGAAATAGTGAGAGAAATATCACTGAATGTGGCTACTTGAATGACCAGTCATGTTAGGGCAGGCGAGTGCGAATATTAAAAATGAATGAGTTGCTTTGTAATCCATAGAAATATTTCGGATAACTGTAAACTGCCGAATGAGCGAAGCAAGCCAGGTCAATGCCAAGCTGCTATGCGAGCGAAAAGAGCTCAGTTAACGGCAAGCTGCCGTGCGAGTGAAACGAGCTTGGTTGACTTAAGGCTACCGTGCGAGCGAAGTGAGCTTGGTTAACTGAAGAACGCGGTGCGAGCGGAACGAGATTGTTCAACTCCTTAATTAATGACATCAAGCGAAGGTGTGGTTCCAGCATAAGCCTTTGATTGATACTAACATATGTATTATTTTTCTGATTAGAGTTTGTTGAATACAGTAAATTCATCCAACACAGATTCATAATCAGCTTGTTAGTATGGTCCTTTCTGATGAATCACTGTGTTGTATCTATGATATAGTAGAGGGCGATAAAAATAATAACAATAGTAAGGACATTATGTCAGAATAACAAGTTATGTGAAATAAAGTATTAAAACTAGATTGCGTGATTTTTCAATCAGTATCGAACATAAAAAACACAACACACTGCAAACTGAAACTGAGAGATTCAAATATCATTTAAATGATATATTGATATTTAATGCTATTTTGCATGAACAAAATAAACGGAAGCTATATTTCAATCGAATAATTCATTCACATTGCTGCTGAGCTTAGATATTACAAATAGTGTCTTAACAGCACTTTTCATATAGTTCTTCTACTGTCACAATTGCACCAAAATTCACAGTTTTACCCAAACCAAGATTTTTGAACTCATGATAGAGTGGTAGCTATCTCATTCAGTATCCAGATATAAATATGAGAAGAAACAGCTCGGCATCAAATGCTGTTTTGGTAAATTTTGTTTTTATTACTGTATTTATATACCGGTTATTTCTTCTTGTTTTTCTACATAATGGACTACAGACAATTTAGTCTTTCGAATTGCATTGGAATCTAAAAGTTGAAATTATATAGTTATATTGTAGAGCATTTGATGAATGTTATATGAAATTATCTTTGTAATTACCTTATTTGTCATTTCTGTGGAATATTTCTTCTTATATTCTCTATATTTCAACAAGATAAGTTAATTATCGGATTACGCTGGGAAAATGTGACATTTATTCAAAACTGTGACAGTTCGACAGTTGCACCAACTTTAATGAATTTCACACACAGTAAACTTATTTAGGCTAATTTTATTTACATTCATATAGTATTCATTGACGGACATTCGTCAAAAAATGTACTTTCCATTTCAGCTTAACATTTTCCACTCAATTAAATGACAAAAATAAAAATATTTATTGAGATTTTTCAGTGTAATCCGGTCTTAATACTCTGGCTGTCCGAGTCCACCTGAGCTTGTTTCGGTCCGCCTTCGTATTCCACGTTGCGAAGATTCTCTGTAATGCAAAATCGACTTTACGAGAAGTCGATGCTCCGAAGCGTACTCATCTGTTTGACAAACTATCTCTCTCTACAACCGAGCTTCTTTGTCTGTCTGGTACTTCTGGGAGAGTATAGCAAGGGGGCGGTCACTTTGACTTTTTTGCTACAGCCAATCCCAATCTGGGTAACATACTTCAAAGTAACAGTTATTTGTTTACTTTCAGTTCGGGGTTAAGCACGTGGCTCATAGTTTCAGTGTCTATCAGCTGGATATTTTCTAAAAGAATGATGTCCTTTTTTTCCAATGTTTGCCTAGTAATGTGAAACAGACAGAAGGAATATTCCATAAGTTTTGATGGACAAAATATCAAAATTATGATGAAACTAATTAATTCAAAACTGTGAACTAGCTTGAATTGTTTCGAGAAACGGGCTGTGCAAGCTAGAACTAACACAATACACATGAAAATGATAAAAATAATACAGCATTCACAGCACCATCACAAACAACGAGGCTTATTCTCACATAACCTTTAAAAGTAGAAATTTAGAACTAAAACTAACACAATACACATAACAATAAAAGAAATAGTCCGAAAGTCACGATATACACACAAAAAAACGTCAAAAACACTAATAAATACCAGTAACACAAAAATCAAGCAAACAAATATTGAGTAAACAATGCTTATGAAATGTCACTTTGACGTTTGCCACCCAAACTGGGATTGGTTGGAACAAAAAGTCACATGATAGCCCGCAACCCATTCTGTGCTTTTGTTTGGAAACTGACGTCTATCCCCTCCCTAATCGGAACCATAAGTAGTGCTCATCTGTTTCCACTAGGTGTCACTTCCCTCGCCTAAACTATAACTTCATGCTCTCTCCTTTCTATTCTAACCTCCTTGGAGTTAGCAGTCGATCCGACTAACACGTTCTCTGTAAGGCTGAAACTTTGTACGTTAGTTTTATCCAATTCCGTTTTGAAAAGTCAAATTTTACATTAATTTCTGACGTTATGAAACGTCCTATTTTTCATCATCAGCAAAAAGAAGGAATTTAACCGGGCTTGAGATACTTTCTGCAATGTCGTTGATCGCTATCAGAAACAGTAGTACGCTTGGGGTTGATCCTTGGGGTATTCCGTTTGTCAGTTTTCTTCGATCTGAATATGTATTATTCACCCTTACTTTGAATGTTCTTTCTTCTGGGATTTTTTTTTATAGAATATAACATGTTGCCTTCAATCTGGAACTTCTATAATGTTTGCAGTATATTAAATTTCCGTGTAGTGTCATTGGCTTTTTCGAGATCGAAGAAAATTGCTACAAGATGTTGTTTATATTTGAATGCTTCTTGGATTTCTGAGATGAGTATTGTCAGGTTATCTATTGCTGATCTAGCTTGTCTAAAACCATTCTGTGTTTTCGTTATTAGGTTATTTATTTCCAAATACCAGTTTAGTCTTCTGGCTATCATTTTTTCAATTATCTTACATAGATAGTTGGTCAGAGATATGGGTCGATAGCTCGATGGATCAGATTTATTTTTGTTGGGCTTGATTACTGGTATTATAATTGCTTTTTTCCACTGATCTGGAAATGAGTGTGATTCCCAGATATAGTTATATATCTCCAGAAGATATTCCCTAATATCTGGTGGGAAGTGTTTAATGTGTTGAATTTTCAAGAATACATATAGATATCTCTCCCATTACAAGAAAATTGTTCAAACTTTCAATGAAGAAAAGATAAAAACATAAATCAAATGGAAATTAGATTCAGGCCCAAGAATATCGAATCGGAATGATGACAGCAATGTTTATGTCATATTTGATTTTTGAGTCTTAATTATGATATTGTTCAAGTAAGCGACATTAAAAATTTAAGGGACAGCGGTGCAACTGGCGAACAGTGTTTTACAATGTATGCATCAAACCAAGGAGTTTAGAATAGAAAGGAGGGAGCATGAGGTTATAGTTTAGGGGAGTGAAGCCTAGTGGAAACGGATGAGCACCACTTTTGGTTCCGGTTAGGGAGTTGATAGGCGTCAGTTTTCAAACAAAAGTACACTTGTCCTTGACAGATAAGCGATAAACTGGGTTCTGGTTGGAGTGGGGGGAGTGACTTCACTTGTGCATCCACTAGCTCTCTTCTTTATATTCTTACCTCCATGCATCAAACGTTCATTTGTCTTAAAATATGATAATGCATAATATAGCAAATAATATCTAATTTATGAGTATCGCAAGGAGAAGTGAATTTATGATGTCTTGTGATGTACTTAATAGTTTCTTCGTAGACATTGGTTTTAAAATCACTCTTAGCAAAGAAGACTTCAATATATTTTATCATTTAGAACATTAATCAATTGGGATACGTAAGAAAACCAAATGATTCCACATAAGTCAATGCTGCTGCGAGATGAGCACCATATTTTTTATTATAACTGTTATAAACAGACTTGCAATTCGGGACAAAACATCTTCCAGGCTCTTTAGATGAATATTCATTTGTCACGTGGCCATCACTTTATACAAATATTATTTATTTACTGTATTCATTGACACAAATACTAAAATACATAAGCTTTTCGGTTGACAACTAAGCCCAACATGTCCGCCATATTGAAACATTTTCTCTCATCTTTCACGTCCACATGCTTGAAGCAGTCAGGAGACACATTTATAGTAGTAGTTGTGAGAGTTGTGAGAGCCTGGGTAAGGGATAGAGAGAGAAGGGAACGGTAGCCAGCAGCAATAGTACAGGCCGCTTGAATGGAGGCGAGAAAGAGAAGAGAGCTGACGAGCAACAGCAGTAGTCAAGGCTGATTGATGGGAGGAGAGTCGGTGTCGTTCGATAATCCGTCGGTTCTCGTCATTTAACTGTTAATGCAGGGGATCATATCGTTGCGACAGAAGCTTCGCTTCAGAAACCGCACTTCTATGCTTTGACCGGCGGTCAATGTTCGCAGACCGCTACGCTTGGGAAGTCACGTTCAATTCGTGTGGACCGGCTCCGTACATTCTGATCATTGAGAATGTTGATGATATGGTCAATGTACAATAGCACCATAACGATATATTAGACCTTTTCCATAATTGTCGAAATTTTAAAAATCATTGTCGTGGAAGTACGATTTATTGCGATCGACATTTTTCATACTTCACTCGCTGAAAATGAACGTTATTTGAGTACGTCGTAGAACAGCTCTTGACAAAAAAAAGCTATTTGTGAAATTGGTCTACGTTGGCTAACAACTTTTTTATGGCCGTTTTTCGAAGTCTTTTTTTGGGTTTTTCAATATTTTTCGAAAAGTTTGCAGCCGATCTTGAATACAACGTAAGTTATAAATTCTCGAAAATATGGCTAAAAACGACGGTTGCTTCTGTCAGATGCATAGTTTATTTGTGAAACGCAAAAAACCGTTATTGAAATTTGACGATTCTTTGACAGCCTGTCTGACAACAGTAGCCGCGTACAAATATGATATGTTATTTGCCGTCTCATAAACTAACAAATATGAAATGGAAAATTCGAATTATCAATCTTTCTGTTGGATATGTTATTCTATCCGACTATAGTAACTGTTGCAAACTCTTCACAATCTCAGATCCATCTATCCAAATAGTCTTGCTACTCCAATGGTGGTTTCTCAAGATCATACTAGAGATAAAACACAAACAAGGCTTAGCAAACCTAGCGGTTGGCGAACTATTCCTGTTAAACAAACACTGAAACAAACAAGAGGAAAAGAAACACTTTCATCTCAAGAGACAATTAAAAAAAAATGATATGAGAACCTCCAAGTCCTCTAATCTCAATCATAATAGACGCTCCATATCGCCTAATAAAAAAATCTGATGTGAACATCACGTGACTCACTTGTACATCATTGGATATATATATATATATATATATATATATATATATATATATATATATATATATATATATATATATATATATATATATATATATATATATATATATATATATATATATATATATATATATAATACGATGTGATTTTGTGTTTGATCGTATATATCATTGGATATGTATAATCAAACACAACATCTCATCGTTCCACAGTTAATCGTTTTGGATGTACCCAAGAGACTCTAAAAATCTGTCGAGTAGAATGCGCTTGCAGCCAAGTGTGTGTTGCTATGGAAACAGTAGACCATTATTCCCATACCACAACATTCCTAAATACTGATCTCCAAAATTCTACGAACGCCAACAGATCTGAATTTATGCGTTAAATTAAAAAATGAATTCTTACCGAAGTGCACTTCCGGTTCAGTCTATTGTTATAAAAATAGTAGGCAATCATTCAGATGCTACAGTAGACTGGAATGCCAAATTTCAGTATTCTACACCTGATCGTTTCGAATTGATGCGAAAAATTCCAAAAGACTGTCAAGTAAAGTGCACTTCCGGCTTGGCGGATCACAATAAGAATAGGATATTAGCAGCAAGATGGTATAATCGTCCCTAATACTGAATTCTAACAATCTACGTTCAATCGTTTTGGATTCATGCGGAAAAAAATGTTTTGAATAAAGTGCTCTTCCGGCTTTGTCGATCGCAATCATAATGCAAGGTGTACAACTAGATATTATAAAAGTGCCTAATACAGAATTCAAATATTCTATGACTGATTATTTGGAATTTATGCGGAAAATTCAAAAAGTCTGTCATATAAAGTGCACTTCCGGCTCAGCCGATTGTTACAAAAATAGAAGATGACCATTGAGATGCTACAGCAATTTCAAATGCTGAATTCCAGTACGAACATACGTACCGACATCAAGCCAAAAATAGTCAAAATGGATTTAGGGATGCTCAAAACGGATATTTCCATCAAAATCTCGATAGGTGAATTTTGTCGGTTTCACAATACTTGTACTTTACAAGTTAATAATTCAAAAAAAGTTTCAAGTAAAGTGCACTTCTGGCTGGTCCGATTCTTACAAAAATAGCAAATAACCAATTTGATAGAACGTCTAGTTCAAATTCTGAATTTTAACATCCTACGGTTGATCATTCTGGATTTACTAGAGAAATTCGAAAAAAGTATGAGGTAAAGTGCTTTTCCGGTACAGACGCTTAGAACCATAATGCGAGGTGCACAACTAGACCCTATACCAATCTTAAATACAAAATTTCAACATTATACGTTCAACCAGTTTTGAGATTTGCGAGCTACGCACGAACGCACGTACGTACGCACGCACGAACATACGTACCGACATCAAGCCAAAAATAGTCAAAATGAATTCAGGGATGGTCAAAACGGATATTTTCATCAAAATCTCGATTGGTGAATTTTGTCGGTTTTACATTACTTACTTGTTACTTTGTACAAGTAAGTAAAAAGCAACGAAAACTAAATAAAAACGACATGTACAGTTTCTAAAGAGTCACAATAAACTAGAAATAGATAAAAAGCGCTTTTGATCAATAATTGTCCTATTATATCAGCTCAAATGGTCGGGAGTGACAGAAGTTACGCTAAAATGACCCGAAATACCTTAAATGATTCGGTAAATACCAAGGAAATGCATAATTCCGAGAATGAACCCTTCTTAGAACAGTTAGTAAACAAACTTGACACAATGTTCACTTAACTTATACAACAGAATACAATGATAATCAACTCATTAACATCAGCTGTCATCAAACGTGATGTCTATTTCACTCATGGTCGCTTTATGGAATGATAATGAACTGCCGCAGCACCGCCAGAAGGAAGATATATCTCTGAACATGCAAATAGTAGATATAATGCTCATACCTGAAACACATTTCATCAAAAAAACAATTTTAAAATCTCCGGATACAAAGCATATAGCACTAATCATCCCGACTGAACAGCGCTCGGCGGAACTGCAATTTTAATCGCCGAAAAACTTAATTACTTTGTACTAGAGAATTATAATAAGAATTATCAACAATCAACTAGTATGAAAGTGAAAGATATGCACGGCATAATTGCATTTTCGGTGGTTTGATGCCCACCCAAACATGCTTTGAAACAAAATGACTTCGAAGAATATTACCAAACACTACAAAATAAGTTCATGAAAGGAAATGATTACAACTTGAGACACACCAGTTGAGAGTCAATACCAGTTAATCCCAATCGTAGGGAGCTACCATTGTATAATCTCACTTTGCACAAAGATTGCACAGTATTATATGTAGACGAGAAATGAAGAAACTTGCCCTCTCACATGAAAACAAAGTAAATTATCATCCAAATGAACCTGCCGTAAATTTGCTGGATGATGAAAAATACACCAGAAAACTGAAAAAAAATGAATTCCATGATCCAAAATCTATGCGAACATAATTTGCGTCTACCAATATAAATAGAAAAAGGGAATTTCAGTGAAAATGTTCCTATCACATGTCATGTACTAGATTATACCAAATTCGCTTGTTGGCTGTTGTAGGCCAGTTGTAAATAAAAAAGATCTATAATAAAAGAGTATCGCTTATTTTTTGAAATACCCATTTATATAAGATAAATTTTCTATTAATCACAAATTTTGAAGATAACAAATTAACAGAGACATAATTCATATTCTATTATATTAAAATATAGATTTATATGCTATTATTAATACACCTGATAAAATGTGAGCACTTTTTGTGAAATGTAAGAATTAAACTTGCATGTATTTTGTTGCCGTCTTTCTTATTTCTGAATCATGCTCTAACATTTTCTCGCAGTCCACTTTTCGAGATCCACCAAAAAAATTTTAAATTTTCGCAAAGTTTTAAATACATTCCGGGCAATAATGAAAACAAACGTCCAAATTATTACAGGATTTTCTATTACATCCGTAGACACAGCCAAACATTTTGCTACCTGTTTTCTTGGAAGAAAATCTGGCTCAAACATCTTTTGGAATATAAGACTTCATAGTTATTTACTTTAGTTCAATGATGTGATTTTCTCAACAGTAGAACTGATTAATTCACCTTATAGTTTTTCCAACAGTAAAAATAATTAATTCAGCTTGTAGAACAAAAATTAACCGCTCTTCTCTATATCATTATATTATAGTTATGACAGCTGACCCGAGTGTAATATAATAAAAGAAAGCAGATGTAAACCAATGTGAACATTGCAGAGAATGCGTTGTTTGACGAGAATGAAATGTCATAATAACTTACAAAACTGTTGAAAATAGTATCGAAGTGACTCATTAATGTGCCGAAAGATTTATCATCATTATTAGCGTCAATTGTTGCTGTGAGATTCACAGACGGATCATAAGTATTTCATATAAAAGTACGTATATTCTGTCCAAATTTCCATTTAAAGCTATGATCAGATTGTATTTTTGATTGAAGTTATCTCAGTTCATTTGAATATATATTTTATCTAAATTTTTAAACACGATCATGAAGTTCAATCTCAATTTCCAGCAATAATTGATCATGTATTATACATAGGTACCTATCTTATAAAATTCATATCATATATTTACATATATACATATATAAATATATTATATGTATGAATTTTTTTTTTCAGGCTAAACTAGCAATTGCGAAGAATACAAGAATGTTGGAATTTGTGGGCTTCAGTATTTCTCTTGTTTCGTTACTAGTTTCATTGTTCATATTCTGTCGTTACAGGTAAGATTAGATATTAAGCAATCGAATCTCTCTTGTATAGTTTCAAAATTCACCTTATTTATTCTTCACAATCTATTATAATTAGAAAATGTAAAAGTAACCTTGCCCGCACACAGAATAGCCTCCTTTATTTTCATTATGCTATATTGAAGTAATAATATCCTTTTATAGTTTAAAATGCCCCGAAGACTACATTTATTATGAATTTCTTAAGAAATAATATCCATTCGGGATATTCCACATTATACCTTCAAACTTAATTAGGAGATATATTATTTGTTCATCGTTGAGAATACGAAGATAACAAATACATTTTCTCTTTCAAAACTAATTGGAAAAAAAACTTCCACATTATCTGGAGTTAGATTTTGCAACTTGAGTTCTTAAAGCAATATATGTCATATGTAATTATTAATTCTTCAATTTTATTTGATTTGCGCAGGAGTTTGAGGAATAATCGCACAAGAATTCACAAAAATCTTTTTGTGGCCATGTTAATACAAGTACAAATTCGACTTACTCTATATATAGATCAAGCAATTGTTAAACAGGGATATTTTCTCGCAATATCTGGAATAGATAACACGGTAAGTTACATATCCATGTAATTTTCATTCCATTTTGCTTTGAATGAAATAGTGACTTGTTTAGCTTGTACAGAATTATTTCGTGACGACCCTCACAGCAGATGCCCACTATTAGGTTCAAACATTATATGTGAGCAATGAGGATGAATATCCAGAAAACATCCAAGTCATATTCTCCTTAAGCGTAGGTACATTGTTGACTATAATCCGAATAGAACTGCATGGCACTCGACTCATTTCCGAAGTTTTTTCAAGTGCGTTATCACTATCATTGTCTCTCAAATAATCAAACACGATCTTTTTTTCATTTGCTTAGCTTCATACAATAAATGTTAATGTTTCCAATATGCAACACAATGTTCTTCACAAATGATGGCTTCATCGATATTATCTTCAAATGGTCTCCACATTTATCAAAAAATATTTTGCTCTTATAACAATAATTGCTGATGCAATTTTAATTTCTGATGCTCATTGAACCAATTGATATAGGTAAACATGACAAACTTATAATACTTGGACTCCTTTTATATGAATAAATTAAACATCCGGCAAAGTAATTAGATAGAGCGATAATTAGATAATTGTAATTGTAATCAATTAGTATGACTCTAAACACGATTGTATGCCAATCCCAAGTATTTAGCATGAACTTGAATCGATGTGAGTATATATATCTAAGCAATCCGGCTCTGAGCAGTAGTGAGCAATGCTCCCTGCTGTAATGGGTTGACTTCTCTATTAGCATCAAAAATATAAAACGGTACAATTCTGTACAAGCTATACAGAGCTTGATAACTAGTATAAAACATTTTCGTAGGTTGATAAAAAGGGTAATAATGAACCAAAAGTGATCGACTTTCATAAAAATTGAAAATATATGATACAATCTCGTTCGCTCATAGTATCCTCTAAATAATACTCGAATTTCCCTAAGCTCTATATCATAAATATCTCTAACGATCTCAAAACTTTATTCTCATCTTAATGCAATCACAGAATATCTTTTCCTAGAGATATCTGAAGACAATGATGTGTAGATTACAGAGATTTTTAAATATAAATTGCAAAAGTTCAGTATTGTATTGAGAGGAACTATCTACGTGGGTCTTAGGGCCAGTTGCATAAAAATAATTAACAGGCTGTCAGTTACCATGCTGTCAACTCGATTTTGTATTGACGATTATGTTGAAGAAATAGATCTCGTGAGTAATAAGCTTGATAAAAGTTATATACATATCATCAATATTATACAAACTTCATTCAATGCAACTATAGTTGTTTTCATCTTGCCTTCAATTATTCACAAGTGCTGAGTTCAGCATAATCTATATTATCAAGAAGTTAGGAGGATTCAAGTCTTCACTTTACCGCGGGACATCCACGTCCAAATCATACATCTGGATAATTGATATATATGTGGCTATTTGCTTTCTATACTTGATTGGTGCACTGAGAAAGCACCACATTTATACCGGTCGATAAGAAATGAAGTATCTAAAAAAAAATTTGGAGCTCATCATGAAAATATTCGTCAATCTTACTGTATTCAGACAATCATTGAAATATAGAAAATTAACATTCTATGACACTTGATTTGCAATAATGCCACTAGATAGAAGGAAGATTATAGGTAAATGATATTTATCACTTGGAATATTAGTAAAATGTGTCAATTTGAGCGAAGGTCGTTGAGGTATAGGGGCTGAAAAAAATAAAATAACTTCTGGAATATAATCAATAGACAATTATTCTGCTATGTAACTTAGAATATAATATTTATTTGAATAAACTACTGATAAGACGAGTGAAGCTCAGTCTTGCAACCCCTATGTTATCTGGAAATGAAAAATGGTTCAGTTGAATCTAAGCCAATCATCCATAACATTTAAGGTCCAGGCAGGTATTCAAACTAGGATAATAAGGCTGAAAGCACGGAAGCGAACGCTGGACAACGGTACCAAGCAGTGAACCGCTGGGTCCAGGGGGTCGATTCTGTAACTTGCGTTAGTACTTGCGTGAGGCAATTTGCGTGACTACACAGTATGACGTCACCAGCAATATCTAGTTACTTTGCTAGGGAGTTTTGTGCGTCAAGATTTCCTCGGCGAAATTAGTGTTGGTAATAACTTTAACATAATTTTGTAGGGTGAGTAGATAACAGTTAAAGCAATAAACAGAGAGTGCATTAAAAATCATTCCATTGCATTCAATTTCATTCCATGTTGAACAATTGGCTAATATTTGATAAGTAATTATTCGCTACCGCGCGCTGATAACTACCCGTTGCACAAAGATTAAGAATGGAAAGAAACTGAAAGATATACACATACTTTACAATAAACTTTTTAATATACGTGTGTATATTTACTCAGATATGATTTGGAATTTTTGTCCGACAAAAACCGGCACGCATCTTTGCTCAATATCTGAAATTTTTCACAAACTCCGAATTTCTTATTTCAAATGGATTTTGAGCATCCCTCAAATGATTCGAGTTTCATTTTCCCTCTCTTCTAATATAACATTTTCTTCCATAGCCATAAGAATCCCCAGTAAAACCATTTCACAATACTAATGTGAAATTTATTTTGAAATAATTATATTTAAATTGCCGAAATTAAGTTAATAAATATTTTAGTATAATACACTCACTAATAATCAAAAACTATAATTGTTAACTTTACAAATTATCAAAATAAAACACACGAAACAAAGCGATTAGAATGAGACAGATAGTGTCGTAAGAAAATACAGTACCTCAACAGCTCACGCAAGTTATTTGCGTGACCGCAACTAATGACGTCATAAATAAGTAGTTTCTCAAATATTCGACAGAGGGCTTACTGTATATATGTGACAAAACTGTGTTTGTGTTAGTGTCGTAAGTAGTCACGAAAGTTACAGAATCGACCCCCAGGCCGGTAAAACTTGTACTTCGTTGGGTGCTTCGGTTTCTACCATTATGGCGTCATGTGCATTGAGAATTAGGATTAGAAAGGATATAAATCACATACAATCACTGCAATTCATACACCTCCAATAATCAAAATCACACGTGACTCAACTCGCCAAACACACAACATGTTACTGGAGCATTCACTTATAGACTGAATGATAATTGAGCTGTTACTTTCCAAGTAGACTTTCTTGATCAATCATACCATTGACAATTACCTATCTCAAAGATTCCAAAGAACTGAATAAGACATTATATAATACCTACAAAATGTTATCACTAACAGGAATGACCTGTCTAATAACAAGTTCATGTTCCCAAACATTCTAAACAAATAAAAGCATCATCAGACAATCAACAGACTAATCAAATGCATTTTTCCGCAACAATTATATTCTGCAACAATGAATGAATTGTTATTCAAATATCTGACAAACGACCATTTTCTAGAATATTCCCATATGCCAGCTTGAATAATATTCACAATTATTATTATTATTATCAGTGCAAACAATCAGATGGCTCAAGATAAACAATATTAGTTGAAATACTTGAGTTCCAAATTATCTATTTATTATTCTCCAAAATTCTCCTTCCCTATAAAGTTTATTTTAGATTAAGATATATGAATAAAAAGAGTGCTACATCAAAAAAAATTATTGTGTTCTGATAGATACAATAAACTAGAATAGTTAACAATATTCTATGAACGATCTACAAAAAATCATCATATTTGAAGAATGTAAGAAATTTTGATAATATCGAGATCATGGAAGAAACTGTAGGTTCTATAGGTCAGGGGCTCGTGGCAGAAGAAAAAACAATTCTTCACAGTCTGCCAGTAATAGAGAAGATACTTACAGCTGTGAGCTTCAAATATTTGCATTCAAGAATCTCTGCTGGGTGTTGATGCATATTGAAAAATAGCATTTTCGGACAACTTTTTACAGTCTGCCATTCTTTGGGATATGAGATGAGTCTGTAAAATTCACTAAGATCTTACTGACAGACAGTTCACACGACTTCAAGAATAGAGCATACTCAGGTAAATCTTCAAATTTATTGCGTAATTCGAAACTATCTTTTGAAGTCTGCTAATCACAAATAAGACTGATACCAGAATAAAGTTGATAAAATTTCTCAACGCAGACTGTTCGCACATTTATTACACTTTTTGACCCAATAATGAATTTGAATTTTTCTTATAACAATTCACAACAATTTTTTACAGCTTAAAATTAATTTAGATATAAGCTTAAGAACCATAAATTTAAAATAGAATAAATTTCAGACTGATATGAATTGTACATAATACTACAAAACTGTTTTCAATTTGCAATTTCCATGTAAGGTTTGATTGTGAAATAGCAAAATATTCAACAGCGGACGATTTGTGAGAGTAACAACGTCAATATGAAGTTTGAAAAAAAAGTTTTATTCTTGATGATTTTCAACAAATGGAACAATTTATTTCAGTATGCTATTCAGATACTCGTATTTTTTTCACTTTTAGGTGAACTAGAATATGATGAGGCATATGATTTCGATAATTTATCTGTACTTTCCACATCACATTTTCAAATTTTATTTAATCATGATTATTTAATTAATATGAATAGATGATAATGATTCTGTTTAATCCTATTCATTTCCTATATGTTTTTGATTATTATGTTTTATTTTATACGTACACCACTTGAAATATCCCCAAAAGTTTATATTGTTAATCCTCAATTTTATTTGAAATATATATTCGTAAATATTTACGAGCTTGGAGCCTCATTCTTACACATTTTTTTTGTGCAATTCTTCACTCGAATATTTGTTTGAACAAATTTTATCAATTTTAGGTAAATTATGGATGACTTTCATTAATTGAAATATCCGGAGGAAAAATGGCTCATATTTATTAGAATGTTACTCCATGAAAACACTTTGACCATGTAATTTTGTTGTTTTATTTTCTCAAGATCTCATCACATATACATCTAATTTAATATTTTGAGACGGAGTCTGCTATCTTCACTTCAAATAAAAATGATTCACGCAATACAAACAATACACCACGTCATATAAACAGTGTATCCTCCCTATTCGCTAATATCTGCTTCAAAGCAAATTGTATACCAACATAGAACGTACGGAGTCTAGTCATTGGTATATTCTTGTTGTTATAGTTATGCTATTGCTAACACATACCGTTGGATATTTCGTCTTTGTTAGAACTAAATATTGCAAGGGAAAAAAGATATAGTGTAAAGAAATCATGAAGTCCATGCTTTTTTTTGCAAATGGAACTATGTCTGCCCGCAACTTAAACTGTTCAAATAAGTATGCTTATAATGTCAAATAAGGTATTTTATGTCGAATTTTTTAGTGATTCATGAGGCAGACTGTAAAACATTGTTCCAAGTTATTCTAAAAAATTTGATCAGTCATTATTGGGTCATGAAATGTAATAAATGTGCGAACAGTCTGCCTTGAGAAATTTGATTCTCTTGATACTGGTATCAGTCTTATTTGTGATTAGAGATGTGTGAAAAATTGTTCCGAATTACGCAATAAATTTACAAATTCACTTGAGTATGCTCTATTCTCGGAGTCATGTAAACTATCTGCCAGAATGACAGACTATAAAAAGTCGTCTAAAGAAGTTATTTTTTGTGGCTAATTAATATGAATTTTTCAATATGTATTAACACCTTGCGAGGATTTTTCAATGCAAATATTTAAAGCTTACAGCTGTAAGTGAATTCTTTATTAACGGCAGGCTGTGAAAAATTGTTCTCTTTTTCCTGTCACAAGCGCCCGATCGGAATCATCAAAAATATGACAAGTTGCTTCTCTTGCAATTTTGTGAATATTTTCTCCAGAGCATTCAAGTTTTTCATATTTCTCAAATCTCAGATTTATATCATTGTTCCCAGTAGATTAAGATGTAGTTTCTGGACTTGATATAGGATCTTTCTGGAAGAATAAAATGTTTCAAAACAATATTTAATTTTCAATTGAACATTTCGGTCGTCTTTCCCGGTCTCCATTTAGTGCAAAATTTATAAAAAAAAATCTTACTTACCAGCTAACTGTATCAAAAATAGCTCCTATTGAGACTCTTGGATACAGTATATGACGTTACGGAGAGTCGTACTTGCAGCCGCAGAGCTAATGAAAAATGAATTGATACATGCCATGCAATGATATGAATCTGCAGCAGTGCCATCTACCATAATGAAGCCGGGGTGGCAGTGTCCTGTATTTCTTCAAACCTGCTGCAGATTTATAGCTCTGCATGCCATGTATCACCTCACTTTTCATTAGCTTCGCGGCTACAAGTCTGACTACTTGTGGTTTGCTGTACTGTACTGAAAAGTCCTAATGAGGATGAAACACGTGTTCACAGTTGCTGCCCTATTCAGGACGATGGATTTGTAATTTTGTGGGAAAATCAGGTTTTGATTCTCAGCAAATTTATATGGAACTCAGTTCACAATTATTACTCTCTTCAGCTACTTTCGATATTATATCGGACTGGAAGCTATATTCTATATGATTCCTGGATAAGCTTTGATGCACAAAGCTCTGATCACATAACTTATTGAAGAAAATTTGAGTTTTGTGGGAACAATTATTGAGATAAAACAGAATATCTGTATACCTTGCAGTCCTGAAATAAGCTGTTAACTTCATTATGTTCTCTCTTTTATTTTATAATATCTTGAAAACTGTTTCTTCATGTCTAACATTACTCAAAGTGCTCCTTTTAACATAATGTAAATTACCCAGAACGATTCTGTAGAAAATTCTCACAACGTTTCCGAAATAAAAATTCTCCAACAAATAAGGAATACCGGGAACTTCTCGGTTTGTTTGGAAAATAAATATTATTGCATGATTTCCATTCTTGTAAATTGCAGTTGATGTTTACTTAACGACTAGGAGCTGTTTATTGTTCTTGATGAAAGTTATGGATAGATGCAACTAACAATTGTTATCAACTCAAGCAAAGATATTCAGTAACATAGGCTAAAAGTTTCTCTTCATTCGTCAATAAAATCTTCTGTAGATTCCAGAGTTCTAGTTCATTAGAGATAATCTCTCTTATATTATACTGGACATCCAAGCAAAGAATTCAGACTCGAAAAAACTCTTTTTTTCTCTAAACCTTCCTACAACTGACAAAGTCGTGAGCAAGAAGGTTCGTGTAGAGCTAGAGTAAGTGTATAGAACAAGTCTTGGAGGACAAAATTGATTCAATTATAAACAATAAATGCTCCATGAACTTAGGTCAAAGACTCAGAGAGTGTTGAAGAGTAGTTTCAACCTTATTATGACAACATAGCGTTGCCGGCGACTATGAAAAATAGAATATTCGTATTACGAGCTCGCAATTTTTTGTACCCTGTTAATATTTTTAAAATCCTAATTTCTCGAGTATATGCTTGCGTGTGTAAATCTATCCGGTCAATTCATCTACTTTCTTCATCATATATCTTCGTTTTGTCGCATAGGACGCCACATTGTCGTTCACATTCTATTTTCTTGAGGTAGGTGTGATAATTTGAATTAGATTTCCCCCTGACTATTCATGATGAGAGACTCTTACACGTGCATTATTCTACGGAAATGGATGCTAGAAAACGTCCTCTAACCGACGCCGACGAAGAGTTGATTCATATTTTTGTAGATTTGAGTGAGACTGAAATTCATGCCAACAAATAAGGAGAGAGCTAATACAAAGACTTCGGAGAAGCTGCAATAGTAGAAAATGGAATAGATGTAATTTTATCAAATAATGATACATAGATATCATGTCTAAACGGTCTAGCAAATTTGGGCGCGGCCAATAGAGCGCAGAGACACTTGGGCGCGGGATATTCGAGCGCAGAGATATTTGGGCGCAGAATCTCCTAAATAATAATAAATATCATAGAAGACTTATAGGACTCGAAAAATTAGCATACTTTCAATTATTATAATCAACATTCAATTTCCATATTCCTATTTATATTATATTTATTATATTGCTATAGCTCTCACATTATAAGACTAGTTGATTCAACAATAAAATAATCTTTCTGGACTCGTGGTTCTTGAAATACAAAGAACAACTTTTTATTCCAAATTAGAGCCCACTTTTTAACCGCTTATCCGATTCAGTGAATCTATGAATTAAACGATGTAACATTCTAATACACAGAATAGGAAAATTGAGAGAATGCAAATGAATAGCCTTGATTTTTTTCCAAATTTGGAAAGCGATAAAAGTGAAAATAATCGTTTTTGTTCAAGGCATTCAGAATTTTACAACTTTTGCACTCTATAAGATCAATATGCCTTGAAATTGGTTAATACAAGTAATAATAACGTCTAACCTTTGCTCCTAATCTTTTGAAATATATTTCGATTGTGATTTTGGTTTTCTTTTGAGCCCGTGTGTACCCATTGTTTGTACTGATCTCTTCTCATCACTTGAAACAAAGATTTACTTTATTATTTATTTATTTTTTCTGAAGAAGACTTTCGGTTAGAGAGTTTAAACGTCAAAAATAAAAATATATATACAGAATTAGAACCAAAAAGTCTATTTATTATGATATAATTCTGAAAGTATGTATAGATCATCAAAGATTCACTTGTTTATTATGTATGTACCTAACGCTTGATTTCATTTTAAGTTTTCCTTGTGGAGAAACGATTATTTTTCTGGAGGTATTCACAGTAGTGTCCTCGCGTTTTATGTCTCTGCGCCCGAACGGTCCCGCGCCCTAATGGCCTCGCACCCTTATGGCCGCGCCTTAACGGCGGCGCCAAAATTTCCGGATCCGCAGGTCTAAATCAGATGAAGAAGTTGCATAAAAAAGACAAGGCAGTTGTTACTATTGTCCCATAATATAAAATCGTAAAGCCTAAAGCAAGCGAGTAATGTTCTACTAAAGTGTATTAGTATTGTGTCAAACCAGCTATTTTGAAATAGCAGTTACTTCTGCTACTGCTACTTTCATTAAGCAGATAGAAATAGCTGTTATCGAAATAGTAGCTATTTAATATTTAGAAGCGCGTCTCATTCAGCGATGTCTTTCCTCGAATTTGAAATGAGTTGAATCTATACCTGAACTTACAGTACAGGGACTAGGTTGAATGTGGGTGATAGAAGACTACTTCGTGCTGCTTCATTCATCGAGATAACAATATTAGTAACAAGCTTTTCAAGCTTGTGCTTCTGCAATAAAATAACTTACTATAGGAGAGATGTTTTTTGAGGGCAGATATTCATAATGACTGTTCTCTGTGAAGTCAATATTAAGGACTTTTCTCCGTTTGCCCAGTTGATATGTGAAATAAAATAACTAATCTTATTAGCATTATGCCATAGGTTCCTATTTGAGTTCAATGCCATGCCAAATTTCCGAACGGTAACAGAGACAAAATAACAAAAGTTGCCAAGAAGCAGTATCTCGTAGCGGTTATTACTGCCTTGTTTATATCTGTGCTGTGCTGCTCTCTACTGGCGCGTTCAGCAACTTATTTCTAACTGCTATTTGAAATAGCAGCTATTTTTCTAGCTCGTAGCAGTGAACAACTGCTACGAGTCATATAGCAGTTGAAAAATAGCAGACTGCTATTTAGCAACCCATCACTAAAGTGTATATGCTTAGCATCACCGTACCTTATGCCAAGATTGTTGAAATATATCCATTTTCTGTATATATTTGAATAAAAACTATACTATTGATTGTTGCACAATTTTTTTATGGCAGAATTGCTCCTCTGGATTATTATAATCTATTTTTTTCAACAAATAAAATTTTTTTTCATCAGGGACAGTAAATGAAACTTGGTATCCAATATGATGCCACGTTGTTATAATTGTTACAGAAATGTCACATTGTATTTCTAGAACTGGGGAACAAAACTAGCAAAGAGTAATTTATACAAAAAGATTGTAAGGTTTTGCATTGTGACATTAGACTTAGTATTTAGTGACTAGGCTTATTAGGTTACAAAAATTGTTGACAGAATGTCAGAATGCTTGCTTACGCCTGTATTGTAAACGTGATCTTCCCTACAGTAGTTCTAAATATTAACTGTCCCGACAAATTGGAATCATATAATAAAGCCCCAGTTGACATTTAAACCTCCCAGCCTAAAAAATGAGTCACCGCGCATGTGCTTTCATGAAGCATAACAGTGGCATATTCTCCCTTCTCTCATTCACTACTTTGAGACTCACGTATTGACGCTATATTCAGAGCCCTAATATTTAGTTTTGTGAAAAATTATGATTTTACCCTTGCAAATCATTGATTTGGAACCTACACACTTCGCTTGGCTAGAACGTTCCCATCAATGAGCCTGCAGCCATGATCCTTCTCTTATCGATCATATTTTCCTGCCTCTTTGTCAAAGCATCAATATTAATTTTTGTGGAAATCCAGGTATTTCTTGTTTTCGAATCAATTCTGCATATATGCCCACTATTCTAATCTTGCCTCCAATCTTCTATATCTAACTTGTCCACAGCTCTATTCCACACTTGTAGTTTTCATCACAACATCTCGTTCAATCTTAATAGTTATTTTTGATTCCAGATTGCGAAATGTCACTTCTGCATTCGAGAATGAAAAATTTCCACATTCTTGTAACGATTGAGAGTCAAAACAAGCATATGCACAAAATATGTTTATCAAATACCATAATTCATGCACAGCTTTATAAAAAATGCATGTGATTGGAAAATATGCATTTTTATGCATTATCAAATGAAAAATACTTCCAGAGTTATGTTGTTGCAAATAAAAGATGTATTCGCATAAAAGTGTCAGCTCTAGAAATGAAATACCAGAAATAAGTGAATAAATTCAAGCACGTGCATATTATTAAAAATTTGTACATACAAAAGTTTCTGGAAACTATAAAGTAGCATCAGAACTTTCCTGAAACTCACGAAGAATTTTGAAGAAGATTAATTATATTCCTTATACGAGTATTTGAATAACTTTTTCAAGACTTAATTTGTTTTTTTGAAGACAATCATCACAAGGGCTTGTAAATTTTTTTACATATTCAAAATTCAACAAGGTTTATCTATTTATGGTCACGTGTATGAAATTGGCTGAAAACAGCTCTCCAGCAATCCATTTCAATCAATGACTGCGAATATATTTCAAAACTAATTGAGTCAAATTTTTTTCATCAAATATCCCTCGATTATTAGTAAATATTTTGATAATTCTGAAGGTCTCCTCAGGTATCTTGATTTTAGATCAACAGGACATCCGTACGGTCTCAAGCTATTAACAAGTAACATTTTCTCGAAACTGTTAAAAATATCTCATAATTATCAATGACATAACGATATCATAGTAGTAAACAATTCTTGTCTGGTATCATCATGTCAATTTACTCCTATAATATATTTATACCAAGACTCTCAGATCTCAGATGACAGAAGAATTGACAGTTATTCTGCCTAATTTATGTATTAATTCAGAATCAAATGCATCTAATTGAATTAGGTCAATTCAATATAGAAGTGAATCTTAGTAGATAGCGTTTATAAGCTAAGTGCAAGTCACCCAAATCATGAGAATAGAATTCAAGAGCAAATATACAAAGAGATAGATACATTCTTTGGAAATCTATGACTCGACAGTAGGAGCATTTCTTCTCTAATCGGATTAGAAACTATTGATCCTCTAGCTACACATGAGGGGGACAATCCATCATGAATTCTTGATGTTGCAAAAAGAGATTAAATTATTATACAGATTTGGGGCTAGATTTCATGATTTTCTTCTGAATAGAAGAAATGTTAGATTTCTTTGTTCGTGCTGGAATGAATGCTAATGTGACTTCAAGCATACCTTGGCTGGAACTACAATGACTTGATATTGACTTGATATTTACTGTCAATTTTCCATACAAGTTGGACATGTTTTCGGTTGATATTTATCATAAGGATATGACAGAAGCTAGATCAGGTTATTCTTCTGGAAAAATGAGATCTAGATAATGATGACAAAGACTGCGAGATCAAAACAAGATCGGAATATGTCAATGTCGACTCGATGTGGTACCAGCCCTCATTTGAAACAATTAATAATATATATCAACTGATATATTATAATATATTTTTCTATATTTTTGTAGCCTTACATTTGTGAAGCAGGATACGTTCTTTTGGAATACGCTAGAACTGCAATGTTCATGTGGATGTTCATAGAAGGCTTATATCTGCACAACATGCTAACAGTGACTGTTTTCCAAGAAAATGCATATCATCTTTTGTACTCCTTTATTGGATGGGGTGTTCCCGTAGTCATGACGACAGCTTGGGTTGTTACCATGTTTATACACTATCCAAAAACGTAAGTTTATACAGTTCATTCTCCATATTCTTTGTGCTTTACTTTTTTCTAACGTTGTGTGTATAATTCAGGCTCATTCTTTCCAAAACCACTTGAATTGAATTCAATAACGAATACTACGTTTAGTTAATTGAATAATAAATATCTGGTTTCTGGACTAACAAATTAGTGTATTCGATAATTACTAAAAGAGAAGCTAAACCGTTGATCTAAAGAATTTATGAATTCAACTATGAAAGAAATCATTCAAATCCTAATCACAAGAACATACATTTGAATATGATAGTTCCTCTGTTTCTCAAGGGAAATATAAAGTGAATAATTTGGAAGTTCTCTTTTCAAAATAGGAAAAATTATCTAAAAATCAACTCTTTCGGGTTTTCTTAGTCATCATACAAAAGAGTCAATCTCTACATCTATTTTCTTGGAAATAATTGTTTTGAATCTTAGCCTTAGCTACGACTTACATAATCCATTTTGAAGTTCCAATTTTCGATTACGACCGAGTATTTCGAGTGGTATTTGGCAAATAACGCATGTGAATCTGACTTCCAATTCCTCAATCGTAGCAGGCTTATCCATGTACACTTTGGACTGTACATAGTCTCAAAGAAAAGGTATGGAGATGTGATATCACATGATCTAGGCGGCCAATCCATGTGTGGCAAGTAGCGCCTTCTTGTTGGTATGAAATGTCCTGAAGACCACGGGCTTCAATTGCAGGCAGCGAATAGTCCGTTATCATGACGCGATACGGGTGTCATCGACAGTGATAAGTTCTGGCCAGCTATCCTCAGCTATTGCCGCTATATTTTGTTTAACACGGACTGGATGTGGGTCGTATAACATCTAATCATGGAAATTGGGCCTCAGACTTTTCGATGGTATATCAAAATGGACGTTTGGTAGGCCGAGTATGTGGACCATAAGTAGCTCTAAGCATACGAAATTCATTTCTCGTAGAACACCGATTTTCGAACACAAGTTTTTACTCCCATTGACACCTCCGTTCTTCATATTCAATTGATGATTGATGAAACCATTTATTATTTCTGAGGGGAAGCTGTTTACTTTGAGAAGATTGCTTATGTTCGTGATGACAACCTCGGACGAACATCACGATGTTGTCATTGCGAACATAAGCAATCTTCTCAAAGTAAACAGCTTCCCCTCAGGAATAATAAATGGTTTCATCAATCATCAATTGAATATGAAGAACGGAGGGGTCAATGGGAGTAATGTAAACGAACACAAAGATAGTAACAATTTGACAAATGCACATTATTTTTCGCTTCCTTATATAGATGGAGTAGCCAGACAACTAAAAAGTTATTTGCTGATAATTCTAATGTCAATATTGCTTTCAAAAAATGTAAAACCGTAGGCAACTTGTTTACAAAACTCAAGGACAGAGTAGACAAAAATATCAGATCGAATATTATATACAAAATTCCATGCAATGATTGTCCTGCACAATATACTGGGCAATCCAAAAGATATTTGAAGATACGTTTGAGTGAGCATAAAAGAAATTGCAAAAAAGAAAAACGAACAGAGGGAAACTGTGCACTAGTTGAACACTGCAAATCCATGGAACATTTTCTTAATTTTGATGACGCAAAAATAATTGACAATGAAATTAATCTACACAAAAGATTAACTCTGGAAATTTTACATATGAAATTAGACAGTAATAATGTAAACTTAAAAACTGATACAATTGCATTAAGTACTATCTATAATAATCTAGTCACTAATAAGTAACGTCTTATTTCATAAATTTGCAATTTTTTTAGTGTTTTTTAATCTATCATGTTTTCATGATTACAATTTTACTCATATTACCATATTAAATTGACTTATTAATTGTTAATTAAGTAACAACACGCCATTTTGTGTACTTTGATTTTTACTTAATTTTTTACTTATGTTAAGGCGTGTACTTAGCTGTTCATGATGATATGTTTTCGCATATTTCATATGTTGTAGATTTGTCTAGTATAATTTTTGTTTTTTTGTGTTATATTTTCATATCAACATCCTTTGAGCAATGTTTTTTTACAAAAATTTCATTTCTATCGTATATGATTCCATCCGTAAGTTTTCGGTATTGCATTTGTGAGTTTTCTTCCTTTTTCATTTTTTCATTTAAATTTTTGTAAAACTCAAGTGGAACCGAAACTTGTAGAGTGATTTGACCTATAATATACTGAATTTGATGACTGATTCCAAAGAATAATTTTTTTCCAACATCTCGTATTATGATTGCGATCAGCTGAACCAAGAATGCACTTTACCGAGCAGTTTTTCAAAATTTTCGTATAGATCGGAGATCTTTTCATTTATCGAAATTAGATTTCACATGGAGTGCATGTTTTCATGATTGCATTAATGTTTTCTGATTGACAGCAATTCATTCCATTTTCTATAAATTTTCACAAATGTGTGAGTGTTCCATTAATCAGTTAGAATCAACGAATTGATTGTAGATAAATTCATATAAAGTTTATGATTCATCACGAGTAAGTAAATCTCTTGATCATTAGAATGAATTTTTGTATAATAAAATATTCAATTATGAACAAGTGAGTTACGTGACGTTCACATCAGATTTTCAACTTTCATCCTCTAAATATAGAATTTCGAGATGGAAGAGTCCACAAGAATGGATATTGCTCGGGAGATTAGAGAGTTTTTGCAAGCCTCCGCTATTGATACGATAACGCTAGCGTGAAAAACTAATTTTGTAGGAAATGCTTCTTCAATAATGTAAGCTTGAATCATAGAGTACTCACAAGAAACTTCAAGCATAAGCAGACATGAATAACGTTACAATGAACTTATTTGTCAATTTCAGTACGGATGCACAAAGAAGATTGTTTTTGACGTTAGCGTTGACGGTTCATTAGCGGTGGCTTGCAAAAACTCTCTATTGCTCAATAGATGCTCCGCCAAGTTGGAGTTTTCAATTATACATATTTTGAGCAACGAAAGTGTAATGGAAACAGGTTTTGAAATTTCTGCCAGTTTGTCCTATATACTTATAGTTACAATTTTCACAGCTATATTGCTATTCTTTGCAATTTCAAAAATATTAGGCTTTGTTTTCCGGCCTGTAGCTTAACAAGCGTACTCACTGACTTATGGTCTGTTGTAACCTGTCGTGGCCAATCGTATTTCAACCGCAAACTGTTAACATGGTGCAAAAAGGCTCGTGGTTTGGCGAATCCCGTGCGGTATTCTTATAAAATTTCATTCAACATGCTTTGTTGGTACGGGTCAAATCTTGCAACTAAATTTCAGAACAGTTGTTCCCAACCGATTGCGCTAAAATTTTGTATACAGGTTTAGTTTGGATGACAATACATGGTTACCTTTGTGACTTCACTCTAAATCCAATTGGCGAACTTCCAAAAATAGCGGACCAATTATTTTTCATGCATCTCCATGATATGGGTATCAAATAAAGAAAGTTTGCTGAGAAGAATACAAAAAGTGAAATGATATCACACTTAATTCAATTTAGCGAATGCCTTTAGATGACGTACAACATTTTCTTATCTACAATCATAATATGAGTATCAAATGGAAGATTTGCTGAGAAGAATACGTGAAATAAAATAACGTCACTTTGAATCCAATGCAGTGGACAGTTACTCTGCTGAGCGAAGAGTACAAACATTTCGCCGCTGGAGAAGCTTATTTTGCCCTCAACCGAGTTACATCTTCAGAGAGCCTCCTCATTGAAGAATTAGATAGTTTGTTGATAAAACGCAAAACACCTTTGAATAATAATGCATCGTTGGAAATGCACAAAGTATAATATAAAAGAATTATCAAGATCCTGTATTGAATACCTTCTTATCAAGAAACGATGCTATGATAATCACTGAAAGAATAAATATCTATAATTTTGCCTAATATGACGTCACATCATATAATTTTAGAAGCTTGTAGCTCAAATAAGAATTACGGACGACGAGATAGCACAGTGGTTGACTGCTAGTTTCTGCACGCAGATCCCTCCAACTCTGTTAAATTTTTAGGAATCACCCTCACCCCTCATCTACTTGATAACAACCAAATGAACGCATCTGTCAAAAAAGCTAATCTTGCCACTAAATGGTGTAACGCGTCATGAACAGCAATGCTACCACTTCAACGATTACAGAACAAATGTCTTCGTTTAGTGAATAATGCTGGCAGATTCACAAAAATCGTAGAATTTACACAGCATGTCAAACAGACAATTAATAAGAGAATATACAGAACAAATTTCAGAGAAATTTCACACAACACAGCTAAAAAATAACCGATTTACATGCAACATAACACAAATCAGAGAGCACAACACACCTTTTTCATTAAAACACAAATTATCTTACCAAAATCTTCCATTATTCACCTGTCACGGACCATGATCCAAACGTAGCACAAGCCGCACTAGAATAAAACATATATATTCCTATGAAATTTATTAAGATTCATAACTGCACTGTATATACCATCCCATCGTCACTCACTAGAATAAGTTAAGTTGAGAAGGGAAAAAGGAAAATTATATCAAAATGTGTTTTCCATGTATTCTTCACGTAAATTCAATTAAGATCACTCAATTCACTCACAATAAAATTCATAGATTTCTTCAAATTTGATTAATACCCGGCTGTATGATCATTCATTAGCTGAATAGTTCTTCAAGAATGAACAATATCATATCGAATTTTTGACAGCAATGCTAAGCAACTGATTTGAGGAACATATTCGATTTGATATTGTCCATTTTTGAAGAACTCTATAGTTAAGGCACGTTCATGCAACCAGGCCTAAGAATACAAATTGTTTCAATTAGTAAGGCCACTGGCCAAGAATGATTTTCTTATTTGCGAATTTTGAAGATTTATGTACTTCTTTGCCATGTGCGAAGACCGAGTGACTGTTGATTGCTCCGCTAAATTAAACCATCCAAGACTCTCAGGATCTGAATGAAACTAACATACGGAGCGTCACGATAGTCGCTCGGTTGAGTCTCACATGTATGTGCGGGGAGTAGAATCTATGTAGAGATATTTTGAATAAATTTCTCCATGATAATATGTAATGGTCAATAAGACGAAAGGTTGTTTCAAAAGACATACGATTAATTTGAAATCTTCAGGCCTTAAGATTCCAAATTAGACGTAATATGAATAAAGGGACTATAATATATCTGGACGCAGAGGTCGTGAGCTCGAGTCTCAGTCAGGTCATGAAATTTTTCACGATTTTTTTGGATCGGTATTCACTCTTGTTGCTTCTCCAAGTTGGGAATCAAATTAACTTGGCAACAATGATGCTATCTGGCACCAGTTAATTGTGACATAGGCCTGCACCGGTTGATTGGCAACACACATAGCAGCAAGATAAAAACGTGGCAAACAAAGTGAAAACTAGCTATATGTGTGGAAAATCAACCAAGGGACATAACCGACAGGTTCAAATCCCGGAATCCATTGAAAAAAAAATAATAAGAAATGGAAAAGAAGGAGTTAGAACTAGATAAACTTCTTCCGCGTTTCAAACTTTAAAAATTATTTGATGTAATAACATATAAGATATGACTATGCATATTTATTTTTTAGTGATTATCGTATCATCGGACCTATATAAGTAGGTACTTTTGTACAGGATCTCAATCGATGTATCAAATTATATTCTTTGATTTAAATAACATTCAGCACAGCCCCTATATGAAATTATCATTTTCATTTTACAACCATTGAAATATTGAATAGAAGCTAGTAGGTATTCAAATCGTTTTTAATTTTTTTTTTATTGAGAACAGTTGACTCAAATTGAAGCTACATAGTAGGTACAGTACTCTAGATTTATAGATGTCGCAAAATTAATTTGGACTGTGATCTGGCAGCAGGAACACAAACTGAATGAACCCTCATAAACCAAAACAGGCTGTGACAACAAGTGCTCGAGTCGTACTGAGATTTTGTCATCCGTCGAGCTCCAATTCTTTTATGTTGAAGGATTTAGAGACAAGACACGGGTAAGGTTAAACCTCCTCGAGTCGACTTAGGCTACCTTGAGCCTGCGTTCTCACGATCTGATATCTGACAAACTTCAGATGAGGCTCCCCAAATCACAAAACATGAAACAACTCCTTACAGATCTATGAATTTATAAAAAATAGCTGAAAGAGTAATAGTTTTTGAATATTGCGCAAGTTTCCATGAAGATAGATATGTACATTACGATTTTGCATATAGTCTGTACAAAATTGCAACAATAATTACGTAAACACCTAAATTGGTCACGAATATGAATTTTTTTCTCATATAATTCATAAATATCGGATTTATGAATATTTTGACGCAATACGCGGGTAGAATATCTGATCCTTTTAAATAATCACCTATTTTTTGGAATTGAGTTTTCCTATATTTTTCAGTATTTATTTTGTTTCCAATTCTGGATTACAATGTTTTTGAGATAATCTCTCTTCTCCTTATACATGGAATTTTGTGTTCTATCATATTTTTGTGACCATTTTTATCATAAAATTTGGATTCTGGAATGTTTTGGTTCCACAAAAACTTGAATCTTTGAGTTGGATCAGGAAGCAACGATTTTTATGTACAGAGTAATGAATTTCCATCAACTAATTTTGGAAATCAAAATCATTCAAGTGTATAGACAACTGTGTAGAAATATATCAGTTGAAAGCAGCAAACTGAAATTTATTGAATGAACGGAACTAAATAATATAAGTCAATTTGTAGAATCAGTTTTTCTTCTATTAGAAGTAGTCAGTGGTAACTTATTACACGTTCAAACCTAGAAAAATTATGCTCCAATTATTATTTATCCTCAAAGTGAATTTAATAGAACGTCGTATGAAATATTTGAATTGATTCGAGTAATTCAGAGCAATGTATCGTAACTTTTTCAAGTCGTGACCCAAATTGGAGCAAAATGTTCATGTCGCGACCTAAAATGAACCTGATATCCTTTTTACTTCTTTTCAGATCATATTCGAAAAAATATATATATTTTTCTACATACGTCGAAAAATGATGACATTTGTACACCAATATACTACGAAATGTCGCATTGGTGTTGTTTAACATGACAACGTGCATGGAGTATTTAGCGCACTTATTCTACTTGTCAATGTGCACGAAGTATTTGTCTATCATAGACAAGTCAACTAATTTTTGTATTTTAATATTTTTTTAAAATTTTTTAAATATTTTTTCACGTCTATAGAAAAAATATTGTATGCAACTCGAGCGCAAAATTTCTTTGATGATTACGAATGATAAGTGTCTGGGCTGCCGCCTCGACAAAAAAAAACCCATTCTCAAATACCATAGTATAATTTTGCGCACTAGATACATGAATAACTATTCTTACCATGACTATGAAAAAAATGTCTTCCCGTCCAATACTTGTCAACACGGAGAATAGAATGTGTGTAGTACTTATCCCTGAGTAGATCACTGAATTTGTTGATTGAATTCTGCGGGACCCAATGGTTGAGAATTGCTGATCTAGAGTACCTACTGAACCAAAGACATGAAATATCATTTATGATTAGTGAGCACACAGCAAGAAAAAATGAAAACTGAGATTTGGAATCAACGAATATCCCAACTACTGGATCAATGAGAGTTATATGTAGCTTGTCCAGAACTATATTGTGACGAACCCTCACAGCGAGTGCCCGCTAAGAGGCTGGAATATGATCTATGGGGGTGAATATTCAGAAAGTATTCGAGTCGTATTGAATTTTTCAAGATTTTAATGCTACTTTGCTCACTTGCTGTTTAAATATACAATTATACGAAAAAATTCACCATAGAATACATACATAAGAACATACACATGAAAATATCAACAATGTCAGAATTAATATGAAAAAAAATACCAATCGCTTAAGTCCGCATCACTATTAACTTCACTTTCATTACTGGATTCACCAACATTTATTAAAATTGGCTTAACAATACTATAAATATCTATATATGTGCCTTCTGTTTGTATGACATGTCGAATACTGTCCTCAGTCCCATCTTTCCCACTTGGCACTCTGGGCACGTGCCCAGAGCTCCATAATCGATAGGGACCCCCAAGCTCCTACCAGATCACCAAACGATAACCGATATTCATTTCCGTAGGATTTCTCTAGCGACGTAATATTGAACATAGCTGATCGAAGAGTAACCGCATAGTGGAGCGGCAAAACAAGCGACGATAAGTGGGAAGAGAAAAGCGACAAATACAAACACACACATATCAATGAAATATCGCATAGAGGAGACTGGAGAGAAGAACAGTGCGACAATAAGCGCTGCTTCAAGCGAAAAGAGCGATGAAATCAAACATACTTATTTTAGTCGCTATTCTCGCTGATGGCTTGGAGCAAAATGAATGCTAAACTGCTCATAAGTGGAGTGTTTGTGAGAAAGCCTATCAGGGTTTATGGGATTGTGATAGAAACTCGTCCAATTTTTCAGTAGTCTATATTCAATTTTGGCTAGGATGTAGTCAAATGTGTCTATTTCAACAAAATAGTTCTCTGTCAAGGTCATATTTCTTTTCGTCTATTATCCTAATGTACCCAGGGCCTCCAATATGTTGAAGACGGCTCTGACTGTACTCCCAATTTTCACAGTTTATATTATTCATTTCACCTTGAACTAATTCAACAACACCATCATCCGACGTCAAACAAACATAATTTCTTCTCATATTCTGTATGAATTACTCCCTGCTATGATGAGTTGACCACACCATTCACTTCAAAGATATAAAACGGTTTATTTCTGGACAAACATTACAACAAACATCAATTCACAGAAATTATACTGCTACGCTTTCAAATATTGATAAAATATGAATGCTAAAAGAAGTCCTCACTTCACTATGCTCGTGAAAAAAAAATTTATCATGGGCACCAATTATGATACGAATAAAAAATCATTCAAGAAAATAAATTAACACGTACTTCGAGTTCTGTATTCCACTGTTTCAAGATCGCTGTTATGAAAATCAGGAGCAATAAGAGTTCTCCAAACTATTTTGAAGAAAAATTCGTAGATATGATGTACCCATTGATCAATTGAAATAATACGCATAGAGATTAGCAGGTTGTACTTTGGAAAACTCGGCCGTAAAAGAATGTGATTTGAGTATTTAGAGAGGTACAATGCATGTCCATTCGAGATCTATAGGTTTTGAATATAGAACATCAGACCGGATAAGAACAATTAAAGAATCACCGAGGATAGCGAGAATACGGTTGGAGTTTTTGAGTGAGGTAGAGAGATATCGACGAGGAAACAGAAGAATAATTTATCTGGATGAAATACGGTACGATTCACATGATGCCATTGAGAAGGGTTGATTGAAGAATGTTGCCCAATATGCATTGAATGCTTCACCTTCAAGAGAAAAAATAATAATAATTTCTTATGCAGGAAGTAAAGATATCTGGATTGTTACCTGCAAAAATATCAAAAATTGTAATACGAACTATGACAAGGAGATGACTGCAGATTTATCTGTGAATTGATTTCAAGAATAGTTAGTACCAAATACTTCACAAAATTATGTAAACTATGTGTTTTATCAAAAAGTAATACAGATTTCCCAGAAAAAGCCCTTAAAAATAACAACTCAAGATTGTTTAATTCCAATAGTTTCTCTAATTTATATACCATTGTTGGCATAACACAAAGGTGAGGCACACCACATCACGTTGACTACCATATCAATGTGTTTTCAACCTAATTTAGGTAATTTGGAATAACCTAAAGTGTTATACAAGAAAGAAAAATATATAAGTTCAGTGATAAGTGCTCTTTACGAAAAGATAGAAACCTGTCCAATCCTCTATTAATAATTCGAATTTGTCAGACTCTGAACATATAGAAACAAACCTCCAATGTGAACCGTCACATTAGAAGAGTTGATGGACTGACAGTAGTAGCTCACGAGTGATTATGAAAGTCCACTATTCAATCGTATATGTATTCTATTGGAGAATTATCTGCATTTTTTCAACCCATATGAATGAGTTTATTACCAACCTGTAACTACGATAATATATAACCTGATGCATAGTTGAGTATTGTGCGTATATTCTAGGCTAAGAATAGCATTACGAAATAAGTATTTCACTGAGCAGCTACGGCCGAATTTATTGGAGAACACCCTGTCTGTAGTTGAATAGTTTCAAGCATTTTTCATTTTTTTTTACATATTTTTTGTGATCTACGAGGAGCATAAATTTGCTTGAACAATAGGATTCTCACCAGTAGCACGATTTTTGTTTATGGAGGAATTTAACAGTAGTTAATGCAACAAGAGTGTAAAGCAGAGCCAAGTATTTGGTAACGAGGCTTGCCAAGTCACTAAAATTATTGGACGAATGTCTTATAGTGCTTGTATATACTCGTATTGCATCCAAAACATTTCCTACAAAACCAAACTTGCATATTTTGACAATTATCAAGAACACAGCAGAGAAAGTTAAAAGCACAAGGTGACATCCAAATTTAACAAATATCTAAGAGTACGGATAAGTTAAGAGGACTTAGAAACTCTGAATCGCAAGAATTCAGCTGTTATGTGTTCAAATAAGTAGTGATAGAACTGGGACACAAAAAAGTCTTACTTTATGCATCCTATCATAACGGTGCGTAATGTATCTACGCACTGCCGTAGTGGATATTAGCTTAGCAGACCGGTCTTAGCTTCGTACGTGTGGACAAATCTAAATTAAACGTAAATTTATGCGCTAAAGACAGGCTATGATAATTAAGGATGCATTCAGCTAACAATTCATGAGCTTGGATCAATTTGCATATGATATTTATCCATTTTATTGGTATTCTACTTCTCAAGCTCCTCCAGTAGATTCATGAATTTTATTTGAACATTCGGCAGTACTTTAACTTCGTCATTACAGTTTTTATATAATTGTTCGATTAAATTCTGACAAAACAGGATGATGTGAATTATTGACTGTCACGTGATTTGTAATAATTTGTATTACGATCAAAACTATCTTCTGCGGAATAAAATTATCACATAACTTTTGTAAATACATATTTTTCTCGTAGTCTTCGATATCTATTCCAGTTATTATTTGTTTCAAGATATAAGTGAGTGTACAATGAATTATTATCAAGGATTTTTTCAAATAATTTAAGTGTCGTTCATTTAGAATTTTTATTAAAAATGATCCATCAATCATCAGTCCAGTCAATATCTACCGAATAATTTGACTGGTTTTCTTATTGCAGGAATATCTTCGTTTTGGCATGTTAAATGAGTGGGCAAAAATCATGTTGTCAAATCATGGTGCTACAGAAGATATCGAAGGCCAAAGATCAAAAACCCCGTTTTTGACCTGTTTTTTTGCAAGGATCTTATTTCCCAACGGCCGTAGAGCTTTAGAGGTCATGAGTAAAAATGAAACATTCATTTCTCTCTACATAAAAGATTGTATGACTCATTTGCGAATCTATAATTGAGATACCGCGCATACATCGTGCACCTACACGCAATCATGCATTCTTTTCTGGACTACCACTGAAGTAGAATGTGGAGCTAAAAATATATACAGTTATCATTAGAATGCTACAACTGCTTTAAATACCAAATTTCATGCGAAAAACTCGAAAAATTGTCTTGTAAACCGCACTTTCGCTTAAGCCGATCGCAATTTTAATGCGTGGTGTATAACTAGATGTTATTGAAGTGCTTTTAACAAAATTTCAATATTCTACGGCAGATTATTTTGAATTTACGCGGAAAATTCGAAAAGACTCATATAAAGTGCACTTCCGCTTCAGCCGATTCACACAAAAAAATAACCATCCAGATGCTGTTGTTATTTCAAATACGACATCTCGACATCCTATGGCTAGCATTTTGGATTTGTGCCAAGAATTTAAAAAATTGAAGAATCATCTTGATGATCAAAGCGCAGTTTTGATAGCTCATGAATATTAATTAGTTCAAAGATTCCACAAATTGATATTCTCCACAATTACTGAGACTGAAATCTATCAGTTTGTTCAAACCTACGAAACAGCAGCTTTTATTTAGTACCTGTTTCAAGTTGTGATTATTTTATACATAACTTGTGCACGTCTGAACTCAAAAAGACCTTTCAGTCTTGATTGACTGTACTCCAAAATAATAATTTGATCTTCATCAAAATTATATCTAAAAAAGATCTGAAAAACTGTTGCAGTTACCTCCTAAACTACATATTCAAGAAAATGAGTAACGGATAGTCCTGTACTGACCTGAATTGGTCTTGAAAGTAAGAACTTATTAATTCTGATACCAACATCGAATACCGGATGTTAATATCTTGTGTAAAGGCGGATTCATGCAGCCATTTACATTTACGTTTACATTTAATTTTCATCTTCATTTAATTCTCATTTATCTATTTTTAAATGTAGCATTCAAGCAGACGCACAAATATAAATTAAATGAGAAATGAACGCATGCGCATGTCGATTTCTTGTCATGTAGAATATTTCTGTATTTCTGAAGCGTCAAATAGTAGAAGGTGTGTGTTCGTCAAAGTTCATATTCCTCTGTCTCTATTAATTTTGAACAATAGCAATACGATGAAATTTTAAAAGATGCGACGTTTGACAGCTACAACCTTGAACACTCTTCACTGCACGTGCGCAGTGTATTTCTCATTCTCATTTAATTTAAAAAGATAAAAGTTGGTCATCTTATAAATTAAGGCGGGTCTCTGCGTAAAAGGCAATAATTGTCACTTTTCAAATCGTTATACAGCTTTTTTTTTTAATTGGAATGGCAAATTTCATATATTATTTTGAAGGTTGAAGACTTATAAACAATTGTACCTATCGAAATTTGTAAATCTTCCCTAGATTCAAAGTAAAAAGCCCCTAAACATAGTACAAATATTGATTTCAAGGCTTTTCAAATCATTTTAACTCAAACATGATTTGACTTACACTTATGATAATTAGCTATATGAAAGATATTACTGCTAGCTTCAAATAAGCGTATGGTATTTCCAAAGATTTATTCCAGTCTTCAGTAAAAAAATTGTGAAGTTCACTAAAATAGGTACTTTTCAAACCTATTTTTCTTGTATGAAAATCAAAGAAACAGTTCAAATACCTATATGTTGACTTACTTTCAACCTTTATCTCTCATTTTTTAGCCATATATTTATCAAAAAAACCATGTATTCGGGGTAATTAGCAAAATAAAATTATAGATATAATTTATTTCGTTGGTTCATAGATGGCGTTAGTGAAGTGATATATTTCTGGAAGACTAGCTTTTGGCATAACTCCGCCTCCCAATTTGTTTCCATAGCAACGAATTTTTGAATGAACTGTTAGGTACTCGAAAGTAAAAGCGGTATAAATGTGAATTTTGTTGGTTTTTGAGGGGTTTACCAGGATTTTTACTTTTCGTCACTCGATTGCCGATTAAAAGTGAAAGTGGTTGATTTGTGGATTTTGTTGGTTTTTGATCTTCCTAAGTATTGTGATATTTTTGAATATTAAATATTTAATACATTATTAACAACGGTTCGCTTGAGCAAGATGAGAATTAGAATGCCAGAATTAATTTCAAAAAGATGGTAAGATATAAAAACATCTTCATGAATCTTGCAGGAAAATGATTATTCTGAATTTCCATTATGTACATAATATTAATTCAATCATAAAAACTCAATGAATTGAAATTATTCTGCAGGATAATAAGAATACTGAATTTCAATTATGTACATAATTTCAATTCAATCATAAAAATTTATTGTATTGAAATTATCTTGCAAGATAATAATAATCCTGAATTTTCATTATGTACATAATTTCAATTCAATTTATATTCAATCATAAAAATTCAATGGATTGAAATTATCTTGCAAGGAAATAATAATTTCGAAATTCCATTATGTACACAATTTTGATTCAATCAAAAAAAATTAATGAATTAAAATTGTCCTGCAAGATAATAAGAATTTCAAATTTCTATCATGTGCATAATTTTAATCCAATCATAAAAATTCAATGCATTAAATTTATCTTGCAAGAGGATGATAATTCTGAATTTTTATCATGTTTATAATTCTAATTCAATTATAAAAACTCAACGGTTCCGTATGATTTTGCTAGATAGTTTCTATGCTAAATTATCATTATGTACATAATTTTAATTCAACCATAAGAATTCAATGTATTTAAATTATCTTGCAAGATGATAATAATTCTGAATTTCCATTATGTACATAATTTCAATTCAATCAAAAAAATTCAATGAATTAAAATTATCCTGCAAGATAATAAGAACTCCTAATTTCCATTATGTACATAATTTTAATTCAATCATAAAAATCCAATGCATTAAAATTATCTTGCAAAGTAATAATAATTCTGAATTTTTATTATGAACATAATTCTAATTCAATCATAAAAATTCAATCAATTGAAATTATCTTGCAAGATAATGATAATTCTGAATAACCAGTATGTACATAATTTTAATTCGATCATAAAAATTCAATGCATTAAAATTATCTTGCAAGTTAATAATAATTCTGAATTTTCATTATGTACATAATTTTAATTCAATCATTAAAATCCAATGAATTAAATTATCTTGCAAGATGAAAAATATGAATAATTTAAATTTAAGTGGAATAAATTTTTGCTATTAAATAGCAAGACGGCGTGCCATAAACTGACGTACTTCCACTCTGGTTGATGAGGTACTGACGATCCACCCTCCTTATCAGTCAATACTCAATTTTAACCCCACCCACAATGCTGCTTTCTGTTACCGTCCCCTTTACACCTGCAAGACCTTAGATGGTCAATGATTGCAAGAGACCCCCCTTAAGTGAAAATGATAGATAAATGAAAATGTAAATTAAATGGTGCATGCATGGTTCCATTCAGTTACACACATTTATCTTTTAAATGAAATTAAATTAAAATTAAATGTAAATGTAAATGGCTGCATGAATCCGCCTTAACTTGTGAAATATAGAGATAAATAGTTTCTACTCTAAAATGGGTACCAATGCATATCAGCTTAACATTTGAGATATAAAATTCAATTACTGATATATTGCTCATTCTGTGCAGCAGTTTTCAGATTCCAAGTATGCATAGTTCGGCAGTAATTATCTTTTGAGTTTTTATTAAATTTTTTAGGAAAAACTGGTTGTATGAATAAAAAATCCAGCAGTTTGTGCAAAGTTACAAAACGGCAGCTTTCATTCAGTACCAGTTTCAAGTCTGTAAATGCTGTAGTTCCTAAAAACTCAGCGTCATGCCAGGCAACCAGCCAAAGTGCATAATAGCGAATTTTTCTTGCAAAAATGCGCTGTAAATGTCTCAAGTAGAGTGCACTTTCGCAGCCATAATTCGAGGTGCACAACTAGACCTTAGACCAGTTCTAAATACAAAATTTCAACACCGTACTTTCGACGGGTTTTAAGATTTGCGAGTTACATGCATATATACGTACACACGTGTACCGACGTCAAGCCAAAAACTGTCAATATGGACTCCGGGATACTCAAAACAGATAATCCCATCAAAATAATTATATAAATGTATGAAAATTTTGCAACCAAGTAAAATTTTTGAAATATAATTTTATATCGTCGATATATCAGCTATACTTTCCATTAAAAACGTCAGGTCGCATATTTCACCCGCGATATCTCGTAAACGGTTATAAATACAACAAGGAAGCCTAGAGCACAACCTAAAATTCAGATTTCATCCGAACAAATAGATCGGTAAGACATGCTACAAACATAAATTCACAGCAATTGAACCGCTGAGAATATAAATAGTGTAAAATTAAGCCACGAAAAAGCCTCGCACGGCTGTAGAAAAAATCATATTAAGTTGTCATACTACTAATAAAAACCTCGAAGACAGATAAAAGTACGACGTTACTAATTTGTTCAAATTATGTGACCAATCTATGATTATGCCCTATATTAGGCAAATGAGATTTGAATATAGAGGATACCACAAGAATTGTGGCAAATGTTAAGTTAGCAGTTGAATAATGATAAAAATTGAGATTTTGAACATTTATTTGCTCTACGAAAACTCAAAATCAAGAATTGGTTTTGACACCGTCATCTAAAGCCGCGTATAAATCCAGCAAACGATGGCGAAAGAAGGATGACGAATGAATTCGTTTGCTAAATGTGTACGATCAAACAAGCAACAACAGACACAAGCGTTCGCTTTTGGTAAAGTTAACTCACCAGACGGTTCATAAAAAAAAATTGTGCACATGTTGTAATTCGCTGTTACTAATGTGTACGTGTTTATTTCCATTCCGAGCTTTGTAGAACGATAAAGTAGGCAAACTCACGCTCAATTACTCGTATGAACTATTTTTGAATCAAAATTGAATGAAATGAGAACGTGAGTGTTTGTGGTACCCTACAAACGATAACCACAAAAACAGAAAAGTTCGTATTATATTTCTATCTTAAAGACATTCATTCATTGAATTGGTGACGTAGTACTTTTTTCTGCTCTTAAAAACTGAGGTCATTCACTAGCGAGATTCTTTCCTTTTTCGCTCATCTAGTTCCGCACTTATAATTGTACCTATAAGCCGCACTTGCAATTATAATATCGTCATTAGACATACCTCGTTCTTTCTACGGATTGTGAACAATAACATGCGAAAATCAGAAAACACTCACGAACACATACTCAGTGTGTACAAGTCACCAATATTTATCGTTCGGCCTATCGTATTCGACCAAATGCGTTTGCTATCCTTCTCTCACCGTCGTTCGCTAGATGTATACGCGGCTTTAGGTCGAGGAGCATCTGAAGACACGTGTCTCATCCTTCTTTCTTATTCACATGCCGCAATTGGCTCTTCAAGAGATGGTGTTGCATGTAGTCTCTACCTCTGCAGTCAGCAGATCATCAATCCTTATGAGTTTTAATACTCTGAGATCCAAATCATTCTTCAAATGATACTTAAAGTTCAAGAAAACAACTGCGCAATTATCTATCAAGCTCATTATGTTCAATACTTCTTTCCAGAATAATCATGAGAGCCGGAAACTACAACGGTATTATATCACTTGTTCGAGTTCTGTGAGCCCTTTATATTAATTCTATCAAACATATTCGCTTTGACACATCCTAGCACTTAGATATTTGAACTTTGAAGCATTCTCAGAAATTTCTATAATATTCGGCTTCATTAATAACTATCAAACACAGCTCTTCTTTCAAGCTATTCCCTAGTACTCAATTAGATATTTTCAATTTATGGTTTCTGTATTGAATGAAAACAAATATCGCTCTAAGCATTCATATTACATCTTTGAAATGTCAATATATGTAGAAATAAAATTTTATTCTATAACAAAAAAATTATACGGAAATTCATGAATAAGTTGGATAGAATTAGGGTAAATATAATGTAAAATCAGAAAAATTGATAAATTTGAGTATGCTTTCTCAATTTGTTAGTTTAAAACGTTGCAAATAACATATCTCATGTATACGCGGCTACATTGTCAGACAGGGTGTCAAAAAAATTATCAAAATCTGCCAAAAACTGTTTTTTGCGTTCTACAAAGAAACTAGGCATACGACAGAAAAAAATCGACTGTGAACTTTTCAAAAAATGTTGAAAAAAAAATCAAAAAAGGCCCTTCCGAAAAACGGCCATGAGAAAGTTGTTAGCCAACGTTAATCAATTTCACAGAATGCCTTTCACTCACCAATACGACGCATCCAAATGAATGACGTTCTTTTTGAGCGAGTGAAAGCATAAAAAAATCGATTGCAAAAACTGCATTCCACGAATACAAGGAATATTTTCCGTAATTTTCTGTGAAAATCAATATAATTACCATATTCAATAAACTATTGTGAGTCAAATAAGCGTGAATAAAGCCAAAAATGTCCTTCTCCAAAAAAAATCGTGTTGACAGGATCCGTACATTTGAAAATGTTGCTGGAATGGTCAATGTATTATAACACAATAACGATTCATGAAGCCTTCTCCATAATTATTGATATTTCAAAAATCGTTACCGCTGAAGTGCGGTTTTTAGCGATCGATTTTCTTCTACACTCGCTCACAAGGAACGTTATTTGAGAACTTTGTGAAGTAACTTTAGACAAAGAGCAAGCTCTTTTTATAAGTAGTCTACGTTGGTCAACAACTTTTTCATGGCCGTTTTTCGAAAGAGCTTTTTTTTCTTAACATTATTCAAAAAGTACACAGTTGATTTCCCTGAAATTTGCTGCGTGAATTAGAAGCTACTGAAGTAGCTACTGAAATAAAACGCAAGTTAGGTGTTTTCTAAAAAATGGCAAAAAATGACGGATTCCGCAATCTACCCAAAAGCTATGGAACTGATCAGAGCTCAAGAGAACTCATTTTTTCTTTTTTTATTGCGCACTTTTTTTATCAGAACATTTCTTTCCGTCAGATGCATAGTTTTTTTTTTTTGTAAAACGCATAAACCGTTTTTGACACATTTCTAGAGTTTTTTGACAGCCTGCCTGACAATGTAGCCACTTACAAATAGGATATGTTATTTGTCATACGTTATAATCTAACAAATAAAGAATAAAAGATTCGAGTTATCGATGTTCTTCTTGGATATGTTAATTCTATCCGTCTAATGGCCGGTTTTATAAAAGACCAAGTGAATTTACTCCTGAAGTAAATTTATTCTATTTAACAAATTCTAATCAATTTGAGCTTCCTCATGACAACAGAATCATTGCTGTCGAATAATCAAACAGAGTGAATTTTATTTAGGACCTTGTCCCACCAAAGCTACGCGACAGCGACGCAACAACGACCCGATGTCGCCAACGTGTATCTTCCGTGTTTAACCCATTGTTTATATACATCGCATACCCACCAACGCAGCAGAAAAGAAACATCCAAGCTACATGTCGGCACCTTGTTGCCGAGCGACTCAACAGGTCGGTTTTGAAGAAACATCTAAGCTGTGTGTCCGGCTGTATTTTGCATTTGGTGACGAAAAAGAAAATGGCACAACAGAAAAATTAACATGAATTTGATGAAAAACTGGTGGATGCTGTAGAAAAATTTACTTGCTTGTATAACAACAAATATTCAATTTTTTTTTTTGATTTATTGCAATAAAAGGATGCGTCCACTATTTCCTCCTCTTAGGCTTTCTAGTTTTCATTTATCTATTTTTCAAGTACCAGTACACTGCAATCACATCGTCGTCTTCACTTGATGACATTGTCCACTGAATTGAATGTAGAAAATACGTTGCTTCGGTGGGACAACTCCATGTCTCCAGCTTGTATCATGTCGAAATCGTGTCGCTGTCACGCAGCTTTGGTGGGACAAGGCCTTTACATTGGAAATATAATACTCTGCCCTTTATAAAACCGAGCATTAATATCCTAATCTGATCGGGTGAAAACTCTGCAGAGAGATTTCTAGTGACGATAATTATCAAGAACGCCAATTTTATGGTGATTTATTTTAAAATGATCAGGAATAAAATAGCTTGACAAGAATAAAATCAACTGGGAAGTAATCAAGTACAAAGTTCATGAATCAGAATTCAACTTGAATATAGATCGCATTTATGTTAGTAATGAAAAAAGCGTGCTTGAGACTTGTGCGCCAAGAAAATTTTTTGATACATGAAAATATTTCATGAAATAGTTTGTTCACCGATTGTGAATAATAATTTGGAGGCCGAGCCTTGGCGAGGTTTCCGAATATTATGCGAAATCGATACTGTACTTATTGACCGTGATGCTCACAAAATTTTTTGCACGATTGGAAGATCCACCTAAAATATGAATCCAAATTTTCTTTTTCAAATTGAGAAACTACTGGTGATTTTTTGTTCGCTGTCAGCTGTCATGTTTGACACTTTATTGTGAAGTTTTCAATTACTGCCTTTGCCCATGGGCTGTAAGTCAGCATAACCATAGTAACCGCAGTTTGCTGGTAAAATCAACATACCTCCTCAAATAGAGGGCCGGTAATTACATGAAGACGCGCAATCGTGCAATAATAGTATTTTATGCTACAAGGACCAAACGACTGTCATTTTTGTCCAGGATAAATTTGGCTGCATTAGATGAAGGCGAGGGCAAAGTACGAGGCGGAGGCGAGGGCGAAGCACAAGGCGAAGACGAGGGCAAGGCCCAAGGCATAGCTCCGTGCAGCCAAATTTGCCTGTCACAATAATGACAGTCGTTCAATGTCCGTGTTGCATACGATACTTTTTGTAACAAGTGTACCAAAGTACCCCCATTACTAAGCTTTTGAAATAAATTTGGATGTATTGAAACTATCTTATCGATTTGACAAACAGATTTTTGCAAATTCAATCACAGTAAGGTAAACTAATACAATGAAACACAACTTACATGATTTATTCAATGAATTGATATTTTTCACATTTTCTGTGTATCCCGTTCACAATAAATGCACATACTATAACAAACACATTCTATAATACAAATTTCTTCCAAATATCAATTTGACATATATCAATGAAATAAAAAAATCCAACGGCATCATGATCCATGATCTACAATTTCATTTTAACACAGCGGACAGAAATATCCATTAACACCCAGTCAACAGAGAATTAATGAAAATTGTTACCATGGTTTGGAATTGAGAACTTTCGAAGCAGAAATCAGCTGTGTGATAGAATACTTTCGGTGTACGTGTTACAAAAAGAAATTCACCATAAGACTATCAATTTTTCTGGAACTATATTGCTCGGAGATATTTCTCTTTTTTACTGTAAGGGTTGTTTGACACGATGCACTACAAGCTGCATTGTATTTTTCGTTTTGAGTCTCAATTTTGATGCAACCGAAAAGGCACCGTAGCACCGTGTTATAACATAAAATCAGAGTGCGAAACGTTGTGTATGGCAAGGCTCATTTTCCTTTGCAACAGAATGGAATACAAAATGCAACATTTAATGCACCGCGTCAAACGGCCTTGATGTTAGAAGTTTCAGAGTTTAAGAGATAAGATACACCCTTTCCATGTGAAGAACAATCAAAACCACTAGCTGTAATTTTCACAAATATAGTGAATTTAATACTATTATTTAAATAAAATAGAGCTCCGTACTTGCTATCTAGTAGCATTTTTCCATTGAAAATGGAAATACGACAATTCAGTTAATATTTTATCTCAATTCTGAAAAATATTGAGTTTCCTATGCAGTGAGCATGTCGAAGATGATAATATCCATGAACTTTCTCAAGTACTCAGCATGTCTCAATCGTTTCAAGTACTTATGTCAACAAATTATTTTCAGATGCTGGATAAGTTACAACTTGACTCCATATTTCTGGATTCTTGAAGGACCTCGGCTTGTTGTTCTAGTGGTGAGTTATTACTACTTTATACCTGAGTGGATGACTTGATATATGGATATAAGAGAGTTTTTATTTCTCTGAGAATATTATTACCAATATAATCCCGTATTCACACGAAAGCTGCATCTACATGGAATACATGCTCTTGTAAACATATGGCTAGAATAGATTTTTTAGATGTAAAATCAGAGAAAATATTGTTCGGATCCAAATGATCAAATGACCTAAAATGTCTTATGAAACGTGTATCTTATACAATTTTTCTCTATTTGGGTTCATTCATGTCAAAAAATAATAATTTTTTTATTTTGAAAACATCGATAAAAAATATTTAATTATTTATCTGACTTTTGGTAACACTGAGACTTGACATGTAAGTAAATTGTGTAAAGGCTAGTTTATAATGGATGTAACCGGTGATTTATTCTGTAGTCATTTAAATGAAACTATACGCATTTCCACGTTGACGTTCATAATGACATGAAATATGATGTTAACTTATGCTGTAACCGTAAAGTTCACCAACTTTCAAGTTTAGCATCATATAGCTTATTCCCAACCAATAGCGAGTGAGCATTGTATCACGTGTATGCGTTGCATTTATTTCTGTATTTCAGCAGACATATTTGACATTTCGTCTTCACATCACAAAGTTTGTACTGCTGTTTGAAATAAGTGATTTTGATATAAATTTAATTAGATTTGTTGAAAAAATTCCGCATTTTTATAACAAATATAACATGGACCATAAAAATAAATTATGTCATGAAACTTCGTGGAAATAAATAGCTTATGAATTAAAAATACCAAGTAAGAGATTATATGAAATTATATTACATTTCATAGTAGCTTCTCTGTAATAATTGTCTTATATTTTAACAGAATAATTGAAAACATGACAGAATCGTTATACTGTCAATCAATTTGAAAGTCATTCTCTAGATCCATTTCTGAATCCTAAAATTTTGACGTTTGATTATGAGCCAAGCCTTTGAAAATGACATCATACATCCCGCATCATAAGTTAACAGATTAAGTTTACATCCATTAAAAACAAGCCTTAAGTCAAAAATACTTTTCAAAATTTATTAATTTGAATGTTGTTATCTTTAGGAATGAATATATTAACCTGAAAAATTTGAGAATTTTCTTCATAATATATTATATTTGGATACATCAAAAAGTCGACGTTTTATAAGCTTTCCGGCATTCCAGCTTGTATTTACTCCACATTACAGAATATAGGCGTTATAGACTAAAACGTCCATGATATCATAAAAAATAATCATCGCCCATCTTCAAGTTTGTCTTCGGCATGTGTACTTTATAACTAGATTATGTAAAATTTCTGCAGCACCTTTGGTTTTATTGTAATCTAGAACGATATACTACTTCTTATGATCTTTGTCGCATACACCAGAATCGGGGGGCATGGTGCTCATGACTGTCAAGTTTTTGTTCCGTTTCGGAATATAGGAAGCTATTGTTGTGTCTTTGGTGCAATAGAACAGTGAAGAAAGAATTTCTCTTCTGTTAGAGACCAATGGGATAGATAATTCAGGTTTATTTCTTCGAATAGTGCCAAGCACGGTTATTTTTCGCTTCGATAACATCTGTCCCAGATCGTAGGAAGAACTTTTAGACCATAGATAAAGTCTAGAATAACTCTCTTACCTTGACCTCTCTCAAGAGGTTAGCCTACTTCTCTACCTAGATATGCTCGCATATAATATGCATAAGCATTTACAGAATCGCATAAAGTCTAAATTTTGATTCCACATTTAGCTGGCTTGTTGGCTATGTACTGCCCAAATGGACAACGGTCTCTGAAAGGTACCACCTGCTCATCTATTGTTACATTTCCGTTGACATTTACTTCAGGTAGGATTTTGGTCCATTCTTCCCAAATGCTCCGTATGGCAGCTAATTTATCAGTCTGCCGTCGTCGGGGTCAAGTTTTTTTATCGTCAAAGCAAATCGTTCGCAAAATTATATGAAATCGTTGTAGTGACATCGTTGCTCTGAATATGGGGCGGCCTACATTTCCATTCCATAGGCTGGTTATTGCCTCTCGGTGAAATCTATGCACTCCAGCAAGAAGCAATAGTCCACAATACGCCTCCAATTCAGCTACTGTTAGTTCTTACAACTGGTCACCGTGAACTCTTCTACTTTTTAGATTTAACATTTTTTAAATCAAGGGTATAATTTTTGGTGGATTTTTATATCATTCATTCAAGAGATAGTGTATCTCATAGGTCCAGGAGTCAACGGAATATTATTTTCTGTTGACCTAAAACCCGAACACAATGAGTGTAACAAATATATTTGAAAAAAAAGTAGTTTTTTCTCTTGTTATTTACTTAAGAACACAGCTATTAGAGAACAGTAGTTGAAATCATTCAGCGATAATAGAATATTCAAAGAAATGAAGGAATTATATGCACTAGATGAGCGTGATTGGCTCATGTGGACTCGAACATAATAGGAGGGATATACTGAAATAATCGGCATTGGCCTCTGAGATTCACAAGCTCTTAATCAATTGTTGCATTGGTGTCTGGTATGATGCACGTCTTGCATTCTTGAATAAATATCACAGATCCAAGATGTAAAATATTTGTGCTAATTTATTAGTTTACCAGCGTGCTTTTCTGAACTCTTTATCGTGAAATTTAATAGAACTTCTCATTTACAGAACTCAAAATACAAAAAACGTAGCTTGGAATATGAGAATAGCAAATTCATCAAAAAATCTTGCAAGTATATCCTATATTGTATCAACTTCAGCAAAAAGAAGTTATCAACATAATGCACAAAGTAATTAACAGTTAATCAATTTACGTTCTTTATTTCTCATCGGAAATACGTCTTGTTTCTCAATAAGTACAGTGTATAATTTCCTGGATAAAAATTTCAGCCACAAATAACTTGAAAACTTTTTCTGACGTGGCAGCAAAATGATTTTGTACCAAATCGTGTACTTTGGATAATATTATGTGGTTCAATGTTTTTCTCAGCTGGTGGTCGTATTCACCACTCCAGACTACACCACACACTTTGTACTCTACTATTTAAATCAGCGCCGCTTTCGGATCAACAGTGCAATGCCCTCGTTTTCTACCCCTTGGATTGTCACTACACAACAATTTCAATTCCACTTTGGAAGGAGGAAATAGTTTCATCAAACAGAACAAACTCCCAAACTGTCCTGCAGTATCATTTATTTGTAATTGTCTCCCAATACAGAAATCATATGTATATACATCTAACTAGTGAATACATAACACATTATTGACTAATTATTGATAAACATAGTTGAATGCGATGGTTATCTAATCGTAGCTCAATTACTGAATCCCTGTACACTACAAACAAAATGATATAATACGATGCACGATGCAATGATTCAATTTTCAGCTTACACAAAAATGCGGAAATTTCCACGTCAAATTGTCTGACCTCACATATCAGCAATATCAAATTTAGACATGTTGGTACAAATTATTTATTTGCGGGACTTGTAGGCTCAGCTCTATCAAATGTAGGATGGTGATGATGGGTAATTATTTTCCAATTTCTTTGAAAAAAAATAAAAACAAAATTTGATCTCGGAATTATTCAAAAATACGACTTTCAATTGCTTAGGGTATCGAAAATTAAAATTTATGACATTGTTATCACTTTTGACACGTTGCCATTAGCGACGTATAAGAAGTGATACACTTAATACTAATATATGATGCTTCCTCATATCTTGATTGCTCTTTATTTTCAATATAGTTTTTTGCATATAGAGTAATTCGACTTTCTCAAGCTACGCCAAAAAAACAGTCCTATTATATTTACCGGAAACATTCCCATCTTCGCATTATTCTCTCGTACTGTTGCCTCGACTTCGAATATAATAGATTATGAACAGCTCTTGAAGCTGCCTCCTCAATTACAGCTGGTATTAAATCATTTCCTTAATTATCCATTTCATTAAAAATTTATGTCAAACTGTGTAAATAACAACAAGACATTGGCTACTATCAGGGAGTGCGTGGTTGCAGTATAAATGCAGTATAGATGACAGTTCATCTGATATGTCATGTTTGTATGAATTTCTACTATCTTTGCATTATTATCACTATCAATAGTGTTTGAATAAAAAATAATGTACGGATGATTTTATATTGTTCCAAAGAATGCGCTACTTCGCTGCGCCTCGTGTCCCTTGTCGCAAAAACGAATGACACTTCTAAGACATATCATAAATAACTATTTCAGACTATAATAAAACTTTAGAATAAATTCATTAAAACGGAACATTGTCCTTGTAAGTTATATTTATTAATTCATTTTTGACTATGGTGATTGTTAAGACTCATATTATTTATTCCTCTGTAATAGGCATACCTAATTTGTGAAATATTTGTGTTGACAATTGTTTCTGTTATATTCATGTAGATTATTGAAATTCAGTTCGATTGTTCAAAAAAATTTCTATGACATGTTTGAACCTTGGAACTGTGACATCGTCCTCATGTGTTATATAATTTTTTTTTCCTCTCTATTATAATTGTCAAGACTAATATCGTTGATTCCACTGTTTGAGGTTTCCACGTGGTTTTTCCTTAGACTTTAGGTAAATGCCAGAGGAATTTTGTAATTTTGCACTTAATGTGGAACTCAAGTTTTCACATCTAGTAATCTGTTTATTTCCAATTCTTCATTTGTAATTATCTAGATACCTGCCTTGTTTATTTCTGGATAACTTTTTCTGAAGCAGACTTTTGGATAGAAAGTCGAAACGTCAAAATGAAAATAAATATTCAATCCAAACAATCTATTTATTAAATTCATTATATTGACACAAGTTATAAGAAACCAAATTTCACCCCGAACTTGATTAGCTCACGGGCCAAGCGAAAATTAAAGCACATCTCTACAGAAAGGCAACAGATTGATAAAATACTAAGCATGCCATCTAAAGTTTAAAAGTTACATAGATGTGCCATAGAGAAATTGAGTTCATGATATCTTACCATGCACGTTAGATATTAATTGTGATGAAAATTTGTGGTGATAGTTATACTGGACAATATTGACATTGATAGTGGCATCGGTAATACGACCTTATCATAAATAAACTTTTGATTACAGATCTTTTTAAATCCAAATCAGGTTGTTATGGTTATGGTACAGATGTAATACTGGACCGGTTCTTAAGTTCGAAGGTAGAATTTTGTATCTTTGCATTATCATCATTCCAGTATAATGTAGGCATTCTTGTCGCTCTCGCTAGCCTTTGAGGCAACCAATGAAATTTGATCGATCCCAACAGTAATCAGTATTCGAATATAATCCATTGTGAAGAACCTTATCAAATATTACAATAAAATTTCTTCATAGGATTTTTTCATAGTTTTCATATAGAAATTTTTCAAATGAAAGCCTACATACAGAGAAAATCTATTTTGTCATTTAAGGGAAAATTTGTCAATGCGTCCTTTCAGGTAATCTAGCTGGTGCGAATTTTTAATACTCTCAACTAATATATCGATGAACTTTTTAACAATCATGGATTAAAATTTCAATCATTCACATCAATTACCCACAGGAAATGATGATGATGATGAGATTTGAATAAATCTAATATGGAATGGATGGTAAATTGAACCAATTAAAATGTATGAATTAATTAGAATCAAATTCTAAAAAATCGACAATCAAATTAATTGAAATTGTAATTATATGTATTTTCTGAATAATTGCACTAATTTGATCATATTCCAGTTGAACACATTATTCTTATTCAACATAATTCGAATTCTGGTAGTCAAGCTGAAGCAGACCCATACAAGTGAATTGGAACAAGTAAGGTAAGATTATCTTCTTTTAGTAATAAGTTGTCAATGTGACATTAGATTATCATGAAGAGAAAAAAAAATGTTCGAATAATTTCAAAGATTGATTATTTTTACGACTTGCAGTCTGAATCTGAAAGTGAATCCTTCAAGTTATTTGAGGCAGTACTTAACTTAATGACAATCTCAGTCAGAGTTGATCTGAAACAATACGATACAAATTATGTATTATTTTTATAGTGGTGTCGGAAACGAAGCAATGGAGTATCTTTCCGACGCCACTCTACAACATAGAATTAAGCACAGCATTAAAGGTTAAATACTTCGAAGTTTCTACACTTGCTGCGCCATGCCATTGCAGATGTTATTTTGGTTGATCCGGGAGAGGGATAGCTATGTATGTGTTTCTTTTTTGAAGGGCTATTTTGTCAGCACGTTGATAGATGTGACATGTATCAAAACGAAAATGCAGTTTGTTGAAAAGCTCCAAACTAAAAACAATAATGTTAATTATTAGAACAATTCATTATGTACCTATACAACAACAGCTTTGGTAAGAAGTTGTAAAAGTAATGAACTTGAATACAAACTTGATAGAAATAAAAGACTGTGATAACTTCTTGTTCAATCGATATCAATTTGATGACCTTGTGGCGGAATAAGATAGAACTAGGAATAAAGAAATTGAATGGGAGAAGTACATATGACATGTTCTCATCCATTTCAATAAATTAGGAATGAACTCAGTGCTCTGATTTTTAAGCACTTTCAGAATGATCTGGAAGCTATCATTATTTCTTATACAAGTTTCACTTCTTCAAATGTTTAGTTCTCCATTTCTAAGTGCTAATATTGATATCTAGTCAAATATGGAAGCTACAATTTCAGTTGAATAAGACAAGTTTTGACTCCATTTCTCTCACTGGATATATGATAGTTGTGAAAAACTGATTTCCGTCAATTTCTATCATCCCGAATGAACTCGAAACTATTGAGGCCCGTTTGTTCAATCCAAACATATCTACAGTTGAGTTGAGTTCAGTTTATTTACTTCATTAATAATCATTTGAGCAGTTGTAACTATAATAAATAAACATCCAATTAGTGAATGAATAAAATGAATAAAATAAATTCAAATACTGGTGGTCTCAATTTACTGGAAGAAGAAGAAATCATTGGTAGTATCAATCTACTAAAGCAGCAGTCAGCAACCGATGGTTCACGATTCACGAACCAATAATGGAAGTACTTCAAGTATAAGTAGGGGTGACCTAGGAGAGCTGTGACAGAGGAGAGCTGTGACATAGTCGATGGCCGTATGTGAGGTAACAATAACACGCGTTTGTTGTTTCTGAGACGCGCTATTTGACGCAACGCAACACGCTTCAGCGGTTCACATTGAGCGATTTGGAATAAATAAAATTATGAATTAAACAGAAGAAAACAGCTAATTTACAAAAGTGAATATACGCTTCACCAAAAGATTACAGAAAAATATATTGTTGGAAATCATAACCTCAAAATGAACGAACAGGAACAACAACAACTGTTGAGCTCAATTTTGTTGAAAGTCAACAAACTAGATAAACTAGGGCAAATGCACGAAGATATCAAAGAAACTAAAACAGAGATTGAAACATTGAAGAACACGTGTGATGCTAACCAACAAGAATACAGTGAACTGAGCAAACTCATACAAACCCAAAATAGAATAACTTAAGATCTACAAAAACAAAATAAAAAGCGAAATATTATTGTTTACGGTATTCCCGAAACCAAAAACTATTATGAAGACCTAGAAGATCTTGCCATAAATGTAATAAGCCAAATTGCTCAGACAGCTTCCAACAAGGATATTGAATATTTTAGAAGGTTGGGCAGAGTAGGTAATGACAATTCAAAATTCTGCTAAGTCTTCACGTTTTAGGCTCTACTTAATTCAAAAAGCATGTTTTTCAAAAAGTCAGACCGTCTGTCTGAGAACACAATAACTTGTGAACGCGTACGAATTTTTTAATGGGATTCTACATTTATGATTATTATCAAGAAACTGAGTTTGTGTTCGTGAATGAGCCTGTTTCAATAAGTAGTATCAAAACTTGATCGATCAAATTTTTGAGATTTTCGCATTCATTTTATGAAGGGTAGCATTCATCAATTTATCATAAAACATGACATAACTGAAATTGATCCTTCGATAATTTTGCAGAGCATCCACTTGAAGCATTTTCAAAATTATTAATGGTTGATTTTTATTATTTGAATATGAATTATTATATACCTCATTATAGTTATGTCACATGCAAATGTTCATCAATTGATTTTTCAAAACAAGCAATTTGGTTTTATCGTGTTTGGTATTAAGTCAAAGCTCTTGCGTGAATTACTCTAGAAGTTACAAATGATGTCTAGTTTCGTATCAGTTTAAAACTCTTGGGAAATGAGCTTGGTAAAAATATAAAATTAATATTCAGTGAAATTCTGTTACCCTCTTCAAATTACACCTTCAGAGATCAAATTCTAAAAATGTATGTCCCAATGGATTGAAGATCCCGGATATCCAGAAAAGAATTCTTCATTTTCAAAAATAGTTATTCCATGTGAGGACTAGAATATAATCGCCTTCTATCACATATTGTTCATCATCAGACCAAAGTAGAAAGCAATATCATATATATATATATATATATATATATATATATATATATATATATATATATATATATATATATATATATATATATATATATATATATATATAGATATATATATATATATATATATATATATATATAATATATATATATATATATATATATATATATATATATATATATATACGTATATATAAATGTTTCATTCTCAAAATGCAAATTTGAAAGTGGATAGTTCAAATATTCAGCTGGCATTAAAGAATATTGTCCCCAATCATTCTCATGAGATAGTTATATCATTGAAGATTACATCTGGCTGATATTATCCTAACCATATGAGGACCATACAAATAAATTATTTCATAATATCATGGATAATCCATCAAATCTTCAATATATGATGCTCTATTTGACTAAAATAGAAATAGCAAATCTATTTCCAAAGCTTTGGAAGAAATTGCTGTGACCAGGTATTACACATAATATAAATAATTCATTCATTGGATATATGTTTTTCTTATCATCTGGAATCAAGAACTCAGATGATATTGGGTAACACTGACAGATAATCTCCAAGAGATATATAGCGTGAAATAAGGTGAAACACACGAGGATGAATGGAATATTGCCAAGTAAAATTTTATAATCTTGTTATTAAACAACGGTGCCAGACTGATAAGTAGTTTCTACAAACGTAGAAGAATTTCACAACTTTGATTTGAGCATAATTTGGTTAAACAGATATGGATAATTTGACAAAAATTATCTTTGTAAAGATAAAGTCAATTCTCGTGATCGCGTAGCAGTAAAACGTTACGAGATATTGTACAATCGAATCCAATTCCAGTTATTCCAGAGCTTCATGGAAATAAGAGCTTTCTCTTAATACCCTGTATATGATAAGGTTTTCATAAAACTTCAAAACCTAAAAAATTAATATTACTTGTTCTTTGTGTCTATTATTATTGGAGCTTTCGCTTGATTTCGAGATCATTACATTTGCTCCATCCTCTGTTTATTTCAATTTTAAGAAAATTACTTACATCTCTCACATGGATCTGATCAAAGGAAAATGGAATATTATTTAAACTTCTCACACTTCATCAAAAAAATAATTCAAACTCTATTTACGAAGTTCAGATGTATTCACAGTGCATTATGGTATCCCGGTTTTCTATTTCACAATAGTTCAAATATTAAGGTCAGTAAGTACAGTTTACGTACCATCTCGAATAGAGGGCCGGTGAACATATAACTATATATATAAAATAACTATTTTGCACGATTGGGCGTCTTCATGTGTTCTCCTACCCTCTATTCGAGGTGGTATGCTGATTTTACCATGCAAGCTGTAGTTACTATGGTTATACAGACTTATTGCCCATGGGCAAAAGCGGTATGTAAAAATTGTGGAGTTTCACAGATTATTTCACTCATGTCAATTATTCTGACAAATTCTGCATAGCAACAATGACATTTATAGTAAGAAATTGCTTGCAACGGGAATTTACCGCGGTAAAACCCCGTTGGCAAGCGATTTTTCGCGATAAATTGCCTTTGCCATGGAGAAACAATACACAGTTTCAATAGAAACAAACAATTGGTATTCGGAAGTGTCAAGATTTTATTGTTTTGGAAATGCATTTTTTGAGGAAAGTAATGAAACTGGAAACAAGAAGTCTGTAAATAAAAAAAAATGTCAAGATATAATATGAGGACAATTTAGTGTATTTTGCAATAAAAAAGGTTAGTAGTTGCAACCAACATCATTTTATAAGTACTTATTATAGCAATTTCATTCGGGATATATTCTCCACAAATACCACTCGCGACTTTAATTTTATCATAAATTTTTCTTCTAAACTTTTTTACCTTCAAGCAACATCCTTCGAGTCATCTGCTCAGATTGAACCCTCGAGCTACGCTTTCGTGATTTAATCGGTCAGATGACTCTCACGATGTTGCTAGGTAAACAATGTTTCCAAGAATAATTTATTGATAAAATTACAGTCTCTTGTGATATTATATATGAAAATATTCATTTATTTATCTTCATCTGTAACAGAATATTCACTATAAAATGTTGAACTTGACAGCTGCTTGCAAATAAACAATCACTGGTAGTAACTCAATTTGAAAAAGAAAGTTTGGATCAGTATTTTGGGTAGATCTTCCAATCGTGCAAAAAGTTCTGTGAGTATCACGGTCAATAAGTACAGTACCCATTTCGCATAATATTTGGATACCTCGCCAAGGCTTGGCCTCCAAATTTATATTCTCAATCGTGCTCTTCATTTTTATCTCCGGGTGGACTTGAATGATAAATCTAGAAAGAGCTTCTTTCACGATATATGGCATCAAATAAATTTGATTACTAACAGTAATAAGGTTTAGTTTCTAACTACAGTAATCAATTCACCTTCATGAACATTAATTTTGGAAACATGGATAACCCCACGATAGTACTTACGTTAGAAAAAATCACGATAGTAATTGAGGGCTGTTGCACGAGAGGCATGATTGGAAATACGAGTGGAGCAAGTCTAATGAGTCGTAAGCTCATTGGAGATTTCTTTCAGATGTGTCTTACAATGTTTTATCTTAGATCGACCGGATTTTCGTGAAAAAGTCATTTATATATAAATACTATTTGTTTTGTACCTAAATGTTACTTCGACGGCTATTATTAAGAACTGAGAAAACGATATCAGGATGTTAATTGTTTCCATTGGAGTTGAGATGAATGATCCTGAAATTTTGAGGTGAAATATTTAATTCAAAATTTTTAGAAGCAATTCTATTGCTATGGATATTTTGAATACTGATAAATAGATCTGATGAACTCTCCAATCAAAATCGTATATTGAAAGTACACAATAAAACTTTTCATATGATCTTAGATGAACTATGTTCAATGCACTCCTTATGCATTTCAGAATCCATACTTCTAATCATCATCGTTTTATCTTCATCATTCCTCAATTTTCAAGTGTATTTGGTCGATTTCCATCATTAAAACGGCATTCTACTCGCTCCAAACTTCAATTCATTCGTATTAATTTTCTTCGGAAGTGTGTTGAAAGAGATCCTCAAGTTTTTGATTGCATTATTGTGTACCTGAGGACTATAATCAAGATTTAATCCGAGAACTATCAATATTGGAAGTTCCTTGTGAAAAACCTTGAGTGATCAAGTGATTTTGAATTATTTATTGACAGTTTTACATGAATTCGACGTTTCAGGATCCAAGCACACTCATTATCAACAAAGGTGCTTAAAATTGAAATAAAGTTAATACAGCGGAAGTCAGTTCACAAAATCAGTTGAAGTATGTTAAATCAATCTTTGTAGCTTTCAGGATTGTAAAATCAAAAAATGAGCTTGAGTTAAAAGCTAGCGGAGAAGAAAACACTGAATTTTCATTTCAGGCGCCTTTGCTGATGATGTAAAATTATCAATAAACAATTCAGTAAACACTGGATCATTAAAGACTCATTCACAACGAAATTTCTATAACAACAGGATCATCCATAAAGTTTTATCGAGAACTGTGCTACATGGATAAGGATTATGTGTTAAAGAGTATAGTCAGTAAGGATTATTATGAAAAAAATATAGTTAATCACTTAACTCTTGGTAAAGAGAGTAATACAATCTAATCAAATTTATGTCTGGTACATCCTAGTTACATATTTATTTTTGGATTAAACCACATATACATACATTATATTGGGTACTAGGTCTATGAGCCCGCACCATTCATTGATATCGTTTGCCATTTGCAATCAGTATTTGAAGTAGGATATAATGTGTAATAAATTAATATTATTTCCGTACGTCAAATTCAATTCTTGTCATACTCATAAAACTTTGAAATAGTTTCACCATTTTGTATTAGAATGTTTTTATGTTCTTGAATCATTCTTAATTTTGATTTTATTCTATTTATAGGACAGCTGTCAGAGCAACACTTTTTCTTCTCCCATTGATGGGCATCACTAACATCTTGGTGATGACAGATAGTCACGTAGATGGAGAAGTGTGGGAATTTGCGCTTTGGTCTTATGTAACTCATTTTTTGACGTCATTTCAAGGGTTTTTTATCGCACTTCTCTACTGTTTCCTGAATGGCGAGGTAAGATGTGTCACTTGTTTATTGTTGTTGTTTGACTTATTCAAACATAACGAACAGAAGCATAAGCACTCAATCAAAAAGAAATAAAGTCAAACATTTCTTCCTGTTTTCTCGAGATAATATTTATAGTTTCAAATTATCTACCTCATATTGTTTTTATTATAACGCAATACAAGTAAGTGCCATCTGTATTTTGGATATAATATATTGAAATGCATCTTGGGAAAAGTTAAGCACTCATTTCTCTTGATTATGATGTTGTACATAAAGTAGGTATCGAGATACATGAATTTAGTGAGACTGAGAAGTTTAATTGATCTTTCTACTCTATCACTTCGGTCCTATCTGGACCATTCTTAAGAGTAAAAGAATGTTTGTGTTCAAGACAGCATATGTTTAATGATAATATAAAAACAATTCGAGTTTATTTTGTTGGAAGTTTAAAAAAGTCTTTGAGTCAAAAAATATATAAAAATTCGCAACGAGCGGAAATGGAAATGACAGTCAATTGCTGCGAATTGTAATATATTTTTCTACTTCAAAAACTTCTGAGTTTTCATCAAAATAAGCTCAACATGTTTTTGTAACATCATTCAGCATTTGCTGAATGAATATGTTTTATTGAGTATAACTCATTATATTTTCATATATTTCTGTTGTCGCCACAGCTCTCTTATTTATTATATATTTTTTCCACTCAACAAAGCCAGAACTTTGTTGATGAAACATATATTCCATTATTTTTCGTCAAATATACATAGCTTATACTCAATAGAACATATCCATTCAAAAATGAGTTCTGAAGAGTTTTTTCTTCCACTGATATGCTGTATAATTTCAATCGAAAAATTATTTTTACTACTGAAGATGATTTAGGATAGATCAAAACTGTAGAGTAGAGAAAAAAATCAAGCTCTTGACGGATTTCCTACTTTTTAAAACCTCCAGTCAACGTACCAATCAGTAACAACAACCATTTTCGTGAAGATAAAAGTTAGAAAACCACAATATATTTCGTCGCGTAAATTGTTTCAAATAGAATGAATACAGCAGAAATTATTGAACTAGTAAATCATGTGGAATTTCTCAAGTTTAGAATCCTGTATGCTCAGCAGAGAAATTATAAGCTGAACGTCGAATCCATGACAATATTTAGTGGTTTCAAGCTCAGCGAAAAATATCGTCTTCTTATCAATTAATTGCTCATAGAAATAGAAGGCGCTGAATGTTCTTGGAGGTATAGTCCACTACTTTAGGAATCTCTTTCTACTTTAAAGCCAGGAAAGAGCTTGAGGAATAAATAAATAAGAATGCGAAATCTCACTATGTAAGAGTATATTTAACAATAATCCAGTAGGTGAATGAATCAAGAATATCAAAAACCTAAATTGAAATTGCATGAACTACTTATATGAACTCAAATATTTCAGATTAACACATAAAAATAGTTATTTTTCTCACTGCCAGAATTATTCGATATTTCGATTGAACTATTATTGCTCTAGGACAATTCATCATCATTTTCCAAATTGATTAGTTCATTCAACTTTGTTAGCTCTTGTCGCTCAAAATTATAAGTATTTCTCGATGATTAAGAATATTCGGTAAGCAAATTTTCTACTGCTTCAATTTGATAATATATTCGTTAACATCCAATGGAATACAACTTCATGCTGTACAATTAGGCCATTAATTAGGCTCAGGCACAGTAGCATAAGCATTGTAAAATTCAATCACATTGTCAAATATTTGAATACGTGCTTCTTATCACACTTATCAACATTTTAGAGCACATAATGATGTTTTCATACATGATTTTATGATGAAAACAATATTTTTTTTATTTGGATGTTACATACAAATAAATTATTCTTGAAATCTAGTTTGAGTTAACAACATGTTGACTATAGTTCAATTCAGTTAAGAACGGTCTAAGGAATCTTATGGGACTACGATTTAAGCCCTCTAATTGGCAGAGATGCGAACATGAATCATGGACAACAAATACAGGATTCAATACAAACTTGATGAAAATAAATTCGAGAAATAAGAGGAACAAATATATTCATATAGAGGGTGTAACAAAAATAAGTACATATATTTTAACCAAAAATAGACTGCGACTAGTATAACAATTTTTTTTGTAACTTTTTTCCGCATTTACTTTATTTTTAGCATTATCTTCCTATTATTGATTCAAGTGCATAATTATTGAATCCAGTAACTGTGACAATGGAATAATTGAAGTTCAAGTCCGTGAAAATATCTATCTCTTCTGTGTATGTCTTCCCAGGCAGTTTAGGATTAGCCCAGCGAATTTATTTGGAATGAACTCCGAATTGTAATTTTTAGCGCATTTTTCCGCAAAAAGCGCTATTATATTCACTTTGACTGTCTGGCTGGCTGGCTGGCTGGCGTGACGCTAAGTTCTCAGCAACTATACTATTTACAGACTTGAAACTGGTACTAAATAAAAGCTACTGTTTCGTAGGTTTGCACAAATTGCTTTAATTCAAGCTCAGTGATTGTGGAAGATCAAATTATTCAATTACTTGTTTCAAGTAGAACAATGCCCATGGATATATATGACATTAGGGATATGGCAATTAAAATTTATTAGAGTAGATAAAAATTTAGTTACAACTTTAGCCGGGGGTGTCACTATTATCATGTACAGTTGTCAAATCTGTCCGAAATTCATTCCATGATTTGTTTGACGCAAATTTGAAGCTTATTAGAATGAATCACTATTATTGGTTGAAAATTTGTTTCATTTTTGTGTATTTTTTTATATAGCTTTGATAAAGAGCAAATTTTAATTTTAAGGTACAGCACTTGACCTCCTGTCAGTCAATAACTAAACAATGAAGAATAAAAGGTATTTTTGAGTTTGTATATGCATAAATAATGTACCTATCAAACTGTCAACTTGAAACTAGTACTAAATGGAAGCTGCTGTTTCGTAAGTTTGCCAAAACTGCTTGATTTCAAGCTCAGTAATTGTGAGAGATGGTAATTTGCGAAATCTCTGAGGTAACAAGCATTCATGAGCTGTCAAAAATGCGCTTTCATCATCTAGATGATTCTTCCATTTTTTATTGAAAATTTGATTATTTTAGTTATGTTGATCTATACCATGTCAAAATCTTACAAACTCTCACATATAATTCATCTAAAACAGCAAATGTATTGAATTAAATAATTCAATTCATAAAAAATGTAGTACGTCTTTTTCTTATACTTATCACAAACTTCACATTCTGGTCGTTCCAATAAATGGCCGTATTCTGTAACACAATCATTTACTTATTATCGATCGATAAGATTCTTGACAAATGAAAACTATCGAATATTCAGAATTTTTGTCAGTGCTATCTACGTTCATTGGCTGAAACAGATAATGATCGATAAAAATTTATCAATTGAGTTACAGAATAGCTCCAAATGTGTGCTCGAATTAATCTGCTGAAAAAATGATACGTACATAATAGTGCATCTAATATTTCAGAAAAAGTTTAAAATCACTCACCAAATTTGATTCAAAGGTAAATGTTTTCTGTTCTTCAAGAATAGAGGCTTAGAACTGTAACAATATTTTTAATTGAACTAATTACTGAATTCATTATTTTAGAATTGAATTCTAACTAATACTCCACCATTTTCTTCAGATAAATCGCTCAGGAATTCTCTCTTAATGTTGGAAGACTACTTTTTAATCACTCATAGATGGCAGCATAGACTTTAACTGTATTCAGACTGTTCAAAACTCAAATCAGCTGATCTTTGTGAGAGTGCCAGAGAAAGTGCAATAAACTTGTGCACACAATATATTTTTCAAGAAATGAGAAAATATGTGAAAACTCTGAAAAAATGATTCTACTTGACAATAAGATATAGATATGAGTAATATGTCAAATATATTTGAAAGATAAATCAAGGCTACCTCACAAGTTACAACAAATGCAAAAATAGAATCACGGAAATATGTGAAGTTAAATGTATTGCCAAAATACAAATATTCTTCTAGTCTCAAAGAAGTATTTGACATGACTACGATGATTCTAAGTCACAAAATATTCATTTTGATCGAAATCTGTCATTCTTCCAACAAATAAGAAACATACATTTTGAACCACAGGCGCACTGTGAAATTTTTTACAAAACTTCAATCAGTTAATTAATTTGTACTTGTTATACTTTACGAGTTCTATTACTGGTTGAAATTGATGTTTCTTTCTCTGTTACACTCTATATTACCTGGATAAATACAAATTCAAGTCTTCGAACTGCAAAAATCTATTTATGATAATTCATGAACGACTAACAAATGACAGATAGACAAGTGCGTTTTATTCACTAATGTGAAGTTAGTTTGCATTTCAGGTAATCACAAGGCTTAAATCTTAGTTCCATAAGAGCCCTTGTACCGTTATCAACTGAAATGTACCATAAACAATGTGCTTACAATGCTTTGCATGTAACTGGACTTTATTTTAATAAATGCACATGACATTTGACATCTTATTTGCTCAGCCTTCGAAAATCAGGATAATCTTGATCTATTCATCCAATTTGGCACATCTTGAATATGAGCTTAGATTTCAAATATCTTCCACTTTGATCTATCGACGGCAGGTAGGTTGTCAATTGAATCTTTCTCCACATTCTTGACTAATGGATTATTCTTCATGAATATGATTATCTATTCTTATTATGAAACTGTAGAACTGCGACAATAGAACTTTGTGGGTGAATTAATCTATCTGAAATCTGATCTTTAATGTCACAGGTCCGTCTAACAATGAAGAACAATTTTTTGAACGACATGTCAGTTCGATATCGCAGTTGTCAGGCCACAATGGCGGTTCGTAGAAGATCCGTATCAGGGATTACTCTCGAAACAGAAGCTTGACCAAGGACTTGACCACGGTAAGCTGTTTTACAAACTTTCTTTAAAGGCTTTGCCGATGGTAATTATTGAAAATCGTTATCTGTAATCCTTTCATTGTTTAAAAGATAGAATATTGATGAAGAAGAGGGTTTCTGAGCATAGAAATTTGTTCACATAAACGACGCTCAAGAAGAGATTCTAGGACCGAAAGTCTCGCGATTGGATAATCAGAGAACTTTTGAGAATTATATTATATCACTAGAAATCACTTCTAAAATACCTACTTTATTATTTCCTGCTGCTTTTACTTGTCCCCATGTATTTGAATAACCTCGTGTAACATTTTCGAATGTTTCAAACTGATAGAAGCGTAAGAAATCATGAAGCTGACTAATCGTTTATATTTTTTACTGAAATGGTCACAAATGCCAACTTAGATACTAATTACCATGAATTATCGGTGGTAATACTACGAGTGCTTGAAAATTACTGATAATTATCATGAATTCTTATTGTTTATAATGCCACGAGGATGAGGAGACTGTGTAATTTCTACAACAAGCTTGAATAAAAATGATCTGGTTGATTCTTGAGCAAGAATGGTATTTGAACAAAATAATTCTTGAATGTTCAATTTCAATTCAAATACTCGAAATAAATTGGAATTGCTACTGTTTCTGACGTTTCTAATCCACAGTATGAACAAAACAGGTTTTATTCGTTTATAAAAACGACTTTTGATCTTAAATCCTGTATATTTATTTGAAACTTTGACATTTTGATCTTTCGACCAAGGATCTTCTTCATTGCTTCCTGAAGAAGATCCTTGGTCAAAGAATCGATACGTCAAAGTTTGAAATAAATATACAGAATTCAAAATCAATAGTTGTTTTTATTCAATAAAATTCTGAAGAATGTATAGATTATCTATTTGTTCATGTTCTCAAAATAGCTAGTAGATGGAGATATCACGTTGTTTTCCGCTGTAATTTTTTGATAATTTCACTTCGCTTATAGGAGAATTTGTACATGAATGGAATATTCAAATAACTATCACATTTAGAAAAAAAATATAGTAACAATGCTCTCCAGTTACGGTTCGTTGCTCTCGGCAAACATACTATCTCGTTCTAGGTATGGCCACAACTTGTCACTATGAACGACCTTTATTCTTTCATTCCTGCCCATTCTTTGACTTCGTATGGTCTTCTCCAGGTCCTCTTCAACTTGAGACACCTTCCTTTTCTTCTCTTTTGGTTGCATAGCTACATCAAATCGCCTTATTGAAGATCGGAGATCGTTAGCTTGCAGATCATATCGACCCTACATTCTTTCACTGGCAGCTCTATCTTCTCCCGTATAGAATCATGAACGCTCCACAAGACGTCTCGAAGATAGTTACGTGCGTTGTTATAGATATGGCCACAACCTGTCACAATAGAAGATCTTCAGTCTTTTGTTCCTGCCCATTTGAGTCCGTTGTCCAAGCATTCTCTGACTTTGTATGATCTTTCCCAGTTTCTCTTTAACTTCAGACACTCTCCTTCTCTTCTCTTTTGGTTGTAGAGCCATACCAAATCGTCTTATTAAGATCAGGGACCGTCAGCTCGCAGATCATATCGGCCCTTCATCCTTTTACTGGCAGCTCGTATATTCTCCCGTATAGAATCGTGGACGCTTCACAAGACATCTTGAAGATGGCAAACCCATTTCGGCAATTATTGCCAGTTGTCTTTACGTGGATGTCTACCGGTGATCGCAGCTGTGGACCCATCATCAACTTGGCTGGAGTGAACTAGATTCTAGATTGATTCATTGACTGCCGACCTGTACGCTAGTAGGCACAGGTGAATATTCCTATTTCAATCATCTCAGTGTTTTTTTAAGAATTTTGTCACATAATCTGGGATAGTTCTATTCAGATACTTAACCATGTGATCAGACTGTGGGAGTGAGGGTAGTGCTGCAGTCTTTGCTGATGCTCAAAATCTTCATTACACATTCGAAAACTTTAGATCTGAAATATCAGCCTTGATCGGAATGCAACTTTCACGACATTAAATCGTAGGATGATTGGCGATATGCATTCCCGCAAATCTAATTTTTTGTGTCCGAATCAACTCAGTTTCCGAGTCCTAGTCGACTGCGCCAATTATATAATATGATACACCCTTATTTCTTCATCTCCTTCATCCCACTCTAACTGATGTTTTTCAATCTAATGGAATAGATTATTATTGTTTATAAATGAGGAACTCGGATACATGATCCATAACTTGTACGGTTCTGTAGCTGCTCATGTAGCAGTTTGATCATGTACACCTCTCCGTATCACAGTTTTAATTCAGATGTCAGCTTCTCAAAGTACAGGCTTTATTACTTAAACAGGCCTAAAAGAACACCTTACGTTATCTTGCTGAACATTCCAGCCATAACAACGCCATTGTTTTTAGAAACTATATCAAATTAAACGAAATACTCACTCAAGGGTTTGTCATCATGCGGTGTTGCTTTCAGAAAAGAATTAGCAACAAGCTCTTCAGATTTAGATACTGGAACACTTTTTATCCAGAGGGCAACACCGTCACCACAAGGTCATGTTGTTTTTCGATGACAATTCAGTCTGTTTTCGTTACAATATCATGTTCAACTTGCTTGATTTGATGCTCCACCTCAATGAGTTCTCCATCAAATTTCTCTCCTTCCTGTCACAGTTTCAATCTGCTCCGAAATCTTTTCCAGCTCTGTAGTCATTCCTTCTGTGGATTCTTTTACTACTTTTATCTCTTCTGCTATGGCCTCTTCTACTAATGCAGTCATTCTCTACCCAACTAATTCAATCTATTCGGCTGAAGATTTATTTCAACTTCAATACTCCCAGCTACTGTCACTTTCATAAATTCCGTGGATTCAATAATTTTCTCTCTCACGGTCTGCATCTGCTACGCTATAATCGCTTCGTTAGCTTGCTTCTGTTTTGCTATGGTTGCTTTCTGACCGACTGTAGCCGCTTTCTGATCAGCTGCCGTCGTCTTCACAAGTTCATCGCACTGGTAGCCACGCTTTTTGTCGTGGTAATTCACAACAGTCTCAAGGTTCCAACAAATTTTTTTAACACTGCAACAAAATTCACTTTTTAACGTCTAGATTTAAAATTATCTCCATTTAATTCGTCGGGATCACATTCCTGACACCAAATTATCACAAATTCTATAATGAATTAGCGAATTTATGCAGGTTATAGTACACATTACTTTATAATTCGTTGCATAATGTGATAATTGTTAGCTGTCACTTTCCGAATCACAGCTTCATTATAACTTCTGCCTTCTACTTGTCACGTTGTCTATATACCCTCATTTTACTATATCCTGATATTATAAGCTGATCAGAGCGTCAGAAATCATGGAACGGACCGATTGTATATACAGGATGTATCAGGACTAATGTAAAAAAAGATAATAGCATATTCCTGACATCATTTTGAGTGAGAAATGTTATATGAGCATAGGTACTATTCCTTTTGGTTATCAAAATAAAAAAGATCAAAATTCCATGAATAGCAGCAAATTTGGGATCAAAGTGGAGTGAGGAACAAGCGATAAATTCAATTTATTTATTTTATCATAGAAAATGTTCAAAGTGTGCACTTTGAACTCGGATGCAAGTTTGACATCGACGAATCATAGAAATATGAACTAAATTGTTTTTGGGTTGTTACGAATGCCAGCTGAGGCGTTTATCATTCTTTCTGGTCAAGGCGGGTCTCTGCGTAAAAGGCGATAATTGTCACTTTTCAAATCGTTATACAGCTTTCATTTATCATTGGAATGGCAAATGTTATATATTATTTCGAAGATTAGGGGCTAACAATTGTACGTATCGAAATTTGATAATCTTTTCTAGTTCCAGAGTGAAACGCCCCTAAGCATAGTACAAATATTGATTTCAAGGCTTTTCAAATCGTTTTAACTCAAACATGATTTGACTTACACTTATGAAAATCAACTATATGAGAGATATTACTGTTAGCTTCAAATTAGCGTATGAAATTTTCAAAAAATTATTCCAGTCTTCAGTAAAAAAATTGTGAAATTCACTAAAATAGGTACTTTTCAAAACTATTTTTCTTGTATGAAAATCAGATAATCAGTTCAAATACCTATATGTTGATTTACTTTCAACCTTTATCTCTTATTTTTCAGCTATATATTTGTCAAAAAACCCATGTATTCGGGGTAATTAGCAAAATAAAATTGTAAATATCATTTATTTTGCTGGCCCATAGATGGCGTTAGTGAAGTGATATATTTTCTGGAAGACTAGCCTTTGGCATAACTCCGCCTCCCAATTTGTTTCCATAGCAACGAATTTTTGAATGAACTGTTAGATACTCGAAAGTAAAAGCGGTATAAATGTGAATTTTGTTGGTTTTTGAGGGCTTTACCAGGATTTTTACTTTTCGTCACTCGATTGCCGATTGAAAGTGAAAGTGGTACATTTGTGGATTTTGTTGGTTTTTGATTTTTCTAAGTGTTGTGATATTTTCGAATATTAAATATTTAATACAGTATTAACAACGGTTTGCTTAAGCAAGACGAGAATTATAATGAGAAAATTAATTCCAAAAAGATGGTAACCATCTTCTTTATGAATATTCTCCGACGAAGTATGAAAAAAATATAATACCAAGAAACAAAAACATGTATTCTGCATAATATCTAGCCTCTGATGATTCTTGATTTCAAATACAAAAATATTCAAACAAAGAACTGATATGGCACGCCGTTTTGCTATTTAATAGCAAGAATTTATTTGAGTTAAATTTAAACTATACATTTATATTATCCTGCTAGATAATTCTAATTCATTGAGTTTTTATGATTGAATTAAAATTATGTACATAATGAAAATTCAGAAATATCTTGATCTTGCAAGATAATTTTAATGCATTGAATTTTTATGATTGAGTTAAAATTATGTACATAATGGAAATCAGGAATTTTTATTATCTTGCAAGATAATTTTAATTCATTGAATTTTTTGATTGAATTAAAATTATGTAGATAATGGAAATTCATAATTATTATCATCTTGCAGGATAATTTTAATGCATTGAATTTTTATGATTCAATTGAAATTATGTATATAATGGAAATCAGAAACTCTTATTATCTTGCAGGATAATTTTAATTTATTGAATTTTTTTTATTGAATTAAAATTATGTATATAATGGAAATTCATAATTATTATTATCTTGCAAGATAATTTTGATACATTAAATTCTTATGATTGAATTAAAATTATGTACACAATGATAATTCAGCATAGAGACTATCTAGCAAAATTATACGGAACCGTTGAATTCTTATGATTGAATTAAAATCATGTACATAATGAAAATTCAGAATTATTATTATCTTGCAAGAAATTTTGATGCATTGAATTTTTATGATTGAATTAAAATTATGTACATAATAGAAATTCAGTATTCTTATTATCTTACAGAATAATCTTAATTCATTGAATTTTCATAATTGAATTATAATAATGTACATAATGGAAATTTAAAATAATTATTTTCTTGCAAGATAATTTTAATACATTGAATTTTTATGATTGAATTGAAATTATGTACATAATGGGAATTCGGAATTCTCATTATCTTGCAGAATACTTTTGATTCATTGAATTTTCATGATTGAATTGAAATTATGTACATAATAAAAATTCAGAATTATTATCACCTTGCAAGGTAATTTCAACCAATTGAATTTTTACGATTGAATTAAAATTAGATCCATGATTTTGATTCAATTTATATTCAATCATTAAAATTCAATGGATTAATATTATCTTGCAAGATAATAATAATTCTGAGTTTCTATTATGTACATAATTTTAATTCAATCATAAAAATTCAACGGTTCTGTATAATTTTGCTACATAGTCTTCATGCTGAATTATCAATATGTACATAATTTTGATTCAACCATAGAAATTCAATGTATTAAGATTTTCTTGCAAGATAAAAATAATTCCGAATTGTCATTATGTACATAATTTTGATTCAATCAAAAAAATTCAGCGAATTAAAATTATTCTGCAAGATAATAAGAATACTGAATTTCTATTATGTACATAATTTTAATTCAATCATAAAAATTCAATGCAAGATAATAATGATTCTGAATTTTTATAATGTTCATAATTTCAATTCAGTCATAAAAATTCAACGGTTCCGTATAGTTTTTCTAGTTAGTCTCTATGCTGAATTATCAATATGTACATAATTTCAATTCAAACATAAAAATTCAATGTATTAAAATTATCTTGCAATATAAAATGATCTGAATTCTTATTATGTACATAGTTTTAATCCAATCATAAAAATTCAATAAATTGAAATTATCTTGCAAGATAATGATAATTCTAAATTACCATTATTTACATAATTTTAATTCAATCATAAAAATTCAACGCATTAAAATTATCTTGCAAGATAATAATAATTCTGAATTTCCATTATGTACATAATTTTAATACATTCAAAAAAAATTCAATGAATCAAAATTGTCCTGCAAGATAATAGGAATTCCGAATCACCATTATTTACATAATTTCAATTAGATCATAGAAATTCAATTCATTGAAATTATCTTGCAAGAAAATAATCATTCTAAGCTTCCATCATGTACATAATTTTACTTCAATCATAAAAATTCAATGAATGAAAATCATTCTGCAAGATAATAAGAATACTGAATTTCTATTATGTGCATAATTTCAATCCAATCATAAAAATTCAATGCATTAAATTTATCTTGCAAGATGATAATAATTCTGAATTTTTATCATGTTTATAATTCTAATTCAATTATAAAAATTCAACGGCTCCGTATAATTTTGCTAGACAGTCTCTATGCTGAATTATCATTATGTACATAATTTTAATTCAACCATAAGAATTCAATGTATTTAAATTATCTTGCAAGATAATAATAATTCTGAATTTCCAATATGTACATAATTTCATTTCAATTGAATCAAAAAAATTCAATGAATTAAAATTATCCTGCAAGATAATGAGAATTCCTAATTTCCATTATGTACATAATTTTAATTCAATCATAAAAATCCAATGCATTAGAATTATCTTGCAAAGTAATAATAACTCTGAATTTTTATTATGAACATAATTCTAATTCAATCATAAGAATTCAATCAATTGAATTTATCTTGCAAGATAATGATAATTCTGAATTACCATTATGTACATAATTTTAATTCAATCATAAAAATTCAATGCATTAAAATTATCTTACAAGTTAATCATAATTCTGAATTTTCATTATGTACATAATTTCAATTCAATCATAAAAATTCAATGAATTAAATTATCTTGCAAGATGCAAAATATGTATGATTCAAATTTAAGTGGAATAAATTTTTGCTATTAAATAGCAAAACGGCGTGCCATAAACTGACGTGCGTCCACTCTGGTTGATGAGGTACTGACGATCCTCCCTCCTTATCAGTCAATACTCATTTTTAACCCCACCCACAATGCTGCTTTCTGTTACCGTCCCCTTTACACCTGCAAGACCTTAGATGGTCAATGATTGCAAGAGACCCCCCTTAATTGGTTATTTGTGAATAATCAATTTGAAATCAATTTTGCATTGTTCCAAAAGTATCTTGATTCAATTTTTTTTGAACTTGCTGCCATTCTCAGAATTTTGGTTTCTTGTATTCTGGTGATCAAAAGAAATGGTGCATATGTCCATATAATATTTTTTACTCAAAATGGTATCGCAAATATGCTATTATTTTTTTCACACTAGTCCTGATACATCCTATATTTTGCCGCCGTAACAATCATATTACACACCGATGAACAATTACTCAAATGTCTGACAATTGATGACAAAATTTTTGCAGAATATTTGCAGCTTAGATAATAAGACTGGATTATCAAATAGATAACAAATTCAATAATAATAGAATGTATAACGATAACTTTAGATATGATGTACGTATCAGGAAGCAGATAATTCAGTCAACTAAATTATGTTTTCTTTCCTAGCTCAATAGTTTTGGCTATAGCTTAGCCGTCTTCAAGAGCGCTACAATTTGAAATACACTCAGATTCTGTGTATCTATTGCAATTTGAATCTATGCACAACATTAATACTCAAAAAAACTGTATAGTTTGTTCATAATACATGAATTTTTGAGAATATCTTACTTAGGAGCAACTTTTATTTTGTCATATGCCACAATCGACTATTGTGGACACTGTTGACCAAATGCATGTTGTTAATAGTACGTACACGCATAATCAAAAATTAATACACGTCAAAAATAGTGGGTAAGTGAATATGTAAATCGGAGAAGAACGGGATATAAGCGACTGTTTCATGCTTCTTCAAGAGAAATACGATGTTTCGGTCAGTTGTTGGACATATTGAAGATAGAATTGTCGCAAAAATGTAATTGTAATTTAGACAAGATGTATCCCATTAGTCTCTTATTTATCTGGCGACATTCTGATTTACTGTTGTTCAAGTGAGAATGAGATGTAGTGAAATAATCTAGTCTATCGCGAAATTACATTTTGCGACAACCTCTTAAGTTAAAAGTAATGTACCATCTGGGAATCAATAACTTAATTACGATGAATTTGTGTAAAATGAGTGTCAGAATTTGGTTCAGAGTCAATAAAATTACGTTGAGAGAAAAAGTTGGGGGGCAGTACTGTAAAGTTTGAAAAACATGTATTGGGTGTGACGAAGCAAGTGCCTACAGTTCGTCCCTAAGAAGGGTTAGTTCCCAGAAACCCGAATATTTATAGTATTTCTGTTGGACATTCCTAGTGCTCGCACCGTGAACATAACCTACAAACAATAGTGGATTAAAACATTTTGTGAAAGAAGATAAACTTACTTACGTAACATCATTAACTGAGTTGAACAGTGTGAATTAAGTGTTAGACTAATTATCAAGACCATAATTAAGTGTTTAAATAAGTTTAAGTGCTAATTGTTGGACATCTGTCAGATTTGACAGATAAAAGCGCCATTGCGCAGAAATATGTATAACCAAGATGGCGGCGATACGAATAAGTTTCAACTTTGTGATAAGAGATGGCGCTGACGACACTTAATCGTTCTACTGTCCCAAAGGCACTGTGGATTTCATAGGACTAATTTGTATTTCCAATGTATAGCAAGAGCTGCTAAGTACTCTATGTATGCACTCTTCACTTCTCTGAGTCTGTGGGTTCAGATAATGCAGGGAGTACCGGGAGAGAGCACTCAATGTTAAAAATTCTGCGCATGAAAATAGTTGCGCCCCTTGCCACATGAGGTCTCTGATAGCTATGTTACCATAGTTTCTAGTCTAAATTAGTATTTTGAGGTTAGGTATTTTGATAGAAAGGAATCACAAAACTTTTTCAACAAAAATACATGTATTATAAATGTTTGTACATGTAAATCAATCTCACCGACAAAATATATGTACAAATATCAGGTTTTGCGATAAAATATGAAGTTACTTTATCCATGAAGTACGATCCAATTATTGTAGTCAGTAAATCCACACATGTAAGGTTTTGTTTGAAAAACGTTATGAATCAGTGACTTTGAATAATCTATTTTTGTAGAATGCCTTCTCTAACTGTGGATCGTACCTTAGAATAAAATTACTTTCCACAGTATTGCAATACATTGAATAGCTTACAAACTCAAAATTCAATAAAGTCATTTCATGCATTAATTTTGATTCAACTTTGTAGTTATTGAATAAATTAGTGATTTGAGCTAGAACGTCATAATAGGTCAATTACTTTAAAGTGTCTATTCTCAAGAAATGTTTTTTCAATTGTGAGTCATACTTTCTGTTGAAATTACTTTTCACAGTATTCCAAGTTCATTGTGAACAAGACTAGAGAAACATTGAATACAAACGGTCAAACAATTCGAAATTATTCTAATACAGTATGAAATTTTATAGCCATATTCTCAAAAGAATTCATACTAACCCACAATTTTGGATTAGTGAATTCTCTTCTAATTTAGGTCTTTCAAATACAATCTTAAATCACTTATGGTGATAAATGAGCGATAGATATGAACTAGAATGGTTTTAATAACAAAACTGAAAAAATAGGACAAGAAAATCACTAATCCAGGACTGTAGACCAGTTCAAATTATTTTGAGATGTATAATTGATTAAGGAAATGAATAAAAAAAAATATCATCATTTCGAAGTATTTTTTTAAGATAATTACTGCATTTTTTCAATTTACTTTGAGCTAAAGTGACGTTCTGCATTGTTTTCACTTATATCTGAACATAAATGCATCTTACTGTCTAAACTGAATCAATTTTACTGAATTTAAGATTTCTTCCCCACAAATATTACTTTTCTTCTTGGTTCTACTTCCTTTACATTGACTGGAGAGTCTCTTAGCATTTTCGTGAAGCATGAACTTGTTGCGAGTATGAAATTATTGAAAATTCTTCGGCTGCCTGAATTCCAAAGTAACATCAAGACTGAAGAGTATTACTCTTTCTTGGTTCTATATGATATAGATAATATATTGTAGCATCTTCCGTTACAAATAATTTTCAGTTCTAGCACCGTTCAAATATTGGAGCTGGAAAATTCTCATCCATTCCAAATGCTTCTTATTTGTTCACTGTTCGAAATCCCAAGTATTTGTGATTTAGTCCAATATCTGTTATTGTGGTAGATCTAAATCATGTGTGTAATAATGCTTTTGCACTTGTAGAAAACTGCAGGCCGCGGAATGGAACCAGTAGATGTACGCCTAGAATAATTATGATTTATAATAAATGAACAGGAAAATATATATAATATTTGCATTGACAAATATGTTTTTATGTAAATCAACATTTGTTCAAATTTTTTTCAACGGTAACTAAGATCCAAGATTCAAATAAAATTGAAAAATAGGTGCGCCCCTTCCCGCAAGATGGTAGCAGCTAAGCGCCAAATCCTTTCATTTGAGTGATCTCTCCCGGTACTCCCTGAGATAATGGAAGCACCTTCCTTGTGGAGCGCCACGCTATCTAATTCCCATAAGACAATTGAATTTAAATTAGATTTTCAGATTTATGGTGGGACTCTGAGCATTATCTTAAATTTCTTTAACGTTATAGATCTATAAGCTTATCAGAATCCATAAGTAGAGCTCTTATAGATTCTATTAAAATGGTATTCTAAACAATTTTCTATAAGTTATGACGTCATGATATTCCCGTTAATTGGAATTTATAGTTCAATGCTGCAAATAGGTTAGGAAATAATTTTTACTTTTGGATTTTTTGTTCAACAATACAGATTGATATATTTTATTCAAACTTCTAATGCTTTCAAGTTAGTAAATCATGTAACGACGTGAATAAAGTCATCAAATATAACGATGCCTTCTAATTTTAATTCATATCTGTTCTCAGTCAAGCTGTCATGTGTCAGATTATTTTGACATATTTGAATTGAGATTTGATGAATTTTGTGGGGAGTTAAAAGCATAAAGGCTTTCTAGTGATTATTGACATTACAAAAGTGTTAGTTGGAATGAATAAACATTGTGTGTCCTCGGAAGAGAACCAGAAATATTGCAAGAGAGGAATAAGTGTGCATGGATTATGAAGAATATTATTATTAATTACGTATTTAAGTGTACAACTATAAATTCAACACTGGATGATAATTATTTGAATGATAAATGAGAAGAATACATTGAACTCAATTATTGGAGACGGTACAAATTTAGATGTAGATGAATGGAAAAGACACTCGCGAGAAAACTTTGAGTGGCAAGAACCTGAAATTATACTCTTGAGCATGAATATTTCTTATTGATGTATATTGGAATGGCCATTTTCGAATTGACGCGATGTTCATGTTTATTCATGTGCAATTTCATTATCCTAATGCTGGGGCCACACTTACGTATAATGTCATTAATTAAGGCGTTATTCAATAATGAACACATTGTCAATGACAATATGTCAATTGTCACATAACGCCTTACTTAATGGCATTAGACATTAGTGTGGCCCCTGCATAATGGAACAATTAATGGAAATATTTATGGTGGGATTCTGAACGTTTTTATAGCGTCTATAAGAAAGTCTATAACAACTTACAGATACGATAGGCAAAATGATATTCTGAAAGAATCTGTAGCTTATAGATTCCTTTAAATATGTAATAGATGTCTATAACATTTAGATTAGATGAACTCTAACCATAAAACATATGAAATGTCAAAATAAATAATAATTTAGGTGCTTTGCGTTTCATTTATTTTGCTGATAAAGGATTATGAAAGCTTAGAATTTATTATCAATGATTGAATTGAGAATTCATTCAAAAATTATGTGAGATTGATAAGAAAAATCTAAGTAATGCAATAAACTAATTCGCATCTCCAATTAAACATTTTCAACAATTATTCCATTAAGATAATACAATTGTCCATGATTAATGGTGGGATTCTGAACGTTTCTATAGCGTCTATAAGAAAGTCTATAACAACTTACAGATTCGATAAGCAAAATGATATTCTGAAAGAATCTGTAGCTTATAGATTTCTTTAAATATGTGATAGATGTCTATAACGTTAAGATTAGGTGAACTCTAACCATAAGACATATGAAATGTCAAAATAAATAATAATTTAGGTGTTTTGCGTTCTATGTACTTTTTGCTGGTAAAAGATTATGAAAGGTTGGCATTTATTTTCGATAATTGTATTGATAATTCATTCAAAAAATATGTGAGATTGTGAAGAAAAGTCTAAGTAATGCAATAAGCCCATTAGAAGCTTCAGATAAACATTTTAAACAATTGTTCCGTTTGGATAATTCAATTGCCCATAATTTAATAAGAACTTCGCATCAATTTGAAAATGGCCATCCCAAAATACATCAATAAGAAATATTCATGCTCAAAAATATAATTTCACCTACATCTACATTTTGACCGTCTCCAATTGAATTCAATGTATTCTGCCCATTTATTATTCAAATAATTTTCATCTAATGCTGAATTTATAGTGTTTACTCTTGAATACGTAATCATATTCTTCCTAATCCATGTACACTTATTGCTCTCTGGCAATATTTCTGGTTCTCTTCCGAAGACACACAATATTTATTCATTCCATCTTTTGTAATTTCAATAATCTCTAGAAAACCTTCATATTTTAAACTTTTCGCAAAATTCTTGAAATCCCAATTCAAATATGTCAAAATAATCTGACACAACAACTTGAGTGAGAACAGATATGAATTAAAATTAGAAGGCATCGTTATATTCGATGATATTATTCACGTCGTTACATGATTTACTCACTTGAGTGCATCAGAAACTTAAATAAAATATATTAATCTGTATTTTTGAACAAAAAATCTAAAAGTAAAAATCATTTCCTAACCTATTCGCAATATTGAACTGTAAGTTCCAATGAACGGAAGTATCATGACGTCATAACTTATAGAAAATTGTTCAGAATACCATTCTAATAAAATCTATAAGAACTGCACTTATGGATTCTGATAAGCTTATAGATCTGTAACGTTATAGAAATTTAAGATAATGCTCAGAATTCCACCATTAATATGAACTTCGCAAAATTCTTCTAATCTCAATTCAAATATGTCAAAATAATCTGACACATGACAGCTTGACTGAGAACAGATATGAATTAAAATTAGAAGGCATCGTTATATTTGATGACTTTATTCACGTCGTTATATGATTTACTCACTTGTAAGCATCAGAAGCTTGAATAAAATATATCAATCTGTAGTTTTAAATAAAAAATCTAAAAGTAAAAATTATTTCCTAACCTATTTGCAACATTGAACTGTAAGTTCCAATGAACAGAAGTATCATGACGTCATAAATTATAGAAAAATGTTTAGAATACCATTCTAATAGAATCTATAAGAACTCCACTTATGGATCCTGATAAGCTTATAGATCTGTAACGTTATAGAAATTTAAGATAATGCTCAGAATCCCACCATTATTTGGAGCTACGAATGAGTTTATTGCATTACTTAGATTTTTCTTATCAATCTCACATAGTTTTCGAATGAATTCTCGATACAATTATTGGAAATATATGCTAATCTCTCGAAATCCTTCACCAGAATAAAGTAAATTGTATGCAAAGCACCTAAAATATTTTTTATTTTGACATTCCAAATGTCTTATGATTAGAGTTCATTTAATCTTAACGTTATAGATATCTATTACATATTTAAAGGAATCTATAAGCTACAGACTCTTCCAGAATATCATTTTGCCTATCGAATCTGTAAGTTGTTATAGACTTTCTTATAGACGCTATAGAAACGTTTAGAATCCCACCATTAGTTCATTTCTTATAAATGTGGACTGGTTGGTAGCATTGTTGGGTTTGAATTAGCACCTTCTTCGTGAAGCGCTTGTTCAACAATGGAATCACTCAGGGCCTAGACAATTGGATCTAAATAAAATTTGTCAGATTTATTTCATTTATAAATGTGGACTGGAAGGTAGCATTGTTGGGTTTGAATTAGCACCTTCTTCGCGAAGCGCTTGTTCAGCAATGAAATCACCCAGGGCCTAGAATAGGCTTGTTCTATTCATTTTCTAAATTATATTTGAAAAGTTCTAAATTCTTTTAAAAAACGCCATCTCTCTTAAAACTAATTTCTATTTGTTAAATAATTGTTTATGATAAATTAATCCGTTGTGATCATTGTTTGATTCATGATTTATTACCTTGCGTTTGTTTTATGGTGGAATTCTGAACGTTTCTATAGCGTCTATAAGAAAGTCTATAACAACTTACAGATTCGATAAGCAAAATGATATTCTGAAAGAATCTGTAGCTTATAGATTTCTTTAAATATGTAATAGATGTCTATAACGCTAAGATTAGATGAACTCTAACCATAAGACATATGAAATGTCAAAATAAATAATAATTTAGGTGTTTTGCGTTCTATGTACTTTTTGCTGGTAAAGAATTATGAAAGGTTAGCATGTATTTTCGATAATTGTATTGATAATTCATTCAAAAAATATGTGAGATTGAGAAGAAAAGTCTAAATAATGCAATAAGCCCATTCGAAGCTTCAGATAAACATTTTAAACAATTGTTCCGTTTGGATGATTCAATTGCCCATAATTTAATAAGAACTTCGCATCAATTTGAAAATGGCCATCCCAAAATACATCAATAAGAAATATTCATGCTCAAAAATATAATTTCACCTACATCTACATTTTGACCGTCTCCAATTGAATTCAATGTATTCTGCCCATTTATTATTCAAATAATTTTCATCTAATGTTGAATTTATAGTGTTACTCTTGAATACGTAATCATATTCTTCCTAATCAATGTACACTTATTGCTCTTTGGCAATATTTCTGGTTCTCTTCCGAAGACACATAATATTTATTCATTCCATCTTTTGTAATGTGAAATCACTAGAAAACCTTCATGTTTTAAACTTTTCGCAAAATTCTTGAGATCTCAATTCAAATATGTCAAAATAATCTGACACATGACAACTTGAGTGAGAGCAGATATGAATTAAAATTAGAAGGCATCGTTATATTCGATGATATTATTCACGTCGTTATATGATTTACTAACTTGAGTGCATCAGAAGCTTGGATAAAATATATTAATCTGTATTTTTAAACAAAAAATCCAAAAGTAAAAATTATTTCCTAACCTATTTGCAACATGTAACTGTAAGTTCCAATGAACGGAAGTATCATGACGTCATAACTTATAGAAAATTATTCAGAATACCATTTTAATAGAATCTATAAGAACTCCACTTATGGATTCTGATAAGCTTATAGATCTGTAACGTTATAGAAATTTAAGATAATGCTCAGAATCCCACCATTAATTAGATTGATGAGTCAATCTGTTGTGAATATTGTTTCGTTTGTAAAATTTATATTGCTTTGATCAAATTGAATTTCTAACACTAATTCTGTGGTTTCATTTGGGGGAAAATATTTTTACATTTCAGAACCGGACTTCCTTTGATAAAAGTTTCAGTGTTTTGCTTCTTTTAAAATAAAAAGATCCTGGCGCCCGAGCATATAGAACCTCATGTGAGTAAGTGAGGTGGTAAAGTTTGAGTAATGTATAAATTGTAATCACAACTGTCATTGTGGTTGTTGTGTTTCTGTGAGTCAAATTGAATTCTTGAATTGTTTGCTCTTTTGTTTATAATACACTACAAATTGACTTATTTTTAATTGACGTTAAAAATTGGCTCTAGATTTATTCAAGTTGCCTTTTCTCGTACATCGCATGGGATTGTTTCAAATATACACGAAAAAAAATATATGGACAACAGTGAAGTGCTCGATTAGCTGAGAAAGATGATTGAATTCATGAAAATAGACGCAAGTCATGTTAAAAAAGATAACCGAATCTACAGAAGGTATAAAAGCGATATTTGCGGAACAGATAGAATGCATTTGGATGTTAATGATTGAATTCACAGAAGATATTAAAAAGACAGTAACTGAGAAAATGTAGGCAGTGGAAGGAACAATTAGTTGAATAATCCACAGAAGTTATTGCTACGGAGTTTACTACGACCGTGTCTAAGCAGACACAAGCCACGGATGGTATTGTCACAGAACTCAGGTAAATCTCGGAGCAGAACGAAACTTTGACAGATGGAATCCAGGAGATTGACAGAGAATTTGAGCAGATGTGCTGGTTTAAATAAAAATGGAATTTATGAAAACATCGGCAACATCCATAGAGAGATGAAATAATGAATCAACTGAAGGTATAATAAAAACTATAGCCGAACAGATGCAATCCTTGGAGACGAGAATAACTAATATACAAAAGGTATGAAGTGACAGTAGCTGAAGAGATGTAATCCACAAAGAAAAAAACTATTGAATTAGTGAGAGCAACTATAGATGAAGAGATGCAAGAAGTGCAGGAATCTACAAAAGGTGAATCTATGGAAGTAAAGATGGTCCTTGCTAAACAGAAATAAGCCACCGGCCATTTTGTGTCCTGTCAATAAAAGAGAGCATAAGTAAAACCAATGTAAACATTACAGGGAATGCGTTGTTTGACGAGGATAAAATATTATAATAACTTGAAAAACTGAAGAAAATAGTATCGGAGTGACTCATTAATGTGCCGAATGATTTATCATCATTATTAGCGACAATTGTGGCTGTGAGATTCATAGACGAATTATAAGTATTTCACGTAAAAGTACATATATTCAATCAAAATTTCCATTCAATGTTATAATCAGATTAAAATTTTGATTGAAATTATCTAAGTTCATTTTAATATATATTTTCATCTTAATTTTTAGACACGATCATGGAATCTAACCTCAATTACAAGCAATAATTATTGATCAATATATTTATGTATTATACATAGGTACCTATTATATAAAATATATATTATATATCTACATATATACATATATAAATATATTATTAGTATGAATAATATATAATCAACTATTTCTTTGATAAATGAAATTTTACGAACCCACAATTTTTTTATCAAGACATGCGATATAAAAAATTGCAAATAGTAGACTTCCATGTTTTTCATCCCTTGGGTGAGACCAGTAAAATAATGAATCTCTCAATAAATCTACATAAAAGTTTTTCTAGGGAAGTTGAAGATTACAAAGTTTGAACATAAACAATAGAATTTTACATATTTAGAGATCTCAAAATGCAATAAATTTGTCTGATTGTTTTCAAAAATTGTATTATAGAAAATAAATTAAAATTCCATAATGATATTCTAAGTATTCAAAATCACTCTAATTATATATAATTGGAAACCAAATAATTTGATTCAACATTTGAAAACTGAAAATTTTGAATTGAAGCATGTAATTTGATTACAAATAATACATCATGCCAAAAATAAATAGTTTGATAGACTCCGATATTATTTTATCACGTTTTTTACCTAAAGATTAAACTATTTTGACTCAAACATCGCGTTTCCTGCATTGTTTACATATGCTAAATCGCTTTCTAAGGACACAAAATGGTGGATGATGATACTCATGTATTTAGTGCATTAGTATTACCACGAAGTTTTTGCGCCGAAATGAAGTTTAACAAGTTTAAACCAGGAATTTGAAGAAAAACTTTCTGAAGTTATACATTAAGGCCTAGTATTCCAGTGTTTGGATTACGAAAACTGTGGACTAATTTTCGTAGCAACGATTGTAAAAACAATTGTTACCATAGTAATTAAGCTTCGCTCAAGTAATCTATAGATTATACTGAACCTGAAATACTGGGCCTTAGTCATGCAATCAGAACATTTGATCAAACAAGTTGAAAAATAAGTCTTGCTTGTTAAACATGTATTGGAAGCAAGATTAGACTTGTTCATGGCGGAAAAACATTCTTGGATAAATATTTCAGAAAATTTGACGTACTTTCGCAGAATAATGGCTATACAAGGAAGTAAAAAGCAATTATATCTAACAAAAATCACGTATGTGTTTACAGGAAGTCAGTAACAAGAGCAATCTTCTTCTTGATCTATATCACGGTACAAGACATAGTAGGTAACCTAACTCGCCCCGAAAATGCGTCCGCTGAGATGGTTATAGTTCGCGCTGTCGCCGCTAGAGACGCCTACATCAGTAAGGCCTGTTTTACAACAGTGTTTAATGTATAATTACACTAAACTTACAAAATTTTACGGAATCATTTATATATTGAAGTTAACCGTATATGTAATGTTTACAGCATATATTTTACTTTAATTAAAAATTGATATACTTGTTAAATTAGTGTTGCATTGAGTAATATTTAATACTTAATTATTACCTATGCAAGAAACTCAGTTGGATAAATTCCGAGATCACATGCGACTAACAATAATTGAGAAATATTTGAACAATACATTAACAATGTGTTTAATTTTCAAGAATACATATAGATGATATGTTCTCAATTACAAGAAAATTGTTCGAACTTTCAATAAAGGAAACATGAAAACATAAGTTAAACAAAAATTAGATTCAGTTCAAAATATTATATTTCTATATTATACATAATGTTTCACAACGTAATAGTTTTTTCTGTATTAAGGGCACTTATATTTATTTTTAACAAATACACGTTATTTTAAATTATCTTATACTCAATTCATTAACATTGTCAAAATTTAGACTTCATTTGAATGACTTGATACAAATTTACTTTGTGAGTAAATTTGAATGAGAATTAGATCCATTTATGAAACTGGACCTAGTTTAATAGTTATTTATACAAGTGAATTAAACCACTATTTATTTTCGAGAAGAAAGTTCAAAATCACGAGCGCGTTCAGCGCGTGTGCTTTAATTCTTTGAGCAAATAAAGAAGTTTAATTCACGTGTTTGTATACATAATTTTATTCAATTGCTTTGTCCCAAATTTCTATCATGTCAAGTGGAGCTCTAAAAACACTATATTTTATCTTACAACTCTCATATCCAGAATTACAATTCGGGACAAAACATTTTCCAGGCATTTTAATTGAATGTTTATTTGTCACACGGCTATCACTTTATTAAATTATTATTTATTTACTATAATCTGACTGTATTCAACGACACAAACACTGAAATCAAACGCTTTTCAATTGGCAACTAGGCCCTACATATCCGCCATCTTGAAACATTTCCTCTCACCTCTCACGTCCACATGCTTGACGCAGTCAGCGGACACATTTATAGTAGACCGGCAATGAGAGTTGTGGGGGCCTGATCTATATCAACTTCACCGGAAGTGACTAAAAGAGTCAGATGCTGGCATTGTAGCAAGAAAGATCATATTCGAACAGATTGTGATGTCAAGCGCACTGTCGATTGTAGTACGATATCTTTGACTCTGTGGTTATATTCTGAAAATTAGGGTTGTTGGTAGAAATATGTTATCTGAGCAAGCTGATAGTTCCAATTCTGCCTTCGGAGCCCCCCTAAAAAAACTCAGGGTCTCCCCCGGAAAAAATTCTAGATGTGCCACTCGGTACGAGCATATCGTCAATAGAACTGAAAATGGACATTCTTGGAGGATGGAGGCTGGGTGAGTTTCCATACGAGAGTTCCAAGGATATTGATCTCTTGGTGAAGAAAATATGAATGCCGAATGCTGTTGCTCCAAGAAACTTTAAGGTAACTTTTCGCTTCAAATTGCAGTAGACAATATTTCAGTAGACACTTCATATTTCAATTTCTCTGAGCCCGACAACACACTGAACTGAGATTCCGAAAACAAGACTAGCATGAAAGAGTTCCAGCAAGAAGGGACCGAATTTGCACTAAGCAAACTACAGTTGGAAGATTTCTTTGTAATCCGTGAGCTAATTACTTCAGATTCCAGAATGATTTGGTGTGGCCCTACAACCTCTAGCAGAAATTAAGAAATTATTTGAAGCTGCAGAGACACTAATTGGGACTAACGAATTTGTGGAGTGCCTGAACGATGTTATATTCCAGATATGGATGGGCAGAAATAAGAGATCGAATTATTTCAATGATAACAAGCTGTGTGGCCATATCAAAGATAAGTATCTATCTTTACACAAACCACCGTCAGGCGAAAGTAGAAAGAAATAGAAAATATCTAGTTCTGGCACGGAAAGAGAGAGTGAGAAAACTACAATCTATAAATCGTACTGTGATATGTGCATAAGCTGATAAATCAAAATAAATTTGTGACAATATTGCAATGTTCATTGGTTTAAAATTCTAAAAAAGTATCAAAATTAAGTCAAAACTAAAGTCTGAAAAAATTATTCATCATTTAACTCAAGATCAACTTTATATAGACCATTATTCATTTGTACACTCTAGAATATCAATTTGACACCATATATTATGGAAGTGAGTATGATACTGACTGCTATATAAAATGAAGTAAACGATGTGTAGAAATTCAGTCAGAGTTTTTTATTGTCTTGGGCTTTCATAACGGTCAGTTGTTGCCATGCATAGTATTTTATATTTTTTGTTACTAAGAACATGCTTGTATCTCTTGTTTTTATCACATCGTCTTTACATAATCGATTGTCACACAACAGATATCAACACACACAAACATTGATTCTATTCACCTCCTGAAGATAATCTAGGTGGAACCAAGACTGTAGAGTATGATAAAAGTGATAAAAAATTCTTTGTCTAAATTACCACACATCGTTTCAACCATATAGTATCTTCAATTAGAAAGAGTAGGAACGAAATCATATCAAGTAGCACAAAATATCATCACAATTGACATCAAGTATATAAAACTTTCAAAACAAACTCATGAAATAAAAGAATTACAGTACTTTCGTGAATGTATTATTCAAATAAAGAAACAAGTCAGCTTTATAATACAATTTATTAAGTTAGGACATACATTCGTATGACAGATGACTGAAGAAGCAAAATTGTTCGAGCAGAAGAAAGATAATATGTATTTTTTCATTTAGTACGGAAAGCAAGATCAAAGATATTCAACTTACCAAGGGAACTTGATGCATCCATGATAATATTGTATAATCGTCGAAAAATAGTTCAAATTTGAAATGGTTTACAAATTATTCTACAAAAACTGAAGATTGCTGATTTCTAATAGCTCAAATTTCTGCATAATTAGTATTATAGAAGAGATGGAAAAAAATTTTTCCGCTAAAGCTACGTGCTTTGATTAAGCAAATTTGAAAATCACTTCAAAATGAAATTCAAGATGGCGGCTTCCGAGATTTGAATAGTTACTTTCTTCTTTGAGCTATAGGAGCCATATTGGATTTTTACATTATTTGATAGAATTATATTTTCTCGTTTCACTTATATTCGAATCGAAAATTGTCAGAAAGAAGCATGAATTTAATTTTAAATTGAGTAGCCATGAATAAGTCCGTGTGGAACTCATTTTAAAAACAAATGAAACACAATATTATGATAAATACGATAAATTACAATAAATGTTCAAAGTGCTAGCCGTTTTGAACTATACTTAATTATCACTGCTTTGCAACACTTTTACAAATTACGATTACAGTCGCTAATATCCACCATAATTGCTTCACGCAGCTCATATATAATTTCTCTGGTAAACATTTTCGGATTAACTTTCACACAAGCTAGTTAATTCCTCTTCTTTGGGGATCACATTAATTTCTTGCTTGAGCTTTTGGAATCATCCATTAATGCTGAATATTCAAGTCTCATCTTACGAACACTTTAATGTCTTGTTATCCAAGTTCTGAAAAATTAGTCCAGTCAAGTTAGTCTCAAAAATAGGGGTACCCTTGCATAAATTCCCAAGAAGCTGAAAATCGACATGAACGTTAGAAATACAATTATAATGAAGTAGTGGAAAGTCCCCATCGATCCCATGTGTGCAAAAATTTTTATACGAGATCAAATTTCACAAAAAAGGGTATTCCGGGTTTTTATGTGAAACGGTTGATTTTATGATAAAAGTAGTTGAAATAAGAATTGTAGATCTTTCAATTCTCTACAAAAATAGTCCCAATCCCTTTTTTCTTAAGACTTACCATTTCTGAGAAAAAGCCATTCTAGAGTTATATTCTTAATAATATGCATGACTACGCTGCCTATGTAAATTATGGACGTATAATGTAGGTCAAACTGTTGGTCCGCGTAACTAGTACTCGTACATTGATATTGAATGACAATTCTAAGAATATGAAATGAAAAGAAACCCAGTCCCTCATTTTATGTGACCATGTGTGCGAATGGCCGAGCGTGTTTGTTCATCTATACATGCTGTGACGTCACTCGACCAAGAGGTCGCATGTTCGAATCCACTCACCGACAATGGGTGATTTGTCGTAAAAATAAAAAATGCAGCTACTTGCATCATCACATTCGGATACTACAGGTTGCCTACATATACACCTTGAAATATGTAGCAATGGCACGAAATTCTGATCGGTAGTACGGCGGTGCTATACCGCGGCTCGGTGATACCTATTAGAAAGGCCTAGGCCCTTACAAGGGCTGTTGCGCCAGTGATGAAAATGTGGCCTTAAGCAGCATCTGTCTGCTGTTCGATTGTCAACGTACAGTGTCCCTCTATTACTTACTTTAAATTACTTGCATATATAAATTACGTTACGTATCTTTTGCAAAACATACACGTTATAAAAAACGTGTTCAATCAGCTTGTCTTCCTCCAACCTCGGCTTCTGCTCATCAACATTTTTATCAAGTATATTAGCAGCTTCGAGTGTGGCTTGCAAATCAACTGGACCCAAAAGAATGGGGTTGGAAGCTAATAAATAATATATTGAAATCAATCCACACTCTACTTCCATCTGCACCAGAAAAGCTCCTTAATACTATTTTTTATAACTGCACAAAAGGGAGTAATTCGAAATTCGGCTGCAAAGAATTAAGCTGACTTTGTTCACCAGCATGCATCAGCTGTCAAAGCCAGTCGTATTTAAATACTAAATCTTCAACAGAAGAGAATCCTTACATCAACGATAAAACAATTGTTGAATCGCTATTTGAACAATTTACGTCAACTCAGGAAGATGAAGATGAAGAAGAAGTTGAATGAGAAGAACTAATATTATATTAAACTTCAATAAGGAGACCGTAAAGTAGGCCTTCCGGGAAAACCACATTGAAAAATATGCGCCAAGCACACTTACTCATAGGTGGCGTGGAAACGTGTGCATATCATGGGGAGTATAACTTAAGAATGGCTTTTCTCAGAAATGGTAGATCTTAGGAAAAAAGAAGTGGAGACCATTTTTGTAGAGAATTGAAAGGTCTACAATTTGTGTTCAGGCTATTTATATCATAAAACTGATCGTTCCGCTGAAAAATTCAAAAAACCTATTTTTGCGAACTTTGACCTCGCATAAAATTTTTTGCACACACGGGATCGTTGGGGACTTTTCACAACTTCATTATAATGGTATCCTTGACGTTCATGTCAATTTTCAGCTTCTTGGGAATTTATGCAAGGGTGAATGTCTATTTTGACTGGACTAAATTTGTTGTATTTGTTTCAGTAGTAACGCGAGAGTTTTTGTGACATTGAATGTAGTACAAAACATATAGTGATCAAATGTTGGAAAAGACATCATTTGTTATAATTTAAAAGATAATTCCAATAATTTTATCACCTGAATACAACACACAAGTACTAATTATTCAAATAATCGATAAACTAATACAACAAAGGGCTCTTCTATTCATGACTACTTGATCTGAAACAAAAAATAATAATCTCTTATAATTTTCAATCCAGGTATAAGTTGTTATACATGGCTGAAAAGAAGAAGAAAAATCTATTCAGTAATGTAAAAGTACAATCGGGTCTATGAAATAAGAATGTTACCTGAATGAAATTGCTATTTTGAATTATATTTTGACAAAATTTTCAAGTTTGCCTCATCAAAGTAGGTATCTTTGATCTGAAACACATTGCCCACCCCAGAAATTCAGCTCCAACGTCCGATTTTCAACTTTACTGCAGATTTGAGGAGAGTGCCACTTTTAGTTTAGAGGAATTTGCAGAGAAATGGATTTATTCAAACCAAGATTTTTTGTAGAGAGTTAGCCTTTAGGAAACTAATTGATGTATCAATGTTCTATTTAGAATTTAGGGGGTGCATCATGGTCATATGCACGTTCAAACGAGACTTTAAACGTTTCAACAAGAAATTTCATTCTATCGGAGAAAGCATACACAACAAGTCTCGTAATCTGATTTTCTCTAAAATGACCTATTGTATAATATCCATTCACTACAAATAATGAAAAATCATTATACACAAATATCAAAATCAATTATATCTCAAAAACTACGCATCGTATCAACAAACCTGTTCAATGATAAAATTTCCTTCTGGAACCTTCTAGTGATTTCCAATTTTTGGCATAGTTTTTGCTTGTCCAAAAATGGCATCGTACAATAGGATATTTGGGTATTATGATTTCTCAATCATTGCGGAAAGATAATGCGCAAAATCGATAACGTTCAATCAATTAATTTGTAGGTTTCATTACAAAACTTTTTCTACATCTAGTGTTTTTTGACAAAATGAATAGTCTTCGAGATATTTCGTTTCTTTTTTTTATATGTTATAACCATGATGCTGATGCACCCCCTAAATTTTGAGTGAGACATTGATAACTTGAAAAATACTCCAAAAGCTATCTTTCTGCAAAAAGTCCTGCCGACTTCTGGAAAACTCCTTTTGCAAGAGTTAGGATGTTGATTAGGACAGTGGAGGGATAATATTATGGTGAAGCTGATAAATTAATGCAGAGTGATACATAACATGGTTCGAATTTTGGGATTTCAGAACGTAAAACCAGAAAAACCACACACTGCAAGATAATTTCCTTGCGAACATCGTGAGGATGTTTGCGGAGCTCCTAACAATGGGTCGTGAACGGCCGTGGCTGATCTGAAGAGGAAACAGATTTTTCAGCGCTTTATTCTGTTCTTTATAAGGCTGCATCCTCATGCATCCGTATTCATGTATACGTATGCATGTGGAGCCAATGAAAATAAAGTATTCATGATACGGAGAATTTCAAGGACACTACGTACGGATGTTAGTTCAGTTCAACTTTCTACAAACACAGACGAATTGACACATGCGTATACAATACTATTACCGTTGTTTGAATTTTATCAAGTTGATTTTCTTTCTAAGCCTTTTCATCGACATGATGCTGTAGAATTAAACCAACTAGATAAACTAATAAAACTTAGCAATGAAGTTTTCGAATTTATTCTGGAAAACTAGGTTAGATAATTATTGTCAGATTAATGTCATATTCAATACGGACATGGATTCCACGCACGGTTCATAAGGACAGGCTTGCATTTTTGGTATGTAAATACTTACACGTATATACGGACGCATGGGGATTAAGCCTAAGAGTCAACCAGCTTCAAATAGGCCAGCCAACCTTGTTAACAGGCTAGTACAATTTGCTTTTGGATAACTTTTATCTGGTATCTCAGTGCTGAACTGACCCAGACGTAGGTATTGAAGGCAATTTATAAAGTCAATTTTAGTGTGGGTCGCTTGATCAATTCTTACTGAAAGAACTTATAGTCCGTGAGACAGCGCCTAAATTTTTTGTTTATTACCGCTCATTTGAAACTTTGTGAGTGGCTTCATTGTGATGAGTCCGACAACTTTTTCATTTAGTAAAATTCTAGATTTGGGGGCGTTTACCCGCGAGGGCTAATTAATTGAAAGAATATTACCGTAATACTGATCTTTACACTAATCGAAAGATTTTTTGATAATAAAATGAAGGAAAAATATTGTCCGACATGAATATTGAGACTACCGGTGAATCCGACAAGCCGCACTTGTCATAAGTATGTTGGTACTAATGGTAAGTATGTTGGTACTTATGACAAGTCGGACTCACCAGTAGCCTCAATATTCATGTCGGACAATATTTTTCCTCCATTTTATTATCAAAAAATCTTTCGATTAGTGTAAAGATCAGTATTACGGTAATATTCTTTCAATTAATTAGCCCTCGCGGGTAAACGCCCCCAAATCTAGAATTTTGCCAAATGAAAAAGTTGTCGGACTCATCACAATGAAGCCACTCACAGAGTTTCAAGTGAGCGGTAAACAACAAAAAATTTATGCGCTGTCTCACGGACTATTAGGACGCTGGGCCTCAAGACCTTAGATATCAGATATCAGTCTTCAGACCTTAGACATCAGATATCTGTCCTCAGACCTTGGACATCAGATATATATTCTAGTTTTCAGTGTATAGATATTATTCAAATGAGAATGACTGAAAGTAGGCAGAGGTCCAAGGGGCTTGGTCAGTTTTGGGATACACTGCTCACATTATTCGTTTTTGGCGCCAAATTAATCTATGAGATAGGTAATGTATCTTAAGGGAGGCAACATCGGGAGCTCCTCTCCTAGAGATGAGTACCGACTCCATTCTTCCAAAATTCTACTTTGATAAATCTTATCAAATCATATTAGATGGTCAGATATCCTCAACCTCTGATATTAAAATATTTACTGACGGTTCCAAGAAAAAAAAAGGTTCTGGTTCTGGTATCTTTTCAGACCAAATGAACTTGTATGTCAGTATACCCTTAGGACAGTACCCCAGCGTCATCCAAACAGAAATCTTTGCAATTTTGCATTCCGCGACATTGATCAAAGAACGCAAATTTATAAATAGAAACATAAAGATATATACATCACAGACTACCTATAAACTATAGACGGGAAACTGCAATGTTATGAGCTGGAACTGTCTTTTAGCGCTGTCTGATGACAGGAATAATAACTAACATCGATTTGAATTGATAGGCGGTAGTTTTTTGAATTTTTAAATGATTATTATTTATGATTCGTAGATTTTTTTTGAAAGTTATGTGAAATATGGATATATTTTTTCCATATTTCGCATATTTCAAAAAAACTCGTACAATTTACACAATAACAATAATAAACACAGTTAATAATCAATATTTATTAGGTAAACAGTACAAATAATTTTGATTGATTTTATCCTTACATATTTTACATTTTTATGGTGACCAAACAAAATATAGAAGGCATGTTCCAAACATTTTTCATCGCTATGTCATCCTTGTCAAAATCATTCCAAAAGTAAAGATACAATAATTAGTCCTTCTCTTACAGAGACGTACATTGAAACAATAAGAACAAATCAGAATGAATATTACACATGAATTATGTCAATTTAAAATTGATTCTTTGGATCCAACAGCATTTAAAAATCATTTTTGAAACATTCTATATCGTCATTATCAAAATTATTCCAAAAATAAAGGTACGACAATTTGCCTTATTCTTAGAGACGTACATTGAAATAATAAGAACAAATCAGAATAAATATCAGAAATTAACTATGTCAATTTAAAATTAATCCTATAGAATCAACCACAGCATTTAATATTAATTTCAAAACATACATTATCGTTATAGTCTAAATCATTTCAAAAATAAAGATATAATAACTCGCACTTTTCTTACAAAGACGTACTTTGAAACAATAAGAACAAATCAGAATAAATATTACAAATGAATTATGTCAATTTAAAATTGATTCTTCGGATCCAACAACAGCATTCACAATCCATTTCCGAAACATACATTATTGTTATTGTCTAAATTATTTTAAAAATAGAGATATGATAACTCGCCCTTTTCTTAAAGAGACGTACTTTGAAACAATAAGAACAAATCAGAATAAATATTATAAATGAATTATGTCAATTTGAGATTAATTCTTCGGATCCAACAACAGAATTTACAATTCATTTCCAAAACATCCTTCTAGTTGGCAAAGTGAACATTTTTTCTAATAAATCATATCCTCTTGCGCTTTGTTTCAAGAGAGACAGACACATTATCTTCTCCTCTCGTGTGTATCTTCGCACTTTCTTCATCTTTCCTGTTTCTCTCGTCTGGAGTTCAAAGAACATTTGAGCAGATGGTGACAATGAGCTCATCTTCCTAGAATCATTTGTAACTAAGAAACGATCCGCACCCATTAGACGACTTTTGAAATAATTGGTCCTCCTTCTAGAGCAAAAGGCGATTTTCTTTCACTGTACAGCAGCCTTGTATAAAGTTTTTGCCTTCGGTGTCAATTCATGTTGCTTTGTGACAGAAACACTTTGAAGGTTAAGAAGTCTTATAATTTTGTATGTTCTTACCTACTCCTTCCATCTGCTGCGAACATGAAATTAGCTGAACTGGACTAATCACGGTTGGACGTGGAATTTCTGAAATACACAAAAACATTTGTTGTAGCTCATTTTTTATTTTTCAATATCTACTGCACCTAGAACTATTATTAAGTTAAAAATAATTGTATAAAAATACCTGATAGATTAAGAGAAGGCAAAGCATTCCAGAGTAGTCTTGGATTTCCAATGCTCTTGTATTTGGCATCAAAATGGACAGAGCATACACGTTTATTATTGTACACCTTCAGTTCATCCATAGAGTATAATTGCTCCATATCCAAAATATCCAGTCATCTTTTGAAACGTTCCAAATCCTTATCAGGATTTGGAAAACGATGTTGGGACACACCTTTACAGAAAACATGATATTTGAAATCATTATCATGATGCAATTCTGAACAAATCTGCATGTATTTCAAGAAGAACTATTGATTTTTCTGCTTGCATTCCAATCATTCTAGAACTACACTACTCACAGATTTGTTCACAGATCAGCATTACAATATAGAATTCCTATTTCTTTTTTTTTAAAAGTACTCACCAATGGCCTGGCATCCCACGATGCAACACTTTGTATTTGTAACTGGCATTATTTCTTGTATTGAAAAATACAGATTTTATACACCAAGAGGCAACAATAATACACAATTGCAGAATGATGGAGTGAGAAAATAGATACTTCAATGAAACAAAACTGAGCAACTCAATGTAAAACACGATATTGACACAATAAACGATTCGAACGAAATGCCGGACATGTCAAGTGAACACGACGAACAAGGCCACATGACGTCACGGATCACGTGACGGACAAAACAACAAGAAATTTTGCAGTGTCGACATCTCTTGATAGAAATAAATACTAGAAACGTAGGTCCAGCAACCGTCATATGAGTTTCCAGGGCCTGATATACAGACAGTAAAGCTGCTCTTCGCAGCCTAAGTGGATACAAATTCACATCTAGGCTTGTCGAACTCTGTCACCTTGCATTGTCAAATATATCTCAACACAACGTTGTGGAACTTATTTGGGTAAGAGGGCACAATGGAAATGAAGGCAACATCTGTGCAGATAACCTTGCTAAACAAGGCTCGTCAGTTCGACCCTATGGTCCAGAACCAATGTTGCCCCTATCAAAAACTGTTTTTCACAACATAATCCTCAGAATTACTTTTGAGAAATTCTCCAGCAGCTGGTACACTTCAACTTACTGCAAACAAACGAGAAATCTTATCCCCAAGCCATCCACTGAGCTGGCCAATTATCTCCTAAGACTTTCAAGGAGGAATCTTAAACTTCTCACAGAGGTCCTTACCGGGCACGATCGCTTTAATAAGCACATGCACCGAATAAAAATTTCGAGCAGTCCTCTTTGTAGAGGCTGCAAGGACGACGATGAAACAGTGGAGCATATTCTTTGTGAATGCTCCGCTCTATCTCGTAAAAGAAGATCCATACTGGGGGAAGCATGGCCTTCCATGGCTGCACTTAGCACAACTCCTGCTGCTGACTTGTTAGCCTTCTTCCTCAGCGTTGACTGGCTTCAAGACCAGTAGCATGTAGCTGTACACCCAGAGGTAGCACAATGGGCCCTTAAAGTGGCCTCGGTGCGCGTGTTCTTCACCCTCCCCCTCTCTATCTATCTATCTAGGTAATGTATTTTTGATTCTTAATATTCGCTTTCGGGAGCAATCTAGTTGCTCATCTATTCCTTTCTTACTCAACTAGAATAACCTTCGTAGAAGTGGCCCAGTGCTGCCACCAATACCTCTGCTCTATTTCTACACTCCTCACCTTTATATAAAAGGTAACAGTTGAAATAATTAGCCTAAAATGATCCTTTTATTATGTAGAAATTATGAAATTTTCTCTATCACATTTACATTTGAACAATTACAAACGTTTCAAGGGCGCGACTGCCCTCATTCTCAGCTAATGTTATTCTAAACGATGTTATAGATGGAAAATTTTTTTTTTCAAAAATTATAACAATGAAAAATAATAATTGTAGGTACATTTTAGTGACGATGATAAGAACATGAATGAACAAATGTAATTTCCATCAACATCAACAACGAGATGCCCCAAAAAGACTATGATCAGTCTATGCTGGTTGGCGACCTACAGTTCAAAATGTTCTATAACATCATTTAAAATAACATAAGCTGAGGATAAGGACAGTAGCACTCTCAAAGAGTTCATTGTGTAAATGTAAATTTCATATTTTTTACATGATAAAGGAAGAAAAGGATGACTTGAGGTCAATTATTTCAACTGTAACCTCTTACTACATTTTGGGATCCACCAATACCCTTACAACCACCTTCATATACGTTGCTAGTATTTTATTATCTGCCGAGCGGTATGTAGAAGAGACGTCATGAAATCAAAAGAAATATCACTATCTGAACACATGATTCTGATTTCTTGCAGATATTCGCAAGAGTCGGTGAATAAATGAACTTTCTTTATTTGATAAACACTCGATAGCCTGCTATTTTCCGCAATTCGTATAGTAGAAAAATTGATTGATCATAATAATGAGCAAGCAAGAAAAAAGTACTGCACTGTGCAAATTAATATTTCTACTGCGCTGACTAATATGTCAATTATGTCTTGCTAATAATTTGTGACTCAAAAGTGAATTGTGATGAGGATTACATCTGTTTATGCTGAGATAATCAACTTGAATCAACATTTTCTGCCGATATTATTCAACCAGATATCATAAACGTATTGGAATCTCATATATGGTACCCTAAGACCTAAGACATATGTATTCCCTAGAAATTTTCAGCATTCTTCAGTACCAATATTCTAATGGATGAATTAGCTCTGTTCAGCATAGATTTCAGAAATTTGGCCGAAAAATATTCTAAAAATGCTTTTCTTGAAATTACAGGACGAGAGGCGTTTGGATTCAATTGTTTTGTGGACGAAATAGGAAACCTGAACCTCTAGACAGATTACCACCTGAGTAAGTACCTAATAGAAATTTAATTAGAATCTACTGTAATCTGATGATATAATAAAGTTCCGTAAGTAGGTCATGTAGAGTTACTAATTATTTAAGCTCTCATTTCAAATATCCTCCACTGAAAGATCAATGATAATTTTCACATAGCTTGATCATGTTTTTCTCCAACACTGTTTTGGTATTTGTATATTCCATAGCCAAAATTATGTTGGAACAAGTGACATTCCAATACGTCATTTAGAATAATTTCGTATAGGCTACGTGCATGAAGTCTACTAGCGCCTCTAGCGGGCAATGGAGAACGATTTAACTCCCATTTCATCATTGTTTCATACCTATAGTTCTTTAAATGTACTAATATTATTTAAATCAGCGTTGTGCGTATAATATAAGTTGCATAGCATGAAAGGTACGTTGAAATTATTTATTTTGAGTTTTTTTTTTCTTCGATTATAACGTACCTATTAGCGAAAACGTCTTAATTCGTCCAAATTGACAAGACAACCTGAAATTATGACGCCGATGATCTGGCGGATTGGGTCTGTATGTATCAAATACTGTATCCCTTCTACCTAAGAAGCATTGAAGAAAAGCGTGAAATTAGTTTTACCATATTAAACATGTTGAAAAATATGTTGCTGACAAAATTATTACGAAGTGCATCCGACAAACTTCTATCACTGAAACACCTTACAAATTAGAGATAGAAATAAATTCATGAATCCAAAATAGATGACAAATTTCTCTAATTTCAAAATTGAATTTCTAACAACTTTGTTATATAGATCAATAATGAGAGACAGATAATATTTTATTTACCGCTTTGATCCACTTCAATCGTTTTTTTTTATGTTATAACTAGAGTGCGGATTATATGCATTTTGCATATGTTGTACAGTTGTGCATATTAGTATTCTCTCTACAAATGTTCACAATTCATACTAAAATAAAATGGAATTATTGATTAAAATTTTGCATATTGTGCATATTTATAGTTTTTTCGCATATATTGAGTTTTTTGTGCATATAATTGCATGTTCTTAATTATACTCCATGACCAAAATAATTACAAAATTTCTTCTGTAGTATTTCGTCAATTTTCGTTCAGTTTCGATAATTTTTGAACCTGCACCATCTTTACGTTTGCGGGATCTGTGAACAGCAGCTTGGAAAAAGCATGCCGCTCACTTGATAAGTGATCCATATATTTGATCTTGGAAGATAAAATCAATTGTGGTTATGCTCATGTTTACATTTCGTGTTTGAAATGTCTCATTCATTTGATAGTGTAAGATCTGAAAATTTTAAACAATGGATGAAAGAATACCAGTTCCTGGATATAGACAACGGGCTGTATTTAGTATAGCTTGCGGAAAAAAAGGTGAAATTTATTGATTGTACATAGTTTGATTTTTCTTTACAATAGTGTATCATATTTACCATTTTGCTTTCAAATTATGCTCAAATACTGTCCTTGCCAAATCAATGAAATCGAATAATACAGACAAAGATAGAGAGAAAGTTGATGAACTGTGCTGTTTTCGGAGATCAAATGATGATAAATAGGAGGTATAATTCAAGAATGAAGTTCCGATTGTGATACATCTTTGTAAATGGATATTGATTTAGAATATGTCTTTGCCAGAACACGTGAGACTTTGGAGTTTGCAGAGGAAAGAGTCCTTATTATTTTGTTGGATAGATCTTAGTCAATAGGTTCTTGCTTGATTTTTGTTGATATATTCAATATTTGAGCAGATATATTCTAGATAGCAAAAAGTCAGTCACCTGTATAATTCTATGGAATATATTCCAAAAAATGTGCTTTCTCATACGACAATAACTCTAATTGTTGTTACTATTTATGTACCCACTTTTAGGTATATATGTTCATATTCAAGACGTGATATGTTTGGTTTCTTGTGACAGTATAGATATGATTTATTTTATTTTTGTACTTGATAATATACCAAAGATAACAAAGTTCGAATAAAGTTGCATATTTGCATATATTTATAAAAGTTCACATATATATTATATTTTATGCATATTCAAGGCATATTTTGATGATATTTTAGTGCATATTGCATGCATATTTCGGTGATATTCTCCTGCATATATTCCGCACTCTAGTTATAACTGCGTACATGAAATCTATGGAACAATATTTCACTTGAATCATCCTCAACACAATAGCCTGGAACAGAACAAGTGTTTTCCTAAGTTTTATATGCAATTATTATTCTCACTTTTAAACTACAATGCTCGATGACGTATTCTGAGAAATGGAGTTCAATGGTTACAATGGTGCTCAGCATGAGCGCTCGCATCGATATTTGTTCAAGCTCCGCCCCTTGCACATAGCCTATAACGTTTAGAATCATTCAATCTTTATTCTCAACAAATCAGAACTTGTTAGCTTTGTTACCATAGTTACTTCCTTACAATTCAGGTATCTATTTCCGGCTTTGCGTTTGACGTTTCATAATTCTAAAAATTTCTACTGAAACATTGGTGATTCTCTAAGTTAGGGAAAGTATAGTCTACAACATGTTTGGAATGGCTCGAATTACAAACTTTTCGCTCGTTTGGAATATGGGTCATTTCAATGATTATTGTAGAACATACTATTTTGAATCAATTTGATTTTTCATCTAGATCTGATCTTAAATTACAAGATGCGCTTTTTCGACAAAAGATTGTTGCACGGCATTCTTCACCGTACAAAAATAATAATTCTTTCCTAAAATATAGATGTTACGATACTATATAACAATTTTATTTGCCAAATATTTTTTCCAAATTTCATTGAGCTGTTTGCCAGACGAACTCTATTCTAATGGAAGCATACAACATACAAAATATGTTACAGTTAGGCTGCATACTTTTTTCTGGTTCCTTTTACCTTGTTGCCGTATTCAAACAAGCAAATTAATATGAGTAATTATTGCTCTTATCTGCTTACCACTTGAAAAATATATCAAAATGAATCTATTGTGAATACTCTAGTATAGGGCAACTTGCCTAAGTCAGTTGAATTATCACAGTGGTCGCTTTTAAATTAAAAAATTTGAGCAAGCAAAGAAAAATGAGAGAGAAGCATTGCGCGTACTATTTGATGCGATAGAGGAGGACGCAATACATTTAAATACATCGAAATACAGCTAAGAAAAACGTCCTCAAAACAGAAAGAAGAAAAGTATATCTCGAAAAAAAGTTCATTCTATTACTCATGCAGGATAAGTACTATTTTCCGGGCGGCAAATGACCCCAAGAACGAGATGGTATGGTATCAAGCACTGTACCAAAGTAAATAATGCCAGATATCAGAATTTTCTTGAAAACTATTCTGCAAAGGAATAGTGGACAATCCCATGAAAAAGTTAGAAATTTTGATTCAAACACGATACCACTATGCTGGATATCACGGGAACAGAAAATTTCACGCACTATTTATGTCAATTCAATGTGGCTACGTGTAACTGATCCTAATTGTGTAAAATTATGTCCTGAAAGTTGCGGATGGTTTCTCGATGGTTATTTAAAACCAGAAGGATTTGATGGTGACCAACCGCGTTCAAAAATAGATGATATTTTTCAAATGACCGAATAAGAAAATGAAAGTGCTTCTTCTGACTTGGAAAGCAATACAACTTCCGGCGATTCTGATCCTGAAAAATATTTAATTATCAAAATATTTTGAATTACTTTTTTATATGTATTTATTGTTCAATAATTTTTAATTTTCACGCTGAACATGTGTTAATAGTATAATATGCAAGAAGTATGATAAGTTGTCGATTGACCTCATTCGATCAAGTGGGCGATTGACAACACCGCACGAGTTGCAGATACTATATTTCATCATAATTGCGGCATAAGCATCATTTTGCGCTTGTTTTTCTGGGCGGAAAATAGTATGCGTGCGACATGTTCATAAATTGCGCACGCAAAAGCTGAAGAGCCATTTACCGCCTGGAGAGACGTGCGTAAAATAATACTTATTCCGCATAACCAATAAAATATATATTTTTTTTTTTCAAATCTCTTTCCTTTCTTTCTGTTCGAAAGACATTTTTCTTAGCTGTATTTTGATGTATTCAAATGTACTGCGTCCTTCTCTATCGAATCAACTAGTACGAGCAATCGCGCAATGCTTCTCTGTCATACATCTTTGCTTGCTCGAATTATTCAATTTAAAAGCCTGGCAACTGAGATAATTCAACGGATTCAGGCAAATAACTCTATACTACCGTATTTATAATAACTTTTCCTTCATTTTGTTATAATTTTCAAATAATAAACACATAAGCACAACCACTTATGTCAACTTACCAGTTTGTATACGCTAAGTGCGTGCTGACAATGGGCTCAATCGGGCTTGCTAGTATGTAACATCATTGATATTTGTGAATATAGATGAATAATTTTTTTTTTGAGAAGTCTGTAAACTTTGAAAGCTTTCGGAATCGAAGAGCTGATAACTCAACTTCTATTGTTCTAAAGAAGAAGGTATGAAAAATGTTTGTGTACCAAAAGCATATCAAAATTGATCTAAAAATATCTGGAACTATAAAAATAAGTAATATAAAATACTGAATAATGATATAGTTTATTGGCAGAATTTTAACAATTCTTAGCTTTAATATAATCATAGTTATTTTATTTCAACCTCAGACAATGCAGAAGGGGAAGCTACTGGTAACAGAAGAACATGTCAGAGATGTGAAGAAATATTTTTTTTTGGCGTAAGTCATTTAATAACATGCAAGGTAATAAGGCAAACATCAGTAACTCTGGCTCCTTATGAAACATCGTTGTACACAAGTTGAATTGCATTAGGTATTTTTTAAATTCTGTATTTAGGAGAACTGAAATTTTATTTGTAGATAAATGCTAGATAAATAGGTATTAGGGCCGTTTGACACAGTACAACGAATTCTGCATTTGGTTTTGCATTTTGACTCTCTATTTTGAAGCGAAAGAAAAGGCAACATGTCATGTCATACATGAAATCAGAGTGCACTGCACAAAATTTTGTGTATCACAAGATTAATTTTGTTTTGCATCAAAATGGGGAGTCAAGATATTATTTGATGCAATGTGTCAAACAGCCCTTGAAGTTGGGCTATGTATTACTTAATTTTTACTTTTCATTCCAAGAATCCATTTTTTTCTATGTTTAAACTTTCAATTCGCGGTTGGGAAAGGGTAAAATTCACATTCACTGATTTTTCTGCTTGTAGTTTTGCAATTAACGACACAAAAACTTTGATGGTCCATTTTTTTATAATACTGTACACACAATATCAGCCCATAATAATGCTTATTTTGCCCACTTCTCACGTTGCAGTAGATTTAATTATCTCCACCACGTACTTTGCACTCTGCGTATATAGCAACCAGACAATAGGAGTCAGAAAGAAGTATGTAACCTAACTGTTACATTTTTTGCATGTTGTATGCTCACATTGGAATTGAGTTCGCCTGGCAAGCAGCTCATTAAAATTTGGGAAAAAAAAATTCTATAATTTGAGTTGATCATTGCCATGTACATATTTTTTACGGCAACTTTATTGATGTGTTCAGAAACATATTCTATTTGATAAAATATAACTTTCATCCGGTACGCAGACGGGTGAAGGTCGATCTTACTTGGGATCCTCTGCTATTAGTGACAATAATATCATCATTTTTTGAGTAAATTTAGCACGATGGAAGATAAAATATTGTGAGTCATACGTGTAAGAACTTTTTGTGGCACTCACAGGATTTTAGATACGAATGGAGGTGACGGATATCATGATTTGCAATAAGCGCTTGTTTTAAGGTGTATCTGCTTGCGTTGATAATACTTACATATGCAGGCATGGCGAATTACTGGACCTGTATGCGCATGAATTTATAGAAGAAATCTAAAGCCTCTGTCTTGTATTCCTAACCAAGGCGCTGGTGTAATACAGAATAACTTCTCACACTTGTATCTTAAATATCTATAAAACGACCCAAGAGTACGTATGTGTTGAATTCAATAGTGATTTAACATGTCAGACTGAACAAGGCTTTGTGAAATAAATTTCATGATAAAAAAGATTGTCAACTGTTTCATAACTTGTTACAATTCAACAGAATGTCGTGAAACCGGACATAAGCTTTATGAAACCTAAAATTATTCGGTGTGCCAGATACGTTCCAATATAATGCGTATTCGGAGCATAAAATGTAGTTTGATATTTTTTTCAAATTTTTCTTCACACGACAGTCATTTCTCAGTTCTAAACTGGCTCTGTTGTTGATCATTCAAATGATCTAAACCAGTAAGCGTTCAATGATATAATAAATATGAAAGAGTCACGACAAGACATTCTTTTAAAATGTTCTAATCCTTTTATTTTTCCGCATTTTAACGCTTTACTGTTCAATATAATCTAATTAATTTAATGATGATAAAGGAGATTGAAGCATATCAGACGGAGCAGCGAATACTCCAACAATTTTTATAAGAACCAAGGATGTAATGACCTTGAGAGAACCGCCTGGAACTAAAGAGGTTGAAGCATTACAAGCGGCAATGGACGATGGAGCTCATTAAAAATAATACTTGAGTTATTGTCGATAAGTCTGGTGGCACAAAGATTATTGGAGACAGATATGTATTTCCAACAAAAGAAGGGTCGCTAAGGGCTATTTGAAGCGTTTTGGCAGAGATTTTTATTGAACTTGTCCACTTATTTTTCTTGCTACATCTATCGAACAACTTGCTGTATTATCAGTAAAGATGGGTCTGGAACTGAATCAGATGAACGTATCAACTACCTGATTTAATGAAAAATCGGTAGAAAATGTATAGAGGTTACCGAAAAACGTGAAGAGATCCCAGAAAAATACTGTGATGACACAGATTATTCACAAATAATAAATAATACAGAGAGCTGAAAAACTACGATGAAATCTGTGTTTCAAGTAAAACTTTGTCAGTCAGGTCTTTCATGGAATTGCAGACAGCAAACTAGTTGAATCACTTAATATTGAAGCAAGTGGATTCATATTCATCGCTTTTTCTATACAAGAATTAGAGATGATATGATAGTAGCAATATACATCGACAATATACTGATTGCCATTGCAAACTCAAAATGGATCACTTAAATACAGTCATCTCTTGTAAATGATCCGAAGTTAAAGATTTTGGTTGTGTATACCTTCGTTTAAGAATACATTTTAAGCAAAATGTTGATCACTTTATACTTGAGCAACCTCGTCATATAGAATCAATATTAAATCTTCCCAACATGCAAGACCTCAAACTTCATTCGCTCCGTGCACAAGTGACAGATAGCGCCTCTCGTGGATTGAATTATGACAAAACGTTGTATACAATAGTACATGATGTGATATGTTACAAATGATGATTTCATTGAAAAATTAGCAAAATTATATAAGTAAACTCAAGATAATAGTTTCAAAAGTTTATTGTTCTCATTCATAATGAAGTTTTTAGTCAATATTCATGTATATTTCATGCTCAAACTGAATAACTGATTTGACATTTCAGAATGGACCAAGTCATAAGAATCGGTTTTCAGTCAATTACTTTTATTATAGAATTTGAGCCTTTGAAAATTATTGAAGGGAAAATGTTGGCAGCGTCTCATGTGAAAAGGGTTGAGGAATTGGATGAATTTGGTAATCAAAAACTAATGCCAGGCAGTGTCACTACAAATTACTTACATCTGCTGTTATTCATCCATTCAAAGTAAAACTATCAATATAAACTATTGAAAACTCCATTTTTGTCACAAAAATATGCTTATGCATAAACAATAATAGTTTTTCTACTTACTTTTCAATATTTTATTTATTGGGTCTGTCTAAAACGGAAAGTTATAAATGCTGCCGCTGATAACGCTGCAGTCGGATCTTGAGATATGCACGGAGCGAATGCCAGTTATATCACTCACAAAAAATGAGATGATAGCTTATCCTCATCCTTAACAGAGCCAAATTGGTCCCTTGATATAGTTGACCGTCTCAACATGTTCTTATATATCTTTTATCGTAATTTTTGTGGATGGATTCGACGTAAATCTCAACTTGACACACATAAGAGAACAGCCAGAAGAATTTATATGGTATTCGAAGAAAATTTTGGAATCGGATATAAAAAATCAAAAAATTACTTTATGGTTTTGTCAACCCTGATTAGGGTCCAAATCTAGTTTATCGATGTCCGTTCAGCGGATTCGCACTCATTCTAGCCGGAACTGGCTCATCAATGAGCTGGGAATTTCAAATAAATTAACTGTCGCTTAATCAACTACAAAAGTAGAAATTATGGCTGATCCGGAAATCACTTAAGAAGAACTGTATCTTTAGAGGATATAACAGCAAATCTTACAGGAAAGCTCCACTATTCAATGATAATTAAGGAGCACAAAAACTGGACAGCAGTCGTTCTTTTCATTCGTGGACTAAGCACATTGATATTCAGATGCCAGGTCAAATTCGAAGAAATCAGTTGAAATTCGGAAGAATGGGAATAGAATCAGGAGACTGATAATATCCCGATAATGATACATTTTTGTTTTTTTAAGCTTTATTTAAACCAAAACTATCGAATCGAAATGATGACAACAATATTCATGTCACATTTCACTTTTAAATTTTGATACAATATTATTCAGTTGAGTGACATCTACATACAATTGAAGCGACAGCAGTGCAACTAGTCACTGGAAAGAATCTTGGCTATAGAATTGATGTAACTCAGCGACAACAAACAACTGGAAAAACAACCAGAAAATAGAACAAGGTGCAAGCCCAAGTCAACTCACCTGCTATAAACATGACAAAATAAAGTTATCTACAAAGGAACATGAAAAATCCAAATTAACTAGTAGTTGATAATAGATGTTGCATAAATTGAGATAATACAAGCAAATATATGTGATAGAATGAGAATTATAATGGCAGAGTAATAAATTGTCCATAATTTTCTTATGTAAATCTGTTGTAATTTTTTATCTTCGGGGGGACTTCAATGATAAATCTAACAAAAGTTACTTCCACGATAGAAGGAAGCAAAAAAGAAATGACTACTAACAGTTCGAATTAAGTTTATTTGATAAAGTTCAGTTCCCACCTTTATTTGGACGGTACGGCTTGCTAAATATATAACACTGAAATATCAAGTTGTAAGAAAGAAATGGAAAAGTGGACGCCAAGGTACGAAAAGAAAAAATTCTAAATGCACCTAATTTAGCCGGACAAAAAAATAAGACTGAGGGCAACATACAAGAAAATAATACTTTGAATGGAATTTAATAGTAAAATATGAAATTTTCACAGTTTATATAATCACAAGAAAAATAAGCAGCATTTACGTCAGCAATAGAGAGAACGGAATACTTGTGTACAAATTTCGTGAATACATTCGCGCCAGAAGGTCTGGCTAAGGCCCTACGCTTATTGAGCCCAGCACACGCACACGCCAGACCCAACCCATGCGTTGCTCATTCTGTGACTTACACTTCACAATACAATACCGCATATTGAAGCCACTCTACGGCCAGCCCAATCTGCTCTCACCCATGCATGGGTAGGTTTGTGCGTGGCGCACAGTTTTCGTGGGTCGTGGGCCGTTCAAGTAATACATTTTTGGTACATCATTATAACTCACCATGGTTTATTGCGAAATATTTATTTCTCTAGTCAAGGAAAACCCAGTACTCTTCTCAACACACAAAGTTTTTTTTGACTCCAATTGGTTTTTGAGCATTGCACTCTCCTCCTGTTATATCTTCTTTTATCAGCTCATGGATTTCAATGAACCGGTCACCGTTCAGCCAAAAATTTTTTTTTAATACACTTCCAGGAATTTTTCAGGAAAATTTGTACTCTCTATGAGTACTTATCATCCGTCAGCATCTATTTTCTCTATATTTAGTTCTGCATTTTGTAAATAAACTCAAAACTGCTAAGCCCTTCCCCGCAGATTTGGATTCCAAGAAGCCACTCATCCATGGGGTTTGAGTGGGTACAATATGCGGTACCAGAGCCCATGCATGTGCGTGGATACATCCTGGATTAAGCGTGGCGTGTGCGTGTGCTGAGTTCAATGTGCGGCGGGCCTAAGGATCATCTTCTATTGGGTCGAGGCCGCAGCGGTTCCTCAGCCTCTTTGAAGCGTATTGAAAGGTCAAGCTTTCTCTCCCTCAAACTTCTTTTGGTCTCCGTCCGAGGACGAACCACAGTAGCGCAGTTAGTAGTGATATAGGGGAAATTTTGGAGTCGTCGAGCCCAATAGTAGAGAGTCTTAGTGTCAAACGTTGGCGTCCGACCCAACCTTATATCCCTAACTTGGATTTTACGGCTGATAAATATCTGCAAATAAAATTACCAATACCCAGCACAAAGCAACTTAATGAGCAAACAGAATCTGAATATTTCACAAAATTATACAAAATGATCAGAAAGCAATTCAAAAAATAATATAAATTTACGCTAGTAAGCACAGTAAGGAAGTAGTAGAAGATGTTAAAAAGTGATGAATGAATGAAAGAGAGTAAATGAGAAAACAATAGGAGTGCGCTAACGAGACTAAGCTCAGACGTAGAGGTAGAATAACTCAATTCGTTCGAACAATCGAGTATCAATAACTGAGTAAATAAAATAAAAAATGCTTATCATATCGAGGAAATTTAAGGTGAAACGCGTAAGTAGGGCAACAAAAGGAAATGGTTCAACTGAATTAAGTCAACAGAAGCGCGATCACGATGACTCTACCAGTAGCAAAATTTGACGCGAAGCTTCACTCCTAGGGAAGAAAGGGACTAGAAGGAAAAAAGCATGGAAGGGGTACAAAAAAGCTCATCCAAATCTAACAATATCCCAATTAAACGACAATTCAAACAAGTAAAACCACCAAAAATGTAATATAATAATATGTGAAATAAAACAGAATTACGAATAGATTCAAGAAAATTTTAAGCAATGTTTACCAACGGTACTTACTGCACGTAGACTCAGCACGTATGAATAATTCACGGCAAGGTGAGGCCGGAAATGTATTTAACAGAATTACGGATGGAGGAAAAAAGATAAAGTATAAGAAGTCTCTCAGGACTTAGAAGACCAGAAATTTTCTTGTAATAATTCCTGAAATATTTGAACGGATCTAGACGCAAAGAAAATTCTCAGACAAAGCCAAAGAAAAACGGGTTTAATGAATTTAATTTCAAAATGCAGTTAGGATGTGAACGAAATTGAAAGAATGGTCTGAGTAAATTACAAGTGCGTACTCCAAGGCAAAAAAAAAACTCAGAAGGATATGAGAAAATCCGAGTATGGCTCCGCACAGAACTATGCTAGATATTATCTTGTAATGAAAATATTGAATCCACCAAACAGATCAAATTACAAAATTAAAAAATAAATTTCTTCTGAAGTGCACTTCCGGTTCAGTCTATTGCTATGAAAATAGTAGGCAATCATTCGGATGTTACAGCAGACTGAAATACCAAATTTAAATATTCTACACCTGATCGTTTCGAATTTTTGCGAAAAATTCCAAAAGACTGTCAAGTAGAGTGCATTTCCGGCCTAATGAATCTTGATAAAAATAGGATATAAGCATTTAGACGATATAATCGTCCTAAATACTGAATTCTAACAATCTACGTCCAATCGTTTTGAATTTATGCGGAAAATTTGGAAAAAGTTTCGAGTAAAGTGTACTTCCGGTCAAGCCGATCGCAATCATAATGCAAGGTGTACAATAAGATGTTATAGAAGTTCTTTATACGGAATTTCAATATGCTATGGCGGATCATTCTATATTTATGCAAAAAAAATCAAAAAAGGGTTCAAGGTAAAGTGCACTTTTGGCATTGCCGATTCTTACAAAAATAGCAGATAACCATCATGATACAACAATAAGTTCAAATACTGAATTTCAACATCTTACGGTTGATCATTCTGGATTTATTAAAAAAAATCGAAAAAAATTTCACGTAAAGTGCACTTCCGGTAGAGACGATTGGAACCATAATGCGAGATGTACAACTAGACCCTACACCAGTCTTAAATACAAAATTTCAACATTATACGTTCAACTAGTTTTGAGATTTGCGAGTTACGCACGATCGCACGCACGTACGAACGCACGCACGAACATACGTACCGACATCAAGCCAAAAATAGTCAAAGTGGATTCAGGGATGCTCAAAATGGATGTTTCCATCAAAATCTCGATAGGTGAATTCTGTCGGTTTCACAATACTTATTTGTTACTTTGTACAAGTAAGTAAAAATTAGAGAATTGAAATTTATTACCAAAAAATCGTCACGTAGCCTCTTGAAGAGACACGAGCCTGGGTCAAAAGAAGACCTAACACAGAATTCAGAATGAATCTATCTACATAGGTATTAAAACTAGAAATTTAAAATAAAACTTACATTAAAGAAGTTAAATAAGGTGCACATGGCTAAAATTTAGAAAAATTTAACAACTCAAGTATGTAGGGTTGGATTTACCCTTCTTGTCGCCCCTGGGCAGTAGTGAGCTTACCACCCCCCAACTGCCATGTAATCAAAATTACTTATTATTTATCTCTTACATCAAAATCTGTGCGCTATGAAGTATACGGTTGTAAAAGTACCCAATTAGTGAAAAATACATCGATTGAAGGTCAAACTGTCGATATACTACTTCACCACTGATTTTGATGAAACTTGAAGAAAAATACTTGTTTTAGCATTACAAATATAGTGTCACAAGTTTCATTCAGAATAATTTATTAACACAGGTTACAGTGCCAGTATTTATTCAATATACTCGCGTGCTCACAATATCCCTCACTGTTACTCGTACTGAGTCACTGAATTACTTCCTCTCCTAGCTCACGCTCTTATATACCTAGCAACCAGTGAACATCTAGAAACCGTAGGCTGTCAATTATGTCCGAATATTGAACATCGATTTAGTCAATGCTAACTAGGTTTACAGTTACAGCGAATTTAAATAAATAATTATGCGAGCTAATTATTTAGAATATTCCACATTTGTGACAATGAGAATAATAATTATTCATAATTTCGAAATTAATATCATAAATTCGATCATATATCAAAAAAAGAGGGTTCATAAAAACAATTTGAATATCCTTTGAAAGTGGGTACTCATGAGTCTCGTGGAATTTTGTAAATTTATTACAGTCTAATCATATTATGAACGATCCACGGCTCAACATAGGACTATGATTTAGGCATTTTAATCGGTCCAAAGTTTCACAAGTATTGATTCCTCATGCAACTATATATTGGATGTTGCCTGTTGCACTTCAATCGTGTGTGGCTCCACACTCACACTTTTTTTATGTATTTTTTCCTCATTCATACCAACTGATTATTCTTAGAACCTCCGTGAATACCCAGATATGATTTAAAATTCAATATCAGAAATAAACATTCATAATTTGTTTTGCTAATGCATTCTATAGCGTTAAACCGTGAACACATAATAATTGTGATATCACTTATATATACTCGTACAGGCAGCATAGATTGTACTGCTGTCTTCTGTAAATTTGTATCTTACGAGAAGTTCAATTTCGTCAGAGATATTTAGAGAATATTTTGTATCATGTATATAAGGTTTTGTCTTTTTTAGCGCATTTTTGACAGCTCATGAATGCTTGTTACTTCAGAGATTTCGCAAATTACCATCACCCACAATTACTGAGCTCAAAATCAAGCAGTTTGGACAAACTTACGAAACAGCAGCTTCCATTTAGTACTAGTTTCAAGTTGACTATTTGATAGGTACATAATTCATGCAAAATATTCTAAAAGAAGCAAATCAACCATAGTCATTATTATTTTTTATTGTTATCCTAATAATCAATTACAATTAGATTCATAATTTGTTATATACGTACAGAATTTGAGCGAAATCCTTGAGGAAAAGAGATTCTCTCATCTTGTTTATCTTTAAAACAATTCTTGAATTTTGAGAAGGAAAAATATTAAGCAAAAATCTGGTGCTTTCAGTAAAGGATACTGAGACGGATTTATGTGACTGTTCAGTCAATTAAGAAACTTATCTAAGTGGTGTTTATTGAGTTTCTTCACCATTTCAATATTTAATTCCTCTTAAACTGAATGATATCTAATACATTTTTATGGATTATTGCATAAAATCACACTTGCTTAACTGCTGTTATCCACATTTATCTCTGTTTCGCTTCATAATCTCTTCCCGGAGATCTATAAAAACTAGTTCTGGGCTGTTTGCTTTAGTATTAGTACATCAAACCACACAACAACTTCTAAGTGAATGATTTATACTCATGATTATCGAATAATATGCCATACAAAAATGACGTTTACCAGTTTGACGTTTTTGACGGCACACCTCGTAGATGTAAAATTTAACAGATAGAGCGGAGCCACTGAGGATACGCAATAGGTGTATTTGGAACGTTCGATGTCTCATCGTGAATTTGCTATGAACTTGCACGATAGACTCATGTGAAAATAATATGTATCAAAGCTGACACAAGCTTTTCTATCCACTCTATCGACTTCCATTTATAACGGTCACAAATAGGTGATTTAAAATTTCAACGAATTACTTTTTCAGATAGATAGATGAATAGTTTATTTGTCCCAAGATCAGAACATAAATTCTGTACGAGTAGCACAATCAATTATCACTAACGTAATCAATGACATAATCCCAGTTTACATAACCAAGCTTTGAAATTTTTAAATCTAATACATATTAAGAGAGCTATATCAACTTCAATCTAGAATAAACATATTTTTATATTATATTCTACAATTGCTGCATTCAAACTCCCAGCCTCATTAAAAATGGGTAAGTGTAATTTAATGGGTCACTTACTTGTATTGGTATCTTTTGGTGAGCAAAATATTGCAAACTACGGCTTATGCTGGATCTTAGAATTATTAAGCTGACTGCTCGATTTACAGACAAGAAAATACATCAAAATTAAACAAATTTTCATACAATAATAATAATTCATTACAATAAGCCTCAAATTCGCGTCAAACAAATCATTGAATGAATCTAATCCATTATTAATCGGTTTGTTAATCAATAATTGACACAAATGCTTGAGCACGACTCAAGCTAGCCTTGCAATAGATCCAAATGCAAAGTATGGGTAGCCAAGTGGGTAACGACTATTGAAATCTCAGTTTGAAAATTGAGCGTAGTATTGATTATAGGAATGAGCATTAGATATTCATCTTACACATATCCTACCTTTGGTAAAAATATCAGTTGATATTTTATCTGCACACATTGGAATAATTTGTTCTGTTCTACTAACAGTGCAACTATCAACATAACTGTAGTTGAAAGTATTTGGTATGAAATTGTATCAAATTTTAGACATAAATCACTGACTTCAGCCTTGATATCTCACTCAAAATTTCTCCAAAGGATATAAACTACTCTTGATCGATCGTTTGTTGTAACTTGAGCTCAAATTTTTCTCTGTTTGGCTTCTGTATTAAATATTTTCTAGCTAATTTTCTTATTTTTCAGAACAAGAGTCTGACGTCAAATGACTCCTAGTCCTACATGTCCAAAAACAGGAGGCTTCAAATATTATTCTTGTCCATCGCCTGCTCTCACGAACTCGTGGCCAAAAGTAACACATTCGGAAAACTGTTGGGAGACACTGGAAGTAATTGATATCGTATATAAGTAATTTTAAGCGCAGTAGGTCTGTGACCAAAGAACGATCTGCATTAATTTTATAAGCAGAAGAGTATATTTACAATTTTAATAATACTATAAGACAATTTTGTATATATCTATTTTAAGAGTTTTTACAAGAATATATTTATCATGTTTTGCATTGATAACATTCAATCATTGTATCATAAATAATTATACTTGTAGTTTTTCAAAATAGGTTTCCATTATCAAGCTTCGAGATTAATTAAGAAACTTTTGAGTCGAAATATTATATGGAAATATATTTTTTCACACCGCAGTGCCAAAATGTACATAAATGACTCCAAAATAATAAAGAAACACCAAATATAATTAATACATCCATATTTATTCCCACAAAGCTTTTATTTTATTACCCATCCGGTATAAGTACTACTATCCGCATGTTTTTCTGGGCGATAAATGGCTCTTTGCCTTTTACGTGCGCCGAGTATATAATTTACTGCCCGGAAAAACAAGCGCAAAATAGTATTAATCCTGCATTCATAATAAAGAATAGTTTCTGCAACTAGTGCGGTGCTGTCAATTGTCGCACTTATTACACAATATACCATAAGTCAATTTCAATTTTTACAATTTTATCGTTCTTTATTGTAAACCATATTCATTTTAAGCAGCTGGAATCCCAAATAATTTGAATTTGAGCGGTATTTCAGAGAGTGGAGTTACCAAAAATCCTTTTGGATCAAGCTTCATGCTCATTGGAGTCTCTGCGGTTCTTTCCACTTCGAACTTGGATAAAATGTAACAAAGGCCTACTTTGCTGTTTATTAGACCAAATCTGGCTCCTGAAATTTAATAAACCAATTCTTAGAACTATTTAAGATGATCTACAGTCTTGGACAAGTAATTTCTATTCAACAAAACGTATTCTAATTTCTCCTAACTATACTGATATAGAGACATGCAATCAGAGTCTCAGATTAAAATATCAATCTTCAATTCAAAATTTGAGATCAGGTTAAGCCTTACTGAGAATATGACTATCAATAATCAATACATTTTTTGGCAATCCAATTCACAAAAACTATTTACTTCTAAGTTTATCAACTATATGAAATGAAATTTATTTACCCAGTTGTTATACATATAAATCTCGTTTCCATATTATTGATGGTTGTAGAGAAAATAGTAAACAACTTTTGGATTTTTAAGGACATTTTCTACGGGATTACTTAGTTCCATTTTAATTGAAACGTATCATACCTATTGTCTCAAGGACTATTCTAAGAATACGTAGTTCAAAGAACTATATTCGCCAGGGCTTGAATTTATTGTTTGTATTGTAATTATTGTTTGTAGTGTCCAACTAAAGCTTCTCCTCTAGCTTCGTTGAAACAAAGTCCAAAGGTTTGACTGAAGACGAAAATTGCTACCAGTCGAATGATTTTACGTAGACAGCACAGACACGCGCAATTGGAGCGAGGATTTTATAGAAAGTGAAGCTTATACATTCCACATTTACATTTACACATAAAAAAAAAATTTCCAGACCAACATCAAGCTCCATAAAAAAACTGCATTTTGGGTATTTCAGCAGAGTTAAATTTTTCATACATTAAATTTGAGAGGATCTCATACACATAAAAAATATTGCAAGACTAAATTCTCGGCATTCAATGCTTGTCAGATCATCATGAAGTTGCATAAAAAAATTATTAGTCATATATGTTTCAAGTTCAAAAATCTGATGCAAAACTAGATCCTACACCAGTCTTAAATACAAAATTTCAACATTATATGATCGACAGGTCGAGATTCGCGAGTTACGAACGCATGCACACACACACATACGTACCAACATCAAGCTAAAAATAGTCAAAATGGATTCAGAAATGCTCAAAATAGATTTTTCCATCAAGATCTCGACATGTGAATTTTGTCGGTTTCACAATACTTACTTGTACTTTGTATTGTTGTTGATTTGGAAGGTAAGTATTTTCATGAAAAATTAATTATTGGAAAAAAATTAGTCTTAAAAATGTCTGCTCTGTTTTATTATGTGGTTTTTCAAGAAATAATAACATATTCTTCAATTTTAATCATTCTCCTAAGCGTTATTTATTTTTGAATAGCTTTCACTATTCCTTTCTTCAAAATTCAAAAGTTAGATCTTGAGCTCTTTAAAAAATCTCATGATATCTGCGCCTTTTGTTCTATTTATACTACAAGTATTTGTAGAAACGTTAATTTGAAGAATCCAGCCCATTTAGTTTCGGAGCAAAGTGAATTGACAAAAATTGACAATAAGCATTGATTTTATATCTTCCAACAACTCTTGCATTATAAGACTGTTTTCTGCGTATCAAAAATAACCTATTTGTAGCCAATAATTATAGTATTGGTTGTATTTTACATTATAATTTGATAATCCTTCTTTATAAATGGATTGTCCAATTATTGGAATGCTTCACGCTTTGAAAATTATATAAAATATATCGAAACATCTGTGGAATTCGACTTAGTTCAATTTTGGACTATTGCTCGTCCAAATTCCGACCATTTGACCAAAATGAACCTTTTTTAATGCAACTTTTCTATGAAATTTTATAGTGGCCTGGCAGCCATTAGGTTCCGAGAAATTGGACTGACAATATTTTCGTGTGTATAAAACCCTTCCAAATTTAATATATTGAAAAACTCAGGAATGCTCAAATATAAGCCCCAAATTTTTTTCACCCTTCTTGAAGCTTAGGGGTCACTATACTCTTCAGTGTCAGAGTACCAGACCTTCCATTCCAAGATCAAGAACGATCTGTCTATTCATTCTTATTGCTGGAATATCCAAAGTCAATACGTTGGCAGTTCTCCAACTATAATATGCCCTATATCCAAGGTAGTATGTTATTTTTATCATGCAAGCTGTGGTTGCTATGGTTATATGGACTTACCACTCACGATTAAGGTTCAGTATTTCAGTCCATGGTTTACGTTAAACGTAGTTCAATTTCCATAGTATTGATTGTTAGAACAATTGTTTCTGAGGTATTTAAGCTCCGTTTAAGATAAACCGAGTATTGAAATACCGGCTCTTAGGCAGTAAGTAAAAAATGGTGAATATTCACACAAAATACCCATTCATAGATATAAAACTTGAAGCAATAATTATCAGATTCACGTATAAAGATCTGATGTGGACACCACGACATGACTTATTTGCTGTTACAGGAAAAAAGCCCTCGAGAAATAAAACCCCAGAAAACAGCCCCGGAAAAAAACCCCCGGAAAAAAAATCCCTAGGAAAAAAAACCCCCGGGAGAAAAAGCCCCATGCGATAAAAACCGAAGACAGTTTATATAACGAGTATTATAAATTTGGTATATAAGGGTGGTTTCATTATATTTGGTAATAAAACCTAAAGTTATAAACAACAACTCTAAATAACGCGTAATGTATAATGTAATACAGACATAAATGCAGTGTCTTCTGTTTTATTCATCTATTAGCGTCAATAATAATAAAGTGGAGTAAGACATTTACATACATCTATTATTTTCAATTGCATTATATTATTTAAAAATATAAAGGCTAGTTATTAGCATAAGTTGAGCCATTAAATATAACTCAACATAAATTACAGAAATTGTAAATTTCTCATATTGTATCAACTCAAAGAAAATAAATTTCATATAATTGAAATCAGAAAGAAATATGTAGTAATTTGCTGTTATCTTTATGTATTAGTTCTATTTGGAAATTTTTAGTTTTGTGTCGTGTTTGAAAAATATGCCATACAATAGAAATATTCACGTATGCCACTGTCTGGGTAGTAATAATACTCAACTTTTTTACCTGAAACCTGTTTTCCCATTTGCGTGCAGGAATTATTTAAAAATAAACAATCGACAAAAATCAGTTTCTCGTCATTATCTAGTAACCTTTGGAAACTTCTCAAAAAACCAAAATTTTCTTATGATCTTCTCTTGAACATGCATAAAAATCGATGTATTTAAATGTTTCACTCCACTATATTATTATTGATGCTAATAGATAAATAAAACTGAGGACACTGTATTTATGTCTGTATTACTTTATATATTTCATGTTATAGAATTGTTGTTTATAACTCTTGGTTTTATTATCAAACATAATAAAAACACCCTTATATACCTAATTTATAATATTCGTTGTATAAACCGGGTTTTTTTTTCGGGTTTTTTTTTCGGGGCTTTTTTCCGGGATTTTATTTTTCGGGGGTAATTTTCCTAGATTCCTTATTTGTACATCTTCCAGCTTAATAGTTGACAGTTGACACTGACATTGACATAAGCAGAATCGTTTGCAGCCAAAACTTGAGATGATCATTTAGATATTACAATTGAGGCTATCAGCGCAACAACAGTCTGAGCAAAATATTATGCTTTCGAGACAATCGTAAATGAAATTTGGGTTAAGTATTGCATAATGTTGCAAGAAGACTAAATGAGTTATTTGAAATATTTAAAATTATTTGGAATACGTAAATTGATATATACTCGATAGATTTTCCAGCAGGAAAGTATATTCTCTCTTTGATTTTCAATTTTGGGCTAGGCCACTGCTGCTTGCACATAAACTTAATATTGTGTTATATAGTGCAATATATAGATGTTAATATTATGAGGATAAAACAAAAATTTTGAAGTATCTTCTCATTAGAAATTCAAAAAATCACAATGTTGTCTTGTCAAAGGCGATTGAACAGACAAATACTCTCAAAAATATAAATATGTCAAAATATGAACAATTTCCAAGTCCTTCTTCCGAAAAACTTTTTCCTGGTGTGGTTTCTGATGTCTTTAACTTTCCATGAAAACCGTGGAGTATAGATAGTATGGAAGTGATTACTTCTAACAAGTACTGTTTATTTTTAATGTGAATTTTGTGGCTTCAAATACATAAAAAGCTCTAGCCATTTTGAACCATTCGTTCTTATTCTTATTCTTGAACGATACGATTACCATTCAACTCTCATGTACGTACATGTGTTTTGTGTTAACATATGCAAGATAAGGCACTACTCGTATATTTTGCTAAATTTCCTAAGTTGTATTCCACAGAAAAATATTGTAATATGATAAAAGCACGTAGGCTACGAGAAATTTAATCGAGAACTTAATATTGGACTGCTCATTCTCTGTAGCGAACTCGTTGATGATCATATAAATATTTGTTAAGAAAGTTGAAAATTATTCATATTCAACTTCTGAAAATTTAAATTTTTCTAGGCCGGTGTTACATCTATGGACAAAAGCAAACAGTAGATACAAAAAGTGATCTCGGAGCTGCTACCTATTGACTAATGGAAAAAGGTTGCTTGGGCCACTATTACCTAAAAGACACAGTTACACAGGTGTGGTAAATATGAATGAAACGAAAAAATTAAAAAAGATCGCTAAATAAAGTTTACTTCTGGCTCAGTTGATTGCTATGAAAATATGGAGTTATCATTTTAATGCTATAGTACTTTTCATAATTCTACAGCTGATGGTTCTGGATTTAAGCGAAAAACTCGAAATACTGCTTTTTAAACTGCTCTTCTGGTTCAGCCGCTTGCAATCATAATGCAAGATGTTCAACTGGATGATATAGATATGCCTTATACGAAATCTAAATATTTTACTGCTGAATGGTTTGAATTTATACGAAAAATTTGAAAAGACTGTTAAATAAAGTGAACTTCCAGTTCAGCTGATTGGTACAAAAATAAAAGGTAACTATTTTGAGGCTACAGCAATTCAGAATATTGAATTTAAACATCCTACGGCTAACCAATATGGATTTATGCGGAAAATTTCAAACAAGGTGCACTTCTTGTACAGACGATTTCAACTAAAACGCGAGATTTTCAAGAATATATAATATGCATTTCGGCAATAACTGTCCTTCAAGCGGCATAAAGGTTAGTAAAATTGTTTATCAAAAGGTTTTTGACAGGTCAGTCTTGAAAAATAGATAATTATGAAAAAGTAATATTTAACAGATGGGTTAAAAAAGTGAAACTTCATGGCTGCATAAGAAGCCACAGAATCATCTTCTTTGTAATGATCACCTAAAGCAGTGATTTGTGCACAAAGCCGTAAAAGTAAAGTTGAGGCTGCAATTTAGATGAGGCCAAGAAAGAACTTTGGGTCGAGGTGCACACAACGTTTTTCAGGCGATCATCACAAAAGAATCCATAACCACATAGTTTTATCTGTCTATTTCTGAAACATTGCAATTGTACATTGTAGTTGCCGTTGAAACTATTTTATTTTTTTATCATATTGTCTTTTTAGTCCAGTCGACATATTGAAAAATAGGGAGAGCTTAGGAAAAGATGCGAACTTGATGAAACTTTGATATGTTGTTTCTGATCACCCAATAGTGTTATTTCCATGTTTTCCGACCAAAATTTCGCAAAAAAATTCTCAGGGAGAGGAAAAAACCTCAAAATCTTGGCACTTTTTTTAGTTTTTATCCTGTAACTTTTTCCCTTCGATTCCTTTACCTTGGATCGTTGAGTTCAGTTTCGTGGAGTATTAAATTCTGATTAGTAGAACTATTTTGTGGACCCACTATGTTTCAAGATACAGCACTTCGAGAGAGAAAAATTCCTGAAAATTAAAGAAAAAACTTCGAAAATGGTAATTTTTTCTAAATATCTTTTGTTTTTCAATATTTTTTAGTGTTTTATGGTACCTAGATCCATTCTGATCTTAGATTATAAATATTATCTAGATGGAGGGAGTCCTATATCACACAATACATTTTTGCAAACGGTTACGCGAGAAAGAAGAGAAAATATAGGTTACGTTAGAGGGACAAAGAGAGAAAATATAATGAAAGAAAATGAAGTGGAGCGAACTGCGCATGTGTCTCGAATTTCATTTGCTATTAATATAAGTAATTTTAAGAAGATGTACTTTGTAAACAAAATTAAGAACTCATTGACTCATGTGTTTTGCATCTTGCGGGCTTGGCAAACCGAGATTTGTTTATTGTCACGCTTGCGCATTCAATTTTCTCAGCTTTCCTATAATAATATATCTTCTATCTCTTTCCGTCGTGACCGTTCGCAGTTTCTTCCATCTAGATATAAATGCTGTATTCGCTCGTTAACGAATTACTGATCCAACTGAATCTAAAGATCAGTTCAAAATGATCAAGATCATATGATCTGTTGTAGTTGAAAGAACACCAAACATTTGTTGAGTTTGCGTCTGTCTGTAATCATTAACCTAAAATTTGTTTCAATTTCGTTCAATAGAAAGTATCCTTCAAATATATAAAACACAATAAATTTAGTTTTTTTCATCTGTTCAATAATTATAATTCAATTTAAGGATGAATTATCACAAAATTTTCCATTTGGCCCAACTAAAGCTACTTCAAGGCAATTTCTTTAATTTCTTGTCCTTCAAATGTTACGAACTCCGCCGTTTTTTAAATGCATTCGTTGGAGGAGTTGATGGTGATCTGGAGTAGTTGAGATTCGGAATGGGGGTGACTAATCCGTAAACGAAAGAACAAGCACATAGTGATCCAGATCAGTTGGATCAGTACTTTGTGAACGAAAGAATACAGCTTATATATGATCTAAGATTCTGATGCAGCAATCAATCAACAACCCACCTCATCGTACCCTGCCAACCTACCTTAGATCATGAATAATATCTAGATGGAAGAAACTGCGAACGGTTACGACAGAAAGAGATAGAAGATATATTTTATAAAAGCTAGAGAAATTAACTGCGCAAGCGTGAAAATATTCAAATTTTGATTTGTCAAGCCCGCAAAATGACAAACACTTGATGTAATGAGTTCTTATTTCTGTAAAAAATACTTATATTCATTCGCAATTGTCTAGTTGCAAAGTACATCTTCTTAACATTACTTTTATAAACAGCATATGAAATTTGATAGACATGCGCAGTTCGTTTCACTTCATTTTTCTTTCATTATATTTCATTTCCTTGTCCCTGTCTAACGTAATCTGTATTTTCTTCTCATTCCGGCATAACCATTCGTAAAAATGTATTGTGTGATATAGGACTTTTTCCATCTAGATATTATTTATGATCCAAGCTACCTACCCATATTTGAAAGCACGGTAATGCCCCCGCCAAGACGAGCCAAGCGAAGCGCAAGAGCACTTCCTACCTTTTCTCAAAGAGCTTCGTCGTTTTTTTGAACCTTGATAACTTGATTTTGAATTATACCAGATAGACAAAATTCTCGGGATATGATGTCAATAGTAGACTTATTGAACATATGAAGTTTCATTTGCATAGCTTTTACACTTTAGATTCTATTGATTTCTAAAAAAACCCGATTTTGTCACTGACTCGCTCACTGATGATCAATAAAATTCTTAGGGTATTTCCTGAAGTCCTAGAATGCTGAAATTTGGTATGTGAGCTAGTATTAGTGTTTAGCTAACTTAGCCGAACAACCTGAACCAACTTTCTTAAATTTTAACTAATCTTAAATTTAAAATAATGGCGGTGTAGCCTCTTTGCATTTTGAAGGCCTCTAAATTTTTTCTCTATAAAATACTTTTTTTAAATATTGCTGAAAATAACGACATCGACGAAGAATTATTACTACAAGTTAATTTGAATAAACTGAAAAATAATCTTCAACATTAAGAAAAGCCTTATCGCTATAATTTTTATTTAAGAAATCACAATTCAAAATTCTTCGGCTAAAAATTTCCAAAATCATTTCCAAATTACAATAGAGCTCTTTGAAAAGCTAAATGAATTGAATTTATAGTTTATAATTTCAATGATCAATTTGTTTTTCGCTGATGAGATGTAATAGTTATACTGCGCAGGTGGGGTATACTTTGTTTATAACTCGCCCATGTAAAAAGCAGGGCGAAATAATTTCGTCTAGGCGTTCACCCAAATGGACTCCGATCGTTCTGGTCATTTTAATTAGACCAATTGTCCACTAAAAACGAGCGCATTGGGTGAAAAATTGTTTCCGAATCTACCCCGCAAGAACATTCAAATTGGCTTAGCCAGTGTGGATATAAACGTGCTCAAGCGCAGAGGCAATGGGTCAAAAAAAAAAATGATTGAATGCTTTTTTTGTTTAAATGCTCAGAATTCAAAGCAAAAAACTATTCAATCATTATCAAATTCTGAAAAAATATATAGATCGTCTTGAAAATTATTTTTTAGGCGATCATAACAAAAAAGGTGTTTCTATGACTCCTTTTGCGGCCGTGAAACTCCACTTTTTGGTACTCATCTGTCAAATCTCACTTTTTAGAAATGATCTGTCAAATATTTCTTTTTTGGGACTAATATCTCAAAAACTACTCCATAAAAACTTTATATCTACCTATATGGGCAGTTTGATGAACTCTTTAAGAAACAATTTTTGCCATGATGCAGTCTATATTTTTCTGTCAATCTCTATAGTTTTAGTAAATCGAGAAATAAGTACTCAATTTTTATAAATCTCAACTTGATAGAAGACAATAAAATAAAACAATTTCAACGGCAACCAAGATTTACAATTATTGCAATGCTTTAGAAATAAATAGATAAAATTTTGTGACTTCAAATTTTTTTCTGATGATCGCCAAAAAAACGTTGTGTGCACATCGGCCGGAGGTTTTTTTTGGCCTCACCTGAATAATTACAGTCTCGACCAAAAAATATCACCTTTACGACCTTGAACAAAGTACTATGAATAAAGTGACGAGCCGTTTCGTCCTCTCGGACATCTTCAGACCAACATATTTAGATAAAAACCGTTTGCCTGAAAATGTCCGAAACATTATTAAGATTTTTTATTAAACTATTTTCAAGATGTTTCATAGACTAGTGCGAGGTAACACAGACATGAATGCACAGAAAAACTAAACTGAGGTTAATTAACTTGATTGCTCTTGGTAGTAAGCCTAGGACATGAAAAAGTTCAATTTACGTATTGTAATCGATGCGCAAAGTATTACTTTTTGCACGGCTGTGGGAAACTATTTTAGTTAAAAATTCAATTAAATTAATCTAGAATGTACATGCACTAGAAAATGTTGTTGATAAAGTCTAAATTTTATGTTTTCTAACTACTGTTACATTCAGGTATTATATTTACCAATACAATTGTGAGGCCCCTCTCCAAATGGCATATAAGCACCAAACGGTTTATTTCTTTTGTTTTCTTCAGAGAATCTATCGGGATCATATTTCATAGGATCTGGAAAGTATTTTGGATCGTAATGTAATCCTAGCAGGGGAATACATATTGCTATGCCTTTGTCCAGAGTTATGTCGGTTCCAGGAATTCTGTAATCTTGAATACATCGCCTGTCCAAGAAAGGAAGAGGAGGATATTTCCGAAGTGATTCTAGAATATGTGTAGTTACATTATTAGTAAATATCTTGGAGATAGAACAATGTTTGGAATTTGCAATCGTTTCATTCAATCAAAATATAATGTAGTAGAAAATAATAAAGCAGACGATGTGAATTTGAATTATAAATATTGCTTTTTGGAATACTGATAGAAGTGTTTTTTTTAATATAAAGCTTCATGAGATGGAGTTTTTCCTAACCGTTTTTTCCAAAGTTTGGTACCTACTTTCAAATTTTCCAATTAGTTTCTCACAGAAAGCAATTACCAGATATTGTATTTGTGTTCGTATCAACAGTTTGTCATTCGTAATCAGTATTATTCCAACATTCATTTATCTACCTAATTTCACATTGCCGGAGCTAGAAATTACATATAATTCACGTAAGAAAGCATTTTTTTTCTCGATTAATTTATGTACGATGACGCAGGCAGAGATAATCAAACATCTATGATTTTTATATTATTAAGGTGCATTCACAATGAATTCGTACCTACTGCTCATAGTTATAAATCAAAAAGAGGGGGCTCAAGTTTGCGCTTGCGATGTCACCAAAGGAAAACATAGAGCCATGTTAGGATGAACCGCATCGTGAATAAAAAGATAGTGTTCATTTAGTATTTTCTGTTTTCTAATTAAAAGCCTTATATATTTCTGCAATTTATTCGTGATAGTTGAATGCGGAAAAATGATTCATCCACCCATTATGAAGTCTTGTGCTTCTGAATGTAGAAATAGATCATCAAAAAAACTACTGAAACAAAAATGAGAAAATATATATCCGTTTGCATAGGATTTTGATCATATTTATCAAAGAAGCTCCCAATTTGATTGCATATACTTATTAGAGATTTTGTTGCTGAATCCTTGAGGAAAAAAATTGTTTCCCTAAAGATGTATTGAATTTTCGCAAAACTACTGTAAAGGTGAAAATTGATAGTTCTTATTTGAAGGAATAAAATTATGTTTCATTACCAGTATTCTCTGTGATGAAATACTGTCCCATACAAAATATTATGGAAGAATTAAGTGTTCATATTCAATAAAAAAAAATTTAAAGAATATGTAAACGTATTAGTAAGAGCTATATTGAGAAATATGTGTAAATTCGTTTCCATTTCAAAGCAAAGAATATTCGAGATCATTCACAGAGCAACTAATATTATTCAAGGCTTGGTAAAATGAAATATGTAAATAAATTGTTATAGTATAGTGTTCTGTCAATTTTGTAATCACTATAAATTTCGTTACTATTTTTTTCTTCCTACAAAATATAATTATGGTAAAACTCAAAGAAATTCTTATTTATTTACTAAGAAAACTTGTAGGATCACTTGTTGAGTGCTTCTAATATGAAATTATTAATTTTTTTTTATGTATGAAATTCTTCATGGTAGTATGTAAGTTGTATTAAATAAATAAATTCATTGTTGAAAAAGCATACGTATATTTTTAAGACTCAATTACTTTATGACTATCGATTTTGGAATGTTTCCATCATCAGGCCCAGCTAGAAAGATACATGAATATTTATATTTTTACAGTTTATAAATTTAGAGTATTTTTGAAAAATACATAAATAATTCAAAATTTAGCTTAGAGTTGATTCAAATAGTAACTTTTCATTCGTATAAATTAAGAACTTTTACTTGTGAACCGCATCTTATTATTGACATTATTCATCATTTCAAGTCTTCCTTTCCGCTCCGTGTTCATGTCCATAGATACAACTACACTATTTTGCACTCTATGGTATTGCCGATACCACTAGCAATTCGATGTATTAGGAGAATATTTATAATAAAAACTTATGTATGTCTTATTAGTTGACAGATATGCCACACACAAAAATGCTAAAATTTGTAATAATATTGGTAAAAGTTTATAATGTTAGTATTAGTAGCAATATTTATAATAGCTATTGATAGTGGCATCGGCAGAACCATCTCATTAAAATTGTAGAAATAACTATTCAAATGTAATAACAAAGATTCAAATTCAATGAAGTAGAAAGAGTAACTCATTAAGATCCACATTTCTGTTAGAAATTTATCATCCTAATATTTTGTTTTGCTATATTTTGGACAAAAATGCAGTTAACAGACACTGCTGCAGTTGTTTGACGAAAAATAGGGGTTTCGCTGCACTTTTTGTGTATATTGGAATTATTTTGTACAAATTAAGGGTTCAGTCTGCGTTTTTTCCACTTGGTTTTTATTTTTGTGTACATAAGCCACAATTTTCCTACAAGCAACTTCAGGAATATCCGTTCGCCAATCGCCAGCCGTTAAATGCACATATCATAACCTTTTGTGTATTTATTTTCTTTGTTCAAATATAGAAGTTGTGTCTTTATTTACGGTCTTGTGTTTTACTGTGAAACTTGGATTCATGGAACCCTCATCCTGACAGGTTTTGGGCTCAGGAGCACGATCGTGAGAGCAAAGGAAAAGGTGATAGTGTGTGACCGCGTATGAAAGTTTTAGACCGTCATGATTTCGTCGAACGTGTCGAGGATCGAGCTCCTCAATAAAGACAATTACGACACGTGGAAGCTGCAGATGCAGGCAGTGTTGATCAATCATGATTTGTGGGATAACGTGAGCGGTGCTACGATGAAGCCCGAACTGGGTGAGAACAACGCGAACGTGGCCAACATGCAGGCATGGATGACGGGAGATTTGAAAGCGCGATTCAACATTATTTTGTCTATAAGTCCGAATGAACATAAACAAGTTAAAAATTGTCAGACATCGCATGCCATGTGGCTGAAACTAGAGGAGATCTTCCAATCAAATGGTCCGGCAAGAAAGACAACGCTCCTGAAGAAACTAACGCTGCAAAAGATGGCAGAAGGAGACGATGTGAGCGCGGTTTTTTCGACTCAGTCGACAAATTGAACGGAATGTACATCGAAATTAATGCGGATTTGCTAACAATCTTCCATTTGTATAGTCTTCCCCTAAGTTTTGAAAATTTCAGATGTGCAATAGAATCGCGAGATGATTTACCTACACCGGAGGCTCTCCGAATTAAAATCATTGAAGGAAATGAAGCTCGTAAAAGCGAATCGCGAAATACATCGAATGCTATGTTTGTCAAGAAGGCAAGCTGGAAAAATCGAAATGCGAAAACAGAAACTGTTAGAAGTGATAGTGAAAAACGCCAAACGGACAAAAACTTGCGATGCTCAAGATGTAACAAGCCGGGACATGAAGCTAATGTGTATCGAAATAAAGGCAAAACAAAAAATGCGTGGCGTGTTGATGACGTTTGCCTCAAGATTTCTGGAATCACGGCGTCTAACACGAAACAATAGTGGTGTCTGGAAAATGGCGCGACATCTCACTTATGTCACGAAATCGAACATTTTCGCGAGATTGATGATTCGAAACAAAGTAAACTTAACCTAGCAAATAACCCTACAGCTGATATAATCGGTGAAGAAACGGTTCATTTCGTCGCGAACACAGGCGGCGACAATAAAGACGTGACGATGAGTAACGCGTTGTACGATCCGGACTTGAGGTCAAACCTACTTTTTGTGGGAAAAATCACCAATTGCGGATTTACTGTTTGTTTTTGTAAAGATGGGGCCACCATCAAGAACTCGAGCAACGAAGTTGTTTTAACCGCGGTTAGAACCGATGATCTGTACTACGTGCGCGAGGTACAGTGTGCAAATGATACATGCGCCGTCGCATCGAATTCTAAATGCAAAGTAGGACTCGGGGAATTACACAGACGCCTAGGTCATGCCAACACGCGTGACATTGTGGACGCTGTTCGTAGGGGAGCCATATGCGGAGTAGACATAACAAATCCAACTGAGACTTTGGACTGTAATATCTGCCTGAAAAGTAAGATGATCAGAACCCCGTTTCCAAAGAGATCCAAACGACAATCGAAGATCCTTGAACTGGTTCACACAGACGTCTGCGGGCCGATGAGGACAGAGTCCCTATCAGGGGCAAAATATTTTGTGGAGCTCATTGATGACAGTAGCAGATGGTGCGGGGTTAGATTCATGAAGGCAAAATCAGAGATAACCAGAGCCACCCTTGAGTACATCGCCCTTGTCGAGAATCAACAGGACGCCACAGTCAAGTGTCTTCAGTCAGACAATGGACGCGAATATATCAACAGTAATCTCGATGGCTACCTAAAGAAGCGTGGTATCAAGTGACGCCTTTCTGTTCCACACAATCCAGAGCAGAATGGAATTGCGGAGAGGAAGAACCGCACTCTGAACGACGTTGCTAGATGTTTGCTGTTGGAGTCGAACCTACCCAACAATTTTTGGGCTGAGGCAGTAAATACTGCCAACTATGTTCGGAACCGCTTGTCCACGAAAAGTTTGAATGGGCGTACTCCTTATGAATCCTGAACCGGCAAAGTTCCGGAAATCTCTGATTTTGGAGTTTTTGAAAGTCAAGTTATCTACCTAGATTGAGACCATGGACACAGGAAACACGATAGCCGGGGAAAAGGGAACATCTTTCTTGGCTATGCTGAGGAGTCCAAGGCGTATCGAGTATGGTCATCAGAAAGACTCCGAGTACTAATTACACGTGATGTAAAGTTCGTCGAACCTGCAAGCAGTTCAGAAGCCCATGAACAAGGTGCAATCCCACAGGCTATAGAACTAGACAGACCTCAAGATGCAGAATCGACTTCTGAGCCAGCTATGCCAGCGCGTGAGCAGGAGAACGATCAACAGAGTATGACCTCAGAACAAAGCGATTTTCTGGGATTCGACTCCGACGATGAAGCCTTGCAATCCAAAGAATTCAGCAACTGTGAGAAACAGAACAATACCAGAGGGATAAATGCCAACGAAGCCAGCGAACACGACATTGATGAAGACGAGAACAAAAGCCAAAATCTCTCAAGAGCCCCGGGTCGACCCAGAATTCTTAGGCCTGGTTCAAGAGGAAGACCTAAAAAGCTTTTTAACACTGTTTCAGACCACACCAAGGTAGCCCGCATAGTTGAAGAAAGCTACCTTTTCGAGGTAGCTATGAGGGATGCTCTCGGAGGACCTGACACCAAGTGGCGTGAGGCCATCGCAGAAGAGATAAAGTCCATCTTGAAAAACGAAACATGGATGTTGGTCGACCGACCTGAGGAACAAAAAATATTGGGATGCCGCATGGTTCTGAGGCACAGATTTCGCGCTGACGGCATGTTTGAAAGAAGGGAGGCCCGCTTGGTCGCTCAGGGTTTCAATCAGGAACCAGGCATTCATTTTACGGAGACTTTCGCTCCCGTAGCCAGAGTAAGCTCTATTCGTCTTCTTGCATCACTCGCTGCTGAGTGCGGCATGAAGATTTTGCAATTTGATGTTGAAACTGTTTACAAAACGGACATCTGGAAGAGGAGATCCTGATGGAGTCACCAAGAAACCTGGAAGAAATTTTGCAGAGCATCGTCAACGATAAACGTCACAAGGATGACACTCACAGAGCAAATGACATGTTGAAGAAACTACGAGAAGGGGACAAGGTTTGTCTCTTGGAAAGGTCCTTATACGGATTACGTCAAGCTGGTACACCACACTGAGCAACACCTTAAAGAAATGGGGCGCTACTCCTTCTAAATCCGATCCTTGTCTGTTCTATATCGGATCTGGAAGAGATGGAACTCTAATCGCTACGTATGTTGATGACATCCTAGTTGCATCACGGGATGAGATAAAAACAATTAAAATCAGAGGAGGATTATCAAGAAGTTTTGGAGTCAAAGATCTAGCAGAGGTAAGACATTGCCTTGGGATCGAGTTCGGACGCAACGGACACGAGATCACGTTACATCAAGGAGGTTACATTCACGAGCTGCTGTCGAAGTTTGGGATGTCCGACAGCAAACCCGTGGCCACCTTCATTGATCCGGGATCTACATTGAGGAAGAAGGATGTGCAATCGCCAGATGATCTGAAACTCCCGTATCGGGAATTGGTTGGTGCACTCACATACTTAGCGACAGTCACACGACCAGACATCTCGTTCGCTGTTAGTCACCTGGGACAGTTCAATAACTGTTTCGGTATCGAGCATTGGAAGCCAGCGAAACGAGTACTACGCTATTTAAAGGGCACCACCAAGATAGAGCTAACCTTTGGCACGGACTCTGAAGCACTCGTGGGCTACACCGATGCCGATTCGGGCAGCTGTCCGGAGGATCGACGATCTTACACCGGCTATATATTCAAACTAGGGGAAAGTCCGATTTCCTGGGACTCTAAAAAGCAACGTACGGTTGCGTTGTCTACAACGGAGGCGGAATACATGGCTCTGTCCGAAGGCGCTAAGGAAGCCATATACTTGAAACGTTTCCTGACGGAACTGAGTTTTCCTCATCTCGGCAACATGAAGATGTTTTGCGATAACATGAGTACGCTGAAACTGGCCAAAAATTCAATGTTTTATTCCCGAAGTAAACACATCGATATTCGACACCATTTCTTGAGAGACGTGATGAAGGACAAGGAGTTCGACCTACTTCACGTGGCAACTGATGATCAGATCGCTGACTTCCTGACGAAGAATTTGTCGAGAAAGAAGCACGAACTATGCTTGGACTTGGCGGGGCTGAGTTTCTGCAAATGAGTCACCGCGTTCAACCGGCTCGAGGGGAAGTGTTGGAGATTTTGAATTCGAGCGCGCTTGTCTGCTTGCGGAGCCACATGTCAACTCGTTGCCGCGCAGTTCGCTATCTCTCTCTCTATCCGCTGTACTTTGCTACGCAGTCGCCAATCACCATCCGTTGAATGCACAATCATAACCTTTATTGTATCTATTCTCTTTGTTCAAATATAGCAGTTGTGTCTTTATTTACGGTCTTGTGTTTTACTGTGAAACTTGGATTCATGGAACTTTCATCCTGACATCCGTCAATTGCATTATTACCAGATTTTTCAAAAAACTAACAGCCAGAATTCACTACGATTTAAGTTCATTAAATTGTCTTCCAATGTCACATTTGTGATATTTCTTTGTGAATTTGTCTTCCAATCCAAGTTTCCAAATTGAATTCCAAAACTAATTTACCTGATTTTTCAAAAAACTGGCAACCAGAATCTAACAGCATTCTACAATTTGATGCATTAAATTGTCTTTTAATCCAGGATCTTACATTGGATCTTAGAACATTTATAAGAATAAATAAGCGGATCAAAATCGCCAGTCTAAAATTGTAATTCTGCTTAGATAGGCCGTAAAAGTATGGTTGCCCAATTTTTGTTAATTGATGGTATAAGTCACTGCAATGAGTTTATACGTCCTTAAAAATGTTTTGAATAAAATCAATGCTGGTATTTATCGTGGTATTGATTACTTTATATTGAAGCTCCAAGGTCATATTTCGGTAAACATGTGTGATAATTTGATTTATGGAATGAACTTTGAATATTTCCTTTCTTCGTGTATTAATATAATCATTGAAGGGTTCCACATTGTTTCAGCCTTTTTCTCAGTCGGACATTTCAAGAAATGTGCTAGATAGATGAATAAATTTATATTTTAATCATGAAAATATACATTTTTTTAAATATTGATGTGCCCAATAACAGTTGGCGGTTATGGATTTTGCAATGATTTTTGATAACATTTATCTCTACATATTATGCTATTCCAAACCATGAATCCAGCGAATTCTCTGGGCAGTGGAAAAAATGCTATTACATAAAAATATAATAAATAAAATTAAAATAAGTATATATTTGATGGCTATGGCCTTGTTTGATGAAATTCAACTATCAGTGAGAGGTCAATTTATTTTGGAAGGAAATTCGCTCAATAGGTATCAAACTTCTAAAACACCTCGAGAACTCATTTTTCGTCTCATATTACGTCATATTTCAAAATACATACATCATAAAACCAGTGTTAACTTAATCAAAAAAATCTGATGTGGACATCACGGAACTTGATAATACAATAATCAAACACAAAATTTCATCGAAAATTGAAGAAAAATTCAACTTAAGTGCACTCCTGGTCAAGTCAATTGTTAGGAGAATAGTAGGCAATCAAACGGAAGATGCAGTAGAATGAAATATTAAATTTCAATACTCTCAATCAGTCGTTTCAAATTTATGCGAAAAATTTCAAAAGACGGTCAAGTATAGTGTAGTTGTGGCTTGGTCGATCTCAATAAAAATAAGATATGAACATCTGAATAATACAAAAATAATGAATTCTAACATTTAACGTTCATTATTTTTATATTTAAGAGAAAATTTATTAAAATGTTTTGAGTAAAGTGCCCTTCCGGTACAGACGATTGCAATTAAAATGCGAGGTGTACTACAAGATATTATAGAAGTGCATAATACGAAATTCCAATATTTTACGACTGATTGTTTTAAATTTATGCAGAAAAATTCGAAAAGTCTGTTATATGAAGTGCACTTTCAGCTCAGCCGATTGGTACAAAAATAGAAGATGACCATTAAGATGCTACAGCAATTCCAAATACTGAATTTCAGTATCCTATGGTTAATCATTCTGAGCTTATGCGAAGAATTCAAAAAAAAAAATCAAGTAAAATGCACAGACGATTGCAACCATAATGCGAAGTGCACAACAAGACCCTAGACCACTCTTAAATACAAAATTTCAACATTATGCTTTCGATGGGTTCTGAGATTTAGAGTTAGAATGCACATATGCACATACGTACCGACATCAAGCCGAAAATACTCAAAATTGATTCAGGAATGCTCAAAACGGATTTTTCCATAAAAATCTCGAAATGTGAATTTTGACGGTTCCATAATACTTATACTTCGTACAAGTAAGTAAAAATGAAAAACAAACTCCAGTTTAAAAAACTGGAAAATACGCTTTAATGATAAACCGAAATAAAAAGTAAAAATTAATTTCAATATAAAAGTAAAGTAATTAACGAGAAAATCAATGGCATTGTGAAAATGCGTAGGGTTCAATATCAGTTGCTATGAATATTCCATTGGTATAATTTTTGAATGTTGAGTTAGTATGAAAATTTGATACAAAGCATCCCACCGATTTTTAAACTAACATAAATTCTCTTGTTAATCGCGTTAAAAATACAAAGCTTCTGGCTGAAGAGAACAATTGGTTGAAGAGGCTAATAAGAGAAGCAATAGAAATAAAAAAATCACCTAATAATTTAAATTTGAATTCTGGTTATCAACTCAATCGATCGTGGTCACCAGTCATTTGTTAATAATTTCAAGTTATTTCTATCTATGAATCTACTTGCAAGAATTACTTCAACAGCACCTCCTGAAGATCTGTGGTTGGTTAAGTTAAGTGCCAAACCAAAAAGAGTAGAGCCAGATTGACCCAGAATCACAAGGCGTTGACAATTTCCCTATTTAAACCTTCATTTTTATCTCCTTAAGACCTGTGGACATTGAATTATATGCTTAACCACAGGCAGAGCTCTACGATCCTAGGAGTTATTATTTTATCTAGTCACCTTTTGTATTTTTGTTGTCTTGACAATTTTTGTTCATTTATTTATTATACATTTACACTTGAAATAGGCAGCACTTTGCTGTTGAAACGTTGTGTTTCTAATAATTTTTATATACAGAACTTTTCCAAATAAAACATATTAATTTTACTTTTATTAAAGATTATTTATTACTTTTCAATTTCGATCACCATTAAAGAGTGTTTTTCAGTTTCTTGAAACTATAATTCATCACACTTGTATCTTAAATAACTATAGAATGACCAGAACGTTAGCCGATCAGAGTCAATTAGTATCTCTTATAATTGACATTAAGAGGGTAAATCAATCGCCTATCAGAAAAACCAACTGAATCACACTTAGTAGTGTGCAAATAAATAAATTTCCTGACAAAATTACTGACCTGAACACACCATATCCAAATAAGACATTTCCTGAAGTGCTTCATAACTGAGTTCTCCATTATATTTAGCAAGAACTGTTGTGATTTCATGCCTCAATTTTGTTTGAATTTCATTATTCAAACTAATTTCATATAGAGTAAAGGTCATCAATGAACTAGATGATTCAAAGCCTGCCGAAAAGAATATTGCAGCTTGCGCTACGAGTTTATCGTCTTTCATTGAGGAATCATCTATAAAAATCAAACAAAATACATCGTCTACATGCGTTTACTGCTTATTAATGAGTGGGAATAAATATTATGATTCTTCTCAATTTTTTCTAAGAGATTCATTGCAAAATATAATTTTATGTGAAAACAAAAATTCTAAGATTAGCATCAAGCTCTTTTTTTGAATGAATTGTGACATAACGATATTTTTCTGATGTTCTGATACAGCAGTAAGCAGTAGATGCAAGTAGGTGAAACGAGTGAGACTACAGTTTAATCCAACCGAGAGATTTATTAAATGTCTGGGATAAAACTTACTTTTCTTCAAATCGACAAGTATATCAATCAAATCATTTCGTTTAACATTCGTTTCTATACGGTGGTTCAAAGATTCGTTGAAAACCTTTCTCAAGAATGCTGAACTTGTAGGTTCAAAGAATTTGAATCTAAATGTCTTCACTAAACCAGGAAAAAAGAAATATGAACTCATTTGTATCGCTCGTGAGTACGTAAAATCCACTATCTTTTTTCCAAATTTTCTAAACACTGCATTTTCATCTGTCAAACAGTTAGCATCGATTCCGAAAGCACAAGAAGTGATCACATCTGTAGCATATTTCAAACATATTTCTTTCGTGTCAGAATATGGCTCATGGATTGCAATATTATTCATATATTTATTCAATTGTTTTCCGACATCATTTATCAAACTAAACATCATTTTGATCTTTCCGGAAGTAAACACTGGAGTTAGCTTCGTTCGCATGATTCTCCATTCCGGATTTTTCAAAATAAATAAATTGTGTGTCCCAATTGGATCATCTCTTTCATTGGAAACGATTGCTCGATCGCTAAAATAGTTAAAATCTCTCACTAATACTGCTTTTATGACTTCCGGATCTTTCAACAACAGATACGGTTGATCGAAAGCAAATAAGCCGATATATGGGCCTCTTGTTTTTTGATAGATTTTTGCAAAATATTCTCCAATAGATATTTGAAATAATGCGATCTCTTTGAAAGAACCAAAAAAAGGAATAGGTCTTTCAAAAGATATTCCCTTCTTCTTCCAGTAGTTGAAATTTCTTGTGAAATAGATATAACCGATTGCCAGCAGTCCAAAAATAAAAATTAAGAAATCGGTGTATATGTTTGATGTTAACAAAGCCATTTTGCAAATTAAATAAACTGAAGTTTCAAGATGTACTTAGAATTTATAATATTTTATAACAACGTCACTATTATCAGAGGCGGCTTCAGTAAGTTAAGCATTCCGATACAGTTTTTGATAAGAAGATTTTGCCTAGGCAATTATCTATCTAGCAGATTGTACTAATAACTGTCTCTAACTTTGTACTATTGTTCTTCTCAGGGTATTAATTGTTCTTGTTTTTATTTTAATCTTTGAATTTAGTTCAGGAATCTATTATCTGATTTCTGTATGAAGTCGGCCCTGACTAGAAACAATGAGTACACAACTTTTCGAAATGCCTAAATTATCCTTTCCTATATTTTGTCTGACATGCAATGATATGAAATGTATAGAAGTATATTATTATATTTTAAGTTGGAAGTACTTTGAACTTATTAAATATATACATCTTTGTTACAACAATCAGTTGCAGAGAGACATTACGAAAATAATTATTGATCTTAATTTTTCTAGTAATTTTATGTTAGTCACTTGAATATTTCTATGATTATAGTATTATTCAAAGATATGAATATGGATCTGATGTAATTGGGATGAATCCGTCATGAAATCTTCCTAAAGTGATTATGATTAGAAACAAACATTAAAAATGATAGAAAGATGATCGTGTAATCAATATAATGTATCAATATTTTCTAAATTATACAAAAAAGATACTTGAATCAAAATAAGTCTTGCACATCGGGTGGGATGATTCAGATCCTTGTATAAATATATGCAACAATATTTTTTTTCCGAATGCAACCTGTGAATTAGAGAAATATCATAGTATTTATTATTGATCACTTCACATATAATATTTGTAGTAAGTCTAGATTCAAATTACATCAACAATTTTGACGGATGTATGTTTGTAGTAAGTAAAGATTTGAATAAAGTTCAAAGTTTATAGTAGTCCAGCTGAAAATTATATAATACTGTATATAATAATAATAATTTAGGATTTAGTAATGACTGAATTGAAATATTCTTTGGAAGAATAAAAACAATGTTCCTAAAAAACATTTAATTACTTGTACAAAATATAAGTTATACAGGGAATAAAGACATTGCATTGTGGAAAAAATCAGAGAAAGCTGAATTTCTTCATGAAGCTTCCTTTTGTGGTTCTTAGCAATATCCCAAATATCCCCGCTGATACATGCGCCGCTAAAAATGTTACGCGGAGCTAAAGGTCAAGATAAATGGTTTTTCGCAAAAAGATTGCTTATGAAAAACATAAATTAACTTTCATTTGTAAGACCAACGGTTTTTGAGAAAATTCGATTCAAAAAATTTTGAAGTACAGTATGCTTTCCTTAATGGTATCTGTGTGTCGAATATTTGTAATCGAACGTAACAAGAGACTTAAAGTATTGGAAAAATCCATAATAATACAAACTAACGCATCAACACTACACAATAGTGTACTCTGTAATAGGCTGTGTATGAAGCACCAGTAGAAGGAGTGTCCATTGATAATAAACAGAAGAACTATTTTCTTTTCCACCAATATCTAGTGCTGCTCGGAAAATTCATATCGTGTTTACTACCAACTGGAAGTATGGTTTGGTGATGAGCTTGGTCCTCTAAACTGGGGATGGTTATTGCAAGATCAAATTTTTGAGTCAGTTGAAACTCTTCTTCCGCGCGCACCTGATAGTCTACTCAATTTCATTTCTTGTAACTACACCAAGGAATGTACCTTGAACTATGGTTTCAGAGAAGTTGGGTTATACTGTTTACCAGTTTGTGGTAATTGTTACGATTAGGATTGTTTAAACGTAACACCTGATGCGTTTAATGACGTTCATAATGACGAGCCTACTGAAGATGTGGATCCATCGTCATAGTCGGCTCTGGTATACTTACCGCCGGGGTACAAAGATATATAAATTGCGTCCCCCCTCTCCCTCTACCTCCGTCTCTTCATCATACTTCTCTTTTTTATAGATTTCAATCCCAATCCACAATCTACAATTTGAATCCCAATCCACAACTTTAATCCCAATCCACAATCCAAAATTTGAATCCCAATTCAAAATTTCAATCCTAATCCACAATCCACAATTTGAATCTCAATCCACAATTTCAATTCCAATTCACAATTTCAATCCGAATCCACAATTCACAAATTTAATCCCAATTCACAATCCACAATCCTTAATTGAAATTCACAATATCAGTCTCAATCCACAATCCACAATCCGTAATCCACAATTTTGATCCCAATCCATAATCCAAAATTTTAATTCCAATCCACAATCTGCAGTCAATAATTTCAATCTCAAACCACAATTCACAGTTTAAGTCCTAATCCACAATTTGAATCGCAATACACAATTTCAATCCTAACCCACAATCCACAATTTTAATCTCAATCACAATTCACAACCCACAATTTCAGCCCCAATCCAAAATCCACAACCCCAATCCCAATCAAAAATCCACAATCCCAATCCCAATCCTTGTCCAAAATTCAAAGACCCAATCTCAATCTCCAATTCTACAACCCCAATCTCAATCGAAAATCCACAATCCCAACCCCAATCAAAAACCCATAATCCCAATCCCATTCCCAATCCAAAATCCAGAAACCCAATCCCAATCCAAAATCCTCAACCCCAATTCCAATCGAAAATCCATAATCCTAATCCCAATGAAAAATCCACAATCCCAATCCCAATCCCAATTCAAATCCAAAATCCAAAATCCAGAAACCCAATCCTAATCCAAAGTCCACAATCCAAGTCCCAATCACAATCCCAATCCAAAATCCAAAATCCAGAAACACAATCCTAATTCCAATCCAAAATCCACAATTCCTGATCCAAAATCCATAATTTTAATCCCAATCCAAAATAGAATGGTGGATTATGAATTGTTGATTGTGGATTAGCTCTAATAAAATATTTTGTCCACAACTACCTTATAATATATACTTTATAAATGAGTGAATAATCATTATTCACTGGTGTAGTTCTTAGGGCACGCGGTATATATTATGAATCTGGCAAGCATTTATCAGTACGTCTAGGTCTAGGCACTTTGATTAGCTAACTTTATACAAATCACAAAAATTTTGTTAAAATATTACTTTAATCTATTTTTTAATGCACTTCTAGAAAAAAGTTGACATTAAATAAACTATATCAAGTAAGCCATAGATATGACATGACCAGGGAGTACTGGGAGTTTTCACTCTTATGAAGAAAATTGAACAGTTTTGCGCTATCTAGCGTCTTTGGAGAAAGTTAAAATTTTTAGTTGTGTGTGCTAGGTTTCAGTAGCTTCTGCGCAGTAAAATATTTTGCTGGAATCTGATTGGTAACCAGGCTGACAACTAATGTTTGTTGATGAGTGTTGATCTTGTTTGTGAAAATATGTCGAATGTGCAAAAATGGAAAATATTTTAAAATTCTGAGCAAAACTGAAACGGTAAGTTAGATCGGCAATATTTTTGAATACGTTTTAGTAAATATGAAGTATATACAAAGAATTTATGTTAAAAATCTGGATAAATATGAACATTACTACTTTTTTAGATGAGCTACAAGAAATCTTGTTGCGTCGAAGACGGTTTTTCATACAAGAAGAAACCGATTATTCGATATAAGTTTTATAAGTAAGAAATTTGTGTGAAATATTTTGAAGAGAAATACATTATTCTCAATTCAATCAGAAGAATATTTTGAGATGGGGTTATTTTTGTGTGGTGCAAACGAACAAATAGATACTTAAGTGGACAAGACAGTCGTCTTTATGCTGTTTTTGATCCCACACAATGACTTGCGGTTGGACGCTGCAAGAAGGCATTGAAATCGACGTACCGCAAGTAATTAGTAAGTATATAAGTACTTCATTTTTTGCTATTAAGAGTAAATAAATGACATAATAATTTCAAGGTTACTACCGCTCCCCCTCCTTCGGCTCCAGCTCACGGTCCTGTCATTCATTTGGAGTTCAAAAAGAGCAGAAAGTATCTAAGACTCAGAACTTTCCATTCATCACAATTCTCGTAACTGCAAGTAATTATTGAGATGAATAAAACATTACGATCACCTATAATTCGAGAAGAGCTAGAAATATTTGAGACGAATTACCTGTCCGAATATTGTTACCTGAATTTCTCATCCCAACAATAACGCAAAATTCAAAAAGTGTATTAATTTTCTCGGTATGGAAGACAAAATTTATATTTTCTACCGGTCTTTACAATTTGTAGTTTTGTTCACCCAATAACGTATTTAGTGAAGATTTTGATCCCGATAATGTATTTCATACTTTTATGTAAAATGTTTTCTACTGATTCTAACTCTATGTAATTATCTATGACTGTATCTGTTCATCGCTTTTATCATTCGAAAATACTCTCAGAATTTTTATTATTGTGTAAAAAAGGTGAATCAAGAGATTATCATGTACCATAAATTGTAATTTATAGAGATATAGGAAATATTATTATTGTATTAATATATAAAATATGTAATTATATTATTTTTGTAAAAAATATTGTATCATTGTATCAAGAGCTTCGAACTCATAGTCATAATGAGAAATCAAATTGAATTATCAAGAAATAAGACATGAAATTTCTAAGATCTTGAATTACAGGCTTCATAATTTGAATTTTCACGTGGCAATGAGAATTTAAATTATGAAACCTGAAATTCAATATCTTAGAAATTTCATGTCTTATTTCATAGATTCAAATTTAAATAAAATGAATAAAAAAACAGCCAGTGCCACCATGCGGTTTTGGAGAAAATTAATATTTTTTTGTGTCAGTTATTTAACATGACAGTGAACACTCCCAGTACTCCCTGGACATGACAAAGGAAGCATAAATTGTTGTCAATTTGAAAACGTCATAATTTCGATCCAGAATACATAAAACATGAAAATTGATAGTGAGAAAGAGATATTGTGTACTTGTATTCCACCGGAGATAACAGAAGCTGCAAAAGTCACCTCCCTGAATTTGTTGCCTGAGAACTCTTGAAATCTTTACATTCTTTTGGACTGAAGGGCGACCAAGAGAATTAATTCATTCTCAGGGTCAGTTTTACTGGTCTATTTACGGAATTAGCTGCAAAATATAAATCATCCACATTATGGACACATTGCTCTATGCATAGGAGTACGCTTAATATAAATCAAGGAGTCGATATGGAAGACTATGCAAAACTGCGGTCAATTTTAAAATGGAGATCTCAGAGCTTTCATCCGAAAAAAGCTAATACGCTGTGTCAGTAGCGACGAACGCGACTCCATGCGGTAGAAGTTATAAGCTCTTTACTTATACTAAATGGAGCTCTCAAAACAAATATGAAAGAGCATAAAGCCAAACTATATTTTTGAGGCAAATAAATATGGAAAATCCTTTGAAAAAGTGGAAATAATCAGGACAAGGTTTTTTTTGTTGTGTTCCTGAGTGTGGAAAAGTCATCTTCTCAGTTTGCTTTTATGCAATAATACATACTATAAATCCTTGCACTTTTATGATATTTATCCAACTGTGCTGGACGATTCCAAACCATTGGCTGATCGGTCTTGAAGTAAATACTTTCTGTGTTAATTTATATGCAAACTGCAGCTGCATGTTTACAGTTGCAACTAATATTAACAATTTTTGGACCTAAATTTACCTGTATTAATGAATGTTCACAGCAATCATGTGAAAAACACAGACTTATTACTATATTAGTCAACTTTAGAAATGAGCAGTTAGTGTTTTTGAGATTGTATAATGTTTGTACAGTATCAATATTGAATTATTAAAATCATATTTCAACAATATAATCATTGATTATAAATTGAAGACAAAATATCATGAATGAATCATTGAATCTTTATGATTGAATTTTCACTCATTCAAATGAATGATGCTTTCGGATAACTCGTATCCACTGATCTCTAATAAACACTGGATTGGGTTTAGGTCGCTGGAATGCGGCCCCAATTGAGCGTCGCCATCTTGGCAAAAGTGAGGTTCTGTGTTCAATTGGTGACATATGTTGGTGACAGTTCAGTATGGTGTTGGGACGCAATTTTTAAATCATGGTGTTCAAATGCATGTTCTGCGGAAATAAAGCCGATTCATTAAGAAATTTGACGCTGCACAAGTAAGTTATGATAACAAATTTGAGTAATATATCAAATTTAATATAAAATATCTTGCTCACAAAATTAATCGCTGGACTGCAAATTTGTGCTTACTTACGAACAATAAAATCTCGATTATTAATTGTATTATTATTCTCCTATCATGTGTAGTAGATATTTAAAATCATTAGTTTTGAATAGGCAATATTATCGCAGAAATGCACTTCATTTATTCATATAGGTAAATTCATAGTTTCAAATTTTAGGTAACAAAAATTTATAAAACTATTGAACGGATTGAATTATACTGAACTACAATGTTTAAAAAATAGTTAAAACACTAAAAAGTTCTCAAATATTTTTAACTATTAATAAATATTTCAACTATTATAACAATTTTTAACTTTTGTTGATTATTAATGTATGTATTCAAATACATTTTGGGAATAATTTCTTCATCTTACTTGCATTATACTTTGAATTTCATCGAGTGTCTTCTATAAGTGTTTTGAATTTGCCGCCGAATAGGAACAGAGTCTCAGTTTTATTGTCAAGGCCGCCGTTCAACCGGGGCCGCTTTCAGATGCCAGAATACGGTCTAAACCCAATCCAGTGTTATATAGAGATCAGTACTCGTATCTGACAAACAAATATTAAATCATCAGGCATAAATGATGCTGATTTCTTAATGAATAATTCAAAACACACCAAATCAAGAAGTTTTCTTGGTAGTCACACAGATTATTTTCAATTTATGAAAATAACTAGTGAATATCAGATGAAGTTATGTAAAATCACGAGAGAAATTAATATTGTTCATTGATTCAATATTCAGATAATATTCAAACAAAACAAACAAAAAGTACACCCAAACGTAGGTATTATCATGTCGACTAGAGAACTATGTTTACACTTATAATAATTTACACATATTTCGACCAATACATTATGAAAATTCGGATTTATTCTATCACTAAATGTGCCAGGCGTTTCGCGCAAAGTAACTCCCGTAATTTTACTATCTTCTCCGTTATTGTTTGTTTCTTCTTAATCGCTGACATGTAAGCTTTGTACCAATTTTTTCTCTTCGCTCAAACTTTTGGATCTAAATATAGATAAATCAACTTCTTGAGACTCGCATCGAAGTACTACTGTCATTGTAACAAACTTTCGGCTAATTCTGGAGTGCCAGTTTTGCAAACTACGTAAGTACGTCAAAATTTGTTAATTGTCACGATTTCAAATATGTTAGTGAATAAATGCCAAGTGTCGCCACCATGACGGCGCTCGCGCCACGCACAACGCTACTGACATAGCGTATACATCTCATCCCGAAAAAATTTACAAATTTCTTATTCAAGCATGTGATGAAAAATATTTTGCAATGAAGGTAAGAAATGAGAAACATTTAAGAGCTTGTTCGAAAAAAAAATTATGGAATTAAAGTCAATAGCAGTCGTGGACAGAGTATAGTATTCTACTCACATATAATAAGCTATGGTTCACTCAGGTTAATTATGCCACTCGCTACGCTCGTGACATAAACTTAACCTTCGTGAATAATAGCCTTCATTATATGCTCGTATAATAATATACTATTGTTGAAGAAATTGGTTTTATTTTCAAAGAATTATGTTCGGAGCCCAACTGCCGCCTTCGAGGACATGGCGCCGGGGTGCCGTCCACCCCTTGCATCACCGCTTGAGATGCCTCTGACCGTATGGTAATGAACAAAAGATTGATAGAAAGCTTATTTAGACCCTTGATCCTTTAACCCTGATAGTACAGGGGGTAAGTTGTATAAGGGGTTGAATGATGCAACGACTTTGAAAGCTTGTATTTCCTGAAATAAAAATCGTAGAATAATGTAATAAACGTTGATTTGAATGTCATAACTTTGAAAACTGATATCTTCTGAACTAATAATCGTACAATGATGGAACAAACGGTAATTGGAAGCTTATTTTTCACGATTGATTATAGAACCAGTTCCACCCTTGATTACACAACCCTTAATGTATTACACGTCTTCAATTGCAGTACAGGCACATTTTTTATCAATTTTAATGGTTTTTATTGTGGTTCTTGCTAAAATGGGTGGTTATTTATGGATTAAACAACTATTTTATTCGAGTGAATTGAATGTGATGACGAATTTGCAATTTTAAAATTTGAATTTATTTGCAGTTGAAATCATATATATTTTTTTATGTTCGACTGCATCATAATCATGTAGTTTATGGTTGCATTTAGTGCTCATAATATGCCACTTAATTGGACTAGGACTTTTGCTTTATATAATTGGACGGAACTGTCATTGTCAAAAAAAAATTTATTCTTTTCTATCGTATTTATTCTTTTCTACACTTTCTGAAGTATCCATTTATTCTTTTATATTGTACTTAATCTCTTCCACACTTTCTGAAGTATCTATTTCTTCTATTAAATTGTATTTAATATTTTTGACACCTGCAGATAAACAGTAAAAAACAATTGTAACAATAGCAACATTAGCAAAGCACACCAAGTTATACTTATCGAATTTTTGTATAGGGAAACTAAGAAATATTTTTAGATGATATCCTGCGTCCTTAGAGCAGTCGAACATAAAGCTTTGTATGTAATTCGTACATAAACAAACTTTATAGACTCGCCTTCCTTATTAGACTCGCTCGCGCTGCTCGCTCGTCCATAACTAGCGGCTCGTCCAATAAAGTTCTATATTATATACTAATTACATAAATAGCTATAATGTTCAAATAGTATACAAAATATTGTATCATTCATTATTTTGAATAAATTCAATGCCAAACATAGTTCTATTAGATTTTTAATAATTGATCCGTGTGGTAACATGTTATTCAGATTTGTTTGAACGCTACGCGATCACTGCTTGATGTTCTGTATTATTTCTAACGCATTGCGCTCTAGGAGTGAATGAACGTAAGTCTGAGACTCATTATAAATCATTGTGTCGGCTAGAATTCGTTTCTGCTGTGACTACCAGCCTGGCCGTTGTGTTGAGTAGTCGCGGGCGCTTGCGTTTGTTTCAATTAAGGCTTTGGGTTGTAGCTGGGGTAGTTCGTGACCCATTCGTGAGTAAGGATGGTAAGCATCCTCCGTTCGTTTAGATTTTGCTTGTAGCTTAAATTTAAATTGACTTTTGGTGGTTTTGTACGGCGCTGAAAGCGCCAACGTATTTAATTGAATCCGTAATCAATTTTGCATTAATATTGAAGTGCGCTTCTGTTTGGGTAGGCATTTTGTTAAATTCGCGATGGACTAAGTCGATGCGCAGACTAGAAGGATGGTTGAAGCTGCCTGATCACTTTTCCTCGACGGTTTTTTTTGCCGGGAATTCTATACTCGGTTGCTGCCGTCCATAAGCCTTCACTCTAGAGATAGTACCCCTGGTTACTTATGGTCGAAGGGTGGGTGTGGAAGTGCCTGAAGCATGCAATCATGTGATAGATCTATAAACCAGGGAGAAACTGAGGAGTAGCCGCTACGTGGCTGGTATAGGTCGCGTTTTAAACGTTAAACACCGGGGTTCGGCAGGGACCCACGTTAACTCTAAATAAACACGAGGCAGTGTTAGTTACTTTTTTTATTAGCTCGTGAACTGCGAATTGCGAATTGGAGGCTTGAATGGTGTGTGATGAATGTTAAATGAATGTTCAATCAAAATCCCCTTTTAGTACATCATCATCAACATCAACAGAGCGGAAGTTGACTAAAAAAAAAAAATTCTTTGTTTCAGGTTTCTGATCTATTTTTTTTTCTATTGACTTTCAGATCGGAGGAGACATGAGTTGACTAATAAAATATTTTTTGCATAATACCTGCATTGAAACAACGCGTTTCAACGCCAGTTTTGTCAGTCGAAACAAGACAATTTCAGACAAATGCGAGTGTAGCCGGGCAGAAATAAGCCTGTTTCTGCCCTAAGGGAGAAATAAGCTTGTTTCTGACCGCTGAATTTGTTTCTTACATCGTTTTATCCCTGGCAGAGTAGCATTTGTTCATTGTCAATCTTTTAATCAAAATCATATAACCTTCGTTAATTTGACTGTTGTTTTCGTAACTGTAAATTAAATTAAAAAGACGATAAGTTGCAGAAGAAAAAGTATCAATACGATAATTTCAAGTACACCACAACATCTTATTGATAAAGCACAAGCAGCTACTCTCGACTTGTTACCTGCAAAATCAAAAGAAAAATATTCACTTTGTTATATCAAATTTCTAATATGGAAAGTTTCAATGCATCAAGTATTATGGAAAATACAGTGTGTGGCACGGAGCAAGATACGATTTCAGCATGTTTCAAGAAAAAAAGTATCAATACGATAATTTCAAGTACACCACAACATCTTATTGATAAAGCACAAGCAGCTACTCTCGACTTGTTACCTGCAAGATCAAAAGAAAAATATTCACTTTGTTATATCAAATTTCTAATATGGAAAGTTTCAATGCAGGTATTATGAAAAATACAGTGTGTGGCACGGAACAAGACACGATTTCAGCCAAGGGTGATGCCAGCCCTCGCTTCGCTCGGGCAAGCAACTCTCACCCTCAGCTGAAATCGTCTTGTTTCGTCCCTAGCCACACAATATACTATTACAGGTCTCTAATCTTTTTTTTATTGTTTGACAGGTCGCTGAAAAGGTGATATTTTTGTTTAAAAGCTTGTAAATTCTGATGTTTTAATTTATTTTTGTGTGTATTTTATGATTGCAGAACTTCAAGCTTCAAGTAGCAGTCTTTCATAGTTAGAAATGGCCCAGCAGTTTACAATAGTCCACCGAGGGAGCACCCCGCCGAACAAATCACAACATTTCCTGTCAGCTCAGCATCATCATCTTCACATCAGAACTTCAAGCTCCAAGCAACAGTCTGCCGTCGTTGGAAGTGGCCCAGCTGTTTTCATCTTCAAGCCCAGCTGCTAACAATCAACCACCGTGGAAGCTCCTCGTCGAACTAAGCATAACTGTAACAATTCCCCTCATTCACCTTATTATTTAACTGGGAATTGTTAAATATTATTACCAACTTTTCATTCAAGAAAGTTTATTATTCTCAAGTAAATGATTGTTTCTAATTTTGTATTTTAGTACGGAGGCGTTATTTGATTGAAATAATGGAAAAACTAAATATTTTCAACAATATTCAATAGAATTATTGAATTATGATGCAACAATAACAATGATTAAAAATAATTACTCAAATGATTGGTACTTTAAACATTAATAATCAAAATATAAATTTCAAATATGAAACATATTGATAAAACATTCCTACCTTAAACAAATGAAGCTTTCTGGATCGAAGTCTTTCTCTTTATTTTACATCAAAAATCAATATAATATTCAATTACGGACCTTGATATTATTCTACTGAACTATAGTGGAACAAATCTTGAAACTTTGACTAAAATAAAATTATTATCAACTTTTCTTCAAAAGTAACGACCTTTAAACTTTAATTCTTGAAAACCAATTGAAGGCTGCCTCCAGCCTCCCTCAGCGGAAGCGCGAAACCCATTCCTTCTGATTTTTGCTGACAAATATCATTTTTATCGCATCAAGTACAATTCTGATCAAAATTTACTTGAACATTGTTCTCGAAATTTCTAATTCATTACATAACCTTTTCTTTCAGCTCAAAATCATTGCCACTACACCAATACATAAGATTTATTCAAAATGATGATGAAAAGCTTCACTAACCTTCAATTTATCAATTTATTTGTATTTTTATGTTTTTAGGCCGTCCAGCAGCAGAACCAGAGCCCAGCAGCAGAATCAGAGCCCAGCAGCAGGACCAGAGCCCAGTAGCAGAACCAGAGCACAGCAGCAGAACCAGAGCTCAGTATCAGGAACAGAGCCCAGCAGCAGAACAAGAGGCCAGCAGCGGAATCAGAGCCCAGCAGCAGAAACAGCCTAGCAACAGAACCGGAGCTCAACCGTAAAACAAGAAGTCCTCCAGTAGCATCAAAACCAAAGCCCAGCAGCAGAACCAGTGCCCAATAACCTTCCAAGAAGTCCAACAGCAATAGCAGAACCAGAGCCCAGCAACCGTCCAAGAAGTCCTCTAGTAGCAGCAGAACCAGAGCCCAATAACCTTCCAAGAAGTCCTACAGCAACAGCAGAACCAGAGCCCAGCAGCCGTCCAAGAAGTCCTCGAGTAAGTAAAAGATCAACACATCAGTAGCAGCTGTTCCAAGCCCAGATTCAACTCAACTTCAACGAAGTCAATTGATTAATTTTGCCCGCCACTTGCAAAGCTGAAGTGCCTAAGCTAATTTCTTTTTGAATTTTCATTTTGTTTCAGTTGCAGCGAGCGAAAAAACCACTTCTCTGGTCTAGGTTTCGCTGGGGCTTTCCTAGGCCCAAAGAGAGAATCAACGGAGAAGAGTTCGTCTCTTTTCCCTTAATCATTACCTGGGTGCGAACAAGGCTTACAACAACGCAACAGTATCGCGAACAAGACTTCCAACATCACAACAGCATCGAGTAATCAACAATTAATCTTCAAACTTTTGTACCCTTTCATTATATTATATTATTCAGCGTTGTAGGCCAAGTAGGCCCGTGGATTCTGTTACAATTTTTCGCCATTTTTTACGGTCCTGTGCTAATCGCTTAAAGTTCATAATCCCTAGTGTCTCTAAGTCCTTTTTCACAGCGTCATACCACCTCTCCTTTGGTCTTCCCCTTCTTTTCTTTTTCACAACATCTCCGTCTAACATCCTTCTTACTACTCTGTCCTCTGGTAGTCTCAGCACATGCCCTAGCCACCGTAACCTTTGTGCTTTAGCCACTTCCACTATTCCAGGCTCACTATAGAGTTCCATAAGCTCGGTATTAGTTCGTCTTAATCACACATTACCCTCTTTTTTACCACCATAAATCTTTCTCTGAATGTGTCTCTCGCACACTTCTAATTTATTTTGCATAGTCTTGTTTAGCACCCACATTTCACTACCGTATAGTACCACTGGTCTTATAATGGTTTTATACAACTGCTTTTTTGCACTTCTTGACACACTTTTTGATTTTAATAGTTTCTCCATAGCTCCCGCACTTCTGTTTCCTTTCGTTATCCGTGTTATAATATCCCGCTCTTCGCTATTGTTGTTTGTTGCCGTAACACCCAAGTAAACAAAGTTTTGAACTTTCCCGAATGCGTAAATTTTACCTCCAACCTGTATTTTAAGAGAGTTTTCTTGTGTTTCTTAATGATCCGACTCTATAGCTCCATGTATTTGGTTTTGTCCTCGTTTATTTTTATTGCCATTGCTTCCACCGTTTGGACTAAACGTTTGAATACCTCCTTTCATTCTTCCCAAAATAAAATAATTTCTACAAAATTTACAGTTGTGTTTATTTCTAAAACCTAATTTTATTGTTTTCAGGAGTAGTTAATAAATGTATTGTTAAATAGTTTCTAGAATAAATTAAATTCATTAATAACTTGTATGTTTTATTTTTAAAGTAGATGCAAAGTTCAGAATAGTATATTCCGATACAAGTGCGAAATGAGCGATCCGTACGAGGAACGGATGTTATTTTTTCTACAGTCAAAGGTGCTCGCGGAAATATCTATAATCAAGAATTTTATACATCATTTTTGATTGGAATATACTCTTTATTAAATTATAGCAAGTATAAATATTGGTTTAAATTATTATTTGAGTAGTATTTCAAGACTTAATTCAGATAAACACAATGCCGGCAAGCGACGCGTCGATCATCAATTAAATCTGACAGCTCTCGGCAAAGAGGTATGAAATAAAATAACTTATTGACTTGCTACCGAATATATTTTAATATGAATTTTGATCCATAAAATCAGAATATGCAAAAATTAATTCATATTTGTCAATAGTTTTTCCAATAATAATGTACCTCGTTTTGAGAAATTCTAAAGTAATTTTATTTTCTTATGACCAAATGGCAACTTATTTTGGAAGATACTTAATTATAATTGTGTATCAATTGAGCATAAAATAAATTTTGTACTTAGTACCAGTTTTGTAGGGGTAGAAATTATTGACTACAGCCCTCACAAGGGCTTAAATCAGAAAGATATTGAAAAAAATTATATCATAGATAAAAAGTGAATGCAACTAATCCAAAAGTTTTTTTTCTGTGAGTTGTAATACTGAAGATATTATTTTCTCCTGAATAAGGGCTTCAATCAAAAAGAATTACTTGACGTACCTCAATTATTTTCCAAATATATTATGACTTTTTGCTTCCTGCACTTATTTTCGTGTTATTGGTTCATAATCTATGAAAGACTCGAGAATGGGTAAAGCAACCGGAAAATAAATTAAAGTTGAGTCAAACTATTTAAAAAAAAATAGTTGGGGTACTTTATATATCTTTTTTTTAGTCGTGCCCGCGTTCACTTGGAAATTGTTAATTTGTGAAAAGATGATTTTTGACGTAACAAGAGTACTAATCGAAAAGTAGGAAGTGAAGTATCCCATTTATTTTTTGAAAATAATGCGAGTTTACTTAAAACTTTTTTTTGGTCGTCGTACTCATTTTTGAGTAAACTATTATTGAGTCCAGTAATTAGTTTATATTTCGCTACACAGGTGGCATCACGTACCTAATTTTGAATAAATGAAAATTAAATAATTTTTTTTTTGACCAAACGGCTGATTTTATCAAAAAAATTGTAGAAAGCTCTCAATTTTATTCTGTTATGTCTACCAGATTAGCATATTATTCTCTGCTGTACTATATTCATTTATTATTTTGAAAATAAATAAAACAAAATTAATGTTTTATTGAAGGATTTATTTTATTATTCATACAACAACAAACAAAAGAGGGTTTTGATTTTTTTAAACTTGCATTGCGGGCTGCCCTCCTATTCACTCATATTCAAATTGGAATTTACAAATGTAATAATTAAATATTATTTCTGTTTGACTAGAAAGAAAAATACAAGTTTTTATAATAAATAAAATACATTTAATTTCATAGGACAGGTTTTATTTGGTAAATTTGAAATAAGTTACAGAACAAGGACCATTTTAAGCCCAACTACTTCTGAAAATGATTAAAATAGGTTTTAAAGATAAAATGACTGTAAATTTTGTGGAAATGATTTTATTTTGAGAATAAGGAGAGGGTACAAACGTTCAAAGATCAATTGCTGATTGCTTGATGCTGTTGTGATGTTGGAAGTCTTGTTCGTGATGCTGTTGCGTTGTTGTAACCTTGTTCGCCCCCAGGCAATGACTAAGGGAAAAGAGACGAACTCTTCTCCGATAATTTTTCCTCTGGGTCTAGGGAAACCCCAGCAAAACCTAGACCAGAGAAGTGGTTTCTTCGCTCGCTGCAACTGAAACAACAAAATAATTATTGTAAGTCAAAAAATTTTAAAACAATTTGAACTTATTTGAGCTTTGCAAGTGGCGGGCAAAATTAATCAGTTGACTTCTTTGAAGTTAAGTTGAATCTGGAGCCTGGAACAGTTGCTGTGTTGATCTTCTGCAGTTACTGGAGGACTTCTTGGACGGCTGCTGGGCTTTAGTTCTGCTGCTGATGGAGGACTTCTTGGAGGGTTATTGAGCTCTTGTTCTGCTGCTACTGGAGGACTTCTTGGACGGCTGTTGGGCTTTGGTTCTGCTGCTGCTAGAAAACTTCTTGGACTGCTGCTACTAGAAAACTTCTTGGACTGCTGCTGGGCTCTAGATCTGCTGCTACTGGAGGACTTGTTAGACGGGTGCTGGGCTGTTTTTACTGCTGGACTCTGATTTTGCTGCTGGGTTTTGGTTCTGCTGCTGGGCTCTGGCTTTGCTGCTGGACTGTTTCTGCTGCTATGGCCTAAAAACATGAAAAATCCGAATAAATTGATAAATTGAAGATAACTAATTTAGGTGTTCAGCAGTAGTTAAAAACAGTGATATAATAAGTTTTATTATATTACCTAGCTGATGATGCGGTGATGTTATGAAGATCTACGACCGTCGATCTGAAACAGAAACTTAAAACAAATTTTGGTGAATCATATTCAGCAAAAAAAATATTGAGAGTTAATTTTGGCAGCTGGGCTCATCCTCAGTTCCTCTCACGTTGTCCACTCCCTCGATGCCCATCCACCTCAACAGCTGGGCTCATCCTCAGCCAATGATTTGAATAAATACAAATTAATTAGAAATCTGCAAAAAAGCATTACAAAATAGCTGTAAGGAGATATAATAGAAACTGAAGAGCAAAGTTAATCAGTCAACTTACGTACTTTTGTTAATTTGTTGGAGGTGGTAATGTTGAATTGATGAAGCTGAAAGAAATTTTTTATAAGTTACATTTATTCAACATTCAAACGTGTTATGTGTGTTGGTTTGTTTATTGCGCGCTTATTTAAGTGCTCAGATATATTATGCTACTGTTTGACTATACTTTACTACCCTAATAAGTGCCTGAGCGCTTAGACACACCCATGGTACCGGTGTGTCCGTCGTTTGCAAGCAAAAATAGTTTGTTCGAATACGTGGCCAATGCATACTCCGAGGCTCGCGATACCGCCTAGTTACCCGATGTAATGACCTTTAGTATCGGTCTCTGCGTGATGTTTCTTGAACTTATTCAAGGATCCCAGCTAGCCATTACATTATTTCCCGACTTCCGTAGGTACATATCAAGAGTATGCCATTACTACCCAGCTAGACCACTCGTTCGCCCTAGAACTCATTGCTGATCCACACGGTGGTGTTCGCCGGGAGAGGGGGGTGCCTCTCGTAGCGGTACCGATTCCCACGTTGGACCTTTCATAACAGGCCTTTGCAAAAAAAAACAAGACATATTATTCATTTATAACATAATAGAAGCATATTACGTGCACCTAGCGCACACGCAATTGCAGAACAAAAAACCCAATTTACTTATTTAAATAAACAAAATTTTGATCTCTACGTTAATAATCTGGATTCACAAACCCAAATATACCACAGAGCACTATTAAAATAATTTTTAAACGCAGTTTACGAGAGCAAAAACGATGCACAAGCAGCTTCTACGGAAGGCGCGATAGCAATGAACCACACAAAACGAAACAACAAGTTTCAGAAATAAATTATACGAATTAAGAAATATTCTACGTTCTCCAATGTGTTGACAAGAGATTGATATGCTGAAAGGAGCTAGTATCATCCAAAATTAAACCGAAGTTCTAACGTGTTGCAACCATCAATTAGTACTTGAATAAATAAACTTGCTCCGACGAAATAATTGGAAAAGATTCTTAAAAATAAAAATTCAAAAATATTGAAATGAAATTATTTAAAATATCGTAAAATTGTTGTAAATACAATAAATTATCATCATTAATAATAGTTTAAACATTATAAGAAATAATGAAGCAGAGTTAGAAAAAAAAATTGAAGCAGTTTTTTAGTGCAAAAATCCACAATCCTCAATTAGAATCCACAATATCAATCTCAATCCGCAATCCACAATCCGTGATCCACAATTTTGATCTCATTCCTCAATCCACAATTTTAATCCCAATCCCAATTAAAAATACACAATCATAATCCCAATCCAAAATACACAATTTTAATCCCAATCCCAATTCACAACCCACAATTTCAATCCCAATCCAAAATCCACAATCCACAGTCCCAATCCCAATCCCAATCTCAATCCAAAATCCACAATCCCAAATCTCAATCCCAATCCCAATTCAAAGTCCAAAAACCCAATCCAATTCAAAATACTAATTCCAATCCAAAATCCTCAATTCCTGATCCGAAATTCACAATTTTAATCCCAATCCAAAATAGAATGGTGGATTATGGATTGTGGATTAGCTCTAATAAAATATTCTGTTGAAGAAATTGGTCTTATTTAAAAAAAATTATGTTCGGGGCCCAGCTGGCGCCGAGGTGCCGTGCACCCCTTGCAACCCCGCTTGAGACACCTCCGTCCATCGTGATTCTTGACTGAAAGGTTGTTGCCACTTGTATCATAATTATCGAATTGTGACAATTTTCCTCAAATTTATGCTGAAAAATAATATGTAACATAATCGATTATTGTAACATGTATGCAACCAATTTAACAATTTGGTATAGTATATTTGGAGTATATTCCTAAACTATTGTACAACGTACATTGTGTATTTATGAAAATTTTTAATTTTGATTTACGTATGTTAAGTCCTTGCCAATTACGATGACTGAATAAAGATAGTAGCGTTAAGAATTTCTTGATTTTTCTTTAAAATAATGAATTAAGAACAATTTTTCCTTTTGTTGATGAGAGATTATATAAATTTACATTCAGAAAAAATTATACCGTTTTTTTATTTCCCACTACTGTTGTGCCCCTTTTTTAACCAAAGGACACAAGTCTGTATGAAGAAATAGGGGATTTCACGTATAGGTGCAAATGCAATTATGTAATATAGTAAATATGTTTTATTGGGTTTAAGTTCTGTAATTTATTAGAAACACAACGTTTCAACAGCAAAGTGCTGCCTTTTTCAAGTGAAAAGAAATATAAATATAAATAAACAAAATTGTCAAGACAACAAAAATAAAAATAAAAGTACAAATCATAACTAGATTAGTTTAAAATATATTAACTCCTAGGATCGTAGAGCTCTGCCTGTAATTTATGATTCAATATCCACAGGTCTTCAGGAGATAATAATGAAGGTCTAAATAGGGAAATTGTCAACTCCTTGTGGTTCTAGGTCAATCTGGCTCTACTCTTTTTGGTTTGGCGCATAACTGAACCATCCACAGATCTTCAGGAGGTGGTGATGAAGTAACTCTTGCAAGTAGATTCGTAGATACAAATAACTTGAAATTATGAACAAATGATTGGTAGCCATGATCGATTAAGTTCATAACCAGTATTCAAATTCAAATTATTCGGTGATTTTTTAATTTCAATTGCTTCTCTTATAAGCCTCTTGAACCAATTGTTCTCTTTAGCCAGAAGCTTCGTATTATTGAAGTCAATGCCATGTAATTCTTGAATAGCATGCTCAGCCACAGCAGATTTTTCTGGATGGTTCAATCTTATATGACGAGAATGCTCTTTCAATCTTGTTTCTACAGTCCTCTTGGTTTGTCCAATATATACTTTGCCACATTGACAAGGAATCTTGTATATACCTGGATACTGTAGAGGAAATCTGTCTTCAACATTACCAATAAGATTTCGAATTTTCAAACTGGAAGTGTATGAAGTTTTAATGTCATATTTATGTAAAAGCCTTCCAATTTTATCTGTTATATTGGCTACGTAAGGTAATGTAACAAATATTTTCTTATTATTTGGATCTTGAACAGGTGGCGTAGAATTCTTCTGTCTGAGTGCTTTCTTAATCTGTGTTCTATTATATCCATTCTTCAAGAAAACATCATCCAAAAATTTGATTTCATCAGAAAGTTTACTTGGATGACATAATGAAGAGGCTCTCTGATATAAAGTTTTAATAGTACAAAATTTCTGAGCAGGATGGTGATTTGATGACTGATGTAAATATTGATTTGTATGGGTCGGCTTCCTATATACAGAATGGATAAGTTTGCCATTACCTTGTTTCTCTAGGTAAACGTCCAGAAAAGGAAGACAGTTATTTTCTTCAACCTCAATACTGAATTTAATGTTCCTATGTTGCATGTTAAGATGATCCAAAAAAACATTCAATTCATCTCTACCATGAGGCCATGGTAACATGCAACATAGGAACATTAAATTCAGTATTGAGGTTGAAGAAAATAACTGTCTTCCTTTTCTGGACGTTTACCTAGAGAAACAAGGTAATGGCAAACTTATCCATTCTGTATATAGGAAGCCGACCCATACAAATCAATATTTACATCAGTCATCAAATCACCATCCTGCTCAGAAATTTTGTACTATTAAAACTTTATATCAGAGAGCCTCTTCATTATGTCATCCAAGTAAACTTTCTGATGAAATCAAATTTTTGGATGATGTTTTCTTGAAGAATGGATATAATAGAACACAGATTAAGAAAGCACTCAGACAGAAGAATTCTACGCCACCTGTTCAAGATCCAAATAATAAGAAAATATTTGTTACATTACCTTACGTAGCCAATATAACAGATAAAATTGGAAGGCTTTTACATAAATATGACATTAAAACTTCATACACTTCCAGTTTGAAAATTCGAAATCTTATTGGTAATGTTAAAGACAGATTTCCTCTACAGTATCCAGGTATATACAAGATTCCTTGTCAATGTGGCAAAGTATATATTGGACAAACCAAGAGGACTGTAGAAACAAGATTGAAAGAGCATTCTCGTCATATAAGATTGAACCATCCAGAAAAATCTGCTGTGGCTGAGCATGCTATTCAAGAATTACATGGCATTGACTTCAATAATACGAAGCTTCTGGCTAAAGAGAACAATTGGTTCAAGAGGCTTATAAGAGAAGCAATTGAAATTAAAAAATCACCGAATAATTTGAATTTGAATACTGGTTATGAACTTAATCGATCATGGCTACCAATCATTTGTTCATAATTTCAAGTTATTTGTATCTACGAATCTACTTGCAAGAGTTACTTCATCACCACCTCCTGAAGATCTGTGGATGGTTCAGTTATGCTTCAAACCAAAAAGAGTAGAGCCAGATTGACCTAGAACCACAAGGAGTTGACAATTTCCCTATTTAGACCTTCATTATTATCTCCTGAAGACCTGTGGATATTGAATCATCAATTACAGGCAGAGCTCTACGATCCTAGGAGTTAATATATTTTAAACTAATCTAGTTATGATTTGTACTTTTATTTTTATTTTTGTTGTCTTGACAATTTTGTTTATTTATATTTATATTTCTTTTCACTTGAAAAAGGCAGCACTTTGCTGTTGAAACGTTGTGTTTCTAATAAATTACAGAACTTAAACCCAATAAAACATATTTATTTAAAAATGAGTTCTGAAAAGTTTTTTCCTTTATATAATATAGTGTTTTACGTTGTGATGATTTTGTTCAAGTGAACTTTTATATTTTTGAAAGAATGGAAGGATTTTCAAACATGTCTTTAATCACTAGAAAAAATAAATTGTAACATAATTTTTAATAAAAAACAATAATTTTGGCAACACTGAACGATAATTTCTTGATTGACTTGTGGCATCACTAACTGAAACTATGGAAATACAGGCGACGGAAGAAGATGATGAAGAGCTGGACATAGTAACTGAAATGGAGTCAGAAGAAGAATCATAATAATTCATCTGATCAATGGAGAATTAATCATTCAACTGTTCTATAATAATTTATATAATAAATAACTACTTTTGATTTTATTGGAAACTAAGACGTTTCAATCCTTTGACCAAGGATCTTCTCCAGAAAACAATTGATACAAAAATATAACAAGGCAAGTAACTTAATATTAAAAATATACAGAAACGTCAAAGTTTCAAATAAAATATATAAAATTTAAAATCAAAAGTAACTTTTTATTCATTATAAATTCTGAAAAATGTACTTGTAGATTATCATAATTTATATAATTTAAGTAAACATTTTTTTGTAACACGTACACCGAAAGTATCTTATTACTGAGCTGACTTCTGCTTCGAAAGTTCTCAATTCCAAACTATGGTAACAATATTCATTAATTCTCTGTTGACTGGGAACTAATGGATATTTTTGTCCGCTGGGTGAAAATGAAATTGTAGATCATGGTTCATGATGCCGTTGGATTTTTATATTTCATTGATATATGTCAAATTGATATTTGAAACAAATTTGTATTATAGAATGTGTCTGTTTTAGTATGTGCATTTATTGTGAACGGGATAGCACAGAAAATGTGGAAAATATCAATCAATAAAATAAATCATGTAAGTTAAGTTTCATTGTATTAGTTTACTGTAATGTGATTGCATTTACAAAAATCTGTTTGTCAAATCGATAAGATAGTTTTGATACATCCAAATTTATTTAAAAAGTTAAATAGTGGGGGCATTTCGGTGCACTTGTTACAAAAAGTATCGTATGCAACACGGACACTGAACGACTGTCATTATTGTCACGGATAAATTTGGCTGCACGGAGCTACGCCTTGAGCTTTGCCCTCGTCTTCGCCTCGTACTTCGCCCTCGCCTCTGCCTCGGGCTTTGCCCTCGTCTTCACCGAATGCAGCCACATTTATCCTAGACGAAAATGACAGTCGTTCAGTCCTTTCAGTAGAATATACTATTTAATGGAAAAAATTGTAATAATAAAAGTTTCCAGAAAATCAATCTTTTTGCAAATAGAAAGAAAAATGATTTATTACTATTTTTTAAAATATAATCATTCTGCTAATAAAAAATAGTTTAATAAATATTTTTCAGTCACAGATGAATGTAGATTATCACTATTGAGGATACCACTTATAAGAAACATCTAACATCTATTATTGAGAAAGCACGTATTATAAGAAACATCTAACATCTATTATTGAGAAAGCACGTATTATAAGAAAAATAAACGTTGGAACTATTTGAATCGGATTTTCTCAAAAACTGTTGGCTTTAGAGAAAAAAGTAGCGATACATTTTTTGTAGACAATTTTTTGAGCTACGATTTGATGACAACTATTTCTTTGGAAAAGGTTACTGTTAGCGAGATTTTTGCGAGAAACCGTTCATCTTGACCTTCGATCCTGCATAACATTTCTAGCGGCGCATGCATCAGCGGAGATTTTTGGGATATTGTTTAGAGCCACAAAAGGAAGCTTCATGCAAAAATCCAGCTTTCCAGAAAGTTTTCCGTAGTTTGATCTTTTTTTGTCTTTATTCCCCGAACTGAGTATTGTGAAGTCGACAAAATTTATATTTTGAGATTTTGATGGAAATATCCGTTTTAAGCATGCCTAAGTCCACTTTGACTATTTTCGGCTTTATGTCGGTACGTATGTATGTACATTAGTGCATTTCACTTGAAACTTTTTTTAAATTAATAAAGGAAAAAACTTTTCAGAACACATTTTCTAAATAAATATGTTTTATTGAGCATAAGTTCTGTAAATTAATTAGAAACACAACGTTTCGACAGCAAAGTTCTGCCTTTTTCAAATGTAAAGAAATATAAATATAATATTATATTTATATTTCTTTACACCTGAAAAAGGCAGCACTTTGCTGTCGAAACGTTGTGTGCCTAATTAATGTTCAGAACTTATACCCAATGAAACATATTTATTTTTTTTAATTATTCGCATAAATCCGGAATAATCAGTTGTAGGATACTGAAATCCAGAATTTCAAATTTTTGTAGTACCTAATTGGTACTAATCGGCTGCAGCGAAAATGCACTTATATAACAGATTTTCCGAATTCCGCATAGATTCAAAACAATTAATTATCTATATATTTTTCAGAATTTTATTCAATAAAAACGACTTTTGATTATAAATTCTGTATATTTGTTGAAAACTTTGACGTTTCGATCCTTTGACCAAGGATCTTCTTCAAAGGTGCAAGTAAAACTTTTGTCAGGTTCACTGGAGAACTGATCCATAAAAAATGAGAATGAGAATGCTCATAGAAAATTCAAACTTTTTAAAAATCGCACATTTTATATAGATTTTTCATTTTTGTGAAAAAGGTTAGAATATTACAATAGCAAAGTTTAAAAAAATACACTGACCATATCGAATGTGAAATTTTTAATAATAGTTGCAAATTCTGATCTTATGTTAGATCAACTGAATCTAATAGTATTCCCAAAACTATACAATATAATCAGCAATCGAGTTCTGATGGATTTGAAAGCTGCTACTTTTTCTCCGAATTTTTCAAATCCTAGTGAAGACATTGCTATTCCAGATGAGCACCTCAATGGTAATATAAATTTTTAGAATAAAATCGAAATTGATGAAGATATTGTGCTTAGTATTTTGAATGAACTTGATATTATGAAAGGTGCTGGCTCGGATGAAATTCCCTGCATTTTTATAAAAAATGGTGCATCTTCCATTTGTATGCCACTAACGTTACTATACAGAAAGTCTTTATATAAATCTCATTTTCCTGAAGTTTGGAAGTTTGCTCACGGAGTACCAGTATGTAAGAGCGGTAACAAATCTTCTGTAGAAAACTACAGACTACTTTCAAAATTATGTGTTTTTGAAAAAGTTTTGGAAGTCATTGTTAACAAATCGTTTTATTCATCACCCATCAGTTAAGAACATCATCATTCCTCGACAGCACGATTTTGTTCCAGCGTTCAGAAGAAACTAATCTTTTGGAATATGTAGATTATATCCTGAAAATTATGGACGCTCGGATTGAAGTCGATGTCATTCACACAGATTTCAGTAAAGCTTTTGAAAAAATATCTCATAACTGATTAATTTGTAGATTGGCCGAAGTTGGTGTGATAATAATTTGTTCATATCTCAGTGAAAGAAAGCAACGAGCTATTTTGAACGGTTCTTCCTTGGATGATGTTACTGTAACTTCAGGAGTACCCCAAGGATCTCATCTTGGACCATTGTTGTTCACTATCTTTATCAATAACATATCTTCTTTTTCGAATATGCTAATTTTTTACTTCATGCAGATGACCTAAAGATTTATCATACCATTATCTCCATTGAAGATGTATTTGCACTTAAAAATGATGTTAGTTATACAAAAAAACTTGAGTTATTTAATATTGCTAAATAGAAATAGAATTGCACTGTGACTACAGAATAGATAACTGCATTATTACTAGAATTAATACTATAAAGGTCTTGAGAATAATATTGGATATTAAACTCCTGTTGGACATACATATCGGTAGAATAATTAAGAAGGCTTACAGAATGCTGGGTTTTCTGAATCGAGCAAACTCCAATTTCAAGCATCCTTGCATACTTGTCACTCTTTTTGTTATCTCTTGTACGAAGTCAATTGAAATTCGCGTCGGTGTGCTGGAGTCCTCTCTATAAAATCTATGTGAGCCGAATTGAATATATTCAAAATAAATTTTTGAGAATTTTATTGAGAAGATTTCCGTCATACAAGTATAATTTACTTAGTCTTGAAGACAAGAGGAAGATACTTGATCTTTCATTTTTGCATAAACTATTTAACATCCTACTTATTAGGGTTATTCAATTTCTATGTTTCTAATTATAGAACTAAAGCTTTATATACGTTTTCGGTGACGAGTTATCGTACCAATTCCATTTTAAATTCATCGGTTGTGAGACTGTCTCAATTATTTGAAGTGATGAATTCTTACAGTGAAATTCCTGATATATTCTGTATAACTTAAAAAAAAAGTTATTATTATCCAAGCTATTATCATGCATTTTTTAAATATTTCTTTCAAATTTTTGTATTATGTTTTGTCTCCTTGTATATATGCACTATTTTGTTTTCTTGTGCTTTTCTGATATTGGAAATTTTTTTCTGTTAGAAAGCCAAAGTTTGCAAAAAAGAATAAAATCAAAATAAATCCAAAATAATTGAACGTAGACTGTTAGAGATCAGTTTGAGACAATAGTATCGTTTGGATGCTTTCTTATCTCTTATTTTCATTGTGACCGACTGAGCCGGAAGCGAGGCCGGAAGTGCACTTTACTTGACAGTCTTCTGGAATTTTTCGCATAAATTTGAAACGATCAGCTGTAGAGTATTGAAATTCAATATTTCAGTTTGCTGTAGCATCTAAATGATTGCCTCTATTTTCATAACAATAGACTGACCCGGAAGTGCACTTCAGTTGGAGTTTTTTTTTTAAATTTTGTGCATAAATTCAAAACTGAGGATCTTAAAAATCAGTATTTAGGTATGTTGTAGCATAAAAATGATGACCTACTGTTTTTACAGCAGCAACTGTCTGGGCTGAAAGCGTACTTTGCTTCACAGATTTTTAGAGTTTTCTGGATAAATCCAAAATGATCAGACGTGGAACGATGAAATTTTGTGTTTGATTATCGTATTATTATATGCAAAAAATATATCCAATGCCAATGATGTACAAGTGAGTCACGTGATGTCCACGTCAGATTTTTTTTGTTGCGAAATTTCTGTGACTCAAATTTTTCAAATCATTGAAAAACGCAGTATAAATTCAAATTTAATGAATTTTTTTACATTTAGTTCAATCTTTATCTTGGAATTTGAAATAGATTTGTGGATTTGTTTTGCTCGGGCAGGCAACAGTACAACATTCATCCTCGGCTGAGATCTTCTTGTCTCGTCCCTAACCCATACAATATTCTAGTCCAAAAGATTTCATCAAAAAGTGGCTAAACATTGAAAAACATATTGTAGTTTGCTGTATCAATTCATCTTAGATAAGAATGAGGAAAATAGAATTTCGTCACCGTTTTCCTGCACACAATTACTATAGTGTCCAAAACTCAAAATCACAATATATGTAATAATCCAATCTGCTTTATTATTTGTAATAATGTCTGAACAATTATCAATAACAATAATTTATTGCACCTACAATAATTTTACAATATTTTAAAATAAATTTTTCCAAATATTTATTTCAAATATTCTTTTCAATTATTGCGTCGAAGCAAGTCATATAATTGATTTCTGAAATTTTTTGATTCGTTTTGCGTTGTTCATTGCTGTCTTGGTTTTTGTAAAATAAGCAACCGCGTCGTTTTGTTCTCGTAAACCGGGTTTTGAGTTACTTCCAAAATGCCAAGTGGTGTGAATTTCGCTTGTTAACGTGAAGAATGAAATTTTGTGTATTTAGATATGTCATAATTTGCGATGTTAGTCTATGATTTAATGATTTTGTTATCAAATAACATAAAAATCTTGTTCCTTTTTTTTGCCAAGTCCTGTAATAAAATTGCCATCGTGGAAATCGGTACACACTTACGTACATCATCGCGTAGCTCTGTAATGAGTTCTAGAGAAACGAGAGGAGTAATGGAGAAGTAATGGTTGTCTTGTATGTGTCTAAGGAAGTCAAAAAATGTAGCTGCTTAAGGCGATCGACTCCACAGTAAAATGATGCGTGAAACAGGATGCTGTCGTTGGCGTTTTATGAATGACATGTTGATTTTATTGAAACAAAAATGAATACAATATTTTGTTAAAGAATAAATCTAGGTTTATGCCGAGTCAGAATTTTGAAAAAATGTTCTCGTTCGTCATAAAAAAATAATGAAAAATCGCTGTTTAGGTAATATTTAGCATGATATAGCTAATGAAATATATATTTATCAGAAAATTTAACTCGGCATAAACCTACATTCATTCTTCGTCTGTAAGGAGTTTCTAGAACTATTAATCTATCATCAAAATTGCACCCGTAATTCAGTAATTGAAAAAACACTTTTATATATTTTTATCATCGCCTGAATCACTTGCCCTAGTACTGAGGCGGCAGGGTACGGGTGGAACAGGGTGGTAGAGGGGATAGAATTTGCATCTAGAGTAGACGAAGCAGGCGACAGGGGTGATTTTATTTCAAGTGCGTCTGTGAATATTAGTTATTGTTTGTTGTTGGTTAAAAATATGTTATTTTCCGCAATGGATTCAACTGCCATTGAGAGAGAGATTACGATTATCTGCTAGAAGGAAACAGCAAAAAAGACAAAGTTTTAGAAAGCAGAGAAAAGAGCTTAGAGGATATTGAATTTTTTAACGTATCTTGATATAATTAATATACAGATGTTTACTAATACTGAGACAATGTTTATTTTCATAATTATTTATTTTAGATCGGTATTACTTAAATCAATCGTAAAAATAATGTAAAATACTATAAGAAATCAATAACAGACATAAATAATAAAAATAAATATACTAGAAAAGTTTGATTTCGGTTCATTAGTTTATGTATACACATTAAAATTTCCTAAATTTTATTACACGCTGATATGGCACGCCGTTTTGCTATTCAATAGCAACAATTTATTCCCGTTAGATTTAAAGTATACACTTTTATCATCTTGTAAGAAAATTTTAATTCATTGAATTTTCATGATTGAATTAAAATTATGTACATAATAGAAATTCAGAATTATTATTATCTTGCAAGATAATTTTAATTCATTGAATCTTTATGATTGAATTAAAATGATGCACATAATGAGAATTTAGAATTATTACTATCTTGCAAGATAATTTTGAAGCATTGAATTTTTATATGATTGAATTAAAATTATGTACATAATGAAAATTCAGAATCATAATTATCTTGCAAGATAATTTGAAAGTATTGAATTTTTATGATTGAATTAAAATTATGTATGTAATGTAGTTTCACAATTATTATCATCTTACAAGATAATGTTATTGCATTGAATTCTTATGATTGAATTAAAATTATGTGCATAATGGACATTCAGAATCATTATTATCTTGCAAGATAATTTTGATACATTGAATTTTTATGATTGAATCAAAATTATGTACATAACAAAAATTCAGAGTTATTATTATCTTGAATACATAATTTCAATTAAATCATAGAAACTCAATACTTCAAAACTATCTTGCAAGATAATAATAACTCTAACTTTCCATTATGTACATAATTTAGATTCAATCATAAAAATTCAATGAATTGAAATTTTCTTGCAAGATAATAAAAAAGTATAGTTCAAAAGTGGGAAAAATTGTTGTAATTAAATAGCAAATATCGTGCCATATACTGGATCTAATCTAAGTCCCTCCAAATTTTATAATATATATAAATCGAATTGTATTATGCTTTGTCGATATCGTGCGTTGATTTACTCAATATGTCAAACATAATGGTACCAACAGGCCTGTTGCGTATCTTTAAATTTCGACGAAAGCGCCGCATATTATTCAAAAATCACAACTTCAAGGTGTGATGTCACCTGTCAATGTTTTGAAATATGTCAATCTGCTCTAAAATCAAAATGAAATCCATGACGTACCATCTTTATTCCTAATAATAATTTTGTATTTAATTTATGACAACATTTGTAGACAAAAATATTCTAAATGAAACAAATCAACCATAGTCAATACTTTTTTTTATTGTTTATATGAATTATCTAAAGGTAATCAATTACAGTTAGATTTATAATATATAATATACGCACATAATTTGAGCGAAATTCTTGGGAGAAAGAGATTTTCTCATCTTGTTTATCTTAAAAACAATTCTTGAATTTTGAGAGGGAGAAATATTGAGCAAAAATTTGGTGTAAAGGATTCTGAGACGAATTTATGTGACTGTTCAGTCAATCAAGAAACTCATCTGAGTGGTATTTATTGAGTTTCTTTAAAATTATAATATTCAACTTCTCTTAAAGATGGTTGATACTTAGAATTGAATACATTTTTATAGATTATTGCATAAAATCACACTCGTTTAACTGAAGTAAATAAAATATAATTTCTGGCGATAAGATATAAGATTATACCCAAAATCTTATTTGTAGGGTGTATATAGTAATAAAAAATATTGCAATGTTTTGTTCAGTAATTTTACATTTGTATAATCGTAGAGTATCTCATCTATCCAGGAATCCGGTATATTACATTCACAGATATCAACATAAAAATCATGTGGCACAGTTACTACCTGATCCGTATCCTCCCCAACCCCGTGCAATATTGCAATAGTCCAATTCGTTTTTCTACTATATGTCTGTGCATCACAAAAGTGTTCCACTGCAAATTATCTAGTCTCGTTACTCCCTTACCGAACCACAAGTCTCATTTTTCTATGCTGCAAGGAAGTTGAACTCTGCGGAGTCGATCGCCTTAAATTATTTGAAAAACAACTGGCCGAGACCGATGCCAAAAGTTACTACATCGCGTAATTAGGTGGGATTGCGTACCTCGAAATATGCATTGGTCGTGTATCTAGAAATATTTTTGCGAACGACGTACACATCGGTGCTATGGGTGTCTGAGCGCTCAAGTACTCATTGGGGGAGTGGAATCAGTCGCATAATATATTGAATTATTTTAAAATAGCACCGTGAATAAGTATAGCAGCAATCACACGTCGCGTAGCTAGCTCTTTAAACAAAATAAAATGTTAGATCCGTTAAAGAGGCGCGAAACAAATGAATCAAAACACAGAACACGTTTGAATGTTGAACGAGTGTTGAACCGAATGTGACTAATAAAAAAATTCCTCTCAGCTTCCTCTCCATTCATCATTATCACCACTAACAAATCAACTAAAGGACGTAAGTTAACTGATATACTTTGCTTTTCAGGTTCCAATTTTTCAATTTCTTTCAGCCATTTTGTATTGTTTTTTGTAGATCTCTAATCACTTTGTATTTTCTCAGATCATTTGCTGATGATGAGCCCAGCTGTTGAAGAGAAGAAGCATCAAGCTGCCAAGACCCTCAATATTTGTTTCTTTGAATGTGATCTTCTGAAATTTGTTTTATGCTACTGTTTCAGGTCAACAGTTTGAAATTATAGACCAGAAGCTCCAGGATATAGCATAATGCAGCACCAATAGCAACCAGATTCCAGAGAACTTAGAAGAATATGTCCAGAAAAGTTCAAGTATGGTTTCTATCTTTTCAAAAATTAGCTCAAAAAAGAAAATTCAAAATATTGAGAATATTTCATATAAAAGAAACCAAATGATCCTATAATTATCAAAAAATTATTTCTGTTACTAATATTTAGTTTTTGTTACAGATATACCTCTTGTCTAGGTTTTTCTGGGGATTTCCCTAGGCATTGAAGGAGAATTCCTGGAGGAAGATATGACACTTTCCCCCATCTCATTGACAGGGAGTGAAAATCAAGGCTTAAAAATGCCACTTGTTCTTGTACCACTCAAAATTCCCAAATAGATCCCTCTCCAAAAAATTGTGTTCTGTTTTATTGATTCTCAGAACCATCTGAATCCATCTCAAGGAATAAATAATTTGGAATATAATATTCTACGACGCTATCAATTCAAAATAAATATTATTCCATACAAGTAAAATATTGCAAAATGAAGCAAAAATTTTGATTTTTAGTAAATCAAGGTCAAAACACAATTTTTCCTGATATATATTGTCACAAATTTTATTGTAAATTATTTATTTACACAGGTTACAGTGCCAATATTCACTTTATACACTTATATGATCACTATTTCGCTCACAGTCACATTTACTGAATCCATTCCTATCCTAGCTCACGCTCTTATATACCTAAGCCGACAATGGGTCAACATTCAATTATCTAGCAATTGATGCCTAGCAACCATCGAACATCTTGTAACCGTAGGCTGTCAATCATGTCCGACAATTGAACATCGATTTGGTCAATGCTAACTAGGTTTACAGTTACAGCGAATTCAAATAAATAATTATGTGAGCTAATTATTTGAAATATTTCACATTTGTGACAGTATGCTTTCAATTTATACTTTTTCTCGATTGTCGTACTCATTTTCTAGTTAAGTACCTACAATCTGCAATATGTATGATTGATTCAAAAATAAGTGCGTGAACCGCAAAAAAGTTTTAACCGAGGTCAAACTTTTTTTGAAAATTAGTTGGGGTGTTTCAAGGACTATTTTATGATTAGTGTTCTCGTTGCGTCATAAATCATGTTTTCATAAATTATCGATTCTCCAATGAACAAAGACACTATTCAAAAATAGTTGGAAATTTTTTCCGGTTGTCGCACTTATTCTCGAATTTAATGTGCCTTTGTCGTAAGCTGTTTTTGCCAGATATGCATAAATAAATACGTAAACTGAAAAAAAATTGAAGTCATATCATGTTATTTTCAAAAAATAATTGTAGCAATACATTTACAAATTTTCGAATAGAGACCTGATTTAGGAGAAAACCATAAATTTATGTACTGATAGCTTTAGAGCTGCAAGTCGCATTTGATCTATAATATAACTTATTTGATTGGTCCTATTTCTGATTTTAGAGCTGGTAAGGTCAGTAGTTGATAAATTTTACTATCGCAGAACTGATGCTGTATATAAAAATCGATGCACAATATTGTAATAGTAGAAAAGCTAACAGTCGATCCGACCATCACGTTCTCTGTAAGGCTGAAATTTGGTAAATCGGTCCTCCACAACGTGATAAATTCAAGTATCGACCTGCCAGGTGCCCCGTGGGTTCAAACATTTATTTCAATTTCTTTTAAAGGTCAAGTAAAAGCAAAATTATATCACATTTGAAAAATAATATTCACTTATTTTTATTATTACGGGGAGTAGCGTTGTGTTTGAACGAGTCATTTCATATCGACTAAAAATCATGATAATAATAGTTTTCTCCTACTATAGTTGAGTTATGAGCGTCAGCTGCCGCACCCGCGGTGGAGCTGAAGGTAACAACATATGAAAGTGGTTAAAAAAAATTCTGTTTTAATGATTTCATACCGTGCCAAAATTCATGATATGATTTTTCAGACGATTTTCAACTGAAAAATAATAGTCAGCTGTTTTGAAAGAAGGGGGCTATATGTCAGTCGTGTGTATAAACTTTTTTTTTTTAGAAAAAATTTATTTCATACCCTATAAATTTTAACAGCTGAATCTTTATACTTCTTGAAAAATAAATACAATCGTCCGCTGTATTATTGACGGGGGTAGGACCGTCAGTCGGCGTCATAAACATTCCGCGCGCTAATAAATTGACGATCTTTACACTTACTACTAGATTCAGTGTGCTGTACATATTGATGGAACGTGTTCAAAATGTCTGCAAGAACAGAGCCAATTTGGGTATTTTGTTTTAAAAGAAGCGAACCGCTTCATTCATTCACTGAAAAGTATTTAGAAAAATATAAAAACATTTCAGAAATACGCAATAAAAATGATTTATGCTTGAAAGACGCTAAAATGCCAGTGGATATAGACGATAACCAAAAATATCATGCTCAATATTATAAAAAATTCAGTCTTCAAAAAGATACCGAAAATAGTGACCAGCATATTGCTGTCATCAACAACAACGCGCCTAATGTCAATGTTGGAGTAAGCACAAGTAGTCAAGCACATACAAATGGAGATATTTTTGTTAATGTAATATCATCGAGAGCTCTGTAATAGTTGCAACGAAAATAATTACGGAACAGACACTACAGAAGACCTGAACGATTTCGATCAATAAATAAATATATGTATGATCTAAAATCGTCGTGACTTCATAAATATGGAAAGTTTCATAAAAACTTCTTAATACCACATAAAACATGATTTTTATCATAAATTATCATAATACTACCTGAAATAGCAATATAATTTCATTGGTAATGAGAATATAAATCATCGTCAGCTCAATGTATGTTGGTGTGAGGATCGTCAATTTATTTGCAAAAGTAATTGTGCAACGCTTAGATAGGCTGAGCGCGCGGCATGTTTATGACGCCGACTGACGGTCTTACCTCCATTAATATTACAGCGAACGATTGTTCTTATTCTACAAGAAATATGAAGATTCGGCTGTAAATATTTTTTTATAACATTGAGAATGATATTTTTGGTCATCGTTTATATCCACTGACACTTTAGCGTCTTTCATGCATAAATCATTTTTTAGCGTATTTCTAAAATGTTTTTACATTTTTCTAAATACTTTTCAGTGAATAAATGAAGCGGTTCGCTTCTTTTAAAAAAAATACATTAATTGGCTTCGTTCTTGAAGACATTTTGAACACTGGACGTTTCATCAATACAGCACAACATAAACTGAATCTAGTAGTAAGTGTAAAGATCGTCAATTTATTTGCAAAAGTAATCGTGCAACGCTTAGATGAGCTGAGCGCGCGGCATATTTATGACGCCGACTGACGGTCTTATTCCCATTAAATACAGCGGAGGATTGTTTTTTTTTTTTTTTCAAGAAGTATGAAGATTCAGCTGTAAAAAATGTATATGCTATGAGATGAATTTTTTTCTAAAAAATTTTGATAAGCTTATACACACGACTGACATATAACCCCCTTCTTTCAAAACAGCTGACTATTATTTTTCAGTTGGAAATCGTCTGAAAAATCATATCATGAATTTTGGCACGGTATGAAATCACTAAAACAGATTTTTTTAACCACTTTCATATGTTGTTACCTTCAACTCCACCGCGGGTGCGGCAGCTGACGCTCATAACTCAACTGTAGTAGGGGAAAACTATTATTATCATGATTTTCAGTCGGTATGAAATGACTCGTTCAAACACAACGCTACCTCCCGTACTATATGAATGATCACTTAAAGGGATAACATATATTTTCAGCATGTAATATTCAAGGCCCGGAATGTCCATAAGGCAAATCGGGCAGATGGGCCGGTGTGGCCGATTGATCGTATCGCGATTAGTTTCAAGTGGAACCACAGTGAACTACCTCATTTCCATTCGTTCCAGGAGCGCGTCCTGAAATAAACAATCGGTCGACCAACAGCAGTGTCGTTATTGTTTTAGTTTCGAGCGAGTAAAATTTCAAGGGACTTGGCCAAAGTATGAGGTATAAACTTAATCATTTTTCCGTGGATATTTTTTCGGCATATGGCACAAATCACGCATATTATTTTCATTTTCAACACAAATATTTTTTTGTACGATCAATAAGAAAAGCAGGCTTTTCGAACATCATTTGGGAACAGAAAATGAACAATTGCAGACCAACACTCTTTGCAGACCATTGCAACAATCTGCAAAGTCTTTGCATACCGTTGCTAATGAAAAACTGATGATCATAAAATTGAAACTATTAGTTGAATATAATAATACAAATAAATTATGCCAAAATTTTTTTTTCTGTTATTTATTTGCATCCCTTTTCATTAAACCACAGTATAAATTTTGCATACGCAACTTCATATTTTTCTCTTGACTTGGCAGGTAATAGTTTCAGTGTAGCTGCATGAGCAGCATCCACAATGTCGAAAGGTGTCCATGTAATATCAATTTCACTTGAATTCATTGTAATGTCTTGTAGGTATTATATTTTTCTGCTTCACAAAAATTATAAAATGTCAAAATGTTAGGATAGATTTGGCGCGCTATATATATATATTATACATGAGTTTAAAATCAAATCAATAAATCATATTCTATATTCAGTTATTCAATTAGTATTCATAAAAATCATATATGAAATAATTAATCTGAATGATTTTAGCAGAAATTCATCAAAAATTATTGTGTTTATGGATAGAAATTTCAAATACAAAAATTTACAATGCAGGATCAAATGTAGTAGTAATGACTGATTAAGCCATAGCCTACGCATTCGCTGTCTGATAATTGATGTTTCAAGGTTGATATTTCTTTTTGTTGTACTTTTCACTTTTAAATTGAAAAAGAAGATGGAATCCACAGTTTTAGAGTTTTTCAAAATCTTTTCTTCAATGCAGGACATCGCAACTGGTGAATATTCTTGTCTAGATTTTTTCCTATTTATCCAGGTATACTTTACAAATACAAATTATCTTAAAATCATTGATAGATTTTCTGGAACAACAAACAGTTCAACTAAATCTAATGTTTACGTAACAAAATTAAAACGCATTCTCGCGCCATTTCAACTTTTTAGCACATGGTACACAATAAAAAAACTGCAGATATATGCTTGCAACTGTCGCTGTTTTCTGCATTGCAAGAACAAGTTATATTCTCAATTCTTTAAGGCGTCATATTCATTACAATTCAATTCTCCTTTAATTCCATACGGATTCCCAAGCACATTTGATGTTTGAATGCAAAGAGCATGTAAAAATACTTTCTTGTCGCTATCATCATTAAATTTTCGACAGAATAAAATATGTCAAGTATTTACTAGCTCTTCATCTTCATTTACACAGCGTGACCTGGCATTTGCGTCAAAATATTCTTGGAGTTTCAATATCATTATCTAGATATTAAAGGTTGAGTTCAATTTTAAAATATGAATTAAATATAAATATACAGATGGAATAATTCACTTTCCTGGTACAATATACTTTTGAAAAATATTCATGAAAAAACCAATCTTTATTTCATATCCACGATTATTATCTTTAAAAATCGTAACAAGCCCATTATTATACATGTTAACTTCAAGTTTATCCTAACTCAGTTAGTTCAAATAAATCCGCTGCGGCGCTGCCATCTTAAATTTATTTGCCAATATCGTACAAAAAATATTGTGCATATCTCTGGTTGAAAGTATTTTTTTAGACTTCGGCTAGTTGCAGATCTCGCTTTGCTTAGTCTGCAAAGACCTATTTTCAATCCTTGATATACAAATAACTATTCTTGGATGTATTTTGTACTAGTGTCAGAAATATGAAATATCTTACGTTCTCAATTCACACTTATATTTATTTGAGTGTGTTACTCATTTATTAATAATTTATTGTAACTACGGTACAATCTAGAAATTATGCAATTGTGAGACATTTGAATGCCAACTCGTTGTTAAATGTCATTGTTGCAATTGGTCCGCTGGCCGATTGACGGCATTCGGATTAGTTAGAATATTGAACATTGCTGGGAAAGAATATATAAGTCCACGTGGACTGTTAAATATTATGATAATCAACTATTAATAGTGTCATCTGACAGCTAGCAATTTTGATATTGTGCAAAGAAATGTAAAATAAATTAGTGTATGTAACCTATACGCTATGTCAGTAGCAGGGAGTACCGGGAGAGAGCACTCAATGTTAAAAATTCTGCGCATGAAAATAGTTGCGCCCCTTGCTACACGAGGTCTCTGATAGCTATGTTACCATGGTTTCTAGTCTTAATTAGTATTTTGAGGTTAGGTATATTGATAGAAAGGAATCACAAAACTTTTTCAACAAAAATACATGTATTATAAATGTTTGTACATGTATATCAATCTCACCAACAAAATATATGTACAAATACGATACGATAAAATAGGAAGTTACTTTATCCATGAAGTATGATCCAATTATTGTAGTCAATAAATCCGCAGATGTAAAGTATATTCAAAATTTGTTTGGAAAACGTTATGAATCAATGACTTTGAATAATCTATTTTTGTAGAATGCCTTCTCTAACTGTGGATCATACCTTAGAATAAAATTACTTTCCACAATATTGCAATACATTGAATAGCTTACAAACACAAAATTAAATGAAGTCATTTCATGCATTAATTTTGATTCAACTTTGTAGTTATTGAATGAATTAGTGATTTGAGCTAGAACGTCATAATAGGTCAATTACTTAGAGTGTCTTTTCTCAGGAAATGTTTTTTCAATTGTGGGTCATACTTTCTGTTGAAATTACTTTTCACAGTATTCCAAGTTCATTGAGAACAAGACTAGAGAAACATTGAATACAAACGGTCACAACAATTCGAAATTATTCTATTAAAGTATGAAATTTTATAGCCATATTCTCAAAAGAACTCATACTAACCCACAATTCTGGATTAGTCAACTCTTTTCCAATTTAGGTCTTTCAAATACAATCTTGAATCACTTATGCTGACAAATGAGCAATAGATATGAACTAGAATGGGTTTTAATAACAAAACTGAAAAAAAATAGGACACAAAAATCACTAATTCAGGACTGTAGACCAGTTCAAATTATTTTGAGATGTATAATTAATTGAGAAAATAGATAAAAGAAAATATTATTATTTCGAAGTATTTTTTTAAGATAATTACTGAATTTTTTCAATTTACTTTGAGCTGAGGTGACGTTCTGCATTGTTTTCACTTTATCTGAGCATAAATGCATCTTACTGTCTAAACTGAATCAATTTTACTGAATTTAAGATTTTTTCCCACAAATATTACTTTTCTTCTTGGTTCTACTTCCTTTACATTGACTGGAGAGTCTTTTAACACTTTCGTGAAGCATGAACTTGTTGCGAGTATGAATTTATTGAAATCTCTTTGGCTGCCTGAATTCCAAAGTAACATCAAGACTGAAGAGTATTACTCTTTCTTGGTTCTGTATGATATAGATAATATATTGGAGCATCTTCCGTTACAAATAATTTTCAGCTCTTGCACCGTTCAAATATTGGAGCTGGAAAATTCTCATCCATTCCAAATGCTTCTTATTTGTTCACTGTTCGAAATTCCAGGTATTTGTGAAGTCCAAAAAAATGAATTAGTCCAATATCTGTTATTGTAGTACATCTAAATCATGTGTGTAATAATGCTTTTGCACTTATAGAAAACTGCAGGCCGCAGAATGGAATGTACGCCTAGAATAATTATGATTTATAATAAATGAACAGAAATTATTAAGCAGACTTAAAATTTACTTGTTGTACTCACTATTTAATAGCTTCTTGTAGCATTCAACTAATAAAATCTCGACTAAAAAATAATATTTGCATTGACAAACATTTTTTTATGTAAATCAACATTTGTTCAAATTTTTTTCAACGGTAACTAAGATTCAAGATTCAATTAAAATTGAAAAATAGTTGCGCCCCTTCCCGCAAGATGGTAGCAGCTAAGCGCCAAATCCTTTCATTTGAGTGATCTCTCCCGGTACTCCCTGGTCAGTAGCGTTGTGAGCGGCGCGAGCGCCGTCCTGGTGGCGACACTTGGCATCTATTTACTAATATATTTAAAATCGTGACAATCAACAAATTTTGACGTACTTACGTAGTTTGCAAAACTGGCACTCAGAATTAGCAGAAAGTTTGTTACAATGACAGTAATACTTTGATGCAGGTCTCAAGAAGTTGATTTACCTATATTTAGATCCAAAAGTTTGAGCAAAGGGAAAAAATTAGTACAAAGTTTTCATGTCAGCGACGAAAAAGAAATTAAAAATAACAAAGAAGATAGTGAAATTACAGGAATCACTTTGTGCGAAACGCCTGGCACATTTAGTGATAGAACAAATCTGAATTTGTATAATTTATTGGTCGAGATATGTGTAAATTATTATAAGTGTAAACATAGTTTTCTACTTGGCATGATAATACATATGTTCGGGTGTACTTCTTGAATGTTCTGTTTAATAATTGTCTGAATATTGAATCGATAAACAATAATAATTTTTTTTCGTGATTTTACATAACTTCATCTGATATTTACGAGTTATTTTTATAAATTGAAAATAATCTGTGTGACTATCATAAAAACTTCTTGATTTGGTGTATTTTGAATTCTTCATTAGGGTATCAGCATCATTCATGCCTGATGATTGATTATTTGCTTGCCAGATACGAGTTATCCGAAAACATCATTCATTTAAAAAAGTGAAAATTCATTAATAAGGATTCATTCATGATATTTTGTCTTCAATCTATGATCAATGATAATATTGTTGAAATATGATTTTAATAATTCAATATTGATATTGTACAAACATTATACAATTTAAAAAACACCAACTGCTTATTTCTAAAGTTCGCTAATATAATAATAAGTCTGTGTTTTTTACATGATTGCTGTAAAAATTTATGAATACAAGTAAATTTAGGTCAAAAATTGTTGATATTAGTTGCAACTGCGAACATACAGCTGCAGTTTGCATATAAATTAACACAGAAAGTATCTGCTTCAAGACTGACCAGTCAATGATTTGGAATCGTCCAGCACAGTTGAATGAATATCATAAGAGTGCAAGGATTGATAGTATGTACTATTGCATAAAAGCAAACTGAGAAGATAACTTTTTCACGCTTTCTCACGCCCATTCGCGATTCGGAAATGAATGAAATTTCAGTTCACCATTGCGCAGTTGTGTGCGCGAACACTCAGATACACAATAAATGAAACCTTGCCCCGATAATCTCCACTTTTTTCGAAGGATTTTCCATATTTATTTGCCTCAAAAACTCAGTTTGGCTTTATGCTCTTTTATATTTGTTTTGACAGCTCTAGTCAGTATTAGTAAAGAGCTTATAACTTCTACCGCATGGAGTCGCGTTCGTCGCTACTGACATAGCGTATTATTGTAAAAGCATTTGAACTGTTGAAGTAGAAATTATAAACACGAAAACAGTGAAAAATTTATAAATTGATTGAGAAGTTGTTAATCACCAGCAGTAGAGTTCAGAGAATGAAGTATTTTCTCATAGAAGAAGAAGATAATACATTTTGAAAAATATATGTAATCACTCAAATTTTACGTGATCATTCATAAAAATAAGTGAATATTTTTTTCATATGAAATAGAATTCTGTCGCCCTCGCCTATACTTACCTGCCGCCCCTGTCAGATACTTGGGGCTGCCAGAACGATCTACCTTCTAAAATATGTACGTATGTAGACCCCGTAAAATTGTCTGTCAATTTGTATATACATTTGAATATATAGAAATTGATTCACAGTAAAATTTGGGCTTCACAGAAGCATGTTTCTAGCTGCTCCATTTGACATTTTAAAAAAAATTAAATAATTGTTCGGACCTGCAGGGCATCTGGCAGTTCGGTACTTTCGGATTTATCACGTTATGTAAAACTTTTACAAAATTTCAGCCTTACAGAGAACGTGTTAGTCGGATCGACTGCTAATTCCTAGGAGGTTAGAATAGAAAGGAGGGAGCATGAAGTTATAGTTTAAGCGAGGGAAGTAATGCCTAGTGGGAACAGATGAGCACCAATTATGGTTCCGATTAGGGAGGGGATATACGTCAGTTTTCAAACAAGAGCACAGAATACTCTCCCAGAAGCGCCAGACAGTCAAAGAAGCTCGGTTGTAAAGAGAGATAGTTTGTCAAACAGATAGAAATGCCCAATCGGCGAGTCTCCGTGAATGTTCGTTTACAAACAGCGTGCATAGCGTGTTTTTGCGTTGTCAAACTACACTTGGTGCATTTGAGTGTGTTATCATGTAAGAAGTTTTATATATCAATAAATTCTTATGAATCTTTAATTTTTATTTTGTAAATCATTTGTAAGTAGCTTCAGAAATATATTCAAAGAGTTTTTTTGCCATGTTTATTTCTCCTTACTGAAATTACTTCTTAAACTTGAATATATTAAACTGTCCGCCTAACCACCAAACATATTTAAATGTCCAAGGTCAGCAGAATATAAACCTATAGATCAAAGGCGCCGACACGTAGTGTCGCTTCTAGGAGAGTTTTCTGTGACAGAAGTACACTTGTCCTTGACAGATAAGCGATGATTTGGGTTCTGGTTGAAGTGGGGGAAGTGGCTTCACTTGTGCATCCACTAGCTCTCTCGTTTATATTCTTATCTCCATGACTAGATCCTAGACTATAATCAAAGATGAAGGTATCCTAGGAAATTTTTCGAAATAAGGTATCATCTAGTCACAATAAAATAGGGAAATATTCGAGTATTCTCGAAACGAACCATATGCTGCCATCTTCGTCATTCGTGAATCGGATGAAAAATGTGTTTCTGTAATTAGGGCTTTAATCGAGAAATATTTTAACAAAAATTATACTGATTTTTTTTCAAAATAATGAGAGTCTTTCATTTGATTTTTTTATCAGGACCTTGGATTGGGAGATGGCAGTATAGTCTGTAAGTACAACAGGAATACAAACTTTCTGATTTTCGTTAAAACCTCAACCAAAATGAATTTTTACAAATTTGTTAGTAAGCAAATTTATTTTTGATTTACTTATGGGGAGTTAGGAACAAACTGATTGGTTTAAGATATCAGTGAAGATCCCTCTGGACGAATAATATTGAATATAAAGAAAATGTTTTTTCCAGTGTTGTCCACTGTGTATATATCATTGAACACTTGAACAAGGGATTTGAACATATTTCATTTGATATATATTTGTAGCATTCAAGTATCAAGCCAAAACAGAGATGATCGTGTCGCGCTCACAAAGCTTGATTTTCACAGCAGCATTCATCAATAAATGCATCAATTTTCAAAAATCGAATGTGACATAATTTTAGGACTGAATCTCCGTTTCTTTTTTTTGTGCTGGGTGCTTTGTGTTTATTGATCTCCTTTTTTAAATGGTCAACAAATAGATCAAAAATCACTCTGTAACTAATTGAATCCACCCATATTCTCCTAGGCCAAAACATAAATTAATAACGTCGCACAATACCCCATGATTTTGAAACTTAATAAATTAAGCTCAAATTTTACAAATTAATATATTTTTATGTGTTGATCAGAAGTCTTCGTTGTGACATTACCAAAAAAATCAATGATTTTTTATTTAGAGCTATTTGAAAGGACCCCGCACAAAACCTTATGATTTTGAGCCTCGGTGAAATAGACTCAAATTTTGTAAATTAATAGATGTTAATGTGTTGAACAGAAGTCTCTATGGTGACACAATTGAAAAATCAATGGTTTTCGATTATTCGTTCACATTTCATTGAGAAAAGAAGTCTTCTAGGGACTAGCCGGGAGGACTTGGATCGGGTGTAGGTCGCCATGGGCTTTCCGCATGTGTAGAAATTTTTCCACAGGAGTGGAATGTTTGCGGGATGTTTTCCGCAGGTCCGATTGAATACGGAATGTTTTCCGCCGACGAATAATATATTTCACTTGTGACACAATACATATCAGAATTTTCAATCGATTGTGAGCGCGACACGATCATCTCTGTTTTGGCTTGATACTTGAATGCTACAAATATATATCAAATGAAATATGTTCAAATCCCTTGTTCAAGTGTTCAATGATATATACACAGTGGACAACACTGGAAAAAACATTTACTTTATATTCAATATTATTCGTCCAGAATTATAAGGCTTCGTGCTTGATCCTTTATACCGAAAAAGTAGTGTCCTAAGAATTAAGAACCTTTGTGTGCATCTAGTAAAAATTTATAGGTGGGTCTGACCCCATAATCAATGATTTATTCATCGTCGTCCAGAGATTAGTGACATGTAAACTAGAAATCATAGTTTTTTTCCTCCAAAAATGGAAAAATCTTGTTTTATTTTTGTATCGATTGTTTTCTGAAGAATATCCTTGATCAAGGAATATAACGCCAAAGTTTCAAATAAAATATACAGTATTGAAAATAAATAGTAGTTTTTCATTCAATACAATTCTAAAAAATGTGTAGATTATGGAGAAATTTACTATATTTGGTTCTATTGATCAATAAAACATTATCAGAAGCAGTTAGAAGTTCCTTGCTTCCGTCACTCGAGCCTCCAACTCCACTCTACCAGTAAAATAACTATTATTTCAAACATTTAGAGTAACTCGTCTTAAAGATAATAAAATTATTGTCCTCGAAGAGCAGATTAATCTTAGTGTTCTCAGGATCGATCAATCAATAAATCATTAACAAAGATAGTTAGAGAGTTCCTGCTCGTGTCACTTAAACTGCTTGCTCTATTGTATCAGTAACCATAATCTCAGGGTTTTAGAGCCACTGGTTCAAAAGATAGTAAACTTTTTAGTAATGCCCACTGATTGTGTAAATCCGGCTTTACAATTTGCTTGTTTATGAGATCAATGATGAAGATCGATAGGGGCTGCCCCGTGACGAAAAGATGTGTACTACGACTTTAAATATATTTTAAATTATAAGCATACTAAACATTTTTGGACACTGCAATAATTACAAAATATATATAACATGTGACATTCTGGATTTATTTGCTTGAAGAATCAATTTTCACAAGTTTAAATTGAACTTTTCAGAAAAAAATTCCAATTGGTTGATTTGCTGTTACAAGTAAAGCTGGTTTTGCACTCAACATTTGGTTTTATTAATCAAGAAGCTTGTGTTACTGGTCTTTGAATAGAGAAGTCAACTGCGGCAATTTTAAATAAATTGAAAAATATAAACGAAACAGAACAACATTTCAATTGCAAAATATCATTCAGGGAATTACTTATTAGACATCAGTGCAGGTTTTACAATCTTTCAGAATTAATATATTGTCACAAATTTCATTGTAATTAAATATTATAGATTTTGTATTCCAGCCAATCAGTCAGCGGACCAATTATAACAATGATATTTTGCAACAATAAGTTAGCATTCAAATGTCTGACAGTTGAACATTTTCGAGACTGTTCACAAATGCTAACTTGGAACATAATTACTGTTAGAAATATATTTAACCCAGTTGTCATAGATTTTGACCTCACATAAAATGTGATATAGCTGAAACTGGGCTCACTGGTAGTTTTCTGGTTATAGAAAAAGATAGAAAATCTTTGCAGCTCTAGAGTGTATGCTAACTTCCTAATCTCGAAAACAAAATCGAAAACTTGGTTATTGCGTTTTATAAATCGAAGAACTGATAGCACCATCTGAAAGAGCGGGAAATTTTACGATAATTTATATTATTAGATATTTGGATAAACTTTTTTTCATTATTATAAAAAATGATAAGAGAGCGAATTCGAAAACTGTACGCGCGCCAAGCTGCTGAATATTATTATTCAAGCGAGGCGTTCGGGATAAAATTAAAGTATCTTTATATAAAATATACGCAAAGAAATTAAATATTGAAAGTTTCTTGAAGTGGAAACTTTAAGCTTTCTAAGGAGACCATTAGTTTTTAATATTTTTTTTTTCTTTCATGGAAAATCTGACAAGAAATTATAATTTTTAAAATTCTCCCTGACTTTTATAAAATTGAAGATATTGATAAAGACATAAAAAAAAATCCTGGTAACATTTATCATCATGTTTTAAAATAATTATTTTTTTATAGCATTCATTCGACATCATTCTCATTTTCAAAACGGTTTTTTTTTTATCCATATAAATCAGAAATTATTATATCTTTTTGAAATGAAGTTGAAAATACACTCCATAATGTGTAATAATTCAAAAATTGATACAACTTGAACTTGATATTTTCGAGTGATTTTTAATACAAGAAATATAAGTATAAGAAGCAACTTGAAGTTGAACTTGAAAAAATCAATAAAAGTACAAAACTAAAGATGAAATCCTGAGCTTTAAGAATAAAACCATTCATTTTTTGATTACCTACGCATTCAGGTTATAAGCAAACATGAATTGAAAAATGTGAAAATTACAAAACTGCCATCTTCGAAATCCCTTTTGGAATTGATGTTTTGCAATTATTGCAAAAGAAGATGTGGAAGAGCTTGTAATTGTGAATCAACAGACTTACTAATTTCCACAGTATGTGTTTCTTATTTAACAGATGATATTTGTAAGAATTTACCAAAAATTTCAGTGATGTAGTGGTGGGAACCGGTATCGGTACTATTCGATACCGGTTTTTGTAAGAACCGGGTACCCGGTTATTTGAATATGCAACTAACCGGTTCTCGGTTCCGAGTCCGGTTCCGATTCCAGAACCGGTCTTCGATTCCGATTCCAGAATCGGTTTTCGATTCCGATTCCTTCGATTCCAGAATCGGTTTTCAGCTCCAATTCCAGAATCGGTTTCCGATTCTGTTTTCGATTCCCAGTTCACTTCGACTCGATCCCAGAACCGAGAAGAGAAATTCCGATTTTAGACAGTTATTTTCAGTATCCATTGAAAAATAATGTGTTCTGTACCTAACCGATGCACTGTTTCGAATTAGTAGATTCGAAACGAACCGAAAAAAGGCATTTTTTTCTTTTTTTTTCACATATAATTAATTTGCGTCACCTATACTGGTTTTATGTTATGAAGACTAATTTTAGCCTTTCGAATCAGTCATTGAACATATGAACTATCAGTATTCAGTATGTGTGAAATATTTCAACATCTTAAACAAAAATATATAGTGTATAATGTAGTTATTTAATTTTATAATCGACGACAAAGTGTGATGAAAATTTAGAGAAATTATGACAATAATAATTGAGTGTATTGACAAAATCAGGTAGTTTTAGTATCAAAGACTACCCATGATGCCGCTTACTATTTCTAGTTTTGGGTAAGATTAATTTTATGGCCGGATTATGAGCAGATGGCATACTACCATTTTTAGCCTCTTTCAGTTCATTTCAATGTAATTGTTTTGCTCAATAAACTAATAGAAAGATAGGATCTCTTAGAAAATAGTAATATTTGATATTCGGGATAATTTGCAATCCTCTTTGATGTTCAGAACTTTACGTTCATTCATGTTTCAAAGTCTGCAGTGTCACCGATAGGAGTAAAGTAGAAATAAGTAAATGTAGTTATGTGTGGCAACTATAATGTACAAAATATAATTCTTAAAAATTCTAAATGTTCTGTTTGTTCTGGGACGAGTCAGTATAATAAAATAAAACGCTCAACCACAGATATCTGTGGCTCAACTAAAAGCCCAGAAGGTATTTGTAACTTAAACGCAGTAGAGAAATGATATTTGCCAAGAAAGGTTTTCGGTATTAAGAACCGGAATCGAGATTCGAATCGGAACCCAGATTCGGACCGGAATCGAGATTCGGATCAAAATCGAGATTCGAACCGAAATAGAGACTCGAACCGGAATCGAGATTCGGACCGGAATCGAGATTCGAACCGGAATCGAGATTCGAACCGGAATCGAGATTCGGACCGGAATCGAGATTCGAATCGGAATCGAATTTGGACTCGATAACCGGGTACCCGGGTACCCGGTTAGTTTTGGAACCGTGGAACCGGTTCCATTTTATTCCGGTTTTTAACAGCACTACTAGAGATAGACAGAGATGTTGAAGATGTTTGTACTGTTGAAAAAGAAGAGGACAGTACAAATTTGAAAAATAAAATTGTATAAATTTTCCAACTGTTCTATAAAATACATTTTATTCTTATGTTTACTTATTGACAGATTTTTACTTATTTTAAAATCTTCCATAATGAGTACGCCATTTGAATTTTTACTCAATTTTTATATAATGATCTTATTCAGCAAAAAAACATGTTCTTATTATCACCTCTGTTTACACTTTCAAAATATACAAATTAAATTTTAGAATATAGAGATCAAAAATATTGTGTCCACAATTTTTAATTATAAAAATCTTATAACTAATTATCAATTACTATAAACCCAAGAACTCCTGGGTATCCATATCCAAAGAATACTCAAATTGATGATATCAACATTGATTATTTTTTTCGATATAAAACGTAAAGATCGAATTTATGATATTTACTTTGAAATTATAAACTTAGCATACACTTCAGAGCAGCAAATTTTTTTCTATCGTATTCCATACCCAAAGAGCTATCTAAAAACCTAGTTTCAGCGACATCACATTTTATGAGAGATTTTGGTCTGAATTTGTCTCTGACAACTGGGCTAATTATCAATAACCATATATATCATGTTGATTTTACGCCAACTGCTCTAAAAAATAATCATAAATTGGATCTGTTATTTGATTTTCTCAAATATTTATTTATCGAAGTTTAAATATTTTTGCATTCACTTAAGACTTAATTCTAAAATTAAAATGTAAGTTTAACGAGAATATTTGTCTACTAATAGAATACAATAAATTATTTGACAATTTTTTTGTGAATCACCCGTAAGTGATGAACTGAGATATGATAGTTTGATCAGCGCGTGGAAGTCAGAAAAAGATTTGTACTTTTAAGGTAGTTGTCGTGCTATAGCCATAGCATCAGAATATCCCAAATTTTTGTATACTTATTAACAATATTATTATACAATTATCCTTGAAATTTGAAGTTGATTGATCATCTCAAACTTGAGATAAACGCAATTAAAATTAAAAATTTTAACAGGGAGAGCAATGGAGAGTATACATTTTAGGCTGTAATTATATCAGTTTTAATTTTTAATGAAAAAACTAACACTCATTCTTTTAAAAAACTAGCTATGAATTGGTGAATATGTTCTGCGTATTTGGGAATGAAGAGAAAATTATTGACCATCTCATTGTTTAGATATGAGAACGCAAAGTTGAACATTTTATGCATAAAATTCGTGCCGACACGTTGAACAGAAATGCTTGGCAACACTGTACGTCAGTCTATACATCGCATTGTACTATTCGAACTACAAATTCAACGGAGAAGAGATGAAAATAAATAGTTAATAATGGTTTCAATAGAACAATATTATTTATGATGGATAAAATATATAATATATTTGGTGACACAAAAAATTATATCAATATAATCTTAATATTGAATATTAAATAAACAAAGCACATAAAAGTGAAAAAAAAGTATTATTAACTCAAATATATGAATATTGATAATAACAGATAAAAATAATATGATATAAACTTACATATAAAATTGCACTCAATCACATTAATTCTGTAGCTTAAAAAAAGAAACAATTAGCGTGATAATACGTTTATTTTTGTAGCTTCCCATTCTTTTAACTCTGTTAAAATTTGGACAAGTCCTTGCTCTCCTTCCACATCGTAATCTAAAACTTTTTGTTTAATAAATTTACCTTTATATCGCAATATTTCGGACATTTTTCTATATTGAGATGACAGCAATGCACAATGTTGCCAAGTTATTTTTTCGGCACGTACCCGTGAATATTTACTATAATGTACGAGTATGAGATACAGTACCTGACAAAAAATTCAGTCATCCACTAAATTCATTCTAAATTTCTTAGGTCCGTATTCCCAGCTCTTGAAAGTTCGCTACTTTAGCAAAAATTTTAATAAAAGAAGATAGCGCTATATGATAAAACATAGGATGGTAAGAGAAAGTGCAGGGCCGGATTTAAGCAGGGATATTTATAGGCAGCTGCCCAGGGCGGCAAATTTTGAGAAAAATATTTGAAATTGCTTGATAATTTGGAAGGAATTCCGTTGCTAAGATATCATTCCAGTTTTAGAACAGCAAAAGCTGAATCAAGTAGTTGTTTTAGGTAGAGCTTCTAAAAATTCAAACATAGGTAATAAGTGCACAATTTGGATTAATAGCCATCTGGACCATATTTGGTGAACACATGTAAGGGATGAAAGCTTAGACTTGCATCTAATTTCTACGCAGGATCTTTTGTTTACACATTTTTTTTAAGTGAATTACTAGTCACTGATTGATGCTTTAAGCTATGGAGGCTATCAAAATATTACTTTGAGTTCTGAGGTCCAACGCCACGCCAAAAATTTTACTGAACAGTCTTTCTCGTTACATACAATCGTCTCGGCATGTAATCTTTGAAAAAATAGTGTTTATTGATTGAAACAGAAGAATATATGACATTTAAAAATGAACTATGATCAAAAAATACTGAGCGACGCTGTATATGAGAAGAGAACGGTCAACAATTACAAAAAGAACAGCAAGTGTAAATGATAACTCGCAAATTCAATTATTTTCTTAAAGAACAATAAATTGATGAAAAATGCGTCGATAACACAACTGAAAATAATTTCGAAGAATAAGATATAGGTACCCAAGCTTTTTCCAATGTTTTGCTTGTGTGAAATTGAAATTTTCAATCAGGTTGAACCTCCGATTTCAATGAAACTCGCTGAAAAGATTTGTTTTAGCATTACAATTATGAGAGATAACAACTATTGGCGGTCAGATCGGTTGACCATGAAAACCCTATTTAATAATTTAAATCATTAAAAAATGTATACATTGCGGTGTGTGTGTTTTTGTTTCCAGCCGGCTGTGCTTTGCACTTATCTAACGGTGCATCCATTGCCATTGTTCCAGATTCAAAATTCCATGTCAAGCTTGTTCAGAGCGGGCGAGTCCTATCCGTTAGTTGAGTGCAAGATATTGCCAATTAAAAGTAACTATCAAAATTTCAACTAGGCAATCGCTAGTATCACACACACACATGCTCAATGTATACATGTCATATTAATATAAATTGATAAATACAATTTTGAAAGTCAATCGAGCTTGGCAGCCAATAATTATCATTTTATCCGTATTTGTAATACCAAAACTAATCTTTTCGACAAGTTTCATTGATTTCGGAGGTGATGTGGTACATCGGCAGTTTGACCTTCAATCAATGTATTTTTTACTAGTTGCATATTATTTTTGCAATTTGAATATGAAGTTCGGATTATTTCGAATATATACAGAGCGCGATGATCAGTCCAAAAGTATGAAAAAAAATTATTGAGAGAAATGTTTGGTTTTTGTCAAAAAAAAATAAGAATGGCCTGTGGGGGGGCGGCAGTTTCACTACTGCCCAAGGGCGGCAAGAAGGGTAAATTCGGCCTTGAGAAAGTGCATGATTTTTCGGGAAGTAGTGCGATTTTAAGAGGGGAGAATATGGACCTTAGTCTTTACTCATCAGTATTATCATAAAAATCTATATACTGAACTATCTGTGTTATGAAGAAGTTCTGACAAGAATTACAAGCATCTATATATTAGTTTGCAAGGCGCTTTTTGTAGATACGCTAGACTTCACTTTTTGACAATGATGTACTACAACAGCCTTAAGACCAAATTACGACTGGAAACAGGCCCTTTCCACTAGATCGGCGACAATATTTTGTTACGTTCAATTTTTGATTTCAGTTCAATTTTTATTTTTCCAGTTTAATATATTTTTGTTTTATTTAGTAGTCGCTTCAATCCAGAAAATATAGAATTAGTATAACTTAGTTTGATTTATAATTTTTTTTATTACTTACATTTTATTTTAAATAGTTTGCCCTAGATTTCGAGGTTAGTTTTAATTAATAAACATGTATTTTTGTTTTGATTGTAAATTCATCGCGCGGATCTTCTGCGACCGTCGCAGGCGCTTGCGCGGTAACGACAGTGCCTAGAGAATGTTTGAATTCATTTCGTTCCCGCTCAATTCGTCCTGCCCCTTTCTCTCCTACTTTCTTCTTACTTTGTCGATACTTAAGTCACTTTCCGCCAGGTTTGTCTGTCTGTCTCCTTCCTTCTATTTATTTAGCGTCAGCCAATCGGGTAGTTTTTTTTTTGTTTTAATGAAAAACGGTTTTTTCTTAATTAATTCCGGTCGTCCGGAATTGACTTACCAGAAGTCGTCAGTCTACAGTTGGTCTTCAACTACCAAAGTACATTTTGTCCATTAAAATTTTTAAGAATCGCTTTTTGTATATTGCCTTGCGCAATCCTCTAGGAGGGATAAAAAACTAGCTTTTCTTTGCTTCGCGGAGCATTTTGGGCACTTGGTGCAATTTTGTGTTGTTCCGCAAGCATCTCTATTGTTGGAGGATTATTAAAATTTTGTGCACGACATCGCTCTCTTTGCGGCGACCATCAGTGTGCGTAGTTGAACTACTTTGACCAACATCTCAGCTATGGAGTGCCTGATGCCACCTAGGCACCCTCTTATCCAACCTTTGACCCTGGTGTGACATCACCAGATTTCCTGCCAGTCCGGACCGGGAAATATCTGTTTGAGGCGTCCATCTTGGTGTGACCGACCAATAGAGGTCAACGAGCTCCAGCAACCAACCGGAAGTGACAGCTAAGTGGCATTACGTTCGTGGTTTTGTTTTTTTTTCTTATTCGGACTGCCGATATTTTTTCCTTTATTATTACTTATCCACTTTGGGTGGCCAAACCGCCCTACACGGCTGAATCTAATTTACTTTTGTTTACTGCTTTTTTTTGCGTGGTCATTTGGACCACGCTGTTATTTTGTAAATTGTATAGGGTCAGTCGACGAAGTAGTTTGTTTTCTTTTTTTTTACGTTTATGTGGTATACTTCGCTGTGAACTCGATTCGATCGAAGAAAGGCCAAATTTATTGTTGTTGTTTTTTTTTGGTATACTCATAGATGTACGCGCGAGTTGTTCCGCATTTTCATTTACTTTTTTTTGTACCTTTTGTACAACATCGAGGGCTCTAACCTAGCTTATTTACATTCTTTTATTTTATTTTTGCGCTACTTAGGCGTAGGTCATTGTAAGGCCTACTATTTACTTTCATTTATTTGTTTTTTTCTTGCGTTATTTAGACGCGTAATTTTGAAATAGTTTATTTCAATTACTTTCATTCATTTATTTTACTTTTGCAGTACTTACGTGCGTTGTCAAAAATTACGTACTTACTTAATTAAATTTATATTATTTTGGGTGAATATTATCTTTTTTATTGAATGAAAATTGCCCACACTTTTCTTTTCAGCAGTGTAGAAGAGAGTGTAATTTCTCTCAGTAAGCTCGAGGTAAGTTGCTGTTTGAGTTATATCAAATTATTTGGGAGTCAGCAACCAGATTGACGCTGACGAACAGAATATTAACACCTATTCTCTTGTTTTCCAATTAGTTCTTTCAACACCTTAGTTTCAGGTATTTTTGTGGTTGAGTACCTTGGGAAAAATAAGTTCAACTACGTGGCGTCCTACTATTCATTTATTCACCTATATTTTATTGTATATATTTTTTTGTTGAAGCTAGCCTCATTTCATCCAATTATTTCCCTGAGTCTGAGCTAGACTTACGTAGAATTTTTGAAGTTCATTTTAAGCTTAGAATTCTAATTTTCCGTAATAATTTTCGTAGAGTATTCAGCAAAACTGAGAGGTGCTCTCTGCAAGTTCTGCGTATTGTTTCCTCCTCCTTTCGATAGGGGAGTACAAGAAGCCTTTATAGAAATATCTTTTACTAGATACAAAAATCTCAGGCAATCTGTAAAAGACCACAGTGTTAGTAAATAGCATATGGTATCGACAAGAAACGTCATGAATTTCAAAACTGTCATGGGAGGATAATAATAAAATATAGTAATGCAAATCGATAAGCAGGTTACTCAAACTGCTGCTGCAAATAAAGAAATACTAAATTAGATTTTTAAATGCATCTTGTTTTGCGGTCGCTCTGTTCTTCTGCTACGAGGAAAAGTGGAAGACTGTTCAATATTCAAAATCTAATAGCACTTAGTATAGAGGCAGAAGATTCCGTTTTAAAATATCATTTATTGACTGAAGCAAAAAATGCCAAATATATTTCCTACCATACTCAAAATGAACTAATAAATATTTGTACAACTATCATCAGAGAAGAGCTTATCAAGGCAATTAATGAAGTAGCTGCATGGCCGATACTTACCGATGAGGCAGCTGACAGCGGCACGAATCAACTTTCCCTCTGATTGCGCTACTTTGATTGGACTACTGTTCGCGAAGATTTCTGAGACTTTGTTCCTCTGGAAGATCTTGGAGCTGAGTCAGTTGCCAAAACAATTATAAACTTGATAAGGGACAAGTTGGCTGGCTGGCTGGCTTTTTTTTTCATTGCTTCTCCAATCGGTTGAATTTGGTGATTAATGACCTGAATTCGTGACAAACCACTTGGCCGACGCAAAGTTTCCAAACTTGGTGGTCTTCTAAATACAAGAACAAAAGAATATTCAAGGAAAAGTCAGCCGCCATCCTTGAAGCACTAGAAGATCTCCGAGAAAATGCAGCAGCTAATACAAAAAAAGGCATGCCAACACTTGGCTTGTGTACTTTATGATTTATATATTTATGATTGCTCACAACAGTATAGTGTATTCCAAGATATTTGCAGATGTATCTGATTCGACTTACGCAGCGGGCGGTTTCTTAAATAGGCTTGAGGGATGAAAAAACAGAGCTGTAAAAAAATATTTAAAATATGGTACATAGAATATTTGAGTAGGATTTGATGTTTCACTTAAATTTCAGGAAATACAGAACAAAGAATATAAAATTAAAATGTATCAACAAATATTCAATAGAACTTACACAAAATTATAGTAGTAGTGTAGTACTACAATTGAATATGTATATGGAAAATATTTTAATCTAATCTTTACTGACTCATAGAAATATTACTACCCTGCTGGTTTGTGATTTGTTCCTCATTACGGGAGCAGATATGTTTGCAAATATCTTGAAACACACTATACCATGCTTGAGCTTGTAACAAATATATTTCAAGGGGTGCAGCAAAACCTGCTGTCAACCAGAAAGTGCATAGGATTCATCTTACAAACATTAAAAAAATACCGAGATGACAGCGACAATACTTTCTGTGCTATTATGGGCGATACAACGGAATTTTGAGTAGAAATGAATATTCTTATAAGTTACCCGCGATATGTCGGCCGGCAACGCAATCATAATAAAGTCTCGTGCGACAGTCCTGAGACACACTACAGAAAGAACATTTTCATTTCTTACATGGACTCCCTAATAGCTTCTATTAATCTTTGCTTTTCTTCACAAAATAAAGCGGCATTTGCATTTACATTTCTGCACCCAGAGCGCTTGCGAAGAATAGTAAAGGAAGAATATAACGAAAAAATAAAAATCGTAAATAAAGGTTACGAAATCTTATTTGACAATTTTGCGGTACAAGCCGAATTATGGCATGACATTAAATGCAATAGCATACTGTCCATATGAATTTCATCATTACTTAAAATCTGCTTGGCTGAAGTCAAGTGGATCCAAGAATAGACTATTTTCCTGCCGTTCAAAAGGCCTTAAAAATAGTTGTCACATTTTCGCTTACCATTTGTTCATCTCAACTGTCTTTAGGCACTTTCTAGAGGGTGAAAACGTGGCTACGGTCGACAGTAGGCGATGACCGATTGTCGTCACTCTGCATGATCAATTTGCAATTGGAAAATATCACGCAGATCGAATCGGTGGTGCTAATAAGTAGTGTCATTAACGTTTTCGATAGAGACAGTAGGAGGTTACAGTTCCTGGAGTAATAGTGACTTTTAAGTTCATGTTACAATACAGTAGATTAGCCAATATGATGAGATATTCCTCTTGATTTGATACTATGTGATTGACCTTTCCCTGGAAAATTTTCTACGTGTGCCCATGATGCAAAATAGCTCCCTTAAAAAGAAAATATCTGCAAAATAGTAGACCTCATAATTAAGAAAGAAATAATATTTTTGCGTATAAAATTAGAATTTCTGGATGAGGAAGGAATGAATAAATGAATATAATTATTCAGTATAGATCAAATATTTTTATATTTATAAGATCTACATTGTCTCATTAGTTTACATTCATCAACACATTTGACACTTAAATATTTACGATTTATAGTTACATACTCTAATTGATTTTCAATAGCAATATCAGTAGGAAGAATATAGTAATATGACAAAATATAAAGACTCTGTTGATAGATCCTTTATAGGAAGGCTCAAATTGGTTCCAAGCTATTTAAATTCGGGATTAAGTTGATGTGTAACTTCAAATAATACATCAATGCAAATATTGGTCAAGATTAATTACAGATTTCCATCTCAGATGTCCTAAAAAAATGTATACACACTTCTTCAACCATTAATACCCTCCATTTTCATTTCCTCCAATGTAGATCAATAAAAATAATAAATAATTGCAGAATCAAATCTTGGAAAAGAAAATTCATTATGAAATTCTGAGAAAAATTTGAGAACGTAATTGAAGAATAGTAAAAATTGAGTTCAAGAAGTATAAGAGGACCTGAATTTTGGAATAGATGAATTAACCAAAGGCAGTATCATACATTTCTCACCAATAAATTTTTTCTCATGAGGATTCATCAAAGGTCAATTTTGTAACGAGAAACCAATAACATTGAAAATAATGAAGGTTTTAGTCATAAAAGCCCTGTGAGAAAGTTAATGAATATTTTTATCAAATTTACTCAACTTAGTATTTATCGTATATTTTTCAGAGTATAGTTTTTGCGATGTTTAAATATTAATACACTCTTAATAATTGAAATATTGGTTATTGTTCAAATATATTAAACGACTCTTGAATGGAATATTTCATTCAAGAGTTATATGTTTCTTATGTTTATCAATCAAAAACTGTGATTTAAAAAAAAACTCCGCAATTATTTACATAATCTTTGATATATTGGATAAATACGGCATTTATGATAATTGAAAGTGTAGATACATTTTTCTGGTACACTTATATCGAAGGAATTGTTTCTACAACATTTTGAGAAGTATTTAAATGAAAATAAATTACGTTCAATAAAATATCAGACTTCAATAAAACCGAAGACAACGTAGTACCCATGAAATCAATATTTTACTATATTTTACATGTATAATGATACCTTATATTGTATTTTCAGCTTGTTCAAAAAATATCTCATCTCATACTACAGTTATGTACATCATAATTCAATTCACTTAAGCTTTCCAAATACTTTGATATTTTAATTAATTTGATATGAGGAATAAAGTGTTTGGCAGTAGAAAAATAAGCCAAAAATTTTATAAAGTTTAATAAAAATACTTTGTTGATATTTGGTTTGGATAAAAATATATGTAGTCAATTTATCAAACGTACATCAATAGATTAGTTTGATTATTTATCTTGCTCTTTCTGCCTGCCTACTTCTGCATGGAAATTTTATGTTCCAAACTCAATGTTTCATGCAATTTTAGATTTAATGAAGGTGATCTATTGGCTCATGATATACTTTGGTAGATGAAAGCTGATTATATAGCAGAATCAGAGGTATTTGATGAAAACATTCAAACATTCATCTGAGAAATGATCCCAATATTTTAGGTCGTAACACAAAATTTTAGATTTGTCGATTCATGGCAGGCCCTCAATTCAAGTATAGATATTTTTAGAAATAATTCACCAAAATAATAAAATCAACCACATTAAATCTCCAAAGGCTTATAATTCTTAAGCCATTGTTCGTATATTTTTCTTTTTTGCGTAAAATGTTATCTGCCAAAATTTTTCATCAAGCCAATAGAACAGCCTGTAAATTTCATTGCGTTTTGAGAAGAACAGATAAACAAGCCAATATAATAAACAAATATTACGAATCAGACTAGAATCACACTTGAGCGTGATTTGATGAATATTAAAATATCTTTCAACAATATCATCTATTTGTTATAAACTAGGAATAGTTCAATCAATGGCGTCTATCAAACCGATATAACTATTATAATTTATTCACACTGATCTGAAATTTCTGAGTCTCTAATTAACACTGAAGGATCCAGTTCAAGCGGGCTGCAACAAATATTAACACTTAGGCCGATCAGTTTCAAACGACCAAACTAAAATGGAATACTGATATAGAGAATATAGAAACAAATACAAGGACACAGCGGCCAAGAATCTTATTTATTGTAATAGTGATGTAATAAAATATGACTACAATTTCATTTAAACATGTTCTCTTGGGGACTTTTTGTTGCAACACCTACAGAAGATGTAGCTGACGAGGCCGATTTTGTCAGGAGCTAAAGACGACTCCTGCTGTCACATGAGCTCGATGCTGGTCTCCAATACACGGGGATCAGGTTCTAATGCGCTGAGCTTGGTATCGTAGTGCTCACATCGCGCTGGTAGATTCGAAGTTGAACTACTATGAGAAGTAGACGCAGTTGTTCTTGTATTTTGTAGAGTATTTCCTGTTTTTATTGGTGATGATGGTGGTAGATTGTCTAAACTGTTTGCAGCTCGATCTCTTCCTAAAGTCAGTCGTTGACGCCAACCTTTTTTCCCAGTAGCACTACTAGTCTTATTAGCTTTTGGTAGGGTGCTTGCACGCTTATCATCTTCAGCTGCATCTTCGCTATTGCAGCATGGTAGATTCTCTTCTTTTTTCCCCCCTCGATATCGTAATGGCAATGTCAGTCTAGTACCATTATTATTTTTGAGTGACAGCATGCCACGTAATTTTGACGAGTCCTTGTCGATACTCAAACCAATTCTATGTGTGAATTGTTTTATTCGGGAAAGAATGGAACGATTACCATTATTCGGAGAGAGCTGATCATCTGATTCTGAAAGCTGTTCCCCGCCAACGGAGCTTTTGTGGTCTCCTTCGGAGCTGTCAGTCTTATTTTTTGTACTCCCAGCTACATATATCTTGTCAAACTCACAAGAACTTTGCATTGATTTGTTGAGTTTTTTACACACTTCACTGGAATCCTTATCTCCATTTTCTTCAGGTTTTGAATTTCGTTCGACTTCCATTGCGCGTTCCAAAACGATATTCTGTTTATTGTTTTCATTGTTTTCGCATGGCCTACTATCATAATGCTTGCGAATACCAATTGCAGCAACGGTTGAATTCCTTTTTGCGCGTAATTTTTCCAGTGTTATTGCTGAGTCCATTGATTCATCAACGTTTCGGAATCCATATCCGTCATGTGAAATTCGACGACAGCACATTTTGTTGATATATCGTCGGGCATGATCATCAAATAGCTCTGAAGTATCGAAAGACAATTTTTTTCCTGATAATGCTCTTTGGTCAAAACTGTGAGCACCTACGTGTAATCTACGACGTTCCTTCTCGCCTTGGACTGCCCGAGCTACTTCCACGCAATTCAACTGTTGTACTTTCTCCCGACTACCTTTTCTTGATCCAGGATAACTTTTTCTGCCTGCCATATTGCCTTCTGTTGTTTGTATTTTGAATTTTAAAGTTTTCTCAGATACTTCAACTTCAGTAGCAGTTTCTGAGTCTCCACTTTCATTATCTTCAGCCACTTCAGCAAGGCTACAAGGTTCGTCATCTGAGACAGGATTATCTTGATTTGCACTGTGTTCCAGATCTTCCTCAGTAGAACGGGATCTGCTGGTAGAAAAAGAGCTGAAATTTGGGCATAGTGAAATTAGTTTTTTTTTATTAATCTTACCTGGAACGGTTCTGGCCGAAAGATATGCTTTTTCGTGAACGAACACTATGATTGGAGCCAGATTTTGGTACGCTTGTGCTACCACTACTGTCGGGGCTATGTGTTGATGGAAGAGTCGAGTGATCAAGTAGTTCTGCTACCACGCTCTTTCGATGCATTCTTTCTTCTTTTGTTGCTTCGTTTAGTCGCCGATAATAGTCCAGCGCTTCTCTTACTGGTTGAACAATCAAGTCCTATAAAATACATATTCATTAATTACATAAAATAGTCCGTGAGACAGCGCCTAAATTTTTCGTTGATTACCGCTCACTTGAAACTTTGTGAGTGGCTTCATTATGATGAGTCCGACAACTTTTTCATTTAGCAAAATTCTAGATTTGGGGACGTTTTCCAGCGAGGGCTAATCAATTGAAAGAATATTGCCGTAATACTGATCTTTACACTAATCGAGAGATTTTTTGATAATAAAATGAAGGAAAAATATTGTCCGACATGAATATTGAGGCTACCGGTGAATCCGACAAGTCGCACTTGTCATAAGTATGTTGGTACTAATGGTAAGTATGTTGGTACTTATGACAAGTCGGACTCACCGCTAGCCCCAATATTCATGTCGGACAATATATTTTTTTCATTTTATAATCAGAAAATCTTTCGATTAGTGTAAAGATCAGTATTACGGTAATATTCTTTCAGTTAATCATCCCTCGCGGGTAAACGCCCCCAAATCTAGAATTTTTCCAAATGAAAAAGTTGTCGTACTCATCACAATGAAGCCACTCACAAAGTTTCAAGTGAGCGGTAATCAACAAAAAATTTATGCGCTGTCTCACGGACTAAAATGAATACTAAAAAAGTGTGGCCAAGGTACAAAGTGTTGATTGCTAGAAAGTCTATACATATTATAATTTCAAGCCAAAACCTACTTGAAGTTCTGTAAAAAGCTCGCCTAGAGCTTCAAAGAGTGGCAATAAAACAAAACCGATGAAAGAACACTGTGAAGATGGTTTTGTTATCTTATCACGGTCCATAAATGGTGTCACTGGTAAACCTTCAAGTTTTTCGGCATCACTTTGTTTGAAAAATTCCTGGAAAAAGAAATGTGCATGACATTAATGATTGATGTTTAATAAATGAGGCTAGGAGAATAAGTTGGATAGAGGAGTCATAGACTAATTTTGAAATCATAAAGATCTCTCAGACACTTTTTATAATTCATGTTGCAACTCTATGTGAATCTATAAGTTTTATGAATTCATAAATTTAACACCGCATCACACGACGCTTGTTTCGCAACTGGATTGCTTGTTTGGTTTCGCTGATGGTTTCCTTGCTAGCTGCGCCGCTGGACTTTATGATAGGTGCTCTGTGATGTTGGCTTCACACAATACTAAATTGAATCAGCAGATTTTCTCGATAGGAGTACGAAGCCAAATAATTTCGGGAAAAAAAAATAGAGACGAGTTAGCAGAAAATTTTCGTTAGGTTGGTTTAGCAATCATTTCGATACGCACACGGCGCCAAATGTCAAGAAAAATGGAGACGATTCAGCAGAATATTTTCGTTAGTGGCAAATGATTATTACTGCGTCTTCATTGAATAATAAAATTCTTGGTCAAGAATCAAAACGTTTAAGAAGCTGGTTGTGGTTTTTGCACAGAAATAAAGAGCATTTATGAATGCAAAAATAATATAAAATGTGGGATATAACACACAAACGGAGAAAATTGCCACATTTTTTTATATCTACATTTCTCGATTATAATATTCATATCAAAACTTTGAAATTTACTATCGTGGGTCCAAAGTCATTTGATTGCTCTTTCAGTGGACTCAGCCCATACGTTTTCATTGGTCAAATCATTCAGAATGAAGTATAGCTGCTAAATTTTAAATAAAACAACAGATGTCAATTCATCAGAAATTTAATGCATATAGAACTCTTTTGTTCATGTTTTCAGAAATCTTGAAAAATAACGAAGAGCAAATGTGACATTATTTTAAAATTAAATATAATAATAACGTCACTTTTATACTCACGTGACTGGGAGCTAGCTTTCTATTGGTAACTGTTCGAATCCATCATACAAACAAGCATGAAAAATAGCACACGTTCTATCACGGAAAACATGTATAAAAACCAGCAGTGACTGTCATTTTCTACCACAGATACAGAAGCAAGCACGGTAGCCAGCACAACGCCGTACTGGAAAACCATCAGTGAAACAAGCGTCATGCAAATGTGACATTTTTTTTTAAAATCAAATGCCAACGTCACTTTTTATGCTCACGTTACTACGAGCTAGCTTTCTATTGATCACCGTTTGAATCCATCAGGCAAATAAGCATGAAAAATAGCACATGTTCTATTATGAAATCTAGCAAGCACCATGCACCAAAAGTAAGGCACTAAAAACATGAGTATCATCATCCGCCATTTTGTGTCCTTAGAAAGCGCTTTAGCATATGTGAACAGTGCAGGAAACGCGATGATTAAGTCGAAATAGTTTAATCTTTAGGTGAAAAACGTGATGAAATAATATCGGAGTCTATCAAACTATTTATTTTTGGCATGATGTATTATTTGTAATCAAATTACATGCTTCAATTTAGAATTTTCAGTTTTCAAAAATGTTGAGTCAAATCATTCAGTTTTCAATCATACATAATTAGAGTAATATTAAATACTCGAATAACATTATGGATTTTTAATTTATATTCTGTAATACAATTTTTGAAAACAATCTGACATTTCGGGATCTCTAAATATGTAAAACTCTATTGATTATCTTAAAACTTTGTAACCTTTAACTTTCCTAGAAAAACTTTTATTGGAATGTAATGTTTATTGCTTGACGAAGTATAGTTTGTGATTAAATAAAAGTCACTATTTAATCATTTAAATTGAAATAAAAGTTTTATTCTTCTTATGTCACTAATAACACTATATTTATTTATTTGTCACTTAATTCTAACTTAAACAAGGTCACAGATATTTATATTTCACTATTTATATACACTGTTTACTTCACTGTCACTGTTCTAGTTCCATTTCACCAGTACTACTCTTATTACTACTGTTCGATATTCACTTCACCATTTATTGAGCGACGAACGATAACGCCTAAACGCTACCGACGCCGATTGGTTTTGATCTAATAAAAGCACTCCTTCCGTCTCCGGTCAGAGCTCTGTTTGCATGTATTAGCTCTAGAATTACCACAGTTATCCAAGTAATTGTGGTACGATCTAAGGAACCATAACTGATTTAATGAGCCTTTCGCGGTTTCACTTTAATATAGTTTGTACTTAGACATGCATGGCTTAATCTTTGAGACAAGTATATGACTACTGGCAGGATCAACCAGGGAAGAAACTTTGAATCCACACTTTTCCAAGGGATATGCAAAGTATTGAATATTCGTAAAACCAGAACTACTGCATTACATCCGCAGTCTGATGGTATGGTGGAACGGATGAATAAGACCATCAACAGACACCTGGCCAAAATTGTCTCTAGTCACCAGAGAGACTGAGACAAATATCTCCATCTGTTCCTTTTGGCCTACCGCTCATCCGTACACGAAACAACCGGACAGACTCCAGCAAGAATTATTTTTGGACGGGAACTTCGGCTACCATGCGATCTAAAGTTCGGCTGCAAACCTGGAGAAGACCTGGCTGGTGAAGATTATGTCATTAATTTAAGGCGTCAGATGGACGATATCCACTCCCGAGTCCGTATAAACATCCAGAATGCCAGCGACCGGATGAAAGAGACCTATGACGTCAAGGCACAAGACGGGGGTTTTCAACAAGGAGACTCTGTGTGGCTTTATAACCCAGGGCGGCGACGTGGCCTGTCTCCAAAATTACAGATATCTTGGGAAGGGCCTTACGAAGTCATCAGAAGAATTAACGACATAATCTATGAAATCAGACGCAACCCCAAGAGCAAATCAAGAGTGGTGCACTTCAATCGGCTAGCACCATTTGCAGGAGATAACAATAAAGATCCCAATGACGCACGTGCTCGTAAGATCCATGCGCAGAAAGATTCATTTGAGGAGTTCATGAAGACTTTTTCAAGTGCACGTCGGGCTCGATTCGGAATAACTACCGAAGTGCAGCAGGATCTATTCAGAGTCCCGGTCGACTACTCCTTGGCCCATTGTGTATTAGGAGATTTGAAGATGTCCCGAGGGATGACAGCAGTGTTCAAGAAGAAGTTTGGCAGGCCAGAACACCAGAAGCCTACAGTAGGGAAGACCATCTGTCTGAGGGACAATACGACAACCAAGGAACGCTATATTTACCACATGGTAACGAAAGATAAATTTCATCTCAAACCAACCTACCGTTCCACGTGGGAAACGCTGCAAGACATGCGAGGCCATTTAATGCAGAACGACATCCCGAAACTGGTAATACCAAAATTGGGCTGCGGTCTGGATGGATTAGATTGGAAGATCGTTCGAAATATGATAAAGGTGATATTCCAGAACAGCGGAATTCAAATATTGGTCTGCTGTTTCCACCCAGCAGGGAGTGGGTAATGACGAAAAATAACGATACGGAACTCATCCGAGGCCCCGTAATCGGAATGAGTACACTATAAATCCTTTAACAAGGACCAATTGGAGGTAGTCTGATGCTTCTCGGGAAACGATAAATTTAATTGTCGTTTTCTCGAATTTTCTATTTCTCGACTCTTTCCATTTCTAGAATATCACTAGAGGCTTCCATTGGGAGAAGTGATGTGCTGCGACGAGGCGCGGCATAAGCGAGGACGAAAGGCTCCTCCCCATACTACGTCGTCTTTACGAGCTTCCCCCACTCTCGCACGTCACAGGAAGATCCATTATTTTACTGCTCTCACCCAAGGGATAAAAACATGGAAGTCTACTATTTGCAATTTTTTATATCGCATGTCTTGATAAAAAATTGTGAGTTCGTAATATTTTACTTATCAAAGAAATAATAATTGATAATATATTATTTATACTTATAATATATTTATATATGTGAATATAGAATATATATTTTATATAATAGGTACCTATGTATAATACATAAATATATTGATCAATTATTGCTTGAAATTGAGGTTACATTCTATGATCGTGTCTAAAAATTTAGATAAAAATATATATTAAAATGAACTGAGATAGCTTAAATCAAAATTTTAATCTGAATATACATACTTTTATATGAAATACTTATAATTCGTCTGTGAATCTTACAGCCACAATTGCCGCTAATAATGATGATAGATCATTCAGCACATTAATGAGTCACTCCGATACTATTTTCTTTAGTTTTTCAAGTTATCGTAACATTTAATCCTCGTCAAACAACGCATTTCCTGTAATGTTTACATTGATTTTCATATGCTTTCTTTTATTGACAGGACACAAAATGGCGGATGATAGTATCTATGTTTTTAGTGCTCTACCAAAAGTAGCATTTACTGTCATTTTCTATCATAGAAACTAGCACGGTAGCCAGCACAACTCCGTGCGGGAGAACCAACAATGAAACAAGCTTGTGAGATGGGCTTAAATTATGGACAAACTCGCAATGAAATTATAATCCATATGAATGAATTGACATAAATCAACAAAATTCGATGCTTTTTTATCAATTAATTATGATTTTATAGATCTAAAAGACTTTGCACAGAATTGCAATATTAGTTTTCAGGTTTGCAAAAAGTAGTGACAAATTGAATCTTGGCTTAAGTGTTATGTACACGCAAGATTTAATGAACTCCATTGAAACTTTGTGTGTGACTTCACTGTGATGAGTTCGACAATTTTTTCACCAGCGAAAATTTTTGAAACTACTTCATTTACCACCGAACAGCCGTAAAAGACGCCGATCTTATTATTTATTCTGAATCATGGACATCACATTATTATGTAGTTTATTTGTAGGATTATTAAAAGAAAAAGCCGAGCAATATTTTGTTCGACAAAAATGTTGAGGTGTTTGTCCTATTTCTCATTCCAAATATGTCAAAATTACAAGTTTTTTTATACCACTAACATTCAGTCGAATTTCTCAACATTGTTAAATAAACATTAGTGAAGATGAATAGTAATTCTGTCCGACAAAATTTATGCCGCATATTTTCAGCTCGGCGCTCACGAAATTAGTTGGTTGATTAACAGTTGTCGGACAAAAATCACATATAGGTAAACTTGTTTTTCGGCCAAATAATAATTTGTACGACAAAAAAGTGCGCCGTATTGCCATTCCGAGAATGAAAAAATGGAAAGTAGCACTTTATGTGTTAATCAGATTAAATCTGCATTCTAATCAAATTTTGTACATTTATCTGTAAGATCAGAAAATGATATTTCCCAAAATTCTACGGCTTCATTTCTCTAACTAAATTGATAGCGATGTTCCAATCATAGAAGTTTTCTTTCGTATCTCCTTCGCGGCTGTGTTATAATGAAAAAAATAAATAAGAATAACCTCATGTAAAATTATACGTAAAATTTGAAAATATCATTATTGCACAGAAATTTTTGAAGAAAATTGGACATTTGGATGAACGATGTTAACCAAAAAATATATAGAAAGATGCTTAAGTAGAATTATTCCAATATTATGTACATGTATCTAGTGCGCGAAATTATAATTTGGTGCTTGAGAATGAAAGCCCCAAAGAAATTTCGTGCACGAGTTGCATACAACATTTTTTCTACAGACGTCAAAAAATTATAGAAAAAAATATTAAAATACAAAAATAAGTGGAGTTCACTTTCTTGACGACGTGCACAAAGTATTTCGTGCACATTGTCAAGATAAAATCAGTGCACGATATATTTTTTATGATTTTTAATTTGAATGCTTCCTAGTATAAGCACATTGTCAAACTTTTACATCTAGTGCTACTATTCCCACTAATTTTGTCCTTACCATTAATTTTATTATGTGAACGCTACTTTAAACGGCAGTATACAAACGTATGTACACCGCGACAGCGCGCGGGTCGCCTTAAAACAGCTGTATCGGTAGATATGAAATAGAAAATTCGTTTGCACATGATTCTGTAGTTTTATGTACAAAACAATATTTCATTTGGAGACAGCTTCATGTGAATATTTTGGATAAATTTTTATTGGCTTGAAGTAATTAATGCAAAAATTTTTATAGTAGACACTAATAGCTTCAATTATATTTAAGAATAGCTATCTTTCTGTAAATGTTGTGACCGTTTAATTAGTAATAATGGGAGAATATAAAGAATTCATTATATCATAAAAAATATTAGAATAGAAATCTTCTATTAAGACTTGAAAGGTAACCAATCGTTTCTAGTGGAAATGCGACAATAGTTTATCCAACGCCGATTTATCATGAGCTTATTGCTATGATATTTTGAAATAAATATCTACCAATGGGCACTCAGTGAGAGAAAATATAGAATCATGAGGAAAAATAAGTGCCTAGCATGACAAACACGCTATGGCTACTTTTTAGTTTTTATACTTTACTAATAGCATTTCAGCATTTGAATATCTTATCATTGTCATAAAATAAGCCAACATTATGAGAACAGTCCATGTCTAGAGTAGTTGTATTGCACTCGTGTAAAATGTGGTTAGTCACTTGCCTTTCAAGTATCGTGGTTAATTTTTTTCATTTGTAATTAGTACCACACTGGTACAATAACATTACTATTACCTGCAAAAGTCTGTCTAGCCAGGGCTCAGCAACATCCATCGGTCTCGCTTCATTCGAAATATCAGCAACTTTTATAAGAACCATACATAGCTGCAAAAATAAAATAAAATTGGAACAGAAAATTGAATTTTCAGAATCAGATTCTTACCGAATTCACGTGCGCTTTATTGGTAGAATCAAATATAGGTGTAATTTCCTTGAAAGTAGCCAATATTTCATTATGTCGAGCCATATCAGTTGCCAGAATACATCGAATCATCCCCTCTCGAACTTGCTTGAAAGTTTCATGAGAGAAAGACTTGAAAATATTGCAGTCTTCGTTTTCTAAAATTCGGAACGCCACACTGCAATGATGATTCTCCAATGGAGATATGTCGTTATACCTTAAAAATTCATTGCAATTTACATCAATTTAGTCAAAGATATTTTATTTATTAGCAGAATATGTTTCGGATGAAAAAGCATTTTAGACAAAAAGTTCATCTTTTTGCACAATTAAAAGCGTAGTTGACTTATTATACACAGCATTCAAAACTTTGTAATTAATTTTAAAAGGGGAAAACAAAAGTAATAGTAGGTATATTGGAAAAGTTAAATGATTAGTTTCTTCATGATATTGACTACATAGTTGTGAGCTCAACCTTGTTATATTTTTGACAAGGCCCAGTTCACACTTCACACAAGGCTAATGATTTAGCCAAGTAGCGAGTAATTTAGTAACTAAAATACTTGCTGCTGCTCAAACATCGTTCGCACCTCGATTGAGTAAAGTACACAAGTGAGTGGCGTTTGCAAGATGAACAGGCTCCAACGCAATAAAGTGAATAAGCTGATAAACCTTCTGGTAATGGCTATTTTCATTAGCTGTTTCACTAGGTTGGTACATCCATTTTCACTTAATTGTACCAAGTACAAGAAAGTATTGTGAAACCGACAAAATTCACCTATCTAGATTTTGATGGAAATATCCGTTTTGAATATCCCTGAATCCATTTTGACTATTTTCGGCTTGATGTCGGTACGTATGTGCGTGCGTTCGTAGCTCGCAAATCTCAAAACTGGTTGAACGTATAATGTTGAAATTTTGTATTTAAAACTGGTATAGGGTCTAGTTGTGCACCTCGCATTATGGTTCCAATCGTCTGTACCGGAAGTGCACTTTACTTGTTACGTTTTTCGAATTTTCCTGATAAATCCAGAATGAGCAACAGTAAAATGTTGAAATTCAATATTTGAACTTGATGTTGTATCAGAATGGTCATCTGCTATTTTTGTATGAGTCGGCCAAGCCAGAAGTGCACTTTACTTGAAACTTTTTTGAATTTTTTCCCATAAATCTAGAATTATCAGCCATGGCATATTGAAATTTAGAGTGTTTGAACTTGTTGTAGCTTCAAAATAGTTATCTACTATTTTTGTATCAATCGGCCAAGCCGGAAGTGCAGTTTATGAGTATAACAGATATTCAGAATTTGCGGTATAAAACAATCAGTTTAATAGAAATGATAAGGTAGGCAATGATAATCTGTTGTCAATTTCTTAATCTTGTTTGACATATCAAAATATTTTTCCCTAAATTTCATTTCGTAAGCATGACAAAAGTGACAAAATTGGATCAGAACATGCTTTTTCATACAAATTTAAAATTAATTTTCATTATGTTGGTCACACGGTCCAGCTGTAATTTCAGTATTATTGAACTCCAAATATACATACTTATCAAACCTCTTGAAGGCATGAAAATCAAAATGAGGCACTGAAATCTACGATTATCTGACAGTCTAAAAGTACAAGGAAATATTGTGAAACCGACAAAATTCACATATCGGGATTTTGATGGATATATCCGTTTTGAGCAGCCCTGAAACCATTTTGACTATTTTTAGCTTGATGTCGGTACATATGTACGTATGTATGTGTGTATGTGCGTAACTCGCAAATCTTAGAATTCGTCAAACGTATAATGCTGAAATTTTGTATAAAAGACTAGTATAGAATCTAGGATCTTGATGTGCACCTCGCATTATGGTTGCCATCGTCTGTAATGGAAGTGCACTTCACCTGATACTTTTTTTTTAATTTCTCCGCATAAATCTAGAATGATTAGCCGTAAGATACTAGAATTCAGTATTTGAAATTGCTGTAGCATCCCAATAATCATCTCCTATTTTCTTCCTAATCGACTAAGCCGGAAGTGCACTTCATATTACAGACTTTTAGAATTTTTCTCATAAATTTAAAATAATTATTCGCAGAATATTGAGATTACAGTATTTAAGATGATAGTACTGTCTAGATACTAATATCCTATTTTCATTGAGATCGATTGAGTCGAAAGTGCACTATACTTGACGATCTTGGAATTTTGCGCATAAATTCAGAACTGTTAGCCGTAGAATCCTGGAAATCAGTATTCAGGAATGTTGTAGCATAAGAATGATGACCTACTGTTTCCATAGCAACCGACTAGCCGTGGAATGATGAGATGTCGTCTTTGATTGTATATATCCAATGATGTACAACTAAGTCACGTGATGTCCACGTCAGATTTTTTTAAATTCAAAATACTGCATTTCATTTCAGTTTATATTTCAAATTTGCTTATTTTACTTTTATACCAAGAAAATTATCAGTTGAGTATGAAAATGAGTAGTAGAGCATATTCCAATCTATTAATTGAATTCATGTACTATCCGGTTAATCTTTCAGCCAAGGTGCGGCATTGCGAGCGCTTCATGAACTCTCTCTGTGAATACTGATTTAGAAATTTACGGGAATGCATTTAGTGTAGGCGCAAACGCTAATCGTCTTACACAAGGGCTGTAATTTTAGTTCTGCATAATGGTTCAAGATAGCCCCCTTAATCAAATGTCTAACAGAAAAATTTATCACCACATTTAAGTTAAGCTTAGGCACTAAATACATGAGTATTATCATCCGCCATTTTGTGTCCTTAGAAAGCGCTTTAGCATATATGAACACTGCAGGAAACGCGATGATTGAGTCGAAATAATTTAATCTTTAGATAAAAAACGTGATAAAATAATATCAGTTTTCAAAAATGTTGAGTCAAATCATTCAGTTTTCAATCATACATAATTAGAGTAATATTAAATACTCAGAATAACATTATGGATTTCTAATTTATATTCTGTAATACAATTTTTGAAAACAATCTGACAAATTATTGCATTTCGGGATCTCTAGATATGTAAAACTCTATTGTTTATCCTTAAACTTTGTAATCTTTAACTTTTCTAGAAAAACTTTTATGCATATTTATTGGAAGATTCATTATTTTACTGCTCTCACCCAAGGGATAAAAAACATGGAAGTCTACTATTTACAATTTGTTATATCGCATGTCTTGATAAAAAATTGTGAGTTTGTAATATTTAACTTATCAAAGAAATAATTGATAGTATATTATTTATACTTATATTATATTTATATATGTAAATATATAATATATATTTTATATAATAAGTACCTAATATGTATAATACATAAATATATTGATCAATTATTGCTTGAAATTGAGGTTAGATTCTATGATCGTGTCTAAAAATTTAGATAAAAATATATATTAAAATGAACTGAGATAACTTCAATCAAAATTTTAATCTAATCATAACTTTAAATGGAAATTTTGACTGAATATACGTACTTCTATATGAAATACTTATAATTCGTCTGTGAATCTCACAGCCACAATTGCCGCTAATAATGATAATAAACCATTCGGCACATTAATGAGTCACTCCGATACTATTTTCTTTAGTTCTTCAAGTTATTATAACCTTTTGATCCTCGTCAGCAGCGCATTTCCTGTAATGTTTACATTGGTTTACATATGCTTTCTTTTATTGACAGGACACAAAATGGCGGATGATAATACATATGTTTTTAGTGCTCTAGTTAAGCTATTGGGATCTGACATAGGTATTCACTCTTGCAATCTAGTGTCAAAAACAAAAACTATTATTATAAGACTGCATTTGATAATGTATTAAACTCCATTAGTTCAAGTGTGTTTATTATTCCATACTTACATCCAAATTCTCAAAAATAGAATTGAAAAGATAAGGAGCCAATCAAGAAATGGAACAAAGTGGTAGAAATTTTTGACCTAGAAGTTCTAAAAATTACATCCGAAAACTGGATAAACTTTGTGAGTCATACGATTGATGTTGAACAAAGACTGAACGACTGTCATTTTTGTCCAGGATGAACTTGGCTGTACTCGGTGAAGATGAGGACAAAACTCGAGGCAAAGGCGAAGTACGAAGTGAAATACAGGGCGAAGGCAAGGGCGAAGACGAGGACAAAGCCCAAGGCGTAGCTTCATGCAGCCAAATTTATCCGTGACAGTAATGACAGTCGTTCAGTATCTGTGTACCCTATTACTGAGCTGAATTCTGCTACGAAAGTTTTCAATTCCAAACCATAGTAACAATTTTTATTAATTCTCAGTTGACAGGGAATTAATGGATATTAATGTTCGCAGGGTAAAAATGAAAATTGTGGATCATGGATACCGTTGGATTTTTTTTATTTCATTGATATACAGAGTGATCAAAAATGATTGTCCGTGCCGCCTTGTTCTGATTTTTTCTTTGCCGCCTGCTTGAGATAGTCAGCTTCAAGTGACAGATGACCTTAGATCATAAATAATATCTAGATGGAAGAAACTGCGAACGGTTACGACGGAAAGAGATGGAAGATATATTGTAAGAAAGCTGGAAAAATGAACTGCGCAAGCGTGACAATAATCAAATTTCGATTTGTCAAGCCCGCAAAATGACAAACACATGATGTATTGAGTTTTTATTTCTGTAAAAAATATTTATAGTCATTCGCCGTTTTCTAGTTGCAAAGTACATCTTCTTAAAATTACTTTCATGAATAGCAAATGAAACTCGATAGACATGCGCAGTTCGTTTCACTTCATTTCGCTTTCATTATATTTTATTTCTTTGTCCCTTTAACGTAACCTATATTTTCCTCTCTTTCTGCATAACCGTTCGCAAAAATGTGTTGTGTGATATAGGACTCCTTCCATCTAGATATTATTTATGATCTAAGCAGATGACAGTTCCTCTTCCTCATCCTTGTTCATTTTTACATGCTATCTCTATCTAACGCGACAATGGCGCATGCTCTGTAAATCGGCTCAGCGCAACCAGAGGCGTCGAGTGGACTCACTTTCTTGGGTAGAATCACTCCTTATCTGTATCATAGGCGTGCGGGATCTGATAAGTTGAAAGTCTTATGCCTGTATAGGGAGTGAGCGACGAAAGAGTTGGCCTCTGGCGGCAGGAATTTAAACTAGAAAAACCGAGATAGATTTGAATTATATTGGAGATCATATGGTGTTTTGTCTTGAAAGACTGTTTTGTTTTTTCGATATTTATAGAGTTAAGAAATATTTTATAATAGAAAAACTACTATGAAGTCCAGAAGATATTATTTTGTACCACAGTGCTGTAGTTATAAGAGTAAATAAATGAGTATTTATTGATTTTCAACATAATCTATCTACCGAAAGCAGTGGCAAAAAATTGGAAACAAAAATCGAATATTATACCATTTTAGTGTTTTTTACTCCTCAAAAACTAGATTCTTTGAAATCAAGAAAAAAAATTAAAAAAGATCTAATTCCAATAAATTAGCAATTACAAGCATAGAAAGAAATGGTTCAGAAAACGGAAAATCAGAAATTTTTCATTATAATAATTGGATTACATGAATATGAATTTTCATGCATTTGAACAAATTCTATTCATTTTTGTTGAAGCATCTCTTAAGTCCTAAAGAAACTTCACTCCCAATATAAATATTTCAGGATTCAAGAAACAAAATGTGCGGAACTCAGTGCAAATTTATTAAAAATCAAAATTATATTGCTCAAAATAAGATAAATTACAGAAGTATTGATGTCCAGTGTAATTTAGGCAACTATGGAGGAACGAAAAACTTATCAAATCAATGCTTAAAAATTATGCTAGAATGAAAAACAAACTTTTTAATGTTCATTACTTGCGTCCAGAATGTATTGGATAATAAATAGCTTTTACAAATAAACGATGTGCCATGAAAATCTTGTTGTGTTCTGTAAAATCTGAATAAAATCTTTTATTCCAAGCTATGTGTCTGGAATGTTTTTACCACTACATCAAACTAATTCAAAAAAATATCAGATAACTTGATATAGGACATATTTTATATTATATTTATAGAATTTTTCACACAAAAATTAAAGATTTTAATCCAGATAAACACATATGATTGGAATATTTTCGCAACGCACTGTTAATCTAACTTATAAAGTGAATGTATATCACGGTTCTGTCGCCATTTTACATATAACTGGCGAGACCTCTGGTGGCTGCGCTCACTCCCTATTACACGATACATTTTATTGACCAATAAATTGATCAAGTTTTCTGTCAAGTTTTCAACAATTTATTATCGAGCTCAAAAATATTTTGCACCATATTACACGATACAAGTTTTCGACAAGTAAAATCAAAACTATCAACTTATAATTTTTGACGTAAATTCAAAAAGCGTGGTTAGAGAGAAAGTGTGATAGTAGAGATGACAAAAAATTAATATTCTGAAAGGAACTGTATACAAAATTATATTAATATTTTGTCAACACTAGGATTATGTTTGCAATGTTTGCCTTTCTTTAGGTTAAATCCAGTATGAAACGCGTGTTTCATTTGACGCGAAATAACTAATATGAGTAATGTTGGCAACGACAAATCGGACAAAAATCTCCCTAGAATACCCCAGAATATTGGCGAGCCAGTTCTATTACAAAAATAACTTGGTCAATTATTGGTCAAGAAAAAATTGTGAATATTTTGGACATATTACACACAACAATAAATTGAGGGTCAACTTTTGAAAATTATTGACCAATAAAAAAAATTGAAGCTCTTCGGTTTGTTTCGTAGCTATTCGGCCGCTCTGCCCGCTGACAGTTTTGTGAGCCGAATACGATAGTTAACTCTAATTACATAGTCAAATATTTGATCATGTGCAGTGTAGATGTCAACTTCAAAGAAGTGTTGCTGCGTGCCGGATTGCTTTCTGTATGGAAATATATTGATGGTAAGATTTCCGGCACCAACAAAAAAAGAAATCTTCCAGAAATGGCTTCGAGCAGTGAATAATCCCGTTCTCTTCGATTTGCCTCTTCAAAAAGTATACGAAAGATACAGAGCTTGTTTAAGGCATTTCGAGGAGAAATGGATTATTCAAAACTCGAGTCGTTATAGTCTGTATGAAGGCGCAGTTCCAACACTCTTCTTCTCAAAGGGTAAGATATTTTGTGCTATGATATTATGACGGAAAAAGTATATAATTCATTTTTTATTTCTCCAGAATCTGAGCTGAGGAGTGCAATCAGGTCAAGAAGCAGGACTCAAGGCCCTATAGGTAATAATACATAATATAGATTGGGTTTACCTCAGAATATTCTATAATTTACTGGAATTCAGATAGAATCCTTCGACCAGCTCTTATTGTTACTGTTTAGAAAGAAAAACTATTATTTAAAAAAAATTTGAGCTAAATTTTGGAATATTTTATTGCTCATATCTATTTGATCACTGCAACGAGATATACTATTATATTTAGTAATCTGAAAATTCTTGGGATAGAAATTCCATCAATATCTGGAGGAGATATGAAGATTGTCCTCCTGAGAGACCTCAGCAACAAGCAGCTACCTCAGAACTACCGGCTCCACTACAACATAGTTCCATCATGCGCCTGCGTTACAAGAAACAAGGTATTTATTGTCTTTTATTTCATAACAAAAATGAAGTGCAGTATAATTAGAGGCGATACAATCTTGCATGCTTACTGAATAAAATTAGCTCAAATTTCAACGTACTTACGAAAAATTTTAGGGAATGCTAGACATCGTTAATATTACAATAAATTTATTTATCAATTTCAGTACGCATACATACAAAAATAAAATTCTCGCGTTATTTTGAGATAAATTTTCCAATAAAGATAATATTTGAAGGAAAATGAGATCAAATTTTTTTTGTGTATAATAATGAAACAAATGGACCTTTTTTCTAGGTGTGTTCCAACATATGAGTTTTCGAGCGGTGCGAGACCTCTCGCCGAATGCACGTTTCTTTTACCAGCGTATGAAAGTGGTGGAGCGAAAATATGTTGCGAAGAGCAAGAAAGTGAAGCGTCTCAGCGACACTGTTAAGAGAGCTGTGAAAGAACGTGATTCAGAAATTCTTCACTATGTCTTCCAGCCTCTTGATAGTGTCGTTCAAACTTTCCTCTCTTCTCAAATTAGGAAATGTGGGAAAAATAAGACTGGAAGACGCTTCACTCTGGACGAAAAAATTCTGGCGGTGTCTCTGCAGATGAGTTTGCGAGGATAATACGAAACACATACAATTTTAAGCATAAAATTTAACTGTAAATTATTATCAATCAACAGACAATATAAATGCTTGGAGAAGCATTTCTGCATGCCTAGCATATCTTCTCTCAGGAGGCTTCTAAGGAGAGCTTCCTATAGACCAGGGATCAATATTTCCCTCCAGAAACATTTAGCAGACATAATGTACTTGTGTACTTTTATTTGACGAAGTAGCGATTCAGCCGCACTTGACTTTGAACTTGTAGGAAGACGAAATTTGGGGTTCTCAAAATTTTGGCACAGTACGCAGACCTGCGTTTGCTGAACATGCATTGGTATTTATGTTTCGTGGCCTAAGTGTTGACAGATGGAAGTTACCATACGCATTTATATTTGTTGGTGCAACAGCTGAGACACCTGTTTTAGTGCAATGCATTAAAGAGGTCCTTAGTTCTGCTGCATCAGCAAACTTTAACGTAGTGGCTATCATTTGTGACCAGGGGCGCACGCACATAGGTGCTATTGAGATATTGAAACGTCAAACAAAGGCTCTATGTATGCGTGAGGGAAGGGAGTTTCGATCAAAATGTTTCGAATTTCAAGGGAGGGAAATTGTGCATCTTTGGGATCCCCCGCACTAAGGGCAGTAAACCAAGATCCTTTGGAAAATTTCTCTTGAAATATTCGGAGTCATTTAGGTTGTAACCGTAATCCTACGGCTGCATCATGTATTTCTTCATTCCGATCTCTCGGTGTGAACAATTTTATGTCAACCCATTTTGTCGGGACGAATTGTGTTCAAGAGATTGAAAAGGTTTTTGACAAGGACTACACCAATTTCGCCAGATTCTAGTTCTGAGACTGACGACGAGACACAGACTGTTCAACCTGACATGACAGTGAGACGATGGTCCGTACCACCAACTGCTTACGTGGCAGGATAGTAGCCAGAAAGATCCTTCAACTGACGGACGCTAGAATGTGTGACACTTGCTCTAGATTATTACTATCTACTGAGACTTTGCCGGAACATGACCTGATACAACGACAAGAACTGACTGTGAACGGACTGACAACACCTAAAACTTTGTTCATGTATTACGTAAAAGTAGCTATGGATAAGACTTTTAGACTTTTACCGAGTCTCGGACCTGAAAGGCGTTTACTGAAACGGACTGTGGATTTTGTGACTTCTAACACTGACCTAACAAGACTATCTTGTGGGATCCACGATATTGCGAGGACGTTTGTTTCGTTCACTATCAAGTTTTCTATTTTCGTTTGGTGTTGACTGGGCAAGACAGCCGTCCTCTAGCTATTTTGGATCCCATACAACAACTGGCAGTTGAACGTTACAAAAAGTCATTGAAAAGCAAGTACCGCAAGTAAATTGTAAGTCTGTTTTATATTTTTATGTTCATTTATTATAAATCATAATTATTCCAGATGCACATCCACTGGTTCCATTCCGCGGCCTGGAGTTTTGTTAGCGCAAATGCATTATTACACACATGACGTAGTTCGAGCACAATAACAAATCTTGGACTAAATGATTTTCTGGACCTCACATATACCTAGAATTTCGAACTGTAAACAAATAAGAAGAATTTGGGATGGATGAGAATTTTCCAGTTGCAATATTCACACGAAATGAAAATTATTATTTGTAACGGAAGATGCTCCAATATTTCTCTATCATATCAAGCCAAGAAAAAGTGATACAGCCGAAGAAATTTCAATAGGTCTGTACTCACATCGACTTCATGTTTCTCGAAAGTGCTAAAAGATTTTTTGGTCATTTTATAAGAAGTAGAATGAAAAAAATTGTATATTCCGATACAAGTGCGGAATGGAGATCATTCCATGCGAATGTGAATAATTCAGTCACGAGACGAAGTCGAGTGGCAGAATTCACATGAGCAAGGTATGATCGATTCGCACGAGTGACGGATGCTATTTTTTCCACAGTCAAAGGTGTAAGCGTGAATATCTATAACCAAAATATACCGTCTTCCGAGAAAGAATTTGCTTCATTAATCTTACTCAAATTCATCAAATGTAGATAAAATTACTCATATTGACTCCATTTTGAAGAGGAATGATAAGAAAAATAAAAAACATTAGAATTATGACAGTATTGAGACAGTTTTTTTGCGACGCCACGCGGCTTTCTTAGGAACCTCTGAGCGTGCGGAATGACCCTCAATCCGCACGCTACAGCGTGTGGAATGGGTATCATTCTCTAGTGACTGTAGAAAAAAATATTTGTGAAGAAAAATATCTGAAGTACAGTAAAATTGACTCAGTTTAGACAATAAGATACAGTTATGGTCAGATGAATTGAAAACAATGCAAAAATGCCCTTTAGTTCAAATTATATTCGAAAAATTCTGTAATTATTTTAAATAGATTAAATCATAACTCATTCTAGCTCCTATTTATACAGCCTATCCATCACCATAAATAATTTTAGATTGAATTTAAGTTTAAGATAATTCACTAATCCAAAATTGTGGGTTAGTAATGAACTCTTTTGCGAATATGGCTATCAATTTTTATGCTTTGATATAATAACTTTAATAAATGTAAGATATTGAATGTATTGCAATACTGTAAGAAGTAATTTTATTTCAAGGTATGATCCACAGTTAGAGAAGAAACATTTTACTAAAATAGATTTACAATAATACAGATTTTGAATAAATTTAAAAAGTGCAGATCTATTTATTACAATTGGATCATACTTTATGCATAAAATAACTTTGTATTCTATTTCAAAACCTCATATTTGTACATATATTTTGTCGGTAACATTAGGCGAATTCTGGCGATGGATGCAAATCCATGAATCCTTTATTTTTTTTCCAACTAATGACGTCATGTTTCCATACATACGTCACAGCTGTAACACCTCGCCAGAACGAAATATTCCATCATATTCCATGATATCAGAGTTGAAGTCTGATTTTTTTAGGTTATTTACTAGTCATTACCATGAATTCAACATTAGTAGCTTTAGTTGCAACTTTTTATGTTTGACACTATAATACAGAATATCTGTAATAATTAATTTCGAATTTTTTGACACTTCTTTTATTCTAACCAAAGTTTGCAAAGAAAGACATTTCCAAATTGGAAATATTACGGAGAAGTAATTAGTACTTATTCAGAAAAGAACTTTTATAGACACTTCAAAATGAGTCAAATCTCTTTCAATTAACTTTTTGAAATCATTGAAAATAATGCTTGACAGAAGAGTGAGAAAGAACAACATTTGGAAAAGGATAGACTACATGGAAGCAGCTCGCTTGCAGTATCCATGTATCCGTGGGATTACTAACTCATGACGTCATGAGTTTGTCGCCAGAAATCTGAATATCCCATGTTTCCCACGAACACAAACTCGAATCCATCGCCAGAATTCCCTTATTGATTCACATGTACAAACATTTTTAATACATGTATTTTTGAAAAATTTCTTTGACTTCTTCCTATTTATAGTACCTAACCTCAAAAAACTAATTTAGATTTGAAACCAAGGACAACATATACCCTAGACAAAACTTCAAAGCTTTTGTTCTTGGCTGGACGGAAAGAGACATCTAGAAAAAGAGATAATCAGAGTCTGTTCTTGCGTTCATCTCTAGATGTCATTACCTGAACTCAAGTTTTTTTGTAATTAAGTTTTAAAGTATTCTCAATATTTCTGATAAATGTATTAATATTGTTATATGTACTATTTCTATAAAAATTTTAAGATTTTATCGATGAACCATGAACTTCAATAATTCAAGCATTTGCTTAGAATAATTTTGTACTTTAGAAAGTTTTAATCGGTTTTAATTTTAGAATTTTAGCACCGTCCGTGTGTTTTGAGTAAACATCAGTCTCATTACTTCATTATTCATTTTCAATTTTTGCATTAATCAGAAAAATATTAATTGCAATGATTTAAATCCACTTGAATGTTTTGTTGCAAGATGTAATTGAAGTTATTCATTCTTCCACATTTATCTCATTGATCAAAAAAGTATTAATAAATTACAGAGGCTCTAGAATAGATCAATGCGAATAATTCTTAAATTTAATAGACATACCAGCTTGAAGCAGTTGTCAACATAATTGCAGTGGGGCAGAATATAATCTAATGGAATTGCAAACAATTATATTAATGGACAAAATTATTGTAGGTACTTCAAAAATGAATTAGTTAAGATGGATATTGTACACAGCCTATTATCAGACAAAAAAGATAAGTTTAACGTTACAAGCAAAAAACAAATCAAAGACATATTCCAGTTGCATGAACGTACATTAGCTGAACAGCATTAAAAATGAACAATATCAAATCGAAGTTTTGACACCAATGCTTAGCAACTTATTTGACAAATATACTCGATTTTTTTATATTGTTCATTTTTAAAGAACTTTTTAATTGTTGAACATTCATTCAACCAGGCCGTAATACGTTATTATTTGGAGGAGTACAAATACATAAAGTTATCAGATAATTTTAAGAATGCAAACATAATAAATTTTAAAGCAAGAATGAACGAGTATTATATTATCTACAGACATTATATCATTAGTAAAAGCAGATTTAAAATAAAAGAATTGTTTAAAAAACTATAAATCTTCGAAGTAGACTATGCATTACTCTCTCTCTCTAGCTGTCTCTTTCTGGCCAGCCGGAATCAAAACATTCAATAGGGAAATAGAGGCAATGATTTGTCTAGGGTATTTTTGATCCTTGTTTGAAACCATGGTTACATAGCTATCAGAGACCCCAGGTGGCAAGAACCGCAACTATCTTCATGCGCAAAATTTTCAACATTGAGTGATCACTCCCGGTACTCTATCACGTGTTTCTAATCTGATTTTTTTGACATCTAAATAGAAGTTATGATATTCTCTTATATAATTTTACCACAAATACAATTTGAAATCGTCATTTGAACGTTAGAAACAAGTTAATTATTTACGTGATCTATCTTTTTCCAGATAAGCATTAATGAGAAATCGAGTCAACAGGCTGTCAATTAACATGCTGATAACTCATATTTATATGACTTATATCTGGAACAAAATCACTGATCTCTAATATAACACTGGATTGGGTTTAGACCGTATTCTGGATTCTGAAAGCGGCCCCGGTTGAACGGCGGCCTTGACAGTAAAACTGAGGTTTTGTGTCACTATTCGGCGGAAAATTCAAAACACTTATAGAAGACACTCGATGAAATTCAAAGTATAATGCAAGTTAGATGATGAAATTATTCTCAATATACGTCACTATGCACACATTAATAATCAATAATAGTTAAAAGTATTTAAAAATTGTTATAATAGTTAAAATATTTGAAAATATTCATTAATAGCTCAAAATATTTGTTAACTTTTTAGTATCAGTATTTTAACTATTTTTTAAATATTTTAGCTCTGAATTATCAAATTCATTGAATAGTTTTACGATTTTTGTTATAAAACTAAACAATAAATAAATCGTATTGAGAATTGTGTGACTATTTGAACATATTTTTTTTTTTTGTTTTGCAGTTAACGCTATAGTCTTTGTATAGTCGTTGAAAATAGTCGGAACAACATCATTTTCCAGAGTCGTGTATCTTTTCTATTTCTAAGTTTGGCAAACCCATTTGTTCGAGCCATTTTTACAACGATTGTTCATCGGATGGAAATCTTGAAAATATTCACATCATAGCATAGCAATAAAAATAAGTAATGTTTAGTTATTTCAGTCATAACAGTTACTTCAGGTTCATTTGTTGTACTTACTTGTGCAGTGTCAAATTTCTCGATGAATCGGATTTCTTTCCGCAAAACATGCAATCGATCATCATGTTTGATAAATAGAATACCGGCAAACCAAACAGCTAAATTTTAAATATCGCGGCACAACGCGGTATTGATCTGACACAAAACCTCAGTTTTTGCCAAGATGGCGATGCTCAATTGGGGCCGCATTCCAGCGGCCTAAATCCAATCCAGTGTTATATTAGAGATCAGTGAACAAAATAGATCGCGTGAATAATTAACTTGTTTCTCACGTTTAGATGACGATGTAAAATTTTAATTGTTGTAAAACTATGATCATGTTAATTGACAGCCTGTTGACTCGATTTCTCATTAATGCTTATCTGGAAAAAGATAGATCACGTAAATAATTAACTTGTTTCTAAAGTTCAAATTACGATTCCAAATTGTATTTGTGGTAAAATTATATAAGAGAATATCATAACTTCTATTTAAATGTCAAAAAAATCAGGCTGGAAACACGTGATCAAATATTTGACAATAACAACGCTTGCAATTGGGCCTTATTGTTGTGCATTGTTTTTAACTTGTGGGTTTACGTGAACATTTGAGATGGTGACTTGTGTAGAATATTTTACAATGAGATTGTTTTCATTCACTCCTAGACATGTTAACATTTTAGAAGTAGGAGAATACATCCACGAGATAAAAATAATAGAAAAAGTTTGTGAAATGCTCCTCAATATTTGTTACAAATATCATGTCAAAAACTAAATTTAAATTTGTAGAGAAATGAGGCAACTGTGAGATTGAAATTGACAAAATTTATTCCATTTTCTAATTTTCAATGATTGTAAATTTGTGAGATCAGTAAAATAAATTCTATTTATGACAAACCATCTGTATATCCAATTATATTTATAATTGATAATGTTTTCCTTATAACTTGCTATTCACAATATAATATATATTTTTAATTCATTATTCATTTTTTTAATGGAAAAAATACATTACTACAGAACCCAAAGAAGACATTTTGAGAGCCGTATTAGAAAGAGATAGCCTCTCTCACCATTTGTGCGTGGTTGCATACCTTCATTTTGGAGCCACGCGTACTCGTCTGCTTTCCGGTCCATATATAACAAGAGGTCACTGCTCTGAAAACACTATTCTAACCTGATAATTTGGTAGAAAATTTTCAATATACAGTTATTTACTTAATTCTGTTTTTTGAATCAAATTATGGATAAATCCGTCATAAAATATGCAAAATATACGCCACGGTGTTCTTGAAATGTCGGTAACGTAGCTATTAAAATAAATAAATTTATACTAACTTTATTCCATGAAGATAGTTTTGATCATAATGGGAACTTTTGCCAGTCACGTGACAGACAATAATTATTGATCATCTGTATATCAAATTAATATTTGAAAGAAATTTGTGTTATAGAATGTGTTGGTTATAGTGTGTGCATTGATTGTGAACGGGATAGCACAGAAAATGTGAAAAATATTAATCATGTAAATTATGTTTAATTGTATTAGTTTACTGTAATGTGATATCATTTGCAAAAATTTGTTTGTCAAATCAATAAGATAGTTTCAATACATCTTTTATTTGAAAAGCTTAGTAATGGGGGTATTTCGTTACACTTGTTACAAAAAGTGAATGCGGATGGCCGAGCGTGTCTGTTCACTTACACATGCTGTGATGTCACTCGACCAAGAGGTCGCAGATTCGAATCAACTCACCGACAATGTGTGATTTGTCGTAAAATAAAAAATGCAGCTACTTGCATCATCACACTCGGGTACTACAGGTTACCGATTAGGAAGGCCTAGGCCCAACAAGGGCCGTTGCGCCAATTATGATCATGGTGTTACAAAAAGTACCGTATGCAACACGAACACTAAACGACTGTCATTATTGTCACGGACAAATTTGGCTGCACGAGGCTACGTCTTGGGCTTTGCCCTTATCTTCGCCTTGTGCTTCGCTCTCGCCTTCGTCTCGTACTTCGTCCTCGCCTTTGCCTCGGGCTCTGTCCTCGTCTTCACCGAATGCAGCCAAATTTATCCAGGACAAAAATGACAATCGTTCGATCCTGGTAGCATAATATACTATTAGATGTATTGAAACTATCTTATTAATTTTACAAGCAAATTTCCAAAATTGCGATCACATTACAGTAAAATAATACTATGAAACATAACTTACATGAATTATTCTATGGATTGATATTTTAACATTTTCTGTGCTATCATATTAACAGCAAATGCAAATTCTATAACGACACATCTCATAAAACAATTATTTTTCTAGTGTCAATTTCACATGAAGAAAATAAAGAACACCAACATGCCCCACAATTTTCATTTTTACAGAGGGTAAAGGGAATTATTATCAATGAATTTCCCGACAACAGGAAATTCATGATTAATATTGTCATGGTTTGTCATTACGAATGAGTTTATAATATGTGTAAATAGTGTTGATTCAGATGGTGAGAACAGTAGTGATACTAACTAAAATGTCAAGTGAACTTTACGTAGATATTTATGTTAGATTAATAAGTCAACTCACTAAAATTTTGTGAGAGGTATAAAATATAAGTCCAAAGTTTCAGTTTGATACGAATAATATTTTAGCTGAAGCGAATTTTCAAAGTTCACAGCTTATCAAAGATACGAAATTCATTCAGGAAACATTTTGCGTTATGATTTTTTATAGCTTTCGAAGGAAACTATCTCAACGAGACTGTCTTGCCGAGTTAGTTTCTGTTTTTGGTATGGAGAAATCCAACGTGAACGAATAATTCTTAGCGACGCGCCAAGGATTGATTCCTCAAAAACGGCAGTCACTCAGGAAAATCTCAATGCCGTGCGCAAGCTCATTAACGGAAATCGAAATGTGAAAAATCGCGATATTGAGGCATCAATGGGGATTCCAAAGACCTCAATTTGAAAAAAGTTGCATGAAGAATTGTGTCTGAAAAAATTAGTTTTCAGCTTGATATCTCACCTATCGACCAAAGAATAGGAAGAATCTAGGGTCAATTGGTGTCAAAAGCTCATCTAGCCCGATTCAACGCAGACAACTCTAAAAACAAGTGCAGCACCGTCAGTGGTGATGAATCGTGGATTTATTTATATAAACTATAAAATATACGCTAATCATGTGTTTTGGTGTTCCAAGGTAAGAAAAATTCGACAAAAGTCATTCGTTCTCGAAGTGTGTCCAAAAAGATGGTCAAAAGTAGGTCATATAGCAGAAATTTCTCTACTAGATTGAAGAACTATTACTGCTGATTGGTGTGCAATCATTTGTTTGCCAGAAGTAGGTAATTGCTGAGCATTGAAATACCAACCCTGAACGACGAATCATCCTCCATCCAAACAATGCAAGCTTGCACATAGCTCGCACGACTATTGAATTTTTGGATCAGCAATATGTTGACTTGTTAAATCATCCTACAGTCCCGACCTAAGTCCCAACGATTTTTGAATTTTCCAGAAATCAAAAACGTACTATGTGGATAAAAATTTCAGTCGCCGGAAAAAGCACTCGCCCCCTTCATAAATGCAACCAAAAAAAGAATGCATGGAGTGCTCATAGCGTCGCAGCATGGCTGAAAGGCGTACTATCTAGTGATTGTAATCATAGATGCTATGTATAAGCAACTTAAAAAATGCATCACCATCCATTCCTATGTCATGGTAACATTTATTTAAAATTATATACAAAGTATTCTTGCTAAATCTAATTCAATTCAGCCAACACAAGCCAACTATTTTGTTGCTTATAATAAGGGTGTTAGAATTAGTTACTCACCTAAGTGCAAGTTCGGTTTTCGCGTTTATCTGGTAGATATTGTTATATCCAGGATGATCCAGATCGTGGCATATTGAAGACGTGATTAATATAAGAGTTTCCAAATCGCCAATTTTTGAAGGAAGGTCAACATAATATGCTATAGCATACATCTGAAAAAATTAATAGTCTAAAATTTTTTATTTTGATTTTATAAATGAAATATATTATTCGTCTAGCTACTTTTTATGCATTTATGTTAGCTATGAAAAGCCGAATCGCTGAGTAAGAGACGAATATAGCAACTAAGTGATTACTGAAATCATGATTTGAGTATTTTAGTATTGCAAGGATTAGGTTACGTTATTTATGTTTTTCAAAACTTTTGTCAATAGGAATCATGTTGTAATTATACGAGTACTACACTTCATGAAAACTTGCTGGAATTTGATATCCTCCCTAAATTGCACATTAGGTTTTGGTTATTCAAATCGATTCAGATTTTGAGCGTAGCATAAGTTAATTTAAGGATGTATGAGCGTGACAACAATTTTTGATTTCAAGCCTAAAAATTTCTTTATTATTAGTTTTCTACCCAAAGAATTTACTGTTGATACTTCAAGGTAGGTTACTGTTTAAATTTTGAAGAAATAAATTGTTTAAAATTGACATAAAATACATAGCTCTTATGGAGAAATGGGTGATTGAGCTCAAAGATAAATAAGTACCAGTATGTTCAAGTAGAATAAAAAAAAACTATACATAAGAAAGGTGAAAATTGCAGTGTCCCGTCAATATTTTAAAAACAGTATGTATGAAATGAAATTCAAATTACTTGATTGAATAAATTTTTACTCGCAATGAATTGACACGGCAACGTTGTACTGCTATAGCAAGGTGGCGAGCACGTGGCTTTTTGCTGCATTGTCAAGTTGATACAGATCATGTGCATAATTTCTTCACTTCACCCCGCAAACGTACAAGCCTGTGCCCACTCATCAAAATTCACTATTCCCTCACGCCGTTGCTCATACATCCTTAAGGGGGGTCTCATGCAATCATTGTCCATCTAAGGTCTTGGAGGTGTAAAGGGGACGGTAACAGAAAGCAGCATTGTGGGTGGGATTAAAAAAGAGTATTGACTGATAAGGGAGGAGGATCGTCAGTACCTCATCAACCAGGGTGGACGCACGTCAGTTTATGGCACGCCGTATTCCACTTAAATTTAAACTATACATTTTTTTCAACTTGCAAGATAATTTAATTCATTGCATCATTATGATTGAATTAAAATTATGTACGTAGTGAAAATTCAAAATTATTATTATCTTGCAAGATGATTTTAATGCGTTGAATTTTTATGATTTAATTAAAATTATGTACATAATGGTAACTCAGAATTATTATTATCTTGCAAGATAATTTCAATTCATTGAATATTTATGATCCAATTAAAATTATTTACATAATGGTAATTAGGAATTCCTATTATCTTGCAGGACAATTTTAATTCATTGAATTTTTTTGATTGAATTAAAATTATGTACATAATGGTAATTCAGAATTATTATTATCTTGCAAGATAATTTCAATTCATTGAATTTTTATGATTGAATCAAAATTATGTACATAATGGTAATTCAAAATTATTATTATTTTGCAAGATAATTTTAATGCATTGAACTTTTATGATTGAATAATGGCAATTTGGAATTATTATCATCTTACAGTTATAATTTTAATTTATTGAATTTTTTTGATTGAACTCATATTATGTACATAATGGAAATTCAGAATTATTATTATCTTGCAAGATAAATTTAATACATTTAATTTTCTTGATTGAAAAAAAATTATGTACATAATGATGATTCAGCATAGAGACTACTATAGTCCAGGCAATATAGGAAAAATAGAAGAACTAACCTGTGTATTTCCAATTTTTTCAGGAATGTCATGCGAAAGGTCCCTTGAGCAAAATGTAATAGCCAAAAGTGGAATCACCATGCCGCCGGAGGGAGTGGGGGTATTTGAAGGTCCGTTTTTCAACTATTTTGCTCATAACCTGAAAACGGTACGTCCTAACAAGAAATTTTCAACATAAAAATTGAAGCTTAGTGAATGTCCTATAGTTTTGCTCAAAAACATTTATTTGAAAAAATGTATAGTTTCGGAGATATCCGCTCTCAAAAGTAGGCAATCTGCGAAAAAATGCAATTCGCCCAGAGTTTTTCGTCAAACTTTTTCTTCTAGCCCTCCCTGCGTTAGTTTCACAGAAAAATCCTGAATAAAAAGTTGGAGAGCATCAAATTTCCTTCAAGAATATATATACTATGTATGTTTATGTTCCATAGGTCTGGGGTTGGAGGGTTTTCAAGATTTTGATAACAAATCGTGACTTAACCAGGAAAACTCTGAGTCCTATTTCTCTATAATTGATGGCTATAACGGTCAACATATAAGTACAATATAGTATAAATATGAGTAATCAATGTAATTTATCACACATAGTGAATGTCGTGTTGATGGGGTTCGCGTGTGCTTGTAGTGGATCCTATTTTATTCAGAGGAGTGGTAGTAGAAGAGTTTGTTCCAGAAATTGTTTTCGAATTGGCTGGTAGACGAAGCTTATATAAGCTCCAGCCGGCCAATCCAACATACAAATCCTCTCTGCCTCCTCCCATGGCAGCAATTTCTCGTCCATTTGTGAGCAGTACGAATCGTATATCATCAATCATCATGGTGATAGCTCTGCTGTTGTCTTTGATGGGTATGAAGACGCCAATTCCACAAAACATACTGAACAGAAACGGAGAGGAGCATCTAAATTTTCACTGGAGGTGAACGTTTCTGCCAATATCGTGGCCACCGTTCAGCAGGAGAACTTTCTAGCCAATGATAAGAATAAAACCAAGCTGATCCAGCTGCTTGTCAGCAGACTGACAGCAAGAGGGATATAGGCCAGTGCCGCCACTGGAGATGCAGATCGCTTCATTGTGACATGTGGAATTACGAAGGCAACTTCTCATTCCTCTGTAGTTGTGGTTGGAGAGGATGTAGACCTGCTTGTCATGCTTGTAGCGCTCACACCACCAGACAAGAACATCTTTTTTATGAAGCCTGCGCGAGGTAACACAGAGATGAAGATATTTTCTATCACACAATTGCAGGAGCTTCCCTTCAGTGAATCTTTCCTCTCAGAATGCGACACCACGAGTGTAATATCTGGCAAAGGAAAAGCGTCCATTCTGAAAAAATTTGCAAACGAGCCACAGAACTCGAAATCAGTTTCAGACGTTTTTTACAACCCAACGTCAAGTACTGCAGTCATCACTAAAGCTGGAGAGAAGATGTTTCTCGTCTTGTACCAGGCTTCATCCAACAAATGGGACCTTAACCATCACCGGTAAAGTTCTTTCGTAAAATCCTCGGTCAAGGGAAAAGCAAACTTGGCATCCTTACCACCTACCAAAGGTGCGGCTCAGTAGCACTCGCTAAGAGTGTTTCATCAAATCCAACAATGGCTTGGCAATAAACTCCTAGATCCAAAACGATGGGGTTGGGTACGAGACGAAAGTGGAGTACTCACTCCTGTCAAGACTCTCGAACCTCCTGCCCCTGCAATTGCCCTGGAGTCAATTCTCTGCAGATGTGGGAGTGGTTGTGGATCCAGGTGTGGATGCCGGAGAACAGGCATCCACTGTTCACCAGCATGTGCCTGTGAACAGGCATGCTTGAACGCATCCTCTTCAGTGCTCCTTCTCGAGGAAGATGACAGCGAGGGAGAGGACAATATTACAGAATTCGTGTGAGGTGACACATTATATAATAAACATTCAACTATCACTCTTATCACTATACATTTAATTCACAGTTATTTAGTTTACATCAATTACTTATTTGTTCTTTTTTTGCATGGCTCATACTTTTCCAATAAACATTTTGTAGTATGAAATTGTACTCTTGTCACTTCCTTTAGTGGACGACAGGAAATAAATTTATATATATATATTTATATATATATATATATATATATATATATATATATATATATATATATATATATATATATATATATATATATATATATATATATATATATATATATATATATATATATATAAAAAAGAAAAATTTGACGAAAAACATTGGACGAATTGCGTTTTTTCACAGATTGCCTACATTTGAGAGCAGATATCTCTGAAACTATACATTTTTTCAAAAAAATGTATCGAAGCAAAACTATAGGAAATTTATTAGGCTTCAATTTTATGTTGAAAATTTACTGTTAAGATGTACCATTTTCAGGTTATGAGCAAAATAGTTGAAAAACGGACTTTCAAATACCCCCCCTCCCCCCGGCGGCATGGTGATTCCACTCCTTGCTATTACATTTTGCTCAAGGGACCTTTCGCATGACATTCCTGAAAAAATTGGAAATACACAGGTTAGTTCTTCTATTTTTCCTATTTTTGTCTATATAGCCTGGACTACTATCTAGCAAAATTATACGGAACCGTTGAATTTCTATGATTGGATTGAAATTATGTACATAATGAAAATTCAGAATTATTATTATCTTGCAAGATATTTTTGATGCATTGCACTTTTATTAAAATTATGTACATAATAGAAATTCAGTATTCTTATTATCTTGCAGAATAATTTTAATTCATCGAATTTTTATGATTGAATTTAAATTATGTACAAAATGAAAATTTAGAATTATCAATTTCTTGCAAGATAATTTCAATGCATTGAATTTTTATGATTAATTATAACTATGTACATAATGGTAGTTCGGCATCCCTATTATCTTGCAGGACAATTTTGATTCATTGAATTTTTTTGATTGAATCAAAATTATGTATATAATGGAAATTCAGAATTATTATTATTTTGCGAGATAATTTTAATCCATTGAATTTTTATGTTTGAATATAAATTGAATTAAAATTATGTACATAATTTAAATTTAATTGTAGAAATTCAATCAATTAAAATCACCTTGCAAGGTGATAATAATTCTGGATTTCTATTATGTACATAATTTCAATTCAATCCTAAAAATTCAATGAATTAAAAGTATCCTGCAAAATAATAGGAATTCCAAATTTCCATTATGTACATAATTTTAATTCAATCATAAAAATTCAATGTATTAAAAATATCTTGCAAGAAAATAATTATTCTGAATTTCCATTATGTACATAATTATAATTCAATCAAAAAAATTCAATGAATTAAAATTATCTTGCAAGATAATAATAATTCTGAATTTCCATTATGTACATAATTTTAATTCAATCGAAAAAAATTTAACGGTTCCGTATAATTTTGCTAGATAGTCTCTATGCTGAATTATCATTATGTACATAATTTCAATTCAATCATAAGAATTCAATGTATTCAAAATATCTTGCAGGATAATAATAATTCTGAATTGCCATTATGTACATAATTTTAATTCAATCAAAAAAATTCAATGAATTAGAATTATTCTGCATAATAATGAGAATACTGAATTTCTATTATGTACATAATTTTAATTCAATCATAAAAATTCAATGCATTTAAATTATCTTGCAAGATAATAATAATTCTGAATTTTCATTATGTACATAATTTTTATTCAATCGAAAAAATTTCAATGGTTCCGTATAATTTTACTAGATAGTCTCTATGCTGAATTATCATTATGTACATAATTTCAATTCAATCATAAAAATTCAATGTATTAAAATTATCTTGCAAGATAATAATAACTCTGAATTTTCATTATGTACATAATTTTAATTCAATCAAAAAAATTCAATAAATTAAAATTACTCTGCCAGATGATAAGAATTCCTAATTCCCATCATGTACCTAATTTTAATTCAATCATAAAAATTCAATGCTTTAAAATTATCTTGGAAAATAATAATAATTCTGAATTTTTATCATGTACATAATTTCAATTCAATCATAAAAATTCAATGAATCAAAATTATCTAGCAAGGTATTAAAAATGTATAGTTTAAATCCAACTGGAATAAATTCTTGCTATTAAATAGCAAAACGGCGTGCCATTCTTTTTCTCGTCTTGCTTAAGCGAACCGTTGTCAATACTGTGGCACAGCATTTTGCTATTCAATAGCAGAAATTTATTACACTTAAATTTGAAATATACATTTTTTTTATCTTGCAAGATAATTTAATTCATTGGATTTTTATGATTGAATTAATATTATGTACCTAATGAAGATTCAGAACTATTATTATCTTGCAAGATAATTTTAATGCGTTGAATTTTTATGATTGAATTAAAATTATGTACATAATGGAAATTAAGAATTATTATCATCTTGCAGGTTCATTTCAATTTATTGAATTTTTATGATTGAATTAAAATTATGTACATAATAGAAATTTAGAATTATTATTGTCTAGCAAGATAATTTTAACGCCTTGAATTCTTATGATTGAATCAAGATTATGTACATAATGGGAATTGGGGATTCTCTTTATCTTGCAGTATAATTTCAATTCATTGAATTTTTTTGGTTGAATTAGAATTATGTACATAATGGGAATTCAGAATTATTATTATCTTGCAAGATAATTTCAATTCATTGAGTTTTTATGATTGAATTAAAATTATGTACATAATGATAATTCAACATAGAGACTATCTAGCAAAATTATATGAAATCGTTGAATTTTTATGATTGAATTAAAATTGTGTACATAATGAGAATTCAGAATTATTATTATCTTTTAAGATAATTCCAATGCATTGAATTTTCATGATTGAATTAAAATTATGTACATAATAGAAATTTAGAATTTTCATTGTCTTGCACGATAATTTTAATTCATTGAATTTTTATGATTGAATTAGAATTATGTACATAATAAAAATTCAGAAATATCATTATCTTTCAAGATAATTTTAATGCATCAAATTTTTATAATTGAATTAAAATTATGTACATAATAAGAATTCGGAGTTCTTATTATCTTGCAGTATAATTTTAATTCATTAAATTTTTCTGATTGTATTGAAATTATGTACATAATGGAAATTCATAATTATTATTATCTTGCAAGATGATTTTAATCCATTGAATTTTTATGATTGGATATAAATTTTTGATAAATTGTTCATGCAACCGTGTTCAACAATGAGTTCCTGATAAAATGCTGCGATAAATTTTCAAATCATATATTTTATAATTATATTCATATTTCAAATTATCATTAAGGATTTTTTCTTAGAATTATATTGAAATCCAAGGAGATCATTGCAATAAGCACATAATATTTATTTTTTACCATTTGTGCGACGCAGAAGCAATGTCGAAAATTGTGGAAAGGAACTTCATTATAGTTCTTGTAAACTTCATAAAGGAAAGTTCTTAGAGTCCGCATATCTATTGAGAACTTTGTGCAGAGATCAAGATCGATGAACATTTGTTGAAGTAGCAGCAAAAGTTCTTCGTCCTCCCACTGCCTAGAATCAAATGTAGGCATCCGAAGCCATTGTTTGACTGGTTCTGTCACTGTTGAATCACTGGAAAAAAGTATTCTATTAATATTACTATTACATTACGGAACCAGGCATGATGAAATGGATCATATTATGTATCAGATTAAGGAATGATTTGATCGCAGTCAATATCCCAGAAATACCAATATTGAATATTAGTCTGTTATTAACAACTTTGGTAACAAGAGAAGGAGATAATATTAGATTTATTCAACAAGCTTGTTACTATAGCAATTTGGAATAGATGATATTCATAATTAGTTAGTGCCAATTCACAATGTGCGTAAACGTAAGGAGTACGTAACCGCAAACATAAACATAAAGTTGAACTACTGTATTTCAATGCCCGTGTTCACAATGCTCTTACGTATTTCTTACGTTTACGTGTTGACATAAGAGCTACGTAATGAAAAAGTAAAATCAAGATAAATTCAACTTTATGTTATGTTTACGTACGAAACAAATAATAGCCCATGCGTCAACTTTAAACACATGTTTTCATCCAGTTTTCATCTGACACTTGACAACACCCTGTATCGACACATGCTTTAAATATGATTGACATAGAATTATTAATAAAAAACAACAATTTCTTCCTCGTCTTGATATTTCTCTAGCTGGCGACTTTTATAACGCACTTTCAATCTGGTTTCGATAATAATGAAACAATCGCAAGATCTTTTTAGACATCATACAATAAAACAAAACAAACTAAACTCCTAACTAATAAACGTGAAACCAAAGAAAAACATTAAATACGAAACAGAATCGAAATCAACAGAATATTTGAAAATGACAGTCAGAAAAACCAACACAATACATTAAATAACCCTAATCTGTATCAACGTGAAATGAAAACAACACTTTATTTTAATATTTTACGTTACGACCACTGTGAACATACATAATTTCTTACGTTTATGTTTTTAAGTACGCCTTATGTTTACGCACATTGTGAATTGCCATTACCCAGTAGGAGATTAAGTCACGGTAACTGTGAATATCATAACCTTGTTGGTTGTTGAGAAGGAAATCAAAGTATATGAGAATTTATTTAAATTTCTGCAGTATATTATTTGTTTAGTGAAGAATATTCTGGCAAAGTTTGAACTCAATCTTGTTTCTAGTTATCGAGATGAAAAATGTCAAAGTTGCTGTTCGGTGACATGTTATTACATTGCGTTAATGCACGCGACGTGTTTCACATTGATTTATACGTCATTATCTCGACTACCTGAAATGACAACATTACGAAAAATCGTCAAAATATCTACGAAAGTCTTATAAACATGTGTACCAAGTTTCAAAAAAGCCTTGGTTATAGTATCAGAGAAAATTGAATTATTACTCAAAAAAATTGTACAAAAGCTATTAAAATGTAGTAAGTTATTATACGCTTGGCAACGTCGCCGCGTGAGATGAAATGGGAAGAGTGTGTGTGATTAGAATAAACAAGATTTTTTATCATCTCCCTGACTTGACGGTACACTAATTGAGTAACCCATTTATTCTTCCATCGATATTATTTTTTTATGTAGATTTATCATCAATAAGTTTGTTTGGTTATGAAACGCAGTACCACTACTAAACGTCAGATGTCAAAAATACTTCCGAAAGTCTACAGCGTTGCGCACTATACATATTATATTGAAGCTTTGTTAAAATATGAAAAAAGAATATTTCAACGAATGGAAGCTCTTTAAAAGAATAGAATAAGGAACCAAATTATTCAAAATCATGAATTTTCAACCGAAACAAACATTTCCATTAGTTTTCATCATTGAAATTTTGTTTATTTGAAGTTGGCAATGAATGTTTATCCTATGTATTTAGCATAGAGCAGGGTTTCCACCACTACAGCTTGAATCCACTCCTCTTCTTAGCAACCTTAAATGACTACATTGTGATTTTTATATTTTATTGATATCGTTCGTATGTTATCTGTGTCAAAAACTAGACCAACCAACCCTGAGTTTATTTCAACGTGAAACATGGGATATGTACCTATGGCTACGAATTTGACAGCAATGTCATGAAATGTCCATTCCAAAATGGAGCATATGAAATAAATTGAATTCAATTATTAGCTATTTAAATATTATAAGAAACGCAAATAGTAACAAACAATGGAATACAATAACGAAATAACGAACAATAATCTCCTCACTCATGGTTGAGTATAAAAATTATCCAGCAAAATTTATCTTCTGTTTTTCATTTTAAATGAGATGCTCTATAGTCTATTCTAATTTAAAATGGTCCAAGGACTCTTATTAGAGTATGATTTGAGCCTACTGATTTGCCAAAATGCGAATCAATTTTACATTAGCACAAAAATCGTATTAGACTATCTGTCAGTTGGATCAACTGTCGTTCATTAATTATCACAGATGAATTTGTGCAGTTTGTATATTAAGATTAACACTGTTCAGATGATTTATGTGAATTTAATTATCATTAATTTTATTTATCGAATTTATTCCCAGAATAATGTTATATAAAATAAATATTATTTATATGTTACATAAAATAAATATTATTTATATGTTATATAAAATGAATATTAATTATAACCATCTTATATTTCGATAGCATTACAGCAGATTTAAACGAGGAACTAGGACTAATCGTATACATAACAATTACATACATCTTTTTGACCTAGAATTTTTATACCACTTGATGTTTGTTTACTACAAAGCTCTCAATATCTCTCGACGATTTTTTTTTTGAAATTGTTCAGTAAAGTGCTCTTTAGGTTCAGTCGATCGCAATCATAATGCGAGGTGTACAACTAGATGTTATAGAAGTGTTTAGTACGAAATTTCAATATTCTACGACTGATTGTTTTGAATTTATGAGGAAAATTCGAAAAGACTACGAATTGCACTTCTGGCTCAGCCGATTAGTACGAAAATAGGAGATAATCAATAAGATGCTACAGGAATTTCAAATACTGAATTTCAATATCCTACAGTCGACCATTTTGGATCTATAAGAAAAATTCTTGGAATAGGAGAAGGCCTTAAGAGATCCAATTTTATTTATTTTCGTATTTGAATGATCTTTTTGATTTAGAACGTTTCGGAATTCTACAATTCCCATCTTCAGCTTAAACTTGTAAAAATATATCTAAGTACTATCCTCAACGGTTTTAATTCTGTGTTGAACAAAATTAAATTTGTGGTAAATACATTGGTGGAATCCAGGTACATTGGTTTGTAAAAACATATTGTAGAATAAAAATTTTTTTTGGGAAGTCCATAAATGAAAATGGACCCCTCGTATTGAACACATTTATATGAGGAAAATTCGAAAAATATTTCTTGTGAAGTGCACTTCCAGTACAGACGATTGCAACCATAATGCGAGATACACAACTAGACCCTAGACCAGTCTTAAATATAAAATTTCAACATTATACGTTCGACGGGTTTTGAGATTTACGAGTTACGACCGAATGCACACACATACGTACCGACATCTAGCCAAAATTCAGGGATGCTCAAAACGGATATTACCATCAAAATCTCGGCATGTGAATTTTGTCGGTTTCACAAGTTAGAGAACATATTGGATCTATGAAGTGCGAAATAAGGAAGATAAAATTTTGAGCTGGTCTGAATTGTTAATTCACTTACAGTGTAATATTCTCTCTGATGACGTAAACTATTATTAGTTGACAACTCGGGCTCTTGTTGAAGTTCTATAGGGAAATCATTAGGAAATTCAAAATATCATAAGAAGAAGTTTTCACGAACGCTACTGTTTTGTTCATAATCCCGCGGGAAACAATTATTAGCATGTCATTATTATTTCTAATATATAGATTTTCGGCACAGTAAGTTGATGGAATGAACTGCCATAGGATCTACACGGATATCATTTGGGAATAATTCTTGTAGTTTCCTTTTTCTGCTGAATGAGTGTAGATCATAGTAAACAATGCATAGAATATCACTAACATCAGTGTTAAAGATCGAGGTTGGTCTGTATATGTAGACAGTGGAAGCACTATGAAGTCGAGTTTGTCTATCATATTTTTCATTTAGAGCAGGGATCGGCAACCTTTTTCGGATGGTGGGCCATTTTCAGAATATTTTTTTTTTATGCGAGCCGCACATTCGAATGTAACTTAAATAGTGCTTTTATATCATTTACGAGTATAAATATTATTGATTATCTTATTGGTGCTTTGACGGGTCGCGCAAAAAGTTGCAAAGAGCCGCAGGTTGTCGACCCCTGATTTAGAAGAACCATTTAGTGTCATTATAGAAGAGAATTATAGACAATTATTTATTGCTACGCGGGTTATATAAACATCTGAGATTAGAAGCACATGATAAGAAATGATTGGAAAGAAGTGACATAATTGGTCAGCCTCAGCGTCCTTGTATTGAACGATATATTTTGATGAATAAAATCCAATACGGTCGACATAGAAACAAGGATAAGGTTGTTGAATTGAAAAAGTTCGACCAAAGCATCCCAATTGATATCGAGTGGAGAATTACAACACGCACATTCAAAAAATATATAATTTTAATACATGATAATATATCAAAGAAGCCAAAATATATATCAGAATGAAATTTTACATATGTACATTCTTCTAATAATGTACCTACCACTTTATTCTGCTTGATAGTTTGAGAACGCCCTAGATAGGGTAGCTACTACTCAACGATAGCACACCATGTTCATATGATTTTAGATTTTGAATTTTGTTGTGAACTCCGAATCTAATTAAGAAAAAAATTAAAAATCAGAAACCAACTATGCTTAAATAATGTCCGACAAAAAATTGTGAACTAGGCTATATTTGTGAAGCTGTGGTTATTTATAATTTTTGAATTTCTTATATTTTGTTCGTAATTTGACTTGTGACTGTCTCTATAAGAAACGTCTTGTTCACTACTTTTTAATGAGCCTCATTGAAATTCACGATAAAGTTTTGAGCTTTATTTTTGTCATTTCAGACTAACTTGGATTCTGATTTCTGTATTTGTATTTGAAAATATGATATACTTAGGATATGTTTTATTGGGTATAAGTTCTGTATAAATTAATTAGAAACACAACGTTTTGACAGCAAAGTGCTGCCTTTTTCAAATGTAGAAAAAAATATGAAAATAAATAAAATGAGTTCTGAAAAGTTTTTTCCTTTATTAAGGATTTCTTCAGCTAATGTTAAGATCGAGAAAAATGAGATCCAGACACTATTTTATATATATATATATATATATATATATATATATATATATATATATAATATATATAACTACTTAAATGATCAAAAATTTTACAGAGCCAGCATGATTACCTCTAATGACGTACACTCAAATTAACCGTGATGTCTTAATGTATGCCTCTTCTCATACGAAACACTTCGAATAATGATCCCTTTGCTCCAGCTTCTTTTCAAACATTCACTTCAAATAAAATTTTTCTCTTTCTCTAGGACAAAAGTCTTGTTTACACATTTAATTGTAAGTACATTTGTATTTCTATCTGAAGACGGTTTCTAGCCTTTGTTTTGTGAACATTGTTGGAGAAACATCGTTAAAAATTTATTCATACATTCTGAATTCTGATGAATAGAAGAATGGGAAATGGTATTCAAAATTCCATTAATTCGTACTTGGTTCCGAAACAAATAGTCGTCATTTTGCTCCAAATATTCATATTTGGCTCTTAGAGCTTCGCATTTCTAGCTCGGTTATTTATTATCTAGCTCAGGAGATGGAAAAGATCAAACCATAACTATAAATATGATGAGAAATATATGTTTATTGACTGTAGAATATAGTTCCAAATGCAGAAAAATCTTTCTGGTTTCAACCAGAATAGTTATTTGTGTATCAAGGCCGTAAAGGTTATCTTTATTGGTCGAATCTGTTATTTGTGGCCGAAGTGCAGCTGAGGCTGCAATTCAGGTGAGACCAAAAAAGAACTGTAGGCCGAGGTGCACACAACGTTTTTTGAGCGATCATCACGATATAATTCAAAACCACAAAATTTTATCTATTTATATCTAAAACATTGCAATTGTAAATCTTAGTTGCCGTTGGAATTGTTTTATTTTATTGTCTTTTATCAAGGTGACATTTGTAAAAAATGCATATCAATTTCTTGAATTGCTCGCACTATTAAGGTTGACGGAGGAATATAATATGTATTCCGGCAAAAACTGTATCTTAAAGAGTTCATCAAGCAGCCCATATAGGTAAGTATGGAATGTTTATGAAGTAGTTTTTGACAGTTCAATCCCAAAAAAGTAGTGTTTGACAGATCAGTCCCAAAAAGTAGAATTTGACAGATGAGTACCAAAATGTGAAACTTCACGGCCGCAAAAGGAGCCATAGAAACACATTTTTTGTTATGATCGCCTGAAAAATATTTATTGATCAAGACACTTAATTATTATGAAGAATCGCTAATAATAATTGAGTGGCTTGAACAAAAAATATTTTATGACTGAAACCAAGGGGACTTTTCTACATTTGTCACTATGAATATGATATTCTCAACTTTATTATGTTCAAATTTTCATTTTCAGAACTACTTGCTTATGAATAACTGAACTTTGAGCTCTGCTTGTAACCTTGATCGCAATTTGTTCTAGTTTTTGCTATACTATTATCAAAATGCAACATATCTGAAAGAAATCAGATTTGTCAGTCGGCTTATAGCTGAATTCAATTTATTTTTATGACTCTCAGCTGCTAGATGACTGAGCCGAGGAAAAATATAATGTGCAAGAATGGATAATCTGCAGATATTCAACATTATTACTTTACCTGATATTTAAAAAATAGTACACTTAGATTTACTTCCTTACTAAATTAACGATCTTTTAAACATGCATATTATTTTGTATTTTTATTCAACTCATTTAAAATTGCTATCAAATTTTCCATGATAAAAACTTGATGTAAATTTATTTAACGAGTATACTTAAGATGCGATTGTATTTGTTTATAATATCAGGCCTTATGCTGTCTCAAAATTGCGCAATATTTATCAGGTAGGTAGAGAACATTTTTTTACTTACTTGTACTAAGTACAAGGAAGTATTGTGAAACCGACAAAATTCACCTATCGAGATTTTGATGGAAATATCCGTTTTGAGCATCCCTGAATCCATTTTGACTATTTTTGGCTTGATGTCGGTAGGTATGTTCGTGCGTGCATGCGTTCGTGCGTAACTCGCAAATCTCAAAACTGGTTGAACGTATAATGTTGAAATTTTGTATTTAAGACTGGTATAGGGTTTAGTTGTGCACCTCGCATTATGGTTCCAATCGTCTGTACCGGAAGTGCACTTCAATTGAAATTTTTTTCGAATTTTTCTAATGAATCCAGAATGATCAACCGTAGGATGTTGAAATTCAGTATTTGAACTTGATGTTGTATCAGAATGGTCATTTGCTATTTTTGTATGAATCGACCAAGCCAGAACTGCACTTTACTTGAAATTTTTTTCTAATTTTTTCCATAAATTTAGAATTATCAGCCATAGCATATTGAAATTTAGTGTTTGAACTTGTTGTAGCATCAAAATAGGTATCTACTATTTTTGTATCAATCGGCCAAGCCGGAATTGCAGTTTATGAGTATAACAGACATTCAGAATTTGCGGTATAAAACAGTATAAAACAATCAGTTTAATTGAAATAAGGTAGGCAATGATAATCTGTTGTCAATTTTTGGATTTTGTTTGACATTCTACATGTCAAAACATTATTAAAATTATATTAATTAGAATCTGGAGTGACAGAAAACTCTATTGAATAGATTTGTGTATATATCAAATGATGTATAAGTAAGTCATGTGAGGTTCACGTCAAATTTTCTCGTACATTTTTCGATTCAATGTTTTGATTGTGAAAAAATTGACTGATGCAAACAGGTTAAAATGTACGATGATTTACTCAATTATTTGTTCAATGAAATAATAGAACTCGCCCTATTTTAATGAAGGAAAAAACTTTTCAGAACTCATTTTATGAATAAATATGTTTTATTGGGATATAAATTCTATACATTACTTTACACTTGAAAAAGGCAGCACTTTGCTGTCGAAACGTTGTGTTTCTAATAATGTACAGAACTTATATCCCAATAAAACATATTTATTCGCTCTATTTTGTTCAATGTTTTCGTCAATTAATTGCGCAGATAATATGCGCATTATATCGCATTGCGCTGTCAATGGTAGCCAGAGATAAAAAATACATTCGTAACATTTTAAACAAAATGAAACAAAATCAGTGCAAAAAAATATTAATGAAGCAGAAAATAGCTACAACATAGAAAAGCGAATTGGTATTTTAACAATGTTGAATGAAGCACTGTTAATATAAATTTGTCCAGAAACTATCTATGATTGCTGAATGAATGTTTCCTGAATGTTTCGTAAATTTTTCATAATTAAATTGGTAGCTGCAACTGCGAGAACTAGAACCAGGATATCAATTTTCTCCACATCACCCATTTTTGACATTGAATATTTGACAGCTACAGCTTGTCGGTATGATTCTCAGAAAATAAAAATAAAGTACGCATGCGCATGCAACAAAAAATTGAGATACGTTGCATACAGGATTTCTTGCTTTCAATGATTCAGTTCATAAAAGAATACAGGAAAATTGATTACAAAACATTGACAAAGAAATTGTACAAGAAAATTGAGCGTGTCATACGGGCTTTCCAGATGACAGCACAGATTCTGACTCTCTTCCGCAGCTGTTATCTGTTAAAGTGCAATGAACTTGTAGACAATCTAATTTATGCTAAATGTACTATTTGACGAAAAACATGAAATCCCTAAATAGAAATCAATCTACTTGACAGTGAGAAATAGATAAGACTAATGTTCGCAGATCAAATGATTAATCTAAGAAACGTTATTCCGCAAATTTAACCTAGCCTGCAAAGCATGCAAAAATAGAATTGCAAAAATACAAATATTCTTTTAGTTTTTAATGAATAAGTGACATGACTAATTCAGCCATTTTTGACAAAGCCTACAGTTTAGGTAATGAATTTTAAGTGGATATTTAGAGGGTCTACAGGAAAAAATAATCAAGAAAAATTGATGTACTTGGCGAGTTCTACTACTGTTTAAAATTAATGTTCTTATTTCTGTTGCATCCTGTACCTTGACACTATTGAATGGGCAAGTTTTGTTTATATGTAATTTAATTCAAAGAAGATTCTATCGATTTTGATGAGTTTAGCATTTATTTCGAATGGAATATTTTTGTTACTACCTAATTTTTTCAAGGTGAAGAAAAACTGGAACTATTCACTCATATCAGACGACGAAGCAAAAGTAAACAATCATTTAAACTAACATAAACACACATTTAAGTATGAAATATGAATATATCTGATTTTCTCTCATTTGATAACGAAATTGTTGCAGTGAATTTTCAAGAAGTATTCTATAAAAAATAGGGCCTTTAAATGTATGCAATGTTGAAATAAAAAAAACATAAATAAATAATGGCTAGGGTTTATACAAAAACCGACTTTTTGAAAAACCGGTTTTCGAATTCCAGATTTCAGAAAAACCGGTTTCAGCCGGTTTTCGAATATTTGCCAAGAAAAAAAGAAAGAATAGAATAGGAGAAAATATTCTATTCGATTTATATAAAATGACAAATATTAAGATGTATATTAAAGTCAAAAGTCAATATTTTATGAACAAAAAGTAAGGATTATCACACAAAACAACGAAAACTTGAACAAAAATTCTGAATTACAATTACAAATAATATTTATATCTATTCCATTAATTGTAATTTCTTCTAAGAAAATAGGATTTTTAAAAACAAGACTGTAGTGTTTATTCAAAGAATGAAGTTTATTCATACAAAAATGAAAAATACAGTCCATTTATATCAATTTTAAACAAAGACATTCACTGAACTAAGTTTCATTCTTGGTTTGGACACAATGGTGTCTGATACTGAAAATACTCGTTCTCTAGTTACTGAACTTGGTTTTATAGTTTCCAGAGCATCAAATAACAAATCTAAGTTTTGGTTCTTTTATTCGTTGCCTCAAATACTAAAAATTTAGCTTTCAGAGTCTTTGGGTTCGTGAGTTTTTCTTCAGAATCTTCAAGAAACTTATGAATTGATTTTTTCATGAATTCTTTTAAAAAAGCATCACTCTGATGAGTAGTTTCTTCTATTTGTTTTTCATCAGGATCGGTTTCCATATAAGAATTTGCAACGTTGGAAAAATGTGTCGTTCGGCATAACAAATCAAATAAAATAAATAAAAAAATATTTCACATAATAATTTCAATTTTTTCAAACCGGTTTTTCTAATTGAAAAACCGGTTCTCGAATGTGTCAAATTTATCTTAAAAACCGGTTTTTGAAAACCGGGTTTGAAAAACCGTCAAACCCTAATAATGGCCTCAATGATTAGCAGTATTAGTTGGTAAGTATTTGATAAATTAATAAAATTCAAGACATTTGTTCAAAAAAAATTTTTTTACCCTGTGTAATTCGCTAAAATTATGCTGAAATGTTATTCAAACTATACAAATATTTGTATAATATAAAATATAAATAATAATTAATTACAGGTAGCATAAGTTCATTTTCTCTTGGCTTCTACTTCTCATGGTCTTCTCCTTCAATTCCAAAACTTCTCGAAGATGATTATCCTCTGAACATAACTCCAGAAGAAGCCTCGATTGTAACCATCATTTTTTCCAATGAGTGATATGATCGGAGCGCCACTGATGGCGTATCATGAAGACATAATTGGAAGAAAGATAGGAATATTGTTATTCACCCTTCCAGCATTTATTTCGTGGATGATGATAGCTTTTGCACAAAATATTATGATGCTTTATATTGGAAGATTTATTGCTGGAATAGCAGACGGATTTCTTTTTATCGTGTATCCGATGTACGCAGGAGAATTGACAGATCCAAATGTGAGAGGTGTATTAGCTTGCTCTTTATCTATTAGTATGATTATTGGAATGATGACCATAAATGCTTATAGATCTTACTTTTCAGTAAGAGATACTGCATTAATAGCTTCCATATTTTCAATTATTCTGCTTGTGAAATTTATTTGGATGCCAGAATCTCCTTATTTTTATCTCAAGAGAGGTGATATTGAAGATGATTTCAAACAACTTAAAAAAGATGTGTAGCGACAGATGTCAGAGCGAGGCACTTGGAAAGATTTATTTTGTATTAAAAGTAACAGAAAAGCTCAGTTGATTTGTTTAGGGATTTGAACTGTTCAGCAATCTAGTGGAATTTCACCGTTTGGCTTATTCGCTCAAAAAATATTCATGCAAGCTGGAGGTGTAACAAGGCCAATTCGTGATGCAAGAGACACACTTAATAATTGTCGAGTCAGTATTCCAAATTACGTTATTTGTATTTGTATCAATAATAAACATAATATTTGCAACACTTTCAAGGTGAGATTGATATTGTCACAAATCAGCACATGTTTAGTATATATATAGAGTAAGGCAGTAGAGTAAAGTTAAGTGAAGAAGTAGAAGTCAAGAAGCATTAGAATGTAGGGGAATTAAGAGCTCTACCCGCACCTAGCCGACTAGTCGTAAGTTATAATATTTATACTTTGTTTATATATTCATTCGTCATTATTATCTTTGTTATTTATTCTTTAATATATTTATTTGTTATACAAATTTGGTATACTTTATATTTACAATAACTTTTACCCTCCATTCAGCAAGAACCCATTTATTCTTTGTTATATCCAATTTAGGGTGTAACAAATGGTGGCAGCGGTTTAGGGAGACTCATGCTGGACCAGAGTGACTAGTATATCTGGCTCACTCGCGGAGACAAAGTTTATTGCAGATATTCAAAATTTTTGTTCCATATATACGACAATTGTAGAGGAGTTCATGAAAAGATTTAAGTTCTAGCGATGTTTCAGAGTTACAGTAGACTTTAAAGAATGAATTGGAATAATATCTCTCCAGTAACTGCAACATTAGTGAATTTATTTTTACAATTGATTACTACAATATTTGGATCTATTCTTCTGGAGATATTTGGAAGGAAATTACTACTGATTATTTCTTCTACAGCTACTGGCATCATTCTCTTTATTAGCGGAATATTTTTTCATTTGGAAGAAGTATCCAGTATTGATATATGTTCCGTTAGCTGGTTACCTCTTCCTCTAATGCTATGTTTTATTTTACCGTTCAGTCTTGGATTAGAAACAGTTCCTAGTTTAATGTTGAGTGAATTATTTTCTGCTGGTATTTAAGGTAAAGCCCTTTGTGTAATGTGTTTATATTATGCTGGAATGATCAGTGTTACTTCAAAAGTGTTTTATATTTTAATGCAAACTCAGGGCATGTATGCTGCCTTTTTCTTATGTAGTATTTCATTGTTAATTAGTGTTCTATTTTTTTATTATTTCATGCCTGAAACAAAAGGGAAGTCTTTAGAAGATATTCAGCAATATTTTAAAGGTAACCAGACAAATAAAGAAATGTGAACTGATCTACTTTCATTTTCTTTCCGTTAATTCATTGAATAGTTTATCTTCAACCTACAAAAAATTCACAGACTATAGAGCTCTCTTGGATATCTCTGTTCCAGCTGTTGATCGTTGAATATCGTTGCGTTCATTGTCGCAAAAATCACAAAAAAATGAAGAAAACGAAGTGTGGGAATTCAGTGAAGAGTTTTACAAAAGTCGATGTAATATAATTTTATATGATTTGTTACGGTTTATTTCATGTTAATGAAATCCAGCCTTTTTCACAATTAAATATTTCTTTTTACCTTCGTCAGGCAACCCGGAGTTCTTGGGTGCAAACTGTGTTCAATCATAAGTAGCTACCGTTTGCGCATAGGTTTCTTTATTAATCAAATTAAGATTTTTTTTCGGGAGGTTACCTGAAATGCGGACTCGGGCGTTAAGATTTGTGAAGATCAGTTGTGCTATCTGAAGTTCAGAGTTTCACTCTATTTTGCGTATCTTTTGTGGAAATATCGAATACTCATTAATTTGGATTTTACTGGAAGCACAGCAATAGAATATATTTTCCTATATTCATCGACATCAGTCGGATTTATATTGATCTACTTCATCTTAAATAACTACAAGCCGCATTCCATCACAGGTAATCTTATTTCAAAGTATTTACCTAATTTTGAGTCCAACTAGAGTAAATGCATGACTGTGTCATATTTAAAAGAAACGTTTTTCATTAAGTGAAAATTTTAAATTGGTCTTATCGATTTACGCATGCGCTTGATCAGTGGCGTACTTGAGACTCACATGTGAATACTTTTCAGGCTTTTACTTTCTACTTTATTATTTTCCGTACCGTTCTATTTGGGATATATGGTTATATCTTCTATTCAGTGGATTATCAGATCTTGTTGGAATAAATATCGCTGTGCAGTGAAACGATTGAGGATCGTTAATTGGAATTATTATTGGTACGAATTCGACATCGCAAGTTCCTAGAAATTGGATGACGAAGTTCCTCCTTCTACGCCACTGTACATAACGAACCATTCCGGACATCTGATCGGCATCGACTATTTGGACGATACAACAGCTAAGCGATTACGTTATTATCTTTTTGTTCATATTTGTATATTTATCTTAATAACTTAAGGATTGAGTTTTATATATTGCTGAATTTAGAACCACTTGCATTGAGCTGATTTTATGTGAAAATCTGATCTTACCGAGCTTTTGGAAAATCAATTATTTTATTCATCATCAAAGACATTACTCGTGGCCAGTAGGTCCAACGCAAAACGCTTTTAGGACTAATTCAGTCAATGCTTATATGTTCTGCGCGGCGTGACGCTCGTTGGTCGACCTTCGCGTATCCCGCCTTACGTTGTGCGCTTTTGAACCATCACACTACGCTTAATCTTAGTCCTGGCAGCATTCTCGCGGACAAACTCGCTGCGCGGACCGCTTAGGATAATTTCTCGCGATCATTTCCGGTTCGATCTGGTTTATCTATTTCAGTGCATAAGAAGGGTTAAATGTCATTGTAGAATCTTGACCATTTTACAATATTTGAACCTCTATTTTATATTTTATTCAATCATATAATTTTGTTAATATGGGGTGCGAATTATTGGTATTTGACCTCCACTAGTATAAAACTCATCTTCAACTATATCCTTTTTTAAGCTGTATGAATTACTTAATTTATTTAAATACAATTTACTTTATTTGGGATTAACGGCGTTTGATTGTTTTGCGATCTTGTTCCCTATTAGGTTCGATGATCAACCCCATCGGTTGAACCTCATTCCGGTTTCGGTCATCTGGCGCCCTTTCTTTTATATCTATCATTTTGAGTGACCCACCCCGTCTTCACTGTAGCTCGCCGGTGTTCAACTTGAATAGGGAAAATTCTATTCCAAGATCGTAGCAAATTTATTATCACACACAGATGTTAACACACACACATTAATTTTATCCACTCCTAAAGATGGTCTAGGTGGGACCGAAACTGCAGAGTAAAATAGAAAATAAAACTCTTGACTGAATTCCCACACTTTGGTTTCTTCATTTAATCTAACAGTCAGCATCATCCACTACTTCCATCACAAAAAAAATTGAATTAATTGAAAAGATGACTTTCTAATTTATACTTCTGATTCCAAATTATGTCGATTGATTCTCAAGATTTTTATTTCACGGTCTCTCGTTATCAATATTTCTTATTTATGAGAGATGAATTTATACAGGAACATTGGATTAATTACATTCATTTATAATTCTTGCTACAAATTAATTTAATCTTATTATTGATTTATTTTTTCATGTAACCATGAATTGTCAGTTAATTTGACAATTGACGGACGCTTAGATCGTTCCACTTGAAGCACCAATCACAACGATCATATGTTTGTGGAACGGCAAAAATTGTGGTCGTTTAGTGGAACGTACTCTTAGAGTATGCGACAAAAACGCTCATGTCACCTCAATAATCGTTCCACAAAACGATCGTGATCTTTGCGTTCAAGATTTATACTGTTTCAAGCTCACAACGCCCGCGAATAAAAAGTGGGTCGAAACGGCCGTTGTGCTCAAGTTTGCAGGAATCGCCAGAAAATATGAATTAATCGGAAAGGTGTCTTTCCAATTTGTACTTTCGATTCCAAACTATGCCAATCATTCAGGATTTTCCATTTGACAAGCTGACAGATAACTCCACGATCTCTCACTATAACATTTTTTATTATTTATAAAAGATCAACTTGCACAGGCATATTGAATTCATTCCATTCATATATTTTTTTTTTGCTACATATTAGTTTGATCTTATTGATGGTTTGACCACGAATTGTCAGTTTATTTGACATATTTGACATTTCGACTTGAAGCACCAACCACAGCAATCATATTATGTTAATGGAACGGCAAAAACTTCGGTCGAGAGCATATTATTGCGGTCGCCTAGTGGAACGTACACTAAAATGCACTATAAAGGAGAAAAAAAAAATTTCTTCATATATAAAATCGTAAAGCACAAAATTATATTGGCACTATTTTTTTGGAGGCATCAAGATTTTATTTATGGAGAACCAGGAAAAAAATATTCCTTATTAGTGCATTTTAATAATAGTTTTTACATATTATTTTATCAAGTTCTACTGGAAAATATTGTTAACATTGTTCTGTTCATCACACCCTTCCATTCAATACCATATCAAAGACGACTGTGAAGAAATAAATGATCCGCCATCTTGAGATGGCAGCCATATTGAATATAGTATAACGTCACTCACCTTATCGTCTCTAACTTGTCAAACTCTTTATTTGAAATCCAGATAAAAAGTATAGGATTGAGACATGATGTCGAAAATCAGTGTAAAATCACTTGTTATAAGCATAAGTGACTAAAAACAACAATGCAATTAAGAAATAGTTATTTATGTATCTAGTGCGCGAAATTATATTTTGGTGCTTGAGAATGGAAGTTTTTTGTCGAGGCGGCAGCCGAGACACAAATCATTCGAAAGCTTCAAAGAAATTCCGTGCACGTGTAGTATACAACATTTTTTCTACAGACGTCAAAAAATTTAAAAAATATATTAAAATACAAAAAATTAGTAGAATTCTTTTTCTTGACAACGTGCACAAAGTACTTCGTGCACGTTGTCAAGATAAAATCAGTGCACGAAATACTTCGTGCCCGTTGTCATGATAAACAACTCCAATGCGACATTCCGTATACTAATATTGATGTACAAATGTCATGATTATTTGACGTTTGTAGAAAAAAACTATTTTCGTCATAAATTTTCCATTAAAAACTTCTTTGAAAATCGATAAGTTCTCGGACCGCTCGGAATTGCATTTCAGCAGTGTGACGTCATAATATTGTTGTAAGTGTGAGTCGGAATTTGTAATTGTGTGTGTTGACTTAGGGAGGATGTAGAAATAATATACTGAATACAGCATGACGTTCGCGTTTCCCTTTACATAATTATAGTGTTCAAGAATTGGTCTAACAATAATTATTTTCAGAAGCTTAGGGGCCCCATTAAATTAAAATGGATCTTAATTCGGCACTGCGAATATGTACCTACTCGCAAAAATTAATTTCGTAATATCTCACAGAAATTGTTATGTCTTAAATAATAATTCTTTTATAGAGTGTGTGGTCCACATTCCTAAATAAGGACGAATAGGTAAGAGTATTTGCATAAATAAAAAGAAGTGTTTTTTTAATTCAATATTAAAGAGTAATGGAAGAATATGAACAAGCTGTATCAATGCCAGATTATTTTCAGGCATATTAGGTGTCATTTATTCTCTACAGCCAAGGACCCTAATAAATATTGTACCAATGGGCTCCAAAGTGCCTCAATCCGGCACTGTATTGGATATAGTAAAGCTAATAGGACTCTGCATCAACACACCCCCAAGCCACCTTGATTTAAAAAATCTTGAAAAATATACTCTTTATCCAACATATGTATTTTATTTTTTCTGAATAATTACCAGATTTGAAGCATTTGCTTTTCACCTAATGCCATTTTTTTCCCTGATATAAATTAGTAATAGGACTTACCCTATGATTCAGGGAATAGCTCACTGCTTACTGCTAGCTTCTCTCTAAACTTCACTTATCTGTCCCTCTATTTAAGAGAGAGAGAGGAATTAGATTTGATATTGAGAGGGAAGTAAGCATTCAGTCAGCTACTCAAAGGCCCCCTATATTTGGAACAAAAGGAGGTCATGAGCTTGATATATTTGCATGAATTTTCTGCCTGAATTCATTAACAAATATTTTAATCCACCCTGTATAATATAAAATTATTATGTATAAGCAATATTACGATATTTCAGACAACGAGAGGTCATGTGCTATTATATTTGCTTCATTTGCACGAATTTATTCATAAATAATTGTATCCACAAATGCTCACCCAGGAGGTATAGTTTAAATCTATAATGATTGAATAATTTTGTTATTTCAAATAACGGAAGGTCATATGCCGGACTTATTAATTTCAAATTTATATTTCCATTTAATTTTCAATCAAATTTATTAACAAATAGTATTTTAAAAAAAGCCATACTGTATAATAATTTGAGTTTATTGTGAATAAGTGATATTTTCATATTTTATACAACTGGAGGCCCTTTTCACTTCAAATGTACATCTCTATACAAATTCATTCATTAAAAAATTCATTTCTCATCAAGCTTCAACTTGTCTGCAAGTGTGTGTTTCGTTTATCGCTACTACAAGCGATACGTGACTATTACTGTCTTGTTCTAACTTATTGCAATCATTGGTTATTTGAATGAAGTAGTTCTGAGTTTAATATTGATTTGTGATGCGACGCTTGGTGTTGAATTTATTGTTGTTCGAATATTCGTACTGTTTAGATCTACGTCGGTCGACTCTAGATCAAATCGTTGATTTGAAATTATTTTTAAGTGTTCAAGTGATATATTCAGGGTTGTGAATTTCGCTTATTAATGTAGAGATCAAAATTTTGTATATTTAAATATGTAAATTGGGATTTTTGTTCCGCAATTGCGTGTGCGTTAGGTGCACGTAATTTGCGATGTTAGTCTTTGCTTTTATTATTTAATATATTAATAAAATGTCTTGTTTTTTTTGCAAAGGCCTGTAATGAAAGGTCCAACGTGGGAATCGATGCACACTCAGTACCGCTACAAGGGACGCCTCCCTCTATTCACTCCATTGCGGGTCCCTGCCGTGAGTCCGAGGGAGGACGAGCGGGGTAATGGAGGAGTAATGGTATATCCTTGATATGTACTTGAGAAGTCGAAAAATGTAATTAAGTTCAAGACACATCAAGCAGAGACCGTTCCTAAAGGTCATTACATCGCGTAACTAGGCGGTATCGCGAGCCTCGGAATATGCATTGGCCACGTATTCAAACAACGTATTTTTTTTTTGCGAACGACGAACACACCGGTTCTGAGCGCTCAGGCACTCATTGGGGTAGTAAAGTAGAGTCAATATCAGTAGCATAATATATCTGAGCACTTTTAAATGATCTCGCGAAATTAAAAAACAACACTCAATCGCGTTAGCTAGCTCTCCGAAACACACACAAAGCACGTTTGAATGTTGAATGATTGATGAATGAATGTAATTAATAAAAAAATCCCTTTCAGCTTCTTCTTTTATCACTACCGCCAACAAATTGAAACCAGGACGTAAGTTTACTGAAAAAATTTGCTTTTCAGGCTCTAATTTTTTTTTCAGCTATCATGTATTGTTTTTTCGCAGATTTCTAATCAATTTGTATTTTTTCAGATCATTTGCTAAGGATAAGCCCAGCTGTAGAGGTGGATGGACATCGAGGGAATGGACAACGTGGGAGGAGCTGAGGATGAGCCCAGCTGCCAAAATCAACTCTCAATATTTTTTTTCTTGAATATGATTCACCAAAATTTGTTTTAAGTTTTTGTTTCAAATTGGCGGTCATCAATCGTCGTAAAATCATTGCATCATCAACTAGGTAATATAATGATACTCATTATATAACTGCTTTTAGCTACTGCTAAAATAATTTGTCTAATATTGGAATTTATAATTTTAATTTAGAGTTCAGCAGTAAAACCAGAGTCCAGCAGCAGAATCAGAGCCTAGCAGCAGACCCAGAACTCAGCAGCTGTCCTCCAGTACCTGCAGAAGATCAATACATCAGTAACAGCAGATCCAGAACCCAGAAGTCGTTCAAGAAGTTCTCCAGTAGCTACAAAAGATCAATACATCAGTAACAGCAGAACCAGAGCCCAGAAGTCGTTCAAGAAGTCCTCCAGTAGCTGCAGAAGATCAATACATCAGTAACAGCAGAACCAGAGCCAAGAAGTGGTCCAAGAAGTCCTCCAGTAGCTGCAGAAGATCAGTACATCAGTAGCAGCTTCCAGATTTAACTCACAAAGAAGTCATCTGATTAATTTAAGCCCGCTGCTTGCAAAGTTCAAGTGAGTTCAATTTCTTTTCAAATTTTCCGATTTGTAATTAATTTGTTGTTACAATTGCAGCACGCGAAAAAGCTGCTTCTCTGGTCCAGGTTTTGCTGGGATTTCCCTAGGCCCAAAGGGAGAATTCTCGGAGAAGAGTTCGTCTCTTTCCCCTTAGTCATTGCCTGGGAGCGAACAAGGCTTACAACAACGCAACCGCATCGCGAACAAGACTTCAACAACACACCAGCATCGAGTTATCAACAATTAATCTTCAAACCTTTGTACCCTTCCCTAATTTCCAAAGTAAGCTCTTTCTCACAAAATTTACAGTTGTATTTATTTCTAAAACCTATTTTTATTATTTTCAGAAGTTGTTAGGCTTGAATATATACCTTGTACTGTAACTTATTTTAAAATTATCGAATTGAAAACGTTTTCCACAAAATTAATTGTATTTTATTTATTTTAGAAATTTGTACTTGTTTTTCAGTCATAAATAAATAACAAAGTCCCATAAGTAATATTTAATTATTAATTTTGTAAGTTTTATTTGCGGGCAGCCCGAAATGCAATTTTTTTAGAATTGAAAACCCTTTTTTCATCTTCTCAAAGGGTGCTTGTTATCATGAAAATCATTTATTGTATGAATAATAAAATAAATCCTTCAATAAAATATAAATTTTGCTCCATTTATTTTTTAAATAATTAATAAATGTAGTACAGCAAAAAAAAATAATATGCTTATCTGGTAGACAATTGGAAAATAAATTCGAAAGTTCCCCACAAATTTTTGAAAAAAATTATCCGTTTAGCCAAAAAGATTATATTTAGATTACATTTATTCCAAACGAGCTACATGATGCCCCCTATGCAATGAAATGTCAACTCATAGCTGGCCTTTACCAAATATATATTTAAAAAAGTGGTTAATTCCTAAAATAATCAATCATTTCAGAATTATAACTCTTATGGATAATAAAATTATTACATTATTAAATAAGTCACATAAGGAGAATTTGGATTAGTAGCATTTATTTCTGATTTTTGATATAATTTATTACAATTTCTTTCGGATTTAAGCCCTTGTGAGGGCTGTTATCAATAATTTCTACCCCTACAAAACTGGTACTGAATACTAAAATTATTTTATGCTCAATCGATGCACAATTATAATTAAGTGATATTTTAGCCGGAAAAATTTTTCGAAATAAGTTGCCATTTAGTCACAGAAAAATAAAACTAATTTAGGATTTCTCAAAACGAGATACATGCTGCCACCTTCTTGATTCTCGTGAACTAACAAGTAATCAGGTTATACATTATAACTGCTCAACAAGTAACCATATTTTCAAAGGTCAAATTCTAATGGAGAAGCTTATATCTCCTAAATAAATGATTTCAGATTCACTAATTAACCTTTAATAGGAAGTTTTGATCATGTTATTCGTTTCAAAAGCAAGTCCAGTCCTTTATCTTTCAAATACACAAAGAATAAGAGGTAATATGATGCAACGAGAATTTGGTCATACTTTTTATCTGCTCAACAGGTAGCCGCAAATTTATAAATCAATTATAGGAATTCTAGTAAAGGGCTTATATTTGGAAAACTGTTGACAATTCTTTTTTTCAATATTCTGATTTCATGGATTGAAATTTATAATATTTGCTATTAACATATCTAGGAATGTTATGAGTATCATAACATCCGTGATTTGTTCAATAGTTTACCGGTTGCAGAATATAATCTCGTTAAAGTCATTTATAGATATTATTTTTTGAAATTCTCTTATGAATGAAGTCGTTGTCATCATTTTAGAAGGTGATCAAGTGAGTCTGTGGTGTGTATGTTTTTATCTAATGTCATGGATACAGTAGTTTTGTATCAAATCGATGAATAATTTTTTTGATGAAAATGATTTAGCCCTAGTGTGATATGAATAATATTGAAAGTTAGAAGAAAAATAAGGTCTTGTATCACACTGTTCAAAATTTTTATTTTTTTTTGTAGACCGGTTTCGACTACTGAGTAGCCATCTTCATCCTGTAGTTATATAGTTCTCCCGGTTCTGAAGATGGCTACTCAGTAATCGGAACCGGTCTACAAAAAAAATATAAAAATTTTGAACAGTATGATACAAGACTTTATTTTTCTTCTAACTTTCAATAAATTTTTTATTTAAACTTCGTAACGCGGTCATAACGGCTATTTAAAATATGGATTTTGGCGACGCTGAATTGCCTGAAAATATTTTAAATGCAGCAGGTGAAGCTCTGAATAGCTTAATTCTTGAAAAGTCAAAACTCAGGTATGAGAAAGCATATAACGCATTCAAACAGTGACAAGGAGAAAATCAAATTGAAATTGTCAATGAAAATGTTTTTCTGGCATATTTTCAGCAAATGGTAAGTTATTCTAAATGCTCGTTTGTGGGGATCTTTAATTATTTTTTGCATAGTCTAAGAAACATAGTCCTTCGTCATTGTGGGTTTATTATTCGATGCTGCGAAGTACAATTGGAATAAATGAAAATATTGACATAAAATCATTTCAAAAGCTGTATGCCTTTGTAAAGAGACAGAACGTGGGTAACGAAGTGAAGAGAGCCAAAATTCTCAGCGTCGATGAGTTCAAAAAGTTTTTGATAAAGGCAAAAGACGAAGAATATTTGCTGGCGAAGGTATGTTCAACACTATTAAAGTTCGATTCAAAAAGGTTATTGTGACACTACTTTTGGTGCGTCTCGCTGGAGCTGCTGTCGGTCGGTAATGCTCGGGCGCCAATACGGTGCAGCTCTTTGGCGATGTTGGTGCCGGGTAGCTAGCGGGATGGGAAAGGGTTTGTTGACGAATGAAACTGAAACTTGTAGTATGACAAACAGTATTTATTGAACACACAAAAACAAATAAATCAAAATGGATAAGAAAACATATAAGGCGACAACGAGGATAAATCAAATCTTATAATGGTCAAAACGGGGTTCTGGTAACCCACGTCACGGGGACCACTCAAAAAGGGGTTTCTTGTAACCCACGTTACGGAAGTCACTCAAAAAGGGGTTTCCTGTAACCCACATCACGGGGGTCACTTAAAAAGGAGTTTCTTGTAACCCACGTTACGAGGGTCACTCAAACGGAAGGTTTCTAGTAACCCACGTCACGGGAGCCACTCAGACGAACGGAGCTCACTTAGGGTACGGTTCGGACTTCGGTTGTACTTATAACTTCGCTGGATAATACACTGGACTCAAGTCTCAGAATAGAGTCCTTTACTGTCTGATTTTGGGCTGTATCTATACCCCGATCTTAATGAATCCTTACTCAACAGGTTCACCTAAGTACTTTTAGATTTGACTTAACCTTGTCCATGTAAAAATCATCCGTTAAATAAAATACATATTTGGTACAGTAATAAATCATTTACAAATCATTTCCATAACATTTCTTCCCTTAAATATATTTTATTTAAATTTAAACATAAATCAAAGTTCTCTAATTACCCGCTAGATGGCGACTGATATTATGATTCTTTATTGAAACATTTAAACCAATGACGTATTATTAAAGTAGACCCAGCGCGTCCTATGGCAGTACATAGTTTGTTGTGATGTTAGCACTTACAAGGTGAGGGGTTCTGAGAAGCGAAGGGAGTAAACATGCTTGTTATGCGGTTTGCCTGCTTTTATTTATGTTTGAGAAGTGCGCGTCTTTATTCTGTACTGTATGTACAGAGTGATCAATAATGATTGTCTGACAGGTGACATGCAAAAGTTCGCATTATGATCAAAACTATCTTCATGGAATAAAGTTAGTATAAATTTATCTATTTTGAAAACTGCATTACCGACATTTCAAGAACACAGTGGCGTATATTTTGCATATTTTATGACGGATTCGTCCATAATCTGATTCAATAAACAAAAAAATAAGTAAATAGCTGTATTGTTGACTGATTATTGAAAATTCATTATTATTCTACCAAATTATTAGGTTAGAATAGTGTTTTCAGAGGAACTGTCATCTGTCACTTGAACGTCACTATCTCAAGCAGGCGGCAAAGAAAAAATCAGAACAAAGCGGCACGGACAATCATTTTTGATCACTCTGTATATATTTGTTAAGATAGAAGTAATAATATATTAATTGATTTAAAATGAAAAAAAAAGAGATTTTTCCCACATCTCACAATCGATATTTTTTCAAATGAAAAACGCAACCTGCGATACAACGATGTTTACCCTCCTCACCCCACTGTTTACTCCTGCATCAAAACAAATGCCGCGTGCTGGGTCTACTGATAATACGTCATTGATTTAAACTAACAACAAACGCAGGTATAGGCTACGTGCATGAAGTCTACTAGCGCCTCTAGCGGGCAATGGAGAACGAATGAACTCCAAATTTAACATTGTTTCATACCTATAATTTTTTAATTGAACTAATATTATTGAATTCAGCTGTATGCGTATAATATAACTTGCATAGCATAAAAAATACGTTGAAATTATTTATCTTGAGTATTTTTTTCTACAATTATAACGTACCTATTATAGGGAAAAAGTCTTAATTCGTCCAAATTGACAGGATAACCTCAAATTATGACGCCGAAGATCTTGCAGACCGGGTTTGAATTTATCAAACACTGTATCCCTTTTAACGAGGAAGCATTGAAGAAAAGCGTGAAATTAGTTTTGCCATATTAAACATGTTGAAGAATATGTTGGTGACAATATTAAGAACAAAATTATTGCGAATTGCATCTGACAAACTTCTATCACTGAAACATCTTTCAAATTAGAGATAGAGAAAAATTCATGAATCCCAAATCGATGATAAATATTTCTAATTTCACAATCGAATTACAAACATATTTGTTATATAGATTAATAATGAAATACAGACAATACTCTGTTTACCGCTTTGATTCACTTCACTCGTTTTTTTTTATGTTATAACTGGGTAGATGAAATCTATGAAACTATATTTCACTTGAATCATCCTTAACACAACAGCTTGAAACAGAACAAACGTTTTCCCATGTTTTATATGCAATTATTTTCACTTTTAAACTACAATGCTCAATGACAGCTCATTGACGTATTCTGAGAAATGGAGTTCAATGGTTACAATGGTGCTCACCATGAGCGCTCTCATCGATATTTGTTCAAACTCCGCCCCCTTGCACATAGCCTATACAAAAGGCACAGACCATCCATACTAAGGATAAACAAACGCAGCTTTGACAGGCAGAACAAAACTTCCTCAAAATAAACAAAGAAACCTGCAAAGAAATATTATACATAATTGCTAAACGGTAAGTTAAATTTCATGTTAAACTATAGTATAGTCTTATCTAATATTATTCTTCTTTAGATTCGGCATTCCATATTACCATGCGGAATTTGCAATTTAACCTCAACTGACTAATGTTGTAGAAATTCAAATAAAACTTTGACTGGGGTTTCATACGGTACGGAGAACTTCTACACGGTGGTGAGTTAATTATTATTCCAATACGGATGTAATACAGACTGTTATTTTGCAGAAATGAGCTTTGATCGGTTTTAGATGTTGTAAAATTACGAGAGCAACTTGAGGAAGTTACAGGATAAACTTGTAAAGATAACAGATGAAACAGAATTACGGTTTTAAAAGGCTAAAGCTTGGTTTCCAGCTCTTAACATAAACACTAACTTAGTTTTCTCATTTAACTTAGTATTTGGTCCGTTTCCAGCTCTTAACATAAGCGTTGTTTTAAACGAAGTGGTATGTTCACATTTAATATGGAATATTTCGTAAAGATATTTTCTATTCATTTGAAATGTCATAGATTGTAAAAGAATGATTTAGAAAGGCAATAACATTCGAAAATATTTTTTTCAGATTGTATAATTTACAGTTAAATATAGATTACTATTTGGGTAATTTAGGTGAACGCGCCAAAAACTAATATCTTCATTTGTCGTATACAATTTTATAATCTCTGCTCACATTCCATCAATATTTTATAAGAATATTGTTGAAGTTACATCAATTGGATATATTTACAACAGTACTAATCCACAAAATCATCGGCTGATGTTTAATAGAAAGAGAAAAATATATATGCTCCGTCTCTCTCCCACACAACAATGCTTAAGTTTGTGTCGAAAGTTTGGGGTTTGCAAACTTTTCGTTTACGTCGAGAAACAAAGTTTAAGTTAACGACTAAAACAGTAGGTTGGAACGCTACACTGTATTCCCATAAACCAAACTTTTCAAGGTCACGTCTAAAAACAAAGTTAGCGTTAACGTTAAGAGGAGGAAACCAGGATTAAGTGAGTTGAACTGTAGTGATGATCAGTTAAATTAAGTAATGACTTTTTAGTACTGTATTTAATATTTGAAAATTTGTAGATTATGATTCAAAACGAAAACTGCTTCGTCACATTATAAATCCTATATTATTTTTGGATTGTTACAATTTTTGGATTATATGGAGCATGCCGATGCGATGAAATATATAATCTGACAATAAATGATGTTAAAGAAGAAGGCTACGTTTTACTCGTGACAATTAAGCGCACCAAGAATAACAAATCGCGATTCTTTATCGTTGTCTCTAACGACGATATAAATGCTGTACAAATGATAAAAAAATATATGAGCCTGCGACCAGAACACATTAAACGCGATTACTTTTCTATTTTTACAATAAAGGAAAATGCAGCGTGCAACGAGTTGGTATCCACAAGATCTCTTCTGTCCCTAAAATAATTGCTATTTTCCTGGGTCTACCCAACGTTGAGCAATACACGGGTCATTGCTTGAGGCGAACTTCTGCCACAATCCTGGCTAACACAGGAGGAAACGTAACCGATCTGAAGAGGTTGGGAGGGTGGAAGAGTTCAAGTGTAGCTGAGGCGTACGTAGAGGAATCAGTTGAGAATAAGGTTAAAGTTGCAAAAAGAATGTTTGGCAGGGGAGAATCTGCCACTTCCAGTTCAACAATGCGAAGCGAAATTATTCATAATGATTATATCACACACCTTAGCAACAACCAATGAAATTAAGGGATTTTGCATGGTAACGAGGTATATCGCGATTATATTTTCTCTTAACTCGATATACCACAGTAGCTTTTTAAAAAATAATAAAAAAATATAATAATAATGAATTTTATGGTTTGTGAAATAATCAACGGTAATATACCAATAGAGAGGTGTATTATCGATATACCGAAGAATTTCACGAATATACTTTTTGTCTTTTGGGTAATTTTTTACGAGAAAAATTTGGGGATTCATAATCTGATAATACCCGAGAGCTTTAGCTCGAGGGATATTATCATTGATTATAAATCTTCAAATTTGCCGAGTAAAAAATTACCCAAGACAAAAAGTATTTAAGTTAAATTCAAGGTATATGCGATAATATACCGAATCTTGAGGTGTATTTGCAAGGATTATTTCACAAACCATAAAATTTATTAATTGTTATATTTTTTATTATTTTTCAAAAAGCTACTGTGGTGTATCGAGTTAGGAGAAAATATTATCGCGATATACCTCGTTACCATGGAAAATCCCTTAATTTCATTGGTTGTTGCTAAGGTGTGTGATATAATCCTTGCAAATACACCTCAAGATTCGGTGTATTATCGCATATACCTTGAATTTAACTCAAATACTTTTTGTCTTGGGTAATTTTTACTCGGCAAATTTGGAGATTTATAATCAACGATAATATCCCTCGAGCTAAAGCTCTCAGGTATTATCAGATTATGAATCGCCAAATTTGTCTCGTAAAAATTACCCAAAAGACAAAAAGTATTTTCGTGAAATTCTTCGGTATATCGATAATGCACCTCTCTATCGGTATATTACCGTTGAAAATACAACAGAAGTGTTGCAAAATGCTTCTTCACATATGGAGACTTCGGAGATATCTATCCCAGGCGTAACTATATCTAATTTGAATAACTGTACAATTAACATATATTATGATGAGCAGAAGTAATTTATGTATTATCGTTGTTTTGAATTCCATTTATATTGAAAATTATATTATCAGCACGAATTTATCAGTCTTATTTGCTTTTTCTTGACTGTTTTGAACAAGTCAGTATGGTAATATTATTTGACAAGTCAGTATTGTAATATTACCGTACAGATTACAGTTATAACTCATTTACCAGCCTACTTTTGTGCATGTAAATATAAGTTTAATATCCAAAAACCGGTAGTCAACAACAGTTATTTTATTGAATACCTCTTTATCGGAAGCTGTCATATTTAACCGGCGATCGACGCGTCGCTGGCCAGCATTGTGTTCACCTGAACAACCTATGATAAAACAAACTAATCGACGGTTTGATATTGTTCATTTTTACTTACTTGTACTAAGTACAAGGAAGTATTGTGGAACCGACAAAGTTCACCTATCGAGTTTTTGATGGAAATATCCGTTTTGAGCATTCCTGAATCCATTTTGACTATTTTTGGCTTGATGTCGGTAGGTATGTTCGTGCGTGCGTGCGTTCGTGCGTAACTCGCAAATCTCGAAAATGGTTGAACGTATAATGTTGAAATTTTGTATTTAAGACTGGTATAGGGTCTAGTTCTGCACCTCGCATTATGGTTCCAATCATCTGTATCGGAAGTGCACTTTAATTGAAACTTTTTTCTAATAAATCCAGAATGATCAACCGTAGGATGTTGAAATTCAGTATTTGAACTTGATGTTGTATCAGAATGGTTATCTGCTATTTCTGTATGAATCGGCCAAGCCAGAAGTGCACTTTACTTGAAACTTTTTTTAAATTTTTTGTATAAATCTAGAATGATCAGCCATAGCATATTGAAATGTAGGGTTTGAACTTGTAGCATCAAAATAATTATCTACTATTTTTGTATCAATCGGCCAGGCCGGAAGTGCAGTTTATGAATATGACAGACATTCAAAATTTATGGTATAAAACAATCAGTTTAATTGGAATGATAAGGTAGGCAATGATAATCTGTTGTCAATTTTTACTTACTTGTACAAAGTAACAAGTAAGTATTGTGAAACCGACAAAATTCATCTTTCGAGATTTTGATGAGAATATTCGTTTTGAGCATGCCTGAATCCATTTTGACTATTTTTGGCTTGATGTCGGTACGTATGTTCGTACGTGCGTGCGTGCGTAACTCGCCAATCTCAAAGCTGGTTCAACGTATAATGTTGAAATTTTGTATTTAAGACTGGTATAGGGTCTCATTGTGCACCTCGCGTTATGGTTCCAATCGTCTGACTTGGAAGTGCACTTTACTTGAAACTTTTTTCGAATTTCTCTAATAAATACAGAACGATCAACCTCAGGATGTTGAAATTCAGTATTTGAACTTGATGTTGTATCAGAATGGTTATCTGCTATTTTTGTAAGGTGCCAGGTCAGAAGTGCGCTTTACTTGAAACTTCTTTTGAATTTGTTACATAAATATAGAATGATCCGCCATAGCATATTGAAATTTCGTATAAAGAACTTCTATAACATCTTATTGTACATTCTGCATTATGATTGTGATCGGCTAAATCGGAAGTGCACTTTACTTGAGACTTTTTTTTGAATTTTCCGCATAAATCCAGAATGATCAGCCGTAGGATACAGGAACTAAGCATTTGAAATTGCTGTAGCATCTCAATGGTCATCTTCTATTTTTGTAACAATCGGCTGAGCCAGAAGTGCACTTTATATGACAGACTTTTTAAATATTCCGCATAAATTCTGAACAATCAGTCGTAGAACATTTAAATTTTGTATTAGGCACTTTTATAATATCTAATTGTACACCCTGCATTATGATTGCTATCGATTGAACCGGAAGAGCACTTTATTCGAAACATTTTTTGAATTTTCCGCATAAATCCAAAACGATTGAACATAGATTGTTAGAATTCAGTATTTAGGACGATTATACCGCTAAGATGCTTTTATCCTATTTTTATTGAGATCCACCGAGCCGGAAGTGCACTTTACTTGATAGTCTTTTGGAATTTTTCGCATAAATTCGAAACGATCAGGTGTAGAATATTGAAATTTGGTATTCCAGTCTGATGTAGCATCTGAATGATTGCCCATTATTTTCATAACAATAGACTGAACTGGAAGTGCCCTTCGGTAGGAATTTATTTTTCAATTTTGCGCATAAATTCAGATCTGACGGTAGTCGTAGAATTTTGGATATCAGTATTTAGGAATGTTGTAGTATAAGAATGATGACCTACTGTTTCCATAGCAACCGACTTGGCTGAAAGCGCATCTTACTTGACAGATTCTTAGAGTCTCTTGCGTAAATCCAAAACGATTAACAGTGGAAAGATGAGATATATATATATATATATATATATATATATATATATATATATATATATATATATATATATATATATATATATAATATATATATATATATATATATATATATATATATATATATATATATATATATATATATATATATATATATATATATATATATATATAATCAAACACAAAATCTCATCGTCCAGCTTTGATTTCAGCATTATTGAACTCCAACTATACATACTTATCAAACCTCTTGAAGGCATGAAAAACAAAATGAGGCACTGAAATCTACGACTATCTGACGGTCTAAAAGTACAAGGAAATATTGTGAAACCGACAAAATTCACATATTGAGATTTTGATGGATATATCCGTTTTGAGCATCCCTGATCCATTTTGACTATTTTTGGTTTGATGTCAGTACGTATGTACGTATGTATGTGTGTATGTGCGTAACTCGCAAATCTCAGAATTCGTCAAATGTATAATGCTGAAATTTTATATAAAAGACGTATAGGATCTGGGATCTTGATGTGCACCTCATATTATGGTTGCAATCGTCTGTACTGGAAGTGCACTTTACCTGATACGTTTTTTGAATTTTCCGCATAAATGTAGAATGATTAGCCGTAGGATACTGGAATTCACTATTTGAAATTGCTGTAGCATCCAAATGATCATCTTCTATTCTGGTCCCAATCGACAAGACCGGAAGTGCACTTCATATTACAAACTTTTCGAATTTTTCTCATAAATTTAAAATAATTAGTCGCAGAATATTGAGATTTTGTATTAAGCACTCTCATAGCATCTAGTTGTATACCTTGCATTATGATTGTGATCGAAACATTTTTTTAATTTTCCGCATAAATCCAAAACGATTGAACGTAGAATATTAGAATACAGTATTCAAGATGATAGTACTGTCTAGATGCTCATATCCTATTTTAATTGAGATCGACTGAGTCGAAAGTGCACTGTACTTGACGATCTTGGAGTTTTTCGCATAAATTCAGAACTGTTAGCCGTAGAATCCTGGAAATCAGTATTTAGGAATTTTTTAGCATAAGAATGATGACTTACTGTTTCCATAGCCGTGGAATGATGAGATTTTGTGTTTGATTATACATATACAATGATGTACAAGTCAGATTTTTTTAAACAATATTGATGAAAATCATGTTTCACATGAAAATGTTACTATGTTGAATTTTTGTATTCCAATTCAATTTGCAAAATATTTTATGAGTACTACTTATTCCATACAGCAATTATCATGAATTAGTAATTAATTTCATGAAATATTGAAGTTTGTCCAAATCAAATATTCAAATATCGTGAATAATTTTCATAAAGTGCAGCATTAAATATCTATCAGTCATTTGTTTTTGATGGAACATTATTGTAATATGGATTATTATTATTATATATTTTTGTATTCATATGAAAAATGGATAGTATTTAAAATCAGCCCAAGATTTTTTGTCATATGGAAAATATTTTTGGTACAAGTAATAGAAGAAAACTAAATAGCTTGTCTTGTAGGGCTTGATGTGACCTTGATTCGGATTTTCAATTTTTTAATATGATTTTCTTCACACCAGCTGCTCGCAAAAATCGGTATATGACAGTGTATGCTTGTATCCATGATTATTCTTTTTTGGAAGACTAGAACCATAAACTAATTAATCTATTTGAGTGAGTAAGAAGTCTTGGGAATTCAGTCAATATGTTTTAATTTCTTTCCTACTTTACAGTTTCGGCTGTACCTCAGCCATCTTCAGAAGCGAAAAGAATTTATATTGTGAGAAATTGAGAATGTACATTGAAATGTGATGTCGAGTTTAATAAAATAGCGGAAAAAAGAAATATTTTTTTTTCCATTTGTCAAATGCCACAACCTGCATCTGTGGAAGACGTTGACCAAGTGGTGGAGATAGAGAACTTTGAGGGAAAAATTGAAATATTGAAAAACAAATCAAGAATAAAAAATGGAAATTACAGCAGGGTATACATAAACTCAGATTTGACTGAAAGAGAGAGGAAAATATAACGTCAGTTGAAGGAAATAGCAGACAAGGCAAAAAGTGAAAATAAGAGAGTAAAAATCAATACCAGCAGTTGATAATGGATAATGCCAAATGGGTGTGGCACCATGAGGAGGGAAAATTGGATAAAGTCAAAGAAACCAGAAACAGTGGTTCAAAAAACTGGTGAGATTTATGAACAGTAGTGCAAAAGAAATGAAAATTTATAAGACGACAAGGCGTGAATATGGTTAATCGACTGAGGGAACATACAAAGATAATAATAATCAAACTTGGAAACTAGCAACATGGAATATAAGAAGTATCAAACTAGCAACATGGAATATAAGAAGTATCAATGGAAAGGAGTTAGAACTACAGGACGAATTCAGTTAAGCAAATATTGATATTTTAGCAATAACCGAAATCAAGAAAAAAGGAACAGGAGAGATAATAATGGAAGATGGGAATGTACTAATGTATGGTGGAGTATCAATTGATTGAAGAGCAGCAGCAGGTGTGGCTTGCCTAATGAACAAAAATATAGTAAATGACATCCAAAAATAAGAGGCATGCGCCGAACGTATAATGAAATTAGAGCTAAAACACAAAAATGGAAATTACAAGATAGTAATAGTAGTATACGGATTAGATGAAAATGAGTTAGCTGCGATCAAGGACAACTTTTGGAAACAACTACATATTGAAACTGAAAATAGCAAAGGAGAACTTTACATACTGGGCGATTTCAATGCCAGAGTTGGGAGACGGCACGATGAGGATATAACAGAAATCTTAGGCAAATATGGTGAAGACAGAAGGAATAATAATGGCGCTCGGCTAATTGACTATTGTTCATTAAATGATTTAATAGTAGCAAATACATTTTTTCAACACAAGTTAATTCACACATATACAAGACACGGACCAGAGGACGGATCGTTGATAGACAACATACTAGCGGAAAGAGGAAACAGAAAATTGATAAAAGATGTCAGAGCTAGAAGAGGAACAGAAATATATAGTGATAATTTTTTGGTAGTAGCGAAAATGAAGAAGGAATACAACGAGCAAGGAAATGTAAGAGAAAATGTATGTAAGAGAGAAACGTCGTATGAAACAATAAGAACCCACAAACTTAAATCGCAGGAAACGGCAACAATGTACGAAAAACGATGGAAAGAGTACTTCGCAGAATTATTAGATACAACAGTCGAAGAGAAAAACATAGAACTGCAAACAAAAAGTGAATTGACTGCAACATCTACAGAAGAAATAAGTATTGAAGAAGTAAAAGAAGCCATTCAAATTCAAAAATGTGGAAAACCGCCTGGTCATGACAGAATTACTACAGAAATGCTGAAATACATGGGCGATGAAGGTGACATGTTGCTATTAAAAATATTCAATCAAGTATGGAAGAAAGATACAATACCAAAAAGACTGGGAAATAGCAGTTATCTTACCGATATATAAAAAAGGAGATATCCGTGATTATAACAATTATAGAAGAATTTCACTATTGAGTACAGCACCAAAATTATATGAAAGAGTTCTGGAAAAAAGACTGAGTAATAATAGAACCATCCCTAGAAGAAGCTCAAAGCGGATAATGGAAAGAAAGAAGTGTACAAGATCATATTTTTACCATAGAACAAATAGTCCAGAAAACCTAATTGATTAAAAGTAAATCGTGCATGGCCTTCATAGATCTGGAAAAAGCATTCGACAGAGTGCAAAGACAAAGAATCTGGAACAGTTCAACAAAGAGAGGTGTGAATGGGAAATTAGTGAGTGCGATCAGAAGTTTATATAGGTAAGAAGAATTTGAACTATATTGTTAAAAGAAACCGAAAATCAGAGATATTTGAAACGAAAAATGGCCTTCGCCGAGGAGGAGTTATGAGTCCGGTTCTGTTCACAGTATTCATAGACGATAATATAAAAAAAATGCTAGCAAGAAACAACGAAGCTATTAGTAGGCCACAGAAATATGCAACATATCGAAATTGGAAAATGCGCGTTTGCGGAAGATGTTGTAATATTCGCCAGAAACGGAACACAAAACAAGAGTTATGATAATAGGTAATGAAAAAAAATCTATTAAGTTAGATAATGAAAACATAGAACAAGTAGAGAAATTCAAATATTTAGGAGTAACAATATCAAAAGATGGAAAACAGGACGAAGACATTAACAAAAGAGTAGATAAAACAGTGAAATTATTCCACAGCATAAATAACAGCTTCATAAGTAAGAAAGAAATTACCAGGAAGACAAAACTAATAGTTAACAGTACAGTATTTAGATAAGTTCTAACATATGGCTGTGAGTCATTGGACTCATGGGTTATACCGAGAAGAACCAAAAGTAAAATCCAGACATTAGAAATGGAATATTTGAGAAGGATCAAAGGAGTAACGAGAATGGACAGAATAAGAAATCAAGACATAAGATCAGAACTTTCAGTGAAACCTATAGTAGAATTTATTGAGCAAAGGCAACTGAGCTGGTGAGGTCACCTGATCAGGATGGAGGAGAATAGACCTGTAAACAGGATTTGGACATCAAGGAATATACCAAAGAGAAACCGAGGAAGACTAAGAGAGAACTGAGATAACATCATAGAGAGATTCCTGAAGAATAAAGGAATCACACTACGCGAAGCCAAGCAGACTGCAAAAAACAGGAAACAGTGGGCAAAGTTTGTGCACGAATAAAGAATAAAGACTAAAATCCCTACACTTAACGGTAAAAGGGAATTGGACTATATATATAATATGGTTTTCTTCACAACAGCTATTCGCAAAAATCAGTATATGACAGTGTATACTTGTATCCATGATTATTCTTTTTTGGAAGACTAAAACCAGAAACTAATTAATCTATCTTGAAGATGATACTTTATGAAACGTATTATTTCCTCCCTACTCTTTAAAGTGAAGTAATCGGTCTCCAAATTTGGGTGTTTTTGAAGGAATCATTTTCACTTTCCCGACCTATATATTATGATAGGAGAAGTATTCTATTCGTGATTTCTTTACAGCTCCAAATTTTGAATAATGTAAATATAATGATCAGGGAATCCAATCAATTTATTTATTTTTTTCTTTTCTAGCTCGACAGTTCCAGCTGCACCTTAGTCATCTTCAAGAGCGCTACAATTTGAAACACAATCAGATTCTCTGTATCTACTTCTACTGTAAATAAACTCTAGTTACAATGTTATACTCACAAAAGAATTGTGGTGTTTGAATATGAAACATGAATTTAAAAGACTAATTCATAAAAAATTAAAATTGCTCCTGTTGTCATAAGCCACAACCGACTATTATGGACGCAGTTGAACAAATGCAACACGCGTGATCAAAAATTGACAAATCGATACACGTCAAAAATTATTGTAGGGTCAACCAATCAAAAAATGAATCACTGAATTATTAAAAAACGTGTACAACGAATTGTCACAGATAAAAACTTATATTTTAATTATATTATTGTATATTGTACTAAGCGCTATAGTATCTGTTCTTTAATTGATATTGTGTTTGTCATGTTTGATATACTACATTTCTAGTATGAGTTGTTTATTTGAAATAGTCTCATTATGAATAATACCAGTTCCATTAAAATTAAAGGAATGTCCTGTGTCCATGCAATGTGTAACAAGAGAACGTTTCGGCCTATTTTTATTCAAATGTTTCACGTTTTTACTGTTGTGTCTATGCTCACCTAGACTTGTTTCAAGATATCTTTTAGTCTGCTCAGCGTACTGAAAGCCACAATCTACATTTTATATTATACTTGATCTCAAATTTTTTTCTATTTCATCTCCTATTATCTTCCGTTTTATGTTGTTTCAAACAGAGATCTCTTTTCTCTGCATTTTTAAATAATTGCTTGATGCGACAATAAGGTCTATCTACGTGTGGTATCGTGGAATTATTCTTTGTCAAAGAATTTTGACTTTAGTTCGCAATGTCGCAGAATTATTTTGTAAGTATAACATTGTAACTAGATTTTAATTGCAGTAGATACCGCGAATCTGATTGTGTCTCAAATTGTAGCACTCTTGAAGATGACTGAAATTGTCGAGCTAGGAGAGGAAAAAATTTTAAAAAATAACTGAATTTCCTGATCATTATACTTACATTTACTATTCCAGTCAGCTCCAGCAATATTATTCGATTTTGATCAATCTTCACTTTCTAGACCCTACTGAGCTCAAAATACATGATTCTTGAAAAAGTCAATCTGTCTGTCGATCGGTATGTCTGAAAGCACGATAACTTGAGAACGCATACGAATTCACGACTGAAATTTCATATTTAAGTTTCTTATCGAAAAGCCAGGTTTAATTTCGTGAATAGTTCTTTTCTAACCAGTGGTGCCAGAACTTTATTGATAAAGCTTGTATTCATTCTATAAACGGTAGTATTTATCATAGAATATGAAATGACTAAAATTGATTCTGCATATGATAATGATCTTTACGCCAAAACCAGGATGATTTTGTAATGAGGCATTCTCAATCTATTAATAATTATTGCAGATGTTACATTTCTCTATAGAAATTTAGCAACCGAGAACTACTGCGGTTCATTGCAAAAAGTATGAGTTACAATTTACAGTTGTTTTCCCTGATAAATTTGAGAATTTCGATGAATTTTAAGTTATAGAATTATATGAAGAATAATTGAATCATCAGGTTCAAGAAGAAAATAAAGACCAAAAATACAAAAATCACATTTTGTACTGTTAAGAATCTCAAAGCTCTATTATGTGAGTAGGAGAAAGGAAACAAAAACTAGCCTCTAGCCTTAGAGGCAGATATAGAATCTTGAATTGAGCGTAACATAAGGTCTTAGAAGAAAATGAGCTTCGGACTTATTTCCTTCTTCAAACTCATAGAATAAATGTCTCGCAAGATGACACTTCAATATAACAACTAACCCACCATTAATTTTCATTACGTTTAGTGTCGGTGAAGTGAGTATTTTTTAATTATTGTGCATTCATCAATGTCTGATTCTGATGAATCGGCAGAGAAATTCACCCTCCAAAAGGCATTCAAGAAAATATTTACGGTAATGAAAATAAAATAATAATATCTTGTACCATTTGTTTGAATTTTAGCAATGATAATATGAAAAACATAATTTTGGAAAATATTCGATGATTTTATTTGCTGTGTGAGAAAAATTTTGAGCTTTGTCTGTCATTGTGACAGTTCTCCTAATCTCACTAAATTGAGTTGAATATCTTTGAAAGAGTTCACATAATTCTTTGCCCAGATTTCAATGATGCAATATTATTCACATGAACAAAGTGACTGTAGATATTTGAATATATCAGTCATTGTCTATTACAAAAATGATTTTATCATACAAGTCAGTGGGAAGATTCAGATATCGGAGAATTGACCGAATCAGTCTGATATACTATAAAAGATAGTTAAGTTTAAGTTATGATGGATTTAGTTTAGGAGTTTAGAAATTAAGACTCATAGCTCGTAGTTTTCGACCTGCTTTATAATGAATTAAATTTTTTTAAATCGAATCAATCACCACGTGAAGTATTCGACATAATATTTATCTCAAATTGAATAAAATTATGATTTCAAAAAATTTCTTTGAAATCAAGTTTTCATTCATTATTTCAATTTTACTAAGATGAAAATAATAATTAATGCAAAGACTGTGCTGAATGTTATTTATATGGATGAATATGATTAAATGATTGATCGAGATCCTGTATAAAAATACCTACTTATATATTTAGAAAGAAAGATATAGGCCTTCAGAAATATAGGCTCAATGTAATGAAAATCATTGGAAAGAAAAATATTCATAGTTATATTCAGTGGCGGATTTACAGATTTGCCGCCCGTAGGCTGTTCAATTTTTGCCGCCTCTGTATTTTTATACCCTATTCCACGATCATATCAATTACATTTTTTATCAATAAAATTCCAACTTCATGATTTGTGCCCCATCATCCTCGTTACATCAACTTTTCCTGTATATGGTTAGTATCATTGAGAACTAAGGTACCGTGTCAGATCCTTGATTATTTTTACAGCGAAGAATTATCAAAAAACATTATTTTAAAAGCAAAAAATATCTCAATCATGTACCACTTTTGAAGTGAGGTAAGGTATATGTGCATGCCTTAAGCGCTCGTTTAAAAAATAAATTTTATTTCTAAGTTCAATTACAAATAATTTGGTGTTTTTTTTTTTAATTTTCTCGCGAACTGTAATTTTAAACGCGAGTTGCACACCCTCATTTGTTCTGTCGGCTCACTAGTAGAATAATAACCCAAAGACGTGCGCATGCGCGTAATTTGCACACGTGTTGCTTTAGTCAGTGGCATTCAAACAGAGTGCATTCCATCTAAATACGTACAAGTGTGTGCTCTTTTCAAAAAAAAGCAATAAAATCACCACTTTACTGCCTTACAATCCTATGTGGCTTAAAAAGCTCGGTTTAGGTTATGTTTTGGTTGTTTTTGTTTTAAACAAAAGAAAACGCATTTTCTTTGTTTTAATACTAGTTTATACCGTTTTAGTGCCACTGGAAGATTTCTGCGCATGCTGGTACCGCCATCTCTTTGTGACTTTTGGAATTTCCTTGGGTTCCTATTCTACTAGTGTACCCTCAGTTATAAGTTAGTACGCATGCGCCTATTGACTCTAGACTGAAGGATCTCTGTTTACAACAAGAAGGTTTACAATAAAAACATAATATGTGGCGGAAAAAATATAGAAAATTGTGTGTTGCTCTCAGTTGTAATATTTTAATTACAACTGAAGGAAACAATATCAAGCCGTGATTTTCAATACAGCTCTTTAAAAAAGTCTATGACAATATCGTGACCACATCGCTAAAAAATTGACAATTTTCTCCACTATGAGTTATTAACACGATTTTTTTTACTAAAATTGATAGTTATTCCATCAAGCAGTGTTTTTAATCAGTTCAGTATTCGTTTCTCTATTCCACAGAGCATTTTTTCATGCCATTATTATGAGAATTATGGATTTAAAATACATTTTAACATGACGAGTTTCTTGATTTTTAGGTAAGAGTAGAGCATATCTACGCTTGCGCTTAAGGCATGCAAGAACTACATTTCGATGATAACATTGAATCGCTTTTGCAATATTCGAAAAATTCATGATCATTAACGTATATTTTACAAAGCGTTTAGCAATTGTTGAGTAGAAATGTTGAAATATTCAGTATTCAGCACTGTGTATGAGACTTTATTTTGATTTTTGTTAAATCTTTTAATTTCTCCCCAATTTTCGAAACTCGTATTTTGTGTGTGTATAATATATTTTTTTAAATTTTATAAATCTGCCGCCCCTTAAAATGTTGCCGCCCTAGGCTTCAGCCTACTTAGCCTGCTGGTAAATCCACCACTGGTTATATTCAGTACGCTGTTACATCAAATAATTTTTAAAGCTTGTAGAGCGCAAAAAATCTATTTAGTTTAAATTTTCCTATCTCACTTTTTTATATGTGCTGAAAACTTCTAAAATTATCTGATGTAACAGCATATCAGGTATAACTATTAACTATGAATATTTATTTTATCAATGATCTATACATGCTTTCAGAATTATATCATGATGAATAGACTTTTTTGGTTTTAATTCTGTACATTTATTTTCATTTTGACGTTTCAACTTTCCATCCGAAAGTCTTCTTCAAAACAAGTAAGTAAAAAATGATACAAAAATAAACAAGGCAAGAAGGTATCTAGATAATTATAAATTAAAAATCGAAAATATACAGATTCTGAATAGAAAGTCGAAACATCAAAATAAAAATAAGTATACAGAATTGAAACCTAAAATGTCTATTTAATAATTTTTTCAATTATTCAAATGTCTACAATATCAACTAACCATATAACGAGATCAGTCCTTCTGAGCAAACCCTTTTATTTGACACCTCTATCCCAGGAATGTATAAAAAATGGTTGGTCTGCTATTTTTGGTAATTTGTCATATTGGATTTAGAATGACGTCCCTTAGCTAACCACGTACTCTGATACAAACTAATTGACCCGTAGTCAGGACGCGGTTTTAAACCCGGTTCTGAGTCTGGCTTATGCATAACCATGACAACATGTCAAAACAGTGTTATAACCCAATCGATTTTTAAACGTCGTCATGGTTATATATAAGATAGACTCAGGCCTGGGTTTAAAACCGCGTTCTGACTACGGGCCATTGTGTTTGCCAAATTTCAGCGCAATTAATTGGGAATAACTATTTTAAAATTCAGTTGCAAAATTTGACACATCAATGGGGCAAGAGAAATGAAAGCTTGTAGAAAGAGAAGTTAAAGCAATTATATGTTACTATCAATACGGATTGATTTCATTCTGTGACGGATGATGATTTTAAACATTATAAATGACAAATAACAGTAAGACTTTTTTCTATGACAATCAGTACTTACCTATGATTGGTTGGATTCAGGATTAACATTTTGGGAATCACATTTCAAATATAAATTCGTGAATTGAATCCATCATGAACTTGCGCATAAGTGTGTATGTACCCACACTATATTTATGAATGTAAACACCTAGATTGAATTCATCGTGAACCAGTCCTTAGTTGTACTTTGATTGAACTTGAATATGGATTTATAGGACTCATTCTGAACCATGCTCACATGACAAAAACGATGCATCATCGAACACCTCGAAAAAAATAGAAAAATGGTAGCAAAACAAGTAAAAAATATGGCATACCCATCAGACAAGTAAAAATGTTATTTATTGTTGTTTACAAGTTTTTAAAATGAGTTAGGAAAAAATATATCAACTAAAAAGTACATTTGAGAGAACTGCCTGAAATTCAGGTATTTTGTAGTAAATAATGGACTATTTTTGAAATCATTTGTCTGGCTGACAGTTTTTGTTGATTACTGAATATATGAAGGACATTAGGTCTTAAGAGATCTGAATCGGCATAATTGTTATTTTGTTCAGTCAAAAAATGCAGATAACAGTTCATTCCGAGTAACAAAATTGCTTTCATCATATGCTGTTAACATTTGTGAAGTTACATCAAAATACATAAAGTAGTTGAGTACAAAATATAGTAATTATTTAAGGAGTACTAATATTGAACATCAAAAATCCACACACATCAAAGACCTCCACCCTAGGCATATTTGTGACTCGACGACAAGTAGCGATAATCACACCGATTGGAATCTCTTCAGACCTACTGTTTTTCATCTACCTGATCACTACTTCGGATCCTTCAACATCCTTATAAATTAATTAGTTTTTCGATTTTTTTTTCTTTAAAACTACACATCTTTGGTTTTTGTGTTAAAATGAAGTTTTGGATCTATTCTATCCATTACAACTTGTCTGGCTGACAATACTTGGTCATTAATTAATCAGACTTCAGTTTGAAAGTGCAGCATTAATATATCAGACTCAATCACTGGCATCTCATAACACCTCCTTGCAATTTTATTGGTCTGACATTGACAAAATGTTTTCTAACTGTATCAAACCTAATCGTCAAGCGTTAAGACATATTGAAATTGTAGCCTTGTGGGAGTAGGATAAAAAATAATGATAATTGACATTTTCAAAAATTTAAGGGATGATGACGCAACCACGAGATGCCTGCCAGAACGATACTTTCTTAATGGGCATAGACCGTTTGAGCACGGCGGTCAAATTTTTAATTCGTATAGCAAGGTCTTCCGTAATCCCTATGTATCATTTGAGCACGGCGGAAGCTTAACAGATTATTGGATAAACCATAGACAAAGATAGTAAGTGAAATATAAAATCTTGACTGTACAATGCTGATAGCCGAAATGAACTAATTACGCAAGAATAATGAGGAAAAACATCCCATTGGACTATTTTTATGAATGAATAATGTAGAGGTAAGTATATAAATTGACACCAAAATATAACATTCTCAATAATATTCGTTCATTATTATTGTTCACTATTACATATTTCTATGACCAATATTAAATCTTTGCAAAGGAAAGAATATAATAATAATTTAATAGAATTATACAGAAAAATTAATATAACGGGAATTAATTTTGTGAAAACTACTAGTTATGATTTTTTGAAAATATAATATATCTATACTTATGTAAATGATGACCAGTTTTTAATAAACGTAAATATGTTTTTATGACGAGTTTTCAATAAAATGAATTATGTTAGTTACAAGAAAGTGTAAATATTTGTGAATATGTTATATTGTTTCTACCTAAATAGTTTTTTATCAATCGTTATTTGTTTATGATGAAATAAAATGAATTATTATCCAAGTTCGTTTATTATATTAACTCACAATCTTTGGCATCAAGGGAAGATACATTTATTTGGGATTACAAGATTAAAGTAATAAACTTGGCTCAAACGGTATATAGGGATTAATAAAAAAATGCTCCAACGGCTTATGGGATTGGGACAAAACTGACCGCCGCGCTCAAACGGTATATCCCCTTTTTAATTAACCGAAACCGATGGTAAAACATCATTTAAAAATTTTCTAACTCTGTAGGAAACGGGTTAGTCAGATGGTTTACTAGCCCTTAGACTATTATCTAAGTACTGTGAAATATCAAAATAAACTCAATAATTTTTTCTAGGCGATCATAACATAAAAGGTGTTTCTATGGCTCCTTTTGCGGCCGTGAAGTTCCACTTTTTGGTACACATCTGTCCAATTTTACTTTTTGGGGCTGATCTGTCAAATACTACTTTTTGGGACTGATCTGTCAAAAACTACTTCATAAACATTTCATACCTACCTATATGGGCTGCTTATGAACTCTTTCAGATACAGTTTTTGCCGAAATACATATTATATTCCTACGTCAACCTTGATAGTTCGTGCAATTCAAAAAATTGACACGCGTTTTTCACAAATGTCACTTTGATACAGGCTTTGATAGAAGATAATAAAATAAAACAATTTCAACGGCAACTAAGATTTACAATTGCAATGTTTTAGAAATAAATAGATTAAATTTTGTGGTTTTGAATTATTCCGTGATGTTCGCCTAAAAAACGTTATGTGCATCTTGGCCTACAGTTCTTTTTTGGTCTCACCTAAATTGCAGCCTCAGCTGCGCTTCGGCCGCAAACAACACATTCGACCAAAAAAGATAACCTTTACGGCCTTGATACATAATTAACTATTGTAGGCTTCAAGCTGCTTTATATTGTATTAATGATTCTTCTTGATGCTATCTTCATTTATAGATGGTACATAATATATGAATTGTTGCATATTCAGTCAAACTTAGCATCCCTCTAATTGTCTTTCCAAAAGCCTGCTTTACTCCAAAACAACTTTGGAATGAACAAAAATATTTTGGAGAGAGAAATATCTGTACGTTTAACCTCAAGTTCCCACATGTCCGTGCATTTGGGTCCGCCTACTTCGCTTGTGTTACTACCATATATTGACACTGTGAAATCAATGTTTTTAATTGAAACTTATTTTGCGATCATTAGTATGTAAGCCCCAATACACATTTTATTGATATCTCTTATAAATCTGATACCGTTTTCAAGCCCATAACAAGAAAATAAGATCTGCTGATGTCGGTTTATGAGAGGATACTGAAAACATGAATTGTTCATCCAACAAAATATTCTTTTTACTATACACAATTTACACAAAGATCTTTGAAAATGTCAAGAAATGTCGGATATACAGATTTTCCGGCTCATTTGTTTGGCATCAACTTTATATTTTATGCAATAAACGGAAAGAGTGGAATTAAATAGGTATGTATTTACCTGTGATGATGGATAGGGTCAAATTTTAAAAATGACAAGTAATGTGACAAGTACAAATTGATTCTTTTTCTCGTGCAAGTTTTCATGATAATATCAAATTATAGAGTACATATTTTTGTTGACAGTAGATGCATCAGAAATAGATTAGTGATTTTATCAACATTATTTCTCGATAAGATTTGAATGCGTTTTGATTATTTGAGATATTCGAATGAGAAGATAAATTGTAAATGGTCTCTGAAATAGTTAAATTGAATAATTCGAGTTGAAAATGTTACTATGAATCTATCGCAAGAGCCAGCTCTAAAGTATTCTTAAAGATGCATTCAACTCAATTATAAGAATTGAAAAAACAATTCCCAATGTGATATAGAATTAATGAAGTTTAAGATTAGTAATTATATATATTTAGACTTCAGATCCTTGTTAAAGTAACGTATATAAATTGAGGTTGGGTCATGTGGTCTGCGTGCTTAGAGTGCTCGTTACATTCAATACCCGTAGAGAAAAATTATTTCTCAATTTTTACTCATGATCTCAAATGCTCTACGACTGTTATTAAATGAGATATTTGCAAAAAACTGGCCTTGGACATGAAACTATCAATAGCATAACAAGGAAAAAAAATTCTCAACAAAATTTACCGGTTTTTTCATTTTTTGTTAACTTTAAAAATTTATAATAGACTAGCTGCACCCGGCATGCGTTGCAATGCCACATAAGTATAAAGAAATAAAAAGAAATAAATGAATAAATTTGAAAAAAATAATGATAAACAGTTCATTGAAGTGCTTTTTGATATACAATATTTCTTATTTTTCCGTCTGGTGCGTACACGAATAAATGAGACGGTTTACCGACACGCGAGCAAGCCACATACAGTTGGCCATGTGAGAAGGATGCATTTTCCAAATTTAATCCACACACTTTTAGTGATTGCCCCTGCGCCTTGTTGATAGTCATTGCAAACGCAAGTCACACCGGAAACTGCAAGCGTTTGAACTCAAATGGCATATCTGTAGAAATCATTGGTATGCGCGGCAGCAGTACATCTTCTCTCTTGAATTTTCCGGTTGAAATCGTTGCTTCAATGATATTGTTCATCATTTTCTTCACTGTTAATCTGGTACCGTTGCAAAGCCGTAGTGGATTGATGTTTCGTAGGAGAATGATGGTCACGCTAATTCTTAATATCAAGACGTGCGGGGACATGCCTGGCAAATCAAGTGAATTCAAGAATTCAGTTGGATAATTCACTACTTCGTCTTGGTTAATGACAGTATCGATGGACTTATAAGTTGTTGTCTCGCCTGGTATTTCGTTCATAATGCTGTAATTTATGGCATTGACATCGCTGGTTTTAGCTGCTAATATAGCACGTTCACTAAGCCACTGATGATTTTTATAGTTCTGTGTGATATTTTGGAAAACTTTTTGAATCAATTCCTCAGTGCTTGCTGTGATCTTACAAAAGTTGGTTGGCAATGTGATACATTGCGTGGATTCCTCAGTTGCCATTTTCCCATTTCCAATTTCCAACAATTGTTTCGCGAAACATTCTGCAGTTGTGTCATTTTGTACTTGTACACGCATATTTGTTTTCAAAGTCAATTTTCGGACGTGTCGCCATAAGGCTGATAATAAACAAATCCGGACGGCCATACACGCGTACATATGTTATTGCATCTTGTGCATACTCATGCAAGTGCCGTGGACTCCCTGTAAACGTAGCCGGTAATATAATCATTTTTCCTGATTCATTGGGATTTACATTGCCATCGTTGACACTGCGTCACGTAAATTGATGTATTCTTCGGAGCGCAACTTGGTTTGATTTAATCGTATGTAAAGGAGTCGCTCGGTTTCGATTTTAGCATACATATCTACAATGTGTTGATGCAACAATTGTCGACATTTCAAGATATGATTTTCGATATTGCTACGAATCATGAATCGGTATGAATAGTAATTCATAGCACGGATATTGTAATGCGTCGTATGAGCGATGAGTTTCTGAAATTGGTTGAACATTATAATTTCTGCGATGAAGAATAATATCACGTGAGTTGAATTCTTCGCCAACAATAACGATCGCTACTTCATAAATAGTTGGTGCGTTATATTATCGTTCATGTTGGCCAATTGGTGTTTTGTCTGCTCTAATTATAACTTTATAGTTATCAGCGGGCATTGTTTCAAGAGCTATTTTGAACAATCGAATTAACTTGTTATGTTGATTCAATAAATTTTGTAAGTCAGCGACAATTTCTCGTCTAGCCCTCGTGTTGAATCGACAACGTTGATCGATTTGTCTATCTGTGTCTCCCATGAAATAAATTTGAAGGAATTTATAACCTTCATTTGGCGGTGGTAGTATAGATCCAGCACGATGATAAAGTTGCCCTTGTACTTTGAATGTCGGCATGTAATTTTCGCGCACAATATTTGTTGCACCGAACGATCTCATTTGAAAACATGAATTGTACTTACGTATGTTTATCAAAAAATGTTTCGATTCACTTCTATTACCTGATACCAACGTTAATAATGGCTCGACTGGTGAATGCAATTCTGGCAATTTAACTTTTCCACTCGCACAGCACATTCCTGGTGATTCGGCCTTAAATTTAAAGGCACTGCAATACATGCATAATTTATCCATTTTTCCAATATCAACACATTATTGAAGATTGTAATCATAATTAGAATTGTAATTGAACGCTCCAAGATTCAAATCAATGTGTCCTAAGCGTCTAGATCGAGCAAAGCGTAGTCGAGCGGTTTCTAGTCTTGTCTCCCGCTGAATATCTCCTTGGGATGAACGGGTTTGAACTTTAAGTACTCGTGCCGCGTTCAGTCTTACTTCTCGTTGAATGTCTGTTTCAGATGACCGGACTTGAGCAGTGCGTACTCGAACGGTTTCCAATCTTACTTCTCGTTGCTCGTCGGTTTCTGAAGCTAGTGATATCTTTTGACGTTTTGCTCCAGCTGTAGATCGGTCAATTGCTTTTCGTTTCGGTGGCATAATTACAATAAATACCAATTTTCACCACAAACAATAAAGTTACACATTCGACAGCAAATAGTTTTCGTATGTATCAAGACGATGTACAAAACATGACTGATAAGGATTTGAATTTAATGATTAATATAATGTCTTTTGTTCACGCATTATCAACTTTAAATGAATGAATATTACAAATTCACATATTTCATCCGCCCACAGCTCGAAACTAATTAAAGCTAATCTTATTATATTGATGACCTAACTTGAAGCATAGTGCAAAAAGTTCCATTGGAAATGAGAAAAAATTTACTAAAGCAAAATTTTTTGATCTGGAAACCGTCTTGTACGCCCTCAGAACACTCTGTCAAAGTTTCACCACAATCTGATCAATGGTTTCGGAGCGCATAAGGTACAAACATACAAACATTGATTTTTATTTATATTAAAAGAAGAAGATAGATAGAAGATAGATGAGATAAATAACTTTTGAACACTTATATGACGTAATATTGTTGAGTATACACGTAAGAAAGGCTTCAAGAAGAAAGGAAATTATAGAAGGAATATTTGAACATTTTTGTTGCTTTCAATGAAAACGAAGGTTTAAAAAAAATGAGCTCGTTAACAGTAGCCTCACTTTCTTAAAAATCAATTCCAATTTTTTTCCCTAAAAAACTTCATTCCTCCAATTTTAAAGATGACTATGATTTATTCAAAATTTGAAATTGTTATTTAATACTATATCAAAATGTGCTGTAGTCTTTTAGCAGCCGGTGCGCTTGTACTAACGATTGCGCGCAGCCGTATTTTCAACATTAAATTAAAACTATAAACAAAATAGCTAGAGATAAGAAAGTGAAACTTTTTCATCAAAAATTTTCTACTTTTCAAAAGTATTTTTTTTATTTCCACTATCCCTAATAGTTTCTGAGTTATTGCAAGAGAATGAGGCGACTTTTGCTGCTTCCATTATTTGTTAATAACAATTCAATTTTTAATGACGAGAAAAATCCTGGGTACCTATTCTAATTCAACTTGTCAAGTTGATAACTTAAAAAGGTCTTGATAACTCACTAGCGCACCTAGCGGATGGGAAAAGAAGCTCGTGCGATACGTCATCCGTGACGTATAGGCGTTGATAAGCTTAGCGACACCTCTGCTAGTGTCGCTACCGAGAAAGCGACTTGATAACTTTGACATTCAGCCTGAAATTGAGGTTATCTTGTATACTTTACGATTGTTTTGAGTTTATTTTGATAAGTTTTGATTGATATGGCGTTTCGTGACGATATCAAAATTAAAAACTAAAGTTAGAACAATAACAACAACAACAACAAAAATTCAACGATAATAATGAAAAAGATTAACTAAAATTGAATAAAACAGAGAAACACACATAAAAAAAGAAGAAATTGTCTTGAAAAAGACAGATTTATCAAAAGAATACAAAAAAACACACAAGAACTACTATCGTCAAAACACAATGAGAAAATAGCAAATTTTCTAAGTAACGGGAAAACGAAATTCATAAAAGACGCGTCCTTATACTACCAACTTATTTATTTTGTGCCAACCTATAAATTTTAAATGACTAAATGTTGATAATCTTAGCAAGGTCACATGACGTCATTATGACATCATGTTTATCAAGGCATAAGTGTCGCTACAATTAGAATAGGTCTCCTGGAAATGTCTTCTTTAAAATTTTATTCTGAATCGAATGAGCTATTGCTCATATTTTTTGAACTCTTAGATCCTTTTTTCTCAGAAAACTCGCTTCTCGACTCGACTAATAGTATATTGTACAACAAGTATAGAAAATTACCTATTTCACACGAGGTGTGTAATTTTCAGCATGAGACGGAGTCGAGTGCTGGAATCACACAAGTGTGAAATAGGTGATTCTATACTTGTTGTACACTATACTTTTTCTACGATCACAGTTTTTAATGAAATATGTAGGTGAATCATGACTGAGATTTTAAATCGATTTTCACAAATATAAAATAATTTAGGCATTTTAATTGTTTGCTCTGCTTATTTATTGTGTTATTAATTTTAGTTATGATTTGGAACATTATTAATATATTTTCTATCAGTTGATTGACATTTCATTGTTGTGTAATCTAATTGTTGCAAACTACGGAAAGATTGTATCTGATTGGCTCACTCTCACCAGGCGACCTTGTGATTGGTTCATTAGTTAGAGTTTTCTGTGATCTGGGGTAGCGTGTTTTCTAAATTTTCGTCACTAACCATTTTCCAACTGCAGTAATGATATTTGTGGATATCTAATTTTGGCTATGATACAATAATTACATACATAATTTCTCGATTTCAACAGAATATGATGGAACGTGTTTTGTCTGCTTCAATTTGACAGCTGTGATTCGTAGTATTGCCAACCTTCGGAATATATATTACAAGAATAAGAAAATAATTCCAACAGAACTTAGTGCAATTTTGTTATTCAAATGAGGCTTATAAAAGAGCAAACAGAGATTTATATCAAGTCCGTGATATTTATCAACAATCTTGCTAAATATATCATATATATCACCTAAAGAATATTCAGAATGAATTATTGATAAATAAGTTGGTCAAACTGGTGTGAGAAATGATTTCTCACGACTTTTCGCACAGTTGTGTGAAATTGTAAATTTTCTAGTTGTGTTTTGTATGAGATATATGTTGTTTTCTATAGTGATCGTAGAAAAACAGTATTTATTTACTTGCAGATTTCCATTCTTTTGAAGTTGTTTTTGAGACATCCATTGTTTTAAATACATCTCTTGATTTTTCTATCTTATTCTATTTTTTTTTAATTTTGCCTCATTCTCGGTGAAATAAGAAATATTTGATTGTCAATATTCAATTCATAATTTTTCGGCCGACATAGTAGTGGAATGCCTGGAGCATTAAGAACATGAAAACTTTGGATTCCAGTTACAGTGGATGAAATTTGAAGATTCAAAATGGATTGTATCGCTAATAATAATTGTAAAAATGTTTTTCTATCGGAAAATTGTGATCTTGATTTGAAAAAAAAAGGTGATTTTAACAATTCAAATAGTATAATACATATCAGGCTGTAGAATATTTTTGTTCATCCAAATCAAGTTAACGCATTTATTTATATGAAAACAGTAATAGAAAAAAAAGGTCAAAAAAAATTGAATAAAAAAGAAAATTATCAATAAAACATTCGTTCAAATTGACTATATCAGAGTTTCTGAAGTTCATCGTCACAATAATAATAATTAGATACAAAATATCACTTTCTATGAACTCTATAGATAGTAATGGAGTGAACTAATGCTCGTCACAATGTTGGTTGTTGTTGAGTTAATGTTTTGTATGGTTCGCTACATCAGCGTACGCTCCTGCGCAGGGAATTGGCGCCTAAACATCTCAAAATCCATCAAATAGAATATTCCTTCGAAATATTTCATGCGAAGTATCCTGGGTATTTTGTGCCAAGCCCTATTTGTGCTATGCCTATTGTATCATGATTTTTATCATGAGAATAATTGATATCATTCTCAGAAATATATTTTTGGGTGAATTGTACGAGCCGCAAAATTTATAAGAATCTGGATATACGTTAAAATAAACTGTTTTGGAGACTTTACAAATATATAGAATCACTGTATAACGTTCTAGAATGCTCTTGAGTGTTTTGGGAGGGTTGTCCTGGGAGATTTTATAACATTTTGAAACGTCTAATAATATTCTAAAACATTTCATAACGTTTTGGAGATATTTAAGACATACTGCAGCATTTAAGAACATCTTAAAATATTTTGAAACATTGTATAACATCCCGATGTGTCTTGAAATATCTTAGAGTGATTTGGTACGTTCTAAAGCGTTCTGAGACATCCTGGAGGATTGTATGTCATTGTGAGCCGTTCTGGAACATTTTATAGAGTTTTAGAATGCTTTAGAGCATTCTGCAGCATTCTAAAATATCCTAAAGCATTATGAAACATTGTATAATATCCTGATGTGTCTTGGAATGTTTTAGAGTGTTTTGGTTCGTTCTGAAAGATTGTTCGACATTTCAAAGCATTCTGAGATATGTTATGACGTTCTTAAATAATCTAGAATGTTCTTTATTATTTTGAGGCGTTTTGGACCATTCTAAAGCATATATGAACACTATCATATTCTGGAATGTTCCAGAATGACTTAGGGCGATCTGAAATATTGTATGAATGTATGGTGTTCTAAGGCTTTCTCGAATATTTTGAATCATTTCATAACGTCTTGGAGTATTCTAAAACATTTTGCTGCGTTTTAGAACATCCTAAGGTATTTTTTGTAATACGTTCACCGAATGTACCCTATTATTAAGCTGACTTCTGCTTCGAAAGTTCCCAATTCCAAATCATGGTTATAATTCTCATTTATTCTCTGTTGATTGGAAATTATTGGATATTAACGTCCGCTGGGTGAAAATAAAATTATAGATCATGGATCATAGATGCCAATGGATTTTTTTATTTCATTGATATATGTCAAATTGATTTTCGAAAGAAATTTGTATTATAGAATATTTTCGTTATCGTATGTGCATTTTTTGTAAACGGGATAGCACAGAAAATGTGGAAAATATCAATCAATAAAATAAATCATGTGAGTTATGTTTTATTGTATTAGATTACTGTGATGTGACTGCATTTGCATAAAACTGTTTGCCAAATCGAGAAGATGATTTCGATACATCCAAATTAATTTAAAATGCTTAGTAATGGGGGTACTTCGGTGCACTTGTCACAAAAAGTATTGTATGCAACACGGACACCGAACGACTGTCATTATTGTCACAGACAAATTTGACTGCACAAAGCTACGCCTTGGGCTTTGCCCTCGTCTTCGCCTCGTGCTTTGCCCTCGCCTTCGCATCGTAATTTGCCCTCGTCTCTGTCTCGGACTTTGCCCTCGTCTTCACCGAATGCAGCCAAATTTATCCTGGACAAAAATGGCAGTCGTTCTGTTCTTGTAGCATAATATACTATTAAATCATTGTGTAACATTCTGAAGTGTTCTAAAATGTTTCAGACAAATTTAGTACGTTCTGTAACACTGTATCATGTTCTTAAGCGTTCTGGAATATTTTATAACGTTGTAAAACAGTCTGGATCATCCATAAGCGTTCTGGAGCATTTTAGTACATTCTAAAGCATATAAAGTCACTGTATAACGCTCTGCAATTCTTAAGAGTGTTTTGGAACATCCTGGAAGAGTTTATGGCATTCGGAGACGTTCTCAAATATTCTGGAACATTTCATAACATTTTGCAGTGTCCCAAAACATTCTGTAGCATTTTAGAAATCCGTTCTTATACAACTTTAATGAAATGGACATCTAACGAACCGGTTTCCATGGCACTAAATAACATTTTGGTAAACTCGTGGCGTCGATCATTTTGAGCACGTCCTGGAATTAGCACAGGCTTATTAAATACTGAAGCTAGCTTTAATAATTTCTAACATTAGTACTTGACATCTCTAAGAATATTTTTTTTAATAGAAAATATAGTATGTAACTTTTCAGGCACATTTTCCTCTAAACACTCGCTTAAAAAGACGTTCACACTCTAACAAGCGTGAGGAGTCCCATCAGGTGAGTTTGGTTTTCATGCGAATTGAGATCAGCAGAAAAACGCTATGATACAATTGTCCATATCATATCATTGTAAGAGAATGATAGATACAATTCGATCAGGCTATTTATATCTCTAGAAAAAAAATTGACGCTTGTCAAGATATATGCAACATGTTACATGATAATAATATATTATTAGTTGTACATTGCAGCTACCGCTACCGTTCTCCGCTCCACGTTTTATTAACTTGTTTAAGGTCTCTACGATCCGTGATCCACTAAGATATCTCTGAAAGATACTCTCCTACGTATATTCAGGTAAAATTGAACGTATACATACAGAAAAATATTATTCAAAATAAAATTATATGCTCAAATATAATTTTTTTTTCTGTTCAAATGATGAAAAAAACTAATGTATAAAAAAAAAATTCGGTACACTTTATAGCTTATAGTATGAGAAACAAAATCTCACCTCAACTATATAAATTCATTCACTGTAACAAAAGTCCGAGGTCTAAACCTCCAGGCACTCCTTTATAGGAACTTATTGGAGTTGTTTGCATGTTACGGTGTGGCTGTAGCTCAAAAACATGGTTAGCAAATGTAAAAAAGGAAAAGTATAGATACTTAAGGTGCCATTGCAAGAGAAAGATCGTTCAGTTCACAGATATCTCATCTCTAGTGGTTGAGTTTGTTCTGTATGTGGAAAGAAAGAAATAAACAAACAATTATTATCAAACAGTAGTAAATATTACACTTAGAAAGTATTTTATTCAACTAATATACGAAATGACACAAGTCACGTTGAAATGTTCTCATTCAGAGATACATGAACATTGCAGTGTCTGTTTGTATCTAAAATCATGCTCAAATGTCCTCATTTACAGATACATTGACATTGCAGTGTCAGCCCTCGTTCGCATTTTGCATACAAAGTAGTTTCATTCAATCTACAGCGAGATATGGAGCAAGAAAATTTGTTCTGAACTCTGTTCAACACATTCAAAGTCATAGAGAGAGGTCATGAATGGAAATTCACTGTAATTGTTTCAGCACAAGTTGGAATAAAACAACAGCGAAACGGAAAATTCCTAATTTCAGACGATAATTACAGAAGAGTTCATTTACATCAGGGGATTGAGGTAGCAAATATGTAGAAGTACGATTCATATTCTGTTTGAAGAAAAATGGCCTAGTAATAATTTGCGCTATGATGAGGTTTTTTCAGAATTATAGTATAGCAAACCCGAAAAAACGTGGACAGTTTCAGTCTCATATTCCGATCTTTTTTTGGAATGTTACTTGACAGCTCCGTTCTGCAAAAAAAAAACTATAAATCTTATTGGACCGGATCAAATTATTCCCACTATTTAGAGAAGACTTACTAAATATCATAACTGAGACAAAAATAAGTTAGAATAATCAAATATGGAAACAATACCACGGTAATCAGTGGAGCTTCCTCAACTAATGAAGAGAGTTGAATTCGGCTGATTGAATACAAAATATTTACATGAATTGTATGAATTGTTGAGGAGACAATTCAAAATTCATTCTTTAATGTAGGATAGCATTGCAAAAAGTATAATCATTTTTGAAAAATCTAACTGACGATATTGTATATATCAAGATATTGAATATACAAATCTATAAAAACCGTTGTACCTTGAACAAGTTTCCAAGAAATCATTCAAGGTTAGGAGATTTTTATAGTTTTGTACGAGAATAGTACTCGACCTTGCGATTCATATTATTATTTATCAACACTATAGAAACAGAGGAGTGAGAATTGTTATCTTCTACGGAGTAAAAACTCAAGTTTGAGTCTATTCTGATCTAATTGAGTTTAATTTAATCAAGATGATAAAAATTCAATTAGTCGGATAGAGATGAAAATATTCTTATCATTAAGTGTAAACTTTTTGCACCATTTGAGTTGAAAAGCCTGTAATCAAATTTCGAGTGGAATTTATCCTTTGAATTATCATATGTTAGTCTCCACTAGACTAAATTTTAAAATTTACCAAGTGAAGTGTACTATCAACCATTTAAATCTTATTGAAATACAAATTCACTCCAAAAGAATAAAATTACCTCTTTATGATAAAAATATATTCTTTTGAGGGTACTTTGTTGATTTGCGCATGCGCCATACGATATTTTTTTACGATCGCGTACTTCAGGGACTCACAATCTCTCAGTGATTGAATGTTGTATCATGTCATGTCCATTACTTGTTGTACAAGACAGAAAAATGAATTCGCAAGAACTAAAAAATTTCATAATAGAAAACGAAGTGCATGAGGAGACGGCGTGTGAAATTGTAAGTAAGTTTTTTTCATGAAATTAATTGTTCATTTGATTACTATTGATAAGGCCAACAAACTCATGAAACGTATAAATAATGTGTACATGACAAATTTCAACTAGAAATATATGCGAAATATCTCTACTGAAAGTATAAAAATATTTCAAATGATGCAAACAAGTTATCGTTGATATGTTCTGAGGTAGAAATTTAGGAAATTAATAGCACGCAGCCCTATTTAGTCCTTCAAAATGATTGTTATTCCATTGTAGCTGAACAGAAGATCATTTCATTGGACAGCAAAAGTATTTTTCATATTTTGTATGAACTGTACCATAAAGTAAATACCAAATATGATGTAGTCAAGGATGTAGCTCTTTGAAAACTTTTCAACTTCTTGATTCATTCTTTAACAACAGTGATCAAAATGTGATTCCAATGGTGGGATCACTATTGGTATCATTAATGCAAATGGAGAATTGAGCTAACAGACTGGGATGGTACTCAATGACTTCGTCTGTTAAGATTTGAGTACCTACGTCACACATTTGACGCTAAATCACATGTCGCATTGGTATTGATCATATAATTTTTAACATTTTGTAACGTACTTGAATCTCAACAGAAAAATTTCTGGAGAGCCACCCTCGCACTTTTCGCGATGTTTCAATTATTATTTGATACATAATGTACTTCTTTTACATGAACATCTTAACATAATATGTATGACATTTTTGTCAAAATAAAATGATTTAATTTTTTTTTTTCAAAACGAGAGTTCTTTCAGGCCCAATTGCTGAAAACACTCTCATAGAATATATTCAGCATTTCAATCGAGTGACATTTACTATTCTGAAAAGTAAATTGGTATTCTTTTTAGTGTAGAATTCACTGAAATGAAGAGTAATCTGTATACTATAAGAGTATATTCCTCATTTTTGAAGATGATTATATAACTTTCGATTATTAGAATTTCTTATTTTTTGAAAGTAAAATGTACTCTTAAAGAAGTGATCATATATATACTCCTTTGAGAGTTAATTTAATTTGAACTTAAATGATTGAAAAAGAATTCAACAAGTGCGATGCATTTTCAATTCTTTAGTTGAGTTGAGAACCACTCTATTTAGGTTATATTTCAATCGTCTGTTCCAAGAGTGAAGAGATGACATGATTTTACACGATGAGAGTACCTGCAATATCAAAATATATTCTGCAAGAGGTACATCAGTGATGTTTGCTCTAAATCTTTCTGTGATATAAGTTTTGGGAGCATAATTGAGAATTGAATGGAAATAGATATTAATGATACAAGTTTGATATAGCCGTTGTAATGAAACGTGTGTGATGTTGAATCACGAGGCGATTAGCCGAGCGTTTTTATCACTCAAGTTTCATTAAACTAGCTGTATCAAACGTGTATCATTCAATATTTTATCTACGACGGCCTTAATTGCTGCTGAATTAGATTTTTTTATTTGATGTTTGACATTCGAAAAACATTTAGTGTAAAATTCATAGCTTGATCAAGTAGCATGTTATGGCAACTATTTGTTTGTTTGACAGCTGTCAAAGTTATAAAGAAAATAAACATATCTAATTGTGAAAATCTTGTCCCTGATCTTGTCGTAAACGTTTATAAAACATAAATTAATGTGTGTGTATTAATAGTTATTCATAATAAAGGAAACTTGAAGTGTGATAGAGTTTCTATTTTGCTTATTTCTCTTACAAAAATGCGTGTCATTATGAATTTCATAATGGCACTAGTGCCATTATGAAATTCATAATGACACGCAAATTAGTGGGCGAATCACATATTAGCGCACAGTCGTAGATAAAAAATATAATGAAATTGATACGAATTCAATAAAAACTGTATAATCTAAAATTAAATATTTTAAACTTATAAAAAATAAACTTATTCTAATAAAAAATAATCTTATTGATCTAATAATACAAATAGAAATAATATGAATGATCTAAGATAAGACTCGTATTAACATGTGAAAAGTTAGAATTGTCCAAATGCATTTTTGAAGAGGTATTTTTTGACAGTTTGATATAATGAAGACTTATAGGAATGATCAAGTTTCCATCTATCGCATATTAAGTGTGGGAGAGCTCTTTGAGAGAATGAATTCTCTTTAATATCTGTCTATTATAAAAGAGAAGTGAATCATCCAAATTTTTGTTTCCAAAATACTCGAGCAATTAGTGTTGTCACGAGACGAGACGAGACGAGACGAGACTTTAGTGAGTCTCGTCTCGGTCTCGTGCTGGTCTCGCCTAGCTCAGTCTCGTCTGGGTCTCGCCTTGGTCTCGACTAGGTCAGTCTCGTCACGGTCTCGAGTCTTGCCATGATTTTTCAAAATTATATATTCTTACATACGTGAATCAGTTCGTTCGATCTGAACATTATTTGCGATTAATTCTATTGAAAATATATGTAATATTCGTGTGTTTGGTACGCAAAGTTATGTTTTATAGCTTGGTTATAAACCCCCAAACTTGAGCTTCTGGCTCACTTTACAATCGTTGAGTATCACAAAAACACTATGCTACAAATAATGTGTTTTCAAAATTTCGTGCATTACACAATTATTCCCACTTTGCTGAGCAGCTCTGGGAGTTATGATCACGTGTACAACGCGCTTGCGTGTTGGATAAATTTAGCGTACAGCCTACGCCGGATTAGCAATACCAACAGTCGCTCTGGGGTTGATTTCTTATTTGTAAAGACTGTCTTTTGACATCATTCCATAGACTCTCGGCACATATACCATCTACTGGACAATTAGAGAAGTGATTCAATGTCACCATTAGTGTTGCCACGAGACGAGACGAGACGAGACTTAAGTGAGTCTCATCTCGGTCTCGTGATTGTCTCACCTACTCCAGTCTCGTCTCGGTCTCGCCCTGGTCTCGAGTAGGTCAGTCTCGTCTTGGTCTCGAGTCTCGACGAGAGTCTCGCCATGATTTTTCAAAATTATATATTCTCACATGCGAGAATCAAATCGTTCTACCTGACTATTATTTGCTATAAATTCTATGGAAAATATGTATTTGTGTGTTTGGTGCGCAAAGTTATGTTTCATAGCTTGCTCATGAGCCCCCAGACGTGAGCTTCTGGCTCACTTCACAATCGTTAAGAACCACAAAAACACTATAGGTCATTTGACGTCATTTTATAGACTCTCGACACATGTACCACCTATGGGACAATTAGAGAAGTGATTCAATGTCATCATCGTTGAAGACAGTCTTCCAGAAATAAAAGACAGGGTTGAATCTGCTTTCCTTGTTCGATATCAGATTTGACATTCGTATGTTATGAAATAGTAGCAATAGAATAAAATTATACCATTATAATTAATAATAAGTGAATCAGGAGAATTATTGAACATGAACTAACTGCCAGCATAAAGTTGTCGATCATTTTGTTTGCACCATCATACAATATTCAAGTTCCTATAAATGTAACTATGACATAAAAAAATTGACAAAGAGACTGCGATCTGTCACCAAGTTGTCTCTATGAATTAGATAGGATCTCTGGAGCCACGAGGATTCGAGATGGTGAAGAGATAATAGTTTCATGCAAAAAATGTGTAAACTTAAGAATTATGATGAGGTTAAGGCTACATATTTCAAGTCAAGAATCGCTGAGTTGCAAAAAATATTTTCTGAATCTCATAATGCTAGTTCGCACATGTGTTTGACGCCACACGATATTTCTTCCACGATTCCCAATATAAATTCATATTAGATGAAATAGATGAAGCTGACTGGATGAGTGAATTTGAGTGAGTAAATGTCTTAGGAATTCAGTCAATATTTCTGTTTTAATTTCTTTCCTACTTTACAGTTTCGGCTGTACCTCAGCCATCTTCAGAAGCGCTACAATTTGATTATTTTTTATCACTAATTATTAATGCTAATTTTATCGGAATGCTTACAAAAGAATTTATATTGTGAAAAATTAAAAATGTACATTGAAATGTAATGTCGAGTTTAATAAAATGGCAGAATTTTTTTTTTTTTCCATTTGTCAAATGCCACAACCTGCATTTGTGGAAGACGTTGACCAAGTGCGAGTAAAAAATCGTGCGTGCACGCATTGTCAAAAAATTACAAATCATCACAAGTAGAATTAAGTTAGTTATAATGTCAAACAATTAAAAATAGATGCAAGCCTGTGCATCACGCAAGGTGTCAAAAGTATGAACAAAAATTAGAAAAAGTACCATAGATATTAAAGAATATTGTTGTATATAGTGTTAAGTGCAATAGTATCTGTTTTTTCATTAGTATTTTATTTGTCTTGTTTTATATACAACATTTCTAATGTAAGTCTTTTGTTTAAGTTCATTTCGTTATGGATAATACTAGTTTCATCAAAATTGAAAATATGTCCTGAATCTATGCAATGAGTGACTAGAGCACATTCTGGCGTATTTTTATTCAATTTTTTACTGTTTCGTTTATGTTCATCAAGCCTTGTTTTTAAATATCGCTTGGGTTTGTCCTGTGTACTGTGCTCCACAATCATTGCATGGGATTTCATAAATTAAATTAGATCTTGAGTTTTTATCTGTTTTATCTTCTATTTTGGAGAATAAATTACCTACTGCCTTGTACTGTTTGAAACAAATTTCAATTCCCTTTTTATTTCTGAACACTTGTACAATTTTGTAGCTAACGCTATCTATGTACGGAATTGTGAAGTACTTATCGGTCAAAGATTTTTGATTATTCATGTCATTGTCATTCAAATTAGATGAAAGATTCATAATTTGATTTTTGATACCATTTATGATGCCAAGTGGGTATTTATTTGAACGAAGTAAATCAGTTACTGTGCTGCTAACTTCGTTATGATACTTTTCAGATGTCAATTTGAGTGCTCTGCTGAAAATATTTCTAGCAATATTGAGAAGTTGACTTTTTGGATGATTCGACTGAAAATTTAGATACCTCGTACTTGCTGAAGGCTTTTTGTACCATTTGGTGGTAATATTGCCACATTCTTCTTTTATCAGTAACATATCAAGAAAAGGTAATTGAATATGGGCATTAAAGCTATTGAAAATTGTTACTATCTCAATTATTTCAAAGTTGTCATTTAACGTTCCGTTCATAAAAAAATACGTGAATGATTTGATTACAGCAGTGCCAGAATCTAGAATAAATGAGATAGTAACAATTTTCAATAGCTTTAATGCCCATATTCAATTCACAGTAGAAACAGAGGTTAATAACACCCTACCTTTCCTTGATATGTTACTGATTAAAGAAAAATGTGGCAACATTACCACCAAATGGTACAAAAAGTCTTCAGCAAGTACGAGGTATCTAAATTTTCAATCGAATCATCCAAAAAGTCAACTTCTCAATGTTGCTAGAAATATTTTTAGCAGAGCACTCAAATTGACATCTGAAAAGTATCATAACGAAGTTAGCAGCACAGTAACTGATTTACTTCGTTCAAATAAATACCCACTTGGCATCATAAATGGTATCAAAAATCAAATTATGAATCTTTCATCTAATTTGAATGACAATGACATGAATAATCAAAAATCTTTGACCGATAAGTACTTCACAATTCCGTACATAGATAGCGTTAGCTACAAAATTGTACAAGTGTTCAGAAATAAAAAGGGAATTGAAATTTGTTTTAAACAGTACAAGGCAGTAGGTAATTTATTCTCCAAAATAAAAGATAAAACAGATAAAAACTTAAGATCTATTTAATTTATAAAATCCCATGCAATGATTGTGGAGCACAGTACACAGGACAAACCAAGCAATATTTAAAAAGAAGGCTTGATGAACAGAAACGAAACAGTAAAAAATTGAATAAAAATACGCCAAAATGTGCTCTAGTCACTCATTGCATAGATTCAGGACATACTTTAAATTTTAATGAAACTAATATTATCCATAACGAAATCAACTTAAACAAAAGACTTACATTAGAAATGTTGTATATAAAACAAGACAAACAAAATATTATTATTGACTGTGAGTAACGAGCTATATTGTTCAAGTTAAAAGAAATTCATGAAAAAATAATGTTGATTCCTCTTCCTATGGCCCAGTCCAGCCTAATATGATATAATTTTGAATGAAATTAGATGGAATACAGTAATATAACTAGGAATCTTTTAGGAGTCGATTTATGTAACGTATTGTGAGAATAAATTATAGTATGATAATATGTTCTTTCATTATGTCGATAAATTGTTATGAAATCGAATGTGTTGTGCTAGAATTGGGTCTCGTCCTCCTGTTGCACAATCTTATCATATAAAATCTGCTGCGGCCACACAGTACTTCCTCAACCATAAATTTTATGGCCGGTTTCATCGTTGTTTCATAGATTTAGAGTGTCGCATCAATCAATTGCATATTTCGAAGTGACGTCTGTCATTATCAAAATGACGGCTGTCATTGTTAAAATGATGGCTGTCATTGTTCAAATGACGGCTGTCATTGTTAAAATGACGGATGGCTTTTATATTCAAGTCCTTGCATTTAATAAGTATTTATGAGAATGAAGAGCTTTTTTCCAGATTCTCTAATTCATAAAACATATAGTTTCCATATTTGATCACCAGAAGTATAATATCATAAGGTGGATTCCACTAATTATTAATTCTTTATTCCTACTAAGCCTATCTCCCCGAGAGCTTAAAATTGATACCAAACTGGACATAATTCAAAAAACTTTGTCGTAAACGATTGACAATCGTTTGAAGATCCTATTTTACACTTCTACTAGAATTATTCTTGCAGAAACTTCAATTTCATACCAAACATGATATAACCAAATAACTTACTTTACCAAAACAATTGACGAGAAAATATTGTATTATAGGCCAAATATAAAGTATATATACTGAAAGAGCGGTAGAAAAAATGACTGTCTCAATTGGAAACTTAACCATCAGTTAACATCTTAATTCAACTATTGTTATTGCAGTTTGTGGATATTTACCTGATTGCTCTATAAAATTGCTTTTGAAAGAAATAAAAATGGATTCAAAGTGACTATGATTAAAAGTCTCGTCGAGAGTCTCGCGAGACTCTGGTCTTGTATCGGTCTCGACTTTTGTCTCGAGACCCATTCCATGGTCTCGTCTCGACTTTTTGGGGCGAGACGAGACGAGACCGAGACTGGTCTCGAGTCTCGTGGCAACACTAGTCACCATCGTTGAAGCCAGTCTTCCAGAAGTAAGAGACAGAGTCAAGTCAGTTTCCTTAGCTTGATGTCAGACTTGACATTCGTATATCATAAAATAGTAACAGTAGAATAAAATTATATTATTATAATTATTAATCAATAATAAATCAACAGAATGATCAAAAATGAATTGAATCTGATCTCAAACACTGTTCTTAATTAACTGCCAGCTTAAAGTGGTCAAACATATTGTTTGCACAAACATACAATATTCAAGTCCTTACAAATGTAACTATGACATGAAAACATTGACATTGAGACTGCGATCTGTCTCCAAGCTGTTTCTATGAGTTAGAGTAGAACCCCTGGAACCACGATGATTCGAGAAAATGAAGAGGTAATAGTTTTATGCTACAAATGTGTGGATTTGAGCATCACGACGAGGTTAAGGCTGCATATTTCGAGTCAAGAATCGCTGAATTACAGAAAGTATTTTCCGAATTTCATAATGCTAGTTCACATATGTGTTTCACGCCACACTATTTGTCTTCTACGATTGTCAATACAAAATCCATAAACTAAATTCAGGTTACGGAAGCGTTAATATGAATTATTGGTGGATCTGAGATGCTCACATGCTCAGTTTACGCATTGTCTGCGATGTGTTAACCATCAAATTCAGAGGTGGATGAAGAGAAACCAAATTTTCGAATGAGATTATGTTATCGACTGTGAATAACGAGCTACATGGTTCAAATTACTGAAATTTATAAAAGAATAGTATTGATTCTCTCTTCCTACGGCCCAGTTTTACCTAATCAGATATAATTTTGGATGAAATTAGATGAGATACAGGAATATAACCAGAAATTATATAGGAGTCTTCCATTATAGCGATAATCTCTTTGTGAAATTAGAAGTGTTGTGTTAATATTAGGACTCTTCCTGTTGCACAAAATTTATCATATAACATCTGCTGCGGCCACACAGTATTTCCTCAACCATAAATTTCATGGCCGCGTTTCATCGCTGTTTCATAGATTTAAAGTGTCGCATCAATCAATTGCATATTTCAAAATGACAGCTGTGATGTTAAAGTGACAGATGGCATATATATTCAAGTCCTTACAGAAAATAGGTATTTTTGAAAAGGAAAAGTTCTTTTCTAGATTATCCGGGAACATACAGTTTTGAGATTTGATCATCGCAAACATAATTCAAAGATGATAACGTAGTTTCCACTGATTATATCTATTTTATATTTCTACTGAGCCTATCTCCCCGAGAGCTTTAGATTGATACCAAACTAGACATCATTTAACTAAATTGTGAAAAAACAAGTGACAATCATTTAAATATCCTATTTTATATTTCTATTAGAATCATTATCGCAGGACAGATCCAAATGACTTACTTTGAAAAGACAATTGACGAATAAATATTGTTATATAGGCTGAATATGAAGTGAATATTCTAAAAGAGCGGTAGAAAAAATGATTATCTCAATCGAGAACATAGCTTTCAGTCAATATCTTAATTCAACTATTATTATCACAGTTTATGGGTATCTACCTTCTGAAAAGAATTTTAAGTGATTATGATGCAAGTCTCGTCGATAGTCTCGCAAGACTCTCGACGAGACTCGACTCTGGTCTCGTCTTATCGATCAATTCGAACAATTTAATATTTCTATTTCTGGCACTGAGTTCATTCATCACTTGTGAGCAATTGCTCATAGGACAACTTGCATGTTTTATGAAAAAAAATAAAAATACAGGTAGGTCTAAATTAAAATTGTAATAGAGATAATAGATTTAGTACGTCAATTGTAGGAACTATATTCCATACTACAATATCATAAATAGATCACATCTATTCTGAAGTGTACATATACAAAATATTTCAAGCTGCGTTGTATCTGGGTATATACATTGGAAACAAGTGGAAAGTTCTAGGATATGAAAATCTCAGGATTATTTTTTGCAACTTCTCTTTCAGATATGGTGATTGTTTTGAGATAACAAATGGTACAACAATATCTTAATCCAAATCTCACCAGCGGATTGAAGAAAGCTATCATAATATTTACACTGATTTTTACCAGATAGCAAAATATAGTTTGTTATTCTATACGCTTTCCCCACCATCACTTCATATTGTTGATTATTTTGAAATAACTTTTAAATAGTATATAACTGAATCTTTCATCATCGTCGCTCTTTTCAGTTCATTGGTAAATATGAAATAATCATGACTATAATTTGTAATTTTTCTGTATAGGTTATAGTTTCACATATCTCAATATAGAATCATCATTCGTTCAGAATCATATCATTTGGCCCAGTAAAATATCTATGAAATTATATTGTGATAGTTCAGAGAGACATTGATTCATTCAGCACATATATTTTTCTGAAATAATTCATGGAAATAATTGCAAATTAATAATGATGCATGTCGAAAAATAGGGGCAAATTAGGAAAAAATTGCGAGCTTGATGAAACTTTAGTATATTGTTTTTGATCTTCTAATAGTGTTACATGTATATTTTCCGACCAAAATTGCCCAGAGCAATTTCCAGGAGAAGGGAAAAACCACGAAATTTTGGCACTTTTTTCAGTTTTCGTCCTGTAACTTTTTCCCCTTCATTCCTACGCCTCAGCTCACCAGGTTCAATTTCTTAGAGCATTGAATTTTCGATTAATTTGATCTGAAAAACTTGCTTGTAGACCCACTAAGTTCCAAGATATAGCACTTCAAAAAAGTGAAAAATCTCTTAAAATCTAAAAAAAACATTAAAAATGGGGGTTTTTGCTGGATATCTTTTATTCTTCAAATTTATTCATGGTACTCAGTTTTATTCTGACGCAGAAATCAATCAACAACCCACCCCTCACCCTGCCTACTTATGCCGCTATATCTGGAGGCACGGTAGTGCCCCCACCAAGACCAGTCAAATGAAGCGCAAGAGCACCACATACCTTTCGCGAAGAGCTTCGTCGTTTTTTTTGAACCCTCATAACTTGGATTTGGATTATACCTACCAGATAAACAAAATTCTCGGGATATCATGTCGATAGTGGACTTATCAAACATATTAAGTTTCAATTGCATAGTTCTTCTACTTCGAATTTTATTGACGTCTGAAAAAACTCCGATTTCGTCACTGACTCGCTCACTGATGATTAACAAAATTCTTGGGTTACTTCTTGAAGTCCTAGAATGCTGAAATTTGGTATGTAAGCTAGTATTAGTACACAAGCAACAACAAAATTCTAAAACTTGAAACTTCTACTCCCAACCACTTAAACTAGGGGATGGAAATTTGTATGAGACTTCCACAGATTTTGATACTAGAGGTCTGAATATTGATACAGAGACTCCTTGTTATGAATCATAGTAAAATAAAAACTTACTAAAAGAAATGGAACTCCATCAAAAACATTTTCATGTAAAATGTTGCCAAGACGAAGCCATATGGCTCGCACTGTCAAAGAGTTATTGGAACCCATGTAGAGCCAAGCTTCTAACTCTACACGCTCTAATTCTATAAGCCATAACTTCACAATTCTACACCTCAGTCAAAATATGCGACTTGGCCATTTCGATACATTCACATGGGCATAAAGTGAGAAATTTATTCACTATTCATTAGTTTTCTGTTATACAATAGTCCTAATAGTTCCCATCTAAATAAGTGGTGGCTAGACAGGTAGATGGACAAGGAGGCTTGTAGAATTGGAGCGTGTAGGATTAGAGACTTGGCTCTCAATCTGACAATTTTTTGACAGTGCGAGCCATATGGTCTCGTCTTGGCAACATTTTGCTTGAAAATATTTCTTGTGGGACTCCATTTCTTGTAGTAAGTTTTCATTTTACTATTATTTATAACAAGTAGTCCCTATATCAATTTTCAGACCTCTAGCATCAAAATTTGCAGAAGTCTCGTACAAATTTTCTTCCCCTAGTTTAAGAGATTGGGAGGTGAAAGTTCCAATTTTCAGATTTTTTTGTTGTTTGTGTACCAATTCTAGCTTACATACCAAATTTCAGCATTCTAGGACTTCAGGAAGTAACCTAAGAGTTCTGATGATCATCAGTGAGCGAGTCAGTGACGAAATCGGTTTTTTTTTTAAGATATCAATAAAATTTAAAGTATAAGAACTATGCAATTGAAACTTCATGGCTCGTACCACGAGCTCTATTTTTGACGATACTAGGAGCATTGTGTCAAGATGTGTTTTGACGCAATTGAAATTTTCCTAAATACTTTAGAAAATAATCTTCAGATACAAATTACGGAAAACACATATTTCTACAAAATTTATTTGAATATACAGAGCTAGTATAGCCTGAAACAGAGCTTGTGGTACCAGCCAATATGTTTAGTAAGTCCACTATTGACATCATATCCTGAGAATTTTGTTTATCTGGTATAATCCATATCCAAGTTATGAGGGTTTAAAAAAACGACGAAGCTCTTCGAGAAAGGTAGGTAGTGCTGTTGCGCTTTACTTGGCTTGTATTGGCGTGGGCACTACCGTGTCTCCAGATATGGTGGCATAGGTAGGCAGGGTTAGGACTGGTTGTTGACTGATTTCTACGTCAGAATGAAACTAGGTACCATAATACCATAAATGATGTTGAAAAATCAAAGATATTTAGCGAAAACCGCCATTTTTCAGGAGTTTTTCACTTTTTTGAAGTGCTGTATCTTAGAACTTAGTGGGTCTACAAACAAGTTTTACGTATCAAATTTATCGGAAATTTGATGCTCTACAAAAATGAATTCGATGATCTAAGGCGTAGGAATGGAGGGGAAAAAGTTACAGTGCAAAAACTGAAAAAAGTGTCAAAATTTCGTGGTTTTTCCCTCTCCCTGAAAATTGCTTCGCGAAATTTTGCTCGAAAAATATGAAAATTACACTATTGGTTGATCAGAAACAACATGTCAAAGTTTCATCAAGTTCGCATTTTTTCCGACCTCAAAGTACATGTCGACTGGACTATCAGCATAAAACCGAAAACTTGGAAAGCCGAATGTTCAGCTTCAATTCTATGATTCTGACCACATTATCGCTGCAGATTGTGTAGGAATGTTTTGGTATTATACATGATAGTAGTAATAAAAGTACCCAATAGGGATGTCCCAATAGCTATTATATGTTCTCAAAATATCACGGCCGCCATGCTGGTCACAGAAGAAATGTTATTTCTCAACAGTTGTGTTGTACAGAATCTAGTATTCCATCGTGATGAAATGTATGCTCCAACAATGTCTCATTATTCAAAACTTCTCTTGAAATAATAGATCTTTTGTCCAAACTCGATCGTTCATTTAGTGAAAATTTTGAGAGAGATAATCTTCTTACGATCAAATCATGAAAAACTATGGAGGTGTATTTGGGGATATACCGTTTGAGCGCGGCGCTCAGTTTTGTTCTAATCCCATAGACCATTTGAGCATTTTTCTCTTAACCCCTATAAACCGTTTGAGCGAAGTTTATTACTTTAATCTTTGAATCCCAAATAAACGTTCATCCTCTAAATGCCAAAAATTGTGAGTTAATATAATAAACGAACTTGAATAACAATTAATTTCATTTTATTATCAACAAATAACGACTGATAAAAATTATATGGGTAGGAAAAATATAACAAATTTACAAATATGCACACTTTATTACAACTAACATAATTCATATTATTGAGTGCTCGTCATCATTTACACAAGTATATAATTTTTTCGAAAAATCATAACTAATATCATTTACAAAATTAATTCTTGTTATATTCCTTTTTTCGTATAATTCTATGAAATTATTATTATATTCTTTCCTTTTCAAAGATTTAATGTTGGTCATATAAATATGTAATAGTAAACAATATATATGAATGAATATTAATGAGAATGTTATATTTTGGTGTCAATTTATATACTTACCCTTACATTATTCATCCATAAAAATAGTCCAATTGAGGGATTTTTTTCTCATTATTCTTACGTGATTGGTTCATTTCGGCTATCTGCATTGTAGATTAAAGATTTTACATTCTACTTATCCTCTTTGTTTATGGTTTATCCAATAATCTGTTAATCTTCCGCCGTGCTCAAACGGTCTATGCCCGTGAATTCGCTCTACATGATAAAATAATACCACAGCGATGACGAAGTGCAAGGAATCAAGACAAAATTGCTGCTGTAAGAGCCAATGTTGCTAGGGAAAGCTGAAAGTTATCGAACAATTATACCGGATTTTTTGTGACTTCAATTATAATAAATGGATTTTAATGGTATATTCATCCAACAGGACGCTTCTACGCCACTTTGCTATTGATATCATTGACACGTTCTTACAAGATCAGTCAGTTTTCGGCGACTGATACTAAACTTCGGCTTCGGCCAAGCCTTCGGTTGATTTTTTCCGAAGCCTAATGTGTGGCTGAAGGTGATTTTTCTGGCCGAAGCCGACACCACTCATGATATGGGGATGCATTTCTGCTCAAGGTGTTGGAATATTGCACTCTATAGAAAGAACTGTAAATACTGATGAATGATTGAATATTCTTAGGGACAGTCTAATACAATTTGTAAAATTTTTGAAGTCTATACAAAATCAGCACATTTTCCAGCAAGAAGGTGCTGCATATCACACAGCTAGAGAAGTCAAGATCCGGTTATTGGAACATTGTATCAACTTGTTAACCTGAACGTCCGGTAGTCTCGATCTACCACCTATCTTAGCGCTCATTCAAATTTAGGTTTCATTTATTCCAAATTCCAGAGTTTAGTAAATACATTGTACAGACGAGTTCAGGCAATTTTAAAACAAGAAGGTGATTTTACCTAGTAGTAATTGTAAGTGGGTCAAATGAATTGAGTCACCGATAAAATATTTGGGTAAGTAGATTTCCATGAATTTGACATAATTCATATTGTTGCCGTATTAAAATATTGTTATTATATAATAATATTATTAAGATATACATTACTGATTGGAATATTTTTCAATTGTGAGTCTATGATTAAGACATCCGAAGACAAATTTTGAAAAATCTCATTTGGGCCAAAAGATATGATTCTAGGCTCATATTCTATTATGATAATCTTGTAGTTATATCAAACCTTGAACATCACTACCTTTTTCAAGAAAAATAATGTGAATAGTATTCGCCTGGCACTGATCAAATATTATTTTAATGAAGGAGAAAACTTTTCAGAACTCATTTTCTAAATAGATATGTTTTGTTGGGATATAAGTTGAATATTATTTTCTTCAAGACCTCCTTCTGGACTATACAATTCTTGTACATCATACTGTACGCAATATTCCGCAGAGCAAAGTTTTCTATTTTATTCAGTCAAATACAAAATTCAACGTGAAAATTTTCAATTGTCAGTCTATTATGAAGAAATCGATTATGTTATGTTTGTTTTATCAATGCTGCGCTCTATTTCCTCAATTTCTGAAAAATTTAGCGAAAGACAGAAAAATTCGGGGTAGTGACTATTTTATTATACGCCTATTGCGTATCTTGAGTAGCTCATTCTATCGGCTGAATTTCACATATATGAAATAGCACATGTCAAACATCACTTCTTTACGTCATATCTATTCGGTGAACATTGAAACAACGAAATCATTTGAAAAGAGGGAGCTCTTTGGTAGAATGTATTAATAATAGTTTTCATTACTAATGCGGGATGAGTACTTTTCTGCGCACACTTTTCTGGGTAATAAATGACTCTTTGACTTTTGCGTGCCCAAGTATAATCTGTAGTAGTCCAGAAATTCAGCAAACATCATTTAGGCAAGCTCTGAAACTGATTGGAAAATAAGACATCATCCTTTTATGTTATATCAACCAATCCTTTTCTCTTTTTTGCACAATAATAATAATAAATTGGTTGAGCACTGATTCCGAAGGAAGAAGGATGCCAGATATTTGAATATCATTATTATTCTCTAGACAAAACTAATAAAATTATTTGATGAGTAGAAGCTTCTGGTATGTACATTTATAAGTTGATTTTTTATACATTGTTACGAATATATTGCTGAGTAAGATCAATGAAACAGATCTTGACGAATATTCATTATTCATTGATAAATACTCATAGTTTTGACAGCATCCCCAAGCATGCTACTAGCAGGTTGAACAGCTTATTCTGCGGCGTCGAGCTTCATGTTACCAAGAAACATGCTTTCAAGTCTAACAAACTTATCTCATAATTACCAATGACCCAAGAATATTATAGTTCAAAATTGAGATATCATTCATGCTAATAGTAAACTCAAATGTTCATTCAAAAGAATTCTTTCATAATCAGAAGTACAAGTTGAACTAAATGATAATAATTTGCTCTGCATGATTCAGTAATAGTTATTTAAGTATTATCAATTCAACAATTGAAGCAGTCGTATTGGAACAAACGTTGAATGGCGTATCTGAATGATTATAATTTTCAGCAAAAAAACTGAATTGAATTCCTAAGAGATTATTGTGATGCTATAGACAACAATAAAATAGTAGGTATATGAAATTTGTTCATAATCCAATATTATGGTATTCATAGAATTCCATAATATACTATTAGAACTCAAAAAGGATTCAGTGAAATTGAAAACTCTCGGCTAAGTACATAAATCTCATATCTTGATTTTTCTCCTACAAAAAGAGATCTTCTCGCACTCGCGGGAGTAAAAGACGAATCTCATTCCTCATTTCAGGGACTTGAATTTGCACTTAGTCCCTAGGGATCTGGAATGATCAAAAATTCCAAGAGACTTGAGTAAGATAAACAAATTTTTCTATGATAACTAAATGATCAAAGAACCTACCTGAATATTAGATTGAATTTTTTTATTGGAATTCAAACTTTTATTATTGATGATTTATATCATCATATTCGCAATTAATATTAAATGCATCGTACTATTGTTCGTGAATTCTCTAGATCTTTGAGGAAATAATTTCACAGTAAACACCTCCGCAGCATTACCATTATCAAATTTCTCACTCATATTTTTGACAGTAAGCTTATTTATTTACCAACTGCTGTAGCCAGCCTTGTTACTATGGTGAATTCAATGGACGTTTTTGTATCAAGTTTGCTGTTATCGAAACTTTAGGACTAATTATTTTGCTTTTAGACTATTGTAATTCATATGATAGGATGGTGCGAAAAATAGCGTAGATAACACATGATTTAAGTGCCTTTAATCCCTCAGGTAAGTATTGTCCTCGACTTTGTCTCGTGTGCAATAAACTTCACCCTCAGGGATAAATCAAGCACTCAAGTTTCTCGTTATATAATATACTGTTTCACAGTTTAACATGTCTTCATTAATTTCGGGTTATAAGGTCCTGATATAAAAGGTAGGCTCAAGTACGTTGCAAAAAATAAATACTACAACAATATGAATAACGCAATTTTTGCATTATTCATATTCGATTTTAAGAAATTCATGTCTTTGTGTGATGACTAAACTTTATCTTTCGTGATTTCTATATCACATTCCACACTTGTAGAACAAATTACTAATATATTCATTGTGTGTTCTATATTCCTTATTCTCGAGTTCCAATAATAATAATCGTTGAGTTGTAGATTTTTTCTAACATATTCCATAGAATATTCAAGAACATATTTACCACATTTTTGAAGTTTAGCTTCAAATAAAATTATGTAACGAAACTTAAGAATTGAGAACGAAACGTCACTTCCGGACGAAAGTGACGATTACACTTATCGTGGAAATTGACACGTAAAAAATTTCATCTTATATATACAGCAAATGAATTTGTATTTGCACTTTTTTTTTATTCTACGTGCTTAGCATATCTATACATGTTGTGTTATTGGAAACATCTTGGAGTTATCATCAACAAAAAATACAAGAGATGTGTAAATTTATCAGATTTGTCCTACAATATTCCGGAGTACTTTTTTATCATTTACTGTGAATATACTCTTGAAGAATAATTGCACCATTCCAATCTCAGGTATCTATTAATTCAAAACCTAGTGCCAAACAAAAAATCTAGCTATTGAAGCAGAATATCTTCTGTATTGGACTCCAGCATGAAACTTCACATTAATACGTTGTTAATATTGTGAGGATGACGTGATGAGATTGGATACAAGTATGATACAGAGGCAGGTTTGTTGCTCATGTTTTATATGGAAATTATATTTATCACAGAAATGATACCTACTATCCAGCATAATTTCAATTCATAAAAGAAGTTTTACTCCACGCGCGCGAGCTCCGTGAATTAGTACATATACATTCATCATACAAATAATCAAATTCAAGAATAACGCAACCAAGGTTTCACTTTAGGAGCTTAGCTGAGTGCGGCGAAGAACTTGTCGCTTCGTGTTTTTTTATATGAAAAAATTTCGAAGTTCAATTGACTCATACCTTCACTTAATATAATTTTTAACTTGCTTAAACATTCCACTTGCTTTATAGTTACACAAATTTTCGATACAGAGCGATTTTACAGCTAACAGCATTTTACACTGCACAAAATTTGCATAATTTTTCATCATAAATTTTTTCGTGATTGTTATAAACAATGTGTCACCAAAATTGAGATAATATCATACCACATTCTAACAGGAATAAGAGTATTGATCACTATATGTACAATAGCTATTAACGAAATATGCGAAGGTGAGTATTTAGAAGTTCACAAGAGTAGTCATTCATTAAAAGAAAGGAAAATTGTGCTCAAAGGGATTATATCCCTCTGGAAATCGACGAAGCGGAAAGTTTTGAGTTGAAAGATATACTTTTCAAAGATACCTTTTTGTCAAGTGGTGTTAGAGTTTATCTGTTCAAGGTAGAGGCATCGGCATACTGTTACGAATTGAGACTGAAAACATGATCAATAAATTTTCAAGAGATAGCGGCACTCACCAGATATCAAAGAAATTTTCTTTCACTCGTTTCCTGATAGAATCGCTTTTTCGCCTATATTGAAGTCGACGACATTCTTCAGTGGACAAAGGCTCGGGAAGTTGCTTGTAGAAACCTGAAAAACCACATTACAATTGATTCCTCTCAGAAAATAAATCAAACGGAATAAATTCACTGTACAGTGTGTTGTGACAACTACTGAAGTTATCGTATTTACCAGATTTTTTTTCTGTCAGGATCAGTGTTAAGATCATTTATATGGACGTAGGGGAAAATATCTGCATACTTTTTTTCCTAATTACTATCTATTATCTGGATTTGTTCAGAATGCTTCATCTATTATCTTATCTTACAAGTATATGGAATAGATAAGATCATTATCAACCTCTAGGAGTAAAAAGTTTAATTTGAAATCTTCATTTTTTTGAATATGATTATGATTCTCCATATAACAGTTTGGGTAATTTTCTATTTGTAAAAATCACTTTGACAATTAGGTTGACTATATTCCACTTGAGAAATACACTCAGCTGTATTTATTGGAATCTTTTGTATTATTTTAAAGTCAGGTACATGAGCGCGGATGGCCGAGCGTGTTTGTTCACCTATACATGCTGTGACGTCACTCGACCAAGAGGTCGCAGGTTCGAATTCACTCACCGACAATGTGTGATTTGTCGTAAAAATAAAAAATGCAGCTACTTGCATTATCACACTCGGGGGCTACAGGTTGCCAACCTATACACCTTAAAAATATGTAGCAATGGCACGAAATTCAAGATACCTTCTTGCCTTGTTTATTTTTGTATCATTTTTTCTGATGAAGACTTTCAGGTAGAGAGTCGAAACGTCAAAAATAAAAATAAATATACAGAATTAAAACCAAAAAAGTCTATTTATTATGATATAATTCTGAAAGTATGTATAGATCATGAAAATATATGTTGTACCTAACGCAAAAATAAATTTTCGCTGTAAGAAATCGATGATCGAATGAACTTGTATAATATGTTACATAATTTGAGTGTGAAATATAGTCTATCATCCATCAGTTCACTCATATATTATTTCTTCAATAATTAGTGTAGCACTAATATATGTTTGTTCTATTTGTTAATCACAGTGGATGGCTTCCAATAAAATTCACTAAAATTTGTAGTGTGCATTTTATTAATAGAATTGAATCGAATGATCCAAGAGAAGAGAACTATAATCCAACAGTTTTTCCATGGATAGTGATAGTCACACATTTGAAAACTATTATTTTCAATTGATAAAATTATCTCGTAACTATCACATGAATTTATATCTTAAGTGATGAAGTAGAATCTTGAGAAAAACTAACATTGTTTATCGATTTAATATTCAGACAATAATTGAACAGAACATACAAAAAGTACACCCGAACATACGTATCATCATGTCAAGTAGAAAATTATGTTCACACTTATTATAATTCACACATACCTCAATCTGTATTTGTTCTATCACTGAATGTGCCAGGCGTTTCGCGCAAAATAACTTCCGTTATTCTACTATTTTTATAGTTGTTTTCAACTTCTTTTACGACGCTGACATGAAATAAATATAAATGAACTTTTTGAAACCCGCATCGGAGTAATACAGTTATTGTGACAAAATTTCTGCTAATGCCGGGTGCAGATTCTGCAAATTACGTGAATACGTCAAAATTTGTTGATTGTCTCGATTTTAAATATATTATTAGATAAATTTCAAATGTCGCCACCAGGACAGCGCTCGCGCCGCGCGCAATGTTACTGACATAGCATATAGACAAATGAAAATTCTTGAATCAGTCGACATAATTTGGGATCGAAAGTACAAATCAATTCAAATTTCTTTGTGATTTCTGCCAAAGAGAACGCAACAACCGATTCTATTCATCTTTCAACTGCGGACGATGTGAGCTTGAAGCAATTGCGATTGATAACGTCACCCATACGCTTTGCTAACGGAGTGAGTAGCGTCTTGATGCGGCAGATTTTAGTAATTCGTAGATTATAAACAAAGTTTGACGTATTCGCTGTCACGCTGCAAGCAGGCGACAGTTGATGTAGCTTAGTAAATGATTTGATTGAATAAAGTGCACCAATAAATTATAAGTGGAAAAATACAGGACCCGGTCGTACTTGTTGTGTATACCTGGTTGTCAAAGCACTCAAAATAAAAATTGCGACTTGATTGTTTTACTCGCTTCCAAATCGAGAATCGGAAAAAAATAGCAAAAAGAAATGAGCTATTTCGGTTCGTCGAATGGAGTAGGCATTTAAATATTCAAATTGTTGATGACATCATCATCATCATCAAGGTGCCATGTCTGATGCAGATGTCGGCGGTCGTGAACTTCCACAAGTTACGGTCTTCTGCTGTGCGTACCAGATCTTCGTAACTTGGATTACCCAGTTCATCTTGTAATGTTGATACGATCGATAAGGGTTTTCTTCCTCTCTATCTATTTCCCTGTATTATTCTATTGCATATTGCCCATTCTACACTTTTTTCCCATATAACATGTCCCAAAAATGCTAGTTGCAGTTTTTTTATCTTGCTAACTAACTGCCTATTAGTTCCCTTGTCCAAGATACTACAAGGGTTTTTCTGTAAAACCACAGTTGATGACATACATTGATATAAATAAAATGTAGTAGGTATTATTGGATATTGACAGTTGTTTTCTATAAATGAAACTGAATTTTGTGTGTTCGTCCTTTTGCTCTCCACTTGGTCAGCGTGCCTCTCCCTGGTTGGTCGAGCGGGACTTGCACCCCTTATTTTCAAGATACTGTTAAGTTGAGGAATAATTATTATGAGTTTGTCTTCGGAATGATTCAGTCATTCAACTGGTATATTCTATCACTATAAGACCGTTCAGAAATATTAAATAAATTTGTAACATCGATAGTTCGATGGTTCAATCATTTATAATTCAACATTATTCAGGTATAATCTATTATATTTTCTATATAAATGTTGATTCAATATACCTACTTTATTCATAAACATTCAAGTTATATTATTCATTGAAACTTCTTTCTTTTTTCTTAGAAAGCTTGACTGTTTTTTTCAATTGAAAAAAGATTATTAATGTTGCAGCCCTGGCGGTATTTATCTAGTTGCTTTTGAAGGAAATGACTCCATATCGTCGATGTATCCGTTTTAGAGTAAGTATTTTCTATGTTCACATAGATACAAATTGCTGCCGCGTGCTTGCAATATCCCTGTCTTACAGTTGAAATTGACATTCTAATTATTCGATCTTCAGTAATCTATATGAAAAATTATTTGAAAAACAATAAGAAATTTTAAGAAATCGAGTTTTACAATTCAATTTCTGTTATTATTCAAAATACGATTGGGAAAAATATGAGCTTATATTGTACCTTACCTCCACAACCGGATTGTACGATTTCTGGTTGTCTTTAAACTGTGCGCTCCTAATACAACTCTAAGTGATCTTTTACATACATCACTAATCATTTATTCCTCTGAATAAATTTTTTCATGGTAGTATGTTATTACACAAAACTGCATTTATCAATACGATCATCCTCCAGCGATCGATCATTCGATGCTGCTTCACTTTCCGAGCTACAAGAAATATCAATGTCTTACACGGAATATAGAAACAAAAATCATGAATACTCGACTATATTTGAATGAAATTCTTCGTGAAGCTTATTGTCTGAACGATTGGAGTACATTTTGTGAATAAATCTTGAAAGGATGGGCGTCTAAGCTGAAATTAATCTCTCATGAACTCACATAAACTATATGATACTTGAGCTCATGGGTCTTGCGAACACTTAGTACGTTTTGACACTTTTCAAACCTTTCGCTTGTAAATGGAAAGTTCGAAAGTGCTCCAATCGTTCAGACCATAAGCTTCACAAATAATTTTATTGAAATATAGTCGAGTTGATGTTTTTGGTTTCTATAATTTGTGTAAAACGTTGATATTTTTTGTAGCTCGGAATGTGGAACAGCAGCGAATGATCGATCACTGCAAAATGATCGTATTGATAGATGCAGTTTCGTGTATGAGTAATAAGCTTTGAACAATTTTTCATATAACATTGACTCAAATTAAAAATCTAAGGATAATGTTTTATTTTCTCTTCGCATGTTGATTAAAAAAAAAAATAACACCTGACATAATATTAGGATCGAACTATAATGCGTTTTAAAATGCTTACGATTGATAGTATCTACTCATACTACCGACAAAAACCGATGAGCGAGCGTTGATACGGAGAAAAAGAGAGTGCGTCGCGGCGACCGTAGTCGGCACTTTCGAACGCTTGTAAGAAGTACTTTGCCCCACGATGTAACCGTGAGAAATTATTTTTTTGTTTATCCACTTTATAAGCTTTTAGAAAACGATCGATTTTTCAGTTGTCAGATTTTGCAATCGCACTGAAATTTTTACATAAGAACCATTCTGCCTCGTCGTCCATGTGTAAGAAATTGTTCTTCGTTAATGTTTATCCATAAACAACATACTGTCAAAATTTCATGGCTGGTCATACTTGAATTTGAACCGGAATTCTTATATGTTTATAACAATATTGTGCAAAAACGCCCCTGTGCGCGACTTCCGGCCTGAAGCCAATGTTGCATACTTTTTGCAATTAACTATTCTCACTACATTTCATAAGTCGTCAGATTTCGCATATTCCTGACCGCGGGCTCCCGGAGTTATAGTAATTCATAACCTGCTCCCACAAGGTTGAAATTTCAATAATCTAAGAAGTATATGTGAACAGTCAGGGTATTCTGACGGTTGCAAGTGTCTGCCAGACGAGTATATAATAGTCATGATACTCGATGGAAGTGCAAGCACAAAAGACATAAACGAGTTCAAATGTCAGAAAGAAAGATTACATCTATTGTGCAGAAAGATTTCAACGCTATTTCAACGGAAAATGTTCCAAAAACTTTCGGGAATATTTCAAAACAAATTTAACTGCTACGAAAACTTCATGAATTGATTAAATTCTCAACCAGTTCTTCTCTCCATCAATAAAAGTTTACGAGCGTAATCTGAGACATGAAGAGAGAAATAAAAATAATTATATTACAGACCCCGAACAGATAAGACCAATAGATTTCGCTGAAAGACTGAAAAATATATCATTTGAAGAGATTCAAGTAGAGTTTGCAATTGGACATTGGATGACAGATGGAATGTTGCCATCTCCAATACAGTCATCAATATATATTATAAGCATTGTCCTAATTATGTAGTTGGAAAGAATTCAGTTACTTCGGTTATTATTGATGATTTATCCTGCATATATTATGAAGAGGCAGACACACAAACTTCATATTACATTTATCAAATCAATAAAGACAATTTATATTCATATCATCAGATACTGATGTTTTAATCATAATACTCGGAAATATGGACCGTTTATCTAGTGATATTTGGATGGAATACGATGTACTAGACTTGAACCATCTCTATCATCAAGTTCATCAGGATATCATTCACTGAACGATTGTGGGTACAATCCATCATTTTCCAGAAATGGAGACTAATAAGTTTCAATGATAAATATTTCAAGATGTATCAAAATCTATACTTCACATACCTATTACCTCTGTTCATATTTAATTTCAATAACTGTTCATCATATTTTCAAAATATAATAAATATCATATCATTTCTTTCTGACACTGGAGCTCGTACATATCAATTGTGCTCGCACTCCTATCAAGCATCATGATTCATGACTATTATCAGTTTGAGTGCCAAGTGAGATAAACATGATCTTATACTTTTTTAGGACTTATAGGCCGTATGAGTCGCACGTGGACTCAAATATATTGCTGAAACTTTTTGCTGCATGAGTTCGCCTGAGTCTCATTCACTGCATTGAAATTAATGGTATGATGAAAAGCATGGTCTGGCGGTTCGCCAGACCATGCTTTTCGGTCCGATTGCTAATTTGGCCTGTTGATTATGAGACCTGCGTGGCAATATACAACAAAGTTCTCCGGTACATAGTGTATCAAATAAAAAACGGTATTTTTGCGGAATATTCATCCATTTTTAGATTCATATATTCACAAAAACAACTAGACATATGTTTTTTTAACTATAACTTATATCGAAAATAAAAATGATGAAACATAACTTTCATGGACTGATAAATTATATTTGCATTGCTTGGCACCACAAGAAAAACGTTCTTGTGATAAAAACTATAAATGTCGTTCATCTTTTTCATGGGTATTCATTTATAGCTTAACGCAAAGAGTTACATAACAGGCCTTATTTGCGATTGAGCAATATAAACTTGATGATGTATTGGCTTACCATGGTCTTTAAGGCCAAATTGTACCTTGTGGCCGCATGAGACCAATGTGTCACCATTCCTATTCTTACTTATAACTACAATTTTTTTCTATACATTATTCTAGAACTCATAGCATATGATATAAGAGACAATTTGAAACTAATTTTTGGGAGACATTTTTGCCCAGAGATCCGATGTTTTTGATTACATGATGGCACTCAACGTGTTATATACTCGTTTGGCAGATACTTGCAATCGCCAGAATATGCTGGCTGTTTGCATACACTTTTTAAATTATTTAAAAAAGATGTCTTGAAAATTTCAGCCTTGTTGCAGCAGGTTATGAATTATTATCCCAATGACAGTTTTGCTATCGTCTGGCATATACTTGCAGCTCAAAACGGGTTTCCAGATTTTTTTTCCACACTCAAACGTGAATCAATCACCTATATAAAAATCGTAGCTTTGTGGAAGTAGGATTCAAAAGAATATTCATTGATATTTCCAAAAATTTGAGGGATAATGATGCAACCGCGAGATGCCAACCTGGACGGTACTTTCTCAAAAGACCGATAATAAAACATCATTTAAAAATTTTCTTGTCTTGTGGAAAACAGGTTAGTCGAACGGCTTTTAGATTATAAGTCAAAATAGCTTTTCAGTATTTTGATTTTGAGCGACGGTCTGACACAAAATACTTAGAAATTTTGTTAAAGACTTTTAATTCATCCCACACATTCCAGGGCCACTATATCTAATTGCACACCCTTGGCACTGAAACTTATGAAGGCGATTGAGAAAAGTACCAAGGCGGAAAATCCTCACAGACAGCTTACAGGAGCACTGATATATTTTGCTATGGGCACGTCGCGACATTGCTCATACCATAAGTGTACTCAGTCAGTTCGATAATTGTCATGACAACACACATTGGGCAACAGCCAAAAGATAATTACGATATCTGAAGAAAACTCCAAATCATGGTCTCTCATACTCTAGAGAAGCTAACGACATAGAAGGTTATGTCGACGCGGACTGGAAGGGGGAAACTCTATTAGATGCAGCGGTCTTATGGGCTTCAAGAAAGCATGATCTCCGACTGAGACCGTATATCTTAGTCTCACCGATGCTACAAAAGAAGCTATACATCTAAGTCAATTCTTCAAAGAATTAAATGTTATTTTTCAGCTCCGGTCACTTCGTTCAACAATAATCAAGGTAAAGCTTATCTAGCAAAGAGTCCCGTACATCATGCGCGTTCTAAAAATATTGACATCCGTTGTCATTTCATCAGAGAAGCTTTAGAAAATGGATGTATTAAGATAAAATATCTACCAACCGATCAAATGCCTGCAGATATGTTAACATAAGCATCAAGTCCATCAAAATTTGAGGATTGTTGCAGATCCAATTGGAGTTGGAAAAGTAAAATTTGAGGGAGCGTGTTAAAAATATATACTCCACCTATACTAACGCTGTTGCTATAAAAAGATCATAGACTAAGTTGATGTGTGACATATTTTTTGATATACTCAATAAAATCATCGATATTTGTTCTACTTGTTCGACCTGTGTTTAATTTATAACTTTCACTAACTCTGGCAATATTCAATCACTGAATGCATTTCGTGGAACTCCCATTGCCCTAGAAAAAAAGTTACAATAGTCGTCCATCCATATATAATGCTATTTGAATTGCGAATGCATCAAGGCAGGGTTGAATATTATTATTAAGGGTGATAGGGACTAGCACATAATTGTATCCCTTTGAAGCGATTTTATGAATACTCAGCTATATTTTTGAATACACTGTGAATATCTTACTTTGATATCAAACCTCGTGGATTTGAACCGCACATCTGTGAGCTATAAGGCGAGCGACAGCAAATATTTATTTATGGATTAAAACAGCAAACAGGTATGTTAATATCAAAGAAAGGTGACGTAAGTACCTATTTTCACTAAAACAAATGATGAACTATCCTGATAAAAGAGTATAATCATATCCGTTAAAAATTTGTCAACAATACTTCAAAACAACATTATGAACTACGTAGGAGTTTTGTGCGCATTTTTTGGATAAGCATGATTCATAGCAAATCTAGGTAGATTCATGAACATCGTGCCTATTGAATCTTAGAATATGTACAAATACACTGATCACTTACTCTCTAAAATAGACATGGTACTTATCCTAATTCATAGACAACATGGAGACAGGTCGCAGTCCCTTTGTCCAATATTATATGTTCCGCAAATGGACAGCAGAAGATAGAGGTCGACATCAAAATTATTCGAGAATGCAAAAGAGTTTCGCGATCAAGTATCAAACAACGTAGTTTTGGGAACAATGCCTCAAAAATGTAAAAAGAAAATTTTGACATTTCGAATCAATCAATGTGACTTTGATTGTTGCTATGATACCAATAATCAGTAGGATGCGAAATATTTTATATCCTGGCTGCGGAATATTTCGCGTCCTGTAAACAAAACAATCATTTCGCATGTTTCTAGTTGCCGTGTAAATGTTAACTTTTAATGACAGTTTTTGAGAAAAATTATATATGTGAGGGATACCATGGATCAATCAATATTTTTGATTGTCGGTTCTCTCTTTCATGATAAATGAATTTTTTTCAGGTACAGTAGTCCAGCTATTATTTATTGTTGTAATCAAGACGTTTCGGACGGTAATTCACCCATCATCAGCTACAATAATTTATATGAATTCACTTAACATAAAGTGGGAAAAAAAATTCACATAAAATACAAGGATCACAATTTTATTTTACAAATAGTATCCACAGCTACATCATACCTGATACAGTGGTTATAATTTTACATTCAAATAAAAAAAATATTTTTTCACAAGCCATGTGCGAAAGTACAAGATGTAACATTGCTACAGACAGCTCCGATCACCAAGGTGGATAGCGAGCGGGAGAATGACGAAATTACAGATAAGACGGAAGCACAAGACCTCTAAAGGCCATGCATGTGAACTGAAAAATTCAGCGTAAATTCCAAATTACTTCTACTTTGTACTATCTTGCTAAATATTTCGTGATATTTTAATTGCTACTAGTAATTTAACTTCAATTAAATTCCTGTATAGTAAACTTGAAGACTAAACTGGAGCACTTCAACAGAAAAATTTCATATACAGAGTTGAGTGCAATAATTGTGATAAATGCTACATTAGAGAAACTTGCCAAATGCTGTCTAAGAGATTATACCGGCATAATTATCATTGTAGAATGTTGAACCCAGACCATAGCTTCCTTTCGAGACACCATCAAGAAACTGGTCAAATTTTAACTTTAAAGAGGCACAAATTCTATCAATGGTAAACAACAAAGTTCCCAGACTTTTACACGAGTTTTTGCATATAAATTCAAACCGTCAACAATGTATTAACTGTCAAACTAATGTTAAAGGTAATTTGAAATTTGAGCAAAATTTTTTAGTTCACACGCATGGCCCTTAGAGGTCTTGTGCTTCCATCTTATTTGTAATTTCGTCATTCTCCCGCCATCCACCATGGTGGTCGGAGCTGTCTGTAGCAATGTTGCATCTTGTACTTTCGCACTTGGCTTGTGAGAAAATAATTTTTTCATTTGAATGTAAAATTATAACCACTGTATTGAGAATGATGTAGCTGTGGATACTATTTGTAAGATAAAATTTGGATCCATGTATTTTATTTAATTATTTTTTTCTACTTTATGTTAATTGAATTTACCTATATGAATTATTGTAGCTGATGATGGGTGGATCACCATCCAAAACGTCCTACTCACAAAAATAAATAAAAGATGAACTGCTGTACCTGAAAAAAAATTTCATTCAACATATTTCCTGGGTACTTCAAAATTTATCAATAATCTTTTATGATCTAAAAATGTGTTTATGAGACTCAGCTCGTGGATCCGTCAAAAAGCTTGCGCGGGTCAGTGTCTGACCCGCGGGTCATAGGTTCGCTATCACTGGTATAGACTGTAGACTGCAAATAAAACGATCAGAAAATTAAGGCTGGTAGCAAGTGAGTGCGATACTTAAAATCGAATCTATTCCATAATATATTTTTTTTCAATTCGTCGTTAATTACGGAAATAATGGATCTTCTTCCACAAATTCAGTTATTAATTATCAGTTTTTCATGTTTTTTGAGTTTTTCTCAATAATTCTAATTTATGACAGTAGGCAACTAGTGCAAAATGTAATATATTATTCACGGAAGGGAAATTTCTACTTTTCTTGCGTGACATCATGACCACATTTCATGACGAGTTTGTTATGGTACTTAGAGCCAGTTGCATGAAAATAATCAGCAGGGTGTCACTTAACATTTTTTATTGACGTTTATCTGGAAAAAATGAATCCCGTGAATAATTAACTTGTTTCTCAAATTCAAATGACGAATTGAAATTGTATTTGTCGTAAAATTATACAGGAAAATATTATAACATGTATTTAGATGTCAGAAAAATCAGGTTGGGAGCACGTGATCAAATATTTGACAATGTGATTATAGTTAAGATGAAACATCACCCGGAAGAACTATTTTAGCGCGAAATTTGAATTGATGAATCTTGTAGCAATATGTTTGATAAATACTTCCTTATAATAAAGTAACAAAGTTTTTAGTGGCGTGTATATTAAAAATTAGATCATTTGTCAGAGTTTCATTATGTCTGCAATAAATCCGTATAAAGTTAGTGCTAACGTATAAAATTAGCATGCAAATACTATATCTCAGAGACTTTGATAACAACTTTTCTGGAAAAAATATATATACTAGGCGCTATACTCGCATTTCATATAAGAAATTTCATTGAAATTAAACTTGATAATTTCAAGAAAGAAAATAATTAGTGCTGAGAATATTAATTTCTCAGAGATTATCCAGTTTTTTGGGACAAAATTTGGTAAACTTATAGATGAATGTATTCTGCAGAGTGCTGTGCAAAAATTGTTGATTTTTATTAATTTATATTCCGTTTATAACCCTTTCTGTGCACTTCTAAGAGTATAATATTTATATTGAAAATTGGAGGAAAATCGAAGTCTTGTATTCAAAAATTATATATATTTGAATAATTTATTTTTTTTGACATCGACCACTGGATTTTGGGCTCAAAATTCTCGATATTTTGGGTACTTCTCTGATGTCCATTACACTTTTTCAATTCCCTGCAAGGTTAATTGAGACAAAAGTAATTATATTCCATGGCCAAATATTTCTTGGAGATAATATATTTTTTTGAGAGTCGTGAGATTCCAAGTTTTCGAGAAATTAATTTTGTTTTGTTTAAATCATAGGTTTAGTTATGAAGAAACGTCAAATGAACAAAAAAAAATATATTTATTATATCTAAAAATTATGAGCAATTTTTTACAATATTTTCCAGAGTTTCAGCGGCTGTATATTTCAAAATAATAATTTAGGAAAATATTCTTTAATTTCTTTTCTACTTCTTTGAGTAGTGTGAATGTGCTTTTTACTAGTTGATTTGTTCTGTGGCACTATCTAGTATCCAGATTTTGTATTCCATGACAAGTGTCAAAGATTAATTTTATCATGTATTTATTCATTAGAGAATAAATAGCCTACGGCTGATTTTAGTAACAAAAACCATTTTGAATATCTGCTTCTGGCTGTGTGTGTAGTTTTACTGATCTTGTCACACTAGTAAGAAAAATGGTTCGGATTCCAGGATATTTGAGAAATCTGACTTACAATGTAACAGTAAGTTCATTGGATGAATACATTAAAAATCAATCTTCAATTCTAATTTTGTAAAACTTATCTCTTTTAGATTTCTAAATACTACTTTAGCTGGAAGTGTACAGATGAGAATTTCAAGTTATCAATATCATATTTCTCAAGAAAGCGACAAAATATTTTATTTATGTCCATCAATTATTATTGGGATCTGTCATTCTACAAATAATAATACTTGATCCGAATCTGCATTGCTCCACGGATCGAGATATTCACCTTCAAATAAATTACAAGTATCAATTTCTTAGTGAATACATCAAGGGTAAATACTTTAAAGAAAACATAGACTAACAGCTTCAAATTTTGGTCTAGTCTGTAAGCAAAAACTGCCTGCCGAACCCCTAGTAGAAAACATACCATATGTTCGAAATTTATCTACTAGTGCTACGGAATGGGGTAAGAGTCATGAGCAAGTAGCAATACACAACTATGAAAATGTAATAGGTGTTACAGTTGCACATTTTGGGCTCAAGGTAGCATCGAGCAATTCTTCTTTAAAGAAACAACTGATCATCAGGCAAAAACATTTAATGGTGCTCGCTAAGGCGACATGATAATCAGGAGTCTGTATGTGCCAACAAAGTCGTGAAGATCATTTGCTCTATATAATATTCCATACATAATCCTTGTACTGTATACTTTACGGTTCAATAAAAAAATCATAATTTTCAATTTAAAACTAGTTTTCTATCAAAATTAGATAACCCTTTGCTCTACCTTATCTTTTATGATTCAATAAAAAACTCATTGGCCGGTACCACAAGCTCTGTTTTTGACTATACTGGCAGTGTTATTTTAAGAAGAGTTTATGGCAACATGAATATTTTAAGCTATTTTGATGAGAAATATTTAAATAAATTTTGTGGACATATGAGTTTTCTGTAATTTGTATTTGAAGATTCTTTTCTAAAGTATTTGAGAAAATTATAATTGCGTTAAAACACATCTTGACACAACGCTCTTAGTAGCGCCAAAAACAGAGCTCGTGGTGCCAGCCATAATTTTTTATTTAAAACATGTTACTATCAAAATTAGTTCTTGCGTGAATTTTGGGACATTTTTATATCATAATTTCATAGTCTCATTATGAATAATTTCATTAAAACTTATGTCTTCGGAAAATTATTTTGTATGCGAGCATTAATTTCAGTAAATTTCTTTATAAAATGTTTTTTTTCTGAAATGTCAAATTTTAATTCTTGTGTATCCCGCCATCATCACTGATCTTCCATAAGCCTCACTTAATCCAAAACAAGAAGGGAATTCTGGCGATGGATTCGAGTTTGTATTCGTGGGAAACATGGAATATTCAGAATTCGGGCGATGAACTCATGACGTCATGAGTTAGTAATCCCACGGATTCATGGATACTGCAAGCGAGCTGCTTCCATGTAGCCTATCCCTCTCCAAATGTCATTCTTTCTCACTCTTCTGTCAAGCATTTATTTTCAATGATTTCAAAAAGTTAATTGGAAGAGATTTGACTCATTATGAAGTGTCTATGAAAGCTCTTTTCTGAATAAGTACTAATTACTTCTTCGTAATATTTCCTATTCGGTTATGTCTTTCTTTGCAAACTTTGGTTAGAACAAAAGAAGTGTGAAAAACTTTGAAATTATTTATTACTGATATTCTGTATTATACTGTCAAACATAAAAAGTTCATTGTTATCAAAGAAAACTCAAAACTTGCAACCAAAGCTACTAATGTTGAATTCATAGTAATGACTAGTTAATAACCTAAAAAATTCAAACTTCAACTCTGATATCATGGAATATGATGGAATATTTCGTTCTGGCGAGATGTTGTAGCTGTGACGTATGTATGGAAACATGACGTCATTAGTTGGAAAAAAAATCAAGGATTCATGGATTTGCATCCATCGCCAGAATTCGCCTAAGATTAGACTAGACAGAGATAGCTAGTATTTCCGGTGATGTATGAGCGAGGGCGTAGGGGAATAGTGAATTTTGATGGGTGGGGATGGACTTGAACGTTTGCGGAGTGAAGTGGAGAAATTATTCACGTGATCTGTATCAACTTGGCAATGCAGCAAAAAGCCACGTGCTCGCCACCTTGCTATAGCAGTGCAACGTTGCCGTATTAATTCATTGCGAGTGAAAATCAGAATTTCATTTCAATTTTTCTTTTCAGGATGAATGGATACATACTGTTTTTGAAATATTGACGGGACACTGCAGTATTCATCTTTCTTATGTATAGTTTTTTTTTTGATTCTACGCAAACTTGAACATACTGATATTCATTTATGAGCTCAATCATCTATTTCTCAAAATGAGCAATGTATTTTGTGTCAATTTTCAACAATTTATTATTTCAAAATATGAACGGTGACCTACCCTGAAATTTATCGGTAAAGTTTTTGGGTAGAAAACTAATAATAAATAAATTTTGAGGATTGAAATCAGAAATTTTTGTCACGCTCATACATCCTTAACAACGCTTCATGCAACTGGGCCAATTATCTGTGATTTCGCTGTAACTTGCTATTATCTATAAACAAGGGACTGTATTGATAGAAAAAAATGCGTAGATATTACGTTATTCGCAATGAGAAGTTCAACTTCAATCTAGACACCAACCGTACAGTATTTGATAGTTAGTGTCAATTGTATTGAACAATCAAGAACAATCACAGTATGATGTGGGTCACGGGAAGTAGCTGTTGAAGGAATATAAAGGTGATAAACAGGTTTCAGGTTGGATTGATTTATCTTTAGTAGCAACCTGAGGTGTTATGATCCACATAAGAAATGAAATAAATTGTCAAATAATGGACACTTCCCATGACTTATTGACTATTGACTTCAAGTATATTTTCAAGTGGTAAGAAGTAAATTTCAGGTGGTTTGTCTTGCTCTTCCAGTAGTTTAGAAGCTGTGTTCCTAAACTGGTGCGATTAGGATTCCAGTTATAGTGGATGAAATTTAGGAATTTAAAATGGAATGTATAGCTAATAATATATGTAAAAGTGTTTACTTATTGGAAAATCATTGAAACAGTTCAATTAGTATAATACATATAAGGCTGTAGAATATTTTTGGTTTTCCAAATTAAGTTAATGCATTCATTTATATGAAGATAGTAATAAGGAAAAAATAATAAGTCAAAAAAAAGGAATGGAAAAGAGAACTATCAATAAGACATTTGTTCAAATTGAATATATCAGAGTCTCCAAAGTTCATCGTTACATTACAATAATAATTATAAACAAAATATTACCTTCTATGAACTCTATTGACTAAGTGCGTGACGACAATGCCCTCTATAACTCACATTTTTCCAGGCTTTTCAATAGGTAACATCATTGATATTTGTGAATTTAAATGAAAAAAAAAAATAATTGAGAGCTCAATGAATATTGAAAATTATTGAAGTTGAAAAACTGATGAAGAGAACTACTATTGCTATTGAAGAAGTAGGTATAAGAATATTTTGATGCATTATTTCATATTTGTTGAGGTTAGGTTACCCAAGATGTCAAAATAATGAGAATGAGAAAAGCATAGTAATGAAGATTAATTTGAACATTTTTGAAAGTAGTTTCTCCAACACTGTTTTGGAATTTGCATATTCCATAACCAAAAATTATGTTGGAACGAATGACATTCCAAAAAATCGTTTAGAATGATTCCGCATGCCGTTTAGAATGATTCTGTATGACATTAGAATCATTTCGACGAATCAGAAGCTGTTAGTTTGGCTACTACCATGGTTACTTCCTAACAATTCAAGTATTCATATCTGGATTTACGTTTGACAATTAATAATTTTTTAAGCTTTCTCTGAAATATTGGTAAGTCTCCAAAACCTTGTTAGAGAAATTATAGTCTGCAATATGTTTGGAATGGCGTATTCCATACTCGCGAACCGTAATCCTCGTCTTCGGCTCATATTACAAACTTTTTGCTCGTTCAGAATATAGGCCATTCCAATACTTATTGTAGAATATACTATTATATAACAACTAGAAAAAGTGAGTGAAATAGAGTACTGTATAATGAAATAGTTTATTGAAAGAGCCTGAAATAATGTATATTTTGTCCACTACTCACGCTGCAGTCGATTCAGTTATCTCCACCATGTACTTTGCACTCTGCCAATAGAGAGTATTGGGAAGAACTTAATATTCGTCACAATACAGAAAAAATCTGCATCAATACTTACAGAAGATTCTAATATTATTGTGATCAAGGAATATTCACTAGCTAAAAAATTATATCATGTATAAACAATGCAGGTTTTGAACAGCATATTAAATGTTATCCCAGTAACAAGTGTGATATGCACTACGATGTCTTGTTACAGCCTGTTTCCAATAATCAGTTCCTAATTCGATTAAGTATTGATATTTATTGTAAAGCTAGAGTCACATACAGCTACTTTTATTGCGTAGTATTTTAATTGCTGCTACAAAAGTAGCAGGTCGGGTTCACATATAGACACAAAGTAGCGTGCAGCTAGCTGTTTTCTATGCTACAGCCAGCTACAAAAGTTGCGAATCTATAAAAAAGTTGCAGAGCTGTTCACACCGCACAGCTGCATTTACTGCAGGTTCAGTGCTTCAATGCAGCGCACGCTGCAATTAATTTTCTGCGTTGATCTGTATTGCTAGTTCTGTGTGGAATAAATTTATCAGTTATATTTTCTTCATATCAGCTTCTATAGCTGCTGTATTGATTATTAGAGCAAAGAGAAGACAACTGCAAAAACCGCTGCCTGGTCGAAAAACCCTGGTACCTTATGTCGTAATTGCGGATGACGTTTGAATCATACATGGTCAAGCCATATTCATTGAAAATTTAAAGTACAATGCCTGAATGTATTTTCAATTATCGTTCATCTCGTGCATGGCAAAAATCGAAAATGTATTTGGAATCGCTTCTGCTCGTTTTCGACTGTTTGGGAGTTAAAAGAATCGTTTGTGGTATATGTGTTTTATACAATTTTTGGATGTTCTTTTGAATGTTGAGCGCGAAGAGTATGCAGTTTTTTTTTTTAAATTTCATTAACTGGAATATCTACTCCACATGCGATTTCGATAAAAGCAGTTCGTCGTTTAGTTTGATTATGAAAATCTTCGTGTTCAACAAATTCAAAGACAATTTCTTTCTTCCACCTCTTAAATTAATTTCAAAGTCTCTTCACGTTTCCATTTATACGGTGGCATTGTCAGGAATAATTATCAACTTGCATACTTTTCTTTTGAAATTCAAATACTTATATAACTTCACTTTGTGTACTAAACTGCACTTATAGTCGCAGCAAAAGTTTCACCCAAACAAATATTTTTTACTGCGGCTGCAAATCTGAAATATACCGTTCATACATCGCAACTTTCAAAACTGCGCGCATCATTAAAATGTTGCATGCAACTATACTGCGATCGCTACTTTTCAGGTTGCAGTAGAGTTCACACGCTATGCAACTTTAGTTGCGAAGTTTTTAGATTGGTATTGCAGTAAAAGTAGCTGTGTGTGACTCTAGCTTAACACTGAAGTACAAAATAAAAGAGTTATAACAAGTAATATGAATTATAGGAGTAATTGTTCAAATAAATAATGAATAAATTTCTAATTAACAAGAGATAGCAAAGATTGATTGGAATAAAGTTGCAAGATATAAAGTTGAGAATCTAATATCAAGACTTGAATCAAATTATCATAAGAAAATATTCACAATAAACATGAAAATAATAAAAAATATATGTGAATGACTGAAAATAATATCGAATAAATTTTACGATTTAAATGTTGACAGTAAGAAAATATAATTGATCAAGTACCACAGTGCAATAATTTGTTTTCTGAAATGAGTAACACTAATGGATCTATCAATTCAGATACTTTTAAATTATGGGCTATAGAATTGTGAGGGCAGTAATTTTTCTAATGTCTCATAAAACCAGTCTGGACGAAATGACCATACTTTTGTATAAACTAGCAATTAACATGTAACTTATTTATCCCTGGAATATCATTAAATACCAGATGCATTGAAAGTTTCAACTGTAGTATCAGTTAGGAAAATAAATAATGCAAAGTTGCCAGACAACAACAGACCAATATAAAAGTTGTCGGCTTTCTCAAAAATATTAGAGAAAACAGTTTATTTGCAAATAATGAATTACCTACATAATCAGACATACTCTGTAAATTTCGATCAGGACTTGGAACAATAACTATAAGACTGCGTTTTAATATGTGCTACATGATTGGAAATAGAATGATAAGAATATTTTGATTACTATTGTGATATTTCAGAAGAATAGGAATATTTTAATAAATAAATCAAGATAAAACAATATGAGTGATACTGTCCTTTTGTGGCTACAATAGTACTTATCAGATTGTTGGAAAAAATTAAGATGTTTTACTGGGGCCACATTTACGTCTAATGTCATTAATTGAGGCGTTATTCAATAATGAACACATTGTCAATGACAATATCAATTGTCACATAACGCTTTACTTAACGGCATTAGACATAAGTGTAGCCCCTGCATTTAGTGAACTGTAATGCGGAAAACAAAAAGATTATGGCTTGTCGCAAGGAAGCATATTGGTAGCGTTGTTATTCATACTGTATATGAATGATTTAAGAAATAGCTTACAGCACTGTGAATATGATTTTTTTTGCTAACGACACAATGTTGTAATCTCAGATAGTAGTATTTCAGAATGTTAACAGAACTTTGAAGAAGATCTCATAGATCTGAATATTTGTGAGCATGAAAATAAGATGAAGTTGAATATTAACAAAACTAAAGCTATGATATTAGGGCCTGAAATTGCTGTACCACTTCAGAATTTCAACACAAAAATAAATAATGAACACATAGATATATATATATATATACTTTGAACCCATTCAATCTATCTAGAATTGTTTTTATCACTGTATATCTGTCAAGTCCCAGTATAATACGCATTGCTTCATTGTCAATACTTGAATTTTTCTATTAGTTGAATAAGCTGAAAGAAAGAAGAAATAAAATGCAATAAAATGATAGTCTTACATATAGCTCTTCGATTTCAACTGGCAATAATCACTACATCTATTGAGGAAACCGAATTATTCAAAATTCTCTCCACAACCCATATTTAAATACTCATTAAATTTCAATTCTGTATCTATCAGAATACCCAAATATATATATATATATATATATTTATATATATATACATATATATATATATATATATATATATATATATATATATATATATATATATATATATATATATATATATATATATATATATATATATATGTTTCTTATATTAAATACGGTTTACTTCAAGAGTAAATAAAATTTACTCTGTTAAATGACGACTTTTTGGCAGCAACGATTCTGTTGTCATAAAGAAATTCAAAACGATTAGAATTTGTTAAGTAGAATAAATTTATTTGGGAGTAAACTTACTTGGTCTTCTATAAAACCGGCCATAATTAAACTAATTTACTCTAGACCTTATGAGTTTAGACTCCTTTTTTTGCAATTTCCCGATCCACCTTAATTTGCATGGCGCCCTCTTTCAGATTTATTCACAGGAGTGACTTAATTTGAAAGTGTCAAGAAAACGAGGTCAAACATACCCACCACCTTTAAACTGTTACGACTGAACTACCGAACATGCCGTTTTGTGATCTGGTATGTGTTTACACCCATTTTTAGGTCACAGCAGTTGGTGCATAGTACCATCGAAATTGTCTTCAAAAGAATTATAAGCCTTCGAGAGGCCAAAAAAGGGGTCGTCCTCGATGTAGAAATGTAGATGACGTTATGGAACTTATATTCACTAGCCTGGAAAACGATACTGATGAATGCCAGTTCTCACTCCAACAGCTGCTGGAGGAGGTTGATTAACGCTCTCGACCGGACACAATAGCTATTTAAGTAATTAGTATATAATATAGAACTTTATTGGACGAGCCGCTGGTTATGGACGAGCGAGCAGTGCGAGCGAGTCTAATAAGGAAGGCGAGTCTATAAAGTATGTTTATGTACGAATTACATACAAAGCTTTATTTTCGACTGCTCTAAAGACGCAGGATATCTTCTGAAAATATTTCTTGATTTCCCTATTCAAAAATTCGGTAAGTATAACTTGGTGTGCTTTGCTAGTGTTGCTATTGTTACAATTGTTTCTGATGTTTGTTTGCAGACGTCAAAAATATTAAATACAATTTAATAGAAGAAATTAATACTTTAGAAAGTGTAGAAGAGAATAAATACGATAGAAAAGAATGAATGGATACTTCAGAAAGAGTAGAGAAGAGTGAATACGATAGAAAAGAATGAATGAATACTTCAGAAAGAGTAGAACTGTGTGCAGCAAGTGCCAAAGAATCATAAATATTGAGAGAAAAATGTTTTTGTAACAAGAAGAATTCATCTTCTGGTCTGAATATTCGCGACAATATCAATTGTGTTATAAGTATTCATTACAATAATATATGATATGTTGATTTAATTGTTTGAATTCATTTCATGCCTATAAAAAAATATATTTTTGTGATATTTTTTTGACAGTGACAGTTCCGTCCAATTTATAGAGTAAAAGTGGCACATTATGGGCACTAAATGCAGCCATGAACTACATGATTATGATGCAGTCGAACATAAAAGCTATTAGGATCCGTCTAATGAAGAAATACGGAGATGACACTGTCATTTCAGATTCACTTAAAGAGTGTATCATCTACTTCAAAAGCACAGTTCAAGAAGTTCTGATCAATAACTGGTACCTCAACGAAAAAAAGCAAGATCCACAACAAGACCGGATCTGAATTGTCGCAACTGCTGGAAAAATCATTTTGGAAGATATACGCTCCTAAGTTTTCAATCAAAATGATTATCCTCCTATAGACAACTTTTTGAGTGGTTCACATCTTGTTATTCCTGAAACTCTGCTCCTTCTTCTTCACACCATCATTCTTACTAACAAAAGAGGATCATCATATTCATGAAATAAGAAATGTCTTGCTCTGACTCACGTCATGATGGTAGCAGTTCGCCCGAGATCGTTTGTATCTTTGATTATGATAGCAGTGGCCATATAAGTCTACAAAAAGTTCGGCTCTAAACATCTTCTCAATCTCCCCTTTCATGCCATGGGAGGAATAATGGCAGTGACCCCACGAGAAGCTGTCATCAATCAAATAGAAGTTGCTTGCTTGAAAGTTAGTGCAGCATCCGAGTTAATCAGTCAAGCTGAAAGTGCTCCCATATTATAGGCCGGCTAATGCAGGGTTGAAAAACGTTACAGTGGGTAACATTGACATCAACATTTCCCAAGCTGTTGTACCATGTGCTTCTGAAATTGCCTGGTTTCATGGCAAGAACTCCAAGTATTCATCAACAGTACCAGGATGGAATGGTTTTACGCAACAGAGAACATATGATGAACAATTGTTCACGAATAGTGTGCCTACCATTCATCAATGCACCTCCAAGCGATCCCCACACAGTATATACTTCCATTCTAGCTGACATTGAGGAATGTGAATTACTGAAACAGAAGACGGGCATAGTCACTTTTGACCAACCACTATTTCGGAAGGCTCGTGATGTGATATCTGACAACTCACTTTCAGAACGTTGTTGTTGGGCTAGAAGGATTCCATCTTCTGATGTCGTTTATAGGTGGCATGGGTACGATTATGGCTGCAAGTGGATTAGAAGAACTGCTGCGTACAATTTACGCAGGAAATGGTGTTGACAATATACTATCTGGTTATGCGTACTTCCGGGCTGTTCGAGGACATATGCTTGTTCACGCTTCTTTGGCTGAACTTATAATTGAACGTCTCAAGCTAACAGGAGAAGATTTATCTCCACTTGATCTAGAGATCAATTCTCCTGATAGATCTATTATTTGGAGAGCAGATGAGAATGTAAGGTTACAAACAGTGACTGAAATTTTTTCTGAAATGCTGTCTTCAATTGAACAGTTGGGACCAACTGCTGCACTATGGGTTCAGTACTTCCATATGTCATTGAGATTTTATTGAATCTGAACGAATGGGTGATTGGAGTCTTCACCTTGACTCTGTCAAAGAAATGATACTCCACTTCCAAGCAGCAGGTCATTTCAATTATGCAAAAAGTTCACATCTGTGCTACCAGGACATCATAAGCCTACAGGACCAAATGGATTCTCAGGAATTTGAAAAGTTCACAAGTTAGGGCTACTTCACAATTCGTCGAACTGACAAATTCTGGTCTGGAATTTGGTCTGACATGACCATAGAGCAGGTCCTGATGAGAGCTATGAAGAGTTATGCAGGACTGACTCGTGGACGTGGCGCAGCTGACAGCGTGCTGTCTAGATGGACTTTAGGTATGCTGTGCATCCAAAACATCTGTGATCAATTAGAGATTTTCGCTGAAGTCCAATCAGGTTTTTCAGAACAACATATAGATATGAGAGCTTCGCGTGTGACAAGGGATAATCTTGACATTCAGAAGTTACGTAGCTGGTTCGCTAAACATCCACCGTTTCTCAAGGTTAAAGAGATTGAGTCTTTGAGTACAGGCACAATTGGTGATAAATAAGTAAATTGTCACTGTGCTCAAGAAATTGGAATCAGCTGCTTAAAGAAAATAGTAGGACTCAATTTTGAGGATCGGGAGCTGAAGCAGAAAGATTAAGTAATAACTCTCGCATCGGTTTCTTGTTCACTGAAAATAGCTGACAAGGAAGTCACAGTGGATCCACTAACTCTTCTCCAGAGAGTTTGTATTGCCAAGAAGTCAGATGATGAATATTTATATTGACTACATGAAAAAAAAAAACTCTGGGAGCAATGTTGTCTTTGATGGATATCCAAGCGAAATCAACCATCTAAGTACTAAAGCAATTGAACAATCACTTAAAGCCCTATTTCATTCATCCAACAAATTTTCCATTCTCGAAAACAAGTTCTATAACAATGTCTCAAGAATAATTTTCGGCCAATGATTCTAACAAGAAAACGTTGATCTCCATGCTAATGGATGAAATGGCTGCTTCAGGGGTCGAAGTCCAACAGGCCAAAGAAGATGCCGATAGGATGATTATCAGCACAGCAATATCAGAGGCTGCTGACTACGACACCATTGTCATCACAGGTGAATGCATATACCAATATTCAATTTTTTCTTGATAGTATTATCGTTATTAATCATGATCAATGAATATTTTCAGAAGATAACATGGACCTGCTTGTGATACTAACTGTATTAGCCTCTGCATACAGCAACAACTTTTTTCAAAAAAGTGGTAGAGGCAATGCACCCAGCGTTATGTACACAGTAGACTCCTGCCTCTATAGCCCCAGAGATATTTTGTTCATACATGCTATCAGTGGGTGCGATACAACACCAGCATTATTTGGCCACGGCAAAAAAAAAATTGGTAGTTTAATTACCAAAATTCCATCCCTTCGAGAGGTAGTAGCTACGTTTAACATGCCTAATGCCACCAAGAAAGAAATCGCTGAAGCAGGAGAGAAGTTTTGAGTGGTATTGTATGGAGGAAATATGGCCACAGATACTCTTGATGAACTGAGATTTCAACAATTCACGAAATCTGTGGTCAGGCCAAGATTTCAGCTATACCAACAGCCACCAACTTGTGACGCTGCAACCTATCATTATTTTAGAACGTATCTACGAGGATGTTATGTTGTTAAATCGTTTACAACGTTTGATTTTTGTATATTTTTTTTGTCTCTTCCAGGTACAAACATATCTGGGAAACGAGAAGTTGCCATTGACTTGGGGATGGTCAATCACAAAACGAGGACCAGACCAAATAACTACTACAGAGAACAAAGTTTCTTCCTCCCCCTGAAAATCGCCTCGCAGAATTTCGGTCGGAAAACATGGATATAATACTACTGGGTGATCATAAACAACATACCCAAATTTCATTAGGCTCGCATTTTTTCCGACCCCAAAGTACATGTCGACTGGACCACTGAATCTTAATGGCGCAGGTTTCATCAATAATTACTGTTCGTAATTCTCCAGATTCATCCAGAATATAATATAGATAATCTGTGAATTTACTTGATTTCTTAGCTAGATTAGAAAATTTGATAAGTCGACTTATTGATGAAAATTGATTGAAGTGTTTACCACTTGTGTTACCATGGATAGGGTCAACACAAATATGATTGAAACGTTATTTGTAATTGAATTTCAACATTAACACACGGACAAACTCTGCAACGTGTCACTTTTATCGTTAGAATCTACATATATATTTGACGTATCGAAGGGATTAGCAGATATTTGGTATAAGAATGGCCGCCAATTTGCTATACTTTATTTTATGTAGTGATCTCATATAAATATGAGTTTCATATTCGAAGATATACTAATTTTTTGGATCATAATGACCCATCATTCATTAGGACTATCCTTCAAATAAGTAGAATAACAAAAAAATACAGATATAATAATATTTCTCGAAAGAAAAATTTTGCGACCTTTCTATGAATGAAGTTTTAATATAAGGCTTGATGGTAGAATCTACAGCTCAGTTGAACTGAGTTTATTTCCAATAGTTACAATTATCTCAGCAATTGTAACCTCGATGAATAAGTTCGGTTCAACTGAACTGTGGGAAAGCTTAGGTTGAAATTGATGTTCAAGCATGATACATGAAGATCTGATTCTGCCGCAGAGAAGGTCTTCCACTGATTGGTATAAATAACTGGATAAGGCATTCCAGTTAAATAACACAAAAGCCGGTGTAGCAGACAAAATGATGTAATTTACCGAACAGCTTGGCGTCTTTTCAAAATTATCATCATACATACAGTAACTTCTTTGAAACTATAAGTGGAAAGATTATTTCTATTTCAAACATGATGCAAAATATTTACACATTATTATGCCTGACGGTGCAGCAGTTGTATGGTCTCTTTCCTCACAATAGCGATCGCTTCAATTGGATTCACATGACTGACTCTAATTCTATGCTCTATTCAGTTATTAGATCAGTGGATCTTTCAAATTCGATGTTATCAATATAACGATAAGTAATTGAATATTTTATTTATAAATTTATAGATGGTTCTATATGTATGCTTCTTTTGATGATTTAGTTATTCCTCTCATTGGTACATGTGAAGTGCATGATTTTAAAACGAACAAAAATGATTGCCTAATGATGCAAAGCAGAGCCCGACAATTATAGAATATTTGAATGAGCATTTCTTGAACGGGTGGAGTAAAATAATGTTTCGTCCAACAAGTGAGTAAATTTTTCCCAACTGAAACAATCAAGTTTTTATTTCCAACAATTCATCAGATTATGTTTCACGGATTTTTTCAAAGGTCACTTCACAGTGTTCTATATTCCTTCAAAACTGTCACTTCGACTGCATTATGGTAGATGACTCTGCTACAACCACATTTTTATTGCTTCGCGGTTAGCAAATCCGATTATCTGAGACTTGCAAGACCGTATTGAAGAGGCCCAATGAAGACGAAACACGTATTGGCTGTAGAAGCCGACTCCCAAATTTGTAATTTTGTGAAACAGCCAGGTTCTGATTTTGACCATTCATGAAACAGAATGGCTTGATAATTTCAATTGTATCACATTGGAAAAAATTGAGGTAAATAACAGAAGCTATATGAACATAGCTCACCGAAATTAAGACTATATACGTTAGGATATATGCTAATATAGTAGTGCTGAGGAATACAAGAAGCTTTGGAAGTAACCGTTTTATTCATATTTCATTTGGCAATGAAGAAGTTAAATTAGTTGAGAGATCGAAGATCACAAGTCAACTGAATGACTGAATGACTGAAGAGATGTTTCTCGATTGTTGATGTTTAATTAGATAGTCTAACAGTAGAGACAATTCAACGTCTGACTTTCTTCTAGATTTCAGAATTTTATAAAGTATTTAGAGTTCTACCTTCATTTTGTAAGTGATGAATTCTAAAACTATCGCGCTGAGAAATGTGATCTGTTTCAATAATGTTATGCAACACTAGACTGAGTATATGTTATACCTCCCAGTTTGCCTATAAAGCAGCTCTATATGAGCAAGTAATCTTATAAACTTCTGAATTATCCAAGCGATCGGTAGTATCAACTCTCTTACAAAAACTTTCTTTGAGCTAGACGTAGGTTTTGATATGGCTGTTGAATCATTATTTAAGACTATTCGACAGGCTTTTCCTTATTATATGGTTTATTTTTCCAAGAGAAGGTAAACTAATAGTAGATTGTTTAATAAGTAAAGAAAAGAGGTAGTTTTCTAGTGAGTGTATAAGATTAATGTACGAGCGTAGCGAACCCAAATAATTATACACGAACTTGAAGAACTACTTTTCTTCACGTGTTGAACATGCTATTTTTTCGTGTACTTAAGAATAAGTATACAAAAATAACATGAAAATTTAGAATTTGACATTACATAAATGTTTTTATCAAAGAAGCTATGTCAGATTTGTTTTTTTAATTTTTATTGTTGACATGGTCATGGTAACAAAACATCATGACGACAAGTGAATAAACAATTTTCGAAATGGATCAAGAAGAGTTTCCTGATTTTTTAAAAGCTGTGTCAGAAGCAACCTCAAATTTACTCCCGACAAAATCAAAAGAGAAATACGAAAAATGTTACGAATTATTCTGCCAGTGGAGAATAATAATGAAAGTTAAAGGAATTAATGAAGATATTTTAATAGCTTACTTTTTTGAGAAGGTTAGTTTTATAGTCTAGTTTGTTAGTATTTTTATTATTATTTTCATATTTTTATAGGCTAAGACTTTTAAATCCTCAACATTGTGGTCAGTGTGTATTCTATGTTGAAAAGCACGTTGCAAATTAATGAAAATGTGGACATTTCTGTATATAGAAAGTTGATTGCATATATAAAACGTCAAAATGAAGGGTATATGGCAAAGAAATCTAGAGTTTTGACGATGGATCATGTTATAATGTTCTTGTCAAAAGCTCCTGATGATTTATTTCTGTTCATGAAAGTTGTATTAATTTTCGCTCTTCATGGTGCATGTCAAGGTGATGAACTACGTATGTTACAAGTTGACAACATTGAAGATAACGGATCTGTTTTGGTTGTCACATTGCATGATACAAAAAAAAAGAAAAAACGTGTCTTCACAATCTTATCAGATGTGGGAGGTGTCAATGGAATTGCGTTATATTGAACGTATTTGAGTTTACGACCAAAAAGTATTGGTCATCGTAGGTTCTTCGTATGTTACCGAAAAGGCAAATGTACTGTGCAGCCAGTAGAAATTAATACTTTCTACAGTATACCAAGAAAAATTGCAGAGTATTTACAACTTTCAAATGCCGGTAGTTACACCGGACATTGTTTCCGAAGGACTTCAGCGACATTACTTGCAGAGAGTGGGGCTGACATCCAAATGTTGAAAAGGCATGGAACATGGCGTTCGAGCACCGTTACCGAGGGATACGTTGAGGAGAGTATCGAAAATAAAATAAATACGACAAGACGAATTTTTAATGGCCAGCATAACGTTGGTAAGCAACCTTCATCTATTGGAACTTCTTGTGTCTCATCAACAGTAGCATCAAGCGAATAAGCCAGCACTTCTTTGTCAGTTTCGGATTTCCAGTCGATGGCATCTTCTTCTGGCACAACATTTAATAATTTACACAATTGTTCATTTGTAATTAATGTTAATAGGTGTAATGATAATGAATAAATTTGTTTGTATTGTTTGTTGCTATGAAGAAAAGTGTTTCTATGCAGAAAAGTGTTGTTAAGTGGAGAAGTGTTACTAACGAGAAAAGTAGCACTTTTCTTTATTATTTTTTATCCAGTACACAAAAAAATATTTTTCATTGAGATTTTTCGAATTATCTGATTAGTTTTCAGTTTTGATTTTACCACTTATCAGTTTGGTACAAAATTATTATTTTTTGCTTTTTGTTCTCAATATTGATTGTTCATTCAATTTATATTGAGTTTGAAGGACTTGATCTAGTTTTACAGAAGATATTATTAGAATAGATCAGCGCGATGATCAGGTAACACTTCACTTACAAGACAAAGGTAGAATTCTGAATACTCTGGCAAATTTTAAAATCAAAAAACATCCTGGAACTAGTCAAGTTATTTCTCTTGAAGAATAGTTAGTAAAGTTGTTCTCACTGTTAAAAATTTCAATTAAACGTGAACAATTGAGATTTTGACAGTTTATTTTTCGGCCGACTAGTTTGACGTGAAACCTTCGCTCTCTCAGTTCATTTTTGCTGCTATTAATCCATATACTGAACGAATTTAGTTTTGAAGTTCTTATTCAATTATACTTATGCCCGGTTTTATAAAGGGCAGAGTAATTTACTTCCTGAGTAAATGAAATTTACTCTGTTAAATGACAGTCGATTTTTTGACTGCAATGACTCTGTTGTCATAAAGAAATTCAAAACGATTAGAATTTGTCAAGAAGAATAAATTTATTTTGAGATAATTCCACTCCAATATGAAGTAAGCCATATATAAAAACAATCTTATCGTTTTGACAGCTCACTATATTTATGTCATTTGCATAGTTTGTCTATGCTTGAACTGCAAAAAAAAAAAACAGAATTTGAAATATTTTCGAAGAAAATATAAAAGAAAATATTAAGTGAAGTGTGTCTATGAATACAAAAAACAATAAATCATGTATCTGGAGACAATTCATCGTATTTTGTGAAAACCAGAATTATGTATTAGAAAAAGATACAACGGTATGTCAAATTTCAAATATTTTGCTAGATTGGACTTAAAATATGCGAAGAATTGATGGAGAAAATTATAAAGAATATGTAGTGGAATATGTCAAATGAAACGATGTATGATAATTGTACTCTCAATAATTGCACATTTAAATAAACTTTTTCATAAATAAAATGTCGTTTAATTATCTCGCCGAATTACACTCTAGCATTTTATTTTTCTTGGGATGAATTCCAGTTTGACAACTCAACCTTGTAACATGACAGCAATTTGATTCGAAAACTGTTCAAACTGTTTGAACAGTTTTCTTGTCAAATTGCTAGGTAACAAGGCTTCGTGAAAACAGAAATTTATCCAGCAAAATAAAAAGCTCTTGTGTAATTACTGTTGAGTAAATTCACTTGGTCTTCTATAAAACCGGCTATTAGTTTTATATTTTGCCGAAATCGGTTAATCTTTTTGATGTCAGATGAAACGTGAAGAACAGAACTACTCCTGTCGTTTTTGTGTACTTTCACACTTCTAACTTATTATATATTAATTTTGACAAAAGAACATAACATCAATAGCAATAATCCGAAATAATTCAGGATATATCTATTGTATTTGAAATCCAAGAATTCTTGGTCACACACTGATTTATTCTCTTTGTGCGGAAACAAGCTGAAGTTTTGTTGAAATGAACATTCTGCAATCCACTTTATTTTTTGAGAAAAATCAAAAACTGATGTATTAATCGATTGGTTCATAAGAATAATACTTATTTTCTTATAGTGACATATTTTTAGCTGCTCTCTTATCAAATGCACACGTTATATATCGGTCTCAGATGAATTAAATGCGAAATGAATCAGTACCAATATAGCAGTGAATGAGAAACGAGGAATAAATCAGTTGAACTATTCAAGACATGTGAAACAGATATCAAATGGGAGGCTCCTAAAAGTCATATATTTAGAAAAACCAGCGGATGGCTCGGTTTATTGATATGATTGGTTGGTTTATTGCTTGTAGGATTATTTCAAGACGTGAAATTGAGCAAGCTTGTATGTGTCGAATAATGAATGCAGATGTGTTTGAAAAAATTGTTTGAATAGAGATATCCAACGTAGGTTGATGCTGATTGAATATTGAAATAGCGCTCATGCCAGTCTCATTCGAGGAGGTAGTGTGATTTTATTGTATGTTCATAGAATTGAATCATGAAATTTGACTCAAGATGGAAAAAATAGCTTCTAGAATACGTTCTTTACTAACCTAGCCAGCTGAGAGCCTCAGTCGTTTCTAACTTATGTCGAAAAGCATCAACTTGTGTGCGTAGCTCTTGCACTGCTGGTGGAAGAACCTCATGGTCTACTCTTAGTTGCCTCTCAAGTTCGGCCACCCTTTGTTCAAGAGCAAGAATATCAGGCACAGCACCTGCATCATGAGTATGGGCAGCCACTACCTGGAGTGTATAGGCAGTAGCCGGTGAGTTCGCAGGCAAAGTCGCCGAAATATTCATCAGAGCACCTGAGCAGTTGTAAAGTTTTAGAGTGTCGCGAGGACTTGCTTCGGCTGCTGACCGGAATAAGTCTGAAAAATTCAAAGAAAATTAATATGCATCGTTGAATACACAAATATAATCTAACTTATAACAAAACTCAAAATATAGTGGAATATTTTTGAAATTCGAATCGGATGGTATTATGACCAGAAAAAAGAATTAGAGCGCATTGTGTAAATACGTTATAGCATCAAAAATATGAGCTAAACGTGTGCAGTTCGATTATCGTAGCTTCAAAGATACATTTCTATAATGGGCTAATAGGGAATCCTCGAGAAAATCATGTTTCGGAAGTGGAAAATGATGACATAATAGACAATGATTTCGAAGAAAATCTAATGAATCTTCTAAATCGAGTACTGATGACATCGATGATTGCATTAATGAAAAAAATATTAGTAGTAGTAATAACTAGCTACTGACCGCGGTTTCACCCGCATATAGATGTACTTTTGGAATCGATGTAAACTATGTATAGTAATCTATCGCAGCACCCGATAAAACAATGTGCTTCAGATATTTTGGATTCTATCAAAATTTTAAGTTAATCAATGCTGTTGATTTCTCAAAAATGCAATAATTGACAACAGCACCTAGGCAAACCGTGAACTCTTGGAGTTAACGAGAGTGAAATATGTATTGACTGCAGCACCAGAGCAAGCTATGGTCTTTGCCTGCGGTAGTCCTATGCTATGTAAATTTTTTGTTGAACTATTATACTTAAGGTTAACCGATCCAATTGACTTTCTCATACAAATATAGGGATGCTTGCGGAGAATATGACTCTCCACGCAAATTTTTCGGATTACTCTACTTGGTGATGAAATCTTAGAAAATTTCTAATTAGTAATCATAGGAATGCAGAGTCAAAATTTCAGCCCATTAAGTCCAGCGGTTCGATGTGTGTGTTGTCTGTTAGAAAATGAATCTAGAACTGCAAAAAGATAGGAAAAAACCTATTAAAATATTAATTGAAAGAAATATTTACACTGCAGCGTGAATTGTACTTTGATTGTACTATATAGTGAGCTTTCACGCATATGCCAACCACAACTATTTAAAGTTTCTACTCAATCGTATGAACGATGTGCAAGCAAACAATTATCTGATACGACTGGCTTGTCATCTACTGCATAATTATTGTAACAACGAAAACTCTCACGTAACAGGCAATAAGCACTGTACATAATTCCAATTTAAACGGATGTATGATACGCGAACAAACAAATGCGACTCGTATGACCAATTGAATGTTGATGGTTCTATGTTGGAGGTCTTCACGTAAGTGCTAAAAAACAAATTTGCAAGGTTACAACATAATTGTTGGAGGCGTTTCGGAGATAAGATTGGTCAAACAAAGGGACAGACTGTCAGATAGATGCAAATTGAGGATTGGAAGCACCTTTTTTCTTGGAAGTTATTGTCGATACCAAAAGATTGTTCATATAAATTTTTTTGTACTTTTGATAAGCTAACTAAATCTGTGTGAATTTGGTGAAAAAAAATAATTCTCGTAGATATTGCCATATTTGTACTTTCTTTAAATGGAATTTCCTGTATATTATTGCACTAATGAATAGAAAATTATTCTTGCTTTGAAAAAGTTCAAGGGTTCTTAACTGCTAAACTTGATAGTTTTTGAGATATTAACGAAAATATCTTAATGTTGCTTCACAAAATCAAGTGTGCGTTTAGAACTAAATTTTTTGACAGTTGAGTTATTTTGTGTTGTATTTGCGTTGAGAAAAATTGTGTTGTATACACATCATTGATATTTCTGTGTCAATAATATTACTGTTGAGTACGCGGGGAGTTACACAACGTTTATATTTTTTGAAATTAAATATTTTTGCGCGCTCAGACATTTGCACATCATCAAGAAGGAAATGCATAGTTCAATTACTATTAAAAACAATGTACGAAATGAACAATTTTATCATCATAGTAGAACATGAAGAAGTACGGAATAGATGTTATCGAACTACACAAAATGTTCAAAATCTCCACCGTTCTCTCGGACACATGAATAAAGTCTTTTCAATAAATTTTGTTTCATATTAACTGTATTCAATTCAACAACAGCTTGTCTCATTCGGTTTTTCAGTTCATCAAGTGTAGCAACGGACATTACATAAATATTGTTTTTTATAGCTCCCCATAGAAAAAAATCTAAAGGCGATAGATCCGGAGATCTTGCGGGCCACGATGTAGGGCCTCTGTTGCCAATCCAAGAATTTGGAAATTGTTGATTCAAATACGCAGTTACATCCAATGAATTATGCGGAGGTGCACCATCTTGCTCGAATATCATTCTGCGTCTAACTGCCAATGTTATTTCATCCAGATAATCTTGAAATTCATTTTGCAGAAAATTTAAGTATCTCTGTGATGTCAAAATGCCCTCATAAAAATATGGACCCAAAATAGTGTTGTTTATCATACCGCACCATACGTTAATTGAAAAGCGTATTTAAAAATTTGAAATAAATGTTTGACGTGGATTCGTTTCTACTGATTGCCAATAGTGTGAATTATGTCTATTTAGTACTCCATTGTTAGAGAAATTTGTTTAATCTGACCATAAAATTGTATCTAAAAAATTAGGCTCTGCAATATTTTCCAGTATTAAGTAATTACAAAATTGTAATCTTCTCACATCATCGCCAGGATGAAGATTGAGAATTTTGTAGATTTTAGGGCTTTGTACTTATGCTTTTTCAGAATCTTAAGAATCTTTGTATGTGTGGTATTTATTTCCAATGCAGTTTCTCTTATTGATTTTTTAGGGTATACATTGAAATATGCCAATACATACAATTTTGTAATTTCTTGAAACTGATCCAGTCTTACGCAGCTTCCTCTCTAATTTGAATAAATACGAATGGTTTGGATAAAAGCGTTCCGGATACTGTTGTCTGTATAATTGCAGAGCTTATTATATATATTATTATTATTTGATCGATAAAAACATTTTATCATATCTGACTTCTTATTGAATGAATAATCTGCCATTATTAACACCAAATAATAATAGTATGTATGCAACACAGTTTTTTGTAGCGCAAATACAATACAAAATAACTCAACTGTCAACAAATTTTGTTCTCAAGGCACACATGATTTTGAGAACAGCATTTAGATATTTTTGTAATATCTCAAGAACTATCAAGTTTAGCAGGTATGAACCCTGAAACTTTTTCACAGCAAAAAATATTTTTTATTTATTAGTGCAATAATATACAGAATATTCCATTTGAAGAAAGTAAAAATATGGCAATATATACGAGAATTGATTTTTTTTTCTACTAAATTCACACAGATTCAGTTAGCTTATTGAAAGATCTAGAAACTTTATTCGAGCAATTTTTCGGTATCTATAATAACTTCCGAGGAAAAAGGTGTTTCCAATTTCGCATTCCACCCTGTATATTCATGTATATTTGCAGACTCAATTCGCAGCTCTTAGTTAAGAAGTAACCGTATTGAAATTTCAGCACATATATTACTTACTTGTACAAAGTACAAGGGAATAATTGTAAAGCCGCCAAAATTCACATTTAGAGATTCTAATGGAAATATCCGTTTTAAGTATCCTTGAATCCACTATGATTATTTTTGGCTTGATGTCGCGTCGTACAGTGTAGGAAAATCAAAATCCAGCGGGATTTAATTCCCAGTGATACTATTTTGCTGATGAATAGTTACAATTTGTGCTATAATGATGGAATAAATGGATACAGAGTGATGAAATCAGTTTCAGCAAAAAAATAACAATGAAAAGTAGAATAGAAAAATACTTTTGAGCCAATCACTTCTCGTTTCAACAATTTCTTACTAAATTGGCTCTTTGCAGGTGGATATGGTGAGTAATGATGAAAATGCCATATTATTGTTTTCTGTCCTCCAGCATTTAAGCTCATTTGGACCGGTGCCATAAGTACTGAGAAGATTTTTATCAAATTGATCTTCGGACGTAAATTTCTGCTTATATCGATTTTGCTGTGCTTCATCACAGCCCTATTCAATCAACAATGGAAATTCCTTTGAACCTGTTTTTGACTCATCGATAGAACTTGAAACCTCTTTCTGGACTAATCATAGACACTTGATGCTATTATCAACTAGCGACTGCAAATAACATTCAGCAGATGACTCTGTTACAGTTTTTCCCAATGGATAGCATTGTTTCTTGGCATCTTTCATCTGATCATATGGCGGTAATAAATTTGAAGCTGATTTATTAACCCTCCGGCGTATTATTTCATATTGCTGAGTTGATAAGTTGGCATCTATAAGCATACCTAATGCTTCATCTACAGAATAAGACACCGGATCACTGATCATTCTTTCACGAGCTCTTTTAATTTTCGTGTCTCTATTCGGTGAACCAGTTGAAAATTCTTTCACGATAGCAGCAGGGTCTCTTTTACCAGCTTTGCGAAGATTGCAGGACTAGTTGATTCCAAAAGACTTCGATTTCTGCGCTTTTTAGTCCTATCACAACATTCTACAAATCTCTTTCGCGGCCAACCAGATTTAATACAATGAGAATGTGATGAGATATCTTGTGCAATAGTATGTGGCAAATTTATATCAACGTTCAACCAGTCCACGTTCTTGTTTAAGAAACGTTCGCGATGTCGACAACTTGCGATCCATTTTTGCTCCAATTTGAAACACAAGGTTTTTAATAAAGCTTTAATTTCTTTTTTCGCAGCTTCAGAAAACTCGATAAATTGGTATTTGTACTTAAAAAAGCAAAAACTGCTTCAAAGCGCTCATTTCTTCCGTTAGTAGTCCAAATATCAATTTTCTCGTACTTTCGAAAACCATTCTGAAAATTAAAGAAAATGTATGAATGTCGAGGAAATGCGCCAGAGATTGTAAGTATATCTGACCACAATTTCTTATTGAAATCTGACGTAAACATCACGTGACTTACTTGTACATAATTGGGTATATATATATATATATATATATATATATATATATATATATATATATATATATATATATATATATATATATATATATATATATATATATATAATAGGATGTGATTTTGTGTTTGATCGTTTACCTATATCATAGGATATATATAATCAAACACAAAATCTCATCGCTCCACAGTTAGTCGTTTTGGATTTACCCAAGAGATTCTAGAAATCTGTCGAATGAAATGCGCTTCCAGCGAAATCGGTTGCTATGGAAACAGTAGGCCATTATTCTTATACTCATCATCATCATCACTGGCGCAACAGCCCTTGTAAGGGCCTGGGCCTTTCTAATCGGTATCACCAAGCCGCGGTATAACACCGCCGTACTGCCGATCAGAATTTCGTGCTATTGCTACATATTTTAAGGTGTATAGGCTGGCAGCCTGTAGCACCCGAGTGCGTTGATGCAAGTAGCTGCATTTTTAATTTTTACGACAAATCACACATTGTCGGTGAGTGGATTCGAACCTGCGACCTCTTGGTCAAGTGACGTCACAGCATGTATAGGTGAACAAACACGCTCGGCCATCCGCACTCTTTTAATATATATAATCAAACACAAAATCTCATCGCTCCACAGTTAGTCGTTTTGGATTTACCCAAGAGATTCTAGAAATCTGTCGAATGAAATGCGCTTTCAGCGAAATTGGTTGCTATGGAAACAGTAGGCCATTATTCTTATACTACAACATTCCTAAATACTGATTTCCAAAATTCTACAACTACCAACAGATCTGAATTCATGCGCAAAATTAAAAAATAAGTTCCTACTGAAGTGTACTTCCGGTTCAGTCTATTGTTATGAAAATAGAAGGCTATCATTAAGATGCTACAGCAGACTGAAATATAAAATTTCAATATTCTTCTCCGGACCGTTTCGAATTTGTGCGAAAAATTCCAAAAGACTGTCAAGAAAAGTGCATTTCTGGCTCTGTGGATCTCAATGAAAATAGGATATCAGCAACTAGACTGTAAAATCGTCCTAAACACTGGATTCTAACTATCTACGTTAGATTATTCTGGATTTTGTTACAAAAATTTCGTCTGACGTCTTTTTTTTGTACAATTGTTTTCCCATTGCATACCCATGTCGCCATCTATGTAGCAGATTCGCACTAATTTGTAAAATAGTACGTTCGTCCGACACTTGATTGAAGCGCTCTCTTGGGGAGTCGACGCGTCTGCTTCTTCCTCGCTCTCTTGCTTCCGAGCTGTTGTTGCAGACGTTTGTTTTTGAGTAGTCTTGTGATTTTTCTTGTTGTTCTAAATTTGGTGATTATTTTATTTAATTGAAATCAGTGTTATGATTTTGTAAGTATTTCGTTTATTATTTTGTTCACGTATTCCAAATTTAGTATTATTTTTCTAGTGATTTCGTTTGAGGCGACCCGCGTGGTTAACCTTTTGTTTTCCAAATTTTATTTCTTTCATCCTTAATTATTTGTTAGTTTTTTGTGTTCAGCACCTTTTTACTACCTTGAAACTTTTATACCAAATTGATATTTTTGTTCTAAATTTATTTTTTTTCTAAATTTTATAATAGCGTAGGCAATAGCCGTTCCGGTCGTAGGAGCTGGTCTTTTCCTCTTTAGGAGGTTATTATTGTTTGTTGTCCTTCCTCGGGAAGATTCGTTTAACTATTTCTGATGTTTTGTATTCAGATTAGTTTTGATAATTATTACTATTGATAGTGTTTCGTACACATGTCTAGTTGCTACCTGCCCTAGTTTACCATACTTTTCCGTCTACAAGAGTAGACATTCCTTTTTTGTAATTTACCGGTTTTTTTTTGTATTTCTGTTTTAAATTTTTTTTTTTTACTACCAAACGCGATCAGGCGGATATCGATTCGGTGATACGCGATTTTTTTTTATATATACACTCGAAGTAATAAAACCTACGAGATTTGTGGCTATCTTCGTTCCTCCCTTTACCTTTCCTCACCTAAGTATGTGTGCTGTATGAATGATTAGTGAAAGTGGTTGATAATACATATTTTAACTATATTTGGATCCAACGCGTTGCGGATTTGTCATTCAACAACTCGTAGTTTAGTTTCTTACGTTGTTTTAGTAGTTTTTTTGTTTCCAGAGCTTAAAATATTTTGTTGTGGGCTTTAGTTCCCGTTTTTAAGCTGGAAAATCCTACGAGTTTGTGAAGATTGATCCAATTTTTTTAGTAACGAACCACGTTCGTAAATTTATTGACTCGTCGCTAATAAATCCTTTTTCTTGTCTTGCTAGACTTTGTATTTTCTGTGTTTTTCTTCTCTTTAATGCTCAGCGTAGTTTTTTTACTTTGTAAATTTTTAGTGCACTATTTAAAATCAGACAAATAAATAACTTACTGATTATTTTATTTAACTTTTACTAAATTTACAGTTTATTCGTTTTTTAATTGAATCTAAATTTATTCATTCAAGTTTAACGCTTCACGTTTGAAGAGAGCTCTCCAATTTTTTTGTAGGAACCTCCTGTTTCAGTTGAATTGGATACTGGTTGGGTTGTTTGTTTTCAGTGTAAACTGCTAGGAATCTTAGGGACCTGTGGCCACTTGAGACTAGTTTTTGACCAACTTCAAGTTAAGAAAAACATCAACACGTCTACGAAATTAAGAAGAACATTAATATCTCCCGAAGTTGACGACCAAGCGCACGGCCAACCTTAACACCTTCAAGGACCGTTGGGTATTTATCAAAGCCCTATAAGACGCAAGATCAACTTTACTTAATTCAGGGAACGTTCTTGTCTGACGTTGTTTTTGTGGCTACCAATTCGACATCTATCTCCTCTGCCGATACTAGTCTTGAGTTCCGCCTGAAGAGGATATTTAGCTAGTTTTTGTAACGTAATTTTGAACGTCTGTGACGTGCTCTCCAGTTCCCTTTTGGCTGTTGCAGTGAGATTTTTTTGTATAATAGCTTCAATCATTTTCGTAAGTTACAAATTTTTTGAATTATAATTTTGGAATTCTTTGCTTGAAATTAATAATAATTTTATTTATAATTGATTTCGACGTCTATGCTTTATTTCTTTTTTGCTGTCGCTATTGTCTCCCAGAATAGTACCTTTTTCTCCTTTGATCATTTCCTGGGAGTGGCGCCCATTTCCTATTTTTCAGGTAAAATATTTCTGGTGCCCTTGTTAATAGCTAGCCTGGGTCTTCACTTTCAAGGTAGGATATTCCATTACTTAAATTTAGTGTCAATCAGCAGTACATTAAGTTTTTGCCACCAAATAGTGAAGAAACATTACCTTTTTTAATTTCCTACTGCCACCTTGGAAATAGGAAAAGGTATACTGACGTCCGAACGTGGGGCCCTTAACTTTGTTCAGCCTTGAATTTTGTTGCAATTCAAATTAATATTTTTTTGCTTCTCCAATTGGTTGCACAAACTTTGACATCGAAAAGAAAACTGGAAATATTTATCCTGAAATCCTTCTACTCTTACTCTTTTCTTTCTATCATTATTATTTTTCCTCTAGCATATGCAAGATACCTCTACAACTCCTTTTTGTGCCATTACTAATCAAATAAACTTTTCTGAGGTACATACCAAGATGAAGCCCGAATGCATCGAATACCTATCAGAGGATGAGTTGTTATATGAACTAGGAAACCGAGGTGTTAAGATCAATAATTTGTCGGTGGATTTAAAACCTATATTGAGAGGATTGCTGCAAGTTGAAGGAATAAATGGGAATCCATCTCCTATACCACACAATTATATACCAGCCACTGAAAACGCGACATGTCAACAGAAGCTACTGGATTTACGCGGTAAGATAGCCCAAATCAATAATGATAATTCTCGTGCTATTTCGTTGCGATTAGATTACCTTTACAATCGCGTTTTACGTTTAAATTCAGTTCAACCTTGTCCAAACCTATTAGCTCTTATAGCTGATTTGCGAACACAGCTCGACAACTTTTCGCGATTACAAGCACCTTTGGCTGAAGCCGATCTTATCTCTTTCAATAATCAATACGTATCCTTACCAAATTCTACTCCACCGACCCCAGTAGAACATCAAACTTTGATTGACACCCCAAATTATTCTTCTTACGGTTTTTCACAACCTTTAAATGCACCATCACAACATCTATCTCTACGACAACCTATTTTTAATTTGACTGTTCCATCTCCAGTCGTTTCACCGTTAACAAATAATTTACAACCTACTTATTCTTCAGTTCCTGACGTCTATAAATGGAATTTAAAATTCGATGGTACCGGCAGTGTTAACTCTTTTTTAGAACGTGTAACTGAACTAGCTACTTCTCGAGGTGTTTCTTTAGCTAATTTACCTAAACATGCTAGCGAACTATTTACTGGACCTGCTTTAATTTGGTTTCGTGCAATTCGAGATGATATTCAATTATGGGATGATTTATGTTATCGCTTAAGACAAGCTTTTCTTCCATCAGATTATGAATTCGAACTTTGGCAAGAAATACAATCTCGTACTCAGGGTATTGATGAAAAAACCGAACTTTTTGTTGCTGTTTTGAAATCGTTGTGTAGCCGCTTACAAATTAAACCAGATGCAAAATCTTTTCTAACTTTGGTTTTACGAAATTTACAGCCTCGCTTTCAGCAGGATATCACCGTTTTACAATCTCCTACCATCGAACATCTTATTAGTGTTTGTAAACTCAAAGAAAACACAGAACATAGGGTTGAAAAGTTTAAACCTCCACCTTCTCGTACAAATAAATTACTAGAGCCCGAGTTAGCTTACCAACGTCCCGTTGCATCTTCTTCTCGTGTGAATACTGTGCACACGACACCTTCTAAAAATCAAAATACTCGTAAGTGTTTTAATTGTGATGATCCAAATCATTTAGCGCCTCAATGCCCAAAGCCTCATAATAAGCATTGTTATAGTTGCGGTTATAAAAATGTCACTCGTTTTACATGCCCACATTGTTCAAAAAACGAATAGGATCGCGTTGTTTCAGTCGCCGACGCACACGATCTTTTATTAAGACTGACCGTTCAGCTTGGAATGACTGGCTGAAAACTGTAGCTAAATTCTGTAAAAGTCCTACCATTTCACCTATTATTCATCATCCTAATTTAGACTCGCGACCTTTTGTTAAAATTCTTTTCGGAAAAACTCCTGTTGTCGCTCTATTAGATTCGGGTGCTAACGTTTCTGTACTAGGAAATAAAGGCATTTCTTTACTTTCTGCTAATAATATACCGCTTTTACCTTCTAAAGAACCTACTGTAACTACTGCAGATGGTGCTTCTCAACAAGTCAATGGAAAAGTTACCGTTCCTATCACTGCAGATTCAGTCACTCATTATATAGACTTTTTAATAGTTCCTGCTCTTGAACAATCTGTCATATTAGGTACCGATTTCTGGCAAACTTTCAATATTCATGTCAATTTCAAAGATAATTTATGGAATTCTAGGCCGACTATTAATGCTTTTAGTTCACTACATGATTCTACCGAATTAACTACTTCTCAAACTGCTGCTCTACAAGTAGTCATAGATTCTTTCAAAGAACTTGGCTCAAAACCTCTTGGACGCACTCATTGTCTTACGTATTCAATTGATACTGGCGATGCCACTCCTATTAAACAACGATATCATTCTGTCTCTCCAGCTATGTTGTCCATCTTGCATCAAGAATTAGATAAAATGCTTGCACTCGGTGTAGTACGTCCTTCAAAAAGTGCTTGGTCGTCCCCCGTTCTAATCGTAAAGAAAAAATCCGGAGAGCCCCGTTTTTGTTTTGATGGCCGTAAACTTAATTCAGTTACCAAAAAGGATGCTTATCCTTTACCTTTAGTCAATGACATCTTGGATCGATTACGCGATGCTAACTATTTGTCTTCAATTGATTTAAAAAGCGCTTTCTGGCAAATTCCACTTGATGACGCTTCTTGTGAAAAAACCGCCTTCACTGTGCCAAATCGAGGTTTATTTGAGTTCACGCGAACCGCTTTCGGTCTTACAAATGCTCCTCAAGCCTTGCAACGATTAATGGATGCCGTTCTTGGTCCACTTTTACATAAGTCTGTTTTCGTTTATTTGGACGACATCATAATTTGTACTTCCACCTTCGAAGAACACTTGTCAGTACTCTTTGACATTCTTAATCGACTTAAAAATGCAGGTCTTACTATCAACTTTGGAAAATGTGAATTTTGTAAACCCTCTTTAAATTATCTTGGCTTCGTAGTTGACAAACAAGGATTACGTACCGACCCAGACAAGGTTGCCGCCATTAATAACTACCCTTTACCACGAACAGTTACGGAGATTAAACGATTTTTAGGTTTAGCTTCCTGGTATCGGCGTTTTGTACCTCAATTTTCATGTCTTTCAGCCCCTATCACTGCTTTAACTAAAGGAAAACGCAAATCTAATATTGTTACTTGGGATCAAGAAGCTCTTCAAGCTTTTGATAAATTAAAATCTTCACTCACTTCTTCACCTGTTTTGGCTAGTCCAGATTTTACAAAACCATTTACCATTCAAACAGATGCTTCAAATTACGGCATAGCCGCTGTATTATCTCAAGATTCCTCTGGCGAAGAACATGCCATTGCTTATGCAAGTCGTACTCTTACGCGCACTGAACGTAATTACTCAGTTACTGAACGCGAATGTTTAGCCGTTCTTTTCGCTATTACCAAATTTCGTCCTTATGTCGAAAGTACTTCTTTTACTGTTATTACTGACCATCATTCACTATTATGGCTTATGAGAATGCAGGATCCCACAGGTAAACTTGCTCGTTGGGCTGTTAAGCTTCAACAGTTTGATTTTCAACTTTTACATAGACCTGGAAAACTAAATACTGTCCCAGATGCTCTTTCACGTGCTCCATTAACAATTTCAACTTTATTTGTACCAGCCGATAACTCAGATCCATGGTATATAAATCTTCGTACTTCAATTCTTGCTTCTCCTTCTGATTATCCAGGATGGCGTGTAGAGGACCATACAATTTATAAACTTGTTCCGCAGAACCGTGCTGTTAATTTATCTCCATGGAAAATAGTCGTTCCCTCCGATCTAAGGGATGAAATTCTCAAAGAAGCTCACTCTGCTACTACTTCTGGTCATTTTGGCGTATTTAAAACCCTTCGTCGTCTTTCCGAAACATACTATTGGCCCGGTATGAGACGTTCCGTACACCGATTTGTAACGCAATGTAAAATTTGTTTATCTCAAAAACCTTCTCAATTACCTTCTTTAGGCCATATGGGAGAGCCTAAGAAAATTAACTATCCTTGGCAGGCCATCGCCATTGATTTAATGGGTCCTTTTCCTCGATCATCACATGGGAATATGCATTTATTAGTAGTATCAGATTGGTTTTCAAAATTTCCTTTATTATTTCCACTTCGTCAAGCTACTTCTAAAAGTATTACTACTATTCTAGAACGTGATGTCTTTCTTCTCTTTGGAGTCCCTCAAATTGTAATTTGTGATAATGGTACTCAGTTCAATTGTGACGAGTTTCGTCGTTTGCTGAAAAAATATCAAGTTCCAAAACTTTGGTACAATGCTAAATACCACCCGCAAGTAAATTTTGTAGAACGCACCAATAGAATCATTAAAACCGCTATTCGATCCTTTATTAAAGACAACCACCGCGCTTGGGATGTAAATTTACCCCAAATTGGTCAAGCAATACGTACTTCTGTTCACGAAGTTACTGGTTTTACTCCAGCATATCTTAACTTTGGCCGTCACGTACCCTTATCCGGAACTTTTTACTCCACTCCACCTGATACCATTTTATCTGATACTCCAGCTACTTATGCTAATTCATTTAAAGAATTGCATACTAATTTCCAACTAGTTCAGAAGAGAATTATATCTTCATATGACCGCTCCGCTAAACGCTATAACCTTCGTAGACGTTCTTTAGAATTCTTTGTAGGTGATTCAGTTTGGAAACGTAATTACGTACTTTCTGATGCTACCAAACATTTCTCTGCCTCTTTAGCTCCTAAATACATTCCTTGTGTAATACACAAGAAAATTTCTAAATTAGTTTATCAACTTCACGACCTAAATGGCCGCGACTTAGGACGTTGGCACATAAAAGACCTAAAGCCTCATCCTTCTGAGGATGATAATTCTTCAAATCAATAGTTTTGTTACAAAATATTTTACATTTTCTTAAAATTCTTTTTACACATATTTCGTTACGTCCCAAATCGACCCCTACTTATAATTTGCTACCTCCTATTTCGTCCCTATTCTTAGAAATTTTTCTTTTCAAGAAAAATTCCTTTTTCGTGGAGGGGCAGTGTTACAAAAATTTCGTCTGACGTCTTTTTTTTGTACAATTGTTTTCCCATTGCATACCCATGTCGCCATCTATGTAGCAGATTCGCACTAATTTGTAAAATAGTACGTTCGTCCGACACTTGATTGAAGCGCTCTCTTGGGGAGTCGACGCGTCTGCTTCTTCCTCGCTCTCTTGCTTCCGAGCTGTTGTTGCAGACGTTTGTTTTTGAGTAGTCTTGTGATTTTTCTTGTTGTTCTAAATTTGGTGATTATTTTATTTAATTAAAATCAGTGTTATGATTTTGTAAGTATTTCGTTTATTATTTTGTTCACGTATTCCAAATTTAGTATTATTTTTCTAGTGATTTCGTTTGAGGCGACCCGCGTGGTTAACCTTTTGTTTTCCAAATTTTATTTCTTTCATCCTTAATTATTTGTTAGTTTTTTGTGTTCAGCACCTTTTTACTACCTTGAAACTTTTATACCAAATTGATATTTTTGTTCTAAATTTATTTTTTTTCTAAATTTTATAATAGCGTAGGCAATAGCCGTTCCGGTCGTAGGAGCTGGTCTTTTCCTCTTTAGGAGGTTATTATTGTTTGTTGTCCTTCCTCGGGAAGATTCGTTTAACTATTTCTGATGTTTTGTATTCAGATTAGTTTTGATAATTATTACTATTGATAGTGTTTCGTACACATGTCTAGTTGCTACCTGCCCTAGTTTACCATACTTTTCCGTCTACAAGAGTAGACATTCCTTTTTTGTAATTTACCGGTTTTTTTTTGTATTTCTGTTTTAAATTTTTTTTTTTACTACCAAACGCGATCAGGCGGATATCGATTCGGTGATACGCGATTTTTTTTTATATATACACTCGAAGTAATAAAACCTACGAGATTTGTGGCTATCTTCGTTCCTCCCTTTACCTTTCCTCACCTAAGTATGTGTGCTGTATGAATGATTAGTGAAAGTGGTTGATAATACATATTTTAACTATATTTGGATCCAACGCGTTGCGGATTTGTCATTCAACAACTCGTAGTTTAGTTTCTTACGTTGTTTTAGTAGTTTTTTTGTTTCCAGAGCTTAAAATATTTTGTTGTGGGCTTTAGTTCCCGTTTTTAAGCTGGAAAATCCTACGAGTTTGTGAAGATTGATCCAATTTTTTTAGTAACGAACCACGTTCGTAAATTTATTGACTCGTCGCTAATAAATCCTTTTTCTTGTCTTGCTAGACTTTGTATTTTCTGTGTTTTTCTTCTCTTTAATGCTCAGCGTAGTTTTTTTACTTTGTAAATTTTTAGTGCACTATTTAAAATCAGACAAATAAATAACTTACTGATTATTTTATTTAACTTTTACTAAATTTACAGTTTATTCGTTTTTTAATTGAATCTAAATTTATTCATTCAAGTTTAACGCTTCACGTTTGAAGAGAGCTCTCCAATTTTTTTGTAGGAACCTCCTGTTTCAGTTGAATTGGATACTGGTTGGGTTGTTTGTTTTCAGTGTAAACTGCTAGGAATCTTAGGGACCTGTGGCCACTTGAGACTAGTTTTTGACCAACTTCAAGTTAAGAAAAACATCAACACGTCTACGAAATTAAGAAGAACATTAATATCTCCCGAAGTTGACGACCAAGCGCACGGCCAACCTTAACACCTTCAAGGACCGTTGGGTATTTATCAAAGCCCTATAAGACGCAAGATCAACTTTACTTAATTCAGGGAACGTTCTTGTCTGACGTTGTTTTTGTGGCTACCAATTCGACATCTATCTCCTCTGCCGATACTAGTCTTGAGTTCCGCCTGAAGAGGATATTTAGCTAGTTTTTGTAACGTAATTTTGAACGTCTGTGACGTGCTCTCCAGTTCCCTTTTGGCTGTTGCAGTGAGATTTTTTTGTATAATAGCTTCAATCATTTTCGTAAGTTACAAATTTTTTGAATTATAATTTTGGAATTCTTTGCTTGAAATTAATAATAATTTTATTTATAATTGATTTCGACGTCTATGCTTTATTTCTTTTTTGCTGTCGCTATTGTCTCCCAGAATAGTACCTTTTTCTCCTTTGATCATTTCCTGGGAGTGGCGCCCATTTCCTATTTTTCAGGTAAAATATTTCTGGTGCCCTTGTTAATAGCTAGCCTGGGTCTTCACTTTCAAGGTAGGATATTCCATTACTTAAATTTAGTGTCAATCAGCAGTACATTAAGTTTTTGCCACCAAATAGTGAAGAAACATTACCTTTTTTAATTTCCTACTGCCACCTTGGAAATAGGAAAAGGTATAATTTATGCGGAAAATTCGAGGAATGCTTTGAATATAGTGCTCTTCCGGCTCAGTCGATAGCAATCATAATGCAAGATGTATAAGTAGATATTACAGAAGTGCCTAATACAGAATTCAAATATTCTACGACTGATTATTTAGAATTTATGCGGCAAGTTCAAAAAGTCTCTCATATAAAGTGCACTTTCGGCTCAACCGATTGGTACAAGAATAGAAGATGACCATTTAGATGCTACATCAATTTCAAATGCTAAATTCCAGTATAATACGGCTAATCAATCTGGATTTATGCGGAAAATTAAGAAAAGTCTCAAGTAAAGTGCATTTCTGGCTTAGCCGATTGCAATCATAATGCAAGATGTACAACCTCATCATTTCAATTAAACTGATTGTTTTATACGGCAAATTATGAATGTTATACATATAAACTGCACTTCCGGCTCAGCCGATTGATACAATAATAATAGATAACAATATTGATGCTACAACAAGTTCAAACACTAAATTTTCCAGCTACAAATAGATATCCTTGGTTCACGAATCGGTAAAAATTGACATTTGGAATTAAATCTCGTAAGATTTTGATTCTCCTACACTGTACGCGTCGGCACGTGTGTACGTATGTACGTATATAACTTGCAAATCTCAAAACCCGTCGGAAGTTTAATGTTGCAATTCTGTATTCAACACTAGTTTTAGGTCTAGCTAGGCACCACACATCATGGTTGCAATCGTCAATACCGAATTTGAATTCTTGAAAAATTTTTTCTCCTAATCCAAAGTGGTTAGCCATAGAATGTTGAAATGCCGTATTTAAAATTGCTGTAGCGTCAAAATGGTTTAGCCGGAAGTCTTCTCGATCTTTAAGTATGAATGCAAAGCAATCAGCCATTTAATATTGAAATTCCGTATTAAGCACTTCTATAAAACAACTCTTTTTTAGAATTATTCATTTTTTGAATGTTTCATAGCATAACACTTCACATATTTTACAGTTTTTGTGTGAAATTATCATTTATATGATTCCTCTTTTAACTTCTATAAAATCTCGTTGAACACCTTGTATTATTATTGCGATTGGCTGAACCGAAAGTGCAGTTAACTAAGCAGTTTTTTGAATTTTTCGCATAAATCTAGAACCTTGAAATTGATAACTTTATATTTCCATAGCAATTTACTGAGCCGGAAGTGAACTTCATTTGACAAACTTTTCTATTTTTTTGCATCAATTCGAAGCTACTGGCTTCTACAGCCAGAACTGAATTCTACATTCAGTATTTGAGACTGTTATAGCGTTTTAATGAACTTTAGCATTTGAACAATCACTTCAAATTATGGTTGCAATCGATTTTGCCTAATGTCAGTGTCATCTGTCAATTATCCGGTCGGAAGGTTTTCAAGTATGTCATGTGGTGTCCACATCAGATATTTGTGAGTTTGGAGTAGGATACGTAATTGTAGATGAATATTTTATGCCAAAAAATAAGTATTAAATCATTGATATGTGGGAGTAATACAGCAATTCCCACAATTCTTGAATGAATCTGCATTACGACTATACAATTTTTGCTTTATTCATGGAAGCATTCTTATTCAAACGTTGTTCAGGCCATTGAACTTTGGATAATCGATTCTATACGTATTAAGAGAAGGTGTCGTCATAAACTAACTGTGTATACCTCCAATGTTTGTTTAGTTCTACAATTACGTGCTTTGGTCGACGCTGATGTGATGGCTTACCTTGAATGGAAAGTTAATTTGTTCTAGTCACAAGAAGTAACTATACGTCGCCCTGATGGAATATCTAGCTAACACATACAATATACTAAGTGGTCTTTCGATCAAATTATTTGGACAGAATGTATTTACTGTTTTTGTTTAGATGGGAGTAATGAGAACATTAAATTGGAGTGAGGTGGTGTGACTGGTTCAATTTAAAGCTATTCTGGAGAATAAATATAGCCATTATTGAGACAAGTGTATTATAAAGACTAATCTCAGATTAGTCCTTATTAGTTATTTATTGAACAAGTACAAAAGCAAAGTCCTTATTGGACGAAATACAGTGTTTATGAATGGGCGAGGTCGACGAACAAAGTTGATGGATGACGCATATCTATAAAGTCAATTATATGCGAATTACATGCAAAACGTCATGCCTGACTGCGCTAGAAAAGATATTTTTTAAGATTCTGTTGACATTTGTAGAACTAAATATAGCCTCAGATTGTGCTTTATCGATACTACGGTAATCAATGACATTTTTTATCGGGGGTGAGCGCCCTCTTTGAAGGTCTCGCCAGTTATACGCAAAATAGTAAAAGAACCGTAAAAGGCATTCACTTTATGTAATAATCTAAAATATATCCGTCTGCATTATGTTATCCGATATTATTTATTTAGATCGATGAAGTGAAAACCTTTCGGACATGGTTCAGAGTGGAAGATTTAATTTAAGTTTTATTGAACACAATGACCCGTAGTCAGAACGCGGTTTTAAACCCAGGCCTGAGTCTATCTTATATATAACCATAAAGACGTTTCAAAATCGACTAGGTTATAACACTGTTTTGACATGTTGTCATGGTTATGCATAAGCCAGACCTAGAACTGGGTTCAAAACTGCGTCCTGACTACGGACCAGTTTTTATGGCCAATCATTTATATTGTCACAAATGTGGGATATTTGTAGTGATTGGGTCACGTAATTATTCATTTGAATTCGCTGTAACTGTAATCCTAGTTAGTACTGACAAGGTCGATGTTCAATTGTCGGACATAATTGACAGGCTATAGTCACTAGATGTTTGGTGGTTGCCAGGCAACAATTGTTAAACAATTGAATGTTGGCCCATTGTCGGCTTAGGTATATAAGAGCGTTAGCTAGGAGAGGAATTGATTCAGTCATTTAGTGATTCAGTAAGAGTAACTGTGAGTGATATTGTGAACTTACGAGTTTGTAAAGTGAAGATTCACACTGTAAGCTTTATTAATAAATTATTCACAATAAAATTGCAAAAAAACGGAAAATGTCTGAATCGATAGAGGCCATGGAGAAGAAAATGGCTGAATCTACATGAGGTATTTCTGCTGAGCTAAAAGTGGCAATGGCTGAAGGAATGCAAGCAGTGAAAGGCGCAGTAGTTGAAGAAATAAAAGTGGTGATAGAATCGACTAAGGTTATGGCCACGGAATCGAAGAAAATAATTTTGGAGTAGACGAAACTATGGCATGTAAGTTCCAGGAGATTTATGAAGGGCTTACTGGAGTAAAGAGTCGAATCGTGCAGATCGAACATCAAGTAAGGCAAGTTGAAAAGGATTCAGAAGCAAAATTAGACTTGATCGTCACCGAGAAACTACAAAGCCTCAGTCTCAATAGCGATGGCGTAGCCTTACGAATAGAAAGTGCTCCAGCATCTACTCCAAGGGAAGTTTTAGCTAATTTCACCCTGAAACCAACGCCGTACGATGACAAAACTTCTTGGGATGAGTATTTTGCTCAATTTGAGCTGATTTCGGAGAAAAATGACTGGAATACGAGACAAAGAGCTATTGTACTTGCTGGAATGCTTCGAGAGACAGCTTTGACAGTCCTGTCAGGTTTAAATGAACAAGAACGCCTTGATTATGGTAAGCTTACGTCTGAATTGAAACTGCGCTTCGAGGAGGAGCACATAAAAGAGTTACTTCATAGACAACTACGAAACACAACTGCATAAGAAGAATTTGACAACGTTTGCGTATGCTGTGCAGAGCCTGGCTCGGAAAGCTTTGGCAAATTGTCCTGGCTCAACACAGGAATACGTAGCAGTGAGATCATTCATGGAAGGCATCAGCGACGATGATATTGGACGAGTTTTCCGGTTAGCGAATCCGAAGACGGTGAGAGAAGCGCTAACGAAGTGCCTGGAAATTGAGGCGGCCCTGAAAGCGTCAAGACTGGCGAAGAGAGTGAGATGGCCTGAGCGCGATGAAGAAGAGCCCGAGGTGAAGAGGACCATACAGGGAGTCGCGAACGAGAACGATCTTCTTCTCGATTTGTACCGACCTCATCAGGACTGAGAAGAAGAATAGATGCTGGCGTTGCGGCAAGGAGGGCCATATTCAAATAGATTGCCCTACTAAGCATACTGTTAATTATGGCATGGATACATCATCTGGACGGCCGGAATTACCCAGATTATGGAGAATGAAATGCTGACAGTGTGGTCAGGAAGGACATCTCCAATCGAACTGTCGTACGAGGCACACCGTTGATTGTGGTACGAACACATCGTCAGCAGAAATCAAATTTACCGGACCAGTAAAGCAGAAGCTGGCGAGATCTCCCATCAAGAGCTCCAAGCTTATTGATCTCCAAGTGCAGATAATTCGAACCAGTCCAATCGTGGAAGAATTCGTGGAGAGTGTACCATGTAAAATGGTGCTTGATACTGGAGCAACTGTCACCGTTGTGCATCTAGAAGTCTTTGCAAGAATAAGAGAAATTCCAAGCGAACGTATCCAGACCCAGCAGATTTTACTTAAGACAGTAAATGGGGAAAGAAACCAGTACTTGGCGTAGAGGAGCTTGAATTTACAATTGTCAATTTGGAGAGAAAGCATCAAGCGTTCCTTGCTGCAATCGTGGATGACAGCATTCTGGGTGTCGAGTTCCTGCGAGACTTTGGTTGTGTCCTGGATTTGAAGGTTGACGTCTTGCGGGTTGACAAGAAAGAAGAAATACCTCTCTATTGTCGACAAATAAGAACGGAAGTGACTGATGTTAATGCTCTAGGAAACCTCAGCTCCGATGAGATGATTTCACGTGGAGAGCAGAATCTTTTCAGTGAATTTAGAAATCTGGCTAGAATCAAAGAAATCAAGCAAGATGAATTTGTACTATCGATGCACGAAGTACGACAAGCTCAACAGGATGATTCCGTTCTGAAGCCGATCATAGAGTGGGCAAAGATTGGCCAGAAATCTAGCTTCCAGGAGACATCTGCTATGTATCCGATCACCAAGGCATATTTGGCACAATGGAGTTCTCTGAGAGTCATAAACGACTTACTATGAAGAATATGGGAGAATTCCGATGGAGAGGAGGTAACAGAAAAATTTATAGTGCCAAAAAATTTGAAAGAGCGAGTTTTGGAACAATTGCATGATGGTTGCTCGGTGGACATTTCGTCATCAAGAAAACACTTGATAAAGTCCGTAAACATTTCTTCTGGTTTGGCTGTCTAGAAGACGTAGAGCGATATTGCAAGACTTGTGAACGCTGTAACTCAAGGAAGGGGCCCGCCACTGGGCAGCGCGATACGAAGCAGCAGTACAACGTGGGCTCTCCGTTTGAGAGGATTGTCATGAACATACTCGGACCTTTGCAGAACATACAAGCTGCCAGCGACAGAATGAAGGCCCGATATGATCTGCGAGCCAACGGTCCCCGGTTCCAGCAAGGCAAAATTGGTGTGGTTCTATAACTCCAGAAAAAGAAGAGGAAAGTGTCCTAAATTGCAGGGAGACTGGAAGGGACCAGACAAGGTCATAATGTTTGAACGACGTTGTATTCCAGTCACGAAGGAGCAGAAGCGGCAAATCAAAAGTCGTTCATGGAAACAGGTTGTGGCCGTACCAAGGACGAGATTCTGAGTTCGTCGAGGACAACAAAACATGAAGGGGGAGCAGTGCCACAAATATGAAATATTTGTAGTGATTGGGTCACGTGATTATTTATTTGAATTCGCTGTAATTGTAGTCTTAGTTAGTACAAGCTATGGTCACTAGATGTTTGGTGGTTGTCAGGTAACAATTGTTAAACAATTGAATGTTGGCACATTGTCGGCTTAGGTATATAAGAGCGTTAGCTAGGAGAGGAATTGATTCAGTCATTCAGTGATTCGGTAAGAGTAACTGTGAGTGATATAGTGAACGTTCGAGTTTGTAAAGTGAAGATTTACACTGTAACCTGTATCAATAAATTATTCACAATAAAATTTGTGACAATATGTAAAAGTTGTTCATCATCTGGTACATTCTGAACACAAGTAATCAGAGTGTTGAAAAGCTTGATATTTATTCCAGGTAACTTTTAAGTGTCGATTTGAAAGGTTTACCATTATTTTATAGCTCCCTCAATTCCACTGTATATCGATATTTCTGTAATTTATTTGATTTTGAACAAGACAATTCAAATTTTGTGATGAATTTGCACTGAGCTTTGTATATTTTGTTTCCTGACATATTTTTATTGGGACTGAAATTTATGAAGAAGATGCTGCAACAGAAATAGATAAAATTTGTTCAAATATATAAATATTCATATCATACAATCAAGTTCTTTCTGAGGGTTAATGATCTTTCGTTTCCTGAGTATTTTATAGCATGATTGTAAGTAATGATATTTTTTATTGATAAATTCCATTCTTTCCTAGCTCGATAGTTTGAACTGCACCTTAGTCAGCAGAGTCCATAATAATTGATTGTGGCAAACGACAGAATGAAAATTAGTTTTTTCTTCGCTTTAAGTGAATCGATTACAAATGAATTATATACAAAACTTCATGTTTGACAACCTTAGTAGTAGTATTTCCTGAAAATATCATCCACGTTCATCGTGACAGGATCTGAGAATGTGTTTTGTCTATACTATGGATCCCAATCTATTTTTTTACTTGGATTGACGGAGTTCATTGACTAGAGAGATTATCATTTGATATTGTGCTTTAAATAATGTAACGATACCATCGCTGATGGCGTGGTTGTTACTTTTGACGTCGCTGTTGAGAACTGCTTATGGTGTGCTCGTGCGCCAATACGGTCGATGACGCAGTTTTTTATGACGGACGGCTGGATAGCTCAGACGGGAAGGGTAGAGTTGTCAGAAATAATTATCAGGAGGTAGGTGTCACAATGAGATTTATTACACAGAAAACGATGACGGTGAACATAGAACATTATTTTACAGAACACTTGCACGGAGATACTTCGGCGGACGGTGACGGAACGGCTGAACATGACACTCGACACCAGCGGTCGCAATACGGACCCAGGCGGTCGCAGCTGACGAGAAATCGCTCTATACGGGTGGAACCAAACTTGCTCCCTCGCAGTGATTCTACGTTAAGGTGGTTCGATACTGTGAAGTCACCAGGTGACTCCTCCAGCAGTGCTTCTACGTTAAATCAATCAAACGCTTCGAAATCACGAAGACTCCTTCAGCGGTGCTTCTACGTTAAATAATCAAACGCTTCGAAATCACGAAGACTTCTTCAGCGGTGCTTCTACGTTATATAATCAAACGCTTCGAAATCACGAAGACTTCTTCAGCGGTGCTTCTACGTTAAATGATCAAACGCTTCGAAATCATGAAGACTTCTTCAGCGGTGCTTCTACGTTGAATAATCCAAAAAATATTCTAGGTTCAAAACAGCAGAAATATTCTAAGTTCAAAACAGCAAGAATATTCTTAGTTCCTTTTACGGAAATTGTGTCGGACAGTTGTGCTAACGGACTTGGCACAAAAACTTCACTTGGACGGTTCACACTCTGAAGATGACGCTCGGTATCGGAACTTGTAGCGTACTTGGATCGGCTGCTCAAGACTTGACTTACAAAGAAGTGACTTAAGTTGGCCAGAAGGCCTTATTTATACCATATTTTGATGAAACCTTACTTAACATGTTTTTAAAATCAAATCCATATTAGCGCTAGCAATAATATGAAGAAGAAATACAGAAAAAAGAAGAAGTTATTTTCCAAATACAAATTTCATTACAATAATACATTTCTTATTACTCTCCTGTCGAATACATCCTTTTCTGATTTTATTTTCTTGATCTCAAAATTGTTCTAAATAATTTTCTAATCGGTCGATAATATAGAAACTATCAAGTGTCGTCAAACAACAACAAAATATACAATATACAATATATTTACAGGGCAACAGTGGATTACATTCAGACTTTATTACGGTAAGACATGAGACATGAATACAGATCATAAGATCTCAACTTCTTTTAATTTCAGGTGTTTTTAAAAACCTAACCTTATTCGTCCACATGTGAAAGATAGTAAACGGTATTGGAAGCAGCTGAAAACGCATGAACGAACGGTATGTGATGTTGTATGTTGATGCAGAGTTACTGAATTTAAAGTTTACAGGGTGCGCAAGAAGTGAATAAAATTGTGATGGACTAAAAAATGTTTGACGGTGGCAGAAGGCTCTGGGATGTGCGACAATGACGGATTTTGGGGTCTAATTCGTCACAATGATGTTGCAATTCTGTGCGAATCCATTAATCCCAAAAATCTATGGATCAATACGGAATTGATGAGAAACGCATCAACCTTACAGATTCAGGAATCTATGGGACATTAAGGTTTCCGCAGTATTGCAACATGTGTAAATCGTTTAAATTTCCATTGATAACAGTCCAATTTTTCATTGATCCAACAGACTGGACTTCAAGGACAATAGACAATGTCATAAAGTAAGTCACAGCGATAGAATTGAATATACATACAATTTTTTCTATGGGCATACGTAAAGTTGGTACTTTAGTCAGTGTTTTGCACATCAAATTTAAAGAGACTTGTGTCCCACAAGATTATCTATTTTATAGACTGCACTACTACTTAATACACGCGCGACTGTTGAATTGCGTAGCATGAATTTAATTTTTCTGTTTGTAGTATCATGGCGTCATCAGTCCATTTGTTTCGTACTGACGGGCAAGCTCTCAAATAGTGTTTGATGCTCTTTGCATTAGTATTAGTTCCTAATGAGTGATAAAATATGCATGTTAATGAGATGGGACAATGGAGACTCACTGCACTGAGAAAAATATCTGCTCGGATAATTTGTTATCTGAATAAAAATTAGTGACGTATGATATGTATGGAATTAATTCTCAAAGAAATTATTTAGGACCGTCGATTTATTGACCTGACAAGCCTTGTCATCCATCATCCTACCTGGCCGCTCATGCCATGATGCCCAAATCTATGATTTTGATACATAAATTTAGAAGCTCCGCAGCAAATCTGAATAAGTCCACAAATTATGGATATTGAGCTAGCAGCAGAAATCAATTCGGCTTATTGAAACGCATATATAGTGTAACGATACTTCGCAGCTGGCGGAGTCGTTTACTTTGACGTCACTGTCAAAACTGCAAATGGTATACTCGGGCGCCTATACAGTCGGTGACGCAGTTTCTAGAGACGGACGGCTGGGTAGTTCAGAGAAAAGAGTTGATATAATTTAGGAGATAAGTGCCACTACGAGATTTATTTGTACACAAAAAAATGAGACTGATGAGCATGCACATATATTGCAAGAATTTGCACGGAGGTAAATTGGCTGAAAACCGACAAAGAATGCGGCGACTGCCCAAGACAATAGACATTCGCGGAAGCGTGAAGCGATTTCCCAAACAGTGGATTGACTTTACAAATCGTTATATGCTTGTGTAACCAAACCAATTGCCAAGTGGTGATTCTACGTTAAACTGTATCAATGCTGTGAAGCCACCAATAATCTCTCTAGCAGTGATTCTACGTAAGATTTTCTTGACACTGTAAAGCCAAAAGTAAGCTCTTCAGCGGTGATTCCACGTTAAATTGAGCTAATACTGCGAAATCAATAGAGTCTTCTTTAGCGGTGGCTCTACATTAAACTTGTTCTACGCTGTGAAGCCAACAATGAGCTTCCTAGCGGTGATTCTACGTTAAATCAATTCAACACTACGAAATCAACAAAGACTTCGTCAGCGACAACGCTAGGTTAAATCAATCCAAAGATCGCGGAGCGGACGGCCACAAACTAGAGCAAAACTACTTCAAGTTGAACTTTGCAAAAATATTCTAAGTTCAAAAACAGCAGGATGATATTATAAGATAAAAAATTTGGAAACTATTTTTTATTTTTTTTTTCAAAACATACGTTTATATTTGGTTATTCTTTTGGTGATCGATTTCGGACATTGTCTATCTTCAGACCAAGCTTAAAAGTATAAAAAAGATTTGTTTAAATTTTGAATTTTGAATATATGAAAAATGTGTATAAAATTTTTTGACAGCTAATGTAAGATGAAAAACGAGCATGTGGTTGTGAAATTCGTTAGGTTATGTGTTCGGCAAGTTTATATCTTCAAAAAATGATGATATTAGGGGTAGGTGCATGCAACAATCATAATTAGCGAGCTTCTGACTTACCGTCTAAATATTTTAAAGCAGCAATTGAAGTTATTTGTCATGTTTTTATTTAAAATTTGAAGAAATTTATTGAGAGTGAAACATTTCAGTTCTCAATTTGTCAGGTGGGCGACTTACATTGAATTATGGGTAGTGATGTGTTTCCTGTCATGAATGATGTTTGTCGGTTAGGAGAAAGGCGGTAAGGATTTGAAGATATGATTTTCTGGAAAAAATGTTTGTTCGTTCAATAGTTGCTGATCTCAACTTTTAATTTGTTCTAAAATTCCTAATTTTTCTAAGAGAATGAGTTTATTGTATTTTTTTTCTTTGTGTATGATTTTGCTATTGGTTTTTGTGGATGTTTTATTCTCTGTTTTCAAATGGGTGCCGGAAGCTGATGGTGGATTATTTTTGATATGTTCTTTATATCTGATTGCAAATTTACGTTGTGTCATTCCAATGTATGTGCTGTTACAATCGTTACAATCAATTTAATAGATCCCACTACTGTCGGTTGTAAGTTTCTTAGGTTTTGTGTTGATAAAAATGTTAGCTAGTGTGGGGTGTGATTTAGAAGTTAATTGTATATTGTGTTTATTGAGTGTGCGATTGATTCTATTGTGGATGTTTTTGTAATATGGTATGGGGATGTATCTAGGTGTAGTTTTTTTGTGTTTATATATATGTTGTAAAGTTAAATTTCTTTTTGTATTATTGAAAATTTTGTCTATGAAATCTGTGGGGAAATTGTTGTTTAATCCTATTATTTTTATCGTGTTAAGTTCAATGTTGTAGTGATTCGGTGATAATGGAGTGGTTACTAATCTTCGAAACATGAATCTAAAGGCTCTTTCTTTTATTTTGGGAGAGTGATATGACTTATATGGTATAATAATATCTGTAGCTGTAGGTTTTCTGTAAATGTTGAATTCAATGTTGTGTTTTGAGTGTGAAAGTGTGAGATCTAGAAAATTGATTGATTTATTCTGTTCTATTTCTAGTGTAAATTTGATTTTTGAGATGTTATTTATATCGGCTTGGAAAGTGTCCAATTCTGTATCGTCACCCTTCCAGAAACAGAGGATATTATCCACGTACCTTTTCCAGAATGAAATGTTATTGCTAAGTGGATGCTGAAATATTTTGGTTTCAAGATTATCGATAAATATGTTGGCTAACAAACCACTAATTGATGAGCCCATCGGTAATCCATCATTAAGTTTATAAATTTGATTTTCGAAACTGAAGAAATTTTGATTTAATATGAGTTTAAACAATTCTATTATATTATGTATATCATTATTTGAAATATTGTATTGAATTCGAGAGTCATCATTATTGTATAGGTGTTCTTGTAGGAGTGTTATAGTTTCTTGGGTTGGAATGTTAGTGTATAAGTTAACTATATCAAATGAGATCATTTTGAAATTTTCGATATTTTGTGAATTGAAATTATTTCTTTAAGTAATTAGATCTGTTGAGTTTTTGATACTATGTGGGGATTTATATTCGAATTGGTTGATTAATAAATTGTTCATTGTCTGTGATAATTTATATGCTGGTGAGTAAACAAGTAAACTTGTCGCACGCAAACCATTTTTCGCTCGGAAAAATGAGCGCAAAATAGTACTTATCCCGCATTCGTAATAAAAAATAATATCTGCAACTCGTGCGGTGTTGTCAATTGCCCACTTGAGCGAATGAGCGCACTCACTTCGTTCGTGCACCCAACTTCGCTCTCGTGGGCAATCGACAACTCATCGCACTTGTTGCACAATATACTATTGTTTACATCTTCAGTTCGGTAAATTGTCGGTAGGGTAGAGATAGTCAAAATGTCGAACGTCGAATATTTATTTGTTGAGTCAAAAACACGGTACAAAATACACAAACTATTTCACGAAGCAACGGTCGAATACATTTACGGTGAGTAATTGACATGAACACAGATCATACAATTACAGAGATGTATTTCACGGATTTGATATTCACAAAATCCAACCTGAGTCCAACCACATGCTGTGCACGGCAGGTATCAAAAATATTAATTCGGGCTGGTTGATGGAGTTTACGGTAAGTGATAGTGTGATTTAAACAGAATTACGATTTTTGAAAATTCACAGTGTGTAAACTGGTTGAAAGTAAGCTTAAAACAGAATACGGCAGCTGAAGGCTCTTAGATATGTAACTAGTTTAAAGCGTAGGAAGAGAAAATACAAAAACTCGTCACAATAGTCAATAAATGATGAAATAGTTTGTAATCAAAATAAAAGTCACCATTCAATAATTTAAAATGAAATGAAAGCTTTATTCTTCTGAATATCACTAACAATACTATATTATTCATTTATCTCTTAATACTTACTCTAACAAAGTTGCAGATATTTATATTCAACTATTTATATAGTGTTGACATTCACAGTTCTAAATTCTCAATCACACTAATATCAAATAGTTTGCTTGCGTTTATATATAGAAATACCCATTTTTCGCATTTTCTTCTTTTGGAATGTTGCTGGAGGCTTCCATCGGGAGGGGTGATGTGATGCGGCGCGGCGCGACGTAACGAGGAAGAAAGATAAGGTCACCTCCATGAGCTTCCACACTCTCGCATGTTACACTGCCCCCTTTTTAAGAGTGTTTTTTCTCGAAGCACACCTTCATGTCTATGCCGGAATCAACACTCGCTGCCTGGGTGTACTTTTATTTTTGTTGTCTTGACAATTTTGTTTATTCATCTTCATATTTCTTCACACTTGAGAAAGGCAGCACTTTGCTGTCGAAATGTTGTGTTTCTAATCATTTTATGTACAGAACTTATCCAAATAAAACATATTCATTTAAAATTTTATTCTTCTGAATATCACTAACAACACTATATTATTTATTTATCACTTAATACTAACTCAAATAAAGTCGCAGATATTAATATTCAACTATTTATATTCACTGTCCACTTCACTGTTCGATATTCACTGCTCTCGATTCTTCATTACAGTACTCTCAAATAGTTTGCTTGCGTTTCTATATATAGAAATATATATTTCTCGAATGTTCTACTTCTGGAATGTTGTTAGAGGCTTTCATTAGGAGGGGTGATGTGATGCGGCGCGGCGCGACGTAACGATGACGAAAGGCTCCACCTTCACGAGCTTCCACACTCTCGCACGTTACAATAGTTTAACACAAAACTGAATAAATTTTTGTGAATTTCAGAAGCGGAGATAGTGTTTCAACCCAAAACCGAATAAATCCATAATAATAATTTTTTCTTCATTTGTGATGGACAGATTTTGTGAATTTAATTTTTGAGTGTTGGAAAATTGGGTAATTAAATCAATTCTTGAACATGTAACTTTCATGTGAGTTGTAGAGATAACATAATTCAGTCCATTATTTGTTTTTTTTTCCTAGCTCTGCAGTTTCAGCTACTCCTTAGCCGTCTTCAGGAGCGGAAGAAATGATTTTGTATGGATTTGAATTATACATGTGTTTTAAAAAGTGTTAAAGTAGTAAAATAGCGAAAAACAAAACTTCTATAAGGTCAGTTGTGGCAACTGACAAATGAGAAGGTTTTTCTCTTTCTATTCTACTATGTTTACACTTTTGAGAATATATGAATAAATTGAGCTGTATTTAAATAATTCCCTTCGCTCCTGAAGATGGCTGGGGTTTAGTCAAATCAATAGGGTCAAAAGAGAAAATATTAAGTAATTGACTGCATTCCCTAATCTCTTTTACTCATATCCATTAATCCAGTCAGCTCCAATCACTTTATCCAATGTAACTTTCAAGTTTGAATTCGAGACATGAATGTTCTTCTGATATTTTCCCCAATTTCTTGAGCAAAACCGAATAAATCCTTTAGTATTGAGCAAAACCCAACGAATCCAATTTTGTTTCTGTTATATTGTCTGCAATTATCATCTCTAGATTCAAACTTTAGGAGAAATATCAATTTGATGTTACCAATAGTTGCTACTAAAAAAAAAACGAAAAACCTTATACATTTTGCTATACAACAGGTTTTTCCAAATAGGGGAAATACTACAATGTTTGTTTTGAGGCTGCCGATGATATCTTAAGGTTAATTATTTTTTACTAAGATATCAAACGTTAAGTCTTATTGAAATTGACTATTAATGGCCTGCATGGGCAGTTATTATCTTATTCCGGTCTGTCCAAGTCCGTTGTCATCAAAAGATCCCCAAAATTCCAACCTATTCAAAAAAGTAAGATTGTTCTAACCAAGCCTCAAGAATTTCTAGACCCAATTTTCTGCACCTATGCGACTTCATATTCCAAACGATAGTAGTAATTTGTCAATATTCTCATGATGAATAATTGTCTCTAGATATAACCAAGCCATACTCCTCCAACGACTACCAAGGCTGGACGTGGTAAGAAGTTGAATAGTAAATTCACTTCAAATAATGTAATATTTATGTAAAATTAGATGATGGAGTGTTTTTGAATTTTGATCTGTTACTTTCTAGGGTAAGAAGGAGCAAAGAGATCAAGATCAATAGAATATAACAGTTTCGAGGTGAATGAAGTCAAATATTGACGCAGTGCTCACCAGGGAAATGCTCGTTTCCATGGACTTTGAATGGCGGTATGTTTGAGAATAAACACTTCGTCCAAAAATATTTGCTGGCAAACGCATAAAAATACAAGTACTCATGGTTCACTGCATTGATAGATTAGTACTAGGAGCGCCTGTCCTCTAAGCTTTGTGAATGTTATACATGTATCAATTCTCCAATTTATAGGCTGTGTCTGTGAGACCTGAAAGAATAATTTTTTTCTATAGCCGTATTTGAAATTGATACTTTACACATCACAAACCAAGCAAGCACAATTGGGTTGTAATTATTCCGCATTCAGATTAATGAATGTTGAAGAGTAGGTGGAAGGATCTAGATAGTTGTTTCACTTAAAGTCCAATTTACTTCTTGAGAATCTTATGTTGCCATATAAATGATGTTTGGCCGACATTAACCCATTATGTACCAGTGTCCTATATATAGTACTCAAGAGTTATCATTCTTTTTTCACTGCTCCAAAATAGTTCTAAGTGATGTATAATTGCTCAGTTCATAAATGTAGACCTTCTTGAATCCATATAAGTATTTTTTATTGCATATTTGGGATTAATATTCAGCGAAAAATTATTTTCAGAATAGCACCTTTTTGGATAACTTTTTACTTATTCAATGAGTCGTCGTTTTCAAAATTACTGTTCAAATTTTCAGACATATTTAATATTTCTAATAATGTTGAAGGTTCAGGTTTTATGGATATGTAGAGTTCTGTTCACAAAAATTCCGGGAAATAAGGAATAAGGGGTAAAATTTTGTGGTGTCATATATATAGGACAACGGTACAAATTACATATAAATTTTCTGTGCGTACACTCTTATAGCAGTACAAAATAGAACATGCTTATATGCGTATTCTCTGTGGAAAAATCATTGTTCTCTCTACGGTTTGACAGGAAACAGATTCTAAGTTTGACAGTAATTGAGGCTTCATTTGAAAACAAAAAATCCTATGAAAAACTTCAATAGGCTAATAGTGTAGATTATTGCTGTTTTGCCTCCAGAACCAGACGTCCTGAGTGACATTGATGAGAGTGATAATGATTGCACTGGAGATGTAGGAATAAGTGATGTTCCAGACATCTCCAAGGTAATAATATAATTGATGAAGAAGTAGATACATAAGAACAAATCAGTAATTCATATCAGATTATTACGCAAAAATCAAAACGAGGAAGACTGAGTGATATTTGTCAGAATTAGATAAGAAATAGATAAAATCAAGAATATTAGTAGACCGGTCGATTTATATGAGAAATTTATGTCTGAAGAAGTATTTATTTTACTGCGAAATGAAAATATACGTTATGTTTTGCCTAAACACAACGAAAAAGGTTTTTTTGCATGATTTGGCATTTTCATTAGTTTACCAGCCCTCTATTTGAGGTGGTATGTTGATTTTACCAGCAAACTGTGGTTACTATGGTTATGCTGACTTACCGCTCATGGGCAAAGGCGGTAAATGGAAAATTGTGGATTTCCACAGAAGATATTCATTTATTTATCGTTATTTGTGATTGAGTATTCACAATAAAATGTCAAACCACAGCGAATAGGCAATCATTAGGAAGTAACTCAATATGAAAAGGGATATAAGGATACATATTTTGGGTGGATCTTCTAAAAGTACAAAAAATTCTGTGAGTATCACGGTAAATAAGTACAGTACTGATTTCGTATATTAGTCAAAGCCCGGCCTCCAAACTATTATTCTCAACCGGTAAACTGTACTTACTGACGTGATGACACATCATGTATAGAATGTCTCAAACCTCACCACAAAAAATTATGGCAAATAATGATTTTATTATATTAATTTCATAACACATCATACTGTTGTCATATATATAGGATACTTAATTTCTCGATGACTAATTAACTCAAAAATATCAAATGTAGTTATTTTCATTCGAAATTATACTATTGTAAAGAATAATCACTGATTAGATCAAATTTCTTGTTTTATTTGATACTGGAACTTGATGGGTTAAGGAGGACTGATTTTAACTCTGCGAAAGATGTTTTTGGAGAATGTAGATTAAACTGCTGATTGAAAAAGAAATGAAAAAGTGAAAAAAGCGATTATGGACGGACTTAAAATTTCATAACCTCCAATACATTGTGACAATTCTGAAAGCTTTCAGTCTTATAGAACAAAAACACATAACCCACAAATATAATTAAACTAAATTGGGTGGATCAATCAATATTTTTCTGAGATGATAGGCGCAATATTATGTATGTTTTATTTGTTCAACAGTTTGATTCATGAGGCACACCTTATTGGAATGACCTGAATGTAAAGTTTGTTTTAAATATGAGACAAAAAGGATCCATAAAATACAAATTTATACATATCGGATGAGAATAAATATATTTCCAAGGATCACTCAAGGCTCCATTTACAATAAAACTTCAATTAGTATGAGGAGAAACATCTGAATCTATTCAGGTACAAATTCACTTTTCTATCAGATGTTTCATTGATACAATAATTTATTTCACAGTCATCCAATCTACTGTTTTGTGTTTTAAAAAATGGAAGAATCATCTAGATGATGAAAGCGCATTTTTGACAGCTCATGAATGCTTGTCACTTCAGAGATTTCGCAAATTACCATCTCTCACAATTACTGAGCTTGAAATCAAGCAATTTGGGCAAACTTACGAAACAGCAGCTTCCATTTAGTACTAGTTTCAAGTTGACTATTTGATAGGTACATAATTTATGCATGTACTAACTCAAAAATACCTTTTAATCTTCATTGTTTAGTTATTGACTGACAGGAGGTCAAGTGCTGTAGCTTAAAATGATAATTTGATCTTTATCAAAGCTATATAAAAAAAATACACCAAAAGTGAACAAATTTTCATCCAATAATAATAATTCATTCTAATAAGCTTCAAATTCGCGTCAAACAAGTCATTGAATGAATCCCGGACAGATTTGACAACTGTACATAATAATAGTGACACCCGCGGCGAAAGTTGTAACTAAGTTTTTATCTACTTTAATAAATTTTAGTTGTCATATCCCTAATGTCATAGATATCTATGGACATTGTTTCACTTGAAACAAGTAATTGAATAATTCAAATTTTCCACAATCACTGAGCTTGAATTAAAGCAATTTGTGCAAGCCTACGAAACAGCAGCTTTTATTTAGTACCAGTTTCAAGTCTGTAAATAGTATAGTTGCTGAGATCTCAGCGTCACGCCAGCCAGCCAGCCAGCCAGCCAGCCAGCCAGCCAGCCAGCCAGCCAAAGTGAATATAATAGCGCTTTTTTCGGAAAAATGCGCTAAAAATGATACGGTCTGAATACAATCTAGTAATTTTATCATCATGTATGAATAGACAAGATTTTGACATAAAATATGTTGACCTAACTACAATCAGAGCTGTAAACTTGAAATACATCGCGGATTATATTCAATTAATTTTTGCGTAAAATAGTATTTTCTAAAAATTAAATTATTTCAATTATGATTGAGAATATTCCTAGCTCAGTTAGCCCAGTCAAAATAGACATTGACCCTTGCATAAATTCCCAAGAAGCTGAAAATTAACATGAACGTTAGGGATACCATTATAATGAAGTTGTGAGAAGTCCCCATCGATCCCGTGTGTGCAAAAAACTTTATGCGAGCTCAAAGCTCGTAGATATGAGTTTTTCGAATTTTCCAAGGAAATTTTCAATTTTATGATAGAAATAGTTCAGACAAAAATTGTAGATCTTCTAATTTTATATAGAAATGATCTTGACACTTTTTTCCCAAGACTCGCCATTTCTGAGAAAAAGCTATTCTAAAGTTATATTCTCCATAATATGCACACCTTTTCACGCCACCTATGAGGTAGTGTACTTGACGCGTATTTTTCACCGTGGTTTTTCCGGTAGGCCTACTTAACGCTCTTTTGATCAAAATTTGATATAATATTGTGTCTTCTTATTCAACTTCTTCATCTTCATCTTCATCTTCACCTTTCCGAGTTGACGTAAATTGTTCAAACAGCGATATATCAGCTGTCTCGTCGTTGATGTAAAAATCATCTTCTGTTGAAGATTCAGTATTTGTACACGACCGACCTTTACAGCTGGTGCATGCTGGTGAACAAAGTGAGCCTACTTTTTTGCAGCCGCTTTCGAATCACATCTTTTTTTGCAGTTACAAAAAATAGTATCAAGGAGCTTTCCTGGTGCAGGCGAGAGTAGAGCTTGAATTATCAATTAGCTTCCAATCCCATTCCTCTGGGTCCAGTTGATTACCAAGCCACACTTGAACCTGGTAATATACTCGATAAAAATGTTGATAAGCAGAAGTCGAGGTTGGAGAAAGAAAAGCTGAATGAACACGTTTTATATGACGTGTTATGTTTTGCAAAAGATACGTAACGTGATTTATCTATGCAAGTAATTCAAATTAAGTAATAGACGAACACTGCCATGTTGACAATTGAAAAGAAGACGAATATTGCTTGAGGCTACATGGTCACATAAAATCAGAGACTGGGTTTCTTTTTATTTCATATTCATAGAATTTTCATTCAATATTAGTGTTCGAGTACTATTCACGCAGACTGATAGTTTCACTTATATTATAGTCCATAATGTACATAGGCAGCGTAGTCATGCATATTATTGAAAATATAAATTTAGAATGGGTTTTCTTCATAAACGGTGAATCTTAGGAAGAAGAGAGTATTGGCCATTTTTGTAGATAATTGAAGGGTCTACAAGTTTTGTCAGAGCTATTTTCATAATTAAACTAACCATTCCGCTAAAAATCCGAGAAACCCATTTTTGCGAACTTTGACCTCGCATGAAAATTTTTGCACACGCTGGATCGATGGGAACTCTTCACAACTTGATTATTATGGTATCTCTAACGTTTATGCCAATTTTCAGCTTCTTGGGAATTTATGCAAGGGTACCCGTATTTTTAGGGCTATCTTGACCGGACTAAGTGTGAATATGCTGGATTTGTATTCCGGAAATCGCGAGGTGTAATCTCACTGACGAACAAAATGCCAGTAAGATTTCCACTGAATTTTAATATACTTTGTGGAGTTCTTTCCACATAGACTAAAAGTAGATGTAATTTGACGACTAGTGAACGCACTCTACAGCTCAGTAAATATCAATCAATCCCCCAAGTGCACTTTAAGTGTCTGCCACGCCCATATTGGGTGGAAGACGTGTTTGATTTTCACTCATTCTTATTCACATTTTTACCTTCTCTTGAAAATATTCAATCTAATTTTTCTGAATTCATGGTCCTTGTTCACATGACATCAATTCTCCATAATATTTCTCGATAAAATATCTACAAACTGATATAGGAATGAAGTAGTGAACCTTGTAGACGAGCGGGACTCACCCCTAAAATGAGCTAAGTGTGACCACAGTCTTACTAATGTCTGGAATCAGATTTTCCTTATGCTTTCGAGGTCGCTTGATACGAATATGAAGTTAATATTCACTTTAAAGTAGGAAACTGTAAAAATTTTTGCAAAATTTCAATATTTGATTTTTATACTTTTTGATACTTAACTCGCTATATCTTTGCTTCCTACGGATACTTTCGCAATAAATTCAGACCTGGATTTTTCTGTAGTATTATCCTATAATTGAGCCTATATAAACCCTAGAATATGTGTTTAAAACCAAGATCTGATTCTTCAAAGTTTTTTTCGTAGGATTTCACGAGTTTTAACATTCAGCCGCAAAAACTGAGTGACGAAATTTCAAAATTCGAAAAATCGACTATTATATCTTGAAATATGAATATAAGGAGATTTTTTGTGAAGTTTTAACTCTCAATTTTATATAGAAAAGATGCTATTTTAAAGTTGCGCGTATTGACTGGCCGTGCGCTCTGCACCAGAAGTTTGCGTGGACATCGCTTGTATGTTCAAAAACCAAGCAATAGTATATTGTGTGGCTAGGGACGAAACAAGACGATTTCAGCTGAGGGTGAGCGTTGCTTGCCCAAGCGAAGCGAGGGCCGGCATCACCCTCGGCTGAAATCGTGTTTTGTCCCGTGCCACACACTGTATTTTTCATGATACCTGCATTGAAACTTTCCATATTACAAATTTGTCATAACAAAGTGAATTTTTTTTTTTTTATTTTGCAGGTAACGAGAGTAGCTGCTTGTGCTTCATCAATAAGATGTTGTGGTGTACTTGAAATTGTCGTATTAATACTTTTTTTCTTGAAACTAATCGTCTTTTTAATTTAAATTACAGTTCTGAATACAACAACTGTCAAATTAACTAAGGTTATATGATTTTCATTTAGAGATTGACAATGAACAGATGCGACTCTGCCAGGGATAAAACGATGTAAAAAATCTATTCAGCGGGCAGAAACAAGTTTGTTTCCCCCCTCGGGCAGAAACAAGCCTGTTCCTGCCCGGCTACACTCGCATTTGTCTGCAATTGTCTTGTTTCGACTGATAAAACAGGCGTTGAAACGCGTTGTTTCAATGCAGGTATTATATGAAAAATAAGTAACTTGGTTTCTTCAGTTGTAACAATCTAATTTTCTATAGAATGAAATAACTATTCATCCTCATTCTTTTATTCCAATTGCAAGAAAATCAGTGTAATACTTCCATCACAGTAACTCAATGATAATCAAACTTGAATTTATTATTTTAGATTATCCTGCCAGATTGTTTTAAATATTTAGATAAGATTTTTTATTGTATCGATTGCTCTCACTCCTTTATTCGCCAAAGATATCGTTATACATGGTGTATCTATACCTATGTAACAAACTTTATTGGTATATAGTATTTGGCGTACTACTCATGAATCAAAAAGAATTTTTTCAAAATTAGTAAAATTAACAATACTTAGCAGAGCATGAGAATTTTAGGTACTACTGTTTTTCATCTTCATATCCGAACATATAAACACAATTTTATGTAATGTTCATGAACGTAGTCTATTCTAATAAATTTAAGGTAATTAATCTTAAGAGTAGCCATCAAACCAGTGTCCCGAAACCTTTTATTATCTTAAACCCTTCTTTAAAATGAAGAATTTGAAAAAAATTCTTTTTGATTCATGATTAGTACGCCAAATACTATATACCATTAAAGTTTGTTACATAGGTACAGATACACCCTGTATATGTCTAAACATAGCTGGTCTAGACGGTAGAAATCAATAAATATTATATTTATCATATTATTCAAATAAAATGTGGGAGCGGTTTGACATAGTTATGTTTTTGGAGAAATATCAGAGATTTCCATGTATTGAACATTCCATTATTCATACTTGAAAAAATTGAAGAGATTTCTAGGGTCTTCTACGACAAGCTCTTTTACTAGCCTTTAAGATGTGCCTAGTGCATTCGTTCTCTAGATCCATTTTCTCACCCATATTGTTCGATGTTTTTCGGTTTTTCTGCTTTTGATTGATCGCTGCATTCAGGTCAGTGCATGTCGACCTTATTACTAGTTATCGCAACTATCACAATAATTTTTCCGTGAGACATCACACTTTCATGATACAACTATAGAGGCAACTGCCACGAGAGTACTTTCATGACAGTACTATCATCGTGAAAACGAGGTTCAACTGATGACACGCAATAGTGCGGATGCACTCCCAAATTCAGACAAAACTATAATAGAGAAATACAGCCAGATATATATTTCTATGACATATTGAAGTGCAAGAATCAAACTGAAATTCCTGATTTACATTATGCTAGAATTGGGCAGAAGCTTCTTGGTCGAAACTCGGACTCAAATCTAGCCGAAGAATGTATAATGTAATTTAAGTTTTATGATGTGTGCAAAATAGTTCGTGTTCGTGAATAAATAAGTTCCTACAGGTTTTTGCACAACCATATACAACTGCCCATAGTTGCAGTTGCGCGAACGTTTGGAGCAGAGATCGCGACCAATCAATACTCACAACTTTTAAATTACATATCTTCTTTTCTATATGAAATTAAGAATGTTAAGACTCGTGAATTCCTACGAAAGTATTTTGAAAAATTATATCTCGATTTAAAATACTATAAAAAAATTGATGTTGGAATTTCATGCAAGAATTCCCAAAGGTACTTACGATATAGCGAGTTGAATATCACTAATATCAGAAAGTATGAAATATAAAATATAGGAATTTGCAAAAAATCGCCATTTTGAGATTATTTCCCCACTTCAAAGTAAAAATTAACTTTATATTCTTATTCCGTTCGCCTATTGATTTTGATCTTCGAAAGCTGTGAATATAAAATTCCATCTGGCGGCAGAATTATATATTATCTACGGTTTCTACATCTGTCAGGTATTTTATATGATTTTCGCACTATTTGTGCTGTGAAAGTGAGAAACACTTGTTTTGTGTGTAAATGTCCATTCTTAATCATGATTATTAAAATTATAATTCAGGAAGCGTGCCAGATCTAATTAATTGAAGTCAGCTTCTTCCATCAACATTCTAGACATAGCTTATTGATAGATAATTGTTTTGGATATCTAATTATTACTGAGGAGAATACAAGTTTTTAGACGAAAAGTCAGAATTTAATTGACGTAAATCAATATTGCTGCTTCTCCTAATATGGAATGTGAATTTAGAGTCCTTTTGTCATTTGAGTTGGATCTAAAGATACAAAATACTCTTATACACTTGAAAGAGGCAGCACATTGCTGTTGAAACGTTGTGTTTCTAATAATTTTTATATACAGAACTTTTCCAAATATAACATATTTATTAAAATCTGTAAAGTTGATAGATTGATCATCACTTGAAAAGCACATGCTCCATATACCCGAGATAATTTCCAGATTTGATAGGTACAACAAAGAAGACAAAATGTTGCAAAGTTAATATCAAACTGAAGGCTATATAAAGTTACTTTGTTAACCTCTGATGATAATCTCTGATTTTCTAACTTTCATTGTTACGTGAGACACATCGACACGCGCGTTTAACAATTGCTTCAATTAATTTTCTTTGGGCTAAGCCCGATATAAATTTTGCGCTCGTTATTATTTTGAGAGTTTTAATAGCGTGCCTTTGTCTATTAGAACGGCACTTTGTCATAATGAAACAACTGGAGCACAGCGTGCCGGTTTATGCATGTAGTTTAGATGAAAAGAGGCAAATTCTAACAGGAGGAAAGGAAACAAAACTTGAATGGCTGAGACGCCACATATGACATTCTTATAAAAGTGCTGAAAATTAATGGAATAGAAGTTTATCTTAGTCCAATCAGTCGATATAGTTCGCAATTCACATAAATCCAGCATTTTGATGTATAGTATTTTTTTTTCCTTGGAAAATTAATTTTCTGGGAGTGGAATATGAATATCATAATGCACGTGCACATTTTTTATGGAAACAATTAACAATTCAGTAGCAAATGTGGGATATTAGTGTTTTGTCATTTATTTCATTTCCAAAGCTTCGAGTTCGGACAACTTACTATATAAAATTTGTTGTTACTTATTTGAAAATTTTATACAATGCAACCGGTCCGAATTTTTCATCAGGCAAGTAAACCACTGGAATTGAAATTGCAATGAAATGATAGATATTAACAATATACATACCATCTCGAAACGGAACACTGTAACTTTTATAGATCCTGAGATATAATTATATATTTAAGAAGAAAACTTCATAATTTAAAGTTGTATTATTCTTGCAAATAAAAATGTGAAATTTCCTTTCTGTTCTCAAATTGTGCATCTGATTTTACTGATTAATACGAATCCCGTCTCAGATGAATTGACACAGCTAAGAAAAAGATGTTTTTGAATAGTCAGTTTTTGACCGAATTAATCGAGATTTTTTTTCCATCAACCCATAGATCGCTCATTCACTTTCCACATGAGTAACAGGAATAGAAATACTGAAAACCAACAAAAATTGAATGGAAAATTTCCATTGTGATACATCACTTCAATCGATTATTCACCACCTTAACAAATTCATTCAAAATTTTTCGAATACGCGCACGTAATTCTGGACCATTGAAACGCGTTGTGTTCGGAGCTTCTTTTCCATGATATTGTATGTATACTCTTCTAATATTTTTTTTTTGTATTTTCAGATCTCTTATTTCCAATTTCGTTAGAAATTTCTGTGAAAAATGCATTTCCAAATCCTCGGGCTAGTCCTAATGAACTAGTCCATTTAGCAAAAGCCTTAGGAGCACGTTACCTCAACCAAGAGCTGCTTATGCTCATAAAATATTGTAATAAGCTGTACATGCTTATATAGATTTATTTTCCAAGTTTTCATGATATGGACAAATTATTTCGTCAAGCTTTATCCAGTTGAAATTAGCTCTGCCTATTTTACTTTGCTTGTAACATATATACAAAATCTTTTCGCAGTCAATTTCAATAATGTCTCTCCACTGTATTTTAGCCAAATATAAGTGCATTGACAATACAATTGATGCAGAATAATAGTTTCCAATTATTACTCAACGGAATCAGTAACAGTTTAATGAAGTAGATACTTTACGCACCGCAATAAGGCATTTTTGCATTTCAGTTTTACCACCATTAATACGCATAGCAGTGAAATTTCGGTAAATTTGTCTGGATATATATATTAAATTAACCTTGCTGTGTGTATGTGTTCGATAATCATCAAAATATAGAAGTTCAGGGCCGTAGAGATTTGTTTGTATGCAATACGGGTGTAAGCATTGAAACATTCGACCAACAATTTCAGTATCTCGACAAGCCTCGTCACAAAATACTTTGCCTCATATCATAACGCTCAACTTTGCACTCTTGTTGCATGAATTACTATTCGAGCAGATACTTCAAACGAATAAATCGGGCTGTAATTAGTTTTCAAGAATGGTTTTTCAATGCTTTCAAAACCATGTTTTTCCAACGGCCATGTATAGAATGGGTATCGTTTCCGATGCGTAAGCTTCATCACTATATAAACAGTTTTGTAACTTGAGCTCAGTTTTTCTGTGAATTTATTTTTGTAATACCTCTCAATGATCCATTTTTTTAGCTCTTTGCTAAGATTAAATGCCAACCTGTACTCTAGGTTCCCTTGCTGTGTGCTCAATAATTATTGTCAAAATGTGAGAGTTAAGGTCTTTGAAAATTTTTTGTATGCAATACGAATGTAAACTAGTATTATGACATTGAGGTTAAGTTTTAGTGGCTTGGCAAGCCTCGTCACCAAATATTCAGTCTTATGACATAATGTTCAACTTTACACTCTTGTTGGATATAAACTACTATTCTGATTAAAATCATCATATATGAATTATAACCCTTAAAGCGTGTTCCCATTTCAAAATAAAGACTAAAAATAATTAATATCATCAGTACTGACCCTATTTATCTGCAATGTTAAACAAGATATATTCAATGAATAAAAACTTGGAGATCCGATTCAAAATTTCTAACTTATTGAGTAGTTCACTTAAAAAATGGAATTATTGAATGATCATGCGACGCACATCTGTATATCTGTATATGAATCAATAGTGAATCAGACAACACTTTAGGACAACCCTGCATCAGTTTCATAATAATAATAATATAGAGAATAATAGAGCGCAAAGTTCGTGAGGCTTTCAAATATATGACAGAGAAAATAACTATTGTTATCAAAAAATACTGAGGACATTCGTGATCATCAAGAATGAACAGTTGTAACTATCTTTTTAGTCGATAGCAGATAATGGAAGTAATTGAATATTGTTAAATCGTTAAAGTAACGCAAGCTACTTTTTTCCTCTTGAACCAAATATTGTAAAGGAAATATCGAACATTTATTTCTGCTATAAGAATTTCTATTTACTAGTCGCAAAAAATCACAAGAATTTCTATTTACAAGTCGCCAAAAGTCACTATCGTATTCCGTTATAATAATTATATCAGAGGTGAAACTACAGTGAATTAATATTCTTAATTCACCCTGGCATATGAACATGTTTTTGATCAGAGTTTATCAAAGATACTAGACAGAGACCTATGGGTCGATTCTATTCACACTTTTACGATCTGTAACGCTAATCGTAAGCCTTACAGTATGCAACGGATAAAATCGCAATTCTGATCACCTCAGTAGCTTACAGATTTTTCATAAACTCTCAGGGTTCTCGTAAGTTTTTACAGTTGAATAGAGAGTAGTCATAAATGCTATAGATGTTTACAGTTCAGAATTGATCAGAGTGGAGTGCTTATGTTTATAGGTCTTCTATCAGAAGACGATGATAAAAGGTGATTGACAGATATTGAGATGTTATTTCTTGGAATATGTACCTGATAATTATTTGACAGATTTATTTGATAAAACAGTTTCTAGGAATTATACGCGCTTACTACGAAGAAACCTCAGGGGAACTAGAAACGACGTCTCAGAAAATAATTCCAAAAAAATGTTAGGCTGAACAAAATTACAGTTTATGAATTAATTAAGACACTTGAACCATTCATACAACAATTTCAGAGGGATCAAATTTCAGTACATCTGAAAGTAGGCACCTAGTTATCGAACAATAATTTTTAATCAAATTTTTACAGATTTCGCACTACCTACTCTGAATTTAAAAAAATTATTTTTACCTGCATTATTTTTTTGAATCATCAAAATCAATATTTCAACTATAACAATAAGTAATGATGCTTGAAGAAAAAATCTAGTAATAATTTCTCACGCCATAATATATATTACTGGGTATTTAACTTCCTCACAATCACACGTATTATACAAATAAAAAAATAATTCTTTTCAATATGAGATTTGACGATTGAACTTTGAAGTATTGAAACAATTGTTGAATGAATAGAGTGAAATTAACTCAAGATATGTTTACGAGAACTTCTTGATATTTGGAATCTGTAACATCGTTTCCCATAGATGTATGAACAGAATCGCCATATTTGTGAATTTGTAAATTGTTCTCTTACGAACGATCTGTAGCTTATAAATTTGAAATTTTACAAATTTATAGAGCAGTGAGCAGAATCGATCCATAAATCCAGTTATCTTTCTATAAAAAAATAATCTGGGTAAAGATGACAAGGATTTAGGGATTCACAAGTTAGTATTATGTCAATGTCGATTCGATGTGGTACCACCAGCTACTAAATATGAGAATGTAATTTCCAAAACAATACATACAATAATTGCCTTTTTCCTGTTATATGAATTCAATGGTGAGTTTTCAATTATTTCATATGACGAATATCATAACCTAATATCAAAGCAACGATTCTCTTGACAAAAACAACAAAATCTACGACAAATATTTCTCTTGTTGAACAAGTAATAATAACGAGATCTGTTACTGTGGATATTGTTGATGATGGAGTCGATTCTTGAATAGTTGAATTCACTATTTCATCTATGAATCTTCAAATGTCTCACGACTCAATCAACAGAATTCGAAATAAGAAGAAGAATCTTTGAAAGAGATTGAATAGGCTGGAGAATCCCAGCATTCCAGCTAAGTTGTAGTTGAAGTGGTCGAAGTTATCTCCAAGCGTTCATAAAATGTTAATTTGAGTTTTGATAGATACCTATGTTGTTGAATTCATGAGAACTATTTCTATTACTCTGCTAAAATTATACAAGCAGCACTTAGAATCAGAATAATATCTCATAGTTTGTTTTACTAGAAAGTAATGCACATAAATTTATGAATACTAGTTTAGCTATGTATTTGAAGCACGTACTCGTAAATTTTTATTGAGACTCAGATACCTACATCTTCACAAATTGTATTTGATTCTCGATTTTAAATATTTTGCAACAAGTATGCTGTAACTTTGAAAGCATTTTTATTTATTACAGAAAATTTCAGTAAATTGCGGCAAAAAGACTTTAATATGTTATAAGATCTTGAGATTAATGTTCAATTGTATTAAACTTGGTTTTCGAAGTTTGTTTTCTATATTAAGAAAGTTTCTTGATTCAAGGCTCTTTAGGAGTTGAGATCGCATCAACAGTATTGAGATAGTTCTCTAAAGTCAGAGCAACCGATTGAAGCTATTTCAAAGAAATAGAGATATAAAAGTGACTTGTGATTTAAAATCGATATTTTGGAGTACTTTCTTTCTTTGAAATTATGCATTACTTCAAATAGTCTGATGGAAGACAAAATAGAAATCAACTACCTATTGAAAAGCTCATTATGATTATTAAGGTAGGTATAATTATGCTTTTCTTATAATGAATAACATTTTGAAACAGTTTGTTCCAGAATCATAGAATGATCAGTAAGTATGTAATTTTTGGTAACATTACATCAAGAAAAAGAGGCAATACGACTTAAGAATTATTTCAAAATGGATTTGATTGAGAAAACATTGAAAAAATTCAATTTATATGTCGCAGTTCTTGTATATGATGAGTTCGAGTTTTTTGAATGAAACTAATTACGTCTTATTTGACATATACTACATACTTGGAATTGGGAATGGAAGATAATTATTGGGAGAGAAATTATTTGATCCTAAAAGTTTTTCGATTGCACTAGAAAAGAAATAGTAATTTGAGATCAGCTACGAGTCTAAAATTGAAAACGTGAGGTTCATTACCAATATATTTTTCATATCTTATTGAATCAAATGCATTTCACGTTTTCAGTTTTAGGCTGGTAGCTGATTCCAAAATAACTTTTTTTTTATGCAATTGAAAATCTGCTGTGGCTACCAAAGCATTTCCCCAAGCATGAATTTAATTGCCAGTTTTATTGCTATTCCTTCTCCCCAAAAAGTGAGAATTGGATGTCATACATTTTTCCATTCGGTGTATGTATATTTTTCTAGATTTTCCAGCGGAAAATAATATTGTTCTCAGCGGTAATCAAAAATGGGATAGCCTGTATATGATTTCAGCTGTTTGCACTCCTTTTCCATACAAACTTTGAGTATGCCAAATCTCACATGACTTCATGCGCGATAGTGGTTCCCATTCAAGATTTTAACGTGATTTCTTCCTATACCTTCTCCCTCCCTCCCCAGAATATGAGAACTAGGTTAAGAAATTTTTCCATTTGATGTTTATTTTTCGAGATATTCCAGCGAAGAATAATATTGTACTCAGCGGTAAATTTGAATGGGATACCTGTACATAGCAGCCTGCACTCCTTTTCCATATGAACTATAAACAAGTATGCCAGAGCTCAGATCCCCCGTGCGCGCAATATGTTTAAGAGGGGGTACAAAAATCCGCTGTGTCCGACCAGAAATTTCATAGCCAGTTTCATTGCTGTTCCACAAATTTAGAGTGTTGCATCAATTGATTGCTTATTTAAAATCTGGAAGTGAAAGTTGTCATTGTCAAAGTGACAATTGTAATTGTCAAAGTGACAACTATCATGGTCAAAGTGGCAGCTGTCATTAATCAAGTGACAGATGGCGGTTATCTTCCAGTATTTACATAAAATAAGTATTTTCAAAAATTGAGATTCTTTCTCCAAATTCTCGAGGTCTTCAATTCATTGGAACATACGGTTCTAACGTTAAATTGCCGGAAGTGTAATTTCAAGATGGTGAATACCTAATTATTTATTTTTGATATCTACTAAGTGTATCCCTCTACTAAATTATTTGTTTTTGATATATACTAAGTGTATCCCTCCGAGAGCTTAAAATTGATACCAAACTAGACATCATTCAAATGATTTGTGAGAGGAGCAATTGTTTAATTATCCTCTTTGATACTTCTATTAGAATTATTTCCTCAAGAGCTTTGATTTGATAATAAACAAAAAATAATGGGAGAACGCTCGTTTGTGATGTCAAAATATGAGTAATGATATTTCCAGCTCCATATCATGATTCTCATTATTTTTTTGGTTCAGAAAATTATACCGAATTCCATAATAATTCGAGTTTTAATAATAAGAAATGGATCGCTAATAATTTTGAGAAACAATCCTGGTAAATATTGTGTAAAATTATTAAAAAGTTCAATCAATAGAGCTTTGGTACTACTGGGTTGAAAAAGCTCATCTACGAACTTAAACTTGACTTTTTGATGAAAAATTTAAGTATAAAATTTCAGTCGAAAATTCGTACGTGTCCTCAAGACACTCCGAAAGACCGATTTTTTTCAAAATTATGTTTTTCGGGATCAGTAGATTCTAAAACGGAAAGATTAATCGGAATTTCGAGTTGGCAAAAAATCAGGGTTACAATACTTCCCCTTATTGGAGGTCGAGGATGTAAAAAATCGATAATGGCTTAAGATTGTTAAGAAGAGGAGTAGGATCATGTTGTGGTGGGAACCCTGCTCTATGCTAAATACATAGGATGAAACATTCATTGCTAACTTCAAATAAACAACATTTCAATGAATAAAACTGATGAAAATGTTTGCTTTTGTTTGAATATACATTATTTTAGATAATTTGATTCCTTATTCTATTCTTTCAAAGAGCTTCCATGGGTTAAAATATTTTCTTTCCATATTTTAATAAAGCTACAATATGATGAGTACAGTAAGCAACACTGTAGACTTTAGGAAATATTTTTGACATTAGACATTTAGTAATGGTACTGCGTTTCATAGCCAAACAAACTTATTGATGATTAATCTACATCAAAAGAAGAATATCGAAGGAAGAATAAATGGGTTACTGAATCAATGTACCGTCCAGTTGGAGAAGTAATAAAAAACCTTGTTTATTCCAATCGCGCACACTCTTCCCATTCCAACTCATTCGACGACGTTGCCAAGCGTATGATAATTTGTCAAATTTTAGAAGCTTTTGTACAATATTTTTTAATAATAATTCAATTTTCTCTGAAACTAGAAACAAGACTTTTTTGAAATTTGGTACACATGTTTATAAGACTTTCGTAGATATTTTGGCGATTTTTTGTAGTGCCGTCATTTCAGTTAGTCGAGATAATGACGTATAAATCAATGTGAAACACGTCGTTTGCATTCAACGCAATGTAATAACATGTCACTGAACAGCAGCTTTGACATTTTTCATCTCGATAACTAAAAACAAGATTGAGTTCAAACTTTGCCAGAATATTCTTTTGTTGATTATGACAATAAAACAAGGTATTTGAAACATTTGATGCCTTTTCTTAGGTATCAATCAAACTAGTACTTTGAATTATTAAAAATGACAAGGAAAAATTCACTTAGGCCCGGTCTTTCCATCTCCGAGTAACATCATTCCCCGGATAATAACTATGAGAACCATCATTTTAACAAGATATTATCCACGGAATAAAGTTATTCCTAGGTGGAAAGACCGGGTCTTATTATCAACTTTCTAATCATCACTAATTTTCAATGGATTTTTTCGCAGGCGCTAGCTGGTTGATTCCGCAGATTAATCAGTTACTATCGGGCTTGAAGTTTTGTATAGGCCAGTACAGTGCAATATCTTTGGGAAAATTAAATTGATCCAATAGACTTTGGTTGATGAAATATCACTCAATCTACCGAGTGCACTATAAGTGTCTGCCACACTAGTAGCGGGTAAAAAGTGTGATTGATATATTTTTTTTTTTTGTAACGTATCGGGAGAAACCGTTTAACGTGGTGTAATCCAATTGATTCCCATTCTAGGCAGCGTGAATTAGACTCATGGTTACGATTATAACACTAGCACAGAAAAATCTTGAATATCGTAAATCAATCTACTTATCTGTTATCTATTCGCGATAGCATAAGTCCATATTATTCAAGTGGCTCTATTCGCTCCTTGCACATCTCAAGATTCGACCACTCGTTACCAGCGGCAGTTTCTGTAACTTTCCGTTTTTGACAGATCCAATGAACAAAATGTTGAAAACCAAGTGAGAAGATTAGCAATGTTTATGCATAAGCATTCTTTTGTGATAAAAATGGAATTTTCAATAGTTTATATATGTAGTTCTCCATTGTATGGATGTGGAATAACAGATGTAGTTCGTGTGACACTGCCTGGCATTAGTTTTTTATTACAAATCCATCCAATTTCTGAACCCTCATCACATGAGACGCTGCCAGCATTTTTTCTTCAATTTCTTGAGATACAAATTCTACATTAGAAGTAATTGGTTGGAGAGCGGTTCTTTTGACTAGGTTCATTCTGAAACGTCAAATCAGTTATTCAGTTTCAGCACTAAATATTCATAAATATTAATTCAAATCTTCATCGTAAATGAAAACAATTAGCTTTTAAAACTTTTATCTTACGTTTACTTACATTATTTTGCTAAATTTTCCATTAAACTATCATTTGTAACATCACATTGTGTGCTATTGTATACAAGGTTTGTTATAATTCAATCCAAGAGAGGCGCTACCTGTCACATGTTTACGGAATGAATAGCTATTCCCGAATTGAACTGGAATGTTTTCAAATTGACACTCCAATGTAATAAGTATATATATTTTTCAACACAAACATTCTGGAGCAAAAGTTATACGTGGATCTGCCTAACAAATCTTCATCAAAAAGTTTTTTTCGTACAACTACATAGCTTTTTTCTCAGAGAAAAATCAATTTGTTTAATCCATCAACTAATTTGAGAGTATCACATTTCATTCCAAGTAGCGGAATCAAATTATCACAGCAATCCTTGACGCAGGCAATTTTCAAGATTCTCTTGAAATAATTATTCGTACCCCGCTAAAGGGGCTAAATAATTTTTTCAACAGAATTAACCAGTTTTCGGACATTTTATTGGAGCCTAAATTATTTTTTATCAACCAAGAGAGTGTTCATCGTCTCTTCACCTATTCCTATATATCGCAGAGAACAAAAAAAAAAAAAACACTCATGATTTCTAAAAATTTTTAGAATACGGTTGATCAACGAAGATAAATAGAAAGTACTATTCGCGTTATATCGTCTTTAAACATTTTCAAACTTCGATACGTTACAAATTAGATTCAACTGGAGTCTAGCGTACGTCTGGAGTGGATTTACTTTTTACTTTCTTGGAGACGAGCACGTAGCTCTTGATTCTGTCATGCGGACTGTGCTTCTCTGCCATAATATGCTACAAAGTTTCGATCAACAGGAGATCTAGACAATTGGATGTTCACACAAAGAATGAAATTTTCTCCAATGTTCCACAACTAGATTCAATATTTTTCAAACGCATCTATTCAATTAATAATTGTGTTCTGAAAGTTGTACATACTTATATGCATCAGTGTTCATGATGTCTACAAAGTGTTATCATCTCCTCTTTTGGTTGACATCATCACGGAGGCTACAAACAACATTTCTCTAAAGACATTTATAGCCGATTTCATGATTCATTTTTTTGGTAACAATATCAATTCATGTATTCTTTGTGTCATTAAAGATCAATCAAAATTGAATAAATATATTGAGATTTATTTTATTGGTCAACTCCTCGTCACTTGAACCCAGGCTGATTCAACTTTCGGACATCATTTTGATAGATTTTTTTTTCGATTTCTCATGACTCAATTCCAGTTACCGCCAATAAAAAATTTGAATCACCTTGTAGGTTTGGAGACTGAATGAACAATGTAGTTTTTTGTTTAATTCAATGTATTGTCTGGAAAGTGGCTAGGTCAAGAAATATATTTTTGTTGATTGTGTCAACCTCACTGAGGTAGTGCCGGTGTGTTCTCTTGTACTAAATTGGAGTTCCTTATTTTTATTATTATTATAAAGAGGTTCGGGGAGTTTTCATGACTTATTAAATCAAAAATTTCATATTCCATTTGATATATGTAGTAATGACCGATAGAACTATATTAATAATTTATGCAACAAGCGTATAAAGCTGAGCATTATAACTAACATGAGTGGTGACAAGGTTTACCGAGCTACTAAAATTATTAACCGAATATCATACTGCTTGCTTACACTCGCACGGCACTCAATTCCCATACTTTTACAAATATCAAAGACACAGAAAGAGAGCCAAAAGCACAAGATGACTTCCAGATTTCGTAAATAAGTATCAAAAAAAAATCAATCATTGAGATGTGCACAAACATGAATTCACAGGAATTCACCTACTACGCGTGTAAATAATGCATGGTAACAGTGACACGTGAGAAAACCTTATCGTAAAAGATGCGCGAAGTGCCTACTTTGCGAGCGGTCGTACAAAAAATAATATTCAACTAGTAGGAGTGTTAATTTAACTGGATGATGATAATTCAACAATTAGTTTTTTTTTATATAAGGTAGAAAACGACTTATTAGCCAACTGTTTAGTAGGTGAGTTGAAAGAATTCAAATTGTTATTCAAAATTTGGTAGCACATAGTTCACTTAAAATAGACAATCAAGTTTAGATTTCATCATAACTCGCATTGAGCTGAAGATTGGTACATACTTCGAATATTTCGTTACAAGTGAATTTCTTAGATCCTCATCGATCTCATTTTGGCTGAAGAATTCATTTGAGATGGATCACAAAATATATGTTTGCAAATATCTCTCAAACGGAAAGTATTATCGTAAAAGTTGTCTCCAAAATGTTTGTGCACTTAGCGATTCTCTACAAATTGAGGAATCTATACTTTTCACTAAGAATATCTATTCATGATTAAAATGGGAAATACCAATATGCACTTATACGCGGCTTGTTCACGCCATCAAATGTTTAATATAAGTGAAATTTTTACTCCTGATTTGTGTGTGACTCATAAAAAAAATTACATACCAATTATATAATTCTGGATATAACTGTCTATCCTTAATTTTATCCGCCTCCAAAGCTTTGAGAGACATAAAATTCTATTAATAAGACTATTCACTATTTGAGACCTGGGAAGACTCTAACAGAAACAAGAATGTAGCTATCACAAAGTTCAACTTCATATCCAAAATGACACGCTCATATCTTATTTTCACATGCAATAACTGGTTACTGTACTACGAATGTATCTCTCATAGAACTAGGGTCAAGAAAATATTCAAATTGTCTTGAAAACCTGATTATTCAATGGATTTTATGAATAATTTACTCTATCCCAAACATCATCCTTACAAATGGAATTAGTTTTTTTTTCTTGTATAGTATGAAGCTCTATGAGAAAATTTATTCCAGGAACGATGAAAATATACATGTTTGATAGAAAATACCCGGACTCATGGAATTTTTGCATTTGCTCATGAACATTTGTATCATGTTATTATCAAATTTAAGTTGCGCTACCTAACCAACTGAATCTTGCAGGCTAAGTATACCTATGTGTTTTAAAAGATGGGAAAAATTATGGCTGTAGAAAAGTTGGTTCATTGCGTCCTCCATCATGTGATTATTAACAAAGAAATCAATACAACAGATGATTATACTCATGATAGAAATAAAGAGATGTCTGATCCATTTCTTTTCTCCGAGCCATAAATAGAAATCCAGCGACAAATGAAACAAATATAAGAAGACGAAGTGAAAAGGAGCAGGAGAGATTGTATGATTATTGGAATAGAGTGAGAAGATAATTAATTTAGCACAGTTTAAAAAAAGTTAATAATAATCAGTTTTGGTTTGATGATTATTCAAAGAACCATATTTTTTTAATCAAAAGAAAACTGCCTGATCTAACTTATTTGATCAGATTAGATCGTATATCATGCTTTAGGAAGAAAAGCGTGAAGAAATTCACCGAGTACTTTATCTCGAAAGCGGAGAAAAGAGCATTATGCAGAATATAGCATTCCCAGTAAAGAATGTCACTAATACTTGGTACAATAAGTTTAGTTCACATTACCATTTCAAGTTTATTATATTGTGTTAGCAGTTATCCGCAGCTTCGCTCGCATATAAATGTACTTTTCGTACTCTCGAAAGTAAAAGACGGACTTAATCCTTCAATTCAGGGGCTCAAGTTTGAGTTTAGCTCCTAGGGATCCAAAATGATGAATAATCCCAAGAGACTGAAGTGAAATAAACTAATTTTTCTATGACAATCAATATCAAATTTCTCACTCATCTTTTTGAGAGCAATCTCATTTATTTGGCAATTGCTATAGCCATAATTATTACTATGGTGCATTTACTCAGAAAATTTTGTATCAAGTTTGTTGTTGTCAGAATTGTTAGAATAATTAATCTACTTTTAGACTATTGAGATTTAATATAATACGGTAGTGCAAAAAATAGCGTAGATAACACATGACTCAAGTGCCTTTAATCCCTCAGGTGAGTATTGCCCTTGACTTCGTCTCGTGCAATAGACTCCACCCTCAGAATTAAATCAAGCATTTAAGTCCCTTGTTATACAATATACTATTATAAAATCTATGAGAAATTGAATGCTTAAAGTTGACTGAGCTCGCTTCGCTTGCACGGCGGCCTACTGTTGACCAAGCTCGTTTCACACACACTGCAGCAGCTTGAGTCTTTCCTAGGATCGGTAGCCCTTTGAGCTGCGTGACGCTAGGAATTTACTTCTCAGATTCTTGGGTTGTTTGAGATTTTGACGTCTCATAAAATGTGATATAGCTGAAACTGGGCTCACTAGTAATTTTAATTTGCCAACATACTGTATCCGCTATTATTGATTTCGAAACTTTTATATCAAATTATTAATCAGCATCCCAAAATTTGTGATGATGTGTTCTACTGCCATAGGCTCTGCACATTTTTCACAGATTGGCTGTTTTTCTTCATTGAGTAGGTAGGCATTTGTTCGGATAGAGGAATTTAGACTACATTGTCTAGTGTTGCTGCTAGTTTTGTCTCTTTATCTGCTTTCTCGTTTCCTGGTATGTTTTTGTGTGGAGAGATCCAAAATTCGTTGATTATTTCACCTTTGATTTTAGTAGCGTTGTTGATAGCTTTTTGGATCTCTTGTATGATTTTTTTCTTACTGTAAGTATCCTGGACTATTTTTAAAGCTCTTAGAGAATCTGAACAGATCATATATTTTCTGTGATTTGTTTGGGCAGTGTGTTCAATGGCTTTATTTATGATATATACATAGCTCTGCTGATGCCAAACTAAAAGCTTCTGATTCGCCGAAATGATCCTAACGGTATACAGAATCATCCTAAGCGGCATACGGAATCATTCTAAACGATTTTTTGGAATGTCATTCGTTCCAACATAATTTTTGGTTATAGAATATTCAAATTCCAAAATAGTGTTGGAGAAAATGTATTCCGGTAGAGATAAGGAGGTGTTTGATTTTCACCGTGTTTTGTTAGGTCTGTGTAAATTGAACTTGAGTTGTATATTTATCTAGGTTTTCTTTTAGATTTGAGGGATTGTGATTTGAAGCTCCGTTAGATAGTCGTACATGTTTTTTTGGGGTGGTGTTTATTTTTTTACTACTTGTTCATCCTGATATATCTTATTGAATGCTGAGTTGTTTGGGTAATCTAGGGCAGTACTATAGAAAACTGATGCAAAGTCGATTTTTGATCTTATTAGAGCATAATAGATAGTTAGGGGTCCGATTATTCTCCGTATTTATTGTGACGCGCAAAAGTTTAATAGCTTCTGTATATGCGATATCAATAGATATTGTTTATCTCTAGAGGATTGGTTTGTTTTGTTGATTTCTTCCTTCAAGAAGTGAATGACTTCTGGAAAGGTAAATCTGGTTGTTTCGTCCAGTTTTCTAACGACTTGATTGCTTCTTGTTGTTTTCCTTTAACAGTGTTGACATTTCTACCCTTATTGTGTATTACTAGGTCATCAGAAAAAAGTGAGATCTGTGCTACGCCTGACATATGTCTTTTGATCTCGTTCATTACAAAAAAAAACAAGGTAGCATATTGGATTTCCTCTTGGGGTGTCTTATTCTTCTAGATTTTTCTCCTGGATACTATGAACTCTATAGGCATTATTTTTCTGATGAGAGTTACTGTTTGAGAAACATGTAAAAAATCTATTCTGAGACATTTTTTCTTGAATAATTTTATTTTTTTCATAAGAAATGACATCGATAGTTATGTTTGAGGTTCCACCTGTTATGATGTTTTCAAGGTATGTAACAATTTTTGGCTCTATGCAAGTTATGGCGAAGTTCAATGTCTATTTTGACTGAACTAATACTGTCATCACTTTGTCGAACAAAAATGGCTTTTATGCCTGAGAAGATAGAGATGTCAATATTATACAACTTAATATTTATCTGTCGAACTTAGAATCAGATGAAATATATTTGAGAGCATGAAATATTCATTAAAGGTAGGCAGCAACATCACCTCTTACGTATCAGTGGGTGAGGACGCTAATTTTTAGAACAAAATTAATTGTTCTCATACCAGAATATATCAATCACATTGAGATTCTCTATAAGCACCTCAGTAGAACTATTTTCTGCGATTGGTAAACAAAAAATTTTGTAAAATTGTTCTTGAAAAGTCTGTCTGCAGATAGAATTATGGCCACATGCTCGATACATTGCAGAAACAATGTCTTTCCTGTCCCATATAGAATATGGGACTGCAAATTTCCAGAGAGGAAGAATTGACTATCTAATTATAACACCATGATGGATGATCTGTTTTTGATTCGACCCAAGGGAATAATGATGCTGTGCATGAGATGACTCTAAAAATAATAATGGATATTCAATAGAAATCTGCTTCTCACATTGTCATAACTGGGCTGGAACTACAACGACTTGACATTGACTTGATTTTTACAGTAAATTTATCAGGCATGTTGGACATGTTCTCTTTTAATATTTATCATAGAGACATGATAGGGACTAGATCAGGTTATTCTTCTAGAAAAATAAAATTTAGATGAAGATGACAAGGATTAGAAGATCAAGACAAGATTGGAATATATCAATGTCGACTCGATTTGGTACCAGCCATGATTTGAATGCGAGAGAATATTTTTCTCGAAAATTTCCAACCAATCATATTGCAGAATTTTTTTAATTCTGACCAATAGAATCGAATATCAGTGACTATTCCATTCGTAGTATTTATAACAAGGTTAACAATGCTATATCGCCATAGAAACGGTGCATATCAGTGAGTATTTGGACGTGTAGAAATACCATCGGGTATTACACTAGTGGTCGAAGTGAGTATTTCACTCAAAGATGTAGATACCTCCAATTTGTGCTTTCTTCGTATTTAATGAAATATTTTTCTGAATATCTTCGTCAATTTCATCTTCTGATCTATCACCAAAACTTCTTAAACTAGTTTCCATATCAAAACGCAATCCATTCCTCTATTATTCGTCAGAGAAAATGCAAGAAATTCTAATTTTTCAGTTTTACAGAAGTTTGTTCACTCGTTCCTATGAAAATTGCGTGACTTGTAACTAGATTCATAGAAAACTAATTTGAAAAAATTGTTTGACTCCTGGAATAGTCCTCCATATACCATTTGTAATTAAATTATTATAGACTATTTTTGTGGTGCAATCACTCATGTTTATTGTGCTTGTGAATACCACTCGTGCTGCACACTCATGGTATTCAAACGCAAGCACAATAAACATTCGTGATAGCACCACAGAAATGATCGATAATATTTTAACCACTTATGGTATAATATATGAGTATTTTGCTCATATGCAAATACTCGAATATTTTCACATGTGCATTTCTTGAATATTCTTTTATTCAAATTACAATCGTACAATTAGAAACACAGTTACTGTAATAAATAGTTTCAGTATAGTCTCCATTTTCTGAGTTGATGTTGGTTGCATTCAGTTCTATCTCTTGATTCCGCATTCTCGAGAATAATTTTTCATGATGTTCAAAATTTATCTTCAAATAAAAACTAATAGAACTTCCCTGTAATCTGAACCATTACGTTTTTTCATATCACCATAGTCTTAATATTTCGGCCAATTTCACCACCGATACATATTCGTCCAACACGTAGTCTTTTTCAATACAAAAACCTTCAAATAATTTCCAACAGGAGCAATTTGATTTCTTTGTGTTAATAGGAGTAATATCTTCTATTTTTTGTTGATTATTTTTAAATATTCATCTGCAAATCGCTGGAGAAACATTTTTCAATACGAAACATTGACAAGATGAGCAAATTTTGACTTTGTTTACATGTGGATCCAAGGATACTTTCAGACTTTTATTCAAGTATCTAAGAAAATTATTCCATGGTCCATATTCTCACCTCTTAAAATCGCACTACTTCCTCAAAATTTATGCAGTTCCTCTCACCATCTCATGTTCTATCATATAGTGTTATCTCCTTTCATTAATTTTTTTGCTAAAGTAGTGCGATTTCGAGAGGTGAGAATACGGACCAATTTATTTATATGTCACTTGATATGAATATTTTTTGAAAACTCGCAAGCAAATAAATCATTTGAAATTTAAAAATATAGTATCAATTGTGAAGTTTTGCTCGAGAGATATTCTTCCCATAATATCCCTCGTGCACGGCAAATACGATCGGAATATTTTCTCTCATTCACATTCGTATTTGCCGTGCACTTGAGATATAACTATTGAATACCAGGCTGAATTAACCGCTAAATATCAAAGCGCCAAACAAAAGCAACTTTAGACGCAGTATTTAATAATAATAATAATAATAATATGTGTTTATTTAGCATAGAAATTGCTATTGTACAAGAACATGACACAAAAAAATTAACAAAAAAAAAAAAAATATTAACAAGATCAAAATATATCTAATATTTCAGTGTTCGGATTACGAAAACATCAGTGGCGTGCGGTAACTTTCTGTGATAGGTGTGCACAGTCGGTGGTGAGGAAGGGGATATATACATGGCCAACAATACATCTTATTTTTCTCGCAACAACCAGCAATCTATTCCAATTCTTCATATATTTTAATTTGGAAATGTCGCATGGACTGCTGGTCTTTAATTTTGATATTTTGAGTGAGTTTTATGTCTGGCGTTGGTCTTGTTTTCATAATTTCATTTTCCGTTTCGACATCACGACGTGTAAAAGGATTTTCCAGTAGATCACAAATGATAGATTTATTTTCAGTTGTCATTCTACAAATGAGAATTTTAGGAAAATGAATAATTTAAGAAACGTATAAAATAAGTGTTCACCTAATATGGTTGCCTTAAATAACAAATAACAATATTTCAACAAACTTATAAAAGGCGTTTAAAAAAAGAACACAGCTTAACGTTGAATATTCAGCTCCCGGCGCAGAAAGTCTGCTTGCACCCAGCGAGAGAGAACGAGCGATAGCAGATCTGCTAATTTCGGTATGCTTTCACTCTGTCAGACTCTATTCCTTCACTTTCCTAATACTGACTATGCCAAACAGACCTCGCTCGCCGAGCAGCGAGAAATCTGCACATCAAGCGTCGACATTCGTTTCAAATATATAGCAGAGTGGCCCGCGAGGCGCGCTCGTATTTCTTGTTGCATGTATAAATAAAATACGCTCTTCCTCTGATTTTATAATGAAAATTTGTGAAACAAAATGAAGCATTCAATAAACCATTATAATAATTTTATTTACGTAATTCCTAATATTTTCATAGGGTGTGCAGTGCGAAAACTGTTGATTGATTTTTGTAGCAGCTAGAACTAGTAGTTACGGCTTCCATAAATGCACCTGTACCGTGAACTATGTAAGTTATTATAGAAAAATATAAATTTCAAGCTAGACATAATGATGTCTCACTGAAACTTTCAACTCTAATACTTGACTGAGTACATGAAATGATATTTTGTTCTCAAAAGAATCCATGATCGCAAGCTGCTTAAAACTTTTATTGGAGCAAAGCTCTTCATCGTAAAAGAACTTTACTTACTTGAAATTACCAATTTGAAGCGTATACTTCGTTGAGCAATGCAGTTGAGGTTGCTTTACTTGAAATTTTGCATCCTCTTTTTACAACTACTCCTGAGCATAGCTCGCATCTCAATCAAATCTAGCAATAAAAATGCTCGGATCCTATTTTTAGCAATGTTGTTCAAAGAAAAAAAAGTTGCCTATCAAGAACACTTCTCAGATGATGTCTAATATTTTTTAGACTTACCTTTAAGTAGCTCATCAGGCGTATCGGATCGAAAGAGCGCCACTTCGTTCCTGGAACCGACGTGAAAGTAGACTTGTCTAGTGCGTAGATGTAGCGTCGGTAAAGGCGACAAGGATAGAGATGAGGTAATCGCTGGCGCTTTTGGCGGCGCCGGCTGCAGCTCGGCCGGCCGCTCCATGTGCCCGGCCCCGGCCCGCCCACCGGACTCATCGCTCGAGGGGCATACCGCCCCCACCGATAATCAACAACACCTACAACAATAATAACAATCAATTGATCTGTCACAGATAAAGTTTCCAAACTAAAGCAGAGTCTAGACTAGATTCAAATTGAGGGAATTTCAAAAAATGTACCCATATCGTAAGAATTCATTAAAGCTTGTAATAATGCTACAAAAGTTGCAGAAAGAATATTCAGGAATGTTATAGTTTCAAATGAAATATACAGAATTTGGAATTAAAAGTAATTTATCATTCAATAGAATTCTAAAAAATCTGACGTGGACATCACGTAACTTATTTGTATATCATTTGATATATACACAAATTTATTCAATAAAGATTTCTGTCACTCCAGGGGCCCGTTGCATAATAAAATACAAGTCAATATTACAAGTGAAAATACATGTAAAAATACTAATAATATTAACTTGTATTTCATTATGCAATAGGCCCCTGATTATAATTAATATAATTTTCATAATACTTTTACATGTACAATGTCAAACAAAATCAAAAAATTGACAACAGATCATCATTGCCTACCTTATCATTTCAAATAAACTGATTGTTTTATACGGCAAATTCTGAGTGTGTGTTACACATATAAACTGAACTTCCGGCTCAGCCGATTGATACAAAAATAGTAGATAACTATTTTGATGCTACAGCAAGTTCAAATACTAAATTTCGATGTGCTATGGCTATCATTCTAGATTTATGCAAAAAATTAGAAAAAAGTTTCGAAGTGCACTTCTGGTTTGGTCGATTTATACAAAAATAGAAGGTAACCATTCTGATACAACATCAAGTTCAAATACTAAATTTCAACATCCTACGGGTGATCGTTCTGGATTTATTAGAAAAATTCGGGAATAGTTCTGAGTAAAGTGCACTTCCGGTATAGACGATTGAAGCCATAATGCAAAGTGCACAACTGGACCCTATTCTAGTCTTAAATACAAAATTTCAACATCATACGTTGAACCAGTTTTGAGATTCGCGAGTTACGAACGAACGTACCCACATATGTACCGACATCAAGCCAAAAATAGTCAAAATAGATTCAGGGATGCTCAAAACGGATACTTTCATGATAATCTCGATAGGTGAATTTTGTCGGTTTCACAAGATGAAAATGTATAGTAGATTATTCCAGATTAACTTTCTCATTCCTTTTAGAAGTGTTTTATCTTGCTGAAAGGAGACTATAAAGTCTGAAAAAAAAAGATTGACTTGGAAATGCGACACGGGGCTTCCACAATTTCTGGGATGTAGGTTACCACTTCTAGATTGATCCTTCCTAATTGAGCACATAGAAGAATAGGGATCATAGAAGTAACTTAAGATGGGATTGATGTATGAAAATTTTCCTATTTGAAATTAATATTCATGGCCAGTAGCTCAAATTTTAAGTTCTTTCCAATATGATATATCGAATTGGAATAAGGAAAGCAATGTTCATGTCACATTCAAGTTTCGAATCTCGATACGATATTTTTCAGTCAAGTGACATCTGAAATTTGAGAAACAGCGGTACAGCTGGCCATTATTGTCATCAAAGAGTTTAATTAGACGAACAGTTTAGCCAGAAAACAATTGAACAGATCCAAAGACCAGCATACGTCTTTTGGAACAGAACACTTTCAGAAGAAATTAGAAGGTTCATCTTATTAATATTGAGATGAAGTATTTCTAGTATTAGTTTGGCCACGCAATTCGAAGACATATTATATATCTTGATAACTTGATGAGAATTATTGGAAAAGGATTGGAATGATGTGCTGCTAATTCTAATGTGAAAGAATCAGTTCATTTAATATATTATTTTGGCTTAAGGATCTTCGGGTTTAGAATTGATGCATTTTCAACATTGCACCAAATTTTATTTTTGAACAGATGTTTTAGAAGCTTTTTACAAAATTTATTAACAATTTTTGAAAACTTTGTAAGAATGCTTGATTGATGGTTCTAGAAATTTTGCGCATAAATTCAAAACTGTTAGGTGTAGAATCTTGGGAATCAGTATTTAGAAATGATAAGGCATAAGGATTATGATCTGTTTTCAAAGTAATCGACTGAGCTGAAAGCGCACTTTACTTGACAGATAAATTTTTCGAATTATTCCAAGTGAATGGTAACATGATAAAGTAAAATAACAAAACCTGATAAAGGACTTTGATTATATAGAATAATAATTTAATGTACGTGCGCATTATAAGGATATGTTTCTTGTATTTAAATCAGAACAAAAAAAGAGCTATGGATAGCTGTAAGGTTTTGACTATTCAATAATGATAGAGGTAATCCATATTTTCAAGAACAGATAAACAAGGCAGCCAACAAACAAATTTTCGCATTTATAAAATAGTGAAGGGATGAAAATTCCTGGAAGTTAACGAATATTCTGGAATGATTAATTTCTTCCACGAAGACCACATTAAACTTGATAACAATACGTCAGCCCGATTCGATTTCGCGCCGCCCGAACGCCGCTCTAGTGGTAAGCTGTCGGTGGAAGCGTTCAGAAATAAAACCCGCGTATGTTATGACAGATGATAATAATTAATAGCAAAATTCGAGCCCAGTCCTCATTTCTTGAATAATCACTATTTAATTAGATCGGTAATAATTAAAAGTCATTTTCAGAAAGTAAATTTGAGATTTTTTTATGAAAAATGTGTAAATGAAAGAAGAAAATGACTCGAAAATTTTCCTGTCAGGGAGGAAGGAAGGAAGAGTCAGCAATTTAGATTGATTACCAAAATTGTGCATAAAGAGTTATGTAGAAACAAAATTTTATAATATTTTCATAACGAATTGTTCAAACAAACGATTTTTTGGAGCATACCTTCTGTTTTGTGTAACATTTATTGTAATCTTCATTTTTCATAATCACCGTATAGTCATAATTCCTTTTCTCCAACTTTTTCAACACTTTATTATTTGATGACTTGTTTAAATTGAAGCTGTATTACTGATCGTCAAATTCAGTCATATTTCAGACCTTTAATGTTAGAAATTACATACCTAGCATTTTTATTGAGCAAGCTAATTAAATCTACACAAATTTATTGATTTATTCGTGATAAATATGCACCATTTTGTATTACTTACACATTTCATACATACGTTTCCATTGTTCAAATCATTGGAACACACAAAATATGATGCAATTATTCAGGATGAAATGTAGCCGCTAAATTTTTAATAAAATCAGCAGAATAATATTCACGTGACTAGGACCTAGCTTTCTATTGGTCACCGTTCGAATCTGTCGGGCAAACAAGTATGAAAAATAGCACACGTTCTATTACGGCATCCAGCTGCCAACCATGCACAAAGCTAGCAGTGACTGTCATTTTCTGTCATAAAAACATGTACGGTAGCCAACACAACTCCATGTAGGAAAACCAACAAAGGAACAAGCATCGTGTGAAGCGGGCTTAAGACAATTTTGATAAGTGAAAAAATTTTGACGTTTGAATAACTTTCTTAGCAATATTTTGTTTACTTTGTTTATTTCCTGTAAAACTTCCGAACGTCAGGCAAATTTCACATAAAAATGAGTAGATTCGGACAGGAATTGAAACAAAGTATACAAAAAGCGATTGTCAATGCTACATCTCCAAATACAGTTAAAACGCGATCATCTATGTGGAATCAATTTAGTAAGATCTGCCAGGAAAAAAATTATAAGTTATTGGCTGATATTCCAGTGATTTCAATATATGTTATTCTTCAAGATTGGTGGTATAATATGGAGGAAAATATTGGGGATGATTATGAAGAAATGTGTGTTGAAACAATCTGGAATACTACAGCAAAAATTATAAAAAAAAAATAATTTAACGAATACAACCGTATGATTGATTGGAGAACAACAGCTTATTGAAATTACTGCGCATTCGAATGCTCATTCTATAAAACTATATCTTCAGCTTGATACTGAACATCATATCAATTCAATTCATTGTTCAAGAAGCGTTGAAACTACTTTATCTGCACCTGGACCATCAACTTCTATTTCAGAAACTAAAAATAATAACCAGAATCCTTTTAATGTGTATCATAATCGTACGGTTAATGATTACAATAAATAATTCGTGAAAATGTAATACTATACTCTGTAATTAGATAAAATAGATGAAGCTGACTGGATGAGTGAATTTGAGTGAGTAAAAAGTCTTGGGAATTCAGTCAATATTTCTGTTTTAATTTCTTTCCTACTTTACAGTTTCGGCTGTACCTCAGCCATTTTCAGAAGCGAAAAGAACTCATATTGTAAAAAATTAAAAGTAATTACTTGAAAGTAATTTTTACAATATTATATTGTCTAACATCAATTAGATTCTTCTGACAGTTTTTTCTCATAGTGGATATAACATTTTTTGCTAACTTGGAAAGATCATTTCATTCAAAAAGGAGCTTGAAGCTATACATAGACTAGCACAATATGATGAATGAATCTGGGATCCTAGAGAAAATATTTCACATTATTTATTACTCTATATTCTTATTTTACTAACTCGAACACAGAGTGTACCCGTATTGAGTAATTTGAGAGTATCAAAGAGAAAGAAAGAGGAAAACAATGAAGATCACTAAAAATATATCCTTTATGAAATATGAAGGTGAAAAATTGAGTAACAAAATGAAAAGAGAGAAGTCTCGGCCAATGATTTGCCAGATAAATAACAACAGAAACTGTATTTCAACGCTATCATTTTCATTGTTTACGAAATTTCATTTTAGCGAGATATGAAAGTCGACTCTCCCTCAACACCCTGAGGCTTCTGTACAAATGCGTACATAGAAAGACAAAGATAATTTGACCATAATTACATTACTTCATCCAAACTCTCACACAATAAGCTTTATTCAGTCTGATGTAATTATGAGTCAATTCCAGAACTTGAATTGAAATCGTTTGTTTTATCGTTGTCTCGTTTATTTTTGGAATTAGAGCGCATCCTCAATTTTGTAATAATTTTAATATCGTCACGGGCTAAGTAATATTGGTTGTAAATTGAAAATTCAATGAGAGTATGATAAAATAATTGCAAATTACATACTAGACATACATATTTGAGGAAAATGTCACACAATTATCAAAATTGATAGGTATACAAGAATAGATCTATCAAATTCACATTATAGGAGTCAAAATTTTTCATTCTATTCACAGTATTTTATATATAAGTTATTCTTATCTTCTGTAATGCTGGGACCACACTTATGTTAACGCTCAATGTCTATTATTGCAATAGATCTCGCGTCAAATATAACGCTCCGAGTTGTGCGTTGAATTGAGTGGCCACAAATGATAAATGTCATCATAAATGTCACTAAACTGGCCGCAAGAGCACTATTATAATATATTATATATGATTTCGTTTTAAATACCTCTTAAAACTTGATGGCTCTTTCATTACACCCCTCTATTGTAGATATACCCTTGGTGATAGTATTATCCCAACTAAAAACTTACTAGATTATAATACGCATGTTCAAAATTTACAATGACAGTTGACAGAGACAAACACTAGTGTAGCCCACAGAACAAAACTACTAAAGAAGAAGCGAAACGCCCACTTTATTCCAAACTTAGCATATTACTGTTAGCGCCATCTATCCGCGGTCCTATTGAACTACTGTAATAGCGCGCGAATACGAATCCAGGTACCTACTGTTAAATTTTACACAAAAATTTTTTCATGATTTTTATTTATGATTCAAGTTTTCATGATTCAAATATGAGAAATATGAATTGAATCATGATAACAAGAATCACAAATCACAAATTGAATAAATACGAGTGAAAATAAATTAAATACAATCACAGAATTTGGAGTAATGATAATATTTTCATATTTCAACATTTTTATACAATAGCAAATAGTCTTGCATCTGGAAATAGTTCAATTACATTATTTAAAAAACTATATATAGATATAGTTCATCTTACAGAATCACAAAAATGATGTCCGCCTGTCTGTCCGTTGAGGATTCCCTTTTAATCTCGTGTTTTATACATAGAGAAAATAGAATCGCGATATTGTATTACGATGCAGTTCTTGTAAAACATGACATTCTGCGTTGCAAACTAGTGTAGGTGTTTCTTCGATAAAATCCATAATTCTTGAGTTATGGGGTTTTCCTATGGTATTCATTTGGTAAATACGGATTTATTATTCGTATGTTTCTCTCCAAGTTCCTGCATTATCAAAAGTGTATTCTCATGGAAGTTAGAATTTTGTCTTGAAATGACTTCTTCACATTTTCAGATATAAATTAAGTTTCATATTTTATGGGATTTTTCTGGTACCCTGAATAGATGCTGCTCCGCTTATGAATTTTCATAAATTGAGACATTCTGCGGCGGGAATTGCTCTTGGCGTTTCTCGATGAAATCCATACTTCAAAATTTGAGTAATTTTTTTGTGTCCATATATGTATACATATCTATCTGTTTTTTCTTATGAAGGATCATCAATGTGACATTTTATTCCTGTTTTTCAAGTTTGTCTTGATTTTGACGGTATTCTGCTGCAAAAGAGTGATTCAAATTCCAGACCAATTTTGATTGAGGAATACAATGTAAGAATGAACTGACATTTTCTTCTAAACAAGCAAGGCAACGGTACTAAAAATACACAAATTGTATATCAACATCTTATTCATTCATGTGACATTCAAAATCACTCACCACCATAATTGACACTTAGGACTCTTTGCAGCTCACTTTGAAACAAATTCAAGCCAAACAATTCAAAAATTCAAAAATGAAATCACTTGATCATAAATCTCTAATAGTTCCATAGGTCCGCGTATAGATGGCAGAAGAATAATATGATAAATTCAAATCATATTGTCGTTTCGCTAGCCTGGTGTAGCCACAGCATTGGAATAAAAAACACGCTTGATCACTTTGATGTGTAGAATAGCATTGTTCATGAAATACTTTTGCAACTTAGCATGCGTTGATTCCACTATACTGTTTCGGACAGTTTCGTACAGTTAGCGTGTAGCAATATTGTTAATGTGTATTTCCAGTGTTGAATACAAATAGTTCATTAATATAAAGGGATAATTGATATTATAAAAAGTTGTAGCTGAGCTGAGTTAATTATAGGGGATCGGAAAGGTAGAAAAGAAGCTACAAATCGGTGTTGTTTTGAAATATGACAGTTGGTCAAAGTCGTTACGAAAAGATAGTATGTACTATTTACTCAGGCCTGTGTCACTCTTACGGAAAGAAAAATACAAAGTTTGCGTATGTATTAGTGAGTGATAGTTACTGCACGGCACCGCACACTTGCCTTGGCGCTAGTGTGACAGCCTTTCCCCCTCAAACCTGGAGGGTGGAGACCAAAATGTCCAGGATTTGAAAATTGAGTAGGCTGTTACTTCTGTCCGATGTCTTTGCAATCGCCATTGTACTGTGTCATTAATTGTGTATTACATTACTTAATATTATTGTGAAAGTGACACCTTTGATTTTATTAGTGATGCCGAGTAGAGAAAATCCTGTAAGTATATAATTATTAATATTTGATATGATCTTGATATATTTGTCATTACTAACCTAACAAAATAATGTGCCATCATAAAAATTCAGCATGGAATATACCCAACGTCATGATAAAAAAAATTCTATCCGTAATATTTCTAGAAGAAAAGTTCTGCGTGCATGAACAATACCTGGTCAACTCCTTGATTATGGAGGAAAGAGTGTGCCTGTTCTGTTTTCCACGTGCAGAGGATTTGAGGAACAAATGGTTAGCGAATATGAATCGGAATGAGCTGAGAGAGCTGAGCTATCGACAATTGCTTGATCGTGGCTATCGAGTTTGTGAGCTGCATTTTGGTAATAGGTAGTCAATTAAAAAATGAATTGGAACAACGTCTCAATGTGGGTCAGATACCTCGTCTTGTATGTATTCAAGGTAGGACCTCTCCTGTCACGGTAGAAATAACCAAAGTTCTGATGAAATGCACGTATATTATAGATGCACCCGATACTTCACGAATCGAACCAGCTCAAATCAATCCACCTAAAATCCAACCAGCTGAAATCGAGCCTACTTGAATTGATATCACCGAGGAGCATGAAGACGTTGAAAATATTCCACTAAGGCCTGTGTGGAGAGAACTTCCGACAATCAACTTCACAATTAGTTGATGCATACAAGAGTGCTATTTTGAATAATACTGTTAGGTGAAGTATCGGTTCGAATTGTGAGGATTACCGAATTCTACTATCCTATGTTACTCAGAATCAATCTGATTGAGAATCTTCTCCGACGTCCCCAATTTCCAATAATCCTATCCCATGTGTTTTTCCGCAGACCACTTGCATGGATGCTGTAGCATCGGAGATAGATATTCAAACAACTCCCGGGTATTTAATTGAAAAATTGCTAAATTATGAATGTGATTCATGTTTTCAGTTCTTCTGTTCTCAAAACGTAACTCACATCCAGGATTCAACCGTACCACGAGACTATGGGTCCAATGAGAAGTTTTATCTCAGATATGTAAGCGCAGAATTTTCGCAAATAGTAGATGATTGTGAAAAACAGATTTTTGCTTCGATTCTCAATTTCATTCCATCCTCTAACATCCTATCTCATATAGACATCCACTGTATACCTTCTAATTTTTGTGAGCAGCATGGAGCAGCCATGCAGAATGAAGTTTTGCGATCATTACATCTAATATTATCAAGTCATTTTTCAAAATTGATTTATAAGAAAAATAGATACAGTAGAAAATAACGACGTTGTTCAGAGTTTCTTCATCAATTACCGTAGATAAATCTTTTTTCGATATTTTTTGTAATTTTTTTTTGTGTATGTTTCATATATTTTGTGCAATTAAATCACACTTGTGATTAACAATCGATAGTGGAAATCTGGCGTGACACTAAGAGTGAACCTTTACTATTTATAGCAATATTTGATCAATTGTAGTACAGGCACTTAGTACTAGGTTTGTGCTGGCTAGATATAAGTTATGGAAGTTTGTGCTATTCATTTGTACATGATATTAACAATATAATTGGGGACTCTGACGTGACACTACGAGTAAACCTCCACTATTTATTAAAATATCAATTCAGTCATCGAACTACTTGTGCTACTTATATATGTATTATGGAAATTTGTGCTTTCTGCGAGCACATGTTATTAACAATCGAAATTGGGAATCTGGCGTGACACTAAGAGTAAACTTCCACTTCTAATCACAATACATCGTCAATTATGATACAGACACGTAGTGCTAGGTTTGTGCTGCCCATATATGGATTATGAAAATTTGTTTTATCCATTTGTACTTGATATTGAGAACAGAATTAGGGAATCTGTCGTGACACTAAGAATAAACCCCTACTATTCATGAGAATATACATGTGAAAATAATTCTGTAACTTAGTGCTAGGTTTGTGCTTCTTAATTGCAAATTACAAAAGTTTTTGTTTTCTGTAAGCACATGTTATTAACAATCGATAGTGGGAGGGCTTGTGCTCCTCAGATATTGAATGTGGAAGTTTTTGCTTTCTGCTAACACATGTCATTAACAGTTAATTAATGGGAATCTGGCGTGGCATTCAGGGAAAATCCTCTCTTCCAATAGACGGAGAGCTGGCTACAAAAATGTGGACTGATCGAATATATTGCTCTTCAAATCTACCCGAGATGAGCTACCGGACAAAAAGTATTGTGTATACGTGTTTATTTATTTATTTATTTAAGTACAATGTCCTACAGGTTCTGGACCCATTAATGGACAAGGAACAATGAAGAACAATTATGCATACAATCATATCACAAGACAATATAATTATGAATTACAGTGGTTAATTAATTAGAGTTGTAAATGTTACGGATGTATTTGATAGCATTTTTCTCAAATATATCAAAGCATGAACTCATCGAGTTATATATATTACACATTTTATTAAGTGGTGAACGAGAGGCCATGTTTGTGCGGGAGAAAGGCAGGTAGAAGGACACAGTATTACGAGTGGTCATATGAGGTGTGTGGAAGTTGAGAAAGGAGAGAGATACGGGATCATCAATGCCGTTATGGATTAATTTATATAGATGTATGAGAGAAATTTTTTATCTCCGTTCTTCTAAACTTTCTACCTGAAAAATATAACGCAAAGTATCATAAGTAATATTAGGGGGAGGATAATAATTCATGATTTTAAAATAGACATATTTCAGAAATTTTTTCTGGATTTTTTCCAAGGCTAGCATTTGATTGCTGTAAAGGGGGTACCAAACAATAACACAATATTCAAGTCTAGTTCTAATGAGCGAAAAATACAACGTAAATATCGCTTGAATATTACTGAAGTTGCGGGTTTGTCTAATAATAAAACCCAACAATTTATTGGTACATGCTATTAAGCGATCAATATCGGGATTAAACATAAACGCAGAATCAAATGATATTCCAAGATCTTTGGTTTGATTTACTCTTGACAAGTGAGTATTGTTGATACTATAATCAAAATTAATCGTACTTTGTTTACGAGTGAATGATAGAATGTTGCATTTATTTAAATTCAGACGAAGTCTATTTGATTCACACCAAACACAGACTTTATTTAGATCATCTTGCAAAGAGATACAATTCTCAACATTCTTTATTTCACTATATATCTTCAGGTCGTCGGCAAAAAGACATTTGTCACAAGAGATAACAGTTGAGATATCATCAATAAAAATGAGAAAAAGAAGAGGTCCTAGGTTAGACCCCTGAGGTACACCTGAAGTTGCCTGAAAAGCGTTCGACATGTGACCCTCAATTTGTACAAAGAAGTAGCGATTTTTAAGATAAGATTCAATCAGGTTGACTAAATCTGAGGAAATCGAGAAATTATGAAGCTTACGAACGATAAGCAAATTATCAATTTTGTCGAAAGCTTTGGCAAAGTCGGTATACATAACGTCAAGCTGATACTGATTATCCAAAGCATTGGCAATATTGTGAGTAAAAGAACAAAGGTTACTGGCAGTTGACTTACTTTGCATAAAACCGTGCTGAGCAGTAGAAATAACTCTATTGATTTTAGAATAAATAGAATTATATATAATCATTTCAAAAATTTTACTAAATCCAGAAAGTATTGATATTGGACGATAATCACATACTGATTTCTTATCACCAGATTCAAATACTGGTATAACTTTAGCATACTTCCAAAGATGCGGGAATATATTAGTTCTAAGTGCAAGATTAAATATATGAAATAAAGCTTTGGATAGTGGAAAAGAGCAGTCTTTAATTATAATATTAGGAATGTGATCAGGACCTGCTGTAAGGTTTGATTTAAGTTTCCCAATTGGTTGTAAAATTTCATCTACTGAAATAGACTTGAGGTAAGTTACATTATTAGAAATTAGAGTAGTATCACTTAATTCACCTGAATCATATGATTCGTAGACATTGTGAAAATATTCGGCAAAACCTTCCACAACATCATCTGTAGTAGATAATTCAATGTCATTGAAGTACATCAGACATGGATAAGTTGAGGTGTTTCGTTTGGAATTTATATAGCACCAAAATTTACGAGGATCCGAATTGATATTATTCTCAGATATTCGAATATATTGATTATAGGAAACTTGGACTTCACGTTTAATTTTACCTCTCAAAAGTTTAAATTGCTCAAGATAGTTAGGGTTGTTCGGAAATTGCTTAGACATTTTCAAATAGTGACTTTTCAATTTAAGATCTTTACGTATTGATGATGTAAACCAAGGAGGGAAGGTATTTCTATGAACAAGTGAATAAGGAATACATTCATCAAAAAAGCCATAGAGTACTGAATATAAATCATAACAAGCACTAGTGTTGCCACGAGACGAGACGAGACGAGACTTTAGTGAGTCTCGTCTCGGTCTCGTGATGGTCTCGCCTAGCTCAGTCTCGTCTCGGTCTCGCCTTGGTCTCGAGTAGGTCAGTCTCGTCTCGGTCTCGAGTCTCGACGAGAGTCTCGCCATGATTTTTCAAAATTACATATTCTTACATGTGGGAATCAATTCGTTCTACCTGATTATTATTTGCTATGAATTCTACCGGAAAAATGTATTTGCGTGTTTGGTGCGCAAAATTATGTTTCATAGCTTGGTCATAAATCTCCAAACGTGAGTTTCTGGCTCACTTTACAATCGCTAAGAACCACAAAAACACTACTCTACAAATAATGTGTCTTTTGAATTTCTTGCATTACACAATTATTCCTACATTGCTAAGCAGCTCTGGAAATTGTGATCACGTGATCACGTACAACGCGCTTGCGTATTGGATAATCTCAGCCTACGTCGAATTTGCAATTAGAGATGTGATTTTATGTCATCATCGTTGAAGACAGTCCTCCAGAAGTAAGAGACAGGGTCATGTCATTTTCCTTAGTTCGATGACAGATTTGACATTCGTACGTTATATAATAGTATCAATAGAATGAAATTTTACCATTATAATCAATAATGAATCTATGGAGAATGATTAAAAATAAATTGAATCTGATTTCAAACATACAGTTCTTAACTAAATGACAGCATAAAGTTATCGATCATATTTTTTGCACCAACATAAAATATTCAAGTTCCTATAAATGTAACTAGGACATTTCAACATTGACATATAGAGACTGCGATCTGTCTCCAAGCAGTCTCTATGAATTATAATGGAACCACTGGAGCCACGAGGATTCAAGATAATAAAGAGGCAATAGTTTTATGCAACAAATGTGTAAACTAAAGCATTATGACAAGGTTGAGGCCACATATTTCTATTCAAGAATCGCTGAGTTATAGAACATATTCTCCGAATTTCATAATGTTAGTTCGCCACACGATATTTCTTCTACGATTTTCAAGATAAATTCATATAAACTAAATTCAGGCTACGAAAGCGTTCATTTAAATTGATGGTAGATCTAAGATGCCTACATGCTCAGTTAACGCATTATTTGCGACGTGTGAACTATCAAATTCGGAAGTAGATGAGGAAAAACCAAATTTTCAAATGAGGTTATGTTGTTGACTGTGAATAACGGACTATATGGTTCAAATTACTGAAATTAATGGAAGAATAGTATTGATTTTCTCTTCCTATGGCCCAGTCCAGCCTAATCTGATTCAATTTTGTATGAAATTAGATGAGACACAGGAATATAACCAGGAATCTTATAGGAATCGATTTATGTAACGTATTTCCAGTCAAAATCAGTTATAGTATGTTAATATATTCTTCTATTATGTCGATAATTTTTTGTGCAATTGAAAGTGTTGTGCTAGTATTGGGGCTCGTCCAGTTGTGCAATCTTATCATATAAAATCTGCTGCGGCCACACAGTACTTCCCTAACCAAAAGTTTCATGGCCGGTTTCATCGCTGTTCCATAGATTTAGAGTGTCGCATCAATCAATTGCATATTTCAAAATGACAGCTGTCATTGTCAAAGTGACGGCTGTCATTATTAAAGTGACGGATGGCGGTTATATTTAAGTCCCTACATAAAATAGGTATTTTTGAAAATCAAGAGTTCTTTTCTAAATTTTCAGGGTCTTTAATTTGGAACATACAGTTTTGACATTTGGTCACCGGAAGTATAATTTTATAACTTGGATTTCACTTATTATCTTTCTTATATTCCTGCTAAGCCTATCTTCCCAAATACTTGAGATTGATAATAAACTAGACATCATTCAATTAAAAATTAACAATCGTTTGAATATCTTTTTTCAGACTTCTACTAGAATTATTCCTGCAGAAGCTTTAGGTAATCTGATACCAAACATGATAGAACCAGATGACACTTTAAAAAAACAATCGACAAAAAAATATTGTCATGTAGGCTAAATATGAAGTGAATATTCTGAAAGAGCGGTAGAAAAAATGATTGTCTCAATCAAAAACTTATCCATCAGTAACCATCTTAAATCAATTATTATCACTATAGTTTGTCGGTATTAACCTACTTGCTCTATAAAATTGCTTTCAGAAGAAATAAAAATGAAATTTAAGTGATTATGATACAAGTCTCGTCGAGAGTCTCGCGAGACTCTCGCCGAGACTCGACTCTGGTCTCGTCTCGGTCTCGACTTTTGACTCGAGACCCATTCTATGGTCTCGTCTCGACTTTTTGAGGCGAGACGAGACGAGACCGAGACTGGTCTCGAGTCTCGTGGCAACACTAACAAGCACTATCAACATCAGTAAACTTTTCAAGATCTTCCCATTTATATTGTGCTATACGACTATATAGATACGAATAGTTGGCTCTCTTGAAATTATAGAATCTAATTTTATCTGAACAAATGCGATGATTAGATTTAGTATCTACAGGCAGAATAATGTTAATATGCAGAATAGGATGATGATAGTACTCCTTATCAAAAATTGAGAAACTCTCTCTTACAACATCACATTTGAAATTGCTTATCACTAAATCAAGTAATTTTAAATCAGAATTGTAGATTGAATTGTACTGATTTGCTACAATGTAAAGTAAAAATTGTTGAAATTTGTGAACAATCCTTGACTGAGAGTTATTTACTGCATCTAGATCAACACAATCATACTTAACATAATCAGGAGTATTAAAGTTTCCGATAATAACCAGGTTATCAGAATTCATGAGCGAGAATGATTCAAAGATGTCAAATAATTGTTCATAAATATCCTGAGATGAAGCAGGAGGTATATATACATCAAATACAAATATAATTGAGTCATTTAAATGAATTTTACTGCAAATTATATCAATTTGTGGCGGAATATGTTGGTTAAATTTGAAAAGGGGAACACTTTCAGATTTCAGTGATTTATTCACCAATAACATCACACCTCCACCGCGCGTAGTATTTAACACATGATGATTACGGTCCTGGCGATAAAGTAAATAAGCACCATCAGAGAGTTCGGAATCCAGGACACTATCGTTGAGCCAAGTTTCAGAAAATATCAAGACGTCGTAATCGAGAGATGGTAAAGTAGAGTAGAGCTTGTTGATCTTGAGATTCAGGCCTTGAGTATTTTGGTAGTAAATACTTATATTAGTAGAGTTGGTGACATCTAGTTTTTTTGAACAATGGTTGGGGAACCATTCTTGTACGAGATACGCCATTTGTTGTTATCTTTAGTATTACGAGTATCAAGATCTGTCTTAATTTGTTTAAAGTGCTTCATTTGAGCAGGAGTACGATCAGGATTAATATAAACTCCATTAAATTCAGGAAACTGGCGCAATTTACTTGCATTTTCAATTATAGTTTTAACTGAAGAAATATCATTCAGAATAACTTTAGTTAGTCTCGGTTTGTTTTGATGAGGATGGTCATTTCTCCCAACACGAATGATTTTCATAGCAGATAAATATAACTGTCGGTAAATGGCAAAAAAGTGGTAGAGCTAATGTACGTATGAAAATGCCAAAAATGTTCTCTAGCCAGAAAGAGTTTATCTAATCTGATACGCCCCAGGAGCTACAATATAATTCTAATAATTGAATTGGATATCAATTAATTGGATAATTTGAAGACTGTATGAAGCAAGAAACATCCTGCAAAAAAATCAAAAGGATTGCAAAATAGCTGTAGATGATCTGTAATCGCTTCACCATAAAATTCTATTGAAGATCACTTGGAACTGAACCGCAACAAAGAACAAAGGACTATATCTACAATTCTATGTCATAATCAATATACAATTCACACTCTTGGAAATATCAGCTATCCAAAGCTGAGTTTAACACAAAGATTCAATATTGAAAACAACTGAATACTGGATACATTGTTCTTTGTTCTGTTTTATAACATATTATTCTGTTTATCGAAAAAGTGTAATTCCAACATCACAATCTGAAATTGTGCCTTGCCTTTATCTCCTTTTCTTGCATGTTGCGCTTCTGTTTCTTGTAATTATTAAATACTTTTTTCTTCTTGTTACCATTTATTTTCGTGGAAAATAGTTTTGAATAATTGCATACTCTCCTGAAGTTTTGCTTCAATTGGAAGTTAATACTCACCAGTCACTAATTAAATTATTCAATAATTTTGTTCACTGTCTTATAGTATTGTTTTTTGTTGCATGCCATTAGTAAGGCATGGTAATTATAGATTTTTCACGGTGCATCAGCCAATCAAGGATCCAAGGCCGGATGGCACAGTTTTGAGAGTCCTTGTAACATTCCATGAAAATATCTGGTCATCTCTTGAAAGAAACCCTGTTCGTCGGAGAGCTGATGACGAATTTGGAGAACGTATTTTAGGTAAGTTGAAACAACAAGAAAATAATATTTTATTGATTGGTGAATCTAGAAACTTGCGCCTGGCAGGGCAGAGGGTTTGCGGTTATTTCGCTACTGTGGGGGTCAGGTTGTACTTTAAAACCCTCAAAATAGTCTGAGGTTTTTATTTTTGGGTTAATTAGATGCTGAAATTAAAGATGAGAAAAATTTCAAGTTGCCTTAAACATATTTTCTTGATCCATTTTTTTGCAAATGTCATAAGTTGCATAGTAGTGAAATAACCGCCAAACCTCTGCCAGACGCAAGATTCTAGATTCACCAATTAATAGAATATTATTTTCTTGTTGTTTCAACTTGCCTAAAATACGTTCCCTAAGTCTGTCGTCAGCTCTTGGACTATGTAGGGAGGATTATTATAACGAAAATTTGATTATCGCCTACCACCAGCGATCAAAATCTCGTTTTGGTCCGACCCAAAGATGCTGAAATCCATTCAGGTACTGGCCTTCTGACCAAGCTTTCCATCTTCACTGTGACGTCAGCATTTCTCCTACACCTGCTGGTTATTGTCCGCTCGGAGAATAATTAGTCCGGTGCGTCAATCTTGATGCAAGAAGCCATCATCCGTCAGCTCCAACAACTACTGGAAATCCAGTTAAGTGGGGATATCAAATCCTGTCCCTTATATTTGTTTTGTACTCTTTTCACTATTTGATGCTCGCCTGTAGCTTATTTCAGGATTTATATATATATATATATATTTAGATCTTCATATTTCTTCTGATCTATTACCTCTTAAGCGTGGTCGAACTAGCTGCCATGTATATATATATATATATATATATATATATATATATATATATATATATATATATATATATATATATATATATATATATATATATATATATATATATATATATATATATATATATATATATATATATATATATATATATATATATATATATATATATATATATATATATATATATATATATATATATATATATATATATATATATATATATATATATATATATATATATATATATATATATATATATATATATATATATATATACATATATATATATATATATATATATATATATATATATATATATATATATATATATATATATATATATTTACATTTATTTCATTACGCGTTGCGTAGGGCGCTCGACATTTTGTTTTCTTTCTCTTGTTAATTACATACGTTATATGTGGAATACGTTCCTGTGAATTGGAATCGATTAAGAAAGGGCCCGTAACAATTTAATGATCGCTTAGGTATCCGTATAGGCGTTGTTACCTGTTTGTATTATTTTTGAAGTACGTATGTCGAGTACTCTACGGCCAGGCGCATTTACTATCTCTATTTTTCTAGTAATTTTTGAGTCTCAAATTTTGATTATTACCTATATCATCAATTTCATATTGTCTCTTTTGAATTGAATTCACATTATTAAGTCAATCCTAATAACTTGTTTTTGTGAGTGCAAATTGCCTATCCCAATTATTCATATTTCAGCTTCAGTGGAAGGTAGGTTGTTGTGTGAGAGTATTTAAATAATTATTTTTATGGTCAGTCTGACAGACTAATCTGGAAATAACCTCCACATTTACCTTCTGTCCCATAATACCTTATTTCAGACATCTTCGCAGTTGTAGACTGGGGACGAAATTTCAACTCTGTGGCGCCCAAACGGTAGTTTTACTATATTTATTTTCATCTATTATTCTGGAAAATCTAGCCTTACTTTACCCAGTCCGGCCCTGGGATTTCGTAACTGATCGTTATCACTGAGGTAGAGTTACGGAATTTGAGTGACTCTGAAATAGATTCCTTCTTGTTTTTATTTTTAGAATTTTTGAATTATTCACTCAAAATTCACGGTACAACCCATAAGTTGATTATCATTAATTTAGATCACAATAGTTGTGGTCCTTTGCCAACACCAGATATGTCACTGTTTCAAATATTCCAGATAATCAAAATTATAGTTTCCGGTTAATAGAAAGTCGACTTGACAATTTTTTATATTTTGTAAAACCAGAATTTGAGAAATGATTTATATTGTTATTGTGATTATTCATCATGAATCAATGAGTTCAAGGACCTCAGAGTGGCAGATTATTTTTTGGCATGTACAATTTCATGTTATATAACTGACAGAGAGATTGAATAATCTGTAATAATAGTAACATTCGTATAAATTAGGTGCTATTTATTCAACTACTGTTAAGATACATAATATGTATAGCTTCTCTTCTTCTATGATGCACTTTCTGTTAATCATATTACAAATAACAAAAACTGCAATATACAGAAAAAATACATTAAAATCATAGAATAATGGATATTTCAATGATATATTCCAAATCATAGAAAATTATTTTTAAAATTAGCAATCTTGGGATGCAGAAACGCTAGTTATAAGATTTTCATGGAAGTTGTGATAGACTTGATCTATCAATACAAGTAATACTTTGATAGGATTCTGTAGTGGGCACTTGGTGAAACATTTTGAATAACTGAGAGATAAATTAAACACTTGGTTAAGTTTCACAATATTTTATTCATACGACGTACGTTTCGACTTACAAAGTCATCATCAGGTATACTAACTTTAACAGAAATTTTTTACATCTTATATACTAATCTTATGTGCTAACATAGTGAATAAGGGGGAAGGAACCTAGATCTAATTGGTCATTCACAATTAATTTCTGCTCACTAATTGCTTTCCTAATCTCCAAGTTTTCCAATAGATTGAGTTTTAATCCTTTCCCTTGCACGTGCAAAATATTAAAATTACTGCTAAACTTGTGGTTATGTTCAAGGCAATGATTCGAAAATCCAGAATTGTTTTTACCGTTTTCTATCGATTTAATATGTTCTTTAATCCTCTGTTGGAATTTTCTACCACTTTGTCCTATGTAAATTGCTTGGCAATCATCACAATTAATCTGGTAAATACCATTTCTGTTATTTGAATCGATCTTTTCTTTGTTATTGTTAAGAAGAGTCCCTAAATTATTTTTGTTCGATGAAACTATATTTATGTTAACAAGCTCTAAGTTTCTTTGAATTTTGTTAGTTAGATTATGAAAAAAATTGACAGAGAACCATTAAGAACTAATACTATTATGTCCAGAGGGCGTGAAGAATATATTTTTTTTTTTATTTTATTTATTTGGTAATAAATTTACAACTGGCCAATTCATGGCCAACCAGCAAATGTGATATAATATAAGTGACATGCTGGAAGTTGACACCCATCGGTGTTCTTCCGTAATGCAATACATTTTTTCCAATTGTACATGATCATAATTCACTATAAGTTGTATCTACAATATCACATATCAATTTAGATATTACATATATATATATATTTAGTTTGAGGGTAAGTCAAAAGGTTTTCTTCTATTAAGTCTTCTGATTTCATTTCCATTGTCCAGGAGATTTATCGCTAGTATGTTGGGATGATTATTTAGTCTGCTCTCATATTTGGTACTAAAGATTCGTACTTGTTCACTCACATATTTTATTTGGAGATCTTTGTGGAGTGTTTCATTGCTCACAAATCACGGTGCATTTGACATGATGCGTAGTGCCTTGTTTTGTGACCGTTGTATCATATTTATGTTAGACTGCTTTGCACAGCCCCACAACTGGATGCCATAAGTCCAGATAGACACTAAAATAGCTTTATATAGCAATATTTTATTTTGCAATGACAGTCGCGACTTGCGACCTATGAGCCAGTATATATTTTTGATTTTGATATCTAACTGCTTTCTTTTTGCAGATATATGTTTCCTCCACGATAGACCTTTTTCTAGATGCATCCCTAGGTATGTGACTTCTGTTTTCACTGGTACAATTTGTTTGTTCAAGGTTACTTCCAGGCATGTGCCATGTTTCTTGGTAAAAGTTATGTGCACTGATTTAGCTTCATTTACTTTAATTCGCCATTCATCTGCCCATGTTTGCATTTTATCAAGAGATTGTTGAAGTAGTTTTGATGCTACCACGGGATCCTCGTGCGATGCGAGGAAAGCAGTGTCATCTGCATATGTTGCTGTCACGACATTATTTTCACAGGGCAGATCGGAGGTATACAGCTGATACAGGACAGGACCCAAGACGCTTCCTTGGGGGACCCCGGCATTAATGCGATAGTGTTTGAAGTAGCTACCATCCTTATTTACTTGAAAATACCTATCGGTTACATATGACTTGATAAGTAAATAGTACTGAGATGGAAGTGTCTGTTTGACTTTATAAAAAAGCCCTGTACTCCACACACGATCGAAAGCTTGACTAATATCTAGGAAGGCAGCCGAACAGTACTTTTTTTCTTCAAAACTATCTTCGATCACTTTAACTACCCTATGTACTTGTTCTATAGTCGAATGTTGATTTCGAAAGCCAAATTGATGTTCAGGGACTAGATTATTTTCGACAATAAATGGTTTTAGACGTTTGAGTATCAGTTTTTCTAGGAGTTTTGATAGGACAGGAAGTAAGGATATGGGTCTATAGGAAGATACTTCGTAAGTCGGTTTGCCTGGTTTAGAAATCATGATAATCTGAGCAAATTTCCACTGCACCGGAAAATATTGTATTCTGATCACACAGTTAAAAATCTGGGTTATTGCGACTAGGGCTTTTTTTGGAAGTTGTTTAAGCTCAGTTGCGGTTATGAGATCGTACCCAGGTGTTTTCTTTTCATTGAGAAGCTTTATTTCCTCACAGACTTCTACCACTGAAATTGGTTTTATTGGTAGGCATAGTTGCAATGGAGTGTCCAAGTATGACAACAGGGTATTTTCTTCTTCTGGTGATGACTGAGATGGATTTGGCTTAAAGGTGTTAGCCAAATGTTCGGCAAATAGTTCTGCTTTGTCAGTGTCAGATCTGGCCCATGTACCATCATTTTTCCGAATTGGAGGAATGGCTTGTATTGGTCTTTCAAGTTTTTTGGTGGTTTTCCGCAGCGAGTAGTCACCGTGAGCATAGGGTGTCAAATTGCTTATATGATTTTGAAATGATTCATTTTTAATCGAGTGCAAAAAACTTTCAATTTTCTCACTCAGTTTATTAAGTACTCTTTTATCGTTTGGATGTCTCGTGTACTGTCACTTCCTCCTGGCTTTTCTTTTTCCGGAAATCTTATCTCTAATGTATTTCGGATAGTTCATGATTGTATCATTGGATGATTTTATTGTGGGTGTTGATCTCCAGGCTGCTTGTTGTATATGTTGACTTATTTGTTCCACCGCAAGATCCATATCGTATTCAGTCTTTAGTGGTATATTAAGGTTGATATTATTACTAAGTAGTTCTCTAAATGACTCCCAATCAGTTCTTTTGTTGGAAAGAGTGGGTTTTTGATCTTTATAAATTATTGTGGGACTGATTGTGATTATAATTGGCGAGTGATCTGATGACAGGTCAAAGCTGTCGGTTATGTCAACGTAACTCGAAGATATTACTTTTGTTACAAAAAAATCCAGCAAATCCGGGATTTTCGCGGGGTCTGTAGGCCAATAGGTAGGTTTACCAGTACTTATGAGCTCATATCCTTTGTCAAACATTGCAAGCTGGAGTTGTCTCCTTCTGGGGTTAATTAGTCGAGATCCCCATCGAGTATGTTTGGAGTTAAAGTCTCCACCCGCTATAAATCTATTTCCTAATATTTGAAAATATTCTTCGAAATTTGCTTTAGTTATAGCGTGCCTTGGTGGACAATAGACTGCAGCTACAACTAGCGAGCCATTTGTTCCAACGATTTTAACGTTAGTTGCTTGTAAGTGATCTTTTTCGTATTTCTCTATTTCGAAGTGTTTTATTTTATGACTTATCAGTACTGCAGTTCCCCCATGAGCAGTACCATCTGGATAATTGGTAAAATACGTTTTATATTTGTATATATTGAAATAACTTCTATCAGTGAAATGCGTTTCTGATACTAACAGAATATCTATTTTTTGTAGATTAAGAAATGATTCTATTTCCAGCTGGTGTTGTGTTAGCCCGTTGGCATTCCAGTGTGCTATTCGTAAGCTATCCATTACCCAGATTTTTGATGAGCGTGGAAAGCATATTGATCACTATGCTGTTTTGATTCATAAGCTGGCTAAACATGGTTTTGAATTCTCGGAGAAAGTAAGTTAGAGTGTTATTTTCACTATCATTTACTGTACTGCTATAAGGGTGACTTGCTGCTGCGTCAGCATAGCTGAGATTGCCGTTTGTAGCTCTGTTTCGTGTAGGATATTCGGTGTGGGTTCTGTTAGCGTATGTGTTTTTTGCTGGTTGAGCTGTTATTTTTCCTCTAGATTTGTGGAGTTCGCGATAAACTAAACAACCTTTATAATTCGCTGGGTGCGGTCCTTCACATAAGATGCATTTTGCTTGTGTGTCTTTCGGTTTTTTACAGTCATTTGTCAGGTGATTACCTGCGCATTTAACACAGTTGAATGGTCCGTTACAATAGGTCTTTGTATGACCGTATTCCTGACACCGAGTACACTGTGGAATTTCTCTCTTTTTGCGTGGTGCTTCTACTATAATTTTGGTATTCAGTAGGTCTTTGATTTTATATATATCCTTATTATTTTCATTCGGTTCTTGATCGATAAAAAATAAGGGTAGTGGTTCTTTGATTTTCCAACTTCTTAAGTTGGTTACACCTCGGATTTTAAATCCTAGCTCTTCAATGGCTTCTTTTATATCCTTCGTTGGGACCGAGTGATGAATGTTTTTGACAACTACTCTGTAGGATCTCTCTTCTCTGACTTGGTAAGTATGGAAAGCTATTTTGTTTTGCTTTAATAAATGTACGAGCTCACGGTATGCGTCTGAGGTGCTAGTATTCACTTTGATTACGTTGTTTGGCAGTGCCCTAAAGATGAATTCTTTTCTTTGAAGAACGGTTTCGATTGTAAGAATCATGCTAGGATAATTTACAACATCCTGAATATATGTAGGAGGTAGCTTGTGCTGTGGTTTCATATTATTTTCTCCCTGCTGGGAATTTCCTGGCTCTGTTGTTTCATTTCCTAGAATTGCAAATCTATTTGAAAATTGTATATTGTTGTTGGTGTTGATGTTGGTATTGATCCTTTTGTTATTCTGTTGTGTATGATTCTTATCATCATCCCTATTTCTCTTTCTATTGATGACTTGCCAAGAACAGCCTGCATTATCGTCATCATCATCATGAATATTAATGGAATTACCATATAGTGTTGAAATAACTGGTGATATGGTACCTGAGATTGGTGTTCCAAATAGGTTCGATTGATATGGAGAGCTTACCTGGATAGGTGAAACGATCGAAGAAGTTGTTATACATGTTGTTGGATGTGTATATATTGTTGTTGTTGTCATTGTTGTCATAAAGTCCATCGAGGCTGTGGGTACGATGTTTTCACATATCTCAGTCATACCGCCACTTGTTTCTGACATTATCACTTAAGTTTTAATCAACTTTGTTTATTATATTATTATTCAATATTTGAATGAATACTAATTTCTATCTGATTGATAACCAACTATTATCACACGAGGTAGTTGAATAATACACTTGTACAGCAGGGACAAACACGTCTGTTCGGTTTGTCTGCTTGCACACGACTTAGAATAATCTCAATACGTGTTTTTTACTCTTGTTAGAAATAAGTTTGTCCACTATATTAGTGTTGTAACCATTGTTATGAACTATATCTTTAATGATATGGACTTCTTTTTTATAGTTCTCTTCGTTGAGGGGTATATTGATGAGACGGTATACCATACTATGACTAGCTGACATTGTTATTGTTAGTGACTGGTAGGAGTCCTGAGGAATTAGAACATCAGTAAAAGTGGGTTTTCTGTATATGCTAAATTCTAGTTCATTATTATTGTGTGAAATGTTGAGGTCTGGAAAGTTTAAGCTATTGTTCATTTCTTTTTCGCAGGTAAATAGTATATTTGAATTTAGTGCATTAAGGGAGGTAACAAAGTTATCGAGTTGTCGATTACTACCATTCCAGATACAAAAAACATCATCTATATATCTCCTCCAAAATAATATTGGCTTACACATATCAGCATTATTAAAAATATAGTTATTCTCAAAATTATTCATGAATATTTCGGCGAATAGGGGGGAGAGGGGCGAGCCCATAGGTAGACCAGATTGCTCATAGAATTTGTTGTTAAATTTAAAATAATTTTGATCAAGACTTTCAAATAGGGCATATAAATCTATTTGTGTAATTAAATCCAAGGAGCTATTATCAATTTTACGTAGTATAATGGTTTTTAATTCCTCTACTGGTATAGCTGTAAATAGACTTTTAGCATCAGAAGACACAAATTTGCAGCCTAACGTGATATTAATATTCCTTAATTAGTCTACTAATTCTATTGAGTTCTTGATAGCGTAATTAGAATTAAAATCTAACATTCCAGGTATGATTTGGTTGAGATATTTACAAAGTTTATAGCACGGTGCATTGACATATGAAACTACAGGTCTCATGGGATAGTTTTTTTTATGTATCTTTGGTAAACAGTATAGTCTAGATACTTGTGGGCTCATACACTTCAAGCTGAAAGTACTTCTTTCACTGATAATTGACTTACACTCCTTGAGTTTGTGTATTAGATCATACTAATACATATTGGTTGGATCTTTTTTGATTGGCACAAAACCATTTTCTAATATCAGCTCTTCTGTTTTTTCTAGATAAACTTCTTTTTCCTTTATCGGCTTTACACAGGATAAGGTTTCCTCTTTCAAGTTTATTTTTGAATTGTTTGATGGTTTGAAGTTCACTATTTGTTGAGAATTGTGGTTTGAACTTCATAATGGTTGACACCGTTTTATATTTTTCAATGTTTTGTGCTTCGATACCTGACAAAGTATTGATTATAAGTTCACTATCTACGGCGAGTAATTCAATACCTTATTGGGTAACTGGTTTGTAAGGAGAATACTTTAAACCCTTTTCTAGAAGCTGTTTTTCGTTTTCACTCATATTAACGTCGGTCAGATTGAGGATTCTGGGATAAAACGCAACTTTATTATCACATTGTATATTCTTATCAGTGTTTTTATTATTATGTTTGGCTTGTATGATCAATTCACTCAGCTTTTTCTTCTGATTGATGTACTGTTTGTACACTACATCTCGAACTTCACAACGAATATCATTATCAATCCAGTCAAACTCAATCGGATGTAAATGAGCTAGTAATTCTTCGTGATTCAATTTAAGATGTGAACTCAAATTATTTCTTCTATAATACCACTTTTGATTTCTGCTTGGAGCCAGAACTTATAAGCTGATTCAACAGTTAACTTGGCTTCCAAAGAGTTATTTTTACACATAATTTTTATATAGGCAGGTTTCACTTCGTAACTTAGACACTTTTTGTTGAATCACAAATGTTAAGAAGACATTTTAGGTTTTAATAAAGTTCTATTATATAATTAGGAGGAAAAAATTTTTAAGTATTGCAGTCCACTTAATTTTATGCATGCTGCTATTCAATTTTTGGACGTTTCGGATGTGCACCCATCCATCTTCAGCGTTCTACAATGATGTTAATGATCCATGAAACAATATTAAATGGGATGATGATGAAACATGTACAAGAATATTTACCTTATGAAATATTACAATCTTATAACCTTGTTTACAGCATAGTTGTGAAGATAAAATTCCAGTATTTATTGATAACAATAGGAAAATAACAATTAACTCAAAAATCACAAAAAATGTGTGAATGTAACTTTGAGGCTACCACCAACCAAGGTGGCTGGTGATAGAATGACAAAAAATGGTGAACAAAAAACAAAAATCACTATAGATCACGCATACCAACTAAAAAGATTTGCGCGTATTTCAAATTGTGTCTAGCGTCAGTTTGGTAATTAATGCATTTCGTGCGATTGAGGTTGATATGTAGGCTTTCATGTAATAATCTTGGAACTTTGTTATTAACAACTGATAGAATTTGGGGTTCTTTGAAATTAAATTCGTGACCCGTTTCCTGATGGTGCCTAGTAAGCGCACTATGATCAGGGTTCAAAATTCTACAGTTGTAGTTGTGCTGATATAATTTTTTTTCGAAGAGTCTGTGAAGTTTCTCCAATGTAGCATTTATTACAATCATTACAATCAACTTTGTATATCAAATTCTTCCGATCTAGAGTTTCAGTCTTATCCTTTAGTTTACTAAAAAGAGGTTTAGTAGATGTTAAATTATTAGATGCAATTGAAATATTACTGTTATGCAAAATTTTCTGAACACCGCACACAACTTCGTGATCGAATGGCATTGCTGTGTAAATTTTGGGTTCCACTGGTTGTATGTTTACATCAGTTAACCTGTGCTGCAACGTGTGAATTCTCCGTTCGATATTTGCGTGTAAAAATTCTGCAGCGTACCCATTGTCACTTAGTGTGTCAAAGATGTATTTGTAATTCTGCTGATGAAATCTAGGGTCTCATGGATCATTAACATCATTGTAGAACGCTGAAGATGGATGGGTGCACATCCGAAACGCCCAAAAATTGAATAGCAACATGAATAAAATGAAGTGGACTGCAATACCGAAAAAATTTTTTTTCCTAATCCATATTTGGGTCCTTCAATCTGCATTAAGAACATTCTATTATATAACACCATTAGTTTTGCTTCACTGGCTTCAATAATACTTTGATAGGATTCTGCAGTGGGCACTTGGTGAAACATTTTAGATAACTGAGAGATAAATTAAATACTTGGTTAGGTTTCACAATATTTTTTGATACGACGTACGTTTCGACTTACAAAGTCATCATCAGGTATACTAACGTTTAAAGCATAGTCGCATTTATTCATCGTTAAACTCAAAATCAATATCATCATAACCCCGGTTAATTTGACAGTTGTATTCGTAACATGAAATTGATGTAGCGATTCTGGAATTTTCTTTAACGCTACAGAACTGTAAATCTGAACAAAAACGCAACAATTTTTGTTGAAAAATACATTTAGTGTCATTTGACATTAAGAAATGATGTGATTTTGTTCAAATTTATAGTTCTGTAGTGTTGCAGAAAATTCCAGAATCGCACCATGAATTTGGAAAACCTAACGTGGACATCACGTGACTTACTTGTACATCATTGGGTAGTTTTTCTGCATATAATAATACGATAATCAGATATTTTAGTAGAAACATTCAAAATTATCAACATCAAACGCAAAGATGGAAATAGAAACCTGAATTTTCAGAAACAATCCATGGTAATCTAAGTAACAGATTTTGATTCGTCGAGAATGATGATTGAATGAGTTATTTTGAACGACATGTTGAAATGTCACTTGTTCCAGCCTGATACTTGGTTGTGGAATAGGCAAATTGCAAGATATTGTTAGAGAAAATTATTTCTTCATACGGTTTCTTATATTTCCAGTTTAGTGATCTCTACTTAAATTCCAGAGTGAGGCTTTGGAATAGTATATCACACTACAAAAGCCGAAAATGAACTCAACTTTTGGCCCGTGTAGTGTATACGATTTTTCTTCAAGCCGCTCGGAAATACGTTATTAATTCTATTTTTTTTTAACTTTTAATGTTGACAAGCATGTTTTTGATGTCTGCCACGACATTTCTGGCCGTCGAGTATAAATTTGCATGAGCGTGTACTTCTCACCGGGAGTAAATTTAAAACTTCCGTCCCTACTATAAGGGAAGAATGTACATACTTTCAACCGAGGTATGAAGGAGAAATATTTTTCTCCGACTGTGCGTAAAGTAGGTACTCTACGCATTTTTTTTGTTGCAAATTCATCACTATTTATGAGTGGTACTTGAATTTCTCTGAATTCTCATTTATTTGTCATTTTCACTGATTCATTAGTTCGGTTTTTTGTTGAATCTCAATTCCAATTTGTGCTCTGGGTTTCTTTGCTGTGATTTCAATCACTGTCAAAATTTGGAAGTTAAGCGGTACAGCAAAAAATTTGGTATGCAATACAAGTGTACACAAGCATTATGACATTCGACCAACAATTGGAAACATGTCATAGATGTTCAACCTCACACTTTTGTTGCATGAATTACTATTGTAGTTTTCAGAAAGAACTATTTGATTCAAATTCGTTTCGTATACAGATTTTTTGGAACTTGTATGAAAAATAAAATGTCAAAGTATTCGATTAAAATAAGTGGTTTGACACTGAGTTCAGACTCTGTACGTATCTATTCAAGACATAAGTTAATGAGGCTGTATCAACTTTGAGAAATCCATAAGTGAAAGCTTATATTTCAAATATACGAATGATTAAGCATTCAATTTCATAATCGAATTTCAATTTTCAATAACGAAAATATGTTTTGCAGTAATTTTCTGCCAAATTCTGTTTTCCATTATAATTATAGTCTGCTTATTTATTCATCATATTAACTGCATGACTTCTTCTCTGAAATAAAGGAGAATGAGGTACAAGCGTGAAAGTATGAAGAAGATGGATCGTTTAAGATGTTTGGAAGACGTTATAATAATGCCATGGTGCTAGCGGTGCTAGCTTTGTAAAAATAGAAAATTCATCGTCTGCATCTTGAAACAAGTTTGATAAATAGGATTTCGTTATTTCCATTTCATTCTATAATCTTGAATTTGCATTTAAATATTGACACACAGCTAATTCTCAGTCCTAACAAACAGAGCTTTGGACCAAAGAAAGTACATGAATAATATGTAGGAATATGATTTTGGAATTGAGTAGCCAAAGCTTGTTATCTATTGCAAAATTGTGCAGACATAATTTCCTATCCGGATTATTACATGAATATATTTATCCCTCTCCCTTCCGTCTGGAACGATGATTCTCAGAGTAATGCAAATCAAAATGAAAAACTACTGCGCTTGAAACCAAAATTGATAATTAAATAAAAGGATGTAACCGTAAATTGTGATTGTCATTTTTGAGTTTTATGGCTTCAGGTTTGATATAAAAATATCTCCACTTACTTTGTATCTATCACCCAAAAGTAGCAATAACTCAGAACATCTTTATGGATATCACTGTACGACGTTAGGTGAAATGTTTAATCTAATTAAGAGTATCGATTACGCTACTTTATTGAACCGGCGCTGTTCTGACATTTGATTCAATACTAGAGTAGCTCATTTTGAAGCTCGCTTATTAAAAGGTGATACTCCAATGAGCTTGTTATCGAAAAAGCAGTCACTAGTTATTTGTCGGCAGAGAGATAAATATACTTCATTTTCATTTGAGTTCACTGTGTATATATTTATTTATTCATGATAAGTTAGCGTAAGTATGAATATGTAAATTTTTGCTATCTGGAGTAAGTTTTGAAAGTGCGAATGATAAGAGTATCGTTGTTTTAATGAACTGATTTATATTCTTTTTTTTTAATTTATGAACGAAGACCACAACTTGTTACAAGTCTTATCAATTTGAGTTTGACACAATGTTAACTAAACGTTAACCAATATATTCGAATGTTTTATGTGTATCATCTATCAATTCAGCTCAAGACTTTTATGATGCACAGCAAAGTAAAATATTGATCAATATCATACTTCTTAATTCTACTAGTCCGTGAGACACGGCTCAATTTTTTCGTTGATAGCCGCTCACTTGAAACTTTGTGAGTAGCTTCATTGTGATGAGTCTGATAGCTTTTACATTTGGCAAGATTCTTGATTCGGGCGTTTTCCAGCGAAGACTATTCAAACACGTCAATTTCATGAAGCCTCAAGTATTACCGTCATATTGATCTTCACACTAATTTTTATTATCAAATGAGAGAAAATACTGTCCGACATGCATACTTATTGGGCCTAGCGGTGAGTCCGACAAGCTGCACTTGTCATAAATACGTTGGTGTGACAACTTATTACCGCTAGTTTGAGATTTCGAGAATGTGTTAAATTATTTTCTCCTAAAATTTGGTCATTTTGTCCGACAAGTTTCACAGGGCATTTTCTCAGTCCGACACTGAGAACATGTCAGGATTATAACAGCTCCTTTATCAATCACCGCTTGTCGGATCAAGACAGTCATAGTTTGAAAACATATTTTCAACAGTAATTACACAAGAGCTTCTTATTTTGCTGGATAAATTTCTGTTCTCACGAAACCTTGTTACCTAGCAATTTGACAAGAAAACTGTTCTAATAAAATCACGACACAGTAGGTGGAATGATTTTATTTTTTGAACAGTTTTTGAGTCAAATTGCTGTCAGGTTACAAGGTTGAGTTGTCAAACTGATATTTATCCCAAGAAAAATGAAATACTAGAGTGTAATTCGGCGAGATGATTTAACGACATTTTATTGATTAGAAAGGTTATTCAAATTAACAATTATTGGGAGTACAATTATCATACATCGTTCCATTTGACATATTCCACTACGTATTCTTTATAATTTTCTCAATCAATTCTTCCCATACTCTAAGTACAATCTAGCAAAATATTTTAAATTTGACATACCGTCGTACCTCTTTCTAATACATAATTCTGGTTTTCACAAAATATGATGAATTGTCTCGAGATACATGATTTATTGTTTCTTGTATTTATAGACACACTTTACTTAATATTTTCTTTTATATTTTCTTCAGAAATATTCCAAATTCTGTTTATTTTGAAGTTCAAGCATGGACAAATAATGCAAATGACATAAATATAGGCTACGTGCATGAAGTCTACTAGCGCCTCTAGCGGGCTATGGAGAACGATTGAACTCCATTTTATCATTGCTTCATACCTATAATTTTTTAAATGTACTAATATTATTTAATTCAGCTGTGTGCGTATAATATAACTTGCATAGCATAGAAGGTACGTTGAAATTATTTATTTTGAGTATTTTTTTCTTCAATGATAACGTATCTTTTTTAGAGGAAACGTCTTAATTTGTCCAAATTGTCAGGATAACCTCAAATTGTGACGTCGATGATCTTGCAGATCGGGTTTGTATTTATCAAACACTGTATTCTTTTTACCGAGAAAGCATTGAAAAAAAGCGTGAAATTAGTTTTGCTTTATTAAACATGTTGATGAATATGCTGCTGACAATATTAATAACAAAATTATTGCGAAATGCATCTGACAAACTTCCATCACTGAAACATCTTACAAATTAGGGATAGAGGTAGATTCGTGAATCCCAAATCGATGATGAATATTTCTAATTTTACAACTGAATTACAAACATATTTGTTATATAGATTAATAATGAAAGACAGACAATACTCTATTCACCGCTTTGATTTACTTCACTCGTTTTTTCATGTTATAACTGGGTACATGAAATCTATGAAACTATTGGTGGGATTCTAAACGTTTCTATAGCGTCTATAAGACAGTCTATAACAACTTACAGATTCGATAGGCAAAATGATATTCTGAAAGAATATGCAGCTTATAGATTTATTTAAATATGTAATAGATATCTATAACGTTAAGATTAGATGAACTCTAACCATAAGACATTTGGAATGTGAGAATAAATAATAATTTAGGTGTTTTGCGTACCATGTACTTTATTCTGGTAAAGGATTTCAAAAGATTAGCATCTATTTTCAATAATTGTATTGAGAATTCATTCAAAAGCTATGTGAGATTGGAAAGAAAAATCTAAGTGATGCAATAAACTCATTCGCAGCTCCAAATGAACATTTTCAACAATTGTTCCATTAGGATAATAAAATTGCACATGAATAAACATGAACATCGCATCAATTCGAAAATGGCCATTCCAATATACATCAATAAGAAATATTCATGCTCAAGAATATAATTTCAAGATCTTGCCAATCAAAGTTTTCATGCGAGTGTCTTCTCCATTCATCTATATCTGAATTTGTACCGTCTCCAATTATTGAATTCAATGTATTTTTCTTATTCATCATTCAAATAATTATGACAGCTTGACTGAGAACAGATATAAATTAAAATTAGAAGGCATCGTCATATTTGATGACTTTTCACGTCGTTATATGATTTACCCACTTGAAAGCATCAGAAGTTTGAATAAAATATATCAATCTATATTTTTGAACAAAAAATCCAAAAGTAAAAATTACTTCCTAACCTATTTGCAACATTGAACTATAAATTCCAATGAAAGGAAATATCATGACGTCATAACTTATAGAAAATGGTTTAGAATACTATTTTAATACAATCCATAAGAACTCCACTTATGGATTCTGATAAGCTTATAGATCTGTAACGTTATAGAAATTTAAGATAATGCTCAGAATCCCACCATATATTTCACTTGAATCATTCTTAAAACAACAGTCCGAAACAGAACAAACGTTTTCTCATGTTTTATATGCAATTATTTTCACTTTTAAACTACAATGCTCAACGACAGCTCATTAACGTTTTCTGAGAAATGGAGTTCAATGGTTACAATGGTGCTCACAATGAGCGCTCGCATCGATATTTGTTCAAACTCCGCCCCCATGCACATAGCCTATGGTGAGTGTTTTTATTTGGTTGCTAGGAGAAAGGTGAATAACGTTTTATCACTTGCAAAAAGTTACCTTCCTTTTTATCCGCTGTCAACACGATAAAATTGTTTTTTATATATGGCTTACTTTATATTGGAGTGGAATTATCTGCGAAAAAAACATATTGTCGGACAGAAATATTGGCTCTTATCGTTAATCCAACAAAAAAACGCTCGCACATATATAATTCAGTGTTTGACGTATTTTGTATCAAAATATAAGCAATAGACGTTGTTTATGAGCTAGTTATGAATAATTGATCAAGAAAATGATTCTTATAAAAAGTAAAGTAGGGAATAGAAAAACAATTATATTTACTTTTCATTTCTTTAAATTTCATTCTTCATCAAAATCATCAGAAGATTCTAAAAGGCTCGCTATAATTCTTATTTTCATCGTCGCTTCCATCATTACCTATCACATGTTTATGCGGATAATTCAACTTGGTACGATGATTCGATTACTCACAACCGCACCGTTATTTCTCAAAACAAAAATTAAAAGTTTACCTACGTTATGAGTAATTTTATGATGAATAACATTGTCACAAATTTTATTGTGAATAATTTATTATCACAGGTCATAGTACTAATATTTATTTTACAAACGCTCACAATGACAATATTGCTCAGTTACTCTTTCTGAATGATCCCTCTCTCGCAAGCTCACGCGCTTTAAGTGAATAACAAAGTATTCAACGTAATGAAAATATTGAATGCATCTGGCAATTGTTTTTTATTGGAAAAAATTTAAATATGATCTCATTTCTGTCTATAAAGCATGCAATGCTGGGCCCGCTCTCGCTATCTCTCTCACGTCTGCCGCATTACATTTTAGGCTTCATGTTTCCCAACTGAGTGTCCGCTCCTCTATTATTCTCCTTCGTGCTCTACTCCAACAATTGGCCAACACTTAAATGTTTGACAGTTGGACAACAATGGATAAACATTCAAATGTCTGACAACCGAACATCTAGCAACCATAGACTGGCATTTACATGTTTGACAATTCAACACCGACTAGATTGTTGGTTAATGCTAACAAGGATAACAATTACAATAAATTATTGAGTAAATAGCGAATTCAAATAAAGTATAATGTGAACTGATGACTTAAAATATTTTACATTTGTGACAATATTTTCATATTTTCGATCAGTGTGTACCAAATGTCATTCAAGTTCCTCTGCCAGAACTATGGCATTGGTAATTGCTCTAAAGCCGACAATGACGATACGTGAGATATCCATATCTATGTATAATTCTTATTTCATTCGCCAATTTGTTCATCACAAGTTTGCTACTTAAAATTCAATTTTGAAACTGTATATTCTATCGTATATAATATCACAAGGGACTGTAATTTTATCAATTAATTTTTCTTGAAAACATTGATTACCTAGCAATATCGTGGAAGTCATCTGTCCGATTAAATCACAAGAGCGTAGCTCAAGAGATTTTATCTGAGCAGATGACTCGAAGGATGTTGCTTAAAGGTAATCAATGTTTTCAAGAAAAATTTATGATAAAATCAAAGTCGCAAGTGGTATTTGTGGAGAATATTTCTCGAATGAAATTGCAACTATAAGTATCTATTATATAATGTTAGTTGCAACTACTAATCTTTTTTATTGAAAAATGTACTGTATTGCCTCCATATACTCTTGTATTTTTTAACTTCTTGTTTTCAATTTCATTATTTTCGAAGAAAAATGCATTGTCAAAACGATTGAATTTTGACATTTCCAAGAACTGATTGTTTGTTTATATTAGAACTGTGTATTGTTTCTCCATGACAAAGGCAATTTATCGCGATAAATCGCTTGCCAACGGGAATTTATTATTATAATTGTCATTGTAACTATGCAAAAATTTTCAGTATAATTGACATGAGTGAAATAATGTTCATAAGTATATGATACAACAGTTGTTCTTGTCTCAAATTTGAAGATATTTTAAATTGTTATAATAGTACTATTGTTAGACCTAATATGTGTTTGATCGACTACAACACATTGAAGTTCGAATATTTTTCACTGGAAAATTCTCCTGCATATTGACGCATATTAGTTTGTAATTTCAGTAGGAAGATCAATATGACGGTAATACTTTTTCAGAGCTTCATGAAATTGATATACTGAAAAACGCCCCCAAATTAAGAATTTTGCCAAATGTAAAAGATATTAATGCCAAAAATCACATTGGACATGGTGAAAACAATTAATAATTGGCTTAAGAGACTGTACATTTTTTGTACAGAAAACTTATAATCAGGCAATAGCTTAAAGAGACTCTATTTGTAAGGCCATTATCCGAGAATATAATATTGCATAAATCAATTGAAAATTGCCCCGGGATACAAAAATGTAATAAAAACTCAAGCTTTATAATAAGAGATCAATCAAGCTGTTTTCATAAATTTAGTTGCTTCCGATCTTGCGAGTAGATGTAGTGTTTGTTCTGTTAATAAAGTAGGTCACCACAATCTCAATTAGTCTCGCTTGGAAAACATTGTTTTTCCGGAGTAATTATTATGTTAAATACAATATTACTGATTGGAAAAATTAAAAATACGAACTGAGGTGGACATATTTGCATAAATAACTATTCCAGAAGCTTCAGTTCAAACTATTCAAATTAGTTAATTTGCCAATCTTTTCTGTACGCTTGAATGATATGCAGGATAACATGACTATGTTTTCTGTATTAATAAGAGTTTTTTATTTCTCGCATTACAGATCTAAGAAATTTTAAAGTCTGAGATCTGACATCTCTTCAAAGCCACGTATCAAAAGCTTGGATTCTAATCTATAACATTTCTTTTTTTAGTTAATACCTGAGATCTCCAAGATTCAAAGATTATAATCTCCCAACAGTTCCATAACAATATGAAAAGTGACTATTATAATCCTTAACGTTTATTTCACAACTGACCTAATACGGAGAATTATTGAGCTATTGGGATCTGACATCGTTACGTCACGATCCAACATGGCCGCGCTATGTCACAGCTTAGCATTGCTAGCGTAGACAAAAAGTATATTTTTCTTTTGACTTTTAATCGATACGCAATATATTTTCTTAGTGAAATCAGAGAGTTAGTTCATTTAATTTCAAATAATTATTATAATCTACATGGAGTTAATTTGAACAGAAATTTCCATCCATAATTCTAATATTTTCTAACTGTTATATAAAACCAATACGTTCTAAAATACCAACTTGTTGCCTATGTTATAGTCTATAAAATTAGGCAGAGGAGGCACGTCATCAAAATTTGTAACTAGATAATGACGTCACGTAATTACTACGTTTATATGCTGTACCAATTTAATCTTTAAAAATATAATGTGGGTTGCATATTTGCAAAAACGTGCGAAGCTAATTTATTTGATCTAGTAAATGATATTCTAACCAAAAAGAACAACTTAAACACGTGTTGATCGCACTGAAATGTCGAAAACGAATGCAACGAATGAGAATGTAAACGTAGTCAAACTTCATAGTACCAACGTATGATAAAGAAATAAACAACAATTATTGTAGATGAATGAAATTTTGCTGAAAACATTGAATTTGAGTATAAAATAATTGTTAATTAAATTAAAATATACTCTTCTAATAGTATGCGAAAAATTGCATTTATTTTCTCTGTTTTTCCAAACATAAACATTACGTTGTCATTGCGACAGGTTCTTTTCATTTTGTTATGTTTTGATGACGTGCCTCCTCTGCCTAATTTTATAGACTATAGCAATGCTGAGCTGTGGCTTAGGGTGGCCATATTGAATCGTGACGTCATGATTTCAGATTCCAATAGAGCCTTCTCAAGATAGATTTTAAAATAATCTATATCATGTTTCGTTATTGAATTGAAGTAATTTAAGTACTGGAAACTAAAGTGGTTTTCATTTTATATTTTTATGGTCGCATGAAGTACTAGTTCAGTTAAGTAATACTTCATATGAAACAGTCATGGTACGAGTTCCTTTGAAACAGTGTAACATAATAGTGATCTGTATACCAAGGCTGTAAAATATTTTTTTTTTCCACAGACATAAAAAAATGGTGATATTTGTACATCAGTATTAGTATGCAAAATGTCGCATTGGAGTTGTTCATGATGACAACGTGCACAAAGTATTCCGCGCAATAATTTCATTCTATCAACGTGCACAAAATATTTCGTGCACGTTGGCATGATAAATAACTTCACTGATCTTCGTATTTAGAAATATTTCTCATAATTTTTGACGGCTGTAGAAAAAATGTTGTATACAACTTGTGCGCGAAATTTCTCTGAAATATAATTTCGCACAGTAGTTACAATAATAACTATCGATTAAATTAGATAAAACTCGAGAAACAGTTTTGATCGAGGTGCATACAACACGTTTCTAGGTGATCATCACGAATGAATTGAGGTCACAAACTTTTATCGTTCTGTTTCTAGAACACTGCAAATGTAAATCTTGGATGCAGTTGTGATCTGTCTTATACTAGGATGAAACTTGGAGATAAATGGGTACTCATTTTTAGATTTAAAGAACTGAAGGGGTTGACGGAAGAAAATGATGTGCATCTCGGTGAAAATTGTTTCAAACTGATCATATAGATAGATAGCTAACAAGTGTTTATGATATAATTGTTGACAGATTTGTTCCAAAAAAGTTGAATTTGACAGATCTGAATGAAAAAGTAACATTTGTACAGAAGGAGCGATGATATCATATTTGTTATGATCGCCTAGGCCTGTCAAAGAAAAATCTTCTGCCGACATGAAATAATTAGGAATGGGCGAAAAGGATGAAGCTATAAATTGTTTTTACTTACTTGTACAAAGTCAAAAATATTGTGGAACCGATGAAATTCCCATATCAAAATTTTGATGGAAATATCCGTTTTGAGTATCCCTGAATCAATTTTGACTATTTTCGGCTTAATGTCGGTACGTATATGCGTATGTACGTAACTCACAAATTTCAAAATCCGTTGAACGTTTAATGCTTTATAATCAAGACTGGTATAGGGTCTAGTTGTGCACCTGGCATTATGGTTGGAATCGTCTGTTCCAGAAATGCGCTCTCCTTGAAACTTTTTTCCGATTTTTCGCATAAATTCAGAATGATTATCCGTAGGATGTTGGAATTCAGTATTTGAAATTGTTCTTGCATCTCGATGATAATCATCTATTTTTGTACGAATCGGCTGAGCCAAAAGTGCACTTTATACAACAGACTTATCGAATTCTCTGCATAAATTCAAAAGGATTAGTTGTGGAAAATTTAAATTTTGTATTAAGCACTTATATAATATGTAGTTGTACACTTCGCATCATGATTGCAATCGTCTGTACCGAAAGTGCACTGTACTCGAAAATTTTCTGAATTTTTTTGCATAAATCGAAAACGACTGAATATAGAATGTTAGAATTCAGTATTCAAGACGATAGTACCGTCTAGATGCTCATATTTCATTTTCATTCAGATTGACTGTAGAGTATTAAAACTCAGTATTTTGGTCTGCTGTAGCATCTAAATGATTGCCTGCTATTCTCATAGCAATCGACGGAACGGGTAATGCACTTCAGTTGAAATTTTTTTTCAATTTTGCGCATAAAGAAGACCTGCTAGCCGTAGAGTTCTGAAAATCAGTATTTAGAAATATTGTAGCATGAAAATGATGACGTACTGTTTCTAAAGCAACCGACTGGTCCGAAAGCGCACTTCACTTGACTGATCTTTAAATTTTTTTGAATAAATCCTAAACGATAGAACGTGGAACGATCGAATTTTGTGTTCGATTATCGTATATAATATCACAAGGAACTGTAGTTCCATCAATTGATTTTTCTTGCAAACATTGTTCACCTAGCAACATCGTGAGAGTCTTCTGTCCGATTAAATCACGAGAGCAGAGCTCGAGGATTAAATCCGAGCAGATGACTCGAAAAATGTTGCTTAAAGGTAGAAAATGTTCGAAAGAAAAATTTATGACAAAATTGAATTTGCGAGTGGAATTTGTGGAGAGAATTTCTTGAATCAAATTTTTATCATAAGTACCTATAAAATGATGTTGGCTGCTACTACTAACCTTTTTTATTGCAAAATGCACTAAATTGTCTCCATATACTATTTTGACATTCTTTCTGTATTTTCAGACTTCTTGTTTCCAATTTCATAACAAATTCTCACGAAAAATGCATTTCCGAAACGATTAAATTTTGACATTTTCAAAAACTGATTGATTGTTGATATTAAAACTGTGTATTGTTTTTCCATGGCAAGGGAATTTATTGCGATGGAATGTTCTTGTGAATTTACAGCGGTAAATTGCTGTTGGCAAGCGATTTGTTATTATAATTGTCACTGTAACTATATGCAAAATTTATCAGTATAATTGACATGCATGAAATAATCGTATTATTATGTATATGCAATAACTATATCCAATGATGTACAAGTAAGCCTTGTGATGTCCACGTCAGATTGTTTCTCATGATTAGATACTGGATAAATCACAGCTGAAGATTTTACCTTGAGTATGCTACAGGCCCTATTCGAATTATTCTTTGAGGCAACTTTTCTATACTACATTACCACACAGTGGAAAGTTTTATTGTCGTCATCTTTGGAGACAGTATTTCAAAAGTAAAAGATAGAATGAAGCCAGTCTTCTTAACGTGATGTTAGTTCTTTGACAATTTTGTTACTCAGATAATGAAATTGGGTAAAAAGTAACAATAAGAAATTCATTATTTGAGTTTCATTTTAAGCATAGTTCTTGTTGCCAACATAAATTTGTAGACCATATCGGCTGCATCAACATGTGGTATTCAAGATTCTATAAATGTAACTTTGTCTTGACATTATCGACAAAGTAACTGGTACTAGTTTCCAAGCTATCTCTTATCACTTTGAATCTATTCGAACTTTTCACAAAAGTTGATTGATATCCATTAATTTTTTTGAGACAGACGAAATTCTATCTTTCAGCATCATTTTGTTGAGAAACGAATCGATGTTCATGAAAATCAGATAGTATTACAATGATGAAGACATACAATCAAAATTTGCCAACTATAAATTGAATAGTATTATGTATATGGGTATTTTCGAATTCATTTTTGCATTGTGCTCTAGATTACCCTATATTTTAACACTGACCAATACAGCTTCTCTAATATTATTCGCCAAAGCCTAGAATAAATCCATTCGAACAATCATCGCAGTTTAGATCCATTCTAACAAATTTTACTCCAATCTTGTCGAATTGAATGGAGCTTGTCTTTGTGTAACAAGGCTGAAACAGTTCCAGCCTGCGTCATCTGATGCCATATTTTCTTCGGTCTCCTCTAGCTCTTGTCTAACATCATTTCAATGGAAATTATCCTGGATCCAGCAAATTGCTTCTAAATTCTATTATGGTCCGTCTTAAGTAGGTAAAGTTCATTGAGATCTAACACAGTATGATAAAGCTCATATTAAGCCTTATATTGCCGCACAACCAGATTATACTTGAAATAAAATACATTGCAGGATAACCAATTTTTTATCAAAACTCATTATATATATATAGTGGAATACACTCATTCACGACAGATTCACTACCACGTTCCCTTTAATAATAATAGAAACTTTTCGTTCCATTAAATTAAATATTTTGTTGACTCCAATGCCCACCGATATTTCTGAGGATACTGATCAAGCACATTCTGTTCTGTATTATCCTATTTCTAAGTACATATATTCCAAAGAAAGAAGCTTCTAGTTGGAAAGTTACAACTTGAATGCAGAAAATCCCTTTTTTGTCATGAGAGTTGAGGAATAGGTTGTCTATTGAAACCAACCATGAAATTGTGGTAGTCCTAGGAGTCCCATGGGAAGAGCTCATTGAGGAGTATGTAGTTTAGATAACTTTACCCCAGATATTTCAATATTTCAGCATTTGTTATGTATAAAATTGAATAAGATTTTTGAACAAACTCACCTACATAGAAAGCATTCCCAATAAAAGCAAGGAGAGGACGATTTGACTCTATTCAATAATATCATGAAGGAAAATCTGGCTTTATCAGCTCACTGTACATAATTCCAAGCCAATTGTTAGAAATAATACAATCACCAATTGAATTCAGTCAGGACAAAGATATTCACATCTGGAATGTTCCATGAGAAATGAGACAATTTTGATGGAATTGTTGTAGTGATTATTCCGTTTATAAAAGTATCAAAGATATCATTATGAGATTTGGAAAATAATTCATTCTGGGTAGTCAGCAAACAATTACTTTTGCTCAGGTAGGAATAATCTTGGAGTGATTGAAGATTGCAGTGCAAAATCTTTGATATATTTCTGAGGACAAAAAAGTAACATTTTAAAACGCGAGGTTTCTGCAACGCTCTAAAATTTTCGAGAGCAATTTTAGTCCCATTCCATTGGAGATGAATTTCCGATTTTCTTCACACATTGAGAAGAATTTAAAATTATTTGCCTCCTAATTTCATGCTGAAATAGAGTATACAAGTCAAATCGATAGCACATTCATACACAATTGTGTCATTCCGCATCACATCGAAGATACTTCTTTCAACTGAATTCTTGAATCTTTCGCAAAAATTCAAAATGATTAGCCATAGGATGTTGAAGTTCAGTATTTGAAATTGCTATAGCACCTGAATAATTACATTTTATTCGTGTACCAACCGGAAGTGCACTTTATATGAATCTAAATCCCAATATCATAGATTATAGGACTGATACAGAATATCTATGTGAATCATATAAATTATTCTAGATATGTGGCACTCTGTAAGAAATAGCAATCATCACTTTTTGGTTTATATTGTTCGTATTTCCCTCCTATATGTGGCGCCATGATTCCGTAGTTCCAGTAACACCAGCTTAAGCATTCGTCACATAATTCAGTGCCTTATACGAACGAATATAAAAGTATTGTTATGTGACGAAATTGTACGATAATTCAGTGTGAATAACATTACTCCATGATAATTTTTCTGTCATCAAATATTACTCGTGGAATTGGATTTTTTCTATGCTGCCCTCTTGTATCTTTCCTTCAACTTCTGAGCTACTTTACATCACAGGTATTGGGTTCATGTTCATACATGCATGCATTCCGAAATGCACTATGAGCAGCTGCAAGATTTAGCACAGAATCGATTATAGTTGTCGATCTGCACCAATCAAGTAACCGAATGAAATTTATTTTTTATGCAATAAGATATGTTGACAAAAATAATGTTGGTGAGTTGCATGAAGAAATCTGTTCAAAGTTATGTTCACTTTAAAATTCAATAATTACTTCTTTCCATATCTTCACCGATCTTGCAACTCGAAAAATTTAACATTAATTGGAAGTATGAAACCTATAGAATAAGCAAGCATAGAATAGCTTACCTTTTTCTCCTCAAGACTATATAGATTCACCAATTTGAACCTAGCAACTGTATAGCCTTGTACAGAGAAAAGTAAGCAACCCTATGTTTGCATATTCTATAGAGTTCATACTTCCGATTGATCGAATTATCTTATTTACAAGACCGGTGAAGATATGAAACATGAAAGATAATTATTGAATTCTTAATTAAATATAACCTCAAACAGATTTCTTCAGGAAACTCATTAACGCCACTTTTGTAAGCATAATTTCATTTGGTTCAGGTCGGCACCTATACCGGATCTTATGCCCGTATTTATAGTCGAAAATAATCTCGTTCTTGAGTATTACTTGGCCAAATCGAGGCAAAGTCACCATAGATACTTTCTTAATAATCAATCCTATAGTCGATACTTTGTGAATTTTGGGCAAAGCTTGAGGTCTCTTGTTTTTGACATATATATGATTGATATGTTTGACGTTCATGACAGTGTTTGCAAAGTATTCCTGGTTTGTTTACTGAATTTAATCTTTCTTTGAATTATTATATTGGAAAGGTAAGTTTCAGTAAGTATGTATACCTCTATGGTATATATACATCAAAAAGTCTAGAATACAGGAAGCTCAACGATAGTGGTGGGGGTGAGGCAAAAAAGAGGTGCAGCAAATCGTTTAATCTGGTGGCTGCGCCGCGCAGCCTAGCAGCGTTTCTCTAGCGCTTGTATATCTATTTGGCGTTCTGACGTAACATGTGCGAGTGAGAAACAATGATAATTGCGAATGGTGGATGGTGCTACGTGCAACCATATTTTGCCTCAACTCTATACACGATGCAGCTTAGGGCGTTGAGTCTCCTGTATTCTAGACTTTTTGATATACATGTTGGAAGTATGAATGTCAAAAATAGCTGAAACGAATACTTGAGCACGGCTCAAGGTAGCTTTACAGTAGACTCAAGTAAAGCCGGAGTCAAGCAAACGCGAAGTATTACTCCGAAGCCAAGTAACGACTATAGGTAATATTCGCATTCTTGAGCAATTCTCAAGTCTGAGATCGAGCAAAGTATTGACTATAAGTACGGGCATTAGACTAATTGCGTTATTCCCGTGAGTAGAGAAAAAGCTCTACTGCTCGTAGCGCATTAAGATTCAAATATATTGAAATATGTATGATGATCTTGAATGGCGAACGAGGACGTGAAAAATAAAAAATTGAAGAATCATCTAGATGATGAAAGCGCATTTTTGACAGCTCATGAATGCTTGTTACTGCAGAGATTTCGCAAATTACCATCTCCCACAATTACTGAGCTTGAAATCAAGCCGTTTGGGCAAACTTTCGAAACAGCAGCTTCCATTTAGTACTAGTTTCAAGTTGACTATTTGATAGGTACATAATTTATGCATGTACAAACTCAAAAATACCTTTCAATCTTCATTGTTTAGTTATTGACTGACGGGGGGTCATGTACTGTACCTTAAAATAATAATTTAATCTTTATCAAAGCTATATAAAAAAAAATCTTTACCTTAGGACAAGTACACTCCAATTGTTTATTTGATGAGGGAAATGACACTATGCTGCTCATTTGGGAATGAGAAATTGTTATTGAAATAGTATATTATGGAACGTTTGAAGTCTAATCGTGAATTTGCTATGCACTTGCACGATAATCTCATCTGAAAATAATATGTATCAAAGCTGACACAGGCTCTTCTATCCACTCTATCGACTTCCATTTATAACGGTCACAAATAGGTAATTTGAAATTTCATCGAATTACTTTTTCAGATAGATAGATAAATAGTTTATTTGTCCCAAGATCAGAACATAAATTATGTACGAGTAGCACAATCAATTACACTAACTTAATCAATGATATAATCCCAGTTTACATAACCAAGCTTTGAATTATTGAAATCTGATACATATTAAGAGAGCTATATTAACTTCAATCTAGAATAAACATTTTTTTTATATATATTCTACAATTGCTGCATTCAAACTTCTTAGCCTCATTAAGAAAGGGTAAGTGTAATTCAATGAGTCACTTACTTGTATTGGTATCTTTTGGTGAGCCAAAACTTGCAAACTACGGCTTATGCTGGATCTTAAAATTATTAAGCTGACTGCTCGATTTACAGACAAGAAAATACACCAAAAGTCAACAAATTTTCATCCAATAATAATAATTCCTTCCAGTAAGCTTCACATTTGAGTCAAACAAGTCATTGAATAAATCCCGGACAGACTTGACAACTATACAAAATAGTAGTGAGACATACGGCCAAAGTTGTGACTAAATTTTTATCCACTTGAATAAACTTTAGTTGCCATATCCCTAATGTCATATATATATATATATATATATATATATATATATATATATATATATATATATATATATATATATATATATATATATATATATATATATATATATATATATATATATATATATATATATAAATATCTATGGGCACTGTTTCGCCTGGAACAAGTAATTGAATAATTGAATCTTCCACATTCACTGAGCTTGAATTAAAGCAATTTGTGCAAACTTACGAAATAGCAGCTTTTATTTAGTACCAGTTTCAAGTCTGTAAATAGTGTAGTTGCTGAGAACTCAGCGTCACGCCAGCCAGACAGCCAAAGTAGATATATTACCGCTTTTTTACAAAAAATGCGCTAAAAAACATGGATTATCATTAGCTAGTCAACGAGTCAAATATAATTGTGTGCAATTAAATTAGTTATAGTAGCTAGACTTCTCATTTGAAACATTGAGTCGCACTCTTTACGCGAGATATCTCGTTAACATTTATAAATACGCGTATGAGTCAATTAATCTTTTTTGTAGAGAAAAGTTAGCACCTAATTAATTTTTACTCATGACCTCAAATGCTCTTCGACCGTTTTAAAATAAGATATTCGCGAAAAGCTGGTTAAAAACGGGGTCTTTGATCTTTGCTATTCGATATCTTCTGAAGCACTATGCTTTGACAATATGATTTTTGTACACTCATTTTTCATGCTATAACAAAAGTATTCCTGAAAAAAAAAACAGTATCATGTATTCGGTAGAGTGGATCATTTTTTGTTGTCTAAATTGAAGAAATCAGCAGTAGAATGTTGAAATTTTGTATTGAGTACTACTTTAACATTTAGTTGTACACCTCGTTTTATGACTACGATCGGCTAAACCACAATTGCAGTTTACTGAATCCAGAACGATCAGCTGTAGAATTATAAAATTTAATGTTCAAAGCAATTGTAGCATTCGAATTATGACTCTATATTTCTTTCACTATTAGCTGTAGTCTGGTATTTGAGACTTGTTCAGCATTCAAATTAATTGTAACATCTAAATAATTACCTAAAATTTTGGTTGTGATCGATTCAATGTCAGTATCAACTGTCAATTATTCAGTCAAAAGAGTACAATTAGATCATGTGGTGTGCACATCACGATTTGTTTTCATTCAATAGATAAGTCTAAGTTTCAAGAAGATCCTTGGTCAACGGATCCACACGTCAAAGCTTGAAATCGAGTCGTTTTTATTCAATAAAATTTTGAAAAATGTATCGATTATTCAAAGTTTCTTTTTGGTGATACGTTATAAGAACCAATCTAGGATCCCAAATTATTGTCCTTTTTTTCAGGATTCCGTAGCCGAATAGGATGATACCCTCATAATTTCGTTATGTCCCTTTGTCCATCTGTCCGTATGTCACAGCCAATAATTTGGAGATTATCAGAACTATTCATAGATGAAATTTGAAAGAATTATGATTTGTGAAATGAACTTACGAAAAAATCAATAAAGAAAGGCACATCATACGAATAACTAAGGAATGAGAAAAGTATTCAAGTGCACATAGCAGTGTGAGGTATCGTAGATGGGTCTTGAGAAGTGGAAAGAAAAATGAAGTCTGAAGATGACTTTTTCATTAGGTGACTAGATGGTGGGGTGTGCGTTTCCTAATTTGTGAAGAGTGTATTTCTCTAACTTCTCAATTATACAGTGGAAAAATCTCAAAAAGTTGAGGTGACAGAACCTAGTTGTGCTAACTTGGTTCTGTCACCTCAACTTTTTGAGATTTTTCCACTGTATAATTGAGAAGTTAGAGAAATACACTCTTCACAAATCAGGAAACGCACACCCCACCATCTAGACACCTAATTTCAACAAGATTTTATTTGAATAAGATATGTCGTGTAATTTTTGGAGAATGGTATATTTTCGGTTACACGCTATTTTTTGAGCTGGGTGACCGCCGAAATAATAGTGTTTTTTACAGTGTCTTTGAAAGATACTATGAAATAGTGAACGTTCTTTCAGAGCCCCTCACTTTGCGTGGTCTGACGTTCAAGTTTCTATTTGATTCGAGTCACTCTAAATGTTAAAATATTTTCAAGAATTTTTATTTGTATTTTGAAATAAAATCTTCAAAATGAAACTAGTCGCGATTTTAGATTGCACCTTCGACTCATTTTTTTTTTCAATTAATGCAAATATCTCAAGCGATGTGAGATAATCTGTGGGATACTTCGTGATTCTGGAACCACAGCTGCGTCTTGTGCTATTAATTAAAGCGTTATTTTCCAATAAATGTCACATAATGCCTTAAGTAACGACTATCAATGTTCGTGTAGCTTCAGTGTGTCACTAATACTTCGCTTAAGAGCAAATTCCTGCAGATTCTCACACTGTTGTGTTGAAACTCCGCAGGTTTCATGAAAGATCATATGAATTTATTTTCATAGTGAGTTTATTCTTCTCAAAAAATTCTGACCAGTTGAAATTTTATTATTACAACAAAAACATTGCTGTCAAATCCACCGTCAGTCATATAATGAAGTGAATCTTAGTTTTTGCGGAAATAAATTATTTCGTCCATCCAGACGAGAGTGAGTTATATTTTAGTGATTATTTTTACCATCCAAATTTCGACCAATAGAATTGCACCATTCGACGTCACGTGGTACAACCAACACGGTTTTCAAGTGGAAATTTTTTGGAAATTTTGTCTGCTGGTTATATATACAAAACAAAGAATATTCAGCCGCGTTGATTCAGCATCTGTCAAACTGACAGACAGATTGAATGTGAAAATGAGCAGATTCAGAGTCGAGTCTCTGGAATATATTGATGAATTTGGATGGGAAAAATAATCTTCCGAATACCATTCGTGATTAAATTTAACCTGGCAAAATTTTTAGATTGTTACGAGAGCTTGCTACCAATTTATTTCGTGATATTGATCAAAAATCACTCGCTTGACAGCTCGTGATTTTTCTGTCAATATTACTCAATAAATTGCTAAGCAACAAGCTCTCGTAACAATCTAAAAATTTTTCCGGTAAAATTTAACCACTTATGATATTATATATGATTATATAATTTAAATCACAAATTGAGAGCTAGTAATGTTGTTTATGACTCAAAATAATATTTTCTTGCAATCATGTTACTGACAGTGGTCTATGTGGAACTGCAAGCCATTCATCGGAAACTCTTATTTTCAGTGGCGTGCAGTCCATATGTGCAGGGTGTGCACTGCACATCCTATGAAAATATTAGAAATCACGTAAATAAAATTAATATAATGGTTGATTGAATACTTCATTTTGTTTCACAAATTTTCATTATAAAATCAGAGAAAGAGTGTATTTTATCTATTTATGCAACCAGAAATACGGGCGCGCTTCGCGGGCCGCTCTGCTATATATTTGAAACGAATATCGACGCTTGAGGTGCAGAATTTCTCACTGCACGGCGAGCGAGGTCTGTTTAGCATAGTCAGTATTAGGAAAGTGGAAGAATAGAGTCTGACAGAGAAAAAGCATACCGATATTAGCAGATCCCCTATCGCTCGTTCTCTCTCGCTGGGTGCAGGCAGACTTTCTGCACCGGGAGCTGAATATTCAACGTTTAGCTGTGTTCTTTTTTCAAACGTCTTTTATAAATTTGTTAATATAGTTGAAATATTGTTATTTGTTATTCAAGACAACAATATTAGGTAAACACTTATTCTATACGTTTCTTGAATTATTTATTTTCCTAAAATTATCATTTGTAGAATGACAGCTGAAAATAAATCTATCATTTGTGATCTACTGGAAAATCCTTTTTTACGCCGTGATGTCGAAACGAAAAATGCAATTATGAAAACAAGACCAACTCAAAATATCAAAATTAAAGGCCAACAGTGCGAAATCTGCAAATTAGAATAAATGAAAAATTTGAATGGATTACTGGTTGTTGCGAGAAAAATAAGCTGTATTGTTGGCCATGTATATATCCCCTTCCTCACCACCGACTGTGCACACCTATCACAGAAAGTCACCGCACGCCACTGCTTATTTTATTTCTCCAATTCAATTCGAACGAACAAATTGTATCTACTTACATTCTCATTGTACAATGGTAAGATGTATGATGCTAATTCCAATAATAAGGTCTCATAGTATTGAAGGAATAGAGAAAATAGATTTTCTGGTGACTATGACCTTCATTTAAAAAGAGAACATTTTTCTATTCTTTCATGTGATTCCCATATTGATCCAAGCATTTTCGTAGGCGCTAACATTAGATATTTGAGAAATGGAATATGATATTTTCGTCAAAAATTAGATAGCCAAGGAAATAAAAACGAATGAGCCAAATTTCCATATTGACAGTTTGATTCCCTGTTATTACAACAATTACCAATAATGAGGAGTTGTTTAAAATCAATTTCTACTAATGAAAACTCTTCATATAATGCAGTAAAATATCTTTATTAGCAATAATAACACGGATTTGAAATGTCAGAATGAAAACTTGTTCCATTCGTTTTTTATTCCCATGACTACCTGATTTGAAATTAGTGAAAGTCGTAGAAAGCCTTTCTGCTTCCTTCTAATGCTGAACGGAGTGATTTTTCCCGTGAAATTTTTCATACCAGCAGTAAATTGAAGCCGACCCTTGTTCCATAAAAACGGAATTTGAACTTTCCGCACATTCGTACATACTCAAACTTTTTTTTTAATTATAAAAATCCATGATTCAAGGATGTCTTGGAGTAATGACATATTTCGATTGACAACGGTACTACAAATAGTTGATCATTATCCAAGATTTGTTTTATCTTGACTTACAGAACACAACTATTTTTACTGAGAGAAATATAATTATGATTCTTGGAATATGTACAATAGCAGACAAAAAAATAGAAACATTAAATTCTTCTCATTATGAACTAGCCTTATAGTGACATTAGGTGAACTGATTATAATACCAATTGTCAGTGTCAATGTAATAAATTTCAAGGATTAAGCACAAATGAATCCTGCTTTACAGCGCTACTTTCTTAAAAAATACTACCACTTGATTTGCACAGGTGTTTCCATTTTTTTCCGCCATTGTACAATTGAGAATGAGAATGTATGAAGCAATAAATATTTCTGAACGAGCTTCACAATCCTCACTATCGAATGTATCATCTATGAATAGGGACACACGTTTAAAATCGATGGATAAATCAGTATTTACTATGTTCATATAGTTAGATCAATTCTAACAGGATATCTTATCCATGGAAAGAAAGAGTTTCAGTCAAGATATTCCTTAAGTTTGGATCATTACTTGAAAATTATTCAATTTACAGTTACAAGGTGAAATTTTAGGTTATTTGTTCTTAGATTGTTGTTGGTAAATTGAAAAATTTTTGTATCAATAAATAAAAAATTATAATCATTATGAGTTCGGTCAAGTGAGCCTCAAAAATAGAGGCACCCTTTTATAAATTCCCAAGAAGCTGAAAATCGACATGAAAGTTAAGGATACCATTTTAATAAAGTTGTGGGAAGTGTCAATCAATCCCATGTGTGTAAAAAGTTCTGTACGAGGTCAAATTTCGCAAAAATGGGGTTTTCGGGTTTTAGAGCGAAATGGTTTATTTTATGCATGACTACGCTGCCTATGTACATTATGGACGTATAATATAGGTGAAACTATTAGTCTGCGTAACTAGTATACTCCATGAAAAATTATAGTAGAACTGCTGGACTTCCTAATCGAGAGGTTTGACCAGGCTCAGCATGGGGTCTTCCATCGTTCTGAAAAGGCCTGTATTAAGTAGTTTCACCTTGAAATGTAAGATGTAATTCCTTCAAATATCAGTTTTTGAATCTGTTGAGACGAAATTAAAGTGAGTCCAAAACTACCAGCGTTGCTGTATAAATATATTTAAAAAAATGTTGAGACCTTGGAGTGAAAAAATTGGAGTTCTAAGTGAAGATGGAGCAACTGAATTACAGAATACATAAAATATTTCGATACATCTCTGTTGTTCTGCCTGTTTTATATTGGGATAATCCTGTACTAATGATGTGGTAAGTGCCCTACCCATAAGTCAACACACTATATTTCTGTGAGAGGTATAGTTATACAATAATATTCTATGATAATTATAAGAATATGAAATGAAAAGAAACTCAGTCCCTCATTTTATTTGACCATGTGGTCTTGAGCAACATCTGTCTGCTGTTCAATTGTCAACGTAGCAGTGTCCGTCTATCACTTATTTTAACTTACTTGCATAGATAAGTTACGTAACGTATCTCTTGCAGAACATACACGTAATAAAAAACGTGTTTAATTAGCTTTTTCTCCTCCAACCTCGGCTTCTGCTCATCAAACTTTTTATCAAGTATATTAGCAGATTCAAGTGTGGCTTGGTAATCAACTGCACCCAGAAGAATGGGGTTGGAGGCTAATTAATAATGTATTGGAATCAATTCACACTCTACTCCTATGAGCACCAGAAAAGCTCCTTGATACAATTTTCTATAACTGCAGAAAGATGTGTAATTCGAAATGCGGCTGCAAAGAAGTAAGCTGACTTTGTTCACCAGTGTGCAAAGCCAGTCGTGCTTCAGAAGATAATCCGTATATTAACGATGAAACATCTGTTGTAGCGCTATTTGAATAATTCACGTTAACTCAAGAAGATGAAGATGGAGAATAAGTTGAATAAAAAGACCTAATATTATATTAAACTTAGACCGTAGTGCAGGCCTGCCGAGAAAACCACAATGAAAAATACGCGTCAAGTACACTACCTCATAGGTGGCGTGGAAACGTGTGCATATTATGGAGAATATAATTTTAGAATGGATTTTTCTCAGAAATGGTGGATCTCAGAAAAAAAGGGATAGAATACATTTTTGTAGAGAATTGAGAGATCTACAATTTGTGTTTGAGTTATTCATATAGAAAACTGATAGTTCCGCTAAAAAAACACAAAGAACCTATGTTTGCGAATTTTAACCTCGCATCAAATTTTTTGCACACATGGGTTCGTTGAGGAATATTTCAAACTTAATTGGGTTCTATCACGTATATAAAGTAATAATACCATATGAAAGTTCATTAAATTTTGTATTGTGATTATTTTTTACACATCTTTTTGATAAGCATTACATTTTTCATTGATAAATTAAAAGCCTCAAGTTTTGAATACGTCGGAAATTGCCGTAAACACCCGAGCGCAATCGATGTATATGTGACGTCACTTCGGTGCTCAGAGCACAGATTACCTATTCACTCAGAGTAATTACTGAACGTTATTGCAAGAATTATATCAGAGAAAAAATTATATAGATGTTGTTTTGTTCATTTTTATCCCAACGCACAAAAAAATATCCTAATAAGAATTTTGTAAGCAGAAAGGTATTGGTAGAATGTTATCACTGGTGATATTTTGACGTTTGAGGTTATGGTGCTTCGTATTTTATTTCGAGATGGATTTGACATTTAATTGTGGGCTAAAGTACACAAAATTATTGTGCATAAACCTACCATGAGATTAATATTCATAATAATTGTGAACAAATATCAATTTGAAATCTTATGTTAGGAATGCAATAGGTCAAATTTATGTTTTAGTGCAGATTGAAGGACTCAAATATGAATTAGGAAAAAAATTTTATTTATGTTACTATAATAGGTCAAATTTAAATAACTGTAGATATTACGCAGCCATATCTCAATTCTGATTGATATATACTGTAAAATATGAATAATTATTATATTGTTTATATTTATAATATCTGACCAATTTCCAAACTATAGGTATATGGTGTATCAACATAAATGAATATTACCTGAAACTTAAGCAAGTACGAGTACCTTCAAATGCTTCAACGGTGGAAGGTGATATGACGTCATTAATATATCACCTCAAGTGGGTAGAAAGTCATAAAAAATTATAGAATAGATATCCAGGAGTGATTTTCCTTTCACAATACTAGTTTTATTTTTGCGTTGAATACACACATAGCCTATTCTATAGCATAATCACAAAATGATTCTCGACTGGATTTGTACAAAAAGATGTAACAGCATTAGCATATTGAGGGAATAATTTCAAAAAACTGCTCACATTGATAACTTAATACCTCGTACTTCAAGGGTATTGAATTTTTTATTCACCACTATGTATCCATAGATCATAAATTGATTAATTTCTGGTATATTACTTAATTTAGCTTTTGTCAAATTTTCTTTGAGACACATTGCTTATATTAAAATAGTTTTCCCAATAAAAAATTGACGATATACAAGAAAACTTCACTTGAGTATATAACTGCTGGATTGCTTACTACCGAAGTAAATGTCGGACCAATTGGGAAGCGTTTTAACGCTTCTCTCATTTATTCAAAATTTATTTAATTTTAAATAATAATTACAATTAATATACTCATTTATAAGTTATAAGAATAGTTTTTACACTTATGGTTTGATATTATATATTAAAAAAAAAAATAAAATAACAACTTTATCTTAATGACACAACCCAATTATAATGGTATCCCTAAAGTTGATGTCAATTTCTAGCTTTTTGAGAATTTATGCAAGATCGAATATCTATTTTGACGTGATTATATTCTCCGTACTATTTGTGGAAACAAAATGATTCTATTTGAAAAAGCATCGTAGGATGAGAATATCTCGTTCCATCACAATAATTAATTGAACTGTTATTCAAACCGATATGAACAATATATATTTCAGACCAAAAATTACATAATAGTATGGTGTTACTGTTCCTGCGATTTATAATATACTAGTATGTTTATATAGCTTTAGATCGATTATTGCGATTCAAATGTAATTCATGATCGTAACATAAGTTGATGTCTTATTACAATATCATCGACAGAGACAAATTTATATGTTAGAATTATTCAATAAGAGACATTTCTATCGTAATTGATAAAACTTCTTCCGCTAATGAAGAGAGTTGAATTTAGCTCAATGGGTTTGATGAGTTGATAAATGTCAGTCAGTTTTTTTTTTACGTTCACTTACAATATACAGCAAGGCGGACGACGGTTTTATAAAACGCAGATTGATTTATTCCACGAATAAATACAGTGTTCTCTATCAGATAACAGTCATTCATGTGACATAAATGATTCTTTTGTTGAATCAGGTGAGTTTACTATAGAATTGAGTTTACTTGGTCTCCTATAAAAACAGACAGAAGATCTGCTACTAGACTCAATCAAAATGATATGATAATTCCGGATCTGTATGGAAACTAGAGGAAAATGAATTGGCTTTAATACTGCTCCCTGTACACTATTTTGTAAAAAGCGAGAGATCCACTTAATCGATCTAACAATATACATACATACTGGCCCTGGCCAACAACATGAAATACCATTTAATCGAGACAAAAAAAAATGTATGAACGTTTGGCAATTGGGAATTGATCGTTCCTGAAAGATACGCCGGAATTATGTTTTTCCTGGGTCAGCACAACAAAATGATTCATTTAAATTTATTATAATAGAAAGGACAAAAAAAAAAGTTACCTCAATTATTTCGTGATAAAAGCTGGGTTTTTCTTGGAGTTCTTCATAAGCCAGTTAATTAGGTTTGGTCGAGACTATATGAGCTCATCTGTTTTGCGAATTTCATCCAGACAATAATACAGAATTTTTACAGTTGAATTTATCTTGGAATATATTTTTTACTTGATCCAGTTTTCATGAAAAATTCAACTTATGTAAATTTGAATGAGTATAAGCTTGTACTGGAATATATTGCATTTTCTGATAGTTTTCTTTACAGTTATGAATGCTTTGAATATGGTCCTCCTTTTTAAGTACGATAGAGAATTATGTAATCAATATCAAGTAGTTCCCGTGATGAGACTGACAAACTGTACAGAATATCTCTGCAGAAAATTGATATGTTCATATTAGTTGCTATGATTTGGAATAGTCAATAACACCATCAGCTAAAATAAAGTTAATCATAACCCTGAGACAACCGCTATATTCCCTTGATAACTATTTTTTTGTAACACGTACACCGGGAGTACCCTATTACTGAGCTGACTTCTGCTTCGAGAGTTCTCAATTCCAAACCATGGTTACAATTTTCATTATTTCTCTGTTGACTGGGAATTAATGGATATTTTTTCCCGCTGGGTAAAAATGAAATTGTAGATCATGGATCAGGATGCCGTCGGATTTTTTTATTTCATTATATATGTCATATTGATATTTGAAAGAAATTTGTATTATAGAATGTGTTCGTTATAGTATGTGCATTCATTGTGAACGGGATAGCACAGAGAATGTGAAAAGTATCAATCAATAAAATAAATCATGTAAGTTATGTTTCATTGTATCAGTTTACTGTAATGTGATTGCATTTGCAAAAATCTGTTCGTCAAATCGATAAGATAGTTTCAATACATCCAAATTTATTTAAAAAACTAATGGGGGTTCTTCGGTGCACTTGTTACAAAAAGTACTGTATGCAACACGGACACTGAACGACTGTCATTATTGTCACGGACAAATTTGGCTGCACGGAGCGACGCCTTAGGCTTTGCCTTCGCCTTCGCCTCGTACTTCGCCCTCGTCTTTACCGAATGCAGCCAAATTTATCCTGGACAAGAATGACAGTCGTTCGGTCCTTGTAGCATAATATACTATTTATTGTTTTTAGGTTATAGCAGTACTTAATCATGATAGCTTACTGATTTTGACGGTTCACTGGTCATTATATTTTATATGAAATCATTGGAACAATTGTATGATAAAACAGCAATAACATCGTTAGAGGCAGCTGCACTCGTATACACTTACTGTGATTGCATTTATCGATTCACATAGAAGTCGCGTCACGTTGAACACATATATTCACGACAACTGCGCCCGATAATAATTGACAATAGAAACAATGCAATAGAGTGCGCTATACTATTGTAGTTTTCTCAACCATTTTGTGACCCAATATAATATATTTCACGCCATTATGTGTATCATAGATACAGGGTAATTATCGTTAAATGGATGAATTTTATCAGTGTATAAAATTACACTGCAATGCAAATTAATCGGGTAATTTTGTTAGTTTCAATTGTTGGTTGCAGAGTCGAATACAAATTTGGAATGACTGGAATCGTGCTGACCGTATTTGCAGGTGAACTACGAATTAGAATTATCGAGAAATTCTAGTTTTGATTCCAAAGTTCAGGATGATCATCAAATTTTTGTTAGTGCTTCTATTGTGTGCGAGCATAAAAATCCAGCAACCTCCTCTGAACAGGATATATTTTCTAATTGAAAGAGATCAACATTTTCTGCCTAGCATCTTCCTTACAAGCACCGACAATTTTTCCACAATTGATTGTGCTTTGTTCGTGTTTCTTATAAATAATACTAGATGCTCATGAGCATCTGAATTCAAAGTCTGTAACACCAACAATTTTTTACATATTCTCTTGTGTTGATATTGGGACAGAAATATTCAAACTATATTGGAAACAATTATTTAGTTTCGATACAGCTCATTGATTTGTATCTAGTGTGAAATTGAACTATGGAATATATATATATATATATATATATATATATATATATATATATATATATATATATATATATATATATATATATATATATATTGGCCTTAGGTCCGACCAGGGATCCCAAGAAGCGGTCGGCTTCTCGACTACAGCACATCGCTTGAATTTATGGAATAATTTTTGAAAGTTCAGTCCAAAAAAGTAACATTCCACAGATATGTATGTAAATTAGAATTTGACAGATGATCCGATAAATTTTCAAAAATTAATGTGAATCTACCATGGAATACATTGAATAGTGTATTTTATACCATGGGCGCTTGCACCTGAAACAATAATAACATTTTTAATACCAAGTCTCTTATCCGTCCTACCCTGGATAAAAAATCATGTTTGTAGAAGAGACATTACAGCTTTTTGGTTTTGCTTCCTATCTCTCAGGCACTGAAGAAGATGTGATATACATTGAAACGTTTGCAGTAAAGGAGATGACTAAATCATTCATCCTCCTTGTAATCCACAATTTGACGATTTATATATATACAATATATATATATCAGTGTCTCGTGTTTCTTGTTCTGTTCTAACTATTCTATCAGAGTGTTGGTAGTGAAAATTTCATTTTTCAATTATCAAGAGAAGTTATAAGAACAACACTGCTGGAATCATTACAAGAAGATTATGGAAACTGAAGATTATCAATAGATAATAGATTGTACAGAAGTAAAGACTGAAACTCCAAGAGATACTGAAAAACGTGTTTATATTTATTAGAGATACCAATCCGCTTATACAGTCAAATTTCTAGTCGTGATAGCTCCTAGTGTCTTAATGATCTCGTTTCTTCATGCTATAAATGGTGGTCGAGCAAGTGATTCATTTATCACCATAGACAGTGGTATTCTGAGACCAATTGAGCATAGTGACCTTGTATTAGCTGATAGAGGTTTTCTGGTATGAAAACCTCTTTTACAGAAAAAATTGTGTTTTGTTTGTTCCTTTATTTCAACATGAGGGTCAATTGATCAGTGAAGAAACTCACAAAATAGCTGAAGGTTTGAATTCATGTTGAGCGCATTATACAACAAGTATAAGTTGTCCTGAATTGTTTCCCCAAGTAGATGACATTGTCTGTATGTGTTGCGTTATGGTTGATTTGCAACGACGAATAATTAAACCGGTATAATACTTCACAATATATTGATTCATTTTTACTCAAACATTTCAATTCACATACTACTACAATCAAGAGTTGGAAACAATTATTATAAAACTAATTTTGTTGATATAAATGGAAATTAGAGTGGATTATCATTTGTTTGTGATCTACTTTGTGAATTTTGATGAATGTTCAACGAATGTATGAGAGTGATGTTGCAGTTCTATGCGAACCTATGTATAAATCTGTAAGATTCGTTAATTCGTAAATTATGGACAAAATCGTAACCGACTTGTTATTCTCACGGACTTTGTATTATTCAACATGAATCGATGCGTTTTTATCTACATTTAATGGATTTATAGATTTATAAGACTTATAGATTTCAGCAGAATTGCAACATATCTATTATTAAATTTTTCAAAACATTCAAAACTGTCTCATTTATGCATTTCGCTAAATTCCAAATTTTTGAATGAAGCCATCCATAAGATAAGTAGGGTATTGGACTTTTCAAATATTATTTGTTTGTCGGTACGAGTAAGACGTTTTTAATTGAATGCATCCTATCTCATTTCTTTGTAAGTGAGGAGCATTAATTTGACTGCTTTCTTCCACGAGTGGCTTACTTCTGAGTGCTATTGGTAATTCAATTCCTAGAACTATTACACTGTTGCCGTCTTAAATTATACCGTCAGCACTTGCACATAACCAGGGTTGAATAATATGAATTATGATACCACAACAGAAAATTTCCACTCCTGATAATTCTTGATGAATCTGTTGTGCATTTTTCTCATTTATTATTCATATTCCATGGTAATTGAAGTTTGCTCCTCCAATGATTTTGGATCAGCATTGGCTGTGCTTGATTTTTCAAACTTATTCTGCCTGGTTCTTTTGCAATGCGCACAGATCGCGGATATTCGAAGAGCGCGCTCTAGCTGCCATGTTCCATTATTTTTTTGGGAAATTGTACCAATACAAATTTTAATCTAGGTATTTCCAGTAACAGTAACAGTTACATTGTTCTCATGGAAAATTGCATGTGATGATTTTTTGAGTTCAGACAGCATTCATTTTGACTTATTAAAGATCATTGGGTCCCAAAAAACAATCTTTATGAGAAATTATTTCTCAAACAGATTTTAAAATATCCAATAATGAAGGAACCACATGCGGGTCTACGGCCATTCTTTCAGCATTCAAGATAATCATGCAGCATGCAAGGAAAAGTTATATAAGATTGATCAAAATCATGTGTATCAATACCGATATCTTTTTTTCTTTGCGAAGAAATAGGTCTTTATTTTCTTTGGTTCACTATATTTTTCTTTCTAAGTTATAGCAATTTTTGGCTGATTCCATTGGCAAAGTTGTGCAAGTAATAAAAATCTCAGTGTCCACTTCTCAAATTACAGGAGCAACATGTTTGCATTCTGCACCGAAACCAGCTACACATTCGCGACTTACATGCGAAATATATCGCGTTCCATTAATTCAAGGCAATGTAAAAAAATGTATTTTTATATGGCATATTTGAATTCGTTCGACAGACATGTAATAATCTATAATTAATCACCTTGAAATAACATATCTTGATTCAATAATAACTTCATACGGACAAGACTCAAGCGATATTTGCTTTATAACATGCGTGAGAATCACTCTTATCCAACAGCTTTTCAACTTTATTCACTTATTCCACGTAGACAGTAAAGATTTTTACCTGCAGCTGCTCTCAAAATTGACCACTCCGAGTGCTAGTGTCACTCCCCAAAGTTTATGCAAAGAGCGTTTAGAAACACTGATACTCCAGTTCTTTTTCAGGCGATCATAACAAAAAAGGTATTTCTATGAAAGGTTAGGTTTTGAAAATATCTGAGACTAAAATCAACCTATATTTGTTTGATCCCTGTTCATGTCTTGTACTTATCATTAGTGAATCCGTTAGTGAAGTCTTTGTTGACTTCGCAGTTTTTGAATAGTTTTACGTAGAATCACCGCTGGCGAAGACTTTGTTGACTTCACAGTGTTTGAATAATTTTACGTAGAATCATTGCTAGCCAAGTCTTTGTCAACTTTGCAGTGTTTGAATAATTTAACGTAGAATCACCGCTAACAAAGTCTTGGTTGACTTCACAGAGTTTGAATAATTTAACGTGGTGTCGCCGCTGGCGAAGTCCTACTTGACTTCGCAGTTTTTAAATAATCTAACATGGAGTCGCCGCTGGAGGAGTCATTGCTGACTTCACAGTGTTTGGAATATTTAATGTAGCATCAGTGCGGGAGGGGTCACTTGGTGACTCCACAGTATGGAAACAACTCAACGTAGAATCGCTGCTAGGGAACAAGTTTGGTTCCACCAGCATAGAACAAGTTGTAAAGTTGATCAACCGTTCAGAAAGTCGCTTCGCGATCCCGCAAATGTTGATTGTCTTGGACAGTCGCTGTATCGTCGTCGTCAGCCTTCAGCCAAGCAATGTCAGTGCAAATCCCTGCTAAATATGTGTGTGTTAACCAGCTCCACTTTTGTGTCTAAATAAATATCATAGCAGTATGTACATCCTAAATATTATTCTCAAAAACACCCGAACCCTTTCCTCTGAGCTACTCAGCCATCAACCTTTAGAAACTGCGTCACCAACCGCATTGGCACAAGGATCGAAACGTCTAAGTTTCAAATGAAATATACATGCTAGCACTGTAAATGACAACAAAGCAACTTTGAAAGAGAAGTATTACATTATTCCGTACATAGATGGAGCAAGTGATAATAGCAGAAAAATCTTTAGAGACAATGATGAAATCAAAATTTTTTTGAAGCACAAGAAAGGCAATTTATTCTCTAACATTGAAGGCAAAACTGATATAAACATGGAATCTAGCCAATTGACAAGATTTCATGTAATGATTGCACAGCACATTACACGAGACAGACTAAAAGGTATTTGAAAACCCGTTTGGATAAACACAAATGTAATTATGAAAATGCCAAAAAGGACGATGCTAAACGTGCGTTGATTAGTCACTGTATCAAAACCGGATATTCTCCTATTTTCGCAAATTCTCGTATACAACATTATGAAGCTATTATGAACAAAGGCTTACACTTGAAATGCTATATATGAAACAAGATAAGATCAATGTCAATAAGGAAACTGATATTATAGCCTTAAGCACCATTTATAATAACTTCTATTGATTGACTTCATCAACTGACTGTTAATGACCTGTGTGATTCTGCTTTTCCGCATCACGCGAGCACGCACTTTCTTTAACAAGCACTTTGTCTTAGGCTTTCATAACGGTCAGTTGTTGCCATACATAGTATTTTATATACTTTTTTCCCATTTTTTGACTGCAAACATGTTTGTTTCTTCTTATTTTCAATCACAACGACTTTACCTAATTTATTGTCACACAACAGATATCAACACACACAAATAATAACTATATTTTGAATACGCTTTGCTATTTTGTCCCACATTTTCACACTGTTGTAGAAATGTAGCACTTCTGAGAATGGTCCAGATGGGACCAAGACTGTAGAGTAGGTTGGAAGTGATAAAACACTCTGACTGAATTCCAATACATCGTTTTCTCAATAAACAATAACAGTCAGCATCATCCACTACTTCCATTAAAGTATATCAAAAGTAACTTATTATACATATTATATTCCTCTGTCAAAGTTTTTAGTTCTTACAATTCGAGAAATGAATGCGCAGTTTTTACAAATGTCAACTTGATAAAAGACAATAGAAAAAACAATCTCAATGACAAGTAAGAATTACAATTGCGATGTTTTAGAAATAAATAAATAAAATTCTGTGATTTTGATTCAATTTGTGATTAAGAAATTGAAACATATAAAAATCTAATTTGATTGGATTTGATTGCCTCTACCAATATTGATTTTAGATTTATGCTTTAATACATTGTGTACCTACTCAACTAATAAATGCCGAATAGAATTTATATTTACTACAGAAATACTACTGCCAATCATCCTACTCATAATTCCTCAAAAAATCTCCACATTGAATATTCAGAATTCGTGAAGTATTAAGTATTGTACACATTATCTCGTAGATATATATGTAATGATCATCTGGAGGTACTGCAATATAGGCCTATATGATGAATATTCTTTTCTACAAATTGTTCCTATCTGGGTTCACAAAAAACAAATTTGTGGTGTAGTTTTAAGATTTATTTGGTTGGGTTCGAGTGAATAAACAGAAATCATCTTATTTTACATGACATTTTATATTTCACCAAAAACAAGTAATTTTCATAATAACAAAAACTAGCTACATTCTATGATACAAAATACAATAATGTAGATATGGGTGTCACAACCTCCCCCTTTGGAACACGGAAGCGGCTCGCCTGTGGTCCAAGTGGCTACTGGTTTGCTTTCTTTGGACGGCCTCGTTTTCGAAGAGGTCGTAGTGCCTGTGGATCTGGAACACTAGAACTTTCTTTAAACGGGGTAAGGGAACTGGAATGGTATACCCCGACTGCGTTACTACTATTGTTCATAGGAGCTATTTCATAAGTTGTTGGGAACACAATTTTGGTGATCTGGTAAGGTCCGTCTCGTCTTGGGCAAATTTCGACGTATAGGACTGAGAGGATTTGCTCAGGGCATGAACATCCACTAATACTTTATCTCCTTTGGAGTAGGCTGGGGCTGGCTGACGGTGTCGGTCAGCGGCTTCCCTGGTTCTATCCTGTTTCTCTTCGCAGATTTCACGAGCTTGAGCCAATATTTCGCCTAGCTTAAGTAGATGTGCTGTCATTTGTGGAACAAATGGCGCATCTTGAATGATAGCACGCATATCTCTTTGGACGTCATCTGGTGTTCTCAATTCTCTACCAAACATGAGATAGGCAGCGGTACATTCTGTTGAGATGCTTTCCACAGTATTCATGGCAAATCTAATACTGGGTAGGTAAGTAGACCAGGATGTATGACATTTTGATGTCATGATAGCCAACTGTGTTTTAATATCGCGATTCTTACGCTCCGTAGGATTGGCTTCTGGATGATATGCTGGAGTTAAATTTTGCTTGAATCCTAGAGAATATGCCACGAATTGCATTATTTCAGAGACAAACTGGACGCCATTGTCGCTGATGACACGGCGTGGTGTACCATATCGTAGAATTATTTCATCAATTAAACAACGCGCGCATGCTTCAGCAGTCGCATATTTAAGCGGGAATAACTCCACCCATCGAGTACAGGTGTCTTCAACCACGAAAATCCATTGCTCTTCATCCTCCGTTTTTGGCAATGGTCCCATCAGATCGATGGATATCACCTCAAACCTTCTGTTCTGAACCGGAGTTTGTAATAACCCGAAATTCTTGTGATTTCTAGGCTTGAAACGTTGACATTCTAAACACTCTTGAGTGTGTTTTTGTATCTGTCTTCTCATGCCGTTCCAATAATAACGAGCTTTGATGCGTTTGTATGTTTTTTCAAATCCATAATGGCCTGCAGTGGGTGAATCATGATATTTGTATAATATTTCTGGTATCTGAAGAGATGGCACTACAAACACAGCTTTTTCGTCGTCATCATCGTCTGCTGGATATCGATAGAGAACACCATTTAGGAGTAGGTATCCTCTTTCGGTCCATCTTTTGGTGCTAACAGGGTCTTCCATACTTTCAAGATCATTGATGATTTTATTCAGTTCATCATCTAACAATTGTTGATTTCGCAACTCTTTGAAGTTAGTAACAGGTAGGTCCACAGTGGTCAGTTGCATAACTTCTACAGAATCGTCAGTAATATGAGGCGATCTCGACAATGTATCTGCTAACGCGGTGCATCTACCAGGTGTATATTCAATTCGAAGATCTACTGCTTGTAATTTTAGAGCCCATCTCGCTAGTCGCCCACTAGGAGATTTTATCGACATCAACCAACGCAAGGGTTGATGATCACTGATGATTGTCACCAAAGAGGAATCAAGGTATCCTCGGAACTTTTCAACTGCCCAGACTACGGCCAGTGCCTCCCTCTCCGTAGTCGTGTAGTTACGTTCAGCCTGTGTCAAAAATCTACTTGCGTATTCCACAGGGTGTTCATTGGGTGGCTCCCCCTGGAGTAGCGCTGCTCCAATGGCATATGAACTCGCGTCAGTACGGAGTATGAAAGGTTTCGTGTAATCCGCTTGAGTAAATATTGGTACAGTTGTTAATAGTTCCTTCAATTTTACAAAAGAATTGTCTTGAGCCTCTTCCCATTTCCAGGTAGCATGCTTCTTTGTCAGATCCGTCAATGGTTTCATTATTTCGGCACAGTTAGGAATAAATTTCCTAAACCATGAAACAGTTTGTAAAAATGTGACAAGTTCTTTAACATTTCTAGGCCTTGGAATCTTCAGAATTGCATCTACTTTTGACGGATTAGGCTTCAATCCTTCCGGAGTTATCAGGTGTCCCAGATATTTTACCTCGGAACACACAAAAGCGCATTTAGATCTATTAATATATAGATTGAATAAGGTAAGTCTGTCAAAAACCTTTTTCATGTCTTCCAGATGCTTTTCAAATGTAGGTGAGAGAATTATTATATCATCCAAATAAGCTAGGATGGTGATGTCTTGCAATCCACTCTTGGCCAAACGGCGTGACAAATCCTGTTTTGTCACGGTCTTCAACTTTAAGGGGCACCTGCCAATATCCGCTGCTTAAATCCAGAGTAGTCATGTACGCAGTCCTTTTTGCTTCATGTAGAAGATCATCCAATCTTGGAAGTGGATACCTATCTAGTATTGTAACGGCGTTGAGTCGCCGGTAGTCAATGCATACCCGATATTTATTATGTTCTGTTCCTTGCGGTACCAGCACTACTGGAGCAGCGTACGCTGAATCGCATTCTTCGATTATATCATTTTTCAGCATTTGCTCTATTTCTTTTTCTAAGAATTCTTTCTTTGGTTGCGATAATCGGTAAGGAAGTAACGCTATTGGTCGATCATCATTCAATCTTATTGTATGCTCAGCATAGGATGTTGGTACCTTACTGAGAAGAAAAAGGTGAGAATTATTCTTCAATAGATCATTTATTTTCTTTCTTTCAGCGGCAGACAGGTTTTGACATTCGCTCTCCTGCAATGGATACTCCTCCATTTCTTCTGTGTTTGAGAATAATACCTCAATTGCTCTTGGATCTTCAAGAGAATAGCTAACTTCTTCTTGATCAGAAAAACACCAACTGGATTCTGATAAGTTCAAAATTAGTTTTGCTTTTTTAATGAAATCAACACCTAATAAAAGGCTACTGTTATCATGCTCAGGTATTGCCAAAAGTTCAATAGGAATCTTTCTATTTTGTAAATCAACATGAACATTAAATAGTTTGGCGAAAACTATTTTCTCATTTCCATCGGCGAATTTCATCTTAATGTTTCTTCCTTCATAAGGCTGATTCTCATTACAAAGAATTTTATAAAGTTTTGCTCCTGCTAAACTTGTCTTTGCACCTGTATCACTGCAAGCAATGCCATTATGATTAAGAATTCGGACACGTACTCCTGGAAGATCATTGTGATTATTTTGTGTTTCCGCCGAATTAAATTCTGCGGATTTCATTGATGTGACCTGACAGTTTGGACAATTACTACGAATGTAGCCAGGTGCTCCACATCCAAAACATTTGAATGGTTTACTAGCTGTAGCGTCTTTTTGTTCTTTTGATGAGCTGGTGGCGCTTGGCTTTGTTGATTGACTAGCGGCTACGGCACCTTCGCTATCAGAACGCTCTTTATTCTTTCGCACTAATTTCCGGCAATCTGATTCTGAATGACCGAATATTTTACAATAAGAGCATTTTTGACGCGATTTTTTGTCTGTTTTATTTTCAGTTTTTAATTCACTGACCGGGAACTCTGATCTAAGTTCTTTTAACGAATGTTCAACCTCGCGAATTCGCGCTAACAACAAATTAATAGTTTTACATTCGGAACGTATGAGCCGTTGTCGGATATTCCGATTCAAAAGTCCGAATATTATGTCTATTTGGATTGTCTCATCCAGTTCATACGGTAACTGTACAACGAGCGAACGAATGTAACACACAAATTGTTCCGAAGGTTCATTCACTGATTGTTCTCGTGCAAAAACTTGACGAAGTAACAAATAGGCAGGTAACTTACGTGAATAAGTATGACGTAATGCTTCAACAGCTTCATCCCAGGTGTCAACAGTAGGCTTTACTCCCTTCCACCAAGTAGCAGCAACACCCTCTAAGAGTATTGGCAATCCTCGCAAAGCATTCTCGCTGGAAACATTTGCACAATCCTTATACGTGAGAACAGCATCTAAAAATGCTTCCACATCAGCATCAGGTTCACCATTAAAGCGAGATGTGCAATTGATAAAATTTCCCGATGATGGAACACTCGGAGTCTGACTAGCTGGTTTAGTTATAGTAAGTTGCCTCAATAACTGTTGAAATTGTTCATCTGTGAACATAACTCCTGCTTGTTGTTGAGTTGAATCCGTCGTTTTACCCATTGTAGTGAATTTTACAAATTAGCACGGTTGGCAATGCTACACAACACTATGATGCTTGCTTGGGGTGCGGCGAGCAAGAAGAACAATAACACGATGTTAGAGGTTACTCGAGAACACCAAAATTCGCAATGACCGCACTAATACTTATGGTATCTTGTTCATACTCCACTATTTGGTAAAAAATGTCAAAACTCTAATGAAAATCTGCGAAAACACTCGGCACTAAGTTGGGCGCCAATTGTGGTGTAGTTTTAAGATTTATTTGGTTGGGTTCGAGTGAATAAACAGAAATCATCTTATTTTACATGACATTTTATATTTCACCAAAAACAAATAATTTTCATAATAACAAAAACTAGCTACATCCTATGATACAATATACAATAATGTAGATATGGGTGTCACAAATTTTAATATAATTGTCACTACATCGACTCCACATTTTCATTCAACTTTACTATAGAAGAAATCGTTAAGCATGGTTCTAGGACCTTTGAAAAATTGGTCAAAAAGATGTGAATATGGAATTTTGAGGCTCTGTCATTGATGATGAATAATAATTGCGAACATTTTGATTAGAACTACGTCACACATCAGCAGCTACCTACAAAAATACATTGGAGATATATTTTCAACAATCTTCATTTTAAGTCGACTTGAATAATCTCAATCTTAGAGCAATTAAACGAAGAGACTTACAGATTTTTTTGTAAGAATTAACATACTATACTGTTAAGAAATGAAGTTATAAATCAACAGATAAATTGTGAAAGATCATAAGAAATAAATCGAGAAGATACCCAGGTTATTTAGATAAAAGCAATAACTAGATTTCTGCTGTCTTTCATCAATTTCCGAGAGTAATACTATGAGTACTTGCAAATTACCAATAATTTTAGTGAGAGCTTGTTGTTTATAACTTCACGAATTTGAAGGAATTTGTACAACAAGCTCGAACGAAAATTATTTGGTAAATTTGTTAGTACAAATAATATTACTTGATAAATAGACTTTTTGGGTTTTAATTCTGTATATTTATTTTTATTTTTGACGTTTCGACCACCAAGGTCCATTGTACCGAAGCTTTGGGAGAATTTAGGACAATATCAGTCGCTACTTTTTGGAAGGTAGCCAATGCAGGCCTCTGTAAAATTCACATACTATATCTTGATGAACAATGTTCTTGTTCCAAAATTAAGCCTTTGGTGATTTCATATGGACGTACTGCAAATGACAAGGACGTATGAACATTCCAGGTTGGAATGGATTCATGGAGAAGATAACTAAGAATCAAGCTTATTCAAAATCAGGCATAATATACCTACCGTCCATCAATGCTTCGTCATCCAACTATGATACATTCAGCACTGCTTTATGCTGCAAATAAATGTAAATCACTTAAACGTCCTGTTTAGGTGATTTGCAACTGTTTCGTAACTTTTGATCAAACTCTTTATATGAAAGCACGAGATATTGTAGCTTTATCTGGTCCTGATTCAGAGATCAGCTCAGTAATCGGTAAGCTCGGCGGTTTTGATCTGCTTATATCCTTTATCGGGCTATCGGTTTCATAACGGATGGCAGTAGGCTACAGAAACATTTTTTGCGCGGTTCAAGCACCTTCATCAATCTACAAGATGATGACAAAGCATGTCTACTCCAAAGCTCTGCAAGTACACATTTAGGCTTACCTTGCAATGTTGTCTTGTCCATGTTGGATATAGCAGGCGAAGAACAGACAGCTTTTTCCAAACTTGTAAGTAAAATAAGAAATACCGTCGACAATTTTTCAAACAAATTACAGGTATTAATGTCTACAAGAACAACAGCTAGGTCCATTTCCAGCTCAGGCGATTGGTACGGAAATAGAAGATAGCTAAAAGGATGCTGAATCAATTTCAAATACGGAATTTCAATATCCTACAGCTAATCATGATTTATGCAAAATGAGTTTCGAGTGAAGTGCACTTCCGGTACAGATGATTGCAATCATAATGCGAAGTGCACAATTAGACCCTTGACCAGTTTTGAATACAAAACTTCAACATTATACGTTTAATGAGTTTTGAGATTTGCGAGCTACGAACGCACATACAAGCATACATACATACCGACATCAAGCCAAAAATAGTCAGAATGGATTCAGGGATGCTCAAAATGGATATTGACATCAGAATCTTGAAATGTGGATTCAGTTTCACAATAATAACTTTTTCTTTATATAACTAAGTGAACAATGAGGAAAAATTGTCACTCCTTGAACTCGTAAATTTTGTCGATTTCACAATACTTTGTTGGTTTTTTTATTTGTCTGATTTCACATTATTTTGAATATGAAGTCATCATTCGACACAGAATTTTGTGTACTCCAATTTCTGTCAGAGTAATATTTTCCAGAAAATTTCTCGAGTTTTTGGACATCCCTCATATAGCACAAGCAGAAAATCGGTGCAAACTCTAAAAGACTCTTTTAACATGCAAATGAGAAGATTAAATCCGTTTCCAGTTTTTCGAAAATAAATTAGCCTACAAACCCTATGGCTATGTTGCCAGGCCTACAGCCGATCGTTTCGAATTCATGCGAGAATTTGCAAGAGACTGTCAAGTAAAGTGCACTTCCGGCTCAGTCGATCTTGATGAAATAGGATATAAGTATCTAGACGGTATTATCGTCTTAAATACTGAATTATAACATTCTACATTCAATCGTTTTGGATTTATGCGGAAAATTCTAAAAATGTTTCGCATAAAATGCACTTCTGGTACAGATGACCACAATCATAATGCGAGATGTAGAACTAGATGTTACGAAAGTTCTAAATAGAAAATTTTAATATCCTACGACTAATTATGTGGAAAATATAGGAGGTCTGCTATATAAAGTGCACTTTTGGCTAAGCCGATTGACACAAAAATAGAAGATAGCCATTTAGATGCTATAGCAATTTTAAAAATTGTATTTCAGTATCCTACAACTCATAATTCTGGATTTGTGCAGGAAATTCAAACAAAGTGTCAAGTAAAGTGCACTTCCGGTACAGACGATTGCAACCATAATGCGAGGTGTACAATTAGACTCTAGACCAGTCTTAAATACAACATTCCAACATCATACGTTGGACGAATTTTGGGATTTGCGAGTTATGAACGCACATATGGACGCACATACATACCGACATCAAGTCAAAAATAGTAAAAATAGATTAGAAGATGCTCAAAACATATTTAGATATGTAAATTTTGTCGGTTTATCAATACTTTGTACTTGTACTTTGTACAAATAAATGAAAAAATATACATGAATAAATTCTATGAAAACCAACTTTTTCGATCAATATGTTTTATCGTGACAAGCTCTGTATAAGAATATTTCGAGATATAGTAACGTTCCAACAGCCGTTGAAATGTTTTGTTTCCAATTATTTTCATACAGAATTTCTTCCACTAGAACATATTCATTGAACAATGAATTCTGAAGAGCTTTTTTTTCATTATAAATGTCGGTCTGTATGTTGGTATGTCGATCTGTCTGAAAGCACGATAACTTGAGAACGTATATGAGTTTTTGACTGAAACTTCATATCTAAGTTTGTGACCAAGAATCTAGATTTGAAAGCATATATGACATTTTATCAACCAGTTATACTAAAACTTCGTTGATGAAACTTTGTAATTTTTTGCGTTCATTTTATGTTGTATTTATCATTGAATATAAAATAACTGAAATTGGTCTTTGAAAAATTTGGCACATTCACTCAAAACATTCCAAGAATTATAAGCGGTTCATAAGTTAATATTAAAATTTGAATTATCACAAAATTTGTTATACTTTCCTGGAGCAAAAAATTGTTGAGAATGATATTGTGAAAAAAGAATTATTATTATCCATAATTGGACATCACATACAAACGTCCGTCAATTATTGTTTCAAAATGAATGATTTGGTTCTAATGAGCTTGGTATCAAATCAAAGCTGTTGCAGAAATAGCTCTAATAGAAGTGTCAAAATGGATATTTGAACGATTGTCAATTATTTTTCTACAATTTATTTGTATGATGCCTAGTTTAATATCAATTTAATGCTTTCGGGAAGATAGGCTTTGTGGAAATATAAGATATATTATCAATGAAATCCACGTCTTCATCTTCAAATTACACTTTCGGCGATCAATTATCAAAACCTCATGTTCCAATGAATCAAAGACTCCGAAAATTTAGAATAGAATTCACTATTTTCAAAAGTATTCATTTGATGTAATGACTGAGAAATAACCGCCATCTGTCACGTCAACAAGGACAGTTGCCACTTCGACAATGACAGCTGTCACTTTGACAATGACAGCTATCACTTTGACATTGACAGCTGCCGCTTGGAATTTTACAATCAATTGATGCGGCACTCCAACAGCGATGAAACTGGCCATGAAATATATGGTCGGGGGACTGCTGTGCCATAGCAGATTTCCAATTTCTTGCATGAATTCGAAATTATTGGCCGCAGGATGATAAAATTCGGTATTCGAGAATGCTTTAGTGAATTAAAATATTCAAATGATCGCTTCAAATTTTGGTTGCAATCGATTTTGTCTCATTTCAATGTCAGTGTCAACTGTCAATTATTCAGACAAAAGGTGAACAAGTGAGTCATGTGTTTCCCACATCAACTTTTTGTTAAGTTTTGACTTCTATCAAATACATACGTGTATTCTGTTGCAACAATGTCAAACAAATATGGAACGTAAAATGACTCATCTTTGATACGCAATAAATATAACAACAATAAATAATGAATCAAACAGAACAATTTCATGGAGTACTTCTATTTTATAGCTATTCTATTGTGAATTACAAAAGCTACATATATTCTGAATCGATACTAAAAGCATGCATGCATCATCATTAAATTTTATACTTTCCACCTACATTATACTGATATAATCAAAATATCCGCATGCTGTATCATTCTTTTTCAGGAATAAATTGTTTCATTATGTGGATTTTGATTGATAAATTTAATGGAACATCATTAGCTATTATCGTCAATTTATATAGTGACACACTGTGGATATTTCATTATTTTTTTATCTCACCGTCAAGTGATATTGATATATGAAAAGATTAGGAGAAGAAATAAGAGCAACTTAATTCTAAGAAAATATTTTAATGGCCATTTCACGATTCCCAATCTGAAAAACGTTGCAAAATGGCAGTTGTATTATTGTACTTCTGATTTTCGATAGCGTTTCGACAAAAAAAATTGGATGAAAGCAATAATTGTGTCACATTTGAGTTTAAAGCTTCGATATGAGAAAAATTATTTGGTTGAGATACTAAGAGTTATGAATCTATCAATCGAAATTTCGTCCAAAATACAATATTTCGGTATCTGTTGACATTGAAATTAGGATTCAGACTATAAGTGAGATTCAAAGCGTCTAGCAGGAATTACCACAGATTAGAAGTGTCTCTATTCCACACATTCCGTTTCATAGAAAATAAGTAACGTTTCATGGGTCTGGGATCTTAGACTATGGTGCTATCAAGAATCTAAAGAGATTGAATCTGAATATTTGGTTAGTTCTAGAGTCGGATTTCACATAGGTAAATATTGCAGTAGCTGAATGAATATGATTTGGGATATCTATTCTGGGTAGTTGCATAGATTATATCAATTCTGAGTAGTGAAACTGATAGTCAGTTATACCCATCTGATAGTTCAATTCCATTTGTAAAATTGACAAAGTAAGATGATATAACATGTCTACATTAAAAAGGTCAATCCCAAGCCAGGCTTTCCAAATGCGGTGAATATTTATGCTTCGAGACACAAGTTCGTCATTTATTTTATACAAATAGGGACACTGCCGTGGAAGCCTACTTATTGCACTCTTGCGACAAAAATGACACAACTCAAAAAACTAAGGTCAATATTCTCACCTCTTGTTCAAGATGAAGTCAAATTGATACACTGTGACGCGCACTCTAGTGCACGTGCGGCGTCTTTAAGGAGTTGCTTAACGGTCGGTTTGCTCGGGCGCCAATAACGGAGCAACTCTATGGCGATGGTGCCGGATAGCTAGTGGGAAGGGTAAGGGTTTTTTGCTGCGAATAAAGAGAAACGTATATGAGGAACAAACAGTTTTATTGACACACAAATATATGGGGAAAAGGTACATAAAATGGCGGAAACAAATTGAAACGAGTATACTTGCACAGTACGACGGACACGGCTTGGAACTAACACACGAAGTCGCAAGTATGATGCGTCGGATGTTGGTCGTCGTCGTCAGCAGTTGTCGTAGCCCTTCGCGGCAGCGGCTACGACGTGGTGAACGGACTGTAGCCCTACGGCAGAGACTACAGCTGCAGAAGGTGGATGCCGTAACCCTATGGCAGAGACTACGGCTATGTGCAGGAGGCTGTAACCCTACGGCAGAGACTACAGTCGTGGTGGATGGTGACTCTGACGCAGGAGCCACGACGGACGTCGTCTCGATGGTTCTGAAACAGGAACCACTCGACAGCGGGGGTTAAGTAACCCTGTCGACAGGACGTTACTTACGGTAAATATCGATGACTCTGTAGCAGGAGTCACGACGGATGCGGAACGGTTTAGTTGGCCTGTTTGCAGAAGCACTACTAAATAACTGGACTCAAGTCTCTCGGAAGAGTGTTTTGCTGATCGATTTCAGCCTGTATTTATACCCAGATTTTAAGTAAACGATACTGAGCCGGTTTAATTATGAAAAACGGATGTTACTTAGATTTTAGTAACATCCCAAAAAATATGAATGAATAAAATAATGACTTTCCGTGTGTTACTTCTTTGTCAAATACATATTACAACCTTTTGTAATCCTTATTTTATCTAAACTTAAAATAAAACTTTATTGCTAGTTCCCTATCTGACCGCCAGATGGCTCTGGGGGTCGCACAATCAGAATTAATTGTTAATTAGTAATCAGTCAAACAAAAGTAAACAAAAGCACATGTATACAATTTACAATTTATCATCTAACTATGAATTATTCTTAAATAAAAGGTAAGTTTTATTAACTGCTTACTGTGCACTACAACTTAGATCTAATTTATTTATTTCAGACGGTGATGTACAAATATTCAAATAGTAACCTATTTTCAAATACGGGGATAGGAGTTCTAAATAACCTGTAACTAGGTTTCACATCAATACGGAGAACTTCTATACAAACGGTGAGTTGTCAATCACTACCAAAATATTGTATTTAACGGTTTTATATATTTCAGGGAAATAAATTAGATCAACTGCAAGGTTGCTTTGCATCGGAAAATTGGACAGTTCGAAACGGTTTCGGTGAATCGGAATTAATATAGCTGAAGGCTATCAGCTGGAATAGTAAAATTGTGACTAAGTTGAGTTATTTTAAATCATTTTATCAGATGGTTACTAACGGCAGTTCTTCAGATTCTAAAATGGGAGCACTTCGTCACAACACTTTTATTGACTGATGGTCATTATTTTAGGATTCCATTTGTCACTATTTTTGAGTTGTGTCACATTTGTCGCAAGGCTGCAATAGATATTTAGAAGCAAAAATGTGTTCATCTGAAACTTATACAAATCTATACGCCTATTGCGTATTTATTGTGGCTCCGCTCTATCGATTGAATCTCACATCTATGAAGTAGAACGTCAAACTTGTCCAACGTCACTTTTGTATCCCATATTCATTTGGTAAACATAAAAAGGATGAGATCATTCAAAAAAAATAGTTTTGTGGTCGGGTGTATGAATGATAGAAAAAAAAGCCTATTTTTACATTTCTCACGTTTTCTGGAAAGAAGTTATGGAGTAAGATAAAGGGAAATAGGAAAATCAATATGATACTATAACCCGTAATAATATGCTGAATATCATTGAATCTTCACTTTCAGGCATCTGCAGGAATGGTCAAGTATTGTAGTTGTCAGAAAACTCAGCAAATATTCTTTTGGCAAGCTTCGAAACTGATAAAATGGTTAAGTAATAGAAATTCGGTGAATAGGATGCTTCCACTGGAAGCGCTAGATTTTGACTTGATGTTTCAAATATAATTGGAATACGAAAATAGCATACCTCCTGATGATGATTTATTACGGAAGTAATCACCAAATTGCACAGTTCGACAACCACAAGACTCATCGTATATATCCATAAATATTTGATTATAATATAGTTACGGTTATTCTATCACACCACACACGTATATATAAGTTTGAAATTGAAGAGATAATACAAATTGAGCTCCCTTGTAATAATTGATTTTTTAGGTACATTACATATAATTCAAAACATTGACATATGACGTAACACCTCAAAGTTATAAGAGATACGCAACAGGCCTATACCCTTCTACTTATCACCGCCAAATATAGTAGGAACATTCATTGTTAATTAGTGTTCTTACTACGATATCTCATGGTATATTCGTGCGAGATTTATCTCATAGAGACAAAAACTATCAAACTGTCAAAGGTGACATTTGTTAAAAACAATTTGCCAGATTTTTATTACATGTAAGCTTCGAATAAAAAATCTGACGTGAACATCACGTGACTTATTTGTACATCATTTCCATTTGATATATACACAAATTTATTCAATAAAGTTTTCTGTCAATTCAGATTATAATTAATATAATTTCAATGATATTTTGCCATGTGAAATGTCAAACAGAATAAAAAAATTGTCAACAGATTATCATTGTTCACCTTATCATATCAATTAATTGAAATGATTGTTCTATACGCCAAATTCTGAATATATGTTATACATATAATCTGAACTTGCGACTCAGCCGATTGATACAAAAATAGTGGATAACTATTTTGATGCTACAAGTTTAAACACTGAATTTCAATATGCTATGGCTGATCATTCTAGATTTATGCAAAAAATTGAAAAAAAGTTTCGAGTGCAGTGCACTTCTTGCTTAACCGATTCGTACAAAAATAGCAGGTAACTATTCTGTTACAACATTAGGTTCAAATACTGAATTTCAACATCCTACGGTTGATCATTCTGGATTTATTAGAAAAATTCAAAAAAAATTTCAAGTAAAGTGCACTTCCGGTACAGACGATTGGAATCATAATGCAAGGTGCACAACTAGATCCAATATCTGTCTTCAATACAAAATTTCAACATTATACGTTCAACTAGTTTTGAGATTTGCGAAACACGAACGAACAAAAAAACCGACATCTAGCCAAAAATAGTCAAAATAGATTCAGGGATGCTCAAAACGGATACTCAGTACAAGTAAGTAAAAGTCTAAAGTCAATTGAACTGTCACAAGCAACATTCGTCTGAAATTTTCCTCAAATTATAATTTTGTCCTGTTCAATATATGTATAGTGAACGGAGAGCCGGCTACAAAAAAGTGTACTGATAAAACATAGTGTCAATTTTTTCTCAAAAGGTTGCGATGACATCATGGAAATAACAGCCCAATTTGCAGAAGCCGCATTGGTTGCAAAAAGAGTGGGTAGAGGGTTAATTTTGTTAATTTTTTCTTCCAAAACAAAGTACCGAACATAGTTCTGCAAATAGGTCCCATCTTGATTATCGAATGTGCAGATTGAGAAAAAAATAATTCCAGAAAAGTGGGTGGAGGTCTTATCGCTCTATAAAGCGACAAAGCGGTAAACTTGAAGTGGAAATTGAACTCTTGCAGACCTATATTTGATCGTTAATTAGTAATAAAAAGACCACGATATTGGTCATATGAAGAATAGGCTGCATACATGTGTACATTGATAAATACACTGTTTTGACAATTTGCTTCGTCTTAGATTCCTGTAAGTTTATAATGTCTATTACGTACGAATGCAGAGGTCACGGTTCCGATTCCCGGTCGATATGTATGATTTATCAAAAGAGTACTACAAGGTCAAGCACTCAAATCATACTCGGACACTATAGGCTTATAACCTGTATGTCTTAAATGTGATCCTGGTAGCCGCTCAATCGTTAGTGATTTGAGAGTGTCGCACAGATGGAGGTTTCGAATCTATCAGGATGATTCGGTATCGAGAGAAGTACGCATGTACTTGAGGCCTTGGCTCTCCTAGGGCTGCTGTGCCACAGAAGAAGAAGATGTTTCATGAATTCATTTTTTACTTTTAGTTGACCGCTTTGTCGCTTTATAAAGTGATAAGGCCTCCACCACTTCTAGGAACATTTTTCTTCAATTTGTATATTTAATAATTAACATCATACCTATTTGCAGAGCTATATTCGATCATTTTTCTTCAAGCGAAAATTTACACAATCTAGTCATCCTTTTTACAACCAATGCGATTTCTGTGAATCGAGCTCTTATTTCTATGATGCTATTGCAGCCTTTTGAGAAAAAATGGTCATTCCATTCGATCAGTACACCTTTTCGTAGCAAGCTCTTAGACTACTGGTAGGCAGATTTTGGATTTTTTCAAGAATAATCGTACATTTTCTGTAAATAATCATGATCTTGTTGATTTTATCAATTTTTCTTTTAATTATTTGAAATTTTGCTATTAAATGAAATGGAATTATTAGTATTTATTATTTAAAGGTATGAGTAATACCTTTTGAAGATAATTAGTCATGCTCTGGATTATTATTGCACATTTGAAGATACAGCACAAATTTAAAATAAACGTACTCACAGCAAAAGGTTTCAGTATATTAATGAAAACTTGTGATTTGATTTGAAGAATTGAATTTTTACCCAAACATATTAATTGATCATTCGATTCGAATTATGATGTTAGTCAGCGGTAGACTTATGCATAGATACATAAATGGCCAGTTGCACCGCCGTCACTTAACTTTAAGGAAAGAATAATATCTATGGTTAGCATTGTATAGACAATTGTTCCCATGGTAATTATTCCGGACTTAAAGTTAAGTGATAGCGGTGCAACTATGCATAAAAATATGAGAATTATTCTATTAATTGATTTGAAAAAAAGAAAATTCATACTGATTTATAATATGATTCTTAGTGTGAAAAAATGTGTTTTAAAAAAACGTATTTGTCCTCAAATATTGAATAATAACCTGATTTGATTTGTGATCCCGTTCTGCTGTAGAAATAAAAACGAATTATTGAAAAATAATATGAAAATAATTCAAATCATTAACTCTGAAAGAAACCATCTTCTTCTTCTTCTGTGGCACAACAGACCTAGGAAGGCCAAGGCCTCAGTACATGCGTACTCGTTTCTTTAACGAATCATCCTGATAGATTCGAAACCTCAATATGTGCGACGATCTCAAATCACCAACGGTTGAGCGGCATCAGAGAGATTTTTTATGCTACCATACAGATGGTGAGCTTATGGTGTCCAAACACAATTTGAGTGCTTAACCTTGTTGCACTCTTTCGGTAAATCATACATACCGGCCGGAAATCGAACCATAAACCTCTGGATTCATACGTCACAGACATGCAGTGAACAGCGCGCCAACGCACTGAGCCACTGACCCGGTTCTAAACCATACTGATTCAAATCATAGTCTCTCATGTCTCCCATATTTTTCACCTCAATTGTATTTGCCCTCAAATATTGAATAATAACCTGATTTGAATGGTGATCTTGTTCTGCAGTAGAGATATAAATGAATTATTAGAGAATAATATGAAGATAATAATTTGAATCATTAACTCTAGAAGAAGCCATACTGATTCAAATCATAATTTTCCATGTTTCCCATATTTTTCATTTTAATTTGACCTTGCTATCATCGTCTATTCTAGAGCAATTCAGCTGTGTCAGACAGATGGACTGACGAAGTGATACTATTAGCATTCCGCATTCATAGAAGAAGTTGAATCAATAGAAGATAATTATGCAAATATGGATGAAAATTTCCTGTAAATATATTCTTATTTTAATTTTCTACTTCAAATGAAAGGTGTTGGTTTTCACGATTTTTTCATTGCGAACGTTGACTAATTGTTGTGAATAATTTGCACTTCGTCAATATTGTGGACTAGTTAGTTTATATACAAATTGGCACGTTTTTCTACATGGAAGTTACAAGTTACGAGTCGGTGCATTGCACTGGCTGTGCGACTATACTCAATGATACTCGAAACGATAATAAAGTTTAAAATATAAGACACGTTAATCTATCAACATTCAAAAACGGAAAAAGATGGAAACTTTGCAGGAGAAGAAAATGAGGAGATATTATTGGTCGGGCAGATGGTGATAGAAAGTTACGCCCTGGGAGCCTTGGATGGGGAGGCTCTCGGCACAGCAGCAAAAGGATCAAAGGACGCTCTTTTCCAGCACCACCGACAGAACTTTGGATGAATATCAGTCAAATACGATAATAATAATAATGCACTAAGCTTTTGGACCCAGGGTAGGTACCAGGAGAGAGGATTGGAATTTCAAAAATGCCCAGAGCATTGGCAGCAAAAATATTGAATAAATTCTACAGATAATAAAATTAACTTAGATACAACAAATATCCACTAAATATGCGTGATTATGATAATCCGACGAAACATAAAATTATGTACAATAATTAACTGAATATACATGCTACTTGAAGAGATAGAACAAAATGAAAAGAGTTTTGTATAAAGTAGGTAATGAGTAGAGTAGTATAGAAAGAAGATAATTGTATTCTCTGTGAAAATTATTCTTGTGAAAAATATTCTTTCTCAGTTAGTTTCGTTGGCAGAGATACAAAAAAATCAGTACACTGAGCAATATTCAAATACCTTGAATGTGAATGATGATGCTTCAGGTAAGTAATATCGATGAAATGGTTAACTTTATGAAAGAAAAATAATACGAAAATTTCAACTTCGCTCGCACGCGATCCGAACTTAGTATCTGTCTATTCACAGACCAACGCTCTATCTCTGAGCCACAGACTGCTGCAATAAATTGCTGCTGTAACTGACATATCTATATATCTTTCTTGAAGCGTAACTGAGTCATTGGATCAGTGAAGATATTTGAGAGCATCTGCTCAATCACTAGTTTGGATTGGATATCAAAATCATAACGCGCATTATGAGTCAAGGATTTGATTTTGAACGATATCTTAGGAAACTAGTATCACAGACTCTCGAGAGTTATTTGTTAGTGTAATTTGAGAGATGGTCAATATAGCCTACACTAGTGAACATAATTAAGATCATACAGCATATTAGTTGGAAAATCACAAGCCCTCTGGAGTTTTAACTCAAGAAACTCTCCAAACAGCATACATTGCTAATTCATCCAACTTACGGAATTTTGATATGACGATACTGAACTTGGACTGTTACTATTTCTAAATTACAAAAAAAAACTGTTAGAATTATCACAAATAAAAATCAAAAAGCACATCGTAGACCACTGTTCGATTATTTTAAGATTTTGCCTTTGTATTTTTCTTTATAAATGCTTAATCCATGTGAAGAACAATATAAATAAGTATCAAAAACATGCAAATATCCATGATTATGAAATTGAACTACTTAAAATGAAATAGAGATATCAAAGAGAGGAACATTTAAATTATTTTATCGATGTTTTTGAGTGAAAACTAGAATGAAAGAAGGATTGACAATCACTGAGCGCCGCCGACCGAATTAAAAACTGAAACTGAATAACAGTGATTTCTTCCCAACATGATCTACATGTACACACATATTATTTCCAACGAAATTACAGTGCATATCGAGAATTCCAGAAAGATTTTTTTGGAAATGATTCTGGCCATTTTGTGATATTTGCAATAGACTATGGTTTGAAAAAGATCTGAAAAGTTTTTCAATTTGCTCAACAATAATTGAGAAGGATCGTGTTGCACCACTTTCTGTATATAATGGATTCAAATATCCTTAACTCTCGGAAAATCTCCAAAAAATCTCATTAGATTTGGTTACAGAAAGACTTGCAAATTTCAATATATAATTCTTCAGAATATGTACCTCTTAGAGGACTGAAATTCATCACAAGTCTTTTGTTCCTAAATATAATACACCTAAACAATTATTAGAAATTCACGTAGATGAAACACATTTGAAGAATGAGAACAAAAGATACGGTGTCGCTGATCAACGCAAGCACCAGTAGCATGTCGATCACGCGAACTTATGAGATTTTATACTCATCCAAAGAATGTATAAGAAGTTTTTACTTCAAAAATCAAATAACATGTTTATTATTGAACTTGACTGTGTTCAAGTTTATAGTTGCCTGTACCCCAGCAGCATCGACGTGATTTTTTTCATTGTTTCAGTATCTGAAAGCTCCTTCTCGTGCTAATACGGTTGCTTTGCATCCCGTTAGCATGCTTAAAATACAGTTATCAATATGTTGCCGAGGTATTCTATCCCACAGAATAAAAAATACTTCTGCAAGCTCTCTTTGGGTTCTTAAATGGGGAATCATGACATAATAATTGATTATAAGAGATTTGTTAAGAAAATCAACTACTATGCGTTCATATGGTGGTAGAGTCAAGTAAACGCCTACTCCACAAATTTTTTGCAATATGCAAGAGACAAAATGTAAAAGTAGACATAGAGAGTAGTTATTTGTTCAACAAGTACAAAAATGCTTGATTTTGAGATGGGTCAGAAAGTTTGCTGTGCTCCGCTTCGCGTCGTACAGCAATCTTATGAATCCCAAAATCCCTATTTTTTGTACGTATTGAACATAATATTTTTTTCTTCTATTGCACTTTATCATCAAATTCTCAAAAATTGAAGGGAAATTTTCTTTTGTTTCAAATTATTTAGTATATGTTCATTTCAGAAGGCTTGAAATGATTATTACACCCAACATGGATAAAACTGATTTGTAGTTCCGTTTTAATTTGATATAATCAAAGAATTTATTCTCAAATTATTTTAAAACTGAAACATTGTGCTAACCTCAAATCATTTGAGTGACAAATCTCAAAACTTGAATACCTACTATATACTACATGCATATTTCTGATTAATAAATTTTATTAAAGTGACTGACGCAGCAAATTGATATTCAATTAAGAATAGATAGTGATTAGGAGAAACAAACTATATAAAGCGATTTACTTTTTGTACTTGTCCAAAGAAATCTATGCTTTTTATACAATTGTCATGGCAACTTGTTAAAATACCAAAATGGACTACTTTTGCTCGTGGCGTAGAGTAACAATATAGCGTTTTATGAAGCGTTAAAAGAAAAATATTATCTATGTATAACAATGGGAGATACCAATTGGTTTCAGTCTTGAATCAAGATGAGGTAATTCTCACTTAGTCCAACTCAAAATCGCATACCAAGATCATATAACTTTTCATTCGATACAATTCCGTCGCCTTCCTTTTGAATTTCGATTATGTCCGTTCTAAGAATTTACAGTCTTGCCCGAGGCTTGAATATAGCTTTTTGGATAGTGAAAACCTTTAAAGCTCTGCGCTATTCCACTCTTGCTACGCCTTCGGAAAAAATATGCATCGCTCTCGTTCGTGTTCGCTTCAAATAATTCAAATGGGAATGAATAGAAGATTTCTCCATTGTTGGCTTCCTCTTTTTGATCGCACTTCGAATGACTTGATCGTAAGAAAATTCGCAATATCTACACCAAAGATATCGGCAGATTGAACTGAACGCAATATCACAGTATCCAGTTTGAATACCTGGAATTCTATTTCCCAACAAGTGGTGCAATCACAACGAGTTGAAATTGATATTGACTTAATAATTAAGGTCGATTTATGGAAGCTGGCAAAGTCTCACATCTGAATTAATTACAATGATTTGACACGAAGCAAATCAGATTATCCTTCTATAAAAATAGGATCTGAATCTACTTCTACTTTAGTGTTGCATTTTTGTGCACTTTCATAATAATGAGAGCTCAAACCGAGTAATTGTTACATTCATCTGTTTCTTGATTATTTTAATTGATAATTATTGAAAAAAAATAAGGGTTCTGTCTATCAAAATATTGTCCAAAGTACTTTTGAATGAAATTTAGTTTATTATTCACTTTTAACTATTTCATTCATTTATTTTGAAGATATATAATTCATTTTAAAGAGCGATACGAAAAGAACTTGAGAAGTTTGAGTTGTCGCCTTTCACTTGATCGCAACCTCTTGTCAACCAAATGTGAATAAGAATGAAATCAATGAATTAATAAGCTCATGACGTATTTTGTGTAATATTATAGTATATAATTGAGATTGTAAGAGTACCGGCAAATAGGACTTGCAAACTGTTAAAGAGTTATAAGAGCGAGAGAGAGTTATCAAATGCGTCGATGGGTGAGTTGCTGGAGTAGTTAGATTGACTTAAAGATACATCAAGAAGAAATCATAATCAATAAATCTATTTCAAGTTGTCTAGAAAAGACCATAGAGATCGTATCGTATCGCCTTATTTTTTTTCAAAAAATTCTGAAGTATGAATAAATTATAGGGTACACGATACTTGTGTTGAAAATATGATTTTTTCACATCCTTATATCATGTCGAATACAACTAATAATGAATTTATTGCTAATAAGCTTTGTTCCGGGAAATTATAAATTCGATATTATTACTTGCACATTGAGTTTAGCCCCTTACCTATCAACTCCTGTTTCTATGTATCTCCAATAGTCGGCAACCTCTATTTGCCGGTACTATTATTACATATGTTAGCGATATTTTTCATAGGTTTTACGTAAGATTGATAATGATATCATTTTTAACAATTCCAGCAAGTTACACAACACGTAGGTTATTTAAACGGTTCAAGGTTCGACATCCATTTGTTACCTCAGTTTGTGTTATTAAAGTTACAATGTCCTTAGTGTATCTTGAAGAGTTTACGGTGAGATAGTCACGTGTGTGTATTGGAGAGTGTTTGTATATTGCAGGTGTGTGAATTGCGGTGGTTGTATGATGTGATTTATATCCTTCCTAATTTTTATCCTAATGGCGCATAGCACCGTAATGGTGCAAGCCGAGACGCCCAACGATGTACCAGTTACCGGCCTGGTACCAACGGTGCACTGCTTAGTACAGTTGTCCAGCGTTCGCTTACATCTGAGTGGGGAGGTTGAGCTTCGATTTGTTCTCGGCTTTCACTGAATACCTCAAATGCCTTGTTTAACCCACTGGTGACAGATGCTAAGTTACTCGATCCGGCATCGAGTGTTCTCACCAGGTGTGGGACCTGAGGCGAGTCTGGGACTTGCTTGCAAGCCTGGGATTTGCGCGTGAATCTGAGAATCACGAGAGCGTCTGGAACGCTCAGTCTGAACTTTTAACCTTATTATCCTAGTTTACCTGCCCGAACTAAAAGTGGTGTGATTGTGTGTTGATGATGTTGAGTATTCACCCAGTGTGTGGATGTGATTCTTCACTAAGCAAGTAGTTTGCTTATGTTATTAGAATACATGAGATCAACACTCTGAGACCGGCGGCCACTGTACATCAGTTATAGATGAATATTGTTTTATTGTAATGTTCAATTGGAATTTAATGCGAGTGTTGTATGAAATTATTCTTTGTTTAATTCATCCTCTGGAACATAGACAACCATATACCATCCTGTGTGGATAAAAATTATCTTCAATTTGGGATTAATTCATTAAGATACGTTATGGACGTATAAATGTAACTTTTTTATATTTGTCTACACCTGGATGAGATATTTTGATAGGCAGTCCGGCAAAGGCGTAACTATTCATTGATGTTTATATATAAAAATTATATTTCGAATAATAAATACATGGATACAGTATTTACGCGGTCAGATCTTGTACTATTATATTATTTGAATACAACTGAAAATATATTAATTGATTGAGATTTTTTTTCAGGTGTTCTTAAGTCGATCTCACTGCTTGCACTCAAAGTTCAGAACCTTATCAATCGATGCATGCGTCAACTCTCTCTTGCTTTTATGTATCTGTGGCAACCTCAATTTGCGGACACTTCAATATAGAAAACCATATACTATCGCACAGAAATTGAGAGCATCTTCAATTTTCATATAATTTATTGGAATACGTTATGAACATATAGATATAGATTCATCGAAGTTATACCTGTTCAGATCTGGTTGACAAGAGATTGCGATCAAATGAGCAGCGGCAACTCAAATTTCTCAAGCTCTTCAGTTTTGCAGGTCTTGATTTAGACTTGGCGCGCAGAATCAAACTCAGTCATGATAGGAACTCTTCTGCCCTTGATATATAAATAACCTATAACTGTCTGAGGCTGATCCCTGCCAATTGTGCATCTAGTTGAAGAAAACTTTCATACTTACTGCTATCATTTTTTGATGCTTGGAATATATTGTAATGTTTATTGCTTGACGAAATCAGTTTGTAATTAAATAAAAGTCACTATTTAATAATCTAAGGCCCAATTTCACCAACGCTAGTTAAATTTATCCAAAGATTATTTTATACGAAAAGTATTGTTGATACAATTGTAACCATAGTTACTGACTCAAAATAACCCCTTGATAAATTTAACTGAGTTTGGTGAAACTGGACCTAAATGAAATAAAAGTTTTATTCTACTTATGTCACTAATAACACTATATTCATATATTAATCACTTAATTCTAATTCAAACAAGGTCACAGATATTTATATTTCACTATTTATGTACACTATTCACATTATTAGTCACTGTTCATTATTTATTTTCACACTACTACTCCTATTACTGTTCTGTCCTACACGTCTTTCGCTTGGCCTCATATGGAGAAATATTGTTCTCGAGTTTTCCATTTCTAGAAATCACTAGAGGCTTCCATTGAGAGGGGTGATAAGCTGCGACGCGGTGCGGCGTGAGCGGCCGAAGAAGCTCCGCCCCATACTACGTCGTCTTTACGAGCTCCCCCCTCACTCTTGCACGTCACACTGCCCTCTTCTTAAGAATGTTTCGTCCCGAAACACACCTTCATGTCTATGCCGGAATCGACACTCGCCGCCCTTGGTGCAACCAGTAGTTTGGTAGAAGTAGCAGTCGACAGTTTTTGGTTCGATCGGGCCTGCTGGGTGGAAACAGCAGACCAATATTTGAATTCCGCTGTTCTGGAATGTTACCTCTATCATATTTCGAACGATCTTCCAATCTAATCCATCAAGACCGCAGCCTAATTTTGGTATTGCCAGTTTCAGGATGTCGTTCTGCATTAGATGGCCTCGCATGTCTTGCAGCGTTTCCCACATGGAGCGGTAGGTTGGTTTGTGATGAAATTTATCTTTCGTTACCATGTGGTAAATATAGCGTTCCTTGGTTGTCGTATTGTCCCTCAGACAGATGGTCTTCCCTACTGTAGGCTTCTGGTATTCTGGCCTGCCAAACTTCTTCTTGAAAACTGCTGCTATCCCTCGGGACATCTTCAAATCTCCTGATACACAATGGACCAAGGAGTAGTCGGCCGGGACTCTGAATAGGTCCAGCTGCACTTCGGTAGTTATTCCGAATCGAACCCGACGTCCAATTGAAAATGTCTCCATGAACTCCTCAAATGAATCTTCCTGCGCATGGATCTTACGAGCACGTGCGTCGTTGGGATCTCCATTATTGTCTCCTGCAAATGGTGCTAGCCGATTGAAGTGCACCACTCTTGATTTGCTCTTGGGGTTGCGTCTGATTTCGTAGATTATGTCGTTAATTCTTCTGATGACTTCGTAAGGCCCTTCCCAAGATGTTTGTAATTTTGGAGACAGGCCACGTCGCCGCCCTGGGTTATAAAGCCACACCGAGTCTCCTGGTTGAAAGCCCCCGTCTTGTGCCTTGACGTCATAGGTCTCTTTCATCCGGTCGCTGGCATTCTGGATGTTTATACGGACTCGAGAGTGGATATCGTCCATCTGACGCCTTAAATTAATGACATAATCTTCACCAGCCAGGTCTTCTTCAGGTTTGCAGCCGAACTTTAGGTCGCATGGTAGCCGAAGTTCCCGTCCAAAAATAATTCTTGCCAGGGTCTGTCCGGTTGTTTCGTGTACGGATGAGCGGTAGGCCAGAAGAAACAGATGGAGATATTTGTCCCAGTTTCTCTGGTGACTAGAGACAACTTTGGCCAGGTGTCTGTTGATGGTCTTATTCATCCGTTCCACCATTCCATCAGACTGCGGATGTAATGCAGTAGTTCTGGTTTTACGAATATTCAATACTACGCATATCCCTTGGAAAAGTGTGAATTCAAAGTTTCTTCCCTGGTCAGAATGGAGTTCCAAGGGTACGCCAAAACGACAGATCCAGTTCTTTACTAGGACGTCTGCAATAGTAGCGGCCTCTTGATAAGGAAGGGCATACGCTTCCACCCATTTACTAAAATAGTCCATGACGACAACAATGTATTTATTTCCGACGTCTGATTCGGGAAATGGCCCTGCTACGTCGATGGCTATCCTCTCGAATGGACTACCGACATTATACTGTCGCATCGGAGCTCTTGGTCGTTCCTGCGGTCCGTTGCTTGAAGCGCACGTGGTGCATTTCCTGCACCATTCCCTAACGTCTTCTTTGCAGTTCAGCCAATAAAACCGCTCACGAACTCTCTGCAGAGTCTTCGTTACTCCAAGGTGTCCTTCACTCACTCCATCATGGAGATGTCTCAAGACCTCCGGAACCCGACCTCTAGGAACGATCAGCTGTTTTCTACTCTTGGTTTCATTCGGATCTTTCAGGACACGCTTCAAGACGCCTTCATCCAGGATTATGGAATTCCATTGCGCCCAGTATGATTTGACCGTCGGGGAGCATGGTGCCACCTCTTGCCATGTCGGTCTTGTTCCTTTCTTCTTCCATTCTTGAATAATTCGCAACTCTGAGTCGCCATCTATGTCCTTTTCTATCTCTTGTGGTTGCCAAGTATCGTCAATGACAGTTGTCCTGAACGCCTTTGCTTCAACCTTAGAGCAATGATGACAATCTTTTGGACATGGTCGTCTTGATAAAGCATCAGCATTCTTATGTGCTGTACCGGCTCGATGTTCTATGTTGGAATCGTATTCTTGAAGTCTTTCGATCCATCGAGCGACCTGACCCTCAGGATTCTTGAACTGTAGTAGCCATCTCAGAGCAGCGTGGTCAGTTCTTATCAGGAAATTCCTACCATACAAATATTTGTAGAAATGCTCGATGGACTTTACTACTGCCAGCAGTTCCCGTCTTGTGACACAGTAATTTCTTTCAGGCTTCGACAAAACCTTACTGAAGTACCCGACTACTCTTTCTTGACCCTCCTGCAACTGGGACAGGACGCCCCGAATACCGACGTCGCTGGCATCCGTGTCCAGAACAAAACGTTCTTCCGTCTTCGGGTAGCTCAGGATTGGTGCTTGGACTAGGAGTAGTTTCAGTCGCTCGAAAGCGACCTGGCAATCATCATCCCAGCTATATCTGCGATTATTTTCCGTCAGTCTGGTCAATGGTTTGGCGATATTGGCGAATCCATGAACAAATCTTCTGTAATAGGTACAGAGCCCGAGGAAACTGCGCAACTGATGTTTATCCGCAGGTACCGGCCATTCTTGAATTGTCCTAATCTTTTCTGCACCAACTGCTACGCCTTCTTTGGAGACCACATGTCCCAAATAGTTCACCCGTTCTTGGAATAAGTGGCATTTCTTTGGACTGAGTTTCAAACCAACTTTCTTTAATTTTTCAAATACCTGCTCCAGATTCTTCAAATGGTCTTCAAATGATTTTCCCATCACAATTATATCGTCCAGGTATACCAAGCAAGTTTTTCCTGACAGTCCTTTCAGTACGGTCTCCATAAGTAGCTCGAAGGTAGCAGGAGCATTACACAGACCAAATGGCATGACTGTAAATTGCCATAATCCACTGCCGATGGTAAATGCAGTTTTTTCTCGGTCTTTCTCATCCATCGCTACTTGCCAGTATCCACTCTTGAGATCTAGGGTCGAGAAGATCTTTGACCCGGCCATGGTATCTAAGGTGTCATCAATCCTGGGCAGAGGATAACTGTCCTTCTTGGTAACGTTATTCAGCTGACGATAGTCGACACAAAATCGTGTAGATCCGTCTTTCTTCTTCACAAGTACCACCGGAGAGGCCCATGGACTGTTCGAGGGTTCAATGATTCCGTCTTGCTCCATATCTTGAATGATGACTTAAGCGTCTTCTCTCTTCGCAATCGGGAGTCGTCGTGGTGCTTGCCGAATTGGTCGTGCATCGCCTGTGTCAATTTTGTGATGGACAATATTTGTTCTTCCTTTTCGCCCCTCACTGGTTTCAAACACCTCTTGGAAACGGCGTATCAGATCTTCTGCTTGTAAGCGTTGCCGATTATTTAATTGTTGACCCTTGGATAGTAATAGGGTCGTTAATTCCTTTGAAAGTTTATCGCAGTTAGGCTCTATCTTTGTGTCTTGTTTGGTGAGTTTTATTCTTGCGAGGCGTTCTTTTTCATGTTTGGAGTTATCTTTGGGTAGCATCTTCAGAAGCTTCTTGCTTCGACTTTTTGGATGACCTAGTTCTCCACAGTTCCAACACCGAAGTTGTCTGGAGTTCTTGAGATCTTTCACTGCTTCCTGGACCAACCGCTGAACCTGGGCTTCTAAGCTTTCCGTGGTATTGGAATCGCAGGTAACCTCTCGCACTCGAGCACTGATTCTGGACGCCTGCTTTGCTGCTTCGTATTCCAGTGCATGAGCCAACGCTTCCACCAGCTTCTTCGGCCGCGCCAAACGTAGGGCTTGCTGCGTTTCATGGTCTCTTAAGTCTAGAGTTTGTCCTGTTCTTGCGTTGGGTCACCTCGTTCTCTTAGATTACAGCACAAGTAAGATGTTCAGCATTGATTTAAACAGAATCTTCCGCTTTACGTAGTCTCTAGGTGTCGATTGAAACTTGGAGTCTTCTTCGCTAGGTTACATCTCACGATATTCTCAAGTATCAAGTTGAGCTTAGAAACGTCTTCTGCGCTGGATTCGCTTCATAGAACCTGCAGTGCAAACTCCAATATAAAATCTGACTGTACACAAACATTCTGTACTAGTATGAAAATATATTATATTGTATATGCAGGAGCCCATTATTTCTGATTAAATATAATCCTTGCTTCATTATTTGTCCAACACATTCACACATTTTCGTCCTTCTTTCCATCGAGAATTTGTCTGCGCAGACTTCAAAATTATTTGAAATTGTTTTGTTCCAAGTCTAAATCGCACAGCCATTTCTTGAAACATTTTCATCTCTGATCAATTTTGCTATACTACATACACTTCTGGAGTTCTTTACTGGTCTTTGCAGAATTTCTGCGTTAATTAAGAGACACCTGAATAAGTGTTTGCCTATCTTTCCAATATTGCAAACTTTATTCCTGTTTTAATTCTTCTCTCTTAATATCTTCTATTTAGTATGTTTTTTGTTGCTAGTCAAGCCCATCTCCTTTGTTTCATTGTTGTTTTTCTCACAGACTATTACTACCTCTTGTCAATTTCTTGTAATTGTAATATGAGCTGAGATCTGTTTTCTTACTTTTATAATTCACTGTTCCATTACCATGTGATAACCTCTGACATCTCATACTAGATCCACACTGAATAGAATTGGTGAATGATTTATTCGTTCCTAATATTTAAGTGATAGTTTCAAATTGTATCTAACACAAAAACATGCATGAAAATATGTTGGAAATTATGACGTTATTATTTGCCATTGTAATTAAATTAAGCAATGATTCATGCAACTGACCATGAAAGAACGTGATATATCTTATATCAAATTTATATAGTGTAACAAGTTTTCAAGAAAAGAAGTCCAAATGAATGCAATATGACATAGCCCTATTAATAGAAGATACAATCTAGAATATATCATAAATAATGCTAAAATCAGCAAAACAATAAGCGGCTGTTCAAGAAATAAAAAAAAGCAGACTGTTACGAGCAGTTCATGGTTGAATTTGGGTTTCACTTGTTTGTTCAGTTTACTAATATAAAATAAACAATTATCATTCAGTTTAATCTATATAATAAGCCATTTCTTGGCTCATTGTTTCGAATACTCAATGCACCTGCTTTAAATCAAGTCAAGACCATTTTGCATCATCGTAAGTCGGTGATAGTACCACATATCGTGTTGAATTTTCAATTCTTGTTATTCTGTTCCAGATCTTACATTCTAATCGAGGACATGTCCAGCTTCAATAATGAATTGGATATAATCATCAAATCAAAATCATTGTCAATTTGTTGTGATTCCATTCAGTTTTGTTATCTGGAAAGAGATATCAATTTAATCCTTCACGTTGAATCATGTTATCCCTTTCAAACTTCAATGAAAGCATTATTTGAAAATATTTTTCTACCAATCAAAGCCGTGGATAATCAATCAAGCCAGTTGTGATCAGATTTGCTGAGGTCATAAGCGCGTATCATCCAATGCTACTTGGATTCAATCGCAAGAGACCTTGTACCGTTTCGCTGTTTATTCAGTCCAGACTACTTAGATCCGTTCAACGCCATTCAGTCGTAAAATGAACTCAAACTCTTCATTGTCCATTTGACCCGAATGGATTGTACCATTATACCAAATTCAATCACCATTATCTCTTGGGTAATACCAATAGATAAGTTTCGGCCCAATTTTATCATAAAACGACTAGATGCAGTCCATCGTGTTCACGTAATCCCAATAGCCTAAGTCCAGTCAAAACTTAAATCTCGATAGTTAAACCAGAATTGATATTCATAAGATCATACCTTCGTTGGATCCGGTTGCTATTTCAATCATCTATGTTCGTAGTTGTATGCTTATAATAATAAAAACCAGTGCTCCTGAATCAAAAAAACTCTACCCTATTGATCTATCCAGCTATTTAGATTCTCTTACAAGAACTAATCCAGAGAAAATGGCGGTTGAGATATTGACCATCAGAGAGTTACAAAATGGCGCTTGGAAAGGCACATGATCACAAAATGGCACTCTAGCAAAACGGCATTAGACCTAGGTAGAAAAAGATCAACTCAACATTTGATTTTATCAGTAAATCAATTTTACCAAAAGTTAGAGTGACGAGAGAGTCGAAATATCTCTTCAAATACCTATAAAATATAAATTATTATAACTCTACAGTAAAATCAAAGTATGAATAATGAATAACTGCACTTTTCAGGTTTTCTTTATTCACTTCTGCTGAAAATGTATCTAATATCTTTATCAGGATCATATTAAACATCCAGTTTGATGTTACTATTCACACTTTTCATTCATATTAAAAACCATTCTCCAAAAGTGTGCCTGGAACTATGAATTATGAGAATTATATATCCAGGCGCCGAAAACTCTCGGCAGCACGTCTGCATTCTTCAAATTCAATTTCCATTCTGATTCAAACGGCTTGAAGTTACTAGACATTTTATACTAAAAGTTCCAAAAAAATATCATGAGATTATATATGTTATCATCTCACAAACATTCAAGCATATTATATACCACGAGATAGAAAACAGAATGAAGGATACATTTCCAAAGGACCATATCATCCTTACTAATATCGAATTCAGGGAATATGTACGAAAGATTCACAAAATCAGATGAACCTCGTGATTTAGAATTTGAGAATGATAAAAAATATGTTGGTATACCATAATAGTGATTTATATCTGTGTATCATTATGTTGCCGCAAGACTCAAGACCAGTTTTGATCTTGTTTAGTCTTGTCTTGTTAAGATTAACATCTGGTCTCAACATCAATACACAAGACGAGGTAATACAAGCCAAAGTCTTGACTTGAGAGTTTTGTGTTATATTGTAAATAATTCTATATAATCCTTACTTATTATTATAAATGCGAAAGTCACTCTGTCTGTCTTTTACGCTTTCACGTCAAAACCACTCAACCATTTTTGATGAAATTTGGTACAGAGATGAACTAGAGCTTCAGAAAGAACATAGGGTACATTTTATTGCGAGGGGGTGGAAATACGGGATGATAGTATGTATGGAGCTTCGTCATTTTTGAACCATGAAATTTTGTATTCGGGCATCAGGCACTTGATAATAAGTGAACAAACATATCTTCTAGCGTTTTTGTGATTTCGACCTACATGGGGATAAAATTCAAGCGCCTGCGCAGCGCGGCCTGGTGGGAGAAATATCACGTCATGTGGCTACCCGAACGACTAGACACGTTAGGGCAGACGAGAGCGAATATTGAGAATGAATGAGTTGTTCCGTAATCCATAGTTCTTTTAGCTGTTTGCTTTAATTAAATTCATGAGTTGAATAGATTTTAAATAGTTATAGCGGTTACTAATATTATGAATGCGAAAGTCACTCTGTCTGTCAATCTGTTACGCTTTCATGCCTGAGCCTCTGAACCGTTTTTGATGAAATTTGGCATAGAGATAGATTAGAGCTTGAGAAAAGACATAGTCTACCTTCTATTGCAAGATGGTTGAAATGAGGGATGATAGTATGTATGGAAGTTCAACAATTTCGAAGATAAAACCATGAAATTTTGTATTCAGGCATCTAACACTTAATAATAAGTGAACAAACATTTCTTCCAGCGTTTTTGTGATTCCGACCTACATAGGGATGGAATAGGAGATGAAAGTTCGTATTGAAATCCAAGCGCCTGCGCAGCAAACAGTGTGTATGTTTATTATTCGCAGAATGAGAATCCTAAAAAATTTAAAATGCTGCCCAAAATAACTATTTCACGCGAACGAGGTCGCGGGAAAAAGCTAGTATGGTATAAGTCTTTATTAATAGAAGACTGAATACAATATTCCCTGCGTCATAATCTGTCACTTATATATTATACATTCTTGTATTAAACATCCTTCTCATAGATTTCATTTATATATCTTGAATATGGATAAACACCGGTCGAGCTTTCTTGCTTGTTTGATGGTAAATTCTACCAGACTACTCAAGACCAAATCAGACTCAGTACATCCACAAATCTGCTCGAGCCATTCACTAGACACTGCAAGGATGAACACTACAAGCCCTACATGAATATCAACTCCTTGATACAATCTGGCACAAGGACCCTGGACAGCGTGTCCGAGATGAACATTTCCTTACCGGGAGCCTATATAACTTGTAAGTCATAAGTTTGAATTTTAAGCATGAACCTTTGAATTCTAAGTAGGACTTGATCAAGAGGTTTACTTAATAAAGGAAGCAATAGCTTATGGTCAGTGTGAACGACAATGGAAAATCTATGGATATAAGTATTGGTGAAACTTGAGACATCCAAAAACAATGGCCAGAAATCCACGTTCAATTTGCGCATAATTCTTTTGACTATCAGTGAGAGTAGCGGATGCATATGCAATTGGTTTACTTTCCTGTAAAATGGCTGATCCAAGTGCATATTGAGAGAATCCGCATGACTGTATGATTTGTTTTTTTGATAAAAATACGACAGTACCGGTGCAGCAGTTTTAATAGACTTTAATTTATTTGATTCCTGTCCATAAATGATCAAAATTCCAAGTTACATCCTTCTTCAGAAAAGACCGCAAATGTTTAGTTTCATCCAAAAAATGTTAAATATATAACGAAAGATACGTAATCATACCTAAATATCTCCTAAGGTCCTGGACATTCTCAAGTTGTCGAAGCCTTTGAAACACAGATTTTAATGATCCTGGAGTAAGAAGTTTATCCGCTCACGGATAACTCCGAAATATTACAATGCCTAGAAGAAATACAATATGAAAGGTGTTTTGAAGAAATATTAACTTGTAAGCTAGGTGCCAGAATTACGTTCCAAATCTGATCTCTCTATAATAGGTGATACAAAAATATGATGATAAAGTTATTAAATTTGTTGAAGTATAGATTCATCATTACTCCTGCAGACTGAATGAATATCCTGAATTCATGATATGTATGAGAAATGCCACTAGTAGTGTGATATTTCCTAAACTAAGCAAGTAAAAGGAGCAAAAATAAAAACGCATAGTTTTGTAGCTATTCACAAAAATATCGACCGTAAGTGAACAAAAGTATATTTTTGGAACTTGCATTGTATGAAACTTATTCGTTTAACATCATTCGTAGAGTATTTGTTGAAAGGACTCAATTATACCGAAAAGATCGTGATCCTGCCCCAAGGGTAACATATTTCGAGCTTCGTTTTCTTGTTTACAGTAATGTGTTTTGTACTCATTTACTTACTGGGATATTTGCGTGACTTTTTATTTGCTGTCATACACGAAGCGTTGGAAAAATCGATGTTTTTATAAGCAAAACTCACAAATATCAAAGTCATGAGCTAGTTCACGCATTGAATGTAGCGGATGAATGTATTGAGGTGGAGTAAAATTTTTTTTTTGAACGCACTTTCATCATAGAAACTCACAGAATATTGAAACACACTAGTACAACGAGACGATTCGAGTCACAGAATTTTGTTTCTAGTAACAGGTCAGTGACACGAATATTTAATGTATACAATTTTGACGCGCATGCAGATAAATCACTCAAGATTTCATTGCGTTATATTCAGAATTAATTTTAAAACTGGCGATTTCTTCCCTCTTCTCATCAAGTACTAGTTTCAGTTCGAAAACTAATTCATTCTCAAATATATCTTCAAAAGATATTTATGAGAAAGACATTTTTTATGATATGATATTGTTAGTCGTGTCACATATTTTAGGATGGATTAAAAAACTGTTTGTACGTAATGAAAGGATACAAGAGGTATTCCCTCTCGAGGATTCTCTAAGCACATACAATAAAACTCTCTTGGTAACAAATGTAAAACCTTGAATACATAACTAATTCATATATTGATAATTGAATCAATTATCATGACTGGCTCTACTGGAACACGGCTCTCGTAGTATTATTTCTAGCATGCTTTGCATTTTAACCTAATCCCAAACAATAAATTCCAAAATGTAAGACAAATCAAAAGATTGATATTCGATTCGAATTTTCAGTTGTTCGTACTCTAACTGATTGGAAGTTGAATCAAATTTTGATGATGCTGACAACATTCATTACGAAGCAAGATTAATTTCCAGCCCTAAATTCTCAAGTGATCCAATTCGCCTTGATCTATCCTCTATCCTGTTCGTAATGGAAGTACCTTACACGAGACATGTATGTATCTGCACTTCTGTAACTGTCTTAGATATACGAGATAAAGACGAATTTTTTTCTCACAATCGGATTATTTGATGTACTCTCAGCCGGTACTGAGAGAATATGTTAATAGAGAAATCATTGAAAGGACCACAAAATCTTTTATTCAGTTCTTATTTTATTAATGAGTTTCTACAAGAGCTAGCGGAAAACATTACAATATAATATGAGTTGAATATATTACCAGATTAGGACAATAAAAATATTTGTGAGTGATAACTCTTTATTCTCTGCACTTGTAAATGTGGACCGACCACATTTTCAAATGATCCCTAAAAAAAGTGTTCACACAATACAGATATAGGATGATTATGACGGAATATTTAAGATAGAAAAGCTGAGTATCTTACTTACATGAGTTTCCTGAATCCTATATATATTGTATCATGCTATGATAATTTGACTATCAGACCAGCTTCAATGTCATTTAATTCATCTGAAGACTATCAACAAGAGTTTCTGTCGGAATTAAACTTCAAATAAGTTCAATCAACATTGATTCAATTGATTGAATTAACTAGTAGATATAATATAACTTCCTCACAAGGCTCCATTCAGCCTAATGTATGACATCACGAATATACAAATATTCTATTAATACATTTATCTACCATCTGCCTTCAGTAACAGGTGAAACCACAACAATTTGTCAAGGGTTTATAGCTTGCCGCACCCTCCTTCCACAAACAACAATTACTGGAAGATGAGGCTGACCGAAAGCACGGCGGCTTCTATATTTACACACTACATATATAGTGAACTACATACTAACAAGATCACGTGAACATAATTGACACAATTTCACGAATATTGATTCTCTGTATATTGCCGCTCATTTATATTTTGTGAGTGATACAATTTTATCGTTAATAATTTTCATAATAATAATTATCGTATTCATTGAGCAGGAGCTAAGGTATACAGAAAAAAATCTGCAGAAATTAAAATAGAGTGTGAAGAATAATTATATTTCAATAAATCAGAGTTTCTTAGACTAAGTTTTAAGCAAATTCAGCGTAAAACAATTTCTTATATCAGACGGAATATTTTTAAAGTGCCGCATGCATTTATGAAAAGTTGAGTTCGATTCAATACTATCTACATATAAGCTGAGGATTTCTCTAGTGTAGTGATTAAGTACATCTATAAAAATTGTTTTTGGTGGAAACTGTGCCGCCATATTAATTACAATTTTTACATGAATATCAGATGATTTAACTCAATTTTGGGTTTGAAGTCTGGCAAATCTAGATATATCAACATATTATTTATACGTACAAATCTATTCTACCTGAATACATATCATGGCTCTATTCTGTAATTTTTGTAACATTCTTCATTACGTATCAAACTGGCTTATCACATTCAAAAATAAAATCGCTGGTTTACTTAATGTTGCTCTTAGTCTCAGGGAGATCGTGGATAGAATAAGGCGTCGTAAAACTAAGCTCTGAGTGTACCCGGAGGCGCCAAAATAGTTGTATTTTCGTCTTCAAGGTACACAACAACGAAAGTACCTGCAATTGAAAGGTGTTGGGTCGAAGATGGGTTACGTCCCGGTGTGACCACGCGATGGCCTTCAGCTTCAACCAAGTGGTCGAGCTGATAACACACTTACCAAATACTGTGCGTTTAAACGGAGCCAGCGGTAGTTGAATGTCCTAAAAGAGAACAGAAAGGGTTCCTCTTTCCACAAAATAGTGAAATCATCTACTGATTTGATTTTAACTAATTCGTGACTTTAATAGCAAAATTGAAAGTTAAACAAAATATGAATAATAAGATTGAAGTGAACTTACTGATTCATAGAACAAATGAATAGTTATTCAATGAATAAATGAATTTAATATTGGATACAGAAAAAGATAACAGCTAAAGGCTAAATAGCAAATAAAGCACTTTGGAGGGCAGTACGCAGAAAAAGTAACAACAAAGTGACGATGCTTATACGCCTAGCACTATGATCGCTGAAGCTCATCAATTACTGCGCTCAAACCACTGTGTCCAAGGAGGGTTTAACAGAAACGTGAAGCAATAAAAAAGAGATAATATACATTGTGCTTCCAATCGCCAATAATCAAAATAACAATAAAGAAAAAGGACGGTACAATTAGCTGTACTACAGGATTTGGGATGATAATGTTGATAAGTTGAAATCATATTGTGCTCCTAACTGCCCTAGGACCACCACAAATGATCAAAATGACAATTGCAAAATAGGTCTTGATGGACGCGTCGGGCCAAAGTTGGTCAGAGGGACGGCCTCATGTTTAAAGGTCTTCAGATGGTCAACAGGATTCAAAAGTCGGTACTCGCGTCGCTATGTGCCTGGCGAGCTACTAGAACACAAATGATCAAAATGACAATAAGAAAATAGGTCTTGATGGACGCGTCAGGTCAAAGTTGGTCAGAGGTACGGCGTCAAGTTTAAAGATCCTGAGATGGTCAACAGGATTCAAAAATCGGTACTCGCGTCGCTGTGTGCCAGGCGAGCTACTAGAACTTCGCCGTGATGTACTCAGCGGTTTCCGTAACACAAGATCACGATCATAAGCTGATAAAGAATTCCCAAATTGGGCTACTCGATCGCGGACTCAATTCCACGACATCTCACACGATCGATCGGGACAAACGCTGATTTGATTTTTAATCTCATAAAGCGGCTTTGAACATTCAAAGTATCAAATAAAATCGGCGCAACAAGAACTTTTTGACCCAATCTTCTGTTCTGACTCGATCTAACTCAATGCAACTATTCTGAATGATCAAGTAGAGAAAAACCGTTTCTACTTAACTTTCATATCATCCCATTGGTTTCAGCTAATATGAGGGAGAATAGAAATGAGATGACGGCGAAAAGTATTATTAGGGTTAAGGATTTTCATTATGAGTGTTTAGTATTCTGCTGTGTTTATATTTTGCGATGTGTTTTGTTAACGTAATTTTAAACTTCAAATAGAAATGTTTTCATTCTGAACTAGCATCCTGTTCGCTACTGGCTCCTATGGCAACTATTTCAAATCACAATAACAAACGTTATGTGGCTGAAATATCTGATTTATCCAAAATGACAATTATTAATACATTCAAATTGTAGCAAGAGAAATGGATAAGAAGCTGGAATGTGGAAAATAAGAAAAATAGGAGCAAGGTGCGTAATCGGAACGTAACAACTTATCTGCGTCTTATTACATGCTATCAAAATAGGAGCGTGATAATTGATGTGAGTATCATACTATTAAAAATCAATATCTTAGTTTTAGATGACAACATATTACTGAATCTATAGAGACAATGACTAAGTCAATATGATTGGAAAATTAAAGTTTGACTCGGAGATATTCAATATGATCAACATGTTCTATATATTGCCATCAATCAAAACGGGTTAATGTGAAGTATTCACTTCATCTCTGCTTTTCTTATTACATAATATCATACATTTAGTTCCCTCGCATTTCAACCTGGGTTTATTATTCCTAAATCAATTATCTGCTAAGTTCTGAATTAATTGTATTTAATTACTCTCTCTCTCATATTAACAACTGAAATGAATAAGGGCGTCATCTACTGATAGATATATTTCATATTTTTGGAGACAATTGGCCATATTATTGATGGTAATTAGAAATAACAAATGTTCAAAGACAATACTCTGAGGTATACCATAATCACGTTGAAATTCTGTTCTGCTTTTTGTCCTTTGTTTTACCAATCCAACATTCTGTCTTTTAACCCAAATTTTTCTAGTTTCACATATTCTTGGCACAGGTAAGATGAGCGTTTCTTCTAATTTATGAGAAAAGTTTTCAGTATCCAATGTATGTATTTATGATAACAATGAATAGCCGATCCCATCTGAATGATTTTTCAGCAGTTTAGAACTAACTTCATTACAGCTTGATTAGTTATTATTTTGTTTTGTAATAATCTGTTTTAGTTCAGTAAGAAAAGTACATTTAAATTAAGGGAACGTTATTGACATACTGGCGACTTTTGCCAGTTGCATTGTTGTTTGGGCCTGATGAAATAATGTCACTTGCACTTTTTATAATACTAGCTGTCATCTGCAGATTCGCTTGTCTATGGATGAGATTTTTAAAATCAATGAAACAAAATTTTTATATAATATCTGACTGCAGCACCAGTGCCTCCGATATTTCTTGTTATTTCATTTAATGGTCAATAAATCTAACTGACTTTCTCTCAATAATATAATAATTGACTACAGCATCTATATCTAGGCAAACCAATAATTTTTCGAGATCAATGAAAACTAAAATTGACTGCAGCAACTAGGAAAATAGTAGGCTCCACGTGTGGCAGCTTTTTGGAATCAGTGAGAAAATAATTAATTATTGACTACAGCCACATGCCAAATTACATATGAACTAGTGGATGCATACCCAGATAGCAATAACGTCCTGAGAATATTCTTTAGTTGTCTTGTGAATGCCCTGAATATTCGAAATATACATGATATATTCCAACAGCCTATAGATCTTCTGGAAATATCCTATTTTGCTTATTCTTGGAATATTCATAATTAATATACATAGCATATTCCTATATCCTATGGATCATCTGAGAATAGTCTATCTAAATTATTCCTAGAATATTTGATACAAATATTCAAAGATTATCACATTTTGTATATTCTTAGCAGAATATATGATAGATATTCATGTTATATTCAATTTTGCTTAGCTTTATAAACTTTATTCATAACTAAAAACGATTGTTGGTGGTGAGGCCAATGGAGACATTTATGATTGTGTTATAACAGGTTAGGATGAAAGAGATGAACGACTTCAGTTGTAACTAAAACAAGAACTTAGATTTCAACAAACTCAATATAAAAACAGATCTCAATTATCGTAAAATTTCATAAGAAAAATGATATCTAACTTTTATTTCCGTACTTTATGTACATTTCTCGCCGGAGAAAAAAAAACATTTTTGTCTAGTGAACTATTGGGAGCATATAAAAACACTCAAAATTATTTTTCATGCTCCCAAAGTCTTTTGTCTGGACTTTAATTCTTTTATTCCTGCAAAAACTTAATTCTTTATTCAAAATAATTTAAGACGGGAAAATTTCACATCTATCTAATTTAAATATGCATGTATTTTATTACTTGATCATTGGAATATGGCTTAAATAATTAATTGAATATTAGCCTAAATCCGACCTAAATCATTGACACATAAAATTTTCAAATGGATCAGAGTAGTTTGAGACATGACTAAATGGAAGTATTTTGAAAATGCGAATCAAAAGAGCCTCGTAGCAATTTAGAAATATTTTTTTTTAGGTTTGGAGAATTTCCGTGACGTCCAAAAGTCTATTGTCACTCAAACGGTAGTCTTATTCATCATCAAACATTTTGAGAATATTGACGTAAAGTGAAATAGGTGGCGTAGTTATTTTTAATATTTTTAGTTAGATCGCGAGCTACATAAATTATTAATTTAACAAATTTACTTGTCAAAATCATTCTTCTTTCGACCAAACAATACTCAGTAGTTTGAAACTAGTTTTCTTTCTTTGCGCATGCCTGTGAAATTTGGAGGTTTGTCAAAATGTTTCTAAATAGCATTTTATAAATAGAAATGATATATATGTCAACTTTTCCCATACATTCCCATTGATTATAAGTACATCAAATTATAACGCAACATATTTTTTCCATGAATAAGATCAAATTTTTTATGAATTTGTACAGCTATGGAGCCCACTGTTTGAGAAAAATGATAGACTTTTGGACGTCATCATGACGTCATATATGTATTAAATCGACCTTTCATTAGAACAAAGCAATATTCAATATATTTTTATTACTTATATCTATTATTTATCCAATATTTTCATATTTTCATGGAAGTTTATCAAATTTTGATAGTAGTGGAGTATCTCATTCACGCAGTAGAAGAAAATAAATGAATAATGATAAATGAATGCATGAAATTTTCAGACACTACATTCATGACGTGATATTATAAAATGTTTTGGTACGTATGGAATATTTCTGTTGAATCTTGACCTGTAGAAGATGCACAAAGTTATTACAATGCTCTGCCGATTTTAGTGAAAGTTTTACAGTTGAGTTATAAAGATGTGAGTCACCGTGTCGTATTTATCGCAGCCACATGGTATCGGATATTTCTTTGTGTGAGGATTGGTTCTGAAAAATGTGAGTATTCTATTTTATTTTCATTTTATCTATTGATTGAACCAACAAATTAAGATTTCTTAAATGAACATTAATATTATTATTTCTTTCTCTTGAATCAATATTCATTTATTTCACATGGTATTTGTATGAAACCCTGTAAATATACAGAATGAATGTGTTTCCAGGTATCCGATGGCTCAAATGAAAGAGGAAAATGTGGGCAAATTATTAAGAAGAGTGATAACAAGAATTCTTGCGAATGAATTAGCCACTGGATATAGTTGGCAGGACTATAAGGAGAACAAAAAATTCAAATTGACTACTCCAATTATTGGTAAAGCATTGTTTTATTATAATCAATATTATCTGTTTCAAATGATTTCTCATTTAGGAATCTGCCAAGAAGAGCCATACCGCCAGGAATGTCACAGAGAAACAAATTAAATTAAAAATTGCCAAGCGGCTACGCCAGGCTCCTGAACATATGAAAATTAGAAATCAATAGATTATATAATGTATATCTACATTTGTATCTTGTTGTTATCGCAAATATGGTTTTATTTTTTTCATATCATATATATTTCTTCAACTCTGGGAGTTGAGTGCAATACGCAATGTATTTTTACATTTTTGTGAGTTTTATGAGTGTGATTTTTTTTTCTCAATTGTACTTATATAAGAATAAATATTTCCTATTAATTTAATTTCTTGTCACAGATATGATTTTAATTCCCAAAAAATATTACTTCAATATGGTCATAAACCAGCCCAGAATATTCCAAGAATATGATTTCAATTGTTCATATAATATTCTTAGCATATATTGAACATTTACTTTATAGAGATTCATAGGTTATTCCAGGAATATAACAACATATATTCATAGTATATTTCAGGATGATTCCTGGGATATTTATAGGATATGCAATATCGAGACATGGGAATATTCTATCAATATCCCACAAATATATACCGATAAACATGGGATATTCCAACAAAGGCTGAATATTCGGAAAATATATTCTCTGCTTATTCTTGGAATATTTCTTTGCTATCTGGGTACGTACCTGCGTTGTGATGTGTGAGCATGTAATATCGAAAGCTCAACGCTTAGAAGCTGTAATTACCAGCGTTCTCCAACCCTCAAATATAGCTACGAGTTTGACCGAAGCCGCTTCGAGCAAATGCTACAAGATAGGGTTAGGTTACATTACATTAATCTCAGCCACACAACCCTCAGTATAAATGTTTTCGTACAAAAAATCGGTTATAATGTAGTCTATTCACAAATATAATCATACAAGTCTCAGCTAATCGATCACAAGTATAAATGTTCAAACATCAAAAAATCTGCTATGGCCACGCAATACTTCTTCGACCATGAATTTTTTGGCCAGCTCCGTTGCTGTTCTATATCATATCAATTAATTGCATATTTCATAGTGATAGTTGATAGATTGGAATTACTATTTCATTTTAAAATAGCCATAAGTATCATGTCCAGATGCTCTTTCAATTCCAAACTGGCATAATCTGGTTAAGTTGAAAAAAAAAATAACGATCGAAGAAATTATTTATTTTAGATTTCTACTAAGCTTATCTCCCCGAGAGCTTTAAATAGAAAGCAAGCTAGGCATCATTCAAATAACTTGTAAAAAAAATACAATCAATTAAATATCATTTCCGACACTTTTATATATATATATATATATATATATATATATATATATATATATATATATATATATATATATATATATATATATATATATATATATATATATATATATATATATATATATATATATATATATATATATATATATATATATATATATATATATATATATATATATATATATATATATATATATATATATATATATATATATATATATATATATATATATATATATATATATATATATATATATATATATATATATATATATATATATAGAGTCAAATCCTCTTCTACCCGCAGGGTGTCGTTATTTTATCTTGCTTCAGCTGTCTTCTATAAAGTTCTTCCAGATCGTTCTATCTTGTGCTAATTCGCTCATCTTGCGGTTGTCTGTGTTCTTTTTTCTCATCAAGTTTTCTATTATGTCATCCCAATTTTTCCGTGGTCTGCCTCTATTCCTTTTCCCTGTTCCTCTTGATTTTCATACCGTTTTAACCTGTCTGTTATCGAGAAGTCTATAGAGATGACCCAGCCATTGGACTTGTTTATCTTCTATATATTTTTGGGCTGATTTTACTTCTAATTTGCTTCTTCCTTATTTTGTCCACTTCAGTCATCCCTTCTATTCTTCTTAGGCATTTAATTTCGATGGTCTGAGTTTTGCTTCTCTGTCTTTGATTTATAACCCAGGACTCACTTCCGTATGTAAGAATTGATATGATGATCGTCTTGTATATTGTGAGCTTTGTTTTCTTGCCTATATCTTGCTAATATGTGATATGTTCTGGACGTTGTTTGTATCCTGTTATTTATTTCTTCTGCATAACCTCCGTTCGATTCGATTATGCTGCCTAGGTATTTAAAACTTTGTACTTGTTGTATAGCTACTTAGTTTATCTCTATGTTCAATATTTTTCCTTGCCTGGATGTTATCATTACCTTTGTTTTCTCTACGTTGATTCTCATATTTGCTTTTCGTAGTTCTTTATTCCCCTACGTTCAGCTTTTCTGTAAATTTTGTTCATTGCTTCCGAAAGTAGCCATATCGTCCGCAAGCAAGCATTCCGATATTTTGATGTTGCTCAGATTAAAATTACCCACTGATATTGTCTTAGTTCTTTCATTTGCTTTTTGTGTGATTTCGTCCAAGTACAGTACAAATAAAAATGGGCTTAAGTTGCCTCCTTGTTTTAGTCCTTGTGTAGTTATGAACTCCTCAGATATGCAGTTGCCTGTGCGTACATAGTTTCTGCTGTTTTTATATATGTTTTGGATTGCTTGTATCAGATTATTTCCTATTTTTCTTTCCATAAGTATTTCCCAGAGTAAGTCTCTGTCGATCCTATCAAAAGCCTTCTCTAAGTCGATGAATCATATGAAGACTTCTTTGTTAAGTTTCAGGATTCTTTCTATAATTTGTGATCTTGCGTGCAAAATCCTGCCCTGAATCCAATTTGTGCCTTATCTATCTCTTCTCCTACACTCTTTTTTAATTTATTCTCTATTATGACCTCGTAAACTTTGGCAGTCACACATAGTAGCGAAATTCCTCTGTAGTTTGCACAGTTTCTGCTATCACCTTTCTTATATATCGGCATTATTATGGTTTTTTTCCAGTCTTCTGGCATTGTTTCACCATTCCATATTTTGTTGAATAGAATATACAGTAATCCTACTCCTTTTGGCCCTACAAATTTTATTTGTTTTGGTTTTATTTCGTCAAAACCTGCCGCCTTACCATTTTTTATTTTCCTAAGCGCTTCTGTTATTTCGTTAATAGTTATCACTTCATTCTCTGCACTTTCTCCGTTGTAGTTTGTTGTTTGCCCTAATTTTGTTCCTTTGACTTCCAAAAGTTCTTCGAAATATTTCCTCCATCTTTCCATAATGTCTTTATCGTCTTGGAGCAATTCTCTATTTTTATTTAATATTTGTTTAATAGGTAGCTGCTTCTTTTCCCTTAGTGTTTTAGTTATTTTATAGAATACTTCCTTATTTTATTTGTAATTTGTTTCTATTTGTTCCCCAAATTCATCCCATTCTTTTCGTTTTGCAACTATTACTAGTTCTTATACTTTTTTCCTTTGTAGTTTATATTTTTCATAGTTATTTCGGTTTTTGTCATTCATATATTCTTTCCATTTCTGCTCTTTATTCTTTTATTAGAATTATTTCCGCAAAAGCTTGATACCAGAGACGATAGAACCAAATAAATTATTCCAGAACAATTGACAAATGTTTGCTATGTGGCTTAAAGAATTAAATAATAGTTATTTGTGTATCAAGGCCGTAAAAGTTATCTTTTTTGGTCGAATTTCAGGTGAGACCAAAAAAGAACTGTAGGCCGAGGTGCACACAACGTTTTTTAGGCGATCATTACGAAATAATTCAAAATCACATCATTTTATCTATTTATTTCTAAAACATTGCAATTGTAAATCTTAGTTGCCGTTGAAATTGTTTTATTTTATTGTCTTCTATCAAGTTGACATTTAACAAAAAATGCGTATTTATTTTTTGAATTGCAAGAACTACAGAGGTTGACGGAAGAATATATGTACTATTCAAGCGAAAACTGTTTCTTAAAGAGTTCATCAAGCTGCCCATACAGGTAAATATAAAGTGTTCATGAAATATTTTTTGACAGATCAGTCCCAAAAAGTAATATTTGACAGATCAGTCCCAAAAAGTAGAATTTGACAGATCAGTCCCAAAAAGTGAAACTTCACGGCCGCAAAAGAAGCCATAAAAACACCTATTTTGTCATGATCGCCTAAAAAGGTTTGAATTTGAACCATAACAAATGAGCAGCTGATAATTGAGTCCAGTGAATATTCATTCCAGATTTTCATCAAGTTAATCATCCTCGGAGCTTTGATAATTTTTGAGAATGTTTTGGGTGAATGTTGTGTTGAAATATTTAAGAATTAATTTCAGCTATTTTCTATTTTATGTGGAGTAGGTACCTACTACGACTACCGTTCATAAAATGAACGCAAAATTCTTCAGTTTCATCAATAAACTTTTGATATCACGCAACATTTTTGAGTTTTATCAATAAACGTTTGAAAGACCGTCTTCCAACAACTCTTGCTTCACAAGACTATTTTCTGCGTAGCAGAAGTGACCTCCTATTTGTGGTCAACATGTGATATTGATTGTATTTTACCATCATAATTTAAAAATCACTCTTAATAAATGTATTGTCTCAATTATTGGCATGCTTCACGCTTTTAAAATGATATAAAATATATCGAACGTCAGTGATATTCGAGTTACCTCTATTTTGGATCATTGCTTGTCCCAATTTCGATTATTCCTGTTTTCAATACATATCACTAGGACAAGAAAAAAAAAAATTTGTATATATATATATATATATATATATATATATATATATATAGAAATGAAAATTCAGTTGGCATTACATATTAAGCCAGACGGTTGATGAATAAAAGTAAATTAATTTTGAAAAAGTCTTGTACAGCGCCGGGATTCAAACCCAGAGTGCATGAGATCTCGGGTTCGAATCCTGGCGCTCTACAAGACTTTTGCAAAATTAATTTACTTTCATTTCCATATATATATATATATATATATATATATATATATATATATATATATATATATATATATATATATATATATATATATATATATATATGAATATATATATTTGATTTCTAGGAGCTTTTTTAAGGAAGAAGAGACTCAAATATAATTTCTCTCAGATGATGCTTAGGTCTAATTACTGTACATAGTTCAATTGATGAAACAAAAATTGAATAAAAGGATTCGAGGTCCTTTCAATGACGTTTAATAATTCCAAATACGAACGTTCATACACCAGCACACTATATAAATTGCAAATCTGCTAAACGTAGCATGATATACAAGATAAATTTGAATTGACGTATTTACATTTAGAGTCATATTTTGAACATCGACACAATTTACGTCCACCACTCGAAAAAACAGATGAGGAAGAAACAGCACAATATACAATACTTCCAGTTGAGTTGGTACTTCTGTTATGTAAATAATTCATGGACATTTTCCAAGCACTGTCGGAAGATTTTACATATATTTTATTCAAATCTCTTGAGCTCAGCTACCACAAAGAGCGCTGGGAGACGTGAATTCTCAACAGTTTCATTCACTGAACTCATATATACAAGAAGTTTAGCCATTCATAAACTAGAAATAATAATTATTGGACTTCTTTTCTCCCTTAAATTATAAAAAAGTTTATTAGAAAATGAATTGGTCAGAACATCCATAAAGAGGAACAGTTTTTTAAGACTATTCATGAAGTAAAATATAGGTAATGATGTACAAGTAAGTCACGTGATGTCCACGTCAGATTTTTTTTGTCGATATAAACACTAAAGATGCTGAGGATTTGATGAAATTCTGTGAGTAGGTACTATGGTTTATTCCGGTTTTATTAAAAAATTTAATCACTCCAGTTCAAAGTCCGATTTTAGGAATAAATTATCATACTTTCTGATGAAATCAGTCTTTGCTAAATATGATGATGATTTAGGGATTAATTGCAAATTTGAAATATTGGTTTTAGATGGAAAATCTAGATTTTGAGTTGTAATTACTTTGATGCCCAGTTGCACCGCTATCACTCAACTTCAAGTACGGAATAATTACCATGGAAACAATTGTCCATACAAGGGTAACCATAGATATTATTCTTTGCTTAAAGTTAAGTGACGGCGGTGCAACTGGCAATAAATCTATTATGGAATCGTGGTCGAGACTTTAAGGGCCGATTCCGCCAACTCTGATTAAATACGCACATGATCAGCTAAAGATGATTATTCTTCATTCCAAGCTTTAATCATGATGAAATTGCATAGAGATTTTGTTTCTGATTAGTTTATTATATACTTTCCTTGTAACGGCGACTTTGATTGATTGTAATTAGAATCTCAATTAACTTTCGGCGCCAAAACATTGATATGATGCAAAAATTGAGTTATTGTGTGATTTAAGAGACAAACAAAAAAATTGAGTGTCAAATATAATAGTGAAAAATTAAAAGAAATAAGTACAAAATATCATATGTCATATCATCATGATACCATCAGTTGCTTGGTATGTGCGTTAAGGACGTTTCGAATGAGAATCCAACTATCTTTGACCACAAAACTTGAACATGGAGTACATAGTTATACAGCAGTATAGGTAAGCTCAATACAACAATACAGTTGGAATTTTTAGATGAATGACATTTATTCTACATATGTTGAGATTCCAATCTTCAAACAAAACAGCTACCTCGCTTGATGGCGATAGAACTTTGAATATCAATTAGGAAACATGCCTAGTTCTCAAGATTATTAGAATCTTCTATCATTACTCAAAGGTCCCACTTGATGAGCTGAACACCTTTTAACATAATGTTAGTGTTCAAGTAAGAAAGAAAGGCTGGCAACCATAACAATGAATAATTTTTCAACTGTAACTAGTGTGATCATAGCTTTTGTTCATCTAAGCCTTTTGATATTGAACTAATGACGATTTTCTGTGACTTCTATTTGTTTCAAGCTTACATATGAGACGAATCTTCTGCCCTGAGCAATAGATTTGAATTTTTATGGATAATAACAAACAGAGACTATTTTTTGAAAATAAATTTTATGAGATAAGAAGGACTTTCTGCTTAAGAGAATTTGTATGAGTCAAAATGGAATGAAATCACTCGTTCGAACAGGACATGTACAAGGATAGAGAATTTATTGAGAACTCTAAAAACATTTCTAGCTGAACATAGCTTCCACTTCTTACTATGCATGTGTCTTCTTGAAACTACTAAAACTTATTTTAAAAATTTGTAAACAGGCGTCAAGTGATTCAATGGTTTTCGATTGTTTATTGACAATTTTACAGAATTTGAACTTTTGGGTGCCATCAACAACTGATAAAATCATGACAATGAGTACAAAATACGAAATGCTCAGCCGTTTATATGCTCACAAATACCATATAACCAGACTGAATGAAGGGCACAGCGCTTGAGCAAACCATACCATTGAAACTAGGTACAGTTCATTCCAGTTGAGGACAGTTCTATGCTTCTCATGGGACTACGATTTAAGCCTTCTGATTGGCCGAAATAATTCACTCACAGTTAATGTAGGATATAAAACAAGCTATCTGGTAATGAGTTCAAGAAATAGAAGCAACAAATATATACACATAATATCTGGGTAGATACAAATTTGAAACTTAGAGCTGCACAAATTTATCTTGAATAATTGATGGGTGACTGACAAATGATGCAACTGACAGATAGCCAAATGCGATTCTTGAGCTAATATGTGAAATTGGATCGTATTTTGGCCAATGAGAAGGCTTGAATTGTAGTGCCATAATAAGTATTGGACCGTTCCTAACTGGAATGAACTGTAATCTCTTTGATACTGACAATACAAATAAAGTTGGTGAAAAACAGAAACTTTCATTATATGAATCGATATACAGAACACAGACCATGATAAGAAGAGTTATAATAATTATCGAACTGATTATAACAATATCATTTTTGTATAGTACTACCAAATTTTAGAATTCCAACTTGAACATATTTAGTTGTGGCTGCACTGTTTCACAAAGAATAGTTTCCGGTTCCTCAGCTGTTTGCTTTTCCATTTACTGTCAACATGTGTCGGAGTTGTTGCTCATGTTCATTCCTCTATTTTATGACTCCAAAAACAACAAAATCCTTTGAACATGCTTCCACTGATAATGTGAATTGGCTTCTGTCATGTCTACTGTTTTTTATTTATATTTTTGTATTTATTGTAATAAATTCATCAGCTGATGATGACAGCATTTTATCAAGTACTAATATGTGATCTTAAGGAAAAATCTCACTAAAAACTAGCGAATTACTTTGTTACAGAAAATAAATCTGTTACTAAGAATTACATTGCAGAAGTATAGGTTTTTAGACAGAATCAACTGAGCTCACAACTTTTCGTTAACTAATTCCGTTACATAGTTTCCACTACACAACAAAAACAGAATAGGTAGAGGAAACGTGAAATGGTTCTCGCCCCAGAATAATAAAATCCAATTGAGAAATACAGCCTCAGAAATTCATTTGCTAGCGATCCCTAGTCCAATGCTAATTGTAATTAAGAATCTAAATAAATCCTGAATTTAAATAAAACACCACTCACCCTGCAAAAATAATTGAATTCGTCCGCTTAAGGTAGAATTGTTTGCATTTATCCAGGGACTTGGTCAGGAAAATAATTCACTCAATTGCGTCTGCGTGTCTTTGCTGGTCTCAGGTCTATTACGTCACGAGACATTGGTTGTCGTGGAAGGGGGATACAGTTAGTGTTTCCTACATCCCCAAGAGCTATTGCTACTGTTGCTTCATTTAATTAAGGATTCATTTCCTTCAAGCTACCACGCAAACGCCAAGATGCGACACATCTTCTATTAACAGTCGCATACAATCATATAACTCTCTAGAGTCAGATTCTGGAAATAGATGAGATTGCAACAAGACGTGACAAACTTTCAAACATTACTTCAAAATATGTTCCGGAACTCAATATCGCAGACGGTTCAGTACGATCGGAGATCGTTGAAAACTGATGGAATTGTGATATTTTCCTGGAACGTATTTACATATACAAAAGCTACCACAAACTATTGAAGACGTCGAAATCGATGTCAAATGTAACAGAAGTGTAGAAAAAATTATTGGTGAGATATGATTTATCAGAACTAAAAATATTTCGAAAGTGAGCAGTATTATTTATTGTTGAGTTATTAATTTCGCGAACCCATTCCATCTTTAGATAGTGTAAATTTTTATGTTCGAAATAGTTATTTTTTTGTTCGGCGTTAAAAATTCACTAGGAATAATATAATTAACTTCCAGAATTAATAACATGTATGTGAAGAATTCCTTTTCCTCAAAGTATTTTTGGATCCTAGATTCATCAAGATACCAAAAGTTCATGGAAAATTGTAATTTATGCAACAGAAGTGTGATTCAAGTATAAGACCAAGTATTTGGTGATGAGGCTTGTTAACATGCGTATTACATACAAGATTTTTTTTATATACAAAGCATTTCATAGAAGCTTTCATTACAATCTAGGAAGCACAATTAAGAGCTTGATAGCATTCTAATTTTACAAATGATTCAACCAATTGGACAGATATACAGGGTGTAACAGCGGAACGAGCTACCTCGAATAACTTTTATATTATTGAAGATACAATAAAATATCATAGGACAATCTTATGCACGACCAAAAGGGACATCCAATTATGGCAGAAAATATAATTATTTTTTTTTAACCAATGGTTCTCAAGCTACAACACAAAATTAATTTTTTTCAAATGAGATGCTATATATTTTTCAAGCCAATTCGATTGAGCTTTTCACCTAGATCCAACCATTTATTTGTTATATACCCTTACAACATGGGAACAATTGAGACACATGAATACATTAGATTATCTGTTAATAACTTTCAGAATAACTTCATAAATATTGTTCTAGCTTATTTACATCTCATTCTCAACATAATTCAAATCTTTTCAAAACTGATTCACAAGTAGCAATTATAATTTCTTTCGGTTTCAAAGTAACACACGCATTTCTTTCGCGATTTGCAGCAATAGGAATTATGCAATTGATAATTCGAATTGAAATTGATAGCAGATTTAGTCTCTCATAGCCTGCTAGAAATTTCAATCAGATTTCTCTCAATATTTTCATGATGTATATAACGGAACTATGGTTGAGTTCAGGAGAAAAAAACCATATCGAATTAGCCTGAAGAATATACAGCATCTTGTTTGATAAAATGAAGCTTTGTGATGGAGCTTGAGAGCCACTGGTTCAGAAAAATATTTTCTTCCATAATTGGGTGTCCTCCTTGGTCCTGCATGAGATTATTCAATGATATTTCATTGTATCTCCAATAAGATGAAAGCTATTCGAGGTAGCACCTTTCGCTGATACATCCTGTATACCGAGTGGTGAGTTTCCAGTTTCTTCTATATTTTTCCTCCGATATCATCAACTTATATATTTTAATAATAATCACGGATCAACAATACCGCAGGAAGCAAAATGCATAAAATATTATTCAGAGTTCAACAGTTCAAGACAAAAGGATGAATTTGCTTTAGATTAATCAATTCAATAGCCGTGCGCGTATTGATTATGATATGGGTTCTGAAATACGTATAATGATCAAAATGCGGAAAACACTCCATTTACGTATAGTCTATTATGAGTCTAGAACATACTTGACGGATAGCCACAGAAAATAATAATTCATGCAACAAGAATGTAAAGTTAGGCACTATGACAAGTGGCCAAATATTTAGTGACCAGGCTTTCCCAATGTATACCGAATGTTATTGCATACAAAATTTTTTTCACGGCCCTCAACTTTCATATTCTACAATTTATTGAGCACACAGCCAGGGAACTCAGTGCACAGGTTGGCATTTCATCTTGACAAATGATCAGATGAAATAATATGAAAAGACTTTTTGTACATCAAGTTTTTATCGAATTTCACTAATGGCTCTCCATAAATAGAAGCAGGTAGAGCTAAACTATATTGACGTATTCTGCGTGGGCACTCCATGGAGAACCAAGTTTTTTAGTGCAATTCAATTTAAGACTGTTCTTTATCATTTTGTTCCATACTTTTAAGTTTTTCTGTGAGTTTTTCAAATTCTACTGAACATATTGTTAACGGTATTTTGCTCATTGAATCCTTCCAATTGATATCCATATCAATGCGACTGTGAAGGAATCAGTGATTTTTCATCTTGAGGCGGCCTCAATATTGAATTTAGTATGATATCATTTCCCGATTTCCACTTGTCAAATCGTTTTATCTATTATTTATTTCAATAGGATTGTAATGACGAAAGTAATCCGTTCTTTAATTTTGGATCAATAATAGTATTGAGTATACGTGATTGAATTGTCACTAGCACCAAAAGCAAAAAGGAGTATATACAAGTAAATAATCTGAGTTTGTAATTAATTTTTCTATTTGAAACCATAATAATGTTACTCAAGTGTGACTCACTTGCCAGTACTGGAATTTATATCAGTCAAAACACCTCACTATGTTATTGAAATGTTATTCAATACTTGAAAGATCTACATCTTCCTGGCAACATGGAATATTTCTAGATACAAAAATATCCCTTTTATCTTTATCCAAACTAATCACTTGTTGATGTCATAACATAATATATAAAAGCATCAACGTACAACATGATCCTCTTAACAAACTAAGAAACGTGTGAAGGCATTCATCAAGAGAATTATATGGAGGTTTACACCTAATTCTGAATTAGTGGAAGTACTCTGAAAGTCCTTATGCTTATGAATTATCATGGAGAGACTCAATTTCAGGATGCTAACACTATTTTAGTACATTTTTGCTGATTATAATGGATTTTTTTGGCATATCCAGAGTTAAATGAGATTCATCTATATGTGGTCACATATGCAAAATTGACATAACAAGTCAACATTATGCTAGAAAAAGTTTTAGACAAGGATGTATAATAAGGATGGTAAACATTGTATGCTCACCCGTGTGACTGGCAATGGAATCAATATGGTTGAGCTTACAGGTGTCGTTGCGCATTCGACTATGGCGCATCTAGCCGTCTTTTTCTTCCCCATAATTTCTTACTATTTGTATTGGATTGAGAGAATTACTCCCATATACAGGCGTACCTCTTAGAAGCTAGTTTACCATTATTATTATATATATTCCTGGTTTTGGTTTTGTTTTCAACTGCTAAGCAATTAAGATTTCAAACTTCATGTATGTGTGGTTTGAGCTTCACTGATTGTGGATTCATTTCTTATATTAGAGAAGATAATTGCAAATTTATCACCAACTTGACCGATCAAAAATTTTAGATGTACAACGTTGGACTGTTACTCTACAACATGCTTTAGAAAATCCCAAAATTATCTCGTGATAATCAAAAAACCAAGCTTGACAAAGCTAATAGTGAGACAAGTGAATTTGTATCGATTAGAACTAGACTGCATACCATCAATTTGAATTCGATTGGAAGTTTATTTCCTATAGAAATTATTATTTATATGATCGCAACTCTACAAACAACAGATTTCACTAGCTGAATTGAAATCGATCGAACTTGGGAATCTAAATTTTATAAAACAGATTTATCACTAGTAATCTATATTGTTTTTTATGATGAATTTTAATATAAAGGATATAACTGATCTTATCTTATCAATACTATAAGTTATTCCATGCAAAGTATTTCTGGAACTGAAGATTTGAATGAGCTAGTTTCACCTTAGTGCACTGGAAGAAAAATCTTAGATACTATAGTTAAAAACATTGCTTAAAATCGTGACAGGCTAGAACGTTCGCTAGATGAACTAAAATATATTGCTATTATATTATGCCTACTGCAGATAATAACAATTCTAGAAATAGTAGTAAGAAATTATCTGCATTAGTTAATGATAATATCTACCACCGATAATATCATTTGTCATCTTAGTGAAACTTATGTTTCAACTAGTTGTAGAATATTTCTATCGCAGACATTAAGTTTAGCAATTATAGTAAAGATATTATCTGTACTAATCAATATATTCTCTGTTGTGAGCCAATATAATATGTTGAGCTACAAATATTATAAGCTAAATTAGATAAAAAAATCACTATGTGGCTCAAAATAAATTTTGAAGTAATGAAAATTATTTTCCGAATCAGAGGATATTATTTCTGAAATATTGAATATTATTTTTAGAATAGTAAATATTATTTGTAGGATAGGTAATAGTATCTGTTAGATAGTAGAAATTACTTTTGGAATAGTTATTATTATTTGTGGGATAGCAAATAATTTTTATTCGTTCAAACATGTATATTTTCATTGAATTTTAGATTATTACAAAAAAAATATTCTTAAATTAACAAACTGCAGATAATAATCTAAATTTTAAAGAAACATACATATTATGTAAATATTGAGTTTTAACCAATTTATCACACTCAATTATATTTTCTTAGGATATTCTCATGAAAGTTTGCGAGCTTTCAACACAGTGCGCGTGAACATGTTGATTAAAGTATAATGTATTCGAAACATTACAAATGAAAGAAATACTATTGTTATAACTTACTAAAATATGAACAACGGTACCAAAAACTAGATTCATATTTTTGATATCAATGATGACTGTATTATTATGATGATAATATTGTAATGTTTATTGCTCTAAAGGAAATAGTTCATAATTGAATGAAAGTCACTATTTAATAATTGAAAATGAAATAAAAGCCTCATTCTTTCGAATATTACTAAACATTTATTGAAGACTTACTTCTATCTTAAACAAAGCTGCGGATATTTATCTTCAACTATTTATTTACACTGATCACTTCACTGTTTGATATTCACTGCTCTAGATTCACCATTACACTATTACCCTTAAGTCGTTTGCTTGCCTTTATATATGAAAAATCCAATTCTTGAATGTTCTACCACATTTCTGGAACATTGTTAGAGGCTTCCATCGGGCGGAGTAATGTGGTGCAGTGCGGCGCGATATAATACAACGAGGACAAAAGGCCCTGCCCAGATAACTTCAGGCCCAAGCCTACCCCACTCCTATGAATCGCCACACTCTCGCACGTTACAATATGTCCCTCTGATACCAATCCATTTGGGATAATAATAATATTGTTCCATATTATTTTTATAATCATCTGATGAAGAATCATAATTTTCCAGCATACGTGATTGTATAATTTCGCCAAAACCGCACACATTTTTTTATGTTAGACTATTTTTGGATAACAGTCGATAGCATACTCTTATTTGGTGTGTTAGAGATAGTGAATAAATAATGTTTCTTCTTCAAAATGTAACATCCAGCAGTCATTTTAAATTCACGATGCTTGCAACACTTCCTTTAATACACCAACTACAAAGATATCCGCCATTATTATTCATTTGATCTTCGCTGTAGAATTGAAGAGATGTTATAGTCAATTTTAATTTGTGAGTATTATAACTCTGCGTATTATTTATCTTATTCTTATAATTCACTCTTAAAAAATATCACAATTTGAACAAGGAACCGAGCAAGGAAGGACCAACTACGGACTGCACCAACTTTGTCAGTCTGCGTATAACAACAGAGCAGGTAGTTGAAAAGAGCCAACAAATTCGTGAAACACCAAAAATTTTAACTCCGGGACACAAGATCCTGAACTGCATTGTACAACTATATTAGCTACAGTAGCGAATAGATTTATTTTCTGCAACAGTGATTATAGATTCTATGATAAAGAATATAATATTGTACAACACATAAAAAAATTATCTGCTTGATTATCAGTAGAAAATATTATCTAATATAAATGATACATGATTAGAAATACAAATTATTTTACATACAAACCTGAATTTGTAAATCAGAACATAATCTCATTATTTCAATAAATATTTCATCTCTGTGAATTAATTCACCTCCAGATAATTCGTTTTATCTATGAGTATCAATATATTTTTTTCAGTGTGTCTTCTACATCGATCCGTTTTCCCGGATGTACAGAATTGGATTCGGAATGTTGTCGACTACATTGTATTCGGTGTAAAATTATCTCAGAATTAGAGCGGTGCGATGAATACATCAATTTCAAAAGAGAAGAATAAAATTCGTATGGAACGGACGTATCGCAACAATAATAAAGTTGTCTTCAGCTAAATGTACTTCAATATTTTGAGCATGCTTGTTTCCTAAGCTCAGAAAACCTGAAATATATATTAATTTTGTCTCTTTTTTACAAATGAGATGCCTACAGAAGGGTAGTATTGCTTTGGAATACGGTTTGCGTATCACTCGGAAAGGAGACTAACTTTCTACAGAAGCGAACAACATGAATAAATGTTTTTGAGCTTTCCCTATCAGTATGGATATATTGGATACTATCCCAACTGATGATTCAATCATTTTATCTAGCAGATAACTGCTCAACTTTCTTGTTACGATGATCAGTATCCACTTGTGGTTTTTGATTCCGGGCTAAAAACTGGAAATAAATATTCCAAATATAAAGTCATAAGCCAAAGTATAACTTTTATTTGATAATTTCGAATCTAAATCTTGAACTTTTTGGTTTTTTGGTCCAACAGAGAACGAAATTACTATTTTTGTAGTTTTTTTTGGGAGGTCACTTCTTAGATGAACACCTTATGATAAAAGACACTCTTGGGTAGACATCAGGAAAATGCCTGTGATAAAGGATTCAGAGAGACAAGTGAAACTATGGAGAACATGAAGAGTACACTCACCAAACGTGTTGCCACCTCGAGAAGATCTACGGCAGAAGAAAATATTCAGCACATAGAGTAGCAGTACAGATACAAAGACTAGTAGCGACAAAGACTTCTAAATAATTGAATTGCTTGTGCAAATGCTCCACGAACTCGTAACTAAAGACATCACCACCAGCATGATAATTGAAGGAAATTTGTACAACAAATTGATGGGATGGATAAGAATAAAAAAAAGGAGCAAGAGTGCATCAAAGAGGGACAATAACAAATGAACGTAGCATTCTCACAGAAGAATCGGGCAGATTTGAGCATCGAATCATGAATGCGAAACTATCTTATGTGCAACATTTGTTTGTATAGTTCCCAATTCCGTTTCTGGTTTTGTTGTTGAATCATCATAACAATAACCAATGAATTTTCCGTGATTGAAACGTTCGCAATGATCACAAGTCATTTTGGGTAGTTGGTATTGAGACTTATAACCATCATCATTTGATGACACAAATTTTGATGCTGTTATCTGAGGTTTCTGTATTATTGCCATTAAGCATATCTTTGAATTGTTTTAGAAGTTTCACTAATATGTAGAGCCCTCTTAGTATTGGTATATTATTCCTCCAGTCTTGATTTGACATATTGACTTCACAGTCCAATAGTGTCGGTTTCACATAGAGCAAGAGTTATTTTATTAGTCCCCAATGCTTCTAACGCAGCTGCAATATCATCATATGCATTAGATAAAGTTGATAACAGATAGAAATATAACACCTTGTCAAACGCAGCATCAGCTGCTATCGAATAAGCAATTACTGCATAGAACTTTGCAATAATATAACTTCATCTTGTAGCAATGAACTTAGAAGTTGTTTACGTTTAGTCAATTAGGTAGGTAAACTGCGTTACTCATAAGTGGCGTTCAAGCTTTAAAAAATGTTCATGCTTTTGCATTACCTCTAGCAAACCCAAGAAAAGTATAAGTTGAATATTCCACAATTATTTTTTGCATTTGAATTTCTAAGGCGCCACTTATTATAATACTCCACTAACTACACCTCGCACATATTCACCAAGCAAAAACTTCACTCAACATTTCCACTCTGTATATCATTCACCATCAAACAATTATATATTACGCTCAGAAAGTTATAATTTCATCATTATTATCAAATTTCTAAAAACTTTTATTATTTCGCAAATATACGTGAATCTTCACTCATAACCTGTTGTGATTCAAGGTTTCATAATAAAATGAAACCACTGTGCTTTGACAGTTTCAACCTGCTTCATTATACAAGGAAGGCTTGGTGACGATCAACTGTATCGTCGTCATGTATCGATGTTATTTATGAACAGATCTGTGTTTTTGGCTGTACCAGGAGCGTTGTTTCAAAAAGTGTTCCAAGAAAATTTAAAGTCACTCAATCACTTGAGAGAACGAATTCTGGATACAAATTATTGGGAATACTTTATTTATATGCAGTTTTTGTATAAAATAATTCAGAATATTTATTGCCTCAAAAAAAAAAACATTTCTCTTAGTAAAGCCAAAGACAGAGTTTGTAGTACCAGTCATAGTTACAGATAGAACAGGATCTCACTAAGGTCACAAATAACAAGTGAGACCATTGACCTGTTCGCTATCGCACACCTATTGATCCTTGTAATAAAAGAATTAACATGGTTTAAATGATTGGCATTCAAAAAGCACAAATTTACTCAACTAGACTAGATCAATTTGTTTTTAACAATATGTCATCTACATATGTGTATAATAATCACCATAATCTCATATAAAATATGAATACACAACAAAACTGTAAGAAACCTTGCGATATTCGTCTTCGATCGAATAGAATCTATACGTTGTTAGCGCATGCGATATCATTAGGTGAGCACATCATGTATTTTGGTTTCAAGTCTGCTAACAAACGACACGACTGTTAGCTCCGGCTGTTGGCAAGCAGCTACTACTAACAATAACTACTGATTTCATGCTGTGAACAGGGCTTAATTCATAACTTGGTTAAAATATCAAGTGTTACTTGATTTTTACAATTTATCGAAGCCATCGGATTGCAACGGTTAATACTATTTATGTTTTTTGGCTATTTAATTGATGATGATTCCTCATTGTATTCAGGTAGTATTTGAATCTAATTATGCTATAAGAAAAGAAGAAGAAGTGCTTTACTTTGTGCTACGCGTTTTGAAGCACGATATTCTAATATTTTTTTCCGAGATGCTCAAAATAAAAATTTTCTCATGATGGGTATCTTCCAAAAGTGTTAATGTCAACTATGAATCAGATAAATTTAAGAAGATGCCAACTAAAAGAATCTCTGAATCAATGCGCACGTGTCATCCAGTATATTAGACCGAGAGATAGTGACAGAAAACCTTGAGTAATTTGTTAATAGTATGGCGACTCTTCAGGGATCGAATTGAGGCGCGAATCGAGACGCAGTCGCAGGGTAATTAATTAAACTTGTCGGCATAAAATGACAAGTTTGAACGATTCGTTAGACAAAAATTTTCGTATCTTCTAGGAGTTGTTGAATAATTAACTTAACCTGATGGAATGCTATACTTTTCTGGTGGAACTTACAGACTATTTTATTTCATTCAATTATTTTTGAATGAACATTTACGGAAATCACTATGCCATACCATCTCGTGTTTCCAGATAACCGCCATACCTCCGGACAGAAGCAGTTTTATAAAAGAATGCAGAACGATTTGTTACAATCTGAAATTTCGATAAACAGTCATATATATGATTAGAAATTTGAATCTGATTATGCCATTTTCGTAAGATGGGTCAAATACGTGGAATGTTGATACAGTATAGTAACATTTTATGCGAGGTTCAAATAATTTGTAACAGTATGGAACAGTTTTTTTTTATGGAAGTTTGAGGTGTGAAGAACGTGAATAACAAATATCAAAGTAATGCGTGATGTACAATTTATAGCTGAATGAATTTGCTGAAAATCAGTTCTTCGGATATGGCATCACTTTAGCACTTCACTATCAGTATAGCAAAAATTTTCCGAAGCATATTATTCTATTAACTCTCAAAAAACTCAAATGCTTGTAACAAGCCGTTTCAACATTTTTTCTGGTACATCACAGCGCGAATGTGACTATCACCTATGAGATGCCTTTTTTGGTACACTCATCAAAATAATTTAATGGGTACTATGATCTGTGATAAATAGTTTCACGTATCTTAGAAAACTTGAACAAAATCGTTTTTCAAGTATGGCAACACTTTTACACTTCACCAAAAGTATGGCAAATATATGAATAGTCTCAGTGTGTTATGAACTTTCCACGTTCCAAGTGCCATACTGTGATAAAATAGTATTGCATTACTTAATAAATCTGCTTCTTTGCGGCGGTATGGCGGCTATTTGGAATCGTAGGAACGATATGGCATTGCGATTTTCGTGGAAACTTACTCAAGAATGATAGGTTGAAGAAACAATTGTGTGTAACAAATATTTTCGGAAAAGTGGAAGAATTAACGTGTTCTGATTTAAATGGAAGGATGTAAGCCCTACCAGAAAAATATAGCATTTGGTCGAGTTATTGATCTAATGACTTCCAGGAGAAACATAAATCTTTGTGTAACAAACCGTTTGAGCTTGTAATTTCAAATGACAAGTTTGATCAATTACGCTGCGACTACGTCCCGACGACCAGCGCTACGATTATTATTTTTCTCCCATCAATTATCTGATTCGATTTCTGGAGGCTCACCATATACTACTTACAAATGATTCGGAATTTTCTATAACTGTCCCTTAGTCTATATGATTCAGTAGTTATAAAACACAGAACTCAAATATATCGGAGAAAGCTTGCTGTGCCCAACTCTTGGCTCTGATTATTTTTAACGTCGCACAAACTTGTGTCAAAAGGAAGCAGATATTGCTATAATCATTATATTGGAGCAAGCAAGTAGAGTGCCTAGTTTTAGGGATTGATGGGGTCACAAAAAATCTCTTAGAGCCAGTCTTACATAACTACATCATGTCAAACTAGATATTCTCCAAACCATTTTGAGTAACTTTTTTGTTTGTATTGATTCATTATAACAATGTTTTCAGACGCTGAGCTGGATTTTTTTCAAATCTTCAAGATCTCGGGCTCAGCTTACAATAAAACTTTCAATGTAAATTGCTAGAAAACCAAGTTCCGCTTTACTTTTAATGAATCTGTACAAAGACTATATGAAAAGTGATGACGAATATTTGAGTTAGTAGGTTGTATGGCTGTCTGATTACATTTCACAGTTTCTAATTAAATTTAACCACGTATATTTGTTCGATTGTTTCATACCAAAAACTAATTTAACTTTATCTCATGCGACTACACCACATTTATTTCCAATTATTTGCGCCATATCAAATCAAACAATTATTAAATGCAGATGAGTTCAAATAGCACAAATATTCTCGATAATAACGGAATGACCATGGACTACAACAGTTGAAGTTCAGTTTATAAAAAAAAAATACTCATGCAATTTCCTACACTTGAATGTATCTATGAATAATAATAAGTATAGTATGAGATCATGCTAGATGAATAAGGAAGTGAGCTTCTGTATCTGTGCGACAAGTAGCGGTATTCAGAAACATTTGCCATCATATTTTACATATTCTAGTTTGCAGAATCTGACTTTTTCATTAACCTCAAATCTCAAGCCTGAATTCAAGAGAAATATGAATAAAAGACAAATTGTGAAAGGAGCAATTTTCTTTTGATGCTTGTCCTCTATATTTTGAAGCAAAACAAGTGTAATTTAGATCAAACTGCATATATTTTCAGTAGACAATGCATTTAGCAGATCCTGAAGCCTCAAAAATATAGTCTCCGAATTATTTGATATATACTGTAATTCTCAGATATCTGTCTAAGAATTGCGGTCATATTTTCTTATCATGAGTATAATATTCTCTGAGAAATTCCAAATAAGGGAAAAGATAGAAATTTAATACATCCTAAAGAAGGTGCAGAAAGCAGACCACCAAACATCATTGAGCTATCGAGCTTGAAGTCGCTGTTACGTTGAATGCTATGCATGTCAACCCAGTCTTGCTACTTGTTCATGTTTTTTTACTCCTGAATTAAATAGTTGCTAAGTTCTAGACCTGAAAAAGGACGATCGATATATTGAAACTGCCAGTGTACTGTGTTTTCCAGGAAGACCTGCCATCTAATTCGAAGCTCCAGAAATCATCCAGAAACATTTATCACAATAAATGACGACCATCATGTAGTCTAGATCTTTACTCATATTCGTTTATTAATTGACGGTGACAAATGAATATTCCGATTATTTATTTTGCCATTGCTATCTATCTATGTTTATTGATTGAGAGAAATAACAATCTATGGTAATTTATCGATTGAGTTACAGAATAGACACAAATATTCTCAAAAATATCAATTGATGTAGTGTGGGTTGTCGAATCATAGTAGCTAGAATTTGAGGAATCTTTTTCTGCTTCTTTTGTCATCCGCAATGCAGCAGTTTGTATTTTGAATAATAATTTTGTGGCTGAAGTCATGATCGCCAATAAAGTTAACACGAACCACAATAATCATTTTTACTCACTCGACCTATAAGAAAAGTATTCTAGTCGTGATTTATTGACAGTTCGAGATTTTGATGGATTTTCATGTTTTAGACCTCACTGAACTCAAAAAACATAACATTGAGAAAAGTCGGTCGAGCTGTCCCTCGGTCTGTCGGCCTGTCTGTCTGAAAGCACAATAAGTTGAGAGTGCATACAAATTTTTGACTGAAATTTCACATTTGGGTTTTCTTTTGGAAAGTTGGGTTTAAGCTCGTAAATAAGCTTATTATAGCCAGTGGTACCAAAGCTTTATTGATGAAACTTTTTAGACCCTATCGTCTATTTTATAAACGGTAGTATATCTCATTCAACCAAAAATAACTGAGATTGATCCTTGAATAACTTAGCACAACATCAACTTCCAGCATTTTTCAAAATTATCAGCGAACCACTTATAATTTGTTATTATTAGAATCTAGATTATTATGAAATTCAATATATTTTTTTGAAGCAGCGGAATAATCGGAAGTATATTGTAAAATATGAATCACTGTTACTCATATTTGGACATCAGCGGAAAACATTCGTCAATCGTTTTTTTGAAATAGGTAATTTGGTTTTATCGTGCTTGGTATCAAATTAAAATTCCTGCGAGAATTATTCTATTAGAAGAGTTGAAGAGGATTCTTGAAAGATTGTCAATTTTTTCTTACAAATAATTTGAATGATCTCTTGTTTGGTATCAATTCAAAGCTTAAGGGAGGAATAAACCCAGTAGAAATATGAGATGGATGACATCAGTGGAATCCGCGTTACCATCTTCAGAATTATACTTCCGGCGATCAGATGTAAAGACTGTAAGTTTAAATGAATTAAATACTACCAAAATCTAGAAAAAGACTCTTCATTTTCAAAAATACTCTGTGTATGGACTTATATTCAACCGCTATCTGTCACTTCGATAATAACAGCTGTCACCTCGATAATGACAGCTGTCAGTTTAAAGATGACAGCTGTCACTTGGATATTTGCAGTTAATTGATGCGACACGCTAAATTTATGAAACAGCGATAAAACTGGCCATGAAATTAATAGTTGAGGAGGTAATGTTGTGACCAAAGCAGATTTTCATAATTGAAATAACGTTTGTCATTAAAAAAATATTTTTTAATGATTAACTCCTTGTCACTTTACTTGAATCAAAATTCAGTGGTTCAGAAGACGCGTTATTTTTTTTATCAAATGCAATCACTTTCAAAGGATACAAGTTACCCAGGAAGATAGCTGGAAGCATACGAACTGGGCTTGTATCTCTGATAGCTGTAATTCGTACCTACAAATTGGGTACGACAACCTTCAGTGCACAGCTATAAATTATAATGAATGGGATCAAGCTCGATATGGAATCCGGCGTAACTTGAGACAGTGGTTCTGTTTTCAACCGGCGGTGCTTTGCACCAAATCAAACTGGCGGGATTTGCCTGCTCTATTCAAGCTCGAAGTGTAATCTTGCGTAACTTGTAACGGTGGTATTGTTTTTAAACGGCAATGCTTCGCTTCAAAGCAAATATTGTGTAAATTTGAAACGAGACCATCGTAGTATTCTAAAGGATTCGCGCCCAGTTTACATTGCTGGATTATAGTTCTTATCTTGACCATTGGGATTTTGAGTCTCGTGCTCAGTTTATTTGCTCTGAGATAGCTAGGTATATAATAATTCTTTTCATTAATGTCTTCAGGAATGCGATGCACATTCAAGTCAAGTTTGATTCAATTAATCAAATTTTCATCTGACTCTGCAACCGCATCGGGAATTGAACTCCCATTTATTGCGAAAATATATGGCATTTTGAAATTCTATGAACTTTTTTGAGTGTTTTGATCGCGTTATAGTGCAGTCACCTTGAGGGTTTTACCTCGGAATGAAAAATAGACATTTAGTTCAATCAATCGGGTAACGTAAAGAGCACCACAGTAATAATAGTATATTAGGATATTAGTTTCATAAGACATGATTTCAGGGCACGCGTTCTTGTTGGAGTACGAGTGGCTTGCGGCAAGCTTTCTAATGAACAAGTGATCTAAAATGTCTTGTGGAACGTGTATCTTATACAATTTTTCCTATTTGGGTTCATTCATGTCGAAAACTGGTCGATTTTCTATTTCGAAACCATTGATAAAGAGTATTTAATTTCTCATTTGACTCTTTTGGTGACACTGAGATTTGTTGGATAAGTAATTTGTGTGAATCAAGAATACTTAACAATTTGAGAACTTTCTTCAAAATATATTGAATTTTGATATATCAAAATGCCAGTGAGGGTATCTAGCAATGTAGCTACCTGTCTTAAAAAAGTACACTCAATGATAACCAAATAGAAAAACTCGTTTTCATACAAACGCTATCAAAAGTACGACTTTTAATGATTGCTTAGCGTATTAAAAAAAATCTGACGTGAACATCACGTGACTTACTTACTTGTACATCATTGGATATATATATATATATATATATATATATATATATATATATATATATATATATATATATATATATATATATATATATATGTATATATAATACGATGTGATTTTGAGTTTGATCATTTATATCATTGGATATATATAATCAAACACAACATCCCATCGTTCCACAGGTAATCGTTTTGGATTTACCAAAGAGATTCTAAGAATCTGTCAAGTAAAATGCGCTTACAGCCAAGTCGGTTACTGTGGAAACAGTTGCCCATCATTCTTTTACTACAACATTCCTAAATACTGATTTCCAAAATTCTACGATTATTAACAGATCTGAATTAATGCTCAAAATTAAAAAATAAATTCCTACTGAAGTGCACTGCCGGTTCAGTCTATTGTTATGAAAATAGAAGGCAATCATTCAAATGCTACAGCAGACTGAAATACCAAATTTCAATATTCTACACCTGATCGTTTCGAATTTATGCGAAAAATGCCAAAAGACTGTCATGTAAAGTGCATTTCCGGATCGGTGGATCTCAATAAAAATATGATATGGGCATCTAGACGGTAAAGTCGTCCTGAATACTGGATTCTAACAATCTACGTTTGATCGTTTTGGATTTATGCGGAAAATTCAAAAAATGATTCGAATAAAGTGCTTTTCCGGCTTAGTCGATAGCAATCATAATGCAAGGTGTACAACTAGACATTATAAAAGTGCCTAATACAAAATTTAGATATTCTACGACTGATTGTTTAGAGTTTATGGGGAAAATTCAAGAAGTCTGTCATAAAAAGTGCACTTCCGGCTCAGCCGATTGTTACAAAAATAGAATATGACCGTTAAGATGCTACAGCAATTCCAAGTGCTAAATTTCAGTATCCTATGGCTGATCAATCTGAATTTATGCGGAAAATTTAAAAAAAGTTTCAAGTAAAGTGCACTTCTGGCTCAGCCGATCGCAATCATAATGCAAGTTGTACAAAAAGATGTTATCGATATTCTTTATACGAGATTCCAATATGCTATTGCGGATCATTCTAAATTATGCAAAAAATTCAAAAAAAGTTTCATTTAAAGTGCACTTCTGGCTTGGCTGATTCATACAAAAATAACAGATTACTATTCTGATACAAAACCAAGTTCAAATACTGAATTTCAACAGCCTACGGTTGATCAGTCTGGTTTTATCAGAAAACTTCGAAAAAAGTTTCAAGTAAAGTGCACCTCCGGTACAGACGATTGAAACCATAAAGCTAGGTGCACAACTAGACCCTACACCAGTTTCAAATATCAAATTTTAATATCATACGTTCAACCAGTTCTGAGATATGCGAGCTACGCACTTTGTACAAGTAAGTGAGAAGAATTATTGAGATTGTTATTACTTTTAACACGTTATTATTAGCGACGTGTTAAAAGTGATGCACTTCTAACACTTATATATGTATAATATTTGCTTATATCTTGATTTTTCTTTATTTTCAACATATAAAGTGAATCGACCATAACGTTGACGATTTTCACAACTTGGACTTCTTAAAGTACGCTTATAAAATAGTCCCATAGGCTGGTACCACGAGCTCTGTTTTTGGCGCTACTAAGAGCGTTGTGTCAAGATGTGTTTTAAAGCAATTAGAATTTTCCCAAATACTTTAGAAAATAATCTTCAGATACAAATTACGGAAAACACATATGTCTACAAAATGTATTTGAGTATTTTCCTTTAAAATAGCTTGAAATATTTATATTGCCTTAGAACTCTTCTTAAAATAACACTGCTAGAATAGCCAAAAACAGAGCTTGTGGTACCAGCCATAATATTTACTGGAAACATTTTCATCTTCGCACCCTTTTAAAAAATGTCCGTTAGCGATTTCGTACAGTTGCCTCAACTTCGAAGGTAATAGAATATGAACAGCTCTAGTAGCTGCTTCCTCAATTTCAGCTGGAATTAATTTATTTTCTTGACTATTCATTTCATTCAAAGTATATGTCAAACTGTGTAAATAATAACAAAACATAGGTTGCTATCACGGAGTACCTGATTGCTATATAAATGACAGTTCATCTAATATGTCATATTTGTATGAATTTCTACTAATTTTGCATTATTATTGCTATCAATAGTGAATTTGAAGCCTTGAAATCCGGTTGAAAAATTGTTTAAACACAATTTTATCATACATATATGGACGTCTCGAGAGTCAAACACCCTCATCATCAGCAGGTAATAAATAAATGTTGTCACATGGCAAATATCTAACATTGATACATAATTGCTTATTGTGCATAAATGTTGTCACATGGAGATAATCTTATATTAAAACAGAAGCAATATAATTGTTAAAAATCGAAAAAATTTGAATGTGGCTGACGAGATAAAACTCCTACACATGTTGCAAGCCAGTGGTGAAACGAGCAACTGTAAATAATGGAGGAAAAAACATTTCAAAACACATTGTTTCATAAATATGTTTCATTTGGAGGAAAGTTCGGTATATATTATAAGAAACACAACATTTCAACAGCAATATGCTGTCTTTTTCAAGTGAATGATTCACGTGTTAAGAGTTATTTCAGTTTGTTCCAAACTTCCCTTGTCACAAAATGAAGTGACACTTATATCATAAATAACTATAATATAACTTTTCTTCACTAATTTATACTTCAACGAGATGTACATTCCGATTACTAATTGGTGATCGTCAGTCTTGAATATATAAAATCTCGAGGCTGGGACTATTTGTACAAAAATATTCACAATCATTAATTAAGTGTCTGACTAACAAGATAACAAAGTTACACATTTAATTAAGTGAAGAAAAGTTCCAAACATTAGTGAATAAACAGACAAAAAGTCGATATTTCATATTTAGTTGTGACAATAATAGACCAGGAGCCAGAAACAGATTCAGGCCGGTCATTTCCTCCCAGCTGATAACTTGTGAAATGCTTCTGAGAGACGTTTCATACAGCATGGTGACCAGGGTTGCCACTTTTTTTGCGCAAATAAAGTACATTGGTTATTTTGGATAGAAAAAAAAGTACATTGTGTCAAAATAAAGTACGATTTATTTTATTCTATTATTTTGCCTCAAAACCTATTAGCAACTTTTAACGAATAAATTATCACTGCAACTTTACAGTCTATATTCAAGTTACAATAGATAAATAATCAATTTTGTTTTTGCATTTCAAAATGAACATAAAAATGGGGCGACCACCAGAGGATATATTGTATATTCGTCAATTATCAAACTAATTCGGCAACAATCGATTACGCCATCGATTCCAGTAATTATGTCGTTCTGTTTTACGCAAAAACTCTTACAACCAATCTTTTCTTTTATATTATTTGTGAAATGAATCCCAGAGAAATCAAATCATGCGAAACAAAGTATTTTATTGTTCTCATAAAGTATAGAGTACAATTTCCCCAAATTATGTAAAATACTCCATAATAAAGAACAGGTGGCAATCCTAATGGTGGCCGTCAGCTGCGGAGCCATTGGTGGGTTAACTGATTGTAGCCTCCCAAGCAAGTGAAGAAAATTATATTTTAAAAAAAATTTCTTCTTTTTGAATTGAAAACTCATCAAATGATAGATGATGATAAACTTTCATCAAAAAAAAAAAATGTCAGCTGGCTGTGAATTAGTGGTTTATTCGTCAGCTGGTCACAAAAACTTAATAGAGCAAGATCCCAGGCCCGCCAGACCTTACTTATTTTCTGAGAAACAAAATGTGTGGAATAGAGTAGTGTTAGTATGTACTTTGATTATACGCATACTAGCTAGTTTGTGGCGACGGCCAATTTACAGATACGAGGAGCTAGCGGTACATTAAGACATTACTCACTTTTCTTAAGGTCTTGAGTGTTGATTTTGAGGTATGTTTCAGAGAATATTATTAAAAATTGATAATCAACAGTGCTAGACACTTTCCATCGGTGGTAATTTCTGCAAGACTCTCCAAAGCTCACAAAGAAAAACGTGATCTTGCTTATAGTTTGAGTGCTAATTTTTATATATGACACTCAGGGTACAATTCCAATACTTTTTGTTAACAGCTAGATTAATCGTAGGGCTAAACATCCCTCAGACATATCTAAAATATCGCTGTGAGTAAAAGCGCGAGGTCACTACTTGTAAGCTTGATAGTAAGTGAAGTATCTATGGGCATCCAACTCTTCCTTGGTCTTGCTATTCATAAAAAGTCTTGAAATTGCTCACTGAGTATTATATATAAAAATTAGGACTCAGGCTATCAGTAGGATAAAGATATTTTTCTGCGAGCTTTGAAGCGTTTAGCAGGAATAACTGCCGATGAGAAGTGTCTGGCAGTGTTGATTATCAATTTTCAACAATATTCTCTAGAACATACATAAAAATCAGCACTCAGACTTCAAGAAAAGTGAGTATTGTCTTGATGTACCTATAACACCTCGTATCTATAAATTGGCCGTCGGCACAAACTAGTAAATATGTGTATGATCAAAGTACTGACTAACACTATTCTAATCCACAAATTTTGTTTCTCAGAAAATAAGTAAGGTCTGGCGGGTCTGGGATCTTGGACTATAAAGAGAAAATTTTAAAAATTGGAGTGATTCTCTCTTACTCAAATTTTTGTAGGATAATTGTTTAAGTGATATTTTGACTAAATAAGAACGTCATTTTGTTTTATTTACCTATGAAGTACAAGAGGTTAGTTCCTGGATCGAATATGTTTGTAGAATAAATTTAACATAGGATAAAATTTGATGAAGATACTCGTTTGGCAAGTATTTATCAAAACATCGATAATGCAAGAGGCACGTATTATTGTAGAATTGTATATCGAAATTCACCTCTCTCACTTTTCTATTGTTTTGATGGAGATACTTGTTTGACAAGTATTTATCAGAATATTGATAATGCAACCACATATAATTGTAGAATTGAATATACAAATTTACTACTCTTGCTTTCTCATTGATAATAACAGATCATAGATCACTTTATAAGAAACAGATTTCTTTTGTTCCAAATACTGCACATCAAGTTGTACATCATTACCAAAAAGTCAACATACATGGTTGATTTTTGTCCGTCTGATGTCGTTTGTGCCGGTAATCCATCTCCAATTTTGCTCAATTATACTCTCGAAATCTATATTGGAATGTTGGACAGTCCACTATCTCTTTAACTACTAAATTAACAATACACGAACATGTCTTGCTTATTTGTCTCCAATCTTTCTGTATCAGATTGACTTAACTTTGTTCGAATCTTGCACATTTCAAACAAAAGAAATATTCTCCATCAGTTCACAGTTTCATTTGAGAATAAAAAAAAAGTTCATATTGTTCCATTATCTTTCGTTTTCTACCTATCAAAGGAATTGATTTTTGTACTTCCAATTATTCTCTGCACAATTGTGATTTTCTTTCATAACAGAATGAAAGAACATCCATTGGGGTATATGAAACTATCTATTGGCTTCTTATAAACTCTAACTTACGCGATTCTCTGAAAAATGTGATACATCTCCAATGCGTCTTTGGGCTTCAAGCCTTAAAAGATTATACAAGGCTCAATTCATGAGATGTAACATGAATTCATTCATTTGAAGGGTCTGAATTGATAAACGTTCTCCAAGAACTCTTTGAGTTGAGGTTCTTTCAAGAAACGTTTGGCTGGCAATTCAATATGAAATTTACATTTTGTAGCCATTTTAACGTGAAGTTAGAGTGAATTTCAAATCATTCTAATGAAGGAAGCTCTAGAAACAATTCTTTTTCTACATTTGGGTTACCTCAAGAGTGAAAAGTTGACGTTGGAAAGATATGTTGAGGGCGCTAAAGCTCCAAGGATGCTCAGACACGTGCATGAATTTGGATTTCAAATTCAAGGTTAATATGCTCGGAGACTATTTTATTTATTCATTGTACAAGTGTACATGGTATGATATATTTGGATAATTTCACACTCTGAGAGACAGTACCATTTCTTTTATATGTCATCGGATACGATGAGAGGAATTTGACCAAATGAGAATGGATAAAGGCATACAGAGAATATCTTGTTTCACCAAATCTTGATGCTTCTGTCAGAGAAAAAGTAGGTTACTTTAGATACGTGATATCGTCAATTTCTGTAGATCACAAATCATGATATTCACACAAAAGGTTTGTATTTCGTCAATGCTAAGAATGAGTAAGAATTATACCTGTTGTCTTGGAACAGAATTGATGCCTTTAAGATAAGAAGTGAGTAGCTTACGCCTCTTGATGAGGTGAGGGGAAATAATAAGAGGTGCTAAAGTGTAATGAAATGAATAGAATAGTAGAATTAGTTCAAAAGTCAATAATGCCAAATTCTATGCGGAATTACCTCGAAACAAACTTAGTTTGGAGGATTCTCTCTTACAGCGTGAATTGTGTTGAGGGATGGAGAGGAAATAATTAAGGACGCATGGTTGATAAATAAAAAGAAGTGAATTAGGAAGTTGTATCGAATACTAGAGAAGGGTTGTCTCTTAGGAGATACCTAAGGGGCTGGATATTTATCCTGCTTTGCCCACTCCAAGGGTTCATTATGCCTGGTATTACAGATAAATGGGATCATGCTTTGAGATCTATTCTGGAAGCATCAACTGAAATTACAACAAGAACAATCAAACGGCTTGTTTGAACTGAAATGATTCTCAGAATAAATTGAACACGTCTTACATTTTGAACTAGTCATATTTTGATACGGTGCCTTTGGAATCGGGACTATTTTCTTTTACTGTTCATTTACTCAATACATGCATTTTTTTTCCAAAATTTCATTATCTCTTATGTATCAGTTGACATTTGTCACATTTTTTGATATAGCTGATTCCAACCCGATCAGAATTTCTTAAGGTGAGATTTTCTTCCGCTTTCTTCTCTTTGACGCAACGTTGAGTGCTGCATCAATAAGCATTTTTAATAGCGGTTGTCTTTCGATTTATGGTGCTTCTGAAGTTTATGAATAATTTCTTCTAAGATTTTTGCTTATTATTGCTTTTCACTTTCTACTTCGAATAATTTCCATTGGTGGTTAGTTTCCATACACTAAATGTATTATCAGTAAATAATGATATTCGCTAGCTTCTGATACATTTCAATATTTTACGTAGCATTTTTTTCACCTTTAATATCTATTTCAATCATAAGCTTGCGGATAGGACATCTTGCGGTGTTTCAAAAAGATCTTGTTCTATGTCTTCCAGTCACAGAAGAATTCATCCAGATGGAATACAATATTCCGGTTATTGTTTCGAACAATTTTGGCTCTATTTCTTTCTTATTGCTGCACTACGATATAGAAGATGGCTACCACGGTGGATCATCAGTGTTTTGTGTGCAAAGAAAAGTTTATTATTGATGACGATTTAATCGTAACATGTTTTGGTAAATGTGGTAATCAATTCCATACTCGATAAGTGGCAGTTCAAAAAAGTGATCACAACAGTATATCAAGAAGTCAGCGATTAAAATTTGTTTGCGATTTTTGTGATAATTGCAGTGAAGCTAATGTTGGTGTTATTTCAGAGAAATATTTGGAAATATATGAGAATCAAGATAAAACTATTTCTGCTCTAAATGAAGAAATAGGGCTCTTGAAATCAAGTCTTAATAATATCAATAGCAATTTATCAGCTATAAATTCATCTTCATCTATCAAGGCTACCTTAATTAAAAACGGCAAAGTACACAAACAAACAATCTTGGCGATTAATAATGAAATTGTTTTCAATGAAGATCTTATAGATGTCGATAGAGGTACAAAAAGCGTTGTAAACAATCCAAACGTGTCAAAATTAAAAAACACGTATGCAAATAGATCAAGGAAGAACTCTCAGTCTATGATTGATGTCAACCAGAAAAAAGAGATTGATGCAATTATATCTCATGATACAATTATTAATAATAACTCTTGGGCATCTCCAAAAAGTGATGAAGAAATTGAAGGATTTACAACAGAAGGAAACAAAGTCAACAAAGAAATCAACTTATCATTGAATGTTGAGAAAACTATGGTTAGTTACCTCACTTAAACCTGAATACGATACTTACGCATCATTTAAATTAAGTTTTCCGAAACAAGTTGTGGAGACCGTTTTGAGTCCTGAAAATTGGCCAGAGGGTGTTATTCTCAACAAGTTTTTTGTCAATAAATCTGTGAATATGAACAAACTGAGAGATAATAATTTCTTAGACAAGAATCATATCAACCATTATGCAAAATAGATCTCAATACAATAATTTATTATCAAAACGTAAATGGTTTGAGAACTAAAACAAAGAATCTCTACAACGCTGTCTTAAACGAAAACAATCCGGTATTAATCTTAGCTGGAACGTGGTTACATGATGGTTTATCTGAATCAGAACTCTTAGATGAACGTTACATTGTTTTTAGGAACGATAGAAAATGTGATAATGTGACTCGTGCGGAGGTGTGCTGATTGGCGTAGAAAGAAGCATCAAATTCAAAAAAATAAACGTCAACAACGATGAATGAGAAGAAATTTGGATCAATGCCTGTATCAACAACAAAAACTATGTAATATGTGCTGTGTATATTCCGCGAAAAAGTGCCGCTAATGCTTATATATGTCATTACTATGAAATTATGTCATTAATGGTAGGGTATCCTGAATTTGAATTTCTTCTAGTCGGTGATTATGATTTACCTGGAATAATTTGGCAAACAGATGATGATGATGAATTTTCATCCAAATTAAAATACCATTCTTCAAGTATAAATGAGCAACAATTCTGTGATAATTTAGCCTCTTTCAATTTGATGCTGTTCAGCAATATTCGTCAAGAAAACAATGTCAGCTTAGACATAATATTTGATACTTTTGCTGATATCACTGAGATAAAATCTGATTGCGATTTAGTCAAGCCTGACAAACATCATCCTACTCTAAATATTGTTTTACCCAGAGCTGAGACTCATGATAAATCAAAACTATGAATTTGATTTCAAATCTTTACCAACTGATGTGTTAGTATATAACTTTTGTCAAATAAATTGGAACGAAGTTCATGCGGCTTCAAGTGTTAACGATGCCGTAAATAATTTTTATAATTTACTGTATAATTCTATTGTGAACTTTGTGCCTACAAAAAAAGTTTTCAATATTGTTATTAATAATTTTCCACACTGGTATACTTCTAGTACAAAATCATTACTATTCAAAAACAAGTAAGTAAAAAGATAGCGCACAAAAATTACAAAATGTCAGGTAAAATAGATTATTACAAAATTTTTGCTGAATTGCGCAGAAGTCTGAAAGAATCAATGGAACAAGATCATGATACTTACTGAGGAGTCCAACATTATGATAAAAAAAAATAATTTTTGGAAATTTGTGCACTCAAAAAAGAATGATTCTCACATTCCAAATAATATGTTTCATGATAATATCTCTGTTTCAGAGGGCAATTAGATCGCTGATCTCTTTGCCAATTTTTTTCTCAGTCAGCTCATACAAATGCTACGTATTCAAGTTCTCACACAGATTTCACCAATGCTGATAGTGATGACCTGCCAACTTCTAATTTAATCAATACGGTACTGATCAAAACTGAAGATGTTAAATTGAAACTATTGATTCTGGATGTTTTTGAAGGAGCTGGTTCTGAAGAATTATCTATTCTATCTGCTGTATCCAAAGTATTAGAGTGTCTAATCTGATATAATGTGACGTGCGAGAGTGGAGGAAGCTCGTAAAGACGACGTAGTATGGGGAGGAGCCTTTCGTCCTCGCTTACGCCACGCCGCGTCGCAGCACATCACCCCTCTCAATGGAAGCCTCTAGTAATATTCTAGAAATGGAAAAAGTCGAGAAATAGAAACATTCGAGAAATCGATATTTCTCTATATAAGGCCAAGCAAAAGACGTGTGGAGTACTAAAAGAGTGGTACTGGTAAAATGGAACTAGAACAGTAAATATCGAACAGTGGAGTTGACAATAAATAGTGGAATATAAATATTTGCGAGTTTGTTTAAGTTATAATCAAGTGACAAATAAATAAATTTAGTGTTATTAGTGACATAAGAAGAATGAAACTTTCATTTCAATTCAGATTATTAAATAGTGACTCTTATACAATCACAAACTATATTTCTTCAAGCAATAAACATCACAGTGGTGTCAGAAGTGGAATTGTTATGGACAATTTAGTATTTTGTTAATTGCTGCTTTGCAAAATTGGAAAATGCCGTCCAAGAAGTTGTTGAATGATTTGTTGGTCGCAGAGTTGGAATATCAATTGGAAGAGCGGTATTTGGAAACCAGTGGCCGCAAACGAACTTTAGTAGAACGACTGCGAGACGCTTTGACTGAAGACGGTTAGGATCCTGATACATATTTGTTTGAGGTTCAACTTTGTTCAACCGATCTGGCTATAAATTTAGAACCAAATTAGAAGAAAATTCTACAAGTTTGAAAGAAGATTTAGGATCAAAATTATAAGAAAATTGTACAAATTTAGAATCAAAATTATAAGAAAATTGTACAAATTTAGAATCAAAATTAGAAGAAAATTCTACATTATAAGAAGCAAAATTAGAAGGAAAACTTCTAGAGAGCTCTGAAATTGTAAATGAAAAATTAGGAAAATTACAAGAAAATTCTAGAAGCTTGAGAGAAGAACTGCATGGAAAGATGGAGGAAAATACAAAGAAAATTGAACAGCAACTGGAAAAATTTAAAGAAAATTCAAAGGTATGGGAGGAAGAATTTGAAGATAATTGTAAAATGTTAAAAGAAGAACTGGATGCAAAATTGAATGAAAAAATGAAGATCTTTGAAGAAAAATTTAAATTTGGTGTTTCATCTCCGGAAAAAGCTTTAAAAGCTGAGATTATTGAATTATCCGCACCAAATCTTGACTCAACTACAAAAATGCGTGTCAAACCTCCAACCTCTAATGGTCAAACATCTTGAATTAATTACCATAGACAATTTGAAGCCGCTGCTAAGGCTAATAGCTGGAATGATATTGAGAAAGTTTCAGCGCTTACAGTTGCTTTCCGAGGAGATGCGGTAAACATTTTACAGGCTATTCCACCGGAAGAAGACAACAATTATGAAAAATTGGTCAAGCGACTGGAGCTGCGATACGGCCATGCACACTTAGAGAAAATGTATAACATGCAGCTCAAGAACCGATACCAACGTCCCAGCGAGAGTCTACAGAAGTTCGAAGCCGATGTGGCACGCCTAGTTCGACTTGCATATCTAACTGGCCCAGATGATTTCTTGGAAAGCTGGGCTGTGAGGATATTTGTGGATAGCATCAGAGACCACGAAACGCAACAAGCCCTGCGTTTGGCACGGCCGAAGAAGCTGGTGGAAGCATTGGCTCATGCACTGGAATACGAAGCGGCAAAGCAGGCGTCTAGAAGCAGTGCCCGAGTGCGAGAGATTAATTGTGACTCCGATGCCACGGAAGGCTTAGAAGCTCAGGTTCAGCGGTTGGTCCAGGAAGCAGTGAAAGATCTCAAGAGCTCCAGACAACTGCGGTGCTGGAACTGTGGAGAACTAGATCAACCAAAAAGCCGATGCAAGAAACCTTTGAAGATGCTACCCAAAGATAACTCCAGACATGAAAAAGAACGCCTCGCAAGAATAAAAACCACCAAACAAGACACAAAGATGAAACCTAACTGCGATAAGCTTTCGAAGGAGTTAACTACCCTATTACTATCCAAGGGTCAACAATTGAACAATCGGCAACGCGCACAAGCAGAAGATCTGATACGCCGATTCCAAGAGGTGTTTGAAACCAGTGAGAAGCGAAAAGAAAGAACAAATATTGTCTATCACAAAATTAACACCGGCGATGCACGACCAATTCGACAAGCACCACGACGATTCTCGATTGCAGAGAAAGAAGACGCTGAAGCCATCATTCAAGATATAAAGCAAGACGGCATCATTGAACCCTCAAACAGTCCATGGGCCTCGCCGGTGGTACTTGTGAAGAAGAAAGACGGGTCCACCTGATTTTGTGTTGACTATCGCCAGCTAAATAACGTTACCAAGAAGGACAGTTATCCTCTGCCTGGATTGATGACACCTTAGATACCCTGTTCGTTTCAAAGATCTTCTCGACCCTAGATCTCAAGAGTGGATACTGGCAAGTAGCGATGGATAGGAAAGACCGAGAAAAAACTGCATTTAGCATCGGCAGTGGATTGTGGCAATTTACAGTTATGCCATTTGGTCTGTGTAATGCTCCTGCTACCTTCAAGCAACTTATGGAGACCGTACTCGGAGGACTATCGGGAAAAACTTGCTTGGTATACCTGGACGATATAATTGTGATGGGAAAATCATTTGAAGACCATTTGAAGAATCTGGAGCAGGTATTCGCTTTCGAGCGACTGAAACTACTCCTAGTCCAAGCACCAATCCTGAGTTACCCGAAGACGGAAGAACGTTTTGTTCTGGACACAGATTCCAGCGACATCGGTATTGGGAGCGTCCTGTCCCAATTGCAGGAGGGTCAAGAAAGAGTAATCGGATACGTAAGTAAGGTTTGGTCAAAGCCAGAAAGAAACTACTGTGTAACAAGATGGGCACTGCTGGCAGTAGTGAAGTCCATCGAGCATTTCTACAAATATTTGTATGATAGGAATTTCCTGTTGAGAACGGACTACGCTGCTCTGAGATGGCTACTACAGTTCAAGAATCCTGAGGGTCAGGTCGCTCGATGGATCGAAAGACTTCAAGAATACGACTTCAACATAGAACATCGAGCCGGTACAGCACATAAGAATGCTGATGCTTTATCAAGACGACCATATCCAAAAGATTGTCATCATTGCTCTAAGGTTGAAGCGAAGGCGTTCAAGACAACTATCATTGACGATGCTTGGCAACCACAAGAGATAGGAAAGGACATAGATGGCGACTCAGAGTTGCAAATTATCCAAGAATGGGAGAATAAAGGAACAAGACCGACATGGCAAGAGGTGGCACCCCACTCCTTGACGGCCAAATCATTCTTGGCGCAACGGGATTTCATAATCCTGGATAAAGGCGTCTTGAAGCGTGTCCTGAAAGATCCGGATGAAACCAAGGGTAGAGAACAGCTGATCGTTCCTAGAGGTCGGGTTCCGGAGGTCTTGAGACATCTCCATGATGGAGTAAATGGAGGACACCTTGGGGTAACGAAGACTCTGCAGAGAGTTTGTGAGTGGTTTTATTGGCTGAACTGCAAAGAAGACGTCAGGGAATCATGCAGGAAATGCACTACGTGCGCTTCAAGCAACGGACTGCACAAACTACCAAGAGCTCCGATGCGACAATATAATGTCAGTAGTCCATTCGAGAGGATAGCCATCGACGTAGCAGGGCCATTTCCCGAATCAGACGTCGGAAATAGGTATTTGGTTGTCGTCATGAACTATTTTAGTAAATGGGCGGAAGCGTATGTCCTTCCTAATCAAGAGGCCGCTACTATTGCAGACGTCCTAGTGAAGAACTGGATCTGTCGTTTTGGCGTACCCTTGGAGCTTCATTCTGCCCAGGGAAGAAACTTTGAATCCACACTGTTCCAAGGGATATGCGAAGTATTAAATATTCGTAAAACCAGAACGACTGCATCACATCCGCAGTCTGATGGAATGGTGGAACGGATGAATAAGACCATCAACAGACACCTAGCCAAAGTTGTCTCTAGTCACCAGAGAGACTGGGACAATTATCTCCATCTGTTCCTTTTGGCCTACCGCTTATCCGTACACGAAACAACCAGACAGACCCCAGCAAGAATTATTTTTGGACGGAAACTTCGGCTACCATGCGACCTAAAGTTCGGCTGCAAACCTGGAGAAGATCTGGCTGGTGAAGATTGTGTCATTAATTTAAGGCGTCAGATGGACGATATCCACTCCCGAGTCCGTATAAACATCCAGAAAGCCAGCGACTGGATGAAAGAGACCTATGACGTCAAGGCACAAGACGAGGGTTTTCAACCAGGAGATTCTGTGTGGCTTTATAACCCAGGGCGGCGACGTGGCCTGTCTCCAAAATTACAGACATCTTGGGAAGGGCCTTACGAAGTCATGAAAATTAACGACATAATCTATGAAATCAGACGCAATCCCAAGAGCAAATCAAGAGTGGTGCACTTCAATCGACTAGCACCATTTGCAGGAGACAAAAATAAAGATCCAAATGACGCACGTGCTCGAAAGATCCATGCGCAGGATGATTCATTTAAGGAGTCCATGAAGACTTTTTCAAGTGGACGTCGGGCTCGATTCGGAATAACTACCAAAGTGCAGCGGAATCTATTCAGAGTCCAGGCCGACTACTCTTTGGCCCATTGTGTATCAGGAGATTTGAAGATGTTCCGAGGATAGCAGCAGTTTTTAAGAAGAAGTTTGGCAGGCCAGAACACCAGAAGCCTACAGTAGGGAAGACCATCTGTCTGAGGGACAATACGACAATCAAGGAACGCTATATTTACCACATGGTAACGAAAGATAAATTTGATCACACACCAACCTACCGTTCCATGTGGGAAACGCTGCAAGACATGCGAGGCCAATTATTGCAGAACGACATCCTGAAACTGGCAATACCAAAATTGGGCTGCGGTCTGGATGGATAAGATTAGAAGATTGTTCGAAATATGATAGAGGTAATATTCCAAAACAGCGGAATTCGAATATTGGTCTGCTGTTTCCACTCAGCAGGCCTGATCGGACCGAAAACTATCGACTACTACTTCTACCAAACTACTGGTTGCACCCAGGGCGGCGAGTGTCGATTCCGGCATAGACATGAAGGTGTGTTTCAGGACGAAAAACTTTTAAAAAGAGGGCAGTGTGACGTGCGAGAGTGGGAGAAGCTCGTAAAGACGACGTTGTATGGGAAGGGGCCTTGCGTCCTCGCTTACGCCGCGCCCGTCGCAGCACATCACCCCTCCCAATGGAAACCTCTAGTAATATTCTAGAAATGGAAAAAGTCGAGAGATAGAAACATTCGAGAAATCGATATTTCTCTATATAAGGCCAAGCAAAAAACATGTGGAGTACAGTAGTAATAAGAGTAGTATTGGTAAAATGGGACTAGAACAGTAAAAATCGAACAGTGAAGTTAACAGTGTATACAGATTGTGAAATATAGATATTTACGAGTTTGTTTAAGTTAGAATTAAGTGACAAATAAATAAATATAGTGTTATTAGTGACATAAGAAGAATAAAACTTTTATTTCAATTGAGATTATTGAATAGTGACTTCTATTTAATCACAAACTATATTTCTTCAAGCAATAAACATTACAATAATAAAAATGGAACGCTGTTCGTTAGTCTCGCTAAAACACAAGAATGGCTTGAACGATTTGAATAATTTCTTCCTTATTCTGTTCGCTCTAATACAGTGGTGGTTCGAATGAAAAATGATCAACATACATCAAGTAGTGCACGAGCCGTATTTGTTCGTTCGCGCACCGTTCACCTAATTGGGTTAAAACATTCTATAATTGTTGGAGGCAATATCGTGAAAGTTTTATCAAAGTACCATCAACGTACAATAAGTGGCGCACGAGTCGTATTTGTTCGTTCGTGTATCGTTCGTTTGATTGAGTTAAAACTTATTATAGTTGTTGTTGGCACATTCGAGAGGCTTCTCATTGTAGTGTCATCAACGCGGCGCACGAGCTATATTTGTTCTCGCATCGTTCATCCGACTGAGTTGTAACTTACTACAATTGTTGTCTCTTTAGAAAAAGTTCTTAGTATTGTACCATCAACATACCTCAAGTGGCGCACGAACCGAATTTGTCCGTTCACAAATTGTCCATCTGATTGAGTTGGAATTTCATATAATTGTTGCTGGCACTTGTATGAAGGCTCGGACATAGTACTACTAACTGTCTTTGTCCGTTCGAGCATCGTTCAACCGATTGAATTGAAACTTTCTTGATGCTGGCGCTTGCGTGGGGACCGATTTCAAGAATTCGATCACCAGTAAAATTCTATATCTATTAGCACTGAGTAACATGGGCTATAATCTGATATTAAAAAAAAAGATTATCCATGAAAACTTCAAAAATGTAACCGAGGATGTGAAAAAATGACCAATTGAATTCCTTACATTGCCTGCGCTGCAATATTATCTTTCATTTCCCGTAATTCATTAAATTAAATACTCATGATGCTATCTATACATGGATCTACGCACTTATCAAGAATTTTGACAGTCTAGGTTATATTTCAATTGTGCTACTTATGCAAGAAATGTGGTATTATTTCCAATAATTATCTTATACTATTAAACTATGCTTTCAAGATTCGTATGAAATGTTGAATTTCATCAAATATCCAGCCGTGCGAAGCCGGCACGGGTTGCTAGTCTAATATAATAAAAATAAAACGCTGTTCGTTAGTCTCGCTAAAACTCAAAAACGGCTTGACCGATTCAAATAATAATTTTTTTATTCTGTTCGCTTTGATACAGTGATGGTTTGAATGAAAAATGATCAACATATATCAAGTAGAACACGAGCCATATTTGTCCGTTCGCGCACTGTCATATTTGAATTTAAATAGTTTAGTTTTGCGCGCCACTGTTAGTTGCTGACTTCAGAAAGAAGCTACAAATACAGATGTGTATGTATGCGTACTCAACATGTGCTTGCTGAAATTATCACTGATTCTGTAACTTTTATTTTATTCAATAAATAATCTTTAAGGGTATTTAGTTATTACCTATAATAAATCCTAAAGATATGACATGGTGTCAGAAGTAAACGTATCAAGTGTTCAAGCAAAGAGATTGTGCGTTCCTATGTGGAAATAAAATTCCTTTGAGAGGAAGATTAAAAAAAATGGCGTTAAATGTGAATAAACCACCGACGCTTAAAATAAAAGGAAATCCTAGCGTAAATTGAAGGAAATGGTATGCTTCATTTATAACATTTTTAAGTGCAGCTGATTTGCATGAAGTGACTGATTCAAGAAAAATTGCATTACTTATAAATTTAATAGGAGATGATGCTCCTGAATTGATGAATAATTTTACTTGGGATAAGAGAACAGACAGCAAAGTTTTTTCCAAAGTTGTCGAAAAATTCGAACAGTATTGTACTCCAATCAAAAATACAGTTGTTGAAAGATTTAATTTCAATAATATTGTTCAACATGAAGGAGACACTTGTGATCTATTTTTAACAGAATTGCGAACAAAAGCAGCAAGTTGTGAATTTGGTGTATTGCAAGATAGTTCAATTCGAGATCGAATAGTTTATGGAATTAGAGATAAAGGTCTACAGAAAAGACTTCTAAGAGAAACAAACTTGTCTTTAAGAGATTGCGTAGAACTTTGTATTGCAGCAGAGCAAAGTGACAGGCAAGCAAGAATTCTACAAGATGCCGCTCAAGTAGATGGTATAAAGAAGAAATTCGATAACCGAAACACCGAGAAGACCAATGAAAAGAAATGTTCAAGGTGTCATAGAAACCATCCTCCAAAAAAGTGTCCTGCCTATGGAAAGAAATGCATGAACTGTCATGGAAAAAAACATTTTTCAATAGCTTGCAAAAACCCGAAGCAGGCCCAGGGCCGCAGAAACAGAATTGTAGAAGAAATTCGAGAAGAAGATAACGAAGATCTAAGCTTTGAAAAATTTTTCATGAATGAAATTGAAGATAAGTATTCTAGCGATGCATGGTATGCTGAACTTGAAATTAACAATTGCAATATAAAATTAAAACTTGCTGAAGTAAACATTTTACCTGTTTCTATTTTGAAACTTTTGAATATTAAAACAAATAATTTGACAAAATGTAAAACGATGCTAGTTTCATTCAGTAATAATTAAATAAAAACACTAGGGAAAGTAGCCTTAGAATGTTTCTATAAAAATAATAGATACAATATTGAATTTTTCATTGTTAATGGCAATCCAAAGCCAATATTAGGATTAAAAACTTGTGATCATATAGGTCTATTGAAACATGTTGATGAAATGAATAAGAATTGTAATATTTTTGATATGTACAAAGATGTATTTACAGGTATTGGACAAATTGACTCTGAGCACCATATCGTTCTTGATAAAACAGTCCCTCCAGTAATCCATCCACCAAGACGTGTTCCTATCTCAATCCAATCAAAATTTCGAGATACTTTAAAGAAATTAGAAGAGCTAGGCATTATTCAAAAAGTGGACCATCCAACTGATTGGGTGAACAGTTTAGTCATTGTGGAGAAAAAGAATGGTGAATTGCGACTATGTCTGGATCCGAAGGACTTGAACAAGGCGATAAAGCAAGAGCATTTCATGATTCCAACTGCTCAAGATATAAATGTTAAACTGAGTGGTAAGAAAATTTTTTCTGTTATTGATATGAGTTCAGGTTTCTATCATATTGAATAAGATAAAGAAAGCTCCGATTTGTGCACTTTTAATACTTGTTTTGGAAGATACAAATTCCTGCGACTGCCTTTTGGCATAAGTTCTGCTCCAGAAGTATTTCAAAAGTACGTACTTCAAATTTTTGGAGAAATTAAAGGTGTACAAGTGATATTTGATGACATTATCATAGCTGGAAAAGATATAAATCAACATGATCAGATATTGAAAGAAGTATTGAATGCAGCAAGAAAATACAATGTAAAATTCAATAGGACTAAAATTCAACTGCGTGTTAAATCGGTTAGATATATGAGCAATATAGTATCAGCAGAAGGTTTACTGCCTGATCCCGAAAAAGTGAGAGCTGTAGTTCATATGGAGAATCCAAAATGCATAGAGGAAGTAAAAAGATTTCCAGGAATGACAAATTATTTGTCAACATTCATATCGAATTTATCTGTCATAAACGCACCACTTCGAGAGCTTGTAAAAAACAATGCAATTTGGTACTGGGAATCACTTCAGCAAAAAGCGTTTGACAATTTGAAAAATTGTTTAATAAATCCTCCAACAATTGCATTTTATGATCCTAATTTAGAAGTTACTATCCAAACTGATGCGTCGAAAGACGGAATTGGTTGCTGCCCCCTTCAAAATAAACATCCTGTAGCATACGCGTCAAGAGCAATGACTGAGAATGAAAAAAAGTTTGCGCAGATAGAAAAGGAACTACTAGCAATAGTTTATAGTCTAGAAAAGTTTCACAACTACGTTTATGGAGAAGAAGCAAATATTGAATCCGACCACAAACCTTTAATTTCGGTTATAAATAAAAATATTGTTAAAACTACGCCAAGACTACAGAGATTACTTATGAAGTTGATGAAGTACAGAATAAAAGTTGTTTATGTTCCAGGCTCTCAAATGTTTCTAGCTGATACACTTTCTAGATCATTTCTCAAAGATCCTGTCAAAGATGATCCTAAACATGAAGCTGTTATCCATGGTATAACCCAACAGTCAGCTTTTTTAACTTCCAAACTTAAGAAATTCAAAGAAGTAGCGAAGAAAGATCCAGTTATTCAAACTCTAAGAGAATTGTGTTATAAAGACTGGCCAGATGAAATCTTACGTACCTGACTATGTTCAACAATATTGGAATCTACGTCTGTATCTCTTCCTATTCCCAAGGTGGCAGTAGAAAATTAAAAAAGGTAATGTTTCTTCACTATTTGGTAGCAAAAACTTAATGTACTGCTGATTGACACTAAATTTAAGTAATGGAATATCCTACCTTGGAAGTGAAGACCCAGGCTAGCTATTAATAAGGACACCGGAAATATTTTACCTGAAAAATAGGAAATGGGCGCCACTCCCAGGAAACGATCAGAGGAGAAAAATGTACTATTCTGGGAGACAATAGCGACAGCAAAAAAGAAATAAAGCATAGACGTCGAAATCAATTATAAATAAAATTATTATTAATTTAAAGCAAAGAATTCCAAAAATTATAATTCAAAAAAATTTGTAACTTACGAAAATGATTGAAGCTATTATACAAAAAAAATCTCACTGCAACAGCCAAAAGGGAACTGGAGAGCACGTCACAGACGTTTAAACTTACGTTACAAAAACTAGCTAAATATCCTCTTCAGGCGGAACTCAAGACTAGTATCGGCAGAGAAGATAGATGTCGAATTGGTAGCCACAAAAACAACGTCAGACAAGAACGTTCCCTGAATTAGATAAAGTTGATCTTGCGTCTTATAGGGCTTTGATTAATACCCAACGGTCCTTGAAGATGTTAAGGTTGGCCGTGCGCTTGGTCGTCAACTTCGGGAGATATTAATGTTCTTCTTAATTTCGTAGACGTGTTGATGTTTTTCTTAACTTGAAGTTGGCCAAAAACTAGTCTCAAGTGGCCACTGGTCCCTAAGATTCCTAGCAGTTTACACTGAAAACAAACAACCCAACCAGTATCCAATTTAACTGAAACAGGAGGTTCCCACAAAAAAATTGGAGAGCTCTCTTCAAACGTGAAGCGTTAAACTTGAATGAATAAATTTAGATTCAAATTGAAAAACGGATAAACTGTAAATTTAGTAAAAGTTAAATAAAATAATCAGGCAGTTATTTATTTTTCTGATTTTTAATGGTGCACTAAAAATTTACAAAGTAAAAAAAACTACGCTGAGCATTGAAGAGAAGAAAAACACAGAAAATACAAAGTCTAGCATGACAAGAAAAAGGATTCATTAGCAACGAGTCGATAAATTTACGAACGTGGTTTGTTACTAAAAAGATTGGATCAATCTTCACAAACTCTTAGGATTTTCCAGCCCAAAAACGGGAACTAAAGCCCACAACAAGATATTTTAAGCTTTGGAAACAAAAAATTACAAAAACAACGTAAGAAACAAAACTACGAGTTGCCGAATGACAAATCCGCAACGCGTTGGATCCAAAATATAGTCAAATTATGTATTATCAACCACTTTCACTAATCATTCATACATCACACATACTTAGGTGAGGAAAGGTAAAGGGAGGAACGAAGATAGCCACAAATCTCGTAGGTTTCATTACTTCAAGTGTACATATAAAATTTAGAAAAAAAATAGATTTAGAACAAAGATATTAAGTTTGTAAAAAAGTTTCAAGATAGTAAAAAGGTTTTGAGCACAAAAAACTAACAAATAATTAAGGATGAAAGAAATAAATTTGGAAAACAAAAAGTCAACCACGCGGGTCGCCTCAAACGAAATCACTAGAAAAATAATACTAAATTTGGAATAACGTGAATAAAAATAATAAACGAAATACTTACAAAATCATAACACTGATTTTAATTGAATAAAATAATCACCAAATTTAGAACAACAAGAAAAATCACAAGACTGTTCAAAAACAACCCGTCTGCAACAACGGCTCGGACGAAAGAGGAAGAACCAGACGCGCATACTCCCTAAGTTAGCGCTTCAATCAAGTGTCATACGCACGTACTATTTTACAAAATTAGTGCAAATTTGTTACATAGATGGCGACATGGGTATGCAATGGGAGAACAATTGTACAAAAAAAAAGACGTCAGACGAAATTTTTGTAACACATCATGAGCTTATTCTAGACGATGATTTGATCTTTCTAAATGATAAACTTGTAGTGCCTGCTGAAATGAGGAGTAAAATTCTTCAATAAGTCCATGAGGGACATCAAGGCATTGAAAAATGCAAAGAAAGAGCACGATACGTAGTTTATTGGCCCGGAATGTCAACACAAATCGAAGAAATGGTGAAAAGTTGCCAAGTTTGTAAAAAATATCGAAATCAAAACAGTAAAGAAACAACGATATCCCATGAGATCCCGGACAGACCATGGAAGAAAATTGCATCGGATATTCTTACATTTCACAATAAAGATTATTTGATGGCTATTGACTATTATTCGAACTGGATAGAAGTTATTAAACTTGAAAGTAAAACCGCTTCAGATTAACCACTTGAAGTCCAACATATGCTCAATCCAATGGAATGGCAGAACGAGGAGTACAAATAGCTAAAAAGATCCTGAAACAATCATTTGATGAAAGAACAGATATTTATCCTTTACTTCTTGCTTATAGGAACACACCAGTGAAAGGCATTGAAGTTTCACCAGCACAAGCTATGATGAGCAGAATATTGCGATCAAAATTACCAATATTATCAAAATATTTGAAACCGAAAATTCCAAATTTTGTCAAAGAAAGGAAAGAAGCGAAACAAAAGATATACAAGTATTATTATGACTGACATGCAAAGCCACTTTCAACACTTAAAGAAGGTGAAGATGTTTTAATAAAAAGGGGAAATGAATGGAAAAATGCTAAAGTTTTGAGGAAACATGAAGCTCCAAGATCTTATATAGTTGAGACAGAAAATCAAGAATATCGAAGAAATCGAAAAGATTTAAAACCAGCATTCAATTCTTTTCCTTCCCACTTTTCTCCCAGACATAAGACTGAACCAGTAACAGAAAGACCTCGTAGACAAATTAGAATGCCCAGTAGGTTGAAAGATTTAATTGTTCATTAAATATTTAGATTAGATAGTTCATTGCAATCTTGTTCTGAAGTAAGCAACTGTTATAAAAAAAGGGAAGATGTCATATTTGAATTTGAATAGTTTAGTTTTGCGCGCCACTGTTAGTTGCTGACTTCAGAAAGAAGCTAAAAATACAGGTGTGTATGTATGTGTACTCGACATGTGCTTGCTAAAATTATCACTGATTCTGTAACTTTAATTTTATTCAATAAATAATCTTCAAGGGTATTTAGTTATTACCAATAATAAATCCTAAAGATATGACACGCACCGTTCATTTAATTGGGCTAGAGCATTCTATAGTTATTAGTGGCACTATTGCAAAGGTTTTTATTATTGTATCATCAACGTACAATAAGTGGCACACGAGCCGTATTTATTCGTTCGTGCATCGTTCGTCTGATTGAGTTCAAACTTATTATAGTTATTGTTGGCACTTTCGTGAGGGTTCTTATTGTAGTGTCATCAATGCGGCGCACGAGTTCTATTAGTTCGTTCACGTATCGTTTATCCGATTGAGTTGAAACTTACTACAGTTGTTCTTGACTCTTTCGAGTAAGTTCTCAGTATCGTACCATCACCATACCTTGAGTGGTGCATGTGCTGTATTTGTCCGTTCACGCATCGTTCATCCGATTGAATTGTGATCTCATATAGTTGTTGCTGACACTTGCATGAAGGTTCTGACATAGTATTACTAATAGTATTTGTCATTTCGAGCATTGTTCAACCGATTTAATTGAAGCTTTCTATAGTTGCTGCTGACGCTTGCATGAGGACCAAATTTCAAGAATTGTTCCACCAGTAGAATCCTATACCTATTATCACTAAGTACATGAGCTATAATTTACTCTAAAAAAAAGGATTACTAACGAAAACTTCAATAAAGTAACCAAGGTATGAAAAAATGGCCAATAAGACCCCTCACATTTCCTGCGCTGCAATATAATGTTTTATCTCCCGTGATTTATTCAATTAAATATTGATGATGCTATCTTTACATAGATCTACGCACTAAGCAACAAATTTTGACAGTCAAGGTTATGTCTTAATTGTGTTACTCAAGCAAGAAATATAATATCATTCTTAGTAATTATCTTATACTATTGAAGTATGCTTTGAAGATTTGTACAAAAATGTTGGATATTATTAAATGTCCACCCATGCGAAGCCGACACGGGTTGATAGATGCGATAGATTGCTTGAGAATTTTGAAAATGTTATCATTGATTAACAACATGGTTTTTATACGGGTAGATCTACCACTACTAAACTTTTAACTTATGCTCCGTTTTGCTTTAGATGCATGGGAAAGGGTATGTATGTTGATAGCATTCACACTGATTCAAAAAAAACTTTTGACAGGGTAAATATTGAGTTGTTATTGGGAAAACTTGATAATTAAGGTATTGTGAATCCTCTTTTACAATGGCTACAAAGTTAATTAAGTAATAGAATACAGATTGTTAAGGTTAATAACCATCATTCTAAGGAATTCAAAGTGACCGTCGGAGAACCTCAAGGTTCACATATAGGGCCTTCACTCTTTTCTCTTTACATTAATGAGTTGCAAAAAGTGATTTTCATTCCAATATGTTACTTTCTGCTGATGATACGAGAATATACAAGGAAATACCCTGCCCTGATGATAACATCAAGTTGCATATATATATAGATAGACTCTTTACCTGGTGTAATGATACTTGATTGAATCAAATATTATTATATTATTTATGCTAGGTTTCATTAAAAGAATCACTTAGGACCTCAGTGATGCTCGTTCTTTAATGATCCTGTATAATTCACTTGTAAGATCACATTCGGAATACTGCTCAATTATCTGGTCACCAAGCTATAAATGTCAAATGGACAGAATTGAAAATATCCAAAAGAGATTCATGAAATATCTATCATACAAATGTCACGTTCAATATGAGAGTTCAAGATATGATCTTCTGCTTCAGTATTTTGGATTGGCACATTTGAGCAATAGAAGAATTTACCATGATATTGTGTTCACTCACAAACTTCTAAATAATTTTATTTTTTCAATTGGTATACAAAATATGATAAAGTTAACAGTTTCTCAATATAACACTCGCAATATCACTTCAGTGAGATCTGAGGATGCCAGAACTAGTTATATGCTCAATTTACCTCTGAACAGTATTATTAGTAACATAAATAAGATGAATTGCTTAGTTTTGATGTTTTGTGTATCATTGCATTCGTTCAAGAACCAACTCAAATCAGTGTTACTGTAATTTTGTAGAAATAGATAATTCCTATAAGTTCACATTCAAATATCTTGTTATATATTATGTAACTTACTCGTGAATGGTTTTCATACCGTTTATGAAGTTATTATTATTATTATTATTATTATTATTATACACGATTTGTTTCCTGAACTAATTTTGTATGTTCCAGAATAATATTTGGTTGATTTTTAGCTAGAGCTACTTCCTGGTTTTACTTTATGCAACTTTTGTTATTTTTATAATTCAGTTTCACTTCCTCTATCTGTTTTACGCTGTGATCTCATTTCTTGTGATTCTTCATTTCTAGTAAATTCATCACTACGTCAATATTGCTTATCCTTATGACTCTTTTTTCTCATAATGTAAATCAGCATTTTGAGTTATCTGCAAGTGATTCGGTTCAGTTCAAAGTTTTTGGGTAGTTAACTTGTTTCAGTCCATTCCCTCATAATCTGACTCAAAGACTCCAAGATCGCGTCTTCACAATATTTAGATCTTTTTTTTTTTTATGAATATATTTTTCTTTTTCCGTCTAGATGATCTTTAAAGTCGATATTAGCCTTCTAATTAAAGCCTGTTCGACATTTTTGATTTGAAGTTATTACGTTCTCCACGTTATATACCATGTATTTTTTGTGTCCGATCCATTTGTTGTTACTCGGCATGCACCAACAGTACTTATCGAAACTCACTCGATAAATCTGTGGATTCAGTAATTTTGTTCTGTATGACTTCTTGTTTGGGCTGATAAATTTTTTATTTCTAACAATTTCGGTTTATCTCTTCTCCACAGATTATAGGCAATTGAGTCCATACTATTCAATTCCACAGTAACGATTTGTGGACAAACAACAACTATTTCTAGAAGACAATCAACTTCAGCTAGCTCATTGGCGTAGAATTGTTATTGTTGTGAATGCAAATATTACTTACAAAACTAGTGTTGTTCTATACCAACAATAGTCGGTTGTTCAATTCAGCCTTGCATGTATATTTCAATTTTCAATTGTACTTATAATACTCTATAGTTTTTTCTGTATTTTTCATTTTTTAAATCAATAAAATGAATATTGCTCTAGTTTCAAATTGATATGTACTTTTTATTTCACTACTAAATGGTGCCCTATAGACATTGTGAGTGATCCTTTCTCTTCGTGTCTTGCCATCCAATTTCTTCTAAATTCAAGTTCGTTTTCGCAGAGATAACATATAGATAGTCGTAGCTTCCATTGAAAGGTAAGAGAATTTTTACTTCAAATTATTATTTTCCAATATTGTTGGCAGAAATATTCATCCGCTATCACAACAGTTGGAAGTAATTTCGAATAATTCTCCAATTTACACGTATAAGAAAGAAAATTGAGTTATAATGTATTCGAAGTTTCTTATTATCTATGAAAAAAATCCAATTCTTTGGAATTTCTAAATATTATATAACAAAAGTCGCTCAATTTTCGATACCAAGTAGTCCTACCAAATTCTTCAAACTGAGTTCTTAGCACCTCGTATAATGATACAAAATTCACACAGTTGTAGAAGCACATGTTCATTTCTTTTTCCAATTGAACGCTTTTTTCTTGCTGGATTGTTCTATTTACATGTTAAAACATTACGAACAGTGAATACATGTTCAATAATATATAATGTCACTTACCATTGATTTCGCTGAGTTTTCATGATCATCGATTCTTTTCCGGCGATATATCTATCTATTAGTCCTTAGATTTCATTGAATCGATATCCAATAATAAATGTTCTGAACCCAACAGTTTAACATCCAATACCAACGATTTTAATCACGTCCTTTTATAAATTTCCAACAGAAAACCTTCATTCAAGCATAAGTCCTGCTAACCTTTGCTTTACTCGGACTGGAAACTGTATTACGAGTAACACCTGCAACGCATACTAATTTGCGCTTCAGATGGCTATGCTCATAGTTGCATAGCAACTGAGTTGCGAAAGAATATTTAGAGGGCAAGTTAAATGCAGATTAGGGAAGTAGTGCAATAATTTGTGATTAACTTGAAGTAAGATTGATTGAAAGTAATTTTTTTTAAGGTTGAAAAATTGTGAGATCTTAAAGAACGCCATTTTGAGATGATAGTGTAACCTTGACGTGCACGAAAAAAGTAGAGTTTTCAACGTAGTTATGTAATTTAAAAAAATGGGATCAGTACGACTCAAATAGCACATTCTGTATATTCCAGAAGTAGTAACTTATTGTAACTATCGTAATCATTTCATGAATTTTTCTTATCCTTCTCATAAAGTATTAACTAAAAAACAAAATTCATGGTCTAGTTTAACAAATTTCAATAATATCTTCTTTCACCTCATAAAGCCCGATTAACACTATTAAAATAGTTGCTGCGAACTTATCATTTTTGGATTGAACTACCCGGAACTTAATTCTTGATTTCTCTTAGTTATTCGAGAATTATTCGGATACATTCATATAATATCCTTCTTAACGTCATTCTCACGTAGTAGTTGTTTCCGCATCGTATATTGGACGTTGTTAATTTAATTACAAAAAATTTGGATTCTTTGCTGAAACTTTTGAATTTCGCCTTTGTTTTTCTTCGTCTTCCCCAGATTCTGATAATAATTGAACCGTCAAATGTGGTTACATTGATTTTGTATGGTACTTTGAAAAGTTGAAGATTCCTATGTTGTGAGTTGAAATTGTTTGAATATTGTTTTGGAGTCGTGAAATTCCATTTTCGCGAAGAAGGACTGATAAGAGATGATGAAATTCTTTTTCCAAAGGGAAAATCCCGGATAAATACTCACTGGACCAGCAAGTCTACTTTATAGACCATCACTCACCATCTCTACATATTTTCAGCCTGGTCAACATATATTTGTTCCAAAATATTTTACTACGGTATGTTTTTTTGTCTTTCCGTTGTGTTTTCGAATCCACCACTCATTTGGTGTCCACACCTTTCGGGAGTTATTGTAGGGCTCCGTGATATGCCTGGGCTGTTCGCACAAGAATAAGATAAGCCTACATTTTATTTCACACATTTATTCTATTTAAAATCATTCTTTTTGTGCTTATGTTCAGTTTACTATAAATTTATTAGTGCAGCTGACTGTGTATACGTTTCTATATTTTTTATTGTTAATTCAACAGAAATTATTGTATTTTTCTGTGAATTTAGCTCTTGCGAGAATATGCGAAACTTTGAGAGAACATTTAGTCTTAGTTGGATCACAGATTAGGGAGTGTGAAAACGTAGCTCTCAGTTTTTTTTACTGGTTGCGGCCGCAATTTCCATATTATTATTATATGCAATGTTTCTTTTACTTTTTGTGGACTATACTCACATGTTTTGGGTACGATTGATTCTAATTGTTGAGGCAGCTATATAAAACATATCATATATCCTATCTTTCTTAATCCTTAGTAGTTTTTTCACTAATTATTCGCTTTTGATTGTAATATATATTCTTGTACTGAATGAACAATTGTTTTATCAGACATTATATCAATTTGTTATACTAGTTTATACTTTACTTTTCTATGTGTGTTGTCAGCCAGTCTTGGAATTTTTCCTATTTATTCTTTCTGAACGGTGGCACTCAAAAACCATTTCCAGTCAGTGACTTTACATTTTTAGTTCATTGAGCCAGCCTGGGTTATCACGTACAAAGTAGGAACCACTATATCTGAAGTTTGCTGCCATTTAGCAGAGCATCAAAATTTTTGTTACCACTAGTGATACAATTTCTGAATTATTCTCTGAAGGCTACCTCAAAAAATAATTTTCAGAGCAAATGTTTGTTTTTTAACTTCAACTTATGTACCCAGACGGATACACTCGTACTTAGATCTTATACAGCTTAGATGGTATAAAAAATACTCTTCCTATTTGGGTGACTTGAAGTATACTTTATCTAATTCTTTTTTGAAAAGTCAAATTTTACATCAATTTCAGACGTTATGCAATGTCACATTTTTTATAATTGTCAAGTAACAGTTGCGTAAAGTAGTTACATAATAGCTTTCTTCAACATTTTTCTAGAGTTTGCATATTCTATAACCAAAAATTATGTTGGAATAGGGCACATTCCACACTTGTGTAAGAATATTCATTCTGTTACCGTGTAGAATCATTTCGACGAATCAGAAGCTGTAAGTTTTGGTGACTATGGTAACGTGTCAACAATTCAATTATTTTCATCTGGCTTTACGTTTGACATTTCATAATTTCCAAAGTTTTTCCTGAGATATTGGTGAATTTGCAAAACCTTGTTATTGAATAGTATATTCTACAAGTATTGGACTGGCCCTTATTCCAAACGAGCGAAAAATTTGTCATCCGAATTGAACGCGAGGATTACGGTTCGCGAGTGTGGTAAACGCCATTCCAAACATGTTGTAGACTATACTTTCTCTAACAAGATTTTGAAAACTCACCAATATTTCAGAAAAAACTTCAAAAATCATGAAACGTTAAACGCCAAACCAGGATTGACAGGGAGCTGGAATAAATGCTTGAATTATTAGAAAGTAACCATGGTAGCCAAACTAACAGCTTCTGATTCGTCGAGAAGTATAATTGAATGATTCTTAACGTCAAACGGAATTATTCTAAATGATGTGTCGGAATGTCACTAGTTCCAACATGATTTTAGCTCATGGAATATGCAGATTCCAAAATAATGTTAGAGAAAGTATAATCTACAACATGTATTGGAATGGCGTATTCCACACACGCGAACCGTAATCCTCGCCTTTGGCTCGGATTACAAGCCTTCCGCTCGTATGGAATTAGGGCCATTTCAATACTTATTGTAGAATATACTATGGAGTAACTGGCCATATTTCGAAGCTAATCAATTATACTTACCTGCGTACAATTGAAAGAATAATTTATTAGTTACAGTATGTAGCATTGGCTGAGTTTTTGATATCAGAAGGTATATTATATCACTGCTTGAGCACCCACATTTTTTGAAATTATTTTGACTTTTTGTAAAGATTCGATATTTGTTTATTTCGGTGCATTCTTGTTCCTGTAGTTACAATAGATGGTCTGGAATCATGAGTCCGTATTCTCATCTCTTCAAGAAGCGTTACTTCAGCAGAAATTTCAATAAAACGAGATAGCGCTATATGACAAAACATGAGGAAGTGGTGCGATTTTAAGAGATGAGAATATGTCTTTTGATTTTGTAATGAGAAATATTATCATTCTAAAATAGAGATGAAATAGTTCTGGCGGAATTAGAAGAAATTTTGTGCAGAATACGTTATGAAAAATCATATGGCACTTTTTATAACTAATTATGTGAGTAACTATTATAGGCGTTTTCGTTTATTGTATCCAAGCCATCCATAAGATCCAATCTCTGACGTAATAGATATGTAAGATCCATCCGATTAATGTAGAATTTACGAACGATCCCGACCGATACTTTTTTGACGTTGGTATTCAAGGTCATATTTTCATTAAGAAATGTAAAAATAGTTAAATAATTATCATAGTTTTAAATCATCTCCCACAAGTTGATATTTCGAATGAAGAAAATATAATAATAATGAATATGTTAAAACGAGAAAAGAAGTAGAAAAACACAGTTTGTATGGAGAATTATACTACTGTTGTAGCTATGTATGATGATGATTTATTTGTTCCATCATGCTACAAATGCCACACAATGAATAAATCATTATTTCAAACATTTTAGTTATATTTGATCTGTGTTGCACTCTGATACTCCCTAGCACTCTGTTTGTAGAACAAACTCATAAGTAGCAGGGTTAAAAATTCTTGATCGAATCAGTCGGCCAAAATAATTGGAGTTGATTTACGGATGAATCGGACACATCTGATTTCATATAACGAATGAATGTAATGAAAAACACACCTTATGAAACTCGTTCGAGTATCGTAAAGTGCCTCTTCATAGAACTTAAATCTAATTTTTATTAGGTTGAAAGCTACGTCGCTAGATAATCCACATAAATGTCATTTTGGAGTGTCAGGATACAATATATTTTGAAAGAAATTCTCAAATTGTCCAGATTCATATTTATTTGTGACAACATTCAAATCATCAGATTTTGAGAGATATTTTTGATTTACACAAACAACTAATCTGTCAAGTTCCAGTGTTACTAAGAGTAACTAGTATTATATTTTCAGCAATAAAAAATTTAGTTGTTCTAATATAGATTTAACAAATATTTCTATCTCGAATGAATATATTTTGTGGGTTAGATAACGCATCTCTCTACAGGATTTTGATATCGTTTGAAGACTTATGTTAGAGGATTATATTGTTAAATATTGAAAAAATTTGAATATACTCCTTCCTTGACGGAAATATTTACATTAATAAGAACTTACATTTCCCCACAGTAAGAAATCTGACGTGGACATCACGTGACTCACTTGTACATCATTGGATATATATATATATATATATATATATATGTGGGAATTACAATTAATAAATTGAACTTCAATAAAATATTATTATTCTAAGCAAAATATGATACAAAATAATATTACGGAATCAAAACAGGAAAATACTACCTTAAATAAAATACAAAATGATATGATTTAAAATAAGAAAAATATTAATCAAACTTGACACTCTGCGTCTTCGTGTCGTCGCGCTCGCGCATCACTTCTTACTGCCACTCTTCTACGACTCGTGGCTTGCCCCGCGCGTCTTCTCAAGGGCCTACAACTCGGCCATTCCTGACTTCGGTTTCGACCTCGAAGCTGTCATCATGAATTTCGTCCTTAGATAGCTCCGACTCGATCTTCCTCCACGGTTTCATGAAGTCGGCGGCTGTAGATGTTTTTTTCGGGCCTTCACCTAGACCAACTTTTTCTACCTGGTATCGATCGCCACGGTTGACACCTGTAACAATATAAGGACCTAGAAATTTGGATTTGAATTTTCCCAAATCCACAAACTGGGTTCTTCGTATGGCAACTAAGTCTCCTATTCTGTACTTTAAAGCCGGTTTTCGTTTTTTATTGAAATTTCTACGATTCTCTTCTTGGACTTTTGAAATTTGCTTCTTCGCATTTTGCCTTAATATCTCACGCTCTTCATCAAAAGTCTTCATGAATTCTGTCTGAATGGCATCTTGTAATTTCAAATCGTCTGGTTGGTGCATTTCAACCCCAAAGAGCAATCGAAAAGGAGAGGTGTTAATACTTCGCTGATGCGTGCGATTCAAGGCTTGTTGCGTCTTTTCGACATGTTTGAACCACTTGGTTTCATCTTCAGCTGCTAATTTTGAAATAATTGGGATGATGGTTCTATTGACTCTTTCTACTTGTCCATTTGCTCGTGCTACACCAGTGGTAATGTGGATCAGGTCGATTTTTTCATCATTACAGTAATTTGTGAATATCCCGGAAGTAAATGCAGTTCCTTTATCAGTTATAATCCGTTTCGGATTACCAAAAACAGTTTTTTGAGCTTCTAGTTTCTTTATTGCCTCTTCACTAGTCACTGTTTTTGTAGGATAGAGCCGAACGAATTTAGTAAAGCCATCCACGACTACGAATAAATATTTGTAACCTTTCTTTGTTGATAGGAGTGGTCCTAGATGATCAACATGGTAGGTAGTCAACGGCAACTCATCTTTGTTTATTGGATTTAGAAATCCTTCTGCTTTTCCTGCTTTCCTCTCGAATAATATGCATTTAATACAATTTTTAATGCAATTTTCTATTTTTCTTTTTACTTGTGGGATCCAAAATTCTCGTAATATGATATCTTCGATTTCTTTATCCCAAAATGTCCAATTTTTTCATGTGTTGTCTTAATTACTTCGTAATGCATCTGGATTGGTACAACCAATAATTCTCTCCCTTCGTAATTCTTGTACAACAAATTATTCTTGATGAAGAAATTATCATGTTGATGTCCTTCTGCTAGCAATTTCATCGTTATTTGTAGATTACTATCTTGATTTTGAGCATTCTTTATATTTTCAATCAAGTCACTTTCAATTATTGTCATTATACTATTTCTAGATAATGCGTCTGTGTGTTTCAGTCTATTCCCAGCTCTATGTTCTATGGTATAGTTGAATTCTTCGAGTAATAAAGCCCATCTGGCGACTCGAGTTGCTAAGTCCTTCTTCTTCATTGTTAGCGTGAATGCTGCACAGTCGGTTACTATTTTGAATGGAATACCCAGTAAATAGTGTCTGAATTTTTTTAATGCTGTTATTATTGCTAGTACTTCCAGCTCGTAGCTGCAATATTTCTGCTCTGCTGGAGTTGTCTTCTTACTCATGTAATGAATCGGATGTAGGTCACCTTTTTCATTCTTCTGAAGTAAAACTGCTCCTAATCCATTTTGAGATGCGTCAGTATGTAGTTCAGTTTCAGCGTCTACTACATAGATTGCTAAGACTGGTTCTTCAGCAAGTTTTTCCTTCAGCGTATCGAAAGCTCTTCGTTGCTCTTCTCCAAATTTAAAAGTTATATTCTGTTTCAAAAGATCACTGAGAGGTCGTGCAATGGTTGAATAATTCTTGATGAACTTTCTGAAGTATCCTGTCAGTCCTAGAAAGCTTTGAACTTGCTTCGTGTTCGTGGTATTGGAAAACGTATTACTGCATCTGTTTTCAACTTCGACGGCTTGATTTCGCCTTCTTCAATGTAGTGACCAAGATATTCAATACTTCTTCGCAGAAATTGGCATTTCTTCCATTGTATCTGAAGTCCATATTCTTCCGCAGTCTTTAGGACATCTCTTAAGTTTCCAACAGCTTCTTTTTCATCTTTGGCCAGGATGATAATGTCGTCCATGTAAACTAGAATTGTTCCACGTTTAATATGTTCTTTGAACACATCGTTTACAAATCTCTGGAATGTTGCTGGTGAATTACACATTCCGAACGGAGTTTTCAAAAATTCGTACTGTCCTGTAGGTGTTATAAACGAAGTATATTTGCAACTATCCTCATCAACAGGTACATGGAAAAATCCATTCTTCAAATCAATAGTGCTAAAAACTTTTGCACCTTGCAGTCTATCAAGTTGATCCTCAATAAGCGGCAAAGGATAACGATCTTTCACAATCTTCTTGTTAAGTTTTCTGTAGTCTTGACATATTCGGATATCTCCATTCTTCTTTTTTACCAATACTATCGGGCTGGCAAAATCTGAGTAGCTAGGTCTTACGATGCCTTCGTCAAGCCATTCTTTTATTTGTCTATTTACTTCTTGTTTTTCTGCATATGCTAATCGTCTGGGCCTTTCAAATATGGGCGCTTCATCTGTCAAGATAATCTTTGTTTTTAAAGGCGTTGTTTTCTTCTTTTTGTTCTTTGGGTCGTAATTCTCGTATAATTGTTGAATTTCATTTTTTATCTTCGGATTCATCAAGTGCTGAAGATCTAGTCCTGTGTCGATATGTTCGATCTTGAGTATTTGTAACTCAAAGTTTTCTTCTTCTTGAGTGCTTTGCTCTTCTACAATTTTGTTACTCTTGATTTTGATTCCGTTTTGGTCGATCATAATTGTTGCTTCTTTCAGAATGTCGTATCCTATAATTACTGGCATCTTCATAACGTTATTTGGCACAACGTGTATTTTTGTATTCATTATAACATCTTCAATTTCCAGCTCAGTTTCAAAACTTCCCAAGAGTATCTATTTTCTGAGTTCCTATTCCAGTGAGTTGAAAGGAATCATCTTCCAGCGATGGTAGGCCTAGTGAAAGAAATTCTCTCAGTCTGATTAAATTCACGTTGCTCCCAGTATCTAGTAAGGCTTCAAAGGTTGTATTGCCAATTCTGGTAGTTTTATATGCTGGGTTTTTCGCATGTTTTACATTCATTGTATCACCTTTCTTTCCTTCTTCTTTCTTACAATCTGTTGCTTTGTGACCAAACTGGTTACAAGCAAAACATTTGATTCCCTTTGATTTCGTTGGGCAATCATAGGAACGGTGACCTTTTTGCCCACAACTGAAACATCGACTATCTATATTCCTATATTTTTGCTCTTGAATACTTCTTGGCTGAAATTTTTGATATTCTCTTGGTCTTACATCAGTTCTTTTATCCTCTTGATGAGAAGATTTCTGCTTGATTAAATCATACAATTTGATTTTTTCTTTAAAATCGTCGAATGTTTTGGCGCCATACAATGGAAATTTGTTTATGTTATCATCTGATATGCCATCTATCACATATTGTATGACCACTTCAGCTTCTAGATTTACTTGACTTGCGATTTCTCGCATAGCTAAACTGTATTCTTGAATGCTTTCATCCTTTCTCTTCTTTCTTGCCATCAGTCGTTTGTGGATATCGGCAACATTCATTTTAACTTCAAATTCTTTCGTAAGTTGTTCCTTCAACAAGTTCCATGAGGTGATTCCTCTCTCAGCATTGATCAACAGTTTTGCTGTGTCCTGCAATGACTTTTTGGCAAATATCAACTTGTGTAAGTCATTCCAATTCATGAGGTCAGCTAATTCTTCAAACTCTTGTATCCATTTTCCAACTGGATACCCGTCTTTCCCGTTGAACTTGCGGATTGAATCCTCTACGTCACGGAAAGTAAGCGAAAATGCTTCGGTTCTTACTGAGCTCTTGAATGTTCTCCCTTCATTATATTGGACTTCGGGTTGCTTCTTTTCGCTTTGTTGCTGGGCTTCATCTTCTTGTGTTTCATCTTCTTCGTCTTCCACTTCATCTTCTTCTTCTTCGTCCTCCATTAATGAATCAAGATTCATTAATGCTAGGCAAATGTGTCTTGCTAATTCAGCTTTGGTACCTTTCGTATTGACAAGCAGAATTTTTGCAATTGCTTGCAATTCTGTTATTATAAAATTGTTCTTAATATATTCTATTTTAAGTTTATACTCATCTGAGTCGTCTTCGAACAGGAATCCACCAAATCGACGTACTGCCTTCCGACATAACCCTGTTCCTTCTCGTTCAAGTAAGAGCTGATAGAGTCGCTTGATAACTTTGAATGGTGCTGCTTCTATGTTTACTGCAATCGCTCGAATATCTTGTAACGTTGTCATCATTTTGATCAATATTCTTCCACTTATTCCGTCCTTCTTGGTGTCTTCTTTCTTCGTCTTCACGTCTTCTTCCTTCTTCGCTCTTCACGTCTTTCTTCTTTGTCTTCGCGACTTCTTTCTTCGTCTCCGCGACTTCTTTCTTCGTCTTCACGTCTTCTTTCTTCTTCGTTATTCACGTCTTCTCTCTTCTTCGTTCTTCACGTCTTCTTTTTTCTTCTTTTCTCCTTACAGTGTACCCAAAATCACTTCCTGATTTTACAGTTTACACTTCTTGTTTATTTTAGCAATGTATTATTTTTTGTCCCGCTAACATCAGTCATCACTTTCTTATCAGTAGACCGCGCTTTTGGTGCGTTCACCAAGCGACAATCCCTCGCGTCAGAGATGTTTACGTTTGAGTCCCGTACGATAAATATTTTATTCACAATCATTATAGTAATATGGCAAGTCCTAACCTTTTGGAGGTTGGGAAGTATGTAATTTCCAACTGCAATGACTAGCTCACGGGTCGGAAGCGATTCTTCCATCTCTTGGGTGGGAAATGTTTATGCAGGGTTGCCTAGCATCAGTCATAAATCTTTGTTGGAGTAGAATAATTCGTGCTGTCAGAACCGATCATATAATCTAATGATCCAAATAAAACAATTAATATTGAAAAGAAGCGGATTTATGTTGCAATTCTGTATAAATCTATGTCTTATGAATTCATAAATTTGTAAATTATGAACAAAACCGATATGAACTCACATACGTAGCACTTTCGTTCGATTCGGGGCAAGTGTATAACTCCATTTCACTGTTATAACTTATTGATATCTACACTTATCACAATTTCAATGGATACACGTATAAATAATTTGATTCATAAATCATAAATACTACAAATGTCAAATTAATTAATTGTTTCAAAACATTCTTGTTTTCATAGACTACTACATCAATTTACTTTGTTGAAAAAAGAACGAAATTGGATTAATTATTTCTCGGAAAATTAGGGATGATTGTGAATAAAATAGTATACATACTTTGGTGAGGATTTCATATCAGCCTCGAGCTATATCTGATCCTCGAGGCTTCGCCTCTCGGTCATATAATAAGCTCTCGGCTGGAATGAAATAGTTCCCACCTTAGATGTAATATACTATTACCTACGTCTTTTAATATTGTTTCTTGTATTCAGAATATATTTTTACCCGCAAATCTTTTTAAAACTCTTTTAATTCAAACACTTCACTTGAAACACTGACAACTTCACTTATTTTACTCAATTTATTCTTTGCTCATTCCGCTTGAGCCCCCAAAATTATGTGGGAATTACAATTAATAAAATGAACTTCAATAAAATATTATTATTCTAAGCAAAATATGATACAAAATAATATTACAGAATTAAAACAGGAAAATACTACTTCAAATAAAATACAAAATGATATGATTTAAAACAAGAAAAATATTAATCAAACTTGACACTCTGCGTCTTCGTGTCGTCGCGCTCGCGCATCACTTCTTACTGCCACTCTTTAATCAAACTTGACACTCTTCTACGACTCGTGGCTTGCCCCGCGCGTCTTCTCAATATATATATATATATATATATATATATATATATATATATATATATATATATATATATATATATATATATATATATATATATATATATATATATATATATATATATATATATATAATAGAGCACATCTCATCATTCCACGGCTGGTCGGTTGCTATGGAAACAAAATGTCTTCATTTTTATGACACAACATTCCTAAATACTGATTTCCAGGATTCTACGGCTAACAGTTCTGAGTTTATGTGCATAATTCCAGGATTGTCAGGTATAGTGCACTTTCGACTCAGTCGATCTAAATGAAAATAGGATATGAGCATCTAGACAGTACTATAATCTTGAATACTGTATTCTAATATTCTACGTTCAATCGTTTTGGATTTATGCGGAAAATTAAAAAATGTTTCGAGTAAACTACACTCCCGGCTTAGCCGATTACAATCATAATGCAAGGTGTACAACTTGATTGTATAAAAGTGCTTCATACAAAATCTCGATATTCTGCGACTGATTATTTTGAATTTATGAGAGAAATTCGAGAAGTCTGTGATATGAAGTGCACTTCCGGCTTAGTCGATTTGCACGAAAATAGGAAATGATCATTTGGATGCTACAGCAATTTCTAATACTGAATTCCAGTATCCTACGGCAAATCATTCTAGATTTATGCGGAAAATTTAAAAAAAGTATCAGGTAATGTGCTCTCCAGTACAGACGATTGCAACCATATAGCGAGGTGCACATCAAGATCCTAGATTCAATACCAGTCTTTCATCCAGAATTTCAGCATTATACGTTGGACAAATTCTGAGATTCGCGAGTAACGCACATAGACACAAACATTCGTACATACGTACCGGAATCAAGCCAAAAATAGTCAAAATGAATTCAGGGATGCTCAAAACGGATATATCCATCAAAATGTTGATATGTGAATTTTTTCGGTTCCACAATATTCCCTTGTAATTTTAGAACGTCAGATAGTTGTAGATTTCTGTGCCTCATTTTGTTCTTGTGTGAAAAACAAAATAAAGCACTGAAGAAAATATTGTGAAACCGACAAAATTCACATATAGAGATTTTGATGGATATATATATATATATATATATATATATATATATATATATATATATATATATATATTGCGCATAAATTCAGAGCTGTTAGCCGTAGAATCCTGGAAATCAGTATTTATGAATGTTGTATCATAAGAATGATGACCTACTGTTTCCATAGCAACTGACTAGCCGTGGAATGATGGAATGTTGTGTTCGATTATATGGGAGGCGGGCTATCACGTGACACTTATGACGTAGTTGGTGTTCAACTGTCAGAATGACATTTGTCGGCCATTGTTTTTGTTTACGTTTTGTACAATCAAGTGTTTGAGGTATTTTTCTCTTGTTCTGCTAAGTCATCAGTGTAAATCAGGTGTAAATTTCAAATTTTCAAGGCAATTATGCCTCTTCTCGTGGGATATGTTATATATCAGAAATATGAAATACGATTATTTAGAATTATTTCTGCAAATTTTGATCAGGGAGTATTTTGATGGTAAAAGTTCTTGAATATTATGAATTAATTTTTATTAATTAATAGGTCAAATATATCCTATCAAATCAGCCCAAATATTGCAATGGATTGAAGCTATCAATGTTTTGAACATTGGAAACAGGAAAAGTGCACGCATATGTGGAATACATTTAGAAAATGGTAATTATCAAAAGTATTTAAATTTCGCGTATTTTATTAGAATGTACTCGTTTCGGCATTTGTTGTACAATATCTCTTTTAAAGTATTTTCACTTGGTAAATGTAAGAAATTGTCGTTCTAGGTTAATAAATTAATGATATAAGTCATTAGATTGTCATGTATACGAACGACATTGTGAGTTTTAGACTTTGAACAACGTTTGTTGGATAAAATAGTATATACACTTGGACGAATTGCATTTCACTCTTGAAAAACAATTGATCTCGATTTTGACTCTACTCACAAACAACTTATATTGTAGGTCAGTCATCAGACAATCCAAACGATCCCGACTGGATTCCGCATCTCTATGGGAGCTCGAAGTGTAATTTTCAATTCATTATTTGGTTGCTAGCATTATTAACATTGAAACTTGAACTGGTCCAATTATTAAGATAAAAATTGAATAATTTTCATGAATCTTAAACGTGTTCCAATGTTTATGGTGTAACTGTCGCTCTTTTATATTATGAAAATATGATATATATTTCTTTCATAATTTGTTATTGTAATTCTTTCTTACTGTAGCATCAAACAAATTCTGGTAGTTTATAATTGATTTTTATTTCTTTACTCATTTCATCCACATTATTTTATATAAATTTAGTTAATTTTATATATTCCATACAACACCAATGAAATGTATATATTTTTGAATAAAAACTTTTCTGAAAAAAAGTGTGATTCAAAATATGTAAACCTGCAATTTAGAGGACATTTAAAATTTTGCATCTAGGATTCATTATTTGTTTCAGTATTCAGTTTTGGCAATTCTATGCTTCTTCCTTTAATTATTATCCATAGATTGTGATTAACAGTAGAGTGTAAAAACTGAAAGTTTGAAAATTTTAATAAACAAATAATAAAAATAGAAGTTGATAATATGCTGCATAAAAGTAGTGGGTAATATAATCATATTACATGAATTACAAAATATTGTACACAATATAGATCATGGTACCACCAAGAGACCTTCTAGACAGGTTTACAGCAGCAGACTGCGATGCAGTCAGATCCATCAACATCAATGATTGGCCCTACCAGGATCATCTATAACTGATACTAATTCCGGTAGCCGTCTGCAATATCGGTCTGGGTCTGTGTCGAGTCCTCAAGTAAGATCACCTGTAGTAGCTATTGAAACAGCTACTCGTCGAAAGCACCTCCAGGTTGACAAATTCGTAACTCCAGATAAAGATAGGCAGCGAAACATGTTAGCTCACCTAAAGTGGTCCAAGCAATTACTGGACCGCATCCAAATGAAGGAGGAAAAATTGTAAAAGGTTTCAGCTCTTGTTTCATACCAGGACTACCGTCAATAAGGGCTGTAATTTTTTTTTTAAATTAATTAAACCTGAAGTAATATAAAAAGGCGCTTGACACTTACGGCATTTCAGCAACATTAGTTAAACTATACTTGGATATGCAGTTCACATATTTAGGCTTTCAATTTAACAATAACAAAGGAATTACAAGTCGCATATTTTATTCATGATTTATTATGAAAAATCGGGATCGTTTGAATTGTCTGATGGATGACCAACAATATAAGTCATTTGTGTATCGAGTACGAATATAATGTTACCAACGGCGAGCAGATTGTTTGAAAGAATCATTGAAATCGATAGTTTCTCAAGAGCAATATGCAAATCGTCCTAGTGTATATACTATATTATCCAACAAACGTTATAAAGTCTAAAACTCACAATGACTTTCGTACATAACAATCTAATGACTCATACCATTAATTTATTAACCGAGAACAACAATTTCTTTCATTTACTAAGTGTAAATACTTGATACTCTTGATAATTACCATTTCCTAAATGTATTCCACATATGCGTGCACTTTTCCTGTTTCCAATGTTTAATACATTGATAGCTTCAATCCATTGCAAAATTTGGGCTGATTTGATAGGATCTATTTGACCTATTAATTAATAAAAATTAATTCATAATATTCAAGAACTTTCACCATCGAAATACTCCCTGATCAAAATTTGCAGAAGTAATTCTAAATAATCGTATTTCATATTTCTGATATATAACATATCACATGAGAAGAGGCATGATTGCCTTGAAAATTTAAAATTTACACCTGATTTACACTGATGAGGTAGCAGAACAAGAGAAAAATATCTCAAACACTTGATAGTACAAAACGTAAACAAAAACAATGGCCGACAAATGTCATTCTGACAGTTGAACACCAGCTACGTCATAAGTGTCACGTGATAGCCCGCAACCTATATATCCAATGATGTACAAGTAAGTCACGTGATGTCCACGTCAGATTTCTATTAGTGCACGTCGCGGAGTTGGAAAGTTCCTACTGTTTCCGTTTCACATCTCTGATGTTTGGTTTCTCATGTGCATTACAAATGTCACAAGAATTTGGATACATACCTTGTCAGGACTTTTACATCTCTCAGAATGTAAGTCTGGGCTAACAGATAAATATTAACCGGTTCTATAGGTGCCTCTCTGCAGTGAGGGATTAGGGATGATTTTGAAAGATTTGAAGGTACAAACTGTTTTTGAAATGGGATAAATATCGGAACAGTAAGAAAAGTGACAAAAATTTGATTCATTAACGTTTGGTTGATCATTTTGTGTACAAAAAAATATGAATTCACAAGAATTTTCCCAAATAACCAATCATTGAAATCTGATGAAGCTTCTGATGAGCCTGCAACTCCTGTTGAAATAGCGGTTCAATAGAACAAGTTCCCCAGGACTAGCACCATGAATTCTTTGAAATGATGAGATCACCTACAAAACTACTAGCTGAAATTGATGATACAATCAAGAATCAGTGGATGAATAAGATGCCAGAAGGCTTTACAGAAGAGATTCAAGAAAAATGTTCTCCAGTACAAAAATTTCATGCTAAAGCACTTAAGGTTAGTTTCAAAGTAGTGAGCCATTCAACGAAGGTTACAAAGAGGATGAATCCACATACCTAAAACTACGTAAGAGCAGCACTCTATCTCTCGGTTTAGTAATAAAAATGCTAATGGAAAATTCTGGATGATTATTCCAGACAAAATCACCCCAAAGCTATAGTGTCTCGATGACGCAAACATCAAGTCGATCGATATCAAAAAAGTAGATAAGGTAGAATATACAACAGGTACACTACAACTTTTAACTGGAGAATGAGAAGATATCACAAGTTATGAAATTATTCTTGATTGCTTAAAGGAATTCAAAGTGGTCTCAAGATGAATTTGAGACAATAATTCAGGAAATTTCTATCCAGAAAAGTAATTGACAGATGCCTATATTGGAAGGGTCAATTTCTATTTAGTCCAGTTGTCAGAGATTTTGACCTCTCATAAAATGTGATATAGCTGAAACTGGGCTTGTTGATAGTTTTTTGAGCGTGAAAGAAGATAGAGGAATCTTTGCAGCTCTTAAGTGTATGCTAAGCTCATAATCCCGAAAACAAAAGGGAAAATTTAGTTTTTGCCCTATATCTATCGATCTAAGTTTTACTTCAAGTTATATACCAAGTTATATGTAAGAAGAATTTGAATCAATATAGAAAAATATTAAAAATAAGAAAGCGAACTCGAAAACTCCACGCGCGCCAAGCCGCTGATTACAAATATTTAAGCCAGGCGTTCGAGAATAAACTAGAGTTTCTTTATCCAAAATATATGCAAAACAGAAAAACAAGGAGCAACTCAAAGTGGAGACTATATTATGTTTTCTGAGGAAGATATTCGTTTCCAATAATTTTTGTTTTCTCTCATAGAATATTCGATCGGAAGTTAAATTTCTAGAAGTCTCACTGACTTTTGTATAATTGAAGATATATATTAATAGAAGCATTCAAAAAATAGAATCCTTGTACATTTATTTTCAATACACTCTCACTTTTAATGTAGAAATAATTGAAATGATGAACATTGTTTTTGTTTGATAAAACTCATGTTTTAAAATAATTATTTTCTTTCGTGGCATTCATTTGACACCATCTTCATTTTTAAAATGGTTTTTAGCAATTTATATGAATCAGAAATTATTACATCGATTTTCTCAAATGAAGTTGAAAATGGAATCGATACAACTTGATATGTTTGAGTAGTCTTCAATATAAGAAATATATAAGAAAATGCATGTTCTTTGCGTATTCTTATTCCTGCAAATTGAAGAATATTTATATTATTCTTATCAAACTTTATTATTTTTCTCGATATGAAAATTTTCGATTTTGTTTTCGAGACTATGAACAGCATACACTTAGGAGCAGCAAAGATTTTCTATCGTTTTCTACACCCAAAAAAGTACTTAGAGACCTAGTTTCAGCGTTATCACATTTTATGAGAGATTTTAGTTTGAATTTGTCTCTGACAATTGGGCTATTGCTTTATTGCCTAGATGGATTGTCAGGCAAATCTGATCAATCAATCATCCATTTGAAGAAGCTAAATGAGTTTATCCAAGCAACTCACATTAGAATAGAAGACCTTTGAGCAACAAAAAACATCGAGCACAATAAATGTTGGAGTATCTGAGTTTCAATAAGTTTCACAAAATTCTAAGTTGAATTTTCAAACGTACCTATATCATTTCAGTTGCTTATGTTCTATTTCTCACTTTTATACGGCATTGTAGTTTATTTTCAAGAAATCACAAATATATGTGTTTTCTGGAATCGATTTTATAATCTGAGCTTATTTAAAATTCAGTTCAACTGGGTATATAGTAATAATCATTTCAGCAACTGTAACCATAGTTGATAAGCTGTAGATATACCTAGTCGAGCTGAGTTGAGTTGAGCTGAATCAAGTTTATTTATGGCTGAAATTGCTAAAAAATTGTTACCATAGAAAATAAACTCGGTTCAACTATACTATTGATAGTGTTAGAATGTTCAATAGGGCTTCACAGTACTCGAAAATTTATACCCTACTGTATACCTTTCACTTGTTGACAACATCACTGAAAAGTAAAGTATACACTAAACTAGCTGTTATTATTCTGCGTTACCGATTAATGTCCATAATTTATCGCAATTTATCATGATACTGTGGTGAATTTATATAAGAAGGAATTTGATCACTGATCTAGGACAATTCATTGATCTCACAAGTCGGTAAGACAACGGAAAGAAGAGTTTGTGTGAAATTTTGTTTTGAAAAAACGGAGATCAATTTCGGAGACTTCTGGTCTTTTGAAAACAGTATCAGGAGATGAATGTCCAAGCCGATCTAGTATTTTTATATGGTTCAATACATCTTTAAATGGCCGCAAGTCGGTCAAGGATGATTCTTGGTCTATCAGTATTTCAATAATCAACGAAAACTGTTAAATTTTGCGATTTAATGTGTTCTGCCCAATGCCCATCAATATACATATGGGAGGTGAAATTTCTTACTTTATTCAATCAATTTCAACTGAAGATTTGAACATGCGTCAAGTATCTGCAAGTTTAATCTCAAAACTGTTTTCAGATGAGCAGTAGAAGCATCGTCGACAAATGCCTCAAGAGCTGCTCATTCAGGCCAAAAATGATCTATATTTGATAAAAGTGCTATGACCCAGAAATACGGGTACAATTATAGCAAAAAAGAGTCTATATTTACCAATACCTGAAAATACCGTTCATCCTAAATATGTCTCTAAGAGGCAAACAATCATTCAGAAATACTATAGAAGTAACTTTGAGCGTTTGCGCGAGAATGTGTCTAGGAAAAAGCTCAAAATCTGGCAAAATGAGGATTGGATTTTCTACTACGATAGCGCACTGAAGAATCTTGCGGTTTCTATCAAGGAGTTTTCAGATACATGCCAAATATCTGTGCATCATCAACCTCCCGTATTTGGACGACTAGGCTCCTGCCAAATTCTACCTGTTTTTTAAATTGAGAATTTGACTGGAAGGGAAGCGATTGAACTTCACTGAATATATTCAGACAAATATAGAAAAGCTTCTCAACATCCTTGCGAGAGAGAATTCTTGAAAGTCTCCAAAAGTGGAAGTCAAAATATTCAATCAGAGAAAGATAGCCTTATCATAATAGTCTGTATGGACTGCTATTTTCATAAAACAAGCGACCATACTTATCTTGTATTTATCAGACCATCGAATAAGTCAATCAAATATAGTGCTATTCAATTTTTGAGGAATTTCCTGTGAAAGAAAATTCTAACTGATTATGACTGATATTCACATACGCACAAGTATTAGTGCCTCACGGAGCAAGTCTCAATAAAACTGTTATATCCAATTTAACAAAGCGTATCTAAGCTATTGATGTTTCTTATTACTAGAATAAATGATTTATGCGAAACATGATTTACTAGTAAACCAACAGTAAACTGATATTGACTATAATTACTACTACCGTTCCACTGATAGATTAAGAAATTGGTAGATTTGTAAATTATATCACTCGAAAACATGGTTTTGCATTTCGCCACATATTTTTTCTTTCGACTTCTGTAACAATAAAAATAAAATGTGAATATGTCTTCAATTGATTCTATTTGAAAACACTCCTTCGGAAAAGGTTGCATTCTACATACAAATAACAGTAACAAAAAAAAAACTATTCTTGAACCAATTTATTCCGAAGATATTATCAACATCAATCTGCAAAAGTTTCATAAAATTTATTTATGATCAAAAATATTCTCCCATTAGAAATTTCAATGTTTTCAAGCTAGAGCTTTTCACTTAGACGGGATATTAAATAAATTCAGATGACGACTAGCAAATTCCTTCGAAGCGGACACAATTTAAAGCGACAGTACGCAGAACACTCAAGTTGTGCTTCTGATACAAAGACTATTATTCTGTTGTTTTGTTCTCGTTAATTTGAGAGCAGAAGAAGATGGTTGTTTCTTCTTTGACATGCTGTTTTATTTGCGTCTACAGTCAAAGGAATCCTCAATTATGACATTGTTATGATTTATGTATGTGATTTACTACTGATAAAGAACTATATTATATTCAGTTAATAAATAGATTCCTTATTAATATATTCCTTATGAAACAAAATCAGGCAGAAGGAGCAGGAATGCTTCAACTACAAAGGTGCTCCATTAGTTCTTTATTCAATTTATACATGCAACATTTATGTGCCTGATCAATCATCATTCGATGTCAAGTTTCACAGTAACTGGTGATCTGCCAGTGAACGATTATGGATACGAGCAATCTCTCATCTAATCCATAAAATATAGTTTGAGTAGTCCTGGTTGACAAATGAAGGAATGATCAGAAATGATGGATACTATATGGACATAAACCTGGCTCATCTCGATTGGAATGTTTAAGAATTCTACAAAAATAAGAACTATTCCTGAGCAGGTAATTTCATATACCTACATCGAATTCACTGAAATTTTAATATATTTGAGTGTGCATAATGCTGATCAAAGCAGCGTTGCTTGATATCGTACACGCAAGATATCTTGTCAGTCGAAAAATAATGTAATGCGATATAACAATGACTGATTTATGCAGTACAATTAATTGTAACTGTATGTAGTATTTGGGGTACAATAGGGTGAGCACGTCTATGGTTTCTGTCGATTTTACTTATATAGTCCCAAAGAGTCTACAATCTAGGACGGTCAAGATATATTGCGCGGACTATACTAGTTTGTACATAATTAGCCTGAACTGAGTTAATCTACTTTAGAGACAAGTTATAATTTCTTCATGCCTTATGAATAAATTCAATCAAATTTGATTATACTTCCAGATTTTGTCATCAGGATCAATGAGAGATCAGATTTTCTTTCTATTTCATTCTACCTCATGGTCATTTTTTGATCGATCAAAATCTGATGCTGATAAATCAAGTGTTGTATGGGGTACGATATTACGATATAGAATGCAACACATGTGAGTTTGTACATTGATTACACAAATTTTGCTGGCTTCGGTTGCTATACTAATACCTGCGTCTTTCTCTGACAACATCATCAGAATTTATTGTATCAATTCATATAAAGCTCTTTCCACCAAAGTTACAGTCAAATTAAAACTAGCGAGTGCAATTTTTCATGCAACATATACATAGAATTTGGAACCGTATTATGTGAATAATAATTATTTCGAAATGAAACTCTGACATTCCAATCAGAGACAATCTCAATATTTATTGTTGTATAGATTATTCCAAGCTCTCCTGGATCTTATATAATGTGATACTGAAATACAATTAACTGAGTTCTTCTGTTACTCTGATATGCAATATTGAATACATTCTGAGATGTAAATTCAAAATTCATCACAGATATTGTGTAATATTCCTTTGAAAATATGATCACAGTATCTGTCTTAGAAATAAATTCTAACAGTAAAAGTACATATTTGGTTGAAATATTTGCGCAAGTATTATAGTCGAGGCATAAAATGTAGCTATTAAGATTTCTTATTATTCTGTGCAAACCTCTTGAAAATCAACACAAACTTTTGATAATTGAAGTCAGTAATTGCAGCACCAAATATCCTACCAGAAACAGATAACTTAAATATTGAAACTAATACCATCGGTCCCATTCCTTATACACTTAGCTAATCAGTGACGCCATAACCCCATCCACCTTCATGTAAGTTATTCTCTTTTATTTCAGTTTTCAGTCCACAACTTATTGCTCTACACCTTTTGCCACTTGTGTTTAGTAGTAGGTTTTAAATACAAATTCCATTTATTGAGTATTTCTCTCACTACGTTTGAGAAAATTGATGTTACAGATTTTTCTCTACAATATGTTTTGCGCCAATAATTATTTTCGAATATTCCAATTGAAATTAGAACTCAGACGATATAAATAATAAGCTTCGTAGAAAAATAACAACTTGAGAGCAGCTTCATCAGGAATTTCAGAAATAATAACATTTGTTCTCATCCAATTGTGAGATGTTGGAGCTCCATGAATGGTTGTTATATCATTGCCATCTGCAGACCTATACACTCGCGACGCTTCCAGAATTTAGATAACTAATTTCCTGGACATGCCGCCTATTTGACAGATATTTACCATTTTCGAAGATATTTCATACAAAACATATATTTTCGTTGACTCCTCCAATATTTTGTCTATGATGAGGGCTCATTTCCAAAACGAGCCAAAAGCTATGCTCAAATTAAGTTCTTTTGTGCACATTGAATGAAACAGATTTTTGTCTTGTGAATTTTTTGCTCATCCAAATCTCTTGTTGGTAAGACTAACGCTTATTATTTTTCTTGCTAGTATTGACAAAGTTTTTTTGTAACTGGAAATATTCAGTACTACAGCCATTTGTATTTGATCAGAAGGGCTGTTTCAAAATGCGTTCCTATTCTTCAGATAACTTTGATATCAGTTGTCCGAGGGTGTTTCTCGACAACAAATTAAATCTCAGGGCTCACTTGAATTTAAAGATGAAATGCGTAAGATTAAAATTGAAATTTCTATATCGATACAAATATCTTCTGTTATGGAAAGTTGAGTTGAATCTAGTAAATTCATTGATATTGAATCTTTTGAATTATTGCTCTTGTGTCTATATTCCTAATTTCTCTGCAGTTGACGTTAGCCGCATAATTGTTTTTGAGAACACCTGCTCAAGATTCATTTAAAATTTCGATCATATCTCTGAATCCAAATAGAGCCAACTTCTAACAAATAAAATAAAATGACATATCTGAGTTTGATACACAAAGTTTTTCACCAAATCTCCATACTACTTTCATGCGAAATTAGTTTTTTGAAACCGTACAAGTTCCGCTCGAATATTCTACAAATTCCAAATTTTAGAGCAACCAAATACCTATCGGAGATCATTTTTATACATGGCGCCTGCTCTATATAATAGTTGACTCGCAGAAAAAAAAAACTTTTTATTGGGTTCATTCAAGCGTGAATTAAAAAGTTATGTTAATTTCCACAGAATTCAAATTTAACAGCTGAGTATTATATTGTCAATATTTATGAAAAATTGTTCTGTAAGCTATATAAATATTGGTTGGATAGAAGAGCAGCCTTGGCTGAATTCAACCTTCGACCTGGATGTCAATAAATATTATTACTATTATGATCAAAAGTTCAACAGATGATGGATAATTTGTAGAATAAATAAATAGCTTACATCTCCTACTTTGCAAACGTTGCGGTTTCATATTAAGCCTTCATCAGTGCCTAAACATGGTAATAAGAGAACATTAGAGAAAATTTCATTGTACAAGCATACAGAAAGTACAACAATGAATAATACAAGATTCAAAAACTCGAAAACTTTAGAGATAAGCAGAAAACTAAGAATTATTTGTTGTGAAAGACATCTTCCTTCCATAATATAAAAGCAACTGATTTTTATATGGCGGAAATATAGTCAAGGTACCACTTGTTACATTCGAAAAACAATTGCGCCAACATCGTAGCGAGGAAGAATTACAAATATAAAAACTATAAACAATAAGTTATTTAAAAAACGGAAGTCGTATCTAAGGAGTGTTATCTTCTTCAACCATGGTACAAATCCAAGATGTTATGATATGATTCACATAAGAATTCGGTATCAGTTCTAATATTAATGGCATTAGGACCTAAATGGATATACACCATCTCAAAGTAGTTCCTCTCTCTATAATTTCAATCTCTGTCAAAAATTTACACATTAATAAAATCAAACCAGTGGTGTTGAATAATACTATGATTGGATGGTGCTGCTTCATTCTCAAGTTTTTCACAATAATTTTTATGATTATTTACACTATTTTTCATATACTGTTTTGTCTGACCTATGTGAACCCCAACACAGTCCCTACAATTTATCTTATAGATATAACATTCATCATCCAATTCTGTCCAATCTTTTAGGCGACTGAATTAATTACCTACATTTTTATCATTGAAAAACACTATGTTCACTTTATTATTCGAGAGTATTTTGGTCACTTGCTGATATAGTGTTTTTATATAAGGTATTTTGGAATATCTTATCTGGCGGTCTATATTAGCAATATCTTCAGTATTGTTCATCACTGTTGTAGGATGTAACGTAATAGGAAACTTTCTATCGATAATTCTACTCCAATATGAAGTAAGCCAAATATGAAAAATTTGACGTGAACATCACGTGACTTTGTTGTACATCACTGGATATACATATAATACGATGTAATTTTGTGTTTGATCATATATTATATATCATTGGATATATATAATCAAACACAGAATCTCATCGTTCCACAGTTAATCGTATTGGATATAACCAAGAGATTCTAAAAATCTGTCAAGTAAAATGCGCTTTCAGCCAAGTCGGTTGCAATGGAAACAGTTGGCCATTACTCTTATACTACAACATTACCAAATACTGATTTCCAAAATTCTACGACTGCCAAAAGATCTGAATTTATGCGCAAAATTAAAAAATAAATTCTTACTAAAGTGCACTTTCGGTTCAGTCTATTGTTATGAAAATAGTAGGCGATCATTCAGATGCTACAGCAGACTGAAATACTGAATTTCAATTTTCTACACCTCATCGTTTCGTATTTATGCGAAAAATTCCAAAAAACTGTCATGTAACGTGCACTTCCGGCTTGGTGGATTTCAATAAAAATAGGATATGAGCATCTAGAAGGTATAATCGTCCTAAATACTGGATTCTAACGATCTCCAAAAATTCAAAAAGTCTGTCATATAAAATGCACCTCCGGCTCAGTCGATTGTTACAAAAATAGATGACCATTTAGATGCTACAGCAATTTCGTATGCTAAAATCCAGTATTCTATGGCTGATCATTCTGAATTTATGCGGAGAATTAGAAAAAAGTTTTAAGTAAAGTGCACTTCCGGTTCAGCCGATCGCAATCATAATGCAAGATGTACAATAAGATGTTATAGAAGTTCTTTATACAAAATTTCAATATGCTATGGTGGATCATTCTATATTTATGCAAAAAATTCGGAAAACGATTCCAGTAAAGTGCACTTCTGACCTGGCCGATTCTTGCAGAAATAGCAGATAATCATTTTGATACAACATCAAGTTCAAATACTGAATTACAACATCCTACGATTGATCATTCTGAATTTATTAGAGAAATTCGAAAAAAGTTTTAAGTAAGTGCATTTGCGGTACAGACGATTGGAACCATAATGCGAGGTGCACAACTAGACCCTATACCAGTCCTAAATACAGAATTTCAACACTATACGTTCAACCAGTTTTGAGATTTGCGAGTTACGCACGCACGCACGTACGAACGCACGCACGAACATACGTACCGACATCAAGCAAAAAATAGTCAAGATGGATTTAGGGATGCTCTAAACGGATATTTCCATCAAAATCTTAATAGGTGAATTTTGTCGGTTTCACAATACTCTTGTGTACTTAGTACAAGTAAGTGAAAACAATTTTATCGTTTTGACAGCGGATAAAAAGGAAGGTAATTTTTTGCAAATGATAAAACGTTATTCACCTCTCTCCTAGCAACCAAATCAAAACACTCACTAAATTTATGTCATTTGCAATTTGTCCATGATAATTCCACTCCAATATGAAGTAAGCTATATATAAATAGTATATTATTTAACGAGGGACCTAAGTGCTTGATTTAATCCTGAGGGTGGAGTTTATTGCACGAGACGCAGTCGAGGGCAATACTCTCCTGAGGGATTAAAGTCACTTAAATCTTATGTTATTTACGCTATTTTTCGCACTACCGTATTATATTTAATCACAAAAGTCTAAAAGCAGATTAATTAATTTTTCAATTTGATACAAAAATGTTGAGTAAATTCACCATAGTAACAAGGCTGGCTACAGCAGTTGTTCAATAAATAAGCTTGCTGTCAAAAAGATGAGTGAGAAAATTGATATTGATAAGGCTGCGGAAGAGGTAACTGTAAAATGATTTTGCCAAAAGTCTAGAAAATTTACGAACAACAATACGATGCATTTGTAAAATTGTGTCAATTGCGACAACGCTAATATAAATCATCAATAATAAAGGTTTGAATTCTAATGACAAAATTCAATTTGACATTCAGGTGAGCACTTTGATAATTCAGTTATTATAGAAAAATTTGTTTATTTTACTTTAGTCCCTTGGGATTATTGATCATTTTAGATCCCGAGGGACTGAACTCAAACTTAAGTCCCTGAATTGAGGGATTAAATTCATTGTTTACTCTCGGGAGTGCGAAAAAACAATTTTATCGTTTTGACAGCGGATAAAAAAGGAGGTAACTTTTTGCAAGTGATAAAACGTTATTCACCTTTCTCCTAGCAACCAAATCAAAACACTCACTATATTTGTGTCATTTGCATTATTTGTCCATGCTTAAACTGCAATGAACTGCAAAATAAACAGAAATTGGAATAGTTCCTAAGAAAATATCAAGTAAAGTGTGTCTATAAATTAGGAAAACAATAAATTATGTATCTGGAGACAATTCATCGTATTTTGTGAAAACCAGAATTATTTATTAGAAAGAGGTACAACGGTATGTCAAATTCCAAATATTTTGCTAGATTGGACTTAAAGTATGCAAAAAATTGATGGAGAAAATTATAAAGAATACGTATAGTGAAATTTGTCAAATGAAACGATGTATGATAACTGTTCTCTCAATAATTGCACATTTAAATAAACTTTTTCATAAATAAAATGTCGTTAAATTATCTCGCCGAATTACACTCTAGCATATTATTTTTCTTGGGATAAATATCAGTTTGACAACTCAACCTTGTAACCTGACAGCAATTTGACTTGAAAACTGTTCAAAAATAGCAGTTTTTTGTCAAATTGCTAGGTAACAAGGTTTCGTGAAAACGGAAATTTATCCAGCAAAATAAAAAGCTCTTGTGTAATGTCTGTTGATAGATTCATTGGAGTAACCAGTTTTGTTCTAAGTTGTTCTCAACTCATGGCAATACTTATTATAAAAACGATTGTCACACTTTCGTTTTTTAAAAAATACCTCATTGTTCACAATTTTTATATTTGTAGTTCTTTCTTGCGACGATTTTGGCGCAATTGTTTTTCGAATGTAACAAGTGCTACTTTGACTATATCTCCGCTATATAAAATACACTTGCTTCTATATTGTGGAACAAACATGTCTTCAACAACAAATAATTTTTGGTTATGCTTATCTCCAAAGTAATAAGGTCGTTTTTGGGTTATTCAAGTTCCGAATTATTTATTGTTGTACTTTCTGTATGTTTTTGCAATTGAATATATTCTAATGTTATTCTATTGCCCTTTTTTAGGCACTGATGAAGGTTTAACACAAAACTGAGACGTTTGCAAAGTAGGAGATGTGAGCTATTCATCTATCCTTCAAATCATCCATCATTCGTTGAACTTATAACTACTATCCCAACTAGCACCAAAGTAATCGTAACCGAGACGGAAACCTCGAATGCGTAATTGTAACGTAACTGTCACTAATTTTTTAACTTCAAAGTGTGGATAACTTCATTTTACAAATCTACAATCGCAATCACGTAAAATTTACCACTAATATTTACTTTATAGTTATATTACTTCTATGTGATTTCTTTGGTATTGGGAACGTCGTAGCTACCAATGGTACCACTTTGAAGCTCCAATAACTTGACAGCAACAACAATCGTAGCAGCGACTATTCAATGCTACTACAATGCAACCTAAAAGTTGCAACTACTTTCAAGTAACTTTGAAAGTTGCCATGACGATTTGGGAACCTTTAGGATCACTTCAAATCCTTGAAACTTTGAAGTGATAATTATAAGTGTAAGTAACGTTACTGCGACCTGCAAAATTCAACGTCATTGTGCATGGCTACTACAAAGTTTGTATCACCATGAAAAAAACTTCACCATGTAGTTCCCAAAACATTCATATGCTCTGCATCATGGCTTAGTGTTCGTATAGTTGTATGAGGGTTCGTTGGTTCATAATGGCGTCTGTTATTGGAAGCAAGCATAGAATAAAAAAAAAATGACATTCCACAGCATTTCACGGGAAATTGAAAGGCTTGAGAGCGAATGGTGAACTGAAAGAATATTTTGGTGTTATGCAATCGTCACCATCAAAAATGAATATTCTTCATGAGTCATATATGCTACGGAAGATGACGTACTATCTCGTAAGATGATGAAGAACCTAATAATTTTATTATATTTCCAATTTAGCTAGTAGATCAGCTAAGAACATAGTAACATTCTCATAGAAGATACACCAAAATATTTAAAATTGGAACAAAAATACACTTTGCTGGAAGCTAGGGCTACATTTGTGCAATTTCATGTCTCTTTTTTCTGAATCTCATGCTCTGTTTCTTCAGAACCTGACAACACTGAGTAGACACAGTGATAGTCACAACTTTGTCGCAACTTGGAAGTGGCACTGCAATACCTTGAAGTAAATAAACTTTAAAGTTCCATACTTCCAGTTTTCGTTCGGTTCCTACAACTATCGCTCAGTCGTAATTACTTTCAAGTTGCATTTTTCAGTAATTCTGACTTAAAAGTAATTTCTCCCAAACTTCGCCATTTTTATTAGCAAAATATGCGACGCCATTACTAAAAAACGAGAACTTGTACACCACAATGACTAAAAACTTGGGCGAGCTCATGAATTTAGCACTACGTACAACAAATTAATGAATAATAATTAATTATATGCTCTAAATAATGAATGGAGAAAAGTATTTTTTGCGTTTAAGCGTCATTTTCTTCCACAAATAAATATTTGATAAACAATATTCTAATTAAAGAATGAGAAATCTAAGGGCGCGTGTCAGATTTAGATTCATAATCATTATGTTTAACAGTAAAATTGCATTTGTTCCTATTTTTTGCTCACTCAGATCAGATAACAGGGAATTATCAATAATGTATTGCGTTCGTATATTCCTTTCACAGAGTATTTCATTTTCTTTCTAAGTTGAACAAATGTTATAGACAGGTTTATACTAGAGTGGAACATGGGAAAGATAAAACTAGTTGCAAGACAAAGCAAGCAACAAGTTTGAAATAGTGGGAGGAAAGTTCCAAGAAAGTCGCGAAAACTACACAGCAACGACGCTAATACGGAGCCATTACATTTCTGGAACGTAGCCGAATAAGCTCCAGGAACGTAGTTGGAACGTTGCGAGAACCTAAAATTATTCCCCATTTTGGTCGTACTTTCGTAATAGGAACGTTCCTAATACGTGCCTATGGCTAGTGACGAGACCCATAAAAGTTCCTAATGTAGTTGCTGTCACGTTCCGACGACTATTTGTGCTAGTTGGGATATTATTCCTGGATATGACTATCAAACTATTATTATTATTATTATTATCATTATCAAATTTGAGTCAGTCTAAAACTTTGTATGTTCAGTGGAATTTGTAGAGACCTATGATAAGTAGGGAAGAACAACAGTGCCAGTCTGATAGTGAATATGTATATTATCATTTTTATCTTATGAATACGCGGGTTCTGCTTTGTTCTTGTATGTCATACCAACACAATTTGTTTGGTGCTCTAATATTTTTTGAATGGAATTTATCATTTGTCGAATTTCTGTTCATCCTTTTAACCACTGATATCTACCAATGTCGGTGCTCCACCATTATCAGCATTGATACGTGAATACTAAGTTGAAAATGGACAATAATCATTCACAGCTCTGACAGCAATATATACTGACACAATCACCATTTTCATTCAGTTTTGAATTGTTCTTTCTTAATGAGCTACTCGCCTACTTATAACATTTATGCACTTGTACCAGTTTCTACTATATACTGCTCTATCTGAAATAATTATTGTTACATTTTCCACCATCATCTTGTTACCATACATCCCAGTTTTAGGAGCATGGATATCAATATATTGAAACACGAACCAAAAATGAGTGTTTCCACCCCCTTGAGATCCAAAAGCCTCCATCACCCAGTATATAGGCCCACTTGAGTTGAAATAATAAGTATCTGCCTGCAGATTATTTCAGAACAATTTTTTCCCTCTATGATTTGAAAAAACATTATCTGACCTCTATATTTGGGAAAAGCATATTTATTGTTATGACCATAAATATATTGTACTACAGTTCTTCAGTTTGAGCTCCACATAATGTGACATTGCGGAGATGGAGACGAACATTACTTCTGTAACTCTAATTTAGATTTTTTCCACCTCTGTAACTCAGAATCATACAGCATACAATCTGAACTTCTACAAGTCAAATAGTAAATATCTGGAAAAACTTTTCTCAGTCGAAACCTTTTTCACGGCAAATCCTTTGAGCCTCTTAAAGTTCGAAGCACTGTACAAAGAAGGCAGACAGTATCAATATTAGGACAAATAATAAAAAGACACTTATACTGTAGATTCTAAAAATATCTGTCACAAGCACCTATTTTCAAGAGAAAATGCAAAGGATAGTAAATATATGATTTATATGTCAATCATAATAATTGATTTCCCAAATGAAATGTTGATCAGTTCTATTCATGATTCTAAACATCTTATTTGGGTATTTCTATTGAGTTACGACTCTGAAAATGGCGCATCAGATATTATCAACATTTTTTTTTCTGCATATACATAGTTCAAGGGATTATCATCCGACTTCTCATTCGCTTCTCCCATTGTTGAATGAGTGATTAGATCGAATTTTTATGGTCAATATAACGTTAATCATAAATTAGTATGTATTTTTATTAAATATAATAAGAACCTATTGAAATCTAACATTTTGAGGTGACATTTCAAGTTCAAATATTGTACATGCAAAATATCTTTTTTTTCACAAATATATATTTTATTCTTTGATCTCGAAGCTATAGCTTATTGAAGAGTGTGAATATTGATCATCAATTCACTTTTACTTACTTGTACAAACTGAAAGTAAGTATTGTGAAACCGACAAAATTTACACTCTGAGATTTTGATGACAATATCAATTTTGAGTATTTCTGAATCCATTTTGACTATTTGCGTTCGTATCTCGCAAATCTCAAAACTCGTCAAAAGTATAATGCTGAAATTTCATATTTAAGACGGTATAGAGTCTAGTTATGTACCTTGCATTACGGTAGCAATCCTCTTCACCAGACATGCACTTTTCTTTGAGCTTTTTTCTAATTTCTGTATGAATCTACATAGAATGATCAGTTGTAGGATACTGAAATCCAGTATTTGACTCTGCTGCAGCATTCAAATAGTTATGTTCTACTTTTGTACCAATCGACTGAGCCGGAAATGCACTTTATGGAACAGATTTTCCAAATTTAACGCATGAATTCAAAACAATCAGCCGTGAAATATTGGAGTTTTGCATGAAGCACTTCTATTACATCTAGTTGTATACCTCGCATTATGATTGCAATCGTCTGTACCGGAAGTGCACTTTACTCGAGACATTTTTTGAATTTTCTGCGTGAAACCAAAATAATATTGAACGTAAAATGTTAGAATTCAGTATTTAGGACGACTGTACCGTCTAGACTCTGAAGTCTAGATTCTAGATGCTTATATTCTATTCTCATTGAGATCGCGTGATTCGCAAGTGCAATTCACATGACAGTCTTTCGAAGTTTTGCGCATAAATTCAGGACTGCTATCCATAGAATCTTGTAAATAGTATTTAGGAATGTTGAAGCATAAAATTGATGACCTACTGTTTCCAAAGCAACAGACTGGACCAAAAGCGCTTTTTGATTGACAGACAATTATCCGTGGAGTGGAGCGATAGAACCATGTGCTTGATCATCGTATTTTTATATGAAAAAAATACATCCAATGATGTACAAGTGAATCTCGTGATGTCCACGTCAGATTTTCTCAATAGTTTTTACATTTGAAATGAATCAAGGACTGATATTCCAGCTCTAAGTGCCCAACTTGAGTCTCATAAACTGAGTTTGAGTGAATGCAGTCTGGTGTAGGATAGCTTCTTTATAGAATCAAAATAATATAGGATTATAGCAATCAACAGCATAATAATTTTGATGAAAAACTCGGAGGTGGAATAGAGTCTCTTAGAACTTCACTTGAACCAGTGTTTGGAAAAGCTTAAGTAAAGTTCAAATTATCAAGTTTTATTCAAAATGTTTCAAAGAAGCAGAGACATTCAAAGGTAGGTAGGTCATCCACTCTCTAGTACCGTGTACAAATTAAATAGCTATGTGCAAACAAATATCTGAGAGCATTAATGCCGCAGTATGATTTCCAATTAATTAACTCACTATTTGCATTGCAAATACTGAATCCTGAGACTAGTAGTTCATATTCTGTTCCGAAATTAATTAAGATGCTGCTATGTTAACTGTTTACTTGTATGGAATTGGTAAAGGGCTTTTTTAATAAAAAAACCATAAAATTCTTGGTCACACTGTTCTCTAATTTTAATTAGTATACTTGTATACTTTATGAGCAAATTCATATAACAAATGGAGTTACAAATCAAATATTATAACACTTATTACGTGAAATTTGAGTGATTATCTAGGAATGACTTTACAATTCTACGTAAGTCTAGCTCAGACTCAAGGAATAATTGTTGGATGAAGTGAGGCTAGCTTCAGCAAAAGATATAAAATAAAGTATAAGTAAATAAATAAATCGTAGGGCGCCACGCAGTAGAACTTATTTTTACCAAGGTTCTCAACCACGAAAATACCTGAAACTTTGGTGTTGGAAGGAATAGTTAGGAAATTGGGAACGGGTGTCAATACTCTGTTTGTCAGCGTCAATCTGGTTGCTGACTCCAAACAATTTAATGTAACTCAAACAACAACTTACATCGAGCTTACTGAGAGAAATTACACTCTTTTCTACACTGCTGAAAAGAGAAGTATGGGCAATTTTTATTCAATAAAAAAAACGATTCACCTAAAATAAATTAGTTTAATTATGCTAAGTAATTTTTGACGACGCACCTGCGTAATGCAAAAGTGAGTGAATGAACGTAATCGGAATCGATAATCTCAAATTACTCGCCTAAGTAGCGCAAAAAACAATATAGAGTAATTGAAACTAACAAATTCAAATTACGCGCTTAAGTAGCGCAAAAATAGATGAAAATGATCAAGCTTTGTTAAAATAGATTAGAGCTCTCGACGTTGTACTCGAAGTACAAAAAAAGTTGATAAAAATAGGGAGCAACTTGCGCGTACGTCTATGCGTATACTTAAAAAACAACAACATCAGATCTGGCCCTTCTTCGATCGGATCGAGTTCACAGCTAAGTATATCACATCAGCATTAAAAAAAAAGCCTACATAATAACCTCAATCGCGCGAAATGCATTAATTACCAAACTGACGCTAGACATAATTTGAAATACGCGCAAAATTTTCTAGTTGGTATGCGTGATCTGTAGTGGTTTTTGTGTCCGGTCTACCATATTTTGTCATTCTATCACCAGCCACCTTGGTTAATGGTAGCCTCAAAGTTAGATTTACACATATTTTGTGATTTTTGAGTCAACTGTTATTCTCATATTGTATTTCAATAATAAATTGGAAGGTAATCTTCACAACTATGCTGTATACAACAATGTTATATAATTGTAATACTTTTATAAGGTAAATATTGTAGCACATGTTTCATCATTTTTTCATTATCATCCCATTTATTGTTTCATGTATCATGAAAATCATTGTAGAATGCTGAAGATGGATGAGTGCACATCGAAAACGTCCGGAATTTAATAGAAACATAAATAAAATGAAGTGGACTGCAATACATAAGAAATTTTTTTCACTTCATTTATATGTATAACAGACATTCAGAATTTGCCGTATAAAAGAATCAGTTCAATCGAAAAGATAAGGTAGGCAATGATAATCTGTTGTCAATGTTCTGATTTTGTTTGAAATTGTTCATGTCAAAATATTATTCAAATTATATTAATTATAATCTGAAGTGACCGAAAACTTTATTGAATGAATTTGTGCAAGTAAGTCACATGATGTTCATATCAGATTTTTAATCCCCACAAGAGGATTGCGCAAGGCAACATACAAAAAAAACGATTTCGAATATTAAGTAACGAGAAAAAAAATGCACTGCATTCGTCAAGGATCAACTGTAGACTACCGACTTAAGTTGATGTTGCTATTCTGTAGGTCTTATAAATTCATAAATCTGTGAGCTATGAACAAAATCGCAGCAAACATGTCATCCATATGAACGAATTGACATTAATCAACAAAAGTCGATGCGTTTTTATCAGTTTCTTATGGATTTATAGATCTATAAGACTTATGGATTCACACAGAATTGCAGCATAATTCAAGTTTGGACGACCGGACTTCATTAAGAAAGAAACCGTTCTTCATTGAAACCAAAAAAAAAACTCAGTTACGTCAGTGATTACAGCGCGCTCATTATGACAGCAACAATTTATAACAAAAATTTTGAACTAAGAAATAATTGATGCAAGTGAACAAAAAACACGCTTCTAATATAGCCAAAAAATCTGACGTGAACATCACGTGATTTACTTGTACGTCATTGGATGTATATACAGGGTGGGGCAGAAAAACCTATCCGATTTCAAAACGATATAAAATTAAAACCAGTCAACTTGTCAAAAAAAATTTTTTATTAGCATATCGCAAATCTTATGCCATTTTTAAATTTAAGTTTTGAAAAGCACATCACTCAAATGTCGTCCTTGGGAGCGGATACACTGATTTAGGCGCTCGCGGTAGCTTTCCATGACTTTCACCGTCATTTCCACAAGAATTTCTTCAATTGCCCGAGCAATTTCCCTTCGTAAAGCAAGAAGGGTCCTTGGTCGATGCTGGTAAACCTTTGATTTGAGGTAACCCCAAAGGAAGAAGTCACATGGAGTGAGATCCGGTGAGCGCGGCGGCCAGCCAAGATCACCTCTCAGGGAAATGAGGCGACCGGGAAACAGTTCCCTGAGAATGTCCATTGATCGTCGCGATGTGTGGGCGGTTGCACCATCCTGTTGAAACCACACATTTTCCACGCCATTTTCTTCCATTTTGGGTCTAAGAAAATTTTCCAGCATGAAACAATAGCGCTCGCTGTTGACCGTTACGGTTTGCCCATTTTCTTCAAAAAAGTAAGGCCCCCAGACGCCTAGGCGGGAAAGAGCACACCACACAGTCACTTTTGGGCTATGGAGGGGTTCCTGATGGATTTCTCACTTTAATCGTAGCGTGATGTGGAATAGGATCATGACGCCCGAGTCCGAAATGAATTCGAAAAGCACGTTGTGTAGCAATTATCGAACCGTCGCATTCGATAAACCGCTCAATAACAAAAGCACGATGTTTACCAGACCAAGGCATGTTGACTACTGACAAATGGCATAAAACTGGCTTTCTAACGGTTTTTTACCCCACTACTCTACCTGCCCCTTCTTCTGAGAAAAAGGGATTTGAAATCGGATAGGTTTTTCTGCCCCACCCTGTATGATACGATGTAATTTTGTGTTTGATTATATATATATATACATATATATATATATATATATATATATATATATATATATATATATATATATATATATATATATATATATATATATATATATATATATATATATATCCAATAATATTATTGGATATGAAAAATCAAACACAAAATCTCATGGTTTCACAGTTAATCGTTCGGATCACTGGAAGAGATTCTGAAAATCTGTCAAGTAAAATGCGCTTCCAGCCAAGTCGGTTGCTATGGAAACAGTAGGCCAATATTCTTATACAACATTCCTTAATACTGATGTCCGAAACTCTACGACGACCAACAGATCTGAATTTATGCGCAAAATTGAGAAATGAATTCCTACATGAGTGCACTTCCGGTTCAGCCTATTGTTATGGGAATAGAAGGCAATCATTCAGATGCTACAGCAGACTGAAATACCAAATTTCAATATTCTACACCTGATTGTTTCGAATTTATGCGAAAAATTCCAAAAGACTGTCAAAAAAAGTGCACTTCCAGCTCGGTGGATCTCAATAAAAATAGGATATGAGCATCTAAACGGTATAATCGTCCTAAGTACTGAATTCTAACAATCTACGCTCAATCGTTTTGGATTTATGCAGAAAATTCAAAAAATGTTTCGAATAAAGTGTTCTTCCGGTTAATTCGATAGCAATCATAATGCAGGGTGGACAACTAGATATTCTTAAAGTGCCTGATACAAAATTTGAGTATTCTACGACTGATTGTTTAGAATTTATGCGGAAAATTCAAGAAGTCTGTCATATAAAGTGCACTTCCGGCTGAGCCGATTGTTACAAAAATAGAAAATGACCATTGAGATGCTACAACAATTTCGAATGCTAAATTCCAGTATCCTACGGCTGATCATTCTGGATTTATGCGGAAAATTGACAAAGTCTTAAGTCAAGTGCACTTCCGGCTTTGCCGATCGCAATCATAATGCAAGATGTTATTGAAGTTCTTTATACGAAATTTCAATATGCTATGGTGGATCATTATATATTCATGCAGAAAATTCAAAAAAAGTTCCAAGTAAAGTGCACTTCTGGCCTAACCGATTCTTACAAAAATAGCAGATAACCATTCTGATACAACATCAAGTTCAAATACTGAATTTTAACATCCTACGGTTGATCATTCTGGATTTATTAGAAAAATTCGAAAAAAGTTTTAAGTAGCATGCACTTCCGGTACAGACGATTGGAGCCATAATGCGAGTTGCAGATCCTAAACCAGTCCTAAATACTAAATTTCAACATTATACGTCCAGTCAGTTTTGAGATTTGCGAGTTACGCACGTACGAACGCACGCACGAATGAACGCACGAACATACGTACCGACATCAAGCTAAAAATAGTCAAAATAGATTCAGGGATGCTCAAAACGGATATTTCCATCAAAATCTCGATAGATGAGTTTTGTCGGTTGCACAACACTTACTTGTTACTTTGTACAAGTAAGTAAAAAACTAAGCTTGAACAAAAGAAACGAAACTAAGTATTCGAAATATGGATGAAATTATTGAATTGAAATCTAAAAATATCTTTAACCAAAAGTGAGTACATAAAGTAAACCAAATTGAACCCAGATAGCCCAAATTATAATTTTAGAATTCAACCCAACAAAGAAAGACTAAAAACTGAATTGGCACGTAACATACTAATGCAGTAAATGTTTGAATTAGTTTAAATCTTGTAAAATAATTTTTTTTCCTATCAACTAGATCTATAGCTCTAATAATCATAATTATATAGTGTGAGATTGTTATTTCCTGAATACAAACAGAATTTGGAATAAATATGTTTTATTTGGATCAAGTTCTGTATATAAAAATTATTCGCAACACAAAGTTTGTTCATTTATTTATTATACATTAATTCACCTGAAAAATGCAGCACATTGCTGTTGAAACGTTGTGTTTCAAATAATTTTTATATACAGAACCTAATATAAATAAAACATATTTTTCAAAAATAAGTTCTGAAAAGTTTTTTCCTACATTAGAATTTGGAATGTTCCGCAAAAATTTGGGAAGTTTACTGCACGGGAAGTATTAAGGTAACATCGAAACAAAAAATGAGTGGTTTTTATCAATGGAATGGTTGATCGAAGATGATTGACATGCTGTATTGTGTGCTCTCGTTTACAGTTATTAAATTAGTCGGAAGCTGCTCTGCACTAGCTACAGTTGCAATTTCAAAACTTTCTGGTTGTAGTTTGTTATCTACAGCCAATCAGAAGAGGAAAAAGAAGTGATATATATATATATATATATATATATATATATATATATATATATATATATATATATATATATATATATATATATATATATATATATATATATATATATATATATATATATATATATATATATATATATATATATATATATATATATATATATATATATATATATATATATATATATATATATATATATATATATATATATATATATATATATATATATATATATATATATATATATATATATATATATATATATATATATATATATATATATATATATATATATATATATATATATATATATATATATATATATATATATATATATATATGTTCTTATTAATTCTTCTGACATTCGACTTCTGTCTATTTTTACAGTGCAATCTGCACGAAATGGATGAATATCAGATTGAAAAATATAAAAATTCAGTATATGGTTTTTGAACTCAAATTCTCTATACTTATTAATTTTTTGACCTTCCAATGAGACAGAAACAGAATTTACATCAATAATCCATCTATTCATGATTAAATTTTGAAAGAATGTATCGATTATCAGAAGAAAAAAGGAGCCTAATTAATCGAATTGGGATTGGCTCATTGTTTTCATGTTCCAATAGTTTCATATTGACTTCTTAATACTTATAATATCTATGAAAATTTGATATGGAGCCTTAAATCGGTGCCAGAATATATTTTATCAACGGAAAAAACTTGATTTCAAATGCTTTTACTTGAAGTATTATAAGCATTGTTAGTGAAACTCAAAGAATGAATATTAGATACCCATTAATCATAATAACAAACACTACGCACTAATACCATCATAAAATGAATAAGACTAAGTGTGTAGTTGCAGTTCAAGTCTGGCTAGATCGATTTTGTGTGTATATGAGGCCTAATTGCACGTTCGATGTAATTTGGGTAGTCAGCCACCAGCAATAATTGTGTTCACTCATATTAAATTCAGAAATGATAGGATCAAAAGATGTAATTTCTGTACAGGGACTTGAATCTTTCAAAATGAATTTGTTTTAAATTGGTACAATCAACGAGTTTTAGATCCGAAAAAAAAGGGAGCTTGATTCCAATTATGCGAAGTGTTGGAAAATTATGTTGGGACGGTTCGAAAGGCCCACGATAAGAAGTATAGTCACCAGTTAAGTTCGAGATTAGTTGCAAATGATGATGGAACTTGTAATAACATCGGCAGTGTCAATGGAGAAGATAATGAATCTACGAAAGGTATGAAAGAGACGTAGCAAAACAGATACAATGCAAGGAATGTATGAAAGCGACAGTAGTAGAGCAGATAGAAATATAGACATGACTGGATCTTTGAAAGGTATGTATGTAAGCGATGGTAAGAACCCAGATGCAGCCCGTAGAAAGTATGAAAGTGACCGCAGTGGAGCAGATAGAAAATGGAATTACCGAATCTACGGGAGATATGGGAATGGTATCTAGTAACTAGAGAGATGCAAGGAGTGAAAGGAGCCGTTGTGGAGTGAATGCAATGACTGTATCAGTGAAAGGTAGAATTTGGGAGATTGAAGGAGAATTTGATTAAGAGCTCGCTCAGGTTGAGCGTCAAGTCAAGCAAGTTGAGCATGATATGGCTGATCAGCGTTATCGTATTATTATCGGAGGCTTGCAAAAACTCTGTATTTATCGCTAGTAATATTAAAAATTTCTATACTTTTATTATTATTTATATACCAAGATAGGACCACATCTCTGAGATTGTTTCTCATAATTTCATTGAGATCTTCACGCTAAAATTTCACATACTTGGATAAGTATCAAAATAGTATTTTTTTTAATTGTTAGATAGGTATAATTAGACGTACTCCAATTGAAACTATATCAATAAGCATTTTTACAGGAGTTACAGAAGGAAATTTATGTTGGCACACAGAACTTCTAATACATACATGAACATATAAATCACATAAATCACATATTCTTCTCAAAATTAGGTTAGCATGACCCTATTCAACATTCAACTAACAATTATTTTTCGCCAGAAAGCCCTATCTGAATGAACGTGTCTAGCTTTATTCACATAAATATTCCTACTCATACAAACAAGTTTATTCTTCCCAATGAGACACAGTATCTTGCGCAACAAAGCAACAATCATATTCGTCCATTCACATACAGACCGTCTACGCAATCTTTCACTCCAGTTTCACACATGCTGAAACCAACATAACTGACTAATTCTCACTTTATCTTTGTCATTTTTTCTTGATATAACTTTTCCTACATACCAATTAATTTCATATAATGTCATTATATTCGGTTATATCAGATAGTCGTAGATTTGAGTGCCCCATTTTGTTTTCTCTGCCTTTAAGAGTTTTGATAAGTATGTATATTTGGAGTATAATAATGCAAAAATTAAAGCTGGACCGTGTGGCCAACATAATAAAAATTAATTCTAAATTTTTATGAAAAAACATGTTTTGATCCAATTTTTCCGCTTCTTTCATGTTTACGAAATGAAATTTAGGAGAAAAAGAGTCAGCGAAAAACGATAGACAGAAGTAATCCACTTGGCCAAGGGTTTGGAATAAGGGCTTGATTGAGCAAAAAAATTTAATCAATTGTTCACGTTCTTCTCGCTTCTGCCATTTGGCCACATAAAAATTAATATCATGAGTATCTCGTAGAAACGAAGTTATTAGAATGACCAAGTCAAGATATGCACGAAAATATTCAAATTTTTGCAAGATATATTCGTACATATCTTGACTTGGTCATTCGAAAAACTTATGCCATCCGTTTTTACGATATACTCATGATATCAACTTTCAAACGGCCAAACGGCAGAAACAAGAAGAACATGAATAATTGATATAATTTTTTTGCACAATCAAGCCCTCAATCCAAACCCTTGGCCAAGTAGATCACTTCTGCCTATCGTTCTCCGCTGACTCTTTTATTCCTAAATTTCATTTCGTAAACATGGCAGAAGCGAGAAAATTGGATCAAAACATGTTTTCTTATAAAAATTCAAAATTAATTTCTATTATGTTGGCCATACGATCCAGCTTGAATTTTGGCATTATCATACTCCAAATATACATACTTATCAAAACTCTCAAAGGCAGAGAAAACAAAATGGGGCACTCAAATCTACGACTATCTGACGGTCTATATTTATATACCGCCGACGAACTCTTTATAATTTGATATATTTATGCGAGAAAATTTTGGTACACAATGTTTACAAGCTTTTACATCATCATGACTGCGGGTATAATTTTATTCATCATAATTTCAATTTGAGATATTTTAAAATGTGTATTTAGAGGAAATTGAACATCGAGATATTTTTCTCTTACTATTCACTCCCTGCACGGTGTGCAAGTCATATAATACCAGTTTTGGAGTTCCTATTGTTACTTTATTACCGATTTCCTCGAAAAAATGTGCGATCTGTACACGTTGATATTTTGATCAATACTTCTTCACAACTCATAGAATATTCTGAGTTTCCTCAAATTTCCTATTCATCAATTAATTATCTTGAATGATTGTGATAAATTGTCCAAATTATAATGCTGAATTTTAGTCATGAATTTTTCTTGATTGAATACTCATTGAAGGAGTTACATGTTAGGTGAAAATAAGTAGCCCAGAAATGAATTTGCTAAAAGATTCATATCTATCACTATACCGTTTCAGTTTTGAAAAGGATAGGTCAATATCTGGCCTGTTTATGTACCGGCAGTAATTATTCTGCTCTCTCTGTTTTTGCTTGTTCAGTGTTGTTGGCCCTGAGACAACTGCTAGAGGTAAAAATGCAAAAGCAAAACAATAACACACTTATTTTATTACATAAGAATGAGATTCCTTGCTTTGAAAAATATAGCAACGAGTAAATATTTTATTTGGACTACAACTAAAATGAATAAAAGTGCTATACAGTAGACTGGGAAATTGTATTTCATCCAATATGTCCATGGCTGGTTTCATAAATCAATATCTTACATCTAATACCCCATCACTCGCAAGATATTCGATAATAGTTCATCCGGATAACATCTGAGTCTGACATAAAATAAAGATACTGGATCAATCTTCCCTAGGTTATTTCTATTAATAACGTTAATCATTCTATGTACTCAGGTGATCCAAGCTTCTTCTCGGTCTAGGAGACAAATCAATATCAGCCAAATAATGAACTATCTGCTGGCAACTCTTAACAGAAAGATTTTCTCATAGCCCTATCATTTCATGTTGCAGTTCTGAAAACGCACTCTGAAGCTAATGATTTGTGAATTTGCATCCTATTTTTATTCAATATTTTTGAGGATTCTTGCATTAATGGTACTGGAATATTTGGTTTTCCCTTCGAGAAGGATGATAATATGTGAGAATTATTTATTTTTTCATAAACTGTATTAGGTATCATGAATATCAAATGTGAAACATTCATAAATTTGCATATATACCCGTTGGTAACAGTATTATTATCAAATATGATGATTTCGATCAGCTCTAATTTGCAGCATGATTATTATATTGGTGGCTATTTGGAATTTGATATGACCCAAATACATTAAAAGAATGAAAATTGATTATGAATTCATAGTGGTCTATGTTAAAAAGCTCATGTTCCACATATCTTTTCGAACTATTCAATTGAAAACTCTGCAATCGATATATAATTATGATAAAACTATTATTGTATTTTTTGTGAAATTGTCAGAAAGAAGTTGATCAGATTTAAAAATTGTCCGATGTTAAGCTGATATGAGACAATTCGATGACGCAAACTATTCACTATTAAACCAATTATAATATTCATCACAATGCGTTTCAATCTTCCAATCATTATATGGTAGGAAATAGTCCGGGAGCCCGCGGCTTTATTTTGAAAGATAATGACCACTTATAAAATGTGGTCAGAATAGTTATTTACAAAAAGTATGAGACATTGGTTCCAGCCTAAGAGTCGCGCAAGGGCGTTTTTGCACCATATTGTTATTAAAATGTAAGAATTTTGGTTCAAATGCGAAATATGATCAGCTATAAAACATTGACAGTATGTAATTTATGCAAAACCATTTCTTACACCTGGACAACGGAATGGAATGGTTCTTACACGCTGATGATTATGTTAAAATTTCCGTGCGATTGCAAAATCTGACTACTGGAAAATCGAACATTTTCTAGAAGTCTTTATTATGGATAAACAGAAAAATAGTTTTCACGGCTGCATCGTGGAGCAAAGTACTTCTTACAAGCCTTCAAAAGTGCCGATCACGGCCGCCACGACGCGCGCCGTTTCAACGCTCACTCATTAGCTTTCATAAGAAATATACGTAAATACTATTTGATCGTAATCAGTTTGAAATCATAACTCGATGTCAAAACTATTCCATGTGTTATTTTATTTTTAATAAACATCAGAAGAGTGGATTGTACATTATCTACCTTTATGCCGATAATTCCATATGGAGGCTGAGATGGCACTCGACCGCTCCTTTTTGCTGTTCAGGAGAAATAGTGGTAACAAATACAATGAAAAAATATTAAACTCACTGCTGAGAAGTATTCTTAACACTATCACTTGAATCCAAGGGTGTTCACGTATATAAAACAACGAATTTAGCAATGATAGCGGTAAACGTTTGATAACAGTAAGAATGGTAACATTCATTTCCAGTCAAATTTGTTGGTAGAGAAGCTGTATGATACTTAAGCTTATGGACCCAATATATTTTGTCACTTTAAGAACTTTTCGCTTGTAAATAGAACTAAAGTACTATTTTTTCAATTATAACAAAAGACGCACAAATTGGGAGACCTGAAGCCTGTTGCATAATAGAATACAAGTTAATATTATTAGCGTTTTACGTGCATTTCTACTAATAGTATTAACTTGTATTTTATCATGCAATAGGCCCCTGTTCGCAACTCTGCTTTCTCTTCAAAATTATTAGTGTATCTTCTGGCAGTTGTTTAAATATCTGGATACTATAGTTTATTGTTGTAGTTACTATCCAAGGCCTTTGTGAACATTTGAGAAAATGTTCTGGCAGTTGTTAAAATATTTGAATGCTAACTCATTGTTGCAGAATGTAATTACTGCAGCGAAAATTTTTCTAATTGATATAGGATACTGATGTTCTGATTAGTTGAAGAACATCTGACAATCTTTGACGAGGATATATGAACCTACATAAACGAGCTAGATTAGATCAGATCATAATGCTGGAGAGTCTCACATTGTGCGACGAGTTCATGAAGTTAAAATTGTACTGTGACCTGTATAGTTATTCAATCACAATAAGATCTGTGACAATATTCAACACATTGAGAATAGAAAAAAAATGTTTGAAGCTACATAATGTCGTTACTAATGTACGTGTCCAAAAACGCTCACGATCAAATTGTATTCACTCATATTACCTACAAAAACTAATGAGCGAGCGTTGACGGTGAAAACGCGCGTCGTGGTCGGCACTTTCGAAAGCTTGTGAGAAATATTTTGCTCCACGAATCAGCCGTAAGAAATTATTTTTCTGTTTATTCACATTAGGCTTCTAGAAAATGTTCGATTCTCTAGTGGTCAGATTTAGCAATGGCACGGGAATTTTTACATAATTATCAGCGTGTGAGAACCATTTTGCCCCGTTGTCCAGGTGTAAAAAATGGTTTTTCGTTGATATTTATCCATGAATTTCATCCTGTCAAAGTTTCATAGCTGGTTAAATTTAGCATTTGAACCGGAATTCTTACATTTTTATGACAAAATTATGGAAAAACGCCCCTGCACGCGACTCTCGGGCTGGAGCCAATGTTTCATTATGCTCATTAGATTCCATAAGTGGTCATATTTTGCATATTTCTGACCGTGGGCTTCCGGACTGAAAGATCTGACGAGCTCATGAAAGGTACAATATTGTACACAAATATTTTGACAATGAACTTCGGAGATTCTGATGAATTTAATTTTGAGAATATAATTTAAAAGTATCCATACTTCTTTTTTCTTCAAATAATTACTGAGCCCATGCAAGAGATCAAGCAAAACACTATGGTATTTAACTGTTACTTTCTTCATGAATCATTTGAGAATCAGGAATTTTATGACACTCGTTGCACAATGTCACTTCAAAGTTTGGATAAACTAGAGGAAACGGCTCGGATATTTCTATTCAAGACAAGATATTAATAAAATTGTACTTACTTCAATACCCAAATACTGCAAAACAGCGATCTGAAACAGAAATCAAACAATGAAAGCCATTTTAGTTTCAGAGTTTCATTTTAGATGAATACACAACTTCAATACATGTATAAATATGCGATTTTTGATAGGTATAAATATTCCGTTCAAGCTCTTGTATGTGAGATATTATACCTTCGCAAAACAAAATGACAATTCTGATGAATTTTACATGAGAAGATATCGAACTCAGCTTTTTGAAAAAATGGAGGAAAAGAAACTGAATACTATGCGAATATTTGGAGTACATATAATTTTATTAAAAGTTGAATTGAAAAATAGGGTGGTCTAAAATTTCACTCTTGATTTTCAGACATGTTTCTCAAAAAAATTTGTTCGATACTCGATTACGTGACTCTTTTACATTCTCGGATAATTTTTTGGTCATTACACTCAGAAAATATCTTTTATTCTTGAATAAAAAATGACATTTCGCGATCTAGAATCAAGAATAACTATTTCAATTTCAAACTGTGAGAAAATGATTTAAACTAGTTTCAGTACAACGTATAAGACATGTTGAAGAACTGAGAATATACGGCCAAAGCTATTCAATACGTAGCTTAGAGTCACTTACTCGTCAGACTTTATGCCTCGAATTAAATGAGCATCACATACTGTGTCATAGGGTTTTGGGAACCATGGCGAACTTTCAACTCTACAATAATTCTGAAAATAGTCATAATTACCCATAATATCGTGATAATGAATTGATTCGGTGAAATTTCAATGTAAGATTTTTCTCACTAATATTTTTTTTTATAGCAGTTATTCATTTCTTTCTTTTCTTGAATTTATAGACCAATTTTGGATTAGTGTAAAATCAACACAAACTATTTATCAGTATGATAGTACAATAGTTATTGAGCTATTTCAATGAATCAGACATGATATCACTGATATACTCATGTCCCGATTCACGCTATTGATAGTTTACTTATTCCCTACATTCAAGTCATAGAATATTACAGAAAGCAGGGAAAATCAGCAGTTCAACTCTTGATTTAAAAGAGACATCAATTCAAGATACTGGAAGATAAAAATGAGGTAAATTTTATAAGAAGTATAGCACGCATTTACATAGCCCTGGATAAGACCTCAAATACGAATGTCTGAGCTTGACAGAAAATGACTGCTTTCCATTCTCAATAACATAGAGATACTATAAAACTTTAATACATGCCAATAATTGAATATTTCTTGCTAGTGAAAACTCGATAACAAAGCTAAAAATCTGACGTGAACATCACGTGACTTACTTATACATCATTTGATATATACACAAATTAATCCATTAAAGTTTTCTGTCACTTCAGATTATAATTAATATAATTTTATTTACAATCATTATAGTAATATGGTAATTCCTAACCTTTTGGAGGTTGAGAAATATGTAATTTTCAACTGCAATGTCTATCTTACGGGTCGGAAGCGATATTCCCATCTTTTGGGTGGGAAATGTATAAACAGGGTGCCTAGCATCAGTCATAAATCTTTGTTGGAGTGAAATAATCGGTGCTGTCAAAAATATCAATCATATTATCTAATGATTCAAATAAATAATTAATATTGAAGAGCAGCGGGTTTATGTTGCAATTCTGTGTAAATTTATGTCTTATAAATTCATAAATTTGTAAATTATTCACAAAATACGCTATGAACTTACAACTCCCGTAGCACTTTCGTTCGATTCGGGGCGAGCGTGGCTCCATTTCACTGTTATAACTTATCCAGAACTTATTAATATTTGCACTAATTGATAATTCCGATGGATATTAATCATAAGGATTCTGTTACCAAGCGTTAATTCACGTCGAGCGTTAACGTGAACTTAACTCCCGTTTTGTCATTTTCGTATTCTGAACCTGAACGTTGATTCAAGTTCACGCCAATAGTCGATGTTAAGTCACGCTAGCCATTTGACAGCGTTAAGTGTTACGTTTTCTAGTTATTTATATAAGAATAGTAGAAACATTCAACTACTTATACAAAATAAGTCAAAGATCAACATTTAGCGTTAAAGATGAGCAAATTCGACATTGGTCTCACCTAACAAGATCAAACTTTCAAGATTTAAAAAATTCCCTCAGACTCAAGATTTGAATAATTACTTCAAGATCAAATTTGCAAAATCAAGAAGTATTCCAAATTTTTCAATGCGAGTTTGGAAGTAGCTCTATGTTTTAAAGTGTCTATCACTTCTATTTGAATCGTGAATGAAGATCAGATAATTATATGAGTCTATCTTATAAATTGAACTATATATTCTAGGAAGACAACTAAATTTGTCAACGTGCAGATATGACTGAAGTATCAATAAAATAAGAATGAAATCTTATTTTTCAATCAAGATATTTATTGATGTCATCAAGAGGTTGATTGTTGAAATAAAAATTTCAAATGTAGATATCTTAATGTTTATTCCTCACTCCGTTGATTCCAGTCTTTTTGTTATTAAAATGAAATTTTACTTTCCAATTAAGATATTCACTATTGTAATCAAGAGATTGATTGTTAAAATAAAAATTCAAAATCTTTTAACTTTAGTTTTTCTTCGCTCTGTTATGATCTCACTATAATCAATTCTCTGCACATATACATGCATACGTAATACCATTTTCATGAACAACATCATCAGAATGGTACGCTTTGTCTATTTCAAGTATAACCGATGTACTCAACTTTCATTGATCTAGTTTTCTAGTACAAACATTGAATCAAGATTTAGTTGAGCTTCTACTTGAACCATTACTGAAAAATCAGCATACACAACCGCGTTCTTGATATATCTTGCTTTTTTTCTCTACTATTTTTGTTTATGAAAAGATGCTGGATTATATGCTACAAAATAAATGATTTACAGTCTGGAAGCTTGTATAACATTTTATATAAATTGGATATAGTTTTTTGAAGCATTTATTGGTTAAATGAATATGTCAAATAGTATCCTTAATATTTACGAAACTAAATAACACTTCTTTCTCTCCTCTATTTTCTTCATAATAACCAGATCACACAGTACATTTTTCACCCAGAAGATTAAAAAGTATTCAATGTTAAAATGAAATATGACAACAAATTGTTCAATTTCTTGTAATTTGATTGGCTGAATTTCACGCATTTCATAGAATTTTGAATGAATTATTTAACGCTAGCGTTAATCTAACGTCAGAGAAAATTAACGTTCAACTTTCACGTTGACATTTCAAAATACCATCTTAACATTAGGGCGTGAAAACTACTGACGTTAAGTAACGCTGGCGTGACTTAACGCTCGGTTCTAGAATCCCTATCTATAACTTGATACATAAGTCCAGCAAATGTCAAATTATGTAAATGTTTCGAAACATTCTTGTTTTCATAGACCACTACATCAATTTACTTTGTTGAAAAAACAACAAAATTGGATAAATTATTTCCTAATTATCAAGGACGATTGTGAATAAAATAGTACACATACTTCAGTGAACATTTCATCTCAGCCTTGAGCTATATCTGATCTTCCAGGCTTCGCCTCTCGGTCATATAATGATCTCTCGGCTGTAATGAAATACTTCCTACTTCAGATTTAATATACTATTGATAATATTTTGACATGTTGTACAATGTCAAACAGAATCATTAAATTGACAACAGATTATCATTGCCTTCCTTATCATTTCAATTGTACTAATTGTTTTAACGGGGCAAATTCTAAATGTATGTTATACATGTTAGGGATTTTTCTTGAAGTATTAAATAACAATAATTTAATTGCAGATAATGACGTTAGCATAACATGCATATCAGTAATCTTATTCAATAACTGTTTCGTCAGTCTCGTTTCATCGTTCTAAGTGAATAGTTGTGTTTTATCGCAGTATTTGTGCCGAATATTATAATGATATTCACGGTGAGTTATCCATGGTCGACCATTCTAGATATTATGTTATTTGAGTATTGCTATTGTTGTTATTGAGTATGATGTTGAGTATTAAGCGATTGAGCTGATGTGTTGCTATTTCTTTATTTCTTTATTCCAGCGGTGACCTCCTAATATCTTTAGTGTTTATTAGGAGGTGCCCAGCGATGGAGTGCTCCTAGAACTCACTACGGTGGGGGAACGATCAGCTAACTCCCAACGATGCACTGGTGTAATTCCAGGGCCAGCGGTGCCCTCCTGCCATCTTTAGTGTTTTATCAGGAGGTGCCCAGCGATGGAGTGTTCCTAGAACTCACTACGGTGGGGGAACGATCAGCTAACTCCCAACGATGCACTGGTGTAATTCCAGGGCCAGCGGTGCCCTCCTGTCGTCTTTAGTGTTGCATCAGGAGGTGCCCAGCCTTTTGGTTGCATATCTTTGAGTGAGCAGGCGAAGACTGAGTTTCAACTTGGCTTCAACTCTTTCTTCTATGGCCTCGCAGATCACTTCACGAAAGTTTGCAAGTGTCGCAGATTCACATTCTGCGGATGTGAAGCGAGGTCTTTCCGCAGATTCACGCTTAGCGTGGTACGAAGCTCAGTTTCACATAAATGCCTGCGGGCAGCGTGGAGTGAGGTATTTTTCCTCTTTTAAAGTTGTTCTTCATACCAACTCCTGTTTTCTGAGGGTCGCTTGCAAGAATGATTATATTAGTGTTCTTTATTTCAGTCAAGGATCCTTACTGAGTATGATTTACTCATATCTCTGTTTTCTTTTACAGACTTCCTGAACTTCGGACATCTTGATTTGGAGACTCTATGATCTACATATTATTTAATGTAATAGTCAACAGACTTATTATTATGTAACAAAATGTATGTATTTCATTTCTTTTGTGAATAAAGCTTATTTGATTCAACTAAACTGGAATTCTTAACATGCATATAAACTGCACTTCCGGCTTAGACGATTGATACAAAAATAGTAGATAACCATTTTGATGCTACAACAAGTTCAAACACTAAATTTCAATATGCCATGGCTGATCATTCTAGATTTATGCAAAAAATTAGAAAAAAGTTCTGTTCATCAAGTTCAAATACTGAATTTCAAGATCCTACGGTTGATCATTCTGCATTTATTAGAAAAATTTCAAGTAGAGTGCACTTTTGGTACAGATGATTGCAATCATAATGCGAGGTGCGCAATCTTCAATACAAAATTTTAACATTATACATTCAACCAGTTTCGAGGTTTGCGAGTTACGCACGAACGTACCGATATCAAGCCGAAAATAGTCAAAATGGATCCAGGGAAGCTCCAAACGGATATTTTCATCAAAATCTTGATAGGAGAATTTTGTCGGTTCCACAATACTTTTTTGTACTTAGTACCAGTAAGTAAAAACACAACAAGAACATATCAGTAAGGAAAGTCAGTATGTCTCATAATTTCCATCTATCAATTTAACGATCATATGGATGAGCTGCGATCTTAATTCTACTATTCTTTAGGGTAAAAAAGTGTCACTATTTACTACATATATAACAGTTTACTAATTGACATGGCACATGGGTCTTAAGTCTGGAATTGATAATCTGCGTTTATTGGAACGAACTTCTTATAGAGGTACTCACTTGAGAACGCATCCAAATTTTTGACTGAAATTTCATATTGAAGTTCTTCATCAAGAAGCTAGGTTCAAGTTAGTAAATAGGCTTTTTTCGACAAGTGATAGCAAAATTTTATTGATGGAAGTTTTTAGTTTTTTGGGTTTATTTCATAAACAGTAGAATTTATCACAAAATATGAAATGTCCAAATTTGATTCTCAAGTACATACATACATAATCTAGAACCTCTTGTACCCTAAGGTGTCGAGGTTTACATTTCTATGTAACACATTTAATTCTCGTATATGAATTCTCGCCATTCCTTCCGGCTCCTGGCCTTTATTTTTGCTGCGTTCCAACTGGTGTTCACTTCTTCTAGTATCTTCTTAGCTGAACTATTCCAGGTGGGTCTTGGTCTTCCTCTTCTATTCCTTCCAATTGGTCTTGCTTCCCAGATATTTTTTACTTGTTTATTTTGCTCCATTCTTGTTAAGTGTCCAAACCATTTTAGCTTCTTTTGTGTCAGAATTTTCTTTACTGGTCGGACGTCAGCTTGTTTTCTAAGATCTTCATTTCTTCTTTTGTCTATTCTTCTTGCTCCTAATATTCCCCTGATATACTTCATTTCAGTTGCTTGGAGTCTTTTTTGTTGTTTATCTGTTAGAACCCAGTTCTCGCCATTGTGAAGCATTATTGGTAAATAGATAGTTTTGTAAACAACTATTTTAGTTTTCAGTGATATATTTTTGTTCTTGAGGAATTTATTATACAGAGCTCTGTAAACTCTGTTTGCTGCTTGCATTCTATTATTTATTTCCTCATCATTTGTTCCCTTTGAACTGACTATGCTCCCCAGGTATACATATGAATAGACTTGCTCAATGGGTTTACTATTTAAGGTAATGTTAACAACACTTGGCTTGTTACTTATTACCATGGATTTGGTTTTTCCCGTATTTAGAGAGAGGTTGATTGAAGCAAGTAAGTCAGCACAAATAACAAGGTTTTTCTGGAGATTCTTCTCTGAGTTAGCAAATAACACAATGTCATCAGCGTACGCACACATTTCTAAATAGACGGGTTGGAGATTTTTATAGCCTACTAAAAATTTTTCCATTTTTGAATGAGCCTTTCTCATTGTGTCATCTAATGCACATATGAATAATAGTGGGCTTAAAACACTGCCTTGTCTTACTCCTTCGTTGTTGGTGAACTTTTCTGATAGCCGATTGCATGTTCTAATTTGATTGCTTGTTGTTTTATATATACTTTTGACAGCTTCAATTAGTTCGGGAGCAACATTTTTATTTTTAAGACTTTCACAGATTTTGTTTCTGCTTATTGTATCAAATGCTTTCTTCATGTCAAGAAAACATAGGTATACATCTTTGTTTTTAGCTATAGATTTTTCTGCTATTTGTTGTATTGTGAATATATGATCTTGTATGGAATGTATTGGTCTAAATCCACTTTGTACACTTGTAAGTTGTGGTTCTATCACTTTCCTCAGTCTTGACTCTAGAATACCTTCATATATCTTCAAACCAGTGCATAGTAACGTGATTCCTCTATAATTACTGCAGTTTTTGGTATCTCCTTTCTTGTAAATCGGAAGAATGATGCCCGTATTCCATTCATTAGGTATTATTTTCTTTTTCCAACATAAATTTAATATTTGTAGTAGGACTTGTTTCCCTTCTTCTTCCATATATTTAAATAATTCAGGTGCAATTTCATCTTTACCAGGTGCTTTTCCAGTTTTGGTTTTCCTAATTTGTTCGTTCAGCTCAGTCATTGTTATAGGTTCGTTCGATTGTGGTTCATTATTCCAAGTAGTAGTTCTTCCTTCAGTTATTTGATTTTCTGTTATTTTGTTGTCCGTAATATCTGTATTTAGGAGTTCCTCAAAATATTCTCTCCATCTTTTCACAATACTATCTTCATCTGTAAGTACATCTCCGCTTTTTGTTTTGATTTGCTGCAATCTGATATTTGGTTTATTCCTAAAATTTTTGATAGCTTTGTAGAACATTTTCTGATTTTCTTTACTATTCTTTTCTATTTTTCTTCCAAACTCCTCCCAGGATGCTAGTTTTGCTTGCAAAATAATATTCTTTGTTTCAATTCTTTGTTTTTTATATTGTTCGTATGTTATTTCATTTCTTTGTTGAAGGTACAGTTTCCATAATCGTTTCTTCTCTCGAACTGCATTTTTAACTTCATTGCTCCACCATGGTGTTGCTTTTTTACCGTATCTCATTCTACTATATCCGCAGGTTTTTTTTGCAGCTATTTTTAAGGTGTCCCTGAACTCAGTCCATCTTTCTTCTACATTGTTATTTGTATCATTTTTTAATTTAAGCATTTCTGTTGCAATCTCTTCTTGGTATAATTGTCTGCATTCTGCTTCATTTAGCCTGTGTGCTTTAATTTTTTCCTTAACCATTTCTTTGTTTTCATAACTTTGTCGTTCTATTTCTACATTTCCTCTAAAGATGGTTTGGACTAAAAAATGATCACTTCCAATTTCGTATCCTCGTCTTACTCTGGTATCTTTAACATCTTTTCTGTTTCCATATTCTATGATAACAATCTATAATAGATCTCTCATTTCGACTCATTACTTCACGTGTGTATTTGTGTAAGCCTCTGTGCTTAAAGAATGTGTTTGTTATAATGAGCTCGTTGTCGTTGCAGACCTCGATTAATTTCTTTCCGTTATTATTCAATTTTTCTTCCCCATGTCTACCAATCACCCCATTCCATCTTTTTGCTTCGTTTCTCACTCTGGCGTTAAGGTCACCGGCAATTATTAATTTACCTGAGCACATTTTACACGTTACTTGTAATGTCTCCCAGAAGCTATCTTTCTCTGCTGTACTTTCATCTTCTGAAGGGCCGTATGCTATTACTAGAGTAAATAATTCTTTCCCTTTTTTAAAATCAGTTTTTAATATTCTTTCATTCACATAATCCCAGTTACATATGTCTTTCACCATACTGTTTCTTATTATTATTATGCCGAATAAAAATGGCGCCGGGTGGTTCTTCTGACAATGTGCTCAGTAATAAAAAATGTAAAAAGTGTAGACAAGTTGCAAATAGTGGTGTCAAATGTACTATTTGTGGAACTGTTACACACAATAGTTGTGCTAAACTTTTAAAAAATGTGAAATTCATTGACGACAACACAATAAACTGTTGTAAAACAATTGATAGTGACGACCTTGATACAACTTTTATAAGTGCATCTGATGAAGAATATAACTCGCTGAAAGTAGAAATAAGGTACCTGAAAGAAATTATTATTCAGAAAAATATCATAATTAATGATAAGAATGATCTTATTTTATCATTAAAAGATCAAATTATTCTACTAAATAAAAATTTTATCAAGGAGGTGCCTCCTTCGCCATCTAGCATCAAAATGCTGAAAAAAAAACCAGTAAATACGAAAGACAGACAGTTAATTATGGATCCTCCATTACCAACTAGTCATTCTTCGCCTGTCAAAGATGATAAACAAAGGCTCAAAACTTATTCACAGACCGCATCTTCAAAAAAACAGAGCATTGAACATATTTCGTCACCAGCGACATCGAGGACAAACAAAAATAATAAACGTAATTCTGCCCCCATAATTGGTAATCTCTCATTAAATAGTTCAACATCCTTGAAAGTGGCAGAATCTAAACCGGCTTTATTACATGTTTACAAGCTACATCCCAGTACTACTGAAGAAGAACTGAAAAATTATTTAATGCCATCGTTTCCTGAAGTGGTATGCGAAAAACTTTCATCAAAGTATCCTGATTTTTATGCATCTTTTAAAGTAACTGTTTGTGAATCAAATCGTGCTAAAGCTATGGATCCCTCCATATGGCCTAGTGGTACACATGTAAATAGATTTTTTCAGTTCCGAGGACCTCCAAAAACAAAATTTTAATGTGTGATGTAAATGTTTCAGATTCATCAGAGTTTTGTATATTTCATATTAATGTACAGTCCTTGTCAAACAAAATTAATGAAATGAGTCTCTTTTTGAATAAGATCAGAGGTAACATTGACGTGGTATGTATTTCAGAGCACTGGCTAGATGATAAAACAATTAAATTAGTGAACATATCCAATTATGTCTTGGGAAGCTCTTTTTGCAGAGAATCAAATAGACATGGTGGGGCTGCTATTTTTTTGAAGTCAAATCAAAATTTTAAATCTATAAATCTAGAAAAATTTTGCATTGCTTTTGAAACCGAATTCTGTGCAGTTGAGCTGACAGATTTAAAATTACTCATTATTTCAGTATACCGACCTTGTGCAGGTAATTTTGATTTATTTTTAGATAAATTAGAATTGTTATTAATATTTGTGACAGAAAAATATAGGAATATTATACTGGCAGGTGACTTCAACATAGAGTTTAATTCATTGTCTTCAGCTACAAACAATTTAATTGCTTTGACTTCTTCCTTTAATATATTTGTTACAATTTCAGATTTTACACGGGTTACTCCGCGGAGCTCGTCCTGTATTGATAATATCTTGACAAACATGGATATGAGCGAGATAGAGACCGGCGTTTTTGATCCATTGATATCAGATCATTATGGCCAATTCATTAAAGTAAAGAACATTAGTCTGACCTCAAATTCTAAATTGGGCTTTTCATATAAGAGATTTTACTCTAATTTTAATATTGCAAAATTCAGACTCTCTCTATTGAATTATGATTGGAGTATGATATTAGATTCAAACTTCGACGCATCCTTATTGATGGACAATTTTATTAGAATTTTCACTTCCATGATTCATGATCATTTTAGGTTGATTAAAGTACCACAGAAATCTAACAATAAGGTGATACATTGGTTTTCGGAATCTCTCTTAAAAATGAGAAATACTCTTCAGTGTCTGAAAACTATTTCTGTTTGCACTAGAAAGGATATTCGGGTATGAGCATTCAAGCTGCTTGAACGTGTGTGACTGTGTGTGCTGTCTACAGTGTTTAACAAATCTAGTATTCAACAAATTCGCTGCAGAATCATAATCTTATTTTGCAAATAATGACTCGGCTATCGAAAGAAGAAATTTCAATAATTGCTAAAGAAGCTGTTCGTGATTATGAACCATCTGATGATTTTATCAATAAAATTGTGAATTCTATTTCTGCACGTGTTGAAGCTGTCTTCCGTGAGCAGTTCTCAACGCTAACAAACCAACTTAAAGATCTCAGAGTTCAGTTATCTCGAAAAGATCATCAAATTGAAACTATGTCCGAAGAAATTGATCGCCTACATCAATATAGCAGGCGCAACTGCCTCCGAGTATTCGGAGTCCCGGAGAACGCCAATGAATCGACCGATGATGTACTTCTGAAGGTATTCCAGGATAAGTTACAAGTTTCTTTGGATCCTGCTACCATTGATAGATCCCATCGTATAGGAAAACTTCTCAAAGATAAGTGTAGACCTTTAATAGTGAAGTTCTGTAGTTATAAAGATCGTGCGCGTATCTATTCCCTTAAAAGTAAATTGAAAAAAACCGGCATTACAATCAAAGAAGATCTTACGCAAACTAGGTTAAACATAATGAAAGAAGCAAAACTGAAATTTGGTCTAAAAAATACTTGGTCTAGGGACGGCGTTATTTTCGTAAAAATTGGAGATACCGTACATAAGATTTCTACTTCAAAAGAATTTAATAAATTAATTAAATAAATCTCTGACCCTGACCATACTTCAACTTGTATGCAGAGTCAAATTGCTCTGCTGCCATGTTGCCAAATTTACTTTCAAATCTTGTAGCACATACAAACACATGAGTTTTGTGTTGAATTCAATTGCATATAATTAGTTTGTTTTTTTTTTTTTTTTTTGTTTTTGTATTGCTTGTTATCTTGTATTGCTTGCAATCTTGTATTTTTATAAATATTCGTAATTTATTCTGTATCACTGGGTATTATTAAATTTCAATTTTTATATTATCATATAGTTGCTTCAAATTTAATAATAAATTAAAAGAAAAAAGCGAAAAACAGGAAAGTGAAAGGAAGTAGTCTGTAATTTGAATCTGTTTATTTTCTGTGAACAAGGTGTTTAATATTAGGCATTGTAATAATTCTCACTGTTTGACAAGCTTCGATTTTGGAGATCTTTTGATTGATTTGCCCTTCATGACTGATTAATAAAATAACTACTACAATCTTGCGAACATTGTGGAGCTGGAATTTTTTTTTTTTGTCATTAATTGTTTCTTTTTTATACTTACTTCGCAATATGACCATCTTTGATTTACATCAATGATTCATGTAGGTCATGTAAACATTAGATCTCTATCAACCCATTTTGATGAATTTAAGGATTTCATCTTGAGTGAGAATTTTGATCTTTATGCACTAAGTGAGACATGGCTGAACTCTGCTATTGATAGCAATATTTTTGATATACAAGGATATGATCTTCTTAGAAATGACAGGAAGACTGGTCGTGGTGGAGGAGTTGGTTTTTATGTTAAATTTGACCTTATGCCTTATATTGCAATTCTTGATGACATGAGTGTAAACAGTATTAATTTGGAACAATACTGGATTATATTAACTATGGGTAGATTGAAACTAGCTATTGGTGTTATTTACCGTCCACCCAGTAGTTCTTGTGTTGATTTTATTGATAGTTTAGAAACTTCTATCGCATCTGTTTTCACAAATTTTGATTATATTATTTGTGTCGGAGATATTAACATCAATTTACTATCATTCAATAATATGGTCAATCTGTTCTCTGGGCTACTTGACCAATTTGATCTCGTTCAGATAATCTCAGAACCAACTCGTATAACACCTAATTCTGAGACCCAGATTGATGTTTTTATAGTTTCCAGCAAAGATATCTGTTCCGAAATAAATTTAGTTGATATGCATCATATGACAGATCACAGATCAGCTTCTTGTAGATTGAATCTTGATTGTCATATTGGCAGAGCTGCCCAGGTTAGAAGTTTCAGAGACTATAAAAACGCTGATATAGATAACCTTTTATTACACTTGAATAATATTGACTGGCATTATTACTATAGATGTGATGATGTGAATGATAAGCTGCAAATTTTGAACAATATCATCATTTACCTTCTTGATGTATTTGTGCCAGTAAGAATGGTCAAATCTCGGTATAAAACGTCCCCTTGGATTACAGATGTTATCAAAATAATGATAAGGTTTAGAAATAACGCTTTCTCTCAATTTAAACGCACGAAGTCCTCATCACACTGGAACTACTATAAGATGTTGAGGAATACAACCACAGATGCGATTAGGAGAGAAAAAAAAGCATATTTTGAATTCAAACTGAATAAAAGTAGCAACAATGTTTGGAAAGCTCTAGAAGAGTTCAATATAAATGCGAAACAGACTAATACTATTCCTGATACTTTGAATGATGTCAATTCATTGAATTCTCATTTTATCAACTCAGTACCTTTATCTCAGCCTGATAATTCTCTTCTACAATTCTATCAGTCACATTTGATGCACAGTCATAATGTTTCTTTTTCTCTCTCAACTGTATCAGTGGAGGACGTGTCAAAGATATTCTACTCATTGAAATCTAATTCTTCGGGGATTGATAACATCAATCTAAAATTACTCACTATTATTTTTCCTGACATTGCTCCGCAAATTACCCATATTATTAATGAATGTATTCTTACTAACACTGTTCCGGATATTTGGAAGTTGGCTGTTGTTAGACCTGTAGCCAAGTGTAACAATCCTACTTCATTCAATGAATTGAGACCTATCAGCATACTTCCCACTTTATCTAAGATATTAGAGAAATTAGTACATCATCAGATAGTATGTTATTTGAATGACTTGAAAATTTTGCCTGATATACAATCAGGATTCAGGAAAGGTTACAGTACTACAACAGCTTTACAACATATAATTGATGACATTGTAATTCAATTAGATAGGAAACGTATGGTACTTTTGTCACTACTTGACTTTAGCAAAGCCTTCGATACACTGAATCATGAGCTTCTTTTGGCTAAACTTCATTTTATAGGCTTTGACGATACTAGCTTACAATTCATTCGTAGTTATCTCACTAATCGCTCTCAGTTGGTTAGTCTAAATAATTTAAAATCCAATATAATGGCTTTGACAAAAGGTGTCCCTCAGGGCTCAATTCTAGGACCTCTTCTGTTTTCAATCTATGTCTTTGACTTACCTAAACGTGTTAGTTTTTGTGAAGTTCATATGTTTGCTGATGATACTCAAATCTATATATCTTTTGATTCAGATAAAGTAAATAATGCGGTACAAAATCTCAATACAGATCTTGAAGCTATTAGTAATTATTGCACCAAGAATTGCCTGAGATTGAATGAATCGAAGTCCACTGTGATGTTACTTGGCAACGAAAAAGTGAGAGCTCATCTAATTCAGAATAATATGATCGTAGTTATTATAAATGGCATCAAAATAAATGGCTCCAAGATTTGCAAAAATTTAGGTCTTCTGCTCGATTGTAAACTTAGATTTTCCGAATATGTATCTCTCCTAATTAGAAAAGCCTTTTTAGCTCTAAAAAAACTCTACATGAATAGATTCATTCTCTCCAAGAGAAATAGAGTGATTCTGTCCAACAGTCTTGTTCTTTCTGTGTTCAACTATTGTGATACCATTTACGGTTCTCATCTTACGGTTTATGATGCGAGGCGAATACAGAAGGTGCAAAACTGTTGTGTACGATTCATTTTTGGTTCGAGAAGACGAGACGGGGTTACTTCATATATAAATGAACTGGGCTGGCTTAATATGAATAAAATTAGACTGCTACATACTGCTTGCTTAGCTCATCGTATAGTTCACAACAAATCTCCTTCCTATCTCTACAACAAACTTACCACTCGCACCCAACATCATCAATGTAATTTAAGGAATAATCACTCATATCACTTGCCAATACACAATACTGCTCTATTCAAACGTAGTTTCAGTTATGTCTCTCCAGTCATTCTTAATAAGATCCCATCTTCTCTATTAAACTTGAAACCTGATTCTTTTGCCAATAACTTAAAGAAATTACTACTCAGTAATAAAATTTCACTCGATTAAATCTTTAAATATTAATCAATATTTAATAATATATCTATTTTGTTGAATCTTATATTGATAGAGATGAATAAGTAACAAATTATTGTGATTCAGATTTTATATCATATATTTATTTTCTTATCATGTATGCAATACCTGTGTATTATTTATTGTTGTTATACTGATGAAAAGGTTAAATGGAAGAACAGCTTTTGCTGTAATTTTGCCAAATAAAAGTTTCTATTATTATTATTATATTGATATCAAAAATTATAATATTTACAAAAGAATATACAAAAACGAAATTATTCTATGTAAAAAATCTTCTTACAGTAATTTTATATCGCAATCTGATAATAAAATGAAGGATTGCTGGAAGTTGATTAACAACGAAAGAAATAAGACAAATATTATTGTAAAAACTAGTCCCAATATCTCATGCGATGACTTTAATCATTTTTTCACATCTATTTCTAAAAATATTATAAAAGATCTACCTAATGCAAATTTAGATGCTCGTAATTTTTTTCTGAGTTCTCGTAATTCTCACGCTCGACTAGAGTTATTAGAAATTTCTGAGCAGGAAGTATTAAAAGCTGTACTATCTTTGAATAATTCTAAATGTCGTGATATATATGATATTGATATTAGTATTGTTAAAGAATGTGTAAATGAAATTATTCATCCATTGACATTTATATATAATAAATGTTTAATTGAAGGCGTGTTCCCAAATTCATTGAAATTATCTAAGGTATATCCTTTATACAAGAAAGGAGATGAGGAAAATGTGCAAAGTTATCGTCCAATATCGATTATACCCATGTTTGGAAAGATATTTGAAATGGTGATCAAAGTAAGATTGGTTGATTTTCTTGAAAATAATCAATTGTACAGTGATACCCAGTTTGGTTTCCGTAAGAAGCGATCGACAGTTCATGCGGTGTCAAATATAGTGAAGGACATTGTGGAAGCTTTAGAGCAAGGCAACCATGCAGCTATTACGCTTTGTGATTTGTCGAAAGCATTCGACTGTATCTCTCATGTTGTATTAATCGAAAAATTGAAACTTTACGGAATATCAAATTTATCTCTCAAATTTTTCAGTTCTTATTTGTTGGATCGAAAACAGTGTGTAGCTGTAAATGAAAATTGTTCTAAATTTTTACCAGTGGAAAATGGGATTCCACAAGGCAGTATACTTGGGCCTGTCCTTCTCTTAATTTATATAAATGACTTTGCTTACTTCACGTCTCCCACTAAAATAGTACAATCTGCTGATGACACCAGTTTACTATGCTCTGATAGAAATATTGAACATCTGAGGAAATCTATTCAAATTTACTTATTAAAAGCAGAAGAATGGTTTCAAGCTAACAAATTGCAATTAAATTCTGACAAAACTCAAACAATGTTGATATCATCAAGCAACAGTTTGGCGAATGGTGAGCATGTTAAGATATTGGGCATGCACCTAGACGATCGCTTAAATTGGTTCTATCACACTTATTTTTTGTCGAAGAAACTTGCAAGTGTAATGTTCCTACTTCGTAAACTTTATAATATTTTGAGCTTAGAAGCTTTATTAACAACATACTACGGTCTTTTTCATTCTCATTTGAATTATGGAATTATCTTATGGGGTAATTCGTCACATGCTCTCAGCATATTCCGGCTTCAAAAGAAAGCAATAAGAATAATTGCAGGTGTGGGCAGCAAAGAGCATTGCCAACCTTTATTTGCTAATTTACGTATATTACCACTTCCATGTCTGTTTATTTATTCTGTAATTATAGAGATTCATGAACATAAAAGTAGTTTTAAAAATTCTTCTGATTTTCATAATTATAATACACGGAATGCAGATTCGATTCGTGCACAAAGATTCAGGCTAACCAAATCCAAAAATAACTCTCTGAATGTAGATTTATATAACTGTTTACCAACAGCAGTAAAGAATTGGTCTAATTTTGTTTTTAAAAGGAGAATTAAGAGATTCTTACTACGCCACTGTTTTTACTCAGTCTTAGAATATTTGAATCATAACTGGATTGACGAGGACTTTGTTTAAATGATTTTAAAGCTATGAAATTTTCTTAAAATTTCACATTTATATATTTTTGACATGCTATAAACAATGTACATTGTAAAATAGTAAATAAATATACTCTATACTCTATACTCTATTATACATGCTACACCAGCTCTCGCTCTTTCTTTTTCTTCGACTCCGCAATAGATCATGAGATGATCATTATCCAAAATAGCATTACCTTCTCCTTTCATCTTGGTTTCTGTTACTGCTAATAGCATTATATTTCCTTTTTCGAAATTTTCGATTAATTCGTTTTCTTTCCCGTTAATACCTTGTACATTCCACGTAGCTATGATCCAATTTTTATCCTTTTGTTTTTTATTTTTATTTATATTTTTTACAGATCCCATGTTACTAATCCCAATATTATGTATATTTTTATTTCCCCTTATCTTACTATTTTTAAAATTACTGTTTGCATTATTCTCTTCTACTTTTTTCCTTCGTTTTTTGGAAAAGCTTCCCCCTTTTCTTTTGCTTCTTTTAGTGCATGACATTCCTTATCCCATGTCCATAATTTTCCATTCACAATTAATTTCTTATACCCTATTTTAACGTTATTCCCTTTTTTCTTTTCCTCTTGTCCTTCTTCCCTAATAGCATCTTAAATTCGTTTTTCATCCTTAGTTAGGTCACTGTTAATAAATATTTTCTCATTTTTCCAATTTCTCAATTTATTTTTGTTTTTCAATATTTTCATCTTGTCCTCCCAATTTTCCATTTCCAACACGTATGTCTCAATTCCGATTTTCTTTGCATTCTTTATTGTGCTTTCTACTCCCATTGCACTTTTAAAAAGGTTTTCCGCTACCTCTTTTATTTCTGTGTCATTATTAACTTCAATTTTTATTCCAGATATAATCACGTTGTTCTTTTTCTTTTCTCTCTCCAGGTACTCTACTCTCTTTTTAAGTTCATTAATTTGTTTTTCCATTACTTTATTTTCTTTCTGTATTTCCATCATTATTTCTTGGTCTTTTGCCTGATTCAATTTTATTTCTTGAATTTCAGTCAGCAGCTTATTAAACATCTCCTTTATTTCATCCATTCCCTTGTTATCCTGTTTTACCCGCGTTTTTGCTGGAGATCTTCTTACCAGTTTACTTTTCCTAAAAAAGTGCGCGTTATCCTCTTCTCTTTTCCGTTTAGAGTCTTCACTTGATAGCCCTTCACTTTCCCAGTCACTCATCCCTTGAGTACACCTCTGTCTTTTATTAAAAATCACTGCGTAATCAAGCGTTAAGCGTGTGGCTCGGATCAACTCTTCGAAGGTCACACACTTCTCAACTAATATTCACAGGATTTCATACATTTATTATTACTTACTGATTTATAAATCGTTCAAATATCATCAGAAAGGATTTATTTTCAGTTTCTACACTTTTTCTGTATTTAATTCTGCTCGTAAACGCTCAAAATGAGTTGGTTTACGGAGCTTATCTTAACCTCTTGTCGATTCTCAAGTAATTTGGCACAATTATTACTCAAAGCATTTTCCAAAGCAATCGGCTCTTCATTCGTTATTATTAAAATTTGAATGATTATGAGATTCGTTGATTTTCTGTACCAAAGAAATAATGAGAGTCAATAAGAAATGAGAATTATGATCACTTATATTTGAACATCACATGCATACGTTTGCCAATTGTTTATCCAAAATCAGTAATTCGGTTTTATCGTGTTTCGCATCAAAATGAAGCTCTTGCGATGTTAATTGCAGTGGAAGTGTCAAAGACTTACAAAGATTTACACGATTGTCAATTGCTTCTTTCACAAATTATTCGAATGACGTCACATTTGATATCAATTTGAAGCTCCCGAGAAGATAAGCCTAGTAGATATTGAAAATAAATAGGTAGAATCCACGTTACCATCTTTTAATTACACTTCCGGCGATCAAATGTCGAAACTATGTGTTCTAATGAATTTAAGACCCCGAAAATTTAGAATAGGACTCTTTATTTCAAAATATTTATTATATGTAAGAACTAAAATGTAACCGTCATCCACCATTTTGGAAATGGCAGCTGTCACTTTCACAATGACAGCTTTCACTTCGAAATATGCAATTAGTGAATTAGTTGATACGACACATTACATTTTTGAAACAGCGATGAAACTTGTCATGAAATTTATGGTCTGGGAAGATCTGTGTGGCCACAGCAGATTTTTCCAATATGCTGAGCCGGATGACAACCTTACTTACTCTTTCCGCTACACTGGCTGATGAGTGATTCAGCCAGAATTCCCTATCCAGTTATTTATATAGATCAGTAAATTTATCACTTTAGTTCCGATAATATACCCAGTGCTTTGTTTGGCATGACAGGTATTAATCAATTAATTTTTACACTCAGGTGCAAAGATTTCATCACCTGAATTGTTCCTAGTTTCTTGATTGCTCCTGTAATATTTGAAATAGAGCTTTTGGTATAACATGAAAGAATGTATTCAGTTATACAAAATAAAACACACTTTGCTTCTAGGCTCAATCAAGGAGGTATAGTAATCTCAAATAGACATTACAGAAACTTTCTCTAGCTACAACATAGAATACAGTATCAATTATACAAAATTGGATATCATGTGTTAGAACTTCTCGTTCGTTCATGATTCAGTCATTTTTACTGTAATTTTTCGCTTGTAAATAGATGCTAGATGGTCTCTGATGTCGTCTAATATGGAATAGATATAATTTTCCAAAAAATAGCACAGTGCGTAGTTCCTTTATTATTTAGGATTCTTGAACAAATATATTTATTACGAGGATATAAACTCCCGAATTCAACTTCTTGTTTACTGTTTCAAACATTAAAGTCTGTAATCGGTAGAGCAAAATCAAAGCAGTATCCAAATTCTTCTTGCATAACAGTTATAACTTAAAGTATTATCTTGAACTGAAGCTTAGGAAATCTCGAGGTCTCCACCAATAATTTTGAAAATTATAGATCAAAAATACACTCTCGTCTGATATTGAAGAAATGGCCGCGTACTCCTACTCAATGTTTTTGAATCAATCGTGGATGACAGTAGTTGTCCTGAGTGCTATGGGGTTGCTAAAAAGCACAAGAAGACGGTGAATGTACTCAATAATAAAAGATGAAAGAGAAAACAGCTCTGATTTGTCTGCTGCCTATGTTGTAATAATCACTTTATTTTCTAAGGAAATTAATTAATTCAAGTCATGATCTATTAGATATACCCCAGTTTCAACATGTGTTATCTAAATCTTGGATGTGTAGTTTGAACAATCACAGATACAATATTTCTCTTTCCTTTGCTATTAGACTAAAAGCAGACCATGGATACAAAAAAAAAAAACGCATGTCAAATTTCAATAGAATATCATCATAATTTTTCATCAGGAAGCGATAACAGAAGACTTTGAGAGTCTCTGCTCTGAAGTCCTACAAAAAGGCTCACATAAGCAAGATGGTAAGATTCGAAGAATCTTCTAGGTTTGTCTGAGGTTGGTGTAAACTAGTAATATGCCGAATTAAGACGTACTCTGCATTCCAATACATGTTTCTAGATACAGTTTTTCGAGTACATCTTACCGAAATATTGAAATCGACTATTTTGCCATCGTCATTATCCAAATGTTCCACAACATGACATTTGTCACAGTTTATGTTGTGATATCTATCTTATCTACACGCCGTAACTGACTTTATACTTGATAGATAGTGCTGCATGTAGTTTATACCTCCACAAGCCATCTATCCTTATGAGTTTCTGCACTCTGGAATTAAAACCCTGACGACTACCTTGGATTCTTGGCTGTAATGTACCAAAGAGTCCTAATATAGTCGAGGCACGTGCCTACAGTCACTTCTTGAACCAAAATGATAGTGTTAAAACTGACTCTTAGATTTTCAAGGCTATTTTGCTATTGATTTAATCTTCTTAGGTATGATCCAAGTCATAACAGAAAGATCAGTAATCTGATTAGATTATCAACGGATGTGTGATTGTAGGAAATATGGAGAAAGAAGCAGACTCGAAGTGGAATTGAATTGGTACATTGTTGTACGTTTATTACTCCACTCATATTTCCAAATACTTATCCATATTGAGTAGTCCGAGATTCTTCAATTACATAAATATCTGTCACTTACTATATGGTGCTCTTTCATCGTCAATAAGAAATATTCATGTAATTTAAATTTGGTTCAAATATTTTCATTCCGAATTTTTATTGGCCGGACATCTGTACCAAACCATCATTATGGTAAAAATTATCTTTCTAATTGCATAAGATTGATAAACAAAAGTGCAAACTAAGCGAAGGAGATTCAAAGTTCTGAAACGCAACATCATTGATTAAAACAAAATGTGACGTCAAATACTATGTCAACAAGTGCTCATTTGTACGGCATTGCAGGCTTTTGATTAGAAAACATAGTATCAACGTGCTTGTTGTGAACTCATTTATTGTTTAAGTGTAATTTCAGCATCCTTGTGAGATCATAAATCATTCAAAACAAAGTGGTTTTGTCACATTCGGATAATCTGCCAAGAATAGATTATTTTCTTTCAAATCCAAATTTCACGTCAAGTTTATTATGATATTTATTCTCTTCTGATAACCTTACATCATTCCTCACGTATTTTCAAACCTGTCTCGATTGAAAAAATACTTTAACAGGAGCACTTCTGATAGAATTTTGCATTCTGGCACAATCCAATATTTTTAAACCGACTTCTGAGCATTCTTAATACTGAAATGAGTTGAGAACGAAAGCACCTGCAATGAGCACTGTACTGTCACTGGACATAGTATTCGACGTGATCAATGGAGCTCGTGAAAATGGCGGCGTTTACACAGCTCAAAACTATTTCCAATTTTAAATATTTTTTCAAACCTGTTTACAGCACTTTTGCAAACGTCTCACAGCTCAAATCACTCGTTCACTGGAATCAAGTTTCCCAATATCAAAATGAAGCATTTACTAGTATTATCCTGTTTTACGGAAACAAGTTTGCTCGATACTGGAAATGGGCGAATCAGAACAATGTCAGTATAATATAAGTATTCATAGCTCAGTGCAAAAAGGCTGCTTCTGTAATTCGAAGGTTGCGGAGTCAATCCCACCAACGAACAAAAGTCAGTAGCATTTTTACTACATTATAATACACTAGCTGTCATCCACGATTCCACTCGCATGAACATGTAGGTACTCTTGCAATGAGTAAAAAAATATATATAATTATCAACTGCAGCACCCAGTCTAGCGGCGGACCCTACCTGCGATAGCCCTGTGCTTCCGATATTTTCTGTGGTTTTATTTAAGGGTCAATAAATCCAATTGACTTCCTCAATAAAATATGATAAGCACTCGAAAAAATTTATGAGCTTCACTTGCGGTAACTTCCTGAAATATGTGAGAAAAGATCAAAAGTGAAAAAATCGACTGCGGTACGGAAGCAAGAGATAATACGATTCCTCACAAAAACATATTGGAAAGTCTCCCTTAGAATTGTGATATCAGAAAGTTCTGTATTACTGGTTCTCTGTGTCATTATAACAATGCAGTGACAGAATTCAGAATAACACAATGATAAGAACAAATTCACCATGAATTTTTGATACTACTTATTGAGATTGATTAAGAGGAATATTTGAGCTACAGCGCGAGTCGTACTTTCATATCATGTTGGAAACTCCCACGCAGACGCCAACAACAACTGAACAAAGTTTAAACTCTGTCGGATGAACGGTGCGCAAACAGACAGATATATGATACGACTCACATGTCGCTCATTGTACGTCAATATTACTGAGTCAGGAATTTTCTCGCAAGTACGAAAAATAACTGTATCAAATTTCAACTCAATTGAATGAACAATATGCGAACGAATAAACACGACTCGTTCATCACTTATTTCACGTAAATCAATATCAGATATATATATATATATATAAACAAGTACCATCAACAAATGTACATAGTTTCAAATCAATAGAATGAAAGATGTGTGAGAGAGCTAATACAAATTGTGCGCCACATATTATACATTAATTATACTATATCAGAAGTTTTTACAACTGTAGAAAATTTTAACTCAATCAATTCAGTTATCTTGGAGCTAAGCCCGGACAAAAAAATAAACAAACAGACAGGCAGGCAAACAAAAATTTGAAAAACGCGTGTTTTGGTTTCGATGCTCTGCAAATAACCATTTGAAATTAAGGAAAAGTTTTCATTGCAAAATTACACTTCAATTCTATCAAAATGTACAGATTCTGTGTCGTACTCTCTACAAAAACTAAGAGTACCCGCAGCATGACAACTGATAACCGCACTACACGGTTAAGATAATATCAATCAATCTATTGCGGAAGTAATTGATATTAATCAAAGAATTCATTGTTCTTGCATACGGATCCCCACCTTATCGTTCGAGTAGAAAACTAAAACGCTCCAGCAATACATAAGTTAATTTGATATAGTCTCTCTAAAGAAGAAAAAAACATTCCACAGTCTTTATTCATAAAGAAGAATCATTCTGTATTCATGTATGCAAAAAACAAACTTCTTTTATCTAGCAGAAAAGTTCTTCTAGAATATTTATGATTCATGCAACCATACGAACGGCGTACGACAAAGTTTTCTGTATAGGATATTATGTCATGTTCAAGCTTAATTATGATTTATATATCTTTCAACAACATTGTGCTCAAAAAATAAATGCTGAACAGCTGAGCGCAATTACCAACAGAGAATATTTATGTTCATCATTTACGGTAATCAAATAATAAAGAGTCTGTAGAATATTATTTGGGATACTCATCCACCATATTCACCAGCGATCGATTTGTTATTTGCGAATTAATTAAAATCAATTACATAATTACTTTAATGTCGATATTCTATAATGCAAAAATTTATTTTTGAAATGTGTATCTCAGGGCCATTTGACACGATGCACTGAATGGTGTCTTTTCTCTACATTTTAATAATGCATTTTGATGCAAATCAGATACGGAACTTTTGATAGAACAATTATTTATAATCCGTAGCTCTATTCAAGTACCGGTATCAGGGTTATTCTGTTTTTTCGAGAATTTGAGAATCTTAGGTATTCTAAATTCATGATGATAATAATAATTACGTTCCCTGCAGAGATTCGATAGACTTTGCTGAATCTGATAATTTCACTACAGTTCTTAAACCCACATTTGCATCAGACACACACAAACATTCATCCAATGCTTAGAAATCATTAAAAATATTTGAAATGAATCATAATCAGTCTGGTATTTCCTGCGAGATTGGAGATATTTTTTCTTCAAATAATTGTCATCAAGAGATACATCTAGGGTCTGAACCTAGCAATTAATGGGAGATTGTTTGCATCAGTCTACAAAGTTGAACCTATAGAGCTTGATTTTAAACAGCTCAAATATCATTATTCTCTTATATTCTCTTCATCCATATCAAGAAATGAGGTCTTACATATTTTTGCGAGCCTGAATAGTATTTGTATCTCATGCAGCAATCAATTCCTATGTTCCAAAAATGTTTTAAATATCAGGACAATTTTTATCATATATCAGTGGCCAAAAAACTTCGGAATCCAATTTTCTCATTTTGGATGCCGACACTATTGAGGTGAAAATTACTGCATGCACGGCCACGACAGAATTTTGTTGCAATGAAATAATATAATAATTATTCAACTTGTATTGCAATTACGTAACACCTCACAGAAATAAGATGGTAATATCTGAGAGCCCGACACATGTCAATGATGTTTTTTCATACTCCCGAGAGTGAAATATACGAATTTAATCCTCTATTTCAGGGACTTGAGTTCAATGATCGAAACTCCCAAGGGACTAATGTGAAATAAACAAACCTCTTCATGAAAACTGAATAATCAAAGCATTCAAATGTCTAATTGAATCTTCCCATTAGAATTCAACTCTAATTATTGATTATATATATGAATATTTTTATATTTGCCTAATTGCAATTTTAGACGTTCACCCTTGCATGAGTTCCCAAGAAGTTGAAAATTGACATGAACGTTGAAGATATTATTATAATGAAGTTATAGAAAGTCCTTATAGATTTCGTGTGCAAAAAATGTGTTGCGAGGTCAACGTTCGTAGAAATGAGATTTCGATTTTTTTAACGGAATGGTCAGCTTTATGATAAAAATAGCTCAGACAAAAATGGTTTTACACTTTTAACCCAGAATTTGTTATTTCCGAGAAGAAGCTATTCTAAAGTTATATTCTCCATTATACATATGTACACGCCAACTGTGAGGTAGTGTACTTGTCGCGTATTTTTCAACGTGGTTTCCCCGATAGGCCTACTTCACGGTCTTGAAATTTAATATAATATCAGGTCTTCTTATTCAACTTCTTCTTCTTCTTTTTTCTAATCTTCATCTTTCTGAGTTGACGTAAACTGTTCAGACAGCGATACATCAGTTGTTTCGTCGTTGTTGTAAGGGCCATCTTCTGTTCGAAATTCAATATTCAAGCACGACTGACCTTCACAGCCGGTGCATCTTCTGCAGCCGCATTTCAAACTACATCATCATTTACTGTTACAAAAAATAGTATCAAGAAGCTTTTCTGGTGCAGGCAAAAGTAAAGCGTGGATTGGTTCCAATACATCATTAATTAGCTTTCAATCCCATTCTTCTAGGTGCAGTTGATTACCAAGCCACACTTGAACCTGGTAATATGCTAGATGAAAATGTTGATGAGCAAAAGCCATGGTTGGAGGAAGACAAGCTAATTGGACATGTTCTCAATTTCGTGTATGTTTTGCAAAAGATACGTAATGTAACTTATCTATGCAAGTAATCCAAGATAAGTAATAGACGGATACTGCCACGTTGACAATTGAGCAGAAGTCAGATGTTGCTCAAGGCCACATGGTTACATAAAATGAGGGACTGGATTTCTTTTCATTTTATATTCTTAGAATTATCATTTAATATCAATGTACAAATACTAAATAGTCACGCAGACTAATAGTTTCATTTATATTAAAAGTCCATGATACACAGACAGCGTAGTCATGCATATTACTGAAAATTTAATTTTAGAGTGGCTTTTTTATTAGGAACAAAAAATTTTCGGAAATGAAGTAAAAGACAGTTTTGTAGGCAATTTGAGGGTCTACAAGTTTTGTCCAAGCTATGTTGATCATAAAACTAACCGTTCTGCTAAGAATCTCAAAAAAACCCATTTTCGCAAACTTTGACCTCTCATAAAATTTTTTGCACACACGGGATCGATTGGGACTTTCCACAACTTCATTATAATGGTATTCCTAACGTTCATGCCATGTTTCCGCTTTTTGGGAGTCTATGCAAGGGTACTTGTATTTTTAGGGCTGACTTGACCAGCCTATTCACACAATTTCACAAATGCATCGTATTCTTGGTCGTGAGTTTTCTAGATTTTTGCTGGTCAAAGTGACTGACAAATTATGAACATAAATCACCCTCTAAATCTGATAGAAATAAATAACGACCGATTTACATATTTCTCAAATATAGGCTGTTAAATTTCAACTATAACTACCTCTACAATTGTCGGTTCCTACAAGAATTTGGTTGAAATTGTAAAAGAAATAGGAAGAAAAGTAATCAGGAAAGTCTTGTAGACTTCTTTGTGCATGATATCAGAAAACAGTCAAACGGATTTTTCTTTTTTTTCCGTAAGACGGCTAAAAATGATTCAGTCTTCAAATTTGTCGCCCTAGGTCAAAGCCTACCCAACCTGCTGGTAGATCCGTCTCTGGTCCGATTATTATAATCTCATGAGTTCTTTTTGGAGTGCATTCCAGACAATTAGTCATAGACTATCAACCCATGTGCTCCGCTTAATGTAGCCAACTATTGATGAGTGTTCGAATGCTTCGAGAAAGCAGTGAACTAGGGAAATTTGACGGCCTCTACAATAGTTGAACATACGGCGTCGAGAAATGGAGTTGAATAATCTCCTACTGGCCTTACTATTTCTATCATTATTTATGTGGATATTAAATTCAATATCTCTTTCTTAACTCAGCAATATTAATCATTCATACCTGTAACATCCTTGCGAGGATGCCAGAAATATGTGACGTACTTTATGACCTGCCGCTGACTTTTTCTCACCCTCGATCACCATTTTCACATTAGATTTGGACGGAACGACATACTGGTGGACATGTCAAGGTAGCTTTGTGGAGATAATGTTCAAGTTTTTATTATTGGCTGAAAACGTAGAACTAAGTACATGTCACACAAAAGAAAAACAGTTATTTTCCAAAATAAAGTTCAATTCAATGTAAATAAATAAATAAACTGATTTGAAGTACAAATAATATTCATTTTAATGATGAACAAAACATACAACATAACATGGCGCTGAACAAAGCGTTGTAGAAAAGAGGAAATAATCTGGAATGGAAAGTGAAAGAACGTGGCAAATAAAAAATAAGAATGGAGTCAAACAAACCACAAACATTAAATTTGATGGGTAATGTAGCTGCAAACTTGAAATTTACTTCGTGACAACAGGAACGTACAAAAAAGAATTGTGATGTACAAGTCGTGAGATTAAGGAATCTGGAAGGGTTAGAAGCACTAAGATTATATCAGTCGTAACCAACCTTGAAACAAAAGGAAGAAACAGTGAACACAATTTTGGAAGTAAGTATAACTAGACCACTGTATGCCAAAAATGAATATTACGATGAACCTCTACAAATTTTTTTCTAGAAAACAAGAAGAGGGAGAGCCCTCTGACAAATATCATGTGGACGTACAAAAACTAATAGAACCATGTAAATCTGACAATCATTAAAATAAAATCATGATGATGCAAATCATAATAGGATTGAGAATGAAGAGTAACAGGCAAGCCTACTTTGGGAGGGACGAGATCTTCAAAATGTTGAGGAATACTGAAAAGCTGTCGAACAAGCTTAGCAGAATATGGAGTTAATTGTAAATATAGTCAAGGAGTGAATGTATTACAAAAGATAAATATACTGAAAAAGTTAAAAACAAGATTAATTTTGTGAATAAATGTGGTAAATGTGGCCCATATCACAAAAATTGTGTTTGTTCAGCTAATAGTAGAACTTGTAATTTCTGCTTTGAACCCTATCATTTTGCCGATGTATGCAAATTTAAGAAGAATTATCAATTTAAATCTGGTCAGAATAGGAACTGAAGTTTGAGAGCTACAGAAGTTGATGATCAAAATATTGACTTAAGAATATAACAAGTATAACAAACACTGTGGATAATTCAAATTGAATTTGGTATAATATATGTTAATGGTCAGAAGATCAAATTAAAATCGGATATTGGAGCTCAAGCCTAGACACTGCCTTACAAATAGTGAAGGAAAAAGCCTAAAAAATTATTTAAATAGCAGATATTACTGTAGAAATTGTATTTGAGACTCATCAATAAATTATGAATAAATTTCAGGACTATCCATAGAACTTGACACCCATTTGGATCTCAATTCTTTTGTCGGTGGAGTTGACAACCACGCATATTCATAATATTGAACTTGGCTCCCATTTCCACATCTATATTTGTATGGAAAATCATAGATTTTCGTAGAGAAATTATCATAATTCGTTATTCAAAAGTGATCTGTAGAAACAATAATTTCAAGAGATATAATGGTAGGTATTGGTGAAACATAATTGAATAATTATTTTTAAACAACGATGGATCACCTCGACCTAGTGGTCATCTTCAGGTTGAGTTTACCAAATATTTAACCTGAAGATGGCCGTGAGGTTGAAAAGAAGGCATAAGAGCGGCTGCTGCTCGCTTCTTAAGGTGCGGTCTCATGCGAACGCTCGACGCTCGTTTCCAGCGACAAATTCGGTCACGTGGTACAATTTTAAATTACCCGGTCCTTCAAAATATGCAGCGACAAAGCTGAACAAGTTGAGCTTTGTCGCTATCAGGTTGCTATGGATGGAGTGTATAGAAGGAGGGTTATCTCTAATGAACAACACGTTCAAAATATCAAATTAAAAGAGTATAATAATTCACCAAATGATATAAGAAATGTGACCAATATTAAACAATAAAAAAAAAAAAGTAAATATATTCTTGAAAAGTGTTGATAATACAACGTCAATCAATTAGTTTTGTAATTTTTTTAGGTTAGGCATATTATTAGTATCATAATTCTATTTTTGTCATATGATTTTATATAATTTATATTATATTGATAGCTTCAGCTGAATAAACGACGTGGCACTGATTGGTTCAAGTAGAATGTTGCATAAATTGCTATACAATATTTTTCATTCTGTACAGTTAAAATCTATTTCTCTTTTTTCATTGATCATTTTGAATCTGATAAATTATTTTTTCAATTGGTAATTCGATCATTTAAACTGTAATTACAGGATGTTTTTCACTAAACGGGCTATTTGCGTTTAACAGAGCCATCCTTATGTTTTGCACCTAGAATCAGCTCACGTTTATAATCCTCTATCTACAACACTCCATATTTGTTGCGCTGGAATACGTTGATAATATAAATCCGCGTCGATGAATCGATTTATAGTTCTATATGTCAAATTTTGATATTAATATTTTTAATCCCTGCAAGCAAAGAAGCCATGTTGACGCTGCTGTTTGACGCAGCAACTTGTCGCTGAATATTTTGAAATGCCGGGAAATTTAAAATAGTACCACGTGACCAAATTTGTCGCTGGAAACGAGCGTCGAGCGTTCGCATGAGGCCGCACCTTTAGCGTTCTCGTCGTGATCAAGCTTGGAAAATATTTCAAATCGTGAGAATCGAGTTTTCAAATTTTTTTCTCTGTATACACACAATTACCGAGCTGGACACCAAATTTCAACTTTCAAGATCATCTGAAAGTGAGTTAAGTTTTTGATCTATTATATCAGTCAGTCATTCAGTGATAAAAATGTCGATTCTAGGACATTGATTCCTAAATAACCGTTTGAGCTGTATTCATGTCATGAAATTGGAGGTTCTAGTTAGTCCAAAGAGTTTCAATAAATAAGCCAAACTTTATGTACATACGTTGAATAGATTTTGTGCTATCAAGAAGTAAAGAGTGGCTCTAAATGGTTCGTGTAATATAGCACAGGACTGCTGCGTCCTTGGTTTCTTTTTTCTTAGTTTGATTGGCTTGAACTTGGCTTGACTCCAAGCAGGATGTTTTGAGTCTAAATCTCCAGCGACTATCAGCGAAAGATCACCTTACTGACGTATTGAATTGATATCATATTCCATCAAGTACAGTCGGTGCTATATATCTTATACTCAGTAATAAATACATAATAATAAAATGAAAATACTCTTATATTTTTCAGACTCTGTCCTCTCTAAGAGGTTAGTAGCTTATCCTCCTATTCAACTACTGCCAACCTACCCACTTCTTTATCCGTAAGAAAACTCAGATTACAATAAACTCACTCCTTCAACTACACAATCAACTGAGCAAGAAGTTCGGCATGATTTTCTCAATATGATTTTGATATTCTGATATGTAGCTATGGCTTCATCAATTTTGATTTCCCTTCATGTACGTCGTACATATTTCTTCATTGGAGTTTTTAGTAAGCTTCTGTCTCTGTGGGAGCAATATTTCAGTTGTCATTTGAAATGGAAGTGGATACAGTCAGTCTCTTATGGAACCGACCATAAAGATACCGTCATGAAGCCTTTTTTTTCTGTCAAAAGAAAAAAGAATAGATTTTTCGGAGTAAAAAACGTTTTGTGATAGAATCTGAATAATGGAGAATCACAGGGATATTTTTTCTCTCAGTAGAAAGTAAAATATAAGTTTTCGTGAGACAACGCTTTCGATGCGTTAGTATCAAGTTTGTGCGCATGCTCACTGAATAAATTCTATCGTTTGTTCTATGGAATGTATAGAAGAAGGGTTATCTCTAATGAACGTCAGAATGCGGTTTAATTTTGTAGGCAAATAAGGAAACATGGAATATCCAACGTGATGCTGATTGATCCAGGTAGAATGTTGAATAAATAATTGCTATACAATATTTGTCAAACAATACAAGTAGAAGCTCCTATTTCTACTTCTTATATACAGAGTATAACAGAAATAAGTACATTAATTTCAACCAGTGAAAGAACCCGTCAAGCATAACCGTTTTTCTTGATAACTTTTTCTTGAATTCTCATCTATTTTAAGCATTTTTTATCCCCCATAATTTAACGAGTCGTTCAGGTGCATAATTATCGGATCCAGTAGCAGTTACAACGGAACAATTGATTTCGACAAATGTGAGCTATCAATTCCTTCAAATAAATTTTAGAAAAAAACGTCCAACTATTATTGTCACAAAAGTAGAAACCTGTGGAAATCCCCATCTTTTCTGTCTGCGATTCCACAGGCAGTGTAGGATTAGCTCGGCAAATTCATCTGGAATGATTTCCGAATTGTCATTTTTCACTAAAAATTAAATTATTGTGGTTATGCTCATGTATTTAACGTCAAAATATTGTGCACTTATACATTATGATGAGAATACTATGAGATATTGAGAACTTATCATTCACCTGGAATGTGAAATATCAGATGTAATGAATAACATACATTAACTTTCAAATGAAGCACCTGTGAATCAGTTTTTTGTCATATTATTACAGACTTCACATTCAGGTCGTTTCAATGAAGTATGGCTCGTAAATTGATCAGCTGAATCAATAGAATATTGTTTCTTATATTTTAGAGAATATCTAAAATCAATTACCAAATTCAGTGTGATACAATTGTAGGTTATGTTTTCTGTTTTTCAAGAATAAGCTCTCCCAATTTTCTCGGGAATATTTTTAATTGAATTATTCATTAAATCAATTATTTTGGATTTGCATTCCATTTGAAATTCCACCGTTCACTTAAAATAAATCGTTGAACGATTTTCTCTTCATGTTAGAGAGCCAACAAAAACGAAGTAGAGTGCAGCAACTACTTTTTGAGTTGATCATAGATGGCGGTACAATCTGACCCATATTGCGACTGTATTCAGACCATTTAAATCAGCTGATTCAAGTACAATGAACTTGTGCAGACAATCTAATGTTCAAGAAATGTACCAACTATTTGGAAATATACGAGAAATTCCTAAATAGAAATGTAATCTCTCAACAATGACATATAAATACGATTAATGGACCCCATTGCTGGTTTCAGATATGAATTTATTCTTTCTTGCAAAAAAAGAATTATCGAGGTGAGTGAGTATCAATGTATTACAAAATTACTGTTATTCTTTTAGTTTCAAATGAATGATTGACAAGACCAAGATGGTTCAAAGTTTCAAAATAATCATCTCAATCGACAGCTGTCAACAAATGAGGTACATTCAGTTCGAACTATAGGCGCACATGAAATTTTTGCCTAAACTTTCATGATCCAGAAAATTCACAGGAAAAAAATATCAAGAAAAATTGTTAGGCTTGAAGAGTTCTAATCAAATTCAATGTACTTATATCTGTTATACCCAATATATTATCTCAAATCTCAACTCCATATTTTATCCGGTACATAACTCGCAATATCGGAAACTATCGTCACAATCTGCAGACTCTATGTATCAAGTTTTTAGATCTATTTATGACTTGAAATTGAATTCTTGTCACTAATATCCAGTGTTTTATATTAAAACATCATCTATCCACACTTTAAGACGATATTTAGATTCACGAAGAATGAAAATCTGACAATGAGAAATATTGTGATAGAACTTTCTATTAGGGATGCATCCAATATCGACATATGAATTTTACGATACATCGGAGTCGGCAAAATTAATTTTCTGATATATCAATACATCGATACATAGATAATCAATGTGTAAACACACGATTACATATAAAATAATGTCAGCACTAATACAAAAGAGAGTCCAGAAAAAACCAGAAAAAATGATAGGACAGCATTAGTGCGGATTCACGCAAGGCAGATCAACAACAGACGCTATACATACAGTCAAACAGATAAAAGAAAAAGCACATCGATATAAAATGAACATAGATTTATTATCTATTGATTTCAAACAAGCGTTTGGCTCGATCAAAAGAGAAAAGTTTATGACAGCCCTAGAAGAATTTGGAATAACAGCTAAACTGACGATTGATCTTGATGACATCAAGTGGAACAACAACCACAATTAGAACACAAAATGGAGAAACTAAGGAATTCAAAACAAACAGAGGAGACACACTATCGACCACTCTGTTCAACATAGCATTAGAATATGTGATGAGGAATTCGAACAGATGAACACTCAGAACTAAAGGCGGACAAATAATAGCATATGCAGACGATATAGTATTGGCAACAAAAAATAGGAAAATATTGAAGGAAATGGTCGAAGAGATAGTAACAGAAGGAAACAAAATGGGCCTTAAAATCAATTAGAACGACACGAAAATAATGAGGATAGGAAAAAAATCAGGAAGTAGGAATATAAAAATATGTAACCTACAGTTTGAGGAGGTGAATAAATTCAAATAACTGGGCATGATGCTATCAAATAAAAGAAACAGGTGAACAGAAATTCAAAAGAAGATATTAACAGAGAACAGAGCCTCTTACGCAAACGAAAAATTAGTCAAGGATAAAACTCTAACAAAGAAAACAAAATAAAAAGTATATAGAACAACAAAAAGACCGATAATAATGTACGCTGCAGAAACAATGGGAATGACCAAAAAATATGAAGAAGATTTATGAATAGTAGAAAGAGAAATAGTGAGAACTATTTCATGACTGGTAAAAACGACAGAAAACGAATATAGAATACTAATGAACCATGAATAGAACAAGAACTGCACGGAGAGAAATATGTCAGAAAATTTGGAACAAGGCGATGAGGACTGATCCCTCTCAAATAAAGGATCTAGAGAGCTTCTGGAGAAGCGGCGCAACCCCTCCTGGGGTGTCCAAGCCACTATATACATATATATATATATATATATATATATATATATATATATATATATATATATATATATATATATATATATATATATATATATATATATATATATATATATATATATATATATATATATTTTTTTTTTGTGATAGTTACTTATAGTTAACATTTCTTCAACTAAATATGTATGTATATAGTAGCTACGTGATCATAAACATCTCTTTCAAATCCAAACCCACATTGTCTGTATCGGCATTGGTATCGATTCGGCGATACTTTTTTATCAATTTTGGTAACGGTATCTTATTGACAGAAGTGCGTATCGATGCATTTTCAACTTCTACGCAATTGTTTCATGGAGGTCAACGTTGTTGTACTATTCAAGTGCGTAATACTATAGCTCTCTTTTCATCATTATTTTCCTGACTTTCGATAATGAACAGAATCTTATAGTCCAGAGCTGCGAGTTATTTCTTGTTACCAATAAAAAGCTAAACTATCACTCAATCCACCCCCTTAAACTATACATCATGAACCTTTCGGTTTACATCCCCTAATCGTATTTTCTACACATAAAACTTGTGGTAACGCTTGGTCACGAGAAGTAAAGTGTTTTCAGGATCGTTGAATATTCATGAAATTGTGTGAGACGTGAAAATCAATAGTATTTAGAATAGAAAGCTTGAGGTAGACATTATTTCCCATGTTACGGGAGAATTTTACACAGCTATATTGCTTTGTATGAAAGAAGAACTGGAAATACTATCGTACTCTGGATAACTTAACATGTCTGTAGATAGAAGAAGAGAATTAAATTCCACAGAAACTTAAAGTTATTCATATAATATCCTTTCGATTTGATTTACATAATTTCAATAAACAGAAAAAAGTACTATTGATCAGACTGCAGCCAATGTTATGAATAAAAGCATGAATTATTATCATGATAAAAAAATATTTTCATGATACCTGTATTGAAACAAGGCGATTTAACGCCTGTTCTGTCAGTCGAAACAAGACAATTCCAAAACAACGTGATAGTTCCAGAATGGGTAAAAATCAGGATTATTCTTTGAATACAGGGATATACATATGCTCTGCTTTTCATTTCGCTATGATTTCTTAACAAAATTCACAGCTTTTCATTGTCTGAAAGATTGAATATAAATGAATATATGTACTTCTTGACTGGGAAAATTTGATGAATAGGAAAAACTTCTGGAATGCAGTCAATGGAATTTATTTTTATTTTTCTATTTCTACTAGTTTCGACACCACTTGTGTCATCCTCAGGAACTATAAATAATGATACAGACGATTAATTTAAACATAATTACAATTTGTTAAACTGTAAGCTACTTACATGAAAAATTTTTTTGTAATAAAATTCAATGAAATCATTAGTTAATAATAAAACATGAATAGTGCATGTAGATAATATTCCACATTGAGTTATGGTGTAAAAATCTTAACATTTGTAAACATGAAATATTTTAAATGTAGTCAAAGTTAAAAAAACTAAAAAATGTCTTCCGTTTTACGAAAACCGTTAGAACATCATTTTTGTACTGGTGGAAACCTGTATATCAGTATTTTATATATATAAAAAAAGAAGAACTTAGTACCCCAAGGAACCAATTAGAGTGCTGCAATGATATTTGAATTATATTTAATCATGTCTTAGTTTTATTATATTTCAGTAAGTTATTGTAGATTCTACTCAAACTCATTGTGTCAGTTTTTACATTAATATTGTTTTTATCTGCATTGATGTGTAGCATCTCTAGTGTCAATCTCTTATTCAGGTTTTGCTCAGAATCCATTATTTTAGTCTCGTTGAAGTTAAACTTATGATTTAACTCTTTTGCATGTCCCACTACTGCACATTTTGCTGTCGTCATATTTATTTTGCCCTGACAATTTTTGCTATGCTCATTCATTCTCGTGGATAAATATCTTTTTGTTTGACCTGTATATGTGGCACTGCAATCTTCACACGGTATTTTATATATTAAATTTGATAGGTGGCTTGTATTTATTTTGGATTTTAACTGAACAATTGCCCTACAGTTTTTGTTTGCTTGAAACCTATCCGTATTTTCAATTTATTTTCAAACAACTCTCGTAATTTTTCAGCAACGCCATCTATGTAAATTAATGAGCAGTAGGTGATATCTTCTTTCTCCACTTGTCTAGCGTTGTTTTTAGAATTTTGGCATTTATTAATTAAGCTGTTAATTAATCCACGAGGATATTTATTTAGCAATAGCAATTGTTTGATTTTATTCAAGATGTCTCCATGATATTGTTGGGAAGTTAATTTTAATGCCCTGTTGATTAAATTTTGAGCTGTGTTCAGTCGGTGAGTCATTGGATGATTTGAGCAATAGTTGAGATATCTTGTTGATGCGCTTGGTTTTCTGTACCATGATGTGGTTATGTTGCCCTCTTCATCACGTATGATAGAAATGTCTGGGAACGGTATGGAGTTATTCTGTTCTACTTCTACTGTGAATTGTAAGTGTTCATTGTAACTGTTAAATGTATCTAATGTATTTTGTATTTGGTTTTCAGGTACAGCCAATATCAGATCATCCACATATTTCTTAATGAAGGGAAGCTTAATCGGTAATTTTTGTATTACCTCTTCTAGTAAGCAATCCATAACAATATTAGCTAATACTTCTGCGATTAATGATTGGTTTATGAATCTAACCAATGTAATTTTCCCGGAAGGAGTCGAAGAGACATTGGCACTTGGCCCCAAATTTAGTATGCCTCTTCAGCCCGCAGAATTACCTATGTTCAAATTAATAGCAGATGTAGAATACATTTTACAATCCACTGATGATCAAGAAGCACAAGACTCGCTGAGATCTCAATTTACTAATATCATGACGAATTTCTGTAACAAAGACAGTAAAAACAACACAACAAAGAACTTGAGTAAGAAATTTCAAAAAACAAGACAATTCTTAAAAAATAAAGATGATATCATAATTCTGGAAGCTGACAAAACTAATAAAACTGTTGCCATGTACAAACAAACATACATTGACAAAATGAATGATTTATTATAGGACAATACTACCTACAGAATGATACAAGAAGACCAAACTGAACGAATACAGAATAAGAATAATAAATTGATAAAAAATATGTATGATAAACAATACATCACTAAAAATGTGAAGAATAATCTTTCCACCAACAATGCAGTACCTCCTAGAATATATGGCCTCATCAAACTACATAAGGACAACCACCCGTTAAGACCTATAGTCAGTGGTATAAATTCACCAACTAACAATCTCGCAAAAGTTCTAGCAAATCTTTTAAAAGGCTTAGAAAATACTACGCATTTTGTAAGAAATTCATTCGAGTTTAAAGATGTCATCACGACAATAAAACTTGATACAGGATACGTGTTAATTTCACTGGATGTCATCTCATTATATACAAATGTACCAGTAAATTTGGTGATCGCAGGGATAGAGAAAAATTGGGCAGCCATAGCACAAAGAACTAATATACCACTGCAAGAATTCTTAGAACTTATTAAATTCTGTATCAGAGAAAATTTCTTTCAATTTGAAGATAAATACTACATTCAGTCGTTTGGTCTTGCAATGGGCTCCTCGTTATCTCCAGTATTAGATAATATTGTTATGGATTGCTTACTAGAAGAGGTAATACAAAAATTACCGATTAAGCTTCTTTTCATTAAGAAATATGTGGATGATCTGATATTGGCTGTACCTGAAAACCAAATACAAAATACACTAGATACATTTAACAGTTACAATGAACACTTACAATTCACAGTAGAAGTAGAACAGAATAACTCCATACCGTTCCTAGACATTTCTATCATACGTGATGAAGAGGGCAATATAACCACATCATGGTACAGAAAACCAAGCGCATCAACAAGATATCTCAGCTATTGCTCAAATCATCCAATGACTCACCGACTGAACACAGCTCAAAATTTAATCAACAGGGCATCAAAATTGACTTCCCAACAATATCATGGAGACATCTTGAATAAAATCAAACAATTGCTATTGCTAAAAAAATATCCTCGTGGATTAATTAACAGCTTAATTAATAAATGCCAAAATTCTAAAAACAACGCTAGACAAGTGGAGAAAGAAGATATCACCTACTGCTCATTAATTTACATAGATGGCGTTGCTGAAAAATTATGAGAGTTGTTTGAAAATAAATTGAAAATACGGATAGGTTTCAAGCAAACAAAAACTGTAGGGCAATTGTTCAGTAACTTAAAATCCAAAATAAATACAAGCCACCTATCAAATTTAATATATGAAATACCGTGTGAAGATTGCAGTGCCACATATACAGGTCAAACAAAAAGATATTTATCCACGAGAATGAATGAGCATAGCAAAAATTGTCAGGGCAAAATAAATATGACGACAGCAAAATGTGCAGTAGTTTAACTTCAACGAAACTAAAATAATGGATTCTGAGCAAAACCTGAATAAGAGATTGACACTAGAGATGCTACACATCAATGCAGATAAAAACAATATTAATGTAAAAACTGACACAATGAGTTTGAGTAGAATCTACAATAACTTACTGAAATATAATAAAACTAAGACATGATTAAATATAATTCAAATATCATTGCAGCTCTCTAATTGGTCCCTTGGGGTACTAAGTTCTTCTTTTTTTATATATATAAAATACTGATATGCAGGTTTCCACCAGTACAAAAATGATGTTCTAACGGTTTTCGTAAAACGCAAGACATTTTTTAGTTTTTTTAACTTTGACTACATTTAAAATATTTCATGTTTACAAATGTTAAGATTTTTACACCATAACTCCATGTGGAATATTATCTACATGCACTATTCATGTTTTATTATTAACTAATGATTTCATTGAATTTTATTACAAAAAAATTTTTCATGTAAGTAGCTTACAGTTTAACAAATTGTAATTATGTTTAAATTTATCGTCTGTATCATTATTTATAGTTCCTGAGGATGACACAAGTGGTGTCGAAACTAGTAGAAATAGAAAAATAAAAATAAATTCCATTGACTGCATTCCAGAAGTTTTTCCTATTCATCATTAAATATAAACCTGAAATATGGAATATTGGTAGAACCAGATGGTCCACCTAAGCTCAATATTTTATCATGCAATCTGTACATTTCAACACATTTATTTGCTGTCATAATTTCACGTTGAACTATTGTTACTGAATCGAAAATTGAGTGATAACTATTTGAGATGGATAATTTTCTGCTGCTCCATCAGTTTTTCGCCAGGCAGTTCCAGTGCTCGTGCATTCTTCGTTGCATCGATAATTCTATCCTTTCAAGAATGAGCCAATTCTCTTCCGATCATCTTTCCGTCTTCAAGATATTCATGGTATTCCATTTTTTGCAAATAAATACTGTAGTTCAATGAAGAATTTAGGAAAAATACAAATAATTGAGAAGCGTCTTATTAGCTATAGGTACCTTTTTTTTTAAGTCGAAGGGTATACAGGATCATGTATGTATTTCATACTATTTTATTGAAAAAAATCATATTTGATACTTCCACAAAATTCTCAAATAATCATTTGCATATTCGCGGCTGAATTTTCCCAAAGATGCATTAAATATGTTTTTATTATTTCGGAAACGTTGATGGTTTATTAACGTAAGCTAATCGTCACCAAATTCCAAAGGAGAAATATTTCCATATCGCCCAATATAAGCTCACGTTGCGTCAGACTTTCATGAGTTATTAGTAGATCGGGCGCTTATGACAGAAAAAAAGAGAACATTATTTTACAGACTGCCATTTATAGCGTAGATACTCATAGCTGTAAACTTGGATAGTTGGATAAAAAAATCCTTTCTAGGTATTATTGCTTATTCAAAAATGGATTTCCATCAGCAACAATAAGTAGCAACAAAAAGTAGCTTTCTCTAATAACATTTCACAGTCTTCCATTCTTTCGAACATGAGGCAGGTTTGCAGAATCGACTGTAAGCTTATTGGCAGACGGATCACATGAGTCCAAGAGCAAAGTATATTCAGTGAACATGTGAATTTATAGCATAACTCAGAACAATTTCGCACAATAAGCTTTCAGTCGAATCTTCAAACTTGCCTCACGTTTGAAAAAATCTAACTTGGACATCACGTGACTTATTTGTACATCATTAGATATATTTTTTGCATATGATAATATGATAATCAAGTCCACATTCCATTGTTTCACGGCTAATTGTTTCGGATTTATCACAAAAAATCTAAGAATCTGTCAACTAGGCTTTCGGCCTAGTCGGTTGCTATGAAAACAATAGGTCATAATAGATAATATATACACAGAGTGATCAATAATGATTGTCTGTCACGTGACTAGCAAAAGTTCGCATTATGATCAAAACTATCTTGATGGAATGAAGTTAGTATAAATTTATTTATTTTGATAACTACGTTACCGACATTCCAAGAACACAATGGTGTATATTTTGCATATTTTGTGACGGATTTATCCATAATCTGATTCAAAAAACAAGAAAGTTAGTGAATAGCTGTATTATCGAATGATTATTGGAAATTCATTATTATTCAGCAGACGGCAAAGAAAAAATCAAAACAAGGCGGCAAGGACAATCATTTTTGATCCCCCTGGATAAGAATGAAAGGCGATCATGCAGATGCTACAGCAGACTGAAATACTGTATATTAATACTTTACAGCCAATCGTTTCAAATTATTCTAGTGGAATTGTCAAAGCGGATATTTGAGCGATTGTCAATTGTTTTTTCACAAGATATTTGAATGACATCTAGCTTAGTACCAATTTGAAGCACTCGGGGAGATAAGCTCAGTAGGAATATGAAATAAATTATTCTTTCGATGGTTGACTGTTTTATAACATCTTAATCAGATTATGCCAAGCTTGGGATCAACTGGAGCAATTGGACGTAAATCTTACAGCTATTGTAAAATAAAATAATATTCTTAACATATATTTACGCTCATCACTGATTCATTGATTCTGTAACGCTCTAAGATAGATAAAATATAGCTCAATTACAGCAATCAATTGTTAGAGAACTTTATGGCTCAGAGGGAGAGAGTTGGGCTACGACTTGAAAGGTACCAAGTTCAAATCGCAATAAAGTACAAAAACATTATATATATATTTTTTCATACAGGTAATTATTTCATCAATAATATTCTTCTAAATCATCATTATTCACATTTGAGGTATTTTATGTTATGTGCTAAACGTATCTTCTATTTTCATATGAATCTGCGATATTTCGTGTGATGATGGAGGTACTTGGCAACAGTACTGTCACTTTGAAGTATTGTTGTGATATTACAATTTTTAAATTGATTTTATTAGTTTGAACTTTTTTGAATCCATACCACACCTTGAAAGTTTTATTGTGGAACAAATACGATCGGATTGACAGGTTGAGATAATATTGAAAATTTTACATTTCCTGCATTTCTGCTGATGATTAAAATTGAATAATATGTACCACAGATTGTCGTTTATTTGTATCATTCTGTATGTGACCTGATTTGCGCGTGAATTATTGTGTGCTTTATAATGGTCTTTCCAAATCAGTTTGTATAAATTTTTTTTCAACAAATATACTGAGTGAGGACGAAGATCTTGCTTCTAGGAAGCGTCGCTAGGCTGAAGAAAGACAAAAGAGATGACGGGCAAATCATCTTAACATATATTCACGCTCATCACTGATTCACTGACTCCGTAACGCTCTAAGATAGATATAGAGATATAAATCAGTTACAGCAACAAATTATCACAGCAGTTTGTGGCTCAGAGGTAGAACGTTGGGCTATTGTTCAACCGGTACGAAGTTCGAATCGCATTCGGGACAAGTTGAAATTTTTTATATATTTTCTCACTCATACACAAAACTTTTTGTTCAACATTTCTTACCTCAAGAGTCATCATTTACATTGAATGTATTTTATTCAAATTATTTTGTGCTACACATATTTTCCATTTGACAGACGACCCATCACTTTTTTAACGAGCGCCTAAGGCGTCTTGCATACCACTAGTTTTATATAATCACCATTTATCACATTAACAATGATAGCTGTCACTTTGAAATATGCAAATAACACTGATATGATAATAATAGTAATATTGATAATAATATTAATAAAATACAGCACAAAAAACTACATTCTGAGTATAAATGCAGGAAAGATGCTCTGAATATATGAAATAGTGACGAAACTAGCTTTATAATTCATAGTTGAGGGAGTTCTATGATGGCCGGCAGATTTTATACTATTAGTTTTTGAGTCACATAGTACTTGCTAGAGTTGTCTTGAAGTTTCCAATTATTATTTCAATCAGACATTATTCAGTGAACGAGAACTAGACTCACTCAATAGTTGAGATTCTATGTAAATTGTAGTTTTGTTACTGAGTCTCAGTTTTTTTCCTATCAACTCGCGGAACTGATTTTTCTCCCAGGGTACCATATAGCTATAAATACTGATTAGTGGTGAGCGTTGAATCAAGAAGAAAACCAGTTTCTCATCACGAGCCCTCTAATTATTTTTCATAGGTAAACCAGTTAGAAATTCAAATAATTAAAGATGTAGCACCTAGTGCCACTGTAATAAAAGTCTCAACTTGACAGCTATAAAAACAAAAAAAGATAAACTAGATTTTTTCACTTTCCTGGACTATATAAAATAGGAGAAGTATTGTGATCGTGGTTTTCGGACAGTTCAAAATTTTGATATATTTTCACGATTTAGACCCTACTAACTCAGAAAATATGTTTTGAAAAATAGTCAATTTGTCGGTCTGACGGGTCTCGAAGCACGACTTTCAACTGAAATTTGACATTCCAGATTTTTATCAAAAAGCTAGCTATAATTCCGTGAATAATCTTTTTCTACTAGAACTACCAAAACTCAATTGATGCGGCTTTCTAGTTTCTTGAGTTCATTTTACGAGTGGTAGTATTCATTTTAAAATATAGAATAACTGGAATTAATCATTGAACAATTTGAAATATTAATTTTAACCATTTTTTGAGCTATCAGCGATATTTTTGTTTTCATCGTTGTATTTTCAAAATAAGTGATGTGATCTATCGTGTTGGTGTCAAATTGAAGTGTCAAAAATGATATTTAAATAAACGTCAATTGGTTTTCACAAGTTATTTGGATGATGCCCAATTTGGTATCCATTTATAGCTCTTAGTAGTCATCTGACATATTTTATTGTTGAATTGATTTTCTACAACTTAACCTAATGCCTAGTTCAGGATGAACTAAAGTATCTGGACACAAAATTTATGACCATTGTAAAATGATATAGCGATTTTATATAACCGCCATCTGTCGCTCTGACAATTACTGCTGTTAAATATGCAAATAATTGAGACACTTCTCTGAGTTTTTGAAACAAAAATGAGACAGCCATATAATTCATGATCTAGAAAGTACTATGTGGCCACAGTGGTATTTCCTTTCAATACGTTTGATACCAATTGATTTTGTTTCCATTTCTGAAAGAGAAGTGGAAGATTATTCAATCCTCAACTATTTTCTCATGTAGGCAACGTTCCCACGGTCTAATTTCGTTATCAGTATGAACATTAATAGACCACGACTGTAGATACATATGCAGTACTTTGGTGCCTATGAGCTTTCTGCATATAAAAGACTGTAATTCTTTGGTGACCCGCTGCGATTTTCTTCAGATCCTCATTTTTTAATTTCGTCCAGTATTCTCAATAAGGAAGAAGATCTATTGAACGATATCAATTTAAGTGAACAAAAAATAACTTATCAATCAAGAATTCTCCCAATTTTTTTGAAATATTACATTTCGAACTCCTCTGCATATTAAGGAGGAATCAAACGTTCCATTACAAAGTTTTTTTCCATTCGCCGTCAGTATACTTCAATCAATTTTATTTCTAGGCAATAATCAGCGCATTCTCAAAATTGCATCATAATCAGAATGACGGTTCCGCTCAAAGAGAAACCACCAAAATAACAAGAAATAATATGTCAGATTTTTTTTCACCTAATCTACATGAATTACGAGTCTCTTTCACAATTTCAGTGGGATATTTGTTAGATTTTCTTCTAACGAAACTAAATTAGAGTATAATTCGATTTTGCAAATATAAGTGTAATGAATAAAACATATATTTTGCAGTCTTCTTTGAATTTTAATTCTAAAGAAGATGTGAATATTCATGGCAAATTAAAACAGAGTGTGGAGTTGATAAAGATGAAATTTTCATTGCAGAAGATTGAGTAATATATTTATAAACAGAGACTTTTCACAGCTCATTTGTGTCTTATCGCGTTCCAATTATTAAACATGTAAATTAGTTTGAGCTTTCACAACTTATTTTTACTTCAAACTGGACTAACTGGAGAACTAGATTCGTGTTGAATAACTGCAAAATTTTTCTCGCTGTACATACAGTTTTTTTTTATATTTATAAGATCATATTATTGAATGATAATTATTGAAATAAATTTTCGTATGCTATGAAGTTGTAAACTCGAAAACGTTGTCAGATGGAAGAAAGTGCCCCTATGAAAAAAATGCAATCAAAAAACAAATCATATAAGTCCTTTTCAGCCCAGATCGGCCTAGTAACTCTTAGGTAAATTGTGAAAAATCGTCAGTTTCGACCATTTTTTCGAAAATTCATAACTCGCGTTATCTTATCATATATTTATGCTCATCATTGATACACTGATTCCGTAACACTCCAAGATAGATACATAGATATAAGTCAGTTACAGTAACAAATTCTTACAGGAATTTATGGCTCAGTGGTAGGGTGTTGGAGGATTGTTCAAACGGTAGGAAGTTCAAATCGCGTTTGGGGAAAGTTGAAGTTTTTATATATTTCTTTCTTTCATACAGATAACATTTTCATCAACATTACTTACGTAAAGCATCATCATTTACATTTAACGTATTTTATTGCAGTTATTTCCACATATTCACAATCATCAATTTGTATCGATCGTTAAGATGTTTGACAAATAGAAACAATTGTGACACGTGAATATTCAGAATTTGTGACCGTGCTACATATGTTCATTGATTAAAGAAGATAATAATCGATGAAAACTTATTGATTGAGTTACAGAATAGCCCCGATTATGTGCTAAACATATCTTCCATTTGATTGAAGACCAATCACTTTTCAACGGGCGCCTAAGGCGCCTTGCATATAGGCTGACCAAATTTCATAATTAATTTATCGGGATCCAATTGAGGAAGAATCGGAACAGACGAAATAGAATCGGGATTTCTAGAAAAACGTTTTTCACTCATTTTTAACTTATTTTATTTACGAACTCGTACTTGAATTAATTATATCACCCGATAGGTACTGAACTGAAGAAGGTTCTGATTACTAAGAGATACTGACTGATAAGCTTGACTACCTTTTTGAAAGTGAAATTGAAAAAATCTGGACATGTTTCAGTAAACTTACCTCTAATTTGTAATTCAGATTCAACGTGTTCAGCTGTCAATCTATTTCTATCGTCTGTCCAAGTGTTTCCACATAGAGAAAAAATTCTCTCTGCGTGAGCGTTTGCCGGTGGAATTGACGCAACGAATTGAAAAACTTTCAGTAAATTCATCAAGTTTCTGTTCTTACTGAAAAGTTTATGCCATTACTCATGAGAAGTGATTAGTGTTACAGTTCCAGTTTCCCTTTTTTTCTTCATTAAAAATACTTAGTACCTCCTCTACTTGACAAAACTCCTCATACAACTGATCCATATCAATGCCACTTTCTGCCGGAGACATTGACATTTTGTCCAGTTATTGAAACAAAATACTTTTTTCAAATAAAATGATTTGAGTATAGCAAGTTTATTGTTTTCCGTGAAATCAAAGTGATCTTCGATTAATTTTAAAGCCTTCTCATACCACAATATAAGACAATTTTTGATGAATTGTAGCTTCTCTATACTCATCTTCTTCACAATGTTTGTACGAACATATCCAAAAAAGTTGTCTCTAATTCTTTGCTTGAGTTTGTTTCGCAAATTATCAGTTATATCATAAACTTCGCTCACCAAAATATCATCTTCACCTAGTTATGATATTGCGTCATGGAAAATTATTATTGCGCTTTGAAAAAATGCTAGAAAGAATTCTGTTTTTGAATAATCAGCTTCTGAAAAATATTTCTTCAAAGCAACTGGACAATTTTCATTCATTTCGGAGTAATACTTTTTGATAATCGGAGAACCTCGCAAAACCCACAGCCGGTAGTAACGACAACCATCGAATAGTAGCATGTTCTAATATCTCTTCGAGCTGCTAATCCCGTTTCGCATGGAAGGATAAATGCCCATATATCTTCAAAACTACGTGTTACACATCAAATTAGTATTTTTCACATGCATTTCTTACTGCATTGTGCGAAAAATGAGCTGGACAGCAAGCTGGCAGCATTCTGTTATTTTCTTCCAATAATAATTGGGAAACTGGATGATTCTTGCCGTAATTCACGTTAGCATTATCTGCTGCGTGGGCTGAAATATTTCTAATATTTAATCCCAGGTTTCTTAGGCGATCTTTGATATTTGTAAAAATTGCTGAAGCACTTTCGTCTGCGTCATCATGAAAGTCAAAAAGACAATTTTTGATTCCAAGATCGATTGTGTAGAACCTGACTAAAATTAGGAATACTTTGATGTGACCATGGTTCGTGGCATCCAAAGAAACGCTAAAATATGTACCATTTCTTAGTTCTGCCAAAGAGTTTTCTAAAGACGCGGGTCCCAAAACATTGTGAGCAATAGAACCTGCTTTTGCACGCCCCAAACTCATATTTGCGGCAATTTTGGAGTAGTACCTTCACCTCACATTCTGTAGAACGAAGTAAAACAACATACCTCACGGCATGATAGACTAACAATTTCGGCTGCCAACCATTTCTCTCCATCAGAATTCAAAACGCCAACGTCACTTTTCAAAAACTTATCGAGAGTTTCATTTTTCTTATTGACCTTTTTGTTTATTTGATGTTCTGATGATGAACTGTGTTTTTTGATGTCATTAAGTCCGCCATGGCCAATCGAAAATACTTTCTTGCATAAAATTCAGTGTGATTCACGCACATTATCTTTATCTTTTCGTAACCATTGGTATTGTTGTTCCCGCTCTTACTCCTTCTTGTATACACATATACGCTTTGTTTTTTGATTTCTTTTGTTTTTCCTCTTCACTGTCAGACATTTTGTTAAAAACAACGAGATATAAACACGTAAGAAACGAATCACACTGATGATAAGTGACCAAAATAGCCTACAAAACAAAAGTGCGCTGCATCTTGCTGATTCACGACGGCTCACAAGACCGCGTGCGCTGAGCTTTTCGAGTGATCCGCCTGGTAGATCGTTCGACCGGCCAGCAAACAGCAATGAATATAGCGAAAACATTGAATGAAATATTGATACATGTCAAAAATCGGGACAAATGGCGTCTCGCCAGCTCAGTCCTCGGGACACGGGACACAGAGATCTGGAACCGGGAGTTCCCATTTAGATGAGGACAGTTGGCAGCCCTACTTGCATACCACTAGTATTCAATATTGAGACTGTGTGATCTTTAGCTTCTTACATACGGAACAGATTTCGAAGAGATCGGCAGTAAACTTCTTGAAAAAACCAAAAAAGGCTCTTCCGAAAGAAGGCCATAAAAAAGTTGTTAGTCAACGTAGACTCATCTTATAGAATGCCTTTCCTTCGCTAAGAGTTACTCTACAACATGTTTAAATGGCGTTCCTTATGAGCGAGTGTAAGTACAGAAAAAATCGATTCCAAAAATCACATTGCACCAATATTTGGAATATTTTCCGTAACTTTTTGTGAAAAGCAATGCATTACTTATATCTAATATACAATTATGAATCTAATAAGCGTAAGTGAAACAGAAAAAATATTTTCTTTCATCAATAAGTACAGTAAAAATATAGACTAGATTGAAGAATATATCATGTTGAATTACAAAAAGCAGCATTGTTGCCACGCGTCCATTACTTGTAGTAGTAGCCGCTTAGGTGAGGGTTGAAAATAAAGAGGAACAGCAGCCAGCAGCAATAGTAGAAGCCGCTTAAGTGAGGACAAGAAAGAGATGAGAGCTAGAGAGCAGCAGCAGCAATTGAGGCTGTTCGGTGGGAGCAGAGTCGGTTTCATTCGAAAATCTGTCTTGTCATTCCACTGCTCATGCGGCGAATCATAAGGTCGCGATAAAAGCTTCGCTTCAAGAACCGCACTTCTGCTCTCTGGCTGGCGGCCAGTGGTAGGAGGCCGCTATGCACCGGAGGCCATGCTCGATTCACGTGGACTGGCTCCGCACGTTCTGACAGTTGGAAATGCTCTTTAAATTGTCAATGGATGATGAAAAACTAACGACTCGTAATGCTTTTTCCATAATTGTTGATATTTTGAAAATCGTAATCGCTGAAATTCTATTTTTGCCAATCAATTTTTTCTCATATTTAAACACGCCTAAAAGAGACGACATTTGAGTACGTTGTAGAGTAACTCTTGAGGAAGAGAAGGCTCCTTGTAAAATTGTTCAACGATGACTAATAACTTTTTTATTGCCGTTTCTCGGAAAACCTTTTTTTTTTTGGTTTTTCAACATTTTTCAAAAAGTTCACTGCCGATCTTTCTGGAATTTGGTGCGTATAGTGGAAGTCACTGAATGACTGTAAAATACGGTTTTTTGCAATCTATCTAAAATATACTTGACCGATTAGGGATCAAGTATATTCATTTGATTTGTCTTTTTATTGCGCATCATTTTTACAAGTATACTTCTCTCCGTCAGCTGCATAGTTCTTCTTATAAAACGCCGAAAATCGTTTTCGACAATTTTTTGACAGCCTACTTGACATCGTAGCCGCGTACAAATAGGATGTTCTATGGTTTTAAAATTCAATGAAACTAGAAATGGAGATTTAGACGAAAAAGTATAATCAAATGACATGCTTGACGCTGTCCGAATCGTCTGATGCTAGCTTCACTAACGTAAAAATGTTCATATTCGTACTATGCGACAACTCCGCTAGATGTGAAATATCGAAGCAACCTTGTTGATGGTGAAGATATATGATTATTCACAACATGAGAAAACTATTATTATTATTTTTGCATTCATATTTTGACATTAAACCAGGGAGTTCTTTTATTCAACATCATCAAATATGGGACTGTGTATATAATAATAATGATGATTGAGCTCTCCAGGCCTTGTAGGCCCTTGGCTTGTTTGCATCTCTTCACACCATTCTGTTCGTAGCTTTTTCTTTCCACCTATTAATTCTCATAGTTTTGAAATCTTTCATAACCGCATTGCACCATTTAGTTTCAGGTCTATCTCTTCTTTTGATCTTTACTATTCCTCCCTTTAGAACTACACTTACTGTTTTGTCTTCCGATAGCCGTTTCACAAGTCCTAGACATCTTAACCTTTGGGATCTAATTGCTTCAACTATATTACTTTCTTCATCTAGGTCATCAGTTTACTATACGGTCTCTGCACTTTCATCTGGCCTAATTTTTTTCTTCCAAATATTTTTCTCAGTCTTTTTTTCTCCACACTGCTACTCGTATCTCATCAATTATATTTGAAGTCTGATATTTACTCCCACAAAGTACCGTTGGTCTTACTGCCCTATGGTAAATTTTTATTTTTGCCGATCGCGAGACACTTCCCAATTTTAAAAGGTCGTGTGAAGCTCTCACACATCTACTACCTTTAGCCAACCGCGTTTCGATTTCAAACCTTTCTCCGCATTTATTGGTAATAGTTATTCCTAGGTACGTTAAATTCTAAACCTCATCAGAACTAACCTTCTTAGTTCTTGTCAAGATTGCTATGTCGTCGGTGCACGGTAAGCTCTGATATTTTTGCCGATACATCGTTCCTTTTGTATACATCCATGCTTTCCTCAAGATCAATACTTGAATCAGATTAAATAGTATCGGTGACATTGAGTCTCCTTGTCTCAATCCTTTTTTCATGTTGAAGCTCTCTGTTATTTGACCATCTATCCTTACTTTTTCCTCTGCTCCTGCTAATGACATTGCAATGAGTCTCATTATTTTTCTAGGGACTTCGAACTTTGCTAGTATTTCATATAGTTTTTCATTTCTCACCGAGTCATAGACTTGCTTCAAATCTACAAAGAACACTCGCAGTGGCAGATTATGTCTGTAGCTGTATGCAATGATATGTTTTGAGGCGAAAACTTGGTTCATGGTAAATCAATTCGGTTTAAATTCAGCTTGGGATTCTCCCAGAATGTTTTTCGATATGCTTTTCAGCCCGTTTTGGATGCAATTTACTATTACTTTATACATAACATCTAGCAGGGCGATTCTCCTATGCTTCTCACATTTCTTGCTTCCATATTTCTTGTATCATTTCGCATATTCGGTTTTGTTCTCTACCTCTATGATTCAGCATTTCTGCTAATATACCGTTCTCGCCCGGGCTTTTGTTATTTTTCATACCTTGCATAGCTTTTATTATCTCTACCTTATTCAAATGGTTCCAGCTCTTCATTGTCCACTTTCAGTATTTCCATTCTATTCTATTCTATCTATTCTCCAGTTCTTTTTCGTTCTTTATGTTCAACAAATCCTCTAAATATTCTTTCCATATATTCATTTTCTCTTTCCCTGTTATTGAACAGTCATTCTTGTTTTTACAATAGGCTGTCTTTTGTTGAAGCCCTGATTTTTGTTTCTTAACGTCCCGTTGAAAGATCCTAATGTATCTGTTTTCATAATTATCCTCTATCCTTTCCAATTTTTCCTCCAAAATTTTCGTCTTGCCTCTCCTACATATACTCCCAGATTTAACTCTCTTCTCTTTGTAATTTCTTCTGTTTGCTTTATTCTAATTTTATGATAACATATTCCTAGCTACTTGTTTCTCATGAAGTGCTTCTTAACATTCCTCATCAAACCATTCTTTTCTTTTTCTATCTTCAGATGTTCTCAATACTTGCTTTGCTACTTTGTCTATCGATTTTTCTATTCTATTGTGTATAAGAATACAAAAATATTCATTCTGGTGAGGAGGATAAGAATGTATTTATCATAATTGAGTCTGAGTTTACTGACCTTAGGCTGATCAAGGGCAAACAAAAGCTTCAAGATACTCAATTCTGTTATCAATTAGTCCAGTACTCACAGATCTGAGAATAAATGAGTCTTTTTTCCTGCCTAATCAATTGTGAATTAGACAGATTATAATGCAATGAAAAAACTTCAACGATATCCAAAGTTTCAATTACCTGAAGATGATAGGTTGAATTTTATTATGCGCTTCATTTATTGAGCACAATTCAAAGCTATCAAGTTAAGACGTCATCGATTCGCAGTCTCCATATTTGAGCTTCAGTTTGAAATTTTGTGAGAGTTAACAAAACAGCACTTTTGTATTATATTGTTTTGTCCAATTTCATATACAATGTAGCTCTTCCAAGTTACTAGATCCTAATTGTCGAGTAAATCAGTTTTTGGCACCTTATAATTATGATGTTTGATATAGACCAAGATGATTGATCACTCATTCCTCAAGTGAGAACTGTCTAGTCAGCAAGAGACAGAATAACATGCGTTACTAGTGTCGTTGCTTATCATTTATAATAAATGTTCTAATATTTTTTCAGTTGTTTGTTTTATAAATGAATTGTGCCACACTCTCATTTCAGTCAGTAGAAAAGGCAATTCTTATTGTAAATAGAACGATTTGCTTTGAAATATAGAATAATATTATGTTTGTCATAAGGTGAAATATCTTCAAAGAGGATTGTATTTCATTAATGTTCTTTATAATATTCATACAGCCTATACTATGGAGTCTCCTGAAAAGCCAAGTTTTCATATATTTGCTCACAAATGGCTCATGGAAAATGAAAGATCTCATGTTTTCTTAACACTAAACTAATAGGATTAATTGTTTGTTAGAAAAATGAGAGACTCCAAATTTCAGATTCCAATTATTTATATAACGTATGAATAAAAAATTGATGAGTGAAAATATAAATCGAGGTTTTGCCGCTAAAAATGAAATCGTGTCGCTAGATTCATTCTGGTCATCACTAACTTATTCCAAGATATAGAAGTTTGCAGTTGGATATCTTGAAACTTACTGGTGCAGAAAAATTAAATTCATTCTTATAACTTTATCAATACGGTAGATACTTGAATGTCATCTAATTCCGGAAATAACTCTCCGTTCTGAGATCATGATGAAACGAAACAGTAAAGTTAAATCACCTTAGAAAGTTTTTAAATAGGAATATAATAACTTCAGATGTTTTCATAACAAGATTATCAACTTTCCTTAAACTTTTAAACCGATGAAAGAATATCATACCTTTATTCTCGCAACACTGTGAATCTTAGAATTTGATCTGAAATAAGATTTAGAGTTGTTGTGAATCTGATTGAATTGGCATTCCAATAGTCGTCCAACATTTTAAAAGATGCAAATTGATATCTTAGATTAAAAATATTCAGAATTATCACAAAACATATGTTAGAATACTGTTGTTCATTGCGTCAAACTCTTCTCAACATAGCATATGGATAATACTTTTCTTCAAAACTGTTGTGGAACTTGCATTACCAAAAACTGTGTTGGAACAGATAACATTCCACATGTTGCGTAGAGGATGGTTCATAATGAATATAACCGATGATTTATTCTGTAGTCTAAAGTTGAACTATAGGCATTTCCACCTTGCTGTTCATGATGCAACAAATTGGATGTTAACTCACGCTGTAACCGTAAAGTTCACCAAATTCTAATCCTGGTTCATCATCATACATTTATTCTCAACCAATAGCGAGCAAGCATTGTATCATATGTATGCGTTGCAATTATTTTTGTATTTCAGCAAACATATTTGACATATTGTCTTCACATTACAAAGTGTATACTGATGTTTGAAATACGTGATTTTGAGTTGATTTTTGATTTCACTTATTGAAAATTTGCAGCATTTAATAATGATAATAACATATGTGATGAGAATTCCTGGAAATACATAGCTGCATGAAAATATGTGGCTTGGTTGTTCCGTTACTATACAAGAACTATTGTATTACAAAAAAATGTAATGAACAGTGATCACATTTTTTACCTTATGCCCATGTGAATGTAGCGAAATGACCTAATCACATATTTTGACTTAGGTATAGAGTTTTAGTTTGATCGAAAAGTGAGTTTCCTGAAAATTATATTCTACAACAAGTATTGGAATGGTTTGTGATCCGAGCCAATGGCGAGGATTACGGTTCGCGAATGTGGAATACGTTATTCCAATTCATGTTGTAGACTATACTTTCTATAAGAAGGTTTAAGAATAACCCATTTTGCCGAAGAAACTTTGAAAATTATGAAATGTCGAACGTGAAGCCTGTGAAGAATATCTGAATTGTTGAGATGTAACCATAATTACCGAAATAACAGCTTCTGATTCATCGAAATTATTCTAAACGTTTACAGAGTATTTTTCTCACACAATGTGTGAAATGTCATCTATTACAACATAATTTTTGGTTATGGAATATGCAAATTTCATAACAGTGTTGAAGAAGAGTATATTTCGATACAAGTGCGGAATAGAGATCATTCCAAGCGAATGGGAAAAATACAGCCACGGGACAAAGTCGGGCTGCAGAATTTACATGAGCATGGTATGATCGATTCGCTAGAGTGACGGATGTTATCTTTTCTGCAGTCAAAGATGTCCGCGTGAATATCTATAACTATAATATACCATTTTCTGAGAAAGAATTTGCTTCATTGATATTCCAATTCATCAAATGTTAATGAAATTACTCATATTGACTCCATTTTGAAAAGGAATAATAAGTAAATCGAAAAGATTTAGAATTATGACAGTAATGAAACAGTTTTTTCGCGACGCCACAAGGCTTTCTGAGGAACCTCTGAGCACGCGGAATGACCCCTATTCCGCACGCTACAGCATGTGGAATAGGTATCATTCTATCTGACGTGAACATCCTGTGACTTACTTGTACATTATTTGATATATACACAAATTTATTCAATAAAGTTTTCTGTCAATTCAGATTATAATTAATGTAATTTGAATAATATTTTGACATGTACAATGTCAAACAAAATCAAAAAATTGACAACATCATATTATCATTGCCAATCTTACCATTTTAATTGAACTGATAGTTTTATACGTCAAATTTTGAATGTCCGTTTAAATATAAACTGCACTTCTGGCTCAGCCGATTGATACAAAAATAGTAAATAACTATTTTAATGCTACAACAAATTCAAATACTATATTCCAATGAGCTATGGCTGATCCTGCGATGCCAGACGTCCCGATAGTTTGCAAAAAATTAAGTGTCCCGCGCGGGACAGCCTAAGTCCCGCTTTTCAGAAATTACTCGACGGTGATGCAAGGAGCGGTGACACAAGGAAGTGCAGCCTAGCCGGTAGGACTGCAAGATATTAAATTTTGAATATCGTTATTCGATACGGAGATACTATCGATAATTCACGATGTATCGATAATAATTAGAGATTAATATCTATAATTGTCGATTAACTGATTTAAATATCGAGGCTTGACTCTTGAAAAATTATCAATATATCGATATATCAGCAATTTTTCCCGTTTATATTTTCAATATGAACTTGAAAAATAATTTTTGCGAAATAGGTTTCTTGAATTAGTATTATTTACTCGCGAACTATTCACAATTGTTTATGAGAAAGAGAGTAATGATCTTATTTATGTACTTCATAAAAAAATCTCAAATTTTTGAAAATAGGAACTATTATCCATCCGAATCGATAAATTCAAAGAATTATTATATCATTAATTATTGGAGAATTGATATATTCATAGAAATATTTTTGAATATCACTAGTGTTGCCACGAGACTCGAGACCAGTCTCGGTCTCGTCTCGTCTCGCCTCAAAAAGTCGAGACGAGACCATAGAATGGGTCTCGAGTCAAAAGTCGAGACCGAGACGAGACCAGAGTCGAGTCTCGGCGAGAGTCTCGCGAGACTCTCGACGAGACTTGTATCATAATCACTTAAAATTCATTTTTATTTCTTCTGAAAGCAATTTTATAGAGCAAGTAGGTTAATGACGACAAACTATAGTAATAATAATTGATTTAAGATGGTTACTGATGGATAAGTTTTTAATTGAGACAATCATTTTTTCTACCGCTCTTTCAGAATATTCATTTCATATTTAGCCTACATGACAATATTTTTTTGTCGATTGTTTTTTTAAAGTGTCATTTGGTTCTATCATGTTTGGTATCAGAATACCTGAAGCTTCTGCAGGAATAATTCTAGTAGAAGTCTGAAAAAGGATATTCAAACGATTGTTAATTTTTATTTGAATGATGTCTAGCTTAGTATCAATCTCAAGCATTTGGGGAGATAGGCTTAGCAGGAATATAAAAAAGATAATAAGTGAAATCCACGTAATAAAATTATACTTCCGGTGACCAAATGTCAAAACTGTATGTTCCAAATTAAAGACCCTAAAATTTAGAAAAGAACTCTTGATTTTCAAAAATACCTATTTTATGTAGGGACTTAAATATAACCGCCATCTGTCACTTTAACAATGACAGCCGTCACTTTGACAATAACAGCTGTCACTTTGACAATGACAGCTGTCATTTTGAAATATGCAATTGATTGATGTGACACTCTAAATCTATGAAACAGCGATACAACCGGACATGAAACTTTTGGTTAAGAAAGTACTGCGTGGCCGCAGCAGATTTTATATGATAAGATTGTACAACAGAACGAGCCCCAATACTAGCACAATACTTTTAATTGCACAAAAAATTATCGACATAATGGAAGAATATATTATCATACTCTAACTGATTTTGACTGGAAATACGTTACATAAATCGACTCCTATAAGATTCCTGGCTATATTCCTGTGTCTCATCCAATTTCATACAAAATTGAATTAGATTAGGCTGGACTGGGCCATAGGAAGAGAAAATCAATACTATTCTTCAATAAATTTCAGTAATTTGAGCCATATAGCCCGTTATTCACAGTCAATAACATAACCTCATTTGAAAATTTGGTTTTTCCTCATCTACTTCCGAATTTGATGGTTCACACGTCGCAAATAATGCGTTAACTGAGCATGTAGGCATCTTAGATCTACCATCAATTCAAATGAACGCTTTCGTAGCCTGAATTTAGTTTATATGAATTTATCTTGAAAATCGTGGAAGAAATATCGTGTGACGAACTAACATTATGAAATTCGGAGAATATGTTTTATAACTCAGCGATTCTTGACTAGAAATATGTAGCCTCAACCTTGTCATAATGCTTTAGTTCACACATTTGTTGCATAAAACTATTTCCTCTTTATTATCTCGAATCCTCGTGGCTCCAGTGGTTCCATTCTAATTCATAGAGACTGCTTGGAGACAGATCGCAGTCTCTATATGTCAATGTTGATATGTCCTAGTTACATTCATAGGAACTTGAATATTGTATGTTGGTGCAAACAATATGATCGATAACTTTATGCTGTCATTTAGTTAAGAACTGTATGTTTGAAATTGGGTTCAATTTATTTTTAATCATTCTCCAGATTTATTATTAATTATAATGGTAAAATTTTATTCTATTTATACTATTATATAACGTACGAATGTCAAATCTGTCATCGAACTAAGGAAAATGACATGACCCTGTCTCTTACTTCTGGAAGACTGTCTTCAACGATGATGACATAAAATCACATCTCTAATTGCAGATTCGACGTAGGCTGAGATTATCCAATACGCAAGTGCGTTGTACGTGATCACGTGATCACAATTTCCAGAGCTGCTTAGCAATGTAGGAATAATTGTGTAATGCAAGAAATTCAAAAGACACATTATTTGTAGAGTAGTGTTTTTGTGGTTCTCACGTCTGGAGATTTATGACCAAGCTATGAGACATAATTTTGCGCACCAAACACGCAAATACATTTTTTCGGTAGAATTCATAGCAAATAATAATCATGTAAGAATATGTAATTTTGAAAAATCATGGCGAGACTCTCGTCGAGACTCGAGACCGAGACGAGACTGACCTACTCGAGACCAAGGCGAGACCGAGACGAGACTGAGCTAGGCGAGACCACCACGAGACCGAGACGAGACTCACTAAAGTCTCGTCTCGTCTCGTCTCGTGGCAACACTAAATATCACAGCCTGATATTCGGAAGAATGTCGATGAATATCAAAATTTTTCAACCCTTACTGATATTTAGAAACTACCGATTATATCCTTTTTTTGTATGTCCCTCTATCGACGAAAGAATACTGCTCTTCCTACTAAAAAAGATTCAAAATCTCGCTTTGCCCGAAGAAAAATCTGGTAACGCTGGGCTGATCATTCCAAATGTATGCAAAAAATTGAGAAAAAGTTTCAAGTAAAGTACACTTCTGGCTAGGCCGATTCATACAAAAACAGCAGATAATCATTCTGATACAACATCAAGTTCAAATACTGAATTTCTACATCCTGCGGTTGATCATTCTGGATTTTGTAGAAGAATTCAGAAAAAGTGCACTTCCGGTACAGACGATTAGAACCATAATAAGAGGTGCACAACTAGACCCTATACCAGTCTCAAATACACACTTTCAACATTATGCGTTGAACCAGCTTTGAGATTTGCGAGTTACGAACGCACGAACGAACTTTTGTACAGACATCAAGTCAAAATGGATTCAGGGATGCTCAAAACGGATATTTTCATCCCAATTTTGATAGGTGAACTTTGTCGGTTTCACAATACTCTCTAGTACTTAGTACAAGTAAGTGAGAATACATGAGAGAAGTGAAAATATTGGAAAAAAACATTTTTTTTCTCCATACTTCAACCATATGTTGTCTGGATGAAGAATACGTACTCTAAGAACATTCTTGCAGATTCTTTTCTTTTTGAAACAGTGGTGAAGTTTCTTTTTCTATATCTAATGATAAAAACTAGTTAAGGAAACTGATGATTCCAAATAAAATAGTTATTCGTTCAACAAGTACAAAAAGTGCTAGATTTTGGGGTGAGAAAGATCTTACGAGTCCCAGTATCGTATTTTTCTAACATCCCAACCAATATTTCTTCTTTTATCGCACTTATCATCAAATCTTTGAAAATTGTAGTGACATTTTATTTTTTTTCCAAATGATATATTCATGTAAAAATGTTTAGTAATATGAATAAAATTGATTTGGAGATTCATCTTTAAATTAATATGATTGAAGAATCAATTCATTGATCAAATTAAAACCTCAGAGCTTAGAGTACATATATTCTATACTTCAAGATTAAAATATTGTAGGTACTAACCTCGAACCATATTCATATTGCTTAAACAATATCTACAATATTCATAAGGAATATTTATAGTTTGGTTTCTATTTTTCCCTGAAAAATTCTTCATATATTAATTATATCGCAGTTTATTCTAATTTTTTGCTGTTTTATATTGTGAGAATACAATTAATACTCTTATTAAGAAACACTTCTACACTTTGACGAGCTTAGCCAATATTTTGACTATGAGCTTGCTCCCTATCGTCTTTAACTTTTTGATAACGCTGGAATGAGGAAAACGACCCAATCAACACTATATGATATTTTCGAACAATGTAAAACAGATGTATATGATGTCACTGAATTTTTCTATAGAATAAAATGGGGAAGAAACTAAAAGTTTCTGGATATTTGTCAACAGTATCTCAACATATATTTACGCTCATCACTGATTCGTCGATTTTGTAACGCTCTAATCTTAACATATATTCACGCTTATTACTGATTCATTGATTCTGTAACGCTCTAAGATAGTTGAAGAGATATAACTCAGTTACAGCTATAAATTGTTAGAGTAGTCTATGGCTCAGAGGTGGAGCGTTGGACTACGACTCGATAGTTATCATGTTCAAATAGCATTAGAGTGCGAATTTTTCAAATATTTTTTGTCTCTTTTACAGGTTACCATTTCATAATCATTTACATTTAAGGTATTTTATGTTATGTGCTAAACATATCTTTTCATATGAATCTGCGATATTTAATGTGATAATGGAGGTTCTTGGCCACAACATTCTGTCACTTTGAAGTATTGTTGTGATATAACAATTTTGAAATTGATTTTTGAATTCAAATTATTGTGAATTGTGAACTTTAACTGTCATCAGTTTCAACTTTTTTGAATCCATACTACACATTGAACGTCTTATTGTGGATCAAATACGATTGGATTGACAAGGTAAGATAATATTAAAAAATTTACATTTCTGTTGATATTTAAAATTGATTAATATGTACCACAGATTGGAGTTTATTTGTATCATTCAGTATGTGACTTGATTTGCGTGTGAATTATTGTGTGCTTTATAATGGACAGAAGAGGTGACAGGCAAATCATCTTAACATATATTCGCGCTCATCACTGATTCACTGACTCCGTAACGCTCTAAGGCCCAGTATTTCAGTCCATGGTTTACCTTAAACGTAGCTTAATTTCCATAGTAATGATTGTTAGAACAATTGTTACCAAGGTAATTAAGCTCCGCTTAAGTTAAACCGAGGACTGAAATACCGGACCTAAGATTACTGCAGCAGTTTATGGCTCAGTGGTAGAGTGTTGGACTATCGTTCAACCGGAATGATGTTCGAATCGCATTCGGGAGAACTTAAAACTATTATATTCTTTTTCATTCACACACATAACTTTTTCTTCAACATTACTAACCAAAGCATCATCACGTACATTTAAAATATTTTATTTCAGCTATTTTGTGCTGAACATATCTTCCATTTGACTGACGATCCATCACTTTTCAAGGGGTACCTAAGGCGCCTCGCATACCACTTGTATCAGATATTTATATAATAACTATGGAATTAATTTTTATTCGATTGATATAATAATGATGGAGCTAAGGCGCCCGAGAGAAATCGTAGATATATGGATAACATTCCTATTGATCATTTATTTGAAGAACACCTCCAAATACGATGCAAAAGACATTTTCAAGAGACAGTAGAAATAAAAATTGGTTCAATATTCTTCTGTGTTAAAAATTGACCTACAATTATATTGAGTGGGGTAAAAGTGATGCTGATCGTTTAATTGTACAATCAGCTGTAAAATGATCCTTTCTTTATGTAGTTGTAACAGAGGACATTAAACATTCCGTGTTTTTGATGGCCTTAGCGCCTGATAATAGAGAAATATTTTTTCGAAAACAAAAATAATGCCCTGCAACTAGTTCATTCTACGAAAACAATATCAAAGAAATATGTTAATATTAAAGAGGAGCATCTGTTCTTCTTTCTTGCATTAATTGGATGTAATACTACATCCGCTTTCTATAAAAAAAGTGAAAATTGTTTATAATTCATTATAAATAATAATCAGAGTACAGCAGCTGAAAATTTTATTGTTGAAGAGCAAAGTTAGGAAGTGCTTTTTAAGTGAGATATTGATTGTATTCTCACAATATATGGTGCTAAAACAGCCAGAAACTTGAATGAATTGTGATATAATTATTATATGAAAATTCTTCAAGAAAAAAAAAAGACCAAACTGAATTTTTCCTGTACATATTATGGATATCATAGAGACGATAGAAGTGGCAGAGGGACCAAAATAACTTCGTGAATAGATTTACGTTCATTCAGATATACAGGACGTTTCGGCGCCGCAAGGGCCAGCCATTATCAGCTCGAGAAATTTGAATTTGAAATTCAGTTACATCGTAAGATTAATAACTGCGTTGTAGAAAAAACCATGTTCAATTTGAGTTCCAAATGCCAAAATAAGAAACTCAATAATTTCTGGCTGGCCGTCGCGGGGCTGAAACATCCTGTGTCTTTGAATAAACGTAATTCTGTTATATTGGTCCCTTTGCCACTCCCATCGTCTCTATATCAATTCATATGGATTACTACTTATGAAGATATATCATAGATATTGTTTGAAAAATATGAATAATTCCACAGCTTTCCCCAAGATACTCTGAAACTACCCGCGCTGACATCGATCAGAATATCTAGAAGGTGCTCAACACCTTTCAAACAACATTGCTTTACTATGGGCTTTTGGGAGTATGGATTGAAAGCCATAAGCTGAAACATATCACTCCGTGCGAAATTGGTAGGTGAAAGCGAAACGTTGGGCACCTCCTGATACAAAACAACACTAAATATCAATATGATTCCTTGAAAAAAGACATTTGTAAAGTCATGTGATAGAAATATCCACGAAACCTTACAAAATATTGTTCAATTTCAGATCTTTATACCAAGAGAAATCAGTTGCCTTCTGATGTCTATTATAGTTCTCGTATTCTATTTCCTAAACGAAAATAACGTTACAATAACAGAAGCTCTACGTCGTAAACTTTGGAAGAGAACTGTCACAGAATATTCCGCTATACTCGCAAAAAATTACGTGCTTAATTTGATAATATCTTCTTGGAAACATCTACGAACACGACAAAGGAAATTTAGTTTTTGTCATCTTTATTCACTTGAAACAAAATCATAGAATAGCTTCTTCGCTTCCCTTATAGTTCTCCGTCTTACATTCATTCGAATTATAAATTAAGTAAATTTTTGGTGGAAAAAAAAGATCCTTTTCAATAGTCTTACAAAGTATATTAGATTTTGAATAGAATATATCAATTCTATCAATCTTTCAAATTCAAACAAGTTCCAGAAATATTTATTCGACATATTTTTATCTGAGACGTCCTCTAGGGCCGTTTGACACGGTACAGCATATTCTGCATTTTGCTTAGAATTTCTTCTTCATTTTTATGCCAAGGAAAATGAACCATGTTATACACAAAATTTTATGCATTGCACTCTGATCTCATGTGTGGCTCAGAGCATTTTCCATTGCATCTAAATTGATAGTTGAAATGAGCCTTACAGGCAATAGTCTTAGGAAAACAACTTCCAGTTGCTATCAAATTAGATTTATTGACCTATTAGCTATACTAATTTGCATAGATTTATACAATCATGATTTGGAGAAATCATTTATGATAGAACTCAACTATCATTCTTACATTAATTAATCGTGAAGCTATATTCCCCTCTTGACTTGATCAATGAATTTCGTGAAACAGTTCACATGATTGTGCATTTCATGAGCTCTCTTTATTGATTTTTCAAAATGATCAAGGTAAAACAAGAAACTAAATAATAAGTACTTGTCATTTATTAATTTAATCATTTATTTATTTATTCAATTCGCACAGTCCAACAGGCTTTGAACCCAATAACAGGACAGGATACAAGAGTGTATACAATTTCAAGAACACAAACAAGAGGAACCATTAATACATCATATGAATTAGGTGAAAGCATTTACTGGAATGAATTCAATGCTATGGCTGAAGTTGAGATTTGAAATTATTTATCAGTATATCTTAATGTGAGTAGGAATTATTATATATAGAGCACATATTGTAAATCGGAGAATTTGATTGAATATTTGTATATGCATTTGGTAAATAGAATAACTTTGGATATCTTGTCTGGATAGTAGGAGTATAGAAACTTATCTCTGCGAGTGAATTAGAATCATCTATTTTGTTAGAAATTAATTTGTGAAGGTGAAGTACACACAGTCTATCCCGGCGCACCTGCAGAGTTTCAAAATCAAAAATATGTAGAAGTATCCCATAGTTTACATTCCGATAAAAGTAGCAGTGCATAATTTTAAAATACATCTATTTCAAGAATCTTTTTTGAACTTTACTTGGTAGTGATAGTGGAGGTTCCAAATAACAGCACAATATTCTAATTTTGACCGGATGAAAGGGAAATATAGGACTAGTACTGGATCAAGGCTTATAAAATCCCGAGTATTTCTGCGTACACAGGACAGACTCAGTTCTGTAACGTGTAATTGGAAGTTGAATTTACTGTCAAATAGGATTCCAAGATCATGTGTTTCACTTACTTGTTTTAAGGATGACGAATCAATGATGTATTCGTAATCTAAGTTCGAATGTTCACGCGTGAATGATAAGACCTTGCATTTTTTAATTTTTAGGCGAAGCTTGTTTGAATGTTATCTAGGTCATTTTGAAGAAAGTCACAATCAGTAATTCCAGAAATATGGCGATATATTTTCAAATCGTCTGATTATATCTGCAAGGTTAGTAATGAACATAAGGAATAACAGAGATTCTAAATTGTATCCCTGTGGAACCCCTGGCGTTGAAGTAAAAAGATGAGATTTGAAGCCAGAGACCTGAACAAATAGAGATCTTTCTGTTAAGTATGTATTAATTAACTGTATCAAGTAAGGAGATTTGGCAAAAGTGTGAAGTTTTTTGAGAATTATATCATGTTCTATTTTGTCAAAAGCCTTAGCAAAGTCTGTGTAAATAACATCAACTTGTTCACGGTCATCTGAACCTTTAGCTATATAGTCAGAGAAATTACATAGATTGGTTGAGGTGGAGCGACCTTTCATAAAACCATGCTGAACAGTGGATATTTGATTATAAACGTAGGAGTATATTGCATTGTAGATTATTGTTTCAAAGACTTTACTAAAATTTAACAAAATAGCTATCGGTTGATAATTCTGCATATTACCTTTGTCTCCAGATTTGGAAACTGGAACTATGCGAGCCAACTTCCAAACTTCTGGAAATGATGACATTTTCAATGACAAATTAAGAATAGGAAGTAAAGCGGAGGAGAATAGAACAGCGCAGTCATTGATAATATAATTGGGGATCAAATCTGGTCCTGAAGTTCCATTTGATTTCAATTTCTTGATGGCAGAAAATATATCATTTTCTGTGATATGATTTAGGGCAGATGTATTGTAATCCATCACATATTGTTTTATAATATTTCTGCTATTTTGTGGCGTAAATATATTTTGAAATTATTGGCAAAGCTGTCAGCAATAGCTTTAGGATCATCCATATTATCATTGCCATAGTACATGCTAGAAGGGTGACCCTTGGTATTTTTCTTCGAGTTAATGAAATTCCAGAAATATTTGGGATTACTATTTACACTATCTTCGCATCTGCGCAAATAATTTTGATATGAAATTGTTAAATCAGTTTTCATTGTGTTACGCAAATTTCTGTACTCTTTTTCATATACAGGGTGCCTAGGGCATTTCTTGAGTGAATTGAAAATTTTATCTTTTTTTTTTTCTTAATCCAACTAATCGAGTGAATGGTTCTCAGTTGTACAATGAAATCACATAGTTTCTTACAACGAAATTATTATTCTTTAAAATGGCATATCTGCTGGATCTAACAGAGCTTTATTGTTTTTGTTACTTCCATCAGCATGGCACATACTGATTTCCAAGTTAATGTCACTTCCCAGAACATTCTTGGAAAACATCATTTGTGAATACATTCGACCGCTTTGCTACAGCTGTTTCAACATATTTTAAGGAGACGCAGCCGGTGGCCCCAGCTTACTATCAACCATCTTTGAAATAAGAAGCAATCTTCCAGTGATCTGCATTAACATAATGCGGGACCATAAACCTATTTGACCTATTCATTCTATCGTTACACAAAGCAAGAATGAAATTTGTCCCGCACGACAACTATATCTTTTGCACCTTCTCGCGCTCCCAATTGAGTGTTTTTGGTTGCATAATAAAATCCAAGCGACCAATAACTTTCAGCAACTAATCTTTGAACTTGATGTTACCGTTAGACTCCATCAATACGTTGTTTTTCAACATGAATAAACATGTAGAATAACTAATAAAATATATCATAACTATTACTGGTCTTTCTGTTGAAGTTCCAGTAGTCTATATATTTTTTTTATGTTGTTCGTCATCCTGACTTTAATTAATCCTATGGCAAATGAACAGTCACATCATTTTTGGGTCACTAATGCTTCTTATATTTCTGAAATAATCAATTTAATTTAATTGGATAAAATCATAGTGGATACATGAGGATAATGGAGGAAAAAATACAAGTGGGGGTTAACGAAATGATGCCTACCGGAAACGTAACTTAAACGTGCTTTTCAGGTTGAGTAACAAGGAAATCACAGAAAATAGATTATGTATCGGTATTTGTAGAGCTCTATTTGTCATATTCGTAGCAAACCTTATATACCCAGATAAAAAGCTATATTACGAAAGATTTATTCGTTCAGCAAATCTGTTCATGGATCCATACATTATTGAAACGACCCAAATATGAAGTTTGCAATAAGTATGAGGAAAACCGAGTAAATTTAAATACACATTTACTTTCATATCATGTGCAACATTGATTTATTGTATTATTTGACAGTCATCTCGCATTCTTTATTTTTCTGGCTCCTGATATGCTGTTTCGCGTTTCAGGAAGATGATACGTTCTGAATACCTTATATTATTCATAATTTAGTATGAGTAGACAAGATTTCATCATAGAATAGATTGAAGTTTTGGACTGAGTAGAACGTTTCTATGAATTGAATATTTTTTAGCAAAGACAGACATTTTTACAGGATTCAACTTATGTGATTATTATCAATTGATTTTTTTCTCAGAGTCTACTTGAAGGTATTGACAGCTCGGATTTTTCAGAATCAATTGTTTCATTGTTATTGCTACTGAATCGAATAATTATAGAAGCATTTCACTGGCTCATCGTTAATCTATGAGAAGATGAAAATGCTGGTAAAAATATTACTGGTTGAATTGATGTATTTAATCCTATTACATACTGTTTATTATTTTTGTATCATTCGAGCAGACTTGAGTAGACTTGTGAGATCTTACCTACTTGCTACTAGTGCAAGGGCAATTAAATAGCATAACTATAGACAACAATCTCCACCCACATGCGTTGAAAAATAGAATGAAAATGAAAATGAAAATAAAAAATGTGATAGATGTAAGAATATCATAATGCGATTTTTGGAATTGATAATTCTTCATTTGGAGCAGTTACGGTAATAACAAAAATAATGTTGAATGGAGTCGGTAAGTAGTATTAATGAGGAGCCATATATCTTCAGATGTTATAAATGCTCGAAGTACGCACACAAAAAAGCATATGTAAAAATATTCCAGTTGTCTACCCGAAATGTTCAGAAAGCTCTATGATGAGAAAAGATGAATATAAAATAACTGAATTAACGTCATATAAACAGCATTCGAGCAGAAGAACTGTTGAAGTTAGATGTACATAGATATAAACTATCCAATTGATAGCAAAAGAAAATCGAATAGACCTCGTATATAATTCCAAAGTTTCCTTCTCTCCGGTAATGTAATCAAGTAGTTCATAAGACTAGTAAATGGCTTCAGTTATCATTCATCAAAAAGGCTCATTGACCCAATGCTACTGTTGAGGATATTAGAGTGAGTAAAAATTATGTTTCTTCACCTTATATGAGTAAAGTTTCAAATATAATTTCAAAGTATGGAAAACAATCAGTTTATGAGACCTGTGTAGGACGTGATTCTCCTACAATCTTTGGACATTTATAAGATCCTTTGTACCTGTGGGCAAATCTACGTAGGACAGACGGGTAGAATTGTTGACACCCGCATTGCTGAACATAGGAGATGCATGAAACTCAACTATCCAAATAAATCTTCTGTAGCTGATCATGCCATCGAATTTTTACAAAACATCAAGTTTAAAGAAACAATAATAGTTGCAAGATGCTCATCGATTCATAGTGGATTGATTAGAGAAGCAATTGAGATACTTAAAGATCCAAATAATTTCAACCATACTTATGGATTGGAATTATCAAATGTTTGTCTCTCTGTAGAGTACACTGAAGACTTGTAGACACTACAGTTGAGAGCCAAATCAATGGCAAAGTATAATGTGTACGGAGCTGTATCAAGTAGAATATATTCCTCTGTTTCGGGTTTATTGGTGTGGTTCTTCCTTAAGCCTTGAGTTCATGCCAGAGGTTTTTTATTATTTTTGTTAAATGTGATATCCACGACATCATATCAAGTATTTTATATATTTTTATTATCTAGTAACTTGCCTTGTTTTATTTTTGTATCATAGTTTTCCGAAGAAGATCCTGGGTCAGAAGATCGCAACGTTGAAATTCCAAATAGAATTACAGAATTTAAAGTCAAAAGTAATCTAATCATTTCATTTATACAATAGATTCAAATTGTGACATCATAATATTTTCTCTTGAATCGCGATTGCGATTTAGGACGTAAAGAAGCAGCAGAAACTTCTTATTTTCGGGTTTAATTGGAACCCATGAACTGAATAATTTTTACTCTTTCAATGTTCAATTATAACTTGATACAAATGTTTTGGAAAGCAGTATATTTGGAGATGAGTATCTGAAATCAGGAAAAACCATTTATAGTTGAGAATATGCTTGCACATTCTAATCAATAACGTATCATTCGGAAAAGATGTGACGAGTTTTTCATAGAGCGTGAAATTGTTCCTATCTTTTGATCGCGATCGCGATTCCGCAGGAGATCGTCCTTCAAAAGTATGGTGAATAAATGCTTGCGTCCTCAAACTTCAACAAGTCTACCATATGCATGATATATCAGAAAAATCCGCATAACAAAATTCGAAGAGCTTTGATTTCATAAAGACAGAAATCTATGGCCAAAATAACTGTCAATTTCTATGACCTCGCATTAAAGAAGATTATTTGTATATAATATTCAATCTTCAGGAATGTTTCTTATTTATCATTTTTATGCAGATAGCGTAGCCTAGCCTTATAAATTCAATAAACTTTTTACTATTGTAGGTATCATGATCGCAATTGTATACAAGGAACGGACAGGAACAGACTTCATTGGCGATCATTATATATATATATATATATTTATATATATATATATATATATATATATATATATATATATATATATATATATATATATATATATATATATACATATATATATATATACATATATATATATATATATATATATATATATATATATATATATATATATATATATATATATATACATATATATATATATATATATATATATATTCTGAATGTAAATCTAGTTGGCGAATCCGTAACAAGACTTTTTCAAAAATTAATTTACTTTTATATATATATATATATATACATATATATATATATACATATATATATATATATATATATATATACATATATATATATATATATATATATATATATATATATATATATATATATATATATATATATATATATATATATATATATATATATATATATATATATGTATATAAATATATATGAATTAGCAAACAAATTGCCCGAAATGACTCATTTTTGATGAGTGTCACGTCAGATGGCCTCATACTTGGAATGAAAAAAAAAATCACTGAGTAGCTAGTGCTAGGTTTGTGCTAGAATCCTAGAGTTTGTGCTATTAACTTACACTTGTAATTAACAATCGATAGTGGGAATCTGGCGTGACACTAAGAGTGAACCTCCACTATTTATAGCAATATTCAATCAATTATAGTACAGGCACTTAGTGCTAGGTTTGTGCTAGCTAGATATGAGTTATGAAAGTTTGTGCTATTTATTTGTACATAATATCAACAATATAATTGGGGAATCTGGCGTGACACTACGAGCAAACCTCCACTATTTATTGGAATATTCAATCAATTATCATACAGGAACTTAGTGCCAGGTTTGTGCTACTTATATATGAATTATGGAAATTTGTGCTTTCTGCTAGCACATATTATTAACAATCGATAGTGGGAATCTGGCATCACACTAAGAGTGAACTTCTACTTATAATCACAATACTTGATCAATTATAATATAGACACTTAGTGCTAGGTTTGTGCTCGCTAGATATGAGTTATGAAAGTTTGTGCTATTTATTAATACATAATATTAACAATATAATTGGAAAATCTGGCGTGACACTATGAGCAAACCTCCACTATTTATTGAAATATTAAATCAATTATCAAACAGGAACTTAGTGCTAGGTTTGTGCTACTTATATATGTTCCTAATGTGACGCCAGATTTCCACTATCGATTGTTATTAACATGTGTTAACACAAAGCACAAACTTTCATAATTTTAGTATGAGTAGCACAAACCTAGCATTAAGAGCCAGAATTATTTTCGCATGTATATTCTTATAAATATTATGGGTTTATTCTTAGTGTCACGACAGATTCCCCAATTCTATTCTCAATATCAAGTACAAATAAATAGCACAAACTTTCATAATTCATATATGGGCACTAAGTGTATATACCATAATTTATCTAGTATTGTGATTAGAAGTAGAGGTTTACTCTTAGTGTCCCGCTAGATTCCCACTATCGTTTGGTAATGACATGTGCTAACAGAAAGCACAAACATTCATAATTTGTAATTAAGTAGCACAAACCTAGCACTAAGTAACAGAATTATTTTCGCATGTATATTCTCATGGCTGGTAGGAGTTTATTCTCATTGTCATGCCAGAATCCCCAATTATACTGTTGATATTATGCACAAATAAATAGCACAAACTTTCATAACTCATATCTAGCCAGCACAAACCTAGCACTAAGTGTCTGTATCATAATTGATCAAGTATTGTGATTAAAAGTAGAAGTTTACTCTTAGTGTCACGCCAGATTCCCACTATCGATTGTTAATAACATGTGCTAGCAGAAAGCACAAATTTCCATAATTCATATATAAGTAGCATAAACCTAGCACTAAGTTACTGTTTGATAATTGATTGAATATTTTAATAAATAGTGGAGGTTTGCTCGTAGTGTCACGCCAGATTCCCCAATTATATTGTTGATATTATGTACAAATAAATAGCACAAACTTTCATAACTCATATCTAGCTAGCACAAACCTAGCACTAAGTGCCTGTACTATAATTGATTGAATATTGCTATAAATAGTGGAGGTTCACTCTTAGTGTCACGCCAGATTCCCACTATCGATTGTTAATTACAAGTGTAAGTTAATAGCACAAACTCTAGGATTCTAGCACAAACCTAGCACTAGCTACTCAGTGATTTTTTTTTTCATTCATTCATTCATTCTGCGATGATACGTCGAAGCGAGTAGAAGTATCTATTGTGCGCTGCTGCAAATCATTATTTTAAAATTCATAGATTTCAACTATTCACAAATTTATGAATACCAATAATAATATTATATATATACTAATAATCCATCAGTGCTATATAAATTAAAAGTGTATAAATTACATAAAAAGTGCTCTAATTTAATTGCCTACACTATGGCAGCCCATAACAAAAACACGCGTTCTAATATAAAAGATTTGAATGATGAATCGTTGGTAACAAATGTGGTGCAAAAATTAGTGTCCTCTCTAGAATTTATGAGTTCTATTACTGCTGCCATATCAAGCATAGTGGAAACTAAATTAGACAGCGTTCTTTTTTCCTATAAAGAAAAGCTTTCTCAACTGGAGAATTCAATGGATGAGTATAAGATCAAAATTTCTAAACTGGAAGCGAGCATTGAGAAACAAGAACAATATTCTAGAAGAAATAATCTTCGAATTTTTGGGATCAACGAAACGGTTAGTGAGAACATTTTATCCGTTATTACTGGCATCGTCAAGTCAAAACTAAATATAAATTTAAATGAGAATGACATTGAACGCTGCCATCGTGTTGGTGTCAAACAGTCAGATAAAAATCGAGCTATTCTGATTAAATTTGTACGTCATGAACATAAACAAACAATTTTAAATAAAAAACACTTGTTTCGCGGAACTGGTACGGTTGTAAAAGAAGATTTGACCGTAGCAAGAATGGACCTTATAAAGTATATTTCTAGTAAAATTAACTTTAAAAATATATGGACTAGTGATGGACTTATTTGTATTAAACTTGGCAATGAAAAACATAAAATTTTTAATATAGATCAATTCTATAAGCTCATGGCGGATAAATAAATAAATAGTACCATAAGTTTAATTTTTGTGAATTGTCTTATATAACAATGCAGCAATGCCCATAATGAGTTCAAATTAGATACATTTTGATAATATTATCATTATTTTTTCCTTTTTTGTCTTTCCTTTTTCTTATTTAATATTTGTGTATTATTATGAATATGAATGATTTGTTCATTGGTCATTTGAATGTGAGATCTATATGTACAGGTTTTGATATATTGAATGATAATATAATTGAGACTAACTATGATTTATTTGCAATTTCTGAGACATGGTTAACAAGTAATATAAGCTCTGAAAATTTTGAAATACTAGGGTACAATATCATACGACTTGATCGTAAAAGTAGAGGCGGTGGAGTCATGTTTTATGTCAAAAAATCTCTAAAGTTTGAAATAATTGATATACCTGATTTAAATTCAGAAGATATTGAACAATTATGGATAAAAATCAAAATCAATAACAAAAAAATTGCGTGTGGTGTTATTTACCGACCACCTCGTAGTAATATATTTGATGCCTTAGAATTACTAGATTATTCTTTATCTGTTATTACTCCAGAAGTAAATGATGTATTAGTCACTGGCGATTTGAATATAAATATGTTGGATATTGGAAGTAATGGTTATGCTCTAATTACCAATTTAGTGAGTTCCTACAATCTTTCATTACTCAACCAACAACCAACCAGAATAACACAAAATAGTGCTACCCTTATTGATTTATTACTTTATTCAAAACCAGAAGATGTCAGCGAAGTTGATGCTACAGAAATTAATATATCTGATCATTTACTGCTTCACTGCAGACTGCATGTAGATAGAGTTAAACATAAAAGTAATATAATATCTTATAGAGACTTTAAAAACTTCAACCAAGAAGAATTCAACTCAGATTTGTGTAACATTGGTTGGCATCGAATTTATTCACTACCAGACGCTGATTCTAAAGTAAATTATTTGAATAATAGTATACTAGCTTTAATCAATAAACATATACCCATCAAAACTGCTAAAATTAGAAATACTTATACCCCTTGGATTAATACTGAGATAAAAAATCTTATTAATACTCGTAATTCATTACTGAATAGCTATAAACAAACGAATATTACTGAATATTTTATTCAATACAAAATAATTAGAAACAAAATTACTGCCGCCATTAGAACTCTTAAGAAAAACTATTTAAGCAACCTGAATATCTCTGGAAATACTAAAGATCTATGGAAAACACTGAATAACTTTAATCTTCATGCAGTCGACAATAAACGTACAATTCCTGATCATCTCAGCAACCCTCAAGATATTATGGACTACTTTAGGAACTCAGTTAATAATTTAATTTGTAACACAGATACAAATGATCTGTTTGAATTTTACACTACCAATAGAGATAGCAGAGTATCTGATCCTTTTAATTTTCATCTAGTTACTAATTTAGACATTGAAAAGCATTTCTATAATTTGAAATCTAAGGCTGTGGGTACTGATGGACTCTCTTTAAAAATGATAAGTATGTGTTTTCCATTCATATCGAAGTATGTTACCCATATTATTAATTTCTGTTTGAAAAATAATGTTTTTCCTAGTTGTTGGAAAATATCACATGTCATTCCTCTTGCTAAAATTAATGAACCCAAAGAGTTCAAGGATCTACGACCTGTTAGCATTCTTCCTACTTTGTCAAAAATTTTTGAAAAAATTATCTTCAATCAAATTTCAAGCTTTTTGAATATGAATAATATTCTGCCTCATATGCAGTCGGGTTTCAGAACGGGCTACAGTTCTACCACAGGTGTTTTAAACGTAACAGATGATATCCTACGCTCTCTTGACAATAATGAAATGTCAATATTAATTACATTAGACTATTCCAAAGCATTTGACACGATTTGTCATAGATTATTATTGTCTAAATTGAACTATTTCGGTTTCGGATTAAATTCAATCAATTTAATAAAAAATTATCTAGAAGACAGATATCAATATGTAAAAATAGAATCAAAAGTCTCCTCATATGAAAAATTGAGTTGCGGTGTGCCTCAAGGGTCAGTATTAGGGCCCCTATTATTTAATATATACACAGCTGACTTCCATAGGAGGCTGGAACATTCTTCATGTCATCAATATGCAGATGATACGCTGATTTATAGGTCATTCCCTAAAAGTCAATATTCTGAAAATTTGGGTAGATTAAACCAAGATTTAGATTCTATAGCAAAATTTTCTTTGAAGCATCAATTGCATATTAATCCTCAAAAATCAAATATGATTATTTTCTGCAAGAAGAAAGATAGAACGTGGGCAAATTCGTCTATGAAACTGAGTATATTAGGTACAGATATAGTAGCATCACAATATATTAAAATATTAGGTATCTATTTAGATAACGAATTAAGATTTGAAAAGCATGTAAGCCTCACAATAAAACAAAGTTTTAGTAGTCTTAAAGTTTTATATTCAAATAAACATATCTTAGATCCTCCTTTAAGAAAAATTCTTGTAGATTCCTTAGTTCTTTCGAAATTTAATTATGGAGATGTGGTATATGGCCCATGTCTTGATCAAATTACTAAATCACGTATACAAAAACTTCAAAATTCCTGTTTACGCTTTGTGACAGGTATTCCTAGAAGACATCATATTTCACATGCATTTTCTAAATTGGGATGGCTTATGATGGAAGATCGACGGAAACTACATTATGCCTGTTTAATTTATAAAACTGTGAGAACTACCATACCTCCATATTTGTATTCAAAGTTGCCGTTTCCAAATAGATCGCAATCACGCAATATGTACTTCAATATACCGAAGCACAGGTCTAATATTTTCAAAAGATCTTTTCAATATAACTCTGCAAAACTATATAATTCCATAGATAATAGATATAAGCACTTGACATTACTCAGATTTAAGAAAGAATATAAAATGCATTTATTACATGGTTGACTAAATTAGATCAGGCAAATTTATAAATTTACGAATTTTCATTTTAATATTTTATCAGATTATTTCAAATGTTTCAAACTATTATCATACAAGTAATATTCTATATTGTAACACCAGTGAACTGTAACAGTTTTTCGAATATTTTGCTTATTTTATCATGGTATTTTAAATACTAAAGTTATACTCACATAATATTCTATATTGTAAAACCAATGGACTGTAACATTATTTTTGTATATTTTGTTTCTTATCTCATCATATTATTCCTAATATTTCATAGTTATTTCTTTCTAATATTCTTATATAATATTCTATATTGTAAAACAAATACACTATAATATGTTTCGACTATTTTGTTCATCTCATGATATTGTTTCAAATATTCCATAGTTTCGGAGTTATTCTCATGTAATCTAAAATTTTATATGGTATTCTATATTGTAAAACAAATGGACTGTAATATTTATTGAATATTTGATTTCCAAATGTATAACATTATTCAAATGTTTCAAAATTTCCTATTGTATAATATTATTTCAAATGTATCAAAATTTCCTAATGTATAATATTATTCCAATTGTATCAAAATTTTATGTTATTGATTATCTATAATGCAAAACAATGGACTGTATCATTTTTGAATTATTTTGTATAATGTTTTCGAGGTTAAGTGGAAGAGCAGCGGTTAGCTGAACTTTGCCTCAATAAAAAGTTTATTATTATTATTATTATTATTAAGTATGGGGCCGGCTGACGTGACACACATTCATTTTTGTCAGTTTCACAATACATGTACTCTTTACATGTTTACATGTAATTGTAAACTCAATATCGTAATGTTAATTGTCTTTGATGAAATGTTCATTGTTGGAATAAGAATCACTATTTAATAAATGAAGAGAAAATAAAAGTTTGATTTCTCCTTGAAACACTGAAATGAACACTAAACAATTTATTTCTTACTCACTATTATTAAACTTCAACTACAAAGCCACCAATATTCTCAACACTTCGCACTCATCTGATCACGCACTGCATATTCACTCTATTTTACTATTTTCTCTGTCAGGTAATTTGCCCTTATATATCCGATGTTCATACATTGATACGTTCCATTATGGTCAGATATTGCATTTGTCCCTTGCTTGCATTTTTGTAATGTATTGTGTCATTGTCTTTCTGGTAACGCTTTGTACGCTTGAGATATCTGAGAAATTGAGAGATTGGTTCATGCGTCGAACGAAGGCCCAACAACTTGACTAGCGTTTGTAAGTTTCTTTGGCATTTGTGAATTTGCGTTCAGAGGTGAATAGTTGAATTTTGGTGTTGCAATATTGAAGATTGCGTCATCAACACTACTTCCTACAGTCAAGCAACATATATGGTCAAAGATCCCAGACCCGCCAGACGTTACTTATTTTCTGAGAAACAAAACTTGTGGATTGGAGTAGTAGTAGTCGGTACTTTGATCATACTCAAATTTGCTAGTTTGTGCCGACGGCCAATTTGTAGATACGAGGTGCTACAGGTACGTTAAGACATTACTCACTTTTCTCAAAGTCTGAGTGCTGATTTTTATGTATTTTCTAGAGAATATTGTCGAAGATTGATAACCAATACTGCCAGATACTTTCCATCGGCAGTAATTCCTGCTAAACGCTCTAATGCTTGCAAAAAAAAAGTAAGCCTACTCATAGTCTAAGCCCTATTTTTCATATATAATACTTAGAGGGAGCAATTCCAATACTTTTTGTAAACAGCCAAACCAAGGAAGATTTGGTTGCCGATAGATATTTCTTCTACTATCAAGCGTACAAATAGTGACCTCGCGCTTTTACTTACAGCGATATTTTAATTGTGTCTGGGCGATGTCTAGCCCTACGATTGATCTGGCTGTTAACAAAAAATATTGAATTTGTGTCCTGAGTATAATATATAAAAATTAGCACTCAGACTATAAGTAAGATAACGTTATTCTTCGCGATCTTTTAAGAGTCTTGCAGAAATTACCATCCATGGAAAGTGTCTAGCAGTGTTGATTATCAATTTTTAACAATGTTCTTCAGAACATACTTATAAATCAGCACTCAAGCCTTTAGGAAAAGTGAGTAATGCCTCAACGTACCTATAGCACCTCGTATCTATAAATTGGCCTTCGACACAAACCAACAAATATGCGTATGATCAAAGTACCGATTAACACCACTCTGATCCACAAAATTTGTTTCTCAGAAAATAAGTAACGTCTGGCGGGTCTGGGATCTTGCTCTAATATATTTCTCACTATTTTGTAAATTCGACTGGGCGCACACCAAAGCTTCATGCAATGAAATTTGTCCCAATTGTAGATAGATAATTCAAATATAATTGACTGGAGAAAATCTGACAAAATTACAACCATGCATATTGACTCTAAATTATTATAGCCTCAGTATAGCTCACTATATCCTGATTAAATGACGTGTGTAACAAATTATCATGAATTTTGTGGTTAAAACATATCGATAATTGCAAACAACAATTAACCAAAACTTCTCTATCAAGTTATTTCATCAGTTCAATAAAATGAAATTTTACCCGGATCTAATTGTCATGTGTACATAGGGAATGATTTATTGATAAACTGTATTATATATTCAACTCCAAATCTGCATATATGATGATATCAACTGTGGGTACCTATTTAATATCAAAATAAAATTTCTCAGTTCCTCGTATTTTGCTTCGAAATGTGAATACATTTTATAATTCACATACTTATACTTCTTCTATACAAAAATCTCCAGTCTATAAGATGTGTTCAAATTATAATGAAATTTGTAACAAATATAATAATTATCATTGTTCTTTGAGAATGCTGTGTAATGCGAGTCATACCTCTTCATGCCTAAAAATGATTATATAATGAACTCAATTTTCCGTCAAAATTGTATCATCTATGTTTTTTACACATCTTCAGACCGTAGTCTATGAGGTAATAAAGTTATACTAATATAGGTATCCAAGAAGTTGAATCGCAAATAATAGCGTGAGAAATTGAACCAATACAAATGAATTTGAGTATTCAACATGCATTTGTGCGATGGTTGGCTTCTTCTGTAAATTTTAGAGCAGAGTAGCAGAAATATGGCATAGAATTGTAGATAAAATGTGACATTTGTGGTATCTATTCTATCCACATGCCGTAGCTAGTTCAAGTCTTGATAGATGGTGTTGTAAATTTGATCTCTGCTCATCATATATAATCATAATTACAATTATCAGTCTTGGAATCCAAATTCTGACTATCTGGTTGCTGCTATACTGTACTAACGAGTCCTACATGCAGTCATTTGTCAGTTTGAGTTGTAGGAGGAATCACCGTTTCCGTTCAGTCCAGTGCACAGTGGTTTCAAAACCCAAAAAGCTGGGCAAAAATTGAAAAAAGAAATAACTATCTAGGAATCTTGATGTCACTAATTCTATAGTTTGGTATTCATTTGATCGTATTCCCTCCTCATTTAGGGCTGATAATTTATACCTGAGCTCAGAGACCATTTCAAAAGTGACCCTAAAGTGCTAAAAATTTGGCGAACATAGCGACATTTTTATACTTGTTTAGACACCTTTCCTCTGAAAAAATGTGTAAATAATCTGTGATTATTATAATTAACAGCTTTCATTGCAACAAAAAAAAATCTGACGTGAACATCACGTGATTTACTTGTACATCATTGAATATATATATATATATATATATATATATATATATATATATATATATATATATATATATATATATATATATATATATATATATATAATACGATTTAATTTTGTGTTTGATCATATATATCATTGGATATATATAATCAAACACAAAATCTCATCGTTCCACAGTGAATCGTTTTGGATTTATCCAGGAGATTCTGAAAATCTGTCAAGTAAAATGCGCTTTTAGCCAAGTCGGATGCTATGGAAACAGTAGGCCATTATTCTCATATTACAACATTCCTAAATACTGATTTCCAAAATTCTGTGACTGCCAGCAGATCTGAATTTATACGCAAAATTGAATAATAATCTCCTACTGAAGTGCACTTCCGGTTCAGTCTATTGTTATGAAAATAGTAGGCAATCATTCAGATGCTACAGCAGACTGAAATACCAAATTCCAATATTCTACATCTGATCGTTTCGAATTTATGCGAAAAATTCCCAAAGACTGTCAAGTAAAGTGCACTTCCGGCTTGGTGGATCTCAATAAAAATAGGATATGAGCATTTTGACGGTAAAATCGTCCTAAATACTGAATTCTAACAATCTACGTTCAATCGTTCTGGATTTATGCGGAGAATTCAAAAAATGTTTCGAATAAAGTGCTCTTCTGGTGCAAGGTGTACAACTAGATATCATAAAAGTGCCTTATACAAAACTTAATATTCTATGACTGATTGTCTGGAATTTATGCGGAAAATTCGAAAAGTCTGTCATATAAAGTGCACTTCCGGTTCAGCCGATTGTTACAAAAATAGAAGATGACCATTTAGATGCTACATCAATTTCAAATGCTGAATTCCAGTATCCTATGGCTGATCATTCTGAATTTATGCCGAAAATTGAAAAAAAGTCTCACGTAAAGTGCACTTCCGGCTTAGCCGATCGCAATCATAATGCAAGATGTACAATAAGATGTTATGGAAGTGCTAAATACGAAATTTCAATATGCTATGACGGCTCATTCTATATTTAAGCAAAAAATTGGAAAAAAGTTTGAAGTAAAGTGCACTTCTGGCCTGTTGCTTTGTACAAGTAGGTAATAACATACAAATCTTGGAAACGAATTTGTTTGAACATGGAACAAGTTGTTTGTTCTGTCATGTTTTGTCAAAAGCTTGATACGAGCTTATCGCTGATATCAGCTGCTAATAGAGGCTATTCTTTCTGTAATTCATTGTTTTGTGTGGAGAGCTACAACTAGAAAATTCAGTCTATAAATGAAACACATAATTTATAAGCCTATTATCACATGGGAACTACTTTTATTTTATCTTTTGAATAAGATTATTGCAAATTATAGAATATTTCATCTAAGTGATCAAGTTTAATATGATTACGATAAAACTATGGACATATGAATAAAATTGAAACGTCTGTCTGTGTTTTGGAAATATAGTTTTTTTCCGAATTTTGAATGGCTGTTTGCATAACACTTGAACCAAAACACGCAGTTCTCAAATTTTCATTTGTCTCTCTGTCAGTCTGTTTGTTCGTCTAGGCTAATTTTTGGTACGGCTGAATTGATAGAGCTGAAATTTTCCACAGCTATCGTGAGAGCTTGCATAAAATTTTTGACAAAGTACTATCAACGTATAATAAGTGGTGTACAAGTCGTATTTGTTCGTTTCCGTATCGTTCATTCAATTGAGTTGAGAGTGTATACAATAACTATTGATACTTGCTGGAAGCTGCGACATGATTTTCGTAGTTTTTTTTTTTCATCATATTTTATGAATCCAAAACTATTGAACATAGAATGTTAGAGTTCAGTATTTCAGAAGATTGTATCATCTAGACTAGATACTCATATCCTGTCTAGACGTTACGCTGACGTTTCGTATAGTGTAAACTGATCTTCGTTCTATTCTTATAACTTATATTCTCCTTCTCAAAGTAGGTACTGTTGCACCTAGAATAAATGTATGCAAATTTATGTGGTAATTCTGTGTCAATTTATAATGACCAGTTGCATTGCTCTAATTTAAATTTTAAGTTTCACTCGAACAAAAAATATCCAATAGAAATAATGACAGCAATGTTTATGTCATATTACACTTTTGAGTCTCGATACGATATTGTTCAATTGAGCGACACTTAAAATTTAAGGGACAGCGGTGCAACTGGCTATAAGTCTTATAAATTCATGAATCTATAAATTAAGGACAAAATAGCAGCCAACCTGTCATCTTTATGAACGAATTGACGTCAATCAACAAAAGTCGATTTGTAAGACTTATGGATTTGCACAGAATTGCAACAATAAATCATACTGAAAATAGGCCGCGAGAGCGCCGATTCGATGCACGGTGCCGAGGACTTCTGGCAACATGAGAGTCGGCACCGTTGATTCTATTAATTCGTTAGGTCTCTGACAACAATTTTATATAGGACCTTTTTGTCTAATGGAAAAAGATACTTTATCGATATGTCCAATCACTTTGAAACCACGGTACCGGGGGTTGTGGCAAAGTGAGACTTGGCAGCGTGAGTTTTTCTTGTTTTACACATGAAAATACATGTAATTTCCAAGTGTCTGAGATGAAAAGCTTGTTTGTGCGCTGAATTCCCATAATAAATAATTGATATTAATTGCTCCTGCCAGAATTAAAAATGGCACCGTTAGCTTTTGAGGGTAGTGTTTTTGCGACGAATCGTTTAGAATACGTAAGAACTATCTGACGATTCAAGGTAGCACTTCTGAGCGGGCTCTTGGACTAATAGAGCGGAAATACATGAGATACGCAATGGACGTATACTAGACTGAATACGATCATTGTTAAACATCTATTGCATATTCAGGTGGTGGTCCAAGATCCCGGACCCGCCAGACGTTACTTTTTTCCGAGAAACAAAATGTGTGGAATAGAGTAGTATTAGTACCCATGTACTTTGATCATACGCTTGAACTTGAACCGATGGAAAATTCACAGATACCAGATGCAATAGATACGTTGAAACATTACTAACTTTCCATAAAGTCTGAATTTTTATTGGAGAAAATTGTTAAAAATTGATAATCAACACTGCCAGACACTTTCCGTCGGCGATAATTTCTGCTAGACGCTTTAAAGCTTGCGAGAAATAACATAATCTCACTAATAATAGTCTAAGTCCTAATTTTTATATATGTATGGTACTCAAAGAACAATTTCAATATTTTTTGTGAACAGCCATACCAAGAGAGAGTCGCAAGCTCATAGATACTTCGCTTGATATCTAGTGTATAAATAATTATCTCGCGCTCATATACTCATAACGACATTTTAATTGTATTTGAGGGATGTTTGGCCTCTACGATTGGTCTGCCTGCTTACAAAAAGTATTGTTCCCTGAGTATCATACCCATATAAGAATTGGGACTAATATAAAAGTAAGATCAGGTTATTTATTGTGAACTTTAAAGCGTCTAGCAGAAACTACCGCCGATGAGAGGTGTCTAGCAATGTTGATCATCAATTTTCAACAATATTCTCTGAAACATACATGAAAATCAGCATCCAGATTTTTAAGAAGGGTGAGTACCTCTAGTATCTGGTATTCGTATATTGGCCGTTGGCTCAAGCTAGCAAGTATGCATATGATCAAAGTACATACAAATACTACTCTATTTGACACATTTTGTTTTACAGAAACTAAGTAACGTCTGGCGCGTCTGGGATTTTGCTCTATAGGTAATATGACGGAAAATATTCTGAAGCCACAATGCATCATGAGAAATATAGTAGTGCAGTTAACAATGTGTCCTTCGCACTAAGTAACGAGTATTTGAATTTTGATACATAAATTTCCATTCAAAATTGTTGCAGAGCTAGCTATAAATATAAATGGAAAATTATTTTCCTTTTTAAAGAAAAAATTACGAAAAATTATACCTACTGCGCATATGAAATTTGACATAAGGATTTGCTTCATCAAAGCTACGCTATAGGCGGTAGGCGTATGATCATGATCGCATTTATCATTCATTATTTCATGTTTTTGTCAATTTTAATGGGTAAAATTCCTATTCAAGGCATTTTACTGCCACATTGATATACAATAATCATATTTGCTGTACTTCAATTGTAATTCAATTTAAGACAAAAATGTTACATTTTATTTGTAATCTTATTGATGCTATTATAGAATACAGTTGTCAGATACTCCTAGAATTGGCTGCGATCAATGGCTATTTCCTTAGACCAGAAATATTATAGACTAATAAGAGTGTATACTCTCATACACATAGTTGAGTGAGAAGACAAAGGATAGAGATAGTTTTGGTCACGTGTAACTTCCGAATTGTCATTTCTAGCAACATCTGTTCTCATTTTGACCAGTGACAGCGTTTTAAACCACCCATCGGAAGTATCACGTGACCCTAAACAATCTCTATCCTTTATCTTCTCTCTCCATAATTTTTGAACATAACAAACACGCTTCATTAGGAGTCTTAATTATTTCTGGTCCAAGGCTATTTCGTATCACTGTTTGTATGTGCTGAACATATTTTGTGCGAATCAGTTGTTAAGCCTGCGTTTTTTTCTTCTGGTTTTGCTTGACTTCTATCTACTCAATTTCTATTTTTATCCATCAAATTTGCCATTTCACCACAGTTAACAGCAGAATTGTCTGTCAACTGCATTATCACTAATCTTTTCTATAATCTGAAAATTCCCCACCTAAAAACTATCTTGCAACAAGTGACATTCAAGCACATCATCTAGAATTATTCTGTATACCGTTTAGAATCATACCATCATCATTCTTTTTATTTTCAATGCAGTCTTATAAGCTCAAAAGCCCAATAAGAAAACACGTGATGAGAAATATTGGGAATTGATAACAGAGACAAAATATTTGAAAATTAGGGAGAGTTGGTGAATTTTTCTAGATGATGAAAGAAATTATTAACACTAGGCAATTTATGATGATAAATATTGGACATTGGTACAGGATGTAAAGATATTAGAAGTTTGGGGATAGCGTGTTAATATGTAGGGAACATGAAAAGGAATGATGCTAGAGCAAGTACATGGCGTCATCAATTACCCAATTAATAAGTTTTCTGAGTGATTAACGTGACCATTTATCAATAAAGCTATGAAAATTCAAAAAGTTCAACAACTCACTGTAATGTATTAGAAAATTTGGATAAATATTATTCATTTTAGAATATGACAAGAACTCCATAAATTTTCTCTAAATATAATCCTGATGAATCTCGTGGATCTCCAGATGATAGACAAATATTCAAGTTTGAAACGAATGAATGCGTGATATTGAACCAGAATTGGAGATTTATTATGGTAAGAACAACTACTGCAAATAACAGAACCTTACATACGACTAACGTAATTATAGACTCGATTGATGAGGAGTCTTTTCTCAATTTTGGATCAAAGTGACGCCAAGATTGTAAGACGTAAAACAACGTGACAGTAACGTGTCATCAATTTGATAATCAATCATTGAAATAGATGCTTATCTGGTAAAAGACATAATTCGGCACAAACGGTTTGATGAACACAATATATTTGAAACTTTTTTGACTATTTAGGAGCTGTTAGTTTAGTACTATGGTTACGTCTTCAGTTATTAATTTATGCCTTCGCGTTTGACACTTTAAAAATTTGAAAGATCCATCCGAATTCTTGAGGAATCTCAATAATATTGTTGGAAAATATATATTCTACATGTCTGAAATGGTGTATTCCATACTCGCGATCCGTAGTCCTCATCTTAGGCTCAGATTATAAAGCTTTCAAATATTTGGAACTAGTGCCATAACAGTACTAGTATTGAAGAATGAGTGGGAAATTCACTCATTGCAGATTTTTAATCGTATTTGTCAATTCTCAATATAATAATCTGGAATTTAGTTATGAAGTGGAAATATTTACATTTCCATCTAGGGCACATGATGCTGCAAAATCCTCTCCATCGATTGATGAGGATCTATTTCAAGACTCAGTTTCTAGTGCGATATTATCGGTCACTATCAATAATAAAATCTTTCACAGAAATAAAAATATAAGTATACAAAGTGTAATTTTGTTATAATGTACGTACAGAAAACGAACATTTGTATTAGGTATGTGATTATTATTAATAATTCTACTATTGTGAGGGAAGCCCTTATTCGACGCTTGGAATACTTGGAGATAATTCAAGCAACCTCTCGAAAGGCACTCAAACTATTTCAGATCAACGCAGGTGAACAGTAAAGACGTCCACAGGAGAATGCAAAATGAATAAATCGTGTTCTGTAGGCTCTCTGCATTTTTTTTAAAATTCGGTTCAAGTTTCCCAAGTTATTTCTAGTACCTTCGCCAAAGAATCTAAACAAAGGTCAGAGAGTTACGGCTCATGAATTTGAAAAATATGGATCCGAAATGTCACATGTTTTTGTATCTCTACATGCTCCTGAATCGAAAACCGTTCCAAAGTTCCAATAGAATTTCAACTTTGAGTTCTGTACATATTATATGAGTCAATGTCATGAATTCTTATCAAGTTGAATTAAACTGTGAAGATTTTGTTCACGATACATTGAGGTATAGTCGAATGTAACAATTCCAAATACATCTTATCGCTCCGTTTTATTCCCAAAGACAATAATACAAAAACTTGATTCGTAATTTGTTCATGTAGACCGTAGCGAGAGTTTTTTTTTGGTAGAATCCGCTTTTTTGCAATTTATATGGGATCAAAAAGCACTTTTGGCACAAGTATTCACACCGTTTTTCTGATGATCATCACTAGAAAATGGAAGTCACAGAATTTTATTTATTTATTTCTAATACATCTCAGTTGTAAATTATGGTCGCCGTGGTATGCTCTGAGTTTTCCTGTCATCTGTCAAGTTGACATTAAATAGAAATGCATATTTACCGCTGGGTTCAGAAAGCTAGTGAGGTTGACGCTAAAATATAGTATGCATCTAAGGAAAAAAGATCATCAAACTGCCCATATAGGTAAATTAAAATTGTTCATGAGATAGTTTCTGACAAATCAGTCTCAGAAAATGAAATTTGATAGATGTATACAAAAAAGTGGAACCTTATGGCCGCAAGAGGGTCCATAGAATCAGATTTTGGATTGAGATTGCACATAAGAAAAAACACGATCTGAACACAAAACAATAAAATACACTTGCAAGAGCTCGAATACATTCTAGGATACAAGTTCGGTCATCTTTATAGTGAAATACGAGATTCCGGTAAACTACTGCTCAACCACATTTTCTGTGACTAGCAATTCAACAAATGATAGATGAATTCTAATAGTGAATCCACAACTACAAATTGCTAGTCCTGAATGTGTTTTTGAACATTTTTGGATCTGTTCTGAGCTATTATTCTGATTTAACGGATGATTGTTTCATTATCGTGATAAACTGAACTGTAATGGTTTGAATATGAACTATAGTATTGTATTGAAATGGTCACTAATAAAAAAATGATATCATTGTAATAATCTTAAACTGGTTATGAAATATTATGATAAAAATTTGAATTCCATTGTAAGAAGCAAGGGCGAAGATACTTCGTGAATTAAATGCAACCTCTTGTTATAAACCCTTGTATTAGAGTATCATTTTTGAGGCTATTATTTCTCTCGGCTTTCTCATAACCAATGAATTCACATTATACTCTCATTCCCCCAATAGGCAGTGAAAGAAATAATCATTATATTATAAATATATTAATAATCATAACAATTTCCACCATTATACTCTATTTATGCTCTCATATCCTTTACCTGTGTTCTCAAGTCTCCGCTAGTGATTGACTTCTTAATTATTGTTGGTTTTTCTCGTGTATACTAGTGAATGAAATTGTGCCTGAACGAATTTATGATTGAATAGTTCTCTATGCACTTGCATATTATTTCTCAACCAATATTATTCAATATCTTCTTGTTTTTCCTCGTAGTTTCTTAGAAGTAATGACAAGCGACTAGAATAAAAAGTTTGAATCAGATAGATGTATCATGCCAATGATCAGACAATTTCGTGAAGCCTTAAAGGATTCAACAGGGAGAATCAAGAATGTTCAATCGTATGTAAAATAATTAGAACGAAAAGTTACTAAACTCTATTATTAAACTAGGAAGAGCAAACTGAAGTAGGCGTCATGTAACTAGACGTTTTTGATTGACTTATTTCACAACAGTCTTACACTGAACAAAAATTTGTTAGTCTTTCCAATTCACATTATTATTTATTCATTCAAATATCTTTGTTATTGTTATACAATACATTATTCAGGATTCACAGTAGCGAATCCGACGAGCCAGAGAGATTAGACTCGGCGCTAGCTACACACGAAGCATTTACAGGAGTTTTTTAGCGCTATCTCCTTTCTGCGCATGCTCGTAAGTGAGGATAGAGAGAGAGAGCTCCGAGCCGTTCTGTGAATCAATCTCACAGGCCGCCATGTTTATTCAGACCTCCATGGTACGTTCATAACAGCAACATGGCAGAGAGAAATAATTGTTTATGCAACGCCTGATAAAGTTTGATATTGTGTAATCAATGAAAATGATGAAATATTACAGGAAATTATTATTTTCAGATTTTGATAGTGTTGTATCATACACAGCCAGAGAGTTACCCGTCGGCAATTTTTTCAGATATAAACTTCACAAAATCTTTCCATTTTGAAATATATAAATATAACTCCAAAACAGATACTTCAGGTTGAACGTTTAATGTACCTGAAATATTTTTTTCTATTAGGCTGTGGCGGGAGTGCATTGATTGACATTAACGTAACATTCGACTGCATGCTTTTGAAGTCGATATTTCACAATTTTTGGAACTAGAAAAAGATTTCTTCATATTTTTGATTGTATTCAACCGAGGTATAGTAGTTGAAAAATTTAGAAATTCTGTAAACTGCTGTATATCACCAAATTTTACAACAAAAGGATGTCAAATCATACTCCGAGCCAAACTGAAAAACCTGAAAATATAAATTATACCATTTTACAACTAAAAAACATATACCGTTAGTTTCGAGCTAATCTTACTAAATTTCTCACATGAAAGATGTGAAATCCTACTTAGAGCCACATTCAAAAACTCCAAATCAAATTTTTCAATTATTTGACTTATTATTTTATAGTTGAACCAATAAAACTCGAAACTCCGAAGCATATATTCTTCCATTTTCCAATTCATAAAACTGCAGAACAAATACTTAGTTCAATTCAAATCTAAAAAAAAATTACTTTAAAAAGGTAAAAAATAACGAGTCAGAGAGTTAGCCGTTGGCAGTTTTTCCAGATATAAATTGCACAAAATCTTTTCATTCTGGAATGTTTAACTCCAAAACATATACTTCAGATTGAACAAAACAAAATTTCACACATGAAATATGTGAAATCATATTCATCTTTGAACAGCAAAACTGAGGAAACTAGTAAAAGTAAGAAAACTAAGAAGAGAAAATGTTTGGCGACATAATTTTAGTGTGAACGAATTTTTGAGGTAACAGTGTAATATCATGTTTTGAATTTTTGAAACACATCCCCCAATGGAGTTCTTACGAAGATATATGTTCAGATAGTGTCCCACTATTGGTCACTCTGCCCTATATGTTTTGAAGTTATAAATCACAAAATGGACAAATATATGCTTTGGGGTTCTCAGTTTTATTGGCTCAATCATATGTAAGAATACACTTTGGAGTTATAAATTGAACAATTTGAAAAATGTTTTGGAGTTTTCGAGATTGGCTCGGAATATGATTTAACATCTTTCATTTGTGAGATTTTGTTCGGTTTAACCTTAAGTATACGTTTTGGGGTTATACATTTCCGGATGAAAAGATTTTGTGAAGTCTATATCTGGAAAAACTGCTAACGGCTGACTCTCTGGCTCGTTATTTTTTATCCTTTTGAGGTAATTTTTTCTCAATTTTTCGTATTACTGGAATATTTTTTGTTGGTAATCAACAAACAATAGCTGTGAAATAGAAGTGAGAAGGTAACGTGCCGACAATTTGAACGTGAATTTTGCCGCTTAAAAAATCTGGTGATATTTTCGTCGTATTTACACCGTGTATATATGGATCAGCGCAGCAACATCCATTTACTCCTCCTAGTTAAAAAATGAACTATAGTTTCGATTACTTCCGCATGATGGAAGTCACTGTTTTTTTTCCAATTCAAATTTGAATTATTAACGAAGATATGTCGTTTCTGAATGAAAATAATTTATGATCCCTATATGTTTTCCAGAATTATATCGTGATAAATAGATTTTTTAGATTGAATTATGAATATTTCTTCTCATTTTTTTGACGTTTGATAGAGATAGATGAAACATGAATAAACAAGGCAAGTATATTGATAATTGAAAATATACAGATCACTAGATGAGAAAACGTGAGTATTTAGTGCAAAAAGGACAGAGTTTGCTTGGTATTCACCCAAAGTCTGAGGAAAAGTCACGTGAAAACCTCAACAGAGGAATCAATATTATGCAGTGGAAGAAGATTCAAACAGTATAACACATGAGGACGATGTCAAGACTTATACCATTGATTCCTCTGTTTGAAGTTTTTACGTGGGTTTCCCTCAGACTCTGGGTGAATGCAAGAGGAATGTTGTCCTTTTTGCAATAAATGTGAAGCTCACGTTTTCACATTTAGTAATCTGTATATTTTCAATTTTTAATTATCAAGTTACTTGCCTTGTTTATTTTTTCATAATTTTTTCTGGTGAGGGCTCACGGATAGAGAGTCAAAACGTCAAAAAATAAAAAGATATATACAGAATTTATTCCAAACCATCTATTCATTATGATATAATTCTGGAAAGCATGTATAGATCATTGAAGCATGTAATTCAAGATCTCAGAGATTCCATATTTTATTCTTTGATAATTCGATTCTATTTTCAATAATTGACTGAGATTGTAATACATGAAACATGCGAGAGATACAATATACATAGATCCCTCAAATTCAAACCGAATTTGTGATTAAGTTAAAGTCATTTACAGACTGTTTTTAGAAGAATTTACTGATTTCAAGTTATTCCAGGTCACTAATTATATAGGACTACTAGAAATAGATTCTTCACAATCAATTATGTAAACCAGGTGGTGTAACATTCCAGCCCGAAAAATGATAGGAGACATTGCTAGAGCTCGGAATGTCCTTAAATTCATCTGCATTATTGTATTTTTCCAATTTATCTAGCACTGATAGCTTAGTGTTGAATAAGCGCTCGAATGACTTTCTTTGATAACGACTAACATTACCACTGGTACGTGGGCTCGAATTGTACTCAAGGCATGAATTTCTGTGTTTGTCAGCTCGTTTGGAACAAGTAATAGAATATTGATTCGATTTTTTGAGAACCAGCCCTTCGACCGCTGGTTGAGTTCATTCAGAAGTGGTTCATCACCGAAACAATTTTTTATACAAATGTAATCAAGTTACCAACCTATGTTTATTTCCAACTCAAGATTCTATGATCGAGTCTTGAAGTATTATTGTGCTATAATGTTCTGTTCCGAAGTATTAACAAAATATTTTTTTTTTATATTTTTGCGTCGAAGCTGACTCAATGCGTTAAAGAAGAATATAAGGTCCAAGTTGGACAAAACTAGGTGTCCGTGAGTCTTATCATAAAATAGGATAACACATGGTAAAACTTTCTTCCTAATTTTTGAACCAATAAAAATTAATCATTCACCTCATGAATCGATGAAAATAAATTGGACTGATGTGAAGCTTAGTCAATTCGACCATTTGAAGAATTCCACCGAAGCTCCATCGTTTAAATAGTCAATCAATAGCATAACGTTAATCTATCTTTATAATTTGAGACTCGAATTCGATTGCATCAAATAGAGTGAATTAATTGAAAACTCAATTTATCAACTTGAAGTATAAGCTGGATCTTCATTGAAAGTGAATGCCATCTGGTCCGACGATCTGAATCTGTACGAATATTTCATTGATTCGCATACACCATCTCCATGTCTTGATGCCTTCATTTTTGTTTGTTGTAGCCACAAAACAAAACAAAATGTAATTTGATATTCTTTATTTTGATGTTTCTCAATGACAGAAGTGATTGACCTATGAAAGTTGATATGTAAGGTATATCTCCTGCTTACTAACAAATAGGTGGGGGATTGGAATTGATCGATTCTTTATGATTTTTTTCACATCAATAAGCTTTTACTTGTTCTCTTCTGGCATGTGCAAAAATTTCTGATTCATCTATCAATTTGAAAGTGCTAAATTCTGGATATAATCCATAATCTCTATTTCATGTGCAGAGACTGCAATATCACACGAATTTTCACGGAATGGTAGCTTTCTCCACAAGATCCAACTTGAGTATTCGGAATTTTATAGTTATTTTAATATTAGATTCCAATTCGCGATATTAAACATATTAATGAGTTTAAAATCAAATCACAATATCAATGTTAACAAAATAGAATTATTTCAAGCTATATAAAATAGTGCCCAACTTTAATGTAGCAATTAATCCACATTAGAATAATTTTGTGCAGGTGTACGATTCGTTTCCACTTTTACTAATTCAGCTTTTACCACCGTTTTCTTCCACCACTAATTCTTTTTACCAACATATTCACCCACGTATTCTTTCCATTATCATTTGTTTTACCATCATTTTAGTTACCACCATCTTTTTGACCATACCCACTATTACTTTGTAAGTCAGTGTGTTTAACTTGCGGTGCTTAAGCTCTAAACAAGCTCGACAGTCGTGAACAGTGATACTTGTTTGCAGCCGCCGGTGCTTCGCACTCAACTGACGGACCGGCCTTACTCGCTCTGACCAAACTCGACGTGCTAGCCCGCGCAAACCTCTCAATCCGATTTCAAATCTAACTTCAACTTATTTACGATATCAGAAAAGAGGAAGAAGAAATTTTTGAGTACTTAAGAGCCATAGGACATATCATCCAGTTTTGAATAATACTTAATTGTATTGCAATTGGAAAATAGTGGAAAAATATATCAGTGATAGAATAGAATAGTGGTAAAAAAGTATGGTGGTAAAATTGTAGTGATAAAAGTTAAGTGATAAAAGTGGAGTGGTAAAAGTAGACCCTAATGCAGGTGGTCTTATAAATGACAATTAATCAAGACCACGTATAATCTGGATAAGGTTAGATCCAGTTATATAATAGATACTCAGCTCCATCAATTTCGTAAGCCAATATTCTAGATAAGTTCGTATGCGACTAACTGAGCGGTCAATATTTCTGTTCAATAATATCAAATCATGTTATTTTTCTACTACTTACTATCGGGATCGGTACGGATCTAGTAAATCTGTGAATGATGCAATCTACCGCAAAGTTGCGAGATCCTGCTCTACGAAATTGCAATCCCTATTCATGTATTAGTAGCCCTTCGATATGTTGTGTACCCATATATTTTGTACTTCTTGATTGATAATAGATCACACTTACCTTAAAATTTCAAGAAATTTCAAATCACAGAGTAATTTTGTATACCTTCTTTCAATATTTCACGCATTCAAAATGGATGAAAAAACACTTAAGGTCGATATTCAAGCTATGCTCAGGATTTTCAATGAATGGAATATCAAACGGTGAGAAAACAAAGTAAGATCTTATTCTAAATTTGAGTATGAATTTAATAATAATTGAGAGCTGTACTGCTTTAAAAGAATCAGTAAATTTCCTTAAATTGAAAACTAATATTCCTGAAATCTCTGACTCAGTATTTCAGGTCCAGTTGATTCTAGAAATTTGTCAAGCTGAACTTAATTACTATGACAACGATTATTTTTACAATCGATTTAGTTCAAGTATTCCGTGTATTAAAATTTAGAGCCTTAGATATTGCAGCCTCTGAAATACTCTTCAACAGAAGAAGAACTAATTTTTCACAGTTTGTACTAGATCTAACAGCAACTTCTGTCAGTAAATCACAAGATGAAAGCTCTGTTCAGAGACCTTATTTCAAAAGGAATTTCAGAAGAAACAAAAATCCATGCATGCAAGAAAAACTCAATGTTCGCTTCCAAACGATTCTCACGTTTGTTTTTCTTTCAATCGAGTGTGAATGAATGAGACTTTGAAAGATATAAAATGCAAGCTTTTTTGCATTCAGTTCCATTTTATTCCAGAGAAGTATGAATGAATACGTTCAATAATCTTCAGACGGAGTAATGAATAGAATCGTCCCCAAGTTTGTTCGATCGTTAACCCACTTAACTAAAGAATTTTCCCCAATTGAAACATAGTGTGAATATTAATGATTAGTAATTGAATTCTCAAGGGAAAAAATATATCTTTATACCTATCCTAATTGCTGGAATATGTATATAGATATATTTTTTTCCTTGGGAATCTTGTAGCGTAACGTTCTTTTTCTTGAGGATCTTATTGATGATAGTATCCCATGTGTCCTTTGGTCTTCCACGATCTAGCTTTTCTCTCACATTAGTCATCCAAACTTGCCGCGTTTCTATGAAATCTAGTATCGATTTGTACTGTAGTTGCTCTCTTATTGTTTCATCTCTTATTCAGTTCATCATTGCTGCCCCTTGAACTCTTTTTAAATATTCAATTTCGAGTGCTTGGATTTTGCCTTTCATTCTCTGTGACTGTATCCAAGTCTCGCAACCATATGTAATACAGATCTAAATATTTTTTTGTATACTGTTGTTTTTGTTCTCGTAGTGACTTCTTTTTTTCTTTCCTATGAAGTTATGTTCCATTGCATGGAATATTCTGTCTTATCTATCCTCTCATTAGTATCAATCTCTTGTTTACCATTATTTACTATTATTGTGACTCAATACTGGAAATTATTTGCTTCTTTTATTTTTTCATTGTACCTTTCATTCCAGCACTTTCATCTTTGGTCCGTACGCTATTATTATTGCTTGATTTCGTCCTGCTTGTTCTCTTACTCCGGCTTTCATTATTCCTTCAGTGTATCTCTTCCAAGACTGTACATATCTTATCAATCGTTTATTCAATATACATGGTACGCCTGCTGCTGCTCTCTGATATTTGGGAACTCCACTATATAGCAGCAAATGTCCGTTATCTACTGTTATTTCTCCTTTGCCTTCCTTTTTCGTTTTTTCTATACACAATATAATTTTGCAGCTCTCTTATTATCTGTATTTATTTGTAGTGGCAAAAATAGAAAGTTTTGAACATTTTTTGCTGATTCCTCATTTTTTTTCACCATTCAGAGATAGTCCCTTAATAATTACATTGTTTTCTCTCTTCTCTTTCCCCAATCCTCGTTTAAGCTCATGAAATTTGCAGATGTTATCGACGCGTTAGAAACAACCCTTAACGAACCATCTATTGTTTGTTTGTACTCAGGGTGGTGAGACAGGTGATAACTGTTTGGATTTATCATTGAATCTCTGGGAGCTGATGTCATGTATTTCAAATTTCCGTACTCGTTCATAAATTTTGAATAAGATTCTCGCAAACTAGGATTTTTTGATGATCTTTCTTTAGAGCTTAGAACTTGCTTGAGTGCCAGGTCATAGGAATTTCCTAGCTGAATGTTTTCGGTGTCTTTGGAAGGCAATTTAAATATAAACTGTCCATTGGTGTTTCTTATTGTGTTTTCGCGGGAATGAGTTTCGCATTGTGTTTGTTCAAGTGTCCAAATAGATTCGGTTGTACATTCTTCCTGATGGAAGAATTAGGATACTTGCTTTTCTAGATTTCCTTCCGCCTTCCATGTAGTGGTTAAATCACATATAAATGTTGAATTTTGATATTTTTTAACAGCATTACCTCCTCAAATTCAACCTGGTTTTGTTTGTTGAAAATATGGTCGATTTGTGGAAAGATGAGCTTACTGAAAATGTGTAGTGAATAATCAGTTATTATCTTTAGATTACACTCCCGGCGATTAAGTGTCAAAACTCTACGTTCCAATCAATTAAAGACCACAAAAATCTGGGAAAGTCTCTTCATTTTCAGAAATACCTATTCTATGTGAAAACTTAAGTATAACCGCCATCTCACACTCCAACAATGGCAGCTATTACTTTGAAATATACAATCAATTGATGCGACACTCTTTATTTATGAAACAGCGATGTGACTGGCCATGAAATTTATGGTCGGAGAAGTACTGTGTGGCCACAGCAGATTTTTCATTATACCATTACCTTCAATTTCAATAAGACTCACGCATCAATCCTTGTTAACTTGGCAAATAATTTTTTGTATTACAGTCTGGACATCAGCGACAAATATTGTTTTCATGATTATGATAAGTTTTGTAAGTCACCATGAAATATCATTCAAAAATGTAAAATTTGAATAGTTTCGAATACATTCCATACAAAATAGTTATAGATGAAGTGAAGTATTTGACTCACGTACAATGGATATTTTGCAGCCAGGTGATTACAGCATTCGTCTTTGAAATTTGTTCTGGATTTGATTTTCCTGGAAAATATAAATACTTATTGAATAATTAACTATTATTCATCTGAACATCTGTATTGCAATGATTCTTTTATATCTTTACACCCTCAGAAATTACAAACTGTTTTGGTCTACTTATCTCTTCATCCAAATAAAACTTGTGTCCATTCAAATATTTCCAAGTTTTTAGGCCTAGTGTTTCAGTGTTAGAAGTTCTAAGCCTATAAATTGTGGGAGCAATTTAACCATACTAATCAAGCTTAGTTTAGGTGATCTCTTAAGCTCAACCTCAAATAATAGGAACAGATTACAGAGCAATACTGCAAGAGCAAAAGAAAATCAACAATACTCATAGATATGTGAATAGACACGTATCTTACAAGAACAATGGCATTTAGAGACTTCTTACAGCGTTTTTTTAGGGTATTAGTTTAGTTGAATAAAAATTGTTTCCAGTCACTATTTCGTCTTGTTATGAGTAGATAATCTATGAAAAGATCTCTATCTTAATTTTAAAGAACGGAATCAAGAACATCTGCTACTAATTTCCGTGCTCCCGGATCATTATGAGACTTTTCTGGCCTATCCTCGAGAAAATATAATCATAATTATGCTGATTTTTTTCCTCTTGAAACGACAGATATTTACATCTGCTTTTTAGTCTCCTGAGACTACTAATAGTTCAGTTGTCAGAGATTTTGACCTCTCATAAAATGTCATATAGCTGAAACTTAGCTCACAAGTAGTTTTTTGGGTGTGAAAAAAGATAGAGAAATCTTGGTACCTCTGAAGTATATGCTAAGTTTATAATCTCAAAAACCAAGTATCCTTATTCTGTCGTTAACAAACAATATAACTTTATTTCATATAACACAAATACAACTTTATCATAGATGTTAGCTTTACGCACGACAGACCCACTGTCCTACCATACCAGCTTTCTGTAACAGATAACAATAATATGTGTTACATTCTCAATGAGTGAATCAAGAGGTCAATCTCCAGCCCACAAGCGGAAATCTACACTAGAGCCCGCAAGCTTCCTAGCGGAACTCTTACATTCGAGCCTGCAAAACAGAACTCTACACTCGAGCCTGCAAAGCAGAGCTCTACACTCGAGCCCTCAAAGCAGAACTCTACACTTGAGCCCGCAAAGCGGAACTCTACACTTGAACCTGCAAAGCAGAGCTTTACACTCGAGCCTGCAAAGCAGAACTCTACACACGAGCCCGAAAAGCGGAACTCTACACTCGAGCCCGCAAAACGGAACTCTACACTCGAGCCTGCAAAGCAGAACTCCACACTCGAGTCCGCAGTGCGGAATAATACACTAGAGCCTGCAAAGCAGAGCTCTACACTCGAGCCTGCAAAGCGGAACTCCACACTCGAGCCCGCAAAGCTTTAACTCTACACCCGAGCTCACAAAGCGGAACAGCTAAACCGCAGAATAGCTCTTTCCCAACACCGCAACGTGAGAGTATACACAACTGAATAACACAACACAATACAGGTCCACTCACCAATAACCTCAACTTTCTAATCACTTCATCACTAGCTCGCACAATGTTATGCTGCTATTGTTGAACACTAAACAAAACTGCAGTAATTAATAGATAACTATCATCTTAAATAAGAAAAAATTACGTGATGTGAAGTATACCTGCAATAAATAGAATAATTATTACATGAATCAAAAATGGCGCTAACACTTCGGACATCCTGACCTCTTGAGCGTCCTCGCGAATCAATCTGTCACGTCAAGGGTATCATCATCCAACCGCTTGGATCCAATCACCTGTTCCCATTTGAAGCACGTCTTATTCAATTAAGTCTCTCCTCACCGTGCAGGAACTCTGCTGGGTGCATGTATCTGGTTTATTCTCTAGCACCTGGTCTGTATTCTACTATGAATGTATATTTCTGAGTCTCCAGTCACTATCTGCCGTTCCGTGGTATATAAGATCTCTTCCAGTGCTAGTTGTGTGGAGTGCATTATAGTCGGTCAACACTTGAAACTATACTTCTAGAAAATACACGGTTTCCTCTTTCTTCCTTAAGGACTTACATCACTGTTGATGTCTCCAATTCGAAGAATGACACTTTTTTTCTGTGTCTCTTTTTTGACAGTTTTAATGAGCAACAGGATTCAATTTATTATTGTGTTGTCTTTGCGTCAACATTCCCCCTATTCCGATTTTACTGGCATTGTTATGCAGCTCTGTTTCCTCTGTTAATCATAAAGGGCAAAAACAAGTCTCCAGATTATTTTTCTTACCAATTTCTGATAAGCATCGTCTTGCTCTTCATCCTACTCATTTTTGATCATGGTTGGTCAACTGCGTTGAGGCTTACTCATGAATTGTCGTATATAGCTCGTCAGTTCTATAAATTGCTATACTTGATTAGCATTGATGAGTGTTTGGTATAATCTCACAGCTGTTTTCTCTTGACCTGGTCTCACTTCTTCACTATGTGTTCCAAATCGCGGATGGACAATCTGTTTACAAAAAGAAACATTGCTTCTCCTTTGCAAAATTGCTTACTGGGCATAGGATCATCCAGACAAGCCATAATAATGGTTCTTCAGTAAGCTTCCAATACTTTGTTCACCATTTTTGGAGAAATCGCCTGTGCTTTAGTCAATACGAAGGGTTATTCGTACTGTCCATCTGGTATTACGAATTATGTCTTATATTTGATACTTTCCGCGAGAGATATTTGGTAATATGCAGAGGTCACGTCAAGTGATGTGAAATATTGCGTTTCTTATAAACGGACAGACTGATTGCCAATCTAGGTGGGATATATCGAACTGTGACCTTGTTCAACTCATAATAATCGATGCACATTCAATAGTCGCCATCTATACTCTTAACAAACAAAATCATTGATGCAAGATTCCAGAATTATTCTTTTATTTGAAAGTTTCGTGATCATTTCGCGTACTTTTGACCTTTTTTCATGCAAGATATGGTATGGCCTGTAGATGAAAGGTGTATCGTCAATTAAAACTATGTATATATTTAGATACATTCCATTTTCTTCTTGGAGTTTGCAAAATTGTTCTGATATTTTTCCAGCAGATTTATCACTTTTTGTTTTTAATTCTCATTTAAATCCTATCCAATATTGATATCCTCAAGAATTGATTTTTCTTTTTTTTCACTCATCTGATCTTCCTCCTCAAGACCTTCTTTTCATTTATAACCTATAGCTAGAGCTCTGTCACGCTTTATTACCAAATCAGTATCTGCAAAATTCACCACTGATAGAACGCACTGTTTTTTTTTATCTCATAATAAGGTCTGTGAATGAATTTTTCTTGTATCCGGATAGCAAAAACATCTTCCGGCGGAATGACTGTAGATCTTTTTATTCCCAACACGCACTTTTTGGTAGATTCTGGCAAGTTTGTCTCAGCCAAACAACTTAATTCTCGTACAATTCTCGTTTGAGTCTCCCCTTTATGAATCAAAATCCTTTCATGTTCCGTGCAGAACTTATCAATTATTCTAGATGTGGTTTTGATGTTTTCGAAGACGATGCAATTAGTACTACAAGTTCGTTCTTTTCTACCTTAATTTTCTGCATATATATTTCACCCATAGTTTCAACAGCTCCATTTCTAAACTCTTATAGAATTCGGCGTTTATTTCATGGTTCTTAAACAAGAACTGCTGTTCGAATAATTATGATAAGATATTCTCTCGATTATGCACTGATTTCTCAATAACAATGTCCTAACCATTTTGGGGTGCTAATTTCTCATGGCAATATTGCATAATCAATTCATTTATCTTCTTTGTTTCTTGATGTCATGATTCCTTGTAATAACTAAAAGTAATTCTTTTGATATTGAAAAGCTTCTAAAATAGAACACTTCGATGTGGACCAAGATTAATTCAAACTTGTTAGATTTTTGTAACAAGACTCTGCGTGTTTTCTGAAGGATGAAGCATTGGACAGGATGATAGTTGGTTCGTTTCATTTATGTACAAAACATGGATCTTCAATTCCATTCAACCAGCTCGGTAAGCTTGAAGAGCGATATAGCATCTTTATCTTCAAATCTTGCTTGTCTAGTGAATAGCTGATTCATTTGCACCTCCTGCATACGGGTAAGCTGCAACATAGTCTCAGACTTTTGCTGAATACTATTTGCCTAGCTGTAGAATTCTTTCTAGATGCCTCAAGATCAGAAGACGTACATTTTTCACTGTCGTGAACAATCATATTGTATCTCATTTTTTTTTGCAAGTCTACGATCCGAGTATATATCATCTGGAATTATTTGTTCTTCATCCGACTCGACATTTTTCCAATCCCAATTTCCAGAGTCCTTCATTCCACTTCTGATATGTTGAGATGTTTGGATATCCTCATATGCTAAACGTAATGAAACAAGATTCTGTCGTTAACAAACAATATAACTTCATTCCATATAACACAAATATAACTATATCATAGGATCACAAGACAGTGGCGGTATTTGGCAGGGGCAAGGGTGGGCAGTTGCCCCCCCTAAATCTGTCGCCTACGACCACACACGCTCATGTCACATGCGCTCAAATATTCTGTTAAATTGTGTAAAAGACGTGATATTTATTATAAATAACTTGTATACTAAAATATTTTTGTCCTACATTTTCTTGCTACCTGAGCAGCTATTCTTATCTACCATTAACATTTTTCACATCGGTTTCCTTCAAAGCTATTCTTTATAATACTTATTCACACTCGCTCTGGATGTTTGATCGAGTCAACATATCATCGCACTTTCGAATCCTTCTTACCTTCCACTTCTTGAAATTCTCTCAATTTTTGTATGCAAGCTCATTTTCGAGAACAACGCCATATTTGCTTGGATTTATTGTGAATCATTACCAATTGATGTTTCCATACGAGGTTACACTCCAATTTTTCCGCTGAATGAGTTTACACTGTTTATTTCTCCCACTGGAATAGTATTCCACTATATATTCTTTCTATGAAAAATATTTTTTTGTATATTTCTATCACTGACTTATTTACAAGCTTTGATTACATTTTCGAAGTTTTACGTCAAGCCTGGTCAGAGTGGGCGAAGCCCGCTTGTAGTTTATTGCAAAGCACCGCCACTTGAACACAAAAATCACATTTTAGTGCGACTGATACAGGATACAGTGTGCATATTGCATTACATAATATCGCATATAGGATACGCCAATACTCAAGATTCTACGCCGAGCTTGGTCAGAGCGGCCGAAGCTCGCCTGTTGATTGGGTGCAAAGCACAACCAGTTGAAAACAGAAACCGCTGTTAAAAAGTCACTGATACAGTGCGTCTATTGTATTACAAAACTATTTCCTCTTCAGAATTTAGATAACAGAGTTTGACAGTTTGACAGACGACAATACATCATTGATTCTTGAAAAAATATAATAAATGGTGCAAAAATTATGGAAAAAGAATTGGTTTATAGAAAATCCAATGAAAAAAGTGTCGTGCGTTCATAAAATCAAAAGTTCATTATTTGCTCGGTTTCACAATTTTTTTGTTGAAAATTTACACCATCACGTTCAGGAATAAAAGAATTAATAAAAGCTATCAGGAAAATGGTCCTGGCTTGTGTCAATTAAGTTATTCAAGCATCGCTCCTCCTTTCCTACACCCTCGAAATTTTAGCTATGAGCCTGGCTCCTAAAGTTGATATGAAGATTCAAATGTTGGCCCCCCAATAATATTGCTGAAATCCCGCCACTGCCACAAGATGTCAGCTTTACGCACGTAAGACCCACTGTACTAACGTACCAGTTTTCTGTAATAGATAACAATAATAAGAGTTACATTCTCAATGAGAGAATCACGAGGTCAATCTCGAGTCCGAAAGCGGAACTTTACACTCGAGCCCGCAAGGTGTACTCTACACTCAAGCCCGCAAGCGGGACTCTACACTCGAGCCTGCAAAGCAGAACTCTACACTCGAGTCTGCAAAGCAAAACTCTACACTCGAGCCTGCAAAGCAAAACTGTTCATTTGAGCCAGCAAAGCGAAACTCTACACTCGAGCCTGCAAAGCGGAACTCTACACTTGAGCCTTCAAAGTGAAACTCTACAGCTAAACCGCAGAATAGCTGTCTTCCAACACCGAAGCGTAAGAGGATGCACAACTGAACAACACAACCAATACAGATCCACTCATCAATAACCTCGACTCTCTAATCACTCATCACAAGCTGGCACAATGTTGAACACTAAACAAAACTGAATTAATTTATAACAACCGACTTGGCTGAAAGCGCATTTTACTTGACAGATTTTAAAGAATTTTTTGGATAAATCAAAAACAATTAGCCGTGGAGTAATAAGACTTTCTGCTTGATTGTATATATCCAATGATGAACAAGTAAGTCAACTGATGTCCACATCAGATTTTTCAAATCATGAACATATAATTTTTTAGAAAGAAATCACCTTTTTTTTTCGATTACAATAATAACCATTTTGCTATTTATTTTGTTTTAACAAAACGTACAGCTCGAAATGGAAATACAGAATGAATAAATTGTACATTGGCTGGAAAAAAATCAAAATGATTCATCCCGGCGAGGTGAAAAGTAAGAGAGTCAATATCATACACCTTCATAAGCACGACAGAGAAATTATTATGTGATCTGCCTGCATTTTAGAACTGACCAATCCGTCTGATTTTTTAGATATATATGTGCAATAATATCATAAATAACATATATAAATTGCAGCTTTGCTGAAACACTAGTTTCGTGCGAAATGAAGAGAGAGAAAGTCAAAATCATACGCCTTTATTTGCACGACTGTGGAACTATTATGTGGTCTGCCCGCATGTCAGAACCGACCTATGTGTCTGTTTTTGTGAATATATTTAAATAACAATAATATGAATAACACATATAATTTCCAGCTTTGCTGAAATAACGCAAGTTTGTATGAAATTTTGAGAGCTTTGAAATTCTATAAAATATAGTGGGAACCGGAGTGAATGTCTGCTATCAAATTTTTATATAAAAAGAATTTTATATTTTAGGATATCAAAACGGCAGACATGCTGCGATCACGTTTTGGAAGTCAATTTTAATGATTTTCGACTTCTGGCCACGCCCAAAGGAACCCTCGATGGGTATAGTAAATCCCCATTTCACCTACGGCAGGTGAAATAGTCTACCTAGCAATAATATGGAGTTTGCTATATTGTAAGTCTGCGGAACACTGGCTCTTAGACTACTAGTTTGTGCCGACGGCCAATTCACAGATACGAGATGCTAGAGATACGTTAAGGTATTACTCACTTTTCTTAAGGTCTTGAGCTCTGATTTTGATGTAGATTCCAGAGCACAGTGTTAGAAATTGATTATCAACACTGCTAAACACTTTTCATCGGTGGTTATTTCTGCTAGACCCTTTAAAGCTCACAAAGAATAACGTGATTTTGCTTATGGTCTGGAGTATTAATTTTTATATATGATACTCAGAGTAAAATTTCAATATTTTTTGTTAACAGCCAGATCAATTGTAGGGCTGAACATCCTCCAGACACAATTAGAATATCACTGTGAATAAAGCGCGAGGTCACTATTTGTAGGCTTGATAGTAAGAGAAATATCTATGGGCATCCAAATCATCCTTGGTCTAGCTGTCTACAAAAAGTATTGAAATTGGTCCCGGAGTATCATATATAAAAATCAGGACTCAAACTATAAGTAAGATTACGTTATTTTTTTGCGAGATTTAGAGCGTTCAGCAGAAATTACTGCCGATGGAAAGTGTCTGGTAGTGTTGATTATCAATTTTCAACAATATTCTCTAAAACATACATAAGAATTAGCACTAAGGCTTCAAGAAAATTGAGTAATGTCTTAATGTACCTATAGCACCTCGTATCTATAGATTGGCCGTCGGCACGAGCTGGCAAATATGCGTATGATCAATGTACCGACTAACACTACTCTAATCCACAAATTTTTTTTCTCAAAAATGAATAAGGTCAGGCGGGTCTGGGATCTTGGACTATAAGCTTTCTTAGAGAGCCATTAGTTTTCAATAATAACTGTTTTCTCTCATAGAAAATTTGACCGGAAATTATAGTTTCTAAAAGTCTCACTGACTTTTATAAAATTGAAGATATATATCAATAGAGGCATAAGAAATGAAATTCTTGTATATTTATTATGATTATAATTTCTCTTTTGATGTGAAAGTAAATAAAATGATGAACATTGTCTCTGTTTAATAAAACTCATGTTTTAAAATATTAATTTTTATCCGTAGCATTCATTCGACAACTTTTCCATTTCCAAAACGTTTTTTATTCATTTATATGAATCAGAAATTATTATACCTCATATTTTGAATGGAGTTGAAAATACACTTCATAATGTGTAATAATTCAGAAATTGGTACAATTTGATATGTTTGAGTGATCTTTAATGTGAAAATATGTAAGAAAATGCATGTTTTCTGCTTATTCTGATGCCTGCAACCTTAAGTCGAACTTTAAAAACTTATCAAAAATACAGAATTGGAGATAAAGTCCCGAGCTTTGAGAATATATTATCTAATTTTTGGTCACGCATTCCGGTTATAAGCAAATATTGATTGGCAAATAGATGATTTTAACTCAAAAATATCCAGCTCTGTCAAAATGACAAAACTGCCAACTTTGAAATCTCTTTTGGATTTGATGTTATCGCAAAAAAAGATGTAGGAGAGCTTGTAATTGTAAATCAAAACTTCCATATTGAATACACCATTTTAATTTTTGCTTCATCAATATAAACTACTCATTTATTATACCATAAGTAGTTGAAGTATTATCGATTATTTTTGTAGTGCTATCAGGAATGTGTATTGTGCTTGGTATTCACAAGCACAATAAACATGAGTGATTGCACCACAAAAATAGTCTAAAATACTTCAACTACAAATGGTATATGGAGGACTATTTCAGGAGTCGAACCATTTTTTCAAATTAGTTTTCTATGAATCTAGTAACAACTCCCGTGCTTTTCATAGGAACGAGTGAACAAACTTCTGTCAAACTGAAAAATTAGGGTTTCTTGCATTTTCTTTGACGAATAATAGAGAGATATATTGCGTCTTGATATGGATCTAGCTCAGAAGGGTTTGGTGATAGATCAGAATATAAAATTGATGAAGATATTCAGAAAAATATTCCATTAAATACGAAACAAGCACAAATTGGAGGTATCCAAGTAAAATACTCACTCTGACCACTAGTATATAGTGTAATACCCGATGGTATTTCTACACGTCCAAATACTCACTGATATGTACCGTTTCTATGGCGATTTAGCATTGTTAACCTTGTTATAAATACTACGAATGGAATAGTCAAAATAATTTAAGGGTCAAGTTTTCTTCCGTCCGCTAGATTTGGACGTATTGTACTATAATCTTGAGCATCTGGTTGATTATTATTATGACTGTCAATTATGTTGAGTGTTAACGGAAAAAGATTTCAATATTCAAACTCTTAATGAAATTCAAGCCTCATCTGAAATAAATACCATTGCTACAAAACTTGACCCTTTAATTATTCTGAGTAGTTTATAATGATCTTAGTGAGCAAAAAAACCATGTTCATATCACCTGTCAATCACTATCAATCAGCATCTCAAAAAAACCCTGGGTACTCATGCTCAGAAAATGTTCAGATTGTTTTCATCAAACGTTATTTTTTTTTCGATATGAAAGTTTTTGATTTTGTTCCCGAGATTATGAACTTAGCACACCCTTTAGAGCAGCAAAGATTTTTTTATTGTTTTCTACACCCAAAAAAGTACCTAGAAACCTAGTTTCAGCGACATCACATTTTATGAGAGATTTTGGTCTGAATTTGTCTCTGACAACTGGGCTATAAGAAGATTTCAAGAATAGAATCAGTTAGTGAGTCTATGGGCCAGTAGCATGAAAATAATTCACAGGCTGTCAGTTAACATAGATCGCGTGAATAATTTACTTGTTTCTAACATTTAAATAACAATTTTAAATTGTATATGAGAATATCGTAGCTACTATTTAGATTTCAAATAAATGAGGTTAGAAACACGTGATCAAATATTTAACAATGTGATTGAGTTAACAATGCTTTATGCAACTGGGCCGATGTGTTTATGTAGGATCTTCCATGATAACAGCCGAATCGTTGGATCCATCAAGTTGAAATTTGGTATAACGGCATAATTTTAACGTAATTCGATTGTTTCAAATTGTGATTGGCATCGGTTCACTAGAAGACCTCCAGGTATCACACTGTATTAGTAGTCTTTCGAATTTATCGTAATTATTTTGTTATTTACATTTTTTCCTATAATATTCCTTCAATTTCAAATATTGTCTGATTTTTAGTGTAAGCTTAAGGAGGTATTGAGAAAACCTTTCCATTTGCTTGGGTACAGATTTATAGAAAACTGAGTATCAAGTCTCAATTAATATCTATACAGATACATTCACATCGCTAAATTTTTCAAAAAAGACTATTCGATCTGACTTAAGTTATTATATAGCTATAGGAAATTCATCTTGCGAATATTGTATCCCTGATTATCCGATTATAGAAATTCTGTCAAATTCCCATTATGAGAAAACTTAATTTATTTGGAAAGTAAAGATGGCGATTGTTTTCAAGAACCATGGTTCGATTTTTTTGATATTGAATAGAGCATTTGTATTAAGAATCACAAGATTAAGCTTTATGAATAGGAAAAACTTCTGGAATGAAGTCAATGGAATTCATTTTTATTTTTCTATTCCTACTAGTTTCGACACCACTTGTGTCATCCTCAGGAACTGAAAAATTTTGTTTCTAATAAATTTCAATGAAATCATTAATTAATAATAAAACATGAAAGGTGCATGTAAATAATATTCCACATTTTCATTAGGCTTTATGTGTAACATATTCTCTATATTACTATATAAGTGAGGGAGCTAGCGACGTAGCGAGATAAAAAATGTGCCAATTTGCTCGTCGATAGAGGTATATCAGAATATTCATTTAAATTATGAAAATCAACCAAAATCGACCACTTGAACATCTCTGGACCTTCTGTTGTCAAAAGAATTGACAACATGTTATATACAATTATTGAATTGAATTTAGAAATTAGAGATTGTCAATTGACATTCGACGATGTCGAATAACAATGAACCACATACATGTACACGAAAGTGTCAAAAGATTTCCAAAATCGACTTATCTATTCGTGTTTTACATTTGTCATGATGACCAAAGATTGCAATATTGCACATGAAAAAGCATTGTGCTTACAACTACTCCGCAGGACAAATCTAATGTGAATGATCGTTAAAGTCACCGCTGCAAGAATCAGAGTGCGGTCATTTGGGGTACCCAAATCCATTTCTCCAAGTTTTTGTTGAAAGTATTGTACTTTTTCGATTGTGTGCGTTGCTCCTAATAGAATTTCATACTTCGCAATAATAAAATTCGATTCGGGAGAGTTTTTTAGTTGATTATTGATTTTGCTTTTTAGAATGAATGGAACAACTTTAAATTTAAGAGACTCACTGACTATGCGTGCAATCGACTTATAAATGGTTCTTGAACTTATAATTACGATGCATCCAATTAAAAATGAAGGGCTCATTTCTAACTACGAATTATCCTTGCTGCTGTCGCTCGAGCCAGAATCGTACTCAGATATGTGCGCAGCGGATCATATTATTGCAAAACTCGTGTTTCTCCGCACCATGCACTGCACACATAAAGTTGAGTTCCGAGGAGTTTTCGACTATACTAAGGAGTGGTTTTTTGCAAGATAAATACTTTATTTTTCCTATCACCGAGTTTCAAAACGAGCGTTTCAGGATTTTGAAAAACAAAAGAATGTTCCGACTTCTTGAACGACTTGTATCATGTACAAAAAGTAACTTTCAACTGAATCATTAGTAAATGGTTATGAGGTTTTCCTTGCCAATAATTTTAGATATGTGCGCTTTTGGTATCGTCTTTGGGCTTTCGGTGTAAAACTATGAGAAAAGTATTCTCTACATTCCCTAGATCGTGAGATTTTGATGATCCTGGCAATAGTTGAGACTTTGAAGAATCAGCAGCCGATGGTGGCTTCGTGTATGTCTTTGGGAAAGCTATGAATTCACTTGGGCACTTTGATTCTGTTTGTATTTTCTTTTTAAAAGAAGGATTATTTCTTCAGCTGCACTTTTACAGAAAAACTCATCTCAGTCCCACCATTTTTCACATTCCACATTACAAGATACGTTCCTAGTAGTGAGCGTAAAACTAGTCAAAGCAGAGAACAGTTCCTACAAAAAATTATTCTACGTCGTTTCCTAAAATTCCTGTCCTTTTGTATCACATAAAACAAAGTGCAAGCGAATTCTCGCAGTCTTGCATGCAGCGGTGACTTTGACGATCATTTACTAGATTAGTCCCGCGGATCACTTGTAAGCACGATATTTTTACATGTGCAATACGGCCTCCTTTGACCATGACAAATTTCAAGCTCGAGCAGATAGATCAATTTTTGGAAGATTTTTTATATTTTTGAGCGTTTGTAAGCGGTCTATTAACACGCTAAACAACTGTAAGTGTGCTTCAAGTAATCGATTTTGGTGATTATCAAGATTTAAAGCCATTTTTCGATTGTTTATAAGATGTTGACGCTCCCGTTGTTGTTTCGCTATCTAGTTGTAAATATAGTCGATTTTCGTGATATCCGTAACCTTGTTGAAGATTCCACAGTAGTTCCATCAACGAATAAATAAGTCTTCAGAAAAATGTCGCTAGCTTCCACATTATATTAGTTCAGTTCGAGGCAGTTGTAAAAATCATGGGATTATGATGATTCCGCACAATTATCAGTTCTATTGAAATAGTAAGTAATTTAATCGTCATAGCTGATATCTGCAGGAGTACAAACTGCGCATAATACAAAACTTCTTTAATTGTTATAGAAACAATCAGCGTTTTAGTCGGCTCTAGGGCACTTTCTCATACAATGTAAGCACTAATTGTGATTATAGAACTTTATTAACGACACACAAGTATTCACAATCAAATAACAGCATCAATTTTGATTATCAATACTGAAAACAGTCAAACTGTACAGTTTATGCTAGAGGTGCGCTCCTGGGTCGGCATGAGGGAAGATTAGTAGGAGGCGAGACTTATAATAGCCCACCATTTGAAGTAAGTATTCAGTTAACCCTAGGAGGTGCAATGAGATCTGGCCAGACCTATTTGAAATTCAATGCTCAATTACTCTCTACTTAACAATAATTGAGAACTGAAACTCATTGACTTTTATAAACTCGACTTGTTGAATCCGATGAAACCATCTTCAAAGCGATTTCGACATATTCAAAGCAAAAAAAATCGATTTTATTGTGATTTATCTTAAATTGACCTATGAGGTCTGACCAGACCTAGACGAATTCTGACATTTTCAAACAAGATAGACTTGTATCTGGTGTTGTAATAGGCAAGGGCAGATACTTATAATTAAAGAGGAAATTTTTTTATCCTTTAGTAGTGTTTGGTTAATAAATATTCATGAGAGAAACATAGAATCATCATTCTTCATATTTTTTAGTGGATGTTCTATATTTTCTTTGATTTTCATTCATGTCATTACTAAATGTGTCATTGTGATGTGTGTCGTAATGTAACACTATATAGATGGAGCAAATAAAGAAAATATAATTTTGAATCATACAGCACGCCTCCAAGATTCATCTGCAGCTATTCAAAATGAATATGAACAGAGTATGACAGGTTTTTCATATATGGAGGAAAAAGAAGACAAACATCAATTCGAAGGTTTTTTTAATCGATAGGTCAAAATTGGCATTAGTATAAATATGGTGTATACCCTGTGCCAAGTCGAATAATCAAGCTAATTATCAATTTTTTCTCCTCCTCACACCCACACACATACACACCCACTGCCACCCGCACAGTCCATTCAATCATTAATAGATTATTCAACGCTAAAATACACTTGTCAAGCCTTATGAAAACTCTTACAAGTCACACAACAATAAAACTCGGTGAAGGTCTGGCCAGACCTCATAGGTTCACTTAGCACCAAACAAGTCACTGCCTCTCCTAGGGTTAAGGAAGAGCACTAAAAACATAGGTATTATCATCCGCCATTCTGTGTCCTGTCAATAAAAGAAAGCATATATAAACCAATGTGAACATTACAGGAAATGCGTTGTTTGACGAGGATAAAATGTTATAATAACTTGAAAAACTAAAGAAAAAAGTATCAGAGTCACTAATTAATGTGCCGAATGATTTACCATCATTATTAGCAGCAATTGTGGCTGTGCGATTCACAGACAAATTATAAGTATTTCATATAAAAGTACGTATATTCAGTCAAAATTTCCATTCAAAGTTATGATCAGATTAAAATTTTGATTGAAGCTATCTCAGTTCATTTTAATATATATTTTTATCTGAATTTTTAGACACGATCATAGAATCTAACCTCAATTTCAAGCAATAATTGATCAATATATTCATGTATTATATATATATGTACCTATTATAAAAAATATATATTTTATATTTACATATATACATATATAAATGAATTATAAGTATAAATAATATATAATCAATTATTTCTTTGATAAGTAAAATATTACGAACTTACAATTTTTGATCAAGATATATATATATAGTGGCTTGGACACCCCAGATGGGGTTGCGCCGCTTCTACTGAAGCTCTCTAGATCCTTTATTTGAGGGGGATCAGTCCTCATCGCCTTGTTCTAAATATTCTGACATATTTCTCTCCATGTCTTCCTATTTTCTGTTTTCTCCTTCCATTTCTTTATTCCTGCTTTACTCAGATCTGCTTCTACTTCTTGTAGCCATTTCGACCTGGGTCTGCCTCTTCTTCTGTTTCCGCCTGGTTCCCAATGTAAAATTGCCCTTACGGTGTCTTCTTCCCTTTTTCTCCATATGTGTCCTAACCATTTCGTCCTCTGTTGTTTTATTTTCCTTACTATATCTTCTCCTTGCAGCTCTTGTTCTATTTCATGGTTCATTAATATTCTATACTCGTTTTCTGTCGTTTTCACTAATCCTGTAATAGTTCTTACTATTTTTCTTTCTACTATTCGTAAATCTTCTTCATCTTTTTTGGTCATTGTCATTGTTTCTGCCGCGTACATTATTATTGGTCTGATTATTGTTCTATAAACTTTTAATTTTGTTTTCTTTGTTAGGTTTTTATCCTTGAGAAATTTTTTATTTGCGTAAAAGGCTCTGTTCGCTGTCAATATCTTCTCTTGGATTTCTGTTTTCCTGTCTCCATTATTTGATAGCATAATCCCTAGGTATTTGAATTTATTAACCTCCTCAAACTGTAGGCTACCTATTTTTATATTTCTACTTCCTGATTTTTTTCCTATCCTCATTATTTTAGTTTTGTTCTCATTGATTTTTAGACCCATTTTGTTTCCTTCTGTTACTATTTCTTCGACCATTTCTTTCAATATTTTCCTATTTTTTGTTGCCAATACTATATCGTCTGCGTATGCTATTATTTGTCCGCCTTTAGTTCTGAGTGTTCCTTTGTTCAAATTCCTCATCACATATTCTAACGCTATGTTGAACAGAGTTGCTGATAGTGTATCTCCTTGTCTTACTCCTTTGTTTATTTCGAATTCCTGAGTTTCTCCTTTTTGTGTTTTAATTGTGGTTGTTGTTCCACTTAATGTCATCAAGATCAATCGTCTTAGTTTAGCTGTTATCCCAAATTCTTCTAGGGCTTTCATAAGTTTTTCTCTTTTGATCGAGTCAAACGCTTGTTTGAAATCAATGAATAATAAGTCTATGCTCATTTTATATTCATGTGCTTTTTCTATTATCTGTTTAACTGTATGTATAGCGTCTGTTGTTGATCTGCCTTGCGTGAATCCGCACTGATGCTGTCCTATTATGTTTTCTGTTTCTTTCTGAACTCTCTTTTGTATTAGTGTTGACATTATTTTATATGTCGTGTTCAGTAGCGTTATACCTCTATAATTTTCGCATGTTTGTTGGTCTCCTTTTTTGTGAATTGTGATTATTTGTCCTCTTTCCCAATCCTTAGGCATTTTTTCTGTTCTCCACACCTTCATTATAAGTTTATATATATATTCGTGTAGTTCATCTCCTCCATATTTTATTAGTTCTGTGTTTATTCCATCTTTGCCTGGAGTCTTCCCATTTCGCCTGCTTCTTATTATTTCTCTGACTTCTTCTTTTGTTGGTTCTTCTGATACTCCTTCGTCCGCAATTTCATCTTGTATTGTAATATCCACGTTTTGTTGCGGGTCTGTTAGCAGGGTTTTGAAGTATTCTACCCATGTTTCCTTATATTGTTCATCGTTTTCTGTTTTGTTGCCCTTTGCGTCTTTTATACAGTAGACTTTTGGTTTGTATGCTCTTTTTTGTTCATTTATTTTTTTATAGAATTGTTTTGAATTCCTATTCACACTTTCTTTTTCAATATCTGTTATTTTATCGTCTATCCAATCTCTCTTGTTTTTTCTTAGAATTTTACAACATTTCTTCCTTATTTTTTTATAATCTTCTCTGTCTTCTATCCTATTTGTATTCATCCACTTCAGTCTTGCATTTTTCTTTTTTAATACTATTTCATGGCACTCTTTGTTGAACCATGTTTTTTTATTTTCTTGTTTTTCTTCTCCTATCCATTTTTTTGCAGCTTGGTTTATACAGTTTTGTATCTTATGCCACTTATTCTCTACATTGTCTTCTTCTTCATATTTTTCTTTGATGTGCTTCTCTATTTCTTCTTCGCACTTCTTCCTTGTGTCTTCATTGCTAAGTTTTTCTATGTCCCATTTAGTTTTCTTGCTTCTATCCTTCTAATTTCTTCTTACTTTCTGTTTAAGACTTGCTATTACCATAAAGTGGTCTGAATCCGCGCATGCTCCTCTGTATGATCTTACATCTGTTATATCTGATTGTTTTCTTCCTGTGATTAGTACGTGGTCTATTTGTGTCTGGGTTACTTGGTCTGGCGATACCCAAGTTATTTTATGTATTTCTGGATGTTTATGTTTGGTACTACTTATAATCATATTGTTTCTTGCCGCTATACCACATAGTCTTTGACCGTTGTCATTTGTGTTTTCATGTATTGTATATTTTCCTGCTACCTGCTTTATATGATCTTCTTTTCCTATTTGAGCGTTGAAATCTCCTAATAGCAATAGGGTGTCTTCTTTTGGTACTTTTTCTAATTCCTCTTCTAATTTTTCATAAAATTTTTCTTTTATTTCTGTCTTTGCGTTTTCTGTTGGTGCGTATACGTTTATTATTGACAACTTGAAAGGAGTTGTTTCTATTCTCACATAGGCTAATCTTTCATTTATTGCTTCAAACTCTATCACTTTCTCTTTTAATTTACCCGTTATTAAAAAAGCCACGCCGTATTGCCCTTGTTTTTCATCTCCTGAATATTGTAGTATAAAGTCTTTCTTCTCTATTACTCCTTTTCCTTTCCATCGAGTCTCTTGTATTGCCGCTATGTCAATGTTATATCTTGATATTTCTGATACTATTTCTTGCATCCTCCCTGGTTGTAGCATCGTACGGACATTCCATGTACTGATTTTTATTTCATTGCGCCTGTTCCTCTTTTTTGATTCTTTTTTGTTTTTATTTTTCACTTTTATGTTTCTGTTCAATAAATCCTCATATCCATTTTCTTGCTCGGTCGTCGTACCTCTTCTTTCCTTTCCTTTCTTGCGGCTTAGTTTTTTGGGATTAATTTCTCTCTTTGTTTGTCCCACAGCCACATGCTGTTATCTATCATCAGTTTATTAGTGTAAATTTTCACCTGTTTTCCATCCTCTCTTTCCTGTTTAGCTCTTTTTATTATCTCTCCTTGTATTTTTCTTTCATTGACCGTTAGGAATTTGTCTATATATATTTTTTGTCCTTTCAATTTATTTTTCGCGTTAAATATCTCCTGTGTATCTTCTTCGTTGTTTACTTTTATCACTACTTTCTGTCTTTCCGTTATCTGTTTAACCTTGTACGCCTCCACGATTTTTATATGGATCTTTAGTTCATCTTTAATGAATTTTCCAATTTCTTCTTTTAAATTTTCTTTTATTTCTAGTCCTGTTATCATAAATTTATTTTTGTTTGCTTCTTTTTCTCTTTGTTCTTCTCTATTCTCAAGTCTTTTTATTTTTTCGCCCATTTCCTTATTTTCTTTCACCCATATTTTCTCTTTCTCCTTTATTTGATCTATTTATTTATTTATACCCTCAATATTACTTATAATTTTCTTATACGACTCTTCCATATCTTTTCTGATTGCTATGTTCCCGTTTCGTACTTCTTCCCTTCCTTTCGTTACTTCTCCCTTTATTTCCTCATAATTATTTGTAAGCTTTTTCAGATCTTCCGAAATCCTCTTCAACATTTCCTCCATTTTTGTCGTTTTCTTCTGTTCTTCTGTTGTACTTCTTTTAACAGTAAATCTTTCTTCTATCGCGCTCCTTTTAGATTCTCTTAGTTTTTCTTCTTCCTCTTCTTCTCTCTTTCTAATGCAACTGGTACTATTGCTTCTTTCTCTACCATTCATTTGATTGCTTCCGCTCTAACTCTATAATAAATACTGCCTATGCTTTTATTATTTAATTGCGATTCTAAGTTTTACGCTTAAAAGAAAAAACTATTTATTTTTATTTTTGCTATTGTTTGCAACACTGGATTCGCCCGGCTCGCCGCTCCGCTACACGTGCGTTTGTGTCTGTATCGCGCGCGATTCTCGACCTTACTGAAATTAACCTTCCCGGCTGCGATTTATTTTTTAACGTTTATTTCGCTTCTAACCGGAAGACCTAGTGACACTATCTGTAGTCTTTTGTCTTAGCTTCACTCACAATCCACTTTAACTATTAATTTCCACTGAATTACACAGTAATTACACTTTTTCTCACACTTTTTCTCACTACACCACCGTACACGCCAACTTCACAACTTCAACAAATGATCAGATTAAAATTTTGATTGAAGCTATCTCAGTTCATTTTAATATATATTTTTATCTGAATTTTTAGACACGATCATAGAATCTAACCTCAATTTCAAGCAATAATTGATCAATATATTCATGTATTATATATATATATATGTACCTATTATACAAAATATATATTTTATATTTACATATATACATATATAAATGAATTATAAGTATAAATAATATATAATCAATTATTTCTTTGATAAGTAAAATATTACGAACTTACAATTTTTGATCAAGATATGCGATATAAAAAATTGCAAATAGTAGACTACCATGTTTTTTATCCCTTGGATGAATCTTCCAATAAATATGCATAAAAGTTTCACTAGGTAAGTTAAAGATTACAAAGTTTAAAGTTAAATAATAGAGTTTTACATATTTAGAGATCTCGAAATGCAATAGATTTGTCAAATTGTTTTCAAAAATTGTATAACAGAATATAAATTAGAATTTCATAATGATATTCTAGGTATTTAATATAACTCTAATTATATATGATTGAAAACCGAATAAATTGAAGCATGTAATTTGATTACAAATAATACACCATTCCAAAAATGAGTAGTGTGATAGATTCCGATATTATTTTATCACGTTTTTTACCTAAAGATTAAACTATTTCGACTCAATCATCGCGTTTAAAGCACTGTTCACATATGCTAAAGCGCTTTCTAAGGACACAGAATGGCGGATGATAATACTCATGTATTTAGAGCCTTAGTTAAGGTAAACCCCTGCCCCACAAGATGGTTGAATCAGGAAATTGTTTAAATTTGGAATACGTATTGTTTAACATTTGAAAAACACTTGTATGAAATTTGAACAAGTTCCACAATCCTGAACCCGATATATATATATATATATATATATATATATATATATATATATATATATATATATATATATATATATATATATATATATATATATATATATATATATATATATATATATACATATATATATATATATATATATATATATATATATATATATATATATATATATATATATATATATATATATATATATATATATATATATATATATATATATATATATATATATATATATACAGGGTGTAACAGAAATAAGTACATTAATTTTAACCTGCAATAGATCTCTTCAAGACTAACAATTTTTCTTCATAACTTTTTTCTGTAAGTCTTCTGGATATCGAGTGAAAATTCATCAAAGTTTGGTCAAAACTTTCATAGTGCGCCTATGGTTAGAACTGGATGTTTCTCATTTGTTGCAAGAATGACAGCTGTCGATTTAAATTATTATTTTGAAACTTTAAACCATCATAGCCTTATCAATCATTCATTTGAAACTGAAAGAATAACGGTTTTTCAATAATACACTGATATACGCGCACCTCGATTATTCTTTTATTGTATATGTTGCAAGAAAGATCAAATTTATCTCTGAAACCAACAATTTGGTACATTGGTCGTATTTATATGTTATTGTTGAGAAATTTTATTTCTATTTAGGAATTTCACGTATATTTTCAAATAGTTAGTACATTTCTTGAACATTAGATTGTCAGCAGAAGTTCATTGCATTTGGATCAGCTGATTTGAATAGTCTGAATATAGCCTGTAACATAGTTAGAATATGGGTCAGATTGTGCTGCCATCTACGATCAACTTAAAAAGTAGTTGCTCCTCTCAGCTTACTTCATTACTGTTGGCTCTCAAACATAAAGAGAAAATCATTCAACGATTTATTTAAAGTGAACGGTGAAATATGAAATAGAATGCAATTCAAAAATAATTAATTCAATGAATAATTCAACTGGAAATATTACCGCAAAAATTGTAAGAGCTTATTCTTGAAAAACAGAAAACCTAACCTACAAATGTTTCACACTGAGTTTGGTAATTGATTTTAAATATTTTTTAAAATATGAGATACAATATTCTATTTGTTCAACAGATCAATTCACGAGGCATACTTCATTGAAACGACCTGACTGTGAAGTATGTAATAATATGAAAAAAAACTAATTCACAGCAGCTTCATTTATAAATTAATGTATTTTATTCATTTCATCTGGTGTTTTACGTTCCAGGTAAACGATAAGTTCTCAATATCTCATAGTATTCTCATCATTATGTATAAGTGCACAATATTTTGACATTAAATACATGAGCATAACCACAATAATTCAATTTTTAGTGAAAAATGACATTTCTGAAATCGTTCCAAATTAATTCAGTTAACAAATCTTACACTGCCTGCGAAATCGCAGATAGAAGAGCTTGACATTTTCACAGGTTTTAACTTTTGTGACAATAATAATTAGACGATTTTTTCCAAAATTTATTTGAAGGAATTGATCTGGAATTGATAGCTTACATATATCGAGATCAATTGTTACGTTGTAACCAGGGTTGTAACTGCTACTGGATCCGATAATTATGCACCTGAACGACTCGTTAAATTATAGGGGTCAAAAAATGCTAAAAAAAGATGAGAATTTGAGAAAAAGTTATTAAGAAAAATTGTTATGCTTGACGGGTTCTATCACTGGTTAAAATTAATGTACTTATTTCTGTTACACCCTGTATATATGATTGAAGTTGCCTCAATTAACACGTAGCGCAAACAGCACATTATCAATTCTACTGTTAGAGCTAAAATTAAGAAGTTTAAGGAAAACAAGGGGGAGCTAAAGCAGGATATCACGGATATTGTAAAGGAATCAAGTTGATTGACCATCTAGTTTAACAGATATAATCTCGAGAAGTACTGAGATTCAGCTGCATACGATATATTTTGCAAGCGAAAGAGCGAATGATGCCAAGACTGGCCACGATCGTCGTTCTAATACGCACACATAAAAATGCGTCGTCTGTAGAGGCAACTTTTTCTGTGTAGGCAAAGCCCGGATAGTTCCATCAAAAAGTTTACTTGCAATGTCAGTTCAACAGTACTTTTAGAATAAATTTTACGTATATCTTTCTGGCATCGAGTACGTATATATAGGATTTACAAAGTTATTAATTTTAATTTGAACGAATTATCAACCATTTTAAAATGCAGACGGTATGTAACTTTTGGTTGGGGCTGCCGCAGAAGAACTACCTTAAACGAAGCTCTTGTACTGTTATCTACGTTACCTACTCTTGTCTGCGTGCGGAAATATTCAGAAGCCTTAAAAATATAGTACGGATCTCTGATTTTCATGTTTCGCGTATAACGCGGATCCCTTAACTTCGGAAGCAGACGAAACAAATAGAATTTCTCCAATTTAGGCACCATAGTTTCTCGAAGCTCATTATTTATTTTGATATACTCCAATTGATCCTTTTACCATCCACGAATTTAGCAATAATTGAGTTAAACTGTAACACAATATTACTATTATTATAGCAATCTTCTAGAGTCCAGTGCTCGCTGCTTAACAATTTTTTTCCAATAAGGCCTAGTTGTATAATCCAGGCTTATACAGCTTGGTTAAATCAAGTTTATTTTCTATGGTAACAATCATTTCAGCAATTGTAACCATAGTAAATATGCTCGGTTTGAGTAAACTGTGGATAAGCGCAGATTGTACAACTGGGCCTTAGTGTAGACGCTGGATATTCGATCCGCGGAATATTATAGAAAATTTCCTATTTTTTTTTTGCAGGAGTATTGCGAAAAATCTTTATGTTCGCCAAATACGTGACAAAGTTAATTGATTATGTCATTTTTCAAATTTTAGACTGCTTTCTGGTTATTGGTCTCATTTTCAGCGCATTTCCAGAAAAAAAAAACCCCATTATATGCACTTTGGCGATCTGGCTTGCTGGCTGGCGTGACGCTGAGTTCTCAGCAACTATAGCACTTACAGACTTGAAACTGGTACTAAATGAAAGCTGCTGTTTTGTTGGTTTGCACAGACTGCCTGGTTTTTCATTCATACACCCAGTCTTGGGTGAAAAATTGAATAAAAACTTAAAAGGTAATTATTGCTGAACGATGTATACTTAAAATCTGAAAATTGATGCACAGAATGAGCTACGTATCAGTAATTAAATTTCATACCCTAAATTTGAGTTAGTATACCTATTTTAGGAAAGAAACTATTTATCTCAATATCTCGCAGGTTACACAAGATATTGACATGTGATTTTCGGTGTTAGTATCAGAATGAATCGAACTTCTATTTTCATGAACAATTTAGGCCAGTACACGACCACCCATTACTTACTTTGTCAAATCCATAGTTTTGGCAGAAATTTCACTAAATTTTTTGGGGTTTCTTCCATATAACTTTGATAGGGATCTAATTACTTTTTTAAGGTATAGCACATGACCTCCTGTCAGTCAATTATTGAGCAATAAGGGTCTTTTTAAGTTTGTACGTGCACATATTATGTATAGAATGATCACAACTTGAAACTGATACTGAATAAAAGTTGCTGTCTTGCAGGTTTGCCCAAACTGCTTGATTTTAAGCTCAGTGGTTATAGCCGGGAGATAGTAATTCGTATAATCTGCAAAAAATACGCTTCAATCATCAAGATGATTCTTCAATTTTTTCTATAATTCACTGCACCAATAACTGCACTTCGAAATCTTGAAGTTCCACCTTCAATTTTTGTTTTTAATTTTTTTTTGCAATCTTATTTCTTGTTCTATTTGATCCATCTCATTGCAGTAATTGCGTCATGAATGATCTGTACATTCATTTCTCGGCCAGTTTTATCGCTATTTCAGAAATTTAGAGTGTCGCATCAATCGATTGCATATTTCAAAGTGACAGCTGTCATGGTCAAAGTGACAACTGTCATTGTCAAAGTGAAAAAAAGAGTATTTTCCCAGATTTTCAAGTTTTTCAATTCATTGAAACATACTGTTTTGACATTTGATCGCCGAAATTGTAATTCAAAGATAGTAACGTGGACTCCACTAATTATTCATTTTTGATATACCCGAGAGCTTTGAATTGATACAAAGCTATGCAACATTTGAAAAATTTGTTAAAGAAACAATTGACAAACCTTTGAATATCCTCTTCTGCTAGAATTATCTCCGAAAAAGCTTTAATTTGATACCAAACACAATAGAGCCCAATTACATATTCCAAAAAAATAATTGACGAACACTTGCATTTGATGTCCAAATATAAATGATGATAATACTAATTTAAAATTATGTTTCTTATCATTTCTTTGCTCCTGATAAATATAACGAGTTTTATAGTAATTCAAATTTTAATAATAACAGATGAACCACTGATAATTTTGAGAAATATTTTAGGTGAATGTTGTGCCAAATTATTCCAGGATCAATTTAAGTTATTCCATATTTCATGAAAAGTACTACCGTTTATAAAATAAACGCAAATAACTAAAAAGCTTTATCAATAAAGTTTTGATACCACTGATTTAAAAAAGCTCATTCACTCACATGAACCTGAACAATTGATGAAAAACTTTAATATAGAATTTCAGTATAAAATTTGTAAGCTAGGAAAAAAATTTTTTAGGTATTGCAGTCCACTTAATTTTATTCATATTACTATTCAATTTCGGACGTTTCGGATGTGCACCCATCCATCTTCAGCATTCTACAATGATTTTAATGATACATGAAACAATATTAAATGTTGTATACAACAATGTTATAGGATTGTAATACTTTATAAGGTAAATATTGTGGCACATGTTTCATCATCTTTTCATCATCATCCCATTTAATATTGTTTCATGTATCATTAAAATCATTGTAGAATGCTGAAGATGGATGAGTGCACATTCGAAACGTCCGAAATTGAATAGTTACATGAATAAAATTAAGTGGACTGCAATACCTAAAAAATTTTTTTCCTAATCCATATTTGGCTCCTTCAACCTGCATCAAAAAATTTGTAAGCGTTTCCAAGTTATAGTGCTTCCAGACAGACCAACCTGTTTTTAAATTATGTTTTTTGGGCTCAGTAGGGTCTAAAACGTGAAGATTCATCCAAATCTCGAACTTTGCAAAAATCAAGATTACAATACTGCCCCTATTATACAGGTCGGGAAAGTAAAAACTGACAATAATCCATGCCTCTTCTCACGAATCATTTCAATATCCTTTGAGGTACAATTAATTTGGGCAGAATGATTAGATATAGCTTGAAGTTTTTTATGAATGGAGAAACTGTATATCTTTGATGCGACGACCAGTTATTTTTGTCAATAGATGTAAAAAAATTAAAATAGTGTGAATATTCAAAAATTTTAATATCACTTGATTAAAACAAATAGAACTTGAACTTTTATAATGACTCTATGTTCGCCTTTTCATAAAAATAAGAGTAGAATATGAAATCAGGAATAGAGTCACCTACCTATTCAATAATAGGCTCATTGTTTTTTATAAATCTGAAATGCTCCGCAAAATCAAACTCACGTCTTACACTACCAATTCAGTATAACTCCAGAAAATTTTCAATCATACCATTTTTCTGTTTGCCTGGGAAGGAATTTTCTCCCCAATAACTGACTCACAATTTCATAGAGACAGTTACAACTGCAAACTATTCCGGTCTACTGTATTACAGTGATGTCACAAAGATTGGCGCTAGAGAGCAGTATAATACAGCCATGAAAAATAAACTTTCAGACCTGATTCATTATACAAATATTTACTTTATTATTTGATGAATATGATTGAATTTTTGCAATTGTTGTTTATAAAGGATCAATGAATGTTTCTTTTGTTTTAAATTTTGCATATTCTACATCATATCCTTCAAAATGAGATTCAAAAACTTTCAATTTTGTGACAATTTGTTACCATTTTCTGAGAAAGATAGATGAATAATTGGGAGAATTGTACGATACAAGCACAGCCTGATCTTTTATCTCATCATGTTTCTCAATTTCATAACAGAAATATATTCAATTGACTTGTAGTTGTATAGGCGCAAAGCGCTTTTTGAGCGTGAATTTCAGCTGTACAGAATGCTCTTAATGAAACCAAATTAAATCGCGCTTGATCTAAAGTTCAATGACTATTAACTTCAAAAACTTAGCCAATGTACTGAGTTGCAGAAGTGGTGATGAGAAGAAAATATTCGGCAAGAATCGCCTCTTATCTCAAAGAAATTGACTAATTGCAATCGGCGTAGCTGAATTCAAATATTTTGTGAATTGTAGCCTTACTAAAGGCTTATGCTTCACGAAAGTAATAGGATTCATTAGAATTTCTTACAGCGTTCATCTAAAACTCAACCTCTCTAAATACTATAATTTCGAGCGGATTTTTAGATTGCCTATCATAAACTCATTCAAAATATTCGTGAAGTAAAAATCAGACTGTACTAGATTCTATTAATCTAGAAGTATACGGATTACACTATACTTGGATTGCTATTTGTCCCGATACATTAAGAGTTGTCATCGTTATAACGGAGACACGAAGGCCAATATAGTATATGAACTTGAGAAAATCAGGTGCTGAATACAAATTGATTTTTAGTTAAGAATAATTCCGTATGCCATTTATCATCATCATTTTTGACGAATCAGAAGCTGCTAGATTAGTTACCATGGTTACTTCCAACTCAGGTATCCATTTCTGGCTTTGCGATTGACATTTCATAATCTTGAGCTTTTTTTTTTTTTCTAAATACCGGTGAACTTCCGAAATCTTGTTGAAGAAAGTAAAGTCTACTATATGTTTGTAATAGCGTCTTCCAAAATTGCGAATCGTAACTTTTCACTCGTTTGGAACAAGGGCCATTCAAATACATGTTGTAGCATGTACTATTATATTCCATTTCAAATATTCCTTTGAACAGAATGCAGTCCATGACAGTGCTGAGTATTACAGTTGATAGGATATAAGCTCAAACATCATATGAAAGATTTCCTTTCTTGAGGCATATGACCTATTATTGTGCTTATTTATGCCCAACACAAAGGGCAGTTTCATATTTAACCATGTAATTCCAGTCAACAAAGTGGGAAGATGAAGCTATATATAATTTAGCTCCACTGTATTCCACTTATTTCTCAACAGTAAACAGTAAACTCCTACTTGAAGTGGAGAACATGAGTTGCCGTCGAAAGCTGCTTTATAATCGCTGACAAACGGTTGTATCGCATACATATATATTTATTTGCTATTCGATTTGTCTCTATATTCAAAGCATATTTCCTGAAAATTATGTAATCGAGCTTATTCCTTCGTTTATCAATGAGCTATATTATCTTATTATTCTACGGTCATACGCTGGTATTTTAAGCAAACGATGCATAAAGTGAACGTTTTTCGCGTTCCAGTTTCAACACCATTCAAATGCGTAGCAGTTGCAACTCTGTAAATTCATATTTGTAGCACCTCCTACTAATCCAATTATCAGGATACATGTCAAGTCCATATGTCAGCTTTCGCTCTGTGCTCCTTTGCTGTGTGCTCAATATTTGTCAAAAAAGTATTGTGAAAAATTCGATTATAAACCAGCAATATGACATTCAGCCAACAAATTCATACCTGGCCTCATGTCATTATACTCCAACTTCATACTCTTATTGCATGCATTACTATTTTCATGAAATTGTCTCTACGACCCAATGTCTCAAACACCGAATAACTTTATTCCCTAAAAAATAATCACTTTGTACCATTGCTGACTATTCTCACGATGATTACTATGGTAACAATTTTGTGGCAGAAGTTGTTGCTATTTATACTATTCATCTAATAAAGTCATTCGGAAGTGGAAAGATCAGGCTTTAATGTGAAAAAAATGTTTATTAAATTTGTACATTGCTGTAGATTTACAGAAAATTTGTATGTGATTGTTTTTTCGTTTCGTTGTAGTCTAACCGGCTCTGAAGATGATTCTTCAAAGAATCGAAACCGGTCAGCGATTTAAGCTAAAACAGAACAGTGTAGACAAGACTTTTTCAATTATTTGTTGAAAAACTTACCATCCTTCCTTCATTTCTACACTTGGGCGTTTCTTCTCTTTCAATTATAAAATGTTTATTGTTTATCTATAAGTACTAAGGATCGCCTATTAATCGAAATTCAACTGTAATCCAGTATATTGCCAAGTTTGAACGTTATTGAATTTAACGTCCCATCCTCGGAGGCTTCAGGTAAAATCAACTTGGTATTCGACGCACTATCCGAAAACTAGATTTCGGAGGAGGGAAACGATCAATCAACTTTGACTTCAGGTATACTCCCAATATACTCCAGTGTGAAATAATATCGCATTTAACGGTAAATTGAGATGAGACATTCTGTATATAATTTTGGCTTCCTGCACTCCTTGTATATATATACAGACTTCAAATATGTCAAATCTTACCTCCCTTCGTGCGCGCGGTACAAAGTTTTCTCCTTAGGTAGAATTAAAATGGGACACCTTTATATAATTTCAGCTTTCTGCATTCCTTCTGTATATTAACTTCAAGTATGCCAATCTAACATTCCTTCATGCGCGCAATATGCTTAAAAAGAAGTACAAAATTTTCTCTTCATGTATTAATTTCGCGCAGTGGTCGGAATTCGATTTTGTCTTATTATAATGCTAAGTTTAAACGTTATTAAATTTAACCTTCCATTCCCGAAGGTTTAAGTTAAAAATAACTTGGTATTTACCGGTCTTTATCTGAGTCTGGGATAAAAATAATGGTTCTTATCCAATATTTCGAAATGACTTATCCCATTCCCTTGGAAAGGAAAAGGAATCATCAAACTTTCACGTCAGACATTTTTCCATTCGGTGAGGAGAATAATATCGTATTCAGCGGTAAATTGAGATAGGACACCTGTATATAGTTTCAACTTTCTGCACTCTTTCTCTATATGAAGTTTAAGTATGCCAAATCTCATATCCTGTAGTGCGCGCTGTATGAAACTTCCTCTTCACGTGAAACTGAAATATAACACTGGATGTCATCTCATTATATACAAATATACCAGTGAATTTGGTGATCGCAGGGATAGAGAGAAATTGGGCAGCTATAGCACAAAGAACTAATATACCACTGCAAGAATTTTTAGAACTAATTCAATTCTGTATCAAAGAAAATTTCTTTCAATTTGAAGATAAATACTACATTCAGTTCTTTTGTCTTGCCATGGGCTCCTCGTTATCTCCAGTATTAGCTAATATCGTTATGAATTGCTTACTAGAAGAGGTAATACAAAAATTATCGTTTAAGCTTTCCTTCATTAGGAAATATGAGGATGATCTGATATTGGCTGTACCTGAAAAACAAATACAAAATTGTTACAAAAACTTCGTCTGACATCTTTTTTTGTACAATTGTTTTCCCATTGCATACCTATGTCGCCATGTATGTAAGAGATTTGCACTAATTTTGTAAAATAGTACGTAATAATGACACTTGCTTGGAGAGCGCTAACTTAGGGAGCATGTGCGTCTTTTTCTTGCTCTTTCGTGTCCGAGCCGTTGTTGCAGACGGGTTGTTTTTGAGCAGTCTTGTGATTTTTCTTGTTGTTCTAAGTTTTGTGATTATTTTATTTAATTAAAATCAGTGTTATGATTTTTTAAGTATTTTGTTTATTATTTTTGTTCAAGTTATTCCAAATTTAGTATTATTTTTGCTAGTGATTTCGTTTAAGGCGACCCGCGTGGTTAACTTTTTTTTTTTCCAAATTTATCTCTCTCATCCTTAATTCTTTGTTAGTTTTTTGTGCTCAAAATCATTTTACAACCTTCAAACTTTTATATTAAATTCATATTTTTGTTCTGAACGTATTTTTTTTCTAAATTTTATGTATACACTCGAAGTAATAAAACCTACGAGATTTGTGGCTATCTTCGTTTCTCCCTTTACCTTTCTCACCTAAGTATGTTTGATGTATAAATGATTAGTGAAAGTGGTTGATAATACATAATTTAACTATATTTTGGATCCAACGCGTTGCGGATTTGTCATTCAACCACTCGTAGTTTAGTTTCTCACGTTGTTTGTGCAGTTTTTAGCGCATTTTTTCCGAAAAAAGCGCTATTATATTCACTTTGGCTATCTGGCTGGCTGGCTGGCTGGCGTGACGCTGAGTTCTCAGCAACTATACTATTTACAGACTTGAAACTGGTACTAAATTAAAGCTGCTATTTCGTAGGTTTGCACAAATTGCTTTAATCCAAGCTCAGTGATTGTTAAAGATTAAATTATTAAATTATTTGTTTCAAGTGAAACAATGCCCATAGATATATATGACATTAGGGATATGGCAACTGGAATTTATTAAAGTAGATAAAAAATATAGTTACAACTTTCGCCGCTGATGTCACTATTATTATGTACAGTTGTCAAATCTGTCCGGGACTCAGTCCAGGGAGTACTGGGAGTGTTCACTGCCATGTTAAATATCTAGCACAAAAAATTAATAATTTTCTCCAAAGCCGCATGGTGGCACTGGCTGTTTTTTCAAATTTATTTTATTTAAATTTGAATTTATGAAATAAGACATAAAATTTCTAAGATATTGAATTTCAGGTTTCAAAATTCAAATTTCCACTGCCACGTGAAAATTTAAATTATGAAGCCTGTAATTCAAGATCTTAGAAATTTTATGTCTTACTTCTTGATAATTCAATTTGATTTCTCATTATGACTGAGATCTCAAATTAATTTAGGAGCTCTTGATACAATATTTTATACAAAAATAATATAATTGCATATTTTATATATCAATACAATAATAATATTTCCTGTATTTCTACGAATTACAATTTATGGTACATGAAAATCTATTGATTCACCTTCTTCACACAATATTTCAAATTCTGAGAGTATTTGCGAATGATAAAAACGATGAACAAATACATTTATAGATAATTACATAGAGTTAGAATCAGACAATCATTTATAAAAAGTATAAAATTCATCATCGGGATCAAAATTTCCCCTAAATACATTATTGTGTGAACAAAACTACTCAAAATCGGCAGAAAATATACATTTTGTCTCCCATTCCGAAAAAATTATCACACTTTTTGAATTGTGCGTTATTGTTGGGATGAGAAATTTAGGTAACAATATCCGGACAGGTGATTCGTCTCAAATCTTTCTTGCTCTTCTCGAATTATAGGTGATCGTAATGATTTATTCATCTCAAAAACTACCTGCAGCTATGAGAATTATAATGAATGGAAAATCCTGTGTCCCAGATACTTTCTGTTCTCTTTGAACTCCAACTGAATGACAGGACCGTGAGCTGAAGCCAAAGGGAGTGAAGCGATAGTAACCTTGAAATAAATATGTCAATTATTTACTCATAATAGCAAAAAATACAGAACTTATATACTTACCAAATACTTGCGATACTTCGATTTCAATGACTTTCTTGCAGCGTCCAACCGCAAGTCGTATGGGATCCAGAACAGCATAAAGACGACTGTCTTGTCCATTTGAGTATCTGTTTGTTTATTTGTACCACATAAAAATAGCCCCATCTCGAATTATTCTCCTAATGGAATAGTCTACTTCTGTTCAAAATATTCCACACTTTCGTACTTATACCGAATAATCGGTTTCTTCTTGTATGAAAAACAATCTTCGACTGATCAAGGTTTCTTTTAGCTCATCTAGAAAAGTAGTGATGTTTATATTCATCAAGATTTTTAACATGACTGATTTGTATATACTTCATATTTACTAAAATGTATTCAAAAAGATTGCCAATCTAACTCACCTTTTTAGTCTTGCTCAAAATTTTAATATATTCTTAATTTTTGCACATCTGACATATTTTCACAAACAAGATAAACAAACATTAATTGTCTGTTGTCTACCTGGTTACCAATCAGATTCCAGCAAAATATTTTACCGCGCAGAAGCTTCTGAAACCTAGCACACACAGTTAGAAGTTTTAACTTTCTCCAAACCCGCTAGATAGCGCGAAACTGTTCAATTTGCTTCATAAGGGTGACGAGCACCAACTGATTTACTCTCAAGAGTACGTCAAACTCCTGTAGTACTTCATAAGTAAACAAGAAATTGGTGACTTCCATTAAAGAGTAATTTACTAAAGTGGTAAATTTTCTTCTTTGCTTACTCCGAGAGTTGAAACAAGTATTACCCTCGAAGTAAAACAAATTCGAGAGCACCAACGAAGAGAAAATTACTAAAAAAGTAAACTCATAGTAAATTTGGAATAAATCTTCTCTTACGTCGTAGGTGGAGTAAAGTTGCCGATTCGATATTTGTGACGTTTCTGAAGTAGTTTTCTCCCATTAATTGCTTAAAAAATAGATTATTTAGAATACATGGACATGTTAGCTGGAGATGACAAGGAAGAATTGGTACAAATAATTCGTGAGAGAAGAGATCCACTTGAATTTCATGAGGAAATAGAATTTAGAAAAAGGTTTGGTTTTCAAATACAGTCTGTTTTACGATTTTTGGACATAGTTAAGCATTATTTGGAAAATATTATGCGAAAGAATGTAGTTTTATCTGCAAAATTACAACTTTTTTGTGCGTTGCGCATTTTTAGTACTAGTATGTATCAAATTGTTGCTGGTGATCTGATTAATGTTCATAGAACTACTGCCGACAGGGTATTTCACAGGGTTGTTGATACTCTTCTCGCAATCAAGCCATTATATATTTGTATCTGTATGCCTTTCAATAAGGAACAATGTTGTCAGAACAAAAGAGCATTTTATCATTTGGGAAGATTTCCAAATGTAATTGGTGCAATTAATTGTGTCCATATACCAATTTTATGTCCACTTGTTGAACATAATGGAATTTTCCGAAACATAAAAAGTTTTCTCTCAATTAATACGCAAGTTATTTGTGAATCAACTATGAGAATTTCAAATATTGTTAGTCATTGGTAAGGATCAACACATGATGCGCAAATTTGGGATAATAGTGTTATAGCAGCAAGATTCGAAACGGGGCTATACAATAAACTTTTAGTTGGAAACAGTGATTATGCCTTGTCCCAATATTAAATGACACCAGTCTTAAATTGAATTTTAATAAATATACTCAGCATTCAACATGACTCCTTTGCCATCACTTACCTTTTAAAAACTATAAAATAAGAGTCACTCACAACAATTGAAGTAAAAGTGTCATGTTTTTTTATTTTCCATAATTCCGACAAGTCGCGCCTTTTCCACTTCTGGGAAGATTCTAATCCTTCTCTCAGAGTAAATATCATCTACTTCTATAGTTACTACTCTAGAAGTCATTTTGCAAACAGCTCTTCAAAAATACTACAGAAGTATTTCACTCTACTAGTGATTTACTTCTGGATTTACTACTACTAAAGTAACATTTAATACAATAGTAAATATGATTTTTTGGTGCTCTCCACCCTAAGAGTGAAAACTCCCAGTACTCCCTGACTCAGTCAATGACTTGTTTGACGCGAATTTAAAGCTTATCAGAATGAATTATTATCATTGGATGAAAATTTGTTTACTTTTGGTGTATTTTTTTATATAGCTTTGATAAAGATCAAATTATCATTTTAAGGTGCAGCACTTGACCTATCGTCAGTCATTAACTAAACAATAAAGATTAAAAGATATTTTTGAGTTTGTACATGTATAGATTACGTACCTATCAAATAGTCAACTTGAAACTAGTACTAAATGGAAGCTGCTGTTTCGTAAGTTTGCCCAAAATGCTTGATTTCAAGCTCAGTAATTGTGAGAGATGATAATTTGCGAAATCTCTGAGGTAACAAGCATTCATGAGCTGTCAAAAATGCGCTTCCATCATCTAGATGATTCTTCCATTTTTTTGTTTCCAAAGCTTAAAATATTTTGTTGTGGGCTTTAATTCCCGTTTTAAAGCTGGAAAATCCTACAAGTTTGTGAAGATTGATCCAATTTCTCAGTAACGAACCACGTTCGTAAATTTATCTACTCGTCGCTAATAAATCCTTTTTCTTGTCCTGCTAGACTTTGTATTTTCTTTGTTTTTCTTCGTTTTAATGCTCGGCGTAGATTTTTTTTTACTTTGTAAATTTTTAGTGCACTATTTAAAATCAGACAAATAAATAACCTACTGATTATTTTATTTAACTTTTACTGAATTTACAGTTTATCCGTCTTTCAATTTGAATCTAAATTTATTCATTCAATTTTAACGCTCCGTTTGAAGAGAGCTCTTCAATTTTTTATAGGAACCTCCTGTTTCAGTTGAATTGGATACTGGTTGGGTTGTTTGTTTTCAGTGTAAACTGCTAGGGATCTTAGGGACCAGTGGCCACTTGAGACTAGTTTTTGGCCAACTTCAAGTTAAGAAAAACATCAACACGTCTACGAAATTAAGAAGAACATTAATATCTCCCGAAGTTGACGACCAAGTGCACGGCCAACCTTAACACCTTCAAGGACCGTTGGATATTTATCAAAGCCCTATAAGACGCAAGATCAACTTTACTTAATTCAGGGAACGTTCTTATCTGACATTGTTTTTGTGGCTACCAATTCGACATCTATCTTCTCTGCCGATACTAGTCTTGAGTTCCGCCTGAAGAGGATATTTAGCTAGTTTTTGTAACGTAATTTTGAACGTCTGTGACGTGCTCTCCAGTTCCCTTTTGGCTGTTGCATTGAGACTTTTCTGTATAATAGCTTTGATCATTTTCGTAAGTTACAATTTTTTTTTTATAATTTTTGGAATTCTTTGCTTTAAATTAATAATGACTTTATTTATAATTGATTTCGGCGTCTATGCTTTATTTCTTTCTTGCTGTCGCTATTGTCTTCCAGAATAGTATCTTTTTCTCCTTTGATCATTTCCTGGCAGTGGCGCCCATTTCCTATTTTTCAGGTAAAATATTTCTGGTGCCCTTACTAATAGCTAGCCTGAGTCTTCACTTTCATTACTCAAATTTAGTGTCAATCAGCAATACATTAGGTTTTTGCTACCAAATAATTTCCTACTGCCACCTTGGAAATAGGAAAAGGTACAAAATATATTGGATACATTTAACAGTTATAATGAACACTTACAATTTACGGTAGAAGTAGAACAGAATAACTCCATACCGTTCCTAGACATTTCTATCATACGTGATGAAGAGGGTAATATAACCACATCATGGTACAGAAAACCAAGCGCATCAACAAGATATCTCAACTATTGCTCAAATCATCCAATGACTCACCGACTTATTACAGCTCAAAATTTAATTAACAGGGTATTAAAATCAACTTCCCCACAATATCATGGAGACATCTTGGATAAAATCAAACAATAGCTACTGCTAAATAAATATCCTCGTGGGTCGATTAACAGCTTAATAGATGAATGTCAAAATTCTGGAAACAACGCGAGACAAGTGGAGAAAGAAGACATCACCTACTGTTTGATAATTTACATAGATGGCGTTGCTGAAAAATTACGAGAGTTGTTTGAAAATACGGATAGGTTTCAAGCAAACAAAAACTGTGGGACAATTGTTCAGCAACTTAAAATCCAAAAGGAATAGAAGCCACCAATCAAATTTGATATATAAAATATCGTGTGAGGATTGCGATGCCACATATACAGGACAAACAAAAAGATATTTATCGACGAGATTAAATGATCATAGCAAAAATTGTCAAGGAAAAAAGAAAATGACGACAGCAAAATGTGCAGTAGTAGGACATGCAAAAGAGTTAAATCACAAGTTCAATTTCAACGACACCAAAATAATGGATTTTGAACAAAACTTAAATAAGAGATTAACACTAGAGATGCTACACATCAATGCAGATAAAAACAATATTAATGTGAAAACTGATACAATAAGTTTGAGTAAAATTTACAATATTATTATTATCATTATTATCATTTTAAATCGGTTAGTACCCTTTCGGGTGTCGCGATTAGTTCATAACTTTATTTAATATTGTTGATCAGTTCTTTCCAGTCTTTTCTGTTCCTTGCTTTTGTTCTTGCTTCTTGCGTACTGATGTTATTTTTGTTTAATATCTCTTCTATGCTGTCTTCCCATGTTTTCATTGGTCTGCCTCTTTTTTTCTTCTTAATTATTCTTGCGTTCCATACTTGTTTAGTCTGTCTTTCTGTCACTAGGTGTCCGTACCATACAAGCTGCTTTTTTTCTATAGTTGTCTGGATACTTTCGATTTGTAGACTGTTTCTTATTGTTTCGTTTCTTATCCTATCTCTTCTTGTAACCCCTTCGACTCTTCTAAGAAATCTCATTTCTGTTGCCTGTATTTTGCTTTTATTTCTCTTATTCATTACCCATGATTCACTACCGTATATTAATGTAGGTCTGTAGATTGTTTTGTATAAAGTCATTTTTGTATTCTTCGAAATTTGTTTATTGTTGAGTATTACTTTGTTTATTGCATGATAACTTCTATTCGTGGCTTGTATTCTCTTGTTTATTTCATGTTCCATGCTTCCTTTATTATTTAGGGTTGCTCCGAGGTACGAGTACGTTTCCACTTGTTCTATTGTTTTTCCGTTTATTACAATGTTAGTAGCTATGTCTTCCTTAGATATGACCATTGTTTTTGTTTTCTCTACGTTTATTGTCATCTTATGTTTCTTTAATTCATCATCCCATACGTTTAAGTTGTGTTGCATATCTTCTTCGCTTTTCGCCATTATTGCTAAATCATCAGCAAATGCGCACTCTGATATCGTTGTTCTCCTTAAGTTATAGTATCCTATTTCTAGTTTTTTACTTTTATTTTTTATATTTTTCAATATATCATCCAAAAATATTATGAATAGCAATGGGCTAAGGGCTCCTCCTTGTTTTAAGCCTTGTGTGGTGGTGAATTCTTCTGAAATGTGATCTCCAGTTCTTATGTAATTTGATGTATATCTGTAAATACTTTTAATTCCTTCTACAAGTTGTTCGCTGATTTCATTTCTCTGCAGTATATTCCACAACTGATTTCTTGTTACCCTATCGAATGCCTTTTCCAAATCCACAAACGTGATGAAAAGTTTGCTGTCTTGCCTTTTCGTTTTCTCAATTAGTTTTCTAATGGTGAATATATGATCCTGAGTTGAGTGTCCTCTTCGAAAGCCGCTTTGAGCATTCTCCATTGTTCTTTCCACTTCCTTTCTAAGTCTGCTTTCCAATATCATCTCGTAAATTTTGGCCCCTGTGCATAAAAGTGATATTCCTCTGTAGTTGTTACAGTTTCTATTATCACCTTTTTTGTGTACAGGGAATATCACTGCCCTTTCCCAATCTCGAGGTATTTTTCTCATTTTCCATATACTGTTCAGCATTTCATGTGATATTTGTTCTCCAGCCTCACCCATATACTTCAGTTGTTCCGGTTTTATCATGTCGTGCCCTGGAGCTTTTCCATTTTTAAGTTTTTTAAGTGCTATTTTTATTTCTTCCTCTGTTATATCCTCCGATTCTTCAATGACTTCATTATTCTTTGATTGTTGGTTCTCTTCTTCCTTGTTTTTATCTGTATTCTGGTTTTCTTCTAATAATTTTTCGAAATGTTCTTTCCATCTTCTCATTATCTCATTATCATCTCTTATTGTTTTTCCTTGGCCATCGTATAATTGTTTTAAGAGCACTTGCTTTTCCTTTCTACAATTTTTGAGTGTTCTGTAGAACAGTTTTTGGTTTTCCCCGAAGTTTTCCTCTAGCTTATTCCCGAATTCTTCCCATGTTTTAGACTTCGATCTTCTTATAGTTTCTTTCGCTTTTTTCCTTTGGATTCTATAGTCTTCATGGACTTGTAAATTTTTTGTATTTAAATATTTCTTCCATTCCTGCTTTTTCTTTTTTACTTCTTCTTTTACTTCGTCATTCCACCAGTGGGTTTGCTTGCTGTTTCGTGAGAGCCTTGTTGTTCCACATGTACGTTTTGTTGCCTCTGTTATTATGTATTTGAACGTATTCCACATTTCTTCTACGTTATTCATGTTTGGTTTTGTCGTGTTATGTATCAATTCTCTTATAGTATCTTGATATACTTCTCTTGTTTTAGTATCATTTAGCTTATCAATCCTGAATTTCACCACTTCTCGTCTATTTCTGGTTATATTTTCCTTGTGTTTTGCTTCTTCTTTTATCTTTATTTTTGCAACTGTTAGGAAATGATCACTTCCAATTTCGCTACCTCTTTTTACTCGTACGTCGTTTACATTTTTACTCTGCCTTTTGCTAGTTAGAACATAATCAATCAAGGATTTTTCGTTTCTACTTTTCACTTCGCGGGTGTATTTGTGAATATCTTTATGTGCAAAGAACGTGTTTAGTATTTTTAGTTCGTTTATAATACAAAAGTCTATGAGTCTGTTTCCATTGTTGTTCTTGATTGGTTCTCCATGCACCCCCATGACTTCTTCTAACCTACTTAAATATAACAAAATAAAGACTTGATTAAATATAATTCAAATATTATTGCAACACTCTAATTGGTTCCTCAGGATACTTAGTTCTTCTTTTTTATATAAAACTGGTATACAGGGCTCCACTAGCACAAAAATGATGTTCTAACGGTTTTCGTAAAACGGAAGACATTTTTTAGCTTATTTTAACTTTGACTACATTTAAAATATTTTCATGTTTACAAATGTTGAGTTTCTTACACCATAACTCCATGTGAAATTTAATTTACATGCACCTCTCATGTTTTATTATTAATTGATGATTTCAATGAATTTTTTCAGAAACATAATTTTTCATGTAAGTAGCTCACAGTTAAACAAACTGTAATTATTTTTAACTTATTAATCGCCTGTATCATAGTTTATAGTTCCTGAGGATGACACAAATGGTGTCGAAACTAGTAGAAATAGAAAAATAAAAATAGATTCCATTGATTGCATTCCAGAAGTTTTTCCTTATCATAATAATATAATTTTAGTCTCTTGCATTCCTTCTCCAAATAGACTCTTAAGTATGCCAACACATTTCTCCGTACGCGCAATATGCTTTAAAAGGGGTACAAATTTTCCTCTGAACGTATTGTTATATGATTGAAATTGGACATATTGTTTGTGATATTCCCTTTCTGCACTCCTTCTCATGCAAAGCACAGCTTGGCTACGCAGAAATATCTGATTAGTCCACGTATTGATAAATGTTATTGGCTGGGTGAGTGACAACAATGCCCTCTATGACGCACATTTTTCCAGGCTTGTCAATATGTAACATCATTGATACTTATTAATTTAAATATGAAAAAAAGAATGGAGATCTCGATAAATATTGAAAGTTTTTGAGATTGTTGAAGAACTGATAGAAAGAATGACTATTGCTATGAAAGAAGTAGGTGTAGGTACAAAAATATTTCTAAGCATGATATATACATTATTTCATATTTGTTGAGGTTAGGTCACCCAAGATGTCAAAATGATGAGAATAAGAAGAGCTTAGTAATAAAGATTAATTTAAAAAATTTTGAAAGTAGTTTATATAACAACTAAGAAAAGTGAGTAGAATAGAGTACCAAATAATGAAATAGGTAGCTTATTGAAAGAGCCTAAAATAATGTTTATTTTGTCCACTACTCCCGCTGCAGTCGATTTGGTTATCACCATCATGTACTTTGCACCCTGTAAATAGGTAATTATAGGAATATTTTGCCAGAAATAAGATGAAAAATATCAGTGATTTGTCAGATTTTACTACATTGTATCATATTTGTCATCATAATCTCAAGTATGTTGACAATGGAGGAAAATTCGTATCTTACAGTAGGTAGATGCTTCAGAAACAAGGCTTCCCAATCGTAAAATGAAGTTTCGAGAATTATAGTACGTACAGTAAAGTCTTCTATTAATTTCGCGTCACACATGCGAAATTGCTCGTCAAGGGAGCCATTTTCTCACAAATTGTTTTGCTTTATAATGTGAATTACTCGTTAAAAAGGTGCTTTGCTCCACTATATTTGGGCCATTGTTACTCCATATTTCACTATTCTTGAAGACATTCCGCGAAAAAAGTGATGATATGGATTCCAAGTTGTATAATTGAATTATTATTGCAAATCTAAATTAAGCCTTGAACAGATATCTTGAACCGCTTGAGCGAATTTCACTCGATATAAATATATTTTTTATTGCTCTATTTATCTCTACTCCTCTCTTCCTATCTCCTTCTCTTCTCATTTTTACTCCTCTTTCGTCTTCTCTTCGTCCTACTCTCTCTCTTTTTCTACCACGCTCTATTTATCTACCAATTCATCACTCCCTTACTCTTTACTCTCCCCATTTTTTATCTCTCTCTCTCTCTCTCTCTCTCTCTCTCTCTCTCTCTCTCTCTCTCTCTCTCTCTCTCTCTCTCTCTCTCTAACACTGTCTGACCTTCTTTAAAGACATTTTCAAGTATCGCTTGCCGTTTGTCGTCTCGAGCAACGCATTCAAAAATTACACCTGAGAACATCATTCAGGAGAGAAATTATTGGGTGATATTTGTGTAAAATTGAATAAAATAGATATCAATCACGCCTTTCACCCAATACGAGTCTGATTGACACTTACAGTATACTTGATACATAGAATGATATTTTTTCAGTCGTAGAGTGCGGTTACCAGTCGTCACGTTTGGGTAGTAAACGTCAAGTAACATTTCGTAAGCGTTGTTTACCTTTTGTTTGTTTGCTTGATTTTGTGTGACTGGCATTTTTTAGTGCTTTTGACGTTTTTTGTGTGTATATTGAACTTTTGGACTATTTCTTACATTGTTACATATATTGTATTAATTTTAGCTCTGAATTTTGACTTTTGAAGGTTATGTGAAGATAAGCCTCGTTGTTTGTGTAAGTGCTGTGACTGCTATATTATCTTTATTTACTTGTGTATTGCGTAGGCTTTGGCTTATACATCCCGTTTCTCGAAACAATTTGAGTTATTTCATAGGTTTGAATTAATTAGTTTCATCGTAATTTTGATATTCTGTCCATCAAAACTTGTGAACTATTCCTTCTGCCTGTTTCACATCACCAAGCAAACTCTTGAATTTGAAAGACATAATTCTTTTAGGAAATATCCAGCTGATAGACATTGAAACTATGAGCCAAACGATTAACAACGAACTGAAAGTAATCAAATAACTGTCACTTTGACGTATGTTACCCAGACTGGGATTGGCTGTAGCAAAAAAGTCACATGATCGCTTCGTTGCTATTCGTACATTTGCACAATTATGCTGTTATCTTCTGTTCTGCTAATCTTGTGTTTAATAACACCTGGAATTATCAATCGTATATTATTGCAAATGCAGTTTAGAGTAGGCGTATATCGGCCATTGTACATCTTTTGATTCTCACGATTCAGCATGTCATGTATTGATCGCTATTGCTATAATAATTTCTGCTCAGTTACAGGCTAAAATTGAATATTTGAATTGCAAGACCGTGGACGCGGGACTGTACTGTATTGTCACTGATTTGTTTATTGTTCCTCCAGTTGTCACATTCTATTTATAGAGAATTCAAAATAAAGAGGTGTAATATTGATTCTTCTTGTTCCACTTATGATAAATTATATTACTGACTTATCTGATTTTCACTGGCGCATGTTTATTCTCGTATTGACTTTTCTTTGAGATAGGTGATGTTTTCAAGCGGATCCTCTGATATATGATAAAATATTTGTTATTGGAAGAAAATCAACATTCTAAATTTACAATATGAATACAAATTTTCCTTATCTTAGAGGAATGCTATAAAAATGATTTATGGAATGAGCGGTATTAGAGATAAGTTATTCATTTCACCCTATTTTGCTTTGCGCTACAATATTAATTTATTAATGAAACTATGACGGGAGAATTATTTAATTGTTATCAAAAATTAAGACTAGTATATAGGATATATGTAGTCAGGAATTAGATAAGAATGATTAAAATATGGGATAGATCCCATTATTTCCAAATTTATTCATATTCAAATCATAACGATGGTAATAGGCATCGTGCTCCAGAAAACATGCAATAATGGTATTTCTTAGTAGAATAAAGTCCTAAAGGTAAACCAAAAACAAGAATTGTAACTATCCTGATGAAATATAGTCATTATACGAGAGTCAAAAATCCTAACTTTTCCACAAATATATTTGGACGAGTTCTATATTAAATACTTGAAAATGGCATTCTATTGAAAATAACATATCTCTCAATTTTCTGTAAGGATACAGGCTATAATAGAAGAAACAAAGACAAGATTCAATAAAGGTGTAGAGTCCAGTGCATTTTTAGGAATAAACATGGTATGATATACTTGTTTCAACATATCCAAGTGTTTGAAGTAAGATACGTAAAATAGGTCAGCCAGCTATGCCAAACTCTCTCCGTAGAGTAAGATCCCAGGCCCACCAAACGTTATTTATTTTCTGAGAAACAAGACGTGTGAAATAGAGAAATGTTAGTATGTCGTGTAGTATCGGATGCATACTTGCTAGCTTTGGCCGACGGCTAATTTAGTTGATAGAGATATGTTGAAACATTACTTACTTTTCTGAAAGTCATACTATTCATTGGCGGTAACTCATGCTAAACGCATTAAAATTTGCCAGAAATAACGTGATTTCACTTATAGTTTGAGTCCCAGTTTTTCTATATGATACTAAGACAGCGATTCTATCACTCTTTGTAAACAGCCAGACAAATCGTAGGAACTAAATATCTTCCGGACAAAATAGGAATGTCGCTATGAGTATGAACGCTTGATAGTAAGCTGAATATCTATGACCTTTTGATTGTGTCTGGGGAATGTTTGGCCCCTACGATTGATCTAACTGTCTACGAGAAGAGTTGGAATTATTCCAAGAGTACTATGATATAAAAACTAGGACTCAGACTATAAGTGAGATCATGTTATTTTTTGCAAGTTTCAAAGCGCATAGCAGGAGTTACCGCCGAATAGGAAGTGTCTGGCAGTGTTGATTATCAATTTTTCATAATATTCTCTGAAACATACATGAAAATCAGCACTCAGACTTTCAGAAAGGTAAGTAATGTTTCAACGTACCTCTATCACCAAGCTAGCAAGTATGCATACGATGAAAGTACATACTAACAATACTCTCTCACACAGAAAATAAGTAACGTCTGGCGGACCTGGGATCTTAGACAACCGACGAGTATATACTTTGTTTCAATTTATTTGCAAACGAACCTGCCTTCGAAATGAGGGACAAACCGCAAACCAGCAGGGTTTTAATATTTCTATGAGTCAGGGGAGGATTAGATTGATTTGGAGATTACTAGTGCAACTGTATTTTGAACGGCATTTCTTGTGAAGTGCAATAACTGTATTTGTTAATAGTATTCGAGATTAGGGAAATTTTCAAATCCATCTAATATAACGTAATTTGTAGCTTTCAGATAATCAAAGATTTTGCAGGTAACATTTTTCAATCAACTCATTTTCCACTCCCTGAGGGTAGTTAACCAATAAGAGAAATGATATTATTCATCCCTCTATTTCCTAAAATTATTTAAGATGTTACATTTTTGAAAATTTGTCATTGTGTTAATGTTATACTTCTATTTATCATCGTGAAGCTCATCAGAAACTCTAAACGAACAATGTGGCAACCAAGCAGTAAACAGAAACATGTACATTTATCGGACTGTTGCAAACAAATTATTTTGAACGTATACGACTCTTTAAAAACTAGTGAAAGTGATAGAGTTCTTATTAAAAAAACGGCAGAATTAACAAAAGTGAATTATGCCACTGTAAGGCGAATTGTTTTACATGGAGTTACACCAAAAAGACAAAGACGTGATTCCGGTCAAGTGCGAGTTTTGAGTGAGTTCGAAATTGATGTAATCCGCCGGAAAATTTATACCATGTATGCAGAAAATATTCTTCCGTCCATAAGAACTTTGCATAAGAGATTAATCGATGACAAATCGGATATTGATTGTTCAGTGACAAGTTTATATAGAGTAATCAAGAAAATAGGATTTTCTTTCAAAACGGTAGATAAAAGACAAGTTGTAATGGAGTCCAAAAGAATTTGTGAGTGGAGGTATAATTATTTAAAAGCAATTATTGAATACCGTCAGAATAATACTTTTATAGTTTATCTTGACGAGACATGGTACGATTCTCACGACATTGCGAAAAAAAGTTGGACAGATGGAAGTACCAGTTGTGCTGTTGATGTGCCAGTTTCACGGGGAAAAAGAATTATTATTCTGCATGCAGGAAGCGAACAAGGATGGCTCAATGACGCACTTCTATTATCTGCCCGAAATGTGAAAGACTCTAGTTTGGACTATCATGACAACATGTCAGCAGATATTTTTGAAAGTTGGTTTAAAAATAAACTCCTTCCTAATTTACCCTCCAATAGTGTTATAGTTATGGACAATGCGAGCTACCATTCTCGTTTAGCTGTAAAAGTGCCTACTATGTCCAGCAATAAGTCTGAAATAAAAGAATATTTAATTGAAAATGATATGTATTTTGAAGAATTTTATTCAAAGAAACAACTTATGGAAGTCGTGAAAACTAAAGTAGTTGAAAAGCAATATGTATGTGACTCAATAGCTAAAGAATTTGGGCATAGTATTTTACGTTTACCGCCGTATTACTGTATTTTTAATCCCATAGAACTAGCCTGGGCCCAAATTAAATCTAATATTAGGAGAAACAATAGTTCACCTGCCAATTGTGCTTCAGTCATTGAATTAATACAATGTGAAATCAATAATGTGTCCCAGAAAAATTGGTCCAATTATATTAAACATGTGAAGGAAATAGAAAACCAATACTTGAATGCAAATAATATTGTGAATTCTTTTATGATACATGTAGACGGTAGTAGTAGTGATAGTGACAGTGACGGTAGCATACTTGTGAATTAATAATTTTTATATTATATATACATATCATGTATATATATTTTTTTGTTAATATTTTTATATGTTTCGTACTGTATTCCTTGAAAATAAAATGACATTAAATCCTAGACAAATATTTCATCTATTGAATTTCAAATACACTATTACAACCCTGTCCTTTCTCCCCTTAAGCTAATTTAAGAAGCCACCCGCTGCGTAAGTCGAAGCAGGTACGTTTGCAAATAAATTGAAACAAAGTATACTAGCAGTGATTTTTGTATTGCAGAATTTTGATAAATCAAAACAACATAAGTTTCTATTTATGTCAAAATTTGAATGAACTTTTTGGAAGCAAGTTGCTACTGGTATCGTTCGTAGTGTAAGCCAATAAATAGAAAGTGCTCAGTGAATTGACAGATATATGTGTTATTATTTCTCAACTTGGCCGAAAGTGTGGCAAAAATTACGACAAAATTCGTACTTGGGAACTGCTGCCGCACTTTCAGCCAAGATAAGAGATGATGGCGTATACTTTTATCAGTTTGCGAGGTACACTTTCCCAATAGCAAACTTTTTTGTGCGAAGGAGTGCCAATAACACATGAGGGTGGCCTGTTATCTAATACTTCATTTGAGTTCTGGAACATATAGAACCTTGTGAAATTTGGAACACTGAAAGAGCCTTATATGTATGCTCTGTCAGAAAGGGGTTGTCGTAATCACCTCTTGAACTAATAATGCATCTTCAAATATGAGCAGTTGTAGATCACATGACTCAACATAAAAAAACAGTGTATCAAACTAACAAGGGACAGAAAGCTCATCATGAATCAATGAGTTTCTATAGTTTTTATTGTCTAGATAGATCAATAGAAGACTTTCTACAATCACGATAATAAAAATATCTCAATAGCAGCATCGGTTTTTCATGTTCATCAAACATTTTGGGAATATCATTACTGCAACTCAAAATTGCATGATTACCAACTTATAAAATATTATTTTTCGCCGATATATTTTTTTTGAACGGCTATTTCGGGCTGAGAATTTTCATAACGGTCTGACTGATAAACATGGAATTGAGTACAGAGCGTGATCGAAATAGGGTTTTGTGGAACGTTTCAATGTAGTCCTAATATACTCCCTGCTTTGTACCAAGAAGTGGTGAGACAAACTGAGGAAGAAATTTCATGCATGTTTTTGACGAGCTTTTTGAAACTTGATAGGATAAGTTTCGTCAGCCTCCATCCGCACAAGGATACAATTTGATTACTTATACAAGAGACTATTTGGATAGTGAATATCGCTCCTTGATTGTCAGAATAACAATACCTAGTTGAATAGATAATCAGAGATGTTGCTATTTGTCGAGATAACAACTCTTAGATATACCCATTTCCCTATTTGTCACAAAGCTGGTCAATCAGTCTTCTTGTTAATTGCCAGTGGAGTGACGATTGATCCACCGAAGAGGTAGTTAAGATCATCAGGATCATCAGTGAGCTTGCAGACTAGTCAAGAATTCAGTACGGCGATCATTGTATGGGCTGTGACAATTTTCAAGCAGATAAATGACGTCCCTAAGCAAATAAACAATGATTTGTACTCTTCTTTCATTGCATTCGATTAACGAAAGCATTATTGAGTCTTTGTGCTCGAACTATCATTTTTGAATCGGAGGTGATGCTAGGTTCGTTAACGAGAAGGCTAGGATCCAAATGTGCTAGGATAGCTGGATCGTTAATGCACCATTTTTGAAGATGAAATTGATCTGCGTTGCTCAGACCGATGGCTTGAGTAACCAGATCGATGTATTTTTTAATAGTATCAGTGCCACCAAATTCGTCGTCAATTCAACGACCTAATGCTAGCATTAGCACTATTAAAGAAAAGCGATAATCCTTATCACAGATGAGATGTAGAAAAACTCGCAATACTAGGTATAGAGCAGTGTTTCCCAAAGTGTGGTACGCGTACCCCCAGGGGTACGAGGAGAGTTTGATGGGGGTACGCGTTGCATCGGAGTTTGGTGGGGATCACGTCGCATTCGGCCATTTTCAAACTGCGCGTAACATAAACAGTTGACGTTGAGCTTAGAAGCTGTTCAAAACGCCGGAGAATTGCGGTGTTATCTAGCGGTTAGACAGTCTTGTGAGGCGAGACACGGCGTGAATATACTGCACATTGTTACAAAGATAACTTACTTCTTCAATAGTTAGTTCCAGGCGTCTGTTATCGTGCTTTAATAAGTTCCAGTGATATTTATTATTTTTATAAGATACAATTTTTATCACTAACAGAGATTATGGATCGCTGGTTGAAATCTGGAACTAATGAGCCGAAAGAAAGTAACGATTGTAGTAGCAATCAACAAACAGGCAAAAATGTTATTAAAGACAAATCAATTCCAGTTCTGAAAGAACCTGTGAAGAAAAAAGCAAGGAAAACTCGCAAGTACGACAAAGAATACCTTAAATTTGGATTCTCATGGACAGGAGATGAGAATGAGCCTATTCCACTTTGCGTTATTTGCTTTGAAAATCTAACAAATGAAAGTATGAAACCATCCAACTTGAAGCGCCATTTTGAGACAAACCACAGTCAGTACAAAGATAAACCTATAGATTTTTTTGAGAATAGACTTAAGGGTTTAGATCAGTCTCGAAAAGTAATGCGGGGTTTGACGGGAGGTGACAATCAAAAAATACTAGAAGCTTCGTATCGCGTGTCGCTTTTAATTGCCAAATGTAATGCAGCGGAAACCATTGGCGAAATTTTAGTCAAGCCTGCAGCCAAGATAATGGCAGAAGTAATGATGGGAGATCGAGCGAAACAAACTTTTGACCGCGTTCCTCTCTCAAATAATACAGTTCATCGACGAATTATTGATATGTCCAATAATGTTAAACAGATGCTATTATCTGATATTTCTCAAAGTCGTTATTATGCATTGCAAGTCGATGAGTCCACCGACATTGCAAATTTCGCATATCTCATGGCGTTTGTAAGATACGAAAAAAATCAAGAAATTCATGACGACTTTTTATTTTGCCAGCCTTTATCAGGTCACACGACAGGTGAAGATATCTTCAATGTTATGAATACATTTATGGAAGAGAACAAAATTGATTGGAATAGATGTGTTGGAATAAGCACAGATGGAGCAAAAAGTATGGTCGGAATTAATAAAGGACTCGTTGCAAGAATTCAAAAAGTTGCTCCAAATGTCATACATACACATTGTTGCATACACAGAGAGGCTTTGGCAACACGTAAGATGCACGCTGATCTACAGAAAGTTCTGGATGAAAGCGTGCAAATCATTAACCACATCAAAAGCCGTCCTCTGAATGCACGACTTTTTTCGCAAATATGTGAAGAAATGGGAAGTAGTCATACCCAGCTGCTTTTTCATACCGATGTTCGTTGGCTATCTCGAGGAAAAATTCTAAACCGTTTGTTCGAACTTAGACATGAACTTCAATGCTTTCTCAATGATAGATTTGAATTGAGAAATTGTTTACATGACTGGAAATGGCTTTGTAAACTAGCATACTTAGCAGATATATTCTCTGTTTTAAATTGCCTCAACTTATCGTTACAAGGCAAAGAAATTTCATTGTTTCACGTTCAAGATAAAGTGAACGCTACCATCGCAAAGCTAAATTTATGGCAAAAGAGAGTTGGTGAAGGAGATATAGACTCGTTTCCCTCTCTTCATGAGTTTGTTACAAGTTCGGCTACTAAAATTGAGGCTGATACTCTGAAAAGCATAATACAGCATTTGGAGTGTTTGCAAGTTGGCCTGAAAAATTATTTCCCTGATTTGAACAAAAATATTGAATGGATGAGATATCCGTTCAACATCAACACAACATCCATGCCAGAAGGTTTGTCGCATGCGGAAGAAGAGCAATTGTTGGAGTTAGCTTCTGACGGATTCTTGAGGAATAAACATAAGGAATGTACAATCTCATCATTCTGGTTACAAATGCAACATGTGTATCCAGTTTTAACACAAAAAGTCCTTAAATACATCTTGCCTTTTCCAACTTCATATCTATGCGAAGTTGCTTTTTCTGCATTTGTAGACATTAAGTCAAAAAAAAGAAACAGAATATTGGACGTAGAACCGCATCTTCGATTGAAATTAACAACCAGGGAACCAAATTATGATGATCTGACATCTCAACGGAAACAATTTCATCCTTCCCATTGAAACAAATGAATGTTCTTTAAATAATATAACTTTTGTTTATTTTGTGTATGTACCATGTATATGTGAATATATTTTAATTTTTATTGGAGCATATGTTTCTTATGAGGGGTACTCAGCGTTACGAAAATTATGAAAGGGGTACACGTATGTCAAAAGTTTGGGAAACACTGGTATAGAGCATCAATTCCACCGTACGTGACTGTGCGTAAATGGAATTCAGCTACTTTTCCGCGTATCCACCACAGAATTGGTTGCAAATGCCATTCTCCTAGATAAACCTAGACTTGGCGATACATCTGCTTCACGTCAGTTAGAACGACATACCTATGTTGGCGAAAGCACTGTAGATCATCTGGAAATTTGGTGTAGAGCTTTTGACCAGTAAACATAATAAATGACTGATTTAGGATCGTAGTTATCAGGTATTTTGCTCATATGCTCGCATTTACTATAATCGCGAGAAAACCTGTTTGTTTGTTGTTATTTGTTTAGATGTTGATGTTTAGTTTTAACTGCTAAGGATGAGTATAGTGAAGCTATCGACAAGTTGACCCCACAAGAGGATGACATCAATATTACGTCATAACTATCCATAAAACAATATATTACATAGAATCATAACAATTACGCAAGACTAAAATTTCTCTTGTCGGATATCTTCCGATCACCGATGAATTCTCCTTATTTTGATAGCCTCCTCAGCTATGTTGCTACAGATTAACAGACTTTCTGCACGTCGTTCAGCTGATATCAAAGAACTCACTTCCGAGACTGATATTATACTTGAAACTTTTTTACATTCAGAGTCCAATAAGATCTGTAGTCTTATGTGCAAAATTGACGTATCAAATCAACATTACACTAAGAAAATTCTTAGGTCACATTTCAACTGCTTAACAAGCAAGATGTCAAACGTCATGTGTATCTAATTCGGATTTTATCGAATGTGGATTCATTTGTTGCATTTGAACAGACAATTTATTGTGAATATGTTACTTAGTTATACCAGTGAAAAATCTTTCTTATCGAATACCCTTTATTCGTCGATGGTTCTCATAAGATTCATAACTTTGATAGTACTCTCAAGCATGTCACTTTCAGATAAACAGGCTCTTCGTGTGGCTCTGACTGTTATCTACAAGCAAGTTGCTCACGAGAAGTACGAAATTTTAGTAATTACTAATAAATAATTATTCAAGTATATTAGATTTGTCAATCCTTGTCAACAGTCAACTTTACATCCAGATATGTCTTATTCCAAAACTTGTTAAAGTCCTCATTACCACAATTTCATCAAGATCCAACCTCAAAAAACCGGTCTCTACTGTAAAAAGAATTCATTATTTTAATTGCTTCCTCCGCATTCTCATCAAGATTACTATTCTAGTTTCATCTGTTAATTATTTTATACATTCTGTACACTGCTGCTACACATTACAAAGTGGAATATTCCGTTCGCAGTCTATCTTTCGTATAAGCCAAAAGTACGTTTTTGCGAAATAGTATTAGGTTTGAGGTATCTACAAGCGGATTAACGTTGACCCATAGAGGAATAAAGGCAGATTTTTATGGATAGAATATATACAATATACCACAGTTGAGTCCAGATTGAACATGTTTACCGTTTTGTGGGGTCATGGACTGAGCCAAATAGTTAATTTTAGTAAATCTTATGATTTTAGAGCTAAGAATATTGTTACTATCTTCAATATTTTGGTTTGCACAGAGTTTGTTCATTTTATTCCATCCATATATCACTATATGTTAGTATTACTATTAAATTCTTGAAACTTCCATTACAAATTTCCTCATAATGATCAAGGTGAGATTATTGACCAAATAATTACTGATCCAACTAGAATTGTCAACAATAGTGCAACACTGATTGATCATTGTTATGTCAGTGACGTATCTATAATACTTCAAATAAAATAGTAAATTATCAGAGTATTGCATTCCAGCCTGTGGATTCTGTTACAGTGTTAAACACATATAACTCAATAAAGTCTAATGCTGCTGGTTTGGATAGCATAAATTTAAAAAAAAAAATATTTATGCATCTCGCACTATCTAGAAGTTCTTACTCATATAATTAATACGTCACTTGAAACACAACAATTCCCCTCATCTTGGAAAGTCAGTATTACACAACCATTGCCAAAAATAAATGTTCCGCAATCTGCTAATGACTTCAGACCAATAAGTATACTACTTTTGCTGTCCAAAGTACTTAAAAATATTGTTTATCAACAAATGCTTGAACATTTATCTAATAAATTGCCAGATTTACAATCTGGCAGTTTATCTAATAAATTGCCAGATTTACAATCTGGCAGTTTATCTAATAAATTGCCAGATTTACAATCTGGCTTCTGTAAAAATTATAGCACGACGAGTGCACTGACTAAAGTTATTGACGATATGATTCTAGAACTAGATAATTCAAATATTGCTGTTCTCGTGTCGCTTGATTTGTCAAAAGCGTTTGACACGGTGAATCACGCCCTACTGCTAGCAATATTGAGTTACGTTGGCTGCGAGCCTGAAGTTATTGCATGGTTTAGTAGTTACTTCACGAATCGTTCGCAGATTGTGAAATTATCCAATAATAATTCAAATATTGATATGTCGGAGCCTCTACTTGTCGTTGGAAGTGTACCTCAGGGGTCTATATTGAAGCCTTTTTTATTCATATTATATTGTATAACTTTACATTGTTCAGTTACATATTGCAGAATACATAATTACGCTGATGACACACAATTATACTTCTCTTTCCCGCCTGACGCTGCATCTGGATCTATACAATTGATTCAGCAAGATCTTAATCCTATTTTTAACTGGTGCCAAGACCACTGTCTTCAAGTAAACCCGAATAAATCCTGTTTTATGGTTGCAGGAGGGAGAAGTATAGTAGACGAGCTATCAGTGACTTTGAATATTGGAGCTGATTCGATTCCTGAAACCAAATCTTTCAAGAACTTAGGTCTCGTCTCTGATGAATTGTTTCGTTTTGAAGAGCATGTAAACATAATGTGCAAGAAAAGTTATGGTGAATTGAAAAGTCTTTATAAATACAAAGATTTTCTGCCATCTGCAAATTCTAGACTTGAACTTTGTGATTCACTTATTTTGAGTAATTTTGATTATTGTGATATAATTTATGGCTCGCATCTTTTAAAAAAAGAAGCCATGAAAATTCAAAATGTGCAAAATGCTTGTGTCAGATTTGTCACTAATACAAGGAAGTATGATCACATATCTAATTTATATAGAGAATTAAACATATTGAATATGGCTTAGAGAAGAGATTTGCATCTTGCAACTTTTGTGCACAAAACTTTAATTTGTGGTACTCCTACATATCGTGTTGATAAACTATCAAAGCGTCATTTATATCATGACAGACTTTTACGGAATAATGATAAACTCGACGTACCTAAAGTTAAATCTGAGCGTGGCGAATGTGCTTTCTCCGTTTACGCACCTAATATATACAACAATGTACCTGATCATATCAAAGAACTAGCAGTTACTACTTTTAAATCATGTTTGAAAGAATCTATGTTGGATGCGAGTTTGTAGTACGGTGTCAATTCATTTTGTAATCTTACTCTTATATTTGTATTGTATTGTATTTGGCTTTTTGTGGTATTATTTGGAAGCCAGCTAATAATTTTTTTGTACATCAGTTTGTGCAAAATGAACATATATTATTATTATTTATTGCTATTGCCTATTTTCTGATGAGCAATAATTATAGCTTACGGTTGGATAACAAGTAAGTATAACTCAGATACAAGATTCCATTGATTGATTCTATTTTTCTTTCTAGGAACCTCCCTCCCCAAGGACTCGTCTAACAATATGGCATGTGCTGAGGATTACAGCACGTTGCATAGGTATGTGTAGCTGTTGATTCAATTCCAGTTCTCCCAAGTTCTGAAGTAGTGTGTAAGGTATTTCTCCAGTACATCCTATGACTATTGGTACTATCTTTACCCTTTCCATTCTCTACATATCCTTTATTTCGTTTGCAAGTGGAATGTACTTGTTGATCTTGTCACTGTAGGTCTTATCTATATTTCTACCAATCGGTACAGCAATGTCGATGATATATGTGGTTTTGTCATTTTTGAGGGTAAGGACTATATCGGGTATATTCGCTTTAATTGTTTTATCGGAAATAATCTTCCTGTTCCAGTACAGCTTGATATTCTCATCCTCACAAAGAGGTGGTGGCTCGTATTTGTAATAGGGTGTGTATTCATCAAGGTTCTGGTATTTTCGTCTTAAAGCCTGGTGGACAATATTTGCAACTTTATTATTCCTGTCTAGATATTGTTTGTGGGCAAGCACACTGCAACCAGATGTTATATGTTCAAGGGACTCTTCACTCTTCGGCATCTGATGTTGTTATGTTCCCCTTTATTATTCTCTTTCGGTAACTTTTGGTGGCTACGACTTGATCTTGTATTACCGCCATGAATCCTTCAGTCTCTTCCATCAGATTACCGGAAAGGAGCCATTTTTAAGAAGCCATAGAGTCAATATTCTCACGAAGCAATGATGCAGGATATTTTCTATGCATTGGCTTGGTTTTCCACTTTTCAATCAGCTGTGAGTTGGTTTTAACATTCTACATCGAAGTTTCTGTCAGCTAACCGTAGAGGTGTCAGCTTGGTAACCGCTTCTACTACAGCCCGGTGCAATATGCTGGTTTTAGCTTACTCACCGAAGTACGAGCGAAGATTCAGGATTTATTGCAGCCATCTACCAGGGATACTGGGGATTCCTCTACCTCCCAGTCTTCTCGGCAGGTGGAATCTCTCGATTGCACTGTGCGGGTGATGTGCACGTGCTTTGCTGAACTCTTTTCTCGTCAACGTGTCCAAAAGCGTGGAGCTCAGTGTTGGTCCAGTTCATAACCCCGAAGCTGTAGTTAAGTATTGCTGTTGCACTCGTGTTTATTGCCTTAGAGATGTTTCTGGCCGATAATTCTGTGTCACGTGCTTGGTATGAGCAGTTAAGCTTTTCTTTACAAGCTGCTTGTTCAATCCCCAGTGCTTGAGCATATCCAAGATACAGGTATAGCCTGTCCAGGAAAATAACGTTATGGCTCTCACAGCAGGCAGATTAGAGCGGATTTAGAATTGATTTATAGCAGTGAAAGAACAGGTACGTAACAAAAAATTTCCATTTCTACAGAAACAGTAACTTTATTTCACAAGAATTCTTAAACAAAACCAAATAATATATTGTTGTTCACAGTACAAAAGTATTACTAGTGGTTTTTAATTTTTGAGTTCTAATTTATATTCACTTGCCAGGTATGTTTTCACAACATAATTCTCTAATCTTAGTAATTTCCGTGAAAATATGTTTTTCCTAATTTGTAGGAAAGACCTAATTTGATTTTCAGAATACATTTAATAGTAAGTTTATGAAATACGAACTGCAAATTTCAAATTTTTCTAATCCTACCCCTATCAACAGGTAGTGATACTCCCTGCTGTGCGAGGTGTACCGCAAGCTTAGTTAAGTCAAAGCCATAACGTTATTTTTCTGGACATACAATAAGTATCTCTTTCTTCTAGCCTTGTGATAGTACCCTGATTCTTTACCTGGATGTCGCCACTATGTTTCCATTTTCCCTTTATCATGCAGTTGGACTCGCATTTTTCGAGCCCAAAAGACATCTGCATATCATCGCTGAACCGGCCCACACATTCCAGCAGCTTTTTCAGGTGCTCTTTCCTTCCCCTAAACAGTTTCAGGTCATCTATGTACCACAGATGAGAAACATGGATTCCGTTCATATTAAACCCCTTCTTTTGGGCGTTGAGGATGTTCGTGAGAGGTTTGATCTCCAAACAGAACCAAAGAGGACTTAGAGCATCACCCTGGAAGATGCCACGTCTTATTCAGATTTCACCAGCATCCATGGTGTTTTGACCTGTATTCAATTTGAGACAAGTGTTATAAGTCAGATATATGCTGGTTGACATAAATTAGCAAAACTTTCTTCAACCAAGAATGCGGGACACTGTCAAATGCTTTCTGATAGTCGATATAAGCGATGTGTGAATCTTCCTTTTTCTTTTTTGCGTAGTTCATTAGAGCTGTGTCTAATATTAACTTTTCTTCACAGCCTTGGGATCCTTTGCGACATCTTTTTTGTTCCTCATCAAGTACATTATTGGATTCCAAGAAATCATAGATGTTTGTAGCTACTGCGGATGTGAGTAGCTTGTACAATGAGGGAAGGCAGGTGATAGGCCTATACTTCTTGGGATCTGCAGAAGGAGATTCAGTTTTTGGGAGTAGGTAAGTGACACCAGATGTCAAAAATTTGGACATCGTCTCTGGTGTTCGTGAAATTTCAGTTGAACAGTGAGCTAGATGATGATGCGTGCTTGTGGAATTTTTGAGCCAATAATTCTAAATTTTATCTGGTCCAGGAGCTTTCGAATTGTGAGCCTTTCTTAATGCTTGCTGTAGATCTTCCGTTGTTATTTTCCACTTTAGCATTGTTTGCATGCTCGCATGTTCATCCTTCTCATTGTACAACCATTTTGTTCGCTTGAGCTCAACAGGTTTAACCAAAATATCATTCCGAAATCTCCTGGTATCTGGGACCGCAAGTGTTTCCATGGCGGTTTTTTCTCTTGTAGATTTTAGAATCTTTTTATAGAAAACTTTCCAGCGAGCCATGAACTCGTGGTTATCCTTCCGCCTCTTGTCACTTTTTCTATGCCTTTTGAGCCTAGTGGACGTTGCCGCAAGTTTTTGCTTCAGGTAGTCACTGATTCCTACTATTGTGGGGTTGTCAACGGATTTGTATTTGTTTACGATGATCTCTGTATTTTTTTTTACTTTTCCACTCGGATTTTTCTGAATACTCCTGGTAAGAATCCTTATTTCCCTTTTTAATTTGTTGATTCTACGCATAATCCGTTCTTCCCTTGCGGGTAATTCTCTATTCACTTTCTTCTTTTTCCCAGAACCAATCTGTACTGCATTGCTAACTTTTTGTCCATTTATTTGTGCTATGCTTACTGCACCTACGTAAATGAGTGTGTGTAATTCGGTTATTGTCATGTTGATTGATTCGGGATTGCCGATCGAGAGAAAGGATCCATTCCATCATATTTCATCAGGTTTTCAGCGTATATCATTTCCACGGGATCTTCTGTTGTTATTTCGGTAGCATCAGGCTCTTCAAGAACCTCATCTCGGATCGTTTTATCAGGAGTAAGTATACCAAGCTCAATCCCTACCTCTGTCCTCATTCTTTCTATTGTTCCAGCCGGAAGTCTGCTGTTTCTGAAGATCGATTTACGTTGATTCATCATATTCTGGATTGTCTTCTTCTTTAGTTCTGGGAATTTCGCTGTTACTTGCCTATGTAATTCCTTGCTAAATGGTTTCTGGAAGGTTTCTAATCTGGTTAATATATAGTAGCATCGAACCACGAACTCATTCGTTTCTGTATTCCAAGTGGTTCTTTGCTTGTTACGGGAAGATGTGCTGGGTTGCGGCTCATCTTCCGCATCAACAATCACATCTTCAGGAGGCGGTTGACGTTCTAAGTTTCGTCTTCTTCTTCGAATAATTTCAACATTGTCCGGTTCATTGCTGTGGTCGTTTGCAGGTATGACATCACGACGGTTCCGACCTGAGTTTTGCTGTCCCAGCCGGACTCGGCTATTACTTCTAGTTACAGGAGCTTACTGTGAGTTTTCGCCCAAAGAGCTGCTAGCACTGCAAGCGGTGTGGATGGGGCTGCCACCCTAGAATAATTGGGGAACCCGTGGTGTCGTCACTCCTCAGATGTAGTCGCTGAGATGCTCATGAGCACGCCTGCGGGATATTATTATTATTATTGTTCTACACGTTGCTGTTCAGATTGGAAAGAGTCGAGTGATTAGTTTAATTTTGATGTTAAAGTAAAGTATCTTGATATATTCCCATACAAAACAAAACAGAAACATTCCTTTCATAAACGAATCTGTTGATAATAATAATATACTAAAGAACCTTCGCAAAATTTTTGGGATATTTGTTAGATCAGTGTCTCTCTGGAAAGTCTTATTGTGATTGAATTATAATCAAACAAAATTTCGTCTCCTACTAAATAAGACATCTGGAGCGCTTATTGAATCAAACATAATACAACTAATCATGCATTATCACGTAAAAGTAGGGGCTATTTTGTCGAATGGAATCTGTTTCTCGAGTCATCCTTGGCAGCTTGTTATGTTTTCAGTCAGAGTAGTACAATGTGTAGCCAATACTACATCTCTAGAGCCATGTTAAAGATTATTTATATAATAATAGTATATTATATAACAAGGGACTTGAATGCTTCATTTAATCCTGAGGGTGGAGCTTATTACACGAGATGAAATCGAAGGCAATACTCACCTGAGGGATTAGAGGCACTTAAGTCATATGTTATCTACGCTATTTCTCGCAAACCCGTATTATATTGAATCACAATAGTCAAAAACAAACTTGATACAAAAATGTAGAGTAAATTTACCATAGTAACAAGGCTGGTTACAGCAGTTGTTAAATGCAGTGTTTCACAAGAATCAAGAAATGATCTTGATCTTGTCTTGAAATCAAAACAAGACTTAGACAAGAAGTATTTCTTGTTTCCCAAGACAAGACAAGAAAGTTTTATCAAGAATCAAGTCTTCTTATCAAGAAATCTTGATATCTTGATGAATTATTATTCAAATCTGCATATTTATCAATCTATTATTGAAATATTAAAATCTGCTGTGGCCATTACTGTTTTTCCCCGGCAATAGATTTCATGGCCAGTTTCATCACTGTTTGATGAATTTGGGAATGTCATACCAACTTTCAAAGTGACATTTGTAATTGTCAAACTGACAGTTCAAAGTGGCAACGTTATTGTTAGAGTGACAGCGTCATTGTCAAAGTGACAGCGTCATTGTCAAAGTGACAGCGCCATTTTCGATGTGACAGCTGTCATTATCAGAATGACAGCTATCACCGTTATGGTGACAGATGGCAGCTATATGTTAGTCCTTACAATATAAGTATTTTCGAAAATGGCGAGTCTTTCTCTAGATTTTCTGGTTGAAAAAGCTCATTTATAAATTTAAACTTATCTTTTCCATTAAAAAACTCGAATATTATGAAATTTTAGTTGGAAGTTCGTTCGGGATCTCTAATTATTATACTATTAGATAGACAGACCGACCGATTTCATTCAAACTTATGTTTTTTGGGTTCAGTAGGGTCTAAAATGTAGAAATTCATCAGAGTCTTGAGCTATCAAAAAATCACAATTGTAATACTTTCCCTATTATATGAGTCGGGAAAGTACAAAGTATCTGTGACTATGATTGGAACAAATATTTGATACATATCGAAAGCATATGTCGTCAGTTTCTGGTGGTTAAATCGTTCATGTTCATGCAGAAAAAAAATGTATAGGTAGATTCCCCAATACTCCAAGAAAGTTGCTATCTCTTAGCAACATTTCCATATCATATAACAGATAATAATTGCAAATACTAATTAAAATATGAAAATGACAGACTTTTTATCTATTTCAATTGGTGGCAATCTTGGAAAACGTTGCTAGAATCGATTTATAACATAACTGACAGGGAGGATAAAGAGTAGACACTAACGCTAAACTGAGTTTTCGGATTGGATAAAGCAAAAGAGAAAGGGGAATCCCCCCGTATGTCAAGATCAAGAAATATCAAGAATTCTTAAAACAAGACAAGAAATGCGTCGTCAAGGAATGGGCATGACAAGAAGTTTTTCTTTTCTTGTCTTGAAAATCAAGACAAGACAAGAAATAATTATCAAGACAAGTAATCTTGGTCTTGATGAAACACTAGTTAAATGAATAAGGCTGATGTTAAAAAGATGAGTGAGAAATTTGATATTGATAAGGCTACTGCAGAGGTAACTGTGAAATTCTTTTCCCAAGAATCTCGAAAATTTACGAGCAACAATGCGATGCATTTGTAAAATTGTCCCAATTGCTATAATGCTAATATAAATCATTGTTAATAGAGGTTTGAGTTCCAATGAAAAAGTTCAATTTGATATTTAGGAAGATACTTTGATTAATCAGTAGGTATAGAATAATTTGTTCATTTTACTTAGTCCCTTGGGATTTTTGATCATTTTAGATCCCTAGAGACTAAACTCAAACTTGAGTTTCTAAAATGAGGGATTGAATTCGTCTTTTACTCCCAGGAGTGCAAAAAATTCATAACATAAACACCAGAAAAAAATCAGTTCTGATTACATCATATGAGACTCGAGCTGAGTAGAAAACTCCCTAACGTCACAGGATAACAAATTTTAAATAAGCTTCTCTCGGATATCAAGCTCTTCAGCACATTGCCGGTATTCAGAGATAAATTGAAGGTATTCCTAGCAGTCCAAGAGCTGACGACAAATTTAGGGAACGTATTTTAGGCAAGTTGAAACAACAAGAAAATAATATTCTATTAATTGGTGAAATTTTTCAGAAAAATCAACAAATATGAAATGAAATGGGAATCATTTTTCCAATGAAAATGTATCATGAAAATCTTTTGAAAAAAAAGACTTTTCAATTAAATTATTTTGTATCTTAACTTTACTTGGAACTTTTTTGAATTTTCTGCATAAATCCAGAATGGTTTGTCGTAGGATACTGAAATTCAGTATTTGAAATTGCTGTAGCATTTCAATACTCATCTTCTATTTTTGTACCAATCGGCTAAGCCGGGGTTGCACTTTATATAACAGACTCTTCGAATTTTCCGCATAAATTCAAAACAATCAGTCGTAGAATATTAAAATTCCGTTTTGGACACTTCTATAATATTTAATTATGCACCTCGTATTATGATTGCAATCGTCTGTTGTACCGAAAATGCAGCACTTTGCTCGATTTTTTTTTCAATTTCCTGCATAAATCCAGAACTTAGAATGTTGGAGTTCAGTATTCAAGACGATTTTACCATCTGAATGCTCATATCCTATTTTCATTGAGATCGACTAAGCCAGAAGTGCACTTTACCTGACAGCCTTCTTAGAATTCCTTGCATAAATTCGATATGATCAGCCGTAGAGTATTGAAATTTTGTATTTCAGTCTGCTGTAGCATCTGAATGATTGCCTACTATTCTCATAGCAATCGACTCTACCGGAAGCGCACTTCAGCTGAATTTTTTCCCCAATTTTGCGTATAAATTCAAATCTGTCAGCCGTAGAGTCTTGGAAATCAGTATTTAGGAATATTGTAGCATGAGAATGATGATCTTCTGTCTCGAAAGCAGCCGACTGGGCTGAAAGCACACATTACTTGACCGATTTTTAAAATATTTGGAACGAATTCCATACAATTAGCCGGTGAACGATGGAGTTTTGAATTTGATTATCGTATTGTTATATGCAAAAAATATATCCAATGATATACAAGTAGATCACGTGATGTTCACGTCAGATTTTTTCTTGATTCAACCTTTATTAAACTAATATTAATTTTTATGAGCGAAGTAAATTTTTGACGTCAATTAACAGTTCAATGGAAAATATCGTTACAGGTTGATGAATTTTTCAAAAAGGGTTGATGTTGATTAGACCATTCCAGCAAACTAATTTTTCAAATATAAATTTTTTCATTGCTACATAATCAATCAATTCAAAAATAGTGGACTTCACCTGGTGAAGATATTGATGGTTCAGGAAGTCTGCTTGAGGATTTGAGTATATGTCGTTTCATAACAGCTGAAAAATTCCTGTACCACTGAACATGGTACCGTTCTAACGGGGTAACATTTTCAGGTAAAACCAGGTCTTTGAATTGTAGACTATGTTGTTGGCGAACTTTCAAGCAGTTTTTGCATTTTTGTAGTCTCTCTTTATCAAAAATAATCACAAGGAGTCAGGGCCCCGCAAACTCTCAATAAACTATATCTCTCGCACTTATGGCTACACATAGGACTTTTTTGTCGCATCCATTTCAAATCTTTATTTGCGTCAGGGAATCATTTGGGACCGTTCAACTCGTCTGGCGATTTACACGTTATTTTTAATATTATGTAATGAACATGCTATAAAAATTTCAGAATGCCTTAAGTATATTTTTGAGATATGATTATTGAATATTTCCGGGGGGAGGTCAGGTTGTACTTTAAAACACAAAAAATAGTCTTGAACTTTAATTTCTCGGTTAAATAGATGCTGAAGTTGAAGATTAAATCAATTTCAAGTTGCCTAGAACATATTTTTCTGATTCCTTTTTTTGCAAATGTCATAGGTTGCACAATAGGCAAATAACCGCCAACCCTCTGCCTGACACAAGATTCTAGATTTACCAATCAATAAAATATTATTTTATTTTTGTTTCAACTTGCCTAAAATACGTTCTCCAAATTCGTCATCAGCTCTCCGACTATACTGGGAGACTCTTTCTACTCTGTACGAAACTAAATATATTATTTACTAAATTGACGTTTCTGTACTATATTGTCACAAATGTAGAATATTTTGAGTCATTAGTTCACATTATTGATTATTTGAACTCGCTATTTATTTAATAATTTATCCTAGTCAGCATTGTCTAACAATCCAGTCGGTGTTCAATTGACAGATATGTGAATGCTGGTCCATGCTTACTAGATGTTCGGTTGTCGGACATTTGATTGCTAGTTAATTGTTGTTCAACTGTCAGACATTTGAATGTTGACCCATTGTTGGAGTAGGATATATAAAGCGCGTGAGCTAGTGAGAGAGAAATCATTCAGTAAAAGTAACTGTGATCGTACGAGTTTGTAAAATAAATTTGTGCACTGTAACCTGTAATAATAATTTATTCAGAATAAATTTTTTGACAATATCCACAGTTTCTTGGGAATAAGTAAATATGATGAACTACTAGATGAAATTGTTAAAGCCGACTGGATGCGTGAATTTGAGTGAGTAAAAACAATATCGGAAATTCAGTTAATTTTTTATTATTATTTTTTTTTAATGGATTCTCAATATTGTTTTTACTCTTTCAAAAGATAAACTTGGTTTATCCATGCTTGGGTGGTCATATCATTCGGCTAGATCACCTTGTGCAGTTCAGTGTTGAATAATAATATAAGTTACCATAGCAATACTGTCAACCAGCAAAGTAAATCATCTCCTTAGTGACGGTGATCAAATTGTGTCGACCACAGGACATGCTAATTGCTACTTCACAATGATAATCGCATTATCGATTATTACGTCTTGCAATTAAACTAAAATTAAGGACAAATATGTTCAAGCAGACGTAAATTGCAGACGCATGTGTCGAACCTCTGATGAGTAATAAAGATCTAACTAGCAAATGTGCCTGACTTCAATTCTTGATGGAACTGGTAGGTAGCTCATGCAATTCAAAGTTGAATGGAATATTCAAATGTCTTACTAAAAACTTCTTGAGGTTATTGAAACAAAGCAGTTCAATCAGTTACATTTAAGCTTTATACATGATTTTCATTCAAAATACTCTAAATAAAGGCTTTCTCAACCAATATTTTTCGCTTGAAGAGCACATAGACATTGAGCAAGAGGCTCGTGACTGAAATTGTATCTTCAAGTTCCTTTCAATCTGTATATGCTCAGTGAAAAATGAGACTTGTTTTGGTCCATTGTCTCTTTCCTTCATGATTAAGGTTTCTGTGGGATTAGTCGCGCGACGCTTGTTCTTCTTGATCTTTAGCATAAGTTTCTCACAATTATTTGCAGAAATATCTTCGGACATAATGTTGGGTTCATCATTTTCCAAGGTTAAAAGCAGATATAATGCGTTTTGAGATTATTAAAATGAAGGAAAGATTATATGAGAGTTTTCCTCAGTTCAAGTACTGCTTTCAAATATCTTTCGACGTCCAAGTAATTTTCTTATTTCTTGTATGAGATGAATGTATAAATAAGACTCTGTAACAGACGTCTTATAATATTGTTTTTTTTTCCATCCAGATATTTGGCAACATCATAAAATTACGAACAAGTTTTACAAAGCAGTGAATTCATCAGAATGTTATGAAACAACAAGATCGAACAGATCGTTTGAAGTGAACAGCAATTCTTAGTCATAGCAATGAGCATATGAGCTTACACATGTGTGTATATTGTATATGTCCGTAGATGTGATCTGATCACTGAAGAGCTTTGAGTATCGGGCTGCTCTGCTATTTGATGAAGCTTCATGATCTTATTGACAAACTGCATCTAATTTAAGTAGAAAAAGATAGCTTGTAAGAAGGTGAGAAGAATTACATTATGTATAAAGTGGAGTCTTGCAGATATATTCCGATCAGGTCATTTAATCGGAGAAATCAAATTTCAGAAGATATCGCTCATTCAAATTTAAAAGATTATGGGCCAGTTCCACCAACGCCAGTTGAATTTAACCCGAAGTTATTTTATACGAAAACTATTGTCGATACAATTGTAACTATAGTTACTAACTCAAAATAACCTCTAGATAAATTTAACTGACTTTGGTGGAACCGGACCTAAATGACATATGAAGTTATTTTTAAACAACAAAGGTATTCATTTCCTACAATAATTGTTGACTTGTGAATTGGTTTGCAGCCGGTGGTGATCTTTGTTGACTCACTATATGATTTCGTGGAGAGAAGTAATTCAGTTGCGATTAAAAGATTAATGAGTTCAAGTATATTATGTTGAGCCGAGTGAATATTTTTGTCTCCATAACTTTAGTCTTAGACTATCTAATGCGGTCATAAATTTAATTCTATTGTAAAACTTGTCAATTTGCCCCAAACAAGTACCTCTATATCTGACCGACATTCAGGCTCATCTGTAGTTAGTAAGAATTGTTTCGGGAAAGACAGTATTGAATTTCAATGATAATAAGATTTGATTTTCACTTCATCTAATAGAATTAGAATCTATCATATACTTACCTAGGTATCAAGAATTTTTACAAAGAGTGCTATAATATATCTTTTTGAGAGGAGAATAGTGGCGAAAGGAGTCATGTTAAATGCTGGATTATATTAAATATAATTTCAGGACATTTCGGTGCCTTATATCAGTCACCATCATCAGCTCATCCAAGTTGAAAAAAAAGAAATAAAAAGTGAAACATTTTGTTAACAAATGTAAATAAAGAAAAACTACATAATTAAGTGACAGTAGTTCTTTCTTATTTACATTTATTAACAAAATGTTTTACTTTTTACTTCTTTCTTTTTTCAACTTGAATGAGCTGATGATGGTGACCGATATAAGACACCGAAACGTCCTAAAATTATATTTAGTATAATCCAGCATTTACCGTGACTCCTTTCGCCATCATTTTCCTATCAAAAACTATAATAATAAGAGTTACTTACAACAGTTGATAAAGCCATAATATGTCATTTGAATAATCTTGATTTGTGGAAATTTTCATCATATTCATTTGATCAGCAGAGCTCTTGTCTCACGAGAATACAATAATTATATAACAGTTTGGAATACTCCAGTACAACAATGTAAACATAGAATAGAAGGTACTTCATTCATTCAGCATTAGAAAGAATAGAGCTCAACGAAAAATTAAACTGGAATATAACCGTCAGGTTCATAATCACACAAGGAATGGCGATGAAGGAAAAGCTCTTATGGTATATGTTCTGCGTTTAATCAAAAGTAGTCCTTAGATGCAGTTGACCATATCAATTTTTACAAGCACTGGCGCTAGTGTCCAATGTGATAAGAAATTCATAGTTGATTTGGTGCATTTGTCAATCCTCTACAACTGAACTGGAAAATTTACTTTCCACATATAATATTGTGATTAAATAATATTACAGATAACAGTACTCTTTTCCACTTTATAATTCGTCACACAATAATAAAATCGCTGACTGTCACTTCTATTGAAAGATTATTCTTCACCAGTCCACGAGCCTTTATATAATTTCTTCTAACAATGAGCTAATACTCAAATGTCTGAAAACCGAACATCTCGCAACAATGCTCGAGCGTTCAAATATCTTATCATCGAGCATCTTACAACAATGAGCTAGCATGCAAATATCCGACAATTGAACATTTTCTAAACTATTTGCGAATGCTAGCTTATATCATAATTTCAATAAATTGTTGGATAAATAACAAACCTCAATAAATATTAGTGTAAATGTAAACTTATAACTTGAGATATTTCATATTCATGACAATATTTTAAGTAGATGTATAGCTTCTGTTCCAATATATTGATGAATAAATTTTGTAATCAGTATTGGTTAATGTGTTAGCCGCATTGAATTTATTAGCTAATTAAAATGAACTGAATTATCTCTATCCGATATCAATATCAAATTGTACTTATTCTGCTACAATAAGATCGAGATAGTTAGTGTACTAAAACTTTTTAGTCATGTTATGAACTGAATAATATCCACTAAAATGACAAATTCAACAATTTTCTAGAATTGCAGATATCGATTCAGATTCTGAGTCCACTCCGAGATCAATTCCGTAGGTCATTTATGCCTGTTCTGAACCTCAAGCACCGAAAAACGTGTGTAATACGGATCTGTATTCAAATTTCACTCACGCTTGGAGAATACTCTTTTGTGATGAATAACCCCTTGAAATACAATAAAAACACACATATTAGGTGAAAAACACAGCTTTAAGCCAACATCAAGACATTTGAAATACTGCCTAGGGTGCCCCTATCATTACTTCTCCTTGACTGAGTCACACTATTTAGAAGAACTCTTATCGACCAGGGCTGCATTTGCCCTTCTTGCCGTCACTGGGCAGTATTGAACCTGCCGCCCCTCATTCGCCATTCTTATTTGAGTCCCAATTTTTTTTGACAAAAACCGATGCAATCGGAATCGTGCACTAGAAAGTATACAGTAAATGATGATTGATAATATACAAAACGAGTCCAACAATTCTAATATACAAAATAATATGAGTCTCATATCCAAATTGTAATAATAATACCCAACTTGTGGCAAATACCTTAATTAAAGGTCAAACTGTCGATGCACTACTTCACCTCCGATTTTGATGAAAATCAATGAGAAGAGTTGTTTGAGCGTTATGGGGAAAATAACTACTATTGACTGACCAAGTCAGTTGATCTTAAAAATCGTAAAAATTAATTTATAATCATATGATATTACATGTAGGTATCCATTGTGCATGTGTGTATGCGATATTAGCGTCTTCTTAATGAACTGAAATTTTGACAGTTGCTTTCAACTGACGATGCTTCGCACCCACCTAACGGACAGGCTCTGCTCGCTTTAATTACGCTTAACGTGAAATCTTAACTCCAAGACAATAATTAATGATGCACTAAATATCATGTTGAGCTTGATCTGCCATCATTGTTTTGGATTCAAGATACCATGTCGAGCTTGGTCTGAGCGGGCGGAGCCTGTCCATTTATAAGGTGCAAAGCACCGCAAGTTAGAAACAAAAACCAATATTTAAGTGCTACGGACAATATTTCAGTTCACTAGTGAGTCGCTAGTATCGCTATTTCATACACTCATACATTGCAATGTATACATTTTGTGATGATATAAATTGATAGAGTTCTCAAGGTCAACCCAGTCTGAGAAACAGATCGTTTGACCTGATCAAAAATTGCAAATTTACACAAACAAAACATTGGAAAAAGCTCAGGTACCCACCTTGTTCTTCAGAATTATTTTAATTTGATTTATCACCGTGTTTTTCATCAATTTGTTGTTTTTAAGAACAAACGAAATTTCGAGTTATCTCCAACACTTCCTGTTCTTCTTGTAATTTTTCAGCCTTTTTTTTCATATGCCGCGTCGCTCAAGTTCTTCCGATCATAGTTCATTTTGATACATCATATATTTTTCTGTTTTGATGCATAAACATTGTTTCTCTGAAAATTACACGACGAGACGATTGAATTTAACGAAAAATACTGTTCAGTTCACTTAAAACTAGCGACTCACATAGAAAAAATGTGGGAACAAAAAGTTCTGCACAGAAATTAGATTCAGTTCTAAGTTTTCATCTTTTACATGTGTTCACCAGATTTGGCCCAGTGACTAATAATCTGAACTGTGTACTTATTACCTATGTTTAAATTTTTAGAAGCTCTATCTAAGACAACTACTTGATCCAACTTCTGCTGTACTAGAATTAGAATGATATCTTTGCAACAAAATTTCAAATTATCTAGAGATTTCGAATATTTCACTCAAAATTTGCCGTCTCCAAATATTTGCCGCCCTGGGCAAATGCCCGTGCTTAAGACCGGCCCTGTTATCAACGGCTCATACATTTATTCAGGCATCAACCATGTGGCATAAAAGGTGAAATTGAACAAATAGGCTTCCTCTATTACTACTCTCTCTTGACTATGCAAAGCATCTACAAGAAAATGTTGACAATAATAAAGTTAAAGCTATATATATATTTGTGTGTCAGCTGAGAATCTGATAGCAATAACCTACTATTAGAGTTCAATTTGAGGTTTTCAGAGTTTATTTGTCCTCAACTGATTCTGATAGATCTATTAATTTATATTTTATCAGATATTTGTCTGAAAGTATGTGTGTAGGTATGTGAAATGAGATTAGGGATACCGCTTCATGAAGATAAGTACAATAATTTATCATTTGTTACCAATACGAGTAATCGAATCATTGTTTTTTTTTAATTATTTTCACGAAACATGTATAAATGAACACCTTCTATCGTTATACTTGAAGTTATTCTGAACAATATTCCTAAACCAACGACTTTATTCCAAGAAATTATTCCTATAATCAGAGAATTTAAGTTTGCATGTATGAATCCCAAATATCAAGTCTTCATTTCTTCTCTAATAAAATCAGTTATTCAACATCCAGTTTTGCATAAATATGCGGCATATGAATGTTCTCATCAAAGGTTTGAATATTATTTTGACTCATGTTCAATGAAACTTTGTTTACATAAACGCTCCGTTGCTAATTCGTGTAAATTCAGTTCTTAAATAGATTGGAATGGAAATTCAATTCCAATTTGAAGCAGCAAATAACCCGGAATGTTAATTCAGCTTCCGACTTATCATGGAACAACATTTTGGGACTTCCAAGTTTTGAAACGTAAGATTACTCACCAAAGATGAGATACGCATTTATTCGTGAATTATTGAGAATGCGGATCAAATCTACTAAGAAGGAAATTCGTTACCAACGATTTGATGGAACCGTGAAATGTATGAGACTAATAATATTGAACTTGATAGCGTTTTTGATATAAGTATAACCAATCTTGCGAAAAGCTTTCCCGTTTCAAATTAGGTACGAAAAATGATTAAGAAACAGTGTATAATACGATTATTCTCCCACATTTTTATTTCATAGGATCTATTATGTACTTAGGTAATCAAGGTGATATGAATGAATTGCAATTACTCCAGAATAGAGCAATGTGTATTATTTTGAATTGCAGTACATATACAAGCGTAAATGATAGATTAGCAGAATTGGAATGGTGCAATATAAAAAAAAATGACTGAAATGCAAATAGTGATACTAGTACATAAAATAAAATTAGGACTTCAACCGGACTATTTTAAAAATAAACTGATTACAATAGATGAAATACATAATTATAATACCAGACAAAAATGTAAATATTATATACAACCAAAAAACAGTACACAGGGACAACAAACCTTACTTTACAGAGGAGTACAAATTTATAATATGTTACCTGATAGTTTTAAGAACCTAGATTTAAGAAATTTCAAGAATAAAGTGAAAATATTTTATGTTTATAATATGTATTAGATACTTGATATGAATCTTTTATATAATTTTGTTATTGTATAGCTTACAGCTAAATAAAGTTATTATTATTATTATCTATTCATAATCAATATCTACATACTCCATTATCAACTTCAAGTTTTCGATCATTCCAAAGCACACTTTTATTTCTGTACTCCAAAACTCACAATGAAAAACTAGCAAAAGGTCATCTTGATGATCAAAGCTCATTTTTGGCAGTACATTAATGTTTTTTAGTTCAGAGATTTCGCAAATTACTATCTCTCACAATCACTGAACTCAAAATCAAGCAATTTGAGCAAACAACAGCTTTCATTGAGAACCAGTTTCAGCTTGTGACTATTTTATACATAATTTGTGCAAGTACAAACACAAGAGAATCTTTTAGTCTTCATTATTTAGTAATTGACTGACGGAAGGTCATGTGCTGTGGCCTAAGATAGCAATTGGATTTTATCAAAGTTATAGAATGGAAAGTCCCAGAAACTTTGGTGCAATTTTATTCAAAACTACAGGTGGGTAAACAAAAGTTTGATTCACTCTGATACTGACATCAAAACCGTATGCCAATATCGTATGTAATTTGCGAACTATTGAGATAAATCGTTTCTACCTTGAAAAGGATATTGTTTACATCAATTCGATATTCTAAGTATAAAATTTTATTACTGACATGCTGCTCATTCAGTGCAGTAATTATCAGATTCAAACTATGCATAGATCAGCAGTATTCATCTTTTGGAATTATATTCAATTTCTTACCTGAAACTAGGTGTATGAATGAAAGAATTGAACAGTTTTCGCAAACTTACGAAACAGCAGCGTTCATTTAGTACCAGCTCAAAGTCTGTAAGTGCTGTAGTTGCCGAGAACTCAGCGTCACACCAGCCAGCCATATAGCCAAAGCGAATACAATAGCGTATTCAAAAGACACGAAATTCAATAATGGTAATAATAATATTCATTCAACCCTATTACATATACGGACGTGCAACGAAACGAAGAACATAGGAATTTAACATAGGATTTTCGAATTTTGTGGATATTGGCTCTCCTGTATATTTCCGAGCAAAAGTACAAGAATGCAGAATTGTTCAAATCAAATTTTCACTTATGAAAAGTCTTTATTTGATGCAGTTTAATATCTGTAGCATTAGATATTTAGGAAATGAAATATTACATTCCTGTAAAAAATCAGATAGCCATGGAATAAAAAACGAATTAAACAAGCTTTTAGTTTAATTCCGTGTTAATATTGTTAACTTTTTTAAATGCTTCAGATATTCTACTGTATTAAATGAAGATTCTTTAAGAGTGAAAATTTATTTTAAATAATTTTCTATTGTTGTTAATTGTTGTAATAGCACACGGAATTGAACTGTCAAAATGGATGTTTGTTTCATTCTTTGCTTATTCCCATAGCTATCTGATTTTTGACGAAAATGTCATATTTTATTTTCCAAGTATATATTGTTACAGATATTTTACTCCATCATATAACCATAACTAAAAATTGATTCTCAGCAACTTTTTATTCCTGTACTTTTGCACTTACATATACAGGAGAGCCAATATACCCACATTTTAAGAATCCCATGTTAAACTCCTATGTTCCGCGTTCCGTTGCACAAACCTATATATATTTTAATATAATAATCATTTATTTGTTCGAGATTTTTCATACAAATGGTTGATAACATATTTTAAAATAGATAATGATAAATAATTATATTGCGTGAAAGATTACATGTTGACTGCAAATGCTTTTATTTCCAGTGAAGTGTCTACAAAATTATAGATATCATATATTTGTTCAGGGATGGGATCTCCAAGGAGGGCTCTGTTCACTGATTCAGTCGACAGGTTATGGATGTACTTCTAGATGAATTCTTTTCTTGGTGCTGTGTAAAAAGGGCAGCTAAACAGGAAATGATTAAGGTTGTCGTCTTCATATTTGTAGCATATTGAGCATATTGAGTTCTGGCTAAATCTGTGAGCAATTCCATTTTGATACGAAGTGGGGAATTTCAAATAGCAGGTGCGTAGCTGGCTGACTAATTTGACGATCTTATGGAGGATGTCAGGCGTTGTGAAAATTTTACTGTAAATGTAGGTTTGGAAGTTGGAATTATATGAGGAATTGATTATTCTTTCTGTGTCTAGATCGTATAGATATTGATTATATGCATTGATCACGTTTGGTATCTCTGATTTCACATGTAGAAAGTTTTGTGATTGGAAATTGACTTTCTCCAGCAAAATTTGTAAACTTCTTGCCCAGTTTAGTTTCACTTGTTTATTCTGTGTTATAGTCTTGCTGTCATTCAATTGTAAAAGTTTATTGTAGCATACTCACACATATTTGTTATTAGACATAAATAATATCTTCTCCCACCAAATAAGCATATTCCCGACTATTGTCAGTTCTAGTTTATTTGAGCTTGATTTTCTCCTTACCATGTAGTCGTGGGTGGATTTTTGCCATCCGAGTATGCTTTTGAAAAAGTTAGTTTGACCTTTTTCTACTACGTCGCTCTTCTTGATCGCCCAGATTTTTGAAGCGTAGAGGAGCGAAGAAATTATAGTCGAATCATATAATTTGAGTGTTATTTCCCAGTTTGTTAATTTAGCATTCCTCAAGATGTTTTTGCTGCTCCTGTGGCTTGTATTGATTCTTCCACAAATTTTTCGCCATTCTCTCTGAATAATCCAGATGTGGTTAACGTAAGCCTCAGAAATATGTATTTTTTAGTAAGTCCAATCTCGTTTCCCTGACACAAGTATTTGATTATTTGTTTACGAGATTCCCTTTCGTGGAAATGCATCACTTTTGTTTTATTTGGGTTAATATTCAAACCAAGGCTCCTACTGTAGTTTTCTAGGGCTCGGAGTTTCTTTTAGATATTGCTTGGTGGGTGCCAGAAGATAGAAATGTCATCAGCATATTGTTGAGTCATAATATCCTGTATTGTGATTAATAAGGATGCCTCCCAAGTTTTGCTCTTTGAATATATGATCCATGTCCGAGATATAAAGGGCGACTAGTACGGGATTTATAAGTTCACTTTGTAATACATTTTTGGAAATATCGATTGGGACAGATTGATCGTTGTTTACCGTTATTTGTATTGTTGCTGTAGAGTAAAGGTTGCGCAGCAGTCTAACAATTTTTCTGCTAATTCCTAGAGGAAAAACTTTCTACCAAAGCATATCGTGTGGGACAGTATCTAAAGCATTTCTGTAATTCACAAATGTTACATAAATGTTCCTTCTTCCCCAGTTATTAGTCGGGATTGAATTATACTGGTAAAAACAAATAAGTTTTCAGAACAAGATCTTTTCTAAAGTAGATGTCACAAATTGATTTTAACAAAGTTCATGCTGTGAAACAATCAGATTACAAAAATTCTGAAACATTCATATATTTGTTCCACAAAATTTCAAATCTAAGAATCGCTTTTGACACCATTATCTCAGATCGAGGAGCAACTGTACACACGTGTTTCGTCCTTATGAGGACTCATCAGTACAGTATAGCCAATAGAAAATATAGAAAAATTAATAACTTTGAACCAATCACTGGATCTCACACGGTCCTCTACATTTTCAATAAATTAGTACATCAAATTCACATTGAACCATTTATATGGTATGTCGGTATCATGAGATTTTCTTAGTGGAAGATACACCTCAATTTTCCCTTGTGTAACATTGAGGAGATTTATGATCTTCACATGTTTTTCAGAATCATATCATAATGAATAGATTCATTGTATTGAATTCTGTATATTTATTTTTATTTTTTGACGTTGCGACTTTTTATCCGAAAGTCTTCATCAAGAAGTATCTAGGTGAAAACAAATTGGAAAATTGAAAATATACAGATTACTAGATGTGAGAACGTGGGTTCACATTGAGTAGATTGTTCGCAAACTATTCTAATTGGCTTGTGATTCATCAAATTGTTTCCAGTCAGAAGTTTGGAGAAGATTCCTTAACAAATCAGAGCCATTAGTCGTGATAGATCGTGACATTTCAGTTTTTATAGCAGTTTGACTTGGGTTTGATGAGATTAACTCCAAGTAACGATGGTCGGAAAAGCCAAGCACAACCACATCAACGCTGTATGAGTTTTTGGGCATATTTGTCAAAATGTTATCAATGCATGTAGCAGACTGAGCAGTTACTCTTGTATTTTGCTTATTAGTAAAACGGATATCGAAAAACTCCAATAAACTTTGAATATTTCTTTCCCAATTATGATCTCCATTGGAATTAATATTTAAATCAACAAATAATATAACTTTACTATAAATTAATAACAAGTGAGTTGTCATGATTTCTGTTCTATTTATCAAGATATTGAAGTCACCAGTACATGATCAATAAACAGTATTAATCACTCTATTCTTACTATAGATCATGAAAACGCAATATTCAGCATGAAGTTTCACGAAAAAATCGGAACCATCTGAAATTTCACCTTCATATGACTTGTAATGTACAAACATACAAAAATTATTGATCAATCTGTAACTCGTAATATTTATTATCCTGAGTATGGGTTGCGAGCTATCACTTGACTTTTTGCTCCAATCAATCCCGGTTTAAGTAGCAAATGTCAAAGTGACATTTCGTAAGCGTTGTTTACTCTCTGTTTGTTCATTTGATTCTTGATTTTTGTGTTGCTGGTATTTATCAGTATTTTTGATGATTTTTTGGGTGTATATTGTCACTTCTGGACTATTTTTTTTTTATTGTTACATGTATTGTGTTAGTTTTAGCTCTAAATTTTGACTTTGAAAGGTTGTATGAAGATAAGCCTCGTTGTTTGAGTATGTGCAGTGGCTGCTGTATCATTTTTATTATTCTGTATTGTATTGTGTTAGTTCCAGCTTCAACAGTCCGTTTCTCGTAACAGTTTTAGTTAATTCACAGTTTTGGATGAATTAGTTTCATCGTAGTTTTGATATCTTGTCCATTAAAACTTATGGACTATTCCTTCTGCTTATTTCACATCACCAGGCAAACTTTCGAAATAAAAAGACATCATTTTTTCAAAAAATATCCATCTGATAGACACTGAAACTACGGGCTAAGCGTTCAACAAGTGAACTAACTGGAAGTGAACAAATAACTGTCATTTTGACGTATGTTACCCCGACAGAGATTTGCTGCAGCAGAAAAAACACATGATCGCTTCCTTGCTATATTTTCATTTGTAATTCAAATATATGGCAAGGAATGGGATGTTGTTTTCCACTTTTATTTGGAAATAGCGATAATTTCTTGACTTGGTTCGATGAATAATGTACATTAATAAAAAATATTGAACTCTATCTTCATTCTCATCCTTGATTCGAATGTCAGATTTCCCAGCTTCAATTACTGCTAGATTGATCGATTTCTCGAAAAAATCTCTATACTCTCATTATAAGTCCTTCAGGATTGCCAAACTTGATCTTCATTATCAAACCAATTGACTGAATTTTATTCTCCAATCCATCTGACAGTTACAAAGAGTGAAGTGCAGAAACATATCGTCTCGAAACAAAGCTTTTCAAATTTGCTTTTGTATACAATGTAGAAAAATCATCAGTAAAGCCTCACGGTGCTTGATGGAAACCATACTACTGGCATATTTAGAACGGATAAATGAGAGTTCTCAGAAGCTATATTTCAGAATTTCTTCCAGTCAAGTAATCATGTAGGACAAGTTCGATATGCACACAGTGACTCGCAGAGTATTAATGCCTATTCCAAATGCTGCTATATGCATTTCAGAATTTCCATTGTCACAGCATGTATTCATTCAATAGCAAAATAACAATGAATCTTGCCTAAATTGGAATCTTCAACAACTGAACATAGAACTTGTAGAATGACAGAATATGTATCACTTATACATTGTTTTTTCAAGCATACAGAGATTTGTTAGAATAAGCATCTCATTTCAGAACCTGAAATAGCTATTCATGTAAGTAGTATATAATATAGAACTTTATTGGACGAGCCGCTGGTTATGGACGAGCGAGCAGCACGAGCGAGTCTAATGGAATGCGAGTCTATAAAGTTTGTTTAAATACGAATGACATACAAAGCTTTATGTTCGACTGCTCTAAAGACGCAGGATATCTTCTAAAAATATTTCTTCATTTCCCTATACAAAAATTGGGTAAGTATAACTAACTTGGTGTGATTTGCTAGTGTTGCTATCATTACAATTGTTTTTTACTGTTTGCTCACAAAAATATCGAATACAATTTATGAGAAGAAATAGATACTTCGGAAAGTGTAGAAGAGAAGTGCCAGGAATCACAAATATTGAGAGAAAAATGTTTTTGTAACAATAAAAATTTATCTTCGGGTCTGAATATCCACGACAATACTAATGGTGTTATAAGTATTCATTACCGTAGTAAATGATATGTTGATTCAATTGTTTGGATTCATTTTAGAGAGATAGCGAGAGCGGGCCCAGCTTTGCGTGCTCCATATGCAGAAATGAGATTACATTTTGATTATTTCCAATAAAATACAACTATCAGATAGACTTCATATTTTCATTTTATCAAATACTTCATTATTTATCAAATGAAAGGCAAATCAGAAGAGAATCAGCATTTCTATTCATTAAAACCTGCAATGAAATAGTATATCTTGGAACATGTTTCATAAACATTTCTCTGGACACAAGTTTTCTAATTATGGATTATAATAGGCACATAAATAATTTGATGGATATTTTGAATTACAATGGCGTGATAAAATTGAGAAAATATACACAAACAATTTCATTTGAAGAAGGAGAAAAGTAGAAATAAAAAATGCTGCTCTGCAAAAAAAAATTGTTTGTTGAATATTAACGAAAAACTTGGCAAAAATATATAGACCGTCAGATAGTCGTAGATTTGAGTGCCCGATCTTGTTTTTTCTGACTTCAAGAGTTTTGATAAGTATGTATATTTGGAGTATAATAATGCCAAAATTAAAACTGAACCGCGTGGCCAGCATAATAAAAATTAATTTTGAATTTTTATAAGAAAATATATTCTGCTCTAATTTTGTCGCTTCTGCCGGGCGGTAAATGGCTCTTTGGCTTTTGCGTGTGCCAAGTATAATTTACCGCCCGGAAACACAAGCATAAAATAGTACTTATCCCGCATTCGTAATAAAAAATAGAGTCAGCAATTCGTGCAGTGTTGTCGATTGCCTACTTGAGCTCTCGTGGGCAATCGATAACTTATCGCACTTGTTGCACAATTTACTATTTTAAATCTCAATTTTTTCGAAACAGCACAGGAGAAATGAAGAACTATTCTACTTCGCTCACCTTGAGCAATAACTTTTATATATTGATGAGTAGTCAAGAAATTAATGTTGCAATTCTGTGTAAATCAATAAGTCTTATGAATTTATTAATTAATTGATTTAAAGTTCTCTTGAAGTTGAGTTTTTGACTAAAAGCTCAGATTAGATACGTTTAATAATTTGAAACATTGATATAGTCTTTCAATTTGTATCATAGAATTGTCAGTAGATCAGCTATTATAATATTAAAATAGTTTCCACTCACTTTTACGTCTCCAGACGACCATTCTTTTATAATATCCTTTTCTCTGAAATGTTTCTCCATAAACGAAATCTGTAATTTCCAATCCAATGTTCTATCCTTCTGAAGTATGTTCTTGCGCCACTTATTTGGAAAAATATCATTTTTGGGTACAGAAACAAAAAAATATTTCTCTTTACATGTTCTGTACCCACTGTTACAATTAGGCACAAAACATTTTCTCCCTATTTTACAATATATTTTTACATGAAAATACTAAATAGAGCGAAACTCGCCATTTACCTCCATAGAAACATGGGCCCGCCTCTTCCTATCTCTCAGTTACCTTCTCTCTCTAACCATAATACATTTTTGGCTTCTCTTTTGCAACTCAGCTAAGACATGAAATTGCATAGGCGTGAGCCCTGCACAATTGTTACAGTAGTTATTATCTACCATATAAATTTATTAGGAGGTGGATATCTTGGACCCTCATAAAAAAAATCTATTTGTGTGACTTTTTTGACGATGACAGTTCCGTCCAATAAAATAAAGTAGAAGTCCTAGTTTAATTAGGTGGCACATTATGAGCACTAAATGTAACCATAAATTACATGGCTATGATGCAGTCGAACATAAAAAAGTTTATCGGTCATCTGTATATTCCTATTTTCACTGTGAAACTGTTTGAATTTCAATCAACAAATTCTACTGTGACACACAATTAGAAGCAATACGGGTTCTCTAATACTCGATCATAATCAGATTGATGACCTATTTTCAGATACATACATTAAAGCTCTTTGATGTTCTATCAATAGGATGTTTATTGGTAATTGATAACTCTACCAATGTTTCGAATGAACTTTCAAAATCTATAATATTATAACCGATGATAATTTCGAAGTACCCATAAATATACTTTAGTGTTTCTTGCTCTCGAAGGATTTGTCTATAATTAAATAGAAATCACTAGTTGATAATTGGAAATAGAATCAAAGTTTTATTCCCCCGAATATTACTAACAAACAGTTTATAATTTATCTATCACTACTACTAATAAACAAAGCCCCAGATATTTTTTTCCAACTATCTATTTATTTATTACACTGATCACTCGCTATTTCACTGTTTCACTGTAACTGTTCTACTGTTCATTGTTCACTGTTCCTAGTCAGGTCGCTTGCTTGTCCTTATATACGGAAACCAGTTTCTCAATATATTCTAGATTTAGTCGAGCACGTTACTGAATTTTTGACCGGGCGGGGCAGGGCAATACGAAACAAGCAGTACGAAAAGTCCCGCCTAGACAACACTGTAAAATACAAAGTAACAGATACCTACAGTGTATCCCGAATAGAGTAGGATAGCATGAGTATCTTTCCCATTATCAAAGATGGAGACGTGATGGAATGAACAATGCTGTGATATTATGTGAACTGATTGGAATGCCGTCGAAAAGAAATTCAAATTAGGAATGGTACACAAATTAATCCCCAAAAACTAAAAATTGACGATTTCTGAGAGCTTCAATTCTGCCGTAATTATAAGAGAGATTAAACAAGTTTTTCATAAAAGTTACCTTGATGAGGCAAACATGGAAATTATGTCAAAGTGGAATTCAGGATGGCGGCTCCCGAGATTTAATGGTAACTTTCGCATTTTGGATAAACGCCATACTGGTTTTTCACATCAATGAATAGAATTTTTCAAACATTTGAACATTGTGATATGTTCTGTACTCACATTCAATTCCACAAAAACTCCTATCTTGCTGCTGAAACATATGCGACAAACTTCCCAGAATATAAAAACCGGGCACTGAAGTGTTTGCAAGACTAGATTGGAATATGCAGCATTAGGAATATTTGGGAAAAAAAAGCAATTCAGACATAGATATTCAAATGACTGTTTTGATAATAGAGCCATTGCTACTAATACGTCTAATCAGTGGCCAGCCAGATAATAAGACTTGAGGCATCTGGAGTTCTCATACAATAATACTAGTGAACTGTGTGAATGAGTTCTGACGGCTTTTATCGCTGTTTATCGCAATACAGTGCAGAAAGTTACTAACAGTGTTGCAAAGCGGTGTCGATTTTATATAGCTTAAGACTGCCAGTACTTTGTACATTTGATGTAATTTACTATATTTACTAATAATACCGTGTATTATTTACTCTTATAAATTCAACACGCATTTGTTATTCACAGCTACTTGATTCAAAATCAAAATAATTACTATTCCCGATAATTTCCAATCCAGGTATAAGAAACAGTAGAAAAATTCTAATCGGTAATATAGAAATCCCATATGGCATCTACTTGACATGAATGTGTTATTATTTATATCTCAGGGATTGCCATCTTGAAATTGATTTGGAAAATTCCAAGTTTTTCTTATCAAAGAAGGTAACTTCAATAGGAAACTTTTCTCAATTTCTCCTATAATTTCGGAGAAATCATCAGTTATTTTCGAGATAATTTATTAACCATTCCAAGATTGAATAATTTCTCCGCGGCATCTGAATCATTCCACAAAATTTCACAACATTGTCTATTCAACCCAATCTCAGTGTACAAAACGAAGGTTTATGGAACTGAAGGTGACTCTCTGCAATTATATTGGAATATTGCAGATAATAATTTATGAATATTATTGGAACAGAAGCTGCCATCATCGTCCTGTTACTATGGTGTCTTTTCTTATCTGTGTCATCTCCATTCAACAAGCAATGAATAATTTTATCTAAATTTGGTTACATATTCGACTCGGAAACTTCGCGAATATAGCAAGAATCAGAACGTTGACATGGAGGGTAGCGGTAATCCAATAAATTATCGAGATCTACGATGCGTGGGCAATAGTAAGGAGCGACGAACAAGAACTCAAAGTGCCACAGCGAGCAGCTCTGAAATTGATAGTGCTTGCAACACAAATATATTATCAACTTACTTTAAGGGTAGCCAATTCATTGGGAATGAACACTCTGATGCAAGATAGTAATCACATTGAATTTGAAAAACTATAATGCATGTTTCAAAATCTTGAAATCTAATATTATTATCACAAGAAATGTTCTCCAAAAGCAGTTTTCTAACTTTTATTTCTCCTAAATTTTGTAATGGAACAAAACATTATTGCTTGAAATACAGTAGACAACCTGTAGATAGCAGATGAAAAATGCAACAAGTGTATTATTTCATCTACAATCGTATAAAAAGTTTTGACATCATTTTGAATATAAAAAGTGGGCTTTTATGGAAAACTGTGCAACAACAGTTCAATTACATACTTCTATTGCTCGATTTCAGTGAGAGAGTCCATTAGTTTCAATTTATTAGTATTTCAAGCATTTGAACAACTTTTTAAAACTCATCCTATGGCCGGTTTTATAAAAGACCAAGTAAATTTACTCCTGAAGTAAATTTATTTTATTTAACAAATTCTCATCAGTTTGAGCTTCCTTATGGCCACAAAATCATTGCTGTCAAATGATCGACTGTCATTTAACAGAGTAAATTTCATTTACTCTGAAAATAAAATAGTCTGCCCTTCATAAAACGGGCATGAAACAATAGAATCACTTTTATATATTTTGATCCAAATTTCCGAGACAGCGTTGCAAATAAAAAGATTATTCCATAAAATCCAATTTATATTTTCAATGATTGTCTACAAGCAGTCAGCTGTATCGGTAGTGGTGAAGTCTAACTCTAGGAACATTCAGAATATGTAAAAGAAAAATTAGAAGAAAAATCATTCCATAAAATTCCAAAATTTGTAGGATGAATATTTAAATGAGAAACATTATGAGAATAACTGTCGGCTGCATTGAAATTGGTGGATCACCCCTCTGCTATCTTTATGAACCGGTAATAAAAAGTAGGATTATACAGAGTAATTTCATAAATTATAAAACATATACAGCGTATTTATAGAAAAAGGAATAAAATTATGGTCAGATGTGCTAGTGGCGGTGGGACCGTCAGCCAAGGGGCTAATAGATGTCAAGCGGGCATGGGTTTTTAGCGTCGAATAAGTCATTTAACTGACAAACTGATGAGCTTTCCCTTATTATATTGTTACCTTGAGGTTAGTTCCCCTAAGCTTGATATCAAAATTATCACATATGAAAATTTGAAGGATTATAAAATAAAAACTGATATTTCATCGCTTCATACTCTTCCATTTGCATATTTTGAACATGTTTTCTTCATACTCAATTTATAGTACCAAAATTTCAGAAAAATCTGAAGGATAATGCTCTCATTCCCTACACTCCAGTCGGTGGTCGTCTCAGATTCATGATCAGTCTCCCGCTTTTGCCAGAGCAATTAATCGACATTTTTGATTGAAGGAAATTTTCATGTTCACAAATAATATCTAACTGATGATCCTAATAGCTGACCGACGATTTTTCTCCTATCAAAGTATCATTCTCAGTGTTATCGTTTATTTTCTGCGTTGTCAAAATGATTAGCTCTCAATCTAACACTATATCAGTAACAAGGTGAGCAGAAATGTTGGTGGATTGTTCTGGCAGAAGCGGGATACTGGTTAAGAATCTGACATGACCATAGACTGAAGTGAGAATGAGAAAAAATTTGAAGCGGTTATATATCGGTTGAATTGATTTCATGAATGTTAAAACTTCCATATATACCAGTTCTAACACCAATCTTGGTGAAACTGATCGTCAGCTGATGAAAGAAAGATCGTCAGTTAGTCAGTTAATTGAATAATTCAACACTGGTAACCAATACGCGCTTGTCAGCTATAGTCTTCTGATTGACAGTCTTAACCCCCCCCCCCTCCATCGCATAGTTGACCATTATCTTCATCATTTTAATAATGTTATAAATACGCCGTACGAGTTTCATAATTTATGAAATAACTTTGTATAACCTCACTTTTTATGACCAATTCATAAAGGTAGCTGACGGTTACTTTGTAATGTTTGTAATTTAAACATTAATCCTGCAAATTCCGAATGTTCCTACAGTCAGCTCCGCCAAGACGCTTACGACTGACGCTTGTTTCTATTTATCAACTAACTATACCTAAGCATTTCATATAAAAATTATATTTTCTCTAACACTGTTTTGGAATTTGCATATTCCATAACCAAAAATTATGTTGGAGCCAATAACATTCCAAGATGTCGTTTAGAATAATTCCGTATGCCATGCCGTTTAGGATCATTTCGACGAATCAGAAGCTGTTAGTTGGTTAGTACCATGGTTACTGCCTAACAATTCAGGTATTCATTTCTAGTTTTGCACTTGACATTTAATAATTTTTCAAGTTTTTGTTCTTAAATATTGATGAGTTTCTAAAACCTTGTTAGAGTAAGTATAGTCTACAACATGTTTGGAATGGCGTTTTCTACACTCGCAAACCGTAATTCGCTTGTTTGGAATAAGGACCATTCCAACACTTATTGTAGAATATACTATTCTAAAATCATTACCTAATTTGCAACGCTGTCTCCTGGATTGAGAACATTGATGTCAACTTAATTGAGAACTGTATGATTCATAATATTGTTTTCTTATTTACCAATGGTAGCCGCCAAAGTAGCATTTACAGAAGAATATATATAATAGAATATTTTATGAGAATTGGGACGATCAAAGATAAAATATGATGAGTCGAACGTGTTAAAAATCTTTTATCTACGATCGTATGAAAAACGACAATTCTTTGCATTATTTCTACTGTAGGAAGTAAGCTCACTTTTAATGCACAATTTCTAAAAGATTCCATCAGCTCCAAATATCAGTATTTCAAACATCTAGAAGGGAATAATTTGAACTTCATATACAAAACCAAAATCACTTTTAGACATTTAAGATTTGATATTTTTATTCAAATATCCACGAACATTTGTCAATTTCAATGAAAACAGTTCAATTTATAATTGGGAGAATAAAATGTCTGCAATTTCAATTAAAATTAAGTTAAACTTACCTTGAAACTAGCTGCCATATTTCACACTTGAAACAATAAAAGAACAGCAAGAAATTATGAATCCAAAATATGACGTATGTAGAACTCTGTCAATACAACAATGCGAATTCAAACTTCGCACAAGTTTGTCATGCGCACAATCAAAATAAAATAATTTCAGTTCATAGTGCTGTCATCTGTCGCCTTTGATTGTAAGCTTAAACATTGATACAGAGCCTCCCATAAGAGTTTCCGCCGCCTGGTTCCGTCCAATTATATAAAGTAAAAGTCCTAGTCCAATTAAGTGGCACATTATGGGCACTAAATGCAACCATAAACTACATGATTATGATGCAGTCGAACATAAAAACTATTTTCTTATTCCAAACATATTGAAAACTTAATTTTATATGTTATTGTCAGATGATGCGCAGAAGAATGGTCACTTTTTCACAGAAGCGATTGTTTTTATTAGCTTCACATGATTGGTTTCATGCCCTATCCAGTCCTTCACACAGATCAGTAGTTTTTTGCGTGACTGCCAGTTGATAGTTCAGAAGGTTAACACAGATGCCTGTAGCATCAATTATAGCTATAGCCATGCTGTCAACAGCAGTCGTCCATTAGTCATCGACTGGACCAGATATGAGTAACGTCTGTATTCAGGATTGCGAGCACTCCTGATATTTTGAGATTTTCCAGAAAGCATCATGAGTGAGGCTGTATTTAGGGCTGCTAATACTCATGGAATCTTGTGATTCTCCAAGAAACAAGATCTTGGTTGAAGAAACTTTCAGATTTTTTTCTACATCTAGTGTTGCCACGAGACAAGACTTCAGTGGATCTCGTCTTGGTCTCGTGGTTGTCTAGCCTAGCTTAGTCTTGCCCTGGTCTCAAGTGGGTCAGTCTCGTCCTGGTCTCGAGTCTCGACAAGAGTCTCGCCATGATTTTTCAAAATTAATTCGTTCCACATGATTATTATATGCTATCCTACCAGAAATATGTATTCGAATGTTTGATACTCAAAGTTGTGTTTCATAGCTTGGCCATAAGCGTTTAGACGTGAGCTTCTAGCTCACTTCACATTCGTTAAGAATCACAAAAACACTACGCTACAAATAATGCGTCTTCCAAATTTCGAGCATTATACAATAATTATTCCTACCTTGCTGAGCAGCTCTGGGAATTATGATCACATGATCACGTACAACGCGCTTGCATGTTGAATAAACTTAGCTTACAGCCTACGTCGAATCCACAATATCAATAGTCGCTCTAAAGCTCAATTCTAATTTGTAAAGAGTATTTTCTGACGTCATGTTATAGACTCTCGACACATGTGCAATCTATCGGATAATTAGAGAAGTGATTAAATGTCATCATCGTTGAAGACAGTCTTCCAGAAGTAAGAGACAGGGTCAAATAAGTTTCCTTAGCTTGATGTCAGATTTGAAATTTGTATGTCATAAAATAAACAAGATAAATGAAATAATACTGTTATAATCAATAATAAATCAGAGGGAATGATTGAACATGTATTTATTCTAATTTCAAACATCGTTCCTAACTAAATGCCAACAAAAAGCTGTCGATCATATTAGTTGCAGCAACAGACAGTATTAAAATCCTTATGAATGTAACTAAGAAATAACAATATTGACATAGAAACTGCGATCCGTCTCCAAGATGTCACTATAAATTAGAATAGGACCCTTGGAGCCTCGAAAATTCGAAATAATAGTTTTATGCAGCAAATGTGTATGCTTAGGCATTATGACGAGGTTAGGACTATATATTTCTACTCAAGAATCGCTTAGTTAAAAAAATTACTCTGCGAATTTCATAAAACTAGTTTGCACATATGTTTCACGCCACACAATATTTCTTCTACGATTCTCAATATGAATTCATATAAATTAAATTCGTCACGAAAGCGTTCATATAAATTGATGGTAGATCTAAGATGCCTACAAGCTCAGTTTACGCATTGTTCGCGATATTTGAACCATCAAATTCATTCAGAGGTGGATGAAAAAAAAATCTAACTTTCAGATGTGGTTATGTTGTTGACTGTGAATAACAGGCTATATGGTTCAAATTACTGAAATTTATGAAAGCAAAGTATTGATTTTCTTGTCCTATTGCTCAGTCCAGCCTAATCTGATATAATTTTGAATGGAATATTACCAGGAATCTTATAGGAGTCGATTCATGTAACTTATTTCAAGTAAAAAAAAATTATTGTATGATAATATTTTTTGTGAGATTAAATGTGTTGCGCTAGTATTGAGATTCGTTCTGCTGGACAATCTAATCATATAAAATCTGTTGAAGCCACACAGTACTTCCACAATCATAAATTTTATGGCTGGTTTCATCGCTATTACATAGATTTAGAGTGTCGCATCAATCAATTGCATATTCCAAAATGATAGCTGTCATTGTCAAAGTAACAGCTGTCATTATCAAAGTGAAGACTGTCATTATTAAAGTGACAGAAGACGGTTATATTCAAGTCCTTACATGAAATGAATATTTTTAAGAATGAAGAGTCATTTTTAAGATTCACGGGGTCTTTATTCACTGGAACATACAGTTTTGACATTTGATCTCCAGAAGTATAATTTAAAGATGCTGACGTGGATTTCTCTGTTCACTTATTCTATATTACTACCAAGCCCTTCTCCCCGACAGCTTTAGATTGATACCAAACTAGACATCATTTAATTATTCTTGAATAAACAACTGACAATTAATTAAATATCGTATCCCACACTTCTACTAGAATTATTCTTGCAGGAGCTTCAATAAGATATCAAATATGATAGAACCAAATGATTTCATTGAAAAACAATCTCAATCTAACTACTATTACTGCAGTTTGTGAGTATTCACGTACTCACTCTATGAGATTGCATTCGGAAGCAGTTTATTGGATTTGACTTGAAGATGAATTTCAAGTGATTATGATGCAAGTATCGTCGAGAGTCTCGCGAAACTCTCGTCGAGGCTCGACTGCGATCTCGTCGAGAATCTCGACTTATGGCTTAAGACCCATTGTGTGATCTCATTTCGACTATTTAAGCTACTCTCGCTCAAATCTATCATATTATACCAAAAATCTCCCTATTTCTCGAAGTTTTTTGATTTGAATCAAATCTCTGTAAAAATAATAATAAAGCTTCATCCTCACTACTAATACTCCTTAAACGTTCTTGATTGATCTTTTGAATGTAATAGACAGTGGAGATTACCATGAAAGCTGTCAAATTGATATTCTACTAAGCAACGTTAGATATTACCAATCCTCGATTCCAGTAAGCAATAAACTATATCTTTGATTTTGGTTATAATGAGCAGTTTCCATTTGACAATATAAGAATAAATGAAAATGAGAGTAAGAATAGGGTAAACTTTCTATCTAGAAGATTCAAGACAAGGAAAACTCCTCACCTAGAAAATCCAATTATGATATGGTAAAATTATCATGATTCATTATTTATTTCATAAATTTTCCTGTTCTTATCCTGATTATTGACGATTTTTAATACTAAATTTCATTGGTTCTCTCCCAGAAGTACTGTTCCAAAAATTAGTGCTAGATCTATCATTTTTTCATAATAGTCCAAGAGCACGCTTGGAAATGCTACCTTGAATCGTTAGACGATTCTTAAGTAATTCTAAACGATTCGTCGTGAAAACATTATCCTTGGAAGTCAACGGTGCCATTTTTTATTCTGCCAGAAGCAATAAATATTAATTATCTATTGTGGGAGTTTAGCGCAGAAGCAAACTTTTTATCTTGGATATTCCCACGTTTAGAACAAGAGAAACTTACGGTGTCGTGTCTCATTTTGCCACAACCCCCGGCAATGTGGCTTCAAAGTAGTAGGAAATATCGATGAATTACTTTTTTCTATTTGACGAAAACGTCCTATACAAAAATTGTAGCGAAAGACTTGATGAATTCAAGGAACCAACAGTGGCTCAAATCGGCGCTCGCGCGACCCATCTTCAGTCCGATTAAAATTTGTATACATTAATTCTTGGTGCAACAGTACCTCAAAAGCAAAAGTGTAATTTGTAATATGGAATAATCTTTGATATCCTAACATCCTTTCATCTAAGAATAATCAAATCTAACTACATTTTCAGAATATATTCATACCATTACATTCCGGTAAACTGATAAAAGCAATCAAAGAACATATCTATCAATAAAATAAAATCATTCAATTATCGAGGCATACCAATAAAATAGATTTAATTCAGTGAGTTGCTCACTTACTTGTACAAAGTATAAGTAAGTATTGTGAAACCGACAAAATTCACATTTCGAGATTTTGATGAGAATATTTGTATGATGTTGGAGTTTTGTATTAATTTTGTATTGCTCACCTCGCATCATGGTTGCAATCGTCTGAACCGGAATTGCACTTCACTCAAACTTTTTTCTATTTCTCCGTATAATACAGAATAATCAGCCCTAGGATATCGAAATTCCAAAACCAATCGACTGAGCCGGAAGTGCACTTTATGTAACAGATTCTTCGAATTTTTTTTGCATACATTCAAAACAATCATTTGTAGAATATTTAAATTTTGTATCAAGCATTTCTGTAATATCTAGTTGTTTACCTTGCATTATGATTGCTACCATCTGTACCGGAAGTGCACTCCACTTTATTCATTCAATTTTTCGCATGAATCCAAGACGATTGAACATTGTATGTTAGACGAGTGTACCATCCAGATATCCATATCCTATTGTCAATGAGATAGACTAAGTATACTCCACTTGACAGTCTTTTGAATTTTCTCCCATAAATTTGGAACAATTAGCCGTAGAGTATTGAAATACAATACTCCAGTCTGCTTTAGCATCCCGATGATTGCCTACTATTCTCATAGCAATAGACCCAACCGGAGGTGCCTTGACGTTACGTTGACGTTTTGTATAGTGTGAATCGATCTTCGTTCTTCTCTCACAAAGTACTGTTGCCCCCAAAAATAAATGTATGCAAATTCATGTTGCAATTCTGTGTGAATCTATAAGTCTTATAGATTCATAGATCTGTAAATTATCGACAAAATTGACATTAATCAACAAAAGTTGATCTGTAGAACTTATGGATTTAAACAAAATTGCAACATTGAATCAGACTGAAAATAGGCCGCAGGAGCGCCGATTTTGTCCACGGTGCCGAGAGCTTCTGGCAACATGAGAGTCGGTACCGTTGGTTCCTTGAATTCGTCAGGTCTTTGGCTACAATGTTAGTACAGGACTTTTTTGTTAAATAGAAAAAGGTACTTTATCGATTTTTCCAACCATCTTGTTCTATACGTGAAAATACATGTTTAAGTGTGATTTCTAGGTGTCGGAGATAAAAGTGTTGTTTTGTAAAGGATAATGTTCTTACAACAAATCGTTTAAAATACGTAGGAATCGTTCAACGATTCAAGTAGCATTTCTGAGCGGGCTGTTAGAGCTAGATAGGATTTTGCTGGAAACTACCAGTTTTTGGAATCATATCTACTACTTTGACATTTTTTGAGTTAATAACATCAATCGAGTGATTTGAAGACGACTAGACTCGAGTATTTCTCCGTAAATACTGAAGTTTTGCCGACACGGTTATTAATATCAGGATTTTTGGGGTAATAATATCATATGTTTTGAATTTTTCGAACGCACCCTCTAATGGAATTCTTACAAGGAAATATTTTCAGATCGTGTCCTCCTGTTGGTCACTCTTCTCTATATGTTTTGAAGTTATAAATTACAAAATAGAAGAAAATATGATTTGAGGTTATAAATATACGTTTTGGAGTTATAAATTGAACAATTCGAAAATTTATATTTTGGAGTTCTTGAATTTGGCTCGAAGTATGATTTCACATCTTTTATTTGTGAAATACATTATGGAGTTACACATTTCAGAATAAGGAGATTTTGTGGAGTTTTCATTCAAAAAAATTGCTGACGGGCAACTCTCTGGCTCGTTAACTTCAACCTTTTGAAAGTGATTTTTATTGTTACTGTTGATTCAAATACAACATAATGTCCAATTGGAGAAGCTAAGATGAAAGACAGTGGAAAAGAATTCAAGAAAAATTATATAGTACGTTCTGCTGGTAAAAACCATCACACATTCTCATTCCACGTCAAGATCGGAAGTTGGCAGCATGATGGAGGGAACAAATATTGTGCCTTGTTCAATCTTCATTAGAAATGCAAATTTTGTTCTTCCGACGATCATATCTCAAGACTCTCGGAGCTCTGATCCATTGAGTTGACAACCCTAGATAATCACTAAAAATGTAGGGTTCTATATCGGTTTGTATTTTTTTGTTCAAACATGATAGAGATAATAATGCAACTGTTGAATTTCAAGTACCTACTTGTATCACGCTCAATTGACAAAACTTCCTAGATTTGTTTGAAATATTTTCTCATTTTTGTGATGTACCAATTTAGGTTTAGTGAAGGTGAAATTGAAAATATATAAGAAATTGAGTCTAATAAAAAACTCTATAGACAAGTGAGAAAAATGACAATATGTATTATCCACTTTCAAAAGAATATATTAACTCTCATAGTATGGACAATTATAAAATTGCCATGATCAATCTTGATTATAAATTAATGGTTTCATTTCCTAGTGATAAATACGATTATAATTGATAATAAACTGTATTAATGTATCAATATAGGTGAAATTTTCAAGATGAATTTGAGATTCAGGCCCTAATAATTGACATGATTAAATAAAGGCTGTGACGGTAGAAAGACAATAGTGTACAACACGTATAGTCACCTATTCTATACTTGTATGATTTCAGCACTCGACTTCGTTTTAAGTCTAAACTTTCACACTTCGAGTGGAACGGGTAATTTTCTACACTCGTAGAGATTTTATTAATACTAGTCAATATTGCATGAGTGCGGATGGCCAAGCGTGTTTGTTTACCTATACATGCTGTGACGTCACTCGACCAAGAGGTCGCAGGTTTGAATCCACTCACCGACGATGTGTGATTTGTCGTAAAAATGAAAAAATTCAGCTACTTGCATCAATACACTCAGGTGCTACAGGTTGCCAACCTATACACCTTAAAATATGTAGCAATGGCACGGAATTCTGATCGGCAGTACGGCGGTGTTATACCGCGGCTCGGTGATACCGATTAGAAAGGCCCAGGCCCTTACAAGGGCTGTTGCGCCAGTGGATGGATGAGTCAATATTGCAGTATCTAGTCTAGATCAGACCTCAATATAAAACCTATCAATCTTAGTAATTTTGGTATTGATAGATATATTGAAATTTGTGGTGTACAATATGATTTGATTTCCCTGTTAGTCTGCTACAGATCTCCTTTTTCCGCCTCAGATGTCACTATTTTTATGGAGTATTGCAATATATCTACAGACCCATGATAAACATATTCTTATCTGGAGACCTCAATATAGATCCTGTGAGAGATTTTACAAACTTTACCTCACTTTGTGGTTTATTGAGTAGCTTCAACATGAGAAATACTATAGTACAGAACACACCCGTGGAAATTATAAACTCGATTATATCTTTAGTAATGGTAATGCTAGTTTCACATGCACTGTATTAGAGAATTTGATTTCAGATCACAAAATCTCACTATTCAATTTTTAGCAAATACAAAACATTGATCATGACAACTTCGAATTCGGGAGAGTTTTTTACAATTTTTTTAGAACTGATTCAGAAAGTGAAAATTGAAATATAACTCAGAGTACACAAGATTCAAATATTGCATATAGTTACTCCATAGACATTTTGTCACACTATTTTCATATTCATTTTCCAATGTAAGAAAAAAATTAAAAATCCGCTCAGAAACCGTGGGTAAATGATAACATAAAAATGTTAAGTATAAATCTAAAGCCTGTGTTCCAGATGTAACAACTTCATCCGGAACTAACAAACTTTTACAGAAAATGTCTGATCATTTTCTCCTGATGACGAATACTAAGAAAAGGCATTATCAAAGTAAGAAACTTAATTCGGATCACTTTAGCAAGAGCGCTTGGCAGGTTATAAATTCCACTACAAGTCAGAATGCTCGTCATTACAAGCCTTTAGATATGAAAATGAATGAAAACTTGACGGACGATTCCTATTCTGTGGCCAGCAGTTTTAACAGCTCCTTCAGAAATGCTCCCTTGAATATTCTGAAGAATATTCAACAAAATAGACGTAATGAAAAATGTGGCATCCATTATCGGTCTGAATCACTTCTTCTTATATCATTCACAGAAATAGAATTACTTTCCCTGATGAACAAATAAATATTTTGTCGTTAAATCAGTTATTTCGTCTGTAATTTCTCCATTGAATAAATTTATCTTTTGAATCTAGTAATAGTCCAGTCAAGTTAGTCCTAAAAATACGGGTGCCCTTGCATAAATTCCCAAGAAGCTGGAAATAGGCATGAACGTTATGAATACCATTATGATGAAGTTGTGCAAAGTCCCCATCGATCCCATGTGTGCAAAACATTTTATGCGAGGTCAAAGTTCGTAGAAATGGGCTTTTCAAATTGTTCAACGAAATTGTTGGTTTTATGACCGAAATAGCTTAAACAAAAATTATAGATCTTCCAATTCTCTACAAAAATGGTCCTTACACTTTTTTCCCAAAATTTGCCATTTCTGAGAAGAAACCATTCTAAAGTTATATTTTTAATAATATGCATGACTACGCTGCCTATGTACATTATGGACGTATAATATGAATAAAACTATTAGTCTGCGTGACTAGTACTCGTACATTGATATTGAATGATAATTCTAAAAATATGAAATGAAAAGAGCCCTAGTCCCTCATTTTATATGGCCATGTAGCCTTAAGCAACATCTGTTTTCTGTTCAATTGTCAACGTGGCAGTGTTCGTCTGTTACTTATTTTAAATTACTTGCATAGATGAGTTACATTACGTAGCTTTTGCAAAACATACTCGTAATAAAAAAGGTTTTCAATTAGCTTCTCTTCCTCCAACCTTGGATTCTGCTCATCAACATTTTTATCGAGTATATTACCAGGTTCAATTGTGGCTTGATAATGAACTGGACCCAGAATAATGGGGTTGGAAGCTAATTAATGATGTATTGGAACCAATCGACGCTCTACTCCCCCCTGCACCAGAGTAGCTCCTCATTACTATTTTTTCTAGATGCAAAAAGGGGTGTAATTAGAAATGCGGCAGCAAAAAAAATAGGCTTACTTTGTTCACCAGCATGCACCAGCTGTGAAGGCCAGTCGTGTTCAAATGCTGAATCTCCAACAGAAGATGATCCTTACATCAACGGCGGAACAACTGATGTATCGCTGTTTAAACAGCTTATGTGAACTCAGGAAGATAAAGAAAAAGAAGAAGCAGTTGAATAACAAAACTTAATATTATATTGAACTTCAATATAAAGATCTTAGAAAAGGACTATCGGAGAAACCACAACGAAAATAACGCATCAAGCACACTACTTCATAGGTGGCGTGGAAGCGTGTGCATATTATAGAGAATATAACGTTAGAATGGCTTTTTCTTAGAAATGGCGAATCTTGGCGAAAAAAGTGTGAAGACCATTTTTGTAGAGAACTGAAAGATCTATAATTTCTGTCTGAGCTATTTCTATCATAAAACTGACAATTTCGCTAAAAAATTTGAAAAATCCGTTTCTACGAAGTTTGACCTCAAATAAAAATTTTTGCACACATGGGATCGATATGGACTTTTCACAACTTTTCTTTTAAGCCTCTTCATGTTTTAATTCTTTGGGATATACAACATATTTCAGTTGATTTTTTTGCTGATAACTTTTGGACGACTTTTAAAGATATGTTGTAGAAATCGTGCGCGAAATTATACTTTGGTGCTTGAGAATGGAAGTTCAAGGCGGTGCACGTGTAGCATACAACATCCTTTCTACAGACGTCAAAAAATCAAAAAATATATTGAAATCATAATAAAATACAAAAATTAGTAGAATTTTTTTTCTTGACAACGTGCACAAAGTACTTTGTGCACGTTGTCAAGATGAAATCAGTGCACTAAATATTTCGTGCCCTTTGTCATGGTAAACAACTCCAATGCGACATTTCGTATACTAATATTGATGTAAAAATGTCATGATTTCTTGACGTTTGTAGAAAATATATTTTTGCCAAACACATATTCTGGGTAATGTTGTCTCTCAATTGTCATATATAGAAGTAATACCAACGTTGTATAATGTAACTGTTGCTGCAGAATGTGTACGATTGATCCATGTAATGATTTCTGACGTTCTGACTGGTTCAGAATACTCCAGAATATTAAAAAAGGTATAAAAGTCCACGTGGACTGGTAAAGAATGATAAAGGTAGCGACGCGAAAGGTGATAGTAAGGGATATTGATTGTATGACAAAGTTGTAAAGTGAAGTGAATTGTAATTTGTATGAAGTTACTCTACAATAAAATTAGTAACAATATCTTAACTTGTTCTTTGTTAAAAGTTACAACATTTTGTGGGATTTCTTAGAAATCAAATTTTCCTCCATTCAGAAGGGGATATTATCAATTACGAAATATCATTCAAAGGATAACTGTAAAATAAATGAGACTTGCTGCAACCGATGAGGAAGAACTAAATATATCATCATGAATAGTTAATGATTTTTTTCCGATTCGCAAGTAACAACTCAGATAATACTTACTATATATTACCAAATTAATAACATGCTTGTATGAATATTGATGTAGACTTGTAGATAGTTTCAAATATTTCATGTTTTTGTCAATATGTCGTCTTTCTCAAACAGTCGAAAAATGAAGATGCCCAAAAAGACAGCAACGCAGTCAGTCTTGAATGGCGTCAAAATTGTTAAACGACAGAGGGAGCAATCTAGCTGAAGAAAAATACAGGAGTTATCTAGAAAATCCTCTCAAGTTATTTGCGGAAAACAAGATGAATGTTAAGAAAGTTCAGTTTCTAAAATTAAATTTTCCTAGAATCTCGTTCTCTCCCTAATTCTTGTCTCATTGAAAATGTAATTTCCTTGTACTATTTTATGAAATGCATATCCTCAATGTCATTTATTATTCCGAATGGAGAATTCCTCTTCCTTTTCGGATAAACTTTGAAAAAGTTTTTCAGAATATATCTTCCTATATATAGTTTTGAAGTTTCAAAATATCAAATACTCCACATCCATGAGTTCTGTGTCAAATTTTAGCTCGGTAACTTCATTATATTCCAGAGAAATTTTGCTTCGATAGACGCGCAGATATACATATAAACAAATAACATTGTTATATTTCTGCTCCAACATTTAAAGAGACGGATTTCTGAAAATAACAGCTCACTATAGAAAGTTGTTACCTGAATAATAATAATAATAAAAATAATAATAATGATAGCTTTATTTCCGGAAGATCAAAGTACATGATATAGAATATGTGAAACAAGAGAAAAACAGATATTTACAAGAATTTTCAAAATAGTCTTGAATAGAATAATAGCCTTTATGATCTCAATTTTAACAATCTTTTGGATAAAGTAATATTGCTACAATTTTTTATGTCCCTTGACAGTTTTTTGTAACATATTATACCATAAAAGAATGGATCATGTTCAAATAGCACTGTTCTGTGATGTGGAATTCAAAAATCATCCTTATCTCTAGTTTCATAGGTACATCACTGTATTTATGAAAACTCGACAAGTTTTTTTTCACAAATATAAGGATATAATAAACAAGTTATGTTGGAACTGTTACTAAATTATTTATATAATTCAATTTGAACATATATCTTAGTGCACGTTTTTGGAGTCTGAATTCCCTTACAAGTGAAGAGGATGTTCCCCAAAATATGATGCCATATGTACATTGTGCAATAGATTTTGAATGGTAAAAAGACTTAACGACTTCAAAGCCACATAAACAACTCAGCCTAGGGATCGCAAAACAAGTTCCAGACAAATTATTACATAGTGTGTTAATATTCAATTCCCAGTTCATATTTTTTTATATCAAAAGACCTAGGACTTTGGAACTAGTAACATGATCAAGATCATTGTCGTTATATTTAGCTACTATGGTGTCATTTCCATTTTTTTTATTATAAATTGTGAAATGCATAAAAAACAGATTTACTGGCATTTATCATCAACGAGTTTTCATCAAAATATTTCTTCCATTTTTTCAATTGGTCATCAGCATCTAACGTTAAGTTGTCAATGTTACAATTCTGTAGGAATAACAAGATATCATTTGCATTTGCTATGAAATTATATATATTTATCTGTTCCTGTATGTCACTAATATAAATATAATGAACAAAATAGGTCAAAGAATACAATCCTGGAGTACTCCAGCTTCGATGGTTAGTTTGGTTCGAATAAAATCATTCACTTGTATTGCCTGTTGTCTATCGCAAATGTAAGATTCAAACCAATTGTAACAATTTCTTCTGATTTCTAAGGCATACAATTTCTTCAGTAATGATTCGTGATTCACAAGATCGAAAGCCTTGGATAAGTCCAGAAATATACCAAGAGTCTCTGCATTCTTATCTAAGTTATTATAGATTTTATGTAAATATAAAGCTAATGCAGAAACAGTTGAACGATCCTTTCTGAAACCATGTTGTTCATTATTCAAAATATTGTATTTTTCTAAAAGAGACAACAATTTATTAATCATTGCTTTTCCCGGTATTTTATGGAAAACAGAAACTACAGATATCGGCTCGTAGTTAGTAATATCATCAAGATAGCCTTCTCATACAAAGGTTTAACTTTAGTTAATTCAAGAGAATCTGGAAAATGACCAATCCTAAAAGATTCATTGACAATGAACGTTGAAGATTGTAATATAGAGTTGTATGTCATTTTAAATAAAATGCTTGGAACGTCATCAATTCCTACCGAATGTTTGGAGCTTCATTCATGTTATACCTCCAGGCGCGAAACTCTGAGAGTAGATCTACTAAGCATCTATCTAGCAAGATATTTCGCATTTTCACTTCCCGAGATTGTTTGGAACACCACATAACTGTTAATTTGAGAATGTTCCATATTCCATTAACTTACAGGAGCAAAAACTATTGTGCATATCAATCAAAATTCTAAATCATCAATACGATAAGTATTGGATCAGGTAATAAAATATTTAATTCAAATCATTGATATTGTATATTAAATTTCAAATTATCCAGATAATCATACTAAATACTAATGAAGTTATTCGAATGAATACTTTCATACAGAAATTATGATAAAACTTATTGTTAATATTTTTCCTAATATAGAATGTATAATAGTATTTACTTTCACTTTGATCTGAGAGAACTTCATTTTGTGCTCTACTACAATATGAGTTGTTCTATTGGTAGTAAATAGTATGAGAACAATACAAATTATCTATTGATGAAGCATGATACAACTGTTACCTGAAAAATAGTTCAATCTAAATATTATGATTACTTAGAGTTCAATTATGTGCTTTTTTTTGAGGCTATTATAATTGGATTTCGAATTCTTCAATTATCTTTCAAATATCGAGATATCAGATAACACATGAAAATATGATCTCCTTGAAAAAAATTGATGTAACCTTTTTGTGTCTCATAGGGTTCATAACCTGCAATTGGACATCCTGTGGATAAAACTTTTTATTCTACTAAGTTGTCATCAAACAACTTGCATAATAGTGGAATTTCCAAATTTTATTACGTGTCGTACAAAACGCTGTATTGACCAAGCGCCGTTGTGGCGTCATTACGCATATGGGCAATTGGAAATTAGTGCATAGAAATTTAGACCTGCGGATTAACTCGACTCAGAATAGAATCAGACACAGAATGAGTTCTGATGGGTTGTAAAGTAACAGTCACATAATTTGGCAGAGGTTCACGGGTTAATGTTTGCCAACTTTTTTTGAAAAGTATTTCTCAATGCAATTAAAACAAGTGTTGTCAAAGTTCAGAGGTAAGTCTCTGATATTGATCTTTTTTTTGACATCATAACGTCTACTTTTGTGTGCAAAGTGCAGGAAAATATCATTTGAGTAATTTATACATTTCAACACGTTATATTGACCAGTTGAAACGTCTTGGTGAATGATTCAGTGTTAACCTAGTTTTGTTGACGTAAAATTTGACCCTGTCACGTCAAAGACAATAATAATCCAAAAATTTGTGGAATTACATTCTATTTATGTGAATTAACAATTTTCTCATGTTACAGGAAACTAACACAATATTTCAAATGCATATGAAATAATGAGGAACAATGTACCATGATGGATGTCAAGTTCGTTTACTGTTACTTGTTTTATGAGTTTCAGATAGTAAAACGTTTTCTTGAAATTTTACAGTTCTTTGGATACGTGATAACTACATGGAAGATATTTAGTTTTAGATTGCAACTCTCCGAACTATCGTATTAATGCCGATGACAGTCAATGATGTTTTGAAAATATGTACTCATATTGAAATGGTCTCCACAGCAAGACACTCGCGGTATCTCTACGGACGTTTTGTAACTTTTCTCGTATTTCCCTTGTTTAGACATTTATAAACAATTTATTTGGCTCGCAATGACTGCTGCCATTACACTCATGTACAATACAATACAATACTAATTTTTTGTTGTATTCTTTTTAGAATCAAGGTTTTCTATACTTACTATTGAAAACGAAACTACAGTTGAGCGCAAACGTGCGTAGTGACGTCACAACAACATGGCGGTTTTTAGTAGCCTTTGCAAACGTCGTTCATTCTGAAATCGTGTTTGCTGATCACAACGATTTTTCATCACAGAAAATTAGTGCCAATAGTTCTTTCAATGTGCTCAGAGCTCATTTTTGAGATTTTTGAATAATCGTGAATGACCCTATTGTAGTATTTTGTTGGAATTTTAGATACTTTAATTTCGATGATCAGAATAGGCTTGTAATTTGATTGAATTTCACATATTTTTACTCACTTGTACTTAGTACCAGAAGCATTGTGGAACCGACAAAATTCACCTATCGAGATTTTGATGGGAATACCTGTTTTGAGCATCCCTAAATCCATTTTGACTGTTTTTGGCTTGACGTCGGTACGTTCGTGCGTGCGTTCGTTCGTAACTCGCAAATCTCAGAACTGGTTGAACGTATAATGTTGAAATTTGAATATATGTTGATGCTTCATCGCGAGTAGACGTGTTTTTTAGCTGCTTCGTGTTTTTTTTCTCAAAAGTCCTGAAAACGACAAAATAATTCCAACTTTGACTCAAATTGCAAAATAAAAATTTCATTACGGGTTCAAGTAGCAGAAATGTAACAGCGATCGTCACCGATACCATTAATAGATTGCTAAGTGACGATAGTTTTCTTACAAAATTGGTGGATGAAGTGTTCGATCGTCTCGATAAGAAACTCAACGAGCAACGGGCCTTCTATAAAGCTATTGTTGACGACATCACTGCTGAGAATCGTGTTCTTCGCAACCGAGTCGTCAGCCTGGAACAATACTCAAGGCGTAACTGTATCAGAATTTTTGTAGTCCCTGAAGAGCAAACCGGAAACACTGAGGAAAAGGTTAGTGATGTGTTCAATAATGAACTATCCCTGAACATAACTGTGCAATGCATCGATCGATGCCATCGTGTGGGTGAAAAATTATCAAGTACTGGCTCTGCTTCGTCCCAAGTCCGACCGCGTCCCATAATAGTGATATTCACCTCATACCGTTGTCGCGATCAAGTGATGAAATCAAGGAAGAAGTTGAAAAACTCAAACATTTCAATCAAATAAGATCTAACCAGAACTCGCTTGGATCTTTTGAAGTTCGTTTCTTCCAAATTTGGACATAAAAATGTGTGGTCTTCAGATGGGAACATTTTTACTTATTTGTAAAAAGTAACAAGTGAGTATCGTTAAACCGACAAAATTCGAGATTTTGATGGATCTATCCGTTTTGAGCATCCCTAAATCCATTTTGATTATTTTTGGCTTGCTGTCGGTACGTATGTTTGTACGTGCGTGCGTGCGTGCATATCTCGCAAATCTCAAAACTGGTTGAACATATAATGTTGAAATTTCATATTTAAAAACTGGTGTAGGGTTTTTGCACCTCCCATTAGGGTGGCAATCGCCTGTACCGGAAGTGCACTTTACATAAAACTTTCTTTGGATTTCTCGCATAAATCCAGAATGATCAGCCGTAAGATACTAAGATTCAGTATTTGAACTCGATCTAATATTAGAATAGTTACCTGCTATTTTTGTATAAATCGGTCAAACCGAAAGTGCATTTAACTTGAAATTTTTATTGAATTTTTTACATAAATATATAAATGATCCTCCATAGCATATTGAAATTTTGTAAACAGAACTTTTATAACATCCTATTGTACATCTTGCATTAGGATTGCGATCGGCTGAACCCGGAGTGCACTTTACTCAAGATTTTTCTTAGTTTTCCGCATAAATCCAGAATGATCAGCCATAGGATACTGGAATTTAGCATATAAAATTGCTGTAGCATCTTAATGATCATCCCCTATTTTTGTAACAATCGGCTGAGCCGGAAGTGCACTTTATATGACAGATTTTTTGAATTTTCCGCACAAATTCTAAACAATCAGTCGTAGAAAATTAAAATTTTGTATTAACAACTTTTATAATATCTAGTTGTATACCTTGCATTATGATTGCTATCGACTAAGCCGGAAGAGCGCTTTATTCGAAACATATTTGAATTTTCCGCATAAATCCAAAGCTATTGAACGTGGGTTGTTGGAATTCAGTATTTAGGACGATTATACCGTCTAGATGCTCATATCCTATTTTTATCGAGATCCACCAAGCCGGAGGTGCACTTTACTTGACAGTCTTTTGGAATGTTTCGCATAAATTCGAAACGATCAGGTGTAGAATATTTAAATTTGGTATTTCAGTCTGCTGTAGCATCTGAATGATTGCCTACTTTTTCAAAATGATAGACTTAACCGGAAGTGCACTTCAGCAGGAATTTATCTTTTAATTCCGTGCATAAATTCAGATTTGTTGGCAGTCGTAGAATTTTGGAAATCAATATTTAGGAATGTTATAGTATGAGAATAATGGCTTACTGTTTCCAAAACAACCGACTTAGCTGAAAGCGCATTTAACTTGACAGATTTTTAGAATCTCTTGGGTAGATCCAGGACAATTAATTGTGGAACGATGAGATTTTGTGTTTTGATTATATATATCCAATGTTATATATGATCAAACACAAAATCACATCGTATTATATATATATATATATATATATATATATATATATATATATATATATATATATATATACATATATACATATATCCAATGATGTACAAGTGAGTCACGTGATGTTCACGTCAGATTTTTTATAAAAGTGGTAATGTTATCAAAAAGGTCAATCCCTTTGATGACATAAAAAATCTGTAATTTTTCATAAATTTGCTCAACTCCATTCATAGGAGCAGTTGAATATTCACATTATATTTATTCCGTACTATGTTTCAGTTTTCAGTTTTCTATTGTCATCCACCTGTCACTCTTGAACAATTAACATTTGTACTTGATTCTACCGAAAGTTTCATTCCACTATTGAACAGAAGTGTCCTAATTATTGGTGATCTAAATATCACAAATCTTATAAACATTTCTTCGAAAAATGATAACTGATCAAAGGCTTTTGAGGATTCTATGATTTTATTGAATGCTAGTCAGTACAATAATGTTCTAAACGGCAATGGCAAATTGCTCGACGTTGTTGTCCCAAATATGCCCTGCTCTGTCACTCATCATCTTGATCCATTTGTCGATGAAGAAACTCATCATCCTTCCTTTTCATCATTGTCTCCCTTCCAGGTCCTTCAAAATTAAAATACTGCACTGTGAATAGCATTTCTAGATTTGATTTTCGCTATGAAAATTATGACAAGCTGTATAATTTACTATCTAAGACAAGCTGGGAAGAAATCTATTCTACTGATGATGTTGACGCTGCGTTTGAGAAATTTTATGCAATCCTTCATTCTGCTTTTGACAGCTGTATCCCTTATTCTAGGCCTTGTATTTGTTCCTATCCACCATGGTTTATTCGTCAAATTATCGATAATTTGAGATCTAAAGAAATATAACACAAGCTATACAAACGACACGGCGATAGAAAGTACCTGAATGAATTCAAACGCTTGAGAACATTAATCGAAATAAGAATAGAGCACGACAAATATATTTTTGATATTGAAAATCAGAAAGCTAACGATCCTAAGAAACTCTTTAGTTACATAAATAATAAACGTTATAAATCTAGGATACCTGGTTTTATAAAATTAAATGATGTAATATACGATTCTACTTCTAAAACTGTGCAAGGCTTTGCTGATTTCTTCTCAAGCGTCTATACAAACAATATACTTGATCCTCACGAAGACATCATTTATAATAATGCTGAGATAGTAAACATTACTCATATAAGTGAGGAAGATATTCTAGGTGCTATTAAATCATAAAATTCATCCCCTAATCCTGGTCCTGACAAATTTCCAGCATATATCCTCAAAGGTTGTATGGACATTCTCGTTGAACCTTCATTCTATCAGTTCAATCTTTCTATATCCCGTCATACATTTCCATCCTCTCTTCAAGACTTATACATAAGTCTAATTTTCAAATCTGGAGATATTTCTGATATTTCAAACTATCGACCCATAGCAATTCTCTCGAATTTGTCCAACGTGTTCGAATCTATCCTCTATAAATATATTAACAGTTCTGTGCGACACAGAATATCCATACATCAACATGGATTTATGAGTGGCAGATCATAGCAACAACCAATCTTTTGAACTTTACTGAATACACCCTCAATTCACTACATGATAATACGCAGGTTGACGTAGTTTATACAGATTTCTCGAAAGCATTTGACCGCATTAACCACGGATTACTACTTCACAAATTGAATGTACATTTTTAATTTTCTTCTGATCTACTTTATTTTCTGTCGACTTATCTTAGTCAGCGTGAACTGCGTGTGCACTACAATAGTTATAAATCCCAATTGTTTGTTGCTACTTCTGGTGTTTCTCAAGGATCGAATCTTGGACCCCTGTTATTCTTGCTGTTCATCAATGACATCGTTGACTCAGTTCAAAGCTCAAATATTCTGCTATATGCAGATGATCTAAAAATATTCAGAACAATTAATTCGATCGAGGATGCAGTTTTGTTGCAAAGAGATGTTAATAACTTACTGTCCTGGTCTTTATACCCCAATCTGTTTTTCAATTACAGTAGATGCAAAATCATGAGTTATTTCGTCAAAAAATTAGACTTCAACGACCATATCAATAATACTGTAAAATCATCGTATAGAAACCTAGGCTTCATGATGCGAAACACTTTCTTTCACGAAAATATCAACACTTTACAGAATCTATTTTTCATTTGTGAGGTCAAAATTAGAATACTGTCTGCAAGTTTGGAATCCAATTTACGATGAATACATTTCTTTGGTTGAATCTATCCAACGTAGATTCCTCAAATATTGTTATTTCAAGCTTCACGGGCGGTATCCTGATTTTGACTGTCTGTACGAAACACTACTCGTTAATTTCAATTTTGTTCATCTCGCGAACCGTAGGAAAATTTTATCCTGTATTTACCTTCATAAATTATTGCATAATTACATAAGCAATCCTGTAACACTTTAACTGATACATTTTGCTGTACCTAGGCTAAGTTTGCGAAGCATTCGGATATTTTATTACAGTCTCTCACGCACAAATTATGAATCTGAATCACCTATCCAAATGCTTTGTACAATTTATGACCACATTTCGAGTACATCTGATACTGACATCTTTGGTAGCTCACTGACAGAATTTAGACGCTATCTACAAAGCAGTTGCTCTTCTTTCTAATCTACACTCAACTTACACACATTCCTTGTTCAAATCATAGTTCAAATGTGATTAATAATCTAGGCTTAACCTTATATTATTTAATTTGTCTCTCTCGGAAAAATATTATGTTATATTCTTTCTGTAGAATCGTCCTGTAATTGGAATATTTATTCTGTAGGACTGATAAGAAATGAATAAATTTTGTATTTAAGAATGGTATAGGGTCTTGTTGTGCACCTCGCATCATGATTCCAATCGTCTGTACCAAAAATGTACTTTACTTGAAACTTTTTTCGAATTTTTCAAATAAATCCAGAATGATCAACCGTAGGATGTTGAAATTCAGTATTTGAACTTGATGTTTCATCAAAATGGTTATCTGCTATTCTTGTATAAATCGGCCAAGCCAGAAGTGCCCTTTACTTCAAACTTTCTCTTAATTTTTCGCATAAATCTAGAATGATCAGCGATAGCATATTGGAGTTCAATGTTTGAACTTAATATAGCATCAAAATAGTTATCTGCTATTTTTGTATCAATCGGCTGAGCCGGAAGTGCAGTTTACATGTATAACATACATTAATAATTTGCTGTATAAAACAATCAGTTTAATTGAAATGATAAAGCAGGCAATCAGCAGGCAATAATAATCTGTTGTCAATTTTTTGATTTTGTTTGACATTGTATATGTCAAAATATTATTAAAATTATATTATAATCTGAAGTGACAGAAAACTTCATCTATTAAATTTGTGTATATATCAAATGATGTACCTACAAGTAAGTCACGTGATATGCACGTCAGATTTGTTAAACATTGGTCATGATAAGTGATAGTGTAGTTCTAATGATTCCAATGAAAATTTGTTACAGTGCACTAATCTTATTCGTCAAAAATAATTTATTATAATGCAGGGGCCACACTTACGTCTAATGTCATTTATAACGACATTATGTGACAATTGACATATTGTCATTGACAATGTGTTCATTATTGAATAACGCCTCAATTAGTGACATTAGACGTAAATGTGGCCCCAGCAGAAAGTTCATTTCAATTTTAAATTGAACAGAGAAACAAATTATAACTGTACTATCACCTGCAGATTCTAGAGGTGAGACTGACTCTATTTCTATGCTTTGAATTGGAAATCAAAACTTGATGAGAATGTTTAGGATCAAAACTTCACAGTGAAGATTTCACAGAGCTACATTTCACAAATGAGAAGAAATGAAATGAAACGTAACTATAAACAAGCAAAAATAGAAGTGACAAGAGGTTTCGGCCTGATTATATTCTTGATGAGATATAAATTAGAATCCCTTACAGTTTTTACATTTTGATATCACCAACACTTCATCAGAAAGTTGTAGTCCAGTCTGCTGAATAGTTTCAAATAGATTATTCCGCACAACAGCTTTTTAACAGCAAGCAAAATGATCTGAATGTTTTCAAATTCAGATCCAGAATCCAAAAGCCTATTTTGAACTAGGTGTTTTCTGAAAATATGGCAGAAGAATGTTCTCAAAATGATGTTGAAATTTGAAATGTTTCTCCAGCAGAACTTCCAGCTGCATGCAGGATATATTATTAGCGTTCCAAAATTTTTGCTGCCAGTTCCTTTGTGATTCACCTTTCATATTCTTCTTTTGTTTTGCGAAACTGTCCATATCCATATTTTCTTCCACGATTGAGCGTTTTCATGTGTTGATCGGCCTTCTATTCGAGAAGATAATTGAGCAAGAGAAACAGAGAATGTGCATTAGAATGTGATGAAACAGCGAATCAAGACGTCAAACGTCAAAAAATATAATTGAATATATAGAGGTTGAATAAAAAAAAAATTTTTTCTTCAGAAATTTCAACTTGGAATACATAAATGTTTTCCTAAATTTTTATTGAATAATTATTGTGAGTAAATTTATAGTTATTAACTACAGAATATAACATTTTCCACTTTCTTAGTGATTATTTATTATTGGAGACTTTGAAAACTGAATGCTTTAGTCGAAAATGTTCTGTCTGTTTTACATCGTGGTACAAGGCGTCAATCAGGCATATTTAATGAGTTGTACTCTCAATTATTTATTGATTCACAGTTAATTAGACAATAGGAAACATAGCACGATAGGATTAGTTAGGTCAAGTTTAATAGTATTTTGAATCGTATAGTTTCTGTCTTTCTTTAATACCATGTTTAATACATACTCTCCATCTTTATCTTACGCATACTCTTCTCGATCGTTACATCTCTTTTGGAGCAAATAAAAACTGAATACAGCTTCAATAAGAGTCAAGTCGCAACAATTGTTGCTAGTGTCAAGACCTGTGTATAAGACCGTGTTACCCGCCTATAAGGAGAGACGAGTTTTCAAAAAAAAAAACACTTTATTAATCTCTAAATAGATTTTTTTGGATTGAATTCTGTATATTCAATATTATTTAAACGTTTCGATCTTCTATCCAAAAGTCTCCTCCAGAAAAAACGGTACAAAAATAGACAAGGCAAGTATCTGGATAAATAGAAAAAAAAATTTCAACACACAGTTTACTATATGAAAATGTGGATTCCACATTAGTGCAAAAAGAACAAAATTCCTCTGGAATTCACCTAAAGTCCGAGGAGAAACCACGTAAAAAACCTCAAACATAGGTATGAGTCTTGACAATTATTATAGAGAGAAAAGATTCAATTGATATAACACATGAGAACGATGCTCCGCTCATGCAACGCACACAGTTCAAAAATCCAAACATGTCATAAAATTTTTTCAACAAAAAAGCTAAATTTTTTGAATCTACATAAATATAACAAAAACAAGTGTCAAAACAAATATTCCACAGATCGGGTATGTCTATTACAGAGGAATAAATAATATGAGCCTTGACAACTATAATAGTCGAAAATTAATCAATTAAACTATACATATTTCCAGAATTATATCATAATAAATAGACTTTTTTGATTTTAATTCTGTATATTTGACTTTATTTTTGACGTTTCGACTTTCTAACCGAAACGTCAAAAATAAAGTTAAATATACAGAATTAAAACCAAAAAAGTCTATTTATTAATCAATTAATATAACATAAAAAAACGATGTCCTGTTTTTGCGGATGCACACAGTTCCGAGGTCCTAATATTAATGATACAAAGTCAAACATTTGCTAACTCAAAACCATCAGTATGGTTGAAATTATTCGGATCATTAACTATTTTGATCGTTTCCCTGACCAATCTACCATGAATGGATGAGCATCTTGCAATTACTATTGTTTCTTCAAGCTTGATGTTGTGCAAAAACTAAATGGCGTAATCAGCAACAAAATATTTATTTGAATGATTTGTGAGTCTTATGCATCTTCTATGTCCAGTAATATGTGTGCTTACAGTTAATAATAGACACACATAATTTGTAGAATATTTGTCTTGATTTTCATTGTTATTACGTTTATGTACATTATTGAAACTCAGTCTTTTTGTGAAGAAAAATTTATAACATGTTTGTACCTTGGAACTGTGTGCGTCCGCAAAAACGGGACATCGTCCTTGTATGTTATATGAATTAGTTTATTTTCGACTTTAATGATTGTCAAGACTCATTTTATTCATTCCTCTGTATTAAATATACCTGATTTGTGAGATATTTGTTTTGACACTTGTTTTTGTTATATTCATGAGGATGATTGAGATTCAGTTCTTTTGTTGAAAAAATTTTAAGACATGTTTGGATCTTGGAACTGTATGCGTTGCATGATCAGGACATCGTCCTCATGTGTTATATTGATTGAATCTTTTTTCTCTATGATAATTGTCAAGACTCATATCGTTGATTCGTTTGTTTGTGGTTTTTACGTTCAAATAAACTGGCGCATAATATAAATTTAGTGTAGTGATTTAGTGTTTTAGTGACATGAACTCCTAATTACCAATCTAGTTTGATTGATTTAAGAATCGAGTGTGAATAATTAATTCCGTTGTTTAATGAATTGTGTAAGTGAAAACTTAGTGTTTAGTGACTTTTTTACACTTCACTCAAGTAAATAAGCGTTACAGTATATTATGCTACAAGAATCGAACGACTGTTAAGCTAGAGTCACACACAGCTACTTTTACTGCGTAGTTTTTCAATTGCTGCTACAAAAGTAGCAGGGCGGGTTCACATATAGACCCAAAGTAGCGTGCAGCTGGCTGTTTTCTATGCTGCAGCCAGCTACAAAAGTTTCGAGTCCATGAAAAAGTTGCAGAGCTGTTCACACCGCTTTAGTATTGCACAGCTGCATTTACTGCAGGTTCAGTGCTCAAATGCAGCATACGCTGCAATTAGTTTTCTGCGTTGAGTACTGGATTGCGAGTTTTGTGTGGAATGAATTTGTCAGTTATACTTATTTCATATCAGCTTCTGTAGCTGCTGTATTAATTATAAGAGCAAAAAGAAGACAACTGCAAAAACCGCTGCCTGGTCAAAAAACCCCGGTATCTCATGTCATAATTGCAGATGACGTTGAAATCATACATGGTTAAGCCATATTCATTGAAAAATCGAAGTACAATGCCCGGATGTATTCTCAATTATCGTTTATCTCGTGCATGGCAAAAAATCGAGAATGTATTTGGAATCGCTTCTGCTCGTTTTCGACTGCTTGGGAGTTAGAAAAATGGTTTGTGGTGTACGTATTTTATACAATTTTTGAATGTTCTTTAGAACGTTGGGCGCGAAGAGTATGCAATTTTTTTCAAATTTTATCAACTGGAATATCTACTCTACATGCGATTTCGATAAAAGCAGTTCGTCGTTTAGTTTGATTATGATAATCTTCGTGTTAAACAGATTTAAAGACAATTTCTTTCTTCCACCACTTCAATTAATTTCAAAGTCGCTTCACGTTTCCATTTATACGGTGGCATCATCTGGAATAATCACCAACTTGCATTCTTTTCGTATGGAATTTAAATACTTATATAACTCCACTTTGTGTACAAAACTGCGCATAAAGTCGCAGCAAAAGTTTCACCCAAACAAATATTTTTTACTGCGGCTGCAAATCTGAAATATACCGTCCACACACCGCAACTTTTGAAACTGCGCGCATCATTAAAATGTTGCCTGCAACTATACTGCGATCGCTAATTTTCAGGTTGCAGTAGAGTTCACACGCTATGCAACATTGGTTGCGAAGTTTTTAGATTGGTATTGCAGTAAAAGAAGCTGTGTGTGACTCGAGCCTTATTATTGTCCAGGATGAAGTTTGCTGCACTCGGTTGAGGCGAGCACGAGGCGAAGGTGAGGCCGAAACCCAAGGCGTAGATTTGTAGAGCTAACTTCATCCGTCACAGAAATTACGGTCTCTTAGTGTCCGTGTTGCATACTATACTTTTTGTAACATGTGCTGAGCATTTCAAATAAATCTAAATGTATCGAAAGTATCATATCGATTTTACATACCAATTTTTGCAATTTGATCTCATTGACAGTAAAATGATACGACGAAACATAGCTTATATCATTTATTCCATTGATTGATATTCTCACATTTTTTGTGGTATTCCTTTTACAGTAAAGGCACACACTATATTGTAAGAGTCAGCAAATTCAAGTTCACTGAGCTCTTATGAATCAGGAAACTGCTGTCCACTTAAAGCAAGTCGTACAGGTAATTGTACTATTGCAAATACAATTGACGTCAATAATGAATATTGTTATATCGGCATTTATTGACGAATATACACGAAACCCAGTGCCCAATATTAAACACTTGTGAATGTGAAGTAAATTCCCCCCTCAAAACTATTAAATAAATCCCCTTGAAACATTGACATTGAAGTGAGTGGCCGTGTAGAGACACTAAGTGTTTTAATTAGAAAAAAATATATTTTTTTTAGAACAAATAAATGTCCATATAACAAAGAAAGATATTTTTCCAAATTTTTTCCAAATTGTGCTTTAGGGAAAGCAAATTTCTCAGAAGGGGAGGATTGTAAGAGTCAGCAAATTCAAGTTCACTGAGCTCTTATGAAATCAGGAAACTGCTGTCCACTTAAAGCAAGTCGTACAGGTAATTGTACTATTGCAAATACAATTGACGTCAATAATGAATATTGTTATATCGGCATTTATTTTGGAACTTATATATAGAAGGTAAATATTGATTAGGATAGTTAATAGTTAACGGTTGATAGTTGATAGTTAAGAATTGATAGTTGATAGTTGATAGCGGTTAGTTAATACGATTCGTTGTAAGTTCGTGAATAAGTAGTCGGTCATTAATCACGGTTGGATGATATTTATAAACATTTTATTATTAATTAAATATATTTATACTTGTTAAAAGTGATATTCATTCAAGTTCCTGTTGTGATCCATCCTCCGTTTCAGAGTCCTAATACAGTGCAGGTAAGTACCTTTACATAATATTTTATCCTCACAGTTCAGCAAAGAACCCAATCTACCAAATATAAATTTATTGTAAGTGGGAAACCCTTACAATAACAACACATCCCATGATACAGATTTCTCTCAGATACCAATTTGACATTATACAAATGGAATTAAAAATATACAACGGCATCAACGATCCACAATTTATCATTTTATCCTCTGCAGCAGGCAATAATATCCAATAATTCACTGTAAATAGTGTAAATAGTGAATACATTGAGATTGTTACCGTGGTATAGAATTGAGAACTTTCGAAGCAGAATTCAGCTCGGTTATAGGATACTCTCGGTGTACGTGTTACAATAGTATATTATGTGGCTAGGGACGAAACAAGACTATTTCAGCTCAGGATGAGCGTTGCTTGCCCGAGCGAAGCGAGGGCCGGCATCACCCTCGGCTGAAATCGTGTTTTGTCCCGTGCCACACACTGTATTTTTCATAATACCTGCATTGAAACTTTCCATATTACAAATTTGTCATAACAAAGAGAATATTTTTCTTTCGATTTTGCTGGTAACAAGTCGAGGGTAGTTGCTTGTGCTTTATCAATAAGATTTTGTGGTATACTTGAAATTGTCATATCAATACTTTTCTTCCTGGAACTAATCGTCTTTTTAATTTAATTCACAGTTACGAATGCAACAACTGTCAAATTAACTGAGGTTATATGATTTTGATTTAGAGATTTACAATGAACAAATGCGACTCTATCAGGAATAAAACGATGTAAGAAACAAAATTGGGCCGAAACAGGCTTGTTTTCTGCCCAGCTACACTAGCATTTGTCTGAAATTGTCTTGTTTCGACTGACATAATAGGCGTTGGAAAACGTTGATTCAATGCACGTATTATGAAAAAAGTATTTTTCGATCATCCATATATATATCGATCACTTTTTAGCGCATTTTTACGGAAACATTCGCTTTTATATGCACTTTGGCTGTCTGGCTGGCCGGCCTGCTGGCTGGCTGTTGTGACGCTGGGATCTCAGCAACCACAGCACTTACAGACTTTGAACAGGTACTAAATGAAAGATGCTGATTTGTAGATTTGCACAAACTGCTAGATTCTCTTACTCATTCACTCAGTTTTGAATAAAAATTGGAGCAAAAATTGAAAAGGTAGTTACTGCTGAACTATAGATAGTTGAATTCTGAAAATTGCTGCACAGAATAAGTAACATATCAGTAATCGAATTTTATACCCGAAATTTCGAACCAATATGGGTTAGTACCCAGTTTAGGGTAGAAACTATTTATTTCAATATTCCGCGAGTTACACAGGATATTGACATGCGGTTTTCAATATTATTAGTATCACAATGAGTTTGAATTGTGTTTTCAAGATTAATTTAGGCCAGTTGATGACCACCCGTTATCTATTTTCTTGAATCTGTAGCTTTGGAGGTAATTCTCAAGGATTTTTTTTATATAGCTTTGATGAAGATCAAATTATTATTTTAAGGTACAGCACATGATCTCCCGTCAGTCAATAAATGATTAATAAAGATCAGAAGGAATTTTTGAGTTTGTACGTGCTCAAATTATGTATCTATCAAATAGTCAACTTGAAACTGGTACTTAATGAAAGCTGCTGTTTGGTAGGTTCACTTAAACTGCTTGATTTCAAGCTCAGTAATTGTGGGAGATGGTAATTTGCGAAATCTCTGAAGTAACAAGCATTCATAAGCTATCAAATATGCGCATTCATCAAGATGATCCCTCAATTTTGCCATTATCCACTCGATCCAGCATATACCTTCAACAGGTTGAACAATGTTACAATCCTGTGCAAATCCATAGGTCTTCCAGATTTATGAATTCATAGGAAATTTATTAGAACACATGAAATTTTGTTGATTCATGTCAATTCATTCATAAGAATGAAAATTTTATTTTGATTTGCAACACAAAGTCTAAAACTACAGGTTTATGTTTACAGAATATTTTTCGCGACGGTTTCAATAATTCAGTCAACACAAATATTGATAATACTAATATTCATCAGGCTTGTTGTTCCACACAACATAAATCAAACAATTGTAGACATACATCATGCCCACAAATTCACGCAGCGCAGCTTACGCAATATCTGTGTTTATGCAAATATCAGATACTGTTCAACGCTCTTTACCGTAAAACGAGTTGTATACAATTCAGGGTGTGCTTGCATCATCATAAAACACAATTTACACGTTATATTCTATAATAACAACAAGCTCAAAATAGGAATCTTGCAACTGTTTTATTTATTCCTGTTATCACATTAAAAGTAATCAAGTAAGCGGTCAGCAGAATAATTTAAGTTTCAAACATAGTGAGCAGAACCAACGCACAGCTTTATTTATGAGATGTGAGGTGGTAAAATCTCCAAGAAATATTGCAGCTTTGAGATAATATTAGTCAGAAGTTTGATATTTGATTTTCGCGATGTAAACGGGATGTAAAGTTATTGGTACTAATGAAAAATTATAATTTTGGGATCAAAATTCACTAGAACAGGTAGACATCCATACTCTGAGCTTATCGTTATTGAAGTTGAAAGAATGTACGGCAGTGGTTGCGGTTATCAGAATATAAGATCATATCTTGCAGTCTCTTCAATTCCTTATTGGTGCCAAAATATGGTAATCAATGAGTATTGGAGAGAAACTCGTGAATAAATTGGAAGATAAATTCATCACTTTGTAGAAAGCTGTCATTGACCCACAGTCATAATGACATTCAAACGGAAAGCCTTGTAACTAAATACTCGGCCTCATGTTATAATGCTCAACTTTTCACTCCAATTGCAAGAACTACTATATTCCAGCTAGTGACACTTCAGGCGATTATACTGAAAGAGTTTATATTTCTGAATTCATCTGGAAATTCCCACAATTCTACTTGGAAATTTTTGATAAGCTATAATTCATACATTGATAACAAACGATCAGACACTTGAGGTTTCCGAGTGATTTTACTGTAAATAGTATAGCATTCTTGGTAGTTCCATACTGCTTCATCTTACGCATGTGCGGATATATGTAAATGCACCTGAGTAAACTTATTTTACTACATTGCAATACATATCTCCGGAGACATATATTGCACTTGCATATATCTGATCCCCATGCAAAACTGTGGATACAATAATTTGCACTCTAGAATTTGATGAGATACATTTATTATGTACTACCGACAATCGAAAATAATTGAAAAGTCAAGTGCTTTTTTTTTCTTGTGGTGAATGGCACGATTATAAATGGCATGAGTCAAATAAATCTCAGTGTGAAGCATAGAGAAAATCTTCCCATGAGTGACATAAACATTTTGTGTAGAACTGGTACATTTCGAAAATAATCACGTGTCGCATGTCACATGGAACACAAACTATATATCACAAGCAGAATTGCTTGAAATACATTCTATATCTAATAAAGCTCGAAGGACCTGAAGGTCAAGTATAAAAAATCATGTGAACAGCCAAATTTATTAAAATGCACAGATAAAACTGAGCATTTAAGAAAATTACCACATCTTATAAATACAATTGTGCATGTTTACACCCTGAGAAACTGTTTGTTGGATTGCATTCCAATTTATATGATTTACTGTGTCAATCATATAATAATTTCCTCATTTTGTGACTCGAAAAAACAATTTTCACATTTTTCATATTTTTATGCGTATTATACAGAGTGATCAAAAATGATTGTCCGTGATGCTTTGTTCTGATTTTTTTTTTTGCCGCCTGCTCAAGATAGTGAGCTTCAAGTGACAGATAACAGTTTCTCTGAAAACACTATTCTAACCTGTAAATTTGGTGGAATAATAATAAATTCTCAATAATCAGTCAATAATACTGTTATTTACTTACTTTTTTGTTTATTGAATCAGATTATGGATAAATGAACATAAAATATGCAAAATATACGCCATTGTGTTCTTCAAATGTCGGTTAGTTAGTTTTCAAAATAAATAGATTTATACTATCTTCATTCCATGAAGATAGTTTTGATCATAATGCAAACTTTTGCCTGTCACCTGTCAGACAATCGTTATTGATCACTCTGTATTATGCATAAATCAACAGCAACAAGAAAAATTCGGATGTAAGTAAATAGAGGATATTCTGTGTCCATCAAAGTGAAGTTCAATAGTTATTTGAGTATTAGGGTCAGTAAGTACAGTTTTTCGATTAAGAATAATAGTTTGGAGGCCGAGCCTTTATGTAGAGTGTTAACGGATGAAGATTCTGTGTTTCAATATTCAAACTCTTGATAAAGTTCAAACTTCATCTGAAATATATACTATTGCTTCAAAACTTGACCCCTTGAGTATTTTGAATAGTTTATCTATAATTTCAATCTTCATCAGTTGCTATCACAGTTACAAAAGAAAGACACATATGAAAAAATATGATTTAAATATCTCGGCATAAATGTATAATACAATCTAATGAAAACATTTCTATTGTCTATTGTTTCTTGCGTAGGGGGTGGGTAGACAGAGCGGTCGCTCGAGGAGTAGGGTCTACCGCCTGCTTCGAGACTGTCCTGTGGCAGACCACACGATGTGGGAAGATAATCAGGCATTCGCCTGGGGTGTCAAGCTTTGGCTTAGTATCCAAGGCTAGTCCTGTGACAGACAACACGCCATAGACCCCTAAAGCTGTGGACCCTCCCATTTAATTCCTCAATTGGTAACAGGTGCAAACCATTAGCATAAGATGTGTGGTAGAGTTTTGTAAAATATTCTCCAGCTACTCTCATCAAGCGGTTACACAAGGAGCTAGAAGCAGAAATGAAGCTCTGTCCATATCGAGAACGAGAGTAGATGGTAGACTACACGCCACTACTCCAAAAGCTGTAGATTTTTCTACGTAATTCCTCAAATGAGAGTAATGGGCGCAAAGCCGCAGCAATAATGTGTTGAAGACTATTATAGTTCATGTACTGCTCGTCGGCGACTCGTCAAACGGTGACACGAGAAAATAGGAGCAGAGATAAGTCTCTGGGCTTATCAAAAACGCGGATAGATGGTAGACCACACGCCACTCCTCCTACAGCTGTAGATTTTGCTACCTAATCATTAAACTGAGAGTAACATGCGCAAAACCACAGCAACGATGTGTGGTAGAGTATTACGGATCGCCACAACACGTTAAACAGTGACACGAGTACTAAGGGAGGGAAATGCTCCCACCTGCAAAGGTAGCCCCCTCGAGTGGAGTTGGAATCTCAGGGGTAGTAGTTACAAAGCAAAGACTGCTCAGAGGTGCCAAGTCATCTCCATGAGTAAGCTGCGTGGAAAATCAGCTCCGGAAAGTCATTCTCTCAATGGTGGATGTAAAATTGTTAGTGATTATTATTCACTCCTTCTACCCATATTTGAGTGTGTCATGAACCGATTATGCTTTGAGAACCATTGAATGGATTTTTTGAAGATTTAGAGCGGTTACCAGCATGTGAAATTCAGAAACGTATATCGATGTTGAAATTGTAGTCGTAGTACATCATTGTCAAAAAGTAAAATCCAGCGTATCTACAAAAAGTGCCTTGCAAACTGATATATAGATGCTTGTAATTTTTGTCAGAGCTTGTTCATAGCACAGATAGTTCAGTATATAGATTTTTATGATAATATTGATGGGTTAAAACTGAGAAATTTATAATAAATTTAGTGGATGACTGAATTTTTTGTCAGGGAGTGTATCTCATACTCGTACATTATAGTAAACGTGAATATATGTACTTCTTGACTGGGAAAATTTGATGAATAGGAAAAACTTCTGGAATGCATTCAATGGAATTTATTTTTATTTTTCTATTTCTACTAGTTTCGACACCACTTGTGTCATCCTCAGTAAATGAAAATTTTTTTTGTAATAAACTTCAATGAGATCATTAATTAATAATAAAACATGAATAGTGCATGTAGATAATATTCCACATGGAGTTATGGTGTCGAAACTAGTAGAAGTAGAAAAATGAAAATAAATTCCATTGACTGCATTCCAGAAGTTTTTCCTATTCATTATAGTAAACATTCATGAATACTTGCCGGAAAAATAACTTGGCAACATTGTGCTTAGCTGTCATCTCAATATAGAAAAATGTCCGAAATATTGCGATATAAAGGTAAATTTATGGAACAAAAAGTTTTAGATTATGATGAGGAAGAAGAGCAAGGACTTGGCCAAATTTTAACAGAGTTAAAAAATGGCAAGCTACAAAAATAAACATATTATCACGCTAATTGCTTCTTTTTCTATCTGTTTTATCAATATTCATATATTTGAGTGATTAATACTTTTTTTCTACTTTTATGTGATTTGTTTATTCAATATTCAATATTAGGATTATATTGATTATTTCACTCATGTCAATTATACTGACAAATTTTGCATAGTTACAATGACAATTATAATAATAAATTCCTTGCCAACGGGAATTTACCTCTGAAAATTCCCGTTACCTCGGTAAATTCCCGTTGGCAAGCGATTTATTGCGATAAATTGTCTTTGTCATGGAGGAACAATACACAGTTCTAATATAAACAAACAATCAGTTCTCGGCGATGTCAAAATTTAATCGTTCTGAAAATGCATTTTTCGCCGAAAGTAATGAAATTGAAAACAAAAAGTCTTAAAATACAAGAGTATATGTAGACAATTAAGTGCATTTTTCAATAAAAAATGTTAGTAGTTGCAACTAACATTATTTAATAGATACTTATAGTAGCAATTTCATTCGAGAAATATTCTCCACAAATACCACTCGCGACTATAATTTTATCATAAATTTTTCTTTCAAACATTGATTACCTTTAAGCAACATCCTTCGAGTCATCTGCTCAGATGAAATCCCTCGAGCTACGCTCTCGTGATTTAATCGGACAGATGACTCTCACGATGTTGCTAGGTAATCAATGTTTTCAAGAAAGATTTATTGATAAAATTACAGTCCCTTGTGATATTATATACGATAAAATTTTTTGTGCTACCAAATATATTATATATTTTATCTATCATAAATGATATTGTTCTATTGAAACCATTATTAACTACTTATTTCCACGTCTTTTCCTTTGAATTTGTAGTCCAAATAGTACAATGCGATGTATAGAATGACGTATAGTGTTGCCAAGCATTTGTGTTCAACGTGTCGGCACGTATTTTATACATAAAATGTTCAACTTTGCGTTCATATATCTAAACAATGAGATATCAATAATTTCTCTTTATTTCAAAATACGCGAAACATATTCACTAATTCATAGCTAGTTTAATAAAAAAATCTGACTGTCAGTTTTTTCATTAAAAATTAAAACTGATATAATTACTGCCTAAAATGTATACTCTCCATTGCTCTCCATGTTGAAATTCTCAATTTTAATTGCGTTCATCTCAAGTTTGGGATGGTCAATCAACTTCAAATTTCAAGAATAATTGTATAATAATATACAAAAATTTGATGTATTCTGATACTATGGCTATAACACGACAACTACCTCAATAAATAATAAATAACAAGGGATATTTTATTCTGAATTGAAAATTGATTGCAAGATTTGATCTCACCTGGGATTGGATCAAGATTTCCAAGATTCACTGGGACTGAATCAAACGTTCTATGATAGAATGACGTATCTATTTTTCCTATTCTGATGAAACAACTGTATATATCTGACAATAAGAGCTAGTTTTCAAATTCAGGAGTAGAACTCATATATAACAATCTTAGATGCAATTATTATTGAATCAATCGTAACCGTGACAATTGAGACCGGAATAATGGTATTGTAACGTTATTCATCTTAATTTAGGGAGCAAAAGTTTTTAAACACTACTATTTATTTTTATGATTTATTAAAATAATAACTCAAATAACTGACACTATTTTTAATAACTAATTCTGATTCAAACTGAAGATTATTATACACTACGCCATAATTTAACTTTGATTATTATTCATGTCAATGTTGATTCATTTTAAATAACACAATTTATTTGTATCACTAGCAATCCATGGTATAAGGTCACTCTGCTAGAAAAATCTATAATCTTCTCACTGTCGGTCGCATATATATACCTCGGGTCTCTCCCCACCACGTTCCTTCAGCAAACGTTCAGGCGTTTCTAGAAGAACGCTAGAAGGTGCCAGTAATTTTCCAGAAAACAAATATATTCGCTTCTATTTCTTAATGTAAAAATAATCCCACAATCATTCTAAGCACCAGTAAAGCCGAAATGACTAATTTATAGACTTAAATCCGCTACACTGCCCTCTCCTTAGGACTGTTTCGTCCCGAAACGGTTCTTCACGAATTCCTGAAGAGTCATGTCGGAATTTGCATTGGTCACCCTTGGTACATCGGGATGTCTTGTAGAAGTAGCAGTCGACGGTCCGTCCATTATTCGTCTACTGTTTAGGGTTGTAACTACAGACGAGGATTTCTATTCTGGTAGACCGGAAGAGGGTTTCCAACATATTCCTTACTACCCTCCAATCCAGTTTATCTAGTCCACAACCCAACTTCGGTACTGCCAGCTTCATCACATCGTTGTCCAATAGGTGCTTCCGGAGGTCGAGCAGAGTATTCCACATAGTGCGGTATGTCGGTTTCTGAAAGGAGCATGATTTAGTCACCATATATTACAGGTATCGTTTGTGCTCCGTGCGGAAACTTTTAGGTGTAGTATTTTCCCGACTGATGGATTTTGATAGGCCGGTTCTTCTAATCTTCCATAATTCTTCTTGAAAACGGACGCTTTTCCTCGAGACATCTCCAAGTCACTCGCCACACAGTGAGCCAGGGAATGGTTCAAAGGCACGATGAACAGGTCTTATTGTTCTTTTTTCGTCACGCCGTACTGCATTTCACAACCGTTCAAATAGTTGGCAATGAACTCTTGTTGGTTCTTGCTCGACAATTCGTCGAATCGTGGCTCCATGTCGATCTTCATGGTTATCGCCGGCGAATAAGGCTAACCGATTAAAGTGGACCGCTCTCAGCTTTCCGTTTGGAGTTTTCCGTATCCGGTAGACGACGTCATTAATTCTCTTCATCACTTCATATGGACCTTCCCAGTTCCGCTGAAGTTTTGGTGACAACCCTTGGCGCTTCTGGAGGTTATAAAGCCACATCAAATCCCCGGGTTGATAACCACCTTTCTCGGCCTTGATGTCATAATTTTTCTTCATTCGATCGCTGGCATTTTGGATGTTTGAACGAATTTGGCCATGAATGTCGTCCATTCTTCTTTAGAGGTTGGTAACGTAGTCTTCTCCTGCTAGATCTTCACCTGGTTTACTACCAAATATCAGGTCGCATGGCAAGCGCAACTCTCGTCTAAATAAGATGTTCGCAGGTGTCTGCCCAGTTGTTTCGTGTACTGCTGAGCGGAATGCTAACAAAAACAGATAAAGGTGTTGGTTCCAGTCTCGCTGATGGTCAGAGACAACCTTTGCCAGATATCGATTTATTGTTCTGTTCATCCGTTCAACCATGCCGTCGGACTGCGGATGTAATGCAGTGGTCCTGGTTTTGTGGATTCCCAAGAATTTACAAATGTTTTGGGAGACGGCCGACTCGAAATTCCTTCCCTGATCCGAATAAGTTCTCGTAGTACTCCAAATCAACAAATACATTCTTTCACCAAAACTTTGGTGACAGTAACAGCTTTCTAGTTGAGTAGAGCGTACGCCTCCACCCATTCACTGAAGTAGTCCATCACAACGATTATGTATTTATTTCCGTTGTTAGTTTCTGGAAACGGTCCAGCCACATCGATTGCAATGCGTTCGAAAGGACTTTCCACAATGTACTGACACATTGGAGTTCTTCTTCTTCTCTGTGGCCCGTTATTACTAGCGCAGACCACGCATTTTCTACACCACTCTTTAACATCTTCCTTACAATTTATCCAGTAAAATCGCTGGCGTAATTTTTCCAATGTTTTACTGATTCCAAAGTGCCCTCCACCAGCTTCACCATGAATCCCTCTCAGTAATTCCGGTACTCTGTTTCTAGGGATTATCAACTGCGCCCTGCTCTCATTTCCGTCCGTACTCTCTATGGCGCGTTTCAGGAGGCCCTCTTCAACCACGATGGAATTCCACTGCGCCCAATACGATTTAACATTCCGAGAGTGTGGTGCAATATCTTCCCAAGCTGGTCTAACATTATCATTTTTCCACTTCAGTACAATTTTCAAATTCGGATCATTCTCCTGGTTAGTGTTTCATCAAGACAAGATTTTTTGTCTTGATGACCATTTATTGTCTTGTCTTGATTTCCAAGACAAGGAAATAAGAATTTCTTGTCTTGTCCATTTCTTGACGACGCATTTCTTGTCTTGACTTTTAGGGGCAATCCCCTTTCTTCATTGTTTCATCCAATCTGAACACTCAGTTTAGCGTTACTGTCTACTCTTTATCCTTCCTGTCAGTTATGTTTTGAATCGATTCTAGCAACGTTCTCCAAGATTGCCACCAATAGAAATAAATTAAAAGTGTGTCATTTTCATGTTTTGATCAATATTTGCAATTATTATTGTTATATGATATAGCAATGTTGCTAAGAATTAACAACTTTCCTCTTCTACATAGACGATTTAATCACCGGAAACTGACGACTTATGCTTTCGATATATGTATCAAATATTTGTTTTGAAAATCATAGTCACCGATACTTTTTACTCCCCCGAATAGGTGCAAATTTGTAAATGAGCTTTTTCAATTGGAAAATTCAGAAAATGACTCTTCATTTTCAAAAATACTTATATTGTAAGCCGCCATACGTCACCATAACAATAACAGCTGTCATTTAGACAATGACAGCCGTCACTTCGACAATGACAGCTGTCACTTTGAAAATGACGCTGTCACTTTGAAAATGATGCTGCCACTTTTACAATGACGCTGTCACTTTGAACTGACAATGACAAATATCAGTTTGAAAGTTGGTATGATACTCCTAAATTCATGAAACAGTGATGAAACTGGCCATGAAATTTATTGTCGGGAAAAAACTGTGATGACCACAGCAGATTTCAATATTTCAATAATAGAATAATAAATATGCAGATTTGAATAATTAATTATCAAGATATCAAGATTTCTTGACAAGAAGTCTTGATTCTTGATAGTACGTTCTTGTCTTGTCTTGGAAAATAGAAAACACTTCTTGTCTTGGTCTTGTCTTGATTTCAAGACAAGATCAAGACTATTTCTTGATTCTTGTGAAACACTACTCCTGGTCTTTGCGTAACTCTTCCAGTTGTCATGTCCCATCGACTACTGTTGTCCTCTTGATGGCAACAAGTTTTTCTTCTTCTGCTCCTTAGGTTCTGATTACCGACTTAATCTTCGGTTTCTCACACAGCCTCTGCGGATGATCCAATTCTCCACAGTTCCAGAAGCAAAGTTGTCTTCTCCCTGCAGTAATTTTGGACTCGATACGCCGCAACTTTTCTTCTAAGCGAGTTTCCAAATCTTCAATTTCATCATGTTTGTCGATACTCATTTGTCTAGCTCTAAACTCTCCATGCGATGCTTGTTTCGCTGCTTCATGCTCAAATGCATACGATAATGCATCAACTAAAGACTTTGGACGATATATCCGTAGTGCCTGCTGTATTTCGCTCATCTCGAACCCCAAAAATGAATGTTTGAGTGACTAAGCCCTTCAAAACGCTATTAGAGACGGTAGGGTATGCGGGATGAACTGAACGAGTAATGTCAGCTTCAAATTCTTGGAGAGTTTCTTGCGATTGCTGGAATCGGTTTCTCAGTTGCGTCTGACATACCTGTCCGAGGTGCGCGTTGCCATAGCGCATCTCCAGCCGCTTGATCAGTTGGTCATAGTCAACTTGTTCTTCTTCTTTTAATGTTTGAAGAACATTCATGGCTTCTCCCCGCAACGAAACGGTCAATGCTGTGGCTTTATCTGCAGATGACCATCCAAATGCCTTCGCAACAGCTTCGAATTGTTTAAGGTAAATCGGTTACGATGTCTTCCCATCAAATTCTTAATGTGGATCTTTGCATTATTCTCTTCTTTTATTATCCTTACATTGCCCGCTTCACATGAAACAGATTCTGATATCGGTAATGAAGTCATTTCCAATTTCTTCCAATTCCTGTATTTTCTTCTCATAATCTTCTCTTAAATTCCTCAAATCCTCTTCGGCTTCTCTAGAACTCTTCCTTCAATGTTCTGCAATTTTCAGTTAATTTGTCTTCTGAAGTTCTAGAATTTTCCAACAACTCTTGCTTCAATGTTCTACAATTCTCAGTTAATTTGTCTTCTAATGTTCTGGAATGTTCTGTAAACTCTTTTCCTAATGTTCTAGAATTTTCTATAATCTCTGTCAATTTTTCTTCTAATTTTCTATAATTTTCCATTGACTTCCCTTCTGATTTTCTTGAATTTTCCAGCAGCTCTTCTTTCATTTTCCCGAAATCGAATATGCCACACGGAATAAATTCATTAGGATTCTCACCAGCATTTCCCGAAGCTTGTCGGAGACGTTGTTGGAGGACGGTCTTGGTTCCTGTTGTCTCCAATTCTCGTTCTTCTAGCTCATTCTTGAGATCAACCGCTTTTAATTCACTCAATTTTACTGTCTTTGACGCCATTTTATCTATCTAAATTTAAAACTTCACACCTGATCACCAATTGTAACGTTATTTATTTTAATTTAGGGAGCAAAAGTTTTTAAACACTACTATTTATTTTTATGATTTATTAAAATATTAACTCAAATAACTAACACTATTTTTGATAACTAATTCTAATTTATACTGAAGATTATTAAACACTACACTATAACTTAACTTTAATTATTTATGTCAATGTTGATTCATTTTAAATAACACAATTTATTTGTATCACTAGCAATTCATGGTATAAGGTCACTCTGCCAAAAAAAATCAATAATCTTCTCACTGTCGGTCGCATATATATACCTCGGGTCTCTCCCCACTACGATCCTTCAGCAAACGTCTAGACGTTTCTAGAAGAGCGCTAGAAGGTGCCAGTAATTTTCCAGAAAACAAATGTATTCGCTTCTATTTCTTAATGTAAAAATAATTCCACAATCATTCCAAGCACCAGTAAAGCCGAAATGACTAATTTATAGACTTAAATTTGCTACAGTATATTATGTCACAAGGACCAGATGACCGTCATTACTCAGGGAGTACCGGGAGAGAGCACTCAATGTTAAAAATTATGCGCATGAAAATTGTTGCACCCCTTGCTATCTGAGGTCTCTGATAGCTATGTTACCAGGGTTTCCATTCTAAATTAGTATCTTAAGGTTATGTCTATGGATAGAAATGAGTCAGATTTTTTTTTTAACAAAAATGCATGCGTTATAAATGTTTGTACATGTGAATCAATCTCACCGACAAAATATGTGTACAAATTTCAGGTTTCAGAATAAAATATGAAGGAACTTTATGCATGAAGTATGATCCAATTGTAGTCAATAGATCCGCAATTGTAGAATATATTCAAAATTTGCATTATGAATCAATGACTTTGAATAATATATTTGCGTAGAATTTCTTCTTCAACTGTGGATCATACCTTAGAATAGAATCACTTTTCACAGTATCGCAATACATTGAATATTTTACAGAATTGAATAAAGTCATTTCATGCATAATTTTCAGTTGAGCTAAGTGACGTTCTGCATTGTTTTCACTACATCTGAACATAAATGCATCTTACTGTCTATAATGAGTCAATTTTACTAAATTTAAAATTCATTCTCCATAAATATTACTTTTTCTCTTGATTCTGCTTCCTTTATATTGACTAGAAAGTCTTTTAGCACTTTTGGGAAGCATGAACTTGTTGTGAGTATAAATTTATTGAAGTTTCTTCGGCTGACTGAGTTCCAAAGTAACATCAAGACTTAAGAGTATTACTCTTTCTTGATTCCATATAATATAGATATATTGGAGCATCTTCCACTACAAATAATAATTTTCAGTTCTTGCACCGGTAAAATATTGCAGCTGGAAAACTCTCAGCCATCCCAAATGCTTCTTATTTATTTACTGTTCGAAATTCCAGGCATTTATAAAGTCCAAAAAATAATTTAGTCCAATATTTGCTATTGTGCTTGATCTAAATCATATGTCAAATAATACCTTTGCACTTATACAGAGTGATCAAAAATGATTGTTTGTGCCGCTTTGTTCTGATTTTTTCTTTGCCACCTGCTTGGGATTGTGATCTTCAAGTGACAAATGACAGTTCCCCTGGAAACACTATTCTGACCTAATAATTTGATAAAACAATAATAAATTCTCAATAATCAGTCAATTATACAGCTATTCACTTACTTTTTTGTTTATTGAATCAGATTATGGATGAATCCGTCATAAAATATGCAAAATATACGCCATTGTGTTCTTGTAATGTCGGTGACGTAGTTTTCAAAATGAATAAATTTATACTAACTTTATTCCATAAAGATAGTTTTGATCATAATGCGAACTTTTGCCTGTCACCTGTCAGACAATCATTATTGATCACTCTGTACATGATGATCAAAAATGATCGTCCGTGCCGCTTCATTCTGATTTTTTCTTTGCCGCCTGCTTGAGATAGTGACCTTGAAGTGACAGATAATAGTTTCTCTGAAAACACTATCCTAACCTGTAAATTTGGTAGAATAATGATAAATTTTCAATAATCATCCAATAATACAGCTATTTACTTACTTTTTTGTTTATTGAATCGGATTAAGGATGAATCCGTCATAAAATATGCAAAATATATGCCATTGTGTTCTTGAAATGTCGGTCACGTAGTTTTCAAAATAAATAAATCTATACTAACTTAATTCCATGAATATAGTTTTGATCATAATGCGAACTTTTGCCTGTCACCTGTGTTAACAAATTCGACTATCTGCGGCTTGCTATACCGTACTGGAGAGTCCTAATAAGGACGAAACACGTGTCTACGGTTGCTGCCCTATGCAGGATGATGGTTTTAAAAACCGACTCCTGAATTTGTATTTTTGTGGAACTTATCAAGTTTTGATTTTATAAAATTTATCAAATTCTGTTTCACGGTCAAACTTTAAAGGTCACTTTACAGTGTCCTGCATTTCTTCAATTTACTTTAAACTGTCAAACTTCGAGTTTATGCGAGATGCATTTGTGCTTTTTGCAGTTTTGTTGGTTTCTAATAGGTGTCAGAATATGGAAGACAATAATATTGGAGAGAAAATGAAGAAGATATTATAAACTCTCCGTTTGTGCATACCTGTCATCGATTCATTGTTTGAGTTATATGTGAAATCGGGATGTCAATCAGTGCTGCGTTATGTACAGGTTTTTTTTTTTATAGCAATCACTTATAGGATGGTAGGAGAAAATCTAAAATATAATACGAGTGTTAACAAGCATAATGTTGTTCGATAAACCTCATAACTAAATGATTACTCAAATTCACATTCTTGTTGTAAAAATTTATATTCTCTCTCAGTAGAGAAAAAATCATAATTTTCTTTTCAGCAGGAAAATAATAATAATTTCTCTTTCAACAGGAAAATAGTCAGTATTACTTCTCAGGATTGGTATTGAAAACTTCCGAAGCTAGAAACACTTCGGTATAAAACTGTCCTTTCGGTACAAGTGCAATCAAAAAATGTATTCGATATATTTGTTACAGGCGCATATTGAGTCTAGTGCGTTTCCAGTAATATATCTCCAGGAATAGCATCCTATACGTCATATCGTTACAGGACGTAAATTTGGTAATAACACAATTATGATAGAAAGCAGATGTAGATAAATCATTGCGGAAATACCAATACTACTAGCATTACAGCTGAGCAATACAAAATGCGTACAATTCATGATTACTCAGGAAAGCGTGAACTACAATGATCTAAATCTTAAATGAAAAGTAAGTTCACTCAAAATAGCATATTATGATTATAAATATAGAACACATACTTCATAACAAATTTGGAACATAATATCAGAAGCAATGCCTTCTAGACTGTATCAAAAAACTCTCGATCTTCAAAAGATACATCTGCATCCTCTTCTTTAAATAATAAAATAGAGATCTCGGAGCACAATCGCATGCAGAGAATTCATATATATGAATGAATATTTCTTGGTGGTTCATAGCTTTGTTAAAATCTGATAGGTAGCGCTGTACACGGAAAAACTAAATATCAACATTTAGTAAGATTTCTACTAGTTTTTGATGTTTTGAATTCTAACCCGGAACCTGCCCTGAAATTTGTCACTTATTACAAAATGAAAAGTGAAAAAATATATTCTTGATCCACTAAAATGTATTATCTCTAAGCAAAAATAATACAGAGTCAATATACAGATTTTAAAGTTCCAAATGATAGAATTCTCCATTCCGACACATATAATTCCATATAGAAGTATATAATATATAACAGGGACCATGGTAATCAATAACTCTCAACCTTTGGATTTTGATGGTTCAATTACTAAAAATCACCTATCTCATCCATAGAATTTCACGTAGCAACATTATTTTTTGAATATATATAATAGTAAATATTCCTATCTTGATTCAAAATTTCGTCATTTAAACAATAAAAACTAGCAGTTCTTTCAGTTAAATATTTACTTGTACAATATACTTATCGAAGTTTGAGTCTCCATTTTTTTTTTAATATTGATAGATTTTTTTAAATAATAATTGGTTCTTGGATGCAGGATTGTATATTTTTTTTTATTTCAGTTTGAAATTTCGATCTTTCAACCAAGAGTCACCATCAGAAAATGTTTATAAAAAGAAAACACTGCAAGTATCAAGATAATGAGAAATATACAGCAGATCAGATGAAAACGTAGATTATACATCTAGGACAAAAAAAAACTATAAACTTCTGACATTCATTCAAGGTTTGAGGAAAAACAACACGAGAGAGCCCCAAGCAGAGGAATCTATAATATTAGTCCTGACATATATAATTGTGACTTGAATTATTTTTCCTTTAGTTTGAAGTACTTTCACATGGTTTTACTTAAAATTTGAGTGAATTGCAGGAGATTATTGATTTTTTTTTGTTGTGAATGTAGAGTTCACGTTTTCATGTGTAGGCTTGTGTAGATCTTTTACTATCCAGAATTTTGCTTTGTTCATTTTTGTATTATTATTTTTGAAGATAATTATCGGTTGAAGAATCGAAACGTCAAACTGGAATGAAAAAAATACACACAATTAAAATCCAAGAACCAATTATTCATAATTGAGTTTCGAAGAAATTGATCGATTTCTTCTCTTACCCTGCATTTTTGTAAACATGAAATATGCTATAATAAAGCTCAATAATTGTGAGTGCGGATGGCCGAGCGTGTTTGTTCACCTATACATGCTGTGATGTCACTCGACCAAGAGGTCGCAGGTTCGAATCCACTCACCGACAATGTGTGATTTGTCGTAAAAATAAAAAATGCAGCTACTTGCATCAACACACTCGGGTGCTACAGGTTGCCAACCTATACACCTTAAAATATGTAGCAATGGCACGAAATTCTGATCGGCAGTACGGCGGTGTTATACCGCGGCTCGGTGATACCGATTAGAAAGGCCCAGGCCCTTACAAGGGCTGTTGCGCCAGTGATGATGAAAGCTCAATAATTCGTTCGGTAAATAGTAATTTGCCAAGTGAAATAAATAAATGATATATTCACAGCTTTTGTCTCAAGAGTAGTAGTTTTTATTCAAGAAAATAATATACCCTTACATTTTTAGTACAAAAGTAAAATATAAAAATGATAATAAGAAACAATTATTATTATAAGAAAATATCAAAGCGATGATCGACTGAATGGGTGAAGAATGAAAACGATGATTGGAAGTCAGTCACAATTTGAAATTTTATTCACAAAAAACCGACGTTTCGCTTACATTGTTGACATTGTTGCCTTCTTCAGGGATATGTGTAGTCTAGAAATAGAATCATTATGATATAAATCAAGTATCACACAAAACGGATATCTCACATTAGAGAAATAAGTTGGCACACTGTTGAAATTATAAATAAAGCAATAAATAAATAATTTAGAATTTGAAAAAGTTTCTATGGAACTCTCGGAGCTCAAATCACAGATCATTCTCATTGAAAACTCCATTATTGTTGCAGGATATTATCAATAACCGAAATTTCTTAGACAAATTATGTAATAAGATCATGAACTTCTAACATTTCGTGCAAATGTCAACTTATATCGTACCAATCGGACATTGGTAACGTCTCAATTTGTTCAACTTCTGGAATTTAATTTCTCAATTCGTTCATAGGAGTTCTAACTTCTTGTGTAACCTGCATGATTTTAATTATGAATACAAGTTGTACTTATTATGGAATTATGGATAAAAATATGATTTATATTGAAAAGTCGGCAAGTGGGGCTAGGAACACGTGATCAAATATTTGACAATGTGATTAACCTTAAAGCTTCACGCAACTGGACCTTTATTGATATTTATGTAAATAATTAATATCTAAATGCTACACGGAAAGAAATGTATTATACAATTTTTATAATATTACATTATACCAATTAATATTATAAATATTATCACATATATTAAAATTCTTATGATATGTTTTTACTTTTAATGAAATGCATATTATTCCATATATAATGCTTGTTTTATTGAATCAAGATATTATAAATATTATAATAGGTATTATAATTGATATAATTCATTAACCATGATATCATATTTATGAACAACTACAATATAGTATTTTAAAGATAAAATACGGTTACTTTATTTTATAATCAACTATTATACCAGATATAATAATCATACTATATTTTATAATCTTGTATTATACGAAACATAATATTTTCTTATTAGGTTGTCTCGTGGATACGCCAGCTATTAGCACAGTTGTTAATTGACGCGCAAGTCGTTGCTTGTTCAACAGAGAACGAAGTTCTCGATATTTTAAATAGTGATTGAAGTGTTTAGTGTGATTTGTGACTTTGTAAGAGTAAAATGTGTGACCAAAGTGTTAAAGATATTTTAGAAGGATGGGACTTGCCACAACTGATACCTGCTTTTGAAGGTACGTCTTATCTAGTCTAGAATTTTTTTTGTGTGTATTTACCTACAGTAGCTGAATAATAATAATATCATTTTATTCTGTTAAGCTGAAGAAATTGATTCAGAATCATTCAAGCTATTGACTGAAAATGAAATTAGCAGCATTATACAGAAGACAGGACCGAGGTTAAAATTTTTACAAAAATTTAAACTTTTCATCCAGGCAGAAAATACTAACTCCTCAACTCTGATGGTATATACCTACATATATATGATTAAATATACACGTGTCATCATACATTTTTCATTAATTTTCAATTGAATATGCAGAGTGTACGAAGAATCTCCATAGGAATCTTAAAGAGTTTGAGAAATAAAAGGATGAATTGAATGAGATAAAAGTCACGCTATTGATAGGAGCTCTCTGGGTACACTTTGTATAATATTCTAAAATAATAAGAAAAAGGTATTTTTCAGATTTTTTAATTATTATGTAATATTCTTTTACAGATTAGCGAAGATAACCCCTCCTCTCTTAGCGTACCAAATACGAAAATTTCTGATTGTACCACCTCCTCAACTGATTCAGATAGTACAGTCACAGTCAATTCTTCTTCAAGTGCCAATAATTCAACGTATCAATTCCTTTTGCAAGATGCAGTCATAATAAATGAGACAGATTCAACACCAGTTTCACCTCTCTCGTTAGATCAACGTAAGTTTACTTTTATATTAATAATAGAAAGCGGAATTAATTATTTACTATGCTGTAGGGCCTCACTTGATATTTGACGATGATTTGAACCTCAATAAAATAGGCATATTCACTTTGAAAACATTGAAACAAACATTATTAGATGATCCGGAAGGGTCTATAATTTTAAAAAACGGGCAAAATTTGAATAACTCTTCCAGAAGAATTCTAACTAAAATTGTTATCAATTATTTATTGAAAGTCCACAAAAATGAACACGGAAGGTAATTCATTGACACTCTATGATATTATAGTTAAAACTATTCAAAATTTGTTCCAGAATTCCAACTGCCTCTTTTATAGAAGCAAGCGAGGAGATTGTGAAGCTTTTTCCAAATGAAAAAAAACAAATATATTTTATTCCTTACCAAAGAAAAACATCTGTATCACCAAAATTATTAGCACGAGGTAGACTCTGGTCTAGATACGTTAATATAAGTCAGAGTAACAAAAAACTAAGATTGGAACCTGAGCCTTCATCTGCACAAAGTATTATTTTTGTATATGATAAATACTATTCGCAAATATAATTTCTATTTATTTTTAGCTCGCTTGTATTCAGCATCAGCTGTTGAAACTGAAGAATCTGAGAATAATTCTGAATTGCAGGGTTATCTCAATTTTTTATGTAATTGCTTGTTACAAAATTTCGCCTGACGTCTTTTTTTGTACAATTGTTTTCCTAGTGCATACTCATGTCGCCATCTATGTAGCAGATTCGCACTTATTTTGAAATAGTACGTTCATATGACACTGGATTAAAGCGCTCTCTTTGGGAGTCGACGCGTCTGTTTCTTCCTCGGTCTCTTGCTTCCGAGCTGTTGTTGCAGACGTTTGTTTTTGAGTAGTCTTGTGATTTTTCTTGTTGTTCTAAATTTGGTGATTATTTTATTTAATTAAAATCAGTGTTATGATTTTGTAAGTATTTCGTTTATCATTTTGTTCACGTATTCCAAATTTAGTATTATTTTTCTAGTGATTTCGTTTGAGGCGACCCGCGTGGTTAACCTTTTGTTTTCCAAATTTATTTCTTTCATCCTTAATTATTTGTTAGTTTTTTGTGTTCAGCACCTTTTTACTACCTTGAAACTTTTATACCAAATTGATATTTTTGTTCTAAATTTATTTTTTTCTAAATTTTACAATAGCGTATGCAATAGCCGTTCCGGTCGTAGGAGCTGGTCTTCTCCTCTTTAGGAGGTTATTATTGTTTGTTGTCCTTCCTCGGGAAGATTCGTTTAACTATTTCTGATGTTTTGTATTCAGATTAGTTTTGATAATTATTACTATTGATAGTGTTTCGTACACATGTCTAGTTGCTACCTGCCCTAGTTTACCATAATTTTCCGTCTACAAGAGTAGACATTCCTTCTTTGTAATTTACCGGTTTTTTTGTATTTCTGTTTTAAATTTTTTTTACTACCAAACGCGATCAGGCGGATATCGATTCGGTGATACGCGATTTTTTTATATAAACACTCGAAGTAATAAAACCTACGAGATTTGTGGCTATCTTCGTTCCTCCCTTTACCTTTCCTCACCTAAGTATGTGTGCTGTATGAATGATTAGTGAAAGTGGTTGATAATAAATAATTTAACTATATTTTGGATCCAACGCGTTGCGGATTTGTCATTCAACAACTCGTAGTTTAGTTTCTCACGTTGTTTTTGTAGTTTTTTGTTTCCAAAGCTTAAAATATTTTGTTGTGGGCTTTAGTTCCCGTTTTTAAGCTGGAAAATCCTACGAGTTTGTGAAGATTGATCCAATTTTTTTAGTAACGAACCACGTTCGTAAATTTATCGACTCGACGCTAATAAATCCTTTTTCTTGTCCTGCTAGACTTTGTATTTTCTTTGTTATTCTTCTCTTTAATGCTCAGCGTAGTTTTTTTTTACTTTGTAAATTTTTAGTGCACTATTTAAAATCAGACAAATAAATAACTTACTGTTTATTTTATTTAACTTTTACTAAATTTACAGTTTATTCGTTTTTTTAATTGAATCTAAATTTATTCATTCAAGTTTAACGCTTCACGTTTGAAGAGAGCTCTCCAATTTTTTTTGTAGGAACCTCCTGTTTCAGTTGAATTGGATACTGGTTGGGTTGTTTGTTTTCAGTGTAAACTGCTAGGAATCTTAGGGACCTGTGGCCACTTGAGACTAGTTTTTGACCAACTTCAAGTTAAGAAAAAACACCAACACGTCTACGACTTAAAGAAGAACATTAATATCTCCCGAAGTTGACGACCAAGCGCACGGCCAACCTTAACACCTTCAAGGACCGTTGGGTATTTATCAAAGCCCTATAAGACGCAAGATCAACTTTACTTAATTCAGGGAACGTTCTTGTCTGACGTTGTTTTTGTGTGGCTACCAATTCGACATCTATCTCCTCTGCCGATACTAGTCTTGAGTTCCGCCTGAAGAGGATATTTAGCTAGTTTTTGGTAACGTAATTTTGAACGTCTGTGACGTGCTCTCCAGTTCCCTTTTGGCTGTTGCAGTGAGATTTTGTTTTTTGTAAAATAGCTTCAATCATTTTCGTAAGTTACAAATTTTTTGAATTATAATTTTTGGAATTCTTTGCTTTAATTTAATAATAATTTCATTTATAATTGATTTCGACGTCTATGCTTTATTTCTTTTTTGCTGTCGCTATTGTCTCCCAGAATAGTACCTTTTTCTCCTTTGATCATTTCCTGGGAGTGGCGCCCATTTCCTATTTTTCAGGTAAAATATTTCTGGTGCCCTTATTAATAGCTAGCCTGGGTCTTCACTTTCAAGGTAGGATATTCCATTACTTAAATTTAGTGTCAATCAGCAGTACATTAAGTTTTTGCCACCAAATAGTGAAGAAACATTACCTTTTTTAATTTCCTACTGCCACCTTGGAAATAGGAAAAAGGTACACTGACGTCCGAACGTGGGGCCCTTAACTTTGTTCAGCCTTGAATTTTGTTGCAATTCAAATAAATATTTTTTTTGCTTCTCCAATTGGTTGCACAAACTTTGACATCGAAAAGAAAACTGGAAATATTCATCCTGAAATCCTTCTACTCTTTTCTTTCTATCATTACTATTTTTCCTCTAGCATATGCAAGATACCTCTACAACTCCTTTTTGTGCAATTACTAATCAAATAAACTTTTCTGAGGTACATACCAAGATGAAGCCCGAATGCATCGAATACCTATCGGAGGATGAATTGTTATATGAACTAGGAAACCGAGGTGTTGAAATCAATAATTTGTCGGTGGATTTAAAACCTATATTGAGAGGATTGCTGCAAGTTGAAGGAATAAATGGGAATCCATCTCCTATACCACACAATTATATACCAGCCACTGAAAACGCGACATGTCAACAGAAGCTACTGGATTTACGTGGTAAGATAGCCCAAATCAATAATGATAATTCTCGTGCTATTTCGTTGCGATTAGATTACCTTTACAATCGCGTTTTACGTTTAAATTCAGTTCAACCTAGTCCAAACCTATTAGCTCTTATAGCTGATTTGCGAACACAGCTCGACAACTTTTCGCGATTACAAGCTCCTTTGGCTGAAGCCGATCTTATCTCTTTCAATAATCAATACGTATCCTTACCAAATTCTACTCCACCGACCCCAGTAGAACATCAAACTTTGATTGACACCCCAAATTATTCTTCTTACGGTTTTTCACAACCTTTAAATGCACCATCACAACATCTATCTCTACGACAACCTATTTTTAATTTGACTGTTCCATCTCCAGTCGTTTCACCGTTAACAAATAATTTACAACCTACTTATTCTTCAGTTCCTGACGTCTATAAATGGAATTTAAAATTCGATGGTACCGGCAGTGTTAACTCTTTTTTAGAACGTGTAACAGAACTAGCTACTTCTCGAGGTGTTTCTTTAGCTAATTTACCTAAACATGCTAGCGAACTATTTACTGGACCTGCTTTAATTTGGTTTCGTGCAATTCGAGATGATATTCAATCATGGGATGATTTATGTTATCGCTTAAGACAAGCTTTTCTTCCATCAGATTATGAATTCGAACTTTGGCAAGAAATACAATCTCGTACTCAGGGTATTGATGAAAAAACCGAACTTTTTGTTGCTGTTTTGAAATCGTTGTGTAGCCGCTTACAAATTAAACCAGATGCAAAATCTTTTCTAACTTTGGTTTTACGAAATTTACAACCTCGCTTTCAGCAGGATATCGCCGTTTTGCAATCTCCTACCATCGAACATCTTATTAGTGTTTGTAAACTCAAAGAAAACACAGAACATAGGGTTGAAAAGTTTAAACCTCCACCTTCTCGTACAAATAAATTACTAGAGCCAGAGTTAGCTTACCAACGTCCCGTTGCATCTTCTTCTCGTGTGAATACTGTGCACACGACGCCTTCTAAAAATCAAAATACTCGTAAGTGTTTTAATTGTGATGATCCAAATCATTTAGCGCCTCAATGCCCAAAGCCTCATAATAAGCATTGTTATAGTTGCGGTTATAAAAATGTCACTCGTTTTACATGCCCACATTGTTCAAAAAAAAGAATAGGATCGCGTTGTTTCAGTCGCCGACGCACACGATCTTTTATTAAGACTGACCGTTCAGCTTGGAATGACTGGCTGAAAACTGTAGCTAAATTCTGTAAAAGTCCTATCATTTCGCCTATTATTCATCATCCTAATTTAGACTCGCGACCTTTTGTTAAAATTCTTTTCGGAAAAACTCCTGTTGTCGCTCTATTAGATTCGGGTGCTAACGTTTCTGTACTAGGAAATAAAGGCATTTCTTTACTTTCTGCTAATAATATACCCCTTTTACCTTCTAAAGAACCTACTGTAACTACTGCAGATGGTGCTTCTCAACAAGTCAATGGAAAAGTTACCGTTCCTATCACTGCAGATTCAGTCACTCATTATATAAACTTTTTAATAGTTCCTGCTCTTGAACAATCTGTCATATTAGGTACCGATTTCTGGCAAACTTTCAATATTCATGTCAATTTCAAAGATAATTTATGGAATTCTAGGCCGACTATTAATGCTTTTAGTTCACTACATGATTCTACCGAATTAACTACTTCTCAAACTGCTGCTCTACAAGTAGTCATAGATTCTTTCAAAGAACTTGGCTCAAAACCTCTTGGACGCACTCATTGTCTTACGTATTCAATTGATACTGGCGATGCCACTCCTATTAAACAACGATATCATTCTGTCTCTCCAGCTATGTTGTCCATCTTGCATCAAGAATTAGATAAAATGCTTGCACTCGGTGTAGTACGTCCTTCAAAAAGTGCTTGGTCGTCCCCCGTTCTAATCGTGAAGAAAAAATCCGGAGAGCCCCGTTTTTGTTTTGATGGCCGTAAACTTAATTCAGTTACCAAAAAGGATGCTTATCCTTTACCTTTAGTCAATGACATCTTGGATCGATTACGCGATGCTAACTATTTGTCTTCAATTGATTTAAAAAGCGCTTTCTGGCAAATTCCACTTGATGACGCTTCTTGTGAAAAAACCGCCTTCACCGTGCCAAATCGAGGTTTATTTGAGTTCACGCGAACCGCTTTCGGTCTTACAAATGCTCCTCAAGCCTTGCAAAGATTAATGGATGCCGTTCTTGGTCCACTTTTACATAAGTCTGTTTTCGTTTACTTGGACGACATTATAATTTGTACTTCCACCTTCGAAGAACACTTGTCAGTACTCTTTGATATTCTTAATCGACTTAAAAATGCAGGTCTTACTATCAACTTTGGAAAATGTGAATTTTGTAAACCCTCTTTAAATTATCTTGGCTTCGTAGTTGACAAACAAGGATTACGTACCGACCCAGACAAGGTTGCCGCCATTAATAACTACCCTTTACCACGAACAGTTACGGAAATTAAACGATTTTTAGGTTTAGCTTCCTGGTATCGGCGTTTTGTACCTCAATTTTCATGTCTTTCAGCCCCTATCACTGCTTTAACTAAAGGAAAACGCAAATCCAATATTGTTACTTGGGATCAAGAAGCTCTTCAAGCTTTTGATAAATTAAAATCTTCACTCACTTCTTCACCTGTTTTGGCTAGTCCAGATTTTACGAAACCATTTACCATTCAAACTGATGCTTCAAATTACGGCATAGCCGCTGTATTATCTCAAGATTCCTCTGGCGAAGAACATGCCATTGCTTATGCAAGTCGTACTCTTACGCGCACTGAACGTAATTACTCAGTTACTGAACGCGAATGTTTAGCCGTTCTTTTCGCTATTACCAAATTTCGTCCTTATGTCGAAGGTACTTCTTTTACTGTTATTACTGACCATCATTCACTATTATGGCTTATGAGAATGCAGGATCCCACAGGTAAACTTGCTCGTTGGGCTGTTAAGCTTCAACAGTTTGATTTTCAACTTTTACATAGACCTGGAAAACTAAATACTGTCCCAGATGCTCTTTCACGTGCCCCATTAACAATTTCAACTTTATTTGTACCAGCCGATAACTCAGATCCATGGTATATAAATCTTCGTACTTCAATTCTTGCTTCTCCTTCTGATTATCCAGGATGGCGTGTAGAAGACCATACAATTTATAAACTTGTTCCGCAGAACCGTGCTGTTAATTTATCTCCATGGAAAATAGTCGTTCCCTCAGATCTAAGGGATGAAATTCTCAAAGAAGCTCACTCTGCTACTACTTCTGGTCATTTTGGCGTATTTAAAACCCTTCGTCGTCTTTCCGAAACATACTATTGGCCCGGTATGAGACGTTCCGTACACCGATTTGTAACGCAATGTAAAATTTGTTTATCTCAAAAACCTTCTCAATTACCTTCTTTAGGCCATATGGGAGAGCCTAAGAAAATTAACTATCCTTGGCAGGCCATCGCCATTGATTTAATGGGTCCTTTTCCTCGATCATCACATGGGAATATGCATTTATTAGTAGTATCAGATTGGTTTTCAAAATTTCCTTTATTATTTCCACTTCGTCAAGCTACTTCTAGAAGTATTACTACTATTCTAGAACGTGATGTCTTTCTTCTCTTTGGAGTCCCTCAAATTGTAATTTGTGATAATGGTACTCAGTTCAATTGTGACGAGTTTCGTCGTTTGCTGAAAAAATATCAAGTTCCAAAACTTTGGTACAATGCTAAATACCACCCGCAAGTAAATTTTGTAGAACGCACCAATAGAATCATTAAAACCGCTATTCGATCCTTTATTAAAGACAACCACCGCGCTTGGGATGTAAATTTACCCCAAATTGGTCAAGCAATACGTACTTCTGTTCACGAAGTTACTGGTTTTACTCCAGCATATCTTAACTTTGGTCGTCACGTACCCTTATCCGGAACTTTTTACTCCACTCCACCTGATACCATTTTATCTGATACTCCAGCTACTTATGCTAATTCATTTAAAGAATTGCATACTAATTTCCAACTAGTTCAGAAGAAAATTATATCTTCATATGACCGCTCCGCTAAACGTTATAACCTTCGTAGACGTTCTTTAGAATTCTTTGTAGGTGATTCAGTTTGGAAACGTAATTACGTACTTTCTGATGCTACCAAACATTTCTCTGCCTCTTTAGCTCCTAAATACATTCCTTGTGTAATACACAAGAAAATTTCTAAATTAGTTTATCAACTTCACGACCTAAATGGCCGCGACTTAGGACGTTGGCACATAAAAGACCTAAAGCCTCATCCTTCTGATGATGATAATTCTTCAAATCAATAGTTTTGTTACAAAATATTTTACATTTTCTTAAAATTCTTTTTACACATATTTCGTTACGTCCCAAATCGACCCCTACTTATAATTTGCTACCTCCTATTTCGTCCCTATTCTTAGAAATTTTTCTTTTCAAGAAAAATTCCTTTTCGTGGAGGGGCAGTGTTACAAAATTTCGCCTGACGTCTTTTTTTGTACAATTGTTTTCCTAGTGCATACTCATGTCGCCATCTATGTAGCAGATTCGCACTTATTTTGAAATAGTACGTTCATATGACACTGGATTAAAGCGCTCTCTTTGGGAGTCGACGCGTCTGTTTCTTCCTCGGTCTCTTGCTTCCGAGCTGTTGTTGCAGACGTTTGTTTTTGAGTAGTCTTGTGATTTTTCTTGTTGTTCTAAATTTGGTGATTATTTTATTTAATTAAAATCAGTGTTATGATTTTGTAAGTATTTCGTTTATCATTTTGTTCACGTATTCCAAATTTAGTATTATTTTTCTAGTGATTTCGTTTGAGGCGACCCGCGTGGTTAACCTTTTGTTTTCCAAATTTATTTCTTTCATCCTTAATTATTTGTTAGTTTTTTGTGTTCAGCACCTTTTTACTACCTTGAAACTTTTATACCAAATTGATATTTTTGTTCTAAATTTATTTTTTTCTAAATTTTACAATAGCGTATGCAATAGCCGTTCCGGTCGTAGGAGCTGGTCTTCTCCTCTTTAGGAGGTTATTATTGTTTGTTGTCCTTCCTCGGGAAGATTCGTTTAACTATTTCTGATGTTTTGTATTCAGATTAGTTTTGATAATTATTACTATTGATAGTGTTTCGTACACATGTCTAGTTGCTACCTGCCCTAGTTTACCATAATTTTCCGTCTACAAGAGTAGACATTCCTTCTTTGTAATTTACCGGTTTTTTTGTATTTCTGTTTTAAATTTTTTTTACTACCAAACGCGATCAGGCGGATATCGATTCGGTGATACGCGATTTTTTTATATAAACACTCGAAGTAATAAAACCTACGAGATTTGTGGCTATCTTCGTTCCTCCCTTTACCTTTCCTCACCTAAGTATGTGTGCTGTATGAATGATTAGTGAAAGTGGTTGATAATAAATAATTTAACTATATTTTGGATCCAACGCGTTGCGGATTTGTCATTCAACAACTCGTAGTTTAGTTTCTCACGTTGTTTTTGTAGTTTTTTGTTTCCAAAGCTTAAAATATTTTGTTGTGGGCTTTAGTTCCCGTTTTTAAGCTGGAAAATCCTACGAGTTTGTGAAGATTGATCCAATTTTTTTAGTAACGAACCACGTTCGTAAATTTATCGACTCGACGCTAATAAATCCTTTTTCTTGTCCTGCTAGACTTTGTATTTTCTTTGTTATTCTTCTCTTTAATGCTCAGCGTAGTTTTTTTTTACTTTGTAAATTTTTAGTGCACTATTTAAAATCAGACAAATAAATAACTTACTGTTTATTTTATTTAACTTTTACTAAATTTACAGTTTATTCGTTTTTTTAATTGAATCTAAATTTATTCATTCAAGTTTAACGCTTCACGTTTGAAGAGAGCTCTCCAATTTTTTTTGTAGGAACCTCCTGTTTCAGTTGAATTGGATACTGGTTGGGTTGTTTGTTTTCAGTGTAAACTGCTAGGAATCTTAGGGACCTGTGGCCACTTGAGACTAGTTTTTGACCAACTTCAAGTTAAGAAAAAACACCAACACGTCTACGACTTAAAGAAGAACATTAATATCTCCCGAAGTTGACGACCAAGCGCACGGCCAACCTTAACACCTTCAAGGACCGTTGGGTATTTATCAAAGCCCTATAAGACGCAAGATCAACTTTACTTAATTCAGGGAACGTTCTTGTCTGACGTTGTTTTTGTGTGGCTACCAATTCGACATCTATCTCCTCTGCCGATACTAGTCTTGAGTTCCGCCTGAAGAGGATATTTAGCTAGTTTTTGGTAACGTAATTTTGAACGTCTGTGACGTGCTCTCCAGTTCCCTTTTGGCTGTTGCAGTGAGATTTTGTTTTTTGTAAAATAGCTTCAATCATTTTCGTAAGTTACAAATTTTTTGAATTATAATTTTTGGAATTCTTTGCTTTAATTTAATAATAATTTCATTTATAATTGATTTCGACGTCTATGCTTTATTTCTTTTTTGCTGTCGCTATTGTCTCCCAGAATAGTACCTTTTTCTCCTTTGATCATTTCCTGGGAGTGGCGCCCATTTCCTATTTTTCAGGTAAAATATTTCTGGTGCCCTTATTAATAGCTAGCCTGGGTCTTCACTTTCAAGGTAGGATATTCCATTACTTAAATTTAGTGTCAATCAGCAGTACATTAAGTTTTTGCCACCAAATAGTGAAGAAACATTACCTTTTTTAATTTCCTACTGCCACCTTGGAAATAGGAAAAAGGTACATGCTATGAACCCTGGGACATAATTTCTAATTATTGGATGAAGACATATGAACAGCGAAAAGATATTTTGAAAAATATTACTGTATACGAATATTTCGAGAAATTTCCAGCACTGCAGCAACCTAGAGGATACTTATTGGTAAATAATTTGTACTATAAATGCGTACTTTATTAGTACTAATATTTTGAACGATTTATCATAGTTACAACAAGATTTTCGAATACTATATCCTGAAAAAGAAAATCTGTTCTATGAATATTGGCCAAAACTATCTCAAGCGATAAACAAACTGGCCGCGAAGAAAAAAATATTATGCTTAGATAGTGCTGCTGGTACAGTTATTTCTCCTACTTATTGAAAAACTTCATGATTAATCAAATTTATATTCCAGATGCTGATATTCTTGCTTTGAAAAGACTTCCTTATTTATTACCTCCCACTACTATCAAAAACGCAAAGAAGAAAAACTGGCGTCCCTCAAAAATTGAAACTCAAGAATCATTTGTCTTACATATCAAAGTAAATAAATAGAAATTTTGTATAATCTTATATCGTTAATCAATATCTGCAATTCTAGACTACTGCTGAATTGGAAGAAAAACTTGAGGAAAGAAAGAAAAAACTGAAAGAACTGGGAGGAACGATTCAACCATTCCTTGTGATTGTTGGAGAAGCAGCAGCAACATATGTAGTAACCGACAGTTACAAGTACCAATTTAAATCAGTCCTGGAAGGATTCAATTCTTGCTTCCAAATATTTTTTGCTTTGGGCCTACAATATCCAAATGAATGTAAACAGGTATGGATGTATATCCAAAAAAACATTTTCAAAATTGAAACTGAATTTGATGTGCATTATTCTGGTATATCTGAATTAGAATCTGATCTTCTAGAATTCTTAGGAAATCAATAGTAATAACGATGGTTCGCTGTTTCTTGTGTAATTTTAATAGTGCCAATCCTAAGACTTTGATATTTCATTTGAGAAAAGTGCATAGGTGCAAAGAATCTAGTATCTTCTCCTGCGCAGAGACCAATTGCAATAGAAAATTTTCTTGTTTGAACTCCTATAGAAAACATTTACTTATACATGTATCCACAGTAGTAAGAAATTATAATTCCAAGAAAACTTCTCAAATATGTTTCTCAGTTAAAGCAAATACTGTTACTAGTACTGATAATCCAAGTGATGAATCGAATAAAGTTAACGAAAAAAGTGATAGCGGTATTAACAATCACGAAACTGAGTTGCATTACTCATCAAATGATTTTAAAAATATCATGCATTCACAGGTATGTTCCTTGATATCAAATTTATATAACAATAATTCTCTATCACGAAATCAAGTGCAGAATATTATATTAGAATATAAAAATTTTATTAGTGCCCCAATAAATGTTTTAAGATCTACATTATTTAGAAATTCTTCGCAAATATGTAATCTCTCGGAAGTAAATGAAATGATTAATAGTCTTGAGAACATATTCGATAATTTGGATACTGAATATTTGAGATTGAAATATTTAGCAGAAAAAGGCAGTTACATTGCTCCAGTAGAGTACATTGTAGGGCAGCGATATGAAAGTGATAAGAATGGCATCTTGGAACATAAAGTCATAAAAGCCCAATTTATTCCGCTCCGCCATGTACTGAAACAATTTTTCGAATTACCCAATGTATTTTCATCAGTTGTCTCATATTTAAATAAATTATATTCCGATACTACAATACTCAGCAATATTATTCAAGGTTCAAGCTGGCAAAAGAAAATTGAGTCATTACATCCCAAGTTAGTACTGCCTATAATTTTATATTTCGATGATTTTGAAATTGGCAATCCTCTCGGTTCACACGCCGGAATTCATAAATTAGGTGCCGTGTACATGACAATACCAGTGCTACCAATGGAATATCAAGCGTTATTGGAAAATATTTTTATGATTCTATTATTTCACACTTCAGATCACAAAGAGTTTGGAAATAAAAATATTTTTTTCCCTTTAATTCAAGAACTAATATTTCTAGAAACCGAAGGCATAGTTATCAAGAATTGCGAAAGTCGAATATATTTTGTTTTATCTCTTTTGATTGGTGATAATTTAGGTTTACACAGTATTTTAGGGTTTTCAGAAAGTTTTCGAGCCACGTATCCTTGTAGATTTTGCAAAGAAACTCGTTTATCGATAGAAAAATTGTGTACTCCTGACTTTTCTTTACGTAATCTAGATAATTATGAGCAAGATGTTCAAATAAATGACGTAACTAGAACTGGCATAAAAGAATCATGCGTATGGAACATAATACCTAGTTTCCATGTAACAGAAAACATGGCAGTTGATATAATGCACGATTTATTGGAAGGTGTTTGCTGCTTTGATATGGGATTTATTCTAAATTTTTTCATATTCAAAAAAAAGCAATTCTCTTCGAAAATATTGAACGAGAGAATAAGATGTTTCAATTTTGATTTTGAATCTAAAAATCGCCCTCCATTATTGACTGAAGATTCATTAAAACAATCTATTGTAAAAATGTCAGCTTCCGAAATGTTATGTTTCATGCGTTATGCTGGTTTGATTTTTGGTGATCTTATACCTGTTTTGGATGACCACTGGCAATTATACGTGATTCTTAGAAACATATTAGGAATAGTTTTAAGTAAACATAATACCATTGATGATTCTTTACTTTTGGAATCGTATATAAATGAACATCATGAATTATATCTAAAATTATCTGGAAGTAAATTAAAGCCAAAAGCACATCATATGCTCCATTACCCATTAGTTCTACAAAATATTGGACCTTTGGTTAATGTATGGTGCATGAGATTTGAAGCTAAGCATAGAGAGTTGAAACAATCTGCTAATGTAATTTCGTCTCGGATAAATGTTAGTTACTCTTTAGCAGTTAAACAAGAATTGAAAATTTGCAGCCGGTTTATAAGAAATGAAGGACTCTCAAAATCAGTAAAATTCAATCTGAAGAGTTATTATGGTAACATGAATAATATTCTTCCCAAACATATTTATAATCAGCTACCACACTCCTTTCACAATAATTGTTTCACTACTGATTGGGTACAAGTATATGGAACCACTTATAAAATAGAAAATTGTCTTATGATTGATGTGAATCATATGCCTGTTTATGGTAAAATAAATAATATCATTATTAACGACGCAGAGGACATTTGTTTTATTTGTTTAAAACTTGACACTTTGCACTTCAACGAACATTACTATGCATTTGAAGTTAAATTAACAAATGAATATATTTATTGTCAATATACTGATTTGATAGACTATAGTCCAGTATTATTAACATCAGTATCAAACGGAAGTTATTTTATTTCACAACACACAAGTTAAATATTAGTTTTTTTTTTTCAATAATTGATTGAATTAGGCATAGGCACTATCAAAATTATTTTTTAATAATTTGTGAAAAGTTGTTCTCTTTGAAAAATAAGGTAATTGTTAATCCTAGTTATAAGAGAGAAATATTATTTTTGTTTTTTATAAATGTTTCGTTCTCTGTATTATTTTATTGCATAATAATAAACTTTGTTTTAAATTATTATCGCTACTATATTTTGCCCCCAGAATCTAATGATACCTATATTTATTTTAATAATAAGATTATTATAGCAGTAATCATATCGTATTATGGATACTAATAAATATTGATAATTATTTTCATAATATTTATCTTTGGGTAGTATAATATTGAATAATTGCTACTATGAAGTACATTCCAAGTTTTATAATGCATTTTATTATATTGTTCATGATATGTCACTTCATTTGTATAGAATCATATAATTGGAATTAATATAAAAAAAAATTCGATCAATAATACTATCTTATAATATTCAAAATATACTCACTATAAAAGTAGAAGAATTATCTTATATTTTATTATATAGTATTGTACTTTCTCTATAATATATGCATGATCATTTCTATTAGTCGGTATAGCTATCCACTTTTCTATCATATTTTATTATGAAAGATATAATAATTCTCATAACTATTATGAATTTTTTCTCTCAGTGATACATCACTTACCTATTCTGTTAATTTTTCTTAGAGATAACCACTTATCAATTCACTTTGTGGCACTTTCACTGCAAACTTTAGGGGCTTGTTGCTGATAATAGACTACGAATCCTATGGGCTCTAAGCGCATTCAAGGAAAGGGTCAAAAAATCAGGTTTCAAACATAAAAAATTATAATGCAAATGACAAAATTGTTGAGCTCGAAATACACTTTTCACAAGCTGATGATTATGATGAGTATAAAGTGAATTTAGTATTGTATATAAAATATACTATTCCACTCAAGTAGATTTTCATGGAGCCCATTGATAAAATTTAATAATTCTTTTAATAATGAATACAATGGAGAATTCATTATTTCGTATTGAAATAGTATAACTTAGTATTTATTCTATATAAAATATGAGATCTGTACATGTATATTCTCATTATATATAATATATTGAAAAGTTCAGTTTGACTTACAAATTTTATGTTTTGTCTTCAAATATTTTAGCTTTCAGACTATGAACTTTCACTTCCTGAACGATAAAGATCGAATTGTCACTCAATATTTATTAAAATTCCATTTTTTCGACAAGCACATTGTAATTCTTAAAGTTTATAATACTAGTTTTTTTGCATATAAACTTCAAATTTAAGTATTCAAACAATGATTATTGTGAATTGATTGTGAAAACAACGGTATCATTGCTTGAAAGTGTGATAATAAGTGGTCATACCACTGCTTACTGGACATCAATCTCTACCTAGTATCATTCATTTTTTTCGTGAGCTAAGTTATGTCATATTCATAATATACGCACTATACGCTCGTACGGATATTTTAATTACTACATAGGGGACAGACTGAGATTGGGATTCATACACATGCAGGATTATTCAAAACCAGTAATTCGTGAGTTTTTCGCAGAACTTAATATTGAAGCTCAGACGAGAATATGATGCAGGTATGTTTCTCGAACGCACGGGCCAAGCGAAGTGCGTGAGTATTTATAGTGACCGAGAAGAGATAAATCATGATAGACATATTTACGCAGACGTACGAGCAGAGTGCAGTACGTAAGTCTTGAATCAATTACTAAGGAAAGATAAATCATAGTTTATCACAAAAATGAATATTAGAGCTTAAAATAGAATGCAGAAAAACATCGTGTAGACAAGTTAGTTTCAGAGAAGTGATTGGAAGGGGCGATATGCCGCAGGAATGTTTCTCAAGCGTACGAGCAAAGTGTGTGAGTATAGTAACAATAATCGGGAAGAGGGCAGGGATTAGAAACAGACCATCTCGCTGTCAACTCTTGGGCTCAGACCTGTAAAGGTCGTGAATTTAAATATGCTATATATAATAAAATACAGTCAAAATAGAATCAGGAAAAATATATTTTTATAGAAGTAATAATTATCATAGCCCGAGCAGAGCCGGGAATACCGTTAATACCGTTGATATGTAAGAGAAAATCCGTGACCACCAAGATTTAAAATCGATTTGCAATTCACAGGTATATATTTGGAGCATTCAACTCGATTTTAGAGCCAATTCAAGAGCAATTCTTACTCTTATGCATCAAAAGTAGGCTTTGAAGTACTATTTGCTGTTGTGATTCCATTCGATTGAACGGGAAATCGGATGTAATTGATTGTGCGCGAACAACTCATTGTTCGAAGTTCTTGGAGCAATCGGACAGCGCAGTCTTTTGAAGTAATCTGTAAGTTTTCTGCTCGGACACATTCCATGAACAGGGCAGCAATCTTACTCAAATTAACCGATTCTATTCACAACAGACTGAAATTGAGAAAAACCGCTGATTTTGACTCAGTTTAGAATTCATCAGAGTTCACAAGTTGGGAAAAAAAAAGAGCGGAATATATTCCATCATGATAATTATAATTTATTGATTGGAGAGATACTTTTTGGAATCTCATAATAAGCTACAGAAGAAACTTCATAACATAATTATCCCGATCCTCATTCATCTGTTAATATTTCCAGATAATATTAAATCAATCAACATGAGAATTCACATAGTGATATAACGGATTATTGAAGTGAAACCTCTTCGCTCAAGGAGCTACAAATTTTGATCGCATGTGGAGAATAGTTGATACGTTGTGAGGAAGCCAGTAAAGGAGGAGATTGCGTCAGCGGTTTGTGATTGTTTAGTCCTTAGTTTTCGTAACAAGTATAGAATATATTCATTCGTGTGATGAAGAGTAATTGAATCGTGCTATCAAATTTACGGATATCAATTATTTTCATGGTAGGGGCAAGGAATATTATAACTTAATTCAGCTTTATAAGAGTCACAATCGTTACACTTAAATGTTGGTATGTTAAACAGAAAAATTATTTTTGGATCCTTATCAATTGTGTTCTTCTAGCATTCGTGATCTTTTTTCTTCCATCACCTTGTAGACAGCTTTCAACACCTTCGTGATATTAGATTTGAGTTTGCGTAGAACACTTCTAAACTTTGTGTTTTCAGCAAATTATATGTCAGAAAATAGACGCAAATGGAGTAAATATGTATATTGAATCTATTTACGGTAAGGAGCTGGAAAATTGTGAGCTCGCTGAAATCTATTCAGTCAAGAACGATTTACGGCTTAGCATAGGACTATGATTTAAGCCTCATGTTTAGCTAAAAGTTTTACAAGTATCAATTACTCCAAAAAGTGATGTTTTGCATGATTTTTGTTGAACCAACTAAAAAATCATCTTACATATTCATTTTAGAAGTTTCACTTCAATCGTGTGTGGCCCATATATACACAATTTGTTTTATCTATTACTGACAGATCTGACACCCTGTCACTATGTTTACTGTAGGTGTGTATTGTGGCCATGTTCTAGATGAGAGATCTTGAAACATAAAAATATCCAAATCACACATATTGTTCAATATTTGCGATTAATGAGTTGACTTACGCGCAAGGCATATACAGGATAATCATAAATGATTCTTGCCTCATTACCTTTTTTTCTGTAGCATTGTTCTGATTGACTTCTGATACTTATCCAGCAATTCAAATAAATGAAAGTTTGGCTGATATTTTCACTCAATAATCAGTTTCTTGATCACTCTGTTAGAACTAAGAATAGGATTTGATCAAAATTGTTTAACAAAAATAGAATATAATAGGGCATTTGATTGTTTCCAGTTAAAGTTGTCGTGATAACCATCTAAGTTGACATTTGGGAATATTCTATAGAATATGAATTTTGAAAAACTGTACAGGCAAAAGATTCTACATTTCTTTAATGATATGCGTTCTGGATGTTGATTCAGTGATCTTCCATTTCATTCTATAGAATTTCATTAAATCACAATAAATTTGAGTCATTGTAACACAATGTCTGGAAAATAAAATATGGATGAAGTACGTATATATAAGGTGTGCTATACCAACTTTAATCAATCTGTAGAGCAGAAAATTGCTCGTGATTTTTTTCAAAAGGAGTACGTAACTCTGGGATATTTTTGCGAGCTCTACAAGATTCCAACCAGCAAGAAATCTGAACAATTGAACGTCCATTCGAAAAGTAAAATATTGTCTCTCAAAATCCAGTCTCTCACACTTCCAGCCGACAAGCTTATCACCTTATTAGAAGATACTCTCAATAGTATTCAAATGTAACTATTCAACTTGTAATCCTACATCCTTTTGAAGGACTTGAGTCATCATTTAAAAAACCGTAATTTATCTCATCTCCAACTGACATATAATCCCTATGTCATCAAAAAGGAAGAAAATAAGGCTCTCTATCTGAAATTAATACAAATCTATTTCCGCTCATCTATCATCGACCAAATTTGCAGAAATATGCTTCGTTACTTACCAACAAAAGCTCGACTTACGGCTCCGGCGCAATCCAGGAAGAGAAACTTTGGGGAGGAAACCTGAAAAAATGAAAAAAATAAGTAATGAATGTTGTGCATATCCAGTGCATAATACCTGTTATTGTAATTCTGCTTATAACTTTTATTCTAACAGTATATAGGTGTAATCGTAATATTTCAAGCCATACAATGTATTTACTAGAATCCAGTTCATGTATTATATCTTCTTGTTGTCGAACGGGTCATTGTACAAGAAATGTATCTATTTTTATCGACACGAACAGTAATAATAATGATTAGTTCATCTGCTTTCGAATGGAAATTCAGTTTGATTCTCAAAATGTGCTTTGATGTGTTTCAATGTGGATACATTTCTTGCATTTTCTCATGTTTTCAAAAGTTAACACAAAACACAATAGTGTGTGTATTAGAAACTATAGGACATAATCAAGTCAATATAATTGGAATATTTGGAAATATCCCATAATTTCCCTTCAGGTGGCACAGCAACCAGTCTTTGAAAGTTGATTGCATTGCTAAGTGTAAGAGATATATAATTATTCAAAAATTGGCTTAAAATTTGATTATATAAGAATATAGTTTTAATATGAATTGATGTTTCACAAGAATCAAGAAATAGTCCTAATCTTGTCTTGATCTCAACTTGAGATCAAAACAAGACCAAGACAAGAAGTGTTTCTTATTTCCCAAGACAAGGCAAGAGAGTACTATCAAGAATCAAGATTTCTTGCCAAGAAATCTTGATATCTTGACAATAGATTTTTCAAATCTGCATATTTATTAATCTATTATTAAAATATCAAAATCTGCTGCGGCCATTACAGTTTTTCTTCGACAATAAATTTCATGGCCAGTTTCATCACTATTTCATGAATTTAGTAGTGTCATACCAACTTTCAAATTGACATTTGTCATGGTCAAACTGACTGTTTAAAGTGACAGCGTCAATGTCAAAGTGACAGCATCATTTTCAAAGTTACAGCTGTCATTGTCGAAGTGATAGCTGTCATTTTCGGAGTGACAGCTGTCATTGTCAAAATGACAGCTGTCATTGTTATGGCGACAGATGGTGACTATATTTTAGTCCTCACAATATAAGTATTTTTGAAAATAGGGAGTCTTTTTTTGGATTTTCTGGTTGAAAAAGCTCATTTATAAAATTCAATCTAGCTTTTTAATAAGAAACTCTTATATTAAGTTTCAGTCGAATATCCGTACGAGTTCTTGAATAGTCATACTTTTAGACAGACAGATCGACTGATTTCATTCAAACTTATGTTTCTTGGGCTCAGTAGGGTCTGAAATGTGAAAATTCATCAGAATCTCGAACTATCAAAGAATCACAATTTCAATATTTTTCCTATTATATATAAGTCGGGAGAATGAGAAGTATCTGCGACCATGATTTTCAAAACAAATATTTGATACATATCGAAAGCACAAGTCGTCAGTTTCCGGTGATTGAATCGTTCATGTAAAGGAGAAATGCTCAGGTAGACTCCCCAATACTCTAATCTATTAACTCTTAAGGCCGTATGACACGATGCATAATTTCTCTCAAAATTATGTTCATAGTTTTGAATAAAATTTGTAACAAAAATTTTCACAATTTTTTGAACATTATTTTGAATGCTTGTATGTCACTACTACAAAATTTTGTACATTAATCTGTTCACGCATCTGCGCACATGCTACTTCACGTGACAACTTTCAGATCGAACAAAAATATTAAGATGGATGAAAGAAGATTTGTGGAGCATAAATTCAAATTATTATTGATATCGTCGATAATAGTGATTGTTGGAAATAACAATATCTCAAACCAACAATGTATATAAAAAGTAACTGTCAAAGGCTAGAATATATATTTATGCTAGTACGCATTCATATTGCGCACATTTTGAATGTTCACGCATCTGCGCATAAGCTACTTCACGTGACAAATGTCAGATTGAATAAAAATATCAAAATGGATGAAATGAAATTCCTCAATTAAAATTATGATTTCATCTCTGGAGCACAATATTTCCAAAATAATCATAACTCTTACAACAACAATTCATATTTGGGCATAAAATGTCAGACAAATGAGAATCTTTATTTATGCCAATGCGCATTCGTATTGCGCACATTTTGAAGGAAATTTTGTAAGAATATAGAGCGAGTCCTACATTTATTTGTACATTTTTTTGAAAATTTTTTTGAAGGTATTTTGATGTATGCCACAGTACATTTTTTTGATCATAATTTTGAAACACAAAAATGTACATAATTTTGAGAAAAATTATGCATCGTGTCATACGGCCTTTAGAAACATTGCTATTGGAACTCACAGGATCCGTTGGCAGCGCTGTTAACAGAAACAATATGGCCGTCAGTAGCTCCCAATATCATTTAACAAATAAAAATTGCGAATACTGATAAAAACATGAAATAGACAGATTTTTCATCTATTTCTATTAGTGGCAATCTTGGAAAACGTTGCTAAAATCGATTCATAACATAACTGACAGGGAGGATAACGCTTAATTGAGTGTTCGGATTGAATAAAGCAATAGAGAAGGAGAATTCCTCCCGAATGCCAAGATCAATAAATATCAAGAATAGGGTCTTCCTGAGAGAAATTTAAATTATCTTTTTGTGTCTCGACGTAAAGCTTATAACTTGTTATTGATAATCCTGTGGATAAAACTATTTTTTTTCCATCGCGTTATCTCAACAAACCACATACAAAATTGTAAAATTTCCAAATTTTGTCACGTGATCGACAAAACGCTGTTATTGGCCAAGCGCTGCTATGACGTCATCATGCAGTACGGCGATCAGCAGTTAGTGCTTGACAGATAGGGACAGTGGATTAATTTGACTTAGAATAGAATCAGACACAAAATAAATACTGATGTGTACATAAAGGGACAGTCAGATGATTTACCAGAGGTTCACGAGCTGATTGTTGCCGATTTTTTCTCGAAGAGTGTATTTTTCAACGCAGTTGAAATAAGTGTTGTTAAAGCTCAGGCATAAGCCCTTATTTTGGTTTCTTCTTTTGACAGTACAACATCTATTTTTGTGTGCGAAGTATAGTATTAATTTCAGCACGTTATATTGAGCAACATTGAGACATTAATAATAGTAATTCAATATTCGTTTGACGAAATTTCATGAATACCATTTTGATTGAGTAAATTTACAATTGTCATGTTACAACAAAGTTACCTGATATTGCAAATGCATACAAAATAATGAATGGGAATATGTATCGTAATGGATGCCAAGTTCGTGCCCTGCCACTTCTTCCGAGAGTTTTATATAGTTGAACGTTTTTTGGAATCTCATATTATTTTAAAAACGTGATAACTACATGAGAGGTACTCTGTTTTAGTCTGGAGCCCAGACTAGAATTCTTAAAACTATTTTGAGGTTATCGTTTCAGTCCCGATGACAGCTTAACATACATATCAATTTTTGTTAATAGAGAATTGAAAATTCATATTTACATTGGAATGGTCTTCAAGTCCTCACAACAAGATACGTAAAAAGTCAAACACGACACGTGGTATCACGCCCCGGATTTGTTGTAACCTCTTCTTTTCGTATCTCCTTTGTTGAGACATCTATAAACAACTTACTTACCTATTTCGCGATGACTGCTGCTATCACACCGATGTACAATATAATACAATTTTGACGGTATTTTTTTTGAAACTGAGGTTTTCTTTTGCTGACTTTATTGAAAGCGATACTACAGCTGAGCGTCACAACAACATGGCAGTTTGTCGTAACCTTTTCAAACGTCGTTGACTTTGGAATCGTGTGTACTAATCACAGCGATTCTCCTTAACAAAAAAATTAGTGTCAATAGTTTTTTAATGTGCTTAGAGTTCATTTTCGACATTTTTGAAAAATCGTGGCAGACCCTGTTCTTCCAGACAAGACAAGAAAAGCGTCGCCAAGAAATGGGCAAGACAAGAAATTTTTATTTTCTTGTCTTGAAAATCAAGACAAGACAAGAAATAATCATCAAGACAAGAAATGAGTACACAGTACATATGTACTTACCTATCTGGTGCTTGATTTATAAATTGATCAATTTCATTCATCCCATCTGATGCTGTTTTGCGTTCAAGATAAACAATACATTAATAATACCCCATTGTATTTCCATCAATATGTATGAGTAGACAATATTTTGACATGAAATACGTTAACAAACAATAATTATTTCATTTTTAAAGCGTTTCAAATTAATACACTAGGCTTATCTTAGACTGTCTTAAAAATCGCTAGTAGAAAAGTTAGACATTTCGACAAGTTTTAACTTTTGTGATAACTATCACTCGTTTTTTCCATAATTTATTTGAAATAGTTGACAACCCACATCATGTCAAAATCAGTTGTTCCATTGTTACTGCCAGAGATATTGTTTCTCTCGACGAGCTCTATGGAATTTGATGTACTCATTTCTGTTACATCCTGTATATAGATGAGAGTTCAATGGAAACATCGAACTATCTCCTAAAAGTTTATGCGCTAATACAAGAAATAGAAGCAGAAATTAAGATGAGTTAGCAGAGATGATATAGCCTTTTTATCAAAAGATGATAGCTATGTGGAAACGAGTTGTATCAAGATGAGCCAGTCTTACGTATATGGAATTAGATATGATATGCATCAGTATCCCAATATTTTCATATAAGTTTCGTATATTTTTTTAAATTCCTCTCAAGTAACTATTTTGTAGTAGACAGAAATATAATTTTCCTAGAGATTAAAAATTGGTAATCTTCTCTTGTCTATGTATATTTGAATACACTTATCTCTTGTAGCAGCTCCGTCAACCTTGGGAAGTAAATGTTCACAAAATTTCCATAACAAACAAGGAACCCATTATCGGATTTGGAACAATTTAAAATCTCATTTAATGGATAGTTGAATCCAATCTTCCGTACATGCGATGTAAATATAAGAGAATTCATAGGCCGAAAGAGGTATAAAAAATAGTTTGCATTGATTTTCGGGAGCAATATTTTGTAGCCTCAACCAGAAAATAATTGAATTACCTATCGTGTTTCAGGACAGAGGTGGTACTACATTGAATCGACATTGACATTATCTCTTGTCTTGGATACCCAATCCTCGTCATCTCGATCCAGATCTTATTTTTATAGAAAGATAAACTCACTTGATCCCTGTCAAATCCTTATGATAAATTCTAATACAAAAAATAGCCAACTTACATGATAATTTGATTTTAATTGTCAAGTCAATGTCAATTCGTTGTGGTTCCACCACAGGTTTGATACGGTACATTGAATTCCGAACTTAATACAGAGAAAAATGCTTCATGAGACACACAATGGTTATTTTCAGGCGATCATAGAAAAAAAGATGTTTTTATGGCCCCTTTTGCGGTCGTGAAGTTTCACTTTTTGGTACACATCTGTCAAATTCAACTTTTTGGGACAAATCTGTTAAATATTACTTTTTTTGGGACAGATCTGTCAGAAATTACCTCATAAATACTTCATACCTACAGATATGGGCTGCTTGATGAACTTTTTAAGATACAGTTATTGCCGAAATACATATTATATTCCTCCATCAAGCTTAATAGTTCGTGCAATTCAAGAAATTGATACGCGTTTTTTACAAATGTCACTTTGATAGGAGACAATAAAATAAAATAATTTCAACTAAGATTTACGATTGCAATGTTTTAGAAATAAATAGATAAAATTTTGTGATTTCAAATTATTTTGTGATGATCGCCTAAAATACGTTGTGAGCAACTCGGCCTAGAGTTCTTTTTTGGTCTCATCTGAATTGCAGCTACGCTTCGGTCGTGAACAACAGATTCGACCAGAAAAGATAATCTTCACGGCCTTGGATACACAAATAACTATTGAGTATTAAGGTCAGTAAATACAGTTTACCAATTAAGAATAATAGTTTCGAGGCCGAATCTTGGCAAGGCTTTCAAATATCATACGAAATCGGTACTGTATACTTATTGACCCTGATGCTTACAAAATTTTTTGCACGATTGGAAAATGGAACCAAAATATGGATCCGAATTTCCTTTTCCAAATTGAATTATCACTGGTGATTGTTCATTCTCTGTCAGCTGTCATGTCTGACACCTAAATGTGAATATTCAATTACAAATAAACATAAATATATGAATATTTTTGTGGAAATCCAAAAAATATTTCACATTGAAGTTAATATCTATCACATTGTTCGACTTTTTTCTTGGATAAAGTGCATTATTCATGAACTTAGGCCGAATTCAGAGATGCGAGTCACACTCACTCTACCCTCAACTCAACCTAGACCTAATTCTCACTTACTTGAGTGTTAGTTCAGTCAATACCACACCCACTTTTTCCTTAGTGCCGTACTCAGTAAAGAGAATGAAAAAGTCCCTTTCAAAAGTAGTTTTCTAAGATAATATGTCATAAAATAATGACGTCAGTCCTGAAGAATTGCGCACAAATTTTATACAATAGATGTTTAGAACGGAATTAATTTATACTGATAGATTTTAAATTGAATTTATATAGAGAATTCGAATGAAACAAGATATAATATTAATATTTTCTTAGTATTTGTTTCCATATTCATGAATGTGCAAAATTTTATCAGCATACATTTGAAAGTTATATGAGCGAAGAATAAATGCTGTTCAATTATTCAAATAAACTTAGAATGTGAGGGAATGAACTATATAAACTACAAAAAATCAGACTCTAAAGCATCCCAGGAATGTTCAACATGATACCTGTAACAATACTATGTTATTTTATTTTTTGTAGTTCACTACTTCCAAGGTAAATTTCATTACACGAGAATTTCACTCTAATGATAGATTTATTGAGTATAGTTATTGAGTTCGTAATTAGAATGATACCATTTCAAACAATTCTAGATTGAAAGAACAATAGTAGATTTTTCAATAATTATAGAAGGGGATTTCTTGATAACAAATAGAAAAAATTAGACTTGAGTCTAGAATAATAACTATTAGTGAGCGCATTTGCGGATATCGTATATGCTGTTGTTGTGCGCAATAGCTCTCAAACAAACTGGATCTCGGTTCAGCACCATAATTGATATCGGATTTAAACTGGTCCCAAAGGTGCGTAGGATGTTTTTCGAAAACGCGAACATAACAGTGCACGACATGCTTATCACAAAACAAAAAGATTCTGTTTAGAATTTGCACCATTCATCCCTACACACATTGCAGCACGTTGAGTTAATGGTTTAGTACAGCATTGTACTTGTATTTTTTCTGCTGAGTTTTCTATTCTCGGCCTAAATTCTTCTTCGTTTTCAGGCGCATTTTGGCTGTCGTATACGAGTGATTTGAAATGACCTTAGAAATAAAGATTTGGGTCAAGAGATCTAGCAGGCCAAGCTACAGGACCACCACGACCAAATCACTTGTCCTCAAACACTTGGTTCAAATGTTCTCTTACATTCAGAGCATAGTGTGGTGGCACACCGTTGTGATTAAATCATGCCTGCTGACGTACATTGTCAGGCATATTTTCAAATGGTTCTGGTAAAGTATTTTGTGAATATAATGAATAATTAGCTCCAGTTACCCTATTCGATAGAATGTATGGCCCAAGTAATATTCCATTGACAATACTTGTCCAAACATTCATCGGGAGACAATGTTGAAAACTGCTTTGTTGTACGACGTTGTGCGGATTTACTTGAGTCCAATAATGAGAGTTATGATAATTTATTATAAACTTCCTCCCTCGAAAAAGTTGCCTGATCAGATAATACAATGTACGAGGGGAAATTGCGATATTCAGTATGTTTCTGTAAATGTAAGCTGCAAAACCATACTCTGAACTGATGGTCAGGTTCTGTTAGCCCCTGTACCCGTTGAAAATAGAATGGGTGGTGATTAATATCTCTTAACATTCGCCATGCTGGAATTTGTGATACTTCTGATTGTTGAGATACTCTTCGAATACTAGTAGTTGATGAAGCATGTACAGCATCTAAGATATCATTTACCATATTATCGTGTAGATGCTGGTGACCACCATCTCTCCCACGATTAAGTCGCACATAACCTGTGTCTCGAAAACTCTGGACTATCCTTACAAACAGACGGTGAGTGCGTATAATGGTCGCAAAGGATAACGTACAGCATACAGACGTCGTACCGATAAGGATTTGTGCCCTGTTTCTCCATATATCAACCCCATGTCCACTAACTCACTGTTACTAAATGGATTCATTCTCAAAAAACCACACTAAACTGTTATCCACTATAAAATTAGAATACTGCACCAGCAAAGATAAATGATAATTCAAAGCAATGTGGACGAAATAATTCCTCATCACTTATCAAATTAAACTAAATTATCAATTACACAATTATTGGACATTCATTAGTATCAGATATTATGTAAACAATTACTTCCATTGTAGGAGATATGGGAGAAATTATTGGAAATAACAACCGACCAGTGGCAAAATAAATGTTTGCTTGAAATGTGATTCAATTTTTTTGCAAATTTTTGAAAAATAATTTTTGTTCCATGATCGGCACGTCGCGCAGCATGAGCACTTTATTTTTTTGTCATAAATTGGGAAACACCCTGTATACATACATCTATACATACATACATACATACAGACATATATACATGCATACGTACATATTATGTGCAGATGTCAAGCCAAAAATAATCGGAATAGATTCAGGGATGCTCAAAACGAATATTCTCATCGGAATATAGAAATACGAATTTTGTCTGTTCCACAATTCTCTCACTTCTCACGAATAAAAACACCGTTCGAGTTCTGCTGACAAGTTTTCATTCCTGTTCAGTTATAGGATTCGCCTGTCAAGTAGTGTATGTTTGAATGAATCAATTAATAAATTTCACCAGTTAGTTCGTGGTAACACCATGTTTTGGAAATACCTTCCAACAAAAAAGTTAATCCAGACTTCTCCTTGATCAGATCTTCTCTGGAGCATACCGTTTCACTGATTTTTTTTATTCATTATTACATTATTACAGCTGAATCTAAAGCTACCAAAAGTTCATATAGAACGAAAAAAAAAAAAAAACATGAACTCACCAACAATCATCAAGTCAAAAAAAGCATTTGTATTAATTTACGTAACTTGCACTCAATGTAGGTGACTTACATCTAACTCAAAATCGACAAGACAAATGTCTCTGAATTCGTTATGACACTCAGGCCTGGTTGCATGAACGTGCAATAACTGAAGAGTTCTTCAAAAATGAACAATATCAAATCGAATATATTCGTCAAATCAGTTGCTTAGCATTGCTGTTAAAAATTCGATTTGATATTGTTCATTTTTGAAGAACTGTTTGGTTGATGAACGTTTATGCAACTGGGCATCAATCTGTCAAATTAGGTATGAAGTGAGTATGAGGTGTGCATAAGTCACATTTTTGGATTTGGCCTCAAGAGCTGGAAATAATTATTAAGATGGAAATAACATATTCTAGTAGAAATTAAGAGTAAAAAATGAAAATTCACAATAGATATGGATGAATATGGAATATGCAAATCCTCATCAAAAATTGTTATTAACACAGAGGATTTGAATAACAACCATTCATACATGTTTTAAAATCATCGAAATTATTCTGATCGAACTTAACACTAAAGTAAGAAAACTATTTTCTCAATTTCAAATACGGATTTATGTGAACGTTTTCCTCGTAATGGAATCTGCTCTTGGGATGGTAATTGAATGATTGAAACCGGTCAGCGATTTATCAATTAATGAATACAAAACAGTGTGGACAAACTTTCTAGAGGAATCCTCCAATCCTTCATCAATTCTGCTTCCTTGAGTATTCCACCATTTGATTTTGATTTAGAATTCTTTATCTCATTATAATTCGGAGCAATAACAATATCTTCCTGCCAAATGAAATTGATAACATATTGACATGTAATAATGCAGTGAAATACAAACAATTGTGTTGTCAGATGCAACCAGCATCTCAGAAGATCTACATTAAAATCTGAACGCTCATGCAGTGTAATACTTAGGCTTTTCATTCTCATTAAAAGAGAAGAGTTCAATGCAACATGTCATATGGACCATGAATATGTGCGTTTCTGCATCGAAACGATGTATTTTGTATCCACATATTTACATCTCAATACACTTTTAGATATAAAACTAATCTCAATTTACAGAGATCATCTGATAGTATTTTAAAACAACCGAATGACATCAAATACAAGAGCTAAAAACAAAACAGCAACATCTATATAAATTATCATCAAACAGCCCCTGAAGAAACATTTTCGATGGATTCCAATGTTAAATTGTTATTTCCTCAGAATCTATCAGATAATTTGAGACGAAGTTTCGTTAACTTGTTCTTGACCAGTTATATATTTATATCATATGACCCCGAGTTTAGCTTGGAAGAAAATATTTCCCACTGACCAGAAAAATACAATTTTGATACAAGTTTTCGCTTGTTCAGAAGATATCAAAATTCCGTCAATGTATTCATAGAAATAGTTCAAAAATATAATTGTATATCATAGTATTGTGTGTATACTGGAAATATATGTTTTCAAATACTATTTGACGAAGTAAAACTCCTATTGAGATATGTTTATATCGTCAAATCATCATGAATTCAATTTGACGATGTGAAATATGAACTTTATTTTAATTTTACATCGTCATATAGTGAAATGACAATGTGAAAAAAAAATATTTATCTTTCACATCGTCAAATTGAATTCATAATGACTTGACGATATGAACATAACTCAATAGGAGTTTTACATCGTCAAATAGTATTTGAAAACATATATTTCCAGTGTACACACAATACGTTCATCAAACCATTGGTTGCGATAGAGATATTTGGGAAAATACAAAAAAAAATATGATACTTTTTGGTATGAGTAAAATGAGATCCTTTATTCATATCTGCCAACAGAAAGTTTTTCATTCCCTGAGATTGATCCATTTTGCAAGCAAAATTTTTTGTCTCTCACTGTAAAGTATAATGTTTCACACAAGGTTTTACATAAAAATTCGAACAGTACTGTTTCAGTTTAATATTATACAATATTTCAATTTCCTGTATTGATTTTGTTCCATGCCCATTTCTTGTTTTGATTTTTATGTCAAATTCCACAAAAAGAATTCATCAGCACAGAATTTCATGTGTAGAAAATGTGTAGTCTGAATAAACAGCTTGAGGGTTCACAATTCAAAGAAGAGGAAAAATATGTGGAGCTGAGTTGGGTAATATATAGGGTGCAAAAAAGATTGATTGCCGGTTATTTTTGTATTATGTAGCTCCAGATGACAAGTATTCATTCTATACAATATATCCAAATTCCGCATAAAGTATTGGGTTCGCGAGAGTTATAAGAGCTACGATTTCAGTTATAGAGGAACTTTTGTGATTATTCAAGGAACTATCTCAAAAGTGTTATTATGCCTATTCAATATACTGTAGTTGACATGATAATAGAAAAAACAATTTTCCCTTGGATTGAGCAGCTGTTTTGAATAATTTCTCTTTTTATTCGTTGAATTAAAGATCTACTCACGAGGGCTCCAAGTTAATGCATGAATAAAATAGGGTAATTATTTCTATCTATCAACCAGGATACAACCAAATTTGTCTATCAGTGGGCTTGGGACTGTGTTCAATTTCCGAAAATCAAGATGTCATTCGTCATGTTCCAACTCGAATTTTATTGGTATATCATTTCATTGATGACTACATGATTAAAGTTGTGAAATATTTATCTAGTCCGATATCAATTGATTATTGATCGATACTTATGTTTGTTGACGCTGACTGGTAGCTTAAATTTGAATAATGATGATAGGGAAGTTGAGTCAAAACTTCATTAAAATTCTTCTCTCGAAAATATAGAGAAGATAAGAAATTAAATAAAGTTTCAATTAAACTCCCCTATCACTATTATCTTCAAACGAAAATTATGATAAATAAGAGAAAACGAAAGATTACCTCCAATTTTTCACCATTATAAACGGCTACTATAATTTTATTGTACTATTTAATATATGAGTTACATATGACAGAAGTAAAATATTGAAATCACTAAAGCTTTGAAAGTAGGTATTTTTAGATAAAAGTATGCCCATGTGAACTTTTTTCATTGTTTCGAGATGTTTTATCCGCCCTTCAATCAGTGATCTTTATTAATTTAATACCTTGTAGATTACTATAATTACATGTGAAGTATTTCTTTCAATTCGTCACTTTCCACTAGTATTAGTTTTATTCATCTTTTAAGTTATTTTGAGTTCGTGATCATGGTACAAGTATCAGTATAATTCTCCGAAAAAAATATCTTCCAATGAATCCAACTAACGTTGTTGGTTCAACTGATCCTATGTGAACTTTTTATGGTTCTCTGTGAGCTGAGAAAGAAGTTCTTCTGACATCTCAAGAACCAATATTCAACAAAGCTATGTTTTTTTTAAATCTGCTGTGGCTGAGCATGCTATACAAGAATTACATGGCATTGACTTCAAGAATACGAAGCTTCTGGTTAAAGAGAACAATTGGTTCAAGAGGCTTATAAGAGAAGCAATTGAAATTAAAAAATCACCGAATAATTTGAATTTGAATACAGGTTATGAACTTAATCGATCATGGTTACCAATCATTTGTTCATAATTTCAAGTTATTTGTATCTACGAATCTACTTGCAAGAGCTACTTCATCACCACCTCCTGAAGATCTGTGGATGGTTAAGTTATGCGCTAAACCAAAAAGAGTAGAGCCAGATTGACCTAGAACCACAAGGAGCTGACAATTTCCCTATTTAGACCTTCATTATTATCTCCTGAAGACCTGTGAATATTGAATCATCAATCACAGGCTGAGCTCTACGATCCTAGGAGTTGATATATTTTAAACTAATCTAGTTATTATTTGAACTTTCATTTTTATTTTTGTTGTCTTGACAATTTTGTTTATTTATATTTATATTTATTTTAACTTGAAAAAGGCAGCACTTTGCTGTTGAAACGTTGTGTTTCTAATAAATTTACAGAACTTATACCCAATGAAACATATTTATTTATAAAGCTATGTTTTTTTAGTAAATTTTCTCGCACGTTATTTTATGTATCTCTTTCTAGTTTTCGAACGTCTACCCTCTACCATATTAAAATAAAAATTAGGTCACATAGTTTATTGTACTTACTCAATAGGTTCTTCCATTTGTACTTATATTAATGGAAAGAAGACACCATCCTGTGGTGTCTGCTATTTTGCATTCATATATATTTTTAAGAAGTTCTAAATTTGTGTCATGGTTCCATATATATAATAAGTATGCCGAGGAGAAAGATCCCCCAGAGCATTGGTTCTGAGGTAATTGTCAATTTTTCCAGAAAAAATTTCATTGGGAAATCCAAACAAAAGAAAAAATATTGAAAACAGATACTTCCCTTATATCATCGACTGGGCTCTCATTTGAACAAAAGTTTCCTTAGAGCTAAGGCTCTGAGCCTTTTTGGAATCAGAGAGTTTATTTAGTCATGATAAAGTTTGCGGAGCAACAAAATCCATATCTCTATTTAGTGTGCAAGAGTAATAAAGCGTATCGCATATATTCTTGGCGAAGGTTTTGATGAGCCGGTATTAAATTTCGGCATTAAAATGTTGCCGAGTTTTTTTAACAATCTGTGTTCCGCGTAGAACCGATCAAGAACTACTGCCACAAAGAGTAACTTCTTGTTAAGCGTAATCATATAGAAGGAATATGCATAAACCAATGCATATCTATAATACATAATAATAACATGATATATTTAAGGGAATTGTATTTATATATTATTTCTTATTCTTTCTAAAATAAGATTCATTTGAAATCTATGCTTCATCGAATGTATTAGTCCTTCAGGAATTCACTTTGTGTGTCAATTTTCCTGTAATTTTATCCAAGATTTATAAAATTTAATATATTCAAGTTCATTTCGCTCCAGATATACATAGCAATAACAACGAAAAATATTCTTTCCATATCAAAAGCAACATCTGCAAACGCAAACAATTTTCATTTTAGAATAATAACCGTTGCTATACAATGCAGCTGATAAAATTGTCATAGAATAGTAGGACTTTGTTATTTAGACAATATTGTGTCCATAAACCCTTTTGTTTCCACTGCATGATGCCGGCCTCGTTATTATTTGATGTAATTCAAAACTCGTGCATAATATGATTATTACATTATCTATGACGGTACGTGCAGCTCATGTACAGAATTATCATCAGGCTCACGACTTGCAGCTCCAGATAATATACTCATAATATACAAGTGCATTTGGGCAAATATTTCATCCCATAATGCAATAAAATCATAATATTAGAAATGAGCTTATACTCTAACAGAGAGCGGACTAATCGATCTACCAAAGCGAGATTTGCTCTCGTAGATTCAAAAATGAGATTGAGGTGTATAACCTATAGTCGAAGTTCAGAATGAAGAAATTACATGCTGATATATTCACATCCTTCCTTAATGATGACAGTTTTTAGTCTACAAGCTGTACAAATGTTTTTGTAACAGTTGATAGTGCACGCGACTGACAGAAAACCAAGTATGGAACTTGTACAAAATTTGTACAAGTTCCGAATTTACATTTATTAACAATTTGGCCATACAGAAGACTAGCAACGTAGGCTTTGCTGAACCATTGTTCATTTTAAACTTCTTTCAAAGTTTAATTTATGAATTCATCTGTTGGGTATTTCAAGCAACTACAAATCTATTTGAATCGCCTACACGAATACTGTAAAGAAAACCTATTTCTCACCTGATATTGCTAAATGTCATGCAGATATCTCCAGTCGTGAACAGCACCACTGTTATTGCAATTACTGAACTATACTAGATATTTTCATAGAAGCAATGCACGTCATAAAATAATGTCATTAATTCATGACATTACGTGCATCTACTTTTACATGGTATATATGTATCTATTTTCAAACTTCATAATAGTATAGTAGTAATAACTTAAGACTTGTGAGTGGAGTATATTTTCATAATTTTGAACAAAATATAGTTTCTTTTGATACAAACATATATATCTGTATCAAGTTTCTGGTCCTTTATGAAGGACTAGTGAAGTTGAAAATGAAGTACTGTGATTTGATGCTGGACAGAAACTATTTTTTTTTTACAGACACTGAAAATATTTCCGTTTTACTCGCACGAGTTGTAACTAACAGACTCGACAGAATCCTATATGCTGAACACACACAAACACACATAAGTAGACTGAATTAGACCATAAGTAAAAAAGGGAGAGTTAGATGCTCATAGATATTTCGCTCATTATCAAGCGTACAAATGATGACTTCGCTCTCATATTGACAGCGGCATATAAGTTTTATCTGCAGGATTTTTGGCCCATACGATTGTCTGTCTATTTACAAAAAATATACTAATTATTTTGTTGGCATCAAATATAAAAATTAGGACTCAGACTATAAGTAGCAGAAATAACCGCCGATGGGAAGTGTCTGGAAATGTTGATTATTAGTTTTCAGCAAAATTCCCTATAACATACATGAGAATCAGCACTCAGATTCCAAGAAAAGTGTGTAATGTTTTAACGTATCTCTAGCACCTGATAGATTGGCCGTGGCCTCAAACTAGCAAGTATGCATATAATCAAATCATATACCAACACTACTCTATTCTATAAATTTAGTTGCTCAGAAAATAATTACCGGCTGCTGCGACTGGAATCTTGGACTACAAATATATTCACAAGTTCTCCTACAACTTGATGTCAAACTGCATAGTACACACCTCCTTTCTGTTCTTCAATTTGCTCTTCCATTCATAGTTCAGCTCACTCAACTATAACGTATTCAGGTAATTCTTTACAGTCTTTTGAACTACCACAAACACGTATCTCTGAGATACCATGAAAAAACAAATATTCATGGGATATATAGCTGGTATTCACAAGTAGTTACGAGCAGAAATAAACACATAAAAACAGGTGACAGTTCCTTGCAGATAACAAAGAAACCAAATGCGATCAATTATCATACAAATACAAGAGCTCTATCTTCAGTTCTAAATAACAGAGAACCGTCGCAGAAGAATGAGAACAAATATGACAACATGCTGTTGGGGATATTTTCCCTTCTTTTACGTCAAATCCATAATCATATCATTTTTAACATATTTCAGTGAGTTACACAACACGTAACTTATTTAAACAGTTAGACAATGATTTGTTACCTCAGTTTGTATTATTATTTAAGAGAGTGGAGTTCTACAGTGTTTTAGTGTATCTCAAAGAGTTAAGGGTGGGTTGAATTGGAGTGCTGGTATGAGTTAAATCAGTGAGTTCAGTTACTTGGTGTGTGAGTAAAATGAGTATGCAGTATGTTGGTTGAGGGAGAGTTTGAGAGTGATCGTGAATTGAGATGTTGTTGTTCACGTTAGTGCCCTGAACTATCCTATGTGATGTTGTATGATTGCTATCCTTTTGTACACCGCAGTCACTCCAGGAAAATCCTCCGTGTGAGTTTTTAACGGCGAGTGACAGTCAAGTAGTGGCCAACGAAGCACAGCTTGCTTTCCTCGTGCCACCATTGCCCTGCCTGCCAACTGTAGTATTTTATTGTATCAGGGGGTGTCCAGCGTTTCGTCAACATCTGTCACTTGCGAGAGCGTAGTGATGAATTTCAGCTTGACTTCCAATCCATACTCTCGAGAGCCCAGTGTGTGGTTCGAATGGTGTTAAGCACTGTTTCTAGATACTCTGACGGATGCCACTGTGAGTGGTTTCAGAGTATAGGAATGATCGGATAAGTACTATCATGTGTTGTACTGGTGAGATCTTGTGTTGGTGGTATTGAGTATATAACCTGCATTGTGTTGATGGGATTATTGAGTATATAATCTTGCGTTATGTTGATAGTGTTGAGTATATAACCTACATTGTGTTGAAAGTTTTAGATTAATAGAATTTATAAAATATCAAAAAATTATTTGAATAATTTTTTTGTATTGAAAATATATTCTGTGTGTGGGTGATTCTCCTCACTAAGCAAGTAGTTTCCTTATGTTATATTTTATTTTCAGATTACATACATCAATTAGATGAATGATGGTCTATTATAATATTCAATTGAAGTTTAATACAATTGTTATATTGAATTATGCTGGGTTTAATTCATCCATTAGCTGTCTCCTATATTTATACAAAGTGTTATAAACTATTTGAATAACATTGTTCATGAAATACTTTCGAGACTTAGCATGCGTTGACTCCACTATATTGTTTCGGAGAGTTTCGTACAGTTAACGTGAAGCAATATTGTTGAAGTATATTTTCAGTGTTGAAAACAATTAGTATATTAATATAAAGAAATAATTGATACTATGAAAGGTTGTAGCTGAGCTGAGTTAATTATAGGAGATCGGAAAGGAAGAAAAGGAACTGCATAACGGTGTTGTTTTACAATATGTCAAAGTGACAGTCGTTCAAAATCATTACAAGAAGATGATATGTATCATCTACCTCACATATCGACAGAAGAAAGCACAAATTCTGAGTGTGCAAAATATGATTCGTGGATGGAATCATATCAACATGAAGATTTCAAACGCTGTATCACGTAACAAAGGATACAAATTTCTGTTCTCTTCATTTTTATGGTGGCACTGGGCCCACATGAGCTAAGCCCAAGCTATCATATGAAGTTTGTACATTTTACACTTTGCGGCTACACAATCGCTTGATATTTGCTATAAATACTATCACAGAGCTGTCGTATACAGAGTGATCAATAATGATTGTCTGACCGGCAAAAGTTCGCATTATGATCAAAACTATCTTCATGGAATAAAGTTGGTATAAATTTATTTATTTTGAAAACTACGTTACCGGCATTTCAAGAACACAATGGCGTATATTTTGCATATTTTATGATGGATTCATCCATAAACTGATTCAATGAACAGAAAAGTAATTAAATAGCCGTATTATTGACTGATTATTGAGAATTTAATATTATTATACCAAATTATTGGGTTAGAATAGTGTTTTTAGAGAAACTGTCATCTGTCACTTGAAGGTCACTATCTCAAGCAGGCGGCAAAGAAAAAATCAGAACAAAGCGGCACGGACAATCATTTTTGATCACTCTGTATTTTAATTTGTAATAATTGATGACAAAATTGATAATGAGATAACTTCGAGAATAAACATAATAGAATAATAACGAATACAGAAGATAATACTAACCTCTTCACTAACTCTTCTTTGTTATCACTCTATTACCGTCCGTGGCACTTCAGCCACCGTTTCAATTGAAGACAAAAATGTTTCTCTAATTTACCATACAACAATGTTTTCTCATCAATCATCTATTCATTCAATATGATACCGAAAAACGTCTTTGGTCCTATTATTGCTGCTTATTGAGACGAAACTGTCCGAAACAATTTGGTAAAGTCAACGCATGCTGAGTTTCAAAAATATTTAATGAACAATGCTATATGCTTGCATGCATTAGAACATCATTGAATACGAATGAATTTTCATGCAAAGCTTCACCAGATGATGAAGTCAACGCCATATGCATACAGGAAGCCGATCCATCCACTTGGACATGACAGCATCATATTCCACGCTTATCAGCCAAAAAAAGAGAGCGTTTCAAAGCCGCAATGGAAGATTTACATTTAACAGTATTATTAAAGGATATGGAAGAAACTCTAGGAAGTGAAAGATTTCAAATTGAAAATACCCTGGATATGAAAAGCTGACACAGGAAACAGCCACTACCAATGTTTTTCACAGACCAAATATCCAGTGAAATTTGACATACATAAACTATTGAAAATATGATACAGTTGTACTGAAACTTATTACACCAAACCTATAATGCACTTATATGTATGTGTACCTACCATGCGGTGAGATACATCCCGCAAACTATGAAGGGTGATCACTTTGTGAACCAATTCAAAGAATTTTACTAGAGATTGCTTATAACGTACCGCACACATTATTTTTTTCTACCGCCCCCAGTATTCATATTTTGACAATCATGTAGCACTCAAGAATGGAGCACAACGGAAAGCTGAAATTCAGATTCTGCAGATAATCCATCACTCGCATGAAATCATAGGAAAACTAGATTGAGGTTACGATATTTGAATGTCATGCGCATATTTCGAATGCGCTAACAATCAGTTGAGGCATTGCCTGCAATATGTGAACCACCAAGTTTGGAGATGGTCTTTAGCGGGTATGCAAGCAGTCAGTATATAGCTTCTTCTAGCTCCATATCATTGTACTCCGATCCGAATTCAATACCTAAATCTCGCTTCCAACTATAGTTTTCACAAATGAATCTTTTTTATCAGCAAAATACAATTAAAATTATGCCAAAGGCAACGCAATGTTCTGTTCTGTAATGTTCAATTTCAAGCACGCTATACATCCACAAAAATACAGGTTCTTCTAAATCTTAATCAAATTCGGCTGTAGTACGAATAAAAATCATAGAAACAATGTGGTGACAACGATTGTTCCCTAATCTTTCAAACACTGAATCGATTCAACTTCACTTTGCTTCTTTCGAACTGATGATCTAGAAATTGCTAAGACTAGCACAAATGCAACATATGTGCACAATTTGTCAAGAAATACACCTAGGATAATAACAAAAAAGATTTCAAAGATACTCGTTACACAAAAATAGATATTCTTGCCCTGATAATGATTACAAAATTCTACTTTACACAAAATAGACAAGCAATTTTCAGGGAATAATGAAGCATTCGGATGATTTAATGATCACTAATCGTATGCAAATCATTATTCATTATTAGTAAAATAATAACAAAAATGCTTCAGAAACAGAGAAAGTGGAACGAGTCACTTTTTTCGTATTATTGTCAATAAGTATCAGGACTCAATCAGAAATATAAATATATTGCAGAACATTACCTTTGAAATACTAGAAATTACAAGAAGAAAGTCATTTTGTCATCTGCTCTATACGTCAAAATGGGACAAAAAGCACAAAAAAGTGATTCAAAATATTTCTGGCATGATTCCAAGAGCGTAAGTTCACTCATTTGAAATACACTTGTGTGAAAGAACATAGAAACTGACTAGAGCCATACATAACTATAAGTATTAAGCAGCTGGCCCCAATATTTCACTATCAAATTTCTATAGTGATTCAGTTATTCGAAATTATCCAAAAGAGCGGATAAAATAATTGAAAATTCAGTACATAATTGAATATTCATTAGAACTTGATGGAATGAAAGTATACATTTGAACCTGATTACCTCAAATAATTGAATCGTAGTATTATAGGATTCCACCAGGCATCATATTATCATTATCAAAAGCATTATTCTCAAATTATCATGGATATTTCTTCATTAAAGACAGATAAGATTGCTATGAGAGGATAGTTTAAACGTTCTCTCGCGGGTAAAGAATAACGTTTATTTAGAAATATTTATTGCTACAGAAAATTACAATCACCAACAACGATTTAGTGGGAAAATATGTATAACGTCAAAAATATCAAAACAAGAACAATCATAATCAAACAGTTCCCTGGATCCTTGAAAATTGCCAATGTGAACTAGATTCTGCTACAATAGAATTCTGAAATTCAAGTATATTTGAGTCAATATGATAACTGAACTCACTTATTTTAATGTAAAATCAGTTCCATAGTTGGCTTAATAGCGGTCGGTAGTTTCATGGTCGCTCATATTGTTGCTGCGCGCAGTAGCTCTCAAACAAACTGGATTTCGGCCCAAAATTAGAGATTTACTGCACCATCAGACATTTTTAACACATACCAAGAGTTGTCTGTGTAAGATGATTTCTTTCAGAACCAAAATTTGTCAGTGTTAGGGGGTGAGAGAAGATGGAGAGATAGCTGTCACTTATTGACAACATATAGCGAATTGGCCAATTTCAATTTTTTTCCTATGACGTGCGTAAAGTGAATGTTCCTGCGACTCGGTTTTACCACTATTCGAACGCGAAGCAGTTGAATCTCTGTGAACTCATGTTTGTATCACTGATCCATCAGTTTTTTTTTTTTTAGTTCAAATGTCAGCTTGTGCTCTTGGTTCCCTTGCTATGGGCCCAATTATAATTGTCAAAATATGGAAGTTGAAGTTCGTAGAATAAATATTGTATGCAGTAGAAGTGTAAACATGTATTATGATACTCGACCAACAATTTCAATGACTCGGCAAGCCTCGTTACAGAATACTTGACCTAATGTCATGATGCTGAGCTTAACACTCTTGTACTGGTCACTATTAAGTATTTATTATGTATTCTTCTTTAAAAACAACATACAATTGACAATTTAGGTTTCATTGTTCTGTTAGATATTTTGTATGGGTAAATATCTACTTTGTGCTCCTGTGATACTATTCTAGACTGAATTCAGCATTTCTCATTGTTTATGTTCCTATGTAAATTTTAATGGTCTTACATTGAATATTTTAAATATATTCTGAAGTTCATATCTAACTATTATCCTTCTTCAAATATTATTTTATTGGATATAACGGTAATTGTGTCAACAGTTGTAATCATAATGTAATGTTTATTGCTTGAAGAATCAGATTGTAATTAAATGAAAGTCACTTTTTAATAATCTAAATGAAATAAGAGCTTTATTCTCCTTATGTCACTAATAACACTATATTTATTTATTTGTCACTTAATTCTAATCTAATCAAGGTCACAGATATTTGTATTTCTCTATTTATATACACTGTTCAATTTACTGTCACTGTTCGATATTTATTTCACACTAGTACTCTTATTACTGTACTCTACTACACGTCTTTCGCTTGGCCTTATATAGAGAAATATTGTTTTCTCGAATTTCCCATTTCAAGACTATTTCCATTTCTAGAAATCACTAGAGGCTTCCATTGGGAGGGGTGATGTGCTGCGACGCGGTGCGGCGTAAGCGACGACAAGAAGCTCCTCCCAATACAACGTCGTCTTTACGAGCTCCCCCCGCACTCTCGCACGTCACACTGCCCTCTTCTTAAGAATGTTTCGTCCCGAAACACTCCTTCATGTCTATGCCGGAATCGACACTCGCCGCCCTTGGTGCAACCAGTAGTTTGGTAAAAGTAGCAGTGGACAGTTTTTGGTGCGATCGGGCCTGCTGGGTGGAAACAGCAGACCAATATTTGAATTCCGCTGTTCTGGAATGTTACCTCTATCAAATTTCGAACGATCTTCCAATCTAATCCATCCAGACCGCAGCCCAATTTTGGTATTGCCAGTTTCAGGATGTCGTTCTGCATTAAATGGCCTCGCATGTCTTGCAGCGTTTCCCACATGGAACAGTAGGTTGTCTTTCGTTACCATGTGGTAAATAGAGCGTTCCTTGGTTGTCGTATTGTCCCTCAGACAGATGATCTTTCCCACTGTAGGCTTCTGGTGTTCTGGCCTGCCAAACTTCTTCTTGAAAACTGCGGCTATCCCTCGGGACATCTTCAAATCTCCTGATACACAATGGGCCAAGGAGTAGTCGGCCGGAACTCTGAATAGATCCTGCTGCACTTCGGTAGTTATTCCGAATCGAGCCCGACGTCCACTTGAAAAAGTCTCCATGAACTCCTCAAATGAATCTCCCTGCGCATGGATCTTACGAGCACGTGCGTCGTTGGGATCCTCATTATTGTCTCCTGCAAATGGTGCTAGCCGATTGAAGTGCACCACCCTTGATTTGCTCTTGGGGTTGCGTCTGATTTCATAGATTATGTTGTTAATTCTTCTGATGACTTCGTAAGGCTCTTTCCAAGATGTCTGTAATTTTGGAGACAGGCCGTCGCCGCCCTGGGTTATAAAGCCACACAGAGTCTCCTGGTTGAAAACCCCCGTCTTGTGCCTTGACGTCATAGGTCTCTTCCATTCGGTCGCTGGCATTCTGGATGTTTATACGGACTCGGGAGTGGATGTCGTCCATCTGACGCCTCAAATTAATGACATAATCTTCACCAACCAGGTCTTCTCCAGGTTTGCAGCCGAACTTCAGGTCGCACGGTAGCCGAAGTTCCCGTCCAAAAATAATTTTTGCTGGGGTCTGTCCGGTTGTTTCGTGTACGGATGAGCGGTAGGTCAAAAGGAACAGATGGAGATATTTGTCACAGTCTCTCTGATGACTAGAGACAACTTTGGCCAGGTGTCTGTTGATGGTCTTGTTCATCCGTTCCACCATTCCATCAGACTGCGGATGTGATGCAGTAGTTCTGGTTTTACGAATATTCAATACATCGCATATCCCTTGGAAAAGTGTGGATTCAAAGTTTCTTCCCTGGTCAGAATGGAGTTCTAAGGGACCGCCAAAACGATAGATCCAGTTCTTCACTAGGACATCTGCAATAGTAACGGCCTCTTGATTAGGAAGGGCATACACTTCCGCCCATTTACTAAAGTAGTCCATGACGACAACAATGTATTCATTTTCGACGTCTGGATTATGGAGTCCCATTGCGCCCAGTATGATTTAAGCGTCGGGGAGTATGGTGCCACCTCTTGCCATGTCGGTCTTGTTCCTTTCCTCTTCCATTCTAGAATAATTCGCAACTCTGAGTCGCCATCTATGTCCTTTTCTATCTCTTATGGTTGTCAAGCGTCGTCAATGACAGTTTTCCGGTATGCTTTTGCTTCAGCCTTCGAACAATGCTGACAATCTTTGGGACATGGTCGTCATGATAAGGCATCAGCATTCTTATGCGCTGTACCGGCTCGATGTTCTATGTCGAAGTCGTATTCTTGAGGTCTCTCGATCCATCGAACTTGAGTTACCATTTTAGAGCAGCGTGGTCAGTTCTTAACAGGAATTTTCTGCCATACAAATATTTGTAAAAATGCTCGATGGACTTGACTACTGCTAGTAATTCCCGTCTTGTGACGCAGTAGTTTCTTTCTGGCTTCGATAAAACCTTACTGAAGTATCCGATGACTCTTTCTTGACCATCCTGCAATTGAGACAAGACTCCCCCGATTCCAACATCGCTGGCATCCGTATCCAAAATGAAACGTCCTTCTGTCTTCGGGTAACTCAGTATCGGCACTTGAACGAGGAGTTGCTTCAGTTGCTCGAAGGCGACCTGGCAGTCTTTATCCCAGCTATATCTGCGATTTTCTTCTGTCAGTTTGGTCAATGGTTTTGCGATATTGGCGAATCCACAAACAAATCTTCTGTAATAAGTAAAAGCCCGAGAAAATTACGTAGCTGATGTTCATCTTCAGGTACTGGCCATTCTTGAATAGTCTTAATTTTCTCTGTATCAACTGCTTCGCCTTCTTCGGAGACCACATGCTCCAAATAGTTCACCCGTTTTTGAAATAAGTGACATTTCTTTGGACTAAGTTTCAAACCAGCTTTCTATAAATGTTGAAATACCTGTTCCAGATTCTTCAAATGGTCTTCAAATGATTTTCCCATCACAAGTATATCGTCCAGGTACACCAAGCAAGTTTTCCATGATAGTCCTTTGTCGAATTGGTCGTGCATCCCCGGTGTCAATTTTGTGATGGACAATATTTGTTCTTCCTTCTCGCCCCTCACTGGTTTCAAATACCTCTTGGAATCGGCGTATCAGATCTTCTGCTTGTGCACGTTGCCGATTGTTCAATTGTTATCCTTAGAATAGTATTGAACTAGATAGTTCTCTCGAAAGTTTGTCGCAGTTGGGTCTTATCTCTACGTCTTGTCCTGTTGTTTTTATAGTTGACACTCTTGCGAGGCGTCCTGAAATAGTACTGGCTTTCAGTTTTACTGCATAATAATTATCGTTTATTATTCTTACCGGTACTATTTTTCCTGAACTTATGAGGGCCTTAGCATCCAAAATTCCCTGCTGAACATAATCGTTTGGTTCCAGCACTGCGACGCTTCCTTCCCGAATCTCACCACCTACTGGGGCTGATACAATTTCTTCGCATCGCGCAGAAATCGCAAGGTCTTCTGCCAGCATTGAGCAAGCTGAAGAATCTTCTTGATAATGTAGGACGACCTCTTCATTATTGATTTTAATCACGCCGTTTTTCATATCGAGATCGAATCCGTATCTTCTCATTATATCCATCCCAAGGATACAGTCTTCTTCTATGTCAGCTACCAAGATACGGTGTCCAATTTTTGTTCCTCCAATCATGATGACGACGTCAACTTCTCCATGTGTGATAGCTGAGTCACCTGTAGCTGTTCGAAGTCGCCATTTTGTCCTCATGCACGATTTGTTCGGACGCAGTAAATCGGGTCTCACTATGGTCTTCGTTGCGCCTGTGTCCAACAAAATACTACATGGATTGTCGTTTATGTATCCATCCACAAATAAGCTATCAAATTGATGACGTAGCGAAGCGATTGAGGCAATATTTTGTGGGACAGGTTTAGGTTGGATCGATATTTGCCCCGGCACATCGACCCGATTTAGTTTTTCTGCTTGGAGTTATTTTTGGGCCACGTCTTCAAGGGTTTCTTGCATCGACTTTTTGGATGACCTAGTTCTCCACAGTTCCAGCACCGAAGTTGTCTTGAATTCTTGAGATCTTTCACTTCTTCGATCAACCGCTGAACCTGGGCCTCTAAGCTTTCCGTGGCATCGGAGTCACAATTTACCTCTCGCACTCAGGCACTGCTTCTGGATGCCTGCTTTGCCGCTTCGTATTCCAGTGCATGAGCCAATGCTTCCACCAGCTTCTTCGGCCACGCCAAACGCAGGGCTTGTTGCGTTTCATGGTCTCTGATGCCATCCACAAATATTCTCACAGCCCAGCTTTCCAAGAAATCATCCGGGCCAGTTGGATATGCAAGTCGAACTAGGCGTGCCACATCAGCTTCGAACTCCTGTAGACTCTCGCTGGAACGTTGGTATTGGTTCTTGAGCTGCGTGTGATACACTTCCTCCAAGTGTGCATGGCCGTATCGCAGCTCCAGTCGCTTGACCAATTTTTCATAATTGTTGTCTTCTTCCGGTGGAAACGCCTGTGAAATGTTTACCGCATCTCCTCGGAGAGCAACTGTAAGCGCTGAAACTTTCTCAATATTATTACAGCCATTAGCCTTAGCAGCGGCTTCAAATTGTCTATGGTAATTAATCCAAGATGTTTGACCATCAAAGGTTAGAGGTTTGACACGCATTTTTGTAGTTAAGTCAAGATTCGGTGCGGATAATTCAATTATCTCAGCTTTTGAAGCTTTTTCCGGAGATGAAACACCAAATTTAAATTTTTTTTCAAAAACCTTCATTTCTTCATCTAATTTCGCATCCAGTTCTTCCTTTGAAATTTTACAATTATCTTCAAATACTTCTTCCCATACCTTTGAATTTCCTCTAAATTTTTCCAGTTGCTGTTCAACTTTCTTTGTATTTTCCTCCATCTTTCCATGCAGTTCTTCTCTCAAGTTTCTAGAGTTTTCTTCTAATTTTCCTAATTTTTCATTTACAATTTTGGAGCTCTCTAGAAATTTTTCTTCTAATTTTGCTTCTAATAATGTAGAATTTTCTTTTAATTTTGATTATAAATTTATAGAATTTTCTTTTAATTTTGATTCTAAATCTTCTTTTAAACTTGTAGAATTTACTTTTAATTTTGATTCTAAATTTATAGAATTTTCTTTTAATTTTGATCCTAAATCTTCCTTCAAACTTGTAGAATTTTCTTTTAATTTTGATTCTGAATCTTCTTTTAAACTTGTAGAATTTTCTGTCAATTTTGATTCTAAATTTGTACAATTTTCTTTCAAATTTATTGCCAAATCGGTTAAAGAAAGTTGAACCTCAAACAAATACGTATCAGGGTCCTCACCGTCTTCAGTCATAGCTTCTCGAAGTCGTTCCATTAAAATTTGTTTGCGGCCACTGGTTTCCAAATCCCGCTCTTCCAATTGATATTTCAACTCTGCGACCTTCAAATCTTTCAATAACTTCGTAGATGCCATTTTCCAATTTTACAACAATAAACAATATACTAAATTATTTATTACAACCCCACACTCGACACCACTGTAATGTTTATTGCTTGAAGAATCAGTTTGTAGTTAAATAAGAGTCACTATTTAATAATCTGAATGAAATAAAAGCTTTATTCTCCTTATGTCACTAATAACACTATATTTATGTATTTGTCACTTGATTCTAATTTAATCAAGGTCACAGATATTTATATTGCACTATTTATATACACTGTTTACTTTACTGTCACTGTTCGATATTTTTTTCACACTACTACTCTTATTACTGTACTCTACTACACGTCTTTCGCTTGGCCTTATATGGAGAAATATTGTTTTCTCGAATTCTCCATTTCTCGACTCTTTCCATTTCTAGAAATCACTAGAGGCTTCTATTGGGAGGGGTGATGTGCTGCGACGCGGTGCGGCGTAAGCGACGACAAGAAGCCCCTCCCCATACTACGTCGTTTTTACGAGCTCCCCCCTCACTCTCGCACGTCACAATAAATATCCGATAGATGAACAGTTAGTACTGGATGGACATGTAAGAAGATTGCAAAAAAAAAAATCAGCTACATATCACGTATTCCGATAGAATTATTTGTTCACGATGTTCATAGTAATCCCACTAGACAAGTTGAACAATTTTATTTTCCAAGAACTCATAAAAAGTTGACATCAGATTCAGTTTTCAATAAGGGCTTGAACCTATACATGGTGTAAGCAGAACTAGGCAACACGATTTCTCTCTGAAGTTATTGGATATACAGAAAAATCTTTCAAATAAATTTGCTACTGTTTCCAGTAAGCTACTCAAATAAATGTGAATGGAGAAAAAAAACAAAAATTTCCGGAGATATACCTATTTTTGACTTTTTTTCAATGGTAGGCCTGTATATTTTTATGCTGTTTGATAGGACATAATTTTTGCTTCAAAAAAGTCTAATAAGTTATACCTTCTAAGCTTTCTTAAGTCGAGATATTGAAGGAAATATTAAAATCGTTTCACTCAAAATTAAAGCTGGCCGGGAAAAACAAAATTTGAGATTTGTATCAGTTCATTCTATTGTCATACCTTTGTTGAAAAGAATGATTAAATTGATGTTAGATTTATTTTTTGTTTTGAAAATGGATATATACTCGATGATCGAGAAGATATATATGTTGAAATGTTTTCATGTATCAAACAATAATTCAAGACAAGCCCTGCGATTATACAAGCACCAATAACCCTGACAAATCAAATTTACTTCTTCAAATTAGAAAGAAAGTTACATAGAACTGGTTCTCTAACTATAGCAAATCGCGAAGTTCATCAGATAAATGAAAATTTGGAAACTGCATTAGCATATTTCAATTTGCATCGGAGAGATTTAACTAGAGAAGCTGTACATGAAATCCATAATCTTCATCCTGGTGATTTTGTAAGAAGACTTTACTTTTGTAATTATTTGATTCAGAAATGTCGCACAAATTCACATTTTCTAAATTAAATTGTGGACAGATAATAACGGTATATTTATTAGGCATAATACGCATTATTGGCAAACTACCAACTTAAATCCACAAGAAACATGTAGAACTAATTTTAAAGTATGTTCTTCAACTCATGTGCGGTGCGGAATTTCTAACAATATTATTCTGGGTCCATATTTTCATGAAGGCACTCTAACTTCGCAAAGATACCTGCTTTTTGTTTTTAACAGAACAAACTAAGAAATTTTCTGGATCATATACCACTAGCAAATCGCCGTGGAATGATATTCCAACAAGATGGTGCACTTGCGCACAATTTCATAGACGTAAGAAATTATTTAAATCAAGAGTTTTCAAATACCCGGATTGAAACAAGAAAACTTCTAATGTGGCCTACAAGGTCCTCCGACTTATTGCCCTCAGATTTCTATCTGTGGGGTGCCATCGAGAACAAATTTTATGTCACGCTCGTGGCTACACTTGAACAATTAAAATAAATAGTGAGACAAGCTGTGAAAGAGTTAAATAACAAAAAAAATAATACTGTGTTTAAACATTTGTTAAAAAGGGTCAATTTTTTGTATACGACAAAACGGTGAAAACCTTGAACAATTCTCATAGTGTAACTCTTACCAGTATTATAATAATTTATGTACATTTGTATATCTGAGGGCACCCTCAAAATTGAAGTTTTACTGGTACAATCATCTGTAACAAATGTTTAGAACTCAATAATTTTGTTTTCATAGCCATGATTTCGAGTGAAACTATTTTAATATTTCCTTCAATATCTCGACTTCTGTGAAGTTTAGGAGGTGTAACTTGACGGACTTTTTTGTAGCAAAAATTATATCCTACCAAACAGCATGAAAATATACAAAGTGTAGAATCAAAAAAAGTCAAAAATAGATATATCTCCGAAAATTTAGTTTTTTTTTCTCTGATTTACAATTATTTAAGTAGCTTACTAGAAATACAAGTAACTTTATTCGAAAGATTTTCTGTATATCTAATTGCTGCCGAGTAAAATCGCGTAGCCTAGCTCCGTTTACACCCGTATAATACTATACCAGAGGGTATCAAACGTATTCAATCTGTTTCAGTTTTTAAACGTGAATTGAAACAATTACCTATATGAATTGTGATGTATGCACTAATGATAATTTATTAAGGATTTTATTTGTATCTGATTTTGTATTAGCATGAGCTATTTGAATGAATTATTATATTAATATATTATATAAATCTGTAGATGCGATAGAATATGTTGCCGTCTGTTTCGTGAAGAAAAAAAAAATCAGATGTGGACACTACATGCCTGACTTGTACTTCTTTTGGCTAAATAATTGATAGTTGACACTGACATTGACATTGGGAAAAATCTATTGCGACCAAAATTTGAGATGATCATTTAGATGCTGCAATTCATTTAAACGTTGTAGCAGTTTCAAATACTAGATTTTATTATTTTACGGCCAATAGTTTCAAATTCATGCAAAAAAACTCAGGAAGATTGTCAATTAATGCTCACTCCTGGTTCGGTAATCTGCTAAGAAAATATGAAGTAATCATTTAAATGCTACAATTGCTTTAAATACCAAATTTCAAAGGTCTACATCATTCTGGATGTATGCGATAATTTCGGAAAACTGTTCGGAAAACTGCATTTTCGGTTCAATCGACTGCAATCATAATGCGAGGTGTACAACTAGATGCTATAGAAGTGCTAAATACGAAATTTCAATATTTTAAGCCTGATTTGAGTTTTTGCGGAAAGTCTGAAAAGATTGTTATGCACATAAAGTGCATTTCCGGCTCAGCCAATTGATAACAAAAATAGAAGATGACGATTGCAACTATAATGATTATAATGCGAGGTGCACAACTAGACCTCAGACAAGGCACAAAAACAAAACTTTGTTATTATACGTTCGAGGCGTCTTGAGATTTGCTAATTACGTACATAATGTGCGTAACGACAGAAAATAGTCAAAATGGATTCAGGGACGTTCAAAACAGATATTTCCATCAAAATCTGGGAATGTGAATCCGTTTCACAATACTTACTTGTACAAGTAGTGAATGAAATTTCTCATTCTCATGCAATTTCTCTATTGCTCTTTATCTTTTGCCACACTTGTATAAAATATTTTTATCTATCATAATCATGTATAAGTAGAGATTCCTGTTTACTCTATATATGCAGAGACCCATACTCCCAGAAATCATTCTCTTCCTTTTTTCGCATTCGTAAACAAGATATTGAGTGCAATTATATAAAATCGATTCAAGCAAACCTATTTATTGGCGCCATATTGTTCACATTGTGTTAGGTGAAGTAATCTGCAATTATTTAAAAATAACAAATGGATTTTGCAGTTTCCTTGAGAATACATCAAGTATTTGAACTCTAGGAAAAGAACATATATAAGTTAAAATTGAAAAGAGTATAGCTTGAGAAACTGAAAACACGTTTTTATTCATGAATAGCAGATAATGCACTATATGGGGACAAATAAGGCCGTGCCGCCAACTTCTGCGTTTTAAAAATGCATTGAATATAGCATCACAATATTCCTCTGTTTCAACCTGAAGGGCTACTGCTGGCTTGCGCATGCTCGAGGTCCTAGAATTCTATTTGCTAAGAGCGATATAGTATCGACGTCGAGGCTTCCCATTAACTGCATGTTAACCTCATAATATGAGCTTATACAGCACTAATTGTTAATACTGGAGTGAAGATATGTTATTTTGGACATATTGGCAAAACATTGAGAAGATAAGCGTATCAGCAATATATGTCCAATATGCGAACGGTATGAATGCACTGGCAGCGAGAAAATTCAATTAAATTTGCTCAGTTCGGAATTATTAATTTACAGCCTGAATATTTCACATTGTAAATTTCATGTGTATTCATCTAACTATAATGTTAAGCAAGCTCAAAAAGAGGTAAAGTGATTATTTAATTTATAAGTTGTCTCTTATATTACATATTCTGATATATCATTTCCAGTTTTCGAATGTTTGTCAACTGCTTCTTATTTCATTGATATTCTCAGACCAAACAAAAGCAAAATGATGTCATCTCCATGACATTAAAGTGTCACAGATCACGCTAGAATACGTTCGGCGCACAAAATGCGTGAAATCATCGTGGACATGAGCATGAATTCACCCTTGTGATTATGAGATAAAGTGGATTTGCTATCTGCTCCGCATTATATAAAAGACTTCATTGAAGCATCAGAGCTTAACGCCAGATCAATTTGTTGAGCTGATTCATGAATCGATAATGGAGCTCCCACAATACGAATTATTCCTTCATGGTGCATTTCTGATATATCTGGGAGTCTGACCAAACACTAATGGGATCTACACATAATCTGCATGCCAAAGCTCTGTAGGCGACAAATTCAAGTTATATATATATATATATATATATATATATATATATATATATATATATATATATATATATATATATATATATATATATATATATATATATATATATATATATATATATATATATATATATATATCGATTTTATTCGAAGACAAGAATGTCATCCATATTCAGAAAGAGTAGTTATATGTAAGGGTATCTCATCCATACACAAGAGAAGTGGAAATAAAAAAATGCTCCGTAAATCGAAAATTGTCCTTATAGCGGAGAATAGAAATATTCCCACAATGAACTCACAATTCGAACTTTACTAATTCTAAATTTGATATTTATATTTCACTAGCGCTAGCTGACCCGGCGTACTTCGTGACGCCACAGAATTGATAAATTCAGATTGCAAGGTACTTGCGCCTTCCTTTTTATATCAGGACCTTATAACCCGGAAATGATAAGGACATGTCAAACTGTGAAAAGATCTTCTTTTGAAGGTAGTCAATCGTAATAGGAAATTTTTGTATTTGGCCGAGAAATTTCACTGAATTTCATTTGAGTTTATATTACTTTATTTCTTGTTGATTTATTGCAGATTATACATTAGATATAAAACTCTCACATGACATGCTTATTCAAGTGATTATATTAGAGTAATTATTATATTGGACATAACTTGTCTATTTGAATATGAACTTAACCAAAATGTAACAATGAAATGAATATGCATGTGCTGGAAATAATACAAGTTTACCAAACTCGCTTCGTTCATATGGCGGTTTACTTTTGAGCGACATCACTTCGTTCGCACGGCTGCTTGCCTTTAACTGAGTTTGCAACGCTAGCATATTGTCTTTACGTAAACCGAGCACGCTTCGCTCGCAAGCCATCTTACCGTTGATCAATCTCGTTTTACGACGTTCTACAGTTGATCAAGCTCACTTCGCTCGCACGGTTGCTTATAGTCAACCGAGCTTATTTCACTCGCACGGCAGCTTGCCGTTAACTGAGCTATTTTCGCTCGCATAGCAGCTTGGCATTGACCGAGCTCGCTTCGCTCACACGACAGCTCACGATTATCCGAGCTTATTTTGTTTGCACAGCCGTCTACTGTTGACCAAGCTTGATTTGCTTGTACAGTAGTTTATCGTTGATCGAGCTTGCTTCGCTGACATCGCAGCTTACCGTTAACCGAGTTCGCATCTCTAGTAAGGCGTTTTAACGTTGACGGAGCTCACTTCGCTTGCATACCGACTTATTTTTGACCAAGCAATAGGACTTGAAATTTCCAAAAAAAATTCAGGCCCTATAGGCTACTTTTGTTTGTTCCACTCTTGGGCAAATCTTATAAGCTGAATACGATGAATAAGTTCTCTTGATATCATCAAAAAATCTGTTCCATACAAAATGTATGCGAATGATATTTCTCCTCCCGATTTCTTGATACTTATTCTGCTATTCTGGACGGAGATAAATCCAGAAAATCAAAGATCATGAAAATCGGTCTGGCCGTTCTTGATCTATGAATGGTGTAAGTAACCCGACTTTGTTTTATATAATACTGATATCAATCTTATCTTTGATATAAACTTTGGTAAAGTAATAACAATAGTTTACTATTTATGTATTGACTTATTATTAATATACATTCTTCCCACCAAAGCAGAAAAATTCATAAAAAAAAACTCATTTATAATAGTTTATTATGCTACAAGGACCGAACGACTGTCATTTTTGTCCAGGATAAATTTGGCTGCGTTCGGTGAAGACGAGGGCAAAGCTCATGGCGTAGCTCCGTGCAGCCAAATTTGTCCGTGATAATAATGACAGTCGTTCAGTGTCCGTGTTGCATACGAAACTTTTTGTGACAAGTGCACCGAGGTACCCCCTTTACTAAATTTTTAAAATGAGTTTGGATGTATTTTTTGTATAAAAGTCTCCATGGTGTTATGTCAGTAGATAAGGTAAAAAAATTTCAATGTTGAAAAAACATACGTTTATATTTTAAATTTGCTTTCTGGCCACAAAGCAAATTCAAAATATAAACGTATGTTTTTTTAACATTGAAATTTTTCACCTTAAATTTGGATGTATTGAAACTATCTTATCGATTTGACAAACAGATTTTTGCAAATGCTACCACATTACTGCAAACTAATACAATGAAACATAACTCACATGATTTATTTCATTGATTGATATTTTTCACATTCTCTGTGCTATCCCGTTCACAATAAATGCACATACTATAACGAACACATTCTATTATACAAATTTCTTTCAGATATCAATTTGACATAATATCAATGAAATAAAAAAATACAACGGCATCCTGATCCATGATCTAGAATTCCATTTTTACCCAGAGGGAAAAAATATCCATTAATTCCCAGTCAACAGAGAATCAATGAAAATTGTTACCATGGTTTGGAATTGAGAACTTTCGGAGCAGAAGTCAGCTAAGTAATAGGGTAATTTCGGTGTACGTGTTACAAAAATAGATTTTTGTGTCATGAACCGTCTCGCACGTCCCCAGAACACTCTATCAAAGTTTCGCCACAATCTGAACGATGGTTTTGGAATGCATAAGGTACAAACATACAAACATTGATTTTTATTCATATAGAAGATTGGATGACTGCAAGTATAGTATTACTTAGGCCTGGTCTATCCAACTACGAATGAGTTTATTTGGTGAATAATATCCACAGCAACAACTGTTCCGATAATTATTCATCATCACTGGCGCAACAGGCCTTGTTGGGCCTAGACCTTCCTAATCGGTATCACCGAGCTGCGGTATGACACCGCCGTACTGCCAATCAGAATTTCGTGCTATTGCTACATCTTTAAGGTACATATATAAGCAACCTGTAGCACCCGAGTGTGTTGATGCAAGTAACTGCATTTGTTCATTTTCACGACAAATCCCACATTGAATTGGACTCGAACCTGCGACCTTTTGGTCAAGTGACTTCACAGCATGTATAGGTAAACAGACTCGCTTGGTCATCCGCACTCACTCCGATAATGATTACCATAGTAATTATCCAGGAAATAAAGTTATTCAGAGATAAAAAGACCGGGCCTTAGACCAGTCAAAATATTCTTCTACCGCACATCCTTCGATCATTGATGAATATTTCAAATTTTGACAGTTTCCTCAAGCTTGATACTTCTCTGTTGACAGGTACTGCGTGCATCCTAGAGCTATTATTATATTCTGATCACAATATAAATTTTGGTTTTTCAATAAGATTAAATTTCAGGTTTTCTCGATATTTTAATATCATCAGCCAAGAAGCATGAGATAAAATATCTCAAAGTATTGACCCAGATGTCAAACAAGCGATATGTTTGCATTCCGGAATGATGCCAAAGAGTATGATTCGCGAGTGTGTTTAATGCTATTCCAAACATGCAGTGAAAATCTTTCTCTAAAAAGTGAGTATTGGATAATTTTATGAATGATTTTCCTCTTCACCTCTTGATGTAGAGTGATACAATTTCAATGATTTATAATTTGAATTCATATTCTAGCTCAAAACAGTCTTCACAAATGATTTTTATAATATTCAAAGTAATTCACAGTAAAGTAGTTGGTTTGAAAAATGCATCTTTCTATCTTATAAGGATTCGTACTATACAAGAATCGATTTTCTGGATCATTTCGATCTTTTCAGATCATCCGCTATCTTGAGGCGCCCGCCATATTGGAAGTTAGATCTCATTTCATGAACTTCAGTTTCTATTTGTAACAGTTTCTATTTGTAACAGTTTCCAGTTTCTTGGCTCAATTTTTAATGAACTGCATTCCGAGCACTTACTTGGATACGTTTTCTAAATGATTTTCAGAAGAACTATCAAGCAATACCAGCAAGATTTCAAAAATATACCATTCATGCCTGGGACGGAGCGATAAATAAAGAACTTCCGGATAAACTGTTGCAGATTCCATTTTTTACTACTCATGTACCTTTTGCAAAATCTTAAATATTCAAAAAGATCAGATTAAAACTGTGAGCATGCCAATGAAATGTTCTATTTTTCTAGAAAAATATTAATTATTTCTTCACATTCCCGAGAATATTTCAGAGTTTCAAGCTTCTTGTTTATAATTGTAACGAGTTTTCTACAGAAAATCTGAAAGCGACCGTAAAAACATTGAGAGCGCCGTCGGATCTCCAGAAGTCACCAGAAACCGAACTCTAAGTCCACCAATTTCAAATTCCACCATCGAAATGTTAAAAACTATGAGAGCTACAATTCCAGTTGAATGTGAATTTTAATGGTTCATCTCGAAGGTGTTTTTGCTCCCATAAAGTTTATATTTGATCACCTAGTGAAAACTGGTTATCGACGATTTCTTCTTTCTCAAATAGTTTCTTAACTTACTAACAGTGAGTAATGTTACATATGAATATGCATACGTTTGTTATTTTATTCAGCTAGAAAACGGTGTACACAAATTTTTATTTTTTTTGTGGTTTATTTATTATATTTACAACTGGCTTTTAAAGCCAACAAGAAAATCTGATGAAATACAAAATGTCATTCGAGGAGTAATTTTGTCTTCTCCGTGGAATCATTATATTTATTGTTCGTAATTTAAATGCTCAGGTTCAGTGGTTTCTTCCTTTTTAGTCTTCGTATGTCGTTTTCGTTATTCAGTAGATTCAAGGCTAGCTCGTTCGGATGATTGTGGAGGCGGTTTTCGTATTTTGACGCATACTGTCGAATTTTTTCGTGCACATATTTTACTCCTAAGTCCTTGTGAATTATTTCGTTATTGACGTACCACGGGGCGTTGACGATCATTCTCAATGCTTTATTTTGGAAACGTTGTATTATGTCAGTATTGGACTTTTTAGCACATCCCCAAAGTTGTATTCCATATGTCCATATTGGAACTAGAGTTACTTTGTATAATAATAGCTTACTTTCCAGGGAGAGTTTAGAATTCTTTCCAAGTAACCAATACATTTTCCTCAGTTTCATGTCTAATTGTTTTCTTTTTTGTTGTAGATGTTTTCTCCAGGTACCCCGTTTGTCCAAGTACATGCCTAGATATTTGGTATCATTTTTTTGGGACAGTGTTTTATTGTTTAATTTGACTTCTGGGCATTGAACGTGTCTTGTGGTGAAAACAACGTTAACTGACTTGTTCTCGTTCACTTTAATTCGCCATTTTTGTGACCATTTTTCAGTTTGTTCTAGTGATGTTTGCAGTATTTTAGTGGCTCCTGTGGGGTCGGTATGTGATACAAGCAGTGCCGTATCTTCAGCATAAGTTGCTATTAATGTATCATTCGCATTCGGTAAGTCAGCGGTATATATTTGGTATAACAGAGGGCCTATTACACTTCCCTGTGGTACCCCAGCTTGAATGGCGTATATTTTTGATTGCTTGTTGTCATGGTTGACGTAGAAGTACCTTTCATGAAGATATGATTTAATTAATAAATAATATTGGTTTGGTAAGAATCGTTTTATTTTATACAAGAGTCCGGTATGCCAGACCCTGTCGAAGGCCTGACTTATGTCTATAAATGCACTGTTACAGACTTTTCGTTCCTCGAAGCTTTCTTCGATTTTGTTCACGACTCGGTTTATTTGTTCTATGGTTGAGTGTTCTTCTCTAAAACCAAACTGATGTGATGGAATGATATCGCTGTCTTCTATTGTTGGTTTTAAGCGTTTTAAAAGAAGTTTTTCTAGCAGTTTAGATAAACTTGGAAGTAGTGATATTGGTCGGTACGAGCTTGGTTCATGCATGGGCTTTCCTGGTTTGTGTACTAATATGATGTGTGCTATTTTCCATTGTATGGGAAAATATTGTATTCTGATAATAGCATTATATATTTGAGTTATTAGTACCACTGCTTTCTTGGGAATTTCTTTTAAAATTTTAGCTCCAATTAAGTCGTATCCTGGTGCTTTCTTTTCATTCATAAATGAGATTTCTTTTTTGACTTCGATTGGGGTGAAGTACTGTATGGGATCTGAGAGTTGTAGTGGGGTATCTAGGAATTGTACTATTTCGTCTTCTTCTTCTTTTGTGGCTGTAGAATGGTTAGGTTGGAAAACTGTTGATAAGTGTTTTGCAAAGGTTTCCGCCTTTTCTTGGCCGTCTCTTGCCCAAGTACCATCTTCTTTGCGTATTGGTGGAATATGTTGTTGGGGTCGCTTCAGTTTTTTTGTAGCTTTCCACAGTGAGTAGTCATCTTGAGGTTTGGCTGACAAGTTTTGAGTATATTCTTGAATGGATTCGTTCTTGATTTCATATAAAAGTTTTTTGACTTCTTTCGATATTTTGTTCAATTGGGTTTTGTCATCAGGGTGTCGCGATAATTGCCACTTCTTCCTTATTGCTCTTTTTTCTGCAATTTTGTCCTTCATGTATTTGGGGTAGTTAACATTATTTGGTATTTTTGCAGTAATATTTGGTGTTGAATTCCATGCGGCGCTCTGGATTATTTTGGTGAGATCTTCAACTGTTTCTTCTATGTCATTATCGAATTGTAATATTGTCCGTATATTTATATGTTCGTTTATATAAGTGCGGAATTTGTTCCAGTCAGTTTTTGAATTGTATAGTGACGGGTTTTTGTCTTTGATTATAATTGTGCTGCTTATTGTTAATATTACAGGTGTGTGATCCGATGTTAGATCATTGTTTGAAGTAATATTCATATAATTTGTAGATGTTTTGTTAGTGATGAAGAAATCTAATAGATCAGGGATTTTGGTGGGATCAGTGGGCCAGTACGTTGGCTCCCCTGTACTTAAGTGCCCATATTGTTTATTTATTATTGCTTTCCACAATTCCCTCCCTTTGGGGTTGTAGGTTCTTGAGCCCCATTGTACGTGTTTGGCGTTAAAGTCTCCGCCGGCAATGAATCTGTTGCCTAAACACGTAAAGTATTCTTCAAATTGTTCTTTTTTGATGGTATGTTTCGGTGGGCAGTAAACTGCAGCTACAGTTAGTTCCCCGTGCATGTCTTTGATTTTTATATTAGTAGCTTGAAGGAAAGGTTTTTCAAACTTTTCTATCTCATAGTGAATTACTTTGTCCCTGATTATTACGGCTGTACCTCCGTGAGCGGTTCCATCGGGATGTTCGGTGTGGTATGTACTGTAGTAGGGGATTTTAAAGTAGCTTTTGTTTGTGAAATGTGTTTCACTTATCAATAGAATGTCAATCTTTTGATCCGTTAAGAAATACTCAATTTCTTGGCGATGGTTTGCTAAACCATTAGCATTCCACAATGCTATCCTTAGACTTTTATCCATTAAGGTTTTTAACAAATGTAGTTAATAGATTCAAAATCATTGTATTTTGATTCATTAACTGTGAGAACATATTTTCAAATTTTTGTAAAAATTGGGTTAACGTAATATCTTGGTTATTTTGTTGCGAGTAATTTGAATTCTTAGTTATGTCTGCATAACTTCTGTTTTGGTCTATTGTTTGAGTGTTTCTTTGTACTCCACTTATGGCTAGATTGTCTGTATTTGATTGTCTAGTGTCTTTTTGTATTAAGTTTTTATTTATTGGTTTGTTTCTCGTATTTTTCAATTCTCGGTATATAGCACACCCCTTATAGTTTGCTGGGTGCTCCCCTTGGCAATGTATACATTTGGGTGGAGTGTTTTTCTGTTTTGGGCATTGTATTGTTGGATGTAATCCTGCGCATTTAACGCAGCCGTATGTTCTAGTGCAATAGGTTTTGGTGTGCCCATAATCTTGGCATCGTGTGCATTGCGCTATATCTTTCCTTTTTCTCGGCGGTACTATTCTGATTTTAGTACCTAGTATATGGGTTACGTCATATATGCTTTTATTGTTTCCGTCTGGCTCCAGATCTATAAAGAACAATGGTAAAGGTAATTTTGTGTGCCAGCTACGTATGTTGGTGATATTCCTTATGTTGAATCCGAGATTTTCAAATGCAGTTTTTATTTCATCGGATGGTATCGAGTGGTGTATATTTTTAACGACCACCCTGTAAGCTCTTTCCTGCCTCGGTTGGTAAGTATGCATAGCAATGTTATTTATTTTGAGTAGGTGAACTAATTTTCTGTATGCCTCTATGCTGTTAGTGTTCACTTTAATCGTATTATCAGCAAAGGCTTTGCAGAAAAATTCTGATTTTTGCAGTGTTGTCGTGATGGTTTCTATCATCTCATTATAGTTATTTACTCCCTGTATATATATTGGCGGAGGTTTTATGTTTGATTCTTGTTTTTGGCTTGTTTCTGGTTGAGCTTCTTGTACATCTACAGAGTCGTTGATCAAACAGTTGAATCTGTTTTGAGTCGTAAATATGGTATTCACACGTTTTGGGTTTGGTTGTGTCTTCAAGACTCTATCGTTTTCTCTAGGTCTTTTACTTCTTGGTATTGTTTGCCAACTTACTGTTGGACTAGTATTTCCACTGATTTGTGATTGGCTTAGTGGGATTGCGTATGTGTTTTGGCAGTTATCTGGAGTTGTTATCATAGGGGTTGATATCACTGAGCTTATTACTGGAGTTGTTATGGTTACTATTGGAGTCAGATATGTATTCGTTGCACATGTAGTTGTTATAATGTTGGTAACTGGTGATGCTGGAAAGAGTGATCCAGCACTAGTTTCCGACATTGCGATAGTTGATATTTTCACTCACTTAATTATGAATTTTGTATAACACTATTATCACGTCAGTTTCGTTTTAATAGAGTTGGCAACACTGATTTGCGGCTGCCGCCGCAGTAAAACTTGCGCGAGCCGGGCTGCGCGACGTGAACACTCCACGTGTTACTAGGTTAACTTAGTGTACGAAAACACACTTTCACTTGAAAATTATGTAACACTAATTGTTTTCACTGTTTGCTGATTATAGTATTTAGTTTTTAAGTAATATGTTTCTGTTATAAACACGGATAAAACTGAATTTTTATCACACAATTCACTTACACTCTTATTCACAGTGTTACCACTTGAACAATGTGTACACAAATGGGCGTCATTTTTGATTCCATCATCTAGGAATGTGATTTGTTTGTCTCTTCAATATATTGATTCTGTTTTACTCCTACATATTCATAAATGTCTTTTTGAGTGATAAACAATTTTTTACAAGTAATTCGCAATCAGTATTCCAGTAAATCATTTCAATACTAATAAATTGATTCTAATTATGAATCCATCATGCAAACATACGAATTGGAAATACTTTGGAATTGAAGATATATTCTTTTCTTTTGAGAATTAAGATACTTTTTTCACGACTGGGATGTCCATATAATTGGAATTAGAGTCAGTGAAACCTGTGTTATCGGTTACCGTAAAAAAGTCCATACCCACTTAGATATTCGTGCAGAATATTACGTATCCCCATCGATATTTATAGTCCCAATAATTTCAATTGATTCCTAAATATATGAAAGTTCCATTACCTGGATCATAAGTACGCCTACATTTAATTATTATGAATTTTTGTGAGAACCAGTAACCCCATCGCACTACTTACACAAAATAGTATATTTTATAACAAGTATTGGGATAGCCCTTATTCCAAACAAGCGAAAAATTCATAATTCGAGCCAAAAGCGAGAAACACTGTTCATGGAAATGATGATTGAATGGTTCTTAACGGCATATAGAATAGCGTTGTTCATTAAATAATTTCCAAACCAAGTATGCGTCGACTTCGCCATATTGTTTCGCACAAATAACGTGAAAATAACATTTGCAATGTGTTTCATGTGTTAAATGCAAGTAGTTTATTGATATATACAATCATTACCCATCCAAAAAAGTATTATAGAAATTGTAAAAGGTTGTGGCTAAGATTTGAATATATGTTGTCAATTATAAGGGATCAGAGAGCCTGGAAAGAAACTACAAAACGGTGATGTTTTAGAAGTCGTGAAAGTTACAATCAAAGTGCACATAAAAAGTAGTCTGCGTACAGAATGTGATTCCTGGGTAAAATCGTGTCGACGTGAATATGGAAGAAATTATATATTTTGTGTTATACAAAAATTGTATATACTCCCCTTCGTGAATACACAATCACTTGACATTCTACATGAATACCATCACGGAACTGTCATTGAATTGAATTTGTACAAATTGATGACAAAATAATTGATAAGTTGACTTTAGGGATAGGCATATACAGGAATGTCAAATACAGAACATAATACTAACCTGTTCACTAATTCTTCCTTGATATTGTTGCCAATTTAGGCTTGAGACACTTCAGCCACTGTTTCAATTGTAGGCAGGAATGTTTTTAACTTCGTTATACAATACTATTGGCTCATTAGGCACCTCTTTATTCAGTTTGGTATTGAAAAACATTACTGGTCTTATCAATGCTGCTTATCAACACGAAAATATACGAAAAATTTGAACTCGCGGCAATAGGCTTTCTCGAGTGTTCTTCAATTCTTACATATGTTATTCAGAAACTAGAAATAGGAGTTTCGTAACTTTAATCTGTAACCCAAAAAGTGCTTAACAGAGCCTATAATAGTTCATAAAGTCTGGATGACTTATATTCATATTAACAATTGACAGCTAAATTTCATATGCAATAGCTAATTTTCAAGAATTTCCAAATCAAACGAGCACATGCAACATCGCGTGAGCGCTTGCGCATAAATTTCATAAACAGACTATTAAGCCAAAATCAGACAAGACTATCTCTATCCTCACATAGAAATTACGTCAGTTACCAATACTGAGAAACATGAAAATGGTTGAAAAATAATGAATAACGAAATATAGTTTGTTGTTGAAAGTACCTAAGCATTCCTAGAACAGAAAACTGAAGACAAAACACAAAATTACAGTCTCCTATCCACTTCAAATATCTTTCCTCGCAACTCTGGCTCAAACTAATTAGATGGATACAAAACAATGTGGATGTAGACTATCTGAGAGTATTCAGCAATACCGTTATCATCAGGTATATAATTTATTCAGATACGTTCGACTGAAAAACTCTGTTTCCAAGTGCAGAAATATTGTTTCTCAATTATTCAGGTTAGGCACTTGAAGTAATTCATATTGGCGGGCATTTTATTCTCATTTATCACTTGAAATAGAACTCTCTAATTCATTCTTAATACTATGATTATAATATAGTAAAAGTTGCATGGGAATATTTACTTTACTTCTTATAGGTGTAGATCTAGGTTTCTATGTCCTATAAGGATCCTTGAATGCATTCAACCGTCGCATTTGTAATTCAATAAGTTTTTTTCCAACCTAGAAAATATGAATGTTTACCAACAATACACATTTTATAATATAGACAACTAAAATAGAATTTAGACCAATCCTATCGAAGTAGCCAAAAATTTTTGAATGTCGCTCGAATATTGCATTTGATATATTTATGCTGAAAATCACAAAAAAATTATAACATAATAAGTAGGTACTTATCATTTCAAATTTATTCATGACTGGCATATTCTAAATAAAGATTGTCAAACACTAAACAATTGATTAAGGCATTGTAAATGTTTCCGTAGCAATGATAATGGCACGTGGTATCAAAAGATTCCATAATATGGCAAAGGCTTCAAGACGAAAAGCGATTATGTCAATATCGTCTCGAAGTTATCCCAGTGTAGGTATATATTTAGAAATTCTGTAACAAAGCGTTGATTTACGTCGAGCATTGAAGTGAACTTAACTTTTAATTTGTCATTTTCATATTTTGAACCTGAACGCCGATAGTCGACGTGAGTCACGCTAGCCATTTAACAGCGTTAGTGTAACGTTTTCAGGTTATGAAGATAAGATAACTAGTAGAAATATCTAGGCCATCTCAGAATACCATCTTCACGTTGGGGTGTTGAAACTATTGACGTTAAGGCTTAGTTGAACAATGTAAGCTTATACACAGTTGAGTTTATTTCCTGTGGTATTCAGTAATTGTAACCATAGCAAATAAGCTGGGTTTAATTGAACTGTAAATAAGCTTTGATTGTACAACCTGGTCTAAGTAACGCTGGCGTGACTTAACGCTCGGTTCTAGAATCCCTATCTTCTAATGCAGGGGCCACACTTACGTCTAATGTCATTTATAACGACATTATGTGATAATTGATATATTGTCATTGACAATGTGTTTATTATTAAACAGCGCCTTAATTAATGGCATTAGGCGTAGATGTGGCCCCAGCATAAGCGACAAAAGTCAAACATCTGACAACATATCAAGGCAAGTTGATGCTTTCTGTAAGTATCAATGTTGCCCGAAGGCAGAAAATTTCAAGCAAAGGTGTGAGATCTAGGACGAGGAGAGATTATATCGATATGTTTTCGTTATCCTTAGCTAAATGTGCCCCAAGATTCAAAGTGCAAGCGACCCATGATGTTGGAGCTGATAATGGCGGATACAATTAATTGATCTCTCTCGGTAGTATAATCCCTAGTTGTACCGTGAATATCCACCTGAGCATCATAAATCATAGGAAAGATCTCATTAAGACATCAAACAGATCAACGACTCCAGCTACTGGATCCGATAGAAGGCAGATGGAAAACCTGAATTGGTACATCTTGATCGTTGGACTAATTTTTCCGGCAGTAATGTAGACAACACCAATCAATTGCGAAAAATGCACACTTAAGAGCCCGAACTGACGTTCAATAAATTCATAAATTCATAATGGGCTTGTTCGATTTGGAAACTCTTGAAAATTAGATATTGCACATCAAAGTTAGCTGTTAATTTATTGATATGAATGAGTCGTCCAATCTCAAAGCCGGCCAGGTCAAAAGTTCAATTTTTTTTTCCTGCATTTTTTTAATATTTTTTGTGAAGTTGTCTATCTGATGTATCCTCTACTGAGTTCCAAAATTGGCTAAATACTATGTAAATGGTATAGGGAAAAATGTGGTTATTCTCAATTCCGGCCAAGTTAAACCATCATTGGAACTCAAATTCGTCCAAATCAAATGCCAACTGAAAGAATTAAATGATCTTCAGTTACTTGCTAACTTGCTTATATATTTGCTTCAGTTTATCGGGCGAATTCAAATTTATTCAAATAAGACGTAAATCAGTTCATCATTGTTTTCTCTAATGTAAAATTTATCATGTTTTGATTAGTACATAGCTCAAAATATTGAGATGAAGATATTCATTTGAACGAGCGCCATTCATGACGTGAATGTCACTACAGCTATCCAGTTGTACCACAGAGTAGACCACACATTTTCTGTTAGTAATCAGTTGAGATGTTTATTTGAGTAGTGCCACTGCAAAAAACTCAACATACGTTTACCGTTCATTTCAGCATACACTTATGTCTAACAGCATTCTTACGATCTAGTGACAGTGACGTCATCGTGATTTCATATATTATTCTCGGCTTTATTAAAAATTTTTTGGGAAAAATAAAAATCACGGAATTTATGTTTCTAGATTCTGGATAACATATGTGAGAATTGAAAAACACTTTAACGAGCCCATACTCAACAACTCGGTTTGTTTAAAATTCTCGCCAACTACTATTTAGCTAACTGCATAGCTCTAAATCTACAAATATCTAAAGAATTCCCATAGTATTGAAGAAGAAATTGATCTATTTGGCGAGCTATGAGAATATCAACCCAGAAGAGAAGAGAAAAGTCGAATAGGCAGCAGCAGAACTTTTATTTGGTAACTAAGCATCTGTCACATGATGAAGTAACTTATCACGTCTCATGTCACGTTTTAGTTATTCTAGGAGAGAAAATATTTGCCATGAACACCATGAAATTACCTGTAAACTTGATTGGTAGGCTATCAGAAATATGTTAAAGCTTATATTAAGGTATACCGGAGTCCATATCCTTGGCGCTACAATTCTCAAGGACGCGTTGAATCAATGAAGACCGTAGATTGTTATTTCTACGTGACCGCGCACGGTCTTCAAGGATCCACTTACCGAGGAAAACATGTAGCAGATTTTTTCGCATTTCCTGACAAAAATGTTCTAAGATTCAGTATGACGAATTTGCCTACAGCAATTCTAAAAATCGTCATAAAAACAACGATAGCTTCTGAATGTTCTAGAGATAACTAGATGAAAATACGGTGTTGAATAAATATTATTGAACGTATGAATAAATTTTCAGTTTGATAGGGGTTTAGTGTTATTATTTCGTTATTCTCATAAAAAGACTTAATTTTAATTAATTTTTTTTATTTAGAGGCTGAACAATAAAAATTAGACGTTACGACCTCTAAGCGTCTTATTAATTTATAATTTTTAGTTGAATATCTTCTATGAAATGTCAAAACTTGTAGAGGCCAAAGTGAAAATACTTATCAGAAGAAGTGTCAAATTCGAACCATATTGCATATTATGTACTTCATATATTCAAAAAATGAATATTCATAGTCATATCTAATATACTGTTACATCAAATAGTTTTGAAAGCTTGTAGTGCACAGGAAATTTATTAAATTTGAATTCTCCTCTCTCCCTTCTCTGCGTTACAAGCTTTTGAGATTATTTGATGTAACAATATATCAGATACAACTATGGATATTAATTTTCCAAGTGATTATTATAACATCTTACCGTTATAAGTAGGTACTTTCATACAGGACTCCAAACGATTTGAAATTATCATTTTCATTTCAGTTCAACTAAAATATTGAATAAGAGCTTGTTTATAGAGCGTTTTTTATCAACTGATAAATTCAGTCTCAACTTTTTAATTTCTTCGTATTCGTCTCAGCGAACTTTTTTATTTGATACCCATACTATGGAAATGCATAAAAAATAATTGGACCGCAGTTTCTGGGAGTCTGTCATATTGTATTTAGAATGACATTACTTTCCAAACCATGCATTGTCATCCAGACTTCAGGTGTATGCAAAATTTTAAGTCAATTGTTTGTAGTGTTGCCACCAGACTCGAGACCAGTCTTGATCACGTCTTGTGTCGCTTCAAAAAGTCAAGACGGGACCATGGAATAGGTCTTGAAACCGAGACGAAATCAGAGTCAAGTTTCGGCGAGAGTTTTGCGAGATTCTCGACGAGACTTGTATCATAATTACATAAAATTCATTTTTAAGTCAAATCCAATTAACTTCTTCCGAAAGCGATCTTATAGAGCAAGTAGATATAGATACCTACAAACTGCAATAATAATAGTTGAATTAAGATGTTGACTAATGGCTGAGTTTCCGATTGAGACGATCATTTTTCTACCGCTCTTTCAGAATATTTGCTTCATACCCGGCCTATATAACAATATTTTGCCGTCAATTGATTTTTCATAGTAAGTCATTTGGTTCTATCGTAGTGCAGGTGCGAAATAGGATATTTGAAGGATTGTCATTTGTTGCTTCACATGTTATTTGAATAATGATTAGTTTTGTATCAATCTGAAGCACTCGGGAAGATAGACTTGGGAGAAATATAATAATAATTAAGTTATCAAGGGTATTAAGAGGACAATAATGCTTGAGGTCAGCAGTGTATTTTTCAAGAGCCTCTGACCCGAAACGTTCACATTAATTGTAGACAATATCGTCCGTTCAACTCCCACGGTGCCTTTAATGTATAATGTCTGACTAATATACTATTTCAATCCAAATTTTTAGCGATATTATGTCCTGTTATTGAGATTTCCATCAGAAAAATCACACTAGTTACTTGCTGTAACTAGGGAACGTGGTATCCTTGCTTGTTATTCCGGAAAATAATGCCCTTGGATATTATTTGTTACGTAATTACCCAGAAATTGGTATTATTATAACAAAAGTAATAAACTAGTCAGACATTGAATGAATAATCAGTGGAATTCACGTGACCAACTTCAAAATTACACTTGCGATGATCAAATGTCAAAACTGTATGTTGTCAAAAGACGCCGCCCCCGTTTGACTTTTTCATTATGAATAATGGAGAAAAATAGTTGGCCAAGGTGAAGAATAGCACTCCGTTGTGGAGCGCACAAGATACACGTATTATTGTGTAGGCAATGTGAGCAGTAGTCTTCGAACAAATCATATAAAAGGTTACTACAGGCGTGGTACGACGTTAATCAGCAAGGTATCTACAGGTGTGTTACCATCGTAGTAATTATGGCAGTAGTGAATTTGAAATATTTCTATGATAAGGCGACTGATAAAAATATTATTTACTAGGCAATGACTAGAGTACCAACTACTGACAAGTATGTATACAAGTATAGACATGACATGAGACTCACAAAAGGAAACTAGTGATTGACGAATATCTATGGCGATGTCAGAAAAACAGTGAGAATGGAAGTAAACATGATGTTTCGAGAAATGTTAGAAGTGGAAGCTGGTTTCAGGAGAGTAAGATGAGTATGAGGACGATTTTATGTTTCACTTACATGTGATGTATGAAAGCTAGTTATAAATCTATAATGCGAGAGTTGGATGTATCTAATCGTACATCGGCTGATTGGAGTGCTATTTGTAGAGAGTTATATACAAAAAAAAAACACCCTAAGAACATGTAAATGACAGCTTGAAAACGAAGAGAATTTCTGAAGAGATGCGGTGGCTTTTGGCCTGGTCAAAGCGGGCCAACCAAGCCCGCCGGTTTTTTTTAATGGAGTATCACTGGTAATATTCGGTCCAAAATAAGGAGTCTCAGAGTGCTAAGCCACGTAAAATTTTCGAAAACAAGTGGCTATTTCCAACTTGGAGTACTGCTGGTGATATTCGTCCCAACGTGAGGAGTTTTTTTAGTGCTGGACTACGTCTGAGTGTTTGGCAACGTATCTAGCTAAATCCGACCGAGTCGCCTCCATCTCGTTACTTTCACCACAATTCTTCATTTTTCATTATTATTCTGTTTTGGTGCTCCTGACAAAATGTCTTTTCACTATAGGAATGCAACTAACGCCATCTCATAAAAATTTTGTCGAATGCAACTGGGTGCTATTTTTCACTCCTACCAAATTATTCACATAAAAATCTATTATTTCAAATCTATTATTCAATGGCGTATGTAGATATTTTTCAAATAGATCTTTTTGGTTTTAATTTTGTATATTCATTTTTATCTTAACGTTTCGACTTTCTATCCGAAAGTCTTTTTCAGAAAAAATGTTTGAAAATTGTATCATTTTTTCTGAGGAAGACTTTTGGATAGAAAGTCAAAACGTCGAAATAAAAATGAATATACAGAATTAAAACCAAAAACATCTATTTATTATAATATAATTCTGAAAACATGTTTAGATCATTGGATATTTTTTATAAGGTCAGGATTACAAGATATGACTATCAACTTTTATTTTTTGAATAGCAACCTATACATATAATTATCTCACTCAGAATTAAACCGCCAAGTTTTCACTTTCCAAGTATTAGTTTTTATCATTATATCTGAAAAACTTCGAAAAAAAAACATGAGAATTAAGAAAAATTAGTTTTTATAAAATATCAAAGGTGGCTTTGTAACAATAAACAAAATGTAACAGTGTAAAACAATCTATTTATTTTCAGAAAAGTATACATTTGTTTCTTACTTATTCCACGTATTTTGTGAACGACAAAAGAAAGGTCTAAAATGTTCACCAAGAATAGATTAATTGATGTCTTTAAGAGTAAGAGAATCAACCGAAATCATAAGGAAAGCAGAATAGTATATTCCGATACAAGTGCGGAATGGAGATCATTCCATGCGAATGTGAGCAATTCAGAATTCACATGAGCATGGTATGATCGATTCGCACGAGTGCCAGATGTTATTTTTTCTACAGTCAAAGATGTCCGCGAGAATATCTATAACCAAAATATACCGTTTCCTGAGAAAGAGTTTGCTTCGTTGATTTTATTCCAATCCATCAAATGTTGATAAAATTACACATATTGACTCCATTTTGAAGAGGAATGATAAGAAAATCCAAAAGAATTAAAATTATGGCAGTAATGACACAGATTTCTCGCGACGCCACGCGGCTTCCTTAGAAACCTCTGAGCGTGCGGAATGACCCTTATTCCGCACGCTACGGCGTGCGGAATGGGTATTATTCTATAGTGACTGTAGAAAAATAATTTTCCGGGAGCGGTTTCCTAGACGTCGGTAATCGAGTTTCGAAACGGTGAGAAGGATTTTCACAGGATTTCGAAAAACAGGTTCAGTTGAAAAACCAAAACAAAATACGTCTAAAGTTATATTAAACTAGCTTACCCAGCGTACTTCGTAACGCCACAGAATTAATAAATTCAGATTACAAGGTACTTGAGCCTACCTTTTATATCAGGATCTTATAGCCCGGAGATGATAAAAACATGTCAAACTGTGAAAAGATCTTCTTTTGTAGGAAATCAATCGAAATAGGAGATTTTTGTATTTGGTCGAGACTTTGCAATTCCACTGAATGTCTTTCAAGTTTATATCACTTTTTTGTTGTTTGTTGTTAATTCATCTAAGATTATTCATTAAGTATATGAGTCTCACATGACATGCTTATTCAAGTGATTAGATAGAAATAATTATTGTATTGGGAATAACTTGTCTATTTGAATATGAACCCAACCAAAATGTAACAATAAAATTAATATACATGTGCTGGGAATAATCCAAGTTTATCAAACTCGCTTCGCTCATACGGCGGTTAACTGTTGAGCGATGTCGCTTCTTTGCACGACTGCTTGCCTTTAACTGAGTTCACAACGCTCGCACGGCGTCTTAACGTTGACCCAGCACGCTTCGCTGGCACGGCATCTTACCGTTGACCAATCTCGTTCCGCTCGCACGACGTTCTACAGTTGACTGAGCTCTCTCGCTTGCACGGTAGCTTATAGTAAACCGAGCTCGATTCACTCGCACGGCAGCTTGCCGTTAACTGAGCTCTTTTCGCTCGTACAGCAGATTGGCATTAATCGAGTTCGCTTCGCTCACACGGCAGCTTACAGTTATATGAGCTCGTTTTGTTCACACAGCGGTCTACTGCTGTTGCTTGAAACTTACGTATTGCACATGAAATTGAGGGCCGTAGGAAAAATCTTATAGGTTCAAACAAGCATTATGATATTCAGCTAGCAATTTTAGTGATTCATCAACTTTAGTGATTCATCAATTTTATTGATCCATCAAATATCATAATGTTTAACTCTATATTCTTATAGCATATTACTGTTACATACGCAAATGCATATGGAATAAGTACTGCAAGTATTTCATGATCAAAATAAGTTTGGAGACTACTTAAATTTCATTGAAAAAGAACATGATACTAAATCAAATCAAATGGATCTCAGAATTTTTAGTGAAAATACAGGCTATGATACAAGAAGCTATTGGTCACAAAATAAAAGTTAACAAAGTTGAAGAGTATGATCATTGACTTCGCTTGTAAAGTTGTAACTAACAAATTATGTGAACAGATCTAGTCAGTCAGAAAATGGCGAAAGCACTAAATAATATTCTTTGATCTTTGGACCGCATCAAATAAGATGTTGAATTCATTTCAAGGAGATAGAATAAATGAAAATAATATAAATAGCTCGGAAACTTTTCGGTACCGCGCTAAGTAGGAACGAATAATTGAATTTATGCTGCAATTCTGAACAAAATCATCAAATAATCCATACATTTTTCAAAATCTCATTGAATGAAAGACTACTTTTGATTTTAAATTCTGCAAGTATTTTTCAGCCCATACAGAATTTATAATCAAAAGTAGTTTTTTATTTTTACAAAATATCCAATCTCATAGATCTATAAAACCGTAAATTATAAACAAAAAGTCCAACATAGACATCATGTGACTTACTTGTACATTATTGGATATATTTCTCGCATATGATAATACGATAATCAAACACAGAATTCCATCGTTCCACGGCTAATCGTTTTGGATTTATCTCAAAAATTCTGAACATCCCTCAAGCAAAGTGAGTTTTCAGCCCAGTTGGTTGCTTCGAAAACAGTAGGTCGAAATTCTTATGCTACAACATTCCTAAATACTGATTTTCAAGATTTCACGGCTAGCAGTTCCAAATTTATACGCAAAATTTAAGAGAAAATTCAACTGAAGTGCACTTCCGGTTTGGTCGATAATTATGAGAATATCAGGCAATAATCCAGATGCTCCGGCAGACTAAAACACTAAATTCATGCAAAAAATTCCAAGAGACTGTGGAATGAACTTCCGGCTCAGTCGATCTCAATGAAAATAGAATATGAGTATTTAGAAGACGGTATTATCGTTCTAAATACTGAATTCAAACATTCTACGTTCAATCGTTTAGGATTCATGCAAAAAATAGTTTCGGGTAAAGTGCACTATATTCTACGACTGAATTTATGCAAAAAATTCAAAAAGTCTGTAATATAAAGTGCACTTCCGGCTCAACCGATTTGAACAAAAATAAGAGTAACCATTCAGATGCTACAGCAATCTTCAATACTGAATTTCAGTATCCTAGAGCTGATCATTATGTAATTTATGGGGAAAATGCAGAAAAAGGTTTCAAGTATTGCAACCATAATGCGAGGTGCGCAGCTAAACCCTATACCAATCTTTAATACTGAATTTCAACATTATACGTTGGACGGGATTTGAGATTTGCGACCTAAGAACGCTTATACACTCATGCATATGTACCGACGTAAAGCCGAAAATAATTAAAATGGATTAAGGAGTGATCAAGACGGATATTTCTATCAAGAACAAGTAAGTAAAAAGCGCCCTACACTTTTTGGCATAGTCATTGAACTTCAAGACAGAAGTTTATCAATGGCACATAATGCGTACAACAAAAAATCATATTTTTCGTAATGTGCACTAAAGATAAAATATTGGAAAGAATAGAATGCATAGATCGTAACAAAATATTTTGATTCAATCATATTATGTCGTCCTTTTTAGTACGTATCTGATAAAGGCATTTTTTCAATATACTATCTGATTTATCTCAATAAAGTTCATAGTCATTGAAACAATACAACTAAACTTTAGATGTTCGTAGCAAAAGCATGGTATTATATTAAACAAGATAGAACAACAGAATCTGACTGTGCGATAGGTTTCTATTCTATTAAGTAGGTTAATGTCCTGAACTTATATTTTATGAATTGAAAGCCCATGATTGGTAACCTCAGCGGACTAAGGGCTGAATGATACTATGATCTCAAGGGAGTTAAGATGTCTGCACAAAATAGGATGTATTAGATAGTTGGATAGCAGACGCGAATCCTTACAAGAAATTTCTCTTAATTAAAATCGTAGAAACCAGATTAGAAGAGAAGTTTCTCTATTTAAAATAATTAAGCCAGTTCTAACTATATTTCTGTCATTTTCAGTTCTAGTTTATGGCTCTTTACATTCTCTTCATAATACAATGTCAGCCTTATAGATGAATTCTATCCTTTGGAATCTGCACATTCCACAGTCAAAAATTATGTTGGAACAAGCGACATTCCAACACATCATTTATAGAATTACTCCATATGCCGCTTAGAGTCATACCATCATCATTTCCAACGAATCAGTGTCGATCAATTTGGTCACTATGGTTATTTCTTAATAATTCAGGCATTTATTTCCAGATTTGTGTTTGAGATTCCAATATTTTGAATGTTTTTTTTGAGCTCTTGCAGAATTTTTAAAATCTTGTCCAAATTTAGTCTATAATATGTTTTGAATGACATTTTCCACATTTGCGAATCGCAGTCCTCGCTTTCGGCTTGGACTACAAGCTTTCCACTCATTTCTAATATAGATCATTCAAATACACACGTTATAAGCAGACAAACTTAGGAAAAAATTGAGTTATCAATATTTTTCTCGGATATGATGATTCTATCAGCCTTTATTTGCATTGTAATACATTGGTTATTATTGCGTTACTACTTTGAGCATCGCGATACATCACTAGTTGTGTTTCGCTGACAAGCGAATATATTGTAGTCAAAGATATCAATAAACGGTTAGGAATTCTTTTTGACATTCAGAGAAAATCTTATGGAAATGAAGTAATATGGCCTAATAATTCAGGGGCGTAGTGAGGGTGAGGCAGGCAGGGCACGTGCCTTGGGCGCTATAAAGGTGGGGACGCAAAAAATCGAAATTTACCAACTATCTATTCGAAAAAAAAAATACAATTTCAACTCGTAAACATGGCGAAATGAAAATTTTCTTGAGGATCATTTTTAATTCTTATTGCGCATTTTTTCCAGAACAGACTGCGGATGTTATGTATAGTTCATACATTACATCACAAAATTAGTTAAATTTATGAAACTTGATATTTACACGTGAAATTTTGATCCTCACTAGTTTTGTAAAACTGAACTTTATGCCACTAATTTCGTAAGTAATGTAAGTCTGGCTTAAAAAGATACCTCTCCTCTATCATCCGCGATTCCCGCACTTTGGGACAAAATCAATATTTGTAGGATATCTTGAGAATTAAAAACATTTATATAAGCATCTGCTTCTAGAATAATTTTGAAAGGGAAAGGGGCGCAATTTGGATGTGCGTGTCCTAAGCGCCATTTTACGTCGCTACGCCCCTGTATTAATTCAATGTATAGTCCGATATACATAAGTCAAGCTTCAGATATAACCTGTAAATATAATCCATGGATCCGATGTACTACTTGCCAAAACATTCTATCTATGATCTCGTTGTGTTCTTCAACAATATATGCTCACCTACGGTGTCGGTGTGTTCTATAACACATCTCCTTTTTCCATAGAGTGTAACTTATGAGAGTATTTTGAACATATTCACTTCAGGGTTCAATTAGTAATTTGTGGTAACATCCATGACAGCGAGTAAATACTACACTGAACTGCTGTTTCCAATAACCGAGCAACCAAGATGTCAAACATCATGTATGTCTAATTCGAATTTCACTAATTTTGCACCCGTAGTTGTATTCCAATACATGATTCCAAAATATGATACTATACACGTTAATGCAGCCCAAAAGTTTTTTTATTGATGATTACTTATAAGCTTGTTGTTTTCATGTCAGCAGACTCTCTACGCAGCGTCAGACTGTTATCAAGTAACTTGTATTTGAAGCTGGCTATATTATGTCGTAATTATAAATTACCTATGGATATTATAGTTAGCAACAACAATCTTGCAGTAATCTGAAATAAATTGGCTTCCCGAAAGAAAAATTTCCTAACACTCCAGCTTTGTCTTTTATCTTGGAAAATAATGATGAGCATAACAAAAATATATTTCTTCAACTTCGAGTTCATCAAAGCATTCACATAAATAATATAACATATTTCACGTGGAGAATCGTTGCAGACAATGAAGATAGAGTTTCACCTTTTTTTGGACATTATTACAGAGAGCGATTGTGTGTCAGATACAAACTATGTACTCTGAAGCATTGAACGCTTCATAATAAGTCTATGTGAATGTGCTAAGAGCATGCATAGAGCGTACATATTTGTTTTTGAGAAAATGGTTATCACAATTTATGAGAGCTATTGATGCTCATCTTTAGCGAAGCGCTGATGAAGCAGCCTTATGTTTCTATGGATAATGTGAATTTCTGAATCATACACTATTTAGTTTGTACAAAAATGAGCGATTAGCACACGATTTGTGAGTCACACTCTGGTTTTCTCCAATATGATTGCTTCGAAGCATTGTTAATATATATTTTCTCTGTATCTTTCGAAATTGCAGAATAATATTCAGTTGCTATGATGACTTTTGAAGTTTTCCAATATAGATATTGATTTCAAAGCAATCGTATGAAATTCAAGTCCAGAGTAAGGTACAATAATGAAATGTCATTTTATTATTTGGTGCAGAGGCACTTTGTATCATCTTCTTCGGCTATAGCCTTTCATACCAAATGTCTGGCTTATTCAAACAAAGCAAATTATTCTCAATTGGTGGTATGGGTGCAAAATTTCTTGTTCTAAAATATCTATTTCAATTTTTTTTTGTCCAAAATAATTAGGAGTTTGCGTAGTCGGCACTTGGTAGAACATTTTAAACAAATAATTAAAATTTAAAATACTTGATTATCCACAGAAAATTTATTTAACGTGACGATCGTTTCATCTTTCCAGACGTCACTCATTCCTAGTTGTTCATGAGGTGAATGAGTATCTTTTGTCCTTTTCCTGACTTAAGGATCACTATGCAAAACTCAGACTGCCGTACTTCTTATTCCTCGTTCAGATAAAGCTAGCTGGCTCTACAGAAGCGGACAACCGTAAAACAAGTAAACCCTCATATTTGTTGGTATATGTGCAAGATGTTAAGCAAAATTTGTATCATAGATTTAAACATGAAAAATCAGTGTTTTGCTGATTAATTGAAATTTAAAACACTTGAATATCCACAAAGTTTGAATTTAACGTGACAATCGTTTCGTCTTTTCAGACATCAGACAGTCCAAGATGATTTATAAAACACTATTTATATCCAAATGCTGTTGAGAAGAGGGATATTAGTTACATCTAATTGATCATTTGTAATCTATTTGTTTGAATTTACAGCTTTCTTAATCTCTATAGTACAGAAATAAGAGTAAGAACAAGATTCAAGAGGTGTTTGTTATGGCATGTAACTCAAGAGATTGAAGTTTTTCTGTGTGGTACAAACTTTTTAGGGAGGTTTGAAGTATCAAAATTCATGTTTTGGCGCAAATCACTGAAAATTGGTGGAGTTACTATAATCTCACTATTTTTCCTCAGAAACAATATCACATTCCTTCTCGTTTGTTAATTTTTATGCCTCAATACAATAAAAATACTTAGTCCTTCGGATCAACTTTTTGATGTCAGAAGATAAAGCTTTCATCTATATTTTATTTCTAATTAGATGAGTATGATATGTTACTGTTTTATCCTGTCCTATATATAATTAAAAATCAGATAATAAGAATTTTATCATCTAACAAATTATCATTTTTTTCTATATAGATTGAATGAGAGGTCAATTCAACGGTTAGTTCATAAAAAACAAGAACTAATAAATAGTCTGTTGATTGGAAAATGATGCTAATGATTCAAGAATGGAAAATTCAATCATGTTTACGATGAATTAAATAAAAATATCAATAGAATGTCCAAAATTTAGTATAATAATAGACTGCTCGGAGTTTTGTGAGAATGATCAGTACTGAAAATGTTCCTATCTCCAAATACTATTTTCCAATCAATTATATCATAACAACAAATTACATGATGAATATCAAGAAACTAAAAATTTCAGAATAACGAAATGTTTGGAAATCTTGCTGAATAAAATACAAAATGGTAGGTAATATGATAACTAGAGTTATTTTCACGTATCTTATAGAAATACATATATTATATAGAAGTTTCAAAAACAAGTAATCATACTGTTCAATGAGAGTCAAATTGATTGTTGCAGGGCTGAAACCTTACTGAAGTGTTCTCAGCTAGAAGGATTGATTCGACTTTCATTCAGTAGTCGAGTCAATGAAGCCTAAAACCATTTGAAACATTGTAATTCTGAGCAACAGCTTTTAGTATAGATTATTTTACTTCCTCGAACTATATAATAGGGGAAGTATTGCGATCGCGATTTTTTGGAAAACTCGGTCTGTCTGTCTGTCTGTCTGTCTGTCTGAAAGCATGATAACTTGAGAACGCGTATGAATTTTTGACTGAAATTTTATATTCAAGTTTTCCATCTAAAAGCCAGGCTCAATTTTGTAGATGAGCTTTTGTCGAGCAGTGATACAAATAATTCAACACAATAAATAAGTGGAACATTGCTCAAAATTCTCAGCGGTTCATTTGTTATTATTAAAATTTGAGTTAAAATTTCTTGTATTTTTTCGAGGCAAATAAATTATGAGAATCATGATGTGAAATAAAAATTAATATCATAGTGAAGTAACGTTAAACATAAAAAATATATTATTTGAAAAATCTGACGTGGACATCACGTGACTTACTTGTACATTATTGGATATATATAATCAAACACAACATCTTAACATTCCACGGCTAGTTGGCTGCTATGGAAACAGTATGTCAACATTCTTATGTCATAGCATTCCTAAATACTGATTTCCAGGATTCTCTTGCTAACAGTTCTGAATTTATGTGCAAAATTACAGGATCGTTAAGTATAGTGCACTTTCGACTCAGTCGATCTCAATGAAAATAGGATATGAGCATCTGGACAGTACTATCATCTTGAGTATTGTGTACATATATTCTACGTTCAATCGTTTTGGATTTATGCGGAAAATTAAAAAATGTTTCGAGTAAACTGCACTCTCGGATTAGCCGATCACAATCATAATGCAAGGTATACAATAAGATGCTATAAAAGTGCTTGATACGATATCTCGATATTCTGCGACTGGTTATTTGAAATTTATGAGAAAAATTCGGAAAGTCTGTAATATGAAGTGCATTTCTGGCTTAGTCGATTGGAACGAAAATAGGAGATGATCATTTGGATGCTACAGCAATTTCAAATACTAAATTCCAGTATCCTATGGCTGATCATTCTGAATTTATGTAGAAAATTTAAAAAAAATCAGGTAAAGTGCACTTCCAGTACAGACGATTGCAACCATAATTCGAGGTGCACATCAAGATTCTAGATCCTATACCAGTCTTCTATACAAAATTAAAGCATTATACGTTTGACGAATTCTGAGATTCACGAGTTACGAACATAAATACGTACATACGTACCGACATCAAGCCAAAAATAGTCAAAATGGATTCAGGGATGCTCAAAACGGATATACCCATCAAAATCTCGATATGTGAATTTTGTCGGTTTCGCAATATTTCCTTGTACTTTTAGACCGTCAGATAGTCGTAGATTTCAGTGCCTCATTTTGTTTTTCATGCCTTCAAGAGGTTTGATAAGTATGTATATTTGGAGTTCAATAATGCTGAAATTGAAGCTGGATCGTGTGAACAACATAATGAAAATAATTTTGTCGCTTTTGTCATGCTTACAAAATGAAATTTGAGGAAGAATATTTCGATATGTAAAATGTCAAACAAAATTAAAAAATTGACAACAGATTATCATCGCCTACCTTATCATTTAAATTAAACTTATTGTTATATACGGCAAATTCTGAATGTCTGTTATACTCATAAACTGCACTTCCGGCTTGGCCAATTTATACAAAAATAATAGGTAACTATTTTGATGCTACAACAAGTTCAAACACTAAATTTTAATATACTATAGCTGATCATTCTAGATTTACGCAAAAAATCCAAAAAAAGTTTCAGGTAAAGTGCTCTTCTGGTTCGACCGATTCATACAAAAATAGCAGGTAATCATTCTGATCCAACATCAAGTTCAAGTTCTGAATTTTAATATCCTACGATTGATCATTCTGGATTTATTAAAAAATTTCGAAAAAAGTTTTAAGTGAAGTGCACTTCTGGTACAGATGATTAGAACCATAATACGAGGTGCACAACTAGATCCTATACCAGCCTTAAATACAAAATTTGAACATCATACGTTCAACCAGTTTTGAGATTTGCGATTTACGCACGCACGCACGCACGAACGAATGAACATACGTACCGACATCAAGCCGAAAATAGTCAAAATAGATTCAGGGATGCTCAAAACAGATATTTGCATCCAAATTTGATAGGTGAATTTTGTCGGTATCACAATACTTGTTTGTACTTAGTTCAAGTGAGTAAAGATGTAAAAGCCTCGGAATCCGGATCCACAGAATGGATTTTCATGTAATATATTGCAAAAAGCTTGGATGGAAAAGTTTACTTTTCAAAATTTCTCGATCTTGATTACAACAACTATCAACAACAACAATAGAGAAATGAGAAAAATATAAAGAAAAAAAATTTCGCAATAAAGATTCCAATTTTGTATTCAATTAATGATATTTATATAGATACTTCACTACTCATCCTTAACTTTTGAATTAAAATTATCAAATTACATTAAAAATAATTATTAACAAGGCAAGTTGCTCAACTTATTATTTATTGGCATTTAATGATCCCATGTCAATAACTCTCGGACAAAATCTGTTTGTCAGAAAAATTTGATTCCACAATAACTTCTATGCTTCCTTGATATTCGTGAAAAGTTCTATTCATTCTGGACCACTGGTTGAGAGAAGAACTAATTATTTGTTCCGCAGGAGCCAATTCGACTCATTAGTCTACTGATATTTCCAGATTCTGTGTCTATAATTCATTAACAAAAATTTAGTGACGATTGAGTATTATTCCACACTTACTGCTATTATTTCCTGATATTTATATAAAGCTTCATAATTATAGGTCCACTGGTTTTGTCATAAAATTTAGATCTGTTTAGAAGGAGGCAGTGCGACTTATATTTGGATTCCAAATTGATAACTAATGAACATGAACATATTGATACTTCATTTTCATTTTGTGGTCACCCTCATCCTTTCGTGATTTTAATGCAAAGTCTCGTTTCTGTAGTGCCACTGGTTCCATAATGAATCTATTATTTGCTTGGGAATTAAAATTAATTTCAGTATTTTCAGATTACCAGGAAAAAAAAAGTTATTAAGGACTAAATTTTATTTTATAAGCTCTGCTATCCTTCCTTGATAATCGTACAAAGTCCTATTGATTCAGGACAACTAGTTGAGATAAAAATTGACGTTAGAAGTCAAATAAATTGACTAATTGCTTCAAAGGTATACAGCTTATCAAAATATTGACAGTTACTGATTCCATACCAATAACTTTTGAACAAGAACAGAATGTGGAATTAATTTTATCACGCAATAACTTGTATGCTTCTTTAATATTGAGTCAAATTTTCATCGATCTGAGACCGCTGGTTTCGTGAGGAACTGATTATTTGTTTCGAAGGAATCAATGCAATTGATAAATATATTGATATTCCAAGATTCTATTCCCATAATTTATAAACAAAAATTTATCAACAACTGAATATTATTTTACAATTATAGGACCACTGGTTCTGTGAGAAAATATTTTTGTGTTCCAAAGAAGGCAGTGCAACTCATAATTTAAACTAGTATTTTCAGATTCCAAATCGATAACTTATGAACAAATATATATTATTACTTGCATTTTATTTTGTGGCCACTCTTATTCTTCCGCTAAATTTGTGCAAAGTTTTGTTCATGTAGGGTTGATGGTTTGATAATGAATTTATTATTTTCTTGGAAGTAACTGATGATTTCAATTTATTTCAGCATTTTCAGATTTCAGTCAATAACAGCAAAAAAAAAAACGTTTTCACCTGAAGTCCCTTGGGGCCCCAAGGACAAGTTCATATCAGTTTGTACTAAGTAAAATCTAAATTTGAGTGCAAAAATTTTTTTGGCAGAAAATGAATGGAAACTCCGAAAAATTAATAATTATTCATTTTAATAATTGAAAAATTGAGATCAGAAAAAAATTATGGGTGAACGTTAATTTAGTATTTAGTATTGAAAATATATTCCAGAAGATTTTATAAAAATCTGTCAAGTGGATCCGGGCTCCGAGGTTTGAATCTTAGGGCACTCCACTATCACTTATATTTGGACATCACATGCAAACGTACATCAGTTGCTTTTTAAAATAAGTAATTTGGCTCTATTGAGTTTGATATCAAATTCAAGCTCTTGCGGGAATGATTATGATGGAATTAAAAAGAGGATATTCAAACTATTCATAATTGTTTCTTCAAATGAGGTCTAGTTTGGTTAAAAAGCTCTCGGGGAGATAAGCTTAGCAGATATCAAAATGAATAATTAGTGGGATCCTTGTTACCATCTTTAAATTATTCTTCCGCCGATCAAATGTCGAAATTATATATTCCAATGAATTGAAGACTCAGAAAATCTGAAAAAGAAGTCTTCATTTGAAAAAATACCTGATTTCATATAAGGACTAGAATATAGCCGCAATCTGCCACTGTGCTAGTATTTCGTAGCCAAACGGCCAAAACAGAGCTCTTATAATCTCGTCATGTTCGTCTATCCGTATGTCACAGCCATTTTACTTGAAGACTTTTGACACTATATGGATGAATATTTCAGAGGAAAAGAGTTTTCTTTGAACCGATATACAATGGTTTAGTGAAATTACGAGAAAAATAGTTAGAGGTGGCATACCATATAAGTAAAAGAATTGGTAGGAGTAAAATTTAAATGCACGTCGCTGTGTTGAATATCGTTGGATAAGACTTAAGAAATCAAAAAGAACTTTCAGAATAACGTTTTTAGAGTCCTAAAAAGTTTGTCTTCTCTAACTTATAGCGGTGAAAGAAATTTGAAGCACAGTAAAACATAAAAGATGCTATTTATGAGAATATGTTTGAATAAGATATATTTTGCAGTCTCTTTAATATAGAATATTTTCTGTTACTCTCCATTTTATGTATTACATCACAAACCTAAATGTATCTTGTATTTGAAAAACTATGTTTAACTAAAAATAAAGACTTGAAATTATTATAATAGCATAATATTATACTACAAAAACCGAATGATCATCATTATTTTCCAGGATAAAGTTGGCTGCATTCAGGCAAGGCGAGGGCGAAGCATGAGGCGGAGACGAGGACGAAGCCGGGCAAAGCTCAAGGCGTAGTTGCGTGCAGCCAACTTCATCCGTGAAAATAATGGTGGTCGTTCAGTGTATGTGTTGCATATGATAAGTTTTGTAACAAGTACACCAAAACTTCCCAATTCTAAGCTTTTTAAATAAATTTATATGTATCAAAACTAGGTTAACGATTTTACAAACAAGTCTCTGCAATTGTGATCACATTAACAATTAATCAATATGATGAAAGAAAGCTTGGCATCATTTATTTCATTGACTGATATTCTTCACATTTTCTGTGCTATCTCGTTCACAATCAATGCACACACATATAATATAATATAATACATAAGCCAATTTTAGTCAATCGTCGATCGTTCACAATTTTTGCATGTACGGAATGCTATTATCAAAAGTTGGGTCAAGAAATATATTTTTTTGATGAGCCAATTATCTCGAAAACCTAATGAGTGATTTAAAAAATAGAGAATAGTTTTGGACATACATTTTACTTAGCTACCCATACCTTGCTGGAAACAGAGTGTATACACATAGTATGCACTTCAAACCCCTCCTTTCCCCTTGAACCATGCCTATGACAACAAGTCGATCGTGATACACTTTCAAAATAAAAAGTAGATCTTATATACAGAAAAGTTGACCATCCCTGCTCTATAACGTACACAGCTCATATATGAATTTCTTTCAAAAATCAATTTGACATATGTCAATGGAATGAAAAAATCCAACATCATTCATGATCCACAATTTTCATTTTTTCGCTCTGCAGCAGACATTCATATCCATTAATTCCCTATAAACAGAGAATTTATAGAAATTGTTACAATGGTTTGGAATTGAGAACTTTTGAAGCAGAATTCAGCTCAGTTAAAATTATTATTGACTTCGAATTCTAACGGCGAACGTTCTATCTCACTTAGAAAGCCTCTTATGTACGTAGTTCGATTCGTACTTGCCCGATTTTTATTATCACCTGAAGTCAGAGACATCTCAAGTAGCGCAAATAGCTATTTATATAGTTCAAGCAATAATAACAATATTTACAGCAAAACTTTTTTTCGCAGACGATATCGATGATAATTTATATTCTATGAGCAATGATAAAAGCTTCCACATACAAAATAGATTTTTAATGTCTTTTATATACACCCAAATTGAATTTTTTAACGAATATGTTTGAAAATAATAATGATGAACTTTGGCATAATTTTGACTACGAGTTGGCCTCTTATCCTTCCTCTTCCTTATTTTGACAATGCCGATGTGAGTAAAATGACCAAATCATCGCTATAAAACAGTTTTCAACAATGTGCAGTGAATGTTATTGATCTTGATAGATTTTTCTACATCAGTTATGGTGGCATGTTCTTCACGTTCTTCACGGTAAGCAAAATGAAAAGTTTTCTAACATTTATCAAGGAAACATGGAACGTACATGTGATAACTGTGTCACTTATATTAGAGTTGTACAATACTGACGCTATTCAAGCCTTAGAGAGAAATCATAGTTATATGGGTAATATCTTGATTGATTATTTGTATGATAGAAATTGTCTTTACAAACAATCAAAGAAAAGTTTTCAGCCAACATCAAAGATAAAATAGTATATTGTGTGACTAGAGACGAAACAAGACGATTCCAGCTGAGGGTAAGTGTTGCTTGCCCGACCGAAGCTAGGGCTGGCATCACCCTCGGCTGAAATCGTGTCTTGTCCCGTGCCACACACTGTATTTTTCATAATACTTGCATTAAAGTTTCCCATATTACAAATTTTTCATAACAAAGTAAATATTTTCCATTTGATTTTGCAGGTAACAAGTCAAGAGTAACCGCTTGTGCTTTATCAATGAGATGTTGTGATGTACTTGAAATTGTCGTATTGATACTTTTTTCTTGGAACTATCGTCTTTTCAATTTAATTTACAGTTACGAATACAACAACTGTCAAATTAACTGAGGTTATATGGTTTTCATTTAGAGATTGACAATGAACAAATGCGATGAAACGATTCAACACATTGACTGCCAACTACGAGATAACTCGTAGCTGGCATCCTGAACTCAGACGGCAACTACGAGATATCTCGTATTTTGAATGTTCACTTTCCTTGCCAGCTACGGCTTCACTCGTAGTAAATACACGGGATTTGAGAACATGGGCGTCAACGCAGAGATCATATAAAGTTAAGTTGGCGTCTGCACACAATTTCTTTAAATTAATTTTTTAATTCAAGATATATTGAAATATAGGTACAAAAATTTGGAAAGAAAATATTCTTCCAACAGTATGATAATTTCTAGCATATTTTTACTCATTTTTTCCAAGCTCTATTGATATAAGGTACAAGAACAATAAAAAAATCGAACACATTAGGTGTGAAAAATAGTAATGAAGTCGCGGGGACCTACGAGATATCTCGTAGTATGGCGGTCTGAATAGTTTTTTATTCAGAGACGCCCAACTACGAGATAACTGGAGTGCATTTTTTTCGCAAAATAGAATGGCGTCTGGGGTCGGTTTATCCGAATTCCTTGTGGCAGTCAATGTGTGAAACAAATTCAGCGGGCAGAAACAGACTTGTTTCTGCCCGGCTACACTTGCATTTGTCTGAAATTGTCTTGTTTCGACTGACAAAACAGGTGTTGAAACGCGTTGTTTCAATGCAGGTATTATGAAATAGTATATTGTGCAACAAGTGCGATATGATGTCGATTGCCCACGAGAGCGAAGTTTGGCGCTCGCTCAAAATGGGCAATTAACAACACCGCACGAGTAGCAGATACTATTTTTCATTATGAATGTGGGATAAGTACTATTTTTGCGGGCGATAAATGGTTTGCACACGCAAATTATATTTGACGCACTCAAAAACCAAAGAGTCATTTACTGCCCGGAAAAACGTGCGCAAAATAGTATTAATCCTGCATGAGGAATAAAAATTAATTCTTCAATCTTCATAGCAAGCTGAATGAAAATATTTCTGAATGTGCTCAAGCACTTGATGATATCAATCATTCAATCGTTCAAAAAGCTCTAGATTGCCTTTTTTCCCATATGGTTGTTGAACCTGAGAACACTGATGTACTCATATTACTTATGACTTCAACAGCAAATAATAAAAATTTGTATTTCCTGGACAATCAATAAATAATATATTTTTTAGGCGATCATGACAAAAAAGTTGTTTTTATGGCTTCTTTTGCGGCCGTGAAGTTTCACTTTTTGGGACTGATCTGTCAAATTTTACTTTTTGGGACTGATCTGTCAAATATTACTTTTTGGGACTGATCTGTCAAAAAATATTTCATAAACACTTTATATTTACCTATATGGGCAGCTTGATGAACTCTTTAAGAAACAGTTTTCGCTTAAATATTACATATATTCTTCCGTCAACCTCTGTAGTTCTTGCAATCCAAAAAATAAATACGCATTTCTTGTTAAATGTCAACTTGATAGAAGACAATAAAATAAAACAATTTCAACGGCAACTAAGATTTACAATTGCAACGTTTTAGAAATAAATAGATAAAATGATGTGATTTTGAATTATTTCGTAATGATCGCCTAAAAAACGTTGTGTGCACCTCGGCCTACAGTTCTTTTTTGGTCTCACCTGAATTGCAGCCTCAGCTACGCTTCGGCCGCAAACAACAGATTCGACCAAAAAAGATAACCTTTACGGCCTTGATACACAAATAACTATTTTCACGATTCAGTAACCGAATGGCAAAAACGGAACCATCATAATTTCGTCATGTTTGTCTGTCCGTAAATCATTTGGAGGCTGTTGACACTATATAGATCAAATTTGAATAGAATGTGTTTTCTATAAGCCACTATATAACGATGCAGCAAAATTACGAAAAAACAATTAGGGATGGTATATTACACAAATAACAGAGGAACAAGAAAATAATTAATTGTACACGCATAACCGTATAAGATGCTGTTGAGTATATCCAAAAAAAAATAAGGAAAAAGTCTTATGATGACTATTCCATTTGAACCAATAAGTTGATGGAATATATGTTTCTGAAGTCGTGAAATATAAGTGCCTCTCCTTGGATAATTTAGGCGTAAACAATCAATAATATATACCTTAAAAACAATCGACGCAATAATACCATCACTACCTACCTTCAACAAAAAATGTAGCTAAGCTTGGCATATCAATTCTTCAATATTTCCCTAGCAGTGGAGTTGGAAAAATAAAATTATTTGACGACGGATAAAATTAAGCAATCAGCAGCAGCGGACAACACCTTGAAAATAATTTTCTGTTCGGAGAAAACAGGCTGACATGTAACATTTGGATGCAATATTGCAATTTGCAAATATGAATAATAGCCAAGTACAAATAATTATACTCAAAGTATTTCTTATACAAAATTTCCGATTGGAACAACTCGTTCTTCTGTAAATAACACGAAGGAATATGATGAAATAAATTTTCAAATTTACATCAATATTATTGTTTGAATAATATGAATAATCAACACCAGCTCCAAAATATATCTCGAACATGATTTGTCATGAATGAATATTCATGAATATCGCGAAAAAGCCTAAAACCAAAGTTGCTATTATTGTTTGAGCAATATAAATAACTATGAGCTCCGATTCTGATGAATATTCTCAGGCGAGCGTAGCAAGAAAGATGATTCTCTGATCCCTATCACAGCTATGAAGTCAAACTTTTTTTCTGTCAAGAACTTCTTCATGATTACTTTTCAACTGTCTATACAAGCAGCTTGATGAACCTTGAGTAACATTTTCTGTCGAGATGCATACTTCTATCAGCCTCTCAAGCTCTTGCAAATCTAAAAATATGCTATGGCTTCAATAGTACTTCTCCGATCAAATTTAATGACCAGTTTTATCGCTGTCCTATAAATTTAGATTGTTTGATCAATAAATTGTATATTTTCAAGTGACAGTTGTCATTTTCAAAGTGACAGCTGTCATTGTTAATGTAACAGATAGCGGCTATATTTTGGTCGTTATGTTCATAAGATGAACATTTTTGATGAATAAAGAGTTCTTTTCTAGATTTTCGAAGTCTGTAATTTCTTAGAGCATACAGTTCTGAAATTTGATCTCCGGAAGCGTGATTTGGAGATGGTAGAGTGGATGCCATAAATGATTCATTTTAAATTCAAATTGATACCAAACCAGACATCATTTGAACAACTTATAGGAAAATAAGAAACAAATGACAATCGTTCGAATATCCTCTGTGATACTTCGACTAGAATTGTTCTCGCAGGAGCTCCAATTTATTACATGAACGATAGAATCTAATTAGTCATATAAAAAAAAAAAATGATACAATCGACGAATGTTTGCATGTGATGTCCTGATATAAGTAGTAATAATTCTTATCTTACAATATGATTCGGAAAAATAAAACGAATTTTATAATTTTCCAAATTTTATAAATAACAAATAAACCGCTGATAGTTTCATAAAGTGTTGTGCCAAATTATCAAGGGATTAATTCTAGTTATTTAAGTGAGGATGGCCAAGCGTATTTGTTCACCTATACATACTGTGACGTCACTCGACCAAGAGGTCGCAGGTTCGAATCCACTCACCGACTATGTGTGATTTGTCGTGAAAATGAAAAATGCAGCTACTTGCATCATCACACTCGGGTGCTACAGGTTGCCAACCTATACACCTTGAAATGTGTAGCAATAGCACGAAATTCTGATCGGCAGTACGGCGGTGTTATACCGCGGCTCGATGATACCGATTAGAAAGGCCCAGACCCTTACAAGGGCTGTTGCGTCAGTGATGATGATGATGATGAATTCCAGTTATTTCATGTTTAATGACCAATACTACCGTTTATAGAATAAACAGAGAACTAGAAAGTTTCATCAATCAAGTTTTGGTATCACCGGTTGAGAAGATCTCATTTACTATATAAAAAGCTTGAATATAAAACTTCAATTTAGAATTCATAGCATCCTCAAGTAATCGCGCTTTCAGAAAGACCGACAGACCGACAAATAAACCACCTGACTTTTTTCAAAATTATGTGTTTCGGGTTCAGTAGGGTCTATAACGTAAAAATTCAACAAAATATCAAACAGTCAAGAAGTCACGACTACAATAGTTCCCATCACAGTCGGGGAATAAAAATAAATACATATTCTTCCAAAAATATCTATTTCTGATAGAAGAGAATGAAATAAAATAACTAGAATTCACAATAGCGGTCTAAGAAATAGATAAAATTATGTGATTCCAAATTCTTTCGTGATGATCGCCTGAAAAACCTTGTGTGCACTTCGGCCAATAGTTGGTATCATCTGACTGCAGCTAAAACTTGGAACGCAAACAATTTTGATCACAAAAGATTACTTTTGCAGTCTTACACAAGTTATTATTATCACTTGCTCTGAAAAAAGATAACTGCCAGATATATATGCTTTTTTGTACCAATTGGTAAATTTTGAGTAATTTCAGTGAAGTTTACGTTGCTCACGACAATTTGAATTCATTTATCGGAAGAATTGTTGATAATCAAGTGGTTCTCAGCTAGATCCAAACATATATTTAGGTTAATATATATTATCATCATTGCCTGGTTCTGGGTCGAATAAGAACATATGAACAGTAGTAATATATTCTACAAATTTTTTATCCAGAAATCATCACAAACCAAAGCTTCTTCAATGTGGAATTAAAATCCATTTGTGATATTGTTTCTCAAACTTCTTTTATGTCTTTTATTGTTGGTGTTGATTATACAGAACTTGTATGTTCAATGAAAATACAAAATATTTTATAATAAACACGACAAAAAAATATTTTTCTCCTCTGTAAATATAGTTGTTATTGTTTGAATGATTTTGAAAGTTAGAAGTTTGAATAATTGTTTGCATCTCTTGTTTTTTTTCGATTTTGAATGATAGACCTGACTGAATAACATACAATTTAAAGGAATGTACTACGTATTTTGATAGGAATATACATTTATTTTATATTATATATATATATATATATATATATATATATATATATATATATATATATATATATATATATATATATATATATATATATATATATATATATATATTTATATATCCGTATAAACAGGGTGTATATGTAACGAACTTCAATGGTATATAATATTTCAGCGTACTAATTATGAACCAAAAAGATTTTTTTTTTAAATTCTTCATTTTAAGAAATGGTTCAGGTAAATGAGAGGTTTCGGACACTGGTTTGATGGCTACTCTTAAGATTAATTACCTCGAATTTATTAAAATAGACTATGTGCATGATCATTACATAAAATTGTGTTTATATTTTCGGATATGAAGATGAAAAACAATGGTACCTAAGATTCTAAGCACTGTTAATTTTACTAATTTTGAGAAAATTCTTTCCGATTCATGATACCATTAAAGTTTGTTACATAGGTATAGATACACCCTGTATACATATTCGTCATATAGCTTTTTTCTATTTATCTTCCGAATTTGTTGTTGGTGATTGATAAGGTAACTTTTCCCATACAGGAAGTGAGCTTTTGTGCTATTGGTGTGAATCGAATTCAAAGATAGAATCAACATTCGTATGTATTGCTGGAAATGCTACAAAATATTGTTGAGGAATTGTATCCACCTTCCAGAACAAAAGTATTAGTATTATTTTATTTCTACTTACCTCAAGATTTTTTACACTTCTTTGAGAGAACTGTACCGCCCGGAAGTACTATGGAGACTCTTTAATTTCCTCTCCAGAGAGAAAGTTTTGTTTTCTACTTTAATTTTTGTTACATGAAAAATGTAATTTCGCTGTACTTCCACCGATTGGACAATAACGCTTTTGCATTAATTTTCCGATAAACACTTTACCTTTCCCAGGATTACGGGGATCGTTTGGATTCAATTTATGTTTCCAGCTTCATAACAACTATTCGATTTCAAAAATACATAAAACATTGTATTTTGCAGAACACGATATATACCTCCATATTCTATGGTTAACTATCTGTTCTGATGTTCCAAAAAGAAAATACAGACAAAATATAAAAACAAAATTTTATTTCATGGAACAATAATATTTATCCAGTCAACAGTATTTCACCGGAGCAATAAAAGTATAAACTATTTATTATCAAGGGAGAAAAATATTCAGGATTGTATCGCAATATTCAGCAAGTTTCATTTTCCACCATTTAGCTGAAATAGAAATATGATTCACAGAAATGGAAATCTTTATAAGTTGTACGATTCCAGCTCATAATCCATGATATTTTTCACTAACGATACATAGGAAATTCAGTTTCAGAGGTACATTCTTCCTATGAAATGGAATAGTATCAGTATAAAATACACATGGCGATAGGTGGTATAGTAACGTTTATATATACTCACATTTTCCCAGATCAAGGTGTGTTCTCCGAAAAACAATAATTATTATGTGCTCGATTTCTTGAAATGTCGTATGATTTTTCGAATCTCTAATTCAATAAAGATATACTACAACATTTGTATTAATTGCATTATTCCAAATACTATTACAAAAATTATAACAAAATTGGCGACGAGGTGAAAGTGATATTGTTTGATAAATATTCTCTGACATTATATTTCAAGAAGAAATGGATGCTGAACAATTCAAAACATTATAAGCAGCGTTTCAGGCTCAACAAAAAAAGCTAATAGATGCGATTAGTGGCCGAGCGCTACCGCGCGTTCAAGAAGTTGCGCAGCCCGTCAGTACTTCAGCTTTCCTGTATCCGTTTGAAAATTTCAACTCTTCAAAAGAGATTTCAAAATGTATAAGGCCCGATTCGAAAATTATCTCACAATGAAGGGTATATCCAATGATAAAACTCTGTGTAAGCAGATGTTATTGAACTCTATCGGTTCTAGTCACTACAAGCTCATTGTTTCGTTGGTCGCACCAAAACAACCTCCAGATTTAACGTATGATGAACTCATCAAAAATCTCGAACAACAACTATGTCCTGAACTTAAAGTTCAACTCGCGCAACATAAATTTTCAACTTTGTACCTGCAAGAGAATCAATCGATCGCAGACTACGTGGCTCTTTCACGGCGTGACATAAGTGAATGCGAATTCATGTGTAGCTATAAACTCAGTGTTGCTGATACATTTTTGCGGGCTCAGTTCATTAGGGACCTTCAAGAAAATTCTATACGCGAATTAATATTGCAACCAGAAAACATTACCAAATTCGAAGATGTTGTCTAAAAAGCACTGGCTATTGAAGCTAGTAAATTAGACAGTCGATTAATCGGTTCAAAACAGCCCTTGATTGCTGAATCGCTTACGTCCTCAGCTGATGTCAATAAAATTTCAAGACCCCACCATTCGCAACCTGATCGACATGATTTTCAACACCGCCGAAGCCATTTCCGAGCGGGAAAGGATTCAAGACAAAATCGACCGCGTTCAAAACCTCGCCTCAACTATAAACATCCTGGAATTCAAGATTTGTATATTCGATGTGCATCCAGTACCCACAAGGTGAAAGATTGCTGTACAGACCTAAGGAAATCACGTTGCAGCAAATGTTCCAAAACCGGTCATGTTTCTAGAGTTTGCATATAGACTTTGTTGGCCAATAAAACAAAGGGTTCAAAATGCACTTATATTGTTTCAGATAATGATGAATCGTCTGAAGATGAAAGTAATCAGGCATATGGTTTTAATCAAGTAGGTAGATGAAATCATATCAAATCATTGAGAAAATCTTGACTCTTCAAAATATTATGTTTTGCTACATATTGAAGGCGAATCTGTGAAGTTTGCAGTAGATTCTGGAGCGGGAATCACCCTCATACTCTGGAGAAGACAGATATCATTTTTCGATCTTATACCAAGCATGTTTTTGTGTCTGATGGAAGAATAAGAGTAAATTTTCAATACAAAAATCATTCCTCTGTTGAAGATCTGTTCATTGTTCCGTATGATTTTTGTCCAATATTGGGCCGCAGCTGGATTCGACACTTAAACATAGAGCTTAAGAACTTGGATACGTCAACCATAAAACAAATTTCTTTGGACGATGATATATTTGGGAAGTATGCATCCATTTTCGAATCAATAATTGGATGTATTTCTGTTATTACTTGCTTACTGCACCTACGAGAGGGTGCCTAACCTGTTTTTATTCGAGAACGTGATGTTCCATATGCTCTGCGTAAAAAAGTAAAGAACTTGACTCCTTCGAATCTCAAGGCATTATTTCAAGAGTAGACCACAGCGACTGGGGATCTCCTCTCTTTGTAGTACCAAAGCCTGATGGCAACGTTCGATTATGCGTTGACTACACAATTGCAGTAAATGGACAACTGCAATCCGCGCATTATCCAATTCGAAAAATTGAAGATATTTTCAACAATCTTAAGAACGCTACTTTCTTTTATCGTCTCGATCTTTCCAAGGCGTACCTTCATGTCAGAATGGATGACTCCAGCGCTCAAATCCAAACAATTTCATCACATCGTGGAACCTATAAAATGAATCGACTTAGTTTTGGAATCAACACAGCTCCTAATGAGTTCAATAGAATTCTTGACAGTATCCTACAAGGATTGGAAGGCACTTTGTCATATTTTGATGACATCATTGTGTATGGCAGCTCAGTCAACGAATGCTATACGCGACTCGACAAGTGCCTAGCCTGGCTTCAAGAAAACGACCTCCATCTTAATAAGGGGAAATGCAAGTTTTTCAAAACGCAAATTCAATATTTAGGTCACAAGATTCGTTGCAATCAAATCATGAAATGCGAAAACAAAATAAGAGCGGTTACCGAAATGCCACGTCCAGGAAACAAAGATGAAGTAAGAAGATTTTTGGGGATGATAACCTATTATTCATTCCAAATTGTTCTTCCCTGACGTATCCTCTAACGAAGCTTATACAGAAATTTTTGGATTTTAAGTGAAATCCTGCATGCGAGGCTGCCTTCATGAATTTCGAGAAAGAAATTTGCAGCGATAGGGTTCTTGTACCGTTCAATCCTGAATTACCCATTGTTCTAACTTGTGATGCAAGACCTTCAGGTGTCGTGAGAGTACTTTCGCACCTGGTTGAGGATGAAGAAAGACCGATCGCGTTTGCGTCACGTTCTCCCACTCCTGCGGAAATGAACTAAAGTCAACTCGATCGATAAGCGTTGGCGATTGTATTCTCTGTCAGCCATTTCTACATGTATCTCTACGGACATCATTGCTCATCACTGATAACCAGCCATTGTACCAGATCTTTCATCAATCTTCAAAACTGCCATCTATGACGTTAGCTCATCTTTTGAGGTATGCATCATTTCTGTCTGGATTCGATTACGAAACCAAGTTCAAGAAAGGCTCAGACAATACAAATGTTGACACTTTGTCAACAGCATCTATTTCGAAACCATCTAAAACTATTGGCATTTCGATTAATCAAGAAGTCCATGAAATCTGTAATCACTCGGTATTACAGATATCTTCTGAAGAAGGGTCAGCGTGTCGTGATTCCTGAAAAACTTTGTTCAGTCATTCTACAAGAGCTCCACGCCACATACTTGATAGTTTCAAAAATGAAGCGGCTCGCTCGACGTTATTGCACCTGGACAGGAATGGATCGCGATATCGAAAAAATGATGAGCGCCTGTGAACCACGTGCCATGACTTGAGGAAATCCGTCTAAAGCACCCCATTATGCGTGAGAAGAATCTCAAGATAATTGGGATCGCTTGCATATAAACTATGCTTGACCCTATCTAGGCAAGCATCTTCTTATTATTGTTGATGCAAAATCAAAGTGGATCGAAGTTTGCTCCATCAACGAAGCTCCGACATCAGCAAAAACTATTGAACTACTTGAAATCGTATTTGCTACTCATGGCTATCCTAGAATACTTGTTTCGGACAATGCAACCTATTTTTCAAGCGACTTCTTCAAGACTTTCTGCAAACGTAGCGGAATTGTTCAGAAATTCTCAACGCCAGGTCACCCTGCGAGAAATGGGCTGGCCGACAGAAACATCCAGATCTTGAAGAATAAATTAAAAGCGATGGAGCATGAACCTCTTAATTTCCATCAGAAATTGCAGAAAATTTTTCAAGTCTACCGTGCAACTCCGCTCGCTGAAGGGAAATCACCTGCAGAGTAATATCTCAAAAGGAAACTTCGTATCCGTTCGGATGCTATTTAACCACCGGAGAAGACTACAGAATACGAAACTATTCGGAAGCCTGGAACACGCCAGTTCCAAGTCGGAGACCGAGTTCAATTACAGTGCTATAATAAGTTACGATCTACTTGGCGTTTTGGTACGGTCATCGAAAAGCTTGGTCTACTTCACTACAACATCAAACTTGATGATGGATTCGTGTACAAAAGGCACGTAGACCAGCTACGGAAGTTCAAGAGAGCGTCAAATTCGCTTCAGATATTACAACTTCTAAAGATGATGTACCAGCTTCGTCGTCTTCAGCCGAAATTATGCTTCCACATGCATTTCAGCAGTCAGCTGCGCCGCTGGCAGATATAGAAACTCCGCCTGCTGCCGCTGTTCCTCCAGAGAATGTTCAGTTCTTAGTTCCAGCTCCTAGACGTTCAGAGCGCCAACGTCGTTGCCCAGCGCACTTCCGCAATCATTTGCCTTGACTCAATAAATAGTTAGCTTTCAATCAGTGAGAGAGAATTATAGTAACGTTCATATATACTTACATTTACCAAGATCAAGGTGTGTTTTCCGAAAAACAATAATTATTATGTGCTCGATTTCTTAAAATGTCATATGATTTTTCTAATTTCTAATTCAATAAAGATATACTACAACGTTTGTATTGCGTGCATTATTCCAAATACTATTACAAAAGTTATAACAGGTGGTGTGTCTTCGATAATCACCAGACAGCCTAAATTTTTGGCATATTTGACAGCACTTGAACAAGTACTGCCAGACCGATAAATAACTATAAAAGTTCAATTCCAAATAAGATATAAAAATATATGACAATAATAATTTGTATATCAGCGCAGAAAAGATGATAATTTCCAATAGAGTCCGTTGTTAGATCCGAAAAACATTTCTCGCCGAAGTGAACATATCTTTTCTAATCTATCATCAAGAAAAATTCAGAATCACAAAAGTTTGTTCATTTAATTTTATAATTGTTTTATTTTATTGTGATCTATCAAGTTGACATTTCGGCAAGATGCGCTTTATACATTAATTTTCAACAACCAGAGAGAATTATAGGAGAATATAATATGCATCTTCATGAAAACTATTACTTAAAGAGTTTATCAGTTTATATATCTGAAAAGTAGGTGGAAAGTGTTCGAGAAGTAGTTTTTAACAGATCAGTCCCAAATAGTAATTAAGGTATCAAGGGTGGTAAAAGGACAATAATGCCTGAGGTCAACAGTGTACTTTCCGAGGGCCTCTGGCCCGAGGTGTGTAAGTTAACCGTAGGCATTATTGTCTGTTCAACTCCCGTGATGCCTTCAATGTTTAATGTCCGACTTTTGATGTATTTGAATCAAAATTCTTAGCAATGTATGTCCTGTCATTTTGACTTCTGTCAGAGAAATTACTCTAGTTACTTGCTGTAACTAGGAAAATTGTTTGTTATTTTGGAACATAATGCCTTCGGGTATTATTTGTTACGTAATAATCCTGAAATAAGTGTTATTATGACAACAATAATAAACTAGTCGGACATTGGCATATTCAACAGATGTGTACAGAAAAAGTATTATTCGGCGGAAGTATACAAAAAGTATAATTTATGATGTCGGAAGGCAGCTTAGAGATATATTTCTGCGACGATTACTCAAAAAAAAAAATATTATTTCACAAAAAAATTACATTTGATTGAATGCTCGTACATCGGTACAGACAGTTAAGGTGAGAGATATCACGGAAATGAAAGAATTGGGGAAAGTATATGAAAACATGAAGCTTCTATGTAGGTAATTTATTACAAGATATAAGAGCAATGTGAGGGACAGATGTGAAAAATGATCATATCCTAGTAGGAGCGAAAACAAAAATGAAGCTGACAACACGTAGAGCAACAAACAAAAGAGGAGGAATAAGCAATGTACAGTGGTTGGATGCAAAAGACACATAGGAAAAATTCGAGAGCAGTACCTAATAACGTAAAACAGCTGCGGATATTGTATTAAGACTTACTTGATCTAACACCCAACGGAATAGAAAGGCTGAAAACTGAAAATTATAGAATCTGAATGACAAGAGATACAGGGTAGAAAATATCCGATAGAGGAAAAAATAACAAAAAATTATATCTTGTAAGAATATGAAAGCAGAGAACAGATTTAATAGACTATATGAAGAAAAAGATAGAAAAGTGAGAAGAAATGCTAAACAGGATTGATGCAAACAAATTGAAGATCTCCTAATTCAAGCTGAAGAAACAGCAAACAAGAATAACACAAGAACTTATCATGAAGTGACAGAAGCTTTCAATGAATGGGAAGAAAAAGACAAAATATACATCGAAGTTGCTAGAGGAGAGAATTACTAGCAAGGAGAAGAAATAGAAAGATGGGTCGATATTTTCTGAAAAAATCTACAAGAACAAAAGTCCAATTAATCACATGAAAGGATGAAGCTGAGTAAAGAAATAATCGAGAAGAATGAGAATCTTATGATCAGAACAGTGATTGTAAACGCAATACATAAATCACAAAATAATAAGAAGGCATAGGAGTCGATGAGATACCAGTTGAAATTTCAAAAGCAGGAAGGGAAACAGTGATAATCATGATGCAGAAGCTACTAAATAAAATATAGAAGTAGAAGATAATACCGAAGCAATGGAATGAGAGAATTATTATCGCACTCAGCAAGTTAATTTTCTACCAGAATTCCACTCGGGAGAATAAGAAAGGTGCATTACAAAAGCCAAGAAAGAATTAAACAGGAGTCAGACCTAGAAACTCCTTGCAATGATAATATCTTCAAACTACGCAGAATAATAGAAAATGCAATAAACTGGCAAGAATCTATCAACATCAACTACATTGACTCTAAGAAAACCTTCGATAAAGTGGATAGAGACATGATGTAGAAAATAATGGAAAACTTGGGCTCAAAAGCAGAAATTCCAAAAAATATAAAATTCATTGAGGTGGGTGGAGTATTCTATGGGGATATTCAGATTGAGAGTGGAGTGAGACAAGAATGTATTCCATCATCGATGCTATTTCCAATTGTCATGGATGATATAATAAAAAAGTGGCAGAAAATAGGGCTGATATCACTTGAAAATATGAGGAATATTTAGGATATTTAGAATATATTGATGATGTGTATTCAATAGAAGAAAATAACAATAACTTACAAAAGGAAAAAGCAGATTAAAAAAAAAAAACAGTAAAACTAGACTTGGAGATAAGGTAGAGAAATGTAAGGTACTACCAATGAATGAATCAAAGTAAGAACTTGACATGACAAGATGGAAAGACCAGTTCTGTTATCTAGGCAGTGTGCCAAATATGAAGAATAGAAGTGATAAAAATTTAGAAAGAAGAATAAAGAAGGCACAAGAAACTCTCAACATATTGCGGAAAACTTGAAGGTCGAACGGAATATTTGCAAGAAACAAAATCAAGATATTTAACACTCAACAGCAATGTGAAGGGTATACTGTTAAATGGATCAGAATCATTAACGATCAATGAGCTTTTTTCTCAAGTACGGAAAATTTCTCACTAGCAGAGACAAATATTACCCAATTCCCATTTACATACATGTAAATGTAGCTATCGAAATAATGTTTTCAACAAAAGACGACGTTCCCCGAGTAAAATTAAAACTTACAAATATCAAGGATAATGATGTAGAAATATCAACATGTTGGCTCGCTTGCCATAACTTAAAAATTTCAGGACAGAAAAATAAATTCATTGAGCTTAGTGATGATATTCAGAATTATGAACTCAAAATTTATTTCAGAATGAAATATGAATCAAATATACTTGGTAAATAAGGAAAATTCAATTGATTATTATAAATGAATATGTCTTAGTAGAAAATGTTTTTTATAAATGTCAATTGATTATGAGAAGAGTTGACACTCTATTTGTTATTAATTCGATAAATTATTGTAATTATTATAACAGCCTGTATAAATTACGATGTTTAGAACACACATTTTTCCTTCTGTTAAATTCACTCTCCTCGTAGCATGTATCCATTTATTATACCTAACTTCATCAATGTGAGGTTTTATAAATGGTGTAAATAACATGCTTACTTCTGGGTATCGATTTTCGAAGGTACAGTCCGCGAAACTACAATGTTTTGTTGGCGTTATAATCATTTAACAAAATTTCTTTGAATATATTTAATAATTTTGAATAATTTAGTTATATGACTTAAATAACACTGCCGTAAATAGAGAAAGTTCAGTATTTGGCCCTACCATAAGTGCTGTCTCTCGTGACAATTTAGCTACACTATTCTCAGGAAAAAGGCTCATTCGAAAACTTTGGAAACAATTGAAAATAATTTGGATAGAACATACACTAATAAAAGAACATTCCGACACTACCATGGTAGCACTGTAAGACAAAAGAGAAAAAAGGTAGATCACTAAATAAATGGTAGACACAAATTCATAGGGAGCAGGAAGATATAGACAAGACGAACTGAAAATAGAGTCCAAAGAAAAGTTAAAATAGGAAAAAAACAGTAAAAGTAATTAGCCGGAGAATAACATATGGCTGTTAACTTTAGACAATAATTGCCTGGAAACACGTGATGCTGCCCTATGCTCCAAGAAAAGAAGCAAAAAGATTGATAATAAGAGCTCGTATGAATACAATACTTCAAATCGCTCATGCTGCAAAAAAAAATAGAATATCAACTTGGTCTTTTGTGATACAATTTAATTGTAAGATGAACATAAAATATGACTACCGTAGGTATAAGATTTTGAAATTGGCAAATGGCAGATATTCTGGGAGCTTGGAAATGAATATCTTTGACTATTCCATTCGTAGTATTTATAACAGGGTTACAATGCTAAATCGCTATAGAAACGGTGCATATCAGTGTAAAAATACGATCGGGTATTACACTAGTGGTCAAAGTGAGTATTTTACTCAAAGATGTGGATACCTCCAATTTGTGCTTTCTTCGTATTTAATGGAATATTTTTCTGAATATCTTCATCAATTTTATCTTCTGATCTATCACCAAACCTTTCTAAACTAGTTTCCATATCAAGACGCAATATATTTCTCTATTATTCGTCAAATAAAATACAAGAAATTCTAATTCTTCAGTTTAACATAAATTTGTATACTCGCTCCTATAAAAATTAAGTGAGTTGTTACTAGATTTATAGGAAACTAATTTGAAAAAATGGTTTGACTCCTGGAATAGTCCTCCATATACCAGTTAAAGTATTATAGACTATTTTTGTGGTGCAATCAGTAATCACTCATGTTTATTGTGCTTGTGAATACCACTCGTGCTGCAGACTCGTAGTATTCAAACACAAGCACAATAAATATTCGTGATAGCACCACAAAAATTATCGATAATACTCGAACTACTTATGGTATAATAAATGAGAACTACATAATATACAATCAATGGTGTTAATGAATATTTTGTATGGAAATATTATCGCTTGACAACTTCTTTTCTGGTCTAAAAATTGCAGATTGAAAGGTTCAAACAACAGATCTTCTAAGTTTCTAACGAGCGGAAAAAAACAGTTTCAAGATATTTATTCCTCGAAACATTGTTGCGTTTCGTGTTATGAAACCCAAACACCTTAATGCTGGGAAACTATAGTTAAAAAATTAATTGCATCTGATAGTCCTATTTCTATTAAGGATGATCCCAACTAATTTTGATCTCCAATCCGTTATGACTCTATTAGCACAGATATCAAAACCAGCTGAGATGATATTGTTATTGTTACATGCAATTTTTCATTGCAGTTCAATTTTCTTTTTTATTCCAGTTCAATTTTTCATTTTTGTTTCATTTAGTAGTCTTTTCGTTACTGAAAATATAGAATTGGAATAACTTGGTTCAATTTTTTATTTTATCACTAACGTTTCAATCTGAGTATTTTACAATTGATTTTGAAGTTAGTTTTAATTTATTAACCTTTTTTTTGTCATACCTATGAAACTCCCTATCCTTAACTGTATTGTAAAAGTGAAGGCAAAAATGTAATATTCTTAGAGAGAGAAGGTAACTGAGAGATAGCTAGAATTGGGTCATGTTTGTATGGAGGTAAATGGCGAGTTTCGCTTAATTTGGCACTTTAGTCTTGGAAAATATTGTGAAATGAGTGAAATTTTTCCTCATAGTCCATACATTTTCCAGAATTTTATTTGATAAAAACGACTCTTGATTTCAAATTCTGTATATTTATTTGAAACTTTGACGTTTCGATCCTTTGACCAAAGATCTTCAGAAAACAATGATACAAAATGAAATAAGGCAAGTAACTGCATTGTATCATTTGTATCATTGTTTTCTGAAGAAGATCCTTGGTCAAAGGATAGAAACGTCAAAGTTTCAAATGAATATACAGAATTTATAATCAAGAGTCATTTTTTTTTTGAAAATTTTTTTGTTCCAAATTGCAATAGTGGGTACAAACATGTTGAGAAACAATTCCTTTTTTCTGTACGCAAAGATGATATTTAATTGAATGAGTGACTCAAGATCATATCATGGCAAGATAAAATACAAAACAGAACAGATTTGATTTGTGAAAAACATTCCAGAGAGAAAGATATTATTATTATTATCTGAATATGTAAAAGACTGATCATCATCATTCTTCAGTATAAATGATATAGTGCTGGGATCTGGTGGAATTATGTTACCGACAAAATCCAATACTAGGTCAGACTATTTTGTAGGCCGAACGACTGACAATCAAGAAATTGCCCAAAATAAAAAAACATAGCTCACACCACAAATAGATTGACCATACTACTGAGGACACTTTATAATTCAGCTAGCTTATAGCTATTCTATCTTTGTCACCGATAATCATAGAGTATTTCATGCTTTTTCTGAGACTGAAAAAATTATAAATATTCATTGATGATCGAATACTGGCAAGAGAATTTTAACTGCTATAATTTTGATAGCACAAGACTATTCATCAAAGGCAACTAACAGATGTTGAATAAGTAAAACTCAATTTGGACACATGAAATTTCATACATTGGACACTTGACAATTTATGATCTTTTCAAGCAGATAGATAGCATAATTTGACTCATGGATTTCATCCACGTGATCACAAGTAAACGAAGCCAAATGAATTATGAGTTCACATACAACCAAATTTTTATATTTGTTGGAGTTTGACATAATTCCATTTCGTGTGTAGAAATAGATAGTATTTTATTGCAAAGATCCTTCTCTCATAATAAGTTTCGATGAATTTCAAAAATTTCAACTTGAATAGAGAAGAAAAAGTATGCAGTATATATCAAAATAAGAAAATAACAACGGTACCGCTTAAGGAATTTGAGAGGAGTAAAAAAGCAAGGTGCCTGGAGGACCTCTTGGGAACTTAGAGAGAGGAATATGTAAAACATCTCGTATGATCTTTTTTGCCATTATAATTATGAAACATCATGGATCGAGCTATTATTATTACATTCTCAGTCCAATGAAACAATTTCTATAGGAGCCCACATAGATTTTAAAAGCGTTAAAAATTCACCTACAGAAAAGTTGAAAATTGAGCATATGTTGCTACTGCAAAAATAAGATTGGCGGCTTAACCTAAGATAATTTGGTTTAGGAGAAAAATTTCTTAGGTATTGCAGTCCACTTAATTTTATTCATGTTGCTATTCAATTTTGGACGTTTCGGATGTGCACCCATCCATCTTCAGCGTTCTACAATGATGTTAATGATCCATGAAACAATATTAAATGAGATGATGATGAAAAATAATGAAACATGTGCTACAATATTCACCTTATAAAATATTACAATCCTATAACCTTGTTTACAGCATAGTTGTGACGATTAACTTCCAATATTTATTGATAACAATAGGAAAATGACAATTAACTCAAAAATCACAAAAAATGTGTGAATGTAACTTTGAGGCTACCACCAACCAAGGTGGCTGGTGATAGAATGACAAAAAATGGTGAACAAAAAACAAAAATCACTTTAGATCACGCATAGGTACCAACTAAAAATTTTTGCGCGTTTTTCAAATTGTGTCTAGCGTCAGTTTGGTAATTATTGCATTTCGTGCGATTGAGGTTGATATGTAGGCTTTCATGTAATAATCTTGGAACTTTGTTATTGACAACTGATAGAATTTGGGGTTCTTTGAAATTAAATTTGTGACCTGTTTCCTGATGGTGCCTAGTAAGCGCACTATGATCAGGGTTCTTAATTCTACAGTTGTAGTTGTGCTGATATAATCTTTTTTGAAGGGTCTGTGAAGTTTCCCCAATGTAGCATTTATTACAAGCATTACAATCAACTTTGTATATCAAATTCTTCCGATCTAGAGTTTCAGTCTTATCCTTTAGTTTACTAGAAAGAGGTTTAGTAGATGTTAAATTATTAGATGCAATTGAAATATTACTGTTATGCAAAATTTTCTGAACACCGCACACAACTTCGTGATCGAATGGCATTGCAGTGTAAATTTTGGGTTCCACTGGCTGTATGTTTACATCAGTTGACCTGTGCTGCAACGTGTAAATTCTCCGTTTGATATTTGCGTGTAAAAATTCTACAGGGTACCCATTGTCACGTAGTGTGTCAAAGATGTATTTGTAATTCTGCTGATGAAATCTAGGGTTAGATAAATGGAAACACCTGTCAAATAAGGCTTGTATGACGCTAATCTTATATTTTTTGTTTGTGTATGAAAATAAATCACAATATCTTCCAGATGCGGTACATTTATGGAACCAATTTGTGATGATCTGTCCATTTTGTATTTGCAAGGTGACATCTAAATAATTAATTTTGTTTTCTACTGGATGTTCTATAATGAAATTCAATCTTTGGTGAAAATTGTTGAAAGTTTCAAAAGTTGAATCAACTTTATCAACAGGAGAAATTACAATACAATCATCGACATACCGTTTATAGTATATAATGTTGAAATTAGCGTTAGGTACGATTTGACATTCCAATTCTTGCAGCACTAGATCAGCTAATGAATTGCTGATACTCGATCCCATGGGGGAACCATCAATTTGATGATATAACACATTGTTAACCCTGGACATGCACACTTCATTTGTAGTTGCATAAGTGTCACACTGGGGTCTCAGAGACCCCAAACAAAAACGTAGTTTTTCTGAGAATTGGATGTTGTTTTGACTGATTTTCATGATACGTTATCTATTCAGGATGATCATGAGAAGAGTAAGAGAACATTGAGTTCTTCAAAGGCAAAATTGATTGAGAAAAAGGACAATGTATAAAAAGTGCAAATTTTTCGAATTTTTCTTATTCAATGCATAAAATACTAGATCTTTCATGAATTCACGTTCAAGTTCATCATTCACCAATGCAGAAAGATCTTTGAATTTCGAAGGAGTCATTTCCTGCTAAAATGTCAAAATGGCGAATAATAGTGAACTTTCAGCTATGCTAATAAATCTGGCGCAAAATCCCAAACAAAAACGTAGTTTCTTTGAGAAATGGATGTTGTTTTGATTAATTTAAATGATATATAATCCATTCAGGATGATAATAAATGAAATGAGAAAGCATTGAACTTTTCGAGAGCACAGTTTATTGAAAAAAAGGACAATGCATAAAAAGTATATTATTTCCGAATTTTTCTAGTTTAATGCATAAAATATAACATTTTTCATGGATTTCGCGTTCAAGTTCATCATTCATCAACGCAGAAGGGTCTTTGAATTCTGGAGTAGTCATTTTCTGCTGAAATGTCAAAATGGATAATAATAGAGAGCTTTCAGCTATACCAAAAAATCTAACGCCAACAGTCACACTGGGGTCACAGAGACCCAAACACAAACAAATTCGTAAATTATGACCCACTTACTTCAGCTATCATCAAAATACATATAGCACATACTGAAGACATTACTAAACTAAATTTACGAGGTGGTCACATCGTACTATATCGACTTTGTGCTTGTGCAAAAGATAAAAATTGGAGCATGGGGTTTGTGAGACCCCAGTGTGCAGTTTCAGGGTTAAAAGTGAAAATAGAACTCTCAAAACAAAGTTTATTACCTTCTTGAAATTGTATCATAGTTAAATCAGTATATTCAGAGAGAGAGTCCCATTTTTCAGCAATACATTCGACCACCAAGTCCTGCGGCATGCTAGGAAATAAGGCACAAACATCTAAGGAAAATATAGTATAGTTATCTGAAATTTGGATATTTTCAATGTCACGTACTAGATCGAAGGAGTTTTTTATATTATATTCTGACGTAGAGGTAACTTTACTAATAATTTTGTTGAAAAATTTCGCCAATTTGTAGGTAGGAGTGTCTATCGTGGAAGTGATTTGTCTCAAATGTACATCCATCTTATGAATTTTCGGTGTCATGTACATTCTGGCCACAGAAGGATTCTGCACTATAAGTTGTGGGTTATCAATACTTTTGATGAAGCTTTTACATTTATTATCTAAACCACGTATAGGATTTTTTGTTAACTTTTTACAAGTTGTACTATCATTTAAAATAACTCCAGCTCTCACCATATAATAACAGTTTTAGCACCCTTGTCAGCTTTAGTTATAACTACTTGGTCTTTATGTTTTTTCACAAAAGATCTAGCTTTCTCAATCCATTGTAGAAGCTCTTACTCGGCAAAAAAAAGTTTTTTATTCCTGAATTTATTTACTTGTGGTTCTAGAAATTTAGGTATTTTTATTTTCGCTTCATCTTTATCAACAATATTACTGCGATCAACGGCCAAAGAAAGGTTCACGTAAGTGTCAAAAATTTAAGGTTCAAGAAATTTAATATCTTTGGTTTTAAAACTGAAATTTGGCCCTAATGCTAAAATAGTTAGTATTTCTTCATCAATGTTCAAATTGCTAAGATTAACAATCCACTTGGAATAATTTTTTCTCAAAAATTGGCAAATACTGTTTACTAGTGCTTTGGTTTTCAAGTTATTAAGATTTTTATCACTGTTCAATTTCATTTGCAGTTTCTTTGAATGGTAGTGTGTGTTAACGTTACTTAAAACATAATAGAATGCCTCAGTAGGCAGAATGTACATGATATCGTTTACAAACTTATATTTATCTTGTTTAAGTTTACGTAGCAAACAATGTGCTTGTTCAATTTCTAAGTTTAAATAATTTAGTTTGATAAATTTCATTTCATCATATTCCAGTTCTTTTTACAGTTAGATATGCACATGATGTTTGGCTAAAATTATTCTTCTCTAATTTATTCTCAATTTTTGACACATATTGCAATCTTTGATCTTGAACTTCTACATTTGTTTACATATTGATACTTCTGATAGCCGCTGAGTATTTTGGTGCCCGCAGTTCCTTGTTTCAAGCGTTGCAGTAGTTGTTCAATCATACTGAGTTTGAGGCTTATCTCTTTCACCGCATGAAAAGAAAGTGGAAATTTGTGATCGGAAAGCTATTTTATGCATTACGATTTGCAGAGTATTCACCGTCTATGCCAGGAGCTCTGAGTTTGATACTGAAATAAATTACCTTAGATTTTGAAAGAGTTTGAGAAAAGGCTATCTACAGAGGTTCTTCACGACACATTTTCCACTACGCTAAAAGTCGCATTTCACCTAAGGCTTTTTATTTTCATTGTGATTTTGAATTTTCAATTCTCATTCATTTCTGTTTTCTTCTACGAATCTTTGTACAAGTTGTTGATACGTGATAGCCTACTAGTACTCTTCATTGCTTATGTGGAAGATTTGGATCTGTCTGCACTTGAATGCGCCGCTGTGGGTTTCCAGAACCATTTTGTGCGGACTTCATTATTGTTGAGGGATCTAAGAAATATGCCATTTGATTTTGTTATCATTCCATTACTATAATTTTGTATGCTCGAGAGGATTATATATCTCCTCGAGAACATCTTTCCATCATATTTGTGATGCAACAGGAATGTATATTGTATGCTACCACGACGAATGGACGAATGGTCGATCATCGAATTTTTCCCGTGTATCGTAGCTGCTTAATTATACATATCATACGCCTCATACGCTATGCTGTTCTTACCTTGTCTACCAATAAACCGAACGTTTTGACTAATATCAATCTCACAGGGAACGAGCTTATATTTAATGAGAATCAATCCAGAGTCGTCAACTTGAATTTATTTCACTATTCTACTCACATTTACTGTTTATCGACTGTCCACACCATATTGTTCGTTTGCTTCTACTACAAATATATCTCATAGTAAAACAGTTCCTAGAGCTTCATTTGGGATGATTGCACTCCCGCAATCTTCATTTTTATGAATTAGTGTTGTTTTTCGTCTAATTAGCGCTATAACTCTACCTAGTAACCGTCTCTTCCAGTAGACACTTTAAACCATTCTTGCCTTCACTGGACTAGTCGTGCTCAGCCGCTTCTTGTGCAGGATCCGTTACACCAAGTGTAGCAATGGCAACAGAGATAGGCATTTATGTGTAGAAAGTGTTGATCACGTTTAAATCGTGGAAAGTTCGTGAATTATGTGGAAATGTAAATAAGGTACAAAACGCGAATAATTTGAAATATTAGTTCTTTATTCTGTCGCTAGGTGGAAGTTTATTTGCGACTTCCAAATGTCAGATTTATTGGAAGCTGTTCAATTTCTGCACCAGTTTGTAAACTCATAAAAAATTATTGTGGAAAATTTATATCAGTGATACCATCATGGACCATAAGGCTCAAAAAATTAGATTTTGAGCTTTTGAAAGAAGGCAAGAAATACTGCTTTATGCTAAAAATGCAGACGCATAACGAGTAAAACTCAAATCTACAAGAAAAATTTGCTCGATGTTCATTCATAATAATTTACATGTCAAAAGATTGCAAAATTGTCCGAGGTACAGAAAGAATTTCTTACACTTAAAAAATTAAATATCGTATGAAAACATATTTTACGTGCCCATCTTTGATTGGCAATAAGTTATAAATAGAATTGAGATCTCAAGCATTAACATTTGACGTCAACGTAGGAAAACAGATTTGTTGTGATGAAATTAAAAAGGATTATGAAATAATTCTCAAGAAAAACATCAGATTTCTTGAGAGATTGATGACGCCCTCAAATTTCTATATACCAAAGATAACTTCATACATACGTACATATAAATCACGCCTTCTCTCCAGAATAAAATTAGCATGAACTCCATTTAACATTAAACCAGCCATAATTTTTTGTCAGTAACCTCTCTTGCTTCAATTATTTTCATACAAACTCGCTCATTTTTTCCACTTGGAAACTTATTCCTGTCAATTCTTCCATCATTCGACTTTACACTACTGATATGACTTTATAGAGAACATAAACACCGAGAACCAAATTCATATGATCTATTCATTCCAGATGCAGCTGTTCGAAAAAGTGGGATAGTTACTTGCTCTTCGAGTTGATGTGATGTCTTTTCTAACCTTGGTAGTTAAATCAGATAAAATAAATCCACATGGAATGGAATTATAGTTTGAAGAACTAGATAAATGCTTTTTTTGGATATTTGATGGGAAACATCAGGTTTAATATGTAGAAATTAGAAAAGAAAAGTGCCTGTTTTCGAATTAGCAATACTTTTCTGATTAGCAACAGAAAATAACGAACGAAAAATGCACTATGACATGCACCTTGATAATAACTTTGACCTAATTAAGAAAAAAATTACAGGTTATACATATAAGGAAACAAAAATTCTCTCGATTTCGCCGGAAACAAATGTAAAGTCGCTTATTTAGCTGCATTCAAAATTTCGTGAGAATCTTTAGCTTCTGACGTTTTTGACGAATTGATTTTTAATATTGTTTACTTGGTACTATGCTTTTGCTTGGAAGTTGTCAAACCCGTTCCTACGTTTTCTCAAGAACGCAACCTTGGTCAGTATTTCTATTCTTCACATCTTCCATTCAAGTTTTCCATCAAGTATACACAAAAATAGCATGTTCAACACGTAAGAAGAGCGTTATTACTCCGCTCGTTTGAATTCAGTTCACTCGCTTGATACTCTCGCTCGTGAATTGAAATATTCACACTGGGTAGTAAACTCCCACTTTTCTTTACTTATCAAACAATCTACTATTATTAATACAAAAAAATTATGCTCTTGAACTTTTACAATAATAGATATCTTTTGATGCAGATTAAAGGACCCAAATAAGGATTAAGTGGAAATTTTTTTTTTAGGTATTGCAGTCCACTTAATTTTATTCATATTGACTACTAAATTTTGGACGTTTCGGATGCGCACCCATCCATTTTCAGCTTTCTTATAAAAGTATTACAATCGTATAACATTGTTGTATAACGTATAATTGTGAAGATTAACTTCTAATATTTATTGAAATGCAATATGAAAATTGGTTGGTGGTCGCCTCGAAGTTACATTCACACATTTCTTGTGATTTTTGAGTAAATTGTTATTTTCATTATATATAAAATAATGGAGTACAAATTTGACGAGTATTGGAATGTGCACCCAAAACTGTTCTCACAGATTCAGTCTAATGTACGGTTTTCTTATAATTATGAAAAGAAACTGCGATGTAAATTCAATTATAGCGGTAGCCCTGACTTTTGTTTTCCATGAATTATTTCTAAACGACAATATCTGAAGTTTATAGACAACAATTTGTCGTATAATCAGATAATATAAAAGTAAACAGAACCTTGATTATTTAAATAGAATTTATATTTCTTCTTTCATGGTAAATCAATCATGAGTGAAACAGCAATGTCAAAAATAAATTGAATAATAACGATTTTTACTAGTTAGTACAGTGAGGAACAAATTGATGAGAGCGATAATAATAATACCTAGGTATAATACATCATAACAGATGAATGAGTAATTATTAATTGCAATATTTGAACCTGATATACTAAAAACAAAATATCGGAAGAATAAATTATACTGAATGTTGAAATAAGCCACCATTTTTATCAAGACAATAGCCTAGTCTATTGTAGAATGAAGCTCTTACATAAGCTATTTGTCTGTATGCTATTGCACATTTAATCCTAAATGAGCCGAGCATCCATCGTGCTGAAATCAAATAAGCATCTTCTAGTGTGGGACCAACATGATTTTGCATCAGTTCTAAATAAGTTCCGGAATTTGAAATTCCAATGTATCAAATCCAACATTCTATAACTTCGTTATGATGTACTGTTATTAATGTAATATTGCTCCCATTACCCTCATTCACAGCCTCTAGTATTGAAATTGTGGTCAAATTTGAAATTGGTCTGTCTTCATATTCACAAATCTTGTATCCTACTATAACCATTTTCCCTACAACAATTTTTTATAATGAAGACACGTTCTTCATTCGAATAAATACTTATAATTTACAAGCTTTATTTGACAAATAATGGTCAGTTGCACCACTGTCACTTAACTTTGAAGGAGAAATAACTGTGGTAACAATTGTACATACAATAGTTGCCATAGATATTGAACTCCACTCAAAGTTTAATAACGGTGGTGCAACTGGTCATAGATAATATTCTTTGAACATCTGTCATGAAAAACAAAACTCATAGTCACTGATATTATTTGGTTTATATTTTTCAATTTCTTCTAAAAATTGTGCGGAAACCAGATACTAAACCAAAGATGAAAGAACAGTTTTGGGAGCACATTTTGATTCCTAACAACTTTGTATCCAATCATTTTTACTGTAAAATGGATAGGAGAGCAGTAAATTTCACAAAATTAGTATCCTGGGTGAAATTCCTATGTACACCTTAGCCGTGCACCACCCGATATATAAATATATTTGTTGCTTTCATTTCTTGAATTCATTTCCAGATAGCTTTATTTTAATTTCTTATATTTACTGTGAGTATATCGTGTTCGCATTTCGGCTTATCAGAAGATCTGAAATCGTAGTCCCATGAAAAGCATTGAACCATTCCTGAGATGAAATGTCTCTAAAGAAACGATATTATGAGTTGGACTGATTTCGTTGAAGCTAAATTAGATGTTTTTGGGAACTTGTATTAAAATATTGGGTTTTAAATGTCTGAAATTGTGCATTGAAAGTGTGCAATGGAGATTAAATAGCACAATTGTCCATTATAGCCTCTTTTTACATCAAAAATTATGTAAAACCTTCCACTTCCTATACGATAGTAGATAATAGTTATTCAATACCCAGCTCAAATAATCAGAAAATATACTCTGCATTTCATGATTTTTTTTCTACTATCCACAACCATGATAAGTTTCGTCATGGAATTGTTCATTTGAACTGTTATTAGAGCTTTTTTTCCATGATTTACTACAGAGCTTCAATCGGTAAGAGATTTGGACTACTGAATATTCCAACATTCTATCCTCTACGATGTCAGCCGTATCTACGAATGTTGCTAATGCTATCAGTGTCCATGATATTGTTTACAAAGTGTTATTTGTCGCTCATTCTAGCTTACGTAGATTCCTAAATATCATGAAGATCGAAAACAACAATTTTCTGAAAGAAGTGAGTCTAATAGATTTCTGCTTGATCCTTTCATCATTTGCACAGTCAAGATCAATTGTCGATTGAATTTTTCTAGTATATCATGAGAAAAAGCTTCGATTGCAGTTCCCATGATGAGGGATCCCTGTTAGACTAGTAGTCAATTGCACCTATTCATCAAATTTTCTATTTTCTAAATATCTTGACAGTTCACTGAGACCATCTATCAATAATTCTCTATCGTTTATTGAAAATTCTGAACATTTTATTGGAATAATTAATAACGTAAGGTTGTGTGATATTGATATCCTTGTTAGTTTTTATGTTCCTTCTTTGCGAGGGTTCCAATAAAAGACATCTTGAGATATTTGGAGAAGAATTTCTTCCCAGATATTATCAAATTATCTCACTGTTGTTTGACGTCCAGTTTCTTCATATTTGAAAATGATTATCATAAACAAATTGATAGCGTTGCAATGGGAAACCTTATTCCTCCATCAGTTGCGAATTACTACATGGAATTTCTTAAAGTGAAGGCATCAGAAACTAGTTATTATAAACCATGCCTATGGCTACGTAACGTGGATGATGTTTTTGCTATGTGGCCTCATAGTCATAATAATTTTAATGGTTTTTTTGAACATTTGAATAATATTCATGAAAATATCAAGTTCACATCATAAATTAAAAATGATGGCTCTCTACCACTTCTTGATGTGAGCTTAAAACGAATCTATGACGATAGACTTCTGCATACTGTCTATAGGAAGCCTAAACACACGAACCAATATATTCATGCTAATTCACATCACCATAATCCACAATAGTATAGAAAAGTGAAATGCTTATTCCAAAGAGCTAATGATGCTTGTCATCCTGATGAGCTTGATCATGAAATTAATAAGCTAAAAGTAGTTTTCCAGTAAAATTATTCTATTAAAAAGGCTCTTCTACCTAAGCCTACCAATGCTTTTGTTGAGGATATTAGCGTGAATAAAAATTATGTTATTTTACCCTATGTGAGTAATATTTCAGAGAAGATCGGAGGGATTCTGTCTGGACATAATTTTAAAGTTGCTTTCGCTCCTGTAATGAAGATCAAGCAGTTTATGAGGAAAGTCTACGTTGGACAGACGGGCAGAACAGTGAACACACGCATTGCTGAAGATATCTGTACATTTCTTATATCTAGTTACTTGCCTTTGTTCATTTTGGAATCATTGTTTTCTGAAGAAGATCTTGTTTCTAAAAAATATAACTCTAACTCATTAGCAAGAATGGATGACTGGTATCTAGATGAATACAAAAAATTTTAAATATCGGCTGTTCACTTATACTGGTAGTTGAATGTTAGACTTACTCATATTCATACAGGGTGCTGGAAAAAAAGTAAAATTTTTCATAGCATCTTCTAGTCCGTAAGACAGGGCATTGATTTTTCGTTGATTACCGCTCACTTGAAACTTCGTGAGTGACTTCATTGTGATGAGTCCGACAACTTTTACATTTGACAAAATTCTTGATTTGGGGCGTTTTCCAGCAAGAGCTAATTGAACACGTCAATTTCATGAAGCCTTAAAAATGTATCACCGTCATATCGATGTTTACCCTAATCGAAAGATTTGTAACGTGCCAATTTGGCTTTTGGTCACCTTTTTTTGCTGGGTTAGATTCTAAAATATAATTGGAATAATTTGGGGTTTAATTTCATTCGCTCCAGTTATTTACTCTAAATCTTGAGTTCATATTGAATAATTTTATTCAAATCTTTAGTTTCGTTTCTTCTCTCAGTTATTTTTTGGATACATTAAAAGCGTGTTTTTGTTTACTTTTTTCAATTAATTTTAGTTCAAGATTTTGTTTTGAATTGTCGCTGCTGCAATGCGCGCGCTGCAGGCAGTGACGCTACGTTTTTTTTTTAATCGTAGTACTAGGGCGTCCGCTAGGTTTTTTTTTAATGAAAAACGGTTAATTTTCAATTAAGTCAAATCGACCGGATTTGACTCAATTGAAGACAGTCAGCCTCAAGTCCTGGTGTAGGACAGACGTACATTTATTTATCTGCTCTTTTTCCACCACCACAATTTTGGGGTTTATTCCAAAGTCTTTTTGCGTGTGCAAGCCCAAGTTGGGGATTTGTTTGGAATAAGCTGTGCTCCGGCCGAATATTTGAGGCAGTTTGGCCATTTGTTTTGTTCGGCGGAGCAGCCCACGTATTGGGGATTATTTCAAATTGTGAGTGGTCGTTTTGCATAAAATCGCTACCATCCACGATAAAACGTCGTTCGTACCAAGGCACATACTGTGGGAGTTCCTTACTTTCACCCTGGCTTTTCCTTACTACCCGGAATCCAGCCAATTAGATCTGACCGCCGAGATCCAGACGCCAGGCAGACGAGTCAGTAAGGATCTCCAGCGACGTCGCTAGCTAAATGGTTCAGTTTTTTTCATATTCAGACTTTTTTTCAGGTGCTACTTGACTAATTAGGCACCTCGTGGCTTCACCACGATTTTGTTAATTTTTTTGTATTATTTTTTTTGCTGCCGTAGGCATTTGTTGTCGCCTTTTATTTTTTAATGCTTTTTCTGGTTACGTTATGAACGCTACGTCCCGTTGTGAACCAGGTTGATCAATCTAGGGCCTGATTTCCTTATTTTGTACTTTTTCTGCAGTAGGTTTATAGACGTATTTATTCAGTTGGGACTTGTTGAAGTCTGCGTTAAGGACGCGAATCGCCGCCATTTTGATTTACATTATTATACTTTATTGCTGTTTGACATTTTCTTACATTCATTTCTCTTCAACGCTTATTAAACATTCACTTTTCCGGGTAATTTTGATTATCATTTATTTTGTCAAGAAAAAAAATACCTACCACTTTTAATTTTCAGAGAGTGATTTTATTTAGTGTTTTCTTACAGCTGGTGAGTAAGTATCGCTGTTTGAGATATTGTTTCGTTTTATGTTCTGCGGCATCTTGAACAACGCCGACAGATCTAATTATCCTAACACCCAATATTCTACCCGTCCATTCTACCATATTTTCTTTTACAGGTACTTTCGCAGTTGTGTGCCTGAGGACGGAAAAAAAATTAACAATTGCGTGGGGCCCTTATTTTTTGTTTTATCTAGAGTTAGCTCACGTAGCGTCCAGTATATTTGTTTCAGTAAAGTTTATATTCTCTTAAAGCTAACCTCATAACTACCCAGTCCGGCCCTGGGATTATTTTGATTGATTCATTTTTTTTATACTGAGCTAGTCAGTTTTAAAGGGTAGGATCGCTACCCTAGTTTTGAACATAATAGATTTTTTGATTATAAAATGGAAAATAATATCGTCCGTCATGAATATTGGGCGCCAGCGGTGAGTCCGACAAACCGCACTTGTCAAAAGTACGTTGGTATGAAAACGGATTACCGCTAGTCTAAGACTTTAAGGACGTGTTCGATTTTTTTTTCTAAGATTTGGTCATTTTGTCCGACAAATTTTCGAGGGCGTTTTCTCAGTCCGACACTGAAAACGTGTCAGGATCATAACAGTTTTTTCATCAATGACCGCTCATCCCCATGTTTTTTATTTTCCATTCAAATAGTGTCTAGAACATTACTGTATACATGTCCGACAATTTAAGTGGGGCAATACTTTAAAAAACCAAAATATGTTGTATGAATGCGGCTGCGTTCATAGACATATACATATATGAAATGCATATCAAGTCAGAATGATTATTGATTATAAATAATAAGAAAAAGGCTTTTCCACCAATATATAAATATTATTTTGGGATCAAATGTGAGATATAAAGTCAGTATACCGTGATAATCACCTCAAATATCATTCAAATTTACCTTCAACTGTGATATCTATATATTAATACGTCAAGAGCAAACTTTCGACCTCTTTTTAAGCATATTGCATGCACGGAGGAGTGTGAGATTTGTCATACTCAAAATTTATATGGAGAAGATGTGCAGAAAGCGAAAACTATATACAGATGTACCATTTTGATCTATATATTAATACGTGAGGAGAAAGCTTTGTATCCCTTTACACGCATATTGCCCGCACGAATTAATAGTTCATATGATCGAGTACAGAAAGCTTAGGGTACATAGGGGTGTCCCATTTTAATTTTACGACGTGAAGAGAAAACATTGTACCGCGCACACGAGGTGATGTGAAACTTGGCTTAATTGAAGTCTGTGTGGAGAATGTGAGATATGGCATATTTGAAGTATATCTGGAGGAAAATGCACCGAATGGGAGAATGACTGAAGAAAAATTTCAAAGATTTCTCTTCCCTTCCTATAGTCGGGGGAGAAAGTCACTTTGAAATCTTGAATGGGAACCACTAATCCTAATTTTAGATTCGAATGGAGCATCGAATACGAATTTGATTCTACTAGGAATCTCCAGAGATGGGAGATTAAGTGAGTAACGCTCCAACTTAGCGACATAATAATATATTTCTTTTTCTATTTTTTGCTTTACTTTTTTTCAATTATTTTGTTGATAAATTATTCATCACCAGCTTATGAACAACGTCTATTACTCATCTCTTGATATTGAATACGTCAAAAACTGAGTTATATATGTGCGAGCGTTTTCTTGTCGGACTGACGATAAAAACCAATATCTCTGTCGGACAAAATGTTTTTTGGAAAGATAATATATTTTCAAATTATGACTGTTTTGGTCCGACAAGCGGTCATTGATGAAGGAACTGTTATAATCCTGACACGTTTTCAGTGTCGGACTGAGAAAACGCCCCCAAAAATTTGTCGGATAATATGACCAAATTCTAGAAAAAAAATAATTGGACTCATCCTCAAAGTCTCAGACTAGCGAAAATCCGTTTTCATACCAACGTACTTGTGACAAGTGCGGCTTGTCGGACTTACCGCTGGCCCCCTATATTCTTGTCGGACAATATTATTTTTCATTTTGAAATCAAAAAATATTTCGATTAGTGTTAACATCAATATGACGGTAATACATTTTAGAGGCTTTATGAAATTGACATGTTCAATTAGCTCTCGCTGAAAAACGCCTCCAAATCAAGAATTTCGTCAAATGTGAAATCTGTCAGACTCATCACAATGAAGTCACTCACGAAGTTTCAAGTAAGCGGTAATCAACAAAGATAAGTAGATAGAGTTATTTGTTGTAGGAATGGTGCGTGTAGTTATTTCATATAAACTTAATGAATACTCATTACTACAAAGTATGCAATGTTAGAATACAATAGTTATTTCGATTATTTGAGTTTTTATTACTCCAGATGGAGTGTAAAACAGAGATTACTTGAGTGACTATGGGCCAGTTGCACAAAAATAATTAACAGGTTGTCAGTTAACATGCTGGCTACTGTATTTTTTGACGACGTTCATCTGGAATAATTTACTTGGTTCTAACGTTTAAATGACGATTTCAAATTGTATTTGTTGTAAAATTATACAGGAGAATATTATAACTTTTATTCAGATGTCAAAAAAATCAGGTTAGAAACACGTGATCAAATATTTAACAATGTGATTGAAGTTAACATTGATTTATGCAAATGGGCTTTGACTCTTAGCTCAGATTATCAATTCTCTGTTCCTGCTTCATTTCTAAATATACCTATTATGAGAATGAAGAAGGATAATTTTTATATGTGAACTCCTAATTATTGTATGCACAAAAATCTACCACAGCCTACCACAATCTACCACAACCATAAACATTCGAGTTAACACTAGCAATAAAACAAAGATCAAGATTTTAATTTTGATACAATTACTGATTCCCAGAAAAGTAGTTTTTCACTTCATCTCAAATTGAAGTATTTGCAGTATTCTTTGTTCTTATTATTATTTTTATTTTTAATGTGAATATTTTACACTTGATCCTCATTTTTTTTTTTTTGTTCACAGATTCAGATATAGAATCTGGAAAATCTATACACTGAACGGATTTTACACCTGCGGCCATGGAACCAAGCTATTTATCGAATCCACAAATAAGATATTTCTCAAATCTCATAGATTTTACACAATAAAAGGAGACATCAATATTTTTGGTGAGGGTTGCGTAATCGTGGTCATTTGTTGTTAAATAAATTTTTTGTCGCACTCCCGGGAATAAAAATTGAATTTAATTCTCTCATTTCAGTTCGAATTCATTCCTACAGGGATCTAAAATGATCAAAACTCCCAAAAGACTGGAGTAAAATAAACAAACTTTTCCATGACGACTGAATAATCAAATTCTCAAAATGTCAAGTTCTTTTTTTTTATTAGAACTCAAACATTTAATATTGATGATTTATATTGACATTCATATCCGCATTATTGCAATTTTCACAATTTTACAAACGCATCATAGTATTCGTGAATTTTTGAGATAATAATCCTTCAGATACTTCTTCCTTAGCCTTATCAATACCAAATTTCTCACTCATCTTCATGACGGCAAGCAGAGAGACAGCAAGCTCATTCTCAGACAGCCTTGCTATACTATGGTGAATTTACTTGACGTTTCTAGATCAAGTTTGTTATTTTCAAAATTTTAAGATTAAATAATCTACTTTTAGACTATTGTGATTCAATATAATACGGTAGTGCGGAAAATAGAGTAGATAACACAGGACTGAAGTGCTTCCAATCCCTCAAGTGATTATTGCCCTCGACCCCGTCTCGTGATTAAATTACGCACTTAAGTCCCTCGTTATAAGTATGATATACTTATTCATATATCTCCTTTCTTGACCTTTGTGTGATTAAGGATATTTTGATGAACCGTACCCTTGTCTTCATAAATGATTTCAAACAGAATTTGAAAGCTCTACTTTCAACAATATTTACAACAATCAAGTCGTCTTTGAAACCACTGACACTATTTTATTACATTCCTGAGGGGTCGCCAGAATTTTTTTCTACTTGTGAAGGGATCGCATATTCAAAAAGGCTTGAAACGTGGTATCTCATTACGTATTATAATAAAAAATGGTGTCTATAAAATTGATCATTTGAGTTACAAATTTTTCTTGGAACAGCACAAGGGAACTTGAAATATCTTTTTCCTTCTATTGCTTGAATAAGACACCAAATTGTAGCACTTCAGTACATGCAAAGATAGTCTATTTTGGTATTTGTGGCAACTGTACAAAAAGCATGGATTTTTTTTAAACAAGTACAAAGAGTGAATCACGATACATAGTTCATATCTCCTGAATGCTAGTTAATCCAAAGATTAATATTCAATTGAATATTAATTATTGCTGCTTTGATCAATTGAATGGAATTGTACATTTCATGTTGGTAGCTCTGAAACTCCTATACACGATTCCAAGCACATGGAACTCAAGTTTTGACACTTGTCACTTGAATAATCTGTGGCTAGTACAACGTTCTACTTTTAAAATAGTTATTGAATTAATTCTTCAATTAGGTACATTAAATTAGAAATGAAATTACTAATCCACTTCATTCATGTTCATGCATGAAATAATTATTCTAATTCTCCTGAAATAGACATTTTATCATATATATAACTCGGCAAAGAAAATGTCACCATAATTTCAAACGATTGATTGATAAAATGCGATAAAAGAAAAAATATTTGCTGGTACGACAAGCTCTGTTTTTGGCGGTACTAAGAGCGTTGTGTCAAGATGTGTTTTAACGCTATTAGAATTTTCTTAAACACTTTAGAAAATAATTTTCAGATATAAATCACAGAAAACACATATGTCTTCTATATTTATCTCAATATTTCCCAATGAAATATCCTATAATATTAAATTTTATATTGCCTTAAAACTCCTCTTAGAATAACACAGCTAGTACAACCTGAAACAGAGCTTGAGATACCAGCCATTATGTTTAATAAGGAATACAATTTTGAGATTTGTAAGATCGCTGTATTCCGCTTTGGGTCGTTTAGCAAACTTTCTTACTCATCCCAAAATCTAGCATTTTTTGTACTTGATACTAAACTATTTTTGATATGGCAGAAAAAATTCTGTTCTACACGAGCATATGTTATTCAACATCCACATAGTCTTCATAATCTAAGTAAGACAAAAATTGGAAAGATTACAGAAAAAGCTCAAATAATAACTAAAGGCGTGGTAGAAATATCGCGACCTAACACTAGCATGTTCAAAGGGCTACCTACTCAAAAGTGACTGCTTGAAGTTAGATTTTATCAAGACAGAAAACTTGCAAAGCTTTCTCATTGTGGCACGATGGCATAATGCGATAGCTGGCGTCAGACCACTTAGAAGTTAGTTATTTAACAAGTGTGTAAAATGGAATATTATGACATGAGGCCAAGCACTAAGAGACGTGACTAACTGAATTTCATAATGCTTGTTTGCATTGCAAAATTACAAAATCACTTGATTCAGATATTCAGGAAATGTGCATCAGAAAACGTTATCATTAGCTGTATTCCGATATTTATGAAAAACAAAATGAACAATACAACCGCATTCAGAGTCCTTATAATCTTCAAAAAAAAAATTGAAAAAATTAGAAGAAGTCTCTGCAATGACCCACAGCTTCTCCATTATTTTGGATTAGGTAGTACATCCTCATGAGAATGAATTTTATACTTCAGCCCACTGCTTATTTATTATTTAAGAGTAAAAATAAGAGATATGTGACCGCTACCGCAAAGCAAAAAATATGCAGGAAAGACGTTTCCTTGAGAAATTTATTGCTAAAAAGTTATTTGTTCCGACAAAATCAAAGGCATATATGTTTGATTTTACTTTACGGAAAAAAGAATATAGTTCAGGAGCCATTATTTTGAGAAATTATATTCCGTCACACTAAGTTAGTATTACACTGCATGGTAAAAGAAATCGTGGTTTTCGCCTCGTCTAGTTTCGAGAACAAGGAAGATATAGAAAGAGAAAATGTGACATAGGAATGATATAACAAATGTTTATACTGGAAACTCTTGTGAGATCTCGCAAAACTCTTAATTTGTGTTCAGATACAAATAGGACTCAAAATTTGTCAATTCAAGCTTTTTTCAAGTATGCAAGCTCTAATTATCCTCTCTATCTTCATATTTTAACTTTTTGGGAATAAACACGGGTGTGTAATCATAATTGATGGTATTTATCCTCGTATATCTTGTAAAATTAGGCACTATCACATGTTATGCAAGATACGCGAAGAAAACTATTTCTGCCCCGCGCAAGCGTATTTTAAACCCACTTTGAAAAAAATAAAGAATCTGTATCCTACGAATTAGTATTTTCTATGTATTTCTCGGAAAAGGCTCAACAGTTTTAGATAGTTTGAACTGCATTCTGAAGCTGTTCTATATATTTTTCTGTGACCTGAAACACAACGTGTTTTAGATAATCGAAAAAAAAAACGTGATTCTGTAAGATTGTCCTCACTATATGCTTTTCTATGTAATATGAATAATTACTCCGCCATTTTTTGAGGTCCCGCATATTGAATCTGAATGATGTCACTTAGCTAACCAAGCATTGTCATCCAAATTAAACGTGTATGCAAAATTTCAGCTCAATCGGTTTCACAATTTAGTTTCAAGACTCGGCTGGCATTAATGAGGCCAGTTAAATAAAAGCTTGTAAAAATAATTGGATTTGGGCAAAAAGCTACCAACTTCAATACATAACGATAAAGGTATAGACCAAAAGCCAGAAATAGATTTAGATCGGTCATTTCCTCCCGGCTGATAGCTTGTGAAATACTTCTGAGAGACGTTTCATACAGCATGATGATTGTCAGCTGCGGCACTATTGCTAAGTTAACAAATTGTAATCTTTTACGCACGTAAAAAAAAAAAACAATCATTTTCCTTCAATTGAAAATTTATCAAATGATAGGTGACGATCTTCTTTCATTAAGAAAAGAATGTCAACTGGCTATCAGGTGGTGGTTTATACGTCAGCTGGTCACAAGAACTTCAAGATAAAAATAATGATTTGAGTGATTTCCTCTCATTCAAATTTCTGTCGGATGATTGTTCAAGTAATACTTTGACAAAATAAAAACGTCTGACGTATTTTCCTCCTACATACTGCAAGCTGAATTTTTCTATTACTTACAGTATAATGTCAATAAATTTTCTAACAAAATTCCAAAGTTATTCGATACTATGCTTCTTGCCCGCGCAGCATGCGAATATACATACTTGGGTTTGATCTGGTATACGTTTCTTAATACGTAATTTATGAATATATAGAAAAAAAAAACAGAGACAAATAAATGAATGAATTATTTTTGATAAAACTCAAATGATCATACGATAATATTAGGCTAATAAAAAATTGAAATCTTTATCTGTTGCGCCGTGACATTTACTACATCAGCTGATAATATTTGTCCCGATTTACAGCTAGCTGACGTTCTTATTCAGTCAAAGTATTACTTGAACAATAATTCAGCAAAAAATGTAGTGAGAGGAAATCACTCAAATTGTAATTTTCATCTCCAATTTCTTGTGAACGAAAATATTTTTTTCCAAGTGCGTGGAAGGCTAATTAACCCAAAGGTGCCGCAGCTGACAGTCACCATGCTGTATAAAACGTCTTTCAGAAGCATTTTACAAGTATCAGCCAGGAGGAAATTGATAAGAGAAACCTGTTCCTGGCTCCTAGTTTAGTACTGAAAAATGAGAAACAATACATCTCTATCGAATCTTTAAAGACAATAAAAAAAAGATGATATAGTGAATGAAGTTGCTTAAAAAAAAGTAAAGCTGTTCTTTATGCTGAGTACTCAAATTAGTTTTTTTATATACTTCAAAAAAAGAAGAAGGTTCTATATTCGACTGCACTCATCATTCCATCAAATTTTTATTGTCTTTGAAGATCCAATAGAGTTACTTCTAACTCTTTAGCAGCTTCATCTAATCTTTCGAAGTGGGTCCAATTTTTTTAATGAGGTTCATTTATTCATGCTGGTTCATACAAGACCCTCATATGAGAGATGGAGCGAGATCACCAGAAATCAGTGTAAAAACAAGATCGGTTATAGATGTCAAATTTTGAGACGAAAACGATATATTCTACATATATCGTCTCCTCTCGCCGCAGGTGCAATACTAGCTTCAATTACAGAAACTCCCATTATCGAAAAATTTTTATAATTCTCATCTTGTAAAAAAAAAAAAAAAAACTAGAGATATCTTTAACGTCTAATAATTATAATTTCTTTAACATTTCTTGAAGTTTGGACCTGTAATAATATCTACTATTTTGATGTCAACAACGTCCGGTAGATAGTCCAATAATTCTAAATGAGAAATAATAGTATATTGAGTCAGAACTAGGAAAAGATGCTTCTTCTGTGACTAATTTCTCGAAATATCATTCCTACAGTTTTGGTAAGCTCTGTAGAAATTGAAATAACATAAAGAACTGATCATAGTTATTTGTCATGCAAAATACTCTTTTACATCTTCATAGTCTGACCACTGATCACAGACCAAATATCAAAAAAGGGAATGGACATCTCTATGTTATATCTTCTGACCGAAGGTTATCGTGACATCTATGAGTACGGACAATATACTAGCATTCTGAAGGAAGATAGAATGCATGCAGTTTACTTCATATTGAAACAATATCAATTCCAGTCATCTGTGCAAATGACACATGTTTTCTAAATAATACAATTTTGAACAGTTATTATTCTCTAGATGCCTAGACGGTCATATGAGGACTCAGATTTAAATCTTCTGTATATTCGCCATAAAATATATGGATTTATAATATATCATATAACTGAAGCTTGAGTACGTGATTCAATTCTGCGGGTGACTTCGTCTCGTGCAATGAACACCTGAAGAATTGAGAGCGTTCCAGTCCTGTGTTATCTACGCTATTCTTAGCACTATTGTATCATATTAAATCACAAAAGACTAAAAGAAGATTATTCAATCTCATAATTTTGACCACTTTGATCCAAAAATGTTGAGTAAATTCATCATAGTAACAAGACTGGCTATATCAGTTGTTGAATGAATAAGCTTACTGCCTCTCTCCTTGCTGTCAAGAAGATGGACGACAAATTTAATATTGATGAAGCTGAAGAAGTGGTGACTGAAGAATTGTTACCATAAAGATTGACAAACATTTTAATGCATTCATAAAATTGTGTAAACTTAAATAAAGCTAATATAAATGTCAGGAAAAGTTCACACAAGTTCTGCTAAATCTGAATAAACCAATTATTTTCATGATCTCATCAAAAGTAGCATTTCTCGCTGATATCTTGAAGCACTTAAATAATTCAACCAAGACTCTTTAAGGGCGATAAGAGAACATTCTAACGTCCAAGAGTAGAATCAAACTATTCCCCACAAAATTTTACTGAAAATTATGACTATTCCTCTCGTAATATTTATAACAAAGTTAACAATGCTAAATCGCCACGGAAACGGTGCTGCACACTCGTGGTATTCAAACGCAAGCACAATAAACATTCGTGATAGCACCACAAGAATAATCGATAATACTTCAACCACTTATGGTATAATGAATGAATATAAATCTATTTCTTGTATTCAGAAGATTGCCTGAAAAATTGCAAGGGACAAACTCTGAAGCTAATAATATGCAAAAATGGATACTATATGTTTGAATACGTCAGTACAACTGATTGATCTGACCACAAACATGGAAGAGATTCTTACAGATTTTTCCGCTGATGGCAGAATAAAACTCAATTTGCAGATGAATAGCGTCTTCTAGATAGGAAAAAATCTGACGAGAACATCACGTGACTTACTTGTACATCATTTGAACACAATTTTATTTAATAAAGTTTTCTGTCACTTGAGATTATAGTCAATATAATTTTAATAATATTTTGACATATGAAATGTCAAACAAAATCAAAAAATAGACAACAGATTATCATTGCCTACCTTATCATTTCAATTGAACTGATTGTTTTATACTGCAAATTCTGAATGTCTGTTATACATATAAACTGCACTTCCGGCTCAGCCGATTGATACAAAAACAGTATATATGTGATTATTTTGATGCTACAACAAATTCAAACACTGAATTAATAATAATAATAATAATATTTTGACGGCTCTTGGAGCACCTTAGCCTATAGCCCGTGAATACTTTATTTTATTTTACAGTTAATCAAACACTAAATTTCAATATGCTATGGCTGAAAATTCCAGATTTATGCAAAAAATTTAAAAAAATTTCATGTGAAGTGTACCTTTGGCTTGACTGATTCATACAAAAATAGCAGATAACCATTCTGATACAACATCAAGTTCAAATATTGTATTTCGACATCTTGAATTTATTAGAAGAAATCGAAAAAACTTTCAAGTGAAGTGCACCTCCGGTACAGACGATTGGAACCATAATGCGAGGTGCACAACTAGACCTTATACCAGTCTTAAATACTGAATTGACTGAATTCCCAAGACTTTTTACTTACTCAAATTAAATATTAAATTTCAACATTATACGTTCGACCAGTTTTAAGACTTACGAGTCATGCACGAACAAACGCACGAACGTATGTACCGACAACAAGCCGAAAATAGTCAAAATGGATTCATGAATTCTCAAAACGGATATTTCCATCAAAATCCCGATAGGTGAATTTTGTCGGTTTAACAATAATTCCTTGTACTTGGAACTAGTGAGTAAGAAGAAGGATATCCAAAGCTTGAACGGGAGGCTTCGAGAATATCAGTGCCATCAGCTATTTCCTACCTATATGGATCAACGCTCCCCACAATTGTAAACATTTAAACAAAGAAGAAAAAAAGGTTTCAATTAGAGAATGATTTGATTGTTCGCATCTTAAAAACAGAGCCACAATTTCAAAAACTGATGAAAAATTAACAGGTACAGCTCTTCTCAAGAATTTACTGCATACTTATTATGCTGTAAGACCTACAACCCTTGCTTTTTACTTTTAATTGAAATACGATTGCGACCCTCCGAGCAAGACCCAGAGATTGTAAAACACTGTTTTAGACCCTACTGAACCCAAGAAACATAGATCCGTATTCTCAACTCTTAAAATCGCACAACTTCCTTAAAAAAAAAAACACTTTTTCTTACCATCTCATGTTTTATCATATAGCGCTATCTCCTATTGAAATTCTTACTGAAGTAACGCACTTTCAAGAGGTGAGAATACGAACCATAGTTGTTCGGTCTGTCTGTCGGTCTCTCTGTCTGTCGGTCTCTCTGTCTGTCGGTCTGTCTGTCTGTCTGTCTGTCTGCCTGTCTGTCGATCTGTCGGTCTGCTGTCTGAAAGTACGATTACTTGAGAACACGTACGAATTTTCGACTGAAATTTTATACTTCTGTTTCTATTGGAAACCTAGGCTTTTCGTAAATGAGTTTTTCCAACCAGAAGTAACAAAACTTTTTTGATGGATTGGAACTTGTTAGTTTTCTGCGTTCATTTTCTGATCGGTAGTATTTATTATTAAATATAAAATAACTTAAATTGATCTCTGAATAATTTGGCACATTAAACATTTCTCAAAACTATTAGTGGTTTATTTGTTATTATTAGAATTTGAAATATGATGGAAATCGCTATAAAAAACTCAGGTTGTATATAAGTCTTATTGAATAAGCTGAAAACATAGAGCCAATTTCTGATTAATTCTTTTTCATTAAAATTTTAGTACATACTTGCTAATTTTGATATAATGAATATATTGATTTTGAAGCTACATTACTGTTAATCAACTATTTTTTAGCGCTCCGGCCTTACATCAAGGCTGAAAGATTCGAAAATTGAAAATAATATTGAAAAAAATTCAAGGCATCATACAAAATCTTCCGGTAGAACTTAAATATGCATACTATAAGTAAAATCCGCTGGTAAATAAATCTTTTGCTTACCAATCGACAGAGATCCTATCCTCTAGACAGAATATTTGATCAGAAAACTCACCTGAAAGAAAAAAAAAATCAGTATTAGGATATCATTGAATTAATGTTTATAATACGATCGTATAAAAAGTAACAGTTTTTCAAATAACATTTAGTATAAAAAGCAGTCTTCTATTGAAACAAATTTATTGCACACTTTTATTGCATATAAGCTGGAGGATCCATCATTGGAATTATCAATATGTTGAGCATAAGGATCAGTAGATAGCATAACTGTTCATTTATAAATCTCTCACATTACTTGAAATTAAAATAACGATAAATAATAGTTTATCGTTGAGTAGGGAAAAAATTGTGTATTTTTTTGATGTCACAGCCAACTATGATTTTCATTCAAGAAATTAAAGTTTCATTCATCTGGAAAACTATGAAATGTGAAGAATACTTGTATCATAAAAATATTTTTTCAAATCGAAAATTTTATATATTTTCACTTCCTTGTGAAGTACAAGTAAGTATTGTGAGACCAAGAAAATTCCCCTATCGAGATTTTGATGGGAATATTTGTTTTAAGCATCCCTAAATTCATTTTGACTATTTTTTGAATGATGTCGGTACGTATGTTCGTGCGTGCTTGCGTTCGTACGTGCGTGCGTAACCTGCAAATCTCAAATTTGGTTGAACGTATCATGTTGAAATTTCGTATTTAAGACAGGTATAGGTTCTAGTTGCGCACCTCGCATTATGGTTTCAATCGTCTGTACCGGAAGTGCCTTTTACTTGAAACTTTTTTCGAATTTTCCCAATGAATCCATAACGATCGATCGTAGGTTGTTGAAATTCAGTACTTGAACTTGATGTTGTATCAGAATAGTTATCTGCCATTTCTGTGAGAATCGGCCTAGCCAGATGTGCACTTCATTTGAAACTTTTTTTGAATTTTTTGCATGAATATAGAATGATCCGCCATAGCATATTGAAGTTTCGTATGAAGAATTTCTCTATCATTTTATTGTACATCTTGCATTATGATTGCGATCGGTTAAACCGGATTAATACTTAACTTGAAACTTTCTTTCAATTCTCCGCATAAATTTGAAATTGCTGTAGCATCTACTCGGTCATCTTCTATTTTTGTAACAATCGGCTGAGCTGGAAATGCACTTTATATGACAGACTTTTTTAATTTTCCGCATAAATTCTAAACAATCAGTTTTAGAATATTCAAATTTTGTATTAGGCACTTTTATAATATCTTGTTGTACATCTTGCATTATGACTGCTCTCGACTAAGCCGGAAGAGCACTTTATTCGAGAAATTTTTTAAATTTTCCGCATTAATCCAAAACGTGGATTGTTAGAATTCAATATTTAGGACGATTATACCGTCTAGATCAGGGATCGGCAACCTTTTTTGGACGGCGGGCCATTTTCAAAAAGATTTTTTCAATACGGGCCGCACATTCAGATGTAACTTAAATATTGCTCCTATATCACATACAAGTATAAATATTATTAATTATTTCATTGGTGCCTTGGCGGACCGCGCAAAGAGTTGCAAAGGGCTGCAGGTAATCGATTCCTGGTCTAGATGCTCATATCCTATTTTCATTGAGATCCACCGAGCCGGAAGTGCACTTTATCGGACAGTCTTCTGGAATTTTTTGCATGAATTCGAAACGATCAGGTTTAGAATATTGAAATTTGGTATTTCAGTCTGCTGTAGCATTTGAATGATTGTATACTATTCTCATAACAATAGACTGAACCGTAAATGCACTCCAGTAGGAATTTATTATTCAAATTTGCGCATAAATTCAGATCTTTTGGTAGTCGTAGAATTTTGGAAATCAGAATTTAGGAATGTTGTAGTATAAGAATAATGGCCTACTGTTTCCATAGCAATCGACTTGGCTTAAAGCGCATTTTACTTGACAGATTCTTAGAGTCTCCTGGGTCCATCCAGAACGGTTAACTGTGGAACGATGAGATTTTGTGTTTGATTATACATATCCAATGATATATCCGATCAAACACAAAATCACACCGTATTATATATAAATATATATATATATATATATATATATATATATAAACAGGAAGATATAAATATCCTTATGAAATATATTTAGAATTTCATAGATCCAAGCCTGATAGTAATAGTTTCATATAAAGTCTGGGAAAAAGATGTGAATGGTTATAGAGAGAAAAATTTGCAAGCTATAACTTCGAATGTAGCAAAACATAAAATATCTGTTACGATACATGAAAGAACTCTAATTTCAATGAGTGTGAGAATCACATAAAAAACAAAAGCTTTCAACCAAGGGAAATGAATGTGAAGTCCTTATTTATCGATTATCACTCAATAAAAAATAATAATTATACCCTTTATTCACAATATGGAATAAGCAGCTGCGAAGACCGAACGTAGTCAGTAGGGCTGATACCACGAGCTCTGTTTTTGGCGATACTAAGAGCGTTGTATCAAGATGTGTTTTAACGCAATTAGAATTTTCCCGAATACTTTAGAAAATAATCTCCAGATACAAATTACAGAAAACTCATATATCTACAAAATTTATTTGCATATTTTTCAATAAAATAGCTTAAAATATTTATATTGCCTCTTCTTAAAATAACACTGCTAGTATAGCCAAAAACAGAGCTGGAGGTACCAACCTAGGTATTTAATTAATAGTTTGACATCTTGTGTAACTACTATAATCATTATTATTATTTTTCAAAGTGATATTCTAATTATTTACTTGCACGAAGTACAAGTATTGTGAAACCGACGAAACTCACTTTTCGAAATTTGGATGGAAATATCCGCTTTGAGCATCCCTGAATCCATTTTGACTATTTTAGGCTTGACGTCGGTACGTACATATGAACATATGTATGTACGTAATTTGCACATCTCAAGACCAGTCGAACGCAAATTGTTAAAATTTTGTATTCAAGACTGATCGAAGGTCTAGCTGTGCACTTCGCATCATGGTTGCAATCATTTGTCCCGAAAGTGCACTTTATTTGAAACTTTTTTTCAATTTTTCGCATATATCATAATGGTTAATCGTAGGATCTGCAAATTCGATAGTTTAAATTGCTGTAACATCTTAATGATTATCTTCTATTTTTGCACCAATCGGTTGAGCCGGAAGTGTACTCTATATGACCGTCTTCTCGAGTTTTTCTCAAAAAATTCGAAACAATCAGTCGTAGATTATTAAAATTTCGGTTCAAGCACTTCTATAACATTCATCTGTATACCTGAAATTATGATTGCGATCGGCTGAATGTGCAGTTTATAGAACAGTTTAATTAATTTTTCGCTCAAATTCAGAATAATTGACTGTAGAATCATGAGATCTAGTATTTAAAGCAATTGTAGCACATTCAAATAATAACTTCATATTTTCATAGTAATCCATTGACCCAGAAGTAAACTTTAAATCACAATATGATCCCAATTATTCTAATAAATTCGAAACTATTGGCCGTAGATGATACAATTTAGTTTTTGGACTACTACAGCGTTTTGATGAATTCTAGCATCTAAGGGCCAAATTCAGAGACATGACTTACACTCACCTCAACCTTAACTCAACCTAGACCCAGTTCTAACTCACTTGAGTGTGAGCTGTGCCAACACTCACTTCTTCCTCAATTCCGTATTCGGTATAGCGAATGGAAGAGTCACTCATGAAAGTCGTTTTTTGAGATAATACGTCATAAAATAATGACGTAACTCCTGAACATTTGCGCATGGATGTCATTCAATTGACGATTGAAATGGAATCAATTTATACTGACAGATTCAAAATCAATTCATACATAGAATTTGAATGAATATAAGAAAGAATATAATTTTTCTCTAAATGGGAATATGGACAAATAAATATTAATTCCGATATTAATAAATGTGCGAAATGTTATTAGCAGAAATTTAAAAGTTATAAGAGCAAAGAATGAATACTATTCAATGATATAACAAATGTAGAACGTAAGAGAACTGGATACATCTTACACACTGATCTCTAATAAACACTGGATTGGGTTTAGGTCGCTGGAATGCGGCCCCAATTGAGCGTCGCCATCTTGGCAAAAGTGAGGTTCTGTGTTCAATTGGTGACATATGTTGGTGACAGTTCAGTATGGTGTTGGGACGCAATTTTTAAATCATGGTGTTCAAATGCATGTTCTGCGGAAATAAAGCCGATTCATTAAGAAATTTGACGCTGCACAAGTAAGTTATGATAACAAATTTGAGTAATATATCAAATTCAATATAAAATATCTTGCTCACAGAATTAATCGCTGGACTGCAAATTTGTGCTTACTTACGAACAATAAAATCTTGATTATTAAATGTATTATTATTCTCCTATCATGTGTAGTAGATATTTAAAATTATTAGTTTTGAATAGGCAATATTATCGCAGAAATGCACTTCATTTATTCATATAGGTAAATTCATAGTTTTAAATTTTGGGTAACAAGAATTTATAAAACTATTGAACGGATTAAATAATACTAAACTGCAATGTTTAAAAAATAGTGAAAACACTGACACTAAAAAGTTCAGAAATATTTTTAACTATTAATAAATATTTCAACTATTATAACAATTTTTAACTTTTGTTGATTATTAATGTATGTATTTTAATATATATTGAGAATAATTTCTTCATCTTACTTGCATTATACTTTGAATTTCATCGAGTGTCTTCTATAAGTGTTTTGAATTTGCCGCCGAATAGGAACACAAAGCCTCAGTTTTACTGTCAAGGCCGCCGTTCAACCGGGGCCGCTTTCAGATGCCAGAATATGGTCCAAACCCAATCCAGTGTTATATAGAGATCAGTGATCTTACAGTAAATCATGCTATGGAGTATCCCAAGAGTACCTAAAATGATACTTGTAACAATAGGCTATGTGCAAGGGGGCGGAGTTTGAACAAATATCGATGCGAGCGCTCATGGTGAGCACAATTGTAAACATCGAACTCCATTTCTCAGAATACGTCATTGAGCTGTCATTGAGCATTGTAGTTTAAAAGTGAAAATAATTGCATATAAAACATAGGAAAACGTTTGTTCTGTTTCAGGCTATTGTGTCAAGGATGATTCAAGTGAAATATAGTTTCATAGATTTCATGTACCCAGTTATAATGTTTCGAAAACATTGAATGTATTGAAGTACTATCCGTACAAAAACACAATCCGGTTCGTAGGTAATATAAATATAACACACTCTTGAAAATAATCTGGTTTAATCAAAAATACTGAACACAACATGAATTATGGACAACAATACAAAACACAACAGCTTCCACAAAGCGAGCAATGGCTCCACACTTTGCGAGCTTAATACTGATTACAAGGACTGATTATTTTTTCAACTGACAACTTATTCTAGTTTTTTTCTACATACTAGATTGAATCACCACAAACGTCAAGTTCACATGACAATTAAAATTATAAACGTCAAGATCATGCAACATATAACATAAAAAAACGAGTGAAGTGTATCAAAGCGGTAAATAGAGTATTGTCTGTCTTTCATTATTAATCTATATAACAAATATGTTTGTAATCCAATTGTGAAATTAGAAATATTCATCATCGATTTGGGATTTATGAATTTACCTCTATCTCTAATTTGTAAGATGTTTCAGTGATAGAAGTTTGTCAGATGCACTTCGCAATAATTTTGTTGTTAATATTGTCAGCAATATATTCTTCAACATGTTTAATATGGCAAAACTAATTTTACGCTTTTCTTCAATGCTTCCTCGGTAAAAGGGATACAGTGTTTGATAAATACAAACCCGATCTGCAAGATCGTTGGTGTCATAATTTGGGGTTACCCTGTCAATTTGGACGAATTGAGACGTTTTCTCTATAAAAGGTACGTTATAATTGAAGAAAAAAATACTCAAAATGAATAATTTCAACGTACCTTTTATGCTATGCAAGTTATATTATACGCACACAGCGGAATTAAATAATATTAGTACATTTCAAAAATTATAGATATGAAACAATGATAAAATGGAGTTCCATCGTTCTCCATTGCCCGCTAGATGCGCTAGTAGACTTCATGCACGTAGCCTATAGGCCTGTTGCGTATCTTTAAATTATTCAAAAACCACAACTTCGAGGTGTGATGTCACCTGTCAATGTTTTGAAATATGTCAATCTGCTTTAAAATCAAAATGAAATCCATGACGTACCATCTGTATTTCTAATAATATTGTATTTAATTTATTACAACATTTATAGACAGGAATATTCTGGAAGAAGTCCATAGTCATTATTATCTTTTATTCTTTATGTGACTCATCTAAAAGTAATCAATTACAGTTAGATTTATAATGTGTTATATACGTACAGAATTTGAGCGAATTCTTAGGGGAAAGAGATATTCTCATGTTGTTTATCTTTAAAACAATTCTTGAATTTTGTCAAGAAAAAATATGAAGCAAAAATTTGGTGCTTTCAGTAAAAAATTCTGAGACGAATTCATGTGACTGTTCAGTCAATTAAGAAACTTATCTTAGTGGTATTTATTGAGTTTCTTCACAATTATAATATTTAATTTCTCTCAAAGATGGTTGATACGGAGAATTGAATGATATCTAATACATTTTCTTAGATTATTGCATAGAATCACACTTGTTTAACTGCTGTTATCCACATTTCTCTTTGTTTTGCTTCATAATCTCTTCTCGGAGACCTATAAAAATTAGTTCTGGGCTGTTTGCTTTATTATTAGTACATCCAGCAACACAACTTCTAAGTGAATGATTTATAATCATGATTATCAAATAAAATGACATACAAAAATCATGCTTGACAGTTTGACGTTTTTGACGGCACACCTCGTAGATGTAAAATTTAACCGATAGAGCTGGGGATACGCAAATGGCATATACCGTGTGAATATATTTTTTGTTGCTCAAAATACTATCAAGATAAATCCTATTATACGAGAATCTCACTCCAATAATAAATTAATTGAGTACAATGATCAAGTGTTAGATTAAAATAATGCTATTCCCGAAAATTTTTGATTCAGAATACAATAGTAGATTCCTTGATTATAAAAAGAAAATTCTGTTAACAAGTACAGAAATTCAGCTTTGAGTCTAGTATAATGAATGTTAGTGAGCGCGTGCACGGTGATCGTATATGCCATTGCACAAAAACTTGATTTCGGCCCAACACCGTTCTTTATATCAATACCACAGGCGCTTAATCCGATAATAGTCAGGGATGTTTTTCGAAAGTGCAAGCTTAGCGAGCTAGCCCATAACCATTGTAATAGAATAAAAAAAAAACATCGTCAGATCCATATCATCACAACGCTATATTCATTATTTTTCAGAACAGCCTCGTCGTCTGAAAGTAAATGTTATACTAGGGTTGAAGCTGAGAATTTTAAGATTATTGCATCCTGATTTTCACCAAACGAATCTCATCAAGTTAAGAGACGTACTTATCCAAAACTCTCATCCAAAAAAACTTGTTAATAGTTTACTTTTTAATGTTCATATACCAAAGGAACCTCCCCAGAGTCAAGTTGTACAGGCTGATGAAACTCGTCAAGGAGTTTTCTTTGCTTCAATTCCATATATATCTAATCTTACCTCTAAGCTCATGAAAATTTTGAGAAATGATAAAACTAAAATAATTACAGGAAATTTTAAAACTATTAGGTCAATTTTCACAGGATTGAAGGATAAAGTACCAGCCCCGCTCATGTCAAATTTAATTTATAAAATTCCATGTAAAAATTGCGATGAATGCTATATTGGGCAAACCTGTCAGCAGTTAATTAGTAGAATAACATCTTATAAAAGTGACACACGCTTAAAACCTAATGCTACTGCATTGGCGATGCATAAAAATTCAAAAAAACATGAAATAGATCACAGTTATGCTACAGTTTTAGATATTGAAGAGAATTTAAAAAAACGATCCTTTTTGGAAATGCTTTACATTAAAACGACAGATAATACAATGAATAAGAAAAGTGACATAGATGGCTTGAGTTCAATATATGCCAATTTATTTGAAATATCTAAGAAGTTGAAATGATTAAGTAATAATTTTTCATTAAGGCGAGTGTCTTGCAATCTTGTACCATCTCCGGTCTTGCAAGTGTAAAGGGGGGAGAAGAAAAGTAGGTGTGTTAGGGCGTTCCCTAGTAAGTAGTAAGCACTCGATATACGTCATTGCAGTGAGCAATGCTAATTGTCTAATACGTATGTCGCAGCTTTCAAGGGTTTTGAACGTACCCCACGATTGGTTATTTTATGACGAAAAGGGACGTTGTCAAAAGTCATAAATCTTTTGAAAGATAAAATGTCAATTATTTCTAGTGTTACACAAGAATCAGGAAATAATCTTGATCTTGTCTTGAAATTAAAAGACAAGAAGTATTTTCTGTTTTCCAAGACAAGACAAGAAAGTATTATTATTGATATCTTGAAAATTAATTTTCAAATCCGCATTTATCAATCTATTATGAGAATATCAAAATCTGCTGTGGCCTTCACAGTTTTTCCCCGATCATAAATTTCATGGTAAGTTTCATCATTGTTTCATGAATTTAGAGTGTCGTACCAATTGTCAAAGTGTCAGTGCCAATTGCCATTGTCAAAGTGACAGTTGTCATTGTCAAAGTGATAGTTGTCATTGTCAAAGTGACAGCGTTATCGTCAAAGTGACAGCTGGCATTGTCCAAGTAGCAGCCGTCATTGTCAAAATGACAGCAGTCATTGTTATAGTAACAGATGGCGGTTATATTTCAATACTTACAAAATAAGTATTTTTTCATAATACCTGCATTGAAACAGTGCGTTTCAACGCCTATTTTGTCAGTCGAAACTAGACAATTGCAGACAAATGCGAGTGTAGCCGGACAGAAACAGGTGTGTTTCTGCCCGAGGGGAGAAACAAGCTTGTTTCTGCCCGCTGAATTAATTTTTTCCATCGTTTTATCCCTGGTAGAGTCGCATTTGTTCATTGTCAATCTCTAAATGAAGATCATATAACCTTAGTTAATTTGACAGTTTTTGTATTCGGAACTGTAAATTAAATCAAAAAGACGATTAGTTTTAAGAAAAAAAAGTATTAATACGACAATTTCAAGTACACCACAACATCTTATTGATGAAGCACAAGCAGCTACTCTCGACTTGTTACCTGCAAAATCAAAAGAAAAATATTTACTTTGTTATGACAAATTTGTAATGTGGAAAGTTTCAATGCAGGTATTATGAAAAATACAATGTGTGGCACGGGACAAAACACGATTTCAGCCGAGCGTGATGCCGGCCCTTGCTTCGCTCGGGCAAGCAACGCTCATCCTCGGCTGAAATCGTCTTGTTTCGTCCCTAGCCACACAATATACTATTGAAAATGAAGAGTCTTCATCTAGATTACGGGATCATTAATTCATTGGAACGAACAGTTATGTTACTTGATCGTCGTTAAAGTGACAGCAGTGACAGATGGTGGTTATTCTCTAGTCTTCACATAAAATAAGTATTCTTGTAAATAAAGAGTTCTTTTGTAGATTTTTGAGGTTTTCAATTAATTGGAATATACAGTTCCAACATTTTACCGCCGGAAGTGTAATTTGAAGATGATAAAGTGGGTTCCACTACTTAATTATTAATTTTGGTATTTACTAAGCCTATCTTCCCGACAGCTTAAAATTGATACCAAGCTAGACATCATGTAAATGATTTGTGATAGAAACAATTGATAATCTTTAAAATATCCTTTTTGAAACTTCTGCTAGCATTCACTCCTGCTAGCATTCACTCCACAAGAGCTTTATTTTGATATACCAAATACGATAGAGCAAAATTACTTAATTTTAAAAAACAATTGACGAAGGCTTGCATGTGATGTCAAAATATGAGTGATAATAATTCTCATTGTTTCTCTGGCTCAAAAAATATAACGAATTCTATAAGTAATAATTAAAATTTCGATAATAACAAATCAATCACCCATAATTCGGAAAAATGTTGCTAATGAATGTTGTGCCAAATTATTTAAAGATTAGTTCTGGTTATTTCATATTTTATGATAAATACTACCATTTATAAAACAAACACAAGAAACGAAAAAGTTCCATCAATTAAGTTTAAGTACCACTGGTTGAAAAAAGCTCTTTATGAACTCCAACTTAGATTTTTGATCAAAAATTTAAATATAAAATTTCCGTCGAAAATTCGTAGGCGTTTCTACGGCGTTTTCAAGTTATTGTGCTTCCACACAGACCGACAGACTGACCTTTATTAAAATTATGTTTCTCGGTTTCAGTAGGGTCTAAAACATGAAGATTCATCGGAATCTTGAATTGTCAAAAAATCACGATTTCAATACTTCCCCTATTAAATTATAGGCTGCGAAAGTAAAAATGCAATCAAAAGAAAATAATTTTCCTCAATATTACAAATGCCGTAAAAATCCTTAGTTTTCAAGTTATTTGAGAGAAATTGAGTTACCATTTTTCAAAATCCTCCAGTATTCCACGTGACAGTATCTTTATTATCAACTAGATACATATATTCAAATTTCTATCGAGTCAGAAAAACTTTGGAGCTCAAAGTGTACATACTATATACTATTTTTGATTTTACAAATTTCATTTGCAATTGCAATGACAATTCCCGCAAATTCATACTGGGGAAAATAGCTCGCACGGCTTATTTTTTTTTTATATTATATTCTGTTTTTCACATTTCCTATGCTTTCATGTTCACAACGAATGCAAACACTTTGACGAACATATCTCATTGTACATTTTTTTTCATCTAATGTCAACTTGACAGATAACTATAAAATTAAAAAAAAAATACCAATAAACGACAATTCTGTGATTTAGAATTGAGAGCTTTCGGAGCTGATAGCAGTTCAGTAATAGGATACTTTCAGTGCACGTGTTACAAAAGAACTTCTTATGTCTAAACTTTGTAATCTACAAAACATAAAAAGACACCATTGGCTACTGAACAATTTATTGAAGCAATGTTATACTCTCAGATATAATGACAATATTAGCTACTGAATAATTATTATTGAAGAAATGTTATACTTTCAAAGTACTTTTAGAAAATTATAAACTTTTTTCACACAGAGCACACGAAAAGAGTACTTATAAAGTGTTCGAAATGAACTGAGTAAGGGCTCATTTATACTTATGTCATCTCTGACTTAAAACTGTAGATTTAATCTAGTGCAACCGATCGACCAGTAGAAACGCGCCTGTATCAAACCTGAGCAATGAATTTGTTCCAAACGAAAAGTATGCATGTGTCAAATGTTTCAATTCTAATTGCACCAATCAGAACATAGATAAGTTCAAAGTGAGAATAGAATCAGTAATTCATGCAACAAAAGTGTGAAATTGAGCATTATCACATGAGGCCAAGTATAAAATTGTTGGCCGAATGTCAACGCTTGTATTGTATATGAAACTTTCTCTACGATCCTCAACTGCCATATTTTGACAACTATTGAGCGAGGAGCAAGAAAGTCAAGAGCATAATTGGACATTTCATACAACCGTAAAAAAAATGCGATTTTTAAATCACGCAAATAATTTGGACAACTAGAATGAAGCGAAGATTAGTTTGTGCTGTGCTACATATTTGTGAAATTAATGTTCATTTATTCAACAACATGGAAGAAAGTACGGCCGATGAATGTGAAGAGAATAAAAAAAGGAGACTGTCCTGATTTGAAATTTCTTTCAACTACACACAATTATGCAATTTGATTTATTAATTATCATTAGTAATAAATTGATCGCAGTGAATATGAAGCAAAGCAAAACTGCGAACAATAAGAATGTGAGATGCAGTATAACTTGTGCAATTTGTATCTGTATTTATATTATGTACTTATTTACCCTCACCAGCACTTATCAAAAGGGCAAACCAACCTCACAGTATGAATTATGTAAAGCACATTGATCATCTCTTCTTCTGAGAACAACAAATCTCGAATCCTCTTTTTCTTATTATAATTCTATAATTATAAACTATAATACTTTTCAAAAAAAACAAAACTTCAAAAATCTTAATCTTTAATCCCTTTTATCTTACTATAACTGTAAACAAGAATAATTTTCAAAAACAATTCTTTAAATACTGATTTGTATAATCCCTAACAAGTTGCAAAGTTTTGTGAGATTTCAAAAAGCCAAATAGTACCATAATTCTATCTCAATTCAAATATTTCTTCCTTGGATAAAAATTTCTGATAGCACAACGCTATGACTGAATTTCTTGTTCAATATTGAATTTTTAGTTTTGAAGCTAAAGATCTCGTGAATCTGCATTGTTTGCTAAAATCCAGTTTCTAGCAGGTAGTGTCATAAACCCAAAGGCGGAGTTCTATTTAACTCCTTATTCTCTCACTTAGTGTCGCCACTCGCTGTGGACAAATTTTAACAAAATATTCGAATTTTCACTAAAACTATTATGAAATTTACTCAAAATATACACTACAAATTTTTTTCAAAAAAACAGTGTTTGAAGTTCACGAAATTCTGTACACGGGCTCAGAAGTAGAAATTTGAAATTGATTCCCAGTATCGCGTAAAACTGGATTTGGAATACAGCAATTTGTTGTAACTTTTACAACAATTATTCAACAAATGGGTAATAGTATCAAAAAAGTAAACTAAGATTTGTGTGTAAACACTCTATTTCTTTCAAAATGTTTTTGAATTAGGTTTCTAAGTGGTATGATAAGAAAGTAAATGGCAAAATGAAATGAGAGTTTTTATCAAGCCATGCTACACCAAGACACTCGCCTCAACATTCATTTTTTGAGTTTTTCTGTCTTTGTGTCATTTTTTGGGATTTTCAATTTGTCTCTGAGATTTTTTCAGAATTTTTCTTTTTTAGTTTTTAATTTTTTTATTCCAAAATTTTGGAAATCAAGTTTTATGTGTAAAATTTTCTTTCAAAAAATTGTTTTATTTTTATTCATATCATATTTTGACTGCTCCTATATATACTACTTTTTCACAGTTTTCACTATAATTTTTTATAATTTTTAATCTGGTTTTTCTTCTTCTGAATTCTTCTTGTATTAATTGTATTTATGTTGTTGATAGAAGCTATAATTATTATTATTAATCTGGCTGATTTTTGAAGCCTCACGAAATGTAAGTAAATAATGTAAATTTCTTTTGTATCTTACATTATGATTGATATTGTAGTGTCCTGAAGAAGGTAAAAAAATATACCGAAAGCTAGACAGCTTCAAAGAGTCTACTTATTATATTGCCCGAAAAAACTTAACCGGAAATACTCAATAAATTTTCAAATTCTATATATATATATATATATATATATATATATATATATATATATATATATATATATATATATATATATATATATATATATATAACGTAAAACGTCACTGTGTCCTTTGAATGTCGGTAACGTAGCTACCAAAATAAATAGATTTATACTAGCTTTATTTCGTGAATATAGGTTGGATCATAAAATGCGAGCTTTTGGAGGGCACGTGACGATCAGTCATTTTTGATCACTCTGTACTTGCTATAAGTGATACTATTCAATTATTGTGAATTACCTAGTGAAAAGTTCGCAACAGTTACTTTGTTGATTGTTGAGTGAATTGTTAGGTTGAATCCTAGCTAACATGCTGTATGTTTGAGAAGGTTTCATTTTTCATTACTTTCACGTGTTTTCAAACAGAAACTACGTGATATTAGCTCACTATACTAACTTTCAGTTCATATCCACAAGCCCGTCACTGAGCTGAATTTAGCTTCACGTGTTAGCTGAAGAAGCTACAGTAATCAGAATCACCATGAAAATACATCCCATGTTTTTATTACTCAGATACAAGCTATCACTCGCATATTTGTTCGCATTTAGATGTAGCTACTTCTTGGAATCAATGAAAATAATAAACAATAACTGACTGCAGCGCCTAGTAGCCCTGTGCTTCCGATATTTTCCGTTTTATCTTAGGGATAATCATTCTAATTGTCAGTCTCTTGAAAATATGTTAATTGACTACAGTATCCAGATGAATAGCGAACACTGTCCGCCATACTTTCTTGAAATAGAAGTAATAATTGACAGCAGGATAGGGGTGAACCGCGGGCCAAACTCGCGGTTGCTTTATGCTATGAATATTTTTTGTTGTTTGAATCTTAGGCTAATCGATTTTTTCATATTTAGAAAACGAAGATCGCAGCGAATATGTTCTTCCACTTATTATATGTTGACAATAATTCTATGCCAGAAATTATTACGCAAGCGTCAATAATAATTATAGAATGTTGCAACAATATATATAATACTCCTATGTTGCTAGTTGTGTCTGCAGAACGTCAAAAACACTATGATGCAGACAATACGTCTATCTCTCTCTGCACCTCGAATTTTATGCGCATGCCAGAGTATTTAGCAGCTTCGTGCAAGCGTCATCAATCTCTGAAACGTAAAATAATAAGAAAAGAGATAGAAGAAGTTATTCGCTGTCTCACTTGCTCTGTGACACCTTCACTTACGGGATGCTGTCAAATGTATCTAAGAGCAACGGTGGATGCCGGAGCTTCAGTGGAGACGGGCGGGGTCCAAAAGCTCAAGTTAAACGGAAGTAAAATCAGGGCGCCAGTTGACCTAAATCAGATCCAACCTGAAGGGTTGATCAACGAACCCCAGAAAATGCAATGACGATAAACGCAAATGCTCGTGTAGGCCAAAAACAAAGAGTTCTTATTGTATGGTCGGACAGACAGATCAATTTTATCTATTTATATGAAATGTTGTCATTTTAATCCTATTTGGAACAATCCTCTGATAAAATATTTTCACATTTTTTATTTATTAGTACGGCATTCAGATTGTTAATCCGAAAAACCGAATGTCATGCCTCTCTCTAGCAGCAAAAGCATAGAACTTATGAACTCAAAATTGTATTCAAGCTCTTTGATTCATCCTTGTTGCAAAATTATTACTCAACTGATTTATCCTTTCTACCTACCTGCAAAATTTCGACATGGTTCTTATGTTTAGAGATGTCATTGAAAAGCTCAATCCATTTCTGTTGTAAAAAACATATCACAGTATTATGACACTGACATTAAAAACATTGGTCCGTATTCTCACGTCTTAAAAGTGCACTACTTCAGCAGAAATTTCAATAAAATGAGATAGCGCTATATGATAGAACATGAGATAGTAAGAGAAAGTGCATAATTTTTCAGAAAGTAGTGCGATTTTGAGAGGTGAAATCTAAATCTAATTCTGTCACAATTTATGTTTGCAGAAAAAAATTGGAAATTCTTAACTTCTATTCAAGATATTAGTTTCAATTGCAGAAAAAAATAATTATTATATTAGTTTACCTAGATAAATTAGATATTCTTCCACCAACAGAGAAGAAAATTTAAATCTGGGCTGGATAAAGGAGAAAAATCATGAGTTTTATTATTATTATTGTGGGAAGCATTCAGTTTTCTAGATTATTTAAGAGAACTCAACACGAACACACGAAACAAAAATCGGGGTTTCTGTTTGGTATTATCAATAATAAATTTGATAATCTATCGATGTTATCTGTTCTATTGAAATTGCAATTGGACATCATGCATAAGCGCTTGTTTTCGCATGAAGGGTAAATTACATTTGGATCTTCATGAATGGAGCGCGCTATCTCATAAACAATGTATTATATGGGTCAAAATGACTGATTTGATAAACATACACAATAATTAAACAGTAGTTTCCGGTGAGCTGTGTCTGCTTTAAATATGCGTGAATTCATAAATAAATCCTCCGAAACATATGAATATGAAAATCTGTATTCAGAGCATTCTAAATATTCATAAGCTGCAACTTACAGTTTGTTTTGTTTATGAATAGTTGACAGCTTGTATAGAATTTTTTTTTCATCAATATGATTTTTAGTTACTCTAATCCGTGTCCAATAAATTCCCTTCATTATCAAGAAGTGGTTCTTCGTGGAATGGCCCAATGAAACAACAAAATTCAAACAAGGAATGAACTAAATATTATGATTGAAATTTTATTACTTACTATACATGATGAGTATTTTCAAGAGGATAGAATACGTCAAGTACAAAGAAAGTTTCTGGGCGATCATAACAAAAGAGTTATTCTATGACTCCTTTTGCCTAGATTCATAGACTCAACTACGCCTCGTCTCTGAAACTCTAGCCGCGTCAGTGAATCTTCTATTTTTTGCCTAGTTGAACAAATAACTATTTATAGTAAACTAGTTACATTATGAAATTTTTAAAAGATTGTTATTTGTTATTGGTCTTACATTCATGTGAGAAATTTGTAGCTCAACAATCTTTGATATAATAGAAGAATTTTCGCAATATGTTCTTGCTTGAAATTTAGCATAAGTACATAACACATTATTATTGAATATTTTGAACTGTTTTCAGTCTGTTATCTATTTCTTGTATACTTGATGGAAAATATTAGGTTTAATATGTATAAATCAATAAAGAAAAGTGCCACTTTACCATTTGGCAGCATGTTACCAATTAGCAACAAAAATAACGCACTATGACACGCACCCAAATGACAGCTTTAACCTAATTAAGGAAAAATTACAGGTTAAACATACATACAAGAAAACAAAAATTCTCTCGATTTCGCAGAAAACAAATCGTTGACACAATATTATAAGGTTCTATGTGACATTTTTCATGATTATCTGATTTTGGTACAAAAAGTTGACAATGACCTACTTTTGAACTAACTTGATCGACAGATGAACCTGATGCGCTATTGCTAAGTAAGATATAAAATATCATGGGTGTATATTTTGAAATGATACATTTCCAGTCCCAAAGGTGTATGTTCATACATACAACCTTGTAATTATTGAAAAAATCCTCGTGTGCAGTAGTACAGATACATACAACCCTGTAAAATTTTGAATCGTATAAAACCTTACGTCATTATGAAAATAATTCCGCTAGGTTCCCTTATTTATCATGAACAATTTCAAAATAAACGGATCGAAATTATAACTCAGTTCCATTCAGTAAGGTCAAAATGTTGCAGTTCAGCTATCTCACTATACGAAATAAAATATGAAATTTCCCATCAGAATTGGAATTTTGAGACTATGCAGTTGGAAAATCATTACAAAAGCCTGAAAATATCGGAAATATATTTGGCGTGAAAATAAATGCTTCAGCGTATAGATGGCAGGATGGTAAAATGGCATCACTTACATGGTACTCCCTGACTTACATTAAAAAAAGTGTAGTTATAAATTCAATTTATGAATTAACATGAACATGTAATTATGAAAAAGCCAAATAGATGTTATACTCTTTCTGAGTGTTATGAAATTATATCTTTTGTTGAATATTAATGATGCAACGTAGTTGTATGATCAACGGTAATATACCGATAGAGAGGTGTTTTATCGATATACCGAAGAATTTCACGAATATACTTTTTGTCTTTTGGGTAATTTTTTACGAGACAAATTTGGAGATTCATAATCTGATAATACCCGAGAGCTTTAGCTCGAGGGATGTTATCATTGATTATAAATCTCCAAATTTGCCGAGTAAAAAATTACCCAAGACAAAAAATATTTGAGTTAAATTCAAGGTATATGCGATAATATACCGAATCTTGAGGTGTATTTGCAAGGATTATTTCACAAACCACAAAATTTATTAATTGTTATATTTTTTATTATTTTTTAAAAAGCTACTGTGGTATATCGAGTTAGGAGAAAATATTATCGCGATATACCTCGTTACCATGGAAAATTCCTTAATTTCATTGGTTGTTGCTAAGGTGTGTGATATAATCAACGGTAATATACCGATAGAGAGGTGTATTATCGATATACCGAAGAATTTCACGAATATACTTTTTGTCTTTTGGGGAATTTTTTACGAGACAAATTTGGGGATTCATAATCTGATAATACCCGAGAGCTTTAGCTCGAGGGATATTATCGTTGATTATAAATCTCCAAATTTGCCGAGTAAAAAATTATCCAAGACAAAAAGTATTTGAGTTAAATTCAAGGTATATGCGATAATATACCGAATCTTGAGGTGTATTTGCAAGGATTATTTCACAAACCATAAAATTTATTGATTGTTATATTTTTTATTATTTTTTAAAAAGCTACTGTGGTATATCGAGTTAGGAGAAAATATTATCGCGATATACCTCGTTACCATGGAAAATCCCTTAATTTCATTGGTTGTTGCTAAGGTGTGTGATATAATCAACGGTAATATACCGATAGAGAGGTGTATTATCGATATACCGAAGAATTTCACGAATATACTTTTTGTCTTTTGGGGAATTTTTTACGAGACAAATTTGGGGATTCATAATCTGATAATACCCGAGAGCTTTAGCTCGAGGGATATTATCGTTGATTATAAATCTCCAAATTTGCCGAGTAAAAAATTATCCAAGACAAAAAGTATTTGAGTTAAATTCAAGGTATATGCGATAATATACCGAATCTTGAGGTGTATTTGCAAGGATTATTTCACAAACCATAAAATTTATTGATTGTTATATTTTTTATTATTTTTTAAAAAGCTACTGTGGTATATCGAGTTAGGAGAAAATATTATCGCGATATACCACGTTACCATGCAAAATCACTTGATTTCATTGGTTGTTGCTAAGGTGTGTGATATAATCCTGAAAATAATCTTTAATTGATTTTCTTATTAAGTGATTAAAAATGCTCACATGTACTAATGCAATGCATAGTCCATTTATAAGCGTATTCATAATATGAATTCCAGATGTCAAAATTTTCAAATGCTGTTTTCTCAAAACTATATTCAGTTATCATAGAACCTTGCAATATTGAGCCATCGAAATGTAAAGCCGCTTCTCCAGCTGCATCCAGAATTTCGCGAGAATTCTTAGCTTCTAACTTTTCTGACGAATTAATTTTTAATATTGTTTATTTGTTATTATGCTTTTGCTTGGAAATTGTCAAAACCGTTTCTACGCTTTTACGAGGACACAACCTTGATCAGTATTTCTGTAGAAAATTATTCTATTCTTAGCATCTTCCATCTAAGTTTTTCCATCAAATATACAAAAAAATAGCATGTTCAACAGGTAGGAAAGGCAATATTACTTTGCTCGTGTAAATTGAGAAAGTTGAGTGACGGTGGTGCAACTGGCCATTACACTCACTACTAAACTCTCACTTTTCTCCACTTGTCAAATAATCTACTTTTGATTCTGTAATTCATGTATTTTATATTTATACTTAATTTTGAAAAAATCTTGTATCACAAGGCAGTCGTGAAATGAAATTGGAATTTAATTTGTTACGCAGCGAACAAAATTTTTCTAATACATTCCACAATGGTGGTGAATTTTGAACAAATCAAAACTAAGATAGTGTGAAATACGAGAAGTAATTCAAGTTGGTAATGTCCTTTGATTCCGAGCAAAATCACTAGATACAAATTTGGAGAGCTGTCAATGCGATCAAAACAATAACCTAAAACAAGAATTTTCAATGTTTTTTAGTTAAATTAGGTAAAAAGACTGATAGTAGCTAATTCATTTGTTACACTTGGTGTTTAATTGGAGTAAGTATGTTTGAATTTGACTCAATCCATCAATATCCGTGCTTTTGTAAATTGTAGCATGAAGATTGTTGATGATAACCATTTTTAAGAGAGGCCGCTTAAACAAGTTTTTTTCTTTAGCTAAAATGCCAACATTTTCATAGGTGATCCTGTGATTGGTCTATTTTTCTGAACTGCTGTCGACTCTGGTTTGAGATTTATTATCACTCTATGAAGTGAAGTGAAGTCTATAAATTTATATATATATATATATATATATATATATATATATATATATATATATATATATATATATATATATATATAGTCGTTCAATACTTTATCAACCAACTGCCCATCATAGCCATTATTAGCAGCTATATTCTTCATGGTATTGGGCTCTGTTTGGTAGTATTTGCTTGTTATTGAAATCTATGTATCAAGTTGTGAAATACGACTATTTCGATCTTATTGGATTGTTTTCAGTCTCTAGGTATGATGGTACTCGTTCATGTAGGTTTAATATGAATTTTGAATAAGTAGTCATCATGGCTTTCATTTATTGTAATATCTTAAAAAAATTAAGTGATTCATTCTGTACTAATTCCATCGTGACTTTAGTTTTGACGGTTGATGTTGTTTATATGTTGTAAAAATTGATTCAATTGTCTTTCAGTTCCAGCCCAGATACAGAAAATGCCTTCGACATATCTCCGCCAGAAGTTTATTGATTTAATGAGTTTTTAATTTTTCATTATCATTCTCTCAAAATGATCTATATAAATTTCTGTGAATAACGGTGATGCTTCCTCATCCCCCTATCCAATTGGAATACCTGTATTCATATTGTAGAATTTGTCTTAATATTTGAAATTATTTTGTTATAGACAGAGATCAATTATTTTCATTGTTTCTAATTTATAGTTTTCTGAGATTTCAGAATTTTGATTGAGTAAACTCAAAATGATGGAATATAGATCTTCCGTTGGGATTTACGTATAGAGACTTGAAACATCAAAAGATAGTAATTTATCTTATTGAATTTAAATTTAATTTAAACTTCGCTGGGATTGTATATTTTCCACTGTATTGACAAAATCAACAGATCTTTTGACTTTTGGACCCATATTCAGAATTGGAATCAAAGATGCTAGTTATAGTCCGTGAGACAGCGCCTAAATTTTTTGTTGATTACCGCTCATTTGGAACTTTGTGAGTGGCTTCATTGTGATGAGTCCGACAACTTTTTCATTTAGCAAAATTCCAGATTTGGGGACGTTTACCCGCGAGGGCTAATTAATTGAAAGAATAGTACCGTAATACTGATCTTTACACCAATCGAAAGATTTTTTGATAATAAAATGAAGGAAAAATATTGCCTGACATGAATATTGAGGCTACCGGTGAATCCGACAAGCCGCACTTGTCATAAGTATGTTGGTACTAATGGTAAGTATGTTGGTACTTATGACAAGTCGAACTCACCGGTAGCCTCAATATTCATGTCGGACAATATTTTTCCTTCATTTTATTATCAAAAAATCTTTCGATTAGTGTAAAGATCAGTATTACGGTAATATTCTTTCAATTAATTATCCCTCGCGGGTAAACGCCCCCAAATCTAGAATTTTGCCAAATGAAAAAGTTGTCGGACTCATCACAATGAAGCCACTCACAAAGTTTCAAGTGAGCAGTAATCAACAAGAAATTTATGCGCTGTCTCACGGACTATTATTCCTTATTTAAGTATTCGCAAATCTTATATGCAGGTGCGTAGATAATGGAGATAATGGGTCGCATTAGGTGGTAATCTTTTTCATATAGTTTAGGCTGTGTGAATAGTTGTTGGGTTCATACACTTCAACCAGAATTTTTTTCTATTACTCAACACATTTTTGCACTCTATAAACATTTTCATCAATCGCTCTTAGAATGATCTAGTCGGAGTATTTTTGATTTCATCACAGTCACTCTCATTGGTGAGGCCTATCGTTTTTTGATGGTGTACATCTTGGTCCATGATTGTTATGGTGTTTCCTTTGTCGGCCTTACAGAGAGTGAAGTTGTGTTGATTCAATCTCTGTTCAGGACCTTCGATGATTTTGCATTCTTCATAATCTTCTTCATGTGTTTTCCGTACTTAATTATTCCAAGAGTTTCAGCAGATTCATTTTTTAGCAGCTGTTGAATAGAATTTGTTGCTATTTTTTGCTCATCTGATATTTAGACCCTTTCCTCAAGAGTGTCATTTTTCCAGAATTTATTGGACTTTCGATTGAATTAACCACTTTCGGATAAAACTCTGTGTGTTTCTGGCAGAATTTTGAATACTTGGTCTAGATTTGATGAGTTTCTCCAGTTTGTCTTTTTGCTTTTTTCTGTATGATTTTTCACACTGATAACCTGGTATGTCAACTTTGATTGGATCCAGACTATTGGCTAATTTAGTGTGTACCACTTTGAGATGTAGGGATAAGTTGTTTTGTTTTCTATACAATTTTCAACACTCTGCCGATATCCAGTATTGATATGTCCGCTTTACTGCTACTTTGAAATCGTCTGAATAATGGTTGCATTTCACTTTCATAAACTTGGGTATGACCCAGTGTTTTTGACATTCACTTCCAAACCATAGATAATTCGAACACATTTTGAATTTGAGAAATATCTTCTTGAAAAGAACTATTAATTTTGCTTCATTGGCATCCGCAATAATTGGAGAGATTTGTTAGAAGACACTTGGTGGAACATATTAAGAAATTTAATACTTGGTTTCTCCACAGAAATTTATACTTCTAATAGCTGTTTCATTCTTTCGAACATTTTCAGACAACTGAAGACACTCCAAACCCTACCACCCGGCAAATTTTGAAATTAGAAAAGCAGTAAACAATAAGGTGAACATTGCAAATGAACAACTGGATGTTTCAAATTCATCTCTCTCAAGTTGTATAGAAATGATTAGACTTTTAAAGCATTTCCAATTTTCTGAGATGTTCGACAGAACGAAACATCTGTTACAAATTAATTAATTTCTGAAAAAAACATGTTTCATATCTTAGTACATATAATGCTTGTTGTCTGAAGATGTTCGAAAGAACGAAACAGGTGTTAAAATGAATTAATAACTAAGTATATCTGATAATCCATACATTTTCAAGAATTTTATTAGATGAAAAACTACTTTTGATTATGAACTCTGTATATTTTATTTGAAACTTTGACGTTTCGATCCTTTGACCAAGGATCTTCTCCAGAAAACAATGATACAAAATAAAACGAGGAAAGTAACTAGATACTATATATATATATATATATATATATATATATATATATATATATATATATATATATATATATATATATATATATATATATATATATATATATATATATATATATATATATATATATATATATATATATATATATATATATATATATATATATATATATATATATATATATATATATTGTATCATTGTTTTCTGAAGAAGATCCTTGATCAAAGAATCGAAACGTCAAAGTTTCCCAAGAGTCCAAAGTTTTTTTTTCACTAAGTATTTCATTTCTTATATATTGAATAATTATGTTCTACGAAAAAATCTCTTTCAATTCTGTACTATAACTCATATAAATACTGAAAATGAAGCAAGAAAATAGTATTTGTACCTGTGTCATGTCATGTGAAAACCTCCAAGTCTAGCGCAAGAACTAAAAAAAAAAAATTCTTATAAATTTATTGACTCCAAAACTGGACATTATATTTCTATGGCACTTTTAGACGTCGTGTTTGCATTAAGGCAGGTATAACTCGACAATGCATTCTGAATGCTATTTCAAGTCTGAAATTTCCTATATGAACATTTGGCATCAATATTATTGAGTTTCTAATTCTCTTTTGTTTTTGTAATTACGGTTATTCATTAAATTCGAAAAAGCTTTTAGACATGCTACGTAATAGCATTGCATATTTCAGTTCTAATTTCTTCCAGTTTATTATTATTGTGTCTGGAACATCTAATTGGTTAAAAATATCACTTCAAAGCATGTGTAAGAATTAAAGTAGCACAATTGCTTCCTCTTGATTATTGCAGTCCGTCAAACCAAGTGCGCCAACTAGAATCAAATTGAATAAATAAGCATTTAATTTTGTAAATTCTAAAACGATTCCTTCTGATATGTACCGTCTCTGGAGAGATTGTTCTAATTCTGTCAATAAATCTGATTGGTCAATGAAAAATTATTTTGAGTGTTTGTTTATTTTGAACATACGGTGCTTAGACTATCCTCATTCACAGATGATAATTCAAACTTATTTGGCACAAGAATTATTTACAGATTCTATATTTTCCATTTTCTATTCCAATAAAATATCAATAACAGTTATTCATTCTACTCGAGTTATTTACCAAGAAAATTTCGTAAAAGATCCTCAATTGTAATATTTCTGTCTTCCTATCTACCATAGTTGATTTTTTTAAGAGACCACTAAAGCTATCGATATGATATGAGATCAAATTTTAGGTAATAATGCTTGTCGAGTCACTAAAATTGTTAGCTAAATGTCATAATTTGTTTTTAGAATCGTATTGCAAACAAGATTTTTCAAAGGGTCCTCAAACTAACTTTCAAGGTGAATCCAAAACACTCAACAAAGTACGAGTTGACATTTAGACTTACAGGAAAACCGTGGAAAGGGGCTGGTGATATGTTGTACACAGAACAGTGTGTTTTCGATTCCTTCGAAGTTTTCCTCTTCAGGATCATCGACACTAATTGAGAACGAATAACACTACAAAGAGCACAAGACACAATTCAAGGATTTGACAGATCAAAAAAATGGATCAGTAGAAGGAATAAAATGCGAAAATCATCTTCATGCATGGCTGTCGAAAAATATATGTTTTTACCTTATCAATAAGGTACTAAGCACTGGAATTCTCAAAATACTCAAGAGTAAATTACAAGTATCGTTTAATAGTACTTTTCAGATATTTCTTTTGATATTTCGTGATTTTAAAATGATATCATTTGTAGCAGTAGTACCACTATCCCTTGAATTTCAAGCTTTATCTAACTGAACAATATTGTGACAAAATTCAAATGTCATGTGTGCTAATTATCAGTATTCTGCAACAAAATTATCAATTTATTAACGATTGATGAGTCTCATGACAAATAGAAACAATAGTTCGGAGCAATCATTTAGAATTTCTGACAGTGCAACCTATATTCAGTGGATTGAATAGATAATAATGAATAGAAAATTATTATTGATTGAGTCATAGGATAGCTCCAATTACTTTTTGTAAAGTTGTCACTTGTTTGAAAAATGATGGTGCAACTATGATCATCTGATGGATTTGATGAATGCCCATCCCTACCACCGCTAATTACACCTCACTAATAATTGATTACTATAGAAAAAATTGTTCACACCACTGATCTGAGAAAATAACTGGATAGGGTATAATTCCAATTATGTGTACCTAATCAAGCTGTCGTTATTGTGAGAAAAATGGATATACGACTGCAGTCACATCAGAGATAATAATGTGTCATTCGTTGTTTCAGAAATGCTTTGAACAGAAATAATTTGTTCATTCGTGATATCCAATAAATTACTTTGTGTATAATTTCCATTGAAATGCTCTATCCAGTTTTATATACAGATCAGATTCTCTCCCTCTCACACACACACACACACACACACCCGCCCACACGACTGTACCATAAAGCACCAATCCACACTGACTGATAAAACAAAAATGTAGGTAACATTGAACAAGACGTATAAATTTGCAATTTTAAACATGTACGATGAAGTCAATTTAGGTGATACCATCTGGTAAATCAAAGCAATAATTATTTGAGTACTTTGGATGGTGCTCTAGGATCATTTTATGTAACAAATAAGTATGATTCGATTGCTTCACTTGAAAATCAACAACTTTCGAGTGTTTTTTTGAAAAAAATCAAGTGAAGATACCAAGAGCTGCATCATACCTACTCACTTTGGTACTTGAGTACTGCCGAGCCTGACTCGAAGACTGAAGAAAGTTTTATCTCTCCTCTTTCTAAAGCTTCAGATTAGCGGAATCCGAGGCACCTTTGTTATTGTTCAAGACTCCAGGCCCACCAGACATCACTAATTTCCTGAAAAACAAAATGTATGGGATAGAGTAGTGTTAGTATGGTTTTTGATCGTATGCTAGAGTGCTAGAGGTACGTTGAAACATTACTCATTTTTCTCAAAGTCTCACTGCTGATTTTTATGTATATTTTAAAGAATATTGTTCAAAATTATTAATGAACACTGCCAGACACTCTTCATCAGCGGTAACTCCTGCTAGATACTTTAAAGCTTGCGAAAAACAACGTTATCTTACTTATAGTCTGATTCCTGATTTTGATATACGATACTCACAGATTAATTTCGATACTTGTTTTAAACAACCAGATCAATCATAGAGGCTGAATATTTTCCAGGCACAATTAAAATGTCATAGATATTTCGCTTACTGTCAAGCGTATAAATAATTACCTCGCGCTCAAATTCGCAGCGACATTCTTATTTTATCTGGAGGATATTTGACCACTACGATTGGTCTAACTGTTTACAAAAAGCATTGGAATTATTTCCTGCATACCATATATACAAAGTAGGACACAGACTATAATTGAGATTACACTAGTTTTTGCGAGCTTTAAAGCATCTAGCAGGAATTACCGCCCATGGGGAGTGTGTTGCAGTGTTGATTTATTGATCTTTATCAATATTTCCTGAAACATACAGGAAAATCAGCATTCATATTTTAAAAAAAAAAAACTTTCAATGTACCCCTAGCACCTGGTATATGTAGATTGGCCGTCGGTCCAAGCTAGCAAATATGCATACGATCAAAGAACATACTAACACTACTCCATTCTACACATTTTGTTCCTCAGAAAATAAGTGATCTTTTACACTTGCACATGATCTGTTTTAGAGCTTTATTTCCTAAGACAAGACAAGAAAGCATTATCAAGATTCAAGCCTTCTTGTCAAGAAATTTTGATATCTTGCTAATTTATTTTTCAATTCCGCATTTATTGATCTAATGGAATCTACTGTGATCATCACAGTCTTTCCCTGACCCTAAATTTCATGGCTAGTTCCATCACTGTTTCATGAATTTAGAGTACCGTATCAATTGTCAAAGTGACAGTTGTCATTGTTAAACTGACAGTTGTCATGGTCAAAGTAGCGGCGTCATTATCAAAATGACAGCCTCCTTTGTCAAAATGACAGTCTTTCCTAGATTTGCGGGGTCTCTATTTCATTGGAACGTACAGCTATGACGACACTTGATCGTCGGAAGTATAATTTATAAATGATTACATGGATTCCTCTGACTATTCACTCTATATTCATATTAAGCCCATCTAACCGAAAGCTTCAAATTGATAGCAAACTGTATATCATTAAAATAACTTTACCAAACTCGATAAAATCAAATTACTTATTCTGACGTTGACGAACGTTTGCACATGATGTCTAAATATAAGTAATGATAACTCTAAATCCACATCATCAATCTCGCTATATCTTTGCTTCAGAAAAATGTAACGAATTTTATAGTGATTAAAATTTCAATCACAAATAAATCGCTAATCAATTCGAAAAATGTCTCAGGTGAATGTTGTACTAAATTATTCAAGAATCAATCTTAGCTATTATATCTTATGATAAATAATACTGCTCATGAAATGACTGCAAAAAACTAAAAGGATCCATCCATGAGGCTTTGGTACCTACCGCTGGTTGAAAAAGCTCATTCACAAATTCAAACTTAGCTTTTTAATAGAAAAAACTCAAATATAATAGTATATTGTGTGACTGGGGCCGAAACAAGACGAATTCAGCTGAGGGTGAGTGTTGCTTGTCCGAGAAAAGCGAGGGCTGGCATCACCCTCGACTGAAATCGTGTTTTGTCCCGTGCCACACACTGTATTTTTCTTAATAAATGACAAAGTCAATATTTTTCTCTTGATTTTGCAGGAAACAAATCAAGAGTAACTGCTTGTGCTTGATCAATAAGATGTTGTGACGTACTTGAAATCTTCGTATTAATACTTTTTTTCTTGAAACTATCGTCTTTCCGATTCAATTTACAGTTACGAATGGAACAACTATCAAATTAACTGAGGTAATATGATTTTCATTTAGAGATTGACAATGAACAAATGCGACTCTGCCAGGGATAAAACGATTTGAAAAACAAATTCAGCGGGCAGAAACAGGCTTGTTTCTGCCTGGCTACACTTGGATTTGTCTGAAATTGTCTTGTTTCGATCGACAAAACAGGCGTTGAAAAGGGTTGTTTCAATGCAGGTATTATGAAAAATTTTATTCGAAAATTTGTAAAGGTTTTCAAGTTATTATGCTTTAAGACCGACAGACCGACCGACCGACTTCCAAATATTTCATACATATCGAAAGCATAAGTCTCTTGTTTCCAGTGAATAAATTGTTCATGTAGAGAAGAAATGTATAGGTGGATTCCTCAATACTCTAAGAAAGTTGTTAGCTTTTAGCAACATTGCTATATCATATGTAAAAAATAATAACTGCAAATACTGATTCAAAACATGGGAATAAGAGACTTTCTATTAATTTTTACTGGTTGCAATCTTTGAAAACATTGTTAGAATCGTTCCATAAAATAATTGCCAGGAAGGGGAAAAGGTAGACACTAACGCTAATCTTGAGCGTTCGGATTGGATGAAGCGATAGTGAGAGGAGATTCTCCCAAAATGTTAAGAAATATCATGAATTCTTGAAACAAGACAAGAAATGTGTCGTCAAGAGATAAGCAAGACAAGAAATTTTTATTTTCTTGTCTTGAAAATCAAGACGAGGCAAAAAATGATTATCAAGACAAAAAATCTTTTCTTGATGAAACACTACTCATTAGCTAGAGCGCTGTGAAATATTCAGCACACGAGATTTGTATAGTATTCTTTGGTAGGTAATATGTATATTTCAATGAACAGCATTCCAAAATAGAATACATTGATTTCAGAGTTGAAATCTGGAGAAATTATGTTGAAGTCACTTGATGTTGGCAATAGTTTAACAGCGACAGAAGTCAAAGTTATAACGAAAGTAATACACATTCCTTCATTTTCCATACTTATGACTTCAAACAATTTGTAAAGTAATGTTTTGTCCTTCATTTTATACTCATTGATTCATTTGGATGTTTGTATAGAAGGCCAATGTTTTCCGAATTTTTTACGCCTGTCCCTCAACTTCACAGTGAAAATCAAGCTACTCGTCGCATAAAAACAATTGTAACAAGCGTTAAGCAGTTTGGGATACCCAAAAATTCATTCATTCCTTGGGCACTCGTTTGTTGCAGGCGTACAGTAGCGATGCGCAAAAAAGGGCACACAATTCCGCCCAATATACTTAAAATTAATTTTTGTACGATCAATATGAAAAGTAGGCTCTTCGAACGTCATTTGGAAACAAAATGAATAATTGTAGACCAACACTCTTTGCAGACCATAGCAACAGTCTGAAAAATCTTTGTAAACCGTTGCTTATGAAAATCTAATGATCATTGAATCAAATTATCAGATAAATTTAATAGTACAAATAAAATACGCTGAAATTTCACCTTCTGCTATTTGTCTGCATCCCTTTTCATTGAACCACAATATTCGCTATGTGCAGCTGCTTGGAAGAGAAACACTGAACGACCGTGCGCGCTTAGCGGCGAAAGTTGGCATTTTGAGTGCACATGTACTGATATAAAATCAAAAGTCAAAAATGACAATTCGTGAATGCTACATTATCATTTGTAATAATACATCGAAAAATAGGGATGCTAGCTTTTATTGTTTACCAAAATATATATAAGCATGAGTTTATTCAAAGAGAAAAGTGGATTTCCGTCGTAAGAAAGCAAAAGTAAGTATCACAACCCTAATTGTACATTTATAATGATGTTTCAAAAAATTAGTGCGAACGCAATATGTAAATATGATTCTAGTATAAAGTAAATATGGGAATAGTGAAATTTAATAATTTTTATGGTATTACAACTCGAATTTTGTTATTAAATTGATAAAATAAGACATATTTTCTTATTTTTTAGTGAATATACATACAGTTAAAATCCTACATCAAGATATCTAATTTACAGTGCACATTTCATTAAGAATAAAAAGGGAGAAGAGAATCTGAGTCCTAATTTCGTACCTAGCCAATTTTCTTCTCCTCATTGGGAGCCAAAATTAAATGACGGAACAGTTTTGACAAAACACCAATGTTTCATTAAGCGTAGGCTACAGAATACTTCAATAATGGCTTCAAGTTCAGAAAATATTAAAAACTAAAGTTTTAATTCAAAAAGGGCTGCCAATACAGAAGTCTCAATGGATATAAGTTCAATAAATAATATAAGTTCAATATATGAAAATGACTGTTACAGAGCACATGACAATTTAATGATAGTTGATTTGAGTACCAAAAGCACAAGTGATGTAGAATGCCAAGCTGAATTCTTGCTTATTGTGATAGTGTTGAAAAAATACTGTTTTGTAATAACATTATTGAAAAAGGTTTTATTACTTGTGAGCTTTACCCTTAGGTACAGTTTGAGGTTTAAAGCTGATAGTATGACTTATTTTTCCGAAACCCGTTCATAATATAGGATCCATATTTATTACGTTTATGATTAATTTTGATTTCAATTCACTTTTCACTAGTTGTCACATTTGACAGAACATATAAAAGTGGCAGTGGGTTCGCCGATCAATGCCGCTAGTTGTCACCACTTTGATGTTGCACATAGCGAATAGATTTTGCATACGCAACTTCATATCTTTCTCTTGACTTGGTCGGTAATAGTTCCAATATAGCTACATAAGCAGCATCCACGATGTCAAAATGTGTCGATGTAATATCAATTTCATTTGAATTCATTGTAATATTTGTAGGTATTATGGTTTAAAAAAATTACAAAATGTCAAAATATCTGTTTTTGGAATTTTTGTTTGCATTGTCATTTTGGTTGCTTCGATCACATTCAGATTTTTAGCTTTCAGAGATATGATATGAGTGAAAAATAACATAACTTTTATTAGTACAATATTAAAAGTCGATCAATATTCATTTCAGATCGTACAAAAAATATTGTGTATATCTCTGGTTGAAAGTATATATATACAGACGTCGACTAGTTGCAGATCGAGCGAACCCTCAGTTTGCAAAGACCTACTTTCAACCGTTGATATACAAATACCTATTGTTCCAGCTACCTATAGAGTTATTAGAATGATGTAAATAATCATTTTATGGGTAATCCAGCATCGGACAAAAGACTATTGCATACTCTCCAAAAAGCTAATAAGTATCCGTGCCACGACGACTGGTAATCGTACAACAAGGCTTAGAAATAATCAATCAATCTATTAATGTGCACTAAACATAGTGGGCTGAACTCAGCTTCCTTCATTAGCTAGAGAAGCTTCACTTATTACCATGGCAATGTCTGCTATCTTCTTATCATTCAATTATTCTAACGTAATCTGTCTATATCTATGATATTTTAGTGAAGCTTCTCTAAGTAGTGAAGAGTTTTATTTTCCCAGTGTATAAAAATAGTAAAGTTATTACCGCTCGGATTCATCATTTTCTATATAATTATTATTCCTTCTAAATTTCTTAGATATGATCCTCGAAGAATGTTTCCAATGAAATAAAATAGAATCTGATCGACCAGAAGTCTTTTTTTCTATATTTTTTGTTACTGGAATTACCTGTTACATTAATTAATTCTTAAGTTCTTATAATAGAAAATTAATCCAACAAATACAGTTTCGCTCACGTACTCCTATTTTTTGGATTTTCATTCAAATCAAATTGTCAACGTATTATTATTATTCAAGAAAAAAATGTTAGGGATTCCATTGAATGTATTTCATGGTAATTTCTGAACTTTGGAGTAAGCCTAACTGTCGCCTGAAGTAAAATTAAAATGCGTTGGTTTATCTAGTTTGTTATACTCAATAAAATTCCATTGGTAATTTTACTTCAAGTGAATGACTCAGAATTTGATACTCACTCAAAAAATGGAAGAATCATCTAGATGATGGGAGCGCATTTTTGACAGCTCATGAATGCTTGTTACTTCAGAGATTTCGCAAATTACCATCTCTCACAATTACTGAGCTTGAAATCAAGCAGTTTGGGCAAACTTACGAAACAGCAGCTTCCATTTAGTACTATTTTCAAGTTGACTATTTAATAGGTACGTAATTTATACATGTAAAAACTCAAAAATACCTTTTAATCTTCATTGTTTAGTTATTGACTGACAGGAGGTCAGGTGCTGTAGCTTAAAATGATAATTTGATCTTTATCAAAGCTATATAGAAAAAAATACACCAAAAGTAAACAAATTTTCATCCAATAATAATAATTCATTCTAATAAGCTTCAAATTCGCGTCAAACAAGTCATTGAATGAATTCCGGACAGATTTGACAACTGTACATAATAATAGTGACACTCGCGGCGAAAGTTGTAACTAAATTTTTATCTACTTTAATAAATTTTAGTTGCCATATCCCTAATGTCATAGATATCTATGGACATTGTTTCACTTGAAACAAGTAATTGAATAATTCAATTTTCCACAATCACTGAGCTTGAATTAAGCAATTTGTGCAAGCCTACGAAACAGCAGCTTTTACTTAGTACCAGTTTCAAGTCTGTAAATAGTATAGTTGCTGAGATCTCAGCGTCACGCCAGCCAGCCAGCCAGCCAGCCAGACAGCCAGCCAGCCAGACAGCCAAAGTGAATATAATAGCGCTTTTTTCGGAAAAATGCGCTAAAATATTAAGTTACTTCACATACCGATCACGGTGGTAGGAAAGTTTCTCAAAACTCGAAAATTGTGAGAACATCATTATTAGAACATATTTTAAACCAATTTTGCATCAAATCATTCTGATAAGAATAAGGTATCTTCAGGTATATGTTGAATAAAATTTGGTACAAATATTTTCATTAGAATAACTCGGTACATTCTTCAAAATGATGCTTTAGAACTAGCTGAAAACATAGTTCGTAATGCTAGATTTCCTCCCTTATAAATGGTTATTTTAGGGTACCTATTGTCGCAAGAGACATGAATTCAATGTGATTATTTAGTTTATGCAACGTTGTTATCTACTATTGAGAAAATAAATTCGAACAGTGATAGTTATACTCAAAATGTACTCTTTGAGGAGACTACTTTGAGTATTTAACACCGTTAAAATTAGAGTATCATTGACGTGTCATCCGATTCCAATGAAATATTGCAGTGACATAACCTGCGTGTCCCACATTATTAAGAAAAAAATATTTGGAAAAAAGCTTTGCTTGATCTTAATTTTCGTAAGTTGACGCAAACTGGATTTTGTCTCAACATGAGGAATTTAATGTATCATTTTCAATTATCTCGTTCACACAGCGGCGCACAGCGCAATGCGGTACTTTTTAGGAGTATTTTCCAAATGCGAGCGTGGCAAGCTAGCGCACCTACATTTTGCAGTAGCTATTTTCAATAAATTGATTTAAGCTTGGTACACTGAAGTCCCCAAGTCAGGCCAAAATTCAGTATGTGCTAATCCATCATGAACCGCTAATATGCAGTTTTATCTAAGTGAGTATCTGAAATTTTGACTTACATGTATGGAAAAGCTAACTGTGAACTTAACTAACTGACGAATATATGAATATTCTTCTACGATCACCTAATTTGGAGCTAATGGAATCCGATATTTATTCGTTTTCTCACATCTTATCAGTCATTTGCATAAATTATGAACATATTATATTCTCAGAGTTTCGTCCTGCAAAAAGACTCTAATAATACTAGATTTTTTTTCATTAAACTCCGGCAAGTAGTGAGGAAAGAGGAAACCATCTGAAAATAACACCGAACCTATAAATAGATAAACAGAAAACTCATAAATTGATATTTACCATGTTACAAAGTATTTTTATTCAGTTTATTTTAAGGATTCATTTCGCATATCTGTGTATTTAGTACTTGGTCGGCTTCAAGGCACTAAAAAATACTTTCACTTTGTCAACCGAACCACAGCAAAAGCAAAGGTCAGGTTAATTTTTTGAAAAACGTAGCATTTATGGAGATGAGAGCAATTTTCGCTTTTTATCTGCTTTGAAGATAAGTCACTGAGCGAGGATAAAAGGTGTACAGGCATTCGCTTTTATCAAAAGAGAGTCAAATTGTTTTATACTAATTACTATTTTCTTTCTTTTGAGAGTGTTCCTCTTTCAAATATACAGTGGACATCTGTTTGCCTGAATAGTACAGAATTAGAGCGATTCTATGAGTTTTCATCCATTCTTTCAATCTTTTCATGGAATAATTTCCAGTTTCTGAGAAAATTGATTTTCTATAACAGAAATTTCCATGAGAATATTAATTTTCTCTTTGAACTTTGAAGATTCTCCACACTTTCGAATTGAATTTGCTACGACTCAGCAATCAATTATAATTACCCTCAATTGTATGAATGATTCTATAGTTAACTCCAATTTTCGATAGATTTTCAAAAAAAAAATTTGACATTTTGAGTCATCAATGTGATATTAATTAAATTTTGATCAAGATATGTCACTCAATATCTGAAGCCTCACAAAAAAGATTCGGATAAATTCTTAGAATATCTCATCTCACATCTTAGTATATGGCAAGAACGAGAATATTCTACTAATTTTTACTTACTTGTACTAAATACAAGAAAGTATTGTGAAACCGACATAATTCACCTACCGAGATTTTGATGGATATATCCGATTTGAGCATCCCTGAATTCATTTTGACTATTTTTGGCTTTATGTCAACACATATGTTCGTGCGTGCGTGAGTGCGTGCGTGCGTCCGTGCGTGAGTGCGTGCGTCCGTGCGTGCGAGCGTGCGTGCGTAACTCGCAAATCTTGAAAGTGGTTGAACGTATGATATTGGAGTTTTGTATTTGGGATTGGTCTAGTTGTACACCTCGCATTATGGTTCCAATCGTCTGTACCGGAAGTGCACTTTACTTGAAACTTTTTTCGAATTTTTCTAATAAATCCAGAATGATCAACCGTAGGATGTTAAAATTCAGTATTTGAACTTGATGTATCAGAATGGTTATCTGCTATTTTTGTGAGAATCGGTCAGGCACTTTACTCAAAACTTTTTTTTGAATTTTTTGCATAAATCTTAAATGATCAGCCATGGCATATTGAAATTGCGTATAAAGAACTTCTATAACATCTCACTGTACATCTTGCATTATGATTGCGATCGGTTAAACCGGAAGTGCATTTTACTTGAAACTTTTTTCAAATTTTCCGCATAAATCTAGAATGATCAGCCATAGGATACTGGAATTCAGCGTTTGAAATTGTTGTAGCATCTTATTGGTCATCTTCTATGTATTTTTGTAACAATCGGCTGAGCCGGAAGTGCACTTCATATAACAGACTCTGAATTTTCCGCATAAATTTTAAACAATCAGTCGTGGAATATCTAAATTTTGTAGAAGGCACTTTTATTATATCTAGTTGTACACTTCGCATCATAATTGATATCAATCAAAACCGAAAGAGCACTTTATTAAAAAAAAATTTCGAATTTTTCGCATAAATCCAAAACGATTGAATGTGGATTGTCCGAATTCAGTATTTAGGACGACTATACCATCTAAATGCTCATATCCTATTTTCATTGAGATCCACCGAGCCGGAAATGCACTTTACTTGACAGTCCTTCGGAATTTTTAGCATAAATTCGAAACGATCAACTATAGAATATTGAAATTTGGTATTTCAGTCCGCTGTAGCATTTGAATGATTGCCTACTATTTTCATAACAATAGACTGAACCGGAAGTGCAACTTCAATGGGAGTTTATTTTTTAATTCTGCGCATAAAATCAGATCTGTTGGTAGTCGTAGAGTTTTGGAAATCAGTATTTAGGAATGTTGTGATATAAGAATAATGGGTCACTGTTTCCATAGCAATCGACTTGGCTGAAAGCGCATTTTACTTGACTGATTTTTAGAATCTCTTGGGTAAATCCAAAACGATCAACTGTGGAACGATGATATTTTGTGTTTGATCATATATATATATATATATATATATATATATATATATATATATATATATATATATATATATATATATATATATATATATATATATATATATATATATATATATATATATATATATATATATATAAATATTTATATATATATATATATAATATATAATGATGTACAAGTAAGTCACGTGATGCCCAATTCAGATTTTTCTATTACTGGATCCAATGATCGTTTCTATCTTCATTTGTTTTTTGTCCAACCACTAACCAATTTAATTATCCTTCACATTTGTCTTAACATTTGAATGAACTCGACCCTAAGTTTTCACTATATGATCGGCCTTTTTTGATTGAATATCCAATTGAATATCCAGTTGTGCAACAAAACTAAGTGTGCACATTCGTGCATGAAATTTCAATGTCGTGACAAAATGCATTGCTCTCACCATCAGTTGAACAAGTAACCATTATTCAAGGCTCATTTTAATTTTTCAGATCAGTTGGAGACCGGTCACAGTCTCTTTGTCGATGATGTCATGATAGTTACATTCATAGGGACTAAAATATTGTATGTTGATGCATCCGATATGATCTACAGATATTTTTTGATAATAAATTCGTACGATGCATGAAATTAGTGAGCTTGTATGTCGCGCCCAAATTGCTTATGCTGTCGTTGCGCACAGTAGCTTTTAAACAAACTATATTTCGGCCTAACATATTGGTTCAGTTCATGCTTCTCGGTTGTCTCGAACTCAAGTTCGATTCCACAAGGCGTGCAGTGTGCTCAGATACTATTCAGGAATATTTTTCGAGGGTGCAAGTGTAACAAGCTAGCCTCTACAATCTTTGCAATAGAAAAAAGACACTATTTGAGTATACCACTGACAAACTTGTCGAATGCTTTTCATGAAATGTTCAGAACATTCTGCTGCCTGACATATAGATTTTCAACTATTAGCCTTTCAATTGCTAATCATCATACATAGTTTATCTCTAATGCTTTATCAGTCGGTCGGAAATGTTCAGCAAATAATCATCGTATTCTTACGATATGAACTATGGAGGGAAACTTCTAAAAATCAGTGATATTCAAGTTATGATGAAATTCTCCTCCAAATAGAATTGTATGCATATTATGCAGACTTTCATCATCATAGGAACTTCGGAAATAGAGTTACAAATTTTGAATAAAATTTGCGTAACACAAGGTACCGTATATTAACCTTCAAAACACTCAAATCTAATGCTCAATCCACAAGATGCTAATTGCAAGCTGGAAATCGATAATTTTAGTTTCTATTTGTGATAAAAAAATCGTTTGGAAAAGAATTCTGAGAAGGAAAAAAAGTGATTAGGTATTAGGTATTGAAATGTGGTATATTTTCAAGCAACGATGCGATGTGAAATTTTACTTAAAACTCGAAAACATTTCTACTGGAATTACGGTTACAATATTTAGACAAAAGTTCAATCATTACAGTGAGTTGGCAAAAGATCTCAACGCCCCAAGAAAACACGTTAATCTCGATCCAATTTTGAAGTGATGTTCACAGTCTCTCGGAATTAATCGAATAGTGCATTTTGATTATCACCTCAAGGTGAAACAGTGCACTCTATAAACTATCAAGCGATCTTACAATACTTGTGACGAGACAGCTCATGGTTATTGTACCCATGACAATGCGCCTGCACACTTAGCATTGTCAATTCGACAATTTGTGCGAAGAATCAGATGACTTTCCTACCTCACCCTACCTGACTCGCCAAACTTATTTCCCTTTTTTCATTTTTATGGAAGTTATCCAGAACTCCTTCAGAAAAAGGAAGCACCAATAAGAAAAGTGACGAGTAGAGGAGGGAAGTACTTTAAAGTAGACAAAGACCCATGATGATGACGGTTTGAAAATTGAGTTAGTTTTTTTTCCTGGACGGACCTCGTATTTGCATTTTTTACATTAATAACTTTCAAGAAGAAGAATTTATCTTCTTCACATTCTACAAGATTTGATACATAAAATAAATAGAAGTTTCTGGTGAAATGTTGAGATGTAGGACTTTCTAGATCCCGACATCTCTAGGAGACTAGGGATAACAACTCCTAGTGGGTGTCTCTTCCCACTCTAATACTATATATATATATATATATATATATATATATATATATATATATATATATATATATATATATATATATATATATATATATATATATATATATATATATATATATATATATATATATATATATATATATATATATATATATATATATATATATATATATATATATATATATATATATATATAATTCTAATAACGTACTTATTATTATTATTTGAGTGTTCTGTCTTGGGTTTATATTGCTGTTTACGTTATATCACTGGTGTTTACCTAATAAAGTTAATTAAAAGTTGAATTAGAACATACTGTTGTATTTGTTATGCAAATATCTTTACCAGACCCACACATCGACATCCCAACATAAAAATTGACCAAAACAAATCCTGATAAAAAAAAAATATCGACTTCAATGTTTAAATTTTAGGTATAGGAGAAGATCCAGACCTCCGTATCTTTCAATATCATTAAAAAAGTCAGATTTCCCAAAAAATTACGCATTTGTAGCGGCCAAAGTGCGGAGCTGCTCTTGAAATAAGCGAGCTACGGGGACTTGAATCTTCTACTAGGAGAATTGGAATTCAGTTTGGAGATAAAAGACCAAAATTTACGTATGTGATGGACACTCGAATTTCCAAGAAAGACGAAGCTAAATATGTAAAATGACACAATTAATTCTACCTGAGAGAATGGTTTGCAATATTGGTTTGCAATATTGGTCCGGAATTTGATGACAAAGCTATTCAAAATTATTCAGCCTAACAAAAATTCCAATTAATTATATTCCTATAGATATCCTGTGAAGTGATGAAATAATTGAAAGATTTGATCAGATGACGTCAATATTTAAGAACTTGAAACTCATCAAGAGAATTCATTCCGACAAAACTGGAGCTTTAATTTTTAATGATTTTATAAAAAGAGACAATGACTCCTTGTAAGCTCGATTTTTCGAATTTTTGCACAATCTTTGATTTATCCTACGCATATAGCTCAATCCTGTAGATAACGATTACTGAAACAATATTACTGAGGTAATCAAGCTACGCGTAAGCAACAGGGCTTGAATAATATTGAAATCAATGATATGTATCTCCAGGACATGTCACTACTTGACTGATTCACGTGGGTTTATATACCCTTGTCCAATATTTACGAATGTTCTCAACCAATCCTAAAGTCAATTAAATAAATCTTGCCCTAATAATTACCTATCACTCAGATGTCTGAGAACTAATAGAAACATTTCTCTAGAATGAACCCAAATGCCAGTTTGGACAATAATACAATAAATTACCAATTGAATGACATTCGTTAATAAATATTGATATAAATTGGTAACTTAAGATATTTCATAGTAACAGTATTATATCAATAACTGTAAAATTAATAGACTAAGAACTGGCAGCGTATTTCCTTTGGTTATTTCAGCAGTCATAAGAATGAGTGAACAGATACATCTTGACACACTAGGCAGGAAATGGAAGGTCTGGCATTCCGACACTGAGGTTTATAATGACCCCTTAGCATCAAAGGAAGTAGAAATTGTTGAACTTAATATATTTCAGCAGTTCTAAATTTTTGATAGGATCTTATATACATGAAAATTATTGCTAGAACAAATTCTCGTGACCTGAAGGTTGCCAGACCACCATTTGCATGAGAAAAGTTGCATGTACCTTGCCAGATCACAATTAAGAGTTTTAGTGAGCGCAAGCAAGATAACTCTATGCAAACGTACGAGTGCGTGAGAGTGCCTATATACGAATTGTAATTTGTCATGGAATAGCTATCACTATTTTCATGAGTACTCAACTTTTCTCTGAAGCATCTTTCAACAATAAAGTACAAAAAAGCTGTTGAATGTTATTAATTTGGAGGATAAATATTCACATGAAAAGCTAATTGTTGAGGAAAATTGATCTCAAAAATTTTTGTTTTGTTTTATTATGTGATTTATAAAGAATTAGCAATATATTCTTCAAATATCATTATCGACCCCAGCGTCATTTTTCATGGAATAGTTTTTATTATACATTTCTTCAAAATTCAAAAGTTGAGACCTGAGTTATACCAAAATTCTCATGATATTTGCTCCTATCACAAATATTTGGAGAGAAGTTAATTTGGGAAGATCAGCTTATTCAGTTGAGTGGATGAACAAAAATTGATAATAAGTATGATTTTGTTTGGTTTGTGGACGATCAATTTCCACAATCAATGAATGATTCCATTGAACTGAAACAATTAGCTGATGATGATTGAAATAATGATGATGATGTTAATGATAATATCACTACAGGCATGGAGTTTCTAAATATAGTCGGGTGAATGTCTTTATAGTTGAAAAGTAATGAATAGTTTGGCGTACAAGTCTAACAGAGAAAATAGACTTATTCCATTGTTGGACTGATCAACTGAATAGTGCATTGCTCACTAATCAACTCACCCTGCTTCACATCTTTATTCATAATATATGTTTTCAAAGTATATTAGCAATAATGCTAATCTCGATGAAGATGAAGAAGGAAATGGGAATGAGAACGATAAGAACGATGATGATGATTGAAGAATATGTTGTTATTTTTTCAATGATCATATAACAAAACATGTATGTAGATGTATTCTCGATTATACAAAACCATCATCATAATATTTATTCATGTTTTAAGGGCATGATCAAAAGATTACAGAACGAGGGAATATTTAAAGCTCGAAGTCTCAGGATTCAGTAGGAATCGATTCGATATCGTTGTGTTGACGTTATGAATTTTAGTTATGCTGTGGTTTCTGAATATGTATGATGATTTTAGTTGTTGTTAAATAGTTCGTTTACAAACAAATCATTCAATTTCTTGTCAAATGAGAATAAAAGAAATTTTTGATGAATTTGAGTCTGCACAGGGTAAGTTAGTTCTAAGGAAGCTCAAAAACGTATACACGAAGGAATATGAAAAGTTTTGCGAGTGGCGGCATTCAAAAAATGTAACTGTATTGTTCAATAGAGTTGTTTGACATTGGCAATAAACACGATTTTAAATTGTTTGAATAGCTGTTCCTTGGCAACTTTATACGCCCTAGAGCTATAAAAGCCCAGCTGTGTAGGGCTACAAAGCATGATTTTAATCCCAAAATAAAGTAAAATAACAATTATTTTCTGTATACACAAATACTTGTAGAATAACTTTGATGACCACATGTATTTTTTTATTGGTCAGATGTACAATTCATGTATTGTAATGTAGAATATTTATATGCAAACATTGTAGCTGATGATGCGAGTGATTGGCCCACGAAACGTCCGAATATTATTGTATCGCTCGACATTATGTGAATTAAACACATCATGAGGATCACTTAAGGACAAAAATTATTCACAACATAATATACATCATTTGGGATCACAATTTCCAACAACATGATAAAATAAAACTATAGTTTTCAGGATCGATTTTTTGCTAACAATTTATCCTCCATGAAAATACTCACCTTCCAAATTTCTATTCAAGCTATTTTGTATAGGCTCTCTCGCACTCGCGTGTCTGCTCAGGATCAGCCTGCTTGCACTCACTGAAACTCTAAGTTGTAATCCGGAAAGGTGTTCAGCTCCAAACTTACTATTGGAATAGTTATTCATCTTTTGGATATGTTCTCAATCATACTAGAATTCAGCTTTATAGAATCTCATAGCTGTCTGGCAACCATTATAGCACGAGAATTGGGTCTAGCTCTATTCTTCATGCATATAAAATTCTTCCACATTTAATATATAGAAGACTAAGAACTACTAAAATGACCGAAATGCAGCTTTTCTCATGTAACTTCAAGGTGGTCCGGCCATCATTAGATCCCGAGAATTTGGACTGGCAATAGTTTTCATGTTTATAAAATCTTTTCGAATTCAACATATCAAAAATCCAGAGCTGTTGAAATTTATGAATTACAACTTACAAGTACACTGTTGATCTCAGGCATTATTGTCCTTTTAGCACCCTTGATACCTTAATTACTATTTCACTGCCATGCATAAGGTAGGTACCCTAAGCATCGCAAACTATGCGTAAAGTGAGACTTATTCGCGCATCAGATTAATCATCCTCTGAACGATTGAACTAATAACCAGTATCAAGACTTGTAGAAAATAGAGAAGAATACTTTTGAAGAAGCTGGTACAAAAAAAAAAAATATTCAGAAAAATACAGAAGCAGTCAAATAAGAGGAAGAAACGATGAGTGTCGCGAGGAAGAAATAAATTTACAAAGATGTGATCATTTCAAAGCTCCTTTTTCCCGATATGTGACCAATTGTGGAAAGAATTAAAGAGGCGCAAAACTTCGTTTGATGCAGTAAGCGCTAATTCTGTATTCTATGAAAATTTGATACAATGTCGAGACAAAAAGTCATAGAACTCCAAAATTTATATCGGATTGATCTTGCAGATGATCCACAAGAAGAATATGTTGTTTTAAAACAATTCTTGACGCCTTACGAAAACCAAATGAGTTCAAGTCAACTTGACCTATTTATTGAGCAAAATGATTTGAAGCAGGAATTTTCGTATACAAAAATTGCATGACGTCTATTCTTATGCACTGCAGGGACAAATTACAGCGTAGAGTATTCGTTTCCCGTACTCAAAAGAGTAAAAAAGTTACCTACGTTTCTGTATACGCTAAGAACGTTTAGATAGATCAGTTAACCTTACCTTACCTGAATTCGATAACTATGACAGTGTTATACTGAATTTATCAACCAATTTGTGCACCATAAAAAAATATGAACATTTAATAAATAGTCAATTCATCAGACGGAAAATATTATAGGCTCAGGGCGTTCAATATCAAAATACGCCACTGCTGAGCTCCTTTGTTGTGTGCTGAATAATTGTCAAAATATTGAAGTTGAGGGTGGTAGAAAAAAATCTTGTATGCAATACGAATGTAAACAAGCATTTTGCAATTCGACCAATAATTTTAGTGTCACGGTAACCCTTGTTACCAAATAATTGGCCTTGTGTAATAATGCTCAGCTCCACACTCTTATTGCATAAATCACTATTATATTATGTAATGCAAGTGAGAGAATAAAAAGACTGTACACATATCGTAGCAGTAAAACGGGATAATTACTTGGTTAGTTTATCGATGACAACAATTCACAGGACGGCTGGTTTTACAACATGACGCAAAGTATGATACCTAAATGCGTGGTAGATTTACTATCGTTGGCTCCCAAATTCAGTATACCATTTACAAACAAATCAATTACCTCTTTTTCAATTGATAGATGATGTAGAGTACATTATATGTCAAATAAATAAAATTGAGATTAAAAACCAATATAGAGCGCAAATCGCTCACATTGTTACCAATTAAAGACACGAAATTCATTAGAAGGAAACAAATAATGACGTTATCAAAAAATTCGACGGAACGAAATAGTTTTCAAAACAAAATGATGGCATCCTTATTATTAAAGCAGACAAATCAAATTTGATTGTGGCAATGAGTAAAAACAAATTTATTAGTAAAATGGAAGATTCATTGAATGATAGTGGCACATACAATAAAATGAGTATAGATATTAGGACAAAAACTCAAAATTTAAACAATGAATTTGTCAAAAATTCATTTGACGAATAATATATTGACGTCACAACAAAGGGAAGTTCAACATCGGATAACGCAATCCCTCCTATAATTTATGGTCTTGTTAAAGTACACTAAAACAACAAACATCTGCGCTCTATCGTTTCTGGAAATAATTCGCCAACAGATAAATTGTCTAAATATTTAACTGGAATACTCAGTGATTTATATCAAGATGACTACTACATCAGAAATTCATTCGATTCCCAAGAGTTTACCTCTCAAGTAACTTTGAATCTTGATTATGTTATTTCATCAGATGTAATTTTTTTGAACAGCAATATTCCGATTGTCCTAGTACTTCAAGCTGTGGAGCAAACATATGATATTAAGTCTCAACGTTCAGACACACCGCTGGACGAGTTATTGAATATAATCACATTTTGTTTTGAAGTTGTTTCTTGATATTTAATGGAGAGTTTTATATAGAAGTTCATGGTGTAGCAATGAATAGTTTGATGTCCCCTGTGGTTGCAAATTCGGTTATGGATTTAGTTCTGAATGAGGCTATGGCAAAGCTGTCATTTAAAGTTCCGTTCATGAGAAAATATGTAGATGATTCAATTACAGCTGTGCCAAGATCTAAAATGATTGAGATTGTATCCACTTCCAATAGCTACAATGTTCACAAGCAATTCACAGTAGAAACTGAGGTTAACAATAGCGTCCCTCTGCTAGATGTTACTGATTAAAGAAGAATGTGGCAACATTAAACAAAAAACCTTCAGCATGTATCAGATATTTAAGTTTTCAATCTAAACGTCAACTTCTCAATATTACTAAAAATATGTTCTCCAGGTCACTTAAATTGACCTCTGAAAAGTATCATACTGAGGTAATCATCACTGGGACTAACCTATTATGCTCCAATAGATATCCATTCGGCGTTATAAACGGAGTTAAAAATCAAATCATCATTCATGTACCTGATTCAAATGATATATACAAGATTAATAAAAATGCTTTGACTGATAAATACTTCACAATTTCATACATTAATAGCGTTAGTAATATGACTGAGCAAGTATTCAAGAATGAAGAGTAATTTAAAACTTGTTTCAAGCAGTACAAAACGATCATCATCATCATCATTGGCATCTACAGCCCGTTGCGGGCTTTGGCATCCTCTAATATTTTCTTTCATTCCTGTCTATCTTGTACCGTTCGTCTCCACCTTTCAACCCCTAATGTCTTCAGATCTTCTTGTATATCATCTACAAAACGTAGTCGTGGGCGTCCTACTGGTCGTTTACCTAATGGGCCTCTTCTTTCAAAAACTTTCTTTACCAGCGTATCGTCCTGTAGCCATTGAACATGACCTATCCATTGTAATCTTGATATCATTATATCCTGAACGATGTCTACCTCGCATTGGTAATTGCCGACAATGCTATCCGCGTACGGCAAGAGTTTTGCGAAAAGTATGTTTGGAAAATCTTGAACGCTGCGCTCAACAGCGTGATTCCCCTGTAGTTTGCGCCTTTTTATGCAGTGGGCAAATTAGGCCCAGGTTCCACTCACTGGGTCACTTCTGTTGTGTCTAAATCCTTACCGTCAACTAGTGTATTTCTTCGGTTGGTTTGCTTCCCCCAATTTCAATAGTTCCGCTGGTATATTATTAGCTCCAGCAGCCTTATTGCTTTTAAGTTTCCTTATCGCCCCCTCAACTTTAGCGATTGATGGTGGTGTTCATCATCTCCTTCTTCATTCTCTTGTATTCGTTCATTTTCACTCATTTTTTCTCCTCGATTAAGAATACTTTAAAAAATATGTTTCGTTTGGAGAAGTTCTGTACATAAAAATGATTAGAAACACAACGTTTCAACAGCAAAGTGCTGCCTTTTTCAAGTGTAAGAAATGATTATATTTCTGCACTTGGAGAGGGCAGCAATTTGCTTTAGAAACGTTGTGTTTCTAATCATTTTTATGTACAGAACTTCTCCAAATGAAACATAATTATCAAAAATGAGTTCTGGAAAGTTGTTTCCTCCATTGATAATACCTTGTTTATCGCTTATTGAATTACCGTTTTTGTCTTTGCATATTGAAGTACAAGGTTTAAACTCTTTCCTTTGATTATTGAGCATTTGATACAGGTATCTCACATCATGTTGATTGAAAGCATTCTGTATCTCGTCTTGTTGCCTTGATTGGTATAACTTCTTTTTTTATGTATTCTTTTCATCTCTCTCCTAGTTTCTTTATACTTTTCCACTAAGCTGCAGGTGCTCCTTAGATGCTGCATTTTTCGGTAAGCCTCATTTTTCTTATCCGTTAATCCTCTACATTCAGCATCGAACCATGTTTCCCTGTTGTTTCTATTTTTTTTAGTAATTTTGTTCGAAGCTGCTTCATTGACTGCGTTTTTTATTGTGTTCCAAAGGTCTTCGACACTTTCATTTTCAAAACGATAGGCAATTAATTTTGCAAAATAAAACATAAAACGGATACAGATTTAGGATCTAATTTAGTTCACAAAATACCATATAATAATTGTGATGCACAGTACACAGAGCAATCTATAAGATATCCGAAAAACAAGGCTTGACGAACATAAAAAAAATACGAATTCACCGCATTGTGCTCCAGTTGCTCACTGCATTGATACAAGACGTACTTCTAATTTTGATGAAACTAGTTCAATCAACAATGGAATCAACTTGAATGAATATCTTACATTGGAAATGTTGTATATAAAACAGGACAAATACAATATAATTGAAAATACCAATACTACAGCGCTTAGCACAATATACAGCAATACTCTTTAAAATCTAGGTTCACATTACTCTGCCTGATAGTTTGTTGTTTATATTTTTTGACATCTTGCAAGAGGCATATGCTTATATTTAATTATAATTGGTTGACATCACATCTGACTAATATATACCTGTGCCAATTTGTAATTTTTTAGCAATGCGTACACGCACGCTTTTAAATACGCATATATTGTCCATAGAAGTCGGTTGTGGCAAAAGACAAATGAGAACTTTTTTTCTCGCTATATGACTATAATCAAATATTTTAAAACACATGTATTGCATATCTAAATGAAATAATTCTTCTGTAAGTATTGTCAAGATTCACAAGACCCACATCTATAGTTAATCAATTTGTAATTGTAACGCTCCTAAAGTTGGCCAAGGTGTAGCTGAAAATGTAGATGAGAGAAGAAAATATTAGATAATTTGACTCAATTCCCTCATTTTCAATACTCACATTCATTAATTCAGTTAGCTTTAACCATTTTATCCAATTATTTTGTATTGAGATTATTGATGAAACATTGATAGCGAATGAATTTTTGATATCCAATTGGTAGAAAGATTCAATTTAGAATTATCTGTTTCATTAGGGATCATGATCAGTGTCTACGAAAACATAAAATGATACGTCAGACAGTCCTACGAAAAACAATGAGAGAAAAACTCAACAATTTTTTATTTCGACAAAAGAATTCCATGCAAATAAATCACTAAATCATAATTTTGGCTTCTATATTCGTGAATAAACTTACTCGATTCCTCTGCTATTACTGAAGAATGCAGGAAAGATAAGTACAGTCGCGATTAATTACAACTATGACAGTGGCAAAGAAGTAGATGCTAGAATAGCGCGAGGAAACAGAAGTGAAGGTAGCTTATTAGAAGTGCTGACATTAGGAATAGACCTCTAAAGTTATTGCTCTACCTTTAGGATCAGCCTGCATATTCTGAATGTGTGATAATAATATTGGAACATTCCATACTTACAATATATTATGATCTATAATCGTCTCACCTATAAGGAGATGGAATGTGAACACTATTTGCAAGTTGTTTTTGTTTTGAATACATGTACCCGTAATCACAACTTGTATATCTTCGAAGCAACAAAACTAAACAATAAACACTTGCTTTATGGTAGTGTTCTCATAGACTCGGTCAAACTCAGTCGATAGACTATGTTTATCAACAAGAAGAGCAAGGTTAATGTTTCCATCAACTACACAAACTCGGTGATTGTTAATTATGAAGCAGATATTCAATAAGACTTTGAGGAATTTCATTGAAATTTGCACAATAGATATTTTGCTTGAATGCTATATTGATTATTCATAGAGATTGTAATGAAAAATTTGGAATATTGAACGCGAATGGCTTAGGTATCGAGATTAGCGATTAATGACATCATAACAATTCATGAATGGTTTCTACTATATCCAAATTGGAGGCAAAAATCAGATCAAAGAATAAATAAAAGCCAGAGAATTCAAATTCATTATGATAGACAAGGTAACAGAAATTTCAAATCGATTTCATCGATATTTCCAGACAAATTCTAATTCATTTGCACATCTGTCTTGAAGAAATATGCACGTCAGAATAAATAACCAAAAATGATGGATCAGTGGAGGTCCAATGGATGTACTGATCATAATTGCCGCATTATTCAAAAAAAGTTACCCAGGTATCGACTGTTGCACATCTGTTGGGTAAAGGGAAAGATGACAAAAATGGGTTTCGTGCTATATCTCATTGAATAAAATTGTTGTCGGGAAATTCAAGTCAGTGTTTGAAAAAAAAATTACGATATAAACTCCCATTTAACTAGTTTAACTAATTTTTCCTGTTCTCTAACTGTTGTAAGCTCGGTTTCAATGATTATGCTGCTGATCTCCTGTATTTCAAAAATCAGTTTTGCCAATTTTCCTACCAATTTATACACATACTGGATAATCTGAATATTTATATAAGACACTAATTCAAAGAGGTTGATTATTATTTTATTTTATTTCATCTAATTTTATTTTACTTTAAACATATACTGTCCAATAGAACAAATCCAATAGAAGGACAGGAATAGTATTACAGAAATTAAAATATCGCTAATAGTTATATAAAAAAAAACCTATCAAATATACTAAGACTAGCTATGAATTTTAACATCTCATAAAAGATTTTTCAAATTTTTAGTGAAATTATTAACAATAAAGAATCAACATCGGGATGCAAAGTATCATAAATTTGACAAACATTATGTATAGGTGACTTATATAGTGAGTTTGCATGATTGCATACATTTTAGAAACATGAAACGTGGTTCTACTGCGACAAAGTGATGGAATGAAAGTGGAAATTTAAGCAAGTAGCAGAAGTTGTGTATGAGATCAAAAAGAAAAATGAGAGAATGAAATAGGCATCGATTGGAGGAAGAATTTATGTCAAAGATCTGTAGCAAAGTTGTATAAGAAACATTATAAGTAGGGTAAGTGTTCATTATTTTATAATATACAAATTTGAAAAATTGCCTGTGAGATCTTTCAACTAAATCAATTTGTGTTTGATAATGAAGATTCCAAAGGGCGCAATGATCAAACTTAGATCTAATAAAAACAATTTGAAAATAACAGATATGTCAGTAATATTTCCAGTATTTCTGATTATGAAACCAAAAAACTTATTAGCATTAGATGCTAAGTGAATTAGCTAGTTTTTTCGTATAATTCATCACACATTTAGTGGTATTCAACCTCAAGTTGTTTATTTCACATCAGGTTTGAATATTATCCAAATCTTGCTGCAAGAACAAGCAATCATCAATGACTGAGATATTACGGAATAATTTGAGATCATCAGCAAATAAGAACTCATAACTATTAATGACTTCAGTGATGTCATTAATAAATAATAGGAATAACAAGGGACCTAAATTGGAGCCTTGTGGAACTCCAGTTTATTCAAGAATGATTTTCTGTACTTACTTTTCCGAACGAGTATAATGAGATAATTCTTCTCTATTATAAATACGATTTCAAGTAATAGAATCCACCAATAATTCTGCATGGAATATTCTAAGATTAATCTTCAAATATTGATTGCCCTCCCTAATTATTTATATTCTGCTCTCAAAAATATACATTTTCAATGAAATCGACGATTCAAATAAGAATTATCAATATATGAAATTAAAATGAAAAGTTATTCTTCAATGTACAAGTGGCTTGACTATTTTATAGCTTCATGAGTGCATTAGACTTTTCACACTTGAGTCTTATGGTGTTTTATCTTCGATCGTCCTAATTTTCATAAGACAATCAATTATATACGAGCATTTTTCTTTTTGTGAATGTCACTTTGATGGCTACTATCGGAAAATAAGCAAAAGATATTATGAATCAAACAGTTTTAATTGAGGTTTACATACATTTTTTTAGAACTTTAAACTGAAATAAAATGATTCAGTTCAAAATATTCAGAAGTGATTGCCTTGTTGTAGGCGTGTTTGAAAATATTCTCCAGTTGTATAAAATACTAATATTTGAGACTGAAGACTCTTTCAACTGAAATTGTGCAATAAAAGTATGCGATAAAATTTTTATTGCACAATTTTTCATAAGAGATAAATTCTTATATTGGAAGTGATATAGAAAACTGTTACTTTTTACGATCATAGATAAAACAAATTTTCTCAATTTATCATTTTTGCAGTTTGTCTAGCATAAATTGAGAGAATTATCATTATTCTTTGAAATATGAGGCAGCTTGTTGGGGGATTCTTCGTTAGAAGTCATGAACTGATTCTCAAGTGATGGATGATGCGATTTCCAGTAGCTTGAGAGAAGGAGCAGGTAAAAAGGTCAAAATATTTGAAAAAATGCTTACTCTTCGCATTGTTTGCGATGCGTGAAATACGAACTTCACGCACGGATATAAAATATATATATATATATATATATATATATATATATATATATATATATACGATCTAATTGATGGTTCGTATGAAAGCAATAATATCAATTCATATCAGAAGAACTCACTGATATACCGTCCCCTATTAGGCAAAAATCGAGCTGGGATGAAAAAAGCTTGAACCAGGCTGGATTTGAGGACGCTCATATATTACGTATGCGCCTAGTACGCTTAGAATAGTAATACAGACGATAAAGCTTGTTAAAATTGGTAGATGAATTCCAATAATAAACTCCAGTAGCTCTAATATATCTAGGGACCCGGCAATGCCTCCGCCAAGACAAGCCAATCGAAGCACAAGGGCACTGCCTATCTTTTCTATGTCCTATTCCTTCGTCGTTTTTTCGAACTCTCATAGCCTGGGTTCGGAATATACCAGATAAACGAATTTCTCAGGATATGAAGTCAAAAGAAGACTCATTGAACATAGCTCTTATACTTTAAATATTATTGATATCTATAAAATCCCGATCTCGTCCCTGACTCACTCACTGATAATCATCAGAATTCTTAGGGAACTTCTTGAAGTCTCAGAAAGCTGATATTTGGCTTATAATCTAGTATTAGTAACGAAAAAGCCAAGCCACATATTTTGATCCAGGTGTAGAGTTTGTGAAGTTAGGGCTTGTAGAGTTAGAGCAGAAAGAGTAAGAAGCTTGGCTCTACATGAGATCTGATAACTTTTTGACAGTGCGAGCCATATGGTCTCGTCTTGGCAACATTTTACAGGAAAATGTTTTTGGTGTGATTTAATTTTCGCTATATAAAATACGAAGATTACTCTTATCCGGAGTTAGCAACAGAATATTGCTAGGTGTCATCTGACATAATCATATAAAAGTTAGCTATTATAGATAATACACAGGGTGTAACAGAACTAGTAGCATATGCCTTACATTATTTTGAGTGAAAAATTTGATGCAAACATATGTCCTATTCCTTTTAATCATCAAAATTCAGGAGACCAAAATTTTATAAATAGCAGCAGATTCTAAGAATTTTTGAATCAGGATACTTCTGAAACGATGAAAGAAACGATGAAAAACCAATGCAAAATTGATTTTGAATTCACAAAAAAAATACAAGCAATCAATAACTAGAAAGAATAATAAACGCCTCACCTAACATTCGTTACGACCCAAATACGATTGATTCAGTTTATAATTTCATGATTAGTCGATGTGAGATTTGAATACGAGCTCAAGGGGCCTATTTTGAACATTTACTATAGGACATAAATTGAATATATTCAATGTTCCCTTTTTTTCTTACTCTGTTTCAATTTAAAATTTGCTGCTATTTATAATTTTGATCTCTTGTATTTTGATAACCAAAAGGGATGAGATCTATGTTCAAATGACGTTTTGTACTCAAAATGATATCAGAAGTATGTTATTACTTTTCACACTAGTCCTGGAAGACCTGTATCAACTTGAAACGTTATTTCTCGCGGACAATATTTTTGTTTTTTAGTGACTTCAAAATTTTATTTTAATGCGAAAATGGAATAAACTCATGCATATCTCCGTGCGATGATTAAATACAACTTTTGCAATAGATTATCATAACGATAAAGCATCGATCAATTTCGACTTTTAGAATAGAATGAGAATAGTACAAAATAAAATTTATCTGTGATATATATAGGAATGATACAATCCAATCACATAAATATAGGCATAATATATTATTGAAAAGGTGAGTGCAGATGGCCGAGCGTGTTTGTTCACCTATATATGCTGTGACGTCAGTCGTCCAAGAGGTCGCAGGTTCGAATCCACCCACCGACAATGTGTGATTTGTCGTAAAAATAACAAATGCAGCTACTTGCATCATCACACTCGAGAATGTAGAAGAATGTCGCAATCATGTAACAAACAACGTTTTCTCGAAAACTACGTCTCAAAAATGATTGACTGTGCCGCCTTGTCCTGATTTTTTCTTTGCCGCTTGCTTGAGATAGTGAGCTACAAGTCACAGGTGACAGTTGCTTTAGAAACGCTATTCTAACCTGATGGAATAATAATTAATTTTCAATAATCATTCAATAATACAGCTATTTACTCACTTTTTTGTTTATTGAATCAGATTATGGATGAATCTGTCGAAAAATATGCAAAATATACGCCACTGTGTTCTTGAAATGTCGGTAACGTGGTCTTCAAAATATATGAATTCATACTAACTTTATTCATTCAATCATTATTGATCACTCTGTAAAACCGCCATTTGCCACTTCAACAATGACAGCTGACACTTCAACAGTGACAGTTGTTCTATCGGTTGAATAACTCTCAAACCAATTTAACACTACTCCCTTGAATCCGTATATTCTTAATTTTTTCAATAACATTGCTCTATTTACTGTCTCAAACGTTCGCCTGAGATCTAGAAAAACACACACCACTATTTTTCCTTTATCAATATGTTCCTTCCATTCCCCTAATAAATAATGCAATGTTGATTCATAATTATGATTTTGTCGAAAACCTGATTGAAATATAGATAGCAGTCTATTTTCTTCTACATATTTATATACCTGCCTGTGTACTACAGTTTCAATTATTTTTGCTAATACTGGTAATGTGTTTATCGGCCGAAAATATTCACATTTCTTGGTCATAGGTACTTTTCTTATAGGAATTATTGTAGATTTTCTCAATTCATCCGGCATTACTCCTAGCTCTAAAGAACTATTTACTATATTAATAAGTTTACTCTCTATATCCACATAAGCCAATTTATATATATTAACATCAATATTATCCGGGCTAGCTTTATTTGGCATAGAACTCATTATTTTACTGAGTGTATGTTCATCAAGTAAGTGGAAACTTCCCATACTACATTGATAATCTGCAATATTTATACAGTAATTGATTTTAGAGATTGACTCCACAATATTATCTATGCTTCCAATAAAATAAGTATTAAATTGGTTAGCTATCTCAATCTTATTCGTTTTCCTTGCAATCCAAATTCAACTCCACTATAACATTCTGACTTTGTTCCTGATATTATTTTCTTTAATGATTTTCACATACTTTTTGGATCATGCTTATTATTATCAATTACAGATAAAAAATATTCTTTCCTACTCATTCTAATGCAAGATAATACATTATTTCTTTGGAGCTTGTAATTATTCCAGTCTGCCTGATTTTTTGCTATCACATATCTTTCATACAATAGATGTCCATATTTAATTTCATCCAGAATTTCATGTGTAAACCATGGTTCATAATTAATTTTTGGTACAAAACTAGTTTTTGACATATACGTGTCTATAATATTCAATAAGTTGCTCAAGAAATCTGTACATTTTACATTAACATCATATTCTCTAAAGTTAAATTCGATTTGTCCTAGGGTGTATTTGAATTCATCCTCATTCATTAGTCTCTTACTAACTATTATGTTCTTCAAACTAGTTTTCGTAAAATGCGGCAAGTTGATTTAAAGTAACGAGTGATTATTAAATACAGGATCTCTTAATACTGAACGTTCAATGGACTTATTATTTGTAATATTATTATGATTATAGTCTATTTACATCTCTTTATACCCTTTCGGGTGTCGAGATTAATTTCACAATAATTATTTATTCAATGTTGCCAATAAAATCTTTCCATATTTTCTTTTGTTTCGCCATTTCTCTTGCAGTGTGACTATTGGTTTTGTTTCTTCTCAATAATTCTTTTACGTTGTTTTCCCATGTCTTCACTGGCCTGCCTCTTCTCTTCTTAGCTGCTGTTCTAGCATTCCATATGATTTTCGCCTGCTCATTATCTGCAATTCTTATCAAGTGCCCGTACCTGGCAAGCTGTTTTTTATCTATTGTCTTTTGTATGCTTTCCGTTTGTAACTCGTTTCTAATTTGATCATTTCTTATTTTTTCTAATTTAGTTATTTCTTTCACTTTTCTTAGGTACTTCATTTCTATCGCTTGTATTTTACTTCTGTTCTTTTGGTTCAAAACCCACGTTTCACTTCCATATATGAGTGTTGGTCTATATATTGTTTTGTACATTGTCATTTTCGTTGTATCCGTTACATATTTGTTATTAAGAATTGTTGTGTTCATCATGAAGAATTTTTTATTCGCAGCTTGTACTCTATTATTAATTTCATAATCTAGGCTTCCCTTATTGTGTATGACCGAGCACAGGTACGTGTAAGTTTCTACCTGTTGTATTCCTTCGCCATTTATTGTTACATTTGTGCATATATCTTCCCTAGATACCACCATGATTTTGGATTTTTCGGTGTTTATTGACATGTTGTATTTTTGTAATTCCTGATGCCATATGTGCAAATTGTGTTGTATGTCCTTCTCGCTCTTTACGAATATGGCAAGATGATCGGCAAATGCACACTCTGCTATCGTTATTCTTGTAATAACTAAATCTAAACCTCAATAGGATAAATGCGTATATTCTTTCACTTGCTGATATAGGCCATTATAATCTATACAAGTTTTTAGCCTATTTGCATAAGAAACTTTTCAATATATTTATATTAAAGTCTCCTACTATAACCAAATCACAAGTATATTTTGTTGAATATTGTTCATACCAATTCTCAAAAAAATTCATGAAAACAGATTCAGAGCCATTAGGTGATCTATATAAGCATACTAATACAATTTTATTTTTTTCTACAGTAATACTTAGTTCTCAAAAGCAATAATTTTTCTCAAGAACAAATATATTCAATATTTTATATTTTACCTCATCTTTCAAATATACTAAAACCCCACCTGCCGCTCTCGTGGATGAATTAGCTCTGACGATAACATAGTTGTCTATAGTCACCTCGTGGTCTTCAATGTCATCGGTCAAGTGCGTTTCTGTCAAACACATAGCCAGTGGCAGATTTTTAACAATAAAGTATTCGAATTCTTCGAAGTGAGCTAAACAACTTTGAGCATTTTGTACATATATGGTGCCATTATAGTTATTTAATTGCTATTTTTGATAGGGTTGCACTTTGGTTTGTTGCTCTTCTAGTTTTTTTTTGTAATACTGGACAGTTCTTATCAAAAACCGTATGTTCCATATCATATTTTGGGTTATGCTTTTTATTTACATTTTCACAATTTACACATTTTCTTGATCTACTTTACTTATAACATCTGAGATCACTAATGAATTCATATACCTTACATACCGTCCAACCAACTTTTATTATTCCACTTTGCATGATTTCATCGAAAGCTTCTACTATAGCCGTGTAATATCCTTTTCTCTCTTAAATCAATTTTATTTGGAGATTTTCCTTGTTATTTGCTATAATTGGATTCTGTTTTATCATCATATCTTCCAATTCTCCCTTTTTTACATTTCCTTCTATTCCTACTATTTTAATTTGTGGATTTTTTTTATTGGATTATTTATTAATACATCATTCCCCATTTTTTTATTTATTTCCTCTTTTAATTTGATAATATCGTCTTTCAGGTCGCAATGTAGCGCAACAACACCTTTTTTATCTGTTGTTATCCTGTTCACAGATATTCCTAGTTCCGATGGACTTATTTTCTTTTTGATATTTTCTAATATATTTGAAGTATCAGTTTAATTTTTCTTCTGTACTAAGAGTACCTCCTCATTTTTGTTGTGTTTATTATCAACTATATCAGCATAACTACTTTTTTTCTGTACATGATTTTTGTTTTCATTATTAAATTTTCACTGCAATATCTTCCTTGATTTGTCCTATTTCTTTATTAATATTTTTAATCAGATTGGGTATCTCTTCATTTCCTTTATTACCCATAACCTTGCTTCCACATAGCACTTCTTACAATACCATCGTTTACCTTTGCAAGATTCAATTAAAGTATACTGTTGTTCTGTAACTGTATCACATTTTTAGTGGAACCATCCTCCACATACTCCTTCACAACCGATAATTTTATCCTCTCTAAATACTTTTTTTCATCTAGCGCACTTTTCATCAACATCTTCGGCTTCAGGCGCCATACCTCAATCTCTAGGAGCTAGGAGTCTGTGATCTTAAGGAAGAACTGGAAGATCCGGACTTAGAAACATGTGAAACAAAGTCAGTTTTGCTACAGAGACTTAATCGGGCTTTATTTGAAACTATGATGACTCTCTTTTTGATACAGATTTCAAGAAGCCTAAGAGAAGAGCTACAAAAAAACTCCAGAAAATTTAAAGAGAATAAAGCAAGAAAATTCAGAAAACTTGAAAGAAGAGTCAAGAGCAATTGGAAAATTATACAAAATTTTAAGAAAATAAATAGAAACTACCAGGAAATTGGAGGGCGGAGTAAAAGAAGAAATAGAAGAGAAGAATAGCGGAGTACAGAGTACAGCAGTCATCAGCGATGAATGGCCGCTCCAGGATTGACGCAAGGATCAAGGAAGTTATCCAGTGATGAAATTGATGTTTAGATAGGAACAAAGAGAAGGGAGACCGCCTTGGAAAAAAATTATTGCACTGAGTCCAGGAGTGAAGGTTTATTGGGCACAATAGGATTCCTTGATACTGGAGAATGGTCTTCTGCAGAGAGCTATGCAGAACGTCGAGTGCACTGGAACAAGATCGCAGTTGTTGGTGCCGAGGAGCAAAGTCTCAGAAGTTTTGCGGTATCTACATGATGGAACTTCGAAGAAACACTTTGAAGTGTTGAAGACGATGCAGAAGGTTCAAAAACTGTTCTATTGAGTGAACTGTAGAGAAGACATGAAGGACTAGTGTCGGAAATGCAAGCTATGTGTAGTAGAAAACGATCCTTTGGGGCAACGAAAAGCATGACAATGTTCGATGAAAGTATTGACAACTGATATCGCTGGCCCCTCCTCTGGAAATGGAAATGGAAATAAATGAATACAATCACGAGGCATTCACAGTTGCTGAAGAATTTTTCAGGCGACTAGGGGTACCGCTGGAAATTCATTCAGAACCAGGACAAAAAGTGAGAATGGAGTTTCAAGATTTTAATCTGTTTCTCGGTGGATATAAGTGCCCGTTTTTTTTCGAAAAGATTTGTGACGGTGCGAAAAGAGCATCGGCAAGGATAGAAGCATGTTGTGGATAGCAGCAGAACTTGGTGCTCTACTTCGGCGAATTGCAGCTTTTTGTAATATTCGTAGCGTTGCAACGCATCGAAAGTGCACAGGACCGCGAATTTACTGGCATCTTTGAGTTTTCAAAGAGTTTTGTAGGATTAGATTTCATGAGTAATTGCGTGATCGAATACGACGTTTGGAGTACGGCTGGAGGACTTAAAATGAGAAAGAATGAAGTGATTTAGCGTTTAGTCCAAATTATCCGTTCCCATACATATTGAAAATTGTATATCTTCACTTCATCTATGGCATGCGGGACTCGCAACATTCCAAGAGAGCCAAAATCGAATTCATCAAGTACGGAATTTCCAAAGATCATAAATAGTGTGGTAAAGAAAACCGGCCTTGACACATGATGGTCATCTTTAACAACGGTAAACTTCAAGGCAGAGGGTTCAAATTCAAATTTGGAACATAGCATCATATCCCTAGAATGTCAGCCCTAAACGGCAGTTATATCTTAACGTATCGGAGTACAAGTCGAAAGCAAGGTGAACTCATCTCTCCGAGCTGCCCCTCTAGCTAATCCCTATAGCACGAGTTGCGCATGTTTATTCCTGGCTGCACCTAGAGCAGGGGTGGGGAACCTTTTTTCTGCCAAGGGCCATTTGGAAGTTTATAACATCATTCGCGGGCCAGACAAACAATAATAGTTTTTATTGTTCAACAATTATTTCCGGAATGCTTCGTTTTAATCACAAAGAAGTTCATAAATGCAGTATTTATTTATTTTATTATGAAAAAAAAAACAGTATCTCAATAATAAAAACTCCTATATTCCAGAGACAATTCCCTAATTCCCATTTGAGGCTTAAAATTCTCGATAATGGGAAAATTTCCACAAGTTGGCAACACTGCTCGTGGGCCACATCAAATGACTTAGCGGGCCGTATGCGGCCCGCGGGCCGGAGGTTCCCCACCCCTGACCTAGAGAGTAGGTAACTATCGTCTTCTATAGTTCCGGGCTCTGCTGCCAAGAAGACTAGAAGAGTGATAAATGGATAGATAAACAGTTGGAAATAGATGAGCAGACAATGCTTGGTGCGAATAATAAAATAAGTGTAGGTTTAGTGACCAATTTAACTGTCGATAATAAGTGAAAATATCAAATATTGATTAATTTCAGGAACAAGTTTAAATTTCGTTGGAATATCTTTTCACAAGGATCGATGTATATCTACATTATGTTATTATACGTTCAAATTCTCTTCGATTTTCTATTCACAATGAAAAATTATCACGATTTTTCTCATGATTAAGCAGCCTGTATTAAAAAACTCAGCCAGAGAGAATATTTAGAACAGAATTTTTTTTTTTGTGTGTGCTATCTTGTTCCATAAGTGACGCACTAGAATACTGAAAATTATATTCAAAAGTTTCAGTGCAATACAGATAGTGAATTTCAAAAAATCTAAATAGAGCTCATGAATTCCTATCTAGTATTTGAGTTTGTATTGTATAACAAGTGAAGTCCTTCTTTTACTAAAGACATTGAGATCAGTTGACAAGAAAATCGGAAATTTATGTGTATATCTATGTCTATTATCATTATTATTATTATTATCATTATTATTATTATTGATATTATTAAATACAAACCCGGCAGGTTGAAGCCCAATTAGAGGGTAAGAAGGAAACAAAATGAAAATTACTGGAAATTTCAAGAATAATATACACAGCATTTCAGTTCACTGACACTGCAAATAACAATCGATTTGGCCTTGTATTTTGTGATATTACTTGATAACAAAATGGACAGGAGCTTCGACCAGGGTGTCAGATCGTGAAGTTGGCAAGTAGAAGGTATTACTGAACCTAGCAAATATTCTGGGAACTTGGAAATTGATATGATCGAGAAACAATCGATGGTGTTATTGATAATTTTGTATAAGAAAATTATCGCTTGACAACTTCTCCTTTGCTGTGAAGATTGTAGATGGAACGATTCAAGCAATATAGATTGTGGAGTACCTCTCATTGGGTAGAAACCGTCTAAGATAAACATAAATTCTCTCTGGACACTTTCAATAAGATCAGTCATGATTTTTGTGTCTGGGTTCCAGACGGACGAGCAATATTCCAAGTGTGGTCTAACGAGAGAAATAGAAAACCGTTTTAAAAATTGTTAAACTTTTAAACATTCTCGCGTTCTGTATTCAAAAACCAGAACACTCAAATGCTGTCGAAACTTTAGTTTCAATATGATTATTGAATAATAACTTCGGATCGAAAGTAGCTCCTAGATCACAAAACTAGTTTTCATAGAATTAATCGTGAGAATAACTTATATGAAGCTTATAAAATTGGATACTAAATGCGCTGTGAAAATACTTGCAATATTCTCTTAGTGCTCATCCGAATAGTTTCTATTGAAAAATACCACGACTCCTGGAACTTACTTCAATCTGAGGATAATACCTACAACTGTTGCTATTTCTCAGCGATTCGAGTGAGCTGAATGTCGTCACTTTGTCTTACAAAAAATTCGTCATTCATAATATCATAGATACGTAATAGTGAAACAATTTTTTCGGGTCTCTAATGCGCTGTAATACAAGTACAACCACTATCTGAATTCCAATTATTTACAGTAATTTTATTCTCAAGTCCATAATTGGTCAAAATGCTCATAAAATAATAATATGCACTGGTAGAGTTACAAACAAATTCAACATAAATAGATGATATCTCATCAAATCCGACTGAATGTGTTCACAAGTGATGTTGATGAAGATAATTACACTGCTACATACTAAATGCAGAGTTAATACGTTTTTATCAATGATATTCAATACTCAACTGTAATTATTAGTAATAATGTACTTGATTGCAATAAGAGCAAATTTTGCATTGCAATAGCTCATTTAGAATCTAATTATTGATTCACCAATAATTCATGTTTACGAGCTTCTTGATGTTTAATACTCAATTTGTTCAACATTTGTATTTTCTGAATCACAGTAATAAACAGCAGACTGTAGATGCTGCGACAATTGAGTAAAAACTGTTTGTAACTCAGTTTGTATACTTTACTTGGATATATCAAAGACTGATATGTATTTTATTTTCTTGAAAGAAAGTTACAGGTGAAACCACCTTTATTTGTTAATAGAGTAAATAAGAATTCTCAAAACAAGAAATAGCGAGGTGAAGCATATATTTGAGCTTTTAATGCAAATCGAATATAATAATCTTGTAAGAGTCACAATGATTGGTTCTGTCCAGAGGGCATCAAGCATTCACTCATATTCCTCCTGAGGTTGAGAAATCAAGACGAAATGTCAAAATTGTTATTAGGGTTGCAAGAAATAGTTTCTGCATTTTAACATTAGAGAATGTTCTGAGTGATTGAAGGGTTATTTCGAAGCTCTAGTAACTTCCGATGAAGTAACAGCATTAGGCAGTGTGCATGTAACGTCATCTGCTTCTGACAACATTGTTGAATATTCAATTACATCACAATCCTATTCTTGTTAATACATACGATTGGATCTACTTTATATATTTCCGAAAAACTCAAAGAATCTATTCTCCCGTATTCTTCATCAATTAACTGGAATAGTTTGTGTACATCCTCCATTTTTGACCTACTGCCTTTGCCTATGGGAGGTGAGTCGAAATAACCGGCAAACAGCTTGCGTATTAAAAGCAACATATTATCCTAAATACAGGGCATAACAATATTGCGCAATTATATTCACAATACCTAAAAAGTGGAAAATTTCAATTTTCAAATTCATAAATGTATTCGTGATGATTATTGAGCAATATGAAGTTGATACCACTAACAAAAAGTTGAGTGGGCTTTTTGCGCTAATGTGAACTTGATTCGCATCCAGATAATTTCAATTGTAGACTATAGAAATTTTTGGTATGAAAGAGCTTTAACCATTATTAAATACGAGGGGATTCCGTATGTAATCTTGTTAGGTGTGAAACAAAAACTTCACGACCAACGTTAATTGTCGGTTAGTAACTACGACATTTATTAGTTTATCTATCAACATCTACAATTGATAAAGATTAGCGAGTGATTCTTACTCTTTCAAACAAGAATATATTATTCTAGATTTGAATATTGCACCGTCAAAAGGTTCTTAGTGAATAAAATTTAATAGTGATTTTTGTATTCAAGGGTCATTCACTTTAAAAACCGAAATCAACGCAGTTCATCCGCAAGTTTTTTTATCACTGAAAAAAGGTGACCATTTTTTGGGACATAGACGATATTATTTTTCATTTCACCATGCAATTCAGCGGATATTTTACATATGAAACTATGAAAACATCATGCTGCCCACCAGTCATATTCGGCGTAATGAAAATTTTTTTTGTCTGAAATCCGACAATACGCTGTATCTTAAGAATGATTTCGGATAGATGATTATCTGTTATTCATGAGAATGTGACGAGTAAGCTACGCCAAAACTACAGTTGACAAACATCATAAAGGTATGTTTTCAAAATGGAATCCCTCTGTTTTCATTACATAATTGAATTATACAATAGAAAATAAGGACACTTTATGTAACAATGTCCTCTATTGAAAGTATTTGGAATTTCAGTAGAATAGAAAAACATGTAATTTTAGTCTTGTCATATTTCTTATTAATAGAGCTGAGTTAACCATGGAAAACCAAATGAATTCTAAAAATAAAATCAACTTAATACATATTCAAACTGTCTTTCGTCCATATGTAAGCATTTTGTAACTCTTTCAAATACTTCACTTTGCGTTGCTCTGTTTATCATCTCAGGAGACAATTGAAATATTTATTATAAGCTAACTAAACTATTCATAAGAAAAAAAGTGGATTCGCAGCTTCAAAAAATCATCTTAAATGTATGAAGAAATTCTGCATAGAAAAGCTGTTGAATCATATGGAGCTAACTCCAATTCCTGACAAAGCAGTTCCTAATAGGAAAAATCTGACGAGGACAGCAAGTGACTTGTACATCATTGGATATATATATATATATATATATATATATATATATATATATATATATATATATATATATATATATATATATATAATCAAACACAGCATCTCATCATTTCACGGCTAATCGTTTTGGATTTATCCAAAAGATTCTTAAAATCTGTCAAGTAAAATGTGCTTTTAGCCTTGCCGGTTGCTACGGAAACAGTAGGTCATCATTCTTATGGTACAACATTCCTAAATACCAATTTCCAAGATTCTACGGCTAATTTCGAAAGATTGTCAAGTCCGACTCAGTCGATCTCAAATGAAATAAGATAAGAGCATCAAGCCAGTACCATTGTTTTGAATACTGAATTCTTATATTCAATGTTCGATCGTTTTGGATTCATGCAGAAAATTCAAAGTAATGTTTCGAGTAAACTGCACTTTCGATTCAGCCGATCGCAATCATAATGCAAGGTGTACAACTAGAAGTACTCAATACGAAATCTCAATATTCTACGACTACTTGCTCTAAATTTATGAGGAAAATTCGAAAAGTCTGTTATATGAAGTGCACTTCCGGCTTAGCTGATTGAAACAAAAATGGGAGATGACCATTTGGATGCTACAGAAATTTTAAATACTGAATTTCAGTATCCTATGGCTAATCATTCTGAATTTATGCGGAAAGTTTCAAGTGAAGTGCACTTCCGGTTCAGACGATTACAATCCTAATGCGATATGCACTTTAAAACCCTATAATAGTCCTAAATACAAAATTTCAGCATCATACGTTCGATGGGTTTTACGATTCGCGAGTTACGCGATTACATACATATACGTACAAACGTACCGACATCAAGTCAAAAATAGCCAAAATGAATTCCGGGATGCTCAAAACGGATATATTCATCAAAATCTCGATATGTCAATTTCGTCGGTCTCACATTACTTTCTTGTATTTTGTACAAGTAAATGAAAAGTATACTCCAAGATCAGAATCACATGTACAAAGAATAATAGATGTCTCAGGAATAATGAATTCAGAGCCATTAGTAATTTCTGATGGAGAATATTTTGCTCTTGCTGATGTTAATGAATATAATATTAGTATACACCATATATTTGTATAGGATAAATTGATCATCAATAATTGGATGACATTTATGTATGTATGTATAGATTCATGTTCCATATTTCATAATAGAAAAGTTCATCTGAGCATTAATGAATAATAATAACAATAACTCAATCCTATGAATAAATAATGAGAAATACTTTTTAGAATCAACTATGAAATTCAGAAAGCGGTTATTGTGATTCTTTCGATGAAATGATTATATTTTCTCGAATATATTCGATTTTACTTCAAATGCTTCGGCATCTAATTCAAAGCTAAACAACGGTTGAAATAATTAGTTACATGTTTCTCTTAACAGTTTTGTATTCTGAACAATTTTTTATATTGCCACAAAAGTAAATCATTCCACCCGAAGAAAAATTTCTATTTGTATCAAATATATTTCTAATGTATTGAATGATAATAGCAATCAAATGAAATTAGTGAGTATTAGAATGAACTCCCAATGACATATCTCAATTCCTTACAGAATTACTGTTATGAACTGCTTTATTATAGGTATAAGAATTAGCTTCATCTGATTTAACCACTTTTCTATGTGTAATTTTTCATATATGCACAATTAACTACAATAAATCAACTTTTTTCATACATTAGGAATTTTTTTCCTCTTAGGCCGGGTTAACCTGGCTAAATTGTTCAATAATATACTATATTTTCTACAAAATCTGTCTGTAAATAAGTTCTATTAGAGTGATTCAGTGAAAGAGCGGAATGTATCAATCTAAAAATAGCAATTTCACATCTATTTTCTGTTATTTGTGTGTTATTTAGAACGATAATGCCAATAAGAAATGTAACCAAATTATAAACTGGAGATTTGCGAATACATTATCAACATCTATATTTCTTCATACATTGATTTGAATGTAACGAATAATCAAACTGCATTATTAATTATGATTTATATCAAAATATAGGTACTCTCCTAAACATGATAAATCACAAGATTAAAAACTAAGAAAGACGGAGAATTCATCAAATTTCATCTTTAACGATCTAGAGACAGAAAATTGCTCATTATTGTATATTTTTATATACAATAGTGATTTAACGTTGCTGTAGATAATGTTGAAGAAATTCTACATTATCTCCCAAAACATCATTTCTTCAATCCCAAAAACTATTAATTATTTTATAATAAATAGCTAATAAAGCAGTTGAATAAATTTTTGAATCCATTATTTATGCATTTCTCGGATCTCTTTATTGACGTGTATATTTTTGGAAATTACTGGAGAAATAATACATATAAAAAGTTCCTACAAAATTGAAATTGTGATACCAGTTTCAACTTTTTGATTGCTTCAGAGAATTTAATGGAAATAAGTTTGTCAATCCACTTCCCAACTTCAGAAGGTCGACAGCAACTGAATAAACAACATTTGCTAATATAAGATACGTATTTTGTCGAAAGTTCCCATTTTTCACTGTAAAAACATTGTTGCAGCATCCGTTTGCTCCAAAATATCCTACACTTTTATGTATGGATGATGCAAATAATTGCCGAATATTTTTAAAGAGTTCTCGCTTATTCGGGCCATTCCACGTACTTATCGGTAATTACCGATACTTAGCGATATGGACAATAATGGACACATGATGTTATTACTTATTAGTATTAAAAATCATAGGTTTCCATTGAGAAGAACTAGTGTCCGACATGATTTTATCACAGAAATGGAAGTTCAATATCAGTCATAATTTCAACCGAAGCTAGAACTTCTTTTGAAAAGATGTATGTTCTGTTAACTAACGCTCCAGTAGTCCAGTCTTGAGTTTCAACGATATAAGTGACTATGACTTGAGTAATTCTTATGTAATCGACTCCTCACATAACTTTTTGAAAAGAGATCATCATCTTGACAATCATACCATATTAAATTCTTACCAAACATTTATTATAATCTGCATTCAAAAAACCACATGCATACCCGTCCTCATTTCTGCTCACTTAAGGACACGCTAGAAATCGCAATTCTTCACTTCTATCGGTTAGTTTATTATGCAACAAGGACCGAAAGATCATCATTATTGCCCAGGATTAAGTTGGCTGCAGACGAGGGCGCTGTCCAAGGCGTAGCTTAGTGCAGCCAATTTCATCCGTGATAATAATTACAGTCTTCCAGTGTCTGTGCTACATACGATACTTTTTGTAACAAGTGCTGCGAAGTACCCCATTACTGAGCTTTTCAAATAAATTCAGATGTTTTGAAACAAATTTTTGTAAAAAGTAAACTAATACTACAAAACAAAAGTTACATGACTTATTTTATTGATTGATATTCTCTACATTTTCGCTATTATCTCAAATTGTTATATGTATGTTTTATGAAGCAGTGGATCTTGTGATGTAGGACCAGATTTGGGCATATGTGAAAAGATTAATTTTGTTCAATTCTATGATTTCAAAGTATTTATATTATGAGGTTTTCATAATTCATTTTGTTGATATAATTCTCGGTGATTATTATCCAACAGTTCTCATACAGATTCATACCATAATTTTATTGCTAAGAAAATATAATTATCACATGTTTATTCGACATGATTAACTAATGTAAATATCACTTATCACTTTGATATAGTATTGATAGGAGATGCGGTATTTGCACTGATTTTACCAACGTTTTTAAACAGTTTTGCTTGATCATTTCAGCTACAGTTATTTCGGATTGGTTTTTTGGGTACGTAATTTTTTAGGAGAAGCTTTGTTGTATAGTAGTTATTGGCGCACATCGTTAATAATGTATTTCTTGCATTTCATTCAATCTACGCATTTAAGAACTATCAACTTCTCGCACAGGTTTTATATTGCATAACATAAGTTACATTTTTCTTTGAATTCATGATGCTAGCACTGCTTGAAGTACATATTATCGATTCATTGAAAGAAAATTAGGAAGGAATAATTGGAGATTCATAGCTCTATGCACAGCATCTGACATTTGAAATTTATTCAAAAAGTCTAAATTTCAAGTTGTGTCGGATTGTGTGTTCCGAATTCATTTTGAATCGCTATTAATTCTGTACGCGATGCAAATATAAAGACATTATAATATTTTTATCACGTTCAGAATTAGGGTAGCGACTCTACCCTTCAAAACGACCTAGCTCGGTAATAAAAAAATAATCAAAATAGTCCCAGAGCCGGACTGGGTAGTTGTGAGGTTAGCTCTAAGAGAAAAAATATAGGCTGGTACCACGAGCTCTGTTTTTGGCGCTACTAAGAGCGTTGTGTCAAGATGTGTTTTAAGGCAATTGAAATTTTCTCAAATACTTTAGAAAAGAATCTTCAGATACAAATTACAGAAAACTCATATGTCTACAAAATTTATTTAAATATTTTCCAATAAAGTAGCTTGAAATATTTATATTGCCATAAACTCTTCTTAAAATAACACCGCTAGTATAGCCAAAAACAGAGCTTGTGGTACCAGCCATAAACTTAAACAAAACAAGTGTACTGGACGTTACGTAAACTAACTCTGAATGAAACAAAAAATAAGGATACCACGCAATTGTTAATTTTTCCGTCTCCAGGCACACAACTGTGAAAGTACCTGTAAAAGAAAAGATGGTGGGATGGACGGGTAGAATATTGGATGTTAGGATGATTAGATCTGACAAGCTTAGAGACGTGCAAGGAGCGTGTACTTCTTCAAATGATCGTCTTATCCCAGCCATACTGTTCAGACAAGAGTTTCAACTATCTCAAGTATCATTTCGATATTTATTACTTTACACGATTCTAGGCATCTCCTACTTGAAAGTATTGTTTCTGGCTCCATTGTTGCGTAAATTACGTCGTCTTTTCTACTTCCTTCTTCTTTACGGCCCTTAATTCTTTTTCTGCGAGTGCGCTGACATTTTTTTTTTTTTGAGACAAATTTCTGAGGAATTTTCATCTCACGGGAGTAAAGGAGAGGTTTGTTACGTGCCAATTTGGTTTTTGGTCACTTTTTTGCTGGGTTAGATTATAAAATATAGTTTGGGTTAATTTGGGTTTAATTTCATTCACTTCAGTTACTTTTGGTTTTGAGTTTATATTTAATGATTTCATATATATTTCAAATCTTCAATTTCGTTTCTTTTCCCAGTTTTTTTTGGTTATATAGGCTAAGTGCATGAAGTCTACTAGCGCCTCTAGCGGGCAATGGAGAACGATTGAACTCCATTTTATCATTGTTTCATACCTATAATTCCTTTAATGTACTAATATTATTTAATTCAGCTGTGTGCGTATAATATAACTTGCATAGCATAAAAGGTACGTTGAAATTATTCATTTGTATTCACAGTATTTTTTTCTTCAATTATAACGTACCTATTATGAAGGAAACGTCTTAATTCGTCCAAATTGACAGGATAACCTCAAATTATGACGCGGATGATCTTGCAGATAGGGTTTGTATTTATCAAACACTGTATCCCTTTTACCGAGGAAGCATTGAAGAAAAGAGTGAAATTAGTTTTGCCATATTAAACATGTTGAAGAATATGTTGCAGACAATATTAATAACAAAATTATTGCGAAGTGCATCTGACAAACTTCTATTACTGAAACATCTTACAAATTAGAGATAGAAGTAAATTCATGAATCCCAAATCGATCATGAATATTTCTAATTTCACAATTGAATTACAAACATATTTGTTATATAGATTAATAATGAAAGACAGACAATACTCTATTTACCGCTTTGATTCACTTCACTCGTTTTCTTATGTTATAACTGGGTACATGAAATCTATGAAACTATATTTCACTTGAATCATCCTTAACATAATAGCCTGGAACAGAACAAACGTTTTCTCATGTTTTATATGCAATTATTTTCACTTTTAAACTACAATGCTCAATGACAGCTCATTGACGTATTCTGAAAAATGGAGTTCAATGGTTACAATGGTGCTCACCATGAGCGCTCGCATCGATATTTGTTCAAACTCCGCCCCCTTGCACATAGCCTATTAAAAGCGTGTTTTTGTTTACTTTCATTAATTAATTTCAGTTCAAGATTTTTGTTTTAAATTGTCTCTGTAGTAATGCGTGCGCTGCAGGCAGTGACGTTACGTTTTTTTTTTAATCTTAGTACTAGGGCGCCTGCTAAGTTATTTTTTTTGATAAAAAACGGTTTATTTCTGATTAAATCGAATCGTACTGGATTTGACTTAATTTAAGACAGTCAGCCTTAAGTCCTCGTATAGGACGGACGTTAAATTTATTGCTTTTTTGTTTTTTTACCACTACAATTTTGTGGGTTTTTCTAAAGTTTTGTTGCGTGAGCGATCCCAAGTTTGGGGATTCTTTTGGGGAAAACCTGTGCTCCGGCCAAATATTTTGAGGCAGTTTGGCCATTGGTTTTATTCGGCGGAGCAGCCCACGTGTTGGGGATTAGTATAAATTGTTAAGTGATTCAGTTTTTTTATGTTCAGATTTTCGTTAGTGCTATTTGCCTAATAAAGCACCTCGTGGTTTCACTACGATCTTTGTTGATATTTTTTTTATTGTGTAATTTTGCGGTGGGCATTCGTCGTCGCCTTTTTCTTTTTTTTCTTTTTTTTCTGGTTACGTCATAAACGCTACGTCCCGTTGTGAACCAGGTTGATCAATCTTGGGCCTGATTTTTATTATTTTGTACTTTTTTCTGGAGTGGGTTTATTAGCGTATTTGTTCAGATATAAATTCTGTTGAGACTTGCTGAAGTCTGCGTAGGGACGCAAGTCGCCGCCATTCTTTTCACATTAACTCAATTGAACTTTTGTCATCCTCTTATATTTATTTTTCTCCAACGTTAATTGAATATTCACTACTACTTCGGTAAATTTGATTATCATTTATTTTGTCAAAAAAAAGTACCTACCACTTTAATTTCCAGAGAGTGATTTTATATATTATTCTCTTACAGCTGGTGAGTAAGTATCGCTGTTTGAGATATTGTTTTATTCTATGTTCTGCGGCATCTTGATCAACACCGACAGATCTAATTACCTAACATCCAATATTCTACCTGTCCATCCCACCATATTTTCTTTCACAGATACTCTCGCAGTTGTGTGCCTGGGGACGAAAAATTGAACAATTGCGTGGCGCCCTTATTTTTTTGTTTTATTGAAGTTAGTTTACGTAACGTCCAGTAGATTTGTTTCAGTAAAGTTTATATTTTTTACTCTTAAAGCTGACCTCACAACTACCCAGTCCGGCCCTGGGATTATTTTGATTAGTTTTTCTTGATACTGAGTTAGGCCGTTTTAAAGCTAGAGTTTGCGGAAAATTTCAGGATTAGTTCATTTAGTTCTGCAGCCTAGATTTGAAGGGTAGAGTTCCGTATCCCAGTTTTGAATGCAATAAATTGGCACCCAACGTGGGGTCAATTCTGCGTGGGGCCGATTTATGTTTGAAGGGTAGAATCGCTACCCCAGTTTTATATGTTATATTTGGCCAACAATTTTAGTTACTCGCCAAACTTCGCGCCTTGCGCTCAAGCATGAATCACTTTTAATTGATCGCAATAGTTTTATTCGTCATTACTTCTTGCCAGTTTCCTGAAAAATAGTTTCTCAGTTATTCTTATTGAAAAAATTTTGCGCTGATTGTGCTGATACCAATTAAATTACTATTACATAATAAGATATCTTTTTGTAATCTGATTACGTGAATATAATTGGAACAACCTCTTGAACATTATTTATTAGTTATAAAAAATATAACTTATCTCCTTTATCGTACAGAATATGAATTTTTAGATTTCCTATTTTATAAAAAGTTGTAAGTGATTACATACAAAAATCAATCTATTGCAATATCCAATCTGATGAGATAAAAATCTTAATTCATGCAGACAAATAGAAATGCGAATTGGAATGAATTGTTTAATTTGGTTGTTTATATTCTCAAAATACTTATTATCCAGTTTACAGGTAGGATTATGGAATTGAAATTCATTCCTACTCATAAGCAGCGGAAAAAAAACAGATTTATCTTCAACAAATTTCAATTCCCACGTCCTCTATTACATCTCAGCTGTATATATAATACGATATGATTATATGTTTGATCATATATATATATATATATATATATATATATATATATATATATATATATATATATATATATATATATATATATATATATATATATATATATATATATATATATATATATATATATATATATATATATATATATATATATATATATATATATATATAAATATATATAATCGAACACAAGATCTCATCATTCCACAGGTAATCGTTTTGGATAGAGATTCTAAGACTCTGTCAAGTAAAATGCGCTTTAAGCCAAGTCGGTTGCTATGGAAACATTAGTCCATTATTCTTATACTACAACATTCTCAAATACTGATTTCCAAAATTCTATGACTGCCAACAGATCTGAATTTATGCACAAAATTGTGAAATAAATTCCTACTGAAGTGCACTTCCGGTTCAGTCTATTGTTATAAAAATTGTAGGCAATCATTCAGACGCTACAGTAGACTGAAATACCAAATTTCAATATTCTACACATGATCGTTACGAATTTATGCGGAAAATTCCAAAAGACTGTCAAGTAAAGTGCACTTTCGGCTCGGTGGATCTCAATAAATATAGGATATTAGCATCTAGACAGTATAATTGTCCTAAATACTGAATTCTAACAATCTACGTTTCGAATAAAGTGCTCTTCCGGCTTGGTTGATAGCAATCATAATGCAAGGTGTACAACTAGATATTATAAAAGTGCCTAATACAGAATTTAAACATTCTACGACTGATTGTTTAGAATTTATGCGGAAAATTCAAAAAGTCTGTCATATAAAGTGCACTTCCGTCTCAGCTGTTTGTTACAAAAATAGAAGATGACCATTAAGATGCTACAGCAATTTTAAATGCTAAATTCCAGTGTCCTATGGCTGATCATTCTGAATTTATGCGGAAAATTAAAAAAAAGTTTCTAGTAAAGTGCACTTCCGGTTCAGCCGATCGCAATTATAATGCAAGATGTACAATAAGATAATATAAAAATTCTCTATACGAAATTTCAATACGCTATGGCGAATTATTCTATATTTATTCAAAAAATAAAAAAAAAGTTTCAAGTAAAGTGCACTTCTTGCCTGACCGATTCTTACAAAAATAGCAGATAACTATTCTGATACTTGATCTAGTTCAAATACTGAATTTCAACATCCTACGGTTGATCATTCTGGATTTATTAGAAAAACTCGAAAAATGTTTCAAGTAAAGTGCACTTCCGGTACAGACGATTGAAACCATAATGCGAGGTGCACAGCTAGATCCTATATCAGTCTTAAATACAAAATTTCAACATTATACGTTCAACCAGTTTTGAGATTTGCGAGTTACGCACGCACGCACGAACATACGTACCGACATCAAGTCAACAATAGTCAAAATGGATTCAGGGATGCTCAAAGCGGATATTTCCATCAAAATCTCGATAGGTGAATTTTGTCGGTTTCACAATACTTACTTGTTACTTTGCACAAATAAGTAAAAATGTAATAAGTATTTTATTTTGACGTAATTAAATTCTTTGTATAGGAACAAAGTAGAGTATTCGAATGGGCCTTATTTCAAATAAGCGAGAAGTTTGTCAACCGAGCCGAAGGTGGAGATAACGGTTCGCGAGTGTGGAATACGCCATAAACCCATTACATTTATCTATATGAGCAGCTTGATGAACTCTTTAAGAAACAATTTTCGCCGAAATACATATTATATTTCTCCGTCAGTCTCTTTAACTCTTGCAATTCGAAAAATGAATACTCATTTTTTACGAAGGTCAACTTGATAAAATACAACGGCAACGAAGATCTACAATTATTATTGAAAATGTTTTAGAAATGAATGAATCACTGATTTCAGAAAGAATCCAAATCACAGATGACTAATACTAAGAAAATTGTATATTGTGCGACAAGTTGTCGATCTCAAGTGGAAAATTGACAACGCCGCAAGAGTTGCAGATACTTTTTTTTATTACGAATGCGGAATAAGTACTATCCTGCGCTTGTTTTTCCGGGCGGTAAATTATACTTGGCGCAAGCTAGGAAACGTGCGCAAAATAGTGCTTATCCGACATGAGTGAAAAAAAACTGATCAACTTTCTTAATTGATTTTATACGACTTTTGGAATAATCTATTTGTTTCATTGGAACCATAGCTTCATGGACTCAGTGGTTTCTGCATGAAATGAAAAATGAAAATTTTTTTTTGGAAATTTCATTGAAAATATTGAAGATTTCAAAGAATGTAACCAAACGTATGACGCTATATGAAACTTCAACTGAAAAACCATTCAAATCACTGAATGTTCATTCTTTACAACTGTTGGTCACTCCAAAACTGTCTTTAAAAGCACTGGACTCTTTCATTTCCATCCACAAATTCATATACATAATTTTTTTGTCCGACAGGACACAGCCAAGATGACCAAGATACGCGCGAATGAGTTTAGTCACGGACTAAGGGTGTTTCTGCGCTCGCTCTTCATTTTTCAGTCGTGTTAAATATCCCTTGTATAACTTAGGTTGTTTATGTGCTCAATCAATAAGTCTACCTAATTCAAAAGTAATTTCATGTACAATCTAAAAAGGCCTGAAGTGGACTTGAGGTGTTTCTGGAATCAGTGATTCCAATAGATAAAATTTTGGGATTTTGAATTCATTCGTGGAGATCGCCTAAATATGATTGTGTGCACCTCGGCCTGATATTCATTTTTGCTCCCATCTGAATGTCAACAGATTCAATCAAAACAAAAATCCTTCACGGCCTTGATACACAAATTACTATTTTATGGCTTTTTTGGGAACGTGTAGTTTTACGCTTTTGTACACATCTGTTGAATATTACTTTTTGTACACAGCTGTACTACTCAAATATCTCGTGAAATGCTGAACGGATTGAGAAAAGAAAAAATACGTGTAAAATTATTTCTAAGATTCTATTGAATAGTAGCAAATTCAAGTCCACTCCCTTGCCCCCTGAGGGTTGGGAGGGTGTAACTTTCAAATTTTAAATGGCAACCCCTAATTTTAAATACAGATTTGGATTCTCAACTGAAAAATATGAAGTTTTTGTCTGAAATTTTTTTCTCATGTTCCTGACAAATGGCGCTGTAATCGCAAAGATTAGCTATTTTTCGTAATTACTTCAACGGCTAATACTGAGTAGTAACTAAATATTTCAGTACAATGTTTTTAAAATTGTGGCGTAGGAGACGTGTTTATAAACAAAATCCGGCAAGACTTCTTATCAGGAGAGTCAAAGCGTTTGAAAAATTTTATTGTTGTTAAAATGGTTTATAACAATAGAGAATCTGCTGACATGTTGCAAATTTTAGGCGAGTGTCGTGGTATGTTTGGAGCAGCCGCCAGGAAATGGCAAGAACGCTTTCTTGAACGCACTCCACACTCAAAAAATGTGTTTTGAAGACTGTGCAAGCCTAGGTTACTTAATATCAGCCGATTACAGAGCCATCTGTCAAGAACATGGAAAAAAGTTTCAGACAAGAACTTCATATTTTTCAGATGAGAATCCAAATCTGCATCAGAATGAAGGGGTTGCCATTCGAAATTTGAAAGTTGCATCCTCCCCACCCTCAGGGGGTGAGAGGGTGGACTTGAATTTGCTACTATTCAATAGAATCATAGAAATCATTCCACAGGTATTTTTTCTTTTATTGATCCATTCAGCATTTCGCGAAATATTTGGGTGGTACGGGTGGTCTGAAACATCCAGTATATATCGGCTAATGAAATCTCCTTAGCTGAAATACCATTTGAAATTCTCGGCAATATCAAACCTCAAGAGAAATATTCAATCGATAAGGAACATTTTGATATGAAAGAATTTTTATGATTTCCAAAGTTCTTTAGCAAGAATCGTGGATCCATGAGGAAAGTTTTCAGGGCTGGAAGAAGATAGGGAGAGGGATAAGGGCAAGTGAGGATTATAAGAAAGCCTAAGGTGAGAAGGCATTGTTTGTGTTCCTTTGTTGTATATTCCCTCCGGGAACTAAACCAATTTAACGACTTTGAATGTCAAAATCTGACTGTTTATTGCTATATATCTGAGCTTTGAGCAAATAAGATATTATGGAGAAAATTGGAAAAAATATGAGATGTACATATCATTATTGAATACAAGATTCAAATCAGTTGAAGAAGATTATTCCTAAATATGCAGAACAAAGAAACAATGGACAATAAGATACTTTGGTTTATCAACAGTAAATTATTGATTTTTTTATTGACTTTTACATTTTTCCCCAGTGAACGTAAGGACTTGCCCTTTACCCTGAATTATAATTCACAATCCAATTTTTTCCCAAATGGATTATTAATCTATTATCATGTATTTTCCTAATATCAATAAGTTTATTCAGTTTGATTTGTTTCTATTTATTGTGTGAATACAAGCCCTGATGTTCTATCTTATTTTCGCTTGAGTAATTGTTTCTATTATGCATGATGTATTTGTCATATCGTAACATTATACTAAAATATGATATGATTATTTTATTCCTGTAAGACATATGGTTTGTTGATTCTTTCCAAATAAATATATTGAAATTTTTTACCTATCAAAACTAAGAGTACTCTTAGTTTAACGACTGGTAACTGCACCCTATTGCTGAAGAGATATTAATCGATTTACCAAGTGCACTATACTTGTCTGTCACACCCGTACCGAGTGAAAGTCGTGATTGATATTTCTTTTTTCTACATACGTCAAAAAATGGTGACATTTGTACATCAATATTAATTAATATGCGAAATGTCGCATTGGAATTGTTTATCATGACAACGTGCACAAAATATTTTGCGCACTAATTTTGTCTTGACTTCGTGCACATTGACATGATTAACAACTCCACAAATTTTTGTATCCTAATATGATTTCAATTTTTTTTCAATAGTTCAATAATGTATGCCATAATACTTTCATTCTTAAGCACCAAAGTATAATTTCGCGTACCAGATACATAAATAACTAAATATTCGATATTTTTGAACACCAATATCATTTTTTGGATATACAGTTGAAACTGGATATAACGGTATTATTTGAGAGTTTTACCAAATCTAATTGATAGATGATAGCTGCTTGCTGACAGCATTAATTCACAGAAAAAATCAATCCCAACTTATAATTTTACAGCCGCGCATGTACTGCTGACGGAATCGACTGTAAGCGCAAAGCGTAAAATAAATAATAAAAATTAAAAATACTTATTCTACACATCCACAAAATTCATTTCAAATGTTATATTTATTCACAAGATGGATAATTTTTCCATTATCTAGCTTATATCTGCTGGAATATTGAAGGCGTAAATAAGAAATTCAGTTTAGTACATAAGGATGCAAAAAAAATTTCAATGTAATTTTTCCTTAGATGGGGCAGGCAGTATATTAATTCTATTCCATATCAATTGTGTTACGCATATTCTTTTCTTGCTTTACGTGAGATCAATAATCATATCATTTCAAACATATTTCAGGGAGTTACACAATACGTAAGTTATTTAAACAGCTCGACAATCATTTGATACCACGACTCCCAGACGAACGAGCCAATAGGAAAGACATCGTCTTGAAGACTCGGAGTTGAGCAGGTCAAGCTAGACGTAGTGTTGGCGTTCCCGGCAGAGGCTGAGCAGGTCGACAGTTCGGCGCTCCCAGTAGGGTTGAGCAGGTCGACTAGTCGGCGCTCCCTGATGATACTGTTTATGTGTTTTCGCACTTTGTGCGTTTCCTTTTTATGTGTATACCAGAGAGTGTGATGTTGATGGTTATGATTGCATAACGTGTGTGTGGATGTGATTCCTCATTAAGCCTGTCGTTTGCTTATGTTGTATCTTATTTCCAGAATTCATGTGATCTACACTCTGAGACCGGCAGCCGCTGAACATCAATTATAGATGGATATTGTTCAAGTGTAATGTTTTATTGGGATTTTATAAAAGTGTTATGTTGAATCATGCTTTGATTAATTTATCCTTTATAATAATTGCTGTTAACATTCTGCTTTCAAATAAATAATTATGCACAGTATGCAACAAATACAAACATTGCAGTCCATGATATAATTTTATTCATCGCGAATATCTATCTGATTTGTTTACAACAACAAAAACTTGCGCAGTTATATCAAATAGTTATTTAAGTATTAAGGTCAGTAAGTACAGTTTACCGATTGAGAATAATAGTTTGGAGGCCGAGCCTTGGCGAGGATTCCAAATATTATGCGAAATCGGTACTGTACTTATTGACTGTGATGCTCACAAATTTTTTGCACGATTGGAAGATCCATTCAATATATGGATCTGAGTTTCGTTTTCCAAATTGAGTCACTTCTAGAGATCTTTTATTTGCTGTCAGCTGTCATATTTGACATTTTATTGTGAATTTTATACTTACCGCCTTTGCCCATGGGCGATAAGTCAGCATAACCATAGTAACAACAGTTTGCATGGTAAAATCAACATACCACCTCGAATAGAGGGCCGGTAAACACATGAAAACGCCCAATTGTGCAAAAATGAGATTCATGAAATAAATGCACTTTTGCCTTCTAATTTGTTACAGCCGACAATTATAATTCGCATTTTTTGTGATACACCATTATTGAGTGAAAATGATACATAATAAAAATCTGTCAAAATATGCAGACCATCCTATTTGAAAAAATAAAAAAGATGAATGTACGGCGAAATAAATCATAATCTTATAGCCGTGTCGAGAATCCGTGCATATCTAAAAGGACAGTTAGCATCAAAATATTCAACATGATGTTTGCTAATATCAATTTTTAAATGACGTTTGTTTCAAAATAATACGTTGTGAAAGTGTTTTCATAGTTTCTCACATGTAAGAGACGGTTTTAAAGCTTAATCAAGATTAAATTATACAGGAAGAATCCATAAAAAAAAATTTAGTTTTAATATATATATATTTCAAAGTTCACATTCTAACACGCCTGTTGAAGTTTAAATATTTTTGTAATATTTTGTAAGCTAATATTTAACACACCTGCTAAAAAAAAACTATCAATCCTGTTATATGAAAGTGTTATGTAAGCAATATAACGTAGAAAGTATGACTACTCAATTTTTGTGCGCGAAGTAACTGTCAATAAACTCAAACAAAAGCGACAAAATAAAAATGCTGTACTATAGTAATCTCTCAACACCTTGCTGCGTTTAAACTATATTGTTGAAGAGGATAGAATTACCTTGAATAAGGCTTCATTATACTTAAATGAATAATACATGAACAGAAACTGTTTACAATAAAAACAAAGTTTGTAACGTCATAAATGAGAAATATTCAAACGGTAACTAGATAAATCTATAACATTCACCCCCTCCCAGGTGGCAGAAGAATTTTGATAAAAGAGTGTTGAATAGAGTAAGCTTTTAAATGAAAAGGAAGTTGGCGTTGTCGAGTATTTCTTCTAAGTGGCTCAGATGATGGCCGGGGATCATAGTTCATCTCTTCAAGAATTTTATCATCATTATCTTCATTTCTTTTTCCCTCAGATATCTGTAACTGACTTAACCAAAGGTATGATCAAATACTACTTGAGATTGATGCTGAGCAAGCTCTAAAGCTCTTGTCTTAGTAACTGCGTCTTCTAGTGAGGGTTATGCTTTCTAATGATCTTAGACGTATATGAGACGACTGCAGACCATCTATTAAGGCATCGCGAATGTATTCGCCTCTATTGACTTCCACACTAACAGCTTTAGAATTGCAGTCTTCTGATAGACGGGTAAGATTCTCTAAGTATCTATCAATTAATTCTCCAGATTCTTGACGCCTCGCTCTAAGTTTGAGACGTGCGAAAACTTCATTTCCCGGTTTCATGTAGATAGATTTCAATAGTCCTACCGTGTCATTGCAGGTTTGACATTCACTAATACATTCATAAAAAGCAGGAGATATATAATTCACAAGCACCTTAAATCTATCTAATTCAGAAATATTTGTTGATAATATGAAGTTCTGAAACATTCAGAACCAGTGCTTCCATTCTGGAGTAGCCCCTTTTTCATTTGAGTTGGCACCAAATCTTTCCGGGCGTAAAAGACGTTCCATAGTTGAATTTAAGTATAATAAATTGTTAAAGAGGATAAAATCACCTTGAATCAAACTTTATTATACTTAATAGAATAATACATGAACAGAAACTGTTTGCAATAAAAACAAAGTTTGTAACGTCATAAATGAGAAATATTCAAACGGTAACTAGATAAATCTATAACATATATTACTGATAACTGGGATTAAATTTGCGAAATTATCAACACATGGTTCAGTTGATTCAGTCCCAGGACAGATTCTCGATCAGGACGTCGTAATCCGGTCGTTGTAATGTATTGCGTTATTTCATATAAGAACGGTCAAACGGTCTTGATAGTCTGTCCAACCGCTGGTCATATGAAATAACTCAATGTATCACAGAGACCGAATCTGTATCCGACTTTAAGTTAAAATACTCTAATCATAAATGAACACTAATAGGAACTCCTGATTAGCTCAATACTTGGAAGAAAATACTTATTTTCATATTTATCATTTCTAATATACGATCTTTATAATTTAAGGACTAATACAAGGTGACATGCGCGTCAAGTAAGTTTGGATAAAATAGGCTCTGCTTGAGGCCTTTCTAGAACAAAATTTTTCAATTATATGCAAAAAAACATTTCATCATAAGCCCGGTAGTAAATAGAGAACAGAAATATATCTTTGAATCTTGCATGGATGTGATGAATGAAAGAAGATATTCTTAATCTATGCATTTTTCAGCTTTGAGTGAATGCCAGAGGATTTTATTATTTTCATTTAGATGTGATATCCACGTTATCACATCTAGTATTCTGTATATTTTCAGTATCTAAAGAAGATCCTTGGCCAAAGGATCGAAACGTCAAAGTTCCAAATAAAGTATACAAAATTTTAAATCAAAAGTAGTTTTTTTCATGGAAAAGATATTGATGAAATAGGAATAATAATAATTAATTAGCTTAGAAAAACCAAGAACTAGGAGAAAAATACTTCGACTGAGAATGAAAATGGAGATCGAAATGTTGAAGTGAACCTATCAGTAGAAAGTGATAAAAATATAGTAAAACCTCCAGGTAGGCTTGCTTGCAAGAAACATCCTAGAGAATAGAGTATTTTTTAATGTGAATAACCCTTTATATGCTATACACATGGAAGTTCTGTTATCCATTTTATTATTGTATTCATATGAAATATGAATGGTAATTGAATTCAGGTTTGGCCCCCATCCCTCCAAACCCGATACTCTGAGAAAAACCGTTTTTGGCAGTGTACCCTTGAATCCACGATTTTTTATTTTGCATAACACTGAAACCAGAAACTAACTAGTCTATCTTCTAGAGTATACTTCAACAAAGTCCCTAAAAATGGAGTAATTGGTTTTTGAATTCAGGTGTCTTTTTATTACCTTTTGAATTCATATTTTCAGTTAAAAAAAAAACCTATGCGGGATCTATTAGGGATCAGAAGCTCATCGATGACCTATCGAGAGCCCATGGTATGTGAATAGTACCTGGATTTAGTCCAAGATATTTTGTCATATGGAAAAGCTTCATTGTCATAAGGAATAGAAAAAAACTAAATAGCTTATTTTGTAGGGCTGATGCCAATTCAAAAAAATAGGTTTCTGATAATATACCCTCGTATGCACGATTTATTTCTATCTGAAACAAAGGAACGGCTGTGAATACGGCGAATTTATATTTGCCGAACATGCTTCTTATACAGATCCATTGAATTTTAATCAAAGTGCAATACTTTACAAGAGGAATGATATAAGAAATTACAGAAGCAAAGCTGTCTATGTGATGAGTTCTATTAAAATTCATAATGTATGTAGTTTTGTAGCTTTTTGTAATGCCATTCATTTGTTTTTTGTTTTTTTTTTTTCATTATTTTCTGTATAAGTGTTCTAAATCAACTCTGAGCTAATTCAGATTTTTTTCCATGTTACCGCTCTAAGTAATTAGTGTGCTTATAGAAATAAGGATATGCACACAAGATAATTAAAAATTCTGTACAAACCTATCCTATGCTCTTGTTTCTTGAATCGAAAATGAATAATTTTTCAGTGTGAATATGAATAACCTTCCATATATTTTACATACATAGAAGTTTTGTTACTCATTTTATTATTTTCCATGTTTCCGCACTGAGTTATTATTGTGTTTAAAGGAATAAAGATATGAGCGCAAGTTAATTAAAAATCAGGTGTGCAATCCAGTCTCATTTCCTTACCCCTGGAATCGTTGTGGATTATTATTATGAAATTCTTTCTCATTTTCATAATTATCTGGAACTTGTACTTTAAAATTTTGTGCAATATTATAAAGAATACCACATGAATAGCTAATAATCTGAGCTGCTTTCAGCTCTGTTTGTTTGTAAAAATCTGAATCCTGCTTTCAAAATACCATTCAAACGTTAATTGTTATTCTGGCGCGAGTCAAGAGTTCATGAAAACATCCTTCTGAGGTGTAAGGATTGTTGGTCGTCTATATTTTCCACTATTTTGGAACGTGATATTTGGTTGAAAATAGATTCTGAGTTCTTGCATTCTTTCCGGGCATTTTATCCATCTACGTAGGAAAATACATTCATCGTTCGTGTGCTAACCTGATAGCTTCCGTAACCAAAAAAATGTGGAGCACAAAGAAAATTTAGCTAATTTGATGAAAATATCATATTGATAATATCCATCAAATAACTTGCAGTTTCTTTATTCGGACGGAATAATTTATGAGGTCTGGCTTCCAGAAATTCAAATAGATCATATCCTGTAAATAATGATTAAACAATCTGAGTAAATTTTAAATCAAATAAATTTCTGTTTTTCATAAATTTCTTATCAATTTCTTACTTTATTTCGTTTTTTCGAACTTCTTCAGTCCACAAAATTGCGATAGAGGCTGCAGCTGCCATTTCGTCAAATAATCAGCTTGTTCAGTTTAGGCTACATTTTCAATGACATTAAAACATGAACTCCTAACAGAAGTATAAAACAATTGAATGTCTTTTCCAAAGGGCTAATGATATTTGTCACCCTGATAAACTTGATGAAGAAATTAATAATCTAGAAATAATTTTCCAGAAAATGGTTTTTCTCATCATTTCATTAGGAAAGCACTTCGACCAAAATCTATTAATACTACCGTTGCGGATAATGGCGTAAGTGAATCGAAATGATCTTGCCTCGATATAATTTCAAAGTTTCCTTCGCTCCTGTCACTAAAATCAAGCAGTTCTTGAGACCTGTGAAGGACATGATCCCTTTACAATCTTCCGGTATTTATAAGATTCCTTGTACCTGTGGAAAGTCTATGTTGGTCAGACGGGCAAAGCTGTGAGCACACGTATTACTGAACATAGAAGATGCATAGACTCAATCATCCAAATAAATCTTTTGTTGCTGATCATGCCAATAAGTTTTTGCACGACATTAGATTTGAAGAAACAAGAGTAATTGCAAGATTCTCATCCATTTATGGTAGATTGGTCAGAGAAGCGATTGAAATAATTAAAAATCCGAATAATTTCAACTATACTGATGGTTTTGAGTTAGCGAATGTTCAGCTTCCTATAAGTAATAACTCTCACTTTGAGTCGGTGTATCTCACCCCTAATCTTTTGAACTCTCCTAATATTCCTAAACGATTCAGTAATACAATTTCTCTACGTTAAATTCTAATCTATTAGAAAATTAAAGTCCAATTTCTCTAGTGGTACTGATCTTATATTAAGTATCATCATTAAAGATTGTTCTCATCCCTTGTCTGTGGCTCTGCAGAATCTTTTTAATTTATGTATTAAAACTAAAACTTTTCCTGACTTGTGGGAACGTACAAAAATTACACCTATACATATATCTAGCTCTGTCTCCGGTATTCTAAATTACAGACCGAATGCCATTCTATCGAATGTAAGTGAAGTTTTTGAAAGTATAATTTATTCGAAACTTCATCCACAGGTTAAAAATATAATTTCACCTTTTCAGCATGACTTTGTTGCTAAGAGATCTACTTGTAGTAATCTAGCATATTTTACACATCACGTATAATCAGTCCTAGAGAATAAAGGTCAAGTAGATTGCATCTACACAGATTTTTGTAAAGCTTTTGACCAAGTTGGTCACAATATTTTGATTAATAAACTACAGGCACTATCTTTCACTTCATCACTCGTCCTACTTTTTGAATCCTACTTAGGCCCAGTTGTACAGTCTAAGCTTATCCAAAGTTTAGTAAAACCAAGTTTAATTTCTATGGTTACAATTATTTCAGCAATTGTAACCATAAAAATTAAACTTGGTTTTACTAAACTTTGGATAAGCTTAGATTGTACAACTGGGCGTAACAGGACGTGATCTATTTGTTAACGTTCGTGGTTTTGCTTCTAATGTATATATCCCCACCTCCAGTGTTCCTCAGGGTTCCAATCTTACATCCTTGTTGTTCCTCTTGTTCATTAACGATCTACTGTATATGTTAAATTGTGAGAAACTTCTATTTGCTGATGACTTCAAAATCATTTATTCAATAATTTCTTCTCTTGATGACTGCTTACTATTACAGAATGATCTCAAGACCGTATCCACATAGTGCACTACAGACAAGCTTAACCTCAATATTGTAACGTGCGAGAGTGTGGAAACTCGTAAATGTTATCTTGCATGGGCGGAACCTTTCTTCCTCGTTACGTCGAGCCGCGCCGCATCACATCACCCCTTCCGATGGAGGCTCTAGCAATATTCCAGAAGTGGAACATTCAAGAAATGGATACTTCTATATATAAACGCAAGCAAACTATTTAAGTGATATAGTGGTGACGCTAGAACAGTGAATATCGAACAGTGATGTGGTCAATGGATATAAATAGTTAAATATAAATATCTGCGACTTTGTTTAAGCTAGTATTAGGTGGTTGATAAATAATATAGTGTTGTTAGTGATATTCAGAAGAATACAACTTTTATTTCATTTTAAATAATTAAATAGTGACTTTCACTAAATTACAAACTATTTCTTGTGTGGGGTTATTATAAACAATCTAGTATTTTGTTCATTGCTGCTTTGTGAAATTGGAAAATGGCGTCCAAGAAGTTGTTGAGAGATTTGAAGGTCGCGGAATTGAAATATCAATTGGAAGAGCGTGATTTGGAAATCAGTGACCGCAAACAAGTTTTAATAGAACGACTGCGAGAAGCTACGACTGAAGACGATGAGGATCCTAATACATATTTGTTTGAGAATCAATTCTCTTCAACCGATTTCGCAATGAAGAAAATTGTACAAATTTAGAATCAAAATTGAAAGAAAATTGTACAATTTTTAAAAGAAGATTCATAATCTAAATTGAAAGGAAATTCCACAAATTTAGAATTAAAATTGGAGGAAAATTTTTCAAGCTGAAAAGAATATCTAGAATCAAAATTGATAGAAAATTCTACAAGTTTGAAATAAGATTTAGAAACAAAATTGAATGAAAAATTAGGAAAGTTGGAAGAAAATTCTAGAAACCTAAGAGAAGAACTGCATGGAAAAATGGAGGAAAATACAAGGAAAGTTGAACAGCAACTTGAAAAATTTAGAGAAAATTCAAAGGTGCGAAAGGAGGTATTTGAAGATAATTGTGAAATGTTAAAAGAAGAATTGGATGCAAAATTGAATTCAAAATTGGATGAAAAAATTAAGATTTTTGAAGAAAAATTTAAATTTGGTGTTTCATCTCCAGAGAGAGCTCCAAAAGCTGAGATAATTGAATTATGTACATCAAATTCTGACTCTACTACAATAATGCGTGTCAAACCTCCAATCTTCGATGATCAAACATCTTGGATCAATTACCATAAACAATTTGAAGCCGCTGCTAGGGCTAATGGCTGGAATAATACTGAAAGAGTTTCAGCGCTTATAGTTGCTCTCCGAGAAGATGCAGTAAATATCTTACAGGCTATTTCACCGAAGGAAGACAACAATTATGAAAAATAGGTCAAGCGACTGGAGCTGCGATACGGCCATGCACACTTAGAGAAGAAGCTCAAGAACCGATGCCAACGTCCCAGCGAGAGTCTACAAAAGTTTGAAGCTGATGTGGCACGCCTTGCATATCCAACTGGCTCTAATGATTTCTTGGAAAGCTGGGCTGCGAGATTATTTGTGGACGGCATTAAAGACCATGAAACGGAACAAGCCCTGCGTTTGGCGCGGCCGAAGAAGCTGGTGGAAGCATTGGCTTATGCACTGGAATACGAAGCGACAAAGCAGGCTTCCAGAAGCAGTGCTCGAGTGCGAGAGGTTAATTGCGACTCCGAAGCCACTGAAAGCTTAGAGGCCCAGGTCCAGCGATTGGTCCAGGAGGTAAAAGATCTCAAGAATTCAAGACAACTTCGATGCTGCAACTGTGGAGAACCAGGTCATCCAAAAAGTAGATGCAAGAAACCCTTGAAGACGTGGCCCAAAAATAACTCCAGGCAGGAAAACTAAATCGAGTCGATGTGCCTGGGCAAATATCGATCCAACCTAAACCTGCTCCACAAAATATTGCAATCATTGCTTCGCTACGTCATCAGTTTGACAGCTTATTTGTAGATGGATATATAGACGACAAGCCATGTGGTATTTTGTTGAACACAGGCGCAACGAAAACCATAGTCAGACTCGATTTACTGCGTCCGAACAAATCGTGCATAAGGACAAAATGGCGACTTCGGACAACTACAGGTGACTCAGCTACCACACATGAAGAAGTTGATGTTGTCATCATGATTAAAGGAACAAAAATTGAACACCGTATCTTGGTAGCTGACATAGAAGAAGACTGTATCCTTGTATTGGATATAATGGAAAGATACGGATTCAATCTCGATATGAAAAACGGCGTGATCAAAATCAATAATGAAGAGGTTGTCCTACATTATCAAGGAGATTCTTCAGTTTGTTTAATGCAGGCAGAGGACTTTGCGATTCCTGAGCGATGCGAAAGAATTATACTAGCCACAGTAGCTGGTGAGACGCGAGAGAGGGCGCAGCAATGCTAGAACCAAAAGATAATGTTCACCAGGGGATTTTGGTTGCCAAGGCCATCATTAGTTCAGGAAAAATAGTACTGGTAAGAATAATAAATGTTAATTATTATACAGTAAAACTAAAAGCCAGTACTATTCTCGGACGCCTCGCAAGAGTGTCAAAAACCACCAAACAAGACGTGGAGATAAAACCCAACTGCGACAAACTTTCCAGAGAACTATCTAGTTCAGTACTATCCAAACGACAGCAATTAAACAATCGGCAACGCGCACAAGCAGAAGATATGATACGCCGATTCCAAGGGATGATTGAAAACAGTAAGGAGCGAAAGAAGAGAACGAATATAGTGCATCACAAAATTGACACCGGGTATGCACGACCAATTCGACAAGCATCACGACGACTCCCGATTGCGGAAAGAGAAGACGCTGAAGCCATCATCCAAAACATGGGGCAGGACGGTATTATTGAACCCTCAAACAGTCCATGGACCTCTCCGGTGGTACTTGTGAAGAGGAAAGATGGGTCTACACGATTTTGTGTCGACTATCGCCAGTTGAATAACCCTGGCCGGGTCAAAAATCTTCTCGACCCTAGATCTCAGAAGTGGATATTGGCAAGTAGCGATAGATGAGAAAGACCGAGAAAAAACTGCATTTACCATCGGCAGTGGATTGTGGCAATTTACAGTCATGCTATTTGGTCTGTGTAATGCTCTTGCTACCTTCAAGCGACTTATGCAGACCGTACTCAAAGGACTATCGGGAAAAACTTGCTTGGAATACCTGGACGATATCATTGTGATGGGAAAATCATTTGGAGACCATTTGAAGAATCTGGAACAGGTATTTGAATATTGAAAGAAAGCTGGTTTGAAACTCAGTCCAAATAAATGCCACTTATCCGAAAAACGGGTGAGCTATTTGGGACATGTGGTCTGCAAAGAAGGCTCAGCAGTTGATGCAGAGAAGATTAAGACAATTCAAGAATGGCTGGTACCTGCGGATGAACATCAGCTGCGTAATTTCCTTGGGCTTTGTACCTACTACAGAAGATTTGTCTATGGATTCGCCAATATTGCCAAACCACTGACCAGACTGACGGAGGATAATCGCAGGTACAGCTGGGATGAAGACTGCCAGGTCGCCTTCGAGCGACTGAAACTACTCCTAGTCCAAGCATCCTGAGTTACCCGAAGACGGAAGGTCGTTTTGTTTTGGACACAGATGCCAGCGACATCGGTATTGGGGGAGTCCTGTCTCAATTGCAGGAGGGTCAAGAAAGAGATATCGGGTACTTCAGTAAGGTTTTGTCGAAGCCAGAAAGAGACTACTGTGTCACAAGATAGGAATTGCTAGCAATAGTGAAGTCCATCGAGCGTTTCTACGAATATTTGTTTGGCAGGAAGTTCCTGTCAAGAACAGACCACGCTGCTCTAAGATGGTTACTACAGTTCAAGAATCCTGAAGGTCAGGTCGCTCGATGGATCGAAAGACTTCAGGAATACGACTTCGCCATAGAACATCGAGCCGGTACAGCACATAAGAATGCTGATGCTTCATCAAGACGACCCTGTCCAAAAGATTGTCATCATTGCTCTAGAGCCAAAGCAAAGGCATTCCAGACAACTCTCATTGACAATGCTTGATAACTACTAGAGATAGGAAAGGATATAAATGGTGACTCGGAGCTACGAATTATTCAGGAATGGAAGAAGAAACGAACAAGATCGACATGACAAGAGATAGCACCATACTCCTCGGCGGTAAAATCATACTGGGCACAGTGGAATTCCATAATCCTGGATGGGTGCGTCTTGAAGCGTATCCTGAAAGATCCAGATAAAACCAAAAGTAAAGAACAGCTGATCGTTCCTAGAGGTCAAATTTTGGTAGCCTTGAGACATTTCCATGATGAAGTGAGTGGAGGACACCTTGCGGTAACAAAGACTGTAGAGAGTACGTGAACGGTTCTATTAGCTTAACTGCGAAGAAGACGTAAGGGAATGGTGCAAGAAATATACTACGTGCGCATCAAGCAACAGAACGCAGAAACGATCGGGACAGTATAATGTCGGTAGTCCGTTCGAGGGGATAGCCATCGACGTAGCAGGACCATTTCCTGAATCAGACGTCGGAAATAAATACATTGTTGTCATCATGGACTATTTTAGTGAATGGGAGTAAGCGTATGGCCTTCCTAATCCAAAGGCCGCTACCATTGCAGACGTTCTAGTTAAGAACTGGATCTGTCGTTTGGGCGTACCCTTGGAACTTTATTCTGGCCAAGCAAGATACTTTAAATCCACAGTTTTCCAGGAGATATGCGAAGTATTGAATATTCGCAAAGCCAAAACTACTGCATTACACCCGCAGCCTTATGGAATGGTGGAACGGATGAATAAGACCATGAACATACACCTGGCCAAAGTTGTCTGTAGTCACCAGGGAGACTAGGATAAATATCTCCATCTGTTTTTTTTTGGCCTACCACGCATCCGTACACTGAACAACCGGACCGGCTCCAGCAAGAATTACTTTTGGACGGGAACGTCGGCTACTATGCGACCTGAAGTTCGGTTGCAAACCATGAGAAGATCTGGTTAATGAAGATTATGTCATTAATTTAAGGCATCAGATGGACGATATCCATTCTTGAGTCCGAATTAACATCCAGAATGCCAGCGACCGCATGAAAGAGACCTATGACGTCAAGGCAAAGATAAGGGCTTCCAGTCAGGAAACTCTGTGAGGCTTTATAGCCCAGGGCGGCAACGTGGCTTGTCTCCAAAATGACAGACATCTTGAGAAGAGCCGTAGGAAGTCAATCAAGAGACGCAATCCCAAGAGCAAATCGGGAGTAGTGCACTTCAATCGGCACCATTTGCGGGAGACCACAATGAAGACATCAATAATGCACGTGCTCGCAAGATCCATGCGCAGAAAGATTCGTTCGACGAGTTTATGAAGACTTACTTGTGCGGACAACGTGCTTGATTCGGAATAACTACTGAAGTATGTCAGGATCTATTCAGAGTCTCGGCCGACTACTCCTTGGCCCATTGCGTGTCAGAAGATTTTAAGATGTCCCGTTGGATAGTAGCAATTTTTAGAAAGAAATTCGGCAGGCCAGAACCCCAGAAGCCCACAGTAGGGAAGGCCATCTGCCTAAGGGACAATACAACAACACAAGAACGTCATATTTACCACCTGGTAACAAAAGATAAATATCACCACAAACCAATCTACCGTTCCATGTGGGAAGCGCTGCAAGACATGCGAGGCCATTCGATGCAGAAAGACATCTTGTAGCTGGCAATACCGAAGTTGAGCTGCGGTCTGGACGGATAAGATTGGAAGATTGTTCAAAATATGATAGAGGTTATATTCCAGAACAGCAGAATTCAAATATTGGTCTGCTGTTTCCACCCATCAAGTCCGATCAGACCAAAAACTGTCGACTGCTACTTTTACCAAACTACTGGTTGCACCAAGGGCGGCGAGTGTCGATTCCGACATAGACATGAAGGTGTAACGTGCGGAAGTATAGAAATTCGTAGAAGTGAGATAGGCTTGGATCTAGCTCTGTCTGGGCGGGGCCTCTCGTCGTCGTTATATCAAACCACACCACACCACACCGCCCGCACAGTGGGAGGCTATAGCAATATTCCAGACCAGCCGAGAATATCTTCAGAAACAGAAATCTGTATATATATGAGAAAACGATCTGACCGATGGATAGTTGGATAGTTGACGATGGACAATAGAGCAGTGAATATCAAACAGTGGAATAGTGAAACAGTGAGTGATCAGTATAAATAAATAGATAAAAATAAATATCTGCGGCTTTATTTGAGAATAGTAAGTGATAAATAAATTACATAGTGCTGCGTAGTAATCTCTCGGAAGAATAAAATTCATATTCTATTTTCATTCAATTAAATAGTGACTTTTATTTTAATTATAAACAATTTCCTTTTAAGCAATGAACATTACAGTATGATACTTGCTGTTCACGATTGGTTGAATAATTTAATATCAATTTTGAACTATACATATCAAAGCCCAGATATTCCAAATAAGCGAGCAATAAATCATGATTAATAGTATTAAACACCTTTATCTGAAATCCAAGAGAATCAGGCGAACTAATTCCTTGTTATCAGTGGACAATATATCATATCATCCAGTACTTTTTGAAGAGCAATCAAAGTACTGAAACCCTTTCTTAATCTAGATTGGAAGTCAAGGAGAATTCTGTGAGTGCACTTACGGGTCGGCCGATTGACACAAAAATATAAGATCATCATCAAGATGCTACAGCAATTCCAAATACTAGATCTGAATATCCTAGGGTTGGCCATTTTGAGTTTACGTGAAAAATTCGGAAAATGTCTCAAGTAAAGTGCACTTCCGATACAGACGCTCGCAATCATAACGCGATATGCACAACTAGACCTTAGTCTTATATACAAAATTCAAACATTAAAAGTTCGACGGGTTTTGATATTTATTGTAGAGAAAAGTGTGTACTAAATTTTTATCCATGTCCTCAAATGCTCTACAATTGTTGGAAAATGGGCTATTTGCGAAAAACCGGTCGAAAACGAGCTTTTTGATCTTTGGCCTTCGATATCTCCTGAAGCATCATGATTCGACAATATGATATCTGCACACTTTTTGTACATGCCAAAACAAAGATATTCCGGCAATACAAAAACCAGTACCATTTATCCGGTAGGTTGGATCAATTTTTATTTAAATTGACTAGACATGTCTTAATTTTGGCCAATAAATCTAAGTAGGAAGCTAATAAACAACAAAACTGATGACCCGAAATAAACTTAATAAGATTAATTGATACAACGATCATAGAAATTATACAGAATCAAAAAGTGACAACGACAGTACAACAGTCATATATACGACTGATAGTTTATTTCACTTTTATATTTGAGTCTGGAAATCATTCCAGCTTGCAAATACAATATTGTGACAGATTACATAATTATAAGCAGCAAAAAAGCCGCGTTGTTGAAGACCAAATTATAAAAGAATTAACTACCGCAAGGTACAATTTATGAGTATTTATTCCACAATTTGAATTTTTGATACTATTCCAATGTATTTCTCAACCATAAACGAGAGAAATTCATAATGTTCATTCAATAATATTGAAATAGTGTCAGAATGTCATGAATATGGAACTAGACAAATAGGTCATTTATATGTCTCGAGAACAAATAAAGGTACAACATGTATGTCTGTATTTTATAACGGTTTACTAACATGCAATAATTTGCAATTAGATGTGAAGAATTCACCAACAATGAGTGAATTGGAATTAAAGCTTAAAAAACAGAATATATAATCCTGTATGTAATTACTATGATATTTGTTTTGCTATGTATTAGCGTTACTTTTCAATAAGCTATCATTATTATTATCAATAATTCCGTAACAGTCTTTACACAAAATTGGTAGAAGTCTTTTGCGCCTTGTTTTCAACTAGAATCGTACGATACTATTATCGTGCTTCATTAATATATCATCCTGTATATGAGTTATTTAAATTTTTTTCATCTCCTTCTATGAGAGATTACTATATCTTACTATGTCGAAATGCCAAATTTCCCATTCTCTATCAAGTGTGTCAAGATCAAAAAGAACCTATCTGATTTTTAAAATAAGGAAAAAAAAATTGTCGCCACCTCTCTTCTTGATATATCCCTATATCAGGAGAATATATATCGACGTATTTCAACACCGTATATATAATTAAACAAGGTATCTTGCTTCTTGTAGTAAGGAATCTTGTTCTTGCTCATGCTAGTCTTATCCTGTTTCTTGCAAGTCTACTTCTTGTCTTGTTCTTGCTACAAGGGAAAAAAATATTAAAGCGAGAAAAATTTCATAAAACACTATTCATGAATGAGTAAGTAAAATTCAACTTGTCGAAAAAATCATTACGAATTATGTAATCTTAATCTTATATTTCACTGGAAATAAAGTGTGCATAAAAAATTGAATTTAAAACTCTGTAAATGTGACTTGTTTATTCTCCAAAAGAACTTGAAAGAGATATGTCTTTTATCAATTATTAAATTAATTTGTTATGAAGCTATGAAGTCATGTAATTTCTGCAGATTCGCTATCTCTTGGAACAAAAGAAAAATTATCCATTCATTGTGAAGCATCCTCCTCAACTAATGCTCATTATCTTCTACCGGGTCAGTAGCGTACTTACGCTGGGAGGCATGAACAAGGCAATTTGTATCCTAGTTCATTGATTGGACACAAAAGCTCCTGTGCATTCGAGCGGTTTTGTGCTGCCTGTGCTAATAGAATAATGGGCTAAGTCTGCATTATAAAAATATTACAAGAGAACGAAGTGAGAAACATCCAAGCAATACAATAACACAAAAATAATAGAAAGTTAACAATGTTTTTTGATTTCCTGTAATCTTGGCCCTCTTCTTTTTGTTTTATTTATTAATGATCTTATAGATTCTGTTGAACATTTTAAGGTGTTACTGTTTGCCGATGATTAAAAAATCTTCAAAATGATCAATTCTGCCAATGATTCCAATGACTGTACTCATTTACAAAAAGATATCGAAAGTATTCTTGCTTAGGCCTGGTTGCATGAACGTGCATTAACAAAAGAGTTCTTCAAAACTAAACAATATCAAATCGAATATATTTGTCAAATCAATTGCTTCGTATTACTGTCAAATTCGATTTGATATTGCTGGTTTTAAAAGAACTGTTTAGGTAATAAACGTTCATGCAACCGAGCAATAGTCTCAAACCTCCAGATTATTTTTCAATTTCAGTAAATGCAAAATTATGAGCTACTATGTTAGTAAATTTGTATATACTCATCAATATTACATGAATAATATCATACTTGAGCGATTGACTTACTATAAATAAGACCTTGGCGTGCTTTTTGATAACAAACTCATTTTCAATGCTCATATTGAGTTCATTGCAAAATCATTGTATTTGTATAGGAATCTGAGATTTGTTATTCGCTCCACTAAAGTGTTCCACAATGTATCAACTTAAGAAGTTTATATTTGGCATTTGTAAGATTCAAATTGGAATACTGTTCCCAGATATGGAATCCAATATAATATATTATGATAAATATAATGCCAGACCTGAATCTGTTCAAAAAAACATTGTTAATATAAAAAATATAAACAAAATTCCGATTTGGCTATAGCTTATAGCAGTTTATTATCAGAAGTGAGCGTGGTATTCTTATTCAACTGCAGAAATATCTCATCATAGAAGAACGTGAAAAATGTATATAATTTTTTTGCATAATCGAGCCCTCATTTCAAACCCTTGGTCAAGCGTATCACTTCTGCCTATCGTTTTTCGCTGACTGTTTTTTCCCTAAATTTCATTTTGTAAGCATGGCAGAAACGAGAAAATTGGATCAAAACAGGTTTTTTTATGAAAATCACAAAAATTTATTATTATAATGTTGGCCACACGGTCCAGCTTTAATTTTGGCATTATTATACTCCAAATATACATACTTATCAAAACTCTTGAAGGCAGAGAAAACAAAATGGGGCACTCAAATCTACGACTATCTGACGGTCTATATAACATTTTAAAAATCTGAGACTGGACACGCTGCAGCAATAAAAAGAATCATATATTTGACTAAGGTACGTGCACAGTAAAAAGGATTAATGGGCTGACAGTAGTACATCACGGTTGGTCGTAGAAACCTACTGATTGATTATATATTCATTTTATTGGAAAATAATGTGCATTATCTCTGCCAATATTTATGAATAAATTTGATACTAACCTGTACATTCCGTACTAGATATTGCCTGTTGCACAGTTCAGTAACGTGCATGCGTATCTAAGCTTAGATAAGAAGCACAAAAGAAGTATTTTACTGAGTAACTACGATCGTGTTTATGAAGGTACAATCCAATAATTCCTATCTGTATTTGAATAATTTTCAAGTAATTCTAATCTTTCCTACATATTTTTTGTAATCTGCGAAGCGCATATATTTATTTGAAACCAAGAATTCTAACCAGTAGCAGCGACTAGAGTTTATGGAGTAATTTAAGGGTCATTTTTACTTATTTGCACAAAGTACAAGAAAGTATTGTGGAACCGACCAAATTCACATATCGAGATTTTGATGGATATATCCGTTTTGAGCATCCCTGGATACATTTTGACTATTTTTGACTTGATGTCGGTATGAATGTTCGTGTGTACGTAACTCGAAAATCTCAAAACTGGCTGAACGTATAATGTTGAAATTTTGTATTTGAAACTGGAGTAGGATTTTGTTGTGCACCTCGCATTATAGCTTCAAGCGTCTATACTGGAAGTGCTCTTTACTTGAAACTTTTTTCGAATTTTTCTATTGAATCCAGAATGATCAACTATAGGATGTTGAAATTCAGTATTTGAATTTGATGTTGTATCAGAATAATTATCTGCTATTTTTGTAAGAATCGACCAGGCCAGAAGTGCACTTTACTTGAAATTTTTTTGGTATTTTTTGCATAAATACGAAATGATCCCCCATAGCATATTGAAATTTCGTATAAAGAACTTCTATAACATCTTATTGTACATCTTGCATAATGATTGCGATCGGCTGAACCGAAACTGCACTTTACTGAAATTTTTTTTTTATTTTCCGCATAAATTCATAATGATCAGCCATAGGTTGATGAAATTTAGCATTTGAAATTGCTGTAGTCATCTTCTATTTTTGTAACAATCGGCTGAACCGGAAGTGCACTTTATATGACAGACTTTTTGAATTTTCCGCATAAATTCTAAACAATCAGTCGTAGAATATTTAAATTTTGTATTAGGCACTTTTATAATATCTAGTTGTACACCTTGTATTATGATTGCTATCGACTAAGCCGGAAGAGCACTTTATCCAAAACATTTTTTGAATTTTCCGTATGGATCCAAAACGATTGAACGTAGAATGTTAAAATTCAGTACTTAGGACAATTATACGGTCTAGATGCTCATATCCTATTTTTATTGAGATCCACCGAGCCGGAAGTGCACTTCACTCGACAATCTTTTCGAATTTTTCGCATAAAATCGAAACGATTAGGTATAGAATATTGAAATTTTAGTATTTCAGTCTGCTGTAGCATCTGAATGATTGCCTACTATTTTCATAACAATAGACTAAACCGGAAGTGCACTTCAGTAGGAATTTATTTTTTAATTTTGCGCATAAATTCAGATCTGTTGGTTGTCGTAGAATTTTGGAAATCAGTATTGAGGAATGTTGTAGTATAAGAATAATGGTCTATTGTTTCCATGGCAACCGACTTGGGTAAATCCAAAACGATTAACTGTGGAACGATGAGATTTGTGTTTGATTATATATATCCAATGATATAATGATATATATGATCAAACACAAAATCACATCGTATTGTATTATATATATATATATATATATATATATATATATATATATATATATATATATATATATATATATATATATATATATATATATATATATATATATATATATATATATATATATATATATATATATATATATATATATATATATATATATATATATATATATATATATATATATATATATATATATATATATATATATATTTTTTTTTATTCAATGGCGTACAAGTAATCCACGTGATGTTCACGTCAGATTTTTTCATATGAAAGATGGACAAACTATCAAACTATACTTATTGACCGTGACGCTTGCAAATTTTTTTGCACGTTTGAAAGATCTACCCGAAATATGAATCCGGATTCTCGTTTTCAAATTGAGTTACTACTGATGATTGTTTATTCGCTGTCAAGTTCGACATTTTATTGTGAATATTCAATTACAGATGAAGATAAATCAATGAATATTTTTTGTGAAAACTCACAGTTTTTTACTTATCGCCTTTGCTCATGGACGGTAAGTCAGCATAGCAGTAGTAACCGCAGTTTACTATTAAAATTAACATACCACGTCGAATAAAAACATGAGAACGCCTAATCGTGCAAAAAACTATTAAAATAGAGAGCCGATATTTATCGGTCAGCCAGAGACAAAAGCATTAGACAATAAAAAAATAAATAAGTAAATTCCATTTAATTACAGTTGATTGATATATATTCTATTTTATTTCATTTGATCTGAATTGCTTTTATAATAGGAGGTCTGACAACAATGTAGTATATAAATAAAAATCAATGTTTGTATGCTTGTACTGTTACAAAAATTTCGTCTGACGTCATTTTTTTGTACAATTGTTTTCTCATTGCATACCTATGTCGCTATCTATGCAACAAATTTGCACTAATTTTGTGAAATAGTACGTGATAATGACACTTGATTGGAGAGCGCTAACTTAGGGAGCATGCGCGTCTGGTTCTTCCTCTTTCGTGTCCGAGCCGTAGTTGCAGACGGGTTGTTTTTTGAGCAGTCTTATGATTTTTCTTGTTGTTCTTTTGTGATTATATGATTTCATTAAAATCAGTGTTATGATTTTGTAAGTATTTTGTTTATTATTTTTATTCACGTTATTCCAAATTTGGTTTTATTTCCTAGTGATTTCGTTAGAGGCGACCCGCGTGGTTAACCTTTTATTTTCCAAATTCATCTCTCTCATCCTTAATTCTTTGTTAGTTTTTTGTGCTCAAAATCTTTTTACAACCTTCAAACTTTTATACTAAATTCATATTTTTGTTCTAAACGTATTTTTTTTTCTAAATTTTATACATACACTCGAAGTAATAAAACCTACGAGATTTGTGGCTATCTTCGTTCCTCCCTTTACCTTTCCTCACCTAAGTATGTTTGATGTATGAATGATTAGTGAAAGTGGTTGATAATACATAATTTAACTATATTTTGGATCCAACGCGTTGCGGATTTGTCATTCAACAACTCGTAGTTTAGTTTCTTACGTTGTTTGTGTAGTTTTTTTGTTTCCAAGGCTTAAAATATTTTGTAGTGGGCTTTAGCTCCCGTTTTTAAGCTGGAAAATCTTACGAGTCTGTGAAGATTGATCCAATTTTTTAGTAACGAACCACGTTCGTAAATTTATCGACTCGTCGCTAATAAATCCTTTTTCTTGTCCTGCTAGACTTGGTATTTTCTTTGTTTTTCTTCTTCTAATTTTTAGTACATTATTTAAAAAATCGGACAAATAAATAACTTACTGATTATCTGATTTAACTTTTACTAAATTTACAGTTTATCCGTTTTTCAATTTGAATCTAAATTTATTCATTCAAGTTTAACGCTTCACGTTTGAAGAGAGCTCTCCAATTTTTTTATAGGAACCTCCTGTTTCAGTTGAATTGGATACTGGTTGGGTTGTTTGTTTGTTTTCAGTGTAAACTGCTAGGGATCTTAGGGACCAGTGGCCACTTGAGACTAGTTTTTGGCCAACTTCAAGTTGAAAAAAACATCAACACGTCTACGAAATTAAGAAGAACATTAATATCTCCCGAAGTTGACGACCAAGCGCACGGCCAACCTTAACACCTTCAAGGACCGTTGGCTATTTATCAAAGCCCTATAAGACGCAAGATCAACTTTACTTAATTCAGGGAACGTTCTTGTCTGACGTTGTTTTTGTGGCTACCAATTCAACATCTATCTTCTCTGCCGATACTAGTCTTGAGTTCAGCCTGAAGAGGATATTTAGCTAGTTTTTGTAACGTTATTTTGAACGTCTGTGACGTGCTCTCCAGTTTCCTCTTGGCTGTTGCAGTGAGATTTTTTTTGTATAATAGCTTTAATCATTCGTAAGTTACCAATTTTTTTTTAATTAAAATTTTTGGAATTCTTTACTTTAAATTAATAATAATTTTATTTATAATGGATTTCGACGTCTATGCTTTATTTCTCTTTTGCTGTCGCTATTGTCTCCCAGAATAGTACCTTGTTCTCCTTTGATCATTTCCTGGAAGTGGCGCCCATTTCCTATTTTTCAGGTAAAATATTTCTGGTGCCCTTATTAATAGCTAGCCTGGGTCTTCACTTTCAAGGTAGGATATTCCATTACTTAAATTTAGTGTCAATCAGCAATACATTAAGTTTTTGCTACCAAATATTGAAGAAACATTACCTTTTTTAATTTCCTACTGCCACCTTGGAAATAGGAACAGGTACCGTACCTTATGCATTCCGAAACCATTGATCAGATTGTGGTGAAACTTTGACAGAGTGTTCTGAGGACGTACGGGACGGTTCGTGGCACAAAAAATCTATATATATGAGGTTTTCTTTTTAATCAATTTTTCTGCTTTGGTGAGAAGAATGTATATAATTAATGACTCAATACACAGATAATTAACTATTATTATTACTTCAACAAAGCTTATATCGAAAATTAGATTGATATCAGTATTATATAAAACAAAGTCAGGTTACCCACACTATTCATAAAGCAAGAACGGCTTGGCCGATCTTCATGATCTTTGATTTTTTGGATTCGCCTCCGTCCAGAATAGCAGAATAAATATTAAAAAATCGGAAGGAGAAATATCATTCTCTCATACATTTTGTATGGAAAAGATTTTTTGATAATATCATGAGAACTTATTTATCGTATTCAGCTTATAAGATTTGCCCCAGGACGAAACAAACAGAAATAGCCGATAGGACCTGAAAATGAATTTGGAAATTTCAGGTCCTATCGGCTGCTTTTTAACGCCATGCGAGCAAAACGAGCTTGGTCAAAAATAAGTAGGCATGCAAGCGAAGCGAGCTTCGTCAGCGTTAAAACGCCTTACTAGAGATGCGAACTCGGTTAACGATAAGCTGCGGTGCCAGAGAAGCAAGCTCGATCAACAGTAAACCACCGTACGAGCAAATTGAGCTCGGTCAACAGTAGACCGCTGTGCGAGCAAAACGAGCTTGGATAACTGTAAGCTGCCGTGTGAGCAAAGCAAGCTTGGTCAATGCCAAGCTGCTGTACAAGCAAAAAGAGCTCAGTTAGCGGCAAGCTGCCGTGCGAGTAAAACAAGCTCGGATGACTATAAGCTACCGTGCGAGCGAAGGTAGCTCGGTCAACTGTAGAATGTCGTGCGAGCGGAACGAGATTGATGCCGTAAGATGCCGTGCAAGCGAAGCGACGTCGCTCAACAGTAAATCGTCATATGAACGAAGCGACTTTGGTAAACTTGGATTATTCCCAGCACATTGTTACATTTAGGTTAGGTACATATTGAAATAGGGAAGTTATGTCCAATATAATAATTACTTCTATTTAATCAACGATAATATACCGATAGAGAGGTGTATTATCGATATACCGACGAATTTCTCGAACATACTTTTTGTCTTTTGGGTAAATTTTTACGAGACAAATTTGGGGATTCATAATCTGATAATATCCGAGAGCTTTAGCTCGAGGGATATTATCGTTGATTATAAATCTACAAATTTGTCGAGTAAAAAATTATCCAAGACAAAAAGTATTTGAGTTAAATTCAAGGTATATGCGATAATACACCGAATCTTGAGGTGTATTTGCAAGGATTATTTCACAAACCATAAAATTTATTAATTGTTATATTTTTCATTATTTTTCGGAAAGCTACTGTGGTATATCGAGTTAGGAGAAAATATAATCGCGGTATACCTCGTTACCATGCAAAATCCCTTAATTTCATTGGTTGTTGCTAAGGTGTGTGATATAATCATTCGAATACGCCTGTAATTGGATATTCATATATTTAATGTATAATCTTTGATAAATTAACAAAAAAGAAAGTAATATAAACTCAAAAGACATTCAGTGGAACTGAGGTCTTGGCCAAATTCAAAAATCTCCTATTTCGATTGATTTCCTACAAAAGATCTTTTCACAGTTTGACATGTCCTCATCATTTTCGGGTTATAAGGTCCTGATATGAAAGGTAGGCTCAAGTACCTTGCGATCTGAATAAATCAATTCTGTGGCGTTACGAAGTACGCCGGGTCAGCTAGTGTAGTATAAAATCTTGTTGGATGTATTAATGTACAGCTGATAACACTGACTGCGAAAGAAAATGAGCCCTAATAAACAAAATATATTTCGATATGAAGATAAAAATGTATCTGAATAAATTTTTCACAAAACTATCCATTGTGTGAAGAAGTGTTGCCTCTTATCTGTATTGAAAATAAAAAATAATATGTGGTTTTGCAAATATTTAGTGCTTAAGAAGCAGTGTAGCTACTTCTGCTCTCATGTTGTGTGATTATGTGTGATTACAGTGCTTTTTCATATCTTCAAGAAATAATTTTGAAAAAACTCTTGACGTGATGTTGATGAAAATTGATACATGTCACCACCAAAATTTTATCGGTATATAAAACAAATTTTGAAACTTTCTTATCGCTATGTCAGTCAATTTATCATCTAAGCCCATGTTATTAACATGATGTTGAAGTGCCAACTTTGGATTTTTTTTGCAAAAACTATACACACATATAAGTTGAAACTCTGCGAATGCATGATGAAAGTGATTGATTTTTTTTTCCGAGATTTTCCAATTGTAAAAAAATAACGCCCCAAATCTCTCTTAAACGAGCACTTCTGGAAAAATAAAATTGAGAAACTGCAAAGTAAATGAAGATGAATTTTGTTTTTTTGATTCATTCTTTTTCTTTCATACTCGTATTCTTTATTGCTATTATAATATTGTTAATTACTTGTCGTATTTTGCTGGATTGAAAATTTTTTGTTGACCGATTCAGCAAAAATTATTTTATTGCTTGTTTTTCTTTATATAATCTTCCTGTAATTAGGATTTATCTTGTAGGAATAATTGGAAATAAATAAATAGATAAATATATTTGTAGTGTGCATTAAATTTAAATTGCATTTTATAACAGCAAAGATTCATTGCCTTAGAATTTCGGCTAATTTCAGCCAAAAATACTGGTTTCATTGGCACTTTTGGTTTCGGCTTGGCCAAAAGCGCGCATACTAGCTCGCTCCCGCGGTCAATTTTTAATCTCTCCTGTGAAAAGGGTCGAAGGTAAGTTCGCTCCCGATACAGTTTCAAGGAAAGCTGATAATTACCTACCGATAATGAGCAATAGGGGTGAGTACTCATGTTTGTGTTCATTATTAGTACATTAAAACTTAAAGTTTGTGTGGAACTAGTAGAACTGTGATTGAACATAATGAGAGCCACAATTATCCGGAATCACGCTTAACTTGAAACAGTGGTTTTGCTTTTAACCGGTGATGCTTCGCACCAAAACAAACAGCGGGCTTCGCCCGCTCTGAAAGGCTCGACATGTGAAATCTTGTGTAGAACAAGTGACATTCCAGCACATCATTTAGAATTATTCGATAAATCGTTTCTAATTATTCCATCATAATTTTAGATGAATCAGAAGCTGTTAGTTAGTTAGTTAGTTTGATAGCTATGGTTACTACTTAAAAATTCAGATATTCATCTCTGACTTTGCGTTTGACGTTCCAAAATTTTTAATAGTATATTATGCTACAAGGACCGAACGACTATCATTTTTGTCCAGGATAAATTTGGCTGCATTCGGTGAAGACGAGGGCAAAGCACGAGGCAGAGGCGAGGGCGAAATACGAGTCGAAGACGAGGGCAAGGCCCAAGGCGTAGCTCTGTGCAGCCAAATTTGTTCGTGACAATAATGACAATCGTTCAGTGTCCGTGTTGCATACGATACTTTTCGTAACAAGTGCACCGAAGTACCCGCATTACTAAGCTTTTTAAATAAATCTGGATGTATAGAAACTATCTTATCGATTTGACAAACAGATTTTTGCAAATGCAATCACATTACAGTGAACTAATACAATGAAACATAACTTACATGATCTATTTTATTGATTGATATTTTTCACATTTTCTGTGCTATCCTGTTCACAATAAATGCACATACTATAACGAACACATTCTATAATACAAATTTTTTTCCAATATCAATTTGACATATATCAATGAAATGAAAAAATCCAACGGCATCCTGATCCCTGATCTACAATTTCATTTTTACCCAGCGGACAAAAATAGCCATTAACTCCCAGTCAACAGAGAATTGATGAAAATTGTTACCATGGTTTGGAATTGAAAACTTTCGAAGCAGAAGTCAGCTCAGTAATAGGGTACTTTTGGTGTACTTGTTACAAAAAAGTTCTTTCCAAATTCTTGATAAGTTTTCAAAATCTTGTTAGAGAAAATATAGTCTACAATATGTTTGGAATAACGTATTCCAAACTTCGGCTTGGATTACAAACTTTTCGGTCATTTGGAATATAGGCCTTTCCAATACTCGTTGTAGAATATACTATCCTAAAGCTAGATACTCTGCTCGACTTGAATTAAATTTACTCTCTAACAACTACCATACCGCACATGGCTCGTCAAAATAAATTAAAATTGTTGACATTCAAGGCGAAACTTCTTTCCACCCTCTACTATTCTTTAACAATGTGTTATGTAAAAAACTTATTTGATAACATACTTGGAGGTACAACCTCAAGAAAAGGAAATAGTTCTGTTATTACCAGTTATGATAAATTTTATTTTTCTTGCTCATGCAGGATGAGTACTATTTCGCGCACGTTTTCCCAGGCGATAAATGGCTCTTTGGCTTTAGTGCGCCAAGTATAATTTGTGTGCGACAAGTAAACTCTTACTGCCCAAAAAAACAAGCGTAGAATAGTATTCATTCCGCATTCATAAAAAAAATTGTATCTGCAATTCGTGTGATGTTATCAATTGCCCACTTGAGCGAATGAGCGCCCGAACGAAGTGAGTGCGCTCAACTTCGCTCTCGTATACTAATTTTTTTTTGATGGCACATCAAGGGTGTATTAATAAAAAGTCGATCACTTTCAATTGACAAAAACAGATCCAGGCTGCTACAGATAGTAATTTGAAATTTAGTCAATAACAGATCAAAAGGTACACAAACTTCACTAGCACTGATTCTGTGTGTTATTTTTTTGAATTTTCTGACAATATTTGCTTTGAATTTAGTTAAATCGAATATTGATTGGTGAAAAATAATGTCCGCAAAATAGGTTCATATCGACATGCTTAATACATTAAAGAAACAATGTCCTTCCTACTCTACTATAAAAAATTTAGCTGAGAATTTCAAGATAGAAAGAACCAAGAGCAGTGCTGAACACCGTGCTGGCAGACCTGTCTCAGTATCGACCACAGAATAATTTGATGTACCTACATTAAATGATTTTGATACATCGTTGGGAACTGAAACATTGAATTATAGAAGAAATTAAAGATATGCTATAGACACGAAGGCGTTTACCACATTGTCCATTCTGACTTGCTATAGAACGCCCGAGTTAAAAATGGTCAAGAGGCCCAGTATTGAAGCTATTTGTAATCGAATGATGACGATGGATGAAACTCAGGATTATCATAATGATTCAGTAACAATTTTTGTTTTAAAATTTATTCGATCTTTCTATGTTAGACCAGAAGCCTAACAATGTCATTGCGTGAAAATAGAAATTGAGATAGAAGAATATATCAGCAGATTATAAATGATTGTCTGTCAGGTAACTTGTGTTAGTTCGTACTATGATCAAAATTATCTTTTGGGGAGTAGAATTGGTACAACACATTCATACATTCCTATTAATATGTTATAATTCTAACTTTTTGATACATGTCACATTTTCTTGTTTCAAATAAAAAGATAAACAGATTTTTTTTGATTAATCATTCATTCATACTGTTAGATTAGAATGATCCATCAATCGCAGTTACTTAGTATAAGTAAAAAGAACTAAATGATTGAGAATGATTTAGATCAAACTGTTATTTATTAAGACTGCTGGGTTAAAATTATTAATCAATTATAGTCACTATCATAATGATGCGGCAAAGAAAAGTTAATCATCTATAAAACTAATGAATATAACAAACAACAAGGACAACGAGGACGACAATAACAAAATAGTACATATATATCTTGTTGCGTACATACATACTCAAGAGATCTTTCATTCGGACACCCAAAAAATGGTGAGATGAATTTTATGAATAAAAAAAAAAAGAATTATTACACTACAAAGTGAATCTCAGAAAAATAAATAAATGTATTGTATAGTTTACAGATAACATTAAAATAGGAAAGTAGGAGTTCATATTTTGGAATAACTTCAAACAGACATTCTAACTAAATTCAATTGTGTACTTTTACATCTTTCAGTTATTTTACAACAGCCCGTTTAAATTTTACCGCAAATTTAGTCTGAATAAAATTCAAATTTATGGTATCTTGCAGCGAAGCTTCTTATCTAAACTCCTGTTTTTTTGCATTTTGCGATGATGTTCAAAGCTGAATCTTTTATAACATATGAAGTTGTTGAAAGCCAATAATAAATACAAATATGGTCGTCCAGTCAGGAAGATCTTACTAAGTAGCTCGGAATCTTGATTAATGAATAGATACCGAGAGAAATACACAAAAGTAAATCAAGATGAATTCACGAGAGAAGAAGCCACATGAGTCATCACGTGCAAAAATTTTCTATCTCTTCCTGATTCGTAACATTCAAACCTATCATTGACTGTAATGTATTGGAGTTTTGATATAAGTAGGCAGTAGGCTAGCAAGACTTGTGTGTTGTTGGTTGGAATAAGAGAAGAGAGAAAAAGATAGTTGCCTTGCAAGATAAATCTGTTTTAGTATTGGAAGAAATGAAACTAGTAATATTGCAATGATCACAGCATTATTTGGCTATCTGAGATATTACACTACATAATGAACCCAAATTTTAAGAAGTCAATTTCTAAATATTCACTTTTCCACGCATATAGCAAGCAGAATAATAATCAGACAAAATTCACTTTTCACAAACCCAAATAGTGAGTCATGCACGTCTAATTAAAATCAATCTAGCAAAAACATACCGACAAGCCCAAACTAAAACATATATTCTGCGCATTTTGACAGGATTTTAATTCTTTAATAATGAATGAAAAAAGTATTTTAGAAATTTAAATTTCTCAAACTTATTCACATATTACAATAAATGAAACACGAAACTAAAGAAAAGTTCATCAAGGTTTTTTCCCACCGTCGATCAATAGAAGGCAGCACAGCAATTCACCCTCAATCTCATGGTCTCCAAGATTCTCGGACATTACGACATGTTTTTTTTTTTATGGGGCTACATCAAAAACACTGTTTATGTAATGAACTTAAAGAACGCATTTGAAACCATTGACAGTGTCATACAACAAAATGTGTGGAAAGAACTTGATTACAGATCAGATGTTTGTCGTGTTACAAAAGGATCACATATCGAACATTTGTAACTGAAAATAAAATTTTATATATTTTCTTCCCCAATTTCGTGTATCACTTATCGTAATCTGCGCAATAGTTTCAAAAATATAAATATTTTAAATCTGATCATTTGTTTGTGCTTACCTGTCTGATGACATGTTCGAACCAATTTATTTGCTTTTATCTATTGTTTGACAGGTTTAGTTTCGAGCTGGCTTCTAATATCTACATTTCTTATCCCGTCTAGCTTTGTTACCCTTCTGCTATTAGCTTTTAGGCATTTAATTTATATTGCTTGAATTTTACTGCTCTCTCTTTGATTGAGTACCTAGGTTTCGCTACCATATAGAAGAGTCAATATTATTATCGTCTTGTATACCATCAGATTTGTCACTGTTGGATATATATTTTTATTTTTGAAAAATACAATTTTTAAGTTTGGTATATTCTATTTGTCATTTGTCTTTTGCTGATAAATCTTCTTTAAAGCATCCTTGTCCCTCGAAAATTTTTTTTAGATATTCAAAACTTTGGACTTGTTGTATCTTCCAAGAGGCAATGTGTAGTTCTATATTTTTGATTTTCCTTACTATTTTTACTTGTACAAAGTAACAAGTAAGTATTGTGAAACCGACAAAATTCACCTATCAAGATTTCGATGGAAATTTTGAGCATCCCTGAATCCATTTTGACTATGTTTGGCTTGATGTCGGTACGTATGTTCGTGCGTGCGTGCGTGCGTTCGTGCGTAACTCGCAAATCTCAAAACTGGTTGAACGTATAGTGATGAAATTTTGTATTTAAGACTGATATAGAATCCAGTTGTGCACCTCGCATTATGGTTCCAATCATCTATACCAGAAGTGCACTTTACTCGAAACTTTTTTCGAATTTTTCTAATAAATCCAGAATGATCAACCGTAGAATGTTGAAATTCAGTATTTGAACTTGATGTTGAATCAGAATGGTTATCTGCTATTTTTGAAAGAATCGGCCAAGCCAGAAGTGCACTTTACTCGAAACTTTTTTTGAATTTTTTGCATAAATATAGAATGATTCGCGATAGCATATTGAAATTTTGTATAAAGAACTTCTATAACATCTTATTGTACATCTTGCATTATGATTGCGATCGGCTAAACCGGAAGTGCACTTTACAAAAAACTTTTTTTTAACTTCCCGCATAAATTCAGAATGATCAGCCATAGAATACTGGAATTCAGCATTTGAAATTGCTGTAGCACCCCAATGGTTATCTTCTATTTCTGTAACAATCGGCTGAGCCGGAAGTGCACATTATATGACAGACTTTTAGAATTTTCCGCATAAATTCTAAACAATCAGTCGTAGAATATTTAAATCTTTTATTACGTACTTTCATAATATTTAGTTGTACACCCTTCATTATGATTGCTATCGACTAAACCGGGAGAGCACTTTATTCGAAACATTTTTTGAACTTTCCGCATAAATTCAAAACGATTTAACGTAGATCATATGAATTTAGTATTTAGGAGAATTATACCGTCTAAATGCTCATATCCTATTTTTATTGAGCCGGAAGTGCATTTTACTTGACAGTCTTTTGGAATTTTTCGCATAAATTCGAAACGATCAAGTGTAGAATATTGAAATTTATTATTTCAGTCTGCTGTAGCATCTGAATGATTACCGACTATTTTCATAGCAATAGACTGGACCGGAAGTGCCTTTCAGTAGGAATTTATTCTTTAATCTTTCGCATAAATTAAGATCTGTTGGTAGTCGTAGAATTTTGGAAATCAGTATTCGTACCCTTACATCATGAAAATATTGAGAAAAATGCGATCAAAATTTCAATAAATTTTATTTTCATAGTTATTTTTCAGTAGGCTATTGGCAATTGAGCTACATAAATACATTGAATTATTCATTAACAACTTCATAAATAAGGTTCTAGCTGATTTCCATCTTTTTCTAAACATAATTCAAATCTTTTCAAAACTGATTCAAAAGTAGCATTAACAAATTCTTTCGGTGTTAAAGTAACAATCGAATCGCTTACACGATCCATAAAATTTTCTCATGTTGTTACTGTTGTAGAGTACACTTTATACCAATTTGCAACAATATGACTCATGCGTTGAATAATTCAAATTGACAAATAGCATATCTTGTTTTCCATAGCCTACTACTGAAAAATAACTATGAAACTAAAGTTTATTGAACTTTCAATCGAATTTTTCTCTATTGAATGGGAATAAGAAACATATAGCATCTCAATGAAGGAGAAAACTTTTCAGAACTCATTTTATAAATAAATATGTTTCATTGAGATATCAGTTCTGTACATCAATCAGAAACACAACGTTTCGACAGCAAAGTGCTGCCTTTTTCAAGTGTAAAGAAATATGAAAATTAATTATTATCATTATTATCATTATTATTATTATTATTATAAATTTATTTTCATATTTCTTTACACTTGAAAAAGGCAGCACTTTGCTGTCGAAACGTTGTATTTCTAATTAATGTACAGAACTGATATCCCAATAAGACATATTTATTTATATAGCATCTCATTTGAAAAAAAATGTAACTTTGCGTTGTAGCTTGAGAACCACTGATTCAAAAAAATATTTTCTCCCCTCATAATTGGGTGTCCCCCTTAGTCCTGCATAATATCATCCTATAGTATTTTATTGTATCTTAAATAACATAGAAGTTATTCGAGGTAGCTTGTTTTGCTGTTATACCCTGTATATATATATATATATATATATATATATATATATATATATATATATATATATATATATATATATATATATATATATATATATATATATATATATATATATAATATAGAGGATGTTCAATTCAAGTGGCGCACCATTGCTATATTGAGAAGTATAAGAGCTACGAAGTTGGTAAAGGGGCTAGTGATATTGGTCATCCTGGTGAACTTGATAATGAAATTAATAGTCTAGAAGTGATTTTCCAGAAAAATGGCTTCAGTTATCACTCCATTAAAAAGGCTCTTCGACCCAAGTCTACCAATACTACTGTTGAGGATACTAGCGTGAGTAAAAATTATGTTTCATTACCTTATCATCGATACATGGTAGATTGGTCAGAGAAGCAATTGAGATACTTAAACATCCAAATAACTTTAACCATACTGATGGTTTTGAATTATCAAATGTTTGACTTTCTGTAATCAGTAACACACATATATAATCATAATGACTATGTTTTAGTTGGTGTAGTTCTGTGTATATTTTGGATTATAAAGTACACTGAAGACTATTTGACTCTGTAGTTGTGAGCCAAACCAAAAAAAAAAGAGAGCGCTACGCTGTCTTGTTGGAATGTCGTGTATTTTGTGATTTGGGATGTGTGCGTACAATGTAATAAAAAGGCAACAAAGCAAGATTTTAAATTGACTTATAAAAATTCAACAACCACAATGACAGTTGTAATAACAATTTATACATTACTTAAACTTTATTCGTATCATTAGAAATAAATGAATACTCAATTTTCACCATCTCACTTACTCACATGAGGTTTTATATGCTCAGGCGCCAGGATCTTTTCATTTAAAAAGAAGCAAAACATTGGAACTTTTATCAAAGGAAGTCCGGTTCTGAAATGTAAAAATATTTTCACCAAAATGAAACCACAGAATGAGTTTCAGGAATTTAATTTGATCGAAGGGAAATAAATGAAACATAAACGAGACAAGAATTATAATAGTGACTCATCAATCTGATTCAAACAAATGCAAAGGAATAAATTATAAACCAAACAATAATTACAACAGATTAATTTATCATAAACAATTATTCAACAAATAGAAATTCGTTTCAAGAGAGAGGTCGTTTTAAATGAATTTAAAACTTTCAAAAATAATTTAGCAAGGGAATAGAACAGCCTATTCTAGACCCTGGATGTCTATTCTGTAAAATAGAGATAAGAGCTAGCTCTATATTTATGACGTCAGGCAACAGTGACTGTTTCTATGTATAGAATAGATACATGTTTCTATTCTAGTGATATTGAAGTATCAAAGTTTTCCAAACTATTTAAGTTGGCAACACGGCTTTTGAAACTTTGATCAATAATAATTTTGACTTTAAGTATAAATCCTGTTGACTGATTTCAAAATAATTCATCGAACTATAACCAAATTAAAAAACAAAATGAAAAATCAAAATAGAAATTCAATATATTAATACACAAAACCCCGTGAACTAAACCTGATAGAATATAACAAACTATGTATATCGTTTAAACAATACATAAAACTTTATGCAAACTCAAAATATCGATAAGCAGAATCTTAACCTCAAACGTCAAATATAGAGCTATTTCTATGATATAGCAACACCTACAATGGTAGCTCTAAAACACCCAAGAAATAGTAACTGACATGACGTCATATACCTTTGTTTCCAACAGTCTCCGCTAGATGCCACCATTAAATATAGAAACACAGATGATATTCGCTATGTGCAGCTGCTTGGAAGAGAAACACTGAACGACCGTGCGCGCTTAGCGGCAAAAGATGGCATTTTTAGTGCACATGTACTGATATAAAATCAAAAGTCAAAAATGACAATTCGTGAATGCTACATTATCATTTGTAATAGTACATCGAAAAATAGTAATGCTAGCTTTTATTGTTTATCAAAATATATATAAGCATGAGTTTATTCAAAGAGAAAAGTGGATTTCCGCCGTAAGAAAGCAAAAGTAAGTATTACAACCTTAATTGAACATTTATAATGATGTTTCAAAAAATTAGTGCGTACGCAATATATAAATATAATTTTAGTATAAAGTAAATATGAGAATAATGAAATTCAATAGATTTATGGTATAACAACTCGAATTTTGTTATTAAATTGATAAAATAAGACATATTTTTTTATTTTCAAGTGAATATACATACAGTTGAAATCCTACATCAAGATATCTAATTTGCAGTGCACATTTCATTGAGAATAAAAAGGGAGAAGTAAAGCTGAGTCCTAATTTCGTACCTAGCCAATTTTCTTCTCCTCATTGGAAACCAAAATTAAATGACGAGACAGTTTTGACAAGACACCAATGTTTCATTAAGCGTAGGCTACAGAATACTCCATTAATGGCTTCAAGTTCAAAAAATATTGAAAACTGAAGTTTTAATTCAAAAAGGGCTGCCAATACAGAAATCTCAATGGATATAAGTTCAATAAATAATATAAGTTCAATATATGAAAATGACTATGGCAGAGCACATGACAATTTAATGAAAGTTGATTCGAGAACCAAAATCACAAGTGATGTAGAATGCCAAGCTGATATTCTTGCTTATTGTGATAGTGTTGAAAAAATACTGTTTTGTAATAGCATTATTGAAAAAGATTTTAATACTTGTGAGCTTTACCCTTTGGCACAGTTTGAGGTTGAAGGCTGATAGTATGACTCATTTTTTCAAAACCCGTTCTTAATATAGGATCCATACTTATTACGTTTATGATTTATTTTGATTTTATTTCACTTTTTACTAGTTGTCACATTTGACAGAACATATAAAAGCAGCAGTAGGTTCGCCGATCAATGCCGCTAGTTGTCACCACTTTGATGTTGCACATAGCGAATAGAGATAGCTCTAAAGTTACAGAATAGGGGTCCTGGATGATTCCATTGTTGAACAAGCGCTTCGCGAAGAAGGTGCTAATTCAAATCCAACAATGCTACCACCAGTCCACATTTAGAAGAAATGAAATAAATCTGAAAATCTATTTTAAATTCAGTTCTCACTGGAATTAGATAGCATAGCGCTTCACGAAGAAGGTGCTTCCATTATCTGATGCCACAGACTCAGAAAAGAGTGCATACCTCAAGTACTAAGTTACTCTTGATCTGCTCTTGAATTTCATTGGAAATGCAAGTCTACCCTATTGAATCCATTGCGCCTTTATGACACTAGAACGATTAAGTGTCGTCAGCGCCATCTCTTATTACAAAATTGAAACATACTCGTATCGCCGCCATCTTGGTTGCACACGCTTCTGCGCAATGGCGCCTTTATCTGTCAAATCTGACAGATGTCCAACAATTATAACTTTAACTTATTTAAACACTTAATTATGGTATTAATAGTTAGTCTTACACTTAATTCACTCTGTTTAACTCAGTAAATGGTATTACGTAAGTAAGTTCATCTTCTTTCACAAAATGTTTCAATCTACTATGGTTTGTGGCTATGTTCACGGCGCGAGCACTAAAAATATTTTCACAGAAATATTATAAATGTTCGGGTTTCTGGGAATTCACCCTTTTTAGGGACGAACGGTAGGGACTAGCTTCGTCACACTTCCCTTCTTCTCCGTAGAATAAATTAATCAATTTTTTTTTTATTCTTCTGCCGGAACCGAGATCTAGCGGCCACGTCACCTCCTCCGGAACGATCTGTTTTTGGCCATCCCTTTGGGCCGAGACTTCTAGAGATGGGCCATCTCGGCTGACGTGAGGGTCATTGATTGCTGTTGGCGAGAAGTCTGCCAACCTAGCAGTACCTCCAAGTCATGAAATGCTTCCTCCAAAGTTTGATGTTTGCTGGGCGTGCAAGTGAGGGGCGGAAACGTGGCCTGGGGAAGGTGATCGAGCTAGACAACATTCGGTCCAAACGGGCCCGCTCTCTAGGGGTATTCGCCGTTCTCTCCCATCGCTCTAGTGCCTTGTGCCGTGTCGCCTGCTCTTCTACATCCATCGCGGTTCTATTTCTCTTTCTTCTTCCAACTGCCCACACACTTGATTGTTGGTTTTCAGTGAATGAATTCATTCTCAAGTACCAAGCAATTTTTGCTTTTCATTGGATATGCAAGCCTACCCTATTGAATCCATCGCGCTTTTATGACTGTAGAACGATTAAGTGTCATTAGCGCCATCTCTTATTACAAAATTGAAACATACTCGTATAGCCGCCATCTTAGTTACACACGCTTCTGCGCAATAGCGCTTTTATCTGTCAAATCTGACAGATGTCCAACAATTATAACTTTAACTTATTTAAACACTTAATTATGGTATTAATTCACACTGTTTAACTTGGAAAATGGTGTTACGTAGGATAGTTTATCTTCTCTCACAAAATGTTTTGATCCACTATGGTTTGTAAGTTATGTTCACGGCGCGAACACTGGAAATGTTTCCACAGAAATATTATGAGTATTTGGGTTTCTGGGAATCCACTTTTTTTAGGGACGAATGATAGGGACTAGTTTCGTCACAACCAAGTAGGACATATTCCTCTGTTTGGGGTTTTCACGTGGTTCTCCTCAAGCCTTGGGTGAATGCCAAAGGATTTTATTCTTTTTGTTTAGATGTGATATCCACGTTATCACATCTAGTATTCTGTATATTTTCAGTATCTAGTTACTTGTTCTGTTATATTTTGTATCATTGTTCTCTGAAGAAGATCCTTGGTCAAAGGATCGAAACGTCAAAGTTTCAAATTAATATACAGAATTTAAAATCAAAGTCGTTTTTTTAAATAAAATTCTGAAAAATGTATAGATTATTAATTCATTTTATCACCGAACGATATACTAAATAATTCATTTTAACAGTAAATGACAATTAATATGTGACAAAATATTCAATTGTTTCCTTCCATAGCATCAAATTAAAATTAAATTATCATAATACTCAAATGCGTTTTCCTCATGTTTCTGTTATGCAAGGGTATAAGAATAATATATCGTTAAATTCAGAAAAAATACTGAATCGAATGAACAAATAAAAAATAGATCCCCATTTAAAATAAGATAGTTGCACCTCGTATTTTGAAAGCCACTGGTCTGAAGAAGTCTTGTTTCGTGCATTGAAGTAGTCATATAAAACAGAAATTTTTTGCTAATTTAACCAACTTTGTAGCTCTAATACTTCTCGAAATAGCAATGGTGCACCACTTAAATTGAACATCCTGTATATTTTGTATAGCTCTTAATAATCTTTTGCCTACTTTGAACTTATCTAAAATCTTTCATAATAATTCTCCCTCAACTCTAAAATTCGATATATGAATAATTGAATTATTATACAAAATTTTTTTTTATACATAAACATAATTTCTGCTACAACCTGTCATTGCTTCCACGTTCATAGTTTTTGTATTTGTATCATGGCCATAGAACAGCATATGCGATATTCGCTTTTATTTTTTAATTCATTTTTTTCAATAATAACACTAGTTTACAAAATTCAACTATTTGTCTGTTGCTGTGAATTTTATGGTTGATAATGTTCACTCATGACTTGTTTTTGTCAAAGATGACTTAAATATTTTTTGTACAGCTCTAGTTCCTTTGTTTTTGATCTTTATCATTCCTGCGTATTTAATAGTCGATAACGTGCTCATTTCACTGTGTTAAGATTGATACCTGGAGTTTTTGTGACATGAGTAGTTCAAGGAGAGGTTGTTTGAACAATCCAAATCATTTTTGCTACATATGCGGAGAATATGTGTTCAAGGATTGTATAAAAGTTCATCAGAGTTGGTTGTATTTTGGGATGCTCTTGGATAAAAATGACAAACCTTGAGTTCCTAATTATGTTTGTAAATCGTGTTTTGAATATTCAAAATTATGGAAAAGTGTTAAAAGAAGTGCTTTCAAATTTGGAACACCAACGATTTGGCGAGAACCCCGATATCATCTCGATGACTGTTATTTTGTAGTGTGAACATAAACGGCATAAACGCTAAAAATAGAGCTACATGGCAGTATCCAAGCTACAAAATTATTCTACCACCATTGCATATAAAATTGCGCATCATAAATTAGTTTGTTAAATCACTAGATAAAGACGGAGACTGCTTTTCTTACGTTTGCAAAAAATTTCCTCAGCTCACTATTGAAAAGATTAAAGCAGGTATTTTTAATGGACCCCAAATTAGATAACTTAATAAAGATACTTAATTCAAAAATTCTTTGACTGAGCTTCAAATAAGGGCTTTGACTGCTTTTGTCTCTGTGATGCAAACTTTCTCGGAAATACGAAATCAGAAAATTATATTGAACTTGTTGAAGACCTATTTTTACAATTAAAAAATATGAGGTGCAATATGAGCATAGAACTCCACTTTCTCCATAGTCACCTAGACAGGTTTTCGGAAAATTTAGGAGATATGAGCGAGGAGCAAGGAAAGCGTAAGCATCAGGATATACACGTGATGGAAGAACGTTATAAAGGTTTCTGGGATGATGTCTGACTATTGCTGGTCTCTGATACGCTATTTTCCCAAGTCTACACATAAGAGAAGAGCTCTAAAGCAAATCTTTTCAGAACCCATTAATTAATTTGATTTTTTAATGAATTTTTTCATGTAAATACATGTTTTTTTCTGTTTTAAACGTACATAGCTGAAACTCTAAAACAAGCAACAAACAGCAACAGCTAAAATTTCTCTGGTAACAGATGTACTGTTAACTAGTGAAATGATTCCCTTTTATCTTCAGAGAAAATTTAATCCCCACAGACCAACCTAAACCTGGCTTTTATTCGCAGATACAAGATGACTCTCAAAGAAATAAAATTTGAATCAAATTGAACGAAATAAAACTTTGTAGTCGGAGCTTTAGAAACAGAAAAGAATATGTATAATAATTATTGGTAACAACAACAAACTACTCAATAAGTTCCCCACAAAGAAGCATAGGAAGTACGTGCTAAAAGTCCCCCTTCTATGATATTTAGTTTATTATTTCTTATTTGTAACTGAGCCTATTTGATGCACGGCAACGGCAACCATAAGTTAAATCTGGATTATTTACAAGAAGTCAGTCAATGGATAATGAGTATTAATATCTGAATGGAATTATTATACCGGAACAAGAACTTCAGAGGCTATTCTTGAAATATCCGCATTCAAAGCTGCGTAAGATCCGCAAGCGGTCTTTATACCGGTATTCTTGAGCCACTTTTCGAATCAGCAATTTTGTGCTGTTTTCCATTGCATGATTACTAGTGTGCGCAAAGCAGTTTCGTACAACTTATTCGTAGTATCTGACTTATTTATTTATGAATTTGTTTCATCAAATATTGAATGACAAATTTATACGAAATTTTTTCTCAACATTATTGAAGCTTTAAAAAAGGTTGCAGATGGCGATTTAGTACCTTATTCCAAAGAATCAATTCATTTAACATTCATTTAATGTCAAAACTAGGGTAATACAAATTTGATATACAATTATCATTTATTATACCATAACTAGTTGAAGTATTATCGACTATTCTTGTGGTGCTATCACGAATGTTTATTCTGCTTGCGTTTGAATAGCACTAGTGGTATTCACAAGCACAATAAAAATGAGTCTATAATACTTGATCTACAAATGGTATATGGAGAACTTTTTCAGGAGTCAAACGATTTTTTCGAATTAGTTTTCTATGAATCAAGTAACAAGTCACATAATTTTCATAGGAACGAGTAAACAAGCTTCTGTCAAATTGATAGATTAGAATTTCTTTGCAATTTCTTTGACGAATAATAGAGAAATAAATTGCGTTCTGATATGGAAACTAGTTATAAAAGGTTTGGTGATAAATCAGAAGATGAAATTGATGAAGGTATTCAGAAAAATATTCCATGAAATACGAAGAAAGCACGAGATTACAAATTGGAGGCATTCACATCTTTGAGTAAAATACTCACTTTGACCACTAGTGTAATATCCGATGGTATTTCTACGCGTCCAAATACCCACTGATATGCACTATTTCTATGGCGATTTAGCATTGATAACCTTGTTATAAATACTACGAATGGAATAGTCACCCTGAATAATTCGAAATGTTGGTGTGTTATTAATGAATGTTGTGACTGATTTGCAGATAATTTTTTATCTTCCTAATGATTATCCAATCGCGACCTTTTTCTTCAATATAAATGAACTTGACCTAATGAATACATCAGATACAGGAATGGATTTTTTGTTAGGTTTTGGCACGGATCTGGAGGTAGAATTCTGGTTTTTTCTTAAAATACTTGACCTTCACTATCGATTGGTACTAGTTTCAATCGTAAGTTCTATCAGAAAAGTTTGCTTAGAAAAATTTGAGCGAAAATAGCCTTTTAGGACAGGATCTTAGATTCATAAGGTCTGGAAACTTATCGACTGCTATAGCTCCGATCGATTCATGTACAATTTAGCTGTAAGTCCAATCAGGAAACATAAAATACGGCCGTCTCCCCGGTCACAAGTTCAATGTTAGACAACCGATACCATAACTCAAAATGAATGAGCTCAACTTTTTCAGGTACATTATTGGTTCATTATATTCATTGCGCCCGCAGCCTTTTCACATCAATAACAATTATAAAATTAATTCTAATACAAATTCATTCTCATTACACCACACTTTGTATCTATTATCTTTATTTAATGATCAATATTTTGAGTTTTGATTTTGATTAACGTTCTAAATCCATATATCTCTCTTCTGTGCTCGTTGCTTCTGGAGAACCTAATCTACTCTGTAAACTTGTAAAATTAGTCTTATTTCTTTAAAAATTAGAACTAATATTTGATTTGAATCCAAACACTCCTATAATAATTCAATCTTAAAATCACATAACTAACACCAGCCAACCATTCAACTGTAAAAATCTTGACTTGTGTACGCAGAAACATATTGACAAACCATTTCCATGGCAACGGAAACTTGAACAGTATGTTATTCGTGTAATGCTATTACGCGCTAGGAAATGCTTTACATCCAGCTGGTAGTTGTAAAATGACGCTCAAATCCTAGGAGGTAAATGAGAAGACTCCAAGTTCCCGATAAAATTGTTATTTTCTATTACGTTTCCTGTTATTTATTGCTATCCATAGTCCGGGAGCACGCGGCATTGGCTCCAGTCCGAGAGTCAAGCGCAGAGGCGTTTTTGCACAATCCTAACTGACATTATAAATGCGAATGTAAGTGTGTTTGTTGGTGTAACGTTCCTTAAATGCTTCGTACCTCCTCCGCTTTGCTCGTCTCCACAACAAAACCTCTCAGTCCAATCGTCCGAACGTAACTCTCCTCACACTCTATTCACAGTGACATAAGGGCTCTATTCACAGTGACGTAAGATTACGAAACAGAGATAGGAATTTCAATACACTACATCCCTTTCTTGTTTCAATTCAATTTATTAATCTCCCAATTACAATTATTTCACAAATCCTTAATTACTTTAAACATCTAAGATTCGTCAGTAATTTACTAAATCACCGCATCATTGGCTGTTGTTTCCCGAACCATTTTCAGTGTTTCCTTCTTGTCCATCATTGCAAATTCTCCATTGTCCCTCGACCTTTTTGAGATGGACCACATTCCTTCTATAAGTTTGACCTGTCTCATCATTTCGTATCTCGGTATCTCCGCCCACACTCTTTTGTATTGTGTGCGGAGTTGTGTTATAGCTTAGGCTTAGTTTATTATCTTTTTTCAAGTTTTTCACATAAACTTTATCGCCAGGTTTTAAATTACAGGCTTTGGCTTTTCTCTTCCTGTCTGCCCATTCTTTCCCTTTTTCTTTATTTTTTTGGTCTGTGTCCCGGATTTCCATGTCTTCTTCATGTAAATTTTGACCAGCGTCGCTAATCATGGGAATTTTGTCCCTAAATTTTCTTTTAAAAAACAGTTCGGATGGAGTTCTTCCCGTCACAGAGTGCGGTGTGCTATTGTACATGGTCAGGTACTCAAATAAGCACTCCTTCCAATTCTTTCTTTCAATTTGGCTTATTTTGAGTCGTTTTAGAATACTTTGGTTCTGACGTTCTACCTCCCCGTTTTGTTGAGGCCATTGTATTGAAAAGAGTGATGTTTCTCTCTGCGCAAAACATCTTGAATTCGTTACTACAGAACTGTTTTCCATTATCAGCTGTTATAGTTGCTGGATTTCCTACGCGACTGAAAATTTCTTTTAGCTGGTCAATAATTTCTCCAGTATTAGTCCTGTGACATACTTTAATTTCCGTGTATCTGCTAAAATAGTCGACTATGACTAGTAAATGGTCGCCATTTGGAAGTGGTCCCATTAAATCGACTGCTACATCCATCCAGGATTCTTCTGGCAATTCTCTACGTTTCAAAGGATTAGGTAGATTTGGCCCAGAGACCAAAGTACAACCTTTACATGATTTAACTAGGTTTTCAGCATCTTTATCACACTTCGGCCACCATACCTTCGTCCTTAACCGTGCTTTCATAGCAACGATTCCGGGGTGATCCTCGTGAGCCGCACACAGAACTCGACTCCGCAACTTCGCGGGTATGACCATTCGTGTGCCTCTTAGCAAGATGTCTTCATAAAAACAAAGCTCTGCTTGGAAAACTCTGCATTGTTTCACTTCATCATCCCATTTATTGTGATATAATCCATCTTTCACTTTTAGGATTTCCTGGTCATTTGAAGAATAGTTCATGATCTCCTTCATTGAGACTGCTACAGGTCGAGTTGATTCAACAATCTGGTAAATGTGCTCTTCTCGTGTTATTGGGCCTTTTTTATACTCTCCACACAGCCTGGACAAAGAGTCTGCTATATTGCTCTTGCCCGGTCGATAAATCACTTTATAACTATAGGACTGCAGACGCAAAGCCCACCTTTCTACTCTCGCACAGGCTTTTGATTTTGGGCCAAATATAACTTCTAAAGGTTTATGATCCGTCACCAACTCAAAACTCATGCCGTATAAGAATATGTGGAAATGTTCTACGGCCCAAACTAGTGCCAAGGCCTCCTTCTCAGTTTGACAGTAGCGACGTTCGCAATCAGTCAAGGTTTTGTGACCATATGCAATTACTCTTGGTCCATGATCATCTACCTGGATTAGAACACCACCTAGCCCCACGGGGCTAGCGTCTGCAACTACAACGGTCCAGTCTTTCACATCGAAATATCCCAAGGTTGGAATATTGGTAAGAGCTAGCTTTAAAGCCTCAAAAGCCTGTTGCTGATTGACTCCCCACGACTTTTGAATGTCCGATGTATCGTTATTTTTGTTACGCAATATTATTTTCAGTGGCTCTGTTAGTGTTGCAAAATTGGCGATCCACTTGCTAACGAAGTTCGCCAAACCTAGGAAACTTCGTAATTCTCTCACCGTTTTAGGTGGTCGGAATTCATGGATAGTCGATATATATTTTTGTAGTGGTCTAATTCCATACTCTGATAATTCGTGGCCTAAGAATTTTATTTTTGACATTTTGAACAGGCACTTGTCTTTTCTCAAGACGACATTATTTTCTTTCAAGATGTTCATTACCTTGCCTAACCTTTCGTCATGTTCATTCATATTCTTCCCGAATACTAGGATATCGTCAATGAAATTGACTACTCCTTCACAGCCCAGTAAAATACGTTCTAATGTTTTTTGAAATATTTCAGGAGCGCATGAAATGCCAAACATCAGGCGTTTGTACCTGTAAAGCCCTTTACTCGTGATAAATGTAGTAATGTGACGAGACTTGGAATTTATCTCAATCTGGTGGAAGGCATCTTTGATATCAAGCTTTGTAAAATATTTTGCGTCCCGCACCTTAGGTAATAATTTGTCCATCGTGGGTAAGGGATGATGTTCACGAATGATGGCTTCGTTAGCTCGCCTCATATCGACACATAGACGTACTTCCCCCTTATCTTTTAAAATAGGTACTATCGGCGAAACCCATCTGGAAGAACCTCGAACTTCCTCTATTATGTCCCTCCTAACCAACTCCTCAATTTTTGCTTCGACTTTTGCTTCCAGAGGTATAGGTATCCTTCGATATGGTTGCGCAATTGGTGTTACAGAGTTGTCTATTGGTAGTTCAATCAGTACATTTCGAAATTTGGGGAAAACTTCCGTTTCCACTTGGTTGATATCTAAGTTCAGACCAATCTTAATAATTCCCAAGGACATTGAAGTAAGTTTTCCAACAAGATTTCTTGTACCCTTGGAAACCACATAAAATCTTGCGTTCTCCGATTTGTTTCCCACTTGGATGCGGGCTTCAAAGGACCCTTTTATCTACAATGGAATATTACTGCCGTATCCCATGAATTTTACGTCCGGATCTGCAACTTGATTATTGGCGATCACTTCATTCTTTTTCATTACCTCCCAAGTTTCTTCAGTAATAAGATTTTGTTTGCAACCTGAATCGACTAGCATTCTGGTTTTCACTCCTCCGATAGTACATTCGAATTCTACATCGTCATCAATGTGGAATACATGGTCTGCATTTTTGACATCCTTATTTTTCGTCACTTTTTGTATTTGGTTGACCCTATCTTCATTCGTCGATCGCCATTTTTTCTGTTCACCATTTCCATAGCTCTTCCCTTCTAGGAATTTTCTTTTTATAGTTTGCCTAGTCCTACAAAATTGTTTGAAGTGTCTTCTTAGTCCACATTTCAAACAGTTTCTTTCTCTTGCAGGGCATTGGACCTCATTTGATGCGTGTCTTGAACTTCCACATCTGCCACAGCCTATTTGTTCAATCCTACGTTTATCAAGTTTAGATCTTGACCTTGAGTCTATCTCGTTCACGCTTTGATTCGAGCTGGTTGGTTCGTCAAACTCACTTAGCTGCTTATATACTGCCTCCAAGGTATTTGCTTCAATTATTATTCTGTCCAACGTTATATCATCTCCTATTTGTAGGATTTTCTTCCTTAGATCTGTGGACGCACATTTTTCCGTGATTTGATCAATAATATTTTCATTCTTGTCCTGGAATTGACATTTGTCGGCTTGCCGTCTTAACCGTATAAGGAATTTTTCAAATTTCTCATCTGGCTCTTGTTTGAGCATCCGAAATATGTGTCTAGAAATTGCTACCGAAAAAACATCTACGTCATCTGCCGGTTCAACATTAGCCCCAGGGATGTTGTAGAAAACTTCTTGTAACTCAAGTCCTCCTAAGTGTAATAGGCTTGCTCTTTTCTTCTCGTTCTTGTCGATTCCAGCAGCGTCTAGATAAATGAGCAATGCTCTTTTCCAGCGCTCCCACCGGGCGCCTCCCGACATGGGATCTCCTTCGCAGTCGAACTTCTCTAGCGTCAGTGACGATGCCATAGTTTGACTTTATCGGCACATTCTGAAATTTATCAATTTAATGATCAGATTGACTATTGTTAATCTGCTATAACAATTTAATGTTCAGATCTTGTCTGCTTCTTGTATAGTACAAGCGGTAGCACATGCTTACCGGGATATCGATTTAACGATCAGTTCTTGTGGAACTGCAAATCAATTGAATGATCAGACCATGTCTGCTATGTGTTTACCACATTATTTGTTTGATACCAATCAAATGGTCAGCTGTTTTTTTTTTCCAGCTGCTCACCTATTCTATGCTGGTACCACATAGTGCCACCCATTTGGGCAACTGATCAATTTCATGATCCAGAAATAATCTGTTTTTTTTTTTTCCGAATAAAAGGGTAGTTGTGTACTTACATTTACCTCGTCGCCACATGTAACGTTCCTTAAATGCTTCGTACCTCCTCCGCTTTGCTCGTCTCCACAACACAACCTCTCAGTCCAATCGTCCGAACGTAACTCTCCTCACACTCTATTCACAGTGACATAAGGGCTCTATTCACAGTGACGTAAGATTACAAAACAGAGATAGGAATTTCAATACACTACAGTTGGTCATCTTGAAATTTTGTACACATATTCAGGAAACTTCACTGGTTAATATATCACATTAAATTTTGAAGTGAAACTTCTTTTGGGACGGTGTGAATAGGATTTTATGAAACGAAAAGACACTAAAACGTTTGGCCTTCACGGTACTCTCTGCATCCTCAAACTGCACGCGTTCGATTATCTAGTGGTCAGATTTTGCAATCGCACGAAATTTTTACATAATTATCAGCGTGTAAGATCCATTCTGTCCGGTTATGCAGGTGTAATAAATGATTTTTCGTTGATGTTTATCCATAAATATCATACTGTCAAAGTTTCATAGCTGGTCATATTTCGCATTTAAACCGGAATTCTTACATTTTTATAACAAGATTGTGCAAAAACGCCTCTGCGCGCGATTTCCGGGCTGGAGCCAATGTTTCATACTTTTTGTAAATAATTATTCTCACTACATTCCATACGTAGTCAGATTTCGCATATTTCTGAGCTCCCGGACTACCACGTTCGGAGGCTGACGTCACGTCTTCATTTCTCTCCGTTTAATAAAAGGTTATATTTCAAATTAACTATATGATATTTAACTCATTGCGTGAGAATCAGATACTTCTTTCCAATCAAAATCAGCATAAGAAATCTTATTTACTTTGTCCAGAATAACGATATAAAGAATCAAAATATCAATTCATGCAACAAGAGTGTAAAATTGAATATTATGACATGAGACCAAGTATTTGGTGACGAGACTTGCCAAATTACTAAAACTGTAAAAATCAGGAGCATAAGTCAACATTTAGATTTAATAAATATCCGAAGAAATAAATCAATGAGAGGGTCTACAAACATGAATTTACAAAAATTCATCAACTGTTTGAATGGTGATGAAACGGTGGTAAAATGGTGATTCAAAAAAAACTCATTTCACCCATCGTTTGCGATGCGTAAAGTAGGTACCTACTAATTTCAAGCACAGCAATAAAAAAATTCTTTGTTTCTTATGCTGGGGCCACACTTACGTATAATGTCATTAATTAAGGCGTTATTCAATAATGAACATATTGTCAATGACAATATGTCAATTGTCACATAACGCCGTACTTAACGGCATTAGACATAAGTGTGGCCCCTGCATTAGAGTAAACTCATCCAGAAAAATAGCTGCAATAGAGGTACTGCAGGATATGTCATTGAATAAAATGTCAAATTTCACTTACATTGAAACATTATGATTCGTTCTGATTCATAGTGAATATTTTAAAATATCCTGTGGTGCTAACTATCTTTGGTCTCCTTACAACTATAATGCTGGGGCCACATTTACGTTGACGTTTAATGCCTATTATTGCAATAGATATCGCGTCAAATATAACGCTCTAAGTTATGCGTCAAATTGAGTGGCCACACTAGCATTCAATGATAAATGTTATCATAAATGTCACTAAATTGGCCGTCAAAGCATTGTCCTATGAACAAGATTCCTTTTGAAACACTTCTAAGAATGCGATGGCTATTTCATTGCACCACTCCATTATATAACTTTGATAATACCATTATTCCAATGAAAAACTTACTGAATTCAAATTCGCACATTTAAAATTTACGATGACAGTTGACAGAGACTAACGCTAGTGTAGCCACAACATTGCAATAAATAACGCGCTTGATCACTTTGATGTGTCGAATTGGACCGCCAATAGATCTATCGCTTAACGCCTCACGTCATTATCAACGCTGTGAATAAATTATCACGCTAAGACGTGGCTACACCTACCTTCAATGTCAAATAACACCTTAATTAATGGCGTTAGACGTAAGTGTGGCCCCAGCATAAGGATGACTATCACAAAAAAATAAACGAAAACGAAAATAGGAAAACATTTCAAGCGCGCCTTGATAATTCCTACTTTTTCCACACATTTCCATCATACATCATGTGTACTTTGAAATCAAAAGATAAACTGCTCTAGTGAACGAAATTCTTTCATTTACTAATAACCTATTCTGTCTTATTACTTAATCTTTCAACTTCTCTTACTCAAGAACTCAAATGTTGACTTTCATAAATATTTAACTTAAAGTATGGTTATCAATCTCTTGAGAGAAATGGCAGTCAAAGTAATTGCATTATTCCTGCTATAAGCAATGGTGGTTTTCTGAACATTTCTATAGCGTCTATAAGAAAGTCTATAACAACTTATAGATTGAATAAGCAAAATGATATTCTGAAAGAATTTGTAGCTTGTAGATTTCTTTAAATATGTAATAGATGTCTATAACGTTAAGATTAGATGAACTATAACCATAAGACATATGAAATGTCAAAATAAATAATAATTTAGGTGTTTTGCGTTCTATGTACTTTCTGGTGGTAAAGGATTATGAAAGGTTAGCATTTATTTTCGATAATTGTATTGATAATTCATTCATATAAATATGTGAGATTGAGAAGAAAAGTCTAAGTAATGCAATAAGCCCATTCGAAGCTTCAGATAAACATTTTAAACAATTGTTCCGTTTTGGATAATTCAATTGCCCATAATTTAATAAGAACTTCGCATCAATTTGAAAATGGCCATCCCAAAATACATCAATAAGAAATATTCATGCTCAAAAATATAATTTCACCTACATCTACATTTTGACCGTCTCCAATTGAATTCAATGTATTCTGCCCATTTATTATTCAAATAATTGTCATCTAATGTTGAATTTATAGTGTTACTCTTGAATACGTAATCATATTCTTCCTAATCCATGTACACTTATTGCTCTCTGGCAATATTTCTTGTTCTCTTCCGAAGACATACAATATTTATTCATTTCATCTTTCATCTAAAATTAGAAGACATCGTTATATTCGATAATATTATTCACGTCAATAATCACTAGAAAACCTTCATGTTTTAAACTTTTCGCAAAATTCTTGAAATCCCAATTCAAATATGTAAAAATAATCTGACACATGACAACTTGAGTGAGAACAGATATGAATTAAAATTAGAAGACATCGTTATATTCGATGATATTATTCACGTCGTTATATGATTTACTCACTTGAGTGCATCAGAAGCTTAAATAAAATATATTAATCTGCATTTTCGAACAAAAAATCCAAAAGTAAAAATTATTTCCTAACCTATTTGCAACATTGAACTGTAAGTTCCAATGAACGGAAGTATCATGACGTCATAACTTATAGAAAATTGTTCAGAATACCATTTTAATAGAATTTATAAAAACTGCACTTATGGATTCAGAATCCCACCATTAATTTCAGTAACGGAGATCAAAAGTTTTTTGAATCAAAGACTTTGGAGCTAAGGGATCTTTCTTATATTACGTCATACAGATTTAGGGATTTTTTAACTCCCCCTCACTCCCATATTACAATTTTCCCCTTCTGAGTCATCCCTACCTCTTTCATGTGACGTCAGATAATTTTACACATGCAGGACAATTATACAAGATACGATTTGAAAGAATAAAAATTATTTCTGTAACACGTATACCGAAAGTACTCTATTACTGAGTTGACTTCTGCTTCGAAAGTTCTCAATTCCTAACCATGGTAACAATTTTCATAAATTCTCTGTAGACTGGGAATTATTGGATATTTTTGTCCGCTGGGTAAAAATGAAATTGTAGATCATGGATCAGGTTGCCTTTGGATTTTTTTATTTCATTGATATATGTCAAATTGAGATTTGAAAGAAATTTGTATTATAGAATGTGTTTGTTATAGTATGTACATTTATTGTGAACAAGATAGCGCAGAAAATGTGAAAAATATCAATCACTAAAATAAATCGTGTAAGTTATATTTCATTGTATTAGTTTACTGTAATGTGCTTGCATTTGCAAAAATCTGTTTGTCAAATCGATAAGATAGTTTCAATACATCCAAATTTATTTAAAAAGCTTATTAATGGAGGCACTTCGGTGCACTTGTTACAAAAAGTATCGTATGCAACACGGACACTGAACGACTGTCATTATTGTCACGGACAAATTTGGATGCACGAAGTTACGCCTCGGGCTTTGTCCTCGTCTCCACCGAATGCAGCCAAATTTATCCTGGACTAAAATGACAGTCGTTCGGTCCTTGTAGCATAATATACTATTACGTTTGAACTTGAACAGTATTCATTTTAGTCCTGCAGGACAATATAAGAGTTTGAAACATGTTTGTATATGATTTTTTTCCTCAAGATCTTCTGTATTACCGGAGTTTCCACATTGGAATGCTTTTCACAGCTCCAGTCCTTCGAAAGCGGAAGTATTGTAATCGTACTGAAATCTTCACCTCTAAAACCGATCGGAGTGAAGTTAATGATGTGTCGCTTAGCGACGAACGGTTCTTGTGCTATTGTTCAACAAAAGCTGTCACCAACAGAGAATTCTTGATAATGTCAATTTAAAATAAGTATTCTGTATAAAATCATTGAGAAAAAATAAGTTACAAGTCATTATTACTGGAAACTCATCGTTTTATTATTAATACAGGCAATATGTCAAAAAATCACGATGAAAATTGGGGTGCAGATATTTGATAGGTTGTACAATAATACATGAGTTGATGTTTCGAAACAACTTTCTTCTACAAAAATTGGTTGAGGTATACCTCTTCAAGGATGAGTACTTTTTTCCATTTTCCGAGTAAAAAACAAAACCGACAATTTTACTATATATGGTTTCTTCGAGCAATGATTCAATTTTCAATAAAATCATTTGCTACTGATTGTTTTATCCATTAATAAATAAGTAACTTTGATTTTTAAAAACTTTATAACGCTCGCAGGAAGGAATTTGAGACTTGACATACTTGAAATTTATACAGAGAAGAAGTGCAGCAAGCTGAAATAATATGGCTGTTCCATTTTGATTTGACGTGGGAAGAAAACTTTGCACCGCGCGCATTAAGGAATGTGAGATTTGGCATACTTGAAGCTTATATGGAGAAGGAGTACATGAAATTACAAGTAAAAATAGGATGTTCTATTTCAATTTACCGCTGAAAATAATATTATTTTTTGCTGGAATATATCGAGAAATATGCACCGAATGCAAAATATCCTCCGAGGAGAGCGCGGGGATCACTCTGAAATCTGGAATGGGAACCACTAATTTTTATTATAGAATCGGATAGAGCGTCGGATATCAAGTTACTTTTACCTGAAAGTCAGCAATGAAATGAACTACGATCGACCACCACTATATTTTAAAACATCTAATATTCAAAGCAAAACATAACACGTAAAAGATTCAATGATATAGCAGGATAGTTATAATAAAATTGCAATAACTTTCTACCTATTGAATTTCAAAATTCAAATCTCTTCAGAATTACAAAGCTTTTCTGTTCGCAAGAAAAATTATGCTGTGTAAAAAAATTTTTAAAAATATCCGTCATTCTGTTTTATAAGATAGGGAGTATTACCGATATCTTGTTCGTCTTGTGGGATTGGTCGAAAAATATTGTAGTAAATTTTCATGCAAAAATTACTGCTACTAGCTAGGATATTACGAGTTGAAATTAGCACTTGACGAAATTTGCACCGTAAAAATCTGATGTGGACACCACATGACTAACTTGTAACTTGTACACCTTTTGACTAAATAATTGACAGTTAACACTGATATTGACATAAGGCAAAATCGATTGCATCCAAAATTTGAGGTGATCAAATACTATATTTTATTATTCTACGGCCAACAGTTTCGAATTTTTAGTCATTTTTTTTTCGAGAAAACAAGCTTTCATTCAATATTTATGTTGTACAAAAATGAAAATGATAATTTTATGCAAGGACTGTACTAAATATCATTTATATAGATGAATATAATTGAATAAATAGGTTGAGATCCTGTATAAAAGTAGATACCTACTTATATAGACACGATATTATGATAATCACTGAAAAAATAAATATTCTTAGTTATGGAAATAGTGGATGATGCTAACGAGAGAAGGATACGATGTACAAGAATTCATTCAAAGAATTTATTATTTCTATCCTACTCTACGTTTGGATCCCACCTGGAGAATCTTCAGGAATGATAGATACATTATACAACAAGGAAAAGGTGAAATTAAAAGTGTACTTACAATAGAATTAGTGTTTGTGTGTGTTGACATCTGTAGTGTGAAAATAAATTATGTAAAGTCGTTAGTGTTTCACAAGAATCAAGAAATTATTTTGATCTTGTCTTGAAATCAAGACAAGACCAAGACAAGAAGTACTTTTTATTTTCCAAAACAAGACAAGAATGTACTATCCAGACTCAAGATTTCTTGTCAAGAAATCTTGATATCTTGACAATTAATTTTTCAAATCCGTATATTCAATAATCTAATATTAAAATAAAAATATCTACTGTAACCATCACAGTTTTCCTCCGACAATAAATTTCTTCTTCTTTCATCACTGTTTCATGAATTTAGAGTGTTACACTAACTGCGAAAGTGACATTTGTCATTGTCAAACTGACAGTTGTTATTATCAAAATGATAGCGTAATTGTCAAAATGACAGCTGTTATTGTTATGACGACAGATGGCGACTATATTCTAGTCCTTACAATATAAGTATTTCTGAAAGTGGAGAATGTTTTTCTTGATTTCCTGTTATAAATTTAAACCTAGCTTTTTAATAAAAAAAGCTCAAATATGAAACTTCAGTTGAAAATTCGTACGGGCTTTCAAATTATTATACTTTCAGGCAGGCGGTCTGTCCGATTTTATTTGAGCTCATGTTTTCTGGGTTCAATAGAGTCTAAAATGTGAGAATTCATCAGAACCTCGAACTGTCAAAAAATCACGATTTCAATACTTCCCCTATTATGTATAGGTCAATGAAGTGAAAAGTATCTGTGAGTATTATTTCTATAAATCGTTTATGTAGAGAAGCAATGTATAAGTAGATTCTCCATGATACTCTAAAAAAGTTGTTAACTCTTAGCAACATTGCTATATCATATAACAAATAATAATTTCAAATACTTATTAAAACATGAGAGTGACAGGCTTTTCATATATTTTTATTGGTGGCAACCTTGGAAAACGTTGCTAGAATCGTTTCATAACATAACTTACAGAGAGAGTAAAGGGTAGATACTAACGCTAAACTTGAGCGTTCAGATTGGATTAAGCGATAGTGGAAAGGGATTCCCCCAAAATGTCAAGATCAAGAAATATCAAGAATTCTTGAAACAAGACAAGAAATGAGTAGCCAAGAAAAGGACAAGGCAAGAAGCTTTTATTGTCTTGAAAATAAAGACAAGACAAAAAATGATTATCAAGACAAGAAATCTTGTATTGATGAAACACTAAAAGTCGTTGTGATTAAAAATGAGAAAAAAAGGAACATGTTTTCAATCAAAAAATAGAAAAAATTATTTTTTTTGTATACATGATGTAAAACATTAGGTTTAATATATAGAAATCAGTAAAGAAGAGAGCCAGTTCACCAGTTAGCAAAACTTTACTAATCAGCAACAAAAAATAACAAACGAAAAACACACTATGTCACGCGCCCAAGTGACAGCTTTGGCCTAATTCATAAAAAAATTACAGATTAAACATACATATAAGAAAACAAAAATTCTCTTGACTTCGCCGGAAACAAATGTAAGGTCGCTTCTTTAGCTGCATCCAGAATTTCGCGAGAATCTTCAGCTTCTGACTTTTCTGACAAATTAATTTTCAATATTGTTTACTTGTTACTATACTTTTGCTTCGCAGTTGTCAAAACCGTTACTATATTTTTGCAAGAACACAACCTTGATTAGTATTTCTGTAGAAAATTATTTCTATTCTTGGCGTCTTCCCCTCAAGTTTTTCCATTAAGTATACAAAAAAATAGCATGTTCAACACGTAAGAAAAGCGATATTACTTTGCTCGAGTAAATTTTATTCACTTGCTCATTGCTCTCGCTCGTAAATTAAAACATTCACACTCGCTAGTAAACTCTCACTTTTCTCTACTTGTCAAACAATCTACAATGATTCTTCTTCTTCTTTTGTGGCTTGCATCCCTTGACATCTATTGATTGACTCCATCAATTGACTGTTAGTGACCTGTGCGTTTTTGCTTTCCGCATTACGCGAGCACGCACTTTCTTCAGCTTGTACTTCCCACATTCTCACATTGTTGTATAAATGTAGCATTCCTGAAGATGGCCCTGATGGGACCGAAACTGTAGAGTAGGATAAGGATAATAAACTCTCTGACTGAATTCCCGTATATCGTGTCCTTCATACAAAGTTATATCTAATATACTGTAACATCAAATAATTTCAAAAGCTTGTAGCTCGCGATAAATTAATTTAGTTCAAATTCCCCTCTTCCTCAATTTCCATTTGATGTAATAGTATATTAGGTATAACTATGAATATTTATTTTTTCAGTGTTTATCATAACAGTGCCTATATAAGTATGTACTTTTATACAGGATCTTGATCGATTCATTTAGTTATATTCACCTATATAAATAATTAAAATTTAGCACAGCCCTTGTATAAATAGTTATTTATTTATCTAGTGCGCGAAATTATACTTTGGTGCTTGAGAATGAAAGTTTTTTGTCGAGGCGGTAGCCGAGACACAAATCATTCGAAAGCGTTAAAGAAATTGCGTGCACGTGTAGCATACAACATTTTTTCTACAGACGTCAAAAAATTTAAGAAAATGTATTAAAATCATATTAAAATACAAAAATTAATACAACTCTTTTTCTTGACAACGTGCACACAGTACTTTGTGCACGTTGTCAAGATAAAATCAGTGCACGAAATATTTCGTGCCCGTTGCTAAACAACTCCAATGCAACATTTCGTATACTAATATGAATGTACAAATGTCATGAATTTTTGACGTTTGTAGTAAAATTATTATTTTCATTTAAGTACAACTAAAATATTGAATAAAAGCTTGTTTTCAGAATTTTTCTCGAACTAACGATTTTATTTCCAACTTTTTTTGTTTTCATATTCTTCTCGGCAAGTTATTTCATTTGATCCCCGTATCGTGATGACAGATGAGAAAATTTTGTCCGCCATCTTGAGGCGAATGCCATATCAAATTTAGTGTGACTTCATATCACATTTCGTACTGTTCTTAGCAAACTCTTTCATTTAATGCCCATATCATCGGAATGCATGAAAAATAAAAGATCCGCTGTTCCTGAAAATCCGCCTTATTGGAAATATCATCTGAGCTAAACGTGTACGCAAAATTTTAGCTCAATCGGTTAGGGATAACTGTATTAAAATTCAGCTGCAAGATTTGATCCGTACTAACAAAGCAAGTTAAATAAAAGATTGTCAAATAGAGCTTTCTTTCGGCTCAGTAGATTGCTATGAAAATATGAAGTTATTATTTCAGATTTATGCGAAAAATTCAAAAAAAGTTTCAAGTAAAGTGCACTTTCGGTAGAGACGATTGCAATCATAATGCGAGGTGCACAACTAGACCTTAGACCAGTCTTAAATACAAAAATTCAACATTATACGTTCGGCGAGCTTTGAGATTTTCGAGTTACGTACATACTCACACACGTGTATACATATATACGAACGTACCGACGTCAAGCTGAAAATAGTCAAAATGGATTCAAAGATGCTTAAAACGGATATTACCATCATTATCTCGAAATACGAGTTTTGTCGGTTTCACAATATGTACTTGTACTTTGTACAAGTAAGAATAGTATTGTTTTTACTTCCATCCCTAAAATGCTCCCAGGCATACTCTATTTAAAAAAACTAAGTTAGAATCGGTTACCTCGACCTGATGAGTATTTCAATTTCTAAAGCACCTTTTGGGTGTGATCAGCAGACCTACTATATTCACGTATCGACATGTCCGTTCCGAATGAATATTGTTTCTCTATTTTAATTTTTGATGATATTTATCGTACTGACCTACCATTCATGATTGCTTCAAACAAAATGAGAATTTTTCTTCCCGTTGCAATGTTGTCGACAATATTCCGAATCAGATTTTTTTCAGTGTTAGAGAGACAAATCAAAATCCAGTTCTAAGATTCAAATTCATTAGCGTTCCTTACAAACTCCATAAGCCTCTATAATAAATATATTCGCATAATAGAATAATAATACATGCAAGCCCTCAAATTGTACAAATACATTTACGATTGACGATAAACGACTGACAGAAACCCAATAAGATTCAGGGTACGGTTTTTTTGGTTACATAAGCTCATTTTATATTTTGGCACATCAGAAGGCTATAAGCGTAGTAATAAAGAAAAATCAGGTGTGAAATATAGAGAGAAGTTTGCAGTACCATATCAACTGTACCTTAAGTTGGGGGCGACGTCTTGTGTTTATATTCTATTCTATTTTTTGTGTTGCACCGACTATATGCCAACAGATATTAAAAGAGCCAGTTCATTCTATTTTTAATATTTTTAATCTAGAATATACGGCAACTTTGTATTAGAAGGATTTTAAATTTATTCGGTAAATACTATGTTATTATTCTAATTATTTTCCACGCTTTTAATTTTGTATTTCATTATATGCAAGCAAGCTTAAAAATACATGGAAATTCTTGTATAAATAGAATTAAATAGTGAAAAACAAATATCACTGCTACAATGAATTGAAGTGGAGAGAAAACAAAAATGGTCAAGTCAATTAATTAAGCGTTCAATTTTTAATCGAAACACAAACATGAATTACGAACAAATATTCACAAAAAAAACATTCGAAATAAATATTTCATTGTTAGTTTTGCTTCATATATTTCAAGAAAAATATTCGAAATACATTATATTTATTTGAAATTATCTGTCAAACTATTGCAGATATTTATTCGGCTCACACTTACATCAACTTTAGTCTCGGCGGAAATAAAAATTGCGTTTTTTTTTTTTATAATAGATGACATATTGTAATCGTAATTTTTTTGAATTTCGAGATTTTGATAGATCTTCACGTTTTAAGGCCGTATGACACGATGCATAATTTCTCTCAAAATTATGTACATTTTTGTGTTTCAAAATTATGATCAAAAAAATGTACTGTGGCATACTTCAAAATACCTTCAAAAAAATGTTCAAAAAAATGTACAAAAAAATGTAGGACTCGCTCTATATTCTTACAAATTTTCCTTCAAAATGTGCGCAACACGAATGCGCATTGGCATAAATAAAGATTCTCATTTGTCTAACATTTTATGCCCAAATATGAATTGTTGTTGTAAGAGTTATGATCATTTTAGAAATATCGTGCTCCAGAGAAGAAATCATAATTTTAATTGAGGAATTTAATTTCATCTATTTTAATATTTTTATACAATCTGACATTTGTCACGTGAAGTAGCTTATGCGCAGATGCGTGAAGATTCAAAATGTGCGCAATTTGAATGCGTACTAGCATAAATATACATTCTAGTCTGTTTGACAGTTACTTTTTATATACATTGTTGGTTTGAGATATTGTTATTTCCAACAATCACTATTATCCACGATATCAATAATAATTTGAATTCATGCTCCACAAATCTTCTTTCATCCATCTTAATATTTTTGTTCAATCTGAAAGTTGTCACGTGAAGTAGCATGTGCGCAGATGCGTGAACAGATTAATGTACAAAATTTTGTAGTAGTGACATACAGGCCTTCAAAATAATGTTCAAAAAAATGTAAAAATTTTTGTTAGAAATTTTGTTCAGAATTATGAACATAATTTTGAAAGAAATTATGCATCGTGTCATACAGCCTTTAGACCATATTGAACCCAAAAAATATAATTAAAAAAAAGGTCCAATGTGTCGATCTGTCTGTCGGAAAACTTGAGAAGGCATACGAATTTTCGACTGTAATTTTATATGTAAGTTTTTCTATCCAAAAGCTAGGCTTAAGTTCGTGAATGAGCTTTTTTTGGCTCACACTTACATTAGGCGTCTCCTGATTCACGGATCAATGCACTTGCGCGTACCTCGCATAATTGTTGATGTAAGCAGTAGTTCTCAAACAGAGTATCTTCCATCTTAATTCACACATTTCTGTAATGTACTGGGAGATTATTGTATTTAGCTTGGTTAGAGCAGGCAAAGCCCGTCCGTTAGCTGGGTGCAAGACACCGTCATTGAAAAAGTCAGGGAAAATTTTCTACAAGAAAAAAATATCATTTTGGTGCTACTGACAAATCTTCATGCCACTAGAAAATTGTTAGTATCGCCATGTCTTAAAATTGTTCAAATTACTGAAAGACGCTTATTGAAAATGTGTACCTACTATTTTTTCAACCAGTGGTACCAAAGTTTTATTGATAGAAATTTTTAGTTTATTATAAAATTTAAAATAACTCAAATTTATCCTAGAACAATTTGGAACAACATTTATCTAAAACATTTTTAAAAATTATTAGCAGTTCATTTGTTATTATTAAAATATAAATTATAATAAAATTCGATATATTTTCCTAGAACATGCGAAAGAAAGGAATAAAGAAAATCATAATGTGAAATCTGAATTATTTCCTTGAAACTAGGGTGAATTCCGGAGTCTTACACATATTTTTGAATTTATTACAAATAAAACATTGTATGAGTCAAAATATAAACTTATAGGTGTTGATTGTACTTGTAAAGAATTTGTTTTGTCTGTTATCAATTATAAAGCACTTTTCCCTATTGACAGGAAATTAATGAATATTAATTCCCTTTGCAGAGGGGAAAAATTTGAATTATGGATCATGGATGCCGTTGGTGCTTTTTTATTTCGTTGTTATAAGTCAAATTGATATTTGAAAGAAATTTATATTATGAGATGAGTTCGTTTTAGTTTAAACAATACTGTAAACGGGATAGCATAGAAAAGGTAAAAAATATCAATCAATAAAATAAGTTATGTTTCGTAGTATTAGTTTACTATGAATGTTATCACAATTGCAAAAATTCATTCGTAGAATCGATAAGATAGTTTCGGTACATCTAAATTTATGCAGAAAGCTCAGAAATGGGGAGCTTCGATGCACTTGTTGCAAAAAGTATCGTATGCAACACGGACACTGAACAACCGTCATCATAGTCTCGGATAAACTTGGCTTCCTTCACCGAATGCAGCCAACTTCATCTTGGACAATAATGACGATCGTCTGGCCCTTGTACCATAATATACTATAATATACTATTATCTCAGGACTAAAATATAATCGTTATTTGCAATATTGACGATGACAGCCATTACTTTGGAATATGCAATAAATTCATATCTACGACACTCTAAATTTATAAAACAGTGATTAGATTGGCCATAAAATTTATAGTTGGAGAAATACTGTGATGCCTCCAGCAGATTTTTAAATTAAGCTTTTACTTTAGACACTAACCACCGCAGCTTTCTAGGGAGCCCACAAATATTTGAATGCCTTCTATAAAAAAAAAAATGTTTCATATTATTCTCTTCGTTTTATTTTGGAATTGATTCCAAATGTTGCTTTCTATTTACAATCACAAATAAATTTAAAAAGTATTCTGGGAAGTTTTTAATTCAGATTGATTTATTGGTCTTACGTAGTAGATGCACAATCATGCGTTTAAATAAAACTAAAAATTAATCAAATTCAAATGAGACACATATGACACCTTGGTTACATAGTAATTGGAAATAGTCCCTAGGCTTGATTTTATTTGCCAATTTCGCTCACGTAATCACAAATACACGAATAAAAAAATTAGAATAACAGGTCTTCCACGAAGTATGTCGGCCTATTGTCAAGCAACATGCTTATTCCGTTATTACTTCCCCAACCTGTATAATAGGGAAAGTATTGTAATCGGTGATTTTTTGACAGCTCGAGATTTTGATCTTCACGTTTTAGACCTTACTGAATCCAAAAAATATAATTTAAAAAAAAAATTCGATTTGTCTGGCTGAAAGCACGATAACTTGAGAACGACTACGAATTTTCGAGTGAAATTTTATATTTGATTTTTAAATTCAAAAGTTAGGTTCAAACTCGTTGATGAGCTTTTTCCGACCAATGGTACCAGAAATTTTTGATGGAACTTTTAATTTTTGTGTATATTATTAGAAACGTTCCTATTTATCATAAAATATGATCCAACTAAAATTGATTATTGGATAATTTGACACAAAATTCACCCAAAACATTTCCAAATTTATCAGCGGTTCATTTGTTATTATCAAAATTTGAATTACTATAAAATTCGTTATATTTATCTGAAGCAAAGAAATAATGAGTACCATGACATGAAATTATATAATTATTAATCTTATTTGGACATCACATGTAAGCGTTCGTCAATTATTCTTTCAAAATAAGTGATTTGGTTCTATCGTGCATGTATGGTATCAAATTGAAGTTCCTGCGGGAATAACTCTAATAGAAATGTCAAAAAGGATATTTAAACGATTGTCAATTGTTTTTTACAAGTATTTGAATGATGTCTAGTTTGGTATCAATTTAAAGCTCTCAGAGAGATAATCTCGATAAAAATATGAAGTAGATAATTAATTACCATCTTTAAATTACTCTCTCAGCGATTAAATATCAAAACTGTATATGTTCCAATGAATTAAAGAACCCAAAAATCTGGAAAAGAACTGCTCATTTCCAAAAATACTTATTTCATGTAATGACTAAAATATAACCGTCATCTGTCACTTCAACAATGACAGCTATCACTTTGACAATTGTCGTATTCGGCTTACAAAACTGTCAGCGGGCAGGGCGGCCGAATAGATACGAAACAAGCCGAAGAGCTTCAATTTTTACCGGAATTCGAGATTCAGACGACATCGGTGATTTTCAGCTTTCTTTTCGGTTAATATCGACTATATTCGTCTCTTCTATCCCAGGGTAGTTTTGTAAGCCGAATACGATAAATGATAGCTGCTATTTTGATAATAACAGTTGTCACTTTGACAATGCGACACTATATTTATAAAACAGCGATAAAACTGGTCATGAAATTTATGGACGAAGAATTACTGTGATGGCCACAGCAGATTTCTATCAATAAGCTGAGAATATTACAGTTGAAAACAATTTCCTAGTACCTTAATGGATGATTTTTAATGGAATTTATAATCTGTTTATGATCAATATTGTTTAAAAAGAGACATATTCAAGCTACAAGCAGCGTACCTACTATTCATATTTATTTTTTCATTTTCTTATTGCTGATATTCTTTTATTCTTTTTTTTTTTCGAAGAGAAATTTTTGAGAAATGTCACTTATGACAGTTCAATTTCCAATTGTTGATTTTTTTATATGTATTGCATCTGCGTAAATTGTAACAATAGTTTAGTTATTAGTGAGCAAATTAGTTGTGATGCATTTCGTAAACAAACTGATGAATTTTACCATATGTGTTACATTTACGTGAATCAAAAAAAATTCTAATGACATGCACTTCAAGATTCTAGTCCATCTGATAGAGAACAACGTCTTATCATCAAAAATTGCGTTAAATATACATCTGAAAAGCCTGTGGAGAGTGTTTGTCACAAAAATGTCATAGAGAACGAAAAATTTGAAGCAGCCGAAGATATTGAAACTGCAAACACGTTTCCTTCATTCATATGAAAAAAAAAATGTGTCATTTAAAAACTAACCGCATTAAAAATTGAACTTTTCATGGAGTGCAAAACTGTCAACGAAAAAAAAAAATTTGAAGTAAAGAAAAATTTACGCAAACTTTGATGGAAATAATTTGTAGCATAAATAAATAACAGATGCATATGCACCCTATAATAGTTTTTTATTTCTATTTATTAGAAATTCGAATATTAAATAAGATTTTCACATCTACCGGGCATCTCATGATGACAAACAATTTTTTTTTAAATTCACATATTTAAGGGTAGTTTTCATGAAAGTAGCATTTTAAGTACCAATGGCAATGCATTCTTGTGTGAATAAAAACATGAATTTTATACTTGACATCAATTTACGTAATGTTCATAGCAAAGATATTTACATTATTGATAATAATTTTTAGACCAAATCTTATCAAGTAATTTTTGAATTTTATCCAACTGAGATATTTAGTTGTAGGTAATAAAAGAAATTTTGTTCCACATTTCTTTTTTCTGCTACACGTGCACCGAAAATACTCTAATACTAAACTATTCTAAGCTTCAAAAGTTCTCAATTCCATGGAAACTATTATCATTAATTCCCTGCTGAGAGGGAAATAATTATGATTCTGGATCATGAATGCCGTTGATGTTTCCTCATTTATTGCTAGCTGTGAAGTTTACATTTAGAAAATTGTTGTATATTATGAGATGTGTTCCTTATAGTGTTTGCATTTGCTGTAAACGTGATAGCACAGAAAATGTGGAAAAACAGAATGTAGAATCAATCAATAAAATAAGTAATGTAGGTTGTTTAATAGTATTAGTTCACTGAAAATGTGATCGCAATTGCAAAAATTGGTTATATGGTACTTACCTCTTTTAATGTTTAGGAGTCACTATACCTCCCAGTGTCGGAGTGCCAGACTTTCAATTTTCTGTCAAGTGTCTCAAGAAGACTGTTAAAATAACCAAAATTAATACGTCACCAGTCACCAGCTCTTAGTCTATACAGAGGGTCGCAGTTTGTCCATAAAATGAGACCCGTATACTGAACAATCTTTTATTGAATAAATAATCAAGAAAGAAGTATATGAGATTTATATTATAATCAAGTGTAAAATTAAATATTACCTTACCAAATAACAAAATAAATTACAAGTTACATATTTTCAGTCACGTTAGTAATATAAAACTCTGATAACGATTAAAATATTGTAATGAAGGGTTCGCAAAGAATTTGCTCTTGTTTGGCTATTAAGAAGGTAACGACATAAAAAAGATTGAGAAAAAATGCTGTCTATAGTTTCATCGAAGCGGACTCGACAAATGTTATAAATTTTGATTGTTACACAATTTCAATTCACTCTACCCTCCGGTATAAATTTGCGCTGGGGATGTGAAATCATGGGCGTATCCAGGGAGGACAAGGAGGGGAAGTTGCCCATCCCCTTTGGAACTGGACTCTTGGGCCTTTTTTGCCTCCCACACATTTAACTAGTTAATTACGTGCCCATACCTGAATACTGTTGTATTTATGAAATTATGGATGAAGTAGAATTCATAGGTTGGTATTCCAAAATTTTCATCCACATCTCATATTTGAGTCACGTTACGCGCACGTCAAAAAAGTTAGCATCCCCACTTTGCGCAAAAAAAAAGTAACCTATAATTTAGGACTAATTATTGAGGACTAATTTGTACCCAAAAAATTAGAATTTGTACCCACCCACTTTGGCCATAAAATCAATTTGTCCACTAGAAAGAAGTAATTTAGGACTAATTTGTACCCAATATGATTTTTAAAATTGCTTCCAACTTTGCGCAGCGCAATTCTAAAATATTTGATTTTCAACATGAATAATTTGTTTATGACAAAATCATTGTGGGTACAAATCAGTCCTTAATTCAAAATTGAGTTTTCTCAACTCTTCTTTCTTCTCAAATAGTTTGCTTAAAATTGCTTCCAACTTTGCGCAGCGCAATTCGAAAATAATTTATTTTCAGCATATATAATTTATTTATGACAAAATCTTTATGGTTACAAATTAGTCCCTAATTCAAATTTGAGTTTGCTCGAGTCTTCTTCCTTCTTAAATTGTTTGCTTGAAATTGCCTCTAACTTTGCGCAGTGCAATTCGAAAATAATTGGTTTTCAACATATATAATTTATTTATGACAAAATCTTTGTGGGTACAAATTAGTCCTTAATTCAAATTTGAGTTTTCTCAGGTCATCTTTCTTCTCAAATTGTTCGCTTAAGATTGCTTTCAGCTTTGTGCAGCGCAATTCGAAAATAATTGATCATCAACATAAATAATTTGTTTATGACAAAATCTTTTTCGGTACAAATTAGTCCTTAATTCAAATTCGAGTTTTCTCAACTCTTCTTTCTTCTCAAATTGTTTGCTTAAAGTTGCTTCCAACTTTGCGCAGCGCGATTCGAAAATAATTGATTTTCAACATAAATAATTTGTTTATGACAAAACATATACGGGTACAAATTAGTCCTTAATTCAAATTGTTTGCTTAAAATTGCTTCCAACCTTACGCAGCGTAATTCGAAAATAGTTGATTTTTAACAAGAATAATTTGTTTATAACAAAATCTATGTGGGTACTTTGCGCAGCGCAATTCGAAAATAATTGATTATCAAAATAAATAATTTGTTTATGACAAAATATTTGTGGGTACAAATTAGTCCTATATCCAAATTCAAGTTTTTTCATCTCTTTATCATTCTTAAATTGTTTGCTTAAAATTGCTTTCAACTTTGCGCAGCGCAATTCCAGAATATTTTATTTTTAACAAGAATAATTTGTTTATAACAAATTCTATGTGGTACAACTGAGTCCCTAATTCCAAATCAAGTTTTTCAAGTTTCCCCTACTATCGAATTATTTGGCTATAATGGCTTGAAATTCCGCGGAGCGCTATTTCAAAATAATTGATTTTCGACATGAATAATTTTTTTATAGCAAAAATCTTGTAATTACTAATTAGTCTTGACTCTGAGATTGAGTTTTGCAAACTTTTACCCGTCCTGAAATTATTTTTTAAATCTTGTTCCGAATTTCACGTAGCGCAACTGCAAAAAAAAATCTATGTTATAAAAATATTTTTTTTTCCAAAAAATCCTAGTGGGTACAAATTAATCCTGAATTAGTTCTTTCTAGTGAGCTGACTTTTTTTCGATTGGCGAATGTGGGTGCTAGCTTTTGCTCAAGTTAGCACCCCTACTTTTCAAATTGATTTTATGGCTAAAGTGCGTTGGTACAAATTAGTCCTAAATTATAAGCTACTTTTTTCTCATTTTGCGCAAAGTGGGAGTGCTAACTTTTTTGACGTGTTATGCGCTACGATTGAATAAGTTGTTCTACGTACCACCGTCCGGGCCGAGCGATTGCACGGATTACAAACTTTTCGCTCGTTTGGAATAAGAGCCATTCCAATGCTTATTGTAGAATATACTAATTTCTAATTAAGTCAACGTTTAAACTCCTCTTACACAATTTCAAATTTCGGAAACGCTGTGAATATAGAGAGGACAAGAAGCTCACCATTTTATCTATTCCAAACGTTTTAATCAAGCTCTTTTGGCCAAGCTTTACCTGCACCGAAATCAGTTGATCTCACATAATCGATTCCCTTTAAGCCCAAATTGTTAATTCAATTATAACGCATCAATTAACATCTGATTTGTAGCGAATTAACACTCTAAGTTTAATTATTGGAAACATTTAATTATACAGTTTGATTCCAGGCCTCTGCTCATCCTGCATTACATTCGTCATAATTTATGCATTACTGTCCTGCTCTTTACGCGTAGAATTAAGCGAAAATATGAATAAATTTCAATAATTCATACAAAATTTACTTATGCATATTAGTGTAGAGTGTAGAACTATTGTTTAATGTCAAAAACAATTATACAAAAGAAAAAATACATGAAAATATTGAATGGAAAATATTTTAAAACCATTTTTATGTTACAAACCATGACGTGAAAGTTGACTCAGAAGACCTGGAAACATTATCTTTCACATAGGCGTGAAGTTGTAGGGAGCACGGAGGCCCCCAATGAAAGATTTTGTAGAGGCAAACGTATAAAAATGCCCTCGAAAACAAGATTTTTTAAAATACAAGTTGAAGGTATGTATATATTATTATCAAATATTTCTATTTATTATTGGCAACAATTTAAAGCTAACATACTTGCACCAAGTGCAATTAGTCCGGGCAAGTTAGCTCTAAAAATAGGAGTACCTTTGCATAAATTCCCAAAAAGCTGAAAATTGACATGAACATTAGGGATACCATTATAATGAAGTTTTGAAAAGTTCCCATTGATCCCGTTTGTGCAAAAAATTATATGCGTTGTCAAATTTCGCAATAATTAGTTTTTTAGGCGAACATAACAAAAAAGTTGTTTCTATGGCTCCTTTTGCGGCCGTGAAGTTTCATTTTTTGGTACAAATCTGTCATATTTTACTTTTTGGGACTGATCTGTCAAATATTACTTTTTTGGGACTGATCTGTCAAAAACTACTTCATAAACACTTCATACCTACCTAAATGAACTTCTTGATGAACCCTTTAAGAAACAGTTTTCGCCGAAATACATATTATAGTCTTCCGTCAACCTTCATAGTTCGTGCAATTCAAGAAATTAAAACGCATTTTTTACAAATGTCACTTTGATTAGAAGACAATAAAATAAAACAATTCCAACGGTAACTAAGATTTACAATTGCAATGTTTTAGAAATAAATAGATAAAATTTTGTAATTTTGAATTATTTCGTGATGATCGCCTAAAAAATGTTTTGTGTACCTCGGCCTACAGTTCTTTTTTGGTCTCACCTGAATTGCAGCATCAGCTACGCTTCGGGCGCAAGCAACGGATTCGACCAAAAAAGATAACCTTTACGGCCTTGATACACAAATAGCTATTTTGATTTTTTTAGCGAAACTGTTAGTTTTATGGAAAAAATAATTCAGACAAAAGTTTTAGATCTTTCAATTCTCTACAAAAATAGTTCTCACACTTTTTTCCCTAAGACTCACCATTTATGAGAAAGAGCCATTTTAAACTAACATTCTCCATAATATGTACACGCCATCTATGAGGTATTGTACTTGGCGCGTATTTTTTAACGTGGATTCTCTAATAGGCCTACTCCACTTTTTATTGAAGTTCAATATAATATTAGATCTTCTTGATCAACTTCTTCTTCTTCTTTTCCTCTAGCTTCTTCTTCTTCTTAATCTTCATCTTCCTCAGTTGATGTAAATTGTTCAAACAGCGATACATCAATTGTTTCGTCGTTGATGTAAGGATCATCTTCTGTTGGAGATCGGTATTTGAAAACGACTTGCCTTGACAGCTGCTGCATGCTGGAGAACAAAGTAAGCCTGGTGCATATGGAAAAAGAGCGTGGATTGGAAAAGCTCCTTAATATATACGACGGAACAACCAATGTATCGCTGTTTGAACAATTTACGTCAACTCAAGAAGATAAAGATGAAGAAGAAGAAAAATGTGAAAAAAGAGAAGAAGAAGAAGAAGAAGTTGTATAAGAAGACCTAATATTATATTAAACTTTAATAAAAAAGACCGTGAAGTAGATTACGTTAAAAAATACGCGCCAAGTACAGTACCTCATATATGGCGTGGAAACGTGTGCATATTATGGAAAATATAATTTTAGAATGGCTCTTTCTCAGAATAGTGAATCTCAAGGAAAAATTGTAGGGACGATTTTTGTAGAGAATTGAAAGATCTACAATTTTTGTCCGAGCTATTTTCATCATAAAACTAGCTATTTTGCTAGAAAAATCCAAAAAACCCATTTTTTGCAAACTTTGACCTCGCATAAAATTAGAGACCTTCCACAACCTTATTATAATGGTATCCCCGACGCTCATATCAATTTTCAGCTTTTCAGGAATTTATGTAAGGGTGAATGTCTAAATAATGGAAATACAACACAAACACAGTTATTTCAATTTAGCTCGAAATTTTGCAGCACAACAGTACAAGTCTTGGCGTCTTGGTGCCATATCGGGACACATCACTGATTTAAATCATAATCTAAAAATTATCAGTTTGAAGTACAAAAACGTTTGCATCAATATGAAAAACATAAATATTATAATTTTTTTTATAATTTTGACCCTTGCTCCGGCAAATTTTATACAAGTTACGCCTATGATTTCATCTTATAAATTATATATGAAACTCCAAGTGTGCAGTCACATTTTGTCAGCTGGATATCATTTTTAATACGCGTGATGACTACGTAAAAATTTGTCTTGTTGTCAGTACAATTCTAACCTACTTTTGAAGTACAGCAGTTATGACGCTATTAACATGATATTCAATAAATATCAGTAAAATGATAATCAAATATTATTATATTGTATAATCCATGCAGCGCTGTATATTCTATCATCGAGTTTTAACGATAGAAGTAATTTCACTAGTATCCAACTTCTAATATAACTTCTCACAGAATTTTTCTCTAAACAATGATAACATATTCAATTTTTCTCAAATATTCATCATGACCTAAATTTCAATGAATCAATCATTCACGCCTATGCCCGCTACAAGCACTTGGTAGATTGATTGATATTTCTTCAGCCGTAGGGTACGGTTACCCATCGTCAAGCTACGAGTACCCACTTCTAATGGAGGGTATAATTCAGTGAAAATCCTACTGACTTTTTGTCCGTCGGTTGGATTTGACTTCGCGAACTTTGGATTACAAAGTCAGCATATTTTCGCAATATTTGCACTGAACTATGAATACTCATAAAAATGTCATGCATCTCCAATCTAAATTCTGTTCGCTTGAGAACAAGATACAAATCGCAATACTTCACTCATTTTGTTGATTCTTCAATCTGTCGACTGGTTAACTATCATAATAGAGCTTTATTGATCTTCATCACGATTTGCTAGATAATTTAGTTTTTATAAACAATTTTATACCCAAATTCCTCACATACCTGTTGAGATTATCTAAGATTGTTGTTGGTGTCATGGAGCAATTGATAAACTGGTGGACTAGCGCATAGACCGTAGAGATTCACGGGCTTGGCTTGATGTTTGGAAGCTTGGCTTGAAAATCAAGCCAAGCCAGAGAGAAGTCAAACCAAGCTTCATATGTATCAAGCCAAGTAGTATTTTTCAAAAGCTTGAAACTTTCAAGCTAAACCAAGGTTCAATTTGTCAAGTCGCTTGGTGAAACCAAGCTGTTTAAAATGTAGTGACCTCTAGGATTTTTAATTAATGCGGCGTGTGCATTCGCCTATTTTTATAATTTTAGCTTTTTCAAAACTGAATTCAGATTCAAATAAATTGTTAATTACTTGAACAGTTGCAGTAGATACTGTTTTGAAGCCAACTGAAAATTATACTCGTACTCATACTCGCAATGGAATTCATACTTTTTCACGAAATTCTTATATTTGTTTGTTCAGGAAAGATAATAAAAATGTATTTCTGTCTGTGTTTTGTGATCAAAGGTATTTTCGAAGACGTGGTAGCACCATTTTTCATTTTGAACTAGTTTCTTTCACAGTAACGTACATATATCTATTTTATCACTTTTTCGACTAAATTTTACGATATCAATGGAATCCGCCATTTTTTCAAGCATCATATTTGGCATTCTTGATTTTATATGATGGGACCTTTCATTTGTGGAGCATATTCTGTACCACTGTCCTGATATGGTTCAAGAGTACTATTAGAAATATCAATCATTTCGTATTTTGTATAATTTATTCGAATTCTCAGATGTTACTGATACTGCATTCTGAATAATTATGAAATGTTCAGTACTTCCCCGTTCTTCAAAGTAAAAAGGTAAACATATATACGCGCAACCTAATGCGCAACGTATAGTCAAGCTTGAAACCAAGCCAAGCTTCTTTCGTTTTTCGAAACCAAGCGAAGCCAAGTAGTTGATATTGGAAAGCTTGTAAAAACAAGCTAAGCCAAGCTTTTCATTTTCAAGCCAAGCTACTTGGCTTGATGAATCTCTACTAGCACGCTGAAGCTTGTGGTGATGAAAGACCGAGTTCAGGCCTGAGACGGGAGATAATTTTTATTCAATTTTATAATTTTAAAATACTCATATATAAGGTTAAGTTATATTATTTTGTTGCTATGATTTTTGCTGACTTTGACGTTTTCAATTCACAATACAAACGAAACAGGTTATATTTGTGTGTGCTGTCATAGTTTGTAGGTGGAAATTCCACATTGTCTAGGCAACATAGAGTTTCCGCTGTAATTTTTGGCGCATTTTTTGAAAAAACCGCTATTATATTCACTTTGGCTGTCTGGCTGGCTGGCTGGCTGGCTGGCGTGACGCTGAGTTCTCAGCAACTATACTATTTACAGACTTGAAACTGGTAATAAATAAAAGCTGCTATTTCGTAGGTTTGCACAAATTGCTTAAATTCAAGCTCAGTGATTGTGGAAGATTAAATTATTCAATTACTTGTTTCAAGTGAAACAATGCCCATAGAAATATATGACATTAGGGATATGGCAACTAAAATTTTTTAAGGTAGATAAAACTTTAGTTACAACTTTCGTCGCGAGTGTCACTATCATTATGTACAGTTGTCAAATTTGTCCGGGATTCATTCAATGACTTGTTTGACGCGAATTTGAAGCTTATTAGAATGAATTATTATTATTGAATGAAAATTTGTTTACTTTTGGTGTATTTTTTCTATATAGCTTTGATAAAGATCAAATTATCATTTTAAGATACAGCACTTGACCTCCCGTCAGTCAATAACTAAACAATGAAGATTAAAAGGTATTTTTGAGTTTGTACATGCACAAATTATCTACCTATCAAATAGTAAACTTGAAACTAGTACTAAATGGAAGCTGCTGTTTCGTAAGTTTGCCTAAAATACTTGATTTCAAGCTCAGTAATTGTGTAATTGTGTGGTAATTTGCGAAATCTCTGAAGTAACAAGCATTCATGAGCTGTCAAAAATGCGCTTTCATCATCTAGATGATTTTTCCATTTTTTGATAATTTCACTTCTCTTATGGGAAAATTCATACATGAGTAAAATATTCGTACATAATATCACAAGGGACTGTGATTTTATCAATAAATTCTTCTTGAAAACATTGATTACCTAGCAACATCGTGAGAGTCATCTGTCCGATCAAATCACGAGAGCGTAGCTCGAGGGATTTCATCTGAGCAGATGACTCGAAGGATGTTGCTTAAAGATAATCAATGTTTGAAAGAAAAATTTATGATAAAATTAAAGTCGCGAGTGGTATTTGTGGAGAATATTTCTCGAATGAAATTGCTACTATAAGTATCTATTAAATAATGTTAGTTGCAACTACTAACCTTTTTTATTGAAAAATGCACTAAATTGCCTCCATATACTCTTGTATTATTTAACTTTTTGTTTTCAATTTCATTATTTCCGGCGAAAAATGCATTTCCAATACGATTAAATTTTGACATTTCCGAGAACCGATTGTTTGTTTATATTAGAACTGTGTATTGTTTCTCCATGACAAAAGGCAATTTATCGCAATAAATCGCTTGCCAACGGGAATTTACCGAGGTAACGGGAATTTTCAGAGGTAAATTCCCGTTGGCAAGGAATTTATTATTATAATTGTCATTGTAACTATGCAAAATTTGTCAGTATAATTGACATGAGTGAAATAATCATATATAATACCACAAGAGCTTCGAAATTATCGGATATTTCTCGATAGTTTCATTGCAAACAACTGAACGTGTCAAGTTTTCCAGGTTAAAAAATTACGAGCGCGTAGTGCGAGTGATTTTTCTGGAAAACTTGACAAGTTAATTTGTTTGCAGGGAACCTTAAGAGAAATATCAGATTAATTTCGGAGTTCGAGTGGTATTCGGGAGATTATTTTTCCCATCAAAATTCATCAATAGATTCCAGAGACTCGACTCCGAATCTGCTCATTTTCACATTCAATCTGTCTGTCAGTTTGACAGATGCTGAATCAACGCGGCTGAATGTTCTTTGTTTTGTATATATAACCAACAGACAAAATTTTCAAAAAATTTCCACTTGAAAACCGTGTAGGTTGTACCACGTGACGTCGAATGGTGCAATTTTATTGGTCGAAATTTGGATGGTGAAAATAATCATATATAATATCATAAGTGGTTAAATTTTACCGGAAACATCTTTAGATTGTTACGAGAGCTTGTTGCTTAGCAATTTATTGAGTGATATTAGCAGAAAAATCACGAGCTGTCAAGCGAGTTATTTTTGATCAATATCACGAAATAAATTGGTAGCAAGCTCTCATAACAATCTAAAAATTTTGCTAGGTTAAATTTAATCACGAATGGTATTCGGAAGATTATTTTTCCCATCCAAATTCATCAATATATTCCAGAGACTCGACTCTGAATCTGCTCATTTTCACATTCAATCTGTCTGTCAGTTTGACAGATGCTGAATCAACGCGGCTGAATATTCTTTGTTTTGTATATATAACCAACAGACAAAATTTCCAAAAAATTTCCACTTGAAAACCGTGTAGGTTGTACCACGTGTCGTCGAATGGTGCAATTCTATTGGTCGAAATTTGGATGGTAAAAATAATCATTTATTATACCATAAGTAGTTGAAGTATTATCGATTATTTTTGTGGTGCTATCACGAATGTTTATTGTGCTTGCGTTTGAATACCACGAGTGTGCAGCACGAGTGGTATTCACAAGCACAATAAACATGAGTGATTGTCCCACAAAAATAGTCTATAATACTTTAACTACAAATGGTGTATGGAGGACTATTCCAGGAGTCAAACCATTTTTTCAAATTAGTTTTCTATGAATCTAGTAGCAACTCACGTAATTTTCATAGGAACGAGTAAACAAACTTCTGTCAAACTGAAAAATTAGAATTTCTTGCATTTTATTTGACGAATAATAGAGAAATATATTGCGTCTTGATATGGGAACTAGTTCAGAAAGGTTTGGTGATAGATCAGAAGATAAAATTGATGAAGATATTCAGAAAAATATTCCATTAAATACGAAGAAAGCACAAATTGGAGGTATCCACATCTTTGAGTAAAATACTCACTTGGACCACTAGTGTAATACCCGATGGTATTTCTACACGTCCAAATACTCACTGATATGCACCGTTTCTATGGCGATTTAGCATTGTTAACCTTGTTATAAATACTACGAATGGAATAGTCATAATAATTTATTAGTTTCATTTCTAAATACAGTTTATTATTTAATGTTTATTTGTCTAATGTAAACATATATCTTATCACTTAGATATAGTATACATTGGAGATGCGGGGTGTGCATTTTTGGTTTTATCAATGATTTCAATTTTAAACTATTCCAATTGTCAATATATACATTAAGCAGTATTCAACCGACAAATGACATATGCCATCTAGATAATAGATATTAGGAGTTATATTTCAAATTGCTTAGATAGATATAAAAGATCATGAAGTATTCATCTAGATAAATATATAGAGATACGATGCAGATTTTGCACAAATCTTTTTCAATATAAAATGTATAGCAACAATTATTTAGTTTAGTCTGCGAAAAATTCACTCTTAACTCTGTTAAAATTATCATTATAGAAATTATACAAAACCTGAATATTGAAAAAGTATATTTCAATTCGCAAGTGAAATATAATGGGGTTTTCCACAATTTTTTTTCTTAAGGTCTGGTCTTTCAACCTACGAATAACTTTATTCAGTGGATTATATTTACAGCAACAATTGTTGTAATAATTGTTACTATAATAATTATCTAGGGAATAAAGCTATTATTATAATCGTCTGAAGATACCAAGCACGGTTATATTAAATGCAATTTCTGATTGACAGATGCCGATAAGTACATTTGTACAGGTTTATTGCATAGTCTGTCCAAGGCTACAATACTAATTGCTCAGGATGGATAAATTCTTTGGACATCCTACAACATCTAAATGCACTTCAAAATTAATTTAAGCATCAAAATAAATATTCTATGTTTATAAATAGAAATTCATGCAACAAAAGTGTAAAATTGAGCATCATGACATGAGGCCAAAATCTCGATAGGTGAATTTTGTCGGTTTCACAAATACTTTCTTGTACTCAGTACAAGTAAGTAAAAATGGAAACGCAAACGGATAAACAGAGAAATATGCTGCATATATCAGACCTCTTATCTTATTTCTAGAGGATTAAAATTACGATAAAATCTGAATATTTAATGTCAATTATCAAATAAGAGAATTACTCTACAAAAAATAATTTCAAAATTAGCTTACTCATATTTGTAAAAGTGATAAGCAGTAATCAAGCAGTATTCAAGTCAAAATGTAAGATAAATGTCATTTTCTAAAGAGAGATTGTTTAACAAATTTAAAAGCTGATGGGTAATAAGATGACATAGTACCATGGCTGCGAATATTGATCAGCGCCTTGTTTACCCACATATTGCTTTGCACCTCTGTATACAATCTTAATGCTAGTTCAATAATGATTATCTCTTTGAGCACATAAAACATTGTTTTTCCATAGCAACAAATCTCTTGCTTTATCACAGCTAAACAGAAATTCATATTTCTTGAATCAAATTCAAGTATTTTTTTTTTTGGGCACTTTCTGAATGGAATCTTCTTTAAAATCGGTTTGTGGAATGAAACTTTAGAATTGAATTATAGGGAGAATATTGAATGAATACGAGTAGCATTACGTCATGCAATGTGAGATGATATGCTATACTGAAATTAAAAGAGGTTGAAATCAGTGGCGCACCCAGGGGGGAGGAGGGATTTGTAGGTTTAAACACTCCCTCGAAATTTGTTTAGCTCGGTTTCTTTGGAGTCTGAATTATAATAAAGATTTATCTTTAAAACTGTGACTTTATTCTCATAGTTGGGGTTATTAGAAAAAATATGTTATTTAAGCATGCTTGTTGTTCTACTTTTACTTTCAAAACCCACTCCAAAAATTCAGAACCCCCTCCGAAAAATATTCTGGGTGCGCCACTGGTTAAAATAATGAACAATATATATCACAAAAAATATCTGTAACTAGGAAATATATATTTAAGTTATCAGAGTGCGGAGCACTATCAATAAAAGTTTTAATTAAAATTAATTAACTGCAGAAGAGTATCACAGTAATCAAATACAATGATTGAGAATCCAACAAGTTTGATATATACAAATATTGCGATTAGATACCACAAACGTCATACACTAAAATAATGCTGCATTAAAAAATATGAATAGTCCGAAAATTAACCAAAACCAAATTGATTCACTGCAAAAAAATATCACAATAGTAATAGTCACATACAATTGAGAATTTAACAAATTTCAAGGTGTCAAGTGTTTGAACTAAAAGTGACAATTGAACTGTAAACGAAGTATGAAATAGAAAGTAATTAGTGTTACCAATTGAAATATCCCTGAAAACAACAAACAATTTTCATTTCTGCTTGAAAAAATAATATAACAAGTAAAAAACTTTTCAGAACTCATTTTTAAATAAATATGTTTTATTGGGTATAAGTTCTGTAATTTATTAGAAACACAACGTTTCTTTTCACTTGAAAAAGGCAGCACTTTGCTGTTGAAACGTTGTGTTTCTAATAAATTACAGAACTTATACCCAATAAAACATATTTAATATAACAAGTGTTCAGTGTTTGGAGCATTATGACATTTCTTATGCCTGTGACGTCGTACTATTCATTCTATATATTATATTATATAAATGTTATATTCGGATAAAACTGGTGGTCATGTGACACAAATTGGCGTGATATATAAACAAAATCGTCTTACATGAACATCGAATACAATCCGTCTATTGTTTAAATACTTGAGCAGAAATATATTAGTTATTTGTATGTAACTAAATCTATTCCACGATAATCCACTAAAATAATAAAAGAGTTGCAGCAGGGACGGCGCCAGGGATGGGCCCGGATTGGCACTTGCCCACCCAAAAATAGGCTGTGCCCATCCGGATGCCCACCCGCATATTGCATTTTTAATGCAGGCCAGCAGACCATGTCCACATTCGCTTTCATTTAGGTGCCCACCCAACAACTTATACGGCCAATTCGTGCCCACCCATCAATTCAATTCTGGCGCCGTCCCTGAGTTGCAGATATCTATTTGAATTTGGGTGAATTTTTTCGGATAACTTTGATTTTTTTTTTTAATTCATCAATAAATGATAGATTAGATGACTTGAATATGCAATGTTTATTCGAAATCCATTGTTAAAAAAGAATCTAGTCTTTGAAATAAAATTGTGTTTGATCAGAGTCTTGTATTTTTTTATTAAAAGTTTGATGTGAAGTATGTTTCTTGAAATCACCAAATCTTTATATCTTTTTAGGGGCTAGAGAAGTTGACATTTATTCCAAACTTATTGATGTCGTCACAAGAGCAAATAATATGACTGCTGCGTTGAGTAAAATGAGAACTACACAACTGTCATTCTAATGTATAAAAACATATGATATTTTGTTATCATTCATTTTCGTTTCCAATAGAATCAGAATACAAGAGATAATCCAATAATATTTGGAACAAAAAGAAATACAATTGTTGGTGGACAGCTGGCCATCTGCCCATTTTTAGACACGTGACGCACGGGCTTTCGCAATTATAACTTGTCTAGACAAAAATACCACTTGCTTTAGAAAAATTCATTTCATATCTTGATAAAATCAAATGATTATTTTATACATTTAATTGCAATATTCGGGAACAGAAATAAATATATTATAAAAGATATACCCATACTCACTTACTGAGCCTATTTTAATATCTACATATTGAACACCGCGAATAGTTGCTATCAGAATTATGAATGGAAGGTTTTATGTAATCACGTTTTTTGTAAAATAATAATTTTTAGGCGATCGTTAAAGTAATTCCGTGACCCATTGTGCCGTCGATAGGCTATGGTCACTAGATGATCGGTGGTTGCCAGGCAACAACTGTTAGACAATTGAATGTTGGCCCATTGTCGGCTAAGAGCATGAGTTAGGAGAAAGATTTATTCATTCAGTGATTCAGTACGAGTAATAATGAGTGATATTGTGAACATACGAGTATATAAAATAAATACTGGCACTGCAACCTGTGATTATGAATTATTCACAATAAAATTTGTGACAAATTGGTGTCAGAAATGGGATCCTGAGAAATTGAGTGAAAATCGTTGAATCCGGACGACGAAGAGTGGATTAGGTTGCAGTGTTGTGAAGTGTTTAAAATTGAATTGGGACTGTTGTAAATGCCCAAGACGAGAAGCATGGCCACCAGCGAGATGTAGGACCAACTAAAGATGATGATGGAGTTTATGAAGACGTCGGCGGCATCCATGGAGAGAAGATGGCCGAATCTACGAAAGATATGAAGGCCATGGAGCAGAAGATGGCCGAATCTATGGAGGATATGAAGGTAATGGACAAGAGAATAACTGAATCGACAGGAGAAATGACTACAGAGTTGAAGAAGATTTCGGAGCAGACTGAAATGGTAACAGGAAAAATCCAAGAGATTGAAGAAAAATTTGACGGGAAACTTACTAAAATAAATCGTCGAGTTGAGCAAATTGAACAGGATTTAGAAGCAAAATTAGACTTATTGTCACCGAGAAACTACAGAGACTTAGTCTCAATAGTGATAACGCAGCCCTACATATATAAAATGTTCTAGCATCCACACCAAGAAAAGTTACATCCAATTTTACCCTGAAACCACGCCGTATGATGGCAAGACTTCCTGGGATGAATATTTCGCTCAATTTGAGCTGATTTCAGAAAATAATAGTTGGAGTGTGAAAAAGCTATTGTACTGGCTGGAATGCTCCAAGATACAGCATTAGCGGTACTCTCAGGACTTTCCGAACAAGAACGCCTAGATTATGGGAAACTGACGTCTGAACTAAGACTACGCTTCGGGGAGGAGCACATGAAAGAATTACTTCATGGACAACTACGAAACTGCACACAACTGCAAAGAAGGATTTGATTACGTTTGCGTATACTGTGCAGAGTGTGGCTCGGGAAGCTTTTGCAAATTGTCCTGGCTCAAAACAGGAGTACGTAGCAGTGAGACAATTTATGGACGTCATCAGCGACGACGAGATTGGGAGAGTTGTCCGGTTAGCGAATCCGAAGACGGTGAGATAAGCACTAACGAAGGCCCTGGAAATTGAGGCGGCCACGAAGGCGTCAAGACTGGCAAAGAGAGTGAGGTGGTTCGGGCGCGATGAGGAAGAGCCCGAGGTAAAAAGGACTTATACAGGGATTCCCGAGCACGAGCGATCTTCTTCTCGATTTGTACCGACCTCACCTGAATCAAGAAAATTAGATGCTGGCATTGCGGCAAGGAGGTTCATATTCAAATAGATCGCCGTACCAAGCATACTGTTTATTATGGCATGGATACGTCATCTGGACGGCAGGAATTACCCAGATTCTGGAGAATGAGATGCTGGCAGTATGATCAGGAAGGACATCTTCGAACGAACTGTCGTACGAGGCACACCATTGATTGTCGTAGAAGCACATCGTCAGCAAAGATCAAGTTTACCAGTCTAGAGAAGCAGAAGCTGACGAGATCCCACATCAAGAGTTCCAAGCTCATTGATCTCCAAGTGCGGAGAATTCGAACCAGTCCAACCGTGAGAGGATTCGTGGAGAATGTACCGTGTAAAATGGTGCTAGATACTGGAGCAACTGTCACCATTGTGCACCCGAAAGTTTTCGCAAAAATAAGACAAATTCCAGATGATCGCGCCCAGAATCAGCCAATTTTGTTAAAGGCAGCCAATGGGAAAAGAATACCAGTACTTGGCGTAGAGGAGCTTGAATTTATAATTGGCAGACTAAAGAAGAAACACCAAATGTTCATTGCTGCCATCATGGATGAATGCATTTTGGGTATCGGGTTCCTGCGAGACTTTGGTTGTGTCCTGAATTTGAAGGTTGACGTCTTGCGGGTTGACAAGGAATAAGAAATACCTCTCTATTGTCGACAAATAAGAAAGGAAGTGACTGATGTTAGCTCCAGGAAACCTCAGCTCCGATGAGATGATTTCACTTGGAGAGCAGAATCTTTTCAGTGATTTTGGAAATCTGGCTAGAATTAAAGAAATCCAGCAAGATGGATCCATGTTATTGATGCACCGAGTGCAATAGGCTCAAAGAGAGGATTATGTTCTGAAGCCGATCATGGAGGGGGTAAAGACTGGCCAGAAGCCTGGTTTCCAGGAAACGTCGGCAATAGATCCCATCACCAAGGCCTATTTGGCACAATGGAATTTTCTGATAGTCAGAAATAACTTACTATACCGACTATAGGAGAGCTCCGATAGAAAGATAACGAAAGAGAAACAATGATAGTGCCGAAAAATTTGAAAGACCAAATTTTGGAACAATTGCATGACGGTAACAGCGGTGGACCTTTTGGCATCAAGAAGACACTTGATAAAGTCCGCGAACGTTACTACTGGGTTGGCTACCGAGAGGATGTAGAAAAATATTGCAAAACTTGTGAACGCTGTAACTCAAGGAAGAGGACCGTCACTCGGCAGCGCGCTAAGAAGCAGCAGTACAACGTGGGCTCTCCGTTTGAGAGGATTGCCGTGAACACACTCGGATCTTTGCCTATTACTGAACAGCAGAACATACAAGCTGCCAGCGACAGAATGAAGGTTCGATATGATCTGCGAGCCAACGGTCCCCGATTCCAGCAAGGCGAATTGGTGTGGTTTCACAACCCCAGAAGAAGGAGAGGAAAGTGTTCCAAATTGCAGCGAGTCTGGAAGGGACCAGACGAGGTCATAGAATGTTTAAACGACGTTGTGCTCCGGATACGGATGGGCAGAAACGGCAAACCAAAAGTCGTTCATGGGAACAGGTTGTGGCCGTACCAAGGACGAGATTCTGAGTTCGCCGAGGACGACGAACTATGAAGGGGAAGCATTGTCACAAATATAAAATATTTGTAGTAATTAGTAGTAGTAATAATTATTTATTTGAATTCGAAGTAACTGTGATCCTAGTTAGTATTGACAAGGTCGATGTTCAACTGTCGGACATGATTGACAGACTATGGTCACTAGATGTTCGGTAGTTGCCAGGCAACAACTGTTAGACAATTGAATGTTGGCCCATTGTCGGCTAAAGTATATAAGAGCGTGAGCTAGGAGAAGGATTCATTCATTCAGTGATTCAGTACGAGTAACAGTGAGTGATATTGTAAACATACGAGTATATAAAATAAATACTGGCACTGCAACCTGTGATTATTAATTATTTACAATAAAATTTGTGACTATATTACCGTCAATTTTCTACCAAATCTATAAATGAATAAGTATTTTTTCCCAAATGTCAATTTAGTAAATGACAGTAAAATAAAAACTCAACTACAACCAAGATTCACGAAGTCGATTTCTAGAAAATAAATAAATAAAGATTTGTGATTTCTAACTTTTGCGTGATGATCGCCTAGAAAAAAAGTGCACCTTAGCCAAAAGTACTTTTTTGGTATCCTTTAAATTGCAGCCTCAGCTGAGAATTTGGTCGCAAATAACACATTCAACTTAAAAAAAAAATTATTACCTTTACAGCCTTAATACAATTTATCATAATTATAAATAGATTTTTTTTTAAGATCCGTAACTTGAGGAATAAATACATGCGTAACATAATGGCGGTAATATAATGCTAGTTGACACGAATATAGACGGTAATTCCAATTCGTATTGAGGAAGATTTTATGCCAACATTCTGGATGAAATTCAAATACATCATCGAAATAATATTTTCAATAATTTAAATTTATTGAATAAGAAAGCAATTATATAATAATTATTTATAAAAAATTCAACTCCAAATTATCAGTAATGGATAAAATTTTGCCTGTGCGGATATTCTTATCAAAATAAGTTTTGTCAATAAAATTGAAATTTAGAGATTTAAGAACAAAACACATATAAAACCGATTCTTAGATTTGTATTTTTGTGAAACACAATTTTCTGAATTTCAATTGAACTAAGTACAAGGAAGTATTGGGAAACCGATAGATTCAGATGGAAATATCCGTTTTGAGCATGCTTGAATTTTCGGCTTAATGTCGGTACGTATGTTCGTGCGTGCATTCCTTCGTTCGTGCATGCGTTCGTTCGTTCGTGCGTAACTCGCAAATCTCAAAGCTGTTTGAGCGTATAATGTTGAAATTTTGTATTTAAGACTGGTATAGAGTCTAGTTGTACACCTCGCATTATGGTTCCAATCGTCTGTACCGGAAGTGCACTTTACTTGAAACTTTTTTCGAATTTTTCTAATAAATCCAGAATGATCAACCGTAGGATGTTGAAATTCAGTATTTGAACTTGATGTTGTATCAGAATGGTTTTCTGCTATTTTTGTATAAATCGGCGAAGCCAGAAGTGCACTTTATTTGAAACTTTTATTAAATTTTTTGCATATATTTAGAATGATCAGCCATAGCATATTGAAATCTGGCTGGATTTAGTTACTTGTAGCATCAAAACCGTTATCTACTATTTTTGTATCAATCGGCTGATCCGAAAGTGCAGTTTATATGTATATCAGACATTCAGAATTTGTCGTATGAAACAATCAGTTTAATTGAAATGATAAGGTAGGCAATGGTCGCGTTCACTGTGGCAAAGCACTCGCAGCGATTCCTATGAAACCATGGTGATATTGTCAACTGCACCAATCAAAGCAATGGAAATGGCCTGTGACGTAATACCGCTGCGTAGCGCTACGCCAAGGTGAACGCGGCCAATGATAATAATCTGTTGTCAATTTTTTGATTTTGTTTGACATTGTACATGTTAAAATATTATTAAAATTAAATTAAATATAATCTGAAGTGACAGAAAACTTTATTGAATAAGTTTGTGTATATATCAAATGATGTACAAATAAGTCACGTGATGATTTTTTAATTGAAATTTTCTACAGATTTCTCACAAATGCCACCATTTATTGTGAATTCTCGTGATACCTATTTAAAGTTTTGCTATATTTCAGTCACAATGACATATAATTTGGGATATTTAATTCATTACAAAATAATATATCAACAAAAAATAATATGTCACCTCTATAAAAATCCATCATTAAGTTATTAATAGTATATTCCACAATAAGTATTGGAATGGCCTATATTCTGAACGAGCGAAAAGTTTGTAAACCGAACCGAAGGCGAGGATTACGGTTCGCGAGTGTGGAATACACCATTCCAAACATGTTGTAGACTATACTTTCTCTAACAAGGTTTTGGAAACTCACCAATATTTCAGAGGAAACTTAAAAAATTATTAAATGTCAAACGTCAAATCCAGATATGAATACTTGAATTGTTAGGAAGTAACCATGATAGTAGCCAAACTAACAGCTTCTGATTCGTCGAAATGATTCAAAAGACTTACGGAATCATTCTGAACGGCATACGGAATTATTCTAAACGATTTTTTGGAATGTCATTCCTTCCAACTTAATTTTTGGTTATGGAATATGCAAATTCCAAAACAGTGTTGGAGAAAATATATTATATTGTATGGTTGCTATTAATTTGAGTATTATAAAATTATATGGTCATTATTTCTTTATATATCTGTGCTGAAACGATAAATATCTACAAAATTATCATAATATGATAATATTAACATTCGATATGAGAACTTACACTAGTACATAATAAGTATTTCGTCCAAAAAGAAATGTAATCTATTCGGAAAATGGTGGCCCTGAAGAAATCTTCTTTTAAAACAAATTATGCTTGAGCCAATAAGATTTTTTTCAACTATAGCCTATTCTAGTTAAGAACGGTACCAGGGTTCTTAAGGGACTACGAATCAAGCCTTATAATTGACCGGAATGCAAAAATAATTCACTCACAATAAATGCAGGATTTAGAATGTTTTTTAGAAATAAGTTTAAGAGAAAAAAAACAAATATATTCACATATTATGTGACTAGATACAAACGAAAATCTTCGAATTGATAAATTTATTTATGGTGATAAATGAACGACTGACAGTTGATGCAAGTGCGATTTTTATGCTAATGTAAAATTGGTTCGTATTTGGCCATTCAAAAGCTTAAATCGTAGTGCCATATAAGAGCCCTTGGATCGCTCATAACTGGAATAGACTAAAGTTGTATAGTAGACAGGATTTTACTTTTGACAGATCCAGATAAATAGAACAAAAATAAAATAATAATTTTCATCGTTTATTATAATTATTTTTGTAACATGTACACCGGAAGTACCCTATTACTGAACTGACTTCTGCTCGAAAGCTCTCAATTCCAAACCATGGTAACAATTTTCATTAATTCTCTGTTGACTGAGAATTAATGGATATTAATGTCCGCTGGGTAAAAATGAAATTGTAGATCATGGATCATGGATGCCGTTGGATTTTTTTATTTCATTGATATATGTCAAATTGATATTTGAAAGAAATTTGTATTATAGAATGTGTTCGTTATAGTATGTGCATTTATTGTGAACGGGATAACACAGAAAATGTGAAAAATATCAATCAATAGAATAAATCATATAAGTTATGTTTCATTGTATTAGTTTACTGTAATGTGATTGCATTTGCAAAAATCTGTTTGTCAAATCAATCATATATTTTCAATACATCCAAATTTATTTAAAAAGCTTAGTAATTGGGGTACTTCGGTGCATTTGTTACAAAAAGTATCGTATACAACACGGACACTGAACGACTGTCATTATTGTCACGGACAAATTTGGCTGCACGAAGCTACGCCTTGGGCTTTGCCCTCGTCTTCGCCTTGTCTTCACCGGATGCAGCCAAATTTATCCTGGACAAAAATGACAGTCGTTTGGTCCTTATAGCATAATAAACTATTATCCAATAAACATAGGCATCACCGATAAAAAAATTAATAACTGTTTGTAGCAATAATTGTTTTTATCTGTCGAAGATTTTATCTTATAATTAATAATTATATTGCTTGGAGAAATTTGATTGAATATTGGCACTATTAGTCCGTGTTCCAGAGCTCTCAAATAAGGAAATTGGTATAAATCGGATGGACCAGATCAAAGTTATACTGCTTATTCTTGTGACTATATAAAGCATGAGAAACCAAGAGGACCATCTCAGAACGGTAGCTTTTAAAAATAGTGGCCATTCAAAATGGCTGCCAGCTGCGATCCTTCAAATCATCATATCATGGAAACAGTCAATCAAATTTTTTTTAATAATTGTAAGCAGTTTTACGTCCACATTTCTGTTTCAGTTGATAAAAGTCAAATTGTCAATATTTCATCAAGGAAAAGTATAAAAAGTTGAAATTATAATTTTCAACATTCTTGTTTTAGTAATTAACAAGAAAACGGTGCAAGATAGGAACATCCACCTTCATATAAAAGCTGTAGAGCATTTCATAATCTATAAGAAAAAAAAACAAAACATACAAATCGGTTGATTTGAAGCCAAGATATATCAAAATTTGTGCAGCCAGAACGCTGTCGCTCAAAAAATTCACGATATGAAAAATTGTAAAATGCTAGTGAAAATTGAACTCGGGCATTTTTAATTTACTTCAATGTGATCAAGATCTTCTCGGTTAATAGACATACATAGCAAAAACCAAAGTCTTGACATGAGAGAAAATTTAAAAATTTCCATAAGCCTCATCTCCTTGGACGTTTTTGTGTTTGCTGTAGGTCTTCAGAAGGATATAAGAAGTCATTTATACATTGTAACACGAAATGAAGATCAGCAAAAAGTTGTTGATATTGAGCTGATAACTTCTGCTATTGGTGAAGAAATAGCATCAATTTCAATTGGATTCCATAGCTGATTTGGTTGCTACACTGTGAGTGCCTTCGCAGAAAAAGGAAGTGTGGAAAAGATGCAGACTTCTAAGCGATACCAAAGATTATTTGGAAACTTTCAGAGTATTAGGACGTGAATGAGTTCTTTCTGATGGGCTAATGACAACTTTCCAGAAATTATTCTGCTGATGCAGTATGCGAGATGAGTTAGCAACCAAGCTGACGTTTGGGTCAGGAGTCTGGAACAGTATCCGAAAACTCTAGATCCCACTACCCATGGTAGGGAAGAAGATCGTTAGGGTAACTGGAAGATAAAGAAGATGACAGGCCTTCCAGATTCTAAATTATCCTCTCATTGATGAAGTGCTTCTTTAAGAAAGAGAACTGTCTGATTGGGGTATATAGTTACCTTCAGAACAAGTTAAGGTGCACTAGTTCTTGTGGCTGCAAGGGGTGTAAAGGTTCGCACAATTATAGCACTGATGAAGAATGTGATGGGATAATCGAAAACTGTGATAGTGATTCTAGTGAGAAGTAATAAATACCTGTTATAAAAATAACGAACTAAAATGAGATCTATTTTGTATTAATCTATACTTTGCATCTTTTCCTATTGATAACTTCATGGTCTACCTTTATTATTCCTGAGTAATTGATGTTAGTTATATACCAACAAAAAATTTACCTATTAGTTACGTACCTCAACTATTCTCATTGTGAAATAGTTATTTAAGTATTAAGGTCAGTAAGTACAGTTTACCGATTGAGAATAATAGTTTGGAGGCCGAGCCTTGCGAAATCGGTACCGTACTTATTGACCGTGATGCTTACAATTTTTTTTGCACGATTGGAAGATCCACTCAAAATATGGATCTGAATTTTCTTTTTCAAATTGAGTTACTACTAATGGTTTTTTATTTGCTGTCAGCTGTCATGTTTGACATTTTATTGTGAATTTTTTACTTACTGCCTTTGCCCATGGGCAGTAAGTCAGCATAACCATGGTAACCACAGTTTACTGGAAAAAATCAACATACCACCTTAAATAGAGGGCCGGTAAACACATGGAAACGCCCAATCGTACAAAAAAGTATTTTCCTACTTAAAATACATCTATTTCGTTCTCAAGTTTGTTATTCAATCTTCTACATGCATCAATAATATATTTTAGATCAAGAAACTTTCATTTAAAATGCTTTAGATCAATTTTCACTAACATTTTACATTTTTTCATACCGTGAATTTTTAAAGCGACAGCATTCCGGCGGTACAAATTTTGATATATTTTGGCTTCAAATGAACCGATTCAATTTTTTTTTCTACTAAAACAAGAATGTTGAAAAATTTTATTTCAACTTTTTTTACTTTTTCTTGGTGGAATATTGATCATTTGACTCATTGATCATTTGACTCAAATCAACAATAACTGCTCACAAAAAAAGAAAATCTGACATGAACATCAGGTGACTTACTTGTACATCATCTGATATATACACAAATTTATTCAATAAAGTTTTCTGTCACTCCAGATTATAATTAATATAATTTTGATAATATTTTGACATGAAAAGTGTCAAACAAAATCAAAAAATTGACAACCGATTATCATTGCCTACCTTATCATTTCAATTTAACTGATTGTTTTACACAGCAAATTCTGAATGTCTGTTACATTTATAAACTGCATTTCCGGCTCAGCCGATTGATACAAAAATAGTAGGTAACTATTTTGATGCTACAACAAGTTCAAACACTAAATTTCAATATGCTATGGCTGATCATTCTAGATTTATGCAGAAAATTTAAAAAAACTTTCAATTAAAGTGCACTTCTGCACAAACAAAATCAAAAAATTGACAACCGATTATCATTGCCTACCTTATCATTTCAATTTAACTGATTGTTTTACACAGCAAATTCTGAATGTCTGTTACATTTATAAACTGCATTTCCGGCTCAGCCGATTGATACAAAAATAGTAGGTAACTATTTTGATGCTACAACAAGTTCAAACACTAAATTTCAATATGCTATGGCTGATCATTCTAGATTTATGCAGAAAATTTAAAAAAACTTTCAATTAAAGTGCACTTCTGGCTTGGCGATTCATACAAAAATAGCAGATAACCATTCTGATACAACATCAAGTTCAAATACTGAATTTCAACATCCTACGATTGATCATTCTCAATTTATTAGAAAAATTCGAAAATAAAGATTCAAGTAAAGTGCACTTCTGATACAGACGATTGGAATCATAATGCGAGGTGCACAACTAGACCCTATACCAGTCTTAAATACAAAATTTCAACATTATACGTTCAATCAGTTTTGAGATTTGCGAGTTGCATTTTTAAAAGCTTCCATTCTAAAATGGCCATCATGGTTTTTTATACTCCATATGGTCACAGGAACATACAATGTGAATGTCACCTGGTCCCTCCAAATTATACCACCAAGTGGTCTGGCACACAGACTATATAATATTCAGAGTGGGTAATATTTGAATCTACCGATCTTTTTGTAATATAATAAGAAAAACTACTATTTTTAAAAATATTAACCAAATGAACAGAAGTAAATTATGTTTGATATTCTAGTGCCAGAGTCGAAAAATATTTACCTACTATTTAAACAATAATTATATAACAAACGTCAACCGCTCTTAAAATAAGTAAACAAAAGTGTTATCACATAAATTAGAAATGAAAATAAAGTACTTAGATTTCGCACAAATTCTAGTTAAGTCTTGTAGATAGATTAATGTTATTTGATATAGTATAAATTATTTTTATACCTTGGAGGCCGAGGCCTGATCGTTAATCAATATATCACGAATTATTTTAACGATCGAAAGTGTCCATATTTTACCTGTGAACGGGTGGGTTCACGCGTAAAGCATAACAAGTGCCTGTTTTACAATGTAATGCTTAATTATCGAATATTTTATTTCGTGACACGGCTGCAAATTTAGAGCCCGCACGCGGGTAAATTTTACATTAACAAGTTCCCCTTCAAGATAGAAAACATAGTTCATTCTGAAATAAATAAAAATCTCCTATAGATAATTTTTTTATTCCGAAATTATCAAAATTGATTTCTATTATTCGGGTCAATTATAATAATTTCATTAATTTTTGATTGCAACAATAAAAAACATTGAAGTGGTACTGTAATCATTTTCTGAATGATTTCTCAACATAGAACAATTGGAGAACGAAAAACGCATATGTTACCATAAAATTAATCATAGAATCATTAACGACAAATATTGAAATTATGATCAATCTGTCAGAACTTACCAGTGGCTTCAAATTTGTGATCACTTAACAAGGAGCGCACACAAGTTTTTAATATTCACAAAACACAATAAAAATTTCTTCCAACAATCACAACTATTATTTCGAACACAATACAATTGAGCGCGATTCTTCAAATTCAAAATTATTAGAAAATCATATTTGAATGATGATCTGAACTTCGCATCAAAATCACAACAAATTGAACTTTACTTCTGTTTAATTTGATATCGTGATTTTTGTTATACACTGATAAAAATAGCGCGACATTTACTTACGAACGTCAACCCGGCAAATGCGAGGCACCAATGGTCTGGCGGGAACATCGACTTCAATTCGGTCAACTCCGTGATTGCTCGCAACATCGAATAGTAAAAAATGTAAAAATCCAGGAAAGAATCTTTTCCTTTCCTATTTCACGTAAATTATACTGCATATCACTATTTGAAACTGTGATACACATCAATTTGTGGTTTCACATTTAAAATATCTACCGGATGCATAATATCAGTTATTTAGAAAATATATAAAATAAATTTCAAAAAAATTTCAAGAAAAATAATAATGAACGATTTATTTACCAACTAGTTTTTATTATTAATTTTTTTTTTTTTGTAAAAGTCGTACTACATTATACATATATAGGTTCCTCTCAATTTATGACGTGATGAACAACTTCATTTAACATTTTTCATCTAATATTAAGCTATAAGAAATTCGAAATTGTAGTTCTTAAAATTCGAAAACGCACTTTCATTAGGCAGAAAATGGATCGTTTCATTGCTAATTTCAAACGTGATATTGCAAACATCACTAAGTAATTATAATGATGCTTGGTTTGAGATCACAACATAATTTGAGTAAGACTTGACATGAAAGTTATTTCTAATATAGAAATACAATATGAATTAAATTTCAATGGAATTAATATTGAAGACTTCGTTTGGTCTGAATGTCATCAAGAACTGATCGTAACTCATCGTCTTCAAATCTGCCTTCCAAAGAAGGAATGAGAGATTTTGCTTCTTCAGGAGTGACAGGACATAAATTTGCTAAGGCTGCTAGTTCAAATTTGTGCAGTTTCTTCTGCATCAATAAACTGGAAACAGAGAAATTAAAATTTTCAAACAAAATAGTGTCGATTATATCTACTTTCTAACAGCTGCAATAGTTTCTTTGTTTTTAAATTTCCTAAATCTGTCGGTGTAAGTATGAGTTTTCAGAAACACATCAGAAAATTCTTGTTCATCTTCAGCTGACTCATTCTGAGCTTTCCGATGTTCAAGTAACATATGAACTTCGGATATTAGCAACGTTTCTGCATTCTCGAACTCTGGAAAAACAGAATCTCAATTCTTGTTCACTGAAAAGATGAGCAGGATTTGTTTGCTTGAATAAACCATCATTTCACTAGATACTTTTATTTAGAAAAATTACAAAGCGTTATCCACGAACAACAGATTTAATCGTTTGGTCTCATAATAAATCCTTCTTCAACCAAGAAGTCGTACAATTTTCTAGTTTTATTTACATCAATTTTCAATAATCTTCTAGCTGTTTGTAATTTGAGATACCCAAATTTTTTATTTTCGATAATTAACAATTCTTTAAGATCTAAGTACGTTTGAGGTACAAATCTAACATTAGTGCATAAATATTGTTCTTTTCTTGATAATTTCTCATATCCTGGGAGACCCACAATATCTAACGGCCTGAATTGTGCTCTTTTATTTGGCTGACTTAGCGCAATTTTTGGAACAGCTCTATCGTCACTTTTCCAAAGGAACAATGGATTCGACATGTACAAAGATAGATCTTTCTTATTCATTTCCATCTGTTGATTTATTTCTTCATAGACTTCAGCAGCTTGCATACTTGTAATACCTTTTTGACGATATTCTTTTAACCTGAAATTAATGGAACATTTGTTAGACTTTTCAAAAATAAATTTTGAAATATACTTACTTTGCAATGCGTTGTCTCAGTTCTGCAGCCCGATGTAAGCCTTCCATGAATAAATCAAATCCGGTTCCCGAAAAATATCGCATGAATGTAATCAACCGTTCAGTTCTTCGTCGAGTCAATGTTTTGTCGTATCTATGCATCCAAGACATATTTTTCCGCAATAAGATTAAGCCATGCTCCCGAATAATAGCTTTTCTTCGATGTCTTTCCTTCAAACGTCGGTTGTAGATCATTATAATTGCGCTTTGTAGATCCGTAATTATATTATAATGTGAATTGGATGGTTCTATGTCTATATTACTTAAAGTAGATAATAATTGTTCAGCATTGGCATCAAATTCAACATCAAAATCAGATCTAGGAGCATTATATCCAGCAACTGATTCATAACCCAAGGTATTAGGAGCATATCGAGGTGGTTCATCTACCTCAAATACTTTGAATTTATAGGGAACACTAATTTTAGGAAACAATGATTGTTGAGTTTCTTTCACATTTGGCAGTAATTCTGATGCTGGTTTAGCAATATAAAATTGATTATAATGTTCCTTTACCTCTTGTGCAATCCTATTCTGAAGTTTATTGGCAATAAGTTCCCAGTTGCCGTAACCATAAGTATACAAAACTTCTAACATAATTAATTCTTCAGCTGCAGTCCAGTCAGATTTGTCAAATAATATAAAATCTTGTTTCACCACACGATAGTTGTGATCACTTTCATGAGAATCAAACTCACTACCCACAGAAAAACATTTACAACATAGATTCACGTTACTACATTCGGTGCACTCAATGTAAGGTACTATAAGAGAATTTTTGCACTTATTGCACTTAATACATGAGCAATATCGAATCGTACCCGAACAAATTTCACATGTTTGGTATATTCCTACATTTATATACGTCCTTAAATCTCCATTAATAATATCTGAATCTACTTTTTCGGTCATAGTCCGTACAGAATAATAAAATGTAAAACTGTGCACATTAATGAATGTCAGGTTAACCTCAACTACATACCCTTCGGAAACTGCAAGTCTGCAGCATCTTCTTCAGTCAAATCTGTACTTGGATTAGTCGCCATAGTTATTATTCCTTAACTATCCAATTAATTCACTTGAAACAAATACGAATCAGTTGGAAATTTTTTTTAAATATCAATATACAATGCAACCGTTATAAACAGTTGACAGCATGACAGCTATTGGAAAATATTAAATTTGGTTCGGAATGTACATTACTCCGCCTTATGCAGCCCACATCCAATGGAAATGAGACACTATTGCTCTCTTCTCTTCTCTGAGTACACACTGAGTAGAATTTCTTGAAATTTATTGTATGGTAGGAGCGAAAAGCAGTACCCTGTTGCATTTCGTTAGATTTTAAAGAGATGGCAATACTAACGAGTTACCAATGCAATGAACTTCAACCAGTGGCACTAAAAAAGTGTCCTATTTTCTAAAAAAAGATGCAGAGCCACCTTGAAGGGCGAACTAAACTACTCAATTTTGGGCTGAAATTCAATCTAAAAATAAAAGTTAATGTGTAACAATGGCTGTAGGTTGTGCAGCTTACACCAACACGACCAACATATTTGCTACAAATTACCAGTCGTTTGAAGGTTACTGCTCACATTGCAAATCAGGTTGGAAATACAACACGTGAGCTTTGTGCGCAAGAGCTCCACAAAAGGGGTAGTATCCTTTATTATATGATAATTCATTTGGGAACGCGTACATCACTCTAAATTACAAACACTGCTTTGTACAAGCAAGACTTATTACAAACACAGTTTCGTACATTTAGAGAAAATTTATTTTCATGTTTTCATTGTGTTGCGAACCCAAATTAAAGAGTCACGGTTAGATTTTTAGCTGAAAGATGGAGACAATACTGAATTTATCTAGATTTACATACTATCGAATATAAAAATATATATTTAACGGCAGAGTTCAAGAAGCGGCAATAATTAAATTTTACTGTAAATAATTTACAATTTTTTTCTTCATTAGATGTATATCATAATATGCTAAAATTTTGTATATAAGACTGGCATAGGGGGTCTATTTGTGCACTTCGCTCTTATGACTGCAATTGTCTGAACTGGAAGTGCACTTTACTCGAAACATTTTTTGAATTTTCCGCATAAATCCAAAACGATCAAACGTAGAATGTCGGAATTCAGTATTTAAGACGATAGTACCGTTAAGATGCTCATATCTTACTTTCATGAGATCGACTGAGCTAAAAGTGCATTTTACTTGACCATCTTTTGGAATTTTTTACATAAATTCGAAACGATCGGCTGTACAGTATTGAAATTTAGTATTTTAGATTGCTGTAGTATCTGAATGATTGCCTACTATTCTCATAACAATCGACTGAACCGGAAGTGCACTTCAGTTGAATCTTTTTATTAATTTTGCGCATTAATTCAGAACTGCTAGCCGTAGAATCTCGGAAATCAGTATTTAGGAATGTTGTAGCATAAGAATGATGATCTGCTGTTTCCAAAGCAACCGTCTGGACCGAACGCGCACTTCACTTGACAGATTTTCTAAATTTTTTGGATAAATTCAAAACGATTAGCCATGAAACGATAGAATTTTGTGTTTGATTATCGTATTATTATATAGAAAAAATATATCCAATGATGTACATGTAAGTCACGTGATGTCCACGTCAGATTTTTTCCTGTTATATTTGATATACTGGAAATTAAGGTGAAACATCACCCGGAAATACTAGCTATCTCTGTCTAGTCTAATCTTGTTTTGGAGTAAGTGAGGCTTATGAAAGGTCAGTGATGACGGCGGGATACACAAGAATTCAAATTTGACATTTCAGAAGAAAAACATTTTATAAATACTGAAATTAATGCTCGCATTCAAAATCATTTTTCAAAGACATAAGTTTTAATGAAATTATTCATAATGAGAATATGAAATTATGATATAAAAATGTCCCAAAATTCACGCAAGAACTAATTTTGATGTAACATGTTTTAAATAAAAAATTATGATTTTTTTATTGAATCATAAAGGATAAGGTAAAGTAAAGGGTTATCTAATTTTGATAGAAAACTGGTTTTAAATTGAAAATTATGAATTTTTTATTGAACCGTAAAGTATACAGTACAAGGATTATGTATGGAATATTATATAGAGCAAATGATTTCCACGACTTTGTTGGCACATACAGACTCCTGATTATCATGTCGCCTTAGCGAGCACCATTAAATGTTTTTGCCTGATGATCAGTTATTACTTCAAAGAAGAATTGCTCGATGCTACTTTCAGTCCAAAATGTGCAACTGTAACACCTATTACATTTTCATAGTTGTGTATTGCTACTTGCTCATGACTCTTACTCCATTCCGTAGCACTAGTAGATAGATTTCGAACATATGGTATGTTTTCTGCTAGGGGTCCGGCAGGCAGTTTTCGCTTACAGACTAGACCAAAATTTGAAGCTGTTAGTCTATGTTTTCTTTAAAGTATTTACCCTTGATGTATTCACTAAGAAATTGATACTTGTAGTTTATTTGAAGGAGAATATCTCGGGCCTTAGAGCAATGCAGATTCGGATCAAGTATTATTATTTGTAGAATGACAGATCCCAATAATAATTGATGGACATAAATAGAATATTTTGTCGCTTTCTTGAGAAATATGATATTGATAACTTGAAATTCTCATCTGAACACTTCCAGCTATAGTAGTATTTAGAAATCTAGAAGAGATAAATTTCACAAAATTAGATTTGAAGATTGATTTTTAATGTATTTATCCAATGAACTTACTGTAACATTGTAAGTCAGATTTGTCAAATATCCTAGAATCTGAACCATTTTTCTTACTAGTGTGACAAGATCGGTAAAACTACACACACAGCCAGAAGCAGATATTCAAAAAGGTTTTTGTCACTAAAATCAGTCATAGGCTATTTATTCTCTAATGAATAAATACATGATATAGTATATTGTGTGGCTAGGGACGAAACAAGACGATTTCAGCTGAGGGTGAGCGTTGCTTGCCCGAGCGAAGCGAGGGCCAGCATCACCCTCGGCTGAAATCGTGTTTTGTCCCGTGCCACACACTGTATTTTTCATAATACCTGCATTGAAACTTTCCACATTACAAATTTGTCATAACAAAGTGAATATTTTTTTATTGATTTTGCAGGTAGCAAGTCGAGAGTAGCTGCTTGTGCTTCATCAATAAGATGTTGTGGTGTACTTAAAATTGTCGTATTAATACTTTTTTTCTTGAAACTAAGCGTCTTTTTAATTTAATTTACAGTTCCGAATACAACAACTGTCAAATTAACTAAGGTTATATGATTTTAATTTAGAGATTGACAATGAACAAATGCGACTCTGCCAGGGATAAAACGATGTAAAAAATTAATTCAGCGGGCAGAAACAAGCTTGTTTCTCCCCTCGGGAAGAAACAAGCCTGTTCCTGCCCGGCTACACTCGCATTTGTCTGCAATTGTCTTGTTTCGACTGACAAAACAGGCGTTGAAACGCGTTGTTTCAATGCAGGTATTATGAAAAAATTAATCTTTGACACTTGTCATGTAGTACAAAATTTGGATTCTAGATAGCGCCATAGAACAAATCAACTAGTAAAAAGACATATTCACACTACTAAAATGAATAGAAAAGAAATTGAAGAATATTTTCCTAAATTATTATTTTGAAATATACAGCCACTGAAACTCTGGAAAATATTGTAAAAAATTGCTCATAATTTTTAGATATAATAAATATATTTCTTTTTGTTCATTTGACGTTTCTTCATAACAAAATCTATGATTTGAACAAAAAAAAATTAATATCTCGAAAACTAGGAATCTCAAGACTCTCAAAAAAATATATTATCTCCAAGAAATAATTGGCCATGGAATGTAATTACTTTTGTCTTAATTAACCTTGCAGGGAATAAAAAAATGTAAATGGACATCAGAGAAGTACCCAAAGTATCGAGAATTTTGAGCCCAAAATCCAGTGACCGATGTCAAAAAAAATTAATTATTCAAATATATATAATTTTTGAATACAAGACTTTGATTTTCCTCCAATTTTCAATACTTTTAGAAGTGCACAGAAAGGGTTATATACGGAATAATAATTAATAAAAATCGATAATTTTTGCACAGCACTCTGAAGAATAATGTTATCTATAAGTCTACCAAATTTTGTCTCAAAAAACTGGATAATCTCTGAGAAATTAATATTTTCAGCACTAATTATTTTTTTTCTCAAAATTGTCAGGTTCAATATTCGTGAAAATTTTTATATGATAGCTGCAAGTATAGCGCCTAGTATATATATTTTTCCCAGATAAGTTGTTATCAAAGTCTCTGAGATATAGGATTTGCATGCTAATTTTATACGTTAGCACTAATTTTATACGGATTTATTGCAGACATAATGAAACTTTGACAAATTATCTAATTTTTAATATACACGCCACTAAAAACTTTGTTAATTTATTATAAGAAAGTATTTATCAAACATATTGCTACAAGATTCATCAATTCAAATTTCGCGCTAAAATAGTACTTCCGAGTGATGTTTCACCTTAAGTGATCTCATTGTCGATGTACCTTGTATCAGAAGTTTCGCAATGTAATTAGAAACAATAAAACAAGCTTCAGTAAATTTCCAAAATAAGATGAAAAAAATAGTGCATTCATATTACTTTTTTTATTCGTAGAGAACGTTAAAAAATTGTCACTGAAATTTGTAAGTCTGATTTTTCAACAGCTGACGTTTTATAATAATATTAGGCGTTTCCGTTTATTAGATCGGAATCGGACTAATCTGATGTAGTCATAAGCGTTCGTTTATCAAGTCAGATGTGTCCGATTCGTTCGTAAAATAACTTCGACCATTTTTACCGACCGATCCGATCAGAAATTTTTAATCCTGCTCGCAGAGGAGGATTACTGCGACAAACTTCATATAACTGCAGATAGCGCTCTGAAAACACAAAATTAATGTTTTTGCCGATAGAAGCAATAATACGCGCGAACCTTAAACCTATGAGTTTGTTCTACAAACAGAATGCTAGGGAGTATCAGAGTGCAACACAGATCAAATATTACAAATACGTCTGAAATCACGATTCGTTTATTGTGTGGCATTTGTAGCATAATGGAACAAATTAGGGAACAAATAATAAACTATATGTATAGCTACAACAGTAGCATAATTCTCTATTAAAACTCTATTCTCTGATTTCCTTTCTCTTTTTAATATATTTATTATTATATCTTAATAATTATTTTACTGTTTATCCATTCCTACTTAAAAATGTAACCCTAAATACAAACGTCAAAAAACGCCTTTTGCAATACATATAAGATATATTATTTGAAATAAATTCGTTGAAATAATTAAAAAGTAATGCAGAAGAAATAATTGTTCTACATCAAACAAATAAATAAGCTAATTTTATTCATTTTTTCATAATATTATTTTATTGCCTTCTCCTTTGACTCTAGTTTATTTAGAACTAGCATGAAAAAATAACGTTTTAACATTGACCGAGCTCACTTTGCTCGAACGGTGGCCTACAGTTGACCGAGCTCGTTACGCTCGCGCGGCAGCGGCTTGAGAATTTCCTAAGATCTCGGCAGCCCTTTGAGCTGCATGACGCTCGGCATCTACTCCTCAGATTCTTGGGTTCTAGCTACTTTCGCAGTTCGAGTTCTGCTAGAGCTACGCGCTATATTAGACTTACGCTTGCGAAGCATATCAGCAGCATAAGTAGAGATATCTACCTAATGAGAAAAAAAAAGCGAAAGGATATTTTTTTCTAGGATGGAAAGCCAGATGGCGTTAAATTCTATTCAAATTGCTCAAACTCTTCATCGGATGGTCATATATGCCAACATCAACTTTTTCACCCTCCAGAAACAATTTTTTTTTAAATGTCATACTTTTTACTACTTTCTTGAAAATAACAATCTCACATTCTCATTTATAATATTATAGTCCAAGATCCCAGACCCGCCAGACCTTACTTATTTTCTGAGAAATAAAATTTGTGGATTAGAATAGTGTTAGTCGGTACTTTGATCATACACATATTTACTAGTTCGTGCCGACGGCCAATTTATAGATACGAGGTGTTATAGGTACATCAAGACAATACTCACTTTTCTTGGAGTCTGATTGCTGATTTTTATATATGTTCTAGAGAATATTGTTGAAAATTGATAATCAACACTGGCAGACACTTCTCATCGGCAGTAATTTCTGCTAAACGCTTTAAAGCTCGCAAAAAAATATCTTCATCTTACTTATAGCCTGAGTCCTAATTTTTATATATAATACTCAGTGAGCTATTTCAAGACTTTTTATAAATAGCCAGACCAAGAAAGAGTTGGATGCCCATAGATACTTCACTTACTATCAAGCCTACAAATAGTGACCTCGCGCTTATACTCACAGCGATATTTTAGATGTGTCTGAGGGATGTTTAGCCCTACGGTTAATCTAGCTGTTGACAAAAAGTATTGAAATTGTACCCTGAGTGTCATATTTAAAAATTAGCACTCAAACTATAAGCAAGACCACGCCATTCTTTGTGAGCTTTGAAGAGTCTTGCAGAAATTACCATCGATGGAAAGTGTCTAGCAGTGTTGATTATCAATTTTCAACAATATACTCTGAAACATACCTCAAAATCAGCACTCAAGACTTTAAGAAAAGTGAGTTATTTCTTAACGTACCGCTAGCTCCTCGTATCTGTAAATTGGCCGTCGCCACAAACTAGCTAGTATGATCAAAGTACATACTAACACTACTCTATTCCACACATTTTGTTTCTCAGAAAATAAGTAAGGTCTGGCGGGCCTGGGATCTTGCTCTATTAGTTAGGATTACAAAACTGAATTCATGGTCACATTATGTATTATATATCAGGAAATCAGCATCGTAATCTATCTATCATCGAAAAATACTAAGCAAAAATTTAGTGCTTTCAGTAAAAGATTCTGAGACGAATTCATGTGACTGTTCAGTCAAGAAACTTATCTAAGTGGGTTTTATTGAGTTTCTTCTTCAAAAATGGTTGATACTGAGAAGTGAATGATATCTAATACATTTCTATAGAATATTGCACAAAATCACACTCGTTTAACTGCTGTTATCCACATTTCTCTTTGTTTCGCTTCATAATCTCCTCCCGGAGACCTACATATAAAAATTAGTGCTGGGCTGCTTGCTTAAGTATTAGTACATCCAACAACACAACAACTTCTAAGTGAATGATTTATACTCATGATTATCAAATAATATGACATACAAAAATGACGTTTGACAGTTTGACGTTTTTGACGGCACACCTCGTAGATGTAAAATTCAACCGATAGAGCGGAACCACTGAGGATACGCAATAGGCGTCCTATATCTAGAAAAACCGATATCAGGTTTACAACTCGGAGAAAATGGTTTTTGAACAACAGATATTCGGATGATTGGATATCCAGATAACCGGATATTCAAATGAAATTGATTAAGTAAATAAGCACGAATTAGGATACATATTTACATGTTTTTCCGAAGATGGATGAGTGCGTATGGCCCGCCGTTTTGCTATTTAATAGCAAAAATTTATTCCACTTAAATTTAAACTAAACATTTTTTTTATCTTGTAAGATAATTTAATTCATTGAATTTTATTGATTGAATTAAAATTATGTACATAATGAAAATTTAGATGTATTATTATTTTGCAAGATAATTTTAATGCGTTGAATTTTTATGATTGAATTAAAATTATGTACATAATGGAAATAAAGAATTATTAGTATCTTGCAGGTTAATTTCAATTCATTAAATTTTTATGATTGAATTAAAATTATGTACATAATAAAAATTCAGAGTTATTATTATCTTGCACGATAATTTTAATGCATTGAATTTTTATGATTGAATCAAAATTATAAACATAATGGTAATTAGGGATTATTATTACCTTGCAGGATAAATTCCGAATTATTAATATCTTGCAAGATAATTTTAATACATTTAGTTTTTATGATTGAATTAAAATTATGTACATAATGACAATTCAGCATAGAGACTATCTAGCAAAATTATATGGAAGCGTTGAATTTTTATGATTGAATTGAAACTATGTACATAATGGAAATTCAAAATTATTATTATCTTGCAAGATAGTTTCAACCCATTGAATTTTTATGATTGAATATAAATTGAATTGTAATTATGTACATAATTTCAATTCAATCATAGAAATTCAATTGATCAAAATTATCTTGCAGGGTAATAATAATTCTGAATTTCTATTATGTATATAATTTCAATGCAATCATAAAAATTCAATGAATAAAAATTATACTGCAAAATAATAAGAATTCCGAATTTATATTATGTACATAATTTTAATTCAATTATAAAAATTCAATGTATAAAAATTATCTTGCAAGAAAATAATTATTCTGAATTTCCATTATGTACATAATTTTAATTCAATCATAAAAATTCGATGAATTAAAATTATCCTGCAAGATAATAAGAATACTGAATTTCTATTATGTACATAATTTTAATTCAATCATTAAAATTCAATGCACTGAAATTATCTTGCAAGATAACAATAGTTTCGAATTTTCATTATGTACATAATTTTAATTCAATCATAAAAATTCAACGGTTCCGTAAAATTTTGCTAGATAGTCTCTATGCTGAATTATCATTATGTACATAATTTCAATTCAATCATAAAAATTCAATGAATTGAAATTATCTTGCAAGATAATAAAAATGTATAGTTCAAATTTAAGTGAATAATTTGTTGTTATTAAATAGCAAAACGGAGTGCCATAAGTGCGCGTGTTAGCTTAAATGTAATATTTTTGTATCTCTATTACAAGGTACATAATAAAAAAATTCTAAATTTTGTATTTCATATTTAAATAGGTTGAGGGTGAAATATGACAGTAAAGCATAGTCTAAGATAAAAGAAATTTAGATTTTCTTGAAGATCTCATCAATAACTGACTTATCACTGACTTTTTTTTATAATTTCAAAAAGAAAACATTAATTCCTTCAAACTTCATTGGAAATTATTTCTCTATGTATTATATCAATCAGTAGAATAAAAATTTATTTGAAAATGATTTTTTTTTTCACATAGCGATAGCCTCTAGTCGTTCTTAAGTACATGGATTGTTCTACCAGGAGGTGATGTGAAGTACTAGGATTAACAATTCACCAAACAATTATTAGGCAAAAAAAATAGAAGGTTCACTGATGTGGCAAGAGTTTCATAGAGTCTAGTCAAGGCAGTGAATCTTCATTTCCTCCGAGTTGAACACATATTTTTTTTGCCGATTGTTCAAATTTGATTAGTTTTATAATTAATTTCAATATTTTTGAAAACTGTCATCGCCGTCAAATTATGTTGCCAAGTTGTTATGCGTCTTTTGGGCGGTTGCTGTGGTCGTACTGTTAAAGTCAATCGGCAAAAAATTATTTTATCTAACACCGATTCATAATAAGCTATATGGCCCTTTGAAATAACATTAACTACCAAACTACCATAACAAATGCGCCATGGCTACTTTGTAATTTCTATGTTTTACTTATAGCATTCAAATGTTATGTCAATAAAAAATAAATCAACATACGAAAACGTTTTTAGCTGTTTTAAAATAGTCTAAGAGCTGGCGACATAAAAAATCTTGTTATCGCTACATGGCTAATTCCTGAAGATAAGGATATAATTCATGAAAAAATACAAATCAAGTATTGGCTTGGTAAAAGACGGCAGGCCAAAATAATGGACTATACAGAATAATGGAGATTTAGGAAATTGACGTCATGTATACCTGGTTATAAGAATACAAAAAATGTATTTGTGCTCTTACACTTTCTTTTTTCAAATCTCCATGCAACATGAACTCTGTATAACGAAAGGAAACAATCGGTTCCTTGAACTTATTGAATTATTTCAGCTTTTAGAAGCACATATTCATTAAAAACTTTGTTTTTCAACTAGCACTATAATGTTTGGTACACACATGCATAAAATGAAAATTCATACAAAAATTGCCGTTTTATTCTTTGCACTCATAAAAAACAAAATTTTTAATGAATATGTGCTTCTAAAAGCTGAAACAATTCTGGAAACAATTGAATGAAAATTGAACCAGTACCGAAAGGTTCCTGATTTCATGGGCCTGTTGAATAATAAAATACAAGTTAATATTATTAGTATTTTCATGTGGAATTTTAGTAATATTAATTTGTATTTTATCATGTAACGGGCTCTAGTCTAGAAAAAACGGTCGTCCTTGACAATTATATTATTCTATTAATGTACTGCCAAGTTAGTCCACTCGAGTAAAACTAAACTTGCACATTTAATGAATATATAGGTTCGTCCACACTTGATACAATAATTTATTATAAATATTACATGTAAATATTCACGATTAATAATAATAATAATAATTCAAATGGTAACAATAGATATGATTCAAACAAATTCTCACATCTAGTAGTATAAGAAATAAAAAATACTGTGTAAATTATTTTAAAAATACTATATAAATATTTTACAGTTAATAATAAATAAAATTTTGGTATGAATATTTAACGACAGAAACAGAATAACAAAATCACAATTTGTTCCCTTGGTCAATCAAATATATAGCATCGACAAGATTAGGTGCATTTGTGACGCAAATTCCCCTTTGATGCATATTTTGCAATTTTTCCTCTAGTTCTTTGGTACTTTTATTACCGTGTTTATAAAGCTTTATGCCCAAATGCAAAAGAGGAATATAAAGTGATAAAAGCTCACTATCACTTACTGCCTCGTATCTGTGTAACGCCAGTTCAACCCATTTATCTGCATGAGAGCCTGGCAAAGAGATACAACAGCTCAACAAACGACACAATGCTAGCAGAACTGGCCTCGAACGATCTGTATATACCTACATAAGCAAGAACTTAAAAAATTCGAAATAAATGGCAATCACTGTTTGATACCTTATTCAATATTCGGAAGTTGTTTTCAAGAAGAGTTATGGCTGAACCATATTCCATTACTCTCATGAATTCTTTGGCTTGATTCAGTTCGATATCTTGAATAAATGCTAACACAGCGGGAGAATTCAGAAGACGAGAATCAGAAGATATCAATTTTAAAAAACTTTCGAATCCAGTACTACGATTACTAATTAATTTGTCCTCAAAATTACCAACTAGAACCTAGAATGATTTTAATAATTTTTATATTTAAAACATTATTCTAACTATAATACCTTTCTGGGAAAAGATATGGAACTCATCAGCTCTGGAAACTTTTGTTTAAGGGCATTATATAAATCGTGAAAGTTTGTATATCGCCTTTCTATTGTTACTGGATTTATGTCTTCTTTTCCTGCCATATGACGAACTTGTAATGTATAAACAACATGTTTATTGTCATTATTTTCTTTCCCAACTATTCGGGCAGATATTATTTCAAATTGAACAGGATTCCCATCAATGCTTTCACCAGGCAGCCTCACTAAAAAGATTGCATATTTCTATAAACAATATCTTCTAATTGAGTTTTGCTTTACCTCTATTCGACATTTAGTAATGAATTCTATGCGAAGAAATTCTGTACTGGACTCTGAAGGTTAACTTTTAAAACGTCATTTTATATTCCATGATGCAATGCCGACGCTGGCAATTATTTTATAAAGAAATTTTCATCAACATCATCATCTATTTTTCCAATGATCTAATGCATATTTATTCCAGCATTTCGATATTTAAATTTTGTCTACAAATTGGTTTTACAACTTATTACTATCACTAACAGATGGCAGAACATACATTAAACTCAATTTATGCATTCACAGCGCGAAATTTGGTGTAATTCCAAATACGAAATTTCATCTGTTGAAATTTGTCCGTTCACATCCTGAAATTTAGTGACTAGCGATAGTTGTAGGCTCAATTTCGAAGTAGTTTGGAAGCTTGAATCAGCCATTTATATTTTGTTTGTGCATTTTGTTTATATTCAAATTGATATTATAAATATGATAACAAACTGAGGAAGAATTATTACATTTATTCTTTTGTTATCCTTCTATAATAGGGGATATATATATTTTAAGAATTATCGTGTGGAAACCACTGAAAATTAGAAATCTTCAAGTACTGCCTCCAATCAAGATAACTTATTTGAAAAAGATAAAAAGTAAGCACAAACAAAAATCGTAAACAAATGAACAAACGGCAAATGAAATATATATTGACAAAATTTATTCAATAGGTAATGAAATTAATATGTACAATACAATTTTTAAAAAACTTGCATTGCGGGCTGCCGGCCTGTTTACTTATTTTTAAATTTAAATTTACAAATGGAATAATTGAATATTATTTATTTTTGATTGAAAAAAAATACAGGTTTTTAAAATAGATAACATACATTTAATTTTTTGATCTTATTCGATAATTTAAAAAAAAAAACTACTTCTGTAAATAATTAAAATGAGTTTTAAAAATAGAACGACTGTAAATGTTGTGGGTATTACTTTATTTTGGGATTTAGGAAAGAGCACAAAGGCTCGAAGATTAATTGTTGATTACTCGATGCTGTTGTGATGTTGGAAGTCTTGTTCGCGATGCTGTTGCGTTGTTGTAAGCCTTGTTCGCCCCCAGGCAATGACTAACTAAGGGAAAAGAGACTAGCTCTTCTCCGGTAAATCTCCCTTTGGTGTAAATTTGAAGATCAGATTTTTATTATTCGAATACAATTTTGTGTGTCAAATGTTTTAAGATATTTTAATTTACAAATTATCATGTCCATGTTCTTGGAACGATGGATGCATTTGTCATCAAAAGAATTATTCAAATATTTGAATTCAATGAATTCGTCCAGAAACTTTTTAAAGGGGACAAAATAGTAAATAACGACTTGTTAGTTTTGTGTGGTATCATAAATGTGATGTTTTTGCTCTTTGTTTGCAAACGGGTGCTTTGATGGCCCATCAACATGAAGTGAAAGGTCAAATAATATTTAAAGATAATGATTGCATGCATATAGATAGTTTTCAATGTACCTGCAAGTCCTAATTTTTTTTAACGAGGTTTTTCTTTTATCCACTTATTCCGATATTCCTCAACAATTATAACTTTTCTTTGACCATTTTTCGAAAATGTATGGAAACTTAAATTAGAGTTCTTACTTCTTCTAGAATGACAACCATTAATGCAACAATTTGTGATATCAACTTTGAAAGCACCAGGATCCTTTTAGTATGAAAATGTAGGAGCAATAGTTATCAAAATTAGATATTAAATAAAATTGAAAACGACTACAAAAATATTAATTTTTCTTAATATAATATACACTGTAGTATGGAAAGAATAGAAAAAAAGCACATGAGAGGTAAGGAATAAAATAAATGAACAAGGAACAATATTAATGAATGACAATATTTTTTCATTTTAAATACAGGGTTTTCAAAAAATGGGTAAAAAAATTTTATGGCATATACATTTCGATGTGCTGATCACAATCAAATTTTTTTTTTGCAAAATTCGTTGAATTATGAGGGTGCCTCAGAAGAGTACATTTTTAGTGCGACTGGTCGACACAAATTTTTTAATGAAGCTGAATATTTTAACCACGTAATTAATGTTGAATAACAAATTGATTATTTTATTCTGTCGTTTTTACTTACTTGTACTAAGTACAAGGAAGTATTGTGAGACCGAAAAAATTCACCTATCGAGATTTTGATGGAAATATCCGTTTTGAGCATCCCTGAATCCATTTTGACTATTTTCGGCTTGATGTCGGTACGTATGTGCGTTAGTGTATTCGTGCGTTCGTTCTTAACTCGCAAATCTCAAAACTGGTTGAACATATAATGTTGAAATTTTGTATTTAAGACTGGTATAGGGTCAAGTTGTGCACCTCGCATTATGGTTCCAATCATCTGTACCGGAGCATGCTTTTTCATACAAATTTAAAATTAATTTACATTATGTTGGTCACATGGTCCATTTTAATTTCAGCATTATTGAACTCCAAATATACGTACTTATCAATCCTCTTGAAAGCATGAAAAACAAAATGAGGCACTGAAATCTACGACTATCTGACGGTCTAAAAGTACAAGGAAATATTGTGAAACAGACAAAATTCACATATCAAGATTTTGATGGATATATCCGTTTTGAGCATCCTGAATGCATTTTGACTATTTTTGGCTTAATGTCGATACGTATGTATGTGTGTATGGGCGTAACTCGCAAATCTCACAATTCGTCAAACGTATAATGCTGAAATTTTGTATGAAAGACTGGTATAGGATCTAGGATCTTGATGTGCACCTTGCATTATGGTTGCAATCATCTGTAATGAAAGTGCACTTTACCTGATACTTTTTTTGAATTCTCCGCAGAAATCTAGAATGATTAGCTGTAGGATACTGGAATTGAGTATTTGAAATTGCTGTAGCTTCCAAATGATCATCTCCTATTTTCGTCCCAATTGACTAAGCCGGAAGTGCACTTCATATTACAGACTTTTCGAATTTTTCTCATGAATTTAAAATAATCAGTCACAGAATATTGAGATTTTGTATTAAGCACTTTTATAGCATCTAGTTGTACACCTTGCATTATGATTGTGATCGGCTAGTCCGGGAATGCAGTTTACTCGAAAAATTTTTAATTTTCCGCAAAAGTCCAAAACGATTGAACGTGGAATATTAGAATACAGTATTCAAGATGATAGTACTGTCTAGATGCTCATATCCTATTTTTATTGAGATCGACTGATTCGAAAGTGCACTATACTTGACGATTTTGGAATTTTGCGCATAAATTCAGAACTATTAGCCGTAGAATCCTGGAAATCAGTATTTAGGAACTTTGTGACATAAGAATGATGACATACTGTTTCCATAGCAACCGACTAGCCGTGGAATGATGAGATGTTGTGTTTGATTATATACTATATATCCAACGATGTACAAGTAAGTCATGTGATATCCACGTCAGATTTTTTAATAATACCTACACTGTCACCGATCATAAAATTGAATAGTTGAACATTGGTGTGGTTTTTTCATTACGTGGTTAAAATACTTATTTATTAGCTTTATTAGGAATTTTGTGTCGGCCAGTGGTACTAGAAATGTTCTCTTTTTAAGCACCCGCATAATTTTGCGAATTTTCAAAAAATTCTTTCTTATTGTGAATCAGCACATTGAAATGTATATGCTATAGAAAAATTTTACCGTTTTTTTAACATCCTGTATATGGTGAAATATGAAAGAATAATATGAATCAAGAAAAAGTCAACGAAAGCTTATAACATGCCAAAAACAGATGAATAGAATAGTACACGCGCTCATGTATGTAAGTACCCAATACGTTACTAAATAGTTCGCAAGATATCGTCGAGTTAATTTTAGTCGCGAATACCACCGAGAAACTTTTAACTAGTGGTGATACTAAAACAGAAACCAATTCGGCAAGGCGTTGTTGTTGAGATGAATTTCTTCGAAAGTTGTGAAAAATTATTGCGTGAAATTTTTTTTGAGTATATTCCATGTTTTTGGTACTTGAGAAATTTGAAAATTTACTACAGCTAAAATATCATATGTATCGTATTAAAACTGTTGATTTAGCTTAATTAAATATTGAGGACAATTTTTTTGTTCCACATTTAATTGGTGGCACCATGTGTGAACCAGTATACAAAACTAAAATGACAACCGTCGTACTTAAAAATGTGGTTTTTGGTTCCAGGTTTTTTGTCAGACCTATCTACTTGTATGAGCTCAAATTTTGTTAATCGTGATAAGTGCATTATACTATAGATTTTATACTAAATATATTTTAAAAATTTTTGAAATAATAATCATTTGGATTTGAGGTTAAATATCTTAGCAGATAAGCATTTTTGCTGAATGATACTGTGAATAAAAACTTAAGGTAATGAACTAAGAAAAATGCTACTTTTTTATTAACATCTTTAGATTTTGATGCAAATGTCCGTTTTGAACATCTCTGACTGCATTTTGACTATTTTCGGCTTGACATCGGAAATCTTAAAACCCGTCAAATGTATAATTTTGAGATTTTGTATTTAAGACTATTCTAAAGTCTAGTTATGCACCTCGCCGGAAGTGGACCTAAATAGAAACTTTTTTTGAATTTCTCACATAAACCCGAACTGGTCACCGTAGGATGTTGAAATTCAGTATTTGAAATTGCTGTAACATTCAAATAGTTACATTTTATTTTTGTAGCAATCGGCTGAGCCCGGAGTATACTTTATATAACAGTCTTTTTGAACAATCAGCCGTAGAATATTGAAATTCCATATTAAGAGCTTCTATAACATCTAGTTGTATACTTCGTATTATGATTGCGATCGGCTGAACCGAAAGTACAGTTTATTAAACAGCTTTTCGAATTATTCGCATAAATCCAGAACGATCAGCTATAGAATCTTGAAATTTAGTATTTAAAATAATTGTAGCATTCAAATGATAATATTTCATAGCAATCTACTGAACTGGATGTGAAATTTATTTGAAAATCTATTCAAATTTATTTATAACTTTGTAAACATATTTTTGGACGTAAGTGGATATCAGCAAAAAATTAGAGAATCATCTTGATAGACAAAGCGCATTTTAGCAGTTCATAAATGTTTGTTATTTCCAGAGATTTCACAAATTACTATCCCACACAGTCTCTGAGCTCAAATCAAGCAGTTTGGGCAAATCTGCGAAACAGTAGCATTCATTTAGTTCCAGTTGTGACTTTTGTATACATAACTTGTGTACGTACAAACTTGAAAAGGACATTTTAGTTTTTATTATTTAGTAACTAAGTGACGGAAGATAATGTGCTGTATCCTAAGAAAATAATTTGATCTCTATCTAAGTTAAATAGGAAAAATCCCTGATAATTGGGTGCAATTACCTCCAAAACTATAGATTTAAAATAATTTGACGTGAACATCATGTGACTTACTTGTACATCATTTGATATGAACACAAATTTATTCAATAAAGTTTTCTGTCACTTCAGATTATAATTATTGTAATTTTAATAATATTTTGACATGTGAAATGTCAAACAAAATCAAAAAATTGACAACAGATTATCATTGGCTACCTTATCATTTCAATTAAACTGATTGTTTTATATTCTGAATGTCTGTTATACTTATAAACTGCACATCCGGGTCAGACGATTGATACAAAAATAGTAGATAACTATTTTGATGCTATAACAAGTTCAAACACTAAATTTCAATAAGCTATCGCTGATCATTTCAGACTTATGCAAGAAATTAAAAAAAAGTTTCAAGTAAAGTGCATTTCTGGCTTGACCGATTCATACAAATTAGCAGATAACCGTTCTGATACAACATCAAGTTCAAATACTGAATTTCAATATCCTACGGTTGATCATTCTGGATTTATATTAAATTCGGAAAAAGTTTCAAGTAAAGTGCACTTCCGGTACAGACGATTGAAACCATAATGCGAGGTGCACAACTGGATCCTATACCAGTCTTAAATACAAAATTTCAACATTATACGCTCAGCCAGTTTTGAGATTTGCGAGTTACGCACGAACGCACGCACGCACGAATATATGTACCGACATCACGCCAGAAATAGTCAAAATGGATTCAGGGATGCTCAAAACGGATATTTTGATCAAAATTTCGATAGGTGAATTTTGTCGGTCTTGATATTGTTCTATTAAGTGATATTAAAAATTTAAGAGACAGCGGTGCAACTGGCCACAAAGTCCATACCATTATAAAAACTAATCGTATAATAATAAATTTGACACTTTTCTTGAAGAGATCTCGAAATAAAAATCGGTTCGCTGTAGGATCTTGAAATTTTGTATTTAGGACTATTGTAGCATCTTAAGCCACACGGTCATTTAAATTTTGGTTACAATAGATTTTGCTTAACGTTAATTTCAATGTCAACTGTCAATTATTCAGTCAAAAGATGTACAAGTATAGTATATTGTGCTACAAGGACTGAACGACTGTCATTTTTGTCCAGGATAAATTTGGCTGCATTCGGTGGAGACGAGGGCAAAGCCTGAGGCAGAGGCGAGGGCAAAGCACTAGGCGAAGACGAGGGGAGAGCCCAAGGCGTACCTCCGTGCAGCCAAATTTATCCATGACATTAATGACAGTCGTTAAGTGTCCGTGTTGCATACGATACTTTTTATAACAAGTGCACCGAAGTACCCTCATTACTAAGCTTTTTAAATTAATTTGGCTGTATCGAAACTATCTTATCGGTTTAACAAACAGATTTTTGCAAATGCAATCACATTACAGTAAACTAATACAATGAAACATAACTTAATTACATGATTTATTTTATTGATTGATATTTTTCACATTTTCTGTGCTATCCCGTTCACAATAAATGCACATACTATAACGAACACATTCTATAATACAAATTTCTTTCAAATATCAATTTGACATATATCAGTGAGATGAAAAAATTAAACGGCATTCATGATCCCTAATCTACAATTAAATTTTCATCCAGCGGACATTAATATCTATTAATTCCCAGTCAACAGAGAATTAATGAAAATTGTTACCATGGTTTGGAATTGAGAACTTTTGAAGCAGAAGTCAGCTCAGTAATTGGGTACTTTCGGTGTACGTGTTACAAAAAATCATTTGGTATACACATCAGATTATTTCTTGATGTTAATTTGTATTTTTTTGAATTAATGCGTTCACCATGAATATAGCTTTGATATATTTCTCTTGGATGATTTTTAGCGTTAATTGCAGGAGCGATATGACTGAAATAAGGAGCGCGTCTTGTTTTAGAAAATAGTTACATTGTTCGTCTGGCGATACAATCTCACAATATTTCTAGTTATAAAGAGATAATCCAAATGTAAATTTCACACTTTTTTGATATTTATATAAATTATTTGAGTAAGTGAATATCTGTATTACAGGTGATATACAATAATGTTCAGCGACCTCAAAAACATAAACAATATAGGTTTAATTAATTTATTATTAGTCTTTCGTTATTTGTTTATTTTTCACGTTTAGGGATAGTTTTCATCCTCTCTAGAGCTGGGAGCAATCATTTTTCTTATTAGGATATAAGTTTTAAGTGAAAATATAAGAACAAGTGGAATATCTTCAGGTTTAAACCTTGGAACCCGGATCCACTGAACGGATTTTTATAAAATTTTTCGGAATGTGTTCTTTGCACTAAATACGAGAATGTTTACCCATAAATTTCTTCCGATTTCAATTTTTCAATTATTAGAATGAATCATTATACATTTTTAGAAGTTTTCATTCATTTTCTACTAAAAGCTAGAATTTCTTTGCATTTAAATTTAGGTTTTACGCGTAGTACTAACTAGTATGAACTTGTCCTTGGGGCCTCAATGAAATTCAAGTAAAAACGTTTTTTGTTTTTTTTTTTGCTGCATTGATTGAAATCTGGAAATGGTAAAATAAATTGAAATCATCAATTATTTCCAAAAAAATAATAAATTTATAATAACCAGTAGCCCCATATAAACAAAACATTGAACAAATAATTATTGCGGCAATATAAGGAGGGCCCCGAAATAAAAATCAAGTTTTAATATATATTTGTTTTTGAGTTATCGATTTGGAATCTGAAAATACTAGTTGAAATTATAAGTCGCACTGCTTTCTTCGAAACAAAAAAATATCTTATTACAAAACCAGTGGTCCTATAATTATGAAACTTTGAGTGAATATCAAGGAAGATTAGAAGTAATTGTAAAATAATATTCAGTTAACAATAAATTTTCCTTCATAAATTATAGAGATAGAATCTTAAAATGCCAATATATTTATCAATCACATTGGCTCCTTCGAAACAAATAATCAGTTTCTTAGGAAACCATCGTCCCAGATCGATGAAAACCTGATTTAATATTGAGGAAGCATACAAGTTATAAAACTAATCTAATAGTCTATTTTTGTTCAAAAGTTATTGGCATGGAGTCATTAACTGCCAATAGTTTGATGAGTTCCATACATTTAAAGCAATCAGTCAATTTGTTTCTCGACCATTAGTTCCAAGTCAATGAGACTTTGTATGAATATCAAGAAAGCATTGAAGTTATTGTCAAATTGAATTATTCCGACAAACTGTTTTTGTTTAAAAGTTATTGACATGGAGTTTTATTTGCCAATAATTTGAAATTGAATATATCAGAATTTCCGAAGTTCATCGTCACAATAATAATTAAACACAAAATATTACCTTCTATGAACTCTATAGACAGTAATTGATTGAAGATAATGCTCAATGTATGGTTTGAGACAAAGATTGATAAAAAAATACAATTCAATGTAGCTAACCATACAAGACACTAACTCAGTCACATTACTTGTCACAATGTTGGTGACCAACATTGTGACAAGTAATGTGACTGAGTTAGTGTCTTGTATGGTTAGCTACATTGAATTGTATTTTTTATCAATCTTTGTCTCAAACCATACATTGAGCATTATCTTCAATCAATTACTGTCTATAGAGTTCATAGAAGGTAATATTTTGTGTTTAATTACCAATAATTTGACCTTTAACGCAATCAGACATTTTTTTTCTCCACTAATTGTATACGATTGTCAAGGAAGGATAGCAGAGCTTATAAAATGAAATCTAGTCCTCAATAATTTTTTTTTCTTGACTGAAATCTGAATATACCAAAATAAATTGAAACTCTTACTTACAAACAAATAATAAACTCATTATTGAATCAATGGCTCTACAGAAACGAGACTTTGCATTGATATTATGGAAGAATGGGTGCGACTATGAAATAATAATGAAGTATCAATACATTTATGTTCATTGATTATCAATTTTGAATCTGAAAATTCCAACTAGAAATATGAGTCGCTCTGCCTCCTTTGAAAAGAAAAAAATTTTTATTACAAAACCAGTGGCCCTATAATTATGAAACTTTGAATAAATATCAAGAAAGAATAGCAGTAAGTGTAAAATTATATTCAGTTGTGAATAAATTTTTGTTAATGAATTATAGACACAGAATCTGTAGTCCAGTCAGCATGTCGGAAAATAGGGGCAAATTAGGCAAAAATGCCAACTTGATGAAACTTTGGTATATTGTTTTTGATCACCTAATAGTGTTATATGTATATTTTCCGACCAAAATTTCGCGAAGCAATTTCCAGGGAGAGGAAAAAACTACGAAATTTTGGCACTTTTTTCAGTTTTTGCCCTGTAACTTCTTCCACTTCATTCCTACGCCTTAGATCATCAAGTTCAATTTCGCAGAACATTAAATTTTCGATAAGTTTGATGCAAAAAGCTTGTTTGTAGATCCAATAAGTTCAAAGATACAGCACTTTAAAAAAGTGATTTTTTTTTTAAAACCTAAAAAAAACATTAAAAATGAGGGATTTCGCTGTATATCTTTTATTTTTCAAATTTTTTCTTGGTACCTAGTTTCATTCTGACGCAGATATCAATCAACAACTCACCCCTCACCCTGCCTACCTATGTCACTATATCTGGAGGCACCAAGACCAGTCAAATAAAGCGCAAGAGCAGTACTTACCTATCTCGAGGATTTTCCAATATGTACATAGTCGTAATCATCTCATGTCATTCATCTCATTATCAATCAGTAGCTAGCTAAATTTTTTAAATATTTGTTCAAATTCATAATAATAATACGGGAATAAGGTCTTATGTATATCGGGAGTCCTGTCTTTGTATAATAACTGAAACGTATGTGTGAAATGTAATATTAATTTGAAAATATACGTATTTTATATATATATATATATATATATATATATATATATATATATATATATATATATATATATACATATATATATATATATATATATATATATATATATATATATATATATATATATATATATATATATATATATATATATATATATATATATCTCGAGGAGCTTCGTCGTTTTTTTTAACCCTCATGACTTGAATTTGAATTATACCTACCAGATAAACAAACAAAGTTTCAATTGCGTAGTTCTTATACTTTAAATTTTATTGACATCTGAAAAAACTCCGATTTCGTCACTGTTTCGCTCACTGATGATTATCAAAATTCTTGGGTTACTTCCTGAAGTCCTAGAATGCTGAAATTTGGTATGTAAGCTAGTATTAGTACACAAACAACAACAAAATTCTAAAACTTGAAACTTCTACTCCCAGCCACTTAAACTAGGGGATGAAAATTTGTATGAGACCTCCACAAATTTTGATGCTAGAGGTCTGAATATTGATATAGGGACTCCTTGTTATGAATCATAGTAAAATAAAAACTTACTGAAAGAAGTGGAATCCCACCAAAAACATTTTCATGTAAAATGTTGCCAAGCCGAAGCCATATGGCTCGCACTGTCAAAGAGATATCAGATCCCATGTAGAGCCAAGCTTCTAACTCTACACGCTCTAATTCCACAAGCCATAACTTCATAATTCTACACCTCAGTCAAAATATGCGACTTGGCCATTTCGATACATTCACATGGGCATAAGGTGAAAAATTTATTCACTATTCATTAGTTTTCTGTTACACAATAGTACTAATAGTTCCCTTCTGAATGAGTGGTGTAGACCGGTAGATGGACAAGGAGGCTTGTAGAATTAGAGCGTGTAGGGTTAGAGACTTGGCTCTCAATCTGATAACTTTTTGACAGTGCGAGCCATATGGTCTCGTCTTGGCAACATTTTACTTAAAAATATTTTTGGTGGGATTCCACTTCTTTTAGTAAGTTTTCATCTTACTATTATTTACAACAAATAGTCCCTATATCAATTTTCAGACCTCTAGCATCAAAATTTGCGGAAGTCTCGTACAAATTTTCTTCCCCTAGTTTATGGGATCTGGGGGTGAAAGTTCGAATTTTCAGATTTTTTTTGTTGTTTGTGTACCAATACTAGCTTACATATCAAATTTCAGCATTCTAGGACTTCAGGAAGTAATCTAAGAATTCTGATGATCATCAGTGAGCGAGTCAGTGGCAAAATCGGGTTTTTTTTTAGATATCAATAAAATTTAAAGTATATATAAGAACTATGCAATTGAAACTTTATGACTGGTACCACGAGCTCTATTTTTGGCGATACTAGGAGCATTGTGTCAAGATGTGTTTGGACGCAATTAAAATTTTCCCAAATACCTTAGAAAATAATGTTCAGATACAAATTACGGAAAACACTTATTTCTACAAAATTTATTTGAATATACATATCTAGTATAGCCTGAAACAGAGCTTGTGGTACCAGCCAATATGTTTAATAAGACATCATATCCCGAGAATTTTGTTTATCTGGTATAATCCAAACCCAAGTTATGAGGGTTCAAAAAAACGACGAAGCTCTGCGAGAAAGGTAGGTAGTGCTGTTACGCTTTGCTTGGCTTGTCTTGGCGATGGCACTACCCATGCCTCCAGATATGGTGGCATAGGTAGGCAGGGAAAGGGGTGGATTGTTGAATGATTTCTAAGTCAGAATGAGACTAGGTATCATAATACCATAATGTTGGAAAATAAAAGATATTCAGTAAAAACCGCAATTTTTTATGTTTTTTTAGATTTTCAGAAATTTTTCACTCTTTTGAAGTGCTGTATCTTGGAACTTAGTGAGTCTACAAACAAGTTTTACGTATCAAATTTATCGGAAATTTGATGCTCTACAAAGTTGAGCTTGATGATCTAAAGCGTAGGAATGGAGGAGAAAAAGTTATAGGGCAAAAACTGAAAAAAGTGCCAACATTTTGTGGTTTTTTCCTCCCCCTGAAAATTGCTCCGCGAAATTTTGGTCGGAAAACATGGAAATAACACTACTGGGCCAACAAAAACAATATACCAAAGTTTCATTAAGTTCGCATTTCGATGTAAAATGTTGCCAAGACGAGACCATATGTCTCGCTCTGTCAAAAAGCTATCAGATCTCAGGAAGAGCCAAAGTGAAAGTTTCAAGTCTAGAATTTTTTTGTTGTATTTGTACTAATACTAGCTCACATACCAAATTTCAGCTTTCTAGGACTTCAGGAAGTACCCTAAACATTTTGATGATCATCAGTGAGTGAGTCAGTGACGAAATCGTTGTTTCTTAGATATCAATAAAATCTAAAGTATAAAAGCTATGTAATCAAAACTTCACAAACTTGATAATTTTACTACTGACATCATATCCCGAGAATTTTGTTCATCTGGTATAATTCAAACTCAAGCTATGAGGGTTCAAAATAGCGACGAAGCTCTTCGAGAAAAGGTGGGTAGTACCCTTGCGCTCCGCTTGGCTCGTCTTGGCGGGGACACTGCCGTGCCCTCAGATTTTGTTCAAGAGTTATTGACATGGGATCAGTAACTGCCAATAGATAATAAGTTGAGCAACTTGCCTCATTAACAATTTTTTTTTATTGTAAATTTGCTAATTTTAGTTCAAAAATTATAGATGAATATTGAAGTTATTATATAAATATCATGTATCAAATATTAAATTGAAATCTTCATTGCAAAATTTTTTTATCTCATATTTTTCCTATTTTTCAATTATTTTTTGTTATAAATTGTTGTAATTAAGATAGGAAAATTTTGAAGGGTGAACTTTTTTATTTAAGCTTTTAGCATTGCAATCGAAAAGGTTTTATGAAAATCCATTCAGTGGAACCGGGTTCCGAGGATTTTACATTTTTAGGTCTAGCATTACTCCACTAAAATTGCTCAAAACAAAATATAGCTATCCATTGTACCCAATGACGTATTAATAAGGTAGACCCAGCGCGTCCTATGGCAGTCCACAGTTTGTTGTGATGTTAGCACTTACGTGGTGAGGGACTCTGAGAAGCGAAGGGAGTAAACATGCTTGTTATGCGGTTTGCCTGCTTTTATTTATGTTTGAGAAGTGCGCGCCTTCATTCTGTACTGTATGTATATATTTGTTAAAATAGAAGTAATAATATATTAATTGATTCTAAATAAAAAAAAAACAAGATTTTTTCCACATCTCACAATCGATATTTTTTCAAATGAAAAACGCAATCTGCGATACAACGATGTTTACCCTCCTCACCTCACTGTTTACTCCAGCATCAAAACAAATGCCGCGTGCTGGGTCTACTGTTAATACGTCATTGATTGTACCTTTATTATACCAGCCATATTAGGGGCGCAATGGCGAGCTCTAAGATTCTGACTTCAAATTCGTACCTTGAAAATATATTATACATTTTCAAGGTACGAGTTTAGGAACTAGGGCGGTGCCCAGGCACAAGGCGCAAAAATGACCAGACCTACAAACAATACCTATTATTTATAGCATAATACGGACGTAGTCGCGTCCTACTATTAGCAGTATAAACTGCTGATAGTAGGATAATATTTTTCAAGGGCGTAGTTGTAGAAGCTCGCACCGGACGCATAAAAGGTTAGTTACAGCACTTAATATATACATAATTTTTTCATTTACTAATTCCTGATAATTGGGTTAGTATTGTGTTTTGAAATTTAGAAATCGTTGCTACTCTCTTAGGGGTAGAAACACATCTATTGTTTCCTAATATCTGAAGTTAATAACAAAAGTTATAGAATTCGCAAAAAAAAATTCAAGCTGTTATTGAATTAGCTGGAATATTAAGTACTTTCTGACACCAAGTAACTACTAAACATTGTAATCTATCTATTCTAAAATATCGATGAATTATAATAGTCTTAACAAATTACAGTTAATATAACTAATACTTATAATCTATTCTACGCAGAGCCGGAACTAGGGTATTGGCCGTCCGTGGCGAATCATAAAATTGCACCCCTATTTTCGTGTAGAGAATTATTATGAATATGAGACAAAAAAGATATAATACAAAAAAAAAGAATCAAAAATCGATGTCATAATACAAAACAAATGCTGTGGCCACACAGTACTTCCGCGACCATAAAGTTCCTGGCCAGAAGTTCCTGGCCAGTTTCATTACTGTTTCAGAAATTTAGAGTGTCGCATCAATTAATTGCATATTTCAAAGTGACAACTGTTATAGCCAAAGTGACTTCTGTCATGGTCAAAGTGACAGCTGTCATTGTCAAAGGGATAACTATCAATGTTAAAGTGACAGATGGCAGTTATATTTTAGTCCTACATAAAGTAAGTATTCTTGAAAATAAATAGTCCTTTTCTAGATTTTCGGAGTCTTCAATTCAGTGGAACATACAGTTTTGACATTTGATCGCCGGAAGTGTAAGCTAAAAATGGTAACATGAATTCCACTAATTAATATTCATTCTTGATATCTACCAATTTTATCTTCTTGAGAGCCTTAAATTGATACCAAACTAGATGTCATTTAAGTAATTTGAATAAGACACAATTGATGATCGTTTAAATATCCTCTTTGACACTTCCACTACAATTACATATCTCCGCAAGAATTTTAATTTGATACCAAGCACGATAGAGCTAAATTACCTAATTTAAAAGAACAATTGACGAAAGTTTGCATGAGATATCCGAATATGAGTGATAATAATTCAAATTTCACATTATGATTATCATTATTTCCTTGCTTCAGAAAAACATAACGAGTTTCACAAAAATTCAAATTCTAATAATGATAAATGAACCGCTGATAATTCCGGAAAATGGTCTGGGTAGATATTGTGGCAAATTATTCGAGGATTAATTCTAGTGATTTAATTTGTTAATGTTAAAAAGTTCCGTCAATAAAGTTTTGGTACCACTGGTTGAAAAAAGCTCATCTACGAACTTGATCCTAGATTTTTAATGAAAAACTTGAAAATGAAATTTCGTTCGAAAATTCGTACGCGTTATCAAGCTATCTCGCTTCCACACAGACGAACTGATAGACAGATCGACTCTTTTGAACTCTGTCTTTTGGGTTCAGTGGGGTCTAAAACCAGAATAAATTAATTTCAAACAATAGATGAAAAATTAAAAGACAAAACTATATTCTTCTTTAACAAATCAAGCGTCGCGGGTGGCTCGGCATTCGTAACACAATGCACTAAATGCAGAAGCTAGACTATTTGCTGATAGAGCACCAGTGTGAATCTCCAATAACCAATAAACCCAAATAAAATTTTATAGTTGACCTCAAAATGAGATGGGTAGCAGGTAATATAAAGGTATAAGCTTTCTCACCCAAAACCCGTTATAAAGCATTTCTTAAATTTGAATTTGAATGATTCGTTAAATGCAGTTCATAGAATTTTGCGCCCCCTAGGAATCTGCGCCCGTGGCAGGGGCCACCTTCGCCACACCATAGTTTCGGCTCTGATTTCACGGACTGATTTTCAAAATTAAAGTTGATCATTTACTTCAAATAATGACTGGAAATATGTCAAAATATTGTTGCAATAATCAACTATATTCTGAAATTTTGAAATATTTAGACAAAAGATAATTCAACATGAATTAAATATTTCATTCTTTTTAAATATTTGTTCCTCGTTCAAGAATTGATGGCATGAAGAAACAGCCACACATAACTATAATTCAATGTGAACTATTCTCCAAGTTCGTTTTGTTTGCCAGCAGGTGCGCTGAAATCGCTCGACGCCGACGTCGATACAGTAATGACGTCATAATGCTGCAGAGAATCGATACGGCGGGACGAGACCCATGCAGCCGACGGCGAAGGCAGTGTTCATGCTCCGGGAACCTCGCAGCGAACAAGAAGTCGTTTATAATTTGACACCGTCGACTTCTACAACTGCTTCCTGCTTTGTAGTCTACCCACAACTCACGGGTATTTTTTCCGGTTTTTCCGGTAATATTTCAAGATGTGATATCTTTTTTCTCGTGTATTATTCCAATGAATTTGATTCTTTCTGCTATTTGAATATGTGATTGACAACATGCGATTTCAATGGTGATTCAAATAGAAGTTCCACTATGAATGTTTATATTTTTTGTTTTTGTTTTGATTTAAATTCCATTTGTTATTAAGCAGTTCACAATGGCTGTATATATTTATTGTGTCACTATTTCTATTAATTAATTATTATTTCAGATGGACATTATCTGCAATTCGCTTTTTAAAGCTTATTTAGTGGTACTATTTTGTTTAATTTATATTTACTTAACATCCTATTCCTTTTTTTTTAATAGAATTTTCAAGCTCCAGTATAGATTCAATTTGTTAGGATTTCTCTGACTAGAAGGTTATAGTGGAACTAGTGGCATAGACATAACAATTACGAGCTTGGACTTCTTCATCTTCAAAATTAATTGAACACTGATGGATCTTTGCCAAGAAGAAATAATTATATTTCGATCTTCATTTTTAATTCCTGAAGACCTGTGGATATTGAATTATATATACGATTCTAGGAGTAAAATATTTTAATAGTTACCATATGTATATTAGTCCGTGAGACAGCGCCTAAATTTTTTGTTGATTACCGCTCATTTGAAACTTTATGAGTGGCTTCATTGTGATGAGTCCGACAACTTTTTCATTCAGCAAAATTCTAGATTTGGGGGCGTTTTCCAGCGAAGGCCAATTAATTGGAAGAATATTGCTGTAATACTGATCTGTACACTAATCGAAAGATTTTTTGATAATAAAATGAAGGAAAAATATTGTCCGACATGAATATTGAGGCTACCGGTGAATCCGACAAGCCGCACTTGTCATAAGTATGTTGGTACTAATGGTAAGTATGTTGGTACTTATGACAAGTCGGACTCACCGGTAGCCTCAATATTCATGTCGGACAATATTTTTCCTTCATTTTATTATCAAAAAATCTTTCGATTAGTGTAAAGACCAGTAACACGGTAATATTCTTTCAATTAATTAGCCCTCGCGGGTGAACGCCCCCAAATCTAGAATTTTGCCAAATGAAAGAGTTGTCGGACTCATCACAATGAAGCCACTCACAAAGTTTCAAGTGAGCGGTAATCAACAAAAAATTTATGCGCTGTCTCACGGACTATATTTGTTGTCTTGACAATGTTGTTCCTTTATTTATCACACATCTTTCACACTTGAAAGAGGCAGCACTTTGCTGTCGAAGCGTTGTGTTTCAAATAATTTATAATACAGAACTTTTTTCTCAATAAAACATATTTGTTAAAAATGAGTTCTGAGAAGTTTTTTTCTTCATTAAAGTGATATAAACTCAAAAAACATTCAGTGAATCTGTAACGTTTTGGCCAAGTATAAAAATCCCATATTTTGATTGTTCTTCTATGCAATAATTGCGTTATTTATATTATTGCGGTGTATAATTTTTGCAACGTACTGGAGCCTATCTTTTATGTTTTGTATTTTGACCTTATAACCCGGAAAATAATGTCAAACTGTGAAAAGATCTTCTCTTGTAGGAAAACAATGAAGATATGAGATTTCTGTAGCTTGACTGAGACCTCTGGCTTTCATAATGGTCAGTTGTTGCCACGCTTAGTTTTCATATTTTAAAATTTTTTTATATATACATTTATTTATTCTTTTATTTTTGACTAAAAACATGTGTGTTTTTTCTCATTTTTATTACATCGACTTATAAAAGAGAACAAAATATTTATGTAACACTACAGATGACAACATACACAAACACTAATTCTATTCACTCCTGAAGATGGTCCAGGTGAGACCGAAACTGTAGAGTAGGATAGAAATAATAAACTTGTGACTGAATTCCCATACATCGTTTTCTTCATTTCACGTAACAGTCAGCATCATCTAATACTTCTATAATTTGAAATTAGGTATAGAAAAAAGTTATGAAAAACTTGAAGTTATTCAAACAACATAGGAAAAAATTATTGATCCACTACTTGTACATACTTTCTGAATATTAGACTGAATTAAATAAGTATTCATATTAAGCAAGAATTGAGAGTAACAATTATAACAGTTTATACAGCGTCTCTCGTAAATATGTTACAAAAAAATGATTTTTTTGGACAAAATTTCGTTTGCTTTCAAAAAATGCTCTTTAAATTTATTGCTTCCAACCAATTATTTATCCCGACTAAGGCTCGGTTTCACCAAACTCAGTTAAATTTATCTAGCGGTTATTTTGAATGAGTGACTATACCTAGTTACAATTGTGTCAGCAATAGTTTTCGTATAAAATAACCATTAGATAAATTTAACTAGCGTTGGTGAGGTCAGCCGGAATTCTACTGCTGTTTTATACATAATGAAAATATAATAATGAATAATTTTTTTTCTGAATTTGAACTGGTTTGAACACTGGTTGAAAGCATTTTAACGGGATTGAACCTAACTTTCGATAAAAAGCTTAAATATAATATTTTACTCAAGAATTCGTACGCGTTCTCTAGTTATCAAGCTTCCAGACAGACCACTAGACCGATTTTTTTGTAATTATGTGTTTTTGGGATCAATACGGTATAAAACGTGAAAGATTCATCAAAATCTCGATCTGTCAAAAAATCACGATTACAATAGTTCCCCTATTATATAGGCCAGCGAAATAGAAACTTTATCAACTGTATTGTAACGAATAGGGCCTCTACAGGATAGACTTCAATTACAACATGCCGCGTAAACGAGTAGCATACTCAACAGAGTCGTATCACGGCAAAGGACGTGGTGACGTCTGACTGATTAGAATTTTTTGTATGTTTCGAGAAGCCATAGTCGGGGAATAAATAAATCAAAGACGAAGTCGGGCGAGAAGAATTTTCGAGTAGTTCAGATACGGAGCGCGCAAGAGTAAAAATGACTGGTAAAGCAGTGGATATGAGTAAGAAACAGTGGCAATAAACTACAAGTAGTGGAAATAAATTGAAGGCAGAGTTATCGTGTGAATAATAAATGAGTGTAGTGTTAATGTCTAGTATTAGAGTTTATTATTGGTAAAATTATATAGTAGTGGATATTTTTGGTTGAATGATAGTGACCTTATTAGGTAAAAATAGATAATCAAAGCCACGAACGAGTCAAGTTTCGTTACAGTATGTTGTGGTCAAACAAAGAACACACGAAAATATCTTGAAATATACAAATGTACGTTGACAGGTATCCAGACAGCTAGCGTCCCTATACTCTTTTATCTTCTAACAGGGACATGTTTTAGCTTTAAAGCAAATTATTGCAATGTGTATCACATCAGATGAACCCATACCTGTAATTGATATAACATTTATAGCTACGTAGAATTATTTAAGAATGTTTTGTGTGTACTTTTTATAGTGCCCGAAGCTTAGGAAACTTACCAAGCTTGTTCGTCAAACTATTTGTGAGCTTAAAGATGATAACTTTAACTGTAAATGAGTAATTGGGATAAGCCAAAATAAAAACGCGGTTTCTTCTAGTAACTTAGATGTGCAACTTGCTTCAGGGTAGTCTTTATTATAAAGCTCAATAATATTATAAAGGTTTGTTCACATTAACAATCTCAACAATTGATAGAAAACTTACTGAGTTATTAGTGCTAGGTTTGTGCTCGAATTTCAAAATTTGTGTTATTGAATTACTTTTCTAATTAACAGTCAATATTGACAATCTGGCATGATACTAAGAATCAATATTAAGCACAAACTAAGCAGCAAAAACTTAGCAACAAGTGTCTATAAGTACTTACTATAATTGATTAAATATTGTAATAAACATTGGAGGTTCACTCTAAGTGTCATGTGAATTGATAGCACAAATTTCTGGAATCAAGCACAAACCAGCACTACCTAGTTGGTTTATTTTTTTTTAACAATTTCAGGTATAGGTCCATTTGACTTCACACACATACCATTACGCAGCATAGGGAACATTTAGTCTATGTTATGCTTCGTCTAAGGTCTGGCACTCTCTCAGCCATATTTCAGCTACTCTTGTGGCGGCAATATTCAAATTTGTTGCCTTACTTCTCGACTTTCAATCCAATTTTTGTCATTGATAGAATAGAAATTAACTAATTTCGAATAGGATCTTCAATTATTCCGAAAATGAGCTCTGAGCACATTAAATAAATCATTGGCACTATTTTTTTTGTTAAGGAATAATGTTGTGATAAGCAAACACGGTTTTATAATAAACGATGTTTGAAAAGGTCACGATGTTTTTGTGACGTCATTATGCACGTTGGCACTCAGCTGCAACATCACTTACAATGAACCTAGCGGAAGATAATCGTGATTCTGAAAAAGAGCCGAGAAATTAGTATTATAATGAACCTGGATCTTATTACACGGAAGATACGAAGGAAAAGATTACAATAAATCCGACGTGATACCGCTAGTGTCTCATTTGACTTCCCACATATATTGCTGTGCATACCATTTCAATATGAGTATATATTTCCAATACATTATTGACAAAAAAGGATATACAAAATTGGCTGTCGTTGTAAGTAATAATCTCCAAATAGTTTTGAGAATTCCGGTCTTGAGTAGAATCTCTCCTGAATTTATCACGTTTTTAAAGTAATGTAAAATTCCAAGAGAACATTTAACTATATAAAACTTTTGAAATAATAACAGAAAATGAGCTTGACATCCATCAAGGTTATTCACTATTTTGTATCCATTTGAAATGTTAGGTTAATTTTTGGTGACATGAAACTATTGTAAATTTACACAATAAAAATGGTATTCTTTGAATTTAAACGAATAAATGTTGCACTGTTAATAATGTCTTTAACGTGACAAGGTCAAATGCTATGTCAACAAAACATTTATAATTATGTTAATACTGGATGTCCACTAAGATATTTCGGTTCCTAATTATTACATGTTAAAATTAATATATCATTAAAACAGAATTTAACTACTCCATGTACACAAATATAGACATTATACAGTCAACTGAAAGAACCATAATAAGAAATTACCTATTCGTTTAAGCTAATTTTTCTAGAAGAAGTCGGCAATCACTAACACATGAATCTCTGGCAAATTATCTGACTGTTACTTTAAGAACCTATCAGAACTAATTCTGTACTTGATTCTATTCCAAATCAAATTAATCCATGGTTCCTATCTCTTATGCACTATGCACTGACTCCTGATCGTCAAAAAGTATGTGTTATGTCGTCATATAGGTGCTTGGACAATTACAGCGTATCATCGGTCACGTGAAAACATTTGAATATTTCACGATTTTGAATGTTGTTTCTCGACATATCGTAACCGAAAATTTCAACTATGAGATGTTCAATTACAGCTTATAAACCTTACGTTGGATTCAAAAATATTATATTGATTTTTTCAGGAAGACTCTATTGCTTGTTTTGAATTGATTAATTTTAACAGGTTTGCATTTCCACATTCACGCCAAAATACAGATTGAATGTTTCTTTTGAACTTTTATTTATGGTTGCCACGCAGCAGTCTTGACAGAGCCAGATTTACTACCCGGAAAACGTAGCGGTAGCTCCAGGATCTATACAAATTAAGGGCTTTCACAGATATACGGATACAAAAATTTCATGACCATGAGAGTAAAACAGGTAATTAAAAAATTACTCAACTCAAGAATATTTCTAACCTTAGTCAAATTTTTGATCCAATCCATCTGTTTTAAGGAAATTCTGAAGATACAATAAAAGACCAGAGGGGATATTTATTGAGAAATTGATAAATGATAGGGTTGATATAAATGAATATATGAACATATGAAAAGTTGAATATTTTTTATATTTTTGAAAAAGTATCTCGCAATAATTCCAGAATCCAAAATTTGAAGAATGACTTTTATACAAACATTGTGATTAGAACTTTTAGTAACAAATCTTCAAACTTCAAGATTATTGCTACCGTAATTTATTATGAGATTTCTTTTGGTTATGTATCGGCTCATCAAGAACTTATAAAGATTAAGAAGTATATATTATGAGAAAATTGGAGTATTTCAATAACAAGAATCTGTTTCATAAATATTGACAACAAAATTACGTCGGCTAGAGTGCAAACCTGCTAGATCCATCTTTTGTCCTTTATGACATATTTTCATCCTTGGAAAAAGAAAGCGATATAGCGCTCCGTATAGACAAAACAGTTGAATGCAAGTATGATCTCTAAGTGACCAAAATTGCATGATGTGTGAAACAGGTAAATCTTTACATGTGATATATCGACAGCGAGATCCGTCTTTTTGTACTGATTTTTGTTACCGCCAGTTCGGCTGTCAAAATTATTTCAATTAATAGTATAGATGAGACCATCAACAAAGTTTTGTTAACATTTTTGTTGAGTTACTAATTTTTAGCTCGTCAATAGATAAGTTTAGGTGTTCAGTTATGTGCCTGTAATATTGTTTGTTTTGAATTTTTTTTTTCATATAAATTTGGGACATAAGTCGTAAAGGATATAAATTATTATTTTTTGTATACTTGATGGAGAACATCAGGTTTAATATGTAGAAATCAGTTGAGAAAAATGTCAGTTATCCTATTAGCAACACTTTTCTAATTATCAACAGAAAATAACAAACAAAAAATGCACTATGACACTCGCCCAAATGACAGCTTTGACCTAATTGAGAAATAATTACAGGTTAAACATATAAGAAAACAGAAACTCTCTCGATTTTGCCGGAAACAAATGTAAAGTCGCTTTTTTAGCTGCATCTAAAATTTCGCGAGAATCTTTAGCTTCTGACGTTTCTGACGAATTAATTTTTAATATTGTTTTTGTAACACGTACACCGAAAGTACCCTATTACTGAACTGCATTCGCAAAAATCTGTTTGTCAAATCGATAAGATAGTTTCGATACATCCAAATTTATTTGAAAAGCTTAATAATATTGCACTTGTTACAAAAAGTATTGTATGCAACACGGACACTGAGCGACTATCATTATTGTCACGGACAAATTTGGCTGCACAGAGCTACGCCTTGGGTTTTGCCGTTGTCTTCACCGAATGCAGCCAAATTTATCCCGGACAAAATTGACAGTCGTTAGGTCCTTGTAGCATAATATACTATTATTTGTTACTATGCTTCTGCTTGGCAGTTGTCAAAACCGTTATTACGTTCTTGCAAGCACACAACACAACCTTGATTAGTATTTCTGTAGAAAATTATCTCTATTCTTGGCGACTTCCACTTAAGTTTTCCATCAAGTATACAAAAAAATAGCATTTTCAACACGTAAGAAAAGCGATATTACTTTGCTCGTGTAAATTCAATTGAACCATTTAAACTCGTAAGTAAACTCTCACTTTTCTCTACTTGTCAAACAATCTACTTTTTCTTATATTGGTGTATGTATTTATGTTGCTCGCTCACTCCACTAATTTTTGTGGGGATATTTACCAGGTCTTACAGAATTTTACGATTTTTTTTACCAAGGTATATGAAAGGGTCCAGTTATTTCTCAGATAAAAATCAGTAGTTTACTCATAATTATTGAGAGAAAATATTCTAAATGAACTTCAGTTTTTGAGCAGAAAGTGATTTGATAATTCCGAAATAGAAAATTTTAACTTTCTCGTAAGATAGAAAATATATGAACAATTTTCAACATTCGAAATGGTTGTCATCAAATGAGTATATCACTATTCCAATAATGGAAATGGAAGCAAATAAACTATATATGGTGTAAACTCTTTATAATGAAATTCAAGGATCCGGACATTTTTTATCATTATAGAGAGTTACCTTTATATGAAGTGAAGGAAGAAAGACAAATTCACAATAATTTTCAATATGTATTTGATAAAATAGTTAATTGAATTATTCTCAATGATTTACGACTAAAAATACGATAGATACCTTGTATAGTTGGTTCCGATACCATCATTTTCAAGCAAACCAAGCGTAATGATGCATGTGTTCAAAGCAATTAACAATAACATAAGCAAGACCACTGTTTACGATCTCAGAAGTTACGGAATCTCAATTGTTTAGTCAGCGTCTTCTCTAACCTAATAAGATAACATAAACAATAATACCGATAATAAGTATTTACTCTGTCTAAATTTGAGCAAATTTCTTCGTTATAGCGAATGGCTGTTACGCTTTTATCAATATGTGAGTTTTAAGATAAACCAACCAAATAGTGCTCACTTCTATGTTATAAGGAGTTTATCGTTATAAAGAATAACGTTATAGAGACTTAACACTGTATATATGCAGGTGCCTCATTCGTCGTGCTCAGCGTCGCTAACTTTTGTATGTGAAGAGATACTATGTTTATTGGATAAGACAATATGTGCCATATCATGGTTTCATATTTTGAGCGGCTGACAAATCTTTCAATTTCAGTATCGTCGAGCTTTAAGGTCGAGACACACAATACCGCACTGTTGATCCGTTACTTGGCCATCACACGGTCAAAAAATTGTATCATGCACACAAATACGATTGTTCAAACATTACCGTATCACGCCCGATCGCACTCGATTCACCGACACTCGGCCGGGCCCAATTCAAAATTTTTACCACTTAACGGTGACGGTGCAGTGTCGGCAGACTATCTTCTGTTCTGTTTGACAATTAAAAGCTTATATGTCAAAATACGATGGTGGAAATATAATTTTTAAATATTATTAAACAGCTGTTGAATAAACTAACGTCCCTAGAAAAATGGTATTAAAAACGGACAAGCCGCGAACAAGTATGGTGTCTAGATGAACGAGCCGTGGCACGGCCAACATTCGGTCGACTAGCGGGTCGGATACGGTGCGGTATTGTGTGTCTCGATCTTTAGTCATAGATATTGATTTATTCCAGTCCATAATTTTTTGAAAATTATGGAGATTGTTGCTCTTTCAAAGGTTTATTGGTAGAAGTTTGAAATAGTAGATTTTTATATTCTGTCATAAGGGTGTTTTTGCAGGCCTTCGCTAGATAACGCTAACGTGAGAATCGAGTTTCTTTGCGTATACACACTGAATAACGTTAGCTTGAATTTCAACGCAGACACAAAAAACTTAACGGAAAACTGGAGATGTTATGTATAATGGACTTGTTTGTCAATATCAGTAGGTATGCTAACATAAAATAATTTCTCACTTTCGTAAACGTTAATGTACGATCAGTGGTGGATTTTAAAATCTCCCTTTTGTGTAATTGAATCAAGAAACTGAAGATCCAAGAGCAATAATTTTGTTTTGGATTAGTAGTTTGATTTGATATGTTATTAGTATTTTACAAGTTTATTATAGTAATTAAGGTATCAAGGGTGTTAAAAGCACAATAATGCCTGAGGTCAACAGTGTACTTTCCGGAGGCCTTCGGCCCGAGGTGTGTACGTTGACCGTAGGCATTACTGTCCGTTCAACTCCCGTGATGCCTTCAATGTTTAATGTCCGACTAATTTACTATTTTAGTCAAAATTCTCAGCAATGTATGCTCTGTCATTATGACATATGTCAGAGAAGCTACTAGGGTACCTGATTTTCTTGTTTGTTATTTTGTAAAATAATGTCCTCAAGTATTATTTTTTACGTAATTACCCTCGAAACTATTATTATGACATTAATAATGAACTAGTCGGACATCATAGAAATAAACATCCACCCATTATTATTTCTGTCTTTTTTAACACGCTTATATTGGCTTGACCTGTTTGTAACGGAATATTTGAACGTGATTTTCACCCAATTCAAAACGTCAGATTGAATTTGAACTTTGCATACTTCTCAAGGATCGATGATAATAAAATAATTTATTAAGTTTGTCTCAATATCCTGATCAGGATTATCAGGTTTAACGATTCGCTTCCGCAGAGGGAGCCTGAGAAACGCCAACGAAAGCAGCTAGGTTAACTATAAGCTGCCGTGCAAGCTGGGCCAAGGTCAAAAGTAGGCCGCTAGTGAGCTCAGTCAACGTTAAGCCGCCGTACAAGCGAAGAGAGCTCGGTTAACGGTAAGCTGTCATACGAGCAAAATGTGCTAATTACACAGTAGGCCATCGTACAAGCGAAGCGAACTTGGTCAACGGTAGGTCGCCGTGCGAGCGAAGCGAGCTTGGCTAACTGTAATATGAATTTTTTTTTTATAACTGTTTACATATCGTCTTTGATAGTTCAACTAGAATTATCCCCGCAAGAGCTTTAATTTGATACAAAACACGATAGAGCCAGATTATTTATTCTAAAAAAACTACTGACGAGCGTTTGCATGTGATGTCCAAAAGATATAATTATTTCAATTTCACATTATGATTCTCATTATTTATTTGCTGCAGAAAGATATAACAAATTTTATAATGTAAGAAAAAACTTTTCAGAACTGATTTTTAATAAATATGTTTCATTTGGATAAAGTTCTGTATATAAATTATTCGAAACACAATGTTCCAACAGCAGTGTGCTGTCTTTTTCAAGTGTATAAATGTATAACAAATAAATAAACAAAAATACAAAAGGTGACTACATAAGTATAAAATATTAACTCCTAGGATCGTAGAGCTTGACCTGGGGTTTAGCTTATAATTCAATGTTAACAGCTCTTCAGGAGATAAAATGAATATCTAAATAGAGAAATATTGTCAACTCCTTGTGGTTCTAGTAGTCCGGGAGTCCACAATCAGAAATATGCGAAATCTGACCACTCATAAAATGTAGTGAGAATAGTTATTTACAAAAAGTATGAAACATTGGCTCCAGCCCGGAAGAAGCACGCAGGGGCGTTTTTTCACAATATTGTTATAAAAATGTGAAAATTGCGGTTTAAATGCGACATATGACCAGCTATGAAACTTTGACAGTATGTAATTTATGGATAAACATCAACAAAAAACCATTTCTCACACCTGCACATCGGGACAAAATGATTCTTACATGCTGATAATTATGTAAAAATTTCGTGCGACTGCAAAATTTGACTACTAGAAGACGAACGCGTGCAGTTTGAGGATTCAAAGAGCACCGTGACGGCAAGGCAATGTGGTCTCTTCTCGTTTCATAAAATCCTATTCACACCGTCCCAAAAGAAGTTTTGCTTTGAAATTTAACGTCCTATATTAACCAGTTATGTTTTCTAAATATGTGTACAAAATTTCATGATGATCAGTTTAGTAGCTTATGCGTGAAAGCATAACAAACTAACAAACAGACACACTCACATTCGCTTTTATAATATGTTAGGATTGTGCAAAAACGTCCCTGCGCTCGACTCTCGGGCTGGAGCCAATGTTTCATACTTTTTGTAAATAACTATTACCACTAAATTTCATAAGTGGTCATTACCTTTCAAAATAAAGCCGCGGGCTCCCAGACTATAGGTCAATCTGGCTCTATTCTTTTTGGTTTGGCGCAAAACTGAACCATCCACAGATCTTCAGGAGGTGGTGTTGAAGTAACTCTTGCAATTAGATACATAGACAAAAATAACTTGAAATTATGAACAAATGACTGATAACCACGATCGATTAAAGTCATAACCAGTATTCGAATTCAAATTATTCAGTGATTTTTTTATTTCTATTGCTTCTCTTATTAGCCTCTCAAATCAATTGTTCTCTTTAGCCAGAAGCTTTGTATTCTTAAAGTCAATGTAATTCTTGTATACCATGCTCAGCCACCGCAGACTTTTTTGGGTGGTTCAATCTTATATGACAAGAATGCTCTGTCAATCTTGTTTCCACAGTCCTCTTGGTTTGTCCAATATATACTTTGCCACATTGGCTAATAAATTAGACATTTTATATTTTATCGTGAATACTATCGTTTATAAAATAAATAAACAAAGAATCAAACTCAAAAAGTCTCGGAATTAACTAAGCTCAGTTTTTTGATAGTTTATTACAGTGGTTGTGTACACAAACGTACTGCGGTCAGTCAAGCAAAACTGAGAACAGGCGTCTTAGGTACGCTATCAAAGCTATCGTTTCTGCCACAGTAATAAAATGAATTCACTAAGGCTGAAAATTAGTATACAAATAGTATATTACTTATAACTAAAAGTTATGACAGTCAGTCAGCTAAATGTGGGGACAGAGTTGGTCAGTCGGCCGCAATGTATTCATCTATTTTTACATTTCGAATCAATCAATATCACTTTTCATGTAGCTATGATATTTCGCCATATTCCGCGGCCAGGGTGTAAAATATTCCGCATCCCACAATAAAATAAACTGTACTGGTTTCATAGCAACACTAAAAGTCATTGATTGATTCGAAATGTCAAAATTCATAAATACATTGCGGCCGACTGACCAGCTCACATTTAGCTGGCTGACTGTCATCACTTTCATTTTTAAGCAATATATTATTTGTATACCAATTTTCAGTCTTAGTGAATTCATTTTATTACTGTGACAGGAACGATAGCTTTGATAGCGTACCTGAGATGCCTGTTCTCAGTTTCGCTTGACTGACCGCAGTATGTTTGTGTACACAACCACTATAATAGACTATCAAAAAACTAGGCTTAGTAAATTCAGATACTTTTTTTGACTCTGGCTCTTGGACTAAAACGCAAAAAACCAAAAAGTTTCGTCAATTAAGTTCTGGTACCAATGGTTGAAAAAGCTCATCTACAAACTTGAACCTAGTTATTCAATGAGAAAGTTGAATATAAAATTTCAGTCCAAAATTTGTACGCGTTCTCAAGTTATCATACTTCGAGACAGACAGACCAACAGACCGACTTTTTTTAAGATTATCTTCTTCGGACCCAGTAGGGTCTAAACGTGAAGATTCAACAAAATCTCGAACTGTCAAAAAATCACGATTATAATACCCTGTTATATATAGATCCGGGAAGTAAATAGCGTGGAGTGCATATTTTTATACTAATTCGTAATCGTACCAATGGAATATTTATAACAACTGATATCGAGCATCCATGCTTTTTACTTACTTGTACAAAGTAACAAGTAAGTATTGTGAAACCGACAAAATTCACCTATCAAGATTTTGATGGAAATATCCGTTTCAGGCATCCCTGAATCCTTTTTGACTATTTTTGGCTTGATGTCGGTTCGTATGTTCGTGCTTGCATGCGTTCGTACGTGCGTGCGTTCGTGCGTAACTCGCATATCTCAAAACTGGTTGAACGTATGATGTTGAAATTTTGTATTTAAGACTGATTTCAATAGATACCGATTGATGCGAAAATTTCAAAAAAACTGTTCTGTGAACTGCACTTTCGGCTTAGCCGCTCCCAATCATAATGCGAAGTGTACAACTAGATGTTACAGAAGTGTTTTATATGAAATTTTGATATTGTACGACTGATTGTTTTGAATGTATGCCGAGAATTCTTTTTTTGTACAAGTAAGTGAAAATTTGAATATTATCAATAACCATATAAGAAGTTCTTCTTTAGAATATATATTTAGCGATTATACTACATTCGAGAGTATAAAGAGAATTGTTGAAGATTGATATATTGAAGTCCTCGGAGTTTTTTGAACTAAGGCTCCCTTGAATAATGTCAAACTTATAATTTTATGTAGAATTTCAATTATAAAATGTACTTCGGTTTGGTTTATCCTAAGCCCGGCTCAATTACTTTAGTAACATTTGTTTCAGCAATCGTTACCTAGGTAATTGAGCTAAGCTTAGGATAAACCAAAGACTGTGCAACCAGGCCATATCGTGAAATACATAAATGCTCAAAAGTGATATATCTGATCATGTAGCTAATTAGTTACGTGATCAAGAATAATGTCTCAGTTGCTCTTCGGCTTGGGTATGAAAATGTGGGCTTAGGAATAAAATTATAATTGTTATTTCAATTCAAACTTATAATAATATTTGAATTATTTTTCTCTTATTACTTTCCTGATCTATATAATAGAAATTCCTAATCAATCATACATCACCAGCACCACGTCTTTGGCGTGATAAAAGACTCTGTTGCATATGCTAACAATTTACGCGTCGTGTCATTATATTGTAACGTCATTTATTTTAATTTAGGGAGCAAAAATTTTCAAAACACTACAATTTATTTTCATGATTTATTAAAATAATAAATTAAACATCTAACACTATTTTGAATAACTAATTCTAGTTTAAACTAACGATTATTATACACTACACTATAACTTAACTTTAATTATCTATGTCAATGTTGATTTATTTTAAATAGCACAATTTATTTCTATCACTAGCAATCCATGGTATAAGCTCTCTGCTAAAAAATCAATAATCTCCTCACTCAATCAGTCTCATATATATACCTCGGATCTCTCCCCACTACGTTCATCCAGCAACGTCTAGGCGTTTCTAGAAGAACGCTAGAAGGTGCCAGTAATTTTCCAGAAAACAAATATATTCGCTTCTATTTCTTATTGTAAAATAATTCCACAATCATTCTAAGCACCAGTAAAGCCGAAATGACTAATTTATAGACCTCAATTCGCTACACTGCCCCCTCCTTAGGACTGTTTCGTCCCGAAACGGTTGTTCACGAATTCCTGAAGAGTCATGTCGGAATCTGCATTGGTCACCCTTGGTACATTGGGATGTTTTGTAGAAGTAGCAGTCGATGGTCCGTCCATTATTCGTCTGCTGTCTAGGGCTGTAGTCACAGACGAGGATTTCTATTCCGGTAGACCGGAAGAAGATTTCCAACATATTCCTTACTACCCTCCAATCCAAGTTATCTAGTCCACAACCCAACTTCGGTACTGCCAGCTTCATTATGTCGTTGTCCAAAAGATGCTTCCAGAGATCGAGCAGAGCATTCCACATAGTGCGGTATGTCGGTTTCTGGTAGGAGCATGACTCAGTCACCATATAGTACAGATATCGTTTGTGCTCCGTGCGGGTGTCCTTTAGGTGTAGTGTTTTCCCGACTGATGGATTTTGGTTGGCCAGTTCTTCTAATCTTCCATAATTCTTCTTGAAAACGGACGCTATACCTCGGGACATCTTCAAGTCACTCGCCACACAATGAGCCAGGGAATGGTTCAAAGGCACTGTGAACAGGTCTTGTTGTCCTTCTTTCGTCACGCCGTATCGCACATTACGACCGTTGGAATAGTTGACCATGAACTCTTCGAAGGTTGGTTCTTGCTCAACAACTCGTCGAACCCTGGCTCCTTCATGGTTATCGCCAGCAAATAAGGCTAGCCGATTAAAGTGGACGATTCTCGGCTTTCCGTTTGGAGTTTTCCGTATCTGGTAGATGATGTCGTTAATTCTCTTCATCACTTCATATGGACCTTCCCAGTTCCGCTGAAGTTTTGGTGACAACCCTTGGCGCTTCTGGAGGTTATAAGGCCACACCAAATCCCCGGGTTGATAACTACCTTTCTCGGCCTTGATGTCATAATTTTCCTTCATTCGATCGCTGGCATTTTGGATGTTTGAACGAACTCGGCCATGAATGTCGTCCAGTCTTCTTCGGAGGTTGGTAACGTAGTCTTCTCCTGCTAGATCTTCACCTGGTTTACTACCAAATATCAGGTCGCATGACAAGCGCAACTCTCGTCCAATTAAGATGTTCGCAGGTGACTGCCCAGTAGTTTCATGTACTGCTGAGCGATATGCTAACAGAAACAGATAAAGGTGTTGGTCCCAGTCTCGCTGATGATCGAAGACAACCTTTGCCAGATATCGATTGATTGTTCTGTTCATCCGTTCAACCATGCCGTCGGACTGCGGATGTAATGCAGTGGTCCTGGTTTTGTGGATTCCCAAGATTTTACAAAGGTTTTGGAAGACGGCCGACTCGAAATTTCTTCCCTGATCCGAATGAAGTTCTCGTGGTACTCCAAATCGACAGATACATTCTTTCACTAAGACTTCGGCGACAGTGACAGTTTCCTGGTTGGGTAGAGCGTATACGCCTCCACCCATTTACTGAAGTAGTCCATCACAACGATTATGTATTTATTTCCGTTGTTAGTTTCTGGAAACGGTCCGGCCACATTGATTGCAATTCGCTCGAAAGGACTTCCCACATTATACTGACGCATTGGAGCTCTTCTTTTTCTCTGAGGCCCGTTACTACTGGCGCAGACCACGCATTTTCTACACCACTCTTTAACATCCTCCTTACAATTTATCCAGTAAAATCGCTGGCGTAATTCTCCCAATGTCTTACTGATTCCGAAGTGCCCTCCACCAGCTTCATCATGAATCCCTCCCAGTACTTCCGGTACTCTGTTTCTAGGGATTATCAACTGCGTCCTGCTCTCATTTCCGTCCGTGCTCTCCACGACGCGTTTCAGGAGGCCCTCTTCAACCACGATGGAATTCCACTGCACCCAATACGATTTTACATTCCGAGAGTGTGGTGCAACATCTTCCCAAGCTGGTCTAACATTATCATTTTTCCACTTCGGTACAATTTTCAAATCCGGATCATTCTCCTGGTCTTTGCGTAACTCTTTCGATTGTCATCTCTCATCGACTACTGTTGTTCTCTTGACGGCAACAAGTTTTTCTTCTTCTGCTTCTTTGGTTTTGATTACCGTCTTGATCTTCGGTTTCTTACACAGCCTCTGCGGGTGGCCCAATTCTCCACAGTTCCAGCAGCGAAGTTGTCTTCTCCCTGCAGTAATTTTGGACTCGATACGCCGCAACTTTTCTTCTAAGCGAATTTCCAAATCTTCAATTTCATCATGTTTGTCGATACTCATTTGTCTAACTCTGGACTGTCCATGTGATGCTTGTTTTGCTGCTTCATGCTCTAAAGCATACGATAATATATCAACAAAAGACTTCGGACGATAAATTCGTAGTGCCTGCTGTATTTCGCTATCTCGAACCCCAAAAATGAATGCTTGAGTGGCTAAGCCCTCCAAAACGCTATCGGAGGCGGTAGGGTGTGCGAGGTGAACTAAACGAGCAATGTCAGCTTCAAATTCTTGAAGAGTTTCTTGCGATTTCTGGCATCGGTTTCTCAGTTGTGTCTGATACACCTGTTCGAGGTGCGCGTTGCCGTAGCGCATCTCCAGCCGCTTGATCAGTTGGTTATAGTCACCTTGTTCGTCTTCTTTTAATGTTTGAAGAACATTCATGGCTTCTCTCCGCAACGAAACAGTCAATGCTGTGGCCTTATCTGCAGATGACCATCCATATGCCTTCGCAACAGCTTCGTATTGTTCAAGGTAAATCGGCCATGACGTCTTCCCATCAAATTCCGGTGTCTTGATGTGGATCCTTGCATTATTCTCTTCTTTTATTATCCTTACCTTGCCCGCTTCACATGCAGCAGATTCTGATATCGGTGATGAAGTCATCTTTGAGAAATTTTCTTCCAATTCCAGTATTTTCTTTCCATAATCTTCCCTTAAGTTCTTCAAATTCTCTTCTACTTTTCTAGAACTCTCTTTCATTTCCTGTTCCAACGTTCTAGAATTTTCTAGCAACTCTTCTTTCAATTTTTCTTCCATTCTCTGTTCCAACGTTCTAGAATTCTCTAGCAACTCTTCTTTCAGTGTTCTACAATTTTCAGTTAATTTGTCTTCTAATGTTCTGGTATGTTCGGTAAATTTTTCTTCTAATGGCCTAGAATTTTCTGTAAATTTTTCTTCTAATGTTCTAGAATTTTCTGTAATCTCTGTCAATTTTTCTTCTAATGTTCTAGAATTTTCTGTAATCTCTGTCAATTTTTCTTCTAGTTTTCTAGAATTTTCCATCAACTTTTCTTCCGATTTTCTTGAAGTTTCCAGCAGCTCTTCTTTCATTTTCCCGAAATCGAATATGCCACATGGAATAAATTCATTAGGATTCTCACCAGCATTTTCCTGGCTTGTCGGAGACGTTGTTGGAGGACGGTCTTGGTTCCTGTTGTCTCTAATTCTCGCTCTTCTAGTTCATTCTTGAGATCAATCACTTTTAATTCACTCAATTTTACTGTCTTTGACGCCATTTTATTTATTTGAATTTGAAACTTCACACCTGATCACCAATTGTAACGTTATTTATTTTAATTTAGGGAGCAAAAATTTTCAAAACACTACTATTTATTTTTATGATTTATTAAAATAATAAAATCAATATCTAACACTATTTTGAATAACTAATTCCAGTTTGAACTAACGATTATTATACACTACACTATAACTTAAGTTTAATTATTTATGTCAATGTTGATTTATTTTAAATAGCACAATTTATTTCTATCACTAGCAATCCATGGTATAAGCTCTCTGTGCTAAAAATCAATAATCTCCTCACTCAATCAGTCTCATATATATACCTCGGATCTCTCCCCACTACGTTCATCCAGCAACGTCTAGGCGTTTCTAGAAGAACGCTAGAAGGTGCCAGTAATTTTCCAGAAAACAAATATATTCGCTTCTATTTCTTGATGTAAAATAATTCCACAATCATTCTAAGCACCAGTAGAGCCGAAATGACTAATTCAAAGACCTCAATTCGCTGCAATATGGAAGTCTATCCTGTGAGGGTTACAATACATAGTTCCTAGTTCCCCGGTCTGTATAATAGGGGAATTATTGAAATCATGCTTTTTGATACTTCCAGATTTTGATAAATCGTCACCCTATTGAACTCAAAAAACATAATTTAAAAAATAGTTGGTCTGTCGGTCAGACCGAAGCTGAAGCACGATAATTTGAGAACGCGTGCAAATTTTCGAGTGTAATTTTATATCCAATTTTCTTATTAGAAAGATAGGTATAAGTTTGTTGATGAGTTTTTTCCATCCAGTGGTACCAAAATTTTACTGATGGAACATTTTAGTTTTTTGCATTTATTTTATAAACGGTAATATTTATCATAAAATATAAAAAAAACTGAAATTGATCCCTGAATAATTTGGAACATTCTTTCGCAACATTTTCTAAAATTTCTAGCGATTCATTTGTTGTTATTGAAATTTGAATCATAAAAAAATTCGCTATATTATTCAAAACAATGGTAGTCATAATATAATTATATACCTAATCATTACTTATATTTGGACATTACATGCAAACGTTCATCAATGGTCTCTCCAAAATAAGTAATTTGGTTCTATCGTGTATATCAAATTGAAGCTAATGCGGGAGTAATTGTGGCAGAAGTGACGAGAAGGATATTTCAACGATTGTCAGTTTTTTCTTTTACAATGAATTCAAATGATGTCTAGTTTGGTATGAAGAAGTTTTCGGGGAGGTAAGCTTAGTAGAAATATAAAGTGAATAATCAGTTACCATCTTCAAATTACACTCGCGGCGAGTAAATGTCAAAATTGTGTGTTCTGATAAATAAAGCCCTTAAAAATCTGGAAAAGGACTCATTATTTTCAAAAATACTCATTTCATGTAGGGCCTCAAATATAGCCACCATCTGTCACTTTAACAATAACAGCTGTCACTTCGATAATAGCAGCTATCACTTTGACAACGACAGCTGTCACTTGGAAATATGCAATGAATTGATGCGACGCTACTTTTATAAAACAGCGATAAAACCGGCTATGAAATTCCTGGTCGGGGTCGGATTCGACTCTCGCCTGGGATATGAATGTCTATGTTTGTTTGATATCTACTATGTAGTAATGGAGGATGCAAGAAAAATAACAATCAAATACATGTGTACATAATTTTTTTTCCTGAGAGATTTAAGCATCGCGTTGACACGAAATAAACATCTATCATAGTTATTGTTTAATTTCAATCAATTATTAACAGTTATTAGAAATAAAATTGGAACTATGATGAATGAATTGAAGAGCGATGAGTCATATCCAAAGCTTAGATATTGCTCTGATTGATTAGATTTTAAAATAATTAAAATATACCGGCACCGATCGAAAAGTGAACTCAAAATGCAAGACTTTAACTCGCTGTTTTTTTTTGCATCGATCTTGACCTCTGTCTCACATTTATTTTTGGTGGAATGAATCTAAAAAGTTAAGGAAAAAACTTTTATACAGCAAGTCTAGAAGCGGTCGCGGAAATGTCAAGTGCGCTTCAAAATATTCCATTGTGTCACACAAGAAGCCAAAAGTACGGATATATAAAACGTTGAATTCCAAGCAAAAATGTTTCGTTCCAATTTTGTGTTAATTCTAGAGTTATTAATAGTTGAATATCATGAATTTGTTCCATCTATAGTTGACAAATATATTTAAATAGTATTAAAAAGTCATATAGTTCAACAAACTTGTGAAATAGTTAATTATAAATTGTATTTTTAGGTATATAATTAGTTTCCTTATAATTAAATTTTTAGCAATGGAAAATCTATGCTGTTTATAATGTTGAAGGCAACAGTGTACATCAGCAGTCCACGTAATAAGTTACTACCCGAAATAGAAGTAATCGTATTGTAATGTTTATTGCTTGACGAAATCTAGTTTGTGATTAAATAAAAGTCACTATTTAATAATTTAAACTGAAATAAATGTTTTACTCTACTTATGTCACTAATAACACTATATTTATATATTTGTCACTTAATTCTAACTTAAACAAGGTCACAGATATTTATATTTCACTATTTATATACACTGATCACATCACTGTTCGATATTTATTCCACCAGTACTTCCCTTATTATTATTCTACACGTCTTTTTCTTGGCCTTATATAGAGAAATATCGTTTTCTCGAATTTTCTATTTCTCGACTCTTTCCATTTCTAGAAATCACTAGAGGCTTCCATTGGGAGGGGTGATGTGCTGCGACGCGGTGCGGCGTAAGCGAGGACGAAAGGCCCCTTCCCATACTGCGTCATCTTTACGAGCTTCCCCCATTCTCGCATGTCACACTGCCCTCTTCTTAAGAGTGTTTCGTCCCGAACCACACCTTCATGTCTATGCCGGAATCGACACTCGCCGCCCTTGGTGCAACCAGTAGTTAGGAAGAAGTAGCAGTCGACAGTTTTTGCTCCGATCGGGCCTGCTGGGTGGAAACAGCAGACCAATATTTGAATTCCCGTGTTCTGGAATATTACCTCTATCATATTTCGAACGATCTTCCAATCTAATCCATCCAGACGACAGCCCAATTTTGGTATTGCCAGTTTCAGGATTTCGTTCTGCATTAAATGGCCTCGCATGTCTTGCAGCGTTTCCCACATGGAACGGTTGGTTGGTTTGTGATGAAATTTATCTTTCGTTACCATGTGGTAAATATAGCGTTTCTTGGTTGTCGTATTGTCTCTCAAACAGATGGTCTTCCCTACTGTAGGCTTCTGGTGTTCTGACCTGCCAAACTCCTTCTTCAAAACTGCTGCTATTCCTCGGGACATCTTTAAATCTCCTGATACACAATGGGCCAAGGAGTAGTCGGCCGGAACTCTGAATAGATCTTGCTGCACTTCGGTAGTTATTCCGAACTTCAACAAGGGGTACTCTCACTACTGACGAGTATCAACCCCTGTGTATAAGACCCTGATCTGAGGTAACTTATTAGTAGATACAAATGCATATATGCTCTCACGGTTGAATTGGACATTGGCTAAATAAAAAATCTTCCAATCGAGAGTAATTCTCAAACTATTTGTCTAAAAAACCTAACTGCAGCTTCTCGCTTTGTTTCTGATGTACAATTGCGTGATATTAATAATTAATTAACTACCTATAAGTACAAAGAATCATGATGCATATCGGTGGCTTGAAAACATGACGACGAAATATTCAAATTAAATCTAATTAGTTCAAATTTCGCTCTAGACAATGCATTATTTGTGATGAATTATATGGGCACAATATCATCTATAGTTGGTTTTAGTTGCTTAGATTAGAGTTCCTCCATTTTTACTTACTTGTAAAAAGTAAAAGTAAGTATTGTGAAACCGATAAAATTCACATTACGTGTTTTTGATGTTAATATCCGTTTTGAGCATCCATGAATTCATTTTGACTATTGATGACGGTATGTACATATGTACGTGAGTATGTACGTGCGTTCTTAACTCGCAAATCTCAAATCCCGTCTAATGTATGTTAATGAAATTTTGTATTTAAGACTGGTCTAAGGTGCACCTTGCATTATGGCTGCAATCATCCATACCGGAAGTGCACTTCACTTGATACTTTTTTGAATTATTCGCATGAATCCATAATGATTCGCTGTAGTTTATTGAAATTCAGTATTTAATATTGTTGTAGCATCTTGATGATTATCTTCTTTTGACGTGATAACGTCTTATAATTCGATAGAGCTGGCTGCACGCACGAAAAAACATGACTCATGCGGCGTTACCTCGCTCTGAGGCGTTCCATTACGTCATCACAAATGCCAATGATTATTTATCAATAAAAATAAATCAAATAAGTAATTAATAAGATTATGATGTACTACTGTAATATGTTAAGAGACGACAGTTGTGTCAACGATTTTATATGGGACGGACGTGAAACACGATTTCAGGTGCAACGAAGTAATGAAAAGATTTATTTAATTGAGATATATTTGTTTTTGACGTGACAACGTCTTATAATTCGATGGAGCCGGTTGCACGCACGAAAAAACATAATTCATGCGGCGTTACCTCGCTCTGAGGCGTTCCATTTAAGGCTTGAAGAGGCACAATCGGCCTCCGCGTTCGGCAGCGTTCGACATCTGTCTCTCTCTTACTTGAGTGAGCGATACGTCCACGTGGACAGCTGCTATTGGCAAATAAACATAAGCGATCCTCTATCTGGTGGCAGAATTTCAGACTAGTGATGTTAGGATAGATTTGGCGCACTACATATATATTATACATGAGCTTATAATCAAATCAATAAATCATATTCTATATTCGGTTATTCAATTAGTATTCATAAAAAGCATATATGAGATAATATTTCTGAAAGATCCTAGCAAGAATTCATGGATAAATATTGTGTCTATTGATTCAAATTTCAAATACAAAAATTTACTATGGAGGATTAAGTGTAGTAGTAATGACTGATAAAGCCATAGCCTACGCTTCGCTGTCTGATATGTTAAGGTTGCTATTTCTTTTTGTTGTACTTTTTACTTTTAAATTAAAAAAGAAGATAGAATCCAAAGTTTTAGAATTTTTCAAAATCTTTTCTTTCATGCAGGACATTTCAGATATTGCAACTGATAAATATTTTTGACTGGATTGTTTTATATTTATCCAGGTATACTTTACAGATACAAATTATCTTCAAATCATTGAAAGATTTTTTCAAACAACAAACAGTCCAACTAATAAGTACTAATCTAATGTTTATTTATGAAATCTATGAAACTATATTTCACTTGAATCATCCTTAACACAATAGCCTGAAACAGAACAACCGATTTCGCATGTTTTATATGCAATTATTTTCACTTTTAAACTACAATGCTCAATGACAGCTCAATGACGTTTTCTGAGAAATGGAGTTCAATGGTTACAATGGTGCTCACCATGAGCGCTCGCATCGATATTTGTTCAAACTCCGCTCCCTTGCACATAGCCTATACAATAATACATTTACATGTTTTCATCAAGTATGAAGTGCAGTGAAAAGTGAATGTGGTGTCAATTGTTTATAGCAAAGATAATTGCGGCGATAAAGGTAATGATTCTTTCGATATTAAATATATGTTCAGTGATATATTGTCGAATATTCGTGCTTTCATCATTTAAATAAATAGCATCGGTCCGCTAGTGCAGCGATTGTAGGTTACGCTATAATTGACAAAACTATAACAATAAGTTAACAGAACTATTTCACGATGAATAAAAAATCAATGGCTCTACTATTCGATCGAAATAATTATCGAGCGTAGCTATGATTCCAAAAAACATAAATGTTAAATCTTCCACATATCATAACAACGTGTCTGAAATGACAGGTTGGACCAGTCAGCCGTCAAAGGGAACAATTTTCACCTATATCAAACACATTGAGGCGGGCTTTTTGAAAGCTAAAGTTACAAAAATTTTAATGATGTTTCCAAATTTGAAATTTTAAATTTAGGATTTATGAACAATAATTTAATCACAGTTCATTCTTATAATAAACTAGCTGACCCAGCGTACTTCGTAACGCCGCAGAATTGATAAATTCAGATTGTAAGGTACTCAAGCCTACCTTTTATATCACGACCTTATAACCCGGAAATAATAAGGACATGTCAAACTGTGAAAAATTCTTCTTTCTTAGGAAATCAATCGGAATAGGAGATTTTTGTATTTGGCCGAGACTTTGCAGGTCCACTGAATGTCCTTTGGGTTTCATTAATTTGTTTTTGTTAATTAGTTAAAGATTATACATCAAATATATGCTAATTTAAGTGATTAAATAGAAGTAATTATTATATTGGACATAACTTGTCTATTTGAATATGAATCTAACCAAAATGTAACAATGAAATGAATATGCATGTGCTGGGAATAATCCGAGTTTACCAAACTCGCTTCGTTCATATGGCGGTTTACTGTTGAGCGACGTCGCTTCGTTCATATGGCGGTTTACTGTTGAGCGACGTCGCTTTGTTAGCACGGCTGCTTGCCTTTAACTGAGTTTGAAACGCTCGCACGGCGTCTTAACGTTGACCGAGCACGTTTCGCTCGCACGGCATCTTACCGTTAACTAATCTCGTTCCGCTCGCACGACAGCTTGCCGTTAACTGAGCTCTTTTCGCACACTAAGCAGCTTAGCATTGACCAAGCTCGCTTCGCTCACACGGCAGCTTACAGTTATCCGAGCTCGTTTTGCTCGCACAGCGGTCTACTGTTAACCGAGTCAATTTGCTCGTACGGTGGTTTACCGTTAATCGAGCTTGCTTCATTGGCACCGCAGCTTACCGTTGCATGGCGACCTATTTTTGACCTAGCTCGTTTCGCTCGCATGGTGAAAAAAAGCAGCCGATAGGACCTGAAATTTTCAAACTCATTTTCAGGTCCTATCAGCTGCTTTTGTTTGTTCTACTCTGGGGCAAATCTTAGAAGCCGAATAAGATGAATAAATTTTCACGATATCATCAAAAAATCTGTTTTATACAAAATGTATGGGATAATTATATTTCTTCTTCCGATATTCTAATACTTATTCTGCTATTCTGGACGGAGACAATTCCAAAAAATCAAAGATCATGGAAATCAGTCAAGCCGTTCTTGATTCATGAACGGTGTAAATAACCCGACTTTGTTTTATATAATACTGATATCAATCTAATTTTCGATATAAACTTTGATGATGTAATAACAATAGTTATTCATTTGTGTATTGAGTCATTCATAACACACATTCTTTCCACCAAAGCAGAAAAATTCATTGAAAAAAAAGCTCATTTATATATGGATTTTTTGTGCGACGAACCGTCTCGTACGTCCCCAGAATACTCTATCAAAGTTTCACCGTAATTTGATCAATGGTTTCAGAACGTATGAGGTACAAACATACAAACATTGATTTTTATTTATATAGAATATTCAAAATTATCACTTTTCCACAACAAATTACGATTAAATTTGCAAAAATGATTGAGTAACTAATTGAACAACAACTTTTATACAACTTGCTGAAAGAAATAATGTTGATACAAAAAAAAAAAAAAATTGACATAATTGTATTTATGCGTACAAATAAATGTAACTTGATCAATTCAATCGTGATTTCCATTTACCTCCTTCTCTATATCTATACAAAATATCTATCAAACCAATAAAATTAGAATTTTCTTTCAAAAATGCAACCATTTCATCTGTATTTTCTCAAGACGTTGTCACGTTAAACTGTCGTCAGTAAACCGACTTTACAGACAACCGATTTTTTTTAGTACCAATCGGCTGAACCAGAAGTGCACTTCATATAACAGTATTTTCGAATTTTCCACATAAATTCAAAGCAAGCATTCGTAAAATATTGGACTTCGTTCTTAACATTTAAGAGTTGTACATGTCGCATTATGATTGTGATCGGCTGAACCGAAAGTGCATAATACAGAACAATTTTCAAAATTTTCTCATAAATCGAAATATATTGAAATTCGATTTTGCATAGAGTGCATGTTTTAATGTTTTTTAATTGACAACAAATTATTCTGTTTTTGATGAAATTCATTCTTGTGTAAGTATAACTTAAATTAATTTGGAGATATGAATTGGTTGTAAATTAATTTACATAAATAAAAATGTTTTATTGGGTATAAATTCTGTAATTTATTAGAGACACAACGTTTCGACAGCAAAGTGCTGCCTTTTTCAAGTGAAAAAGGCAGCACTTTGCTGTCGAAACGTTATGTTTCTAATAAATTACAGAACTTATACCCAATAAAACATATTTATTTATAAAATGAGTTCTGAAAAGTTTTTTCCTTCATTAATTTACATAAAGTTTATAATTCATAACGAGTAAGTTCCATTATATGACAAATAAGTCACGTATAATCTCCATGTCAGATGTTTATTTATTTTTTTATTTTAGATTGATTTCAGATATGTTGTCGTGAAATCACAACAATCAAAATTTTTTAATTCAAATTCGAATTTCTAACTATTTTACAAAAACTTCTGTCATTATGTGGTATACGGGTTTGTACTGCATATCTCCATTGAATGTAATGATGAAGAATTTAAATATGAAAATTCAGTCAAAAAAAAATTAATCTCTTTTCCTCTACAGTTTTGACCCCACCTGGGTCATCTGCAGAAGTGCTAATATCAACATAATTTTGAATTCTACTAAACACTGTTAACAAGAAATAATAATTGTACGCACAAAAGATTTTAATTTATAAACAAATTGAATACATAAATTTTTGAGGACGAAAATCCTCATGATATATTTACTAATAATAATAATTAGATGAACAAAAGATGAACTGTTTGTTTTGGTCAAGAAAAAATTTTTAAAACTCTTAAATTGCAACATCCGACAATTATGGACACCCAAGACCAAGTGACATGATCAGGAATGCGCGTACCCGCATAACGCCGTTATGCAAAACAGCAACAAGTAAAAAACTGTCTGCTAAAGAATTCAACTAATAAAGCATTATCACATCAAGATGCGATGATTGACAGTAAATAAAAAATCTGCTGGGGTCAAGCACGAATTATATGAAATTATTCTTTTATTCTAAAATAGCCATAAGTTTCATATCCAGTTGCTTTAGTTGATTCAAAACCTGGCATAATCTGGTTAAGTTGTAAGACAACAATTAACAATAAAAAAGCTATTTATTTTAGATTTCTACTAAGCTTATCTCCACGAGAGCTTTAAGCAGATATCAAACAAGGCATAATTTGAGTAACTTGTAGAAAATAACAATCCACAATCGTTTAAATATCATTTTTGACACTTCTACTAAAATTATTTCCGCTGGAATTTAATTTTATATCAAATAGAGCAAGATCCCAAGCCTGCCAGACCTTACTTATTTTCTGAGAAACAAATTGTGTGGAATTGAGTAGTGTCAGTATGTATTTTAATCATACGCATACCTGCTAGTTTGTGCCGATGGCTAATTTACAGATACGAGGTGCTAGACGTACGTTAAGACATTACTCAGATTTTAAAAAGTTTTGAGTGCTGATTTTTATGTATGTTTTAGATAATAGTGTTAAAAATTGATAGCCAACACTGCTAGACCCTTTTCATCGGTGGTTATTTCTGCTAGACTTGCTTGTAGTCTGAGTGCTAATTTTTATATATGATACTCAGGAAACAATTTCAATACTTTTTGTCAATAGCCAGATCAATCATAGGGCTAAAAATCCCCCAGACACAAATAAAATATCGCTGTAAATATAAGCGCGAGGTCACTTTTTGTACGCTTGATAGTAAGCGAAGTATCTATGAGCATTCAACTCTCCCTTGATCTGGCTGTTTACAAAAAGTACTGAAATTGCTCCATGAGTATCATATATAAAAATTAGGAATCAGACTATAAATGACATTACGTTATTTTTTGCGAGCTTTTAAGCGTTTATAAACTTGAATATAAAATTTCAGTCGAATTTGTACGCGTTCTAAAGTTAGCGTGCTTTCAGACAAACAGACCAACTTCTTGAAAATTAAGTTTTTTTGTTGAGTAGGGTTTAAAACGTTAAGATTCATCAAAATTTCAAACCGTCAAAAAATCAGGATTACAATACCTGTCTTATTTTATAGGTCGGCGAATTAAAAACGGGCTCTAATGATCTGATGATACCAAGCACGGTTATATCAAATGCAATTTGAGGTTGACAGCTGGCGATAGGCACATTGCGTACATGCTGACGCACTTATTGCATATATTGTCTGCTCAAGACTACAATACTTCTTGCTTTGAATTATTTTATTTCTTTTTTATTGAATAGAATGGAATAATTATTTTGGAAATCCTTCAACAACATCTGAATATATTTAAGAAAAAATTCAGCAACTTGATAATTATATAATATAATAGTTGTTTGGATAACAAGTGAATTAAACCACTGTTTATTTGCGAGAAGAAAGTTCAAAATCACGAGCGCGTTCAGCGCGAGTGGTTTAATTCTTCGAGCAAATAAAGAGGTTTAATTCACGTGTTTGTATACATAATTTTATTCAATTTTGCGTGAATTTCTGGAACATGAAACTGAGGAACAAAATTCATAAAAATTAAATTGCAGTTGCAAGGACGCTTCTGTGATATCGCGACGAGTGTTTGTTTTTCAAACATTCGGGAGTGTAATTGTCAGTAAACTGTCAGTTTTATGGATTTTGAATTGAAGCGTTATAATTGTGAAAAGTATTGTCTGAAATGATGGAAGAAAGTGATTAAAACAATGTTCTTGTCCACAATACCATTTTGAACGAAGCAGCCGCTGCAGTTGGGAAAATTATTCCTCAGAAATAGAAATCTTATTATGAAAAGGAGTTCCAACAGTGATTTAAATTTTTTTAAATCACTAATTATTCGTTTTAAATCACTAGTGAATAAAGATTTACTTATGACTGTTGCTATGGATTTAATAATGTAACTTTAAAACGTCAAAATTGAATAAAAAATATATTCATATTCGCTTGTTGTAAATATACATATTACCACAGCTGTGACATCACTTTGAATACTGAGAACTATTTTTATCGAAATTATAAATGAAAAATGTCACTTACTAATCTATCATAATATAAGAAAATATTTTGCAAGTTTTTTTTCCAGAAAAACTCATTTTAGTAATACAAGAGACCTTCAGCCGACCTTAACAAAATTCAGATTTAGAGTTTTGCTCACGGAATACAAATTCTTCTTATTCAATGTATGACACAAAGGACTTGTTGGATTTTTTTGCTATACCATTACAATTTCAAATGTTTTTTGTAATTTCCATCTACAGACCAAGTCTAAGAAGAGTTTCAGAGTTAATCCACAATAAAGAGACAATATGAGTGAAAGATCACAAAATGTAAACAGTTATTTGTTCTACCATTGAAATCTCGAGAACTATAGATAAAATATCAAGTTGGCTGAATTAAATGAAACCGACAAAATACGAGAATTATTTCATTCATCTTAACAAGATTCAAATTGGTAACGTCGCGAACAAGATAAAAATCTATGATCTCATTTTTTTTTTAAACTTGTATATCCTTGTACATTATCCTTATGTGTTTAAACAAATTGGGATCCAAGCCCTGACTATCTTGGTTTCTTGGCTATACTGTACTGACGAGTCCTAATAAGGACGAAACACGTGTATACAGTTGCTCTCCGATCTGAGATGATGGTGTCAAAACCGATTCTGAGATTTGAAATTTTGTGGAACAAATAATTGAATCTTTCAGAATTTTTGTATTCTAAAGCCCAGTTGCATGTGAGTTCATTAACTAAAGAGCTCTTCAAAAATGAACAATATCAAATCGAATATATTTGCCAAATTAATTGCTTAGAATTGCTGTCAAAAATTCGATTTGATATTGTTCATTTTCAAAGAACTGTTTAGTTAATGAACGTTCATGCAACTGGGCATAATTGTTCCACAATGTCACAATTAATTTGTGACATCTACTTTATTAAGTTAGAACTTATACAGTCCATGATATTTTTCCAATTAATTTTCGATACAGTTGAAGATCAATAAAATGGTTCTCTCTATCGTAGATCCCATTCAATAGCATAGCAAAGAATTTTGGCTGCCTGAATCAATTAGATTTCAAATCGTCTGGAGCACAAAAAACGAGTATTGTGGCAGAAATTTGTGTAAGACTCTAATGCTGGGGCCACACTTACGTATAATGTCATTAATTAAGGCGTTATTCAATAATGAACACATTGTCAATGACAATATGTCAATTGTCACATAATGCCTTACTTAACGGCATTAGACATTAGTGTGGCCCCTGCATAAGACAGAACGCCATTCTGTAATTGGATAGATACGATTATTGTCATTTTGTTCGCGTGAGAGAAAAATTTCGACTAAGAGCAGTGAATAAACTTGTATGAATATTAATGTTTATGGAGCGAAAGGAATATGCTTGGATATGCAAATTTAACGGAAACTGGTGGCTGGCTGATTGCTGAATGGGGTTCATGCCAAGTATTTTTCGATTCTGTTACATTGCTATTGACAGCGCACTATCAGGGCTGATTGGCAATGATATCAACAGTGTGACATTTATGTCAATAACTACGCTCTACTGAATCGTCTCATTTATCATCTCTATTTGACGACATCTAGTATGGGAAATTTTTATATTCTGTTATTTATTTATTTTGAACACGCTATTGTGAATTTTGCATTATTACATTCGGCGATCTGTCGATGAATGAAAACAGATATAGTGCTATATTTCATTGGAAATATCTAAAGTTTGGATAAAAAGATTTATTTTTCTTGGAATTCAAAATGAAGTAGAATAAATTAGATTCGTCGCGCAGCTTTTCATTTGTTACTTTGCATATAGATAGGGAGTGAAAGCATCAAACTAGTGATCCAGAAAAAGAGAAGAATAAAAATAATACAAAGAAGCTCCATCTCGAATGTACCTGTGACATGAAAAGGACATTAAAGCGAACATAGATAACAAACAAAAATGGTTGCTTATAGAATTATGAATTCTAGGACTCATTCACGAGGTGAATACACTAGATGGTGCTGATATACTAAGGATGCGCGCGTCGCAAGCGAATAGGATAACGACAGGACGTCGGAGTCCCCATGACGTCACACAGCGTCGGAAATCGAAGTGGTACCGCGGTTACCTAACTAGTTGCTTGCGATTCGCATGACCCAAACGATCACCCTTTTATATTCCTGCTGATGATGACTGAACGAAAATCCGAAACAGTCACGGGCATTGGGACGCCGCGTCCTAATTAAAGAAGTTTCACCCAGTGACTTTTATTGTGACTCTTAATCATGGAGATTGTAAGAAGACGTGATAATCACTGATCAGGATTCGAGAGCCGGAAAACAAAAACTGGTATGCAAACAAAATACAATTTTGCTTATTATGAAAATGTAGTATTTACGCTCGCACTTTGCTTACTAAAAGATTTTCCAAAAAAGCTCTTTCATTCATCCATTCAGAAACGAAGACAGCAGAAACGTGAACAACATAAGAGAATCGATAAAGCGTATTTTTACCGTCGGAGACCTATCTCTTTTTAACAAAACTTTTATTTTGAAACCATGAAAAATCACAATCTATTCAAATGAAGTAAAAACCAGAAATAAAGCTACATCAATAGATTAATGTGAATGCTTCAATACTCCAATTTTTTATTCCAGTTGACACTCTTAGCATCAAAGTTTCATGGAATTTGCTTTTTTGATAAATTGAGATATATTCCAAATATGCATTTCATTTTTATGACCCATGTACTTTGTTCATTGATGTGGCTATTTGAATAGAGTGGAATATATTTTTGAAGAGGAACATAAAATGGATGGATGATATGATAAGAAATTATTAATTCTCATTCCTTGCTTGACTTATAGACAATCTAACATTATATTCAGTTATCTCATAATTGCGAATTTTACTAGTATGTAGTTTAAGGGACGTTTAATGGAAGTATTCCTTTGGAAGAATGAGGTTTATAAGTTTGGAATACAATCCAAACGTGAGTTTGGAATTATTTGATTAACAGTAGCCTTTATAAGCGAGTCAAATATAATAATTTACCTAAAGCTTTCTGTGTTTATCTAGTTCAAGACGATATATTTTGTACGTAGAGCTATCAACAAGTTTGATCATAATTATTTGGGGAAAAATCTGTATCTAGATGTACTGCTTTTTTACTCAACAATGATCAATAAATTGATGTTGTGTTGCATTCAATTTACAGTTTTCACTTCAAGAAATTAGTTTGGACTTATGCAAATTTTTCTGTTGGAATTTTGATGTCATATTGTAATATTCGGATAGTAAAATTTGAAGAAAAATTTACTTCTTGTGATGCGTTAACTAAGCATTTTGTATCCCAATTTTACTACCATAGAAACGCGTGGCGCATAAGTTTCGTGAACTGAGTTTAGTTTTTCTGTGGATTCAGGTTAGTGGCGATTTTCGCTGATCCACTTGTAGGGTTACTTGTTAGCTCTAAATGTGAACTTATTCTCTGTACTACCTTATTATGTGCTTAATCATGGCCAAAATAAGTACAATTCGATTGTGAATTAGCATTATGACAGTCGGACTATAATACTTGACCTTATGTAATAATGCTCCACTTTACGCTCCTATTTGTAGCATAAATTACTGTTATTCACCACTAGTCTAGCAGCAAAGCTCAACAATAAATTATCATTTACTAAGGTCAATAATGAAATTGTCTGTTTCCAATTTAAACTTAAGTGTTTAAATCCAAAAAATTATTGAACTTGAAGAAGTGTACTACACTTATTGAGCCTTCTAACTTATATTCCCTGATGATTAATTTTTAAAATGATTTCACATAATTTTAAAATTATAATCACAAGTACAAATGCTGTATCATAAAAATAATTATAAAGGAATAGTATGTCATTCAATAAGCATATATTGTACAATACACAAGGTAGTAAAATAAATATCATACGCGATTCATGTACCTACTATAGCTATTAAAATATTTGATGTTTGGAATATATTATTTTTATTTGATATTCCAGTTGAAAATATCTAACGCTGTATCAAAATAATTAGTTGAATGAATAAAAAAATAGGTCAAATCTTTTTGTGAGAGAACTTTTGATAATACAATACATTATTGCTGAAAATATCAAGAATTAGTTACAATAAAATGTTCAATTGAATCGAAATTATTATAAATTACTTTGGAGGTGGGAATTGGTAGTAATGTAGTTTACTTATAAAAAAATTGTGGCTATAGAAGTATAATGTGGAGACCATTATGTATTTGAAATGATAATATAATACACCTTTATAATCGAACAAATATGAATAATGAGAAAATTAACTAAGGGTATTCAATTGTAGTAAAGCGTTAAGGAACAAAAACCAGACAAATATTAGGAATAATTGTTACATTAATATCACTATAAAAGATCATTAGATAGAGGATACATGCTAGTGTGAATAGAAGCGTGTATGTACTATAGCAAAGAGGATCGTTATTGACCTTACATCTTATGATTGCTTCGAATTTCTCAATTTAATCTTGACGCTAGGTGAATAATAATATATCTCCCAGCTTTGGTGCATAATGAGTCGTATCTTTTTTGTTTATAACTTTTATCTATGTGAAAGTATATCTGGTTTCATCAGGGTAAGAAAATACTAGCCGATTGTATCAAATTCAGGTTAAACTTATTAGATATATTTCTAATCTGTTGAAGAGTTAAACAATTTTTCGTATTTCCAATGTAATAGAGATAAATGAATGTATATAAACGTTAATTCAATTTTCTTTTGAGCCCTGATCACAAGCAATCATTTCAAAATCATTTGTCCACCTATAGATGCCAAAATATACATCCAATTATTTTTTATTCTCTGTCCTGAAAATGCAGTTTCACTGTTTGCTTGGATCGAAAAATTGTTTTCCATGAAATATGAAAATACTGAACTATTTTGACAGCTTCCAATTAATTTACGGGATATTAGAAAAATAAATCAAGATTGCATGATCTTTAACTGCCTGACATTCAACAGAAGTTGTGCTAATGCGAGATTTTGGATAAGTTATTTCTACTAAAATTGAAACATTTTTATAAGCTTTTATTTAAATTGCTTTGTTAGTAAGGGTCAATCTTGCAACTTGATTTTAAAACAGTTATCCTCAACCGATTGAGCAGAAATTTTACAAACCCATTTAGTTTGGATGAAAATGCATGATTAGCTAAGTGACGTCATTCTAAATCCAATATAGCGGACTCCCAAAATTGGCAGACCAGTTATTTTTTATGCATTCTCATGATATGGGTATCAAACAAAAGGGTTTGCCGAGAAGAGTACGAAAAGTAAAATAACGTCACACAAAATTCAATATGGCGAACGCCTCCAGATGGTGGACAAAATTTTGCTGAGAAGAATACGAGAACCTGAAAAAGTTGAAAATAAAATCATTAGTTAAAAACAAGCTTTTATTCAATATTTCAGTTGTACTACAATGGAAATAATAATTTTATGCAAGGGCTGTGCTGAATGCTACATATTCATATAGGTGAAAATAATTAAACAAATCGATCGAGATCCTGTGAAAAAGTACCTACATTTATAGGCACGATGTTATGACTATCACTTAAAAATAAATTCTCATAGTTATACTTATTATTATTATTATTAGTAAAGGGCTTGTGCGTCCAACCGCCTGTATCACTGCGACCTGAAGTTCTTTTGTAGCCCTAGTTATTTAATCCTGTGTGATATTGAGGCTTTTAAAGAACCTTAGTATCCTTTCAGGACTAGAATCTTTCACAATGTTGGCCGACACGAATGCCTTCCCATAGTGAGATTTCCTATGAGAGACTACAGCTGCGTATTCATACAGCACGTGCTCTGAAGTTTCTTCGTCTTCTAGACATAGACGACATATATTATTTTCAGCTTTACCGATTTTGTGTAGATGGTGATTAAGAGGGCAATGACCAGTTAGAAGACCTGTCAAGGTTTTTAGGTCCTCTTTGCTGCGAGAAAGTATCTCCTTCAGATTTGTTGGTGAAGGCGGCAGGAAACGTTTTGCCTTTTTATTGCCTTTGACGTTGTCCCAATATGAGGCTTTTGCAATATCCTTCCATACTCTCAATTCTTTCTTTATGTGGCTCTTTAGAAGACCACAAGAAGGTTCAGATCCGCAAAATGGTTAACCAGCTCCCTTCTTAGCAAGCTCATCCGCGTCTTCATTGCGTTGTACCTCTTCATGCCTTGGCACCCACCAAAGAATTACATGTTTTTTTACTGCCAGTTGCTGCAGGGTATTTTTGCAATTCCAGACCAGCTTTGATTGACAGGTGTGGGCACCTATAGCCTTCAGAGCGGCCTGGCTGTCTGATAATATATTAATTGTTGCTCCTTCTCTAGGTTTATTCTGGCGCAGAGATTTATAGCATATACTTCAGCTTGGAATATTGTGACGCTATTACCTAATGACTCAGAAATTTGAGTTCTTGGACCGGATATTCCTACTCCAGTTTCACCACTTTCTAATTTTGAAGCATCCGTGAACCAGAACAAGGAGCCTCTTTTGAAGTTAGGTCCTCCTATTGCCCATATTTTGCAGTCTGTTATAATGACCCTGTCAACATGAGATCACATGTAGGCATGGCTAATCTATTGGTTGATATCTCCTTTAAGATCTCTAGATGTCCAACAAGATGTCCGGGCTTAAATGATTTTGTTCTGCTGAGCATTAAGGCACTACTAAGCGCCTCTTTCTTCACATGAAGATGTAGAGGTGTTATCCCCAGTAGTGTCTCCATGGCAGCAGTGGGGCATGTTCTTATTGCCCTTGTTATGCAGATGCAGGCCATACGTTGCACTTTCTGCAGCAGAACCTGTGCAGTTTTTGACCACCATACTAGTGAAGCGTAGGTGATCATTGGTCGGACAATTGTTGCATATGCCCATTGTATTAAATTGGGACTGAGATTCCATTTTTTGCCTAGGAGTCGTTGACATGTGCTAAGTGCCACTAAGCTCTTTTTGTATATTTTATTCAGATGTGAGTCCCAAGTAAACTTTTGATCTAGTATAATACCCAGATATTTAACTTCTCTTGGGTTATACTTAATATACTGTTACATCGAACAATTTTAAAATCTTGTAGCGCAAATAAAAAAGGATGGGAGGAGGATTAAATTAAATTAAATTCTTGCTGGCTACAAGCCTTCAAAATTATTTGATGTAACAGTATATTAGGTATACTTATAAATTTAATTCTTTCAGTGATTATCAAAACATCGTGCCTATATAAAAAAATACTTTTATACAGGATCTGGATCGATTTATTCGATTATATTCATCTATATATATAACATTTAGCACAACCTTTGCATAAAATTATTATTTTCATTTCATATTTAATGAAATTATTCTATTTATAATGATATATTCTGATCTATTCATATTGCCTGCCGCTTCTTACAGATAATTTGAACTGAGCTGAAGAAGATATGATTTTGAATAAAAGAATGGCGTTCATTTCGAAAGGCTAGTTTATTCACGACTTTTGAAAGGCAGCTCGATTTAGTACAAAGGATGCATGAAACAAAAAGAGCTTCCTAATTACAAATTCAATACCTAAGAATAAAAGATTTATAAATATATTGTATACCTGGCAACGTGATTTGTATTTTATTATCGACTAGCTCTCTTGCCTCGAGTTTTACCGATAGAAGTGATTGTAATTTGGATAATCCCACAAGTAAGTAATCAACTTCCATTATAACTTTTTGAAGGAAGGGAAGCTATGATATCATTTAGATTTTTTTTTCAAATATTTATTATGACTTCAATTGCCTTCAAAAAATTACATGCATCTTGAATCTCATTTCTCTTCGATCTGGACACAAGTTGCAATTCTTTACTAATATCTTGGATTCTTCATTTAATAGGTTAGGTAACTATCAGAATAAAGCCTTATTAATTTCAATACGATTTGCTGAATAGTTTGGTTTTCATGGACTATTTCCACAAAAATTTATTATAATAAAAATTGTGAGTATGAATTGATATCTGCATTATTTTCATATCTGTTAAGATCAGTTGAACTGTCATTGAGCCATAGAGTAATAAACAACGTTGTAGATTACTGCGCCGAAGATAAGAAGAGACGAGAATTGAGGTCAGTCTTGTCTTCATCTTGAAAAAGTTTTGCAGAATTTGGTCTTGACAGGTTGAGATTTGTAGTAAATCTTGTCTTTGTAATTACTGTATCCAGGAGTGTTCTAGTACCAAAGCTCTAAAATTCCTCAAAAGTTTCCAGTAGTCCATGAATAATTTTTTTCGAAATATTAATTCACTAAAATCAGAAATTATTGGATAGCATTCTAGGAGTTAGAACTAGAAGTGCATATTCCGTGTCTGATATTGACATATATGAACCTGTCTCTAAGTCATCAAATAATTTTATCCGCCAGATAGCTATTATGGAAACTTGTTCCACAATATAAAATCATTCGGCGATTAAAACAGCGGGCCCAAGTGATGCGATAACCTTACATTAGTTGATTATAACAAATATTCGTGCAAAGTCATAACTACAACATTCGAGTCTCGAGTGTAAAGGTCGTAGACTGAGTGTATAATCACATGAGTGCTGTAACAATCCTGTCGCTCATGTGACATACAAAATGAATATTGTTAGTAATTTTGCATATTATTCTGCGAAATGAAATGATCCTCGCAGTAAAACAATTGTGTTTTGTTGGTATGTAGTCGCAACGAGCAACACGAAACCAATTTCTTTTTCCTCTAAAGGCACGCAAAATAATTGTTTTTCCGGTGTTTATCTTGTTGTGTTCTCACAACCAGACACATAACACCAACAATAACTCATTTTTGGAGTCGGACTTTCGAAAATAAATACGAAAAGTTGTGCTAACAGTAAATAATTTCCGCAATAGCAACGGCGGCAACGCGTGCTTGTTGCCTACTGGCAGCTATTGGGAAGAGAGACCTAACAGTATCGTGACGTCATACACTGTCTCCAACGTCATGAAAGCGTTTTGAAACTCAGCCTCCTCAAAAATTGTTTTAGAAACGTAAGAAAAAAATTAATTATAAAGTCGTACATGTAGATTCCAAATATGTAATAAAAAAATATTATATCTCAACCCCATTCATTTGGAAAGAATAAATTAATATACCTACAATTGCCGAAACGGTTGTTACTATAGTTGATGAAATTTCATCTGAATTGTAGGTAAGCTTGGATTGAACAACCGGGTATTAGAAGAATAGGCTATGTAGGCATCGCCATCAAGTTTAAAGTTAGACTTAGCTACAATCTTTTTCATCATATAATCTACCTGAGGGTGGGAATGGTCACCTATATTCTGTAACACAATCATTAATTATTGACAGCACAATCTGGCATTTATAGATTGAACTGTGGTATGTGTGAATCTGTCTGTATTGAGAAGACTGAAGGGAAATTTGCAACGAGGTTCAAAGAACACACGCGCGCTGGGATTTCGAAACATCCAATCAAATTTGCACATCATTTGATTGAGAGCGAGTATGATTTTGATATCACTAGGAACTTTGAATTCCTACACATCTGCAAGAACAGGTAGAGTTCCGATTTTCTTGAAAACTTGAGCCTGTTTTACATTAATCAATTTTTTTGTCTATTTAAGTAGGTACCTGAAATTGTTCAATAAATTGTACAAAGTCTACCAAATATGCAGCCATTCACACTTGTCAATTTTATCTTCAATTTGAGCTGCGGAATACCATTGTTAGATAATTGAAGGAAGTGATATCAACATACACATATATACGAATACGTAGCATTTTCCTTTTCAAACTTCACAGAGAACAAATATATATCATATTATCATCGTCAGTTTCTAGATGAACAATAACACAATTTTATAAATATGATTCAATATTACATTATCCAGAAAAATTCTACACATAATCTGACAGTTCATTTCAGTTGGCACCTCCAAAGTTTCTGAAAAATTGAAGGAAAAATAGAACTAGCTTACTAAGCTCCTGAGTAAGTACTTTAAATTGACAGAAAAATGGACAAATGTAAAACAGGCTTTAAAGATTAAGAAGTCATACTAGCGGGCTATTTGACGTCGTTCTCTTTTGTGAAAGTCCTGCAACTCTATTTGTGAGTTATTGAACTTTCCTGAAGTTGTTCAACTGTTTTGAAACTTACTTGAACGTTTTTTTTGCCTTACTCTCTCTTCTTTGTAGTCTCACCGGTTGTCTGATGATGATCACTCTCTGATAGAAACTGGTAACTTGAGAACAGTGCGCTTTATAATTTTCCGGTTTTTTTCTCAGAGAGTCTTTACTGTCGCCAATTATTAATTTATTTTGATGAATAGTTATTGAAGTTTTTGTCAGTGCCATCTATATTTATTGCTCAGAATAAATAATGCGCGATAAGAACTTATCGATTGAGCTTCAAATATCTCAGGTATATACTTGGGTTATGATATTTTATTTTGTTACCATGATTTTTGATAATTTTTACTTACTTGTACTAAGTATCACTGAATCCATTTTGACTATTTTTGGCTTGATGTCGGTACGTATTTTCGTGCGTGCGTGCGTTTGTGCGTTCTTAAATCGCAAATCTCAAAACTGGTTGAACGTATAATATTCAAATTTTGTATTTAAGACTGGTATAGGGTCTAGTTATGCACCTCGCATTATGGTTCCAATCGTCTGTACCGGAAGTGCACTTTACTTGAAACTTTTCTCGGATTTTTCGGGGAAATCTAGAATGATCAACCGTAGGATGTTGAAATTCAGCATTTGAAATTGCTGTAGCATCCAAATGGTCACTTCCTATTTTCGTACCAATCGGCTCAGCTGGAGGTGCACTTTATATATGACAGACTTTTCGAATTTTCTTCATAAACTCAAAAAAATCGGTTGAAGAATATTGCGATCGGCTGAACCGGAAGTGCAGTTTACTCGAAACATTTCTTGAATTTTCCGCATAAATCTAAAACGATTGAACGTAGAATATTAGAATTCAGTATTCAAGACGATAGTACCGTCTTCTAGATGCTCATATCCTATTTTCATTGAGATCCACTGAGCCAGCAGTGCACTATACTTGACAATCTTTTGGAATTTTTCGCATAAATTCAGAACGATCATCTGTAGAATATTGAAATTTGGTATTTCAGTCTGCTGTAGCATCTGAATGATTGCCTACTATTTTCATAACAATAATAATAACCGGAAGTGCACTTCAGTTGTTTTTTTTTTCAATTTTGGATATAAATCCAGAACTGTGAGCCGTAGAATTTTGGAAATCAGTATTCAGGAATGTTATAACATGAGAATGATGACCTACTGTTTCCCTAGCAACCGACTAGGCTAAAAGCGCTTTTCACTTGACAGATTTTCAGAATTTTTTGGATAAATCAAAAACAATTAGCCGTGGAATAATGAGATTTTGTTCGATTATAAATATCCAATGATGTACAATTAAGTCACGTGATGTCCACGTCAGATTTTTTTTCAACGATTTTTATGATGATTAATGATCTTACTTTACTCTCGGTAAATTTTAGATGAATGCAGAATAGCAGAACTGTACTACATAATAAATAAATATGACAAAATTGTAAACTACAGAATTATGAATAAAAAGGCGGTAGGAATATATCGAGCAGTTCGTTGGTATGGAGCTTACCATTCTTCTGGAATTTGCAAAATGCAAAGTGGAATTGCAAAATGCTTAGTGCAATAGGAAAGCGAGAACTTTGAAACTTTGACTAGTACGAATATTTTTATTATTGGTGACATGATAAGCAACTGATAGTTAGTGCAAGTATATTTTTTGTACTAATGTAAAATTGGTTTGCATTTTGAACGCTCCGAAGGCTGAAATCATAGATTCATGCACTATACAGACTTTCTCTAACGATACAAAATTTTGACCAATAACTCTCAGCTGATTTCTGAAAAGCTGTATGTTGTACAATGATAGCTGCAAATGTAGAATGAATACCGAATATTACCTGAAAATTTGAACCTAGTAATTACTGCGTTAAATTTCTCATTTCGCGTAATTTCCTCACCTATTAATCTCAAAACAAAAATTGAGAAATAACCTGTCAGAACTGAGTTCTTCCAAGAATTTTTTTCTGCTTGATGCTTTGAATAATTGCCCCTGTTTTTTTATCAGCTTCACCCATATGTATCTATCAAAGTGAAGAAATTTTTCAAAATTTATTCTAGACATTTAGATATTTTTAAAGTTTAGCACACGTATCAATTAATATTTTCCGACTCAAATACTAAGTTTTGGGTAGAAATTAAGGTTATTTCTGTTGAGCTATTCATAGTTAAAATTCAAAAATTGTTTCACAGAACAAGCAATTTGTTAGTAATTTAATTCTATAATTTACATTTTACTATACCAGCCTTCTATGGAGTAAAAATTATTTATTTCAATATCTCGTACGAGAGAAGATATTGACATGCGGTTATGGTTGTTATGATAAATAATTTAGGTCAGTACATGACTTCCCGTTACTCATTTTTTGATAGGAACCAAATTATTATATTAGTGTACAACATATGATCTTTCGTCAGTCAATAACTACACAATATGAACTAGAAGGTCATTTTGAGCTTAGTCCATATTGAATAATATAATGATAAAAGAGCAAAAAATAGAATAAATAGCTTACAAAAACTGAAAAACAAGCTATTGCTAATAACGCACAAAAAAGTACAAAATAATGTGATTTACTTCTCAATGTTCAATGACTATGGCAAAAAGTGTGGGGTGAAAATTGCACTTTTAATCAATTTCGACAAAGCCCTCCACGCTCTTTGACTTTGTTATTGCACATTGAAAACTAAATTACATTATTCTGTCCTTTTTAGCGCGTGACTGACAATAACATGTTTTATGGTTTTTAGAACTATTTTTATAATAAGTAAAAATTCTCTTCAGTAGTAATAATTTTAGTCATATTGCGAATAATAGTTATACAAGATACAAGTAGAAAAAGTTAATGTTTAATGCATGAGCGGCTTTGTTATTAAAATTTGAGTGAAGCAAGTATTTAGCTTCGTGTATGTATTGATGAATTTTCACATATATGTCTTGTAATGTTTTCTCCCAGGATCAATTTGATTTTTCTGTGAAATTATATTGGTAGCAATATTCAATCGACTAGAATTGTTGAACTCTCAAATACTATTTGCAATTTTGTTGGTTTTGTCCATAATGAGTGTTAGAATATGACAGTTGATAATATCTAAGGAAGAAAAAAATATTAGAAACTTATGTATAACTTTGTGTACATCTGTCATCGACTCGTTATTTACCTTATTTCAAAAGTCTGAATATCAATTAGTGCTGTATCATTATACAAGCATTATGTCATTTGGCCGACAATTTTTATGACCTGTCATCAAAAACACTTGGCCTCATGTCATAGTGCTCAACTTGACACGTTGTCTTAGCAATTATTATTCTCTTAGATAGTCTCAATTTTCGTGAAATATGATGATTCTCCAAGAATGTCTCCTTTTTTCGTAAATATCACTTTGGCGGCTATTCCTGGTAGCTAAGCAGATGATTTTGTGAATTGAACTGTTGTAGTTGAAGTTAACATGAATGTTCTTGAAAGTTCGAGAAAAAATATCAAATTAAAATGAGATATCTCAATAAAACTTTGATAGCGCAGTTTTTCATAGAATCCTACTTTTAACTTTGAAAATGATTCAACTGTCACATTTTGCACAATCGTAGATGGAATATTTTTACTCAATCCGGAGACATAAGTCTCTGATCAATGTGATAAACAGAAAATAATTTCATCTACACAACAAAATATTTCTTGACTCAATTCGTGGTACAACTAGAGTTGAATATTTTTATTGATTGACGAAAATATCAATCACATTAATACTTTAAATGGAGTTCATCATTATGATAACATCAAACTTGCAGCATGTTCTCACAAAATAATTAGTTTTTATCTAATAATTCAAATAATCAATTCCAATCATATTCCACTTTATGTTACTTGATACGTTTATATATATGATTGATTTTAAATTGATAACAGTACAATGTTAATTAAAACGAGGGCATCTAGAACAAGTTATCACAATTCATTTCAATAACTGTAATTAATTTGCCTTTGAGTCATGCTGTGGTCTCCCACGTATCAAAGCTACATTAATTACCATAATTTCAATTTGCGACCTTTGAATGAAAACAAATCAAATTTTGGTAATTTGCTAGCTACTTTTCCATATTTCTAATTTTTTCTTTCTAATTTTGTGTGTCCAGTTCATTCTTTCATAAAACTGCAAGCCAAAGTTATTTGATCTCCTTTTACTTCCCGTCTCTATATATAATAGGGAAAGTATTGTGATCGTGATTATTTGACAGCTCGAGATTTTGATAAATCTCCCCGACTTAGACCCTACCAAGCCCAAAAAACATAATCAAAAAAACGTCGATCTGTCTGGAACAGTGACCTCCATATGTATTATTAGAGGTCACTGGTCTGGAAGCACGATAACCGAAGAACGCTTGGGAATTTTCGACTGAAATTTCATATTCAAGGTTTTTATCAAATTGCAAGTTTCAGACTCGTGAATGAGATTTTGTCAACAAACAAATGGTGCCAACATTTTAATGAAGGACCGTTTTTGTTTCTTGCATTGATTTTATATACTGTACTACTTATTATAAAATATAGAGTAATAAAATAATTTATTGATTTGGAACAGTATCTACCTGACGATTCATCTGTTATTTATCAAATTTGCGTTATTATGAAATTCCCTGTATTTTACTGAAATATGCGAGATAATGGAATAATGAAAATCATAATGTGATTTGAGAATTATTATTATTCATATTTGAACAAATGTATAGCATTTGCTTGGTTTTTAATAGCTACCTAATTTGTTTCTATCGTGTTTGGTATAAAATTGGAGCTCCCGCAGCAATAGTTTCAGTAGCTGTGTCAAAACTGATATTTAAACTGATAACTGGAATAAATATGTTTTTTGATAGTTAATAGTTTTTTTATAACCCAACCATATTATGCCAGCTTTGGAATTAGTTACAGCAACTGGACAAAAAATTTATGACCATTGTAAAATAAAATAGTAATTCCAAATAACCGCCTTCTGTCACTTTGAAATATGTAATTAATTGATATGGCACTCTAAATTTATGCAGCAGACTTTTTTGTTTCATTGGGAGCTTTGTTAGATATAATAATGAGTAGACAATCGACCGTAATTTGAGTGATTACGGTCAAAATAATCTAGTCGATAAAGGATTACAATAAAATGTCCAAGTGATCCATGAAATTTTTATATTTTGGATCATTAAATCTTTTATTGTCTTGTTTCAAAGCGAAGTGAAATTGACTACCATGGGAAAATTATCATTTTGTTAGTATTGCACCTTTAGAGTACATTATTTATTTTATTTTACGATCACGTTAAAATTTTACTCTCCATATTCATGGAAGACTGAAGATATAACAGAGAAGCATCTGAATAAAGTTATCGGAAATTCAGGGTTCCTTATACATACTATTTTGGATAACATAGATTTAAAAGTGTGAATATTAGTCCTATGGAAGCAGGCCCGTATCGTGACGTCTCGGCGTCCTAGGAGAAAGAGTTCTTAGCGTCTCTATATGAGGCGAGTAATTTGAAAATCTTTGATTTCAAGAGTCAAATCGGTTGTTGAATTTATCAACTTATTCAACTTATGCCTGATATTCATTTAAATACAAAACGGGTCGTTTTAAGGGCGGAAATATTATTATCAAGACTTAAAAGAATGTAGATTAACTATTTAATGTATTTTTCCTTCATCCCTTTTCTTCATTCGCCAACTTCTACAGAAATTATTTGTACTTTGTTTTAGACATATACTTCGTCCAACGCTGCTCCAATTGTTGAACCCTGCCGAATAATATAATTGGGATAAGTCCGCAAAATATTTTTGTTCAAGTAAAATCACTGTACTGTCAGTTATTTTTTCGTACTGGAGAACAAAATTAGTCCGTGGGAATCAAATCAAGAGAGTTAGAGCTGTAGCTCCATCAATTTCGCGATCACAACTTCAGAGGAATAAGTTGGTACAATGTCGTAACGGTAGTGGGCTAATCGTTAAGGTTTTTCTTGTAATTCGATTTTCAAGCGGCCTAATAACGAGACATAACATTCATCTCCAATAGCTCTATTCTCTTCTGGATAGTCGACGAAGATTATTTTTTGGGAATCCCTAGAGACAGTCACCATAAACCGACAGAAGGAACAATGTTTGCCTTTTTTAGTATTGATTTTCCGCTGGCAGCCCATTATTTGAACTCTGATGTATTTATGTTCCGTTCACAGTAACCAGACGATGGTCCTGTTGCAAATCGTATTTGGAATACGTCATATCAAATCATTTTTGGTCAAATATGAGTGTCCAGGGACCCATCTTGTGGCGAATCCGTAATAAGCCAGACGGTTGAATGAAAGTAAATTAATTTTTGAAAAAGTCTTGTACAGCGCCAGGACTCGAACCCGAGATCTCATGCATTCCGGGCATATATATATTGACAAAATTTATTCAATAAGTAATGAAATTGATATGTACAATATTTTACGAATATTCTATTGAATATTGAATTACCACATAGATTCCTATACCTAATGATTGTATTTAACCTATGGATCTTATTAACTAATGTTATCTATGATATAACTTTGAATAATTAAGAATTTGAATAGCAAGCTTTCAATTTTGATTTGTATTATTCCTTATAAGTGAAGAATGAAAATAACTAAACTTATATTATAACTATAAAGTTTCATATTCGAAGAAATTAATAGGTAAACTTAAAAACTAATCTAAATGAAACTTAACCTGAATTATAAAAAAACTTATTCTAACTTAACCTATACTATTTACAATATGTACAAGAATAATTCGAACTTTAATTTTGATTGAGCTAAAAGAGTTTTGTATTGGCTCCATGAAATTGCACTAATCTTCAACTTCATGATCTGTATCAAATGGTTCATCAAATATACTTAAAAATTGATGGGGATAATTATGCCTAATTCTTTCTGTTATATCATTTGCCCGAATTTTTGTAATATTCCGGATAATTCCACTGGAGGTGTCACAGCTCTGCTTTGTGAAAAAATTTTGAAGCAAGTTTTCTAATGTAATTATAAATGTATTCTGTTTTAGATTCATTGTGTAATGTTGTGATGCGCGTAAATCTATCATTCCTGGTCACCAAACGTAGTATTTTGTTTTGGAAAATTTGTAATGGTTTAAGTGTTGTGTGCGACAAGTGAGCGAGGATTGGCGCACTATAAGTAAGAATTGGTCTCAACAATGTTGTGTAAATGTGCTTTTTAGTTTCAGAAGTAAGTATACTGTTTCTTGCTGATAGTGGATAAATTTGTTTTAGTGACATGTAAGCTTTTTGTGTTGGGTACTTAATGTGTGCGGGAAGATTTAATCTCTTATCCAACTTTGCTCCCAAGTACTTAATTGTAGATGAAGGTGTAATTTCAACATTGTTCAATTTAACAGGTGTATAAATTTTGATATTGGTGTACTTACGTGTAAAAATTATCAACTCAGTTTTATCAGAATTTATTTTAAAAAGCCATTTCTCATAATATTTACTTGAAATATTCAAATGGATTTGAATTTGTCTGCCCGCCACTTATGCACTATCGCTGTGAGCATAAATTGCTGTGTCATCAGCAAATAGCGCAGTTTTTGTTTCATTCCGGGCATGCGTGATAACCGCTACACCACACTGAGACAATTGAGTAAGTCTCTCAGCACTGTACAAGATTCTTTGCATTTTTTGTCAAGTTTGCTGTACGCTCCAAATCATATTCAACAAATGTGTTGACACTTCAGACTCGAAAATATTCTTGTTAATTATATCAAATATGTTTATATATGTGAAAGAGTGGTATGTTTGCACAGGTAGATTATGTTGAGAAAAAAATTTTATTCCATAGTTTTCAGTTTTCACTTCTGTCGGCAATCCTCATAGACTGCCCATTTTTTTGTCTTATTTTAGAATTTTGGTTTCTGATTGGTCAATAAAAAAATATTACCACCTTGGCGGACTTCGTTTACTCAATTTCTAATCCGCGACGCCAAACGACGGCCAACAGTTTTAATGACGCGGCAAGTCCCTTCACCAAACACTTGGCCTAATCTTATATTTTTGGTTCCGTGTTTAGAACTGTCACCATAAAATCATGCTCATAGCGATCACATTTAGGACTCAGTACTTAATTCGAATAATGGAATATTTTCTATTTATTAGATCATTTAAACTCACCAATTAAATTAAGCTTTGCTAGTGGTACTGGAACAATGATTTTTTTCGATAAATATGTTGTAAGCTAACTTGCTTTGTACACACTCTTAGAAAACATCTCTTAATAATATCAAATGGCGCTGCGCGTATCTGTGGGACCAAACTTGAGAGCTGTTGCTTACAGAAGCATATGTCACTTTCGTGCAAGCGCACAAAAGGAGCGTCTATTATAGGATCAAGCTAATAAAGGTATTCAATATTTATGTTATTATTCAAATTGATAAGTGAGTCCAAATCAAGTTGTGGGGATAAATAAATGATGTAGGAGAAATGTCGACCGTAACGGACACGTCTAAAATATAACGAGAAATAAAATTCTAGAAATAAACATGACCGCTATAAGCACGATTTTACGGTGATCGCTATTTGCACGTCACCATATTTTCGTTCATACACTAAATACACACATTTAATTGAACTAATTAATGGCAAAAACAGAGTCTTCATAGTTCCATCATAACCGCCTGTCCGTATGTCACAGCCATTTTATTTAGAGACTATTGGCATTACTTAGATAAAATTTGGAAGGGGGGTGTTTTCCTTGAACCACTATACAATAGTGTTTTGAAATTATAAAGAAACAATTGGGGATGGCACACCTTACAAATAACTTAGAATGGAAACAGTATATTCAAGTGCACAAAGCCGTGTCGTTAGATAGATCTTAAAGAAAAAATGAGAAAGAAGTCTCGGAAAACTTTCATATTTGAATTAATAGTTGGTGAGATATGCGCTTCCAAATGAGAGAAAAGTGTATCTTCCTCTCTAACTTTTCAACTATGAAGTGGAAAACTCTGAAAAAAATTAATGAATAGAACATGAATAATACTTTTATCAGAGAATTTTTGCATAACGTGTACTCCTGAATTCACATTTCAGTGAACGAATACGGTATTGTGTTCCGATACGCTTTCTTCAGAATTTAATGAAGTATTATGTCTATGTTGAAAGCCATTACAATTTTCCAAGCTTATAAGAGATAATAGAGGTTTCATAATGGAAAATTATTCTTAATTTGTCGGTTATACGGGATCTCCAGAAGATGGATGAGAAGCTTCAGGCAGAACGATTCTTTGTATAATTCTGGTTCGACAATTCTAATGTCAAAGCATTGCGGAGCCATACGAACTTCATTAAAATATTCTCAATTTGGAAACGCTTGATGAGATAACTACGCCAATCAGTACGAACAACAATATGATAAATGTGATAATATTACAATTATTTTTAATGATTTTTTCTTCACAGTATTGCTGTATGTGCATATGTGATAAAATTTGGAAAATACTTATTAGCAAAATTTAAATTTCAAAGAATTGGTTTCAAACCATTTTACAAAAATCTTCTGGCATTATGTCCGTAGATTGAAAAATTAAAAATTGTATTGAAAACAATTTGAATTTCTATGAATACTAGACAGTATCTGAGTTTAGATGTTATTTTTTGCGGTGATACATATATTGAAACTAGGGATAGGCAAGGCGCCCAGGGCGCCCGTTGAGACGTGATGGGTCGCCAGTCAAATAGAAGATATATTTAGCACATAATAACTAACATAAAGTACCTCAAATGTAAATGATGATGCTTTGGGTAAGTAATATTGATGGAATGGTTATCTGTATGAAAGAGGAAAAAGTTGAAAATTTTAACTTTTCCTGAACCCGATTTAAACTTGGTACAAGTCTAACCATAGTCGGACACTCTGCCTCTGAGCCATAGACTGCTGTAATATTTTGTTGCTATAGCTGACATATCTATATATCTATCTGAGAGCGTCACAGAATCAGTGAATCAGTGATGAGCGTAAGTATATGTTAAAATTGGATCGATACCATTTGTACTTCGTGTTCTTCTTGCGAGATTATTTTCAGCAAATTCTATTTTCCAAGTTTTATGATGTTAACCGATTTGAAATAAGTTTTATTCTCAAGAGAGCAGGAATCAACAGAAAAATTGTTCGTTATTTAAATTGAATGAATAAATATCAATCACACCCTCTGCTTATTTCTGGATGTGGCAACCATAGACTATTCGATATATTTATATTTTTGAACTGTAAGTCGTCAAGTGCAGATTTATCGATATTAGTGAAGGATACACTAGAAGAAAGATTCTTGAGCAATAAGAATCAATTGTGATTTTAGATTTGGGTCACCAAAAGTCAAGTACTAGAGCGTCCTACTCTCTTTAGGTCTCTAGATTATTTTGCCTATAGGCATACATTATATTAAAATCTTGAATTGAGCTTAGTGTTCTTGTCCTAGCTTTTCATATTAAGAATATTTGAAGATGAAATTTTATAATTCTATCAAACCCATATAATTACAAATATTTTAAATCTTATATCAAATTTAAATCTAATATTTTACATCAATATATAAAATTGAACACTAAATTCGAAATGCAAGTCAAGATTTGCTGTAAGTCTTTCATAGAATTCCAATTGAATAAGGCTGCCAATTTGGCTGATGGAACAATATTTCATCACTTCTGAACAAAAACTGAAAATCGATTTTCGCAGCTGTGAATTTTGCACAGGACGAGTGGAAAGCCTTAATATAGAAGAAAAGTTTTCAATCAGACATAGTTTTATCCAGCGGATATAATCTGATCTGAATTTGATGTTAATGCATTATTCAGAAATTCAAGAGTTGTAATCAGTCAGTTTGAAATCTAACAAAACGTTGGACATAAATAAATTTTGAAGTATAAGCAGAAGAACCTAGAATATAATAATCAATAGATAGAATTATTTGTCATCGTACTCCAAGAAACGAACTAATTTAAGTTGTTATACGAACTTGATGGATCAGTCTTATGCCCGTACTTATAGTCAATACTTCGCTCGATCTCAGACTTGAGAATTGCACAAGTATGCCAATATTACCAATAGTCGTTACTTGGCTACGGAATAATACTTCGCGTTTGCTTGACTCTGGCTCTACTTGAGTCTACTACAAGGTTACCTTGAGTCGTGCTCAAGTATTTGTGTCAATTATTTTTGACATTTGTACTTCCAACATAGATATATGCCATAGAGATATACATACTTACTAAAACTTACTTTTCCAATCAAATTGTCTAGAAATAGATCAAATTCAGTTGACAAATTAGAAATATTTCGCAAATACTGTCATGAACGTCAAACATATCAATCAAATATATGTCAAAAACAAGAAATTTCAAGCTTCGCCAAGAATTCACGAAGTATCGACTATCGCCTCGACTTGGCCAAGTAATACTCAAGAACAAGATTGAGTTTCGACTATAAGTACGGACATTAGCAATTTTTATCGAGCACTCACTGGATTTCTTGTTCACTCATCAATTAAAGATTGATTTCCAAACTCGAATATGTCTTGGATTTGAAGGAATCTGAATAATATTATAGATATTTTATCGAAATGGGTACCAAAAATTCTGAAACATTCAATTATTTGTTTCACAAAATTTCAAATCTGAGAATCGGTTTTGATACCATTATCTCAGATCGGGGAGCAACTGTATACACGTGTTTCATCCTTATTAGGACTCGTCAGTACAGTATAGCCAAGAACCCAAGATATGGGTATCATTGACAATCTCATTGATTTCTGAAAATATGAAATTTTTGTTGACACTTGAAAGTTGAGGATTTCAATATAAATTCCTGTTTTTTACATGTCAAAATGACAATTGATAGAAAGTTTTGATATCTGAAACTCATTAGAGAACCTAGAAATTTCTATAATTCTCTAGAACTGTATCAGACAAATTTTGGCATAGTTTTTATTTTCAATATTGATTATATGAATTAGAATTCTGCGATCATTTATTCAAAAGCATAGATCATAAATGTAGAGGAAGATGTATTTACAAATTGCTCAAATTATATCCATTTTCAAAGCTTCCTGATTTATAAAGTATAAGTTTTTATTAGTAAAATATACGTAATAATAATATCAACTAGAACTTCATTATACAACAGATTCCATGTATTGTTTTTGAATATTTGAAAATAAAATCAAAATCAATGTGCTCATAATAGAACAACAAAGGCCATGATGTAGCAACACTGATCTCTATAAATGACAGAATGTCGGACAGCGACCAAGCTGAATACTACCTGAACAATTCCATATTGGTGGTATTGATTAGTTATGTACGAAATTATAAGAACGTTGTTTCAATCTATCATTAATGCATATGACTATTGAAACGAGTATATCGTTGAATTTTACTTCAGGAAATCCCTATAATGCTATTTCTGTCCTAATACCCGTAGAGTTATAGGAGGTTGGAAGTGCTGCTTTGAAGCAAATTACTCACATGAGATCAACTTTTCGAAAAAGCTTATTATAATAGAGAAGTTAGCTTATGAAATTTCTTAGGCTCTTTTTTGCCGAGATACAGTTAATGTTGAGTGCATTTGAATGTAGCTCTGAAAAGGTCGCTCTTTTCAAACAGTCATAACTTTGATTTAAGGGAGTCTTTTACCATGTACTTTACATCAAATTGAAGCTTGTTACAGTAGCTCGAAAATTATCTCCTGCAAATTTCGATATCTGCAGAATTAGAAATGATATGAGGGAAATAAAGGCAGTATTTGGATATTGTACACAAGAAATGTCCGTTTTTTGGTTACCAGTAAATTCATAATATATTTTTTTATTTGTCCCACGGTCCCACCTAGTATGCATGAACTTTAATTTTTTTTCCCTGATAGCTCATTATCTAAGATAATAACACTTGACGTAAATTAAAATGATGATTTTTTTTGGCTTTAATGTTGAATAACTTGGCAGAGAAATATTTTAGCCTGATACTACTGAATATTGAACGTTTGGGCGATGAACTAAGAAATATATCGGTTTCCTTATTTTTTTGATAAAATCGATAACTTGAGAGATAGAAATGTTTGAAGTTTACTAACACCATTCATATTTTTTCAAATTAACGCATTTGAGATGAATATAGAAGAATTAACAACCACTATCCTTTTTTCGTGTGAATATGTATAAACCAAGCTTTTGTTAAACTCATAATATATTATAGTTGATGTATAATAATAATGATATGCATTCTACCTTATATTAGCTATATTGGGAGCGCAACAAAAAAATATTTAATCTCTAACAAAATCATGGATAATTTAAGTTTCATTATTTTTTCATTGTTAATATTTTAACTTAAGGGATGATTTTCATCCTGCCAAAAGTGAATATAATAATTTTCTGTTGAAATGTGAGTTTTATGATCCAAAATATACTTTTTTCTACAGTCACAATAGAATGGTACCCATTCCACACGCTGTAGCGTGCGGAATAGGGGTCATTCCGCACGCTTAGAGGTTCCTAAGAAAGCCGCGTGGCCTTGCGAAAAAACTGTTTCATTGCTGTCATAATTTTAACTCCTTTTGATTTTCTTATCATTCCTCTTCAAAATGGAGTCAATATGAGCAATTTTATCAACTTTTGATGAATTGGAATAAGATCAATGAAGCAAATTCTTTCTCAGAAAACGGTATATTTTAGCTATAGATATTCACGCGGACACCTTTGACTGTAGAAAAAATAACATCCGTCACTCGTGCGAATCGATCATACCATGCTCATGTGAATTCTCCCACTCGACTTCGTCTCGTGGCTGAATTATTCACATTCGCATGGAATGATCTCCATTCCGCACTTGTATCGGAATATACTATTTCATAATACCTGCATTAAAACAACGCGTTTCATCGCTTGTTTTGTCAGTCGAAACAAGACAATTTCAGATAAATGCGAGTGTAGCCAGGCAAAAACAAACCTATTTCTGCTCTTGGGGAAAAACAAGTTTGTTTGTGCCCTAGAGAAGAAACAAGCTTGTTTCTACCCGTTGAATTTGTTTCTTACATCGTTTTATCCTTGGCAGTCGCATTTGTTCATTGTCAATCTCTAAATGGAAATCACATAACCTTAGTTAATTTGACAGCTGTTGTATTCATAACTGTGAATTGAATTGAAGAGACGATTAGTTTTGAGAAAAAAGTATTAATACAACAATTATTTCAAGTACACCACAACATCTTATTGATAAAGCACAAGCAGCTACTTTCGACTTGTTACCTGCAAAATCAAAAGAAAAACATTTACTTTGTTATGACACATTTGTCATATGGGAAGTTTCAATGCAGGTATTATGAAAAATACAGTGAACAGTGTGTAGCACGGGACAAAACACGATTTCAGCTGAGGGTACAGTCCTCGCTTCGCTCGAGCAAGCAGCACTCACTCTCGGCTGAAATCGTCTTGTTTCGTCCCTAGCCACACAACATACTATTTCAGGCGATCATAACAGAAAAGGTGTTTCCATGACCCCTTTTGTGGCCAGCGGTCATGAAGTTTCACTTTTTAGTACACATCTTTCAAATTTTACTTTTTGGGACTGATCTGTCAAATATTACTCTTCTGGGACTAATCTTTCATAAACACTTCATACCTACCAATATAGGCAGCTTTATGAGCTCTTTAAAAAACAGTTTCCGCCGAAATACATATTATATTCTTCCGTCAACCTCTATAGTTCTTGCAATTCAAGAAACTTTTTACAAATGCCAACTTGATAGAAGACAATAAGATAAAACAATTTCAACGGCAACTAGGATTTATAATTGCAATGTTTTAGAAATGAATATATAAAATTTTGTGATTTTGAATTATTCCGTGATGATCTCTTAGAAAACGTTCTGTGCACCTCGGCCTACAGTTCTTTTTTGGTCTCATCTGGATTGCAGCCTCAGCTACATAGGGGCAACTGTCACGAGAACTTTCATGACAGCAACTATCACGAAAGAATCCGCGAAGCAAAAAAAAAATTCAAGGCGCTATATAATTAGTGCTGCCACGAGACACGAGACTAGTTTCAGTCTCGTCTCGTTTCGGCCATAGAATGAGTCTCGAGCCAAAAGTCGAGATCGAGTCATAGAGACGGTTTGGAGACAGGTCACAATCTCTTTGTCGATTACGTCATGATATAGTTACATTTATGGGGACTTTAATATTGTGTGTTAGTGCAGAAGATATGATCTACAAATTTATGTTGGTAATGAGTAAGTGTCAAAATTAAAATCAAATTCAATCTATACTATTACTAACTTAGCAAATAAAAACAGATAACCACTGAATTATATCTTTAGAATTTTCCAATATCAATGTGAAAATGTATCTGTCTTATGTATTATCAGGAATAAATTACAGTGAATATTCATTATTACGATACTTACTCTTGATAAAAAGTTTTTAAAAGGTAAAAAGTGACGAAAGGAGTTATGTTGAATGCTGGATTATATTTAATATAAACTCAGGACGTTTCGGTGCCTAATACCGGTCACTATCATCAGCTTATTCAAGTTAAAAAATAATAAAACATTTTGTTAATAAATGTAAAAAAACATAATTTTGTCTCAATTCATCTAGATTCACTACAACTACTGTTATGAATCAATATTAAGTGGACTGTATACTACGTTTATTCCTCAATTCAACTCAATACAATAATAGTACAATATATTTTTTTATCTGTCAAGTACATAGCAATCTTGTGTTTTTTTTTTTTTTTTAATCATACATGATATTGATAATATTATTTAATACAATTTAAATTGAGAATCAAAAGACAGAACGAGAGTTCCGTGGACGTTCTTCACTCTTGTACATCCCGGCCACCTTGAAGTGTCGTCTTCAATAATGGATCATCTCTTGGCAATGGGCAAATTTTTATAATCGGGCGTTTAAATTCTTCGCCGTCTGAAACTCGTACCGTCACAACTAGTACGAGACCGTCTTCTCCTGGATGGGTTTTAATCATTTTTGCTAAACTCCATTTCAATGGTGGCATATTGTCCTCTTTTAACAGGACCACCATTCCCTCTTGTTGATTGGGCTGCTTCTGGTTCCATTTATATTGCTGCTGTAAATAAGATAAGAATTCTCTGGACCATCTTTTCAAGAAGCGTTGTTGCCTAGATTGGATTTGTTGCCATTTCGTCAATCTATTTTCGGGGGGAGGGGGCAGTAATATCTAATTCGTTAACAAATCATCTATCAAGAAATGTGCAGAGGTTAAAGCGGTAATGTCTTCAGGATCATCGGATGGAGGTATCAAAGGTCGAGAATTCAAACATGCTTCTATTAAAGTTAACGTCGTATACATTTGTTCATAATTCAATTTTGCCTTACCGACTATTCTTCTTAAATGATGTATCGTTGATCTTACCTCTGCTTCCCATAGACCACCAAAGTGAGGTGCTTTGGGAGGAATAAAATTCCAAGTGATACCTTCATTTGAAACTGATTGGGCAATATGCTTTCTTGTCTCTTCTAGTTTAAACAATTTGTAAACTTGATTCAGCTTGTGATTATATATATAGTGGCTTAACACTCCTTGAGGAGTTGCACCGCTTCTAACGAAGCTTTATAGATCCTTTTTTTGGAGGGGATCGCTCTTCATTACAACTTTAAATATTCTTGGCCATGTTGCTCCATATTCTCCTGTTTTCTGTTTTTTGTTTCCAATCTCTAATTCCCGCTGATCTAAGTCTTCTTCTACTTCTTTTATCCACGTCGATCTTGGTCTTCCCTTTCTTCTTTTGCTTCTAGGGCTCCACTGCATTATTGACTTGATTGTATCTTGCTCGCTGGCTCTCCATACATGCCCAAGCTATTCTATCCTTTGTTGTTCCATTCTTTTTCCTATGTCTTCTCCATTTAGTTCTTGTTCAACCTCGTGACTCATTCTTATTCTATATTCTGTATCTGTTATTTTTATGAGTCCTAATATTCTTTTCATTATTTTCCTTTCAGTTATTCTCAACTGTTCTTCGTTCTTTTTTGTCATTAACATTGTTTCCGCTGCGTATGATGTTATTGGTCTTATTATGGTCCTATATATTCTCATTTTTGTAGTTTTCGATATTATTTTACTTTCTAGAAGTTTTCTATTCGCGTGGAGAGCTTTATTTGTTGCCGTTATTTTTTCTTTTATTTCTATCTCTCTATCTCCTTTGTTCGTGAATAACACCCCTGGATATTTAAATTTATCTACTTGCTCGTATTTGAACTCCCCTATTTTAATTATATCCGTTCGATATTTGGCACCGAAACGTCCTGAAGTTATACTGAATATAATTCAGCATTTAACATGACTCCTTTCGCCATTATTTTTCTTTTAAAAACTATAATAATAAGAACCCCTTTTACAACAATTGAAATTAACTTAATAAATAGTCTCTTTGAATGTAAAAGCTTCAAATAACGCGCCACGATTATTTTCACTCGACCACTATCACTCAACAGTGAATAAAAACATTTGTCAGAGAAAAGTTGCATCATAATTATAGGATTGTCTCGTCCCAGTCTCTTCCGTTTAGAAGACTATCTGCAACGATGACGTCATAAGATCATTTCTGCAATTGTCCTCTAGGTGGTACGTGTCGAGTGTCTCTAAAATGACATCAAAAGACTATCTACTTGAATTAGAATAGATCCCCTAAGTCGAGTCTTGGCGAGTCTCGCGAAACTCTTGACAAGACTTGTGTATCATAATCACTTGAAATTCATTTTGAAGTCGAATTCAAAAAACTTCTTCTGAAAGCAATCTAATAAAGCAAATGGGTAAATACACACAAACTGCAATAATAATCGAGTAATTTGGTCCTATCATATTTGATATCAAATTAAAGTTCCTGCGAGAATAATTCTAGTAGAAGTGTGCAATAAGATGTTTAAACGATTCTCAATTGTTTTTCACAATTTATTCAAATGATCAATGTGAGTAATGAAATCTTATGAAATTCAGTCAGATTTTATTACTCATATCATTCACATATCCAGTCAGCGTCAAGCATTTTATTTAAATGATGTCTAGTTTGGTATCAATCTAAAGCTCTCGGGAAGATAGGTTTGGTAGAGATATAAAATAAATAATCAGTGGAATCAACGTTACCATCTTTAACTCATGTTGAAATGTCAAAACTGTATGTTTCAATTAATTAAAGACCCTGAAAATCTGGAAAAGGACTCATTATTTTCAAAAATACTTATTTTATGTGAAGACTTGAATATAACTGCCATCTGTCATCTTAACAATTAGACCCGTCACTATGACAATAACAGCTGTCACTTTGACAATGATAGCCGTCATTTTGAAATATACAATAGATTGATACGATACTTGAAATCTACAGTGATGAAACCGGCCATGAAATTTACGGTTGAAGAAGTACTGTGTGGTCACAACAGATTTTACATGATAAGATTGTGCAACAGGACAAATCCCCATACTAGCACAACACACTGAATTTCATAGAAAATTTTTCGACCTAATGAAAAGAAATATTATCATACTATAATTCATTTTCACAGAAAATACATTACATAAATCGACTCCTATAAGATTCCTGGCTATATTCCTGTATCTCATCCAATTTCATTCGAAATTATATTTGATTAGGCTAGTCTGGGTCATAGGAAGAGATAACCAATAATATTCTTTTATAAATTTTGGTGATTTGAATTATATAGCTCGTTATTAGTCAATAACACAACGTTGTTTGAAAATTCAATTTTTCTTCATCTTCCTCTGGGTTTGATTCTTTACACATCGCAAACTGAGCATGTAGGCATCTCTGATCTACCATAAATTCATTTGAATGCTCTCGCACCGGAATTTAGTTTATATGAATTTATATTGAGAATGGTAGAAGAATACTGTGAAGCGAAAAACAAATGTGCGAACTAGCATTATGAAATTCGAAAAATATTTTTGTAACTCCGCGATGCTTGACTTGAAATAGGTAGGCTTGAAGACATTCTAATATTTACGCTAACAAATTTCTTGTCTAAAACTATTACCTCTCTATTATCACAAATCCTTGTGGCTCCAGGGGTCCTATTCTAATTCATAGAAACAGCTTGGAGACAGATCGAAGTCTCTATATCAATATTGTTATGTCATTGTTACATTTATAGGGATTTGAATATTATATGTTGGTACAAACAACATGATCGACAACTATTTGCTGGCAGTTAGCTTAGATTCAATTAATGTTTTATCATTCTCCTGATTTATTATTAATTATGATAGTATAATTTCATTCAATTCTTACTATTTTATGACATGCGAATGTCAAATCTGACATCAAGCTAAGGAAATTGACATGACCCTGTTTCTTACTTCTGGAAGACTGTTTCAACGATGATGACATTGAATCACTTCTCTAATTATCCGATAAGCGGTACATGTATCGAGAGTCTATAAAAATACGTTATAAGACAATCCTCACAAACTAGAATTAAGCCCCAGAGCGACTGTGGTATTGCAAATTCAACGTAGGCTGTATGCTAAGTTTATCCAACACGCAGGCGCGTTGTACGGGATCACGTGAACATAACTCCTACAGCTGCTCAGCAAAGTGGAAATTATTGTGTAGTGGATTCATAGTTTGAAGTGTAATATTTTTGTGGCTCTCAACGATTGTGAAGTAAGCCAGAATCTCACGCCTGGAGATTTAAGACGAAGTTATGAAACATAACTTCTGGGCACCAAACACACAAATACATATTTTTGGTGGAGTTCATAGCAAATGATAATCAGATAGAAGGAATTAGTTTCCGCATGTAAGAATATGTAATTGTGGAAAATGATGACAAGACTTTCGTCGATACTCGAGACCGAGACGAGACTGACCTACTCGAGACCAGAGCGAGACCAAGACGAGACTGAGTTAGGCGAGACTACCACGAAACCGAGACGAGACTCACTAAATTCTTGTTTCGTCTTGTCTCGTGATAGCACTAAAATATATAATCAATTTGAGATTTAGATACTCATTGACACCAAACGAATATTAGTGATTGCATAAAAAATTCGAGCATTACGGTTCTCCAAAGATCATTGTTACAATGAAGTAGGTCTTTGCAGTATATGTGCATATATACAAATATTGAGAGATTTTATTTTTGTAATATTAATGTATGAAATAGAACATTCTGAGAGGCTCAGGCACCCAGAGCTATCATGGTTCTGGCGCCTATGATCATAAAGATTAAGTGGACAGTTTCAAAATGAAATTTCAAGTAACAAACTTGTGACGTACAAAATGATAGATGAATTGCAATTGGTGTAAAGATATAGATATTTCGCCATTTGCCATCGTCGCCTTCAGAGCAATCCAAAATGACATTTGGCACAACACACTGATCGGAAATATGAAAATATTATTTATCATAAAACTATTCATTTTCATTTTTGTTTTGAAAAATAGAGGTACTGCTGTAAGTGATCAAATTCTCGAAGCTAAAATATTAGCATGAACATGTGAGAGGTATGATGCAAGCGACAATGGGAATAAAATTTTAAGCAAGCCTCCCAGAATCTTCTGATAATACTGATCAAGAATGAAATTTAAAAAAATATAAATTAATATATCAGTATCTCTATTTTCTACTTTACTTTTTATAGAAGTTATTTTGTTAATTAATTATTCAATACTAGCTCATAAACAACGTCCATTGCTCATATTTTAATATTAAATACGTCAAAAATTGAATTATATATGAGCGGGCATTTTTTTGTCGGACTGACGATAAGAACCAATATATTTTTTTCAAATTATAACTATTTTGGTCTGACAAGCGGTCACTAATAAGGAAGCTGCTGTGATCTTGACACGTTTTTAGTGTCGGACTGAGAAAACATCCCCCAAAATTTGTCGATCAAAATGATCAAACCTTAGAGAAAAATAATTCAACACGTTCTCAAAATCTCAAATTATTGGTAATAAGTTCTCATACCAACGTACTTATGACAAGTGCGGCTTGTCGGACTCACCGTTAGCCCTAAAATTCATGTCGGATAATATTTATTCTCATTTTTTTATCAAAAAATCTTTCGATTAGTGTAAAGATCAATATGACGGTAATACTTTTTCAAGGCTTCATGAAATTGATGTGTGTAATTAGTCCTCGCTGAAATCCTCCCCCAAATCAAGAACTTTGTCGAATGTTGAAGCTGTCGGACTCATCACAATGAAACCAACCACAAAGTTCAAAAAGAGCGGTGATCAACGAAAAATCTAAGCCCTGTCTCACGGACTATAAATCCTCTGGGAAAATCCAGGTTCACACGACGTCTATTGTTCCAAGACAATTACTGATACCTTTGAGAAAGACAGAGATTACACAGAACGTGAAATTGCGAGTTGAACCTGTGGTTCAAAACAATTACAAAATATATATTTATATAATAAAACGTCATAAGGATATACATTTATGTAGTTTCTTGAGCGTGAAACAACTTTCTTTCATTTAATGCATTGTGTCAGTCAGGTCCAAGACTCGGAATTGTCATATTATATATATCATCATCATCTTCACTGGCGTAACAAACCCTTGTGAGGGCCTGGGCCTTTCTAATCGGTATCACCGAGCCGCGGTATAACACCGCCGTACTGCCGATCAGAATTTCGTGCCATTGCTAAATATTTCAAGGAGTGTAGGTTGGCAGCCTGTAGCACCCGAGTGTGATGATGCAAGTAGCTGCATTTTTTATTTTTACGACAAATCACACATTGTCGGTGAGTGGATATTCGAACCTGCGACCTCTTGGTCGAGTGACGCTACAGCATGTATATGTGAACAAACACGCTCGGCCATCCGCACTTATATATATATATATATATATATATATATATATATATATATATATATATATATATATATATATATATATATATATATATATATATATATATATATATATATATTATATAAATGAGTATAGCAGAATTCGAATGCGGTGTTATAATTATTTATTCAATAAGAATAGATTGTTTTATCTTTGATTGATTTCATCAGTTGGTTGATATCTCTAGAAATGGTTGTAGAAACAATTGATATTATTAATACTAATACTTTCAGTGAAACGAAAGAAATAGTACAATTTTTATAGTTAACTCATGCTGCTTTCCGGTTTTGTGCAAATCGTACTAATCTCTTACAAATTTATATAAAGATTTTTATAAAGCAGAGAAAAGATCATTAGTAGTTCAACAAGATTTTTTAAGTCCATCTCATCACATGAAATTTTGAATGACGACCAAATATCTACATTCGAGTCCCGTATTATGATGTTTTTAAGTTTATTCTTTGTTCTATATTCTCCGTGGTATAAGATAACTAGTGATTTAGGGTAGAGGCGTTGCTGGTATCACTTCATGGAGAAAATCTTAGTGAAGCAGAAAGAAAAATACTCAGTAAAATGTTTCTGAAAAATTACTCCGTCACAATTTTCTCTTAGTTATCTTGAGGAATTTGAATAAGTAGTTATTTGTATTTGCATTATTTTTTTTCGCATCCATGTGGCCTATAAGTCATTATGGCATTTCAAAACTACAGCAAACTTTTTGACATCCTGTAACTCTTTTGTAATTAGGACCAGATTTTTTGCATTTATACTTTTATCATTTACATTTCTCAGTCAGACTTATAATGATCCGGGGTTTGTCACACAATCTCAGCAAGGAATGGAGCAACTACGATATCAGTATAGTATTTTATAATAATAAGAGATTAATCAATGAAACTCGAAGATTAATATTTGTTTTGCATGAAAATTCTAATAAATAGAGCTTATACTATAAATAATCATTTCTTGTATTCTATAGAAAAAATCTTATTGATTGATAATTATGTCTCCAAAATCAGTATACTGGAAAAATTTAATGGTTTCAATATGATTTAGTAATATTGAGGCATGTGAAATCTTCATTTGAGAGACAAGTAAGAAGAAAAACCTCAAGAATCAATTCGAAATACAGAATTTATCAAATATAGAAAGAAAAGCACATTCTGAACTCAAAAAATAAAATCCATAATTTCACTATTTCTCGTAGAATCAAGATGGAAACCTCAAGAAGAGAAAATACCAACTAACACAAACCTTAAGAAGATAAAAAAAAAACAACAAGTCAAGGTTTTTCCTCTGAATATCTTCAAACTCTACATCGAAAGATGATAGAACAGACTACAACAAAAAAAAAAATGAAATCTGTGTTGAAGGGATAAGTAGAACAAGAAAAAAAAACTGGTCAAACCCAAGTCAAAGTAAAAACTTATCAAAGATATTCACCATTCTAGACACGAAAACTAGAGAACGAAATACAGACAAAGATAAAAACACTATCATGGTTAGAAAATGAATTTCAAAACTTAGCAGGAAACAAAATTTCGAATCAAAATGAATTGAACATAAAAAAAGATAAGTACCAAAATATGAATAACCCGAATGATATACGAAAATCTTGTCAACCTGTTCTATATTTGATAAGTTCTGAATTTCGATTTGATTCTAGAGGTTTTTCTTTCTACTTGTCTCTCATAGAAAGATTTCACTTGCCTCAATATTACGTAATCATATTGGAACCACTGAATTTCAGATTTTTCTTGCATTACTCGTTAGTGAGTGATGTATGTGATGTTACATGCTGCTATCCTTCAGAATGAAATGATCCTCGCAACAAAGCAATTGTGCTTTGTTGGTATGTAGATATTTGATAAGTTTTGAATTTCCATTTGATTCTAGGAGTTTTTCTTTCTACTTGTCTCTCATAGAAATATTTCACTTGCCTCAATTATACTAAATTATTTCGAAATCACTGAATTTTTGATTTTTTTCTTGCAGTACTCGTTAATGAGTAATGTACGTAATTTTACATGCTATCCTTCGAAATGAAATGATCCTTGCAGCAAAGCAATTGTGTTCCGTTGGTATGTATTCGTGACGAGCGACTCAAAACCAAATTCTTTTTCCTCGACGAGCAAGCAAAATAACGGTTTTTCTGGTGTTTATTTTCTTGTGTTCTCATAACAAGACACATAAGAACAACGATAACTTATTTTTGGAGTCAACATTTTGAAAATTACATTATGAATATCAATAGTTGTGCTGACAATAAACAATTTTCGCAACAGCAACGGTAGCAACGCGTGCTGCAGCTATTGAGAAGAGGGACTCAGCAGTATCGTGACGTCACGCACTGTATTCAAGGTCATGGAAGCATTTTGAAACTTGGCGTTTTCAAAATGCTGTAACGTCCTCAAAAATTATTTAAGATTCCAGAAAAGTAATAAAAACATTCTTACGAATCAAAAAAAAAAGAATATATACTTTAAAAAAATATCATATTTATTTCTGTGAATCTCAAAAAAAAAATTCTTCCTATTAAAATTCAGATATCAAATTACATCACCTTGTAAAGTTTGATGCGTAGGAATGAGAACAACTTGTGATGTAATAATGAGTTATCCACGGGTTCAAGTATCTGCGGTAGGTCAAACCAATTTTCCGTAAATGGGTGGTAATAGATAATTCCATTCATAAAACAATAGTGCGCGGTGCTAAAATTATTAAACGGTTAAGCAAAAGTAGCCGACATAATGATTTATCCAAAATTAGATTCCCCATCAAATCCTGTTACAAAGTCTACTAAAAATATCATTAATTAAATTTTTGTCGTGAGATCGGTGGAAGAATTCAACGAACAGGCAATGCATCAACAAAGTGCAATAGCAAAAAAAAACTTCGTTGACATTCCCTAATTGATATGCCAACTAATATTTTTATAACTACAAAAACATATCCATTTGACTGGCATCTAACTCAGAAATTTTATAAAATTCTAATGGATATTCGCATTTACTAATTTTAATCACATTGCCAAATATTTTTTTACATATTTTTAGCGTTATTTTTGACAATAAATGTGAATTCCAATAATTTCATACATAATTTTGTGATAAAACATTCTAATAATGTTACGGTCTATATTTGAAAAAAAATGCGTTTTTCTACCAATAAGATGGATGAAGAGCTCCTGCATGTCTTATGTGTGTGTATGTCACACCTAGTTTTATTGCAACTTTGAAATTATAAGTATAAGAGAAGAGGAGCTCTGGAAACCAATTATTATGGAAGTATTCACTGAATTTAGAGGGCTGAAATAGATATTGAAGATAAAAGTATAAAAAGCTATTTCTTAGTGCACAAGCTGCTTGGCTGAAAATACAAGCGAAGCGAATGTTTTTGAAAGCTTTGTGAGTGCATTAGAGATTTTTACACGTGTGTTTTTCAATGTTTTTTTTTATTATCGTCCTCATTCTTGTGAGACAGTTAATTATTATATATGAATATTTTCTCATTCTTCAACGGCTATTATTGGTAGGTAACTGAAGATACGATATTTTGAATTGAACTGCTTTCATTGAAGTTGAGATGAATGCTTTCGGAATTTTAATTAAAATATCGAGCTTAGAATTGCCAAGAGTGATTTTAGTGTTGATGAGTTTCAAAATATCTCTTAGATGTTTGAAATGCTGACAATTGAAACTTTGGATCATAAAAGCGTATATTAAATCTTGAATATTATTTGCCGTAACTTTGTGATATATTATATGTTCCACATTGAAATTGATGTGGAAAACTGTCTGTTTTTATACAATTGAAGGATAATAAAATATTTTACTGAGTATAGTACCTATAATATGAGAGAGAGAGAGAGCTTCTGTCAACGATGTCTTCCATCACTACACTATAAGATTTTCTTTTGTGCCAAATAACTAAGTCCTTGTTATGAGCATCCAGCTAGGTTTTTAGTTTCTGAATTTATTTGGTTGGCGGTTATTTATAGCTGTTTGAGATTTCCGTTATGATTGATCTGGATTTATAATAAAGAAATGTAGAAAATTGGAAGCATCGAGTCGATTGTTCGAAAGGATCTACAACGAGTTAGAAGAAATTTTATACGTTAGATCAGTTATGTGAGAATCCGCGAGATTGGATGAAAATGGAGCAATAGTACTTCGGAATATCTTACAGATAACTTTTATATCGTTGAAGATATCTGTATTAAATTGGAAAATATATTGAGAGAATAATTATCCAAGTTACGAGTGTGAAATTTATTCTTCGAAGCACGAGCAGCTTGGTTGAAAATACCAATGAATCAATTGGTTCCGAAAAATCCGTGAGTGCATCAGAGTTTTTTCACATATGTTTTACAATTTTTATTTTTGATCGTTCTGATTTATGTGAAATATATTCAATTATTCATTAACATTTATTCTTGTAAATGTTACTGTGACGACTATTATCAAAAAGTTGCATTAAAAGTTTATTGCTTGTTGAATCTCCAATATTATAATCTCTAAGGCATGGAGTGTACAATTATGTATTATTTTTAATCTTAATGTTCTATACATACTTTCGTGGTCATGACAATTTGAACAGTTTTTTGAATCATTCAAATAATGTTCACGAAAACATCAAATTCACATCGGAGCTAGAACGTAATGGCTCTTTGCCTTTTCTTGATGTAAATCTAGAGCGAACCAATGATGGTAGACTACTACACACTGTTTATAGGAAGCCAACACACACAAACCAATATATTCATGCAGAATCTCATCACCATCCTTCACAGAAGTATGGAACAATTAAATGTCTTTTCCAAAGGGCCAATGATATCTGTCACCCTGATAAACTTGATGAAGAGATTAATAATCTAGAAGTAATTTTCCAGAAAAATGGTTTTTCTCATCATTCCATTAGGAAAGCACTTCGACCAAAATCTAACAATGCTACCGTTGCGGATAATGGCGTGAGCAAAAATTATGTTTCTTTACTCTATGTCAGTAATGTTTCAGAGAAGATCGAAAGGATCTTGTCTCGACATAATTTCAAAGTTTCCTTCGCTCCTGTCACGAAAATCAAGCAGTTTTTGAAACCTGTCAAGGACATGATCCCTTTACAATCTTTGGGTATTTATAAGATCCCCTGTACCTGTGGGAAAGTCTACGTTGGACAGACGAGCCGAACTGTGAATACTCGCATTGCTGAGCATAGAAGATGCATAAGACTCAATCACCCAGATAAGTCTTCGGTTGCTGACCATGCCATTGAGTTTTTGCACGATATCAAGTTCGAAGAAACAATAGTAATTGCAAGATGCTCATCCATTCATGGTAGATTGGTCAGGGAAGCGATTGAAATAATTAAAGATCCGAACAATTTCAACCATACTGATGGTTTTGAGTTGGCAAATGTTTGGCTTCCAATAATCAATAATAGACATACATAATTTGTAAAATATTTGTCTTGATTATTATTTTTATCACGTTCATGTACATAATTGAAACTCAGTTTTGTAAAAAAATTTTTATGACATGTTTGGACTTTGGAACTGTGTGCGTTCGCAAGAACAAGACATCGTTCTTGTATGTTATATTAATTCATTCATTTTTGACTATAATAATTGTCAAGACTCATATTATTTTATTCATTTGTAATAGTTATTCCTGATTTGTGAAATATTTGTCTTCACACTTGTTTTTGTTATATTCATGTAGATGTAAATTATTGAAATTCAGTTTTTCTGTTGAAAAAATTTTTATGAGATGTTTGGACCTTGGAACTGTGTGCGTTGCAGAAACGGGACATCGTCCTAATTTGTTATATCAATTAAATCTTTTTCTCTATAATAATTGTCAAGACTCATACCGTTGATTCCTCTGTTGAGGTTTTTACGTGGTTTTTTCTCAGACTTTGGGTAAATGCCAGAGGAATTTTGTTCTTTTTGCACTAAATGTGGAGTCCACGTTTTCACATCTAGTTATCTGTATATTTTCAATTTTTAATTTCTAATTATCTAGATACCTTCCTGCCTTGTTTATTTTTGTATCATTTTTTCTGGTGAAGACTTTCGGTTAGAGAGTCGAAACGTCAAAAATAACATTAAATATACAGAATTAAAACCATAAAAGTCTATTCATTTTTAATCTTATCAGTATAATGGATGTTCGAGATATGATAATTCTAGAAAGTTATTTATTATTCTATCTTGGTTCGAAATGATTGAGTAGTTTTGAAATAGTGCTTCGTCAAGACAAGATTTCTTGTCTTGATGATCATTTCTTGTCTTGTCTTGATTTTCATTTATTGGCAACGAAGTTCTTGTCTTGTTTCAAAAATTCTTGGAGTTTCTTGACATTTTGGAGGAGGCTCTAATTCGCACGCTCAAGTGTAACGTTAGTGTCACCATTCTCCCTCACTAACAGTCATGTTTCGGAACGATTCTACAATTCTAGCAACGTTTTCAAAAATTTCCAGCAATAAAAATGAATGGAAAGTCCTTTATTTTCATGTTCTAATCAGTGTTTGCAATTATTATTTGTTATATGATACTTATAGCACTGTTGTTAAGAGTTAACAACTTTCTTGGAATATTGGGGAATCTATTCATATACATTCCTATTCTATATGAAAGATTTATTCATCAAAAACTGGAAGTTTGTGCTTTTGATATAAATAAAATATTTGTTTTGAAAATTATAATCCCAGATTCTTTTTATTTTCCCAACTTATATGCATATAATAGGAAAAGTATTGATTCCTCAACAGTTCAAGATTTTGATGATTCTTCACAATTCAGACTCTACTGAACTCAAAAAACATAATTTCAATAAAAGTCGATTGATCTGTTTGTCTGAAAGCACCGGAATGCACATCAACTTGAGAACGCTTCTAAATTTTCGACTGAAATGTTACATTTGAGTTTTTATCAAAAAGTTGGGTTTAAATTAGTAAATGAGACGAATGGTTGTTTCAAAAGACATACGTTTTATTTGGAATCTTTAGGCTATCGATTTCGGACTATAATTGTCCATCTTCAGGCTTTGGCGTCAAAAGTATAAAAAACAGTTGAGTTGATAAGAAGTTATGGTTTTGTTTGAATTTGAAAACATTTTGTTGTGAAACAACGCGTTGAAATTTTCGCAACAAAAAGTTTTCAAATTTAAACAAAACCATGACTTTTTATCAACTTAGCTGCTTTTCAGACTTTTGACGCCAAGGCCTGAAGATGAACAATTATAGTCCAAAATCGATAGCCTAAAGATTCCAAATTAAACGTATGTTTCCAATCTACATATTGAATCAAAAATTCTTAGCTAATGGTGGCATAATAGTGTAAATTATATTCAGGACATCTGGAATAAAATAACTTGGATAGCTTAACCTATGAATGAAGTACAAACATCAAGTTTGTGAAGCACCATCTATGTATTCAGAATTGTGTAGATAGAAATAATCCTGGTGTAAGCCTTTTTAAATGAACTAGACAGCGACAATATGAGTTTGCGTCACAGGATAAAAAACTTGTTAATTTTCTCATCATCCTTCAACTCAGGTTTGCATATTTTCATTACTTTTTTGCTTTTGTGAATGTTGATTAAAAATTTACTTCTTGATGTAATATGTCTTCGCGAAGAATTAATCAAGAAATTACAATTAAACTTCTACTCGATTTATTCAAAGAATGAGTCTTATTGAAATATTCTTTGGAATCTTCTTTTCAACTCTCATACTTAATATGATATGTTTACAATTGAATTTACAATCTTCAAAGATGTGTTAGGAGTTTTTGTAACAAATGTGTTTGCTTTAAGCAAGGTTGAACAAAACATGTTTTTAGAAATTTTTTGTATCAGTTTTTCTTTGTTTAGAAGGATTTAAAGGAAAAAAGCTGATCGAACTATTTCCAGATTATATACATAATGTACTTTTATTTGTATATATTTTTTTTGTAATCAGCTCGATGCACGCATTCCTTTTTTTTTTTTGATACCGTAGTAATTGTTAAATTCATGTTTAATATACCTGAATAGCTATGATCAAAATGTTTGAAACATGTATGGAGCACTATAGCTTAGTTTAAACATGTCCAGAACACTTGTTTTAGATAAAAATGCTCAAAACATGGTTGCAAAAAGGAGCAAGATTTGAGTGTATATCGAAATACTTGTACCTGTGGAAGGCGAACGCTGGTCGTGTCTGTAAAAGCATAGAAAGAAAATGATATCTGTGGAAACGATATGTTCACATGGTGTTTTTGGGGGTATATCAGAAGGAATCGGATGCGGCATGAATTGGAGTATGAGAAATGTAATATTGGAAGGAATGTGATTTACTTAGTTACATTGGCTTGGTCATGTGAAACGAATGTCGAGAAAGTAGTCTGAAAACAATATATGTGGATAAAGCCGAAGATAGAAGATTGCGTGGACGTCCTGAGTGCAAACGGATGCATATTATTATTGATTTGTGTGTAAGTGGTAGTCTCCGAATGGGAAGAGTAGATCGACTTGTTTGTATAGAATTATGAATGAGAATGAAGCAAAAGATACTTGTTTGAATTGCATTATCTGATAATAATATGAATTATAGCTTGTTGAATGTTGAATTAGTTCCATTTTAAGGGAGAGGTATGAACTATATGTATGTGTAAATGTGTTACGAGCGGTATCCGTAAAGTGACAAGAGATGATACTACTCGGGATAAGCTCAATTCTCTGGTTCATTTATAAAAAGTTATTGCCGTATCTAAAGCTATTTTCCAGGAGGAATCCTGGCCCCTGAGCGATGGCCGGTGAATCCGAAGCCCAATGTACGCAATAAAAATAATCTCTACTTGAAGTATCAAGCTATATTTCGGTCATCGATTATCGGAATTTTATTTTACTTGAATAAAATGATACATTTTTTTTCGTGAGACATGTTTGTTTTGGAGAATGTTTTTTTTTAGATGAATATGTTCCATTGGCTATAAATTCTGTCACTTGTCAGATACAGCACTTTATTGTATTGTACTTCATTTGATTTTTTTTTTGTCAAATATATCTACAGATCTTATACCTGATAAAATATATTAATGTTTAATTCTGACTATCTGGATTTGGCTATACTGTACTGACGAGTCCTAATAAGGACGAAATACGTGTATACAGTTGCTCCCCATTCTAAAATGATGGTTTTAAAAACTGATTCTTAGATTTGAATTCTTGTGGAATACAAGCATATTTAATCTTAATTTTTGTACTTCTAACTTTGTTCGCGTAGATTTCAGGTTATTTAAATTATATCCGGCTCTCTTGACTATTTCATGGATTGAGTACGAGTACAGACCTGAGTCATTTTGCTAATATCAGTAGATTCAGCATGATCAATTCTAAGAGTCAAAAAATCCACTTTTTTGAATTGGTCGACACAAGACTTTTAGGAATGCCGCACTTTTAAGACTCTGCTGAGTCTTTAGACATGCGAAATTTGACATAACGCTCACAATTGGTAGCTGACTAAAACTCACGTACTTTGTATGTTTCGTGTAATCAAACTTATCTCATCGGATTTTTTAAGAGATTTGATCTTTTTCATAACACAGAAATGCACAACATCAGGTCGCTCGCGCAAAAGATGCGAGGCCGTGTAGAAAATAATAATTACCTATTCCTACCTAAAGTCTGCGCAAATTTTGTATTGTTCACATCCAGAGTTACTCTGACCTGCTAGTTTGAAGCATACCAAAAATTACAACCAATTTGAAATCATCAAAATTATTTTTTCTTGACTATGAATAATTATAGATAGTTATTTTATTGAGTACTGGAACTCAGCCTTTTTCTTGAAATCCTCTTTTATCTGAAAATTCCAGCTTTCATCTATATTTTCAGGCTTCAATGGGGTAACTACATTACAATAAACTAGAAGATAGTTTAACATACATAAAAAATGAAGTGAATGAATAAAAACTTACGGAGAAGAAGTTGGTTCTTTACAATAATTATTGAATGAATTTGTGCAATAGCTGGATAAATTTGAATGGGGTTTTCTCAGATGTATTGAGATGAGCTTGGGCTCAAACTCAATATTTGCTTGAAAGACGCTCTATCAAATTGGCAGTTTTTTTCATTTGTCAGTTGATTTGAATTTAAAAAAAAAAATGAGTATTAGCGAAGGTTTACCTCATTATATCAGCATATTCTAATTGCTTCAGCCATTATGGAAATCGCGTCCACAAACTCATAGAAAATTGGTTGAAAAATTTATTCATATATTCAATATGAAACGTACAATTTGAAATTGATATATCTTTTCAATTTGTCAACCGATTAAAAAAAAAAAATAAAAAAACATTGCAATGTTAGCCCAGGCTTATCTCGATAGGTACATCAGAGAGAATCACATTCAAATTAGGTCAGCCATTGTGGAGATAAGCATGCGCAAATGCACTGATATAAATTCTAATCATGATTTTATGCATACAGATTGAATCAACATATTTTTAATAGAATGAATTAAAACACTTGATTGTTTTACAAAATATTGATTGAAAGGATAAATTTATTTCGACTTCACGGTCATCTTGAGGCTGAATACTCTCACACAAATTTTTGTTTTCTCTCGACAAAATACTGAAAAATTTTTCAAGAATGACGATTTCTTTAAAATATGTATTTTCTATATGAAGAAGAGAAGTGCTTGAGAACCTCTCTGCGTTGTTAATTCAATATCCTGGGATGAGTTTTCTAACATCCTGAAGTGGGCACGGCCACCCTCAGTGCCTCTCTATATACGCCAATGTGAAAAGCTTGAAAAAACGAAGCCCTAACCACAAAGTGTCCTAAACTCAAAATTCAGTCCTGAGTTATTATGTTTTTGATTGCAGTTGTTCGGCAATGTAAATCAATGAATTAATTCAAAAAAACAGTGATCGTTAAATTCATTGGCGAATGGGATATAGTAATTTATGGCACTAATGCGGGATGCAATAAATTAGTCAAGACAGAATTTTTTTTTTCACGATGAGGCATGGAGGGCGATTGACTGATTAATCACATTACATATGAGTCGAATATAATGTTCTCTTTTAAAATGTCTTGAATCGCTTTCATATAATGGTTTGTTTTCTGTCATTTGAATGCTATTTGGGAAACAAAAAATACAACTTGACCATGATATGAATGTTTTATGGTAGGTACCTAATGTTTACCGTAACTTCTTTACTGATGATCTGGAAAGAAATATTTAGTATATGTAAAGTAAGAAGAGTAACCTAATTCATCTGATACAAGTTTCGCAAGAAATGTTCACATCATCTTCTAAACTCTAATCAAATGATTTCCAACTCACTAATTGGTGTTTTCCAATCAAATTCCGTTTATTTGAACTAATTCGTTCAAAAATTGAATTATATTCGATACATTTTTTATCTGAAGCATCAAATATTGACGGATATATTAAAATTCACTTTTTTATTCATTCATTTTTGGTGAATTCGTCAGAATACTCATTTAAAATGTAGTTCGTGAAGAGAAAAATGAATCGGAGTATGCTTAGAATACAGTTAATAATCATTCAATTTTATGGATATTTCTGGGAAAATCTTTTACATTTCTCTCTAACATGTCGAAAAAGTATAAAGCGAAAATGATTCCAATAGAAATACCGTGATCGCTTAAAATATGTTCAACACTCATACTATCAAAAAACTCCATATTTTGATAGAATTGCAATAAATTAAATTATAAAGTGATTTATCTATTTTGAATAAGTAATTCCCCTTTGATGTACAAAATTTCATTTTGAGATTTGCTATCAGAAAAGATGAGCCGTAGGAATAGAACAGGATTAGGATCTGTTTCAATAGATAATTTGAGAAAAAAATTAAACTTAAAGATATTATATGAAATTTTATATGATAGACGTATGTTATTACGTACAGGTCACTTGAGAAAAGTACATACTCTTTTCTTGGTTAACTTATTTGCTAAGTAACCAAAATTTTGCGCGTAAATAACTAATATTACATAATTATATTTATAATATATGTATATAGCTTATATGAACATTAGTAACACGAACGAGCTAAATATTAATCTCAATATTAACGTTACCAGCGTACTAAATAATAATAATATAAGTATGCATATTGTGATATTTGAAAATAATATTGTCTATTCACGTTATTCAAATATTATCATTCCAATAAGTCGGTCTCTTCTGTCACTTTCTTCATGTTTATCGTCAAGTGGATAATTATTGCTTGAACCTCCTCTTGATCAAATAAGATTCACCACACGTTTCGTGGTTTTCATCTAAATTTTCTGCGAGATATTTAGTTCGTAATTATGCATCATTTCACATTTTTATCACATTTTTTCCATTGAATGCGTCTCGTCAAATAGCTCTCTTGTAGTAATTTTTTAATAGCATAAAAAATGCAATTTTCATATTCAACTGCAAGTTCATTAATTATGTATTTCTCAGGTACAGCATTTCTAAATAAAATACACCTATTCATGAAATAAGCATATTCTAAGATCGAATATCAGAATATATTTGAAAAAAACGGTGTGAAGGATCCAAAGATGATTCACATAATTGGGGTAAGGCCTGCAGGAGTCCAATAGATTCTCGACACATTATAAATTTATTTTGGACGTTTCGAGTCCCATGGACTCATCATCAGCTAATTAAGACCGTAACAATTAGTTGATGAATGAATAAAATAAAAGCATCAACCTATCCGTAATACAATAATAATGGTATGTGAATAAGTAAATTCAAAATTACTTTGACAATATTATTTTACAATTTTTATTTTCAAGCACAACGTGAAAAATCGTCAAGCAGGAGAAACCAACCTCCCACAAACATCACAACCTCAAAAAAAGTTACTTTACCAACATGAATATGATATTAAATGTGAAAATGTTCAAAATAGTGCACTTTCCAAGCATTCCTTAGAAACTGGCCATCGTTTCCATTTTGAATATGCTAAAACATTGATACTCTTTATATAAATTTATTTGACATTCACAGTATAAATACACAAACAGACAATAAAGACAACATAAAATACGCTCGTCACTATCTAGGAAATTTTATTTTACCAACAGTTTTTGTTATTGTATTTCCCAGATTTTCTTCTTTTTGCGTCGCCATTGCCGCTGATTGGCCATTTTTTCGTCACTCGTGTTTATTGGAGGTTGGTATCTTCTTCTTGACGATTTTTTACGTCGTACATGAAAATAAAAATTGTAAAATAATATTATCAAAGTAGTACTTACTCACGTACCATTATCATTGTTTTACTGGTAGGTTGATGTTTTTATTTTATTTATTCTTCAACTAATTGTGACATTTTCAATTAGCTGATGATGAGTCTATGGTACTCCAAACGTCCAAAATAAGGTTATAATACATAGAAAATTTATTGGATTGCTGAAGGCCTTACCCTAATTACTTCAAAATATATCTGAAATTAGAAATAGTGTTTTTCAACTCACGGGACCAAAAGATCGGAAAGTTGCTGGATTTTCGACTATTTTTTTTTAAAACTGTCAATTTTTTACTATGGTAGTAAGATGTAAGTCACATTATACATAATAATTATAGAAGTTTCTACTTAATTTGAGAAGAATTGTTTCTTGAAAGATTTTTCGAACACATCGTGGCTCATTTCGCCATGATAGTCTGCTCCAATAGATTTGAATGCAAAAATTAGAAAGCAATTTGAAATTCAACCGTCGGCGTTGTTTTCTCCAGTATGAAGAATTATGTTGGCAAAAAATTGAAAGATGGAATTTATGTGACAAGAAATAAAGAGATTACTACCATCCTATTATTATTCATACTGCAGAAAGATATTGAAACTGATCTTTTCCTATGTGATGTTTCACTTGACACCTCGGTATAGACGATTGCAACTATAATATGAGGTGCACAACTAGACCCTAGGTCGGTCTTAATTACAAAATTTCAGCGTTACACGTTCGACGGGTTTTGAGATTTGCGAGTTACATACGAACGCACGCACATACATACATATATACAAACGCACGTAACGACATCAAGCCGAAAATAGTCAAAATGTATCCAGGAATGCTCAAAACGGATATTTTCATCAAAATCTCGGAATGTGAATTTTGTCGATGCTTATTTTTAGTTTGGACAAGTAAGTAAAATTTCTTTGAAACTATAATAACGGGTACTTCTGCAAGCATTATAAGAAGGACTCGTTCACTTGTTTATTATAATAAAAATGGATGACTGCTCAGATATACGTCCAGCTCATTCATGGTGAAAAGTTTTCAGTCATCTAAATGTGATAACAGAAATCAAACAAGATCGCCCTCTGTGAGCACATGGACAGGTAACCACTCAAAAATTGATCTTTGAAAAATAAGATATTTGCGGACTGTTGCTAAGTAGTTACTCCGCCAATATACAGACAAATCTCAAAATTCCGGGTTTAATTCTGTTCATAGAATAAAAATAAGAAAATCTTTATTCCTTTGATGTTTAAAACGTAATCAGTACGTTTAATGGTAAAATAATTTCCGGTTCTATTAATGTATAGGAGCTATTTTGTTATCATTGGAATGTTTCTGTGGGAACTACAAGAAACACGATTCACTCACATTGAATGCTAATTATGAAAGCCATAAATATGAATAATTTATTGTACTAGTGTGGAAAGTGATATATTAGTCACTGAAGGAAAAGTTTTCTCACGACACTTAGAGAACAAGTGGCTACGTATTGGATGAATATATTCACATATTACATGAATAGATACTTTGAGTCTTCAACCTGCACAGATATATTTATGCATAGTGACTGATGAACGACTGATACTTGATGCAACTGATCAAGTACTATTTCTGAGATAATGTATATAATTCCATCTCTTTCATATTACACCAGTTCTAAAAAATGATATTCTGATTGTTTATAGCCTGATATCCATATGCATATCAAATCTTGCGTTTTTCTGATTGTAAGATCTATTATTGTATCGTGCTACTGGATATTCTTAAGAGCTACATGAAAATTATTCATACGATCTCATTAGAACTGTTAAGGATAAGATACTATCTATGGATAAACTTCTGGAAATTTTAAGATCATGTACTACAAGTTTTAGAAAATGGAGAGAAATTCTGTTTCGTTGAGGTTATTGGTAAGGCAGAGAGCGCTATCTGCCTCGCATTTTGCCCATTCTAGAGGCTTAAATCAAAGTTCTATAGAAGCCTTGAACTGTATGGACAATATTTATTTCCACTGATTTCCAATTTTTCATTCAACTAGCTCTTTTGACGCTCATGAATTTGCTGTACTAAAATTATATACTTCGAGTGCAACGTGTTTATTTTCAGGTGTTTGGAAAAAATTCTTCTTCTTCTGGAGTTAGTAATATGATAATGATATTCACCGTTTACACATGAATATAAGAACATTCTGTATATTGAACATATATTTGGTAGCTGATGAAGTTAAGGAGAGAAAAAGGATAAATCATCAATAATACAGGTTATTTTCAGTTGTTCATTTTTGATTGAATAGCAAATTTTCGCCATTCAAATCTGAGTGAAATACCATTTGCTTTTCCAATTTGGTATCTGACATCAAAACATCATTCAGCACAATATTAGGAACCTATTTTCAAAAGTTTCGATAATTGGACTGCCAACGTGCGTCTCATTGTCACAAACAATGAAAAAAGAGAGTGCCTCTTCTGCTAATGGACAATTCATATTTGAAGCTGAATTGCTGAATATAAATCAATATTCCATTTTGCACTCAAGTTTCCAACGAAAGCAAAAATGAACGAGCTATATAGTGGCTAAAGTCGCCACAGAACTGCTTTGTCTCTGCCTTATTTGATTGTAGCGCAGGCTTGGATTGAAAATTGATCTCATTTACTTTTATTTGATTACACTTTTGAATCAAAATGATATAATGTATCGTTCAGATTATCAACAGTTGAAGATAGTGATATTGATTAGAGCAAATTAAAGTGACTTTACCATTGAAGTAGTATCTATGATAATATTCAGGTTTTGGTCAGTTATGATTCCACCTTTTCTATATTTAACTAGTTCTAAAAAATAATATTTTGATCGTTTATGAACTGATATGTGAATGCATCTTTTTGATAGCAAGTTGAAAATTATCCATACGAGCTTATGAAAAAACAGTTAATAATATCTATAAATTAACTCCCGCAGATTCTAGGGTCCCGTACGGTTAGTTTTGGACGGTTTTCGAAAATGAGGGGAAATTTTGTTTCGTTGAGGTAATTGGTAAGTTAGAAAACTCTACCTGATACTACCGCCTTTAGGATGATTCACAGTTCATAGGAGGGCAAGAGTCGTGAGCAAGGATGATAGGAAAGACGAGTCTCTATAGTATATTAAACAAAACGATCAGACATTTTGATTCATTAGCAGACAGACCTCATCGTTATCATGGAACCGTGAGACATGATCAGTTATAACATATATAATCAAAGAATGAACCCGGCATAACCATAAAATTAGACAGCTCACTATCTCTTGTTTATAAATAGATCACAATAATAGGAGCCTAATCAGTGCAAGCAAGTCTGGGTCCTGTTACACTTGAACTTAGCCTGGACCAACTCATAAGTATTCCAATAAATTGAATGACTCAGTTTTAGTCGCTACCGCAAAAATTTTCGTATCCATCAATGAGGCAATTGGTGACAGAGATCAATTAACGGCTCAAATTAACGAGCTTTAACTATACTCACAATCAATTACATGGAAAAATTAGAACAACCAAATATATAACAAAAATATAAATAAACTCCAAGTGACTTAGTATCTTAGACTTATATCCAGCAAATACTTCGACAAACACACTATTCTAGAGTGACTCTGGAATTTCTACCACTTGATATATAAGTTCACAAACAATACTAACGAACAATTATAAGAAAAACTCAAACCATACTCAAAAATTCTTCATGTACAACTAATCGCCATTCACAGAAAACAAACTTCAAACAACTACTATCTACCTGTTAATCCCAGTAAAAAGGTAATGGAACTGGAAAATAATAATCATGATCAAAAACACTATCCTGCTGATAGTAGTCAATAGACGATGGCAAAAAAGCAATCAGTAGGACGATAACCACCACCAATGTGATCAATAATGAAAACATTCACAGCCACTAATCATAAATTTATATTCGAAATAGTAAATGACGAAATAAAATGATGACCGATAAAGGAGAATAATATAAAAGAATTATGAAGAGTTTGAGGAAGCGAAACATTGATCATCACACATACCAAATAAGATGATACCACTATTTTTGTCGTTGATCTTGAACTAGAAGATATCTCAAAACAATCACAAGAAAAACCTTGACTTAGTCTATGACTGCTGCCAAAAGTGAGAAATACGACTGAGCCCAATCAAATCAATTCATGTTACTTTCACAGTAAATAGACAAGAATGTCTTATCATCAATATCGATGGAGATGGAATAGGAATATCCCAAGCCAAAAGAGCGAGATGCCACAGAATGACACTAGATAGACGATTTATCTAGCACAATTACGTTATGGAAGGAAGAAAACAGCTAGGCATCAAAAAGAGACCGAATGTCCTTGCTTATGAACAGAAAAGCACAATTATCATTGCGAAATAAGTAACTTAAGCCCAAAGGTGGGCATTAACTTGTCAATCCGTTATTCATAACGAAATTAACAATCTGCGTAACGGATCAACTTTTAAGATAACTTCAATAAATGTTAACGCTCTTGTTAACTTCCGTTGACTTTAGTCCGTTATATTGATTGATGACATGTTGTCATTTTGCTTGTCCGAGCTACGCGCTACGCCACGCTCCTACGTTCGGCTGGAGGCTAGTTGAATGGTGAAAAATATATTTCGTCTAGTACTGCAGTGACCGTGTTTTTTTTACGTCCAAAGATATTTCACGGATTAAATGATCATCACTGTCGGATAACAGTTTTCATATACTAATATTTATGAAGGACAATATGCAAAATTATGATTAATAATAGATAGCCTTTTATTCATACTATTTTCTGGTGATATATCCTTGGAGCTAGATTTGATTGATCTACCTACTTGTTTTCGTCTTATTCATCTATATATTCCAGCCTTGAAGCAGTATAAGTTTTAGATGGGTCACTTTTAAGGGTTAACTGTAACTTGCGTTAAATTTTCGAAAATTCAACGCTCAAGCGATAATTGAAGTTAACTTTGCAATTAACGAATGAACGATCAACAAATTTAATTTTTGGATTAACTATGTTCACTTTTGCTTAAACCCATATGGACGTAAGGAGTTCAATTATAAAGCACAGCTTGCATGTCTTCCATAAATATATTCCTTATGGATTCAAATGTGCTGTGATATGCTACTAACGGTACGCTACACCATGACTCAGAGATACCAACAGTAGAAGATATTGAACGATTCAGCAACTCAATTATAATTATTCTTTTAGATGACAGTCAAACTGTTAATTGGCTTAAAACTTGTTCTTGATTTGCCGAAGAAAATGTCATCATGCATTATGCATTGCGAAAACTGAATTGCACCACTCTAGTAGTTAAAATTATGAGTCTTAATGATGTTCCATTTGAACCGAAGCTGAGTCGATCGTGACACACAATGAATATAGAACGATGAAGATGAAAATACTTCTCCTAATCTCAAAAAATAGACTTTTGCTGTCTTATTTGCTACCACTTGAGTGGTAGGGTTTTACTATTCAATTTGCAAGACTTAATCACTCACCACTTTATCAATCTTATCATTTCAAGATGTCAGAGTGACAATTAAAATTGCTACTCGCATCACTTGAATTGATATCTTTACCACCTAGTTTTTTAACGTAAAAAATCAATGAGGTACGTAGAGTACTGCAAGTGAACGTAAAATCTTCTATTGAAATGTGTTATCAGCTTATTAGTTTATAGTTTGAGAGAACTGATAACTTGATCCATAATAGAAAGAAGTAAGAAAATATAATCGATTATGAAGAGGTTACGCACAAAACTTTATGTTTAACAGCTCTAAACGAAAAATGTTTCAATTTCTTTCTGACATCTACAAACCAAAACCGTTGTTTTACAGAGTATGCCTTGTTGATACTATGGTTATCAATGAATTTTTCACTATTTAATCATTGGAAATTGAAGATACGTACTAGATCAGAGCTAAATAGATCTTCATTTATTCTTCATTATATTTGAATTTTCTGAGGTTAACAGAATATGAGTAAATTGGCATTTTTACTTTCATATTCACTTTACGAAATTGGCAAACCTACATTTCAATTGAAATTTGAAAGTGGCACTATTTCTTTAGTGAGAAATAAAAATTAAATCATCGGAAAAACTCATTCCGCAAGGCGAGATTGTCTGCCTCATGTCCATACCGACAAGCTGATCTTTCAGAGCTGTGCGTCGTCGTGAGGAAATAATAATCTACTGCTTGCGTTAATCCAGCGCGCTCCTGAATATTGTAACAGAAGACAAGGTATTTCTGAATATGATCTTCAACGTATTCTGGATGAACTGTCTATCAAGATTATCAAGTACATAATCTGCCAGAGATATCGCCAGTTTTTCGATGTCCATATAGAAAGTTTTACCCGTAGAGTAATCAGAATGGTTCGTGCGGTATGAAATCTTGATTCCGTTAGTTACTAGAAGATCTGCCATTGCCTACCGTCATTTAGTTGTAACACACTTGGATTGCTGTCTTCATAGTCTGTCAAGATGACCAAATTTCTTTTTGAATATTACGGTAATTCATCGAGATATTTGTAGACCTTGAGATCTGCACTGGGCTCATAAAAAGTGTGCAGTCATTTTAAACAAGCCGTGTTGTTCTTCTTCGATCACGCCGAGACGTGCTTTTCGACTTGATCTAGATACTTACATTCTTCAAAGACCAGTCCAGGTTCTTTGCAGTGCATATTCTGGATTTAATCCATATTGCCCCCATTACTACCAGTGAATAAGAGAATCGAATGATTAAATTCAAGCACCCTGGATTTTCCATCACTATTATCCTAGAATCGATAGATGACATCGTTGATCTGTTTCATGATTTCGTAAGATTCATCTCTTGATGTCTAAAGCTTCGATGAATGTGAGTGGAGTCTTTGAGGATCATATAGTTGAACGAGATCGGCCAGCATTTTATCCACCTTTTTCAGCCTGAGATCATGAGTGTCTTTCATTCAGTCACTAGTGCTAGTGCTTTGAATGAGCGCCCTGGCCATGAACTTCACTCTCGTGCAGTTTCTTCCAAAGTAAGTTTGCGATATCCCAACTTTTATTTCATTATTTGCATCAAATTCGAGTTATTATTTGGTCTTTCTGGACCTCCTTGGGATTTTGCCTACTTTTGAGCAATCCAGCTCGATGATTTATATTGAAGCTATATTTCTGAAGCCTCTTGATCCATGTGGTCACTTGACATTAAAGGTGTTAGAACTTCAGAAGCTATTTCAGAGCAGTATAATTCGTCTTCAGACAAAAACTTCCTGTTTTACAGATGTGTATTAGCTTCCTTCCGGTTTCAAGTCTTACTGCAATATGCAATGACTTTCTCGTGACTGTCTTTGATTTGTGATGAAACGGCGTCGGTTTCGACATTGCTGGCGTCTGTATTCAGAGTAAATTTTTTCATCCACAGTAAAGAATAAACGAGTACTGGTGCTAAAAATATAACATGCTCCCAGTTATGGAAATTAACTTTTTCCAACACTGTTTTGGAGCTTGCATATTCCATAACCAAAAATTAAGTTGAACATGACATTCCAAGAAATCGTTTAGAATGATTCCGTCTGCCGTTTAGAATGATTCTGTAAGCCTTTAGAATAATTTCGACAAATCAGAAGCTCTTAGTTTGGCTACTACCATGGTTACTTCCTAACAATTCAAGTATTCATTTCTGGATTCGACGTTTGACATTTAATAATTTTTTAAGTTTTCTCTGAAATATTGGTGAGTCTCTGAAACCTTGTTAGAGAAAGTATAGTCTACAACATGTTTGGAATGGCGTATTCCACACTCGCCTTCGGCTTGGATCACAAACTTTTCGCTCGTTCAGAATAAATACTTATTGTAGAATATACTATTACATCCTTCCTCCCAGATAAATTCTCGCGCTTTCTTCGTGAGACCTATTAACGGCTTGTTAGTATGGTATGAATGATTATAATATGATATAATGATAGTATTTAAAATTGAATATATCCAAATTGCCGAAGCTCATCGTCACAATAATAATTATATATAAAATATTACCTCTCACGAACTTTTCAGACAGTAATAGAGAAGAGATAATGCTCAATGAAGGGTTTGAGGCAAAGCAAACTATACAAAATACTAGGTTAGTCACATTACTTGTCATAATGTTGGGCAGAATGCGTTTCATTCTCTTGACTCCCATCAGGTGTCTCCACATCCAAATAAATAGATTTTCGTAATTTCTGTTTATATGTGATTATTGGGCATTATTCTTTCACTTTTACTTTCTCTTAGTCAGCAGCTATTCCTTGCCAGGAGACTACATTTTCAGAATATTGAATCTACCTTTTGAAAACTTGATATTTCTTGAAAGTTAATTTTAAATCGGCACTGGAATAACGCCTTCAAGAGTGAACCTGTAGATTTTTCTTATATATGTATATAAAGCAAGTATTCGAAAAAAGAGTTCTGAGTACAGGGAAAAATATCTTTCTTTCGATCTTCCAAAGCCCAATCTACCTTCTCAGTATCCTCTTTTCAAGTCCAATGTCTAGAAAATATTCCATCCGTTTAATGTGTTCAACGTATTAGAAATTTGGAGTAACTGATAATTTTCTGTCTTCTTCACGTTAAGTTGATGATAATCCACGCATAATCTAGCTATTCCGTCCTTCTTTTTTTAATAATACCCAAGTATAGTACTAAGAGATTCAGTGACACTTATCTTGAATTAAATTGTTGGTTTCTTTTCGCCTGACCTATGATAATCATCTTAGTTTTAGAAGGATAGGGTGAGCATCATCAGTATTGTTACAAAAATTTCGTCTGACGTCTTTTTTTGTACAATTGTTTTTCCATTGCATACCTATGTCGCCATCTATGTATCAAATTTGCACTAATTTTGTAAAATAGTACGTGATAATGACACTTGATTGGAGAGCGCTAATTTGGGGAGCATACGCGTCTGGTTCTTCCTCTTTCGTGCCTGAGCCGTTGTTGCAGACGGGCTGTTTTTGAGCAGTCTTGTGATTTTCCTTATTGTTCTGAATTATGTGGTTATTTCATTTTTCTGAAATCAGTGATATTATTTTGTAAGTATTTTGTTTATTATTTTTGTTCACGTTATTCCAAATTTAGTATTATTTTTGCTCGTGACTTCGTTTGAGGCGACCCGCGTGATTAACCTTTTGATATCCAAATTTATCTCTTTCATCCTTAATTCTTTGTTAGTTTTTTGTGCTCAAAACCTTTTTACAATCTTGAAACTTTTATACTAAATTATTATTTTGTACTAAATTATTTTTTTTCTAAATTTTATATATACACTCGAAGTAAAAAAAACCTACGAGATTTGTGGCTATCTTCGTTCCTCCCTTTATCTTTACTCTCCTAAGTATGTGTGATGTATGAATGATTAGTGAAAGTGGTTGATAATACATAATTTAACTATATTTTGGATCCAACGCGTTGCGGATTTGTCATTCAACAACTCGTAGTTTAGTTTCTTACGTTGTTTGTTTTTGGTTTCCAGAGATTCAAATATTTTGTTGTGGGCTTTAGTTCCTGTTTTTGAGCTGAAAAATCCTACGAGTTTGTGAAGATTGATCCAATTTTTTAGTAACGAACCACTTTCGTGAATTTATCGACTCGTCCCTAATAAATCCTTCAATGCTCAGCGTAGTTTTTTTTACTTTGTAAATTTTTAGTGCACTATTTAAAATCAGACAAATAAATAACTTACTGATTATTTTATTTAACTTTTACTAAATTTATCCGTTTTTCAATTTGAATCTAAATTTATTCATTCAAGTTAACGCTTTACGTTTAAAGAGAGCTCTCCAATTTTTTTATAGGAACCTCCTGTTTCGGTTGAATTGGATACTGGTTGGATTGTTTGTTTTCAGTGTAAACTGCTAGGGATCTTAGGGACCAATGGCCACTTGAGACTAGTTTTTGGCCAACTTCAAGTTAAGAAAAACATCAACACGTCTACGAAATTAAGAAGAACATTAATATCTCCCGAAGTTGAAGCGCACGGCCAACCTTAACACCTTCAAGGACCGTTGGGTATTTATCAAAGCCCTATAAGACGCAAGATCAACTTTACTTAATTCAGGGAACGTCTGACGTTGTTTTTGTGGCTGCCGATATTAGTCTTGAGTTCCGTTTAAAGAGGATATTTAGCTAGTTTTTGTAACGTAATTTTGAACGTCTGTGACGTGCTCTCCAGTTTTCGTTTGGCTGTTGCAGTGAGATTTTTTTGTATTATAGCTTTAACCATTTTCGTAAGTTACCAAATTTTTTTAATTATAATTTTTGGAATCATTTGCTTTAAATTAATAATAATTTTGCTTATAATTGATCTCGACGTCTATGCTTTATTTCTTTTTTTGCTGTCGCTATTGTCTCCCAGAATAGTACCTTTTTCTCCTTTGATCATTTCCTGGGAGTGGCGCCCATTTCCTATTTTTCAGGTAAAATATTTCTAGTGCCCTTATTAATAGCTAGCCTGGGTCTTCACTTTCAAGGTAGGATATTCCAATACTTAAATTTAGTGTCAATCAGCAGTACATTAAGTTTTTGCTACGAAATAATGAAGAAACATTACCTTTTTTAATTTCCTACTGCCATCTTGGAAATAGGAAAAGGTACAGTATCTATTTTGTGCTGGACTATGCTTGTTTTCTTTTTTTTTTGTCCTTCAATCCGTATCGAAGATGTCTTGATATTTGATCAATTAGTCTCCAAACTTTACATGTTATTCTTTCTTCAAATCTCAACTTGATGTCGATATCAGTTTCTCGAGTTATTCAGAAGTTGATTCAGAAAGTCTTTGAATGGTGTTTGTCTGTGTAACAAGCGGAGTTGCTGGTGTTGGTTTCTATGCGTTCTCCTCTGCCCACAACATACATGTCTGATTCCCGCAACGATAGTTTATTCTCGACAGCGATTCTTTTGAAACGTGTCAAACCGTCGCGTCTATTGTTTTGGACGTGTAGAAACGTGAATGGAATCGTTTCCAGATTATTTTATGTTCTTTGAATAATAATTTCGGACTTGAATGATTTCATTCCGGACATTTGCAGAGCCTATTAGGCATTTCATAAGAAAAAATTCACATCTCTACAGGTTTTTTTAGTTAAAATTTTACAAATGATAAGTTAACGTTTGTTTAGAACATATATTTTTTTAAGTGAGTGAGTTTTTAAGAGTGTTGCTTTATTCACTTTCGGGAATATTTGGAATCATTTTTGTGATAAATCAACAGTTTCAAAGATAAATTAAATACTATAATACTTAGAACGAAAATTGATTTACAAGATTTCCAGGCCATTCTTAAGCTATTAAATAGAAATATATTTTTCAGTCCCTGACTTTCCTATTAGGAGAAGTAATTCCAGAATTTAGGTCAGTGAGTACAGATTATCGATTTGGGATAACAGTTTGAACTCCGAGCCTTGACGAGGTTGATAAATATTATGCGAAATCGGTACAAATGCATATACTGACACTGATGCTTACAAATTTGGAGGATCTACTCAGTAATATCAAATTAAATATAATCATAAAAATTTAGTAGTTCCTTACGTTATTAAAAGTTTCGATTCAAATCACTAATGATTATTCTTTGAATTTTTATATTAATAAATAGGTATTTTGTGTAAACATACATTAGTTTTCACTTACCGCCATTGCCCATGGGCGATAAGTCAACATAACCATAGCAACTACAGCTTATACAGTGGAAACAACATACTTCCTTGAATATAGGGCCTGTGAACTCATGAAAACGCTCAATCGTGCAAAATTAGAATAATTCGCGTTTTGGAAATCATATTCACAGATTTTCAATCAAATGGGAAGACAGATATATTTAAGATTGAGAAAAAATCAAATTGCTCACTAAATTCATGACATGAAAGCTCTTACATTTAGTAAGTATTCAATCTTTTCGTTTATAAATAATTACGTTTCTCAACAAAATAAACTTTATTTCTCTGAATGTGATGATTCAACATCAAGTTTCAATTACAGAATCCGGTAAGAAAACATAGTTTTTGAGCACTTTCTACATGAACCATGTACTGAAATATTGCATGTTCCTTTTTTTTGACAGATTCATTTCAATATAATTGTAAAATATTATAACTGAAACAGGTACAGTTGGATAATGGATATGAACATGATGAATTATCATTATTCCTAACAGAAGATGAACACTTTTGTTCAAGAAAGTGACATCTCCCGAGGGAGGCCTTCAAACTTTATCATGAATTCCGATTTAAGACTTCACCGTAATCTGTTTACCAGCTAGAATAACAATACGGTAGCAGGTAAATTGTTTGCATTTATTTCAGACAAATAACATTGGCTCAAATGCTCAAAATAATTCTATACAGGGAATCAAAACAATCGAAGCACGAAACAAAAACAAGTCGAAGAGTCCGCTTTCAACGTTACATGTAGCACTATTGATTTCGAACCGTAGTAACAATGTCGGAAGTGTGAGCCAGAACAGAGACGTATGTAGGAGTGATTTTACCATCAGAATTTGTCTAATAATTGGAAAAAATCAGATTTTTGCGGTTGAAAATAATGCAATAATCCCATGAAAGTACCTGAATTATCGAAATGATGCTTATTGGTAGCTGAAGCTCTCTAATGCCTCGTAATATGAATTGACTCTGTCGCTATTTTGTAATATAGAACAATGTTCAAAAAACTTCTCAGCTGTTTGATCAATATGAAAAAATACAGTGGATTTACAAAAATTATGAATGAAAGATTGAAATAATTTTTCTTCAAATGTTTATATGATTAATAATTCTTTATAAGATTCCTGCATAGCAATTTATTGATAAATTATTGATAAAAAATGGATTAAATGCCACAAAAGAGCTCATTATTAAAATTTAGCTATAGAATTGTTAGTAATTTTATTGAAACCTTTGCATATTTGCCTTTGTACATATATTTCCAACACATCTGAATTACTGATTATCATCAAAATAAAATGGAATAGAATATCAATCACGCCTTCTATCCGATACAGATGTAGCAGCCCTTATATGGCACTTGATAGATTGACTCATATTTCCTCAACCGTTAAGCTACGAGTATTCTTAATTTTATTGGAGAGTATATTGTCACTCAGTGAAAATCCTGCTGACCTTTGGTGCAACGATGGGACTCGACCCGCGACCTTCGGATTACAAAGCCTGCACTGAGCTATGAATAGGTACTCATTATTCACCGACGTTATCATTCATTCTATTACTAATCATTTATCTGTGTTAATTACTTGATGTTTATAGCTCATTTTCTTGAGTCAATTTCAATTCTTCGCCTGTAATGTTTCTTAACAGTCTAACTCTTAGTGAGGATAGTTAATGTTACTCTTGAATTGCCAAAGGCTATAGTCCATTTGACTGATTCTGATTTATGTTCAGTTCATTTTGTACCATTTGGTGCAATCACTTTTCTCCTACCCTGAAGCTAGAAGAATAAGTTCAGTTTGGAATAATCGTACTCGCCCCATCATTTTGATTGAATTTTTAATGAGTCACATGCTTTTTTTTGCTTCGACTTGACGACAAATTATAATAATAATTTATTTAAGTAGCTGAGCTAGTACAAAAACAGAAAAATTTGATATAAAACAAATCTATATAGTATACATTTAGAAAGTACTAACTAGAGTAGTGCTCTTAGATTAGATTTGAACTTTTTAACTGATGTGACATTAGTAACAGTAGCAGGCAAGCTATTAAATTTCAAAAAGCCTTTATGGAACACTGATAAACATGTCTTAGATTTATTATTTGATGAAACATATAATTTATCTCCTTGACGAGTATTATATTTATGTATTTCTCTAACATACTTAATATTATCAGTCAGATATCTAGGCAATTTGTTTGTTTTCATTTTATATATAAAGATCAATACATTATATAGAATAAAATTACTTATATTTAGCCAGCCTAAAGTGCACAACATAATATTAATACCCGTACGTTTACTACACTTTAGTATTACTCTCATGGCCCTATTCTGTAGTTTTTGGAGCTTTTCTATGTTTTTATTACTACACATATAAAATAATGTTGAACAATAGGTGAAATGAGGCAATACTAAAGTGTTATACACCATCAATAAGCTCCATGTCGACAAATATTTTGCAATACGCGATAGATAGTTAATCTTCTTCGCTATTTTTTTACAACAATATTGGATATGTTTCTCAAGTATTAACAAATTATCTATAATTATCCCGAGATACTTGATTTCTATGACTATTTCAATTTCGACATTATTTATCTTGATCTTTTTATCAATGGAATGATTTTTTTTGGTTCTGATATGATATGAACATAACTTCAGTTTTATTTTCATTAAGCTTTAATTTATTGCAATTCAATCATAATACACATCTCTCCAAATCCTCATTTACTGTATTTATCATGTTATTCATATCAGTTCCTTCCAAGTATATTAGGGTGTCATCCGCAAAAAGATGTATTTTACAAGATTGCAAGATGTTTGGCAAATCATTGATATAAAGAATAAATAAAAGGGGACCTAATACACTTCCTTGCGGGACACCTTTTCCAACTGACAATAAAGGAGAATAAATATCACCAATTTTTACATGTTGCTGTCTCCCGTTTAGATAACTTCGGATCCATTTCAAAGCATTGCTTTTTATGCCGTATGCTAATAACTTTTCGAGCAAAATTTCCCTATCCACAGTTTCGAAGGCTCTTTTTAAATCAAGAAAAACAGTGCAAACTACTTTGTCTTGATCTAGCATTATTTTCCACTGATTCAATAGCATGTTTAAAACTGTTTCACAGGAATGATTTTTTCTAAACCCAGACTGTATAGGGGCAAGAATATCGTTTGCATTTATATAATTAGAAAGCTGATCATGCACGACAATTTCAAGAAGTTTTTCACAAGAAGGCAGCATATTAACAGGTCGATAGTCTTCTATTTTTATTGAGTTTTTGACTTTTTGTATTGGTGTAATAGCTGAAATTTTCAACTGTTCAGGTACTGTACCTGTTGTTAATGATAAATTTATGAACTGCAATACAGGGTAACCAATAATATCAAAATGTGACTTTATAAATTTAGCATCAATTCCGTCATTGCTGAACTTATTTAATTGTGAGAAAACTATTTTTTTAAATTTATTGAGGGTAAGAACTTCGAACTCGCAAAATTCTGTGGAGACTTTTTTCACATAGTCAATCGCTTCAATACCAGGAGTAATTAGAATAGAATTACTCACCTGATCTATGCTATCAATGAAGTAACTGTTGAAAATTTCAGCAATTTCTATTTTATCATCATAGACTGTGTTGTTATGGCGAATATTTTTCATTTCAACTTAGTTCTTGACTGAAGTAAAGTCTTTCAAAGTTTTCCACATACGTCTTGAATCATTTCTACAATTATCAATTGTGTTTGTATAAAACAATTCTTTTTCTATTCTAATAACATCAACTACAGTATTACGTTTCTGTTTGAATATAGACCTTAGTATACAGAAATCTTTTATAAGCTAAATCTCTTTCACGAATTGCATTTTTGACAATCTTGTTAAACCAATCTTTAGTGTTACTTGCTACTTTACTTACAATTTGCGAGCTGTTACTTATACTATAAATTAGATTATTGCTTAGATTTTCATAATATTGGTTCACATCTGTTATTCTGTAATTCCAATCACAATTTAATAAATTAAAAACTAAAAGATGAGGATCCACTCTTTTGTATATATTCTGTATATCATTTGCTATATCAATAGGATTAGGTAAATAAACAAATATTATATTATGATCTGAAATCTTGGGCGTGTCTCTAATTTCACAGGTAATATTAAAATCAGTTGATAAAACATAATCAATTAAAGTCTTGGATGTATCTGTTATTCTCGTTGGTTTGTTCACTAATTGCTTATATCCGAGTGACTCTACAAGATTTTTTGCTTTTTTTGTGTAAAAATTTTCTACATCGTTCCAGTCTAAGTTGAAGTCGCCCATTATTAAAATTGTTTCACTTGCTGCTTCATGAACTTCTAACAAATCTTCAAAAAATTTTAGAAAATTCGATAAGCTACTACTAGGTGACCGGTAAACTACTATAACCACATAACACAATTGATTAACTGTAATAGAAATAGATAATAACGACCAACCATTATTTTCTTTGAATATTTCTTGGAGTTTAAACTTTACATCTAACCGCACTAATATTAAGACATCACCAATATGCCGAGAGTGAGAGTCACAGCGCACCATAGTATAATTTTCCACCAAAAGTTCATTATCATCAATATCTTCCGTAATTCGTGCTTCAGTTAGACAGACTGCAGAAGGTTTATTATTGTTTATGAGCTGAATAATTTCGTCTTTGTTTGCGAGGTAGCTTTGAGCATTCATACAAACTATATATGAGGAATTCTTTATACTTCTTGATTGCTATGCATATTTTGTTTTATTTTTTTGGTTCCCCACTATTTTCAGTAGCAAAAAATTGAAACAGAGCTAATGCGAACTATAATTGTAATTACATCGCTCATTCCACACTGAAGTTTCGCATTCAATGTTTAATTTCTACAATAGCATCGAACATAGCATTGCTCTTTGAAAATCTGAATTTATCTGACTAAAACTTTTTTAAAGTTTAAAAACATAATAATTACAATAAATTAGGAGAAAGTTGTCTAATTTTCACAAGTGATATAATTATAATGAATTGATTCAAGTCAATTATATTTTTTGTTTGACAGACCGAATACATCTGATATGACTCAATTGGAAATTCATGGATTTGTACACTTTTCTCACATCATCTTCACGCCTGTATTATCAACTAGGCAGTGACTGCGATTTAGTCTGGGTAACTTCCCATAATCGGAGTGAATAACCGTGAAGAATGAATGACTATGGATATCGTCGCTGATATAAATGATTCCTAAAAAATTATTATTGCCCTTAAAGTGATCAACTGAAATACAACAGAACTGTGCATCATCAGATCGCTTGGGAACATCTTACAAAGGTTTCGCTTACTTTACAATGGGCAGAAAGTATTCTCTCTCTTTTCACCTCATGCATGTGTATACGTTGTATTATTCCAACAGTTACGCTGACCATTTAGAAAATACTTACCAAAATCTAAGTATGTATATAAGCTAGACTGGACTGAATTTGGAGCTCTCTTATCTCATGAAATTATATTGACATATCTAGTAATACAATCTCATATTCGTATTTACACCAAGCTGAGATTTCGATTTAAAAATCTCTCAGCTTCAAATCAAATTAGGATAATTTTCCATCATCACTCTGATGAATGCATACTCTGCGAAAGAAATTCAGATATAATTGTTAACCCACAGTTAATTCCGCTATCGAACATTCTATGGAACAGAAGTTTTAGGATGACAGAGAATCTCATAAGCAAATTAACATTTAGAAGCAAACAAATCAATAGATTCGCAAAAATGAAGATATTTCTTGTTGCTATGAGCATAGAAAAACAATTGCACATATTTTGATATTCAGAGGAAGGTTGAATGAAACAAAATAAGATAAGAAAAACAGTTTATAACTCTTAATTATGTAAATTTTATTAGAGCATTGATATCTTGATCTTTCGCCCAAGAGTAAAACGGTCGAAAGTTTGAAACTCGTTCAAAATATACAGAATCCAGAATCAAAAGCTATATATTCATGAGTTAATTCTGGAAAGATGTATAGCATTTTAAAAATAAAATAATTTATGAATCCATTGTATAATTTGATACATACAGCAATGGAGACTACACAAATGATAGAATATGTCCCAAAAACCAGACAAATTATGTGGATGTCACTAGTGAAGTTGACATTTGCACGAGTAATCAGATAATTTAAAAGTTCATGATTTTCACAACATAATTTTTGGTTAAGATTGAGAGTTTTCTAATTTAAGTTGATAGAATAAAATTCTAAGCATTACAAAAAGATACTCCTTCACTGTTTCGGTACGAACGGAACAATTATTTTGGGAAACCATTTGTATACATGGAGTTCGTGCTCCTTGTATAGTCTTCATGTATATGAGTTAAACTCTGAAAATTACTTGTGAATATAATGCACGGGATTGCTATGTCACCCAAAAACATAACTACGGTATTGTTGTGTTTTATAGCAATTCATCCTTTTCTCTCAACTGTTTCTCAAAACATTTTTAATCTCCTGATAACATGAATTTTGAATTCAACTACTCTAAATCCAGTAAGCTCAATGAATAAAATTAAGACAATGAGAGATTTTCCATATAAAGAAGCTTAGGCGGTGGCGCAGCGAGTGAAAAAACACGGATATATGAGTCTTTGTTCGACATTCCGTTTTTGACACTTTGCCGCGTTGTAGTGTCACAAAAGTTTAACCATTCTAAAGCCCAGTTTTTCAGCGTCACGCTAGCGATACCAGTATGAAAATAATAGTAACAAATAGAATTGTCTGAACAATCAGATGGTGAATTCGAGCTCTAGTCACTCAACATGCTGGAGAATACTGTATTTGTGTTGTGCTGCCAGAGGTTTAGATGTGATCTATCGACAGTTTGTTTTATATGATAGTGATGCTGCTTGTGTCTGTTCTCTATCGTTGTATTTTCTTGAGTCCATCCCATAGAGGTTCCCGTTATATTTACCATCTTTGATTTTGTTTAATGGCCCAAGCCTGAACTAGGTTATATATATATATACACATATTTTTCTTTCTCAGATTCAAATTTTTGATTTTGAGTCCCAAATCATATTTATTGGCGTTTTTTTGTTTTCCGAAAAATTATCATTACTCTCTTATCTTAATGAAAATTAAAAAAATTCAGAATTTTTTAGCATCTGCTCTCGGTTCTATGAAACATTTGTGTTCACAACTATTCTCTATTTTATCAAATAAAAAAATAGCGGACTGTCAAAAATTTGAGAATATATTATTAAAACCATTTAATCTATGTTTGAAAATAAGACATTTGAAAAATCGTTAAACTATCTACAGTTAACATTTTTGTCTGAAATATCTTTTTCGATCAGTCCAAAAAACAATGAAACAAAAGCCGGATATAAACGCGTACTTCAAACTTAAGGCATGTGTTTTTTAGTTTATACGTTCAAATTCAATTACTGCTTGATCCTGTTCTACAGAAATATCCTCATTTAAAAAAAATATATATTATTCACTACTTCATCTTGTGAAGTTTTTGTCATGTTTATCATTTGTGGGCGTATTCTGCATAATTTGTAGATAAAAATGCGTCAGCAACCAAGTTTCCGCATTTTTAGAAGAATATGAAGACATTTGTTGGAGACTGGCAGTTTTCACCCAACATTTGGTGAGAATTCCAATAGATTACGTCGAATCCCTGCATTCAAATAAGCTGCTCTTAATATCATTGAAGATGAGCCATCGCGGAGCACAAGAGTGATAGCAAATAAATTAGATGTAAATCACGTGAATGTTTGAAAAGTTCTGAGGGAACAAGGTCTTCATAATTTTTTTAGATAAGAAGTGGAAGTCTTAGGACCTGAGGACCTCTAAGATTGTTGTTTTGTCGTTAATTTATTAAGCGTTGCAATCTTCAGCAATTTTATTTACATATGAAGCTTGTTTCGTAAGAGACGGTGTATTTATTTCTCGCAACAATCACCTGTGGTGTGATGAAAATCTTCACGCAACACTTATTCTTGCACATCAACGACGTTTTTTCAGTAAATATATAGGCTAAAATTGTAGGGGAGTACCTTATTAGACCCTACATTCTCCCAAACAGATTGAATGGTGAAAATTATTCTACTTTCCTAAATAACGTTCTGCCAGAGCATCTTGATGACTTACCGCTAAATATCAGACGAAGACTTTGGTTATAACGTGATGGAGCACCGGCTCATACAACCTGAGAAGTCATAGAACTATTGAATAGAAAATATACGAATAGGATGATTGGAAGAGAAGGTCCTGCTACGTGGGCAGCTCGGAGTCCCGACTCAACTCCACTAGATTCATTTTTCTGGGGTCAGTTGAGGACCTCTGTATATGAGAAACCAGTAAACACCAAGTTGGAACTGTCGGCTAAAGTAGTAGCTGCAGCAGGATATAAAAGGCAAGCAGACAGCTCTTTAAAGTATTTTTTCTGATATTAAAACACGCTGCCGGGCTTGCGTTGCTATTTTGTTATTTGATAGAATAGAAAGTAATTATGAATACAAATTTTTTGGAGACATAGAAGCTAATTCTGAAAGTTCTCGTAAAATAACAGAGTAATGACGATTTTCTGAAAAACAACAAAGCTCCAATAACTATGATTTAAGACATAAAATAGAAAATTTGAACATAGAAAAGCTATTTGTATCAATAAGTTCTAACTGCTATTTTCGGATGTTACAACTTAGTATCAACACCATGTATATAAGAAAAGATTACCGGTCTTACCGAAATTTAAGTACGTATATCATACGCCAGACTGGACTAAATTTAAAGCCCTCTCATCTCAGGAAATCATGTTGACATATCATTTACACGATCTTATAGTTCCATTTACATCAAGGCTGAAATTTTGAGTTTAAAATCGCTCAACTTTTGAATTAAATTAGGATAATTTTTCATCATCATGAATTGACAGTGATGAATGTGTACTTTGCGAAGAAATTCAAATGTAATTGTTAATTAGTACACAAGCCCGTAATTGATTTATTTATTGAACATCCTCTGAAACAGAAGTTTTGGGATAATAGAGTACCTTGTGAATAAATTAACATTCAGATGCTCACAAATCAACAGATTTGGATAATAATAGTATAATTTAAAATCTTACAGATATATATTTTATCAACATATTGTTCCTCTTTATACAGAGTGTGTACCTACTGAAATACAAAAGCAGGAATAATTATTCTTTAGCATAGTTATAACTCACCTTATCTTTTTGAACAAAATAAAGCTCAAATCATGTCGAAGAATATCCTTGTTAGGCATGGATCATTCTTATTCAGCGGCCAGAAATACGAGCTAATTTTTTTTAGCAGCGATAAATAATACTACAAAAACAATTTCTGGAAAGAGTCATATACAGGGTGTGCAACAAAACGCGGAACATAGGAGTTCAACATAGGATTTCTAAAATGTGCGAATATTGGCTGTTCTGTATATATGTTAGAGCAAAAGTACAAGAATGAGAAGTGGTTTAAAATCAATTTTTACTCATAAAAAGTCTTCATTCAATGCAGTAGAATATCCAGGAAATAAAATATGACATTTTCGTCAAGAATCAGATAGCCATGAAAATAAGCAACGAATAAAACAAACTCCTATTCTGACAGTTCAATTTCGTATCATCACAACAATTACCAATAATGGAAAGTTGTTTAAAATGAGTTTTTTATCATGAAAAATCTTTATTTAATGCAGTAAAATACCGGCAGTATCTGAAAAAATTAACAATAATGATACGGAATTGGAATGTTAGAATGAAAACTTGTTCTATCCGCTTTTTATCCCATGACTATCTGATTTTCCACGGAAATGTCATATTTTATTTCCTAAATAACTAATTCTACAGATATATTATACAAAGACTTTTTATAGGTGGACATTTATTTCAAACAACTTCCCATTCTCGTATTTTTGCTTCAAAATACACAGGAGAGCCAGTATCCACACAATTTGAAAATCCCATGTTAATCTCCTATGTTCCTCGTTCCGTTGCACACCCTTATATATTTTTCTTCACTTTGTATGAAATTGTATGTTTAGGTGGAGGGCCAATTTTCAGATAAACCTTACCTTTGAGTATCAATATTAGCAGTTGTAATTTATGCAATAAGTGTGTGAAATTATGAGCAAGTATTTGGTAGCGAAGTTTACCGAGTCACTAAAATTGTTGGCCCAATATCCTAATGCTTGTTCGCGCTCGTATTGCATACAAGTTTTATACTACGGCCTTCAACTTCCATATTTTAGCAATTATTGGAAATCGAGAAAGCCCAGAGCACAAGTTGACATTTAGTTGAACAAATATCCGGACTAATGGATCAGTGATCACTGGAGTTACAAAAAGCATGAATTCATAGAGATTTTACTGCTATGCGTTCAAATAGTTATAAAACTGGGATGCGAAAAAGGCGTTCTTCACGCACAGCCGCGAAAATGATTATTATTCCGCTTTCCGTTTCTCACTACTATAACTGAATTGGGTACAATTATTCACCTGTCTCTCATTCAATTACGGCACTGACATGGAAATTACGAGGCCGGATGCAGAGTATAGTCCAGATTCAGATGATCAAGGAAGCCATCAAGTGTAGCCGAGGCGGCTTGCTGAAGTTCTCCTATAAGCGAGTACCCAGAGTTTATACAAATCTAGTTCAGGCTTGTGCCAAGAAACCAAATCAAAGATAGTAAAGCAGAAATTCACGAACACAGCAGTGAGCTGTGAGTAGGCACAAAGACAACACAAGTCGCGCATTAAGTTTTTGCGTCTAGCGAGAAAGCTCGCCTTTGATGATTCGAGCGATAGAGAGCAGAGCTTTCTAAAAAATTTGTATGAAAGGCACAAGCAGCATCATTCCCATAAAAATAGACTAGACGTGAGGCAGCAAAATACAAATCCAGTACTTCCTTCTCTCTAGCATGTTAAATGACTATAGAGTTCGGATTCAGCATCTGATTGACCCGGATATACAGGATCGTCAATCCCAAATAGGCTGCCGTGGACGTTTCTATTATTATTATCATTTACATGGTGGTATCGTTGGTGTAGCACTGGAAAACTGGCCTTTAGAATCGTCGTAAGCGTAAGTAGAAAAGGAGAGACTAATTTCCATGGCTATATAAAACCTTTCAGTAAACAATTTAGTTTTAAAAGTGACAATAAATTTCAGAAGAAGTAGGGAGAATAAATATAATATTGTTATTTAATATCTGACTATATTCAATTCATTTACTAGGTTAAAATTTATTCCGAGAAAACTGCGAGATTTTCATGAACAAATGCAATAATAGGCACAAATTATTATTCTGATGAAGTGAATACAGTTTTTAAGAGTATTTCTTAGGCTATCATGACAAAAAATCTAACGTGACTTACTTGTACATCATTAAATATATTTTTTGCATATAATAATACGAAAATCAAACACAAATCTCATCGTTCCACGGCTAATCGTTTTGGGTTTATCCAAAAAGCTCTAAAAATCTGTCAAGTAAAGTGCGCTTCCGGCCTAGTCGGTTGCTATGGAAACAATAGGTCATCATTTTTATGCTACAAGTGCTACAACATTCTTAAATACTGATTTCCAAGATTCTACAGCTGACAGTTCTGAGTTTATGCGCAAAATTTGAAAGAATTCCAACGGAAATGCTCAGTCAATCGTTATGAGAATAGAAGGCAATGATTCAGATGCTGGAGCAGACTGAAATACCAAACTTTAATACTCTACGGCCAATCGTTACGGATTATTATGAAAAGAAAAAAATATTGTCAACTGAATTGCACTTCCAGTTCAGTCGATCTCAATGAAAATAGGATATGAGCATTGAGATGGTACGATCGTCTGAAATACTGAATTCCAACATTCTATGTTCAATATTCTACGGCTGATTGTCTTGAATTTATGCGAAAAGACTCTTATATAAAATGCACTTCCACAAATGCAGCCAATTGATACGAAAATAAAGGAAAACCATTCAAATACTGAATTTCAATTTCGAATTTATGCAAGAAATTCAAAAAAAGTTGCAAGTAAAGTGAACTTCCGGTACAAACGATTGACACCATAATGCTAGGTGCACAACTTGACCCTAGACCAGTCTTAGATACAAAATTGCAACGTTATACGTTTAAAGGGCTTTGAGATTTGCGAGTTACGAACACACATACATTTGTACATACATATATACATACGTAGCATCATCAAGCCGAAAATAGTCAAAATGGATGCAGGGACTCTCAAAACAGATATTTCCATCAAAATCTCGAAATGTTACATTTCTTTTACAGATCTGTCAAATATTACTTTTCTGGGACCGATCTGTCAAGAGCTATTTCATGAACTCTTTTTACCTACTCATATTGTCAGTTTGATAAACTCTATTGAGGCATAATTTTGGTTGTTATATTCATTCGCCAGCCTCTTTAATTCTTCAAATCTACATATAAATACGCATTTCTCTCATATATTATCAACTTGATGGAACATGGAAAACAACAGAATTCAACAGTTCCAATGGCAACCAAAGTTTACATTTGGGATGTTTTGGAAATAAATGGATTAAATTTTTGTGATTTCAATTTTTAAGTTAAGCTCGCTTGAAAATCGCTGTATGCACCTTGGTCAGAATTTCGTTTTTGGTCTCACCTGACTTACAGATTCGACCTTAAATGATTATTATGAATAAAGAATTAAAAAAAACTAGATACATTACTTCACGTCCCATCTCATGTAATAATTATAGAAATATGAGGACAAATCTCTCTTGATTTTTCCAGAGACCTGATTTCAAGCTGGAAGAACAGAACAAAGACAAGATCATAATATAAATTTTGGAATGAATTTAGAGAAAATTAATCCTATACGGCAACAGTAAGTTTGTACTCCTGCGGCCATGTTCATTCAACTTACATCAAGAAAGATCAAGCAAAATAATAGCTGAAAGTATGAAACATATTTTATAATCCGCTCTGAATCCTCCTCTCAATTCAATTCAAACTTCTCAGAAGAATTTCTCAATTAACTTCAACCTCTTATTACGAAATGTTAGATGTTAGTAGCTGATTACGTTTTGATTCGATTGCAGCTCTGATATGAGTGAGTAGCTAATTATTTGGGTTTATAGTTTGGGATTTTGAGTTTTCAAGCCCTGGATTGGAACAGACTTTTTTTTGGCTTTGACATATGTGCGGCGCGTGCTTATGTGCATTCGTAGCTTGGAAATCTTAAATCTCGTCAAACGTATAATGTTGAAATTTTAAATTTAAGTCTGTTCTAAGGTTCAGTTATGCAGCTTGTATTTGCAATCGTCTGTACTAGAAGTGCACTTTTTTTTTATTTGCCGCATGAATCCAGAATGATCAGCCGTAGGATACTAGAATTTATTATTTGAGATCGCTGTAGCGTCTTAAAGATTATCTTTTATTTTTCCAATCGGCTGAGCCGGAAGAGCACTTTATATCACGGAATTTTCGAATTTTCGGTATAAATTCAAAACAATCAATCGTGCAATAATCGTCATCAATTTTCATCACTCAATATTTGCATTTTGTAAAATTTGTCTGAGTTTTCAAAGTGTTTTGCAGTACACAACTGAATTTTTCATACACGGATTGCTTAAAGAATAGATAATATTGCACTGTGGGTACAATATAATCTTTTACAGTATCTATAGCATCGTTCTCGAAGTTATCTTATGAAAGTTGTTCATTCATTCCCATTTTATCTACGTGTAATTTAGGAGTTTTTGGCTAAGAATGATTGAGTGTAACTTTTGCAATAAACCTTTGATTTTTTCTTACATTTAGAGGTGATCCACTAATCAGTATACCGATTCAGTGTTGAAAAAGACAATTTTGTCTAAAGCAATTGATTCATTATATTTGATATCATTGACTGAGAATCATGATTTGGCTGAAAAGATTCATCAAAATTTTGGACAAATTTGGAGAGATTTTGAGTTCCGTGATCAACAGAATTCACATTTAATTAGATTCAAAAAAATGCGTCGGCATTTTTATTCAAAGTATCTTTTTCATGAATGATTTTATAGCTTTATTCTTCCAATTAAAGACGCCAACCATATAAATTTGAATTCAGTTATTCTAGCGAGAACAGCCACTATGAAAGTTTGTGATCAATCACAATCTTTAATTCTCATCTGAAAAAGTATTTCCGGAAGAATATCGTAATCCAAACTATATAGCTGAAAGCTCTTTCCTACAGGTAAATAGTTCTGCTCGTATAAGCGATCGGTAGATCTGTGCCTATCGGTCATCATCATCACTGGCGCAACAGCTCTTGTAGGGCCTAGGCATTCCTAATCGGTATCACCAAGCCGCGATATAACACCGCCGTACTGCCGATCAGAATTTCGTGCCATTGATACATATTATCGTCTCTGAATATCTCTATCTGATAGAAGCCGGATGCCAAATCGAGTTATTGACAGCTATCGAATTTGACAAACTGCGTACCTATTGATATCAGGGATCGAGTATTTCTCATTGATTGTTTTCTTATCTAGCATTCTATGATGAATTGATGTCTCTTTTTATTTGGTTTCTTGAAAATCTTTGAGCATGATAATATTAAACTGAAATCTCCTATTAATATTCCATGTGCTGTCCTAATTTTAGAGAAACTCTGATTTATTTGATTTCTGAGTGATTTATTTGCATTATTCGGTAAATAGTTCCCATCGTTCTCTTGTTCGTCATATTTGTCCTCTATCGTAGTTCCTGTTTCTTACAGTGTATAATTTCGATCGTCTCTATATTGTTGATGAAAATTTGTCATTTCCGTATGAAATGACAAATGTTGCTGTCATTGAAGTAGCGGTATCAAATTTTTTATTGTGTGCAATAAATGTGTAGATATATTTTTATGTTGTCTTATCGTTTCATGAGATCATTGCATTGTAGTATGTTTCTGTTTCAATCAGCGGCGGATTTACACATTTTTTGCCAAGTATTGTCTCTCGAATTCTTCCCGCCCGTTCGTCTACAATTGTCAGTTACTAGATTATTTTCTCAATCTCACAATTTGGTTTAAACTGCACAAGAAATTGAGGGAAAAGTTATCGGAAAGATGTTTTGTGGACTTATTACTGCAAGACATCTGAAAACCGCCTGACAGAATAATTTTTCAAGACGATTAAAAAAAAAATGGAACTTCTGTCGCCTCTAGAATCGACCTACTCAGCCTGCTAGTGAATCCGCCACTGGTTTCAGGTGATGTTTCTAAATGTTCGTGGTTGATATTCTAATTGAAATTCATTGTTGTACATGTCAAGCGTAGAATTTAGATCTGCTGGATTTTTTGTTCGTGGCCAAGTCCCTAGGGATTCTTTTCAGTCACGTAGAAGTATTCTTACTCCGTATGTTTGTAATCAAGGTATCAGATTATTTTTCTCATCCTGATCTTTCGAATCGTGACATATGAAGATTGTAGTTTCAATAATTCTTGTATACTTTGGGCATGAATTCAAACGCCGATTCATTTGCCTGTTTCAATTCTAAAATTTCTATATGTAATGTAAGATAAAAATGTTCATTGAGGCTTGTCTTGAACTTTTCGAGTCTGAAATTGTGCAACTAGATATCTACTGCAGGTTGATCTTTAATTTTACCAAGATGCTCCAAATGAGTCAATTGTTTCGAAGATCTAATAGTCTGCTACTAAATATGTTTGATCAATAAGATTTTCATAATTTTTATGACACGTAAAAGTAATTTAGTATTGTTGTTGAATTCAGGAATAATTTCCAATTAGGATCAAGTATTGAGTCACAGAATTGTGTTGATTCTGTATCGAAACGGTTCTCTGAATCTAAAATGATAGGTGTTGTGTCATCTCTAAACGACTTTCTTGTAATTACAGGATAACTATCAACGTGTTATTCATAACTCCCTTGGTCGTATTCTACGATCTGAAACTGTGAATGTTGTCGTATAGCTTTGTGTACTGTACCTGGTGACTTCTCGATATTGTAATATTCGCTCGCAGTTTCGGAGAGTCTCTTTTATGGCTTTGTTCTATTTGTAGTGAATCAATTATTTGAAGATCTCGTTCAGATATCCTATCGGCTGTGTCAGTTGAGTCAAGAATTATTCGTTGACTAAGTAAAAAAAAATGTTCTACCACAAGTACAAATTCAGAGTTCACAACAATATTTTCAAATGTTCACTAGTTGACATTCAAAATGTGACTAACTTATAATAATATATTGTATCGGTGTGCAGTGTGATATATTATTTACAGAAGAAAAATTTTAGCTTCGTCACCTGGTAGGCGAGTGTCTAATTTCCTTACGTGACTATCCATATTCCACACGAGTATAATACAACTTTTCGCTCAACATCTCTCTCAAAACGACTTTTCATATGTTGGTTTATTTCTTGATATTTACAAGATATTTGAATGCTGTAAAAAATAGTAGTCATGACACGATTGTAATGGTCTTACTGTTGCCCGTATCTGTCTACTTCTCTCTCAGTAAGTTACAAATATTGTATATTATTTATTTCAAAGGGTCATAGTACCCTGTCTTTTATGAATTGGTGTTGGATAAAATGCTTAATAGGATTGACAGAGCTTGCACGTTTATACGTATGAATCCTTTTTTTTTTGTGAAAATCATGGTGTCATCAAGAATTAGTGGGAAATTGTCATTAAACATTTGATGGAAATTATTTATTGCTTAAGAAAGATATTAATATTTTTTGGTCAATTGATATATGTACTTAGTATAAAAGAGTACAATCCAAACTTTGATTTCATAGACTTTACTTGATGAGACAAGAAAGTCGAATATAACGATCTGCAATACTTAAAGGACACACTCAGTTGCCTTTGTAAAAATTGGTTCATTATCAATAAATTGAATGTCCAGAGTGCATAATATTCTTCAATACGCTTTCTGGAGAACAGAAACCTCTTGCAGCATATCGAGAAAATCGGCGAGCGTATTACTCAATATTTTTTGGTGTTATCGATTAAATCTAATGAACGATTTATCATTACTCCAAATATTACAAGACTCTTCCAGTAAATTTCAAAGAATATCAATAAATTATAGTAATTTCCTACACTAGGGTCCATTGATTATAATACCCAATGTTTAATCAATGTTGAATCGGGTTTCTACAACAATACATCATATTGATCAGAAGGAGAAAGCTATATTCTGCTAAACAACCCTCATTAATTATAACCCTTAAGTTACGAAGCTCAAGATTCTCGAATCAATAGACAATTAAGCTCATACAATGATTCAATTCAATTCAGATCTAATTCTTGAGAAGCAAACTTTTGACTAACTCGGAGATATCAAGAAAAAAGCCTAATTTCTTCATCGCTGGAGAGAGACTTCAAATTAAGTTTTGAGTAAGCGTAGCTTTATGATCATTCTTCGAGAAGCAGAAAAGAAAAAACGGTTGCCGAAAATCGAATAGACACGGGAACTACTTTGTTTCTTCCACTTCAAATCTAATCTATGTACATTCATAACAAGAACAATTGCCTTTTCTATTAAAGGTTGGACTTCATTAAAAACTGTTTCCATATTTGCTGAAATTATTCAAAACATACAAATACCTAACGATTTTGTTTCCATAAGTTCAAGTGTGGTTAGCTTGTTCACTGACATAGTAACCTTTATTTTCAACAACATTCTTCCCATTCACATAAAATAAAACATTACAAATATTTTTTTGGTTGTCCTATGGGTAGTACTTTGAGCCCAATCCGCAGAATGATTATGAATTGGAATATTGATCAATGCATCCCCATGCTTATGTTTGCGTTAGTATTAGCCCGCGGTACAGAATCTCTTTCTCCGGATTATTGGCACTCTCTTGGAACTTTGTGAGTGGCTTCATTTTGATGAGTCCGAAAACTTTTTTATCTGCGAAAATTCTTGAAACTGCTGCATTTTCCACCGAACAGCTGAAGAAGACGTTGATTTCATGATTTATTCTTGATCATAAACATCACTCTCTTTAGATAAAATTGATGAAGCTGACTGGATGAGTGAATTTGAATGAGTAAAAAGTCTTGGGAATTCAGTCAATATTTCTGTTTTAATTTCTTTCCTACTTTACAGTTTCGGCTGTACCTCAGCCATCTTCAGAAGCGCTACAATTTAATTAATTTTATCACTAATTATTTATGCTTATTTTATCGGAAATACTTACAAAAGAACTATATTGTGAAAAATTAAAAATTTACATTGATGTGTGATATCGAGTATGATAAAATAGCGGATTTTTTTTTTCCATTTGTCTAATGCCACAACCTACATCTGTGGAAGACGTTGACTAAGTGCGAGTAAAAAATCGTGCGTGCACGCATTGTCAAAAAATCACAGGTAGAAATAAGTTAGTTGTAGTGTCAAACAATTAAAATCACTCTCTTTTATAGTTTATTCGTAAGATAATAACAGCAAAAATACACTCAATACTTTATCCTACAAAAATATTGCGTCGTTCGGCGTAACCCCTATCTCCAACATGTCAAAATTACAAGTTTTGTTAGATTAATAACATTCTGTTGAATTTCTCAGTATTATCAAATGAATATTAGTGAAGTTGAGGAGTGATATTGTCCGATGAAATTTCCTTTGCATATTTTTAGTCCGAAGCTCTGAAAATGTCAATTCAGCTATATTAATTCACAAATATGTCGACGGTTTGATCTGCGTCATACCGGCTGATAACAGCGTTAACAGTAACTTATCATTTACGGTCGAGACAGAAACAAACGACATCGTAGGATCTTGAGATTCAATGTGAAACTACGGGTCTTACAATTCTCTGATTATGTTCTTCCTGGGGATAGATACATAAAAGAAGCGTCTGAATTTCAACTCGGGTATCTATTTGATTCTCGAATACTATAGTCCATATTGTACGTCCATCAAATAATATTCTGTTTCTGCATACTGATATGTATGAATATCTATTTTTTTTCCAATGAAAAATCTCAAATGGAAATTTCTTCATGTCACAGTTATAGTGCACATTTTTTTTTTGTATATTCACTTATAACTACTTCAAAAAGTAGTCATCAATAATGACATACAATTATATTTGTAGCTCAATACCAATTATGGGTAATATGTAATTTTTTTGATATCAATATAATTATGAATAACTTGTATGCAATACGAGTATAAACAAATATTATAACATCTGGCCAATAAGTCCTTGTCACCATTACGTCATAATGGTCAACTTCACACTCTTGTTGCATCAATTAATATTTTGGGACTGACAATTTTATTTCTTTTTTTAACGATCTGTAAATATTTATGGTGACATGATCCTGATATAATACTCGAATAAAACTGTGTTATGATTCATTATTTGCATCTCTGTTTATAGCATAGTATCTATAATTCATGAATCAGGTTACTTGGTTCTTTATTTTCCAAAATAAAACGTTATGACGTGAAAATAAAAAACTCGCGATGGGCTTCCATTTCATTCGAATTTTATTCATCACATTGTCATTGATTTTTCGCATGCATTGAATCATGCTCCTGCATTATCAATGAAAAAGCTGCCGTGTTAACTCGAAAAGATCAACATTATGATAGGTTGGTGGAACATAAGTATTTAATAACCTACATTTATATATTCACGCCTTCTAATAAAACTTATAATAAATTCATGATATGTAAGATTCTTTCTGAAGCTAATTGTGTTCGAGCTACATGTGTTTTTCCTTATCTACATATAAACATTTATTTGTGCTTGCTAATTCAACAAAGCATAGTCTACGGCTACTGGACAGGACTTTAGAAGGATTTCCTTCTTATTACGCATCTTTCACCAAGAAATTATGATCATCCCAAGCGCAGTCCTTAAGAGGATGAGAAAGAAATTTAGAATCTCACATATTTATCATGCCCGATAAGATATCATTTTTTTATGTTGTTGACATCAAGTAGAGTTGGCTTAAGTATCTAAGAATGTTTGCCACAGAGCTGCAGAACTTCAGATAAGAATAATATAAATCCTTTAAATATTATAAGACATAGAAGGACACATCTAATCCAGCAGACGTCAAGCGTTTGATCTTTCTTAGATAATTAATCAATAAATATTTGGGTCGAAGATAGGATTAGATAGAAATAAATTAAACGCAAATTGACAATTCGATGATAACTAAACTTCCGGCACAAAAAAAAAAAAATATTCATCTATTATCATATTGGAAGAACTGGGTGAAAATAGTAGCAATTTAAGGGTACGGATATTTCTTGAATTGGTGAAGTCGATATAATGGTAAGGGGCAAAGTCTTGTAGTTAAGTGTTGAAATTTCACCACTTAAGTGGTAACTTGTTTCACTTGCAGTTGTTAGGAACATAACACGTCAAATAATTGTGAAATTCATGAGATCAGGATTTTCTTCGTACTATACTCGTTTGAGCAAACTTTTAATCCAAAAGCTAGTTTTTAAATTAATAGTCTATACAATCTATTGCATTCTGCTCTTGTAATTGAATCTTCAAACAACATTTAACATCAATTTTACCACTCAAACTTAGCTACTTAAGTGGTAAAACTTATGCACTTTGTCGATTCAATAATAGTTTATAATGCAATGATTGTATGAAAGCAGCTTTTTCTAGAAGAATAGAGTTTTCTGGAGCAAGAGCCAAAGACGATTATTATAATCATGCAAATGAAATAAATCGAGATATTTGTTTTTGCCATTATATTTTTTCTCAAGAAAGGGTGGCGCCCCAGAGCTCTTCTATACCAGCTACCACTAAGTTTAACACATCATATAACCAACTATTCCACACTTAATAATAATCTATTCTTGAGAATACGAGGAATTATATTCATTTTCAACCGCACTACTTCTGCTGCTTACTGTGCTACCGTCATATCAATTTTCTGATTCTCTCAGGCAAACTACAAACCTTTACAAATTGGTGGAATGAAGAAATTAAAGACAACATTAAGAAGAAGAAACTGATATGGAAGAAATATTTGAAAACAGGGAACGATAGTGACTACGAAGAGTACAAGAAACAAAGAAGATTAGTTAAAGAAAGTGTTAAAAAAGCTAAAGTAAAAGCATGGGAATCATTTGGAAAGACACTAGAACAAAATTTCAACGAAAACCAAAAACTATTTTATAGAACCTTAAAGAGAAGTAAAAGAGAAAAAGTAACAATTAAAAGCCTGAAAGATAAACAAGGAAATATATTGACAGAGGATAGTGAAATAATGACAAGATGGAGAGAACATTTTAAAGACTTACTAGTAAGTGACGAAAGTACTAATGAAACAGAGAGTGAGGAGACCCCACAAACAGAAAGTATAAATGAAAGCACAGAGATGATAACTGAAGCCGAGCTAATTGGAGTACTTAAAAAACTGAAGAATGGCAAAGCACCGGGACATGACTGTATGAAGGCCGAGCAATTGAAGTATATGGGCGAAGAAGGAGAAAGATTATTGCTGCTTATATTAAACATAATCTGGAAAACAGGGAAAATACCTTCAGACTGGGAGAAAGCAGTAATATTTCCCATACATAAAAAAGGAGACAGTAAAAATTGTGAGAATTATAGGGGCATATCACTTTTATGCACAACAGCGAAAATTTACGAAGCAATACTCGAAAACAAGCTTAGAGCTGCGATAGAAACAACAATGGAAAAATCGCAAAGTGGGTTTAGGAGGGGACATTCGACACAAGACCACATATTCACTATAAGGAACTTGATAGAAAATACAATGAAAACGGACAAAAAACTGTATATCATATTTATAGACCTGGAAAAAGCGTTCGACCGAGTACCGAGGACTAAGTTGTGGAATATATTGAGAGGAAGAAAAATAGGAGAACAGTTATTAACAGCAATAAAAAGCATATACGAAACAACATCCAACTACATAAGAACCGGCAACGCAACATCAGAAGAGTTTAAAACATCCCAAGGATTAAGACAAGGTGGAGCTTTAAGCCCATTGCTATTTATTGCATTTCTAGACCAAATAATGAAGAATATTAAGTATAAAATAAAAAAGGTAGAGGTTGGACATTACAAGTTGAAAAGGATCTCATTATCAGAATGCGCGTTCGCAGATGACTTAGCAGTGATGGCAAAGAGCGAAGAAGATATGAAACGTAATTTAGAAATATGGAACGAAGAGCTAAGGAAACATAATATGAAGATAAATGTAGAAAAAACGAAAGTAATGGTCATATCAAAAGAGAATGTAAGGATAAACATAGTACTGAATGAGAAAGAAAAAGAGCAAGTAGAAACATTCAAATACTTAGGGGCAGCAATAAATAATAAAGGAAGCTTAGAGCAGGAAATAAATACGAGAATCCAGCAAGCAAATAGGAATTTTCATGCAATCAATAAAATAATACTGAAAAATAAACATATAACGAAAAGGACAAAAATGACTCTATTCAAAACAGTGCTCAGGCCTATATTAATATATGGTAGTGAATCATGGTTGATGAATAAGAGAATAAGAAGCAAAATACAGGCGGCGGAAATGAAATATTTAAGAAGAGTGGAAGGAGTCACGATAATGGATAAAATAAAGAATGAAGATATAAGAAGAAGAGTACAAATAGAGAGCATTCATAATGTCATAGAAAAGAAACAGTTGGCGTGGTATGGTCACCTATTAAGAATGCCCGAAGATAAACAAACAAAAGCAGTGTGGAATGCAAGAATACAAAACAAGAAGAAAAGGGGAAGACCAAAACAGACATGGGAAAATAATATAGAAGAGATATTAACAAAAAACAACATTAGCGGCCAAGAAGCAAAGAAGTTAGCAAGGGACAGAAAAAAATGGAAAGAGATAATCAACAAGATAGAATAGTAATCAAATAATTGAAACAAGTACAATCTCGACACCCGAAATGGTATTAAGAGATTTAAAAAGTTTATAATAATAAAAAAAAATATTTGGGTCGAAGATAGGATTAGTTAGAAATAAATTAAACGCAAATTGACAATTCGATGATAACTAAACTTCCGGCACAAAAAAAAAAAAATATTCATCTATTATCATATTGGAAGAACTGGGTGAAAATAGTAGCAATTTAAGGGTACGGATATTTCTTGAATTGGTGAAGTCGATATAATGGTAAGGGGCAAAGTCTTGTAGTTAAGTGTTGAAATTTCACCACTTAAGTGGTAACTTGTTTCACTTGCAGTTGTTAGGAACATAACACGTCAAATAATTGTGAAATTCATGAGATCAGGATTTTCTTCGTACTATACTCGTTTGAGCAAACTTTTAATCCAAAAGCTAGTTTTTAAATTAATAGTCTATACAATCTATTGCATTCTGCTCTTGTAATTGAATCTTCAAACAACATTTAACATCAATTTTACCACTCAAACTTAGCTACTTAAGTGGTAAAACTTATGCACTTTGTCGATTCAATAATAGTTTATAATGCAATGATTGTATGAAAGCAGCTTTTTCTAGAAGAATAGAGTTTTCTGGAGCAAGAGCCAAAGACGATTATTATAATCATGCAAATGAAATAAATCGAGATATTTGTTTTTGCCATTATATTTTTTCTCAAGAAAGGGTGGCGCCCCAGAGCTCTTCTATACCAGCTACCACTAAGTTTAACACATCATATAACCAACTATTCCACACTTAATAATAATCTATTCTTGAGAATACGAGGAATTATATTCATTTTCAACCGCACTACTTCTGCTGCTTACTGTGCTACCGTCATATCAATTTTCTGATTCTCTCAGGCAAACTACAAACCTTTATATATGAGAGTTTCTCATCTACGTTGACCTGAAAAAGTTCTACTGCCTCTCTAGGAACCGCCTACGATTTTATTGGGAATATACTAGAGTCAATTGGAGAGATCCGTTACATTGCTCCCTGCTCAACATGGTTGTACTCCGAAGCGCGAGTCTTCATGTTCTATGTCTGTACAGGTATTTTTATCTCTAAGAGCAGCGTGTAGTGATGTGGAGATAGGAATCTATGGTTTAAGTGCTTTCCCTTTTTCTGAGTATTGTGACATCAAACAAGAATCTTGACTTCGGTATTTTTGAAACTTACTTTCATTATACTGTGAGTGATCCTACTTCAGCCAGATCCTACCAATTCACAGGTTTTTTTTGAAACTGCCAATTTCCGGATGTTCACAATCAACAATTCCGTCTGCACGTGATAATTGGATTTATTATAAGACAGTTGTTTCATTACTGCTTTCTTTCTGATTCTCCGTCAGTTAGCATTGATCTTGCATTTAAAAGTAAGAATTGATCATAGCATTGACGGGTGAATTATTCATAATATTTGTGCGAGATCTTAATGGAACAAAAGAGCTTATATTTCTAGAGGCAAAGGATGATACTCTAAGATATAAGCATGTCAACAGATAAGGGCAATCCATAAAATTATGTAATAGCTTATGCAAGTAAATTATTTTGGTATTTTGCCTGTGAAGAAACAGCTTCTGAAAGCCACTCTTTGACTTGAGCATGTCAACATCAGATAAGAGCAATCTAGAAAATCATGTAAAAGCTTATGCAAGTGAATTATTTTAGTAATTTGCATACGAAGAAACAGCTTTTGAAAGCTGAATAGATGAATTAATGTCTCATAAGTATATCGAATGCTGGGTGGGTGTGGAAAGACTTGAAATATAGATATCTTAAGAATTTCATGTGAATTGACTTGATTAAGTTGCAGTTCTTATGATAGTATAAGGACTAAACCATGAAGAAATGCTCTAATTCCGAGCGCACAAAAGCATAGAGCTATAATGTTTGAATATAGATCACTATTTAATAAATGGAAAGAAAATAAAAGTTTTATTTTTAGAAGTATTACCAAACAAACACCATACAGTTTTTTCATTTGAGAAGAGTTGAAACAGTGTTGATCGTAGGAAACGCTTAGTTCCAATTTATGATTTTTTATTGATTTACGATGATCATTTCAACTTTTAAAGTCATCTTCAAGTTTTTTTTTTTGATAAAAAATATATCAATGAACAATATAACAAAATATCAACAAATGAAAGATTTATTCAGTGGAAACACTTAGTTGACAAAATAAATGGAATAATAATAATGATATTGATGAGTAGAATCATCATCATTAGGAAATGAATAGATAAATGATGATGATGATAATTCTATTGAGAAGTTTTTTATTTTATTCTTATCCAAAAGTGGAGTGTTGTAATAATCAGTAATTTCATTCAATAGATTTTCATTACTATTCAGACATTTTTTAATTTCGTAAAATTCTAATAAATTCAATTTTTTATTTTTATTTTCTAAATGTAAAATTTTGAGATCACATATATCTCAACAGTGGCCATTTTCGAATAAATATTTTGCCAAATTTGAGTTTTCAACTTTCCCATATTTTCACAGACAATTTCATATACACCTGATTTTAACAATAAGTCCAAATTTTCTATTTTTGTGGTTAATGAAATTAAAATGCATTGATTTCTGAACGTAGTATGCTGACCAAAAAAATAAAAGAAAAGAATACTAATGAAGTCATTATACCACGCTTATTGAAATTATGAAAATACAAAAAAATATAGAAAAAACTTATTCATAGCTGAGTCTAAAATTAGAGAGTTTTCTGAAAGAATTAAGTATTTGGCCAGTATACTACGTTCAGAGACCAATACGTTCTATTTTCATCAGTCACAAAATAGAAAATTTGGACTTGTTGTCAAAATCAGAAGTATATTAAACTGTCCGTGAAAATTGTAGCGCCAAGTATATAGGACAAACAGGCCGAAATTTTAGAACTCGTTTTTTAGAGCATATGCGCTGTTTATATATGGGAAAGTTGAAAACTCAAATTTGGCAAAACATTTATTCGAAAATGGCCACGCCTGTGATATATCTTATCTAAAAACTTCACATTTGAAAAATAAAAATAAAAAAATCAATTTATTAGAATTTTACGAAATTGAAAAACGTCTGCATAATAATGAAAATCTATTGAATGAAATTACTGATTATCAAAGAACTCCACTATTGGTTGAAAATAAAATTCTAAATAGAGTTATCATCACTATCATTTATTTATTCATCTCCTAATGATAATAATTCTACTCATCAATATCATTATTATTATTCCATTTATTTTGCCAACTTTATTTATATATTTTCATAGAAAAAGAAACCTGAAGATGACTTTGAAAGTCGAAATGATCATTGTAATTAGTTTCCTGGTGAATGAGACAGCTTTACATTCACCTATGTATATTCGAATTCCAACCTATTTAGCTTGTATCAGTTCTCTAAATTAGTTAGATCTCGTTGAAGTGAGATGCAATCAGCAGACTTGGAAGATCTTCAAGTCGTCGGCAAAAAGCAATATCTCATTTTTTCACAATAACATTGATTTAGTTAGTTACTTAATTTTTATATTGAAAATTATTTTCTACTTCTTAGTTCGGCTTACCATTAAAGCATGTTCTTTATTCTGTTGAATTATTAATCAATTCTGATATATACAAAGTGTCCCATTAACTGACGTTCTGAAGCGGGTGAAAATCACGTTGACAGATTCTGTTACATTGATAGATTGACGGATAGATACAGGTGAAAGTAATATTAGCGTGTTAAAAAAAAAACACTTTTATTCAAAAACTAGCCAATGCCCGCGATTTCGTTAGCGTGAATCACTATAATAAGAACAAATAACTGTGAAGAATGAGTGAATGGTGATATTGTTGCGAACAATAATTATTTGTGTAAATTTAAATATTGAAGATAGCAAGTATTGGATTCTTTAACAGAACTGGAAATCATCAAGTCGCTCGTGCAACTGATATGTAGATTAAGCCTACTTCACGATGAGGCAGAAAATATTTCCTCTTTGCTCACCCTGCACATGCGTATATCTTCTATTATTCCCGCAGTTACGCTGACCCTGCAGATCTATGGCTAGACACAAAACAAACTAATATTTTCACTCACATCTTCGGAGCCCTGCAAGATTTTGGGATTAAACACACGAAATTTTGAGTTAAAATATATGTTTTACTCCCTGACGTCTCATTGAAATCTGATGCACTGTTTCGGAGCTTATTCGAGACAAACTTTCAATTAGACAGACAAAGACTCTGAAAACGGTCATTCATAATTGAGCATTATTTGAATAGCTGCTCTCACTTAAAGTTTTGCAGTTATTTTGAGATCGCAAACAGATGCTCCAATTTTATTTATCTGTATGGATAACCCCTAGAATCAAGGCTCATCAATCCGAAACATTAATGAATATAACCATAACTATTATACATGTGATAATAATCATGTACCAATATTTATTCTTAATAAGGACAAATAAATTTACTTGCAAAGTAAATGTGATCTACTCTGTTGAATGACAGTCGATTTTTCGACAACAGTGCTTTTACTGTCATAAAGAATGATGACTCGATTAGAATTTGTTGATTGAAATGAATTTACTTTGGAAATAAATTTACTTCGTTCCTTAGAATACTGAGCATGAGAGTATTCAACTTAGAAGGAATTATATTCACAGAGTGATCAAAAATGATTGACTGTCACGTGACTTGCAAAAGTTCGCATTATGATCAAAACTATCTTCACGGAATAAAGTTAGTATAAATTTATTCATTTTGGTAGCTATGTTACCGACATTTGAAGGACACAGTGACGTTTTACGTGATATTCATGTGGGCATTTTGCATATCTTATATAGATGATTTTGAATTTCATGACACAAATTTACTCCATAATCTGATATAAGAAACAAAAAAGTAATTGAATAACTGTATTATTCAGTGTTTATTGGAGGTTGATTATAATTTTCTCAAACTGTCAGGTTAGAATGGAATTTTCAGAGGAACTGTCATCTGGTTCTATTGCTTACTGTGCTTTTGTTCCAATAACTCTCTGACCACAAGCAAACGACGATCTTCTATAACTATATGAGTAACGAGTTTCCTATCTGCGTTGACTTGAAATCATTCTACCGCTTTTCTTGAGATCGCTTTGAATGTAAGGTACTGAAAATATGTTAGAGTCAATTGGAAAGATTTGTTACATGTCATAAAAAATATTGCAGAAAACGAGATTTTTTCAACATTTCGAGTTTTGCCAAATTTTGGAATCAATTCGCGGTATTTTGATCAGTTCTAATTATTAATGCCTGAAAATTGATCATAATCTTCTTCAACCTAGCTTACAAGTATACAAGATATCTGAAATACATATTTCCTATCTCATGAAACAAAAAGGCAAAGTTTGATAATATTTTCTGTGGATTATGAATTTTTGTTTCAAATGCAAAAGTTCTGTGAAAACTATTGAATTCAAAATTTTCAATGGCTATATATTAAAGCTTTTACATGCGAAAGTTTACTGGAAAGTTTAAAATCTTGACATTCAATAGGTAAAAAGTTATTGTAATTTTAATATATTCTCTGATGCTGCGTTTACGTTCGCAAATGCACGTTATTGTGTTCCAGCAGCGGAAAAAATGCCTTGAAATTTTTAGGTAAGACTTGTTTTGTTGTTAATATCTTGAAAAAATATGAGGCTCAAACCTCAATTGCCGGAGCTATAATAAGTTGAAAACTTGTATCCAGGGACTATAAAAACATGAAAAGAACTGAATCTAGACATTTGTATTGATCTGGCCACAGTCGAGTTCTTTTTGAATCAAGTTTTGCGCTCCTAGTAGTGCATACACTTCATTCAATCTACATCATCAATACGGTTGATACAGAAAGAAGAATATATACATGAATGGAACTTTTCCATTAGAAAATCTATGAGCTATTATCCAAAAAACCAATACATACCGAGATATCAACTAAAAGCTAGAAATAACTCTCAGCCACTGGAAAAAAGGACATGCCATTTGAATTCAGGGTAATTTCTACGATCTTATAAGAACATCAATAGAGAGGTATTCAGAATAATTTAGTTTGGTCAGACTCTTTCCGTAATTGAAAAAATTACACTAAAATTGAAATATTGTTGCAAGAAAAGTGATTTCAGCGATATAGAATTGTAAAAACTAGAAAGCATATTGATCTAAGATTTTCAAATTTTGGAACTCAAGATCTAAAATTAATTGCGTTATTGTAAGATACAGTCATCTTTGAATATTCAATATTTCAATAATTCGATCCCTAGTAAAAGAAATAAGAAATAAATATTCTCGAGAATGATCATTCATTTATCAAGCCCAATTTGAATGAAAGAATTTGTTCAGAGGATTTGTTCAATATTAATTTTATTAAAGACCACTATTATTTCATTCAGAAACAACGATTCATATTGAAGTTCAGTATCAAAGTTATATTCTTAGCAGTCATATAATTACCATCAAAGAAATATAACCAAGACGATTTCTCAACAGAACTTTAAATTTACTAATCAACTGAATGTTCAAGAGTGAACTATTGGACCACAATGCCACCAATTCAAGCAAAAATTTTCAAATTTATCCAAAAGGGACTAGTGTTTCAAAAAGAGTAATTGTTAAAAATGATTTTCATTCGTAACGCCCAGTCTGTTCAAGAACACCATAATTTTTTTCAGCCTTCACAATTTGTCATCGATGGTTGTTGTTCCCTCATAAGAGAAAATTGATTTAAATATCAAGAAAATTATATTATATAAGGAAGGTAGAACTAAGTTTGAATTTGTAAACTTCCCAAATAACTTTCTAGTTCCTAACAAGATTAATATGATGAAGTTTAAGTATTTTAAACATCTTATTAAAGTTAATTCAATTATAAGGTAGATGTTAGATTTTTTGAGCATGACTTGAATATCTTATCAAATTAGATTTAATATTGTTTTTAGAACTCCATACCAAGGTGGTTCAAAATTTAAGACTGCCATCAACCTTGCGACTGTAGTGTCTTCTTACATGTGATATAGTTGATAAATATATGAATATGGATACACTCATACAACATTTCTAGGGAAGGTGACAATGCATCTCTCTATTAAAGTATAAAAACCTCAAACAAGTCAGTTACTGAGTCGAATCTATGAAATAGAGAAACATTGAATGGAAAGCTGAAAATGTATACAGAGGAGTCGAAAATGTAGAGCAATAATAATGATAATGATAATAATTCATTGTCTGTTGGGGATTACAAAAAGTAACAGGACAGAGTCAGATTTTGTTAAAGTCAACTATTGAACCTAAAATACTGGTACTGGGTGAAACAGGCATAGTTTTATTGCTTAGTCCTACTAGAAGGAGAAATACATTTATTCTAGAACTGAAAATCAAAACACATGTTTTATTAGAATTTAATTTTAAACTATTCACATTACACCAATTAATCATAGAATTAACAGCGTTCGTAGCATCATTAGAAAGGTTTGATACTGTAACAGCAGTAATAACACATGATGTATTATCGGCATATATTGACATGAAAGATCAGATTTCATGTAATTTTGTAGGTCGTTGACGTAAAGTGAAAACAAAATTGGACCCAATATAGAACCCTTAGTACATCAGTTTTATTCTAAGCAATTTCAGAATTTAGAATCTCGTAAAAATCATTTTAGTGATGATCTATGGATACGTATTGTTTTCTTGTTGATAAATACAAGGAGAACCTATTATAAGCTGTTCCGCGTAGTCCTTATTTCTCTAGCTTAGTCAAAAGAATTTTGTGATTTAGAATGTCAAAAGCTTTACAACGGTTCAAATATATAACTGCTGCTCCCTTGTTAGTCCAAACAATCGATAATATGGTTAATAGTTTTAAATATTGCATCAGCTGTGTACTTTCGTGAAAAATCCAAATTGACTATCTTCTATATCTATAAAAGCGAAACTCATTGATTCAACACGAAATTTTAAAAACTGCTTGACCGATTGAGCTGAAATTTGACAGTAAGTGTAGAGTAAATTTCAGCTAAGAAAGGATTTTGTAACAGGGACGGATTGGAGGAGTTTTATATGGAATTTCTATGATTTTGCTGGTAGAGGCATGAAATTCAGGAGTTAGGTAGACAACGTGGAAAAATAAATACCGCAATATTATTCTTTCGACAAATTTGGATTAGAGTGGTCTAGAGGGGGATAAAACAATGTCTGGAAGTTTTTCTGTTTTTGATGTCAGGAATTTGAATTATATGAATATCATTTCCGTTGTGAAATCAAGGATCCAGTCAAAAAAATTATTTTTCTTTCTCAACCCGTCAGTTTCGACTTCTCCTTAGTCATCTTCAAAAGCGCTACAAGTTTTAGATACATTATTGCTACTGTGATTCTTAAAATGGTAAACTTACAAAAAAAATCAATATTTTTCCTAAATTGAAGATTAATTTATAACATGATATTTAAAATGAAAGAAAATAAGATAACTCACATCTACCATTCCAGTCAGCATAAACAACATCATCTATATTAATTTCCTTTGAAATTTCAATGTCTAATGACAATGATATGATTTCTACAATAAAGATAAACTAAGGTTGTCAACGGAATATCAAAAATACAAATTATGTTGAAACTTCGCAAGTAAGTAGTTTGGGAGAGCAAAGATAATTTGAAGAGGAATTATGCGATAGGGCCTAATTAAGGGGCTATGAAAGATGATTGCAAGTTATTATGAGAGTTCGATATATTTGCTGTTAGAGGCATGGAGTTTGATATTCAGGTAGACAATGTGAGAAATATATATAGGTACCATATTATTATTCAAGAAAAAATAAGTTATCTGTGGAAATCTTTTTGTTTCTGATGTCATGGACTTGAATCAAATTAATTTTCTCCAAAAATCCAATGAATACTGTAATATGATTTCTACAACAGGGATGGATTGAGGCAGCTAACGGAATATTGAAGAATACGAATTACCCTGAAATTTTGTAGATGAGTAATTTATGGGGAACAACGGTCAATTGAGAAAATATTTTACGGCAAGGACGATTTGGAGTTCATATGAAAGTTCTATTGTTCTTGATGTTAAAGTAATGAAATTTGATATTTGACACAACAATGTGAATACAGTAATCTTTAGAGACAAATAAAATCAAAGTGTCTGTATTTTCTTAATCTCATATGGTTATTTACATGATATCAAAGCTCAAACATCCACTTTTTGAATTTTTGTCTGTGTAACTGTCTATTTGTTGATTCAGGCTATCATAGTATGACCTGCGCTGCAGTGTGAATATTTCTCTTAATTAATCCATACAAACGAATCAAATTTCATTATCTGTCTGAGATAGTCTGAGATTTCTCAATGAAGACTTTTTTCAATTTCTTATGGTTATTTGCAGAATACCAGAAACCAAACACGAGCTTTCTCAATTTTCGTCTGTCTGACTGTCTGTCCCTTTGTTTCATCAGTCTTATCTACCAATTATGTTGAAACTTCTCGAATCTCTTGTTGATACTTGCGTGAAGATCTCTGACATGCTACCATCAGTATACAACAATTCGTACAAGTCGTATTTATACGTTCGCGTCCCATACATCCCATTGAATTGAAATTTTGTACACTGTTTATTAACTGTTACGTAATAGTCTTCGACACAACAATAATAACGTAATAGGTGATGCGCCAGTTGTATTGGATAACTGTTCGTTTGCGTATCGTCCATACGATTGAGTAGAAACTTTGAATAGTTGTGGTTGGCATTTATGTGAAAGTACCATAAGAGTACAATTCGCGCTGCAATGTAAATATTTATTTGAATTAATATCTTAATAAGTGGCTTAGAAAATCAATTGTGAATTTTTACATGTCTTTATGCAGTTCTAGATTAATTTAATTAAATACTCACTATCTGACAGATAACAAACATATCGAAGTACTGGAATGTCATCAAAAGCACATTTCTTATGTACAGGTTTAATTTCAGCTGTACGAAGTTTTCCGGGAAATACTCCTTGTGAAAGTGATGAATTGATTATATCGCTCAATATAGAAGCTATAAACGGTGCACAAGAACGCAATAAGTGACATGGGATATCGTCAGGACCAGCGGAAGTCTTAACTGAAACTTTATGCATCACCGATAATATCTGTAGGGTACAGAAATATACCATGATTGAAGTGATTGTTTAGAAACTTGTTCAGGACGATTTGTGGTGGCATTGGCACTGGGTGTTTACCGTGAAGTGCACATTGAATAGCTCAGCTATTATCTATGGATCATTCAATAAGACCCCTGTTCCATCCATTAGATTAGACTAATGTTCTTATAAGTTTTTTTAACTCTTAGTTTTCCTATTTATCACTTCTCAGGCGGCTTTAGACTTATCAACACGCTTTTATTAGCTCTACCTGTATTTATCTATGTAAGGAAATCTTGGAACATAATTTTATCCACTTCAAAACGTCAAATTGAAACTTTGTATACTTCTCGATGACAATACAATAATTCATTAAGTTTGTCTCATTATCCTGATCAAGATCATCAAGATGAACAATTCCGGAGAGGAAGCCTGATAAACAGCTACCACATCCAAGGAAAACAGCTCGGTCAACGTTAAGCTGCCATGCGAGCGAAGCGAGCTTGGTTAACTGTAAACTGCCGTACGACTGAAGAGAGCTTGGTCAACAGTAAGCCGCCGTACGAGTGAAGCAAGCTCGGTCAACTGTGATACTAAATGAATTTTCATAGCAGATCAAGTTGAAAATCAGAAAAAAACAGTTTGGAAAAACTAAGGAATGCGCTTCAATGGTAAATTGAACTAGAAAGTAAAAAATAGTTTTCAATATAAAAATATAGTAATTCGCGAGAGAATTGTTGTTACTGTACATAAAGCGTGGGTCGCATATTCTCATACTAACTCTACATTCTGAAATCGTACCAGCGGAATATTTATAGCAACTGATATCGAGCACCCACGCGTTTTAAACAGTATAACATCAATTTTCTCGTTAATTACTGCATTTTTATATTAAAAATCATTCTTTACTTATTAGTTCGATTTACCATTGGAGCGTGTCTATTAATTTTTTTAACTATAATTTATTTTTAGCATTTTGTATCAAATTATCATTTTATACTTGTTTGCTATTACGTACTAAATCGGCTCATTTCATCTTGTAATGATTTATTAAATTGACGCCATCAAACTGACTACTCAGGAAATATAAAACATGCAATTTGTATGCTTCAGCTTTTATTGGTTTATTGATCCAAGAGTCCTTGTTCATATTTATTTGAACTCTTCGAAGGGGGTTGGCGATATCACAAATGGTATCAAAAGTAATCATGAAATATGTTGAATTTTTTGTTCGCATCGTATTCATCACATATGTCATACCAAGTTTTTGCATTTAATAGGTGAATGAAATGATCATTATTACTACTATTGAACTGAAGTGAAAATCAAATTGATAATAAATATATAGTTGGATATTGATATAGCATTTGACTGAAATGATCAGACAAAGTAGATTTGATAATAAAACCTTGTCTTTCAAGTTCAGGTAAATAACAAAAAATATGATCCAATTGAGATCTAATGGTGCCACAGATTCTGGTATGTCCTATAACAGCAATTTCAAGACTAAAAGATTTGAAAATATTGCGTAACCTACAGTAAACATCACAATGAACGTTGTAGTGAATATTTTAATCTCCACAACACTTTAAAATTGCGGCAAGTTTCAAAAAGTAGCTCAATCAGTTCATCAAAAAATATATCAGGACTGCTATTTGGTGATCTTTATATGCTAATTATGACATACTTCCCGTTAATGGCAGTACATGAACAATAACAGTGTTCAAAAAATTTTTCTTTCTCTATGGTGTTTGTAACCAGTGGCTCAACACAAATATTACTCAAAGTAAAAATTGAAGTATCACTGCGTTTATTGACATTTCTGCAATAGTAGCTCATTAAGTTATAAGTAGCTAGTAATGGAGTAATCATCTATGAGCCAGTGTTCACTCAAGCAAATAACAGAAGGTAAATATTCGGAAAGAAACACACATATTAACTTGGAAAGTATGATTTATTCATTATTTTGCTGATGAAGTATTCAACCGTTGTTCTGAAAAATTGCTATTGTTGTATTTCTTCATATAAAATTGATTTATAAGGACTCCTTTGGGCCAATTTTTAGGATCCACAGCTTTGTCACGCTGATTTCAAGTGGTTTGCTGGCAACTGACGTTAAGTTGCAAGGATCCTGTTCCGTATATAATTTTTCTTGTTATACTATACTATAACAATAAGAGAAATTAAGAGTCATCAAAAATAAATTCTGGACTATACTCATAGACTCAATGCTCAGACTGATGACAAGACATGCATCGGAATGAGACAAGGAACCAGTATGCAGAGGCTTTGAAGAAGATAATTAAACTTCTAGATCTGGACCACTGTTACCACACATGTTCTTCTGAGACTTGAAGAGCTAAGTCTGAAGAAAATCCTTAACTTCGTTAAACAGACAGAGCTCCTGTCAGAGGAGTGGATTCGGAGGGTGCAATAGGCCAATAGGCCACAGTATACGGAATTTGAGAGATCACTATACGGGTCAATAGTGGAAGGTTGGATGTTGGTAAACGATACTACGCTTTCAATTTAAACGTTCATCAGTGCACATATCTTACCGGTCGAAACCCTGTATTATATTAGAAAGAATGAGCTATGATCATAGCACACAAGAACTTTTCAGGGATTAGGAATAATTTTGCTCCAGATTATTGGTGAACATAAGCTTGCATTAGTTGTCAAGACCTAAAAAGGCGGTAGACAGCCAAAAAGGTGATGTAATACAGATGTAATTTTCTGTATTTTGATAATATAAGAAATTGTTTGGTAATTTATTTTTAAAGTGAACACTCCTATAGGAACGTTAGGAAATTTTTGGATTAATAGAATCTTATGAGTTCGCGTTTCCGACATGCTACTGACGCGTGCATACAGAGGACCGTACCTTCTATTTTTATTCCTCAGACAGTACTTTCTGTTTAATGTCACTGAGTTGATAATTTATTCTCAAGATCTAAAATATTCTTGTTGGCTTTATCAAATGTGTTCAATGTACATGAATTGAAACAATCGTTTAGTGTATTATATTCAGGAGCAAAGAATTATATATTTTTAATGTACCTATGATATTGTGGAGACCTCAATATTAACTTTGCACATGTTAAAAATCTACTTTCAATTGAATTTTTGAATATACCATTGGGTTTCACTATATCCCATGATCAAAAACTCAACACTACAAAATATAAAACGAAAATCTGTGCAATTTCTACAAGATATTCAAAGATATTCACATAAATTCCAATCAAATATTCGAGTCTCTTACTTCAGTTATCAAACAAATATTGCATCCTTTTCAGAATATAGTGGAATTATTGATAGTACGAATAATTTGAGTATTTTTGAATTGAATGATAATATTTACTTATTTATTTGATCCAGATAAGATTTACATTTATTTACAATGCAAAAAATCCTACAAAAGGAATTAGAGAATGTCTGTTTATAGGTCTGGTGTAACTTAAAACTAGACATTAAGAACAAAATCAGTCTATATTTGTACTAATTGTAAAAGGCAAAAACTTCAAAATAGCTCTATTCAAACTTTTTGTATATAAATTATTCATTCTTCTGGTTTTTTTTAGTGCTATAGGTATTCTTGTTCAAAATTTTAAGGCCAGCTGATAACTTATTGAACACTCTGATGGCTATTAAATGATGCAAACAATAAAAATCCTGTTGAAAATTAGGTTTATTGGCATTCATCTAAGTACAAATACTAGATATGAATAATATACGTGAAATATGATGATTAAAAAATGTATAATAATTATTATGCGAACTAAGCTGTACATGTAATCTGCGCAGTCCATCATCTGTTTTGATTGACGAACGAACCATATAGAAATGTATGCTATTGTTCCTCGAAGAGTCGATGAATGTGAAAACCTGACTGATTTTAATGATGTTCAGTAGAAATCCACGTCTATTAGACTGGAAGCTAGTGACAGGTGGGGTTCTCCGATTTTATACCGCTTGCTTTTTTGAGGGTTCATAATTTATCTCATGATAAGAAAGATGAAAATGTTATTGAGCGATGCACGCTTTCCGATTACAGTTCAAATTCCAATTAAAAGTCTGAAAAAAAGGTTTCTTTCCCGTGATATCATATTGCATGCCTTTGTAATGTTGAATAATTGAAATCAATCTAAAGCCAAGTACTGAAAGGCAAGCAATTCGCAACAGCCCAAGTGCCTCAAAGGGTTGTGTGAACTTGTGAAAAAAATATGAAAAGTGCTGTGTTTCCAAATTGCATGCCAATAAAGTTTTAGTCATAATACCCTTGTAAAAAAATTGGCAAGCATTCCTCGTTGGCGCAAGGGTTTGAAATTTGGGGGAAATCTTGCATAAATTTTGCACCAATTTGCCGTGATTTCAAATTACCTCGAATAGAGCAAAAACTTTATTTTATAGTAAAATAATCATAAATTTGAAATGGCATGCATGTTGCTAAAGTTCTTCATATTTCAAATAATTATGAAAGTTGCATAAAAAGCTTGCAAAATTTCTCTGACTTTATTCTGCCTGCCATTATATATTACATCAATAAATGCTATTCTGAATTTATTCGGGCAATGGCAAGCATATTGCTTAAGCCCTTCATATTTTAAATAATAATGAAAGTTACATAAAAAACTCGCAAAATTTCACTGACTTTATTTTGCCTGCCATTTTGTATTACATTAATAAATGCAGTTTTAAATTCATTTGGAAAATGGCAAGCATTCTTCTCAAGCTTTTCATATTTCAAATAATAATAAAAGTTGCATAAAAAACTCGCGAAATTTCTCTGACTTCATTCTACCTGCCATTGTATATTACATCATTAAATGCTGTTTTAAATTTATTTGGAAAATGGCATGCAACTTTGTCCGATCACTGAAAAACTTTGGAAAAAGTGGCAAAAAAAAGTAAGAAAATTTCCGAGATTTTATTTTGCATGCTGATTTGTATTTCAATGAAGAAATATACTTCAAGTTGAAATAAAGAAAAGAATGCATATAACATAAGACAAACACTTACAAATTTTGAATAAATCAAGAAAATATGCCCTAGAATCAACTTAGTTTGTAATTATAGACATGGCAGGAGGTGAATCTTTCATAATAATGGACATTATATATTCAAAGTAATACAATTAGGTTCATAAACAATACTTTCATACCAGTAAGTTTTCCGTTTGGTATAAATAAGTGAAGAATAGTATGAAGACTCAAAGAGGATGATGATATTGTAAGAATGGCCGACAATGAGGACGATAAGGATGAATCTAACGATGATGACACCGATACTTATTCTCAAATAGGTGGTAAAACTACTGAAGAAGAATCTGAAATTGACAATAATTATGATGAAGAAATGGAAATTCGAGCAATTATTGCCAATTTCATTCTCCTTTTCATTCCTATTTATTTATATTATGAAACATCCTATTAGCTATTTGAGTATGATTTTTCTATGAGGATAAATTTTTTCTTATGATAATTAGCTTTTTCATTTTTTCCTAATGATAATAATATTTTTGCATGATAATAGAGATATTCTACTCTTAAGCTCCAGATGAAGGCAATTTAACTCTCAAAAATATATTTTGTTACAATACTCCATCCACATAACTTATTCCGGGGGAAAAGTAAGAACAGAATTATCATTTTTTTCATAATACCTGCATTGAAACAACGCGTTTCAACGCCTGTTTTATCAGTCGAAACAAGACAATTTCAGACAAATGCGAGTGTAGTCGGGCAGAAACAAGCCTGTTTCTTCCCTAGAAGAGAAACAAGCTTGTTTCTGCCCGCTGGATTTGTTTTTTAAATCGTTCTATCCCTGGTAGAGTCGCATTTGTTAATTGTCAATCTTTAAATGAAAATCATTTAACCTCAGTTGATTTGACAGTTGTTGTAATCGTTGTTGTAATCGTGACTTAAATTAAATTGAAAAGGCGATTAGTTTCACGAGAAAAAGTATTAATTTGACAACTTCAAGTACATCACAACATCTTATTGATAAAGCAGAAGCAGCTACTCTCGACATGTTACCTACAAAATCAAATGAAAAATATTTACTTTGTTATGACAAATTTGTAATGTGGAAAGTTTCAATGCAGGTATTATGAAAAATACAGTGTGTGACACGGGACAAAACACGATTTCAGCCGAGAGTGATGCCAGTCCTCGCTTCGCTCGGGCAAGTGACACTCACCCTCAGCTGAAATCGTCTTGTTTCGTCCCTAGCCACACAATATACTATTTCGTTGTTAATATGTGTGATTATTATTTCATCAATAGCAAAATTCAAAACCTTTGTGTTTCACAAATTCAGATGTTGGAATGTCAACTGTACATACGTGTAGTTAGAGCTAATACTGATATCAATAGGAAAATTTTATGTTTCTAGTGATTTCAATTGAATATTTTCGGAATTGTTGCTATGAAAACATTATGGATAATTCAAATTGTAGCTCTCTGCAATATTTTGGAAGAGACTCACCTAGGCCATCAATGTTTAACATTAGTCAAAAAATTTAAATAAATAAATTCGCGAAATAATTCCTGTTAATTTTACTGAATTAATTTACAGGCACTTTTTCTCAACCCTTTTTCCAAAATTTATCAATGACGAGCCTGAGCAGCATGCTTGCTATTCTTTGTATCGTCTGAAAAAAATAATTTTGAACGAAATACGCAATGACATGCAAAATAAAATGACGGAAATTTTTCTTCTTTTTTCGCAAGTTCCTCAATGCATGCCTCCATTTTGAGACATCCTAGGGTGCATGCCAATTTCCTCAATAACAATTCATCGAACAAATTACCTATAGTTGAAATGGCATGCAATTTCAAATCACGGCTAATTGGTTCAAATTTCATGCAATATTACCCCCAAATTTCAAACCCTTGCGCCAACGAGGAATGCTAGCCAATTTTTGTACAAGGGTTTTATGACTAAAACTTAAATTCTATTCATTGGCATGCAATTTGGAAAAACGGTTTTTTTTTTCACAAGTTCACGCAACTCTTTGAACCACTTGGGCTGTTGCGAATTGCTTGCCTTTCAGTACTTGGCTTCAGATTGATTTCAATTATTCAACATTACAAAGGCATGCAATATAATATCACGGAAAAAAACATTTTTTTTTTCAGACCTTCAATTGGAATTTGAACTATGACCGGAAAGCGTGCATCGCTTAATAACATTTTCACCTTTCTTATTAAGAGGTAAATTATCAACCCTCAAAAAAGCAAGCGATATGAAATCGAAGAGCCCCATCTGTCACTGGCTTCCAGTCTATATCTGCAGTAACCCGCATAGAGATGATTCTAATTTACAAATTATAAAATTTCAATTTTTTTACGGTTGTCTTACGATGAGCTTACATTGTCCATATTTTTGATAGTATTCAATATTATCCTACAAAATGTGGTATCTTAATTGAAAATGATTGGTCAACAGCAAAATGTTCTTATTGTTTCAAATGTAAATTTTCCCGCTAAATTGAATGGTAGAAGGATATTCTATTTGAAACAAAAAAGTTGATGTCAATTTCCTGTCAAACTGAATGTGCTACTGGTTTGAAAACATTTGAGTTAAAATGGACATGTTGGTATGGTTGGCTATGATATTTTTCCAACATTTCCATTTTAATAAGAATATCTTCAAACCAGTAGCACATCCGGTTTGACAGGAAATTGGTATCTTTTTTTTAATTTTAAATAGTGAATCCTATATTTACCATCCAATTTAGCTGAGAATTCTACATGTGATGCAATAAAAACATTTTGCTGTTAATTAATTAATTCGTTTTTTTTTGTATTTCTTTCCGGCACACCTTCAAAGTGGTACATATCAGGAATAAGTACGAATCATCATAATATGAAAACAGTGTTTGGAGACTTGAAGTTATAATATTGTAATTGATAATTTGGTTATTTATAAACATGTGACGGGTACGCTACGGCAAAGCTACAATTGACAAACATCATGAACGTCTATTTTTCCAAATGGAGTCCCTCTTTTTCTATTACATAATCAAATTCTTCGATAAAAATAAGGATATTCCATTTAACATGTCCTATATTGAAAGTTGATAGAATATCAGTTAAATAAAGAAACATGTAATTTGGGTCTATTCATATTTTTACTTACTTGTACGAAGTAAGAGTAAGTACAGTAAGACCTTGATATAACGGATTAATTGTGGGTCAGAGTGTTCGTTACAACCGAAAGTCTGTTGTATATAAATAGGTTTGAAATAAATTCAAAAACTTTTTTTCAATTTGTACGCTGTATTTAGATATGAATAAAAAATGCAAAACGCAAACAGGATTCTATTCATTTATCTTCAGACACTCATCGTGAAGTGACATTGTTGTTTTATATCGACGCGCTTGCTTTCGGTTATCCTGCTTTGAAAAAGGAATCAAGTTTTGTTTGCACTTTTGAAGTTTGCTGCTTCTTATAATCAATTCTGTAGAATTACGAAAATGTACCGGAGTGCGGCGTCGAAAGCTTCACGTTATTATATCAGGAAATCTCCTAAGATAGGTACTATCGCTCCGGCTAGGATTTTTGTCGGTTATGTCCTAAGTCCATTGAATAGAGGCCTGTTCTATCGAGGATTTGTAAAACCGACAGAATCTACATATCGAGATTTTGATTGATCGAAATATCTGTTTTGAGCATCCCTTGATCCATTTTGACTACTTTCGGCTTGATGCCAGTAAGTATGTGCGTGCGTATGAGTGTTCGTAACTCGCAAATCTTAAAACCCGTCGAACGTATGATGTTGAGATTCTGGATTTAAGACTGGTCAAGGGTCTAGTTGTGCACTCCGCGTTATGGTTGCAATCGCCTGCATTGTAAGTGCACACAAATTCCCTCAAAGAATTGATTTATATTTGCTTACCTATTTGTATGTTCAAACTAAATGAAAACAGGGATAGTAACGCAAGATAATCGTAGAATTGAAATAATTTGAATCTAAACGCTTCTGAGCCACGCCTAGCAACCATTTGGGAACAATTGTTCTTCCGACTGTCAACAGATTCAGAGCATTGTTATTCAAATTTATTTATCAAACTGTTTAAATTGATAAAAATCCATGAGGAGTCATTCTAACAGTTAGTATAAACGATTTCATGAATACTTTTACATATATCGCTTGACAAATAATAAATTACTAGCGACGTATGTAAAGGTGACGAGAGTAGAAACAAAACACAGCCAGTGGCGACAGCCTTAGCCACTTCTACGAAAGAAATCATTTTTGAGTAAAAAAGGAATAAATGAGGAATTGAATAGTTCCCATAACAGATATAAGGAATCAAAAATATATTACCTCATAAATTTATTTGGCGCCGAAAGCCAGTCATGTGAATGATGGAAAGGAATTGGTGAGGGCTTTTCAATTAAAAAAACCATGAGACTCTTAATCACACTATTCTCTAGATTGAATTAAGTAACCGGTTTCGATCACTGGGTGATCATCCTCAGACTACCGGAGAGAACAATAAAATTACAGGAACTTCTTTTGTGAAGGAAAAAACTTTTCAGAACTTATTTTATAAATAAATATGTTTTATCGGGATATAAGTAAATATAATATTTTTTTTCACTTGAAGAAGGCAGCACTTTGCTGTCGAAACGTAATGTTTCTAATCAATTTATACAGAACTTATATCCCAATAAATAGCAATCATACAACAACACATAATGTCACACACACCTAGAAACTCAGCTCACTGATTCAACTCACAGACCTACATACTGATTCAATTCACCCTTAACTCTTCAAGATACACTAAAACACTATAGAACTTCATTCTCCTGAATAATATCATATCACAAACTGCTGTAACAAATGATTGTCGAACTCTTCAAATAACTCACGTGTTGTATAATTCACTGAAATTGTTAAAAATGATATGATTATTATTGATCTTACGTGAAATTTATGAAAAATATCCATAACAAGTATTGGTTTGAATCTTGAATTTTCGGAGTATGAAGAATGTTATAATTTTCCTCTGTAAGTGAAAAAATGAAAAACACATACCGCCGTGCGGGCTGTGCAGTGAAGAAAGACATTACATGATTTTCCAAATTATAGTATTATTCCTTACCAAACACTATTTAATTATTTAATCTTAAATATCAATATTTATTAAAAAAATGAGTTCTGAAAAGTTTTTTCAGTTAGACTCAACCATAGTATAAATTGTTGAATGAACTGAGCCATTCAATTTGATTTGGATGAAATACAACTTACCAAATGAATTAAAATCGGACACTACACGTGCCTATCAACAACATCAAGTATATATTTCATTTTAATGTTTATTTTTCATGCACGAATAGCAAGCTTCTATCTTCAAGAGGTAATAAATGTGTAATGTGTATTAAAATAGTATGTTATCAGCATAGTATTTTACTCTGGATTCGTCTTACTCAGATTCTAGTTCCTGTGATAGCGCCGTAACTCAAACTATTTCTCCTTCTTCAACTCCGATTCTGAAGATGATCCACGAACAAAAATCATTTTGAATAAGAAGAGACAGAGCTGAGCTTCACAGAATTTGATGTCAATTCATAATGAGGTCTTGCTGTCAATGCCATCACCAATTTTGATATCAATAATATTACCACATTTCTATATTGATGTTATGCAGGCCAAACGTCTAATGCTATTAATTAAGGCGCTATTTGATATGAAACTTAGGTTTAGCCACGTTTCAGTACATCTGCAGTGTTGATAATGACGTAAGGTGTTAAGAGGTAGGTCGGATGGCGGTCTGACTCGACACATCAAAGTGATCAAGCGCATAATTTATCGCTATTTTGTAGCCGCACTAGCGTTTGTCTCTGTCATTGTAAACTTTGAACATGCGTCTGGTTAGTTTTTAGTAGAAATAATACGGTCATCAAAGGTACACATACAATAAAGTGTTGTAATGAAAGAGCCATTGAGTTCTCAGAAGTGTTTCAAACAGAACTTTGTTAATACGATAGCGCTTTGACGGCCAATTTAGTGATATTCAAGATAATACTTGTCATTGGATACTAGTGTGACCACTCAATTTAATGCACAATTTAGGGCGTTAAAATAAACGTGATAACTATCGCAATAATAGGCATTATTAATGTGACCCCAGGCATTAATATCTGTCATTCATAATGGAATATCAGCAATTACTACTTTCGTGTGACCCATCCATAAGTCAATAAGATAATGTAAATTTTTACTTTAAATCACCTTTCAATGCGTCGAAATAGGTGATAGTTATCGGTAGTAGTATCTTATTGTTGTTGGACTTGAATTACGTAGTGAATTCCAAAATGCACTATAGATAAGAATCTAGTGGTATTATTAAGTGTAAGAAAACAGATATTTTGTGACAAAGTGGCTATGTTAGTCAAAACAAATTTACTGTGATTTTATAAATACACAGGTTACTTTTGGCTTATTTACTTTACAATTCGTCGCACAATAACAGAATTGCTGGCTACCCACTTTATTGATTAATAATTATTTTTCTGAATGAAGAACAGAGATGGAATTCTACGCGTAAAAATAGTTTTTCATGTTTACCGCGTAAAAAATGCATAAACTATGTGAATGATGAATAAGGGTAGATAATGGATGGAACTTCATATTTGCCTCTTCTAAACGTCAAACTGAAGATTTGCTACTACATGTTTGTGAACTTTTGAAGAAATATTATGAAAAATTAATATGGGGAGGACAGTGGAAGTAAGTAAATTTCTTAGAATTAGATTTGAAATTTTCAAAAGAAAGCAGAAACTGTAGTGCTTCATGCCTAAAATGGATAACAATAAACTTCATGAGAAAAATTTGCTCCAGTTCTTGTTTATACATAAACATATTTCAAATTGTTTATGTCAAAATGTTTAAAAAATTATTTAATGCAGAAAAAAGAGTTTTTATCAGTAAAAAAACCAAATATTTTTCACGTGCCCATCTCTGCTCATATATCCTTTTCCAACAATCACAAATATTCTAACTAATCAGAATGCCATCAGTCCGCCTGCGGACCAATTATATCAATGACGTTTCGCAAAAATGAGCTAGCAATCGTATGTATGACAATTGAATATTCTCTAGATTGTTGGCTTTGATCATAATTACAATAATTTTGAATCGCAACTGTGTGTTGCCACTTCCAGTGTTTCTCAAGGATTATATCTTGGATTTATGTTATTCTTGCTGTTCATCAATGACATCGTTGACTTACTTCAAAACTCCTCCTCCTCTAAATTTTGCTGCAAGCAGATGATATAAAAATATTCAACGTAATTATTTCGATCGAGGATGCAGTTTTGTTGCAAAGACATGTTACTAGCTTACTGTACTGATCTCTGTCCTCCAATCTGTTTTTCAATTACAGTAAATGCAAAATCATGAATTATTTCGTCGAAAAATCTATTCATAAATACGAATTTAGAATTGATAGCTCTCGTCTAGAGCGATTGAACCAATTCGAAAAGTTAGGTGTTTTGTTCAACGGCCATATCAATGATACTGTAAAATCATCGTACTACCTAAGCTTTTTGATGTGAAATACTCAATCTTTCACGAAAATATCAACACTGATCAAAATCTATTCTTCAACTATTTTATAAAAAAGGAGGCCATCAGGGATCCGTTGTGTAAATATATTTATTTATTTGAAAAACAATATAGGACGCTTCGGACTTATTATAATTTGTCCATCATCAGTAGCAGGTGTTAACAGAAATACGAAAAATGTTCTTTGTTCACAAACTATAAATTGTAGTGAAAAACATTTTTAAAATTTAAAATAAAAAAATGATCTAAAAAGTCTACTTCAAACAGTGGCGTAGTTAGGCCATTTTTAGACCCCGGTCTTTTTAGATCATTTTTTACTTTAAATTTTGAAAATGTTCCCCACTACAATTTATAGTTTGTGAACAAAAAACATTTTTCGTATTTCTGTTGACACTTGCTGCTGATGATGGACAAATTATAATAAGTCCGAAACGTCCTATATTGTTTTCCAAATAAATAAACATATTTACACAACGGATCCCTGATGGCCTCCTTTTTTATAAAATTCTAATTCTTGGATCCTCAAAACTCCTTGAAATATTCTTCAACTAAGGAAATTGAACTATGTTGACGGTGAATCAAAGATCCGAACACTGACCCTGAGGCTTGGTTGCACATTCTTTGGTTCATCCTACGTTTAGCTGAATTACGATAGTAAGGGCCGGTATTTCAGTCTTTGGATCATCTTAAGCGAAGATTAATTACCTTAGTAACAATTACTATGGAAATTAAACTACGTTTAAGGTAAACCATGGACTGAAATACTGGACCTAAGAATTATTCCAATAATCGTTACCTAGGTAATTAAACCAAAGACTGTGCAACTAGGCCTTAGATATGTAAATAACAGCATAGTTTTTTAGCTTTTTATTGTTTTTTTTTTTTGTACTAGGGCTTTCTGATGAAAGGTGAATAGTCCAAAAATATTGTTCTGGAACCATTTAACTAGATCATGCAGGACTATTCTAGAAAAATCGACCTTATTGAATCTCAAATAGATAAGTTCACACTCACAAGGATGGAAAATAGAATGGAAAGAGTGTCTTATCACATCCATATAAATTTATTGAGAATCGGTCCTCAACTACCAGAAAAATGCTCTATATCTATCAATTTGTAACAATAGCAGAAAGATTTCTATAAGATGGGTTATTCATGAAACTATTTGAATGAATATTAAGTGATGGGATACAGTCACGAACAAAATATCGATGAAGTATAAAAATAACAGAAACTGTGGCAGTAACCTCGGTCGTTCGGATTATTTTAGATCTCACTTTCATCGATGATGATTAGAGGTTACAGATCACATTTTTATCAATATGCTCAAAATCTTCTACCGACACTTTCTCCAACTTTTTTTAGTCAAATTATCAAAAGCGGTCTGTTTTTCAATACTTCTCCAAGTCTTAGCACATATAATGTCTTCTTAAACGGTGGAGGAGCTACCAATACTTCTTTGTTATGTAAGACTTATGTCTTTTGACACAGAATTCAAACAGAAAGTCCCAATATTCTCAGAAATTGTTATAGACCGTCAGATAGTCGTAGGTCTCAGTGCCCCATTTTGTTTTTTCTGCCTTCAAGAATTTTGTTAATTATGTATATTTGAAGTATGATGATGCCAAAATTGAAGCTGGACCGTGTGGCCAATAAAATTAGAGTTAATTCTAAATTTTTATGAGCAAACATGTCCTGATCTAATTTTGGCACTAAAATCTACAACTATCTGACGGTCTATTACCCCACCTAACTGACATAATCGTCAATTTATAAAAAATAATTAGCAAATAACAATTCATTGATGAGAATAATATTTATTTATTATTCAATATGAATAAATTAGAGGATAAAAAGTGATTGAAATTGCATCTCACAAATCTTTATTATCAGAGTGGAATCCATTAAATTCTTGTTTTGCGCTCACGTCATAATTCCAGATTATGAGACATAATTTATTATCCTTGTTATCTTTCTCAAGATAGCATCTAATACAATGATCTTTCCATATCTTGTTCATCAACAAGACATTTCAGGGTTCAAGTTTCCAGTTTCAGTAGTTAGTATGACTTGGAATTAATTCAATTACATTCTGTTGGATAGGATTATATAAATAGCGATGTCCAATACAATCTAGTGAGATAACGCAAACAATAGTTGCTCAGCATCCGTTCTAATATTCAATCCGCAATTAATTTGAACTGATGTTGTACTCTTGCTACTCTGCAGTGTCCACAGTTTATAGTATATGAGTTTAACAATTACAATAGACTTTCCAATAATCCTTTCTTGTTTGGATTAACCAGCTGATATAACTTATTTTAATAAGATGAAAAAGTTAACGAAGCACAGAATGCACAAACTTCCATACGAAATATATTCTTGCAGGAAATCTTAGGAAATTCAACCATCAGATTCATAAATATCAAGCAGATGATTTTTCACAATTATAGATAGTAATCAGATTGTAATCAGTGTTGTAGTGTATAACCAAATTGTATATGAATCGATCGGGACTATAGTGATCAATAGGGTGCCAGACTTTCCAAACCCAAGATCTTGTCTTGAGTTTTGAGAAAAAATCAATAGCAAATGTCAAGTACTTAAAGATAAAACCAGGGTGCCATTTCCTGTTCTGTCCAGGATAGCAAAAAAAAAAAGTACAAGAGTAAATTCGATCAGGGAAGTTGAATACGAAAATAGGTTACACTTAGGGTGGCTTTTTCCTTGAAGTACTTGACCTTTGCTATCGATTTGTACTTGTTTCAAGCATAAATTTTATCAGGGAAGTAGATCCCAAAAAATTGACTAGAAATAACCTTTTTCTTGGATATTTATGACAGTTTCCTAGATATATAAAATCTGGCACCCTATCGACCTCTATGTTCTTGATCGATTCATATAAAATTTGGCCGTAAGTTCGATCAAGGAACACACTATGCGGCTGGCTCCCCGACTACCTCTGAGGTTCTCCTAAATACAACACACGGATCATACCAATAAATTATCATTTATACCGTATACCGAATGATCACAGAAAATCTTGAAATGTGAATTATCTTTATCTGAAACAAAAATAAATCATAGAATCTCATACTTCCTCAAGCAGAGAATCTGCTTACAGATTTTAATAATACTTGCACCATATGAATTGAAATATTTTTGGCCGTTATTCCAGTCATATTTATTGAACTTCCCACTCCAAAATTAGAGCATTTACGCGAACAGCCTGCGTCTTTGAGAATAGGGTAAAAACAGCCTCCCTTCAATCATTAGGATCCACTCTACATCTTACTTATATCCGCATATTGAAATATTTTATTGATCAAATCATCCAAATCAGAGGCATTTCAATTTTTTTAAATACATCAACTACTTACAACTAGCATAATTTTATTGATATCAATTTGACTAATATATTTAAATTCTCATCTACATTTATTCTTCGAACTTTACTAACATTCATACCACCATATGAGCATCTAGAATAATCACAATCATCTTCCTTCAGTATCAGATTCAGGAAAAATATATTTTTATATTGTCAATTTCGCGCTCAGTGGTTTACACATCGTGAATAAAATGTTCGCTGAGTGTTAACGCATCACAGAGCTCCACCATCATATTGTAACGTGCGAAGATGTGGAGGTTCGTAGGAATGGAGTGAGCTCTGAGTCTGTTCCTGTCTGGGCGGGGCCTCTTATCCTCGTTGTGTCGCGCCGCACCGCACTATGCTGCTCTGCCTGGTGAAGAAATCTAGTGACATGCTCAACAAATCTGGAACATTTCGAGAGGCAGAAATCTATATATAAGAGTGTAGCCACCCTTGGCTAACATGAAATGTATTTTTGTTTTGAATTCAATATAAAAAGAATAGAGGTAGCATGAAAAAAACAATATATGATATTTTGTTGTCAAATAACTGTGTACAGAGAATTTTGAAAATATTGTAATAAAACATTTATTCAATTGACTGTTTGTCTGGAACAATTAATATCTCATGTAGGTTTTAACAGACATTAGTACCTACAATTTGGTGACCCCTAACTATTAAAAATGGAAAATTCGGAAGCCGATTTACCTGGGATACAATCAGGTCAAGCAAATGAAATCAATATTAAAATTCCACCATTTTGGCCTGAGAAACCCGAAATATGGTTTTTTCAAGTAGAAGCACAATTTGCTGTCAACATGATTAGAAGCGAAGATACCAAATTTAATTACTTAATATCACAATTGGAGCCAAAATTTGTAGAAAATTTATGGGATATAATAACAGATGCAAGTACCAACAAATATTCAAGTAGTAAACAGCGGCTGATGACAATTTTCAAAGAAAGTGAAAATAAACGGATAAAAACACTGTTAACCGGAATAGAGCTTGATGATACTAAGCCTAGTGTTTTATTACGTAAAATGCAATCGTTGGCTGGTGCTGATACATCAAACAGTGCATTGAAAACTATATGGCTTGACAAATTACCTGATTCAATCAAGAGTGTATTAGTCGTCAGTGGCGAAGAAACTATTGAAAAATTGGGAATTATGGCAGACAAAATAATGGATATTAATTCGCGTACAGAAATTTTCACTGCTGAATCATCAAAATTGAACGGCAGCTGCAGTGATGTTAATCAACAGTTACTGGCAAAAATAGCAGAACTAGAAAAAAGGATAGCGAAAATATCATCTCAAGTTCATCAGAGAGGCAGGCCCCGATCCCTTAGTCGCAGTCGTGACTGTAGTCACAATCGAGACTCCAGCCGAAGCAGGAAGTTCAACCCGAAAGGGAAATATTGTTTCTACCATTCCAGGTTTGGTAAAAAAGCTGAAAAATGTCAAACACCTTGTCAATGGGTGCAGGGAAACTTGAACCAGCAGCCGAATTAGCGGCGAATTCTGTTGCATTTTGCAAATTCCGTACATCTCGCCTATTTATCACAGAAAAGAAAACGGGATTACGACTACTAGTTGATAGTGGAGTTGATGTTTCAATTATTCCTGCAGGGAAGCATGAAAAACTAGACAGTACTTATAAACTTTATGCTGCTAACAACACTGAAATTCCAACATGCGGTATTAGAGTGTTGACAGTTGATATCGGTCTACGTAGACAATTTCAGTGGCTTTTTATCGTAGCTAAATTAGACAAAGGCATATTGGGTGCTGATTTTATGAAGCATTTCAACCTTTTAATAGATCTTCATAACAAGTGCCTTATCGATAAAATACAACAAAATTTAGTGTTCAAGGTAATATTTCAGAAATTAACGAAAACGATGTAATAACAACTTTGAAAAAGTCTAACTATTTCGCAAATTATCCTGAACTTACTAAACCCAATTTGCTTCTTACATACCTAAAACATGACATCAAGCATCAAATTGTTACGAATGGAGATCCAATATACTGCAGGCCGAGGCAGCTTGATGCAAGAAAGTTGAAGATTGCCAAACAAGAATTTCAATTTATGCTGGATAATGGAATCATACGACCATCGCAGTCAAAATGGGCCAGTCCTCTTCATATAGTTAACAAGAAAGATGGATCACTTAGACCATGCGGAGACTATCGAAGACTAAATGATAAAACAGTTCCTGACAGGTATCCCATTCCAAGAATAGATAACTTTTTACATATTCTACCCGGGAAAAATATATTTTCTAAAATTGATCTATTCAAAGCCTACTACCAAGTTCCAATAGCAGAGGAAGATAAGCCTAAAACTGCTATTATTACGCCTTTTGGTCTCTTTGAGTTTAATGTAATGAGTTTAAGACTTAAAAATGCTCCAGCTTCTTTTCAAAGATTTATAAATCTTGTCTTCTCAGGTCTAGATTTCCTATTTGCTTATTTAGATGATGTGATTATAGCTTCTGTAGATGAAAATGAGCATGAAAAACAGAGCAAGCAAACGACTTGACGCGAGTAGTAAAACCATGAACAATGAACTGTGAACAATAAAACGGTGAAATAGTGAGTGGTCAGTGTAATAAATGAATAAATAGTTGAAAATAAATATCTGCGGCTTTGTTTAATAGTAGTAAGTAATAAATGAATTATATAGTGTGTGTTAATAATATCCGGAAGAATAAAACTTTTATTTCAATCTCAATTATTAAATAGTGATTTTTATCCCAATAAAAACAATTCCTTCAAAAGCAATAAACATTACAATCATACAATACTATCAATCTCTCACCCTATGTTCAGTTTTGTTATAGATGCATGGAAAATGGTCTGTAAGTTGATAGCATTTACACTGATTTCAAAAAAAGCTTTTGACAGGGTAAATATTGAGTTGTTATTGAGAAAACTTGATAATTTAGGTATTGTGAATCCTCTTCCACAATGGTGACAGAGTTACTTGAGTAATAGAATACAGATTATTAAAGTTAATAACCATCATTCTAAGGAACTCAAAGTGACCTCCGGAGTATCTCGAAGTTCACATATAAGCCCTTTACTTTTCTCTCTTTACATCAATGATTTGCAATAAGTGATTTTTCATTCCAATATATTACTTTTTGCTGATGATTTGAAAATATATAAGAAGATACCTTACCCTGATGATAAAATCAAGCTGCAATCAGATGTAGATAGATTCTTCATCTCGTGTAATGAGAACTTAATTGAATTAAATATTGATAAATGTAAACATATGCGTTTTTCAAGGAAAACTGAACAAAGGGAATATTCATATAGAATGAATAATACAACTTTACTGCTTGTCTTTCCAATGAGAGATTCAGGCATTACTTTAGATATCAGACTTTAATTTGATGAGCATTTTAATCTTATGATAAATAAAGCCATGCAAATGCTGAATTTTATCGAAAGAATCACTCAAGGCTTCAGTGATGCTCGTTCCCTAATGATTCTGTATGATTCACTTGTGAGATCACATTTCGAATACTGCTCAATTATCTGGTCACCAATCTATCAATGTCAAATAGACAGAATTGAAACTGTCCAAAAAAAATTTGTGAAATATCTGTCATACAAATGTCACGCTCAATAGGAGAGTTCAAAATATGATCTGCCTCAATATTTTGGATTGGCACATTCAAGCAAAAGAAGAATATACCATAATATTGTGTTTATTCACAGACCTCAGGATAATTTCATTTCTTCAATTGAAATACTCAATATGATAATGCTAACAGTTCCCCAATGTAAAGCTCGCAATATAACTTTGGTGAGATCGGAGGATGTCAGAACTAATTATATGCTCAATTCACCTCTGAACAGAATCATTAATAACAAATAATGTGTATTGCTTAGTTCCGATGTTTTGTGTATCATTGCATTCATTCAAGAACCAACTCAAATCAGTTCTGTAATTTTGTAAAAATAGATAATTCGTATAAGTTCACATTCAAATATCTTGTTATATATTATGTAACGTACTTGTAAATAGTTTACATACCGTTAATAAAGTTATTATCATAATTATTATCATTAATATCAGCGATTGAGAGTTGGATTTTAGGTTCACGCTTAAATAACTGCGGAGAAAATAATCTTGATAAAATTAAATGGAAGGTTACCCAAGAGCATTTTGATCGAAATTGAATTAAAAATACAAAAAAATATAATTGAAATTCGGAGTATTTCCATCGTCTTTTGATTTAGATCATCTAGATTTTAGAAAATGATTCACAAGTAGTTGTTTTCCGTTCCAGAAAAATTTTGTGGGTAAATCTTGAGTAACTTGTGTTAGCAGTAATTAATATCACAAATAGCGAGTAGGTAGATGAATAAAACTAGTCACTAACTCTGATTATATACAAATTGCAAACAATACCTTTTCTACGGCCATGCGTTAAGTAAAGCTTTTTCGCGTCTTGGTTTTACCGCTATTTAAACTGGTGGGAGCCAAATTTCTGTGAATACATATTTATAGCATCTTTCATTGATGCATTTTTTCGAATATTTGTTAAATCTGAAAGTCACCTTATGTATTTGGCTCTCTTGCTGTGCACTTGGTAATTGTCAAGATATTGGAAATTGAACGCCGTAGAAAATTTTTTGTATGCAATACGAATGTAAACAAGCATTATGATATTCGGCCAATAATTTTAGTGACTCGATAAGCCTTGTCATCAAATACTTGGCCTCATGTCATAATGCACAATCTCACTATCTATGTTCACTTGATCACTATTATGTCTGACTGTATTATGATGATTTTGTTTTGCTAAGAATGACATTTACATTTGACACATTATTTTGACATAAGAATCGCAGTATATAATATGACACCTATTTCTGTCACTGTTATTTCTCAAAGTCTTATAGGGTCTTGTCAGAACTCTATGTGGATAGAATTCAATATTTGAAGTGATATATAAAGCAAAAATAAGAACCGTGTAATCAATATCGAATATTCCAATTGTAATACCGATAAGCATCAAATTTGATATTAATGCTGCAATTCTGTAAAAAGTCGCAATGAACTTATCGTCCTTATGAGCTGACTGAAAATAATGAACAAAAGTCGATGCGTTCTCATCAGTCTCATATAGATCTATAAAGTTTAAAGATTTGTACTTTTACCGATATTTTCAAGAAAATAAAAATGACGGCTTGATTAGATATTGTTACTGTGACCACTTAGAAAGAAGATTGTAATAGGCTGAAAAAGTCGGGTCGAAACGATGTAAATATATTTGGGCAAGTCAGACAAGAAAATTCGCATCGTTTGATCGTGGAATTGGATTGTGATTTTACACTCTGCCAAATAATAATAATTCAATATTCTTATGGAACAATATCTGGAAAGCTACGGATATGTATGTACATCTTCATAATGAATATACATATGACAAAAATCTGACGTGGGCATCACGTGACTTACTTGTACATCATTGGATATATATATATATATATATATATATATATATATAATCAAACACAACATCTCATCATTCCACGGCTAGTCGATTGCTATGGAGATAGGTCATCATTCTTATGCTACAACATTTCTAAATACTGATTTCCAGGATTCTACGACTAATAGTTCTAAATTCATGCGCAGAACTCCAAGATCGTCAAGTAGAGTGCACTTTTGACTCAGTCGATCTCAATGAAAATAGGAAATGAGCATCTAGACAGTACTATCATCTTGAATACTGTATTTAAATATTCTACGTTCAATCGTTTTGGATTTATGCGGAAAATTGAAAAATGTTTCGAGTAAACTGCTCTCCCGGCTTAGCCGATCACAATCATAATGCAAAGTGTACAATTAAATGCTATAAAAGTGCTCAATACGAAATCTCAATATTCTGCGAATGATTATTTTGAATTTATGAGAAAAATTCGAAAAGTTTGTAATATAAAGTGCACTTCCGGCTTAGTCGACTGGGACGAAAATAGGAGATGATCATTTGGATGCTACAGCAATTTCAAATACTACGACTAATCATTCTAAATTCATGCGAAAAATTCAAAAAAAGTATCAGGTAAAGTGCACTTCCAGTACAGACGATTGCAACCATGATGCACATCAATATCCTAGTATCCTAGATCCTATACCAGTCTTTTATATAAAATTTCAGCATTATACGTTTGACGAATTCTGAAATTTGCGAGTTACGCACATACACACATACATACATACACACGTACCGACATCAAGCCAAAAATAGTCAAAATGGATTCAGGGATGCTCAAAACGGATATATATATATATATTAGCGCTACAGTCCTTTTAGGCCTAGGGCTTGATTCACTATTTCCTTCCATTTGTTCCTGTTTTTTGCTGTTTCTGTCCAGTTTTTTACACTTAGATTTTTAATGTCTTCTTTCACTGCCTCAAACCACTTTCTTCTTGGTCTGCCTCTTCTTCTTGTGCCTATTAAACCTGCTCGTAGCATAATCTTCGTTGTTCTCTCTTGTGGTAGTCTCTGTATGTGCCCTAACCATCGTAGTCTTTGTGCTTTTATTACTTGTATTATACTAGGTTCTCCATACAAACTCATTACCTCTTCATTGGATCTTCTTTCCCATATACCTCCTACTTTGCGTCCTCCATATATTCTTCGTAAAATTTTTCTCTCCCATCTTTCAATTTTCTCTTGTTCCTTTTTATTTAGTATCCAGGTTTCACAGGCGTAGATAGTTGATGGTCGTATTACGGTCTGGTATATTCTAACTTTAGTTCTTAGCGATATTTGTTTTGATCTAAGTATGTTAATTAGGCATCCTGCTGTTTTGTTTCCCCTTACAATTCTTGCTTCAACTTCTTCATTGCTGTCTTGATTTTGCGTTAGAGTTACGCCAAGGTAAACAAATCTTTTAACTTTTTCAAACTTTAATTCCCTTGTTGGTTCAATTTCCACATTTAAATATTTTTCATTTTCTGTTTCGTCCGTGTTGTTGCTCATTTCCATGTATTTCGACTTCTCTTCATTAATTTTTAGTCCCATTTTAGCTGCTTCTTGATGCAATTTCCTTATAACTTTCTGCAGTTCTTTTCTCGATTTAGCAATCATGGCCACATCGTCGGCATATGCAATGCACTGGTGATTACTGTTGTATATGGTTCCCTTGATACTAATTCCGCTTTTTCTAATTATGTTTTCGAGTACTAGGTTGAAAAGTAGTGCTGACAAGGGGTCGCCCTGTCTTAAACCTCTATTTACTTGAAATGGATTTGATGTACTGCTTCTTACTCTCACTACGTTTTCAGTTTTATCAAATTTATTATTTTACTAGGTATTTTTAATTCTTCTAGCGCGATGTATAGTTTTTCTCTGTTAATCGAATCATATGCCTGTTTAAAATCGATAAAGGCTACGAATAGAGGCTTATTATGTTCGTAAAAATTTGCTTGTGCTTGCTTAATAACGAATATTTGGTCCGTGACTGACCTATTGCTCCTGAAGCCGCACTGATAGTCGCCGATGATTTTTTCTGCGTAGACGGCAAGTTTCTCTTTTATGGCTGTTGCTAATATTTTGTATGTTGTGTCTAACAACGTTATTCCTCTGAAGTTATCACAGACTGTCTTGTCACCTTTTTTATATATCGGATTTATTACAGCTCTAGTCCAGTTCTCTGGGATTTTTTCTTCTGCCCAGATTTTCTTAATTAACGTATGTATTTCTGTGTGCAACTTTTCTCCTCCATATTTAATCGATTCAGCTCTAATCTCATTTTCTCCTGGACATTTGTAGTTCTTCATTCGTTTCATTATGCTTTGCAATTCTGTCATTGTCGGAGGCTCTACTTTTAATGTCGACTGCATCTGTACTTCTGGAGTTATCACCTCTTCGCACCCTTCATTTAGCAGTTCTTCGAAATATTCTTTCCATCTGCCCGCTCTTCCTCTCTCATCTCCTATAAATTCTCCATTTTTGCTTCTGGTGTAGAAGGCGCTTTCTTGGTAACCTATTCTTGTTTTTTTTCACATCTTGGTAGAAATTCCTAATTTCTTTGTTTCTGTACTTCTCCTCTATCATTTTTAGATTTCTTTCATTAGTCTCTCTTTTTTTGCGTCGACATACTTGTTTTACTTTTTTCCTCTTTTCGCTATATACCCTTCTGTTTTCGTCCGTGTTATTTGTTAGCATGTTCTCTCTTGTTTTTTTCCTAATTTCAACTAATTGTTTACACTCTTCATCATACCAGTTATTTTCTTTTTCTTTCCCCTTCTTAGCTAGTGTCTTTTGGGTCGCATTTCTTATTGCATCTTCTATGTGCTTCCATTGGTCTGCTATTGTATCATAGTTACCTGCCCTTCCTAAGGAGTTTGCTATTTCTTCCTCATATTGGTTCTGTTTTTTTTCTGTCTGTAGTTTCACGAAATCAAACTTATTTCTACATTTTTTGATTGTTTTTTTATTCGTTTGCATTCCTAGCTTCAATGTTACACGTACTTAGAAGTGGTCAGAATCTGCATCTGCTCCTCGGTAGCTTCTACAATTGGTAATACATTTGGCGTGTTGCTCTTCTATTAAAATATGGTCTATTTGGTTTATTGTCTTACCATTTGGTGCTACCCATGTTCCTTCATGTATTTCTTTGTGTTCAAATTGCGTGCTTCTGATTACCATATTTTTCTCCATCGCTAAGTCTATCAATCTTGCTCCATTTTCGTTAGTATTGTCGTGTTTACTGTGGCGTCCAATGGTCGGTATATACTTTTCTTATTTGCCTATTTTTGCATTACTGTCCCCAATTATATTTTTAATGTCATATCTGGGAATACTATTATATAATCTCTCAATATTTTCATAATACACATTTTTTTCTTCTTCTTCCTTATCTTCTGATGGTGCATGTATGTTTATAAGGCTCACTTTCCTATGTTTGCCTCTGATTCTGATATAGCACATTCTATCTGATATTTGTTTAAATTCTATCACTGATTTCATTAATTTTTCGTTAACCAGGAAACCTGTGCCCAACATTCGATTTTGTCCTCGGCTTTTGAAAAACGTATAATTCTCTATCTTTATTATTTCGTTTCCTTTTTGTTTTGTTTCTTGTAGGGCTATTATATCCAATTTGTAACGCCTTATTTCGCTAATTAAGGTTTTTAGCGCTCCCTCCGTATAAGTGCCTCTAACATTCCATGTTCCCAAATATAAAATATCCTGTTTTTCGAGTTTACCACTCTTGTCCGTTTTCATTGCAGGTGTCTTCGTAAATTTGTCCATTGGCGAATATTTCTGGCTAGTTAGCTATTTAATGCGTTCTCTTGAGAACGCTACTGCATTTTCTTCTTTATCCCACTTATATTCCTCGTCATTAATCGTTATTTTCTGATAGCCTACCTTGACTTTTTTTCCTCTATTCTTTTCTTCTTTAGCTATGCTTCTAATCTCTTTTTGAATTCTTTCTTCTAGCGTCAAGTCGTTATCGATATATATTTGTCTATTTCCCAGCATACTTTTTGCGCTCATTATTTCCTGCTTCTTGTCCCTAGACTCCACTTCTGCTAATACAATTTCGGATTGGTGATCCTTGCCAATTTTGTATGCCTTCATAATTTTCGCCTTTATTTGTAATTCTCTTTCAATGAATTTCTCTATCTCCTCTTTTTCCCTGTATTTTGTTACTTTTAATCCTTTGATTATAATATTGTTTACCCTCTTAGCTTTTTCCTTTTTCTCTGCTCTATTTTCCAAGTTTTCTATTCTTTTCATGAGCTGCCGTTTTTCCTCTTCCCATTTTTCTTCTCTTTTCTGTATGTCACTTTTTATATTTTTGATTTCGTCTTTCAGTTCGGCAGTATTTTTTGACATTTCTCTCATAATTTCTTTCATCATCTGCTTTAATTCTTCCATGTCCTCGCCTTCACTTTTACTATTCTCCTTTGCTAGGTTCGTTTTACTTTCAGATATTTCTCTTTCTCTCGTTGCTGCCCGTTGTTCAGGAGATCTGATAGTTCTTTTACTTCTACTGAAAATAGTGTGATACTCGTTTCTTTTATTTACTTCCTTTTGTTCGTTGTCTCGTTCTCTTCCGCGCTTCCTTTCCACGCTCATCTGTTCACTCCCGTGGTCTTACGCACTATTTATTACAGTTTTTACTCGTAACACTAATATTTCCACAAAATTATTACTCGGCTGTAGTGGGCTTAGTCCGGTCCTGTTCTTATCGCTTATTCACTCCGCGCGAGGGATACCTGTCTCAGCAGATTACTTGCTTATTTTGGCAGTTCGTTCGCCTTGAGAATCAAGAAACACTATTTATTGGCACTTTTTAATCTATTTAGTCACTTTAATACACACACTTTGTTCTAAACCACTTTATACACTCACAGTGATTTGAATTTCAATTTATTTTCACTTTATTCCGACAGAAAACTAATATATACTTCGCGCGTGACGGAGCCGTGTATACGGTTGTCGCGTCGGCACGTACATTTTCGGATATTTCCATCAAAATCTCGATAGGTGAATTTTGTCGGTTTCACAATATTTTCTTGTACTTAGTACAAGTAAGTGAAAATCCCAAGTAATCGAAACAACAACAAAATAATTTATTCGCTTCTCACTTTCATTTCAATTGTTAGTTAGCCAGCAATATAATGATAAGCAAAATTTGATTGTATGTTGAAAACGATTATTGTAAATTATATAATAATCATTTTAGAAAGAACAGTGTAGAATAGAACAGTGAAATATGTGACAAAAACAAGAAAAGTGCTAATAAACTCAAGAATCCCAATTGAAGCCGTTAATGCATCGTAATAGCAGATTGAGGATTATATGTAGCTCATTGCATTTGAATTATTATATTTCAACCGGAAAATTGGAATCCGTACGTTGGAATGTTCTGAGATTATCTCTCTACAAAATCATAAAACGCTGAGTATTCCACTGAATATGATGTTTGAGACACATCATCTACCTTATTACAGTCTCTGTGACTTTTTTTGCACAACAAACTTAAATTTCATTGTACCTCACCACTTGGGTTTCTCAATGTGTAAATAATAGACTGGGCGCCCGTGACAGAAACATTGTATCATCTTATTCACTGCCATATCAATAGAATCAGTTATTTCAATCGACTAAGAAAGGTACATGATAATCCAGAAGTCGTTCAGCGGGATATACATTTAAAAAATACTATGAAACATGTAATTTTTCAAAATGTTCTTGTCAAATCTTATCCATCGTGAGACTTGATTGGTTATTAGTTTTCAATGGATAATTCATGAAAAAATGTCCCTCACACCTGGCTAGTGAGACTAAGTTTTTCTTACAGGGTGCAAACCATGTGATATTTTACAAGAGAAGTGTCAAAATTTACTTACCTGACAATTGATATTTTAGATTACCTTTCTGTCCCATTATATGTCTTGCACTCTGTAAGAACAACTTTGTTCCGCTTGCCAGATGTAGGAAATGTTCTGCCATAATTTATTTATTGAAAACTGATGGCCAAATGAGATTCACAATGAGTAAGATTTGACATGTTCACTGTTTTTTTGTCTGCTCCCCAGCAGAAGTTGTCCTCTGTTTCAGGAGTAAGAAATGACTTTTCCCTATCAAAATCATATACTCTATCGAATGTACAACGTTTTTTGATAAATGAAATTGGGCACAAATTTTGGTCGCAGGCTACTGGTCTATAAATATGTATAGTAACTATTCAAAAATATTCTCATAATACCTGCATTGAAACAACGCTTTTCAACACCTGTTTTGTCAGTCGAAACAAGATAATTGCAGACAAGTGCAAGTGTAGCCGGGCAGAACTAGGCCTGTTTCTACCCTAGGGGAGAAACAAGCTTGTTTCTGCCCGCTGAATTTGTTTCTTACATCGTTTTATCCCTGGCAGAGTCGCATTTGTGCATTGTCAATCTCTAAATCAGAATCATATAACTTTAATCAATTTGACAGTTGTTGTATTCGTGATTGTAAATGAGATTGAAAGGACGATTTGCTTAAAAAAAAAGTATTAATACGACAATTTCAAGTACACCACAACATCTTATTGATAAAGCACAAGCAGCTACTCTCGACTTGTTACCTGCAAAATCAAAAGAAAAATATTCAGTTTGTTATGACAAATTTGTAAGATGGAAAGTTTTAATGCAGGTATTATGAAGAATACAGTGTGTGGCACGGGACAAAACACGATTTCAGCCGAGGGTGATGCCGGCCCTCGCTTCGCTCGGGCAAGCAACACTCACCCTAAGCTGAAATCGTCTTGTTTTGTCCCTAGCCACACAATATACTATTTTATCTGCTCATTCCAATAATACAGATCGCAACATGTGACAATTTTGTAGACTTTGATCATATATATTGACAGGAAGTCAGATTTCTTGTAGTAAAGTACTAATTCAATAAAATGACATTTCATGGGTATTGATCAGTATCATAAGACAAATAACAGTGATATAATCGACCTAACAATATTCCAGATAAATAACCTTTTTGTTATTTAGAACAACATTGCTAAATCTTCGCAGATTGATTTTTAAATTGTTCTAGGATAATCCAAGGTTTAGATTAGTAATGTCTTCCCCAGTATTGACATATTTGATCCATCGTACTATTCATACCATCATATCGATGTTGCTGTCTGTCTATAGTTCATTTTTTAACTAAGAGGAGTAAACTGAAGTTGCTGCGCCGAGCCATATACAGGTGGAATGCGAATTTGGAAACACCTTTATTCTCGGAAGTTATTATGAATACCAAAAAATTGTTCAAATAAATTTTTTGTATTTCCAATAATCTACCTAAATCTGTGTGAATTTGATGGGAAAGAAAATTCTCGTAGATATTGCCATATTTGTACTTTCTTCAAATAGAATCTCCTGTATATTATTGCACTAATGAATAGAAAATAATTTTTGCTTTGAAAAAGTTCAAGGGTTCTTACCTGCTAAACTTGATAGTTTTTGAGATTTTAATGAAAATATCTAAATGTTGCTCCACAAAATCAAGTGTGCGTTTAGAACTAAATTTTTTGACAGTTGAGTTATTTTGTGTTGTATTTGCGTTAAGAAAAATTGTGTTGTATACACATCATTGATATTTTTGTGTCAATAATATTACTGTTAAGTACGCGGGGAATTACACAACGTTTATATTTTTTAAATTCAAATATTTTTGCGCGCTCAGACATTTGCACATCATCAAGAACGAAATGCATAGTTCAATTACTATTAAAAACAATGTACAAAATAAACAATTTTATTATCATAGTAGAACATAAAGAAGTACGGAATAAATGTTATCGAACTATACAAAATGTTCAAAATTTCCACCGTTTCCTCGGACACATAAATAAAGTCTTTTCAATAAATTTTGTTTTATATTACCTGTATTCAATTCAACAACAGCTTGTCTTATTCGATTTTTCAGTTCATCAAGTGTAGCAACGGACATTATATAAATTTTGTTTTTTATAGCTCCCCATAGAAAAAAATCTAAAGGCGATAGATCCAGAGATCTTGCGGGCCACGATGTAGGGCCTCTGTTGCCAATCCAGGAATTTGGAAATTGTTGATTCAAATACGCAGTTACATCCAATGAATTATGCGGAGGTGCACCATCTTGCTGGAATGTCATTCTGCGTCAAACTGCCAATGGTATATCATCCAGATAATTGATTGAAAAGCGTATTTGAAAATTTGAAATCAATGTTTGACGTGGATTCGTTTCTACTGATTGCCAATAATGTGAATTATGTCTATTTAGTATTCCATTGTTAGAGAAATTTGTTTCATCTGACCATAAAATTGTATCTAAAAAATTAGGCTCTGCAATATTTTCCAGTATTAAGTAATTACAAAATTGTGATCTTCTCACATCATCGCCAGGATGAAGATTATGAATTTTGTAGATTTTATAGGCTTTGTACTTATGCTTTTTCAGAATCTTAAGAATCTTTGTATGTGTGGTATTTATTTCCAATGCAGCTTCTCTTAGTGAATTTTTAGGGTATACATTGAAATATGCCAATACATCAACTTCTAAATTTTCATTTACTATCTCACGTGTTTTGTTATTTCTTGAAATTGACCCAGTCCTACGCAGCTTCCTCTCTAATTTAAATAAATGCGAATGGTTCGGATAAAAGCGTTCCGGATACTGTTGTCTGTATAATTGCAGAGCTTGTCTCGAATTATTAATTGATAGATAAAAACATTTTATCATATCTAACTTCTCATTGATAGAATAATCTGCCATTATTAACACCAAATAATAATACTATGTATGCAATACAATTTTTTGTAGCGCAAATACAATACAAAATAACTCAACTGTCATCAAATTTTGTTCTCAAGGCACTCTTGATTTTGAGAACAGCATTTAGATATTTTCGTTAATATCTCAAAAACTATCAATTTTAGCAGGTATTAACCCTGAAACTTTTTTACAGCAAAAAATATTTTCTATTTATTAGTGCAATAATATACAGGTTATTCCATTTGAAGAAAGTAAAAATATGGCAATATATACGAGAATTATTTTTTTTTATCAAATTCACACAGATTCAGTTAGCTTATTGGAAGATCTAGAAACTTCATTTGAACAATTTTTCGATATCTATAATAACTTCCGAGAAAAAAAGGTGTTTCCAATTTCGCATTCCACCCTGTATACACTGTGTAAATACGACGAAAATATCACCAGATTTTTATGCGGCAAAATCCAATTTTAAACTGTCGGCGCATAACCTTTCCTCTTCCATTTTACAGCTTTTGTTTGTTAATTAACAACAAAAAATATTCCAGGTATATGAATTAATGTATTACGTAACGATAACAGAGATATTTTATTGAATAAACAATATTGTGAATTAGAAAGACAGACTTATGTATTTAAGCACATAATCCAGTAGTGTTTCAACAAAAGAACGATTCAAAACGTGTGAAAGTAATATTGCACAAAAATTATAGAAAGCTGCATAACATTTCAAAATATTAGAATTTAAAATTAAAAAAATATTACGATGCTTCTATCTCTTATATTCAGTAATCGAATATCCAGCAGAAGTTGGAGAACCATGGAGAACGTTCAACATCTATCCAAGGTCAAACAAATTTTTGTTCAGTGTAAAACTGGTGTGAAATAAGCCAATCAAAAACGTTTAGTTACATGACGCCTACTTCAGTTAGCTCTTCCTAGTTTAAAAATAGAGTATAGTCATTTGTAACTGTATGTGGATAAGATTGAAGGACTATTTATAATGAGAACGCAGTGATGATGCTAGTAGCAAGTCGATGCTAATACTATTGACAATTATTTTTATATCGCAAATAATATTCGCCTTTATAATGAAATAGCATTAATTATATCATTTTTCGTGTCATATTTGTCAACCAACAACATCTACAATATACTAGAAGGTTTGCAGTCGTTCTCTAGGTATATTCAATATTATAGATTTGTTTTTATTCAGTAGATATCTTTACAGCAGCGTCTTTTTTTGAAGATATTATTCATTCGATAGTATAATTTAAGTGACTCGGCAAGCTCCGTTACTTAAATTGTTGACGGAATGTCAGAATTTCCAATTTCACATTCTTGCTGCGTAAATTACTATTTTCTGAATCACTGTTGGGGAAATTTAAATTTTCAATTTATAATATTCCATCAGTAGAAATTTCTGGTCATTCAGTAAAGTCGAAAGCGTCGAGAACAGGTTTTCATGTCAATCTCTTGGGAAATGTTTTTCTAGATAAATTTTTGTTGGTCTGTCATTAATATATACAAGGAATTTTGAGTTTTGAATCTCAATCATTTCTCCTGTTTACCTTATTTGATGGAAAAAAAGCACTAAGAAAGATATTGATCGATTCCTTATGCGAAAATAATGTAAAAAAACATAGAAGTCAATCGGTCTTCTCGAACTTCTCTCGAGAAAAATTCTAAGTTGAAGCGAAAATAAAAAGAATCCTGATTTTTTATTTGCCAACCTATATGATAAAGGAACTATTGTAATCGTGATTTTTTAACAGTACAGGATTTTGATGGATCTTCACGTTTCAGACACTACCGAACCCAAAAAACTTAATCTGTCATCGGTCTGTCTGAAAGCACGATAACTTTGAAACGCGTGGGAGTTTTCGAATGAAATTTCATATTCGAGTTTATTATTGAAAAGCCAAGTTCAAGATTGTAAATGCCTTTTTTTCAACCTGTGGTACCAAAACTTTATTGATGGAGCATTTCAGTTTTTTGCATTCATTTTATAAACGGCAGTATTTATCATGAAATATAAAATAACTAAATTTGATCCTAGAATAATTTTGCAGAGCGTTTACCTCAAACATTTCTCAAAATTATCAGTGGTTCATTTGATATTACTAAAATTTGAATTATAATGAAATTCGTGATATTTTTTAGAAGCAAAGAAATAATGAGAATCATAATACAAAGTTTTTATCATTATTATTAAGTCCAGATGAAAGGCGGGAATAAATTTTCCTACCATTTCTCTATAGCTCTTCGCTATTCGTGATAAAACGATATGAATAAATTGGAGTCCAGCCACTGAGATAAATGCAAAAAAAGATGAAGAAGTGATGCAAAATATTATATTTAATCTTTTTAAGACCTTTCGATTGTGAAAAATTACCTTCCTCTTCTTTCAATTTCAATCTGATCCATAAAACATCAAAATTCCATTTCTTTTCAAATATTTTGTTTGCTCAATCAAGATGTGGTTTTGGTACAATGCTTAAAGTCAATTGAAGACTTTTTTCCAGACGATAATAATGGGGATTCAGAATGACTGTTGGGATTATCTAGATGAATGTGTTTAGAATTTTATCTGGATAAAACTATTCCTATCTATTTTCATTAAGATATCTTAAGATACTCCATCTGAAAATTGTACTATCCAAAAAATATGAGATAAATACCAGCCTCTAGAAATATATGATTGAAATTTAAATTTGAATTTATCTAAGTTTGCTTCAATTCACCAAATTACACTTTGACACATATTCAAGTAAAACTCGTTTTCGATTTGAAAAAATTATTGGGCCAGCTGGATTAATTTATATTCCAGTAGATGAATATTGTATGCTTTTTGATGCACTCGTTTTGTATCACCCCCATAATAACAGACACTAACTAAGTAACACTTCTTATAACAGTGTTTAAAGTGAAATTTTCTCAGACTAATGTTGGAATAATAGTATATTGAGTGTTGCTTGCTCGGGCGAAGCGAGGGCCGGCATCACCCTCGGCTGAAATCGTATTTTGTCCCGTGCCACACATTTTTCATAATACCTGCATTGAAACTTTCCATATTACAGATTTGTCATAACAAAGCGAATATTTTTCTTTTGATTTTGTGGGTAACAAGTCGAGAGTAGCTGCTTGTGCTTTATCAATAAGATATTGTGGTGTACTTGAAATTGTCGTATTAATACTTTTTTTCTTGAAACTAATCGTCTCTTTGATCTAATTTACAATTACGAATACAACAACTGTCAAATTAATTAAGGTTATATGATTCTCATTTAGAGATTGACAATGAACAAATGCGACTCTGCCAGGGATAAAACGATGTAAGAAACAAATTTAGCGGACAGAAACAAGCTAGTTTCTCCCCTAGGGCAGAAACAGGCTTAATTCTGCCTGCCTACACTTGCATTTGTCTGAAATTGTCTTGTTTCGACTGACAAAACAGGCGGTAAAACGCGTTGTTTCAATGCAGGTATTATGAAAATATTGTTATATATTCTATATTGAAGAAGATTTGAGCATAAACTCCTATTATCGGTTATCTGGGAATAATTATCTACACTGATCACAATACGTAACGTTGGGTTGGAATACATCAAACATAATACCTGTTAACACACTTGAATTATATCAACGTCGTTCACGTGCAACTCGAAAAATATCACTGCTACTTTGCAATGCTTTCATTCATCTGTATTATCAACTTTAATAGGTATGTTAAATTTATTCCAGTCCAACGCTACATATTGTTATTCATAGTATATTGAAAAATTAATTTTTGCGGGGCTAGAACTATGAACACTTATGCTAAATAGAGATGAAAACTTTTTTATAAATTGCTTAGAATATTTTATAAATTGTTAGTTAATCGTGAAGACTTTGAAATTTTTCACATTCACGTTTCAGCAGTTTAATGTAGTGCTTCATACTCTTGCCAGTGATACTTTGAAGATAACCATCAAGTGTTCGAAATCGATCAGTGAATAAATTTCACGATAACAGTATGAATAATTTCCTCAGGAAGTTGAAAACCATCCTTTTCTCACTATCAATTCCTTAATCTCTCAGTTCATCAATATTAACTATTTCATTGAGCTTTATTGGGAGTATAAATGATAGGGGAGCAGTATGTTGATATTGTGAACCTATTCTTTTTCTGACACTAGAAATATGATATTATCAATAACTGTTATTTTGACATTCCTAAGGAGCAATTGAAGCGTATCAAAATTTAGAGCCAAGGTTTTCATATGGAATATTCCAGGCTCTAATGTCAATTTATATCATAAGCTTCATTCCCAGCTGATGTTTCTATGCGAATATTTTCAAAAAAGACTTATTTTGGTGAAATTGAGAGTGAGAGGTTTAGTGGATAGCCTGTATCAGGTGAATTGATATGATAGTTGGTTTGTTGCGGAGGAGAGAGTAGGAAGAATGGACAAGCTTGTATACATAGGATTATGAATGAGGATGAAGCGAGGGAAGTATGTTAAGGAATGGCTATCTGGCGAAGGATGATTGCTGTTTGAATATTCAATGGGGCTAATGCCATTCTCATTCTGAGGAGAAAACATGACTTATAAATGTATATTATGTCAGATAGCTGGTATGATGCTATAATTGAATTTGATGACGTTTCTTTCAAATGAGATATTTTTGAAGAGAGCTGGCTGTTCCAAAATTTTCACATCCAATGAAATTGCACAAAAATTGGAAACTCAAGCAGAATATATTTCTAAACAAATAAAATTTTGATTTCAGCTGAACTAAAATGCGAATAAATATAGTGCAGGTCTTTTTGTGTGAACGCACAAACGAAGCGAAGTGCGTGAGATCTAAAAGATAGGAATAACATATCACAGGCATATTTTGACGAACGCATGAGCCGAAGTGCTTAAGTTTTAGGCTAATAACTTAGAAGAGATATGTGCAGAAAAACTTATCCTTTGGAAATAAGCGATTCTGGTAGATAGATTATCTTGCTACTTTGTTGCAAAGCTTGGAGCTTTGGCCCGCTAATTTTTGGAGAAAATGAATTCAATAACTCTTTCAAAAATTAGTATCTAAAATAATAGATAATATTGTTACAGCTGACTGGAAAAGTGAATGTAAGTATCAGAATCAGAGAATTCAGTCAACTGATCTATTTTTCCCAGAGCATAGTAAAGAAAAAATAAATAGAATAACTAAATTCCCCAATTTTCATACTTACATCTAAAATAATATTGGAAACTGCCACTAAGACAGTTTGCGATCACTCACGAATAAACGAGCAGGAGAAATGTAGGAATATACATCAATAATATAGAACAAAAGGATTATGTGAGCTCAATTTTCATCTTAATTTATCTTATCCAAAAAGTTTTCTTGTTGAAAGCTGCAATGCTTTCTAGGCTAGACCCGCGTAGTGAGCCGGAACGCGAGAAACATACTAATTTCCATTATAAATTTTCTTTCAGTGCATCAGCAGTACAAAAAACAAAATGCTTCAAGAAACCAGATTCAATTTCAATGTGACACATTCCTAAACAACTTCAGTTTCAAATGTTTGTGGACATTTACTTGGTAATTTGACTTCAAACTAATTCTATAGTAGTTTGAAACTCAGTTATTCTTGAATATTTTGATTCGAAATGGGTCAAATATAGAATATTATAGAAGAATAATTGCCTTTGAACGTGAGTCACATCTTGATTCAAGGGTTTCAAAAGAAGAAGAAAAGTGACTATTTGAGCGGCTAGATCGTCGAGTTCTACCCAAAAAAAAAACCTATAATATTATTTATGTCTAACTATCAATGAGATACAGGAGATTGAAAATGTTGATAATACGAAAATTGTGAGCAAATTACTCAAAGAGAATCATACGTTTTAGGTCCTACTGAACCCGAAAGACATAATTTTGGAAATAATCGATTCATCTGTCTGGCAGCATGGTAACTTAAGGTCGCGTGCGAATTTTCTACTAAAATTTTATATTTGAGTTACTCATCAAAAAACTCGGTTCAAAAACGTAGATTAGCATTTTTCAACCATTGGTAGCAAGACTTTAGTGACGGAACTTTTTAGTTTTCTGCTTTTATTTTATAAACGGTAGAATTTATAATAAAATATTAAATAACTAGAATTGATCCTTAAATAGTTTGACACAACATTCAACTGAAATCTTTTCCTAAATTATTATTTTTTAAATATAAGTAATTCGGCTGTATTGTGCTGGTATCAAATTAATGCTCTTGCGCTGATAATTCTAGTAGAAGTGTCAAAGAGAATATTCAAACGATTGTCAATTGATTCTCTCACAAATTATTTCATTGATGTCTAGTTTGACAAAGCTCTCGCTGAGATGAGCTTAGTAGATATCAAAAATAATAATGATAAGTGACATTCATGTAACCAGCTTCAAATCATACTTTCGGTGATCAAATGTCGAAACTGTATGTTCCAATGAATTAAAAACCTCAAAAATTAGGAAAAAGACTCTTAATTTCCAAAAATATTTATTTCATGTGAGGACTAAAATTTCTCCACCATCTGTCACTTTAACAATGACAGCTGTCACTTTGCCAATGACATCTGCAGCTTTGATAATACCAGCTGTCGCTTTGAAATATGCAACTAATTGATGCGACATTCTTAATTTCTGGAACAGCGATGAAACTGGTCATGAAACTTATGAACGGGGCCACAGCAGATTTTTAATTTTAGGGGTGGTTGTTCACTATTTCAGGGGGTTGAAGCAATAATTGCTCTTGTAAAAATATAAGTTTTATATACTTGCAAAATGAATTTCTATTTGTTTAGAACAATCAAAATATTGCTATCCGTTGTATTTCTATTCTGTCGACAGTTAAAAAATATTATAAGCGTGAAATTATGATTACTTGTAATAGTCTGTATTTTGTTTGCGAAAATTTACAATGTGTTTACAAAAGACTTTCGCCTCTATGTGTTTGTTGCACGGTCGTATACACAGCAGGTCTAGAAACTCGAGACTATTCCCCTATATGAGAAATGAGTCCGCTAAGTATCGACTATCGCGTAATACCAAAAATCTTCAGTCGAGGAATGTTGTCTAGCGAATGTCATTGTGTATTATGTAACATTTGAGTCAAATATTGACTAAAAATATGCGATTATTATTAACCGAAATCTGTGTTTGGTGGGACTTAAAATTTGAATGATTTAGCGCCTAATCGTGTCAACATACTTAGACTCTTGCGACACCTGGTAGCGGAGAGAGTAACTACGAGTCTGATGATACGTAAGAGACTCAAGTCGAACGATTGGGTTTCCGGACCTGTATATACGACCGTGTTTTGTTGTATTCGTGTAACAAATATTTTTTCTCAAACATGTGTCTATAACGATATACAAGATGATTTATTAATTGAATTACTAGAGTAATTAATTTTCCTACATAAGCATAAATTTCAAGGTCGTGGATGACCTCATAATAGTACTTACGTTATAAGAAATCAAAATAGTAGTTGGGGTTTAAAGGTGAAATCACGAATCCTAGAATTCTGACTCCAGATTCACGATTTGCAGGCTTAATAATATATACATAATTTTTTTTAACAACTTATTCTTCAACAATTTTGTCAGTATTAAACACTGAGATTCAGGTGTCGTTCTCATTCTCTAAGGGATAAAAGCACATCTCTACATTTCAATTTTTGAAGCAGATACCCAGAGGCTTAAGAATCCGCAGAACAAAAAAAAAATACAACGTGTAATTGATTAGAATTTTCAGTACTTTTCGACCTCAAGTGACTATACCATTAGATATGTATAGATGTTCCTGTAGGAATTTAAGAAGAGTTTTTCGGTATAGGAATGGCATCGTTTCGAGAAATCCGACGAGAAAAAATCATTTATTCTAATGAATCCAACATCCATTTACTGTATCATGTCAAAAATCTATAACAATTCTATTTAGAGCAGCATTTTCTATTCGACTTGAACTTTTAATTCGCTATATCGCATGCACAAAAAATATTCAAAAGAAAAATCGGTCAACCCACTCTGTTAATTCTGGGGCTTCATGTTTTGATCAGTTTCATTCATAGTTTTTTTTTTTGTCGGAAGCAAATGAATGAATAAAATAGACATTGTGAATTCATCTGTCAAATGTTGTAATTTATATAGCAGTCAGAAATAAAAAACTCTTTTGTTATTAGATCCAGGCTTAATTTTTGAGCTTTGTAGTTTTATGAGCTCATGAAAGCAGAAATTGTACACTTTTTTCCGGATTATATCAATTTTTAAATACTTTTCTTACAAAATCACGTTAATTCTGTACTTTCAAAGATTTGACAGCTTATTGGAGCTTTTTTGATATATGCTCATTTGGGATTCAATATCGATATCGTGGTCGACATGACAAACCACGGTTTGGCCGCAACTCTAGCAAATAATTCTCTGGCACTTTGATGTTAACATTGATTGAACATCAGACACTTCGGGAATATGCCAAACAACACAATCTGTAATTTCACGGTGGATACTTACCAATAATGAACGAGAAGGATAGTGCTATTTCAAATATGTCAGATGATAAGATTGAGGAGATTCTAATAACTGATATTATGCTGAGTAAGATACATTGAACAGTGGTCCAATTATTGACTTCACAGAGAAATCATCCTTTTGTTGTTACTGTTTTTGTAGTTGTCAAGCTTGATCAGATGTTTCTTCGGTCCATCAAAATATTTGTCCAGATATAAAAGGATGCATGTAGCAGCTCACGATATCTAATAGCAATGGTTCTACCATCATAGAAATTTTTGAATTGTTTGGAATGTGTTGAATAAAACTAGTGAAGTTGAATATATATTTAGTCTGATTCTACAAGACCAATCATAAATTGATCCAAATTTTCTTGTGAAACATTGCTTCATGTAGTCTTAGAAGTAAAAATGCTTATTAAATACAAGTATATCTATAAATGAATAATATGTAGTACGAAAATAATTAAAATCTCAAATTTTTGTATATAGAACAGGATAATCTCCTTTATCACATATGTCGATAAAAATACTCTTCGATACTGTCGTGAATTATTCGCCTAATATTAAAAACTACAGTAGATAAAATTTAGCCCACGGCACTCGTAACGCAAGTAAAACTTCAAATTGATGATATTTATTATCAATTATTATGAATGAATAGTGGATAACGATTGGACAGATCTCAGTTCCTTTAGAAGTGGTGAAGAAATTTTAACAAGTCATATTTTGACTAAAATATGATTTGATTGGAAATGTTAGTTTAAAAAATAAATTTTAAACTGGAAGTTTAGAATTTATTTTGAAATGAACAATATCACAATCTAATAATCAATTTGTTGTGTTTATCTTCAAATTTTGTTTGCGTAAGTCCACCACTAAAAATTGAATCTACTTCAAAATAGAAAATGGAACACTATCTTCACGTCAGAATTTCACCGGTGATAAAATTCTTTCATCACCACGCTACTGGGTGATAACAGATGATACAATTTCATTAAGTCTGACATCATAGATTGGTTCGACAGAAACGCCGCAGAATGGCAATCCAAAATATATTACTTTTTTTTGCATGATGAAAGTTATAGAACTGGGACCCTGCAGACAAAAAATTTTAAAGAATATTTTATACGAACTCTACTATATTTAGCTTAGTATCTGCAGTAAATTCTTCTATTAGTAAATCATAATGAGTAATTGAAGTGATTTTCTCAACTTTCATGATTGAAATAATAAGTTATAGCTGAATTATCAAAAAAAGGATTCACATCACAGTATCCCAGATGTCACCGCTCGACACATGAAGCGCATTATAGAATTTTTCAGTGAAATTCTACAAACACAGCTTACAATTGAATCTCTTTCAATTTAAAAATTGTTAGAGCAATTCATAGGATTCCAGATGATAAATAGAGACAAAAAATCTTTTTGAATAATCTTGTATGTGAGAAAAAATAGTTATTTGTTAAACAAGTACAAAAAATGCTAGATTTTGGAGTAATTTTCGCGTCGTACAGCGATTTTACGAATTCTAAAATGGTATTTTTTGTACGTATTGAACATAATATTTTTTCTCCTAAAGTTCTTTATTATGAAATACATGGAAATTGTAGTGACATTTCATCTCTTTTCTGATTTATATGATCATATGTTCATTTCGGAAAGTTTAAAATGATTATTATAGGCATAAATATGAATAAAATTAATTTGTGGTCTCGTTTTCAATATAACTGAAGAATTCACTCATCAACTATTCAAATTAAAACATTGTACCAACCTCAAATTATTGAAGTGACAAGTGTGAAAACTTGAATTCCATGTGCCTGTTTCTGAATAATGAATTCCACTGAAATGACTGACGCATTAAATTGATATTTAATTGAATATTGATCTTCAGATTAACTAGAAGTTGGGAGAAATGAACTATGTAACGTGATTCATTCTTTGTACTTCTGCGAAAAAATTATTGGTTTTGTGTACAGTTGCCATAGCAACTTGTTGGAATACCAAAATAGACTACTTTTGTCTGTAGTGCAGTGTTACAATATGGCGTTCTATTTAAGGGATAGAAGAAGATAGTAAATTTCAAGTGAATATTAACTGAAAGCACAATTAGATGCTGGAAATTCTGATAAACGAAATGAATGAAAATTTTTTTGTCCATGTCAACTTCGTCTTATTTTTCTGTGTCATAGTGATCAGAATTATTTAGACGTCATGAAATCATTAATTTTGTTTGCCATGCTTAACTATAATGTATGTATGTCTATTATTGTGTTTATATTTCATAAAGTATAAGACAGAGCCTAAGTTGAGAGTATTGTAGTGAAACAATAACAATATGGTCTCTAGAATACCGGAATCAACGAGTTATATACAAGCCTTAGCTTATTGATCGTTCAATTATTATTATTCCATATGAGTAAATAAATGATTTATATATTAATCAAAATGTCTCGATTTATTGTTGGCCTAGCAAATATGATTTATTAAGTTTCACTATTCGATTGCCGCTGTAACATACATAGTGGAAGAGTTTTTGGCTTGAGTGCAATATAAATGTATGTTGAACTCCTCCCGCGCGATCATGCATGTTGTTGCTTTTCGCAGTAGCTTCTAAACATACTGGATTTCGGCTCAATATGAGGTGTTTGATCATCATTTTTGATTATCCAGAGCTCAAGTCCAGATCCAAAAAACGTGCGCATCGCAATTTGTTACTGCCCAGGGATGTTTTTCAAAAGTCTGAGCGTAGCGATCTTTCCTACTCATTGCAAGATAAAAATAATTGTTCTAACACTGTGATAGCAACAGCATACACTTTTGTGCGCATGCGCGTGATAGGAATCAATTCATAACTGCAGTCTTACCGAATTTTTATTACTGGCAGGTTCTTCTGTAATGTTGACTCATGTTTTCTTTATAAGAAATCACTTCTTAATTGAATAGGTTTTAGTTTACTTGAATTTAAGAGTATCAGTAGGTGTAGCGATACAAAGGAGCGAGCGCAAATATAATGAAAAACTGAATTTTCTCATGCGGAATATTTTATAGATATGTATAATGTGCATTTCTAAGATATTAGCGCTGCTGAAATAATTTTGACAGTATTATGTTGTTTCAGAAGTGATCATGAATTGCTGTAAAATATCCGTGTTCTTTGACAACATGGATGTTAGACCTAGGAAAAAAGAAGAAATAATAACACTCAATGAGCACACATCCATGATACAAAGAGACATTGCTTGTGAGTGTTCCGACAGCTTGCGATCTGTATCAAAATAATCATGTGTAGAAATAAAATCGAACAAAAAAAGGAGACGGTTAAAGCCCAGTGGAAGAAAAAATTAAAGCAACTCCCTGAGATTAGTTCTTTTTTTTCTTTATAGCCAATCAAGCTCCAGGGAGATAAGCTATGATCTTCAGCAAGATTTGAAAAAGATTGGAATGAAAATTTAGGACTCGACAATCTGTAAACGCCTTCTAGAGCAATGAAAAAGAGCAGTAAGGCCCCAAAAGGAACACTTTCTCGAAGAAATTATAATGGAAAAACTGTTTCGAGCCAAAAAAATATGTTCATTGGACAGAAGAACATTGGAGAAAGGACTTACTAATTTTTTGAACACACTTTCTGGTGTAGGGATAACGGTCAAAATTCGTGCGAATACAAGAAAATTCATAGTCATCGAGGACATCATGAACAATGGAAAATATGAAGAGATATAATTGTCCAGAGAATTGGAGAGAATTCAAGAATTTCGCGAGCCAATCTTCCAGCAAGATTAAATACAATATCATGTGAAAATATCGTGAAACACCTCAAGGATGAAAAATCACTTTTTAGATTGGCCAGGAAACTCACCAAATCTCAATCCTATCGAGAACTTGTGATCTGTATGAAAGACCAGATTTCTAAAAATAGATTATGCATCAAAAGTGATACTCGACAAAAATGTTTCAGACTCATATTGATTAAAATTTCTTCACTTTCAAAACCAGATCTATAAACTTGTTAATGAACTACCGATAGGCTCCCTAATCAGTGGTTTGCTACTCAATATCTCCATCGAAAGTCTTCAAACAAAAGTATTTCAACACTCATTTAACTTGGTAAATAAATGCTCAATTTACGCATTGTTCGCGATATGCAAATCATCAGTAAGTTTGGAGGTGGCTGTAAAAAAACAATTTTAGATAGGTACTTGAAGTGTGTTTGGAAATTTCGCAGCAGATTTCTCTTCGAAGTCTGTTATGGAATCAGTTTGAGATATGTAATATATTAAAATAGTAAAACTGCACAATATAGCCTTTTCACTCTCAGAGGTTCTGTTATGAGTTCTTGAGAATCGTGTCAAATATATTATTTTCAGTTAGGATCGGTTCAGTATCAATAAAAATAACAGCTGTCACTGTAGGATTGGAAATCCATTAAGTCTCTCAATACGCAGCTGTTTATCCATATGTTACAGAGTAAAACAAAGAGTTTCAACATGGTTTTTCAATTTAATACACAACATTGTAGTTGCTAGTGTGCAAAATTTTATTTTATGAGTTTTGGAAACAAATATTTTTTGCTCCAATTCATTTTGTATAGCCAGTTGCACTGCTTTAGCTTAAGTTTTAAGTCTCACTTAAACAAAAAATATCGAATCGGAGTAATGACAGCAATGTTCATGACACATTTGACTTTTGAGTCTTGATAAGACATTGTTCAATTAAGCGACACTTGAAATTTAAGGGACAGCGGTGCAACTGGCTATTAATGTCGAAAATCTGGGCGTTCAACTTAATTCAGATCGTACAGTGGCTGCTTTTTTTTCGTTCATTTCAATCATTAAATGAAACATATCAGTCATTTTTATCAATAACAATCTCAATAGGATCACACTGAAATAACTAATTTTGTACAGAATGTGCTCGTTTGCGACGGTTCAATGATTTTAATCAAATAGTGAAATAACGGCCTTTCTTCTTAAAATTAACCAGTCAAATGAGCTTGCATGAATATCAAAGGAAAAAAAAATCAAACGGTGTTGGCTTTGAATGGACAAGTTTTCAATTTTCTTTTGACATTTTAAACACATTCTCGGTGTACAAATTTATGTGCTTCAGTCGGCCAACCCAAGAAATAAGAGTGTCTGGTGTAGTAAACCAACAAGTATCATAATTGTTTCCTTTTTCCTGCTCACAAAACCGTTTTCCTACATACAAAGGGAAAAATTCTATGAACTATGTTTTAAATTGGAATTTCATACGTACAAAGGTGAATACAATATGGCGACGGCAAACAAGCTTCATTTCATTTTCTCTCTGCATAAGTACCCAAATAAATCGTACCCAAATTTCAAACTTGAATAGCAGGAGAAACAGTTCATCACATTTTTATAACACAATGTTTTTTCCATTTTCATTTGATTTTGAATAAACTATTTGAATGTAAGAGTATTTCGCTTCTGAACTTCTTATCTTCCTTCGATGATATAATAATCATCATTATTCTGACACATTCAGATACAAGTATATTAGAAACAGCTAATACTTGAAAGTCGACAAAATTCAATCGGACAAAAATCACTTTTATCAAATCAAATACGTATTCCACAAATAGACTATTTCAATGTTAATTCGAAGGCGTTGGTAAATCGCAACACATAAAACTTAAGGTAATGGTTATAGGAATCGATTATCTTTGTAAATTTTCATTTATAATTCAGATGTTCCTGGGATTAAACAGAATTATTTTCAATCTAATCTGCTCAATTCAACTATATTATACAAATTTGAGCTGCTCAATCCCACTATATTATATAAATATTTTTTGTGGAGTCTCATTTACAAGATATTTTCATTTTTAACGTTGTTCTCTGTTGAAATTAGCTATAGATCTTACAGAACTTTTTTTGTCTAAAAAATGTGTGAAATTTATTTGTCTGTTGTGATGTATTTTTTGATGTATGTCAACTCTTTGGGTCATTTGACACAATACATCAAATACTGATTTTTTCTTTATATCTAGATGCTACATTTTGATACACCGGGTGTGACTTTGGATCCAGATTGAATAAATAAAAGGCTGAGGTTGAGAAAAATGGTGGTTGCAAAACAACAATGAGGTCTGAATTCGCGATCTTAGCCTTATCTCGAAAACGACGCTTGGCTTAGGATGTCAATCAGTGTTGGTGGATTTTGGTGGTGCGTGGAATCCTTTTTCAGAGAGTTTGTTTCCAAAAATTATTTAACTCGGGAACGACGCCTGGCGTCCGAACGGCTACCGGTTTCGGCCGATAGTTCACAAAGGTGATTTTCGAATAGCAAATTTCGAAAGTATCCGAATCTCAAAAAACGATACTAAGATCTGGGTGGTACTCGGAATCGTTTTACGGAAAGTCGGTTTCCAAAATGGCCTTAACTATAAAATAATGTCCTGGCGAATGGACGATATCAGAAGTCTGATCCCAAATCCCAAACAGTGTGATGACGTATGATCATGGCTGTGCCGTTCACGGTCCGCTAGACATGCACCTTGGCTTTACGGGTCTGGCGGTACTACACGAAATAGCGTCAGGACTTGAGCTGTTTGAGGTCGTTTCACCCCTGAGGCTAACCACTAATGCCTCAACAAGCAACACTAAATCGAGTGCCGCTGCATGGTTCAAACACGTCGTGAGAGTTTCTCGAAGAGCTCAGTCATAGACACGCTACTCCACGAAGCTAACTGTTAACTAACTCGATACTGAACGTGGTGTATCATGTTAGAGAGAATGATAACTTCAAATATTTTGTGAAATATCATTATCTTACTACACATAGGTATTGTCATTTTTCACTAATTGCAATTGATTGCGAACAGTTATTACCCGATTAACCGCAGCTGATCGATTCCTGGTTAAGACGACAATGTTCAGTCCATTTATACAAATTATTGTGAATATTCCACTTATGTATAAACTATTCCATAAAACAAGTGAAATTATCAATAAATTACAGCGGAAAATTCACGTTGTTCAAACAAAGACAACGCGAAATTTCCAATAACTATTTTAACAACACAAGCAAATAAAACATGTAAAGAGAAGTGCATGTTTTTAACTAGCAACACTTTTCTCTTTAGCATTCTTGGTCTCTTCCACTCAAGTTTTTCCATCAAGTATACAAAAAAATAGCATGTTCAACACGTTCGAAAAGTAATATGTCTTTACTCGTGTAAATTTGATTCACTAGTGAGAACTCTCATTTTTCTATACTTGTTAAACAATCTACTATTTGTTTTTACTGTAAATTAGAAATGTCAAAATCAGTAGCAGCTATGATTTTTTCTAAGTATTTGTCAAAAGTCGTCAAATTTGATCGGTTTGGTACAATTGAAGAAGACGAAACCGACGTGAATATAATGGCGACTGAACCAATAAATGCAGTAAAATCTTCAAACTATATTTGGAGGTAGTTAATGTCATTTTAATAAATTTCAATCTTATTTTATGACATTCAAGAAATATTGTTCCTAAATACCAGTCGTGCTTGAAAATTAACCAGATAATTTCCATTCAAGTTTGTTGTACAAATTTCACTCGTTTTTTGAACTCGTGAAATTATAAAAACTATCGGTAATTTTGAAGCACTCGCTATTACCTCCGATTATTTCACTCATGTCAATTATACTGACAAATTTTGCATAGTTACAGTGACAATTACAGTAACAAATCGCTTGCAAACGGGAATTTATCTCTGTAAATTCACGAGACCATTTTATCACGATAAATTGTCTTTGTCATGGAGAAACAATATACAGTTTAAATATATACAAATAATCAGCTTTCGGAAATATCAAACATGTCAGAATATATTCGCTTTGGAAATGCATTTTGCACGGAGATTTGTAAAGAAACTGAAAACAAGAAGTCTGGAGATACGAAAAAAAAATGACTAAAGAGTATATAGAGACAATTTGGTGCATTTTCCAATAAAAAAGGATAGTAGTTGCAACCAACATCATTCAATAGGTACTCATAATAGCAATTTAATCCGAGAAATATTCTCCACAAATATCACACGCGACTTTAATTTCATCATGTTTTAACTTTAACATTGTTTACCTTTAAGCAACATTCTTCGAATCATCTGCTCAGATTAAATCTCTCAAGCTACGCTCTCGTGATTTATCGGACGGATGGCTCACGATGTTGAAAGGCAAACAATGTTATCAAGAAAATTTTATCGATAAAATAAAATTATATACCTAAATAAATTTTTTTCTGAACATGGATTTAGATGTTTTGCCTATATGACTGAGTGTGTGATCTTTCACGATAGTTCCAGCAGATTTTGACCAAGCAAGTTAGAATTAGGTATACAGACATTAGATTTGTAATTCGGCCATTTCAATTTTGGTTGAAATCGATTCAGCGAAAATCCCTCCGGTAGCATTTATTATCTGATTCACTTTATATCTTCTATAATGTTGACTTAAAATTTGGTACATTAAGAATGAGATCCTGCAGTTTCTAGAAGCTTCTTCATCCTTGTAAACATAAGTTTGTTGTTGTTATCTCTCAAGTCTTTCAGTAGATCTTCCCCGAAGGAACGCTCCGAAAATAAAGTCATACCATAAAACCATGCACTTGTATCTAGAAATTATTTGGATGAATTGGTCTCGTTAATTAGTTTACCGCATACTTTTGACAGCAATAATAGTGCACGAATAGAATTCGCTCAAAATGGATTTGTAGTATACTGCGCTTCTATTATCTTAGAAAAGTTTATATATACGAGTATGTATGTAAAAAAAAATTATATGACTTTCGTAACTACAACTTTTTATTTTTCATTCATGATTCGTTTGCATTTAGGATATCAGGAAACAATTATATATTCAACATTTTGAATGAAATGAATATATCTTGCAGGTCAATCGTGTTTAATGTGAGCATGAGCATGAGCATTCATTTGCAGTTGAATTTTGTTGTATTGAGTCCTTTGGGAGCTAGAGATACGCAATTATAATAGAGACTGTGTACATAGCAGTGCATGTGCATCATTTGATAGTTTACCCATAAAAAATAGTAACATCTAGTTTCGAAATATAATATCTAATATTCAATTAGACCAGAAACTAAATGAGCTAGATGAATTGCTTCTTCATACAAACACCTATTTTGATATTAGTTCCGGTATTTTAAAGGGGAGAACAACATCTGTTATGGTAGCCTCCCACCAAATCATTAAAAGCCTAATTTTGGAAATATACAGTTCAAGGAAATGTTAAATATGGTAATTTACTATGATTGTTCCACAAAGTCATTAGATATTAGACAAGTCTTATTCTTGAATACATTAAGGCTAACAAAAGACCTTAAAAATCAGTATCCTTCATTCCTGAAATATTGCGTGTCTCAAATTGACAACTGAAGCACAAGAATTGGACAAAAATATTTGTCTTTAAAGTAGATGCAAAAGTGACGGGAAAAAAATTTTCATGCTGTATAATCTCACAATATTTTAGACTAGGAAGAGCAAACTGCAGTAGGCATCATAAAATTACTGTCAAAATCAAAGTATTCAAAAGCTTATAGCTTGTTAAACTATTAGAAACTGTTTGGAGTTCAATTTGATCATTCATTGAACGTGCCCCATATTTAAAGACGGATATCAATCGATGCTTTAATTTTGATACTTAGGTCTCTGGAACATTAGTGCAGTGTGAGCTACAGGTAAGCAAGATAATTCCTGAGAGTGCGCCGTTCATAAAATTGAAATCGATATGTGACGTAGGTTTGTACAAGCGTCAAAATTACGGAGTCAAGTTTTATATACGATCCAAGTCGCACATGAATTGGACCAAAGTTATTCAAAAAACTATTAATTACTTTGTGAGTGCAATTTCCCACATACGTCGCTACGCTACACTAACACACACATACAATTTTACTCAACATTCATATTGTCAACAAATTAAATACAAACATGCCATCTCTCTCATACATATATTTTTTGTTTCATTTCAATATTCAGTTTTGTGTTTCTATTTTGCTAAAATAACATCTGTCTTGTATTTCATGCCTCTACCCGCTAACTTTTACTCAACCTTCCAAGAATCACAACTATTTTTATTACCATTTTCCGCCCTTTCAAAATGCTTTTCTAATCCAGAGTTCTATCCTTTAGTCAGTTCATCTCGGTTCCTTACCATCGCAGCAACTAGTTTTCGTTTTCTGATTAAATCTATTATCTAAATATTGCTTTTGTTTATTTATTTATTTAATGTGTAACCTCCACAATGTCCTACCAATAGTGGTGACCCCGACGTGATCTGTGTTTACGTAATTTTTAGTCGCGAGTTATTACGTGAAATATTTTGTGTGTGGACTTGTGAAATTCTCAATTATGGTTACACCGGCACCGGACATGAATCAAGTGATGGTCGCCGTCGACCGCGTGGCAGTGCGCATACCGCCGTTTTGTGCCGCCGATCCTGAAATGTGGTTCGCGTTACTCGAAAGTAATTTTGTGTCAGCTGGTATCACCGCGGACTTAACTAAGTTCCATTATGTAGCCGGAACCCTAGAGCCTCGTTATGCGAAAGATGTGCGTGATATAATTTTGAATCCGCCTGCAACTGACTCATATAAAAAACTTAAGTCAGAATTAATCAAAAGACTCGGTTCATCCCAAGAACAGAAAACGCGCCAACTTCTGGAAGATGAAGAAATGGGAGACCGGAAGCTGTCTCAATTTCTTCGCCATCTACACAGTCTAGCTGGTGATGCCATGTCTGATTCGATGCTGCGCACCTTATGGATCCGTCGACTTCCTGTTAGCATGCAACCCATCCTGGCTACCCTGAAAGACGTCCCGCTGAATACGGCTGCCGAGTCAGCAGATGCAGTTGCAGACTCGATATCTGTAAGTCCACGAGCCATCATAGCAGAAGCTAGCTCAACGTCAACACCAGCATCAATCAATATGGTAATTGGACAATTGCAACAGATGAACATTGCACTCAGAGGCGAAATAGCATCGCTACGCCAGGACGTATCTGATTTAAAAGCATCGGTAAACAGCAACCAGCATAACAGGGAGCCACGTGCACGATCACGGCCCAGTTCAAGAGGTTATCAGAGAAGCCATTCACGAAACAGCGAGCACGGAAAGGATGGACTTTGTTGGTACCATTGGAAGTACGGTGCTGACGCTCGTACGTGCACTAAGCCATGCTCCTACAACCAGGGAAACGCCGCGGGCAGTCGTTAATGGCGGCAGACGATAGCAGCCCAAATGCATCACGCCGCATTTTCGTGACTGACGCAACATCAAAAAGCAAATTTCTCATTGACACTGGTGCCGATCTTTGCGTTTACCCAAGACGCTTTCTTCGTGGTCCACGAGAGCAAAGTTCTTATCAACTCGTGGCTGCCAACGGCACATCCATTGCGACATTTGGAACGATAATTTTAACACTCAGCTTCGGACTTAGACGTGATTTTACGTGGAAATTTGTCGTAGCTGAAGTGTCAAAACCCATCATAGGCGTGGATTTTCTATCGCATTACGGTCTTCTGGTGGATGTCCGCAACCGACGTCTGTTGGATTCAACAACGCGTCTAACAGTACCCGGAGAAATAGCCAGATGTGATGTGCCGAGCGTAAGAACTATTTCAGGATCCTCTCGCTATCACGAGCTGCTGTCACAGTTTCCTGAAATAGCTCGACCGGAACGAGCTCCTAGTGAGGTGAAGCATTCAACAAAGCACCACATAATAACATCCAGTGGACAACCGGTCGCTCAGAAACCACGACGATTAGCTCCTGAACGTCTCAAAGCTGCGAAGAAGGAGTTTGACACCATGCTTCGCCTCGGCATCGCACGGCCGTCAAAAAGCTCGTGGGCGTCGCCATTGCACATGGTTCCCAAAAAGGGCGATGAATGGAGGCCTTGTGGCGACTATCGTGCACTGAATGACAGGACGGAGCCAGATTTATATCCTGTGCGACACATTCAGGATTTTGCACACGCACTCTGTGGAAAACAAATATTTTCTACCATTGATCTGGTCCGTGCATTTAATCAAATACCTGTCGCCGAAGAGGACATCGCGAAAACATCCATCACTACGCCGTTTGGTTTGTTTGAGTTTCCGTTTATGACTTTTGGACTTCGCAACGCTGCTCAAACTTTCCAACGGTTTATGGACGAAGTGCTTCGCGGTTTAGAGTTCGCGTATGTGTACATTGACGATATTTTGGTGGCATCCGCGTCAATAGATGAACATTTGAGACATTTAGAACTTGTTTTTGATAGACTAAAACTGTACGGTGTAGTAATTAATTCAGCAAAGTGCGTGTTTGGTGAACCGGAAGTGAAGTTTCTTGGGTACAAAGTGTCATGTGACGGTACGTGCCCCCTTCCTGAAAAAGTTCAGGCCATCAAAGACTACACACTACCGGATACAGCGAAAAAGCTCAGACAATTTTTGGGTATGTTAAATTTTTATAGAAGATTCATACCAAAAGCTGCTCAAATTCAAGCCCCGTTGAATGATCTCTTGCAAGGCAACCTTAAAGGGAACACGTTGATCAGCTGGACACCGGAAGCGATCAAAGCGTTCGCAGAAGCCAAAGAAAGTCTGGCACAGGCCACGCTTTTGGCTCATCCAAAACAAGACGCACCCCTTGCAATATTTGCAGACGCGTCAAATTTTACCATTGGTGCGGCACTTCAGCAGTGGGTCAACGACGCCTGACAGCCCCTTGCATTTTTCTCCAAGAAGCTTAATTCCGCACAGAAAAATTATTCTGCATACGACAGAGAGCTTCTTGCTATATACCAGGCTGTAAAGCACTTCCAGCATATGGTGGAGGCACGGCATTTCACTATTTATACCGACCACAAGCCCATAACATATGCCTTCAAGAAGAAAAATTCCCAAGTTACTCCTAGGCAGTTCAGGTATCTTGACTTCTTGAGCCAATTTACAACAGACTTACATCATGTATCAGGAGAGGAGAATGTAGTAGCCGACGCTCTGTCGCGTGTTGACGAGCTAAACATTCCGCTCAACTATGAAGATCTAGCTGCTTCACAGTCAGCTGATGCGGAACTGACTTCATTGCTGAAAACGAACGTATCCCTAAAATTTGTCAGAATACAGATTCCCGGAACGGACGTACAGGTATATTGCGACGTCTCGACGTCAACAGCACGTCCATTTATTACAAAGCCGTACAGAAAAGCAGCATTTCAGACAGTACACAATCTTTCACATCCAGGGATGAATGCGACGGTCAGACTTATGTCACGAAAGTATATCTGGCCGTCAATAAAAGCAGATTGCCGCAAATGGGCAAGAAGTTGTGAAGATTGCCAACGATCAAAGGTTACGCGACATGTCGTAACGGCACCAGGCACCTTCCAATCACCGTCGTCACGGTTTGAACATATTCACCTGGATATTATAGTTATGCCATATTCAGAAGGCTACAGGTATTGCCTAACCTGTGTGGATCGGTTCTCTCGTTGGCCGGAAGCTATTCCGCTCGAAAATCAGGAAGCTGTTACGGTCGCCCGTGCGTTCTATGCAAACTGGATAGCTCGCTTCGGCACCCCACTGCGCGTGACTACTGATCAAGGCAGGCAGTTTGACTCGCACTTGTTCAAACATCTAAATCATTTGACAGGTACGACGCATTTAATGACTACAGCCTATCATCCTGCTGCAAATGGAATGGTGGAGCGATTTCATCGTCAACTTAAGGCCGCCATTAAGTGTCACCAGCATAGTCAGTGGACCGAAACATTACTCACTGTGCTCCTTGGCATACGTGCAGCGTGGAAAGAGGACCTGCAGGCGACGGCCGCGGAAATGCTCTACGGTGAGCCTTTACGTCTTCCGGGTGAATTTTTAATCTCAACCAAAGCAAACAACCAAGAAACAGAATTTGTTTCAAACTTACGGCGCCAATTTCAAAATATTAGACCAACAGATAGATCTAACCATGGTGAAAAGGGCACATTTGTATTCAAGGACTTGCACACTACTCAAAATGTGTTTGTCCGCCATGATGGACCAAAAACATCATCACTGCAGCAACCATACGAGGGTCCATACCGAGTAATTGAAAGAGGAGAGAAATGGTTCGTTATCGAAGCCAAAGGACGCTCTCAAAAAGTTTCAATAGATAGATTGAAACCAGCCTATATTTTAGAAGACTGCGACTACGAAGGTGACGTTTACCCCGCATCCACTGACGTCACTCCAAACAATCAAGGGTCATTTCGTCCTCCACCCAATCCGACATCAACTCAAGGACAAACGACCACCACCAGGTATGGACGATGTGTTCGATTCCCAGATCGACTCCAGGCTGGCTGTTCGTAAATCAAGTTTACTGGCAGGGGGGTACTGTGGGTGCAATTTCCCACATACGTCGCTACGCTACACTAACACACACATACAATTTTGCTCAACATTCATATTGTCAACAAATTAAATACAAACATGCCATCTCTCTCATACATATATTTTTTGTTTCATTTCAACATTCAGTTTTGTGTTTCTATTTTGCTAAAATAACATCTGTCTTGTATTTCATGCCTCTTCCCGCTAGCTTTCACTCAACCTTCCAAGAATCACAACTATTTTTATTACCATTTTCCGCCCTTTCAAAATGCTTTTCTAATCCAGAGTTCTATCCTTTAGTCAGTTCATCTCGGTTCCTTACCATCGCAACAACTAGTTTTCGTTTTCTGATTAAATCTATTATTTAAATATTGCTTTTGTTTATTTATTTATTTAATGTGTAACCTCCACAATGTCCTACCAATAACTTATTGATCACACTTCAATACAATTTATGTCAACAAGTATATTACATAAATTTGGGAAATTTTATTTTCAAGAAAACTTTTATTGAGAATTGGAAAAATATGTGCTACCTATGTTCGGTTGCTAAGTTAATTTCATCATCATTCCTATTCCGCATTGCACCAGTCAAATTTAACAATTTGAACAAGATTAAAAAAAAAAATCGCAATAAATTGTATACAGATAATCGTTAATAGCTGATTGTGTGAACATATTGATATATTTTTAAAAATAGAACTGCCATCTTCACGTTCTTCAAGAATCATTGTTGGCATATATTTTCTCTAGAACTCAAAAGTAATCATAAGTTTGCCACATTTCTCTATCGATATTTGATTAAAAATCGAATCAGGGTGTGAGAAATATGATCATGAACTTCTGGAAGAAAGAAACTTGCTCTTGAATTGTAATTCATTTTGAGGTTGTATAACAATGGCCGTACAATTTGTCGAAACAATATTTCTGGGAGCCCTGCTATTTCAAGTAAAAGATCCCAAGAATCAACTATTTTGAGGTCATTGATAGGAAATATAATGAACCGAGTTCAGGTTTTTTCATTACTTAATGAATTCTCATGAAGATATTATAACTGGAAATAAATGTTGTTACAAAAATTGAATGAAAATAAACAGGATTCTTTGAGAATCAGAAAAACTTTTCCAGCTAAAGAAAGGAACTGAATTCAGCCCAATAAATCTAATACTAATAGAACAATAGCTTTTTCATAATAGCTGCATGCAATAGCCTTAGTTAATTTGACAGTTGTTGTATTCATAATTGTTAATTTGATTAAAAAGACGATTAGTTTCTGGAAAAAAAGTATTAATGTGACAATTTCAAGTACACCACAACATCTTATTGATAAAGCACAAGTATCTATTCTCGACGTGTTACCTGCAAAATTAAAAGAAAAATATTCACTTTGTTATGACAAATTTGTAATATTATGGAAAGTTTCAGTGCAGGTATTATGAAAAATACAGTCTGTGGCACGGGACAAAACACGATTCCAGCCGAAGGTGGTGCTGGCCCTCGCTTCGCTCGGGCAAGCAACACTTGCCCTCAGCTGAAATCATCTTGTTTCGTCCCTAGCCACACAATATACTATACTGGTACTGCTACTCTGAATACCATAGATTTGTGACAATCAAAATCTGCAACGCTAATCAAACTTTCAACGGAAACACAAGAAAGAATTCATTTTTATCCATAATTCGGTTGGTATATGCAAAAGAATCAAATAAAAAACTTGAATCATGAACCTGACCAACCTCATTCAATCAGAAATATTTGCAAGGCGGTTCCAAGAAAATATATTTTTGATGATTGAGTATCATTGTTCCAGTTTTTCTAGTGTAATAATTACCGACAAATGTAATAAAAGGTTTCATTTACACAGATTCTAGTACATTTTCCCTCTAATTAAGGAATTATAATTCAAATCATTCAAAGGAATTCAAAAGCAATAGTAATACCTCAAATATATTTTGATGAACAAACTGTCAAAATTAATACGAATACAAATCAGGTACTTATTCTATAAATGTATCGCGTCCATAGAATCAAGAAACGGGAAATTGAGGAGAACCACAACGAAAAATTCGAATCAAGATGACGTCCTGGAGTATTAAATTTAATTTTTCCATAATATTTTATATTATGAATTCAGTTTTTTTAATCCCCCAAGGCAGGAAACTGGATCGAATTTCAAATTCCACTGAAATTATGTACTCATAATGTGATTTATTTATTTGCTTCCCTCGACGGCATAAAGTAGAAAGTCCAGAGAGGCATAATCAACGAATACAATTATCTTTGCATCACGTGGGAATCAAAGATACAACCCAATAGTCGCAATGCAAATACTGCCATGACTAATTTCCGGCTTCAATGGATTTTTTTCATATTTTAGCTCCAATAAGCTGATTCAGATTTATCAAATCCCATCTTGGTTGTTATAAAAGCTAGGATCAAAATGTTATATAGGTATTTTTTGTTCTCATTATTCTACATAAAGGTAAAAGAATATCACAACTGTTGCAGGGATTCTCAAATAACTTTCCAAAAATAAAATGAACTACATTATGAAAGATTATACGTTGAATATAAAAAAAAAAAATCAGCATGGTGATGATTTAACGAGATTTTGCAATATTAGTTCATCTTTTCATTGTTTTTCCAGTGAGAATTCAAAATTCTCAAGAGAAATCTGCCGGTAAATGCCAATTTCTTACCAGTAATTAAGTTAACGCGATCTCAAAGCCATTTAATTTTTAGTCGACATTATAGTATCTGCATCCAGGATCTACTCCAAACCAATGTATAATGTATACATTCATCAAGGTGGAATTTGGGAGTAAGTACCTACACTTCAAGTCTATCAAAATAGTCAATTAGAAGATAATATGTTCTCAAAAGAAACTTACACGGAAAAAACATATAAAAGTGCCAGTTCCGGAGGGTATTCTTCTGTAGCAAAAATAACCTACACATTCAGATATAAGATCAAAACTAAGATGACTACTATACTATGTGGCCCAGACAAAATTGACGAAGAAAAGTGCTGGATTTGCATTAATTCCCACCAAGCTGAATTTTTGTACAGGACTTGAATGAGCCATTATACTAATGCTATGTCAAAAGTTCATATCGAACTCGCTTGTGCGTTGTTTTTCATCTGTGGTCGAAGATCTCAAATTTTCACATTTTGAGTATATCTCTGAAATGGTATGAGCTACTGTAGGAATGGGTGAGCCAAGATTCATAGAGCGTGAAATTCACTACAAAAAAAGGTGTTCATGCTTTTCTCCCTACAAAGCACTTTTCTCCGTTATCGCGATTTCAAAATTAGAAAATACGAATATGCATTTAGATGTGGCTAATATGCATCATTTGAAAAAAAAAATGGAAGAATCATCTAGACGATGAGAGCACATTTTTGACAGCTCATGAATGCTTGTTACTTCAGAGATTTCGCAAATTACCACACAATTACACAATTACTGAGCTTGAAATCAAGTATTTTGGGCAAACTAACGAAACAGCAGCTTCCATTTAGTACTAGTTTCAAGTTGACTATTTGATAGGTACATAATTTATGCATGTACAAACTCAAAAATACCTTTTAATCTTCATTGTTCAGTTATTGACTGACGGGAGGTCAAGTGCTGTATCTTAAAATTATAATTTGATCTTTATCAAAGCTATATAAAAAAAATACACCAAAAATGAACATACTCTCATTCAATGATGATAATTCATTCTAATAAGCTTCAAATTCGCGTCAAACAAGTCATTGAATGAATCTTGGACAGATTTGACAACTGTACATAATGATAGTGACATTCGCGGCGAAAATTGTGACTAAATTTTTATCTACTTTGATAAATTTTAGTTGCCATATCCCTAATGTCATATATATCTATGGGAATTGTTTCACTTGAAACAAGTAATTGAATAATTTAATCTTCCACAATTACTGAGCTTGAATTTAAGCAATTTGTGCAAACCTACGAAATAGCAGCTTTTATTTAGTACAAGTTTCAAGTCTGTAAATAGTAGAGTTGCTGAGAACTCAGCGTCACGCCAGCCAGCCAGACAGCCAAAGTGAATATAATAGCGCTTTTTTCCAAAAAATGCGCTAAAAAAATCGCGCTAAAAACTATATTGGAAAATTTATTTTTGTGATTCATGCAATCAAATACTAAACGTGGAAAATATACAATTGAGTGAGACAGCGACCGTCCCTAATTCCATAAGTCGGTTGGCCTTGAGTACCATCAACAATCCAGTCAGTTTTAGACAATTTTTCGTAGTAAATTGACGTGTTTGTCGATGGTATTTCCATTCTTAACCCTACACTGCGCAATTTAGCATATATGCAACATCCACAAGTTCTTGGCACTATTTCATATATAGATTGAGATATAACGTCGTGACGCCACGTATCTGATACAATAGAACTCTTATTACTATAATACATAAGTCCCACGTCCATCAAAGCACATATATCACTGGTAAATACATCGCGCAGTCTGACTTGTTGCTATGATCGTTTGTCCACTAGTAATTCAATTCGAAATAATAGGTACTTGGTATTGAGCAAGTGAATTTTGGATTATTGAATAAAAAAGGTAATAACAATGGTAACATATTGTAACGTGCGAGAAAGTGAAAATCTGGGCGAAGCCTTTCGTCCTCGTTGTATCGCGCCACACCGACAACATTACCCGCTCGATGGAAGTCTCTAGCAATATTCCAGAAATGTGGTGGAAAATTCGAGAAATTGATATTTCTATATATAAAAGCAAGCAAACGACTTGAAAAAGTAGTGTAATTGTGAATCTAGAGCAGTGAATATCAGACAGTGAAGTGATCAGTATATATAAATAGTTGAAATTATATATCTGCGGCTTTGTTCAAGATAGTAGTAAATGATAAATGAATAATATATTGTTATTTAGTGATATCCAGAAGAATTAAACTTTTATTCTATTTTCAATTATTAGATAGTGATTTTTATTCAATTATGAAGTATTTCCTTTTGGGCAATAAACATTACAATATCACTGTTTCAACGTTGTCTTGCAATAAATTGTAATAAATCTGATTGAAAATGTGTTGTTGCAGATCTGATACATACTGTATGAACTAGTATTTTTTGTATACATTGCGCACTATGGATCGCGGAAAATATCTCACAAATAGAGAGCTAGAAGAAATCACTGCACATTTATCTGAGAGCGAAGATGATTTTGACGGTCCAGAAGAAAAGAATGAAGAAGAAATCGGAATAGTAGACGAAAGTGGAGACACAGAAATAGATATACAATAACTACCAGTGATGTTTGAAGACGGCACTGTAATTGATAACGAAAATGATGCTCCACCTCTTCACACTTCAACAATGATCAACACTGAAGAACGAAACTATAGAAATGTTGTTTGGAAAAAGAAGAATCTAGTTTTAGATGACCAACAAACGAAATTCCATGGTAATAATACAACGCCATATTTTTCTTTTGAATATTTTCTTGATGATAATAGCTTCTAAAAAATTGATGACGAGAGCAATCTCTATGGTAAACTAATAGATCCAAATAAAACACCCAATGTTACAGTCACATATATTCAAATGTATTTGGATACAATATGTATGTATATGTCGATTGTGGAAATGCCGAACGTACGTAATTACTGGAGCTCCACACTTGGATTTACACAAGTCAAAGAAACAATAAGTCATAAAAAAATCGAAAACATTCAAAGAATTATTCATTTTAACAATAATTCAAAGATGGTACCAAAAGGAAATCCAAATCATGATCGGCTGTTCCGATCACGCCCTGTTATTGATCACGTTATTTCAAAATTCCGAACTGTGCCATAATAACAATGTCTTTCGGTTGATGAACAAATGAGAGCAACTAAAGCACGGCATCATATAAGACAGTATATGCCTAGTAAACCTCATGAATGGGGATATAAATTATTTGTTTTATGTGGTGTCAGCAGTTTTTCATACATTTTTGAGATTCACACAGGCACCGAAAATGATCCAAAATATCGTTTGAGTAATGAGCCTGATTTAGAAACATCTTCCAATATAGTTGTACGATTAGGACTAATTATTCCAAGGAACAAGAACTTCCGGATTTATTTCGATAATTATTTCACCTCACTCCCACTATTAGTCTACTTGGATAATAATGGAATATTTTCACTGGGAAATGTAAGACGTTCACGTTAACCAAACTGTTATCTACCAACAGAGCAGAAATTGAAGGGAAAAGAAAGAAATATTTCTAAAGAATATGTTCGTAACATTGACGGAGTTGATATTTCGTCTGTTGTTTGGAAAGACAACAAACTTGTCAATTCACTGTCAACATCCACAGAAAAACTACCGATGAATAACATAGATTGGTATGATAGGAAAAAAAAAGAGAGTATTTCCGTGGAATGTCTCAATCTTGTTATTGAATATAACAAACATATGGATGGCGTGGACCTGATGGACAGTTTGATTGGGAGAGTCGATCCCAAACTTTGCAAATGTGGTTGAATTATAAAAAAACATTGACCCCAACATTTTGCTCCGGCTGCTCAGAGACAAGGCATAAATGCCAAGATATGAGGTCAATAACCCCGTCAATCTATTTTTCCTCCTGCTGTGTGTTACTTTTAGAGTAGATATTTGTCAGAATGCCCAGACATTGTCATAAATATTTCTAAGTACAAAAAATACTTGTGCATTTAAAAAATCTCCTACTCCATTTCAAAGTAACATTAGAACGTTACTTTGACATCTCGGGTAGCACAGTCAGTTCTGATTTCACCCCCCATAATAGTTAAAAACAGAAGAGAACGTGTTTCAATGTATCTGTTGGCCTTTCAGTGCTGCTTCGAACGTGACAGCGGCTTGAAATTTTTCTTTACCGCGAATTTTTAACTATTGGGTATCAATTTCAAAGTTTGAAAAGGAATGGATATGCCTTCACCCATCAGAAAATGGAAGCGACCCTTGAATTCCAGAATTCAATACCAATCCAATTATTAAGTCGCTGATAACGAATCTGGAATCAGATAATAAAACTCGCGATTGCACCCCTGATATGGCCGATATTATAGAGATACAACGGATAGCTATTTTTCTTTCTTCATTTCGAACCGATACAACTTATTTTGACATTTTTTCATATTTTTCGATATAAAACTTATATCGCTATGAGAAAATTGATTGCTCTTAGCCCTGAGAAGGTGAAAACCATTCTCAAAGTGGAAAATTGACAAAGTTCTGGAAGCAAGATAGTTAAAATTAAATTATTCATATTTCATTTCTCACGGATGTGAGGTCAAAAATTGGAGATTTGATATAGCACCTCCAATATGGTCAATAAAATAATGAAAAATGAATGAGTGATTCATTATTCTAGTGAATAAAGTATAAGCTTGTAGTATACATATTCACAAAAATACATACCTACATGTCTGCGATGTCCAACTAGAGATATGTGAGTTAATTGAGGTTATACCTTCATAGAGTAGACTAGACTTTATTCACTATTCTACAAAAATTTTATAATTGCTTGTAGCATGTCATTCACATTTATTATATATATGATAAAAAATATTTAGTCCAGTCCTCGTCAACAAATTTATAATTGAAGTCAAACAATATGGCTTTACATTTGAAATTATTTAATGAGACTGATAGAATCATTTCTAAGAGTCTTTAAAAAATCACGAACATCTAATTTAGGTTATTCTTCTATAATGTTTTCAGAAACAGAGGTAAAATATCCATTAAAGTCATTGTATGATATATTAGTATTTAGTTTTATGCCTGAGTGTTTATTTTCTCTTCATTGATTATTCGCCAACAACCTTCTATTTTGTTTTCAGAAACAATTACAAAACTACAGTTATAGCAGATTTCATACTGTATGAAATTTTCTGGAAACATTATAATTAGCAATATGAGTAATATTTCTTGTACAAATAGCAATAACTTTCAAGCAATTTAATCTACTTCTTGTACTTAGGAGTGATTCTGATAAATGGGAATATTGTAATATTTTTCCGTGAAATGAACAAGAAGGAGGCGCGCTCCTAATTTTAGTCATATTTCCGTTGCAATCAACATTAATAATTATCTACAAAAAAATTAATAATCACGATCTTCCCATTATTTTTAAGATCAAGTCGATCAAAGCAGTACAGAGGTTGTCTGTTTTTCTATATATATCTTGAATGCACTAACTGAAGAAGAAATTAACGTCAAATGTTAATTTCACACACTTCTACTTCCTGAACTATTACTTTTAACTTACATGTACTAAGTAGGTACAAGAAAGTATTGTGAAACCGACAAAATCCACCTATCGAGATTTTGATGGAAATAGCCGTTTTGAGCATCCCTGAATCCATTTTGACTATTTTTGGCTTGATGTCGCTACGTATGTCCGTGCGTGCGTTCGTGCGTAACTCGCAAAGTGAATAAACGTCTAATGTTGAACGTATAATGTTGAAATTTTGTATTTAGGGTCTAGTTGTGCACCTTGCATTATGGTTTCAATCGTCTGTAAAGGCCGTAGGACACGATGCATAATTTCTCTCAATATTACGCACATTTTTGTGTTTCAAAATTATGATCAAAAAAATGTACAGTGGCATACATCAAAATTCCTTCAAAAAAATTGTTCAAAAAAATGTACAAAAAAATATAGGACTCGCTCTATATTCTTACAAATTATCCTTCAAAATGTGCGCAATACGAATGCGCATTGGCATAAATAAAGATTCTCATTTGTCTGACATTTTATGCCCAAATATGAATTGTTACTGTAAGAGCTATGATTATTTTAGAAGTATCGTGCTCCAGAGATGAAATCATAATTTTAATTGAGGAATTTCATTTCATCCATTTTGATATTTTTACTCAATCTGACATTTGTCACGTGAAGTAGCTTATGCGCAGATGCGTGAATATTAAAAATGTGCGCAATATGAATGCGTACTAGCATAAATATACATTCTAGTCTGTTTGACAGTTCCTTTTTACATACATTGTTGGTTTGAGATATTGTTATTTCCAACAATCATTATTATCGACGATATCAATAATAATTTGAATTTATTCTCCACAAATCTTCTTTCATCCATCTTAATATTTTTGTTCAATCTGAAAGTTATCACGTGAAGTAGCTTGTGCGCGGATGCGTGAACAGATTAAAGTACAAAATTTTGTAGTAGTGACATACAGGCCTTCAAAATAATGTTCAAAAAATTGTAAAAATTTTTGTTAGAAATTTTGTTCAAAATTATGAACATAATTTTGAGAGAAATTATACATCGTGTCATACGGCCTTAACGGAAGTGCACTTTATTTCAAACTTTTTCCGAATTTCTCTAATAAATTCAGATTGATCAACCTCAGGATGTTGAAATTCAGTATTTAGACTTGATGTTGTATCTGAATAGTTATCTGCTATTTTTGTATGTATCGGTCAAGCCAGAAGGGCACTTTACTTGGAACTTTTTTTGAATTTCTTGCAAAAATCTAGAATGATCAGCCATAACATATTGAAATTTAGTGTTTGAACTTGTTGTAGCATCAAAATAGTTATCTACTATTTTTGTATCAATCGGCCAAGCCGGAAGTGCAGTTTATGAGTATAACAGACATTCAGAATTCGCCGTATAGAACAATCAGTTGATTGAAATGATAAGACAGGCAATTATAATCTGTTGTCAATTTTTTAATTTTGTCTGACATTTTACTTAGGAATGTTGTAGCATAAGAATAATGACCTACTGTTTCCATAGCAACTGACTAGCCGTGGAATGATGAGATGTTCTGTTTGATTATATGCAAGGTGTAACAGAAATAAGTACATTAATTTTAAACAGTGATAGTTCTCGTCAAGCATAACAATTTTTCTTAGTTACTTTTTCCCGAATTCTCATCTTTTTTTTGCATTTTTTATCCCCTATAATTTAACGAGTCGTTCAGGTGCATAGTTATTGGATCCAGTAGCAGTTGCAATAGAACAATTAATGATTTTGACATATGTGACTAATCAATTCCTTCAAATAAATTGTTGAATAAAACCGGTCATTGATTATTAATTCTGTCTACGATTTCACAAGCAGTTTAGGATTAGCTCAGCGAATTTATTTGGAACGATTTCCGAATTGTCATTTCGCACTAGAAATTGAATTATTGTGACTATTCCATTCGTAGTATTTATAACAACGTTAACAATGCTAAATCGCCATAGAAACGGTGCATATCAGTGGGTATTTGGACGTGTAGAAATACCATCGGGTATTACACTAGTGGTCAGAGTGAGTATTTTACTCAAAAATGTGGATACCTCCAATTTGTGCTTTCTTCGTATTTAATGGAATATTTTTCTGAATATCTTCATCAATTTTATCTTCTGATCTATCACCAAACCTTTCTGAACTAGATTCCATATCAAGACGCAATATTTTTCTCTATTATTCGTCAAAGAAAATGCAAAAAATTCTAATTTTTCAGTTTGACAGAAGTTTGTTTACTCGTTCCTATGAAAATTACGTGAGTTGTTACTAGATTCATAGAAAACTAATTTGCAAAAAAGGTTTGACTCCTGGAATAGTCCTCCATATACCATTTGTAGTTAAAGTATTATAGACTATTTTTGTGGGGCAATCACTCATGTTTATTGTGCTTGTGAATACCACTCGTGCTGCACACTCGTGGTATTCAAACGCAAGCACAATAAACATTCGTGATAGCACCACAAAAATAATCGATAATACTTCAACTACTTATGGTATAATAAATGATTATGCTAATGTATTTAATGTCAAAATATTATGCACTTATACATCATGATGAGAATACCACGGGATATTTGAGACTTATTGTTTATCTGGAACAAAAAAAAGCAGATGAGATGAATGAAATACATTAATCTATAAATGAAGCACCTGTGTATTAGTTATTCTCATACTATCACAAACTTCACACTCAGGTCGTTTCAATAAAGTATGCGCAGTGAATTGATCCGCTGAATCAATAAAATATTGTATCATATATTTCAGGAAATATTTAAAATCAATCACCAAATTCAGTTTGATACATTTAAAGGTTATATTTTCTGTTCTTCAAGAATGGAATCTTCAAAATTTCATGTAGCAATATTTCTATTGAATTATTCAGTGAATTAATCAATTGAGAATTGCATTCCATCAGATAGTCCATTGTTTTCTCCAAATAAATCGTTAAATAATTTTCTCTTTATGTTTCTGATGAAGTCAGTTGAGAACAGCAACTACTTTTTGAACTGCTCGTAGATGGCAGCACAGTCTGACACTCCTGACACAGTTTCAGACAATTCAAATCAGCTGATTCGAGTGCAATAAACTTGTGCAGACAATTTTAGGTTTAAGAAATATACTATCCGAAAATATACGTGAAATCTCTGAATAAAAATCAAATTTCTTAACAATGACATATAAATACGACTAATAGACCAAATTGTTGATCACAGAGGCAAATTTAGTCTTTCTTCCAACATACGCAAGAATAGAGTCACCAAGGTGAGCGAATATCAATGTATGGTCAAAATACTAATATTCTTTCAGTTTCAAATGAATGATTGACAAGTTTAAGATGGCTCAAAGTTGTAAAATATTCCTTTCAATCGACAGCTGTCATTCTTCCAACAAATGAGAAACATTCAGTTTGAACCATAGGCGCACTATGAAATTTTTGACAAAACTTTGATGAATTTTTAATCTTTATCCAGAGGATTTACGGAAAAAAAGATATTGAGAAAAATTGTTATGTTTGACGAGTTCCATTACAGGTTAAAATTTATTTACTTATTTGCACCTAATTACCTCTATCTCGGCAACAGTAAGCCTGAATAAATTCTTATTCAATGAATTATTTCTGTTTTTGTATCAACTAACTTTTCTTCCATTTAAAACTTTTTTGACAATCTGATCCTCTAAGTGAAAAAATATTCATATATATTTTTTGTGAATATTGTACCCAAGTTATTTTATTGTCGTGTTAAATTTATTTTTATATTTTACTTTTAATTCTCTAGACATTTTTCGAATTTCCAACCCTGCTTTGGGTACAAAGGTTTAGTGGATTGTTATTGTCGTAGCCGACTAATATTGATGCCACCGTACCCAACGCCCTGTCGGAGATGCTGAAGTAAGTGTTTTATTGATGCCTTTGATCCTCTTTATGCTGCGCCGAGAGCATCTTCATCCTTGGTTCCTAGAAGTGTAACTTTCTCTTCACAACCGCCTAACCAATAGTATCCTCTTATTTTCTTCTCCCTGCAACTTTTCATCCCTTCTCATCTTTGAATTTTGTTAGTTTAACGTGTTTTAGACTTCAAGAGATTATTATCGTTTTTGAATAGCATAAGAATAGTAGCATAGTCGGTGCAGTGCACCAATCCAAAAAAAATAAAAAACTTGTAACTTTGTGTAGAATGCTTGCTAACTTATAAATAAATAAATTAGTCCACAATATTCGCCAAGTGCTAATTATTTCTGCCAATTAGTCCACAATTTAAAAATTACAGTCCACGTTCGCAATAAAACAATTGCGAAATTCAACAGTGATAATAACGTTTATTAGGCTCAAAATATCTAAGTGTGGAGTAAATCAAAATACAAGATCTTCACTGAATTGAAGGAAACTATTGATCACAAGACTTAACACTAACTAAATGCACTAAGGATTAAACGAGCCAAATTTATTCATCCCATGGTATTCATTTCGCACCGTATTCATTTTCACTCTGTACGTCACTATTGTTTTCTGGAAATCAACTGAATTCGTGAATTCTCAAATGAGCTTTAGTAGATAATCAAATGGATATTGGCTCTCCTGTATGTTTTAGAGCATGAAAAGCTTTAATTTGATGCAAAAGAATATCTGTAGCATTAGATATGAAGGAAATGAGATATGACATTTCCGTGAAAAATTAGATAGCCATGAAAATAAAGAACGAATGAAACAAACTTCCATTCTGACAGTTTAATTCAGTGTTATTACAACAATTATTGTCAATAACAATGACTTGTTCAAAATAATTTTTTACTCATGGAAAGTCTTCATTAAATGCGTAAGAATATCTATATATTCAGATAATATCAGCAATAATAACACAGAATGAAATGTCACAATGAAAACTTGTTCCATTCGTTTATTATTCTCATGGAAATCTGATTTTTGACGAAAATGTCATACTCTATTTTCTAAAATTCTAATGCTACAGATATTCTATTGCATTAAATGAAGACTTTTCATAAATAAAAATTGATTTTCAACAACTTTCCATTCCTGTATTTTTGCTCTAAAATATACAGAAGAGCCAATATCCGCACATTTAAAAATCCTATGTTAAACTCCTATGTTCCGCGTTTTGTGTCACATTCTGTATATGTTGTATGACATAATAATCTCATTCGTTACAAAAACTCTTACACGTATTACACGTATGCCACTTGATATAACAGGTAGCGAATTGAATGGAAAACGCAAATCGACTGCCAATTAGAAATATAAGGATCCTGTTCATATTTATATTTTTATTGAAGAATAATTTATGACCTGTTTTCGTCCCTTGGAAATTCTTGCTGATTCTAGACTCTGTTTTCATAATATGAAATGATTGGAATATCTGCAAGATATTATTATTATTCATTGTATAATTTTGCTGCCCCCTAAGTATGCCGCCCGGGGCGGACCACCCCCGTCACGCTACGCCACTGGATACAATCGGGAGTACCTCCTTGGGATTCTGTTTGAATTATTCTGAATTCTAATTGAGAAAATTTTCAATCTTTCCGCCTCAAAACAGTTTCGTCCAATGATATTATCTGTTCCATATCTATACCGATAAACAGATCCTTCAGAGCAGTGCATAGTCTTTTAGAAATAACAACCTACTATTTTTATTGATTCATTGTGCACCCTAGGATCTCTACTCCGGTATGACCCTTAGTATATTCCGGATAATTCTCCAATCAAGTCCACCTATTCCACAGGCTATGTTTGGTATTGCCAATTTTCAGATGTCCATAGCAGACAATCTATTCCGTAGGTTAATCAATATATTAATTATATAATATAATAATGCCTACCTGAGTCTGCATCACTTATAGTCCGTGAGACGGGGCATGAATTTTTCGTTGATTACCGCCGACTTGAAATTTTGTAAGTGGCTTCATTGTGATGAGTCCGACAACTTTTTCGTTCGGCAAAATTCCAGATTTAGGAGAGTTTTTCAGCAAGGGCCGATTGTTTAAAAAAATATTAATGTCATATTGATCTTTATACTGATCAAAAGATTTCTTGATTATAAAATAGAGAGATAATATTGTCCGACATCCACATTGGGGCTAACGGTGAGTCCGACAAGCCGCATATGTCGTAACTACCAACATACTTACCATAAGTTCCAATATACTCATGACAAGTGCGGCTTGTCAGACTCACCGCTAGCCCCAATATTCATGTTGAACAATATATTTTTTTACGCACAACTGATACAAAATTGTTTGTTTACAACTTAGTTACCATGGTGGTAACTTCTACTTTACGCCCGTCGGGCGGTAAAAAAATTTACCGCCCGTTGGGCTGTAAACTAGAGAATTGGCCACCAGTATTATTATTAAAATAAGAAAACTACCAACAGAATTTGGTTGACATATAAACAAAATCAATTGTTTAACACATGACATGTTTTTTTTACCATACGCCACCTTATAATTTTGAAGTAATAAATATTTTTGCGTGTTCTCAAAAACTAATTACTTACGAGAAATTCACAAGTAAATTTTATCACAGTTGTGCGTAAAACGCTGTACGTGCCTCGGCCTGAAAGACAATTTACACCCTTGGACGAATTAAGGCCCTCGCTACGCTTCGGGCCTCAAACTTTGTCCGCGGGTGTAAACTTAATCTTTCAGCCCTCTATACGTAAATAACTATTTTATTTTATAATCAAAAAATCTTTCGATAAGTGTAAAGATCAATATGACGGTGATATTTTCTCAATTGATCAGCCCTCGTTGAAAAACACTCTCAAATCTAGAATTTTGCCCAATGAAAAAGTTGTCGGACTCATCACAATGAAGCCACTCACTAAGTTTCAAGTGAGTGGTAATAAACGAAAAAATTATGTTCTGTCTCACGGACTAATTGCAGCACGTTTTCAGTTTCAAACTGTTGTTTTCTATTTCGTCAAGCTAGCCAAATCTATTTTTAGATATTACAGCAATCCTTCAAGATAATCGTGTATCTTGACTTACACAGAAGCCAATTAGAAGTCGACAGGTATATTGAACCGGTTGCGTTATTCTTCTCTTACCACGCCACGACGTACTTTCGACACGAGCCATATAAACCGAACTTTAATGGTATTGTCATCAGTTTGATGACTTCATTAGATCCATTCCATGATGTCTGGAGCTTCGGTAAATATCTACGGCGCCGTAAACGACCAACAGTAGAATCTTCAGATACACATGAGCAAATTGCAGTTGTTAGTCATTAATTGCAGAAATTATCTCTATGGACGAAACACAACGGCCTCAAAATCAATGCCAGTAGGTCTTTATTTCTTGTTATTGAAAACTCCAGTTTCATAGCAAACATTATATTAGCTGGCATCGAAAAACTGATCTCTGGACTTTGATATCTCGTAAAGCACCATGATTTAACAATATGATCTTGCAGACTTATTATACATGCCAAAACGAAGATATTACCTCAAAAAAAAGCTTTACCATTCATTCGATAGATTGGGTCATTATTTGTCTAAATTGACTGAACTATATATATTTGTCAATAAAACAGATAACTTTTAGTTGAGAGTACTTACTCTGCTCACAGAACCGATTTCTTCAACCTACCAACCAGTGGCGGGATTTTAGGAATATTATTGGGGAGGAGGGCAACATTTAAGTCTTCATATAAACTTGAGAAGCGTGGCTCGTGTTTGAGACTTCTAGGAGAGAGGAGGAGAGGAGGGCTGTAGTAACTTAACTTATATAAGGTAGAACAATTTATTCTTAATTATTTAGGAATGTAAAAAAGTAAATCAGCTGCCCACCCTTGCCCCCGCAAAATCCTGCCACTACTACCAACTAATTCCACAATGAATGATATCTCTAACTACACAGAATATATACAGGATGAACACAGTACAGTGAATTTTTGGGGAAACTTGAATAAGAAGAATTCGAGGGAATTTTATAACTATAAAGACAATAATTAGGCATTTGATTACTTCTATCTACGAAATTATCAAAGTGGTGGTTAGACATTTCTTCTCGATAAAGAAACATGAATGTGATTCGCACGATATGTTATTTATTCAAGCATTAATCTCAAAAACTTGTGTCACTTGGAACGTAAGCTCTCAGTATTAGATTCTATTTATAGTAAAGTAGGTAAAAGTCATAAGATCATTGTATCTGAAATTAAAAGAGCATAATACCAGCATTACATTTTTTTCAACAATATTATCAAAATACTACCAAAATAACAAAAAAAAATCAGCAATAGTCTAGAATTATTTGTGAATAAATTCCATGAATTCTTTGTTTATTCTCCAGTTTGTCCTAAGCATAGCTTAATTACTTAGGTGACGATTGTTTAAACAATTGTTGCTGAACTAAGCTAGGCTTAGGATGAACTAAAGACTGCGCAACCGGGCTCAAACCTTTTCAACTTGTAGAGAAAATATTTAATACTGATAGCTCTCAGACATATATCACACAATATCTTGCTGTGAGTAATAGCTTTTATATTGCTTTTTTGTAGAGTTTTTTCATTGGGGAAGAGTTGTAGATTGGATTGCCAAACTTCCCAATTAAAAAAGTTGTGGCTGTAATTATAGAGCCTTATTAATATGTCATTGGAAATGGCATGTTTTCTTTGGAGTTTAAAGACCAGTAAAGTAATACTGATCCACAAAAATAAGAATGAGTCATGTCTAAAGGATTATCAGAGCCGGAACTAGGGCGTGGCAAAGGTGGCCCCTGCCACGGGCGCAAACTCCTAGGGGATGCAAAATTTCATAAACCGCATTAAAAAAATTATTTGAATTCAAATTTAAGAAATGTTTTATAACGGGATTTGGGTGAGAAAGCTGCTATCGTTATACTACCTGCTACCCATCTCATCTTAAGGTCAACTATATGACTTTAATGGGTTATATTGGTTATTGGAGATGTACATTGCTCTATCAGCAAATAGTCCAGCTTCTGCTTTTCGTGCATTGTGTTAGGAACGCCGAGCCACTCGTTGAAAATATATTCTCTAACAAATCAAGCGTTGCGCTTGATTTGTTAGAGAATGGAGAATGAACTTTTTAGTTTTTTGCGTTTATTTTAGAAATAATATGAAATAATTCAAATTGATCCTCAAATAATTTGGTACAACATTTATCCAAAACATTTTTCAGAATTATAAGCGATTCATTCGTTATTAGAGAGTTTTTGCAAGCCACCGCTAATAAAACGTTAACGCTAACGTCAAAAACGATTTACTTTGTGCATCCGTACTAAAATTGACAGATAACTCTATTGTAACGTTATTCATGTCTACGAATCCTTGAAGTTTCTTATGAGTACTCCGTTATTCAAGCTAGCATTATTGAGCAAGCATACCCCAAAAAATAAATTTTTCACGTTAGCGTTATCGTATCAATATCGGACGCTTGCAAAAGCTCCCTATTATTTAAATTTGACTCATTATTAAATTCGTTATATTTTTCTGAAACAAAGAAATATTGTGAACCATGATGTGAAATTAAAATTATTATCACTCATATTTTGACATCACATGCAAACGTTCGTCAACTGTTTTTTTTTTTTGTAAATGAGAAATTTGGCTCTATCATCTATGATATCAAATAAAAGCTCTTGTGGAGATAATTCTAGTAAAAGTGTCAAAGAGGATATTCAAGCGATTGTAAATTGTTTCTTTTACAAATTATTTAAATGATGTCTAGTTTGGTATCAATTTAAAGCCCTCGGGAAGATAAAATTAGTAGATATCAAGAATATATAATTAATTAGTGAAATCTATCCTACCATCTTCAAATTAGACTTCCGGCGATCAAATGTCAAAAATGTATATTACAATGAACTGAAGATTCCGAAAATCTAGGGAAGGATTCTTCATACTCAAAAATACTCATTTTTCTTAGGACTAAAATATAACTGCCATCTGTCACTTTGACACTGGTAGTTATCACTTTGACAATGAAAGATGTCACTTTGACAATGACAGATGCCACTTTAACAATGACAGCTGTCACTTTCACAATGACAGCTGTCATTTTCACAATGACAGATGTCACTCTGACAATGACATATGTCCCTTTGACAATGACAGTTGCCACTTTGAAATATGCAATTAATTGATGCGACACTCTAAATTTCGGAGACAACTGGCCAGGAAATTTATGGTCGAGAAAATATACTGAATGGTCACAGTAGATTTTTTTGTATTATGATATTGATTTTTGCTACATATATAGATATTAAGATGTTAGTAATATTTAATGTACCTGATTGATTATAATTTTGTTTTTAATATGTCACCACTTGGATTGAAGAATATATATTTTTTTTGTTATATCCTTCTTGCTTCATATTCATAATAATTCTCTACAAAAAATAGGGGCGCAATTTTATGATTCGCCACGGGTGGACAATACCGTAGTTCCGGCTCTGAGGATTATCACCCTATGCAGTTATATTGTCTATTCTCCCGAATATTTTTATTTAAAGCGATTACAGAAGTTCTAGATAAACTCAAAGTTATCATCAATAACCAATTCGATCTACAGAAAGGCTCATCTACAATTTCAGCCATTCAAACTCTTTTAGAAAGAGTTTCAAATTATATAGAAGCAGATGAACATCCTGTCGGTATCAAATCACAAAATATTTGTGTGAGGGGGATAACGCTATATTGAATACCTTCTTGAGCCCAGTCATTTCTGGATGAATAAATACAGTTCGTTCATTTAAAAGATCACAAGGCGAATGCTCAGATCTAGTGACATATCTCATGGTGAAATTAACTTATTCTGTCTGACAGTCTGGGAGTGGAGTTTCGTCACTTCTTGCCCGAAGACATGTTTACACTACATAAAACTAATTCTGACTCAGAGTATCACAACATTGTCTTTCACTAATCTTGTTATTGTTATTGCGATTGTATCTTAGGAGATAGACACTTGCTATTCTAACATTTCTGTAGGCCTTAAGCGGAGAAACAGACAGCGACTTTGTTTTATACTATTTATAAATTAAGAGAAACACCCGACCAAAATAGCTCAAAAAATGATGCCAATTGTTATAATGTTTTAATGAGGTAAGTTTGAAGCTCAGTCTAATGCTCTAGTTAGAAATAATCTGAAATTCAAAGGTTGATCAGATATGCCAAAAAATTCAAAAAAATTTATTTCTTCTTAGAAAACATTGATTAGGCAAATCTTATTTTTCAGAGCACTACTGTAAACACCGATGCTTCAATTGTAAGCTTGTAACTGAATTTTCACTTTTGCGTCTCATTTCAACAGATAAAAATTACACATAGTTGCCAACCTAAGAGAAATTAGATTTGAGTGATTTTGGCCTGATTGTACAGTCACTGTTTAATTCTGAGTGTGACTTAATCACCAAGATAACGATTGTCGAAACAATTGGTATCAAGGTAATTGAGCTAGGCTTAGGATAAACCAAAGACTTGCAACCGGGCTATACAAAGACACTCCAACGAACTCAAACGAGTTACATGGAGTACACATTATAAAACTCAAACAAAGAAAATATCATGCAACAATTAATATATATTTGAAAATATCATAATAACAACTATTTGATTAAACTATACGTTAATGTACTTAGAAAATCCAAACTAACTCATCAGAAATGATCTTACATAAATGATTCAAAAGACTACATTTATAACTGAAAATTCTATTTATATCATTAATTGAATTTTAAACTTACATAACGTATAATGAAATGAGTGCAACTATTATTATGATCAAATATTTATTGATAGTCATGATTTATATCTTTTTTTTTTTTTCAATTGTAAAATTTCGTGATGAAGTACCTACTTGATGTAAACGATTCGCAGTATAATTTTCGTTCCTCAATCATATCCTAGAACATGAGAGAAAATTCAAACGATTTCAGTGTAAGGATTCTGTGTATCGAATTTCTATGACACCAGTTACCAGACATCAAGGTGAGGACAATAACGCTTTTGTGAAAATATGCTAGAAACTGTCATCTGTCAGTAGTCACACTCAATTTTGTACTGTTCATTGTCTGCTTGTCCAATTTTTCAATGTGATGTGAATAAAGTTATGATTATTATTCTTATTTTAGGAAAAAGGCAGGATTTAAATGTGTATGTGAGATTATTGGTACCTTTCCTGTAAAGATAAGTACCATTATGTTTATAGTGTATGAGCCTGTTGCGTATCTTCAAATTTCGATAAAAGCGCCGCATATTATTCAAAAATCCCAACTTTGAGGTGTGACGTCACCTGTCAATGTTTTGAAATATGTCAATCTGGTTTAAAATCAAAATGAAATCCATGACGTATCATCTGTATTCCTAATAATAATATTATATTCGATTTATGACAACATTTGTAGACAAAAATATCCTACAAGAAGCAAATCAACCATGGTCATTATTTTTTTTATTGTCTATGTGACTCATCTAAAGGTAATCAATTACAGTTGGATTCATAATGTCTTACACACGTATAGAATTTAGGCGAAATCTTGGGGGAAAGAGATTTTCTTGTTCATCTTTAAAACTAGTCTTAAATTTTGAGAAGGAAAAATACTAAGCAAAAATTTGGTGCTTTCAGTAAATGATTCTAAACGAATTTGTGTGACTGTTCAGTCAATCAAGAACCTTATCTAAGTGGTATTTATTGAGTTTTTTCACAATTATAATATCAACTACTCTTATGCCCGATTTCATGATCTCGAGTTAAATTAACCTGGGTTGAAGTGACGGGGAGTTAACCAATGAACAGGCTTTCAATTCATTTGATTAACTTGATTGGGCAGTGATGACACAAAAAATACAGAAATTGATATTGTTACCAAGGAAATAAGCTCTTTAAACCGGATTAATTTGAATCGAGATCGTGAAACCGGCCATCAAAGATGGTTGATACTGAGAATTGAATGATATCTGATACAATTTTATAGATTGTTGCATAAAATTACACTTGTTTAACTGCTGTTATCCACATTTCTCTTCGTAATCTCTTCTCGGAGACCTATAAAAATTAGTTCTGGGCTGTTTGCTTCAGTATTAGTACATCCAACAACACAACAACTTCTAAGTGAATGATTTATACTCATGATTATCGAATAATATGACATACAATAATGACGTTTGACAGTTTCACATTTTTGACGGCACACCTCGTAGATGTAAAATTAAACCGATAGAGCGGAGCCACTGAGGATACGCAATAGGCGTATTGCTCATGTTGGGCTTTGTACATCCTATCGTAACGTTTGAAATTATGTATTTAATTTCTATAGTTATCTTCATCGCTGACTTTTTGTGTATAAACCCATCATCCTTTCGGTATTTTCGTGATTCTGTGATTTCATAAATATGATAAGGGATTTCATTCACCACTCTGACAGTTGCTGTTATTGCGCAGAAAATTATCAAAGCAAAAGAAAGCAAGGAATTCTGCTCCATGGGCGACAAGATTATAAGAGGATAATTTTTTTTGGTGCAACAGGATGATGGAACACTCTCTTCTCGGTTTAATGCATCATAGTCTAATACAGCTTCCATAAACTATGTCTAGAGCAGAGCTGGGTAGAATTCGAATACTTTGGTATTCGGATACAGTATTCCAATACTTTTTGTGTATCCGGATGCTGTTCCTGAATACTTAAAAAAAATTGTATTTGTTATCCGTATCCGCAAGATAATTGTGAAAGTATCTGTAATCGAATACTTTCTCTCCTCCACGGATTCAATATTATTAGGAATTTTCCCAATCTCCCAGCGCTGACTGTCTCGTGCCGTGAGGCGCAAGCATCTGGAGAAATGACGGACAGACAAATTTCGTTAAGATATCTTGAAGATAAAAGAACAAACATGCAAATACTTGATGAATACCCGTTGTTAAAGAAGTTGTCTCTTAAATACTATACATGTCTGCCATCTTTAGCATCAGTTGAAAGATTATTTTCCTTTGCAACTATGATTGATGTACATACGACGAAACATTAGAGAAACTCATCGATGAAAATTTTGAAATTCTTGTTCTGACTGAGGCAAACTCTAACAAATTCCATCAAAATAATTGCAACAATTCAATACATTTTTTTATACATAGTTATAATACGCCCAATAAACGTTTTTCTTGAATAATAATTCTTTTCACTTAGTTATTCATCCCTTTTAGGTATCAGTATCCAGTATTCTATAAAAGTATTCGAGTACAAGTATTTTAAGTACAATTTCTGACAAGAGTATCTATATTCGTTATTCAGTATCCGAACGCTATTGATTGTATCCGTATCCGGTATTCGAATACATTTTACAAGTATCCGTACCCAGCTCTGGCCTAGAGTCATAAAGGACAAGTAGGTATCACAAGAAAATTGTCCATGTTCCAGATTTTTGTTTTTTTTTTGACATATTCTTCCTGAGAGATCCAATGCTGTCAATTTATGATCTAATAAATTTCCATATAAATGAGTAAAAGTTAAATTCTACAGACTCATGGAGTAAATGACATGAAATGACATGTTCAATCTCATTTCATTATTTTTGATTATCCAAAGATGAGTTGCATTCATAATATTCAACATTTCTTGCCACAATCACCAGTATTATCGCTAATATCTGATTTTAACTTACAATAACAAGCCCGAATAAGTAGACTTAATATGAAAGAACTGATTTATTCGTCTTGGAAGAGAGTATGACATTAATTCAAGGAACTATTCTTTTGAATAATAGCAGTGACTGATTGAGAAAATTTGGAAATTATTTACACGCAGACATGCACATCATAATGTCTCTCGTCAGTAGTTTGAGATATAGGATGGTGAACAAATGTCCTAGTGAATCATTCACAAAACTTGGCACTATAAATATTCTTTAGCGATATTAGAATAAATGAGTTGTGTGCTAAATCCATTAGACGCCAGTCAAATTTTCGAACTAACATATCCATTCGACCTCCTTTTCGATAAGATAGGCTTTAGGATCCCATTGGAAGCTCAATAAATCTGGAATATAATCAGTAAGTTTTCTTAAATTTATGTGCAATTGTGGTATTAATTTCCAACCTGTTAAAAATTTCCAGCTCTGTATGATATTTCTTATACATAAACAAAAAAGTAGGTAGTTTTCTTTGGATAATTGCACATGTTCAAATCTCACTTTGCTTAAAAGAAACAGGCTGTAACACAAAGAACAAGGAGACGTAGGTCTTTCCGTTTCCTCTGCTGTGCATGACATTCCGGTAGCTTGTTTTGAGAGTAAATAACAAGATTACAGAGCAATTTTCGAGCTTTAGCTTACACTTGAAATAAGTTAAGTCAATTAATTTTTGCTCTTTAAGAGTGTATACTCTATTTAAACAATTTTTTTAATCGACTCAATCATAATTATTCTTGAAATATGATTTTTCAGAACAAAATAGCTTAAATACATAATGTTGATAGAAAAGTTCTTCATCTGTATGCCTAATGATCATCTTACCTATAATATTGAAATTGAATTATTCCTTTAATTGAAAATTAATGGCATCTTTGTACACGGCTAGAATCAAATCACTACGTCGCTATCTTTTTTACTTGCATTTATGCCCAGATAATCATATTTTGTTGTAAAGTTGCGTGAATAGAATAGAAATATAGATTTGCCATATTAGTAATTTCTGGATTAAACTTCATTGAAATATGCAAATAAAAGTGCTTAGAATAAGGAATTAATAATATGTTTATTAATTTATTCCAATGATAAATTGTCAAGTGGAGGCCTCCTAGGTCAATACATTTTCTTATTGGTATTTACTAGTGGCTATATCTACAAATTTTAGTCAATCCTGATGAATCGAAAGCTTGTGATGAAAAAGAGAATTTAGTCAAGTTTCATAGAAAAATTATTACATGAACCCGTGTCCCAAGACGGTCAAAGTTTGAATAGGGATTAACATGGGTTTTACCTACTTGCGGGTATCACAAGATATAACTCTGTTAATGATCACTATTTTGACCCCAATATAACTTATATAAGGGATTTGACATCGCTGAATCCAAATATGACGGTAACAGAAGGATTACGACCCATGACAACTGTTAAAAGTACTATCGTAGACAAGACCAATACCAAGATTGAATATGCAAAAACAAGACCAAATATGCAAGACTTAGCTGAAAATTCTTACTTCCGGAGCATATATAAGTTAAAATATTTGTAAAAGCGTCAACACATGTTTTTCTTGGACAAAATATTTTTTTCTCCTATCGCTTGAATAAGACGCCATATTGTAGCACTGTACTACAGACAAAAGTATTCCATTTTGGTATTTCAACAAGTTGCCATGGCAACTGTACAAAAAGCATCAACTCCCTTGGACAAGTACAAAAAAATTATGTTACATAGTCCGTATCTCGTAACTACTAGGTAATCGAAAAGAGTAATATTCAAATTAATATCTATTTGATGCGTCAGTTTAGTGAAATCCATTACCTAGAAATAGGAACATGGAGTTCAAGTCATGGCAGTTGTCACTTTGATAGTTTGAGGTTGGTACAATGTTTTGATTTAAAATAGTTATGGCCAATTGCAAAAAATCGGGTCGGAATAATGGAGGTGATATTTATGTCACATTTAACTTCTCCTCAATTATATTTAATTAAACTTATTTGTGTTTTGTCGCTAAATGGTCAATTTATGCATTGGAGGAAGGAAAGGTTACACAACAGGTACGGATTAATCTAAAGGCTTGGACTGCGCAGTCCAAACCTTAAGATTCAACCTGAAGTGTGTGCGCGATCCTTGAGATCTTCGTTAGTTCTTCCGGCAGCCAGAAAAATTTGGCCATGAGTCTTTTGTGGTGGAGAATGGCTTCCTGCATCACTGTATCTTTTTCTCGATGGAATTTTCTCAATTCCAATAGAATAAAGTATTTTGCTAGTTAATAGATCATTTTGAATTATTTATAATTTATAACCATGATGATCCTTGAAAGTAAAAAAAAATTAGTAACAGGTAGAATGAGCAAGAGCACGCAATACCAAGACCAAGACTATTTGAGCAAGACCAAGACAAACGTATTGGAGCAAGACCAAGACTGAATAAACAAGTCCAAGACTAAGACCGAGACTGTCCGAGTCTTGGTCTTATTTTTGCTTTGTTCATCACTATTGGTGTGTTGATGTTGATAAATGCTGAAACTGATAAGCCCATGATTCTTCGATCAAGAACTCTATTCTTCCTAAATATAAATAAACTCAAATTAATAAATACATCGCATACAGAGTGGAATATTTTTTCTCCAACACTGTTTTGGAATTTGCATATTCCATAACCAAAAATTATATTGGAGTGAATGACATTCCGAAAAATTGTTTAGAATGATTCCGTATGCCGTTTAGAATGATTCTGTAAGCCTTTAGGATCATTTCGACGAATCAGAAGCTGTTAGTTTGGCTACTATCATGGTTACTTCCTAACAATTCAAGTATTTATATCTGGATTTGACGTTTGACATTTGAAAATTTTTTAAGTTTCCTCTGAAATATTGGTGAGTCTCCAAAATCTTGTTAGAGAAAGTATAGTCTACAATATGTTTGGAATGGCGTATTCCACACTCGCGAACCGTAATCCTCGCCTTGCTGTTGAAATGATTCGCCTTTCTACTGATGATGAGAACTTAGTTCTCGAAATACGTGTATAGATTTTACAAATTTTATTTAAGGTTAGGGGTTTATTTTCATTTTGTTTATAACATTTACCTCAAGGCTCATATTATTTAATATGAGAGTATATTCATTAAGAATTGAAGATTAAGTCGTATGATTAGTATGACTCGGAGCTTTTTAATATTTACAAATACGTTAACACCAAAAAGTCGCAAGTTGGAGATATGCTCACAAATAAAAGCATATCGAATTTGAAATCAGCATAGCACTACAACAGAAATTAGCATGACAAGAAAATCAATGATAAATTTGAAATTTATCGAAATTTTAATTTATTATGAATCTAGCATATCCTTAAATCAGCTAGAATTGAAAAAATTGAATACGTCACGTGTATGCCATAGAAATGGCCCAAAAGCATGATATTTTTAAATAGAATTACTTACAATGGAAAATAACATTATAAATATCATTATTAAAAAAATAGCAGATATTCAGCCGTATTTTGTAACCGAATGATCAATTTCTCATCGATTGATAAGATTTTTGGCAAAATGGAAGCAATTGTGATAAGTGAATAATTAGAATTTTTGTCAGTATACCTACGTTCAGTGGTTGAAATAAATAATGATCGATAAAAACTTATCGATTCAGTTACAGAATAGCACCAAATATTATCTAAAATATGATGAAATAATAAATATCTGTCATATTTTCAATAATAATTACATTATTTAAAAAAATTTGAAATATCAAAAAAAAAAAACAAAAGGTTGACGTTCGCTTCATTCTTTCATCTCAGTCCAGAAAATTAATCAGAATAGCTTTTGTGTGTAAAATTTCATTTCATCATTGAAACAAAGCTACGCATTTCACTTAAAGGTTAAAACAATCAATCTGAATTTAATTAATCGAAAACACAATACCTATGAGAACAAGGACAGAACAGTCGATTACAAATGACAGAGAATACAATGAAGAAAATGAGTTTATCTGTGCTCATACAGAACATCATAGTAAACAGACGAAACTGGAGTTGGTGACGAATCTGACAGATTCAGTACCCAGATACCAAAACTTGAGGATGATGGGTGAAAATAATAAAAAATGAGACAAAACCTGCCGGAAACATAACCTAAGCCGAGCTTTTCAGAGTGAAATCATCAGAAATAGATTACATTGTATGATATCCCTATTGTACGTACTCTTTTTGCCAGTTTCGTCTGTTATTAACTATGGTGTAGCCCAGATAAGATGAGAGAATTACTAGGTGCAGAATTAAATTCATCGTTATCTGTGAGATATGAATGCTACCATATCCCAATTGAGTTGAAATAATGATTCTAAGCACAGAAGCTTAGGTACTGAAATATATGATATTCTTCTCAGCAGTTCAATTAAAAGAAGCGAGAGAAATATTCTAAAAGTTTTCATATCAATAAATTCCGAAAATTTTGGCTGATATTTTCATGAATCTTATTTTGTGAACTTGAAATTGGATGTATTATAAATATTTCAATCAATCTATAATTGGAATTGAAAGATTACAGAGTTTTGAATAAGAGAAGTGAACAAATTTGAATAACGAATGACAAGTTTGACACACAGAATGATTTGGAATCCAATCTGAATGCAATGTCGTGAGTTCATTTCCAATAGAATTGTCTCTATGATGATGTGAACATGAATATTCAACACAATTCATTTCATGTTCCATCAGTTGATTCAAACTTATCCTAACTATATAAAAAAGTATGAGCTTTCAAATGAAGGAGATAATAGTTTGTTATTTACAGATGCAATGGAATAGTTGGTGGAAATGAAGATTCCACAACATTTACAAAATTATATATGTTCAGAAATTCTAAAACTAAAAATGATAGAAGTCTTTTCTTATAGATATGCTTACATCAAAATTTGGTGCTTTTTAATGTGCAGACTTACCAGGACGAATGATATACCAATCGACCAACGGATTCTACGTTTGAAACAGAAACGGTTGAGATAGCGGAGTGCTGTAGGACGAATAGAACTAGATATCACCATCGCTCATAACATATTTAAATCAGCTTATAACATTTTATTGTGCTCTAACGGGTAACTGTCACATCTTTTAAAACAAAATTACTGGCATACTCATTCTATTTGTTCGAGGTTATTCCTGAAACAAATAATAAACTAATGTTACAAACATATAATTGAATAGTAATAGTAGATTATATCATAAGGAGCAAAAATTAGGCTTTATGTGCCAAGGTTTGCAATTTGACTGCCTCACTACGTTCGGCAGCAGGACCGGTTTATTCATATGGCACATGGAGCACGTGCCCCGGGCCCCGCGCCAAATGGGGCTCCGCACTGAATAATGCATTTGCCTTATTTTTACTTATTTGTATTTTGATAGATATATCCATTTTGAGCATCCCTGAATCCATTTTGACTATTTTTGGCTTGATGTCGGTACGTATGTGCGTACGACTGTGCGTACTTCGCAAATCTTAAAGCCCGTCAAACGTATAATGCTGCAATTTTGTATTTAAGTCTGGTATAAGGTCTTGATATGCACCTTGCATTATGATTGCAATCGTCTGTATCGGAAGTGCACTTTACTTTATAATACGCCAAGAGCTCAGAAGTTGACGTTTAAATTATTTTATGGTTGTGGTTAACTCTCAATGTTTCCTCATGGAATAAATGTGAAATAAATGTAGCCTTAATGTATTCTGTTATGAGTTATATAATTGTAAGAAGCCCGTTTGTATTGAAGGTTTCTTCCAGGTACCCAGCCTAGCACTGGATTTGAAAATCCCAAAGTAACATTAAGATGCCTTGCCTAATATAGATGGATTACTATACGAGTGTACGACATCTCATAGGATAAGCATGGATAGATATAGCCACATCCTAAAATTATTTGAACGTCAACTTTTGAGCTCTAGGAGTAATATACTTTTTTCGAATTTTTTGCATAAATCCAGAGTGATCAGCCGTAGAATATTGAAACTCAGTATTTGAAATTGCTGTAGCATCCAAACAGTCATCTTCTATTTTCGTACAGATCGGCTACGCCGGAAGTGCGCTTTATATAACAGACTTTTCGAATTTTCCTCATAAATTCAAATCAATTAGTCGTAGGATATCAAAATTTCGTATTAAGCACTCAGTTGGACACATTGCATTATGATTGCGATCGGCTAAACCAAAAATGCAGTGAACTCTCAACATTTTTTGAATTTTCCGTCAAAATCCATTGAACGTAGAATATTAGAGTTCAGTATTCGAGACGATAATACCGTCTAGCTCTAAATGCTCATATCTTATTTTCGTTGGGACCGACTGAGCTGGAAGTGCACCATACTTAATAGTCTTTGGAAATTTTTCGCATAAATTCGAAACGATCGGCTGTACAGTATTGAAATTTAATATTTCAGTCTGCTGTAGCATCTGAATGATTGCCTACTATTTTTATTACAATACACTGAACCGGAAGTGCACTTCAGTTGGAATTTTTTTATCTGTTGGTCGTAGAATTTTGGAAATCAGTATTTAGGAATGTTGTAGCATAAGAATGATAACCTACTGTTTCCATAGTAATCGAATAAGCTGCAAGCGCATTTTACTTGACAGATTTTCAAAATCTGTTGGATAAATCCAAAACGATTAGGCGTGAAGTGATGAAATTTTGTGTTTAATTATATACATTCAATGATGGACAAGTAAGTCACGTGACGTCCACATCAATTTTTTTTAAAATATGCATATGTGATACGTCAAAACGAGTACCTAAATTGTAGCACATGAAATTGAAATATCGATTTTTAGTGCGATACAATTAGCTCTAAGATCAAGCTAAATCATAATACCCAATACAATTTTGTCATGGTTACAATATAAAAAAATATGAAATTAAATTGAAAAAGAAATTAAAAGTGTCATCCGTGTCATCATTGTTGATATTGATAATCTCCCAGGAGAAGTGAATACAAATGATTTATTTCAAAACCCAATTTTCAATAACTGTAGGTACATTCACAATAAATATTACTTAATTATTTTCTGAAATATCAGATTTTTTACTTCATGTGATTGGGCACATGGAGTGAACAAAAGTTAGTACTCTATCTGCCTAATCAAATGAAGTGACACTTTTACCTTGGCAACAGAGATACATAAAATTTCACATTTGTGACGTTTCAAAAAAATAATAGATTGTTTAACAAATAGAGAAAAGTGAGAGTTTACCAGCGAGTGCGAATATTTCAATTTACGAGCGAGAGAAACGAGATGATGAAATTTACACGAGCAAAGTAATATCGCTTTTCTTAGGTGTTGAACATGATATTTTTCTGTATACATGATGGAAATGCTTGAGTGGAAGACGCTAAGAATAGAAATAATTTCTTACAAAAATACTGATCAATTCTGGACGCAGCTAAAGAAAAAACTTAACATTTGTTGCCGGTGAAATCAAGAGAATTTTTGTTTTCATATATGTTCAACCTGCTATTTTTTCATAATCAGGTCAAAGCTGTCATTTGTGCGCGTGTCATAGTGCGTTTTTTATTTGTCATTTTTCATTGTTAATTTGATAAGTGTTGCTGATTAGAAAATTTGAACTTTTCTCTACTGATTTTTACATATTAAACCTAATGTTTTTCTTGAAGTATACAAAAAATTGAAGAATCATCTAGATGATAAAAGCGCATTTTTGACAGCTCATGAATGCTTGTTGCTTCAGAGATTTCGCAAGTTACCATCTCCCACAATTACTGAGCTTGAAATCAAGCAGTTTGGGCAAACTTACGAAACAGCAGCTTCCATTAAGTACTAGTTTCAAGTTGACTATTTGATAGGTACATAATTTAAGCATGTACAAACTCAAAAATAACTTCTAATCTTCATTGTTTAGTTATTGACTGACGGGAGATCATGTGCTGTACCTTAAAATGATAATTTGATATTTATCAAAGCTATATAAAAAAAAAAAACACTTTCGGACAAGTACACTGCAATTTTTTATTTGATGAGAAAAATGAAACTATGCTGCGAGCTCATTTGGGAATGAGAAATTGTTATTGAAGTAGTATATGGAACGTTTAAGGTCTTATCGTGAATTTGCTATGAACTTGCACGATAGCCTTATCTGAAAATAATATGTATCAAAGCTGACACAGGCTCTTCTATCCACTCTATCGACTTCCATTTATAACGGTCAGAAAAAGGTAATTTGAAATTTCAACGAATTACTTTTTCAGATAGATAGATAGATAGTTAATTTGTCCCAAGATCAGAACTTAGATTCTGTACGAGTAGCACAATTGATTATCACTAACGTAATCAATGACATAATCCCAGTTTACATAAGCAAGTTTTGAACAATTGAAATCTAATACATATTTAGAGAGCTATATCAACTTCAATCTAAGATAAACATTTTTTTATATATATTCTAAAATTGCTGCATTCAAACTCCTTAACCTCATTAAAAATAAAATGGGAAAGTATAATTCAATGGGTCACTTACTTGTATTGGTATCTTTTGGTGAGCCATATATTGCAAACTACGGTTTATGCTGGATCTTAGAATTATCAAACTGACTGTTCGATTTACAGACAAGAAAATACACCAAAAGTAAACAAATTTTCATCCAATAATAATAATTCATTCTAATAAGCTTCAAATTCGCGTCAAACAAGTCATTGAATGAATCCCGGACAGACTTGACAACTGTACATGATAGTAGTGTCAAGCATGGCTGAAGTTGTAACTAAATTTTTAACCACTTGAATAAACTTCAGTTGTCATATCCCTGATGTCATATATATCTATGGGCATTGTTTCACTTGAAACAAGTAATTGAATAATTCAATCTTCCACAATCACTATGCTTGAATTGAAGCAATTTGTGCAAACCTACGAAACAGCAGCTTTTATTTAGTACCAGTTTCAATAGTATAGTTGCTGAGAGCTCAGCGTCACGCCAGCCAGCCAGCCAGCCAGCCAGCCAGCCAGACAGCCAGCCAGACAGCCAGCCAGCCAGACAGCCAGACAGCCAGCCAGCCAGACAGCCAAAATGAATATAATAGCGCTTTTTTCCAAAAAATTGAAGAATCATTTAGATGATGAAAGCGCATTTTTGAAGGCTTATGAATGCTTGTTACTTCAGAAATTTTGCAAACTATCATCTCTCACAATTACTGAGCTTGAAATCAAGTAGTTTGGGCAAACTTTCGAAACAGCAGCTTCCATTTAGTACAAGTTTCAAGTTGACTATTTGATAGGTACATAATTTATGCATGTACAAACTCAAAAATACTCTTTAATCTCTATTGTTTAGTTATTGACTGACGAGAGGTCAAGTGCTGTACCTTAAAATGATAATTTGATCTTTATTAAAGCTATATAAAAAAAATACACCAAAAGTAAACAAATTCTCATCCAAGAATAATAATTCATTCTAATAAGCTTCAAATTCGCATCAAACAAGTCATTGAATGAATCCCGGACAGATTTGACAACTGTAGATAATAATAGTGACACCCACGGCTAAAGTTGTAACTAAATTTTTATCTACTTGAATAAACTTTTGCTGCCATATCCCTAATGTCATATATATCTATGGGCATTGTTTTACTTGAAACAAGTAATTGAATAATTCAATCTTCCACAATACTCAGCTTGAATTGAAGCAATTTGTGCAAACCTACGGAGCAGCAGCTTTTATTCAGTACCAGTTTCAAGTCTGTAAATAGTATAGTTGCTGAGAACTCAGCGTCACGCCAGCCAGCCAGACAGACAGCCAAAGTTAATATAATAGCGCTTTTTTCCAAAAAATGCGCTAAAAATGCGCTAAAAATTTATTTACTCCAATGTTAAACTTGATATAACAGAAACTGTCCAATAGATTGTTGATTAAAATAAGATTTTAATTATTGTCTACTAAGATATGGTGCTGATGACTCAGTTTCAAACAAGAGGCAAATTGCTTTTTCTCAGTATTTCAATAAATTATTTGTAATTATACAAATTTTCAGCAGGTTATTCATTGAAATAAGAAATGAGTAATCAGGAATCATATTATTTCACAAAAAATATGTATTAGGTGTGTCAAATTCCCTTCAACCAACTTGTTTATACGTCAAGTTTCTGCTGCAAAAAATCAAGTAATGATTATAATTCATTATTACTCTATAGTTTGGGATATATTTTTCCAACAAGTTAACCAAATCATGAAGGAAAATAGGGAAAGCTTACCAGTTTTTCCGATTGTTTCATTTTTCATCATAATTGTCCGATTCCATGCTCAAAAATCAGAAACAGCAATATAATGTGCATAGAGAGCAATCCTTTATTTTTAATAGAAGTGATTATGTCATGGAGGAATTTTGTAGGACTGATAGATTACGTTTGAGAACATTTGCATTTACAGCATTACGATGTAGAAACAATGAATAGTTTGCTTATTGTTGTAGTTTATTTATGACGCCAGTAGTACCTGTGTTTGGTATTGTTTTCTGAAGTTCTGTTTACTGTGTTATGCTGAGGCCTCACTTATGCTAATGTTTAATGCCTATTATTGCAACAGATATCGTGTCAATTAAAACGCTCTAGATTGTGCGTTGAATTGCATGGCAACACTAGCATTCAATGACAAATATCATCATAAATTTCATCAAATTGACCGTCAGAGCACTATCCCATAAACAAGATTCCATTGAAATACTTCTTGGAACTTGATGACTCTTTCATCACACCACTCCATTGTATGCCATTGGCAATAGTATTATTCCAATCAAAAACTTACTAGATTGTAATACGAGCAGAATAAACCCTACATGAGGTACTAGTGCACGCTTCGTTATTGTCTGAGATTCAAGATTCCACGTCAAGCTTGATCAAAGCGTGTTTGGTCCGCTAGTTAGTTGAATGCGACACACACCGCGCAATGTATACATTTTTTATTGATATAGAATAATAAATAAGGTTCAAAGGTCAATCGAGTCTGACCGCCAGTAGCTATTATTATTTCAGTACTTATAATGCTAAAGCAAATATTTCCACTAATATAACAATAAATTTAGTTTTGAATTCATTTTAGCATGTTGTTTGTTCTTATGAATAAATTTCAGGATTATCTACAGAAATTGGCACCCATTTAGATCTCAATTCTTTTGTCGACGATGTCGAAAACCACGCATATTCTTAATATCGAACTTGGCTCCCATTTTCACATTCATGTTATGTATGGGATAATTTTCTCAAGAGACAATTTCTGCTCAATCCAGTCAAATATAACATATTTAAATAGAGAAAATATAATATATGAATCAGAATCAATTCAACGAACTGGAAAATCGCAAGTAAGATTTTATTTTTGAATTGTCATTCAAATTCCATATTTGAAAGTATATAACAAAGAAATTCTACTGTATTATTTATTCATTCAATAGCATCAGAGCTCATGGTCATATCAATTTTTATGAGAAAACTATCAGAAATTTCTATGAATATGAATATGATACTTTGCTATTGGTGTTAAATCTGTCAAAATTTTCATGTATTCACAAAAATGCTCATGGCATCAGTGATGATAATATAAAAATTCTACTTATCTTGTGTTATAAATAATTCAAAAAGCATTCCATTCAGTTTGGTTTTCTAATCAATCCTAGCAATTTTTTCGGTAATTTGACAACGAATAGTGTGCTAAAACGAGTTCTTAATTTCTTAGGGCATATATTGTACATGTGACATTGTGTAACGATCAAAATTAGGACTTGTGTATATAATTCTGAGAACTATTAACGAGGATTATGTTCTCAAAGAATATAGTCAAGATTATTATGGAAAGAATAGAGTTAGTTACTGGGCACAGTAAACGGAGTAGATCAACGGAGTATCAGTTTCATTTCAGTAACAAAAGGTCGTTTTTAACATGAATTGAACTTAAAAATATAACAATTCTCGAATCATCTGAAAATTTAAATTTGCATCTAAGAGAACAAAGAACAAAATAGAGAATAAAAAGGATAATACGGAGTGCATACATACACAGCAGCAACAAGATATTTAACTGATGTAATAAGAGTGAACTAGAGAAAGCTATGGGAATGCTGGGACAAAAACTGTTAAAAATAGTTGAAATATTGTTATTTGTTATTCAAGACAACAATATTAGGTAAGCACTTATTTTATACGTTTCTTAAATTATTTATTTCTGTGAAATTATCAATGACAACTGAAAATAGATCTATAATTTGTGATCTACTGGATAATCCTTTTTCACGTCGTGATGTCGAAACGAAAAATGAAATTATGAAAACAAGACCAACGCCAGACATAAAACTCACTCAAAATATCAAAATTAAAGACTGCAGTCCGTGCGACATTTCCAAATTAAAATATATGAAAAATTCAAATGGATTGCTGGTTGTTGCTAGAAAAATAAGCTGTATTATTGGCCATGTATATATCCCCTTCCTCATCACCGACTGTGCACACCTATCACAGAAAGTCACCGCACGCCACTGGAGCAGTCAATCCCAAATCTTGGTTTACTGTCCTCTTCACCTACTGATACTGTTTTGCGATGGTTTGAAGCTCAAGATGAAAGCGAACAGTATCATGTATGTTTAAAAACATGTAAGCTTGTTCCGCCAAATCAAATTTTTTTCTGAGTCTAACATAATAAATGACACTCGCATGATCACAATATGGTTTTCTTAGTAAAATAGAGAACCAAAGTAGTATACAGTTTGATTATCTGGATAAATCGATTTTCCAAATACCCATGTCTCTCAATTAGTTCAAATATTCGATGCTCTACTCTCTACTGTATTAGATATTGTACTACAGTATAGAAAAATATAGCGTAGACACGTGAGTTCCAAAGTAGTGATCGAGAGATGACAACTTTCTTGAACGAACGAGTGAAGCGGAGTATTTGTGTACAATGACCGAGAAAGGGAAAAACATATCAGAAAGGTCATCAAGTCGCGAAGCCTAGGGCTATATTTGGATCAAATTAAATAGAAAATGCAAAAAAAATTATATTCGTCAAAAATATATTAAAATCAAATATAAAATGTTTCCATATAAATAATTAAAGTCGCAATTATACATCCTGTCCAATGTAGGAATTAAAAAGCACTTTCTAACAATCTGTTTAATGAATGATAAACACAAATTTTCAATATTTGTATCATTGTATCCACATTGTTACATTGATGACAAGCAACTGACAGTTGATGCGATCGACAGATAGCCAAGTATGATTTTTCTTGACCAATCAGGAGATTGCAATCATAGAAATAATCGCCATGGTATATTTCAACATGAAAAAACTGTGAACATTTATTCCTTATGCAGGGGCCACATTTATGTCTAATGCCGTTAAGTAAGGCGTTATGTGACAATTGACATATTGTCATTGACAATGTGTTCATTATTGAATAACGCCTCAATTAATGACATTAGACGTAAATGTGGCCCAAGCATTATACTTCATCATATAAATACGAACTATTCTTTCAAAACATTTAAAAAAAAAACTTCATGTAAGTTGCTCACAGTTCAACTAAAAAATAATTATACTTTTCTTCACCATTGTTAAAATTTCCAGTCAAGAAGTACATATTTCTATCAATCAAAAATGTTCATAATCAGGCTCTAATCCAATAGAAACAAGCCTTTTGCATTTGTAGCTAACCCACTATTCGAAATCACATTTCTATTGTTGATTACGTACTTTGCTCGAATTATGCTATAAACACTACGATATGTATTTTACTACTTTCCAGCAATATATTTTACGACGTCATTTCGAAAAGTATACCTTATTTTACGTACTTACCGGGAAGCTATGATTTACTGGACGTCAGTGGACTCATTGGAATATATCAGACATCTTCATCCAGTGATTCCCATAATAATTTTGCAGGAGATATCATTCCGCAATCTTAATATTCCTGATGATTTATTGACTCGCACTCAGAATTTTGTAAGTTAAAGAATATTGAATTTAGTTGATGTCAATTATTCAATACAACTTTCACGCAATTAAAATCAATTCATTCAAAGAAATGCTTCCTCGAAATGACAATAAAAACTATTATACCCATTTTGATGCCATAAAAAAAAAATATAATTAATTTAGAAAACATAAAAAAACTCAATACGTTATACGTCAGTATTGGGCTGTTCTTCTTTTTCTTCAGGAGAACCATTTCAATTATTACCATATATTCATTTATTTATTTATTTACAAAGTCCCTGTCTGACAGGCAAAACCCAATTACAGGACAATATAAATATTATCTAACAATTGAAAAAAAAATGTATATCCGTGGAAGAGACCACAGGTGAATTAAGGAAATTCATATTGGTATACCTAATACTATAATACTATGAATAGTGGCATAACATATTTTACTAGTATTATGAATGCTAAGAAAAAAATATTTTACTGAGCTTGTTGGAATGTAATATATCAAAAAAAAATCTGACGTGACTTACTTGTACATCATTGGATATATATATATATATATATATATATATATATATATATATATATATATATATATATATATATATATATATATATATATATATATATATATATATATATATATATATATAATGCGATGTAATTTTGTGTGTTTGACCATATACAGAGTGATCAATAATGATTGTCTGACAGGTGACAGGCAAAAGTTCGCATTATGATCAAAACTATCTTCATGCAACAAGTTAGTATGAAGTTATTTATTTTGAAAACTACGTTACCGACATTTCAAGAACACAATGGCGTATATTTTGCATATTTTATGACGGATTCATCCATTATCTGATTCAATAAACAAAAAAAGTAAGTAAATAGCTGTATTATTGACTGATTATTGAGAATTTATTATTATTCTACCAAATTATTAGGTTAGAATAGTGTTTTCAGAGGAACTGTCTTCTGTCACTATCTCAAGCAGGCGGCAAGGAAAAAATCAGAACAAAACGGCACGGACAATCATTTTTGATCACTCTGTATATCGTTAGATATAAATATAATCAAACACAAAATCTCATCACTCCACAGTTGATCGTTTTGGATTCGCCCAAGAGATCCTCAGAATCTGTCAAGTATAATGCGCTTTCAGCCAAGTCGGTTGCTATGGAACTAGTAGATCATTGTTCTCATACTACAACATTCCTAAATACTGAATTTATGCGCAAAATTGAAAAATAAATTCCTACTAAAGTGCACTTCCTGTTCAGTCTATTATTATGAACATAGTAGGCAATCATTCGAATGCTACAGTAGATTGGAATACCAAATTTCAATATTCTACACCCGATCGTTTCGAATTTATGCGAAAAGTTCCAAAAGATTGTCAAGTAAAGTGCACTTCCGGCTCGGTTAATCTCAATAAAAATAGGGTATGAGCATCAAGAATCGTCCTAAATACTGAATTCTAACAATCTACGTTCAATCGTTTTGGATTTATGCGGAAAATTAAAAAAATGTTTCGAATAAAGTGCTTTTTTCGCTTAGTCGATAGCAATCATAATGCAAGATGTACAACAAGATATTATAAAAGTACCTAATACAAAATTTAAACATTCTACGACTGATTGTTTAGAATTATTGCGGAAAATTCAAAAAGTCTGTCATATAAAGTGCACTTCCGGCTCAGCCGATTGTTACAAAAATAGAAGATGACCATTTAGATGCTACAGCAATTTTAAATGCTGAATTTCAGTATCCTATGGCTGATCATTCTGAATTTATGCGGAGAATTAAAAAAAGTTCCAAGTAAAGAGCACTTCTGGTTTAGCCGATCGTAATCATAATGCAAGATGTACAATAAGATATTATAGAAATGCTTAATACGAAATTTCAATATGCTATGGCGGATCATTCTATATTTATGCAAAAAATTCAAAAAAAGGTTCAAGAAAAGTGCATTCCCTGGCCGATTCTTACAGAAATAGCAGATAACCATTCTGATACAACATCAAGTTTAAATACTGAATTTCAACATCCTACGGTTGATCATTCTGAATTTATTAGAAAAATTCGAAAAAAGTTTCAAGTAAAGTGCACTTCCGGTACAGACGCTTGGAACCATAATGCGAGGTGCACAACTAGACCCTATATAAGTCTCAAATACAAAATTTCAACATTATACGTTCAACCAGTTTTGAGATTTGCGAGTTACGCACGCACGTACATACGTACCGACATCAAGCCAAAAATAGTCAAAATAGATTCAGGGATGCTCAAAAACAGACATATTCATCAAAATCTCGATATGTGAATTTCGTCGGCTTCACAATACTTTCTTGTACCTTGTACAAGTGAGTAAAAAGGCAAAAATATATCAATTAATTAGTTGAGCCGATCAATAACCACTTTGAGGAAAAATTCGTAGAATAAGTTGGACAGGTCAGGAGATTTGCGTAGAGAATGGTAGATGGTGCACATTCTATAAATAAAAGATTGGAAAAAAATATTGACTCGAGGGATAGACAAGTAGGAGGCTTTAAAAGAATGGGTGTTAAGAGAAGGAACATGGAAGCTATACTAGAGTAGAATAAATTTGGAATATCTATTTGAATAAAATATTATGAGACCTATTGGAACTATATTTGATATTGGATACTGTCATTTTATTTTACCTACTATATAAGGGCCAGTTTCATCATCGTCAGTTGAATTTATCTGGAGGTTATTTTGACTTAGTAACTATGGAAATAATTGTATTAATATTGGTTTTCAGATAAAATAACCTCAAAATAAATTTAACTGACGTTGGTGAAATGGACCTCAAAATTACAAATACTCGACGATCTCAAATTTGAAAATAAAGTATTGTTTTTTTTTTATGAAAGCAGTTACTAACAATCAATTCCAGATATTTCGATCAATGTTCATCTCACCAAGCTCCATAAAAATCAATGTTCAAATCTTGACGCTAAGGAAATAGTTACGACTTCGCAATAAAATTCCATTAATCATCATAACATGCTCAATGGATACACTCAACACAGTATTCAATATAATACATTTAAAAGTATTTGGGTCAGGGGTCACAATCAGTATTCCATACAAATTCCGATTTATTCTTTTCAGGATGGCTCAAGCACGCATTTTCTAAGCAATATAAAAAATATCGACTGTGCTTCGCCCCGGTATTTCTCCGCTAGTATCCATGTTCGTATAGGACATGTATTCTTTATATGGATATTTCATTTAAGTGATCAAGACATAGCATTTCAATTTGTCTTTACAAACTACTTCAACAGTCAGAAAGACAGGACGATTAAAAATTTATTGTGTTGAAATCTCCTGAAGAAGTCTATGCTTGTTCGTAATCATCTTCATTTCTGCTCTTGATAGAAAAATCAGGCAGACAGAAAATTTGATATCAATTGAAATTGTCTTTATATATCAAATTGCAAATCAGTATCTTCAATATCATCAGAGACTAGCAGAAATGAAAGCATCAGTGTAGTACCTGAGGGCATTTCGGTAAACCGATTATAATCACTATCTGATACGACCGAATCACGATGAAATTTCATCTGGATTGTTTACCATTGCATAGAAAATAGCTTGAAGACACAAACCAACAGACCTACTCGACTCTAGAAATCATCTTAGAGGACTTCAGTAGATATATTTTCGTCGTTTTTAGCAGAAAAAATCTGGACGACTATAATATCTTTTCAACGAGCGGGTCTGTAAAGTAAAATTGTTTTTTGAAATTATAAGTAGGGAACATTTTTTTGAGAAAAAAATGTTGATTTATTCATAATACAGCTTCAAAGGCGAATATAAATAATAAAGGACGAGATAACAGAGAATATGTTCAAACAAAATATGTATTTTTCTCTTTATGTTTGTACGTAAACGCGTCACAAACAGAAAACTTGTCTTTTGAAGAAAATTTACATCCTCTCATTTCATGTGATCAAATACACGTTTAATATTAAATGGAGAATAAAATGGAACCAGGAGTCTTCAACTCTTTATTTTTATTGCATCAAATATATTTGAATCTCAAATATTTTAAAAACATGGATGCCTTCATCTTTAGAAGTACCAAGTAGGACTGCTTCCAATATTATTATTCCTCGTTATATACGTGGTCTTTTTTGCGATAATAATTTGACATAAAAATGGAGGTAGAATAAATCTATTCATCAAATTTTATTTATAATTCCTAATCTATTGGAACTACCTCTTTTTTCAAATATTAACGAAGATGATCATCTTGTACAAGTTTTCCCCAGGCACTCTTATTCAAACACACTTTCATCTCAACCATATCCATAATTCCATTCAAACAAGCTCTCCTATTCTACTACACGGCAATTCTCCCTCGCAACATACCAACAATCATATCTGTAGGTCTATATACCGCCCATCAAGCTATCTTTCTCGTTCAATTTCACCCACATATATTTTTTTCGAAACTGTTCGTTGGACTTTCGTTTCACATGCCCGAATCTTGTTGATTAACATCTACTTGTACTCTTTCAACCACACATTTTTCAATACTGAGAGCTGAAAGTGGTTATAGTTCATTTCAGTTAAAAACGGTCCAAGGCTTCTCATGGCACTACGATTTGAGCTCTCTGATTCACCAAAATATTGTCACATATGTGAAATATTTTGAGTGATCATTTCACATTATTATTTATTTGAATTCGCTATTCAGTCAAAAAATTATTCTAACTGTAATCCTAGTTAGTAGTGACCCAGTCGATGTTCAATTGTAGGACGTAATTGACAGCCTATGGTTACTAGATGTTCGGTGGTTGCCTGGCATCAACTGTTAGACAATGAATGTTGGCCCATTGTTGGATTAGGTATATAAGAGCGTGAGCTAGGAGAGAGAAGTCATTCAGTATGCGTAATTGTTTGCGAAATAGTGATCATAGGTATTTAAAAAAAAACTTATTGGCACTGTAACCTGTGTAAATAAATTATTCCCAATAAAATTTGTGACTAATTGGTGTCAGAAGGATCCTGAGAAATTGTGTGAAAATAATTTTGGGTCCGGACGACGAAGATTGGATTGGGCTGCAGTGTTGTGAAGTGTTTAAAATTGGGTTAGGACAGTTGTAAATGCCCAAGACAAGAAGCATGACCACCAGCGAGATGCAGGATCAGCTGAAGATGATGATGGAATTCATGAAGACATCGGCAGCATCCATGGAGATGAAAATGTCCAACTTCACAGATGGTATGAAAGCGGTCATAGCGGAGCAGATGCAGTCCATGGAAGAGAAGGTGGTCGAATCTACGGAAGGTATGATGGCCATGAAGAACAAGATGGCCGAATCTACGGAAGGTATGACGGTCATGGAGAAGAAAGTAGCTGAGTCAGTGAAAGAGACTGTAGCAGAAGAGATGAAAATAGTAAAAGAGTCAACAGGATAGATGGCTACATAATTGAGGAAAATTATTTCTGAGCAGAATGAAACTCTGACAAGTAGTATCCAAGGGATTAAAGAGAAAATTGATTAGGCGCTTACTGGAGTAAAGAGTCAAGTCATGCAGATCGAACATCAAGTAAGGCAAGTTAAATAGGATTTAGAAGCAAAATTGGACTCGATTGTCACCGAGAAATTACAGAACCTCAGTCTCAATAGCGATGGCGTAGCCCTACAAATAGGAAGTGCTCCAGCATCTACTTCAAGGAAAGTTGCAGCAAATTTCACTTTAAAACTGATCTCCTGGGATGAATATTTCGCGCAATTTGAGCTGATTTCGGAGAATAATGGCTGGTGTAGGAAGCATACAGCTATTGTATTGGCCGGAATGCTTCAGGAAACAGCATTAGCTAGAGAAGCTTGAATTTACAATTAGTAATTAGAAGAAAAAGCATCAAGCATTCATTACTGTAATCGTGGATAACTGCATTCTGGGTGACGAGTTCCTGCGAGGTCTTGATTGTGTTTTGGATTCAAACGGCGATGTCCTGCGCATTGGTAATGAAGAAGAAGTACCTTCTCATTGTCATAAAATGGATTCAGAAATGCTGGATGTTGTTGCTTCATAGAATTTTCTGGTACCTTTTAGGTCGGAAAAGATGGTTTTACTCAAGCTAGACAACATTCCAAGAAGTGCAACGTACATCTTTGAACCTGACAGGATATTGAAATGAAACTTTTCACGAATGATGGCTAGAATTCTAAACGTCTCGGATTGTACGAGCCGAATTAAAATAGGTACACCGTTAGGTAGATTAGAGGCCGTCACATTGATTATCAAGTTATCAAGAAAGATCCTATTATAAGGTACCTGAGCCACACAATTCAAAATTCATTCAACAGAAGCAGCGCTAGCTTGACGGAGGAACAGTTCAGCATAAAATCGATGTTGGAGATGCACAGCCGATAAAACAGCCCCAAGGCGAATACTTATATCCCGGATTGACGAAGTTTAAGAACTGGTAATCGACATGCAGCAGAGAGGAGTCATTAAACCATCGACAAGTCCGTGGGCCTCTCCGATTGTATTGGTGAGGAAGAATTTTTTTTTCGCGCGATCGGGCGTCCCTATATATTCACGGGCTTTGTATTATTTACTCATTTATTCATTTTGAACCGATCTTACACAATAAACATTACATTTACAAGACGATTTTACAAAAAATTAAACATAATAGCTCAACCAGAGACAAATAGTTATTTTTTAAGGTCAAGTCAAGAGTTTATATAACATTAGAACATTGAGTAGGCGTTAGAGATTAGAATCTACTTCTAAGAGACACTGCTTTGTGGGCGGTGTCTATATTCCGTCAGTGAGTTATCAAAGATGTCAATATAAGACATACATGAATCATAAATTGAACCGAGCATTCGGATAGGTGACTTCAATTCATAATTTTTACGTGAGAGACTGCGATAGAATGTCCGATTGCTTCGTGAACTCAGTCTGTACTAAGAAATATATCAGTTCAAGTATTACGAGATATTATTCAGTAGTTCATACAGATAGATATAGAATAAAATTTGAGCTAGCATGTTGTTTTTATCGTGCAAGTTATTTTGACTCACCGTTCATGGGTTAAAACGGTAAGTAAAAAATAATGGATGTTCACACAAAATATCTACTTATTGATGTAAAAGTTTGCCAAAAGCATTAGAATTTGTTTTTCCTGAAATTTTGAATTATTTTTTCAAAAGCACATTTCAAAGCAAAACAAACTACCCTATGGAGCTCGAATATCTTAGATTATAGATATTCTAAGAATAGTTCTTCAAAAATCGATAAATTCAGAATGGGTTCAGATAGAGAGATAAAAATCCATAAGGATACTCCTTCCCACATGTATAAATAACATATTAAAAAATCAAAGAAATTGTAGGGATCGCCGACAAAACGTTATTGAATTGACATGGAAAAATCCATATACAAGAATAAGTATCCAAAAACATCTTACAACCGTTCCGCTCGAATTTCTAATAAAGTTCATGGAATTCTTTGTCATTTTCTCATATATAAATGTTTTTGCTCATTTATTATCAAAGGTTTTTCTTGACATGCCGCTAGTTTCAACATATTTCAGACTCAAATCTAACAAAACCATGTTAAATTTCAACAAGAAAGGTATACAGAATACAATACAGTTTTCCCCATACGCTAAGAAAAAAAATAATGGTATCCTTAGCGTTGAATTTTAACACATTGCTCGGTTATTTAGGTGAAATAGCATTTTAGACATTGACAAACAGAAATGTTCGATTTTTTCGAAAGTAAAATTTGATGAAGAAAGAATAGACTTAATTGGACTGTCAAGAAGCATTGACGAGAAAATAACATTCTTTTCGAAAGACATTTAGGATTCTTTGGTAAGGCTATTATGAGCATTTGTCAATGTCAATCTTCATCAAAAAGATGCAAGAAGATCTGTTTGTTTTGAAATAAAATAAATTGTACGAAGTAGCGTAAGTCCCAATTCAAATTGGATGGATATGACGTTATAAAATAAATTTCCGAGAGAATGGAGTTGCACTTTATCTTCTTAATGCCTCTTTCTACCACAGCTGCATAGTTACGCACAATTAGATCTTAATTTCTAGAAGAATAATTGTCATAGAATCGTCACATTGCTATCGACTTCCAATTAAAATCAATTAACAGTGATGAGAATAGGCATAATGAGTAAATACATGACAAACATTACGATCATGGAAACTAAATTCTGATCCCATCCGTAGGAATATTAGGAAATTCTTAGAAAAATTCCATCCTCCTGAGATCTTTGCATCAAGAATATTTAGAATAGCAGAGCTAAAAAAATTTATAGAGCGATGATTTCATCCTACTAGAGAAATTTTAAACTTGAGATATAATCTTAAGCAGACTCCGAAGGGCACAAAAATACACTGAATTGCTTCAAGATAAAGAACAGATCAATAAGTAAATTGGTTCTCGCATAGACGACTTAGCAGAGACATTACCATGTCCTATATCAGGTTAGTTTTGAAAATAAAAAGAACAAAAAATTAGAAAAATTGGTGTTATATTCAGACAAGTAATAAAAATGAGGTCTTCTTTTTCACACAAAAACCTGTCTAAATGTGAGAAAAAACTGCTTTTGACTCATTTTAGAATGTTTCGCAATGAAAATTGCATGTAAGACTATCAGGTGACATTTCTAAAGGGAATTTTTGCTCAGGAAAATGCTAAAAACGCTTGAAGATTTGAACTTTAATCAGCATCATCGATCCATAGCATAACCTTATAGCTCCGACAAGAAATTTTACTACAAATTTAATACATAATCCTTCCGATGGTTTTAGATTTCTTCAAATCATTGTCTATTATGCATTTTTTTTCTTATAATCACATCAATTCTCATTTGTCATAGTTTATTATTAGAACTAGTAGAGCTCCTAGTAAACATATTGATTCAAAGAAAAGACAAGCGATCACCCTAATCCCCTATTTTGTACGGACTACAAGATGTTTCATACTAGAATGAGGCAGAAAATTATCGCGATCCTCCTAATAGTATACTGAAAAGATCCAATAAATTTTGGACAGATTGATTGAAGAATATAAACATTTCACGTATATTCTAACTCGTAAGTCGTAGCTACAGCTTCCACGATTTGAATAGATTGTTTGAATTAATTATAACCAATTAGTAAATAAGTCTTCCCATAGAAGGCTTCCACAGGAAATACATTATGAAATAATCATGAACGAAACCACACAAGATAACTGTAGAATTTGCTCTGTTTGTGAAGCAGAAACTATGAGGAGAATATCAAATCTAAATAATTCCCTCTGTTGTATATTCACTAGAGAAAAACAAAAACAGAAATTACCTCATAAATAAAATCCCCAAAAGATAAATGATATATACAATTATACATAATCACAATTCGGGAATTATCAAAATTTATTTTTTCGTGTACTTGATAGAAAACAGCGTCTTTTCTGGATAGAAAATAATAAAAAGAAGTGCTACTTTTCTTGTTAGTAACACTTTTCCACTTAACAACACTTTTCTGCATAGAAACACTTTTCTTCATAGCAACAAACAATACAAACAAATTTATTCATTATCATTACACTTATTAATATTAATTACAAATGTACAATTGTGTAAATTATTAAATGTTGTGCCAGAAGAAGATGCCATTGACTGGAAATTCGAAACTGACAAAGAAGTGCTGGCTCGTTCACTTGATGCTACTGTTGATGAGTCACAAGAAGTTCCAATAGATGAAGGTTGCTTACTAACGTTATGCTGGCCATTAAAAATTCTTCTTGTCGTATTTATTTTATTCTCGATACTCTCCTCAACGTATCCCTCGACAACGGTGCTCGAATGCCATTCTCCATGCCTTTTCAACATTTGGATGTCAACCCCACTCTCTGCAAGTAATGTCGCAGAAATCCTTCGGAAAGAATGTCTGGTGTAACTACTGGCATTTGGAAGTTGTAAATACTCTGCAATTTTTCTTGGTATACTGTAGAAAGTATTAATTCCTACTGGCTGCACAGTACATTTGCCTTTTCGGTAACAAATACGTTCGATATAATGCAATTCCATTGACACCTCCCACATCTGATAAGATTGTAAAGACACGTTTTTTCTTTGTTTTTGTATCATGCAATGTGACAAGATCCGTTATCTTCAATGTTGTCAACTTGTAACATACGTAGTTCATCACCTCGACATGCACCATGAAGAGCGAAAATTAATACAACTTTCATGAACAGAAATAAATCATCAGGAGCTTTCGACAAAATCATTATAACATGATCCATCGTCAAAACTTCAGATTTCTTTGCCATATACCCTTCATTTTGACGTTTTATCTATGCAATCAATTTTCTATATACAGAAATGTCTACATTTTTATTAATTTGCAACGTGCTTTTCAACATAGAATACACTGACCACAATGTTGAGGATTTAAAAGTCTTAGGCTCGAGATATCCACCTTCTAATAAACTTATTTGGTAAATAATATCTATGGTAACAATTGTGCAGACAATTGTTGCCATAGTTATTATTCACCGAATTAATTTATTAGGAGGTGGATATCTCGGGCCTAAGCCTATAAAAATATGAAAATTATAATAAAAATATTAACAAGTTAGACTATAAAACTAAGCTTCTCAAAAAAGTAAACTATTAAAATATCTTCATTAATTCCCTGAACTTTCTTTATTATTCTCCAATGGCAAAATAATTCGTAACACTTTTCGTATTTTTCTTTTGATTTTGTCGGGAGTAAATTTGAGGTTGCTTCTGACACAGCTTTTGAAATATCAGGAAACTCTTCTTGATCCATTTCGAAAATTGTTTATTTACTCGTCGTTATGATGTTTTGTTACCATGACTATGTTAACAATAAAAATTAAAAAAACAAATCTGACATAGCTTCTTTGATAAAAACATTTATGTAATGTCAAATTTTAAATATTTATGGTATTTTTGTGTGCTTATTCCTAAGTACACGAAAAAATAGCATGTTCAACACGTGGAAAAAAGTAGATTTTCAAGTTCGTGTATAATTAATGCACTCGCTACGCTCGTACATTAATCTAATACACTCACTAGAAAACTACCTCTTTTCTTTACTTATTGAACAATCTACTATTTTCATCAAGTAAAATAATGAAAGAGTCCACGAAAACAGAGTAGCTGTATTCACATCGACCAATTTATGAAGTGATGTATTTCTATACCCTAATCTTTTGATATCGAATTATAAGAAAATCAAAGTTCTTCTTAAATTCAAAGTACTACATAACATTACGTAATCTTCTTCTATCCAAAAATTAATAAACTGCAAGGTTGCTGCTTCCAGGTAAACAGCCTTTCACGCGGAATCGGACTCGAAATAAAATCCCTCTATTTGTGGTAACATGTGTAACACTGACGAATAAGATTGTAATTTTCATTGCCAGGCATTCAAGATGTTCAATTTGTATTATTCCTCTTGTAAATTTAACACTTGTATTATAATAAATAATTGCTCATAAGTATATTACTAAGTTGGAGCAGAAAAAAAAGTTCTTGTACAAAATTCTTTGATAAGTGCTAATCACTAATAATTCTGACAGTTTTCTCATGCATGTTGCTTTCAGGTTAATCGTTCTCCACGCGGTATCGAATTGCTACTAAGCAACTGGATTTCAAAAGCTATCAAAATTATCTCGTAGTTATCAATGACTTGGGGATTATATGCTTAGATCGTTGATAATTATGAAATAGTTTTGAAGTTTTCGGAAGTGTGTTTTTAAATAACAGCCCGAAGCCGCACGGAGAGCCTGTTAACCTATGAGGAACATGATTGATAAAACTGTCAAAAGCATAAGTATTGACCAATGATCGAAGGATATTCGTAAAAATGATTTTTCGCTGGTCTAATTAAGTAATATATGCGCAATTACGTGTTTAAATATAACATACAAATCTACAATAAGTGAAGCTCGAATCAGACATACATGGCGTCTGACATTCTAGTGGCTTAGCAGTTGATAACAAACCTAAAACTGTCCTCAGTATAATGTTGATTTGATACGTCAATTTAACACACTTGCTCACAAATAGACGGGTCTTCTAAATATGTCAAAAAAAGTTCTATGAGAACTCATTCTACAGAACTAATCAAAGTAGAACATTAATAGAAAAATGTGCACATTAATTTGTAGTGGAATTATATGCTAATCTATAAATTCATATAGATGTATATAAGTGATTAATAAAAGCTAATAATAATCGAATTGCATAAAAAAATCTGTGTGTACCACATATCGAAACGGATGAAGAGTGTGATAGAATTGCTCATGAAATATTTTTGAAACTTAACATGCCCTAACTCCACCATATTGTTTCGTACAGTTAACGTGAAGCAATATTGGTAATGTATTATTTCCAGTACTGAATACAAGTAGTTTATTTTCTATAAACAATCGTTTCCCATCCCGTAATGGATGAATTGATATTATAAAAGGTTGTAGATGAGCTGACTTGATTATGAAGGATCAGAAAGGCAGGAAAGGAACTACATAACGGTAATTCTGACATACTTTCATTTTATTCCACGGATTCAGTTGGTGGAGCCGTTATTATTACATTCGTTTCAGATAACAACTGTTCTGCTTCATTGATTTCTGGACTCTAAATTAATTCATCTTCTATGTTGGAGTTTTCATTAACAGGTATTGGATGATATCGATTTCTTCTAACTGTTCCTTTCAATTATATGAGAACGCGGTGATGAATCTTTTTCAAATATCTTCCTGAATCTTCTTAAATCTATAATCCGTATCTTCTTTTCTTTTTTAAATTCTGATAATTGTTAAGGTAAAATTGGAAGGCTTGAATAAGTGCTACTGACGAGACGGTCAGTCTTTTATTTATCAACCCTTATTTCACATTGACTCCTTGATATCATTATCATTTAAAGAACAGCATCACAATACAAGAACATCAGAAGTAACTATGAGAATTTCATATTTATATCTTCTTTCATGACTATAAGTTAAATTAACCTGGTTGAAATAATAGAAAACTGCGAACAAGCTATGGTCTATTTCATTCAAGAACGATCGAAAGCTCACATAGATGTATAATTCAAATCTTTCAGTTGATCGAAATGCAAACACGATTCACTCACATTAAATGAAGGATTTAAAAGAAGAAATGAAAGCTACAAATGTATTCATACATCATCTGAATAGATACAAATTTGAATCTCTCAACTGGACTGATGAACGACTGACAGCTGAGGTATTTGACGGATAACCAAGTATGGTTTTTGTGCAAATGTAAAATTGGTTCTCATATCAGGCAATCAGAAGGCTAAAAATCGCGGTTTCCTGAGAATCTTGAACTGTTCTAAGAGGAAATAGACTTAAATCAAGCTGCAATTAGGAATCCAAAGAAGTATCTAATAGGAATGGGATGAGCCATCAGTGATCCATATTTTGTATGTGATATTCATTCAACAATCAAATAAATATAATTCTATCTCATAAAAGCATTAAATGAATATTTAAATACCAAATATGGATCAGTGATGACCCCACCACTTTCCAAATAATAATGATGATTGACCAGTGATGACAAAAACTGGAGAATATATCATCATCAATTATATACTCCGACTCACATCAATTTGACACACGTTCATGAATACAGGCGTAAGGGATTAAATTGTGACACAATAAGAGACTCGTAAACGTATAATAAATTGCGCATAAATTGTACTTTTCCGTTCACGGATCGTTCATCCGATCGATTTAAGACTTTGTACAGTTGTTGTTAATGCTTGCGTGAAGATTTTCAACTTGGTATAATTAACGTACAGTTAGTGGCACACAAGTTGCATTCATTTGTTTGAGTATCCGATACAGTTGTTGTTGACACTTGCGCTGAAATTTCTGATATAATAATATACACGTTCGATAGACAGCGCGCAAGTCGTAACGGATGATTGTTTGTTCACGCATCGTTGATCCGAATAAGCTTAGACTTTAGACAGTTCTTGTGGACGCTTACATGAAAGCTCTTAATATAGTACCATCAAGGTACAGCTTGCGCTGCGGTGTTGATATTTCTTTCGGTTAATATCTTAATGAATAGAAGAAAAAATCATCATTGATTTTTTTATATCTCTATTCGTTTATCTAAATACTTGATATTCAACGCACAGTCCAAACCACTGGATCTAAATGGTTGTAATTTTGATATTGCGTTACTATAGTGATATATTTATATATATATATATATATATATATATATATATATATATATATATATATATATATATATATATATATATATATATATATATATATATATATATATATAACCAATGAAAAAGGATTTTTTTTTCTATTTATTACAAAAGGTTACTGCAGCTGATGCCTGCGATTTGGCTACTCGTTGCAAGCGACCTACGTGTCACTAACTGTACGTTAATTATACCAAGTTGAAAATCTCTACGCAAGTACCAGCAACAACTGTACAAAGTCTTAGCTCGATCGGATGAACGATGCGCGAACGAATAAATACAATTTATGTGCCACTCATTGTACGTTAATGATACTTTTTTTAAAATCTTCACATAAATATCAACAACTGTTGGACTGAAAAATAGTGACAGAAAACTCCAAGTTATTTGTTACAAGTATGGCGATCTTTCAGGGGTTAAATTAGGTAATTGATGGAAAAAAAAATGATCGTAGCACTGGTTGTCAGGGCGCAGTTGCAGGGTAATTAATTAAACTTGTCGGATTGAAGTACGAATTTGAACGATTTGTTACACATAGATTTTCGTATTTTCCAGAATAAATTCAACCAAGTGAAATGCCATATTTTTCTGGTGGAGCTTACATGTCACCATACCAACTAAAACACGTGAATTTTTTTATTTTTCCAAAACTATTTGTTACAGACAATATTTTTTTCCAGCTTATTGATTGTGAGTAAGCATTCACGAAAATAGCCATGACATACCAACGGTTCCAAATAACCGCCATATCGCTGCAAAGCAGCAGATCTATTTAATGATGCAAAACGGTCTGTTACAACCTGAAACCTCAATTACCAGCTTTGTATGAGTAGAAATTCAAATCTGATTATGCTATACCCGTGAGATGGATCAAATACGTGAAATTTTATTACAGAATGGTAACATTTCATGCAGAGTAACAGTATGGCGCTGTTTCTTTATGAAAGTTTGAGGTGCGAAGAATGTAAATATTAAGTATTACAGTAAGTGTGGTCACAGTATGGGCTGATTAAAAAAAAAATTGAATTTAAATAAATCCGACATAACTAAGCTGTACTATTATGAGAACTTATGCGTCGTGTACAAGTTATAGCTGAATTAGGCTGCTGGAAATCAGTCCTACGGTTATGGCATCACTTAAACACTTCACCAAATTTTTCCGAAGCATATTATTCTATTAACTCTTGAAAAACTCAAATGTCATACTGTAATAAGTCGTTTCAACATTTTTTTTTTTGTCAAATCGTAGCACGATTGTTACTATCTCCAGTCTTACGGTCAGAGTATGAGATATCTTTCTAGGTATACCTTTCCCAAAAATATCGTGAGTTGACTTACTCACCACATCATTAGTACAGAATTATCCCAATTTAAAACAGGTAGAAGAACTGAGATGTATCGAAATATTTTATGTATTCTGCGATTCAATTGCTTCATCTTCATATAGAACTCTAGTTTCTTCACTCAAAGATCTCTACATTCTTATGAATATATCTATACAGAAACGCTGATAATTTTGGTCTGACTTCAATTTCGTTTTAACAGTTTCAAAAACTGTTATTTGAAGGTATTACATCTTACATTTCAAGGTAAGACTATTTGATACTGGCCTTTCTAGAACGATGGGAGACCCCATGCTGAGCCTGGCCAAACCTCTCGATTCGTCTAGCGGTTCTACTATAATTTTTCGTGAAGTATATACTCGTATTGAAACAAACTCACCACAATAATTTTATATTCTATATTCTAAAATACATCTGTCTTTTGTTATACGATATTTTAATGAAGCTTTTCTCCGAATAAAAATCTGACGTAGACATTACGTGACTTACTTGTACATCAATGGATATATATAATCAAACACAACATCTCATCATTCCACGGCTAGTCGGTTGCTATGGAAACAGTATGTCATCATTCCTAAATACTGATTTCTAGGATTCTAAGGCTGACCGTTCTAAATTCATGCGCAAAATTCCAAGATCGTCAAGTATAGTGCACTTTCGACTCAGTCGATTTCAATAAAAATAGGATATGAGCATCTGGACAGTACTATCATCTTGATCATTGTATTCTAATATTCTACGTTCAATCGTTTTGGATTTATGCGGAAAATTAAAAAATCTGACGTGAACATCACATGACTTATTTGTACATCATTGGATATATGTATATATATACATATATAATACGATGTGATTTTGTGTTTGATCGTATATATATCATTGGATATGTATAATCAAACACAAATTCTCATCGTTCCACAGTTAATCGTTTTGGATTTACCCAAGAGATTCTAAGAATCTGTCAAGTAAAATGCGCTTTCAGCCAAGTCGGTTGCTATGGAAACAGTAGGCCATTATTCTTATACTACAACATTCCTAAATAATAGGACTACCAACAGATCTGAATTTATGCGCAAGATTAAAACATAAATTCCTACTGAAGTGCACTTCCGGTTCAGTCTATTGTTATGAAAATAGTAGGCAATCATTCAGATGCTACAGCAGACTGCAATACCAAATTTCAATTTTCTACACCTGATCGTTTCGAATTCATGCGAAAAATTTCAAAAGACTGTCAAGTAAACTGCATTTCCAGCTCGATGGATCTCAATAAAAATAGGATATGAGCATTCAGACGGTATAATCGTCCTAAATACTGAATTCTAACAATCTAAGTTCAATCGTTTTGGATTTATTTTTTTCTGCGGAAAATTCAAAAAATGTTTCGAATAAAGTGCTCTTCTGACTTAGTCGATAGAAATCATAATGCTGATTGCTTAGAATTTATGCAGAAAATTCAAAAAGTCTGTCATATAAAGTGCACTTCCGGCTCAGCCGATTGTTACAAAAATAGAAGATGACCATTTAGATGCTATAGCAATTTCAAATGCTAAATTCCAGTATCCTACTGCTGATCATTCTGGATTTATGCGGAAAACTAAAAAAAAAATTTCAAGTGCACTTCTGGCTTGGACGATTCACACAAATATAACAGATAACCATTCTGATACAACATCAAGTTTAAATATTGAATTTCAATATCCTACGGTTGATCATTCTGGATTTATGCTGGAAATGCAAAAAAAGATTCAAGTAAAGTGCACTTCCGGTACAGGCGATTGCAACCATAATGCGAAGTGCAAAGTGACACTTTGTACAAGTAAGTAAAAATGTTTCGAGTAAACTGCATTCCCGGCTTAGCCAATCACAATCATAATGCAAGGTGTACAACTAGATGCTATAAAAGTGCCTAATACGAAATCTCAATATTCTGCGACTGATTATTTTAGATTTATAAGAAAAATTCGAAAAATCTGTAATAAGAAGTGCACTTTCGGTTTAGTTGATTGGGACGAAAATAGGAGATTATCATTTGGATGCTACAGCAATTTCAAATACTGAATTCCAGTATTCTACGACTAATCATTCTAGATTTATTCAAAAAAAGTATCAGGTGAAGTGCACATCCAGTATAGACGATTGCAACATCAAGATCCTAGATCTTATACCACTCTTTTATACAAAATTTTAGCATTATACGTTTGACGAACTCTTGCATTTGCGAGTTACGCACATACACACATACATACGTACCGACATCAAGCCAAAAATAATCAAAATGGATTCAGGGATGCTCAAAACGGATATATCCATCAAAATCTCGATATGTGAATTTTGTCGGTTTCACAATATTTCCTTGTACTTTCAGACCGTCAGATAGTCGCAGATTTCAGTGCTCTATTTTGTTTTCCATGCCTTCAAGAGGTTTGATAAGTAAATATATTTGGAGTTCAATAATACTGAAATTGAAGATGGACCGTGTGACCAACATAATGAAAATTAATTTTAAATTTGTATGAAAAAGCAAGTTCTGATCCAATTTTGTCGCTTTTGTCATGCTTATGAAATGAAATTTATGGAAAAATTGACAACAGACTATCATTGCCTACCTTATCATTTCAATTAAACTGATTGTTTCATACCGCAGATTCTGAATGTTTATTATACTCATAAACTGCACTTCCGGCTTGCCACAAAGATAGTAGATAACTATTTTGATGCTACAAGTTCAAACATTAAATTGCAATATGCTATAGCTGATCATTCTAGATTTATTCAAAAAATTGAAAAAAAGTTTCAAGTAAAGTGCACTTCTGGCTTGGCCGATTCATACAAAAATAGCAGATAACCATTCTGATACAACATCAAGTTCAAATACTTAATTTTTACATCCTACGGTTGATCATTCTGGATTTACTAGAAAAATTCGAAAAAAGTGTCAAGTAAAGTGCACTTCCGGCTGAGACGATTGTAACCATAATGCGAGGTGCACAACTGGATCCTATGCCAGTTTCAACTACAAATTTTCAACATTATACGTTCAACCAGTTTTGAGATTTGCGAGTTACGCACCCACGCACGCACGCACTCACGAACGAACGAATATACGTACCGACATCAAGTCAAAAATAGTCCAAATAGATTCAGGGATGCTCAAAACGGACATTTTCATCAAAATCCCGATAGGTGAATTTTGTCGGTTTCACAATACTTCCTTGTACTTAGTACAAGTAAGAAAAAGAGCCGAATGCGGCTCATTATCTAATTTTATACTGAAAATAGTTTGACTATTTTGGAAGAGAATTTTTTTTGACCATCCTGATAACACCCAGAGATTTGTGTCACCCAAAACTATTACAGAGAATGTGCGATCAAGGAAATACGTCTAAATTGATAATGTTGTATGAGCAATAACCAAATCTTCATCGAGTGCCTAATAAATTCACACAAAACAAAATTTCCACCACAAATATATTCACTGTCGCTGTCATGCTTTGTAAAGTGCTGATATAAATTGTTAAATATGATAAAAATACATGTAAAATTACATGCAAAATTGTATGTAAGTATATGATTGTATAAAGCGGGCATAAGTGTTGGAACAAGTCGTTGCATAAATGATATCCATTTATTTCTGAATCCATATCTATTACTAGATTTTTTATTTTATCCCACACAATAAAATTTTGAGAAGCTTTCATTGTGTTTCTCATTTTCCTAAAGCTTTGAACCGAAAATATTTTGTCTAATATCACTCATGATATGTAGCTATCAAAAAATAACATTCTGAAGCAAAATATAATCCAAATACAAATCCAAAATAGAGATTGAGAATATATCAATCCATTTTTCAAATCAGCTATATTGTTCCTCCATTCTTAAATGCTTTCAGTGTCTCTTTTTCCTAGCATCCAATAAAGAGCTTTTAAAATAAGAGCACTTCATGTATTGCGAGGCTTTGTCTTCAATATATTATCATCTTCAAGAGCTCTTTTTTCAATCCCACTTGAGAAACTCTAGCTAGCCTCTTCTTGATATTTACTTTCTACACACATGCTCTCACATTTCCGTCCTTTGTCGCCTGTTGCAGATTAAGATGAAGCTAGGCACATGGTCGATGGACCGCAACACCATGCGCAGAGATGGGCTCACCCTCTTCAGTAAACTTATCCGTACGAAGAACATAGAGGGACTCCAGGAGCAATCAGGACAACGACCGGGTGCTGGTGACGAAAGGAAACAAAAGCTTACGGTAAGCGCATGAACAAATTTTATTTCAATTTCAAACCAGCTTCAAATACATTGATCTAGTAGATAGTAGATAAACGAGGAACAACGCGTGGAACATTTGGAAATTGAATTTCAACTAGCTGACCTATATAGTCTGAATAAATTGGGAGATGACTCTGTGTAGCACGATCTTCACAAATAAACTTACATATCAATTTCATTCGAAGTAGGGATATTAATATACCTATTAATGTATTTTAATCATAAACCGTCATTTGAATTGTTACTTCATTGAAGACAGGATGTCGTGTAACAGACCACCTAGGTTCTAAATCCTCATATATGATTAAAATCAAAAATAACTTTTTTAAAATTCGCGAAATTATGGGTGTGCTTCAGAGAAGAATACTTTTCTAGTGCCACTGGTCGGCATAAAATTTTCAATGAGGTTAAAAAATGAGTATTTTAACCACATAATCAATGTTGAATTACAAATTCATTGATTTTATTCTGCCTAAAATGTCACTGATAATAAAATTGAATAGTTGATCATTGGTGTGGTTCCGTTATAAAAGTAATAAAACATGCCTTTTCATTCCAATATTGAAATGGCCGATATGATTTTTATGTATGGTCGTGCTAATGGAAACGCAGAAAATTTTTTTGATTGTAAATCAGCACATCGGTTTGTATATGCTCTAAAAAATTTCCAGCACACTGTATATACAATAAACAACTTTTATTCAATATACAAGAAAGATGGAATATACTATTACTCTTTCGGCTTCTAATATTCACTGGTTCGAGATATGTGTGAAAGATCAATACAGAATAATTCATAGTTTTTTGTACGGATCATCCGATATAACAAAGTTTTTTGCATTTTGAATAGGTTTTTTTGAAGCGTATAATTCTTTTTACATATTTACGTAGATATGCGTGCTCATATACGTGCACGTACATGATTTAAATTATTGCGTCATAAAGTTTGTTACAATCTTCCTTTGTAGCTATACAAATAGGATTTCTCACCTGATGGTATACTCATATACTTTTACCGCAAAAACCTAACAGTTCCTGGAAAGCTTTCTCAGATTTATAAAGCCATACTATTCCCAACAAAAATAGCGGAATAATTCAACAGAAATTATCCCCCAAGGCAAAACTTCGATGTCATGAAAGTAGACATTGCTTCGTTTGTTTGAGAACAATCGTTCACATGATTCAATTATTGAAACTTACACAGAAAAAAACGATAACTAATGAATAATATACAACATGATAAAGCTCTTGATTTATTATCAATGGCTGGTATCACAAGCTCTGTTTTTGGCGATACTAGGAGCGTTGTGTCAAGATGTGTTTTAACGCAATTGGAATTTTCCCAAATATTTTAGAAAATAATCTTCAGATACAAATTACAGAGAAAACATATGTCTACAAAATGTATTTGAATATTCTCCATAAAAATAGCTCAAAATATTTATACTGCCTTAAAAATCTTCTTAAAATAACACTGCTAGTACCTATAGCAAAAAACAGAGCTTGTGGTACCAGCCATTATGTCTGCTCGATTAATAATGGAGAAATTTATTTATGGAAAGCTGCGAAATACAAATATCGACCAAGGAAGAACTATTGATGTATTAATAATGAGCAAAAAAATATGGTAGTACCAACAGAAACTTAAAAAATCGACTTAATATTCGTCATATGAATGCAGACCGCTATCTATTATATCATTCTCAGATGTAAACGTGATGGTTTTTGTTGTACTGTATTTGAGATTTATTCTCTAAAAAGTTAGACCATCCATACATATTTGTACAGGTACTTGTGAAAACAATAGTTTTTTTCTTCTATTGCTTTGTAACACTGCGCTAAGACAAAAGTAGTCTATTTTGGTATTTCAACAAGTTACCATGGCAACTGTACAAAAAGCATTAATTGTACAAAAAATAAATCACTTCACGTAATTTGTACCTCCTAACTACTAGTTAATCTAAAGATTAATATTCAATTGAATATCACTTTGATGTGTCAGTCATTCTAGTGAAATTTATTATTTAGAAATAGGCACATGGAATTCAAGTTTTGACTCTTTGTCACTTTAATAATTTTAAGTTAGTATAATATTTCAATTTAAAATAGTTGATGAATTGATTCTTGAATTATATTGAATTTAAAATAAAATTATAAATCAATTCTATTTATGTTCATGCGAGAAATAATTATTTTAAACCTCCTGAAATAAACATATGATTATATAATTCATAAAAGAAAGAAAATGTTACGACAATTTTGAAAGATTCAATTAAAAAGTGCTGCAGAAGATAAAATATTATTTTTACCCCAAAATCTAGTATTTTTACTTACTTGTACTAAATATAAGGAAATATTGTGAGACTGACAAAATTCACTCATCGAGATTTTGATGGAAATATCAATTTTGAGCATCCCTGAATCCATTTTGACTGTTTTCGGCTTGATGTCGGTACGTATGTGCGTGCGTTCGTTCGTTCGTTCGTGCGTTCGTTCGTGCGTTCGTTCGTAACTTGCAAATCTCAAAACTGGTTGAACGTATAATGTTGAAATTTTGTATTTAGGAATGGTATAGTGTCTAGTTGTGCAACTCGCACTATGGTTTTAATCGTCTGTACCGGAAGTGCACTTTACTTGAAACTTTTTTCGAAATCCAGAATGATCAACCGTAGGATGTTTAAATTCAGTATTTGAACTTGTTGTTTCAAAATGGTTATCTGCTATTTTTGTATGAATCGGTCAAGCCAAAAGTGCACTTTACTTGAAACTTTTTTTTTAATTTTTTTGCATAGATCCAAAATGATCAGCCATAGCCATAGCATATTGAAATTTAGTTTTTGGACTTGTTGCATCAAAATAGTTATCTCCTATTCTTGTTTCAATCGGCTGAGCCGAAAGTGCAAGTAAGTCACGTGATGTTCAGATTTTTTGTATTTGTTAAACAAATAGGCTCTTTGCGAATAGATTGCAGCACCACTAGTGGTTAATGTTAACAGTATTAGCAGGTAAACAAATTGTTATCATTGCACATGATTTCAGAATACATGTATCAAATTTAAATTATGAAGCAAATTACATGTGAATTTAACATGGAATTTGAAATCCTGCATATTGGTTTAACAAATTGTTGCGTTACAAACTATAAAACAGTTACGGAAACACAAAGAAAATAAACATTTCTACAAGTTTCCATCCAGAGAACATGAAATAGGAATAAGAAAAAAATCGATTCAGGCTATTAAACGAGTAAAGAAAGTGGAAAGAAGTCAATAATAATTATAGAATATATATTGAATGGAGAAATTACTCGATTAAACTAGAAAATTTATGTAAGAAGTCAGCTTAAACGATTGCAAGCTATAGCAAAATTTAGGTATTATTTTTATGCATCGTATAAGTTTTTAAAAATGCATCCAAAATATCTCGCATTCCATCATCCTAAGCAAATGTGAAAGAATGTACTTTCATATGACATGTTCGGATTCGTTTGACAGACATGTAGTAACCTCAATTAATTATTTAAAAATATCATATCTTACTTCGATAAAGGTTTATACGGATAAGAATTAATCGATATTTGCTCTACAACATGCGTAGAAATCAAACTCTCATCCAAAAACAGTTTTTCTTCAACATTAAACACATGCCTACTTTCTTGCACTAATTTTCCTCTTTCTGATGTACTCCGGATACAACCAGATTATATGGATTGAAATCCTGCTCCTATCATAACTCCATTAGCCATCATCCACTTGTGTTTTTAAACTTATTTCAAGCTTCAATATAAAGTTTTTAGCTTTTATTCACTTATTCCACGTAATGACAACTCAAATTTTTACCTGCAGCTACTTTTCAAAACTAACCACCCCCGAGTGCTATTGTCGCTCCCCAACGTTTGTGTGAAGAGCCTATAATTGTTTTAATGAGATTGAAACTCCATGCACAGCTGCGAAGATTGGGTGCACCAATAAGACTAGTGACAAAAAAATCTCTCATACATATTTCACATGAACTTTTTGTGCTTAATTATAGTAACTCAATTTCAGGTTAGAAGAAGTAATTCATGAACTGAGAAATTCAAATTTAAATAAATGGTAATACTTCTCTCATAGAAAGTGCATTCCATGTGCCACCATTTATTGCAGTACTTGCACTGAATTCGTTCCACAGTAGATGGCTCTATTATATTTTTCCTTACACAAGAGTACCTATTCTGCTATTTCAGAGATCGAAGCCGTAGATGACTTTGATCTTACCCTTTAAAACGATGCTTTTTTTGCTCTTTTTTTACAGGTGTCTTCTTTATAGCTCAAAGGTTCTGTATTCAGTGCAACTTCGAAGATAAACTTCTAGTACGTTTTTTTCTTTCATGCTTCTAGCTGCTCTTCATCTTCTTATTGGTGCTTGTACGGTCTGAAGGTGATAACTCGAGAATTCATTGCAATTTTACCTCAGATATATTTTTTTCTTTACATTCGAAGAGCTGAGAGTTTTGCAATTGACACGTATCCAATATCTATTATTTCACTTTCTTGCAAATTATACTAATTCTAGATGTCTTTCCAGGGCAGGGATCATTAGGTATTGTATCGATAACGACTAAATATTGGGCTTCTACGGAGAGCTCCTCAATTAGAAGCTGAATATCAAAATAAGATACATTTGCATTGTAGATTTGTATTGTTCCATATTTTTCAAATTTTTCATTGATACCAAATTGATGACGCGCGATGATTAATGTTGGCAATGACGTCTCTGTTTCCTTAAGTTCGTCTGATAGTAATATCCGATAGCTGATTCAACTCCACTTGCTGATCTTAATTCTTATTTGAAGATCCGCCTTATAAAAGTACCGAAAGTTTTGAATCTCTTTATTGGAGAGTTGATTGATTATAGGCTGATACGCAGCGTACAGTTAATCCGGTCATTATTCAATTCCAGTGTCTTCTTTTTGGAGCATCTGGTCTCTAACTATTGATGTAGTAAGCTCTGTCTCATCAAATAAGTCGTCATGGTATTGATACGTTCCTATGAACTCAAATACATATTTAGCATTAGTCAAAGTGCCCTTTTTTGAGCCTAATGTCACTTTTCCCTTTCTGGGCTCGTCACAAAAATTTGTCACATTCTATCACATATTCAATCTTCAAAGGACTGTAAAAACATTAGCCCGGAGTATGTAATTTGTGACTTTCATGTGGTGATAGCATCAGCATCACAATCATGTTCTCACGAGTATAATTCATAGCTTCTAAGCTGATATGGGATAAGTGATTGTCTAGGAGCAATACGGGATTTTCCAGCAAAGGATAGCTGAAATTTTCAAATATTACAAACAGTTGACAAACAACTCTGTATCAACAAAACAGCTTTATGATACCATGCAGATACTTTTGAGGGACTACCATCTAATAAATCCTCTATGGGCCTCTTACGCGGATAAATCAAAGCTGGTGTGAGTTAATGAGGTAGGTGAGACATATAAGGCTCACCTTTATTTAAAATGAGATATTTTCAGACATAATCATAATAATATATAAAACTCATTCAATATAGGCTTCTCATTTATTTAATTTTCTTCATATATCAAAATAATTATAAAAATATCAGGATATTCTTTAAAAGTTCACGTTTTTTGAACTACTATTTTGGGCCATATTAAACACTATCAGGATATTAAGACCCGCAAAAAAGATTAGCATTTCGACTGTAATAACAGATTTTGAAAGTTTTCAACTTTGAACTCATACAGAAAACATTATCTGGTATCTTCACAACAGAAGAATATTTCTAATTAATAGAAATATCTGGCTTTGTGCCTTATTATACTAAAGATATAAGATATCGTCTTTTTTACTCTAAAATAGTAGGCTGAAAATAAAATTGAACCTCCATTAGCTACAGCTATCTTAACATAGATTTTTGACAAAAAATTTAAAAACCGCTAATCATTTTTCATTTGACCAAAATTTCTAAGGGCCTTATCGAACTTTTAAAGGCTTTTTGAATAACCAAAACTCCTAATAACATTAAGATATTCTTCACTTCTAAGTACTTACGTAAGTAAGTACTTATAAGTTCTTATTTATTTTTCAATTAGGAACTTGTTATCAAATCAGCCTTGTTAAGAGATTTTTATTTATTTCATGTTTTCTAATGTCTATTTACGAACTTTAAAGTACCTCATACTAACATTATATAACGAAACAGTGGGCCTTGTTACCAGTGGAAAGAGTGGGCCTTCCAAGCTATAGTACAGGTTTGAGAATAACGGAGGATATTTAATATAAAATTAGATACAGAGTTATAAACCTAATCTCCCTTGAACAACTAGATAACTTCTGCTCTTATCCAAATAGGAAAAAACGCAGTATAATCAAAGAAACTTGATAAAAACAAAGTGTATTCTCATGAAAAAATACATCAAGCGCAGCCGCAGCCTCCTGTTCTGACTGTACGGGCGCTACTGACATAATGGCGGCGCATGCCAAGCAAAGCGTTGTTGCCTGCTCGTTGTACCTGCTATTTCTATATGTGTGTGATGTGTTGAACGGTTAATACTATTGCAACTGTGATTTTTTAATATTGGGCCTTGTTACCGGCCAGGCCTGCCATGCCTGAACTACCACTGGCACTCAAACAGCACTATTTTTTTGCCTTTGGTATTGATAACTCTAGACGCTTTTCTTGAATGGTACTTCTCCCAATCTCATCGATGTTATAAATGCTATTTAATTTTAGTTTGTATTTCTATAAAACGTTCAATTTGGGATTTATTTAATCGCATAGCTCTAGCCCAAGCTTGTGGCCGACGACTGTCGTGAAAATAAATGAGGATGACGTTTTAAAATATTTTAAACCCAGTCACGGTCCGGTATTCAAAATGATTCATCAAATCGATGATCGTATATTATTACCATCAGGATACTCATATGATAAACGCCTTGAATAATTTATAGTCAGATCAAAATATCTATTGTCTTTTTGCCCATAACGAACTTCAAATTCTTATTCTTGTTCACTGTTGAATCTTGCCCATTTAAACTGTAGGTGTATTCAGTTTAAAATTATTTTCCAAAGACAAGGCTCACTGGCACTTGCAGCAGCACTTTTGCTCCTCCCACTCTCATAGTTTGATTTGACTCTAGAGATTGTTTTCTCGGTAACCAGTGCAAATTCAGGCTTTTTTGTAATATGATTTCATAGCATGGTGATGAAAAACAGAAAAACAGATTGACGTACGAACAAAACTTGACGAGAATATAACTAAAAAGGTAAGTATATCTATACATGCGCACACTTACCAGTGCACACTGTCCCAAGAACACTAAATTGCTAATGAGTGCTCATAAAATAGATAACGGAAAGCAAATATAAGCTCTACAATTCTTTTATAAATGTAGCATTTATATGTTTTTATCAAAAAAGAATGATATGAAATTTTAAAAACCGATCAAGTGCATGTCTGATCACGCACAGTAAATAGTTCCATGGTAAGGAGGATCGTTCACTGTATCAAACTATTTTTCAAAGATAAATAATAATGTTATCTCTGCGGTCGCTAAGCTACAAAAAATTGCATTTAACGGAGAATACCCCATTTTTTCAGAAACTACACGACAAATTTTATTCAAACCGATGAAAAGTAAAACTGTTAGGCAATTTTCATGATCACAATTTTTTTCAGAATTTTCTACTATGTAGTTGAAAAGTTAAAAGGGACCACATACTTTTCACAACTTTAAAACACATATCTCACCAACTATTGACTCCAATAAAAAGTCATCTCGAAACTTCTCCTCCATTTTTTAGGACCTATCGAAAGATACCCCACAAGGTTATATACTTTTTGTTTATCCTTCAGTTACTTGTTTGGTGTGTTATACCCAATTGTTTTTTTTTTTTTCGTAATTGCACTACTCAATTCTGTAGTGGCTCATGAAAAACACTCTCCTCCCAAATTTCATCCATATAGTGCCAATAGTCTCTGAGTGAAATGGCTGTGACATACGGACAGACGTACACGACGGAATTATAAGAATCTCGTTTTGGTCATTTGACTATGGAACCCTTAAAAAACGACTTTTTATCATGAAATCAATAACTTTGGTGCTACACTATTTTCCAATATGTAAAGGACTAGGAATGAATACACCAAATACAATTCCTACGAAAAAAAAATTAATCGATTACTGCATGCCACTGACACATCAAGACTATCTGGCCATTCAAACATCCAAATAAACTACTTCTCTCTTGCTTCCAGTTCTGGAAATACGCGCACTGCGCTCCCTTACCCAATGCGCTCAGTTACCCCGAATATGAATCGACTATGGCTTTTCTAAAGAAGAGAAACCATTTATAAAATCATCTTTCAATACGGCAAGACTCTTTTTCTCAAGAATGGTTAGAGATATCGATTTGAAATAAATACCGAATATTAGTTTATAGCCTCGTGCTCGTATAATACTTGACTTTAAATCAAGATCCTGCCACTCGCATCGCTCACTTCAAGAGATTACAATAATCTAATCTTATGTAATTACGTAATGCTCTGGAATTTATCCCCAAAGAATCATTTGGAAATTTGGCAAGAAAGTATCAATTAATCGACAATCTGGGACTAAAATGACTTCTGAATATTTTTGACACCATTTTCATTTTTGACTAATCTATTCAAATTTGTTCTTGGAAAATCGGTTTGAATATTGATTATCAAAAAAAAAAAAATCAAAGAATCATCTTGATGATCAAAGCGCATTTTGTGCATGAATGTTTATTAGTTGAGAGATTCCACAAATTACTATCCCTCACAATGAGCTCAAAATCAAGCAGTTTGGGCAAACCTGCGAAACAGCAGCTTTCATTTCAAGTTTCAAGTTGTGACTATTCTGAACATAATTTCTGCACGTATAAACTCAAGAGGACTTCTTAGTCTTAATTGTTTAGTAATTGACTGATCATGTGCTATACCCTAAAAAAACCATTTGATCTTATTAGAGGTATAAAAAAATTCCTGAAAACTCAATACAATTAACTCAAAAACTATAGATTTAAGAAAATGGATAAAGCGTGGTCATGTACTGTCCTAAATTGAATCCATTTTGATACTAACACCGAAAACTGCATGCCAATATCTTGTATAACTTACTGGATATAGAGATAAATAGTTTCTACCCTGTAATGGGTATTTATTCACATCAGTTTGAAACTCAGGGTATGAAATTATAATTACTGACATGTAACCCACTTTGCGCAGCAATTTTCAAATTTTAATCATGCATAGTTCGGCAGTAACTATCTTTTGAATTTTTATTCAACTTTTTACTGAAGACTGCGTATATGAATAAATAAATCAAGCAGATTGTGCAAACCTATAAAACAGCAGCTTTCACTTAGTACCAGTTTCAAGTCTGCAAGTGCTGTAGTTGCTGAGAACTCAGCGTCACGTCAGCCAGCCAGCCAGCCAGACAACCAAAGTGCATATATAGTCCAATGCAATTAGTCAATAATCATTATAAATAAAAAATGGAAGAATCTTCTAGATGATGAAAGCGCATTTTTAACAGCTCATGAACGCTTGTTACCTCAGAGATTTTGCAAATTACCATCTCTCACAGTTACTGAGCTTGAAATCAAGCAGTTTGGGCAAACTTACGAAATAGCAGCTTCCATTTAGTACTAGTTTAAAGTTGACTATTTGATAGGTACATAATTTATGCATGTACAAACTCAAAAATACCTTTTATCCAACACATGACAGTTATGACTGTCATTATCAATGTCATTTCAAACAAGTAAACTATCAAATAACTCACGTTCATATTTAAAGTAGTATTCTATTTATTTATCACTATTACAAGCAGAATTCACATTGATATTGAAATTAAAGGAAAACACCAACGGTTTATTCGAATTTGAAGTCATTGTAAAATTCGTTGGTTCATTGGAACCAGACGCTTCCATATCGGTGCAGCTGCTGATAGTGCTAAAAGATGCCCACACATTAGAACCTTGTATTTTTTCTGCAATTTGTATTTTGTTATGCACCGATTCTTCTAAGTATCCTTCTGCTATCGTCGAGGACTTCCATCCTTCTCAGGCAGTGACCGGTGTAGAGCGCTGGTTTCTCCAATTTCAAAAACATTGCAATTCTTGAAGGTATCTTCGACAACGTATTTATTTCCACAGACTGGCTGGTACACCTCCCATTCTAGTAAAAAACGAAAAAGCGGCTAGAACTAGTATTCTTTGGTCTCAAAGACATGTATTTTTTACACAAATTGATCGGGTTGACTGGAAATCCTTCTTCAAGTATAGTGAAACTTCTCGATTTTTTTGTTTTAGTGTCTGGCAAAACTACGTGAAAACATTTCCCTTTGTCTTGAATATTTTCTATTTTCAAATTGACCAATTCATCGCATTACAAGCACCGCTAATCCCCATCATCAAAGCCACTTTCATCAACAAGTACTCGTCGTCGGGAGCTTCATTCAAAAACTTCTCTATTTCAGGTCGTTCTAATGTCTTGGACTTCTTTGGTTTGTATCCCAGTGATCTGCTTTTCAAAAAGCTCGTTAGTTTGCCATATTTTGAAATGTCTTTTTTTTTATAAAGGTGAATAGTCGAGCGAAGCATCGAGTATTTGGTCCATAGCGACGATGGGGCTGATTTTTTTTGCAAATGTAAAAAATAAGCCAATAGAACATTTTCATCGATACCTTTTATCTCCCGTGAACTCATCCAAGATTCAAACATTTTAAACTCCTTGTCGTAAGCATCTCGGGACTTTTCTGGCAAAATCTGCTTCGCTGCTTCTTCCGCTTCCGTAAGGATATCTTCAGGAACGTAATTTTCATCGGTTTTCTCCATTTTCTATAGGTTTTTTTCTTCAAAAAAGCTTCCCTTTTCTGCAGGGAAAACCGACGTGTCAAAATTTATTTAAACATTTGCTAACAATGTATCATGCAACTAAACAACCAACTTTGACCAAAATGTAAAAAAATCACTGTCAAGTCATTCTGACATTTATAATGTACTAAGACGCAGATAGCTTGGATTTGGTCACGGAATTTATTGATTATTATCTCATAAAAAAAACGATTTCTTCCACTTTTTGGATAAAACATTGTATGTCACTCGTGTGTTATGTTTCCAAAGTCACTTGAGAATTTATACCACGAGGCCTGACGGCCTCGTGGTATAAATCTTTCTCGCGTGACTTATTTTCAACATAACACACTAGTACCATAAATAACTATTAATCTTCATTGTTTAGTTATTGACTGACGGGAGGTCAAGTGCTGTACTTTAAAATGATAATTTGATCTTTATCAAAGCTATATAAAAAAAAAAATACACCAAAAGTAAACAAATTTCCATCCAATAATAATAATTCATTCTAATAAGCTTCAAATTCGCGTCAAACAAGTCATTGAATGAATCTCGGACAGATTTGACCACTGTACATAATAATAGTGACACCCGCGGCGAAAGTTGTAACTAAATTTTTATCTACTTTAATAAATTTTTGCTGCCATATCCCTAATGTCATATATATCTATGGGCATTGTTTCACTTGAAACAAGTAATTGAATAATTTATTCTTCCACAATCACTGAGCTTGAATTAAAGCAATTTGTGCAAACCTACGAAACAGCAGCTCTCATTTAGTACCAGTTTCAAGTCTGTAAATAGTATAGTTGCTGAGAACTTAGCGTCACGCCAGCCAGCCAGACAGCCAAAGTGAGTATAATAGCGCTTTTTTCCAAAAAATGCGCTAATAAAAAGCCGTATAAGCACATCGGATATTTGTAAATGAAATGGTATACATTTTGAAGTGTGGGAATTTCATAACAATCTTGTTCTATCTGACATGTTGAAATATTTACATGTCAGATGTAATACACTATTATGCAGCCAACTCTTAACTCAATATTTCACAAATCGCAAACAATGCATTAATTATGAGCTTTCGCATCTCAGCTCCATCAAAAATTCAGGTTGGTAGCATTGTCATCAATCCATTTATTAGTTTCTTGGTATAACTGAGGCTCTATAAACATTCATAGAGCTTTAGTATAACACTTGCGTAACCAAGCATCATGACATTCGAACAACAGTTCTTCAAACAGAAGTTTAGTACTACAGATCATCGCATATAATAGTACTTTTTTGGTCTTGCAATAATTGATGTCAGTTACTCAGTCTGATTATTATTCTCTTAAATTTTTCATTAAATTTATGAACAATATTAATAGTTATAGTAAGAAAAGCGAATGCTGTAATGAACATAGCGATTCTTCTATCATCATTTGTCAAATTTGCATATCGTTCTATACAAAACAAAAATCACAATAATGCAGTTGTATAAGAAGCTTTATATGCAACTCGCACATAATTTCATTTCATCATCTTCCCATTAACTTTGGCTTATCCAAAGGTACCCTAAATTATGTACTTATTATGTAAACTTCCAATGTCAGGCACACTAGAATCTCTGTCTAGGTCTGTTTGTCAGAATGCTGTACTAGGTTCATCAAATAAGCTACGTACAAAAAAAAATCATAATATATACATTTTTCAGAATTTTATTTAATAAAAACGACTTTTGACTTCAAATTCTGTATATTTATTTGAAACTTTGACGTTTCGATCCTTTGACCAAGGATCTTCTTCAGAAAACAATGAAGAAGATCCTTGGTCAAAGGATCAAAACGTCAAAGCTTCAAATAAACATACAGAATTTGAAGATGAAAATCGGTTTAAAAAAAATCATGTTATATGTTCAATATAAATTTTAGATAACTGCCAGAATTGGTCTATTGAGCTCCGAACAAGTGATCCAACTAGTAAGAAGTTTCATCAAGAAATAAAAAAATTGAGATTATTGCAATTAAAACTAAAATACGAGAATCAACTATTTGGAACTGCTTGCTGGTCTTAGTCCACACGACACCCGATGAATTTCAATATTGCGTCACTCGTGCTCTGAATTTGGATGATTTCAAAATGGACGAGTTATTCCATCAAAACTTCAACTTCAATTACACAAGGCTGCTCACCATGCAAATAATTTTACGACTTTTATTTTTTTGATAAGTACACTACATATTTACCAATTCTCTTTCTATTTAACAGTAAACTTTCCATTTTTGTTTTTTTGTATTTTTACAAGAGTTTTAGATGTTATTTTATTTACTCTAGACCCAAGATAACAATGTTCCATGTTCTTTGCAATGACATTCGAAAATATTGATTTTGAATAATTTTTTTTGCACTATTGGGCGTTTTCATGTGTTTATCAGCCCTCTTTTCACGGTGGAATGTTGATTTTACCATTCAAGCTGTGATAACTATGGTTATGTTGACTTGCCGCCCATGGGCAAAGGCGGTAAGTGAAAAATTGTGGATTATCACAAAGAGTATTCATTTATTTATCTTAATTTATAATTGAATATTCACAATAAAATGTCAAACTTGACAGTTGACAGCAAATAAACTATCATCAGTAGTAACTCAATTTGAAAAAGAAAATTCAGATCCATATTTTAGGTAGATCTTCCAATCGTGCCAAATTTTTTGTAAGAATCACCGTCAATAGGTATAGTTCCGTTTTCGCATAATACTTGGAAACCTCGTTGTAGTGTATTGAAATTTCTATCCTTGTTTCGTAACCTTACGTCACTGTGAAGAGAGCTCTTATGTCACTGTGAATAGAGTGTGGAGTTATAGTCTAAGAGCTGGCTACATAGAAAACCTTGTTATCGCTACATGGCTAATTCCTTTTGTAAAAGAATCTTTTTGTGTTTCCAAATTCGAATCCTCTTGTCTGCCAGCGCGAATTTGGACATTTTGAACTTGAAATTTTAATTCAAATTGCCAAAAAAGTTTCTGTCAATTTTGACGAGAACAATGCCATCCACAATATCGTTTCCTTAGCTACCAACTACTACTGCTGTCAAACTGACATTCACAAAAGAAGAAGTATTCATGAAAAATTCACTATATTCCACGGGAATTGGGACGACCGAAAATAAAACATTATAAAAATTATCAAATGCACTCATGTGCACTTAATCTAAGAGCTGACTACATTCCTAATTATGAAATAATAAATTTGCGTAGGCAAGTTCAAATCGTCTTGTCTACTAGCGGGATCCCGTGCGTTATAGTGGGGATGGCTGGGCCAGTGAAATAAGTGAAACTACGATATTAGATTTTCTGTAAGATACTTGTATAATAATTATGAAAAAAAACTTCTATTTATTCTTGAAAAACAGGGTAAATTGTTGGCTGTTTGCTTACGACTGGCTGACAGTCAGCGCGAAATTGGAATGAAAAAACTATCACATACATGCATAATGCATATCGATTGAATAAATGTTATATTTATATATTAGAATAGCAATATGCAAAATAGCCGACAAAAAAATCATGGCTAAAATCCTGCCAGGCAGATATTGGAAGTGTGCCTGTGTTAGAGTGTTTACACCCAAACACAGAACATTTTTTTTCTTGAATGATTTCATTCTTTTTATGTTCACCAAATAAATATGATGTACCGAAGTGATGTTTGATAGGTCTGACGTACTACTTCATAGATGTGAAATTTGTCTTTTGTAAATGACAGTTTGACGACAGTAGTAGTTTGTCACTAAGGAAACAATACTGTGAATGGCATTGTTTTCGTCAAAATTGACAGAAAATTTCTTGGCAATTTGAATTGAAATATTGAGTTCAAAATGTCCAAAAACCATTTTTATTTTATTGTCTTGAAAATCAAGACAAGACAAGAACTCGTCATAAAGACAAGAAATCTTGTCTTGATGAAACACTACGGATTCGCGCTGGTAGACAAGACGATTTGAACTTGGCTACACAAAAAGATCCTTTTACAAAAGGAATTAGCCATGTAGCGATAACACGGTTTTTTATGTATCCAGCTCTCCGTCTATTAGTTGTTATGTTCGGACGATTGGACTGATTGGTTGTGATGTGGCGACGAGCAAAGCGGAGGAGGTACGAAGCATTTGGAGAACGTTACACTCGTCAAGAATCGGACTCCAAATTATTATTCCCAATCGGTAAACTGTACTCACTGACCTAAATACTTAAATAGCTTTTATATGCAACTGACACAAAAATACATAATTTTCGACAATATTTATTATTCGAAAACTGCAATTTCTTCGTTCTAGTACTCTTTCGTTTCAGATAGACACAGCAACAAATTCAAATCAAACTGTGATTTAATGCTTACCGGTATTGCAATAGTTAATATTGATTACAGTTTTCAGTATTGCTCAATTTATTATGAATTCAATGAGCCAAATATCATTCCATATATTGAATTTTATCTAAATAATATTTTTACATACCTATCTTTCAAAAAATCTTCGAGCTCTAACAATAGAAACCACAATAATAGAAATGAATAATACTTTTCTCTGTCAACGTAATATGTCCAAAATCACTTATCTCTATATATGAATAGTTGGTACTGTAGTCAGCCAATGTCGCCATCAGAGTAATCACCAGCGCTTCGGTCACCGGGAGATGTACCAAAATGACATTTGGTGATACACACTGTTTGGATATTATGAAAATATTATTCAGTATAAAATCACTCATCAAATATATTTTTCATTTTTTGATTTGAAAAATAGCGATGCTGTTGTAAATAATCAGATTCTCGTAGTTGAATTACCAGCATAAACATGTTTGTGTCACTTGACGCGTGTAGTGTTTTGTCACTTCAGTATCGCAGCGAAGGCTCGGTCCACATTTTAAAATTTTCTCTATAAGTATCAGCTATCCATATATATAGAGATCAGTGTCCAAAATAGATATAATCTTGGGGTGGAACGGTATTTTTTTTTTAAATTTTTGTGGCTTTGTTTCCATACCGGTCATCCTTGCCATTCAATCTCCTCTTTCTATCACTTAGATATCTATCTTACATCTTATCAAGTACTTGCTAATGTATTGGCATGATTTGATTTTGGGGTCCAACACTAACAGATTCACATTCACTGGCAGTGTAGGTGAAACGGTATTAGTCGTCTTTGTCTAGTGTAATTTTGTTTTGGAGTAAATCAAGCTTACAGAAGATTAGTGGTTATGGCGGGATAGACAAGAATTTAAATTTGACATTTGAGAAGGAAAACATTCAAACACTAAAATTATTGCTGGCATACAATATAAGTGTCAAAGATATAAATTTTAATGGAATAATTAAATGATGATAACATGAAATTATGATATAAAAATGTCCCAAAACTCACGTAATACAAATTTTGATAGGAAACATGCTTTAGATTGAAAATTATGTTTTTTTTGATTGAATCATAATGTATATGGTACAAGGGTTATCTAATTTTCATACAAAACTGGTTTTAAATCAAGAATTATGATTTTTTCATTGAGTCTTGAAGTATATGACGTATAGAATAATATACAGCAAATGGCCTTCACAGCTTTATTGACACATACGGGCTCTTGTAGAAATGTGACAGAATTTCATTGATAGAGCACTCAATTTGCAAAACTATATGTCGTTACAATGTAGGCATAAAATACTTGGTTATCATGTCGCGATAGCGAGCACCATTAAATGTTTTTGCCTGATTAGATGTTTCTTCGAAGAAGAATGGTCCAATGATGCCTCCAGCCCAAAATTTGCAGCGAACAGTAATACTTTGTGTCTCAACAATCACTCATGAATTTTCTGAGTCCCAAATGTGACAATTCTCACAATTAACGAAGCCACCAGAATGATAATGAGCGTCATAGCTTCAAATTAAGAGTGGTGCAGATCCAAATCGAGTATTATTATTTGTTGAGTGACAGATTCCAATAATAATGGATGAACATGAATGAAACACTTTGTCGCTTTATAGAACTTAAAAACTATGATATGATCCATATTCTCATCTGTACTCTTCCAGCTATAGTAGCATTTAGGAATCTAAAAGAGATAAGTTTCACAAAATTAGATTGAAATCAAATTTTTGATGTATTTATAGGGAACGTGCGCGGCGACAGCTCTGTCATCAAGTGGCTTGTATCCGAAACTTTTACTCTCATTTGTCAAGTGTCAAACCACAAGAAAAGTAATTATGTAATGAAAAAAAAAACTTATTCAAATGTATTGTTGTATTTCTGGTTGCTCTAATACGTCCAAGAAAAACTCCAACTGTAAAGTTGTTCACAAGACTGTTTTAAAGTAGCTGTGAAAATATCATTAGGGCAGTTTGATACGTTGAATAAAATGCTGCATTTTGATTCTCTATTCTGAAGCAAAGGAAAATGGACCGTATCATACATGAAATCAGAGTGTACTGCCCAAGAATATGTATACCTTATTTTAGTTTGCATCAAAATGGAGTGTCAAAATACAGTGTTTAATGCAGTGTGTCAAACGGCCCTTAGATTATAACTATCTCCTCAAATCAGTAAGTCTTGAATTTGTTGCTGGTTTTGGAAATAACTCAGCCATTTTCAGTCCCTGATCGTACTATAGGCCGTAAAGGCAATCTTTCCCTGTCGTTCCAGGTGAGACCAGAAAAAAATTTTGACTGAGGCACACACAACGTTTTTAGGGCGATCATTACGGCAAAATTTATTTCTAAAACATTGAAATTGTACATCTCAGTTGGCATTGAAACTGTTTCATTTTATTGTCCTCCATCAAATTGACATTTGTAAGGCATGAGTATATATTCCTCGATTCGTAGAGGTATAGGTTAACACAAAAATATAATATGTATCTCGACAAAAACTGTGTTGTAAAGAGTTCATCAAACTGCCTATATTGGTAGATAAAAGAGTTCATGGGATAGTTTTTGACAGTTTAGTCCCAAAAAAATTACATTTGACAGATATGTACAAAAAAGTAATATTTTACTGGTGTGTACCAAAAAGTCACTTCACGATTGCGAAAGGGGCCATAGAAACACCTTTTTTGTTATGATCGCCAAAAAAGTTTCCTATGGAACTCGTACATAATCGGAATTTATAACTCGTATTACTCATCAGCCTCGCTTATTCCGCTCACATGCCTATAAATTGTGAATAGGGGATCATAATATTTTCTAACTCAGCCTACCAGTTTATGTCTAAAGTATAGCTTACAGAATACAAGTAGAGTGTCTTACAAGTTTCAAAGATGACCACATGTTCGTGACTAATCAATTATATACTCAATTTCAATCAGCAGACTAGTTTAAACTTCAGGGCTCGTATTTCAATTCATATAATGTTATTTGTGGAGTTATAGCACAAGGTCGAAGCTGCACAAGTCAGTTATTCCTTCAACGCATCTCATCTTCCTTGAGCTCTTACACATCAATAGATTTGGTAGTATCATTCGGTCATTCCTCTACATGGGCTTGTAAAGTGCAGAATAGAAAAACTTTTGATTGTGTTGCGAATCAAGGTTTTCGTATCTATGTATTGTAATGTTTATTGCTCGATGAATCACTCTGTAAATAAATAAAAGTCACTATTTAATAATCTAAATGAAATAAAATCTTTAATTCTTCTTATGTCACTAATAACAGTATATTTATATATTAATCACTTAATTCTAGTTTAATCAAAGTCACAGATATTTATATTTCACTATTTATATACACTCTCACTTCACTGTCACTGTTTATTATTTATTTTCACTAATACTCTCATTACTGTACTGTCCCACACGTCGTTGGCTTGGCCTTATATAGAGAAACACCGTCCTTCTCGAATTTTCGATTTTCGCGACTCTTTCCATTTCCAGGAATTGCTAGGGGCTTCCATTGGGAGGGGTGATGCGCTGCGACGTAGCGCGGCGTAAGAGGCGACAAGAAGCCCCTCCCCATACTGCGTCGTATTCACGAGCTCCCCTCTCACTCCCGCACGTCACACTGCCCTCTTCTTAAGAATGTTTCGTCCCGAAGCACATCTTCATGTCTATGCCGAAATCGACACTCGCCGCCCTTGGTGCAACCAGTAGTTTGGTAAAAGTAGCAGTCGACAGTTTTTGGTTCGATCGGGCCTGCTGGGTGGAAGCAGCAGACCAATATTTGAATTCCGCTGTTCTGGAATGTTACCTCTATCATATTTCGAACGATCTTCCAATCTAATCCATCCAGACCGCAGCCTAATTTTGGTATTGCCAGTTTCAGGATGTCGTTCTGCATAAAATAGCCTCGCATGTCTTGCAGCGTTTCCCACATGGAACGGTAGGTTGGTTTATGATGAAATTTATCTTTCGTTACCATGTGGTAAATATAGCGTTCCTTGGTTGTCGTATTGTCCCGCAGACAGATGATCTTCCCTACTGTAGGCTTCTGGTGTTCTGGTCTGCCAAACTTCTTCTTGAAAACTGCTGCTATTCCTCGGGACATCTCCAAATCTCTTGATACACAATGGGCCAAGGAGTAGTCGGCCGGGACTCTGAATAGATCCTGCTGCACTTCGGTAGTTATTCCGAATCGAGCCCGACGTCCACTTGAAAAAGTCTTCATGAACTCCTCAAATGAATCTTCCTGCGCATGGATCTTACGGGCACGTGCGTCGTTGGGATCTTCATTATTGTCTCCTGCAAATGGTGCTAGCCGATTGAAGTGCACCACTCTCGATTTGCTCTTGGGGTTGCGTCTGATTTCGTAGATTATGTCGTTCATTCTTCTGATGACTTCGTAAGGCCCTTCCCAAGATGTCTGTAATTTTGGAGACAGGCCACGTCGCCGCCCTGGGTTATAAAGCCACACAGAGTCTCCTGGTTGAAAACCCCCGTCTTGTGCCTTGACGTCATAGGTCTCTTTCATCCGGTCGCTGGCATTCTGGATGTTTATACGGACTCGGGAGTGGATATCGTCCATCTGACGCCTTAAATTAATGACATAATCTTCACCAGCCAAGTCTTCTCCAGGTTTGCAGCCGAACTTTAGGTCGCATGGTAGCCGAAGTTCCCGTCCAAAGATAATTCTTGCTGGAGTCTGTCCGGTTGTTTCGTGTACGGATGAGCGGTAGGCCAAAAGGAACAGATGGAGATATTTGTCCCAGTCTCTCTGGTGACTAGAGACAACTTTGGCCAGGTGTCTGTTGATGGTCTTATTCATCCGTTCCACCATTCCATCAGACTGCGGATGTAATGCAGTAGTTCTGGTTTTACGAATATTAAGTACTTCGCATATCCCTTGGAAAAGTGTAAATTCAAAGTTTCTTCCCTGGTCAAAATGAAGTTCCAAGGGTACGCCAAAACGACAGATCCAGTTCTTCACTAGGACGTCTGCAATAGTAGCGGCCTCTTGATTAGGAAGGGCATACGCTTCCGCCCATTTACTAAAGTAGTCCATGACGACAACAATGTATTTATTTCCTATATCTGATTCAGGAAATGGCCCTGCTACGTCGATGGCTATCCTCTCGAATGGACTACCGACATTATACTGTCGCATCGGAGCTCTTGGTCGTTTCTGCGGTCCGTTGCTTGAAGCGCACGTAGTGCATTTCCTGCACCATTCCCTAACGTCTTCTTTGCAGTTTAGCCAATAAAACCGCTCACGAACTCTCTGCAGAGTCTTCGTTACCCCAAGGTGTCCTCCACTCACTCCATCATGGAGATGTCTCAAGACCTCTGGAACCCGACCTCTAGGAACGATCAGCTGTTCTCTACTCTTGGTTTCATCCGGATCTTCCAGGACACGCTTCAAGACGCCTTCATCCAGGATTATGGAATCCCATTGCGCCCAGTATGATTTGACCGTCGGGGAGTATGGTGCCACCTCTTGCCATGTCGGTCTTGTTCCTTTCTTCTTCCATTCTTGAATAATTTGCAACTCTGAGTCGCCATTTATGTCCTTTTCTATCTCTTGTGGTTGCCAAGCATCGTCAATGACAGTTGTTCGGAACGCCTTCGCTTCAACCTTAGAGCAATGATGACAATCTTTTGGACATGGTCGTCTTGATAAAGCATCAGCATTCTTATGTGCTGTACCGGCTCGATGTTCTATGTTGAAGTCGTATTCTTGAAGTCTTTCGATCCACCGAGCGACCTGACCCTCAGGATTCTTGAACTGTAGTAGCCATCTCAGAGCAGCGTGGTCAGTTCTTAACAGGAAATTCCTACCATACAAATATTTGTAGAAATGCTCGATGGACTTCACTACTGCCAGCAGCTCCCGTCTTGTGACACAGTAGTTTCTCTCTGGCTTTGACAAAACCTTACTGAAGTACCCGATTACTCTTTCTTGACCCTCCTGCAGTTGGGACAGGACGCCCCCAATACCGACGTCGCTGGCATCTGTGTCCAGAACAAAACGTCCTTCCGTCTTCGGGTAACTCAGGATTGGTGCTTGGACTAGAAGTAGTTTCAGTCGCTCGAAAGCGACTTGGCAGTCTTCATCCCAGCTGTATCTGGGATTATTTCCTGTCAGTCTGGTCAGTAGCTTGGCGATATTGGCGAATCCATGAACAAATCTTCTGTAATAGGTACAGAGCCCGAGAAAACTGCGCAGCTGATGTTTATCCGCAGGTACCGGCCATTCTTGAATTGTCCTTATCTTTTCTGCATCAACTGCTACGCCTTCTTTGGAGACCACATGTCCCAAATAGTTCACCCGTTCTTGGAATAAGTGGCATTTCTTTGGACTAAGTTTCAAACCAGCTTTCTTTAATTGTTCAAATACCTGCTCCAGATTCTTCAAATGGTCTTCAAATGATTTTCCCATCACAATTATATCGTCCAAGTATACCAAGCAAGTTTTTCCCGATAGTCCTTTCAGTACGGTCTCCATAAGTCGCTCGAAGGTGGCAGGAGCATTACACAGACCAAATGGCATGACTGTAAATTGCCACAATCCACTGCCGATGGTAAATGCAGTTTTTTTCTCGGTCTTTCTCATCCATCGCTACTTGCCAGTATCCACTCTTGAGATCTAGGGTCGAGAAGATCTTTGACCCAGCCAGGGTATCTAAGGTGTCATCAATCCTGGGCAGAGGATAACTGTCCTTCCTGGTAACGCTATTCAGCTGGCGATAGTCGACACAAAATCGGGTAGAACCGTCCTTCTTCTTCACAAGTACCACCGGAGAGGCCCATGGACTGTTTGAGGGTTCAATGATGCCGTCTTGCTCCATATCTTGAATGATGGCTTCAGCGTCTTCTTTCTTCGCAATCGGGAGTCGTCGTGGTGCTTGTCGAATTGGTCGTGCATCGCCGGTATTAATTTTGTGATGGACAATATTTGTTCTTCCTTTTTGCCCCTCACTGGTTTCAAACACCTCTTGGAATCGGCGTATCAGATCTTCTGCATGTGCGCGTTGCCGATTGTCTAATTGTTGACCCTTGGGTAGTAATAGGGTCGTCAATTCCTTCGAAAGTTTATCGCAATTAGGCTTTATCTTTGTGTCTTGTTCGGTGAGTTTTATTCTTGCGAGGCGTTCTTTTTCATGTCTGGAGTTATCTTTGGGTAGCATCTTCAAAGATTACTTGCATTGACTTTTTGCTTGACCTAGCTCTTCACGGTTCCAACACCGAAGTTGTCTTGAATTCTTGAGATCTTTAACTTCTTCGATCAACCGCTGAACCTGGGCTTCTAAGCTTTCCGTGGTATCGGAGTCGCAGGTAACCTCTCGCACTCGAGCACTGCTTCTGGACGCCTGCTTTGCCGCTTCGTATTCCAGTGCATGAGCCAATGCTTTCACCAGCTTCTTCGGCCGCGCCAAACGTAGGGCTTGTTGCGTTTCATGGTCTCTGATGCCGTCCACAAATATCCTCACAGCCCAGCTTTCCAAGAAATCATCCGGGCCAGTTGGATAGGCCAGTCGAACTAGGCGTGCCACATCAGCTTCGAACTTCTGTAGACTCTCGCTGGGACGTTGATATCGGTTCTTAAGCTGCGTGTGATACACTTCCTCCAAGTGTGCATGGCCGTATCGCAGCTCCAGTCGCTTGACCAATTTTTCGTAATTGTTGTCTTCTTCCGGTGGAATAGCCTGTAAAATGTTTACCGCATCTCCTCGGAGAGCAACTGTAAGTGCTGAAACTTTCTCAGTATCATTCCAGCCATTAGCCTTAGCAGCGGCTTCAAATTGCCTATGGTAATTAATCCAAGATGTTTGACCATCAAAGGTTGGAGGTTTGACACGCATTTTTGTAGTTGAGTCAAGATTTGGTGCGGATAATTCAATTATCTCAGCTTTTGAAGCTTTTTCCGGAGATGAAACACCAAATTTAAATTTTTCTTCAAAAATCTTCATTTTTTCATCCAGTTCTTCTTTTAACATTCTATATTTATCTTCAAATACTTCCTCCCATACCTTTGAGTTTTCTCTAAATTTTTCCAGTTGCTGTTCAACTTTCTTTGTATTTTCCTCCATCTTCCCATGCAGTTCTTCTCTCAAGTTTCTAGAATTTTCTTCTAATTTTCCTAATTTTTCATTTACAATTTTGGAGCTCTCTAGAAAATTTTCTTCTAATTTTGCTTCTAATAATGTAGAATTTTCTTTTAATTTTGATTCTAAGTCTTCTTTCAAACTTGTAGAATTCTCTTTTAATTTTGATTCCAAATTTGTACAGTTTTCTTTTAATTTTGATTCCAAATTTATAGAATTTTCTTTTAATTTTGATTCTAAATTTATAGAATTTTCTTTTAATTTTGATTCTAAATCTTCTTTTAAACTTGTAGAATTTTCTTTTAATTTTGATTCTAAATTTATAGCCAAATCGGTTAAAGAAAGTTGAACCTCAAACAAATATGTATCAGGGTCCTCACCGTCTTCAGTCATAGCTCCTCGAAGTCGTTCCATTAAAACTTGTTTGCGGCCACTGGTTTCCAAATCTCGCTCTTCCAATTGATATTTCAACTCTGCGACCTTCAAATCTTTCAACAGCTTCGTAGACGCCATTATCCAATTTTACAAAACAGCAATAAACAAAATACTAAATTGTTTATAACAATCCCACTTCTGACACCACTGTAATGTTTATTGCTCGATGAATCACTCTGTAAATAAATAAAAGTCACTATTTAATAATCTAAATGAAATAAAATCTTTAATTCTTCTTATGTCACTAATAACAGTATATTTAAATATTAATCACTTAATTCTAGTTTAATCAAAGTCACAGATATTTATATTTCACTATTTATATACACTCTCACTTCACTGTCACTGTTTATTATTTATTTTCACTAATACTCTCATTACTGTACTGTCCCACACGTCGTTGGCTTGGCCTTATATAGAGAAACACCGTCCTTCTCGAATTTTCGATTTTCGCGACTCTTTCCATTTCCAGGAATTGCTAGGGGCTTCCATTGGGAGGGGTGATGCGCTGCGACGTAGCGCGGCGTAAGAGGCGACAAGAAGCCCCTCCCCATACTGCGTCGTATTCACGAGCTCCCCTCTCACTCCCGCACGTCACAGTATTGTACGTTGACTACAAAATAACTTATGTTTATATAAATGTGAATCGGACATTTTCGTCACCACTTAGAGTTTTGTTTTTGCCACTTTTGCATTTATCGGGGCGTCAGTTGAGCTCACGCGTTTAACCGAACAACATATGGATATATTTTTTTCTGTATAATAAATACTTATAGTTTTTTCAAAACCGCATTCAATATATTTCGGTAAATCAATAAAACAATACAAGTGCAAAATTTGCATCTCGAAGTTGACTCGCTGTATATATAACGGTTTAATTGCGAATATTACAAAATCTCAACTCTAGAGTAAAATTTAATATTGAGCTATTTAGCTATTATATGAGTATTATGAAATATTACCTAAGTCACTTAAGAAATTATTTACTATAAACTGTGCACCACAATCAGAGTTGAATGTAAAGAGTTCCAAAATGTTATTCAGGTTTGGCACTGAAAAAAACTGCTCACTTAGATTTTAACATTAATCTTAATAATTAAAGTCCAACTATGGAGCAATGACTATTTTTAGTAAACTATTAACGCGACATGTACCAATGGCATGAAACCACTAACATAATGTGTACCACATCTCGACTTAAAAGCTATGTAGAAACATGGTACAACAGCCTCTCTAAACCTGAACTTTCCAGCCCTGGTACCACATTGAGTCGACATTAACATATTCATATCTTGTTTTAAACTCCTAATCCTTATCATCATTATCTAGATCTTATTTTTATAGAAGTATAACTTAATTTAGTCCCTGTCATGTCCCTATTATAAATACTAATCGGACAGATGTTCAACTGGCATGGTAAATTGACAATAATTATCAAGTCAAAGTCAATGTCAAGTCGTTGTAATTCCACCAGTGGTCAGAGTAATATTAAGCGCTGATCGAAGCATTCTCAGTTTACCAGAACCATTTCCAGATATTGGGAAAAATGATGTAGAGTCAAGAAAGATAATGAGTCTATTCTATAGTCTTTTTATGAAAAACTGGCACTGGAGTACAGGATAGGAATACACGTGCAACTGTTTCCGCAAGAGATTTCAAAAAACCTGAGTCACTTCTATCTTTTTTGAAGTCACTTCTATCTTTTTTGAAGACTTGTTTCAAACAAAGAACTTGAAAAGTTTTCTGTTCAATCCATTTAAAAAAGCTCTCATGAGTATTCTGGGAAATGGCTACTTTCAAAAACAAATAAGCAGGCATCAAAGTGCTCAATCAGCTAGGAAACAAGGCTTACGAATGTGTAATGCGATATGAAGATAACTTGCAAGAGTGGTAGCCTGTAACTGCATAACGTACAATATAACCGATACATATGTATGTTAGATAACATTCGTATATTGAGATTGCGATTTTGTAGTTTTATAACATTTGAAAATTACATTTATTTACGTTATTTGAGTACTTCATCTCAAAAGATGGAAAGAAGCATCAGTTATAGATTTATTTGCGGTCTGTTTCACAAATCACAAATTCAAAGTGCGACTACGGGCAAGTGCGATAATAATCAAAGAGCTCATTTATTTATACATGTTTATACATGTTTTGAGTACTTAATCATAATAAATTGGATTTTTTGGTTCAAATTCTGTATATTTATGGATAATTTGACATTTCGACTCTCTATCCGAAAGTCTTCATCATAAACAATTTATTAAAAAACTCATATTTATAGTTGAATAGATATGGTATTATTTTGGGATACTATATTTCACATGAATAAAAATATTCTAGAGAAGGAAACAAATCATTTCAATAGAACTAAAATAGTCAACAGCATGCACAATGACTCACAAAATAATAAGATTAGTAATTTTCATTCCATAAATTGATTATATAAGACTTTGCTGGAGATCTGAATATCAACTCTGACTTATACGGTAAAATTGAGAAGTCTTCTCGAGAAAAAGCAGGAAAGAATACTTTTTGCACGATTGGGCGTTTTCATGTGTTTTTTGGCCCTCTATTTGAGGTGGTATGTTGATTCCACCAGCAAACTGTAGTTACAATGGTTATGCTGACTTACCGCCCATGGGTACAGACTCGGCCTCCAAACTATTTTTCCCAATCGGTAAACTGTACTTACTGACCTTAATACTTGAATAGCTATTTCGATTCAATGTGCACATATAAATAACTGTATTATTACTCAGTAATTCATTGTACTAGAATGGAATATGATATATTAGTATAGCAAAAGAAAAAGTTCAACTACGAAGACTGAAAGACGAGCGGCTACTTTTCTTGAATGACTAATTTCATTTCACACGAGTGCAATACATCATCTTATCCAGCACCGCATTCTTAAAACGACTCTGATCGGAACAAGATATTTGGATGCTATATGTAAAACAGAAATAACAAAGTACACATGACGCGTTTGCTATGGTATTTTGACCCGGCTATACAGTCTAAGCTTATCTACAGTTTAGTAAAACCGAACTTATTTACTATGGTTACAATTGCTGAAATAATTTTTATCATAGGAAATAAACTTGGATGAGCTTAGATTGTACAACCGGGCATTAGTGTTGCCCGCGATTTCTCTTCATTCCTATTTCACTGAGTGACTGCTGCTGGACATTATTTTTTTTAGAGGACCATAATTAAAAAATGTTTCAATCGGTGTTGGATACAAAATATTCCTTAATGACTACACGGACTGTACGTATTGCTCTAATTATCATGGTTTGCGACCTTTTTTAATTTGTAGAATTTTGGACAGATATGCTGGCATCATTAGCTTTTGCAGCTGTGAATGGTGCAATAATTTCAATAAATCACTTCACTTCTGTTTACGGTATTTTTGAGAACAAAATCTTGTTTCACTATATTTAGCTATTAAGAAGCTATACTCCCCATCACACTATTTTTGATATTTTGTCAATAGCAACAAGAGTGTTAACGAGGCAATATTCTTCCACTTCAGAAGTCCCTACAATTTTTGAGATTGATTAATCAACAATTCTTTCGGTTACCAGCGACCTGTTAATTGAATTTGGAAATTGACAACCAATGGATAGTTCCCCTATAATTCTAAAATCAATTCTATCTCAGCTTATTTCATTATCATTCTGATCATTTATTATTAGTCGATAGTTTCCCAAAAATTATGAACTTTCAATTGATTTATGTATTGATATCAAGATCAAGATTGAATACTGGTACTTTGTGAATATCAGCCACAATATATTCCATCCTATCTACGTATCATTCACTGAACAGATTCGTAATATGCAAATCATCCTTTAGTTCTTCATTTCTGTTACTCGAATTGCTGATTGTATTAGATAACTTTTTTTTCTCAATAATATTTTCAATATTTCACATTACGCTTAGGCTGCCTTTATCACAATCTATTTTATTTTTATAAAATTTTTTCCATGTTCACGCAATAATGCAACAAATTTATTCTTTGCTTTTTTATGCGCATTCATAATCGATCGATTCACTCAATTGAAATATTCAATAGCTGCTCAGTTTTTACTCTTTAATGAATCAATTATTGTGTCATGGTTATTAAAATTTTGTTGAACACTTCTTACCCTTCTCAAAATGTCCTGGAAAAAGTTTTCACAATAATTATTTACATCATTAGTATATATACCCAGTTACAATCAATAGGTTCAGACACCAATTGCTCAAAATTTATATCTTATATAGCATCATCATTTTCTTCCATAAGATCATTGATTACTACAAGTAACATACATATATCATGATCAGAATTTTCCCAGTCATTCTATACATCCGTTTTCATGTATGGATCATTTATTATAACACGGTCAATAATAACCTCTGATGAAAGTGCTTTTCTCGTATAATCAGCTATTTATTTGAAATCAGATTCGGCCACTACTTTTTTAAACTGGATTATGTAGTGATTGATTTTGTTACATCAATTATTAATATTTGAAATAACCATTAAGCTAGCAGTATCATCTACTGTTGATCAAGTAGGTACTCGTCCATTATTGAAATCATTGTAGGAAATTTGAGATACTAATATGCAGATCGATACAGATTACATAAAATATGATGTTTATCACTCACATAAAACTGGGAATGATGGATACCAAAATTATTCTTCATTAGTACTATAATTTGTACGCCGTACTATTTTCTGGATATCCCCTGTGTGTTTGCTGTTGGAATCGTATTTTATTCTTATTTCAGTTGAACATGAAAAAATCAGATGTTTCTCTCATGAAAAAAATGTTCAATTTTACATTTATGAGGAATCGGCCTTTGAGTAAGGAGTATGAAATCTCCCTAATATTTTCTATCAGACATTTTTGATTATTATGCGTGATTTTTTTTGCGTTGTATGTCAACTTTTTTTTTAAACAAAGCATTTTTCATCTGTTGCTTTAATAATTTATATCTATATTTTGACAATTATTAAGCACACAGCAAGAGAGCTTAAAGCACAAGGTGACATTGAGATTTAAGAAATTTCCAAACAAATGAATCAGTGAGAACTGAGAGGTGCTACAAACATGAATTCACAAAAATGTAATTGCTACGCATTTAAAAAGTAGTAAAACTGAGATGCAAAATAACTTTGCTTTACAATTCACGTATCGTGAAGTACCTACTTCACTCACGGCCGTAGAATGACTGTTTTCATTCCTACTTTTAGTTTTGACGAGACAATTTCATTTTTAATTTCTTCTTTCGTTTTGGTACAATTTTGTGCTGCTTTCGTCTTAATAAGTAGAGCAAGTTGACTTGATGCTCCAAAATAAGAAAATAACTTTAATTTCCACTGAATTTAATTTACAGCGCGTATTTTTGTTTTTCATTTCATACCAAAGCTAAAAGAGTGGAAAATATTCAATACCATTTGTATTTGAGAAAAACCTTTGGATGCTGAAGATATCATTGTCGATCATAACCACTTTTAGCATCAAAATTTGAGCGCGTGGCACATCACTCTTGCAATCTGAATTATAAATTCCAAAAATCATTCCAGTTTTTTTTCCGTAGCCTATCAAAATATGATTGCCGTCTATCCGTGTGACTGTGACGAAGAATTCATATTATAACTTGAAACATAAGAGAAACACATAGTTCTCACAAAGAATGCATCTGTTCGTGAACATAAATTAATAGAAGATGATTCAAAAAGAATTTTTCATAAGTTGAGATTTCTAGACTCAATCGATTTTTAAACGTCGTCATGGTTATATATAAGATAGACTCAGGCCTGGGTTAAAAACCGCGCTCTGACTACGAGCCATTAAGATTTAAGGATACTTCTCTTGAAAAACTTGCCGAAAGAAAGGTTTCTCAAAGTAGTCTTCTCATACAAATATATGAACTTATTGAATAAGCTGCAAGATGATCTATCGCATCATAAGAAACAGTTAAATGATAGATTCAAATAATAATATGATTAATAATGAACACATACACAGGTACATTCAAAAACTGCATGAAGAACATTCCGCTGCCAAAATTTCAAAAATACTTAGATGTATACTGAAAATCGGACTTTTACTTCTAATAGTTCAAGGAATGAAGACAAAAAAAAGATTAAACTTCGGAGAAATTTCGGGAAAACTGGATTTTTGCATAAAGCTTTCTTTTGTATCTCTAAACAATATCCAAAGAATCCCCGCTGATACATGCGCCACTAAAAATGTTATGCGAGGTCAAAGGTCAAGATAAACGGTTTCTCGCCAAAATCTTGCTAACGGTAGCTTTTATCGAAAAACTTCTGATCATCAAATTTGTAGCTTAGGAAATTGCCTATGAAAAACATGTTCTTACTATTTTTTGTAAGATTACCGGTTTTCTAGAAAATTTTATTCAAATAGTTCTGACGCTCATTTTTCTTATAATACGTGCCCTTCCAATAATAGATATTAGAATATTCATTTATTGAAGAAAATAAACAAATTATAAACTATGTTTTATTTTCTAAATGATTATTTCAATTACAATGTCCAACTCTTCATCATCTTCCGTCGCCTGTATTTCGATAGTTTCAGTCAAGAAACACGATGGATCTACGTCTTCAGTAGGCTCATCATCATTAACGTCATTGAAAGCATCAGGTGATACATTCGAGCAGTCCTGCCCTTGTACCATATCGAGTCAAAATTGACATATTTCTATCTCGTCTAGAACTCTCAATCCATAGGTCATTAATATCTGGATCTTATTTTCATAGAAGGATAACTAGACCTAGTCTCTATCATGTCCCTTTGATAAATACTAATCGGAAACATGTCCAACTTGCGTAGTAAATTGAATTCAAAAAATCAAGTCAATGTCAATGTCAAGTCGTTGTAGTTCCAGCATTGATCGTGACAATTCCCGCAACCTGGTGAACAGTATCACTCAACTTTTCTGCAACCGTAGTTCAAGGTACATCCCTTGGTGCACTTATAAAAAATAGAGTTGAGTAGACTATCAGGTGCGGGTGGAAGAAGAGTTTTAACCGGCTCCAAAATTTGATCTTGCAATGATCATCCCTAGTCTAGAAGGTTATACTTGCACTTGGTAGTAAACATATGATATGAATGTTACCGAGCAGCACTAGATGTTGGCGGAAGAGAAAATAGTTCCACAGGTTTTTGAAAGTGTGTTAATTTCGCAAACGTTGAATATCTGTGGTTATCGATGGACACTTCTTTTATTGGTGTTTCATACATTGCATATTACAGAGTAATGTCGACACTATTGTGCAGTATATTTGCGTTAGTTTGTATTATTATGGACTTTGAAAGTTTCACGAAAGTGAATTTTCCAATACTTTAAGGCACATTTAACGTTCAGTTACAAATATTCGACACACAGATACCATTAAGAAATGCATACTCTACGTTAAAACTTCTTGAATCAAATTTTATCGAAAGCCATTAGTCTTACAAAAAAAAGTAGTGAAATATTTTTTGTAGGCAATCTTCTAAGCTACAAATTTTCACCAACTATTTTTTGATAGACATTTCTGTTGGCGAGATTTTAACGAGAAGCCTTTAACCCCGCGTAACATTTTTAGCGGCGCATATATCGGCGGTGATATTTGAGATGTTGTTTAGAACCACAAGAGGAAGCTTCATTCAAAAATCCAGATTTGACCTACTTTTCCCCTTTATACCCTGTATTATAACCAATATTTTTGAAAAATTTCGTAATATGTATTTGTCTAACGGCTTATGAACTTGATCCAGCAAATTTTTCTACGGATGCTGACCTTAGCTCGGATGCTCTGTTGAAAATTACTGGAATTGAACTGGATTTTATTACAGACATAAATGTGTATAATTTAGTACAGAAGGATATTAGAGGTGTGATCTGTCAAACTACACTTATGCCTATATTACACGATACAATTTATTGGTCAATAATTTTCTAAAGTTGACCTTCAATTTATTGTTGTGTGTAATATGTCCAAAATTTCCACAATTTTTTCTTGACCAATAATTGACCAAGTTATTTTTGAAATAGAACTGGCTCTATCTTTCACCAATATTCTGGGGTATTCTAGGGAGATTTTTGTCCGATTTGTCGTTGCCAACATTACTCATATTAGTTATTTCGCGTCAAATGATGATCTTAGTGTTGACAAAGTATTAATATAATTTTATATACAGTTACCTTCAGTATATTAATTTTTTATGATCTCTACTATCTCACTTTCTCTTTAACCACACTTTTTGAAGTTACGTAAAAAATCATAAGTTGATAGTTCTGATTTTTCTTGACGAAAACTTGTATCGTGTAATATGGTACAAAATATTTTTGAGCTCGACAATAAATTGTTGAAAACTTGACAGAAAATTTGGTCAATTTATTGGTCAATAAATTGTATCGTGTAATACAGGCATTATATAGGTGAAAATTGACAAGTTTATTCTGGAGTATGATGAAAATTACCCAAATAGTTATCTAACAAATTGAGATGCAAAAAATCTTTATGCTGGACTCTTCTACAATTCATACCACGATATCACACGGAAAATCTCAATGATTGAATCAAGAAAAAAAATTTAAATAGATTTTTCACAAATAGATCATGATTCATCTACTGTTTTCTCGAAGTTGAGATCAAATATTCCGAATCATGGAAACATTATTCCCCAAATTTTGAATATAAGAGTAAAAACTCATTCTAAAATTATACTATAAGTCCAAGTATATTAATCATTACTTAAAAAACTTGAAAAAGCAATTAATGATGGTTTGATTTTTTTCAATTCATAGAATTATACAGTTCCAGCAGTTAGTCTGGCTGAAGCAATATTGATTTTAATATATCTATAAAAAAACGATTTCCAAAATGGTTTTATCAAACTTTGAAGAATGTTTAGGTATAACCGCTCGATATTAAATTGGTAAACCATTGGAATGACGGCCGTAAACTGGGAGTCAAATCTCTGCTAGCTAAACCAAATATGGAAAGTTTCATAATATTTACACAAAATTTAATTGCTATTCAGTTTGTAAATTGATCAGAGATATGAATTTTGTACGAATTTGAGCTGATAGTCAGCTTAATTATATTTATCATTATGTGCACATGTTCTATCTACAATATAGAGTTTACCTGATGAAAAGATTAGAGCAGACATCGAGCTCTGGGATATCAAGAAAAAGTTTCGGTGAACAGAAAAACTCTGGAACAATAATTTAGAGAAGCTCTATGTGATAATGAATTAGCCAAAAAAACATGATGAAATAAAATGGAATATTCCATATATCTAAGAACATATTGTATCACCTTAAAGTGAAATAGAATAATATATGAATTAAAATTAATCTATCCTACAGTCAATCTCAAAAACAGTTTCGGATAATAGTGAATATGCATGGATTAAGTTGAGAATAAAAATATTAATATCACATTTGAAACAGTGTTGCAGTGTATGGATATTTCTACATTCATACTTTGTGAATCAAGCGAACCTCCATTAAAAACTAAAATAGCACAACTCACACGCAACTTTATACTTGACCTAGCTAGTATTCCTGGAAAACCTACATATAGTCTTATATTTACAAACCATAATAATCTTTAACGAACAATTCCATTATACAACTCGATATAAAAAATAAACCTAGAAAATATGGACTTTACCTTTCCATCAACTGATGAAAAGTCTCAGCCAGGAATCCCGTCATGCTAATCCAAATCACCAAAATGTACAGAATACAAGAGAAGTGAAACCGTACAACAAATCTACAATAACATACGCACAGAAATTTTCAGCAATTACTCAAATCATACTTTCATATCGATGGATAGATCAAAAATGAATCAAACACAAGGACAGCTATAGGAGTAGAAAATGGCATAATACGGATGTACTGTAATAAGCAGAGTCCCTAAATGATAGATTTTCATGTCTATACGCCGGTTAAACGGGTAGCATACACAACAAGAGTCATATCGCTATGAAAATGAACCCTGTAGGCGCTCTGTTCGATATATAAAGAAGCAATAAACAACTAAATACATAATATGCATAGACTCATCAAGTACCATACAAATCATACAGAAATACAGCTCAACACAACCGCTAATCCAAAAAAATCGACCGCAATGTCTACCACATCATAACTGAACAGAGCAAAAACATCATACTGCTACTCAATACCAAACTAAAATTTCGCATCTGTACTTCAAATAATCGCCTTACGTTATACAATCAGAAAAACCCAGTCTGCACGCTTTTCTGTGAAGTCATGAATCATGAACATTAACAACTTAATCCATCTAAGGAAAAAAATTGTAGATCCTTGGATAAAATATATTTATATGACTTACGTGTAGGCTTCAGGATCAACCAAATGTGGGTACAGTTTGAAAAAAATAAATAAAAAATTCCTTTTATTATAGTAGACGTTTACATTGGACGTTTATTATCTATCATCAGCTGTAGAAGAATTACATGTTAAAAATATTAATGCATAACAATATAAAACCTACCCTTACCAATTGGTGAAAATATGCAAAATTATATGGGCATCAATTATATGAGCGTAGATACAAAGAAATGTGCAAGTAAAATTCAACAAATTGAAAGGAACAAAACTAGTAGAATATTCAACAAAAGAAGAAAAACGAACCGCGGTAGGAATGCCGACTTGGAATATGGGCTAGATGCTATTATACTGCATAATTCAAAGCAACGAAACAGTTCAAATCACAGCCGAAACATCTATGAATCTTGCAGATTTTGAAAATATTTTGGTACCACTAGGATATGAAGAAAATATTTGAATTATACAAAACCACGAATGCAATAACAGCTAGACGAATATAGCGGATAATAAACTCTCAGAAGTAAGACCAAACACAGATCCGTGGACAACAACCGTTAATAGCAAACAACAAATAGTTATGAACTGCCTCAGGATAGGCCACACAAATCTCATTCATAACCACCTTTTTACACGAATAGATACAAACATATGGTAAGACTTTATTTTATCATCATAACAATAGAACACATCATTTTTGAATGCCCAAGTTATAAGATACAAATGACAAGCAACAAAATTTTAACACAACCAAATTAAGCACTGGAGATGAACATTTCTAGAAGAAACTGAACTTTGTAACAAAATATAATATCCTGTAATGTAATACTCCACAAAATGTTGAAATACCTATAGTACCAAGATACAAATGATCTAGGTAGTTTATGTATCTAAAATTAGTCTTTAAAAATAAACTAAGTGTTAGTTTTTTTTTCAGTTTTTGTTTTTTGAATAAAAGGTGAGAAAAACTTGTATTCTGGTATCGCACAATCCTTCTTTCATGTATTTCTGTTATTTTTCAATTTGTACATGAGATACTGTGACGTTTTCCAATTAAAATTCAATTTGAAATATATGAATCTACCTCTACCTTGCACTATATTCAAATTAGGGAATATAGTAATTTCCATTTGATATTCTCGATAAGTAGTATTTGATAAATTCTTTTTATTATCTCGAACTTGCTGTTTGAACGTAGGACATTTTCTTGTTCCTATTTCACTCTTGCAACGGGTTTGTTTAGATTTAATCAATTCTCTAAATCAAATTGACCTCAATTCCTAGTATCAAAGATTTTAAATTAGAAGTTTTGAGATGGAATGCGGTAACTACTACCAACTAAATGATGTTATATGTTCATAGGAATTTTGTAACCAAGCGTTAATTCACGTCAAGCGTTAACGTGAATTTAACTCCCGTTTTGTCATTTTCGTATTCTAAACCTGAACGTTGATTCAAGTTCACGCCGATAGTCAACGTTAAGTTACGCTAGCCATTTGACAGCGTTAAGTGTTACGTTCATATATATATATAATCTTCTTATATCTCTTAATAACCTTTCAGGTGTCGAGATAGTATTCAATCCGTCTTAGTTATTTCAATTTATTTATTGATTCTTTTCACTCCTTTCTATTCTTTGCTATTTTCCTCCCTTTCTGCCAAATGACGTTGTTTTTGTTCAGTATTTGTTCTATACTCTTCTCCCATGTTTTTTGAGGTCTTCCTCTCCTGTTCATGCTTGGTTCTCTGGCATTCCACACCCTTTTGTTTAAGTATCTTCTGCCATTCTTATTGAATGTCTATACCATGCTATAGTTGCTTCTTTTCTATGGTAGTTTGTATACTTTCTTAATTTATTTAAATAAGAATTATTTCTATAAAAATAGTAGAAATATTCAACTATTTCTACAAAATAAGTCAAAGAAATTTCGACATTGATCTTACATAAGAAGATCAAACTTTCAAGAAACTGAATGTTAATCGTTAGAGTCTTCTTTATACATATTTTTGGTTATAATATTGAATATGTTTTATACATATTATTGTTCGTATAATTGTTTCAATCTCATTATTGTTCAAATTATTGATTATGTTTTGTACTACACTATTATTAATATTATTGGTTATGTTTTCCTTGTCCTTTATTTGGACTATTGCTTGTTGAACATTGTAGCAATAAATAAATGAAAGAAATGAAAAATTTCCCTGGGCTCAAAATTTTAACAATTACTCCAAGACCAAATTTGCAAAATCAAGAAGTATCTCAAATTTTTCAGTGCGAATTTGAACGTAGCTCGATATTTGAGGTATCTATTACTTCTATTTGAATCGTGAACAAAGATCAGATGATTATATGAGTCTATCTTATAAATTGAACAGTATATATACTAGGGAGACAACTTAATTTGTCAACGGGCAGATATGACTGAAGTCTCAATAAAATAAAAATGAAATCTTAGTTTTCAATCAAGATATTTATTGATGTCATTAAGAGATGGATTGTTGAAATGAAAATTTCAAACGTAGATATCTTAACGTATATTTCTCACTCCGTTGATTTCAGTTTTTCTATTATTATAATTGGATTTTACTTTCAAGTTAAGATATTCACTGTTGTTATCAAGAGACTGATTGTTGAAATGAAAATTCAAAATCTTCTAACTTTAATATATTCGCTTTGTCATGGTCTCACTACATACATAGGTACCTACTACTATTGTCATTAACGGCTTCATTAGGATAGAACTCTTTGTCTATTTCAAGTTTATTTGTATAACCGATAAACTCAACTTTCGTTGATCTAGTTTTCTAGTTCAAATAATAAATCAAGATTTAGTTGAGCTTCTACTTGAACCATTACTGAAAAATCACGATACACTACCGCGTTCTTGATATGTCTTGCTTCTTTTCTCTACTATTTTCGTTTATGAAAAGATGCAAGCTTATATGCTGCAAAATAAATGATTTACAGTTTGGAAACTTGTGTAACATTTTATATTAATTGGAAATAGTTTCTTGACGCATTTATTGGTTAAATGAACATGTCAAATAGTTTCCTTAATTTCTACGTAACTAAATGACACTTATTTTTCTTCTCTATTCTCTTCATAATGACCAGATCACACAGTACATTTTTCACACAGAAGATTGAAAAGAATATAATGTTAAAATGGAATATAACAACAAATTGTTTAATTTCCTGTAATTTGATTGGCAGAATTTCACGCATTTCATAGAATTTGGAATGAATTATTTAACGCTAGGGTTAATCCAACGTCTGTTTAAATCAGGGTTGAAATTAACGTTCAACTTTCACTTTTCAGAATACCATCTTAACGTTAGGGCGTGAAAACTATTGACGTTAAGTAACGCTGGCGTGACTTAACGCTCGGTGCTAGAATCCCTATCATTATATTGGAAACAAAATGCTTTTTATTGTCAACAAGTTCAGATAATTTGATTGTTTTCATTCTAAGGAATTGTATATTTCACTAGCATTTCGAATTTCGACCAACTTTATTACTGAAAGTCCTAGAACTTCACTGTGGAATATCAGAACAACACTTTTAATAAGAAAACTCTTTTGACGCGATCAACTTCAAAGATTAAACTACAATATCAATTATAAAAAACATTAATGAAGCTATTTAAAGTATACATCAAAAAACTTTGATACTTTCCTCCTAAATCTTATAAGTCTGCAGGAGTATAAAGTTAAATTTTGGTCTAAATTGTTCACGTTTTCCACAGAAATTAATACAATAAATCTGTTTCTTTCTTATTTAGTATGTATTGTGAGAGGATTTTATTAGATTCAAGTGATTCTGGTGTTTTTCCCGTTGTCTATGATGAAATAGTATATTATGCTACAAGGACCAAAAGACTGTCATTTTTGCCTAGGATAAGTTTGGCTGCATTTGGTGAAGACGAGGGCAAAGCCCGAGGCAAAGGCAAGGGTGAAGTACGAGGCAAAGGCAAGGGTGAAGTACGAGGCGAAGGCGAAGGCGAAGCATTATGCGAAGACGAGGACAAAGCCTAAGGCGTAGCTTCGTACAGCCAAATTTTCCGTGACAATAATGACAGTCGTTTTGTGTCCGTGTTGCATAAGATACTTTTTGTAACAAGTGCACCGAAGTACCCCCATTATTGAGCTTTAAATAAATTCAGATGCATTGAAACTATCTTATCGATTTGACAAAAAAAAAATTGCAATTGCGGTCACATTACAGTGAACTAATACAATGAAACATAACTTACATGATTTAGTTTTCACATTTTCTGTGTTATCACGTTCACAATCAATGCAAACACTATAATGAACACATCCTTCAATACAAATTTCTCCCAAATATCAATTTGACATATATACCAATGAAAAAAAAAATCCAACGGCATCCATGATCCACAATTTTCATTTTCACCCAGTGGACATTAATATCCACTAATTTCCTGTCAACAGAGAATTAATGAAAATTGTTACCATGGTTTGAAATTAGGAACTTTCGAAGCAGAAGTCAGCTCAGTAATAGGGCACTTTCGGTGCACTTGTAACAGACATAATATTTTTATCAATTTACCTAGAAAATACACAAGAAATTCAGTTTCTCCAACACTGTTTTGGAATTTGCATATTCCATAACCAAAAATTAAGTTGGAACGAATGACATTCCAAAAAATCGTTTAGAATGATTCTGCATGCCGTTTGGAATGATTCCGTAAGCCTTTTGAATCATTTCGACGAATCAGAAGCATTTAGTTTGGCTACTACCATGGTTACTTCCTAACAACTCAAGTATTCATATCTGGATTTGACGTTTGACATTTAATAATTTTTTAAGTTTTCTCTGAAATACTGGCGAGTTTCCAAAACCTTGTTAGAGAAAGTATAGTCTACAACATGTTTGGAATGGCGTATTCCACACTCGCGAACCGTAATCCTCGCCTTCGGCTCTGTTTACAAACTTTTTACTCGTTCAGAATATAGGCCATTCCAATACTTATTGTAGAATATACTATTCTTGTATTACCCATCAATAAGTAACATATGTATCTAAATTACATCATAACACGATACATGCATGACATTCGAACAGACATCCCTCGTCTTCATCCAAATTCTTAATTCTATTTAGACAAAGTATAATAAAAAATAAACACTTATATAGAATTCAATAAATAAATAAAACAGAGAAACGTGGAATATATAGATGATAATGAATGAAACACATGAAACAGTAAATATGAGAATGAATATATGAAGGGAGGAGAATTAATTAGAGAGCGATGATGCATCACAAAAACATTCAAATTTTTGCAAGATGTTTCGTACATATCTTGACATGGTCATTCGACAACCCTAATCAACTCGTTTCTACGAGATACTCATGATATTAACAAACTTTCATACGGACAATCGGCAGAAGCGAGGAAAACGTGGACAATTGATATACTTTTATGCACAATCAAGCCTTTTTTTCGTTTTCGTTTCGTCAGCATGGCAGAAGCATGTTTTTTCATGCAAATTTAAAATTAATTTTTATTATGTTAGTCAGGCGGTCCAGCTTTAATTTCAGCATTATTATGCTCTAAATATACATACTAATCAAACCTTTCGAAAGTAAAAAAAATATGAAATAAAGCACTGAAATCTACGACTATCTGACGGTCTATAAGGACTTCTCTTATTCACAAACAAAAACAGTAAATATTGTATTCAAAATTTAAAATAACTCATAATATGTAACTAGGTCGATCAAAATTAAAACTAAATCTCATCCACTTCTTCCGCCCATTCATGAAAAAATCCTGGCGGCGCTTATATTCGAATTTCTTCATTAGACCTACTGTAGAACATAAAGCTCTTCTGTTAAAGATTCACATGAACTGAAGATAATTTAAATATGAGAACATGATCCAATTCATAATAACATGGTTAAAGTAGAGTTTTTCACACCAAAATATCAAAAAAAAATTGGACTACGTTTCCTTTTCTTTCACTTTTTTGATACTGTACCTTATACAGATTGATTGTTCTTGTAAATACTAATATCTGAAAGAAAAATGTTCTCTAGCGTCGACAGTGACAATTCAGAAATCCAGATCCGTATTGATCGACGTGATGACGTAACACAGAGCAAAGTCGCTTACATTCTACCCACGACTATACAGTGGATAAAACATGAACCGTTAACACTACCACGAGCGTTTTAGCCAGTTCCAGCCTTTCAGCTTCAGCTGAGGTAAAACTCGTAACATTCAGTGGCATTCAGCAAATAACAGTCAGCCATTTCGGGAAGTAATTACGAATTTATTAATTATTTATCAAATTGCAAGCGGGTTTTGTATTATACAAAAACAACAGAATTCTCCAACAAAGCTTGTTTGAATTATTAACCAACGGAAATTAGCAAAATCCTGTGAAGATTTATTATTGATAGAGATTCTAGACTCGAGTGTTAAGCTACGCCAGCGTTCCTTGACGCCAATAGTTTTCAAGTCAAAACATGAAGTTGGTATTCTGAAATATCAAAGTGAGAATTAAATGTTAATATTCAATGACGTTTACTTAATACTAGCGTTAAAAAATTCATTCCAAATTCTATCGTATGCGTAAGATTCAACCAGTCAAATTTCAAGAAATTGAACAATTTGTGGTCGTATCTTATTTTGACATTTCAAACTCTCTGATCTTCTGTGTAAAACATTCATTGTGTGGTCTATCAGAGTTATTATCAGGAAAATATAAGATAGAGAAGAAAGAAGTGTTATTCAGAATTGTAGATTTTAAAAAAAAAAACCATTTGACAAACTTTCCGTCAATAGATGCTTCAAGATACTGATAAGAATTCTAGAACCGAACGTTAATTCACGCCATCGTTACTTAACGTCAGTAGTTTTCACGCCCTAACATAAAGATAGTATTCTGAAATGTCAACGTGAAAGTTGAACGTTAATTTACACTGACATTAAATTAACGCCAGCGATGAATAATTCATTCCAAATTCTATAAAATGCGTAGAATTCAGCCAATCAGAATAAAAGGAATCGAAAATTTTTGGTGTCATATCCCATTGTGACATTTCTAACTTTTTTATCTTTTGTATGAATAAAATAGGAGAGTGGAGAAAAAGAAGTATCATTTAGATTCGTATCGTAGATATTGGGAAAACATTTTGACGTATTCATTTGATGTAGTCAATAAATGCTTTCAAAAAACTATTTCAGTTTTATATAGAACGTTACACAAGCTTCCAAAATGCAAATAATTGATTTTGCTGCATAAAATCCAGCATCTCTCCAGAAATGTAAAAGAAGAGAAAAAAAGCAAGACATATATTAAGTCCGCGTTAATCCATGCTGGTAGAAAACTAGATCAATGAAAGTTGAGTTAATCGGTTATAAAAATTGACTTAAAATAGACAAAGCGTTCCATATTGATGAAGCTATTAATGGAAATAGCAGTATATATATATATATATATATATATATATATATATATATATATATATATATATATATATATATATATATATATATATATATATATATATATATATATTTATATATATATATAACCAAAGAATTCACCATAGCGAAACCATAATAGAGCGAATAAATTAAAGTTGGGAGATTTTGAATTTTCATCTCAACAATCAATCTCTTAATTACAACAATGAATATCTCAATCGGAAAGTAAAATTTCCTTACCATTAAAAAAGAGACTGGAATAAACGAAGTGAGAAATACATGTCAAGGTTTCTACACTTAAAATTTTTATTTCAACAATTAACCTTTTAATGACAACAATAAATATCTTGATTAAAAAGTAAGACTCCTTTTTTAACTGTATTGAGACTTCAATCATATTAGACTAAGAGCTGGCAACGTATTTACTTTGGTTATTTCGGCAGTCATAGAAATGAGTAGACAGGTACTTTTGGCACACTAGACAGGGAAAGGAAGGTCTGGCACCTCGAAACTGGAGAGTATAATGACCCCCAAGCATCAAAGGGGATGAAAAATAAGTTGAAGTTTATATATTTCAGCAGTTTGCCAGATTAAATTCTCGGCATCTAATGATTGCCAGACCATCATGAAGTTGCATGGAATAAAGTTGCATTTTGTTTATTTCAGCAGAGCTGAGATTTTCATATATCCAATTCAAGAAGATTTCATACACATGAGAAATATTGCCAGACCAAATTCTGTGGACTTGATAATTACCAAACAATCATGAAATTGCATAGCAGAAGTTGAATTTTGATTATTCCATAAAAGTTGAATTTTTAGTATAATTGAGAATACATCTGAAGGATGCAAGATCACAATTAAGAGTGTTAGTGAGTGCGAGTAGGATAATCTTATGCAAAAGCAAACTACCGAATTAACATCTAGATTCAGAATACGGAGATTTCAGAGCAAGATTCAAGTTCATTTTAACGCTTGACGTGAATAAACACTTGGATCCAGAGTCCCTATTATATCGGAACTAAGGGATAAGTTGAATTGAATAAAAGGCCTCGAATCTCCTTTAGTGATGTTCAATAATTTTAAATTCGAATTTTCCAAGTGAAATGTCACCCATCATCAATTCAATAGATATATAATTGAAAAATCGGTTTTTCGTCACCCACTTTTTTGAGTGGTGAATGAAATTTGTGCCGATGTTTGAAATACAACTAAAAATGTAAAAACGTTAATTTCAATTTATTTTCTTCTTCATACTACTCTTAGCAGATTTTTCAATTGCATACTGAGTTGATATTAGGTAACGTCATTAGTCGAAACATTCGAATTTATAATGATCAAATATCGTTGACAGAGCTTCGAAGCCTTTTATTTAATTGCCATCAACATATTTGTCAGAGTCCTCTCAAACCATGTTCTAAGTAAATGGATTGAACATATTTGAACTTGATCTAATTCATTTCATGAAACAATTCATAGGAGAAATATGCAGTGTTAATGAAGTAAGCCAATTAAATCAATGAAATTAAATTCTATCTTCCATGTTCATGCTTTTCCTTGCGAATAAACTATTATAAACAGGTTCAAAAGTTCTTTGTCGTTATTCGTAAAACACAGTATATTCTATTATTTCGTACAAAAACCTCCATCATATCTGATACCAGTTATTTTCAGAGTAGCACTATCTCAAGAAATATATGAATGGAGCTGCTCTTAGCGTCACTACTATGTCTGTCAATACCACTTTTCATCGAAAACGGATGAAGCTACAAGTAAGAATCAGAGATTAGCATAGGCCTGACTCTATTGTGCCAATCCAAATGGATAAATGTTGGATAGTCGCATTGAGTCCAGGTTATGCAAATAAAAGACTGGAGTTGGAAAACAATGTTGCTTTATTCCCAAAAATGATCAATATAATAGTTGCAAAGCAAAAGTTACCTCAGAACTCGCGATCTTAGCATTATCTCGAAAACGACGCTTGACGTCGAGACAACAATCGGAGTCGGCATGTTTTTACGGTGTGCGGCATCGTTTTCCGAAGATTACGGTTTCCAAAAATGTCCTCAATTCGAAAACGACCCTTGGCGTTGGGACGACAACCGGTTTCAGCACAAGCCGAAGGTTCACAAAGGTAATTTCCGAATAGCAGATTTCGAAATTATTCGAGTCTCAAAAACGAAGTTATACGTCGCGGTGTAAACAGGCATCGGTGAGTCTGGGCAATACGCGAAATCGCTTTCCGGAAAGTCGGTTTTCAAAATGGCCTCAACTCGAAAACGATGCTTCGCATCGCGACAGTGGTGGACAACAATATGAGAATTCTGGTCCCAATCGTACTAACGCTGCGTTACAAGCACGAAGTATAATATATATAGGAGTTGAAACGAAGCGCTTGTACACGACACAGATTCTTATCGCCGAACGAAGAGAGAGATGGAAGATAATATGCATGTATTAAGATGGAACAACTCTAGACAATCACTTAAAATTTTTAGTTTATTTATTATTGATCCGGTTGTATTTTTTTCAAATCAAATGATTTTTTACAATGATTTGTACTGCGATTTTTTAAAATAAAAATCATGGATTTACTTCAGATAAATACAGAAATTCTTTTTACTTCCAGCAAAGGTACAAAGGCGCATTTTCTGGAAAGTCTTGATTTACTCAAATAAATTGACACCCGAAACGTCCTATGTGAAATTAATAAATAATAATCTATACATTTTTCAGAATTTTAATAAATAATAAATTATTTTTGATTTTAAATTCTGTATTTATACCTCTAATTTTTTTAATTATCACGATTTTCAAACATCCTGCTACCAACTGATTTATTCATGATTGAAAATCATTTTCAAATACTAACTTATTCTATTTTTAAAATAGTTAATTTTTTCGAAAGAAAGTGAACTTTTGCATAGCTTCCATACTAAACTCAACGCGCTACATGAAATTCAGCATTGAAATTAAGACTAACAACTCGTTAAATTTCCTCGACCTAAGTACACATCACAAGAAGTAATAATTTTACATATAAAATTTTCAGAAAACCCACGCACACAGCTGATTTTATTAATAGTAACTCCAACCACTGCTTGCAACACAAAACTAGTTGAGATTAATAAATTGTGTTAGATTTTTTTATAATTGACATTCTTCAATATCAATGATATAAATTTCAAATTGGTGTCTCATGTTACTAGAAATAATTATTTATCAGCATTTGATTGACAAAGGAGGAATAAATAAAAGAAATAGTGAAAATTATCATATACATCAATTTTCTTATTCACATAGTCACAAATAAATACTAGAGATAACAATAATTATAATCAAATATATCAAAAAAAAAAATATATATATATATATATATATATATATATATATATATATATATATATATATATATATATATATATATATATATATATATTAATGAAAATAACCAATCTTTTCGCGGTATTACACGTCTCCATTTCATTATTGTCTTTTCATCTTTCGGAGCACTAAAAATAGATATTTTCTCCTTACAACTTGGGTACCCACTATTGCAATTGGGAATAAAACACTTTCTTCCCATTCTAAAGTTGAATAATTAAAAATTCCAAGCTTCAAATCACAAAACTAGCTGCAAACTCAATGGTAGCAAATGCTAAATGCATTGTGAAACATGCCTACTATCTTCCATCTCACACACTTAACCTCTCTCTCTAACGCGATAAGATATTTAGACACAGCTGGTTTAGGGAGATAGCATAGCGTTTCATCGGCAAGTTAGTGCTGTTACAAGGTCTCTACAATAGCCACAGGTGACCACTTAACTTGTAAAGCTTTCGACTGTTGACTTTAACACAACTGTATACTACGCTGCCTTGTAATCTAGTACTGTCACAGGGTTCTCCCAGAGCCACAGTTAACCACTATCTTACAAAGCTAACAGCTGTTGACTTCAAAACGGAATAAAAAGATTCAAAGATCAAAACAATAAAATGGTGCAAAACTTCGTACCTTTGAATTTACGGATGGTTTTCCTTATTCACATACTATAATGCTGATGGGGAACTGTACGGAATTTATCATTCAAAGATATGAACGAAACTCTTCTCTTCAAATAAACAGAACTGACTTCTTCAACGGGACTCTATCATTCAAAGATACAAATGGAACTGCTTTTAAATAGTTTGCTGGACTTGTATTTATATCTATACCCCTAATTAAATTAATTAATACGGTTTAAAACGGTTTGAAGATGATTCCGATGCTCGCTACGATGCTTTGTTCATGAAAGAATTAAGTTGAACTTGAAATAAGGATTGCAGATACCGTTGTGGAGTTTACAGTAGCTGTATCTGCAAATCTTTATTTTCACATAAATACAGAAGATTATTACAACAAAATCAATGCATAGATAGTAGAAATATTACAGAAATTCCGTTTCTTTACTTATCTACGGAGTGTACTTCTGGATCACATCTCCAGAACACACTATTACATTACTATTACAACATATTAACGCATTTTCTAGTTACCGAAGAGAGAAACATAATTCCACTACGTCACAATCTAAAGCAAAATTTTCTCACTGACAAGTATCAAGCCGAATATAGTTTATTCCTCTTGAATCACTGACCGCATAAGAAATTTCAGGTTTGTCAAAATGTAAATCAGTTGATTTGAATCAATAATTGATATAAATCAAGTAAAAAAAACTACGATTTAGATCAATCAAAGTTTTTTATTCATGTACCTATTAGATTCACATAAAATAAAATAAATATGATTATCATCAAGCTATAACCTAATTCAACCTTTTATATAGTTAACTTAGTCTCTCTAGTCCCAACTGGTTTCTCAGTTTTGAGTGAACTAGACAAAACATGGAGAATAATTTGTATACAAGTGATTAAATATTACATACCAATTAGTGAAACTGGGTTATAATAATGAAAAGTATAATAAAATAACAATAGCATAAAAATTGGGTGAAAATAAAATAAAAAATCGGCATTTTTAGTTCAAATATAAAAAATTGTGATTTGAATCGAAAAAATCCGACCTAGGTCAAAAAAATCGATTTTTTTTATTTTTATTCAAAAAACCGGATTTTTTTCCAACCCTTAGAAATTTGAAATAGCAAATATGTCTTAATTCAATTTTCTCTAAAGGATGGACAGTTGTATATCTGATATATTTTATTTGTTCGCATATAATCGAAAGCGCAATATATCAAAGAATCATGCTCCTTGTTTTCGTGGAAGATAGTTTTTGGGCCAAAAAGTAAATATTCTCTTGGAACTACATATTCACTCCGTGTCAATGCCAAATCATACACTAGGTTCACGAGACACATACCTACGAAGCCCCAACTTTAGGAGCTTCTGACCTTAGAGGTTCTCAAAAAATTCCATTTAATCTCATGAATTCAATGGCCAAGTGGTCGAAAAACAAAAAAGTAAGTGAAGATAGTTGAATATAAATTATTGAACGTAATATTGATAATTTTATAAGTTAAATGATAAATTTCATGCTTTGAGGATCGTTCATTACATAAAATGATTGAAGAAAAAATACAAATAAGATATAACGAATCCATCTGCTGTGATTTTAGAGCCAACCAAAAGAAAATAATTACGGGTCCCAGAGAAGTATTTCGCCAACCATCCAACTCACAAATATCGCTGAAACAATTCAAAATAGAACAATATAGCCAAATAGTTTTTTACTTTGGAATGATATTAATAACTAAAATTCTACGAGTTACTGCATTAATTCAAAATAATTCCATATTGGAAATCGGGAGAGTTTATTCATAGACTGAGATGACATTTACTTTTTGTACTAAGAAAAATGTAAGAATCAAGTATATTTGCCCTTGCTGCGGCAATAACCGATTTCTTATATAAAATAGTGATTTCATATTCAGTTGGTTGAGGAAGAAAAAAAATCATACGTATTCACAATATTTTTCTAGGCGATTATAACAAAAAAAGATGATTCAGTGTTTTGTCAAATTAATGTTACTTTTTACTCATTTGTACAAAGTATTTCAACAGGATGGTGCTAATATTACATCTTGAAATACACACGGTGATTGGAAAAGTAATTTAGTTGCTAAAGATTATATTGCAGAATCGCGAGAAAATAAGAACTAGATTGTCGGAAGACTTGGATCTACCAATGAACGAATTGATATTTCATGAACAAACGATTCTATCATTTCCACAATTTCATCTTCTATATATGGAAATTTACAGTCAAATAAATTGAAACTTGATATTTGCAAAAGTAAATTTATGATAGTGCATAAAGGAATTTGATATCATGATTGATAATCATATTTTAGAAAGGGTTATTGAGTTTAAATATCTTGGCATAGTAATCGATGAAAAACTGTATCTAAATGCGTATATAACTTCAGTGATTAAGAAAATTTCGAAAAAGGATATCCAAGCAATTATCCAAATACACAAAATTATATTTATTTGATTGTATAACACTGCCGCATTCCTACTATTGTTCTACAATTCTTTACCTTTGTAACAAATGTTATTTAAGTAAATTACAAAAACTTCAGAACAAAGCGATGCGAATTATATTGAATTGTAGTAGATACACAAATATTAAATCAATGTTAAATACCTTAGGGTGGGTAAATATTTAGGATTATATCACATATAATACTTTAATTATTTTTTTCATCAAATAAGGACACATTTGTTCCCAGATTATTTAGAGAAATTTGTTGTGTATTGTTCAAATATTCATGAGCACAATTCAAATCAAGTTTAGAAAGATTTTTCAGAGATAGATATTGTACCTAATTTTATGTATTGTATCAGTAAGATTTTCTTTGTATTGGGAATGAGCTTTCTGGCTGACAATAAATATATTCATTTATTTATTATTCATAAAAATCTGAAGTGAACATCACGTGACTTACTTGTACCTTATTTGATATATACATAAATTTATTCAATAGAGTTTTCTGTCTCTTCAGATTATAATTAATATGATTTTAATAATATTTTTACATGTACAATGTCAAACAAAATCAAAAAATTGACAACATATTATCATTGCTTACCTTATCATTTCAATCAAACTGATTGTTTTATACGGCAAATTCTGAATGTCTGTTTATATATATATATATATATATATATATATATATATATATATATATATATATATATATGTATATATAGTTTCAGATCAGTGGTGGAGCTACAACGACTTGACATTGACATTGACTTGATTTCTACTGTCAATGTGCCACACAAATTGGACATGTTTCCAGCTAATATTTGTTATGGGGACGTGATAGGGACTGGATCAGGTTATCCTCCTATTAAAATAAGATCTATGATAAATATTACCTGGACTCATGTCCAACTTGCATGGCAAATTGACATTAACTTGATTTCTACAGTCAATTTGCCATGCAAGTTGGGCATGTGTCCAGTTAATATTAATCATAGATCTCATTTTAATAGAAGAATAACCTGACCCAGTCCCTATCTTGTCTTTTTCACAAATATTAACTGGAAACATGTCTAATTTGTGTGGCACATTGACAGTAAAAATCAAGTCAATGTCAATGTCAAGTCGTTGTAGTTCCACCACTGATTTGATACGTCAATTTCACATATGTGACCACAAATAGACAAATCTTAGCTGAGTCGAAATATGGGAAACAAAAATCATTATGATTATATTCCAATCATTTCATTCACATCGACCCTCTTGAAACTAACTAGCCAGCTTTAATTTCGAGTGAAACTATTTCAATATTTTCTTCAATATCTCGACTTCTGTTAACTTTGGAATGAATAAATTATTGGACTATTTTAAAGCAAAAGTTATATCCTTTCAAACAGCATAAACATACACATGGCGTACCTTCAAAAAAAAAAAAGTCAAAAATAGGTATATCTCCGAAAATTAATTTTTTTTTTCTCTGATTCACAATAATTTAAGTAGCTCACTAGAAACACTGGCAACTTTATTTGAAAGATTTTTTTGTATATCTTATAAATTTCGAGAAAAATCGCGTTGCCTAGTTCCGTTTACACCCTGTATATAACAAAAGAGTAAAAACCAACACAGAATTAGAAGAGCTCTACACTGAAAAATATCGCTTAACCTCCCCATTATAAAATGGAATTGGAAACATATTTCAGTTGCGATTATAATAACGATTCTACAAATTTAATCTGGCTATAAAGCCATATTAAAACATAAATAAATTATATTACACAAACATTGAATTTAATCAAGAAAGTCGTGATCAAGAAAACAAATTTAAAATCTACCAAAGCTTGGTTTAATGCATCTATATTTACTCTCAAGAAAACAGCAAGGCAATGCTTACGGAAATGCAAATTACAAAACTGCAGTGACGTCACTGTCCAACAATATTTAGAAGCAAAGAAATCGTAGAAGTCCAAAATAAATAAGAAGAAAATAAATATAAAATAGAATTACAGGTCAAGATGAAAAATATAGCTGATCAAAAGCTACTCTGGAAGACTGTAAAATAACTGCATCAGAAACATTGCAGCACTAATCCAATTGACATCAAAGAATGACTACTTTTTTTAAGAACAGGTTCAGAGAAGACAAAGAAATATTATTGTTCAAACAATTAGACGCTAGACGTCCATATTTGGATAGTGAAATATCTTCGGCAGAACTATATTCCGCCATTAACAATTTAAAACTGAAAAAAAGTCCTAGAGCAAATGGTATCACGAACGAACAGCTAAAACATCTGCCAGAAACAGACAAAATCTACATAATTTCTCCTATTCTAAGTTAGCCCATTCCAATCACAAAAGGGATGCTTCAAGGAGAATGTACAAGACCATTATTATTCGCTCTCTACATTTCTGATCTCGAAAAATTCTTCCGTAATCAAGGATTAGAAGGACTTCTCATCATGCGATGATATTGCCATCTTTGCTTGTTCTTAAACTTATTTATATACGTAGAAAGCTTGCTGTTCTGGAAAGGTACGGCAATAATCTTGAACTGGAAATCAATCCGGAAGAAGCACGAATTGTCAATTTCTATAACGGTAGACCTCCTCAGAAAAATATAAAATATTTATGCCAAGGAAATAAAATCTATTTAAAAAATAATGTGATTGAAAAATACTGCAGATTTTGCGTTAAGATAAAGCATAGTCCATAGATCTGGACTATATGTTTAATGTGCTTCGTGCCAATTAAGTAAAATATGCATTTCTTCATCTATTTATCTAATTGGAATCAAAGTTTCGAGTATTTTTTTGTTTATACAGGATGTGACAGAAATAAGTACATTAATTTCAATCTGTAATGCAATTTGTCAAGCATAACAATTTTGCTTAGTAACTTTTTCCTGTAAATCCTCTGGATACAGAGTAGAAATTCATCAAAGTTTTGTCAAAAATTTCATAGTACGCCAATGGTTCAAACTGAATGTTTCTCATTTGTTGGAAGAATGACACCTGTCGATTGAAAGGAGTATTTTGCAAATTTGAGCCATCGCAGTCTTGTCAATCATTCATTTGAAAGAATATTAATATTTTGGCATTACATTGATATTCGTTCAGCTCGATAATTCTATTTTTGCATATGTTGGAAGAAAGACTAAATTTGTCTCTGTAATCAACAATTTGGTCTTTTACTCTTATTTATATGTCATTTTTAAGAAATTTGATTTTCATTTAGGGATTTCACGTATATTTTCAGACAGTACATTTCTTAATCATAAAATTATCTGCACAAGTTCATTGCACTTGAATCAGCTGATTTGAATTGTCTGAATCTGGGTCAGGAGTGTCAGACAGTGCTGCCATCTACAAGCAGTTCAAGAAGTAGTTGCTTTTCCCAACTTACTTCATCAGAAACATCAATAGAAAATCATTCAACGATTTATTTAAAGAAAACGGTAAAATATTAAATGGAATGCAATTCTAAATTAATTAATTCACTGAATAATTCAATAAAAATATTGCTGCATCAAAAATTTTGAAGATTCTATTCTTGAAGAACAGAAAATATAACCTATAAATGTATCAAACTAAATTTGGTAATTGATTTTAGATATTTTCTGAAATATATGATACAATATTTTATTTATTCAGCAGATCAATTCACGGGGCATACTTTATTGAAACGACCTGAGTGTGAAGTTTGTAATAATATAAGAAAAACTAATACACAGGTGCTTCATTTATAAATTAATGTATTTCATTCATTTCATCTGCTGTTTTACGTTTCAGATAAACGTTAAGTTCTATCCATGGTATTTTCATCATAATGTATATAAGTGCATAATATTTTGACATTATAGTAATTAAGGTATCAAGGGTGTTAAAAGGACAATAATGCCTGAGGTCAACAGTGTACTTTCCGAGGGCCTCTGGCCCGAGGTGTGTACGTTGACCGTAGGCATTATTGTCTGTTCAACTCCCGTGGTGCTTTCAATATTTAATGTCTGACTTTTCTTGTATTTCAATCAAAATTTTTAGCAATGTATGTCCTGTCATTGTGATTTCAGTCAGAGAAATTACTCTAGTTACTTGCTGTAACTAGGAAACTTGTTTGTTATTTTTCAAAATAATGCCCTTGGATATTATTTGTTAAGTAATTACTCTCAAATCAATGTTATTATGACAACAATAATAAACTAGTCGGACATTAAATACATTAGCATAACCACAATTCAATTTCTAGTTTAAAATGACAATTCGAAGATCGTTCCAAATAAATTCGCTAAGCTAATCCTAAACTGCCTGTAAAATCGTAGACAGAATTGATAATTTATAATCGGTTTTATCCCAGAATTAATTTGGAGGAATTGATAACTCACATATGTCAAAATCAATTATTGTTCTATTGCAACTGCTACTGGATCCAATAACTATGCACCTGAACGACTCGTTAAATTATAGGGGTTAAAAAATGCTAAAAAAAATGAGAATTCGGGAAAAAGTAACTAAGAAAAATTGTTAGGCTTGACGAGAACTATCACTGGTTAAAATTAATATACTTATTTCTGTTACATCCTGTATATGTAAAGCACGAACACATAACACTTTAAAAGTTAGATATTAATGATAATTTGGAAATATACTGTAACTGATTCTTTGTAACAAGTTCTACTTGTATTAGAAATAGATACATTATTCTTATTATACCAGCAATCATCGCGGCTTTGCTAGCATATAGATATAATTTTTGAAATCAATAAAAAAATATATAATAATTAATTGCAGCCCCTGGGCTAACCGCGATCATCGCTTGCGATAGCCTTGTGCCTCCGATATTTTTTGTTTCAATCAATTCAATCAACTTACTCTTGAAAATATAATAATTCACTACAGCACCCAAAAAATCGCGCACTCCATCCGCGGTAACTTTTTAAATTCAATGAAAAAGTCTTCAAAATTCACTACAGCACTGGGGTAGTCCTGTGGCATAGATATTTTTTGCTCTTCCATTCTAGCGTAAATCGATCAAACTGACTTTCTCATAAAAAAAAATATAATAATAGTCGCAGAGATTACGATTTTCAAAACATCCTTAGGAATAAAATTTTTAAAAATCCTTTATCAGTGGTTCTTTATGTTATCATATAAATGTATTGTCAAAATTTCAAAACTTCAGATCCAGCGGTTTGGTTGGTCTGTGAGCTGTCTTTTAAATAATAATTATCTGGATAAACGAGTTCAGCACTACATAAAAATATACAAAATGAACTATAAATTCTCTAATCTACTCATAAAGATATTGACTGAGAAAAATATTCACACTGCAGCACAAGTCGTACTATAATGATACTATGTCAGGAACTTTCACGCAAGCGCCAACAACAACTTTTTGAAGTTTCAACCCAATTGGATGAACGATGCGCGAACAAACAGCTATCAGATACGACTTGCACGCCACTTATTGTACGATAATACCATTATATCAGAAAACTTTAAGCAAGTACTGTCAACAAATGTACATAGTTTCAACTCCATCGGATGAACTGTGATCGAACAAACGGATACGACTCGTACGCCACTTTTTATATGTTGATTATACTATATCAGAAATTTTTATGCAAGTACCAACAGCAACTGTGAAAAGTTTCAATTCAATCGACTCAGTTGTTTCGGAGATTACCCCGGACAAACAAACAGACAGACAGACAGACAAAAATTTGAAAAACGCATGTTTTGGAATTGGTGTTCCGCAAATAATCTTTTGAGATTAAAAAAAGTCTTTATTTCAAAATCACAGACAAGCACTTCAATTTTATTTAAATGTACAGATATTCATATTCATATCATCTGAACCCTGTAAGATATCGTAATGGTATACACACAAAAATCTAACTCAAAATTCCTGTTTCAATACCTAATTCTTATTGAAATCTGTTTAGCCATGTCGGGGCCTATACGCGACGAACTTTCAGATAGACAGATAGACTAAAATCCCAAAAACGGCCATCTGTTATTGGACATCGTTTAAATAGCAATTATTACTTAAATTTGTGCATTTATTTTAATATCACAGACAGACACTTTAATTCTATTTATCTGTATAGATGTATAGATACGAAAATAAAAAATTCAGGAATAATAATAATTTTTGAAAGTAGTAGTGAGATAAAACATAGCGCGATGCCATACCGCCCCATCTTGCTCCATTTGGGTCACTGGAGGGGTCTCATCAAATATTGTAAAACTCGTTGCTCAATCTGACACTGCACTGACTATTTCTGACAGTGGATGATAGAAAATTTGCATTTTCAAATGTTGAATGGAACACGTACATATAGCCTAAGATTCGGCCGCGTGATTACTACGTCAATCTGCTTTTTACAAAATACAATTTTATTAATAACTCATATCAATAGAGAAATATGGTTCTGACAAGCTGCGTATCAAAGTATGGCCGGAAGTACTCCTAATTAAGTATCAATTATTCCATTTTTTTCAATTCATTTTGAAGATTTAAAATTCATAAAGAATTTTAGAAATTAAATAATTATTCATCATCGCTATTATTGTTTATGTTATCTTATCAGGTTAAAAAAGACGCCAACCAATCTTTGAGGCCCCGTAGCTTCTGGGGTCATGAACAGTCGTCTTGCTTTTATTATTGTTAATTACCTTGAACGCGTTCATCATTACGCTTGGTTTGCTTAGAAATAATGATCTCAAACTAAACGCACTAAAAACCAACCGTATTATCAGCCGTAAACCATTAAGAATAACTTAATTACATATTATATCAGATACATATCGAATAGCATCGTTAATTTAGTTGTTTTTCTTTTTTCACTCGCTATAACGATGAAAAATGCTCACTGCTCAGTCCCTTGAATTTCGTTATGAAGAGTGTACAATGTATATTATGTAGTTGACCAGACGTAGTTGGCGATGACTCCAACTTTAACGCTGTCGCGTCCCGTACCCAATTTTCTACTAAATTCTTTTTTGTTTTATAATTTCAAATATCCATCTATCCGTTTGAAATATTTTATTTATTAGCTATTAGGTTATATACCCCACACAGCGCTGTGTTCTATTGAAGACTTGCGCTCCCATCTCGAAATTTGTAAATAGAAGTAATCAGGTAAAGCGCTAGTAATTTCACAAGCAATCAACAAGTAATCAAGTTTCAATAACTCTTTTTTGGGAAAAAAAGATTTGAAAAATGACATGCATCTCTGTCTTGTTATTTTTTCGTATTAAGACACGCTGCAGGTTGTAATTATGGATCGATTTTGGTGATTTTTTTATTGTTTCGTTATCTATCAGAATAGAGCTTTATTGATTGCTATAATAATTTGTCTAACAATCTAGTTTCTATACATAATTCAATATTGCATAACTATTCATTATAATTAACTAATATACTTTTATCCTATCACCTAGATATATGAATATGAAACACGAGATGTGCTCTCTCAGTTTTATCAACTATTTTTCTATTTTTCATCGTTTTACCTACCTATAGGTATAGACGCTCACGGTTTGGGACTATCAAAGAAACTATAAAATACAGATTTAATCTTAAAATATGATCAAATCCGGCCTAATATCTTATACTGTTCGCGTTTATATCTTTTTTTTTCATACTCTGAGAATAGATATAACACCAAATTTATTGATCATTCTTATCTTCAAATTATACTAATTGAGTCCTGAAATGATGTCCATTCATTTTGAATCAATGAAAAATTATCTTATCGTTTTTTGCAGAAATGCTTGACGACGTTGGACTTGACATCTTTGGGAATAGGCAGCTGTGCTGGAACAGGCATGTACCTTGTGGCTGGTATGGTAGCTCACAATGTAGCCGGTCCCGGAGTCGTCATCAGCTTTATCATCGCAGCCGTGGCTAGCATCTTCTCAGGCGCATGCTACGCAGAATTTGGCGTTCGAGTTCCACACACCACAGGCTCAGCCTACATCTACTCCTACGTCACGGTAGGTGAATTCATCGCTTTCGTCATCGGCTGGAATATGGTTCTAGAATACTTAATAGGCACTAGTGCGTGCGCTTGTGCCCTAAGTGCTTGTTTTGACGCCCTGGCTAACGGTGCCATTAGCAGTACCATTGCTAATAACGTCGGCACCATCTTTGGACGAGCACCTGACTTTCTAGCCGCTGTTATTACATTTCTCATGACTTTACTCTTAGTTGCTGGAGTGAAAAAATCGCTTATCTTCAATAACGTTCTAAATGCGATTAATCTAGCTGTATGGGTATTCGTAATGACCGCTGGACTCTTCTATGTGGACAGTGATAACTGGTCGCAGCATAAGGGCTTCCTACCCTACGGTTGGTCCGGGGTGTTTACGGGTGCTGCAACCTGCTTCTACGCATTCATCGGCTTTGACATCATCGCAACCACAGGCGAGGAAGCCAACAACCCCAAAAAATCTATTCCACTGGCCATTGTTGGAAGCTTGATCATTATTCTTATCGCGTATGTGACCAGCTCAATGATGTTAACATTGATTGTGCCGTATGACAAAGTGGATGAAGATTCAGCGCTGGTGGAAATGTTCGGGCAAGTGGGTGCGTATCGCTGCAAATATATTGTTGCTGTGGGAGCATTGGCTGGCCTTACAGTCAGCATGTTCGGGTCTATGTTTCCTATGCCACGAATTGTGTATGCTATGGCACAGGATGGTCTTATCTTCCGACAACTGGCACAGGTATGGCCAAGTACGGGAACACCAGCTATTGCTACTTTTGGCAGTGGATTAGCAGCAGCTATTGCAGCGTTGGTAATTCGACTAGAAGTGCTAGTAGAAATGATGTCTATCGGCACACTACTGGCCTATACACTTGTATCAACTTGCGTTTTGATCCTTCGTTATCAGCCTCACTCCACCAATCTTATCGAATTGTTGCCGCAAAGTCTTCGGACACCGATGAGAGGATCTCCAACGAAGGAAGCACCAGGTACGAATGGGCAACCTCATGCACTTTACGGCAACGAATTGAAACCGGATGCATTACGACAGGCATTAGACAGCAACAATATGGGTGGTGTAGTGCAGCCAGTACACCAACCTACTCTACCACAGCAGCAGCAACGGGTCATGGTGCGAAGAGTTACACGAAGGCAAGTATTCGCATCCCAAGCATAAAAATTCCATATATGCAAAATATGTGCACTTTAAATCCATCACTCAAACCATATACTTCCTTTGAATATATCCTCTTTAATGATGTATGAATTCATAATTCATTCCATGCATGACTGTGTTATATGCTTGAACTTTAAACAATCTCTTAACATTAGTGAACCATTAATCATTCTCCCCAGAAACAAAAAACGGCTATAGCACTAATACTTGTCTACTATGTTGAAATATAGTTTTTTAGATTATCGGCATCTATAAACCATTGTTATCTGTGAAATTTATTGATATGAATTAGTACTTTCCAAAGAAAATTTATTGCTCCAATTATATTTTACATCCTATAATTATTGCCAATTATCAAGTTTTTATATCCATATATTCTGCGATTTTTATAGAGCATCGCCTAATAAAACACTAAAATTAGCTGAATAATCAAAATCAGAAGAGTTATTTCAAATCAATAGAAAGACATTTTTAGGGCTTCGTCTCCCAAAATGAAAAAAAAAAATTCATTATAAGATTGCTTTTTAGCCGAACCAACAAAGATTTTTATTCATCTTCGAGAAATAGTAATTTATTGTACTGGAATTTCATACTTTTTTTCAGTAACTACATTTTACACGAGCCTAATACAAAATTTTATAAAAGATTTCAGTATATTTCTTATATTATACCGGTTTGAGAGCAAATTTTATTCCATAACTATCTATTCGTTTGCTTCTCAGGTAATATTGAATACAGGGAATAAAAATATTGCACTGTGGAAAAAAAAAGGGAAAAGCTGGATTTTTGCATGAAGTTTCCTCTTGTGATCCTAGCTGATACATGCGCCGCTAAAAATATTACGCGGAGTTAAAGGTCAAGATAAATGACTTTTCGTAAAAATCTCGCTAACGGAAGCTTTTATCAAAAAGTAGCAGGTTTGTAGCTTAGAAAATTGCCTACAAGAAACATGTCGCTACTTTTTTTATTAGACTAACGGTTTCCGAGAAAATTCGATTCAAAAAATTTTAATGTGAAGTATGCTCTCTTTAATGGATTATGTGTGTCGAATATTTTTGATGGAACGTTAAATGTGCCTTGAAGTATTGTAAAATTCACTTTCGTGGAAGTTTCAAAGTCCATAATAATACAAACGAACGCATATATGCTACACAATAGTGTCAACTTTATTCTCATTCAGGCTATGTATGAAGCACTAATAAAAGAAGTGTCCATCGATAATCACAGGTATTTAACGTTTGCGAAATTAACACACCATCAAAAACCTGTAGAACTATTTTCTGTTCCGCCAACATCTAGTGCTGTTCGGTAACATTCATATCAGGTTTACTACCAAGTGCAAGTATGGCTTGGTAACGAACTTGACCTTCTAGGCTGGGGATGGTCATTGCATGATCAAATTTTGGGTCCGGTGAAAACTCTTCTTTCACCTGCACCTTATAGTCTATTCAACTTTCTGCAACTGTACCAAGGGATGTACCTTGAACTATGGTTGCAGAAAAGTTGGGTGATACCGTTCACAAGTTTGCGGTAATTGTCACGATTAGTGGTGGAACTATAACGACTTGACATTGATATTGACTTGATTTTTTTTTGTCAATTTACTTCCAAGACGAGATAGAAGTATGTCAATGTCAATTCGATATGGTACTAGGGCAGGATTGTTTGAATGTATCACCTAATGCGTTTAATGACGTTAATAATGATGAGCCTACTGAAAATGTAGATCCATTGTGTTTCTTGATTGAAACTATGGAAACACAGGCGACGGAAGCAGATGATGAAGAGTTAGACATTGTAATTGAAATGAAGTCAGAAGAAGAACCATAATTCGTCTGATCAATGAGGAATCAATTATCCAACTGTTCTGTAATAATTTTTTTCAACGATCACTATAGAAAACAACATATTTCTCATACAAAACACGACTAGAAAACTTACAATTTCACACAACCGTGCGAAAAGTCGTGAGAAATCATTTCTCACACCAGTTTGACCAACTTATATATTAATAATTCATTTTGAATATTCTTTAGGTGATATATGATATATTTAGCAAGATTATTGATAAATATCACGGACTTGATATAAATCTCTGTTTGCTCTTTTATAAGCCACATTTAAATAACAAAATTGCACTAAGTTCTATTGGAATAATTTTCTTATTCTTGTAATATATATTCCGAAGGTTGGTAACACTACGAATCACAACTGTCAAATTGAAGCAGACAAAACACGTTCCATCACATTCTGTTGAAATCGAGAAATTATGTATGTAATTATTGTATCATAACCAAAATTAGATATCCACAAATATCATTACTGTAGTTGGAAAATGGTTAGCGACGAAGATTTAGAAAACACGCTACCCCCAGATCACAGAAAACTCTAACTAATGAACCAATCAGAAGGTCGCTTGGTGAGAGTGAGCCAATCAGATACAATCTCTCCGTAGTTTGCAACAATTAGATTACACAACAATGAAATGTCAATCAACTGACAGAAAATATATCAATAATGATCCAAATCATAACTAAAATTAATATCACAATAAATAAGCAGAGCAAACAATTAAAATGCCTAAATTATTTTATATCTGTGAAAATAGATTCAAAATCTCAGTTATACGAATGATTTACCTACATATTTCATTAAAAATTGTGATCGTAGAAAAAATATAGTGTACAACACGTATAGAATCACCTATTTCACACTTGTGTGATTCCAGCACTCGACTCCGTCTCGTGCTGAAAATGAAATGTTCTCGGATCGTTTTAGAACATTTTGTAAAGTTAATTTTACAATAAGTTATATTCCACATTCGCGAACCGCAATTACTGCCTTCAGCTCGGTTTGGAAGAAAGGTTATTCCAAATATGTTGTAAATTATATTTTCTCTAACAAGAATTTAGAAATTTCCCAAGAATTCAGAAAAACATTTCGAAACTTTAAAACGTCAAACATAAAGCCAGAAATAAATTGTTTAGGTGTGCATAATCACAGTAACCAGGATGAAGATATTTTATACATACCCCGCCCTAATATGAGGCTAAACAACTTCTGGTTCAGCGGAAACGACTCCAAATGGCATACGGAATGATATTGATTCAAATATAACTTGCATTTATGGAATGTGCAATTCTGAAACAATGTTAGAGTAAATAATTCCTTGAACACTGTTTTAGGGTCTGCACATTCCACAGCCAAAAATTATGTTGGAACAAATGACATCGTTTAGAATTCCGTCTACAGTTCAGTATCATTTCACAAGTTATTACTCTGGTTACAAACTTTTCGTTCGTTTCGAATAAAGACCATTTCAAAACTTATTATAGAATACACCATTCTGAAATCAATAGAAAATTAATTGAATTTTCCATGTCAACTTCATGCTATTTTTATAGCCGACTTTATTAAAGATCCATTTATCCCAAATTTTCAACTTCCTAGCTGCTAAATTCTCTAGAATAACCTTTCTCCACGAATTCAGATTTCTCATCTTCTTTATAGAAATTTGCTGAAAAAATATCATTAATACATAATATTTTTGCAACGTTTTAATTTTTTTAGGAGATTCGCTATTTTGAATCCAAGAAAGATCCTTAATACGTATTTTCTATATACTTTTCATATTTTATAATTTCCATCATTGTGTTCATTTTCTAAAAACTAAAAACAACAACATAAAACATTTTTACGATTATATTTCTACTTGAAAATCAGACATATGAAATCTATGAATTATTCAAAACAAAGAAAAAATTCGGAGTTATAAAATAAATAAATTATAATTCCAAGAACTTTATTCCTCCGCTGGAATATTCTTGATTCAAATTAATGGGAGTACTGGAGTTCCTCTACTTTTACCTGTTCTAATCCTCGACTGTAAGGTTGGAAGAATAATCCCATAGTTGAGTTCCTCCACCTTCACTTTTAATCCTAATCTTCTTAATAATTTTTTAAGGACCAGATGGCTACGGCCGCTTGTGTTTTATTCCATACCAGATATAAAATTCCGACATATTTGCTACTGTTCAAAACTCTCACAAAAAAAATGTATGAAACTCAATCTGGTTTTCGATCCACATCAAATATTTATACATTTTGAAAGTACAATTCATAATGCTGTTCGTAAGGTATGGCAGTATGTTTAAATTATAGGGTGCAGATTTCATCTAGGGCAAGCTTGGTTCCGGAAAATTCAAACATTAGGTTGAAGACGTGATTCTTTTGGCGGCTATTTTTTAAAACAATTTTTTGGTATCCAGTTTTCAAGTCCAGAAATAGTTGGCGTTTTCTTCGTATCAGAGATATTTGGCAATGTTCCTTTGAATGATTATGTACTAGAAAGTTATGTAAGTGAAGAAGCTCGGTTCCTCCTGAAATATGGGCCTGTGCTGATGTTTCTTTGTACAGAACAACAAACTGATGTGAATCATTCCATTCTAAGTTCAATTCTAATTTCCATTCAAATTATCTGAATTGTTTTCAATTTTTAAATGTTCTACAGAATTGTTAGTCAGGAACTTATGTAAAAATCCATACAGATAACAAATTCACTAAAAGGCTCACAAAAGAAAAAATAAGATTTTTTGAAAAATAAGATCTTCCAATTAAAAAACAAAGAAATTCCCGAAAAAGAGTTTGTAAGACCAGTATGTTATTATTGTCTGCCAATTCAATATTATGTTGGCTGATAACTCATTCTTCATTGTAAAATATGTAGGTAATGTTTTGAGAATAAAATATCACTGAACAGAATGATATTTATATGGTGCTCTATCAATTAGGACCTGAACAATTTCCCAGAATTGTTTTAATCCCTGAGGTCATCGGTGGAGCAACTCAGCTATGGGATTATAGCTACCTGAAGTCTGGTGGAGCAACTCCGCTATGCCCAAATTAATACAATATTAGAGATATTATTGGAATAGATCAATGGAATCAGTTCTGATTCTGAGAATTCCGAAGATTGGACAATTTTTAAGCTTCATCGTCTCGTTTTATCACAGCCAATTTGATCTGAAATGGATAGCTAGCCCGCATAATTCCATTAGTCAAAATGTATTGAATATTTTTTTGTGCACATAAAAAAAAACTAAGTATTTTGTCTGGAAAAAAAATTTTGAAGTCCAAAACCGTGCGAAAATTTGGTACTCTACGTATCGCGAATCACGCATAAATGAGCATTTTTTGTTTTCCAGTTTTACCACCATTTAAACGCGTAGCAGTTCTATTTTTGGAAATTCATGTTTGTAGAAACTCTCTCCGATATATTCGTTAAAATATTTATTGTTTAAATGTCAACTTGTGTACGATAATTGTCAAAATATGAAAGCTGAGGACCGTACAAGATTTCTCGCACTCCCGGGAGTAAGAGACGAATTCAATCCCTCATTTCAGGAACTTAAGTTTGAGCTTAGCTCCTAGGGATCAAAAATAAATCCGAAGGGACTGAAGTAGAATGATCAAAGTATCTATCTAAATGTCAAATTGAATTTTTTCATTAGAATTCAAACCCTTATTATTGATGATTTATATTAGTGTTATCGCAATTGACACAATATTACAAATGCATCGATTTTTTGTTCGTAAATTTTCTAGATTTTTGGGGAATTAAGTAGTTTTACAATTATTATATCAAGTTTGTTGTTGTCAAAATTGTAACATTAATTAATCTACTTTTAGATTATTGTGATTCAATATAATAAGGTAGTGCGAGAAATACCTTGATCCTTGATCCTGATGGATTTGTGAGAGTACCGGGCTCTGAGCCCTTACTAGATTATTTTGTTTTAAATTTTGCACTATTTTGCAACGTCTTTCTTGCGCTTTTTCCCATAACTAGCTAATTTTAACGGTTAAGGATGAGTCTCGACTGTTTATGACGTGGTGGCTCATCTATGTCGTAGTTGGCCAGTTTTTTCACGCTGGCATTTGGGTGTTCCCGTAAAACTTATCCGAAATTTTCTGAGTAAACTCTCTAATTGATGGAATTTTGAAATCATCATGGAGTTGCTAGTTTGTCATGAACCAAGGTGCATCTGTGGCCATTCGGAGGACTTTATTCTGCAGTATTTGCAACTTGTTTATGTTTGTATTTGAGGTATATCACTACACTGAGATACCATGTGATGGCTGGTCGGATGATCGATTTATAAGTCGTTATTTTATTTCTTAGCAATAGTGTGCTTCGTCGGTTCAGCATCGGATTTAGTGCTCCAATGAGTAAATTTGCTTTATAAACGATTACGTTGACATGTGGAGCTCACGTCATGCCCCGATCCATCGTAAGGCCCAGATGTTTATTGGATCTTTGTCATGGGATGTTACTGTTGAACATTCTAATATTGCCTTCGGGTTCTAGAGATCGTTTTGTAAATAAGACCGCAGCACTTTTTTCTGCATTCACGTGAACTCTCCACTCTCTGAATCATGCTTCGAGTTTAGTAACAGCTGTTTGGAGTCGCTTCGTGATGATTGTAGTACTTCTAGATCTGTATAATACAGCAATGTCATCTGCGTATTGTTCAAGCGTTGTGCCTGCTGTTTGATCAGGCATGTCTCTACAGAATATATTGAAAAGAATAGGCGTTAGTACAGATCCTTGAGGTAAGCCAACAGTTGCGTTTCTTGTCGAGGATTTTATCTCATTCATCCTCATTCTGAATTTTCTATGAGTGATAGATGAGTGGATTGTCCGTATCAGTGCAGGATTTACTTTTGCTTCTTGCAGCTTGTGGATGAGGCCCTGGTACCACAATTTATCAGAAGCTTTGGCTACCTCCAGGAACACAGCGCGTGTAGCTTGTCGATTATTGAAGCCTTCCGTGGCATATTCAACAACTCGTAGAAGCTGATGATTTGTAGAGTGTTCCTGCCGAAAACCATGTTGGTGCTTAGGTATGAGATCGAACTTCTCGATTTCATCGTTTAATCTACTTAGGATTATTTTCTAGAGTGCAGCTATTGGCCTGTAGCTTTGAGGAAGCTGCCCGTCTTAACCAGGTTTCTTAATGATAAGAATATCAGCATTTTTCCAGGCTGATGGAAAATAGCGTAAGTGTAGTGCTGCGTTAGCAGTGTTTGTTAAGATTAAAACTCTTTTTCATGGTAGCGCACGGAGAGCTTTGTTTGAGATTCTATCATTTCCAGGTGTCTTTTTCTTGTTGAGGTTTTTCAGGTGATTCCATACCTCCCGGAGACTTGCCGGTTTTATTACTTTTCTTTCGTCTTCTTTCATTGTTCGCCGAATGGTTCTGTTTATGCGTCCAACGAATCTGACATTGCAGTGCTGATAATTAGGAGAAAATTTCTGTTCTAGGCAATCATCAACAACTTCTGCTTTGTCTGTGTTTGTATAGACTAATCCTATTTCTCCGTGGAGTGGAGAAATTTTACTTTTCTCCTGACGAAGCACTCTGACCATGCGCTATATCGACATTCGGTGTTCAGATGCTCCAACTTTGCTTGCCATCTTTTTTTACCAATCATGCAAGACGGTTGGTGATTGTTCGGTCTTCAGATCTGAACTAGCGCTGCCAGCGACGCCTGGCTGCATTTTTCTCGCATATAAGATTTTTTATGTCTGCAGTAAGATCAGCAACGGGATTTGCAGTTCGCTCTGTTTTGACTTCGCTTGCTTGTTCAGTGGCTTGTTGGATTGTGCTTGACAGAATTGCTATTGCATTATCGATGATTTCTGTTGAGTTTAAAATTGGAAGTGGACTAATGAGATCGTCTAGCTTGTAGCTGAAGCATTTCCAATTTGTTATTTTCATATCTTTTATTTCAGCTGAAGGCTCACTTTCGCCTAGATCAAGCAAGACTTGTAAGTGGTCAGAATCAAGATCGTTGACAAGTTCTATATGGTAAGCTGCTGAGACATCTTTTAGACAGAAAAATAGGTGTGTTCGGAAGGTGCAATTATGGCCAGGTTTTTGTTGGATGTGTAGTCGAGGGGCGTTTGGTCATTTCGGTTCACACGTCGGCTGTTCCAAGCTGGATTGACTGTGGCCGTTTGGATTTCACAATTGTCTTTAGATACATGAATTTCTCAAGCTGGAGAATTTCCTTATTCTCAGCTTTCTTCTCAATCTTAACATGAATCAGCGGCAATGGCTTTTTGTCACGACCTGATATCATTCTTCGAGTGGATTTAACTTAAAAATTCAGTTTTTCCAGTTCGGTGAAGATTTCTCCCTCTTCAATTGTTTCGGGAACTCCACGAAATACAAAGTGTATCTTCTTGTAGTTGATACGTGTGGAAGGCAATATTTTTAGAGCGAAGTAGATGAACAGCAGCCCTGAAGTGGTCTGCAGAATTGACATGGAGTCGAATGCCATCTTCCAGGTTGACGGCTTTTTTGATCTCTACTCCGATTGAGATTAGAGCATCTGCAAGTCTTGCTAAACCCTCTTTAGTGTGAAGGATTATTGGTAGGACAAGCTTGTCAGCAGATGGAGTTGATGCATCTGCTGTTGTATCGTCCGTAAGTTCGTATTCACCTACTCGATCCAGCGAAGCGAACTTATTGAATGTCGTCAAGAGGACTGGGTTTGGATCAATTTTAGCTCTCTTAGTCTTCTGAGCGAGCTCAAAATCGTCAGATTCTGAGGTCCGAAGTTCCAAAGAATTTTTAACAGCAAGGTTTGGTGTTATGCTGTTTTTGGATGATGAAGCATCCGAAGCAAGTGGAGAGCTCTTGATTTTAAATAGAGCATTCTCGGTTCGCAGAAGCTCAGCTTTGAGTAGTTTGATTTTACTGGAATGAAGGTCTTCCAGTGTCATTTTTGTATTCGTCTGGACGGATTTTTGTTCGAGAGCAGTAATTTTCAATATGACGTTCTCTAGTGAGAATTGTGAAGAGTTGATGGGTACCATCTTGAGTGTTGTTGGTTGACAACGCGTCGCGTTACGGTGCGCTAGTGCTGTGCCTCTGTGCCGAAAACCCGACAAGACTCTCTTTGACAGCACTGGCAAAACGGAGCTACACGTTGTACCTCGGCGCCGGAGGCTCGATAATAACTCCCTCAGGTTGTACTATCCTTCATCCAACAAGTAGCAAGATCGCGAACGGAAATAGATTTTAAAAAAATGCTACGTTAAGCAGGGGCGTTATGCACGCAGCCACGTGCAAATAGCAGCAGCTGAGTAACGGCACAAGTACCGTTACGTAGGTGTTCACTTGGCGGTTTGAAACTCGCAAGTAAAGCGCAGCGGGGCTCCGAACTGTACAGCAGACTTCCTGCGAAAAATAGCGTAGATAACACATGACTTAAGTGCCATTAATCCCTCGGCAAACATTGTCACCTAATACTTGGTCTCATGTCATAACGCTGAGCTTTACCTGTACTCTTGTTGCATAAATTACTACTTTAGAATTTTTCATCAAGCTGCAATCAAGATGTACTTGGAAAAGCATCAATACCGTCCACTATTCCTCTGATTTACAATAGTACAAAAGCTGGAGTTTCAAAAAAAATAATGCCTAATACATGTATACAGAAAAACTATAACAGCTCCAAAATTTCTCGAAGAAGTGTTGTAAACAAATTCCATGCAAAATACTATAATCAAGCAGAAAATTACTCTCAAAACTAGTTAATTCTTCTTCCAACTCCAATTATACATGCTGCATTCATTTTTTCATTGAATCTTCATAGACCGGGAGACAATTGGGGCTTTCCGATTTTACACCGCATGCCTTCTTGAGGGTTAAAATACATAAGAAAGATAAAAAGGATATTGGCCGATGCACGCTTTTCAGTCATATTGCAAATTTTAATGGTATTTTTTAGAAGTTTGTGTTTTTCTGTAACTGCATTTTGCATGCCTTTGTATTGCAAAATTGTTGAAAGTTATTTGGAGCCTAGTACTGAAAGGCATGCATTTCACAACAAACCAAAAGATTAGAATGGTCGCATGAACTTCTAGAAAAAAATATGGAATTCCGTATTTTCAAATTGTATGCCAATGAAAAGAAGGAAGTTTCAGTCATAAAAGCCTCGTAAAACAGACAAGTGAAAACACAAACGTTTCAACAACAATAAATGTATAATTACACATTTATACACTTGAAAATGGCAGCACATTGCTGTTGAAACGTTGTGTTTTCAAAAATTTATACAGAGCTTTTTACCAAATAAAACATATTTATTTAAAAAAAGTTCTGAAGAGTATTTTCCTTCATTAAAACCATGAAATATCAGTGTTATTTTTTTTTAATATTCTTATTTATTGTAGTATCAAAATAGTATATAATGTGAATAATTCAGCCACAAGATGAAGTCGAGTGGCAGAATTCACATGAGCATGAAATGATCGATCCGCACGAGTGACGGATTCTATCTTTTCTACAGTCATAGATGTCCGCGAAAATATCTATAACCAAAATATGCCGTTTTCTGAGAAAGAATTTGCTCAATTAATTTATTTCCAATTCATCAAACGTTGAAAAATTACTCATATTGATTCCATTTTGAAGAAGAATGATAAGAAAATCAAAAAGAAATAAAATTATGACAGCAAAGAAACAGTTTTGTCGCGACGTCACGCGGCTTTCTTAGGAGCTTCTGAGCTTGCGAAATGACTCCCATTCCGCACACTGTAGTGTACCTACGGAAAAGGTATCATTCTATAGTGACTGTAAAAAAATTGAAATTTCATAATTTGTAAATTGAAATCATCAACATTAATCTGGATTTCATATTCTTCGACACTCCAAACAATAACATACGTTTTTATATGATTTATATATTATTCAAAACAAAGAATGAAGTGCGCAGCCTAGTACAAATTACAAATACAACCTAATTAACATAATAATTACTATACATTTATATTATCTATTTATAGTGTTTGTATTTAAATGAATTTCAATTAATCTAATTTTCAACATTATATCCATTGTTCGCATCATGATAATCATTCACTACAACAATTCTTAAATTATTTGTACTTTCAATAATTCATCATATTCTAGAAAGGATACAATAGGCTAATGGTAACTAAAGTAAGGAATACAAATTTTTGATTGGAATATATGTAAATATCTAGTAAAATCAGCATCGATCATCATTTTATATTTTGTAATGCTGAGTTTTCGATCATTGGACATAGTGAAGCCTAATGCTTCATATAAAAATTCACTGAATGGTAGATTCTTATCATCAGCAAATATTGATATTATAGGTACATCAAAAATATACAATTCTTCAAAATACCTTTCAACTGATTGAAATGTATTTTTCCTAAATATAATATAGTCCGTGAGACAGCGCATAAATTTTTTGTTGATTACCGCTCACTTGAAACTTTGTGAGTGGCTTCATTGTGATGAGTCCGACAACTTTTTCATTTGGCAAAATTCTAGATTTGGAGGCATTGACCCGCGAGGGCTAATTAATTGAAAGAATATTACCGTGATACTGATCTTTACATACTTATGACAAGTGCGGCTTGTCGGATTCACCGGTAGCCTCAATATTCATGTCGGACAATATTTTTCCTTCATTTTATTATCAAAAAATCTTTCGATTAGTGTATAGATCAGTATTACAGCAATATTCTTTCAATTAATTAGCTCTTGCTGGAAAACGCCCCCAAATCTAGAATTTTGCTAAATGAAAAAGTTGTCGGACTTATCACAATGAAGCCACTCACAAAGTTTCAAATGAGCGGTAATCAACAAAAAATTTAGGCGCTGTCTCACGGACTAATACATTAAACTATTGTTAAAAGTCATGTACAATAAACAAATTTGATTAAATCAATAAAAATATTTCCGATTTCGAGACTGAACTGTCAACACAGTGAAATTAAACAGAAAGTACCTATTCTCTGAAAAATAAGAATCACAGATACGGCATCGCTGAATAGCATATCGGTAACGTAAACTCATAGGATTTTACCCATCTAAAAATTGCCTAACGTGCCTATAGAAATTTTACGAAAATCTTGAACAAATATGAAACCATTTGGCCGTGATCACTCTTTCTTTGCAATTTGAAAACACGGAACTTTAAATTCCTTTTACAAAATTCAACGTTTCGAGTTTTTTGTTCTGTTGCCAATTGCAGGCCTTTCAGTTCTAGGCTTTAAGTCACTTTCAACTACTTTACGAAGGCATGCAAAGTAATGTCACGGGAAAACACTTTGAAAAAAAAAAATTTGGTACCATAACTGCAAAGCATGTATCAGTCAATAACCCTTTTATCTTATTTTTCAAGAGCCCTCAAAAAGGCATGCAGTATAAAATCAGAGAACCTCCACCTTTCACCAGCACCCAGTCTATGGCCTGTGGGATAATGAACAGTTGCAATATTCAAATAGAATTTGAATAAACTTCAATTACGCTTCAGTAAAAAGAAAAACTAGTGAATACCTATTCACTCGTGCTGTAATGTGTAACCATTTTGTAAAATGTTATTATATGGATTATAAAGCGAAACCTACAATTGAAAGTGGTTTTGCTTATTGATTCGTAATATATTTATTGAAAAACTATTAAGTACAGGTACATATTATGCTAGTGTTGCAGATATTGAACAATTGTCACAAACAGACACTTGATTATGAATATTGTGCACTCAAGATAAGAACGCTCATTTTTTTATAAATGTTGATCACTTAATACATACAAACATTCAATTATAAATATGGTACACTGATATAACATACGATTATGAATATTGCATACTCATATTAGATAATATGCTATCACCTCGGGTGACTGGTCACAGTTTGTTTTGCTGATTTTTCTCGTTACCATGTGAATACAATTTTTATTTTTGCTACATTGGATTGAAAACTGTGTTCTCGTTCAATTTAACAATGCATGGAATGGAATGGAATTTACATCAATGTTTCCTTAGGAATGTATTTATAATATTTTTTATCCATTTACTGAAGATGGTTGCTGTGAAAACCGAAACATCCAAATTAACTGTGTCTACAATGACTATGATTTATTCCGATCCTTTGAATCAGGGGTGGGAAACCTCCGGTCCGCGGGCCGCATACGGCCTGCGAAGTCATTTGATCTGGCCCACGAGCAGTGTTACCAACTCGTGAGAATTTTCCCATTTTCGGGAATTTTAAGCCTCAAATGGGAATTAGGGCATTGTCTCTGAAATATGAGAATTTTTATGATTGAGATACTGTTTTTTTTTTCATAATAAAATAATCAAATACTGCATTTATGAACTTCCTTATGATTTAAGCGAAGCATTTCGGAAATAATTGTTGAACAATAAAGACTAAAGAAACTATTATTATTTGTCTGGCCCGTGAATGATATTATAAATTTCCAAATGGCCCTTGGCAGAAAATAGATTCCCCACCCCTGCTTAAATCAACCAATTTCCAATAAAAATGCCACAAGGATAGGATCAACTTGAAAATTCTCTATCGTAAATCAATTTTAAATTATCAAATTGATAACTAATTTATTGCTTATCAGCTGTCATTACAAGCGCACTTCAGAGTTTTACCGAAACGAGCCCCGACCAAATGCCACAAGATCGAATGATGCATTACAAGTTAAAGTTACGTAGATCTCTATTCACTCCACTCTCGGTACAAATGCATACACATCAAAAATGCTGTGCAACGATTCAAAATGATAGCATCAATTGAAAAACACGTTCTATAATGCTCTATATTTTAAAACCAAAAATACAATTTCCCATCAATTTAGAATAACGCATTCCAATGAAATACCTTATTCTTAACAACAATAGTTAGGAGACTTCCACCACGTGTTAGAGTTATTAGAGAAATCTATCAGGTCGCTATATCTATAAAAATAATAATCACTCCTACATTAAACTTGATGTTGCATGTATATATAAATTTGTGAAATGGGATTTTCTTGTGAATTATGGACTAGTTGCATTTGTATTAATCAATGTATTTTTTCCGCATAACAGTTCGCCGGACAGTGATGACACTTATCCAGGTGAAGAGCCAGAAGAAGATTTCTCTATGCGAGATGACCAATTTTTAGTATCTGATCGTACGGAGAATAAATTCTACGGTTCTTTACATGGTGCTGGAAGCGCTACCAGTACAGGAGGAGGTGCAGTCCCAGCAGCAGCCTTAGGAAACTTAGGGAGACGTCTCCAAGCTGCAACATATCTGTGTCCGGCAATCTTTCCTTGGGTGGATACGGGGCCTGCTACAGAAGAATCAGGGATGTATGTCATGAAGGCAGTCGGCCTGCTCTACTTGCTAATAATTATCTTTGACCTCATTATCGTGTGTGGAATGCACAATATGGACACGGCAACTACCGTCTTCCTATTTATATTCCTTTTCGCTATTATTGCAGTGCTGCTAGCCATTTCCAGAAAGCCGCAGAATAGGTAAGAATTAAACTTTTTTTGTGATAATTTGAAAAGTTGAAATGGCATTTTTAGGAATTAGAGAAGTAGATAGAACGATGATGGCAAAAAGTATTGGTCACGGTATGCAGTGCACGAAATGATAAAAAAAAGTTATTCTTTTGTTTGAAAACCTCAAGTACAATTTATGAGCCAATCCTAGCTGATCTTTTCAAATCTAGCAATTTCATAATGTAATATGTTCTGCCAGGATTACACGTTAGCGCCTCCTTTCCCTCCACTTAACATACTTCAAAGTCAGACGGCAAAGATTTTCACTTAATTTTCTTTATCAATCTAAACTTTCCTAATAGTCCAGGCAACGAAGAACTACTCAAGAAAATAGCATAATTCATGTAGAAGCCAATTTTGGCACAGTTGTTTGGCAAGGTATCCCTAACGACATAACAAAAGTTCTGATGGGTAAGAGTGACGCTAAGGTAATGAGGAGGTTTTTAAAGGTCCTTTTTATTAGTTTTTCGTTAATAGCTCAAAAACTACTGCCTCTAGCGAAAAAATTTTCATATAGTAAATTAATTGAAATAATAATCTATACATTTTTCAGAATTTTATTGAATAATAAATTACTTTTGATTTTAAATTCTGTACGATTTATTTAAAATTTTGACGCTTCGATCCTTTGATCAAGGATCTTCTTAAGAAAACAATGATACAAGAGTAAAACAAGGCAAGTAACTAGATACTAAAAATATACAGATTACTAGATGTGATAACGTGGATATCACATTTGAACAAAAAGAATAAAAATACTCTGGCATTCACCCAAGGCTTGAGGAAAAACCACGTTGAAGAACCCCAAACAGACGAATATGTCCTATTTGGACACGAAACCACGCCCACTTTCCTATCCATTCTGTTACTAGAGATCACTGTATGGAATAGATTAACAATCTGCATCCACATATTGAAAATCGAATGAAGAATCTTTATTCTAATATTGCAAAGAAATTACCTACTATTCCTTCATTTTTTAAAATAAGAATGATTGATATAGATTTGAAGAACATTCATTACAATAATTCAATTAATTATTTTTTTAACACATATAATTAATCCTTATTGTTTCTTGCATCAGTGCGATAATTGGCCATTGCCCGCAAAAGTGCTACAAGTGCCTATTTCCTGAATTCATTTGGAGCATCAGAATGTCTATTTCTCGCACAATTACCAAAAAATCTTTTTAAGTACATTCGTTTGGTACTAAAAAAAAGAGGATACATGGAAAGTTTACCGAAAGCTTTGCAAATGGGTAATTTTATAGATATCGATGTCCTCTTTCCGAATTTCAACTTTGCCACCTCGTATCTCTGCCATTCGCGCCGCTGTATTGGAAAAATGGCGCATAAAAGCAGTTTTTTGAAAATATCTTCTATAAAAGCATTTATACACAAAATGAAATTAGAGAAAATCTCCTACATTTTATGTGGTAGCCTCTTTTTTCGTAAAATCAATAGTTTTGGAGTACGAGCGCCGCGAACAATTATACAACTACGCCAACCCGGAACATTTAATTTCGACTGTTTGTGAATTATAAAATCAACTTGAATCTAAAAACTACATTAGCAATAAATATTTCACATGCGTTGAAAAACCGGATTACTATGGCCCGTCCTACGCAGTTATAATGGAATGCGTCGCCATTGTGTCAGGCGCCCTTTTCTCCCTTTATAGCGTCGTTTGCATTTATAGGGTCATGGAATAAATTATTTTATTTGTGCTAATCCACTGCATAAAAATTAAGAGACTGAAATGGAAGAAGAAGGATTGAAGGAACTGAAATCGATGTTCAGAATGTTTGTTGAAAAACGATATAATATTGAGAACTTAATCATCTTTGCGTAAAGAAAGCTATATCACGACTTCTCATCCACAACTGCGGTCTACGTACCCAACTATATTTTGCAGCGCTCGTATACCAAAACTATTGATTTTACGAAAAAAAAGATCATCAAAGAAATTGTAGGAAATTTTCTCTACTTTCATTTTGTATATAAAATTTTTTGCGCATTTTTTGGAAAAAATGGAAGAATCATCTAGATGATGAAAGCGCATTTTTGACAGCTCATGAATGCTTGTTACTTCAGAGATTTCGCAAATTATAATCTCTTACAATTACTGAGCTTGAAATCAAGCAGTTTGGGCAAACTTATGAAACAGCAGCTTCCATTTAGTACTAGTTTCAAGTTGACTATTTAATAGGTACATAATTTATACATGTACAAACTCAAAAATACCATTTAATCTTCATTGTTTAGTTATTGATTGACAGGAGGTCAAGTGCTGTAGCTTAAAATGATAATTTGATCTTTATCAAAGCTATATAAAAAAAAAATACACCAAAAGTGAACAAATTTTCATCCAATAATAATAATTCATTCTAATAAGCTTCAAATTCGCGTCAAACAAGTCATTGAATGAATCCCGGACAGATTTGACAACTGTACATAATAATAGTGACACCCGCGGCGAAAGTTGAAACTAAGTTTTTATCCACTTTAATAAATTTTAGTTGCCATATCCCTAATGTCATAGATATCTATGGACATTGCTCCACTTGAAACAAGTAATTGAATAATTCAATTTTCCACAATCACTGAGCTTGAATTAAAGCAATTTGTGCAAGCCTACGAAACAGCAGCTTTTATTTAGTACCAGTTTCAAGTCTGTAAATAGTATAGTTGCTGAGATCTCAGCGTCACGCCAGCCAGCCAGCCAGCCAGCCAGCCAGCCAAAGTGAATATAATAGCGCTTTTTTCGGAAAAATGCGCTAAAAAGCGCTATTATATTCACTTTGGCTGGCTGGCTGGCGTGACGCTGAGCTCTCAGCAACTATACTATTTACAGAGTTGAACCTGATACTAAATAAAAGCTGCTATTTCGTAGGTTTGCACAAATTGCTTTAATTCAAGCTCAGTGATTGTGGAAGATTAAATTATTCAATTACTTGTTTCAAGTGAAACAATTCCCATAGATATATATGACATTAGAGATATGGCAACTAAAATTTATTAAAGTAGATATAAATTTAATTATAACTTTTGCCGCCAGTGTCACTGTTATTATGTACCGTTGTCAAATCTGTCCGGGATTCATTCAATGACTTGTTTAACGCGAATTTGAAGCTTATTATAATGAATTATTATTATTGGGTGAAAATTTGTTCACTTTTGGTGTATTTTTCTTATATAGCTTTGATAAAGATCAAATTATCATTTCAAGGTACAGCACTTGACCCCCCGTTAGTCAATAACTAAACAATGAAGATTAAAAGGTATTTTTAAGTTTGTACATGCATAAATTATGTACCTATCAAATAGTCAACTTGAAACTAGTACTAAATGGAAGCTGCTGTTCCGTAAGTTTTCCCGAACTGCTTGATTCCAAGCTCAGTAATTGTGAGAGATGGTAATTTGCGAAATCTCTGAAGTAATAAGCATTCATGAGCTGTCAAAAATGCGCTTTCATCATCTAGATGATTCTTCCATTTTTTATCGTGAAACGAGTTGGAAAGCAGATATTGCCAAGAAACTGCTTTTAGGAGCCATTTTTCAAATATGGTGGCGCGAGTGGTGGAGATACAAGCTGGCAAAGTTGAAATTCGGAAGAAGCACATAAAAATCTATAAAATTATCAATTTTCAAAACTCTCGGGAAATTTCCAGGTAAAATCATCAAATGACTGTACTATTTACGTACAGTAAGTGCTTTTTGTGCTTTAGTTTTATAATCTTTTGAATGCGTAGCAGTCAAATTTCAGTACGTTCATATTATTTGTAGTACCTCTTACTGCGATACATTTGTTCGAATATTTGGTAAGTTTAAAAGTTAACTTGTACTCTGAGATTCAATGCTAACTCGTAGAGACAATTTCTTGAAGTCATTTTAGAGACTCTTGGCACATGCACCACCTAGCACACAATTGGAGAAGTGATTCAATGCAGTCATCATTAAAGTCAGTCTTCCAGAAATAGGAGACAGGATCAAGTCAGTTTCTTTAGCTTGATGTCACTTTTTGACATTTGTATGTCATCAAATAGTAACTAAGAGTACCCGTAGTTTGACGACTGGTAACCGCACTCTACGGTTGACAAAATATCAATAAATCTACCAAGTGTCTGCCCCACCCGTATCGGGTAAAAAGCATGATTGATATTCAATCTTTTCTTCAAATAGTAACAATAGCACAACATTTAACTAAGATGAATAATAATGAATTAATTATCTATACATTTTTCAGAGTTTTATTAAATAAAAACGACTTTTGATTTTGAATTCTGTATGTTTATTTTAAACTTTGACGTTTCGATCCTTTGACCAAGGATCTTCTTCAGAAAACAATGATACAAATAAAACATTAATAAATTTGTATCATTGTTTTCTGAAGAAGATCCTTGGTCAAAGGATCGAAACGTCAAAGTTTCAAATAAATATACGGAATTTATATAATGAATTGGATAAATGATTGATCTTGATTTGATTTCAAGCATCATCATTATTTGCTACCAAGCAAAATAAATTTGTAGATCATATTATTTGCACCAAAATACAAAATTCAAGTCTCTGTAAATAATGTAACAATGTTATGACGACATTGACATAGAGAATGAGATCTGTCTCCAAACTGTCTCTACGAATTAGAATAGAACCAGAACCCTTGGACTTCCTTGCTGTGTACACAATAATTGTCAAAATAGGTCAAGGGCCGTAATAGTTATTCACATAATTAGTTATGAAAAGTGTCATATTGTTTGACGAAACGTAATATTTGCCAAAACGAGCGTAGCGAGTTTTGCAAATTACGTGAGTCAAACAATATGGCTTTTCATAACTTATTCTGTACAGAATTTTATCTAATTCCGTCAGAATAATTTTATCTATATTTTTGAATGAGAATATCTCTCACGTTACATCACAAAATTCAGATGACTGTGATTCATGACCATCTATTTTTACTACAGAAACAAGAGTTTACTGAAATGAATAAATATCGAATTTTCACAAAACGTCAAAATAATTTTAAAAAATGTACTCAAGCAGTGATATCCTGAGTGATATAGTACCCTTTGATATTAAAGACTCTGCCAATGCTGCATTTTGTAAATAATAAATCTCTCTTTTAATTGTACGCAGCTAAGTATAATTGATCAGCTCTGAGAAATGGCCAGTTATGTAAAGTCATTACATAACTACTTTACGCAACTGTTGCATGACAGTTATGAAAATTGGGACGTTTCATAACGTCAGAAATTGATGTAAAATTTGACTTTTCGAAACGGAATTAGATAAAGAAAATTATAAACATTATGCAATACGAGTGTAAACAAGTATTGACCTTCGATCAACAATGTGACTCGGCAATTCTGGTCACCAAATACTTATCCTCATATCATAAATTCTAAAATGGGCTCCCATAGATGCTGCATCAAAATTATATCTTTTTCCTTTCCTTGAGATCAAGTATAACTTACAAAATATCTTGTAGTGATTGCGACGCACAGTACACAGGGCAAACTAAAAGATACCTTGAAACAAGGCTAGACGAACATAGGCGCAACTGTAAAAGCATGAATAATTTGAATAAAAATAAGCCGAAATATGCCTTTGTTACACATTGCATTGACACGGGACATTCCTTTAATTTTAATGAAACTAATATTTTATTCATAATAAAACTATTCTAAATAAACGGCTCATACTAGAAATGCTATAACAAGATAAACACAATATGAAAGGACAGATACTATAGCGCTTAGTACAATATATAATAATATAATTAAAATATAAGTTTCAATTCTTGAAAGTTCGTTGTTCACGTTTTTTGACAATTCAGTTATGCATACTTTTGATGGTTGGTCCCACAACAGACTATTTTTGACGTCAATTTCAGAACACGCGTGTATGCACTATTATGAACACGCATTTAGTCAGCAACGCCAGCGTCCATAATAGTCGGTTGTGGCAGAAGACAAAATGAAAATTGCTACTTTTCACTTTTATACATCAGATTGTAAAAAAATATTTTTAAATGTTTTATATTAATCCCCAATATTCTTATGTAAGTATAGTATTGAAACTGGATTAATCGCAGTGGATCTAAATAATCTAACTGTTTCATATTGTGACGTGCGAGAGTGGGGGAAGCTCGTAAATACGACGTAGTATGGGAGGAGCCTTTCGTCCTTGTTACGCCGCGCCGCGTCGCAGCACACCACCCCTCCTAATGGAAGCTTCTAGTAATATTCTAGAGATAGAAAAGTCGAGAAGTAGGACATTCGAGAAATCGATATTTCTCTATATAAGGCCAAGCAAAAGACGTGTGGAGTAGTAGTGGTACTGGTATAATGGAAATAGAACAGTGAATATCGAACAGTGAAGTGAACAGTGTATATAAATAGTGAAATATAAATATCTGCGAGTTTGTTTAAGTTAGAATTAAGCGATAAATAAATAAATATAGTGTTATTGGTGTCATCAGAAGAATAAAACTTTTATTTCAATTTAAATTATTAAATAGTAACTTTTATTTAATCACAAACCAGATTTCGTCAAGCAATAAACATTACAGTGGTGTCAAGTGTCAAACGATAATGTTCAGCAGGGGATTTTGGTTACTAAGGCCCTCATAAGTTCAGGAAAAATAGTACCGGTAAGAATAATAAACGTTAATTATTATGCAGTAAAACTGAGAACCGGTACTATTTTATGACGCCTCGCAAGAGTGTCCACTATAGAAACCACCGGACAAGACGTAGAGATAAGACCCAACTGCGACAAACTTTCGAGAGAACTATCTAGTTCAGTACTATCCAAAGGACAACAATTAAACAATCGGCAACGTGCACAAGCAGAAGATCTGATACGCCGATTCCAAGAGGTGTTTGGAACCAGTGAGGGGCGAAAAGGAAGAACAAATATTGTCCATCACAAAATTGACACCGGCGATGCACGACCAATTCAACAAGCACCACGACGACTCCCGATTGCGAAGAGAGAAGACGCTGCTCTAAAATGGTTACTCAAGTTCAAGAATCCTGAGGGTCAGGTCGCTCGATGGATCGAGAGACATCAAGAATACGACTTCAACATAGAACCTCGAGCCGGTACAGCGCATAAGAATGCTGATGCCGTATCAAGACGACCATGTCCCAAAGATTGTCAGCATTGTTCTAAGGCTGAAGCAAAAGCGTTCCGGACAACTGTCATTGACGATGCTTGGCAACCACAAGAGATAGAAAAGGACATAGATGGCGACTCAGAGTTGCGAATTATTCAAGAATGGAAGAAGAAAGGAACAAGACCGACATGGCAAGAGGTGGCACCATACTCCCCGACGGTCAAATCATACTGGGCACAATGGGATTCCATAATCCTGGATGAAGGCGTCTTGAAGCGTGTCCTGAAAGATCCGGATGAAACCAAGAGTAGAGAACAGCTGATCGTTCCTAGAGGTCGGGTTTCGGAGCTCTTGAGACATCTCCATGATGGAGTGAGCGGAGGACACCTTGGGGTAACGAAGACTTTGCAGAGAGTTCGTGAGCGGTTTTATAAACTGCAATGAAGACGTTAGGGAATGGTGCAGGAAATGCACTACGTGCGCTTCAAGCAACGGACCGCAGAAATGACCAAGAGCTCCGATGCGACAATATAATGTCGGTAGTCCATTCGAGAGGATAGCCATCGACGTAGCAGGGCCATTTCCCAAATCAGACATCGGAAATAAATACATTATTGTCGTCATGGACTATTTTAGTAAGTGGGTGGAAGCATATGCCCTTCCTAATCAAGAGGCCGCTACTATTGCAGACGTCCTATTGAAGAACTGAATCTGTCGTTTTGGCGTACCCTTGGAACTACATTCTGACCAGGGAAGAAACTTTGAATCCACACTTTTCCAAGAGATATGCGAAGTATTGAATATTCGTAAAACCAGAACTACTGCATTATATCCGCAGTCTGATGGAATGGTGGAACGGATGTATAAGACCATCAGCAGACACCTGGCCAAAGTTGTCTCTAGTCACAAGAGAGACTGGAACAAATATCTCAATCTGTTCCTTTTGGCCTACCGCTCATCCGTACACGAAACAACTGGACAGACTCCAGCAAGAATTATTTCTGGACGGGAACTTCGGCTACCATGCGACCTAAACCTGCAAACCTGGAGAAGATCTGGCTGGTGAAGATTATGTCAATAATTTAAGGCGTCAGATGGACGATATTCACTCTCGAGTCCGTATAAACATCCAGAATGCCAGCGACCGGATGAAAGAGACCTATGATGTCAAGGCACAAGACGGGGGTTTTCAACCAGGAGACTCTGTGTGGCTTTATAACCCAGGGCGGCGACGTGGCCTGTCTCCAAAATTACAGACATCTTGGGAGGGAACTTACGAAGTCATCAGAAGAATTAACGACATAATCTATGAAATCAGACGCAACCCCCAAGAACAAATCAAGAGTGGTGCACTTCAATCGGCTAGCACCATTTGCGGGAGACAACAATGAAGATCCCAATGACCCATGTGGTCGTAAGATCCATGCGCAGGAAGATTCTAAAACTTTTATTTCAATTTAAATTATCAAATAGTGACTTTTATCTAATCACAAACCAGATTTCGTCAAGCAATAAACATTACAATATTATAGCGCTCTTGAAGACGATTGAGATGTAAATGAAACAGTCGAGCTAGGCAAGAAAAAAAAATGAGAAAAAAACTAAAAAATTGACTGAATTCCCAAATTCTGTTTACTCACATTCATTATTCCACTCAGCATTCTTAATTTTTCTTCAATACGAAGTCAAATATTTTTAAGTTTCATTTAATATTCAGGAAGTATCAGACTATTTGACGATAATTTTTCTCCAACTGATATTAATATTATATGCTACAAGGACCAAAGTAAGAAGCCCAAGGCGTAACTTGGTGCAGCCAGCTTCGTTCTTGGCAGTGATGATGGTCATTGAGTGTCCGTGCTGCATATGATATCTTCTGCATGAAGTGCACCGAGATAACCCATAACTGGACTTTTTTCAAATAAATTTGGATGTATAAAACTATCTTATCGATTCTACAAACAAATTTTTGCTTCCCCGACCTATAATAGCGGAAGTCTTGTAATCTAGATTTTTTGACAATTCGAGATTTTGATAAATCTTCACGTTTTAGACTCTACTGAACCCAAGAAACATAATTCCGAAAAAAGTCGGTCAGTCGATCCCTGTCGGTCTGCCTGTCTGAAAGCACAATAACTTCAGAACACGTACGAATTTTCAACTGAAATTTTAGATTTCAGTTTTTTTATCAAAAAACTAGGTTGCAGTTTGTGAATTCCACAAACGATAGTATTTATCACAAAATTAGAATTATTATTACTCATATTTGAACATCACATGCAAACGTTTGTCAATTGGTTTTTTTCAAAAAAGGTCCTATCTTGTTTGGTATCAAATTAAAGCTCCTATGGGAATACTTTTAGTAGAAGTATCAAAGAAGATATAAGATTTTTGTAATTGCGATCATATTTACAGTGAACTAATACTACAAAACTAACTCACATAATTTATTCTATTGATTGATATTATATGATGTTTTTCACATTCTCTGTACTATTATAGACCGTCAGATAGTCGTAGATTTGAGTGCCCCATTTTGTTTTCTCTGCCTTCAAGAGTTTTGATAAGAATGTATATTCGGAGTATAATAATGCCAAAATTAAAGCTGGACCATGTGGCCAATATAATAATAATTAATTTTGAATTTTTATAAAAAAAACCTGTTTAGATCCAATTTTCTCGTTTCTGTCATGCTTACGAAATGAAATTCATGGAAAAAAGAATCAGCAAAAAACGATAGGCAGAAGTAATCCACTTGGCCAAGGGTTTGGAATGAGGGCACGATCATGCAAAAAAAATATATCAATTGTTCACGTTCTTCTCGTTTCTGCTTTGTTAGCGCTTCTCTCACTAACTCAGCCACTGCCATCCTCATACTTTCCGAAGATTCGGCCATCTTCTTTTCCATGGCCTTCATATCTTCCGTATATTCGGCCATCTTCTCTGGTGTTCAGCTGCCGACGTCTTCATGAATTCCATCATCATCTTCAGCTGATCTTGCATCTCGCTGGTGGCCATGCCTCTCGTCTTGGGCATTTACAATAGTCCCAACTTAATTTTAAACACTTCACAACACTGCAACCCAATCCACTCTTCGTCGTCCGGACCCAAAATTATTTACACAAAATTTCTCAGGATCCCACTTATGACCAATTTGTCACAAATTTTATCATGATTAATTCATTATAACAGTACTAATATAAACTCGTATGATAACAATATCGCTCACAATTACTCCTACTGAATGATTTTCTCTCTCCTAGCTCATGCTCTTTATATACTTAATCCAACAATGGGCCGACATTCAAATGTCTAACAGTTGATACCTAGCAACCACCAAACATCTAGTAACCATATGCTGTCAATCACGTCCGAAAATTGAACATCAACTTGGTCAATACTAACTAGGATTACAGTTACAATAAACTATTGGCTAAATAGCGAATTCAAATAAATAATAATGTGAACTAGTTACTTCAAATATCTCACATTTATGATAATATGTTATTTAAGCAAGCTGGTTGTTCTTAACCTACTTCAAAAAATTCTGAACCCTCTCCGAAAAAAAAAATGAGTGGCACACTGCAATTGATATATTTCCCAAAATAATAAGCTTCCCTCAATTCAACCTTTCATAATCCTGCTCTACTCCAAAACATTTTTGGAATTGACAAGGATAGATTCATTTCAGAGAGAGAGAAATCTCCGTATGTTTCACCTCAATTACACTATCTTAAAGAGAAAAATATAAAATTTTAATTACTCATGCAATAATATCACAATATTTTTTCACTCCTAACGTCACAAAATAAAATGAACATTCTATCCCTTTAACGCTATGTTCAGTTTCTTACATCAGCTCTTAGAGCCCAACTATAAACATAAAAATATTCGGTTTTGTATGTACGTAGCACAATAATATACATAAACATTAACCATTGTTTCATTAATGTGTTTTAACCAATCTTGGCATGAATCTAACCAAGATAACTAATATTCAATGTTTCTGTTGGTAGATCACAATATTTACCGCAAACCTCATTTTTATAATTATACTTATTAGTCATATTTAATTTGTCGATAAACTTAATCTTTTTCTTTATTATGGTTTAAAATACATATTTCGAAGCACTGATTTATAAAGGACGTAAGATAACATCCACTTTAATTCAATTCATTTCTAATATACTTAGATTTATACACTTATTTCGAAATTATTTGATATTTTCTCGCAATAATTATACTTATTAGTCATATTTAATTTGTCGATAAACTTAATCTTTTTCTTTATTATGGTTTAAAATACATATTTCGAAGCACTGATTTATAAAGGACGTAAGATAACATCCACTTTAATTCAATTCATTTCTAATATACTTAGATTTATACACTTATTTCGAAATTATTTGATATTTTCTCGCAATAAATAATTTGGTTCGATAGTAAATTTTTTGACAAATTGAAATGAATAAATTATGAGCTAGTGAACACATTAGCACATATTCCATGTGTTGCAAAGCAGATGCCAGTACTATAAAAGCAGCAATACAGAAGAATATTTAATAAAATTCCATGAACAATAATATGTTCATGTCTACTGTTCGTTTGTAATAGGAAAAATCTAATAAAGACCTAGAAAAAGTCGTACTTTTATTTGTTGTGAAAAAATTATATTAGAAATAAATGATTTCCGTATCAATTTCTATGAAATCTTGTTTATTTTGATTATTACAATACTGTAATGTTTATTGCTCAAGAATTAGTTTGTAATTAAATGGAAGTCACTATTTAATAATTTAAAACGAAATAAAAGTTTTATTCTTTCGATGTCACTAACAACACTATATTATTTATTTATCACTTAATACTAACTTAAACAAAGTTGCAGATATTTGTATTCAACTATTTATATACAATGTTCACTTCACTGCTCGATATTCACTGCTCTAGATTCGCTATAACACTCTTCAAACACACGTCTCTTGCTTGCCCTTATATATAGAAATATCCATTTCTCGAAAGTTCTGTCACATTCTGGAATACTGCTACAGGGAGGATGAAAGGCTCCGCCCCGGCGCGATCAAGTCCAAGCCTACTCCACTTTTATGAGCCTCCTCACTCTCGCACGTTACAATACTATGTGTACAAGAAGGGGAGCGAGAGTACTGTCCGCTATCCGGGGCTCACACATTTAATTTATTCCATAGCACTTTCTTTATTAAGACCACAGACATTGAATTTCTGCCAAATCATACAAAATAAAATGTCAATATCCAAAAAGGATGCAATGTTTGTCTGTTTCATGTCTAAGGCGGTCTAAGGTCACTAAGCTATACATATTTTTCCATTTGTCATTGTTCAATAATAATAAATAGTAACAAAACTCAACTCGTTCGTGGATTGATAAATTTATCTTTACTTAAGGTTACAATAATATCACTAAAATATCCATTAATAAATACCTCTATGTACTTATAACTGACGCTAAACTAGAAACTAACACTACACTTATTTATTATTCACACAATATCACTGTCTGCTATTTACTTCCACAGCTTCTTATCTATTTCGACTAATTCCTTTATCTATTTTCAATCTTGTGCGCTCCGTATCCGAGCTACCAACAATTTATTATATCAATTCGTTCGATCTAGTCTCAGGTTTATATATCTCCGCCTGGAGTCTCTCGAAGCTTCGAGAAATTTTTAGTGAGTGGAAATTCCACCAGACGTCATTACGTCCTTGGCGCCATATACTCAGTTGCGTTTACCATCCGTTTACCCGACGCGGCGTGATGAGAAGGAAATATCCTGTAGAGGTTCTCTTCGTTACAAAATGTTATTTATGCAATAATATTTGTATTTTCTTCTGACTAATGGATCTATTGGGACTAAAAATTGAATGAATTTAAACTATATCTCTACTAGTCAAATAGGGAAGAGAGGCGCGCAGAGACATTGTATATATGCCACTGTATCTGGGCCTTAGATTTGGTACCAATTTTTTTCAATATCCTATGATATTGATTTATCGCTCACGTTTCTACCTTTATATTTAATACTAGAAACATGTGCCGGCTCCGCACGGATGGATATTTTTTATTAATATTTAACATTTTTGTTCCAATTTTTAAAGCACAGTTCAATAATTTAAGATAATTATAATAATACCACATTTGATGCTTAAGTAATACAATAATAACATCCTTGAATAATAATTTGAACATAACCTCAACTGTCAAAATTTGTTGATTAGTCCGGTCCACGCCTATGCAATTCCCTATCCCAACTGTGTTGCAAAAGTGAAGCCAAAAATGTAATATTGTTAGAGAGAGAAAGTAACTGAGAGATAGGTTGAGGCGGGCCCATGTTTGTATGGAGTTAAATGGCTAGGCTCGGTTTATTCAGTATTTTCATGTGAAAATATATTGTAAAATGGGGAGAAAATGTTTTGTGACAAATTGTGATACTGGGTACAGAACATGTAAAGAGAAATTTTCTCTTTTTCCTGCATCCAAAGATGATATTTTATTAAATAAGGGGCGAGGATATCATAATAGAATGCTCGTCTGGAGATATGAAAGTGAGAAGAAATTATTTTAAAATTATATCAAAATTAAAGGTTATATCAATGTTTCAAATTATTGAACGTATCTAATCTAAACTTTTAGTGGAAAATTCAACTTCAAGAAAACTTCTCATCAATAAAGAATATAAATATTTCTATTTATGTTTTGAAATCAATAGAGATGTGACAATTTTTTATAAATCCACCATACAGTATAGTATGGAATTGTTCAATTATGTGACAAATATATTATTACAGATACCGTTCAAATATTTCCGACTAAAAGAGAATGCATGTCCGAGTATTTTTCCAAATTGCCCGAAATATTCAAGCGTCCCTAAAAAAACAAGGAAATCTCTTATAAAACAGGATATTGGAATGTATATAGAATTCATCTTCTATTTATTCGAATAAAATAATTTTTAATTTTCAATAGAAGACACTTAAACCCTAGAAATAAATTTGAATCCAAAGCAAAGCTTGGATTCAGAGGACTTGTAAGAATTTTTTTAATTTGAAAATTATATCCATCAAAGAAAAACAAATTTTCATCAATGAGATGTTGGAGACAAAATACTTTGTTTTCAGAAAGGAATATAAAAATGAACGGAGTTTTCCCATAAATATCACGGATGTACGCAATTTAGGAGATTTTTGCTAAGTTTTTTGTTAATATTTTCTTCTGGTATATAAGAAATTGTTTGTGTATATTTTCTCAATTTTATTACGCCCATTGTAATATAAAATATTCATAAAATTGTTGATGTATCTGTTATTCATAATTGAAAAACTCTTATCAAAAGAAACGTTTATAAAACATGTTTCATAATAATGCACTTTTTCATTGCAGATTTTAATAAATGGAAATGTTAATTTTCTTCTACTTTTGCCTTTCATTTGACAGATAATAAAGTATTGACCGTAATGAAAATATTGAATTTATTCAAATTCAAATATGATCTCATTTCTGTATATGAAGCATGCAATGCTGGGCCCGCTCTCGCTATCTCTCTCACGTCTGCCGCATTACATTTTAGGCTTCATGTTTTCCAATTGAGTGTCCGCTCCTCTATTATTCTCCTTCGTGGTCCGGTCCGTAGATCTATGTATAGATAGCGTCATCAGTATTCAATGAAATGAGTTACGGGAGATAAAAGATATTGCAGCGCACGCAATGTGAGGAATTTTATTGGTTATTTTTTGAGTTATATTGTTAGAGTTTTCGTAGAAATCCCATTTTCAAGTAAATTATAGCCCATATTATTTGGTGATGAAATAAGATTCTACTAGTGAAAGAATTTTCAAAATCGGTCTAGTACTTTTTGAGTTTATCTATTACAAAAAAAAATATAAATCTTTTCTCTTTATAATATTATTATTATATAGATGATACTGTCAGGAACTTTCACGCAAGCGCCAGCAACAACTATACAAAGTTCCAATTCAATCAGATGAACGATGCGCGAAAGGACAAATACGGCTCGTGCGTCACTTAATATTCGTTGAAGGCACAATAATAGGAACCTTCATGAAGAAGCCAACAACAATACGCGAACGAAGGAATATGGCTCGTGCGCCACTATATGTATATTGATGATACTATAATAAGAAACCTCACGAAAGTACCGATAACAACTGTAGTAAGTGTCAACTCAATCGAATAAACGATGCGCTAACAAAAAAATACGTCTTGTGCGTCACTCGATGTACGTTGATAATACTGTAATAAAAGCCTTCCAAAAAGTACCGACAACAAATATAGTAAGTTTCAACTCAATCGGATGAACGATGCGCGAAGGAACGAATACGGTTCGTGCGCTACTTAATGTATATTGATGGTACTACGATAGAAACCTTCACGATAGTATTACAACTAGTTTCAACTCAGTCGGATGAACGGTGCTCGAACGAACAAATACGGCTCGTGCGCCACTTCTTGTAAAGTTGTCTATTATAGCCTATGTTACTCAGTGATAGTATAAGATTATACTGACAAAAAAAATTTAAATCACTTCAGTAGTTTTTGAGTTTATTCATTACAAACAAAAATACAAGTCAAGATCATTCAAGACGCAAGATTAAAATTCTCTAAATACAAAATCAATTACTAAAAATTTTAACTCAAATAGAGATCATTTAAAGAGAAAAAATACTTTTATATGTCATCCGTTTAGAAGATAATCTTTTTCAAATATAACTATGATGTTTGTTCTAGGAGCGCTCTCATGTTCATGACTCCAGGACTACCCTTCATCCCGGCTATTGCAGTCACAGTCAACATTTACTTGATTTTCAAGTTATCGATCCTCACACTTATTAGATTCACTGTTTGGATGACATTAGGTTTCCTCATGTATTTCTACTACGGGATAAAACATAGTTCACTGGAAGAACCGCTTCCGGACAACACAATTGAATTAACCGTAACAGAGCATGAACAAAAAAGTCAAGACAAAGAAGCAGAGGATAGTCAGCAGGCACAGTATGCAGGACATGATAACTACAGGTAAGATAAACTAACAATAAAAAACAAAAATAGGTCTGCACAACAAAACTCGAGTTGTAAATTTCGTATGTAACAGTTACGTGATGAGACTGGCACCGTGTATAAAACAGCATTGTTCCAATTTCAAGTACATTTACCGCCACAACGAGTAAATTTACATTTACATACTGTATGATTCATGGGATATAGGTATTTCTTATTCATTTATATGTAACAAAAACATGGACAATTTGCCTAAAATATTATACAATTTACAATTGTCTTGTCGAACAGCAATTGTTAAAATTCTATATCTTATCAAATTTAAATAATCTATTCATAAAAAGATTCAGTGCTTATATCGATCGTGCTCTTCGCGATCACTGTAAAATCGAGCTTACAGCGGTCACATATTTTCTTGCCCCTCTGTCCAGGTTTTTCTGGGAAATTTATCTTTCATCATATATCGATCGTGTTCCTAGCCTTCAATACTCTATACCTATCATTCATTGAAGTTCAACTTTTTATGGGATACTTACTACGAGTTTTGAAATTGAGAGTAAACTCGTAGAGCTAACAATTGCCTGTATCCCTAAATACAATCATTAACTTACTATCGATCGATAAATTCTTTGACAAATAGAAACAATTGTGACAAGCAAATATGTCAGTGCTACTTGTGTTAATTATCTAAAATAGATAATGATTAAATTACAGACGTTTACAGAATAGCCCGAATTATCAGTAAAATGTTTTTTTTTTCAATGATTGTTTGCTAGAACATAGAAAAAGAGAAACAGAATTAGTATATTTCTTATTAGTAATAATCTTTCATTCTAAATTTTTCATAGAGAAATTTCTAAGATATGTCATTCTTGAGAGTTCAGTTTCGGATACATTCTTGTTAGTCCAAGAGCCCGCTCGGAAATACTACCTTGAATCGTTAGACGATTCTTACGTATTCTAAACGATTCTTCGTAAAAACATTACCCTTAAAAGTCAACGGTGCCATTTTTAATTCTGCCAGAAGCAATTAATATTAATTATTTATTATGTGAAATTAACGCACATTCTACCTTTTTATGTTAGACACTCGGAAATTACACTGGAACATGTATTTTTATGTGTAAAATAAGAAAAACTCAGGGTGCCGAGTCTCATTGTGCCACAACCACCGGCATCGTGGCTTCAAAGTGGTTGGAAATATCGATAAAGTACATTTTTCGGTCCATCGCGCGGCCTATTTTCAGTCTAAATAAAATTCGCATACATTTATTTTTGATGTAACAGTACCTTAAAAGGGAGAGTGTGAGGTGTAGTATGGAATAATATTTGATATACTCCCATCCTATCATCTAAGAATGATTAAATCTAGAGTAACTAAGTTTTTAGAATAAATGCATACCGTTTCAATTCCGGTATACTGATAAAAGCAATTAGAGAACAAATGTATATGTGAAATGGAATCAATCAATCATCTAAGCATACCAATAAGAAAATTGAATTAGATGAGCTTCATACTTACTTGTTCAAAGTACAAGTAAGTATTGTGAAACCGACAAAATTCATATTTCAATATTTTGATGAAAATGTTCGTTTAATGTTGAATTTTTGTATTTTAGACTGGCGAAGGATCTAGTTGTGCTCCTCGCAATGTGGTTGCAATCGTCTGTACCGGAACTGCACGTCACTTGAAACTTTTTTCTAATTTTCCGTATTAATACAGAAAGATTGGCCGTGGGATACTGAAATTCAGTATTTAAAATTGCTGTAGCATTTGAAAGGTTATCTCTTATTATTGTACTAATCGATTGAACCGGAAGTGCACTCTACGTAACAGACTCTCCAAATTTTCCACATAAATTGAAAACAACTGAAAATTCTGGAACATTCAGAAAAGGGTACTCTATCGATATTTCCAACCACTTTGAAGCCACGGTGCCGGGGGTTGTGGCAGAATGAGACTCGTCACCGTGAGTTTTTCTTATTTTACACATAAAAATACATGTTCCAGTGTAATTTCCGAGTGTCTAACATAAAAAGGTAGTTTGTGCGTTAAATTCACATTATAAATAATTAATATTAATTGCTTCTGGCAGAATTAAAAATGGCACCGTTGACTTTTAAGGGTAATGTTTTTACGAAGAATCGTTTAGAATACGTAAGAATCGCCTAACGATTCAAGGTAGTATTTCCGAGCGGGCTCTTGGACTATGTTGATTTTATTAAATGTGTGATATCTGAGTGAGTATTACCAATAATTTGGTGTACTATATTCGTGAGTAAGTAATTTGTAATGCATTTCAGTCGATAGAAAAATATTTTAGAGAATTGAATATCTCTTATGAAATTCGAAAAAATTGCTCATAGAGATTAATATTGTCACAAATTTTATTGTAAATAATTTACTAACACAGGTTACAGTGCCAGTATTTATTTTATATACTCGTATGTTCACAATCTCACTCACTGTTATTCTTCTGAATCACTGAATCACTGAATCACTGACCGACTGAATTCCTCTCCTAGCTAACGCTCTTATATACCTAAGCCGACAATGGGCCAACATTCAATTGTATAACAGTTGATGCCTAGCAACTACCGAACATCTAGTAGCCGTAGGCTGTCAATCATGTCCGACAATTGAACATCGATTTGGTCAGTGCTAACTAGGTTTACAGTTACAATAAATTATTATTGGCTAAATAGTGAATTGAAATAAATAATTATGTGGCTCTGCCAAGTTGGTCCCCCACTTCAAATTCAAAAGAAAAATCAATATGGTGTTCGGATGCGCTCTTGATGCGCTCTTATGCGCCACAAATATTTTTTTCTGCGCTAGTCATACTGAGCAATAATTACGACGATAAGTTGGGAGGGGCCAACTTGACGCTGGCCCCCCATTTCGGGAAATATCATAATATTCATTATTATTTCAATAGAACTCCATATGCGCTCTTATGCGCCGCTAATATGAAATTTTGCCCTCGAATGCAATTTGTTCAATAAATATCCAACTTTTTCTTTAAATATTAAATTTTTTTTATTGCAATTAAATCTGAATTCGATGCGCTCTTAGGCGCCTCAAATATTTTGTATGCGCTAGTCATACTGAACAGTAATTACATTAACAAGTTAGGGGGGGCCAGCTTGACGGTAGCCCCCACTTTTGGAAATATTATAATTTTTATTATTATCAAAATAGAACTCTCTATGCGCTCTTATGATCTGCTAATATGAAATTCTGCGCTCGCATGCAATCTGTTTGATTAATAATCAAAGTTGGAGAGGTCAACATGACAAAAATTTCGTCGCCACTATTCCATATGTTTTAGATTGCAATCAAATTTAAATTCAATGCGCTCCTATGCGCCACGAATATTTTTCATGTGCTGCTCTGCTTTAGCGAAAATCAACTAGGAATTTTTGGCGCGGGAAATTTAAATGTGTTCCACTACTCTCGGTACTACCAGCTAGAATTCGATGTAAATATTTCATATAATTACTCCAAACAGCTTGAATATCGATATTAAATATAAAAGTTGCTCTATATCACAAGAAATATGACTTAATATCAGTTGTCTAATTCAGTGCTTATCTCACAAATTTCAAAATGATTCAATTCAAACGTGTAGTGTCGCATTATATCAACAGTAGTTTGGATCTTGGTGAACAGATTGGGATATATCTTTTATATCATTTTATATTTTTTTATTGCTTTATTACCGCTGTTTTCCACATTTTTTTTCACCTAACATGACACTAGCGGACTACTTGACGCCTTTTCCTTTTGTGAAGTTCCAGTAATCTTATTTTTCTCTCCAGTAGTCTGAGGATGATCACCCAGTGATCAAAACCGGTAACTTAATTAAAACTTAAGAACAGTGTGATTAAGAATTTCATGGTTTTTTTTTTAATTAAAAAAAAGTCCTCACCAATTTCTGAAGTCTGTTTTCCTATTCCCTTATCATTATACTAATGTTGATTGGTTGAAAATAATATATGTATGGAATAGTTCAAATTTATATCAAATAAATATTTTGTCTCGTGCTTTGAAAATATATATTTATTTCTTCATATATAATTTCAATAAACGATTTGTGGTAAGAATTTGATGGTCTTGAAAAATGTGCTAATCCTTGTTCTGCATCAAAATCAGTAACTGTACATTTATTATTTTAAACTACATAAACTAAGTTGCTTGAGATAAATTTGATGTGTTTCGCAAGTAGCCGATACACTTCAACCGGATTAGGGTCAAGATCCCGACTGGTCCGAGTCTCGAAAGCCCGACTATTAATTCTGAATTATCTATGCGAAAAATGTACGCCAGACTTGAAACGAAAGAAACTTACCTATTCAAATGGCTGAACCTACGACTCTCCTTGTGAAACTTCACTCTACCATCTTCATTTTAACTTTACCTGATTTTTTCAAGAACCTAACCGCGGTTGGAAACTTTTTCAGATATCACTTTCACAAATTGTTTTCCAGTTTTTGTAATTCAAATCTGTTGATATTTTGACTGTCGGAATTTCAACCTGTCGGGACTCTAGCTGTCGGGATTTTGACCGTCACTCACTTTAACCATATATTCTACTGGAGAGGTCATTTAAAACAAAAATCATGGCCCCAAAAATGCGTCCCTTCAAAAATATATTGCGCAAAAAACATGTGTAGACCCCGGTTACCAAATGTGCTTAGCGTTCTGAGAATTGCTTAATCCTCGACTTGCGCTTCGGTTTCAAATCCTAGGTATAGAAATAACTATTATAATATTGTATTTCCTATACTTATGTATAATACCTATTATATCTGAATCTGTAATTTTTTGAATTTATATATAGAAATGGGTATTTACTTTTGAACACAAGACGTATTATATCTATATGTAAAGTTGATTTGAAGTATATACGTAGAAATGAATAAATATTTTTTAAGCACGGAACAAAATGTTCATTTGATAAAGAATGGAGATTAAATGCACGAGTATGAATTGAAATTTGAATTATTATTCCATAAATATATTATTTTCAACCAATCAACATTGATATAATGCTTCATTTGACACTACACGTTCGAATTGAATCATTTTGAAATTTGTGAGATAAGCACCGAATTAGACAATTAATATTAAGTCATATTTCTAGTGATATGGAGCAACTTGTATATTTAATTTCGATATTTAAGCTGTTTGGAGTGATTATATAAAATATTTTCATCGAATTCTAGCTGGTAGTACCGAGAGTAGAGAAACACATTTAAATTTCCCGCGCCAAAAATTCCTAGTTGATTTTCGCTAAAGCAGAGCAGCACATGAAAAATATTCGTGGCGCATAAGAGCGCATTGAATTCAAATTTGATTGCAATCTAAAACATACGGAATAATGGAGACGAATTTTTTTTCATGTTGACCTCTCCAACTTTGATTATTAATCAAACAGATTGCATGCGAGCGCAGAATTTCATATTCGCAGGTCATAAGAGCGCATAGAGAGTTCTATTTTAAAAATAATAAAAATTATAATATTTCCAAAAGTGGGGGCTACCGTCAAGCTGCCCCCCCCTAACTTGTTGATGTAATTACTGTTCAGTATGACTAGCGCATACAAAATATTTGAGGCGCCTAAGAGCGCATCGAATTCAGATTTAATTGCAATAAAAAAATATTTAATATTTAAAAAAAAAGTTTATCGTCAAGTTGGCCCCTCCAAATTTGGATATTAATTGAACAAATTGCATTCGAGCGCAAAATTTTATATTAGCAGCGCATAAGAGCGCATATGGAGTTCTATTGAAATAATAATGAATATTATGATATTTCCCGAAATGAGGGGCTAGCGTCAAGTTGGCCCCTTTCAACTTAATTTCGTAATTACTGCTCAGTATGACTAGCGCAGAAAAAAATAGAAGTGGGGGGCCAACTTGACAGAGCCTAATTATGTGAGCTAATTATTTAAAATATTTCACATTTGTGACACTGCTCCTCCCTCATGGTTCGTCGTCCCCGGCAAACTCAGAATCTCGTCTTTGGTATGGCCATAACCTGTTTCCATGAACGACTTTTGGTTTGCCGTTTCTGCCCATCCGTATCCGGAATACAACGTCGTTCAAACATTTTATGACCTCGTGTGGTCCCTCCCAGTCTCTTTGCAACTTGGGACACTTTCCTCTTCTTCTCCTGGGGTTATAGAACCACACCCTTGCTGGAACTTGGGACCGTTTCCTCGCAGGTCATATCGGGCCTTCATTCTGTCGCTGGTAGCTTGTATGTTCTTCCGTGCAAGCTCATGGACGCTCCACAAGTTATCCATTCCGGCAACTGTTGTTTGTTTTCTTCAGGTGGATGTCCAACAACCATATCCCCCGGTAACCGCAGCTCTCGACCCATTATCAACTTGGCTGGAGTGCACTGGGTGGATTCATTGACCGCCAACCTGTACGCTAGTAAGCACAGGTGAATCTTCTTATCCCAATCACCTTGATGCTCGTTGACGAATTTTGACAGATAATCCAAAATTGTTTTGTTGAAACGTTCCACCATGCCATCAGACTGTAGATGTAGCGCTGTAGTTCTTGTTTTGCTAATGCCCAAAATCTTCATTACACATTTAAAAAGTTCAGACTCAAAATTCCTGCCTTGATCGGAGTGTAACTCCAATGGCACCCCGAATCTTGAAATCACGCTCTCAATAAGGGCTTCTGGAGCTGTTTTAGATTCTTGATTCCTTACTGGTATTACTTCCGGCCATTTGGTGAAATAATCCATGACAACAACTAAGTACTTGCTTCCCCGTTCGGTAATAGGTGAAGATCCAAGTATGTCCACGGCAATTCTCTCAAATGGAGAGCCCACGTTTTACTGCTGCATCTTAGCACGCTGCCGAGTAGCGGGCCCCTTCCTTGAGTTACAGCGTTCACAAGTCTTGCAATATTGTTCAACGTCTTCTCGACAGCCAACTCAGTAAAAACGTTTGCGGACTATATCGAATGTTTTCTCGATGCCAAAATGTCCATCACTGTTACCGTCATGCAATTTTTCCAAAATTCTCGCTTTCAAATTTTTCGGCACTATCAGTTTCTCTCTCGTTATATTTCCATCGGAGCTCTCCCATAGTCGATATAATAAGTCATTTCTGACTGCCAGAAAATTCCATTGTGCCAAATAGGCCTTGGTTTCCTGGACGTTTCCTGGAAACCAGGCTGCTGGCCAGTCTTTACCCATTCCATGATCGGCTTCAGCACAGAATCATTTAGTTGAGCCTGTTGCACTTCGTGCATCGATAATACGGATCCATCTTGCTCAAATTTTTGCACTCTGGTGATGTTCATTGATCGTTCACGTTCCTCCTGCTTACGGCAGTTATTACAAACATCGTCACATGATCGACGAGACAAAGAATCCGCATTAGCTTGAGTTTTTCCGGGTCTGTGATGAATCTTAAAATCATATACCTGCAGATGCTCCAGCCATCGGGCTGTTCGTCCTTCAGGATTTTTGAACTTCATAAGCCATTGCAGCGCCGAATGGTCGGTTCTGACGACAAATTTTCGGCCATACAGTAAGCTGTGAAAATTCTCAATCGATTTGATTACAGCATAGAGCTCTTTTCTTGTAACGCACCAATTCTTCTGAGCCTTATGTAGAGTTTTACTGTAATAGCCAATCACTCTCTCAACTCCGTCTTGTTCTTGAGAGAGAACAGCTCCAATTCCGAAATAACTAGCGTCCATATCCAAGAAGAATTTGCCCTCTTCGTTTGGATGCGCCAACACTGGAGACGTCGTAAGAGTATTCTTTAGTGTTTCGAAAGCTTCTTGACTGACACTGTTCCACTCAAATTGTCGATCATTTTCTGTTAAAGCAAACAGCGGCTTGGCAATCAATGAAAAGTTCTTAACAAATCGGCGATAATAACTGGCCAAACCCAAAAAGCTTCTTAGTTCGTGGATGTTGCTTGGGACCCTCCAAGTTTTCACCGCTTCAATTTTTTCTGGATCTGTTTGTACTCCATCACTGGACAACTCATGTTCCAAATATTTAACTGTCTTATGGAACAAGTGACATTTCTTCGGGTTTAATTTGAGGTTGGCTTCTTTCAATCGGTGGAACACTTGTCTCAGTCTGGTTATTTCTTCTTCAAAGTTTCTCCCATGAACTATCACATCATCAAGGTTGACAAGTGCAGTTTTCCATGACAACCACTGTAGCACTCTCTCCATTAATCGCTCAAACGTACTTGGGGCATTACAGAGTCCAAAATGCATGACTGTAAATTGCCATAGACCCGCATAGAACGTGAATCCTGTCTTTTCTTTATCTTTCTCGTTCATTTCAACTTGCCAGTATCTACTCTGCAAGTCTAAGGTAGAAAACCATTTTGAGTTTCCAACAGCATCGAGGGTGTCATCGATCCTTATCAGTGGGTATGAGCCTTTCTTTGTCACCTCATTCAATTTTCGGTAATCCACACAAAACCGAGTAGAACCATCTTTCTTCTTCACCAAGATAATCGGAGAGGGCCACGGACTTGTCGATGGTTCAATGACTCCTCTCTCCTGCATGTCGATTACCAGTTCTTGAACTTCATCAATCCGGGATATAAGTATTCGCCTTGTAGGCTGTGCATTTCCAACATCGATTTTATGCTGAACTAGATGTGTGAGCCCAAAATCAGTTGAATCCTTGGCAAAGATATTCTGATATTCTAGCAGCAAATCGCGTAACTTCTTTTTCTGTTCCTCCGTCAAATGAGCGCTGCTTCTGTTGAATAAATCCTGAATTGTGTGGCTCAGTTGCCTTGAAAATGGGTCTTTTTTGATAGCTGTACCTTCCATCTTGCGAATCAACGTGACGGCCTCCAATCTACCCAACGGTGTACCTTTTTTAATTCGAACCGGACAATCCGAAACGTTTAGAATCCTGACCACCAGTTGTAAAGAGTTCACCAGAGTACTGGCTAGTGCAACGGATTTATTCCAGCTCAATGTCCTGTCAGGTTCAAAGACATACGTCGCACCTTTTGGAATGTCGTCTAGCTTGGGTAAAACGATCTTTTCCGAGTGTGAAGGTACCAGGAAATGTTTTGGAGCAACAACATCCGTCACTTCTATTTCCCTATGTCGACAATGAAAAAGTACTTCTTCTTCATTACTAATTTGTAGGACATCGCCGTTCAAATCCAAGACGCAACCAAGATCTCGCAGGAACTCGTCGCCCAAAATGCAGTCATTGCGGCAATGAGAGCTTGATGTTTTTTTTTTAAATTACCAACTGTGAATTCAAGCTCCTCCACACTGATTACTGGTATTCTTTCCTCATTTGATGTTTTGAGTAAAATCCGCTGGTTCTGGGCACGTTCTCTTGGAATTTGTCTTATCTTTGCAAAAACTTTCGGATGCACAACGGTGACATTCGCAGCAGCATCTTGCATGGTACATTTCCCACAAAACCTTCTACAGCTGGACTACTTTCTATTCTAAGTACCTGAAGATCTATGACCTTGAGGTTCTCGATGGGAGATACAGCCAATCTCTGCCCCCTAAAGCTGATTAAATTTAGTTTTCTGACGACATGTTCGACGGTATGCTTGACACGACAATCTGCGCGAAGATGGCCCTCCTTGCCACACTGTCAACATCTTATTCTTGTTCTCTGTCCAGGTGAGGTCGGTATAAATCGAGAAGAAGATCGCTCTCGTTGGCGACTCCCTGTATAAGTCATGGTCCTTTTCACCTCGGGCTCTTCCTCATCACGCTCAAGCCACCTCACTCTCTTTGCCAGCCTTGACGCCTTCGTGGCCGCCTCAATTTCCAGAGCCTTTGTTAACGCTTCTCTCACCGTCTTCGGATTCGCTAACCGGACAATTCACTCGATCTCATCATCGTTAATGCCTTCCATAAACTGTCTTACTGTTACGTATTCCTGTGTTGAGCCAGGACAATTTGCAAAAGCTTTCCTGGCCAGACTCTGTACAGCATAAGCGAATGTAGTTAGATCTTCTTTATGCAGTTGTGTGCAGTTTCGAAGCTGCCCATGTAGTAGTTCTTTCATGTGCTCTTCCCCGAAGCGCAGCTTCGACTCAGACGTAAGCTTCCCATAATCTAGGCGTTCCTGCTCGGACAGTCCTGAAAGTACTGCTAATGCTGAATCCCGAAGCATTCCAGCCAAAACAATAGCTCTCTGCTACATTTCAGCCATTATTCTTTTAAATGAGCTTAAATTGAGCAAAATATTCATCCCAAGATGTCCTGCCATAGCCTGGCGTCGGTTTCAGGGTGAATTTGGATGAAACTTCTCTTGGTGTAGATGCTGGAACATTTTCTATCCGTAGGGCTGCGCCATCATTATTGAGACTAAGGTTCTGCATTTTCTCGGTGACAATAGAGTCCAATTTTGCTTCCAATTCACGTTCAACTTGCTTCATTTGATTTTCGACTTGCACGACATGATGCTTTACCCCCATAAGATACTCATCTATCTCCTGAATTTTACTTGTCATACTCTCGTTCTGTTCTGAAATTTTCTTCAACTCTGTAGCAATTTCTTCTGTTGATTCCTTCACTATCTCAGCTACCTTCTTCTCCATGGCCTTCATACCTTCCGTAGATTCGGCCATCTTCCTCTCCATAGCTTCTGTAGATTCAGATATTTTCTTCTCCATGGATGCCGCTGATGTCTTCATGAATTCCATCATCATCTTCAGCTGATCTTGCATCTCGCTGGAGGCCATGCTTCTTGTCTTGGGCATTTACAACCGCTCCAACACACTTTTAAACACTGCAACCTAGTCCACTCTTCGTCGTCCGGATCCATAATTATTTTCACACAATTTCTCAGGATCCCACTTTTGACACCAATTTGTCACAAATTTTATTGTGAATAATTTATAATCACAGGTTACAGTGTAAATCTTCACTTGACAAACACGTATGAATACAATATCTCTCACACTGAATCACTGAATGAATGAATCCCTCTCCTAGCTCACGCACTTATATACCTTAGCCGACAATGGGTCAACATTCAATTGTCTATCAGTTGTTGCCTAACAACCACCGAACATCTAGTGACCATAGCCTGTCAATCATGTCCGACAATTGAACATCGACTTTGTCAATACTAACTAGGATTACAGTTACAACGAATTCAAATAAATAATTATGTGAACTAATTACTACAAATATTTCTTATTTGTGACAATATAATATTAATTTTGATCTTTTCAACGAGTTTCGAGATTATTAGAGAGAATTAGATTAACATCTTATATCTTTATTTGCTATCTAAGCTTATCCACAATTTAGTTGAATTAGCTAGCTAGCTAGCTCAAGTAAGCTGTAGATAAGCTTATAGTCCAAGAGACAGAGCCGAGCTTTCACCGCTATCGGAAATACGGAATTTCTCAAGTGTTATATGCTCCTGCAATATTAGTTGTTAACTTTACCACGAAGGCGGGCAGGGAGAAGCTATGAGGGGTGGAAATAAAACTTTTTAGGGAAATTGTCGACATAGATATCATGCTTGAAATTTTGTACAGTGGAAGGTTTTAACATTAGTAAATGAGATTCGAAAGAGCAGACAATTGAGTGGATACATAGAGAGTGGCGGACAGGGGTAAAGTGAGTGAAAATTTGGGCGAAAAATCGTGATCTATTATATGCCCGCCTTTTGTCGTACGCAAGCCATTTACTGCCCGGAAAATAAGCGCAAAATAGTACTTATGGCGCATTTGTAATAAAAATAGTATCTGTAAGTCGTGCGATGCTGTCAATTGCCGCATTTGTTGCACAGTATGCTGTTTTATATGCCGAAACTTAGACATGGTAGGATAGGACAAACAGACTGTATAAATATTCCAACTACTAATCATTTATTCTAAATGAAGTAACAACATTTATAATTGATTTGACTAGAAAGTGAAATACGTGAATTGATATAATCCCTAAAATTGTTCATTAATTAATGAATTATTGTCTGTCTGCTTTGATTTCAAATATAAAATAATTAATTGATCAATCTTGTGATAATGTAATAAATCATACTAGAGAAGGAATATTTCACTGCTCACTAAACAAATTATTGGGATTAGTTTTAGCCAGGTGGATTACAGCACCAGCTGGGACCCAAATACAACGTGGGAACAGCCAAGCAATAAGACAACATCACAACCATGGACGCCTCAGCCTCAGCTATACAGCCAAGTGGAACAGCAATATAACGTACAGACTAATAATACACGATCCGTAATCAACAACAGAGCCAATCTGGCCAATACTAGGACCGAATCCAAGGATCTTTTCGTCAGCGACGCGGCCTTCCCATCGTGGGACGATTAGAAGACTGTAACAAGGCTATAATGACGCTAGTAGCACAAGAGTTATTTTAAAATTTGCGTAAAATTTAGGTTTATTTGATGATAATATTCAGCCCTATTCTGTAACAATTATTTTTGCTCTGTAGCTCTGATTGCAAACCATAAAACATACATTCCACATTTATTCAGTTAAGAGCTTTTGACATTAAATTGAATTCCTAAAAATAGATGTACCATACGGGTAGCGTAATTCAGTTTAAATTATAAACTACTCAAAATAATTAAAGGGTCAAATTTTCTATCAATGGTATATATTTCAGATGAGGTTTGAACTTTATTAAGAGTTTGAATATTGTAACACAGAACCTTTATTCGTTAACTCTACATAATTGACAGTCATAATAATAATCAACCAGATGCTCAGGATTGTAGTGCAATACGTCCAAATCTAGCAGACGGAAGAAAACTTGACCCTTTAATTATTTTGAGTAGTTTATATACCCCTATGAATCTTGAGATCTTTATGTTAGAAAACGAAAAGTTTAAAAAATGTATCTAATTCGATTAAGCGTACAAATATCCAAATATCAAAAATAGTTATTTTGTAGAGTTATTTTTGTAGTTTTATCCACAGAAAATGTAGGTTCATGTTCTCACCTGTTAAAATAGCACTACTATCTGAAAATTTATACACTTTCTCTCACCATCTCATGTTTTATCATATAGCGCTAACTTCTTTTAATGAAATTTTTGCTGAAGTAGCGCTCATTCAAGAGGTCAGAATACGAACCGTAGTTATCAATTAATTCAATCGATATATTCACATTGGTAACAAAAAACGCAATTTTTTAGAACACCAATAATATTTGAAATCTATCTTAATCCCAAAGTACACATTTCGACTTGTTTCATTCCACTTCGGAGCACTGTAAATCATAAAATTATTATTCAAATAGCTAATAAATGCACATGTTTGCGAAAAAACTATTAAAGGATATATTTAGATGAAATTCCATTTAGACTTCATGATAATTACATTTTCTGTGAGAAAAAATTCAAAAAGGTTCCTAAAATTGCTATTTTTGATATTCGTGATTTCGTGATTCTTTTCCTACGGCCATGTGTAAAAAACATGCTTCACGCATCATTTGCGATTCGACCAACAAATACTTGGCCTCATGTCACAATGCTCAACTTTTCACATCTAAATTTATTTAAGTTTTAGTGGAGAACATTGGCTGAAGAAGCACTAATTGTAATGAACAATTTTATTCCTAACAAGTCCCACTGATCTGAAAAACTTCCATTGGGATGGGTACTTAGTTTATGCATTGGGTTGAGGTTACGTGTCACTGTTTGTGTAGTGATATGCTATCTTATTAAAAATAAAATTGCTCATTTTCATAGAATGCACAAAATTTAATTTGAACGTTAGTTTGGTTAGCCATCACAGTTACAGAATAAAGAAAACTATCAGGTGGAACACTTTTGTAGTTTTGTAGGTATAGAAATACAAAATTTTATGCCTTCAGACAGAAAATAATATTTCTTCACGATATTATAAATATCTGATGAATATTGTAACAAAAATTGTGGATATTATAATGGCTGTATTTAATACCAAACGTATATTATTATCATAGTAACACCGTTTCACTTTTACATTTATTACGTTAATAAAGTAATACGGTTATGAATATTGATCATGTAAAAAAAATATATTAAAATAATCTGTATGTGAAGCTATACATTTGTGCTCCGGTATATTTTTTACAGATATTAATGCAAGAAAAATCACCGATGCTCAAATTACAATTTCTTAATTCGGTATAAAAATGGCTACATTTCAAACTTCTTTATGAAACTCTGAAATATAATTAATATACTTGCGTTTTCACATAACGATAGTAAAAGTTACAAATTTTCGACAATGTATGAGGTATTAAATAGAATAAAAATTCTCATTACGTATGCATATTTTTCTCACATAAGAAATATAACAACAGAACTATAATTGGCGGTTAAGAATGGGCCTTCTTGGCCTGCAACGCTAAATCATAAGAATGACTAAAAATTGCTTGTCAGTATAGATCTCCAGAACTAAAAGACTGAGAAAAATCACTAAAGTAGCTATGATTTTTTGAATCGAGATATTTTGTTCAGCAATGAAAACAGTATTCCAATATCTTCCTTAGTTGTAGAGCTATGGAGGAAAATTGATTTTTCCGAGTTTCATGATTATCTCATAACTAGAGACTGGAAAATATGCACTATAAAGTTAGCCAAATATGCGTGCAATATATATGCACTCAAAAAATCCTCAAAATGCACCTGCAATATGCACTTATGATTTACATTTATTTATTGTTTTAGAAAATTAAAATTCTTGAACTTTGCATACTTAAATTATGTGTTCGGTGCATTCTTGAACTCGGAACTATTCTCCGTTTGGGATTGACTGACAGTAATAAAACAAAATTTTCTAGAGTAGTATTGGATTTTTCTCAAGTACGCGGCAAATGAATCTACTAGAAAAATAAAATATATCTTCACTACGATATTCATAGAAAGCCGCACACTATATACTTGGAATAGTACTCACTTCTTGAACAATGGAAGCAACCTTTAGAAGCTTACCGATAATCTCTTTTTGACCCCAACATAGACGTAGATAGGATTTCTCAGAATGACCGGTTTATGTATTTATTTTATTTAAAAATGGAAGTTCTTCAACAAAATTCATATTTATTTCAACTTACGATGTGTAGTCGATATAAAAATCAAATCTCTATCAATATATACATATTTACATTATATATACCAAATTCTAGATTTAATTCAGGTGGTTACATCTAAATCATTTAATGGCCAGTTGCATTGCTATGGCTTGAATTTTATTTCGAATCGAAATGATGACGGCGATTTTCATGTCACATTTGATTTACGATATTGTTCAGTTAAGTGATACTTAAAATTTAAGGGACAACGTTGCAACTGACCATAAAAACCTAACCTCAAAAAATAACAGAGAACTGGAACGATAGATCTGTATCGAAATTAAGTCTTTTCGACTATCCTGTACAAACAATTATTGGCGCGCCACTGGAATTTCTTTGACATACTGATTTATTACTGTCAGTCAATTCCAAATGGATTATAGGTATTAATGAAGGGCTTATATCAAAATATTAAATTGAATTGCTTTTAATTACATTATTCGATTTTTACGTAGAAAAACCTCTATTTTTGCATTTAATCCATTGATTTTTCCAATTTTGTCTTCAATATCATTCACAATGCCAGCACTATCATTTTATAGTATATTGTGTGGTTAGGGACGGTACAAGACGATTTCAGTTGAGGTTGAGTGTTGCTTGCCCGAGCGAAGCGAGGGCTGGCAGCACCCTCGGCTGAAATCATGTTTTGTCCCGTGCCACACACCGTATTTTTCATAATACCTGCATTGAAACTTTCCATATCACAAATTTATCATAACAAAGTAATTTTTATTTTTTTATTTTGCAGGTAACAAATTGATAGTAACTGTTCGTTCTTTGTCAATAAGATGTTGTGATGTACTTGAAATTGTCGTATTAATACTTTTTTTCTTGAAACTATCGTCTTTTTAATTTAATTTACAGATAGGAAACAACCAGTGGCGTGCAGTCTTAACAAAGAAGTGCACTGCACACCCTATGAAAATATTAGAAATTACGTAAATAAAATTAATATAATGGTTTATTGAATACTTCATTTTGACTCACAAATTTTCATTATAAAATCAGAGAAAGAGCGTATTTTATTTATTTATGCAACCAGAAATACGGGCGCGCCTCGCGGGCCACTCTGCTATATATTTGAAACGAATGTCGACGCTTGAGGTGCAGATCTCTCGCCTGCACGGCGAGCGAGGTCTGTTTAGCAGTCAGTATTAGGAAAGTGAAGGAATAAAGTCTGACAGAGAAAAAGCATATCGAAATTAGCGATCTCCTATCGCTCGTTCTCTCTCGCGGGGTGCAGACAGACTTTCTGCATCTGGAGCTGAATATTCAACGTTTAGCTGAGTTCTTTTTCAAACGCATTTTATAAGTTTGTTTTAAAATAGTTGAAATATTGTTATTTGTTATTTAAGACAACAATATTAGGTGAACACTTATTTTATACGTTTCTTAAATTATTTATTTTCCTAAAATTATCTTTTGTAGAATGACAACTGAAAATAAATTTATCATTTGTGATCTACTGGAAAATTCTTTTTCACGTCGTGATGTCCAAACGAAAAATGAAATTATGAAAACAAAACCAACGCCAGACATAATACTCACACAAAATATCAAAATTAAAGGCCAGCAGTCCGTGCGACATTTCCGAATTAAAATATATGAAAAATTCAAATGGATCGCTGGTTGTTGCGAGAAAAATAAGTTGTATTATTGGTCATGCATGTATCCCCTTCCTCACCACCGACTGTGCATACTTATCACAGAAAGTCACCGCACGCCACTGGAAACAACTGTCAAATTAACTACACTTGCATTTGTCTGAAATTGTCTTGTTTCGATTGACAAAACAGGCGTTGAAACGCGTTTTTTCAATGCAGGTATTATGAAAAGATAATTTTGTATCTTCTATTCTAGTAATTGCCGCCTCAATTATTGCAAAATTAGATTTAATATGATTGCTGATTTTTTATTGTCGAATTATTGGAAATTACGTCACGCTTTTCTATGGCAAGACTGGTTATTGAAACAAATTGAGTTACAGTTTTGATGATTTCGTATCTATTAGCAAGAAACATGGCTCATTTTCTGGTGGCAATGGAATTTCGGGAAGTATTTCGTTACATAGTTCTACTCATGAGGGCGCTTTTGAAATTTTTTTAATATTACTAATTAAACTATCCACATCTGGAAACTGGAAACTTTAATCTTACTTTCCCTATTCAAACTATGGGCCAAACATGCACAATGGATTAAAATTGGAAAAAAAGTTTTAGGCTTTCAGCTGATTTTAACATAAATGATGCGGCGTCAATTACCAATAATATAAATTTTTCAAGAGGTATTTTGTCGATTGATCTAAACTTCTTTTGTTAAAACCTATTTTTGGGAAAGTCCATTTTATTAATGCAAAGCTGAAGGAATGCTAATCCCTTCAGGATTGCAGAAATAAATTAAATATCATTGATAAAACTGACAGTTTTTCCGATTGCATTATATTTCTTATGAAAATGGCGGATATATGAATAAATACGTATGCAAAATATAATGTATCCAAATATACATTATATACACTTAAAAAAAATTTTAAAAAAAGTATTCTTAGGGTGGGAAGTAGATAAGTACAAAGTATGGAAGAAATAAACAAACAAAAAGTATATGAATTTTGCATAAAATCCATACTAATACTATTAAATATCAAAAAAAAAACCCATCCATTCAGCTACTTTTTGTCGATTCAGCAAATAATATTTTTACTTATTATTATTTCTCTCTGAGTTGACCCAAAATCAAGCATTTTTATACTTGTTAAACAAATAACTATTTCCATCTTACATAGTACGTGAGGTAGGCTCTAACTCTGAAAAGAAAGAAAACAGATCACTGTTTTCAGCATTAAACAAATCTTGAGAAATTATATTGTAATTATCTTACTAGTTTCTTTTATCTCTTCTGGTTCCGATGATCCCCTATACTGATAAGCAATTTTAGACACTCTGTAAATATTTCCTTCCTAGTTAATTTTAAAAGATATGGGTACCAGATTTAAAACTTGCAGATGACAAATGATATTTATCAGAAACTATATTAGAAATTATTATATTTTCTGTGATGCTATGAAACCAGCTTAAAAATTAAATTGATCATAGGTTTTAGATACCTTAATCCAGATTTAATTCTGGATATAACTTTTTTTTTTTCAAGTTGAATAATATTTCGTGTGTGAACTAAAATTGTATTGAATTTATAATCGAAACAAAAGTAAATTAAAACCCATTAGGTACTATATTTTAAGACTCCCCACCTCATGAGTGTGATTACATTAAGCAAAGCAATATTTTATTTGAAAAAAAAATCTTCTGAGCAATGTAAAAGCAATCAATCCTTCCGAAATGAGATAATTGAGTATATTTTCAACCAAGTTATGTCTAATATTGGTCTTGAGTACATACAGCAGTTATCGAATTTTAATAACAAATTCCTTAAAGTGATGTAGTTAGGAATGTAGCCGATTATTTGATACTGTATGTGTGAAACATTATCAAATGTTATTCGATTTCTATATGGTTTATCTTACTTGATGTCCTCTTAGCTGTTTCCGAAACTCTCGAAGGCTGAGCCAGTAATTGTTGTGCACGCTTCCCTTATCTCTAGATGTCTATTATTACATATAACCACAAAGTGTGCTCCTGTAACGTGATTATTTGAGGAGGAATTTTCATACAACATGAAAACCTTGGGCCCAGGACTACCCAAATATCCAGATAATGTCTTCGTCATTACATACAGATAATAACATTAACACAATTGATAACAAATTGCGTTCAATATGATTATCTGAATACGGTGTAGAGCGATACAACTCGATTCTCTATTATTCTACTGAATATTTGCTTAAAGATATCTTTATTTTGTAAAACTCTATTTGAAATTGTAAATATTGAGAAATCAAATTATTTCTATTGGACATGAAGCAAATGAGAATACAAAATAACGACCAAAAGAAATTTATGCAACAATATCCACAAAAATTATGTTTTCCAATTTATTAATCAAGTAAGTAAAACGTATTTTTGTCCCAGTGTAAGGTATGTTTTTTTGATTTCAAAATTTATAATATTCTCATTATTGATAAATTAGGTAAAACTGTTTATTAGCAATCTAAGACCCAATTCCAATAAAATTTTGCAGTGATGTACGTTTTGTGTCCCACATTACCTAAAATATTTTTGGTTTGGGGAATTCTGCCTTGACCTTGAATTCTCAAAATGAAAGTGCTAATATGTTATTAAATCGTGTCATAGGTTAACGCAAACTGAATTTTGAGACAGCATATATGGAGTTTAGTGCATCCTTCTCCGATTGTCTCGGATTCAAATCCAGTTCTACAGGCGCCCGCAACGTAATTCGGTAGTACTCAGAAATGTTTTTAAAAGTGCGAACATAACGAACTTATCTACATATTAGCATTCTAGCATTCGATTCCGGTGAAATTTTGCAGACATGTTAGCTCGTCACACTTACAATTGCAACGAAGCAGGTTGTATTAAACTCCTAATATCCGACCGAAATTCAGTTTGTGCTAATATGATACTATTTATGGTCTATTCCAATTAAGAACGGTCCAAGGCTCTTATAGGACCACGATTTAAGCCTTCTGATTGGCCAAAATACGAACTTATTTTACATTACATACGAATCGAACTTTGGTTATTTGCATCAACTGTCAGTCCTCCATCAATTATCATAAATAAATTCATGCAGTTCAAAGATTCAAATCAAATTTGCATTTATTCAGGTATATTTGTTGCTTTTATTCAATGAATTTATTTTCAGAAAGCTTGCTTAGAATACAGCATATTCAATGTTAGATTGGGCGCTGGTGGCAGTTGGAGATCTCCGATTTTATACTGCATGCCTTTTTGAGGGTTAAAAATCCACCTCTTGATAAAAAATATAAAAAGGTCATTGACGGACGCTCGCTTTCCGATCATAATGCAAACTCCAATAATTTTTTTTAATTGGTTTTTCTGTGACCATCTTTTGCATGCCTTTGTAACGTGAAATAGGCAACAGTGATAAAAAGCCTAGTACTGAAAGGCATGTAATTTGCAACAGTCCAAAAGGTTCGAACGGTCGCATGAACTACTAAAAAAATAAATACTAAATTTCGCGTCTAAAAATTGCATGCAAATAAAAAGAATGGAAGTTTCAGCCATGAAGTCCTTATGAAAAAATTGGGATGCATCCCTCGTTGGCACAAGGGTAAGAAATTTTGGAGAAATCTTGCACAAATGTAAGTCCAACTAGCCGAGATCTCTCTTGCTATATAATTTGCCACTTTTTTTGCCAACGAGAAATGTATGCCAATTTTTTCACGACTGAAACTTCCATTCTTTTTTTGGGCACCGTTCCAGCTTTTTGAGCTGTTTTGAGTTGCATGCCTGTCAGTAATATGCTTTAAATTACTGTCAACTTTTTCACGTTACAAAGGCATGCATAAAATGTTGTCACAGAAAAACCCATATTTTTAAAATTATAATTGGGGTTTACACTATGACCGGAAAATGTGCATCCATTTTTATTGTAAACTGATAATTTTCAACCCTTGCGGTATTAAATCGGAGAGCCCCAACTGTCACCATCTTGTTTATATTCAGAAGGTTCAAATAGAGCCCTTGGACCTTTCTTAACTGGATTGGACTATAATAACATATTATATTATTAGAATCTTTAATATCAGCACATTCATTTTGAAAACAAGGCGTTCTTCCAAACAAATATATAAAATATACATAATTTGATATTTTCCCATTCATTTTAAACCTGACGGTTCTTCTTTTTCAATTATCTATATCTGGCTGCATTTGATGTTATTTAAATGCGAATAGGCGGCAATGGTAGAAGAATCTGTATTCTTTGAAAACGCCTATAGTAGAATTCACGAAATTGTAACGGTTTCAACGTTGAAAAATTTTAAAAAACGATTTGTCTTTCATTTAAATTTTTCCCATTAACTACTTTATTTGCAACGAAAATTTGAATCCACGAAATTTCAACGGTTTCAACCTTAGAAAATGTGAAAAAACGATTTGTATAATATGTCAATTTTTCCCATGAGCTACTTTATTTACAGCAAAAATTATAATGACAAATTTGTATGAAATTCAATTTGCTACAAAAAAAAAGCCCTACAGATTGTGATCGAAAGGTTCTGAGAAAAATTGAATGAAATATGTGAAGAATTTTAATATCTGTGTCTCAAGTCAACAAATTAGATTAGACTGTCAAATCACATAAATTTTAAAATAGATATTTTTGAAAAATATAAGTTATTTCACCATTTTTGCCAATGCTCAATAAAATAACATCAAATCAAGATAGAGATAATTGGAAAAAATCTTAGATTTGCAAGTTAAAAGAACAGGAATATTGAAAATTTATTTACTTCAAATCAAAATTAAGGATTCAATTTTGGTGATTTTTTTGTCTTTTGGATCATTATTGATATAATTCAAATCACCTTTGCTATAGCTATGTAAAAAATAATAGTTCAAAAAAAATTATACTTTCAAATGCTAAACGCAGTCAAAAATTATGTATTTTTGAGACAGTCGAACATGAAAATATTCACTGTCGAATTAAAAACAAAATATATTTTTGATGTTAAAAATAAATAGTTTAGACATATGATTAAATACATATATTATTACCTACCATTACAGAAATAAAGATTTTTGAGTTGTTTTACTCTCACATGACAGTGGAACACCAATTATCTCAAATACTTACACTTTTGTTCATATCTTCATCTTTAGTGAACGATTAAGGTTGTCCCCCACATTCCAGTGTGTAAATACACTCAACTATTATACTTAACAGTGCCTGTACTCGATAGTGTTGATATTGAATTCTAGGTTCACGGGGCTCTGCGCGAATTGGCTCGCATGTACTCCGCTACATACATATCAGGCGGACTGATCCGTGCATGGTCCGGGACCAGAGCTTTTATTTGACGTTGGCCGCTGGGATCTATTCAGTTATAGCTTGAAGCTAGTTTCAGATTTTGTATATACACACACTCGGTGTACATAACACACGAGGTGTTTAAGCACTCTCGAAAACAACAACATTAAAGTTTTTCCTCTATGTATTGTAAATAAGGAACACGTAGTTAACTGATATTTATTGTTGATATTAAGTAAAATTATTATTATATTGTTATTGCGCAAAAGAGTAAGAGATGTGTCAAGCTCATTTTGGAAGTGTTTAATATAAGATATATATTATATGAAATAATGAAAACAAAAGACAATTAATAATTGTGACGCCAGAGCAGGCGAGCAGATTCCTGCTCTGTCGTACGGCCATTAGAACGTGTTAACTCACGTTCTTGTGTTATTCTAAACAGTTTCTTCCTAGTACTGGTTTAGATAAAAATTTATTATTGAAATGTTATTAAATAATAAATAACTGGAAATAAATGATTCAAGCATTCAACACGTGTACTACATTTATCTTTTATCCTATTAAATACACCCCAAAAAGTAAGAGAAAAAAGTAAACAAATAGAATCTAGGAAGCAAAAGAAGCAACACATGAAATTGCAAATATGACATGTGTCTAATATTTTGTAATGACTACTTAGTATTTTACTCAGTTTATTGTTTAGTTGTTTCAGAATCATTCACGCCCACAAAAAAACTACTCACACGAACTTATCATGTAAGAATAAAAATTTACTTTTACAAGTTAAAATTTAAAATTAAAATAGATCATTAAAAAGATCTCTGCTGAACGATCTCTTATTTCGGCAACATCGAAATCACCAAAAATAAATCTTTCTGTTACAATTGGCAACTCTCGGAAGTAGAATTTACCGCCGAGAATTCGAACGTTCTGCATAGCTCTATAACATCCAATCAATCAACAGCAAAACTGATTACTGCTTTCCATCAAATAAGCTTCTGTTGATGATGATGACCTTTTACTACAATCTCTTTATATACAAATCAACGTTGATTATGCCACATATGCAACTATTTGTTTCAGTACATTACAAAATTGTTTCGATTTACTAAAATATGTTAAATCCTATACTAAGGACACGTGTTTATCTCATATCAAGTAAGAATATATTATTATGTAATTATGTATTAATATGTTGCATTTCACGAATAATCAATACAAAAGAGATTTGATTGATAAAACATAAAGGGAACAGACTGCGACCCGCCTCAAAATTATAAAATTATGAAATTGAATGATGCGCGGGGAGCAGAGATAGCTGGTGATAACGTTCGTCTTTTGACATTCGTTATTGAACCAGGGTAGCAAAAACTCGATTGCACCGCAGGGTATGAGTGACCATTTTAACACTACAGTAACAAAATTACTGGTTTACATGAATGTTATTTTGAATGTGTAATTGAAAAATTCAGGTACATATGTAACAATATGTACTTCGCTATTAAGCTAAACATTTATAATAAAACATTCGTCACGTTTCGCCCGACTTTGGAACATGCAAAAGAATCTCTGCAGGTATCTGAGTGAAGCGTGACAAAATATTGGAAACTTAAACGAATTAATTGTTATTAAAACGGTCACCCTTACTCCGAAGGCTTGTCCGTCGGGCACGCGTCGCCAACTGCATTGTTCTGTTTTATGCTGACATCGTTGCTTTCTGTTGTGTCCATTTTCTCAGATTCCTTCGAAGGTTCGCTTTTATCTTCTTCATCCTCTTCTTCTGTCTTCTCACCACCGTTCTCTGCATTCGCGGCTGCGTCTTCGTCAGTCTTGTCTATCGAATTCTCTGCCTTGTCGTTTGATTCTGTATTATTATTTGCTGATTCACCACTTCCATGACTATTTTGCTGCTCGGCTTTATCATCATCAGCGTTATCTGTTGCATCGGAATCTTTGACTTCATCTTCTTTCTCAGCAGACTTAGATTCAGCAGGGGTATCTTTGCTCTCGTCTTGGGAGTCTGTTTCATCTGTTTCAATATCTTTTGTAGCATTTTTTTTCGGACGACCTCTCCCTAAATACAAAATTTAAAATAATTTAATAGAACTCACTTCTCTACAATAAAGTTAAAGCAACTAATAAAATAAACCTTTATTCATAGAAATTAAATTTTGATTCAATCAATTTCGTTCTATACTTCATAATAAAAAATATATTTAATGCTATATTAAGGTTATTCGACCTTTACAGCAATGTAAACATAAAAATATGTTGTTTTTGGATATCTCATATGAATTGACTTTTTTTTTCAAATATTGAACGTCTGGCTTTCAAATAATCAATTATTGAAAATGTGGTTTTGGATACAAGACAAATGGGAAAATTTATCGGCAATGCCCATTCATTAAAAATTAAACACATCTACTAAAGATGGAAATACAAAAAAATTTAATTAATATAATACAATACCATAGAATATGCAAAAATATTGCAAAAGTATTCTGACATGCAGTTTTGTAGATATTTCAATCTGAATGATCAAAAATGCACGAAAATATCTGTCAGCCATACTTGAAAACGAACGACATATCCTATTTGGTGCAATCAAATTAGGCAGTATTCAAGTTTTTCAGGGCCTAGAGATTGAGCTTCAACAGAGGCCTGCCTTATTATTTGTTAAACTAAGATTCTAAATTGGAGTATGAAAGTCATTATTGATAAGAAAGAAATCAGAATTCAAATATATTCATTTATGAAATAGTGTTGAGGAACAACATTATTTGTATATTATATAAAAAACAACAATTGAAGCGATATTAATCACAAAAACGTAAGAAACAAAATTTATCATAAAATAAAGTAGATTAAGATAAATTTACCATCACACACTAATTCGTGACAGTGAATTAAAAATAGAAATTTGAAGATATGTAGAGCCATCACTGCGTCAGATAAACACTGACCTCTAGCAGGCAACTGTTAGATGCGCTGTTGCCGAGTTCATTTCAAGTCAAAAATCAGGGTGGTTCGGTTAAAACCAGGGTGGTTAAAACCACTGGTTTAAACCATCCCGGACTTTATCCAATTTTGACCGGTGACATATAAATTTCTTGTATTACTTATCTATTATTGATATCCTCTTGAAATTTTATAAAATTCAATCAAACTTTTGAAAATGAATTTATTTAGTTTCATATTTATTTCATAGTTTGTGAGTTAGAAAATTCCCTTAGATGTATATTTATAACTACACTCGAATACCCGATGAAAAAAATCTGTCCCTTTTTTTCCTTTTTATACACACATAAATATTATTATTCTATATTCTATGACTGAACAGAAGAACAAAATGAGAGGAAGATATAAAATATGTAAATATATAATAAAAAGCAGAAAAATAAAAAAAAATTAAATTGCTGTTCTAGACGGTTTTAACCATTTTTGACCAGGGCACTAAAAAATGGTTTTTTTAACAGCCCTTTCAAAAATATTGAAATCATAAGACACTTATTTATTATTGTTAGTAAATAAATAATGAAGTAGATCCGATTAAAATGATCTTAAGTAAGATCTAAATTCAAGTTAACAATTTTGAAAAATGTCTGTGGAAAAGAATTTGATAAATTGTTAAAAATCAAAATTACAAATTCAGGAGTCTGATTTCACACCATAATGACTATTCAGGATGATGGTGTAATAACCGACTCCTGAATTTGTAATTCTGTGAAACAATCAGATTTTGATTTTTAACAATCTACAATTGTTTGCACAAAATAATAGAAAATAATGCACAACTTAGAACACACATGAAAGAGATAAACACTTAAACGAATTTTATTAATAGGATTTAAATAACCAGTCATTTTATTAAAAGGCTTCTTGAAAATAAAAGTATATACAACACAAACAAGACAAATAATATAGTTTGTGAACTTTTTTGTACGTGAATTTAGTATCTATTTTTATCAAAGTTCTTTATTCCTATTTTTTAAAATTTATTAAATTGAATATTACCTTTGCCTTTGCCCCCTGTAGCCGGTGTGGACTTTTTTTCTTTTTTAACAGGCGGCGGAGGTGTAGCTGGAACACCTCGAGCCGCTGAGCGAGTACGGCGTCTGCCTTCTACTTCTTGTACAGGTCCAAGACCCTTCAGAAGGGCTTCACCTTCCTCCTTCAAACGATCGATACGATTGGATTTGCTTTTTCTACCTTTTGTCTTTTCATTCTGTAATTTAAATTAAAGTTAATACCTCACTTCTTCAAAAAAAAAAATTATATAAAATCAATAATTCAGAAAAATTACCATATAGTTCGTGTATTATACTAATTTATTTTGATAAATTATTTTAATGTAATTTTTACAAAGATTTGAATTAATACTAAAAAGCTTTAGAACAAAACATGAGCATTTTAACGAATATTGAACTCTAGAAGTTTTCCCTCCAATTTACAAAGTGCAAGATTTAAAAACACAGACGTTTCATTTTCAACGATCACTCGGTAGAAAAGGACAGAGAGATATGCGTATGTCTGAACTTAGTAAAGCTCCCAGCCAGACTTGTATCAATACGACAAAAAAAAATTACATCTACTAGAATTATTATGTTCTACAATTAAATAAGAACAATATTATATCTATGCAATGTAATTAGCAACTAAATCAAGATGCTTTTATATTTTTGATGATCTTTAGAATGTGACTCTATATGTTTTCGAACAACAAAACCATCACAGCCATTCAACAAAATTTTAAACACATATGCCATACGAATCATAAAGAAACGTCTACTATATTTTCAAAAACAAATTACGAACTTTATTTAAAATATTTACAGTAAATAACACCAGAAATAAACACAGAAATAAAGTATATGCCATGAATGGGTTTAACCTTTAAACTCACAGTCTAAGAACCGCTAGCATTACGTTAAACTGCATGCATTACCAGATCTTTTTTGGATTGAAATAGCGTAAATAACAAATTACCTGCGATGTTTCATCACTAGATGCATTCACAGTATTTATGGCCTCCGTTTCAGACATGACTATTTAATAAAAAACACCAATTTTCACCAAAAATACGAAAAACCACTACAGAGTGATAAAACCCGGTTGCCTGATGTTTATACAATACAAATGGCGGTCAGCGTCGGTCACGTGATTGAAAAGCAGATAGATATACTTTGCTCTCTGTTGCTCAATAATAATGCGCGAAATTTGAATATAAAAACTCCTAACTTTGAATTGAAAAAAAAATTACCGGAAAATACTATTTATTGAACACGTCAAATAATTCAAAAATATAATTATCAACATATTTTATCAATAGTTTACATGTCAAATGCCTAATTTTATAATTAACTATTTTTTAGTATTTTTATATAGCAATAATATTTTTCGAGTAGTGCATAAAAGAGAAAATAGATTCTTGGACTTATTAAATCTTTTTTGGAGAGCTGTAAACTGAATCTCGTCTAGCTGGGGCTTGATGGTGTATACTGAAACATTAAAAACATCATTACGTAACTGACTTTACTATATAATAAAATTTACTTACAAGTCCATTCGGTTTCATTTACATTTTTACTTATTACAATTGAATATGAATCATCAAACTTTTGTGTAAAGAAGCAAACAGTGATATAACAAGCACCATCTTTTTGTTCAACTTGTAAATAAAAATCTAAATGTACTTTATAATACTTTGCAGCTCTCTTGAAAGCTTTGTGTAGACTTATTATAGATTTTCGAGAATCATCTTTTTCTAAATGAAAAATAACAATACTGTAAGTATTAAGATAATATACAATCCATTAACTTTTACCTAGCTTAAGCTCAGTCAATTTTTCAGAGTTCTTCTTAATTAATAATTTAATTTCCTCTAAATCTTTCTTATATTTACTGTTGTGTTTTTTTATCTGTTGTAGGAGACTATTAGCAAATATCATTTCTGATAATTGTATCTCTTTAATTTTGAGCAACGCATTATTCCTCATCTTCAAATTTTCAAGAATTTCATTCAAGTCACCTATAAAATAAACAAATATCAACTTTTTCTTTATTTGAACATTGATAAAGTACATACTGTTATTATTATTGTTACGAGTCATAACAGCGAAATTTCCGTCTTCTCCGTTTTGTGTAGATACTGTACTTTCCACTTCAACTTTGGGAGTTTCTATAAATGCTGGTACTTTGTCGAGGGACATATCTTCTAAATTATTTATAGTAGAATCGCTCATTTCTAGAATTGAAAGAAAGGATTGTATCAATAAAATAGAAGAGGCAAATCTATCAAATATTGTTGCTATATTTTACATATATTTATAATTACTACAAGTTTCTTCAACTCTATTCTGTTTCCAATTTCAATAACATAAATATGTTAATAGATAAAACAGAATTGAACAATTTATCTTTAAAGAAATAATGAAAAATTATTTACATTAATCACAACTGCATACTCTGTAAAGATCCATTATCATTATACAATCACCGTATATCATATAAACATTTAGCTATAGAACAATACTGAAAAAATTTCAGACTTTTTGAAGAAATAAGTGATAATGAAAAATTATTTACATTAATCACAACTGCATACTCTGTAAAGATCCATTATCATTATACAATCACCATATATCATATAAACATTTAGCTATAGAACAATACTGAAAAAATTTCAGACTTTTTAAATAAATATTATAATGAAGTAAACACTACAACATTAATGTCGTTCTTTATTATTTTTTATCTACGACTGTGCGCTAATACGTGATTCGCCCACTAATTTGCGTGTCATTATGAATTTCATAATGGCACTAGTGCCATTATGAAATTCATAATGACACGCATTTTTGGAAGAGAAATAATAAAAATAGAAATTCTATCACACTTCAAGTTTCCTTTATTATGAATAACTATTAATACACACACATTAATTTATGTTTTATAAACGTTTACGACAAGATCAGGGACAAGATTTTCACAATTAGATATGTTTATTTTCTTTATAACTTCGACAGCTGTCAAACAAATAAATAGTTGCCATAACATGCTACTTGATCAAGCTATGAATTTTACACTAAGGCCCGGTTTCACCAAAGTCAGTTAAATTTATCTAGAGGTTATTTTGAGTTAGTTACTATAGTTACAATTGTATCAACAATAGTTTTCGTATAAAATAACCCCAGGATAAATTCAACTGGCTTTGGTGAAACTGGCCCTAAATGTTTTTCGAATGTCAAACATCAAATGAAAAAATCTAATTCAGCAGCAATTAAGGCCGTCGTAGATAAAATATTGAATGATACTCGTTTGATACAGCTAGTGTAATGAAACTTGAGTGATAAAAACACTCGGCTAATCGCCTCGTGATTAAACATCACACACGTTTCATTACAACGGCTATATCAAACTTGTATCATTAATATCTATAATAGCGCCTATTGAAAATCAGTTTTCGAATTAATCTCTAATCTATATAATTACAATAACAAGCGAAAATGTATATTGAATAATTTAAGCACAGGAAGATACCACTGCAAAATCTGTACAGGTCAAATTCTTGAAAACATTTATAAAATTGCTAAAAATGTACCTACCTATTCTTTTTCAATCCTCCTCTACAATTATCGGAAGAATGATTCATATGATATTATAATTTATACTGGCTGATACTAACATTTAACAACAGTATTGTATTTTCTGTGCAACAATCAACAAAACATTTGAACAGACAACTGTCATCTCCAACGATAATGAAGTTTTCTCCATATTCCATCTTGAGTTGTGATTGTGCTTCCATCTATAGGCTGTGTTTGCATTAATACCAATTAATGCTATTAATAATTATGTTATATTCCAATTTTAGATGAACATATTTATCATTCAAAAATAAATCAATGGATTTGGAGTCTCGAAAATTACTTTTATTATTTTATTTTATTTTATTTATATTTTCGATCATATGACAAATATAAAAAGAAATAGCTGTCACTGTCAATGTCAAGCGCATTATTGCTCCCATAATCGTTGACAAAATATTACGTAGGTAACTGAGTGTGTTCCTGTTTATCATGATGTTTAATCACATATGTTATAAAATATATATACAATGGTTTAGACAGTAATTAGTATTTAATCTTATGCAAATTTCTAAACATCTAAACAACGATTCAAACAGAACTTCATAATGGATTGGGTCATTTCTGATGAATTATCTCGCACTATTGGAAATATAGTAGGATGGACAAGTGCAGGTGCAATGATAATTGGTGGAGTGATTCCATACATCCCACAATATCGACAAATTAATAAAACCCAAGATTCAGAAGGCTTCTCTTTGTATGTTTGCCTAGCTCTTTTAATTGCCAATACACTTCGAATATTCTTCTGGTAAGATCATAAATAATAATTGCTTTTTTTTTTCTCAAAAAGGCATCAAGATGTCAAGGTTCTTCAATATGTCAATTCCTTCTGTAAAAATTTAGTGGATTGAGCTTAAAATTCTCCACAGATTTGCACAAATGCCACAATTTCTTGTCATATCAATTTTTTCTGGACGAACTGTTTCAATATTTTGTTTTTTTGCATTCATTCTTGTTGAGAGTTTTATTTCAATTTATTAATAGTTTACTTCATTTAAATACTTGGGACCTATTGTATAACAGCACATGTTACAATTTACAGGTGTACTTATATATTTCTTGAAAATTTGTAACTTTCTTTATGTAATGTATGTTCTCCAAGAATTTGCAAAATGAAAGTAAACATCTGTAAATTGCATCTTGCTCCTTTATGCAATAGATTCTTATCTGTAAAAAGATATATCGTCAATATTTTTTTTATTTATCTACATGTACTCATTATAATGTTCTCTGTGACTATAGGTTTGGTAAGCGATTTGAGTATCCTCTGTTAATTCAGAGCATTATTATGATTATAACAATGCTTGCCATGGTTCACTTATGTGTACTCGTTAAAAATAAAAACCGATTGGTGCAAGGAAAGCCTAGAGTATTTTCAGGTGAGCATTTTTGTCCAACGAAACTTACAGTTTTGATTATAACTTATAAGAATTAATATGAATATCAGTAATATTAGAATTTATTAATATTAATTGATAATTCTTAGATGGGTTCATGTTATTGTACAATTTTTTAAACTCATTTTCGTTTTTACGCTGACCGGGCTATCAGTCGAGCCTACCTCAACGTATAGACTTTCACAATCAAAACCCAAATCATGGCCATCTTCTCATAGTATCTGTGGTAGGTCGATGCGTGTGCATAATCGATGTTGTCGTTCATAGTTTCATTAATATTAGTGTCATAATATTTTCTTTTAATTAATTTGGGATTTTGTATTATCATTACAGAACTAGACACAAAATATTTCTGGGCTTGGACAGATTTCCAATCTTATTTAGACTGCGTTGTGATTTTTGCGATTTTTTGTGCCATTGTTATGTATTTCATGATAAGTACAAATTGGTTTGTGGAACTGGTGGGCTTTTTGGCAGTTTTCACAGAAGCAATGCTCGGCATTCCTCAATTAATAAGAAATTATAAAAATCAATCCACACTTGGAATGAGGTAAATAAAAAATAATTAGATATTAATTGAAGATACACGAACTCGTAATTTCAAAATTTATCCGTAGAAAAATCAATAGTAAAAATATTTTATTCCAGTGTTTCAATGGTAGTTATGTGGACATGTGGAGATATATTCAAAACAGTATACTTCTTGATTAGAGAAGCTCCAGCCCAATTCTGGATATGCGGCGCAATGCAAGTTTCAGTAGATATAGTAATTCTTTGTCAAGTTCGGTGGTATCGACACAATACCGATCTCAAGAGTACAACAATTCATCGTGTTGATTGATCATTCCTATGAAAATTGCAAAATTATTCTTCCAATCTTAACAAACCTTACAATGTCATATCATTTTAAATCTTATACAAACACATTTTTAACCAAAGATTATAGTACAGACATTTGGTGATCTTACTTCCAACTAATTCTATAGCAGTTTTAAATTCAAATATTTTGAGATAGTTTGATTCAAAATAAGTCATATATGAAATATTGAGAGGGTTAAGTATGCTTTTTCGTTGGGGGTAGCTACACACTCCTATCCAGGGCCTTCTTTTGGAACGAATAGATCTGGATTATTTACCCCAAAAAAACCTAAAACACTATTTCTAAATATTCGTCGAGTTATAAATGGTTGAAAATGTTGGTTTCTGATTCTTCAAAAGTTTCAAGTAAATTACTCAAAGAGGATTATATTTTCGAAAAAGTTTATTATAACGAAAAAGTAAGTTTATGAAATAAGAAAAATAATCCAGGCAATATAAATTTGTTAAGGCTCATCGTTTCCGAGATACAGTGATTGGTGCATTTGAACGTAACCCTGAAAATAGAAAATCCTTTAACATGTACCTTGAATAAAATTGATGTACATACCAGTAGCTTGGGAATACTTCTCGAAAAATTTTGATATCTCCAAGATCAAAAATGATACAAAGGAAATAATGGCAATATTTTGTTTTTCTACACAAAAAAGTGCCCGTTTTTTGGTTCTAGTAAATTCTGAATTGGAAAAAATCAATTAAAAATCATGATTTTGTATCATTGTTTTCTGAAGAAGATCCTTGGTCAAAGGATCGAAACGTCAAAGTTTCAAATAAAAATACAGAATTTAAAATCAAAAGTAGTTTTTTATTAAATAAAATTCTGAAAAATGTATAGATTATTGAAAATTTTTGAAATAATCAATTTTTATGGTTAAAAAACTTATAAACTAGGAGATAGAAGTATCTGAAATTAACTTCAACTTGAATTATTTATTTTTGATGTACTTGAATTATTTATTTTATCAAAAATTGACGCACTTAAGATGAATATAAAAATAGTTATTTAAGTATTAAGATCAGTAAGTACAGTTTACCGATTGAGAATAATAGTTTGGAGGCCGAGCCTTGGCGAGGTTTCCAAATATTATACGAAATCGGTACTGTACTTATTGACCGTGATGCTTACAAAAATTTTTGCTCGATTGGAAGATCTAAAATATGGGTCCGAATTTTCTTTTTCAAATGAAATTACTACTGATGATTGTTCATTCGCTGTCAGCTGTCAAGTTTGATATTTTATTTTGAATATTCAATTACAAATAAAAATAAATAAATGAATATTTTTTTTGTGAAAATTCACAATTTTGTACTTACCGCCTTTGCCCATGGGCGGTAAGTCAGCATAACCATAGTAACCACAGTTTGCTGATAAAGTCAACATACCACCTCAAATAGAAGGCCGGTAAACACATGAAAACGCCCAATCGTGCAAAAAACTAATAAAATCTATACAACTTGGATAACCTGACCTTGAAGAAGATCAGATGACCATCGAAATTCTTTTCTTGTATGATTTTTAGCGCTAATGACAGAAGAGATATCACCAAAAGAAGGAGCGCGCTTCGTTTTAGCAAATTCTGATATTGCTCACCTGGCGGTAAAATCTCACAATATTCTCATTTACAAAGAAATAATGATAATTTTTTATACTTTTATATACCATCATATAAAAATCTTTTTACATCATTTTTAATGTAAGAAGTAGGCTTTTATGGAAAACTGTGCAATTAAAGTTTCATTGCACACTTTTAATTTATGATTTCAGTGAGAGAGTTCATCAGCTCTAATTATCAGTATTTTAAACATGTGAAGGATATTTTGAAACTCATCTATGATAAAATCAGTTTTGTATATTTTAAACTTGATATTTTAATTCAAATTTTTAAGAACATTTATGTCAACTTCAACAGTTCAATTCATAAAATCATCAAAGTGACATGTACAAAAGAGAATATATTCATATGAAATTAGGACAATCGAAGATGAAAAAATTATTAGACACACGCACTCACGAAGCTCGCATTTTTAACCAAACTGCTAATGTATTAAATAATAACTTTTTACAATTGCATCTTAAATATCTATTTTTGATATTCACTAACGTTGGACATCGCATGTATGAATGCATTCGTGTAAATATTATATATTACAAACTTTTGTTACAGTAATTAATTCATGCATTTTATCCCTTTTATATCGACAACAAAATTTTTTGAATTTCTGACATCTGAACCGTAATCAGTAGCCTCAAAAACATAAGTAGTGTAGGTTTCATTCATTAATTCTAAGTATTCCGTGAATTGTTCTATTTACAACTTAAACGGTGATTTTCACCCTATTAGGGTTGAAAGCAATCATCTTACTTGTTGAAATATAAATTCCATGCTCTAAAATATAAAAATATGCAAAAGTAAAATTCTCCTTGTTTGAAACAAATTAAATGTTAAAAGCGATCCATTACACCTGTATTCTATCGACCATATTAGGGATGAAATCATGAATTTTGGAATTTTGACTTTAGATTCATTATAAATGAAATATATACATTTATTTTCTTAGTAACTAATTTCTAATAATTGGGTCAGTGTAAAATTTTTAAATTCAGGGCTCGTTTTCATCTTCTTAAGGAGTATAAGCACATCTATTCGTTCCTAATATTTATTGTTGATACCCTAAAGTCTGAGAATCCGCAAAACAGAAAATCTACAAGGCGCTATAAAATTAGCTGGAAGTTTAGGTACTTTTTTACACTAAGTGACTGTACTATTATTGAAAATTTTCATATTTAATTTTACAAATTTTTATGCTATATATACATATAGTATATATATACTTATATATTAGTTATAATGTGACGTATGAATTATTGTAATAGAAAAAGCACGAATAAATGTATTAATTTATTAAATACGGGCTCAAATTTATTATGTGAAATAATTAATAATTGATGCGAAGTATATTAGAAAGCATCAAGCTGAGTATTAGAATGACAGTGACACAATAAAGGGGTTGCAAAGGGAGAGAGTTCGGGTTCGGGCGTGGGTAGACGGTGGCGAAATCGATTCTGCGCTATCATATACGTTTAGCGCGTAGTGCATGAAACTTGCTTAAAGTCGCGAACGGCTTTCATATGGTGATGGTACAAATGTTTAACGCATCCCCAACACCTTGTGGTTGGTAAGTATACATGTTCATAACCAACATGTCTATAAAATATTTTATGTGATTTAAAAGTAAAACCGTTTACCAAGTGCGAATGACCGGGCTGTAAACAAACTCAGGTCGATTAATCGATCGGATACACATTGCCTTTGACGAAAAATGAGAGCGCGGGCGCTCCCAGATTTCCATCCCGCCCCTTTTTAGAATTTATAGTAAAAATATTAGAAATAGACAAAAATATTAGAGTGTTAAGGCAATAGCATTTTGCAGATGTACAAATCGAAGTTCTGAGATGGCTTCTCGCTCTAAAGAAAAAGTAGCAGCTGCATTTCGCAAATTATTCCGAACGACTGAAAAACTCAGCGTCGGGGAGGCTGCAGGAGCTGCAAAGGGAGGTCCATCAGGAGGAGGATCTCCGGGACGCCGTCTGTTGAGAGGATACCGAGATGCGGTCAGTCCAGCTGGTGGAAGTTTGCCATCTAGTCCTGCTAATAGCAGTAATGCAGGTTCTGCACCTGTAATCAAGAAAAAAGGTGGTTCGAGTGCTAGCAACGAAGCTGCAGCAGCTGTCGCTGCCGCGAAAACAGTGCGCGCTCGTCGCCTTATGAAAGAATTAAAAGAAATCCAACGGCTGCAAGCAAACCGACCAGATCCAGTGTTCACAGTTGAGTTAGTTAATGATAACCTTTTTGAATGGCATGTGCGTCTGTTTCGAGTTGATCCCGAAAGTGAACTAGCCGGAGATTTAAGAGAATTTGGGATACCATGCATACTACTACATCTTGTATTTCCAGAGAACTTTCCTTTTGCACCGCCATTTATGCGAGTTATTTCACCAAGAATAGAAAAAGGATTCGTGATGGAAGGAGGAGCTATATGTATGGAGCTGTTAACACCAAGAGGTTGGGCTAGTGCTTATACAGTGGAGGCCGTAGTCATGCAATTTGCAGCTAGTATCGTAAAAGGTCAAGGTCGGGTTGCGCGCAAAGCTAAAGGCACTAAAGATTTCAGTCGAAGATCTGCTGAAGAAAGTTTCCGGTCGCTTGTTAAAACGCACGAAAAATATGGGTGGGTGACACCAGCTCTGTCAGATGGTTAGTTGAAATCTAAATCTTGAACTTTTTATACAACGTGTAAAAGAAAACTCGATCGTAGACACGAAGTTTAGTGAAATCTCTTGTCATGTTCGTATTGTCGAGATAAGTGAAACCGGATAGACGCACATCTTACAAACCAAATTATTTTATATTGATACTTTTATTTTATTTTTTTCTACTCCTACTTTTTACGTATCGGCATCTTAATGTTCCCGTCCATCACATACTTTGTGTATGCCGCAAATATTATAGCTCTTCTTTCTCTTTAAAATCCCTGTGCGTTTCTCCGGTTTTTTTGTAATTTTTACCTTACTGTGTTAAAATTGTTTGTTCCCGATGTTTTTGTCTTCCATTGTGAAAATGTACCTTTATCTGCTATCTAACACTAATTCAATTTGGGTATTCCAGTGTTCTGATAAAAAAGGCTAATTTTATTAGTGTTATATGTTATAAACAGTTATAAATCTTATTAAACTCTATTTGAGCAAATATAAATTTAATATTAATTTTCAATCCTATTACCATATGTTTAAAATGTTTTATTTTAATTTTGTTTTGAATGTAATCAAATTATATCGCTTATTTTATGTCCATTAAAATCTGTGTTTAGACATATAAAATGAGTCAGATAAAATTTCAGGTATAATAACGTTTAACTTTTCTACCAGCTGGATAATTATTTTTTTTTACAGTCAAATCTTAATTTGGATGAAAATATTGTTTCGCGAGATAATTTTTCCAATGACTTATCGCTTCCATCGCCGTTGTCTTCTGGTGGTACTAAAATACGAAAAACATACAGAACAGCATTTTTTAATTTTTTGAGAGATTTCAAGAAAGTGAGAATCTTTTTATTAGAAAATTCATAGTAAAATTTTATTTTATAAAATAGAGTCATACGAAGAAGCACTATCGGAATGTTATGCGTCTTGGCGCTCGTCGGTGGCATTCAATGACACAAGCAGCTCGAGCTCCATATGTGCTAGAAGCAGCAAAAAATCGACTTGTAGATAAGCCAAACTCAAAACTTGAATCTCGAAAAAAACAATCTAATGAGGTATTTTATTATTACCTTATACATTTCGGTCTAATTACATGTTATTCCTCAGAAAGAAAATTTAAAGGAGAAAAGAAGAAAGCAAAAGTGCCCTGCCTGTGGACAAAAAAAGAAATCTCGTGAAAGGAGCAGTACAGCAAGTAAGAGCCGTACTTCAAATTCTGTCACATCGTCAGAAACTTCGCATTCTAATAAAAACAAATAAAATTAATGAAAGTATTAAAAATTATATTGACAAAATGTATACAATAACTAAACTTATAAGATGAACAGAATAGAAATCAAGTATGTCTAATAAAAGTTGTCGTCACCATAATACGCATTTTTTAACTGGATTCATTGGACTGCCAATAGGACAATTAAAATCACGAGAAAAATCTTCTAAATTACTCAGAGTTCCAAGTACGCGATACATTGCAGGTGAATGTTCGTCAGTAGTGATTATTAATTGAATATATTCTGGACGTGATTTGCTGCAAAATGCACTTGCCATTGATAGCCAAAACATTTGTTTTGGAGTGTACTGTAATCCTGGTAAACTGGACTCTAAAATCCCACTTTTTTGTGTCCAATGATTGTAGGCTTCGTACGCAGCTTTTACACCTCCATTGTCTGCTATATTTTCTCCTTGGGTGTTTATTCCATTAAGCTATTAAATTGATATTATTATTACTGAAAATGTATTTATCTCAATCTTACGTTAAGACCGACAGAACTCTCTTCATAATTGGAATATTGATCAATGAAACATTTAGCTCGTTTTACAAAATTTTTACTGGTTTCATCTTCCCACCAATCTATTAAATTTCCATTTTTGTCGTATTGTCGACCTTTATCGTCATAACCATGGATTATTTCGTGACCGATAACAGAACCTATAGCTCCATAATTCATATAACGTGGTCTATCACTCGCAAAAAATGCTTCTTGCAAAATACCTGCTGGCAAATCTGAACAAAAGTAAATATAAATGAGCAGATAATCTCTATTTTTACAATTATTGGTAATAGAAAAATTCATAATTTTCTTTATCGTCAAATAATTTCAGATTTGAAGCTAATTGTTCACTTTCTATAAATAAAGCTGAAATATTATTAAAATAAGAACGCAGACTGTATACTTACTAATACTATTTTCTGAAAACGTGTAGAATGCATTCACGACAGCTGCATTCGCATGATCTACCCAACTTGATTTATTTACAGGAGCGTGTAATGAACGAAATTCGTACAGTCTTTCGAATTTTGTAATTTCAAGAACTGACTCGAGATACTGACTTTTTTGTATATGTAACTACAATGAAAATAAATTGTACTGAACAATAACAATATAGGGTGAAATATATTAACTCTATGATAAACCATCGTATAGGAAATTTACAGTAATTATTCAACATTCATAAGACAGAAAGAGTTTAAAATATAAACTCTATAATAAATAATAAGATTTATAATATTTGAATTATTTCTGATCAATCTGATACTCAGATGATTTTAAGCTCAATTATCCTCAGTTCTGAATTATGCATTTCTCATCGAATCTTATTTGAAGCAAAATATAGGAGTGGATCAATAAACTGTCAAAATTAGAATAGAAAATAACAATAAAAATTTTTGTATTTGCTTAAACATTTTTGATAATCAGTCTCTGTATGAGAATAGCTGAATTTTCAGTCGTTTTTGGTAATAGCTGACTTCTGACATTTTAAATTAATATTTCTCAAAGCGCTTGCAATTCCTTCATAACGACGAGTTGAAACTGTATTTATACAACTTCTTTTATATCAAGTAAATTGTTTAGAACTGCCGCAGCTATTAAAATGAAAAATATGTACATACATTTAGTCTACATCAACTAAGAATTATCGTCATATAGATGAATGTTGAAAGTGATTTTTTTTTTTCATGAAAAGGTGAATAAATTATTAACTTTACATTTTCATAATATTGCTCAAGTAGAGTGTTATTCAACAACTCATCTGGATATCCAATATGTGTTTCCATCGCATCCAGTTTTTGCATAGCTCGTTTTAAAGTTCTTCTATCCATCCAAGCTACTTCTTTCAATATATGTCGTAATTCTTTTCGAATATTTTGTACCATATGTTCAGCTTCTATTTTTTCTTCCTTCTTAAAATATTTTCTTACGTAGAGAGCGCCTACTGCTATTGGTAATCTTCAAAACATAATTAATTTAGATATTAATAATCATTTATTATGAAGATAATAAGGTTTAATTTTTTCATCACGCTCAAAATATAATTTTTGGAGGCGATCGTATTAGAAGTGACAGTTTTTACATCATTTTCAATGTGAAAAATAGGCTTTTAGTGAAAACTGTGTAATAAAAGTTTTATTGCAGGATTTCAGTGGTAGTCCATCTGTTCCAATTATCAGTATTTTAAACATCTAGGGGATATTTTGAAACTCATCTACAACATTTAAATCATTTTTAGACATATTTTTATTTAAATTAATTAAATTAAAAGTATCTGTCTAAGTGACATTTACAAACTTTTTACACTTGTATTAAATATCTAAAATAGCGAAATGCATATAGGTACTTATTTTACATTAGGAGCCAGTTTCACCAATATCAGATAAATTTATCTGAAGGCTATTTTGAGTTAGTAACTATGACAATGATTGTATCAACAATTATGGCACGCCGTTTTGCTATTTAATAGCAACAATTTATTCCAGTTAAATTTAAACTATACATTTTAATATCTTGCAAGGTAATTTTAATTCATTGAATTTTTATGATTGAATTAAAACTATGTACAGAATAAAAATTATGTACATAATGAAAATTCAGAATTATCATCATCTTGCAAGATAATTTTAATGCATTGAATTTTTATGATTGAATTAAAATTATGTACAGAATTAAAATTATGTACATAATGAAAATTCAGAATTATTATCATCTTGCAAGATAATTTTAATGCATTGAATTTTTATGATTGAATTAAAATTATGTACATGATAGAAATTCAGAATTCTTATTATCCTGCAGGATATTTTTAATTCATTGAATTGTTATGATTGAATTAAAATTATCTACATAATAGAAATTCAGAATTAAAATTATCCTGCAAGATAATAAGAATTCCGAATTCTCATTATGTACATATTTTAATTCAATCATAAAAATTCAATATATTAAAATTATCTTTGCAAGGTAATAATAATTCTGAATTTTTATTATGTACATAATTTTAATTCAATCATAACAATTCAATGAATTAAAATTATCCTGCAGGATAATAAGAATTCTGAATTTCTATTATGTAGATAATTTTAATTCAATCATAACAATTCAATGAATTAAAATTATCCTGCAGGATAATAAGAATTCTGAATTTCTATCATGTACATAATTTTAATTCAATCATAAAAATTTAATGCATTAAAATTATCTTGCAAGATGATAATAATTCTGAATTTTCATTATGTACATAATTTTAATTCAATCATGAAAATGCAATGAATTAAATTATCTTGCAATATAAAAAAAAATGTATACTTTAAATTTAAGTAGAATAAATTTTTGCTATTAAATAGCAAAACGGCGTGCCATAAACAATTGTTTTCGGATAAAATAACCTCAGAATAAATTTATCAGACGTTGGTGAAACCGGCCTTAAATAAAAAATGATATAAATGATATTAAGGCCCGATTCCAAGAATGTTTGTTAAAAATTAACAATAACAAGTTGAATATAATAGCTGCTAAATATTGCTGTAAAAATTTTGATTTGATATTATTCATTTTTAACAAACTGGGCACTAAGCAAAAATTTGTTTTATCGATTGAAAATGAGTTTTGATTGATCGGAAGATAGCATGTGACATGTCAACAATAACAGCAAATAAGATTTAAAATTTGGCTTCATGGATTATTTCTCAATTTGAAAAATTATTTTGCTTTAGAAAAGTAATTTATTATACTGTATACCCATTATTAACAACAGTTACACATTCTCGCCATCTCGGAGGAAGTGCTGTTGTCCCAGATACAGCTTTGGTATAATGTAGTAATCTGTTTCGCATTTCGGAGTTGAGAAAACTTACAGAATTTTCTATTACGCGCCATAATAAGTAATTTGATTGAATTCTGAAAAAGATAATAATAATTTTTTTTTTTATGGAAGGTGACTGCAGCTCTCGAACGAAGGACTTCAACAAGTATCTAGAAGTATATCAGCAAATTTCTTATTTCCTTTAGTATTAAAAAAAAAAGTTTCACAGAAAAAAATTAATTTTATAACTGAATTAGTAAATCAAATTAATTTCGCAAGTGTAATAATGACGAAAATTGAACTCGAATATTGAAAATTAGTTTTTAATAGTAGCAGTTCTCACGAAATTTAAGAAAAATTTGTTTTTATTGATTTAAATACAGAATTCATGCTATTATTTTTTATTGTTTGCTATTTTAATAGCAAGATACTATTACAATAATTGATATCCTACATTCGCGGGCCATATTCACGACCGTAAATTTTTGTATAAATATAGATTTTACCTTTTATCAGTTTGTTGAAGCAAAGTTAATAATCCGTGAATAAAACTTGGGGCCTGTAATATTATTATTTCATTTTCATTAACAGTGATTCCATTCAGAAATTTATTGATAAATTGTAACCAAGATATACTTGGATATAGTTTTTGGAGTTTTCTAATTGTAATTGGGTTGTATAAAGTTGTGAAATTGCGTAGATCTTCTTTAGCTAATGAAATCTATTCAATTTCATTATATTAGCTATGATAATTTATGAAATAATAGCTTCGCTTACATTTGCTAGTTTCATTTCAAAATCAAGAGACTTTTTGAGCTCTTTTAACGCGTAATCTCTGTTCGCTCCCAACATGACAGCTACATCTACCATATAACTATAATACGCTTTTACTAATTTATCGGAATGGCCTCTTATTAAATATTCTCTTTTCAAACCAAGAAGAGCCTGATGAATCTAAAAAAATATATTTTATTGCCGACATCTACTCGAATGGTTTGATTCGTATCATGACAGGGATATGGATGTATGTATCTTGGTTGATACAAATTTGCAAAAATCTATACGATGTAAAAATGTATCAATGTATCTAGTTATGTAGGTCATAATAATATCAATAATTATTATTATCTATAATTATCATTATTAGAATAATTGAGTTCATGTTATTTAAATCATACAGTGAAACTGAAATTAAATACAACATATTAAATATATTCTAATAAAGCGCTAATTGCACTTGCGAACCAAGAACTTCGTATCAATCTAGAAATGTAAAAATATCGCCGAAATGTTTTTACAGTACAAGCCTTGGAAAACTGATAAAAAAAATTATTACCATAATTCCCATTTCACGATAAATTTCAATGAGCAATACATATTTGTAAAAAGGTATGTTACTGTGCAATGTTGCAGCTCTCAAGTATCAAAAAAATCAAATAATTAGTTGAAAATATGTGATCATTTATTCCTAACTGATTATAGTATCAACTCCAATAGTAGTTACATTTTAGTAATTCCGTTCATACCTCTTGAGGCAGCAGAGCTCTAAATAGTGATACGGTTTACCGAAGCAATAGTTATGATTGATACATTTTTCAAGTAGATAATAAATAATAAACTTACAAATAGAACAGTGCGAGATGAATTTTTCGGATCTAGAAAGACATACACACGTAGCAAGTAACTTGTACCAAAACCTGCTGTGTGTAATTCATGTGTAATTTTTTGCCATTCAAATTTTCTTGGAATCCATTTTTCTTCTGCCAAAACAGGCCAACCACCAAATTTGTGAAGATATTTTTGCAAAGTTTTGATAGCACCATTTTCTATTAAAACTGTAAATTATGTTATATAAGATCGGTTGGGAAAAAATGTTTTAACTTATTTTACCGGTATTCATACAATTTTTGTACAATTTCTTAACCAAACCAAACGGTCTCAGCTCGTTGACAATTGTGGGCTCTTCAAAAATTAGCTGAAGCTTTTCTTCCAAAAGATCACCAATCGTATGTGGTATGTTTACGGTACTTTTGTCGTCAGGAATAATGGTAGTGTGGATATAATTTCCACAAGCAAACTCGTAAAAGTTATCACAAGGATTTACAGAAATGTTTATATTTCTCAGTATCATGCAAGAGGATTTTACACAGGCCGGAGTTAAACAAACATTTAAATCTTCATATGAATGTTTTCGATTATTTGAATTGTATATATGGTCTATACATAGTAAATTAAAAAAATTATTCGAAAGGAATATTTATAATGTAAATTAAGTTACTTTCCTGGTATGAATAACGACTCCATTAATACATATTTTATTGACAAAAATATCAGTAAAATCAAATAGAGCATACTTATAAAAATTTCAAATATCAAAAAAATAATAAATGTCAGTACAACAATACTTTATCACTGTATATTCATATCTTCATAACTTTGTTTGTTTTATTTCAATAGAGTTTCACAAAAAGGTTGTTATTATAGTATAAAATAAAAAAGAAAGTACTACTCCAATAATTAGTATCTCCGTTTTTGAATACTTCACAGGAAAAGGCAAAGGAAGGCATTTTTTCCCACAGCTCCCCGCTACAAAACTTATTGGATCTATGATAGAACTGATAAAAGAAACTAACTGAAATTGCCTGAATCATTGATTAAATAATTATACTCAATATAACACAAATAGTTAATTATTTATCATTATTGAAATTTTAGACAATTGTGTTATAACAATAATTTTAAATGTACTAATTTAGGATTTGTATATTATTGTTATATTTCGAAGAAAGAAAAAGTGTGATAAATGGGCATAATTTAACAGTAAAATTCCATTTGACATTTTCTTTTCATCTCCTTGTTTTCTTTTGCAAATGTACATTTTTCACCACTTGAAGTACAATAATTAACCGCTAGATGTGCTTTCCAACTTCAAGAAACGTGAGAGCCGCGTGTCATTTTCAACGTGTTCATTATTTTTTTTATATCCTTGCTCTAAAAAACATTATTAATTTGTAAGTGATGGTAAGGTGTAAGTAATTATTCTTACTCAAACTGTTGTTGCTATCAATCGTGGGCGTGGTGATTAATTACAAATAAATCAAAAACATGTTGGTTAAGAGTCGGCCATTTTGAAACCGCATAACCTTTGGTAAAGTGAAGTTCTCAGTGATAATCATAGAAATATCGAGGATCATCGCTATTTGAACATTAATAATAAAACTTGAAACGTTATGAGCGGAATGAAGCAGTATTTCAAGTGCCTGAATATGAGTATATCGTGAACATATGTTGTGCGTTTGGAGTGAAGATCGAAGGCGGCTGGTGTAACGCTACGGAGTGTCGCCCCGGGGCTCGTCATGAGTGGCAATCAAAAGCAAGCGCCCACCGGAGCGCCCCAACAACAGCGCTTCGCACAGGGTCCGTATCCTTTTAGTTATCAGACAAATTGATGTCCGGCGACAATCTTTGTTTGTCATTTGTCAAAATGGTTTGTCTTCATCCGAGTGAATCTGTGTAACACTGTTGTCATAAGCTGCTGACGTTGTCAGCAACTGACCAATTTCATTTCATCTTTACAGAAAGTATTTATGATTTTTGTTTTATGTTTTATTCGTTTATAGGTATTTGTTTTTTTTTTCTGACGTATTTTGCAATTATAATTCAATTTCATAGTTCGTGGCAATAAATTCATATATGTCTGATCAATATGTGTAAATAATGTTCATCTATATGAATTACCTTTATGAACTGATTTAAATGTGAGTTAACTACTAAGTAAGCTCTTACAATAGTTGTTTGACAGCTGTCGCGATTATATAATCGTGTAGTAATTTGTGGCTTTTTCATGCATACTGTAATAAAAAAGTGGGCATGGCAGAATTCAATATTAATTTCCAAAATTTCGAATATGCAGGTAATATTAATTGTAATTTTTGATATACTATAACAATACTACAAATACATGTTTTTGTATAGTACTCATGAATCATCTAGGTAGTAAAATGAGGTTATAATTATTTTTCAACATTATTGCAGTTTTATGAATGTTTGTTATGCACTATAATTTGAATAATGAAACGGGCCGATAATCATATTTCCCATTGACATTGCAAAAGTAGATGCTTAAATATCTGAAAATCATCAGTCATTGTAGTGAAGTTATGTTTCACGTGTACTTGTGCCAGACTGAAATTGGGTGGATGTTTTTTGATTGAGTAGTAGCAGTGAAGTGTCACGTCATATATTGAGTCTGCTGTTGAATTAGCGAATTTATATTCTGCATATTTTTATCAACGCTTATAAAATAAGCTAAGTAGTAAAATCCTAGGAAAGTGCAATTGTTGGTGATTGAATCACGCCCACAAACCGGGATGCACCTATGCGCCTTACGATTCAACATGTTGCAGAAATATTTAAAATGGAGGCAGGTGATTGGCCGCTGGCTATGACGCACGCGTATTCGGCTGCATAACGGCACAGGCCACAGGCCATAATCACACTAACGCACTGTATTTTGTGTGGTGGATGGCGGATGCAATGGCGCTGTCGCCGTCTTCAGCGATTATTATCTTTACTCATGTTTAGTTGTAATTTCCGTTTTCATTTGAGTCATCACGTTAGTTCGAGTTTGTTTCACGGATGTGCATTTTACTTGCAGTGGACAGTGTAAGTGAAGTGAGGTGTGTGCTTATGAGTGTTTCGTTTGACTATCGGCTCGGCGCGGTGAATAATTCTCAAAACGCCCTTATCGATTTTTCTCGCTGGTTGTGTGCGCGACACGCCGTGCACGTCAAGTCTTCTTGGAACTCGTTTATCGTAACAAAACGTGGTTTAGTGACTGATTTATCATTTGTTTAGTGTTGGATGTAAAAAAGTGTATAATGCGGATGTCATTTGTTAGCTGCAGCGGTAGTATAACAATGCTTGTAGTCTTCTGCAATGTCAAATGGTGAATTTGGATTGCATTGGGGTGTCCACAAAGCGGTGCTAGAGGTCCGTTTCGTTTCATTGTAGCGCGAAGTTGACGGCTGGCCCGTCGTGGGTCGCGCGCGCCCTAAACCAGCCATGGTTTCGAGATATGTTTCAAGCGTGCCGATGAAACCGGAGGGATTGTGTCTACTGCCTCCACCACCGCCTCCGCCTCATTATCGTATGCTACCACCTCATAGTAAGTGCACGTGGATTCGGCCTACTTTTCTACTTTTGCGCCCTTGCATCTTTTGCTGAACTTATCAATCTTCTTGTTCCTATCTTTTTCTCGCGCATTCATTTCACTCTATATATCGATCACACGCGCGCCTTCACTTGCCCCACATGTCATGTTCGCCCTGCACACAGACATCGTGTCTTTGGCGTAACGCATGGCTGTCATGTGCTAGGGGCAAGCAGAGCATTTCATTCGTATTTTTATTATTCATTTATGTTTGTAAAACTTGATGTGATTATCGAAAATTGCCATGTTCATTTTATTGTTGTATTTGTCCTTAACATTGCACGTACAGTTACGCATCACGTGTTCCTACAACGCAAAGTGAGTATCATTTGCCACATTGAAGCCAAAGGATTCACCAACTTTTAATGTTTAATCTCAAAACTTTGGGCACATTCGATAAAACATCTTATTTTTGTATTAGGAGCGGATCCGTTTCACGTAGCCACTACACCAACAGGTTTTGTGCCGCAACAGACATCAAATCAGCCCAATAATCAGGGTCCGACGATACGCGGCATGGCACAGTCGGGGCCACCAAATCAAGCATCAACTCCACCGCAGAACGATATCACAAAGATGCAGCAACAGCAAACGGGGCAGCTGCAAATGACCTATATACCTCAAGTTCGTTCCGCGCAACCTAATTTTTACAGGCAAGCTACACCGAACCAAGGAGGCTCAAGGATGCAGAGTCACCACAGGCAGACAATAACGTCGACGGCACCAGGTGCACCACAACTGTATTCCCAACACATGGCAATATATCCAGCAGGTCCAATTGGTGCGCCCATGTATTCAAACCAAATGCCTATTCAAAATTATCCACAACGACCGTATTTCACGACGCAAGGTTATCCAGCAATGATTCCTGGTCAATATATGCAAAGTACTTTCTCACCGCAGCAGCCACACCAACAATTCTTTTTCCAAAGTGCTGCGCCGATGCAAATGGCTGCTACGAGACAGGGACCACCACCACAAGTTGCATCGACTCCACAAAGTGGCGCTCAACCAACACAACAAGCCATATCCATGCAGCCTTCTATGCCTCAGCATAATAAAAAAAAGTCTCGTTCGTGTGCAGTTCCTATTATAAATCCACAATCAGGTAAAGATATCTTTGATGAAGAAGATATATCAACCCAATCTGGGGAATCATCAGCACGGGAAACTCCTCAGCCACCATCGACTACCAGTATGCAGCAACTTATATCAGCAGATTTCGCTGCCAGGGTTGCTATTAGGGCTAGTGAAGATAAAGACACTGTAGAAATAGACACAGTTCATACCATACCTGTCCAGACAGTTACGTATCAACCATCATTGCCTCCTCCACCTCACAACGCTACACAAAATATGCATGGACCATTGGGAGCTTCTATTAAAGAAAATGATGTACATTATAAAACAGTTGATACTAGTTTGGCGCAGAATAGCAAACTTCAGGTACCTAATTTTTTAGCATGCTTTTAATCATTTATATAATTATTATGTAAATAAAAATTTAATAGGAAATCTTTTATCTGGTTGCAGGCTTCAACAAAAGAATTCGTACCAGAGATAACAAAGCACGCGCCTAAAGAGAACACAACACCAGTCGTATCAGCAAATACCGAAGGTGTTGAAGTCATGTTACCAAATAAGCCTCGGGAACGAGAAAGTCCAGCAAAGACTCGAAGGCAACAGCAACAACATATGCAGCGAGAAAGTATTCCAAAGGAAGCTCCAGTTGTTGAAGTAGTACCAGTACCAATACCGGTACCTCTGCCTGTGAAAGAAGTGGTAACTTCCACAATTCCTGCTGCTTGCACCACACAGTTGGTGCAAGAAATTGAGGTTAAAATAAATAAAGCAGCGGCTCCAGCTATTGTCAAAGTTAGGACGCCGAATGATACCAAAGGGCCATCGTCCGTGGAACACAGACCGCCAGTTACTCCACAGCCGAATGCAGCAGTCGAGGATCCAACGTGTAATCTTAGCAATAGTAAGTCAACAAAATATTTTTTTCTATTTCTCTATGCATTACGTAATTTTTTTTGGAGCCAATTATTTTTCGTTTTATTTTAATTACGTGCGATATCGGTAAAAAATAACAAATAAAAAAGAAAATGAGAATGTTTTTCTTGCGTTGGATTCAATAGCTTTGCATGTGTGGAAAATTGAGAATTATATTTATAGTTATTAACTTCGGAATCATTGCTTGTGTGATTTTTCGATCAAAGCTATTTGATGTAGAGAAGTCTTAGCTATTCATCTGTCACCGTATGATTATTGGTGAATATAACCTGCATGACCAGCTAAATAACATAGTCTACATCATATATCCTTGAATTTATTTTTTCATTAAAAATAGCGGCAATTCAATATTTTTTTTCAATTTTTTTGAATGAATAGTATATTTTAGAATTTATCAATATTCTTCTTTAATTTGTGGATTTTCGAAGCCGTTGCAGCTTTTTTTTTGTGAACTGTTAAGCTAAATTATTATTATTATAATATTATATTTTTAAATAATAAATAATGAATTACGCTGCACTTGGAAATAAATGTCTTATTCTAAAATATGTTGGAACTAATGGAGCTGATAAAAAATACATAATATCACTTTTAGAACAAAAGCTTGAAACTGCGCCTGCTCGCTTACCTCATTTTTTCACGAGCAAACTTATAAGTGAAATAGATACCATTTTGTCTCTATACACATAACACATTACACCATTCTCTCAGATGAGGTTGCGACGATCTCCAAACCAACTATAAATTCATGCTAGACTAATTCATTCAAATTTTTTGAAGAAGATCCTTGGTCAAAGTATCGAAACGACAAAGTTTCAAATAAAATATATAGAATTTAAAATCAAAAGTAATTTATTATTGCTATCTTATTAATTCATATTTATTCTAAAAACTGATGTAGTTGCTATAATTTAATTAATTTAAAACATTAAAATCATACTTATGCAGAAAATTTATTTTTTTAAAATGAAAGGTAGCATATGTCACGATGACATGTCGGTGATACAGATTTCAGATAATATTGAGGTAACCAGTTTTTATTGTTCCTGCGTTCTACAGTTTGTAATTTTTTGTTTCTGTAAATTACCGAATTTATGATCATAGAGAAAGTATAGTCTGAAACATGTTTGGAATGGCTATTCAGCACTCGTGAATCCATCACGCTCGCCTACGGCTCGTGATACAAACTTTTTCTTTCATGCTGAATATGCCTCATTCCAAACTTTTTGCAGAATATACTATTACACAAATTAACGGTATCAATGCCATTTCCCTTCAACATATAACTATTATTTCTAACTCGGAGTATTATATTTAAAATATTGCAAATTTGAGCGTAATTTGTGGAAAATACGTAATTATTTAATCAGCAGAGTAACATCAATGTATAAAAGATAACTGTTCAAATAAATAGTAGAAAGAAATGTATGTCATTAGTAATTCCAATATATCCTCAAGATATGCTTGAAAATGTAAATATCTTATTCGAGATAATAGGAAACTATTTTTATTGACATATGCGATAAATAGTTTTGTTTTCGACGATACCATATTTCAATAATTAGATGTGACATTATTTTTTCAAATTCTTATTCTAATGTCTACATAGATTGTCTACTTAGTGAATACGATAACACTAATAGTTTCAAAGTATGGGATTAAAATCATTTGTTAAAGGTCTTTTCTTTGTGTATATTTTGCCTTGAATAGTCTAACTGTTCTTGACTACTACCTCAGGTACACCAGGGCATCAATAAATCACAAATAACAAGTAACAATCATAAATTCTTGTAAATAACAAATTAGTCAGGGTTGACGTTCAAAGTACAAGCTATTCAAATTTTGAATTTGTTCTTTATCTAGCTTTGGATCAGGATTATTAAAATACAGGTTTTTCCGAAAATATTGCTCGATTGAATATTAGAAATTTTTAAAACGAAATAAAAATAATTTTTTATACGGTCATAGTGTTTTTTCGCATCTTAATTTACCACTATCCAAACATAACAGTTACATTTCTGTGAATTCATGTTTGTAGCATCTCTCACGTGTTACAGAACCATTTATTTGAATATTTATCTAGTCTAAATGTAAACTTTTGCTCTAGACTTTCTTGCCATGAGCTTGATAATTGTCAAAATATGTAAGCTGAGGACTATAAAAAAAAATTTGAAAGCACTATGAGTGAAAACAAACATTTATAACATTCGGCCAATAATTTTTATGACTGCAAGCCTCGTCACCAAATACTAGGCCTTATGTCATAATGCTCAACTTTACTCTCTTGTTGCACAAATTAATATTTCAATATTTGAAGCTAAATATTAATTTGGAAGCACTATGAGTGAAAACAAACATTTATAACATTCGGCCAATAATTTTTATGACTGCAAGCCTCGTCACCAAATACTAGGCCTTATGTCATAATGCTCAACTTTACTCTCTTGTTGCACAAATTAATATTTCAATATTTGAAGCTAAATGATTATATCGTGTTTGTGTAAGTACTTTGAAAAACCTATTCGTACAATTTAATAAAAAATAATTGTCACGTCAAACAATGACCATCAGGGAATTCAGTGATGAAAAGACAGAACACGTTCATCTCTGATGAAATTATCTCTAATACAAACAATAGCTCAACACATCAAACGTCAAACAAAACGACAAAGTCAAAAGAGTAGCATATGATGTGCATGAAGCTAGCTGTATTTTTTCGTCAGTGGGTAACTGATGGAAAATAACAGATCGTCTATCTTCATGTGACAGACGTTACATATAAATGGAGCCTTGTATTTCTTTTGTTATTAAGCACTTAAAGTTCGGCCAAAATGTTGTTTTGAATGACTTCAGCTCATAAGTTCTTCATATTTAATTGTAATTGTTTTTACAGCTTAAAAAAATTGTATTCGTTAAAGTTTATACTGAGGTACTGTAGCAACCGTTATAGTTTTGTCACCGTAACTATACCGGACACATAGTATATTACACCTAAAGCTACATTCACAACATTTAAGCACTCAAAATTCAAATTACATAGGGTTAAAATTCGTAGCATTCATAACCACTTTTAAAAATGCTTGAAATTTATTAATGCCATCTATGAAAACAAGCACTAAATAGTACAAATATTAAATACTCTTCTTTTCGTCTAAAAAAATTTTAAAAAATACATTTTTAAATTCAACGGCTAATTATATGCGGTTAATGAAAAGTAGTTGTTAAACCTGTTTTACATTTGTCAATTTCTTCAAGTAATTAAAATTGTTCAATAAATTGTACAAAGTCTACAAAATATGCAAACCATTTACACTTTTCAATTCGCGAGTCAAATTACCGATGGTGGCGCTGTTATCAACCAAAATGTCGGATGTAAGTCGTACTGTCATTTAAGACATGCTTGTTTACATGTTAGAACCGCAGTTTTCTAGGGAGCCATATTTTGTTATTATAATATTAAAGGTGATTTTTCTTGACAGACTAGTAAGTTTGAGGATTAAATTTCATTGCTATTATTCCAATTTTGTGCATGGATGTTTTAAATTGTATTTATTTGCAGATAAATAATCATGTTCTTGGGAAATAGTCTTTGAATATTTGAATTCACATTATTCACTTTTCTCGAAAGAAAACTCGTGTTAAACTCAAAAATTTGAATAAATGGAGAAATACTAAGAAAATGAATAGGTAGTAAATAGGACAGCGCAAAAGAGGTTAAAATGAAACTGATAAATAGGAAAGCAGTCTCTAAAAAGATTGATCTTGATCAATACACCATACTGAAATAATAAATAAAAACGTGAAATAGAAAAACAATAACAAAAGCTAAATCTCACTGTTTACAAATAACAAACGATTAAAATAACATTAGCTCAAATGGCGTTTTAAACTGAATACGACTTTGAGTAGTTCTCGTTTTGCCCCCCAGATGGCTATGGCTTAATTTTACTCGCGAATTTCATCTTCAATTTAAGCTGCAGGATACCAATATTAGATAATTTAAAAAGTGTTACCAACATACACGTATATACGAACACGCCACTTTCCCTCTTCAAATTTCACAAAGATCAAATATACTTCATATTATTATCGTTATTTTTTAGATAAACAATAACGCAATTTTATAAATATGATTTAACCTTACATTATTTAGAAAAATTCTACTCATAATCTGACAGTTCATCTTTCAGTTGGCACTACCACAGCTTTTACAAAAATTGGAAAATTTGGAAATATCAGGGGATTTAGATAAACTGGAAATGTCATGAAATCGTCAGGGAATTTTCGATATTTGTCTGGAAAAAATAAATTATTGAATATTCATGCATTATTAATAGGAGTACATGAAATTCTCACTCTGTAAGATACTAGGGGCCCGATTCTCAATATATCATTTCATCTCATATCATATTGGTGAAAAATTATATCATATCACCTATTCCCTGTAGATGGTATTCTTAACTGCAAGGTGATGTGAAATTAAATGTATGAGAATATATGACAGTTTGTTCATTGTAAGTTGGCAACCTCAGCTGTGCATGACACTATTTAAATACTCGCCCAAGACGTTTCATATTTGTTTGTAAATAAATTGTGAAATGTCAAGCTATTCTCTATTATTATTATAAAAAAATATGGCATCTCAACCACAATGAAAAGCATACTTTTCGAATGAGCAGAAATGTAAATCAATTTCAGTTATTCAAGTAAACCCAAATTTGAATAGTGGCACGGTTGTAAATTTGAATGTTACAATCATCTTGTGGGTAAATGTATTAAAAACATTAAATGCATGTGGAGGTACAAATAAATCAGGAAAAGGATGAGAAAAATTATGTATATACTTTTATTTAGAAGTAGGAAGCTTTACTTATTCCGGCATTAAATTATAACTAACAATTTCTGGCACTTCTTTAACACATCTGCTGACAGTACTTTGACAGCCAAATTGATGTCATCTTAATAATTCAATAAAACGTGTTTCACTTTAATGAAAAGTGTTAAATCCTGGACGAATATATCTAAGTATTTCATTTTCTTCATCTTTTACAGCTTCAATAGGTAAAACATCTGAATATTCGTTTATTTTTTATAATATATGTTTTCTGTCACTATTCTCACTGATTTCACTAGTAAATACCAGGCGAAAAAAAAGTTATTTTATCACCAAGTATCACATTTTTGTCGTTAAGAGTAAGACAAGTGACATTTGGTGAACATTTCCATTCTTTTTCACTTCAGTGATAGTTTAGAATTGGACCCCTAGGGCCATCTATCGTATGAACCATAGTGACACAGTAAATACAGTGACTGATTTATTTTGCAATTCTGTGCAAATCCATAAGTCTTACACACTGATCTCTATATATAACAGGATAGACGATCCATATGGCAAAAAATTTAAAAAATGTCTCATTGAAGCATACATTAGCGCCCCAGAATGAGTGACTAGTAACTAAATATAGCAAATAAGCGCTTGCGCGACTGAAGCGGTAAGGTGCCAAACCAATGATCTCTATATAACTGGATAGAGCATTCTATTAGAAGTAGTTAAGTACGCTTAGTAAATTCCACAGTGAAAATATAAAATATTCACTCATTAACAAAAATTAATTTATTGTATGCACCAATCAAATGATGATATTCAAAAATACTGGATTTTTTTTCATTCACGCCATATGGATCTCCCGTCCACTTATTTAGAGATCAGTGGAGTTTAGTTCTAGGCACTTATTTGGTGGCGCCAGCATATGTTTCAAATTCTTTTATTTCTCAACTACAGGATACTCTATCCAGTTATATAATAGAGATCAGTGGTCTTACAGGTCTATAACTCCATAAAAAAATATCAATGCGCATCTACTTTTGTTGATCAATATAAATTCATTAATAATGATATTAAGTTCATTGAGATTTTGCTTGTAATTTACAGATTCACATAGAATTGCAACATTGGTCTGTGATTGTATGTGAACTTGTATCAAACTTTTGTTTCTTACTGTTGCTTCTTAAATAACCTGGAAATATCAGGGAATTTGATTTCAAATGTCAAAAACACATTACGAATAAATACGTCAGCACCAGCGCCCCTAGCATGAAAAGTACGTGAGATGCAATGCGCATGTCAATTGATTAGAGCCGAAGTCAACTTTTGGTTGTGAGTTGTTACTACTGAATGCTTAGCTTTGTATTTTAAACTAGCATGAAATTGTACTAGTTTGAATTCGGTTGTGAATGTACCTTGAAAGGGAAAGTATTTGATTACAGTCGAGGGCTTATAACATAATCTAGGGAGCGATGCCTCGAGCTTAAATTATAACGCAAGACTATGATGAAACTTTCGTCGAAGTATGAATAGTATTTTTTTGACCTTCTGAACAGTAACTTGCAGGTTTCAATTATTTTTACTCGATGATAAATGATATTTATATTTATGGTTACAGTGCGAAAAAAAAGCACATTATATAAGAAATACATAAATTTATGTGAGGAATTGTCGCTTTGCATGATGTTTACAGTGATAGATATACAAATTGAGAATTTACTAGCTCTCACTCGCATATAGATGTAAATTTTGACAACAGTGGAAAAATATATAATGAATTACTGCAGCACTCTGGCTAACTGCGAACGCCGCCTGCGATAGCCCTGTGCTTCCTATATTTTTGGTTGTTTTATCTCAGAATTTATCAATTTCAATTGACTTTGTCTTGAAAATATAATAATTGACTAAAAGCATCCGCAAAAACGCGTGCTCCACCTGGTAAATGATTGAAATTCATAAAGAAAAGTAATGAAACTTGACTTCAGCACTAGGGCAACCGGTAGTCCTGTATTTTTTGCTGCTTTACTGTAGGATTAACTGATCAAGTTGACTTTCTCATAAAAATATAATAATAGTCGCAGAGAATACGATTTTCCACACAAACGTATTTGAATGTTCTTTTTAGGGATGGAATTTCAAAAAATCATTTATTAGTGCTCCTATGTCATTATAGGAGTGCAGTGTCAAAATTTCATAATTTAGGTCCAGCAGCTTGGTCTGTACGTTGTCTTTCGAATAATTAGTATTTAGTAAACGAACTTCAAACTACATAAATACTTTTAAAAAAAAATTATCATGAATTTTCTATACCACACCAAATAAATTTTCTCCAAGAGTAATCGGATGAACGATGCTCGAACAAAGTAATACAATTCGTGCACCACATTGATAATATTGTCAGAAATTTTTATTCAAGTACCAACAACTGTAAAAAGTATTATCTCAACAGATTTAGCCATTGCTGTGTGCTTAATAATTGTCAAATTATGGTAGTTGAGAGTCGTTGAAAAATATTGTAATTGTAAGTTATATGAGTGCAAACCAATATTACGACATTCGATCAATAAAATTTAGGACTCGATAAGCCTAGTCACCAAATACTTGGCCTCATGTCATATTGCTCAATTTTACATTGTTGTTGCATAAATTACTATTCAGTAGTTAAGGATGATTGTTTAATCATATTTAGTACAGATTTATATTGGCATTTTAAATAGATACCAAGTACGATTATATGTTTCAAATGCAATTATAAGTTGACAGATGACAAGCACATTCGCACAAGCTTATTGCATATGTAGTCTGTCCAGGACTACAGTATTACTTTTGCTTTGAATAATAATATTCCCATTTGATCAGGTAGATTGGAATAATTATTTTCAGCGTCCTACTACAACATCCAAATGTATTTTAAAACAAAATTTAAGCAACAAAATAAATATTTATATTTGCTTGTTGTGACTACACAATTCCACAGCTGTAACGTCACTTCGAATACTGTGAATTGATTTTATGGATATTATGAATGAAAATATAAAACCTCATAAATAATGTACCAATATGAACGGCATTGAGATTTTCAAAAAAATTATTTATTTATTGAACAGTTGAATCCAAATATTTGTTTTTTGCTTTTTCTGAAACAATGGATCTATTTTCGAGAATTCCACCATATTATGCTTATCTATGAAAATTTTTATCAACTAATATGTTTTACGATAAAAAACGAAAATTTCCCGCCAGTGATTGTGGATTGGCATCACTGTCGGCTCGAGAAAGTTCGGTTATAAGCGAAGTCTACCGATAATTAACAATATGGCAGACTCCTGTTAGTTTGTGGCGACCACATGGGTCGTACGCACCATTTATAAAGCATTCTGTGATCAAATATATTTATTCAACAATACGTAACGCTATTTTTATCATTTTTTCATTAGTAACAATGTTTTAAAAAGTGTATGTAATATAAAGAACTTGACTTTATGGTTTTTAAAATCTATTTTGGAAAGTAAAAGAAAGCCGATGATTCGAATATTCTGGTGGTGTTTTAATAGGATGTGAAAAATGAGTGATACTTAAAATAGTTGAATATTTATTCTATTTATTAGTTTCATGTGCTCTGGTGTATTTTTATTTAATTACTTATTGAGACTTATTTAAAAAGTGTGTATTTCCAAAATCCGTAAGCCATGTGGCAGACAGTAAATAATAGGGGTAATTGACACAATATATTTTATATTCCATTACTTATTACGCAATAAAATGCGACATGTATGCATGTAGGTGAAAGTAGTAGGTCTAGTTTGAAAATTGCGAAATATAGGTGGCCGATCGCGAACATTTGTGCACCTGAATTCATTGTGGGTGTGACTAAATTCTGAAACCCGTCCGAATTTGTGTCCGGTCAGCCGACGTCCTTGATGCGTTCCGGTTTCATGTAGCCGACCTATGTTCACTAGAAGTTCAAGAAACCGTGCCCGTTACCAATTCGTTCAGAACGACTATCGTTTCCGTTCGACTCGGTTGCCCACAGTCTATTTGCCTAAAGCATTTTTCATTCATTTGCAATATCTAGCTTTTTCACTAAGTCTTTTTCTACTTTTGATATTATTCAGTCCTCAAATTTTCCTAATCAAACTATCTCTATGCCATAACATACATTCAAAACTTTCATTGTCACGTTTATACTTTGGCATGATTACGTCATTGACGCCCGTATGGGTCTAGTCGTTGTCTTCTGTTGGGTACTTGTTTATCTGATCATTAAAGGAAACTATATCTTCGTATGATATGGACTATTGAATGATTCAAAAATTTATTTAAAAAAATTGCAAGCGTTTTGTGTTTACCATCCCTGGTGATTGCAGTCAAACCGTACTATTTATAGTCACGTATTGGGCTCCTGCTGCGCCTATATTAAGAACATTTCACATATTCGTAATGCTCTCATGATTCACTCGTGCAAGTCGGCATGATCGTTGAATTATGTTTTGCGTATTAAAATATAGATAATTACTGAGAGAATATCCATTGCATATTGTACTCATGTGCTGCGCGACAGTTTCTAAAGTGTTGAGTGTCTGTGATTTTGCAGCCATTAGTCTCTGACCGGCACGCTTATGTGAAATCGACATTGCAACCTTACTTGTGTATGGAATGTAGACGAACAGGTAAATGTTCTGTTTCGCATTGTCAGCTGTTTCATAGTGACATATATTGAACATAATAAAACTTCATAAAACTGGAGCGCATCAAAGACGATTTATAATATCCGTTTACATGAAGTCCTGAAAATATTTATGATCATCATCCAATATACAGATTTATATTTATAATTTAATAAATGAGTATCAAACAATTATTTTTGACCTAAGCGTATTGACCTTGCATCCTCAGGTTATCATCATACTACTTATCATTCAAAATATCCACGTTTTCTTTCACTATATGTTAGCAATGGATGCTGTAGCAAACGTATTAATTGACAAGTGTTTTTTTCTTTTTTTTCATATAGCTAAAAACAAAGGTGGATTGCAAAAATCAAAAGAGAATACGGCATCAAATCAAATTCAACAGAATTCGAAACCAGCGATGCCGGTTCCTGGTTCTCAACCTGCTAAACAGTCTAGTAAAACGAATAAAATGCGGGATTTAAATTTGAAAGGGGCTAACAAAGAAGGCACAGACATGGATGCTTTCAGCACAGTAGAGGCTCGTTCGACGGAAAATTGCAATAATGAGCCTGCTCCGAAAGAGGAAATTACAGAAAGTGGCGCACCATCTCAAATTGTACAGCAGCAGCCAGAAATACAACAAGCACCTCCACAGCAACCTCCACAAAAATTAGCTGACGTTAAAACTATGCCTAAACCGAAAGTTGACGTAACTAGTATAGTTAAGGAGGTTCCAAGACCACTTAAACCTCAAGTTCCACAACAACAGTTGCAACAGCCCACGACTGATTCTCAAGACGAGACTGATAGGGCTGCTTGCGAAAAATTAGTTCAGGTTAAAAACGAAGCCAACATTAATAAAACGAATTCATCCGACAATAGTGATCTTGATAAGACTGTCATTAGATATAAAAAGGGTAAGTTAATTTTTTTTATAATTCTCTTCTAAATTGTTGTATTTAAAAAAAAATATTCTAATTTATATACGATAGTGCAAAAAGGAGTCTACTAAATTTTTATAGTTTTCCATGGATAGTTCAAAATATTTCTTCTGGTTTTATGTGCTAAAAGAGACAATTTTATTGAAAATAACATAACATTTATATATAGCACAGATCAGGAAAACATTTCTGATATAAATTGATTTTTTCGTCGTACAAATAATATAATTGCTTTTATGATTGTGAAAAGGAGCAAATACTTTCCGGTATAAAATGTACTTCTATGAGCTCTTTACTAGTCCTATCAGATTAGACATGGGGATAGAGTAAAGTTGATGTAACTTTAGTTTTGGTGGAATGGGTCTCAATCTCTCAGAAGATCTCGAAAACATGAATCAAGGTATGCGCCAGCCGGAAAATGGATTTTCGATTCAGGAAAAATTCGAAAGTACAAAATTGGTCCTTCGAAAGGCTGTTTTTTACATTTAGACACAAAAACCTCTGTTAGTATGGCGTTCAAGCAGGAAATATATGCAATATGGTTTGTTTTTTGGAATAATTTCTATTAAAATGATATTCTTCAATTCTCCAGAAATGAATTTTCACACTGGAAAGTTGAAAATTAAAAAAAATATTTGATGAAAAATACAATTTCGGTTTTCCCTAAAATTTCACTTTCTCACCCAATTCGTCTGGACCAACTAACAAGGTAAACTTATGGAACCTTATATAGCTAGAGAAGCTCATTTATCCGTGTAAAATAATCACTTTTGTTTCGTTTCTATTGTTGGTAGTCCATTTGAAATTATAAACTTTCTGTTAGATTGAAATTTAAATTATCCTTATTTCAAAAGAGGATTTGGAAAATTTTCACATTCAGTCTAGATAGAGAATTTGGAAATGTTGGGGTTTTTTTATATCTTAATTTGTACCAATTCTGAATCCATTTGACAATTGATACATTATTAAAGTTATAGAACTAAATCACGATTCACACAAGTGATTTATGGATGAATTTAAATGAATATTTATTTCTATAAAAATCATGATTTGTAATAAAACACTGAACTCGACGTGTAAACACGTATATTTTATGTGTGCTAAAATTTAATATGTCCGATATTAATATTATATAAATTCAAAGCAGGGTTGGCAAAAACTATTATTTAAATTAAACAAAAAATCATAGATTTTTTTGAATTATTAATTGTCTTTTGATTTTTCAAATTTTTGAAAATTGTATAGCAAAATGAAGAAAACTATTAGTATTTAATCATTTATATGTATAATCAATCAGGGTTGCCCTGATTTAAATAAATCAATTTGAATTATTCCAATTTTTTTTTCTTGTTATTTCATTAATTCATTCATATTTCTATTGCAGATGAAATTTCAATTCTTTGGAAAACATTTTTGAGGTTTTAAGTAATATATTGAACTCATAAATTGTGAACACATTTATTCGTTACATATAAATTATTGAATACAAATGGTTTTACTTTATTTTGTGATGAATTTTTCAAAAGTTGAAGAAACAAACAGCAAAAAATCTATGGTCCATATTACCACCTCTTAAAATCGCACTACTTCAGCAAAAATTTTAATGAAAGGAAATAGCGCTATATGATGCTACATGAGATGATAAGAGAAAGTGCATCAATTTTTAGCAAGTAGCGCTATTTCAAGAAGTGAGAAAATGGACCTATGAGTTTTTGATTTGAATCATAATTTTTGTCAACCTTGCTTTTGAAAAAAGTTATATCTGATTTTAATTATCATTGTGCATTAAAAAGTAAAGCATGAATATAGAATAAAAACTTGTTAATAACTTGGAAGTTCAATGTTGAACTAAAAAACCTTAAAAATATTTCTTGAAGAATTCAACTTTCACTTTAAATAATCACTTAATTCGAATCGCTTCCTACAATAGAAATATAACATTTAATGAAATATAGAAGAAAAAGTTTCAATGATTTAAAACAATTATTTCTTTTCTCTTAAAAAAAAAATCGCTGATTGAATTATTATTTAAATCGCAGTTCTAATCAATTGATTTGAGCAGGCTAACCCTAATTCAAACTACTTATCTTCTCTTTTGTGATACAAGAAAACAAAATGGAATCGAAAATATCTTAGAGAGACCATGATTAATTGACAAAAAATCAATGATTTTTCATTTTTTCATTTGAATTATGATATTTTGCAACCCTGTTTCCAATAGAAATGGATTTTTGGGTTGTGCATATAATATTGCTTCTAGATTATAGAAAGAAACAAATAATTTTCTGGTACAGTTTGTTTAAGGACTTCGTACCGAATGTTACAAATGGTGGAGAGTAAATTTTCTCAGAATCTAAATGATGAAGCTTTTTTTTTTAAATTTCCCTCAAGAGTACATATGAGATTATATTATTGCAGTTCCTTACAACTCAATGGTCATATGAAATCAGAAATTATAAGAAAACTAAAATGTCCTTTTTGCACTATCAAAACCATAATTTAAAAAAAAAATCTTTTTCAACTGAAGTTTATATTTAAATAATTGGCAGATTGAACTTATTTTAATTAAATTGCGAATGGCCATTCCATTCAATTGCCTAATTTCTTATATTCCTAGATGTATTTATAATATATTCAAATCTAATATTGTTGAGCGTTAGAGTCTTTCATACTCGATAACATGTGTCTTTTCCAGTATGATATCTTGATTTGAAATTTTAATATATTTAATTGACGTCATAAGTTTTACTTATAGTGTTTTTATAGTTTCATTCTAATTATTGATTTCCATGATGACAATTCTAATCCGATCTTATCATGAGTGATAATTTTCTGGAATTCCTCGTTGCTGAAAAGAATACTAAAATTAAATACATGTAATAATTTTAGGTTTTTTTCTGAAATTTTAAATTTTTACAGATCAATGGTCTCCTTTAAATGTGGAGGGCAAGAAATGTTATGACCGTGACTTTTTATTAACTTTACAAAATAATCCTAAGTGTAAATCGAAACCAGCAAATTTACCGGATCTTGAAGTTGTGCTCAAGGATAATAATAGCCGAGTAAGTCATCAAATATATTACATTCTAGATAATTTATAAAATTATTGTTTATATTCTCCTTTAAGTCGAGAATGGACCCTCGTTCATACACACTTAATCGTCCAAGTGAGGTCCTTATGCCAGCGTTCCACAAATCATCGTCACAACGTGGTCCTCTGCCCAAACGTAATAGCCAGCAAGGAAAAGCTGGTGTTAAGGGTGGAAAACCAAACACAATACATGTTTCGCTTTCACTCAGGGAAGATGTGAAACTCCGTGAGACTGAAAACGCATGGCGTCCTGCTCGTCTAAGTAATACCACAACTAGAAGTGAAGATGAATGCAAGACTGCTGACTTATATAAAAAAGTTAGAGGAGTGTTGAACAAACTCACACCAGAAAAGTTCGACAAACTCATAAATCAAGTTCAAGCGCTTTCTATCGATAATGAAGAACGCTTGCAAGGTGTTATCGATTTAGTATTTGAAAAGGCTGTAGATGAGCCTAATTTCTCTGTTGCGTATGCATTGATGTGCAAACAATTAGCACTAATGCAGGTAAATATTCAGTGAATATTATATAATGTTGTTTTTAATTCTTCCTGTTAATCTTCAGGTACCTTCCAATAATAAATCAAATAATAAAGAAGAGCCACAATTTGTGAATTTCCGCAAATTGTTGATTACGAGATGTCAGCTTGAGTTTGAAAAGAACTCTGTTGATGAAAATGCTAGAAATATCAAACTTAAAGAAATTGAAGAATGCACAGATCCTGTAAGTGTATTTTTCAAATGATTTTTTTCCATTTTATTTCATTATTTCTTTTTCCAAACTAGTTTTCAATGTATTTTTTTGATATTAGGAGAAGAAAAAGGAACTGCAACTGCTTTTAGAAGAAGATGACAGAAGAATGCGCATTAAGTCAGTAGGGAATATAAGATTCATAGGTAAAGTATAGAATGTGTTTCTGTTTCATTTTCATTACGAAATTTAAATTTTTAGGCGAATTATTCAAACAACATATGCTCACAGTGAAGATCATGTTAAGATGTATTAACATTTTATTAGAAAATAAAGATGAAGATAGTTTAGAATGTTTATGTAAATTGCTTACAACTGTTGGAAAGGATCTTGAGTTGGAAAAGAAGCAAAATTTATCATCATTTTTCAATATTATGCAAGAAATTGTGGATAAGAAGCACGGAAGAATCAGCAGTAGAGTCAGGTAGAATTAACATATTAGGTTTTAAATATTTAAAAGAAAGTATGTATGTCATGCTTCACTTTGGTATTTGATGTATGAACATTTGATCTTTTTTCGGCTTTTGAAAAATGGAATCTTGCATTCATTTTGATGAAAATTCCTTTGAATAAATTATTATAAAAGAAATTACGTAAGGACTTGATTCGAAATTTATTATAAAATCTCCGAAATGTATGCAAAATGTCTTTGCAGATGTACATATATACTACAGAATGATCTATGAGCATGGCGACAAACTTCAACTGACGAAAAATGATGCTATTAGAAGAGAAATGTCATTTGAACATATGTTCATTTCGCCCCAATGGGCTGGTTCGAATCGAAAACTTTTGAAACTTACATATTCATATTGCACATAAAAGTTAACTGATAATTCTTGATATAAATATAGAAAATATCATGTTTTGTTGAGTATTTAACTTGAAATATTAAAATTAAGATTTTCATTTGAACAAGCGCAGCTATTGACGTAATTAGCAGTATAGAGGTTCAATTCTGATTCGTAGATACAATTTCCTAAAGTCATTTCAGAGACATTCGACACATGTACCACCTAGCGCATAATTAGTGAATTGATTCAATATCATCGTAGAAGACACTCTTCCAGAAGATGTATGTCATCAAATAATGATAACTGAAATAAAAATTTAACTACTATGATTAATAATGAATTAGAAAAATTAGTAATCGTTCTTATTTGTTACCAACATAAATTCGTAGATCATATTGTTTCCACTAACATACAATATTCAAGTCCCTATAAATGTAACTATGTCATGATGGTATTGACTTAGAGATTGCGATATATCTCTACGAATTACAGTAGGATCTCAGTTGTCCAGTTTTACATTAGACAACACATTTTCTGCTAATAATCAATTGGATGGGATATTTTTGTCCCATCAATCAGTTTGTTGACGTTTGAGTTATAATTAGGTTATTTTTTGTGAAATATTGAATTTTACAGGGTGTCCCAGTTTTAAACGCCATAACTTCAATAATGGATGAAATACCTGAAGATAAGATAACAATTTTATTTGAGAAAATGTCTGAAAATGCTTATTTCCAGCGATTTTTACGTTTTTCTCATTGGGACAGAACTACTTGAAATAAATATATTTCATAACAAAATATCGAATAATATCTCATTAAGATGTGGCATAATGCTAAAATTAAATTGAAATTTAATAAGTTACTATAATACAAAGCATCTGTATTTTTAAGTCGCTGAAGTGTTTCCAAGAAAATAGAACTATGTGATAATCTTCCGTGATGAAACGAGCACTATTGGTTTAACAAAAACCATAAGTAAACACTATGTCGGCATATTCAGCACTTACGTGAGAACGACGTATTTTGTTTGATAATCTCAAGCAAACTAAATTTTGTATCGAATTGATGTGGGAATCTATCAATTTTTAATTGTTTTAGGTCTTACCTTATCGAAATATCATTTGATATTTCGTAATAAAATGATTTATTTTAAGTAGTTCCGTTCCAATAAGAAAACCTGAAAATCTCATTTCCGAACATTACCTCAAATAAATTTATCACCTTATTCTTAGGTGTTCCAGCCATTGTTAAAATTATGCAGTTTGAAATAAGTGTCCGACCGAATATTCGGCTTGGGACAGCAAAATCACCTTCGGCAACAATGCGATACGGCTTCGGCCAAAAATCAGCCGCTAAAAACGGATTATTTTGTAAGAGTGGCGTAGGAACGTCCTGTTGGAAAAATATGCCATTCAAATTAATTTATTTCAACTGAGGCCACAAAAATCTCCTTTCTCATTGTTCGATAACTATCAGCTTTCACTGGTTTATACAGCAGCAATGTTGTCTTAATTCCTTGCATTTCGTCGTCCCTGTGGTATTATTTTATCATGTAGAGGTAATTCACTTTTTTCATAGTTTTTCACTATTCGATTATCTCTTCCAAAATTTTCACTTAACGAGCAAACGAGTTTGAACATAAGATCTATTATTTTAAAAGAAGTTTTGAATAATAAGGAGACATTCTTGGAGCGTATATTTCACCACGATGAAATGCTAGATTTCGTTTAACACAACTGTTGAGAAATAACATTTCTTCTGTGACAAACATGACCGCCCTGATATTTTGAAGACATAATAGCTATTGAGAAATCCTTTATATGAATCTTATTCAGTACTTTTATTACTACTGTCGTGCATAATACAAATAGTTCCTACACAATTTGCATTGATAATATGGTTTTTAGCCAGTATTATAGAATTTTCTATTGAAGTTGAACATTCGGTTTCGACTGAAGATTGCGGCTAGAACCGAACAATCGGCTTCGGCCAAAATCTTACCTTCGGTCGAACAATATTTAAAACTGGGTAATATATGTAAGAATTAAAAAACACTAGAACGGCTCGAGGAGCTACAAGCTTTCAAAGATTTGGAATATGATATCATGAAAATCTGGATAATAATTGAAAAAATACAATTTCAGGTATTGTAAAGAACATAAGAAATGCAAATTTCGTTCACCGCGACACAGAATCCTTATTTCTTAGTTGTGGAAAATGTAGTCGAACGCGGACATTTTGAATTTTGTAGTTAATCTAATTCAAATTTTCCATCTGAATTTTTATCAGTTATTTCTTGTTGAATGAACTTATTTTATTATTATTACAGCCATCTTTATTGCTGTATTTTCCATTGCTATTGCGATATTATATTTTAAATCTTCAAAGGCTCCTGAATTAAGGCGAATAGGACATGTATACAAATAATTTTTTTCTTCTAATAGCATCATCTTTTATCTGTCAAGTTTGTCGCCTAGCTTATATTGATCATTTCGTATGTATTGGATAATTTTTACTGTTATTCTACTGTATGTTTTATACATTCTATTCAGTTTTCTAACGTATACTATACACAAAAACGTTTCAAATTCATGTTCGTTAATAGTCAGTCTGTGTTACATTATTTCACGTTACTTTTACCAAGAATCATTGGAATTTTATGGATATAATAGTATTTTATAGTTCAAAAACTAAATTTTAAAATAATCCACAGGTTTATGTTACAAGATGTGATAGACTTAAGGAATTCCAAATGGGTACCAAGGAGGCAAGATTTGAATCCAAAAACAATGGAACAAATTCAGAAAGAAGCTGATACAGAGCAGCTCAATATTCAGGTAATGAACTCAGGGCCAATGAGTACTCCAAGAAAGGACGATCGCTTAGGTAGCGCAAGTGGAAGCGATCGTAAGAGAAGAAATAATCAAGCTGATGACGCTGGGTGGTCAATGGCTGGTTCAAGAAATCGAAATCAATACACTGTAGAGTCTTCCAAATTAATGAACAAACCACCTCCAATGGAGGAAATGAGACTGGGATCACAGAATCTGTTTGGTAACTGGGGCAAAGGTAGCAATATGAAAACACACTCGCCCGCCATTACCAATGCAAATATGTACGCTGCCTTGGAGAATATTGCTCCTGATCAAGATAAAAATAGATCTTCTTACGACTCTAGAATGAACAAAGATCCATACGTATCGAAAGGACATAGTATGGAACGCACAGGATACAAGAACTACGAAGATGGTCGTGGATCACGTAGTGGTAGTCAACATCGAAATACATCTTCCAACCAACAACCGAAACCTGTTGTATCTTCAATACCAGCTCCTACACCCACTCCGATTCCTAAGCAACTAAGTCCAGAACAACTCAAACTTCGCATGCAGAATATTATGGAAGAATATCTTAATGATTGCTGTTCATTGAAGGATTGCGAATCTGACATTAAAGCCAGTATAGATCCTTCAAAACTTGAAGAATTTGTGATTGAAGCTTATAATGGAGTTCTAGAACGATCTGCAACAACGAGACGCAAATCAGGCAAATTATTTGCTCATCTTACAAAGAACAAAGTCTTAACTAGCGACGGATTATGCAAAGCGTTGAGAGAAGTGTTGTCGCAGGCCGATGACCTTGTCATTGATATCCCAAAGCTTTGGGATTATTTAGCAGAAATGATTTTACCCCTGATGACAGAAGATGTTCTTACGTTTGATAAATTAAGAGCATGTTCCGATATTCTCGTTTCTCAGGGTCACGCTCATAAGCTTCTTGCACAGTTTCTCAAACAATTAGTTGCAGAAAATGGACCTAATTATGTTGTAGAATTGTGGCAATCTAGTGGAGTGCAATTTGCGGATTTTATGCCTTCCGATTTTGTGGAAAATTATATTAAAGAACATGTCAGTTAATAATTGAGTTTGTTTTTGATGTTTGTGCTCATATTTGTTTATTTTCAGAAATTCGATTTCTTAATGGGTGGTGCTGGCACTCCTATCAATCAGGGATTGTCTTGGGATCAGGTGCATAGTAAATTATTACAATTTTTCAAATCTAATACAACGTTCGATATCATCACAGACTGGATTAGTGTACGTATTTAATTATTGGGCTTAGTCGTCTTTTAAGATATTTTATACACTGTTTAGTGAGTGTTTCAAGCTGAAAGGAATTTATCTGTAAATAAATGTCCAAGACATAACTTGAAATTTAAAAAAAAAAAAATGTGAACCTTTAAGATTTCAGCAACATTGATCTAAATACCATCAATTTTCATACAATTTCTTGTCAATTTATTTAGATCGTCATTCAAATTTCAAATTAAATTCTACGGGGATATTCTCTTCATAGTTTTTGTTTTAATTTCGTTATTAATTCTGATTTAAAATCAGAGATTCGTAAATTTATAAATGACTAAATTGCAATACATTTGAACTATTAAATAAAAATCGATGCGTTTTTTACCTAATTTTTATGGATTTATAGATCTGTAGGATCAATGGATTTTCATAGAACTGCATCATAAATCTACTTGCCCCCTTATTTGCACCAATTATTAATGCGAATTTCATTTCCGATTTTGGTATTGTATAAACACTTACTGAATAGTGCTAATTATTATTTATGATGATATATTTTTAAGATGAAAGTAGTGAACTAAAAGAATTTTGAAGACACTTAAAAATCTGATATATTCACGAATAATAATACCAATTTGGTTTCCGTAAAGATTTTAATGAAATTTCTTTTTTATTACAGGCTAATGTTGGAAGTCGCGTAACAGAGAATCAATTTATCCGAACGTTAGTAACAGCAGTTGTGGAAAATGCTGTGTACAGCGTGAATAGTGTAATGAAACTGAAGAGTGAACTATTGAAACAACATTATTTGTTACTTCAGCGGTACGTGGATAACCAGGAACGCTTAGAACTACAGTGTTTGTTCGCCTTGCAGGCCCTTGTGCATAAATGGGAACATCCGCCTGGCTTATTATTGAGTATTTTTGAACGATTCTGGGAAGACGGATTACTTTCAAATGATAGCTTCCTTGCATGGGAAAAATGTTCTGATCCTGCGGAACTAGAAGGAAAAGGTGATTTTCAATATATAATTTCAGCACATATAACTTGCCAATTGCATTTGAAAATTGTTTAATTAACAAAAAAATGTTATCTCTTTAGTGAGATCCATATTAAGCAATTACAATCGTTGGTTTGCAATAGTGGGCAGAGCTTAGCTAGTCCAATTTCAATCGACCAAACAGTAAATATATTTATCAATCTCTTATTTAATTTGCACAAAATTTTCTTGTACACGATTAGCTGCGCACATTTTGGAGCTCTCATTTTGGATATCACTGCAAAAATTTGTTGAACAATGCTTATTTAATAAATAAATCAAATATTGTTCATGATCTACGTTTGGTAAAATCATATAAACTTACTAATTTTAAGCAAAATAATATGAATTCATTAAAGTTTTCATTCATAATTTTCATTAAAAAATTTGCGCTATCCAATGTAACTTCACAAGTGTAGAAATTTGTAGTCGAGGAGCCGGCCGCACCTTATATTCCCTGATAGGACTTGCCAAATTTTGTATGAAATGATCGGATATTTAGTGGTCGATAGGATGCCAGACTATAAATGCAGGATCCTGTCCTAAGTGTCGAAAAAAAGGCCAATTATGGTCCAGTTTTTTGACGAAACTTCCCTGATGTGAGTTACGATTGATACTAGTACCAATTGATAGCGAAGATCAAGTACTTACTTTAAGTAAAAACCAAGAGTGTCACCTCTTATCTTGTCCAGGAGAGCGGCAGCCAGTCCTAAGTGTGATCCATTTTCATATTGAACATCTCTGATTGAGCTTACGATAGTTATTTTTTTCAAATTGACCATGAAAAAATCAAGGTACCGGCCTTCCTAACTGTCCGAGAGGGCGGCAGCCACACATAAAATTATTCGATTTTCTGATCCCAATTTTGAACGCAGCTGTACTCACCGGTGTACAATTATTTTTTCTAATTGTAGCTTGAGCCTTCCTAAACACAAGAATAACGAACTGTTCCCTCCCACACTATCCGGGAAGGCATCAGCCACTATTAAAGTCTATCCAATTTTTACGTTCCATTTTCGAACGCAGCTGTACTTTTCTCCGTGTTCAGAGAGGTTTAAGCTTGAAATTGAAAGAAATCGTTTATTTAATGAGGGAAGTTCGGAGATAAATATACAGAATATGCGTTACACTTAGGCAGCACTTCGCTTTTTTTGTGTTCAGGAAACCCGAACTACAACATATAATCGTACATTCGATGAGAAAAGTACAGCTGCGTTCGAAATTGGGAACTAAAAGTCGGATAGATTTTAATAGTGGCTGCCACCCTCCTGGCTAGGGTGAGAGACAGCACTTCAGTATTCTCATGTTCAAGAAGGCTCAAGCTTCAATTAAACAAAAAATAATTTCACATTCGATGGGAGAAGTACAGCTGCGTACGAAATTGGGACCTGAAAATCGAATCATTTTAAGTGTGGTACCGACAGGTAGAGATGCGGTATCTTAGTTTTTTATAGTCAGAAAGGTTCAAGCTTCAATTAAAAAAAAAATTATTATCGTAAACTCGATCAAGGAAGTTCAATACGAAAATGGGTTACACTTAAGGGTGGCTCTCGCCCTCCTGGACAGGACAGAAGCTGGCACCCTATTTTTTCTTGAAGTATCGCTTTTGATTGGTACTAGTTTCAATCGTAAGTTCTATCACGGAAGTTGCGTCGAAAAACTTGACCAGAATTGCCCTTTTTTTCTAAACTTAGGACAGAACCCTGCATTTATGAAGTCTGACATCCTATTGATCACTAAATATCCGATCGATTCATATACAATTTGGTTGTAAATCCGATGCGGTGCGGTCAGCTTCTGAACTAAAGCCTGTATATATATATATATATATATATATATATATATATATATATATATATATATATATATATATATATATATATATATATATATATATATATATATATATATATATATATATATATATATATATATATATATATATATATATATATATATATATATATATATATATATATATATATATATATATATATATATATATATATATATATATATATATATATATATATATATATATATATATATATATATATATATATATATATATATATATATATATATATATATACTAGTTTCAATCGTAAGTTCTATCACGGAAGTTGCGTCGAAAAACTTGACCAGAATTGCCCTTTTTTTCTAAACTTAGGACAGAACCCTGCATTTATGAAGTCTGACATCCTATTGATCACTAAATATCCGATCGATTCATATACAATTTGGTTGTAAATCCGATGCGGTGCGGTCAGCTTCTGAACTAAAGCCTGTATATATATATATATATATATATATATATATATATATATATATATATATATATATATATATATATATATATATATATATATATATATATATATATATATATATATATATATATATATATATATATATATATATATATATATATATATATATATATATATATATATATATATATATATATATATATATATATATATATATATATATATATATATATATATATATATATATATATATATATATATATATATATATATATATATATATATATATATATATATATATATATATATATATATATATATATATATATATATATATATATATATATATATATATATATATATATATATATATATATATATATATATATATATATATATATATATATATATATATATATATATATATCATACTATATATTTAACTGTGATGTCAGCAATAAATTCAAAATATCTGTATAATTACTAGAGATGTGCCGGATCGTTGAAACTGAATATCCGCGGATACGGGTGCGTGTGACCTTGGACCGATCAGTTTTTTAGTACAGTAGGAAATATCTATTATTCACGACATAATAGATTTTTGGGGGACAAAGCTGCCTAGTTGCTCTTCTTGTAGTACAATTTACAATTACTTTATTTAATTATTTTTTTTTGAATTGCTTTTAAATTTTCTGATGAAACAATTATTTTATATGCTGTAAACTCATTTGATAATTATCTCTATTAGCGTATCATGAAGATAAGAGATTTGATTTCACCATAAAGATAATTAACATTGCAACTTACTATAAAAAATTTAAATGATTAATTTTTGCAATATAAATGTGCCAAAAATATGATTTTAGGAGATAAAAAGTAATTTGAATTGAAGTTCATAGTATTTCTTTGCTAAAATTTCATGTACTTGGTTAAATTCATAAATGCAAAAGATTGTTGAGGATCCGCTAGAAAGTCATGGATACGGATATGATTATAGATATTTTTTCTTGTTCGGATTTTTGCGGATACGGATATCCGGCACATCACTAATAAAATTACCCCATTTAGTCCAATTTTCTACAGTAATAACGTTTTTTAGGCGTGGCCTTGAAGTCAATAAGGAGTCTATTCACATCACTGAAGGAAGCTGACGACGAATCAGGGTCATCTACGTCAGACGAAGCCTAGCAGTGCGCAGTGGAGCGTACAGAACGCCCACTAATAACTGGACTATTACGTTAATTAATCAACCGCGTTGTGTTAACAGCAACTGTTAAAATTTGCAACACGGTGTGAACATTGATCATGATGAGTGCTCGTTCGTATCATGAAAAAACTTCTAGTTGAATTTATACATTCATAAATTGTTTATATAATATATATATATACATATATATATATATACATAGATAAATATATTTAATAATTAAATATTAAAATTGCGAGGCGAAAAATGGTAGCGACGCGAAGTCGTAAGTGTAAATTACAAAGTGCGATTTGACGTGGTGAGCCGCTGCAGTGCATGCGTGCCAGTGAATACCAAACGGAAGTGCCCTGAAAATTAAACTCTAATCAACACAAGGACCTAAACAATTCAAACACTTATTAAATAATATATAGATATCTATGATAAATTTTAAAAAAAAATAAACAAAAATACTGTGACTTGCTCGTGAGATGGTTTGTGCGCGCCGTTGTATCATTTGTTATATTGGGCTGAATTGTTATTTAATACAAAGGTGGATGTTATATTTTTATGTACATATCGTGGCATTTTATTATATAATTTAGGGAAATTTATTTCATACTCTTCTCTGTCACTCCCTTTGCTGTCTTCATTTTTATTTATCTGTTTATTATTGGTTTATTTATTTCTATTCTCTGATTAAGTGAGACAGCAGAGGGTGCCTGTTAATGCAATTTTGCAATTTCATAACCTGTCTGTAAATTATATACAATGTTTTAAGTATTTTGAAAGTTTGTTAAGACAAGTTTTATTACGTTTGTTATGAATAATAATTGCAATTGAACTACAATTTTACAGAAGTATGCCGTCGGTCCGTGACAGGTTCTTGATTTATATACATATAAAGAATATTTTTAATCCCTACCAACATGTATACAATATGTACTAGTCAGAAATTAATTTTCTATGAAACATTTGTACATATCTTTATTCAATCATATGTTATTTTCTGACTGAATTTGTACATAATTATAGTGTTTGCAGAACTTTGGTCCAGGTTCTTGAAACATGACCAAATGTCAGCGGTGGCGTTGCCCTGTCTGCGGCGCGGCGTTCACGTGATTGGGACGAACGGATGCATGGATGTACGATTGTACGATTGATGATGATTCTCGATTGTTTGATTATTTAGTTGTACAGGACACGTAGTCAACTGCTGTGAGAGATAAATGGAATATGAATTGTATGAAACCTTCCCATTCATAATCTTGTATATTTTGCAAAACATAAAAAAGTTAATAAAAAAATACTTGCGCATACGAACAGTTTTAAAATTAATAAACCCTATGTTGATTCTACTATCATGTAAATTTAGAGAGAAAACTTAAATGTTAGTTGAAATATTGATCAACAAATCTCTTACTATCCTTAAAAAGTCTGTTTAATAGAAAAATCAAGATTAAATTGAAAGTCAGGTCCATATTATCTGTTGAAGAAGCGCTTATTCCTTGAATTCAATGCACTATCTTTCTTTAATTCGTTGATTCCACTATAGCGCTATCTTAATTAATTCTAACTTTCGTTTAAATAGTGCTTAAAAGAGAGGTGTGAATATCGACCATAATTTTTGTGGATTATTTAACCGAGTGCTGCATATTTCTTACCAATCGCACTTAACCTCAATATGCGGTATATGTATCAAGAAATTGTACAAAGTAACTAAAGGGTAAAAATCTGGAATAGTTTCTCAGTTATATAACATATTATTATTTTGCAGATGTCATTTTATAAAGTTTTATGCCCACTCATCAGGTATCGTCAATTGCTTTTGGAAAGACAATTTTTATTCAGATCATCAATAAGATGTAATAGTAACCAAGAAAATACTAGTGCCCTTTCAAAATCATTGAAATCTGAGGTAGATACTAATGTAAAACCTCTTGGAGAAAAGGTTAAAGAAACTACAAAAACCGCTTCGTATTTGGGGGTTATACTTCTCGGAGTTGGAGTAACTGCAACATTATTTTACGCTGTTTTCAGTGAATTATTTTCTAGTAAAAGCCCTAATAATGTGTACAGCAAAGCAATGAAACGATGTATTAATGATCCAAGAGTAGAGGACAAACTAGGATATCCGATTAAAGCATTTGGAGAAGAAACAAGAAGAGGTCGAAGGCAGCATGTTAATCATTTATTATATGAAAAAGATGGAGTTAAACACATGAGAATAAAATTTTATTTACAAGGAAGTAGAAACAAAGGAACAGTCCTGGTAGATGTAGCTGAAAATTCTAATGGAAATTATGAATATAGATTTTTATTTGTCGAGGTAAATGATTTAGCAGGTTCTACAATTGTTATTGAAGATAATAGAAATATTCAATGAAGTGCAATTTTATAATGTATTTATTATATTGATATACATAAAATATAATTTAGCACATTTTTTTCTTTGTGTCATCTACATAAAACCGAATTAACTTATTTGTAAATACATAATTTTCAATTTTATGTATTATCCATCTTATTGCAACAAAAATGGCTAAATATTGAATCCACGCATACTTTATCAGTTGCCAAAAATTCGGTTTGTAAATTATTGCTTGTTCAGGATATTTTAAATGGATATTTACATCAAAAGTTTTAAGACTTCCAGGTAACCAAGTGATGTGAAAATTATCAATTTTTGTAGATACTACATTGGAGTGATTTTATGAGAAGTGTTTAATCAATAAAGAATAATTAATGCTCACCGTTTCTACGAAAATTTTTTTCCATAAAATTCCACATCTCAAAATTGTCTTCAATTAAAGATTTGTTATATTCTTTGAATGTTTCTTGCGAGTAGCAAGATATTGGATGATTTTGTACAAGAGAAATATCACCTATAAAATTCATCCTTACGCCACTGTTTGAATAAGAATGTTGAATTACTGCAGTTGTTTGCATATGTATAGGACATGTCGTCTGAAATCGCAGATTTGTTAATAATAAAATCGGAAATATTTTATTAAAACTTACATGTATTTTGTAATCAAGTGGAAGTATTAATATAACTGATTGGATTCTTAAATTATCTAAATCACTTACTTGAAGACTAAATAGTAATTCATCATATTTTTTATCAAGATTATGATCTATCTCACGAACCTGTAGCATTTCATTTTATTATATATTATGTCCACATAAGTAAAAATCTGATTCACAAGTAATTTAAACTGTTAATATAATTTTACCTTTATTGCGGAACATTTCTTAGTATTATGATTGATAATTCTCTTGTCGAATTCAACTACATTGCTACATAAAATAGGAGAACTTAAGTCATCAGTATTTGCAATGAAAATATATTCATATCTATATTTTATATCTGGTTGCTCATAAAAAATATCTCTTTTAATCCAAAATCCTGAAAAGAAATAAATTACAAGTAAATTGTATAATGGAATGAATAATTCTACCTTTAGAATTGTAAGCTAAAATCAAAGGTAATAAAAATGATACCAGCTTAGTGAATACTACAAAAAATGTAGTTTTGGAACACAGTGTACTTCTATATTTTGTGGTATGATATTTTGAGTAAACTTCAAAACAAACCATATTTGTTAATTTCCTCCACCTCGCTAATGTGTTGAGCTTCGTTGTTACCATAGAAACTTAGCAATCACAACAAAATTACAAAATTCACTTCCTGCCTCATGAAATTAATATTTTCTACACCGTGAATTTATTTTGAAATTATTCCGTAAGTCCGTATTTTCATCTCTTGTTGAAGAGTTATTGAAATAAAAATTGAAATAAGTGAAGGAAGTCCTACAGTGCAAACAATGAAATAAAGAAAAATAGTGCATCGAATCTTTGAAATAAGCGCTTATTCTTTAAGAAGTGAAAATATATGGACCATAGGATATTTCAGATCCATGATTAAAAATTGGACGTGTCTATTTTAAGATAAAACTTTTTAAAATAAATAAGATTGGACTTAAATATTAAGGCCCGGTCTTTTTATCTCCAAACAACTTTGTTTCCTGGATAATTACTATGGTAACAATTATTGCAACAATTGTTGCTGTGAATATTATCCACCGAATAAAATTTTTCGTAGGTGGAAAGACCGGACCTAAATGAAATTAACGAAACAGCAAACAAAACAAAAACTAATAAGCTATATTTATAACGGATTCATAAAAGTCTGCCTATTTACGGCTAAATAAACAAATTATACTACACGTCTCGATCTCGTTTTAGATTTATCAATAAAATTGGGTGCGGGGCAACACACACGTCAGAAGTGAAACTTTTCAGGTTGAAAATCAGGACGTTATTTTGTGGGATTCATTGAGGTTGTCATGGGGTACAAAATCAAAAAGTTGTTGCTCAATTTTTATTAAAATGTTATTTCTGCGTTCAAGTTCATTAAGAAAGCGCACGTGTTACAAAAAGTATCGTATGCAACACTGACACTGAACAACTGTCATTATTGTCACGGACAAATTTGGCTGCACGCCTTGAGCTTTATCCTCGTCTTCGCGTCGTTCGAATTGGTGTAATTTAGTTGCTTATTTGCTCAGAAAATCTATTGATTTCTCGCACTAAAATAAGTTCTCTGTGTCTAATTTGATATTAAACTGAAATATTCATATTTTGAAGATTTTATGTCATCTTATCTGCTTCAACATGCCATATATTCACCCTCCAGCTCACACTTTCAGAATTAATAAATGTTGAATATTATTCATTTCTCTGAGAATTATTATAGTTATATGAATACTTCATATTGAAATTCATATACAGTGATTGCCCCATTAACATATGGAAACAAAATTTTTGTTCGACTCAAAACTCTTACATCAATCTTTAAATTCAATTTATCGCATTAGCCTGTTTCGATAGTTGTGATTTTCTGAATTCTTCACAGGAGTAAGCTGCAATAGTAATTAAGGTATCAAGGGTGTTAAAAGGACAATAATGCCTGAGGTCAACAGTGTACTTTCCGAGGGCCTCTGGCCCGAGGTGTGTACGTTGACCGTAGGCATTATTGTCTGTTCAACTCCCGTGTTGCCTTCAATGTTTAATGTCCGATTCTTGTTGTATTTCAATCAAAATTTTTAGTAATGTATGTCCTGTCATTTTGATTGCTGTCAGAGAAATTACTCTAGTTACTTGCTGTAACTAGGCAACTTGTTTGTTATTTTTCAAAATAATGCCCTCGGGCATTATTTTGAAACATAATGCCCTCGGGTATTATTTGTTACGTAACTACCCTGAAAACAATGTTATTATGACAGCAATAATAAACTAGTCGGACATTAAATAATTATTTAAACCCCTTTTTATCATAATCATCTCTTGAATTCGGCTTTGAAAGATTAAATCGATGATCAAATATTTTTTTATCCAATTTCGTTTTGAAAAGTCAAATTTTACATCAATTTCTGATGTCCCATTCTTAATGTAATGTAATGACTTTACATAACTGGCCATGTTTCAGAGCTAATCAATTACACTAGTTTATAAAATTCAACTATTTGTCTGTTGCTGTGAATTTTATGGTTGATAATGTTCACTTATGACTTGTTTTTGTCAAAGATGACTTACAAATTTTTTGTACAGCTCTACTTCTTTTGTTTTCGATTTTTATCATTCCTGCGTATTTATTCGTCAATAACGTGCTTATTTCACTGTGTTAAGATTGATATCTGGGGTTTTTGTGACATGAGTATTTCAAAGAGACGTTGTTTGAACAATCCAAATCATTTTTGCTGCATATGCGGAGGATATGAATTCAAGGATTGTAGAAAAGTTCATCAGAGTTGGTTGAAAACACCTATTTTCTGTATTTTGAGATGCTCTTGGATAAACATAACAATTCTTGGGCTCCTGATTGTGTTTGTAAATCGTGTGTTGGATATTCAAGATTATGGAAAAGTAGTGCATGAAGTGCTTTCAAATTTGGAACACCAACCATTTGGCGAGAACACCGAAATCATCTCGATGACTGATATTTTGTAGTGTGGACATAAACGGCATAAACGCTAAAAATCGAGCTAAATGGTAGTATCCAAGTTAGAAAATTATTCTACCACCATTGCATATAAAACTGTGCATCCTAAATCAGTTTATTAAATCACTAGATAGAGACGAGGACTGCTTTTCTTACGTTTGCAAAAAATTCCCTCAGCTCAATATTGAAAAGATTTGAGCAGGTATTTTTGATGGCCCCCAAATTAGACAACTCACGAAAGATACTCAATTCAAAAATTCTTTGACTGAGTATGAATTGAAGGCTTTGACAGCTTTTGTCTCTGTGATGCAGAACTTTCTCGGAAATACGAAATCAGAAAATTGTATTGAACTTGTTGAAGATTTATTTTTACAATTAAAAAATATGAGGTGCAATATGAGCATAGAACTTCACTGTCTCTATAGTCACCTGGACAGGTTTCCGGCAAATTTAGAAGATATGAGCGAGGAGCAAGGAAACCGTAAGCATCAGGATTTACACGTGATGGAAGAACGTTATCAAGGTTTCTGGATCATATCTGACTATTGCTGGTCTCTGATACGCTATTTTCCTAAGTTTAAACTCAATAACTAGAGCTGATAAAAAACTTACATATTCAAAATAGGGATAACATATTTACTCAGCAACAACTAAAATTTCTCCGGCAACAAATGTACTGTAAACTAGTGTTATATTTACCTGCGTACAATCAAAAGAATAATTGATTATTTACTATTTGTTTATTTCAGTGCACTCTTGTTTCTATAGTAACAATAGATGATCATGAATCACGGTCATCTGGATTTTGTGATGTAACGTGAGAAATATCCTCATTCAAAAATATAGATAAAATTATTCTGACGGAATTAGATGGAATTTTGTACAGAATACGTTATGAAAAGCCATATTGTTTGACGAAACGTAATATCTGCCAGATCGAGCGTAGCGAGTTTTGCAAATTACGGGGGTCACTTTTTATAACTATGTAAAGTTGTTTCCACAGCTACAGCCCCTAGGTGTTGTGATGGTTTAGAATGAAACAATTTTCAGTTTTTGATTGATTTGGCTGACGTTATAATTTATTGTAAAATACTTCACTTACTTTACTTTACTTGTTGAAAAGACGTGTAATTTAATTCTTTTATTTAGGTATGTTTCATTATTTTTATTATTTTATTTAAATTACATTTTGTACTTTTATTTAGAATAAAATCACGTCAGAAAACGATCTTAAAAATTAAATTACAAGATCTCAACTAGTAAGGAGATGGCTCAGCTTTATGTTCAAGTGATTAAAAAAACTGAGGAGGATTTTGTAATCCAGTGTATTTCCACTGACAGGAAAAATTGGTATTTACTTCCTGAAGAATTTAAAGATTTGAAGTATCACACTGTTTTGTCAAGCAAGAAACCCGTACAAAATGCGGTATTTGCTATTAAAAACATAAAGGGCTACAGAACAGTAGCTATTAAGATAGAAGATGATATCCGGAAAGAGTATTTTGACGCGGTGGGGAATGTTTGTTTTAATGAATTTCCTTTAGAAGAATATGTTTCTACGTCAACTTCTCGATCTATTAATTCTTCACAATTAGAATTAGAGGATCGAATTAGACAGTTGGAGCACCAATTGGAGCATCAAATAAAATTAAGTTCAATTCAAGAGGTGAAATTGCACCATATTGAGAAGGAATTTGTTTTGGACAAATTTGAAAGGAGACAAAATGATTCTAAAGCGTGGTTGAATAGATTTGAATATGAATGTAACCGGTTCCGAATCGAATCTGATTCTTTGAAAATTCAAGTCTTACGATTCTTTGTTATTGGACCCGCCAAGGACTGGTATGAAACCAATTTAAAGAAGATTGGTCTGACAGCTTCCTGGGAGGACTGGAGGGACTCATTCTTCAATATTTTTGTTGATAAGGGTTGGTCTATGGTTAGGAAAGCTTTCAATTTTAAGTATTTGGGTGGATCCTTGGTCGAGTATGCGCTTGCAAAAGAGAAACTGTGTTTGGAAGTAGAGCCCAAAGGTACTGCATTATCTTGTATAAATCAGATAGTTTTTGGTTTACCCAATGAAGCTCAAGAAATGCTTGATAGAGAAGAGATAACTACTCTCGATAAATTATATACAGAATTGCGAAAATTGGAAGATACATTTATTAAAAGGAAGAGAGAAAAACCATCGAGTCCGAAGTTGAATGGAAGGCTCGTCATCAATCCTAGTAAAAAGAATGAATCTCAACGGAAGCCGTGTTCGGTTTGTGCGGCTATTGGTTTCCCGAATCGTTTTCATCCAGTTGCGGAATGTCGTAATAAGCATTCGGTTGCAGGAAAACTAAAACCAAATACTACTGAACGTTCTGCAAATCTTACCGACTGCGAAATATTAAACATTGATATCAATGACAAAGATTTAAACTAATGAACCGGGCGAAAATAGATCCGTTGATAAAATTTAACGTAATAATTAACGACAATTTTAGAATTAAAGCTGTTTATGATTGCGGTTCAAATGTAACATTGATTAATCAACGAATTGCTGATTTGCTTAAGTTGAAATTAATAGAGCAAAAAGGTATATTGAAAACAATCAGCGGATCTAATTTCACTTCAGCCCGGGCTAACATTAAACTTCGTATTGGAAATATTACAGAATATATAACGACTTATGTTGTAAAAACCGATAACTTCTCCTATGACCTGTTACTTGGTATTGATGCTATCAAGAAATTTAGATTGCTTCAGGATGAAAATTTAAGAGTTTTCCAACGTATTAATAGTAAAGAAATGATAGATTCACAAGAAGATCGACCAAATTATTGTCAGATGCGGACTCCAAATGATGATCAAAAGTTAAAGAGCTACATCGAATTAAATTTTAATGAACATCAGAATATAAAAGATTTTAAAGTAGATCTCCAGCATATTGATGATGAGAAAAAGAAACAGGATGTCTTACGACTGATCAAGGAAAATAGGCAAATATTTGCCAAAGATAAATTTGATATTGGCGAAGTGAAATCGCAGGAGGCGGAAATTAAATTTCTTAGAGACGAGTATGTCACTTCTCGGGCATATAAATGTTCAGTCCCAGATGATGAAGAAATAAAAAGTCAAATCAAGGCGCTGTTGCAAGCCGGAATTATTAAAGAATCTGATTCTCCTTATGCTTCTCCTGTAACACTTGCTTATAAGAAAGATGAAGGAAAGAAATCTCGTTTATGTATCGACTTCAGGAAATTGAACAAATTAGTAGTTCCAGAATGTTTTCCGTTCCCTACAATACAAGATGTAATTGACAAAGTTGCCAATTGTGAATATTTCACAGTTTTAGATATAAATTCTGCATTTTGGTGTACCAGATTGAAATTACAGGATCAAGAAAAAACTTCATTTGTCACGAAATATGGAAAATTTGAATTCAAAGTTCTCCCATTTGGACTTAAGAATGCTCCGGCCACATTTCAAAGAATATTATCAAATATAATTCGGAGAAATGATTTAGATGACTTCTGTGTGAACTATATCGATGATATTTTGATTTTTTCTCGGACTTGGGAGGATCATATCCAACATATTGAGAAATTTTTACGAGTTATTGGTGCGGAAGGTTTCAAATTGAAATTAGTCAAATGTTTGTTCGCAGCTAAATCAGTTAGATATCTGGGACATATAATTTCCAAAAACAAAGTTTCACCCGCTCAAGAAAATTAATTTCGATAGAGAAGCTACAAAAGCCTTCTGATAAGTCTGGTGTACGAAGTGTTTTAGGCTCCATCAATTTCTATTTGAAATATATTGAAAATAGTGCTCAGAAACTTGAACCTCTACATCGATTATTGAGAAAAGATGTTAAATTTAAATGGTCTGATGATTGTGAGAAAGCGTTCAATATGATTAAAGATTATTTATGCTCGAAACCGATCCTAACTATTTATGATTATGATAAGCCCGTTTTTATAGAGACAGATGCCAGTTATAAGGGAATCGGGGCGACACTCAAACAGCCACAGGACGATGGAATGCTGCATCCTGTTGCGTATTACTCACGGAAACTTTCAAATAGGGAAAAGCGTTTTGATGTTATACATTTGGAATGCAAAGCTATCAAAGACGCCATAAAATTTTGGCAGTATTACTTGATTGGACGGCACTTTACGGTCTGCAGTGATCACAAACCGTTAGAGAATTTGAAGACGAAAGCAAGAACTGATGAAATCCTTGGAGACTTAATTCATTATTTAGCTCAATTTGATTTCAATATTATATATAAGAAAGATAAAGAAAATATTCTCGCTGATCTTTTGTCTCGTAATCCCGTTCTCGAATATTTCGAAAATGAAGATGTGATTCAAGTTGTTAATTTAATCGATTTATCTGCGATATTAAAGGACCAGTCGGAACATTTTTCCGATATTAAAGCAGAGAAACGAATAGAATATAAACAAGGAATTGCTTTAAAGAAATTGAAGGAAAAATTAAGAATATTTGTTTCTCCCACATTTGGAAACAAAATAATTGAAATTATACATCAACATTATGGACACATCGGTCCAGCACAGATGATTGCTATAATCAGGCCACATTACTATTTCAAGGGTTTTGACAAAGCTATAAATGTTTTTTGCAAAAACTGTAAAATTTGTATTGAGAACAAAACTCGTCGCAGTCGTGCTATTGGCCTACTCTCACAGTTAGGTCCTGCTACACACCCGTATCAAATCATGTCACTTGACAGTGTCGGAGGTTTTGCAGGCAATAGATCGCCTAAACGATATATGCATATCTTGGTAGATCATTTCACAAGATATGTGTGGATATCTACAACAAAAGGTCAAAACGCCCAAGATTTTATAAATTTAATTAAACCTATTGCGGAGGGAAATAATATCTCCATTCTTTTAGCTGATCAATATACAGGAATCAATTCTACTGATTTCAAGAATTATTTGGAGAAAACCGGCATACAAATTGTTTTCACATGCATTGACCATCCTGAGTCAAATGGACTTAATGAAAGATTAAATCAAACGCTCGTAAATCGGCTCCGGTGTAAAATAAATAATGATAATAATAGAGCTTGGTCAACCCTCGCGCAAGAGTGTGTCAACGAATATAACAATACCATTCACAGTTCTACACGCTTTGCACCATCATACTTGTTATTTGGGAAAAAACCTACAATATCACCTTTACAGAGAACCAATGAAAGATCTCTTGAGGAAGATCGCAGAATCGCTTTCCAGAATTCTCTTGAAAGTTTTCGGATGAATAAGCAACGTGTGGATAAAAATCGACGCCAATATACTGTCAACGTTGGTGAATTGGTCTATGTCGAGAATGGAAACAAAATTAATCGTAACAAGCTAGATCCAGTTCGAATTGGACCATTTCCGATAATTAGACAAATTTCACCATCATTTTATGAAGTTGCTAGTGGAAAGAGAAGAAAGATTTCCAATTTTTTCCATTCTAGTAAACTACTTCCTTTTCCCACGCATAAATCATCCTCAGGGGGGGAGGTGTAAAGTTGTTTCCACAGCTACAGCCCCTAGGTGTTGTGATGGTTTAGAATGAAACAATTTTCAGTTTTTGATTGATTTGGCTGACGTTATAATTTATTGTAAAATACTTCACTTACTTTACTTTACTTGTTGAAAAGACGTGTAATTTAATTCTTTTATTTAGGTATGTTTCATTATTTTTATTATTGTATTTAAATTACATTTTGTACTTTTATTTAGAATAAAATCACGTCAGAAAACGATCTCTTAAAACTAATTATGTAAATAACTATTGCAAGCAGGATTGCAAGTTTGAGTGTTTTCATGTGTTTACCGGCCCTCTATTCGCGGTGGTATGTTGATTTAACCAGCAAACTGTGGTTACTATGGTTATGCTGACTTACCGCCCATTGACAAAGGCGGTAAGTCAAAAATTGTGGATTTTTACAAAAAATATTCATTCAACTATCTTGTGCATTCGTTCGCAGCAGAAAGAGCTCTCCTCTCCACTATACGCACGACTAGAGAGCGGCTCACCCCGCCCACTTCCGTTCGGTTTCTCACCGTGACGCAAGTTTGGGCAATATTTCGATTACTCCCAGCGCCGAGCGCCGAGCGCGCCTAAGGAAGTTTCACTTCAAAAAAAATCTAAAAATCTATCAAGTAAAGTGCCCTATCGGCCTAGCCGGTTGCTATTGGAACAGTAGGTTTTCTTGAGTAGAACACCACAAAAAATAAAATAAAGTGACGCCAAGGGTGACAAGTAAAATAGCCCTTAAAGAAACTGACTAGGCAGTCAAATCCACAGTAGATCATTATTTTTATGCTACAGCATTTCTAAATACTGATTTCCAAGATTCTACAAATAAATAATGCATTGAACTTATGCGCAAAATTAAAAAAAAAAATTCTAACTGAAGTGCACTTCCGGTTTAGTTTATTGTTATGAGAATCAATCATTCAGACGCTACAGCAAACTGGAATATTAAATATCAATACTTTACAGCCAATCGTTTCGAATTTATGCTAAAAATTCCCAAAGACTGTCAAGTAAAGTGCACTTCCGGCTCCGTTGATCTCAATTAAAATAAGGTATGAGCATCTAGCCGGTACTATCGTCTTAAATACTGAATTCTAACATTCTACTTTCGATCGTTTTGGATTTATGTGGCAAATTCTAAAAATATTTCGAGTAAAGTGCACTTCCGGTACAGACGATTGCAATCATAATGCGAGGTGCACAGCTAGATGTTACAGAAGTGCTCAATATAAAATTTCAATATTCCACGACTGATTGTTTTGAATTCATGCGGAAAATTTGAAAAGTCTGTTATATAACTTCCGGCTCAGCCGATTGATACGAAAATAAAAGATAACTTTTTAGATGCTACAATAATCTCAAATACTGAACTTCAGTATCCTACATGGTGATCATTCTGGATTTATGTGGAAAATTCGAAAAAAGTTCTAAGTAAAGTCCACTTTCGGTAGTAACGATTGCAACCATAATGCGAGCTGCACATCAAGACCCTATACCAGTCTTAAATACAAAATTTCAGCATTATACGTTTGACGAGTTTTGAGATTTGCGAGTTACGCACGCACATACGTACCGAAATCAAGTCGAAAATAGTCAAAATGGATTAAAGGATGCTCAAAACGGTTATTTCCATCAAAATCTCGAAATGTGAATTTGTACAAGTAAAAGTTAAAAGACAAAATACAAAGGAGTATTGTGAAACCGACTAAATTCACCTATCGAGATTTTGATGGAAATATCCGTTTTGAGCATCCCTGAATCCATTTTGACTATATTTGGCTTGATGTCGGTACGTATGTTCGTTCGTGCGTGCGTGCGTAACTCGCAAATCTCAAACTGGTTGAACGTATAATGTTGAAATTTTGTATTTAAGACTGGTATAGGGTCTAGTTGTGCACCTCGCATTATGGTTCCAAGCGTCTGTACCGGAAGTGCATTTTACTTGAAACTTTTTTCGAATTTCTCCAATAAATTTAGAATGATCGACCGTAGGATGTTGAAATTCAGTATTTGAACTTGATGTTGTATCAGAATGGTTATCAGCTATTTTTGTAAGAATCGGCCGGACCAGAAGTGCACTTTACTTGAAACTTTTCTTGAATTTTATGCATAAATATAGAATGATCCGCCATAGCTTATTGAAATTTCGTATAATGAACTTCTATAACATCTTATTGTACATCTTGCATTATGATTGCGATCGGTTGAACTGGAATTTAGCATTTGAAATTGCTGTAGCATCTAAATGGTCATTTTTTATTTTTGTAACAATCGGCTGAGCCAGAAGTGCACTTTATATGACAGACTTTTTGAATTTTCCGCATAAATTCTAAACAATCAGTCGTAGAATATTCGAATTTTACATTAGGCACTTTTATAATATCTAGTTGTACACCTTGCATTATGATTGTTATCGACTAAGCCGGAAGAGCACTTTATTCGAAACATTTTTTGAATTTTCCGCATAAATCCAAAACGATTGAACGTAGATTGTTAGAATTCAGTATTTACGACGATTATACCGTCTAGATGCTCATATCCTATTTTTATTAAGATCCACCGAGCCGGAAGTGCACTTTACTTGACAGTCTTTTGGAATTTTTCGCAGCAATTTGAAACGATCAGGTGTAGAACATTGAAATTCGATATTTCAGTCTGCTGTAGCATCTGAATGATTGCCTACTATTTTCATAACAATAGACTGAACCGGAAGTGCACTTCAGTAGGAAATTATTTTTTAATTTTGCGCATAAATTCAGATCTGTTGGTAGTCGTAGAATTTTGGAAATCAGTATTTAGGAATGTTGTAGTATAAAAATAATGGCCTACTGTTTCCACAGCAACCGACTTGGCTGAAAGCGCATTTTACTTGACAGATTTTTAGAATCTCTTGGATAAATCCAAAACGAAGAACTGTGGAACAATGAGATTTGATGTTTGATTATATATATCCAATGATATATATGATCAAACACAAAATCACATGTACATCATTGGATATATATATATATATATATATATATATATATATATATATATATATATATATATATATATATATATATATATATATATATATATATATATATGTATATATATATATATATATATATATATAAATCAAAAAATACGTCCGTGAAGTGTACTTTTCTTCTGTGAAAATTAAACATTGATTATCAGTGGATAAGATCGAAGTTGATTTTCTGTAGTTTCTAATCGTTGAGTTCAATTAATATTCCAATGAAATAATCTTGCTGCAATCTATCATAAGACACTGTGTTATTTTAACGCTATTAAAACTTTTATTTTCCATTTAAATGACCCATAAGATGTTCTCAAAAATTTTTTGGGTCGAAAATGTGTATCTGATCTGTAACATGCTATAAAATTTAAAATTTTATCTTATACCAAGAATGTTCGAGTTACCCCCTTAAGTATCAGTTTGTTCATTTGTACCACACAAAAATAGCCCCATCTCGAATTATTCTCCTAGTTGAATTGGGAACAATCTACTTCTGTTCAAAATTTTCACAAACAAGATGAACAAACATCAGTTGTCTGTTGTCTACCTGGTTACCAATCAGATTCCAGCAAAATATTTTACCGCGCAGAAGCTTCTGAAACCTAGCACACACAGCTAAAAATTTTAAAGCCCTGTTCAGACGTGGACTCACAGAATTTAACTCAAATACTTTTAGTCTTGGGTAATTTTTTACTCGACAAATTTGGAGATTTATAATCAACGGTAATATCCCTCGAGCTGAAGCTCTCGGGTATTAACAGATTATAAATCTCCAAATTTCTCTCGTAAAAAATTACCCAAAACAAAAAGTATTTTCGTGAAATTCTTCTGTATATCGATAATACATCTCTCTATCGGTATATTACCGTTGATTATACAATACTAGTAATTTATACAACAAGAGTGTAAAGTTGAGCATTATGACATATATAAAGCCATGTATTTAGTGACGAGGCTTGCCAAGACATCAAAATTATTGGCCGAATATCATAATGCCAGTTTACACACGCATTGAATACAAAAAAATTTCTACGGCACTGAACTTGGATATTTTGACCATTATTAAGTACATATCAAAAGAGCCAAATGGTGTGTACAGTACCTACTTTACGCACAGCCATAGAAAATATTATCATTTTACCACAATATTTATTACATACAGGCCCGAGGTATCCACCATCCACCTCCTAATAAATTTATTTGATGAATAAAAACTATGGCAACTATGTCTGCACAATTTTTACCAAGTTATTATTCACCAAATAAATTTATTAGGATGTGGATATCTCGGACCACAATGAACTTTATTTATTGTGCGGTTAATTCTGAAAAATAATTGTGATAGGCTTTAAGAATAAAACAACATAACAATTTTGGACAAAAAAAGATTTATTTTTAAGTGTATAAGAAAACATTTGTAAACCATATTTCGCCAGGCAATGACTAAGGCCACTAAGGGTGAAGAGACGAAAGCTTCCTCCGAGAATTTTCCTTATATATATATATATATATATATATATATATATATATATATATATATATATATATATATATATATATATATATATATCCAATGATGTACATGTAAGTCACGTGATGTTCACGTCAGATTTTTTTAGAATATTATTCAAGATTCCCAAATTTACCGCTCTAGGCTCAAGCCTACTCAGCCACTGATTGCAGCTGCGAAGAAGCCATTTCCTCTGTTCAGGTTTTGCACCAATTTCCCTAGACGCGAAAGGAAAATTCTCGGAGGAAGCTTTCGTCTCTTCACCCTTAGTGGCCTTAGTCATTGCCTGGCGAAATATGGTTTACAAATGTTTTCTTATACACTTAAAAATAAATCTTTTTTTGTCCAAAATTGTTATGTTGTTTTATTCTTAAAGCCTATCACAATTATTTTTCAGAATTAACCGCACAATAAATAAAGTTCATTGTGGTCCGAGATATCCACATCCTAATAAATTTATTTGGTGAATAATAACTTGGTAAAAATTGTGCAGACATAGTTGCCATAGTTTTTATTCATCAAATAAATTTATTAGGAGGTGGATGGTGGATACCTCGGGCCTGTATGTAATAAATATTGTGGTAAAATGATAATATTTTCTATGGCTGTGCGTAAAGTAGGTACTGTACACACCATTTGGCTCTTTTGATATGTACTTAATAATGGTCAAAATATCCAAGTTCAGTGCCGTAGAAATTTTTTTGTATTCAATGCGTGTGTAAACTGGCATTATGATATTCGGCCAATAATTTTGATGTCTTGGCAAGCCTCGTCACTAAATACATGGCTTTATATATGTCATAATGCTCAACTTTACACTCTTGTTGTATAAATTACTAGTATTGTATAATCAACGGTAATATACCGATAGAGAGATGTATTATCGATATACAGAAGAATTTCACGAAAATACTTTTTGTTTTGGGTAATTTTTTACGAGAGAAATTTGGAGATTTATAATCTGTTAATACCCGAGAGCTTCAGCTCGAGGGATATTACCGTTGATTATAAATCTCCAAATTTGTCGAGTAAAAAATTACCCAAGACTAAAAGTATTTGAGTTAAATTCTGTGAGTCCACGTCTGAACAGGGCTTTAAAATTTTTAGCTGTGTGTGCTAGGTTTCAGAAGCTTCTGCGCGGTAAAATATTTTGCTGGAATCTGATTGGTAACCAGGTAGACAACAGACAACTGATGTTTGTTCATCTTGTTTGTGAAAATTTTGAACAGAAGTAGATTGTTCCCAATTCAACTAGGAGAATAATTCGAGATGGGGCTATTTTTGTGTGGTACAAATGAACAAACTGATACTTAAGGGGGTAACTCGAACATTCTTGGTATAAGATAAAATTTTAAATTTTATAGCATGTTACAGATCAGATACACATTTTCGACCCAAAAAATTTTTGAGAACATCTTATGGGTCATTTAAATGGAAAATAAAAGTTTTAATAGCGTTAAAATAACACAGTGTCTTATGATAGATTGCAGCAAGATTATTTCATTGGAATATTAATTGAACTCAACGATTAGAAACTACAGAAAATCAACTTCGATCTTATCCACTGATAATCAATGTTTAATTTTCACAGAAGAAAAGTACACTTCACGGACGTATTTTTTGATTTATAAGGAAAATAATATGAAAACATCCAAGTTACAATTTCCCAAGCATGGCCATCATTGTATAGCACTAGATAGTCATAGCAGACTCGTCCGCCATCTTGGAGCCCACTGACAAGTCTGTGAAACGTTTAATATCCTTAGTTTTATGATTTTGTGTAAATTATGTAGGTTTCTAGATGAATAATAACAAGATTAAAATAGCAGGCAGTTGTGTATCTTGTTCTTTAAGAAATTTATCTAGTGCTATAGTCGCTTGCCAAACGTCATTCATGACCTTAATATTGTTCTAGAGGTCACTTCTTCTACCGCGGGAATATAAGAAATTCAAATTTTTTTATGGTTAAATATAGATTTACAAGTGAAGTTTGTAAATTAAAATGATACAAAAGTATGTGGCCACACACACTATGTCTCCATTTATCAACAATATATTAGAGCTTTTATAAAATAATTAGGTTATGTTACACCATGCTCAAAACAAACAGCGTTGCCAGATCTGTTTCAACCATTCTCACAAAAATCAACTGAGCGACTAAATACAACATTCTCCTCAATTATTGTTGATATCCGTTTCAAAGAAACTGTCAGATTTACTAATAAATAAAAAATGTATTTTTGTTATTGTCAATATCCATTATAAATTGTTTTAACAAAATTTTAAATACTTAAGTCACATTCCCACCTCTATCATAATCATAATCATAAGTCTTAAGTCGTAACCTTGAGAGTTTGACATACGCGAAAACAATGGAGCGTTTCCTGCTCTTGTCTTAATCATAGTCTTAAGTCGTAAGTCTTAAGTCGTAATCATAAAAGTTTGGCGAGCCCAAATTTTTTGTCGTAATCATAAATAGAAAGAGATGGATATATGTAGCGCTATTTCATTTCATGGAATCGTTGCTGATTTCATTATTGTTATTTACTTTTGTCATTGAAAGAAAAGTTATAGATATAGAAATGTGAATAGAAATCAAATTATCAAACACGACCCGTAGCAAACAAAAATCAAGATCTCAAAATCAACATGAAGTTTATGAATTCAGTGGCCTAGAAATCACTACTTATCACAATATTTTCTCAAATAAATTAAGATGATATTGTTTTAAATATTTCTGGATATTTTATAGCTTTTAAAGTAATTCAATATGGAATATGATTTATTTCATATATGTTTTACATATTTTAAAGATTCATGGTATGTTCACATACAATTGAGTACATTCTATAAATGCATTTATTATTTATTATTTGTGATTCAACATATTATTATTTTCCTTAGCAAAGTAGTACTATTTCTATACGATAGTAAAATTCAATTATTAATCATTTTGAATATATTTCATTACTTTTTAGATTTAATTGTGAACAAAATATTATGATTATGATAAGAGCTGGAAACGGTCGAATTTCCTAAGACTATGATTATGATTACGACTTATGATTATGATAGAGGTGGGAATGTGACTTTACGGTCCTGCTTTTCTTTTGAAGTTCAAAAAGAGCAGAAAATATCTGGGACACAGGATTTTCCATTCATCATCATAGCTGCAAATAATTTTTGAGATGAATAAATCATTACGATCACCTATAATTCGAGAAGAGCAAGAAATATTTGAGACGAATCACCTGTCCGAATATTGTTACCTAAATTTCTCATCCCAACAATAACGCAAAATTCAAAAAGTGTAATAATTTTTCGGAATGGGAGACAATATATATATTTTCTGCCAATCTTTCAAATGAGTAGTTTTGTTCACACAAAAATGTATTCAGTAAAAATTTTGATCCCAATGATGAATGGGAGATTCCACTGTTTTTTTTTTATTCTCTTTTCTGATAGGACATGAATAAATAAAAGTATGAGTGAAAATGCGAATCAAAAAAATCTCGTAGTACTTGAGAAATATTTTTTTAAAATTTGAAAATTTTCCGTGACGTCCAAAAGTCTATTGTGTCACTCAAACGGTAGGTCTTATTCATCATCAAACATTTTGAGAATATTGACGTAAAGTAAAATAGGTGGCGTTAGTGTCTTGCTTATTTAACATCATCTAAATTATTTTTATTATTGTCAGTAACATCATGAGCAAGTTAGATTATACAGTTATCAAATTTATTTGAGAAAATCACGTTTCTTTCGACCAAACAATACCAGTAGTTTGAAGCTTAATTTTCTCTCCATGCGCATGCCTGTGAAACTTGGAGGCCTCTCAAAATGTCTCCAAACATCATTCAAATAATAGGAATGATACATATTTCAACTTTTCCGATACATCTCCAATGAATTTATAAGTACATCAAATTACAACGCAACAATATTTTTTCATGAACATGAACAAATCTAGTAGGAATTTGTACACCTATGAAACCCACTGTTTGAGGACCACAATAGACTTTTAGCCATAATTCACAATGGGCGTAGCATAAGAAGTACATAACATATTTCTTATGAAAATCTTATGCGTGTTCACAATGAGCATATCATAAGAAAAGCATAAAAATTATTTTATAGGGATATTGCGGCCTGAGTTGGTTTTAAAATATAGGTACTTTTAGTTTTTAGTATCTGTCACAATTTAAATCACTTGATTATTTTATCAAAACAGCTTTTTTAAAGACTCTTTTTTTTCAAATTTTATATTTGAAAATATTTTCCATTATTTTTGGTTTTGTTTTTAATATTAAAGCTCTTAGTTTAGGGCATTACTTTTGTTTCTGCACATGTTTGCAATTAAATGTCTTTTTTGGAAGACGAAATTCGTTTAATATTGTTATTAAAACAAAGATTATAAATATTCCTAACACAAGAACAAGTTTATTTTCATTCATTTGACACATTTACTGTCTGTGTCTGTGAAAATATATTGGACATGCGCATTAAGAAAATATATGCGTAAGAAATACGTAAAGTTGAGATGATTTCAACTTTCTTATGCAGCTGTTATGCACTACGTAAGCATAAGAAATACGTAAGAGCATTGTGAACACGGCCATAGAATCGCACATGTTCAACTTTGTCTTATGTATTTCTTATGTACTTCTTATGCTTACGCCCATTGTGAATTGTACTTTAGACGTCATCATGACGTCATTTAAGTATTAAATCGTCTTTTTATAAAAACGGAGCAATATTTAATATCATTTTCATTACTTATACATATTATTTATCCCATATTTTGATATTTTCATGAAAGTTTCTCAAACTTTGATAGTAGTGGAATACCCCATTTTATACTTTTGTATAAATGATTGTCTGATTCTAATTCTATGTAATTATCGGGAACGTATGAAATCCTCTAATATTCAAATACTGTCCTCCTCAGGCACAGTTTTTTTCATCCCTCAAATGCTCAAATCTTGCCTTATGCATTTCTCTAAAATGGCGGATCACAAACTTATGCAAAACTTGCCATTGACATTCCCGTTTTGCTCAAAACACGAATATACAAATCTCTACACTGCTCTACACAATCATATGCAGTTTCTCCGAATGGTACTAGATGGCGCAGTATATAAGACCAGGGTTATCCAAAATTTGAGATCATATTGAAATTAATTTGTTTTATATAAAATTCTGAATTTTCAAGCAATATTCAGTTTATTTTATTATAATTACAATACCCGTAGCGATAAAAAATAAAATTATTATCTCGGTTTTATAAATTATCATAGCGAAAAATAAACTTTTTATGGTGTGAGACAGACTTTAGCTTCATATAAAATATGCTACAAGCAAATTTTATTATTAAAATACTTTAAGCGAACCAATATGTATCTTTTTAAAATATTTAAATTATTTTGATATGAAAAACACAATAATAAACATACTATCATTATTGGAATTTTTTATTTGCTTAACTTCTGCATATTTATATTTTTGACGTTTCGATATATAGAATTTGAGCCAAAAAAACCTTCCAACTGATTTAATCCTTAAAAAAATTTATAGATCATTATTATCATTGAAACATTGGTTGATACCACGAATTTTGTTTTTGCCTGTTCTAGAAGAGTTGTTCTAAGTCTTTTGAGGAAATAAAAATATTCTACATCAACTGAATGAAACTAATCTAAACATATATTGTATTGAATTCTCTATAGCTTGTATGCAGAAATTTTTCTCCAAAGTATGGAGTTTAGATATATTTATTGCCTTAAAATACTTCTCGAAACAACGTTCTTGAAATAGTCAAAAACAAAGCTCCTGGTACAGGCAATATATCAGTTATTTATTTATGTTTCATGCTGCATTTCATCAAATATATTTATTGTTAAATGCAATATTATTATTCAAATACCAGTGAAGGACACAGAATTTTAACAGAAATTTAATTACTTCATTTATCAATATAAGGAACACAATAGCAAAAATATATTATTATAATTAACAGATTTATTTATGAAAATATATCATACCATAAAATAATAAAATTGCTTAAATGATTTAGTTACCGTAGCCAGCAGTCAACAAAATAGCGAACCACGTTTGTGAATTTTAAATAATTTTCATCATAAAAACTGCTTCCCGGTTTTGACATATACAATTGGGGATTTGCTTCAATAACTTAGTCACTCAAAAAATGTACCTTTGATATTACTAAAGACAAAAATTATTGACTTTCAAAAAAAGTTTTATAATTTTATTTCAAGTTTTTATCCCTGATAAAGTATCAAAAATGTTACAAAATATTGGATTTTAAATGAAAATAGCATCTGAATGAGACTTTTCTACCGAATTGTTCTGCCCTATAACTACCGAAATATCCGTTAAATATTGTTTTATCTTTCAACAAGTCGGTGTTACTTCTTTTCAACATTCTCATACTGTTTATCCGATGTTTTCGCCAAACGTGTCGTTTTCGGTTTTTTATTAATATAATCGTCGCCTAAAGTTTGATCTTTAGATATTTGATCTGTGTTTCACAGTTCCACTTCAAAAAACGTAGACTTTTTCGGTTTCATATTGTTCATGTTCATATTTCTAAAAAACAAATGTAATAAATTAGGTTAGCTGATTCATTTACAATATTCTTACTATAAATTAATACATATATAACCATTTTATAGAAAATATAAATTCAATATTTCACTTACTTTGATTTATTACAGTGATATATACCTGTCATTTATATTTTCAAGAGTTGCAATTCCAAACAAGTCTGTGTTTTGCAGTCAATTCGAACTGTCACAATACAAGTTAGTCACACTATAAAGGTGGTACAGTTGAAACAGAGAATTCGAAAATCAGAAGCATGTATCTTCGCTTTATCTAAAATTATAGCCAATATTTCTCCATTTATTCGTTATGATTCTGTTAATAATTGTCTTCATTACCTTCGTTCACATCTGTATTCGCTATAGTCTCTAATTTTTCAAACAGTTTTGAAATTGTTGTCACTTGGAATTGATCTGATTTCATATTAAGGCCCAAGATATCCATCTCCTACTAAATTTATTTGGTGAATAATAACTACGGCAACAATTGTCTGCACAATTGTTACCATAGTTATTATTCATCAAATAAATTTATTAGGAGGTGGATATCTCGGGCCTAAATGGAATACAAATCGCGTACTCTTCTATTACTATTTCCTTCATAATAATTTTTTATAATGAAGACATGTTCCCACTGATCTCTATATAATAATAATAATGTTATTATAGAGATCAGTGCACGTTCCTCATTCTAACAAATATTCACTTACACATTTTTTTGACAAATAAAAATATTCTTTAAACCAGGGGTGGGGAACCTATTTTCTGCCAAGGGCCATTTGGAAATTTATAACATCATTCGCGGGCCGGACAAATAATAATAGTAATAATAAAAATTCCCATATTCCGGAGACAATCCCCTAATTCTCGTTTGAGGCTCAAAATTCCCGAAAATGGGAAAATTCACACGAGTTGGCAACACTGCTCGAGGGTCAGAACAAATGACTTCGCGGGCCATATGCGGCCCGCGGGCCGGAGGTTCCCCACCCCTGCTTTAAACATACCATGAAAAACAAACGTCATGGCTACTGTTATGATTCAATTTATACTTTGTAATCTCTTTTTAAAATTGTGAGGAAACCAAACATATAACCTAAGAAACTGCGGTGGCCATTACAGTACTTCTCCAGCTATAAATTTCATGGCCAGTTTCATCGCTGCTCCAGAAATTTAGAGTGTCGCATCAATTGCATATTTCAAAGTGACAGCTGTCATTGTCAAAGTGACAGCTGTCATTGTCAAAGTGACAGCTGTCATTGTCAAAGTGAGCTGTCATTGTTAAAATGACAGATGGCGGTTATATTTTAGGCCTTACATAAAATTAGTATTTTTAAAAATGGAGAGTCCTATTTTAGATTTTCGAGGTCTTGAATTCATTGGAACATACAGTTTCGACATTTTATAGCCAGAAGTGTAATTTAAAGATGGTAACGTGGATTCTACTAATTATTTATTTTTGATATCTATTAAGCTCATCTTCCCGAGAGCTTTAAATTGATACCAAACTGGACATCATTTAGATAATTTGTAAAAGAAACAATTGACAATCGTTTAAACATCCTCTTTGACACTTCTACTGGAATTATCCCCGCAAGAGCTTCAATTTTGATATCAAAAACGATTTAAACAAATAATTGACAAATGTCCAAATATGAGTGATAATAATTCCAATTTAACATTATGACTCCCAATATTTCTCTGCTTCAGAAAAATATAACGAATTGTATAAATTCAATTTTAAATAATAACAAATGAACAGCTAATAATTTTGAAAAATGTTTCAGGTGAATGTTGCGTCAAATTATTCGAAGATCAATTTTATTTACTTCATATAACTTGAATCTAGCTTTTTGACGAAAAACCTAAATATAAAATTTCAGTCGAAAATTCGTACGCCCCGAGTTAGTCAAGTTATCGTGCTTCCAGACAGACAGACCAACTTTTTTTAAAATTATGTTTGTTGGGTTCAGTAGGGTCTAAAACATGAAGATCCATAAAAATCTCGAACTCTCAGAGAATCACGATTACAATACTTCCATTATTATATAGGTCGAGCAGAAAATTGTACAAAGCTACGACCCTGACTTAGATTACTATGTGTACTCAGACCTTGTACCATCCTATATATGTTTAAATATTTATATATTAATGTTTGGTAAGCTTTTCGTTATAATTTTGGACAATCTTGGTTTTAATATATTATTGTGCCATCTGTTTGAATTTAGATGACCTTGTAGAGATTTGAAGATTCGTGCTTTGAGCAAAGCGGGAATATCAATGGCAGGTATTGAATAAATTTGTGATCCGCCATTTTAGAGAAATGCATAAGGCAAGATTTGAGCATTTGAGGGATGCAAAAAACTGTGCTTGAAGAAGACAAGATTTTAATATTAGAGATTTGAAGCCCTACCCAAATTAAATTATCAAGAAATAAGACATGAAATTTCTAAGATATTGAATTACAGGCTTCATAATTTAAATTTCCACGTAACAATGAAGATTTAAGTTATGAAACCTGAAATTCAATATCTTAGAAATTCTATGTCTTATTTCATAAATGCAAATTTAAATAAAATTAATAAAAAAAACAGCCAGTGCCACCATTCGGGTTTGGAGAAAACTAATAATTTTTTGTGCTAATTATTTAACATGGCAGTGAACACTCCCTGATTAGAGGTCACTGGTACACATGTATTTCGAGCGCAAGCACATTATCATAGTCAGGATCATCCTATCCTACTTCATTATCGTTGATCCTATCATTCACTTTATCCCAACTGAATATTCAACTAAAATGCCTGGAAAATGTTTTGTTCCAAATTGCAAGTCTGGTTATGACAGTTGCAAGATAAAATATAGTGTTTTTAGAGTTCCACTTGACATGACAGAAATTTGGAACAAAGCAATTCCTAGGAGTGATCGTAAATTAGGTTTAAATGATAGAGTTTGCGAAAGACATTTTGCACAAGATAATATTATTAGAGAATGGATTTCTGAAGATGGTCTCACAAGGGTAAGTTACCAATTATTATTTAAAAATTGATTTGAACAAGTTATTAATATACAAAATAATGGGCAATATAATACAGAATGGCAATTGACACTGTAAATTAACTTCTTGAAATAATAATTAATTAAAAAAAGTAAATAAAGGAACGTTTGTGAACAGATTCTACTAATTTTTTTTTATATCAAATAGGTTCCGTATCAAATTCCACGGTTGAAAAAAGGAGCAGTTCCAACAATTTTTCCAGGTTGTCCTTCCTATCTGTCAAAAAATGTGCGGAAACGAAAATTACCGACTACAAGAAATGTAGAACCACCCACAAAATTAAGAAAAAGTACTTTATCCGGCAAAGGAGAACAAAACAGCGATATTCCTCCAGAAATAGGTTAGTATTTCTAATTTAATTGAAATTTATCATATTGTTTAGTGAAATTTTGAGCTAAATTTATTGATTTAAGTAAAGGAAAGTCATCTTTATGTGTATGATATTCTATTGCAAAATTTTGTTCTAGATCTTATACCAAAAAATTCATTTCAATATAACGAGGAGAATACTTTTGAAAATCTCTGGATTTCACCGGAACAAGTAAATTTTCCAGGGTCAACATGGGGTTTTCATAAGATTGAAACAGTAACGAATTCTCGCTTTATATCATTTTCAAATATTGAGTTATCGACATCGCCGTCATCAAATATCGTACCTAGCCTTGAAAGAGTAGTTTTAGTTTCTGAGGATTTGTGCATGCAGTTTTTTGTAAGAAAAATTCCATATACGTCTGATACGTGGAAGTGGAAAAACAAGAAACTATTATCGATAAGTAATTTGCAGGAAATAATTGAAGATTTTTCAAATTTAATAATTTGCTGGGGAGGTCCTACAGTTGCTATATATCCTGCATCGAAGATTGGAGCTGATTCTACTGCTATCGCACATATTGACAATGTTACAAATCGCTGGCGACATAATAACTGCACAAATATTTCCCATAATTCCCATAATTCATGTGAATCATGCAGTAAAATATCAGTTCATTTTGACAGACAATTAAAGCGTAAAACGATTCGCTTGGCAATAAGAAATACGTCAACAAATGAAATGTATTATAAATATAAGTTACATCAAGACAAATCAAGAAAACAACGAATACGTGCATTGCATTCAATTAGTAAACTAACTGAAAAATTAGAAGATCTGAAGGATAAATACAAAATGAAAAAAACTCAAGCAATTAAATATACCGGAACCTCAACGTGCAGTAATAATGGAATGCATTAAAATTGGTGTATGTAAATCCAAACAGGGTAGGCGTTATACAGGAGACTAGTTACTTATATGTCTTTTAATGAATATAAAGAGCCCAGTCACTTACAATTTTATCCGAAATCAAGAAAATTTGCCTCTCCCATGTTCTCAAACTATACGGAGTTATTTAAGGAGAGTTGATTCAAACTGTGGTTTAGATAAAAAAAATTTCAACGCATTTGAAATTAAACTAAAAGAAAAAACGGAATTACAACGTCATGGAATTTTATTATTTGATGAAATGTTGGAACGTGCTAGTCGGGAAGTAAATGTACAAACAATGAAAATTAATGGTGTGTGCTATTTTGGCGAAGATGAAATACACAAATACTGAAAACCTTGCAGATCATGTACTTGTATTCATGTTTTCTGCGCTTGCAGATGATTATTCTATTACCCTGCCAAGGGTGCAACTAGCGGTTTGCTGTTGTCAAAATTATTAATAAGAATAATTGAAAAACTGGAATCTGCTGGTGCATTTGTTGATGGAATCATATGCGACGGTGCAAGCACCAATAGAAAGATGTGGACTTATTTTGGTGTTAGTGGAAAATTAGGAGAAGTTCGTAATAAATTTGTACACCTTTTTGAAGCTTCTCGTTTCATATATGTTTTATCGAATACTCCACATTTATTTAAATGTATTAGAAATCGATTGTATAACAGCAAAATACTGAAAGTTAGTTTATTTGAGCAACGGATGTTGTTAATGTAACAATTCATATTTTATATATTTTGCAGATAAATCAAAACGAATCTGTAAAATGACGTCATTATGAAATATTATTTGAAGAAGACTGTAAGTTGCCAGGAAATTCACGAGTTTGTCCAAAACTTTCCAAATCCCACATTGAACCATCAAATCTTTTAAAAATGCGTGTAAAATTAGTTACACAAGTAAGAAAAATATTACCACGATTATTACTCATGGTTTAAATCCTATTTGAATTTTAGATTTTCAGTAATTCTGTATGCGATGGCCTTAAATTTTATAGACAAGAAGGAATGTCAGATCTTCAAGACGCTTACGATACTATCAAATTTACCAAGCGCATGAATGATTTATTTGATTCAATGAATAGAAAAACATCGGAGCATGGAGTAAAATTGAATAGCTCCGATTTAGATGTATGCTATGTTATCCTATTGCACCTAATTGAAAATATTATCCACTATTACTGCATAAATCAATTTTGTTGATCATCAGATCAAATATCCAATGGCTTGATGAATGGAAAAGAAAAGTCCAAGATTTTGATAGTAATAAAATTGAAAAGAAATATTTCCTTACTCCTAACACCACCGAAGGATTACGTGTAACTTTGCACTCATTATTAGAATTGACTAAATATCTTATCACAAAATGTGATTTTTCTTATGTCTTAACCGGCAAAATCAACTAAGATAAATTGGAAGTAAGTATAATTTATATTCATATTGCGACTTCAGAAAACCAATACACATTGTCAACATGTGGAATTTTAATAGGTGAAAAGCTTACCATACATAGAACTCAATTTTTGATTTTTAAAGAAAAGCCAATCATAAAAGTAATTAAACACAATTTATTTCAAAATCATATAAGGGTGGGTTGTTAAATTGTTAGTAAATTTTTAAAGTATTTTGATCTAAAGTTGCTGTTAAATTATGATTTTGCCCTTTCGATTAATGTGCAACTTTATCTACTATTTTGAGTTGAGCAAAAAATACGTTTAAATCAGCTATGAAAAAATTTTGTGTTTAAATTACGATATAAATTTATAGAGTATTGTATTTTATTGCTATTAATTTGGCAAGCTGGATTCCAAAACGATCATACAACTTTGTATACGTTCCTTCAACTTTATCGTATGTTATCCATTTACGAACTGATAAAACCACCAATGTATGGGAATTGTACACCTGAAAATCCTAATACTTTGAAGTTCAATGAGTTTAGGAATATCTTCAAGAAAAATTCAGGATCGTACCAACATGAGCACTTGAAAAATTTAAAAAGCCAACTTGATGGATTAATTATGACCGATTCTTGGGATGAAGATTGCATCAGCGATTCAGACGTAAAATCTGTTGATTGTGTCATTTATTATCTAACTGGTTTTGTATGCAAGATATTATTAAAAACAATTACTTGTTCAACTTGTATAAATGCCTTATCAACGGGAGAACCAATATGTGCTCATCCCGCAACAGCATTGACTAATTTAATATCATTTGGTTTTTTAACGCATCCCAATTTATCAATGCTCAAAATGATAAAATGTATTGAAGTCTTCTTTGCTGAGAATGTCTCTAAAACCAATGTGTACGAAGAAACTATTGAGCACATCACAAAACATTATAAATTTACCTTTCCTTGCGATACTCATAAATTAGATATTATTGGCTATGTCATAAATTATTATACTCTAAGACGAATGAACCATCATATGCGACAAGAACGCTAAAAATTAAAATCAGCAACATCCCAAAAACAAAAAATATCACGGTTGTAAAAAACTTAATGGGTAAATAGTTCTTTGTTTGGCTGAAGATGGGAAATCAGCCAAGGCAGTAAACACACTTTTGTGCCAGTTGGCGATAAAATAGTTTTTGTGACACGTGCACCGAAAGTACTCTATTACTGAGTTGAATTCTGCTCCGAAAGTTCTCAATTCGAAACCATTGTAACAATTTTCATTAATTCTCAGTTGACAGAGAATTAATGGATATTAATATCTGCTGGGTGAAAATAAAAATTATGGATTATGGATGCCGTTGGAATTTTTTAAATTTTATTGGTATATGTCATTAATATTTGAAAGAAATTTGTAATATAGGAGGTGTTCGTTATATTTTGTGCATTGATTGCACAGAAAATGTGAAAAATATCAATCAATAAAATAAATCATGTAAGTTTCATTGAATCAGTTTACTGTAAAGTGATCGCAATTGCAAAAATTTGTTTGCTAAACTGATAAGATAGTTTCAATACATCTAAATTTATTCAAAAAGCTCAGTTATGAGGGTACTTGGGTGCATTTGTTACAAAAAGTATCGTATACAACACGGACACTGAACGACTGTCATTATTGTCACGGAAAAATTTGGCTGCACGAAGATACGCCTTGGGCTTTGCCCTCGTCTTCGCCTCGTGCTTCACCCTTGTCTTCTCCTCGTACTTTGCCCTCACCTTTACCTCGGGCTTTGCCCTCGTCTTCACCAAGTGCAGCCAAATTTATCCTGGACAAAAATGACAGTCATTCGGTCCTTGTAACATAATATACTATTAAATTAGGTCCAATTTTATAAATGAATTTAATTCTCATTCAAATTTACTCACAAAGTAAATTTGTACGAGGTCATTGAAATGAAATCTAAATTTTGACAATGTTAATGAATTAAGTATAAGATAATATAAAATAACGTGTTTTGGTTAAAAATAAATATAAGTGCCTTTAATACATAAAAAAACTATTACGTTGTAAATCATTATGTATAATATAGAAGTATAATATTTTGAACTGAATCTAATTTTTATTTAACTTATGTTTTTATATTTCCTTTATTAAAAGTTTGAACAATTTTCTTGTAATTGAAAAGATATCATGTATATGTATTCTTGAAAATTAAACACATTGTTAATGTATTGTTCAAATATTTCTCAATTTTTGATAATTGCATGTGATCTCTGAATTTATCCAACTCAGTTTCTTGTATAGGAAATAATTAAATATTAAATATTACTCAATGCAACACTAGTTTAACAAGTATATCAGTTTTTAATTAACGTGAAATATATGTTGTAAACATTACATATACGGTTAACTTCAAAAATCAGCCATAGGCTATTTATCCTCTAATAAATAAATACATGATAAAATTAATCTAGGTAGGTTAACAAGCTTTGACATTTTTTTGTCATGTAATACAAAATTTGGATACTAGATAGCGCCACAGAGCAAATCAACTATCAACTAGTAAAATATCACATTCACACTACTCAAAGAAATTGAAAAATATTTTCCTAAAATTATTATTTTGAGAATATTACCCATAATTTTTAGATATGATAAATATATTTCTTTTTGTTCATTTGACGTTTCTTCATAACAAAATCTATGATTTGAACAAAAAAAATTAATTTTTCGAAAACTTGGAATCTCACGACTCTAAAAAAATATATTATCTCCAAGAAATATTTTGCCACGGAATATAATTACTTCTGTCAAAATAAAAAAAGTGTAAATGGACATCAGAGAAGTACTCAAAATATCGAGAATTTTGAGCCCAAAATCCAGTGACCGATGTCAAAAAAAATTAATTATTCAAATATATATATTTTTTGAATACAAGTCATTGATTTTCCTCCAACTTTCAATATAAATATTGTCACAAGTATGAAATATTTGGTCACATATGCCCGTACTTATCGTCGATACTTCGCTCGATCTCAGACTTGAGAATTGCTCAAGTATGCTAGTATTACCAATAGTCGTTACTTGGCTACGGAGCAATACTTCGCGTTTGCTTGACTCCGGCTTTACTTGAGTCTACTACAAGGCTACTTAAGTCGTGCTCAAGTATTCGTGTCAGTTATTTTTGACATTTGTATTTCCAACATGAATATACGCCATAGAGGTATACATACTTACTGAAACTTATCTTCCCAATCAAATTGTCCAAAATAGATCAAATTCAGTAGACAAACTAGGAATATTTCGCAAATACTGTCATGAACGTCAAACATATCAATCAAATGTATGTCAAAAACAAGAAATCTCAAGTTTTGCCACGAATTTACGGAGTATCGACTATAGGATAGATTTTCAAGTAAGTATCTATGGTGACTTCACCTCGACTTGGCCAAGTAATACTCAAGAATGAGATTGAGTTTCGACTATAAGTACGGGCAATAGTTATTTATTTGAATTCGCTGTAACTGTAATCCTAGTTAGTATTGACAAGGTCGATGTTCAATTGTCGGACATGATTGACAGGCTATGGTCACTAGATGTTCGGTGGTTGCCAGGCAACAATTGTTAGACAATTGAATGTTGGCCCATTGTCGGCTTAGGTCACGCTTAGGTATATAAGAGCGCAAGCTAGGAGAGGGAGTCATTCATTCAGTGATTAAGTACGAGCAATGACGTATTAACAGTAGACCCAGCACGCGGCGTTTGTTTTGATGCCGGAGTAAACAGTGGGGTGAGGAAGGTAAACATCATTGTATCGCAGGTTGCGTACTTACATATTTTCATTTGAAAAAATATCGATTGTGAAATGTGGAAAAAATCTTGTTTTTTTTTCTATTTTGAATCAATTAATATATTATTACTTCTATTTAAACAAATATATACATACAGTACAGAATAAAGACGCGCAACGTAAATAAAAGCAGGCAAGCCGCATAACAAGCATGTTTACTCCCTTCGCTTCTCAGAACCCCTCACCTTGTAAGTGCTAACATCACAACAAACTATGGACTGCCATAGGACGCGCTGGGTCTACTTTAATAATACGTCATTGAGTACGAGTAACAGTGAGTGACATTGTGAGCATACGAATATATAAAATAAATACTGGCACTTTAACCTGTGTTAAAAAGTTATTTACATTAAAATTTATAACAAATTGGCGTCAGAAGTGGGATCCTGAGAAATTGGGTGAAAATAATTTTGGATCCGGACAACGAAGAGTGGATTAGATTGCAGAGTTGTGGAAATTTGTATTTGGACTTTCGTAAATGCCCGAGACAAGAAGCATGGCTACCAACGAGATGCAGGATCAGCTGAAGATGATGATGGAATTCATGAAGACGTCGGCAGCTGAACAGAGGGCGATTTCTGCGGAACAGATGGCATCTATGGAGAAGAAAATGTCTGACTCTACAGAAAGTATGAAAGCGGTCATAGCAGAGCAGATGCAGCCCATCGAAGAAAAGATGGCCGAATCTACGGAAGGTATGAAGGCCGTGGAGAAGAAGATGGCCGAATCTACGGAAGGTATGAAGGCCATGGAGAAGAAGGTAACTGAAGCAGTGAAAGGCACAGTAGCTGAAGAGGTAAAAATGATGAAAGAATCAACGGAGGAAATGGCTACAAAGTTAAAGAAGATTTCAGAGCAGAACGAAAGTATGACGAGCAAGATTCAGGAGATAGATGAGGATCTTATGGAGGTGAAGCATCATGTCGTGCAAGTAGAAAATCAAATGAAGCAAGTTGAACGTGAGTTGGAAGCAAAATTGGACTCTATTGTCACCGAGAAAATGCAGAGCCTTAGACTCAATAGCGATAGTGCAGCCTTACGGATAGAAAATGTTCCAGCATCCACACCAAGAGAAGTTACATCCAATTTCAACCTGGAACCAACGCCGTAGGATGGCAAGACTTCCTGGGATGAATATTTCGCTCAATTTGAGCTAATTTCGGAGAATAATGGTTGGAGTGTGAAACAAAAAGCTATTGTACTGGCTGGAATGCTCCGAGATACAGCATTAGCGGTACTCTCAGGACTGTCCGAACAAGAACGTCTAGATTATGAGAAACTGACATTGAGACTACGCTTCGGCGAGGAGCACATGGAAGAATTACTTCATGGACAACTACGAAACCGCACACAACTGCATAAGAAGGATTCGACTACGTTTGCGTATGCTGTGCAGAGTCTGGCCAAGAAAGCTTTTGCAAATTGTCCTGGCTCAACACAGGAATATGTAGCAGTCAGACAATTTATGGATGGCATCAGCGACGACGAGATTGGGCGAGTTGTCCGGTTAGCGAATCCGAATACGGTGAGAGAAGCGCTAACGAAGGCCCTAGAAATTGAGGCGGCCACGAAGGTGTCAAGACTGGCGAAGAGAGTGATATGGCTTGAGCGCGATGAAAAAGAGCCCGAGATGAAGAGGACCATGACTTATACAGGAAGTCGTCAACGAGAGCGATCTTCTTCTCGATTTATACCGACCTCACCTGGACAGAGAAGAAGAATGAGATGTTGGCAGTGTGGCAAGGAGGACCATCTTCGCGCAGACTGTTGTGCCAGGCGTACCCTCTATTGTGGCACGAACACCTCGTCGGAAAACTAAATTTAGCCAGCTTTGGGGGGCAGAGGCTGGCTGTATCTCCCATCGAGAGCCCCAAGATCATAGATCTCAAAGTACTTAAAATAGAAAGTAGTCCAGCTGTAGAAGGTTTCGTGGGAAATGTACCATGCAAGATGCTGTTGGATACCGGGGCGAATGTCACCATTGTACATCCAGAGGTTTTTGCAAAGTTAAGACAAATTCCAAGAGAACGTGCTCAGAAGCAGCGGATTTTACTCAAAACAGCAAATGGGGATAGAATACCAGTAATCAATGTGGAGGAGCTTGAATTCACAATTGGCAATTTGAAGAAGAAACATCAGGCTCTCATTGCTGCAATCGTGGATGATTGCATTTTGGGCGTCGAGTTCCTGCGAGATCTTGGCTGTGTCTTAGATTTGAACGGCGATGTCCTACGAATTGGTAATGAAGAAGAAGTACCTTTTCATTGTCGACATATGGAAATGGAAGTGACGGATGTTGTTGCTCTAAAGAATTTCCTGGTACCTTCACGTTCGGAAAAGGTAGTTCCAATTAAGTTAGACAACGTTCCAGAAGTTACAACGTATACCTTTGAACCTGACAGGACTCTGAGCTGGAATAAATCTGTTATTCTAGCCAGAACTCTAGTATAATCTTCACGACTGGTAGTTAAAATTCTAAACGTTTTGGATTGTCCAGTTCGTATTAAAAAAGGAACACTGTTAGGTAGATTAGAGGCCGTCACATTGATTCGCAAGATGGAAGGTACAGTTTACAAGGCAACTGAGCCACACAATTCAAGATTTATTCAACAGAAGCAGCGCTAACTTGACAGAAGAACAGGAAAACAAGCTTCGCGATTTGCTGCTGGAATATCAGAATATCTTTGCCAAGGATTCAAGCGATTTTGAGCGCACACATCTGGTTCAGCATAAAATCGATGTTGGAGATGCACGGTCGATAAAACAGCCCCCAAGGCCACGGATTGACGAAGTTCAAGAATTGGTAACCGACATGCAGAAGAGTGGAGTCATTGAACCATCGACAAGTCCGTGGGCCTCAAACCGAAATTCAGTCATTTGTGCGAATAAAACAATTTTGTAGATATTAAATGCATACTGCGAAGAAGCTAATTTTAGGTTATATTTCAGAAAATGAATGAGAATGGAAATCTGAAGCTATGAATGTAAATTAATAAATGTAAATCCATCATAAACCAGTCTTTAAAGGCTGGTTTATGATGGATTTAGACCCGAGATATTCACCTTCTAATAAATTTATTTGGTGAATATCTCGGGCCTTAATATACAAATTTAGATTTTCTCAATTATAAATCCAGCCAATCGTAGACATTGGTTGACATGTCAGAAACTGTAAAATGACAACACTGTCACAGAATAGATATTCATATCATGAATGAGGTGAAATAATAAATCAAACCGAAACTCAATCATTTGTGAAAATAAAACGATTTTGACGTAGTAAAATGGCTACTCAAAAAGTAAATTTTAGGTTATATTTCAAAAAATGAACGAGAATGAGTATCTAAAACCATGAATCTGAATTTCTAAATGTAAGTTCTTAAATTAAATCCATCATAAACCAACAAAATTCACATTTCGAGATTTTGATGAAAATATCCGTTTTGAGCATCCCCGAATCCATTTTGACTATTTTCGGCTTGGTGTCGGTACGTATGTATGTATATGCATTCGTAACCCGCAAATCTCAAGACCTGTCGAATGTATAATGTTGAAATTTTGTATTTAAGACTGGTCTAGGGTCTAGTTATGCAAAACTAAATTTAAATTGTAAACCTGAAACATCATCATCATCATCACTGGCGCAACAGCCCTTGTAAGGGCCTGGGCCTTTCTAATCGGTATCACCGAGCCGCGGTATAACACCGCCGTACTGCCGATCAGAATTTCGTGCCATTACTACATATTTTAAGGTGTATAGGTTGGCAACCTGTAGCACCCGAGTGTGTTGATGCAAGTAGCTGCATTTTTTATTTTTACGACAAATCACACATTGTCGGTGAGTGGATTCGAACCTGCGACCTCTTGGTCGAGTGACGTCACAGCATGTATAGGTGAACAAACACGCTCGGCCATCCGCACTCACTTGTAAACCTGAAACAGAAACTTGAAACAAATTTTGGTAAATCAAATTCAACAAAATAAATAATAAGACTTTCAGCAACTGGGCTTATCCTCTGTACATCCCACGATGTCCATTCCATACAATACAAAATAGCTGGAAGAAATTAAAAAATTAGAACCTGAAAAGCAAAGTCTATCAGTTAACTTACGTCATTTAGCTAATTCGTTAGTGGTGGTGTTGATGAATGAAGAAGAAGCTGAAAGGGAATTGTTTATTAGTCACATTCATACAATATTCATTTAATATGCTCTGTGTTTTCGTTTGTTAATTTTATTTTGTTTGAAGAGCTAGCTACGCGATGAGTGATTGCTGCTATTTTATACTACTTCACGATATTACTTCAAAAGTACTCGATATATTATGCTACTGATTCTATCCCCTCAATTTACAGAAATATTTTTAGATACATGACCAATGCATATTCCGAGGTCCGCAATAACGCCTGATTACGCGATGTAGTAACATTTGGCATCGGTCTTGGCCGTTTGTTTCTCAAATTTAATTGAGGACCCCATCAACTATTACATTTTCCAACTTCCTTAGGCACATACAAGACAACCATTACTCCTCCACTACGCCGCTCGTTCGCCATAGAACCCATTGCTGAGGCACGCGATTATGTACGTGGAGAGGGGCGCGTAGTTAAGTATGCACTGGATCCCACGATGGTCATTTCAAGACAGAATTTTGCAAAAAAAAAACCAAGACTTTCATTTCTATTACATAACAAAAGCAAGTACGTACACCTAACGTACACGCATTGCGTAACAAAATCTAGTGAAATTATTGATAATACGATTAATTATTGTTATTAATAATTGTTTAAAGATTATAATAAATTATAAAACAGAATTTGGAGAACAAAATTATAAGCAGTTTTCAAGTGCAGAGATATTGCAAAAGTTTATTGAATATTGTATTAATATTTTGAGTGAGTTTTTCGGGTCACTCCTATCTAACCTGAATAAAATGATTATATTGTTAGGTATATTGATGTTTTCAAAAATATTAGTAATTTATATTATCATTTTCTATGATTATACAATTTGTATTACACCCAGAAATATAGGATAAGGATTTCCTATTGTCACGGTAGTTGAGTAAGAATTTTTTGTAAAATAATAGTATTAATAACATGCTTTGTTCTGAACTAAGTAAAGTAATATAATATAACTAGCTGACCCGGCGTACTTCGTAACGCCACAGAATTGATAATTTCAGATTGCAAGGTACTTGAGCCTACCTTTTATATCAGGACTTCATAACCCATATTACATGTCAAACTATGAAAAGATCTTATTTTGTAGGAAATCAATCGAAATGAGAGATTTTTGTATTTGGCTGAGACTTTGCAGTTCCACTGAATGTCTTTTGAGTTTATATTACTTTCTTTCTCGATAATTTACTAAAAATTATACATTAAATATATAAATCTCACATGACATGCTTATTCAAATGATTATATAGAAGTAATTATTATATTGGACATAACTTGTCTATTTGAATATGAACCAAACCAAAATGTAACAATGAAATGAATATGCATGTGCTGGGAATAATCTAAGTTTACCAAACTCGCTTCGTTCATATGGCCATCTTTCTGTTGAGCGACGTCGCTTCGTTCGCACGGCTGCTTGCCTTCAACTGACTTTGTAACGCTCGCACGGCGTCTAAACGTTGACCGAACACGCTTCGCTCGCACGGCATCTTACCGTTGACTAATCTCATTCCACCCGCACGACGTTCTACAGTTGACCGAGCTCACTTCGCTCGCACGGTAGCTTATAGTCAACCGAGCTCGTTTTAATCGCACGGCAGCTTGCTGTTAACTGAGCTCTTTTCGCTTGTACAGCAGCTTGGCATTGACCGAGCTCGCTTCGCTCACATGGCAGCTTACAGTTGAGCTTGTTTTGCTCGCACAGCGGTCTACTGTTGACCGAGCTCGATTTGCTTCTACGGTAGTTTACGTTGATCGAGCTTGCTTCGCTGGCACCGCAGCTTACCGTTAACCGAGCTCGCATCTCTAGCAAGGCGTTTTAGCGTTGACGGAGCTCGCTTTGCTTGCATGTCGACCTATTTTTGACCAAGCTCGTTTCGCTCGCATCGCGAAAAAAGAGCAGTCGATAGGACCTGAAATTTCCTGATTCATTTTTAGGTCCTATCGGCTGCTTTTGTTTGTTCCACCCTGGGACAAATCTTATAAGCGGAATAAGATAAATAAACTCTCATGATATCATAAAAAAATCTGTTTTATACAAAATGTATGAGAGAATGATATTCCTCCTTCCGAATCTTAAATACTTATTCTGCTATTCTGGACGGAGACAAATCCAAAAAATTAAAGATTATGAAAATTGGTCAAGTCGTTCTTGATTTATGAATGGTGTGAGTAACCCGATTTTGTTGTTTATAATAGTGATATCAATCTAATTTTCGATATAAACTCTGATGAAGTGATAGTAATAGTCAATTATTTGTGTATTGAGTCATAAATAATATACATTCTTTCCACCAAAGCAGAAAAATTCATTAAAAAAAAAAACCATCTCGTATGTTCGCAAAACACTCTATAAAAGTTTCACCACAATCTGATCAATGGTTTCGGAACGCATAAGGTACAAACATACGAACATTGATTTTCATTTATATAGCTATGTATGAGAGAATGATATTCCTCCTTCCGATTTTTTAATACTTATTGTTCTATTCTGAAAATTGGTCAAGCCGTTCTTGATTTATGAATGGTGTAAGTAACCCGACTTTGTTTTATATAATAGTGATATCAATCTAATTTTCGATATAAACTCTGATGAAGTAATAATTATAGGTAATTATTTGTGTATTGAGTCATCACCGTCTTCACCGAATGCAGCCAAATTTATCCTGGACAAAAATGACAGCCGTTCGGTCCTTGTATACTATTAATTGAAAATTAATTGCGAAATTTGATTCTATCTGGATTGAACAAAACTATTTACTTATTGTGCCATATAATCGAAATATCTGCTGTGCCCATCACAGTACTTTCCCGACCATTTTCATGGCCAGTTTCATCGCTATTTCAAAATCATAAATTTAGAGTGTCGCGTCAATTAATTGCATATTTCACAGTCAGCTGTCATTTGCAAAGTGACAACTGTCATTGTAAAAGTGACAGCTGTCATTTTTAAAGTGACAGTGGGTAGTTACATTTTAATCGAATGAATCAGTTTCGGACTGTAGAGATTACTTATTTATATTAAGCTCATCTTCCTGAGAGCTTCAAATTGAATCCAAACAAGACATTATTTAAATAACTTGTAAAAAAGCAATTGACAGTCGTTTTTTGACACTTCTACACTACTAGAATTATTTCTGTAGGAGCTTTAATTTGATACCAAACACGGTGGAACCAAATTATTAATTTTAAAAAAACAATTGACGAACGTTTGCATGTGAGCTCCAAATGGTAATTATTACTCCAATTTCACATTATAATTGTTAGTGCCATTTTTGAGCCATATATAATTATTCTATTTATTGCAGCTATAATTCCAATCACGTAATTGTTTCGTATTTAAGATAATAGTTAACTATTAATTACTTCAGTTTTGTTTAGTGTTCAGCATTGTGAGAGCTAGTGATGAAGTGATTAGAGAGTTGAGAATATTGGTGAGTGGATCTGTGTTGTGTTGTTAATTTGGTTCATGGTTCATTTGGAGAAGAAGTGCTGGGAGCTAAGATTATATACAGGTGTCCTATTTACAATTTTACGTGGAGAGAAAACTTTGTATCGTGCGCATGAGGGAATGTGATATTTGACATACTTAAGCTTATGTGGAGGAGGAATGCAAAAAGCTTTAATTATATACAGGGTGTTCAATTCTAAGCTATCGCTGGAAACGATATTATTTTTTGCTGGAATACCGAGGCATCTCAAGCTGGGGTGCAAGGAGTGCACGACACCCCGGCGCCATGTCCTTGAAGGCGGCAGTTGAGCCCTGAACATAATTCTTTAAAAATAAGACCAATTTCTTCAACAAAATATTTTATTAGAGCTCACAATCAACAATCCACCATTCTATTTTGGATTGGGATTAAAATTGTAGATTTTGGATCAGGAGTTGTGGATTTTGGAATGGGATTGGGAATTTGGATTAAGATTGGGTTTCTGGACTTAGGATTTTGGATTGGGATTGGGATTGGGATTGTGGATTTTGGATTGGGATTGGGTTTCTGGATTTTGGATTTTGGATTGGGATTGTGGATTTTTGATTGGAATTGAGATTGTGGATTTTCAATTGGGATTGGGGTTGCAGATTTTGGATTGGGATTCGGATTGGGATTGGAATTGTGGATTTTTGATTGGGATTGAGATTGTGGATTTTCAACTGAGATTGGGTTTGTAGATTTTGGATTGGGATTGGGTTTCTGGATTTTGGATTGGTATTGGGATTGGGATTGTGGATTTTTGATTTGGATTGGGATTGTGGATTTTTGATTGGGATTATGATTGTGGATTTTGGATTGGGATTGGGATTGGGATTGGGATTGGGATAGTGGATTTTTTATTGGGATTGAGATTGTGGATTTTCAATTGGGATTAGGGCTATGGATTTTGGATTAGGATTGGGACTGTCGATTGTGGATTGTGGATTTTGGATTGGGGTTGAAATTGTGGGCTGTGAATCGGGATTGGGATTAAAATTGTGTATTTTGGATTGAGACTGTGATTGTATATTTGTAATTGGGATTGAGATTGAAATTGTGGATTGTGAGTTGGGATTGAAATTGTGTATTGGGATTGAATTTGTGGATTGTGGATTAGGATTAAAATTGTGAATTGTGGTTCGAGATTGAAATTATTGACTGTGGATTGGGATTAAAATTTTGGATTGTGGATTGGGATCAAAATTGTGGATTACGGATTGTGGATTGCGGATTGAGATTGATATTGTGGATTCTTATTGAGGATTGTGGATTGCGAATCGGGATTAAATTTGTGGATTGTGGATTGGGACTGAAATTGTGGATTGGGATTAAAATTATTGATTGGGATTCAAATTGTGGATTGTGGATTGCGATTAAAATTGTGGATTGGGATTGCAATCTATAAAAAAGAAAAGTACAATGAAGAGAGGGAGGTAGAGGGAGACTCAATTTATATATCTTTGCACCCCGGCGGTAAGTAGGCTGGAGCCGCCTCTGGATATAGATAATTAAATATTCAAATATAATTTGTGAATCATTTTTTACAACACATTGAGTTTTTGGAGTATAATTTTAAAATTTTGTATTTTTATTAAAATGCAGTATCAAACTTAATATAAATAATTGTTTTGATTGTTTCAGCTTGTCTGGTGTGTGACGTAGAAGAAGTATTTCTATCTTTTTTTAACTCATTGTAGCTAGATTGTATTAATATTTAAATTTGTTATTTGAATAATAAAAATTTATATCTGTTGATACAATATCTAAATAATATTTAGCAATATTTCCGCCCAAAGAAAATTGCTTCAATTTTTTTTTTCAAATTCTGCTTTATTATTTTTTTTAGTGTTTAAACAATTAATAATAATAATAATTTTTTGTATTTACAACAATTTTACAATTTTTTTAATAATTTTATTCCAATATTTTTATTTTAAACATTATTTTCCAATTATCTCGTCGAAGCAAGTTTATGTAATCAAGTACTAATTAATGGTTGCAACACGTTAGAATTTCGGTTTGATTTTTGATGATACTATTTCCTTTCAGCATATCTATCTCTTTTTAACACATTGGAAAACGTAGTATATATAATTTAGCGCTGCAGGCCAAGTAGGCCCATGGCTTCTGTTACAATTTTTCGCCATTTTTTACGGTCCTGTGCTAATCGCTTAAAGTTCGTAATCCCTAGTGTCTCTAAGTCCTTTTTCACCACGTCATACCACCTCTCCTTTGGTCTTCCTCTTCTTTTTTTTTCACAACACCTCCGTCTAACATCTTTCTTACTACTCTGTCCTCTGGTAGTCTCAGCACATGCCCTAGCCACCGTAACCTTTGTGCTTTAGCCACTTCCACTATTCCAGGCTCACCATAGAGTTCCATTAGCTCGGTATTAGTTCGTCTTAACCACACATCACCCTCTTTTTTACCACCATAAATCTTCCTCAGAATTTGTCTCTCCCAAACTTCTAGTTTATTTTGCATAGTCTTGTTTAGCACCCACATTTCACTACCGTACAGTACCACTGGTCTTATAATGGTTTTATACAACCGCTTTTTTGCACTTCTTGACACACTTTTCGATTTTAATAGTTTCCCCATAGCTCCCGCACTTCTGTTTCCTTTCGTTATCCGTGTTATAATATCCCGCTCTTCGCTATTGTTGTTTGTTACCGTAACACCTAAGTAAACAAAATTTTTAACTTTCTCGAATGCGTAGGTTTTACCTCCTCCAACCTGTATTTTAAGAGATTCTTCTTGTGTTTCTTGATGTTCCGACTCTATCTCCATGTATTTGGTTTTGTCTTCGTTTATTTTTAATCCCATTTCCTCCGCCGTTTGGACTAAACGTTTGCATACCTCCTTCAGTTCTGTTTTTGTTCTGGTTATTAACGTTATGTCGTCTGCAAACGCTAAACATTGGTGTTTTAGTTGACAAATGGTTCCTTTTGTGTAGATTCTGCTTTTCCTTATAACCCACTCTAGCGCCAAGTTGAACAGGACGGGTGATATTGGATCTCCTTGCCTCAGTCCTCTGTTTACATCGAAACTCTCTGATGTTTCTCCATCCACCAGGATTCTGCATTTTGTCTCTTCATGGGTCATCTTAATTAATCTTATCATTTTTTTGGGCATTCCTAGTTCTGCGAGTGCTTCATACAGCTTCTGTTTATTTATTGTGTCATATGCTTGTTTGAAATCTATAAACAACATTTGCAGGCTTAGATTGTGTTCATAACTATTCGCTATAGTTTGTTTCAGTGCAAATATTTGATCCGTAGTTGATCTGTTCGGTCTAAAACCAGCTTGATATTCTCCTAGGATATTGTCCGCTTGTTTTTGTACTCTATTTTTTAAACATCCTGCTAAAATTTTGTACGCCACGTCTAATAGTGCTATACCTCTGTAATTCTCGCATTTCAGTCTGTCCCCCTTTTTATAAATTGGGCATATTAGTGCTTCCTTCCATCTCTCAGGCATACGTTCAGTCCGCCATATATCCTCTATTATTTCCATAATATACTGAATTACTTCGTCTCCTGCGTTTTTGTATATCTCTGATGTTATTCCGTTTATTCCCGGGCGTTTATTATTTTTCAAGTGGTTCAGTATTTCTCGAATTTCATTTATGTCTGGTGGGTTTTGCTCTATACTATTCCCTTCTTGTTGAGTTGTTTCGGTTTCATTTGTAGTTTCCAAAGTCAGATTCCCCTCATTTAGCACTTCCTTGAAATATTCTTCCCATACATGTAGTTTGTCCTTTGCTGTCACTAGTTCTCCCTCTTTATTTCTACAGTACACTAGTGGCGGTTGATACTCTGTTCTTTGTTTCTTGGCCTCCTGATAAAAATTTCTCAACTCCTTGTTTTTAAAATCTTCTTCTAATATTACCATTTTTTCTTCCATCATTTGCCTTTTCTTTTGTCTACACAATTGTTTCGTTCGTCTTTTATGCATGTTGTATTTCAATTTATTTTCATTTGAGTTATTTTGTAGTAGGTTTCTTTTAGCCATATCCCTCTTCCTAATTGCACTTTTGCATTCTTCGTCGAACCATTCCTTATTTTTGTCCCTCACATTTTTGCGCAGCATCTGTTCTGAGACTTTAAGTATTGCTCCTTCCAATTTATTCCATTTTATATCCACCCTTACCTCTGAAACTTGCTCTGCTAGCTCTAGCTCCTTCGACAGTAGACTTTGAAATTGCTCTCTGCTTTTCTCATTAGTTAGTAGCGAGGTGTCATATCGTTTCAAACGGTTGTGTTTATCCTGTGTTACTTTTGGCAACTCCTGTTTTATTACTATTTTTACAAGAAAATGATCTGTGTCTAGTACTGCACCTCTTTTGCTTGTGATATTTTTAATTTGTTTCGCATGCTTACTCTCTACTAATACATGGTCTATTTGATTACATGTACGCCCATCAGGTGATATCCATGTTTCTTTATATATATCTTTCCTTTCGAAATGTGTGCTCATGACTTTCATATTGTTAGTTACTGCAAAATCAATCAACTTTTGTCCGTTCTCATTTGTTTCATCATGTTTGCTATGTGCACCTATTTAGTCTTATACATTTTCTCTTTGCCTAGTTTTGCATTGAGATCCCCAATAACTATTTTTAGGTCATATTTTGGTATCGAATTTATTATTCTCTCAAGCTCTTCATAAAATTTATCTTTTTCTTCCTCATCCTTCTCGTTTGTTGGTGCATGTACATTTATAATACTGATTTTTCGGTACATTCCTCTTAGTCGTATTGTACATATTCGTTCGGACACTGGTTCGAATTTTATAACTTTCTGCTTCAATTCTTTTTTTATCATAAAACCTGTGCCAAAATATTTGGTGTCGTTTCCACTACTGAAAAATATATAATTATCTACTGCTATTATGTCGTTTGATTTTTGCTTTGTTTCTTGAAGTGCCAGTATGTCAATCTTATATTATGTTAAGCACATCGATAGGTTTTTGAGTGTTCCCGATTCATTTGTTCCTCTTACATTCCATGTTCCTAATATTAGCGTTTCATTTTTATGTTTCTTAAATAATTCTAAAATTCTTTTATCCTTGGTCATTGCTTGGTCATTTTCTATTACATCCGTTTCTTTGTTGTCATGCCTCAGTTTTTTGCTCTTTCAATTGCCCTGCTTTCGCTGTTCCATATCCAGCATTGCCCTTCGATGTATATTTTCTTATAGCCTACTTTAGCTGTTTTTTCTTCCTTTCTCTCTTTTCCAGCTCTTTCCCTAAGAATTTTTTGAATTGCTATTTCCTCTTTAGTCAGGTCATTGTCTATGTACATCTTGCTGCCTTTAAGTTTGTTTTTATTCTTCATAATCAGTTCTTTTCCCTTCCAACTGCTTAATTTTACTACTGTCATGAAAGAAAATTGCTTCAATATTTTTTTTTCAAATTCTGCTTTATTATTTCTTTTAATGTGTAAACAATTAATAATAATAATAATTTTTTGTATTTACAACAATTTTACAATTTTTTGAATAATTTTATTCCAATATTTTTATTTTAAACATTCTTTTCCAATTATCTCGTCGAAGCAAGTTTATGTAATCAAGTACTAATTAATGGTTGCAACACGTTAGAACTTCGGTTTGATTTTTGATGATACTATTTCCTTTCAGCATATCTATCTCTTTTTAACACATTGGAAAACGTAGTATACTTCTTAAATCGTATAATTTATTTCTTATATTTGTTGTTTCGTTTTGGGTTGTTCATTGCTTTCGCGGCTTTCGTAGATGCTGCTTGTGCGTCGTCTTTGCTCTCGTGAACTGCGTTTAAAAACTATTTTAACAGTGCTCTGTGGTATATTGGGAGTTGTGAATTTTGCTTATTAACGTAGAAATCAAAATTTTGCTTATTTGAATATGTAAATTGGGATTTGAGATCCGCAATTGCGTGTGCGTTAGGTGCACGTAATATGCGATGTTAGTCTTTGTTTTTATTATGTAATAAATTAATTAAATGTCTCGGTGTTTTTGCAAAGGCCTGTGTTAAAAAGTCCAACGTGGGAATTGGTGCACACGTAGGTACCGCTACAAGAGGCACCCCCCTTGGCGAACACCACCGTGTGGGTCTGCAATGAGTTCTAGGGCGAATGAGCGGACTAACTGGGTAGTAATGGCATACTCTTGATATGAACCTAACGGAGTCGGAAAATGAAATGCCTGGCTGGGGTCCTTGATTAAGTTCAAGAAACATCACGCAGAGACCGATACTAAGGGTCATCACATCGCGTAACTAGGTGGAATCGCGGGCCTCGGAATATGCATTGGCCAAGTATTTGAGCAAACTATTCTTGCTTGCAAACGACGGGCACACCGATGCAGTGGGTGTCTGAGCGCTCATGCAGTCATTGGGGTAGTAAAATAGAGTCAAACAGTAGCATGATATATCTGAGCACTTTTAAAATTTATCGCGAAGTAGTATGGCAGCAATCATCCTCGCGTAGCTAGCTCTTCGAACAAAGAATTAGATCCGTTAAATGGGCGCGCAACAAACAAACCAACACACATAACACGTTTGAATGTTGAACGAGTGTTGAATAAATGCAACTAATCAAAAAAATTATTTTTAAGCTTCTTCAATTCATCATTACCACTACCAACAAATCAACAAAAGGACGTAAGTTGACTAATAAACTTTGCTTTTCAGGTTCTAATCTATTTTTTTTCCAACTATTTTGTAATGCTTTTTCGCAGATTTCTAATTTAATTGTATTTTTTCAGATCACTTGCTGAGGATGAGCTTGGCTGTTGAGGTAGATGAACATCGAGGGAATGGACAACGCGGGAGGAGCTGAGGATGAGCCCAGCTGCCAAAATCAACTTTCAAAATTTTTTTGTTGAATATGATTCACCAAAATTTTTTTTAAATCTCTGTTTCAGGTCGCCGGCCGTAGATTTTCATAGCATAACCGCATCATCAGCTAGATAATATGATAATATAATATTACTCATTATGTAATTCTTTTTAACTAGACACGTAAATTACTTATCTTCAATTAATTAATTTATTTGTATTTTTTATGTTTTTATGCCATCCAGCAGCGAAACCGGAGCCCAGCAGCAGAATCAGACCTCAGCAGCAGAATCAGAGCTTAGCAGCAGAACCAGCGCCCACCAACAAAATCAGAGTTCAGCTGCAAAACTAGAGCCCAGCAGCAGAATTAAAGCCCAGCAACAGATTCAGAGTCTAGCAGTAAGAACCAAAGCCCAGCAAGAAGTCCTTCAGTAGAAGCAGAACAAGAGCTCAATAACCTTTCGAGAAATCCATCAGCAGCAGCAGAACCAGAGCCCAGCAGCCGTCCAAGTAGTCCTCCAGTAACTGAAGAAGATCAACACATATTAGCAACTGTTCCAGGCCCCAGATTCAACTCAACTTTAAAGAAGTCAACTGATTAGTTTTGCCCGCCGCGTGCAAAGTTCAAGTAAGTTAATTTCTTTTTAAATTTTTCGACTTGTAATAATTATTTTTTTTTTACAGTTGCAGCGAGCGAAGAAGCCGCTTCTTTGGTCTAGGTTTTGCTAAGGTTTCCCTAGACCCAAAGGAAGAATTATTGTAGAAGGGTTCGCCTCTTTCCCCTTAGTAATTGCCTGAGGGTGAACAAGGTTTACAACAACGCAACAGCATCGCGAACAACACTTCCAACATCACAACAGCATCAAGTAATCAATAATTAATCTTCGAACCTTTGTACCCTTTTCTAATTCCCAAAATAAAGTCATTTCCACAAAATTTATAGTCGTTTTATTTCTAAAACCTATTTTAATCATTTTCAGAAGTAGTTAGTCTTAAAATGGTCCTTGTTCTGTAAATACCAATTTACAATGTGCGTAAACATAAGGAGTACGTAAAAACATAAACGTAAGAAATTATGTATGTTCACAGTGGTCGTAACGTAAAATATAAAAATAAAGTGTTTTTTTTTCATTTTACGTTGGTACAAATTAGGGTTATTGATGTATTGTGTTGGTTTCTTTGACTGTCATTTTGAAATATTCTGTTGATTTCGTTTCTGTTTCGTGTTTAATGTTTTTCTTTGGTTTCACTTTTATTAGTTTGGAGTTTAATTTGTTTTGTTTTATTGTATGATGTGTGAAAGAGATCTTGCAATTATTTTATTATTATTGAAACTGCGTTCTAAAAGTCGCCAACGAGAGAAATATTAAGACGAGGAAGAAATTGTTGTTTTTCTTAATAATAATTCTATGTCAATCATATTTAAAGCATGTTTCGATCCAGGGTGCTGTCAACTGTCAGATAAAAACATGTGTTTAAAGTTGACGCATGCGCTATTAGTTGTTTCGTACCTAAACTAAGGCACTAAATATATGAGTATTATCATCCGCCATTCTGTGTCCTTAGAAAGCGCCTTAGCATATATGAACAGTACGAAACAGTACCAGAAACGCGATGATTGAGTTGAAATAGTTTAATCTTTAGGTAAAAATGTGATAACATAATATTGGAGTCTATCAGGCTATTTATTTTTGGCATGATGTATTATTTGTAACCAAATTACATGCTTCAATTTAGAATTTTCAGTTATCAAATGTTGAATCAAATTATTCGGTTTCCAATCATATATAATTAGAGTAATATTAAATACTCAGAATATCATTATGGAATTTTAATTTATATTCTGTAATACAATTTTTGAAAACAATCTGACAAATTTATTGCACTTCGGGATCTCTAAATATGTAAGACTCTATTGTTTATCTTCAAACTTTGTAATCTTTAACTTTTCTAGAAAAACTTTTATGCATATTTATTGGAAGATTCATTATTTTACTGCTCTCACCCAAGGGATTAAAAATATGGAAGTCTATTATTTGTAATTTTTTATATCGCATGTCTTCATAAAAAATTGTTAGTTCGTAATATTGGTCAAAGAAATAATAATTGATTATATATTATTTATACTTATAATATATTTATATATGTAAATATATGATATATATTCTATATAATAGGTACCTATGTATAATACATAAATATATTAATCAATTATTTCTTGAAATTGAGGTTAGATTCTATGATCGTGTCTAAAATTTCAGATAAAAGTATATATTAAAATGAACTGAGATAACTTCAATCAAAATTTTAATCTGATCATAACTTTAAATGGAACTTTTGACTGAATATACGTACTTTTATATGAAATACTAATAATTCGTATGTGAATCTCACAGCCACAATTGCCGCTAATAATGATGATAAATCATTCGGTACATTCATGAGTCACTCCGATACTATTTTCTTTAGTTTTTCAAGTTATTATAACATTTTATCCTCGTCAAACAACGCATTCCCTGTAATGTTTACATTGGTTTACATATGCTTTCTTTTATTGACAGGACACCAAATGGCGGATGATAATACCTATGTTTTTAGTGCTCTACTTAAACATAACATAAAGTTGAATTTATCATAACTTTACGTTTTCATTACGTAGCTCTTATGTCAATACATAAACGTAAGAAATACGTAAGAGCATTGTGAACACGGGCATTGAAATACAGTAGTTCAACTTTATGTTTATGTTTACGGTTACGTACTCCTTACGTTTACGTACATTGTGAATTGGCACTAACTTATTTTGAAATTACCAAATAAAACCTTTCTCACAAAATTAAATGTGTTTTATTTATTCTAAAAACCTGTATTTTTTTTTCAGTCAAAAATAAATGATATTTAATTATTAAATTTGTAAATTCAAATTTAAATATAAGCATTGATTAAATAATATAGGGGAAGATAGGCAACCTTACGAAAGTTAGCGTAGTGTGATGTATAGGAACGTGCTGTGCTGCCACCATATAGCAAGTACCTGCATTACTTTCGTACTACGACGCTATATACCTTTCGGATATATTCGTCTCGATCCGGATGAAATCGTAACTCGTACAGAAAATTGCAAACAAGAGAAGAATTGAGAGTCCTGCGACACATGAAAATTCATCATTTCAACTATTTATTTCTCTATACCTCGCTTATTTAAAGATGAGCCCCGAACTTCTTTATCTAATAATATTATAGATATTCTTATAGGGAATTTTCCTACGGATTTAATGATGTTAATCTACAAATAATAACAATTTATTTCATTTGTTATAAACAATTTATTGTTACTGACACAACAGAGATGTAGATACTAGATACCTAACGCTACATGTGTTTAAAATTTGAATATATCTTCAATGTGATTTTCTTGCATTGCGCAATAAAATAGAGTAAGGCAATTAACATCATTAGATCCGTCGGAAAGTTTGCTATAAGAATAATCTACTATTTCTTCCACTGACTCGCATCGGCACCATGTTTTCAGCTGAATTTTAGTAGGTAGACGAACCCCTACATGTTCATAATAATGTTATTTGGAATAAACAGCATAGACCCGTGTAGCGTGTACTGCTATCTATAGGAGACGAGATGTCACGTGACATAAATCATATGGCTGGTTCCTACTAATTTCACTCGTAAGTCTTGCAGCTAATATCTCTTTCTACTAGAACTGTCATTTCGAGAAGAGCGGAGAATTTGAAAAATTATTCATTGTAGAAAAATCATTTTGTGATCGACAGTTGTCGTAAAGGAAGTGTTTTGTGGTATTTGTCAGTGTTTTTATTCTCAGACGATACCTGCGGAGACATATTGGAAAGGTGATATTTGGAAATAAATTATATTTAAGCAAGTAACAATTATTTATATGTGTGCAGGGTGGGTGGATCCGAGAGAGTTGAGAGACTTCGCTGATGGTTAGAAGCAATTGGAAATGATGATTCTATGCGCGAGGATGCTCGTGTTCGGCTACATTTTATTATTAGTGGACTTCCTTTGTATCAGCTTGTTTTATCATCCTTTATGTACATCACAACGTCCCTCCTTACTTCAAGAATCTCCATCTCTAGTTATTTTTGAAGATTCCACATGAACAATTTGATTTAACGAAGCATTAAGTTAATGTCATTTGGTTTTTGTTTGCCAAACAGATAATGCAATAATAAAGATCATCCAGTCTGGGTGCCATCAAAAAATCTTTTTGACAATATTTCACCTAAAGACGAAGATGAAGGTATAAAGTTGGTGAAGCATGCGGAAAAATTGAGAGAAAGAAGAAGTATAAATATGGATTTATTGCCATTAACATTTAAAAAAATGCATGTTACTATAACATTGAAGATGTATCAATCAATGATTGTAAATTCTTCCATATATGAGATGAATTTTATTAATTAATTGTTTTACAAGGTATTAGATATTAATTTTTCAAAGCCAACCACTGTTTATTTTGTTCCAGCTGGGGAAGTTCAGAAATATACGGCCACAGAAAATAGCAATATGAAATATAAATCAATAAGTAACAGTGCGTTCTAGCGAAGCAAATTTTCAGATAATATTATTATCATTAACTGTTTTAATCTTTAATCATCATCTATTTCAATTGAAGAGTTATTTGCACGGTTTAAGTGAGTATATGTTATATTTATTCTCTTGAATATATTATGAAAATTAGTTATTATTTCTGTGCAGAAAGGAATTATCTACCCGCATCTCTAGTTGCCGATAGTAGCTGAAATATGTCTTCCTCGGTCGGCGTAGATATTTTGTAAGATTTAATAATTCTCATATGTCCATCAACTTCTCCCCATTTTGCCTTGGGGAACTTTCCACGCAGGCTTTACCCCGTTACGGATACTTTTTATTTTTGTAATTTCTATCTTCTACAGCGAACAAAATAGCAGCAAAATGTCTACAAGCTTCACCAAGACCTGCATCGCATCTACAATGACTACAAAGAATTTCTCCTTCTGGCCGAGCTATAATCCAAGGCTGTAGAGGTTTTTCATTGAGTCGTTGATAATGCATCACCTAAGACACAAATTGTTCAAAAATTAATATGTATAAAAATATTAATTCTTTACGTATTAATTCATAGTTATATTTAAATAAATTTGAGTGACCATTTTAGTCGCATAACGTGTGTTACTGCTTTATTTTTATTTGCTGTGCATAGCGTTTTAATTGAAGCTATAAAGAATTGGAGAATATATCTTTTTCAATAATATTTCAGGATTTTATGCGTAAAATTTTTTGTTATATAAATATTAATAATAAATGTTCAGTGCATACAACTTACCTTTCCAGAAATCAAGATATTCTCTTTAAACTTTTTCACCAATAAATCTCGCACCCATCCGCAGACACATATTTATAGACTTCTAAACTCTTGAAAACTCTAAATTCTTGATGTGTATAGAAACTTCTTGTTAGAACTAAATATTAAAAATTTTTATCGTGTAATATTTGTTCCAGTTGTCGTGAAAAACTGGATAAATCACTATTATAAGGATCAACATCTAATTTTATTCAAATAACGAGCTCTCACGTCACTATTTGAAGATTCAAAATATTTATAAATTTCCCAAAAATCACAAATGAACCAAATTAGTTAACGAAAATGTTTTGGCTCAAACACTTTTTAAATTTATCGTAATTTCGACTATGAATACTTTTGTTCAGAAATCCGCTTAATAAACTCTCAAATATGTAGGTACTTGATTTTGTATTATTCATGTAGGTATAATTCTTCTTTCAGCGAATACATATCTGTACATAATAGTAATAGTAAACAGTTACAAAAATTTTACTATTATAAATATGCAATCTGTTTTGCAAAAGATTGTCTTTGTGTGAAGTATTTTTGCATCGTACTTCAGTTTTAGTGCAAGATCATGCATTTGGAAAACCAGATATGCATGAGATCATGTTAGGAATATTCACCGTAATAAAAAAAAATCATATAAGTAAAAACAGAAAATTCAAAAGGTACAGTTCATTGTGGTATTCAATAGTAGAAGAAAATGGGATCTTAAATTACTTGAAAAAAATTAAATATCATGTAAAAAATATAATTCCACCGTATTTGCTTGTAATTCCATTTTAATTTTCTGAATTTTTTATAGGTTGATAGCAGATATAATTCATGTAACTGAAAAGACCGTATATTTCAAATTATGAAACATACATTTTGAATTCCCGCCCTTCTCAAAGTGACAGTTCTATTTGAAAGAGATATTAGCTGCAAAGCTTCGAGTGAAGTTAGTAGGAACCAGCCATATGATTTATGTCACGTGACATCTCGTCTCCTATATCTACTCTCAACCACCGCTCACTTATACGTGGTGAAACATGCGCGCAGTCTTACGTTATTGTGTGTATTATTAGTTATTCGTATATTATATTTCGCACGTATGCAATTATAAACTATACATTTACCGTGTTTATTCCATAAATAGCTTCATCAACATGTAGTTGTGTGTATAAAAATTGTGCAAACAATAGAAAAAATGCCAAAGATTTAACTTTTTTTAAATTTCCAACAGCGGATAAAAACCGGTTGAATATTTGGGTGGAAAACAGTGGCAATGATGGTTTAATCAACTATAAGGATGAAGAATTAGCAACAAAATTAATTTGTGAAAATCATTTTAAGCCGGAACTAATTCTTTCGGGCTCTAACCAAACTCGGAAAAGACTTGTAAAACATGCGGTACCTCTCAAATTTTTTCAAGATGAACCAGCTTCACCCGAGCTTCGTACTTTACCGGTAAAAAAATTTTATACAAATAAAAATAAAATAATGTCCGAGGAAGAAGCGCATATTACCAATGAGAAATTATTGAATATCACGGATGAAATACATTATATTACTCCAACCAAGAAACCAAAGCGCAAATTGGAATTTTCATCTCCAAGTGGGAAGGTATCCAATATTGACAATTTATTGTCAACTCCAATTAAAGTAGATGACACTCCAAGAAAAAAAATGCTCAAACAAAAGTTTAAAAAACAATCACGTTTATTAGCTGCAAAAAGAGCACAAAATTTAAGATTGCGGAGAAAAAATTCAAAAAATGAAAACAAAATTGGATTAATGATAAAAAATAAATCTACCGATGTGAAAACAATAATTGCAATGCAATTACAACACAGAAGTAACACAAAATGGACAGAACAAGAAAAACAGTTGGCACTTTCATATTTTTATAAATCGCCCTCTCTGTATAATTTCATGCGTGATGAATCTAAGCTGGTATTACCTGCACCCAGAACAATTCGAAAATGGCTACAAATTTTTCATCTAAATACCGGCGTAGAAACAAAATTATTTGATATGTTGCAACAAAAAACTGCTGTTATGGATAAAGGCGAATGCGAATGTGTTCTGATGTATGATGAAATGAGCATCAAAAAATCGTTAGAGTTGGATGTCACACAGGATTTAGTTGAAGGTTATTCAGATATGGGACACTTAGGAAGAATTGGAGAAATAGCCAGTCACGCTGTTGTTTTTATGATACGTGGATTGTTCAAAAATTGGAAAATGCCAATTTCCTATTACTTCAGCTCTGGTCCAATAAAAGGCAATCATTTAGTTGAAATATTACGACAAAATATTAAAAAGTGCCACGATATCGGACTCAATATTAGAATTGTTATTTGCGATCAGGGATCAAACAATCGATCATGTTATTCAAAATTAGGTGTAACAAAAGAAAATCCACATTTCATAGAAAATGAAAAAAAAATATATGCAATATATGATACACCTCACCTAATGAAATCAGTTAGAAATATTCTATTATCAACTGACATATTCATGGATGAAAAAAGAGTGTCATGGAATGATATTCGTGCCGTATATAATGTTGATTCCCAGTGTGATGGTGCTAGAATGTTATGTAAAGTTACTACCCGCCACATATTTCCAAACACATTTGATCGTATGTCTGTCAAATTAGCAGTACAGGTTTTTAGTCGAACTATGGCAGCTGCACTACAAACTGCTGTGAAAACTGGTAGTATTTAATCTAATTCGGCTTCAAATACTGCAATTTTTATTCACAAAATTAATAATATATTTGATGCCTTGGATAGTCGCCTGTTAAATGATAGTAATCCTTTTCGTTCCGCATTATCAGAAAGAAATAAATTAGTAAAAACTACACTCGAGGAAGGCAAACTGTTTTTTGGAAATTGTAAGGTATATACGAAGGATTGGCAAGAAAGAAGGAATGTATATTGTCTTAATGGTTTTGTACAAACAATTAATGGTATATTAAATCTGTTTACTGATATGAAAGAAGAAAATTATAGTTTTCTTCTAACAAATAGGCTGCAACAAGACTGCTTGGAAAATACATTTTCCGTGCTCAGACATAAAGGGGGTTACAATGCAAACCCCACAGCTAAGCAATTTAGACAGGCACTGCAACAAACAATGCATAAAAGAATTTTAAAACCCGTCGGTACAGGAAATTGCGAAGTAGATGAAGATGAGGTTCTTGATATTAGTACTAACAGTAATACAAATTCCACTACTCCCCATTCTGAATATTCACAAACTACAGATACACATGAAAATGAAAGTGATAATGAATTTGACAAAACTGTGAACTTGAGAACGCAATATGAAGAATGTGCAATAGTGTATTTTGTAGGATATTTGGTGTACCGATGTATTAAAAAATTCAATTGTGATAAATGTAACGAGGATTTAAAGAAAACTGATATGATTTGTGACAAGAATGAAATATATTTATTATTACGAGATTATGGGAAACCAAAAGAGATTGAACATCTTTGTAGGCCAAATGAAATTGTGCTACAAATAATATCAGAATTGTTGGATATTTTTTAAAATTTTATTAAAAATAATTTATATTCCAAAAACATATGTAAAAAATTGACTGCCAAAAGCGTTAATCATATCAAAGCACAGCATTGTGATTGGCTTCTTGAAAGTAATGAATGTTATTATCACAGAATGTTTATTATAAATACATTCATAAGAGTAAAATTGTTAAAAACTTTAATATGGACAACCTCGTCAATAAGAAAGGGCAGGGACAGTACAAGTAATAAAAGAAGAATTGCCATATTAAAAAATTGTTGAAATAATATAATCAACATTAAGTAATTCACCATTTTCATACATTTAGAAAAAACTATAATATGTAACTCAATATTACCAATTAAACGGAGAACTTAATTTTATGGTATAGTTATTATTCAATTTTGTAATTTTTTTTTTTCAGTAAATATAATCAATAAAATAATTATAATTCCAATGATATGAATTTTTATAGCAGTTTTCTTTGTTTCCAATACAAATTAACTCAATTTTTTTCCTAAATATTGCATAAAACATACTTGCACGCATAAACTTTCATAAATAATATTTCAAATTGCCGCTAAACGCGACGCTGACATCTCTCGATGACATGGAGAACGAATTCAAGAATAGTTATAATTACGGCGTATAGATAGAGCTGATCTTTTCAGAAAAATAACCGCGCTACGCTAAAATTACATGTGGTTACCAATCTTCCAATATATTATTTAATCAATGATATAAGTGAATAGACGAGCAATCCGCAATGCAAGTTTTTAAAAATTGAAAATCTTTTTTTCGTTTGCCCAAAGGGTGCTAGTCATCATAAAAATTATTTATTGTATGAATAATAAAATAAATCCTTCAATAAAAATGTTGTTTCATATATTTTTAAAATAATTAATAAATGAAATACAGCAACAAAAAAATATGCTAATGTGGTAGACATTAAAAAATTAAATTAAAAGCTCCCAACAATTTTTTTGATAAAATCAGCCGTTTGGCCAAAAAAATATTTAGTTTTCATCTATCCAAAATGAGCTACGTGGTGCCACCTGTGTAGCGAAATATAAACTAATTGCTGGATTTTAATTATAATAGTTTACTCAAAAATGAGTACGATAATCAAAAAAAGTTTTAATTAAACTCACATTATTTTCAAAAAATAAATAGGGTACTTCATTTCCTACTTTTTGATTAGTACTCTTGTTGCATCATTCAATTTCTTATACAAATTATCCCCTGTACTATCAGGGTTAAAAGATCAATGGTTTAAATAATCTTTCTATCAATCTTTGGTTCATTACCATACGGTCAGAGGCGTCTCAAGCGGTGGTACAAGGGGTGCACGGTATCCCGGCGCCAGGTCCTTGAAGGCGGCAGTTGGGTCCCGAACATAATTCTTTGAAAATAAGACCAATTTCTTCAAAAAAAGCTAATCCACAATCAACAATCCATAAATGACCATTCTATTTTGGATTGGGATTAAAATTGTGGATTTTGGATCAAGAATTGTGGAGTTTGGATTGTGATTGGGTTTCTGAATTTTGGATTTGGATTGGGATTGGGATTGTGGATTTTGGATTGGGATTGGGTTTCTGGATTTTGGATTTTGGATTATGATTGGGATTAGGATTATGGATATTTGATTGGAATTGGGACTGTGGATTTTCGATTGAGATTGGGGTTGTGGATTTTGAATTGGGATTGAGTTTCTGGATTTTGGATTGGGAGTGGGATTGGGAGTGGGATTGGGATTGGGATTGGGATTGGGATTGTGGATTTTTGATTGGGATTGGGATTGTGGATTTTCGACTGAGATTGGAGTTGTGGATTTCTGAGTGGGATTGGGGTTCTGGATTTTGGATTGGGATTAGGATTGTGGACTGTGGATTGGAATTTTTTGTGGGTTGTGAATTGTGATTGCGATTAAAATTATGTATTTCGGATTGGGATTGTGACTGTGAATTTTTAATTGGGATTGAGATTAAAATTGTGGATTGTGGGTTGGGATTGAAATTGTGTATTGGGATTCAAATTGTGGATTAGGACTAAAATTGCTAATTATGAATTGGGATGAAAATTTTGGATTGTGGATTGGGATCACAATTGTGGCTTACGGATTGTGGATTACGGATTGAGATTGATATTATGGATTCTAATTGAGGAAAGTAGTTTGTGAATTGGGATTAAATTTGTGGATTGTGGATTAAGATTGAAATTGTGGATTGGGATTAAAATTGTGGATTGGATTCAAATTGTGGATTACGATTGAAATTTTGAATTGGGATTCAAATTATGGATTGTGGATTATGATTAAAATTGTGGATTGTGGATTGGGATTGAAATCTATAAAAAAGAGAAGATGAAGAGAGGGAGGTAGGGGAGGCGCAATTTATATATTTATGCACCCCGGCGGTAAGTAGGCTAGAGTCGCCTCTGCTAGAATATATCAAAAAATATGCACCGAAGAGGAAAATGGCTGAAGAAAAACGTAATGATCTCTTTCTCTGCCGAGGGTTGGGGGGAGAAAGATATTTTAAAATATGAATGGGAACCACTAGTCCTAATTTTAGATTCGGATGGAGAGTCGAATACCAAGTTAATTTTACCTGGAACACCTGAGGATTAAAGTCAATAACGTTCAAACTTTGCAACATAATGATTCACGGTCAAATTTCGCCCACTGGGCGATCATTAGTATCCATTAATTCCCTGTCATCTGAGAATTAATCAAAATTGTTACCATGGTTTGGAATTAAGAATTTTTGAAGCAGAATTCAGCTCAGTAATAGGGTACTTTCGGTGCACGTGTTACAAAAAATAATTTAATATATTTATGGAGCTAAATTGTTCATAACCTACTGAAAAATAACTATAAAAATAAAATTTTTACAAATTTCAATCGCATTTTCTCAATTTTTTCATCATTTAAGGATATAAACGAATACAGAGTTGAATTTAGAAAAAAAAATTATATCGAAAGGGACTAAAAAATATATAGCATCTCATTCGAAAAAATGTAACTTTGTGTTGTAGCTTGAGAGCCACTGGTTCAAAGAAATATTTTTTTTCCATAATTGGGTGTCCCTCTTCGTCCTGCATAAGATTATTTTATAGTATTTTATTGTATCTTCAATAATATAGAAGTTATTTGAGGTAGCTCTGTTCCACTGTTACAACCTGTATAATTAAAATGGGACATCCTGTATACAATTTTAGTTTTCTGCACACCTTCACAAAAACCTCAAGTATGCCAAATCTCGGATTCCTTCGTGCATGCATTATGCATAAAAAGGAGATGGAAAGTTTTTTCTTCACGTATTAATATATAGATAAAATATAGATTGTTAGGTAGTGTAACAATAATTATTTATCATATTTTTGATAAAGTTAATGATTGTAAAATATGTTGGTTCTACACTTTAGAAATACATGTATATTCATAGTTTTTCGAATTTTTGTCTCTTTCAAGATAGATTTGTATAATTTGACATGTTGAATTCAAAGTATGATGTTACTAGTGTAACTTCAGAATCTTTTGTTTATTGTAATCAGCCTTTTGTGATTCTCATTGAGGTCTACGGCGTCTCTTTGTTTGAAAGACTTGTTTGTCTACTTTCGTCGTATTTCTAATTACATATAAAGAGACAGATCTAATTCTTAAGTGTAGTCATCTCTTTGACAATCGGGACGAGCAACAGAGCCATCTTACCAATGTAAGTGTGTTTCAATTTTTACCTTCACATTCTTAATGTTCAATCAAGTAGCTATATATTCTATAGTTGAACTGTTGTTAGACTATCTCTTCATCTGTTTAAAATTAACATTGATTATAATAGTTCAGTTAATATATTATTATTGAAATATCACACTAATAATATGATCAAATAATAAATATAAATGCCGTTACAAGTTCATGTGATTTATTTTCTATTATTCGACATTTCTAATACTCGAAGATATTATCCTCAGGCAATTAATCCTCCAAAGACAAAATATTGCATGAACTCTGATTTGCTTTGTTTAATGTATATGTTACGGACGAAGCTCGCAAAGTTAGCAGAGCTGACATTGCCCGACTCAAGCCTTATTAATTGGTTATTTATAAAATGAAAAAAAAAAAAAAAAATTACCTGGACCACGAACAGCTATAACAGTATGTTGCAGTTAAGTTCTGCTCACTTTGCGGGATTTACATAAAAAGAATCACAGCTTCTTGTATTGTTGTATTGTATTCAATAACACTCAAGTGATAACTGGATGACAATATTATGGATGAATACCGTAGTATAGAGTTCACACATTTGCTTAACATATAACCAATTCAAAATAATTCGCATTGATCTAGTTTGACAAAGTCATTCTGCAGTGGCATATCTACAGTCGGTGGGATTTTGCGCACAAAAGTTTTTGGGACCTCATTTCATCAAGACCTTGTATAACTTTATCTGTTGACACAATTGTGATTATATGTATTATCCGACCAGGACCAAACTGGCAACCGTGCGTTACAAATACGGCCCACACGGCAACGACCGGATGGGTCAATCCGGGCCTATATTTGATAGATAAGGTTACACGAGGATGAATTTTAAATCTGTTATATCTCATGAAATATTTTATTTTTTTGCGATAAAGCCAAAATAATGAGTAAAACTACTATTCTTTATGAAATAAAAATATGAATTTTCATGCCGTTCGAAGTAGGAATGTGTGATCTTGGAAATTTCTGATTGATTAGTTCGAAAAAAGGACTGACTGATCACAATTATCCATAGACATGAGCAAACACCGCTCCTATCATTTTTCACAAGAGGCCCGACGCACATATGAATGAAAAATAGGGTTAAATAAATCTTGGAGAGTGGTCGATCTTACGATATTTTTCCTTGACCAAGTCTTTGGAGATAGATAAAAAATTATCAGCCCAGTATTCATAATAATTTGAGATGATCCACAGACTAGGATTATTTGATATAATACTGATTTCGACAGTTCATTCTTCAAAATATAGTTCGATATGTAGTTTAGCCGTTGGAGCTCTCAAATCGTCCAAATATTTTTTTTTTTGTTTTCTGTGGAACCTAGATTTCGAACAGAAGATGCTGTGCATTAATTTCTCTTTTAGAACAGTATGAAATCTCCCAATATTAAAGATTTTATTTAAAAATTCCGCAAAATGCGATTCTTTATTGTATACAGCTATATTAAAAAAAAAATGCAGCGAGATGATGATTATCAATATAATAAACATTATTAAAGCTTGACGTAGTAGCTCTTATAGTTTCTAAGATACCTACTCTAATCGTGTTCAATTGCGTGAACAATGTTCGTGGAACTCTAGTTTTAATGGTTTAAAATTCAATTAAGTTATTTATTAAAGATTTAAATCTATGATTTGAATCTATTTCAAAAATTTCTGTAGAGAATGTAATTCACTTTTTCTCTATGAATTTCAAAGTGTCAGTAAATTCCATTTTTAAATATCTCTTGCAGCCTATCTACAAAAAGTATTCTAAAATTTCAGCTCTCCTACAAATTGATTTGATAGAAAATCCTCTACCATGTCTGGTTACGGGATGCGTAGCAGAGAAGGCATGTATCGTCATAGTTCCGGCGGACACTATCAACGTGGCTACAGTTCTGGTTTTGGTGGAAGCTCCGGCTATGGAGAAAGCCGGAACTACGCTCGCAGTATGATGAGCCGTTTCAGCAGCACGTTTGATCGCAAGAGAAGGCAGGATGTGAATGTTCCTTCGCGGCCGTCTACCCCCACTCAGAGGTAAGAACAAAATAAATACCAATGGAAAAGATGGCGCATCTTCATCAGTTTGTGATTATTAAGATTTGAGAGAGTGTTTTACGACAAAAAATTTTGTGTAACTGTGATTTTGTTTATGTTTTGAAAATATTATCGGAATGAATAATAACAATAATGCTAGGAATATTACTCTAGGAAGGCAAGAGTATACAAGGTTTTAGAAAAGTTCTTCATTCTAATTTATTTATATTTAAATTATGTCTTCGATGGATTTTTATTCTAATAATGTAGACAAAAAGTTAAAAAAACGTGTTAATTCTTGATACTGCGAATTAAAATACGTGCGATAGGTCGTTGAACTCGTTATGACGTCTAAAAAAATGTGCAAAGATTGCAAAGATGTGCAATAATTGAAGATTTCAAAGAAAAAGGGGTCTACTTTTTTGAAAATTACTCGAAAACTATTGGTGCTAGCTAGAGGAATTTTACAAACAGATTCTTAAAAAGAAGGAAATTTCCAAGAAAAAATGTCGACTCCCGGAACTTGACCTCCATTGTCAATCTTTTTATTTGATGTTGAAAATAGGGTTCCGCACGGTGCGCGGAATGCCGTTACAGTGAATTGCAAACATAATGGCTGGTACCACAAGCTCTGTTTTTGGCTATACTAAGGCCCAGTATTTCAGTCCATGGTTTACCTTAAACGTAGCTTAATTTCCATAGTTATGATTGTTAGAACAATTATTACCAAGGTAGTTAAGCTCCGCTTAAGGTAAACCGAGGACTGTTTTAAGAAGAGTTTCTAGCAATATGAATGTTCCTAAATTTTTTAATAGCAATATCAAAATAAAATATTGTAGATAAATGTATTTTCCGTAACGTGGACCTGAAAATTATTTTTTAAAGAGATTAAGAAAATTTTAATTGCCCTAAAACAATTCTTGACACTCTGCTCTTAGAAGAGCCAAAAACAGAGCTCGTGGTACTAGCCAATGTTTTTAATGCCTGCCCCGACTTTCGCGGCACGAACGAAGTGAGTGCTGCTAGTCGTTGAGTATAAATACGCATAAGAAATTCTTTCCTCCCGCCGCTGTAGAGGGCGAGCGTGTACTTCTCACAGGAAGTAAATGTCAAACTTTCGTCTCTGCTATTAGAGACGAAAGTACGTACTTTTAACCGAAGAAGACTGAAAATGCTATTTGCGTTGTATGTATTATTTAATTCTTGCCAATGCGGATCGTACTGTACTATGAACATTTAAGACTAAACTTGTACACGCCGAGCGTGCATTCTAACTTTCTTCTGCCTAGTGCGTTCTGTCTCTGCGCAGTATTCATTTCCACACGCCACGAGATATTTGTCGGACTGTAGTTCTCAAACTGAATTTGGGCCTAACATAAGGAGTTTAGTGCAACCTTTTCATTTGTCTAAGATTTACAGGCGTGCGAAGCGCAGTTTGGTAATATTCAGAGATTAGGATTAGGACCTTATCAAATATTATTGTTAATATTATTGAACTATTTTCAATGTTTTTATAGATTTGATGCAGGTGGTTCTGCAACTCGTCCTTTGACTGTCGAGCTGACCGAATTTTATCCTCGAGACAATGCCAAAGAACATCATACTGATATGTATGAATTAGTATGCGATGCTCATACTCCAACACCTGTTCTCCGCCGTGGCCAAAATTTCTTCTTTGCCATTCGTTTTGATCGCTCTTTTGAGCAACAAAGAGATTTTGTTCGAGTCAACTTCGCTTTTGGTAAGAGAAATTTATAACTATTATATTCTTAGGTCTTTGATAATTACAAGATAATTAATAACGCTTATTTGCAATTCGACGCCGCGTGGATCGTTGTTATCTTGAAAGTAACATGCTAGAGGAAACTATGAAAATTATTAGTCTTATCAATGATGGAAAGATATTCTTCAACAAATTTTTTTGACTTGTCTAAGTCTGTTATATACTCGCAATTATGTATTGAAATACATCCATTAAAAGTATGTTTAGTAATATTATAATTACATCTACATGAAGTTCGTCAGTTAGTTTCTTAGCAGTTAAAACAGTCCTAAGACTGTTGATGCTGTAATGTTGATTTGTGTTAATTTTGCGCACATGACCGCTATCAGAGGAATATTATTGAAATCTGGATATGACAAACTAAAGTAATCTGGCCAGTCTTTGAGTAATAAAATCAGCAGGTACATAAAACTTCATAAAATACACAGATCCTATATCTTAAAATTTTTACAAGAGAACTTTGGTAATATTAATGAATGAATTTATTGGGTAGTTTGAAGAAATGTTCTATCACATAATATATAATTTGATGTTTAGATGGATCACGTTGTAACCTTAGCTGAACTAAATTAGACGTGTAAACAATCTGATTATAAACGATATTTCCTCGCTTTTCGACTGTATACGAGCTGCTGATCTATAAGGAATAAAGTGACTATTCCGGAATTTAATTTCTACAATTTATTTTTCATTTCTTTTGTACAAAAGATCCGCCGTTAATTACAAGAATGCTTATAAAAATATGAATTTTTAAAAGTTAATGTTTCAATTTATCGAGACAAATTGTTGTATTCATCGTGAAATTTTATTATTATTGGCAGAGCCGGAATTGGGGTATTGCCTGCCCGTGGCTAATCATAAAATTGAGCCCCTATTTTTGTGTATATAATTATTATGAATATGAGGCAAAAAAGATATAATACAAAAAAAAAAAAAATATATATAACATTTTAATATCTATATATGAATCAAAAATCGATGCCATAATACAAAAAAATCTGCTGTGGCCATACAGTACTTCCCCGACCATAAATTTCCTAGCCAGTTTCATTACTGTTTCAGAAATTTAGAGTATCGCATCAATCAATTGCATATTTCAAAGTGGCAGTTGTCATTGTCAAAGTGACATCTGTCATTGTCAAAGTGACAGCTGTCATTGTCAAAGGGATAACTGTCAATGTTAAAGTGACAGATGGCAGTTATATTTTAATCCTACATAAAATAAGTATTCTTGAAAATGAATATTTTTTTGTGAAAATTCACAATTTTTTACTTACCGCCTTTGCCTTTGGGCGGTAAGTCAGCATAACCATAGTAACCACAGTTTACTGATAAAATCAAAATACCACCTCAAATAGAGAGCAGGTAAACACATGAGAAGGCCCAATCGTGCAAAAAATATATTATTATTTTTGGAATTTTTCGCATAAATTCGAAACGATCGGCTGTAGATTATTGAAATCTGGTATTTCAGTCTGCTGTAGCATCTGAATGATTGCCTACTATTTTCATAACAATAGACTGAACCAGAAGTGTACTTCAGTTGGAATTTATTTTTTAATTTTGCGCATAAATTCAGAACTGTTAGCCGTAGAATCTTGGAAATCAGTATTTAGGAATGTTGTAACATAAGAATGATGACCTACTGTTTTCATAGCAACCGACTAGGCTAGAAGCGCATTTTACTTGACAGATTTTTAGAATCTTTTGGATAAATTCAAAACGATTAGCCGTGGAATGATGAGATTTTGTGTTTGATTATATATCTAATTTCCGTATTTAATTAATTTTTCGGATTTCAGGGCTACTACTACATGCATGGCTGATAGATTGCACAGTCTAAATTAAATTATCCTTTGAAATCAGATTGGTAGCACTTTTGTAAGCAGATGTCATCGATTCATTCATTTTGAATTGTCTTACTCTCAACTTTAGCTTTGTGCTTGTTGTAGTGTTCTAGTTTTTAATAATTGTCAAAATTTGGAAGTCGATGATATCGAAGTAGAAAACTATGAAGAAATTGAAAACACAACGCGCTTTGCACAGCATCTGTCCAGACAAATTTTTTAAATTGATTTCTTGAATCTAAATGTCAGTTTGTGCTGTGTCATATGTACTTATTTTATTTAGAGAGTCACTATTTTGGGCCGTAGATAAAATCTTGTATGCAGTACGAATGTAAAGAGGCATTGTGACATTTGGCCAAAAATTTTAGTCAGTAAACAAACCTCGTCATGAAATATTTGGCATCACCTCAGAATGCTCAAGTTCACACCTATTTTAGCATAAATTATTACGATTTGATTCTAATATTTGTGTTTCTCAATACTCTTTACTTATTCAGAATCAAGAAAAGTTGTCTTCAAAGCCAAACAGTACCAATCAAAGACAAAATTTCATTCATAATTGAATAGACTAATGTTGTAGGCTACGAACGTAGTTTCGGTTTCAGCGGCAGTTTTACTGCCGAAATCGAAACTAGAGTCGAAATTCTAGTTTTGAGCCGAAATCGAACAAAACCTAAACTTCAATCGGGCATCAAAATTAAAGTTTGCCTGCATAAAAATTTTTTTTCCAAAAAAAAAACAGAAATATTGTATTGTTCATTATCAAAAATTGATATGAATTTTGCAGCAAACAATTCATAATTATAAGTTTTGTTGTATTTTTTTCATCAGGACCCAAGCCAACGGTGACCAAAGGAACTCGTATAATTCTCCCAATAACTCATCAACATGAAACTATGTCGGATAAATCACGTTGGAATGTTAGCATCCATCGCCAAGACGGTAATACTTTATCCCTTCAAGTTTACATTCCGCCTTCCGCCCAAGTCGGAATTTGGCGTTGTTCTGTTCAAACTAATTTCTTGGGCCAACGGGACCATCGTCGAGACTTCAAATGTGAAGAAGATATTTACATTCTCTTTAATCCATGGTGTAGAGATGATCCCGTATACATGGAAGGTGATTCTCAAAGAAGAGAATATGTTATGAATGAAACTGGAAAAATCTGGGTGGGAAGTTATCGTCAACCCAAGGGAAGAAGATGGATTTATGGTCAATTTGATGATGTTGTTCTTCCAGCAACTATGTATTTGCTAGAACAATCTGGTCTGGCTCATCCAGATCGCAGTTCTCCTGTTCAAGTTGTTAGGGCGATTTCAGCAGTTGTCAATTCTTTGGATGACAATGGGTTATTAATAGCTCGTTGGGACGGAGATTACAAAGATGGTACATCTCCTCATGCCTGGACAGGATCAGTTGCAATAATGGAACAATATCTTAATGAAGGAGGACAACCAGTTAGATATGGCCAATGTTGGGTATTCTCAGGTGTCGTTGTTACCATTTGTCGCGCTCTTGGAATACCATGTCGATCAGTCACCAATTATGTAAGCGCGCATGACACCAACCGTTCGTTAACAATAGATAAATTCTTCGATAAAGATGGAAATGAAATAGAAAATGGACCAGATGGTGATTGCACTGATTCTTGTTGGAACTTCCATGTTTGGAATGATGTTTGGATGTCAAGACCTGATTTACCACCTGGCTATGGTGGATGGCAGATTATTGATGCTACTCCACAAGAAGAAAGTGACAATATGTTCCGATGTGGACCTGCTTCAGTAGAAGCAGTTAGAAGAGGAGAAATAGGATTCGCATATGATACTCCATTTGTGTTTTCGGAAGTCAATGCTGATATGTGCCATTTCCAAGAGGATGACCAGTCTGATTGGGGATTCTCTAGACTTTCTATCAACCAATATCAGTAAGTTACTTAATTTTGATTTGAGATATTCAACTGCATTATGAAATACTGTTTTTCTATTTGGGTGCCATAAAGTGTATTTTATGAAACTCGTTTGGGTATCGTAAAATTCCTCTTTATAGAATTTGAACCTCATTTTTATTAGGTTGATAGCTACGTTGCTAGAATACCTAACTGTTATTTTGATCTGTCAAAATACAATATATTTTGAAGAACCCCAAGTAACAATTATGACCAAATATGACGTCGATACGACGTCACATTTTTGGTCATAATCGCGTCAGCAAGACGTCAATGGGTGGAGCTATATGACGTCATATTATGGCGTAAGTTTGACGTCATATTATGACGTAATTTTGACGTCATATTATGACCCAAGTTTGACGTCAAATTATGACCTTAGTTTGACGTCACATTATGACCTAATTTTGACGTCATATTATGACTTAAATTCAACATCACTTTATGATCTTAGTCATCACCTAAAAATTCCTCAAGAAATAAATAATAATAAAATAAGTAATTTAGAGCATCATAATGTTGTATGGTAACATTATAACGTTGCATATCACCTATTTGATTACTATTTATTCAAGGAACTTTTAGATAATTAGTGAATAATAAAACATCATTGTATTTTCAATTGATTTATTTAAAATACAAATATATTACAGGCAATAAAAAACTATCAAGTAAAAAAAAATATATATGTATCAAAACCTAAAAAAAATTAATCACCATGACAAGAAAAAAACTGATCGTCAAGCATCTGTGAATTCTGGACCAATTTTCGTATACCTTTGGGTTATTTATTCAAATGTTGTGACCATGACGATAGTGTCAACAGCCGGCACTGCAGCAATTCAGTCGAAATTTGAATAATGCACCATTATATACAGTCATCCTGGAAAACAATTTCATATAATTTTCAGTAATTCAAGATTCAACACTATTATTCAGATCCTATCGATCATCAGTTTTGTAGCTAGAAAAATTTTCAATAACAGTTATGAAATTCGGAAATATCTTATGATACATTTGTTTCTAGATTTTAAAACTCTTCTAAATCGATAGCAAATTAATCAATGTGTTGGATATACGATGAGTCACCTATTTCTAGTTTTATTATAGATACCTTCCTTCTTGAAAAATCAAGATGGCGGACAAGACAGATCAGCTAAATGTAAAGTGCGACAAATTATCTGAAAAACCCTGTAAAAGGTGTCGGAGAATTGCCCAAACAGGGCTTAAATGTGTTAAGTGTGGTGTTGTTACACATACTAGCTGTGCTTCTATCTTGAAATTGCCATCTGTAGGTGAAAATTTTATAAATTGTTGTAGTACAGTCAATGAAGACAGTGACTCATCTTTTACGAGTACAAAGGAAGATTTTGACAATAACCTAATGCAGGTTTTAAAGTGTAAAATTTTTTATTTGGAGAAATTATTAAACGACAAAGACTTAGTGATAGAAAATCAACAAGTTACAATAAATATTTTAAATAACCACGTGCATCTACTGAACAAAGGAACAAAATTGACCAATGTGTCGTCTCATAGCATCCCAAATAAATCAAAAACAAAGCGAAAAGGTGTTGTATCGAGTACTTTATCGATACAAGCACCAACAAACGCAGCAAAGCAAGGGGAACGATTGCACGAAGAAATAAATCAAAATGGCGTGAACCACAGCGTTGACAAAAATAAGCACACATTAGAGCTGTCATCAAAGAATACTTTCATTGCTAATAATGAGATTTCAAATAATATTTCTCAAAGCAGTATAATAAATGAAGTGAACGGAACATCGATTAGGAATAAAGGTACAAATAATAGAATAATTTCTAAAAAGCCACGAAGTATGAAGAATACTCGTCCAATTATTGGTAATCAGAAATCAATTACTTCTTTACTGGCAGTGCCAAAGCCTTTTACACTTCATGTATACAGACTGCATCCTGATACAAGTGAATTGAATGTTAAAAATCATCTTATAGAATCTTTTCCTGAAGTACAAGTCGAGAAATTAAAATCTAAATTTCCTGAATTATACGCATCCTTCAAGATCTCCATTTATCAGGAGAGGAAAGAAGACGCAATGGATCCCTCTATTTGGCCTTCTGGGGCATGCATCAGACCTTTTTTTCAGAGGCTTCACCCACCAGCGCATGTCAAATGAAAGGCGTGTCTTCTGACATAAACAACTCCATCAAAAATAAAATTTGTGATGACTCCAACTTAAGTATTTTTCATATCAATATTCAATCTTTAAATAATAAAATTGATCAATTATTGATTTTTTTAAATGAATACTCTTTTGATATTATATGTATTTCTGAGCACTGGCTCGATCTAGAATCAATTAGAACAGTCAATTTATTTCCTTATAAACTAACATCTTTTTTTTGTAGAGAAACAAACAAACATGGAGGGGTGGCTATCTTTGTTAAAAATATTGATTTCAAGCCAATAGATCTTGGTGATTTGAATGTAGTGAACAATATCGAGCTATGTGGTATCGAGCTTATAAATTGTAACATACTACTTATTGCTGTCTATAGAACTGGTAAGGGAAGTTACAATATCTTTTTGATGAAATTTGAAGAAATGCTTATCAAACTTAGATGTTGTTTTAAAAAAGTTATAGTTGTGGGAGATTTGAACATAGATTTATCCGGTGTGCACATAAGTGGTGATATACTTGTTTTCACTGATTTAATTCATTCATTTGGTCTCAAAAGCACCATCACAGAACCTACTAGAGTGACTAAAGCTTCAAGTAGTTGTAGTTTAAATTAATTGAACATGGAGTCCCTCAAGGCTCAATATTAGGTCCTTTTTTCTTTCTAATTTATATCAACGATTTCAGTGACTTTATGATTCCTTGCACTAGCATTCTGTTCGCAGATGATACTACTCTTATTCAAGGTAACAAAGATCATGAAACACTTTTAAATATGAGTAGTATGTACCTTCAAAAAGCTGAACTTTGGTTCGCTGCAAATAATTTACTACTAAATAAAAAGAAAACGCAAAATTTAGTCATTTCAAATAATCATTGTTTTAACAATGGAAAGCCAATTTTAATACTTGGAATGTTTATAGAACCCTCTTTAAACGGCTCTTCTCATGTCAATCATATTAGCAAAAAGCTTTCAGCAGTTGTATTCCTACTTAGACGTTTAGTTTCAATTGTTGATAATAGCACTTTAAAAATAGTTTATTTTTCTTTATTCCACTCTATTGTGTCATATGGGATTCTTCTGTGGGGAAATTCTCCAGCAGCTATAAAAATTTTTCGATTGCAAAAAACTGCAGTGAGAATTTTAGCTGGACTTAATTATAGGGATCATTGTCAGCAGGCTTTCATCAATTTAGGGATACTGTCACTTCCTTCATTAGTTATTTTTTGTACTCTCGTTGAAATTCATAGAACTAAAGGTGATTTAATTAAAAATGAAGATATTCACACTCACCACACAAGATCAGCAAAATTTTTACGAAAACCTTTTTTTAGATTACAAAAGTCTGTGAGAAATTCATTGAATCTAGGGCTATATAATTTACTACCAGACGAAATTAAAAAATTGGATGCAAAAAAGTTTAAAATAACTATCAAATTATTTCTCATAAAACATTGTTTTTATAATACAGAAGAGTATCTCAAACATAACTTCAATGAGAATTGGTCATAAAGTTCTTTTCTCTTCCATTTATTGTCTTTTTTTTTTTTATATGAATCATACTTGATTTTCTCTTTTGTGCTTCATTAAATTATCTGTTAGATATTTATTGCATCTTGACGTACTATAAACATCTTATTGTAAAATAGTGAATATACAAATATACAAATATACAAATATACAATAACTTTAACAAAATTCTTGAGTGGAGCAATATCATGCAAACAAACAAATGAACCTCCCTGAACTGAACTACAAAAGAAAAACCGTTGGTGAAAGCACTCGTTCCGAAGCGTACTTCTTGATATTTCAATAGTCCGAATCTTACCGAAGATTTCCGAACTGTTGTAAACGAGAGGAGGAGGAGAGGGGAGGCTTCCGAGCAAAAATTCTAATATGTTACCCTTTGAATGCTTGTAACCCAAATAAATAGAGGATCAGGCTCTTCACTTTTATTGGTAGACTGTTTAGAGAAATTTATAGGAATAAATAAGATTTTATCTACACTGGAATATAAAAGCCGAACGCTTCTAATTTATATTTCATAACTTAACTCGTTCATAATTCTCATAATTGAACACTGATCTCTATATAATAATTTATAACTTCATATCTAGATAACTGATACTCATAATGTCGAATTTAAGTCATAAAATGGATGCTGGAATAAAAATGTTACATATGTCGCAAAATGACGTCGAACTTACGTCATAAAGTGACGTTGAGCTAAAAAATAGGACTCAGTCAGTTGAAAACGTAAGCGCAAAGTACACTGACTAGAAAAATACATCTAAAGAATCATTATATAAAGCATAAGTATGATTTCTCACATAACGTCAAATTATGACGTCTGTTCAACATTTTAGGACGTCTAAAAATGGCATTTCCCAAAAAAATCTTTCGCGATGCATGCATAAGTCACAAAATGACGTCGAACTTACGTCATAAAATGCCATCGAATTTACGTCATAAAATGACGTCGAATTTACGTCATAAAATGACGTCGAATTTACGTCATAAAATGACGTCGAATTTACGTCATAAAATGACGCTGACCTGACGTCACAAAATGACGTCGAAATTAAGTCATAAAATGACGTTGAGCTAAAAAAAGGAGCTGCTCAATCAGTTGAAAACGTAAGCGCAAAGTACACTGAACTGAAAAAATATGACTAAAAAATCATATATACAGCATAAGTATGATTTCCCAAAATGCTGAAACATAACGTCAAATTATGACGTCAGTTCAACGTTTTATGACGTCAAAAAATGACGTCAATTTATGACCTCAATTCGACTTGAAATATGACGTCGATTCGACGTCTTGTGACGTCGAAATATGACCGTCAGATTATGACTTCATTATGACCAAAATCTGACGTCACATTCTGGTCGACGGTCAGTCATTGTTACTTGGGACATTCTCAAATTGTTCCGGTTTATGTTCATTTATTTCTAAGAGTACGTACACGACAGCGGTTCTTACTGTTCCACTAACTCATGGTCGATGTGGCTGGTGCTTCAAGTGGAACGATGCGAGTGTCTGTTAAATGTCAAATAAACTGACAATTTGTGGTTAGAATCGAAAACTAAATCATTTATAAGATTAAACTAACCTGTAGCAAGAAGAATATACGCATGGAATGAATCCAATATGCATGTGGGAATTAATTGCTCTTAAATAATAAATAATGATAATGAGAGACCATGAAATTATCTGTCATATGACAAATGGAAAATCTTGAATCAATTGACATAACTATGAATCGAAAGTACAAATTGGAAAGGCATCTTCTCATTTAATTTGAACTTCTTGTTGATTTCTGCAAAAATGAAAGCAATTTACACAGGCTTATTGGATTAATTCCATTTGTATATCCTTTTCGCGATAGATTAGTTTAATTAAATCTCATTAATGATTTTCTTTTCGATCCTAATCACAAATTTTCAGTTTATTTGACATTTAACAGATACTTGCATCGTTCCACTTGAAGCATCAGCCACATCGACTATGAGTTAGTGGAACAGCAAAAACCGCGGTCGCAAGTGTGAGCGTTGCGGTCATCTAGTGGAACGTACTCGAAGTGGTCGATATTAATGACGTCATCTATGACGTATTTATCATGAACACCCAGACCGCGATCGTTTTGTGGAACGATTATTGAGGCGACATAAGCGTTGCGGTAGTCTAGTGGAACGTACCCTTATGGCCAGTTGCACCGCTGTCCCTTAAATTTTGAGTGTAACTTATTTGAACAATATAGTATCGAGACTCAGAGGTCAAATGTGACATAAATATTGCTGTCAATATTACGATTCGATATTTTTTGTTCAAGTGAAACTTAAAATTTAAGCTAGAGCGGTGTAACTGGCCATTCAAAAATGCAATTCGTACATAAATAGAGTTTATTAAATTGTTCTATTTATTAAGTTGAAGAGCTTTTTCATATTATTATATTATATTATATAATTATCCCATAAATTGCTATTAGAGTTCTAGAAATCAAATTAAAAAACAATATTTTTGACAGTGTTGGACGCAAGATAGTAACAAAACGCATTGACCGCGATGATGACGATACAGACAATGACCTAATGGACGTTACAACAGAATACAAAAACCCTGAAGGATCTCACACTGAACGTTTGGCCGTTTTCAATGCCGTACGAGGCTGTCCTCGTGCCCAACAATACTACGACTTCCAACGTGACCGTGTATCCCAACAAGAAGACGTCTACTTTGATTTAGTAGACATTGATATAGTACCATTTGGTCAAAGCTTCGATGTAACAGTTAACATACAAAATAAGTCCAACGACGTACGTACAGTCAATGCTGTTCTTTCCGCGAATTCTGTGTATTACACTGGAACAGTTGCATCCAGATTGAAGAGATCACATGGAGAGTTTGTTGTAAGACCGGGACAAAGAGAAATGTTGAAATTACATATTACTCCAACAGACTATATGGATAAGATTGTTGATCATGGATTAGTGAAGATTTATGCAATTGCCAATGTAAAGGAAACCAGGCAAAATTGGAGTGAAGAAGATGATTTTGTATTACAAAAACCGAGGATGAGCGTACAGGTCCGAGGAAGTTCAAGAGTTGGGCAGGAGTGCTACGTTAATTTCAGGTAAGAATAATTTCAAATTAACTGATACCGTTTCGAAAAAGTAAGCACCTGAAAAAAATAACATAGAAAATTGATCTATGATAAATAGTAGTTCAGATGCGATTCTTTTTGATTGCTTTTTTTATCAGGTTGCTGAGAAACCTAATGTATCATTCTTCAATCGTTTATATCTCGTAAGATGAAAATCTAACATAAAAAAGCAATATTGTACCAGTTTCATTACCATTTGGATGCGTGAATTCATGAATGTGGCACCTCTCACTAATCCATTCGTTCGGATATTCATTATTTAAAAATGTCAATCTTGTGTTCTGGTCTTTCTTGCTGTGGTTCCAACAATTTTATCGATGGAAGTTGAAGGCCGTAATTTTTTTTTTATATGCAATATAAGTGTAAACAATCATTTTCACATTCGGCCAACAAATTTAGAGACTCGGCCCCTAGAAAAAAAAAGTTTTCTTTACTTGTTGACCAGACAACTATAGAAACTATGGTTGCTTTTCAATAGTTGATACACCTTAATTTTTATATTTTATTTAAGAATTCGTTTTCTTGAGAACCAACACTTGTATTACTTTTAATGTTTCCTCTATTAATAATTAATAAGACAAAAAACGTCCAGTAAACACCCTTTTACATGATATTGTCCACTCAATTCATAAAAACTTTTTTTTTTTGTTGTGTTGTAAGCTGGACTTTTGTAAAGTTGGAGCTAGGACATACTAAAAATTCACAATTTTCTTGTGGGATTTATCCTATAGTTGAACAATTTTAATCTGTTATAATATTCAGCATGTCAATATTTTTTTTGAGATAATTTGATTTAATTTTATAGCTTCCAAAATCCTTTGAACGTGACTCTCACCGACTGCTATTTCACTGTGGAAGGTCCAGGCCTTCAACGTCCAAAACAAACCAAATATCGTGATGTTCGTCCAGGTGAACTTGTTACCTATAATGAAACATTTGTTCCTCGACGTCAAGGAGATCGAAAGATTGTGGCTACGTTTACTTCGCGTCAAATGAGCGAAATTACAGGCAGTAGTAGCGTCAGCGTGCATCATTAGATGTGGATTGACCTAACCACTTGACAATGATAGTATTTTATTCATCTTGTAAGAATCATGATCAAATTATTATAACTTCTAAAAACATTAAACAATAATAATATGAATAGTAAAAAAAAACTGTTTGAAATGAAACATATTTCATGATGCAATACTTAAACAATATTTGATCACATAAAGAAAGTGGCTTTATATCATTTTCATTATCGTAATTCGAAAAGACTTTTCAAATCTGTCCCTGAGTAATGATGAATAATAAATGAGATTTTTTTTCGCCCATGTTATTTTAAGACTATAAAATAGTAAATTTTTCTACTACTAAAGTTGACGCAGAAAAATTTATGTCAAGTGGACTTACATTACGGGAAAACGATATGGCAATTAAATTGGATACGACAAAGGAAAACTATTTTATCTAATTGCACGGCACGTAGTTGTTCAGCACCTGGTATATTATAACATTTGTATTGGGATATGTTGTAAAAAGAAAGCTTATAAAAATAAATAGATTTGCATTTTGATATTAGTTTCTTTATACAATGCCTACCTATTGAGACGTTTTTAATATTATCATTATTTTACAATTAACAAAAGTATGTGTTGTGTCATTAACAGGTCATTGAATATGTCAACCCAAAGTTTTCACAAACACAGATGTTAAATCTTAAGAGCAAGCTACAAGATGGCTCAAAAATCATAAATTAAAGCGTGTAACCGCTATCCTCAGTCAAGTGGATGACCATAAACTAAAAGTCATCGACAGTGACACAAAACATTTGTGGCTATCTCAAGGGTTGTTTAGTACAAAGTCAGTGGGAAATAAGATGTCAATAAATATTAAATATCTTAGATCTTTAATCGATTAGAAGGGCATCTAATGTTAACTATGAACTAGAATTAAAACCCACTGAAAGTTATATTTTTTTGAAAGTAATAAATAATGAGACACCTACCAATATGGTTCTGGTAATGGGTAGTTGCATATCTGTTCACATTACAAGGATAATGTAAGTGAATAATAAAATTGACTGAGTTGTTTAATCATAAAATGAATTTACTAAATATTTGGAGTATCCAAAAGGGTTTTAGAATATAATTATTGAAGTCAAATCAAGTCAAGAGAGGGGGTAAATTTCAACTTCTTATTTACTATCGCAGACTAACAAATGAATTCTCCCATAGCTCCTTTCTTCTTCAAGTAGATCAAGTAGGGGTAGAATTTGTACTACGATTTAACCTTTCAGTTTAGCATGTGAGTATAACATTCGTTTTCACTCTTTCTTTAAAAAACGCTAAAAGGTTAACACCTACCACTAAGTAGAAGGGATGCTCTGTCAAGCTACTTTGCTTCTTTTAATGCACATATAAATGGTATACCTCACTCTATCCTTTCACGCATGTGAAATTATGCAAGTTGACACAAATTTGAGAACAAATCAACATCCTAGAAACCAACCCCTCCAACGTATGCTAACCACCACCAACTATACTATTTCCAAGAAATTAACAGCGATCTCTCTTTAATGCATGAAGATTGAATCTTCCATCTTTGGTGACATCAAGTACATTTTCGCGGAAGAAAGCATGCTGTTTTCGTCTTACCTATGGTTACGGAATGTTTGATTGCACTTGCACGCTAAAACAAGGGGAGAGATTTTGTAATATAAAAAGGGGTGCTTTTCACTTAGGAAGGCATCTTGGTTTCGGCCTTGATCACTTGACGGTTCAGCTGCCGGTGTAATGTTGGCACGTTCAATAGTAGCTAACTTCGTTCAGCTGCCGGTGTAATGTTGGCATGTTCGAAGGAGTCGTCGTAGTTTACTGCGACGCAATCGTCGATAGGATCTCACAAGCCCGGCCTCACAAGCCACCTCAACGCTCTGTCCAGCTGCCGGTGTAATGTTGGCACGTTCGGAGAAAACTCAACTTTAAGGCTTCATGGCCCATCTTTAAACTGCAGTATTATCTACCTGTGCATCACTGTAAACGTAGTGCACAGATACACCTGATAACCAGGTGTACATATAAATACTTACAAGACTGTAATAGTCAAATTATTATTATTTCTATTTTCTGTACACCACTGTAAATGAAGTGCACAGATATACCTGATAAACAGGTTATTATTTTATCAAATCTGCAGTGCTATAATTAGTCGCTGTAGTCTTTACGCTATAATGCAGCCTACCTGCGGAGCAGGTACTTTTTTGTTACAGAACTTACGCTATTGCCGTCCATCTATCTATGGGGCTGTGGACGTGAGAGAGCATCCACCTCCAAACCTACGGCAGCGTCTAGAAACCGTACTTCTATCACGAAACAAGGAAAACCAGGTCCATTGCGCCTTTCAGTAGACTTATCGGTGCCGAGATCCTTCATCCCTCGTAAAGTACGATCAGCGCCAGCCCGTCTACTACGCAACACACCAGGGGCTTGATTCTTGAAACCATGCGAAAGTTTTCGTGTACGCAAATATTCGAGCGGTGACTTTCGTATACGACCAATCGCCTGCGCATGAGTGGTATTCTTGACTGGTGATAGAAACTTTGCTTCGAAATTTCGTATACGAATTACAAAAATAGCAGAGGCAAACGAACGCAGCTTCTTTCAACCAATGAAATTGTGTTATTAATATGAATTTTGTTTTGGTTTTGAGCATCTACTTTTGTTATCTGTTTTGTTGGTTAATTTAACTGCTGATAATGTTATTATTGAATAAAAAAATATATTAATTGAATTTGTGAGAAAGAACTCACAAATACATTTAGGAAAATTCTCAAAAGATTTTACATATAAAGATTCGCAAATGCTGTGCTGTTAAAACCTATAAATTAATTTTTTTCAAACGTCAAAAAAGTGACATGGTATCTCTGTTGCCAAGGTAAAAGTGTCACTTTATCTGATTAGGCAGATAAAATACTAACTTTTGTCTACTTTATGTGCCTAATCACATGAAGTAAAAAATCTAATATTTCAACAAAATAATCTAGTAATATTTATTGTGAATGTACAGTTATTGAAAAATTAGGTTTTGAAATAAACCATTTGCATTCACTTCAGCTGGGAGATTATTATTATTAGCTATAATGATAACACGGATGACACTTTTACTTTCGTTTTCAATTTAATTTTATGCTTGTTTATAACGTAACCATGACAAAATTGTATTCGGTATTATGATTTGACTTGATCTTAGAGCTAATTGCATCGCACTAAAAATTAATATATCAATTTCTTGAGTTACAAATTTAGGTACTCGTCTTAAAAGAAAAATAGTATATATTATTCGGAGCAAGAATGGTTTAATGTACTTCGATTACTGCAAATTTTAGCACATAAAGCCTCATTTTTACTCCTAATAATTCTACTATTATATTTTAAATCATGATATTGAAGTTTGCAATATTCAAACAAACAATTTACTTCAGTTCTAACATCTACAGCTGAAGCTCTGCTTGGTGGAGCAAATGTAATACAACATTTTTTGTAAGTCGAAATAACTTCATAAATTGATTTTCATTCACGGAAAATGCATCTAGTTGTTTAAAAACTCTTCTTTTTACACCGTCATAATTTTCAACTTCGTCTAATATGTTAATTAAGTCCAACTGTCTAAATTTGACGTATTTAAAGACTAACCTCCTCCAATTTGTTACAAGTTTCGCATACGAATGTCAACTTTCGAAGGGTGTTTACCGTGCGATGTAGTTGCGCACGAAATTTGCGTACACGATACCTACTTTTAACTTCAAGAATACCATTGTGCAGTTCGTATGCGCATCTCACATACTTTCGCATACGAAAAATTTCAAGAATCAGGCCCCCTGAAGGGTCCAAGCGTCGGCCAATTAACGTGACCACTTCACCCTTAGAGGTCCACGACCCCAACTACAATCACTTGACATCTTGTTTGTATGAATACAATATTTTCACATATATGGTGTAATTTTACAAAGAACAATATAACTGAATTATATTTGTGATCTGTATTTATGTTGTATTTCTTTTCTCAACCTTGGACAACCACGACTTCAATTTAAAGAATTCTGGTCACTCGTAAAACAAAAATAATCACAACGTAGGACTTTTAATAAAACAAATAATAGACGATCGTAACGGTTGCTGCGTTACACTATGTTCATTAGAGACTCATACATGCTGTAACTTTTATTAATATTGATATAAAAAAAATCATAATTTTTATAAGCATTGACGAAGTCTTATGCCTAATAAATTTTGTTGCCTCATTTCGTTATGGGCACTTTTTGTATTCTCAAAGAACTTCAACTGTTGACACAACAGTGTCCTAATGAATTTAAAATCTGTATTACCATACAATTTTTTTTTCTACAGACTTCAAAAAATGATGACATGATGTGTACATCAATATTAGTATGCGCGTGCGTTAGGTGCACGTAATATGAGATGTTAGTCTTTGCTTTTATTATGTAATGAATGAAATGTCTTGGTGTTTTTTGCAAAGGCCTTTAATTAAAGGTCCAACGTAGGAATCGGTACACGCGTAGATACCGCTACAGGAGGCACTCCCCCCTCCCTGGCGAACACCACCGTGTAGGTCTGCAATGAGTTCTAGGGTGAATGAACGGTCTAGCTGGGTGGTGATGGCATATTTTTGATATGTACCTACGGAAGTAGAAGAATAATGTAATGGTTGGCTGGAGTCCTTGATTAAGTTCAAGAAACATCACGCAGAGACCGATACTAATGATCATTTCATCGCATAACTAGGCGGTATCGCAGACCCCGGAATATGCATTGGCCACGTATTCGAACAAACTATTTTTGCTTGCAAACGATGGGCACACCGGTGCCATGGGTATCTGAGCGCTCAGGCACTCATTGGGGTAGTAGAGTAGAGTCAAATAGTAGCATAATATATCTGAGCACATTTGAAATCAAATCGCGAAGTAGTATAGCAGCAATCACCTCGCGTAGCTAGCTCTTCGAAAAAAAAAAATTATATCCGTTGAATAGGCGCGCAACAAACAAACCAACACACAGAACACGTTTGAATGTTGAATGTATACAACTAATCAAAAAAAGTTCTTTTTCAGCTTCTTCATTACCACCTCCAACAAATCAAGAAAAGGACGTAAGTTGACTAATAAACTTTGCTTTTCAGGTTGTAATCTATTTTTCTTACATCTATTTTGTATTGCTTTTTCGCAGATTCCGAATTAAATTGTATTTTTTTCAGATCACTTGCTGAGAATGAGCCCAACTGTTGAGGTGGATGAACATCGAGGGAATGGATAACGTGGGAGGAGCTGAGGAGCTGCCAAAATCAACTTTCAATATTTTTTTTTGTTAAGTATGATTCACCAAAATTTGTTTCAAGTTTCTGTTTCAGGTCGCTGGCTGGAGATCATCATAACATCACCGCATCATCAGCTAGGTAATATAATATTTCTCATTATGTTACTGTTTTTAACTACTGCTAAACACGTTAATAATGATGAAGAACTCACTTATCTTCAATTTATTAATTTATTTGTGTTTTTGATGTTTTTATGCCATCAAGCAGCGGAACCAGAACCCAGCAGCAGAATCAGTCCCTAGCAGCAGAATCAGAGCCCAGCAGCAGAACCAGAGCCCAGCAACAAAATCAGAGCCCAGCAGAAAAATTAGAGCGCAGCAACAGAATTAGAACTCAGCAGCAGAATCAGAACCCCTCGCAAAATCAGAGCCCAGCAACAGAATCAGAGCCCAGTAGCAGAACCAAAGCCCAGTAGCCATCCAAAAAGTCTTCCAGCAGCAGCAGAACCAAAGCCCAATAAACTTCCAAGAAGTCTTCCAGCAGCAGCAGAACCAGAGCCCAGCAACCGTCCAAGAAGTCCTCCAGTAATTGTAGAAGATCAACACATTAGTAGCAACTGTTCCAGGCCCCAGATTCAACTCAACTTTAAAGAAGTCAACTGATTAATTTTGCCCGCCGCTTGCAAAGTTCAAGTAAGTTAATTTCTATTTAAATTTTTTGACTTGTAATAATTATTTTGTTGTTTCAGTTGCAGCGAGCGAAGAAGCCACTTCTCTGGGCCAGGTTTTACTGAGGTTTCCCTAGACCCAAAGGGTGAATTTCCGGAGAAGAGTTCATCTCTTTTACCTTAGTCATAGCCTGGGGGCGAACAAGGCTTACAACAACGCAACAGCATCGCGAACAACACTTCCAACATCACAACAGCATCCAGTAATCAACAATTAATCTTCGAACCTTCATACCCTTTCCTTATTCCCAAAATAAAATCATTCCCACAAAATTTACAGTCGTTTTATTTTTAAAACCTATTTTAATTATTTTCAGAAGTAATAAGGCTCAAAATGGTCCTTGTTCTGTAACTTATTACTTTATCTATGGGCTGATTCCATCTTTCCTATGCCAAGCAAGCACAAGCACTTTTAGATTTTTCTTGTTTCGTGTTTGATGAAGTGATATAGGTATTATTTTTCTATTGTGACAAATCAAAGTAAGTTCATTCTATAGTAATATTCTGTAATTATTTTAAATAATACATTATTAATTTGCAAAATGCCATGTGATTGTATAGTAGTAATGAAGTAGTAGCAAGATGGCCCTATCATCAAAAGAATGTTCTGTTAAAACTTTGGGAGATAGTAAAAGATTCGCAAAGAGCGACGGATGAATTCGATGTGTGTGAAGTAGAAATTATGAAATCATTCGGTTTGTAGTAAATTGAAAGAAATAGTTTGCCTTTGCAGTTAATTATATATTTTTCGCACTCCCGGGAGTAAAAGACGAATTTAATCCCTCATTTCAGGGACTTAGTCCCTAGGGATCTAAAATGATCAATAATCCCAAGGGACTAAAGTAAAATAAACAAATTTTTCTATGACAACTAAATAATCAAAATATTTGCTTAAATATCAAATTGAATTTTTTCATAATAATTCAAATCTTTATTATTAATGATTTATATTAGCATTATCGCAATTGACACATTTTTACAAATGCATCGTATTGTTCGTAAGTATTCTAGATTTTTGGGAAAATAATTTTACAGTTACCTCTTCCCCAACCGTATCAATATCAAATTTCTCAATCATCTTTTTGACAGCAAGTTTATTTATTCAATAACTGTTGTAGCCAGCCTTGTTACTATGGTGAATTTAGTCAACATTTTTGAATCAAGTTTGTAGTTGTCAAAATTAATTGTAAGATTAATTAATCTGCTTTCAGACTATTGTGATTCAATATAATACGGAAGTGCGAAAAATAGCGTTGATAACACATGACTAAAGTGCCTTCAATCCCTCAGGTGAGTATTGCCCTCGACTTCGTCTCGTTAAGTCCCTCGTTATATAATATACTATTTTTAGTAGAAAATTTTAATTCTACGTCAGTATAATGGTCTATTTGAAGTCACAAAATGACGTCAGTAAGCTACTCGCTGAGACGTCTTGAGGACCGTCAATCGACCAGGTCTTTGACGTTGATACAACGTTGTATCCTGGTCATTTATGTTACTTGGGAACTTACCCCCTGAACTATCGGAGTTAAAAGATCAAGGGTCTAAATAAGCTTTTTATCAATCTTTGGTTCAATACTATACGGTTTCTACGGTCAATAGTTTCGAATTATTGCAATCAGCGATATCTATAAATATAAAAATCCCGAACTAATAATTTAATTATTAAAAGTAAACTAAGATCATGCTTCTAATTAATATTAAAATAAGAAAACTAAGCTTACAGAAAAGAGACAAAACTAAAGACTCGATATATGAATTGAAAACTATTAAATTCAAACCAATAAATATCTTGAATTGAAAGAAAGTAATGAAGTAAATCAAATTAAACCCAAACTAAGTCAAATTATATTTTAAAACTAGACTCGAACGAAAAATGAAAGCTAATATCCCAAAATCGCCGAAGATCAAAATTTACACTTAACAATACTTTTATTCGCACGATTGATGTATGTAAACTACTCAAAATAATTGAGGGGTCAAGTTTTCTAGCACTGGTATATATTTCAAAGGAGATTTGAGCTTCATTAAGAGTTTGAATATTGGAACACAGAACATTTATCCGTTAACATTCTTCATAATTGACGGTCATAATAATAATCAACCAGATGCTCAAGATTGTTGTGCAATACGTTCAAATCTAGCAGACGGAAGAAAAATTGAGCCTTTAATTATTTTGAATAGTTTAGATTATTATTAATCATCCTGTAATTGAGACATTTGTCCTGTTGGATTAGATTGAATAAATAAATAAATAAACAAAGGAATAAATAAATCTTATTAAATCAATTATTAATTTTTGTAAAAATAAAACAATAAATTCCAGCAAATTGAATTAAGTAAGGCCTAGTCTTACCATCGTTGTTAAAGTTTGAGTGTTATTCACAACGATAGAAATTTTGTATATGAATGCAATTATAGTTATTGATTGCCCTCTAAAAAATACAAGCAACGAGGGTAAGTTTGCCCCTGAATAACTTTAAGTAATCAGGCTACTTCCGTCAGTTTATCATATGTGCTACCGGAAACTCCAATCAATTTTTATGATCAGTCTTCTCAACACCAACATCTATAGCTACTTCTTCATTTTGCGGCATTTTGGACAAATCCAAAATAAAATTCTCATCAGTATCCCTTGATCTTCTTCCACCACAATCATTTAAATATTGCACCATTTCAAATTGATTAACTGGATAGGTGCAAAGATTAGATATCTCAGACGAACTTCGATACGTCATAAACCCATAGCCATCATCATATATATAACCTCCAAAGGGTTCTCCAGTCATCAGAGGTCCGTCGAAGTTGCCATTTGCTACAGACTCGTAATATTTTTGGGCAGAAAAATCGGTAGGAAACTCTGTTCTATTTAAAATAATATTTTCTTGATCTTGATACGGATTTGAAAGTTCAGGAACGAACTGATCTATAATATAATTGTTTTGAGAAAATAATAGGGATCTTCCAGGAGCAGGAATGGGTCGAAGTGGTTCACGTATTTCAGATTTTCTTGTGATTGCGTGAACAAGAGGAATGGGTTCTGGATTCGTCTTTCTCACATTTTTCTGAAAAATAATCAGATTTAATTATTATTAGGATTTAATTGATAATCCTCGATGAACATTCTTATTTAAATTATTGATATCTGCTTTATGAAAATGGAAAACTGTTTTTGTCAACAAACAATCTGCAGCCGTAGTGAAGGTTGAACAGCAAATACACTAAAATCATAGAATTATTCGTTCTACATTACTATAGATTGATTATAATTTTGGAGTAGTATAAGAGTATAACAATTACTACACATGGAAAATTGATGATAGCTTTTTATGACCAGTTACGCCATCAATATTTGTATAGAATGTGTTATCATCAAAGCTTGATCTTCCATATACTTAAATTTCATGAGAAAGAACAGAGATTCATTAATTTCAAATATCAATATAGTATAATTTAAACTTTGAATTTTTAGGTTTATACATTCAAAATTGAGATACAGTATAAAGATAAATGGATTTTTATTCGACCATCAAATCATCATGAGTTAGGCCAATCAAATTGTTTGGTTTATTTCAGTTACTTGGTACAACATTTCATATAATTGCGTCACTGAGGGCCGGTTACATAATAATTATTTTATATAAGAATGTGAAAAGTTATTATTTGACGCACGAGCGGCTTGGCTAAAAATACGAGCGAAGTGAGTGTTTTTGAAAGCTCTGTGCGTGTATGATGTATCAATATCTGAAGTGAAGATTCAGCATTCTGGGAAATAATTCAGGAGAGGGATTCTAAAGTTTTTCGCGAATGATTCTATATCCTAGTCTAGGAAATTCGTAACAATGATTTCCTGATGAAAGGTCAAGAATGATTTTTACTAATTATATTTACATTTTATTGACTTATTTTCATTGCTAAGAATTTATTTGTTTATTTCGTCGAATACTACACGATATATGGACTAAAGAATGAGCAGCTTGGGGATGACGAATATTAAACAATAATAAATAAATAAATGAACTAATCTTTATTGCAGATCAATTTCCGAAGAATTCAAATGTCGGAGATCCTATCAGCTACAATCTTACTTCAAGAATTTTATTGATTACTATTATACTTTGAGTTATAATAATAATAATAATAATATTTATTAATTAGCCTTGGCTAGTTACAAAATCAGAACAAATCAAAACCCAAAAAAAAAATAAGATTATTATGTATGGTGCATCAAATAATATTCCTTCAAATTGTGTTTAAATGCTTTAACAGTATTACAATCTTTTATATCCCGTGGAAGATTGTTGAATGCCAATAATCCATTGTGAAAAATGGACTGAGTTGTAAGTGTTTTATTTTTTTTACTCTCATAAAATTGATCAGCTTGACGAGTATTGTAGTTGTGGATATTTCTGGTTATTGTTAAAATATTCAAATTGTATTCAGGGCAGCTTTGTCCGGACATTTTATAAATAAATGTCAAATAAATGTCAAAGTGTTAAATCCGACAAGCCGCACTTGTCATAAGTATGTTGGTACTAATGGTAAATATGTTGGTACTTATGACAAGTCGGACTCACCGGTAGCCTCAATATTCATGTCGGACAATATTTTTCCTTCATTTTATTATCAAAAAATCTTTCGATTAGTGTAAAGATCAGTATTACGGTAATATTCTTTCAATTAATTAGCCCTCGCGGGTAAACGCCCCCAAATCTAGAATTTTGCCAAATGAAAAAGTTGTCGGACTCATCACAATGATGCCACTCACAAAGTTTCAAGTGAGCGGTAATCAACAAAAAATTTATGCGCTGTCTCACGGACTATAAGCATGGCAGAAACGAGAAAATTGGATCAAAACAGGATTTTTCATGAAAATTTAAAATTAATTATTATTATGTTGGCCACACGGTCCAGCTTTAATTTTAGCATTATTATACTCTAATTATACATACTTATCAAAACTCTTGAAGGCAGAGAAAACAAAATGGGGCACTCAAATCTTCGACTATCTGACGGTCTATGATAGATTAATACCTACTCTATATAAAAACGGCAGAAACGAGAAGAACGTGAACAATTGATATAATTTTTTTGCACAATCGAGCCCTCATTCCAAACCCTTGGCCAAATGGATCACTTCTGCCTATCGTTTTTCGCTGACTCTTCTTTCCCAAAATTTAATTTCGTAAGCATGGCAGAAACGAGAAAATTGGATCAGAACATGTTTTTTTTATAAAAATTCAAAATTAATTTTTATTATGTTGGCGTCCAGCTTTAATTTTGGCGTTATTATACTCCAAATATACATACTTATCAAGACTCTTGAAGGCAGAGAAAACAAAATGGGGCACTCAAATCTACGACTATCTGACGCTCTAATCGGCCGCTATCATTTTTGTTGATTGACATATCAATGTCAAACATTCAGCTCAAACAATAGGCGCACAGTGAAATTTTTTATGAAACTTTAATCAATTTTAACTGCATATCCAGAAGGCCTACAGGAAAAAGCTATGGAGATAAATTATTGTACTTGACGAGTTCTATAACTGATTGGAATTAATGTACTCACATCTGTTACATTCTGTATATATTAGTTACCTATAATGTGACGTATAAATTATATCATAATAGAATAAGCACGAATAAGGGCCGGTTTCACCAACGTCAGATAAATTCATCTAGATGTTATTTTGAATTAGTTACTATAATTACAATTGTATAAACAACAGCTTTCAACAGTATAAAATAACATTTGGGTAAATTTAACTGACACCAAATACAGTTACACTCGGTCTTCTCATCTCCGAATAACTTTATTCCTTCGGTGTTCCCTAGATAATTACTAAGGTAACAATAATTGCAACAGTTGTTGCTGTGGATATTATCCACTGAATAAAGTTATTCGTAGGTGGGAAGACCAGGACTTGAAATTTTTAATCCTAAGAATAAAATAATTTAGGGAATAAATATGATTTAAACCGAGATTCGCGTTCCACCATTCTAGGTTAGGTGTAGCCGTGATATAAATGGATGGAATAAACTAGCCCAACCATTTTCATTAGGATGAAATTTAACTGACCGAATAAATTCAGTTCTGACACTTCATGATCCTTCTATCAACATAAAACATTATATTCAAAAAGTGTTTTTGATATAAATAGTTCCTACATTTATCTTTGAGAGTGAGTATAAGTATGTGTATTGACATTGATCTTTTAAATTAAATTTTCTTCATACTAATGATTTACTTTTTAGAGATGTCATCTGAATATTCTTTGACTATAGATTCATCTGATTTAGATTTTAGTTCCTCTAATAGTTTCATCATAACACCTACTATTTCTTCTTCAACCTTAACTTCTTAAGATGAACCACGCAGAAAAGAATTTGAATAATCAGAGATAGAACTTACCTTTACGATATTTACGATGATGCTGATTCCAAAAAGCGTTTTAGATTTTCAATAGCTACATAATCTCATTGGACCGCATATAGAGCCAAAAAATAGTCGAAACTCTTAGATACCTGCTATTGTACAACTTTTACTGACTTTACGATTTTACGCAAGTGAGTTATTCCATATTATTGTAAGTGATTCTTTTAACGTATCCAAATCCTTAGCTAGTCGCGTTAAACATCGGGTTATACATTACTATATTGCACTTTTGCGACCTCAATAAATAAAGATGAAATAAAAGCAAACTGCAGAGAATTCTACAAAATTAATAGATTTCCTAATGCATTCGAGGCAACTGATTGCACACATAAACGGATTCAGTCACCAGACCACGATAATGGTGAAATACTTACAAATACAAAAGGATGGTTCTCCATTAATGTTCAAATTGTATGCTATGCTAAAATGAAGATAGTGAAGATAATTGCTTGTTGGCCAAGCTCAACACACGTTAGCAGAATTTTCAATAATTCAAGATTAAGGACGCAATTGGAAAACAATGAACTTTGTATCAGCTGCATTTTAGGCGATAGTAGGTAATTTTTGCAAGCCACCGCTATTGATACGATAACGCTAACGTATAAAACAAATCTTTTGGAAAATGCTCGCTCAATAGTGCTAGCTTGAATCACAGTGTACTTACAAGAAACTTAGCAAACATCAATAACATAACAATGAATTTATTTGTCAATTCCAGTAACGGTGCCCAAAGAAAATCGTTTTTGACATTAGCGTTGACGTTTCATTAACGGTGGCTTGCAAAAACTGCCCAGTATGTATGCCTGTAAGCGTTATTTGTTAAATCCTGTAGTCAATCCAAAAAACAGGTGTGAAGAGAGATATAATAGGGCACACACACAAATAGGCAATCCTATTGAGCGGACGTTTAGGGTATGAAAAAGAAAATTTACTTGCTTGTCTATTGGATTGAGGATTTCGATTGAAAATGCATTAACAATGATAGTAACAATAACAGCTGTTTTACACAATATAGCTAGAAATTATGGTGATCTAGAACCTCAAATAGATCCGGATTACCAAGTGATGATAACTTGATCTGCGATTAATTATCTCCATTAGAAAGAAAAGAGGATTTAGATGATAATGCTGTCAGAAATCATTTTACAAGCAATTTATTCTAAACTTAGAAATGTAAAAGCACCTGGACATGATTACATAAGAGGAGAACAGCTAAAATATATGGGAGAAAAAGGTGAAGAAATGCTACTAACGATGCTGAATAGAATATGGAAAAAAGGAGCAATACCAAAGACTGGGAAAAAGCAGTGATATTTGCTATATACAAAGAAGGGGACAATAGAGACTGTAGAAACTATAGAGGAATATCACTATTATGCTCAGCACCAGAAGTATACGAAGCTATCCTAGAGAGCAAACTTAGAAAATGTACAGAAGAAACACTGGAATAAACCCAAAGCGGATTCAGGAAAGGACACTCTACACAAGATCATATATTCTCAATAAGAAAACTCACAGAAAAAACCCTAAAACAAAACAAGAAACTATACATTGCATTCATTGATTTAGAAAAGGCGTTCGACAGAGTGCCAAGAAGAATTATATGGAAGATATTGTGAGAAAGACAGTTAGACGAAGAATTGATACGAGCAATAAAAAGTATATATAATAGAACATCGAACTATATAAGAACAAACAGTAGAACATGGGATGAATTCACAACATCACAAGGACTAGGACAAAATAATGAAAAATATAAAGAACAAAACAAAAAAGATGGAGATTGGATATTATAAGTTAGAGCAAATAAAAATAGCAGAATGTGCATTTGCAGATGACTTGGCAATTTTAGCAAAAAGCGAAGAAGAGTTGCAGAACAACCTGAATGAATGGGATAAAGAACTAAAGAAACATAATATGACGATAAATACGATAAAACCAAAGTCATGGTCATAGCAACAGAAAAAGTGGAAACAAATATAACGCTAAATGAAAGAGACATAAATCAAGTACATACGTTTACTTACCTAAGAGCAACATTAAACGATGAGGGAAACTTAGAGTATGAAATCAACAAAAAAATCCAAGCAGCTAACAAAAGTTATTTCGCTTTGAATAAAATCATAAATAATAAATAAGTAACAAGAAAGACGGAAACAACTTTATACAAAACAATTTATAGCCCAACATTAATATACGACAGCGAAACCTGGGTAATGAACCAAAAACTGAAAAATAAAATACAAGCGGCTGAGATAAGGTTCTTGAGAAGAATAGAGGGAGTAAAAAGGATAGATTCTAGATAGGGAACGACCACATAAGAAATAATATACAAATAGAAAGTATACAGAAGACAATAGAGAAAAAACAGTTATCATGGTATGGTCACTTAAAAAGAATTTCTGACAATAGACAAACGAAAATAATATGGAATGCCAGAACAGCGAAAGGAAGAAAAAGGGAAAGACCAGCAAAAACATGGGAAAGCAACATAGAAAAAATACTACGCAGAAACAACATTAGCCCGCAAGAAGCAGGAAATAAAGCGCTAATCAGAAAAGAATGGAAGGACATAGTGAACACAATAAACTAAACTAAAAGTCCAATCTCGTCGCCCGAAAGGGTATAAAACGATTTAAATAGATAATAATAATAATAATAATAATGTATGACCATATTTATTTACTTCAAAATTCTAACTACTCTCATTCATAATGGACTTGAATTTACATTGTTAGGTCATAGAATAAATTTAATCTTTATCGTTCTGTAACACTAGTATTAGTGAAACCGATACTTAATGTATCAATTTATTAAATTGGAGTTTAATGTAATATAATTAATTGAAGTATTTAAACTCTTTTTAAAAATTCGATTTTATGAAAGTTATAAGCAGAAACTAATAAGCTCAATTCGTAGGTTAATAAGGGCCAGTATATTTCAATCCTCGGTTTATCTTAAGCGAACAATGGCGTAAATTTGCCACGAAATTATAATATACCATTTGGATAAAACATTATGCAACAGAAAATTAAAATTCAAAAATTTTTGATTTTGCTAGTAAAAAAGCCCAAAGATCTGATATTTAATAAATTCTATATTAAATTATGTGAATTATCATTATTTATGTATTTTTTTTACCTTTAAAAAATATTGTATCTATGACTTTTTTTCTTGTACCTAATCATTGAATTTACAAAATCGTGGCCTACATTTTGTTTTGCGGGGGGCACCGGGCACCAAATCCTAGTTACGCCACTGTAAGCGAAACTTAAATACCTTAATTAAGAATTGTTCTGACAATCATTACAGTGGAAATTAAGCTACGTGCAAGGTAATCCATGGACTGAAATACTGGGCTTAAGTAGGAACAAAAAATTAATGAGTATCACAATGGAATGGAATAGTAAATAGGGAGAAAAATTATCGATTTGAAATAATTATTTACTATATCACAACAATTTATAATTTACATGAAACTACAAATAAACACAGTGCTTATCTAAAGATATTTTCGTTAAGCTGAACAATGTATTTTTATGAACCGGTGGTAAGGTATATTTATTTCAATGAATTTACTTACAGAATGATTTACAATTCTGTACTTGTATAATTCAGCTAATGATTAATTGATCGATATCACTTGATATGAATATTTCAACTTATTCATAAATAATTATGATTCCACCAGCTGCAACTGAGAAATTATCCTAATATATTTATTATATAATATATGTATAATCAATATTTGGTAACATATATTTATATATGGGGACTCTTTTTAACTCTTTTGTACATAATTATCTGGTGTTGATTTAAATTATCTATATGAATCTATCTAGTCACAATCACAATAAATATGTAGATATTATTATGAGTAATATATTTAATGGACCACATTTAGTTATAGTTATCTATGTATTTTGATAATATTTTTAAATGATTTGGTCTTTTTCTGCTTTCGAAAATAAAAGGTGATTTTTTTTATAGGCGTAGATTGAAGAATAAGTCGTATCTAGAACACACGCTGATCTATTAGCTCTATGACCAGCTTCAGCAAATAAAGGTTGCTGTTGCCACAAAAAAAGATTAGATCCCAAATAATTTAATTCTAATGAAGAGGTTACAAGCCTTTGAAATATTATACCAAAATATAGCAGTAATTATAAATAATGCAGGCTGTAGTAATATTAAAAGCTGTTTGTCACATTGTAAAAGTGTTTTTCTTTAAAATACAACAAAAAATATTTGCATTGATGACTGAAATTTGCAGATGTACTGAGAAGGAATCAAGATGCAACTGCATATTTTATAGATTTTGTAACTCCTCAATTAAGAATTGTAAGTTTCATTTTCATATATCATTTTTTGTCAGAGTTTACAAGAAGGTAAAATATTACCTGCAGGTATAGAAAGAAATTCAATATTTTCAATTCAATTTAAAAACTAGAGCTGACTTTTAATCTGTTGCATCTACTGTTAGTAAAATTAGGAAAGATCAATTTAATTTCTTCTTTAGTAATTGCTTCAAAGAGATAAAGGGACATAATTCGTTATAGTTAACTGGATAAGAATGATTTTGTATGCTATCTGATGGAAATTTCAATATTTCTGCTTCGTTTCTACGCCTATTTTTTCTACTGCGATTGTTGAATACTGGACAAGTAATTGATTGGGGACGCTGTAAACTGAAAGATGCTTGTAATGTAGTCTCGAAGACGACAAAACGGAAGATTTAGAATATATCGCTATTAAAATTGAATTATTCCAAATTCAGGAAGCATCGATAACGCTAATTCGACATGGATTTAATAAGGAAGCTCTAGTACAAGTGAAACGAAAACAAAATAAATCTTACTTGGAACAAAAATCACAAAATTTACTACTAAGGCACAATCTTACTAACATTGAAATACTTCCAATTTCTAACAACGTAAAATCGCTATTTAATATTATTTTTTGTCATTTTGATTAAATACTCTTGAATATCTAGTTTCTTCTAAAAGGTCGTAAGAGAAAAAAATAAATATTTTTTTCACTTGAGCGTTGCTTTTTCTATTTTTTTACCTGTGATAATTATCTGCAACCACAGCTGCCAAAATGATACTTCAAAATCTCAAACAAATGAAAGATCAAGTTAGTATTCATCAAAAATTGAATTTAGCAAAAATCTGCTGTATTGCTAGTTTTGTCACTTCAATCGTCTGTTTTAACTTTTGGATAACAGACTGATACCACGAGCTCTGTTTTTGTCTGTGCAAAGAGCGTTTTAAGGCAATTAGAATTTTCCCAAATATTTTGGAATACAATCTTCAGATACAAATTACAGAAAATATATATGCGCACAAAAATTTTTCAAATATTTGGAATATTTATATTACCGTCAAATTCTTCTTTACACAACATTTTTAGTATAGCCAGAAACAGATTTTTTGGTACCAGCCATTGTGGTGAAAAAACCACACCAGAGATTTTTGCCTACCTAGACATATTTAATCAACATCACATAAACTACAATATCCAATTATTAGATTATTTTTCATAAATAGGGCGTGGTCATGCAACACTAATCTTTGAAAAAATGAGTTTTATGTAAATTTGACCGATATTTAAATATGTTATAGTGTAATTGATGCTGATTTTTCAACATACAAACTGCCTACTAAGATTAGTTTTGTTACTGCAGTCACTCCGAGTTCGAATTTTTGTACTATTTACTACTTTTGGATGGCTGAATAATAAAAGTAACCGTAGCAGAGATTTGGATCCAATCAGCATCACGTTCATCTCAAAATAAGACATTTCAGCAAATTTGACGGATCTTCAGTTTTTTATAACGTTAGTGCAGTTTCGTAAAATAAAACCAAAAACAGTATTTGGGAAACTTATTTAAAATATGCTCAAGATAGTGCAAATTGATGTATAACTTCCGTTGTCTGCCTCTCATATCTTATATTCGATACATCAAACTAGTAAAATTTTGCTGAACAATCATTAAATAGCGATTTTCTATATAAAGATTCCACATGTTTCCAACATGTAAGGTTTTTTTTTTTTTGTTTATCATGTATATATTTATTCTATTTGAACTATTAAATTATAATTACCATGTAAATATATCATAGGATAACGTTAAATAAAGATTGACTAAATCTTTGAAATTCTCCGGATGTTTTTCTTTTTCATTTTCTATAATTTTTTTTTTAAGAATTCAAAATTTCTTGGTCCCAAAAATAATTTTCTAAATAAATCCCGGATATGTACCCACAAAAGTAATCAATTGTTTTAATTCAGCAAAAAGTTGATGTATTCAAGCCAAATGAAAGAGAATTTTAAACCAGTCCTTAGTAAAGGCACAATTTTGAAATTCCAAATACAGAATTCAAGACAAAACTAAGAGTTAATTACTTTACTTATATTATTTTTGATATCTTGATAAATTTTTATTATATTCCTATATACCCTAGTCTCTGCTTAGCTTCTCTCAAAGGACCTTTGGCTTAATATTTTTAGTTTGATGATTAATAAAAGCTTAGCTTAATTACGCTTAACAGGAGTCTTTGGCATTAATTTTCATAGATAATTATTTTTATTGGCGTCCGCAGAATAACTTTTCCGAATAAATTATGTCAATATGATGTCTTCTTCTGCATTTATGAACTTCCGTTTGCAAAGGAAGCCTTTGAATGCAGAGGGAAGGGCTCTAAAAATACACTTGAAAAAATGATTTATTTTGATAAAAATATTTCATTCTATTCGCTACCGTTTACCTTTGTTAAGATATGAACATAAATAATGAAAAGATATAATTCTAATATAAATTTCTGTTTCCAACATTATACAGGACGCTTTCAATTTTATTTAATAAGTCTGAATATTCAGTTTTCCTGTGGATGAAGCTTCAGATTTGAATTTTGCAAAGGTTGGTAAAGTGTATCCCGTATTACACAATTTTTATTCTCTTCAACCAATCTTGTAGATGGATATCGAACTTCCATTGTCTTATTTGAAATCACAAAACGTATTGAATGGTATAAATCGCATATCGTTATCAAGTGTAAAGTGTTAACACTTGATATTGATTAGAGATTATACTATTCAGAAGTTCGAATAATTTTTATTTCAAATAAAGACAATGGAAGTTAGAAGTCCATCTTTAAATAACCTGTATAGATACTTGAAGCTCTAGATTCATACATTAAAATTAAATAAGAGCTTTTGCAGAGTCCGTGACAAGAAAAATTTGATCATTTCAATATATGAGAAAGTATTGACTGTCTATACATATGAGCGTAAAAACAAATCAAGGGAAATTTGAACGTTTTGTAGAATATGATAACTTCAAAAAACATTAATGTTTACACGGATCTGACAAATAATTGAGAAATTTCAATAGATATTTTTAAAATTATGATAATTTTCGATTGAAAAAATGAAATTTCACGTAATATTATAAAGAATTCTTTGCAAACGAAATTTTTTATTTTATTCTCGACATTGACTTAGTAAATTTGAAATTCATGAGATGCATTTTTCTATTTGAATTTCATGTAAATTGTTTAATGTAATAGGTATTGGTCGATTTTTAGAATACCAAGTAAATTTACTTCTAGAGCAAATTTATTTCAATTTAACAGATTCTAATCAGTTTATGCTCGATTTCATGACCGGGAGTGAAATTAACCTGGGTTAAAGTGACCCAAAGTTTACCATTAAATTAGACTTCGAACTATTCTATTTATTTGATTGGCCAGTGATGACACAGAAAATCGAAAAATTGATATGGTCTTTAAGGAAATGAATCATTTAAACCGGGGTCCTGAAATCGGCCATCAATGTTGCAATTCTGTGTAAATCTATAATGACCGATTCACGATCTCGAGTTAAATTAATCCGACTTAAGTGGTCCCATTTCCTTGATAACAATATCAATCTCTCCATTTTTAGCGCATTTTTCCGAAAAAAGCGCTATTATATTCACTTTGGCTGGCTGGCTGGCTGGCTGGCTGGCTGGCTGGCGTGACGCTGAGATCTCAGCAACTATACTATTTACAGACTTGAAACTGGTACTTAATAAAAGCTGCTGTTTCATAGGCTTGCACAAATTGCTTTAATTCAAGCACAGTGATTGTGGAAAATTGAATTATTCAATTACTTGTTTCAAGTGGAACAATGTCCATAGATATCTATGACGTTAGGGATATGGCAACTAAAATTTATTAAAGTAGATAAAAATTTAGTTACAACTTTCGCCGCCGGTGTCACTATTATTATGTACAGCTGTCAAATCTGTCCGGGATTCATTCAATGACTTGTTTGACGCGAATTTGAAGCTTATTAGAATGAATTATTATTATTGGATGAAAATTTGTTCACTTTTGGTGTATTTTTTTTTATATAGCTTTGATAAAGATCAAATTATCATTTTAAGCTACAGCACTTGACCTCCTGTCAGTCAATAACTAAACAATGAAGATTAAAAGGTATTTTTGAGTTTGTACATGTATAAATTATGTACCTATTAAATAGTCAACTTGAAACTAGTACTAAATGGAAGCTGCTGTTTTGTAAGTTTGCCCAAACTGCTTGATTTCAAGCTCAGTAATTGTAAGAGATGGTAATTTGCGAAATCTCTGAAGTAACAAGCATTCATGAGCTGTCAAAAATGCGCTTCCATCATCTAGATGATTCTTCCATTTTTTGTGTCATTACTGGTCAATCTGATGAACTAAATAAATCGAACATTGGCGTACCAAGGAGTACACAACATTTTGGCGTAACTGTAATGTACACAAAAATATAATAAAATTATATAATGATTTCATTCTCTTATAATTTATCGCATTTGTTCTGAAGTGTAAATTTTTTTGTAATTAACGAAAAAGCATCATTTTCTTATATTTTTATTTCGCGGCTCTTATTAACAGCGACGGCTGCGAGATTATTTCACATAAAACTTGCACCTCGCAGTCTGAGTTATATACGTGAATATCACATTTTTCTGACAGTTTTGCAAATAATAAATTTTTTGAAGTCACTAGTTTGAAAAATATTTTCTTGCATAAGTCGATTTCAGCCTTATGCCTGTATTATACGATCCAATTTATTGTTCAATAATTTTCAAAAGTTGACCATCTATTTATTGTTGTGTGTTATACGTCCAAAAATATCTCAATTTTGTCTTGACTAATAATTGATCGAGTTATTTTTGAAATAGAACTGATTCTATTTTCCGTCAATATTCTAGGGTATTCTAGGGAGTTTTTTGTTCGATTTGTCGTTGCCAACACTAGTCATATTATATGGTACAAAATTTTTTGAGCTTGGCAATAATTGTGGAAAACTTGACCTCTACAAATTTTACAAAGGTGTTATAAAAAAAAAGAATTATCTGAGCTTCTAAATATCTTCGTTATGAAATGTAAAAATGAAGCTATTCCATATTCGATAGCTTACTACCGTTCATGTCGCCAGTTTATATTCCTAATACAAATTTTATTGACATGATGTATTATTTTGCGAACGCCAAAGTTTTATTCATTTAAATATCAATATGCAAATGCTGCATTTCTCCTATATACGAATTCATATCATAGTGTCATATCGCATTCGTATAAATGGACTTTAAAATTTTCATTATATACAATCTTTGATTATAAAGTTTTGATATAGTTTCAATTTTGACTAATTTTAATTTCAACAGGAAATGAACTGGAAAAAAAGAATCAAAATTGATATTTGTACATTTGTATCTTAAGGTAACAAAAAAAAAAAAATAGTTTATAAATAAATCAATGTTAGTAATAGTTATTGATGGCAGTATAAGATTCGGCAGCTTCCACCCATTTGCTGTATTGCTCAGACTTTGGGAAAGCGTTAGATATAAAGCCGAGATATTCGGCTTTATCTGGTCCTAATCTAGGATCTGGTGGGCTCTGGAATCTGCCTCTTTCAGTTGAACCGAATGCCTGGTTGAAATCAGGCAACGAGTTGGAATTCTTGCGTTCGTTGCAAACTACTGGCAAGTGCTAAAATAATTGCACAACATTATTATAACCATTTCAGGTAACAAATTTCTCTGTTTTGGTAATAGAATAATATTTTCTAGCACTCTCATTAAAGTTGAAATGAATTTTAACGTCTAATGATTTTTTTGGGAGCTTTTTGTTATCAGGCACTGGTAGGAATATCTTCGTCAGTTATTAAACAAATCACTGTTATAAACCTAAATTTACCCCCAAAAAAATCCCTCATGTTGCATTCACAGCGCGAAATTTAGACACCGAAATTAGTGACTAGCGACAACTGTAGGCCTAATTTTTAAGTAGTTTTGAAACTTAAGTCAGCCATTTATGTTATTTGTGTATTTTGTTTATATTCAAATTGATATTATAAATATGATAACTGAAGAGGAATTGTTACATTTAATTTCTTGTTATCCTTATCTTTATAATAGGAGATATATAAATTATAAGAATAACAAATTAAAGGAGGAAAGATGGAATACTATCGGTATTAGATAATTTATTTGAAAAAGATAAAAATAAAGCACAAACGAAAATCGTAAACAAATAATCAAATGTCAAATGAAATAGAGTGGAATTTGTATGCACCAAATTTCAGCGTTGTGAACGCTACTACGGTTTTCCCATATACCAAGCTTTACGAATTTCGACGAATTTCGACGAATTTGACCGAATTTCAGGCTGGGAATGGGACTTCAGAGGAAACTGACATCTATTATTGAAAAAGTCTAATGAAATTCGAAACAGAGCAAAAAGTATAACAATCTTGTTACAGAGAGCTGTTGTAACAATTCGTGCTAGAGAAGGTTGGCTTCTATTATTGGTTTAAATTTACTACTCAACTATTCTGATATAGATATGTTTTCATGCCATATACTGACAATATATTTCCAACATATATCCAAAGATATAACCAAATGCTACAAAATTTTGTTTAATGAAAAATGAAAAGATTCACTTACTCTTGCACTCAATTCTTTGATATCGGAGCTTATATTGGGAATATTGCCATCATCAAAGAGACTGGTACCTCCAAATCTAACATCAGAGTTACTTGAACCAGTAGTTTCCATGCTGTTGATTTGAGCATCCACTTCCGACATTGCTGTTACATTACTAATATTTATCTCAGGGGGTGTATTATTTTCCTGAGCACTATTTACTGCATCAGTAACTTCTAATCCGTTAGAATTTGTTGTCTCAACTGTTTCAGCAGCAATTGAAATAGGTGAAGAACTGACCACATTGCGTGGAGTAACTGAAGGTGGTCGGAGAGTGTCTGGAATTGAAGTTCGAACCTCAGTGGTACTGGTGGTAGGATTTGAAGTGATAGTATTTGGAATGTTCATATATCTTTCAACTTCGGTTGTTGCATTTTGTAAATTCTGGTGAATTGTAGGTTTCATTGACGGAGACGACCTCATTTGCATCATGCTGCTGGGATGAATTTGCTCAATATTATGGTATTCAGGATTCTGACCTTGGGAATTCATCAAGTATGGAGAGCCTAAAATAATAAAATAACGATAAAATCTTACATTCTACAGAATTTCTTGATCTAGGTAACCTATCACACATTGCCCAAAAACGAAACGGCACTTATGTCTACATATTTGTACACCTATATTGAAGAATGAGATTTATCTTGCTAAAATATTTTCATATCTGTTCATTTGACAGTACACTGGAAGAAGACCGGAATTTTATTTTCAGTTCATTTCTGCATAAAGTTAAATTTCACGTACTTATTTGCGGACGAGAAGATCAAATTTTTCATCCGGAAAGCTCCTTCGAGTCTGTCATCGTATTTGCGTGGAGTACCAGGATAATAAAGAATAAATTTGAAAAAAATAAAAATTTTAATTGTGTCTTCTAATTTTGAATTCAATAACTTCAAATTCGATGCGTGAAATAAATCTTTTTCGTGTCCTAGTTATATCACTACAATATCTGATATTTATTGGATCGAATGATTGTTTTTATACATTTCGTTGAGGGATCTATTTACTTGATAATAAAATTGATATGGGATCATCTCCAGATCTAGCTTAATATAATATAGTTCAAACTATACAGATTAGTTGATTAGGATAATAAAGAACAAATTTGAAGAAAACAAAAATTTTAATTGTATCTTCTAATTTTGAATTCAATAACTTCAAATTCGATGCGTGAAATAAATCTTTTTCGCGTTCTAGTTATATCACTACAATATCTGATATTTATTGGATCGAATGATTGTTTTTATACATTTCGTTGAGGGATCTATTTACTTGATAATAAAATTGATATGGGATCATCTCCAGCTCTAGCTTAATATAATATAGTTCAAACTATACAGATTAGTTAAGTCGTCTTTAAGAAATCGGTTAGCATACATTGAAAAACTACATATGCGTCGAATACAAATCTCTCCTTTTTTTGAAGTCTATTGAAAGTGTGTATTCATTTGTAATTTGTGAAAAATGGAGAGGTTGGAGAATATAATCTGATCTGCATCTTTAAATTTTATTTTCCTCGAATTTGATTCAGAATACTATAAATTATTTTTCTCCAACACTGTTTCGGAATTTGCATATTCCATAACCAAAAATCAAGTTGGAACGAATGACATTCCAGAAAATAGTTTAGAATGATTCCGTTTAGAATGATTCTGTAAGCCTTTTAAATCATTTCGACGAATCAGAAGCTGTTAGTTTGGCTGCTACCATGGTTACTTCCTATCAATTCAAGTATTCATATCTGGATTTGACGTTTGACATTTATTAATTTTTTAAGTTTCCTCTGAAATATTGGTGAGCTTCCAAAACCTTGTTAGAGAAAGTATAGTCTACAACATGTTTGGAATGGCGTATTCCACACTCGCGAACCGTAATCCTCGCCTTCGGCTCGGTTTACAAACTTTTCGCTCGTTCAGAATACAGGCCATTCCAATACTTATTGTAGAATATACTATTCTACGACCGCGCGTGAAGTATGTATTTTACGCATCGCAAACGATGTGTATGGTGAGTCTTTTTCGCGCCCTCATTTACTTGTATAGTGTGCCACCCCTATTTTTTTTGTACTTTCACTATATCCTTGTAAAGCGGTTCACAGAAAACACCTTCCTGTTTTTGCCATTTGGCTACGGAGTCCTAATAATACTATATAAATATATATATATATAAATATAAATTTATTCTGGGTACATTAGCCACCATAGCAATTATACTCAGGATAACGTTATTTGAGTTTCAATGATTATAAAATCGGTTTCTAAGAATTCTATGTTCAGTCAAAATATACGAAAAAAATTATAAAATTTTATTGAAATGAACAAACTTTTGGTATACTTTTGGTGTACTGTTATCTAATCAGATTTGCAAATATAGTAGGAAGAAAGATTTTACAGTTCCCATATAAATTTATCCTGGTTATATTAACCATGGTAGCAATTGTTTCAAATTTATCGTAGTAATCATACTCAGGATAAAGTTATACGAGGTTTATCCAAAGATTGTGAAAGTAGATCTAAATCTATTTTTCATAATACCTGCATTGAAACAACGCATTTCAACGCCTATTTTGTCAGTCGAAACAAGACAATTTCAGACAAATGCGATTGTAGCCGGGCAGAAACAAGTCTGTTTCTACCCTAGGGGAGAAACAAGCTTGTTTCTGCCCGCTGAATTTGTTTCTCACATTGTTTCATCCCTGACAGAGTCGCATTTGTCCATTGTCAATCTCTAAATGAAAATCATATAACCTCAGTTAATTTGACAGTTGTTGTATTCGTAACTATAAATTAAATTAAAAAGAGGATTAGTTCCAAGAAAAAAAAGTATTAATACGATAATTTCAAGTACACCACAACATCTTATTGATGAAGCACAAGAAGCTACTCTAGACTTGTTACCTGCAAAATCAAAAGAAAAATATTTACTTTGTTATTTCAAATTTGTAATATGGAAAGTTTCAATGCAGGTATTATGAAAAATACAATGTGTGGCACGGGACAAAACACGATTTCAGCCGAGGGTGATGCCAGCCCTCGCTTTGCTCGGGCAAGCAACTCTCGCCCTCAGCTGAAATCATCTTGTTTCGTCCCTAGCCACACAATATACTATTGTTGCACATAATTTGAGACAATCGATAAAGTAGTTGCTTTCATTAGGATGCATTCCTATCACCGGTAGATAAATTCAACTAAGGCCCGAGATATCCACCTCCTAATAAATTCATTTGGTGAATAATAACTATGGTAACAATTGTGCAGACAATTGTTGCCATAGTAATTATTCACCAGATAAATTTATTAGGAGGTGGATATCTCGAGCCTTCAACTAATAACTATGGTACCGTTTGTGTGAACAATTGTTTCTATAGTAATTAAGTTTGTTACTATTCGAAAATTTGAGATCATAGTTGAAAATATGATTTGAATACAATTGTCCGAAAACAATAGGTGCAAATTACTGGACTGTATGACTGGATTTAGGGATTTGAAGTTATTGGTTTATTGGTTCTGTCCCTAGGTTCACTTTTTCATACACACAGCTATTTTACTTTGTGTGCCACGTGTGTTGCCAGTCAACCGTGCAGACTAGGATACAATAATTAACCGGTGTTAGAAAATTTCATGATCTGACTGAGATTCCAACCCATGACCTGTGAGTTAAGAGGCTTGCAAGCCCCTACCATTATGCTATCTGTAGCAGATCAGTACGGCTAAAATATTTCTACTGGTGAGTGAGCATTTTGTCTCTCAATAAATTTACAAGATTATTCTAGCAATCAAGGATTTTCTTAATCCAAATGAACTAATAACTTTAAAATTTAATATGATAGACGACATGTGAGTGAGTTTAGAGCAAATACATCTACAAAGTAGGTGAAAAAAAAACGGTTTACCTGGAATGTTGCTACTTTTCTAAGCATGTATTGTCTCAGTGATCTTTGGAACTGAAATTTTGATGTCAAACGATGAAATAAACTAATGAGTTGTGAAAAATAGCAACATATAGTTACTTTGGTTCTTTTAAACGTAGGTATAGTAGACATCGGATCCGGACATTTGGGCGCGGCCGTTAAGGCGCAGCCGTTTGGACGCGGCCATTAAAGCGCGAAGATATGTAGGCGCGAGTCCATTAGGGCGCGGGTCCATTTTGGCGCAGAGACATAAAGCATCAAAGCACTACTGTAAATATCTTCAAAAAAAAAATTGTCTCTCCACAAGGGCTACTTAAAGGTGAAATGAAGTGTTAGGTACATACATATATAATGAACAAGTAAATCTTTGTTTTAAGTGATGAACAATAAAGATACACCGGCCTAAACGAAAACCAAAACTATAAACTGAAATCACCACTACCTGGAAATCAGTGAGTAAACTACAATCAAAATACATTTCACAGGATCAACAGCAAAGGTTAGACGTTATTATAATTTCTATTAATATGAAGACTCCTTCGGAATGCAGAACCTATTTTGAGGCATATTGATACTATATGTAAAATACAGAAGTTGCAAAATTCTGAATACCTTCAACAAAGTCGACTTTTTTCACTTTCATCGATTCTCAAATTTTCTCAATTTTCTTATTAAGTATATGTATTGAAATGTTATATCGTTGAATTCATAAAAAGAAACTGAATTCAATAAGTGATTAAAAAAGTGGGTTCTAATTTGGAATAAAAAGTTGTATCTTGTATTTTGAGAATCACGGATCTAAAAAGATCCTTTTATTGTTGAATCAACTAGTCTTATAATAAGAAAATTATAATAATATAATATAAATAAAAATTTGAAAACTGTTAGTTAATAATGATAATAATAATAAGTATGCTGATTTCTTTGAGTATTATAATAATTCTTTTATAATATACTTATAAATATTTTTGAAATTCTGCGCCCAAGTGTCTCTGCGTCCAAGTGTCCCGCGCTTAAGTGTCTCTGCTCCCTTTCGGCCGCACCCTATCGGCCGCGCCCAAATGTCCTAGACCCTAGTAGACATCTATCATGATGTATATGAAAAACAAATATCAACTTGTAACGGTACTACTAGCAATATTTAGTAGCATCATGTAGAATAAGAGAAATATATAAAAGGAAGATGAATGATGACGCCCATTTCAGAATCTGCGTATAACGAAGTGAAAAAAATCAACAGATGAAAATGAAGAGTTACAATGTTAAATGAATAGTACAAACTTGATGGTCGGATGAAATACGATAAATTTCCAAATCAATACACAAATATTGGAATTACAGAGAGAAAATAGCGAACTATGACGAAATTCTCTGTAAAGGCGAAAGAATAATTGTACTTAATCAATGCATAATAAAATTCTCAATGGTCATCTAGGCATACAAAGTTGTCTAAGAAGGTCCCGAGAATCAGTATTCTGGGCGGGCATGAACAATATCATAAATATGGTAAATAAATGTTCCATTTGTCCAATCCAAACAAATAGATTCTCAGACAGAACTTTTAATACACAGAGATGTTCCCGATCATATAATGGCAAATCTTGAGAACAGATTTATTTAATTTTTAACCAAAACGAGTATATTTTAGTAGCCGGTAATTATTCTAATTGGATTGATATAAAAAAAAAACTCAAAGAAACAAATTCTGGCGAAATAATCGATATTCTCAAAGATTGGTTTGCCATTGATTACCGGTAACGGTCTACAACTACAATATACCTCAAGAGAATTTCGACATTGCACTAAAGAGTGGCAATCCAACCATTCTACTTCAAGCCCGAATTATCCGGATTTAAATGGATTTGCCGAAAAAAATGTGCAAACAGCAAAAAATATATATTGAAAAAATGTTAAGACGATCATACGGTTTACAGAATAGTATTTTTAAACTACAGTTATACTTTTAACCCTTTTTTAAGTTAGTTTGTAGTTCCATAAGTGGCACACTGGGATCACAGAAACCCCAAATGAAAACGTAGTTTCTCTGAAAATTGGATGTTGTTTTGATTAATTTTCATGATATGTAATCTATTCAGCATAATAATAGAAGGATTAAGAGAGCATTGAGTTTTTTAAGAGCACAGTTTATTGAAAAAAAGGACAATGCAAAAGAAGTACATATTTTTTTGAATTTTTTTTGTTCAATGCATAAAATATAAAATCTTTCATGAATTTTCGTTCAAGTTCATCATTTATCAATGCAGAAGGGTCTTTGAATTCAGAAGTAGTCATTTCCTGCTGAAATGTCAAAATGGAGAATAAAGAATACCTTTCAGCTATGCCAATAAATCTAACGCAAACAGTCACACTGGGATTTCAGAGACCCAAACGCAAACAAATTCAAAAATTAAGACCCATTTATTCCAGCTATCATCAAAATACATATTGTACATGCTGGAGACATTGATAAACAAAATTTACGAGATGGTCACATCATACTTTATCAACGTTGTGCTTGTGCACAAGATAAAAATTGGACTATTGGGTTCCTGAGACCCCAGTGTGCACTTCTAGGGTTCAAAATGAGTCACTAGAATCTCCAAATCAGCGTCTTATTAACCGAAGAACTAAGACATTACTTTCAATATGCGAATCAAAACTTTCACCAACAATTATCCAGAATGAAATAAAAAGAATACAAAAAGAATATGCTGACCAACACGCCAAGAAATAATACATGCCACAACCAGGAGACAACGTATGGATTAGAAGAAAACATCGAGACTGGAAAGGCGGAATAGTATTGAAAAACGCTTAAGGTCCAAGATCAATCATCGTGAAAACTTACGGCGGAACGTATAGAAGAAACAGTAGCCAGATAAGACCAACCAAAGCAAAAATACTTACGAAACACGATGTTTCAGTTTGTACCAAACCCGAAGTTCAAGATACAACACCAGGAGAACAGATCCCAGTCCAATCAGTACCTGTTCCAATGAGTCAACCTGATCAGACAATAACCAGATCAGGAAGAATAATACGTCCTCCGATTCGACTAGATTTATGATAATAAATACTTATTATGTATGTCACAATAAAATGTAAAAGGGAAAGATATAACAGTACTGCTAGTAGCACCATGTAGAATAAGAGACAATAAAGAGTTGATTATGACATAACATAATTGTCAGTTTTATGTTTGTTTATAATTAATTGGCACTTTCACCATAATTTTGTATATGCTGAACGGTTTTGAATGACAAATATGCAATAACTGCAATTTTTGTGGAAAATAAAAAAAAAACAGCATTTAAAATAGTTAGTTCATGAGCTGACATAATCGTTCACCATTTACAAAATTGTAGTGAACATGATATTGAATTATAAACATACATAAAAATCATAATTGATGTCTCATTCACATACATAATACCGAATTTGTATTTGATAGCTGAGAACGAATCTTCCCAAATTTCATATTTGACTATTATATTCCGTTTAATAAATCCATAATATCTATATGTTACTATTTTCGCACCTCAATAGTCTATTCCATCGTTTGAAACCTAAAATTTAATTGATTACGGAAACAATAATATGTTCAGAAAACAAGTAACATTTCAGGTGGCCTATTTTTAGCGCATTTTCACAAAAGCGCTATTGTCCTCACTTTGACGTCCGGTGTCTGATGTCTCAGCCTCTCCTCCTGCAAATTTGAAAAGATATTGACTTAATTTCTTCCCTAATCAGTAGCTTATTAAAAAATAGCAGGCAACCAGGAGAGGAGAATGAATTTTCTCAATTTCATGACAATTAACGATATAATGGTCAATTAAGGCACACGCAGGAGAGTGAAGGGTGATATAAGATTCAGAAAATTTGTTTTAAATTCTGTATTTATTGTGAGTGAATCGTCTTCCTTTTTCGATCAATTAGAAGGCATAAATCTTAGTTATATAAGAGCCTTTGGACCGTTCTTAACTGGAATAGACTATAATTCTCATTTCTAACATTGTTTGTTACGCTTAACTAGAAATTAGTTTCTATGGAAAAAATTGTCTATACAATCGTCACCATAGTTGTTGACCACCAGTTTAATTTAACCAACAGTGAAAGGACTGGAAATGAATAATATAAGACAAAACTGTTGATTCAAAGTTAAGTTATTAAATTGATCATGTCTAATTTTTCTCATATTTATCTGAATAGCTGTATTTAAACAAATTATCTCCTACTGTTTCAATATTAATTGACATTAATTCTCTATAAATGGATGAATTACTGTTACGAGTGTCATGTTGTTGTCAGTTGTTCTACACAATCGTATAATTATGCGAACATTTCCAACAATACCAAATGAGATATAAGATTTATTTAAGGGCAATGCCTACCTGCAGTTTGTTGGGCGCGTAACCGTTCAGATTGATATTGATTCCAAATTTGTTGTTGAGCTAAAGCATTTCCCTGAAAATGACCGTAATATAATCAAAATTATACAAGTATTAACGTCAGTTTATTTTGGCATACCTGTTGTTGCATGTTATATTGGTTCTGCACCCAATTAGATAGACCTGGTGCCATTTGGATGTAAGTAGCATAATCAGATTGAGGGGAAAACTGATACTGCTGAGATGGGTAGACATAACCACCGTTTCCAGCAAGAAATCCATGTTCCATCTCTGCCCGAAGGGCAGAGCACAGGTCTTTTGATGGAGCACCCTTCAATAAAAGAAAAAAAATTTTCATTTTAGATTCTTAACTAGATGCTATTAATTTTGAGTGAGAAAAGATTATATTACAATCCGTATTAAAATTAAAATATCAAAATACCATACATCAGAAGATTAAAATGATTTCTACAATAACAAATAGCGTCACCATAAGCAATCCAACCTCAAGATACGGTGAATTCTTGCTTGAGCTGCCCAAAGTTTCCCAGTAAGATAATAAGTAATTTCACTTTCAATAAGATGGTCCACCATCACACAACCATCGAGACACGTAAGCTTACCTTTATGCAAATTTGTTGAAACAACAAATATTTGTTGGAAGTGAAATCGCCTAATTTTTATCAAGTACAGAGTGACTCAAATCAATTTATCAATGTAGGGCATCTCCGGAACCATAAAAAGATAAAAGAAAACTAGTTTGGAACTTATCTCTTTTTTAGAAATTTGTTCAGTAGTGAAAACAGTATTCCGCTATCTTCTCATAACTCATATACTATTGAAGATAGAAATAAACTTGAACATCATGCATGTAGTTTTGTGGGTAGAATCAATTTGTCTTATCAGATTTTGTTTTTATTATTCGTCTCTGATTTACAGCATAATGCTGGATTTTTCAAATAGGAGCTATAGAAAAAATTATGTTATTTAATTTAATTCAAATTTTGTGTTAATGATAGTGTCCGTAAACAGCTAGCAATCAAGATGTATCCAAAATAGAAAAAAAATATTTTTTTCATAATACGGCTGTAATAATTATTAAAATGAATAAATTATATTTTTTTGAGATCACGCACATGGATTATATTGAGAAACTTGATCCCTTCACATATGGATTATCTACAAAAGCAAAGTTTTCTCAAAGAATAAGATAGGAAAGAGGTTGAAAACTTTTCTTTTTAGGAAGAAAAATGATTCAGTTGAAAATTCATACGAAAATCAATTCAGATACTGAATAATATTTCGTTCAAGATCTGATCTACAGTGCAGTTCCGTATTTTTGAATCTCTGAGAAGGTGGCAAGATACAGCATCAGATCATTAATTTAAGTACGTCTCGACGGTTAGCGCCCTCACTTGAATCAGGTGAGCGTCTTTGCGGCTATATGCGCATGCGGTGTTTATATCGAGTATATTGCAAAGGGTCGACAAGTTGAACAGTCGACAGCAAGCCAAATCTCAAATAGACGTATTCTTGATTTTTTAACTTGGCATCGTGTAATTGTTTTTACTTATATTTTACTAAAATGCATTTTGAGACAAAAAGGCAAAATCAACTGGAGCTAAAACTAAAACAAAAATATATTGACTGATAGGTCGTAGATCAGGACTATTTGAAAGATATGCGAACTGTGTTCCAGATAAATTCTTGGATTTTATACTCAGAACGTGATAAACTGAGGTCAATATCCGGATCCCTTGTAATTAGCAACATTCTGGAACTGGTTTTCTTCGGTCCAAGAGGGACGTCGATCGTACAGAATTGTTTGAGCTTTGTAAGAGATGATTATAAGTGTTGTTAATATCAACAGAGACCATTACATTCTGAAATATGTCCTGCAGTTTTTGATCATCTACATATTATTGAACTAAGTAATGCAGAAAAAAAATAAAATGACCAAAGGGGGACTGACGGCATTCCGGGGTTATCTTTTCTGAATTCCAATGAAAAATAGGTCCTTTGTTTCCGGACTCTAGTCATGATATAAACAAATAGACGAAGTGATTTTCGATAGCATAATTTGCTTCTTCCGCGATGGTTTCAAATGCATAACTCATCCTTGTCTTCAACCATATGTTGGAGAAACAGTTCTTGTATCTATAATTTTAAATACCCGCGAATTTATGTAGTCGATAACCTATTAGCAAATCTCAGAAGCAGCAATATTTTTATGTGGTTTTCAAGTAAAATGATATGAGAAGGGCTAAAATTACAATAATCAATCATTTTCTTCGTCTACCTTGACATAAAGCGAAATTTATGTCCACTAAGACTACTTTGATTGTATCATTGTATTGTAAGTAATCTAGTTACTTATAATGAGGATATTATACAACAATATAGATTTCACTTTTTATAAAATGACGTCCCTGAGGTGTCTTGGTTAATTTTCTGCTCTTCTACGGTTTCTATGAATTTTACCCCAAATTGACAGCCACAAATCAATACTTATTTTTCCGATACACCTAGAAGTTGCTTCAAGAATAGTCTTATAATGTTTTCGAATACGTTGATTTTAATTAATGCATTTAATTCCAGCTTCCGGAATCGAATATATTGGATAATTGTATTATTTCCTGTTTTTCATAAATCTTTTTCACTTATTCAATTACATCTTATCTTCATGAAACATAATACGAATTAAAAGTAGAGTTTATTAACAGAAACAAACATGTTTGCCTAAGATGGAATTCAAGCTCAATATTTTAAAATTCACATTGCGAATAGGTTGCTTCATACGAATGCATTCCAGTAGCAGGACCTTTTGAATGAATAATGGAGGAATATTACAGATTTTGTTCACAGGACCGTTGTTCATTATTTAATACCCCTTTTTACGCAAATACTGAAAGATAATACAGGTTGTAATAAATTACAGGTTTTTTTGTTAATTCCAAATTTATTCAATAATAAGCCTGTAGTATTTCATTTTTTCTGTTTGGTTTCTTTGCCTATTAATGTAAACCATTTTTTACAGTGAACTAAATGTCACTGACTGCCTTGCAGCTCATTTTACATTTTAAACATTGTTTTCCGGAACAAAATTTGCATTGAAGAGGAAGTGCGAAATCCAAAAAATTCAATCTATTTGATGGGTTGTACTGTTCCGGGCGTTGGAGTCAATTAGGTAATGGAATTACGCATCCAGGCCAGAGTTGTGAGCTGAGGCGGTACTGTTCTAGCACTAACACAACGCGCGCAATGTGATTCAGTCAATCCTGGTGCTATGCAGGCGGATGTTGTTCGCAGTGACGCGCCGTAAGGCGCCAGGACGCTCTCCTGCCGTTGCCATAGCAACACGCATCCACCCTACTCCCGTGCCAACACTCGAATTGTTTCCGTCCGCAACGAAACCCGATAGAAAATTTCAATTGCGCTTTTTCATAGTATCGAAACTAAACTTGCAGTATTTGCAAAATATTTTGAAATTCCAAAACATATTTTAAATTTACTTTTCACATTCACTTTCATTTATTCTAGAAAATAAATAATAGTATCTCGTAGTAGAATGTTGCTAATACCACACGAGAACAAATTTGTAGGCACAGCTCCAAAGAGAGAGTGCTTCAAAAGTTCGAGTGCCATAGATGCATATCCATTCGAGATGTACAGATTACATTTTCCAAGACCAAGAATTTTTTTATTTTTCGTAAGTCACCTTTTATCGAATTTTTGTGATTATCCATAAGAAAATTATAATCTTTTTACAATTAATTACTGTATCCATACTTGATTTAGATATTTATCATATTGAGAAAAATAATCAAGACAATAATAGTTTGTCATCTAGTATATTCGCACATGGTGTGGATATAACTATTACACCTGCACAGTATGAAGATATCATGCAAAATTTCATATCCGCACCAAGTGCGAATATGATCATCATATCCGCACATGATAGTATGAGGATATCATGACAATATACAGTAAGAAGAAAACAATATTGACTAAGTCAAATTAGGCAACGATTAAGGTAAATCAACGATTGAATTAATGGTTCTAAGTGGTTATATTGCTTGCACTTAGCGTAGATTTTAACTGATAATAAAAGTGACAATGAATACACTTAATTTAGCATAGCTGTTCAAAAGCTATTCCATATAATATATACAATTTACAAGTTCAAGCTCTGTCAATTTGAAATTAAACTTTATTAAGAACGCATCTAACAGCGTGTCATAAAGGCTTAAAGGACTCTCATTTAATTTATGCTGATAAACATGAATAACAGATTTAACACGAACATATACAAGTTTACAATTTCACAACAAATTTCTCATAATTTAATAGCGACATTAACTAAATGGGCCGTAGTAAGAACATCTTAAGCTGTCATGACAAACGAAATAATCCATTTATTTTTCCCATAAACTTCTCTACAGTGAATTTGAAATTAGGCGGGAATAATAATAATTTGCAGTACCTTTTGATGTTACATTTTAAATACTAAATTACGTAAATTATCTCGTTTCAAAATAGATTTCGAAAAGATTATTCTCATGAGTTATAAAAACTCGGTCCTCTCCTCGGTCGGAAATAATTTTGAGTGAATTAGATCATAATAATTTAATAATTATTAGATTTAAACTTAAAATATTATAATGAAATGTTATTATTCCTCAAATATTGTTTCAAAGAAAATATCCTATGAAATATGTGGTACATAAATTCAAAATCTGTTGCAAGCAGTAGCAGTCACAAAAATGCCCAGAAGTCGATCGACCCCGCCTAAAAAAACCTCTTCAACTACGGTTGTGCTGGTTGCCAAGGCGACGGATCGCGCTCGTTTACTCGGCGTGGTAACGGCAGCGGAGGTACGGCGCACAGTGACGCGAATACGAACGCGTCTACTGGACTCCGGATCGAATTCGATTGCCGCGCGCATTCTCTTTACGGACACCGAGCATCGATAGTTCGGTTGGAATCGGGTCGACGCTCACATAATACTACGCGCAACACAACAATCAAATTGACGCGGAATGCAACAAGATTTTCTGTAGACAATTCTAATAGTTCCTTAGTTTCAAACAAATAGTTTGTTCAAAAAATTATACCTCTATTAACTGAAATATTTCAAGTTTATTTTAGAAATAACAATTTTAAATCGGCTATAAACAGAGAAATTAACAGAAATTCAGAACTTGGGGCAATTCAAATTTTTGATCCCAGTTAATTTATTTCAAATTTAATTTTAACTTTCTCGATCTGTATATAATAAGGGAAGTAATAGTGATATTTTAACAGCTCGACATTTTGATGAATCTTCACATTTTAGACCTTACTGAACAAAACAATTCTAACCAAAGGTCGGTCGGTCTGTCTGTCGGAAAGCACGATAACATGAGAACGCGTACGAATTTTCGGATATAATATCACAAGGGACTGTAATTTTATCAATAATTTTTTCTTGAAAACATTGATTACCTAGTAACATCGTGAGAGTCATCTGTCCGATTAAATCACAAGAGCGTTGCTCGAGGGATTTCATCTGAGCAGATGACTCGAAGGATGTTGCTTAAAGGTAATCAATGTTTGAAAGAAAAATTTATGATAAAATTAAAGTCGCGAGTGGTATTTGTGGAGAATATTTTTCGAATGAAATTGCTACTATAAGTACCTATTAAATGATGTTGGTTGCAACTACTAACCTTTTTTATTTCAATATGCACTAATTTGTCTCCATATAATCTTGTATTTTTAGACTTCTTGTTTTCAATTTCATTACTTTCGGCGGAAAATTCATTTCCGAAACGACTAAATTTTGACATTTTCAAGAACTGATTGTTTGTTTATATTAGAACTGTGTATCATTTCTCCATGGCAAAGGCAATTTATCGCGATAAATCGCTTGCCAACTGGAATTTACCGAGGTAAATTCCCGTTGGCAAGTAATTTATTACTATAATTGTCATTGTAACTATGCAAAATTTGTCAGTATAATTAACATGAGTGAAATAATCGTACATAATATCACAAGGGACTGTAATTTTATCATTAATTTTTATAGAAAACATCGTTTACCTAGCAACATCGTGAAAGTAATCTGTTCGATTAAATTAATTGATACGATACTCTGAATTTATGAAATAGCAATGAAACTAGCCATATAATAATTCATGGTTGGAGAAGTACTGTGGGGGCCACAGCAGATTTTCATACATAGGTCAGGAAAGTAAAAGTTGGAAAAATTTGTTGCACACTTCTCTATAAGAATCCATGCATTTTCACTCAACTTTAAGAATTTTTTTCTTGATTCTCAGTGATCAGATTTCTTTTTGCTTAAAGAAAAATGTTTGTTAACTTTTCTTCTCTCAATCTTCGTGCCGGGTCAACTTAATTGTCGAAAATATAACAAACTCAACTTTTATTTCATTGTCACTTTGTGCAATGATCCTCCATTTAAAGTTTTAAGAATTACTCTAGATTCGTAATAAGCGATCCCGGTATCATAAAAAAAAGTCTGGACCTGGACATCAGTTTTATTTTGATCAGTGTCAGATTATTTTGAGGGTGAGCTTTATTTGCATAAATAGCCTCTGAATGTACGATACAAAAGATTCTTTTAGTCCGATTTCGCTATAAATTCATCAAAATGAATTGATATATTGATATCCGTTTTTTATATTATATTTTTGTATTGCAAGTTAATTATTACACTTGTCTTAAAATTTGAGCTGAAAACATCGAAATAATAGCAGGTTGATCTTCCTGAATTCTCAATTAGTCATTTAGGAATTATTCTAAACTGTTAATAGCCTCATAAAATAAATGAAAACGCTCAATACTCTGCTTTCTATTTTATGATTTATATTTCGCGCCTATCGAGAAGTCCGAAACCCAGAGCGAGAGAAAAAATCGTATAGCATCCCAACGAAAGAATGAAAGCAAAGAAAAACCACGAGAAATCCTTGTTATCGCGTTTTTTTATTAAAACCCATGCAACGGGACTTTAGCGGGATTTTCAAACTGATCAGACACGAACAATGCCCTGCGAAAAAAGATTGAAGACGATATCTAGGACTCAGCTTTCTTTTTGCCTCAATTTTGATTCTGAGTTTACCCACGCTTGAACTCTATTCTTTGTTGAATTCGATTTCATATCCATCAGAAACTATTTAAACTGATGTGTATGACACATTATTTATAGGAGGCAACTTAAATAAGCCCGAGTTGACATAATAAATTAAGCGATTGAATCAAAGTTTGATTCTTTGTCTAGGTATTTTTTTTTTGTATTCGAGTCATCATTCTTTTATATCAATTTGAGAGAAGTATTGGAAAATAAGGTGCGAGAAAAAGAAAATGTCAAAAATACTAATTCATTATAGGAATTTGAAGTTAAGATATCAGCGCCACTGAGTAAAACTTGAAGCTAAGCGAAAGACATTAAGTGAGATTTATAGCATTGTGTGGAATTGTGAAGAAGTGATTCATTATTTAATCAAGTTGCAATATTCAATATGAATTATAATGTTACAGATCATATTATGATTATTTTATGTATGATTTTTTTTTTCTATGACCTCATGCCCCCGGTACAGATTTTGGCTGATAGACTCATTCTTTCTTCTATAGTTCATGAATACATTGACGCAAATACACATTATAGCCATGTAGGCGTAGTGAATTCTTTGTAGATTTATTGTCACTAATAAAATTATTTACAGTAAGTTTTTCTGTTATGCTATCTTTCAGTTTAGCAAAATTTTCATCGTCAATAAGCTTTCGTATAAGGGCTTACTCTCTTACCAATTCTAAGAGTATTAATCCGCATTTTGCTTCTACTTACTAATTCAAAATTATTAGATTTATTTTCAAACTTAATCTCACTTTCTTGTATTGGATTTGGGATCGAAGAAAAGACTCGAACTTGAACTCTGCTTTTCCAAAGACTACACACTATATAGAAATGAAGATAAATGAAATTCAATTAAATGATCTAACAAAATATAATAGACATTTTCTGAATATCTCTCGTTCAGCTTTCAAATTTTGTCTGAATACTGTGGAGCGCCTAGCTAGACATCCCTGTAAAAATCTTTGCTTTTCTCTGTGCAAAACACGAAATTAGTAGTTAGTATTAGTAGTTATGGTTAGTGCTAGATGATTGATATACCTACACAACCATGTATTAGCGTTAACAATAAATAAAATTAGCCCTGAGTTGCTCTGCACTAATTGTGGTCAGTGCAAGAGTTTGCATGCTCCAAAGTTTTCAGTTAATAGTTAGAGTCTCGACCAATCAGGAGAGAGAGAAAAAGGGATAAATATATTTTCTTTTTACTATGAAGTCTGTACGAAATGGATCAAATTCAGAAAATATATATTTGTTACTTACCGTGTCGATCATTTGAAGGAATTAGATTAATAATAAAATAGAAGTCCAATTTATACGGAATGGTCTACATATCGCAAAAAATAAATGCCACCATATGTAGGTATTGCAATCAAGTTTCGCAGGACTTCCCATCCGATGGACGGAAAGCTGCAAACTGCGAAATAACGAGTTCGATCGAACGTCATTCGTGCGAAATAGTGCGACTGCCGATCGTCCATTGCTTCAGTATTTGCTCAGAATTTATACAAACGATATGACATTGGCACTTGGAAATGACTTGTATGTGATGATTCTGATAAAAAAATTTATAGCATTGTAATTTGATACTTCGACACACATCACTAGGAGAAGATGGAAAATGTGGATCAACCATATTTATAATAAAAAAAAAGGAGTTTGGTGAATTTCTCATTTGTGCCGAGATCTATAAATCAACGATAACTACCATTTTCCTATTCCCAAATGACGAAAGGCACATTTTGCTATATCCTTGAGAAAAAAAAAAATATCTAAACTTGCCAAATTCAGCAATTTTTAAGAGACGATAAATAATTTTAAAAAATTTGTTTTGATTTTGCACTCTGTGATTCGTATTAATTTGCAAGTAAAATGCAACAGAATTCGGTCCGCATTTTGCAGCTATACGCACGAACAGTGACCGCGGCTCCCCTCCAAACCACACGTTTGGATCGTTCGTGTGAATTCGGACGAGTTAGACTTCGCACCTTTCCGTAACTTTCCATTTCCAATGGACGGAAAGCCTTAAGCCAAATCTTGTTGGTAGTACTGTGCACAATACCTTTCTTCGATCCATTTATTAGAACTAAATGTCAACTTTCGCTCTATGTTCCCTTGCATAATTTTCAGAATATGGAAACTTTATAATGCTAAAGTTCATCAACATGTTTTATAAATTACATTCTATTATTTCCCATTTATTTTTACTCACTTGTACAAAATACAAATATTATGAAATCGACAAAATTCACTTTTCAAGATTTTGATGGAAATACCGGTTTTGAACATCCCAGAACCTATTTTGACTATTTTCGGCTTGACATCCGTATGTATGTATGTATGTATGTATAGATGTGCGTATGTACGTAACTCGCAAATCTCAAAACTCGTCAAACATATAATGATGAAATTCTGTATCTAGGATTGGTCTAAGGTCTAGTTGTGCACTTTGCATTATAGTTGCAATGGTCTGTACAGGAAGTACACTTTTTTTAAATATTTTTTCCACATAAATCCAAAATGGTCAGCCTCCGTAAGATGTTATAATTTGAAATTGCTGGTTATCTTCTATTTTTGTACCAATCGGCTGAACCGGAAATGCATCTAATATGACAATATTTTCGAACTTTTCGCATAAATTCAAAAGAATCAGTCATAGAATATTGAAATTTCGCATTACGCACTTCTATAACATCTAGTTATACACATCGCATTATGATTGCGATCGGCTGAACCGGAAGTGGAGTTTACTGATCAATGTTTTCGAATTTTCGAAACCAGAACGATCAGCTGTAGAATCATGAAATTTAGAATTTAAAGTAATTGTAACATTCAAATGATAACTTCAGGTTTCCATCGCAATCTACTGATCTATAAGTATCTAAACTTTATTTGACAATCTATTTAATTTTTTGTATAATTTCGAACTTATTTGCCGCAGCATGATACGATTTAGTAGATATTTGAGACTGCTACAGCGTTAATGAATTGGAACATCTAAATCAGTGATTCCAGAAGCAATCCAGGTGGACCCTCTTGGATCCACAGAAGACTCGATGGGAATCTACGTTGGCGAGAAAAAAAATTGGGGATTCACAAGTTGTAAGTGGGAGTTCGCCGAAACTAGTAGAATTTTGAAAGTGGTCTACGAGAAAAAAAAGTTTGGGAGCCTCTGATCTAAATGATCATCTCAAGTTTTGGTTGCAATTGATTTTGCTTTATGTCAATGTCAACTGTCAACGAACTGTCAATTATTCAGTCAAAAGGTGTACAAATGTCATGTGGTGTCCGAATCAGATTTTTTAAAATGTGCAGTATAAGTGAAAGACAAAATCATATTCCAAAATTTGTATCGATATTAATTTTTTTGAGTTAAATCATTATGGACCAGTTCCACCAGCGTAAGTTGAATTTATCCGAGAGTAATTTTATATAATGGGCCGGTTTCTTTGTCCTTGGATAAGTTTATTTGTTGGATAGTTAAAACTGTGTATACAATTGTAAATATAGATATTATCCGGCAGATAAAGTTATTCAAGGATGAAGAAACCGGCCTTTTATATATTCTTCATATATTATTTATTGATATATTGAGCTAACGTTGTTGAAACTGGCCCTATAAAGTACTTTTAAATCGAGTTATAAAAACATGGATTGACTAGTAAAAATATTTGAAATCAATTATTGGAAATAAGCTGAAGTCTCTCTTTTTGTATCATTATCAGAGAAAGTACCCTCAATCTTAATTTCGATCAAATTATTAAAAATTCAGTATTAATTGTCCATAATATCCCGAAATTAGCTATTAAGATTTTAATCTGATTATTTGACAGTAAATCTCTCCAAATAATTTTCTCTTAATCTTTCGATTTGAAGATACTTCAGTGATTTCATCTACAAAGTAGAAAAATTAATTTTAAATTCAATTTTCAAAAACAATTTTAAACAGCTTCTGCGAATTTTTTTTTTTGTTATTCAAAAAAATTAGGAATTTTCACACGAAACAAGAAATAGATTTGTAATATTCAGGATCAAGGAATGAGTTTTTAGAACAAATAGACCATGTAGTACAGTATGTCATCATGACAGATAAACGGGTGGCAAATGCAACTGAGTCAAATGTGCCAGCAACGTAGTGACATCTGGTGAAATTTTTGGAAGCTCATTAGAACTTTCTAGAGACTCTGAGAAGCTTTAGGCGCAGATACTTAAACCCGAGCAAGGTCGAGCCAGAGAATTATTATTATTGTAGCTCAGATACGGAGCAAGTAAGATTAAAAATAAATAAGTGATACAGTTGAGATAAATAAGAAGCAGTGCAAAATAAATAGCTGACAGTATTACTGTGTAAATAATAGGTAACTGTAGTGATAGTGTTTAGTTTAACGTCAATTATAAGTAGTAGTATTTGTTAGTAAATTTCTAGTTATATTATTGTAGCATTGGCAACAGTGATTACCAATAAAACTTTGAATCTTCACGTCCAAAAAAAAAACGTGAATTCTTCTAGTAAAAGTGCAGTGTAAATTATAAATACTATAAAATCAGTTCTATAAGTGTTAAGACAATAAACTTATACCTTCAGTGGAGTAATAAATAATAATTATAAGTGATAAAAGACCAAAACATATTCTCTAGTGATCCCAAGGTTAAGTACTCTACGAACTCAGCGAGTTGAAACCGCGCGCGGACAACTTGAGTCAGTGTTGCCAACTATAGGGAAAAGAGGATATAAATATACATATATAATTTGAACTTGCATTATTCACAGTAACCAACAACAAGCGAAAATGCAACAAACAAGTGGCGGTTTGAACCTTACAACGCACACTTTGACTAATACTACAACAACAGTAGCTACACCACATTACACCTACTCTACCACGACAATTCAAACCACTCCCATCGCAACCAGCAGCATATTTGAACAGCCACCGTCACACTTTAACCTCTCCCCACAATACTCTCTAACCCCTTCAGCTCAGGTAAATTCCCCTAGCGCTCAAGCACCTTACATACCCCTAGGAGGCACCCAAATTGAGAGCTACGCATCTCAACCAACAACCCCGGAATCTACCGCTAGTGACCTTCCATCCTGGCAAACAATTACATACAGACGCACCACAAAAAGAGTTAGAGAAAAAGAATCAGGATCAACCGCTGAATCTACAAGCAAACGGAGCAACCACATAAATCAAAACAGCACCATCGACAACACAAACAGATTCGCTCTCTTAGACAACGAACCTACTGAGACACAAACGAAAAAAGACTTAAAACCTCCCCCAGTATTCATTCAGGATATTACCAACTATCCTTTAATGCTAGAAAGCCTGAAAACCATATTAGCGGACAATGAATTCATCTGTAAAACCTCCGCAAATAAAAGTATAAAAATAAATACAAACTCCTCCGACGCGTACAGAAAATTAATTCATATGCTAAACAATAACAAAAAAGCGTATCATACATATCAGCCTAAAGAGGAAAGAGCTTACAGAGTGGTCATAAAAAATCTACATCACACTGTACCAACATCAGATATAAAAGAGGCACTCGAAGAGAATGGGTTCAACATAAGGAACGTCTCTAATATAAAGAGTTGGAAAGACAAGGAACCTCTCCCCATGTACTTCGTGGATCAGGAGCCCGGCGATAACAACAAGAAAATATATGATCTTCAATACCTACTAGGGACCAAAATCAGAGTGGAACCACCAAAACAAAAAAGAGACATACCTCAGTGCATGCGCTGCCAAACATACGGGCACACCAAAGCCTACTGCAAAAAACCCTATTATTGCGTCAAATGCGCGGGAAATCACTCAACTCAGGCGTGTACAAAAGACAGAAATACTCCAGCACAATGTATACTCTGCTTTGGTGCCCACCCAGCGAACTATAAAGGATGCACCGTCTATCGCGAATTACAAAAATCGAGAAATAAAACCGTTCAGCAAAACAATACCATAAATAACACTGCAAACAGATATTATCCTATGAGAGACAAAAACAAGAGCTACGCAAATACGGTAAGAAACATCAGTCACCCCGAAAACGAACACTCACAAAACCAAACTGAAAACAACAATTTCAAGCAACAGTTTTTGAACAAATTCGAAGCAATGATGAGTCAAATAATGCATCAAAACACAATGATTATCAACCTTCTCACAACTCTCGTCAGTAACAAATCCAATGGGTGATACATTAATAATGGCACTCTGGAATGCTAACGGTTTAGCAAATCACAAAAATGAAGTCGAAATATTCCTGAAAAGTCAGAAGATAGATATAATGCTAGTTAGTGAAACGCATTTCACAGACAAAAATTATTTCAAAATCCCACAATATAAAACTTATTTCACAAACCATCCGGACGGGACAGCACATGGTGGCACTGCTATCATTATAAATGATAAAATAAAACACTATGAACAAGAAGACTATAAAAAAGAACACTTACAAGCTACAAAAGTCAAAATAAAAGACACTCACGGCTCACTCACAATTTGCTCTGTGTACTGTCCACCAAAACATGCTATTAAAAAAGCCTCTTTTGAAGAATTCTTTAACACATTGGGAAGCAGATTTATTTCGGGAGGAGACTACAACGCAAAACATCCGCACTGGGGTTCTAGAGTCACAAATCCTAAAGGAGTAGAGTTACGGAAAGCAATACTAGCTAAGGGATATTTACATTTAAGTACAGGAAGACCTACATACTGGCCAACCGACGTTAAAAAGCTTCCTGATCTCCTAGATTTCTTTGTTGCAAATGACGTTTGTCAACATTATACAAGCATCGAATCAAGCTACGACCTGTCGTCTGATCATACCCCAGTTATACTTACCATAAGCTCTTCAATTATAAATAAAGAGAAAAGACCAATACTACATAATAAATACACCAACTGGGAAACTTTTCAAAACTATTTAAACGAAAACACGAATCTGCAAGTCCCACTAAGAACTGCAGATGATATAGATGATGCAACTGAATATATAATTGAGCTTATACAAGACGCAGCATGGACATCCACTTCGTATCCTGAACATGAAAACCATAACGTACTGAATCTACCCAGAATTTTAAGAGAAAAAATAGCTGAAAAAAGAAAAATTCGCCGAAAATGGCAACAAACCCGCCACCCCACTGATAAAAACAAGCTGAATAACCTTTCAAAAGAAATCAAAAAGCTAATCCAAAAAGTGAAAAATGACTCCTTCCAAGATTACCTAAGCAATCTCTCGAACCGTCCAGAGAGCGATTATTCTTTGTGGAGAGCAACGAGAAAATTAAAGAGACCTACACACCATATACCACCCATTAAAAATGAAGACGGATCCTGGGCTCGAGAAGACTCAGAAAAAGCAGAAACATTTGCAAAACATCTAAAAAAAGTATTTGAACCTCATTCTTCAACAACCTCTCCCGACGAAGAAAAACAAATCTCAGAATTTCTAGATTCTCCACTGCAGATGTCGCCACCAATCAAACATGTTTCACCTATAGAAGTCGCAAATGAAATAAAATACTTAAATAATAAAAAGTCTCCTGGCTATGACCTTATTGATGCAAAAATTCTAAAACTGCTACCGAAGAAAACTATAACCTTTTTAACCCAGATCTACAACGCAATCATCAGAACACAATATTTCCCAGTTCAATGGAAGTTTTCTACCATAATCCTAATCCACAAGTCTGGAAAGCCAACACACGAACCCTCGTCATACAGGCCGATATCCTTACTCCCACTCCTGTCTAAATTATTTGAGAAACTCCTGTTGAAAAGAATGAAAATAACAATAGAAGAAGAGAAATTAATCCCCTCACACCAGTTCGGCTTTCGCGAGCAACATTCCACAGTGCAACAGATACATCGAATCGTAAACCAGATCGAAGAGAGCCTACAAAACAAACAAATAACAGCCGGTGTATTCATCGATATTAGCCAGGCCTTCGACCGAGTATGGCACTCGGGGCTATTGTACAAAATCAAGACAGCTTTACCCCACCAATATTATCTTCTAATCAAATCCTACTTGAATGATAGATATTTTCAAGTCCATTGCGAAGGAAGCATCTCCAAACTTTATAAAGCAAACGCAGGTGTACCTCAAGGCAGTGTGCTAGGCCCAGCACTTTTCCAAATATTCACGGCCGATATGCCTTGCCCAGAAGACGTCACAATTGCAACATACGCAGACGACACGGCAATTATGGCAACGCACGAAGAACCTGCAGAAGTTTCTGCTTTGCTCCAAAAGACTCTGGATGACATTCAAAAATGGACCTGCAAATGGAGAATCAAAATAAATGAAAATAAGACAACACACATAACATTCACGAATAAAAGAGTCACATGTCCACCAATCAAAATGAACAACATACAACTGGAAACAAAAGAAGAAGTAATGTACCTGGGTATGCTAATGGACAAAGGCCTAACCTGGCAGAAACATCTAAAATACAAAAGGAGGCAACTAGACACAAAAGTCAGACAAATGTATTGGCTGATCGGACACAACTCACAACTTTCACTGCAAAACAAATTACTGCTCTACAAAGTCGCAATCGTACCAATATGGACATACGGCATACAACTGTGGGGCTGCGCCAAAAAAAGCAACACAAATATCATACAAAGACTACAAAACAAAACACTCAGAATGATCGCAAAAGCTCCATGGTACGTAAATAACCACACGCTCCATAAAGATCTAAAAGTAAAGTATGTCCATGAACAAATACGAAACCACGCTTCAAATCACGAAGAAAAACTAAGCAACCATCCGAATCACCTGGCACTTAACCTTCTGAACAACGCAGAGGACACGAGACGACTAAAAAGAACTAAGCCCCTAGATCTAAAATTCTTGTAAATGTCCACTACTCAATTCACTCAATTTATTACTTACTTACAGTATGAAACATAATATTATTTAAATAAGAAGGGTACCCCGGTGGGGGTATTCCTCACTCATGTTACTACATAATCCATCCAATTTGCTGGTTGGCCTAATCAAGGCCAGTTGTAAATTTATAACAAAATAAAAAAAAAAAAAAAAAATATATTATTGTAGCGTTCAGTGAAAATAAATTCATTAAGCCCATAACCGAGTTGAATTTTGTTACATTATAATTACATGGTAGTTTTCATAGAAGATATATCAATTAAAATACTATCTTCTTTACCTGTAGTGTACAATCGATACCATTCGCTTATTGCGTAGCTTTAGTGACTCCGCTTTATCGGATAAACTCCACATATATAAGGCATCCCGTCAAAAATTTTAAAAGTCACTTCTTCACGTCCTATTCATTATGCTGGAATTAGTGAATAGTGATTTATCTCAGGAGTAATCACCAAATTATACAGTATTAAGAACCACAAGATATCACTATTACAGGCCATATAAATATATTGTTTATATTATATGCGACCATTCAATTATACAATAAATAACTTGTAATTAATGATATAAATTAAATTTCCAGTTACAAATGTAATATTTCAAATGATATAAGATTATTTTTAATGAGATATTTCAGAATTTTGAAAATACTCTGTAGCGGTCTTCATAAAATCGTGCTTCCAGTTGTCATATTTTCTTGTCCTCCAATTTAAATTGGCTACGAATCTAAAACGTAGGATACTAGTTTGTCAATAACAGTAAAACATTTTTTATTTATGAATCGATTGCAGTTTATCTCACACTTTTGAAGAAAGTTCTTGAATAGTACCAAAATGCGCTGCGCGCAAATGTAGGACTAAATTTGAGCCTGAGACAATCGAGAAGGGTGAATTAATCTCTTCACGTTGGGTCGATATCTTTTTTGTTGCAGAATGGCCTGGACGCTGACGCGAGACGGGAGATCAAGCTAAAATAATTTCTCGTCTCCAACGAATTCATTATAAATCATGGAGAAATCGGTAAATCACGTAGCAAACGTAATAATAATAATGACGGGAAGTGAAAAAAAACTGAACAGAGGGGCAAGAAGATATGTGACCGGTGGGAACACGATTTTACGGTGACCGTTGTAGTACGCCGCCTTTGAAGTACATTAGAATGTGTAACGAGCAGAGACCCTACAGGATAGATTTCCATTTCGACACGCCGACAAACGAGTAGCATACGCAAGAAGAGTCGCATCGCGTCAAGGACATGGTGACATCAGACTAAATGGAGATTTTTCGAAGATTCGAGAAGCAATAGCCGGGGAAATGAAAATCGGGAATAAAGTCAAGCAAGGAATCATTGTTACTATTGTTAGTAGTTCGAATAGGAAGCGCGCAAGAGTGAAAATAAATAGTTGAACAGTGGCAAATAAATAAAAGAAGTGGAAATAAATAGAAGACAGTGTTGTTCTTTAGATAATAGATAAATGTAGTAATAGTGACTATTTTAGTATCAGTTATAAGTGAGTGTTACATTGGAACTACAATGCCATTTTTTTGTTGCAAAAAATAAAATGTGAAAAAAAAGTCATTCAAAATCAAAACTGAATCGAATAAGTATGGATATGTTTACTGAAACTGTATCTTATTTTTAGACAAAGAGAAATGAAATTTGATGTTTTTTGAAAAAAAAAAAATTAGTGCCATAGTGTTTGTAAAATAAATATTTGTACTGTAACCTGTGTTAATAAATTAATCACAATAAAATTTGTGACAATACTATTTTGTGATTCGTCAGATCGCTGTACTTATCCCAAAATCTAACATTTTTTGTACTTGTTAAACAAATAATTATTTTGTAATGCTCTACATTTGATAGTTGATGAAATTGATGTAGCTTCGTAAAATCGTTCAAAAATAATTCTCATGTTAGCACCAATAAGCGCACCAGAACATATTCCAATGCCGAAACAGAATGTTTTAGAATGACTTACTTCTATATTGTTACATAATTGATGCAAATTACTAAAAGAAAATTCTAGATATTTCAGCGATTTCACGTATCATAAATTATAGATGATAAAGTTTTTCGAAGTTGATTTCCATTGTGAACTTGTTCAAAAGTTTTACTTTTAGTGATAGAGAATCTATTGAAAGTTGAATATTTATATGCCTTTTGCTGTAAAATACAATTTTATATCATGGTAAAAAAGTAATCAAATTAAGTAGTATTGACTACCGAGTTCTATAAATATAAAACAAGTAGCTATGTTGAGAGCAACTTCACTGGGATTTTGTTAGATTTCCACAAAGTATTACTGGATAAATAATAAAGAAACTTTTTATTATATAAGAATTGTCTAAAATTACGAATTTATTACCTTAATAACAAATTAGAATAAAATGTAAATATTACCTCCAGAACAAAATTCACCTTCCAATTTAAATTAAAAAAAAATTGCTTTCTTATTATAAAGTGAGTGATAGGGTGAATTAATTAAACAAAATATATAAACAGGACTTATGTCTTTTCTGGTTAGACAATGAACTTAAAACTTTTTAGTGAAAAGATATTCTTGATATATAATCAATATCGAAATGAAATCCAAATTTTACAGTTCAAGATTCGAAATATGAACTATTTTTTAAACGGAAGAAAAAGATTCAGCTAAGCCCGATACATCTATTTTTCCTGTAGTGAAAATCAGACAGGATTCAAATTAATAGCATTCACAACTTTTGTCATCGCTTATAATTACGTTGCACTATCCATGATAATCAGAGCTATGAAGTACTTGCACGAAAAGTATTTGATTACTCTAGCAAGTACTGTACTTGAAGCTCTTTTTCGGTACTTTATACTGGTTCAAGTACTTTTGTTTTATTTTCTTGGTACTGGCTACTAGGAAATATTATTTAAATACAATGAAAAGTACTTGAAATACAAGATACTTTTAATGTACCTCAAGTACTTTCTTTCTACACAGAGTGAACAAGTTTCGACATTTCTGATCGACGCCTGTGGTGAAATATTAAGTCTTTATCAGTGTGGTTATTTTCTTTGAAGTTTTAAGGTGTGATGCGTAGATAACCTCTCCAATATATCAAATGCAAATATCCAATTATATGATAATTTGAAGCTATTTCATTTGAGTTTAAATAATCGTTTTTTCAGAATTATTCCCAATAAGCAACGAAAATGACACGGTAAATATGTGCTAGATTAAAAGTAACTTTTAATAGTTTAATGTGATAAAAACGATTGGAACCATAATGCGAGGTGCACAACTAGACCCTATACCAGTCTTAAATACAAAATTTCAACATTATACGTTCAACCAGTTTTGAGATATGCGAGTTACGAACGAACGCACGCACGAACATACGAACCGACATCAAGCCGAAAACAGTCAAAATAGATTCAGGGATGCACAAAACGAATATTTCCATCAAAATCTTGATAGGTGAATTTTGTCGGCTTCACAATACTTCCTTGTACTTAGTACAAGTAAGTAAAAATTGCACCTTGAAAGCATTGCAAATTAGACCAATCTTAGAAATGTATGAGAATAAAAAACATTTTTAAATTGAAATCTGAAAATTTGATTACTTTCATTGGGGGCAAAATGATTTAAAAATACTGTTGAAATATAAATTTGACTCATTAATTAATTAATTCTTCCGGGAAAAATCCAAGTACTTTGTACAAGTAACCGTGAAAATCCGGTTGTAATATAGAAAGATATTTCCATATGAAAATCTGTATTAACGTATAGTATACTATTTAAAAAGATAATACTTATGTATGTATGTACAAGAGTAGGTACACTGATTGATGATAGATATTTAGCAATTATTCTGGATGTCATTTTGAATATAGCTGTCAGAGATATTTATTTTCAACATGATGAAGCACTAACTTATAATTCTCATCAAGTAATCAAATAACGAATTATTTAAACGAACAGTTTTCTACCCAGTAGATTGGTACTTTCGGTCCAGTTTATAGATTACGTTAAAGATGAAATTAATAAAATCATTCATTCGGATGTTCAGCATTCAAAAAATTGTATCAAAAATTCATAATACTGACGGCCGAAATTCAAGAAAAGTTAGAAATAATTTGTTATAAAAAATTGAATTATGTGTAAACCAACATAAAAATAGTTTTGATCAATATTTATACATCTGTTATAATCAACACCATTTGCATTTTTCTTAATTTTTCCGCTATGTAAGTGCATAAAATGTCACATCTTTGAATTCAGAAAGAATCGAATCCTATAACAATGATACGCCTCTTAAATTGAACATCCTGTATGTATAAATTATATATACATATGATACATATATACAGAATGTAACAGCGAAACGAGCTACCCCGAATAACTTCTATGTTATTGAAGATACAGTAAAATACTACGAGATAATCTTATGCAGGACCAAAGGGGACATCAAATTATGGAAGAAAACATTTTTTTGAACTAGTGGTTATCAAGCCACAACACAAAGTCATAATTTTTCAAACGAGTTGCTATATATTTTTTATGCCTATTTGATGCAGTTTTTTTTTTCTGAACTCAACCATGTATTCGTTTTATACCCTTATAAGATAAAAATATAGAGAAAAATGCGATTGAAATTTATTAAACTTTATTTTCACAATTATTTTCCAGTAGGCTATGGAAAATAAAATCTGCTATCTGTCAATTTGAATTATTTAATGTATAGTTCCTATAGGCTACGTACATGAAGTCTACTATCGCCTCTAGCGGGCAATGGAGAACGATTGAACTCCCATTTTATCATTGTTTCATACCTATAATTCTTTAAATGTACTAATATTATTTAATTCAGCTGTGTGTGTATTATATAACTTGCATAGCATGAAAGGAACGTTGAAATTATTGTTTTTGAGTATTTTTTTCTTCAATTATAACGTACCTATTAGAGAAAACTTCTTAATTCATCCAAATTGACAGAATAACCTCAAATTATGACGCCGATGATCTTGTGGATTGGATGTATCAAACACTGTATCCCTTCTACCGAAGAAGCATTGAAGAAAAGCGTGAAATTAGTTTTGCCATATTAAACATGTTGAAAAATATGTTGCTGACAATATTAACAACAAAATTATTGCGAAGTGCATCCAACAAACTTATATCATTGAAACACCTTACAAATTAGAGATAGAGGTAAATTCATGAATCCAAAATAAATGACAAATTTTTCTTATTTCACAACTGAATTAAAACATCTTTGTTATATAGATTAATAATGAAAGACAGATAATACTCTATTTACCGCTTTGATCCACTTAACTAAGTTTTATATGCAATTATTTTCACTTTTAAACTACAATGCTCGATGACGTATTCTGAGAAATGGAGTTCAATGGTTACAATGGTGCTCACCATGAGCGCTCGCATCGATATTTGTTCAAACTCCGCTCCCTTGAACATAGCCTATTGTTGCAAATCGCTATAAAGTATACTCTACACCAGTAACCAGGCCAGTAACAACAAAAGAAAATTGGATGGATCGCTTAAGAGATGCGTGTGCAATTTTAACACCGAAAGGAATTATTAATAATGCTACTTCTGAATCAGTTTTGAAAAGATTTTAATTATGATTAGAAAGAGATGGAAATCAGCTAGAATACTATTTATGGAGTTATTAACTAATAATTTGATGTATTTATGTAGCTCAAATGTTCATAGCCTACTGAAAAATAACTATGAAAATAAAATTTATTCAAATTTCAATCGTATTTTTCTCAATATTTTCATCATGTAAGGGTATAAAACAAATACATGGTTGAATTTAGCTAAAAATATTTTATCGAAAGGGACTAAAAAATATATAGCATCTTATTTAGGAAAACATAACTTTGTGTTGTAACTTGAGAACCACTGGTGTAAAAAAATACTTTCTTCCATAATTAGGTGTCCCCCTTGATCCTGCATAAGACTGTCCCGTAGTTTTTTATTGTATTTTTAATAATATAGAAGTTATTCGAGGCTATACTCGTTCCGCTGTTACATCCTATATACATATATATATATATATATATATATATATATATATATATATATATATATATATATATATATATATATATATATATATATACATATATATATATATATATATATAAAATAATAATAATAATAATTTTACAGTTAATAAGTAGACATTTTTTTGGACAACTAGTAGTTGAACAATATGGCGAGTGAATTTAGACTTGTTTAAACAGCAAACTGCGGGAACAAATAAAATTTTGAAAATTACATATATATATTGTTAGCAGTCAAATATTCTGTTAATTGAAGTTATGTAAAAGACTAGTGATTCTCGTTATTTATTCATTTATAAAATTCATTTGGGATATCTTATATAATTCATTATATCGATGCTGGTAATGTTTAGCATAATTGTGGTGAGATGTAGTTGGTTTACGAAGAACTATTCATTCGGTAATAGGTATTTGATCAGTTCAGTCATCATTGCCGCTCTGTGATGTATTTTTGTTAAATGATTGTATTTGATATTTGGATTCATAATAAAACAAGTGTGGTTATTTACCAAGTGTTCACGTTGTTCATTCTTCAATCGTCCTTTTGCTAATATCAGAAGTGGGATTCGCCTACGAACACAGTGTAGTGATAAGTGATTAATTATGACGGAAAACGACGCAAGTTCTCGTGCTATTCTGTCTGCCCTCGCTAAGGCTCTGCAAACCAGCAAGACCATGTCAGATCAAATACACCTCCCTATATTTAATCCTGACGTTGACGACGCGGTCAAATGGATCGATCTCGTGGAAGCTATACGGAATGAATTTAATGTAAGTGATCTGCAGATCTTAATCAGGGTAGGCCGATTTTTGTTACAGAATGCTAAGCGCTGGTACGATAAATGGTCCCCTGATGTTCGCGATTGGAAGACTTTCAGGCGTGATTTCTTGGAAGCGAAAACGGAATTTAGGGCGCATATTTGAAGAAGCTGCTGCATTCAATTCCTCCCGGGTTAATAGTTACGAAACTTACATACATGATAAATTAGCTTTACTCCGAAGCCTGCGAGCATCGTGGAGAGAAAGCGATCTTGTAGAACTAATTGTATATGGTATCAATGAGCCAGAAGTCAAAAATGCTGCTATGCAACGGGATTGCAAAACTGTTTCCGAATTATTGAGTTACGTAACGACTTTTAATAAACCGCTTAAAGCCAGTATTACGGAATCACCTCCCGCGAAAAGACGTTGTTTCAATACACGTATGAAAGATAAACTAGTTAGATGTTTTCAGTGCGGCAAACCAGGACATGTGCGCAGTACATGTAATTTCTCGGATCGTAAACCCATGGCACGGGACGTTTCGAGAGCCGGTACTAGCCAACAACGTACACATGAAAATTCGAAAAATGTATGTTCTTTTTGTGCAAAGCCAGGTCACACAGTTGATATTTGTTTTACAAAAGCAAACATAGACAAGCGTAGAAAAGTGAACTCTTTATCTTCAGGCACTGCTAGAGAGCTCACAACTGTTTCGATTGATGGCATTAGGTTTCGAGGACTAATCGATACGGGCGCAGATATTTCCTTATTATCATCAAAACATGCCTACATGTTTCAACATAAAATGAAACCTTACAAATCTTTGTTAAAAGGAATAGGAAAAGACTATGTCGAAACAACTCATACATTCATAGCTGAAACCGAAATAACGGGTGAAAGAACTAACATCACGTATTTTGTTGCACCAGATTTTGCGCGACGTACTGCATCTATCACGAGACTCACTAAAAAAAAAATGAGAAATTTGAGTGGACTGAGGAGCATGATTCAGCGCGAATGTATGTCATTTCATGCTTAACCTCACGACCATTACTCGCAATCTTTGATTCAAGCCTCCCAACCGAGCTTCACACAGACGCAAGCAGCATTGGCTATGGTGGAACACTTTTTCAGAAATACGATAATACCCTGAAGGTTATTGCTTATTTCAGTCAGAGAACCAATAAGCACGAAGAAAGTTATCACTTTACTTTAGTAACAGACTGTAACGCTGTTAAATCTACTGCTCACAAGAAAGATTTGATTCCACGGATTGCTAGATGGTGGATTTACATGCAAGATTTTAATTTTGATATCGTTTATAGGAAAGGCAGTTCGTTGCCACACGTAGATTACTTAAGTCGTAATCCAGCTCGCATTTTGCAAATTTCGCATCAAAACTGGCTCTATACAGTGGAAAAAGGCAGCCTAGAAGCCCAGAAGATGCTGGAAAATCTGAGGAATGGTAAACTTGACTCAAAGCAGTATGAAGAAAGAGACGGCCTTCTCCTGCATAAAAATAACAATCCTGACGGATCAACTAATTTAAGATGGTTTGTGCCACGACAAAGTCGTTTAGGTCTATTGAGAATATTTCTTGACGAACAGTGTCACATCGGTACTGACAAGACATATGACTCTATTGCGAAGTTCTTTTGGTTTCCTCGTCTTAGGTTATTTACTAAGAACTATGTAAAACATTGCTTAGTGTGTGCAGTGAAAAAGACAAGGACTGGTCCACTACAAGGATACATTCAGCCTGTGCAGAAACCTCAACAACCTTTTCACACATTACATATCGATTGTTTAGGTCCTTTACCATTAACAACTGAGAGCTACAAGCATATATTAGTCTTAGTGGATGCGTTTACGAAATATTGTTTGCTATTGCCGATGAAATCAGTGAAAGCTACTGAAACAAAAGATCGATTAAAATTTGTTATTTCTCTATTTGGGACCCCTAAGCGACTTGTTATGGATGCAGGCTCAAATTTTAAAGATACCAGTCTGCCAAAATTCTTGGATGAACTTGGTATTGATTACCATTTTATTACCCCAGATGTTCATCGTGGTAACGGTCAAGTCGAGCGCTATATGAGAACCATTATGAATCTTATTCGCATTGAGACAAAAGTTAAGTCAGAATGGTCGAGCAATTTATGGAAAATTCAATTGGTGCTTAACACGACCATGCATAAAGTTACGAAAACCTCACCTCTTATGCTATTGCTAGGTATTGAAGGATCAGTACTTTTAATCCAGGAGTTGCTGCGAGATTTGTCTCTGGATCTGTCTCCGATCCGTAGTCGAGAAATGGATCGAGAAAAAGTGCGAAAGCTTTTGAATTCGACTATTGGGAGCTCGGACAACATAAATGATAAGAGAAGAGATACAATGAAGCTCTCAATTGGTGATTTTGTCCTCATGCACCGTAACTCGAAAATGCACATGAGTAAAACGGACTACGAATTTCTTGGTCCTTTCGAAGTGATTAAACATCTTAATCACGATCGATTTGAACTTAAGAAAGTTGGCTCGAGTGTTATTACCAAGGCTGCTAAAGAGCAGTTACGTAAATGGCCTACTGATTGGTCTTTGAGCTGTGATACGCAAGAAATATTAGACTTGCTTGAAGTAGATGAAACTGACTTACAGGTTGACTTATGTAAGTACTGAAATGTGTGTTGTGTTTTGATCCTGTACCAGTTAGTATTGTGATCTTTATGTGTTAGTTCGCGCCCTGTAGTGGTCGAACTGGGCTGTTAGAAGCCATTATTTGTTAGTTCGCGCCCTGTAGTGGTCGAACTGGGCTGTTAGAAGCCATTATGTGTTAGTTCGCGCCCTGTAGTGGTCGAACTGGGCTGTTAGAAGCCATTATGTGTTAGTTCGCGCCCTGTAGTGGTCGAACTGGGCTGTTAGAAGCCATTATGTGGTAGTTCGCGCCCTGTAGTGGTCGAACTGGGCTGTTAGAAGTCATTATGTGTTAGTTCGCGCCCTGTAGTGGTCGAACTGGGCTGTTAGAAGCCATTACGTGTCAGTTTGCACCCTTTAGTGGTCGAACTAGGCTGTGACTGAAGTCCGGTTATATAATAATGATAATAAAAGTTGTAATATGATTCATAGAAATTTATTTTCCAGCTTGACTCCCTGAAAAGGCAGCTACAGTTAGTCCAGTTTTAAGCTTCGAGAGCGAAGCTTCTGTCAGGTTGGCCGTGTTAGCAGTCAAATATTCTGTTAATTGAAGTTATGTAAAAGACTAGTGATTCTCGTTATTTATTCATTTATAAAATTCATTTGGGATATCTTATATAATTCATTATATCGATGCTGGTAATGTTTAGCATAATTGTGGTGAGATGTAGTTGGTTTACGAAGAACTATTCATTCGGTAATAGGTATTTGATCAGTTCAGTCATCATTGCCGCTCTGTGATGTATTTTTGTTAAATGATTGTATTTGATATTTGGATTCATAATAAAACAAGTGTGGTTATTTACCAAGTGTTCACGTTGTTCATTCTTCAATCGTCCTTTTGCTAATAATATATATATGACGTCCATAATTCTAGAAAAGTGAGAGTAAAGTTATGTGTAAATTAAACTGGAACACTAATTTCAACAAATAGATCCATTTTTAAAACTGAAAGTTAATGTTTGTATTTTGAAACGGAGCTTTACTAAAAGTAATAGTAACTTTGGTGATGCAGTACTTGTAAAAACTATTTTTTTTTTTTAATTATTCCTGTTTTCAACTACATATATATAAGTTGCTAGCCTTTATAGTTAAATTCGAGAAAAATTATGCTATATTCAATGTTTGTTATACTGTTGAAATACTCATTCAGATGCGTAAATTAGGCTATGATATCTGACATTTAAAATTAAAATGATATATAGACAAACTTATCCTGCATAGAACATCAATGACCAGTTGCACGGCTATAGTTTTTTGAAGTTTCACTTAAACAAAAAATATCGAATCGGAATAATGACAGCAATGTTTATGTCACATTTGACTTTCAAGTCGATATTGTTCAATTAGGCGACACAAAAATTTAAAGGAACCGCGGCACAACTGACCATAAGAGTGTTGTCCATTGAAGTTGTTATTAAATTGACAAGTAAAATTTTAAATAATCTGTATTAAATTTTCAGTTTTATCTTAAAAACGAAGCTTGAGATTTCAATTTTGAGAATGTTAATGAAATGAGTTTTTTGTTACCCAATTTTGTATTATGCATATATGTGTGTATGTATGATAATGTATATACGAACATCAAGTGATATGACCTCGCGGAAATATATCTCAAATCAATACTATCATAATCTAATTTAAAAATTAAATCTTATTTTTGTAAAAGTTGAAACATTGAAAAGTGAAACTCACCAGTAAATGGTCCGGATGGGTAGAAGGTCCAGGGCCTTGCATTTGAACCGGTGTTTTGGGCCAATTAGGCCGTCGTGACCGCGCGCTTCCTATCTGCGCTGCGCCTATGGACCGTTCGCGTTCTCTCATCGCTTTCCTTATACGGGCTTCCTTGGGGTTGTATACATAGTCTGCAGAAAAATCCATAGTCAAATCAATCGCTACACGACACTACTATCAAGTATCATGTCACACAAACGATTCTTCAAACTGAACTCAAATTGTTGCTAGCAAGTATTTCTTTACAAATGACTCACTCTGTTTTAATAATATGAGCTTCGCGATTATATTTACATCCTGTGAGTTAATAAACAAAAAATGTTCTGATTATTAAATTCTTTACTAATACAAACAATATATAGACGTTTTTAATAATCATAAAGAAAATAATAATTGTGATAACATATTTCAAATGTTATGCACAAAATATTTGGGAATTTAAGCAATAAATTTGGAAATACTATCATTGACAAAAATTATATAGTAATATTTTTAGTTACGTGATATGAATTCGGCTTTTATTCAAAAATGCGTACTAAGATAATATAAAGAACAGCGTATATAACCCAAGGTAATGAAAAAAATGTGTAGAACTACCCCTATAGATGTGAAATTTGAATTACGTGGTTCTTACTTGTTCCACCTATCATTTCACTTTATTGTATTAATAAACCGATAATGACAGAGGGGTATAAATATACTACTTTGAAACAGTTTTTTCAAATATTGAATTAAATAATATAGAAGTCAATTACAACATTGTTGATTAAATACATTTGTATCTACGTTTAATACTTTGTTAACAATTACTTCATCAATAGTTCACCTACAAATAAAAATCAACTATGATGAAATTGGACGTACAAACATTGAATTGAACAAAATATGATGCAATATTTCTTATTGTACTTGATAAATATTTGAAATTTACTCCAGTTTTCAAACAAATGTAATGGATCATCTACAAACTTAGATTGAGAAATCTATTTTATGTGACAATATGTCAAATGTTTTTGTTCGCAGCATAATTTGAAGAGCAAATATTTATTATTTTGAATAATAACATCGAATATGCACCTGAAATTCATGTGCATGCAAACAATACCAATAATATTTTGAAACTTTCTATTCTGTTTTCTTTTAACACAAAATTCGAGTAAGCTATAAATATTTCAAAGATTACATCCTACATTCACAAAAAAGGGGCGTGTACTATAAATATAACAGTAGGCAAATCACAAAAATTATTTTAAAATAGCATAAATTAACAAAAAAAAAAATTCAAACGAATGCATGCAAATTAAAAGTGAAGGCGATGGTTATTACGCAAATAATTGATTTTTCCTGCATATATTCTCATATACACACCCGAACCCAACCTCATTTTAATCAACAGGTTATATCACAATTGAAAACTATTGATCTCTGCATGGACACAAGGCCGTCAATGTGCGGGCAGGAAAAATCAATCGTAGTCAATTAATAGACATGAAAACGTCAACCAGACAGCAACAATGAGCAAGCAATAAAAACAAAAACAAATGAATGAGCATTGTTGATTACATTTGGCAACACATGGCGCGAATGTTTACATTTGTGCGATACCTGAACATGAGGCAGCAAACGCCCAATTCGGTGGTGTGGTATATTGATGCATCTGGTAGTGATGCTGCTGGTAGTCGGTATGGTATGGTGATCCACTATCATAGTACTGTGAGCCGTAGTACGACAATGACTGCCGGTGTGGCATATAATTGCAACAATCCATTGTTTACAATTAGTAGATTTTTTTTTGTTGAGCTGCGTGTGAATATAATTCGGAAGAAACGATTCGGGTCCGTTTTGGCACATTACATTACAAGAACACACTGCGAGCTAGCGCGGCGCATTGTTGCATGTGATTGACGAGGTTAAGTCCGAACAAGCACCGTACAGAAACGATGCGCAAGTTTGAGTGCGATGGGCGGACCGCGGACGCCGAACGCCGAGACGGACGCGCGACGCCGACTGAACGCGGAACGTGCGGCGGGAATCAATACGTTCAACGGAGCCGACGCCACTACCGTTGCCTCTGCGTGCGTTCTAGAATCTTGGTGCCCTATAGTCTGCAGTGACATGACGTACACCAACTGGGTCATGCAACACCTATCTTGCATGTGCACATTCTTTTGTTTACATTTCGGATCATACAGTTCACATTCTGAAACATCATCTAATCTTATAATACAACTTTATTGAAATCATCTCAAAATTTATTTAATTTAATAAGTCATTCTCTATAAAACTTGAATAGATTCACATCCATGTCGCAAGCTCGTAGATACTGAAGCTGAAAAATTTCATGTCTTAGGTTCTCGAAATATAAAACCATAATTTAGCACATACATATTTATATTTGTTTAATTTTCACTTCCCTGACCTATACAGGGTGGTGACTCGAAGGACGCACCATAGCGTTTTCAATGCTATTTTTGAAATGTTCAATTATTGGCTTCCCTAATTATTTCACATCGAAAAAGTTGAATAGTTCATTGTAGAGGAAAAATTTCTGCATATTTTGACACTAATATTTTTGATTCTACTCTATCAGAAACCAGTAAAATTATGGAAATGTTTATTGATAATTTTTTTGAAATCAACAGTGCCATGAAATAATGAAATAAAATTGAAGAAAACTGATATTTGTCGAGCACTATTTTGACCATAAAACCATTTAACCAAATCTAGTTTTTCTTTTAAAGTATACATTTCAATTCAAGACATTTGATATGAAATGCTGATGACAGCAGATGACAGATATAAGCAATAACTTTGAATAGGTAAATTTGTTTTTTATTCCATGGCACTGTTAATTTTATGAGAATTATCAATAAACATTTCCGTAATTTGACTGGTTCCTAGTAGAGTAAAATTAAAAATATGAGTGTCAGAGAATGCGGAAATTTTTTCCTTACAATAAACTATTTAACTTCTTTGATGTAAAATAATTAGGAAAGCCAATAACTGAACAATTCAAAAATAGCATTGAAAACGCTATGGTGCGTCCTTCGAATCACCACCCTGTATAATAGGGAAAGTATTATAATCGTGATTTTTGACAGTTCGAGATTTTGATGAATCTTCACGTTTTAGACCTCATTGAATCCAAAAAACAAAATTCAAATAAAGTCAGTTTGTCTGTCTGAAAGCATGATAACTTGAGAACGCGTACAAATTACTGATGGGACTTTTTAACTTTTTGTGTTTATTTTATAAACGGTAGTATTTATCATAAAATATAAAATAACTGAAATTGATTTTGAATAATTTGGCACAGCCTTTACTCGAAACATTTTTCAAAATTATTAGTGATTGGTTTGTTATTATTAAAATTTGAATAATCATAAAATTCGTTATATTTTTCTAGAGCAAAGAAATAATGATAATCATAATGTGAAATTATATAATTAATACTCATATTTGAAGATCACATGCAAACGTTCGTCAATTGTTTTTTCAAACTAAGTAATTTGGTTCTATCGTGTTTGCTATTAAAAAAAGCTCCTGCGGGAGTAATTCTAATAGAAGTGTTAAAAAAGCTCCTAATTTAAACGATTATCAATTGTTTTTTTTCTTTACAAGTTATGATGTTTAGTTTGGTGTCAATTTAAAGGGGAGATAAGCTTAATAAAAATATGAAATAAATAATCAGTTGCCATCTTTAAATTACATTTTCGGCGATCAAATGCCAAATGTCGAATGAATGAAAAGTCCCGAAAATCTAGAAAAGGACTCTTAATTTCCAAAAATAATTATTTTGTGTAAGAACATTAGATATATTATATAATATAAATACTCAAAGGTAAGCACCAAAATATAACCGCTATCTGTCACTTTAACTATGACAGCTATCACTTTGACAATGACAGCTATCGATTTGACAATGACAGCTGTCACTTTGACATTGACAGATGTCATTTTGAAATATGCAATCAATTGATGCGACACTCTAAATTTATAAAACAGCGATGAAACTGACCATGAAATTTTAGGTCGGGGAGGTACTGTGCTGGCCACAGCAGATTTTTATTTGTGAAATAATGATGTATCAAATTGATGAAAACTATTTCGATTTTTAAAATTTTGTGATCGCTTGTTCTCAATAATGATTATTTTATTGGAGTCTTACTATTCTCAATAGATATTGATATTACAAATATTTTTGACAGCACTAATTATTATTTTACTTTAACAAACATGATATAAATCTGGCAGCTCCCACCCATGAGATTGTCATTGTAGTTAAGAATTACATATTTTTCAATCCCTAAAAAGTTGGGTTTTATCATAAATAGTGTTTGTGAAATACTATCAAAAACCGATTTAAATTCAAAATTATCCCATGTAAGTACTAAAGCAATTGTATGGGACGGCAATATTATTTTCATTTTCTCTGCATTCATTCATGTAACTGATTTTTTTGCTTAAAAAACAATTGAATCTGAATATATTACATGTATAGTCAATTCTAATTAAGAACTGTCTAAAGGCTCATATAGAAGTATGATTTAAGCTTTCTGATTGGCCGAAATATAAATTAGTCCAGTCAAAATAGACATTCATCCTTGCTTAAATTCCCAAGAACCTGAAAATTGACATGAACGTTAGAGATATCATTATAATGAAGTTGTGAAAAGTCCCCGTCGATTCCGTGTGTGCAAAAAATTTTATGCGAGGGCAGAGTTCGCAAAAATTAGTTTTATAGTAAAAATAGTTCAAATAAAAATTGTAGATATTTCAATTCTCTACAAAATTACCTCTTACACTTTTTTTCCTAAGATTCATCATTTTTGTCCAAGAAACCCATTTTTGCGAACTTTGACCTCACATAAAATTTTTTGCACAGATGGGATTGATGGAGACTTTTCACAATATCATTATAATGGTATCTCTAATGTTCATGTCAATTTTCAGCTTCTTGGAAATTTATGCAAGGTTACCCCTGTTTTTAGAGCTAACTTGACCGAACTAAATACAATTCACACACATTGAATTTTTTAGACTTGGAATATGATTTCTAGAAATAAATTCAATGAATATAAGTAACAAATATATTCGCAAACTACCTGAATATATATAAATTTAAATCTTTAAAATATACCAATTTATTTATGACTAGCTGTCACCCGCGGCTTCTCCCGCATGTGGATGTAAAAATCTATGAAAAGAATTATATAATAATTAACTGCAGCACCAGGATAACAGCAGGCATCATCCCCAGTAGCCCAGTGCTTCCGATATTTCTTGTTTTATCTTATGGCCAATCAATCCTTAAATCCTTGGTTTCTCTTAAAAATATAATAATTGACTACAGCACCTAGACAAACCGGTAGCTTATCGAGATCAATAAAGACAAAAATTGACTGCAGTAACCGGGTAAACCGTAGGATTCATCTGCGGAAACTTTTTGAAATCAATGAGAAAAGAACTAATAATTGACTACAATAAAAATTTTCGGGATCAACGAAAAAAAATTGATTGCTGCACTTGGGAAAACCATGAGCTTATGCTATGGATAATTTTTGTAATTTTATTCAAGGGTTAACCGAACCAATCTCATAAAAATATGATGAAAGTCGCAGATTTTCCACACAGAGGTATTTACATTGTTCCATTTTTCGCCTTTGGAAAGATAACTTCAAAAAAATTAACTATGAATTTTCTAAACCAATATCAAATTAAGAAAAATATTCACATTGTAGCGCGAGTCATACTTTGATAGTACCACGACAGAAAATTTCGAGCAACAACTGTTCCAAGTTTCAACTCAATCAGATGAACGCTGCAGGGAACGAACTATCATTCGATGTGATTGGCGCGCCAGTTATTGTATGTTGATATTACTATGTGAGAAACTTTACAGCAGGGCCAACAACAAAATTTCAACTAGATCGAATAACGATAATGAATTAGCAACTATGTCTCGTGCGCCACTTATACGTTAATGATACCATAACAGTATCTTAACGCTAGTATCAGCAGAAATTACACAAAGTTTTAACTCAATCGGCTCGTGTGTCACTTATTGTTCGTTAATAGTACTATATCAGAGATCTCAACGCAAGTACGAACAACAACTGTGAAAAGTTTCAACTCAATCGTTTCAGCCGTTTCGGAGATTAGTCCGGACAAACAAACAGACAGACAGAGAGACAGGCAAAAATTTTAAAACCGTGTTTTCGAAATCACAGACATACACTTAAATTTTAATTAAATGTATAGATAATTGATGAACGTCTGACAGTAGATGCAACTAATAGATGACCAACTACAATTTTTGAGCTAATATTAAATTGGTTCGCATTTCAACCAATCAAAAGGCCTAATTTGATCGGATAGTAACTTTTTCAAGTAGAATATATTAATATGGTCACAAAATATGAAATATCTTAATTTTTAAGTTTACACCACGGAGGAGAATAATAGAGGAGCGGACACTCAGCTGGAAAACATGAAGCCTAAAATGTAATGCGGCAGCCGTGAGAGAGATAGCGAGAGCGGGCCCAGCTTTGCATGCTTCATATACAGAAATGAGATTATATTTTATTTTTTTTCAATAAAAAATCATTGCCAGATAAATTCAATATTTTCATTACGTTAAATACTTTATTATTTATAAAATAAAAGACAAAAGTAAAAGAAAATTAACATTTCTATTTATTAAAATCTGCAATGAAGAAGTGCATTATTATGAAACATGTTTTATAAACGTTTCTTTTGATAAGAGTTTCCTAATTATGAATAACAGATACATAAACAATTTTATGAATATTTTATATTACAATGGGCGTAATAAAATTGAGAAAATATACACAAACAATTTCATATATACCAGAAGAAAATATTAACTAAAAACTTGGCAAAAATCTCCTAAATTGCGTACATTCGTGATATTTATGGGAAAACTCCGTTCATTTTTATATTTCTTTCTGAAAACAAAGTATTTTGTCTCCAACATCTCATTGATAAAAATTTGTTTTTCTTCGATGGATATAATCTTCAAATCGAAAAAATTTTTACAAGTCCTCTAAATCCAAGTTTTGCTTTGGATTTAAATTTATTTCTAGGGTTAAGTGTCTTCTACTAAAAATTAAAAATTATTTTAATCGAATAAATGGAAGACGGATTCTATCTACATTTTAATATCTTTCTCTTTTTTGCACAGCTTGAGCTATTTCAAAGATCCATCCTGTTTTATAAGAGATTTCCTTGTTTTTTTAGAGACGCTTAAATATTTCGGGCAATTTAAAAAAATACTCGGACATGCATTTTCTTTTAGTCGGAAATATTTGAACAGTATCTGTGATAATATATTTGTCACATAATTGAACAATTCTATACTATACTGTACGGTGGATTTGTAAACAATTATTACATCTCTATTGATTTCAAAACATAAATATAAATATTTATATTTTTTATTGATAAGAAGTTTTCTTGAAGTTGAATTTTTCATTAAAATTTTAGATTAGATACGTTCAATAATTTGAAACATTGGTATAACCTTTAATTTTGATATAATTTTAAAATAATTTCTTCTCACTTTCACATCTCCAGACGTGCATTCTTTTATGATATCCTCGCCACTTATTTAATAAAATATCATCTTTGAGTGCAGAAAAAAAAAAAATTTCTCTTCACATGTTCTGTACCCAGTATCACAATTTGTCACAAAATATTTTCTTCCCATTTTACAATATATTTTCACATGAAAATATTCAATAAACCGAACCTAGCCATTTAACTCCATGCAAACATGGGACCGCCTCAACCTATCTCTCAGTTACTTTCTCTCTCTAACAATATTACATTTTTGGCTTCACTTTTGCAACACAGTTGAGATAGGGAATTGCATAGGCGTGGTTTACACGAATGTTTATTTAAGCTTGTTATTTATTTGATAATTTATTGTAACTACGATCCAAGTTAGCATTCGCGAACAATTCAGAAAATGTTCAATTGTCAGACATTTGAATGTTAGCTCATTGTTGCAAAATGTCATTGTTACAACTGATCTGCTGGCTAATTGACGTCTGATTGATTATAATATTGGACATTGTTGGAAGAGAGTATAAAAATTCCCGTGAAATGGTGCAAATAATAATAATCAATCAATAATAGTGACGTATGACGATTTTGATATTGTGTGAAAAATTTTAAAGAAAATGAGTATACGGTGATCTGTATTATTCAACATCACAATAAATTTTTTGACAATATGTTGTATCCAATAAGACAGTACAAGCAATAGAGTCAAAAATTTACCCTCGGATCGATGAATATTTGGGTATATCAAAATTGCTGTCTTACAAAATACTAGAGAAACTTGGAAAATGGTGAATTATCCTTAAAAAATCAGTTTTCCACCAATAAATTGGGAACAATGCGTTAGAGGAGAAAAACTCATACAAAAATTGTAGCTTTTGTATTCAGTACGAGTCGTACTATACGAGGCACGACCTTCTAGCACAAATATTGGTTGAGATATGTCACTTAAAGGATGAGTACTTTTTTCATTTTCCGAATCGGAAAAAAGCGATAACTTGATAATACAAGATATTTTAGATAAATTACCCACATTTTCAATAACAATAGATTATGCCCAATCTGTGAAAAATCTGTCGTTTCCGCCGTGTTGTAAGGTGAGGCGCAATCGTCGAAGTGAAGTGTCGAGATATCGGCGAGTGCCACATTTCGACACGAAACGTATAAGTGATTGAAGATCACTTCAACACGCAACGGAATTTGACAGATTTTTTACACGGGGAACATAAGCTATTTTATTTTCGACTCGGTGCTTTTTTCACTAAAGTAAATAATTTATTTGCAAGTAAGCCAATCAGTTTGATAATAATAATAATCTATAGTATATTCAGCACTCGTGAATCCTTTGCACTCGCCTACGGCTCGTGTTATAAACTTTTTCACTCATGCTGAATATGCCTTATTCCAAACAATCAAACATGTTCCAGACTATTCTTTCTCTACGACCATAAATTTGACAATTCAATAACAAATGTTAACAAAGTCGTAACTTCAATATTATATAAGAAATCTGTTCTACCGAGATGTCACTACGATAGATACTTTTATTTGAAAATTGAATTTTCTGCGTTTTAAGTATAATTTTTTGTTTGATATCAAATTATAGTAACTACACCAGTTATTAGAATAAGTATGAATTAATAAGATAGCATTTTTATCATTTTATCAATACTATAAATGAGTAATGACTGATTTTATAATAGATCTAATAAATGTACTTCTAGAGTAAATTTATTTTATTAAATAAATTCTAATCAGTTTGAATTTCCTTATGACATCAAAATCATTGCTGTCAAATAATCGACTGTAAACTAATATAGTAAATTTTATTTACTCTGAAAGTAAATTACTTTGCCGTTTATAAAACCGGGCATTATAGATGCCGCTAGTTGTGCTCATTCTATCACTTTTGTTAGAATGAATATTCTTACACAGTATGATAGAATTGAATTCATACGTATTTAAAATTCATTTTAGAATGTTGACATTCTCTTTGCAGTTTTTTCATTTGAAAGGATAAAAAAAAAGAACTTACATTTAAAGCCATATCTCAGTCAATTTTCGTGCTAGGAGCTCGTTTAAAAAACCAAGATGTGCAGAATTATATCATCTAGAACTTTTGTATTGAGCTTTTTATCTGTCAATGCATAGTTATTTGTGAAAAATTGATTTTGTAAGGTGAATTTACCAATTTCCAAATTTTTCCAGCATTCCACGTGATGGCAACTTATTATTGTACATCGTATCAATCACCGAATCACCTAACCAAATTTTCATCGAGCTAGAGCTCAAAGTCTCTATTGCTTGTACTAGGAACTGTTTTAAAATCTGCATACCACCCAAATTTAAAAAAATATATTTTGAGTACTTTGAAATGAAAAAATATATATGAGGATATACCGCTGCAAAAATTTTCATTATTTTTTTTTTAATTACAAGGTGCCATTCATCAACATACTGTATAAAAGATAGCATATCAATTCTATTTCTAATATTTTAGGGTAGGACTGCTACCTTGATGGTGCGGATGATAAGAAAACGAACTAAAAGCGACTTCATACTACAAAACATAGCCTCCATTACTCACTTATTAAATAAAAGAATATTTTCCCGAAGTATATAATTATATCCTCGCAGAAAACAAGGATTTGAATTTGAAACAAATCCAAAGATCAACCGACATTAGATTGACAGGAAGAAATTTAAAGTTGTAGTTTGACAGTTACAAACAGAAATACTTAATCTAAACCGCGGATAAGTCTCTAGCTTCAAATTCCAAGTCAGGAGAGAACAAGGAAAACTTATTCGGCGCCAAAGTTTCCAGTCCAACGCCGTGGCAGGAACGTGACCGCGTCACTTCCGTTTCCAGCCTCCGCCTGCTCCAGTTTTGAAGCAAATCTATGAATGAATGAGTAAGCTACCGGGACAACCTGAAACTCGGGCATGAGCGCTGCGATTGAACTACGGGTAATACTAGTCGATAGAACCAGTATTATACAGGGTATCTCACCGAAATATAAATCATAGAGTAATTCCCTCATTACTAAAGATAGTAGCGATCATTTTCTTTAAATAAGATTTTTTTTTAATTCGCTTCAAGTTTAAAAATAGAAACGTTTTGAAATCGGCATATTATTAAAATTGTTCAATTTGCTGAATAATTTGAAAAATTATTAAACCTGAAATTTGTATTTACTTGTCATTTTGAAGAAATTATTCTACTGAAACCCAAAACTCTATATAGGAATAGGAATATTCCACTTTTAATTGTGATCAGAAAATTAAAGATGTGTGATCATTTCTTTGAAGAACAATAGCTCATAATCAGTACACGACAATACAAATTACTGCATGGATGAATCTAGAAAAAATACGCTACATTGATCTCAAAAAGTTCTTCCGCCTTTCGACCGCTAGAATTATTCTAGAAATATTCCTAACTTTAATTAGGGAGATGTGTTACAATAACATAAAAACCAATAGTATATTTTTCAAAAAAATCAATCTCTATCGTTATATTTGAGGCTTAGTTCTTCAGATTTCTTAGATTATGAATAATAAAGAGCAAATCTCATGATTTCCAGTTTGATGAAAAACTTGTTTACATTACCTCTTGTATCTTGGTATGTATGATATTCAGTCACAGAACTCTCCAAATTAATCATATAGAAATTTTTAAAAAATTTTCTCAAACAAGACTTTAAAAATGATATGATAGAAATAAAATAAGAATATTATTCATGCATATTAACATTATGATCAGATAATAGAAAACTGGTTATTGGTGGACAAGAGAGAGAAATCAAACTGAGTTTTCCGATTATATACAACAACAAAAAACATTGATAGTACAGAGCTATCGCGGGCTCTGATTGCGATTTGCCCGCGTGCTACAGTCAATTATATTCTTTTTACATTAATTTCAAAAAGTACATCTAAGTACCTATATACAAGCGAAGCCGCGGGTAACAGCTAGTAGTAAATAATTCAATTTGTTTTACATTAAAATCTAATCTCAAATTTCGCACCAATGTCAAGAAATTAATCAATTATTATCAAAGAAGAATATGTTGGAGTAATTATAAGGACATTTATAGTTATTATATTATAATAAATACGAGATTCGTACTACAGATATTTTTTAGAGGTACAAGTGAAAATTTTCTTCATGATTTTTGATAATATTCTACACATCCGCTTTCGGATTATTATCCATAAAGAAAAATCTGATGGAACAAAGTATAATTATGAATAAAAATTTCAGAAAACAATAATAATATCCATATTGTGAAATCGGCCCTAAGTAAATTTTCCTTACAACCCCACGCTATATCGTCTATTCATAATAAATGCAATAAGTCTGTGCTCCGATTCAAAAATCAAATTATGCAAGGATTAATTTAAATTGTTCCATACTTTCAGAGCATTTTTGAAGTCGTCCTCTAATTTTATATTATACGATTTTCGAAATTGTGTCTAGGTATATTATTTCGCGTTATGTTTGTACTATATGAGATCGAATGTGAAATAAATTGGTGAATGAAGAATGTAATACTAAATACTACTAAAAAACATAGTTGACTCAGAAGAAATGAACCAATTGCATTGTGTGGATAAATAATTTCAAATAAAAGATTTTAAAAAAATATGTGGTTGAAATTGAAGTTTTGTGCGTTTCCAATGTGTAATTGAATGATTGTTTACCTTTTATTCAATTAGTGAGAGATGTTTATTATTATTTTACATTCACAAGTTGTACTTACAACTGAAGGACAAACAAGCTTTCAAATTCTTTTCGGTGATTTGTGTGTACTGTTCTGTGATTGATCAAAATATTGTCCCTCTCTTACTCCTAACTGCATCCTTATAAAAAAGTATTTATAGAATCATTAAATTACGTCGTTTCAAATAGTATCCCTACTATTATTGTAACGAAACACTTCAGACTTGCACAAAACTTGTAAATCTAGTACAATATTTAGATTTTTACTTATTGTAGTTTCATTTTAGTCTTGTATTTCTCGTAATTAATTAATATCTTTAGTTTTGATAGAATATACTATAATCATTATTGATCAGGCGAAGAGCTAAAATTTCAAATGGCAGTGCTGCATCAGCGACTGCATACTAACTGTGGTTCATATCTACCCGCTCTGGTACTCGATACCGGGACTGGTCGATGTCATAATCCCTCGGACAAACCTTCTTTGCTATCCTCAGAAGTCCCAGATCGTTTCTGGAAACTGTGGTTCACATGTCTTCAAGTTCTTGGACATAAGAATACTTTGATTTTTTAGCAGCTCAAAATGTTCTAAATCCCACCTATTTAGGCGTTTTATTTTACAGAACATACATTAATTTTTATATATCCGAAAATTGAAACATATTTTGTCTTCTTTATTTGAATTATAATTGAAATAAATATAGATTTTATTTATTCCTTATTGATTTAATTTTATAGTTTTGTCTGTTTTGAATTCCAGAAAAATCAATTATACATTATACAAATGAATAAAATTTAAGTAAGTATCTGTCTTGAATTTCGCAATAAAGGACTTTCTCAATCTCATACGGTTATTTGTAGAATACCAAAATCAAAACACGCGTTTTTTTAATTTTAGTCTGTCTGTTTTTTTGTGCGGGTTAATCTTCGAAATGGCCGAATCCAGACTTCTAGAGTTATTGTTAGTACTTGCGTAAAGATTTCTGATAGTACTATTACCGTAGAATAAGTGACGCACGAGTATTTGTTCGTTCACTCATAGTTCATCCGATTAAGTTTAAACTTTGCGCAGTTGTTGATGCCACTTATGTAAAAAATTTCCAACATAGTACTATTAACGTACAACAAGTGACGCACCAGTCGTATTTTTTCGTTCGCGTATCGTTAATCCATTTGAATTGAAACTTGGTACAGTTGTTGTTGGTACTTGCTTGAAAGTTTCTGACATAGTAATATTAAAGAACAATAGGTGGAAAGCGAGTTGTAATTGTTCGTTCGCGCATCGTTCATCCGATTGAGTTGAAACTTCGAACAGTTGTTGTTGGCACTTGCGTGAAAGTTCCTGACATAATATCATCAAAGAATGATTTTTGCTGCAGTGTAAATATTTCGCTTAATTATTATCTCAATAATTGATATAGAAAATTCATAGTCAATTTTTTGTCTTTATGTAGTTCTAAATTTGTTTATCTAAATTGCATTCCTATAATGACAGAGAACCACTGACAAAAGATTCTTTGAAATTTCATCCCTAAGAGGGTAAATTGGGACACTCCAATACGTTTGTGTGAAAAGTAGTATTCTCTGTGACTATCATCATATTTTTATGAGAAAGTCAATTGTATCGGTTAATTAACCCTAGAATAAATGAACAAAAAATATGTTTAGTACAGGACAGCCGCGGCTGAAGATCCTGGTGCTGCAGTCAATTTTTTTTTCGTCTATTTTAAAAAGTTGCTGCTGTCAATTATTATATTTTCTATTGATTTGAAGTTCTTTCGGGTACTGTGGTCAATTACTATATTTTTTAGACAAATATCGAGAACACAGGGCTACCGCAGGCAATACTTCGATTATGACAGTTGCTGCAAGCAATTATTGAATATTTTTTTCATTGGTTTCAATGAGCCACGGGTGACAGCTAGTGATAAATAATTTTTTATCATGGACTTATAGTACATTAAGAAATAAAATTGGTAGGTAACTGCTATATAACTGAATCAAGGAAAAAGTTGGATGAATGAGATATCGAGCTATTTCAAATCTGCGGTCGTGTTGAATACTTTACAACTATGTTCTTCGTACGATCCACTAATGGTTGCATTCATTGGTTTGATTCTGATTTGCTAATATCAGTGTTGTTTCAAAAAAATATTATCCGACTCACATCATTCTAAATATTTCGTTATAACTGAAAAGCACTGTTCTTTTTTTCCTACGGAAACTTGTTACAGAGCTTTAATAGTTCATTATTTAGAGCCACAAACAAGTGTTGTGATCATTCGACTAAAAAATCGCCATTACAAGCTAGTCAAATAATATGTTAGCTATGTACAACTATATTATGTTGAAAATGTAGTTGAAAGATGTTCGATTCAGACATTTTAAAATTACATCCCATTGTGAACTAGCTAACTCATAATAATTAAATCAAATTAAATAAACATTAAAATTTTTCATGAAAATATAGACTATAGTAGGAGTTATGTCTAAAAATAACAATAGAGAGTTTTTGCAAACCTCCGCTATTGATACGATAACGCTAACGTAGAAATAATTTTTTTTTTTAAATGCTCGCTCAATAGTACTAGCTTGATTCATAGTTTCCTCATAAGAAATTTCAAGGATTAGCAAACATTAATAACATAACAATGATTTTATTTATCAATTCCTGTAACGGTACCCAAAGAAAATCGTTTTTGACGTTAGCGTTGGCGTTTCATTAGCGGTGGCTTGCAAAAACTCTCTAAGGCAAAGGTAGAGTATTCAATCAATTTCAAAAATGTTAGTGAATTGCCCTAAAGTAAAAAACTAGTAATAATAATTCAGGTTGCTATTCCGTGTAAGTCCATATAAGTCTTACAGATCTATAAATCCATAAGAAACTGATAAAAGCGCATCGATTTTGATTGATTAATTACAATTTCTTGATAAGAATGACAAGTTCATTGCGATTTTGTTCATAATTTACAGATTTATGATTTATAAGATTTATCGATTTATACAGAATTGCAACATCAGTTCATTCTTCACAAAATTATAGTAGTAAGATTGCGCTTTTTATAAAATAGTGTAGCTCAGATTAAATTATTGCTAAAATAAGAGCCACTGAATTGTATTAAAATTTGAGCTAAGAAATGATTATTTGTTGCAAGAGCAAATTCCTGATAGCAATATTAATGTTGGTGTTTTAGCTAAAATAAACTTTACTACAACCCAATTAATCTCACTAGGTGTCCTTCAATTCGACAACTCAAGAAAGTATACCTCAGATAAGCGTCTTTAAAAAAAAAATTCATTTTCTATTATTATGATAGATGCACTAATTTTAAATACCTTGGTATAAAAAAATGTGAATATGTGACTCTTTTCATTCAATACAAATAATTCACGCTATTCAATTGTAGAAATGTGTAGCCACAACAAACGAATATGAACATATATTTTATTACTACAGGTGAATTCAAAAATATAGATACCTTTGTTATAATTAAATGTATAAAATATTTGTTCTATTTCATAAATTAGAAATAGAGTTTCTCAAAGTAGTATTGTTGCTTGGACAAATTATACATTCCATTGCGCATGTGCAATATGCAAAATATAGTCAACAATCAAGCTAAAATTGCATTTGGTAGAATCGTGCTTGGTGTCAGCAGAAAATCATTGAAACTCGCTGTCTTTTGTATCGTAATTCTATTTTCAAAATAAAAATAAGGCCAAACACAAATTATAGCAAAATATATAATATTTGTCCATCAGCTGTGTAGTTTTTATTTTGCTCACAGCAGCAGTCAAATAAACTGAAATTGTTACATCATCAATGAATTTGAAATATAGGGAAATTTTTAGAAAAAAATATAGGAAGCTATAAAGTTTTGGTGAGTTTGACAAACAATAATAGTTTAAAATGTTACTCCTTTGTCCGAATCTCAATAATAAAGGCATCATCATTTTACAAAAACAAAGTAAAAATCTGATCATCACATATTAATGTAGAATTATTGAATTAATCGTTCCTTCTCTGATGTTATTACGTTCTTTGAAATATTCTGACGTTGATTTGGTGGCAAAAATTTCAGATCAAGAATATATCCAACTTTGATAGTGTGTAGAATTATTTAAAAGTAAGTAATAAACATGATGGTGAGTTTATTAATTGAACGAGTGTATAGACAACCAATACTATATTATGGTACAAGGATCAAACAATCGATATCATTGTGACAATAATGACGGTTGTTCAGTTCACCAAAGTTACCCATTACTAAGCTTTATAAATAAATTTAGATGTATTGAAGCTATGTTATTCATTTTACAATAGTATATTACACTACAAGGGCCGAAAGTTGATTTTTCGACTCTGCGTGTCATGATGCCCGAGGCGAAGCCGAGAGCATCATGATGCGCGGGACTGAGATTTCAACTTTTGGTCCATGTAGTGTGTACGATTTTTCTTCATAGCCGATCGGAAGTACGTTATTAATTTTACTTTTTTTAACTTTAAATGTTGATAAGCATGTTTTGATGCCTGCCCCGACATTTGCGAGTATAAATACGCATGAGAAATTCTTTCCTCCCGCCGTTATAGAGGGCGAGCGTGTACTTCTCACAGGGAGTAAATGTCAAACTTTCGTCCCTGCTATTAGGGACGAACGTACGTACTTTCGACCGGTGTATGAAGAAAACAAATTTTTGTAATTGCGATTACATGACTAAAGTTATTGATTGATATTTTTCACATTTTCTGTGCTGTACAATTGTAATTTTTTTCCTCAAAGCATGGAATTAATATTCATTAATTTTCTGTCAATAGGAAATTAATGATAATTATTTTCATGGTTTGGACTTGAGAACTTTCGAAGCAGAATTCAGTTCAGTAATAGGATACTTTCGGTGCACGTGTTACAAAAAAAAAAATTCATAATAGACAATAATGTGATACCACCAGACTAGAGTGCAAGAAGATGTAAATATAAATTGTTCTTAATGAGAAAAATTGAACTAAAAATATTTAATAGGGGTTCAAAAAATAGTTAAAATAGCCTAATTTTTGCGTTCCAAGTTTTATTCAACTTTTTTGAAGTTTAAACCAAATTGAACAGTGACTATAAGGCCCGGTATTTCAGTCCTCGGTTTATCTTAAGTGGAGCTTAACTAACTTGGTAAAAATTGTTCTAACAATCATTACTATGGAAATTAAGCTAGGACGTTTAAGATAAACCATGGACTGAAATACTGGGCCTAAGTCAAAATCTAAAAATGTGGTTTATATAACCAGCCAGCTAATAAATAAAAAAATTACTATTAAGTTTCAAATAAATATGCATTGAATATTTTCGTTTTGAAATTATCTGCTAATTCCAAATAAATTTTATGAACTGAATAATCCTTACTAATATTATAAATGCGAAAGTCACTCTGTCTGTCTTTCTGTTACGCTTTCACGTCTGAACCACTCAACCGTTTTTGATGAAATTTGGTACAGAGATAAACTAGAGCTTGAGAAAGGACATAGGCTACCTTTTATTGCGAGGGGGCTAAAATAGGGGATGATAGTATGTATGGAGCTTCGTCATTTTCGAAGATAAAACCATGAAATTTTGTATTCAGGCATCAGGCACTTGATAATAAGTGAACAAACATATCTTTTAGCGTTTTTGTGATTTAGACCTACATGAGGATGAAATAGGAGATAAAAGTTCTTGTTGAAATACAAGCGCCTGCGCAGCGAAAAGTGTGTATGTTTATTATTTGCAAAATAAATATCCTTAAAAATTGAAAATGCTGCCCAAAATAACTATTCCACGCGGACGAAGTCGCGGGAAAAAGCTAGTTTCAATATAAAATATTCTTAATAAATCCAGTTATTGTATTTTAGAGACGTTAATTGCAATATAACAAAAATGTACTCAAGTAAATATTTTAATTTTTTTGTGGAATTCTGTGAAATTTTAAAATGCCAGAAATCTGTAGAAATATACTCAATTTTATTAATTGATTTTCTATATGGAGTTGATAGATTCAATAGAATTTTATTTAGGTAATACGCAATTAACAGATCAAAATAGAAATGATGAATAGTTTTGCAACAGAATGCCAAAAAGTAAATTTATGTAAAGTTTATGATGTTGACTACAGTCCTATTCATAATTCAAAGCAAGGCATGAAGATATCAGTTTCACAAAGAAAAACAGCTAATTAGAATTTATACGGTTTCTCGGAACATTTAGTTGTTCTTGGTGAATTATAATAAGAAATACATACCTGGATACTTTCTCTTATGATCAGCATCGAGTATTTTAGCCATTGAGTAGTATTTTTCTTTTTCCTTGGGAGATAAACTTTTCCATTGAACTCCTAGTCTACAACTAATTTCTTTATTTGATTCTTGAGGAAAGTCTTTCGCTACTTTTTTGCGATTCTCATTGGCGAATATCATGAACGCATTAGCTGGTCTCGGTATTTTTTGGCTTTGCGAAGATGTAGACTCTTGAAAAAATACATTCCAAATTTGTAAATCAATGTAATAAATATTTTCTGAAAAAATTGCTATTGTACATTTGTAGCAGTTTAATTCCATAACCTGAATTCATGTATGTAGTATCTCTCACTCGTCCATTAATTAATAATTAAGTTTAAATGTCAACTTGTTCTCTGGGCTTTTTTGTTGTGTGCTCAATAATTGTCAAAATATGAAAGTTGAGGGCCGTAGAAAAAAATCTTGCATGCAATACATGTGTAAACAAGCCAACAGTTTGCCGGGTCGGCAAGCCTTATCATCAAATATTTGGCCTCATGTCTTAATGCTCAATTTTACACACTATTATATTTTAATGCAGTACAACGTAGCAATCCGGCCCGTACAAATACAGAACCTAATTGTGTATGTTATACATTCACTTGAAAAGAAGACTTCATTTTATAGATTCACATATTTAGAAATACTGAATGCCCTACCTTATAATCCAAAAAATGCGCTTGTCCAACAATAATATGCAAATGCTAGGTAATTATCGAAGCACCGTGATTCTACTGCATAATATTTGTAAAACCTGACATTATTGTTTAATTCGTCAAGATGAATATTTTACGAAATATCCAATGTAAATTAATATTTCCGTGAATAAAAACACAATTGATTTACATGTAGTTTGAAATTGGCAAAATTACATCAATTTAGCTTAAAATATATTTTTTGCAATGTCCTCTCAGTTACAATTTTTTTTACTTTCTCGCACTGCAATTTTTATGTTCAAATAGCATATTTTATGTTAACAAATAACTATTATCTGTTTAGTGGAATTAAACTGACACAGTCATATAATAACCCTCCAATTTTTTATTCTCAGTTTGATCAAGACAAATAGCAGTTTACCTGTTTTGATAGTTTGTTTATTTGGAACCAAAATTGTGATAGGTCTATGATTTAAGGGTATTAAATCATTCAATACTTGCACTTCGTTCACATTTTTATTGCCTGTAATATAAAATAAAAATAATAACAGAAACTACTTACTTCGCCTTTTGCCTTTTTGTGGTGGTGAACCAAAGCACATTATATTAGTTTGTATATAATTATTATTTTTATTGAATTTATTTGAAAACTACACTAAATAATATGTGAATTTGCTGTAAGACTGGTTATTCAAGATGTATATCCATTATTATTACCAAAACTAAAACGTATTGTTCAAAAGGTAAAGGAAATGTCAGTTGATTCAACTTCTTGTGTTATTCAAAAGGTGGAGCACTTCCTTTGGACTGCAATATAGCATCAAGTTTTTATATGAAAAAAGAAAATCTGCACTTCTATTTTTTTCATAAAATTTAAGGAATTATACGTATTAAATAATAATGATGAATGAAAGTTATTGTACTAAATTATATATAAATTAAAAAAAAAATAGAAATTAATCAAAATACTTTTTAATATAAATTATTAATTTCAACTTATAAAACTAAATAATATTGTTAATGAAAGTAATATACACTTGATGAGTTTTTTGTATGAAGAATGTAAGATGCCATGTTTAAAAACTGAAAAAACCACAACGCATTGTAATTGATGATGAACTAACACCATAAGCAGAAACTAAAGGATATTATAAAATTCTTCAAAAATGACTTTTAATTGCGAATAAATAATGTAAAGCAAACCAAAGGCAACCTAAACCACGAAACGATGGAACATTCGTTTCTGGTATTTGGTCGTTCAGTACCTTGCACAGTGCGTTATGATTATTTCCTTTCAGCAATGAGCGATTTTGATCTTTAAGTACAAAAGTAATTCACGTCTTACAAGTAGAAGTTTCAGTATCATGAATCAACTAACTATTTCCATTTGATACTTAAAAGTAACCATGATTACAAAGCCAGCATATTTGCACTGAGCTATGAATACTCATAGTAGCGGGATCGAATCCCACCGATGGACAAAAAAGTCAGTAAGATTTTCACAGAATTATAATGTACTCTGAGGCGTATTCTCCACAAAAACTAAGAGTACCCGTAGATTGATAACCGCACCATACGGCTGATAAAATATTAATCAATATACCGAGTGCACTATAAGTGTCTGCCACATTCGTAGCGGGTAAAAGGTCTGATTGATATTTTTTCATATATTTTGATGCTTGAAAGTAGCAAAGGTATAATTTAACATGAAAAAAATTTAAATCGTGTATTCACTTATTTAGAGAGAAATCTTGCAATCTACAACAAATTTAAAATAGATTACAAGAATGTTTTATATGTAACAATAATGTATTCAATAGCATAGAGCCATATACGATACTGAAACGAAATACATAAAAATGTCATATTTATTCTTAAACTTTTACCTTTTATGCCAGAAGAAATAATATCCATCGGAAAACTGGTAGATACACTTAAAACTATTATAAAAATATACTAAACAATCAATACAAAATCAATAATGCTTGTACTTGTATTCTTGAAAAGAGTCTATTTTAATTATTATGTCTTTATTTTAACAAATTGCTATAACTGTTTATGAAAAAATTGCTTGGGTTACCACAGTAATAAGTCAAAACACAAATCAAGTTCACATAATTCTATTTACTATAAATTATCACAAAATTAATAGCTTGGAATCATCCAAACCAATGACTTGCCATACAATCTCTTGTCCAAGCGGTCTGGCAGACCCAACACCAGTGATAAGCACATCCAGCTCTTGTACAAATCATATGCATGCATCCACCTAAAAAAAAAAACATTTTCAAACTCTTGTATATACGAAAAGAACGTGCTTGAAAAAGCAAGAATGAGTTAGATGCGTTAATTTGGGCATGTATAATGAATATTGAATGAAAGAATTTTCAAGAGATATAGTCGTATGCGAGCAAAAGAGGGTAAACGATTGTGTGGATACCTGGTTTCTAAGTTGATTGGTATGTTTATTAGTTTGCTGAGGGTGAGACAGTTTCCGACTTGAAAGAATATACAAGTTTGTATGCAAGTGCTTCATCCATATTCATGATTCATGAAAGATGTTTTTGGATAGATATGTCTGGCGGAGAATAATTACTGATAGAATTTTGGTTTGAAATTCTTACTAACCTTATAAATGATTTTAATGTATTGTCACAAATTTCATTTGTGATTAGATGATATTACAAGTTACAGTACAATTTTTCACTTTACAATTCGTTGCATAATAACAAAATCGCTGACCGTTACTTTTATTAAAAGATTATTGTTCTCACCAGAGCACGGAATTTTATATACTCTTTTCTAACAATGAGCTAGCATTCAAATGTCTGACAAATTAAAATCTCGCAACAATGGGCTAGCATTCAAATGCCTGACAATCGAACATCCTGCAACAATAAGCTAGTACTCAAATGTCCTACAATTGATCATTTTCTGGATTGTTCGCGAATGCTAATTTAGATCGTAATTACAAAAAATTATTAAATAAATAACAAACTTAAATAAACATAAGTGTTGTAAATTAAGAACCTAAGATATTCTATTTTTGTGATAGTATTTATGTCTTGTTTATCAACGCATATTGTAATAGAGGGTGTTAATGAATATATGCTACAAAATAGAATATGAGGATGCAAAATGAACTTTTGCTTAGAAACTCGTTTCTGGAAAGCGTCTTTTTGAGCTACCAGATTCTTTAAAAAATAATTATTATCCACCTTGATTTTAGTTGCTGCGAATTTTTATTTCCGTTATCAGTTTTTTTTTTTATCAATTTAAACTTTTTAGATTCGCTTGACACACTGCATTCTACTTAACATTTGTACTTTTTATTTTGATGCAAAGAAAAATGAACCTTGTCATACACAAAATTTTGTTCAGTGCACTCTGATTTTATGTATAACACGGTGCATTTTCCATTGCTTAAAAGTAAAGAATCAAAATGCAAAGCAAAATGCTGCATTTCAAAGTAGAGAAAAATGCACTGTGACGTATATTAAGGCCCAGTTGTACAGTCTAAGTTTATCCAAAGTTTAGTAAAACCAAGTTTAATTTCTATGATTTCAATTGCTGAAATAATTGTAACCATAGAAATTAAACTTGGTTTTACTAAACTTTGGATAAGCTTAGACCGTACAACTGGGCCTAAATCAAATCAATAGAAGTCACTGTCGGCACTCGGTAGAACATTATGAATAAATATTAAAGAAAAATACTCGGTGATTATTCTACAATTATCTTTTTATTAAACGACTAGATTCGAAAAATTCCATCATCAGGTATCAGGTTGACAAATGTTACAAATAACAAATATTTATAAGCAATAACTATTTAGGGTGAGGAGATGGGGTGTAAATCAGAAATGGTTTTATAAGTTATTTTAAAAATGGGAGTTTCTAACGAATTTCAATCGCTTCTAAAAAGATCAATTTAAAGCCTTTATCAGCGAAAGAAAGAATTTCTAAATTATTAATACTAAAGCTATTTCCTTCTCCAATCATATGTTTATAGTAAGAACCAAACAGAAAGAGTCCTGCGCGAAAAACGAGTTTTCGTTCGTATTTTCAAGTATCACAGAAGTTTTTGTGGTAGGCATTCTGATCAGTGGCGCACGTAAATAAAATGACTTGTGTTTCTTCTTTTAAGTTGATCACTGGTATTTTAGAACTAGCAATAGTGTTAAAACTCGATAAAAAGTTGAATATAGGTAGTAGATAGGATGTAGAATAACATATTGAAGTTACTGTTACGTAGAATGCTGGGAAATTGTGGAAAATGGTGGATTAACCCCAAAAATTCATTATTTTTTTACAAATAACTTGAAAATTATGAATATGAAATTATGGTCATGAGTAAAAATAAAATATATAATTTTTTTCTCTACAATAACATTGTATGACTTATTTGCAAATCTATAACCGGAAATGAGATACTGTGTGTATAACGTGCACCGACGCGCAATCATGCATTCTTTTCCGCACCACCACTGAGGTAGAGTGCAAGGCTAAAAAAATATTGAATTATCATTTGAATGCTACAATTGCTTTAAATACTAATGGTGCGATTCCGGAATTTTTTTCAACACTACAGAACTGTAAATTTGAACAAAATCACATCATTCCTTGATGTCAAATGACACTAAATGTATTTGTCAACAAAAATTGTTGCGATTTTGTTCAGATTTACAGTTCTGTAGCGTTATAGAAAATACCAGAATCGCTACATTAATTTCAAGATTCTACAGCTGATCGTTCTGGATTCGTAAACTGAACTTCCTGATAAGCCGATCGCAATCATAATGCGAGGTGTACAACTAGGTGCTATAAAAGTGCTTAAGGTTGAATGCCTACCACCACGAAAGTCATAGCAAAATCTATTCTTCTTCTCAATTAAAATAAGAAATGTAAACATGTAAATTAATAATTTAAATTTAGATGTTAAGATAACTTATGAATGAATTTATCTCATTGTTTATTTACTAACAATATTAAATGAATGTTTTTTGACTTGTGTATTTTTTCGCAAGAAAAGAGCTGGCAACAGTGCAGCTAATCCAAGCACATGTTTGTTGTCATTTAAAGTGTTCTTTCAACTGTCATTTATAAATTGAAAAAAATGAATAATGAAACATCTCAATTTTGACATAACGGAAGATTCGCAAAAGAAATAATTATAACATGGAAGAAAAGTACGAGCGATTTTATGAAGAAAAAACATTAAAAATGTAGTAACGCCGATACAAAATCAAAGATAGATGAATTAAACATGAATGTGAATTATTTTTAAGTATTATTTGTTCTCTATTACAGATTTCATATTGTTTTCCTACATGCACAAACAATAGTATATTACAATACAAGTGAAGAAACTATGGCTGGTACCACGAGCTCTGTTTTTGGCGATACTAAGAGCGTTGTATCAAGATGTGTTTTAACGCAATTAGAATTTTCCCAAATACTTTAGAAAATAATCTTCAGATACAAATTACAGAAAACACATATATCTACAAAATTTATTTGCATATTTTCCATTAAAATAGCTTGAAATATTTATATTGCCTTAAAACTCTTCTTAAAATAACACTGCTAGTATAGCCAAAAACAGAGCTTGTGGTACCAGCCTATGAGTTTTGCTCACGCGGGTGGCAGTTTTGTGCACGAGGCGCTAGCCGAGTGTGCAAAGGTAAACATGTGAGCGAATTCGTTTCTTCACGAGTGCTGTATAGCGTTTTGTTCAATCCTATTATTGAAACATTCATTGAAATATTAATAATATTATTATTGTTATTAATTTTTTCATTTTATTTTTCGTGACAATACTTAATTTATTTAATAAAAACAGATCTTGAGTATTTAATGCATTTGATAGTTTTTCATTACCTAAAAAATCACCTTATAAACTGATCACATTTTTTTGTGCATAATAAACATGAGTATTTAACTAAAAAAAACTAAACTCGTTAAAATAAGCAATAACGATAGGATTTGAATACTCGCGCTTTCTTTATCCGACGTCGCCAAGCTTCCGAAAGTAAGATATGTCATCCGAACTCAAATATGGCTGACAAATATTTTCGTGAATCTCTGATCATTTAGATTGAGATATCTACAAAACTGCACGTCAGAATTTCTCGTTATAGTTTTGATGTGATCTACGAGAATTGGCAAATATAAATAACAGTTTTTTATATTTCTCTATCCAAAATTGTGGTTGAATAAGATCATAAGAGATGAGTCCCCATTGACTACATGTTAAACACACAGTTTAAAAAAAATTATTACACAAAAACTATACGTCAGATCTTTCACAAAATATTAGATCAAATGTATTTTATTCGATTGAAATATACATACAAAAAAAGAACAGCTTTCCATATCCACCTTGCTCTAATGATCGTACTACCTTAATACGAGATTCCAATATTTTAGGGCTAATTGTTCTGAATTTATGCGAAAAATTCGAAAAGACTGTTATATGAAGTGGACTGCAGGTTCAGCCGATTGACACAAAAATAGAAGATAACTATCAAGATGCTACAGCAATTTCAAATATTGAGTTTCAACATCTACGGACTGCCATTTTGGATTTATGCGAAAAAATCAAAAAATGTTCCCAGTAAAATGCACTTCCGTTCCAGACATTTGTAACCATAATGCGAGGTGCAAAACTAGACTTTAGACCAGTCTTAAATACAAAATATCAACATTGCACGTTGAACGGGTTTCGAGATTTGCGAGTTACATACGTACACACGTACCGACGACAAGCCGAAAATTATCAAAATGGATTCAGGGATGCTCAAAACAGATATCCTCATCAAAATAAGTATATAAATATATCATAACTTTGCAACTAAATAAAATATTCGAAATATTATTTTATATTGTTGATATATTAGCTATACTTCCCATTAAAAACGATAGGTTGTTCTTTTTACGCGCGATATCATGTAACGGTTATAGATACGCAAATGAATTATACAATCTTAATTTTCATTAATAATCTCAAATGCTCTACGACCGTTAGAAAATGAGATATTTGCGAAAAACTAGTCAAAAGCGGGGTTTTTTATCTTTGGCCTTTGATATTTCCTGAAGCACCATGATTTAACAATATAATTTTTGCACACTCATTGTACATGCCAAAACGAAGATATTTGCGTAAAAAAAAAAACAATGGCTGGTACCACAAGCTCTGTTTTTGGCTATACTAACAGTGTTATTTTAAGAAGAGTTTTAAGGCAATATACATATTTCAAGCTATTTTAAAGGAAAATATTCAAATAAATTTTGTAGACATATGTGTTTTCCGTAATTTGTATCTGAATATTATTTTCTAAAGTATTTGGGAAAATTCTAGTTGCGTTAAAACACATCTTGACACAACGCTCTTAGTAGCGCCAAAAACAGAGCTCGTGGTACCAGCCAATATCATTCATTCGGTAGATTGGGTCATTTTTTGTTTAAATTGACTGGACTATCGTGTAGGCAGGAATAACCGTATCTGTGAAAGAGGGTCTTCTATATATGCTGAATTCTAATTGATTGTTATTTCTATAGATACTAACATCTAGGAAATTAATCCTGTTATCTTTTTCACCATAGCTATTTTTTCACGTTGAACCGTATTCATTAATGTATTCAAAGTTCAAACTGTATTCAATGATGACGTCATTAATTTATCGCCAAAATGCTTATTTTTAAAGCTGTATTCTTTCGTTCACGGCTGTTCACGGCTTACTGATCCAACTGAATCTAAAGATCAATTTAAAATGGCGTCGAGATCATATGATCTGTTTTAGTCGAAAGAACACCAAACATTTGTTAAGTCTGCGTTAGTCTGTGATTAATGACCTAAAATTTGTTTAATTATGAATATTCAGAAAAGTTTAATAGAAATTATCTTTTAAATACACAAAAAACAAATACATGTAGTTTTTTTCATCTGTTCAATAATTATAATTCAATTTCAGGATGAATTATCACAAAACTTTCCATTTTGCCTAACCAAAGCTATTTCAAGATATTTTTATTCATTTCTTATGGTTCAAATGCTACGAACCCCGCCGTTTTTTGAATACATATGAACCACATGGACTCCTCTAGCTTTTTGTAAGAGGAGTTGTCGGTGATCTGGAGTTGTTGAAATTTGGAGTGGGGGTAATTAATCCATAAACGGAAGAACAAGCACATAGTGAACCAGATAAGTGAACGAAAGAATACAGCTTAAACGAAAGAATACAGCTTAAACCGTAGTTTGGATTCTGACGTTTGTATTATTTGGCAGCTTTCTATACAAAAAATCGAAATAAAAAATAACAATTAACAAATATCGGCATTGTTAAACTTCATTGATGAAGATCATGAGAAAAATTTACAATTAATAAAAATGATACGCGATTATGATAATGAGAATCGGTATTCTTATCTTTTATTCAAACGCTACTTGAATAAAAATTGTAATGAATAAATATAGCGCTATAATAAAAAAAATAATTGAGAAAAGACAGTGCATCGAGTTTTGAGAAAAAGTTTATTCTCAAGAAGTGAGAATACGGACCGAAGAGTTTTTATTGGGTTCGCTGCTAATTTCAAATAATAATCAAAATTATATAAGTCCAAATGATTTCTATGAAAATTGGATAAATCGATTAATGGAGTTAGATTTTTTTGCATTATTTAGAATGAATTGAGCAATTTTTATCAATTATTGAGTAAAATCATATCGGCTGTCACACTCGTTTATGGCTGTCCTCACTGCTATGCTTGACTTTACCGCGTCAAATGTTCCTGCTACAATCGAAATACATTTCAAACCGTCTTTCAAAGCCGGTTTGAATACAAGCAATCGCGGTTCGTGTGTGACGTCATGGTTCGAACCGTATTCAACCGAGAAAATGGAATATTTTAAACTACAATGAAGCAGCTTTAAACCGATGTATCGCGAAAAAACAGCTCTTCATTTGTAAATTTAATGGCACTATTGAGTGAATTTGAATAGTTAAAAAATTGTTGCAATTGCCTGTCTGTACTCGTGAATGAAAAGATATCATCCATGTACCTAAACCAGAATTTAATATATTTCAAAAAAATATTATTTGAATTAAACAAAGTTTCAAAGTGATTCATAACGATCTCTGCTAAAAGGGGAGAAACCATCGGTAGGCCGTCTTTTTGGAGATACTAATGATCACCAAATTCGAAATCATTTTGTTCTAAATAAATATTTATCAACAAAATGAGTTCCATTTGAGTTTTTTCATCAGACACCATTTCACGGATTCTGCTTTCAATAATTTGTAACATTCGTCAATAAAAATTTTTTAATAAAAAGATAATCGTAGAATAATCACCGAATGTTTTTCTTCAATATTTATATTAAATCAGATTTCATGAGCAATATTTTGTGCATATTTCGAAGCATTGCAGAATATTATGCATCTGTTTATACGAACCGTCTCTTTCAGTCGGAGTGCGACATTTCGGACACGGTTTTGTCGAAACTTTAATTGTGACTTTAGATGCTTCATCCCATCTTGATTCAGCAGCTCTTGCAGGATCTACACTGTACCTACAGTCCCCTGAAGGTGTTCCTGAAGAATCTGAGGTCAAACAATCACCTATGTGGTAGCCTTGCAGACAATTTCTGCAAAACACATACTAAAACAATTTTTATTATATTCAATTCTTTGATATTTCTTACTCCACAACCGTTCAAACATTGAATTCTAGTGCATTCTGGATCTGCTAATATTCCCATCCCGCAGCCTGGTTGAGGACATAAAACTCCTCCAGCTTGAAGAACATATTCTTCTGTAGCGAACCTTTGATATTGGGCATACTGTAAATTGTAAATCAAAATAATATAGAAAATACAAATATTATATTTAATGCTATATACTTGAGCGTTTGTGAGTAATCTGAAATGATGAATTTCGCAAATGAATGAATCAGCACATCCAGCTGGACATCCTAATGTATAACCGAATTCCGGATGTTGCCAAAATTGTCGATCGCGTAATCTTGAACCACAATATGTTCGGAAACAATCTATGCATGTTACATGTCCTTCAGTGCAAGGAAAAACAAATACGGGATCACTGAAAATTTTAGAAGAATAATTTTTTTGAGTTTATCTCATATAGATAAGACTATTAGATTACTCTTTAATTTACCTTACGTCAGAACAAGCCAAACAAGGTATTTCTTTCAAATTTGGCTTTATTAAATGAAGAGGAACTGCCTGATCATTCTCGCCTTGAGTAGGATGTTCGGAGCATTTAAAATAGAATTCTGCAAATGTTGGTTCTACATTTTGAAGTATCTGAAAAATAAATCGTCAAATAAACAATGAAATAACTAATTGTTTCTTACATACATTAGCACATAGATCTTCGCTATTTTCACAGTTTCCTGTAATTCTCTTTGGTTCCAAAACATCAGTCCAACTTTGTGGATCACCATGAACTGTGAACGCACCACTTTTGCAAAAATGGCAACGAACTCTTAATTTTCCAGTCTTCAAGTTTTTACAACTTGAACAATAAACATAAAAATGTGCTTTTCTGCGTTCCTTATCTACAAAATAGGTAATATAGAATAAGTACCTACATAATAATTTATACAAACCTTCTTCCGATGTTGTTTCCAATTTTTCTATTGGACTGAGTTGTAAATCTAAAAGTGTTTCACATAATGGTTTTGATCCTGGGCTATCCTCCTCTTCAAGTATATTAGATTTATTCAATAAATTCTTCTTAGGAGTTCGGTGAGTCTTGACTGCATGTAAAATACTTTGTTGACCCAAATCGCAATCCTTAAAAAGTTAATTATGAAAATTTGAATGAATTATTAGTATAAACAAAGATAAGTAACAGAAGCTATATCTGAATTCAACTCCATATATACCGAACAACATTCTTTTACTAACCTCAATAACAGTTGTATCGCATAATTCTTTTCCTGCAAAAATTATTTTCACTTCTTCTGGTTCTAAGCCTAATTGCGGAGCTACATTCTCCTTTACAGTTTTTATATCCCATTTCGGATCCAAATTTACGTTGAGAGTATTACCAGTATTTGTTTTGATGTAAATATTCAATGAATTGGTAATTGTTTTTTTACCGAAAGATAAAAGTTGTAGCATAGTACCGATTATACTTTGAATTAAACTGATTAGAAATCTCATACTGGTTATTTTTATACGATATTTTTGTGACTTTTAATTCAATATTTGAATGGAGCGTAAATTATATGACTAGTATTAGTGCTCAGTAACAATAAATTAGAATAACATACTTAAAGTAGATCAATTTAAAGAAATTATTAAGGTTTGTACGTCAATTCAAATTATGTAATGGTAAAGATAAATTATTAATTCTATTAAAGTATAACAAAAATTTCAATCATAGTTGAAAAATTGATAGTGTTCTCTTTTATTTGAGTTTAATAAGTAGGTGATAATATAAATATTAACTAGATCTAGTCCAAATTAGAAAAAAAAACAGGTTAAAATCATGGCTGGAAAAATTAAAAAATGGCGGGAATCTGCCTCATTAATTTTGATTGCAAAGCAAGCATTTTTAAAATCGGAGCTTGCAAACTATCAAATATTAACAATGAAAAGAAGCTCTAAATCTTCTTTTATGCCTGATACACAAGTATTTCCGGGAGGTACCATAGAAACAGCAGATTGCTCTCGTGACTGGATAAAACTTTATAAAAAATTTGGAATTACTGAAAGTCATTTCAACATATTCGAAAAAGTCAAGTACAAAGCACCAATTTTCACAAATGAAACAAATAACAGCATACCAAAATATATTTCACTGAGAATTTGTGCTATACGAGAAGCTTTTGAAGAATGTGGAATCTTATTATGCCGCAAATCTAAAAAATCCAATAATGGGGATTTACGTTTATATACTACACATTTTGATAGCTTGGACATAAAAAAATGGCAGAATCAAGTTTATAATGATGCATCACAGTTCATAGAATTATGTGAAAAATATGAAATTTATCCAGATATTTGGGCTCTACACGAATGGAGTAATTGGTTAACTCCTTCGGCAATGCCCAAAAGATTTGATACTTTTTTCTTCCTGGCTTATATTGAAAATATATTAGCCACTATAGCCGACAAGCATGAAGTACAATCCATACAAGTAAGTTTGACTTTATTATGTTTCTACAATAAATGAAAGTAAAAAGTTAATAATAATAATCTAATAGCTTATTTTGCTGACCCGAAATTTGAGTTTGGTTGATGATATTATTTTTCAGTTTTAATTTTAACTGCAATTTTATTTTGTAGTGGGATTCTCCTATGGAATTAATGCGAAAGAATGATAAATTGGAAATATTTTTACCCCCTCCGCAGTTTTACGAACTTAGCCGATTAGTGAAGTTTCCAAATTTTGAAGAATTAGCAGACTTTAGCATGAAACGGTCTTTAAATGGAACTGAACGATTTCTTCCCTACAGACTAGCTACTGACAAAATGGAAGCCACGATTCTAAGTGGTAATTTTCTTTTATTTCTCTCATAAACAAACAAATGAATGACCTTTTAACTATTGTGCAATCAGTTATTATTGTAATAATACATTAATTTCTGAAACATTATATTTAGGAGACGATTTATATCCCGGAGAGGATAAAGCACAAATTCCAAATAATGATGTTTTAGATAATATTCCAGAGATGAATGCTGTTCATCGAATGTATCACATAGATACATTTAAAAGCAGAATCATTTTAAAAGATCTTAAATATAAAATTGATCACGTGTGTCCAGTAGAAAATATTACAGTTTCCAAGATGTGATATAGAATAATATAATTCTAATTTTATACACAGTTCATTATACTGTAAAATATGATACAATTATCTTTTTCAAGGTTCTGTTGTGCTTAAAATAAAGGTTTATGATGGGGAAGAAACTTAATATTTCTAATTTATTTCGTCCAAGATACTTTCGGTATATCAAAGTGCTCCGTTAAGCTATCTAGATGTTGGTTGAATTTCTCCACTCTCTGTTTATGTGTCATTGATGCCTTCTCCAATATTTTTTGTGTTTGCTGTAACAAGACAATAAATAAAAACCCCTTACCAATAACAGGTAGATTATTCTACACATATATAAACGAACCATTTTTTCTTGCATCTTTTTGAATGCAATTTCTGCTTTTGTGCATTTAGGTTGCGAGTTACTTTTTGTTTCTGAGACCGTCTCCGCAGTTTTTGTAACTTGTTCTAAAATCTTTTTATCTCTATTTTTCTTTTTCTTTTTTATTCCACTGTCACTTTTCAACTTGAGACGACTTTTTGAAACATTTGTATAAGGATCATCCTCACTCATTTCTAAAATGAATTACACAAAAGTAGAATTTCATTTTACCACTTAAAACTCAGCAAATACACTTACGTACTTTAACCTTATTAATATAATTTTTCAATAAGAAGAATGAGTAACTGTTGCAGTTATTAATTAATTAATGAGTTTTCTACTTTAACTTATAACCTCAAGTTTCTAATTTTTTGACGTTTCTTACGAATCGTTCTAGTTCCAGGTTTAATCACCAGACGACTTTGCCAACCATAGAGTAGACAATCCAACAGAGAGAGTCTGTTCGCGATTAAAAGTTTGACTGTCGCTTAATGGTGGCACCAATGCTAACTGTTGTAACGCGTAGTCGTGTTTTTTAGGTTTATTCCGAAAATCCTTAGCAATTATGCTATTTTTTTTTCCTTATTATTGTTTCATTGATTTAAATTTTTAGTTTACCAAGTTACCAGTTTTTTTTCAAGATTATTTTCCGTATCGAACTTTATCAATTTTCTTAATTTTTTTTTTTTCGGGTCCATTTCTTTTCTGTTCCTACAATGATTGAGAAATCTTGTTATATGAATGGAGGAAGCCAGGGGATCTAAGCAGAACAATGAAGACAGGAAAAGAGGAGGAAGTGGAAGATGGTAGAAGCAGAAATAGCAGCGTAAGCAGTATTGGAGAGGCAGCTAACTTCAACAAAAGCAGAAAAAAATTAAGATCGCCTACACTCAAAAGGAAAACTGCAGAGCCGGAAGATAATCATAGGGATTCTGTAACCAAGCGTTAATTCACGTCGAGCGTTAACGTGAACCTAACTCCCGTTTTGTCATTTTCGTATTCTGAACCTGAACGTTGATTCAAGTTCACGCCGATCGTTGACGTTAAGTCACGCTAGCCATTTGACAGCGTTAAGTGCTACGTTTTCAGGTTATTTACATAAGAATAGTAGAGATATCCAATTACCTCTACAAAATAAATCATTTAGCGATAAAGATGAGCAAATTCGACATTGGTCTCACATAACAAGATCAAACTTTCAAGAATTAAAAAATTTCCTAAGACTCAAGATTTGAATAATTACTCCAAGACCAAATTTGCAAAATCAAGAAGTTCCAAAATTTTCAGTGCGAGTTTGAAAGTAGCTCGATGTCTTAATCACTTCTATTTGAATCGTGAACAAAGATCAGATAATTATGTGAGTCTATCTAAAAAATTGAACAGTATATATTCTAGGAAGACAACTAAATATGTCAACGTGCAGATATGACTGAAGTCTCGGTAAAATAAGGATGAAATCTTATTTTTCAATTTAGATATTTATTGATGTCATCAAGAGGTTGATTGTTGAAATAAAAATTTCGAATGTAGATATCTAAACGTATATTCCTCACTCCGTTGATTCCAGTCTTTTTGTTATTATAATAAAATTTTACTTTCCGACTAAGATATTCTCTGTTGTAATCAAGAGTTTGATTGTTGAAATAAAAATTCAAAATCTTCTAACTTCAATTTTTCTTCGCTCTGTTATGGTCTCACTAAAATCAATTCCCTGCACATATAAATACATAGGTAATACTATTTTCATCAACAGCTTCATCAGAATGGAACGCTTTGTCTATTTCAAGTTAATTTTTATAACCGATGAACTCAATTTTCGTTGATCTAGTTTTCTAGTACCAACATTAAATCAAGATTTAGTTGAGCTTCTACTTGAACCATTACTGAAAAATCAGCATACACTATCGCGTTCTTGATATATATCTTGTTTTTTTACTCTACTATTCTCGTTTATGAAAAGATGCTGGAATATATGCTGCAAAATAAATGATTTATAGTTTGGAAGCTTGTAGAACATTTTATATAAATTGGAAATAGTTTTTTGAATATTGATTAAATGAATATGTCAATTAGTCTCCTCAATATTTACGAAATTAAATAACAATTCTTTCTCTCCTCTATTTTTATCATAATAACCAGATCACACAGTACATTTTTCACCCAGAAGATTGAAAAGTATGAAATGTCAAAATGAAATATGACAACAAATTGTTCAATTTCTTGTTATTTGATTGGCTGAATTTCACGCATTTTATAGAATTTGGAATGAATTATTTAACGCTAACGTCAGTGTAAATTAACGTTCAACTTTCACGTTGACATTTCAGAATACCATCTTGCCGTTAGGGCGTGAAAACTATTGACGTTAAGTAACGCTGGCGTGACTTAACGCTCGGTTCTAGAATCCCTATCAATGTAGTGCTACAGCTACTAATATCTATAAACGAAGAAATAAAAACGATGAAAGAAGAAAATAAACAGCACAGAAAGGAATTGCAGGAAGGGCGAAGAAAACTCCGTGAAAAAATACAAGAAATACATAGGGACTTCAGGAGTATATTAAACATATTAAAAGAAGAAGTAGATGATTTAAAAATAAAGGAGAAGAAGATAGGAGAGGAAAATACTAGAACAAACAGAAGAAAAAATAATTAAAGATGAAAAACGAAATAATGTAATAATTAGAGGAGTGAAATTATTGAACAACAATGAAGCAGTTGAAAATTTCGTAAAGGAGAAGATAGGAATACAAGTTAAAGTCAAAGACACATACAGAAAAGGAAAGGAAGAAGATAAACAGATAACTATAGCAAAAATGGAAAACTGGGAGGAAGAAATGAAGGTTATGAAAAATTAGAACAAACTCAATGGGACTAAAATATATATTGACAATGAACTAACCTACAATGAAATGCAAATACAGAAAAATATTATAACAAAGGCAAAGGAAGAAAAAATCAATGGAAAGAATACAAGAATAGGATATCAAAAATTGCAAATAAATGGAACTTGGTACGAATGGAACATGAAAGAAGAAAGGTTAGTGAAGAGGGACGCACAAAAAAACTATCCAAAAAACTAATAAAAACAGAAGATAGAGAGAATAAAACATACGACGTAAAGCATGAAAACGGATATAACGAGAAGGGGAAAACAAGAAATAAGAATGAAACAAAAAATAAAAGAAATAAGAACAAGAATAAAAAGATCAAAATAAGCACTTGGAACGTAAGGACAACGTTAAAGGCAGGAAAAATGCAAGAAATAGCATTAGAATTAGAAAGATATAAAATCAAGATCGCGGCAATACAAGAAACGAGATGGGGTGGGGAAGGAGCAATTAATAAAAAAGATTATACGATGTTGTATTCAGGAGATGAGAAACAAGGATAATATGGGGTAGCCTTTATAATCCTTAAGGAGCTTAAAGATAAAATACTTGAATTTAGAGCAATAAATGAAAGAATGGCTTATATAAGAATAGAAAACTCCCCTTGCAATTTATCGATAATAAATGTATACGCTCCAACAGAAAATTCAAAGGAGGAAGACAAGGAAATATTTTATGAAAAGCTAGAAGAGGAGATGGAAAAAGTACCAAAAGAGGACTTAATCATCACAATGGGAGACTTTAATGCGCAGATAGGAAAGGAAGACTAGTACAGTATGTCGGAGGAAAACAAACAATACATGAAATAACAAATAACAATGGGCAAAGATTTAGCCGTAAGGACAAATATGATAATAAGCAGTACGAAGCATAAACATCGAAAAATACTTAAAATAACATGGACGTCTCCGGATAATAAAACACAGACACAAATAGACCATGTGCTAGTAACAAGGAGGAAACAATCATCAATATTAGACGTAAGAATTTCCAGGGGTGCATGCGCTGACTCAGATCATTACATGGTGGCAGTGTCGATAAGGAACAAAATAAAGAGGAATAATAGAAAAGAAACAAAAATAATCTAATGGAATATGGAAGAAATGAATAACGATGATATAAGCAAGAAATACATTGAAGAATTGGAAAACAATTTAAAAAACGAAAATAAAAAAGAGCAGAAAATAGGGGGAAAATGGTCTAAAATTGTACGAAGTATAAATGGCGCTGCTCAAAAATGGATAGGGAGAGAAAATAAGAATGCGAAAATTAGAAAAAATTGGTTTGATGAGGAAATTAAAAAATCCATAGAGAAAAGAGGCAAGCAAGGTTAAAATCAGTAGCAACAAATAAAAGTGAAGATAAAGACGAATACGAAAGATTAAGAAACAAATGTAATAAAAACATCAGAAAAAATAAAATGAAATAATAAAAAACATGAAAAACGGTAGATCACCAGGAAAAGATGGAATGAACATAGAACTAATTAAATATGGATGCAGAATAGTCACGCAGCAAATACATGAGCTTATACTAGAAATATGGAGAAAAGAAGAAATGCCGAAAGATTGGGAAATAGGACAAATAATAACTATACACAAAAAAAGAGACCAACAAATATGTCAAAATTATAGAGGAATCACACTTTTAGACACAGCTTACAAAATAATGTCGACATCAATACAGAGAACGATAACAGATGTGACAGGAGGGACCATCGGGCAATATCAGTGTGGCTTTGTGAAAGGGAAGTCAACTACGGATGCCATACACACTAAAAAACAAATAATTGAAAAAACACTGGAATATGAACGAAATACTATTGATTGATTTTAAACAGGTGTTCGACTCAATTAAAAGAGGAATTAATGGCAGCTTTAAAAGACTTGCAAGTACCAGGAAAATTGAGAAGATTAATAGCTATGACCATGAGAGGAACAAAAATAAGCATTAGGACTCAAAAAGGAGAAACAGAAGACATAATAATAAATAAAGGAGTAAGACAAGGCGATGCCCTATCATCCTGGTTATTTAATTTAGCCTTAGAGCACGCAATGAGAAATATAACAAAGGGAACACTCAGAACAAGAGGAGCACAAATAATGGCATACGCAGATGACATAGCAATTGTAGCAAAGAATAGAAAAGTGATGAAAGAAATACTGGAGGAAATAATAAGTGAAGGAAAGAAAATAGGGCTAGAAATAAACGAAGGAAAGACCAAAATAATGATAATCGGAAACAAGATAGAAGAAAATATAATTAAAATAGGAGAGTTCAAATACGAGCAAGTAGATAAATTTAAATATCTAGGAGTATTGTTAACGAACAAAGAAGAAAGAGAAATAGAAATAAAAGAAAAAATAACGGCAACAAATAAAGCTTTCCACGCAAATAGAAAACTTCTAGAAAGTAAAATTATATCGAAAACTACAAAAATGAGAATATATATAACCATAATAAGACCAATAACATTATACACAGCGGAAACAATGTCAATGTCAAAAAAGAACGAGGAACAGTTGAGAATAACTGGAAGGAAAATAATAAGAAGAATATTAGGACCCATAAAAATAACAGATACAGAATATAGAATAAGAATGAACCACGAGATTGAACAAGAACTAAATAGAGAAGACATAGTAAAAAGAATAAAACAACAAAGGATAAAATGGCTTGGGCATGTATGGAGAACCAGCGAGCAAGATACAATCAAGTCAATAATGCAATGGAGCCCTAGAAGCAGAAGAAGAAAGGGAAGACCAAGATCAACGTGGATAAAAGAAGCAGAAGAAGACTTAAGATCAGCGGGAATTAGAGATTGGAAACAAAAAACAGAAAACAGGAAAATATGGAGCAATATAGCCAAGAATATTTAAAGTTGTAATGGAGAGCGATCCCCTCCAAAAAAAAGGATCTAGAAAGCTTCGTTAGAAGCGGCGCAACTTCTCAAGGAGGGTTAAGCCACTATATATATATTGTTTCATTGATTTAAATTTTTAGTTTATCATGCAAAACCAGTTTTTTTTCAAGATTATTTTCCGTATCGAACTTTATCAACTTTCTTAATTTTCTTTTTTTCTTCGGGTCCCTTTTTTTCTATTCCTACAATGCTTGCTTGCTCTCGATTTTTATATTTATCATATACATTTGTTCTCCTGTCCAAATTCTGGGTACGCCTGTAGGACAGTGTATTTCAATAAATAAATAAATAAATAAATAAATAAATAAATAAATAAATAAATAAATAACTAAATAAATAAATAAATGAATGATTGAGAAATATTGTAATATGAACTATTGTGTATACGGTTACTGTTCAACTATTAAATAGTCTTCTAAACTTGTAGATTGGAGAAAGGCTTTAATTTTGGAATAGTATATTCTACAATAAGTATTGGAATAGCCTATACGCTATGTCAGTAGCGACGAACGCGACTCCATGCGGTGGAAGTTATAAGCTCTTTACTGATACTGACTGGAGCTGTCAAAACAGATATAGAAGAGCATAAAGCCAAACTGAGTTTTTGAGGAAAATGAATATGGAAAATCCTTTGAAAAAGTGGAAATCATCGGGACAAGGTTTAAATTGCTGTGTTCCTGAGTGTTTGCACACACAATTGCGCAATGGTGAACTGAAATTTCATTTATTTTCGAATCGCGAATGGGCGTAAGAAACTGTGAAAAAGTTATCTCCTCAGTTTTCTTTTATGCAATAGTACATACTATCAATCTTTGCTCTCTTATGAAATTCATCCAATTGTGTTGAACGATTCCAAATCATTGGCTGATCAGTCTTGAAACAGATACTTTTTGTGTTGTGCATGTTTGCAGTTGCAACTAATATAAACAACTTTTCGACCTAAATTTACCTGTTTTAATAAATTTTCACAGTATTCATGTGAAAAAACACAGACTTATTATTGTATTAGCAAACTTTAGAAATGAGCAGTTGATGTTTTTTAAATTGTATAATGTTTGTACAGCATCAATATTGAATTATTAGAATTATATTTCAACAATATTATCATTGATTATGAATTGAAGACAAAATATCATGATTGAATCCTTATTAATGAATTTTCACTTATTTAAATGAATGATGCTTTCGGATAGCTCGTATCTGGTAAGCAAATATTAAATCATCAGGCATGAATGATGCTGATTCCCTACTGAAGAATTCAAAACACACCAACTTGAGAAGTTTTTATGATAATCACACAGATAATTTTCAATTTATAAGAATAACTCGTAAATTTCAGATGAAGTTATGTAAAATCACAGGAAAAATTAATATTGATTATCGATTCAATATTTAGACAATAATTAAACAGAACATACAAAAAGTACACCCGAACGTACGTATTATCATGTCAAGTAGAAAACTATGTTTACACTTACAATAATTTACACATATCTCGACCAATACATTATACTAATTCGGATTTGTTCCATCACTAAATGTGCCAGGCGTTTCGCGCAAAATAACTCCCGTAATTTTGCTATCTTCTTCGTTATTTTTAATTTCTTCTTCGTCGCTGACATGAAAACTTTGTACCAATTTTTGCCCTTTGCTCAAACTTTTGGATCTAAATATACATAAATCAACTTCTTGAGACCCGCATCGAAGTACTACTGTCATTGTAACAAACTTTCTGCTAATTCTGAGTGCCATTTTTGCAAATTACATGTGTACGTCAAAATTTGTTGATTGTCACGATTTTAAATATATTAGTAAATGAACGCCAAGTGTCGCCTCCAGGACGGCGCTCGCGCCGCGCACAACGCTACTGACATAGCATATATTCTGAACGAGCGAAAAGTTTGTAAACCGAGCCGAAGGCGAGGATTACGGTTCGCGAGTGTGGAATACGCCATTCCAAACATGTTGTAGACTATACTTTCTCAAACAAGGTTTTGGAAACTCACCAATATCTCAGAGGAAACTTAAATAGTATATTGTGTGGCTAGGGACGAAACAAGACGATTTCAGCTGAGGGTGAGTGTTGCTTGCCCGAGCGAAGCGAGGGCTGGCATAACCCTCGGCTGAAATCGTATTTTGTCCCGTGCCACACACTGTATTTTTCATAATACCTGCATTGAAACTTTCCACATTACAAATTTGACATAACAAAGTGAATATTTTTTTTTTTTATTTCGCAGATAACAAGTCGAGAATAGCTGCTTATGTTTTATCAATAAGATATTGTGGTGTACTTGAAATTGTCGTATTAATACTTTTTTTCTTGAAACTAATCGTCTTTTCAATTTAATTTATAGTTACGAATACAACAACTGTCAAATAATCTTAGGTTATATGATTTTCATTTAGAGATTGACAATGAACAAATGCGACTCTGCCAGGGATAAAACGATGTAAGAAACAAATTCAGCGGGCAGAAACAAGCTTGTTTCTCCCCTAGGGTAGAAACAAACTTGTTTCTGCCCGGCTACACTCGCATTTGTCTGAAATTGTCTTGTTTCTATTGACAAAACATGCGTGAAAACACGCTGTTTCAATGCAGGTATTATGAAAAAATTATTAAATGTCAAACGTCAAATCCAGATATGAATATTTGAATTGTTAGGAAGTAACCATGGTAGTAGCCAAACTAACAGCTTCTGATTCGTCGAAATGATTCAAAAGGCTTACGGAATCATTCTGAACGGCATACGGAATCATTCTAAACGATTTTTTGGAATGTCATTCGTTCCAACTTAATTTTTGGTTATGGAATACGCAAATTCCAAAACAGTGTTGGAGAAATACAATTTCAATAGGGTGTTCTACTATTATCAAAATTTGGAAAACTGTAATGAAAATATAAAATAATTTATACATTTTTAGATTTTATTGAAAAACCGACAAAATTCACATTTCAAGATTTTAATGGAAATATCCGCTTTGAGAATCCCTGAATCCATTTTGACTATTTTGGCTTGACGTTGATACGTACATGTGTATTGAGAATATTTAAAAAACCAAAAGCCTGTGTTGTATCGTTAACTTCTCATTGAATATGTCAATCTGATGTCAATCTTAAGTTTTCATAAACACAGTCGTAAAATTAGCAAGCTACAAGGGTGATCGGCAAATCATAAATTAAGTATAAGCGAGTAACCGCCATCCCTAGTCAAGTGGTTGACCATAAACCAAAGCCATTGACCGTGAAACAAAACATCTGTGATTTCATCCCAGTGGAAAATAAGATTAAAAAAGGATCAACAGTAATTATGAACAATAAATGAAACCACTTGAAGATATATTCTTTCGAAATCAATAAATAATAAGACATCTACCAAAACGATCCTGGTATTGGATAGGTGCATATCTGTTCCCATTTCAAGAGTAGCAAAAGTGAATAATAAAGTTGATTGAGTTGTTTAATCATAAAATGAATTTAGTGAATACATAGAGTTTCAAAAATAGGTTTACAATAGGATTATTGTAGTAATACTAAAATCAAGAGAGGGGGTGAATTTCAAGTTTGTATTTATTATCTCAGACTGACAAACGAATCCTACCATGGTTTCTTCCTTCTCCAAATAGATCAAGTAGGGGTAGAATTTATACTACGATTTAACATTTCAGTTTAGCATGCGATTTTAGCAGTCGTTTTCACTCTTTCTTTAAAAAAATGCTAAAACCTACCACTAAGTAGAAGAGATGCTCTGTCAAGCTACTCTGCTCTTTTCAATGCACGTATGAACAATATATCTCACTCTATCCTTTCACGCATGTGAAATTATGCAAACTGACACAAATTTGAGAGCAAACTAACATCCTAGAAACAAACCCCTCCAGCATATGCTAACCACCACCAACAATACTATATCTAAGAAATTAACAGCGATCTCTCTTTGATGCTTGAAGATTCAATCTCCCATCTTTGGTAACATCAAGTACATTTTCGCGAAAGAAAGCATGCTGCTTTCGTCTTACATATGGTTACGTAATAAGGAGCCGTCGTAGTTCAGTTGCTTGGTGAAGACTGGCACGTCTACGACGCAAACCCGTTGATACGGCCTCACAAACCACCTCAACCCTCCATCCAGCTGCTTTGTGAAGATTGGCACGTTCGGAGGAAATTCGTCGGTAGGGCCTCACAAGCCAACTCTACGGAGCCTCACAAGCCCGGCTTCACAATCCAACTCTACGGGGCATCACAAGCCAACTCTACAGAGTCTCACAAACCCTCTTTTGAAACTTATTGGCCGCTTTAGTCGCTGTAGCTGATACTATGACATAAGACTGCCTGCGATGCCGCATTACTATAAAAGTATTGCACCAGTACGCCTGACAAACAGGTTTTATTTTATTAAACCTGCAATACTATAATTAATCGCTGTAGTCGTTATAGCAACGAAACTATAACGCAAGCCCACCTCCAGAGTAGGTTCTTTAATTTGATTACAGATCCTTTGAGAAAATGCCGTCCACCTATGCAGGGGACAGGAAAGTGTGAGAGCGTCCCTAACGAGCCGCTACGGAGACTAGCCGCAGGCGTCCTTCCCCGACCAGGAGGAAAGTCAAGGGTCACTGTCTCGTCCGTGGGCTGCTGGGTGCCGCTATCGTACGCACGCCGCCGTCCTCGTTCAGCGCACGTCCGACGCATTACAGCCGTCGACCAAGCCGAACGCAGTCCAGAGCCTCTACCGACGTCCCCGGGACTCCATTCCGGGAGCCTTCTGACTGTCTACATCACTCACCCTCCAACAGTTAATTGCATAAATAATGTATTATGGTGAGAAAAATAAACTGTTGGTAAATATTATTGGTCTGAATTTATTTATTTATTTATTTAACATACGCTGTCCTACAGAAAACTCCAAAAACAGGACAGGAAAAAACAAAAGAGCTTACAAAAAAAAAACGGAGTACAAGACATACTAAAATTACTTGAAAAAATTATATAAAAAATTACTATTTGTTCATTACTCTAGGATTCACAAAGAAAACATCTATATTTCCAGATTTAAGTTCATAAGTTAAACACATTCTATAAATTGGAGATACCATAAAGAAGGTGGTAGGTAAAAGGTACGAGTATTACGAGTAGATATAAACGGAGTATGAAAGGAGATCATCAATATATCCTTGAATCAATTTACAGAGATGAGAAATTGATTTAGACTCACGGCGTTCAAAAAGGCTTCTAAAACCAAATAACTCAAGAAGAGAATTATAATTGAAGGACAAATCAGGAAAGAAGCGGTAAATTCTGAAATACAGAAGCCTGAGGAATTTATGTTATATTTCTTTTCTCTACCTTGCACAACCACGATTTCAATTAAAAGAATTCTGGGTACTTTTTAAAACACAACGTAGGACCTTTGATTATATATATAATCAAAGGTAGGACTAATTAAACAAAACAAATAATAGACGATAATAACGTTCGCCGCGTTTCAGTACGTATGTATGTATCAGTGGCGTGCGGTGACTTTCTGTGATAGGTGTGCACAGTCGGTGGTGAGGAAGGGGATATATACATGGCCAACAATACAGCTTATTTTGCTTGCAACAACCAGCAATCCATTTAAATTTTTCATATATTTTAATTTTATGTCTGGCGTTGGTCTTTAATAATTTCATTTTTTGTTCCGACATCACGACGTGAAAAAGGATTTTCCAGTAGATCACAAATTATAGATCTATTTTCAGTTGTCATTCTACAAATGATAATTTCACAAAAATAATTAATTTAAGAAACGTATAAAATAAGTGTTTACCTAATATTGTTGTCTTAAATAACGAATAACAATATTTCAACTATTTTAAAACAAACTAATAAAAGGCGTTTGAAAAAGAACTCAGCTAAACGTTGAATATTCAGCTCCAGGTGCAGAAAGTCTGCCTGCACCCAGCGAGAGAGAACGAGCGATAGGAGATCGTTAATTTCGGTATGCTTTTTCTCTGTCAGACTCTATTCCTTCACTTTCCCTATACTGATTATGCTAAACAGACCTCGCTCGCCGTGCAGGCGAGAAATCTGCACCTCAAGCATCGACATTCATTTCAAATATATAGTAGAGTAGCCCGCGAGGCGCGCTCGTATTTCTGGTTGCATAAATAGATAAAATACGCTCTTTCTCTGATTTTATAATGAAAATTTGTGAAATAAAATGAAGTATCCAAGGAACCGTTAAATTCATTTTATTTACGTAATTTCTAATATTTTCATAGGGTGTGCAGTGCACACCCTGCACATATGGACTGCCCGCCACTGGTATGTATGTGTTTATATACATAACTCGCAAATCTTAAAACCCGTTGAAAGTATAATGTAGAAATTTTGTATTTAGGACTGGTATAAGGTCTAGTTATGCATTTCGCATTATAGTTGCAATTGTCTATATCGGAAGTGCGCTTTACATGAAACTTTTCTTGAATTTTTCTCATAAATCTAAAATGGTTATCCATAAGATGTTGAAATTCAGTATTTGAAATTGCTGTAGCATCTAGATGATTATTTTTTTGCTTTTGTACCAATCGGCTGAACCGGAAATGCATTATATATAACAGTCTTTTCTAATTTTCCGCATAAATTCAAAATAATCAGGCATAGAATATTGAAATTTCGTATTAAGCACTTAAATAATATCTTGTTATATCATAATGCAAGATGCATTATGATTGCGATCAGCTGAACTGAAAGTGCAGTTTTTTTTAATTTTCGCATAAATCAAGAGCGATCAGCTGTAGAATCTTAAAATTTATTATTTAACGCAATTGTAGCATTCAAATAATAACTTTATATTTTCATAGCATTTATTAAGTTGAAAATAATCTTTATTTGACAATCTCTTTTAATGTTTCGCGTAAATTCGAAACTATTGGCCATAGAATGATAAAATTTAGTAGGTGAGACTACTAGTGGTAATTAAAATTACCGTTGGCGGCAGCACTGTGCTTACAAAATGGTGGCTCAAAAGTGGTTTGCGGCAAGTTTACAATGTAAATACGTTGATATTCAGCAAGAAATATTCATTTTTCATTTAATGATTTAATTCAATTCCAATTGTGCGGGAAAGTATTGGTTTTCTTCTTTCATATCATGTAGTTTTTTCTTTTGAAATCTTCTTATTTATATATGATTTCTAATTGTAATTGAAAGACTGCATGGGGTTATAAAACTCTTAGCTTTAAAGATAATAATATTACAGGGAAGTATTTACGACATTTTTGTATTGTACATTTCAGTTTTCAGCTTTCTCTCTACTAATTTTCCAATTCCTTACAGCTCGTTTATCAACTAGTTCGTAGTTCCCAAACTTATTTACCACAGACACTTTCCTTTTCCCCTTTTTAGGAAATTTATGGAAACTCAAATCCATAATTCAACTAAATTTGGAATGACGTCCATAAACACATAAATTTTTAGCACTTCTTCCTTTAGATTCCATATTTAGTAGAGTATAGTCTTGAGAAATACTGATTTCAGTAAAGCAATGAGATTATATAATCTAACAGTGAAGTTGATGCGCTATGTCAGTAGCGACGAACCCGACTCCGTGCGGTAGAAGTTATAAGTTCTTTACTAATGCTGACTGGAGCTGTCAAAACAAATATAAAAGAGCATAAAGCCCAATTGAATTTTTGAGGCAATTAGATATGGAAAATCCATATAAAAAGTGGAAATTGTCGGGACAAAATGAAATTTGTTGTATTCCTAAGTGTTCGCACATACAATTGCGCAATGAGGAACTGAAACTTTATTCATTCCCGAATCGCGAATGAAAGACGCAAGAGCGCAAGAAACTGTAAGTCTGTCGTGTGAGAAGAGAGCCGTAAGTATATAAATAAATGAGTATATTCATATATTTTTTCCACAGTTAAACATTTTTTCATAATATTTATTATAAAAACATATAAATAATATATTAAAAAATGTTCAATTATTGAAATGTTGTACCTAACTTCTTCAATAATTCGTATAACGCTGATATATGTTTGTTCGCTCTAATTATTATAGTGGAATTCACTAAAATTTTTAGTGTATATTTTATCACTGGAATTAAATCGGATGATCCAAGAGAAGAAAACTATAATTCGTCAATTTTATTGACAGCAACCATGTAAAAAACACTATCATATCATATTAGTCATTATTAGAAGTGAGCAGTTAGTGTTTTTTGAATTGTATAATATTTATACTGCATTAAAATTGAATTATCAAAATTATATGATAACAATATTTCCATTTATTATAAATTGGAGACAAAATATGATTAATGAGTTTTATTTATTTAAATAAATGACACTTTAGGATAACTCGTATCTAGCAAGCAAATATTGGATCATTAGGCATGAATAAGTGCCAAATCAAGAAGTTTTTATGATGTCACACAGATGAAAATTACGATTTTCAATTTATAAAAATAACACGTATCACATGAAGTTATATCTTAAATGATACAAAATCACGAGAGAAATTAACATTGTTTATCGATTCAATATTCAGACAATAATTGAACAGAACATACAAAAAATACTATCATGTCAAGTAGAAAACTATGTTTATATTTATTATAAATTACACATACCTCAATCAATACATTATACAAATTTGTATTTGTTCTATCACTAAATGTGCCAGGCGTTCCACGCAAAACAGTTCCCGTAATTTCATTATTTCCTTCGTTATTTTTAATTTATTTCACGTCGCTAACATGAAAACTTTGTACAAATTTTTTTCCTTTGCTCCAACTTTTGGATCTAAATATAGATAAATTAAAATCTTGAAGCCCGCATAGAAGTACTACTGTCATTGTAACAAACTTTCTGTTAATTCTGAGTGCCAGTTTTGCAAATTACGTGAATACATTAAAATTTGTTGATTGTCACAATTTTAAATTTATTAGTAGATAAATGCCAAATGTTGCCACCAGAACGGCGCTCGCACCGCGCGCTATGTTACTGACATAGTATATATTTTTCATAGCATTCAACTGAGTCGCAAGTGTACTTTACTTGACTGTTTTTGTTATTTTTTGCATAGATTCAAAATAATTAACCTAACGTCAATATCAGTGTTAACTGTCAATTATTCTGTCAAAAGGTGTACAAGTAGCGGATATCACAATAAATTATGACATTCGTGAAAATGCTGTGGAACATTTTAATTAAAAATTAAAATTAAAGAGACTTGTGTCCCACAAAAATTCAAACCTAAGCATCGGTTTTTAAAACCATCATCTTAGACAGGGAAGTAACTGTATACATGTGTTTCGTCCTTATTAGGACTCGTCAGTACAGTATAGTATCTGAGTTTGGCTATATGAAAACCGATAGTTAAATTTGAATTTTTGTGAGATAGAAGTCATTTTAATTTTAACAATTTCAAAAAATTTATTATTTTTTCTATCGTAGCAATCAGTAAAATGTAATTGCCGATATCTAATTCACTTGGACCCAGTAGAATTCAATTCAGAAAAAGAATATGCTATTGCATTTTTCTTTGGTCTAATACATATACGTCAGGGCTTATATACTTTTTCAATATAAATATCATAGTTTTAGATGTGTGAGTCAGGGAATACTAAACATTGAAAATTGAAAATGTTCTCACAGAGTTTTCAAAAATAATGTCACCTATAAGTCTACTGAGTTTTTATCGTAAAAAACTGGATAGTCTTTGAAAAATTGGTACTTTTTGCACCTTTTCTTTTGCTCTTGAAAATATAAACTTAATATAATTAAGTACTTGAGATAAAAATTTTCTTGATTACATAATCTTATTACTAAGATATCAATTATTAAATTTTCTGACGTACAATTTTAATTAATAGTGACATGCAATATAATTTCTGTAGTGAAATTAAACTGATTATTTTAAATGAAATTATCATGAAAATAAAACATTTCATTCAATGTTAGAGTTGTATAATTGTAAAATATATTTGCTAACTCATTCATGTATTATGAAAAAGTATAATTAACTGTTATTTAATGCTTGCAAAATTACTCCTACTAAATTTCATATTTTATTATTTATTATATAAAATTAGGCTGACAATTTTTGCTAATCCATTATTAGAAAAAGCTAAATTGTCATATTCTAGTTAAAATTGTATCTCTGCATTTCCTCAATGTAAAATAAATACAGATATTCTCGTAGTTTACTTTAGTTATTTCAAGTGCATGATCGAAAGATAAAGTTCAAAATGTTCAATTTTATGATGATCTACCTGTGCTTGGTTGCTTTTATTGTTGTTAAAGTCAAATCTGAAGTATGGTGCATTTATAAAGAATATCAAAATTATCTTTAATATAAATATTATTTTTAGTACCCTCCAAAGGAACTTACAGAAATGTTGAAACCTATTCATACATATTGTGCTGAAGATATCGGAGTTGCTGAAGGTATATGTATATATATATATATATAAAATACATAATTTTGTGTAATATTCATTTTAATAATATTAATAATTTTTAGATGTTCTCAAAAATTATGAAATCACTGACAAGAATCATAACATTATGGTAAATTTGGATTAAAAAATATACACATAATTCTATTTAGTTTATTTACAGTGTTATATGGCTTGTATCATGAAACAAAGTAATTGGGTAAGTACCTCTAACATTTATAGCTAAAAAATTTCTGTTCCCGGTGAAATCTAAAAATTTTACAACATTCGATCATTTACTAGTTTAATGTTTCCAATTGCATGAAAAATAGTTTGCTTAGTTTTTGTGATCTTTTGTTTTGTTTCATTGAAATATAAAAAATATAATTGAGTCAGCGATCACAAATTATTAACTATATTGTTTGGGACAGATTTGTTAATAGGCATTTCGTGAAACATAAGAAATGAAATACTTGGTTTTTACTCAATAATTAATTCATTTGTAACAGCTGTTTCGTTTTTTCCAACATCTTCAGACATTTTCAGACAACTCTAAAGATGTTCGAAATAACGAAACAACTGTTGCAAATTAATTAATTATATATATTATAAATTATTTAATGATGAAATTTAGAGCACAAAAATATTCTTTTTCAAGGGAAAATATATTTCATTGAGAAGAACATGATGCATTACAGTTAGTAGTAACAAAGTAAAATGAAATGGCTGTCAAAATTTCTCGTGAAAATACAGGCTGTAGGTAGGATAGTTTGTTGCTTAAAAGAAGAATTAAGATAAATATTTTAATTAATTTAAGATATCCTACTCAATGACTAAAAAAACTGATGATAATCTACATCTACTCTATTTCAGTTAAGTATGGCTCAAGGCTTTCATGGGACTATGATTCAAGCCTTCTAATTGATCAAAATGTGAATCAATTTTACATTAGTACGAAAATCATACTTGGTTATCTATCAGTTGCATCAACAGTCAATCATTCATTAATTATCGTAAATAAATTTGCGCAGTTTGAATATTCAATATCTAAGTAGGTAACGCGTGAATATAGTTGCTTTAATTTCTTAAATTCATTTCCAGAGAGCTTGTTTTAAATCCTGCATTCAATTTGAGTGAATCATGTTTGCATTTTGTTTAATCAAAAAGCTAAAATAATAGTCCTATAAGAGCCTTGAGTAGAATAGAGTATAAACTACTCATCAAAATATGATAGCTGTGTGGACAGTAATTTTTTCAATCAGTGGCATAATGGATGGTCTCATGCTATGATGTATTTCAAATTAGATACATAATGCATCTGCAATCAAACAATTGTTATATCATTATTATTGGTTGCTGCATAAAAAAATGAAAATCTTACGCAACATTTTCTTATCGTAAATAGAGCACTATAAAAAAAATTATCTATTGATATCAATATTCCTGAATTCAAAAAAGTAGTCATTTTGGAAAATCTAAATATAAGCTGAACAATAATATCTACGGAATCACTGGTTGCTGCAATATAACGAAATAAATAAAAAGCAAAAGGAAATCCCTTTACTATTTTGAAACCGGAATTGGTTTGTCCTTCTTTCACGCAGCAACGGATCGATATAATTTTTGGTATGAAGATAGTTTGAGATCGAGAGTTGCCCACGGTATTTTTATGTGATTTTCATACTAGATTTATTTAATAAAAATCAAATATCAATAAACTTTAAGAAATAAAATTTGCTAGAACTGAAGTATCAAAAGTGATATTCGTTAATTCGTCAAATTAAAATTTTGTGGTTCGCAATAAATTGGTAAATGACATCGAACTCATACATTTTTTCATGCGTTCAATTTTTTATTAATTTTTATCTTTGCGCGTCAATTTTGTTATATTATTAAGAGAAAGTCATTTGGATCGCTTAAACTCTAGAATAAGACAACAAAAAATATTGATAGTATAGGACTATCGCGGGCATAGCCACAGTTTGTTCGGGTGCTGCATTCAATTATATTTTTTTTATTACTCATGCGGGATAAGTACTATTTTGCGCACGTTTTTCCGAGCGGTAAATAGCTCTTTGCTTTTTGAGTGCGCCAAGTACAATTTGAGTGCGACAAGTAAACTTGTCGCACGCAAATCATTTACCGCCCGAAAAAACAAACACTAAATAATACTCATTCCACATTCGTAATAAAAAATAGTATCTGCAACTCGTGCGGTGTTGCCAATTGCCCACTTGAGGGAATGAGCGCACTCACTTCGTTCGTGCACCCAACTTCGCTCTCGTGGGCAATCGACAACTTATCGAACTTGTTAAGCAATATACTATTACATTAATTTCAAAAACTATATGCATATGAGGATAAAGTCACCGCAGGTAACAGCTTGTACCATCAATATGATTTGATGCTTCATAGATTTGAATTTTTATAGAGTGCTGTAACTTCAAAAAGAGAAAAACGCATCAATTTTAATTAATTTATCCAAAAAACTATTTTTTAGATCGATGCCTTTGTTATTTTATACAATTGGTGATTAATTGCTCTAGCAGCAATGGATATCTCCTCTTTTAGAACATAAACATATTACGTCTTTTTGTAGATGTCGATGACTGGGGAAATTAAATATGATTTTATAATTAGTAATCCTTGGGAGCCAATCAGAGATATAATCATCAACACAGTAAGCCAGTGCAAAGATGTAGAGCGTAAGTTTTTCAAATATAATCATCCAGAAAATCGTCTATTCCAAGATTGTTGCAATTATATGTAAATCTATAGCCCTAAAGATCTATAAATTTATAAGAAAGTGATTAAAACACATCGGCTTTTATTGATTGATGTCAATTTGTTCATAAAGATGACAAGTTTATTGCGATAGTGTTCATAATTAACGGATTTATGAGTTTATAAGACTTATAAAATTACATAGAATTGGAACATTTACATCTGTCAGTTTCTCAGCTTTGTGAAGTTGATCATATTTTCTTGTTTTTTTTTTCTGTCAAAAGATTTTCCAAGAGAATAATCTGGTAACTGCACCCTACGGCTGAAGAAATATAAAATAATTTATCATTCTGAAATATTTACACATAGTTTTCATCTTATATTTTACATGTGTTCGCTCTCTTTGCCTCAAACGCATTCTCCAGTTTGGCCTTACCTACTCTTGTAGTAGGTAGACGGGCGAGATATTATTTAATCTCAATTCACTCTACCCTAAGTCCGGTATAAATCATTCGCACTGTAAACTTTTTAGAGCTTTTTTTTTCCTTCTTGATTCTCATTTGGAATTTTTTTGTTGGATAGATCATTAACGAACGGTAGAAAACAAGGAAATATTATTTTATTAGTCACTAGAAAAAATCAAGTACTGAGAATTGGCAACCATTTTGACTCCAATATTTTTCAATCAGTTCAATATAATATCAAAAAATATATCAAATTTCAGATGGTAATTGACAATTTTCAAATCAACGATACGGTATTTTTTCAGATCAACATTACTCGTTGACTGTACTAAATCCTTTGAGCATTGATAATAATTACAAGATAATCTTCTGAAAGCATGTTATCTCAGACGAAATGTACTGACATTTATGCTGAAGCAAAAACTTGGATGGGCATGGCACATGCCATTGTAGTGTGGATTGCGTGTAGTTCTTTGAAAGATCAAAATCAGAAGCTAAAATTTTGAAATCAGAGAAAATAATTTTTTAGAACAAGTAACTTTTTATTCAGTTATCGTTAAAATTTATTGATTAACTAATTCTATTTTTTACTGTATTTCAAATAATTTAGGTCCGGTTGTCTAGTTGTCAAAAAATTTCATTTGATGTATTCGATAATATTTATATCAACAATTGTTGTAATAATTTTTACTGGAGGATAAATTTGTTATGAAAAGATCCAGGACCGGCCTTAACCATCTAGGCGCCCCGGACGAGTCATCCATTTGGCGCCCTTCAATTAAAATTTTAAAAAAAAACAATATTAGTTGTCTTTTTGTCCTGCCGCTCAATGCGTCTGTATCGTCCTACACTAGTTAGTGAGGGAAGCGACAAAATGACAGATCATGTTAGACGTGAGATGAATTCATAAAAGTAATACGCTAAATTCGATCTTTCTGTAGACTGATACAGATATGTATTCAGAAAGAGCAGTTAAGCGTTGCGCCCCATGCGGTCGCCCAGGTCGCTCCACCCTAAAGCCGGCCCTGGAAAGATCAGACTATAAAGCTGGTTCTTAATGTTCGGATAATTTTATCTGTCGGGAATAATATTTATAGTTGTATTTAATAATGAAATATACATTTGAAAATGAATTTAAAATATTAGAAAAAAAATCTTTACGATGAAAAAACTAGATTCAGTCTGAAATAGTATCTACCATCAGAGCAATAAGGAAATACGCTGTACGTTCGCGGGTAGTGACAGCTAGAGTCCCTGTGTCTTCTTTATCCCTGACCAGAGCAAGTTTTAATTCCAAGAAAAACCATTACACAGCATAGGAAACTCTTGGTTTATGTTTTTACGCTATAAGTACCTATTTCGTCTGAAGTCTAAGCAAGTACTTTTTGTTACTCATGCGGGATACGTACTACTTTGCGCACGTTTTTCCGGGCGGTAAATAGCTCTTTGCTTTTTGAGTACGCCAAGTATAATTTGAGTGCGACAAGTAAACTTGTCATTTACCGCCCGGAAAAACAAACGCAAAATAATACTCACCCCACATTCGTAATAAAAAATAGTATCTGCACCTCGTGCGGTGTTGTCAATTCTCGTGGGCAATCGCACTTGCTACACAATATACTATTCTAACATCCCGACGCGGGAAGAAGCATATTATCCTGGAAGCAACATGCTGGAGGAAATTGTTATTACTGTCAAAGTATTTATCAATGACCGAAGGATATCCGACAAGAATTTTTTTTGACTTAATATAGGCTGATACCATGAGCTCTGGTTTTGGCGCTACTAAGAGCGTTGTATCAAGATGTGTTTTAACGCAATTAGAATTTTCCCGAATACTTCAGAAAATAATCTTTAGATACAAATTACGAAAAACACATATGTCTACAAAATTTATTTGAATATTTTCTTTTAGAATAGCTTGAAATATTTATATTGCCTTAAAACTCTTTTTAAAATAACACTGCTAGTATAGCCAAAAACAGAGCTTGTGATACCAGCCATAGGTATTGAAATAAAACTATTAAATGTACAATTAGTAAAATTCGCATAAACACACATATTTTGTTTGAGTCAAAAAAAATTCTGCAAAATTTTGACAGAAATTATTACTAAGTTAGTATAATTTTTTATTTTATCTATTGATTTTGTGTATAGAAATTGAGGACGAATGTGAATATGTTTACAATTTTGCAGTTTGCTTATATAGAGTGGATAAAGAGGTAATATTTATACTTTTTGAATGGAAAGCATTTTATAATTTTATTAATTGATTTCAGCATTGGTTCTTACCTTAACAAAATATTGTATTCACACGTAGTCGCACACAAAGTTATAGGATCAATTTTGGCATCTTTTCAAATGTTCTGTAAAATGCAATAATACCAATATTGTATTCTATTGTTATGGCAAATAAATGATTGACTTGAAATATTTGTTTCCATTGATTACATTATTGATAATACAATTCATTTTCACTATTTACAAGCTACCCTGAATAATCTAGACTCAAATGGTTAAGTACATATACACAATTTTCTTGGCGTATCATGCATATGTACTTTGTTTTTCTGGATTCTGAAAGAGTTTGATCTGTCATGCGTCATGCTTGTGGTGTAAGTAGTCTCAGATCCAAGTAAGCCGAAGCGTGTGTTGCTGTTGCGGCCGGCTGTGCTTAGTTTTGTACGTTTGAGATTATGTAATAAAACTATACTTCTAAAATGGAAAATAATAGTATATTATGCTACAAGGACCGAACGATTGTCATTTTTGTCCAGGATAAATTTGGCTGCATTCGGTGAAGACGAGGGCGAAGATGAGGGCAAAGCCCAAGGCGTATCTCCCTGCAACCAAATTTGTCCGTGACAATAATGACAGTCGTTCAGTGTCCGTGTTGCATACGATACTTTTTGTAACAAGTACACCGAAGTGCCCCCATGACTGAGATTTTTAAATAAATTTAGATGTATTGAAACTATCTTATCAGTTTGACAAACAAATTTTTGCAGTTGCGATCACATTACAGTAAACTAATTCAATGAAACATGACTTACATGATTTATTTTATTGATTGATATTTTTCACATTTTCTGTGCTATCCCGTTCACAATCAATGCACACACTATAGGCTATGTGTACGGGGGTGGAGTTTGAACAAATATCGATGCGAGCGCTCATGGTGAGCACTATTGTAAGCATCGAACTCCATTTCTCAGAATGCATCATTGAACATTATAGTTTAAAAGTAAAAATAACTGCATATAAAACATAGGAAAACGCTTGTTTTGTTTCAGGCTGTTGTGTTGAGGATGATTCAAGTGAAATATAGTTTCATAGATTATATGTACCCAGTTTATAACATAAAAAAACGAGTGAAGTGGATCAAAGCGGTAAATAGAGTATTATCTGTCTTTCATTATTAATCTATATAACAAAGATGTTTGTAATTCAATTGTGAAATTAGAAAAATTCATCATCGATTTGCAATAATTTTGTTGTTAATATTGTCAGCAACATATTCTTCAAAACTAATTTCACGCTTTTCTTCAATGCTTCCTTGGTAAAAGGGATATAGTGTTTGATACATACAAACTCGATCCGCAAGATCATTGGCGTCATAATTTGAGGTTATCCTGTCAATTTGGACGAATTAAGACGTTTTCTCTAATAGGTACGTTATAATTGAAGGGAAAAAATACTCAAAATAAATAATTTCAACGTACCTTTTATGCTATGCAAGTTATATTATACGCACACAGCTGAATTAAATAATATTAGTAAATTAAGAAAATTATAGGTATGAATCAATGATAAAATGGAAGCTCAATTGTTCTCCATTGTATGCCAATATCACATCATTTCTGAAAAGTTATTATTTGTTATTCCATAATTTATATTTCACTCCTGGATTTTGACTTTAAAAACCGATTTCCTTTCTAGAGAGAAATCTGTTGTCTATCATTCAGAGCCCAGAGCACTTTCATACTTATAAATCGGTTTTCGTCATAATTTGGAGATGGAAAAAACACAAGTTCGATTTTACATAGTTAGAAAAGAAGTAAAGAAGAATAATTTTGAAACGAGAGTAAAATCAATTCAAGAAATGTCAGATGGTACATCGTACGTATTTCCCTTGGAATTACAACACGCAGATCATCATGGAGCATTGTTTAATATGAGCATAGTGAAGAATGCATGCAATTTATTGTGGCCAAATTAAAGATAACTCTTTTTAATACATGGAGCTTTCGGAAAACTTTATTTTAATTATATATACTATCTTTGTTTCAATATTCTTGTCAAAGGTAATTGAAGTGTCTGTTTTGATAAATTCCATCTGGAATTTTAAAAACATCAAGTGGTGTTGTTTGTAGCAATTATTTCATTAATTTATTGATTTATGTCTATGCAATGTGTGTCAAGAATGTTTTTACTATTTTTCACAATTGTTCTACATTTTGATATTTTGTCATATTTTATCAAACTTATTTAATTTTTACAATTTTAAACAATTTTCTCACAAGATTTTCAATTTAATATTGTTTCCAATGTTTATTATGCAACCTCATATAATGTAAGTTTATTTTATCAGAAAATATTGTATTTACTGATTTTATACATTTGTAGCATCCAGAAGAAGGAATAAAATTTTCCGAAAGCTCGATGTATTAAAAAGAGTTATCTTTAATGATCTATACAAACTTTCAGAATTATATCATAATAAATAGACTTTTTTGATTTTAATTCTGTATATTTAATTTTTATGTTTGACGTTTCGACTTTCTAACCGAAAGTCTTCATCAGAAAAAATGATACAAAAATAAACAAGGCAAGAAGGTATCTAGATAATTAGAAATCAAAAATTGAAAATATACAGATAACTAGATGTGAATACGTGGATTCCACATTTAGTGCAAAAAGAACAAAATTCCTCTGGCATTTACCCAAAGTCTGAGGAAAAACCACGTAAAAACCTCAACAGAGGAATCAACGATATGAGTCTTGACAATTATTAAAGAGAAAAAGATTTAATTGATATAACACATTAGAACAATGTCCCGTTTCTGCAACGCACACAGTTCCAAGGTCCAAACATGTCATAAAAATTTTTTTAGGCGATCATGTCAAAAAAGGTGTTTTTATGGCTTCTTTTGCGGCCGTGAAGTTTCACTTTTTGGGACTGATCTGTCAAATTTTACTTTTTGGGACTGATCTGTCAAATATTACTTTTTGGGACTGATCTGTCAAAAAATATTTCATAAACACTTTATATTTACCTATATGGGCAGCTTGATGAACTCTTCAAGAAAAAGTTTTCGCTTAAATAGTACATATATTCTTCCGTCAACCTCTGTAGTTCTTGCAATTCAAAAAATAAATACGCATTTTTTGTTAAATGTCAACTTGATAGAAGACAATAAAATAAAACAATTTCAGCGGCAACTAAGATTTACAATTGCAATGTTTTAGAAATAAATAGATAAAATGATATGATTTCGAATTATTTCGTAATGATCGCCTAAAAAACGTTGTGTGCACCTCGGCCTACAATTCTTTTTTGGTCTCACCTGAATTGCAGCCTCAGCTACGCTTCGGCCGCAAACAACAGATTCGACCAAAAAAGATAACCTTTACGGCCTTGATACACAAATAACTATTTTGAACAGAAAACTGAATTTCAATAATCTACATCTACATGAATATAACAAAAACAAGTGTCGAGACAAATATTTCACAAATCAGGAATAACTATTACAAATGAATAAAATAATATGAGTCTTGACAATTATTATAGTCAAAAATGAATGAATTAATATAACATACAAGGACGATGTCCCGTTCTTGCGGACGCAAACAGTTCCAAAGTCCAAACATGTCATAAATTTTTTTTTTACAAAACTGAGTTTCAATTATGTATATGAACGTAATAAAAATAATAATCAAGACAAATATTTTACAAAATATGTATGTCTATTATTGATTATTGGAAGCCAAACATTTGCCAACTCAAAACCATCAGTATGGTTGAAATTATTCGGATCTTTCATTATTTCAATTGCTTCCCTGACCAATCTACAATGAATGGATGAGCATCTTGCAATTACTTTTGTTTCTTCGAACTTGATGTCGTGCAAAAACTCAATGGCATGATCAGCAACCGAAGACTTATCTGGGTGATTGAGTCTGATGCATCTTCTATGCTCAGCAATGCGAGTATTCACAGTTCGGCCCGTCTGCAAATTATTATATGGAATTTTTCGAAGAAAAGTATTAGAAACTAGTATCTATAAACCATCCTTATGGTTACGTGGATGATGTTTTTGCAATCTGGCCTCATGGTCATGACAATTTGAACAGTTTTTTGAATCATTTAAATAATATTCACGAAAACATCAAATTCACATCGGAGCTAGAACGTAATGGCTCATTGCCTTTTCTTGATGTGAATCTAGAGCGAACCAATGATGGTAGACTACTACACACTGTTTATAGGAAGCCAACACACACAAACCAATATATTCATGCAGAATCACATCACCATCCTTCACAGAAGTATGGAACAATTAAATGTCTTTTCCAAAGGGCCAATGATATCTGTCACCCTGATAAACTTGATGAAGAGATTAATAATCTAGAAGTAATTTTCCAGAAAAATGGTTTTTCTCATCATTCCATTAGGAAAGCACTTCGACCAAAATCTAACAATGCTACCGTTGCGGATAATGGCGTGAGTAGAAACTATGTTTCTTTACCCTATGTCAGTAATGTTTCAGAGAAGATCGGAAGGATCTTGTCTCGATATAATTTCAAAGTTTCCTTCGCTCCTGTCACGAAAATCAAGCAGTTTTTGAGACCTGTCAAGGACATGATCCCTTTACAATCTTCGGGTATATATATATATATATATATATATATATATATATATATATATATATATATATATATATATATATATATATATATATATATATATATATATATATATATATATATATATATATATATATATATATATATATATATATATATATATATATATATATATATATATATATATATATATATATATATACATCTAAAACTGTAGCATTACTGTAATCTATTTCATGTTTTTTTGAATTTTTATGCATTGGCGATGCATAAAAATTCAAAGCGCATGTATCCTTTTTAAGAAAATCAGATACAAATTTCATAACCAAAAAAATTAATAAATAAAGCCTTAACAAATTTTACATCAACATACGGACAACTAGCGACATCTATAAACGAGGAAAGGGATCTGAATTTATAAATTTATATGCAACTAAATTAACATCCGTGATAAGAAAAGTGCTGAAATAAAAGAGTGCAAATGGGCGGCCAAGACACAGACGCTAGTGGCAGTAGAAATTCAAGTGTTGAAAGAAACATTTTTGTGAAAAGTAGGAAGACAGCAAGATCGCCCACAAGAAAAAGAAAAGAAATGGAGAATTCCGAAAGTCAAATAATAGATTTTATTTTTCATCTCCGCACCTTCTTCCTTTAATTCTTTAATTTCTTTCTTTTGTTGCTTGATTATTCCCTCTAGTTTGTTGTTCAACTTATTTATTTCTTGTTTTGTTTCTTGTCTCGCTTCTTCTATATTTTTATTCATTTCTTTCAAAAAATATATTTATATATATATATATATCATTTAGCGCTGCAGGCCAAGTAGGCCCATGGCTTCTGTTACAATTTTTCGCCATTTTTTACGGTCCTGTGCTAATCGCTTAAAGTTCGTAATCCCTAGTGTCTCTAAGTCCTTTTTCACCGCGTCATACCACCTCTCCTTTGGTCTTCCCCTTCTTTTTTTTTTCACAACACCTCCGTCTAACATCTTTCTTACTACTCTGTCCTCTGGTAGTCTCAGCACATGCCCTAGCCACCGCAACCTTTGTGCTTTAGCCACTTCCACTATTCCAGGCTCACCATAGAGTTCCATTAGCTCGGTATTAGTTCGTCTTAACCACACAACACCCTCATTTTTACCACCATAAATCTTTCTCAGAATTTGTCTCTCCCACACTTCTAGTTTATTTTGCATAGTCTTGTTTAGCACACACATTTCACTACCGTACAGTACCACTGGTCTTATAATGGTTTTATATAACCGCTTTTTTGCATTTCTTGACACACTTTTCGATTTTAATAGTTTCCCCATAGCTCCCGCACTTCTGTTTCCTTTCGTTATCCGTGTTATGATATCCCGCTCTTCGCTATTGTTGTTTGTTACCGTAACACCTAAGTAACCCACTCTAGTGCCAAGTTGAACAGAACGGGTGATATTGGATCTCCTTGCCTCAGTCCTCTGTTTACATCGAAACTCTCTGATGTTTCTCCATCCACCAGGATTCTGCATTTTGTCTCTTCATGGGTCATCTTAATTAATCTTATCATTTTTTTGGGCATTCCTAGTTCTGCGAGTGCTTCATACAGCTTCTGTTTATTTATTGTGTCATATGCTTGTTTGAAATCTATAAACAACATTTGCAGGCTTAGATTGTGTTCATAACTATTCGCTATAGTTTGTTTCAGTGCAAATATTTGATCCGTAGTTGATCTGTTCGGTCTAAAACCAGCTTGATATTCTCCTAGGATATTGTCCGCTTGTTTTTGTACTCTATTTTTTAAACATCCTGCTAAAATTTTGTACGCCACGTCTAATAGTGCTATACCTCTGTAATTCTCGCATTTCAGTCTGTCCCCCTTTTTATAAATTGGGCATATTAGTGCTTCCTTCCATCTCTCAGGCATACGTTCAGTCCGCCATATATCCTCTATTATTTCCATAATATACTGAATTACTTCGTCTCCTGCATTTTTGTATATCTCTGATGTTATTCCGTTTATTCCCGGGCTTTTATTATTTTTCAAGTGGTTCAGTATTTCTCGAATTTCATTTATGTCTGGTGGGTTTTGCTCTATACTATTCCCTTCTTGTTGAGTTGTTTCGGTTTCATTTGTAGTTTCCAAAGTCAGATTCCCCTCATTTAGCACTTCCTTGAAATATTCTTCCCATACATGTAGTTTGTCCTTTGCTGTCACTAGTTCTCTCTCTTTATTTTTACAGTACACTAGTGGCGGTTGATACTCTGTTCTTTGTTTCTTGGCCTCCTGATAAAAGTTTCTCAACTCCTTGTTTTTAAAATCTTCTTCTAATATTATCATTTTATCTTCCATCATTTGCCTTTTCTTTTGTCTACACAATTGTTTCGTTCGTCTTTTATGCATGTTGTATTTCAATTTATTCTTCTTCTTTTGAATTATTCTTGTAATAATTGTATTCATGTTGTTGATAGAAGTTATAATTATTATTATTAATCTGGCTGATTTTTGAAGCCTCACGAAATGTAAGTAAATAATGTTAGAATTTCTTTTGTATCTTACATTATCATTATTATTGTAGTGTCCTGATGAAGGTATAAAAATATACCGAAAGCTAGACAACTTCGAAGAGTCTACTTATTACATTCCCCGAAAAAACTGAACCGGAAATGTAAATGATAACTCACAGAAAAGTAGAGAATTAAATCGGAACATATATATATATATATATATATATATATATATATATATATATATATATATATATATATATATATATATATATATATATATATATATATATATATATATATATATATATATATATATATATATATATATATATATATATATATATATATATATATATATATATATATATATATATATATATATATATATATATATATATATATATATATATATATATATATATATATATATATATATATATATATATATATATATATATATATATATATATATATATATATATATATATATATATATATATATATATATTGCAGGTACTATTTTTTATTACGAATTTTACTTGGCGCTCTCAAAAGCCAAAGAGTCATTTACCGCCCGGAAAAACGTGCGCAAAATAGTGCTTATCCTGCATAAGTAATATAATATACTATAATCCTACTCTTTTACTTTAAAAATTGCAGGATAAACACCTCTCTTAAAATTATTTTAAATACTACGCTTATTCTTATTCCCTATTCTTAAATTTTTGAGCATTAACTCACCTTAAGATTTGAAGATCTCGCAGGCCAGTGAATTGGCCCGAAATTTTACGTGTTTGAGGATGTATTATTTAAATATTTTTAAACAGCTATTTATTGTGTCTTGCTTGTAATGAATTTATCTGTCATCATCCTGTTTAACTTCGAACAAGATCAAATATTAGGACCACCAAAAAATACTTTGAGATCTTAAGCTCTACTACCAAAAAAAATATAGTGAACATAAAAAAAAAAACAATTGTAGTAAATGATCACCAAACCTAAAAGCGAAACAGAGACCAAATGTAGTAAATAATCACTAAGTAGCGCTGCGAAATCCAGTTTCGACCCAACATGAGAAGTTCAGTGTACCCTTATCCTACTAGTTCTCTCTCTTTATTTTTACAGTACACTAGTGGCGGTTGATACTCTGTTCTTTGTTTCTTGGCCTCCTGATAAAAGTTTCTCAACTCCTTGTTTTTAAAATCTTCTTCTAATATTATCATTTTATCTTCCATCATTTGCCTTTTCTTTTGTCTACACAATTGTTTCGTTCGTCTTTTATGCATGTTGTATTTCAATTTATTCTTCTTCTTTTGAATTATTCTTGTAATAATTGTATTCATGTTGTTGATAGAAGTTATAATTATTATTATTAATCTGGCTGATTTTTGAAGCCTCACGAAATGTAAGTAAATAATGTTAGAATTTCTTTTGTATCTTACATTATCATTATTATTGTAGTGTCCTGATGAAGGTATAAAAATATACCGAAAGCTAGACAACTTCGAAGAGTCTACTTATTACATTCCCCGAAAAAACTGAACCGGAAATGTAAATGATAACTCACAGAAAAGTAGAGAATTAAATCGGAACATATATATATATATATATATATATATATATATATATATATATATATATATATATATATATATATATATATATATATATATATATATATATATATATATATATATATATATATATATATATATATATATATATATATATTGCAGGTACTATTTTTTATTACGAATTTTACTTGGCGCTCTCAAAAGCCAAAGAGTCATTTACCGCCCGGAAAAACGTGCGCAAAATAGTGCTTATCCTGCATAAGTAATATAATATACTATAATCCTACTCTTTTACTTTAAAAATTGCAGGATAAACACCTCTCTTAAAATTATTTTAAATACTACGCTTATTCTTATTCCCTATTCTTAAATTTTTGAGCATTAACTCACCTTAAGATTTGAAGATCTCGCAGGCCAGTGAATTGGCCCGAAATTTCACGTGTTTGAGGATGTATTATTTAAATATTTTTAAACAGCTATTTATTGTGTCTTGCTTGTAATGAATTTATCTGTCATCATCCTGTTTAACTTCGAACAAGATCAAATATTAGGACCACCAAAAAATACTTTGAGATCTTAAGCTCTACTACCAAAAAAAATATAGTGAACATAAAAAAAAAAACAATTGTAGTAAATGATCACCAAACCTAAAAGCGAAACAGAGACCAAATGTAGTAAATAATCACTAAGTAGCGCTGCGAAATCCAGTTTCGACCCAACATGAGAAGTTCAGTGTACCCTTATCCGCTGTCTCGAGCTCAAGTTCTGTCCTACAGGCGCGTGCAGCGCAATTCAGTCATATTCAGAGATGTTTTTCGAAAGCGCAAGCGTGACGAACTAACCCACATCCATTTTTATACATAAGCACTCATTTATAGCTTGAATTTTGGCCTAACATGAGGAGTTCAGTGTATCCTTCTCGGCTGACTGGTCGAGAATCAGTCACCCGAGGTAATAGCACGTATTCCTGATTAAATATTTTTCTACATCTCCATGTGGCATACTATTTTACCAATGGTTGCTCACTGGTCTGATAATTGTGCTTTGTATGAATATTCAATGTAAAACACCAACATTTTTGACAGCAATTTTTTATCATAGAATTGAGCTTTAAAGTTTTTCTTATGCTAGAGATGGTTGCTTTGGCAACCAAAACGTCCATTTTAATATCATCTAATTAAATCTCACAAAATTGGTCTGCAATTATGAGTGTTATTTTATCCCGATACTTTAAACCAAATTTCAATCTTCTAAAATTTATTACTGGACTAGAGGAAAACAGAAAATAAATAAGACCAAACAGAAAAATGAAGTTATATAATCGATGGCCATAGAACTTCTCTCTTCGGCCGTGTTGTTTCAAGCATACTAAAATTTTTTCAATTAAATCAATAATATTTGCAAATAGCAATTTTACAAAAGGTAGGTATTGTCATTTTTCAGTAATAAATAAGGTACACACATTGAACTAGAATATTATTTTTTCTCTTTAAAATAACATACATACAACATATATTGCTTATTTCTAAATTTTTACTTATTTATAATCAAATAATTATTAAGAATTTGTAGTCGCTTTCATCATATCACCAAGTAATCTTTCTATAGCAACATCACCAACTGTTTTCTTGAACAATAAATCTTCTAATCCTCTCCTAGATATTCCTTGGATAGCAGGAAGTAACAATAAAAGTTTTCCAAATCTTCCTTTGTGAGAGCAGGGCCTATTAGTACAGTATTCATGTAGCATTACATGTGTCTGGTCTTGTAGAAGTTCTATGTGAGTTGGTTCGCAGATTCCACGACTTTCTGAAAAATTTTATAATAATAAAATTTAATAAATTGTTCTACTGATTATTAAGAAGTATTGTTTCAAACCATCGAGTGTATCTTAATATAATCAATATTAATAAAATTATTTGTACAAGTGATGGTAGCAATACTTTGTACTTGAGTCTTAAGTAAGTTTATTGTGGATGAAAAAGAAGATAGCTATCATCAACTTTATGCAAAAATATAGTATCTCATGAGCGTATAATTGGAGCTAATTTTTGGAAGATGAAATTTAGAATACGAATCAAAGGCGAGTGTTGTAATCATCCGATTGTATAACATTCGCGAGACTGTATCGAATTTTCTACGTTAAATAAGTTCACGTAGAATTCTAGAAGCGTTCCCGAAACTTATACTAATAACTAATAAAAATGGAGAAATCTTGATAAACTTCGCTACAAATAGAAATATGTCTGTAAGCTCAACATACTTTCCGCACCGAACATCCATAAGGGAACCTGGAAAACACCAGATGGAAAAACTGTTAACCAAATAGATCATGTATTGATAGATAAAAGAGCGACTACTAGTATCATAGATTTTAAATCTAGAAGGGAAGCGTCCATTGAATCAGATCATGTACTGGTACAAGTAAAATTGAAAGCTGAAAGCCCAGCATCAAAATAAACTTAACATCGAAAAATTAGAATGTTCAGAAATATTGGAACAATATATAGAAAAAGTGGGAAATAGTCTAAATGAAACCACGACGGCAACAGTAACAGAAAAGTGGATGAATATTAAAAATACATTGTTAGATACTGCTAAAGATACACTGGGAATGATAGAAAGGAATAAGCGAAACGGATGGTTTCATACAGATTGCGAAAGTGCCATCAAAGAAAGAAATGAAGCCCATAAGAAATACATACAACAAAGATTTAGAGAAAGAAGAAAGAAATATGGAGAAAAGAGAAGAATCGCGGACAAAATGTGCAGAGATAAAAAGAGAAAATTCGAGAATGGCCGGATACTTCAAATAGAACCGGACCGGTGAGATTAGAACTGCATATAAACATCTAGAAAGTCTAATAGAAGAATTTAAACCGTCTACAACACTATACAGAGACAAACATAAAAATATTATAAATGACAAAGAGAAAATAAAAAACTCATGGAAAGAACTTTTAAGAAACACACGATAGAGAATGTCACAAGCCAAAACCAACGGCGTAAATGCGCTTGAAAATAGCAAAGCACTCGGCATAGATGCAATTCCTGCAGAACTGTTTAGAATCGGAGGCAACGAAATTATAAAAGCACTTTATACCCAAATCTGAGGGAGATGAAAGAGCTGTACAACACAACTATGAGATAACTCAGAAGAATTGCTGCTATCACGTAGCTGGACTCTACAAACTTTCTGTTCTCTGCCATCAATCAATCAAAAATTATCCAACTAAAATTTATTATCAAATCAATAGAGTAAAACCCGGTCTTTCCACCTACAAATAACTTTATTCGGTGGATAATATCCACAGCAACAACTATTGCAATGATTGTTACCATAGTAATTATCTAAGGAATAAAGTTATTCGAAGATGGAAAGACCGAGCCTAAATAAAATAAATTAATTTATTATTTCACTCATGTCAATTATACTGACAAATTCTGCATAGTTACAATGACATTTATAGTAACAACGAGAATTTACCGCGGTAAAATTCCGTTGGCAAGCGATTTATCGCGATAAATTGCCTTTGCCATGGAGAAATAATACACAGTTTTAATATAAACAAACAATCGCTTTTCGAAAATGTCAAAATTTAATCATTTCGGAAATGCATTTTTTGCGAAAAGCAATGAAATTAAGAACAAGAAGTCTGAAAATACAAAAAAAAAATGTCAAAAGAGTATATAAAGACAATTTCGTGCACTTTGCAATAAAAAAGGTTAGTAGTTGCAACCAACATCATTTAATAGGTACTTATAATATCAATTTCATTCGAGAAATATTCTCCACAAATATCACACGCGATTTTAATTTTATCATGATTTTTTCTTTCAAACATCGTTTACCTTCAAGCAAGTTCAGCTGAAATCCTTCAAGCTACGGTCTCGTGATTTAATCGGATAGATGACTCTCACGATATTGCTAGGTAAACAACGTTTTAAAAAAAAAATTATTGATAAAATTACAGTCCCTTGTGATATTATATACGATTATTACACTTTCGGTTGGTGTTTTTTCTAGCAGAAGTATCATCTTCTGTTCAATTATAATTATTCATAGATTACCACTAAACTTGACCCTAGAATAAGAAAAACCAAAATTTATTGGATCACTACAACCTATTATACAAATTTATTATCCGAAATATTGTGTAGCATATAGAATATTTGGTGATTCAATGATATTACGAGAAGGTTTCCACTAAATATCTTTATTAAGTCGAAAAATTGTCAGAAAATGGACTTGCGTACATGTCAAGCTCACAGGTCTTAAGTTTACGCGCATTTGTAAGATACGCTATGATTGGCCAATATGAGTAACAAGACAATGATAACGTACGTAGCAACCAAAAGTTACAGAATCGCTCGATGTATCCACGTGTGTTATTTTTATCTGTTATATAACATACTTGAGTTATAACAGACATAGTTATAGAATCTCACCCCAGTGTGATTAATAAGTATCGTTAGGTATTTGAAGTTTAACATATGATGTACAAACTCATATTGTTGTAGATGCATGTTTTTCTAAAATACATTCAATGATTCAATTATTGGTAAAATCAAATTTGCTTGTATTTTGCTGAATCAAGGATATCTTATAATATAAATAATAAGTAAGGATAGTTAAAAAATAATAAATTACCTGCTTTGAACAAAACTAAAGCCTTCAAACAAGCGTATTCTGTATGATCCACACGAAGTAATGACAATCTCGTAATAACATCACGTAATTTTCGGGCATCTTCTTCTAATGTGAGATTTCGGTTAGTTGATGTTAAAACATTGGAAAGTAACATATTTTCATCAACTGGAAGAGACCACTGCGCTGCTGTTAAAACGAATAACTCGCTCCAAGATTCTTCCAGCAAAATTGATTGGTCTCTATATGATAACTACAAAAAAATTATTATCATTAATCATCAGCGACTTCAAAACCAAAAAACTTCAAGCTATTAAAAAAATATATGCCATAATCGGAGACAGACGTGCGTTTCCTTAGTTTCCATGTAATTACATTTTTTTCAAGATGTTTAACGATATAGTGCAACTATAATTAGATAATTATCTGACACGTTCCTTGAATCTATATCAATCCGTCTACTTTCAGATTTGGATGATTTAGAAAATTGAATGTGTGGGGAGACATGCACAAGTTACAGGGAAATTAGTGAGCCTTTGAAACTAAGAATTTGTTAGAGTGCTAGCCTCTGGACGCAGAGGTCGTGAGTTAGGTCATGAAATTTTTCACGAATTTTCTGGATCGGTATTCACTCTCGATATCTTTCCAAATTGGGAATCAAATTTAGTTGGCATCAATGAAGTTATCTGGCACCGGTTAATTGTTGTAACATGGGTCTGCACCGGTTGACTGGCAACACACATGGCAGCAAAGAAAAACCGTGACAAGTAAAGTGAAAAATTGCTGTGTGTGCAAAAAGTCAACCTAGAGTCATAACCGACAGGTTCAAATCCCGAAATCCATAAAAAAAAAATGTTAGTGAATTGTGTTCGCACTTTGGCCAATTCAGAGGCCTAAATCGTAGTCCTATAAGAGCCCTTGAACCGTTCCTAACTAAAATGAACTATAGTAGATATTACTGTTTCTGTGATTTGTGAAATGAAACTTTTGGTGTCATACGGTGGAATGGATTATTGATGTATGGAAAAACAGCAACATAAAATCTAATTTAAAATTTGAGGAAATTGTTAGTTATTTTGTTTGGTTATGATTTACTGTCATTTTTAACTCAATTTTCTATATGATAAATGGTTTTTGATATCAAAGAATGTGTAATAACTGTACTTCTGGCGGAAGAATTGTGCTAATATCCAACAGAGATAAACAATAAATTTGATAATAATTCCTTGACATTCGCTCGCCTACCGTCGTGCCGAGCAGACGTGCCTTGTGTATTACGTTCTACGAGTGTATTGCGCAAAACCTCTTGTGTAATCTGGTGACTAATTGTATTAATTGTGCATTAATCATTACCTAGTGAACAGCATTTCGTAACTAGATAAACAACCACTGTGAATCTCTGTGCCAAGAGATTCAGTGGGACCAAAAATGACACCGATATTAAACTACACCAAAGCACTACAAACCGAAATCGTACCTTCCAAAGAACAGGCTATCATCTTGGACGCTATTGAGGGAATACCAATCCATGAATACACGATAGCGGTGGGCAATAAAGTCGGACCAGAGAACATTCGACACCTCTCCAGGATCGCAAACAACCGAATATGCATCTACATGGCAACAAAGGGAATTGCAGAAGCCCTTATCGACACCCACAAAGTCGTGCAAATACAAAATAATGAAATCGCTATCAGACCACTGATTTCTCGGAACAAGAGGCTTATACTATCAAATATTCCACCTATAATCCCAAACGAAGTCATTCAGGACAAACTCAAGGAATCAGAGCCCTATCTCCAATATCACAACTTTGCGTGCGGGTATCAACGTCCCCGGTTACCAACACATCATGAGCTTTCGACGCCAGGTATATATAAAACCAGAAGAAGTAAATAATATCCCAGCAGTATGGAAAATAGAGTTTGAACACACATCATACTTCGTCTACTCTACTCTTGATGCAATGCTTTGCTTTAACTGTAAAGAAGAAGGCCATCTGGCAAAATCATGTCCAACAAACCAAAAGATCCAACTGGACCCCGCGGAAAGACGCAAAGTTAACCCCAGTAATCTGCCATTAAACGACGCCGTACAACAAAAGACCTTCTTTCCACCGCTACCAGCAAAACCACTATCTCCAAGTAGCAGTAACAATATGATCGAGAGCGAAAACACGGAAACTGCCCCCATCAAACGATTCAGATCCGACACTTCCTCTTATCGAACCCTACCTTCCATTGATCAACTATTTACCAAGTCATCCACAATAGAGATTAAGAACCCAAAGAAAAAACAAAAGCCAGAAGCCCTGACTCCAAAACTCCCACCCGAAGTCGAACAAGAGATCTATCAAAATCCCGCAAACTTCCCGTGCACCTATGCTCAGTTAGTTAACTTTCTAGACGAAACCACTGGAAACAAAAACATGGAGGAATTACTACTGAAACACAATCTACAGGCAGTGAACATGGTGATGATGTTAAGAAAACTACATATCTACCTAGTGAATCGGCAACAAAAACATCGGTTCACAAGAACTATCAATAGAATTGAAGGCAACATTCTGGACGAGACTTCATCCCGCGACTCATTCTCCTCCACCAGCAGCCAGAAGTACACCGAGGACATTTCCCTCGAACATTAAAACCCCCAAAAGGTACATATAGCTTTCATAAACACAAAAGCAGACAACCAATTAATCATGAACATGTGTGTACTACAATGGAATATGAACGGCTTCTTTGCAAAGAAAGAGTTCCTTGAGCTGATGATTAAAGATTCTGAATATGACTGTATTTGCCTACAAGAAACGAACTTCAAGAACAACTATTGTGCAAGTATGAACGGATACCAAGCCTACTATAAGAATAGAAACAACCCAGCAAGAGCTAGTGGAGGGGTGGCAGTTTTTGTCAAAACCAAATGGAACAATGACGAAGTATTCCTTAACACTCAGTTAGAAGCTACTGCTGTTAGGATCCAATCCACCCGACCCGTCACTATATGCAATATATATCTCCCAAATAGCACACCTGTGAATAAATATACAATCTTGGATATCATTGAGCAATTACCCTCTCCATTCATCTTATTGGGTGACTTCAATGGCCACAACACCCTCTGGGAAAGCAAATATACAGACTCTCGCGGAAAAATCATAGAGCAAGTATATGACGAGCTTGACCGAGTAATACTCCTGAATAACGGAGCCAACACTCATTTCGAAGTCAGATCAGGGCAACAAAGCGCAATAGACCTAACCTTTGCATTAGCGAGCATAGCGAACGATCTGAAATGGACAGTATTCCAAGACAATCCAAGTAGTGATCATTTTCCGATCAGCATTGAGTTACAAAAAGACAGCGACAACGAGAGTTCTCCAAACAATTCTCAGAGATGGATACTGAAAAACGCCAACTGGAAACAATTCCACTCCATCCTTAGCGCGAACAGAGAGAAACTTTCAGAACCTAAATCTTTCCATAATATGTCAGCCAACTCCATAATCAATACCTTCACAGAGACCTTAATCGCCGCTGCCAACGAATGTATCCCTAAATCCTCTGGCCAAAAAAAACAAACAAAAACGGTACCCTGGTGGAACCCACAATGCAATGTAGCAATCAAAGAACAAAAAAAAGTTTTCCGCAGATATAAAAAGAATCCGAATGAAGAGAACATGATTAATTTCAAAAAATATAGAGCACTAGCCAGACGTACAGTAAAAAAGAGTAAAAGTGACTCCTGGAACGAATTTACTTCCACTATCAATGACAAGACACCGCCAGCCGAAGTATGGAACAAGATCAAATGCATTGCGGGGAAAAGCAATTCACATCATACTCCGAGTCTAGTTAACCCAGAAGGTAGAATAATGGATAATATACAGGAAAATGCAGATCTCCTTGCAGATACCTTTGCTACGAATCCGGATGGTCTCAATTCCACTGAAACACCTAACAGATCGCAACTACTTAACCAAAACGCAGAAAGAAGCAATTACAACCTAGATCCAATCAACAATCCATTCAATTTCAACGAATTGCTGCATGCCATTTCTAAATGCCGCAACTCAAGTCCAGGACCAGATGGTATACCGAACGCAATTATTAAAAACCTCCCATACTCATATCTCCAGTATCTATTGAACATATACAGTCATCTCTGGATTGCGCGTTCATTCCCGGACAAGTGGAAAGAAGCAATAGTCATACCAATTCCAAAACCCAACAAGGACCAGACAAAAGCGGAAAACTATAGACCTATTTCACTCACCTGTAACCTATGTAAGCTATGGGAAAAAATGGTATGCAGGCGCCTCCGGTGGATACTAGAAGAGGAAAATGCGCTCTCACCATTTCAGTTTGGATCACGGAATTTTAGATCAACTACCGACTATTTGGCGAATATTGAAGCCGCTACTTGTGATGCCCTACTAGATCAAGCACATCTTTTATTGGTTACCCTTGATATCGAAAACGCTTATGAGCGAACTCGGACATCGCGAATAATCGAAATCATGATCGCGCAAAACCTATCTGGCAATCTGATAGCATTTGTAACCAATTTCCCAACCAAACGGTGTATGAGGGTACGGATCAATGGAACCCTTTCCAAACTAGTTTCCATCAGCGGATTACCCCAGAGTTCAGTACTTAGTGTACTTCTCTTCATCCTGGCAATAAATCAAGCATTACAAATCATTGAATCTCCTCTCCAAGCATATCTATTTGTGGGCGACTTATCAATTTCATGCTGGGGAAAAAATATCGAGCTTACTCGTTACATTATTCAAAACGCTCTAAATAAACTGCAAGACTGGGCAGATGACAGCGGATTCAAATTTTCACCGACAAAATCAGAATATATAATAATCAGTCGGAAACGCGATACCAAAATCCGAAATATATAACTATTTCTGAACAATCAATTGCTAGAAAGGAAAGATTACATTATCAACAAACTAAAAAATAAATGCAAAAAGAGGATGCGCATTCTAAAAGTATTATCTTCGAAACACTGGGGAAGCAGTTCAAGCGCCCTACTTAGGATATACCGTAGCTTAATCAGATCCAAACTCGATTATGGAGCTATAATATACGATTCTGCGAGTAAACCGACCCTAGCCACTCTACAGTCATCCAGAACACAGCATGTCGTCTTTGTTTAGGTGCATTCAGAACCAGCCCAGGGTATAGCCTTCTTGCCGAAGCTGGTGAGCTTCCCATGGATCTCAGAAGAAAAGAACATTGCCTCAAGTATGCTTCAAATATAGCATCAACGCCGGACAATACTGCATATAACTGTCTCACCAAGAAAACAATGCTAAAGCAATATTCTGAATGCACCACACCCAAACCCGTCAGAATACGCATAGCTAGTTACATTGCAGAATTTGATTTTGTCCTTCCGGCTGTATTTCACCGAACGATGGGCCACAACCCGCCCTGGTTTCATCCAAACTGCTCAATTAACTTGGAGCTCGGTCAATATGACAGACCTTCCACCTCAGCGGAATTTTATAGACTACTCTTTTATGAATTGCGAGACAAATACAGCGAGAGCACAGAATATTATACTGACGGATCAGTCATGAACGGAAACACAGCCTACGCAATAGTGCTGTTGAAAACCGGAATGAAATGGAACCGGTTCCACGGTTCCAAAACTAACCGGGTACCCGGGTACCCGGTTATCGAGTCCAAATTCGATTCCGGTTCGAATCTCGATTCCGGTCCGAATCTCGATTCCGGTTCGAATCTCGATTTCGGTTCGAATCTCGATTCTGATCCTATTCTCGATTCCGGTCCGAATTTCGATTCCGATTCGAATCTCGATTCCGGTTCGAATCTTAATACCGAAAACCTTTCTTGGCAAATATCATTTCTCTACTGCGTTCAAGTTACAAATACCTTCTATGCTTTCAGTTAAGCGTTTTATTTTATTATAGTGACTCGTCCCAGAGCAAACACAGCATTTAGAATTTTTAAGAAATATATTTTGTGCATTACAGTTGCCACACATAACTACGTTTACTTATGTTTACTTTTATTCTATCGGTGACACTGCTGACTTTGAAACATGAATGAACGTAAAATTCTGAACATCAAAGAGGATTGCAAATTATCCCAAATATCAAATATTCCCATTTCCCAAGAGGTCCTATGTTTCTATTTGTTTATTGAGCAAAACAATCACATTAAAATGAACTGAAAGAGGCTGAAAATAGTAGTATGCCATTTGCTCTTGATCCGGCCATAAAATTAATCCAACCCAAAACTAGAAATATCGAGCGGCATCATGGGTAGTCTTTGATACTAAACTACCTGATATTGTCAATACACTCAATTATTATTGTTATAATATCTCTAAATTTTCATTACACTTTGTCATCGATTATAAAATTTATTCTATGAATAGTAAATAACTACATTATACACTATATATTTTTGTCTAAGATGTTGAAATATTTGACACATACTGAATATAAGTGATAGTTCATATGTTCAGTGAATGATTCGAATTTCTCTTCTCGGTTCTGGAATCGAGTCGAAGTGAACTGGGAATCGAAATCAGAATCGAAAACCGATTCTGGAATTGGAACCGAAAACCGATTCTGGAATCGGAATCGAAAACCGATTCTGGAATCGGAATCGAAAACCGATTCTGGAATCGGAATCGAAGACCGATTCTGGAATCGGTATCAAAGACCGATTCTGGAATCGGAACCGGACTCGGAACCGAGAACCGGTTAGTTGCATATTCAAATAACCGGGTACCCGGTTCTTACAAAAACCGGTATCGAATAGTACCGATACCGGTTCCCACCACTACTACGCAATAGTCAGTAAACCCAGTATAACGATAGCGCAGCGTGCCCACAATTATAACTCCATTTTCACCTGTGAATCCAAAGCCATACTCCACACTCTCGAAATAATCCGAAACAGGAAAGATAATACCAACAGCACGATCTACTCAGATTCCATGTCATGTCTGCAAGCTATCCTCAACCAATTTTCTGCTAATCCTATCATACAAAACATTCACCAAGAGCTGAATGAGCTTACTGCACTTCAAAAGACGGTCAATTTCGTGTGGATACCGGCCCACCAGGGAATAACGGGAAATGAATTAGCGGACCAGACTGCAAAAGCCGCAACCTCTAGAGAAGGTTTGCTACCAACACTGGTAACACTTGACGAAGCTAACAACAACAAAGGAACAGCAAGTGGTTGCTAGGCCCCAGAACCAAACTCCACTACGTTCGCAAAAATATTTGGGAAACTGTCCCATCACTCAAATGATCGGAGCAGTGCCTAATATCAAGAATTCGCATCGGCCATACGAAAATAAGCCACCTACATCTCATCACAAAAGAACCAGTAACACTCTGCGAACGTTGTAACACTCAAATTACTGTAAAACATATTCTCACAGAATGCAACGAATACCAACAAGAAAGAGATCAAGCCGGACTAGTTCAAGACCTCTCTAAGATGCTGACAGAATACGAGGGATGCCGAAAAATAATAACCTTTTTAAAAAATGTATCACTAGACAAGTCAATATAGTGTAATATTAAATGTATAATATTGTAGTCGTTGATGACCACGATGTCAAAAAACGACTTATAAATAAAATGAACAAAAAAAAAAAAATCCTTCAGATAATAATTTTGAACTTGGTTGTATATTGAACAATGCAAAAATATGTGATCCAAATCATTTTTCTTCATTCAAACAACACAATGAGCAAATCGCGTCCGGATTTATTTTGTAGATGGAGGAATTCGCAGTGATGTATATACAGAAGCTGTTGGAAGTTCGCATTTGTGCTATAATTCTTGTAATATTTAGATTAAGGTTCAATTTCAGATAAGCCTGCGGTTCACTTGTTAGTTGGAAGTTTTTGTATACAGGACAAAAAATTGTATTTTGAATCCGGACTTCATCATGTATTTCCAGATGCTGTTCGGTTTTTATAATTGAGCAGAATAATTCACTTGTTCGAGTAAATAAAATTCACTCTATTAGATGACAGTCGATTATTTGACAGCATTGATTATGTTATTATAAAAAAATTAAAACTTATTGGAATTTGTTAAATTATATTATATATAAAACCGGACATGAGTATATTGTTACCGATTATTACCTGAAGAAATGATGGAATAGTTCTCGCCCATTTTACAGACAAAAATAACAATTTAGCTGCAGATTCATAAATATTTTCCGTAGGTAGCATAGTCAAACAAGACATATCTACAGATCGAGTAGGTCGCATAGGATCTGCAGTAAAATCAAAAACATTTTTTCTGTTTTCTGATGGAGACAATCTCTTTCTTATTTCTGGAACATTTTAAATCATAGAGTCCTAATTATAATTAAAATATATACATTTATTTATACCTTCTTGCGAATTTAGGTCTTTTGTAGTGGTTGCTGCAGCTTCCTCCGAACTACTAACCTCATCGTCCTTTCCTATTGCTGCGAAAGCTCTCTGAGAAGAGAGAGTTGGAACAACATCGAGCTTTTGTGCAAATGTACTTGCAGTATTCACTGCAAACAGATAGAATTTATATTTTCATATTTTTTCGTTATTTCTCAAAAGATTCTGGTATAGAATTTGCGAGCTCTAGATTGAAAATTTATCCATTTCAAGAAATGAAAATATATCCGTTCCTAATGGAGAAGTGATATTCAAGAGTAAATTTTTCTTGACGTTAGATAAATCGCAAATGAATTTTGACGATAAAAAATATGATCTTACATAAAATATTGAACGCAATTTGAACATGAAACGGATATTCAAGCATATTATGTGATTATAGTTTTTTTTTGTGGCTAGGACTAATAAATTGGACCGTTTTTTGGTTCTGGTAAAAGAATTGATATTTTTTAATCGTCAATGTGGTAACTTGGAAGCTGAATCCAGTGTTTTCAATTTTGATCTTTCTTCATTTTAAAACTAATAGGTCTGAACTAGAATCGAATAATAATCATTTATTATACCATAAGTAGTTGAAGTATTATCGATTATTTTTGTGGTGATATCACGAATGTTTATTGTGCTTGCCTTTGAATACCACGAGTGTGCAGCACGAGTGGTATTCACAAGCACAATAAACATGAGTGATTGCACCACAAAAATAGTCTATAACACTTTAACTACAAATGGTATATGGAGGATTATTCCAGGAGTCAAACCATTTTTTCAAATTAGTTTTCTATGAATCTAGTAACAACTCACGTAATTTTCATAGGAACGAGTAAACAAACTTCTGTCAAACTGAGAAATTAGAATTTCTTGCATTTTCTTTGACGAATAATAGAGAAATATATTGCGTTTTGATATGGAATCTAGTCCAGAAAGGTTTGATGATAGATCAGAAGATAAAATTGATGAAGATATTCAGAAAAATATTCCATTAAATACGAAGAAAGCACAAATTGGAGATATCCACATCTTTCAGTAAAATACTCACTCTGACCACTAGTGTAATACCCGATGGTAGTTCTACACGTCCAAATACCCACTGATATGCACCGTTTCTATGGCGATTTAGCATTGTTAACCTTGTTATACGAATGGAATAGTCAAAGAAATTTATACCATGGACATGAGCAATCAGTACCTTCTAAGTTATATTTGAAGGACATTTCGACAAATTAAGCCTAGAGAAATCGTAGTACTTCCCCGACCATATATGGATAGCTTTATTGCTGTCTCATGACTTCAGAGGATCATATCAATTAATTGCATATTTTAAAGTGACAGCTGTCATTGATAAAGTGACAGATGGCGGTTATATGAAATTATTATTTTATTTTACAGTGGCTATATGTTTTATGTCAAGTTGCTTTAGTTGATTCCAAACTTGGCATAATCTAATCACATTGTAAAAAAACAATTGATAATCGAAAAAATTATTCATTTTAGTTTTCTACTAATTTCATCTCTACGAGACTTTTAAATTAATATCAAACTGGACATCATCTGAATAACTAGTATTATTTTCGCACGAACTTCAATTTGATACCAAACATGATAGAACCAAATCACTTATTTTGAAAAAAGCGATTGACGAACGTTTGCATGTGATGTTCAAATATGATTAATAATAATTCCAGTTTCATATGATGATACTGATTCTCATTATTTATTTGCTTCAGAAGAATCTAACGAAACTGTTAATAATTCAAATTTGAATAATAACAGATGAACCGTTGATAATTTTGAAGAATGATTTTGGGTAAATGTATCAAATTATTCAAGGATTAATTATTTTATATTTTATGATTTATACTACCGTTTAAAAAATAAACGCAAAAAACTAGAAAATTCAATCAATTAAGTTTTGGTATCACTGCTTGAAAAAAGCTCATTTACGAACTTATACCTATCTTTTTAATAAAAAACTTGAATATAAAATTTCAGTCGATAATTCGAACTTGTTTGCCAGTTATCGTGTTTTCAGACCGAACGATAGACCAACTTTTTTTAAAATTTTGTTTTTCTAAAACGTGAAGATCCACCAAAATCTCGTACTGTCGAAAATTAATGATTACAATATTTTCCCTCTTATATAGGCCGGGGAAGTAATTATTGCCGTTTTATTTGAATAGCAGAATTTTAAGTTAAAATATGATATTTATTTTTTACTGAGTTTAATTACAAAGAAACATGAGTGAAGGTTAGCTATTGAAACTTACTCAATCCATTGGTAAAAATACTTGGTTTGACGAATCCCAACATTCCAGGGTAAAGTAATCCAGTGGCTGTTGCATGTAAGTATGGTGCATGAGGATGTGGCATTCCAGCAGGATCGTGAAGTGGTAACCCTGCGGCAAACAACCCTGCTGCTCCAGTTATTCCACGTAATCCTCGTGGGCCTAATAGAGCTCCAGGATATGAGTGGTTCAATGGAGGATGTGGTGTCCGGGGAGCACGCTCGTGTTGTACAGCTAAAAGTTGATTACTATTTTTAGGCTTAACGATTATAATATCAAAATCATTTGTGAGGATTCTCGACGGTTGATTATTATAACATATGTAATTGAAACGTTCAGATATTCATAGGCATAACTTTATTATTCCAGTTCAGTTTAAATTGTCCACCATTTTCCAAATGAATTATTTATTGGATGTTACTTCCTCACAAATAATCTATGTTAATTGAGTTTGACGCCACAAGATTTTAATGTTTTACTTCTTTTCAGTTACTCTTCTCTCATTCTAAATATCTTGACACCATTTGATGTAAGAGATTAATTTTTGAAAATTTCTTTATTTTTTCCAAAGTTATAAATAATTAGATTTTTGAAAAAATATTGGAATTTTACTTTTGACAAGCTATCCTATTCCACACTGCTATGGACTAATTGCATACTAAAAATTACATACACTTTTTTATTCATACAAGAAAATAAATAATGATCTAATATTATATTCATGTGAAATCGCATCACGTGTTACTATTTATTTATTTGATGCTGATGGTATCAATTAGGATGTCATTTACAAGATGTGATAGAACCAACATGTGTTGGAAACCGCAATGTGAAACAAACACTGAAACATTGTAGTTAGAATGAGGGGTAGCTTTTGTCACCCCTATTTTAGGCAGAGGGTATCAAGTGTTAGTGTTTCATATCTCGCTTCACTTTCGGGAATAAAAGTCAAACAATAACACATTAGATACTATTGAATATTTATTTTTGTTAAAATGAATTTGGATCGAAGTTCCATGTTTAATAAGATTATTTATACATAAAAGATTCCAAATGATTGCAACAAGAAAATTCACATTAAAACTAAAGTTCCCTTGCCTATAAAATTAAAATGAGCTAAATACTAGACGAAAATAACCACACACTGGGTCAAAAATTTACTTCCCGAAACCCTTAGAAAGCCAAAACTTTGAAAAATGGCTATAAATGTGAATCATAAATGGAATCTACCATCTGACATGTATTATTTCTAGAACTGAAAGTTAATAGGATGGCATTATATATACTTTTATTTTATGTATTAACATTTTAAAAATCTTGTATCATGATTATTTTATTAATTTTCAAAGTCCACAAAATTCCTCTGTCATGCTCCAAATTACATTTCGAATGTAAAGAATATCCTATATTTTCCTTTTACAAAAAAATTTATTTAAAACAGAAAACAATTTTATTCCAAGTATTGTAATATGATTAGATTATTATTTAATAAGGACATTATTTGCTAATTTCTATTCAAAATAAAATAAAATACATTTTTTCCATAAAAGGTAAAAGTGGACAATCAATCATCACTTGGATGAATAAATATTTTACAAGTACGTTAATGTAGGATTATTGATATATCTATGAATACCTATGTGGTAATCAATAAAGCACTAAACTGTTTCAAATAAAGATGTAGATTAGAATTCCATGAAATCTGTATGAATTGAATTTTTAATACAGACTGCAGACTCTTCCATTACGATTGCAATACTACTTTTATTTATTAAAACCTTTTAGATTTGAAAAATGTTAGAGGAAACGATGCGCACACTGTGGGGCCCAACACTCAAAGTTATGATAAAAATATGCAACTTATGACCGGTTTCATGAGCAAAAATTGAATTAATCGATTTGATTGGTCAATAATGATACAAAAAGTGGATGAATTGATATTCATACCAAAAAACCCGGATTAGTTTAACTTGCGATCATGAAACCGGACATAAGACGTCTTTCCCAAAATGCCTCTACATATGATTAATCGAAACAAAAATTTCTGATATTTAATATCTCACAAATTAAATTAGATATCCGCAACATTTCTGTTTACACGAAAAGTTAAAAAAAAAACCTGTCCCTTCGACTAATTCTTTTCTTGAATAAAATATATGAATACATCATCTTCATACGATAATTAATTTTAAACAATAAGAGAATGAAATTTTATTTTCAACTGCATTTCCTATAGCAATGGTCTGCTAAAATAAAGTCATGCTGTATTATTGTCGAAAGCTTGAATTTTCTTGAAACTCAATTTTAATATTTGTTCCAATTTCTAAAGAAATTAATAGCTACGATACATTTTGGAAAACAGGAGAGCGAATCCATAAAACAATGTTTGACACTTACCATCTCTCTTCATGTTGACTTGAAGACATTTCCTAAATCTACAAGCTTGGCATTGATTTCTTCTCGTTACATCTACAACACAACGTCCGTTTTCTTTGCAGACATATTCCAGATTTCTGTCAATTGGAAAATAAGTTATTATCAATCATTAATTTAATAATTTGCTATAAAAATTTCGTACCGTCGAATACTTCGTTTGAAAAATCCTCGACATCCATCACAGCTGGCTACCCCATAATGCTTTCCCGAAGCTTTGTCTCCACAAACACGGCAAAGAGCCTCTGTCTTAGAATTATGACCAGTGCTAGAATCTTCCATCTAAACAGAAAGAGTTATTGATAAAAATTTGAAAATAATACTTTAGTGATGTTAGAATAGAAATTATTAGAATTGTTAAAATCCACATGTTTCACATTTTCTCAGAAATATTTTCACACAAGATATATAAGATACTCCTTATTATGAGACTTTAGTATCTATTAGTATTGTAAGTCATAATAAATTTTTCTAGAAAGTATTGAAGCCAAAATATGTCATAGTTATTGATCATATTTGACAGGAGACGATATGAGCATATACTTTTCTGAAAAATTTGTAGAAAAGTCATGTAAAGTATGAATTTGACGTCTTTTTTAAACCTGTAAATACATGACCATGCAAATATGAATCAGACCTCAAATATGTCAAGAGAAGAACAAATATTTTGGTCTAAAAAAAAGTAAAAGAACAGTAAAATTTTTTGAATTCAATTATTGAGATTCTAAGAATCGTAAGAGATACGAGGCCATTAAAATTAATTCGAAGTTTGTTGATCAATTCAATGTTTTTTGTTTTTTTTTTTCCGAGAAGTGAAATCTTACGAAAAATGCATAAAAATAAAACTTAATAAAACACTTGTTAATGCTTTCACATATAGTGTAAAATCTTTATAACGAAATTCAAGCGACCGAGTATTTTTTACCGTTATAGAGAGTTACCGTTACTTGGAGTTAAGAAAGAAAAACAACTAAATTCACAATAATTTCTAATATGTATTTGATAAAATAGGTAATTGAATTATTCTTAAAAGTTTACGACTGATAATACAATAGGTACCTAGTGTGTTTAGTTCGAGACCATCATGTCCAGGCAAACCAAGCGTAATAATGCACGAGCTCAAGGCAATTAACAATAGCAAAAGCAAGACGGCTTTTTACGATCTCAGAAGTTTCGGGTCCTCAAAGTTTTAGTCGGCGTCTTTTGTAACCTGATAAGATAACAAAAACAATAATATTGATAATAATATTTACTGTGTCTAAATGTGAACAAATTTCTTCGTTATAGAGAATGACTGTTGCACTATAAAGAATTTATCAATGTGTGGGTTTCAAGATAAACCAAACAAATTGTGCTCTCTTCTTAGACCGTCCGATAATCGTAGATTTCAGAGCCCCATTTTGTTTTTTCTGCCTTCAAGAGTTTTGATATGTATGTATATTTGGAGTATAATAATGCCAAAATTAAAGCTGGACCGTGTGGCTAACATAATAAAAATTAATTTTAAATTTTTATAAAAAAACATGTTCCGATCCGATTTTGTCGTTTCTGCGGTGCTTATCAAATGAAATTTAAAGAAAAAAGAGTCAGCGGAAAACGATAGGCAGGAGTTCTCCACTTGCCCTAGAGTTTGGAATGAGGGCTCGATTGTGCAAAAAAATTATATCAATTATTCACGTTCTTCTCGCTCCTGCTGTTTGGCCGTATTAAAGTTGATATCATGAATATCTCGTATGTTTTTCATAAAAATTTAAAATTAATTTTTATTATGCTGGCCACACGGTCCAACTTTGATTTTGGAATTATTATACTTCAAATATACATACTTATCAAAACTCTTGAATGCAGAAAAAACAAAATAGGACACTGAAATCTACGACTACCTGACGGTCTATCTACGTTACAAGGAGTTTATCGTTATAAAGAATAAAGTTATGAAAAGTTTGCACTATAAATTTTTTAGTTCATCATGAATCGGATATCATCAGATAAAAACAATGCCAAAACTATTATTGCCCCTATTGTTTTAACTTTTTGTAGTTTAGTATAAAAATCTGTTGGGTCTAGCATAGTTGATAGAAGTTCAAGCTATGGAAAGCGAACATTTTGAATTAATTAGATTGGAAATAATTTCCATTAGTCGGATAGAATTAGCGACAATACATGCTAAAATCAAGAAAATTGATACCTTGAATATTTTTTTTTAATTTGTTAGTTTATAACGTTCCAAATAACTTACTCCGTTTGTACGCGGCTATGTTGTCAGAAAACTGTCAAAAAAGGTCAAAAACTGCCAAAAACGGTTTTTTGCGTTTTACAAAAAAACTATACATTTGACGGAAAAAAGATACTCTAGCGAAAAAAGTGTACAATAAAAAGCGAAATCAAATAAGTCTTTTTGAACTCTGATCGGACCAGTAGCTTTTAAGTAAATTGCGAAAATTCATAAATTGCCTTCTATGTGATATTGGGACTTAAAATTTTGATATAATGTGGGATCTATTGCTTCCAACATACATAACAAATTTCAGTAAGATCGACTCTAAACTTGTTGAAAAATGTTGAAAAAGTCAAAAAAGGCCCTTCCAAAAAACAGCCATAAAAAAGTTGTCAGCCAACATAGACCAATTTTACAGATTGCATTTCCTTTGTCAAGAGTTACTCTACAAAGAAGCCAAATGAGCGAGTGTAAGTATATAAAAAAAGAATCATCTAGATGATGAAAGCGCATTTTTGACAGCTCATGAATGCTTGTTACTTCAGAGATTTCGCAAATAACCATCTCCCACAATTACTGAGCTTGAAATCAAGCAGTTTGGGCAAACTTACGAAGCAGCAGCTTCCATTTAGTACTAGTTTCAAGTTAACTATTTGATAGGTACATAATTTATGCATGTACAAACTCAAAAATACCTTTCAATCCTCATTGTTTAGTTATTGACTGACGGGAGGTCAAGTGCTGTACCTTAAAATAATAATTTGATCTTTATCAAAGCTATATAAAAAAAAATACACCAAAAGTGAACAAATTTTCATCCAATAATAATAATTCATTCTAATAAGCTTCAAATTCGCGTCAAACAAGTCATTGAATGAATCCCGGACAAATTTGACAACTGTACATAATAATAGTGACACCTACGGCTAAAGTTGTAACTTAATTTTTATCTACTTTAATGAACTTTAGTTGCCATATCCCAAACGTCATATATATCTATGGGCATTGTTTCACTTGAAACAAGTAATTGAATAATTTAATCTTCCACAATCACTGAGCTTGAATTAAAGTAATTTGTGCAAACCTACGAAACAGCAGCTTTTATTTAGTACCAGTTTCAAGTCTGTAAATAGGCTCTTTGCGACTAGACTGCAGCGCCAGTAGTGGTTAAATTTGACAGTACTAGCAGGAAAACAAAACATTATCATCGCATGATTTTAGAATATATGTACAAAATTTAAATTATAAAGCAATTTATAAGTAAATTTAACATGGAAATTGAAATATCACATGTTGGTTATACAAATTGTTGCGTTTCAAACTATACAACAGTTACGGAAACACAAAAAAGCCATGAACATCTCTACAAGTTTTCATCCAGAGAACATGAAATAGGAATGGGAAAAAAATGGATTTAGGCTATTAAACGAGGGAAGAAAGTGAAAAGTAGTGAATAATAATTATAGAATATGTATTAAATATAGGAATTACTTGATGAAACTAAAATATGTTTGTAAAAAGTTAGGTTAAACCATTGTAAGCTATAGCAATTTTGTAGATATTATTTTTATGTATCGGATAAGTTAAAATGCATGCAAAATATCTCGCGTTTCATCAACCTAAGGTAATGTGAAAAAATATACTTTCATATGACATGTTTTGATTCGTTTGACAGACATTCAGCAGCCTATTATTAATTACTTAAAAATAACATATCTTACTTCGATAGAAACTTTATACGAACCAAAATTATTCGACTTTTGCTCTACAACATGCGCGGAAATCAAACTCTTATCCAAACACAGTCTTTCTTCAACATTAAACACATGCTTACTCTCTTGGACTAATTTGTCTTTTTCTAATATTGTACTCCGGATACAACCAGGTTATATAAATTAAAATCTTGTTCCTATCATAACTCCATTAGCCATCATTCACTTGTGTTTTTAAACTTATTTCAAGCTTCAATATAAGGTTTTTAGCTTTTATTTACTTATTCCACGTAATGACAATTTAAATTTTTTCCTGCAGCTACTTTCAAAATCAAACACCCCGAGCGCTAGTGTCGCTTCCCAACGTTTGCGCAAAGAGCCTATAGTATAGTTGCTGAGAACTCAGCGTCACGCCAGCCAGCCAGCCAGCCAACCAGACAGCCAAAGTGAATATAATAGCGTTTTTTTCCAAAAAATGGAAGAATCATCTAGATGATGAAAGCGCATTTTTGACAGCTCATGAACGCTTGTTACTACAGAGGTTTAGCCAATTACCAATATTTCATATTTCTTTTCACTTGAAAAAGGCAGCACTTTGCTGTTGAAACGTTGTGTTTCTAATAAATTACAGAACTTAAACCCAATAAAACATATAAATTTTTATTTACTTTAATAAATTTTAGTTGCCATATTCCTAATGTCATATATATCTTTGGGCATTGCTTTACTTGAAACAAGTGATTGAATAATTTAATCTTCCACAATCACTGAGCTTGAATTAAAGCAATTTGTGCAAACCTACGAAATAGCAGCTTTTATTTAGTACCAGTTTCAAGACTGTAAATAGTATAGTTGCTGAGAACTCAGCGTCACGCCAGCCAGCCAGCCAGCCAGCCAAAGTAAATATAATAGCGCTTTTTTCCAAAAAATGCGCTAAAAATGCGCTAAAAAGTTTACCCTTCAAAATTTTCCGATCTTGATTACAACAATTATAACAACAAATAATTGAAAAATGAGAGAAATATGAAGAACAAAAATTTTGCAATAAAGATTCCAATTCTATATTCAATAAAGGATATTTGTATAGTAACTTTAATATCCATGTTTCAAACTGAAATTAGCAAATTTACAATTAAAAAAAATTGTTAATAAGGCAAGATGCTCAACTTATTACCTATTGGCATTACTAACTCTATGTCAATAAATCTTGAACAAAATCAGTTTGTCAGATAAATTTGATTTCACAATAACTTCTATGCTTCCTTGATATTCGTACAAAGATTTATTGATTTAGGAATACTGGTTGAGAAAAGAATTCTGATTATTTGTTCCAAAGGAGCCAATGCGATTCATAAGTGTGTCTTTAATTCAATAAAAAGAAAATTATTGACAACTGAATATTATTTTACATTTACTGCTATTCTTTCTTGATATTTATACAAAGTTTCATAATCACTGCTTTCGTAATAAAATTTTGTTTTGTTTCGAAGGAGACAGCGTGACTTATATTTCCAGTTTGAATTTTCAGACTCCAAATTAATAGCTTATGAATATAAATGAATTGATACTTTATTTTTATTTTGTGGTCACCCTCATTCTTCTGTAATATCAATGCAAAGTCTCGTTTCTGTAGGGCCACTGATTCAATAATGAACTTATTATTTGTTTCGAGTTTCAATTTATTTCAGTATTTTCAGATTTCAGTTAATACAACAAGAAAAAAATGGAAGAATCATCTAGATGATGAAAGCGCATTTTTGACAGCTCATGAATGCTTGTTACTACAGAGATTTCGCAAATTACCATCTCTCGCAATTACTGAGCTTGAAATCAAGCAGTTTGGGCAAATTTACGAAACAGCAGCTTCCATTTAGTACTAGTTTCAAGTTGACTATTTGATAGGTACATAATTTATGCATGTACAAACCCAAAAATACCTTTCAATCTTCATTGTTTAGTTACTAACTGACGGGAGGTCAAGTGCTGTACCTTAAAATGATAATTTGATCTTTATCAAAGCTACATAGGAAAAATACACCAAAAATAAACAAATTTTTATCCAATAATAATAATTCATTCTAATAAGCTTTAAATTCGCGTCAAACAAGTTATTGAATGAATCCCGGACAGATTTGACAACTGTACATAATAATAGTGACACCCGCGGCTAAAGTTGTAACTTAATTTTTATCTACTTTAATAAATTTTAGTTGCCATATCCATAATGTCATATATATCTATGGGCATTGTTTCACTTGAAACAAGTAATTGAATAATTTAATCTTCCACAATCACTGAGCTTGAATTAAAGCAATTTGTGCAAACCTACGAAACAGCAGCTTTTATTTAGTACCAGTTTCAAGTCTGTAAATAGTATAGTTGCTAAGAACTCAGCGTCACGCCAGCCAGCCAGCCAGCCAGCCAGTGAGCCAGCCAGACAGCCAAAGTGAATATAATAGCGCTTTTTTTTTCAAAAAATGCGCTAAAAATGCGCTTAAAAAGTTATTGAAGACTAGATTTCATTTTATAAGCTCTGCTATCCTTCTTTGATAATCATATAGGCTGGTACCACAAGCTCTGTTTTTGGCTATACTAGCAGTGTTATTTTAAGAAGAGTTTTAAGGCAATATAAATATTTCAAGCTATTTTAAAGGAAAATATTCAAATAAATTTTGTAGACATATGTGTTTTTCGTAATTTATATCTGAAGATTATTTTCTAAAGTATTTGGGAAAATTCTAATTGCGTTAAAACATATCTTGACACAACGCTCTTAGTAACGCCAAAAACAGAGCTCGTGGTACCAGCCATAGAGTTTTATTGATTTAGGACAACTAGTTGAGAAAAAAATTGACGGATTACATTAAAGGTCAAACTATTGGCAGATACAGACTCCCTGTCAATAACTCTTAAACAAAAACAGTTCGTCGGACTTATTTAATTTGACAGTGGCGTAACTAGGATTTGGTGGCCCCCCCCGCAAAACAAAATGTAGGCCCCAATGACCTTCTGAAAATTCAGTGATTAGGTACAAGAAAACAGTCATAAATGCAATATTTTTCATAGGTCTTAAAGGTAAAAAAAATAATTACAAAAAAATGATAATTCACGTATTTCATATAAAATTAAATTGAATATCGGTTCCTCGGGATTTTTTATTTGCAAAATCTATTATAAGAATTATTAAATACAAATTTTCTTGATTCATGCTGTTTCTAAGATAGGATTTAATTATTTTTAATTTGCTGAAAGATATTTTCCTACAGACACTATAGAATGATACTCATTTCACACGCTGTGGCGAGCGGAACAGGGATCATTCCGCACGCTCAGAGGTTCCTAAGAAAGCCACGTGGCGTCGCAAAAAAACTATTTCATTACTGTCATAATTTTAATTCTTTTTGGTTTTCGTTCCCCTTCAAAATGAAGTCAATATAAGTGATTTCATCAACATTTGATGAATTGGGATAAGATCAATGAAGCAAATTCTTTCTCAGAAAACGGTATATTTTGGTTATAGATATTCACGTGGACACTTTTGACTGTAGAAAAATAACATCCGTCACTCGTGCGGATCGATCATACCATGCTCATGTGAATTCTGCTACTCGACTTCGTCTCGTGGCTGAATTATTCACATTCGCATGGAATGATCTCCATTTCGCACTTGTATCGGAATATACTATTCTGCTGCAGCCACAGTGACAGGAATGCTTAAAAATAATAATAAAGCAGTGGAAACCTCACATAAATCACTTTCGATAAATGAATATTTGATTAAAATAATATCTATAATTTCATGAATAGTTGTATTAGCATTAATGTCATTTTTTAGAAAATATATTGCATAATTTAATTGCATAATAAAGTTTTCTGATAAATCATCGTTATAATATTTTTATAATTCTATTGCCGACATTTGGAGTTCTTTTTCTAATAATGTTGACAATGTTTTTGGCCTTAAAAATTCAAAAAATATTTGCAATTTTCAACATTTCTTCAAATCTATTTTTAGTTTGTGAATTGACTATGTCAATTGTTCTATAAAAAACATTAACTTTAAATTTATGTTCGGCATTAACAAAATCGTAGTCGTCACATCACTCATCAAATTAACGTTTTCTTACTGATTTTCTTGTACCTTTAAACTCGGGTGTTATTTCCCATTTTTTGCAAATACTTTCAGATTCGGATTTTATCAAGAAATTAGAGTTAGCATATATGAAGCATCAGCAACGACAATTGGCAATAGATAATCGAATATTTTTTAAAATAAGGTATAATTGGCAGTAGTATTAAACTAAATATATTATTATCTGGGTACAGCAATCGCAATAATTATGACTCAAATGTAACTTGGTTGAGAGATATTTTTATATCCAAATGGTATATTATAGTTTCGTGGCAAATTGTGTTGTGCCCCCTTAACTGCGCGGCCCCCCCGCATTGCGGGGTTTTGCGGACCCTATTTACGCCACTGTAATTTGACAATACCTTCAATGTTTTCTTGATATTCATACAAAGTTTTGTTGATTTGGAACCAATGGTTGAGAAACAAATTGACTGATTACATTAAAGGTCAAACTTTTGGCAGATACAGACTCTTTGTCAATAACTCTTAAACAAAAACAATTCGTCGGACTAATTTTAATGCTTTAAAGGTATGCAACTTTTCAAACTATTGGCAATTACTGATTCCATGCCAATAGCTTTTGAACAAAAACAGACTGTTGGATTAATTTTAATACGCAATAACAAGTATGCTTCCTTAATATTGAATCAAATTTTCATCGATCTGGGACCACTGGTTTCGTAATAAGGAACGATTATTTGTTTCGAAAGAGCCAATGCGACTGATAAATATATTGGTATTTTGAGATTCTATTTCTATAATCTATAAACAAAATTAAACTTGTTGTAGCATCAAAATAGTTATCTACTATTTTTGTATCAATCGGCTGAGCCGGAAGTGCAGTTTATAATATGTATAACAGACATTCAGAATTTGCCGTATAGAATAATCAGTTTAATTGAAATGATAAGGTAGGCAATGATAATCTGTCGTCAATTTTTTGATTTTGTTTGACATTGTACATGTCAAAATATTATTAAAATTATATTAATTATAATCTAAAGTGACAGAAAACTTTATTGAATAAAATTGTGTATATATCAAATGATGTACAAGTAAGTCAAATGATGTTCACGTCAGATTTTTTTACTGATTTATTTCTATTAGCGTATTAGAAAGATTAGCACTATAAAGATAATTGAATTAATAACATATAACATCATGATAAATGTTTAAGTGTTCAATTATTCATATTTTCTGCAATATAAATTGTGCCAATTATGTGAATTTAGGAAATAAGAAATAATTTGAGTCGATGCTATAGTATTTCTTTGCTAAAATTTCGTGTACTTAATCAAATTCATAAATGCAAAATATCCATTAAGGAAACTGCTAAGAAGTCACGGATACAGATCTTTTTTTCTTCTCGGATATCCGCGCATACGGACATCCGGCACATCACTAATACATACACCAATTATTGTAAGAGAAGATCATTTTGGCCATCTACGACATCTGTCCGAAATTTATATGCAAAATTTTTAGAAATCAGACAATGTTACTGACATATGACCGAACACTTAAGACTTGTCTAAAAAAAATAATCTCTGTTTACGCCACGGTATTTGAGGATTTTATTTCAGATTTTTTTTCACCGTTCCTTCTGCATTTTTTCTTACGTTTTACGTTACCTATAATAAGTACATATATATTGTTTGGGCTTGATATTGCTATTAAAAATACATAATTTACATGCCGTCATTCAAATTGTCTTAAATATTTAAGCTAAATAATCATGTCACTTGGTCTGACATTTATTTTACCTTACAAAAAAGTCATGCTATCTAATAACACCGCACATAAAATTTATACGAAAAAAAATAATAAATGAGCGCTATGACCGCCCGCTGGCAAAGTTAACCATGAAACCAAGGTAGAAGAACCGGGAACACGGTTGGCGGCGAGTCTACCCCTGTAATGTCGGATGACCGTTCAGGCAAAATACCGTGAATTATTAAGTATGTGAACCTAGACATCTGCACACACCTTGGTTACGTCGTAATGGACTGTTTTGTATTTAGTTCACCATGTGTGTGAGGCGGAAATTTTCAAGAAATCAGTGAAGCTTTCTTGGATCACATATATCGTCATCTACCTAGAACAATTATTATATTGAACATCGAGCGCTCGTCTTTTGTAAGTAGGAAGACTGCAACATGAGCTGAAAGCATAGGGCTTTAGGTTATACAAGTAAAATGGTAATAAGTCTGGCCTTTTATTCATAAAATAATTGACAATAATTGTTTTAAAAACAAATGAAACATCAGGAGCCTATTGTATAAAGCACTTTGCAACTTTGCTTCGCATTTCGCAGATTCAAATGAATGCATAGTTATATTATCATAACTTATAACGTTATAACGTACTTATTAAAAAATTTGAATATAAAATTATAGTCTAAAATTCGTACGCGTTTTCAAGTTATAGTGCTTTCAGACAGGCAGACCGACCGACTTTTTTTAAATTATGTTTTTTGGATTCAGTACGGTCTAAAACGTGAAGATTCATCAAAATCTCGAACTGTCAAAAAATCACGATTACAATACTTCCCCTATTATACAGGGTGTAACAGAAATAAGTACATTTATTTTAACCAATGATAGAACCCGTCAAGCGTAACAATTTTTCTCAATAACTCTTTCTCGAATCTTTTTTTAGCATTTTTTTATCCCCTATAATTTGACGAGTCGTTCAGGTGCATAATTATCAGATCCAGTAGCAGTTACAACGAAAATTTATAAATAAGAATTAAATATTTATATTATGTAAGAAATATACACTTATTTCTTAGACAAATAAAATATTTATCCTATTTTACTATTTTCACTGACGCTTTCTTGAGTTGACGGTGCGGTATTATGTATAGTAAGTGTAGGCGTAACCGACGAGTCGGCGTCCAACCCGGTGGCCGCGATGGCTAGCGACTCCATCACGACTTTTGGTTTTTTATTGTTTCTTTGTAATTTAGTCATGTTGCACGCAATCTTCATTCTGAATATTTTATATTTCATTTTGCTCAAAACCAGAGGCGGATTTAGGCCTAGGCCCGCGAGGCCTGGGCCTGGGGCGCCACATTTTGAAGAATGACTAAAAATTGAAATTAATTATGAGGCAAAATAAATACTCACCCCTTCTACATTATATAAATTTTAATTAAAACGACTATTTTAATAACTATTCGTTTCTATATTTTAATAAATATACAAAAAGCACAGAGTTTCAGTTTGTGTCACATACATTCAAAAACACTTCACTTCTCCTTCTTCTTCTTCTCCAACTACTTCCGTTTTAAGTTGGTAGCGCCACGCCCTCATCAAGATGGCGCCAGCATCGAAGCGCGATAATTCAAATTACTCAATAATAAATATGATCTGTTTTGGCTTTTTCAGTTCTTATAATAATATTTTAATTATAACATGTATACATCAAAAAACAAGCGGGGCGCCAGATCAGAATGGGTCTAGAGGCGCCTTTAGCCTAAATCCGTCTCTGCACATAACACCAATAATTTCATCTCTCTTGTTTTGTGTATATGTACAAATATTAAAATTATTTTGACTTTTTAATAGCAAGAAATTAGAAGATGAGAGATTTTGAGCATGGTATTAAAATTTTATTTCTGTGTTCTTCCTTGCTGCGTAGTTTCCGCGCTATTCAAAAAATAATTTGTTCAAAAAGAATAAGAGCCAAAAAGGTAATAAATAAAAATCCTATGTATTATCTTCCAAATGTTTAGGAAAGTAATGCTATGATATTTGGATAAGAGACTAAAAAAAATTGTTCACTGAAATTAAACGCTAGTAGGTGAGGGCTGTAAGCGTCAGAACATTAAAAATCACCGTAACCTATTAGCTCTTTTGTGATACATCCTTTTCTTAGTTTATCTCTGGGATGTTTAGGCTCTTTATAAGCCTCAATATTGCTCTAAGAGATTCGTCGTTTCCTTCGTTTGCTGTAATGTAGGCCTTTCCGAAATGCTACACAAGGCTGCAGCCGGACAATTACACAAAATATATATTTGTTCTGAAGTTTCCTCATCTCCTTGACATAGGCGTCAGATATTATCTTCAGTCTACTAATTTCTGAAAAATGGTATTTTTGAGGGCAGTGATCTGTTAAGAAATCCGTCAGGATTCTGAGACTCCCTAATAGGCAAAGGTTTGATGAGCTTCTTCGCCTGTTCATATCCTTTTGTATTTATACAGTACGGATCCTCTCATCCTTTATTATCTCTTTCAGGTAAATTTAGAGTCAACATTAAGGTTCGGATGCATGTATATCAGTTTAGCTCCCTTCCTGGCAAGCTCAGGCCTTCAATTTCCTCGTGGCCTTGTGCGTGAGCCACAATGTTACGTAGTTACATTTTTCTAGTTGCTGGTCAGTTTCTTTGCAATTCTAGTTTGAATACTCCATTACGAAAATAATAATAACTAGAGGAATGCAAGGCGCCTAAGGCGCCCGTCGAAAAGTGATGGGCCGTCAGTCAAATAGAAGATATGTTTAGCACATAATAACTAACATAAACTACCTCAAATAATATAAATGATGATGCTGTAGGAAAGTAATATGGGTGGAATGGTCATCTGTACGTAAGAAAAAAAAAATAAGATCTTAACTCCCCCCGAACGTGATTTGAACTAGGTACCTGTCGGACCAATAATAATAGTAAATACGTTTATTGTCAAATTCATGGTTACAGGTGCACATACATATAGTTCTGCACATGTGCGACTATACCGGACTATACCGTGCTGCTGTCGAACGTCCTGTATGCGAATTTCATTCCAACCACGCACCAACGCTCTACCTCTGAGCTATATACTGCTGTAATAATTTGTTGCTATAGCTGACTGATATCTATATACCTATCTTAAAGCGTAACGGAGTCAGTGAATCAGTAATGAGCGTAAATATAAGTTAAGATAATAAAATATTAATTTTTTTTAAAGCACAAGAAATACATCAACAATATCTTCAATGAGCTCAGCAAGCCAGCGCTAGCAGAACAGAGACGCGAATTTATTCTTTCTAATCGCCATATTATATACAAATAATTTAAAAATTATTATCAGGATGAATAAGTAATCAAAAAACTTAGAAAAAAATCTTGTTCACATTTTTATTATCAATCTGTAAATTATAAACAATATCGCAATGTACTCAATATCATTATGAACGAATTTACATTAATCAACAAAAATAGATGCGTTTTATAAATTTTTCATGGATGATCTGTAAGGGCTATGGATTTGTACTGAATTGCAAACATAAGTTTCTTCAGTATATTATAAATTGAAGCACCAGTTCATCTGAACTTAGAATATTCATATATTAAGTAAGCTTCTTCCATTCTCTTGATTAATAAAAATTTTTGAATGATTCATTATTTCACACAAAATTATAAAATAGAGTTGCAACGAATATTCGGTTAGTATTCGGTATTCGGCATATTCTCTTTTGGTAACACTGAGACTTGTCAGATAAGTAATTAGTGTAAATCAAAAATACTTTTCAATATGTGTCAATTTGATTGTTGTTACTCTCCAGAAATAAATAAAAATAAACCTGAACAATTTGAGAATTTTATTCAAAATATATTGTATTTTGACATATTAAAATGACAGTTAGATTAACTAGCAACATAGCTACCAACTTAATAAAAATTAGGTTTGAATTCAGGGAGTACCGGGAGAGATCACTCAAATGAAAGAATTTGGCGCTTAGCTGCTACCATCTTGCGGGAAGGGGCGCACCTATTTTCCAATTTTATTTGAATCTTGAATCTTAGTTGCCGTTGAAAAAAATTTGAACAAATGTTGATTTACATAAAAAAATGTTTGTCAATGCAAATATTATTTTTCATAATACCTGCATTGAAACAACGCGTTTCAACGCCTGTTTTGTCAGTCGAAACAAGACAATTGCAGACAAATGCGAGTGTAGCCGGGTAGGAACAGGCTTGTTTCTGCCCGAGGGGAGAAACAAGCTTGTTTTTGCCCGCTGAATTAATTTTTTGAATCGTTTTATCCCTGGCAGAGACGCATTTGTTCATTGCCAACCTCTAAATGAAAATCATATAACCTTAGTTAATTTGACAGTTGTTGTATTCGGAACTGTAAATTAAATCGAAAATACGATTAGTTTCAAGAAAAAAAGCATTAATACGACAATTTTAAGTACACCACAACATCTTATTGATGAAGCACAAGCAGCTATTCTTGACTTGTTACCTGCAAAATCAAAAGAAAAATATTTACTTTGTTATGACAAATTTGTAATGTGGAAAGTTTCAATGCAGGTATTATGAAAAATACAGTGTGTGGCACGGGACAAAACACGATTTCAGCCGAGGGTGATGCCGGCCCTCGCTTCGCTCGGGCAAGCAACGCTCACCCTCAGCTGAAATCGTCTTGTTTCGTCCCTAGCCACACAATATACTATTTTAGTCCAAATTTTCTGCTGATTTTAATAGTTAAATGCTACAAGAAGTTGAAGAAGAATTAAAAAGTGAGTACAACAAGTAAATTTCAAGTCTGCTTAGTATTTTTCTGTTCATTTATTATAAATCATAATTATTCTATGCGTACATCCACTGGTTCCATTCTGCGGCCTGCAGTTTTCTATAAGTGCAAATGCATTATTACACACATGATTTGGATCTGCCACAATAACAGATATTTGACTAAATCATTTTCTGGACCTCACAAATACCTGGAATTTCGAACAGTGAACAAATAAGAAGCATTTGGAATGGATGAGAATTTTCCAGCTCCAATATTTGAACGGTGCTAGAACTGAAAATTATTTGTAACGGAAGATGCTCCAATATATTATCTATATCATATAGAACCAAGAAAGAGTAATACTCTTCAGTCTTGATGTTACTTTGGAATTCAGGCAGCCGAAGAAATTTCAATAAAATACTCGCAACAAGTTCATGCTTCACGAAAGTGCTAAAAGACTCTTCAGTCAATATAATGGAAGTAGAACCAAGAAGAAAAGTAATATTTGTGGGAAAAAAATCTTAAATTTAGTAAAATTGACTCAGTTTAGATGCATTTATGTTCAGATAAAGTGAGAACAATGCAGAACGTCACTTTGGCTCAAAGTAAATTGAAAAAATTCAGTAATTATCTCAAAAAAATACTTCGAAATAATATTTTTTTTATTCATTTTCTCAATTAATTATACATCTCAAAATAATTTGAACTAGTCTACAGTCCTGGATTAGTGATTTTCGAGTCCTATTTTTTTCAGTTTTGTTATTAAAACCCATTCTAGTTCATAGCTATTGCTCATTTACCACCATAAGTGATTTATGATTATATTTGAAAGACCTAAAATAGAAGAGAATTCACTAATCCAAAATTGTGGGTTAGTATGAGTTCTTTTGAGATTATGGCTATAAAATTTCATATTTTAATAGAATAATTGCGAATTGTTTTGACCGTTTGTATTCAATGTTTCTGTAGTCTTGTTCACAATGAACTTGGAATACTGTGAAAAGTAATTTCAACCGAAAGTATGACCCACAATTGAAAACACATTTCTTGAGAATAGAAACTTCAAAGTAATTGACCTATTATGACGTTCTAGCTCAAATCACTAATTTATTCAATAACTACAAAGTTAAATCAAAATTAATGCATGAAATGACTTTATTAAATTTAGAGTTTGTGAGCTATTCAATGTATTGCAATACTGTGGAAAGTAATTTTATTCTAAGGTATGATCCACAATTAGACAAGGCATTCTACAAAAATAGATTATTCAAAGTCATTGATTCATAACGTTTTTTAAACAAATTTTGAATATAGACCGTCAGATAGTCGTAGATTTGAGTGCCCCATTTTGTTTTCTCTGCCTTCAAGAGTTTTGATAAGTATGTATATTTAGAGTATAATAATGCCAAAATTAAAGATGGACCGTGTGGCCAACATAATGATAATTAATTTTAAATTTTTATGAAAAATCCTGTTTTGATCCAATTTTCTCGTCTCTGCCATGCTTACGAAATGAAATTTAGGGAAAAAAGAGTCAGCGAAAAACGATAGGCAGAAGTGATCCACTTGGCCAAGGGTTTGGAATGAGGGCTCGATTATGCAAAAAAATATATTAATTTTTCACGTTCTTCTCGTTTCTGCCGATTGGCCATATGAATGCTGGTATCATAAGTATCTCATAGAAACGAATGGCATAAGTTTTTCGAATGGCCAAATCAAGATATGTACGAGAACATCTTGCGAAAGTCTGAATGTTTTCGTGCTTATCTTGACTTGGCCATTCGAAAAACTTATGCCATTCGTTTTTACGAGATACTTATGATATCAACTTTCATATGGCCAGACGGCAGAAACGAGAAGAACGTGAAAAATTGATATATTTTTTTGCATAATCGAGCCCTCATTCCAAACCCTTGGCCAAGTGGATCACTTCTGCCTATCGTTTTTCGCTGACTTTTTTTTCCCTAAATTTCATGCATGGCAGAGACGAGAAAATTGGATCAAAACAGGATTTTTCATAAAAATTCAAAATTAATTATTATTATGTTGGCCACACGGTCCATCTTTTCAATTCAAGATATTCTGTTTTCAATTAAATTTAAAGTTTCGTTGTCCGCGGTCAATGTAGTCTAAAGCTCGCCGCACACGATGCAATTTTTCAAGCAATTTTGTTCACTTGGCGCCGCGCTTGTTCCGATGCAAGAAATTTGGTGCGATGCGGGGTATTAGACTTACCACGAGACTTGTTTTTGAAGATAGGTTCGGTACTATTTTTCGCACTTGCTGCGCCACTGGCTGCTGTCCACAGCCAATCAAAGCAGACGACGAAATCACGTGATTACATCACTGAGTTGTATGTCGCATCAGAATGCTGTGCCTCATTAGTACATTGTGTTTTAAGATACAAATAAGTAAAAATTATGGCGAGTGGAAATTAGTAATGTTTACGTACCCTAGCTCAGGGTGTATACCAAAAAATTAAATGAAAATTCCCTGACTTCCAGATTTTCCAGGTTATTTTCAATAAAATTCCAGACAGTAAAAAACAAAAATTTGATACAAGTTAACATATAATCACAGATTAATGTTGCAATTCTGTGTGAACCCTATAAATCTGTAAATTGTTTGACCAACGTTAAAATTTACGCTTGCTATACTACACTAGTAAAGCATAAAAAATTATTAATTACAAAAAAAAAACTTTTTGAAAACAAGCTTTTATTCAATATTATATAGGTGAATATAATTAAATAAATCGATCGAGATCCCGTATAAAAGTACTCTCTCATAATGTTATGATAATCACTGAAAAAATAGATATTCATAGTTAAACCTAATATGCTATTACACCAAATAATTTGAAAAGCTTGTAACGCGCAAGAAATTTATTTAGTTTAAATTCATCTTTCTCCCATTTTATTTGCTCTATATGCTTTTAAAACTATACGGTGAACAGCAAGTGAATATTATGAATATTTATTTTTTCAATGATTATCATAACATCGTACCTATATAAGTAGGTACTTTTATACAGGATCTTGATCGATTTATGCAATTTTATTGATCTATATAAATAAAATTCAGCATTACCCTTGCATGAAATTATTATTTTCATTTTAGTGAAACAGAAATATTGAATAAAAGTTTTTAATAATTTCATTTTCAACTTTTTGTCCGAGTTTTGTCTTAATCTGTGCATTTCTAATAATGCATCATTATTGCAAGGTGTTCTGCCTGTTAATTTAGAACTATTATCTCTTCAATGAGGAGGCCTTCTAAAGATTTAACTCGACTAAGGGCAACATAAGTTTGCCCAACGGCGAAAAGTTGGTATTCCTCACTCAGCAGTATAACCGTCCGCTATATTCCTCCAACTGAAATCATGCAGTAAAAGAGTGCGATAAAACTTTTGTTAGACAGTTTTTCATAATACATTTAAAATGTAAAAAACTGTCACGTATCATACGACCGTAGATAATAGATACAATTGAAATCTTTATTTGTGTCCTATGAGTCATATGGACGAGTAATTGTCGGAAGAGGATATTGAATCAAATTAATCTTTTAGATCGCTAACGTTTCAGTTCAATTTGAAACCATAGATTACAGCTCTGATGAAGGTTTTAAATTTAACTGAAACGCTAGCGATCTAAAAGATTAATTTGATTCAAAGCCTTCTTCCGACAATAAATCATCCATATAATAGATACTAATGTAAAAAGTTGCTGCTTAGTACACAAGCGGCTTGGTTGAATATATGAGCAAAACGAGTACCTATTTTGGAAAGCTCCATGAGTGCATTTTTTACACGTATCTTACAATGTTTTATCTTCGATCGTTTCAATTAGCGTAAAATTTAATTTCTATTTCAAAATATTTCTTGTTATTTGATGTCAGTTTGACGGCTACTATTGATTAAGAAAACGATATTGTGAATTAAACTGTTTTAGTAAATGTTCTTTGAAATAAAATATCAAGTTGAAAATATTTGAAAGTGTTTTTGGTGTTGTAGATTATTTTCAAATATTTATAATACTGATTATTTTATAAAAACTACTTTTGACTTTAAATTCTGTATATTTTATTTGAAACTTTGACGTTTCGATCCAAGGATCTTTTTCAGAAAACAATGATACAAAATAAAACAAGCCAAGTCAAAAGTAGTTTTTATTCAATAAAATTCTAAAAAATGTGTAGATTACTGATTATTTTACTCATATCAATTATACTGACAAGTTTTACATAGTGACAGTAACAATTATAAATAGCAAATCGCTTGCCAATGGAAGTTTACCTCTGAAAATTCCGATGACCATTTATCGCGATAAATTGCCTTTGCCATTGAGGAACAATACTCAGTTTTATTATAAACAAGCAATCAGTTTTAGAAAATGTCAGAATTGAATCGTTTTGGAGATGCATCTTTCGCGGAAATTTGGAATAAAACTAAAAACAAGAAGCATGAAAATTAAAAAAAAAAATTTCAAAAAAGTATATGGAGACAATTTAGTGTATCTTGCAATGAGAAAAATTACTAGTTGCGACAAACATCATCTAACAGGTATCTACTACTCGCGATTTTAATTTTATCATAAATTTTTCTTTCAAACATTGTTTACTTTTAATCAATATTCCTTGAGTCATCTGCTCAGACTGAATCCCTCAAGCTACGCCCTCGTGATTTCATCGGACAGATGACTATCACAATGTTTGCAAGAAAAATGTACTGATAAAATTACAATACTTGTGATATTATATACGATAATCTCGCTGAAGGAGCCTCAAACTGTAATTCTGAAATAAACTAATTATCAATCACGCCTTTTACCCACTACGGATATGGCAGATACTTATAGTGCACTCGGTAGATTGAATAATATAAAAATATGCAATAAAGCTTTTTTATAAAAGCCTACTTTTACATGGTAGACAATGAGAAAAATTGTCATTTCTTGTAAGGTTGTAGATAAAAATTAATTAAATATCTACTTTTAATTAATAAATGTACAGAACTAGAACCAATTAATCATTCTAAATTTTAAGCGAAGCATACAAAACGACTTGATATAATTTCATTATAATTACTTTTCACGCCTCAATTATCTCGATCTAAACAAAAACGCAAAACAAATTAATTTCAAATCTGTCGTACAGATTTAACACCACGAAGGGTATAAAACATACACACGTGGCTCAGTTGACCGCACACGTGTGCGTATTAAGGGGGTGTTCAAAACCAGCACCCCCCACCGGAAGTAACCGTTTCTGCACACCTGTTCTTCCAAAGTCAATTTGTAGATAACTTGCACGTCAATCATACGAACATGTATTAAGGGTTGCTCGGAACTTTTAACCAGGGATTTTCAAACTGTATTTACTATCTTTGATGAGAAACGTTTAAAATAAAATACATATTTTACATAAGGTACACTTTTATATATATTTTTTATCACAAGTGTTTTAGAAATTAATGTTAAACAATACAATTATAATCTGCATAAATTAGTCTGCTAACAAGAGTTCCTGAATTGGAAGCAAAATAAGAAGTTCTTGAGTCTAAGAAATTGACAGAATCTTACAAGCAAAAGCAAGAGAAAACTAAGAGCTAGCGCATTTTTTTGCGTTCTTCTATCAGACAATACATTTATAATCTGCCTAAATTAGGCTGCTAACAAGAGTTCCTGAATTGGAAGCAAAATGAGAAGTTCTTGAGTCTAAGAAATTGACAGAATACTACAGTAATAAAAAACATAAGAATGTTACAAGCAAAAGCAAGAGAAAAGCAAGAAGTAGCGCATTTTTTTGCGTTCTTCTATCAGACAAGTCAAGGCCAGAAGAAGAAGATTCATCAAAAATTTTTCGGATAAATAACGCATGTTGGTATGAACCTAGGGTTGGCTTGATTTAAATAACGATATAAATCAGTGTGATTTTTGAAGTAAATATTTTTCATTTTTCTTGTATTTTTAATTAATTCAGTTATATTTCTATTGCAGAACAAAGTTACTATTCGCATCAATTGATTATTCCATATATTTGATGAAAAATTTGATTCTTTTAAAAACATTTCTAATGTCTTTAGTACAGCATTAGGCTTTCAAGTTTTAAACTCATCTAAATTAAATTCGTGCAATAAGTTTGAATACGCAATAATCATCCAAATCAAAATTACTTAATTATCTCCTGGAAATATTTTACATGTATATAAATGATTAAATATTCATTAATACCACTTCTTTCCATAACACAATTTTGAAAAATCCAATAAATTAAAAAAAAATCTGACGTGAACATCACGTGACTTACTTGTACATCATTGGATACTTTTTCAAAAATTAATTTACTTTCATACAACTGTCTGGCTTATTACGGATTCGCCAACTAAATTTACATTCAGTATATATATATATATATATATATATATATATATATATATATATATATATATATATATATATATATATATATATATATATATATATATATATATATATATATATATATATATATATATATATATATATATATATATATATATATATATATATATATATATATATATATATATATATATATATATATATATATATATATATATATATATATATATATATATATATATATATATATATATATATATATATATATATATATATATATATATATATATATATATATATATATATATATATATATATATATATATATATATATATATATATATATATATATATATATATATATATATATATATATATATATATATATATATATATATATATATATATATATATATATATATATATATATATATATATATATATATGAAATTTTTGACAAAGCTTTGATGAATTTTTACTCTGTATCCAGAGGATTTACGGAGAAAAGTTATTAGAAAAAATTGTTATGCTTGACAAATTGCGTCACAGGTTAAAATTAATGTACTTATTTCTGTTACACCCTGTATATATATATATATATATATATATATATATATATATATATATATATATATATATATATATATATATATATATATATATATATATATATATATATATATATATATATATATATATATATATATATATATATATATATATATATATATATATATATATATATATATATATATATATATATATATATATATATATATATATATATATATATATATATATATATATATATATATATATATATATATATATATATATATATATATATATATATATATATATATATATATATATATATATATATATATATATATATATATATACAGGGTGTAACAGAAATAAGTACATTAATTTTAACCTGTGACGCAATTTGTCAAGCATAACAATTTTTTCTAATAACTTTTCTCCGTAAATCCTCTGGATACAGAGTAAAAATTCATCAAAGCTTTGTCAAAAATTTCATAGTGCGCCTATGGTTCAAACTGAATGGTTTTCATTTGTTGGAAGAATGACAGCTGTCGATTGAAAGGAGTATTTTGCAACTTTGAGCCATCGTTGTCTTGTCAATCATTCATTTGAAACTGAAAAAATATTAGTATTTTGGCAATACATTGATATTCGCTCACCTCGATTATTCTATTTTTGTATATGTTGGAAGAAAGACTGAATTTGTGTCTGTAATCAACAATTTGGTCTTTTAGTCGTATTTATATGTCATTTTTAAGAAGTTTGATTTTTATTTAGGGATTTCACGTATATTTTTGGATAGTACATTTCTTAAACATAAGATTGTCTGCACAAGTTCATTGCATTTGAATCAGCTGATTTGAATTATCTGAAACTGTGTCACTGTGTCAGGAGAGTTAGTCTGTGCTGCCATCTACCAGCAGTTTGAAAAGTAGTACTGTTCCGAACCTACTTCATCAGAAACATAAAGAGAAAATCATTCAACGATTTATTTAAAGAAAACGGTAGAATATTGAATAGAATGTAATTCTAAATTAATTAATTCACTGAATAATCCAATAGAAATATTGCTGCATGAAATTTTGAAGATTCTATTGAAGAACAGAAAATATAACCTATAAATGTATCAAACTGAATTTGGTAATTAATTTTAAATATTTTCTGACATATATGATACAATATTTTGCTTATTCAGCAGATCAATTCACGGGGCATACTTTATTGAAACGACCTGAGTGTGGAGTGTGAAGTTTGTAATAATATGAGAAAAACTAATACACAGGTGCTTCATTTATAAATTAATGTATTTCATTCATCTCATCTGCTGTTTTACGTTCCAGATAAACGTTAGGCTCTAAATATTCCATGGTATTCTCATCGTTATGTATAAGTGCATAATATTTTGACATTAAATACATTACCATAACCACAATAATTCAATTTTTAGTGAAAAATGACAGTTCGGAGATCGTTCCTAATAAGTTTGCTAAGCTAATCCTAAACTGCCCATGAAATCGTACACAGAATTAATAAATTATTATCTGTTTTATTCCAGAATTTATTTGAAGGAATTGATAACTCACATATGTCAAAATCAATTATTGTTCTATTGCAACTGCTACTAGATCCGATAACTATGCACCTGAACGACTCGTTAAATTATAGGGGATAAAAAATGCTAAAATAAGATGAGAATTCGGGAAAAAGTTACAAAGAAAAAATGTTAGGCTTGACGAGAACTATCACTGGTTAAAATTAATGTACTTATTTCTGTTACACCCTGTATATATATATATATATATATATATATATAGCAAGGGACAGCAATGCGAAAGGGCCCACGAATTTGGGGGCCTTCTCAAAAATATTTAGTGTGACTCTTATTAAATAAGCCAATTCCATGTCTTGTGTGATGTTATAAAACCCCTAAATGAAATTCCATGTTTTCTGTGCTAAATTATGTTCTGTGTTCTATCTCAGTTATAAATCCATCTTCACTTGAGACTTTGAGTCTTGAGAAGAGATACAATTTGAATCGCCTGTCAAATAGAGGCGCCGCTATTTGAGTCTTGCAAGTGGGCGTTGCCTCATCCTCATCTCATTGATAACTTCATGGTAATCTATGCCTGGCTTTTATTGTTATTTGCGTCATTTAACTCTTTTTACGTTCAACTGTACTATAATCGCTTGTTTATGATATTGTTTAGCGGCCATAAAGTGACTCTTTATGGACTAGTCCACAATGATAAAGTAAAAAGGCCTATTATCAAAATAAACGATAAAACAAATGTCATAAATTTATTAGATTAAGTAAGTAACAATTGCATTGAAAATAATATAACAACAAATTCAAACATCATTTTTAGTAATGGTAATATTATTTACACAATTAGAGTTATTATTGAGCGATATAGATGCTACTGGTACTGATTGTTTTGATTGTTGAATTATTTTGTTTTCGACTTCAGAAATAATGTTATTGGTTATCGTGGTCGGTCCTACTACTTGTACTTGTCCTAATATTTTTGCAGCAACATAAATTTTTTTGCTTTCCGACTCTTCTACAAACCCTCGGCAACACTGGCGGAACGCCATCCCCCATGCCGTATGGCGCTCATGCTCCCCCCAGAATTGGCCAAAAGACTTGTTCTTCGAAAACAATTGACTGTGTATGAGCTTGCATCAGATAGATTTAAAAATGTAGAGGCTGCCCAAATTAATGAAAAAACAGTTTAACTGAGCACAATTTTATTCTGACGTAAAATAATAATGTCATACATATCAATCATTAAAAACTGAACAACAATATATATTTTTTTATATCAAGTGGGTAATATGCATAAAGAAACATAAACAATTATAAAAACATAGATGCAGTGATTTTTCTTCAACAAAAAATTTAGCCACAATACTGGGCACACTACCAATTTTATGAATACCCACAGACTGAACAGTGCATTTTCCTTTCACATAATTTACAAAAAAATCTGTTATGGGTTGTTTTATTTGGTCGAAGACCAATGTATTTCCTAATCACTTGTAACAAATCATTTCTTTCCATAGGAAGTATAACGAATGATCTATCTTTTTTGATTTTGTGTCTAGCAGCTTAACTAAAAAATGTTTGTCCTGATCTTCTACATTCGCTGTAGATGGAGACACCAATTCTTGCCGTCTGCAGGCTCCAGAAATGCCAAAAATAAGAATTACCTATAAAATATAAATTCATTAATTTCCATCTAAGATATAAAAATAAGTGAGTACATACCTTGTTCAACAAATGCTGTTCGTCTTCAGCGTTCAGTAGAAAATTATCGACATTTTCTTTATTTAAAATAAGTGACTTTTTTATTTGAACCCTTCTTCTTCCTTTTTAAATTACGGGATAACATTAGCCAATGTCAATTCCTTCGTATAATTTAATTGTTGCACATAGCATGGAATATTTAGTCCATAACCTAGATAACTAAGAACAGAATAACTAAGATAACTAAGAACAGAATATTTACAGTCTTTTAAGAATTTTTGAGAAATTAATTAATGGTTTCTTAATATATTCAAATTCTAATCATTCAGAAACAGTTTTTTATCATATTATAAATGGAATAGTTTTCTTAATTATGCAATATGAATTCTATTTGAATAATCGAGTACAAAAGTACTAATGAAATAAATAAATTTTCAAATGATTTTATTTTGAAAGTGGAAGAAGAGATACATTTTGAGGCAACAAACAAGTTACACGTGTGAAAATAAAACAATAATTAGTTTTCTCTGTAACAAATTTTATTCCATCAAAAGCAAGATACATCAAATGAACTGAATTTCTACATAAGAAGTAAAATATAAAATAATCTTCAAGCTACACTCTACTTTTTTTTTTTCATTTTCGCTTTATAACGAAAGTCAAACTGAAATAAAAAATATAAATTAATAAAATTATAATAAAATATGTTAATTTGTACTCACGAGATACAGTAGCATTACCATACACAAAAAATATATAATATGGAAAACACTACAAAAAAAAAAAAAGGAAAATTAGTCAAGAAAACAACAAAATACTAAGAAACGAAATACGAATACGAAAGACGATAATGGTACTATTATTTAGCTTACATACATTTAGTTCCCTAAAATAATGACAAATTATGTGAATTGTCAATATGAAGTCTTCAGCATTATAAAACCTTTTAAAACTTACTATGGTGATGCTAGCAAAAAATTTTCGTTAACATAACAAATTTTCTGACTTATAGGATTCAAAAATTTTCAGTATCTTTGATAGTTTTTGCAAGAATTTTCTGTGTTTACAATAAATTAAAGCTACCACATAAAATACTTTATCTACAACTATATGGATATGGGAATATTATGTATCTAACTTCAGCTACTTAACGCTACCCATTATGCCACACTGTTATATAAAAACTTGTGTTCTCACTGCTACAATTTTTTCGATAAGTAGACTGATTATTACCGGCCTCAGATCTATTCATCATTATTAAAATAGATTCTTCATCTTTGCTATCATTTCTTTTCAACAATAACTTCTTGTCCAAGTATCACAATTTGGATTTTCTTTTTATTGATATTTATATCATTTGATTTAGTTGTCATGGTTACGTTAAATTGTGCTTACTATAATTTTTTTTTTTTTATGCCAAAGCTGAATAGCTCTTATTTTGTAGAGGTTCACTTTTACCACTCTACTCTTACTATTCCCATTTAACCACCCCATTTTTACCACCATACTTTTTCACCACTAATATATTTTACCACTATTTTCACAATTACAATATAATAAAGTTTTATAAAAAATTGGATGTTATGTGCTATAGCTCTTAAGTACTCAAAAATTTCCTCTTCGTCTTTTCCGATATCGTAAATTAATTGAGATTAGATTTGAAATCGGATTCGAAGGTTAGCGCAGCATGGCACTTCGAGCTTGGTCAGAGCGGGCATAGCCCACTCGTTAGTTTGGGTGCAAAGCACCGCCAGTTGAACACACACTGACACGCAAAGCAGTAATGGGAGTATTAAAAAAGATGGTAAAAAAGAATACGTTGGTAAATATGTTGGTGGTGAAAAGAATTAGTGGTAAAAAAGACGGTGGTAAAATTAATTGGTAAAATTGGGAGCGAATCCTCCCATATACATTTCAAACATAAAATAGTTATTGAAAAAGTTTAGCATTAGTCTGGCATATAATCGCTATTTTTCAGTCGAATGATTAGAACAGTCGCCTTCGGCTCGTGTTCTGAATTTCATATTTCTGAAAAAATGCCTTCATTATTCATCAATAAAGGTACTTATTTTAAAAATTTTTTTGATTGATTGATTGAGATTATTCGAAAATACAAATAAAGTACGGAAAATTATATGTATATAGGTAGAACTGGAGAATACTTACAAATATAATTATTTCTGAATAACGTAAAATTAAATATTCTTCATGAAAAATAAGAGCAAAATAATCAAAGCTGTTCATACTCTTCTACAATAAAACCACCTTCTTCTTCTGAATCGATTTCAGGATCAATATAATCTGAATTTAAGTACTTTATTATATCTGCAATAAATGTTCTAATATTGTCTGTGCAAAGAGTATATTCTAATAAGGACGCTGATGTTTTCATGATTTGTTTAGTTTTATCAAAATATTTCCTAAAAGAAAAATTGTTGAAATTATTGGCACCTAATACTTCGAAAAAATATACTTATGATTAGGAGATTTTTCTTTCTTCAAAAGTTTGCAGTATGTTGCTAGAATGTAAGTACAAAAAATCATAATCGTACAATGGTCTTCAGCCCAATCCTTATAAATGATTCCAACTACTGTTAAACATGATTCAACCCAATCCACAGATTTCTTTATATTACCTGTAATACAAGCAAAATATAATGAATAAATAAATGCACAAATTTTCTATTATCATATATAATTTTTTGCATTCTAGTGATTAGAGGCAGATACCAAAAATTTCCGATCCAACTACATATGTCGCAAATTTCTTGGTTTTAGGAGTAGAAGGCAAGCGATGGTACTGCCAGACATTTGGATGATATTCACCTGAGTGTTACACAAATTAAATTAATATTTTTGTGAAACGCTCAGGTTTTAAATTTTTTTAAATTTATTAATTTTGTTTCGCGAAATTTTATAGTGTCCTGTATTTCTTCAAACCTGCCACTTCAGCTGCATTCTGGAAAATGGCACTGCAGTAGATTTTTTTATCTCTGCATGCCATTTATCAAGTTCATTTTATTGTACTGTTGGCTTACAAGTCATTTAAGGCTTGGTTAAATTGTACTGAAGAGTCTCAGTAAGGGCGAAACACGTGTCAACAGATGTCGCCCTATTTACGGCGATGGTGTAACAACCGACTCCTAAATTTGTGAAATATTCAAATTTTGAATTTTCAATAATTTATAATTCCTTAGGCTTGGAATTTTAGAATCTACCTCATGAATGTGTATTATTTTTATATCTAATTGATAAATAATAGTATATTGTGCGATAAGTTGTCGATTGCCCACGAGAGCGAAGTGGAGCGGACTCACTTTGGGCAATCGCCAACATCGCACGAGTTACAGGTACTATTTTTTATCGCGAATGCGGGATAAGTATTATTTTGCACTTGTTTTATTGGATGGTAAAAGGCAAAGAGCCACTTAAAGTCCGAAAAACGTGCGCAAAATAGTATTTATCCCGCATGAGTAATAAAATAACGTCTGTCCCCCTGAATATTTACCTTTTTTGAAATAATACATTGCAGCAGTACAATAAAACTTGACATAATCTATGCTATGTCTGTGATAAGTTTTTTTAACCATTTCATAGCTCAAGTTCAATTGAGCCACATCCTCAAGGAACATAAACGTTGTCATTGTCTCCTTAATTCGTGCATCATTCATGAGATACGGAAGGGCATTGAAACATAGTAAACATTCAGTGCATTGTGCATAAACTTCATGCATATAAGTTTTTCCATGGCATCTTGGACACAGAAATATAGAGCGACATTCCTTATAATCTTCATCAGTACATGCTACGCATGAACAAGAAATGTTATACATTTTTTTCAACTCGATTTTACGATCTATTGCTCCCGCATAAGTATCAAAAGTTTTAGGTAAATGACTGATTGTTAATTCCATTCCTCTCTTAATATTTTGCACAGCTCTCACAATGCGTTTTTTTCCGCAAAAGCTAAAACATATGAACAATAAAAATTATAATTTCCATCTAATTATTATTGCAAAGATAATAAATGATAAGAGTCTTAAGGTATTGTATACAAAAATAATAAAAACTCCATAATCTTAAACAATTAAATACGTATTTCAAGAATTAAGCTCTCATAATCCAATTTTGTGATGTCGAGGTGGTGAAATAAAACACGCAGCTTTTGAGATTACGCAGATATATGTTTTATTACTATCTTTTAAACGTATTAAAAGCGGTATTATGAAAATACCAAATACACTACAAAAAGCTAATTAGGTGGAACACATCAACAGCAGCAGGCTGCAGTTTTCCTCTAGAGATATTCTCTCCGCCACGTAGACTGAGGAGTACTACTGGAGATATGCTCTCTGCCAGATATGATGTGTTTAACATAGATACTGATGATGAGAACTTACTTCTCGAAATACGTATCTAGTTTTTTTAACTCGTTAAGGATTGCAACAAGTGCAATTGACAACACCGCACGAGATGCAGATACTATTTTTTATTACGAATGCGGGATTAGTATTGTTTTTCCGGGCGGTAAATGGTTTGCGTGCGACAAGTTTATTTGTCGCACTCAAAGAGCAAAGAGCTATTTACCGCATGAGTAATAAAAAATTAAATACTGGGCTCAGAGTATGAAACCTGTGCGAGTCAAAGTTTATATGCTACCCAAGTAACAATGACTGACCGTCGACCAAAATGTGACGTCGGAATTTGGTCATAATGAAGTCATAAACTGACTGTCATACTTTGAGGTCATAAGACGTTGAGCTGACGTCACATTTCAAGTCAATGATCGATAGGATCTGGATAATAGTGTTTAAGAAAAATCCCGAATTACTAAAAATCATTTGAAATTGTTTTTCAGGATGACATTTTTCGACTTAATTGCTGCAGTGCTGGCTGTTTGACGGTGGTACAAAATAACAAAACACTATCAACATGGATGGCTTCAACATCTGAATAAATGACTTAAAAATGTACAAAAATTGGTTCAGAATTCGCAGATGCTCGATGATCATGGTGATCTTTTTTTGTTAGATTTACATATATAATATTTTTCTGCACATACACAATAGTTTTTTTTTATCTGTGATATATTTGTATGTTTATAAAAATGAATTAAATAGAAATACAATGCTGTTTTTATTCACTTAATCTACAAGTTTTTTGAATAATAATAAAATAAGTGATATGCAACGTTATAATGTTATCATGTAACGTCATATTTGGTCATAATTGTTACTTGGGTAATAAATAAGAAAAATTGATTTTTCTACGAATTACACAAAGCTTTAGATTCGACTGCTTTATATGAGCTATTCTTCTAAAAGTTGGTCGATATTTACAAAACTCAATAGTAGCAGGAATAGTACCTAAGCCTGTATGACATGCTCAATTTTTTCGTAAAATTTCTTTGTCAATGTTTTGTGACCTATTTTTCTGTATTCTTCTATGAACTAAATCATTGAAAGCAAGAAATCCTGTATGCAACGTATCTCAATTTTTTGTTGCATGCGCATGCATACTTTATCTTTATTTTTTGAGAATTATACCGACAAGATGCGGCTGTTAGGCATTCAATGTCAAAGTGGAGGAAATTGATATCCTGGTTCTGGTTCTCGCAGTTGCAGCTACCAATTTAATTATAAAAAATTCACGAAACATTCTGGAAACATTCATTCGGCAATCTTTGATAATTTCTGTACGAATTCTTCATTCAACATTGTTAAAATACCATCGATCGTTTCTTTACGTTGTAGCCATAGTTTCTGCTCCATGAAAGTTTAAGTCTCTCAAAATGTTTCTGAATAACATTCGAAAAATAGAAATAACATTTTTTTAAACTCTTCCGATACGTTCTTATTAATCTATTAGTACATCAATTGATAATGTAGAAATATTTTTTATGAATAATATCATTAACGTTACTTATACCTATTATTTATTACTGTATGAGAAGTTTGGGATCCATGTTTTGGATTAAATTTAAGTTAGTTGGCTTAAGGATCCAATTGGATTTAATTTATTTTTATCATATATTTTCTTATTTTCATAAAAGTTTCTCAAATTTTGATGGTAGTGGAATAGCCTAATATCTGAGTTGGCATTGGGAGCATTTTAGAAAATGTTTGTCAATTGTTAGACATTTGAAATATATAGTTCATTGTCGCAAAGACGTAAATGTTACGTAGCCTTAGATCATAAATAATATCTAGATCAGGTTCTCCCTGATCTAGATGGAAGAAACTGCGAACGGTTACGACGGAAAAAGATGGAAGATATATTGTAAGAATGCTGGAGAAATGAACTGCGCAAGCGTGACAATAATCAAATTTCGGTTTGTCAAGCCCAAAAAAATGACAAACACATGATGTAATGAGTTCTTATTTCTGTAAAACATATTTATGTTCATTCGCCGTTTTCTAGTTGCAAAATACATCTCCTTAACATTACTTTTATAAATAGCAAATGAAATTCGATAGACATGCGCCGTTCGTTTCACTTCATGTTTCTTTCATTATATTTTATTTCTTTATCCCTCTAACGTAACCTATATTTTCTCTCTTTCTGGCATAACCATTCGCAAAAATATATTGTGTGATATAGGACTCCTTCCATCTAGATATTATTTATGATCTAAGTACGTAGCACGGAAAGATTGATCCCTGTACCGCTTCTGATTCAAGCGAACCCAAGCGATTTTAGCGCGAAATTACATTGTATATAAATAAAAAGTGTACAAACTTTGTATAAGTCGAGGTATAAGTAATAAAATCGCAATAAGTTTGTGACATCTTAGTACTTACCTATGAATAGTGTTAGGCACGCAAGAATGTTTGGAAATAGCAGAACATAAATAAATTCCGACTCCTATTGGGATTGCTTGCAATTCTGTTAAATGATCTTCATCAAATTTAATAAATTTATCAACGATAACGGTAAAGTTGAAATTTAATTTCAGAAAATATTTAACAAGTTGTCCACCAATAAACTTCACCAGTTCCTCTTTAGATCCTTCCGAACGATTTGGATATAAGTACAGCCATTCAAAATAATCAGTGAAGTTTTGTAAATATATTGTTAACCACACAGCAATCTGAAATTACCAAAGATATTTTACGTAACAGAATGAATAAAATAAAATTTAGAATCGAAGCAATGCAGAGAAGTTTGTATGTGCTCATTGACTTATAATCTCCCATCAGAATAATAAGTAAAATCAGTTGAATTTGAACGTGAATGGATATTAGCAAGCCACACTGAGATTGAAACATTAATTTTTAAATTATATATTATTTGTGCATATAGTATGTGAATTTCAAATATTAAACTCTCTGAACTATAAATACTTCAGAAAATATCATTTGTGGTAAAATTGAATTTGTCGAGCTTTACTTGTACTCAGGAACTATATACGGTAGAATTTTCATCTTTTGATACCTCATAGAAACATCTTCTCTGAGCTGAAATCGATAAAGAAAATATATAGATTTTCTTGACGAAATGGGATAATCTATGTCGACAAATTAATATTGTACTGAAAATACTCAATATAGTGCTTCCTCGGAAGGATTAAATTTCACTTAAAAATCGATTTTATTGCACAGGAAACACAAAAAAAAATGAAACGTAGATCAACAAAATTGACAATTTTTGAATTGAATTCTTTAAAGCATTGAAATGGAAGAGCTTGAAGTATCTTCTAAGCTCTTTCATTTCTAAGCAACTAAGAATAAGAAAACAAGAGTTTTCCTCATTTGTTTATTGTATGATATAGAAAATTGTGAATAATTAAACATTTATTTACATAAGCGAATATTAAACTCGACTTCTCTGTTTGTCATTTAACTTACTATATTAAATAACATAAACATATCATCAATCTCTTTTTACAACTTTTTTATTTCAATTCAATTTTTGAAAAATAAAATTTTTCAAATCTCACTCTGCTTTTTGCGCACCTCTGAAACAAAGTTGGATTTTCTTAAAGTGAATTGTATAAATAATACGAGCAACTAAATTGTAAAGAATGTCTTTTTTGTAGCACGTGCACCGAAAGTACTCTACTACTGAGCTGAATTCTGCTTCGAAAGTTCTCAATTTCAAACCATGAGTAACAATTTTCATTAATTCTCTGTGTACTGCGAATTATTGGATATTAATGTCCGCTGAGTAAAAATGCAAATTGTGGATCATGGATGCCATTGGATTTTTTTATTTCACTGAACGATGTTAAATTGATATTTGAATGAAATTTGTATTATAGAATGTATTCGTCATAGCGTGTGCATTGATTGTGAACGGGATAGCACAGAAAATGTGAAAAATATCAATCAATAGAATAAATCATGTAAGTTATGTTTCATTGTATTAGTTTACTGTAATGTGATCGCATTTGCAACAATTTAAAAAGATCAGTAATGGGAGTACTTCGGTGCAATTGTTACAAAAAGTATCGTATGCAACACGGACACTGAACGACTGTCATTATTGTTACGGACGAATTTGGCAAAAATGACATTTGTTCGGTCCTTATACATAGTATACTATTTTTCGAAAAATTAAGAAATTTTTTTTTCACTTGTATAGGTAAGTTCATTCATGAGCAAACTATATATTCTTCAATTTTCAAGTAGGTCTTTTACGCACCGTAAACTACAGAATCTGAATGTCACTTTATGCTTTTGGCTCTCTTGATGAGTGCCTAATAATAATTGTCAAAATATGGAAGTTGAATGCCGCAGAAAATTTTTTGTATGCAATACGAGTGGAAGCAAGAATAAATTAGCCAATACTTGTTCTCATATCATAATGCTTAACTTTACACACTTGTTGCACAAATTATTATCTCAGGAAATTAAAGAGCAATTAAATGTCTCATTTAAAAGTATATAATGGTAAATTGTACTTCAAAAAGAGTAATTTGGCAGCTTTGTCTCTGAAAAGTCTATTAAGATGTGAATCATAAATAATTCCTGCTGCACTGAAAACTGTTCGGTCCAAGGTCACACACAAATTTAAGGTCCGTATTCATATTCGCGGATCTAGATCTATTTCTGACAAGGTTAAGATTCACGATCTTGAAATTTTGACGTTTGATTATGAACCAGGCTGTTGGAAATAACATCATACATCCTGCATCATAAGTTAACAGATTAAGTTTACATCCATTATAAACAAGTCTTAACACACGATTGTGCATGTCAAACATCTAGCACTAACCATAACTACTAACTACTAATTTCTTGTTGTGAACGAGGCTTAAGACCTATCTTTTGAGTGACACAATAGACTTTTGGACGTCACAGAAAATTTTCAAATTGAAAAGAAATATTTCTCAAGTACTACGAAGTTTTTTTGAATCGCATTTTCACTAATACTTTTATTTATTCATGTCCTATCAGAAAAAAGAATAAATTTATTTTTAAAGCTCAGAAATAGGAAACTTCGGTGCACTTGTTACAAAAAGTCCTTGTATACAACACGGACACTGAAAAAATACTGTCTCGAATGAAGTTATAGCTGCACTAACAACCAAACTAAAATATTCGTCCAGATAAAATGTTCAACAAAGTTTAAATATTCTAGGTCAAACAATTAATGTATTTGATGCGTTCTGAGAATGAAGATTTTAAATAGCTTTGCATATTTTATTGATTTGTATTGATAAAGGTGGATTTGTAGATATCACTAATAGTGTATTCAGTTAATACACTTTTTATATATTCTAATTTATTGAACAAATAAAATCGGGAATTGCAGTTTTCAACAGTAATATATCCATAGAATAGAATTAAAAAATTATCATATGAAAAATGCAAATATTTTAATTTCATAGTTCAAAAAATATTGGGTTTGACGAACCTGGCGAAAAATGTGGTTATTATTCAATATTTTCTCATTTCATAAAAAATTTCCGTCTACAAATACATATTCGTAAAAATATATAATATGTTTTCATTATGAAAGCTGCAGCGTTAATATGAGGTACGTTTCAAAAAATTTAAACAGTTATTTGTTTGTACATAATCATTAATTTCCAACTGACTGTGCTTTTTACTCCGATAGTTGTAACGTAAGAATAGCGCAAAAAGAACTGCAATTTTCAATTTGCCATTGTTGCTAGCAGTGATACTCATCTACATAATAAAACAATTAAACCGGGATATATGACTGCAGGATGCATATAAATTATTTAAATTTATTATAAGATCACCTTAAAAAATAAATCAAAGTTAGCATTATGGTAAATTATGTATCTTGTTTCACAAAAGATTTTTAGTCTTGAAACACTAGCGAAATGACTGTTAATGAACAAGTTGGAAAAAATGTGGCACATAACACTTTTGGCATGTATAATGACATATATATATATATATATATATATATATATATATATATATATATATATATATATATATATATATATATATATATATATATAAACATAATGACATATATAATGACATTTTCGTCAAAAATCAGAAGCCATGGAAATGAAACGAATGTAACAAGCTTTCATTCTGACAGATCAATTCTGTGTTGATTTTAAACAATTTTTCATTGTTGTTAATTGTTGTATTAACAAGAAATTGAACTGTCAGAATGGGACTTTGTTTCATCCGTTCTTTATTTCTATGGCTATATGATTTTTGACGAAAATGTCACACTCTATTTTCTAAATATCTAATGCTACAGATATTCTACTGTATTAAATAAAGACTCTTCATTAGTAAAAATTGATTTTAAACAACTTTTCATTACTGTACTTTTGCTCTAGTATATGCAGGAAAGCCAATATCCACACATTTTGATAATGCTATGCTAAATTCCTATGTTCCGCGTTTCATTGCACACCCTGTATATATCTATCTGTTATGCAGGGGCCACACTAATGTCTAATGCCGTCAAGTAAGGCGTTATGTGACAATTGACATATTGTCATTGATAATGTGTTCATTATTGAATAACGCCTTAATTAATGACATTATACGTAAGTGTGGCCCCAGCATAAAAATAATTTTAATGTGTGAAACATCTGCAATGCTTCCATACCTGTACCAATATAATTTTATACCTGTATGAATAGTTGTAATTGCTCATGAGACTTTTTTTGCTTTTTTAATTTTTCTAAAAATGGATGATTATTTTCTCTATTTCCATACATTGAATTATCTTCAATTTCAGTTTTGAAGCCATCGCGTGATGCGGTAAAAAGAATAGATAAGCACATTTTTTGATCGAAATTCATGATGATATTGCATTGTTCCCCAAAGCACGTCCAACGGTGCTTCAAATCCCAATCATCATGTCTACAATTGTCGGAACAGTAGACCACTATTGAGCACATTGAGCACCTTTAAAATATTTCACTTTATTCACAATTTTTGCGAAAAATTCTACTTATACGTACGGAATGAAATTAAAGGATTTTTGTAGACAACGAGTACAAATAATGAATTTCTTTTGTTCTTCAACTTTAAGTGGAATGTGACAATATGGTTCTTCTATAATAAGTACATCTCCCTTTTTAATATCCGATTTGGCCATTACTTGTTCTAGTTTTTTCGAACGTCTACAGAAATTACAAAAAAATCAAATATATATTTCTATGACATATCTAAAAACTTACTTTATTTCAATTAATTTTGATGCATTCAAAAACTTTGGATTCTCTCCGTTTGTTAAAGTTGGTTCTGTTAATATGCAATAATTGTTAATTGCGTCACCAGAAACGTTTGAACCCAAATTTTCTTCTAATTCTTTCCTTATGTCCATTATCTCTTCATTTACTGAAGCTGTTTACAATAATTTGGATGAAATATATAAGAATTAAATTATATATACCTACCTTTTTTTGCTTTCTTGTCCTTCGGATTATCAAAAGATTCTTGCGCTTTTCGTAGAGACCTGGCTGCTTCAAAATTTGAATTCAATTTCAAAAAACATTTACTTTGACGTAATAATATTTTATACAGCAAATTTGAAGGATATTCTGACTTCAATACGATGAACGTATCTTCTAGACATTCCTTGGATTTATAAAAAAAAAAAATGTACTATAAATGACAAACAATAACAAAAAGATTCAACGAGGTTGTGTTTACCAAATATTAATAATTTACAGTTTTTTTCTTTACAAAGAGACTACATTATGATAAGTTTTCTTCTTTAAAACTACTTGCTACCATTTCCCAAATATGAAATATCTCAAGTTAATAATTTACATAATGTTTATTCAAGTTTCTTATTTATCTAATGTCCGACTAGTTACTAGTTTATTATTGTTGTCATAATAACATTGTTTTCAGGGTAGTTACGTAACAAATAATACCCGAGGGCATTATTTTGAAAAATAACAAACAAGTTTCCTAGTTACAGCAAGTAATTAGAGTAATTTCTCTAACAGTCGTCACAATGACAGGACATACATTGCTAGAAATTTTGATTGAAATACAACAATAGTCGGACATTAAACTTTGATGGCACCACGGAAGTTGAACAGACAATAATGCCCACGGTCAACGTACACTCCTCGGACCAGAGGCCCTCGGAAAGTACACTGTTGACCTCAGGCATTATTGTCCTTTTAACACCCTTGATACCTTTAATTACTATAATAATTTATAGTTACTATAATAATTTATAGTAATTACTATCCAAGTTAGCGTTCACAAATAATCTGGATAATGTTTAATTGTCAGACATTTGAATGCTAGTTCATTGTTGCAAAAAGTTATCGTTAAGATTGGTCTGCTGGCTGATTGAGGGAATTCTGATTGCTTAGAATATTCAACATTGTTGAAAAAGAGTATATAAGCCCATGCGATCGGAAATAATCATTCAATAAACATTCCACTAGAAGTGGCAGTCAGGAATTTTGTTATTGTACAATGAATTGTAAAATAAATTAGTGTATTATCATAAAATCACAATAAAATTTGTGACACTATTTTGAAAGGATACTATAAATGTTTTTTAATTCATCCGATAATTTTCCTCATTTTGCAATCAACAACTAAACTTTTTTTGGAAAAATTATAAAACAAATTATTGTAATATTTGTAATTTGAGTACCCAGGAAACTCAGAACATGTATCATAAGGGCTTATCCTCTATCTTAATTCTAATCCACAAGTCAATCAAATTTCTATGACGCTTTTTTTAAAATAAGAGTGTTTATCATTATTCATTGTCACAAAAGTGGAATATTTGAAATTTTTAGTTCATACAAATGTTTATTTGAATTCGTTATTTATTCAAAAAATTATTGAAATTATGATCCTAGTGAGCATTCACCAACAATCTAGAGTGTTCAATACTCAGACATTCGAATGCTAGGTTATTGTTGTGAGATGTTCAGTTGTTGGACATTTGAATGCTAGTTCATTGTTGCTCAACTGTCAGACATTTAAATGTTGGCTCATTGTTGGAGTAGAGTATATAAAGCTCGTGAGCTAGTGGAAGAATAATCATTAAATAACAGTGACTGTGAGCGAATTTGTAATGGGCTCGTTCGGATGTTTTTCAATTCTTACATAATGTTATTCAGAATCTTGAAATATAAATTCCGTCATTTTTATTTTTTCCAAAAAATGTTTGATAAAGTGGAGAATAATATAAACTACTCAAAATAATTAAAGGGTCAAGTTTTCTAGCAATGGTATATATTTCAGATGAGGTTTGAACTTTATTAAGAGTTTGAATATTGAAACACAGAACCTTCATCCGTCAACATTCTATATAATTGACAGTCATAGTTATAATCAACCAGATGCTCAAGATTGTAGATTGTAGTGCAATACGTTCAAATCTAGCAGGCGGAAAAAACTTGACCCTTTAATTGTTTTGAGTATTTTATAAAGTCTTTATGACGTCATAGCCACTAGATCGTAAGAATGTTGTTAGACATACGTGTACGCTGAGATAAATTTAGTGTAATTTATTTTATCTAATTCTGTTTTGAAAAGTCAAATTTTACATCAATTTCTGACGTTATGAAACGTCCCATTTTTCATAACTGTCATGCAACAGTTGCGTAAAGTAGTTACGTAATGACTTTACATAACTGGCCATGTTTCAGAGCTAATCAATTATACTTATCCGCGTACAATCAAAAGAATGATTTATTATTTACAATATGCAGCATTGGCAGGGTCTTTAATATCAAAGTGTACTATAGCACTCAGGATATCACTGCTTGAGTACATTTTTAAAAATCATTTTGACGTTTTGTGAAAATTTTATATTTGTTTATTTCAATGCACTCTTGTTTCTGTAGTAAAAATATATGGTCATGAATCACAGTCATCTGAATTTTGTGATGTAACGTAAGGGATGTTCTCATTCAAAAGTAAAGATAAAATTATTCTGACGGAATTAGATAAAATTTTGTACAGAATACGTTATGAAAAGCCATATCGTTTGACTCACGTGATTTGCAAAACTCGCTACGCTCGTTTTGGCAAATATTACGTTTCGTCAAACAATATGGCACTTTTCATAACTAATTATGTAAATAACTATTTATTTATTGACTATTTGATACGCAATTACTTTGTGTGAATGTGAAACTCGATGTTTTATTTTAGTTTTGTTTTTTATTGGGCTATATTCTTTCTTATGTTCTATGAATGGAGTACACCTGATGATCTGTATTCCTATTGTTGAACTGAAATATTTAAAATTGTGATATGATTATGCAATTACTGTGAAACATATGGTTTGTTGATTTTTTCCACATAAATATACTTATCGAGATTTTTTAATTTCCATAAATATTTTAATACGTAATTGAGTTTTGAGTATATGATTGATTATAGTTTATTCTTCTTTATTCAAAGGATTTATTTATTCTATCACCCGAAAAAACTGAACCGGAAATACCCAATAAATTTCCAAAATCTACTTGATTGCGGTTACGATTACTTCTTTTATATATATACATATATAGATTTATATATATATATATATATATATATATATATATATATATATATATATATATATATATATATATATATATATATATATATATATATATATATATATATATATATATATATATATATATATATATAACGTGAAAATTTTGAAATTCAATAGACATTCCTAGAACTCTTATGGCCAGTTGCACCGCTATAACTTAAATTTTAAGTTTCACTTTAACAAAAAATATCGAATCGGAATAATGAAAGCAATGTTTGTGTCACATTTTGAATCTTGATACGATATTGTTCCAATTAAATGACACTTGAAATTTAAGAAACAGCGGTGCAACTAGCCGTTAGTCCTCAGAGGCACCTGAATAACGGTCAAGGGGTAATCGTTTAGTGCAAATGGGCATATTTTTGGATAAGATTAAATTTATGACCGGACTAAGAGCTTTTCACAGGCGCAGATGACATACGATGTTTGAAATCCTAGAGCTGTGTCTAATCACTAACTTCTTATCTTGAAGGTTTGTTGGAATATACAAACGTTGCTACTTATTCGATTAAATAAAAACATGACCCAAGCCCAAGATTATTTATATTGTGAATATTCAAATATACTATATATATAATCAAGTAGATAATTCATAATGGTAATCCGTAGATACCATAAAAATCATGTTTTGAAATGAGAAATAGTGGAGTGCCCAAAGGTTTAAACCTCGGAACCCGGATCCACTGAATGGATTTTTATGAAATCTTTTGGAATGTGTTTTCAACACTAAATACCAAAATTTTTACCCATAATTTTTTTCTGATCTCAATTTTTTAATTATTAATATGAATAATTATTAATGTTTCGGAGTTTTCATTAATTTTCTTTTAAAAACTAGAATTTTTTTACGTTTAAATTTAGATTTTACGTAGTATGAACTTGTCCTCGGGGCCTTAAAGGACTTCAGGTGAAAACGTTTTTTTTCTTGCTGTATTGACTAAAATCTGAAAATACTGAAATAAATTAAAATCATCAGTTACTTCCAAACAAATAATAAATTTATTATTAAGCCATTAACCCTACATTAACAAAACTTCGCACAAATATTGTGTAAGAACAAGAGTGACCACGAAATTAAAATCAAGTATCAATATATATTTGTTCATAAGTTATCGATTTGGAATCTGAAAATACTAGTTGAAATTCTGGGTCGCACTGCCTTCTTCGAAACAAAAAAATATTTTATTACAAATTATTACAAATAGTAGTGATTGTTAAATAATATTCAGTTGTCAGTAAATTTTTCTTAATAAATAATTATAGAAATAGAATCAGTTGCATTGGTTCCTTCGAAATAAATAATCAGTTCCTCACGAAACTAGTGGTCCCAGATCGATGAAAATTTGACTCAATATTAAGGAAGCATACAAGCTATTGCGTAATAAAATTAATCCAACAGTTTATTTTTGTTCAAAAGTTATTGGCATGGAATCAGTAACTGCCAATAGTTTGATAAGTTGCATACCTTTAAAGCAAACAGTCAATTTTTTCCTCAACCATTAGTTCCAAATCAATCAAATTTTGTATGGATATCAACAAAGTATTGAAGTTATTGTCAAATTAAATTCGCCCGACAAACTGTTTTTGTTTAAGAGTTATTGACATGGAGTCTGTATCTGCTAATAGTTTGACTTTTAATGCTGTCATTTTTTCTCAATTAGTTGTCTTAAATCAATAAAACTTTGTATGATAATCAAGGGAGGATAGCAGAGCTTATAAAATAAAATCTAGTCCTCAATAACTTTTTAGCGCATTTTTTAAAAAAAAACCCCTATTATATTCACTTTGGCTGTCTAGCGTGAAGCTGAGTTCTCAGCAACTATACTATTTACAGACTTGAAACTGGTACTAAATAAAAGCTGCTGCTTCGTAGGTTTCCACAAATTGCTTTAATTTAAGCTCAGTAATTGTGGAAGATTAAATTATTCAATTACTTGTTTCAAGTGAAACAATGCCCATAGATATATATGACATTAGAGATATGGCAACTAAAATTTATTAACGTAGATAAAAATTTAGTTACAACTTTAGCCGCGGGTGTCACTATTATTATGTACAGTTGTCAAATCTGTCCAGGATTCATTCAATGACTTTTTTGACGCGAATTTGAAGCTTATTAGAATGAATTATTATTATTGGATGAAAATTTGTTTACTTTTGGTGTATTTTTTTAAGATAGCTTTGATAAAGATCAAATTATCATTTTAAGGTACAGCACTTGACCTCCCGTCAGTCAATAACCAAGCAATGGAGATTAAAAGGTATTTTTGAGTTTGTACATGCATAAATTATGTACCTATCAAATAGTCAACTTGAGACTAGTACTAAATAGAAGCTGCTGTTTCGTAAGTTTGCCCAAACTGCTTGATTTCAAGCTCAGTAATTGTGAGAGATGGTAATTCGCGAAATCTCTGAAGTAACAAGCATTCATGAGCTGTCAAAAATGCGCTTTCATCATCTAGATGATTCTTCCATTTTTTTTCTTGTATTGACTGAAATTTGAAAATACTGAAATAAATTGAAACTTATCACTTACTTCCAAACAAATGATAAATTCAGTATTGAACCAGTGGCCCTACAGAAACGAGACTGCATTGATATTACGGAAGAATTGGAGTGACCACAAAATAAAGATGAAATATCAATACATGTTCATTAGTCATCAATTTGGAATCTAAAAATTCCAACAGGAAATATAAGTCGCACTGCCTCCTTCGAAACAAAACAAAATTTTATTACAAAACCAGAAGTCCTATAATTATAAAACTTTGTATAAATATTAGGAAAGAATAGCAGTAAGGGTAAAATAATATTCAGTTATCAATAAATTTTTGTTAATGAATTATAGACACAGAATCTGGAAATATCAGTGAATTTATGAGTCGAATGGCTCCTTCGGAACAAATAGTCAGTTTTTTTTTCAACCAGTGGTCCTAAATCAATAAAACATTGTACGGATATCAAAGAAGCATAGAAGTTATTGTAAAATAAAATTTATATGACAAACTAATTTTGTTCAAGAGTTATTGACAATGGGATCAGTAACTGCCAATAAGTAATAAGTTGAGCAAACTTGCCTTATTAACAATTTATTTTTAATTGTAATTTGGTAATTTTGGTTTAAAAATTATAAATGAATATTAAAGTCACTATATAAATATCATTTATTGAATATAGAATTGGAATCTTAATTGCAAAACTTTTTTTCTTCATATTTTTTTCTTTTTTCAATTATTGTTGTTAATAATTGTTGTAATCAAGATCAGAAAATCTCGAAGGGTGAACTTTTTTATTTAAGCTTCTAGCAATGCAATCGAAAAGATTTAATGAAAATCCATTCAGTGGAATCGGGTTTCGAGGTTTTTACATTTTTATGTCTAACGTTACTCCACTAAAAAGAACATATCACATTGCCATTTATACACTTCTTTTACTATAGCAGACGTTGACCCGCAACGGACGTGGAACACACTTAAACCCGCCGGACACGAGGTAATTTTCTATGCAATTTAGTTCACTTAATTTGCAGCAAGTTTTCTTGCGCACTGGGCCACTTTGAGGTACACTTGGTATGACACTTATTCTCGCATCACACGATGCAAGCTGCGCCACTCATTCTGACACTAGAACGTAGACTTGGTAGATTTGCTCATTACAAGTATGGATGTTGCCGAAAATAATCGTTTCAGGAGCATTTGCTGCAGCTATAGCTTGCGAATTAATTCAAATTACGAAACAGAAAAAAAAAAGAAGAAAAAACTTTGGTCAAGAGAGTGACTTTTGAGAAGGAATCAAGGCTGCAAAATTCTCAACATGTTGATTGACGAGCTAGGGTACGTAAACATAGCCTTATTTCCACTAGCCATAATTTTTGCTTATTTGTATGTCAAAATATCACAAGACACAATGCACTAGTGCGACACAGCGTGCTGATGCGATATACAAATCACTGATGTAGTCACGTGATATCTTTGTCCGCTCTGATTGGCTATGGATAGCAGCCAGCGGCGCAGCAAGTGCGAAAAATAGCACCGGATCTATCTTGTTAAACAAGTCTCGTGGTGTACCCCGCAACGAACCAAATTTCTAGCATTGGAGCAAGCGTGGCAGCTAACGCGGCTCCAAGTGAACAAAATTGCTTGAAAAATTGCATCGTGTGCGGCGAGCTCGATAGTGCAGTCGGTAGATTGATTGATATTTCTTCAGCCATAGGATAACGTTAATAGTCGTCAAGCTATGGGTACTTTTACTTTTTGTGGAGAGTACGTCACAGAGTATATTACAGCCAAAGACGTATTATTGAAGTAGACCCAGCGCGTCCTATGACTGTCCACAGTTTGTTGTGGTGTTAGCACTTACAAGGTGAGGGGTTTCGTGAAGCGAAGGGAGAAAACATGCTTGTTATGCAGTTTGCCTGCTTTTATTTATGTTTGAGAAGTGCGTGCCTTTATTCTGTACTGTATGTATATATTTGTTAAAATAGAAGTAATAATATATTAATTGATTCAAAATAAAACAAAAACGAGATTTCTTCCACATCTCACAATCGATATTTTTTCAAATGAAAATTTGTGTTACGCAACCTGCGATACAACGATGTTTACTCTCCTCACCCCACTGTTTACTCCTGCATCAAAACAAACACCGCGTGCTGGGTCTACTGTTAATACGTCATTGATTTCAGCACTAGATAAGCATAGCTGACTCGTCCGCCATCTTGGAGCCCACTGACAAGTCTGTGAAATGTTTGATATCCTTATTTTTATGATTTTGTGTAAATTATGTAGGTTTCTAGATGAATAATAACAAGATTAAAATAGCAGGCAGTTGCGCATCTTGTCCATTAAGAATTTTATCTACTTGCATTAATTTTCTACACAAAATCTGTAGATGTTTAAAACTCAAATTATGAAGTTAAAGTAGGTAGTATGGTGATTCAAACAAATAGATACCTAGGTAAGTACCTAAATATTTGCTTTAGTCAAAGCAGGTTAAATAATAAATAATAATAAGCAAAAAAAAATATTTTTTTTTTTATAAGATATCAGTTAAGGTAGGTAATCATAGAAAATACAATAAAAATTTTAAAAACAGTTCAAATCGAATGAAACACAATTACTTGCTTCTTGTATTTTTTTTGTTAGCTCATTTGGAATTGTAGCAGGTGGTTTCATTCTTGTTTAAAATTTCAAAATTCCTGATCTCCAAACCTCTCACAACAGTGTAGTGCTCTAACAAATAATCTGCAATTTTGCAAAACTTCGGGAAATTATGACAATTTAGTAGAAAATCATTAAGAATATTACTGAAGAACAAAGATTTTTGCAATGATGCTGACATTTACTCTGAAAAATGCACTCAGCCTTTTACAATCGAACAGTTAAACTCGAAATTTAATTTGAGGTTAAGTAGCTCGGAATATATTTTTCCACATTCAAATGATGTATTGAGATATAAAAATCACTCATCTGTAGAATCAGAACCCGTATCTTGAATGAATAATACAACTGGGCCCAGAACAGCCCGTCATTTGCAGTTATTTTTATCAAATTATATTAAAGTTCACACATCGGTAAACGGCAAACAACTGACAGTGGGCTCCAAAATGGCGGACGAGTCAGCTATCCTTTATCTAGTGCTAGAGGTGTATATGTCTATAGCACTAAGTACCTATGTGTTTAAATCACCACACTACCTACTTTAATTTCATAACTGCTCCTCAACAAATTGTATAATTTTGGCATTATAGAGGCTCGGCTCAAAGATGGTTCTCTTCTTTTTTATCGGGAAGGACACAGTACTTCAATATTCAAAATTATGGCAGTATCATGAAAATAAATTCCAATTTATCATATGTTGTCAGAGGTGTGCCGCAGGGCTCAATACTTGGTCCTATTTTGTTTATATTATATGTAAATGATCTTGATGTCACTTTAAATTGCAATAAATTATGTCAGTTTGCTGATGACACCTCCTGTATAGTGAGTGCTGATTCCGTAGCTGAGTTTTCGTTATTAGTAAAAAACTCAATGATTTCAATGTCAGAATGGTGTGCTTAAAATCACTTGATACTTAATTAACTTCAGTAAAACTTATCTAATGGTGCGATTCTGGAATTTTCTATAACACTACAGAACTGGAAATCTGAACAAAATCACATCATTTCTTGATGTCAAATGATACTAAATGTATTTGTCAACAAAAATTATTGTTGCGATTTTGTTCAGATTTACAGTTCTGTAGCATTATAGAAAATTCCAGAATCGCTCCATAATTTTATTCAACATACGTAATAAAAATTTCGAAAATCCTCTTGCAGGGTGGCCAGTCTTTGAGCTTCTACAAATTACCGGTTTTTTTCCGATTTTCCCGGTTAATAATGTCGTTTTTCCCGGTCAATTTTAAATCATTTCTGTACCACAATTGTCATGATTTAGGTTCAATTCCTTGCGAACACGTGTATCAAGCCTCTTTAAAGGTAATCTAACGGCAGATTCACGTTAATTTTTAAGTAATTTACACTTCTAGTCGGGTAAACGGGGTAAATACAGGTAAACATCGAAACTAATATTTCTATAACGTTGAAAATAAGATTAATTCGGTATAGACCAGACTTGATTTGGTAAAAACTAAGTCATAAAAATTTTTATTTTCAATTTTTGAGGAAATTCCCGATGTTGACGGAAATTCCCGGTTTCTTCCCGGTTTTTTTCCTGTTGTTTCAATCTCCTGGTTATTTCCCGGTTTTCACGGTTTCCCGGTCCGCTGGCCATCCTGTCTTGTATATTTAGATAAGAAATCAGTTCCTACAGCTCCAAGTACTAAATTCTTATGTTTATTTATTGAACCTGACTTGAAGTGGCAAAGCCAGATTCATCATTTAACAGCTCAATTGTCCACAGCCTTCTATGCAATTTATAAAATAAGAAACATAGTACATATCAGTACACTGAAAATTTATTACTTTGCGCATGTGGAAAGTAGGTTAAGATATGGTATTATTTTTTGGGAAAACAGCCCTTATGTCTAAAAAATATTTATCGCACAGAAAAAAATTGTCAAATGTATGATAGGTGCTTCCTTAAGAACTCATTGCAAGAGAATTTTCATTGAGTTGGAAATAATGACAGTTGCGTCATTATATACTTATGAAATTGTTCTATTTGTTAGAAATAATGATTTAGTATTTGTACGCAATAAGGATATGTAGGTACGTTAATATGCAAACAAGAAATTGCGACAATTTAAGTGTTCCCGTTCACAGGTCATCTTTCTTTGCCAATAGTACTTACAACATGGCAATAAAAATATACAATTCTCTGCCATGCCAAATTAAAAATGTAAACAATTTAAAAGAATTGAAATTAAATCTGAAACAATTTCTTGAGAACAATAGTTTTTACAGTGTAAATGAATATTTAGATTGCATTTTCAATTAATTTTTGTTTGACTTTGTCTACTGTGTATTTTCCGCCTTACAGACAATAAAGTATTACTATTATTATTATTATTATTATAATTTGAATACTAAACATTTACAGATTTTGTGCAGAAAATTAATGCAAGCAGATAGATTTCTTATGGCCGGTTTTATATAAGACCAAGCAAATTTACTCTCAAAATAAATTTATTCTGTTTAACAAATTCTAATCGTTTTGAATTTCTTTATGACAACAGAATCATTGCTGTCAAAAAATCGACTGTCATTTAACAGAGTAAATTTTATTTATTCTGGAAGTAAATTACTCTGCCGTTTATAAAACCGAGCATTAAACAACAAAATACACAACTGCCTGCTATTTTAATCTTGATATTATTCATCTAGAAACCTACATAATTTACACAAAATCATAAGAATAAGGATATTAAACGTTTCGCAGACTTGTGAGTGGGCTCTAAGATGGCGGATGCTTATCTAGTGCTGTATATACGCCTATTGCGTATCTCATGTGACTCCGCTCTATCGGTTAAATTTCACATCTATGAAGTAGAATGTTAAACTTGCCAAATGTCACTTCTGTACATCATATTTATTTGGTGAACACAAAATAATGTAATCATTCAAAAAGAAAATGTTTTGTGGTTGGGTAGCTCCTTTTTACATTTTTCTCGTTTTCCGGGAAGGAGGTATGACGTAAAACAGAAAGAAATGGAGAAATTAACTCATAATGATTTGTTGAATATCATTCAATTTTCACTTTCAGGCATCTGTAAAAATAGTCAAGTATTGTAATTGTCAAGAAATTCCACAAATATCATTCGGTAAGATCCAAAACTGATTAAATAGTTAATACAAATTCGGCCAGTAGAATAATGCTTTCACTGAAAGCACTAGACTTTTACTTAATGTTTTAAATATAATTGGAATACGAAAATAGCTCACCTCCTGATAGTGATTTATCATGGCAATAATCACTAAATGTACAGTTCAAGAATCACAAGACGTATATACATCAACAAATATTTTGTTATAATATAATTACGGTTATTCCATCACACAATCACAATATACTATATAAGTTCAAAATTGAATAGGAAGTTTTTGCAAGCCTCCGCAATTGATACGATAACGCTAACGTAGTGCTAGCTTGAATCAAAGTGTACTCACAAGAAACTTCAAGGGTTAGCAAACATCAATAACATAACAATGTATTTATTTGTCAATTCCAGAAACGGTGTCCAGAGAAAATCATTTTTGACGTTTAGCGTTGACGTTTCATTAGCGGTGGCTTGCAAAAACTCCCTATTAAATCATATAAATTGAAGTTCCATATATAAATGCAATGTTTTAAAGGACACAAGATAATTATTGATGAATTATAAAAGATTTTTTAAGTACATTGACATATATTTCAAAACATTGACAGGTGACATAACACCAAACACCTCCGAGCTATGTTTTTTTAATACTATGCGGCGCTTTCCTCGAAAATTAGATATACGCAACAGGCGTATAGAGCTTGATGGAAGAATATAATATATATTTCGACGAAAACTGTTTCTTAAAGAATTCATCAAGCTACCCTGCCCATATAGATAGGTATGAAGTGTTTATGAAATAGTTTTGACAGATCAGTCCCAAAAAAGTAGTATTTGATAGATCAATCCCAAAAAGTAAAATTTGACAGATGTGTACAAAAAAGTGAAACTTCACGGCCGCAAGAGGGGCCACAGAAATATATTTTTTAGGCGATCATAACAAAATAGTAATTTTTAGGCGATCATAACAAAAAAGATGTTTCTATGGCTCCCTTTGCGGCCGTGAAGTTTTACTTTTTGGTACAGATCTGTCAAATTTTACTTTTTGGGACTGATCTGTCAAATACTACTTCATAAACACTTCATTCATACCTATATGGGCTGCTTGATGAACTCTTTAAGATACAGTTTTTGCCGAAATACATATTATATTCTTCCGTCAATCTTAATAGTTCGTGCAATTCAAGAAATTGATACGCATTTTTTACAAATGTCTCTTTGACAGAAGACAATAAAATAAAACAATTTCAACGGCTGCTTAGATTCACAATTGCAATGTTTTAGAAATAAACAGATAAAATTTTGTGGTTTTGAATTATATCGTGATGATCGCCTAAAAAACGTTGTGTGCACCTCGACCTACAGTTCTTTTTTGGTCTCACCTGAATTGCAGCCTCAGCTGCGCTTCGGCCGCAAACAACAGATTCGACCAAAAAAGATAACCTTTACGGCCTTGATACACAAATAACTATTTTAATGCTTAAGCCAATTCGTGGCTTTGTGGACTTTCTAGTTTTTCTTTTTTTCCACTTATATTAATTAAATTGTTCGTTCGTCGCATTGGCCAGACATTATAAACAATGCTCAATTAATCATATTGACCATGCCAACTTATATAATTAATACATATCAATATTTTATAATAAATACTGACCATCTAATTTAAATATCATTTAATTATCATATGTATAATCAAAATTTTATTATTATTTATACTTTATTTAACTTATTTTTTTTAAACTAACCATGTAAAAAGCTAGTAATTATATTATTGTAAAAACAAATATAGAAAATACCTTATACAATTCCATGTTGAAAAGGACTGCAGATCTATTAGCGACAGCCAAAGCAAATTCAATGCTTTCTCTAGGTGCCAGAGAAATACTTTCATTGTACAATATTAAAGCTTGATCATAAACTTTATTTTCGTAAAATTTATTTCCTTCTGATCGCTTCAATCTAGATTTATTTCTATTTTTTGCTGCCTTATTATCAAATTTTCGCATGTTTTCTTTCACTGCATTTCTAAAAAGCAATAAATTCAAGATTTTTGATTAAGTCTTTTATGGAGTGGTTTTCAGAATATTCAAAAACAAGTAGTAAATATTCCAAAAGATAGTAGAATCAAGTATTCTAAATAATAAAATTCATATAAACAAGCGTCTAATTTTCAATAAGTGAAGATATACAGTCGTTTGGATTTACTCATTAAAAGCTTCATAGAAATATTCTGCCGTATTCTGTAAGACAATCATTGACTTATTATCGATCATTAAGATTTTTGACAAATGGAAACAATTGTGACAAGCGAATATTCATAATTCTAGTCAGTGCTATTTATGTTCATTGATTGAAATAGATAATGATCGATAAAAACTTATCCATTGAGTTACAGAATAGTCCTAATTGTCTATTGATGCAAAAAACAAAACAGAAAATTTATCACAGTTCGAAGTAAATGCGTATTTATACAGGATGTAACAGCGAAACGAGTTACCTCGAATAATTATTAAAGATACAATGAAATACTATATAGGACAATCTTATACGGGACCAAGGGGAACACGCAATTATGAAAGAAAATATTTTTTTACAGCTGTGGCTCTCAAGCTACAACACAAAGTTATATTTTTCCAAATGAGATGCTATATATTTTTTAGTCCCTTTCGATAGAATTTTTTTTTCAATTCAACCATGAATTTGTTTTATACTCTTACATCATGAAAATATTAAGAAAAATGCGATTGAAATTTGGATAAATTTTATTTTCATAGTTATTTTTCAGTAGGCTATGAACAATTGAGCTACAAAAATGTATTAAATTTTTTTGTTAATAACTTCATAAATAGTGTTCTACCTGATTTCTATCTCTTTCTAAATATACCTAATTCAAATCTTTTCAAAACTGATTCCAAAGTAGCATTATTAATTTATTTCGGTGTTAAAGTAGCACACGCATCTTTTACGCGATTCATCAAATTTTCTTTTGTTGTTACTGGTGTAGAGTACACTTTATAGCAATTTGTAACAATAGGAATTATGCATTAAATAATACAAATAACTATGAACATAAAGCTCATTTAAATTTCAAGCGCATTTTTCTCAATATTTTTATGATTGAAGGGTACAAAACGACTACATGGTTGAATTCAGAAAAAAAAAAACATGTCGGACGGAGCTAAAAAAATATATATAGCATCTCATTTGAAAAAATGTAACTTTTTGTTGTAGCTTGAGAGCTACTGGTTTAAAAAAATATTTTCTTCCATAATTGAGTGTCTCCCTTGGTCCTGCGTAAAATTGTCTCATAGTTTTTGATTGTATCTTTTATTACATAGAAGTTATTCGAAGTAGCTCGTTTTGCTGTTACACCTGTATATGTATACTATACATAAATAAATAAGTGGCTACTGTTTTTAATGGTTTGAATGATTGATCATGATTACAGTTCCACAGGAGTGTAACACAGCGTTTCATCCAACACCTTTGTTAAAAATAAGTTTTGTATCATTTTTAGATATTTGTTTATTGTTTGACGCTGGTAATTGGATGGAATGTAATGTTTGTCTCAAAAGAAATGTTTAGCCACGACGCTTGAAGGGCCTATTGCTATTTTTTTTAAATGATCAATTATATTTCACACGAGTCAAATATGTTTTATACAAAACTTTTTTTCTAACGTTTAAAAGTGATCTAATTCTCAATATAGAATATTCTCTATAAATACTAGAATTTTTAACAATATTTTCAAAATGAATAATTTTCTTATAATTTTGTGTTTTGGTTTTATTTGAATACAAAAATATTAGGCCAGACACAAATAATTTCAAATTATATACTTACTTATCTATAATACTGAAGTATTTAGTAAACATCTCTAATTCCGTGTCACATTTATTCAACGAGACATCAGGCCAAGATTGAAAATGTCTAAATATTTCAAATCCTTCGAACAGTGCCGCAAACATATTGAATTAAAATGAATTTTTGTCACTAATATCAACAATAGTGATAGATCGAAAATAATAGTAAGCCACACACCACACCTTGTTTATCACTTTCTTGCTAGAATTCAACTACGACGCAATATATTATAAAGTAGTTATTCCTATTTCCTAGAACTGATTGCTACAGTGTATCCAACATACCATTCGTATTTGAGAAAAACTCCCTGTATTTTGGGAAGAAAACCCTATTTTATCGCGGGAATTTTGATATAAAATGTAGTTCTCTAGAAATAGAATAAGTAAATTTGTAGTTTAAATTGAAATTATATATAATATTCTAAAATTGGAAAATCGTTATTCTTAGCAAAGCGTGTAATAAATTATAGCTAAATACACGAAATCACAATGGAATGAAGTGCACTATTAATCTTGTATGTGTAAATGTGAGACATAATATTGACTCTTTTATTCATAAGCTGAATACACTATTTGTTATTTTATAAGATACGCAGAATAATATTGAAGTGGAGAAAATATTTGTCATCTATTTATTTATGATAAAACAATTTAACAATATCAAAGAACTCGATTGCTGAGAATTCGTCATGGGAACTAATTCTAGGGCTGATTTGGTGATTGTGGTTGTCTAAGATAAGCCAAAATAATACTCACACATGCACACATCTACAAGAACGTACCGTCAAGTAGCGTTATGGTATTGAAAAGTGTAACTAAAATTTAAGCTACTACAAAGCTTAAATTATATTAGCCATAATTCACAATGGGCGAAGCATAAGAAGTACATAACATAATTCTTATGAAAATCTTATACGTGTTCACAATGAGCATAGCATAAGCAAAGCATAAAAATTACTTTATAGCAGGGGTGAGGAACCTATTTTCTGCCAAGGGCCATTTGGAAATTTATAACATCATTCGCGGGCCGGACAAATAATAATAGTAATAATAAAAATTCCCATATTCCGGAGACAATTCCCTAATTCCTATTTGAGGCTTAAAATTCCCGAAAATGGGAAAATTCCCACGAGTTGGCAACACTGCTCGAAAGCCAGAACCAATGACGTATTAACAGTAGACCCAGCACGCGGCGTTTGTTTTGATGCAGGAGTAAACAGTGGGGTGAGGAGGGTAAACATCGTTGTATCGCAGGTTGCGTACTTACATGTCGATTGTGAGATGAGGGAAAAATCTCGTTTTTTTTTATTTTGAATCAATTAATATATTATTAATTCTATTTTAATAAATATATACATACAGTACAAAATAAAGGCGCGCACTTCTCAAACATAAATAAAAGCAGGCAAACCGCATACCAAGCATGTTTACCCTCTTCGCTTCTCAGAACCCCTCACCTTGTAAGGGCCAACATCACAACAAACTGTAGACTGCCATAGGACGCGCTGGGTCTACTTTAATAATACGTCATTGGCCAGAACAAATGACTTCGCCATATGCGGCCCGCGGGCCGGAGGTTCTCCACCCCTGCTTTATAGGGATATTGCGACCTGAGTTGGTTATAAAATATAGATACAGATACTTTTAGTTTTTAGTATCTGTCACAATTTAAATCACTTGTCCTGAGCAACGCTTTGCTTTATTTTTGTTTTGATCCGATTATTTTATCAAAACAGCTTTTTTAAAGACTCCTTTTTTTCAAATTTTATATTTGAAAATATTTTTTATGGTTTTTGGTTTTGTTTTTCACATTAAAGCTCTTAGTTTAGGACATTACTTTTGTTTCTGCACATGTTTGTAATTAAATGTCTTTTTTGGAAGACGAAATTCGTTTAGTATTGTTATTAAAACTAAGATTATAAATATTCCTAACCACAAAAACAAGTTTATTTTCATTCATTGACACATTTACTGTCTGTGTCTGTAAAACTATATTGGACATGCGCATTAAGAAAATATATGCGTAAGAAATACGTTAAGTTGAGATGATTTGAGTTTTCTTATGCAGCTGTTATGCACTACGTAAGCATAAGAAATACGTAAGATCATTGTGAACACGGCCATAAGAATTGTACATGTTCAACTTTATGTATTTCTATGTACTTCTTTTTAAGCTAGATTTCAGTCCGAGAAAAGCTTATAGCCAATTCTAGCATAATGTAAATCAGAAATTTCCGTTCGACTTTCACACAAGGATGTATGAGCGTGACAACAATTTCTGATTTCAAGCCTCAAAATTTATTTATTATTAATTTTCTACCCAAAGAATTTACTGTTAAAATTTCAGGGTAGGTCACAGTTCATATTTTAAAGTAATAAATTGTTGAAAATTGGCACAAAATACATTGCTCTTATGGAGAAATGGGTGATTGAGCTCATAAATAAATAAATATCAGTGTGTTCAAGTTTGCGTAGAATAAAAAAAAGCTATACATAAGAAAGTTGAATATTGCAGTGTCCCGTCAATATTTTAAAAACGGTATGTATCCGTTCATTCTGAAAAGAAAAATTGAAATGAAATTCAAATTACTTGATTGAATAAATTTTAATTCGCAACGAATGGACACGGCAACGTTGCACTGCAATTACCGTTGGCGGCAGCCAGTGGCGTAGCGTGGGTATCAGCCGCCCGGGGCGGAAGAAGATTTTGCCGCCCTCTTATTTAGGTATTCCAATTTAAGATCTTAATATGCAGTAATTCTGAAGAATTTTTTGGCAAGAACAGTCACATTATTGTGTATTGTGTAGGTTACAAATGGAAAGTTGAATACAGGTGTGCAACGAAATGCGGAAGATAAGAGTTCAACATGCGATTTTTAAAATGTGTGGATATTGGCTCTCCTGTATATTTTAGAGCTAGAGTACATGAATGAAAAGTTGTTCAAAATCAATTTTTACACATGAAAAGCTTTGATTCAATGCAGAAGAATATCTGTTGCATTAGATATTTAGAAAATAAGATATGACATTTCCGTCAAAAATTAAATAGCCATGGAAATAAAGAACGAATGAAACAAATCCCCATTCTGACAGTCCAATTTATTGTTATTACAACAATCATTATCAATAATGCAAGGGCCACACTTATGTCTAATGCCGTTAAGTAAGGCGTTATGTGACAATTGACGTATTGTCATTGACAATGTGTTCATTATTGAATAACGCCTTAATTGATGATATTAGACGTAAATGTGGCCCCAGCATAATGAAGAGTTGTTCAAAATCAATTTTTACTCATAAAAAGTTTTCATTCAATGCAGTAAAATATCTATAGAATCTGATAAAAATCAGCAATAATAACACAGAATGAAATGTCAGAATGAAAACTTGTTCCATTCGTTTTTTATTCTCATGGCAATCTGATTTTTGACGTAAATGGCTTATTCATAAGTAAAAATTGATTTTCAACAACTTTCCATTCTTGTACTTTTGCTCTAAAATAAACAGGAGAACCAATATCCGCACATTTAAAAAATCCCATGTTAAACTCCTATGTTCCGCGTTTTGTTGCACACCCTGTATATGTTGTATAATATAATAATCACATTCGTTACAATAACTCTTACACGTATTACACGTATGCCACTTGATATAACACTCATTATTATACCTTGTCGATCGACAAGAGACAAGATCAAATTATCACCGAATTGAATAAAAAACGCAAATTGACCTCCAATCAGAAATATAACGATACTGTTCATATTTATATTTTTATTGAAGAATAATTTATGACCTGTTTTCGTTCCTTGGAAATTCTTGCTGATTTTAGAATCTATTTTGAAAATATGAAATGATTGAAATATTTACAGGATATTATTATTATTCATTGTAAAATTTTGCCGCCCTCTAAGTGTGCCGCCCGGGGCGGACCGCCCCCCCGGCCCCCGTCACGCTACGCCACTGGCGGCAGCACTGTGCTTACAAAATGGTGGATCAAAAGTGGCTTACGGCAAGTTTGTAATCTGTTCAGAATGTAAATACGTTGATATTTAGCAAAGAAATATTCATATTTCGTTGAATGATTCAAATTAATTTCAATTGTACGAGAAAGTATTGGCTTTCTTTTTTTATAACATTCAGTTTTTCTTTTAAAATCTTTTTATTTATATATGAATTTTAGTTGTAACTGGAAGACTGAATGAGAGGTTATGAAATTCATAGCTTACAAGAAAATAATATTACAAGGGAGTATTTATGACATTTTTGTATTGTACATTTCAGCTTTCCCTGTACGAATTTTTCTAATCCGCATAGTTTGTTTATGAACTGGATCGTAGTCTCCAAATTTATTTACTACCGACACTTTCCTTTTCTCCTTTTAGGAAATTTATGAAAACTCAAATCAACAATTCAACTAAATTTGGAATGACATCTATAAACACAACAATTTTCAACCCTTCTTCGTTTAGATTCCATATTTTGAAGAGTAAAATCTTGAGAAAGACTAATTTCAGTATAGCAATGAGGTTATGTAATTTAACAATAAAGTCGAGAGCTAAGTATTTTTCACTGAATTAATTGCAACAAATCCTATATGAACTATTGTAGTATAAAATTACATATAAACAACCTCAAAAAAGCCATTTAATATTGCTAACAAAGACATTAATATAACATATGATTATATGGAAATCAAGGTTGTATCCACTTTACAATATAGTTCTGCTTATAACAGCTAGGTGGCTACGGGTTAATTTCAGTTACCAGCAAGGTGGCGAGCACGTGACTTTTTGCTGTATTGCCAAGTTAGATCACGTGAATAATTTCTCCACCTCATCCCACAAACGTACAAGCCTATCCCCACCCATCAAAATTCACTATTCCCCCACGCCCTCGTGCGTACCGCGCTGTCGAAAGCCCATATTGTCGAATGTCCGCTGTGTCAAAAGTCCATAGCGTCGAATACCCACTGCGGCGAATTTACCCCCACTACCGCTTTGTGTGAGTGTCCGTTGAGAAGAAATGACTGTACTAGCGGTTTGATGAACATTGAGCCTGGCATATCGCGTTGTAGAACATAAGTTCGGAGAAATGAAGAACTCATGCTTGAAATAATGATTTATTTACTTTTCTCAATCATCAAATTACTAGAAAATCGAGCTTTTTGTATATATAGCAAAATTATAAATTCCACATAAAAATTCACTAGATTATCTCATACTCTCACTTTCCATTTTATATTCTCATCAGCTGACTTGATTCCGATTTGGTCATAATTATATCATGTATAGCAGCTCCATTAATTTGAAGTTTTAATATCATAAAGAACGGACCACATTCATTCATTCACTCAAATGAATGATGGATTTCTGAGAAGCAAAAAGCAAAACTCCTTTATCATGAGTTAGTTTAACTCAATTTGTACCAAATGTTATGAGAAGTGCTTCGATAAGTTCATTCATGAAACAACCATAAATAAATGCGAAATTGTTAGAGATGTCAAATTCTATAGATCTTCTTTCAAATTCAATTATTATTCTTCAATACCTTTCTGCTCCCCTAGTGCATATAAAAATCATTGCGCTACTGTGAACGTAAACAGATTTGATTCCAATTTTTTTTTTTCATTTAATTTCAAATTTTGAACATAGTTGTGATCTAACTTCTCTTTTGATATACAAGGTGTATCAGGACTAGTATAAAAAAAAGTAATAGCGTACTCCTAACATTGTCATATGAACATAGGTCCTATCCCTTTTGGTTATCAAGATTCAAGAGATCGATATTTTATGGATAGCAACAGATTTGAAATTAAAACAGAGGAAGAAACAATGGAAACATTGAATACATTCGTTTTATGTCGATAGTAAATGTTCCAAATGTGCCCTTTGAATTTGCATGCAAGTTTGACATCGACGAATCATGGAGTTATAAACAAAATTAATAGTGTTTGGTTGGTTCCGAATGTTAGCAGAGGTATTTATCATTCTCCATAGTAATTGGTTGTCTGTATTTATTTGTGAATTGGAAATAACTTTTACATTGTTTTCCATTGCTTCTTACATTGTTCCAAAAGTATCTTCATCCTAAAATCCGCTGCTATCTATAAAATGTTGGTTTCTTGTATTTTAGTTATTAAAAGAGATAAGACATATGTTTATATGACATTTTTCACTAAAATTGATGTTAGGAATATGCTATATTTTTTTTTACGGCGACATGAAACAAATTGGTATGAATATCAGATGAAAATTGTTAATTTTAATTTTTCCATAAAATAAAAACGATTCCTGGATCATTCTATACAATCCTAGAACTCCAATGAGTCTCCTCCGATAATGTCAAAATAATAGCTACTTGAAGTGTTCAAATTTCCCACTAGAACACTTTTTAATGATTGATCAAAGAATCAAGGGATTAATAGATTTCAAAGCCCGTTAGGTAGTTCAAAGAATACATATATACATACATACATTGTGTTAAATTCTATCAGGTCGATCTGTGTTTTAGTCACACATTATATTTTCGCTGAAAAAAAAACAAATGCATAAAACGAAAGAAAAGATAGGTAGAGGGCACGAAGGAGAATAATAGAGGAGTGGACACTCAGTTGGAAAACATGAAGCCTAAAATGTAATGCAGCAGACGTGAGAGAGATAGCGAGAGCGGGCCTAGCTTTGCATGCTTCATATACAGAAATGAGATTATATTTGAATTTTTTCCAATAAAAAACAATTAGCAGATAAATTCAATATTTTCATCACGTTAAATACTTTATTATTCATCAAACGATAGACAAAAGTAGAAGAAAATTAACAATTCTATGTATGAAAATCTGCAATGAAAAAGTGCATTATTATGAAACATGTTTTATAAACGTCTCTTTGGATAAGAGTTTTCTAATTATGAATAACAGATACATAAACAATTTTATGAATATTTTATATTACAATGGACGTGATAAAATTGAGAAAATATACACAAACAATTTCTTATATACGAGAAGAAAATATTACCAAAAAACTTAGCAAAAATCTCCTAAATTGCGTACATCCGTTATATTTATGGGAAAATTCCATTCATTTTTATATTTCTTTCTGAAAACAAATTATTTCGTCCCCAACATAACTGATGAAAATTAGTTTTTCTTCGATGGATATAATTTTCAAATCGAAAAAATTCTTATAAGTCCTCTGAATCCAAGTTTTGCTTTGGATTTAATTTTTTTTAGCATGTATGTGTCTTCTACTAGAAATTTAAAATAATTTTAATCGAATAAATGGAAGATCTATCTATATTTTAATCTTTCTCTTTTTTGCACAGCTTGGGCTTTTTCAAAGATCCATCCTGTTTTATAAGAGATTTCCTTGTTCTTCTAGAGACGCTTGAATATTTCGGACAATTTGGGAAAATACTCGAACATGCATTTTCTTGTAGTCGGAAATATTTGAACGGTATCTGTAATAATATATTTGTCACATAATTGAACAATTCCATACTATACTGTACGGTGAATTTGTAAGCAATTATCATGTCTCTATTGATTTCAAAACATAAACAGAAATATTTATATTTTTTATTGATAAGAAGTTTTCTTGAAATTGAATTTTTCACTAAAAGTTTAGATCATAGATATGTTCAATAATTTGAAACATTGATATAACCTTTAATTTTGATATAATTTTAAAATAATTTCTTCTCACTTTTACATTTCCAGACGGGCATTTTTTTATGATATCCTCGCCACTTATTTAATAAAATATCATCTTTGGGTGCAGAAAAAAAAAAATTCTCTTTACATGTTCTGTACCCAGGATCACAATTTGTCACAAAACATTTTCTTCCCATTTTACAATATATTTTCACATGAAAATACTAAAAAAAGCGAATCTAGCCATTTAACTCCATACAAACATGGGCCCGCCTCAACCTATCTCTCAGTTACTTTTTCTCTCTAAAAATATTACATTTTTGGCTTCACTTTTGCAACACAGTTGAGATAGGGAATTGCATAGGCGTGGTAGAGGGTAAATAGACTATGGAGCTAGACTTTCGTACAAAATTACGAGGAAAACTATGGAAAATTCTAATTCATCTGCTCAAAACTTATACTGAGCTACTGAGAGGCCCATAATTCAAATACAATGTACACAATTTTTCTTTGAATAAGCTGTTTTGATTGATAATGAATCGTAAGAATAAAAATATTCTTTAAGAATTTCATTTTGAAAATAATCAGTTCCTATGATATCTAGTACCTCTTTGCTGTTGTTTCTGAGTATTTGTTACATTTTGTTCATACTTTGATAAATAATAATCAAGTTTCTTATGCAGTTTGAAATTTACAATTAATTGATGCGACGCCTTAAACTAATGAAACAGCGATGAAAGTGCCCCAAAATTCGTGGTCAGGGAAGTACTGTGTGACCACAGCAGATATTTTGTTTATGTTGTGGAAATTTTATTTTTCTCCAATAATTTATAAATGTGAGGATTCATTTACACTTCAATATTGATCATTTCGAAATGAAATAATAGCAATTAAGAGAATAATAACAATAATTGGAAACATTAATGAGTCTTCACTTCATATTTATATTATAAAGTTATAATTATTGACTTATCGAAGGACATCCGGTTAGCGAATCTTTTTGAAACTCCTACTGAACTACATATTTGAGATAGTACATCAGAATTTAACTATTGAGTATATTGTATTTGAATTATGGGCTTCTCAGTGGCTCAGTATAAGTTTTAAGCAGATGAATTACAATTTCACATAGTTTGCCTCGTAATTTTATACGAAAGTCTAGCTCCATAGCCTTTCTACCCTCTCTCTATTTTTACTTTTGCTTTATGCATCTGTTTTTTTTCCAACGAAAATAATAATGTGTGACCGAAACACAGATCGACCAAATAGAATTTAACACAATGTATGTATATATATATGTGTTCTTTAAACAAAAAAATTTACTCACTATTTTCAAAATCCGTAGGGTACAAGTATTTTCTGTGTCAAATTTTCTGTGAATAAATGATCTTGGCTTCCTAGAGTGATTGTTGAAATAAATTTTCATTTGAAACAAATTTTATTTTATTGATAATAATAATAAGTGAATGATTGAACAAACATAATATAATATAAAGATACAGTAAATAAAAGTAAATTTCTAGTAACGAAAAAGTAAAAGGTACAATGAATATCATGCTGTACCAACAATTTTTCATTGTCGCTTCCTAACGAAAATCAAACTAAAACAAAATAAATAAAATTATGATAAAAAATTGTAAATGTATGTAAATTGTACTTACAGAAAATATGAGCACTGATACGAACAGAAAATATATAATGTGAGAAACGCTGTAATAAAAAAGAAAATAGATGAAAAATGAAAAAAATTCAGTTTACGTCTTACTATAGTTCATTTCAGTTAAGATCGGCCCAAAGGCTCTTGTGATTGGTCGAAATACGAACATGATTCACTCACATTAAATGCAGGATTGAAAACAATGTAGAATTTATTCGCATTTTAACCAATCAGAAAACTTCAAATTTCCATTAGAGCCCTGGGATCGTTCTTAGCTGAAATGAACTATAGTACATTCAATAATAATTTAGCAACGATATAGGTTAGAAAATCTCCTAGGACAGTGCAAGTGCATATCTGTAGCTTACTGTAACGCTATGGAACAGTAAGTAAAGGAAATCGAATTTTGTCGATATAGTATATTACCTGATGCCTATGTCACACCAAACAGTGACCATGAGTGGCCGTGAGTGACTTCACTCATGAAACGAAAGATCGCACTTTCTCTGATTCAAATAAAAACAATAATCCAGCATAACAAACGTAAAAAAAAATGACAAAGTGAAATGAGTAGCATGTGATGCGCATGAAGCTAGCTGTATTTTTTTCGTCAGTGACCACTGATCACTGATCTCTAATATAACACTGGATTGGATTTAGGCCGCTGGAATGCGGCCCCAATTGAGCGTCGCCATCTTGGCAAAAACTGAGGTTTTGTGTCAGATCAATACCGCGTTGTGCCGCGATATTTAAAATTTAGCTGTTTGGTTTGCCGGTATTTTATTTATCAAACATGATGATCGAGTGCATGTTTTGCGGAAATTTCTTATTTTATTATTTGTTTCTTAAGCAAAAAATAAGAAACCCAATTCATCGAGAAATTTACCACTGCACAAGTAAGTACAACGAAATAACCTGAAGTAACTGTCGTTATGACTGAAATAAGTAAACATTACTTATTTTTATTGCTACGCTATGATGTGAATATTTTCAAGATTTCCATCCGATGAACAATCGTTCTAAAAATGGCTCGAACAAATGGGTTTGCCAAACTTAGAAATAGCCAAAAACATGAGATTATGTTCTCAAAATTTTGTTGTGTCCGCGAAAAGATACACGACTCTGGAAAAGGATGCTGTTCCGAATATTTTCAACGAACTATACAAAAACTATAGCGTTAACTGCAAAACCAAAAAACAATGTTCAAATAATCACACAATTCTCAATACGATTTATTTATTGTTTAGATTTATAACAAAAATCGTAAAACTATTCAATGAATTTGATAATTCAGAGCTAGAATGTTTAAAAAATAGTTAAAATACTGATACTAAAAAGTTAACAAATATTTTGAGCTATTAATGAATATTTTTAAATATTTTAAATATTATAACTATTTTTAAATACTTTTAACTATTATTGATTATTAATGTGTGCATATTGACGTATATTGAGAATAATTTCATCATCTAACTTGCATTATACTTTGAATTTCATCGAGGGTCTTCTATAAGTGTTTTAAATTTGCCGCCGAATAGTGACACAAAACCTCAGTTTTACTGTCAAGGCCGCCGTTCAACCGGGGCCGCTTTCAGATGCCAGAATACGGTCTAAACCCAATCCAGTGTTATATAGAGATCAGTGCCACTGATGAAAATAGAGGATCCGCTATTTTCATGTTCTGCTGTTTCATGAGTGATCACGCTTTGTCACTCATGGACACTGTTTGGTGTGACATAGGCATGAGGTGGGAAATATTTCATTACAATCGAGAGGTTATTATATGACCGAGAGGCGAAGCCTCGAGGATCAAATATAGCTCAAGGCTGGGATGAAATTCTCACCGAAGTATGTATACTATTTTATTCACAATCATCCTTAATTTTTGGAGAAATAATTCGTCCAATTTCAAGAAAGGTAATTGATGTAGTAGTCTATGAAAACAAGAATGTTTGAAAAATTCACTTAATTTGACATTTGCTGGATTCACGAATCAAGTTATTCATACGTGGATTCATCGAAATTGTTAATAGAATAGTGCAGATATATATCAATTCTGAATAAGTTATAACAGTGAAATGGAGCTATACACTCGCCCCGAATCGAACGAGAGTGCAACGGGTATAAGTTCATAGCGATTTTTTTCATAATTTTCAAATTTGTAAGACATAAATTATAAATTTACACAGAATTGCAACATAAATCCGCTTCTCTTCAATATTAATTGTTTTATTCGAATCATTAGATAATATGATCGATATTTTTGACAGCACGAATTATTTCACTCCAACAAAGTTTTATGACCGGTGCTAGGCAACCCTGCATAAACATTTCCCACCCAAGAGATGGAAGTGTCGCTTCCGACCTGTGAGATAGGCATTGCAGTTAGAAATTACATACTTCCCACCCTCCAAAAGGTCAAGAATGGTCCTATTACTACAATGATTGTGAATAAAACATATTTTTGTAACACATGCACCGAAAGTACTCAACCACTGAGCTGAATTCTGCTTCGAAAGTTCTCAATTCCAAACCATGGTAACAATTTTCATGAATTCTCTGTTGACAGGATGCCGTTGGATTTTTTTATTTCATTGGTATACGTCAAATGCGTATTTGAAAAAAAATTGTATTATGGGATGTGTTCGTTATATTATGGGCATTGACTATGAACGGGATAGCACAGAAAATGAGAAAAATGTCAATCAATAAAATAAATAATGTAAGTTATGTTTTATTGTATTAGTTAAATAATGTGATCGCAATCACAAAAATTTGTTTGTAAAATCAATAAGATCTAAATTTATTTTAAAAGCTCAGTAATGGGGTACTTCGGTGCACTTGTTACAAAAAGTATCGTATGCAACATGGCTACTGAACGACTATCATTATTGTCACGGATGCATTTGGCTGCTCGAAGCTACGCCTTGGGCTTCGTTCCTTCCTTTGCTGAGTGCAGTCAAATTCATCCTGGACTAAAATGACAGTCGTTCGGTCATAATATACTATCTTACTATACTCAAGTCCTGTTCAGACGTGGACTCACACAAGACTTACTTGAGAATTAAAGTCTTAAAAGGTAAAATTTGAGTCGCCTGTCAAATAGAGACGCCGCTATTTTGAGTCTTGCAAAGTGGGCGTTGTCGTTGCCTCATATGATTGATAACTTCATGGTAATCTATGTCTTTGGATTTTATTGTTAATTGCATGATTTAACTCTTGTTATCGTATTTGAAATGTGCGAAAGACAGAAAAGTATAGCAAATACATTTCTTTCTTTAATTATTACTGATTTGGAAACGAGTTTAAGAACAAAAACAAAAACTGGTTTAAAAGATAAGGGATGTGAGAGAAGAGAGAGTATTTATTTACTATAAAGAACAAGAACAGATCATATTATAAATGGAATAGTTTTCTTAATAATTCAATATGAATTCTACTTAAATTCTTTTTGAATAATCTAGTACAAAACTACCAATGGAATACATTTTGAAGCAACAAACAGGCTACGCGTGTGAACGGCCAAGATACAAAAATATTTTGCTTCTTCAAAAAACTTCTTCTTCTTAAGACTCAAATTCTCAAGAAGTGAATCTTGTGTGACTCCATGTCTGAACAGGCGGCTTTAGGTCCAGTTACATGAAGTTGTTAACATGTCAGCTAATATGTCAACTTGAATGTTTTAATGACGTTAAATTGGAAAATCTTGATTTTTAGGAATGATTCACTTGTCTGTAACATTTAAATAATAATTTCAAATTGTATTTATTATAGAATCATATATAAAAACTAATAAAGATTTGAATTATAATGAAAAAATTCAATTTGACATTTAGGTAAGTACTTTGATTATTTAGTTGTCATAGAAAAATTTGTTTATTTTACTTTAGTCCCTTGGGATTATTGATCATTTTAGATTCCTAGGGACTAAACTCAAACTTAAGTCCCTGAAATAAGGGATTAAATTCGTCTTTTACTCCCGGGAGTGCGAAAAAAATTTAATGTATCAGAGACATTACTTCATATTTTTTAGAACAACTCAAATATCCTCTCATGCTTGCCCCCTCCACCAACCCAAGTAGACATAAAAATCTGTATAATGCCTTTAAGTGTCAATTCACAATGTGCGTAAGCATAAGGAGTACGTAAAAACATAAACGTAAGAAATTATGTATGTTCACGTGGTCGTAACGTAAAATATCAAAATAAAATGTTTTTTTCATTTTACGTTGGTACAAATTAGGGTTATTGATGTATTGTGTTGGTTTCTTTGACTGTCATTTTCAAATATTCTGTTGATTTCGATTCTGTTTCGTGTTTACTATCTTTCTTTGATTTCAGTTTTAACAGTTTGGAGTTTAGTTTGTTTTGTTTTATTGTATGTCTGAAAAAGATCTTGCGATTGTTTCATTATAATTGAAACTGCGTTATAAAAATCGCCAACAAGAGAAATATTAAGATGAGGAGGAAATTGTTGTTTTTTTTATGAATCATTCTATGTCAATCATATTTAAAGCACGTTTCGATCCAGGGTATTATCAACTGTCAGATGAAAACACGTGTTTAAAGTTGACGCATGCGCCATTAGTTGTTTCGTATGTAAACATAACATAAAGTTGAATTTATCTCAACTTCACGTTTTCATTACGTAGCTCTTATGTCAATACATAAACGTAAGAAATATGTAAGAGTATTGTGAATACGGGCATTGAAATACAGTAGTTCAACTTTACGTTTATGTTTTCGGTTACGTATTCCTTACGTTTACGCACATTGTGAATTGGCACTAACACGTTAATATAGATAATTAAAGGAAAATACTTACAAATATAATTAGTTTAAATGAAGTAAAGTATATTTTACATGATAAACAAAACTTTATTCACACTCCTCCAGAATTAAACCATTTTCTTCTTCAGGATCGATTCTAGGGTCTATATAGTCTGAGTTTAAATACTTTGTTATATCCCTAAAAAATGCTCTAATATTATCTGCGCAAACCATATATTCCAATATAGAGGCAGATTTTTGAATCATTTGTTTAGTTTCATCAAAATATTTCCTAGAAAACAAATTTTTTGAATTATTAGCACTCAATACTTTAGAAAAACATACTCATAATTCTGAGAATTTTGTTTCTTCAAAAGTTTGCAGTATGTTGCAAGGACGTTTGTACAAAAAATCACAATCAAACAATGATTTTCATCAAAATTTTTGTAATAGATTTCAGCTATTTCTAAACATAGTTTAATCCTATCTAGAGATTTTTTTATATCACCTGTAATAAAAACAAAATATAGTGAGCTAATAGACGCGCAATTTTTCTGTTATCATTCTCATAATTTTTTGCATATTCAATGCATATTCTAGAGATTCAAAGTACCAACGCTTTCTGTATAGTGTGTTGCATCTAAGTGTTACTCTATTGCTATTTCGAGAACTATAAGAGATACGAAGTTGGTCAAATTAGCAAAAAATTTCAATATCATATGGGTATACGACTATTAAACTAACCGAAACAAAAATTTTTCTAAACTAGTGGCTCTCAAAACATTGGACCCAACTTTTTTATTTTTTTAGATTGTTTCTGAAGATCCTTGGCCAAAGGATCGAAACTTCAAAGTTTCGAATAAAATATACAGAATTTATAACTAAAATATCTGTTTCTTGCGTCCTGATTTTCATTTCTAACACGCTTTTTAACTAACGCATCCGCCTTAGCACGCAATGTAAGTTCCAACTTTTGAAAATAATGAGCGTGGGAAACTCGCCGATCAGAAGATTGTTTCCTGTACATATTTACTGCATCAAAGGTATTTTTTAAAGACAAAATGTAAACTTTGTACATATCAATTCTTTCTTCGTGAGTAAAATTATTTTTTTTTACATAGAAAATACACAAAACTATTTAACAGCAATTAATAATAAATAAAATTTTCATTTGTTTCTGCCGTAACACTTTAATTTATATCAATTTTAAATTGAGATAATATTTTTTTTTCAAACGTCACGAAAGTGACATGTTATCATTGTTATGTATCTCTGTTGCCAAGGTGAAAGTGTCGCTTTATTGGTTTATCTGATTAGGCAGATAAAATACTATTTTTTGTTTACTTTATGTGATTAAGCACCTAAAGATCTAATATTTCAGCCGAATAATTTAGTAATATTTATTGTTAATGTACCTACAGTTATTGAAAATTGGGTTTTCAAATAAGCCATTCGCACTCACTTCACCTGGGAGATTATTAATATCACCTAATGATGACACACGGATGACACTTTTAATTTCTTTTTCAATTTAATTTTACGTTTGTTTGTATCGTAACTATGACAACATTGTATTGAGTATTATGATTTAGCTTGATCTTACAGCTATTTGCATAGCATTAAAAATCAATATATGAACTTCATGTTTCAATTTAGGTAGGTAATAGTATGTATATATCATTCGGAGCAAAAATGACTTTATGTGCTTTGGTTACTTTGGCGCCTCACTACGTTCGGCAGTCAAATTGCAAACCTTAGCACATAAAGCCTAAATTTTTGCTCTCAATAATATATCTACTATTATTATTATTTGCATTTTTCTCAATTTTTTTTTGTTATGTAAGACTATAGGTGTGTTATACCGTTACATTCAGAAAAAATACTGAATCGAATAAGCTTATAAAAAAGGTAGGTTCTAATTCAAAATAAAAAAGTAAAGACCCATATTTTGAGCCACTGGTTGAAAAAAATTTTGTTATATGAAACACTGGTGGAATTCCTCATCAAGGAACACTATTCCTAGATAATATTCACGCTGAAGTTTTTCTTTTCTTTCAGCTGTTCATTCGGAGTGAAGAACAGCGTGGGATTGATGTATACAATTTCTTTAAAATTTTCGAGTATTATATGTTTTTGATCAATTTGTATTATGTGAACTCAATTTCGACATGCAATTGATATTTTCATGTATCGTTTTATAGTGAATCTATTGTAGTAGGAGTTATGACAACTAAAATATCCTTCTTATCCAATAGATAGTGCTACAAGACAAGCATTCAAGAGCAAAATACTTTCAACAAAGTGGTAATTTCCATTTTTCCGTTTTCTTCATCTGCACCTTCATTTAAATAAAGTATGCAAAAAAAACAAAGCCTCTATTTTTCATCATCACTCGAACACATCCAGTTTATACGGTTATTGTTACTAGGGCTATTCAAAGAAAATTTCAATTTAAGCTTGAATCTGACCCTTGGTGGCCATTTTTTTCTTCATCTTCTATTTAGCACGAAAATTCAACGTGTCGAGGAATTGTAGAAGATACTTTCAGGGAATTTTGTAGATTTAAAACTAGTTTTTCAATATTTCAAGAGTAGCACAAAATATGTTAATCTCAAGATATAAAAAGGGTGCAAACACAATACTATTTTGAAAGATTGTCTAGGCTGGTACTTTGGCAATCACATCATGAATGTGTATTTTTTTTTTTTATTAGTTCAAAATATATATTTCATTTCAATGTATGCCTCCTAAATAATTACCTGTTTTAAAATAATATTTTGCAGAAATATAGCAAAATTCAACATATTCTCTGCTATGTTTATGATAAGTTTTCTTTATTAATTCATAGCCACAGTCCAAGTAATCAGCATCTTCAAGAAATATGAATATTCCCATTAACTTCTTAATTTGTGCCTCATTTATGAGATACGGAAGGGCATTGACACATAATGAACATTCAGTGCATTGTACATAAACTTCATGTGCATACGATTTTCCATGACATCTTGGACATAAAAATATAGAACGACATTCTTCGTAATCTGGATCAGTACATGCTACGCATGAACAAGAGTAATTGAACTTTATTTTTAGTTCGCATTTACGTTCTGCTGCATCTGCATAACTATCAAATTTTTCAGATAAGTAATTAATAGTTATTTCACTTCCCTTTTTGATATTTTGTAAAGCTTTTACAATGCGTTTCTTTCCACAAAAACTACAATAAAAATAATAATTTTCATTCAATATTATCTTTTTTCTTCCAAGCATTAATATTTCATGTAAAATAGTGAAAAATAAATACAATTCTTAGTGCTCAAAATTAATTAAATTTTCAGCTGATCTATCATAAATTTTATAGAGACCGGGAGCGAGCGACAAAAGAATTGGTCCCTAGCGACAAAAACTTAAACTAGATAAATAGAGATAGATTCGAATGATATTATTTGAGATCATAATGGTGTTTTGGCTTGAAAGTCCGTTTTATTTCGTCGCTATTTTTGGAATTGAAGTGAAAAACTACTTTTAAATCAAGAATATATTGTTCTGTGCTAAATAGTTATAGGAGTAATAAAATAAGGGAATAATTTTAAAAGTCATTAAAAAAAGCAAATAAAAATCTGTATGTTCATAAGTTTTTGAAAAGAACGATTTCGTTTCAAGTACGTCATCTTAGAATTTCTTTTTTTCATAATCAACTTATAGATCTCTTGGAAATGTAGACAATATTAAAAACAAAAGTTATTACATCAAAAAAATTAACAATTGCAAGCATAGAAAAAATTGTTTAGAAAACGGAGAATCAGACATCTTTCGGAACAATTTGATTGTATGACATTAATTAATGTTTATATATTTAAACAAATTCTATTTATATTTGTTGCAGCATCTTCTAAAGAATTTTCACTCCCAAAAGAGATATGTCAGGAAATAGAGTATACAGAGATCAGTGCAGATATGAAGATCAAAATAATAGTATATTATGCTACAGAGACCGAATGATTGTCATTATTGTCCATGATGAGACTTGCTGTACTCGAAGAAGGCGAGAGCGAATCTCAAGGCATAGCTTCGTGTAGCTGGCTTTACCCGTGACAATAATAACGATCGTTGAATGTCCGTGTTACATACAATACTTCTTGCAATAAGTGCACAGAAGTATTCCATTGCTGAACTTTTAATAGTTATTTTTGATTCTAGAATGCAAAAGAATTTCGCAATCATATATCAAACAACGTTTTTTCGAAAACCATGTCTCAAAATTATAATAAAAATTTTGACACTTCGAATCAATCAATGTCTTTTTTTAATGTTGCTATAATACCAATACCGTATATTTAAATATTTCGCATCTTGGCTGCGAAATATTTCGCACTCTGGTTGCGAAGTATTTCGCGTCCTGCAAACAAAACAATCATTTCGCATGTTTGTAGTTGCCTTTTAATGACAGTTTTCGAAAAAAATTATCTGAATGTTTAAAACTATTCTATTGAATTTATAAACAAATTTTTGCAATTGCGATCAAAGCTCCGATAACGTTACAGGATGTTCAATTTAAGTGGGGCCCATTGCTATCTCAAGAAGTATAAGAGCTACGAAGTTGGTTAAATTATCAGCGGTTCTCAAAATACGAGGTGCAATTCTCTTATTTTAAATGGGGACCTATATTTGCTTATTCGATCCAGTATTTTTTTCTGAATTCAACGATATATTATTTTCATATCCTTAAATAGAAATTGTTTGCTAATTTAACCAACTTCGTAGCTCTTATACTTCTCAAGTTAGCAATAGTGCGCCACTTAAATTGAACACCTGTATAAAAAAAATGGCAGGTAAATCAATTTTTTTTTTTCAACTTTAATTTTGAATATTTTGCCTCCTCCTGAATAAATTTCTTTGGATGCCCATGGTTCCAGCAATCTAATACTACAAAACATAACTTATTTGACTTATTTCATTGATTAATATTACATTCTGTTTTCCACATTTTCTGTGCTATTACGTTTACAGTAAATGCAAACATAAATATCAATAACATTCATGATCCACACTCTCAACAGTCAATAATAATCATTAATTCTCTGTCAACAGGGAATTATGGTTCGTTTGAATTGAAAACGGTCCAAGGGCTCTAATGAGAGTACGAGTTAAGCCCTCTGATTGGCCGAAATGCGAACACAATTTACTCATATTATTTTAAAATAAGCTTGCTGGAAATGCATTCAAGAAACAAATAGATATAAATTTAAATCTAAGAACTGCACAAATATATTTATAATAACTGATGAACGACTGACAAGATAATGCAGCTGACAGATATAGACCGCCAGATAGTCGTAGATTTCAGTGCCCCATTTTGTTTTTTCTGCCTTCAAGAGTTTTGATAAGTATGTATATTTGGAGTATTATAATGCCAAAATTAAAGCTGGACCGTGTGGCCAAGATAATAGAAATTAATTTTAAATTTTCATAAGTATAGTATATTCTACAACAAGTATTGGAATGGCCCTAATTCCAGAAGCTTTTCGTATAACCAAGTCAAGATATGTACGAAAACATTCAAATTTTCGCAAGATGTTTTCGTACATATCTTGACTTGGTCATTCGAAAACCTTTTGCCATTCGTTTCTACGAGATACTCATGATATCAACTTTTATACAGCCAAACGGCAGAAGCAAGAAGTACGTGAACAATTGATATAATTTTTTTGCACATTCGAGCCCTCATTCCAAATTCTCGGGCAAGTGAAACACTTCTGCCTATCGTTATCCGCTGACTCTTTTTACACTAAATTTCATTTTGTAAGCATGGCAGAAGCGACAAAATTGGATCAGAACATGTATTTTTGCATAAAAATTTAAAATTAATTTTTATTGTGTTGGCCACACGGTCCAGCTTTAATTTTGGCATTATTATACTCCAAATATACATATACTTATCGAAACTCTTGAAGCCAGAAAAAACAAGATGGGGCACTGAAATCTACGACTATCTGACGGTCTAATAGCCAAAAGCGATTTTTGTGCTTATGTGAAACTGATTCGCTTTTTGGCCAATCAGAAAGCCTCAATCATAGTCCAATAAGAGCCCTTGGACCGTTCTAAGCTGAAATGAACTATAATGATAATTGTTTCCATGGTTTGGAATTGAAAATTTTCGAAGCTGAAAACAGTTCAGTAATAGAGTACTTTCGGTGTACGTGTTAGAAAAAATAAATTACATTAGTATTGATGTTCAGTGTAATTCAATAAGCTAGGAAATAAACGAAAAACGTATTGAATCAATACTGAAATAAATATTCTGAGGGATCTTTTAACAGTTACAGTGGGATGAATTTTTGGAATAGAAAGCCATTTAATTTCAGATCTGGATTTTGTCAAATGAATGTGTCTGTAATGCTAAGCTGAACTTGCTAATAACATAGAGAAAAAAATTTATATTTTATTATTATTATACATATTAAAAAATATTATATTCTTATACTTTAGCTTGCTAGTAAAAACAACCCACTTTTAGGGAGAAAGTTAAAGAAATGAGAAATCTTCAAACAATTTTAGATCCTGACGAGTCCTTCGTGAAGATTCAAATAAGTTTTAATTTATCTACATTAAATATTCGCGATCTACGGGTCAGTCTTTTTTCACGTGCGTTCCTTCCAAATAATCTTTAAACTTACCTATGAGTAGTGTTAGGCACGCACGAATGTTTCAAAACAGCAGAAGATAAATATATTCCACATCCAACTTCATATTCTTTCAATTTTATGTATGAATCTGGATCTATCTCAAGAAATGTATCCTTGATAACGGTAATATTCGAATTCATTTTTAGAAAGTATTTAACAAGCTGCGCACCAATAAATTTCACTAGTTCCTCTTTAGATCCTTCTGGGCGCTTAGGATATAAGTATAGCCATTCAAAATAATCAGTGAAATTTTGCAAATATATTGTTAGCCATACAGCAGCCTGAAATTATCAAAGATATCTTATGTAACAATATAAATTGCATAAAATTCAAAACCGAAGTATTGCACAAAAATAAATTTTTATTATTTTTACTCCCATATATTCTAATGACATATTGAAGAATGGCACAACAAGAATTGCAATTTCTAATTTGATGCCGTTTTCTAACTATCATACGTATATTTGCAATAATATTCGAAAATCAAACCAAACTAACCGAGGTTACGTTTTGGACAACCGGTTCATTTACCAAGCACTATTACTGAAAGTTTTATTTCTTTCTAACCAATCTAATCACACTAGATCGACGGTTAATTTGAATAGATGCAGATTTTTTATTGATTATGTGTAACAAATTCTTGATCATATTTCTGTAAACTTATCTCAGATGAAATAAAGAGGGTAGCGGGATAAGAATAGTGTAATGGCCCCCAAGCAATTTTGAGTTGCGAATGTAAAAACTAGGGATGCATCGATACGCACTTCTGCCGATACGATACCGATATTCATAAAAAAGTATCGTCGATATCGATACCGATACCCATACGGATAATGAAGGTTTCTAAATGTGTAAAAAAATTATAAACAGAAGATTATGATTACGTGGCTACTATATACGTATTTAGCGAAAGAAATGCCACAATCATAAATCACTACCAGAAAAAAATATTTATTTCATTATGCGCCGAAAGCAAGTAGCTGAATAAAATCAAATTATAAAACGCGAGATTCCCCGAGCTTAGAAAAATTATGCCGCGTTTACACATAATATTTAAGATTCGTGCGGAACTGATAAGGTAGATAACTAATAAGGCTTTCCATCCATTGGAAGCAGAAAGCTGTAAACTGCGAAATGACGAATTCGGGTGAACGTCGTATGAAATCGTGCGAATGCTCATCGTTCATTACTGCAATACTATTTGCTCGGTATTCAAACAGATGTGAGATGATATTCATGGAGAGTTTATAGCATTGGAATTATTACCCTCTGATACTTCAACGTATATCACACAGAAAAAGACATATTTTGCTACATCCTTGAGAAAAAAAATTCTAAATTTGGAAAATTCAGCAAATTTTTCCAGAAGATTTCATCAGAAGAGTTTTATTATGATAAATGTGGTTGAAAATCATTCTATCTGTTTCTATTTTTGTTTTGCACTATGTGATTCGCACTAATTCGCAAGTAGAATCCCAAAAACATGAGATCGATTCATATTTCGCAGCAATACGCACGAACGATACGGGTCTAGTGAACACGATTCTCCTCCAAACCATACATTTGGATAATTCGTTTGAATACGGACGAGTTCGATTTCGCAGCTTTCCGTAATTTTCTGCTTCCAATGGATGGGAAACCTGCGAAGACAGCGACGAAGAAAACTGAACTGTTAATTAAACATTATTGGACAAAGTTCGTACGTATCTATATTATAACATTTGTTAATCAGACGTATAAAATATAATATATTTTTCATTTAAAAATGATATTTACGTGTCCAACTTTATTAGTCACCTATATAAACATAAATTTTTACTTAGCTGTTAGAAAGTAGATTTACTTAATTTGAGTTTTCGCGCCAACAAATGGAAAAATAAAGCTCTAAGACAGAGCTACCTATGCTATCTGGCCCATTCTTGTAGGTGCACAAGAATCCTCTGAAAAAATAATTTTGTTCTGAAAAAACTTGTTTTTTTTTACGTTTCTTGGCTATTTGCACTAAAATTTTGGAGTCCAAGATCTTAAAAAACTCTAGTCTAGGCTCTAATGATATCTAATAATTTGATCCAGATCAAAAAACTGACCTGAAATAAACAGAAAAAAATTATATCTTGAAATGATTTCTAAAAAACTCATTTTTTAGCATAGTTTTGGCACAAACCGGAAGTCAAAGTTAATTAGCATATAAACCTCATTTATTCAACATTTCTAACATTTTTTTACACTCTCAGCTCCAAATTGCTTGGGGGTCACCATACTATTCTTATCCCGCTAGACCCTTTATTTTAAAAACTTTCATGACTCTACATATCTGCATCATCTGATGGTTTTATTTAAAATATTCGTGTTCGCTTCAATTAACTGATCTGTTTTTAAACACAGCATAGTGAATTTAAAATCGTTACAAAGCAAAGTAAAAACTAAAAATTTATTGGAGCAGCACTCCCATTAATTTTAGCTACGAGCCGCTACTGCAAGATACTAATCAATAACCTACTCAAAATTTGTTATTAAAAATCATTTATGTCAAATGGTTCGTTATTTTATCGATGTCAGCGTAATAATAAATTATTTAACATGTTATACAAATGTTTCTTCAGTAACAGTAACGAGTTTTCAAATACGAGCGAAGTGACTGTTCGGAGATAAACGCGTCCTAAGAATTAATGAAAATGTCACATACATACTATATTTTTCCCTATAAACATAAATTAAGGCAGTACAACTCCATGACTCTGAAATAAAAAATGTTAAATATCCGAGCTATATTCTATTCAGGTTAAGAACGGTCCACTATCATCATAGAGACTACGATTCGAGCTTTTGCAATAGAGTGAAAAAAAATATCAGACATGTCTTTCACCCAATACGTGTATGACAGCACTATTTTAATGCTGATTAATTGATATTTCTCAATTCGAGGCGGGCGGTTATCAGTCATCAAGTCACAGAAGCTCTTAGCTTTTGTGGAGAGTACGTCACAGAAGATATTATAATTCAGTGAAAATTATACTGATCTCGGATCGGATTGTAAAGCTAGCATATTTGCAATGAGCTATAAATACTCATGATTCAAGCCTTTTGATTGGCTGATATGCAAACCAAGTTTACATGGCACAAAAATCGTGCTAAACTATCTATCAGTTACATCAACTATAAGTCGTTGATCAATTATCATTAAAAAAAATTTAAATCTGTATCTATTCAAGTATTATTTAAATACATTTATAATTTTTATTTATAGAATTTCTTTTCTGATAACTCTTGCTAGATCCTGCATTTAATGTGTTTGAATGGTGTTCACATTTTAGCCAATCAGAAGGCTTGGATCGTAGCCCTTATACTGAACATGGACCGTTCTTAGCCTGAATAGACTATAATTTTAGTCTTTGTTCAATAAATCTTAAGTTACGTTTTAATCACAATTTGTTTAAAATCTTATCCAGCGCGTTAAAAAACAATGCGTTAAATGACAGTTTAAACACGATACAGCTATGACACTATACATTTAATTTTTTATAAATTCTTTCAATCAGTGCCAACATCTTCAATATACTTTTATACCTGGATGAATGATTGTAATTGCTCATCAGACTTTTTGTACTTTGCTAATTTGTTTAAAAATGGATGATTATTTTCCTTATCTCCATATACTGATTTATCTTTAATTTCAGTTTTGAAGCCATCGCGTGTTGCATTAAAAAGTAAATATAAGCACATTTTTTGATCCAAATTCATGATAATATTGCATCGTTCCCCAAAACATGTCCAGCGATGATTAAATTTCCAATCATCATGTCTACAATTTTCGGAACAGTAGAAAACTGCTGAACATATTGAGCACCTTTAAAATATTCAATTTTATTTACAATTCTTGGGACAAATTATACTTATACGTACGGAATGAAATTACAGGATTTTTTTAGGCAACTATTACAAATAATAATTTTTTTTCGTTCTTCACTATTGTTTGAAACATGACAATAGGGTTCTTCTATAATCAGTACATCTCCCATTTTGATATCCGATTGGGCTATTATCTGTTCTCCTTGTTTTTTTGAATGTCTACAGAAATTTTAGGATAATCAAATATAATTTTTTTATGAGTTATATTTTGAAACTTACTTGATTTCGACTAATTTTGAAGCATTCAAAAATTTTGGATGTTCTCCATTTTTTAAAGTTGGCTCTGTTAATATGCAATAACTGCTAATGGCGTCACCAGAAACGCTTGAACTCAAATTTTCTTTTAACTCTTCCTTGATGTCCATTATTTCTTTATTTACTGAAGCTGTTTACAATAATTTGGATAAAATGTTTAATAATTGCAAATACGTACCTACTCACCTTTCTTTTCTTTTTTGAGGTTTAATTTATCAAAAGATTCTTGTGCTTTCCGTAAAGCCTTGGCTGCTTTGAAATTTGAATTTAATCTCAGAAAACATCTACTCTGACGTATAAATATTTTATAATGCAAATTTGACGGATACTCTGACTTCAGAACTATGAGCGTATCTTCCAGACATTCCTTGAAATTACAATAAAAATTATTTATGAATGAAATAGAATAAAAAAGAGATTCGACGAAACTAATAATTTTTGCAATTGTTATTTTACAAAGTTTAGGTTCGGTCCTTTCACCTACGAATAACTTTACTCAAAGGATAATATCCAAAGCAGTAATTGTTACCATAGTAATTATATAGAGAATAAAGTTATTCGGAGATGGAAAGACTTGACCTTAGTCGAACTAAATGAACTACCTCAAATAATCTTTCTGTGATTTAGGATTGATACAAAATATTGAAAATTGCAAGTAGTTCTCAACTCGGAGCACAATCTAATATTACCCTGTTTTTCAGCATGAGACAATATTTTCTCGCCAACCATCGAATTTTCGAATTTTGCGAGAACTATTCAAATTAAGATAACATAGCTCAATCACTTTTCAATTTTATATAAATTATTGAATTAATACGAAATAATTCTATTTAGCGGCCACTGGAACTTGAGCAAATTCGGCCTGCCTTGAGATGACATTTATTTTTTGTACAGGAAGAAAATTAAAGTTTCGGTACAATTGATGTGTTGAGACCCCGCAATAGCATACTTTTTATATAAATAATCGAAATAATGGTAACATATTCAAATGGTTGACGAAAAATATCTTTTTTTTCACAAATATTTTTCGCATTTGATTTATTTCAAGCACTCTAGGACTACTACCATCAATACACATACAGTGATAAATTACGTAACTCTAATTTCATTTTTATGTGAATTCATGTTCGTGGCACTGTCTGTCAATCCATTCTACAGCTATTCATTTTTAACTGTTAAACTCTCAACGTGTTTTGTGCTCTTTGTAGTGTTGTTAGTAACGTCTAAATGCCAACTAAGTGCTGTGTTATGTATTTTGAATTTGTTTTGGAAGTTACTATTTAGAAACGTAGAAAAAATCTTGTATACAATACGAGATTTTAATGACTCGGCAAGCCTCGTCAGAAAATTGAACATAATGTCATTATGCTCAACCTTGCACCCTTGTTATATTAATTTGATTATTTTGTTTAACTATGTACTCGTATGTGCATAGTTTTCTTCTTGCATGTTATATAACAATTTTTAATTATTTTTTTTCCTTCATAGTTTAATGAAAAAGTTTTTTCTGAATTAAGTACGTATTATCAGAAGTTCCAGAGTCAAAATCAATTTCGTCTCTTACTTCGGGTAGTGATTTTATTTTTCACCGCTGGCAACAACAATAAAAATAAAGAAAAATATGTATATTTGTATAAAATATTAGTTCATTTTAATGAAATTTATCATATACCAATTGCCAAAGATTATTTTTACAATTACAGTTTATTGAGTGATGAACATTCTACGTTTATAATTTTCGGAACATTAAATTTTTTGTTTACGAAAATAGTAATTTGTGTATCAAGGCCGTAAAGGTGATATTTTTAGGTTGAACCTATTGCAATTCAGGTGAGACCAAAAAATAGCTTTGGGCTGAGGTGCACACACCGAAATACATATTTTATTCTTCCGTCAACCTTTATAGTTCGAGCAATTCAAGAAATTGATACGCATTTTTTACAAATGTCACTTTGATAATAGACAATAGAATAAAACAATTTCAACGGCAACTAAGATTTACAGTTGCAATGTTTTAGAAATAAATAGATAAAATTCTGTGATTTTGAATTATTTCATGATGATCGCCTAAAAAACCTTGTGTGCATCTCGGCCTACAGTTCTTTCTTGGTCTTACCTGAATTGCAGCCTCAGCTACGCTTCGGCCGCAAACAACAGATTCGACCAAAAAAGATAACCTTTACGTCCTTGATACACAAATAACTATTTTAAGACTGAACTGTCAGAGACATGTTACTTTTTTGTATACATCTGTCAATTGTTAATTTTTTGGGACTAAAATCTGCCAAAACGTTTGACAGATGTGTAAAAAAAAACTTCATTGCGGCAAAGAAGCAGAATTTTGGTAATTTCACACAAATACAGACGTGAAGTGTTTGTAGACGAAAAAGTGAAATACTACTTTATTTAGAGGTGGACAGAAATAGTTATTTTCAGTATTTCATATTTTTAATCCAAATTATTTGCTAAATATGTGGAATATTTATGAAAAAATAATATGAAATTCTACAACTGTTTATTCTTCATCTATTTACTGTGATTTTATCTTAAACGTATGTTGAAATATACAAATGCTGCTACATATTCGATAAGATAACAATATTAGAGTTTGATTCTATCTTCAATATTCAAACATTTGTTAATTTTATCGTTTTAGTTTCACAAAATAAATAATTCCTAAATAACATGTACGTGGACCATAATAATGGAAGCCTCCACTGTTTTTTTTAAATTATTATTATTATTATTTCTTGTTATTATCTAAATATAAGACGATCTGTAGAAAAACCGTGTAAAAATTTTTTCAATAAATTTAGGGGGATATGATTTCCAAAATCCGACAGTAAAATCATTAGAATTTGCTTTTCTTTGCTTCAACATTTCGTTTCAAAGAGAGAAAGAGATTCAAAGAGATACAATTTTCCTATTGAACAATTATATTGTATAATCATCACCTTGACAATAAAGCAAAGCAAATTGAATAATATAAGATATTTAGGTAAAAGAACAGCTTAAGAGAAGAAAGCGTTAGTGACACAGAAATGAAGAAGAAATTTTTTAATACCGACTAAAAGTGTACACTCCGTATTTAGTAGATAAACATCAAGGTAGATTAGATTCATGATAGATATATACAAATTTTCATATTTCATCTGGCTCAAATACCTAATTAATCAGAAAATATAAATGAAATTAACGGAGTACTTTGTGAAAGTGATAGTGATAGCGATATTCATAAAGTCGTCATTAAAAGGAAGATACACAAAAAAATTATGTACCTTCTTGAAAAAATTACTGCAACTACAGTTTTTTTTGTTGAAAATGTAAAAATCTACTACGGCCACCACAGTAGTTCCCCGACCATAAATTTTATGACCAGTTTTATCGCTGTTTCGGGAATTTAAAGTATCCCATCAATTAATTGCATATTTCAAGGTGACAGCTGTCATTGTCAAAGTGACAGCATCATTGTCAAAGTGACAGCTGTCATTGTTAATGTGGCAGATGGCGGTTATATTTTAGTCCTTACATAAGATAAATATTTTTGAAAATAAAGAGTCCTTTTCTAGATTTTCGAGGTCTTCAATTCATTGGAGCATACAGTTTCGACATTTGATCTCCGGAAGATGGTAAAGTGGATTCCACTGATTATTTATCTCCCTAAGTAAATTGATACCAAACTAGACATTATTTGAATAATTTGTAAAAGAAACAATTGACAATTATTGTTCAAATATCTTCTTTGACACTACTACTAGAAATATCCCCGCAAGAGCTTTAATTTGATACCAAATACGATAGAACCAAATTACTTATTTAAAAAAAAATAAAAAATTGACGAACGTTTGCATCTGAAGTCCAAATATAAGTGATAATAATTCTAATTTCACATTATGATTCTCATTATTTCTTTACTTCAGTACAATACAACGTATTTTATAATAATTATAATTTTAATAATAACAAATTAATAGCTAATAATTTCGAGGAATGTTTTAGGTGAATGTTGTGTTTTTTAGGTTCAGTTGGATCTAAGACATGAATTCACTATTAGATATAACTTTGTATTTATGTTGACTCCAGGATCCAGTCGTTAATGAAGAACCTACATCCTTTTTCTAGAATTTTTTTTACTATAAATAACTCAACTTATAGTGACCATAATAACTAAATCAAATGAATAAAACTAATTCGTCAGAATATAGGCTATAATAGAAGAAGTCATTGCTAAATATGACTAAAAAGAATTAAAAATGATAGTGAGTTGTCTCGAGGATGAAAACTGGTAATAATAATGTAGTAATGAATATGAAGTTGAATACCTAATGCATATATATTCAAACAGAAGAAAGAAAATGCCGGATTTATATGTATTTATGTATATATGTATCAGTGGTGGATTTACCAGCAGGATGAGTTGACTTGAGCCTAGGGCGGCAGACTCTAGAGACGGCAAATTTGGGAGCCGATTTTTTTCACATTTGTAGCCGTCTTATGAGTTTGACCAGTTGGACAGCTGTCCCTTAAATTTGAAGTGTCGCTTAATTGAACAATATCGTATCAGGACTTGAAAGTCAAATGTGACATAAATATTGTTGTTATTATTCCGATTCGATATTTTTTGTTTAAGTGAAACTAAATATTCAAGCTAGAGCGATGCAACTGACCATTACAGAAATAAAAAAATTCTTCAAGACGGTTTTCTGATGTCTTGCGGAGTGAAGTCTACAAGACATTTCCGTCCATTTTTCTGTCCACACTTTGTATAAGCGAGACGAGAGCGAAAATGCGGGAAATATATTTCACATTCTTCCCATTTCCAACTTATACAAGTCCGACTATTGTGAACTGGGTGGTTTGTGTACCTACTGGTATTTGGTATTGGTTGAGTATATCCGAATAAAAAATTAATACGAAGAAAAAATGTTTCGTTTAAAATATTCATTGTTTTGAATGGATCAAAAGATTTAAAAATAATAATCGAATAATTTCATCGATTTTAATCTTAGGTTTTGACTATTGTTTAATGAACAATACATGTATTTACTTTGGGAAATTTCATTTGAATCATTTGTAAGGGCAATAAAAATTATTTAATTACATTTACCGAATGAAAATTATTGTGTCAGTGACATAAATCCCATCTTATTAATCGTACATGATTGAGCTTTGCTTAGCTCAGAAAAATACCCATGAACTATTTCTTGTGCAATTTCAACCAAATTGTTGGATTATAGAAATAATCTAGAAAAATATAACAGCCTATACTCTTGATAAATGAGTAAATTCGTCACTGATATGTATTATGTATATATTTGTAAATATATAAGGATAAAGGATGAAAGCAATTATATAACTACTCCTATGCATAATATTGCAACGAAATAGGTATAGAATAAATAATCTAATATATAATAATAAATATATAAAAAATCGGCATCGATTCTTGAGAGAATTTTTTTTTTTTAACCACTGGCTCTCACTTTTTCAGTTTACGTATAAAGAATTTTTTTTTTTTTTTTAAATTACATCACACATATTTTGTAAGCAGTCCTAGTAGGATATTCTGTTTTGAATTCATTTATGCAATAATTTTACATTGAACCTACTTTAGATTTTATTCGTAAGGTACTGAGGAACCAGTACATCATATGATATATTTGGTTGGGTCAAAAAACTTTTTCAAACTAAAATTCTATGTGATCTGTTCTTTCGTATCTGTTATATATCTTAAACTTTAATACAAGAGGGGTTATTATAAACAAGTATGAAGTCGTTTTTTTTTTTGTTAGTTTGACGTACTGCAAGCCATCTAAATTACGTTACCAGAAAATGCAGATTTTTTTAAACATAGTAAAAAGCAGTTTCATTCCATTAACTATTGATAGATACATGAAAGGATGATAATTATTATTATAAAAATATTTAAAAAAAATTATTTATTGTACCTGCGTGGAATATCACAAAAGTAGAAATTTACCCACTACTCTTAAAAGGCGATTGATATTTCCTTAGCCATGATGTGCGGTTACCAATCGTCAAGGTACGGATACTCTTACTTTTTGTGGAGTAAACTATAATTCAGTCAAAATAAATATTGAAAATACCTTATACATTTCCATGCTAAAGAGTACAGCAGATCTATTAGCGACAGCTAATGCAAATTCACTGCTTTCTCTAGGAGCCAAAGAAATACTTTCGTTGTACATTCTTAAAGCTTCATTATAATCTTTTTTATCGTAAAATTTGTTTCCTTGCGTACGCTTCAATCTAGATTCACTTCTATTTTTTGCTGCCATATTTTTAAATTTCTGCATACTTTCTTTCACTGCATTTCTAAAAAATAATAAATTCAATGATCTATACATGCTTTCAGAATTATATTATAATAAATAGACTTTTTTGGTTTTATTCTGTATATTTATTTTTATTTTTGACATTTCGACTCTTTAACCGAAAGTCTTTTTCTTCTACTTTTGTGATATTCCACACAAGTACAATAAATAACATTTTTTCAAAATAATTTTATAATAATAATTATCATCCTTTCATTTATCTATTAATAGTTAATTTTTTCTGAAGAAGACTTTCGGTTAGAAAGTCGAAACGTCAAAAATAAAAATAAATATACAGAATTAAAACCAAAAAAGTTTATTTATTATAATAAATTCAAGTTAATTCATGCTATGCTTATAAAAGTATTGCATGAGGAATCCTTGATATTTCACGATATAATAGAATTAATTATTCTAAATCTAAATAAATGTTTAAACATATGAGCAAATTCTTAATAAATGTGGAGAATAGTCTTTCGGATTTTAGGTATGAAAATAGCTTTATAAAAGAAAAAAAGAGCAAAAAAATTACTAGTGATGCAAAAGAGGACAGATAATTTGCTATAGATCAAATTAATGTAGCGATTCTGGAAATCTCTATAACGCTACAGTACTGTAAACCTGAATAAAACTGCAACAATTTTTGTTGACAAATACATTTAGCGTCACTTGACATGAAGAAATGATGTGATATTGTTCAGATTTATAGTTCTGTACTGTTGTAGAAAATCACAGAATCACATCATTAATTGCCGTTTCAAAAACCATATTATGCTTATGTCACATGTTGACTCGAAATATTCAATATACGGCCAATAGTTTCGAATTTATGCGAAAAATTAGAAAAGATTGTCAAATAAAGTTAACTTCAATAGATTGCTATGACAATATGAAGTTATTTGAATGCCAAAATTGCTTTAAATACTGAATTTCATAACTCTACAGCTGATCGTTCTGAATTTATGCGAAAAAATCGAAAAACTGCTTAGTAAATTGCACTCCCGGTTAAGCCGATCGCAATTATAACGCGAGATGTACAACTACATGTTTGCTCGAGAAATTCTTAACACGAAATTTATATATTGTACGGCTGATTGTTTTGAATTTATGCGAAAAATTAGAAAATACTGTTATATAAAATACACTTTCGGTTCAGCCGATTGATAAAAAAAAAAATAGAAGATAATAATTTAGACACTACAGTCATTTCAAATACTGAATTTAAACATAATTTGCAACTCACCATTTGAATTTATGCGAAAAAAACAAAAAAAGTTTTGAGTAAAGTGAACTTTCGGTGCAGAAGTAGTCATATTTAAATATTAATTAATTCAAAAGCAATACAAATGTCAGTATTTATCAATTACTAGTACATAAATTTTATTTTTATCCAATATTTGTTGCCTAATATATCGAAAACTTGAATGTATTACAAACAATTTCTAAAAATCCTTTTTATATCAGGGAAATTGATATAATATACTTATTAACTTTAAAATCAGTTACAGTACTTCACATGAATAAATATACGCTTGGAATTTTGAATAGTGGTCTATCACTCAATATTACTTTATTTCATAATTTTCAGATCTTAATAATTATCACTAATACAGTTCATAGTTCTAGTATTTGACTCCAAAATAATTTATAAGCTTATTCAGAATACAAAGAATTAGGAACAAATAGATCAGATCAGATATAAATAACTTTAAACTACTTACTTATCTACAATACTGTAGTAACCGGTGAACATCTGTAATTCCGAATCATTTTTATTCAAAGGCACATTAGGCCAATAATCAAAATGTGTTGCTATTTGTAAATCGGCAAATAATCTCGCAAACATATTAAATCGTAATAAAAAACTTAACTGAACACTAATATTGATAATCAACAACCGCTTGTAAATAATGCTTAATGCACAACTCGACTTCTTTATCACTTTCTGGCTCAAGTTTCTCTACGACGCAATAAAATGGGTATTTCATTGTTACAATGTAGCCAACATATTATTCGAATTTTAAAGAATTCCCTGTATTTGGAGAAAGTTCCTTTTTTATAGCGGGAGCTTTGAATTAAAGGATTTAATCTCGAGATTATCTTCGCGTTCAAATACAAAATTATTGTTTAACAGGGTAGACTTTTACAAAAGGATCCTACTGATAGTTATAAAAGTTAAAAGAGATGGCGCCACAGGGATGCGAAGAAATTTTCCAGTGGCATTAGAACGGTGGAAACTAGTATTTTACTTGTTTAGGAAAAAAAACAACCATAACATAACCTAAACCGAACTCTAGGCCAACTAGTATTAGAAAACAATAAATCAGCGTTTTTCTTGTTTAAAAAAAAAGCCAAAACATAACCTAAACCGAGTTTTTTAAGTCAAGTAGTACTGGAAAACAGTTAATTAGTGTTTTTCTAGTTCAAAAAAAAAAAAAAAACAACCAAAACATAACCTTAACCAAGCTTTATAGGCCAACTAGTATAAAAAAGATTCCATTGTTGTCAGCGAGGCACACAACTTGTACGTATTTAGGTGGAATGGTCTTTGTTTGAAAGCCACTGACTATAGCAACACATGTGCAAGGTACGCGCATGCGCACGTCACTAGATTCTTAATGTAAAAGTGAGCCATTAAACTCAATTATTCGTTCAATAAAATAATGGAACTTGCACTATTTTATTAATTTTTTTTTTTCATAGATTAACCGCGCAGATAATATGCGCACTATATAGTAATGCGCTGTCAGTGGCAGCCAGAGACAAAAACTATACTCGTTTATCCAAGGACGTTTAAGGGAGGGGATGTGGCATCACAAGACTTTAACATTGCAGACAGTGTGTCCAGGACAAGGAAAAGAGATAACAATAGTAGAACAATAGATTTTCTGCACCGTGTGGTAGCAATACTTCTTCTTATTGAAAATTCGAATATTTGTGGAAGAAAGTGTCCTTGAAAGGTTGTTTTTTGTTTTCATATTTCATAAACACGTTGTTTTCGTTTGGCTGTTGTATATGCGTGGAAGGATTCATATTTACATCTATTTGGGACATTGTGTATTGCGTGTGTATAGTTAGTTGGACAATATGATCAATTGATTGATACAGTTTCAAATGTATATTTAGATACAAAATTAAAATTTTCGGCTAATCAGAATATTAGAAATAGAATTACCCGAAGAAAAAAATTCAATAAATTAACATTATTTAGAAATGAATAAATAAATGTAAATATATGTATATATGAATTAAATATAATGAAAATAATAGATATAAATATTTTGTTTTTCACCTGCCTTATTTTTAGAGATAGGTTGTTAATTGTTGATAGATTTTGCAATTTTTAAAATTTTCGACGACCCTTAGAACTTTTTAAAATTTCTGGTGTATATAAAAGATAATGCGAATCAAAATGGATGGAAAGAAGTATTAGCATCTCTGAAATTACTAGATCATTTGCTAACCAATTTCTTTTATTAATTTATTGCATAATATGAAATCTAAATTAATTTCTGAGCTTATTTTACATGCGCAATAGTGGCTACCATACGGTGCAGAAAATCTATTTCTGTCTCTGTTACTTACCCTGGCTTCACTTATTCGATAGAGCTGTATTCTTTCGTTCACGGGTTAGTGATCTAACTTAATCTAATGATCAGTTTAAAATGGTGTCGAGATCATATGATCCGTTGTAGTCGAAAGAACACCAAACATTTGTTGAGTCTGCGTTTGTCTGTGATTAATGACCTAAAATTTGTTTTGACTTCATTTAATTATGAATATTCAGAAAAGTTTAATAGAAATTATATTTTAAATATACAAAACACAAATACATGTAGTTTTTTTCATCTGTTTAATAATTATAATTCAATTTCAGGATGAATTATCACAAAACTTTCCATTTTGCCTAACCAAAGCTATTCCAAGATAATTTTTTTCATTTCTTATGATTCAAATGCTACGAACTCCGCCGTTTTTTGAACACATATGAGCTGTATTCTTTCGTTCACGGAGTACTGATCTAACTGATCTAGATCACTATGTGCTTGTTCTTTCGTTTACGGATTAGTAACCCCCACTCCAAATTTCAACTACTCCAGATCACCAACAACTCCTCTAACGAAAAGTTAGAGGAGTTCATGTGGTCCATATGTATTTAAAAAACGGCGGAGTCCGTAACATTTGAATCATAAGAAATAAAAGAAATTGCCTTGAAATAGCTTTAGATGGGCGAAATGAAAAATTTTGTGATAATTTAATATATATTTCTTTTCACTTGAAAAAGGCAGCACTTTGCTGTTGAAACGTTGTGTTTCTAATAAATTACAGAACTTATACCCAATAAAACATATTTATTTAAAAATGAGTTCTGAAAAGTTTTTTCCTTCATTGAATTATAATTATTAAAAAGATGAAATAACTACATGTATTTGAGTTTTATGCATTTAAAAAATACTTTCTATTGAAAACTTTTGAATATTCATGATTAAACGAAGTTTCAACAAATTTTAGGTGATGATTCCAGACAAACGCACACCCAACAAATGTTTGGCGTCCTTTCGAATACAACAGATCATATGATCTCGACGCCATTTTGAACAAATCTTTAGATTCAGTTAGATCAGTAATTCGTTAACGAAAGAATACAGCTATGAACTACTTGAACTCCTCTAGCTTTTCGTTAGAGGAGTTTTTGGTGATCTGGAGTTGTTGAAATTTGGAGTGGGGTAACTAATCCGTAAACGAAAGAACAAGCACATAGTGAACCAGATAAGTTAGATCAGTACTCCGTGAACGAAAGAATACAGCTTTATTTACACATCCCCTCCCTTAAACGTCCTTGCGTTTATCAGTGCAAAAAAATAATGAATGGAGCAGAAACTGTCTACCTAGCTATTGGCGACTAAAATTAACTCGTAGCCCTCTAGCGGCAACCATATGAACCTTCCAAAACGATAATGTGTATGAAGCGTCATAAGACGTAGTGGTAGTGTTTTGCTTTATTTATGACATATCTTATGATTTTGATTCTTTTTAATTGTTCGTTCCGTTCCTTAATTTTTCCAGATCTAATATTCCTAATAAAACCAGACTTTTTCAAGACTAATTTCCTTTTTTAATCTTAATTCCTAACCTCTCATTTTCTCTGATACTCTCGAATAACTACCATTATAGATCCTGCTAAACCAAAAATAAGCAATGTGAGCTGTTGTGTGTACGGTTGTCATTCGAGGGCGGCTAAGAATCGAAATTTATGTGTTCATGGCTTTCCGCGAGAAGGCGAAAGAAAAGTTTTTATTAACAATAATCTAGGGCCCCTAGACTAGGGGCGATTCAGAACTTGTGGATAAAAGGAAAGCATGGATCTTGGAAATACGATCTGGCAAACAAGTTACAAAACACATGAGAATATGCAGTTTACTTTTGTTGCATTCAAGTAACTAAAGAGGTCTCTTGATACTAGCCGGAGAACATAACACCCAAACACATCCATCTTTATCTGCAAATATATGAATCATGAAAGAATAATCCATAAAACAGAGTACATAACATTGAAATATAATCTTGAAATTTACCAGAATAATAAAATAAAACCTCCTTCACATTCAAACAAAGTCTCAAATTCCTTTCAAATATAGCAAACAATACATACAAATCGAATGCAACGTCAAACACATTACCGTTTAGAGCCGCCATGTTTGTATTACAGCAGCGCCGCCATCGGTAATTTTAGTCGCCAATTGGCAAATAAATTAAAAATTGCAGCGCTGCAGCGGATATTTTTGAACTAACTGAGTTAGGATAAACTTGAAGTTTACATGTATAATAATGGGCTTGTTACGACTTTTAAAGATAATAATCGTGAATATGAAATAAAGCTTATTCATAGATATTTCTCAAAAGTATATTGTTCGTAAGTACCAGGCAAGTGAATTTTTCCATCTGTTTATTTATATTTAATTCATATTTTTGAATTGAACTTAACCTTCAATTTCTAGATAATGATATTGAAACTTCAAGAATATTTTGATGCAAATGTCATGTCACGCTGTGTAAATGGGGGCGAAGAGCTAGTAAATGCTTGACATATTTTATTCTGTCGAAAATTATATGATGATAGTGACAAGAGAGTATTTTTGCATGCTCTTTGCATACAAATATCAAAAGTGCTTGAGAATCCGTATGAAATTAAAAAAGAATTGGATTGTAATGAATATGATGCCTTGAAGATTGAGAATATGACTTGTTCTTGCAAAGCAGAAAACAGCGACAGTTGCAAGCATATATCTGCAGTTTTTTTTATTGTGTACCATGTGATGAAAAGTTGAAGTGGCGCGAGAATGCCTTTAAATTTTGTTAAATAAATATTAGATTAGTACTTATTAGTTGGACTGTTTGTTGTTTCAAAAAATCTTTCACTGATTTGATGATAATTTGTATTTGTAAAGTATACCTGGATAAATAGAAAACAATCCAGACAAAAATATTCACCAGTTGCAATACGCCTATTGCGTATCCTCAGTGGCTCCGCTCTATCGGTTAAATTTTACATCCAAGGCTTATAAATATAGAAGGTTGCCTCATTCAACGAATTCAAGATGCGCATGCGCTACTTTATAACGTAAGCGCTAGACCTACAGCACTAGATAGTCATAGCAGACTCGTCCGCCATCTTGGAGCCCACTGACAAATCTGTGAAACATTTAATATCCTTATTTTTATGATTTTGTGTAAATTATGTAGGTTTCTAGATGAATAATAACAAGATTAAAATAGCAGGCAGTTGTGCATTTTGTTCTATAAAAAAATTATCTGCTTGCATTAATTTTCTGCACAAAATCTGTGAATGTTTGATATTCAAATTATGAAGTTAAAGATGGTAGTATGGTGAATTCAACAAATAGGTACCTAGGTAAGTACTTAAATATTTACTCAAAGCAGGTTAAATAATAAATAATAATAAGCACAAAAAAATAGGTTTTTTTTATAAGATATCAGTCAAGGTAATCATAGTAAATACAATAAAAATTTTAAAAACAGTTCAAATCGAATGAAACACAATAACTTGCTTCTTGTTTTCATTTTAATAGCTCATTTGGAATTGTAGCTGGTGGTTTCATTTTTGTTTGAAATTTCAAAATTCCTAATCCTCAAACCTCTCACAACAGTGTAGTGCTCCAACAAATAATTTGCAATACTGCAAAGCTTCTGAAAATTATGACAATTTAGTAGCAAATCATTAAGAATATTACTGAAGGACAAAGATTCTTGCAATAATGCTGACATTTACTCTGAATAATGCAATCGAACAGTTAAACTCTAAATTCAAATTGAGGTTAAGTAGCTCAGAATATATTTCTCCACATTCAAATAATGTATTGAGAAATAAAAGTTACTCATTTGTAGAATCAGAACCCGTATCTTGAATGAATAATACAACTGGGCCCAGAACAGCTTGTCATTTGAAATTATTTTATTGAATGATATTAAAGTTCACACATCGGTAAACGACAAACTGACAGTGGGCTCCAAAATGGCGGACGAGTCTGCTGTGCTTTATCTAGTGCTATAGCTAGACCCTCCGCTCTTAGAAGAACATTATCTGGATGGAATAAAACACAGTTTTTTAGTCATTTATCTTTAATTTTTGCAAAATTTCTGTCTGTCATTTTGTGTAGAGAAAGAAGAGTATATTTTGCAAAATGAAGAATGGTTTTATTCTAAGAAATATAAATTGTTCTATTAATAATAATGTACATACAAATAAAATAAATATAAAAAAAATAATTGAAATTCACATATTTCACTAAAAATAACTACGAATTCAGAGTTTGTGATATTAGTTTGCAATAGACATATTAAAAATTGAAATATGCACGCAAAATTATCTGGATTATTTATATTGTTTGAATTATTATGACTTGAACCAGATAATATGTGTTGATTTCAGAGATTGAGGGCTTTTTCATCGCTTGATAATTTTATCTGACAGTTAAAAACTATGACTACGATTGTTGAAGCACTCCTAATCATAGCTGTCATCAGTCGCCAGACAAATTTATAAGGAAGCGGTGAATCAGATCGCAGATATCTTGTAAATAGATATTTATTTCACACTACAAATAATAGGAAACGCACTGAAAACAGAAACTATTCGAATGATATACGAGTAAATTTCATTCTAAACTGTTTTACTTGTATACAGGTAAAAAGCAGAAATGTTTGAAAAATACATACATTCAATAGTTCCGCCTTCAAATCGCGGGTGTAATCTTCTTCCGAAAAATGTTCGGAACAAATATGACATGCATTTGCATTCCATTTCCTATCTCTCTTACATCGTTGCACCCATTGTTTTCTGATGCATTCGTTTGTTGGAAAACTGTGGTATTGTTGGAATCACGTATGTTTTGAAATGAAAATTGAATGTGTTACTATGATATGTATTTACTTTGTTTATTATTGTTTGATTTATTGTTATTTAAAAAAAATACTGCGAGCTTGTCATTAATTAAAATGTTCTTAAAACTGAGTCTATGTTTAATTTGAAATATCAAAAGTAGGTACGTGGAAATATGGCCAATTCTCTACAGGTTATGGGCCCAGGCTCAGTGTATGGTTTACCAATTTTTAATGGTGAAAATTTCAATAGCTGGAAATTCAGATTGTCTTAGAAGAAAAAGGTGTTTCAACTGTATTTAGTATCAATGAAAATGAAGCTACAGATAAAGAACAGTGGCGGAAGAATAATTTGAAATCAAAATCGATTTTAATATCTTGTCTTAGTGATAAATGTTTAGAAGCAATTAAAGATAAGAAAACGGCTAAAGAAATTCTAGACACTTTGTCGGATAAATATGAAAGAAAATCAGTAACGTCTCAATTATATTTACGAAGAAGATTGCTACAACTGAAATATGGTAAAAGATATTCATTAGAAGATCATTTCAATACTTTTGATAAAATGGTACGGGAACTGAAAACTGTTGGTGCAGTTATGTCAGAAAATGAAATTGTATGCAATATGTTAATGACATTGCCTGAAGAATACAATGGGGTAATTTCTGCAATTGAAACGATAGATGATTCAAAAATTACGTCTGAATATGTCAAACTGAGATTATTAGATGAAGAGACAAGAAGAAAATCTACGAAATTAGAAAACGATAAAGGTTTGAGACAGGAAGATGTGGCTTTTCAAACAGGTAATCGTATCAAAAATATTACTTGTTTTAAATGTGGGAAATATGGACATGTAAAATCAGACTGTTCAAATACTTCTGTGAAATGTTTTAACTGTAGCAAATTTGGACATATTAAAAAGAACTGTCGAGTTAAGGTTCGAAACAAGAATGCTCATTATTTAAATAAAGTAGATGATGATCCTAAAGTAGCATTTTATATTGACAGTCATGATGAACGATCAAAAGGATTAGCCGTATTTGTTATTGATTCAGGAGCTAGTGATCATATGGTTGATGATTGTAGATATTTTTGCAAAGAAAATAAGCTTGATCCCAAAGTTAAAATTGATGTAGTAAAGAAATCTGAATCAATATTTGCAGAGAGTGAAGATTTGATTCAGGTTAATACCGGGAAATATGAAATAGATATAGAGCATGTGTTGTATGTTCCCGATTTGAAAAGTAATTTATTATCAGTGCGGAGACTGATAGATAATGGACTAACTGTAATTTTTGAAAGAGAGAAGATATTAATTAAAAGACGTAATCAGTTAATTTGTCAAGGTTATAGGGAAGGTTCTTTGTATAAAGTATGTTTTAGTTTGAATTATATACAATCAGATGGAGAAGCACATTTAAGTAAGCAGGCTATTGACTGGCACAGAAGATTGGGTCACGTAAATTATGGTTCCCTAGCTCATTTGAAGAAAATGGGTTTTATAGAAAACTATGAAACACTAGATGAGAAGTGTGAAACTTGTATTAAAGATAAAATGTCTAGTCTGCCATACAGAAAGAAATCTCCAAAAACTACCAGACCTTTGGAACTCATACACAGTGACTTGTGTGGTCCAATAAGTCCTACATCAATTAGAGGGTATAAATATTTTGTTACCTTTTTAGACGATTTTTCCCATTTCGTAATGATATTTGGTCTTAAACATAAGAATGAAGTATTGAAATTTTTCGCTGAGTATGTTGCAGAAGCTGAAACACATTTTAATAGCATGAAAGTTAGCAGACTGCGTTGTGACAATGGAACTGAGTATGTTAATGAAGAATTTAATAGATATCTCAAGACAAAAGGTATTAGAATGGAGAAAAATATACCGTACACGCCGCAGAATAATGGAAAAGCAGAAAGAATGAACCGTACGCTTATTGAAATGTCAAGATGTTTATTAATTGATAGTGAATTACCAAAATCATTCTGGTTGGAAGCTGTGCAGACGTCAGCGTACATTTTGAACAGGTTGCCCACAAATGAAAATATAATTCCTGCACAAAAGTGGTTTGGGCATAAGCCTGATTTGAAGAAAATAAAAATATTTGGTTGTACAGCATATTTACACGTACCAGACTGCAGAAGAACGAAATTAGAAGAAAAGGCAATCAAATGTAGATTGGTTGGATATGTTACAAACGGATATAGACTCTGGGATGGTAAGAAGTTTATTACTGGAAGGAACGTGATTTTTGACGAAAGTAAGAAAGAAAATAGTAACAATAATAGGGTTGCAGTAATTGATATTGAAGAATTTAATGAGGTGAGAAAAATTACACAAGAAGACAAAGGTAAAGAAGATGTTGAATTGAATGAAGAACGTTTGGGAGAGAGGAAAAGAATAAAGCCCAGATGGTTACAAGATTATGTAGTAGCTCTCAATGCTGAAATTGGAAATACGCCATTGAATTATGAAGAAATTTTACAAAGAAGTGACAAAGAAGAATGGATAGGAGCGATGAAAACAGAAATTGAGGCCCATGAAAAGAATAAAACATGGATAGAGAATCATCATTGCCACAAGGTAAGAAAACAATATCATGTCGATGGGTTTTTACTAAAAAGATAACTGCCGATGGAAGAGAAATATACAAGGCAAGGTTAGTAGCGAGAGGCTGTAATCAAGAATATGGGATTGATTATGAAGATACCTACGCTCCAGTAGCTGCTACAAATACCATTCGTACCATGTTGGCAATAGCAAACTCTTTGGATTTAGAGATACAGCAGTTAGATGTTAGAACTGCATTCCTGAATGGTAAACTAGAAGAAGAAATCTATATAAAATTACCAGAAGGACCATTCAAAGAAGAAAGAGGAGTCAAGAGACTACAAAAAGCATTATATGGTTTAAAACAAAGTCCTAGATGCTGGAATAGTGAATTCACCAACTTTGTATTATCTTTGGGATTTAACAGATCGAAAAATGATGAGTGTTTATTTCATGATAAAGTTTCGAAGAATTACATTGTTTTATATGTTGATGATATTCTTCTTATTGGGCAAGAAGTTGATGAATTGAAAAAGAAGTTAATGAACAAATTTGAAATGACTGAAATAGGAGATGTTAAAACCTTTGTTGGATTAGAAATTCTACGAGATAGAGAGAAGAAAACTTTAAAGATTCATCAAAGTAGATATATTGAAAAATTAATAGAGAAATGCGATCTAGAGAATAGTAAAGAATTTAATACACCAATGGAAAAAGGTCTTATACTAAAGAAAGATGAGAAGAATGAAGGAATAGAAACTGAATATAGGAGATTAATCGGTGCACTTATGTATATTGCAATAAATACCAGACCAGACATTTGCTACGCTGTTAATTATTTAAGCAGATTTCAGGTAAATGCAAGAAGAGATAATTTAAAATATTTGAGAAGAGTTATACAATATTTGAAAAGAACGAAGGATTTGAAATTACAATATATAGAAGACCAATGTCTAGAAGCATTTTGTGACGCAGATTGGGCGAATGATATAGAAGATAGGAAATCTGTTTCAGGTTTCTGTATACGATCTTTCGGTGGAATTGTGGCATGGGGAACAAGAAAGCAGCAAACGGTCACATTATCGAGCACAGAAGCTGAATATGTTGCTCTTTCCCTAGTAGCGTGTCAATGTAAATGGATGGATGGACTTCTAAAAGAAATAGGATTTAGTCGACCAATCACAATATTTGAAGACAATAATGGAGCAATGTCTATTGCAAACGGAACCGGAAATCAACGTCGAACAAAACATATTGATGTTAAATACCACTATATAAAAGAGCTAATAAATGAAGGATGTGTGAAGATTCAATATATCCCAAGTCATAGCAATCCGGCAGATTTATTTACAAAACCATTGGAGAAGATATTATTTGAAAGACATCGAAATTTTATTCAACTGAATTGAAGATGTTGCAATTTAAACTTTTATGTTTTAATTATTTGTTTCTATGTTTCAGTAAAGTTTAAATTGAAGGGGAGTGTTGGAATCACGTATGTTTTGAAATGAAAATTGAATGTGTTACTATGATATGTTTTTACTTTGTTTATTATTGTTTGATTTATTGTTATTTAAAAAAAATACTGCGAGCTTGTCATTAATTAAAATGTTCTTAAAACTGAGTCTATGTTTAATTTGAAATATCAAAAGTAGGTACGTGGAAATATGGCCAATTCTCTACAGGTATGATATTTGCTGCGATGATTTTTTTGTCTTGGTCAAACTATTATCACACGTTGCAACAGTACATCGCGTTCCTGGCATCTTTGATTATAATAACTATTAGAAATTAGAATGAATTCTCAATCTAGAAAAATTTTATTTACCTTGGATTAAATATGATTAAATGCAGAGGCAGATTTGGCTAGATTGTTTTTGATGAGCTCCCTTAGATGAACATTGCATAGTATAGCCATAGAATATAAAAGTCAAATCAACTGTTAGGTTCTTGGAAGTAATATTGTAATTCTGAGTAGGATATCGGTTACGATAAATAGGCTGTATCCGAGTTGGGCATTGTACCTGAGATAATCTCTTACAACCGAAAGGGTAGGCGTAATAAGCTCTTCTAGTTGGGTATTTCTCTACCTGTATTTTTCTGTGTATAAGAAGTGAGTTCGAACTGCTTTTATTTGTATTCCATCAAATTTCAATTATCATACGAGACTCTAAAGTTATGATACTATTAATTTTTTTCAAACACCAAACGAATCAGCTTGGATGGTTTTTCGGTAAGGTCGGAGACTGCTTTTCTTTCGACAATATTACTTAGCGCATGCCGTTCAATGTTTAATTCTTCTTCGTGATTATGAACCAAGTCACTGTTTATTATTTTAAACTCGCGATTTGTACATACTTTAGCGGTACATCGATAATTTTTATTTGTACAACACCATTTCATTCTGTTGTTTGTTGTCGAAAATTTAAAATGGTCAATAACTAAGTAGCAATTCCTTTCCCTTTTCACTAACTATGCGATTTATTTCCATGATCACTATATATTAAATAACTGATGAAACGCAAATATTATATTTTCTTCACTTTCATTTGTTGATGAAAGCAAAGCTAGCAATTTTTTCTAGAACTTTTTAACTCTTGAAGCTATACATACAATTAAGGGAATGACCAAACAGTACATAGTATTAGGAGTAGGCGAAGTTAAAAACTAAATGTTATGGAAAATGTAAAATGTATAAATATTTTGCAAACATTATAATCATACAGTCATGTTGGCGGATAGGTACTTGACACTGGTAAATCCGATATCTGCATTGTAAGGGATTAAAATGCCCAACTGGAATACTCAGATTAAGGTACCCTTTACCGAATGCCCAACTAGACTGCAGCGGATAAATATTTCTTCTTAGAACTTGGATTGAAGGCAAAATAAATCATGTCTTCTAGATGGATAATTAATTTTTCCTCCTAATCCGTGTTAAATCAAAATAGGTAGACTATATATTTTGCCTTTTTAATTTTAATTTTTATTCATTCTTCAAAATTTGGCGCCCCCTAAATTCTGGGAACCGAAGTCTGAGTCGCGTAGGCCTGGACCTAAATCTGCCTCTAATTAAATGTGGTTATTAATTCAAACAAAAGTGCTAGAAAAAAATATAAATATATCATTCTACTTGCTAGACAGTAGCAGCCTATCGCTCTGGGTCTAGCGCTGACGTCATTTATCCCCACTACTACTCCCACCACCGAATAAATAGAGCTTATGGGATTGAGGCAACCTTTGTATGTATAAACCTTGTTTTAAATCTACGAGGTGTGCCGTCAAAAACGTCAAGTTGTCAAACGTCATTTTTGTATGTCATATTATTCGATAATCATGAATATAAATCATTCACTTAGAAGTTGTTGTGTTGTTGGATGTACTAATACTAAAGCAAACAGCCCAGAACTAATTTTTATAGGTCTCCGGGAAGAGAATATGAAGCGAAACATAGAGAAATGTGGATAACAGCAGTTAAACGAGTGTCATTTCATGCAATAATCTGTAAAAATGTAATGGCTGGATCTATTCGTCCGGCGACCGGACGAAAATATTTTTTCAAATTTTTCCGGTAACCGGATGAATAATATATTTTTATTTATCCGGCTAGAAAAATGTATTATCTACTATTCAATTCTGCATTATTAAGTACGGTATACCCTTAAAGATTACATTATATCTTTCCAAATTGCTTTTACACCATCTGCTTTGATACTTTTATCACTAACTATATACACTTTGAAGTATCCAAAGTGAATTGAATAAAATTGAAAAGTATCCGAATATCATGAAATAAATAGTAATTCCGAGAGTAATTCATTTATTATAGAAATTCAAAATTACCTCCAAGTCAGAACTCATGAAAACAATGTCAAATGTCTTAAAATTATATTTACTTAAATTACGTTATATATTAAAATTCACAATTATCACACATCCATAATTCTTTTGTCAATCACTTGAGCCCCGAACATACCAAATGATACTATACATAACAATAATCACAACTTATCCATTTTTTCAATATTTTATTGAGTATTTATCAATTGTGATATCCAAATTCTTGTGCATTTTGGAAGTGTTTTTTTGAAAGTACTCTTTTACAACAGTTTTCTCCGCTTTCGTAGTAAAATATAGCTGTCGACATGAAAGGAAGTTTTTATTGGACTGAATCATTGAATTACATTGCATTACATGATTATCTGAATATAAACAGGAATATGACAGATCGACGATTTTTGAAAAATTGAAAATCGGGTGAATAAGTTCATTCTATCAATTTACCTTTGCATGTATTCTAGTAAATTCTAAAAAGATGAATTAAATTACATAAAATATACCAGGAACGACTTCAGAGATTCAATTTTATCACGATAAACTATCCCCACTGACATTTAATTAAATGACGGATAAAATACAGGCTATTGTTTTGCACGCAAAAAAAATAACCGGACGAATAAAAATATCTCATTCCTCCGGTAGCCGGATCATTAGTCACTTCGAAATGTAATAGATATCATTTAATTCTCAGTATCAATCATCTTTAAGAGAAGTAAAATATTATATTTATAAAGAAACTCAATAAATACCACTTAGATAAGTTTCTTGATTGACTGAACAGTCACATAAATTCGTCTCAGAATCCTTTACTGAAAGCATCAAATTTTTGCTTGATATTTTTCTTTCTCAAAATTCAAGAATTATTTTAAAGATAAACAAGATGATAGAATCTTTTTCCCCCAAGGATTTCGCTCGAATTCTGTACGTATATAACACATTATGAATCAAACTGTAATTGATCACCTTTAGATGAGTCACATAAACAATAGAGAAAAATAATGACTATGGATGATTTGCTTCTTTTAGAGTTTAAGAATATTTTTGTCTACAAATGTTGTCATAAATTAAATACGGCTGGTACCACGAGCTCTGTTTTTGGCGCTACTAATAATAATAATAATAATAATATTTATTTTAACCATAAAGTATATACATACGAGGCAAGTCAAAGTACATGTTAAATAATAAAATCTTGATAGCAAGTAAAACACATTAAATGAGATATTGAAAAATATTAATTTGAACTTATAAGATTTAGTAAAAATTTACCGTTACACATAAAATCTTGTATAGAATAGAAACAGTGATTCTTAAAAAAAATTTTCATTCTTGATTTGAAGATCTTAGGACACATACCATTAAAATCGTGAGGAACAATGTTAAACAGCTTTGGCGCGAAGCTGTACGGAGTTTTTGTTTTGAGTCTGTTTTTAGGAATACTTATATTGTTTCTGGTTCGTGTGTCATGCTGGTGGAAGTCAGAATTCACAGCGAATTCACTGATATTGTTTTTGACAAAACATATATTTATATAAATAATTAACGAATATAACGACATCACTTGTAACGATTCGAACAGAGGTTTGCAGTGGGCATCAGGAGACGAGTTAGAGATGATTCGAATGGCTCGTTTTTGCAGGATAAATAGTCTTTGCAAATTAAGCTCACTAGTATTACACCACAATAATAGTCCATAAGAAAGCACAGAATGGAACATAGCATAGTAAGCCATAATCGCAGCTTCTTGACCTACTGATTTGCGTATTCGTTTTAGTGCGAATATAACTGATGATAGCTTATTGCAGAGTGTTTCGATGTGAGGTGTCCAACTTAGATCAGGATCTAGTTTTAAACCAAGAACTTTAAAGTCTAACTTGGATTGAAGACTTCTGTTGCTAGAGAAAGTTATCTCGACTGTTTTTTCTTTATTTAAAATTAATTCATTAGCGTTGAACCATTCAGTTGCCTGTTTAAGTACCTTGATTGAGGTAAGAGATAGATCATATCTATTCTTTCCTTGAACACTAATTGTGGTGTCATCTGCAAAAAGCACTGTATGTGCGTTGTCGATATTAAAAGGTAAATCATCAATACTTAATAAAAACAACAACGGGCCCAAAACGGATCCTTGGGGAATGCCATGTACGACAGGAAGTGAATTACTGATGTTGCCAGAACATTGGACCTTTTGTGTACGATTGCTTAGGTACATTTTGATAATACTTGATGTGTTGCCCTCAATCCCATAATACAGTAATTTCTTTAGAATGACATCGTGAGATATACAGTCGAAGGCTTTACTAACATCGATGAAAATTGAATTGGTTATTAAGTGATTTTCGTTTCCTTGTGATATTTTATTGACAATGTCCAGCAAGGCGTCAATGGTTGAGAGATTTTTCCTAAAACCATATTGGAAGTCCGATAATAGATTATTACTTTCTATGAAATAAGAAATTTTCTCGTACAGCAATGTCTCGAAAATCTTTGACGGCGCTGGAAGTATTGATATTGGTCTATAGTTATTAGTTAGATCAGGATCACCAGATTTATGGACAGGGATAATAATAGCTTTTTTCCAAATCTCTGGAAAAATACCTTCGACTAGACAGGTATTCACTATATCAGCTAGTGGCTCGCAAATAAATGAAGATGATAATCTTAAAGTGAAGGTGTTCAACCCATCTATGTCTTCCGTCTTTTTGGATTTTAGTTCTGAAATTATTTTTTCAATATCAGAAGGAGCTACAGGATTCAAGAACAGGGTATTAGTTGCTCTTTTTATATTTTTGTTGCGAAGTAACTCTTCAAAATTAAGCTTGTTTGCAGGCAGACTAGCTTTTAGAGATTGTGAAACTGAATTAAAATGTTGATTGAAAGTATTTGCAGAAATATTACAACTGGTACTATTCTTCAACTTTTTAGAGTAGTTTGTCTCTTTATTTATTATTTGCCACACAGATTTGCTCTTATTTGAAGAGGCCTTAATGTGCTGAATATTTTTTGTCATTTTTAAGTCATTGATCAGTTTATTATATTTGAGTTTGGATTTGATGTAGGCATTCTTTAATTCTTCTCTGTTAGTTTGCTTCCATGCGTTGTAAAGGAACAATAATTCTTCATGGGCTTGGATAGCTTCCGGCGTTCTAACCGGGTTAGCACCACAATTTGAAGACATTTTCAAAGTTTGAGGAAAACAAGAATCGTGATAAAACTTCAGGATGTTGGTGAATGAGGAGCATTTATCGTTAGCATTTTTAGTAGCATAAACATCCGTCCAAGATTCATTCTGGAGCATGTGTAAGAAATAATTTATGTTTGATTCGGAATAGCTTCGTATGTAGTGTTTTTCCTTATCAAAAGGATTGATAATAACTTCGAAATCCAGAAGAGCAATTCTATGATCAGAAAAGTGAATATCCACTATCTCAGTATGGAAATTAGTGATATTGGTGAAAATATTGTCGATACATCTATTTAGTCTAGTAGGTTTGAAGATTGTTTGTTTTAGATTACTTGAAAGGAATAAATTTACGAGTGATTTCGACTTCGTAGATGACTCTAAGAATTCGATATTGAAGTCACCAGTAAATATGATACGAAAGTCGTTGAATTCGTCCAAGAAATCAAGAACTGTAGACATCAATTCTAGAAATTCGTTAAAGCTATTTTTGTCGCAGGTGTAAACTGTAACGATTATCAACTTCAACTTTTTTATCTCAATAGCAGAAAATTCAGCAATTTGCTCAATTGAGAGCTCATTTATTTTATTTATAACAGAGCTCTTGATATCATTTTTCATGTATATACAAACACCACCATGCTCTAGTTGTGATCTACAGAAATACGATGCCAGATAAAATTTGTTTAAGTTCAGTGAAACGATTTCTTCTGTTGTAAGCCAATGCTCATTAATACATATTATGTTAAGGTTTGCAAGATTATTAGTCAACATTTCAAGAAATAGATGTGAACTACGTAAAGACTGGATATTAATGTGCATTAATTTGAAGTTATATTTATGATTTTCCTGGTTAGAGGTTAGCCTGTCTGAGTCAGAGGTTTTGTGGTTTTCCGAAAAAAATGAAACTTCTTCACAATTATTCCATTAGGCCAGAATGAGTCATCAAATACTGAATCAAGTAATTCAAATTTTACTCCTAGTTTGAAAGACGAGACTCGAGCATCAGGCTTAGAGATTTTTTTAACGAATATGAGTGATTCTGGAAGTTTATTTTCTAGAAACTTTTTCATATTATCTTCATCTACTACATGGTACTAAGAACGTTGTGTCAAGATGTGTTTTAACGCAATTAGAATTTTCCCAAATACTTTAGAAAATAATCTTCAGATACAAATTACGGAAAACACATATGTCTACAAAATTTATTTATATATTTTCCTTTAAAATAGCTTGAAATATTTATATTGCCTTAAAACGCTTCTTGAAATAACACTGCTAGTATAGCCAAAAACAGAGCTTGTGGTACCAGCCAATATTATTAATAGGAATAGACATGGTACGTCATGGACTTAATTCCGATTTTGAAGCAGATTGACATATTTCAAAACATTGACAGGTGATATCACACCTCGAAATTGTGATTTTTGAATAATATGCGGCGCTTTTGTCGAAATTTGAAGATACGCAACAGGCCTATATGCGAAATGAAATGTCCTGCATGAAAGAAAAGATTTTGAAAAACTCTAAAACTGGATTCTATCTTCTTTTTCAATTTAAAAGTAAAAAGTACAACATAAAGAAATAGCAACCTTAACATAATTATGGCTTTATCAGTCATTACTACTACACTTAATCCTCCATGGTGAATTTTTGTGTTTGAAATTTCAATCAATAATCAAAATATTTTTTCATGAATTTTTGCTAAAATCATTCAGAATTATTATCTCATATATGTTTTTTATGAATACTAATTAGATGATCGAATATAGAATATGATTTATTGATTTGATTATAAGCTCATGTATAATATATATGTAGCCCGCCAAATCTATCCTAACATCACTAGTTCGAAATTCTGCCACCAGATAGAGTATCGCTTATGTTTATTTGCCAATACATAAATAAGATTATATTTGAATTTTTTTCAATAAAATCAATTGCCAGATGAATCCAATACTTTTATTACGTTAAATACTTCATTATTTATTAAATAAAAAGCAAAAGTAAAAGAAAATTAACATTTCTATTTATTAAAATCTGCAATGAGAAAGTGCATTATTATGAAACATGTTTTATAAACGTTTCTTTTGATAAGAGTTTTCTAATTATGAATAACAGATACATACCAGAAGAAAATGTTAAAAAAAAACTTGGCAAAAATCTCCTAAATTGCGTACATCCGTGATATTTATGGGAAGACTCCGTTCATTTTTATATTCCTTTCTAAAAACAAAGTATTTTGTCTCCAACATCTTATTGATGAAAATTTGTTTTTCTTCAATGGATATAATTTTCAAATCGAAAAAATTTCTACAAGTCCTCTGAATTCAAGTTTTGCTTTGGATTTAAATTTATTTCTAGCGATAATGTGTCTTCTACTGAAAATTAAAAATTATTTTAATCGAATAAATGGAAGATGAATTCTATCTAAATTTTATTATACTACGAAGTCTCGTCCTCTATGTAGATCATGAATTGTAGTAGCGCCAGCTATGTACTTTTATCCACACTAATTTAAAACCAACAAAAAGTTGGCTCCCCTGACGCTGGCAGCGCCATCCTGTCAATCACGTTTCCTTCATTCCGCCACAGACTACCTATAAACTATAGACGGGAAACTGCAATGTTATGAGCTGGAACTGTCTTTTAGCGCTGTCTGATGACAGGAATAATAACTAACATCGATTTGAATTGATAGGCGGTAGTTTTTTGAATTTTTAAATGATTATTATTTATGATTTGTAGATTTTTTTTGAAAGTTATGTGAAATATGGATATATTTTTTCCATATTTCGCATATTTCAAAAAAACTCGTACAATTTACACAATAACAATAATAAACACAGTTAATAATCAATATTTATTAGGTAAACAGTACAAATAATTTTGATTGATTTTATCCTTACATATTTTACATTTTTATGGTGACCAAACAAAATTTAGAAGGCATGTTCCAAACATTTTTCATCGCTATGTTATCCTTGTCAAAATCATTCTAAAAGTAAAGATACAATAATTAGTCCTTCTCTTACAGAGACGTACATTGAAACAATAAGAACAAATCAGAATGAATATTACACATGAATTATGTCAATTTAGAATTGATTCTTTGGATCCAACAGCATTTAAAAATCATTTTTGAAACATTCTATATCGTCATTGTCAAAATTATTCCAAAAATAAAGGTACGACAATTTGCCTTATTCTTACAGAGACGTACATTGAAATAATAAGAATAAATATCAGAAATTAACTATGTCAATTTAAAATTAATCCTATAGAATCAACAACAGCATTTAAAATTCATTTTCAAAACATTCATTATCGTTATACTCTAAATCATTTCAAAAATAAAGATATAATAACTCGCAATTTTCTTACAAAGATGTTCTTTGAAACAATAAGAACAAATCAGAATAAATATTACAAATGAATTATGTCAATTTAAAATTGATTCTTCAGATCCAACAACAGCATTTACATCCATTTCCGAAACATACATTATTGTTATTGTCTAAATTATTTTAAAAATAGAGATATGATAACTCGCCCTTTTCTTAAAGAGACGTACTTTGAAACAATAAGAACAAATCAGAATAAATATTATTAATGAATTATGTCAATTTGAGATTAATTCTTTGGATCCAACAACAGCATTTACAATTCATTTCCAAAACATCCTTCTAGTTGGCAAAGTGAACATTTTTTCTAATAAATCATATCCTCTGGCGCTTTGTTTCAAGAGAGACAGACACATTATCTTCTCCTCTCGTGTGTATCTTCGCACTTTCTTCATCTTTCCTGTTTCTCTCGTCTGGAGTTCAAAGAACATTTGAGCAGATGGTGATAATAAGCTCATCTTCCTAGAATCATTTGTAACTAAGAAACGATCCGCACCCATTAGACGACTTTTGAAAGAATTGGTCCTCCTTCTAGAGCAAAAGGCGATTTTCTTTCACTGTACAGCAGCCTTGTATAAAGATTTGCCTTCGGTGTCAATTCATGTTGCTTTGTGACAGAAACACTTTGAAGGTTAAGAAGTCTTATAATTTTGTATGTTCTTATCTACCCTTCCATCTGCTGCGAACATGAAATTAGCTGAACTGGACTAATCACGGTTGGACGTGGAATTTCTGAAATACACAAAAACATTTGTTGTAGCTCATTTTTTATTTTTCAATATCTACTGCACCTAGGACTATTATTAAGTTAAAAATAATTGTATAAAAATACCTGATAGATTAAGAGAAGGCAAAGCATTCCAGAGTAGTCTTGGATTTCCAATGCTCTTGTATTTGGCATCAAAATGGACAGATCATACACGTTTATTATTGTACACCTTCAGTTCATCCATAGAGTATAACTCCTCCATATCCAAAATATCCAGTCATCTTTTGAAACGTTCCAAATCCTGACAAGGATTTGGAAAACGATGCTGGGACACACCTTTACAGAAAACATGATATTTGAAATCATTATCATGATGCAATTCTGAACAAATCTGCATGTATTTCAAGAAGAACTATTGATTTTTCTGCTTGCATTTCAATCATTCCAGAACTACACTACTCACAGATTTGTTCACAGATCAGCATTACAATATAGAATTCCTATTTCTTTTTTATTAAAAGTACTCACCAATGGCCTGGCATCCCACGATGCAACACTTTGTATTTGTAACTGGCATTATTTCTTGTATTGAGAAATACAGATTTTATACACCAAGAGGCAACAATAATACACAATTGCAGAATGATGGAGTAAGAAAATAGATACTTCGATGAAACAAAACTGAGCAACTCAATGTAAAACACGATATTGACACAATAAACGATTCGAACGAAATGCCGGACATGTCAAATGGACACAACGAACAAGGCCACATGACGTCACGGATCACGTGACGGACAAAACAACAAGAAATTTTGCAGTGTCGACATCTCTTGATAGAAATAAATACTAGAAACGTAGGTCCAGCAACCGTCATATGAGTTTCCAGGGCCTGCATTCCGCTTTGTTGTGTGCTAAAGTCCACACGTGTGTTATGTTAGCTCGCTTTGTTAGTACCGCGTGGTCATAATGGGGAAACATGGCCATAAAAAATCACGCCGCAGAGCTTATCGGAGCTCATCTTCAAGTTCAACAACGGATTCTAGTTTGAGTTCGCGAGAATCTCGGAGATCGCGCGGCTATAAAAGAGAAAAATCTAAACATCCTCGTACGGAAAGACGCAAAGTTAGGCGTCAAAGTCTTTCGCCGCGTTTGAATCGACAGGCCTGTATGGACTCAGGATCAGAAATTTCGGAAATTGCCGGAATACAAAGCCTTGCTAATTCGCAGGTGAGAAAAAACGGTGATGACACCGGTCTATTCACAGAAGGCCCTATGGCAATGGATCCGGCATGCTCGAATGTGGTAAATTCCGCAATTTTCCCAAAGCAAGCGGATGACGCTGAGGGAAAAAAGTTCAATTTGGATCCTGAAACGTTGCAATTATTGGACGAGGGTATTATGGAGACCCAAAAAGGGCCACCTCTATTTGCAGATTTAGCGGAGATATGGGGAAAAATCCTCAAAACTGGTCTTCCCAAAGAGGTTAGGAAATCTTTGTTAAAAAGATATCCAACACCGGAAAATTGTCCGCTTTTGACTAGTCCTAAGCTAAATTTAGAGATTAAGTCCGCAATGGCTCCTCATTCTTTAAAAAGAGATGAAGGTCAGAGAAATGCTCAGGTTCAACTAGCCGCAGTAATCAATGCTGCTGGACTAGCTTTATCTGCCATACTGGGCAAGGAAGAACTGAAATCTCAGTTCCCGGAGACTGTATCCTCAATAATAACATTGTTGGGCGATGCCGGACGCATGGGTGCAGATCTAATGCACGAGCTGTCGCTGACTAGGAGGGCATGTATCCTGCCAGGGCTCAATTTGACAGCCAAAACAACGGCGGATTTATGTGATATAGACGCTAATCTCTTTGGAGAGGACTTCGCTGAAAAATTAAAGGCGACCACAGCGGTTGAAAAATCAAGTAAAGTATTGGCGAAGTTGAGTCAAGGTATAAGGCCTGTATACAGCAACACCAAGATGCAGTCGTCCTATTCTGCTCGCAGAGCTGCTCCTTTAAACTCAAAAGCTCCTGTCAGGAAGCCGTACAAGCTATCCCGTCTGCCAGGAGCCCAAAAGCCGAAGACATACAAAACGGGATACGGCCAGCGGAGATAGAGGTAAGCTTGGCCGGTCGGCTGCAGTATTTTTACCAAAATTGGTTAAAAATCACGAATGATAATTTCATTCTAGACACCATAAAAGGTTATAAATTACCCTTTATATCAAGAGTACGATTGGGTAATAGGCCCAAGATACGCGATTTTTCGAATGACGAAATAATCATTTATACTTCTGAAATAAATAAATTATTAGCAAAGGGGGCGATATCAAAAGTGGAGCCTAGGGTAGACCAATTTCTTTCTCCGTTTTTCGTGGTTGATAAACCCAATGGGGGAAAAAGGTTTATACTAAATCTGAAAAAACTAAACGAATTTATTGATGCACCACACTTCAAAATGGAAGATTGGAAAACAGTTATTAGACTTGTCACGCAAAATTCATATTTGGCTACAATTGATCTAAAGGACGCTTATTTATTAGTACCCATTGCTTGCGAAGACAGAAAATATCTTCGTTTCAAATTTCAAGACAATGTTTTTGAATTTAATGCCTTGCTTTTCGGACTATGTTCTGCCCCGTTAGTCTTCACAAAAGCCAGTTTTGTATTTCCTGAGAGCTAAAGATCATGAATCAGTTAATTATCTAGATGATTTTTTATTAATTGGTTCAACACGGGAAGAATGCCTACAGAACGTATCGAATACCAAAGAAATTTTGGAATCACTTGGGTTTATTTTGAACAAAGATAAGTGTGTGCTGTCACCCACAAAATCTTGTAATTTTTTGGGATTCATGTTAGATACTAAAAAGTTTACTGTTAATTTACCAGCTCAAAAAAGACATTACATTCTAATGAAATCGATTTCTTTGAAGAAGAAACCTAGCTGTAAAATTCTAGATCTTGCTCAGTTCATAGGTTTATTGGTTTCTGCATGCCCTGCTGTAAAATACGGTCCACTTTTTGTCAAAAGTTTTGAACGCATAAAATTCAAGGCGTTACAAGAAAACAACAATAATTTTGATGCTAAAATAATTGTTCCGTTAGAGCTTGTAGAAATAGATCTAGATTGGTGGATTGGTAACATCATGTTAAATATAACCTGTAATCCAATAAGGAATTTAAGTTATAGGTTAACAATTTATACAGATGCTTCGTTGACAGGTTGGGGTGCTTGTAGTAAGGACACCAAAACTCATGGGTTTTGGAGTCAAGAGGAAAAATTGGAACACATAAATTTTTTAGAGTTAAAGGCTGTATTTTTTGGGCTAAAATGTTTTGCAAGTAATTATAGATCCTGTGAAATTTTGTTGCGTATATTAATAGAATGGGTAGTGTGCAATGCCAGAAGTTGTCAGATTTGACGCGGGAAATATGGTTATGGTGCAAAAATAGAGATCTCTGGATTTTCGCATCTTATATTAGTTCGTCTGAAAATTTCGTGGCGGATGGGGAATCCAGGGTCAATTCCGAAAGCACGGAATGGTATATTTCTCAATGCGCGTTCAATAAAATTATTTCCCAATTTGGCGTACCCGAAGTAGATTTATTGGCATCCAACATAAACAGAAAGTGTTCAAAATTCTACTCATGGTTTCCTGACCCAGAGGCAGAAGCTGTGGACGCATTTACGATAAACTGGTCTAAACATTCCCGCCATTTGCGTTGATTTTAAAAACACTGAGGAAAATAATTTTGGATAAGGCACTAGGAATTTTAGTTGTTCCTTACTGGACATCTCAACCTTGGTGGCCATTGTTTAACAAAATGTGTTATTCGAAACCTATAGTCTTTCGTCCTGATAAATCATTATTATCATCTCCTTTCAGGAAAGTTCACCCGCTATCAGAGACGCTTTCCCTGGTAGCAGCGAGGTTATCCGTGATGCCTTTAGAGCAAAAGGAATTCCAGAAAATACACTGGAAGTCATGTTAAACTCTCTGGCCCCAGCGACGATTCGACAATATGGTAAACCCTTGAAGATGTGGTGGAACTTCTGTAAGGAGAACGCTATCTCACCCTTCAAGCCGACGATACCAAAAGTCTTAGAGTTTCTGACATCATGCCTTAGAAACATTCAGAAATACGGATCTCTTAATACGTACAGGTCTGCTATCTCGCTGATTGTAGGGGATAATATCGGAAGCAATGCTCTTATTAAACGTTTTTGTAAAGGAGCAGCGGTCCTTAAACCGCAAAAGCCGAGATATGACCATGTCTGGAATCCGTCACAGGTTCTCAATTATCTTTCGAAATTGTATCCCTTAGAAACTCTTACACTTGAGAAATTAAGTATCAAACTGGCAACTTTACTTGCTTTAACAACAGCACAACGAGTGCAAGCTATCTCAGCTATCTATTTATCAAATATATCGGTTTCTCAAGACTCAATTTGCATAAAAATTCCAGAGCGAATGAAGACTTCTGGAGTTAATAGAACTCAGCCGCTCCTTACATTGCCCTTTTTTACTGATAAGCCGTCTCTTTGTGCGGCTTCAACCCTACAATTTTATATGGTAAAAACTAAAAATATTCGACCAAAAGGAGAGGACGCGCTTTTGCTTACGTTCAGAAAGCCGCACAAAGCCGCGACTACCCAAACCATAAGTAGATGGATCAAGAAGGCTCTGGGGCAGAGCGGTGTAGATACACAAATTTTTTCCGCGCATTCTACTAGACACGCGACAACCTCAACAGCAGCAAAAAAGGGCGTTAATATTGACATTATTAGAAAGACCGCGTGCTGGTCAAATTCATCGCTGACGTTTGAGCGTTTTTATAATAAGCCAATCCAGGATCCGTCTGAATTTGCTAGGAAAGTTTTGGAAGACTCGCTGGATTGTTGAGTGATCCATTGGTTTCGTGAAAATCCAGTGATTGGATGAATCAAAACATTTTGTTTATTTTTGTTAATAAATGGCTAAAGCCAGTTTAGTTTTGTAACAGAGTTATAAGTTATAAATATATAATTAGGGCTACAAATCGCACTTTGCTTTAAACAACTACAATTCATGATCTAGAGGACGAGACTTCGTAGTATAATTGTACGATCAAACGAACTTACCTGAGTGAAGTTCGATCGTAATTATGCTAGAAGTCTCGTCCGAAGAGATCATCTCCCTCCCTTCCCTTGAATTAAACCCAGATATCAGTGCGATTTGGCAACTTTAAACTGAATGAAGGAAACGTGATTGACAGGATGGCGCTGCCAGCGTCAGGGGAGCCAACTTTTTGTTGGTTTTAAATTAGTGTGGATAAAAGTACATAGCTGGCGCTACTACAATTCATGATCTCTTCGGACGAGACTTCTAGCATAATTACGATCGAACTTCACTCAGGTAAGTTCGTTTGATCGTACAATTATCTTTCTCTTTTTTGCACAGCTTGGGCTTTTTCAAAGACCCATCCTGTTTTATAAGAGATTTTTTTTTTTTTTAGAGACGCTTAAATATTTCGGGCAACTTGGAATAATACTCGGACATGCATTTTCTTTTAGTCGGAAATATTTGAACGGTATCTGTAATAATATATTTGTCACATAATTGAACAATTCCATACTATACTGTACGGTGGATTTGAAAACAATTATCACATCTCTATTGATTTCAAAACATAAATAGAAATATTTATATTCTTTATTGATAAGAAGTTTTCTTTAAGTTGAATTTTTTATTAAAAGTTTAGATTAGATACGTTCAATAATTTGAAACATTGATATAACCTTTAATTTTGATATAATTTTTAAATAATTTCTTCTCACTTTTACATCTCCAGACGAGCATTCTTTTATGATATCCTCCCCACTTATTTAACAAAATATCATCTTTGGGTGCAGAAAAAAGAGAAAATTTCTCTTTACATGTTCTGTAGCCAGTATCACAATTTGTCACAAAACATTTTCTTCCCATTTTACAATTTATTTTCATATGAAAATACTAAATAAACCGAACCCAGCCATTTAACTCCATACAAACATGGGCCCGCCTCAACCTATCTCTCAGTTACTTTCTCTCTCTAACAATATTACATTTTTGGCTTCACTTTTGCAACACAGTTGAGATAGGGAATTGCATAGGCGTGGTTTTTACTACTACAGAGACGCCCGTAACGCCATCTCTTTGAAATTGCGCGAAATGTCATAGTGACCTGTTAGTCACCCTTACCCGATTCCACGAAGTATAATATATATAGGAGTTGAAACGAAGCGCTTGAACACGGCACAGACTCTTATCGCCGAAGGAATGGAGAGAATGAAAATAGTAGGCATGTATTAACATGGAACTCTAGACAACCACTTGAAATTTTTAGTTTATATATTATTGATCAGGTTGTATTTATTTGAAATCAAATGATTTTTTATAATGATTTATCCTGCGATTTTTTAAAATAAAAATCATAGATTTACTTCAGATAAATACAGAGATTCCTTTTGCTTCCAACAAAGGAACAAACGCGCATATTGTGGGAGGTCTTGATTTACTCAAATAAATTGACACCCGAAACGTCCTATGTCAATTAATAAATAATAATCTATGCATTTTTCAGATTTATAATGAGTAACAAATAATTTTAGATTTTAAATTCTGTATAAATACTTTTTAATTTTTTCAATTATCACGATTTTCATACATCCTGCTATCATCTGGCTTATTTATGATTGAAAATCATTTTCTATTTTTAGAATAGTTCATTTTTTCGGAAGAAAGTGATAGATAGTTGAAATTTATAAATTGTGCTAGATTTTTTATAATTGAATTTCTTCAATATCAATTATATAAATTTCAAAATAATCCAGATGTCTCACGTTACTAGAAATAATTATTCATCAGCATTTGATTGACATAGGAGGAATAAATAAAAGAAATAGAGAAAAGTATCATATACATCATTTTTTTTATTCACATATTCACAAATAAATACTGAAGATAACAATAATAATAATCAAAAATATCACAAAAAAAAAGATTAAATGAAAATAACCAATCTTTTCGCGGTGTTACAAGTCTCCACGTCATTAATGTCTTTTTGTCCTTCGGAACACTAAAAATAGATATTTTCTCCTTACAACTTGGGTACCCACTATTACAATTGGGACTAAAACGTTTTCTTCCGATTCTAAAGTTAAATAATTAAAAATTCCAAGCTTCAAATCACAAAACTAGCTGCAAACTCAATAGTGGCAAATGCTAAATGCATTGAGAAAGTTGCCTACTATCTTCCATCTCACACACTCAACCTCTCTCTCTAACGCGATAAGATATTGAGACACAACTGGTATAGGGAGATAGCATAGTGTTTCACCGGCGTACCAATCGTTGTCAAAACTATTGTAATTAATTTTTGTATCATTAATTTCTACCATTCATAATAAAATATTATTTTTTTTGTGTGACTTATCTGACAACCAACAGGATAACACTAATTTTTACTATAAATCTTTCAATATGTCAAATGGAGTTTTCCAGATTTGCTGATTATGATAGATTTATTAATTTTGAACATTTTTATTTGTACAAAGTAAAAGTAAGTATTGTGAAATCAACAAAATTCACATTGCGAGGTTTTGATGAAAATGTCCGTTTTGAGCATCTCTGAATCCATTTTGACTGTTTTCGGTTTGACTTATGTTATATGTATATATGTTAGTTGTAGGATGTTGAAATTCAGTACTTGAAATTGCTGTAGCATTTAAACGGTTATCTTCTATTTATGTATTCTACCAATCGGCTGAACCGGCAGTGCACTTTATATAACAATATTTTCGAATTTTCCACATAAACTCAAAACAATGAGCCGTAGAATATTGAAATTTCGTATTGAGCACTTCTATAACATCTAGTTATACACCTCGCATTATGATTGCGATCGGCTAAACTGGGAATACAGTTTACAAGATAGACTGACAGACCGACTTTTTTTAAAATTATGTTTCTCGGACTTAGTATGGTCTAAAACGTTGAGATTCATCAAAATCTCGTACTGTCAAAAATCACGATTACAATATTTCCCCTTTTAGGTTTCAAAAAACCACAAATTTTTGGTGAGTTCAACAAACTTCAAAATGATTATTGTTTTGCACGGTTTTATTAAGAACAGTTAGATGATAGTCGATAATTTGAAAGCAATAATTTCTGTCATAGAGAAATTGAATCTGATTGGAATTTGCTGAAAAAAATAAATTTACTCTTGAAGTAAATTTATTCTAATATAATAAAAATGAAACGCTGTTCGTTAGTCTCGCTAAAACTCAAGAATGGCTTGACCAATTTTGATAATTTTTTTAAAAATCTGTTCGCTTTAGTACAGTGGTGGTTTAAATGAAAAATGATCAACATACATTAAGTAGTGCACGAGCTGAATTTGTTCGTTCGCGCACCGTTCATCCAATAGGGTTGAAACATTCTATAGTTGTTGGTGGTACTATCGTGAAGGTTTCTATTGTAATACCAACAACGTACAATAAGTGGCGCTCGAGCCGTATTTGTTCATTTGTGCATTGTTCGTCTGATTGAGTTGAAACTTATTAAAGATGTTGTTGGCATTTCCGTAAGGGCTCTAATTGTAGTGTCATTGACGTGGCGCACGAGCTGTAATTGTTCGTTCGCACATCGTTTATCCAATTGAGTTGAAATTTACTACAGTTGTTGTTGGCTTTCTCAAGAAAGTTCTTAGTATTGTACCATCAGCATACCTTAAGTGACGCACGAGTCGTATTTGTCCGTTCATGCATCGTTCATCCGATTTAGTTGGAATTTCAAATAGTTGTTGTTGGTACTTGCATAAGGTTCTGACATAGTACTTCTAACGGTATTTGTCCGTTCGAGCATCGCTCAATCAATTAAATTGAAACTTTCTATAGTTGCTGCTGGCGCTTGCGTGGGAACCGATTTAAAAAATTCTTTTACCAGTAGAATCCTATAGCTATTATCACTTAGTGACATGGACTTCAATTTACTCTTAAAAAAAGATGTATACAAATTACCAATAAAACTCCTTCATTGCCTGCGCTGCAATTCAATCTCTTATTTCCCGTAATTTATTCAATTAAATACTGATGATGCTTTCTATACATAGATCTGAGCATTAATCAACAAATTTTGACAATTTAGGGGATGTTTCAGTTGTATTACTCAAGAAAGAAATTGGTATTATTTTGAATAATTATTTTATACTTTGAAGATTCGTACAAAAATGTTGAATTTGATAGAATGTCCACCCGTGCAAAGCCGGCACGGGCTGCTAGTATTTTATAAAACAGGTAAAAGGTGAATTAAATTTTCAAAAAAAAAAAAAATATATGGTAGACTCCATTGGTAGTGGCATCAGCAGTACGAAATCATTATTCGAGGACTTTAAAATAGTATTATCGTGATTTGATGTTGTATACTTCTTTAAATATTGATAAAAATGTTCAATCTATATTATGGACACTTCTTCTTTTTCAGAAAGATGGTGATTGAAAATACATGAATCATAAAAGCATTATTCTCAGCTTTTGAATCTCAAATATATGTGTTGTACAAAAAGATTCACATAATCCTCATTTTTGCTAAGCTAATAGATCTGAAACCTTATATATTCCGTTCATAAATGAGATTAGAAAATGCTCTTTGAAACAACTAACAAAGAATATTAGCAGTTCACACGTGTTCATCTCTTTGTGTTACGACTGTATTGCGTTGCGCTGTTCTAAATCGGTTTTAAAAATATTTGTTGGTATGATACTTGAGTGTGCGAGTATAACTTGCACTTGATTGATATTTTTTATTCATTATTTCGATTGAGAGTTATGCGACTACATCAAATAAGAAGTTTTTGAAATTAGAATTTAGTTGTAAATAAATTGTTATTTATTTATTTCTGCTCCAAAACTCTAAAAAGTACAGAAGAATAAATTTACATACAAATTAAAAACCTTTCTCCAGCTCCTATATTCTGCTTTTCTGAGAAAACCATGTATAACATTCATAAAAATTGTTCTTTTTTATCACGTTTTTTCGATTATTTTTCAAGTAGCTGAACATAAGAATCTGAAAATGTTGATGCATATGAAAAAAATATTTCTGGCCATCCCGAAGATTATTGCATTTTTCTATTTAAATTTTCGCAGAAGTAGTAGTTAATTTATTTATTATTTCGAATATTGAAGGTGACATGGAAAAAAGCGTTGAAGCTGCAAAAACAAGTTTAGAAATAGCTAAATACTGTTATGAAGGTTTACCTGCAAATCAGACTATGGTAACATTAATGTATGCCTACATACTAGCAAGATTTTGCAACGTTCATAAGAAATCTAAATTTGCAGAGTTCAGGTACATTCTTTGTTTATTTTATGGAGCTATAGCTATAATACTCCTTCTTTTTTCAGTAAATATCTCAAAAAATTCAACGAAACGCTAAGAGAAGCTTTGCCTTTGTTAGAGTTTATGATGCGTACAGATAACATTAAAAGAGTTATTTGTGATATTAAATCATTTTTGGATTCGGATACCGATTAAAAAGATTGCACTGAAAAAATATCAATAGATGATACTTATGTCAAGAATTTGCAATTTCTTTAATATTTTATTAAAAGAGAGAGATATTTTTTCTTTTTTGTAAGTGGATGATTATTTTTTTTTCTTGTTTTATCGCAATTATTCCATTAAAAATTATTTTAATGTTGTTGCTTTTGTAACTTAATATAATTACTATACATGTTAAATGTATCACTAGTTGAATCAATAAAAAGTTAGTACATCGAAATTAATTCAATTCAAAACTTTGTTCAGCTAGTCTGTAGGGTTTTTTGCAGAAATGTATTTAAATTGCCAAGAGTAGCAAAATTGGGAAACAGAAAATCTGTTTATAATCGAAATCAGTGTTGCCAAAGCCATTTTGCCAAATTCTCCAAAAATCTAGATCAAATTCGCAATTTCCCACATAATTAACTTGACAAAAAAAAATATAGAATAACTTCTTCTAATAAAAAATCGATAATATTCATTCGATCATTCTTTTTTACTAATCTTGTTAACATTTCCTTTAATAGAATTAAATTCTAAATTTCTTCCTGTTCTTTAATTCTTTCTCTCATAGCCATTGAAGATATCTATTTGAGGCGATTTCAGTTTTCTGTTTTCAAGATCACATAATATGGATACAATAGTGTAAGTTCCCATGACAAAGAAGCTACCCCATCGAGCACCTCAAAATTATATATTGAGAATATTGGCTGCAAAACATGTGAAAAATATGTTACACCCGGCAGGCTAGTAAAAATTTGTTAATTGTAATTTTTTATTAATTTTTGAATTCAATTAAAAAAGAAAGATTTTTTTCTTCCGAAACACCCGCTTGAAATTTATATAATATGTGGTAAATAATGAACTATTTAAAAAAAAAATTGTCTGACTGACAGTTTTTGCTAATTAACTTCTGACATAGTCCAGCCGACATGTACCTACTTTGGGATCGGGAAAAATGCGAACTTGAGGAATTTTGGTATGTTGTTTATGATTACCCAATAGTGGTCTTTTCATGTTTTCCGACCAAAATTTCGCAAAGCAATTTTCGAGGGGAGGAAAAAACCACGAAAATTTGGCACTTTTTTCAGTTTTTGCCCAGTAACTTTTTTCCCTCCATTCCTACACCTTAGATCATCCTGTTCAATTTCGTCAAGCATTTAATTTCCGATAAGTTTGACTTGTAAAATTTGTTTGTAGACCCACTAAGTTCCAAGATACAACACTTCAAAAAGTGATAAATTCCTCAAAATCCAAAAGAACGTCAAAAAATGGTGATTTTCGCCATATACCTTTTATTTTCCAATATTTTTTATGATATCTAGTTCCATTCTGACAAAGCAACTAATCAATTATTCGATCAATCAAATCCTCTTTCCTCTCTGCCTGTCCATCCTCACTTGCTTTAAGGCAGTGGCTCTTAACCTTCTCAAGCCGCGACCCAAATTTGAGAAATATGTTCATGTCACGATCCATTTGTTGACATTGGTCCGAAAAGTGAAGAGTGTGTAGTACTTATAATTAAATGTATAATTAACTTTTTTGATCCAACTTTGCGCGACCCAAGAAATATGCTCCGCGACCCCCTTTTGGATTGCGACCCATAGGCTAAGAATCGCCGCTCTAAGGTACTCATTCAGTAGGAAGCTACGTAAAAAAATTTTAAATATATTTCTACAATCAAGTGTTTAATTTGCAACGATTGGAAATTAAATTAATAATAATAATTTAATCTTCAATTGATAACAATCAATAATTGAATAATTATCAATCTTTAAATATCAATAATAATAGTGATAATAAAAGATATTTACGATAATAATTACAAACTTCTGGTTGATCTTCCTCTCCAAATATCAAGCAACTTGAATATTCAAGGAGAAAAACGCTACTGAATAATATTAGTCTCAGTAAAAGGGGCAGTCCCTCCCTCCAATTCTTATATAAATGAATAAAATTCTTGTAGATGGATAAGAGTCTTGTATGTTCATGTTCATGTAAAATATTGTCAAGACGAGACCATAAAGCTCGCACTGTCAAAAAGCTATCAGATCTCAAGCTTATAATTCCACACGCCCAACTTCACAAACTTTACACCTTAGTCAAACTATGTGGCTTGGCCGTTTCTTTACTACAAGAACTATTGTATAACAGAAAAGTAATGGACAGTGAATAAATTTTCCACCTTGTACCCATGTGAATGTAGTGAAATGGCCAGGTCACATATTTTGAAGAGTTTGTGAAGTTAAGGCTGTAGAGTTAGAGCGTTTAGAGTTAGAAGCTTGGCTCTACATGAGATCTAAAAACTTTTTGACAGTGCAAGTCATATGGTCTCGTCTTGGCAACATTTTACATGAAAATGTTTTTGGTGGAATTTCACATTTTTTTGTGAGTTTTAATTTTACTATTATTTATAACAAGGAGTCCCTGTATCAATTTTTAGACCTCTAGCATCAAAATTTGCGGAAGTCTCATATAAACTTCTATCCGCTAGTTTAAGGGCCTGGGGGATAAAAGTTCCAAATTTTAGAATTTTTTTTTATTGTTTGTGTAGTAATACTAGCTTACATGCCAAATTTCAGCATTCTAGGACTTCAAGAAGTATCCTCAGAATTTTGATGATCATCAGTGAGCGGGTCACAGGCGAAATCGGGGTTTTTTAGATATCAATAGAATCTAAAGTATAAGAGCAATGCAATTGAAACTTTATATGTTTAATAAGTTCACTATTGACATCATATCCCGACAATTTTGTTTATCTGGTATAATCCAAACCCAAGCTATGAGGGCTCAAAAAAACGACGAAGCTCTTCGAGAAAAGTTTGGTAGGGCTCTTGCATTTCGCTCGGCTCGTCTTTTCGGAGGCACTACTGTGCTTCCAGATATAGTGGCGTAGGTAGGTAGGGTAAGGGATAGGTTTTTGATTGATTGCTGCGTCAGGTACCAAAATACCCTGAAAAATATTGAAAAATAAACGATATATAGCGAAACCCACTATTTTTGACGTTTTTTTATATTTTCAGGAGTTTTTCACTTTTTTGAAGTGCTGTATCTTGGAACTTAATGGGTCTAGAAACAAGTTTTACAAGTAAAACTCATCGGAAATTTAATGCTCTACGAAATTGAACCAGATGATCTAAGGCGTAGGAATGAAGAGAAAAAAATTACAGGGTAAAAACTGGAAAGACAAATTGGTTTGCGGAATTTTGGTCGGAAAACATGAAAATAACACTATTGGGTGATCAAAAACAACATACCAAAGTTTCATCAGGTTCGCATTTTTTCTCAAGCTCCTTCCTATTTTTTCGACATGCCGACTGGACTAACAGATTTTTTATTAAAAATTATTTTTTTCATGAAAATGCACATCATTGGATTTTTTTAAATGAAATTTTAGATCTCTTCTATATCTACAACAACTTGTCTGGCTGATAATTTTTGTTAATAAATTTGTCAAACTCAATTTTGAATGCTCAGCATCAATGCGTCGGATGCATCAAAATCAATCCCTGGCATCTCAGAGCACCTCGTTAAAAAAAAAAAAAAACTGAATTTTAGGATATCCTCTATGCATCAAAATATGCCTGTCATTAAAAAAATGTTTTTAACCACCTCATATCCATCATTTCTAAGCACCGAAACAGCGTTTTCTTCAAAAAAATAAGCGTTTACAAAGGCCTTGTCAAAACACTACTTTATTTTCTCTCTGAAAAAAAATTATTTGACATCTATTTTATCCATAAAAATTGGTTTTTCAGCGAAAAAATGTTTTTTAATAAAACTTCATTTTTAAGCGCTGCGACTTTTTTTATTCTTATAAAAATAAGCTTTCACAACGGCCGCGTCAAAACATCACCTTAATTTTTTTCTGACAGGAGGTGTGACATCTATTTCATGCATAAAAATTAGTCTGTCGGAAACATATTTTTTACTGTAGACAGACTTCAACTTTTAAATACTGCGACTACATTTTTTAAATGATCTATACATGTTTAATTTGTCACAATTCTAAATTAATATTGTAGATTCCTTTTATTTACTGGAATACGTTTCGTCGTCTCTCATCAAAATGGTAAATACAGTAAAAATATAATAAATACAACTAAAAGTACATAAAAGAACTTTTTTATATTAATAAAAACACTGCTTGTTTCTATTGCTTTCTTGAAAGAATACTAAACATATACTAATCGTAAATTGGATGATATACTACTGTAGCTTTTTTGTTATGGGAGCCTAAGCCTACACTACAAGTCCAAATGACAATTTTTTATATAGTCCAGTAGCTTTCGGCATCATCAAGATATCCAGCATAGCATGAGCTCTGAAGTCACTGAAGTTGATGTAGTGTCATATAGAGGAATGTGCAACGTTTCAAGAAGATATCGAGTTTTTATCATAAATAACTTTTTTAATCACTAATCATAAACTATCGATGAATGATTAAACGGTAAAATGTTAAAAGCCTCAACGTTTAAATCACATTCCCACCTCTATCATAATCATAGTCTTAAGAAAATCTGACCGTTTCCAGCTCTTGTCGTAATCATAATATTTTGTTCACAACTAAATCTAAAAAGTAATGAAATATATTCAAAATGATTAATAATGAAATTCTACTGTTGTATAGAAATAATACTACTTTGCTAAGGAAAAAAATAATATGTTGAATAACAAATAATTAATATCAAATACCTATATAAAATGTACTTAATTGTATGTGAACATACCATGAGTCTTTAAAATATGTAATAACATATATGAAATAAATCATATTTCATATTGAATTACTTTTAAAAGCTGAAAAATATCCAGAAATATTTAAAACAATATTATTTTAATTTATTTGAGAAAATATCGTGATAGTGTAGTAGTGATTTCTAGGCCACTGAATTCATCAACTTCATGTTGATTTTGACATGTTTGACATCTTGGTTTTTGTTTGCTTGGTGTCGTGTTTGATAATTTGATTTCTATTCACATTTTTATATCTAACCTTTCTTTCAATGACAAAAGCACGAAGGAGAATAATAGAGGAGCGGACACTCAGTTGGAAAACATGAAGCCTAAAATGTAATGCGGTAGACGTGAGAGAGATAGCAAGAGCGGGCCCAGCTTTGCATGCTTCATATACAGAAATGAGATTATATTTGAATATTTTTCAATAAAAAACAATTGCCAGATAAATTCAGTGTTTTCATCACGTTAAATACGTTAAGATTTATTAAATTAAAGGCAAAAGTAAGAGAAAATTAACATTTCTATTTATTAAAATCTGCAATGAAAAAGTTTCTTTGGATAAGAGTTTTCTAATTATGAATAACAGATACATAAACAATTTTATGAATATTTTATATTATAATGAGCATAATAAAATCGAAAAAATATTAACAAAAAACTTAGCACAAATCTCCTAACTTGCGTACATCCGTGATATTTATGGGAAAATTCCGTTCATTTTTATATTCCTTTCTGAAAACAAAGTATTTTGTCTCCAACATCTTATTGATGAAAATTTGTTTTTCTTCAATGGATATAATTTTCAAATCGAAAAAATTTTTACAAGTCCTCTGAATTCAAGTTTTGCTTTGGATTTAAATTTATTTCTAGCGATAATGTGTCTTCTACTGAAAATTAAAAATTATTTTAATCGAATGAATGGAAGATGAATTCTATCTACATTTTATTATCTTTCTCTTTTTTGCACAGCTTGAGCTTTTTCAAAGATCCATCCTGTTTTATAAGAGGTTTCCTTGTTTTATTAGAGACGCTTAAATATTTCGGGCAATTTGGAAAAATACTCGGACATGCATTTTCTTTTAGTCGGAAATATTTGAACGGTATCTGTAATAATGTATTTGTCACATAATTGAACAATTCCATACTATACTGTACGGTGAATTTGTAAACAATTATCACATCTCTATTGATTTCAAAACATAAATAGAAATGTTTATATTCTTTATTGATAAGAAGTTTTCTTGAAATTGAATTTTTCACTAAAAGTTTAGATTAGATACGTTCAATAATTTGAAACATTGATATATCCTTTAAATTCAATATAATTTTAAAATAATTTCTTCTCACTTTTACATCTCTAGACGAGCAATCTTTTATGATTTTCTCGCCACTTATTTAATAAAATATCATCTTTAGGTGCAGAAAAAACAAAATAATTTCTCTTTACATGTTTTGTACCCAGTATCACAATTGGTCACAAAACATTTTCTTCCCATTTTACAATATATTTTTACATGAAAATACTAAATAAACCGAACCTAGCCATTTAAGGCGATCGACTCCACAGTAAAATGATGCGTGAAACAGGGTGCTGTCGTTGGCGTTTTATGAATGGCATGTTGATTTTATTTAAACAAAAATGAATACAATATTTTGTTGAAGAATAATTCTAGGTTTATGCCGAGTCAGAATTTTGAAAAAATGTTCTCGTTCGTCATAAAAAAATAATGAAAAATCGCTGTTTAGGTAATATTTAGCATGATATAGCTAATGAAATAAATGTTTATCAGACAATTTAACTCGGCATAAACCTACATTCATTCTTCGTCTGTAAGGAGTTTCTAGAACTTTTAATCTATCATCAAAATTGCACCCGTAATTCAGTAATTAAAAAAACACTTTTATACATTTTTGTCATCGCCTGAATCACTTGCCCTAGTACAGAGGCGGCAGGGTACGGGTGGAACAGGGTGGTAGAGGGGATAGAATTTGCATCTGGAGTAGACGAAGCAGGCGACAGGGGTGATTTTATTTCAAGTGGGACTGTGAATATTAGTTATAGTTTATTGTTGGTTAAAAATATGTTATTTTCCGCAATGGATTCAACTGCCGTTGAGAGAGAGATTACGATTATCCGCTAGAAGGAAACAGCAAAAAAGGCAAAATTTAGAAAGCAGAGAAAAGGGTTTAGAGAATATTAAATTTTTTAACGTATCTAGATATAATTAATATACAGATGTTTACTAAAACTGAGGCAATGTTTATTTTCATAATTATTTATTTTAGATCTGTATTACTTAAATCAATCGTAAAAATAATGTAAAATGCTATAAGAAATCAATAACAGACATGGATAATAAAAATAAATATACTAGAAAAAGAAGTTTGATTTCGGTTCATTACTTTATGTATACACATTAAAATTTCCTAAATATTATCACACGCTGATATGGCACGCCATTTTGCTTTTTATTAGCAAAAATTTATTCCCGATAGATTTAAAGTATACACTTTTATTATCTTGCAAGAAAATTTTAATTCTTTGAATTTTCATGATTGAATTAAAATTATGTAGGTAATAGAAATTCAGAATTATTATTATCTTGCAAGATAATTTTAATTCATTGAATTTTTACGATTGAATTAAAATTATGTACATAATGAGGATTAAGAATTGTTACTATCTTGCAAGATAATTTTGAAGCATTGAATTTTCATGATTGAATTAAAATTATGTACATAATGAAAATTCAGAATCATAATTATCTTGCAAGATAATTTGGAAGTATTGAATTTTTATGATTGAATTAAAATTATGTACATAATGGAATTTCTATGGCACGCCGTTTTGCTATTTAATGGCAAAAATTTATTCCACTTAAATTTAAACTATAAATTTTTTTCATCCTGCAAGATAATTTAATTCATCGAATTTTTATGATTGAATTAAAATTATGTACATAATGAAAATTCAGAATTATTATTATCTTGCAAGATAATTTTAATGCGTTGAATTTTTATGATTGAATTAAAATTATGTACATAATGGAAATTAAGAATTATTATTATCTTGCAGGTTAATTTTAATTCATTGAATTTTTATGATTGAATTAAAATTATGTACATAATAAAAATTCAGAATTATTATTATCTTGCAAGATAATTTTAATGCATTGAATTTTTATGAATGAATTAAAATTATGTACATAATGGAAATTAGGAATTCTTATTATCTTGCAGGATAATTTTAATTCATTGAATTTTTTAGATTGAATTAAAATTATGTACATAACGAAAATTCAGAATTATTATTATCTTGCAAGATAATTTTAATACATTGAATTTTTATGATTGAATTAAAATTATGTACATAATGATAATTCAGCATAGAGACTATCTAGCAAAATTATACGGAACCGTTGAATTTCTATGATTGAATCAAAATTATGTACATAATGAAAATTCAAAATTATTATTATCTTGCAAGATAATTTTGATGCATTGAATTTTTATGATTGAATTAAAATTATGTACATAATAGAAATTCAATATTCTTATTATCTTGCAGGATAATTTCAATTCATTGAATTTTTATGATTTAATTAAAATTATGTACATAATAAAAATTAAGAATTATTATTATCTTACAAGATAATTTTCTAAATCTCGCCAAATTTTATAATATATATAAATCGAATTGTATTATGCTTCGTCGGTATCGTGCATTGATTACTCAATATGTCAACATAATGGTACCAATAGGCCTGTTGCGTATCTTCAAATTTCGACGAAAGCGCCGCATATGATTTAAAAATCACAACTTCAAGGTGTATTGTCACCTGTCACTGTTTTGAAATAATTATGTCAATCTGCTTTAAAATCAAAATGAAATCAATGACGTACCATCTTTATTCCTAATAATAATAATATTGTATTTAATTTATAACAACATTTGTAGACAAAAATATTCTAAAAGAAACAAATCAACCATGGTTATTATTATTTTTTATTGTTTATATGAATCATCAGAAGGTAATCAATTACAGTTAGATTTATAATGTATTATATACGTGCATAATTTGAGCGAAATTCTTGGGAGAAAGAGATTTTCTCATCTTGTTTATCTTTAAAACAATTCTTGAATTTTGAGAGGGAAAAATATTAAGCAAAAATTTGGTGCTTTCAGTAAAGGATTCTGAGACGAATTTAAGTGACTGCTCAGTCAATTAAGAAACTTATCTGAGTGATATTTATTGAATTTCTTTACAATTATAATATTTAACTTCTCTTAAAGATGGTTGATACTGAGAATTGAATACATTTTTATAGATTATTGCATAAAATCACACTTGTTTAACTGAAGTAAATAAAATATAATTTCTGGTCATAAAATTATACCCAAAATCTTGGTATAATCGTAGAGTATCTCATCTATCCAGGAATCCGGTATATTACATTCATAGATTTCAACATAAAAATCATGCGGCACAGTTACTACCTGATCCGTATCCTCCCCAACCCCGTGCAATATTACAATAGTCCAATTCGTTTTTCTACTATATGTCTGTGCATCACAAAAGTGCTCCATTGCAAATTATCTAGTCTCGTTACCCCCTTACCGAACCACAAGTCTCATTTTTCTATGCTGCAAGGAAGTTGAGCTCTGCGGAGTCGATCGCCTTAACTTCATACAAACATGGGCCCGCCTCAACCTATCTCTCTAACAATATTACATTTTTGGCTTCACTTTTGCAACACAGTTGAGATGGGAAATTGCATAGGCGTGGACAAAAGTAAATAACAATAATGAAATCAGCAACGATTCCATGAAATGAAATAGCGCTACATATATCCATCTCTTTCTATTTATGATTACGACAAAAAGTTTGAGCGCGCCAAACTTTTATGGTTACGACTTAAGACTTACGACTTATGACTATGATTACGACAAGAGCAGGAAACGCTCCAATGTTTTCGCGTATGTCAAACTCTTAAGATTACGACTTAAGACTTATGATTATGATTATGATAGAGGTGGGAATGTGACTTTATCCTGCATAGAGCCAATTCCCACAAAATCGCTAATCGAGTTGAGATTACCCGCAGTTTGGGGAATACCCCACAAACCGGTAACACTGATAGAGTTAGGCAATTGAAAACATCTCAACGCATTTGTGGAAGTAAATATAATTGTTGTTTTCTAAATGAATTAGTAGATTAGGAGCTAATATACCTAGCGTTTTCTGTTGGCAACACTGCAGATTTGAAAGACCCAAAGTGGTATAATAATAAAATGATATTCATATCTAATTTCTGTTATAATGTTTCCTTGCAATTGAACTGAATCATTTTTAAAGTGTATAAAGATTTTTTCACAATACAGATTCTTTGCATAGTGTTCTGCCTAGTTGAACTTCCTGCATAAAATTTGTCATCTTTGTTGTAAAAAAATTTGAAAACTTCTGGTTTGTAGACAGCACATGTGTTGGAAGTACCAGGAACCCTTCAAGGGGTAAAGTTGCGTCATGGAGGGTGGATTCGATAATTGCAGGTTAGTGGTAGCTCTGATTTTCCGATTCGATGCTTGATATTATCCAAAATATATCTGTGGGTTGCTAATTGCGTTTGACTTTTTTGAACTTTTTTATATTTGAATTTTTTATGAGATATACACGCAATAAGGCAGCAAAATATCTTTTGAAAGGGAGGGTCATTACATATTTAAAAATAACATTTTTCTCGGCCTATCTAGGCTTTTACTTTTTGTTTTAGCTATTATTCGGCCTTGAAAACGGTTATTTTGGAAATTATATCCTGTAATGTGCAACGAATGTGGAAAAAACCTTTCCCATGCAAGAATGATATGTATGAAAATATACTTATTTTATTGCCGATACTGTATATAATATGGATAATTGGTTTTGGAACTTTACGCTGCATACTTTTAACAGTTAGATTATTAATTAAGGAAGTGTAAGAAAAAAAAATTAATTCATTGTAACGTGCGAGAGTGTGGAAGCTCGTAAAGGTGACCTTGCATGGGCGGAGCCTTGCGTCCTCGTTGCGTCGCGCCGCGCCGCATCACACCACCCCTCCCGATGGAAGCCTCTAGCAATTCATTCTCAGAAATGTGGTAGAACATTCGAGAGATGGATATTTCTATATATAAACGCAAGCGAACTATTTGAGAGTAGTGCAGTGTAATGGTGAAGCTAGAGCAGTGAATATCAAACAGTGACGTGATCAGTGGATATAAATAGTTAAATATAAATATCTGCGACTCTGTTTAAGTTAGTACTAAATGATAAATAAATAATATAGTGTTGTTAGTGATATCCAGAAGAATAAAGCTTTTATTTCATTTTTAATTCATTAAATAGTGACTTTTATTTTAATTATAAGCAATTTCGAAGCAATAAACATTACATCATTTTCCTATACAGTTTCGATCCCACCTGGATCATCTTCAGGAGACCACTTGGTCTTGGGTGTTCGCAACTGTCGGATGTTGCAATTTAAGAGTTTTAAAATTTTTCCATGACCAAAAAAAACGGTTTGCGTTTTTTATTCATCTAATTATTATCAGTAAATATATTATGAGGATTTTTGTCCTCAAAAATTTATGTGTTCAATTTGTTTAAAAACTAAAATCTTTTTACTCCTGAAGATAACCCAGATGGAGTCTTAACTGTAAATGAAAATAAATGTTTTTGACTGAATTTCTATATTTCAATTCTTCATCGTTCAACCTACCAGTCAGTTTCATCCAACACATCCATTAATACGTTTATGTCAGTGGTATTGGTAACAATTTGAAGGAAAAACATTGCTTTATTTGATTTACAGCTTTAATATAATTATTCTAGAATCGGATGGAAATATAATCTAATACATGAAAATGAATGTTTGTTTGCTCGTATTTTATGCGCTGCCATACCGTTTATCCGATTGCAATAAAACTTTGCCAACTTATTGTTTAAGCTAACGCGAAGGTTATAGGCATAGTATAATAATTATTAGCGTTCATTATTTTGAACACAATAAAATAATTTATTATTAGCATTTATTATTTTGAACACAATAAAATTTACAAATAAATCGTTTTATATGTCTCTGTAATTCAACAATATTTTATTGACAATATATTTCAAATTGACAATCGATAAAAGACAAACCATAATTAAATTGACTATCGACAAAAGACAAACAGTAATTGAATCGACAATCGACAGAAGACAAACAGTAAATGCCAAACGGCACATGTCTTTCGGAGTTAATCACACGTGTATCAAACAAAATGAAATTATTATCATCGATGCTAATCAATGTGAGTGAAATTAAATCAAAAGTATCTAGTGCAAGCGTTATTTTTTTTTACTTTTCTTTGAAGAATAGTCATCTACATAAGATATTGTTATTCAACGTACACAATATTTTGGCTGCAGCGAACTGCACGTATTATTCAGAATTTATTTATCGTACAATATTCTCTTGTACCTCAATCTTCTCTATTTGGAACGTAGAATCGATTGACACATCAATCGTTCTGGTAAATATACTTATAAAGAAGCACATTATGTGCAACAGACTCCATGTAAATGTGTTCCTTTTGTACATGTGTACTTACTTCAAGATTACAAAAAAGAATAAAGAATCATCTTGATGATCAAAGCGCATTTTTGGCAGTTCATGAAATTTATTTCAGAAATTACAATCTCCACAATCACTGAGGTTAAAATCAAGCAGTTTGGACAAACCTACGAAACAGCAGCTTTCAGTTTCAAGTCTGTAAGTGATAAAGTTGCTGAGAGCTCAGCGTCACGACAGCCAAAAGCAATAGTTGGTGTAAAATATTAATTGTGTGCAGAATTGATGGAAATGTATGTTTAGTTTAAATAGGGAGATAGGATTCTAAACTGGATCGCTTACAGTATATTCTATCGCACACAAACACTTCTGTCTCCCTCTAATTATCGATTCCGAGATAGTGGTGTTAGTGCCAATTCACAATGTACGTAAACGTAAGGAGTACGTAAAAACATAAACGTAAGAAATTATGTTTGTTCACAATGGTCGTAACGTAAAATATTAAAATAAAGTGTTTTTTTCACTTTACGTTGATACAAACTAGGGTTATTGATGTATTGTGTTGGTTTCTCTGACTGTCATTTTCAAATTTTTCTGTTGATTTCGATTCTGTTTCGTGTTTACAGTTTTTCTTTGATTTCACTTTTAACAATTTGGAGTTCAGTTTGTTTTGTTTTATTGAATGATGTCTGATAAAGATCTTGCGATTGTTTCACTATTATTGAAACCAGATTGAAACTGCGTTATAAAAGTCGCCAACGAGAGAAATATTGAGACGAGGAAGAAATTGTTGGTTTTTTTATTAATAATTCTATGTCAATCATATTTGAAGCATGTTTCGATCCAGGGTGTTGTCAACAGTCAGATGAAAACATGTGTTTAAAGTTGACGCATGCGCTATTAGTTGTTTCGTACGTAAACATAACATAAAGTTGAATTTATCTCACCTTTACGTTTTCATTACGTAGCTCTTATGTCAATACGTAAACGTAAGAAATACGTAAGAGTATTGTGAACACCGCCATTGAAATACAGTAGTTCAACTTTATGTTTATGTTTACGGTTACGTACTCCTTACGTTTACGTACATTGTGAATTGGCACTTAGGATCTCAAGATAAATCATATTCGTAAATAAGAATAAATGATATATTTTCTTAAATTTTCATTCATCTTCAAATAAATTGATGTAACTGTATTGTGCAATTAACGACTGAAGTTTTCTAGTAACATACATGATAATATAATGCAATTACCTCGTACATGTTATTTTCATACGAATTTTGGAGTGATTGTTTTATTTAATTTTAATATTGAAAATGAATGACTGTCATATGTTTCAGTGATAAGTTTTTGCGACGCTTAAATCCTATTTTTTCTTCACTTAATTTACATTTCTGTAACTACTTTGACAAGTTGAGTTTCATTAAGTTGTTTTGAAGCAATCATATTCATATTATATTTTTTGATGTATTTAAATACATTTTTTCTACAACCGTGCGTAAAGTTGGTACTATACGCATTGCAAACGATGCGTAAAATAAGCATCTTTCGTGTCTCAGCTTTACTGATTCATTTATTCAAATATTTGTCAAGTTCAAATGTCAACTTGTGCTCTGGGCTCTCACTGCGTGCTTAATAATTGTCAAAATATAAAAGTTCTGAAACAAGTTTTTTTTTTTAAATTGTCTTTGATAAAAATCAACCACTTCTTTTTCAATGTTGAAAAGAAAATGAAGAAGAAATTGGAAACTCATTACTCTACGGTCTTACGTAGAAGTAACTTTTGAATCAGATCAGAAACAAACAAAACACAATTTAGGTTGACATTCAGACTTTACAAATTACCTAATAAATGTAGATATGTTGTACATAGCGTTACTAATATAAATTCGCAGAAAATTTTAATTGAAGCTACGCAGCTTATAGTTCATTTCAGTTAAGAACTGTCCAAGAGCTCTTATGGGTCTACGAACTAAGCCTTCTGATTCGCCAAAATGCGAACACGTTTCACTCACATTAAATAATGCAGGATTAAAAACAAGCTTGCTGAAACTGAATTCCAGAAATAAAATAAAAAATATGTTAATTACCTGATTAGATACAACTTTAAGTCTTAGAACTGCACAAATCTATTCAAGATAATTGATGCAACTGACAGATAGCCAAGTGCAATTTTTGTGCTAATATGTAATTGGTTCGCATTTTGACCAATAAGAAATCTTACATCGTACTCCTATAAGAGCCTTTGGACCGTTCTTAGCTGAGATGATTTGAATGAAATGCTGAAAAATTTGATTACACATAGTTTGCGATGCATGAACAACCAAATTTAGCGGAAACCGTAGAAAAATAATATAACAATAATTTTCGATTGAACTATCACACTAACAAATACATAATTATCAATTATAACTATTTTAGTATGCACATTGGTAGACTGATATTTTCTAAGCCGTTGGGTAAGGTTTCCAGTCGTAAAGCTACGAATACTCTCAGCTTCTTGTTTCATTTGCAGGACAATCTGATTTAAGACTGAAATGCTATGATTCATTTATTTCTTAACTTGATGACGACTTGAGTGTTAAATCAAGATATGACTTTTTCTGAAGCAGAGCTAAATTCTTGTATTTTTTTTGTAAAATGTACAGGGTAGCAAATATTCCTGAGAACTTGAAATCACATGTTAAACTCTCATGTTCAGCGTTTCTGTAAAATCTATTTAGAATAAAATCAAAAAGATTTAATTTTTTTTATAATACCGATCGATATTTTGAAATACATGTCTTCTTCAGCGTATATACAAAACAGTACAATTTGACAACTGTCATCATCATACATATTAACCGACAGATAAAGTTGATCGATATTAATCAAGGGTGAAAAAACCAGCCCTTGATAATAAATGAGTAAAAGTTATAAATTTTTATTGTATGTCTAAACTTTTGTATCGTAGCCCTGCTAGAAAAATTAATATCTGAATTCAAAATTTAAATTAGCATATTCTTTTCACACCTCATTTTATTGGTATCACTTCCCTCTAGTTTATTTTTTATGAAATTGAAGAGTCATCTTTCAATAATTATTTTTTAAAGTTTGTCAGCGGCGGATGTCGCGTGAATGATCGTTTCAATACCGTTGGATTATACTTTATAATACTATACAGTGAAAAGGGACACATGTGTTACCTCTTCGTATGTTGTGTGGTCGCCCGTTGACTTCAAAAGAATTTGCATAATGTGTTGTTGATCGCAAATTCGGAAGTTATTCCAAGAGTTGAGTAAAGGTATGCAGCAAATGATGTGTGAATATTTTTTTGCAATCGCTACAAAACATTATCGAAATATTGATACAGTTTTTTAATAGTTATTTACATAATTAGTTATGAAAAGTGCCATATTGTTTGACGAAACGTAATATTTGCCAAAACGAGCGTAGCGAGTTTTGCAAATTACGTGAGTCAAACAATATGGCTTTTCATAACGTATTCTGTACAAAATTTTATCTTATTTCGTCAGAATAATTTTAACTATATTTTTCAATGAGAACATCTCTCACGTCACATCACCAAATTCAGATGACTGTGATTCATGACCATCTATTGTTACTACAGAAACAAGAGTGCACTGAAATAAACAAATATCGAATTTTCAGAAAACGTCAAAATAATTTTTTTAAATGTGCTCAAGCAGTAATATCCTGAGTGATATAGTACCCTTTGATATTAAAGACTCTGCCAATGCTGCATACTGTGAATAATAAATCTTTCTTTTAATTGTACGCAGATAAGTATAATTGATTAGCTCTGAAACATGGCCAGTTACGTAAAGTCATTACGTAATACTTTATGCTACTTTACGCAACTGTTGCATTGCAGTTATGAAAAATGGGACGTTGCATAACGTCAGAAATTGATGTAAAGTTTGACTTTTCAAAACGGAATTAGATAAAATATATAATTCTTAAATTCTTTCTAGTTATCTACATATCGTTATATTCGTATGTAGAGGAGTGCCCTAAGGTTTAAACCTTGAAACCCGGATCCACTGAACGGATTTTCATAAAACCTTTTGAAATGTGTTTTTGACACTAAATACTAAAATGTTTAGCCATTAATTTTCTCCGATCTCAATATTTTAAACATTAAAATAAATAATTACTAGTTTTTCGGAGTTTTCATTCATGTCCTTTAAGAAACTAGATATTTTTTTCGTTTAAATTTAGATTTTACGTAGTACAAACTTGTATGAACTTGCCCTCAAAGGTTTTCAGGTAAAGACGTTTTTTTCTTGTTGTATTGACTGAAATCTGAAAATTTTGAAATAAACTGAAATCATCAGATATTTCCAAACAAATAATAAATTAATTATTAAACCAATAACCCTACATGAACAAAACTTTGCGCAAATACTGCGGAAGAATAAGGATGACCACGAAATAAAAATCAAGTATCAATATATATATTTGTTCATAAGTTATCGATTTGGAATCAGAAAATACTAGTTGAAATAATTATGAGTCGTACTGCCTTCTTCGAAACAAAAAAATATTTTATTACAAGTGGTCGTACAATTATTAAACTTCGTGAGAATATCAAGGAAGAATTGCAGTAACTGTAATAGTATATTCTACAATAAGTATTGGAATGGCCTGTATTCTGAACGAGCGAAAAGTTTGTAATCCGAGCCGAAGGCGAGGATTACGGTTCGCGAGTGTGGAATACGCCATTCCAAACATGTTGTAGACTATACTTTCTCTAACAAGGGTTTGGAAACTCACCAATATTCCAGAGAAAACTTAAAAAATTATTTAATGTCAAACGTCAAATCCAGATATGCATACTTGAATTGTTAGGAAGTAACCATGGTAGTAGCCAAACTAACAGCTTCTGATTCGTCGAAATGATTCTAAAGGCTTACAGAATCATTCTAAACGGCATACGGAATAATTCTAAACAACTTTTTGGAATGTCATTCGTTCCAACATAATTTTTGGAATATGCAAATTCCAAAACAGTGTTGGAGAAAATAGTATTCAGTTGTCAATAAATTTTCGTTCATGAATCTTAAAATAACAATATATCTATCAGTCGCATTGGCTCCTTACAAACAAATAATCAGTTTCTCATGAAACCAGTGGTCCCAAACCGATCAAAATTAGATTCAATATTAGAGAAGCATGCAAGTTATTGTGTAATAAAATTAATCCGACAGTCTGCTTTTGTTCAAAAGTTATTGGCATGGAATCAGTAACTGCCAATAGTTTGATATGTTGCATACCTTTAAAGCAATCAGTTAAATTGTTCCTCAACCATTGGTTCCAAATCAATAAAACTTTGTATGAATATTAAAAAAGCATTGAAGTTATTATAAAATTAAATTAGTCCGACAAACTGTTTTTGTTCAAGAATTATTGACATGGAGTCTGTAACTGCCAATAGTTTGATAAGTACCTTTAACGCAATCAGTCAATTTTTTTCTCAACTAGTTGCCCTAAATCAATAAAACTTTGTGTGATTATCAAGGAAGTATAGCATAGTAGAGCTTACAAAATAAAATCTAGTCCTCAATCACTTTTTTTTTCTTGTATTCACTAATATATAAAAATACTGAAATAAATTGAAACTCAGTTACTTCCAAACAAATAATAAATTCATTACTAAACTAGTGGCTCTACAGAAACGAGACTTTGCATTAATATTACGGAATGATGAGAGTGACCATAAAATAAAAATGAAGTATCAATACATTTATGTTCAATTTGGAATCTGAAAATTCTAACTGGAAATATAAGTCGCACTGCCTCCTTCGAAACGAAATAAAGTTTTATTACAAAACCAGTGATCCTATAATCATGAAACTTTGTATAAATATTAAGAAAGAATAGCAGTAAGTGTAAAATAATATTCAATTGTCAATAAATTTTTTTAATGAATTATAGACACAGAATTTGGAAATATAAGTAGACTTATGAGTCATATTGGTTCCTTCGGCACAAATAATTAGTTCTTTTCTCAACCAGTGGTTCCAAATCAATAAAACTCTACACGAATATCAAGAAAACTTAGAAGTCATTGTAAAATAATATTAGGGAGTTTTTGCAAGCCTCCGCTATTGAGACGATGACGCTAACGTGAGAAACTATTTTTTTTAGGAAATGCTTGCTCAATAATGCAAGCTTGAATTACAGAGTACTCACAAGAAACTTCAAGGATTAGCAGACATCAATAACGTTACAATGAACATATTTGTCAATTTCAGTACGAATGCACAAAGGAAATCGTTTTTGACATTAGCGTTGACGTTTCACTAGCGGTAGCTTGCAAAAACTCTCTATTGACATGGGATCAATAACTGCCAATAAGTAATAAGTTGAGCAACTTGTCTTATTAACAATTTTCTTCTATTATAAATTTGTTAATTTTAATGATCTATACATACTTTCAGAATTATATCATAATAAATGGACTTTTTTGGTTTTAATTCTGTATATTTTATTTTATTTTTGACGTTTCGACTCTAACCGAAAGTCTTCATCAGAAAAAATGATACAAAAATAATTTTTTCTGATGAAGACTTTCGGTGAGAGAGTCGAAACGTCAAAAATAAAATAAAATATACAGAATTGAAACCAAAAAAGTCCATTTATTGTTAATTTTAGTTTAAAAACTATGAATGAATATTGAAGTTACTATTTAAATAACATTTATTGAATATAAAATCAAGATCTTTATTGCAAAATTTGTTTTCTTCATATTTTCCTTATTTTTCAATAATTAATTGTTGTTATAAATTGTTGTAATCAAGATTGGAAAGTTTTGAAGGGTGAACTTTTTTATTTAAGCTTTTAGCAATGCAATCGGAGAGGTTTCATGAAAATCCATTCAGTGGCACCGGGTTCCGAGGTTTTTACATTTTTATGTCTTACGGTACTCCACTAATGATATTCTAGAGCTTGAAGGAAAACATTTTAACAGTAAATCAAAATCACATTAAATTATATCTTAATTATTATGTCTCTGAGCGATACAAATTTTGAAAGCTCATTTTTTTTCTGGACGAATGACTGCAAAAATTCTGGAAAATAGTTACAGGATCATAAATCAAAATTTAAAAAAATGTATCAATCATACCTACGCGATACGAACGTGAGGATATGGCAGTTATTCTTTTAAGTAGTGCACATTAGTAGATTAATATTTCCTAAGTAGTAGAGTGCGGTTATCAACCGCCAAGCTACAAATATTCTCAGTTTTTTGTGGAGAGGACGTCACAGAGCATAACTATCATGATTCAGTAAAAATCATAATTTTTTTTTCCCAAGCTGAGACGATTCAATGACCTTCAGATTACAAGGCCAGCATGTATATGATCATAAATGAGAAATATTCACATGCATTTTATGAATCAATGGTAATATAATTGTTACTAGTATGAAATTATTTTTCATCTTGAAGGCCGATGTAGGCACATTTGATGATTATTGATTGTACATTGTACATTGATTTTATAGTTCAATCCTTAATTTCATTTCCGTTTTAAATTACAGCTGAATTATTATATAAAATAAATGCAAAGCGATCCATATGTTAACTGTTTCAATTCGAGCACGTGTGTCATATTACCCCCATATGTTGCTTACCTTTACGAATACGAGTTCGCAGGGGCCAAAAGCTAGGAAATTAACTTATAATTATATAATTATTATGTTCCAGTTGACTTGCAGTGCCCAAACTACAGGTGCACTGATTCACAGTTTGCGTTTGTTTAATTTTCCGCTATTGTTTTGTTTTGTAACAGCACGAAATTTGAAAAATTTTTTTTTGCTTTGTACTAAATTGACATTTCGCTAGTGGTAAATCAAAACATTATTATGTAGTCTTCTCTATGTGATTATCTCATACGAGTAATTAAAGTTTTTGATACATTTTATTCATTGTTCTTCTATAATATACCGACGTTTCGGCTTCCAGTCAGTTTTAGAATAACAAAGTGTAGGCATTACAACATCCAAATCACTTTGTAGTCGTTTTGAGGCGAATTCATTTTATTTTTTGGATTGAATAGTAACTGAGAGTAAAACGGGTTCGTCATTACAATCCAGCAACGTAGGAATAGTCGAACGAATAGGAAAATGTTGACTTACCTTAACTGAAGAAGCTCCTTGTATAAATATCAGTGAAAACAGTTCTTTCCTCCATTTTTTGGGACAAAAATGGGGTATTTCTAATAGATTACCTCCAACAGGACAGAACAGTGACTTGAGAACATTATTCTTTATAAACTAAAGTCTACAAACATTTATTCTAGAAATACGCCGAAGAATAGTGTCTACAGAGTCACAAGTTGTTCTTAGCTTCGCAAAAAATTTACGAATTACAATTAGATCCGAACTGATTATCGTCTCCTATATTCCCCTGATTTAGTACGCAACAAAATACATTTGAAAGGATTCATATTTCGTTTAAATGAAGATGTAATAAATGTTGCCGAAGACCAAAACAAATAATTTTTTTAATGGTCTGATTGCTGTATTAAGTTTATAAAGATTCAAAGAGATAACGTTGAATACACATCTTCTGCTTTTGACATCTGCTTGTTCTTATGCTAGGCCAGAAACTTATCAATATATTATTGTTTTGTATATTCAAATCGACATGCAAGAATAATTTTGCAGGCCTAATTACAGAAAAAAAATATTCTCAAAATTTTAAAGACTCTAGTGATTATGATTTTTTATTAAGTTTCAAAATTTAAGTACATTTTAAAATAGTACGATCCAAAATCACTGTCGAAGGGTTTACTCTACCGATAATATTGAAAAGTAAATTAAGTTTTAAATAATTTTATAAAAAGTCAATGATAGAAGAAGATATCTTTGTGATCAAAAATGACATGTCACTCTTACTTAAAAAAAGTAGAAGATAAAAAGAGTTCAATTTCAGCTGTAGTCTTATTAGATCACTGACAATTACGAGATAATTTTGACAGTTTCGAAAGCATGCTGCTTGATATAACAGTCTGATGCCGCGCGGGGGTCTCATTATCTTGAAAGCAACAAGCTTGATTAAACTGTCAGAGTTATAAGTATTTATTAATGATCGAAGAATACCCAGCAAGAATTTTTTTTTACTGGTTTAACTATATTCGCAATCATACATCTATTAAATATACAATTAGCATAATTCAAATTAGACACACATAAACGTATGTCATCTTGATTGTTCAGCAATTGAAAAATGTTTAAAATTCTAGTTTTTTTTTTTCATAAAAGTAAAGGATCCAGTTTTCAGAAAATATCTATTTAGCTCAGATATTCTCTAGTGCTATGTGCTGGGCAGCCACCATGCTGGAACCACACATTTTTTTATTCAGTCCAGTAATGTCTGGTCCAATAACAATTAATAAACATGATTCTGAATTTATTTGTTGAATGAATTTTGGGTCAATAATTTTAACACCCAGAACTCCTGTCCACATATTTTCATACTGACGATTATGTCTTTTCAATTCTAGAATATTTTGAGGATTGTTTCGTGACCAGTAGATACCGATAATTATGACCATTTGGTTCACTATTCATGCCATAAATGTGCAATCATCTGTTAATAAAATACTGCTTGAGAATTTTATATTAAACAGAATGATGCACATTTGTTACCATAGTTATTATTCACCAAATAAATTTATTAGGAGGTGGATATCTCGGACCTAAGTGAAAATTAATAAAGATTGATTTACAATATTTTGTCTTCAATTTATAATCAATGATAATATTGCTGAAATATAATTTTAATGATTCAATATTGGTAGGTACTGTACAAACATTATAAAATTTTAAAAACACTAACTGCCTATTTCTAAAGTTCGCTAATATAATAATAAGTCTGTGTTTTTTACATGATTGCTGTAAAAATTTATTAATACAGGTAAATTCATTAAAACTAGTTGCATCTGCAAACACACAGCTGCAGTTTGCATATAAATTAACACAGAAAGTATCTGCTTCAAGACTGACCAGTCAATGATTTGGAATCGTCCAGCACAGTTGAATGAATATCATAAGAGTGCAAGAATTGATAGTATGTACTATTGCATAAAAGCAAACTGAGAAGATAACTTTTTCACAGTTTCTTACGCCCATTCGTGATAACCTTAATATAGTTACGAATTTTTCGTAAGCTACGGCCAGAATAATGCCATTTAATTATTTGCATCCTTTATTTATTTGATATCACAGTTTATCAGAATAAATACTAATAATTTGACTCATAAAACATTTGGTATTTGTTCATCTCTTGTTTTTAATAACATGAATAATAATATTAAATTGTAGTTACGTGAATTTTCCAGAATTTTCTGCTTCACAATGATTTTTTTAAATATTTTTGTCTAAAATAATTAGGGAAGCAATATGATCGGAAAAGTGATTGTTTAGTTAATATTTTGGTATTGTTTATTATAAACAATTATTTCAAAAAAAAAATTCCACGAAAAATGCCTGATTGCGATAATTTATCATTGAATGAGGAAATTCTGGAAGAAATTTCTAGAAGCCCAGGCAGCTTTAATCCAAAAAAATCTGATGTAAGCTATACGAAAGAATATGACAAATTTTGGCAATGGTTGAGAGAGCAAAAAATACGGCGATAGTTACCAAAACGGCTATGCTCGCCTATTTTCTAGATAAAGTAAATTGTTATTAAGTTCTAGATTCATTATTTATTTTTAAATCCTTGCATCTTTATTAGTCGAAAATTCACAAACATTCAACGTTGTGTTGTGGTGTATATTCTCCAAATTAAAATTTACTTATGCTATGGGTCGAAGACAATATTAACATAATAAATTTTTTCAAGCTTAATGCTTTCCTCAAAAATTGTTCTCTTAGTTATTCACTAGAGAAGTCAGCATTTCCAAAGGAACAATTGATAAAACTCTCTGTACATTCGATAGATGATAAATAATTACTCATGAAGGTAAACATTTTTAAATCGACATTAGAATTTTCTCTCAGAAAATGTTATTTTCAGGTTGTTGCAATTTTTGATTTATTTGGAGCTTTGAATGATGGTGTTACGATGGATAGCATTAATATTATTGAAAATTATATGAATTCAAGTCCAAAGAGTGTGAAAATCACGAAGCTCTTTTTTTATAATTCTGGAAAATGTATACGTAATGCAATTGAAATTGATAAATTTAGATGGATTCATGGACTTATTGCCTAGTATCCGGAAATTCCTATCTTGTATACGGGTCACTCTTTATGGAGAACATCCGCTACAATTTTTGCAGATAGTGATGCTTATATAACAACTTTAAAAAGACACAGTAACTGGAAAAATAATTAAGTTGCTGAAGGTTACATTGCAGAATCGCGAGAAAATAAAAACAAAATTGTCCGAGACCGAAGACTTGGATCTACCAATGAACGAATTAATATTTCTTCAATTAACGATTCTGTTATTTCCACAAGTTCATCTTCTATGTCGGGTCTTAATTACAATATCTGAAAGTATAACTTGTACAATTTACGTCAATATTAATAGAAACGAATAATTTTTTCATTTATTTATTTCGTTGTCACGACAATTCTGATACTTTTGTGCCATAATGTATCATATTATGGACGATTTTCTGTGCCGTAATCATAGCATTATGATGCTAGTCGACTATAAAAACTTCATAGCCTTTGTTTTAGTTTCATATCCGGTAGTACGGTACATATATATAAAATATGAATACTTTATTTATTAATATTTTCACATATGTTGACAAAAATTCAGTTCTATTGTGACAGAACTTATAGAAAAATTGGATTTTCAGACATTTTCTCAGAATTTTACAGACTGTGTAAAATTTCAAAACTACGAAGATGATAACAAAATCTATCGAAATCGTCAAAGCTAGAATTGTGCAGTAAAAATGAATAAGATATTAATTCTTAATTTCAAGTAGACATGATTTTCAGAATTATATGACTTTTTAATACCTATATGATATACCTATGTGTTCATTATTCAATAGTTTAATGATCTGAAACTTTTAAGAAATAATTGATTTCGTAGAATAGGCTGGCCTCCTCTTGGGCATTTTCTGGATCTGTCCTTGACTACAAATAGTGAAGTATGACACAACGTTTATAATAAAAAGAGATACTGAAACAACCATTTTTATAGTGTGAATTCTCTATTCTAGTTAAGAATGGTCCAACAACTCTTGTGGAAGTGCGATTTAAACCTTCAAACACGATTCAATCACTGTAAATGCAAGGTTTCGGAACAAACTTTCTAAAATGGAATTCAAGTAATAAAAGCAATAAAATGGAGAGGGTTCTGAATTTTTCGGAGGGGTTTTTTAAAGTAAAAGAAGAATATTCAGCTTGCTTAAATAACATATTTTTTCCAAGAACCCTAACTATGAGAATAAAACCACAGTTGATAAGTCTTGATTTTAGCGATACCAAACTGGAACCGAAATATGACGAGTTGGATTTCAGGGGGTAGGGGTTGAACCCCCAACTCCTCCACCTGACCTGAGTGAAAATAAATTTAAATCTTCGAACTACACAAATCTATTTAGATTGATGCACGACAGCCAAGTACGATTTTTGTGTTTATGTAAAATTTTTAAGACTTGAAAGGATCCAAGAATGATTAAATAAATAAGGAGAAAGCGTTCAATCATTCCATTGTTTGTCAATGATATTTATTTCTTATATAAGTCGACGTTTCGGGCATACAAATTTCCCATCACGAACTTATAAAAAGAACATAATAAATACGATAAGTAAATCTAATACAGTAAAACACAGAAGTTTTTTATTCTATTATCATTTTTAGTATTAGTATTATTGTATTAGGTAAGAATACCAAGAGTACAAAATGTTGAATTTAATAACTTAAATTCTTAGCATTAACATTTGAAGTAGTGGTTCTAAATTTGACAAAAAAAAAAGTTTTTTCATAAGTATGAAGCAGTACCCAAACTTGGTTGGCAATAAACAACTGACTCCAAAAAATAAAAATGTAAATGTAGAGGAATAATGAATGTAAAAAGTTTCTACCAAACTAATGTATAAAGTTTTATGTAACAATCTATGTTTTTTATTGTAGACTCGATCGATGACTTTAGCATGTAGCTATACTTATTGTATTTATCATGTTCATTTCATCAGCTGGTGATGAGATATTTATATCCCCGAAACGTCCATCTATGCTACAAATAAATATCATTGACAAACAATGGAATCCCTGAAGGCTTTCTCCTTATTTATTTTATGTGAAATTATTTCGCATCTCGGCTAATCAGAAGGCTTAAATAGTATTCCCATACGAGTCCTTGGACCGTTCTTAACTGGAATAAACTATAGTTGATGTTGTATTCATTTTAAATATTTTTTACTGTGAATATTCGTACAATATATTAAAAATTCGATGTGTTACACCAAAAATAGATAACCATCATAAACTTTTTTTAAAATTAGTCAACCGTACAGTAACTTGTAAAATATGGATGAAAATGCGAAAATATAATTTTACATGCTGAATTTATTCTCAAATATCTCAGTGACCTCTTCAGTCTGTAATATAGTATATTACATCTGAGGTGGAAATTATTTCACTACAGCCGAGAGCTTATTATATGACCGAGAGGCGAAACCTCGAGGATCAGATATAGCTCGAGGCTGATATGAAATCTTCACCGAAGGATGTATGCAATTTTATTCACTATCATCCCTAGTTTTCCGAGAAATTATTGATCCGAATTCGTTCTTTTTTCAACAAAATTAATTGATGTAGTAGTCTATGAAAACAAGAATGTTTTGAAAAATTTAACTAATTTGACATTTGTTGGATTTATGATTTATGAATCAAGTTATTTATACGTGTGTCCATTGAAATTGTGATAAGTGCAGATACCAGTTATAACAGTGAAATGGAGCTAAATACTTGCCCCGAATCGAACGAAAGTGCTACGGATGTAAGTTCATAGCTATTTTGTTCATAATTTACACAAAATTGCAACATAATTCCGCTTATTTTCAATATTAAATGTTTTATTTGAATCATTATATAATATGATCGGTATTTTTGACAACAGGGATTATTTTATTCTAACAAAGATTTATGACTGATGCTAGGCAACCCTGTATAAACATTTTCCACCCAAGAGATGGAAGTGTCGCTTCCGACCCGTGAGATAGTCATTGCAGTTGGAAATTATATACTTCCCAACCTCCAAAAAGTTAGGAATTGCCATATTACTATAATGATTGTGAATAAAATATAGCTCCATTTCACTGTTATAACAAATTGATATCAATTTCAATGGATACACGTTGTATAACTTGATTCATAAATCATAAATCCAACAAATGTCAAATTAGTTAAATTTTTCAAAACATTCTTGTTTTCATAGACTACTATATCAATTTATTTTGTTGAAAAAAGAATGAATTCGAGTCAATCATTTCTCGGAAAACTAGGGATGATTGTGAATAAAATAGTATACATACTTCGGTGAAGATTTCATATCAGCCTCGAGCTATATCTGATCCTCGAGGCTTCGCCTCTCGGTCATATAATAAGCTATCGGCTGTAATGAAATACTTTCCACCTCAGATGTAATATACTATTACTATCTTTTAGTATCACATGTTTTTACTAAATTATATTCAATTTTTGTTTGTTCTTTGTTAATTCATTGTAGTCTCTGAAGTAGGTATATAAAATATTTATTGCGATCCAGTGGATTGCATTAAATCCTATTTTACCTAAAACTAGAACACGTCTCGTAACCAAAACGATGTTGATTGCTTAAAACATCATCAAGGAGTTTTTTAAATGAAATGACTTGCAAATCTCTAAAGAAAAATATCTTTAATAAAGAATATGTTTAACTTACCTTGAAGTAGATCTGCGCTGCCACCAAAAAACCTTTTCTTCTTCACTCACGTGAACTCTGAACTCTAGTGGTATAGCTCGATGACATTGTTGAGTAATCGAGTTCACGCATACGTGATCAGTCACCACCCTGTTCGCGGGGATCATAATTCTTTTTTCTGATTGGTCACCCTGTGATCCGCGGCTTGCTCTTATTGGCTACTAGGCGCGGCTTCCAAGAAAGCTCGACCTGTCGGTGACCTGTTCGTGAGCTTTTGTGCGCGTTTGTGGTTATGACTTGGTATTGACTACCATTAAGTAATTTGAGCCTTGGGGTTGTTTCTTTGCATGTTTGAAGGCATATTGTATGTTTGTGTGTGTCTATGTTTGTATGTAATTTGTTCTGGCTGTGAATTATTTATTGAGTATTACTCGTATGTGTCATGTTCTTTTTGTATCAGATGCAGATTGTATTGTCTGGCTTGACTGATCATTTGATTGTAATTTAGTTCAAGTTTGGTTTATATTTTAGTTCGTCATTTATTGGATTCCATTCATTAGTTGACATCATTATTGATGTTCTCATGTTTTATTCATCCAGTTTTTTATCCTCTAATAGTCCGCAAGGATACGGTAAAAACTCTTGACCCTTAAAGAACAAGGATAAAATGTGAAAAACATAAACATTTAAGTATTAGTATAACAAAGCGCCCTATGATTGCCAAATCTTAGTTCGCCACTATTTGAAGAAGTTCAGATGATTTGGATAGTTTTTTTCGGCGCATGTAGAATTAGTATTGGAATATGATTGTCTAACCTCAGTTCGCTGCATTCCCTCAGCAATAGTTTAAAATGGTATTGTTTTTTGTGAAATAATAACCTAATCAAAAACAAAGATTTATAACATATATAAAAACTAAGCTTAGATCCGTTTCTTAGCTCGTTGTCAGACAAGCTTAGATATTCGGTCATACGTCTGTATAGCATTATCGAATTTTTTGTTAGAAAATTTTGGACAGAGATCATAGATAAGAGAAATAACCTTAACTTTGTCCGTTGTCCCTCGCCCATTCATTTACTAGTCCAATTTTTTTATGAAGCTATATCTCTTACTAAGTTTTCAATCTAATTTTACGATTTCTTGTCCAAGGTGGTTACACATAAGGTTCTAGTTTTTTTTTTCTAATAAAAAACAATAGTACCAGCTTCACAATTACTGAGAAAAAAGCTCATAAGTGAGAAAGATTTCAGTTTTTAAAAAGATCGGTTCACAAGATTTTAACAATCGAAATGGTTCATTGTTATTAACTTAATATAGGTATCATTATTTCAATGATGAAAATGAAAATAAAACATATATTCAGGTGTCTCACTCATCGTATTCACTGTTGCTAATCTTTGTATACGTATAGTATACTTACCTACCTGCAGCCAGATAAGATGTTGGCTAAATTAGGCAATATGATCATTATATGGATCTCATATTTTAAGATCTGTTGACATATTTTTTTTTTACTTCAGTATCAACGAGCTTTAGGCATGGGTGTCGAGCCATTCTAGATATCTTAATTTTAATGGTTGACAAGTTTCGTATGGTTCCAAATCTAGGCAAACTCAATGGAAATTTTTTCTCATCTCAGGAGGTTGAATAGCTCATATGATAGTATATCTGTTTCACACCCGACTATCTCAACTTCAAAACCCAGAAAAATAACTTTTTTTGATAATTTTTATAATCGAAATAAATTTTTCAATAATTAAATAGAATAAATATTTTTTTTGCCGATTGATTTTAAAAGTACAACTTTATTGACAGTATATAGTCTGTAAAGTGGCACTTTTACTGCTTAGGTAGTAAAAGTTTAGTTTCTAAAGCAACCGCCCAATATACGCATCACTACTTGGCAACCGAGCAACAAATGCATAACAACATAATTTGATGGCGATGACATCTGTCAAAAATATTTAAATTAATCATGAAATTAATCAAATTTAAACAATCGGCAAAAAAAATATGTGTTCAACACGGCAAAAAATGAAGATTTACTGCCTTGCCTAGATTCATAGACTCGGCTACGCCTCGTCTGTAAAACTCTAGTCACGTCAGTAAATCTTCCATTTTTAAATGCACGAAAATGTCAATCAGCCATACGCCCATACTTGAAAACGAATGACATCCTATTTGTCGACGTTGGATGCACTCAAATCATGGACGTATCTAAATTTTTGGAGGCCTAGAAATTGAAATTCAATAAGGATCATATTTTTTTGTTCAACTAAAAGTCCTCAAATTGGGGTTTGAAATTCATTATTAACAGTAAGATCAAAATCAGAGCTGGAATTTATTTATGAATTAGTGTTGAATGATAAACATTATAAATATAAAAAAACATAGGAAATAAAGAGATATTATTATCAACAAAAACGTATGAACAAACTAAATTTATAATAAAAAAAGAAATAAAAATCAATATACCGTCACAGATTTGAATTAGAAACAGTGGATTCAAAATTGAAGGTATTGTGGTGCCTCCCCTGCGCCGGATAAACACTGTATTCTAGCAAGCAACTGTTAGATGCGCTGTTGTCATGTTAATTTCACACCAAAAATAGTGAAATCAAAAGACATTTATTATTGTCAGTAAATGAAAATTAAGTAAATCCGATAAAAAGTTGTCTTAAGTAACATCTAAATTCAAGTTATTAATTTACACGTTCATATTCCTTATTTTAGTGAAACTAAAATCTAGATTTTAGACAGAAAAAAGTAACTCAACTCTGAGCTTCACTTGAAGTAACATTTTAAAAGAGCTGAGAATCCAAAAAGTTGCTCTAAAATTTTTGAAATTTTCTCTTTTTTACAAAGTCTAGAATCTACCTACTGTCTTTTCAGATACCTAAATGAACTTCATAGATTGATATGCATGTAGTTTGATTCTAAGGCAATTTAAATAGATGATAGATATATATTTGTAGTTGAAGTTAGACTAATATACTAAGCAAGCAAATAAAGTTGAATTGAAGCATTAATTCATTTCTGATACGTAACTTGGTTTCTTAATGAACATTGTGATGTAAGCAACGAATTAATTAAATCATTTTGAGATTTTTGACATGTTAAATTATTTCACTGCTTGAATGTTCTGCCTTTGAATCTTCGAATGACTTTATTACTTCATTCGGCTGATAAAATTTTCAGTAACAGTAATGTTATAGAAGGATTTTTAAGTAAAAAGACTTATTGATTGATATACAGAGCTTTACTGAATCGCGTTCAGTTATCAAGATATAGATGCATGTGTTTTTAATTATTTTTAATGTAAATTCTCAAACATATTTACATTCTCCTAAATATGATTAGAATGGGCTATGAGATAACAATAAAAACTCTTCATTTATTTATTATTATAATGACAAATTTTTTTGCTCATAAAATTTACAAGCTCTCAGAACTACAATAAGTAATTTATAAATATTAGGGAAAATTTACCATGTGTTTCATCTAATCCACTTTGGGGCCTTGATCACCCAATAAGTTTCCTCTCGTGGTTCTCTCAACTTCTCTACATTCTCTTATAAATGTCTAATTGAATCATTTTCTTTTTAGCTCAACCTTTAATTCGTGTTTCCGTTTATCATTTGATAGTTTCTGTTGATTTCCGCATCTAGTAAGCAATTAACTTCATAACTTTTTTTCGGTAAGAAAATACTGTGGAATCAATAATGTTTATGATATTTTACAAAAAAATATATTCAAAATTTGTATAGGAAATTTCGTGAAAGCGAATAAAGAGTTATATATTAGACGCACTACCATACAAGCTATTCAGCCTTCAACAAGTTGAAAAAAATTTTCAGTATTTAAGGTTTTCTATAAAATTGAAATTTGCGATCATACAAAACGTGACATGTGTCTAAATTCAAATTAAGATAAATCTAAACTTCATCTTCATATCCTTTTTTTCGATGATTTAATTACTTAACAAAATAATAATACTTTTTTCACATGGTTGCTGGGTTGCTGCGACTAGTTAATGTTAAATATGATAATACATGGATTCTACAAAAATTATACATATAATTAAACATGTGACAAAAAAATTGCCGAAATTCCTGAATTTCCTTAAATTGCGACTAACTCATGTTCAGTAAGATGCCTGGAGTAGCTCCAGGTAGTGTAGTATTAGAAAGCAGAGTATAATTAATTTTACTGTATTTTATTCATATTCGATTGCTCATTATGAAATACTGTTTGTATCATGCAATCAGTGCTGATAAATTACATTCCATGTTTATGCTACCAATCTCACGCTAGCAGGAAACTTCATGAGAAGAAATTACTTAAATATACATATAAATTAAGTTTTGTTAGTACTTAATTGTATTCCCGGTAAAAGTTTTAAGCATCAGTTCTTCGAAAACTTGTATCAATTTCATATGCTGTTAACTATATGTACACTAGCAACAAATTTTACGTTGAACAAAAATTATCTATAGTCATATACAGACTGTTTATATTTCATTATTTTTTCCCAATATGCATTTCGATATTTTTCAAAATTCATATTTTCTTGAGCTTCTTCAGGTAGGAAAAATGAATCAAATGACTACTGATTGTATTTGTATTAAACCTACATATGAAAATGATAGAAAAAACATATTTTTATTCAATTTCAATTTTCATTTATACAATGATTTATAATAAAAGACTCAAGATAATATTAGTGATATTGGAATCAAGATTTTTTTCAATCTAAAATTAAAAATGTGATCATATTGGTAACTTGAATTTAAATGTTACTTAAGATCGCTTCAAATCGAATTTACTTCATTATTGATGATTTACGAACAATAATAAACGAGAGCCTTTTTGACAGAATATTTTTTCGCGTTACATAAATCTAGCAATAGCGCATCTAACAGCTGCCTTTTGTCTTTGACTAAAGATCAATTTTTACCCGACACAGAAGTGGATTTGCATACCACTAAGTTTCAATTGCAAATCAACCGTATCGAATTCGAATGAGTGATTGTATATTCATTTTAATTCATTTTGTTACTAATTTTGTTTGCTTTTATGTATTCCTTGGTAATATTTCCTTATTTCTCATTTTTTAGCACATTTTTCCGAAAAAAGTGGCGTGACGCTGAGTTCTCAGCAACTATACTATTTACAGACTTGAAACTGGTACTAAATAAAAGCTACTGTCTCGTAGGTTTGCACAAATTGCTTTAATTCAAGCTCAGTGATTGTGGAAGATTGAATTATTCAATTACTTGTTTCAAGTGAAACAATGCCCATGGATATATATGACATTAGGGATATGACAACTAAAATTTATTAAAGTAGATAAAAATTTAGTTACAACTTTCGCCGCGGGTGTCACTATTATTATGTACAGTTGTCAAATCTGTCCGGGATTCATTCAATGACTTGTTTGACGCGAATTTGAAGCTTATTAGAATGAATTATTATTATTGGATGAAAATTTGTTCACTTTTGGTGTATTTTTTTTTATATAGCTTTGATAAAGATCAAATTATCATTTTAAGCTACAGCACTTGACCTCCTGTCAGTCAATAACTAAACAATGAAGATTAAAAGGTATTTTTGAGTTTGTACATGCATAAATTATGTACCTATCAAATAGTCTACTTGAAGCTAGTACTAAATAGAAGCTGCTGTTTCGTTAGTTTACCCAAACTGCTTGATTTCAAGCTCAGTTATTGTGGGAGATGGAAATTTGCGGAATCTCTAAAGTAACAAGCATTCATGAGCTGTCAAAAATGCGCTTCCATCATCTAGATGATTCTTCCATTTTTTTTTTGATAATATATGATGTTTTTCATTCGGCACCATTTCATGAATAAATTTTAATTCTGATTTTGATATTATTGACAATGAATTTTAATGATCCGTACTAACAAAGTAAGTTGAATAAAAATTTGTAAAAAGGATGACAAATATAGAAAAAATTCAATTGAAAACGTGATATTAAGGCAATTTTGTTCATTTGATACATAATAGTTATTTGTGTATCAAGGCTGTAAAGGTTATCTTCTTTGGTCGAATCTGTTGTTTACGGTCACGGTGCACACATTGTTTTTTAGGCAATCATCACGAAATAATTCAAAAACACAAATTTTTTTTCCATTTATTTCTAAAACATTGCAATTGTAAATCTTAGTTGCCGTTGAAATTATTTTATTTTATTATCTTTTAATAAAGTGACATTTGTAATAAATGCGTATCAATTTCTTGAATTACACGAACCCCTGACACGAACTACAAGTATTAACGTTCATCAAGCAGCCCATATGAAGTATGAAGTGTTTATGAAGTAGTTTTTGACAGATTAGTCCCAAAAAAATAATATTCGACAGATCAGTTCCAAAAATTAATATTTGATAGATAAGTCCCAAAAAGTGAAACTTCACGGCCGCAAAAGGGATCTTCAAATTAGAGTTAAACTAAGAGCTCTAATAAAAAATGCAGTCCTTATTGAATTCCAGCTCCAAGGCCCGGGAAAATCCAACGTTGCCAAGTAGGATAATTGCCCGTATTCTGTAAAAGAATCATTATAATAATTAAGGTATCAAGGGTGTTAAAAGGACAATAATGCCTAAGGTCAACAGTGTATATTCCGAGAGCCTCTGGCCCGAGGTGCGTACGTTGACCGTAGATATTATCGTCCGTTCAACTCCCGTGATGCCTTCAATGTTTAATGTCCGACTAATATACTATTTCAGTCAAACTTTTTACCAATGTATGTCCTGTCATTGTGATTTCTGTCAGAGAAATTACTGTAGTTACTTGCTGTAACTAGGAAATTTGTTTGTTATTTTTCAAAATAATAATGAAGAATAATGCCCCCGGGTATTATTCGTTACGTAATAATCCTGAAATCAGTATTATTATAACAACAATAATAAACTAATCGGAAATTAACTTATTATCGATCGATAAGATTTTTGACAAATGGAAACAATTGTGGCAAGCGAATAGTCAGAATTTTTGTCAGTGTTGTCCATTTTCATTGGTTGAAATGGATAATGATAGATACAAATTATCGATTGACTCACGGAATAGCCCCAAATATCAATGGTTTTCAAATATAACTGGCGAATATTTTCGTGCATTTTATTTCCGATCGGATCAAAATTTCTACAAAGCTGTGCGTCGGTATATTTTTTTATAGGGATGGATAATTCAAATCATTTAATTCGAATTATAATTTAAATCATGATTTCAATCATTGTGATTTCAAATAAATTATTGATTTAAATCATTTGCATACTTTTTATTGTATTTTTTATTAATTTTTTTTTCTACTGCCGATCGATTATTTAATATATTTGAGTGTAAATCAAATTTATTGAAGGTTTTTAGTAGAATACAGATATCCAAAGTTGTGAGCACGTTATTAATTACCTACATGTACAAAGTAAAAGTATTGTGAAATCGACAACTTTCAAATTTCGAGATTTTGATGGAAATATTCGTTTCAAACATCCCTGAATCCATTTTAACTATTTTCGGCTTGGTGTCGGTACGTATGTGCGTTCGTTACTCGCAAATCTCAAAACATATTGAAATTTTGTATTTAAGATTAGTCTAAGGTCTAGTTGCGCACCTCGCATTATGATTGCAATCTTCTGTACCGGAAATGCACTCTACTTGGAGCTTTTTTTGCATAAATCCAGAACAATTGATGGTAGAATATTAGAATTCAGTATTTAAGACGATAGTACCATCTAGAAAGATGTTTATATCTTATTTTCATTGAGATCGACTGAGCTGGAAGTGCACTTCACTTGACAGTCTTTAGAAATTTTTCACATAAATTCGTAACGATCGGCCGTAAAGTATCGAAATTTAGTATTTTAGTCTGCTGTAACATTTAAATGTTTGCCTACTTTTCTCAAAACAATAGCCTGAGCCGAAAGTGCACTTCAGTTGTTTTTTTTTTAATTTTGTATATAAATTCAGAGCTGTAGGCCGTAGAATCTTGGAAATCAATATTTAGGAATGTTGTAGCATAAGAATGATGACCTTCTGTTTCCATAGCAACCGACAGAGTAGAAAGCGCACTTTACTTGACAGATTTTTGGATAAATTCAGAACGAATAGCTGTGGAACGATGAGATTGTGTGTTCGATTATCGTAGGTATTATATGCAAAAATATATCCAATGATGTACAAGTTACGTGATAAAGATTTTTACTTTAATTTTCGTGCTATAACATTAAATGCGCAGTAGTAATCCAAAACAATAATAGATTGTTTGACAAGTAGAGAAAGGTGAGAGTTTACCAGCGAGTGTAAATGTTTCAATTCAAGAGCAACAGCAACGAGCGAGTGGATTAAATTTACACGAGCAAAGTAATGTCACTTTTCTTACGTGTTGAACTTATACTTGATGGAAAAACTTGGGTGGGAGATGCCAAGAATAGAAATAATTTTTTACAGAAATACTAATCAAGGTTGTGTTCTTGCAAAAACATAGTAACGGTTTTGACAACAGCCAAGCAAAAGCATAATAACGAGTAAACAATATTAAAAATTAAACGTCAGAAGCTAAAGATTCTTGCGAAATTCTGGATCCAGCTAAAGAAGGGACTTTACATTTGTTTCTAGCGATATCGAGAGAATTTTTGTTTTCTTATATGTTTAATCTGTATTTTTGTCTTAATTAGATCAAAGCTGTCATTTGGACGCATGTCATAGTGCGTTTTTTGTTTGTTATTTTATGTTGCTAGTTAGAAAAGTGTTGCTAATTTGAAAACTGGCACTTTGCTTTACTGATTTCTACATATTGAACCTGATGTTCTCCATTAAGGAATTTTTTATACATATAAATAATCACATACTAATAATTCTACTTTTGAGGATCATATTCATGTAACACCGGCGAAAACATGAAAAATTTTAGCAGTTTTTCCTATCTTTACAAAATAGATATTTTAAAATTTTGCTAGGAGTCTAGACTAGGACTTTCTTACTAACAACTAACAGTACAATAAAAATTTTTCAGTGGCACTAAAGTAATGGTTTCTTTTAACTGCAAAGACTGTAGGTTAACTCGCTACGCTCGCACTCTTGAAAAGTATCCATGAATAGTACCGAATTGCGCTGCATGCGCCTGTGGGACTGAATTTGAACCCAAAATTCCCAAATAGGATGCTCTAAACTCCTCATGTTGGATCGAAATCCAGTTTGTTTGAAAGATATTGCGCACAGCAACAGCATGTATCGCTAAACTCAAGCCAAAGTTTTATTCGAAATGAAACAAAAATTACTATTGAAAATAAAAAAACAATCATAAAATTGTTGTATTTGAATAAAAAATATTAGATGGTATCTCATTTGACTTGAAAAGTTAGGAATTAGCTATCTTAAAATCAGAAGAAAATAATTATTGAGAACAAGTAAATTATATAAGCCCTGGAAAACACAAGTAGCTCTATCATTTCATACAATCATTTTACTTCATATGAAGTTGATTTTCAAAAGTTTAGTTAGTTAAATTATGGTTTATTAAATATTTAGAGTATGATTCTCACTCAGAATATGGAATTCATCAGAGGACATTTTCAAATCATGATTTTAAAAAAGATTTAAGCGCGTATGAGAATGAGGAGATGAACAAACGTCTTCTTTGTGGCTACAATTTACAACTGTTATGAACAAGATTGGATCCTCAGCCAACAAAATAATAATCCACGATCATTTGCATTTATGTGGAAAAAATTGTCAGTCGATTTCTGCCACATATCAGCTTCCTCATTTTCAAAAAACGTGCAAGAATTTGTCATGAATAGTATATTGTGTGGCTAGGGACGAAACAAGACGATTTCAGCTGAGGATGAATGTTGCTTGCCCGAGAGAAGCGAGGGCTGGCATCAGTCTCGGCTGAAATCGTGTTTTGTCCCGTGCCACACACTGTATTTTTCATATTATCTGCATTGAAACTTTCCATATTGCAAATTTGTCATAACGAAGCAAATATTTTTGATTTGATTTTATAGGTAACAAGTCGAGAGAATCTGCTTGTGATTTATCAATAAGATGTCGTGGCGTACTTGAAATTGTTGTATTAATACTTCTTTTGTTGAAATTCATCGTCTTTTTAATGTAATTTACAGTTACGAATACAATTGTCAAATTAACTAAGGTTATATGATTTTCATTTGGAGATTGATAATGAACAAATGCGACACTGCCAGGGATATAACGAAGTGAGAAATAAATTCAGCGGGCAGAAACAAGCTTGTTTCTCCCTTAGGGCAGAAACAGGCTCATTTCTGCCCGGCTACACTCGCATTTGTCTGAAATGGTCTTGTTTCGACTGACAAAACAGGCGTTGAAACGCGCTGTTTCCATGCAGGTATTATGAAATCTCCAGAAAGAGATCATGTTACAAGTTACATTATAATAAAAAACTTGAGGGGTGGAAAATTTTTGTTTGAGGATGAGATTTGCGATATAAATTCATTATTATTTTTCAAGTATTGTGTGAGAGTTGTGAGGAGCTTTCAAGAAATGGAGGAAGAGAATGGTCAATTGTAAACTTTTTTGAACATATTTGCAATGAAATCCTGAAAAATATGAATCATGTTTTTTATTTTTAATAATTATTACATGACCCTTGTATTTGGCAGATATGTTGTATCTGATACTTTTTTGATTACATTTGTTTTGACACTAAGCTCGTACCGCAAACTCCGTGTTCTGAAAAAAATCAATGATTCCCTACACATATTTGTTAATTGAAAACAACAGTGCTCAGTTTCTTGGTAACTGGAAGACAAAAGAACAAAGATTCACACTTATCTCGTGACATCTTTCACTTGTCTAGTTCTCGGTAACAAAAGAGCGCGATGAGTGCTTATCCTCGCAGAATTCTTCGCCTGATCCCAGAATGTAGGATAAACCTCGACCACGATTTCCTTTTAATTGATTTTCGATAAAAGGTTCTCCCGTTTAACATAATAGCGGTGCCGAAGTGTTGACAACGAGTGTGAACTTTGCCACATGTTTTCACCGCCACCGCCGACAAAGGGTGGCTGGGGGATGTGGATGTACTCTATAACCATTCTTTCTTTCTCTTTTCTTGTGCTACGCTTGCCTTTGGTTCTCGCGTTCTCGTATTTTCCACTTTTTTATTTTGTTTTTTCCCTTTTACTCACAAAAGCTTTGTTCCACAAAAGTAAAATGTTAAAAGAGATGAAGAGATATTACTTTTCTTTTAGTGGCTGTGTTTTCAACAAATTGGGCTAGCCTAAGTGTTACTTATAATGTAATCAAATGTTTTCTACTTATTTTTATTAAATTCAACATAAAAATTAATGAATCGAATTTCATGATTGGCCATATCCTGTCAACCACTGAGTAACAATCTAATCAGAGAAAAATTTTACTTTTCAACATATCTGAATGAATCAAGATAATAAATAAATGAAATATAACATTTTTTTTATTGAATTAGATTGCCATGAAATTTGAACTATAGTCTTTTCAAGCTGAGAACAATCCAAAGCTCTTATGGGATTATGATTTAAGTCTTCTAATTGGCTGAAATGCAAACCAATTTTATACTAGCCTAAAAATCGTAACGGAAATAATAATTTATACAAAAAGAGTGTACCCAACTAGCACAAATAGTCGTCGGAACGTGACAGCAACTACACTAGGAACTTTTATGGGTCTCGTCACTAGCCATAGGCACGTATTAGGATCGTTCTTATTACGAAAGTACGACCAAAATGGGGAATAATTTTTGGTTCTGGCTACGTTCCAACTACGTTCCTGGAGCTTATTAGGCTACGTTCCAGAAATGTGATGGCTCCGTATTAGCGTCGTTGCTGTGTAGCTTTCGCGACTTCCCTGGAACTTTTCTCCCACTATTCCAAACTTGTTGCTTACTTTGTCTTGCAACTAGTTTTATCTTTCTCATGTTCCACTCTGGTATAAACCTGTCTATTACATCTGTTCAACTTATAATGAAAATGAAATACTCTATGAAAGGAATATATGAACGAAATACATTTTTGATAATTCCCTATCATCTAATCTGAGTGACCAAAAAATTGAAACAAATGCAATTTTACTGTTAAACATAATGATTATGAATCTGAATCTGACACGCGCTCTTAAATTTGTCACTTTTTAATTGAAATATTGTTTTTCAAATATCTTCTTGTGAAAGAAAATGACGCTTAAACGCAAAAAATACTTTTCTCCATTCATCATTTAGAGCATATAATTGATTATTATCCATTAATTTGTTGTACGTAGTGCTAAATTCATGAGCTCGTCCAAGGTTTTAGTCATTGTGGTGTACAAGTTCTCGTTTTGTAGTAATGACGTCGCATATTTTGCTAATAAAAATGGCGAAGCTTGGGAGAAATTACTTTCAAGTCAGAATTACTAAAAAATGCAACTTGAAAGTAATCACGACTGAGCGATAGTTGTAGGAACCTAACGAAAACTAGAAGTATGGAACTTTAAAGTTTATTTACTACAAGGTATTGCAATGCCACTTCCAAGTTGCGACAAAGTTGTGACTATCACTGTGTCTGCTCAGTGTTGTCAGGTTCTAAAAAAACAGAGGATGAGATTAGGAAAAAAGGGACATGAAATTGCAAAAATGTAGCCCTAGCTTCTAGCAAGGTGCATTCTTGATCCAATTTTAAATATATTGGTGGATCTTCTATGAGAATGTTACTATGTTCTAAGCTGATCTACTTAAATTTGGGATATGATAAAATTATTAGGCTCTTCATCATCATACGAGGAAGTAACGTCGTCTTCCATAGCATATATGACTCATGAAGGATATTGATTTTTGATGGTGACGATTGCACAGCACCAAAATATTCTTTCAGTACACCATTCGCTCTCAAGCCTTTTAATTTCCCGTGAAATGCTATGGAATGTCATTTTTTTTTTCATTCTATGCTTGCTACCAATAATAGACGCCATTATGAGCCAACGAACCCTCATACAACTATACGAACACTAAGCAATGATGCAGAGCATATGAATGTTTTGGGAACTACATGGTGAAATTTTCTTCATGGTGATTCTAAAAGGTGATACAAACTTTGTAGTAGTCATGCACAATGACGTTGAATTCTGCAGGTCGCAGTCACGTTACTTACACTTATAAATATCACTTCAAAGTTTCAAGAATTTGAAGTGATCCTAAAGGTTCCCAAAACGTTATGGCAACTTTCAAAGTTACTTGAAAGTAGTTGCAACTTTTAGGTTGCATTGTAGTAGCATTGAATAGTCGCTGCTACGATTGTTGTTGCTGTCAAGTTATTGGAGCTTCAAAGTGGTACCATTGGTAGCTACGACGTTCCCAATACCAAAGAAATCACATAGAAGTAATATAACTATAAAGTAAATATTAGTGGTGAATTTTACGTGATTGCGATTGTAGATTTGTAAAATGAAGTTATCCACACATTGAAGTTGAAAAATTAGTGACAGTTACGTAACAATTACGCATTCGAGGTTTCCGTCTCGGTTACGATTACTTTGGTGCTAGTTGGGTAGTGCTGAGCATTATAACATCAGACCAAGTATTCGGTAATGAGGCTTGCCGAATCGCTAAAATTGCTGGCTAAATGTCATAATGCTTATTTAAATTCGCATTGTATACAAGAATTTTTTTCTACGATCTTCAAGTTCCATATTTTAACAAGTATTGAGCTTACAGCGAGGGAGCCCAGAGCACAAGTTGACATTTATAGTATATTCCGAAAACAAGCCAAGATTAACCACGGTTATGGTTTAACCAGTCGCGATTTAAATATGGAACAATTCAAAGTGACATTTGGTGACTTTTATGTTTACTTGTACTTTTTTGATAAATTAGTTCTAATTGAGAACAATAATTCAGATGAATAGAAATATTTGTATACATTTTTTTCACCTGAAAAGGGCAGCAGTTTTCTGTTGAAATGTTGTTTCTTATTATTTTTATAGAGAACTTATTCCCAATAAAATATATTTTGAATGTTAAAAGTTAATAACCTTTTGTGAAGAAGGTTAAAATAGTAGACATCTTTTTCTTCACTCTAGTTTATGGTCAAAGTATTGAAAGCTCATTGAAAAATTGCTTTGGCAATAAATTAGACAACTATAGAGTGAAGAAGAAGACGTCTATTATTTAACCTTTACATATTTATTAAAAATGAATTCTGGAAAGATTCTTCTTTCATTGAATTAAATATACACTTAAAAATTCTAGACAATAAACACTATTACTGTCAGGTACCCGGAGGTACCGCATATTTCAAAATGACCGCCCTGACCGTCAACAATAACCGTCGGCGTTGTAACCGCCAATAAACGCGGTTAGCTTGGTTACAAGAAAGTAACCAAAATTTTCGACAACCGCGTTCCGTAAACGTAACCAATTGTCGAAAAAGTAACCGCGGTTACCGTGGTTCAATTTCGGAATACACTATTAGATTCAGGACTTCCAAGTTGGCCGCGAAATTTGTTTCCGTAGTCTATTTTGGTGTTTGAGAATTTTTGTATTTTGAGTGTAAATAGTTTAAATCTGTTTATAAAAAGTAGTTAGTTGTGTTCTCCATAGTGTTATTGCTTAGTGTAAGTGTTATCTCCAGTGAACATTACAGAAGGACTTGAATTTACACCTACAAGGAAACGTCGACAGCTGTCGGAATTTGACGAAATGATGGACAGGTTGTCCAAAACAAATGGCAGCTCCACAGTAGATTGCGATAATAGTTTTACATTAATAAAGGATAGAAAAGCAGTTAAATTAAGGAAAATTAATGAGCCTGTAAATAGTTCGAGAATAGAATTAAGCAACAAATATGGTAGTTTAGAAAATGAAGAAATGGAAGAAGCCGTTAATGTTAGACCAACCCCATTGATAATTAAAAAAACCTTTGGCGAACATAAAAAATTAATAGAAAATTTGAAGAGTTATGCTCCTGGTGGTTTTCATTTAAAGTTTTCTCAAAATTCTACAAATATTTTTTGCAATGATATCAGTGACAAACAGAAAATTAAAAATCAATTACTGAAGGATGATATTGAATTTTTTACGTTCAGTGAGAAGAATGAAAAGACCCACGCGTTTGTTGTCCGTGGTTTGGATAGTGAACCGCCAATTGAGGACATTAAATCAGAATTAGTAGAAGTGCACAAAATTCCAGTGAAAAATATTTATCTAATGAGAAATACGAAGCGGCCTTTATTTTTAATTATAACAAGTAATAAAATTAATATAAAATATCTACAGCAAAATATTCGAACTCTATGCTACACCAAAATTCAATGGGAGCGGCATAATAATAAAAGGCTCATAGTGCAATGTCACAAATGTCAGCAATGGGGGCATGCGACTGCAAACTGCTTTGCGAAGCCGAAGTGTTTGAAGTGTGGGCTGGAACACATCACAAGGGATTGCTCCAAGCCATCAAGTGAGCCAGCGAAGTGTGCTAATTGTGGTGGGCCGCATCCAGCGAACTATACTGAATGCTCAGTGTATTTGAGTAAAATAAGAGCCCACCCAATGAGTCAACAACAAAATTTGCAAGCTAAGTATGTGCCAGCGCCACTTCCTGAGAGAAATGCGTGGCAAAATCGTAGGCAGTCAGTTCCTGCTCCCCATTTCCATCCATCCTCGCAGCCAGTCACTGGAGGTAATGCTTTCCCTCCCCTACCTTCTCAAAGATACCAAAGATCCAATGAAATTTTAAGTAGTGATAATTTTAGTGATTTATGTAATGAGCTCAAAATTCTAAATAGTCATGTAAATATAAGTAAATTCTTGAATTTAATTAGAGATTTGAATAGCAAGTTAGATGTAGCAAATAATAAAATGCAGAAAGGCCTAATTTTACTGGAATTCACACAAAATTTAGAAAGTTATGATTTTTAAATTCTTGCAGATTGTTTCATGGAATTGCACTAGTCTTCAAGGGAGGCTAGGTGAATTAATTCATTTTGTAAATGATTCTAAAATTGATATTTTATTTCTTAATGAAACCCGCTTAACAAATCAAGATAAATTAAAAGTTAATGGATTTTCGGTTTACAGACGAGATCGGCCAAATTATTTACATGCATCTGGAGGAGTCGCAGCTCTAGTTAGAAACACTGTGCCGCATCAACACATTTCCACTCCAGACACGTCGCTAGAAACTATGAGTGCGTGTCGCTATGTCTAAGTCCACAACGTCTAATCACCATTACCGCGACGACTAATACCATTACGTCTAAAATGTCCCCCACTATTTTGTTCACAAGGTCTAATGACGCCCATTTTCATCACTATACCATTTGCTCACTCCCACCACTCATAATGTACAGTGGACCAGATGAATACTAATTTAAGTCCCCATTCGCAAATTATATAAGAAAAATCGTACGTAATCAAGCGAAAGTTATCGTGAACTGCGTGCTTTGAGAAATCGCAAAGTTAGACAATTGTTTCTTTGAAATTGAATTACACAAATGTACCTAGTGTATCCACCATGTAGTATCAGAAGTTAAAGTTAACGGTATAAATCTGTATTTTGTATCAAAAGAACTTATCAAGAAGAAATATATTATAAGGAACGTATTGAATACCAAACTTTGACGGTTGAAAACAGGAGTTACAGGTTAACTGCGGAAAATTTTGATGTTTACGGAACTTTGCAGCTCTCACAAGTTATTTCAACGTATTTTGATAAGTACTAAAGAAGGAAACACTTTTCTGGAGATAATTAGGTGCTCTGATAACCAGTCACAGGCTGAAAATGCTTGAGGTGAAACATCACCCGGAAATACTAGCTATCTCTGTCTAGTCTAATCTTGTTTTGGAGTAAGTGGGCTTATGGAAGGTCAGTGATGACGGCGGGATACACAAGAATTCAAATTTGACATTTCAGAAGAAAAACATTTTATAGAGAAATTGACTGAAATTAATGCTCGCATACAAAATCATTTTTCAAAGACATAAGTTTTAATGGAATTATTCATATTGAGAATATGAAATTATGTTATAAAAATGTCCCAAAATTCACGCAAGAACTAATTTTGATAGTAACATGTTTCAAATAAAAAACTACGAGTTTTTTTTATTGAATCATAAAGGATAAGGTAAAGTAAAGGGTTATCTAATTTTGATAGAAAACTGGTTTTAAATTGAAAATTATGAATTTTTTATTGAACCGTAAAGTATACAGTACAAGGATTATGTATGGAATATTATATAGAGCAAATGATCTCCACGACTTTGTTGGCACATACAGACTCCGGATTATCATGTCGCTTTAGCGAGTACCATTAAATGTTTTTGCCTGATGATCAGTTGTTTCTTCAAAGAAGAATTGCTCGATGCTACCTTCAGCCCAAAATGTGCAACTGTAACACCTATTACATTTTCATAGTTTTGTATTGCTAGTTGCTCATGACTCTTACCCCATTCCGCAGCACTAGTAGATAGATTTCGAACATATGGTATGTTTTCTACTAGGGGTCCGGCAGGCAGTTTTCGCTTACAGACTAGACCAAAATTTGAAGCTGTTAGTCTATGTTTTCTTTAAAGTATCTACTCTTGATGTATTCACTAAGAAATTAATACTTGTAATTTATTTGAAGGTGAATATCTCGGGCCTTAGAGCAATGCAGATTCGGATCAAGTATTATTATTTGTAGAATAACAGATTCCAATAATAATTGATATATATATATATATATATATATATATATATATATATATATATATATATATATATATATATATATATATATATATATATATATATATATATAATAAAATATTTCGTCGCTTTATGAGAAATATGATATTGATAACTTGAAATTCTCATCTGTACACTTCCAGCTATAGTAGTATTGAGAAATCTAAAAGAGATAAGTTTTACAAAATTAGATTTGAAGATTGATTTTTAATGTATTTATCCAATGAACTTACTAAGTCAGATTTGTCAAATATCCTGGAATCCGAACCATTTTTCTTACTAGTGAGACAAGATCGGTAAAACTACACACACAACCAGAAGCAGATATTCAAATTGGTTTTTGTTACTAAAATCAGCCATAGGCTATTTATTCTCTAATGAATAAATACATGATAAAATTAATCTTTGACACTTGTCATGTAATACAAAATTTGGATACTAGATAGCGCCACAGAACAAATCAACTAGTAAAGTCATATTTACACTACTAAAATAAGTAGAAAAGAAATTGAAGAATATTTTTCTATATTATTATTTTGAAATATACAGCCGCTGAAACTCTGGAAAATATTGTAAAAAATTGCTCATAATTTTTATATATAATAAATATATTTCCTTTTGGTTCATTTGACGTTTCTTCATAACAAAATTTATGATTTGAACAAAAAAAAATTAATTTCTGGAAAAATTGGAATCTCACGACTCTCAAAAAATATATTATCTCCAAGAAATAATTGGCTATGGAATATAATTACTTTTGTCTTAATTAACCTTGCAGGGAATAAAAAAAGTGTAAATGGGCATCAGAGAAGAACCCAAAATATCGAGAATTTTGAGCCCAAAATCCAGTGGCCGATGTCAAAAAAAAATAGTTATTTGTATATCAAGGCCGTGAAGGTTATCTTTTTTGGTCGAATCTGTTGTTTGCGGCCGAAGCGTAGCTGAGGCTGCAATTCAGGTGAGACCAAAAAAGAACTGTAGGCCGAGGTGCACACAACGTTTTTTAGGTGATCATCACGAAATAATTCAAAATTTCAAAATTTTATCAATTTATTTCTACAACATTGCAATTGTTAATCTTAGTTGCCGCTGAAATTGTTTTATTTTATTGTATTCTAAACAAAGTGACATTTGTAAAAAATGCGTATCAATTTCTTGAATTGCATGAACTATGAAGGTTGACGGAAGAATATAATATGTATTTCGTCGAAAACTGCTTCTTAAAGAGTTCATCAAGCAGCCCATAAAGGTAGGTATGAAGTGTTTATGAAATAGTCTTTGACAGATCAGTCCCAAAAAGTAATATTTGACAGATCAGTCCCAAAAAGTAAAATTTGACAGATGTGTACCAAAAAGTGAAACTTCACGGCCGCAAAAGGAGCCATAGAAACAACTTTTTTGTTATGATCGCCTAAAAAATAAATTATTCAAATATATATAATTTTGGAGTACAAGACTTTGAGTTTCCTCCAATTTTCAATATAAATATTATACTACTAAAAATGGTTATAAACGGAATATTAAATAATAAAAATCAACAATTTTTGCACAGCACTCTGCAGAATAATGTCATCTATAAGTTTACCAAATTTTGTCCCAAAAAATTGGATAATCTCTGAGAAATTAATATTCTCAGCACTAATTATTTTTTTTCTCGAAATTATCAAGTTCAATTATAATGACCAGTGGCGCAGTATGTGGCAGGTAGATGCAATCATGATTGATCCCTTGTAATTTTTTTTATAGAGTTGAATGACAAATATCAGTGTGACGTTACTCAAAATGCGCAATTTAAGGCAGTTTAGAAAAAAAGTAAAATTCCTTATTTGTTGCAGTGAGCACAGGATGATAAGATGCACCTCAAATTTATAAGATGATTTTTAGGAGAATATATCTTAATGCTACTTTCGGATTATAATTTTTATTTCCCTGACCTATACAATAGCCAATAGGGAAAGTATAGTAATCTTGATTTTTTGACAATTCAAGATTTTAATGGATCTTCACATTTTAGACCCTACTGAACCTAAAAAACATGATTTGAAAAAGACTTGGTATGTCTGTCTGAAAGCACGATAATTCGAGATCACGTACGAATTTTCGACTGAAATTATATATTTGTTTCATAGACTAACAGCTTCAAATTTTGGTGTAGTCTGTAAGCGAAAACTGCCTGCCGGACCCCTAGTAGAAAACATACTATATGTTCGAAATCTATCTACTTGTATTACGGAATGGGGTAAGAGTCATGAGCAAGTAGCAATACACAACTATGAAAATGTAATAGATGTTACAGTTGCACATTGTGGTTTGTTTGTCTGTTTGGAAGAAAATTTAGGTTTTTTGGCTGCAACCCCTGACGGTTTAGTTGGAACAGAAAAGCTAATTGAAATAAAATGTGCATTTGCAGCAAGACATTTATCACCTGAAGAAGCTAGTTTGAAAATTAAAAAAATTTGTTCATTATTACAGGATGGTCAATTGCATCTCAAAAAAAATCACAATTACTATTATCAAATACAAGGTCAAATGTTCATAACTAAAATAAGAGAATGTGATTTTGTTATATGGACAACGAAAGGAATAAATGAGGAAACAATTAAATACGATGAAGATTTTGTAGGAGCAATGATTCCAAAATTAAGAAAATTTTATGATACAGAACTTGCTCTAGAAATAGTAGACTCACGAAAAGCAAGAAGTATGCCTCTTAGAAATATGCCTTCAAGGCGAGCCAAGTAAGCTGAGAGTAAAATCATATGTTCAACCAAACTTTAATGATTTTACAAAGTTCACAATATATAGAATGAAAAATGTATGGATGGTAGAATCATAATATTGTTCATAATAACAATGTTTTATCATTATTTACGATTGTTCTAAAATATCATTTGACAGTCGTTCATCAATTATCATAAATAGATTTGTGCAGCTCTAATATCCAAATTTGTATTTATTCAGGTAATGAATATATTTATTGCTTTTATTTCTTCAATTCATTTCCAGATAGCTTGTTTTGTATTCTGCGTTTACTGCGAATGAATTGTGTTCGCATCTACGCCTTTGGGCCGTTCTTAACTGAAATGAACTGTAGTAAAAATTGTCGGATTTGGGATCCAGAAAATCCATGCATGATTATTGAGAAACAAATGCATTCGCAACATGTCACTGTTTGGTGCAAATTTTGGGTTAGATGCATCATTGAGCCATTCTTCTTTGAAGAAATAGCTGATAGTAGTAGAGATCATTTGTTCTATATAATATTCCATACATAATCCTTGTACTGTATACTTTACGGTTCAATAAAAAAATCATAATTTTCAATTTAAAACCAGTTTTCTATCAAAATTAGATAATCCTTTACTTTACCTTATCCTTTATGATTCAATAAAAAAAACTCGTAATTTTTTATTTGAAACATGTTACTATCAAAATTAGTTCTTGCGTGAATTTTGGGACATTTTTATATCCTAATTTCATATTCTCATTATGAATAATTTCATTAAAACTTATGTCTTTGGAAAATTATTTTGTATGCGAGCATTAATTTTAGTAAATTTCTCTATTAAATGTTTTTCTTCTGAAATGTCAAATTTGAATTCTTGTGTATCCCGCCGTAATCACTGACCTTCCATAAGCCTCACTTACTCCAAAGCAAGTTTAGACTAGACAGAGACAACTAGTATTGCCGGGTGATGTTTCACTTTAAAACCTGCTACGGATATGGCAGAAACATAAGTATATTGATTGATATTTTATCGGCTGCAGGGTGCAGTTACCAGCCGTCAAGTCACGGGTTCTCTTAGTTTTTGTGAAGAGTATGCTACAGAGTATATTATAATTTATAGAAAATCTTACTGGGACTTTTAAATGCCTTCAGCTTTGTTCATACTGACATACAAGTTATATTCACAGCTTTCTTGACAATTTGGGACAAACTTATTTCAGGTTAATATCCTATGTTTTTTCTTTCATATAAACGATGCTATCACATAATATAAGTAAAAGTTTCGCAACATAATTTATTTGATATTTCTAGAAGACTATAAAATGCCAATTATATATTTTATTTGAGACTGGACACTAATTTTGCATCACTAAATTGAGATCTCTTATTAGATACATAATATATGTTTGTTTCTAAAATAAATTGAATTATTTTTAAATATTGCTTGAACTGAACTGGTCCACTGCAAAATACTCAAACTGATTTGCAGTGGGGATGATGACGTTTGGTGGGCGTGGTTGTACTGTGATTTGATTGGAGTTAGACGTTATGGACAAATTGGTGGGGATGACTTTCTGTCTCATGACATTAGTCGTAGTGGATAAGGCGATTAGACGTAGTGGTTTTAGGCGTAGCGGCATGATCCGGAAACTATATGCATCCGTTTACTAGATAACACTCACTTGATAGGCGCGTACAATGGACCAAGAAATAATTATACACAAAATGATTTACATACACTTTTTGGCATTGCACATAAAATTATATTAATTGGAGATCTAAATTCTGTTCATCAAACGTGGAATAACACAAGAAGTAATGCTAATGGCCGCACACTGCATCAATATATACAAGCACATAATGCACAGTTAGTACACTCTTCCACTCCCACACATATCCCACAAAATGGCTCATCGTCTACCACAATAGATATACTCATACATAAGAATGTACGTCATTTATCTGATCTACAAGCATTAGACTTGTTAAGTTCTGATCATACACCAATCTTATTTACACTAAACAATCAGTACACGGAAAATCACACTAAAACAGTTACATCATACAAAAACACCAATTGGCGTGCTTTCAGGGAAGAACTAAACAATTTAATCACAGTAAATAACAATATTAACACCACACAAGACATTGATAGAGAAATAGAAACACTCACGCATACAATTAATATTGTAAAACGTAGGCATACAAAACGGATAAAAATAAATACATGTAGAGATGCTCTTCCAGATGCAATAAAACAACTCATTACACAACGCAATAACATTCGTAAACACTGGCAACGTACTCGACAAATACACTACAGAGAACAAATGAGGCAATTAAATACGCAAATTAAGCGTGAAATATCTGAATTCAGGAACAAAAAATGGACGGATAAACTAAGTACACTGAACATACATGACAACTCCCTTTGGAAATTCACCAAGAAATTGAAAAACAAAACAACGGAAATTCCTACATTAGCACAAAATGGTAACACCTTCTTCACTGATACAGAAAAGGCGAATGTTATTGCGGACACATTTGAACAAGTACATGTACTAGACGCTCATACGGACAGAGAACATTTTGAACACGTCACTCAAGCAGTGCGTGAATACATAAGCACACCGCATAATACAGACAAAAAAACACTTCATACATACTATACAACACCAACAAAAATACATAACATAATCAGGAAGCTACCGAACAATAAAGCCCCTGGTCCAGACTTTATTGAAAGCAAAATTCTGAAAAATTTACCGCGTAAAGCTATTGTGCAACTAAATTATATTATTAACGGTATTATTAAATTGAATTACTTCCCGGACGCTTGGAAAACTGCGACAATTATTCCCATATTAAAACCCAATAAGGATAAATATTCACCAAATAGTTTTCGGCCTATTTCTCTATTAAGTTCTTTATCAAAATTAACGGAACGCGTAATTTTTGAAAACATTTCAAAATCTGTTGTTGAAAATAATGTATTGCCGGACTGTCAATTTGGCTTTCGTGAAAGACGTTCTACGACTCAGCAACTTGCGCGAATAATGACGGATATAATAGAAAATTTCAACAAAAAGAAAGTTACGGTTATGTGTTTATTGGATATTGAGAAGGCTTTCGATAAGGTTTGGGTCGATGGCTTGTTGTTCAAACTTATCCAACTGAACTTTCCGGTAGATTTGGTTAAATTATTAAACTCATATTTGATTAATAGACATTTTTCGGTCAAAATTAAAAACAGTTTCTCTGAAACAAAGAATATAGCAGCTGGTGTACCGCAAGGCAGTATTTTGGCTCCACTGCTATTTATTTTATATATTTATGATTTGCCAACTTTTATGCAAACAAAAACTGCGCTATTTGCTGATGACACAGCAATTTATGCTCACAGTCATAGTGCAGAAGTGGCGGGCAGACAAATTCAAATTCATTTGAATATGTTAAGTAAATATTATGAGAAATGGCTTATTAAAATAAATTCTGATAAAACTGAGCTGATAATTTTTACACGTAAGTACACCAATATCAAAATTTACACACCTGTTAAATTCAACAATGTTACAATTACACCTACATCTACAGTTAAGTACTTGGGAGCAAAGTTGGATAAGAGATTAAATCTTCACGCACACATTAAGTACGCAACACAAAAAGCTTACATGTCACTAAAACAAATTTATCCTCTATTAGCAAGAAACAGTACACTTACTTCTAAAACTAAAAAGCACATCTACACAACATTGTTGAGACCAATTCTTACTTATAGCGCGCCAATCCTCGCTCACTTGTCGCACACAACACTTAAACCACTACAAATTTTCCAAAACAAAATACTACGTTTGGTGACCAGGAATGATAGATTTACGCGCGTTACAACATTACACAATGAATCGAAAACAGAGTACATTTATGATTACATTAGAAAACTTGCTTCAAAATTTTACACAAAGCAGAGCTGTGACACCTCCAGTGAAATTATTAGGAATATAACAAAAATCCGGGCAAATAATATAACGGAAAGAATTAGACATAATTATCCCCATCAATTTTTGAGCATATTTGATGAACCGTTTAATTCAGATGATGAAGTTGAAGATTAGTGCAATTTCATGGAGCCAATACCAAACTCTTTTAGCTCAATCAAAATGAAATATCGAATTATTCTTGTATATATTGTAAATAGTATAGGTTAAGTTAGAATAGGTTTTTCTTTATAATTCAGGTTAAGTTTTATATATATTAGCTTTTAAGTTTATCTATTAATTTCTTCGAATATTTAACTTTGTAGTTATAATATAAGTTTAGTTATTTTCATTCCTTATTTATAAGGAATATTATAAATCAAAATTGAAAGCTTGCTATTCAAATTCTCATTTATTTAGAGTTATATCATAGGTAACATTAGTTAATAAAATCCATAGGTTAAATACAATTATTAGGTATAGGAATCTATGTAGTAGTTCATTATTTAAGTAGAGTATTTGTAAAATATTGTACATATTAATTTCATTATCTATTGAATAAATTTTGTCAATATATATATTAGATTCAACAAATATCCGAACTAATGGATCAGTGAAAGTGGTCAGAAACATAAATTCACAGAAATTTAACTGCTACGCGTTTAAATAGTAATAAAACGCGAGAAATGCACAATTTGCGCTTCGTTTACGATGCGTAAATCACTCACTTTACGCACGGCTGTAAAAATATTCATAATTCACTTTAAATGTGAAATTCTATAAGATTGCTTTTTTTCCTGTTTTTTGATAGATTCATTCTATAAACTTTTATTCAAATTAAACTTTTTGCCACCATTTAAGCTCATATTAGTTAAATTTATGTGAGTTCATATTTGTACCACCTCTCACTGATCTATTCGTTCAGATATTTGTCAAATCAAAATGTCAACTTGTTTTCTGGACTCTTTTGCTGTGTGCTCAATAATTTTCAAAATATGGAAGTTGAGGGCCGTAGAAACAATTTTATATGCAATACGAATTTAAACGAGAATTACGACATTCGGTCAACAATTTTATTGTTTCGGTAAAGCTTGTTCCCAAATACTTGACCTCATGTCATAATGCTCAAATTCACACTTTTGTTGCATAAATTACTATTTCCATTGGTCTACAGTCAGGAAATTAGTATTTATCATTGTCAGCCTAGAAAGGAGAAATAAGAACTGATCAACGAAAAAGTAAGTATGTACATAAATCTGTAAATTCTACGGTATAAGCTCTATTTTAAATTAAAGTTCATCATCCTGTAAAATAATACATACATTATCAACAAATTCCAAACAATTGTAGTGAAATAGGTATTTTTTTTCATTTTTCTTCGTTTTTCTCTGTGCTTGTTGCGATAATGGGGATGATAGCATTCTGTTGTCAACAAACAATCTGCACTTTTACCACCCTAGCTTGTCGTTCGATTTTACTGCCGCCTGCCGTCGCTAACTCAAGATAGAAGCGTCGCGACTTGGTTAAAGATGAATAGCTCGCTAGCTGATGTCTGTCGATGACACGTTCTTATTTACAAATCAGCAGCGGCCATGATATTGTTGGTTTTACTTCCACTCATTATTTTGTAAGTGTTTGTTGTGGTGTACATGACAATCAATTTACTAGAGTGGTTTATAAGCAAATAATGAATTGATAAAGTGTTGCGTATGATAGAATAATTTTTTGGATAGATTTAATTTGGCTCTACGCAACGCAAACAGCCAAAAAATGTGGAGAAATTATTTTTTGAAACACGTGCACCGAAAGTACCTTATTCTGAACTGAATTTTGCTTCGAAAACTCTTAATTCCAAACCATTGTTAATGATTATTATTATTTCCGTGCTGAGAGGTGAAAATTGATAATTTTGGAATAATGGGTGTTAATGGTACTTTTTCATTTCATTGTTGTCTAATTAACATTTGGAAAAAAATCTGACGTGAACATCACGTGACTTACTTGTACATCATTGAATATATATAATATGATGTGATTTTGTGTTTGATCATATATATCATTGGATATATATAATCAAACACTAAATCTCATCGTTCTACAGTTAATCGCTTTGGATTTACCCAAAAGATTCTAAGAATCTGTCAAGTAAAATGCGCTTTCATCCAAGTCGGTTGCTATGGAAACAGTAGGCCATTATTCTTATACTACAACATTCCTAAATACTGATTTTCAAAATTCTACGACTACCAACACATCTGAATTTATACGCAAAATTTAAAAATAAATTCCTACTGAAGTGCACTTCCAGTTCAGTCTATTGTTATGAAAATAGTAGGCAATCATTCAGATGCTACAGCAGACTGAAATACCAAAATTTCAATAGTCTACACCTGATCGTTTCGAATTTATGCGAAAAATTCCATAAGACTGTCAAATAAAGTGCACTTCTGGCTCGGCGGATCTCAATAAGAATATAGGATATGAACATCTAGACGGTATAATCATCCTAAATACTGAATTCTAACAATCTACGTTCAATCGTTTTGGATTTATGCGGAAAATTCAAAAAATGGTTCGAATAAAGTGCACTTCCGGTTTAGCCGATCGCAATCATAATGCAAGATGTACAATAAAATGTTATAGAAGTTCTTTATACGAAATTTCAATATGCTATGGCGGATCATTCTATATTTATGCAAAAAATTCAAAAAAGTTCCAAGTAAAGTGCACTTCTGGCCTGGCCGATTCTTACAAAAATAGCAGATAACCATTCTGATACAACATCAAGTTCAAATACTGAATTTCAACATCCTACGGTTGATAATTCTGGATTTATTAGAAAAATTCGAAAAAAGTTTCAAGTAAAATGCACTTCCGGTACAGACGATTGGAACCATAATGCGAGGTGCACAACTAGACCCTATACCAGTCTTAAATACAAAATTTCAACATCATACGTTCAATTAGTTTTGAGATTTGCGAGTTACGCACGAACGCACGTACGTACGCATGCACGAATATACGTACCGACATCAAGCCAAAAATAGTCAAAATGGATTCAGGGATGCTCAAAACGGATATTTCCATCAAAATCTCGATAGGTGATTTTTGTCGGTTTCACAATACTTGTTACTTTGTACAAGTAAGTAAAAAATTGTATTATTGGATGTGTTCGTTATAGTGTTTGCATTTACTGTAAATGTGATGGAACTGAAAATGTGAAAAACATAATTTAATATCAATTAATAAAATAAGTCATGTAAGTTATGTTTCCTTATATTAGATTACTGTAAATGTAATCGTAATTGAAAAAAATTATATCAATTGTTCACGTTCTTCTCGTTTCTGCCGTTTGGCCATATGAAAGTTGATATCATAAGTATCTCGTAAAAACGAATGGCATAAGTTTTTCGATTGACCAAGTCAAGATATGTACGAAAATATCTTGCGAAATTCTGAATGTTTCCGTGCATATCTTGACTTGGTTATTCGAAAAACTTGTGCCATTCGTTTTTACGAGATACTTATGATATCAACTTTCATATGGCCAAACGGCAGAAACGAGAAGAACGTGAACAATTGATATAATTTTTTTGCATTATCGAGCCCTTATTCCAAATCCTTGGCCAAGTAAATCACTTCTGCCTATCGTTTTTCGCTGACTCTTTTTTCCCTAAGTTTCATTTCGTAAGCATGGCAGAAACGAGAAAATTGGATCGAAACAGGTTTTTTTTATGAAAATTTAAAATTCTTTATTATTATGTTGGCCACACGGTCCAGCTTCAATTTTGGCATTATTATACTCCAAATATACATACTTATCAGAACTCTTGAAGGCAGAGAAAACAAAATGGGGCACTCAAATCTACGACTATCTGACGGTCTATAATGTTTAAGGTTGTTAAGAAGAGAGTGGGTTCAAGCTGTGGTGGGAACCCTGCTCTATGCTAAATACATAGGATAAACATTCATTGCCAACTTCAAATAAACAAAATTTCAATGATTAAAACTAATGGAAATGTTTGGTTTCGGTTGAAAATACATGATTTTGAATAATTTGGTTCCTTATTCTATTCTATTTAAGAGCTTCCATCCGTTGAAATATTCTTTTTTTATATTTTAACAAAGCTACAATAGTAGCGTTCGTTTTACAAAAAATTCCATCTCAAAGTGAGATGAGATAAGTGAGGTGAGTTGAGAAAATTCTCTTGTAAAAAGAACGGACTAAAATCTCGTTTAACTCAGTTGATCACGTGATCTGTTAGAGCTTGAATTCTATTGGTACACAATTTTTCGCGCTGCTTCTAGCGTCGTGAAAGTTATCAGCTGTTTGTAAGCACAAAAATTATCTAGAGGAATACTTGATAAAAGTAAATGTAGAAAAACATCAAATGTGGAGGATACAAGTAAAATTCAATGTAATGTGTACTAGACTGTTATTACTCTCTCACCAGTAGAATATTTTCTATACTCTTTATTTTGTCCTTCATAATAGTTTGTAGTGCAGGTTGCTACAATAACAAGTTGAAGTCAGAAGCAAAGTTTTAACATTCATTACTTTTATGTTCAAATCTCCCTCTACCCCACTACTTAATCTCAGTTCAATCTCAACTCAAGTCAGCGAAATTGGTAGTGTAGCATCGGCAAGGGGGGAAGTGAGTTTCTCACTTCATCTCAGTTACGGTATGACAAATCGAACGCTACCGACTTGAGTTGAGGTGAGATTAAGTGAGATTTCGTGTAAAACGAACGCCACTAATATGATGTCTATATTCCGCAACGCTGGAGACTTTCGGAAGTATTTTTGACATCCTGACGTTTAGTAGTGGTACTGCGTTTCATAACCAAACAAACTTATTGATGATAAATCTACATCAAAAAAATAATATCGATGGAAGAATAAATGGGTTACTCAATCAGTGTACCGTCAAGTCAGGGAAATGATAAAAAATCTTGTTTATTCTAACCACACACACTCTTCCCATTTCATCTCATGCGGCGACGTTTCCAAGCGTATGATAACTTACTAAATTCCAGTAGCTTTTGTACAATTTTTTTGAGTAATAACTCAATTTTCTCTGAAACTATAAACAAGACCTTTTTTGAAACTTGGTACACATGTTTATCATACTTTTGTAGATATTTTGGCGAGTTTTTGTAATGTTGTCATTTCAGGTAGTCGAGATAATGACATATAAATCAATGTGAAACACGTCGCGTGCATTAACGCAATGTAATAACATGTCACCGAACAGCAATTTTGACATTTTTTATCTCGATAACTAGGAACAAGATTGAGTTCAAATTTTGCCAGAATATTCTTCACTAAACAAATAATATACTGTAAAAATTTGAATGAATTCTCATATATTTTGATTTCCTTCTCAACAACCTTAAACAATTATTATCAATAATAATTTATTGTATTTACAACAATATTTTAAATAATTTTATTTCAAAATTTTTAGATTTTTATTTTAAAAATTATTTTCCAATTATTTCGTCGAAGCAAGTTAATTGTTAATTCAATCAAGTACTAATTGATGGTTGCAACACGGTTTGAATTTTGATAATACTAGCTCCTTTCAGCATATCTATCTCTTTTTAACACATTGGAAAACGTAGTCTATTTTTTAAAACGTATAATTTATTTCTAAAACTTGTTGTTTGGTTTTGGGTTGTTCATTGCCGTCGCGGCTTTCGTAGAAACTGCTTGTGCATCTTCTTTGCTCTCGTAAACTGCGTTTAAAATAGTAATTAAGGTGTCAAGGGTGTTAAAAGGACAATAATGCCTGAGGTCAACAGTGTACTTTCCGAGGGCCTCCGGCCCGAGGTGTGTACGCAAACCGTAGGCATTATTGTCTGTTCAACACCCGTGTTGCCTTCAATGTTTAATGTCCGATTTTTGTTGTATTTCAATCAAAATTTTTAGTAATGTATGTCCTGTCATTGGGATTTCTGCCAGAGAAATTACTCTAGTTACTTGCTGTAACTAGGCAACTTGTTTGTTATTATTCAAAATAATGCCCTCGGGCACTATTTTGAAACATAATGCCCTCGGGTATTATTTGTTACCTAACTACCCTGAAAACAATGTTATTATGACAGCAATAATAAACTAGTCGGACATTAAGTATTTTAGCAATGCTCTGTGGTATATTTGGGATTGTGAATTTTGCTTATTAACGTAGAGATCAAAATTTTGTTTATTTAAATATGTAAATTGGGATTTTTGTTCCGCAATTGCGTGTGCGTTAGGTGCACATAATATGCAATGTTAGTATTTGCTTTTATTATGTAATAAATAAATAAAATGTCTTGGTTTTTTTGCAAAGGTCTGTAATGAAAGGTCCAACGTGGGAATCGGTGCACACGTAGGTACTGCTACAAGAGGCACTTCCCCTGGCGAACACCAACGTGTGGGTCTGCAATGAGTTCTAGGGCGAACGAGCGGACTAACTGGGTAGTAATGGCATATTCTTGATATGTAACTAACGGAGTCGGAAAATGTAATTAGTGTCTGAGGTCCTTAATTAAGTTCAAGAAACAACATGCAGAGACCGATACTAAAGGTCATTACATCGCATAACTAGGCGGTATCGCGGGCCTCGGATTATGCATTGGCCACGTATTCGAACAAACTATTTTTGCTTGCATAATATATTTGAGCACTTTTGAAATAAATCGCGAAGTAGTATGGCAGCAATCACTCTCGCGTAGCTAACTCTTCAAACAAAAAATTAGATCCGTTAAATAGGCGCGCAACAAACAAACCAACACACATAGCACGTTTGAATGTTGAACGAATGTTAAATGAATGTAACTGATAAAAATCCCCATCCAGCTTCATCAATTCATCATTACCACCTCCAAAAAATCAACAAAAGGACGTAAGTTGACTAATAAACTTTGCTTTTCAGATTCTAATCTATTTTTCTTACAGCTATTTTGTGATGCTTTTTTGCAGATTTCTAATTAATTTGTATTTTCTCAGATCATTTGCTGAGGATGAGCCCAGCTGTTAAGGTGGATGGACATCGAGGGAATGGACAACGTGGGAGGAGCTGAGAATGAGCCCAGCTGCCAAAATCAACTTTCAATATTTTTTTGTTGAATATGATTCACCAAAATTTGTTTTAAGTTTCTGTTTCAGGTCGTCGGCCGTAGATCTTCATAAAATCACTACATCATCAGCTAGATAATATAATATTACTCATTATATCACTGTTTTTGATTACTGCTGAACGCGTAAGTTATTGATCTTCAATTTATTAATTTATTTGAATTTTTTTATGTTTTTAGGCCATCCAGCAGCGGAACCAGAACCCAGCAGCAGAATCAGACTTAAGAAGCAGAATAAGAGCCCAGCAGCAGAACCAGAGCCCAGCAGTAAGATCAGAGCCCAGCAGTAAGATCAGAGCCCAGCAGCAAAATTAGAGCACAGCAGCAGAATTAGAACCCAGCAGCAGAATTTGAACCCAGCAGCAGAATCAGAATCCAGCAGCAAAATCAGAACCCAGCTGCAAAATCAGAGCCCAGCAACAGAATCAGAGCCCAGCAGCAGAACCAAAGCCCAGCAGCCATCCAAGAAGTATTCCAGCAGCAGCAGAACCAAAGCCCAATAACCTTCTAAGAAGTCCTCCGGCAGCAGCAAAACCAGAGCCCAGCAGCCGTCCAAGAAGTCCTCCAGTAACTTCAGAAAATCAACACATCAGTAGCAATTGTTTCAGGCCTCAGATTCAATTCAACTCCAAAGAAGTCAACTGATTAATTTTGCCTGCCGCTTGCAAAGTTCAAGTGAGTTCAATTTCTTTTGAAATTTTCTGACTTGTAATAATTATTTTTTTGTTTCAGTTGCAGCGAGCGAAGAAGCCACTTCTCTGGTCTAGGTTTTGCTGGGGTTTCTCTAGACCCAAAGGGAGAATTCCCGGAGAAGAGTTCGTCTCTTTCCTCTCAGTCATTGCCTGGGGGCGAACAAGGCTTACAACAACGCAACAGCATCGCGAACAAGACTTCCAACATCACAACAGCATCGAGTAATCAACAATTAATCTTCGAACCTTTGTACCCTTTCCTAGTTTCCAAAATAAAGTCATTCCCACAAAATTTACAGTCGTTTTATTTTTGAAACCTATTTCAATTATTTTCTCAGAAGTAGTTAGGGTTAAAATGGTCCTTGTTCTGTAACTTATTTTGAAATTACCAAATAAAACCTTTCCCACAAAATTAAATGTATTTTATCTATATTAAAAACCTGTATTTTTTCTCAGTCAAAAATAAATAATATTAAATTATTACATTTGTAAATTCAAATTTAAATATGAATAAATAGGCGGGAATTCCGCAACGCAAGTTTTTTAAAAATTGAAAACTCTTTTCTCGTTTCGTAAGGGTGCTAGTCATTATAAAAACCATTTGCTGTATGAATAATAAAATAAATCCTTCAATAAAACATTAATTCTGTTTTATCTATTTTTAAAATAATTAATAAATGTAGTATAGTAAAAAATGATATGCTAATCTGGTCGAGATTAAAAAATAAGACTAAAAGGTCCCTATAACTTTTTTCATAAAATTAACCGTTCAGCCAAAAAAAAATATTTAGTTTTCATGATTCAAAACGATCTATATGGTACTACCTGTGTAGCGAAATTTGAACTAATTACTGGACCTCAATTATAACAGTTTATTCAAAAATGAGAACGACAATCAAAAAAAAGTTTCAAGCAAACTCACATTATTTTCAAAAAATGTTACATCAGAAATCATCTTTTCACAAATGAACAATTTTCAAGTGAACGCGGGCACTAAACAAAAAAAGATACATGAAGTACTCCAACTAATTTTTCAAAATAGTATGACTTAACTTGAAACTATTTTCCGGTTGCCCTATCTCATAGATTATGTACCAATTACTCGAAAATGAGTGCAGGAAGCGAAAAGTCATAATATTTTTGGAAAGTAATTGAGGTACGTCAAGTAAAATAATTTGATAAAAGCTCTTATTGGGCTTTAATCAATAATTTCTACCTCTGCAAAACTAGTACTGAATACAAAAATTATTTTATGCTCAATTGATAAACAATTATAATAAAGTATTTTCAAAATAAGTTGCCATTAGTCACAAGAAAATAAAATTTCTTTAAAATTTCGCAATACGAGGTACATGCTGCCATCTCTTTGAGTCTCGTGAACAAACAAGTAATCAGGTCATACAATAAAGCTGCTCAACAGATAACCGTAGTTTTAAACGTCAATTTCTATTTATATTATAAAGTTTATATCTCCTAAATAAATGATTTTAGATTCATCAATTAACCTTTAATATGAAGATTATATTATGTTATTTGTTTTAAAATTGAATATAGTCCTCTATCGATCAGACCCACAAAGAATAAAGGGTAAAATAATGCAACGAGAATTTTTTGCACAATTGGGCGTTTTCATGTGTTTACCGGCCCTCTATTTGAGGTGGTATGTTGATTTTACCGACAAAATGTGGTTACTATGGTTATGCTGACTTACCGCCCATGGGCAAAGGCGGTAAGTAAAAAATTGTGGATTTTCACAAAAAATATTCACTTATTTATCGTTATTTGTAATTGAATATTTACAATAAAATATTTGACAGCTGACAGCGAATAAACAATCATCAGTAGTACCTCAATTTGGAAAAGAAAATTCGGATCCATATTTTTGACAGATTTTCCAATTGTGCAAAAAATTTTGTAAGCATCACGATCAATAAGTACAGTACCGATTTCATATAATATTTGGAAACCTCGCCAAGGCTCGGCCTCCAAACTATTTTTCTCAATTGGTAAACTATACTTACTGACCTTAATATTCAAATAAATATTTCTGTGTTTTTTGACGTATGTTTGTATGCAAATTTGTTCTACCTTCAGATTATCTAATTATCACATACAAAATTTGAGATTTGATTTTGACAAGAAAAAAATACAGATTGCGTTTGCGATTCTGAATGAAGCTATCTACCCCAGCAAAATTTGAAGGGGGGGGGGGGGCGTAAAATGAGGAGTTCAAAATCACTTCATCCAAAATAGAAAAAAACGCAATAATCGTGTCTTTGCACGGTGCAGCACTTCGATTTCTAGACATCTATAGACACAAAACAGAGAGAAATAATAATAAAATAACAAAAATATTTCATGGGGATGAAATGTATGATATTATTCCAAGTCGTTGAGCTTAATTACTTATTTTTCAACACACTATCATTTTAGAAGATTATGCCATCCATAATCCAAATTTTTCTGAAAGTAGGTGCGAAACTTGATTACTTGATGACGGTAACAATAAGATGAAAATTTGATAATTATTGGATGTAATCTGAAAATATTTTAGTCACATTACGAAATATAAATTTATAATGAATGACAGAGGTTTTGAAGTAAAACTTATTACTATTTCTAAAAACATTATATTGTAACTTTGATCATGAAGATTTTTGCGAACAGATAATACTATTTAACCATTATACAAATAAGTAAAAAAAAAGTTCATTAACAGCTGCATGTAGGAAATATCACATTCACTTTCACTTAATCAATGGAAAGTTCACCAAACAGTTTTAAAAATATAAAATAATTAAATAACTAGATCCCATTGACTTAAATTAGGTTCTGTACAGAATTCTAGTTCTATTTGCGCTTCAACTTCTTTCTTTTTCACTCCTAAACATGTCCCAGCTGCCATATTGTAAATTGGTGTTTGATTCTAAGACAAAACATAAAATTTAGTATTTAAGACAGAATAAATTATCAACACTATCAATACTTCTCCTTTATGTTTCCATTCTTGTGTTCCACCCATTTCGTGACATTTTGAAAGACGTACATTTGATTGTCCTGCATCCAAACACAGTAACCGAGCAAGAACCAGCTCATTTCTATCTGTTTCGTACCACATCTAAAACAAAAGTATTCATAGTAAATAAAATAGACAAACTAAATTAACTATGAACAGAATGAATATAAATGCCCAAGAATAGCGAGTCATTAAAATGAAAAAGTTGAATCCGTTAATAATTATATTCCTACGGTTGCTATGATAAGTTGATGTTTATATTTTATTTAGCAACGCAACGTTGTTTTTTTACAAACTTGAGTAAAAATATACTTTATTTGCAATATTCCAGAATAGAAAGTATTGCTTCGTTACAGGCACTTTCACATTGTTATTAATAACATGCGAAAAATGATACATTTTCAGATTTTTTCCATTTCCTACTATATATTGACATGGTATTTGCATAATATCATGGTATGGGTTTTAAATTTTGTACGATATTTTCGTTTCTCCGTATGTAGATATAATAGTCATATTCACACCATGTGAATGTGAAATTCATTGCATACGCGTTTAATTCACAGACATATTTTGTCCTCTACAAGACTATTGTTGCGTTGATTAATTTTTTTCATCACAAAAAATATCAAAGTCAATTATCAATACATTTAGAATAAATTATAAAATATTTGAATATGCATATATCGCACACCCTTTTTGGGTCGTGCATGCAAATATAATTTTTATAAAAATCATTATTTACCTGTTTGATAGTTCTTAAGCAATGTCCCAATACTAGCGAACTGCCCTTCGTTTTTTCATCTTTAGCGCTTTGTATACATAAATTACTATTCGATAAACGAATTTGATATTGCTTTAAATAATTCCGCTTTCTTGAGTGCCATGGCTGAAATTTGTTTTGTTCTAACGCACCCCATTTTTTCTTCAGTCTTTTTTCATCATCACTAGGTAAAATCAGTTCTGGATACACATTCTTCAAGTACCAGGAAAAGTCGTTACATTTTAGCTGTTTACGCAAAAGTTGCCTTTGTGATATGTCGCCGTATGATATATTTTTACTTTCCGGGCGCTGTTTGAAGAAATATTGCTGCAAAAAGACGTGTAAAAAATTAACAAGTGAATAAAATGAAGTATTTCTCATATTTTTTATCATACTATTCAAAATTTTACTTGGTGAAACAAAATTTAGAAAAATTGACTTTTTGGCATATTGAGGACAGAAAATATCAAATATTGTGATCTGTAACTTAAATATAAAAGCTAAAAATCTGACGTGGACATCACGTGACTTACTTGTACATCATTGCATATATTTTTTGCATATACTCACGATACTCAAACACAAAATCCCATCTTTCCACGAATAATAACTTTGGATTTATCCAAAAATTCTAAAAATTTGTCGAGTAAAGTGCACTTTCGGCCCAGTCGATTGTTATGAGAATAGTAGGCAATCATTCAGATGCTACAGCAGACTGAAATACTAAATTTCAATACTCTACGGCTGATAGTTTCGAATTTATTCGAGGAATTCTAAAAGACTGTCAAGTAAAGTGCACTTCTGGCTCAGTCAATCTCAATGAAAATAGGATATGATCATTTAGATGGTACAATTGTTCCAACATTCTACGTTTAACCGTTTTTGATTTATGCGGAAAATTCAAAAAATGTTTACAGTAAAGTACATTTCCGGTACAGACGATTGCGATTATAATGCGAAGTGCACAACTAGATGTTACAGAAGTACTTAATATGAAATTTCAATATTCTACGGCTGATTTTTTTTAATTTATGCGGAAAATTTGAAGTCTGTTATATAAAGTGCACTTCCGACCATTTAGATGCTACAGCAATTACAAATACTGAGTTTCAGTATTCTACGGCTGATTATAATACAAAATTTCAGCATTATACGTTTGACGAGTTTTGAGATTTGCGGATTACGCACATACGTACGCACAAACCTACCGACATCAAGCCGAAAATAGCCAAAATGGATTCAGGGAAGCTCAAAACGGATATATCTTATCAAAATATCGATATGTGAAATTTGTCGGTTTCACAATACTTCCTTCTACTTTGTAGAAGTAAGTAAAAATTGTCGTTTCTCAACAACAGAATGAAAGCCTCGATTTCCATTTATTTTTTACAATGAATACCATTTTATTTTTGCACAATTGGGTGTTTTCATGCGTTTACAGACCCTCTATTAAAGTTATTATGTTATGATTATGTTGAATTACCGCTCATGGACAAAGGTGATAAATAAAATTATTAATTGATATAAAAATTGAAGAATAATTATTGCTAATTCATATTGGAATACGATTGGAACTAAAAAATTTCTACTGATATCGTGAAAAAAAATCAAATTCATATTTTGAATAGATTCTCCAAATGTGCAAAAAAAATTATTATTCTTTTGGCATTAGAACCACATATTCTAGCACGTTTATTAATGTAAGAATAAGCTTCATTCTTAAACCAGGACAAAGACAGAGAATAGGTACTCCGGTATGCTAATTTCAACATTCAACATAATATAATTATTTTATTTTCAATTACTTAGCATCGTTTCCAAGTATGTATTTCATGTTTGCACGTCATGTAGAATAAGTATATTGTACAAGTATTGTGATAACCCTGATTCCAAACAAACGAACACAAGTGTGGAATATTTCATTCCAAACATGTTGTGATTTATTTTTTGTCCGATAAGATTTTGGGAGTTCACTAAGCATTCAGAAGAAGTTTTGAAAAAACAAACGCAAAGCCAAAAATGGATACCTGCCATAGTACTACATCGAATTGACATTGACATATTCTCTTCTCGTCTTGAACTCCCAATCCTTGTTATCATTATCTAGATCTTGTTTTTGATGGATAACATGATCTAGTCCCTGTCAAGTCAAGTCCCTATGATAAATACTAATCGGAAATATGTCCAGCAATGACAATAATTATCAAGTCAATGTCAACGTCAAGTCGTTGTAGTTCCACCACAGAATTGTTAAGACGTAACGATAGAAACCAGACAAACATCTTCTGATTCGTCGATAATGATGATGGAATGATTCTAAGCGACAATTTGAGATCGTGCAAAGACCAAACGTCTTTTTGGAATACTTGTTCCAACATAAGTTTAAGCTATGGATGGTACGGATTCCAAAACAGTTTTGAAAAGTAATTGTTTTGCAATGCCAACTATTTTAAACAAAAATTTCCAGAAAAAAAGAAACTTATCCTGCACATGTTGTGTGGAAAGGTATAAAAAACCAGGTCCGTAATAGTATATTAAGCTATAAGAAGTGAATGACCATCATTATCGTCCAGGATGAAGTTGACTGCATTCGACGAAGGCGAGGGCGAAATACCAGACGAAGGCATGAGCAAGTAGTCTCGTGCAGCCAACTTTATTCTAATCAATAATGACGATCGTTCTGTGTTTATAATAAATGCACCGAGGTAGCTACTCCATTACTGAACTTTCAAAATTTATTTAAATGGTCAAAATTAAAAAGTAACTATTAAAACTATTTTATAGATTTTAAAAACAAATATTTGATATTACGATCACATTTACAGCAAACTAATTCTGCGAAACATAACTTACATAACTTCAATTCAAATGCCAATTTGGCAGATGATTAACAAAATGAAAAAACACCAACGGTATCCATGATCCACAATTGAGATGAGTTAAAGATAATAATTCATTATTTTTCTGGTCTGGGACTAGAAACATTCGAAGCCGAAACCAGTTCAGTAATGGGGTACTTTTGGTCATTAATTCCCGTATACCAAAGCTTTATACAAATTTTTGTGTAGTAAAAACTGAGCTCAAAAAATTGCATACTCTGGGACACGCCACGCACGCACGAATGCCAATTTTTTTGCTCAAACTTCACAACATAACGAACTGTGGTATTTTACTAACTTGATAGCATGTGTAACGCATGTAGAAATGTATATCGATAATCTTCTGATAGATTTTTTTCCTCAATCATTCGTTTAAAATAGATAAGTAGCGGCCTGGAGCTGATTGATCTAAATTTGTTATTTTCTGAGCAATTGCAAAATAACTTTTCTGTATAACGTACTAACGTACAATATTTGGAAACGACGCTAATTCAACTGAAATAACTAATATATGTAAAGCGGAACAGAAAAAGTAGTACTTTACTTTGTAATATTGTTTCTTTTAAGATCAAAGATATTTGTTTATGGATACACAAACATTAAAAAATGTTTTGAATGAAAATCTAAAAATGTGAGCTCATAAACGAAACAGTAGGATTCAATAAAAGGTTCAGAAACATAAACCATTGTATTTTAGGATTCGGTTAGGTATGTCGGTTCAATATTGTACACATAATGAAGTGACTAAAATCTATCAAAACTATATTTACAGTACTCCTTATTTCATATCATCAGTAATGGATAAGGCATTATTATGTGAAATAAAATAATTATTTATTATAAAATACTGTGTACTATAAAATCATCTGCACAGCTAATTTGCTCATTAAGATACCAAACTACGCATAATTATTGAACTAATAGAATACTCAATGTAAAAGATTATGTACAGGTTCAGTATCTATAAAAATTATTAAATTTACTCCGGTTTTTGTTATGGTTCCGGTTCGGTTCATATTATAAAAAACTGTCATGATTTTGCGGTATCTAATCGACAATTTTTGACAATAAAAATATTCGAAACTTATTATTATGGATTGTTATTAGAGAAATATAAATTAGAATTTGTATAAGAGTGGAAGAATTTTATTTACCTTATAGTCATCTAACCAAACATGGGCTACTCTTAAAGAATTTTTCAACATTGTATCTTCGCCTCTAGGAGAACCATACGGCCTACGTTTTCTGAACACATGACCAACTCTAGAACAAGGAATTAATTCCAAAAATCCTCCACACATCCAAACCTAAAACATTGATACATTATATTAGTTATATATTTTGAAGCACACGATTCAAGATAATTCTTACTCTAAACGATAATTCCAAGTTTTCTCCGCCCCAAATATCCATTCCAGAATCATATTCACCTAAATTTATAAAATATTGTCGGTTTATGGCAAACAAACCACCAGCCATAGTTGGTGATTTTATTGGCTTAATAAAATCTTCTGGCTCAACCAAAGTTCCTACAAAAAGAATTTGAGGTATGAAGAATGGGTCATCACAAATTTAAAGAAACGGCCAGCTATGTGAAAATTCGCTAGAATTTTATCGAAAACAAAGCAATAGTGCTACGAGATATCTAACAAATTTTCTTACGCCGTTCAATTTTTATTTTAAAAAATTCATTTAAAACATCAATTATTTATGAAAAGTGCAATTTAGAATCGCAAATTGATATATTTTAGAAATTGTATTGAATTATATATAGTACAGATTTATATGCTATTAGTTGGAAACGGTCGGATCAATTCTACTAACCCAGTTTTCAGAGACTATGGTCTCTTATAAAATGTGATATAGCTGAAATTGGGCTATCGAGTATTTTTTGGATGCAGAAAACGATAAAAAAAGTTGCAGCTTCAAAGTGTATGCTAAGTTCATAATCTCGAAAACAAAATCGAAAATTTGTTATTTGCGTTATATCTCGAAAAATTAAAAAAAAATAAAACGAAACACTAATAGCAGTATCTGAGAGAGCGAAAAATTTTACTGAAATTTGTATGTATTATAAGTTATTTAAAAAAAATCTAAATACTAGATAAAAAAGTAAAATTCAGGCGACGGAAATGAAGTATCTCCGAAAAGTTGAAGGAGTTACCAAACGAGACATGGTTAGAAATGACGATATAAGAGAAAACCTAAATACGAATTAATAGAAGAAAGGTAACTGGACACGTAGTGAGAATGACGGATAACAGATCAGCAAAAGCAACATGGAAAACTAGGACCATCGGAAAAAGAAAGAGAGGAAGATCGCCAAAAAGATCTGATGACAACATTACGGATATATTAAAGACTAGAAACATAACAATAAAACAAGGACAAAATTTAGTAAGAAACAGAGAAGATTGAAGAAACTAGTGAAAAACGAATGAACTTTTAACCTCGACACCTATAGTGTTCAAGAGGATTTCGACTATGTATGTATAATGTAATTTTTTTTTCTCATTATAAATAATTATTAAAAATAAGAAAGCGAATTCGAAAACTCTACGCGCGCCAAGCCGCTGAGTACAAATATTCAAGCAAGACGTTCAGGGAAAAACTATGTAATATTACATTGACAGCGCATTGCAATAGAGTGCGCATATTATCTGCGCAATTAATTGACGAAAACATTGAACAAAATAGGCCGAGTTCTATTATTTCATTGAACTAAAAATTGAGTAAATCATTGAATATTTTAACCTGTTTGCAACAGTCAATTTTTTCACAAACAAAACATTGAACTGAAAAATGTACGAAAAAATTGAGCGTGTCATACGGGCTTAATAGAACTTTCCCTATTTTTTTCAATGTTTTCGTTGAGACACAGCTGGTATAGGGAGATAGCATAGCGTTTCACAGGCCTGGTTTTCGTCAATTAATTGCGCAGATAGTATGCGCACTATATTGCATTGCGCTGTCAATGGTAGCCAGAGATAAAAAATACATTCGTATCATTTGAAACAAAATGAAACTAAATCAGTGCAAAAAAAAAAAATAAAAAGTGGAGCAGAAACTGGAACAACATAGAGAAGCAAAAGATGGTATTTTAACAATGTTGAATGAAGAATTGTTAATATAAATTCGTTCAGAAATCATCTGAGATTGCTAAATGATTGTTTCCAGAATGTTTCGTAAATTTTTCATAATTGAATTGGTAGCTGCAACTGCGAGAACAGAACCAAGATATCAATTTCTTCCACATAACTCATTTTTGACATTAAATGTTTGACAGTTACAGGATTTCATGCTTTCAATGATTTAGTTTATAAAAGAATACAGAAAAATTGACTTAGAAATTGTACGAAAAAATTGAGCGTGTCATTAAAATTATCAGATAAATAAACTTTTTTCTGCTACTGTATAAATAAGTGAGCTTTGTAGCCCTGGCAACTCGAACGATAACGAAAGCAAACCTTCGTGTTACCTCGTTGCTATGCGTTGCTAGCTACGAAAGTAATACTTTCGGGGCCAGGACAAAAAAGTAAAAGTTTGAAAAAATGCAAATATATTGGAAATTTCAATATTTATTCAAATAAATAAATAGTTCATAACAATAATATGATTTTATCCAATGTATTTAATTTAATTTTATCTATTTATTGGTTTTAAGTAATTATGCAATTTGAACAATTGGAAAAAGTCATGGTAGGAATATTTTTTGAATTATTAACTTCTTCACTTTGTATTGGGAGATTTTTGTCATTTTGAATTACGCCAAAATTTATATTTGTCACTGTTTCTTTATTTGAGGAAATATTAATGTGAATTTCATGTAACACCTCTTTAGAAATTTCAATTTCATTACTTTACGAAGAAGACTTCCATCACCTCTTTAAACCCAAAATATCGGCACCCGAAGCATTACATTTTCGTCGATTCGAGTAACATTTTTATCAGCAAGCCATTTAGAAAACATGCTGTATGTTTGAATGTACCTTTCTTTGTATTTATCCGCAAGAAGTGAGGTACATGCATTGTTAGCTGCCTTTTGAATACCATTTTCATTTTCTGTCAACATTTTAAATCGGTCAAATGCAATGTTTCACTAAATTATTGAAATTCAAAATCTGTGACAGGCGCTGATGACAGATAACATTGTAAATAAACCGTTGCTATGGATAATTTTAGACTGGTAAAACAGCCTCCATAACATTATTTCAAATATAATCATTATTAAATATTAATATTTAAATAGAACAGTAATTTAATACATCACACGATGCGAAAGCCCTTTCAGGTGTTCGGAGGTTTTGAACGGCCTCGGCTTCACCTCGGCCATTCAAATACCACCTCACACAAAAAAGTATACTTTCGCATCTTGTAATGTAAATAACTATTTTTTAATTAATCTTTTATTTAACATTTCAGTTAGGGCTATAAAAGCTTATAGCGCAAATAAAAAAAGGAAAAAGAGGAATTCGAACTAAATAAATTTCTTGTGCATTACAAGCTTTTACAGCCCTTGCATAAAATTATCATTTTCATTTTAGTACAACTGAAATATTAAATAAAAGCTTGTTTCTAAAAAGTTTTTTTAATTAATAATTTTATTGACATTTCAAAATAATTTTTCTAAATTATGTGCCATCTTAATTTGCGTTTGCAGAAAAAAATATAGTATGTGACTCTTTTTATAAACTCTTTAGATAAACTTCTCAATAAATACTTGCTTCACGCGCGATTAAAAAATTAGTGACAAGAGATATTTATGAAAATTCTACATAATATACTATGAAAATTCGAAATAATCTTGAATAATAGAAAAATTCTGTAGGATGGTCAACACTTGTTTAACTAGAAATATGTTGATAATGTAATAATTCATTATAACATTAATGCTCTATCGCCCTATTTTGATATTAAAAAAGAGGAGCTTATGCCTACATAATTTGAAGCGGCAAATTATAAAAATTATAATGATTTACCTGTTGGAAGGTTCTCCCACTTAAAATGCAAGCCCCAATTAAATCCACCTCTAACTAAAGGACTAGCTGTATAAGCAAAAGTATCTGGATTTATAATATCAATGATTGGTATTGCTACAGTATTTGGAGATTCGGATATTCTAGCCAACAGCGGCTGCAACCAGTCGCTGTTTACTTCAATATGGCTATCTAAAAAAACAATTACCTAAAAATCAAAACAATATCAAATGAATGAAAGTGAATACATCTCAATGTCTCACTTCACCGGTGGCATGACTGGCTCCAAACATTCTAGCACGAATTAAACCTTCTCTTCTAGATGTTTTAAAATATTTGAGTTTATCATTCTGTTTTCTACTAACATACGTACTAACATTAGCTGATAATTCTTCTAAATCACTAAAATCGTCTACTAATATAATTTCATGCAGAACAGAGTTTGGCGTACGATTAATTATGGAACGAATTGATCGTAGAAGAGTATTGAAATGCTCATTATAAAAACAAATTATTATACTTGTTGTTGAAAGAACACTAGGATATTTTTGTTCTTGGCACCTAAAAACTTATTGTTATATAAATTATAAAAGGTAATTCAGATAACTTACAATTTATTTCTTGTATCTGGAATCGATCTATTTAAACTTAGAGAATTACTAACAAGAGCATTGAAAGCAAAAAGTTTGTATCCTTCATCCCGAATCCGTTGATCTTCTAAATTTCTAACCATTCCTAATTCATTTAGCTTTGGATCAATTGCAATATTACTCTTTGGTGCTATTGGTTGCAAACTTTTTATCAATTTTTCGCTATTAAAATATTTTTTGTAATTCTTGCGTTTATTATCTCTAATTTCTTTAGCACCAGGATATATTTTTTGATATTTTGGCTCTTCAATATCATTACTTAATATAATATTCACATTATTTGACTCATCATTTAGCATAACTAACTGCTCGTTTTTAGCGGTTGGCGATGCAAATTGTGCGTTAGAAACAGTTGGTTGAGTCGAGGAAAGTTGTAAGTAAAGATATAATGATATCACCCACGTGATGGAAGCAAAAATTATGCCCCACAGAAAAGATTTGTTCAAACTAACCATATTTGTTCTTAATTCTGCAGCTAGAAGAGAAAACAAACATAACCTCAATTTTTATCAATTCGAATTAAGTACTCACCACCTTACTTTTATTGAATAAAATTAGCTCACAGTGTATCAGTACTTTATGAATATAAAGTGCTAATAGCAACAATTATCTTACTTTTAATACTGTTTACAATAGGTTATCATTGTTGTCAAATGACGGATGACATTTGACGTTTCACTTTTGTAAAAGCCATGGTGCAATTATTAAAGATCCTGAATTTATAAAATTATGATGCATAAAATTTTATAAAATAGATTATATATCTAGGTAACAGTCTGACAGAATTTTGATTTTATTTATTGCAAAAATGAGAATTCTGAACTTGAAGTCATTAGAAGAAAATATATGCTGATTTTGAAAATATTTAGGAATTTTCTTTTTTTATTGAAAAGATTATTTTTTATTATCCAATTCAATGCAACTAGCATATCATTTCAGTAAAGCGGGTAATATATAATATCGACCGACATTTTAAGCACATGCCTCTGTTAACTGTTCGATAATAGTATATTATTATACGAGCATATAATGAAGGCTATTATTCACGAAGGTTAAGTTTATGTCACGAGCGTAGCGAGTGGCATAATTAACCTGAGTGAATCATAGCTTATTATATGTGAGTAGAATACTATACTTTGTCCACGACTACTATTGACTTTAATTCCATATATTTTTTTTAAACAAGTTTTTGAATGTTTCTAATTTCTTACCTTCATTGCAAGATATTTTTCATCACAGGCTTGAATAAGAAATTTATAAATTTTTTCGGAAGGAAATGTATTAGCTTTTTTCGGACGAAAGCCCTGAGATCTTCGTTTTGAAAGTGACCGCAGTTTTGCCTAGTCTTCTATATCGGCTCCTTGATTTATATTAAGCGTACTCCTAAGCATAGAGCAAAGTGTCCATAATATGGATGATTCATATTTTGCAGCTACTTCCGTAAAATATGCCAGTAAAACTGACCCTGAAAATAAATTGATTTTCTTGGTCGCCCTTCAATCCTTAAAGATACTGTACACAAGAATGTAAAGATTTCGGGATTTCTCAGGCAACAAATTCAGGAAAATGACTTTTGCAGCTTCTGTTATCTCCGGTGTAGTACAAGTAGACAATATCTCTTTCTCACTATCAATTTTAATTTTTTACGTATTCTGGATCGAAATTATGACGTTTTCAAATTGACAACAATTTACGCTTCGCTTGTCATGTCATATCAATGGCTTACTTGATATAGTTTATTTAATGTCATCTTTTTCCTTCAAGAGCATTAAAAAATAGATTAAAGTAATATTTTAACAATATTTTTGTGATTTGTATAAAGTTAGCTAATCAAAGTGCATGGTTACTACCTAGACGTACTGAAAAATGCTTGCCAGATTCATAATATATACCGCGTGCCCTAGGAATTCTATCCCCGTGAATAATGATTATTCACTGCTATTATTCACTCTGTGAAAAATGACTATCGTTTTGCTTCAGAAAACTCATTTATAAGGTATATATTATGAAGTAGTCGTGGACAAAAGATTTTGTCCACGACTACCTTATAATATATACCTTATAAATGAGTTTTCTGAAGCAAAACGATAGTCATTTTTCACAGAGTGAATAATAGCAGTGAATAATCATTATTCACGGGTATAGAATTCCTAAGGCACGCGGTATATATTATGAATCTGGCAAGCATTTTTCAGTACGTCCAGGCAATAACCATTCACTTTGATTAGCTAACTTTATACAAATCACAAAAATATTGTTAAAATATTACTTTAATCTAATTTTTAATGCTCTTGAAGAAAAAATTAGACATTAAATAAACTATATCAAGTAAGCCATTGATATGACATGACAAGCGAAGCATAAATTGTTGTCAATTTGAAAACGTCATAATTTCGATCCAGAATACGTAAAGAATGAAAATTGATAGTGAGAAAGAGATATTGTGTACTTGTACTACACCGGAGATAACAGAAGCTGCAAAAGTCCCCTCCCTGAATTTGTTGCCTGAGAAATTCCGAAATCTTTACATTCTTGTGTACAATACCTTTATGGATTGGAGGGCGATCAAGAAAATCAATTCATTCTCAGGAATACGGAATTAGCTGCAAAATATGAATCATCCATATTATGGACACTTTGCTCTATGCTTAGGAGTACGCTTAATATAAATCAAGGAGTCGATATAGAAGACTAGGCAAAACTGCGGTCACTTCCAAAACGGAGATCTCAGGGCTTTCGTCCGAAAAAAGCTAATACCTTTCCTTCCGAAAAAATTTACAAATGTCTTATTCAAGCCTGTGATGAAAAATATCTTGCAATGAAGGTAAGAAATTAGAAATATTTAAAAACTTGTTTAAAAAAAAATTATGGAATTAAAGTCAATAGTAGTCGTGGACAAAGTATAGTATTCTACTCACATATAATAAGCTATGATTCACTCAGGTTAATTATGCCACTCGCTACGCTCGTGACATAAACTTAACCTTCGTGAATAATAGCCTTCATTATATGCTCGTATAATAATATACTATATTATAATTTCATAAAGAATTGTCATGAAACAAAATAATAATGATTAAATTTCTTATTATATTACCACCTTTCAATTTAGTTTTTTCCAAATGGAAGATTAGAAAACAATTTGAAAAAAAGTTTCATGCTCATTATAAAGTGTTTATAACAAAACGAAGCTTAAAATGAACTTATTTATATTAGAATGAAGTCATGTTAAAATTACATCAAATACTCTCACACGAACACTTGCCAAGATTCTATTTTAATGTCACGTGGAAGTCCCAAAAATAAACCATCTATAAAAAGAAATCACAGTCAGAGACCAATACGAAAACATTACATATACTCAAACATGAACAAAATATCGTTTCGATCCTAACCAAATGTTTATAATGTATAGCAAACAGCGAGCATAAAATATTATGGGTCATCAACAGATTTATGTTTCTGTTTTTCTAGTTGAATTTTTTTAGATTTTACTAAATTATTTGCGTACTATAAATAAAGTTTTATTGCAATATTTATTGAACAAACAAATTTTAAGTTCTTTCTATATTACTGGATAATTGTAAAAAAGTAACAACCAAATATTTATGAATATGGAACATTACATCAAATTTTTGTAATAATTATTTCAAAAATCGTTACTTGGGTAATTAAACTACGCTTAGGATAAACCAAAGATTGTGCAACTGGGCCTTAGTAAGACATCTAATATATTATTATATATGAAAGAGATCATGATGGAGAGCACTATAAATCGGAACCTAGTTTATTGGTTAACTCCCCGTCACTTCAACCCAGGTTAATATAACTTCCAGTCATGAAATCGGGCAAAATGAGAACTACTCATATTTGTTATTCTGATGACCAAATACATACCATATTTTGTTATCATTTATATTTGATGTTATTTTTTTTGTAGATAGAACTAGAATACAAGAAAATAGGCTCCGACAATCTTTTGAAGATACCAAACACGATTATAACTAATGCAATTTTACGTTGACAGATGAAGATAGCACACTCGCTCACGCTTATTGCATGCATAGTCTGTGCAGGGTTAAATTGTTAAAATACTACTTACCTTGAATAATTTTATTCCCATTTTATCAGATAGAACAGCATAATTACTTTGGGTATCCTACTACAATATCTAAATATATTTTAAAATGATTGCAAAAAAAAAATCTAAAATTTTGCTACACAAAAACTTTTTCACTGGGTACGATCCACTAACAAGAGATAAAAAATAATTGTAATGTATGAAACTGGAACATTGCAATAGGTGCTGTCAATTGTAAAGCTTAGGTCCAGTTGCACAGTTCTTGGTTCATCCTAAGCGTAGTTTAATACAAACTGTTACTAAGAAAATAGGGCCGGGCTCCAGATAATCCAAAGACTGTGCAGCCAGGCCTAAGAATATACGTTATTTTAATTTTGGAGTTTTTTTAGTGGTATAAATGGATTTATTCGTGAAAAATATTTCAAAAGAAACCAATACTCCTAGTAAACTGTTTGATAACAAGTTATATAAATTATTAGACCTCAAGAAATACGGAAGAAATTTATTTTCTTTCAATCCATTTTTATATAATCAAGCAACTTCGGAAACCAGACTATGTTAATTTTATACTATTTATTCAAATTATTATTGTTCAAAAAATAGAGATCACGTATTTAAGGGTGGATAAAATATTTTAAAGGAATAAAAAAGTTCATGTAGACATATTTCCGGAAATGTCTAGTTTCAGAGCTATAGCGATTTTAATATTTTATTTCAGTTTTACTACTCATACTTTTAATATTACAACAAAATCATAGTGGCCGTTTACAATGAAAAACAATTGAAGACAGTCTTTTGTATTTCCTTATTTGTCATGATTATTGTTATTGTTTGTTACAAACACAATTTTATCATGAATAATTTCACATTTAATCTTTGGTCGTGCTCATTTGGCAGAAGCTAGACATTTGTACGAGGAGAATATTCTAAATCGGAGGATACCAAATAGAAGATTCATCGTGTCAATTGTTCGTCTCCTAAGAAAATTTGGGTTACTATGATTTTATCCTAATGTTAAGAATATGAGCACTTAGACCGGTCAATTTAGACAAAAAATTACCCAATCTACCGAATAAATGGTACTGTTTCTTTTCTTGCGAGAATAACTTTGTTTTGGCATGTACAATAAGTGTGCAAAAACCACATCGTCAAATCGTGGTGCTTCAGGAGATATCGAAGGCCAAAGATCAAAAACCTTGTTTTTGACCAGTTTTTCGCAAATATCTCATTTCACTACGGTCGTAGAGCATTTGAGGTCATGAGTAAAAATTAAGTACACACTTTTCTCTATAAAAAAGATTGCATGATTAATTTGCGTATCTAAAACCGTTAACGAGATAGTGCTCGTAAAAGTGCGACCCAACGTTTTCAATGTAAAGTATCGACAATATAAAATATTTATACTTATACAAAGTTGTCATACATTTATATACCTATTTTGATAGGAATGTCCGTTTTAAGCATCCGTGAATCCAGTTTGATAATTTTCAGCTTGAAGTCTGTACGTATGTACGTATGTATGTATGTATGTAACTCACAAATATCGAAACCGGAAGTGTACTTTACTTGGAATATACTTTGAATTTTTCGCATAAATCCAAAATGGCTCACCGTGGGATGTTGAAATCCAGTATTTGAAATTGCTGTTGCATCTTGATGGCAATCTTCTATTTTTGTGTCAATCGGCTGAACCGCAAGTGCACTTTATATAACAGTCTTTTAGAATTTTTCGTATAAATTCAAAACAATCAGATGTAGAATATTTAAATTGAGTATTGAGTACTTCTATAGCATCTAGTTGTACACCTCGCATCATGACTGCGATCGGCCGAACCGGAAGTGTTATTTCATGTTAATCAATGACAATTTCGGACTAGAAGTAATAAAAAAATAAACATTGGTGTGTCATTGTAGTACTTTATGAATTAATTTATCAATCTTTTGGCAAAATGATGTATGAAAAACAACTATTTGAGTTTATGTAATTACTTCCCATAGAGAGTGACTTCGGATCCTCGGGTTATCCATGAGATTATTAGATATACCGGATAATCTACACCAAAAAATAATAATGTGTAAAAATACTGTAATGAAATTTGATTCCTTTGGGGATTAATAATTTATTTTTACTTTAGGCTACATATATAATTAAAATTATCCACTATTTAATAATTTTATTAATTACCGACGCTGAAACTTCACAACTTGCTCTATGCTTATTCTTTTATTTTCACCGAACTCTGTCTTCCATTCATGTCTATTGTCTATAGCTTCTTATTATTTATTTCCAACTGTTTTTCTCTTTATTTTTCACTCTTCTCATTTATTTCCAGTGATTCATTTCGTTTAGTTCACTTTTACGCGCTTCGTAATCGACCTATCAACCACAAGTATTTATACGCACTCCGACTATTCTCTCCAGTTTTTTCTTATTTCCTTACTTACTCACTGTCTATTCAATTCAGTTCCCAGTTTATATATATCCACGGCTACGTTTTCTCGAATCTTTCCATAAATTTTCATTCGGTCTGATTCTATTCGTCTTTGACACATATCAGTCAGTCAGACAACACTTCTATTGCGTAAATCACCCGTCTGACCGGGGCGTTGAAATGGAAGTCTACTCTATAGGGACACTGTTCGTTACACTGCTTCCTTTTTAAATTCGTTCAGTCCCCGATGATTGTCCTTGACACCTCGCATTGTCGACATTAATAAAGAAGCATCGCCCGGTGAAAATATCGATGACTGCAGCGCCCATGCCCGTGAAGAGTCCGAGGGCGATGCAACGGTACGGTAGAAAGAAACACGTCATGAAGGTATCGGGCTGCAATATCGGCCCCAAAAAAAGAATTGATCAGCTCGGTTGCATCGGAGAAAAGAATCCCGTGTACACATCCATGTACTCAGCAAAGAAGTGGCCCCCGGCAAATATTGCCATTGACTCGGTCCAAGTGTCCCTTCGTATATCTCGAACGGTGAACCCTCCCGCACATGCCACAATCCTAGCACTGCCTGCCATCCACCGCAAACTTCCCAAAACTCGGCAGGAACCCACATTTGGGTCAGACTGCGACGCACCAACCGCACGTTCCGGACGCAAAGCCCTGTCCAGACCCGTCGCAGCCTTCTGGGAAATTAGGACTAGGAATGATGCCATACCATAGTCGTCAAGGATGGGCTTGGCTACATTGATATCACGTATCAAGCCTTAAATTTCCGTACACAAATTCAGAGTCGACGTGAAGAATGATTTTGAGGCCTATGGCACCGCAGATGGATGGGAGCTGTCATTCCACAGTGATGACCAATGAGCTCCTTTGTGCCATCACGGTAATTATTGTATATCTCAACTCAGTCTTCTTGACAGCAGAGCGGTCCTGTGGTCCACACGAGTCTGCCACAGAACTGGCACCGCCCGTTCGGACCTTGAAACTATCGAAGACAACAGTCAGATGTTCGCCAGGTGCAGCCATGGATGTGCTACTCTGTTTCGAAAGTACATTTGGCTCTGAACCCTCTGCCTTCAAGTTCACCGTTGTTAAATACCATAACGGGTCTTCCGCTTTCTGGCCCTTCAAGTATATCTTCAAATAACCGTCCGTGCAGTACTCTTTCTTTCCTTTGAAAATTTCGTACTTGAGATGAACTCTAGTTTGACTCTCTCAGGATGTTCAGAGTCCTGCATGCCGTAGGTGAAGTAGTGACATACAATTTTCGATATGTATGGGAACGGATGATTTGACTAAACACAAAACCGCTGTATTATCTAAATGAAGTGAGTTTCTGTGAGAGGTAAGTTGTGAAATACAAGATTTACTTAATATTCGCGAAAAAAATCTTTTCCCAAAAACAGAGGCATAATATTTGTGGGATAAGGAACAAGTCTTAAAATTAGTATGATTTAATATTTTGAGCAATGTTCATTGTTGACACAAAAAGAGAGTTTCTAGGCTATCGAAGAAAACATATTTCTGGAATTGTCTATCGAGAAAAGTAGATTTTTCGACTTTTAATTGGTTTTTAGAGCCTATATTGGACTGCGTTCTATTAACGGAACAATTATTGCCGATAACTTTAAAATCGATTCTTCTAGAGCAATTTTCATAGTTTAACGTAAATTCACAATCTGCAGAAGTAGCATTTATTTTTTCAAAGACAGTGTAGCTTGCATTTACTGCCAAAATAATAGCACTAGAACTACGAAAAATAAGTATTCCTATATTGAGATAATTATCTAACATTTCTGTTTATCTATCTATCTAAATTTCAACATAAAATAGGAAATATGCTCTGAAATACGTCTGTTTGAAGACTTCTGAAATAAGAACTAGGAAATCGAGATATACAAAATAATAGTAGAGGATCCGAATTAAGAACGACCTTCACCCATCTGTTACAGCGATGAAATTTTTTTCTATCAAATTTAGTATACTACAGAATACATCGCAGATGGGTTGGCTAAGAAATTCCTGGCAAGGCTATGATTAATTGAATATTGAAAATTGGCTTTCTGTTTAACATTGCACTCATGAGTTTTACGAATGAATTTAATACCAATCGAAAGTATAGAGCCTATAGAATATGTAAACGTTAGGTTGTCTATTTTTTTCCTGGCGTAACTGCAGATTTGACAGGTATGAACAGGTATATTAATACTAGCTATTTTCATTCATCTGTTTCTTAAATAAATCTTATATGAAAATAAGCGCTATTTAATTGTGAACACGATGATATAGGGTAGTCAGCAAAAAATCTGCTTTAAATGACGGTTGTAGAATTTAAAAAAGTGAAATTTTGATGTGTATGCGGAAAATTCAAGAAATGTTGCGAGTAAACTGCACTTCCAGTTCAGCCGATTGCAATCATAATGCAAGATGTACAACTAGATGTTATAAAAGTGCTTAATACAAAATTTCAAGATTCTACGACCGATTGTTTTGAATTAATAAAGAAAATTCGGAAATTCTGTCATATAAAGTGCACTTCCGGCTAAGCCGATTGGTACGAACATAGGAGATGACCATTTGGATGCTGCAGCAATTTAAAATGCTGAATTTCAACATCATACGGTTGATCCTTCTGGATTTATCAGAAAAAATCGAAAAAAGTTTCAAGTAAAGTACACTTCCGGTACAGACGATTGAAACCATAATTCGAGGTGCATAACTAGACCCTATACCAGTCTTAAATACAAAATTTCAGCATTAAACGTTTAACCAGTTTTTAAATTTGCGAGTTACGCACGCACGAACGCACATACGTACCGACATCAAGCCAAAAATAGTCAAAATGGATTCAGGGATGCTTAAAACGGATATTTCCATCAAAATCTCGATAGGTGAATTTTGTCGGTTTCACAATACTTCCTTGTACTTAGTACAAGTAAGTAACAAAAAGTCAATTTTCAATATTTAATTAATCATAGCCTTGCCAGGACTTTCTTAGCCAACTCATTTGCGATGTATTCTGTAGTACACTAAATTTGATAGAAAGAATTTTTACCGCTTCAATAGATAGGTGAGGATCGTGCTTAATTCGGATCTTAGACTATAAGATTTATTCAAATTCTCGTTAATCGTTAGTGAATATCGTACTTCAACGAATTTATGCAAAGGAAACACAAAAAAGTGAATATATCAAATGAAAGCAATTTTACAGCAGTAAATTGATTCAATTAATTTTTTTTCCAGTGGTGAATCAGTTCTTGGTCGGTTTTGGCCTTTCTAATCGGTATCGCCGAGCCACAATAAATACCACCTTACTACCGATTAGAATTTCGTGCCATTAATATATATTTTTAACATATATATATATATATATATATATATATATATATATATATATATATATATATATATATATATATATATATATATATATATATATATATATATATATATATATATATGTATTAATTATTATAATTAGTAATAATCAGCATTTTAATAAATATATTTAATCTTTAAAGGACGCACTATGAAAATTTCGCACTAGGCGCCAATGATGAGGCTACGAAGCTGCCCGGTGACGACACAGCATTTGTAGATAGGATAAATACGCCCACGGTTTGCTTTGGACTTACTTAAACAAAATTTAAGTTCCTCTGAAACTTGGAATTTGGCAATTTTTTTTACTTCTGAAGTTCCGTTGAACATTGCCCACATTTGGATATTGTAGAAAATACATGATTTCATCAAAAAATGTTGATTCAACTTATCTTAATCTAATTGAGAAAAACTAAATCGCTTCCTAAATAATTCTGGTCCAATTCATGTGCTTTGAAATTTTATGCGATTTATATATTTGAAAAATAGAATTTGACAGATATCTTGCAAATCATATTTAAAGATCCAGATCTCTATGCTACCATTGGGCTAAGTTTTTTTAATGATACTCCTGCAAAGTTCGCGAATTCAGTAGAGCTAATGTCTCCGTAATTATAGAAGAAATTTTTAAAAAGTTTCAGATAAATACCTACTTTGATAAGGCAAACTTGTAAATGATGTCAAAATATAATTCAATATGATAATAAATTGAGTTAAGGGAATTTAGTCAAATATTTTTTTTATTTCGACCCCCCTAAGTCATCTTCAGGAGTGAAAAGAATTTAGTTTTTAAATGAAATGTAAACATGTAGTTTTGAGTACCGAAATTCTTATGATATATATACAGTTGGCTCCAATATGTAGCTACAGAAGTCAACCCCTTCAAATTTATTTCTTACTATCTTTTCAATCACATTATATTTGTAAGAAATGATATCTTCTTCAGAAATATATTTACTGAAAATAATAATATTCTCATCGTATGTAGATTATAATGAACATCGTTGTTAAATAAAGAAGATGTCACAAAATAATTGTGACAAAGTTTATGCTGTGGAACATTTAGAATATAAAAATTCTGAAACATTTATTAATATGTTCCACAAAATTTCAAATCTAAGAATCGGTTTTGAAATTTTGTGAAACATATTAATGAATGTTTCAGAATTTTTATATTTTTAATATAGTTGGTCATAAATTAATTACTGCACTACTTATCAAACATAAAATGAGAGTGAATGGGATGGTTTTTAGGAATAAAAACTCCAAAAAGTCTTCTATTCACACTGTTCTCGTAATTTTATTTAATTCCAAAGGCTCTACCATTTTCTTTTATTTGTAGAATTTCAACATTATTGTTAATATTAAATTCATGGTGATAATGTTGAAATTTTACATGTAAAAGAAAATGTAGAGCCTTGGATTTTTTGAAGAGCCTGGAGATTATTAGATCTGTTACCTCCAACAGCGACCTCAGACCAAACAAATTTGAATACAAGCGCACTTTTAAAAATATTTCGAGCACCTACCTGATCTCCTTTCCCTCGCGAGCATGTACTTGAAATTTTTTGGAATTTTTCGGTTGCATTTGTTCACATTTTTTTATTTTGTTGGCTTGTTCTTTCTGATAATTATTTTCTACGATGTCTTTCTCGATTTTCTTACATTTTCATCGTCGTTTTAACAGCTTCCTGTAGTTTTTCATGGGTAAGTATTTTTATTCTATTTTCAAAACATTTTTATTGAGAAATTTGTACATTTTTTGAAATTTAATTTAGTTTTATTTGATTTGTAAAGATTAAGTTTTACCGGTTGTATTGTTACTTTTATTGTTGTGTAGTCTCGCCGGTACCACATTAAAACTGGCCACCAAGGGGCCGAAACCGATCGGTAATTGAATAAAATTAAAAATTACCAGAACAGTAGGAATAAGACTTTCTGGAGTTTTTATTTCTAAAAACCATCCCCTTCTCTCTTGTATTTTTCGCACTTCGGGCTCCTCCACATTCTATTATTAAACATAAAATATATAATTTTGTATGAATTAAATAAACAAGAAAGTCAAAAAGGCAAAAATTTCGTTCGGGTAGGTCACGCATTCCAAACCCCCCTAATTTCCCGGTCAACGCTCAGCTGACTCTCAGTTCGTGTCCTAGTCGCTAGAGGCAGCAGTGCAGTGCGGCGCTCGCAATGACGCAAGGATAATCCAATCAGTATGCGAAGATATCGGCTAGTAGAGTATACTGACGAATTCATTTTTCCGGTCGTGAGTTCGATACCGTGTTAGTGCTTCTGTGAGTGGTCAGTGTATCCTATACCGGTAATAATAATAATCAAATGATTTTAGATACTTGGGGTGGTGGGAGAAATATTGATCTCTGTGATTGGTTGAAACTTTAAAGTTGACCCTTGATTGAAGGAAGAAAATTGTGCCGGTATAATAATCGATTTTCAAAGTTAATAAGTCTAATTCACCAGCAGATTGTTGGGTTCCAAATCAATCAATAACATTATTCAAAAGTTCAATTATTTTGAATCATGGATAGATGATTTTTCATAAAAAACCTGGTGATAATGTTTACAATCCGAGAATATATTTTACATTCTGTAGAAATTCTAATTACTTGATAACTTTACTGCTTCGAACAGAATATATATCTTAAATTTAATACCGAATCAAAATTATATTCAAATTTCCTGGTAACCTGCGCAAAAAACTCTTTTAATGTTTAACTTGTATTTGCTAAAATATCTTCACTAAAAATTAACTAATCTAACTTGCAAAACATTTTTCTGTTGTATGCATTTTCAGTTGAATGTATAAATATAAATCATTTGGAGTTATTTACTGTTATTAAATAGCCACTCGTAATTCTTGACTCTATGTTACCTATTTTTGTATTGTTATAATAATTTATTAATACTGACTTTATTTTGCAAATAAAACTTAAATCATGTTTAATTTGAAAATTTGCATCTAAAATTATACATATATTATACTACTTGATACTTGACTATATTATATCTATATTTATACGAGAAGTTATTATATCATGTAAATATTTCATTAGTTTGCCTGCGTTCCGTTTACCATAGTTTTATTATTTTTTGTATTGTAGGCGTGTCTTGCAGATCGATAAAAACAAAATATAACAAGTTCTTTCTAACTTGATTTACTAAAGCTTACTAATATGATTAAAATATTAGCAAAAGTCTGGAATATCATGGAATCAGTTACTTTTATCAGAAATAGACACATTGTTATACTTTGCGCTCATTATGATACTAGAAACAGTTCCATAATATAGCCAGTTTTGGAAATTTGAATAGTTATTTTAAATTTTGTAAAATAGCAACTTCTGCAAGTCTGGCTACAATTATTCTCCGGCAATGACGGATCATAATATGAAATAGGTAATTTTTTTCTAGACTTGGTAGTTTATATATCACAAACAATGCAAAAACTCAGCTTTTACGCATTCCAGCTGAGGCTGCTATCCTGTTCTTTTATTTAGGATGTTTGTGGTTGTCCGAGATTTTTAATAATTTTGAGAGTTAATTAATAATCTTGAATTTTTCTCATTTTTGAAATATGTGTATTTACCTGGTTCAAGAAAAAAGTACCATGTGTTTTCTACGATAAAAAATGAAAATGGTTCATTTATTTTAATTAATTGATTAATAAATATTAATTTCTCTAAAAGGGAAGTATTGTGATTGTGCAGATCTTTTTTTAATGGGACAGATATAATCTTCTTGAAATTTCATGAGGCGATTCTTTACTAAATGAATCTTCCTATATATTAGTACATTATTTGTTTCGAAGCCGACAGGGCAGAGAAAAACGTATAAAAAAGAGATAAATTTGACTTACTTCAAGTATTTGTCACAAGATGTCACAATGAACATTGAGAGTAAAGCCCGCCGCACACGAGGCAATTTTCCATGCAATTTTGTTCACTTAATTTGCAGCAAGTTTTCTTGCGCACTGGGCCACTTTGAGGTACACTTAGTGTGACACTTATTCTCGCATCACACGATGCAAGCTGCGCCACTCATTCTAACACTAGAACGTAGACTTGATAGATTTTCACATTACAAGTATGGATGTTGCCGAAACTAATCGTCGGAGAAGAGCAGGAGCATTTGCTGCAGTTATAGCTTGCGAATTACGAGACAGAAAAGAAAGAAGAAAAAACTTTGGTCAAGAGAGTGACTTTTGAGAAGGAATCAAGGCCGCAGAGTTTTCAACATTTTGTTTGACGAGCTAGTAAGGTGTATACCAAACGTAAAAAACCTGGAAATGTCAGGGAATTTAGATAAACTGGAAATGTCATGGAATCGTCGGGGAATTTCTGATGTTTGTCTGGAAAAAATAAATCATAGGATATTTATGCATTATTACTCATAAAAGTATATTTTCATTCTTTAAGATACTAGGGCCATCTGTGCAAATCTATAAGTCCTCCAGATCTATAAATTCATGAAAAAAAAAAAATTATTAAGGTACATTTACTTTTGTCGATTAATGTAAATTCGTTCATGATATCAAGTTCGTTGCGATTTTGTTTTTAATTCACAGATTTATAGGGCTCACACATAATCGCAACATTAATCTGTGATTATATGTAAACTTGTATCAAACTTTTGTTTTTTACTGTCTAGAATTTTATTGAAAATAACCTGGAAAACCTGGAAGTCAGGGAATTTTCATTTAATTTTTTGGTATATACCCTGAGCTAGGGTACGTAAACATTACCTAATTTCCACTAGCCATAATTTTTACTTATTTGTATCTTAAAACACCACAAAACACAATGTACTAACAAGGCACAGCATTCTGATGCGACATACAACTCAGTGATGTAATCACGTGATTTCGTCGTCTGCTTTGTTTGGCTGTGGACAGCAGTCAGTGGCGCAGCAAGTGCGAAAAATAGCACCGAACCTATCTTGAAAAACAAGTCTCGTGGTAAGTCTAGTACCCCGCATCGCACCAAATTTCTTGCATCGGAGCAAGCGTGGCACCCAGTGCGGCGCCAAGTGATTAAAATTGCTTGAAAAATTGCATCGTGTGGGGCGAGCTTTAAAGTTGAAAGTATAAATTTAATTTGTGTATTTTATTTTAATTATTATTTTTTTTTTAATCTTTTGTGATTAGTTAAGTTAAAGATTATGTTATTGCAATTTTCTCTTTTGTTACCTAGTATATGTATATTTTTTTTGTTATTTCTATTAGAATACATTTAGTTAAATTGAATTTGGGATATAGGATAAAGTACCCGTTTTTTATTGTATTCATATGAAATATCAGAAGTATTTGAGTCCAAGATCACATAGAAAAACATTTTTGTTACAAGCGATATGAAAAAAAATTAAATAGCCTGTCTTACAAGCGCTTGTAGGACTTGACGTAAACTTTAATTACCTTTTTGTTTTTTGAATCCGACCTCTTCCCCACCCGTTACTCTCAAAAACCGGTTTTTGACACTGTACACTTGTATCTTCCTTTTTGTTGTGTTACACTAAAATCAGGAACAAATGAGACCATCTTATAAAGAACTCTTCGGAGATGGTACTTTATGATATATTTTTTTAACCGAGAATTGAAGTAAATGGCCTGCAAAGTTTGATGGTTATTCAAAAAAATTTTTGTTTGTTTACTATTTGAATTTATATTTTTAGTCAAGGAAACCTATGAGGAACCCATCAGAAGCCCATTGGGGATCCATCGAGGACACATTTGTATTTATATGAAATATGAAAAGTACATGGATTCAGTCAAAGATTTTTTTGTCATATGGAAAAGCATTTCTTGTTACAAGCGATAGGGAAAAAAAACAAAATAGCCTATTTTGTAAGGCTTACGCTACTCCCAAAAAAATGTTTTTGTTAGCGTATCTTTGTGTGTACGAATTTTTTGTACAAGATTGAAAACATTGATCAAAGTACCAAATGATTTCAATTTACAAAACTAAGATCCAACCTGTGTGACTGATAAAAACAATAGTATAATATTCATAACCTTATTTTATGTTGTTAAATGTAGGTACCTAACCGTTGATGCATATGACGTTGCAATTCCACGAAACTCTGCAAATCCCATAGATCTATGAATCCATAAGAAATAAATAAAAACACATCGATTTTTATTAAGTAGTTTAAATTTGTTCATCAGAATGGAAAATACATTGCGATTTTGTATATAATTTACAAATTTACGAATTCTGTTGATTTATAGATTTGCTCAGAATTGCAACATAAATGTTAAATTAATAATCCCCCCGGCCGGAATAATTTCTTCGAAAAATTGACTAAATAAAATAATGTAATCTTATTGTTCAATTTCAATTCTCACCTGAATTTTGGAATTCTATATGATATAATATTTAAAAAACAATATTCATTATGTTATCTATATTTCATTCATACTACACAAAAAAAATACATATTTGAAAATGTTTATTGAAGGAAAGTGCGTTTATTAAGGACTAAATTGTTAATAACCCTTTGATAATAAGATGAAACCATTTTTGAGATAGGTACATGAATAAATTTTGCAACAATTATCATTACTTGGCAACAATTAAAATTAACATACCATGAAAAACGTGTTTAGTAATTTTTTTACGCAACTGACATCTAGGGAAACAATACTGTAGTTGTAGTAGATCGAATTTAAGTATCTTTATCCTTGTACATTTCTTTCTGTCCTGCCAGCTTCAAGACAAATAGCTACTTACTTTATCTAGAAGTATAGTTGTCTTTGGTTCACCCCAATGTTAAATAATTAGCACAATAAATAGTTTTGATCGTTTCCTCTTAATCGCAATCACGATTTTTAAAATTTATTTAATTTAAATAATGTCTGAAATATTGACTTTCAGATTTCTTCTAAAACATACAGAAATTTTTGTGTGGGCGTGTGGCAATGAAAATTTTAGTTGTTTTGAATATTTTCCATATTTTATTTTTTTAATTATGCAATAATTCGACTTTTCGTAATCCTTTGAATATAAATTTTAAAGTAATTTCGAAGATTTTAATACAAATGATATAATATTTTACGCGAAAATAATATATGTAATTATATATTTTCTGTATTGATACAATTATAATATTTTTCTATTTGGGTGTCATAAAGTGTACTTTATGAAACTCGTTTGGGTATCGTAAAGTGCCTCTTTATGGAACTCAAATCTAATTTTCATTAGGTTGGTAGCTACGCAGCTAGATAACCTAACTGTCATATTATTGATATGTCAAAATACAATATACAAGGTGTAACGGCGAAGTGAGCTACCTCGAATAACTTCTATGTTATTGGAGATACAATAAAATACTATAGGCTATGTGCAAGGGGGCGGAGTTTGAACAAATATCGATGCGAGCGCTCATGGTGAGCACAATTGTAAACATCGAACTCCATTTCTCAGAATACGTCATTGAGCTGTCATTGAGCATTGTAGTTTAAAAGTGAAAATAATTGCATATAAAACATAGGAAAACGTTTGTTCTGTTTCAGGCTGTTGTATTAAGGATGATTCAAGTGAAATATAGTTTCATAGATTTCATGTACCCAGTTATAACATAAAAAAACGAGTGAAGTGAATGAAAGCGGTAAATAGAGTATTGTCTGTCTTGCATTATTGATCTTTATAACAAATATGTTTGTAAATCAATTGTGAAATTAGAAATATTCATCATCGATTTGGGATTCATGAATTTACCTCTATCTCTAATTTGTAAGATGCTTCAGTGATAGAAGTTTGTCAGATGCACTTCGCAATAATTTTGTTGTTAATATTGTCCGCAACATATTCTTCAACACGTTTAATATGGCAAAATTAATATCACGCTTTTCTGCAATGCTTCCTCGGTAAAAGGGATACGGTGTTTGATAAATACAAACCCGATCTCCAAGATCACGGCGTCATAATTTGAGGTTATCCTGTCAATTTGGACGAATTAAGACGTTTTCTTTATAATAGGTACGTTATAATTGAAGAAAAAAATACTCAAAATAAATAATTTCAACGTACCTTTTATGCTATGCAAGTTATATTATACGCACATAGCTGAATTAAATAATATTAGTACATTTAAAAAATTATCGGTATGAAACAATGATAAAATGGAGTTCAATCGTTCTCCACTGCCCGCTAGAGTCGCTAGTAGACTTCATGCACGTAGCCTATAGACCAATCTTATGCAGGACCAAGGGGAACACCCAACTATGGGAGAAAATATTTTTTCACAGCAGTGGTTCTCACGCTACAACACAAAGTTAAATTTTGTCTAACTAGATGCTATATATTTTTTAGTCTCTTTCGATAGAACATTTCAATCTAAATTCGTTGTGAACCCTTACATAATGAAAATATTGAGAAAAATGCGATTAAAATTTGAATAAATTCTATTTTCATAGTTATTTTTCAGTAGGCTATGAACAATTGAGCTACATAAAAACATATAAATTATTTGTTTATAACTTCATAAATAATGTTCTAGCTGATTTCCATCTCTTTCTAAACATAATCCAAATCTTTTCTAAACTGATTCAAATGTGACATTATTAATTTCTTTCGGTGTTAAACTAGCACACGCATCTCTTAAACGACCCATCATTTTTTTTTTTGTTGTTACTGGTATAGGGATTTCCAGCTAAGTGCTACGCAGTTTGGTGGCAAATTTCAGAAACTCAATAAGCGATATTCGTAAAACGTCAGTTATCTCTTTCAACTAAATTTATTAAGAATTTAAGCTTTATTATTTGAATAATTATGTCAACTATATATTGTTGTGTACCTGGCTGTAGTTCTTGAAAAAAGCGGGATTGAAGCTTAAGTTTTTTCCTATTTCCTAAACAAAAGAGTAATGTTAAACTGAAGAATAAATTTAATGATTTTGAATTTATAAGTAGAAAAAAAGTATGAGCTGATTCTTTCAAAATTGGAGAAAAAGTAAGTTCTTTTATGAAAGTATTTCTTCAATTTTGTGTGGCGGTGAATGCAACGCAGAAGTTTGCAAACATAAACCATACAATTTTATATTTAGATCTGGATTGTTACGTGAAGTGCCACAAATAATTAAGTGTCCAGCATTAAAAACTTCTTCTCCTTCATAAACTACTCAGGAATTTTAATTTCAATATATCAGAAATATTCTATCAAGGAGAATCTCAGATCTTTCGTCATTCCGCTATTATTCATTGAATTATTTATCAAAAAAATAAATGTATTATAAAAGTGAGGATTCAAATTCAGAACATTATAATTTCTATTGATACTTATTACTTTTAAATACAGCAAATTCTTCGTGAATCACTTTATTTTCTATAGTGTACCATGCAATAACCTCGCGCAATGTCTCTTTTCGAGCTTCGAATTTTACTCACAGTGGCGCTGATAGCATAACTTCAAATCCCTATAGAATACATTTTATGACAATTTGCGACAATAGGAATTATGAATTAAATAATTTAAATTGACAGATAGCAGATTTTGTTTTACATAGCCTACTGAAAAATAAGTATGAAAATAAAGTTTATTTAAATTCAAATAGCATTTTTGTGAATATTTTTATCATATAAAGATATGAAACTAATACATGATTGGATTCAGAAAAAAAAACTCAATCGAATGGGCCTAAAAAATATATAGCATTTTATTCGAAAAAATGTAACTTTTTGTTGTAGCGTGGTTCTTAATATACTATTTCCTGTATCTCTATAGCTAACAATTTCTGATTTATAACAAATATTTGATCCAACAAGTTTGCTTCCGTACACAATAATTATAATTCTGAGGATGTTTTAGAATAATAAAAATAGATAAACAGATAAAATTATAGATGATTATGTACGTAGGATTAGAATCAGTAATAATTATTTCTCACATTATATTTTAGAGCGAACAAAACTACGAGTACACATTGTAAAGTCCTGCAGCAAATATACATTTATGTCTCCCATTCAGAGAAAATTTATACATTCGCTTAACGTTTAACTTTATTGTTGGAATGAAAATTTATGTAACGCTAAGATACAGATTTGGTTAAATAAGCAATGATTTGTAATTTTGTGGATCGATTTAGATGCCGTCGATAAATAATTTAAATTTGAAATGGTATACAAATTACTTAAAAAAAAAACTGAAAATCGCTAATTTCTAATAAAACAAATTTCTCCGTAATTATGGAAAAAATATGAAAGAATCTTACATAAACCTATCTACTTAAATAAGGCAAACTTGAAAATGATATCGAAAAAATTCAAGGTGACAGTTTTCGGAATATGGATAGTAACTTTCTTATTTTAAATGGGCGCCATATTGGATGTTTACATTATTGAGTAGATTTTTTTTTCTTCTTTCGATCATGTATAACAACTTATACCTTGATTGGAAATTATTGGGAATAATTTTTTTTTTAATTTTAAATCAAGCAGCCGTGATTAACAAAACTTTCATGTTGCATTAGTTTATCGATTGTTTAAATAATTAGTATTTGCGTGTTGTATTTAGATGATTGAATTGGTGAAATTATCATAAATTTTTTTCCTCCATCATTTGAACAATATGATATGTTTTGTATTCACATTCAATGTCAAAAACTCTCGCTTTTCTGCTAAAACAAATGCGACAAACTTTCACGTTGACAACCGGACATTAAAGTGTTTTCAGGATTAGACTCGAATATGTAGAGTTGAGGATGTTTTAAAAAACCCAATTAAGACATAAATTAGATCTTTGAAGAAGGGGCATTCCGACTAGAGGAATTGAAGCTCAAGTTAACGTGTCTAAATCTAAAGCATAAAGAATTTCAAAAAAAGCACAATCTTCACCTCTAAAAATTGCATGTTGCACAGACTTTACGACAGAATGTAGATGATTTTTGATTAAAATTGCACAAAATGATGATTTGTATCGGTCACGTTTTATGGGCTGATGCATCCAACCTTTCTTATTGTGGATTATTTATTCGCCATAATGAACACTATTGGCCTTATGAAAATCCACATATAGTGATTCCACGGCGAAATTTAACTCGTTTTGGCTTTAATTTTTAGAATTTTTGTTTTTTTTTAGTAGCTTATTTTTAATTCTTTGCTCGAAGTTCACATATTTTTTTTTTAGTTACTGACGAATGTCACTTTTCACAGTGAATTGATTTTTTAATTTTTATTAAATAAACCATGCATAAAAACTACATTGAATGAGTCTATCTATTAGAGAAAACCATATCAAAATCCCTACAGCAGTTTCTGAGATTAGCCTACCCATACACATAGAAACAAAAAAACGCGACGTGTGCCTTCAATATACATACGTAATATTACTGATTACTGAGTATCATTAACTTAATATTTTAATGTATTGCATGAACTCAGGTGGTATGGTGTTCCACTTACACTTGCTAACACAGTTTTTTGATGTAATGAAGCGAATTTGGAAAATTCTACTTCTTTCAATAGGTAAATGTTTCATGAAATCGTTAATAGGCTCTTTGCGCAAACATTGGAGAGCGACACTAGCGCTCAGAGTGTTTAATTTTGAAAGTAGCTGCAGGAAAAAATTTGAATTGTCATTACGTGGAATATGTGAATAAAAGCTAAAAAGTTTATATTGAAGCTTGAAATAAGTTTAAAAACACAAGTGAATGATGACTAATGGAGTTATAATAGGAACAGGATTTCAATTCATATAACCTGGTTGTATCCGGAGTACAATATTAGAAAGACGAAAATTAATGCAAGAAGTAAGCATGTATTTAATGTTGAAGAAAAACTGTTTTTGGATAAGAGTTTGATTTCCGCGCTTATTGTAGAGCAAATGTCGATTCATTCTTGTCCGTTTAAAGTTTTTATCGAAGTAAGATATGTTATTTTGAAGTAATTAATATAAGCTGCTATATGTCTGTCAAACGAATCAAAACATGTCAAATGAAAGTATATTTTTTCACATTGCCTTAGGTTGATGAAACGCAAGATATTTTGTATGAATTTCCAAAAACTTATCCGATACATAAAAATAATACATACAAAATTGCTATAGCTTACAATGGTTTAACCTAATTTCTTATATAAATTTTCTAGTTTCATCAAGTAATTTCTACATTTAATACATATTCTATAATTATTATTGACTTCTTTTTACTTTTTTTGCTCGTTTAATAGCCTGAGTCCATTTTTTCCCATTCCTATTTCATGTTCTCTGGATGGAAACTTGTAGAAATGTTTATGTTTTTTTACATCTCCGTAACTGTTTTACAGTTTGAAACGCAACAATTTGTATAAACAACACGTAATATTTCAATTTACTGTTAAACTGGCTTATAAATTGCTTTATAATTAAAATTTGATACATATATTCTGAAATCATGTACAATGATAACGTTTTGTTTTCCTGCTAGTACTGTCAAAATTAACCACTACTGGCGCTGCAATCTATTCGCAAAGAGCCTATACAATTATTCCAATAATCATAGGTTTGAAGTATTTCTATTTTCAATACTTGTTATCACATTAGATTGAATTACAACAATGACATTTTTGCAAATAAAAAAAAAACTGAATTTATTGAATAATATTCAACCAATCACAGATCATGCTTTCTTTATAATGTGAAACAATAAAATGTTTTATTTAGGTTCGTGTCGTGTGGTGATTGAATGGTGTTGTGGCGTAAAGCGTGGCTGTTATTGAATCTCTCTAGAGTCGGCTTTGTGCCTGTATTTTTGTTATAATGGTGAAATAAAACCGCAATCACGTCTTCCTACAAGCCCCCTTGGAAACTCCAGCCACGCACTGGTAAGTACATTTTATAATATGCCTAAATTATCAATGTTTTCTTTGTTACATCATATTGTAAAATTGTTGAATTTTATTATTTAATTGTCATATACTTTGATTTCCTTCTTAATATCCATTAATTCCCTGTAAACAGAGAATTAATGAAAATTGTTACCATTGTTTGGAGTTGAGAACTTTCGAAGCAGAAGTCAGCTCAGTAATAGGGTAATTCTGGATGCAGCTAAAGAAGCGACTTTACATTTGTTTCCGGCGAAATCGAAGAACTTTTGTTTTCTTATATGTATGTTTAACCTATAATTTTCTCTTAATTAGGTTAAAGCTGTCATTTGGGCGCGTGTCATAGTGCGTTTTTTATTTGTTATTTTTTGTTGTTAATTGGTAAAGCGTTGCTAACTGGTAAACTGGCACTTTTATTTACTGATTTCTACATATTAAACCTAATGTTTTCCATCAAGTATACAAAAAAAATGTATTTGTTATCCCGAGGTCAGTATTATTTACAACAATGACATTTTAGGTCTGAGGATCCAGATACAGGAATTTTACAATGTAATCAACTTCCAAATAATGACCAGTTTATCAGATTTTTTCCAAGTTAATACCAAAATTTCTCTTGAATTGTACTAGCTCTTCCTTCTTACTTACTTGTATAAAGTACAAGTAAGTATTGAGAAACTGACAAAATTCACATTTCGAGATTTGGATGAAAATATACATTTTGATCATCCCGTAATCTATTTTGACTATTATAATGTTGAAATTTTATATTCAAGACTGGTCTAGGGTCTAGTTGTGCACCTCGCATTATGGTTGCAATCGTCTGTACCGGAAGTGCACTTTACTTGAATTAATTTTTTTTAATTCTCCGCATAAATCCAAAATAATTAGCCATAGGATATTGAAATTCAGTATTTGAGATTTGATTGCTGTATCATCTAAATGGTTATCTTCTATTTTTGTACCAATCGGCTGAACCGGAAGAGCACTTTATAACAGACTTCGAACTTTCCGCATACATTCAAAACAATCAGCCGTAGAATATTAAAATTTTGTATTAGGCACTTCTGAATATGAACTACAAATGCGAACTAATTATATTCCATTCGGAATATTTCGATTGAACAACGCCTCCAAATAAGTGTTGTCGTTTGAGTTCTCAAATACGAACTGAATTATATCCACTCTCTTGTTACCAAATAGCCTCAGTTAGCAATTGTTTATTTTATGTTCTCATCGATAAATCTCATCAGAATATAATATCCTCCAATCCCCTTTGCTGATTAATCATCGAAATATTTCTCCTCCACCGGCCTCAATAATCACACCTACTTCATTATACTTAATCAACGCAAATTTACAACATTATGGGTGACGAGCACCAACTGATTCACTCTCAAGAGTACGTCAAACTCCTGTAGTACTTCATAAGTAAACAAGAAATTGGCGACTTCCATTAAAGAGTAGTTTACTAAGATAGTGAATTTTCTTCTTCGCTTACTCCGAGGGTTGAAAAAAGTATTACCCTCGAATTAATACAAATTCGAGAGCACCAACGAAGGGAAAATTACTTAAAAAGTAAATTCATAGTAAATTTGGAATAAATCTACTCTTACGTCGTAGGTAGAGTAAAGTTGCCGATTAGATATTTGTGACGTTTCTGAAGTAGATTTCTCTCATTAATTACTCAAGAATAGATTATTTAGAATATACGGACATGTTAAATGGAGATAACAAGGAAGAATTGGTACAAATAATTCGTGAAAGAAGAGATCCACTTGAATTTTATACGAAAATAGAGTTTAGAGCAAGGGTTGGTTTCCAAATACAGCCTGTTTTACGATTTTGGACATGGCTCAGCAATATTTGGAAAATATTACGAGAAAGAATGTAGTTTTATCTGCAAAGTTACAACTTTTTTGCGCGTTGCGTATTTTTCGTACTGGTATGTATCAAATTGTAGCTGGTGATCTAATTAATGTTCATAGAACTACTGCCGGCAGGGCATTTCACTGAGCTGTTAATACTTTTCTCGCAATCAAGCCATTATATATCTGCATTTGTATGCCTTTCAATGTTGTCAGAACAAAAGAGCATTTTATCATATGGAAGATTCCCAAATGTAATTGGTGCAATTGATTGTGTCCATATACCAATTTTATGTCCACCTGGAGAACATAATGGAATTTCCCGCAACAGAAGAAGTTTTTCCTTAATTAATACACAAGTTATTTGTGATTAAAGTATGAGAATTTAGAATATTGTTAGTCACTGGCAAGGATCAACACATGATGCTCGAATTTCGGATAACAGTGCTACAGCAGCAAGATTTGAAATGAGACTATACAATGAGTTTTTAGTTGGAAACAGTGATTATGCCTTGTCCTAATAGTGGATGACACCAGTCTTAAATTAGATTTCAATAAATATATTCAACATTCAACATGATTCCTTTGCCATTACATACCTTTTAAAAACTATAAAATAAGAGTGACTCACAACAATTGGAATAAAAGTGTCATGTTTTTTATTTTCAATTATATTAACATATGTACTTTTCCATAATTTCGACAAGTCATGCCTTATCCACTCCTGGAAAATATTAAATCCTTTTATCATCTACTTCTATAGTTACTACTGTAGAAGAAATTTTGCAAACAGCTCTTCTAAAATTCTACAGAAGTATTTCACTCTACTAGTACTCTACTACTGGATTTACTACTACTAAAGTAACATTCAATACAATAGTAAATATGATTTACCGATTTACTCTTTAGTGTACGTCAAACTCCTATAGTACTTCATAAGTAAATAAGAAATTGGCGACTTCCATTAAAGAGTAGTTTACTAAGATAGTGAATTTTCTTCTTTACTTACTCCGAGGGTGGAGAGCACCAAAAAATCATATTTAGTATTGTATTAACTGTTACTTTAGTAGTAGTAAATCCAGAAGTAAATTACTAGTAGAGTGAAATACTTCTGTAGTATTTTAGTAGAGCTGTTTGCAAAATTACTTCTAGAGTAGTAACTATAAAAGTAGATGATATTTACTCTTTGAGAAGGATGAAAAACTTTCCAGGAGTGGAAAAGGCGCGACTTGTCGAAATTATGGAAAAGTACATATGCTTATATGATCGAAAATAAAAAACATGACACTTTTATTTCAATTATTGTGAGTGACTCTTATTTTAAAGTTTTTAAAAGGTGAGTAATGGCAAAGTCGTTATGATGAATGCCAAATATATTTATTAAAATTCAATTTAAGACTGGTGTCATCAAATATTGGGACAAGGCATAACCACTGTTTCCAACTAAAATTCCATTGTATAGTCCTGTTCTAAATCTTGCTTCTATAGCACTATGTTATCCCAAATTCGCGCATCATGTGTTGATCCTCGCCAGTGACTAACAATATTCAAATTGCTCATAGTTGAATCACAAATAATTTGCGCATTAATTCAGAAAAAACTTTTTCTGTTTCGGAAAATTCCATTATGTTATCCAGGTGGACATAAAATTGGTATATGAACACAATCAATTGCACCAGTTACATTTGGGAATCTTCCATATGATAAAATGCTCTTTTGTTCTGACAACATTGAAAGGCATACAAATGCAGATATATAATGGCTTGATTGCGAGAAAAGTATTAACAACTCTGTGAAATGCCCTGCCGGCAGTAGTTCTATGAACATTTATTAGATCACCAGCTACAATTTGATACATACCAGTACAAAAAATGCGCAACGCACAAAAAAGTTGTAACTTTGCAGATAAAACTACATTCTTTCTCGTAAAATCTTCCAAATATTGCTCAGCCATGTCCAAAAGTCGTAAAACAGACTGTATTTGGAAACCAAACCTTCCTCTAAATTCTATTTCCGTATAAAATTCAAGTGGATCTTTTCTTTCACGAATTATTTGTACCAATTATTCCTTGTCATCTCCATCTAACATGTCCATGTATTCTAAATAATCAATTTTTTGAGTATATAATGAGAGAAAACTACTTCAGTAACGTCACAAATATCTAATCGGCAACTTTACGCTACCTACGACGTAAGAGTAGATTTATTACAAATTTACTATGAATTTCCTTTTTTAGAAATTTTCTCTTCGTTGGTGCTCTCGAATTTGTATTAATATTTTTTTCAACTCTCGGAGTAAGCAAAGAAGAAAATTTACCACCTTAGTAAATTACTCTTTAATGGAAGTCGCCAATTATTTCTTGTTTACTTATGAAGTACTACAGGAGTTTGACGTACTCTTGAGAGTAAATCAGTTGATGCTCGTCACCTCAAGAGTTGGAAAAAATATTACCGTTGAAATCACACAAATTCGAGAGCACCAATAAAGAGAAAACTACTAGAAAAGTAAATTCATAGTAAATTTGAAATAAATTGACTCTCACGACATAGATGGGATAAAGTTGCCGATAAAATATTCGTGGAGTAGTTTTCTTTCATTAATTGCTCAGAAAATGGATTATTTAGAATATATGGATATATTAGATGGGGATGACAAGCAAGAATTGGTACGAATAATTCGTAAAAGAAGAGATCCGCTTGAATTTTATACGGAAATAGAACTTAGAGAAAGATTTGGATTTCAAAAACAGTCTGTTTTACGAGTTTTGGACATTGTTGAGCCTTATTTGGAACATACTACGGCAAAAATTGTAGCTTCATCTGCAAAGTTACAACTTCTTCGTGCATTGCGCATTTTTCGTACTGGTACATATCAAATTGTAGCTGGTGATCTAATTAATGTTCATAGTACTACTGCCGGTACTCTTCTCGCAATCAAGCCATTATATATTTGTATGCCTTCTAATGAGGAATAATGCTCCCAGAACAAAAGAGCATTTTATCACTTGGGAAGATTCCCAAATGTAATTGGTGCAACTGATTGTGTCCACATACCAATTTTATGTCCACCTGGAGAACATAATGAAATTTACCGAAACAGAAAAAGTTTTTTCTCAGTTAATACATAGGTTATTTGTGATTCAATTATGAGAATTTTAAATATTGTAAGTCACTGGCAAGGATCAACACATGATGCACGAATTTGGAACAGTGCTGTAGCAGCAAGATTCGAAATAGGGTCCATTAGTACTCGACTTATTAATTTTTGTTGCAATATCATTTAATATTTGAACTTCAAAACAATGTTCTTCTTCCATAAAGTTTCTTTTAGACGTCTAATGATCATCATTTTTTCATTATGCTCTTCTTGTAGTATCTTCATCTGTAAATTATGAAATCATCCGTATTAGAAGAATTATGGGACTTGTCATCCACTTCATAGTTCAAATCATTATTTTTATCAGATATACCGTCTGTATCATCAACATTATCATCATCCACAACTCCTTTTATTCCGTCGAATACCTGTGGTATAATCTCAATGATCATTTGTGAAATATCATCAATTTCTGCCTTTTTTCCCATGCAGTTCTTTTCTTTTCCAATATAAAAGTGTTATGTTTTTTATTCTCAATTATATTCACATAAGTACTTTTTCATAATTTCAACAAGTCGCGCCTTTTCCATTCCTGGAATGTTTTTACTTCTTCTTTTCACACTCGTTCTACCCATTACAATCAGAAAAACCAGAAACGATGCTTTACGAATATGACAACTTAATAAAACAAAAGTACTCTCACAGTGAATATCATTTACTTCTATAGTTACTACTCCAGAAGTAATTTTGCAAACAGCAGAAGTATTTCACTCAACTAGTAATTTACATCTGGAGTTACTACTACTATAGTAACATTTAATACAATACTAATTATGATTTTTTGGTGCTCGCCAGCCTTTAGATATATATTATGCCTTTTATTTTATGAATTTTGTTTTAATATCTTTTTTTGCAAGAGAAAGAGTATGGAACAGTCATAATTTGAATGCGATAGTATGATAGAGATATGAACAATTATGTTTCCACTTCGAAAGAGGTATAGTTGATTTACCTTCTTTGCAATTTCTCTAATTATATATTGGGAGGAATGCTGTCTCAATTTTAATTTGTTTTTCTAGATAATTTACTAAAAATCATCTAAACAATCACCAGACACCAAAGACTATAGCTTTACTTACTAAATTATCAAGTTATTTATACTATAAATGTATATCACAGTTTTCTACATTCGATATAATATCGTTTTAATAAAGAATAAAGCAAAAACAGAAGCGGCTCCAAAACACTTCCTTGGAGAGCACCAACTGTGCACAAATTTTCTTCTGGAAGTTCTTTCCATTTGATTTTTTTATGTCTTTCAGACAGATATTTTCATACCATTTAAAAACTACATCTCCTATGTATACCATACTTATAGAACTTCTTTAGAAATAATAGTCTATCTATAGTTCACAGTTTTCTTCAAATCTAAGAAAACTGCACACTGTTTTATTATTGTCGATATTGTTTTTCCAATTTGATGAAAGTTGTTAGAATATCGATCCCAAAGAATGCGTTTCTTGAAAACTTCAGTAAAAATTAAGAGCTACTTGTCTATTTTGTCTATTAGTTGCTCTTAAATATGTATATTAATTGGTCGATAATCTTCTGCTTTCTTTGATTTTGATAGTATTTTTTATACAGGCACTATGGTAGAATAGTTCATAGCATCGGGCATCTCACCTTTCTCAACAGAATTTATTGATCAAATGCAGTAAAGGATAGTCTAAATCATTAAGTTTCTTCTTGCAATACCCTTGTATTGATTTTTTCCGTATTACTTTCATTATTAAGAGTGTATAACAGTTGAACAACTGACAACTAATTGATTTGCTTGCAATTATTAATTATAATGCTTGATTCTTCAGATGGAATTGTTAAATTTTGATGTGGAACTATAAGTATTGAATTATATGCATATTACCTGCATTCTATGGGCACTGAAATGGTGAGCAATTGAGATTTGCTTAATGTTGTCATTCTTATTTTATAAATATTGCCGTTTTGACACTCTTATTTCTTTTACTGCTCTTTTTCTTAATATTTTATAGTTGCTCCAATCTTCTTCGGTATTTATTGTCAGAAACTTGAGATAGGTATAATATCTAAACTTGAGGACGTTCTTGAATGTTGTTAAGCCAATATTTGTTTCTTTTTGAAGTGCTATTTCAACCTTTGCTTCATTGGCAGCATTACTTTCAGTTCGAACAAAATTTTTGATAGAATTCTTTAGCATCAACATTGTAATAGTTTCAATTTGCATCGAATAATTTGTCAATAATTTTATTATAGTCTATCTTTTTACTTTTTTATAATTATATTTTCATTGAGAATTCTAGTGATACGAATACACAGAATATTGTGATGGATTATTCTTGGAGATTTCAAAACACTACACTCTAAGTGCGAGTCATTTGTTACGACAAAGTCTATTAATGATGCTGAATTCTTAGAAACTCTTCGTTTGTTTTCAGCTACTAACTGATGTAGCTCTGACAGTAAAATTATTTGTTCCAATTCACTAGCTTTTTGAGTACCTACCACCGTACAATTTAGATTAAGATCACCCATCAATATAATTTGAGCCTTATTGTCAGATCAATGATTTTCAGTCCAGTCATGCAGAAAAAAAAATCATCATAACTACTATTGAGAATGCTACACTATTTCAAAGATCATTTTTTCATCTATCTGTGAAAGGAGTATACAGCAATTCATATAAAGTTCATTTTCTCATTATTCTCCAACAAGTGCGACCAATTAGAATCATGAATGTAAATAGTTCCTCCGGTGCGTCTAGATGTGGAATTAAATCTGTAGATTCAAGAGCCCGGAATCAGTGGCGGATTTATCAACAGGCTGAGTAGGTTTGAGCCTCGGTTTTAATCTAAGGCATCAGATTTTAGGGGCAACAAATTTAAGAATAGAATTTTTTTTCGTATATGTATTAACTTGGAAATAGATCCCAAAACTATTTCTTGTGCAATTTCGACTGAATTGTTGGATTGTAAAAATAATTTAGGAACTGATAATTGTAGAGGTAAGGGCGGTAAAAAATTAACAGCCTAAACTTGGGAAATGTGTAGAGTCGTTAATGCCCGGAATATTTATCATGTTATCATCAATGCCGTTTTTAACACATTTTTGCAACAAAAAATACGATATTATATTCACTTTGACTGTCTAGCTGGCTGACGTGACGCTGAGTTCTCAGCAACTACAGTACTTACAGACTTGAAACTGGTACTAAATGAAAGCTGCTGTTTCATAGATTCGCATAAACTGTTTGAATTTTTCAATAATACACCAAGTTTTGGGTAAAAATCAAATGAAAATTCAGAAGGTAATTACTACTAAACTGTTAAAATCTGAAAATTGCTGCACAGAATGAGGAACATGTCAGTAATTGAATTTTATATCTTGAATTTCGAACTGATATTGGTTAGTACCCATTTTATGGTAGATATTATTTATCTCAATATCTTGCGAGTTACACAAGATATTGACATGCAGCTTTCGATATTGGTATCAGAATGAATAATACCCAGTTGCACCGCCATCACTTAACTTTAAGTACGGAATAATTATCATGGGAACAATTGTCTATACAATGGTAACTGGCCATTAAACTCTTATTTTTATAATCAATTTAGACCAGTAAAAGTATAGTTCTGGAGGGAGTTGTACCAAATATCCAGGTTTTTTTTTTATCTAACTTTGATGAAAATTATTATTTTAGGGTACAGCACATGATTGCCCGTCGGTCAATAACTGATCAATAAAGACTAAAAGGTCCTTTTAAGTTTCTACGTGCACAGATTATGTATACAATAGTCACAACTTGAAACTGGGTACTGAATGAAAGCTGCTGTTTTGTAGGCTTGCCCAAACTGCTTGATTTTGAGCTAAGTGATTATGTGAGATAGTAATTTGCGGAATCTCTGAGCTAACAAACATTCATAAACTGCCAAAAATGTGCTTTGATCACAGGGTTGCCAACATTTAACAAATACTCGCCTGAAGGATTGCCCAAAAAAAGTCACAGACTGATATTTTTTTGTCTGATTTTGCTGCTTGCAATAATTTTTTTCAGCTGCCCTAAGTGACGCTTTGCGCATTGACTCAACTCTGTACGACTGTAGGCTCCAATATTCACAAGATGAATGTTAACAGAATAAAATCGATTTCAAGTTTGATATTGAAGAATAATGAGTATAACAATGATATTCCTGGTGAAATTAATAATAAAACTGGAGACTGGATAAATGGGGCCAAAACTGGAGTCTCCAGGCGAAAACACGGTTGGTAACCTTATTTAATCATCAAGTTGACTCTTTAATTATTTTTTAAATTTTTGTTAGAGCCGTGATTGAGGGATTAGTATGTGTAGTATATGTATATAGAGAGAGATGGCACTAGTATGTAGACGCTGATTCATGAAAATAAAGTACTGTAAAATTAAAGTTTTGTCTGGAGTAGTTATTTGAATAATAATGAAATACACCACAATTAGTGGCGACGAGGATGAAAATAAGATAGGAAAAACAGGAAAACAAATGAAAAACATATACACATACAAGTATTGATGTTTAAAGGAAACATAAAACCTAACAAAAGGGGATAATGAATAGTCGAAAGTAGGAAAAATTTCATTTCAAGTCCAGCAGAAGTAGCTTCCACAAGTGTTCGATGGAAAAACGCATTGGAAATTTACATTCAAAGTGAAAATATTAATGATTTAGGAAGAAAGAAAGCTATATTGTTGCACATGGCGGAAATGGATGCACAAGGGATTTATTTTTTGATAATTAAAAATCAAATTCAAGTGAATGAACAAGGAACATCAATGCAACAGCAGCAGCAGAATTTCCATCCACAGATGAATATAAAACCGCTATTGAAATTTTGTCTAAATATTTTATGCCTGAAATAAACGTGCCTTATGAACGACACATTTTCCGCAGCATGCAACAGAAAACGGAAGAAACTGTAGTTTAATTCATATTTAGGCTAAGACAACAAGCGAAGCAATGTAATTTTGCAGCCACGGAATTGTGGAAAAAAATGTAAGAATATTGTACTACGAAGGAAATTGTTAGAACAAGTATTAGAAATTAGTAGAATTATAGAGAGCACAGAAAGACAAGCTGATTCAATAGAAAGAAATTGTAAATCGGTAAATAAATTGGAAAAAAAGAAATTTGACTATACTCGATGCGGTGAATCAGATCGCCGACATTTTCCAAAAAATTGTCCTTACGGAATAGAGAGTGCAATAAATGTGGATATTTGGGTTATTACGCTTGATTTTGTCAAACCAAAACGGAAAATAAGAGGGCTACAGATAATAAAACAAAACCAGATAAACAAAATAATGAAAATAAGGTTTGACAGGTAACACAGCCAAATGAAGAAGATGAAGATAAATAAACCTTTACAATTAATTCTGTTTGTATTATCGAAACAGATGTTACTGTGGAAATTGGAACTGTCAAATTAGACGTAATAAAAGATTCTGGTTCATCTTGTAATCTAGTAGATGTTGAAACATAGAAATATCTTAAATCAAAGAAAACAAAATGCACAAACGAGAGAACTAATATAACACTGAAACCGCTGAGGGTGAAAGAAAAATTTAATACTACAATCAAGACTGTGATTAAGAGACAAACTGAAGCAGAATTTCACATTATAGTAACAAAAGGAGTACTGTTACACAGAAAAACAACTTCCATAGAATTATGATTGTTAAAAATTGAAAATAATGTTAATACAATCAATAATTGCAAGAAATTAAGCAAAATCAAGGATGTTCAATTAGAAATATCTATGGTATTCTGCACATTATATTTCTATAGCAATTTAATAAGTTAATTTCTACAGAAACAATTTCAATTTCAACTAGTGGAATTTAAGCAACGACGGTAGAATTGTATTCAATTCGCAATTCTCAATACACTAAGCGGACATTATATTATGAATAATAATCAACTTACCAATGCTCAATAGGACAGTTGCAAATTATTTTGAAAACCATGAAAATTTGTTTTATTCTGTATTAGGAAATATTAGTCTTTGATATCTGGAGATTATAATAGGCGGTTTCAAATAATATTAATTCGTGTTGCAGATTTAATTTTACGTGAGATCTATTGATAATTTTTCAGGCTAATTGATCACATTTTGGTAAAAGTCACTTTACAGTGTCCTGCATTTCTTCACATTTTGATCTCTCTGTAGCAATTAAGAAGATCCCTGTACCGAATTGGGTAATGTCTTTATTTTGATAAAGGTATTGATAATCATTTAGATTTCAATTTGAGCTGAGATCTGGCAGTATTCGAAGATTCATGATATAGTGATTTGTGATATAGTGATTTGTGTATTAATTGAGAACTATTGGTGAATGAGTTGAATCAGTGCGTTAGTGAAGAGAGACTGTATTTGAAAGTGAGAGTGAGTTAAGTTGTGGTGATTACATTAGAGTCCCGAATTATTCCGTATGTTGTTGTGTGGATGTTATCCTACGGGGTTTGATCTTTGACGGGAAATTACAGCGTGAGCCAAGCAAGTAGCCAACAAAGCATGACTTGCTAGCCTCGTACCACCGGTGCCCTGCCTACCATCTTTAGAATGGTATCAGGATGTGGCCCAACGTTTCACTTGCACCTATCTATTGTGGGTGAAGTGATGGGTTTCAGCTTCGCTTTCAATCCATACTCCTGATGCCCAGTTTGGCAATGTGGTTAAAAGGTGTTGAGCACTGTTTTTGATGAGGTTTCTGATTACTCCGATGAGTATAGCTGTGAGTGATTCTCGGAATATGTGATTGCTCTGATGAGTATCCCTGTGAAGGGTTCTCAAGTTATTATAAGGATAAATTAATCAAAGTATAATTCAATATATCACTTGTATTAAGTTCCAATTAAACATTACAATAAAACAATATTCATGTGTAACTCCCTGAAATATGTTAAAAATTATGATTATAGATCTTACGTCAAACAAGAGAAAAATATGCGTAACATAGTAAATCATGATTGTTTTAGTATCTTGTGAAGAAAAAATTAAATCATGAACCACATTGGAATAACCAAAAAAATAATAATCATGCCTTTATAAATGTAAATCAGAATTTAGGAGTTATTATTTTTAAATCTCTCAAGAATCGTTATAATACCATTATACAGTGATTATGTTACAGAACATTATTTTACGAATACTATTATGCAACTATTTTCACGTGTATTCAGGAATCTACATTCAAAATGTGCGGTGATAATGTATTTAATATTATGCGTCCGTAAATAACTGCATATCTATTTACATATAATTTAGGATCTACTGGTTTGTAATGTAAATATTTGTTAAGATATAATTAGCGACAATTTGAAATTTAACTTTGATATACATCAAAGAATAGATATTTCTCATCAAAGTCGTTTCAAAATTTATTCAGCATCAATTATTATTGCCAGACTCTTCTATCAAAAACATTTTTTTTATCCCAAAGATCGTTTTTCTTGTACCGTTTTGTTATACTTTTTTTTCTATTCCACCATATTTCAGCTAATCTTCGAAAATACTCAGATAAACATATTCATCGTGAAGTTTCATATTCATCGAATTTTTTTCCATAATAATTAACCATTTTGTGTTTGGAGTAGTCTACTATTACTGATCGTCATAAAGATAGTAGTAGTGAATGGCTTCAAAATATTCCCACAAAAATTTTCTTATTGGTGTAGATATTGAGGGAAACGCAGAAAATGCCAATTAACTCCAGAATATCATGTTAGTTTTTTGAAAAAAGGAGCTTTCTGCCATTACGTCTTTCTGTTGAAGTGACAATACAATTTCATTCTATAGTGTTCAATTCTGACTTATTTACTTTCAAAACATAACACATTACATTCTGTCTGTTGTTTTATTTCATAAATAATTCATTCACTATATTTTCCAGTTCACTCAGCCCTAATAACTGAGGAATTATAGTGGGGCTACTTGGTTGCCTCGCTTGGTAGGTAAATCACGGGAAATTTCAGACCTTGGTTATGCGAGGGTTAGTCTGAGTGCTGGTTTTCATGTATGTTCTACTCTTCTACTTCTACTTCCCATCGGCAGTAATTCCTGCTAAACGCTTCAAAGCTCGCAAAAAATAACGTAATCTTACTCAGAAAGCAATTTCAATATTTTTTGTAAACAGCCAGACCAAGGAAGAGTTGGATGCTTATAGATACTTTGCTTACTATCAAGCCTACAAATAGTGACCTCACGCTTTTACTCACAGCGATCAATTGTCTGGGGATGTTTAGCCCTACGATTGATCTGGTTGTTAACAAAAAATATTGAAATTGTTCCCTGACTATCATATATATGAATTAGCACTCAGACTGTAAGCAAGATTAGGTTATTCTTTGGGATCTTTATAGAGTCTAGCAGAGATTGTCATTGATGGAAAGTGTCTAGCAGTGTTGATTAGCAATTTTTAACAATATTCTCTAAAACATACATAAAAATCAGCACTCAAGACTTGAAGAAAAGTGATTAATGTCTTAACGTACCTCTAGCACCTCGTATCTATAAATTGGCCGTTGGCACAAACTAGCAAGTATGCATATGGTCAAAGTACATACTAACTTACTATAACATAACTCTATTCCACACATTTTGTTTCTCAGAAACCAAATAATGTCTGGCGGGATTGGGATCTTGCTATATACACGCAATTGTTCATAATAAATTTGTTCTATAAATCTTCGCAGATCTAAGCTCTAGGCTTCGCAAAGAGATCGCATATCTAAAATGTTTTCCCTTTTCTCTATTCACGCACTTCGTAATATGTCTGCGGCATATATTCTCTCGTCTTAATCACTACTTTGAAACTCACGTCCCTATGCTACATTTTCCTGTACATTATTCTATGCTTAAATATTTATTTTTAAGAAAATTTATGACTTCGCTTTATTCGATGTTCTCATAAACAGGTCTGCAGCACGTTTTGTTTTTTCGCGGCCACTGTTACTATATTCACGTACTTCACTCCGATCGTGTGCTCGAGAAACATACCTGCGCTATGTTTTCCTGGCTTCTAATTCAAGCTTCAATAATTATTTTTGTGAAAAATTCATATATTGTTTTTGAGATAATTCTGCATGTGTGTGCACTATCTCATAGCTCCGTTCCATACTCTGCAGTTTTTGTTTTAACTTCTTCATAACTCTCTCTCGCTCAGTTTTATTACATATGTCGGTATAATATTTTGTGGCTGCTGCATTAGTACGTGCGTATATTATAAATATAAAATAACTTGACTACAGTATTACCTATCGGATCCTAGTTTAGTTATGAATCATTATCTGAACAAAACATATAATGTAAGAATATGACTTCAATCGATCGAGTCTTTAAGAACTTACACAATCACGGGCTGAAACTAGCTTCAGTAATTTTTGATGTCATACCTGTTAGAGGATAAATTAAACGAAGCATAATTTCATATAACACTTGTATTAAATTCCAATTGAACATTACAATAAAACAATATTCATCTATAACTGATGTACAGTGGCTGCCGGTCTCAGAGTTTTGATCTCATATATTCTGAAAGTAAAACGTAACATAAGCAAACTACTTGCTTAGTGAGGAATCACATCCACACACGGGGTATATACTCAACATCATCAACACATAATCACACCATTTTAAGTTCATGCAGGTAGACTTAGGATAATAAGGTTAAAAGTTCGGACTGAGCGTCCCAGATGCTCTTGTGAATCCCAGATTCACACGCAAACCCCAGGCTTGCAGCGAGTCCCAGACTCGCCTCAGGTCCCAGACCTGGTAAGAACACTCGATCCCAGATCGAGTAACTTAGCATTTGTCACCAGTGGGCTAAACAAGACATTTGAGGTATTCAGTGAAAGCCGAGAACAAACCGAAGCTCAACCTCTCCACTCAGATGTAAGCGAATGTTGGACAACTGTTCTGAGTAGTGCACCGTTGGTACCAGGCCGGTAACTGGTACATCGTTGGACGCCTCGGCTTCCATCATTACGGTGTTACGTGCCAATAGGATAAGGATTAGGAAGGATATAAATCACATATCATACAACCACTGCAATTCACACACCTCCAATATACAAACACTCTCCAATACACACATGTGACTCTGCAACTCTTCAAGATACACTAAGACACTATAACTTCACTCTCCTAAAAGATAACACAAACTGAAATAACAAATGGATGTCGTCCCGTTTGAATAACCTACTTGTTGTGTAACTTGCTGAAATTGTTAAAAATGATATGATTATTAATCTTACGTAAAAACTATGTAAGAAAAATATCGCTATCATACCTAACATTTCTATCCAAATAATTTTTACTTATACACATTCAAAGTAAACGTTGGTTTATGTAGGCTGTAATTTTATGCATTTACTTTAAAATTAGCATTATTAGATTTTCAAACATATGGAGTAACGTATTACGGTACTAGTGCTGACCCGCAGCTGTCTTGCATTAAGCTGTAACCCTAGAATATGGAAATTTTTCAATTTCTGAGGCATAATGTTAACTCTGACCAATCAGACGTGCTTATGTTCGTATACGATCGGTTTACATCGACTATCTCGGCGATTAGTGTCACTCGTTATAACCTCTGTGTATGTAAGTTATATTTAAAGTCAGGTTTAAAGGGTTGAAATTTGAAATATAAATTGACAATTAAATTTAAAATTAATACGATTGCAGAAGGAGATGTACAACTGATATAATCTGACAGATATTGACATGTCGATCTCGTGGAATGTATTTTTATTGGCCTGTTCCTTATTGGCTCACCAAGCCGGCTCCAGACATTAGATATTTGACAAATAGCATTGCTCGCCAAACACCGAACATCAAATATCTAGTGCTTGGCTTGGTGCTCATGAAATGACGAGCACAGGGATACAGATATGCGATGTTTGACAAAATGTTTGCTTTTCATGGAACATACACGAATATTTACCCTTGTCTCACTCGCCATACCCGCTTGATTTCTTTCGTTAAATTAAAGATAAAAATTGGTAATTATTCATAAAGTCTGGATAATTCTGACATAGAAAAGAAACAGGCTACATTTGTTGTGATAAGCTATGCTAGTTTAATGAAAAACAGGAGAAAAATATGTAAGAGATGGTGGATGGCAGTTGTGAATAGAAGTAGATAACTGTTAGTAGGTATTCACTCCTTATGGCTAGTAACTTGGATACTTTGTCAGAATTATTGTCTAAAAAATCCATGTTTTATTTTTAAGATACAGTGCAAGAGTTTTGCTGCCAGACTTATCCAGAAAACCAAAAAAATTAAATCTTCTCTTTATAAGTGGGTATTTTATAACTCATCATCAACCTCAATATAATCATCAGTATATTAAGAATTATAAACAATATAAATAGAAATTTATCAATGTTTTCCAACACTGATCAAACGATATCTGTCGTTTCAATTTAATCCTGTCATTTATTCGTTACTTGATGAACACTGAATGTATGGAGCCAGGGCCGATGATGCACGAGCACGGTGCTCGTCTCCTTTGATGTGGGTTAAAAGACCGACAATCTACGGTAATAGCGAGCACCAGAATGTTTGTGCTCGTCTTAAGACAAGCATTAGTCAAGCAGTCCATCCACACTCTAGGAGTTTGCCGAAACATTTGCTTGGTACTTGACATACATTGCATGTCTGGAGCCGGCTTCTAGAAATACATGAACCGTACCAAGTTTAGTGAAAAGTATATTTTTATGGTTAAGGCAAATGCGTAAAGTTATAGCTTACCAGCCTTAAGTTATGTGAAATAGACAAAATTCACATTTCGAGACTTTGATGGAAATATCCGTTTTGAGCATCCCTGAATCCATTTAACTCGCAAATCTTAAAACCTGTCAACCGTATAATGTCGAAATTTTGTATTTAAGATTGGTCTAAGGTCTAGTTGTGCACCTCGCATTATATATGGCTACAAAGGTTCATACCGGAAATAGCTTTACTTGAAACTTTTTTTGAATTGTTCGCATAAATCCAAAAGGAGTAGCCGTAGAATTTTGAAATTTGGTATTACCAATCAGCTAAACCGAAAATGCACTTTATTTTCCGCCTAAATGCAAAACTATCAGCCGTAGAATATTGAAAGGGTCTGATTTTATCGGTCACAAGTTTAATGTTGTTTTGATTATCAAATAATTAGATTTGTTCTCAGAATGATAAATCGGTCACCAACTTGATGATATCAAACTATTCCAAAACGTTTATCTATAAATTTATGTACAATCACCGGAAAACGTAATTAGTCATCAAATTAGTAGATTCGTTCAAAGAATGATAGATCTATCATCAACTTGTTGAAACGAAACTATTTCAAAACGATTACTTATATATAAATGTATGGCAATCAGATGATGATCTGTAATTTCTGTGATAAGCAGCTATGTCTGTCCTAATAGAAAGAATGATCAATACCGCTGAATATCCGCTGCGTCGAGAGTCCACACCGCCGAGCTACCACTGCGGCGAATTTACCCCTATGACTACTACTCAGTGGCACTAAAACAGTGGTTTTTGTTTTCAACCCGCTCTGACCAAGCTCGACGTGAAATTTGCCACAGTGGCTATTCCACATTCGACGGTATTCGCATCACGCTACTTTGGTCTCACCCCCCTATTATACAATTCCAGTAATTTTGGAAGAAAAATTATAAAATTAGCAACGAATCCTATTCTTTTGATAACTAAACAAATTAATTGTTGCTACTATGTTGGCGACAAGAAAAAAATAATACAAACATCATGATAAGGTTCTGAAATATTTTTTTTGGCGAACAGAAAATAGATTTTTTGAACATAAATTACGATGAATATTCGTTTATTTGGATAAAAAATGTTATAAATTTGAATACATTTAGTGATACTTATGTTAATCTGAAATGAAAAATAATTTCTGGGATTGAATTTCATAATCAGAGGATTTTGTTTAATGACAAATATTTATTATGGTGACAAATAAATTTATCCCCATACTGAAATTTTGTATTAAGCACTTCTACAACATCTATTGTACACCTCGCATTACGACTGCAATCGGCTGAACCAGAAGTGCAGTTTACAAAACAGTTTTCCGAATTTTTCGCATAAATCCATAACGATCAGCTGTAGAATCATGAAATTTAGTATTTAAATCTATTGCAGCATTCAAATTATAATTTTATATTTTCATAGCAATCTACTGAGCCGGAAGTAAGCTTTATTTGACAATATTTCTTCATTTTTTTTGCATAAATTCGGAACTATTGGTTGTAAAATGATATAATATAGTATTTGAGACTGCATTTTGATGAATTGTAATATCTAAATGATTACCTCAAATTTTGGTTGCAATCGATTTGTCAACTGTCAATTATTTAGTCAAAAGTTGTACAAGAAAGTCATGTGGTGTCCACATCAGATTTTCAAATTTGAATTTAATTTTAATTCTAGGCAGTTTTTTCTGAATTGCAGTATTCTTATGTTTCAAAAAAGCAACCTCTCTACTTGAAATTTTAACCACCTTAGTTTCCATTAAATTATTTATTAAAACCCAAAAGGCTATCATACACAATTAAATGAGGAAAAAAATTTAATCATCAATATTTGTAAAAACACGGTAACAATAATTCAGATAGAATAATAAAAATAAATTACTCTGAATATCCATATTTGAAGAGAATAATTTAAATTAAAAAAAAAATAATAATCTGAAACTATATTTATCAAAATATTATCAAAAAGTCTAATGGAATAAATTTGTTATTTGATGCCAGAAGAATCTAAAATCATAAGCCACATATTTTGTTCTTAAATATATGTATTGAATCACAAAATTTTAAATAGAATTGTACATATAACATACACTATATTTAGAAGATGAATTTAAAACATTGGAACGAGGTATAGGTACATAAAAAGTACATGCTTACATGTAGATATAACAGCTGCATTTAATGCGATTAGAACAAGACACTCAGAATTGTCTACTAATCCATTATTGATAAATTTAAAAAGCTGAACGAGTCACTGTGTCTTTTTTCTATTATAATATTAGTAGTCCAAGAGCCGGCAATACTGTCGGGTATGTGATCGTTCCTATGGACCGTACCCACATGAAACAAAAGCTTATAATTGCCTGTAAGCCAAATGGATAGGTTGCCTTGATTTTTATTGCCGGAAGGGTGTTTAATAAATTAATGTTTTTTAAATTTTTGACATATCATCAATGAATAAGCGCTACAAAAAAAAATACATTGTAGTTAGAGGGTGACCATCATATGCAATTGGATAGGGCTGCCACCTCATATATTAACCCCTTGGTGGCCAGGCATAAGTAAACCCTATTTTTTCGTTATCAGCATGTTATCGTTCCTAAAGGGGAAAATTTGAAGATATTTTCTTGAATACGTTACCTGACAAGGTATATACGGTTGCCTCAATTTTGATTGTCAGAAATGGTGGCAACTGTCGTCATAATTCGCACGCTAGTAATTTTTAGCACGATTCGAACTATTTACGACTATCACATCCACACACACGTTATACAATCAATATCATCAACACAAAATCACACTCTCTAGCATATACATGGGCGAAATCACAAAACAGTATCAGCAAGCGTCGATAAGTCTATCTGCTCAAACCTCAGTCGGGAGCGTCGAACTGTCCACCTGCTCAACCTTTGCCGGTAGCGCTAAGGCTACATGTAGCCGGTCTGCTCAACCTCTACCGGGAGCGCCAAGGCTACGTCTAGCCGGTCTGCTCATTCCCGAGTCTTTAAGGGGGGTCTCTTGCAATCATTGACCATCTAAGGTCTTGCAGGTGTAAAGGGGACGGTAACAGAAAGCAGCATTGTGGGTGGGGTTAAAAATGAGTATTGACTGATAAGGAGGGAGGATCGTCAGTACCTCATCAACCAGAGTGGATGCACGTCGGTTTATGGCTCGCCGTTTTGCTATTTAATAGCAAAAATTTATTCCACTTAAATTTAAATTATACATATTTTTTATCTTGCAAGATAATTTAATTCATTGGATTTTTATGATTGAATTAAAATTATGTACATAATGAAAATTCAGAATTATTATTAACTTGCAAGATAATTTTAATGCAAAGAATTTTTATGATTGAATTAAAATTATGTACATAATGGTAATTCAGAATTATCATTATCTTGCAAGATAATTTCAATTGATTGAATTTTTATGATTGAATTAGAATTATGTTCATAATAAAAATTCAGAATTATTATTACTTTGCAAGATAATTTTAATGCATTGGATTTTTATGATTGAATTAAAATTATGTACATAATGGAAATTAGGAGCTCTTATCATCTTGCAGGATAATTTTAATTAATTGAATTTTTTTGATTGAATTAAAATTATGTACATAATGGAAATTCAGAATTATCATTATCTTGCCAGATAATTTAAATACATTGAATTCTTATGGTTGAATTAAAATCATGTACATAATGATAATTCAGCATAGAGACTATCTAGCAAAATTATACAACACCGTTGAATTTTTATAATTGAATTAGAATTATAAACATAATAAAAATTCAGAATTATTATCATCTTGCAAGATGAATTTAATGCATTGAATTTTTATGATTGGATTAAAATTATGTACATGATGGAACTCCAGAATAATTATTTTCAATGAATTGAATTTTTATGATCTAATTGAAAGTATGTAAATAATGGTAATTCGGAATTCCTATTATCTTGCAGGACAATTTTGATTCATTAAATTTTTTTGAATTATTCAAAATTATGTACATAATAGAAATTCAGAATTATTATTATCTTGCAAGATAATATTAATCCATTGAATTTTTATGATTGAATATAAATTAAATCAAAATCATGGACATAATTTTAATTCAATCGTAGAAATTCAATTGGTTGAAATTACCTTGCAAGGTGATAATAATTCTGAATTTCTATTATGTACATAATTTTAATTCAATCATAAAAACTCAATGAATTAAAAGTATCCTGCAAGATAATGAGAACTCCGAATTCCCATTATGTACATAATTTCAATTCAATCATAAAAATTCAATGTATTAAAATTATCTTGCAAGAAAGTAATTATTTTGAATTTCCATTATGTACATAATTTTAATTGAATTATAAAAATTCAATGAATTAAGATTATTCTGTAAGATAATAAGAATACTGAATTTCTATTATGTACATAATTTTAATTCAATCATAAAAATTTCTTGCAAGATGATAATTCTGAATTTTCATTATGTACATAATTTTAATTCAATCATAAAAATTCAACGGCTCCGTATAATTTTGCTAGATAGTCTCTATGCTGAATTATCATTGTGTACATAATTTTAATTCAATCATAAAAATTTAATGTATCAAAATTATCTTGCAAGATAATAATAATTATGAATTTTCATTATGTACATAATTTTAATTCAATAAAAAAATTCAATAAATTAAAAGTATCCTGCAAGATAATAAGAGTTTCTGATTTCCATTATGTACATAATTTCAATTGAATCATCAAAATTCAATGCATTAGAATTAACCTGCAAGATAATAATAATTATGAATTGCCATTATGTACACAATTTTAATTCAATCAAAAAATTCAATGAATTAAAATTATCCTGCAAGATAATAAGAATTCCTGATTGCCATTATGTACATAATTTTAATTCAATCATAAAAATTCAATGCATTAAAATTATCTTGCAAGATCATAATATTTCTGAATTTTCATTATGTACATAATTTTAATTCAATCATAAAAACTCAATGAATTAGAATTATCTAGCAAGATAATATAAATGTATAGTTTAAATTTAACTCGAATAAATTCTTGCTATTAAATAGCAAAACGGCGTGCCATATCAGTTCTTTGTTTGAATATTTTTGTATTTGAAATCAAGAATCATCAGAGACTAGATTTTATGCAGAATACATGTTTTTGTTTTTTGGTATTAAATTTTTTTCATACTTCGTCGGAGAATATTTATAAAGAAGATGGTTACCATCTTTTTGAAATTAATTTTCTCATTATAATTCTCGTCTTGCTTAAGCGAACCGTTGTTAATACTGTACTAAATATTTAATATTCAAAAATATCACAACACTTAGAAAAATCATAAACCAACAAAATCCACAAATCAACCACTTTCACTTTCAATCGGCAATCGAGTGACGAAAAGTAAAAATCCTGGTAAATCCCTCAAAAATCAACAAAATTCACATTTATACCGCTTTTACTTTCGAGTACCTAACAGTTCATTCAAAAATTCGTTGCTATGGAAACAAATTGGGAGGCGGAGTTATGCCAAAGGCTAGTCTTCCAAAAAATATATCACTTCACTAACGCCATCTATGGGCCAACAAAATAAATAATATTTACAATTTTATTTTGCTAATTACTCCGAATACATGGGTTTTTTGACAAATATATGGCTAAAAAATGAGAGATAAAGGTTGAAAGTGAATCAACATATAGGTATTTGAACTGATTATCTGATTTTCATACAAGAAAAATAGGTTTGAAAAGTACCTATTTTAGTGAATTTCACAATTTTTTTACTAAAGACTGGAATAATTTTTTGAAAATTTCATACGCTAATTTGAAGCTAACAGTAATATCTCTCATATAGTTAATTTTCATAAGTGTAACTCAAATCATGTTTGAGTTAAAACGATTTGAAAAGCCTTGAAATCAATATTTGTACTATGCTTAGGGGCGTTTTACTCTGGAACTAGAAAAGATTATCAAATTTCGATACGTACAATTGTTTATAAGCCCCTAATCTTCAAAATAATATATAACATTTGCCATTTCAATGATAAATGAAAGCTGTATAACGATTTGAAAAGTGACAATTATCGCCTTTTACGCAGAGACCCGCCTTAAGACGACATCAGCCCCGGAGGCTCATCCGTCTGGAAGTCGAGAGTAACTCAGTCACGTCTGCCCTGAATTACCTCAGCTTCGGTCACCTCACTGGCTTTACAAAGGCCTTACGAGGCGTTAGAAAAGCCAATGTGAAAACTTCCACCTCTACCGTACAGTGACCCAGCGAAAATACTTGCACGAGGCTAGCAATCGTACACACACATAATTATGTCGCCCTCTTGGCTTACGCTGTCCACTCAGAGCTGTGACTAAGCAACAACACAAGGGATATCACAATAACTTAGGCTTAATGTATACACAAATGAAGGCCTATAACTATTTCACCAATGCTCACTTTTAAACGATCTCTCTCTTTCTCTTTCTCTCTCTCTTTCTCTCTCAACCAACACACTGCATACTCATCCAACTCACACACCTAGAAGCTCAAGATACACCAGAGCACTATAGAACTTATCTTGCGTAAATAATAACAAAAACTGAGGTTACAAATGATTGTCGAGCTGTTTAAATAACTTGCGTATTGTGTAACTTCCTGAAATATGTTAAAAATGATATGATAATTGATCTTGCGTGAAGCCAAAGAAAAACATGCGTAACAACATATTATTAGAATTCTATTTTCAATGTTTCATTGTGGAAAATTTGGTCTATATTTGATTAAGACCTCTGAGGACAAGGGTTCTCCAAGCACGTGCGTGCTCTGTTTGTATGTTTATAGATACTCCACTGTGCCGTACCAGCTTGTGAAAAATGAAAGAAAATGCTATTGCGATTATCATTTGTGTATGAGATATCATTCATAAACACTTTTAGCGGCGAACTATGATTATGTATTGAATATTTATCGAAATTTCTAAAATGGTGTGAACACTGATCTTCATTTGCTCTTGGCAATGTGTTGTCAATTGGAGTCTCAGGGTCTGGCAAGTACAAATTTTTTGAAATTAAACTTGGCACGTGTGTTTGTTTTGCAGCTTGACACATTCTAAACATCCTCATAGCATGCATTCAAGTGAATATTATTTCTTTGTTAGTTTAACTTTTCTCGGAAAGCTGAAATTTTCCATTGTTGATATGCGATGTTTCTGTTTCATTTCAGAAACGTGATTATAGGCTGAGAAGGTTTATTTTTCTGTTTTAATGACAAATAATTATTTTCTATTTAGATTAGAATAAAAACTTGTATAAATACATGAAGACGATTTGGAACAAAAAAATATATTCAATAATATAAAAAAAAATCTTTCAGATGTAGACTGGAATATTTGTATACCATACGTTCGTTAGGTTTTTTCGTTCGAATAGAAAATGAAGGCAACTATCGCGAAGTGGTTAAGATTTCAATTTAAAGGTTTGACGTCAATAGGCTAACTGCGTGCTTTTAAATTATACGTCTGTAGTACTGTCTACCGAAAAAGTAAATCAAAATTGGCGTTAATTATCGTAAAGAATGTTCAACGGAATTTGCATCACGATTTATTGTGAGTTCCACTGGAATAATTTAGATTGCTTCGTTACAATTTGAATTCAAATTTTCAAGAATCTTTTGCTAATTTATGTGTTTTGTTAATACATTTTTTCACATTTGATATGAAATAATAATATAAATTTAAATAATTCGTATTTATTCTGATTTCATTCTAGCATTCCTGAAATGTTATGCTTGTTTAGATCGCCCACTGAAAATAAATTCAAACAATCCGTTTTGTAATTTTATCAATATAGCGATCAGTTACAAACCGTAACTCAAGGAATGATATTCAATTATACAAAAATGCAGGACATAAAAGTTTAATACAGAATTTTCAATATATTTGAATATTGGCTCTCTTGTGCATTTAAGAGCGTAAATACAAGAATGGTCATTTGTTTAAAACTCAAATCTACTGGAAAAAAGTTCATGTTGTAACAGCATGGCTGTAAATCAAGATCGTTGGTGAAACAAGAAATGCACGATGAATCGTAACGATGAGATTGTGCAATTTATTGTTTAAATAAATCGAAAGAGTGAGTACTGCTCTACTGTTTACATGCAACGATTTCTTGTCCAATATTCATTGCCAACCGCGGTACACTCAGAGTTTTTGTGCTCATTATATATCATTTGTTTAGCTAGAAAAGTGAAAAAGTCGCGAAGACCAATAAGAAAGCGGCGCCGCTAGTGGGTGCTGAAGAAAAGGGCATTTTCTTGTATGAAAATATTGAAATAGCTGTGAAATTAACCTAATGATGAAATTATTTAAGAATGGAGAGACCTCGGGAGAGACTTATATTGAGTTTTTTGTGAGAAATGATACTATTATGAGAAGAGCGATATTCTCCCACGAAAGACTCAGCACCTTACGATTTCTTGCCACCGGAAGAAGCTTAAGGACATGGAATTTTCAACTGTCAAATCGTAGCGAATAATGGCTGCTACTTGTTTAGACGTTCCAACTTGTCGTTACGATCCGCAGAAATTGATGCCGGCCGGCATCAACCATCCAATCCAATTCCAATTACAATAGATCGCTACAATGTCCTGTTCACATACAACAACGTCTACATCTACCTTTAGTTAAATAATATACATGAAGAATAATCACACAATTAAGTGTTTTCAAGAATTCTTTGAATCTTTCTTAAATACTTTTGAAAAATCACAAAAATTAGAGCAACAAACTGAAATATCCAAACCTAATACATGAATATTTTAAAATATAAAACTGAATGAAAAGAATATTTCGTACCAGGCCCGACTACGATCTTTCAGTTCGAATCCAACGCTGTAAGCCATCGGTCTACCTATTGCTTTATAAAAAGTTAAAATTTTTGTATTCTAAGTAAACCAAGAGTTTTACTCGAATCAAATCAAGTTCCAATATTTCTCTGACAGAAATTACAATGGCAGGACACACATTGGTAAAAATTTTGACTGAAATAATACAAAAGTCTGACATTGAACATTGAAGGCACCATGGGAGTTGAACGGACGATAATGCCTATGGTTAACGTACACACCTCGGGCCAGTGGCCCTCAGAAAGTACACTGTTGACCTCAGACATTATTGTCCGTTTAACACCCTTGATATCTTAATTACTATAACAATACATTGTAATTACGGTTCAAGGCTCAATTTTTTCGTACATTTTTCAGTTCAATGTTTTGTTTGTGAAAAAATGGACTGCTGCAAACAGGTTAAAATGTTCAATGATTTACTCAATTTTTCGTTCAATGAAATAATATAACTCGCACTATTTTGTTCAATGTTTTCATCAATTAATTGCGCAGATAATATGCGCATTATATCGCAATGCGCTGTCAATGGTAGCCAGAGATAAAAAATACATTCGTATCATTTAAAGCAAAATGAACAAAATCAAAGCAAAAAAAAAAGAAATAAAAGGAGCAGAAACTGGCTACAACGTAGAAATACGAACGATGGTATTTTAACAATGTTGAAAGAAGACTTGTTAATATAAATTCGTTCAGAAATTATCTAAGATTGCTGAATGAATGTTTCCAGAATGTTTCATAAATTTTTCATATTTAAATTGGTAGCTGCAACTGCGAAAACTAGAGCCAGGAAATCAATTTCCTCCACATAACCCATTTTTGACATTAAATGTTTGACAGCTACGGCTTGTCGGTATGATTCTCAGAAAATAAAAATAAAGTACGCATGTGCATGCAACAAAAAATTGAGATACAAGTTCTCACTTCGTTCGTGCGCCCAACTTCGCTCTCGTGAGCAATCGACAACTTATCGCACTTGTTGCACAATATACTATTATCTAATCGTACTACCTAGCACATAATTATTATATAAATAATATATCATGTATGTAATGAATAAAAATTTGAATATGGAAAGTGAATGTATATATATATATATATATATATATATATATATATATATATATATATATATATATAAATATTACCTATATATAGTGTAAATATGTATATATTGATGAAGATTCAATTTTTATATCGACTACACATAATAAGTTGAAATAAATATGAGTTTTGATAGAAAACTTCTATTTTAAATAAGATAAATACATAAACAGGTTATTCTGAAAAATCCCATCTACGTCTAAGTTGGGGTCAAAAAGGGATTATCGATAAGCTTATAGAGGTAGAGGTGTTTCCATTGTTCAAGAAATGAGTTCTGTTCCAAATACATAGTGTGCGGCTTCCTATGAATATCGTAGTAAAGATATATTTTATTTTTCTAGTAGATTCATTTGCCGCATACTTAGGAAAAATCCAATACTACTCTCGAAAATTTTGTTTTATTACTGTCAGTCAATTTCAAACGGAATATAATGAATTTCGTTTTAAAAAATTTAATTAGTAATATTGGCTTTGTATATCTAATTTTTAACAACAGACGACACTAAATCAAACCCAGACAAAATCCAAGGAATTAAAGAATTTAGATCCCGAAAACTACGGAGGAAATTTGATAATTTTTAGGACTACTTGTTTATTATCACAGATCCATCGATAATTCATATAAAAAATATAGAATATAAAAATTGTTTGGAAAAATGTAAATCTTTTCTCTTCATTGATTCTATACTTCAATATCTCGACTGATGAAAATATTGTAACGTGCGAAAGTATAGAAATTCGTAGAAATGGGGTAGGCTTAGACCTGACCTTGTTTGTGCGGAGCCTTTCGTCCTCGTTGTATCGCACCGCACCGCATCACACCGCCCCGCACGATGGAACAATCTAGCAACATGTGCTAGAACAAATCTGGAATTTTCGAGAAAACGGTTTTCCATATATAAACGCAAGCAAAGGAATAGTGTAATAGTGAATATAGAGCAGTTAATATCAAACAGTGAAGTGATCAGTGTAAATAAAAAGTTAAATATAAATATCTGCGGCTTTGTTTAAGATAGTAGTAAATGATGAATAAATAATATAGTGTTTATAGTATAAATAAAACTTTAATTTTATTTTTAATCATTAAATAGTGATTTCTATTTAATTATAAACTATTTCCTTTTAAGCAATAAACATTACAATATTTTATTTCAACAACCGATGCTATAGTTGAGATTCTTAATGTTGCAGTGAACGTCACATTTGAATATATTTTGTATAATTATGTAATTTAAATGCACCTATTATGAATATAAATTCTGTTCCAATATTTTATTGGTCTCTGCGCAACCTGCAATACAGTTTTAAAATCGGATTTGGACATACCATGTAAAAATAGCAGTATCAGGAAGGATCCAGGATGTAGAAATAAGATCTTAAACTTTGCTCTCTTTTAACTTGTATTCTTTTTTTCTATTTGACAACCGATTTTGTCAATATACTCTCATAAATCTCCTGTAACTCAAATCTCTTGGCCTGATACATACATATAAATCACGCTTTGTCCTCAGCATTTAATCAGCAATTATTCTTCACCAAATACTCCTGTCCAAACACTTCTCTTTCGCTTTATCCACATTTATTATCCTATCCATTCAAGCTCGTTTATTGAGTTACAATATTTCTTCATCCTGGTACCCTTCATTTCAAAATACTTGGCTGGGCAAAACTTTCAATCAGTCAAATAAAAAAATTTAGATGATAATTCTATTATAAGTAGGTTTATCAGGCTCAGAACAAGATTTTTTGAAATAAGTATTTTCTTTCAAGTCTAATTTGAAAATTTATCCTATTGTAGGGAATTTAGAATAAAATTGTGGATCTTGTTAGTTTTTGAAAAATTCTCACAGAAGAATCGTGAAAACCATATTGATGCTAATAAAAATATATTACATTCTCTTTTCACAATCTTTGGTACGTTATTTTAGACCAAAGTTACAGAATTTTGAAAGGTGATAGAAAATAGTTTTCTCTTCATAGATATTTCAAAAAACTTTTTTTCCTGGATATAAATTTTTCTCAACAATTCCTCGGTAGTTCAACCAATTTTAGTTTTATGAAGTTGCCAGAAAAACCAAAACAAAAAGTTCTAAAACCATCAATAGAAACTTTTTTCATAGATATGATAAAAGGTACTACCGTTCGAAAGCTATATGCGCGGGCATAGCGGAGTTGCTCCATCAGACTACATGTAGTTATAATCCCACAGCTGAGTTGCTCCACCACCGATGACCTCAGGGATTAAAACAATTTTTCGGAAATTTCCTTGTTTTCTAATTGGAGATTTAATTTTTCAAAGAATCTTGTTTTTTTTTCTTGTTTCTTTTGTGAACCTTTTATTGAGATTGTTAGCTGTGTGGATCCTTACGACTAAAAATTCTGTAGAACATTTGAAAATTGAAAAATATTCGGATAATTTGGATGAAAACTAGAATTGATCCTAGAATGAAATGATTCACATCAGTTTGTTGTTCTGTATGAAGAGACATCCGCACAGGCCCATATTTCGGGAGGAAACCGAGCTTCTTCACTTATATAACTTTCTAGTACAAAGTCACAAAATTGTATTAATTTGAAATCATTCAAAGGAACATTGAATCAGATTAAGTTCCATACATTTTTTTGTGGGAGTTTTGAACAGAAGCGAATACGTCCGCATTTTTTATCTGGTATGAAACAAAACACAAGCGGCCGTAGCCACCTGGTCCTTACAAAATTATTAAGAAGATTAGGATTAAAAGTGAATGTGGCGGAACTCAGCTATGGGATTAACCTTCCAATCTCATAGTCGAGGATTAGAACAGGTAAAAGTGGAGGAACTCCGATATTCCCATATGCGCAGAAGAATGTTGCTGTTTTCAAGGGTTAAAAAATTGAGATACTTAGGTCAATTTTGGTCGTAAAAAAGCTTCGAAATAATCAAACATAAAGAAGGAACTGTAGAGAAACTGTTTTATTTTCTTCCATTTTGCAAACATTTCACCTGAATACAACTGCTATTGATCTTAACATGGAGTAACAGTAAAAATTGGAGCCCATTTGTTTGAAATAATTTATTTTTACTATCGGAAATTTACATTTCTCACGGTTTAGTTCTGTGGATTTCAGAGGGGAAACGGAATTCATTTGCAAGTAGATCAATGATAGGAAACAAACATGTTTCTGGAATACAGCCAATTTTCTGCGTTACTAAGCACAGGGTATTATTAGTAGTTTTTGCTAACAAGATTAGAAAGCGAATTTCTGAATCTGTTTGCAACAATAACTTAAGGTAGTCTGTCCAAAAATAAATTTCCTGATTAATTATGATAAATTTCATATTAATCAATAAGTAAAATATTCTTATTGACGACGGATAGGGACTCATATTTCATCGTGTATAATATTAGAATTTGACGTTGAATTTGACCGTATTTCTCGATAGATTGAAACATTAACTTGTAAGATTTATGTTTTAATAAGCGCTTTGTGAATCTTTTATAGAGAAGAGATGAAAAATAAACTATCGAAATTGAATACCGAAACAGAGCCACTCCCATTGTAGCAGTTTATGTACAATCGAAAAGCGGGGAGCTACCGTTAGGCCCATGTCACACGGATTGTTGTTTATCAGTGGCTATCACTGACAAAACTACAGATGGACCCATCACCGATGGAAAAATATAGCTAGCTTCATGCACATCATAATTATGCTACGTATTTCACTTGGTCGTTCTGTTTGGCGTGTTTCGTTATTGTTTTTATTGGAATGTATTTCTTCAGAGAACGGTGCGTTCTGTCGTTTCATCAGTGATTTCATTATTGCTCACTGATAGACACTGATAGGTGTGATATGAGCAATACACAAACAGGTTGCTTACATATTTTTATTGTCTATTCAAATTAGGAGCGGTTCTAGGGTTTTTATGGCACTACGATTTGAGCCTGCTAGTTGGCCGAAATGCGAACCAATTCCACATTAGCACAAAAATTGTACTTGGCAATCTGACAGTTGCATCAACTGTCAGTCGTGCATCAATCATCATAGATACATTTGTACAGTTCGAAGATTTAAGTTTGTATCTACTCAGTGATATATTTTGGTTATTTTTACTTCTTGAATTCATTTTCAGAAAATCTGTTTCAAATTCTGCATTTACTGTGAGTGAATCCTATTTGCATAGGGACCAATCGAAGGGCCTTAATCGTAGTCCTACAAGAGCTCTTTTTTCTCATAGCCCATTCGGCCATTCCAGAACCAGATTAAATAAAATCGTGACATGAATCATCCTGTCTTGGTCCTCTTGTCACAATGAAACGGTTCGACACCCATATATCAATCAGTTTTTTACATTTTTACGCGATCGAGCGTTTTCATGTGTTTACCGGCCCTCTATTCGAGGTGGTATGTTGATTTTACCAGCAATCTGTGGTTACTATGCTTATGCTGACTTACCACTCATGGGCAAAGGCGGTAAGTAAAAAATTGTGAATTTTCACAATAGTTATTGAAGTATTAAGATCAGTAAGTACAGTTTACCGATTGAAAATTATAGTTTGGAACCCGAGCCAATGCTATACCTCTATAACTATTGCAAAGTGCTTTGTCACTTTTCTTCAACAAGAGATAAATCAAGGACTTACTCCAACTCTTAGGCATTTCTTCTTTTTCCTAAACTTCTTTTATTATCTCATGTCAGTTGTTCTTGTGTTTCACCTTCTATTTCATATATTTTTGCTACCAGTCCATTTTTCTCAGGACTTTTTCCTATTTTCAATTTTTTAAATTATTTCTGCAACTTTTAGAGTCACTGTGTTGTGATTGTCATGTCTGGATCTTCTTCCGTCAATACGCTGTCTATGATTTGCTGATTATCACATTCCTATTGCTCCACATGCTATTCATTCAATATCCCCTTTGAAATATGCCACCCATATCCATGGACGTAGCTAGAGGGAAAAATGGGTGGCAGTGCCCACCCTACAAACCTCATTGCTAACCTTAGAAATTTAGTTCCATCGTCAGACTTTCAGCCTTATTGCAAATTTGAAGAAAGTGTCACTTTTACTCCAGGGAGTTTAACAAAAAAGGATTGTTTCTCAGAAGTTAGTAAGACTATTCGCAGAAAGTTGGCTTTTGGCGTACTTAATAATATATCAATGTTCCATTCAAAATTTGGAGGCAGCTTCATGGATATATTCCCGCGATTTTTCGCATTTTCTGGTCAACAATCCAGAATATCTCGGAAGCTATTTATTTTATCAAAAAATTTCGCACGAAAAATGTTTCACAATTAAATTTCCTACAAAATTATCTGTTGTACGATTGTGATTTTCCTCAATTAATAGGAAATCATTATACCCAAATATAAAAATCTTACAAAAATCGATTAAATTTCAAAAACTATGCATTTTATCAAAAGGTCATGATAAAATTTCTTACATAATATTTCTTTAAAATCAATAATTTCCCAAATATTTTGGATAATTTGCCGAAAAATGCGATAAATCGCAAGAAAACGCGAATATAACTATGGTGCACCCCTCAAATTTTGGTTGGGACATTGATACCTTAATTAATACTCCAAAAGATATTTCTCTGCAAGAAATCTTGCTGACTTCTGTGAAAACCTCTCTTTGCTGATAATTCTCCAGGAGAGTGAATTAGCTCCATAATTTCTAGGTATCAGCTATGTATTTCTCATAAAACTACTTCGCTATTTCCAAAATTCGTCGATTCTACTAAAAAGTAAAAACCTTGCATTGGCTGATCAACTGCCCGGCTGCCCTCCTAGGAAAATGTTCTAGCTACGCCATTGCCCATATCATTATTTTCTCTTCCCGTATAACTAGCTGTTTTTCCTTACTTTTGCAATATGTTTGTTTTTGAATGTAATCATTCTGACTCTTTAGTTTCTTGATAAAAATTCGTAATCTCTTTATTTCTGAAACTTTGCTCTATTTCTGGAAGTATTTCCTTTAATGCTTTCCTCTCTTCTTCCCTGCATATTAATTTGGTTTTTCTGTTCCATTTAAAAATATATTTTTGTTTTGCTCATTTAAATTCTTAAGAAAGTACAGTCTCTTCAAACCATTTTTTCTCATCTGGTCTATTTTTCACACTTCACGTTTTTTTGGACACTCTTCCGTGTACTTCCATATTTCATTTATATCTCGTATCCGTTCTACCTCACTCAACTCTTTCTTTATTAGGTTCCTGTCGGTTCCTATATTGTTCTAGCAACTCACCATTTTGCAAGACCCTTAGATAAATTTTTCTCGTCTTCGTATTGCATTCTCATTATATTCGAGAAATCTTTGTTAGATTTTAATTTCCACCATAAAATGGTCTGAGTTGACGTCGGCACCTCTTCGAGATCTTACTTGTATTACCTTTACTTTGTTCACTTTCAGCCAGTACGTGGTCAATTCGATTACACATCCTTCTGTTCGGAGTTAACCAGATTCCTTTGTAAATATTCTTTTACTGGATGATAGTCTATTAAACAGATAAATAAAAGAAAGTAAACATGACATTTCACATTCTCAGTGAAAAATTTGTGCTTTTTATTACGGTCTCATTGGATTACTCAGTTACTAATTTAATAGTTACTTTATTAAGAAGTTAATATCTCAGTTTTTTCATTTTGAAATATTACATTCAATTCCAGTTTATACTTCAAGTTCAATTATTCTACTTCTAAATCTAGAGAACCATCAGCTGAATAATTTATATTCTAGATTTGCATTTTGCATCCATACTGCCGCGCATATTGACTACAGTTGCACGCAAGAATAGCAAGCGGGCATTCACATGGTACTGTAACGTAAGCTTGGTTGCCATCTATCATTATGGCATTTACGTTAACAATCTTTGTGTATATCGCTGTTCACAAAGTTTTTTAATATTTTCTTTGTGTCGTGCATTTTAAAACCCTTCTACATGTGGTACAGTTTTATTAAAGACTTCTGTGTACTTAATTAGGGTAGGCTTAACGAAGACAAAAGACGATCATTTTGGATACCTTATTCTACAAATTTTAATGGTCTGGCTCCTTATTGAACAACTGAATTTCTGTATGGGAAATTAGTTTTGGGCCCTTTGGTAGCGTAACTATATCTTATTGAAATTTCTATTATACTAATTTGGGAATATTTCTATCTTTATCATTAAAATAGGTAGTATCTAACACGAAGAAACTGTCTCGCACTTAATGTTTCTATTGCTAAAAATCTACCTAAATTGATTTGAAAATACGAAATACAATTGGGATATGTACAGGGAGACCCAACCACTCTTAATAGCCAGATTGGCATCCCTGCCGAAATAAGTTTAAAGAGTATTATGAATTCAATCAATTTTTCAATCAGTGAAAGCTTGAATAGTCTTCGGATATGAAGTACATTGAAATGGTTCGAGATTGGCTTAAGCTACATCTACAGAAGAAGATATTTATAATTATCAATTAAATTAGCTAAAATCGTCACTAATAATAATTAAATTAGTTGAAATTTTTCTTAGATTAAAGATGAAAAAGGCCTTCCTAGTCTGTATAGCGGCAATTTTTTTATTTCTCTATATTTATTAGGTTTATGTGGCTTTGATTTTAGTAAATTTTAAAATAAATAAATATCAATCACTCCTTTTACCCGGTACAAGTGTGGCAAACACTTATAAAAAATTACAATATTATACCAGTATATTGTGTGGCTAGGGACGAAACAAGACGATTTCAGCTGAGGGTGAGCGTTGCTTGCCCGAGCGAAGCGAGGGCCGGCATCACCCTCGGCTGAAATCGTGTTTTGTCCCGTGCCACACACTGTATTTTTTATAATACCTGCATTGAAACTTTCCACATTACAAATTTGTCATAACAAAGTAAATATTTTTCTTTTGATTTTGCAGGTAATAAGTCGAGAGTAGCTGCTTGTGCTTCATCAATAAGATGTTGTGGTGTACTTAAAATTGTCGTATTATTGCTTTTTTTCTTGAAAATAATCGTCTTTTTAATTTAATTTACAGTTCCGAATACAACAACTGTCAAATTAACTAAGGTTATATGATTTTCATTTAGAGATTGACAATGAACAAATGCGACTCTGCCAGGGATAAAACGATGTAAAAAATTAATTCAGCGGGCAGAAACAAGCTTGTTTCTCCCCTCGGGCAGAAACAAGCCTGTTCCTACCCGGCTACACTCGCATTTGTCTGCAAAAAAGGCGTTGAAACGCGTTGTTTCAATGCAGGTATTATGAAAAATATATTATTATTCATATTATATTATTATTATATCATAAAAATTATTAGAAGATTAATTAATTAATTCATTTGTAAGTAAATTTCAACTACCAAATATCAAAAATCTGATACCGAAATCTCTAGTACCTATCTGATATGCTCCACCGACTACATTTAGGGAGGATAAACACCAAAACACTCTTATTCAAGGATAATCTAGTTTGACTCGATTCTATTAATAAAATATTGTCTATCTAGAAAATGGCAATGTTGACGAAGATGGAATTACTGTATAACAGTAATTGCAATAGTAACAATTATAAGTTTTGTTGGATGCAGCAGTAATTGTAGAGATTTTATACATAGGAATTGTTCCAATTCTGTTCCAATACTGGAAAAAACTGATGATACTTCTGGCCACATTTATAATAAGAATTTTGATCTTCGTCCAGTATGGCAGTATAAGTTCTAGTTGAGGAATTAAAAAATAAAAACATGGTATGAATTAAATAAACTATATAGAACTTAGCGAACGGGAATAGTAGTTGTTATAAAAAAAAAATAGAATCAAACCCATTTTCTGGAGTCTGTTACATAACCAAATACAAGTTAATATTATTAGCGTTTTCACGTGTATTTTCCCTAGTAATATTAACTTGTATTTTATTATGCAATAGGCCCCAGATACATATTGGTAATTGATATTATTTGATTATTGTATCAATGTGCACTAAAAATAGTGTTTGCCACACCCGTATCGAATAAAAGCCGTATATTACATTTATTTTTTTAATATTATTTATTAATTAAATTTGCAGTTTTCCTAATGAAGCCAAGTCACACACTGAATAAATTTAATCATTGAAAAGTGTTGTTAATAATATTCATTACCATTCAATGTGTGCTATAATAGTTACTTTTGCATGAAAGAAGACGAAGATAATTAATTTATAAATATTATAAATTGAACGGAATTTCATATCAGAATAAAAATCTCAGTGTATAAAATTGGTATCAATTCATACAGAATGTCTTGTAAATGACGTTGATAAAAACTACTGCTGGATGAACAAAAATGTATATTCACTATGAAAAATACTAATAAGTATATAAATATGGAACAGAAAGAATAGGTGAAAAACAAAGACAGTTCACTGCAAATAACTTGCTCCCAAAGAGAAAGGAACGGACTATTGAAAATAAAATTTTGTTTGGTTCAGTCTTGAATTACTCTTGTATAGAATCTAAATTTTAACACAAATATTGCTGATAATTATAATGATTTCGTCGATATTTGTAGTCTTCGATATTAGAAAACACTTGAAAAACAATAATTATGTAATTTCTGCCTTAATTTCAATTTCACTGTACTTGTGTTTTATATTGTTAAAAGAGCTGTACTAAAAAATTAAAGTCTGTTCTGAACGTTTCGAAGTCTGTACAAGAATTCAAGATATTGGAGATCACTATGAGTCTCTCGCTGAAAAAAATCTATAGAAAGGACCTACTGAAAACTTGTATTAATTTTAAGTAATAAAATATTCAAAAGTGTAGTGGCCGACATCTGATGAAAAAATTTGTAAGTAACGCAAGCTAGTTTGAGACAAAATTGAAGTGGCAGCTTCAATGCATATTGATATTTTTTCTTCGTTTGAATAATGTTAATAATTTAAACCAACGTATTTGTTAGTCCGTGAGACAGGGCATAAATTTTTCGTTGATTACCGCTCACTTGAAACTTCGTGAGTGACTTCATTGTGATGAGTCCGACAGCTTTTACTTTTAACGAAATTCTTGATTTGGGGGCGTTTTTCAGCGAGAGCTAATTGAACATATCAATTTCATGAGGTCTTGAAAATGTACTACCGTCATATTGATGTTTACTCTAATCGAAAGATTTTTTGATTATAAAATGAAAAATAATATTGTCCGACATGAATATTGGGGGCCAGCGGTGAGTCCGACTAGCCGCACTTGTCAAAAGTACGTTGGTCTGAAAACGGATTACCGCTAGTCTGAGACTTTGAGGAAGTGTTCAATTATTTTTTTTCTAAGATTTGGTCATTTTGTCCCACAAATTTTTGGGGACGTTTTCTCAGTCCGACACTGAAAACGTGTCAGGATTATAACAGTTCCTTCATCAATGACCGCTTGTCGGACCAAAACAGTCATAATTTGAAAACATATTATCTGTCTAAAAAACACATTGTCCGACAGAAATATTGGTTCTTATCGTCAGCCCGACAAGAAAACGCTCGCACATGTGTAACTTAGTTTTTGACGTATTTAATATCAAGAGATAAGTAACGGATGTTGTTTATAAGCTAGTAATGAATAATTCATCAACAAAATAATTGAAAAAAAGTAAAATAGAAAATAGAAAAAGAAATATATTATTATGTCGCTGAGTTGGAACGTTACTCACTTTAATCTTCCATCTCCGGGGGTTCCTAGTAGAGTTAAATTGGTATTCGATGCTCCATTCGAATCTAAAATTAGAATTAGTGGTTCCCATTCAAGATTTTAAAGTAACTTTCTCCCCCGACTATAGGAAGGGAAGAGAAATCTTTGAAATTTTTCTTCAGTCATTCTCCCATTCGGTGCATATTTTTCCAGATATACTTCAAATATGCCATATCTCACATTCTCCACACAGACTTTAACTAAGCCAAGTTTCACATCACCTCGTGTGCGCGGTACAATGTTCTCTCTTCACGACGTAAAATTAAAATGGGACACCTGTATATACTTTCAGCTTTCTGCACTCGATCATTTAAACTTCAAGTATGCCAAATATCCAATTTTTTCGTGCGTGCAATATACTTGAAAAGGGATACAAAGCTTCCTCTTCACGTATTAATATATACATAAATAGTGGTAACAAATTCAATGGTTGTATAAATAAATTTATTCTTGGCATTTGAACATCGGAAAAAAATGGGAAGACAATATGCTTGGTAATATAACAATTTTTGGAGATATCTCTAGAAGGTCAACTTGCAACTTACCATAGATGTTTGTCACTCGAATTTGTCGATCCAAAGCACACACGAAGTATGAAAAAACGTGAGATAGATTTTTGTTTTGCAGTAGTATGTATTTGAGCCCAGTTAGATGAATTTTAATTTTTGTATATGTATATTTTGCATATATTGCTGTTGCAAATGGATAATTGTTTGACTACTCATGTTTCTACAATTTATATACTGTTCAATGAAACTGATTTTGACAACCATAGTAGAAACATATCTTATTAAATTAGATAAAAGCTCTTCTATTTGGACGACAATTTATAAATGTTTTCCTTTTTCTGCAAAAATGCATAGGTGACTCGATATGAACAAATATAAAAATTTTGTCAAGTTCGTTTTTCGCCTATTTGCAGTTTAAAGCAAATTTGCATTGCAAACGTCTAAGCTAAGTTGGACCGATTACATTTTTTAAGTTAGTGAGGTCAGATATAATTGGATGAACCAATGTCTACAAAGTACGATCCAGTCTTGAATTTTATTGATATTCACAAATACGTAATTTTAAATTAGAATTATTCAAAAGAAGAAAAAATGTCAATATGCATTGAAGCTGCCACTTTAATTTTGTTTCAAACTAGCTTGCATTACTTACAAAATTTTTTCATCAGATGTCGGCCACTTTACTTTTTATTGTGAATATTTTTTTCTTAGAATTAATACAAGTTTTTAGTAGGTCCTTTCTATAGATTATTTTTCAGCGAGAGACTCATAGTGATCTTCAATATCTTGAAATCTTGTACAGACTTCAAAAAGTTCAGAACAGACTTTAATTTTTTAGTACTGCTCTTTTAACAATATGAAACACAAGTACAGTGAACTTGAAATTAAGGCAGAAATTACTTAATTATTGTTTTTCAAGTGTTTTCTATCATCGAAGACTACAAATATCGATGAAATCATTATAATTATCAGCAATATTTGTGTTCTTTCGAATTATAAAAATAGTTTTGTTTCATGCAGAACATACTCCACTAATCGAACAGTTACTTAGAGTGATTGCATACATTATAACGTCAAAATTGAATGAAAAATATACCACTTATCTGCTATCACTGTTAAATTTTTGTCGCTGTTGTGAACTTGGTTTGGTCAAAAAGCTGAAATCATGAGTCCTATCTTACTCCTAAGTCCATTCTTAACTGGAATACACTATAGGACGAGTTAGCTAAGATTGAACTTAGTATTTGTGCTGATAATCGATAATAGAATCAGATTTATGGATTATTATTCAATAGTGTTCGGAAAGAGTTGAGTGCAATCCGAATGGACTTTATATTCTTATGAAAATCAAAATATGTGACAGTTGAAAGAAATGGAACAATGTACGTAGATGGTGATAAGCCGTTGTATTTATTTTCTTCGTGAAAAATTAAGAGAAAGTGATGGAGTACGTTATAGTGAAAATATTAATGAGTGTAAGTATATTCTTACTAATTATTTAAATTTTTAGAACTAGAATTATCAGAAGAGTTTTGGTGCTACTGCTTTAGCAGCTGCACTATAGTAGAGGCAAAACAGGACTAAATTACTTATTTTTCTCTTAAATCTGCCAATGTTTTCTTTAAATAACAAGCTAATTTCATGTATAATTTATTCATTCCATTGTCATCACATCCAGTACAGATATTTGTTCTAATTTGCATACCAAAATAATCATTTCAATTACATCATTTAAAGGAAATGAGTTGGCATCTGTTCAAGATTTGAGATAAATTTATCTCTTTATGTATAGATTCTTAGATCACGTCACATAGACAACTGTCAAGTGTTTACTTTCAAGCTTTTTTGTTTTCCGACTCATACTTTGACACACCTGAAAATGAGTAAAAACTGTTTTTTTCTGTCTTAAAAATAATTAGAAGAAAATTGGAATGAAATATGTTGATAATTACAATTACCAATTCATTTTTAGAAGCAATAAATATTTGAAATTAAGCTTCAGTATAACTTTTTAGCGTCAACTATTAGAACACTTATAAAATCAGTTCGAAATCTGTTAATTGTAATACTAAATACATTTTTTATAGCAGATCAAACTGAAAAATAGATAATAAATTATTGTTTCAAAAAACTAAAAAAAAACACGCTGTAATGGTTAAGCGAATTAAGAAGTGAAAAACTAATTTTATATAAAAAAAGTAATTTAGGAGAAAATTAATGTCATTGTGAACAAAATGTGTGGTGCTTTGTATTATATTTGCATACCAACTCTACATTCTGAAATTTTACCAATGAAATATTTATAAGAACTAATATGGAGCATCCCACGCTCTCCTCACAATAACATCAATTTCCTCGTTAATTCCTTTTCTTATGTCAAAAATTATTTTTCATTTTTTAATTCACTTATGGCCAATTGCACTACCGTCACTTAACTATAAGTGAAGTTTAATATCCATGATAACTATTGTATGGACAATTGTTACCATGGTTATTATTAAGTTACAGTGGTGCAACTGGCCATTAACCATTAAAGCGTGTTTCTCAATTTTTTTTAAACTATAATTTACTTCTAGATAATGTCAATTTTAATAAATAGACTTTTTTGGTTTTAATTCTGTATATTTATTTTTATTTTTGACGTTTCGACTCTCTAACCGAAAATCTTCTTCAGAAAAAATGATTCAAAAATAAACAAGGTGAGAAGGTATCTAGATAATTAGGAATTAAAAATTGAATATATGCAGATTACTAGATGTGAAAACGTGGATACCACATTTAGTGCAAAAAGAATAAAATTCCTCTGGCATTCACCCAAAGTCTGAGGAAAAACCAAGTAAAACCTTAACAGAGAAATCAACGATATGAGTCTTGACAATTATTATAGAGAAAAAGATTTAATTAATATAACACATGAGGACGATGTCCCGTTTCTGCAACGCACTCAGTTCCAAGGTCCAAATATGTCATAAAATTTTTTTTAACAGAAAAACTTAATTTTAATAAACTTCATCTACATGAATATAACAAAAACAAGTGTCAAGACAAATATTTCACAAATCAGGTTCAACTATTACAAAGGAATAAAATAATATGAGTCTTGACAATTATTATAGTCAAAAATGAATGAATTAAAATAACATACAAGGACGATATCCCGTTCTTGCAGACGCACACAGTTCCAAAGTCCAAGCATGTCATAAAAATTTTCTTACAAAACTGAGTTTCATTTTTTCTGAAGACTTTCGGTTAGAGAGTCGAAACGTCAAAAATAAAAGTAAATATACAGAATTAAAACCAAAAAAGTCTATTTATTATGATATAATTCTGAAGCATGTATAGATCATTAATGCCAATTTTATTAGAATTTTATCCACAATCATGAATCGTATGAATCTCCTACTTAATAGCAAATTCTGACAGATTGAACCCTCCACTTTTCATAATGCCCACAAGTTATTGATAATTTCCCAAATTTTGATAAATTTGAACGAAACATTCATGGAAAAATATCTGCCTAGTCTTTTTTTTTGTTTGAAGGAATTAAAATTAACATTTATTTTGCCTTTGACCCGCTACGTGGTAGACATTTTTAGTGCACTTAGTGGATTGCGATTGATTGATATTTCTTTGTCGCAATTGAAGTCTGTTCAGTAGGGGCTCAGATCGTTACAGTACTCATATTATTATTGATCGTAAAATTATACCAACTGGATCTTATTCTCTGCCCAATTTTCAATAACTGTACATTCACAATAAATACTACTAAATCATTTTGCTAAAATATTAGATTTTTCTACTTTACATAAAGTGAACAAAAGTCAGTACTTTATCAGCCTAATTAGATAAAGGGACACTTTCACCTTGGCAACAGATATACATAGCATGTCACTTTTGTGACGTTTGAAAATAGTATATTTCGATACAAGTGCGGAATGGAGATCATTCCATGGTATGATCGATTCGCATGAGTGATGGATGTTATTTTTTCTACAGTCAAAAGTGTCTGCGTGAATATCTTAACCAAAATATACCGTTTTCTGAGAAAGAATTTGCTTTATTGATCTTATTCCAATTCATCAAATGTTGATAAAATTACTCATATTGACTGCATTTTGAAGAGAAATGATGAGAAAATCAAAAAGAATTAAAATTATGACAGTAATAAAACAGGTTTTTCACGACACCACGCGGCTTTCTTAGGAACCTCGAAGCGTGCGGAATGGGTATCATTCTGTAGTGATTGTAAGAATAAAAAGTTTTTATTAGCTTCTTGTAGAAAATTTGGTGAATCTACCTCTGTAGAACGACAATTCGCTGGTCAAAAGGTACACCGTCACACGCCTATTTAAATTTATGTGACTGTTTTTTTTTTTGTGATAGATATAAAATAATGTTAACGTTTTGGTTCAATATCTACATTTATTTACACTATTTTACAGTCAGTATAAAAATGAATTAATGTATTTTAATATAATATATTTAATAATTGCTCCAACATGAAAGTCGGAGATGAAAAATTGACAACATGAAAGTTGGACTTGGAATGACTTTCAAATAAAAATACAAAAATTATGAAATTGGTTGTTACCACCCTCCAGAAGAGAGGGGCACCAATAGGAAAATGAAAACCCCCGAGTGAGGGAAAGCGGCATTTGGATCTAGTTTGAGGGTTATTAACAAATTTCGGCGAATGCTCAAATAAAAATAAAGTGCACAGCACTTGGTAAAACTTAAAATTTCACTACAATAAAACAATTTGCAGCTCGTGGGAAAGGGACTCCAGAAACTTCACAACATTTTATTTACTGTCCCCTTTCTTTGAGAAACCCCGAAATAATAATTGTACGGAACGTACACTTCTGAAAAATCAGAATAATCAACCCTTATATTGTTTTTCAAATGACCGATTCAATTGAATAATACAATATTCAGGGCTCAGAATTAGAAAATGAAAGTTTACTGTTAACACATTGACTGCCAACTACGAGAAAAGTCGTAGTTGGCATCCTGAGCTCAGACGCCAACTACGAGATATCTCGTATTTTGAATGTTCACTTTTCTTGCCAGGTACGACTTTACTCGTAGTGAATACATGAAATTTGAAGACATGGGCGTCAACAAAGAGGTCATATAGAGTTGATGGCGTGTGCAGACATATTTTTTGAATTTATTTTCCTATCCAAGGCATATTAGTCCGTGAGACAGCGCATAAATTTTTCGTTGATTACCGCTCACTTGAAACTTCGTGAGTGACTTCATTGTGATGAGTCCGACAGCTTTCACATTTGAGAAATTCTTGATATGGGGGCGTTTTTCGGCGAGAGCTAAATGAACATGTCAATTTCATGAAGTCTTGAAAATGTATTACCGTCATAATGATATATACACTAATCAAAAGATATTTTGATTATAAAATGAAAAATAATATTGTCCGACATGAATATTTGGGGCCAGTGGTGAGTCCGACAAGCCGCACTTGTCAAAAGTACGTTGGTATAAAAACGGATTACCGCTAGTCTGAGACTTTGAGGACGTGTTCAGTTATTTTTTTTCTAAGATTTGGTCATTTTGTCCGACAAATTTTCGGGGGCGTTTTCTCAGTCCGACACTGGAAACGTGTAGGGATTATAACAGTTCCTTCATCAATGACCGCTTGTCGGACCAAAACAGTCATAATTCGAAAACATATTATCTGTCCAAAAAACTTATTGTCCGACAGAAATATTGGTTCTTATTGTCAGTCCGACAAGAAAACGCTCGCAAATATATAACTCAGTTTTTATAGTATTCAATATCAAGAGATAAGTTGTTTAGAAGCTAGTAATGGATAATTCATTAACAAAATAATTAAAAAAAAAATAGAGAAGAAAATAGACAAAGAAATATATTGATTTTTATTTATTTAGATTTTATTCTTCATCAGAATCATCAGAAGAAGATTCTGAAGGCTCATTATAGTAAAACGAACCACGGGCCGGGCACTCACCACATCATTAGTAGAGGATTATCCCAATATAAAATAGGTAGAAAAACAGAGACGTATCGGAATATTCTATTGAAACTATGTGTATTTTTAAAAATGTAGGATAAAAAAATTAAATTCGAAACTTTTTTTATATATTCATTAGCATATAAGGTCTATATATTTGAGCTTTCATTCCGTTTGAACTGATTGAAAACAGTTATTTGAAGGTATTGCATCTTACATTTAAAGGAAAAACTACTGAATACAGGCCTTTCCAGAACGGTGGCAAACCCCATGCTGAGCCTGGTCGAACCCCATGATTAGGAAGTCAGGTGGTTCTACTATAATTATATATATATATATATATATATATATATATATAAATATTTTCTCATTCGGTGCATATTTCTTCAGATATACTTCAAATATGCCATATCTCACATTCTCCACACCACACAGACTTCAACTAAGCCAAGTTTCACATCACCTCGTGTGCGCGGTACAAAGTTTTCTCTTCACGTCGTAAAATTAAAATGGGACACCTGTATATACTTTCAGCTTTCTGCACTCGATCATATAAACTTCAAGTATGCCAAATATCAAATTTTTTCGTGCGTGCAATATGCTTGAAAAAGGATACAAAGCTTCCTCTTCACGTATTATTATATATATTAAAATGGGACACCTGTATATAATTTTCGCTTTCTGCACATCTTCTCCATATAAATTTTGAGTATGCTGAATCTCACACTCCTCCGTGCATGCAATATGCTTAAAAAGAGATCGAAAGTTTGCTCTTGACGTACTAACATATAGATATCACAGTTAAAGGTAAATTTGAATGATATTTGAGGTAATTATCTTAGTATACTGACTTTATATCACACATTTGATTCCAAAATAATATTAATATATTGGTGCACAAGCCTTTTTTCAATTATTCATAATCAATAATCATACTGACTTGATATGCCGCATTCATACCACATATTTTGGCTTTTTCTGGAGTATTGCCCCACTTAAATTGTCGGACATGTATACAGTAATGTTCTAGACACTACTTGAATGGAAAATAAAAAACATAGGGATGAGCGGTCATTGATAAAGGAATTGTCATAATCCTTACACGTTTTCAGTGTCGGACTGAGAAAACGCCCCCGAAAATTTGTCGGACAAAATGACCAAATCTTAGAAAAAAAATAACTGAACACGTCCTCAAAGTCTCAGACTAGCGGTAATCCGTTTTCATACCAACGTACTTTTGACAAGTGCGGCTTGTCGGACTCACCACTGGCCCCCAATATTCATGTCGGACAATATTATTTTTCATTTTATAATCAAAATATCTTTTGATTAGTGTATATATCAATATGACGGTAATACATTTACTAGACCTCATGAAATTGACATGTTCAATTAGCTCTCGCTGAAAAACGCCCCCACATCAAGAATTTCTCAAATGTGAAAGCTGTCGGACTCATCACAATGAAGTCACTCACGAAGTTTCAAGTGAGCGGTAATCAACGAAAAATTTATGCGCTGTCTCACGGACTATATTGAATTAAAAGTACAAAAATGTGAAAAAAAATTCTTTCAACAGTATTGTAATGGTTATTGCTTAAAGAATCAGTTTGTAATTAAATAAAAGTCACTATTTAATAATCTAAATGAAATAAAAGCTTTATTCTCCTTATGTCACTAATAACACTATATTTATTTATTTGTCACTTAATTCTAATTTAAACAAGGTCACAGATATTTATATTTCACTATTTATATACACTGTTGGCTTCACTGTTCGATATTTATTTCACCAGTACTACTCTTACTACTGTACTGTCCTCACGTCTTTTGCTTGGCCTTATATAGAGAAATATTGATTTCTCGAATGTTTCTATTTCTCGACTTTTTCCATTTCTAGAATATCACTAGTGGCTTCTATTGGGAGGGGTGATGCGCTGCGACGCGGCGCGGCGTAAGCGAGGACAAGAAGCCCCTCCCCATACTACGTCGTCTTTACGAGCTTCCCCCACTCTCGCACGTCACAGTATGATAGTCTCTAACATATTTTTTCTTATTTTTCTCATGCTCTATTGATAGAAGGTACAAAAACAATAGAAAAAATCGAACACATTAAGTATGAAAAATAGTAGTGAAGTATATATAATACAGAGACGACCAACAACCAGATAACTTGAGTGTGTTTTTTTTTTTTGCAGGAAAAAAGTAAATTTAGTACATTCACCAGCAAAAAAGTGATGTACAACCAAAATCTGTTAGTTTTTATTTTCCAAATAGAATGGCGTCTGGGGTCGGTTCTTCAGAATTTCCTGTGGCAGTCAATGAGTTTTGAACATAAATTCTTCTCTATTTATTTTATTACCTTTTTCAGTCTCAAGTGACGTATTTTTCAGATTTTCCTATTTATTTTGGTTTTAAATTCATAGAATCGACTTAATTCTAAATATTGTAGTCCATTTTTAATAGAAACAGCTGAAGTTATTCAATAAAACAGTTTTTTGTATGTATAATTCTTGCAAGATATTTATAATTTTCCTTCATTATCTCATATAGTAATGAATGACAAGACAAGAATAAATTATAGTTTAATTGAAAAAAGCACGCTTCAATGTTAAACCAAATCACGCTTTTTCCACAATAAGATTAATTTTCCTGTGAATTACTTCTTTTTTGTATTATATTTTTACTTTTTTGTTCGGTTTACTATTAAAGTGTGTTTTTTAGTGCTTTTAAGCTATAAATTATTAATTATTTTTAATTTTTTTCTTTGATCTGCTATATTAAATTTGTTTAGTATTAAGCCTCGTTCACAGCAAGAAATTAGTAGTTATGGTTAGTGCTAGATGTTTGACATGCACAATCGTGTGTTAGCGTTCACAACAACAAAATTTTCCAGCGCTGCTCTGCATGAACCGTGGTTAGTGCAGGAGCTTGCAAACTTCAAACTTCTTAGTTAGTAGTTAGTGGATCGGCCAATCAGAAGAGGGAAGGAGGGAGATAAAATAATTGAATTTAGAGGGCTCTCTATTTCTGTGAAGATGTGTGACAGAATGAAAATTGAAACAAGAAAAAAATATATACTTCTCTTATTTTATACAAAGTAAGAAGTAAGATAGAAAATTATAGGAGATGGTGCATTCGCCCAATATTTCAAAATAAAAATGAGCAAGAAGATTGGGATAATTTGCTCAAAAAATGCGATTATCGGAACAAGATATATTTTTTAATTACAGAAGAATGACTGTATCCCAATTTGATGATATATCAGCATTGATTGGACCAAGTTTCAAAAAAATAGTAGAAGTTTCGTTCCTGAAGGAGCGAGATTAGTACTGACATTAAGGTTAGTTGGAATACTTTGCGTTTGCACTTCAAATATATTTATTCAAATGTTTCCTTTTCCATATTTTTAAATTATTCGAAACAGTGCAAAAAGATGCTACGATTAACGAAGGTTGCAAACGAAGTAATCAAAAACAGCTGATGCTTCTATATTTTCTTCGGCTGTGAAATCTGTTGCATTTTTTGTAAGCATTGAAATAATGTTACAGTTCTCTGCATTACCGACAGGGACAGCGCTAATTAAAGAGTATTGTGAACGCTGACTCCAGACTCTTAACACAAACACTAACCACTAACTACTAACTACTAATTTCTTGTTGTGAACGAATCTTTACAGTTAACCGAACTCATCTATCGTTGGCCAAGCTGGTCTCGCTTGCACGGCGACCTACCGTTTACCAAGCTCGCTTCGGTCGCACAACTTACAGTTAACCAAGCTCGCTTCAGTCGCACGGCAGCTTACAGTTAACCGAGCTGTTTTCATTGGATTATTTTTCAGGCTCCCTCTCCGGGAGCGAATTTTTAATTTCAATGATCCTGATCGGAGAAATAGGACAAGCTTAAAAATATATTATATTGTCATCATTCTTTGAGAAGTATACAAATTTTCAATTTCATCTGACGTTCTGAAGTGGGCGAAAATCACGTTAGAAGTTTCCGTTGCATAGATACAGGTGAAGCTGATAAAAGCTTGCTAAAAATAAAGAAATCTTTGTTGATATAGAATTTATGCAACATGCATATTTAATTTTCAAATACTATGCGAATTACTATACATATATTCAGCAAACGATGCTTTCACTTAAAGATGTGTTTATTTTGAGAAATAACCGAGAATTGTACACATGCGTGATACTGGTTGCATAAAGAGTATTGCGGTTGACAATATTGACACTGAAAATTTTACCACAAATAAAATATCCTGTTACATGTCAGTCCAATGATATCTTAAAAAGAACATGAAATGAATAATATACATACCGACAAAGTATTAAAGTAACAGCATTTAATTATTTTCTGTCAGATTGTGTAGGATTTATCAGTACTGATAGTCCGTGAGACAAGGCATAAATTTTTCGTTGATTATCGCTCACTTGAAACTTTATGAGTGGCTTCATTGTGATGAGTTCGACAATTTTTTCATTTGGCAAAATTCTAGATTTGGGGGCGTTTTTCAGCGAGGGCTAATTAATTAAAAAAATATTACCGTCTTATTGATCTTTACATGAATCGAAAGATTTTTTGATTATAAAATGGAAAAAAAATATTGTCCGGCATGAATATTGGGGCTAGCGGTGAGTCCGACAAGCCGCACTTGTCATACGTACCAACATACTTACCATAAGTACCAACAAATCTAGGTCTGTATGTTCCAGAATTTGAACCCTAGAAATACACTTATATTTTGGCAAATGTAATGTATTATATAAAACAGATTTAATGTAGGCATGTTCAACTACAAATTATTCGTTATATATGCCATACCTATTCATAAAACACAAATCCGATAATCTATTATGAGTCTCAAAACATTTGGCCAACTTTAATAGCAAACAATAATTCAAGTTCTAATAGCTAAAGTTATTATACATTGTTTAGAATTAGAATTAATCAAGTGGGTTAGGTTATAAGCGTCATATTGCAAAACTAAGTGAACTTTACCGCCGACATTTCAACATTCTGTCGTATTTATTGCACACTTATGAATATTTCAGGATTATCTAAGTTGCTATATAACTATGAGTTATTTCTATTTTATGTTTAGTGGGCTATGATGTACAATAAAATTGTGAGATAACTTCCATTAAATGTTAAACTCGGTTATAATATAAATATCTGTGGACAAAAATTTTGTATATAGAGGAAAACAACGATCTCATCCATTGAATCAATTCAAATCTTAGCCAATATTGATCTTAAACGTTATAATAAATAGCAAATATAGGATGACGAAAAAATAGTTTATTCTAAATTTGAATTAAATAGCTTTATAATTGTGCTGAATTATAAACGGAAATAATTGAATTTAATCTATTAATTTTCTTGCAAGTTTTGTCATGAAAATGAAGTTGTGATTTTATATTATTTTTTCAATATATAGTACCAAACTATAAGTGTAAAAATCATTCGTATAATTTATTAATGAGTATATTAATTATAATTAATATTTAAAATTCAATCAATTTTGAATAAATGAAAGAAGCGTTAAAACACTTTCTAATTAGTCCGACATTTACGTGACGTCACTTTGGTACTAAACAATCCAGCAGTTATATACTCAAATGAAGTTTTCTTGTGTATCGTAAACTTTTATTGGAAAAACTATTTTAATATGAGCAATGTGTCTCAAAGATAATTTCACAAAGACTAATTCAAGTAATATACCAGAAGTTAATCTATTTATGATTTATGAATACATAGTGGTGAACGAAAAATTCAATACTCTAGAAATTAAATTATCAATGTGAGCAGCTTTTTTGAAATTATTTTCTCAATATACAAATGCTGTTATATCTTTTTGTACAAATCCAGTCGAGAATCATTTTGTGATAATGCTATAGAATAGGTTATGTATGTATTCAACGCTAAAATAAAACTTGTATTGTGAAAGGAAGAATCACTACAGGATACCTATTCTATAATTTTTCATGACTTTCCACCTACTTGAGGTGATATATTAATGACGTCATATCACTTTCCACCGTTGAAGCTTTTGAAGATACTCGTATTTGCTCAAGTTTCTGGTTATATTCATTTATGTTGAAACACCATATACCTATAGTTTGGAAATTTGTCAGATATTATAAATATAAACAATATAATAATTAAATATGTTTTATTGGGTATAAGTTCTGTAATTTATTAGAAACACAACGTTTCGACAGCAAAGTGCTGCCTTTTTCAAGTGAAAAGAAATATATATTTCTTTTCACTTGAAACGTTGTGTTTCTAATAAATTACAGAGCTTATACCCAATAAAACATATTTATTTATAAAATGAGTTCTGAAAAGTTTTTTCCTTCATTAATATAATAATTATTTATATTATACAGTATTTATCAATGAGAATTAAAATATGGCTGCGTAATATTTACAGTTATTTAAATTTGACCTATTGCATTCTTAACGTAAGTAATGTTTCAAATTGATATTTGTTTACAATTATTATGAATTTTCACCTTATGGTGGGTTTATGCACAATAATTTTGTGTACTTTAGCCCACAACTAAATATCAAATCCATTTCAAAATGAAATATGAAACACCATAACCTCAAACGTCAAAACATCACCGTTGATAACATTCTATTAACACCTCTCTGTTTACAAAAATCTTATTAGGACATTTTTTTTTGTATGTTAGGATAAAAATGAACAAAACAACCTCTATATAATTTTTTTTCTGATATAATCTTTGCAATAACGTTCAGTAATTGCTCTGAGTGAATAGATAGTCTGTGCTCTGAGCACCAAAGTGACGTCACATGTACATCGATTGCGCTCGGGCGTTTACGGCAATTTCTGACGTATTCAAAACTTGAGGCTTTTAATTTATTGATAAAAAATGTAATGTTTATCGAAAAATTGTGTAAAAAATAATCACAATACAAAATTTAATAAACTTTCATATGGTATTATTACTTTACATACTTGATAGAACCCAATTGCTACTCATAGGTGTCTTTGAAATATTCATTTATTATACCATAAGTAGTTGAAGTATTATCGATTATTTTTGTGGTGCTATTACGAATGTTTATTGTGCTTGCGTTTGAATGCCACGAGTGTGCAGCACGAGTGGTATTCACAAGCACAATAAACATGAGTGATTGCACCACAAAAATAGTCTATAATACTTTAACTACAAATGGTATATGGAGGACTATTCCAGGAGTCAAACCATTTTTTCAAATTAGTTTTCTATAAATCTAGTAACAACTCACGTAATTTTCATAGGAACGAGTAAACAAACTTCTGTCAAACTGAAAAATTAAAATGTCTTGCATTTTCTTTGATGAATAAGAGAGAAATATATTGCGTCTTGATATGGAATCTAGTTCAGAAAGGTTTGGTGATAGATCAGAAGGTAAGATTGATGAAGATATTCAGAAAAATATTCCATTAAATACGAAGAAAGCACAAATTGGAGGTATCCACATCTTTGAGTAAAATACTCACTCTGACCACTAGTGTGATACATGATGGTATCTCTACACGTCCAAATATCCACTGATATGCATCGTTTCTATGGCCATTTAGCATTGTTAACCTTGTTATAAATACTACGAATGGAATAGTCAATTTTATTATTATCTGTCAATTTGATAACTGAAAAAATATTGTTTATTTAATTATAGATTTGACAAAACAAGAAAGATTAATGGCAAATTGAAATCCAGGTTTCTGCTCAAACTCATTTTTCATACGATCTCTTGAAATTCGGCTATAATAGCCAGCGTTTGCTATCGCAAATATTATTGATTCATATCAATCTGCTTATGAATTGAAAAATTTAGTTGAATAATATCATGTTTTTGTATGTTCATATCTTTGGTTAAAATAAATGATAAAAACAAAAAATTCCTTATACCCTGTATTACAAAATGTGAAATTTGTTATAATTTTATAAATGATTCTATGTATAGTTTATGCAACAAATTCAATAAAAATAATTTCATGTGACTATTTCAAGAGGCTGATACAGATACAAATGATTAATAAGTATAATTTCGCGTGGTTATTATCGAGCATTTCATTGAACATGAACAAAATTTCGAAGAAACTTTGTTGCTATCTGCAACAACATTAATAATTTGTACAAAATTACAATCTTGGCATATCACATCATACACGCAGGAGTATAATCTTTATAAAAGTTCATTAACTCCTTAAATTGCTTGTCTAATCATACATTTCTTTTTACTTACTTGTACTAAGTACAATGTAGTATTGTGAAACCGACAAAATTCACCTATCGAGATTTTGATGGAAATATCCGTTTTGAGCATCCCTGAATCCATTTTGACTATTTTCGGCTTGATGTCGGTACGTATGTGCGTGCGTTCGTTCGTTCGTTCGTGCGTTTGTTCGTAACTTGCAAATCTCAAAGCTAGTTGAACGTATAATGTTGAAATTTTGTATTTGAGGCTGGTATAGTGTCTAGTTGTGCACTTTGTATTATGGTTCCGATCGTCTGTACCGGAAGTGCACTTTACTTGAAATTTTTTCCGAATTTTTCTAATAAATCCAGAATGGTCAACCGTAGGATGTTGAAATTCAGTATTTGAAGTTGATGTTGTATCAGAATGGTTATCTGCTATTTTTGTATGAATCAGCCAAGCCAGAAGTGCACTTTACTTGTAACATTTTTTAATTTTTTGCATAAGTCTAGAGTGATCAGCCATAGCATATTGAAATTAAGTGTTTGAACTTGTTGTAGCATCAAAATAGTTATCTACTATTTTTGTATCAATCGGCTGAGCCGGAAATGAAGTTTATATGTATAACAGACATTCAGAATTCGCCGTATAAACAATCAGTTTCATTGAAATGATAAACTAGGCAATGATAATTTGTTGTCAATTTTTTGATTTTGTTTGACATTATAAATGCCAAATTAAAAATTATAATAATTATAATCTGAAGTGACAGAAAACTTTATTGAATAAATTTGTGTATACTATATCGAATGATGTACAAGTAAGTCACGTGATGTTTACGTCAGATTTTTTATTATACTCATCGTTTCATTTATAGGGATGTAAGTGTATAAATTAGTTGTCGAATGGTATTAGCCGTGTGATTTTATTTATATTGAGATTCTTAGTTTCGTTTATCAAAGCAATATTATTTTTAACCGTGTGTTTATTATCTAAGTCAACAGTTGTTTTTAGAATATTTGCGAGTGTTTTAGATATTTTATAAGTCGGTGCTTGCGTGAAGTTATAACTAAAGGTCTTATTGGTACGTTGATTTTATAAATTTTAGGTAAAGCTTTTGAAATCGTGGCTTAGGGATTCATATTAATTTGAAAATATTTTTTTTATTGCTGTCGATATTCATGATTTTTTCGATCTCGTTAGCTGCAAAGTGTTGTATTTTAATCGGTAGTGTCTGAATTGCGTCTTCTGTACCTATTAGTAGGTTTTCGATATTATATTTAAAGTTGATAGGTTGAAAATATTTTAGCCCGTTGTCGAGTGTATCAATCTCTGAATTGTTGAAATTTATGCTTGTTCTCGACTCGTTCATAAAACTTATGGTTCTTATTATTATTAAAAATTTCGTTAGTGGTGGTTTGTGTTTCAAGTTTATAAAGTTTCCTGTTCAATATTCCATATTTATTTTGTATTGTATATTAAGAATGATATTATTGGTATAGTCCTTAACTTTAAACCCAAGTTCCAGTATCAAATGTATTTGAGATTTTTAAAGTTTGAAAGAGTTTATTAGTTTAGGTTTTGCTTATTTTTTTAGGTGTCGTTTATTTCACGTTCTATCAAGTTATTTTTTGATTCATTTTTAATCTTAATATTAATTCGCATGTATTTAGGTATGATTTTATGGGTGAGACATTGTTTATCAAACCAAATATTCGCGGTGAGTTTATGGATTTTAAGTTTAAGCCGGTAATAGGAATTGAGATTTTTTGCCTTGATTGCGTTATTGAAATTAATTATATCAGAGTTCCCGAAGTTCATCGTCACAATAATAGTTATACACAAAATATTATCTTCTCTGATATTCTGTTTTCAGCTCGTTAGTGTACGATTAATACGCCGTTTCCAGCAGATCACATGAGTTACTTAGATTCAGTGAGAATTCGCTGCGCACGAGTCCAGAGCTTTTGTTGATGAGCCCTGCAGATCATTTATAAGTGAGAGGGTTGCAATCTAAAAATCGTTGCAGAGCGCCAAATGTACTCAGTTGGCTCTTAACCCAAATCGTTCTGACGTCAGGCTAAAAATCCTCTATTTGTCTACTTCTCTACTTCGTTGTTTGTCCAATCCCGAATCTAATCCTAAAGATTCGACTAAGTCCGCTTTCCATTTAACAAATTTGATTAAATCCTATTTCGATTGATGAATTAATCCAGCTGATTAATACTGGCCTCTTTCCGCTAACTCATTTGATTAAAATCCTGTTGCCGCTCATATATCAATCCAATAGATTGATTCTGACCCGTTTTCGTTAGCCCGTCTGTCTTAATACCGTGACAGGATATTTTGATTCATTTATCTAGTGCTTTTCTGGGTTATTTCATTATTTATGCTCCCGTTTCCGTTTTATCTTTTGCCTCGTTTGTTTTGATTGGTATTTTTGTTACAATAAAAACTTGAAAAATTCCCTAGAGCTTCATTGTTCAAAAGATCCCAATCTACGGCTCTGTCAAGTTGGCCCCCCACTTCAAAATTCATAGCAAAATCAATATGGTGTTCGGATGCGCTCTTGATGCGCTCTCGATGCGCTCTTATGCGCCACAGATATTTTTTTCTGCGCTAGTCATACTGAGCAGTAATTACGACAATAAGTTGGGAGGGGCCAACTTGACGCTGGTCCCCCATCTCAGGAAATATCGTAATATTCATTATTATTTCAATAGTACTCCATATGCGCTCTTATGCGCTGCTAATATAAAATTTTGCGCTCGAATGCAATTTGTTCAATTAATATTCAAAGTTGGAGGGGCCAACATGACGATAAACTTTTTTTTTTATATATTCAATATTTTTTTATTGCAATTAAATCTGAATTCGATGCGCTCTCAGGCGCCTCAAATATTTTGTATGCGCTAGTCATACTGAACAGTAATTACATTAAGAAGTTAGGGGGGGGGGGGGGCAGCAATAGTATCTGCGAAATGGAGGAATATATTTTCTTCAATAGTGGATGGGCTATGGGCACAGGTTTTATGGTACATAAAACACTTAAAGAAGCAGTTATAGATTTTACACCCATATCAGAGAGGTTGTGTAAAATTAGAATTAAAGGAAACATTAGGAAAATAAGTATTGTAAATGTACATGCACATTCAAATGAAAAAGATAATGATGATAAAGAAGAACTATATGAAGAATTATCACGATTATTGGAATCTGTTCCTAAATTTGACATCAAAATAATAATAGGAGATTTTAACGCAAAAGTGGGAAATGAACAGTTTGTAACAGGAGGTATGAGCAAGCATCAAGAGTCAAATGAAAACGGAACAATGCTAATAGAGTTTGCAATAGAATATAATCTGAAAATATTGAGCACCTATTTTCAAAGAAAAGAAATACACAAGATGACATGGATATCGCCAAATGGAGAGGTACAAAACCAAATAGACCATGTGCTAATTGAAAAAGATCACACCAAATTGATAACAAATATACGGTCACGAAGAGGTGCGGATGTAAACTCGGATCATTTTATGGTAGAAGTGAAACTGAAATTTCCAACACATATACAGTCGAGGAATGAGCAAAATAGAAGAACAGTTCTGAGGAACTTTGCAAATGATCATGAGGGAAGAAAGTATAAAGAGAGGTTGGAAAGAAGTCTACAAAGTATGAGAATATCTGACAATATGTGGAACAATATAGAATGTACTATAAGGTCATCAGCTCTGGCAGTGAATGATAATAAAAAAACTACAAAATCAGAATGGTTCGATGAGGCATGCAAGATTGTTCTGGAGAGGAGAAATAAAGCAAGGCTTAAGGTTTTGGAAAATCCAAACCCTCAAACCAAATGTAAGTACACAATTGAAAGAAATCGAGCAAAGGCGATGTGTAGAAAGAAGAAAAGAACTATGATAAAACATAAATTAAGATCCATAGAGGAGAATTTCAAAAACAAGGAGTCAAAGAATTTTTACCAAAATATAAAAAACGAAAGGACTGGAAGTAACACAAGACTAGTCTATATGAAAACAAAGAGGGAACCTTAGTTACTGGCGGAGCGAAATTAACAAGATGGATGGAATACTTTACTGAAGAACTAAATGTGAACGAAGACTCCCAGGGAGAACTAGTAATGGAAGAAGAAAATTATGAGGAAGAAACAAGCGAATGTAGTATACCACAACTAGAAGAAATTAAGGCAATTGTGCAGAGAATGAAAAATGGAAAAAGTCCAGGAGAAAATGGCATACCTATTGAACTAATAAAAATAGGAGGAGACAACTTAATTCAAGAGATATATGAGCTCATAAAAGATATATGGAAAGAAGAAAAAATTCCAGAAGCGTGAACAAAATCTCTAATATGCCCCATCTATAAAAAAGGTGAAAGGACAGTGTGTGGAAATTATAGGGGTATCGCACTGCTAGATACAGTATATAAAATATTTGCAACTGTATTAAGTGACCGATTGAAGAAAGAAGCAGAGAATATATTAGGAGATTATCAAGCTGGGTTTAGAACATACAGATCGACTAGTGACCAAATATTCACGTTAAAACAAATCATGGAACACAGTTATGAACACAACTTGGATCTGCATTGTCTGTTTATAGATTTTAAACAGGCATATGACAGAGTGAATAAGAATAAGATGTACGAAATTTTAAGAGATCTCAATATAACAGCGAAGCTTAGACAGCTGATTAAAAGTACTTTCATAAAGACAAGTTGTAGGGTGCTAGTAGATGGTAAAACCTCTAACAGCTTTGAAGTGAATAATGGTCTGAGGCAAGGGGATCCGTTATCACCAATTCTATTCAATTTAGTGCTTGAATGGATAGTAAGAAAGTGTGAGTTGCACAGAGGAGGAAGTATATACCATCATCGACATCAAATTCTGGCATATGCCGACGATATCACGATCCTTACTAGAAGTAAAAAAGAACTGGAAAGAACGGTAAAGAGAATTATTTAAACAGCCAAAGAGGTCGGGCTAACTATAAATGAAAGTAAAACTAAACATCTGATACTAAGAGGAGAAACGATCCAAAACGATAAATTTTTGAGAATTACTACGGAAGAAGGAAAGATTTACAAATTTGAAGAAGTGGAGAAATTCCCATATCTAGGAGTAGTAGTCACAAATAACGGTAAGGAAGATGAGGAAATTTCGCAGAGAATTGCAAAGACAACAAGAAGTTTTAGCGCGCTGTCAAAAATGCTCAAAAATAAGAATGTGGCAAGAACAATAAAACTCGAAGTTTATAAAACAATTATTAAACCGGTAGTGCTGTATGGGTGCGAAATGTGGACATTAAATAAAGTAAATCAAAATAAAATTGAAGTGTGGGAGAGGAAGATGCTTCGAAAAATCTTTGGTGGAATAAAGGTTAATGGAATGTGGGTGCGAAGGACCAATGCGGAAATTATGGCTTTGTATGGTGAAGCGGGAATTGTAGAAACAGTAAAAATACAGCGGTTAAGATGGCTAGGGCATATTATGAGATTACCTGAGGACAGAGTGGTTAAAAGCGTTTTCGGCAAAGAATCCACAGGAGGAAGAAGAAGAGGCAGACCGAGAGATAGATGGAAGTGCGCGGTTATAAAGGACATGGAAACTTTCAAAATTACGAACTGGAAAAGTAAAGTTATGAACAAAGTGAAGTGGCGTAGTATCGTCAACAGAGCCATGGGCCTTCCAGGCCTGCAGTGCTAATATATATATATATATATATATATATATATATATATATATATATATATATATATATATAATATATATATATATATATATATATATATATATATATATATATATATATATATATATATATATATATATATATATATATATATATTACGATATTTTCCCCCTCCCAACTTATTGTCGTAATTACTGCTCAGTATGACTAGCGCAGAAAAAGATATCTGTGGCGCATAAGAGCGCATCAAAAGCGCATCTGAACACCATATTGATTTTGCTATAAATTTTGAAGTGAGGGGCCAACTTGACAGAGCCCCAATCTACCCATCTGTTACCCACTTAGCCGTTTAGATATGTTCACAAGAACTGATTCAATACAACAGAAAAGGGACCCGAGATACCAACCATCAGCTCGTACAGAATCTAGCGTGTTTGTGATGAGTATGAGTGCAGTAATTAAAAGTTGAAACTTAAATCTTTCGTGACTAATACTAAGCGGACGGCCATGATCTCGGCACCAAACAATCTGACTAATGACTATTTCTCGGTTGTTTTTCTGTTTTGAAATCTTTCAGAATATCTTATTTTTAGACTGGATTTCAGCCAATCCGAGGAGTTTTCGGCTGTCTTGGGTTCATGTTCTATTTCACAGGCGCGCGCAGCGCAATTTGGTAATATTGAGAGGTCTTTCGAAAATGTGAAATAGTCTACAAAATAGATAAATATTCTATAATACCTTTTCGTAAATACTTGGCGTATAGATTTTATTGGAGTTGTACTCACTTATAAAACCAAATCTTGCAAGGTGATCGTGGTTTTAATTTAAAATTGAGTTCGTATGCGTCCCGCCCTAATCTGTTTAGCATCGGTACTGACTTCTTGTCCTCGGTGGTGAATTCGTGTGCGCCCTTCTAAACTCATAAAACATTGCAAGCCAATAGGTCTTCTAAACTCTTCATGGAACAATTGTATTCAACCTAATAGACTGAGAGCTGGCTACATAAAAAACCTTGTTATCGCTACATGGCTAATTCCTTTCGCAAAAGGATCTTTTGGTGTAGCGAAGTTCGAATCGTCTTGTCTGCCATCGCGAATCCGTGGCTTTTGGACATTTTGAACTTGATATTTTAATTCAAATTGCCAAGAAATTTTCTGTCAATTTTGATGAAAACAATGCCATTCACAATATCGTTTCCTTAGCTACCAACTACTACTGCCGTCAAATTGACATAACCAAAAGAAAATTTCACATCTACGAGGTAGCACATCAAACTTATCAAACGTAACTTCTGTACATCATATTTATTTGGTGAACATAAAAAGAATGAAATTATCCAAAAATAAAATGTTCTGTGTTTGAGTGTTAACGCTCTGGCACAAGTGCACTTTTAATATCTGCCTGCTGTGGTTTTAATCAAGATTTTTTTGTTTGTTATTCTGCATATAGCTATTCTTATATATAAATATAACATTTAATCCATCGGCATGCATGTATGTGATGATATTTTCATTTAAAATTTAACTTGAATTTCGTGCTGACTGCCAGCACTTTAGACACATGTAAAAATCCCATAATTATTATAATACATATATTTTATAAAGAAATTAATATTGTAATTTCACTTATTTTACAGGTCTTACTATGTTTTATTTTCGATTGTCCCAATTTCAGTAGAGTACATTGAATTTTCTCATGAATACATTTCTTTTGTGAATGTCAGCTTGACGGCAGTAGTAGTTGGTAACTGAGGAAACGATATTTCAAATGGCATTGCTTTCGTCAAAACTGACATAATTTTTTTTGGCAATTTAAATTGAAGTATCAGGTTCAAAATATCCAAAAGCCACGGATTCGAACTGGCAGACAAGACGATTCGAACTTGGCTACACAAAAAGATTCTTTTACGAAAGGAATTAGCCATGTAGCTATAACAAGGTTTTTTATGTAGCCAGCTCTTGGACTATAAATTTTCTTACAAAAAATTATTACCGTTCATAACAATATCACTATGGCAATCTGCATACGTTGTGTAAAAGTCTAATTCGACTTTCGAAGATTGTAAAATGAGCATTTGACAGAGGTTTTAATGTATTTCGTATGATCGATTTGAAGAATCTTGTGCATGCTTGTCAGTTCAAAGTATTAAGTATCAATGACCATAATAATAATAATAATTTATTTAATAAGAATGTAAGCAAGAGAGTATTGTGACATGAGGTGTCAAATATTTAGTGATGAAGCTGGTCGAGCCATTAAAATTGCTCGCCAAATGTCAGGATGCATGTTTAAACTCGTATCACAGATTTTTTCTACAGTCTTAAATAATAAAAATCTGAAACACAGAACACAACCCAAGTTGACATTTAGACCATTTAGATATTTTGTTCTGATTTAGAGTTTACAAATAACCCAGAACACAGATGTTGTACATAGAGCGGCGGTATTATCGACCTATATATTTTGGCACTCATTAAGACTAACGAAACTGCAAAAAGCACATAGCTGAAGTTTTAGAATACGACAGATCGTAACAATTGATTCTATGACAGGCAGAGTTAGCAGCATGAATTCACAAAGAAAGAGTCGAAAATGCCTAGAATAAATGAAATATGAAAATCACTTAGTTACATTTATTTATTCATAATTTGCCAATCGTAAATGCATAGAGTAAATAGAATATGATGAACACTTACTTAAAGAAGAAATCATATGAATAAAATTTCACACAAAAAAATTGTGAAATATCTAAAGTGCTATGGAACATTCAAAAAAATGAATAGTTCTAAAAAAGAATTGTTTTGCATAGAAATTTCAAACCTTAGAGTCGAGGCTGAAGCCACCATCATCTTAGATCGGGGATGCAATTGTAGACATAAGTTTCGTCCTTACCTACTTAAATATACAGAATTTAAATAAAAGAATCAATTCCCTTAGCAATTATGAAAAAACCACTGATCCTAATTTATGGCCTGAAAATGTTTTAGTGAATTTTCGTAAATTTTCAGAGACCCCCTCAGAACCTAGCAATAAAATAGCTTCTCTGAATGATTTGCATATAGTTCATTATAATATACGTAGTCTTGGCAACAAAGTCAGTGAACTGAGTGTGATTCTTGAAAAAGCAAACTTTTCCGAGATATTATGTCTCACAGAACATCACCTAACTGTGGATAATACACTGAGAAAAATTTCTACTAACCACTATGTGAATTCATGTACTAGATATTAGAATATTCTTTTACAAAAGTGACAGCAAGCCTATTTTATAAATCTTAATGAATCCGTTTTTTAGTTATATTTGTATAAAAGTTAATAAATCAATTCTATATCCCTTTATCTGAAAACTTGAATAGATTCTAGCAAAGCTGTGCAATAGTATCTATACAACTGAACCATAATCTGTATAAAGTATGTTTAATGATTTATAACAGTTGTATTTCATAAAGCTAATTATTTATATGATGGGAAATACTTAACAAAGTCATTAAGAATTATATAATATTTTATTTAAATTAAATAATTACATATTGATAGAAGAAAACATATTGACAGTTTTGAAAAACTATAAATAATAATGAATAGGAATATCATGCTAATACATATAGTTACAGAAGAGAACATAAATAATATATGACAATATTTTCTAAATAATATTGCTAATCTTGAAAGCTAGACACATGAAACATAAGATAATCCATCGGATCCTACTGATTCCAACAAGGGTAAAAAAGAATGTAAATGTTCTGTCTATACACATATAACTCTGAGTTTCATTCACATCTATTTACACATTTTTTTTACACAAAATACATTTGTTTTACTAACACTTTTTCTGAATTACGCACCACCATACCCTAATACGCTTCGAGCCTACTACACTAACTTGCACTTTGAGAATGGAAGTTGGCGGCAGAAGCACTCGAGAGAGGTGGATGTTGTATTAAATGTCTATTAGAATCTATACAACTGATTGTCAGAGATGAATTCTATTAGCTTGTTTTATACAGGTGAATATCGACGGTAATTAATTTGTATGCATTTTTTCTTTATAATATGTATTGTATAAAAAGACTTATTCAATAACTTATCCATGTATTAAGAACTAAGGAATTATTGAATAGGTGTTATAAAAAAGTGATTATGAGACATATGTTTATGAAATTCATAAAACTATCAATTTAATACAGTGAAATCTATAATAATCTTTATGGATAGATCTTTACTATGTATAAAATGGGCTTTAAAAAATTTGTTGTATAATATCTTTTTTCTCAGTGTATCAATTCTATTAATCTACCTTCTTATAAACTTGCTTCTTGTTACTGTCGTTCAAATTTAGAATGTGGTGGATTTGCAATTTATTTGCTAAAATCAATTAATTATCATTCATTTTCACTTGATAATATTCAGAGTTGTGATAAACATTTCGAATATTCATGCAATGAAATTTTGATTAGTAATTTTAAATGTCTTATTATTGTTATTTACCGTTCTCCCAGCGGCAATATAAAGTATTTTGTGAATGAACTAAATGATCTTCTTATGAGTTTTCCATCTTATAAATGTCCAATTTTTGTGTGCGGTGATTTTAACTTAGATTTTAGTTTCGTGAGTGAATCGGAAGATGTGAGTACACTTTTATTATCTTATAACTTATCTGCTCCAGCTTCTGGTTTTACTTTGTTAGACAGTTCTTCCGGAAGACGTATTGATAACTTATTCACTAATCTAACCCACGACAATATCTCTTATGAAATACTTAACCCTTGTTTATTTGATCATTCGCTTCAGCTATGGAACATCGATCTGAAAGAATTCAATATGATTGCAGAATCTAAAATATTTTGGCTTTATTTAAATCTAAAAAATGGAAGAATCATCTAGATGATGAAAGCGCATTTTTGACAGCTCATGAATGCTTGTTACTTCAGATATTTCGCAAATTACCATCTCTAACAATTACTGAGTTTGAAATCAAGCAGTTTGGACAAACTTACGAAACAGCAGCTTACATTTAGTACTAGTTTCAAGTTGACTATTTGATAGGTACATAATTTATGCATGTACAAACTCAAAAATACCTTTTAATCTTGATTGTTTAGTTATTGACTGACGGGAGGTCAAGTGCTGTACCTTAAAATGATAATTTGATCTTTATCAAAGCTATATAAAAAAATACACCAAAAGTGAACAAACTTTCATCTAATAATAATAATTCATTCTAATAAGCTTGAAATTCGCGTCAAACAAGTCATTGAATGAATCCCGGACAGATTTGACAACTGTACATAATAATAGTGACACCCGCGGCGAAAGTTGTAACTAAATTTTTATCTACTTTAATAAAATTAAGTTGCCATATCCCTAATGTCATATATATCTATGGGCATTGTTTCACTTGAAACAAGTAATTGAATAATTTAATCTTCCACAATCACTGAGCTTGAATTAAAGCAATTTGTGCAAACTTACGAAATAGCAGCTTTTATTTAGTACCAGTTTCAAGTCTGTAAATAGTATAGTTGCTGAGAACTCAGCGTCACGCCAGCCAGCCAGCCAGACAGCCAAAGTGAATATAATAGCGCTTTTTTCCAAAAAATGCGCTAAAAAGTTCAGTATAACAATCTTATTCAAGAATCGGAGCGGAATCATAATGAAAACTTACTAAAGTCATCCAATAACTTGTCAAAAGCAGCCTGGATTCTGATTAAAAACGAAACATCAGCCAATTCTCATTTATCTTTTCCTGTACCTATCCTTCACAATAATGTTGAAACTTCACAGCCTTACCAGCTTCCCACCATTTTTAATAACTTTTTTGTTGATTCTGTTAACCAGCTTATTTCTTCACTGCCACGTAGCCCATGCAGCGCGATTCATACTATCATGGATGCACTGAAAACAATGGCTGGTACCACAAGCTTTGTTTTTGGCTATACTAGCAGTGTTATTTTAAGAAGAGTTTTAAGGCAATATAAATATTTAAAGCTATTTTAAAGGAACATATTCAAATAAATTTTGTAGACATATGTGTTTTCCGTAATTTGTATGTGATGATTATTTTCTAAAGTATTTGGAAAAATTTTAATTGCGTTAAAACACATCTTGACACAACGCTCTTAGTAGCGCCAAAAACAGAGCTCGTGGTACCAGCCAATGTTTTTGAAACCTGTTTTAGAATCTGAAGTTTTCAATGTGATTTATGAAATTTCTAAAAAGCCATCTGCTGGATTGGATGATATTCCTTGTTCTCTTTTACTATCAGTGGCTAATCACATCACATTGCCTTTAACTCATATAATCAATGAATCGTTCTTATATGGTCAATTTCCATCACATCTCAAAATTGCCAAGGTTGTACCAGTACATGAATAAGGCAATAAACATCTAGTTGAGAATTATATAACTATCTCTATTCTTTCAGTTTTCTCAAAAATTTTTGAGAAAATAATATACTCTCGTTTAATTGATTTTGTAAATGCGAACAATATTCTGAGCCCATCTCAATTTGGATTCATTAAAAGGAAATCCACAACTAGTGCCTTATATTTTAGTTTGTGCAAAATTTTTGACAGCTTGGACAACCAGCAACAAACTTCTAGTGCGTTTTTCGATTTTTCTAAGGCATTTGACACAATTAATCATGACATTCTATTTCATAAAATGTCTGCCTATGGTATACGTGGCAATGCTCTGAACTGGATCAAATCCTTTCTTTCCAACAGGTCGCAAATTGTTTGCATGAAACATAATGGTCAATGCTATTTTTTGGATCCCTTACACACATCCTGTGGAGTTCCTCAAGATAGTATCCTTGGTCCTCTCCTCTTCCTATTATATATTAACGATTTACCTTCCTCGTTCTAAAATGTTGATGTTTGTCTATTTGCTGATGACACCTCAGTTATTCTTACAGCCCCCTCCGTCAATAATATGAATAGCATTTTACAGGAAACTGTTAATATGATGAATACTTGGTGCTCTGATAATGCTGTCATTCTCAATGGTGATAAAACACATATCACCCTATACTAAACTAGACATCATTTGAACAATTTGTAAAAGAAACAATTGACAATCGATTAAATTTTATCTATGACACTTCCACTAGAAATATCCGCGCAAGAGTTTTAATCTGATACCAAACACGATAGAGCCGAATCACTGATTAAAAAAAAACAATTGATGAACGTTTGTATGTGATGTCCAAATATGAGTGATAATAATTCTTATTTCATATTATGTTTCTCATTATTTCTTTGCTTCAGAAAAATATAACGAATTTTAATTCAAATAATAATAATAACAAATGAACCGCTGATAATTTTAAGAAATGTTTCATGTGAATACTGTGCCAAACTATTCGGAGATCAATTTTAGTTGTTTCATATTTACGACTTAGACCCTACTGAACCCACAAAATATAATTTAAAAAAAGTCGGTCTGATGTCTGTGTGCACGATAATTTGAGAACGGGTCCGAATTTTCGACTGAAATTTTATATTCAAGTTTTTTATCAAAAGGTAGGTTCAAGTTTGTAGATGAGCTTATTTCAACCAGTGATACCAAAACTTTATTGATGGAATTTTTCAGTTTCTTGCGTTTATTTTGTTATGTTGGGGCCACACTTATGATAACGTTTAATGCCTATTATTGCAATAGATATCGCGTCAAATATAATGATCTTAGTTATATGTTGAATTGAGTTGTTAAACAAAGCACTGTCCTATGAACAAGAACTAGTTTCCTTTTGAAACACTCGATGACTCTTCCATTACACCACTCCATTGTATAACTCTGGTGATACCATTATTCCAATCAAAAACTTACTGGATTTTAATATGCACATTCAAAATTTACAATGACAGTTGACAGAGACAAACGCTAGTCACGCTAGTGTAGCCACAACATTGCAATGAATAATGCGCTTGATCACTTTGATGTGTCGAATTAGACCGCCAATCAATCAATCGTTTAACGCCATTATCAACGCCGTGAATAAATTATCGCGCTAAGACCCTTCGGTTAATGTCAAATAACACCTTAATTAATGGCGTTAGACGTGAGTGTGGTCCCAGCATAAACGGCAGTATTTATCATAAAATATGAAATAACTAAAATTGATCCTCGAGTAATTTGGCGCAACATTCACCTTCTCAAAATTATCAGCGGCTCATTTGTTATTATTAATATGTAGATTTTTGAAAAATTCGTTATATTATTATGAAGCAAAGAAACAATGAGAATCATAATATGAAATTAGAATTATTATCACTCATATATGAACATCACATGCTAACGTATGTCAATTGCCTTTTTAGAATAATTAATTCGGCTCTATCGTGTTTGGTATCAAATTAATTCTAGTAGAAGTGTCAAAGAGAATATTTAAACGATTGTCAATTGTTTCTTTCACAAACTATTCAAATGATGTCTAGTTTTAGTCTAATGCTGGGGCCACATTTACGTCTAATGTCATTAATTGAGGCGCTATTCAATAATGAACTCATTGTCATTGACAATATGTCAATTGTCACATAACGCCTTACTTAACGGCATTAGACATAAGTGTGGCCCCTGCATAATGCTGGGGCCACATTCACGTCTAATGTCATTAATTGAGGCGTTATTCAATAATGAACACATTGTCAATGACAATATGTCAATTGTCACATAACGCCTTACTTAACGGCATTAGACATAAGTGTGGCCCCTGCATAAGAGCCAGCGTTCCGCAGACTTACAGTATAGTAGCAAACTCCATATTAATGCTAGATATACTATTTCACCTGCCGTAGGTGAAATGGAGATTCACTATTCCCATCGAAGGTTCCTTTGGGCGTGGCCAGAAGTAGGAAAGCATCAAAATTGACTTCCAAAACGTGATCGCAGCATGTCTGTCGTTTTGATATCATAAAATACATAATTTTTCTTACAGAAAAATTCAATAGCAGACACTTACTCCGGATCCTAGTATATTTTATAGAATTTAAAGTTTCCAAAATGTTATACAAATTTGCGTTATTTCAGCAAAGCTGAAAATTATATATGTTATTTATATTATTGTTATTCACATATATTTACAAAAACAGACACATAGGTCGGTTCTGACAAGCGGGCAGACCACATAATAGTTTCTCAGTTGTGCTAATGAACGATTTTGACTCTCTCACTCTTCATCTCGCAAGGAACTAGTATCTCAGCAAAGCTGCAATTTATATATGTTATTCCTGCTATTATTGTACATATATATCTAAAACTTAGACAGATAGGTCAGTTCTAAAATGGAGGCAAATGACATAATAGTTTCTTTGTCGTGCTTATGAAGGTGTATGATATTGACTTTCTCACTCTTACTTGCAATGGCAGCGAATTATTGTTTATACATGTGAATAATTTTCTCAAATTTTATAATTTATCACTCTTATTTTATATCAAATATTTAGAATAATGCTGATAAACGATGCCCGTCAACATTACAGCCGGAAGAGTATGGGTGGATTAGTCATCAAGACACATATTTCTTCGAATGGTTTGATGGAGATCAGCTGTCAGGTTCTTTATTAGTCGATTCGGTCCAATGTCCATCAGGTAATTCAATGAAACACAATTAAATATCCTGTTGCTGTTAATAGAGTCACACTAGCTATAATGTATAATGAAAAAAAAAAAAAAATCACAGAATGTAGTATCTCTGATGACGAAGGCGATAAAAAATCTCCAAAACTTGGAAGATTTGGAGTGTTGCATTGAATCAGCAGAAGTCTGCAGTTCTGACGAAGAACAATGAATCATTCTGATTTTTTTTTTAGCTAATGTTCAATTTATTTATTATGTATTTCCATTTCGAGCTATACGTTTTGTTAGAACAAAATAAAAAGTAAAATCGTTATTATTGTAATTGAAAAAAATTTGTTGATTTTTTTTCTAAAAATTATATGTTTATGACTTAAAATAAGAGTAATAAATTATAAAATTTGAAAAAACTATCCACATATATTGATACTAATTCGCTGCCATTGCAAGTAAGAGTGAGAAAGTTAATATCATACACCTTCATAAGCACGACAGAGAAAATATTATGTGGTTTTTCCTGCATTTTAGAACTGACCTATCTGTCTGATTTTTTAGATATATAAGTACAATAATAGCTTCAATAATATATATAAATTGCAGCTCTTTCTGAGACACTAGTTCCCTGCGAGATGAAGAGTGAGAGAGTCAAAATCGTACGCCTTCATTAGCACGACTGAGAAACTATTATGTGGTCTGCCCTCATGTGAGAACCGACCTATGTGTCTGTTTTTGTAAATATATGTAGATAACAATAATATAAATAGCATATATATAATTTTCAGCTTTGCTGTAATAACGCAAATTTATCTAAAATTTTGGAAGCTATGAAATTCTATAAAATATACTAGGAACCGGAGTAAGTGTATGCCATTATATTTTTCTATAAAAAAAAAAAAAATATGTATTTGATGATATCAAGACGGTAGACTTACTGCGATCACGTTGTGGAAGTCAATTTTGATGCTTTTTGACTTCTGGAACCCTCTATGGGAATAGTGAATCCCCATTTCACCTACGGCAGGTGAAATAGTATATCTAGCATTAATACGGAGTCTGCTATTATACTGTAAGTCTGCGGAACGCTGGCTCTCAGTCTATTTAGTATGAATTTAAAACTTTCGGGAAGATAAGCTTAGTAGATAAGTATCAAAAATAAATAAGTGGAATATAGGTTACCATCTCTAAATTACATTTCCGGCGATCAGATATCGAAACTGTATGCTCTGATGGATTGAATACCCAGAATAGGAATCTTTATTTTATATAAGGATTAAAATATAACCGCCATCTACCATTTCAACGACAGCTGTCACTTTGAAATATGCAATTAATTGATAAGACACTCTAAATTTCTGAAACAGCGACGAAACTTGCCATGAAATTTATGGTCGGGGAAGTACTGGCCACAGCAGATTTTTTTCTCATAAAATTCGTATTGAGGACCTCTTCGCGACAATTCCACTGAATCCACTGATGCTCGTTCTTAATAAATTCAAAAGTTTCCAAGAATGTTTTTAATTTTGATGTTGATGCTATGTAATTGAATATATTGTAAATTTATGAAGGAGATAGCTTTTCCAGTAAATTCTGAAGATAAGGGGCCATCCATAAATTACGTCACACGAATTTCATTCTTTTTTAAGCCCCCCTTCCTCGTCCTTGTCACAGCTGGTCACATTTGTGAGAGTCCCTTCTCTCTAGTGTGACGTTACATATTTTGCAATTTTACATCCAAAAAAACAGATGCAGCTGCAAATATTTTTGAATTTTTCGTTAAAAGTTCAAATTTCGTATTTTAATATTTAGATATATTAGATTTTGAAATGTGACGTCATGACATTTGAAACATCTCCCGCCTCTTGTCTCACAATGTCGCAATTCCCCTTTCCCCCTAACGTGTGACGTAATTTATGGATGGCCTCTTAAGATACTTATTAATCAATTCCATGCTTAACGGAGAGTATTCGGGATAGGAGAATAGCTATGTTCCAATGAAATGAATTGACTTCAAATTTATTGCATAGGATGCATATATCTGTAGGGTTAAATTTGATCGAAGCTCCTTGAAAATGAATTTGAGTGAAATAATTGGTGATCGCTGTTCTATGTAAGTTGGCTTACTATTCTTAAAATTCTGAGTGTGGTATTCCCTAGGAAGTTAGAAGTTTTGTCATGTATGTGATGAGAAGAATTAATCATTCTTGACGTGCCTATATTATAAAGATGTTGTGCGTACGCATACGTAATGTTTAGTTGATATCTCGTTCTGGATGGTCAATAGATTTTGAGCGTTCCAGATCCAATCAAAATTAATTTTTCTAAGCATCAATTGTAAGCTACAACACCAGTTATATTTGTGAAGCTTGGAATTGTCCACTTTGTCAATTTTTTTTCAGTGTTAATTAAGAAATTGTACTATTCTTTGACGGGCAGTCTCGATCTTGGCACCAAACTACCTGGATATTTAATCCCCTACTCGAACTCGGCCCTATACTATGGATTAGGACTAATGACTTAATCTTTCTACCTGAGTGAGATTCTCTGGACACATGCGATTGTATGGTAATAATAAACCAGGCTCATATTGAACCCTACATTTGAAAACTCATTTACAAACTGTATTCCGACCCATCATGAGTTCAGTGCACCCTTCTCGGCTATCTCGGGCCCAAATTCTGTCCCTCAGGCGCGCGCAGCGTAATCGGTAATATTCAAGGATGTTATAGACTGTATTTCAGCCCAACATGAGTGATTCTAAAGTTGTACTCACTTATAAAACTAAATCTTCCAAGATGATCGTGGGTTTATTTAAAATTGACAGTGCCGACTTCATGTGCGCCCCGCGCTAATCGGCTTAGCATCAGTGCCGAGCTCATTTTCGTGTACGCTCTTTCTGACATACCGAGAATCTGGCATTAAGGTGAAACATCACCCGGAAATACTAGCTATCTCTGTCTAGCCTAATCTTGTTTTGGAGTAAGTGAGGCTTATGGAAGGTCAGTGATGACGGCGGGATACACAAGAATTCAAATTTGACATTTCAGAAGAAAAACATTTTATAGAGAAATTTACGAAAATTAATGCTCGCATACAAAATCATTTTTCAAAGACATAAGTTTTAATGAAATTATTCATAATGAGAATATGAAATTATGATATAACAATGTCCCAAAATTCACGCAAGAACTAATTTTGATAGTAACATGTTTTAAATAAAAAATTATGAGTTTTTTATTGAATCATAAAGGATAAGGTAAAGTAAAGGGTTATATAATTTTGATAGAAAACTGGTTTTAAATTGAGAATTATGAATTTTTTATTGAACCGTAAAGTATACAGTACAAGGATTATGTATGGAATATTATATAGAGCAAATGATCTTCACGACTTTGTTGGCACATACAGACTCCTGATTATCATGTCGCCTTAGCGAGCACCATTAAATGTTTTTGCCTGATGATCAGTTGTTTCTTCAAAGAAGAATTGCTCGATGCTACCTTCAGCCCAAAATGTGCAACTGTAACACCTATTACATTTTCATAGTTGTGTATTGATACTTGCTCATGACTCTTACCCCATTCCGTAGCATTAGTAGATAGATTTCGAACATATGGTATGTTTTCTACTAGGGGTCCGACAGGCAGTTTTCGCTTACAGACTAGACCAAAATTTGAAGCTGTTAGTCTATGTTTTCTTTAAAGTATTTACCCTTGATGTATTCACTAAGAAATTGTAATTTATTTGAAGGTGAATATTTCGGGCCTTAGAGCAATGCAGATTCGGATCAAGTATTATTATTTGTAGAATGACAGATCCCAATAATAATTGATGGACATAAATAAAATATTTTGTCGCTTTCTTGAGAAATATGATATTGATAACTTGAAATTCTCATCTGTACACTTCCAGCTATAGTAGTATTTAGAAATCTAAAAGAGATCAGTTTTACAAAATTAGATTGGAAGATTGATTTTTAATGTATTTATCCAATGTACTTACTGTAACATAAGTCAGATTTGTCAAATATCCTGGAATCCGAACCATTTTTCTTACTAGTGTGACAAGACCGGTAAAACTACACACACAACCAGAAGCAGATATTCAGAATGGTTTTTGTTACTAAAATCAGCCATAGGCTATTTATTCTCTAACGAATAAATACATGATAAAATTAATCTTTGACACTTGTCATGTAATACAAAATTTGGATACTAGATAGCGCCACAGAACAAATCAACTAGTAAAAGGTCATATTCACACTAATAAAAGAAGTAGAAAAGAAATTGGAGAATATTCTCCTGAATTATTATTTTGAAATATACAGCCGCTGAAAATCTGGAAAATATTGTAAAAAATTGCTCATAATTTTTAGATATAATAAATATATTTCTTTTTGTTCATTTGACGTTTCTTCATAACAAAATCTATGATTTGAACAAAAAAAAATAATTTCTCAAAAACTTGGAATTTCACGACTCTTAAAAAAATATATTATCTCCAAGAAATATTTTGCCATGGAATATAATTACTTTTGTCTTAATTAATCTTGCATGGAATAAAAAAGGTAAATGGACATCAGAGAAGTACCCAAAATATTGATAATTTCACAAAAGCTAATTCAAGTAATATACCAGAAGTTAACCCATTTATGATTTATGAATACATAGTGGTGTATGAAAAATTTAATACTCCAGAAGTACGAGGTATTAAGTTATCAATGTGAGCAGTTTTTTGGAATTATTTTCTTAATAAGCAAATGCTGTTACATCTTTTTGTACAAATCCAGTAGAGAATCATTTTGTGATAATGTTATAGGTTATGTGTGTATTCAACGCGAAAATAAAACTTGTATTGTGAAAGGAAGAATCACTCCAGGATACCTATTCCATAATTTTCATGATTTTCCACCTATTTGAGATGATATATCAAATGACGTCATATCACTTTCCACCGTTGAAGCATCTGAAGATACTCGTACTAGTCGTACTTGCTTAAGTTTCTGGTTATATTCATTTATGTTGATACACCATATATCTATAGTTTGGAAATTTGTCAGATAAAATAAATATGAACAATATAATAATCATTCATATAATGAGAATTCGAATATGGCTGCATAATATTAACAGTTATTTGAATTTGACCTACAATCTTAACGTAAATAAGATTTCAAATTGATATTTGTTTACAATTATTATGAATTTTCATTTTATGGTGGGTTTATACACAAGAATTTTGTGTACTTTAGCCCACAACTAAATATCAAATCCATCTCAGAATAAAATATGGAACACCATAACCTCAAACGTCAAAACATCATTGGTGATAAGATTCTATCAACACCTCTCTGCTTACAAAAATCTTATTAGGACATTTTTCTTGTATGCTAGGATAAAAATGAACAAAAAAACCTCTATATAATTTTTTTTCTGATTGAATTCTTGCAATAAAGTTCAGTAATTACTCGGAGTAAATAGGTAATCTGTGCTCTGAGCACCGAAGTGACGTCACATGTACATCGATTGCGCTTGGGCGTTTACGGCAATTTCCGACGTATTCAAAATTTTAGGCTTTTAATTAATTAATAAAAAATTGTGTAAAAAATAATCACAATAAAAAATTTAATAATCTTTCATATGGTATTATTACTTTATGTACGTGATTGAACCCAATTTGTGCCACCAGCTTAGCATTCTATATAGTATGTAAATTTCATCATGTATTTTTTCCCGTTTCGCGTCTAACTAAATAGTAGAAACAAGTTATCGAATGAAAGTTGATTCCCAAATTATTTTATAATTGTGGTTTTCTTCCAAAAAATTTAGTTATTACTCGAATTGTAAATAAAACTGACCTTTACAAGTACCCACTAAAATACTGAGCTAGGATTTCCCAGAAATATATCAACATGAATGTTCTTAATACCACTGGATTACTGTAGATATTAAAAATGATCTTAGCAACAGAGTTTCAGGGATGTATTACGATTCATTTGTCTTATTACTAAAGTATCAGGCAGATAGATAACTTAAATGACAATTATTAACATGAGGCAACCGTGGGTCTCTGGTGATTCCAGTTGGAATGAATCTTCTTTTAAAGCATTTCTACAAGATATATAAAACATATTCTGTTAGAATCAAAATAAATAATAAAAAATACGTTCAACGCACCCCTTGTCTTGTTCTCCACTATCCTGTAAATATCAGTCATCCATCTATTTCAAGCAAGTTATACTAATGTATTTATGGGAATTCCTAATCCAGTATTTGAATGGGTGCTTGCAAAAATTCTCGGGGCCTGAATTTTATTCTTTGCTAATCATTCCGTCTTAAAGTTTAGTTTTCTTTGAGATTCGAATAATAGCTAAATGTTCTGAAAGAAAACCACATCCATAAAATAATTTAAGAGTCAACTTTCATTCGATAGTTAAATACATAGCTCTCCGTTGACTTGTGCCAGGGATTTAAGGAATTGACATTGTGTTTTTTTATTGCTGCTCTGTGGTTTTCCCTCCGAATTTCCGGAGCATAATAAAACACATACTGTAACAAATTTATCTTAATTAAATCTGGAATATTCTCAGAATAATTCTAGCTATCTCTCGAAAGGCAGTAGAACTTTTCCAGATCAAATCAGGTTTAAGATCCCTTTGCCTACATAAAGAAAATGCGTCGTTTACTTTAGACGGCAGAATAAAAAAATCTGATGTGGACATCACGTGACTCACTTGTACATCATTGGATATATTTTTTGCATATAATACGATAATCAAACACAAAATTCCATCGTTCCACGGCTAATCGTTTTGGATTTATCCAAAAAAGTCTAAAAATCTGTCAACTGAAGTGCGCTTTCGGTTCAGTAGGTTGCTTGGGAAACAGAAAGTCATCATTTTTATGCTAGTTCATTTCTAAATACTGATTTCCAAGATTTTATGGCTGACAGTTCTGAATTTATGCGCAAAATTTAAAAAAAAACATCTGAAGTGCACTTCCGTTTCAGTATATTGTTATGAGAATAGTGGGCAATCATTCAGATGCTACAACAGACCGAAAAACTGAATTTCAATACTCTACAGCCAATCGTTTCGAATTTATGCAAAACATTCGAAAAGACTGTCAAGTAAAGTGCATTTCCGGCTCAGTTAACCTCAATGAAAATAGTCAATGAAAATAGGATATGAGCATCTAGTCTAGATGGTACTATAGTCTTAAATACTGAATTCTAACATTTTAAGTTTAACCGTACTGGATCTACGCAGAAAATCTGAAAAAAAAATCGAAGAAAGTGCACTCCCGATTCAGACGATTGCAATCATGATGCGAAGTACACAACTAAGTGTTACAGAAGGACTTAAAACATACTCGTCAACAGTTTGTTTTTAATTTATACAGAAAATTCGAAAAGTCTGTTATATAAAGTACACTTTCGCTCAGCCAATTGGTACAAATATAGGATATAACCATTTAGATGCTACAAAAATCTCAAATACTGTATTTCTGAATCCTATGGCTAATCATTTTGAATTTATGTGGAAAATTCATAATAGTTCCAAGTAAAGTGAACTTTCGGTACAGACGATTGCAACCATAACGCGAGGTGCACAACTAGACCTTAGTAGACCAGTCTTAAATACAAAATTTCAACATATACGATTGACGGGTTTTAAGATTTGTGAGTTACGAACGAACACACATACATTTATACATACATACATACGTACGGATATCAAGCCAAAAATAGTCAAGATGGATTCATGGATGCTCAAAACGAATATTCTCATCAAAATCTCGAAATGTAAATTTTGTCGGTTTCACAATACTTGTATTTTATACAAGTAAAAATAGTGAATCGGGCAGTAGGCAACGAAACAGGTCAATGTAAAATAAATTTTGTAACGATACTCAACTGGTTTGTGGTTGAATATATTAATATTCACTTGAGACTACAATAATGTAACTGAAAATTCACTTATAAATACTTCTATTTATAATCGCACTACCATTACATTTATTGATTATTATTTATACAGTAACACTACCTGCTATTTATTTTCACTGCTTTTTATTTATCGCGACTAGTTCGCTCATTTATTTTCAATCTTATTCATTCCGTATCTGGACTACAATAATTCCCTGGCTCGACTTCAACCGAATCTGAATATACTCGCCTAAAGTTTCTAGAAAGCTCTAGTGAGTTTCCAGAAACTCTACCAGACATCACTACGTCCTTGGAGCATATGACTCAGTTGTGTTTGCCACTTGTTTATCAGGTGTGTTGCGATGGAAATCTGACCTACAGGAGCTCTGTTTGTTATAATATTCGCGAGTAAAATTACCGATGGCGATGCTGTTATCAACCAAAATGTCGGATGTAAGTCGTACTGTTTTCCAGGAAGTCATATTTTGTTAATATAATATTTAAGGTGGTTTCTCTTGGAAAACTTGTAAGTTTGAGGATTAAATCTCATTGTTATTATTTCAATTTTATGCATGCACGTTTCAAATTGTATTTATTTGTATAGATAAATAATCATTTTCTTGGAAATAGTCTTTAAATATTTAAATTCACATTATTCACTTTTGTCGAAGGAAAATTCATGTTAAACTCAAAATATTCAATGAATGCAGAAAGAGTAAGAAAATTAATAGATAGTAAATAGAAAAGCGCAAAAGAGGTTAATATGAAACTGATGTAAATAGGAAAGCAGTCTCCAAAAAGATTGATTTTGATCAATATACATATACTGAAATAATAAATAAAAACGTGAAATAGAAAAAATATAATAAAAGCTCACTGTTTACAAATAACAAACGATTAAAATAACATTAGCTCAAATGGCGTTTCAAGCGGAATACGTCTTTGAGTAGTTCCTGGTTTTGCCACCAGATGGCTACGGCTTCATTTTACTCGCGAATAATCCATATGAGAATTTTAGAAATAAATATTAGTTGAATTATTATTAAGTGAAAATAATGCTATCACTTTAATGTATTATTAGTGTTTTGCGTTAAGTAATATACCTGAATTCTTAGTTATTGCACTATTATTATAATATCATTCATATGAATTGTTCAAAAAAATAATTAATAATCATGCGAACATTAATTATGATTTTTTTTCAATCAACTTGAGATAACAATATTTTTTTCTTTGTAGGCGTATGTGTCGTGACAAGCACCAACCGTCGGTTCAATGTAACAGTGGTTAGCCCTGTGGAGGGCTCGGCTGTAGGGCCGCCGCCTGTCGCGTCTCCTGCACTACCTCGAGCGCGACCAAACAAATTGCCGTTTGCTAGCATCCCGGAGGATCATGCTTTGCACTTTCAACAGCAGCCTGATAGATCGAGAACAGCTACACCCGAACCGAATTGGGATTTTGATGAAGGAGCCGCTCAAGATAATGAGGTTAGTGCGAGCCTACTCATTTCTCTAGAGATATTTTTGCCCGAAAGAAAAGAACTGAGAAGCATATTTTGAGATAATAAAGCGGTAATAACATGACCGTCGTATGAATGATTCAACAGGTTGTTTGCTTGTATGTCAATTTTTCAATTGCATATTAAAAATTAACCATGCTTTTGATTTAAATCTTTTGTGTATGTTCACAAAAGCCGAATAAATTTACTCATTGTTCTTGAATAAGTAATTATTGTCACTTCAAATACTCTAAGCAATACATGGTAATTGTAATAATTTATTTTATCTAGAAAAAAATATATTGTGTATATTTTGAGTGCAAAATATATGTATCGCTCTTGATGATTAGTGTTCCTCTTCGAATCACTCATCAAAATTCTGCCCTAAACACCCACATGATTATCCTAGAATTACAACTAGCAGTATCTGTAAAAATTAACATCACTAAATTTTTGCATTACTATAAATAATTATTAGTATCATTTTTTCAATTTGTGTGACGAATCTGTCAACTAGCAAGATAACATACCTATTGATTTACTATAAATCTTCATTCTGTGTACCGAATTGATAATGGCATCGGCGGTACGACCTCATTATGAATGGACTTTTACAATAATTATTAATAATAAATTTTGTACCAAACGACAAAATAATTCCAGTTTGACGTACATTCATTCTGTTTTTATCCATGGTAATATATTGATCGAGCGTAAAAATATAATCGCGCATTGCATATGGAAAGGAAGGACAACTTGGGATTGATAAATGAGAGTGTATTCATCAACATTTTATAGCAACCGTAGAAAGCGGTATATTGTGTTATTAGCAGTAAATATAATTGTGTGCTTAATATGTAAGTTTGTATGACGAGCAAAGGAAGTCGGATAATTCACATGCGAAGCATTCAAAGTCACATTTACTCCCAATACATATTAACATATTATATTCTGAAACTTATCAGGTTTTCATTTTTTAACAATTTATCAAGTTCGGTTTCATGGACAAACTTTAAAGGTCGCTTTACAGTGTCCTGCATTTCTTCAAACCTGCCACCTCGGCTGTATTATGGTAGATGGCACTGCTACAGATTTATATCTCCGCATGCCATGTATTAACTTACTTTTCATTATTCTCGCGGTTACAAGTCTGACTATCTGCGGCTTGCTATACTGTATTGAAAAGTCCTATTAAGGACGAAAAATTTGTTTACAGTTGCTGCCTTACTCAGGACGATGGTGTGAAAATCGACTTCTGAATTTATATTTTTGTGAAACTCATCAGGTTTCGATTTTAATTTTAAGCACACAAAATATGGATGTAAATAATTGAAAATATTCAAAACTCAATACTAAAAAAAATATTGTGTCTTATCCAGTATTTCTTGTTGTTGATTACTTACGTGTTTTGTGAGTTTTTTTTATTTGTTGAATTTTTTCCTGACGCGTTATTGAATTACAATAACATGTCTTCGACTCTGCCTGAAGTTATTTAAAAAGCAAATAATGCTATTGATCTACTATTACCAACAAAATTTACTGATGACTATAAAGCACCCTACATTAAATTTGTGAAATAGTGCGTAATAAAAAATGTGGGAGAATGTTCCGGGCATGTATTTGCGGTTGAATTGAAAATTAAAAGCTGCAATAAATAATAATATTGAATAAATATTAACTTGCAATGAATTATTTTCTCAACTCAATTACTATGGTAACAATTATTTTTACAGTCGTTGCTGAAAAAATTAATTCACAGATTTCATAATCATTCGAACGCTGAAATACCTTATATATAAATTAGCAGTTACCCGGGATTCGCCCGCATATAAATGTACTTTTTGAAATCTATGAAAAAAAAGTATAATTACGTCCGTTAACCAAGCTCGTTTCGCTCGCACCGCGGTCTATCTTTGACCAAGCTCGTTTCGCTCGCACGGCAGTTTACAGTTTACAGATAGTCCGTGAGACAGAGCTTAAATTTTTCGTTGATTACCGCTCACTTGAAATTTTTTGACTGGCTTCATTGTGATGAGTATGACAGTTTTTACATTTGCCAAAATTCTTGATTTGGGGGCGTTTTTCAGCGAGGGCTAATTAAACACGTCAATTTCATGATGCCTTGTAAAAGTATTACCGTTATCTTGATCTTTACACTAATCGGAAGATTTTTTAATAATAAAATGAAAAAAATATTGTCCGACCAGCGGTAAGTCCGACAAGCCGCACGTGTCATAAGTACGTTGGTATGAAAACTTATTACCGCTAGTTTGAGATTTTCAGGACGTGTTAAATTATGAGTTTTCTAAAATTTGGTCATTTTGTACTACAAATTTTGCGGGGCGTTTTGTCAGTCCGACATTAAAAACGTATCAGGATTATAACAGCTCCTTTATCAATGACCGCTTATCACAATTATTTTTATTTTCCATTCAAATACTGTCTAGAACATTACTGTATACATGTCCGACAATGTAAGTGGGGCAATACTTCACTAAAAGCAAAAATATGTGGTGTGAATGTGGCTCCGTTCATAGGCATATATATAAAATGCATATCAAGTCAGTAAGATTAATTTATAATGGTATAAAAATCATTGTTTGCAAAATTTTGCTAGATAATTTAAGTTACATTTTGAGTAAATGTCGTCAATTTATAGAATAATTTTTCAGTAAAATATATATCAACATCAATGTTTTGTAGTCGTTCAAACACATACTAGGTGTATCAATAATACTATTATAACAATTAAAAAAATTTTTGAATTTTGAAAAACAAGATTTTTATGATAAAAATGATGAATGAATTATAAATATAGATATTTCGCCATTCGCCATTGTCGCCTTTAGAGCAATTATCAGCGCCACAGTACCGGGGGAGGAGCTAAAATAATATTTGGTACAACACACTGATCGGAAATATGGAAATATTATTCATCATAAAATTAGGTACTCATAACATATATTATTCATATTTGTTTTGAAAAATAGCGGTACTGCTGCGAGTAATGAATTCTCGTGGTAAAATTATCAGCATAGGCATGTGATAGATAATGATGGAAGCGACAGTGAATATGAAACTCATAGCGAACCTATCAGTATTTTCTAATAATTCTGATAAATTATGAAACTTGAAAAAATCAAAATATATATATTAGTTTTCCTATTTTCTACTTTACTTTTCATAAAAATTATTTTATCAATTAATTATTCATTATTAACTTATTAACAACGTCCATAGCTCATCTTTTCATATTAAATACGTCAAAAACTGAATTATATATGTGCGAGCGTTTTTTTGTCGGATTGACGGTAACAACCACTATTTCTGTCGGACAATATGTTTTTTGGACAGAAAATATGTTTTCAAATTATGACTGTTTTGGTCCGATAAGCGGTCATTGATAAAGAAGCTGTTATAATCCTGAAACGCCCTGCAAAATTTGCCGAACAAAATGACCAAATTTTAGGACATAAATTATTCCACACGTCCTCAAAATCTCAAACTAACGGTAATAAGTTTTCATAGCAACGTACTTATGATACGTGCGGCTTGTCGGACTCACCGCTAGCCCCAATATTCATGTTGGAAAATATTTTTTTTTCATTTTATTATTAAAAAATGGAAGAATCATCTAGATGATGAAAGCGCATTTTTGACAGCTCATGAATGCTTGTTACTTCAGAGACTTCGCAAATTACCATCTCTTACAATTACTGAGCTTGAAATCAAGCAGTTTGGGCAAACTTACGAAACAGCAGCTTCCATTTAGTACTAGTTTCAAGTTGACTATTTGATAGGTACATAATTTATGCATGTACAAACTCAAAAATACCTTTCAATCTTCATTGTTTAGTTATTGACTGACGGGAGGTTAAAATGATAATTTGATCTTTATCAAAGATATATAAAAAAAATACACCAAAAGTAAACAAATTTTCATCAAATAATAATAATTCATTCTAATAAGCTTCAAATTCGCGTCAAACAAGTCATTCAATGAATCCCGGACAGATTTGACAACTGTACATAATAATAGTGACAATGGCGGCGAAAGTTATAACTAAATTTTTATCTACTCTAATAAATTTTAGTTGCCATATCCCTAATGTCATATATATCTATGGGCATTGTTTCACTTGAAACAAGTAATTGAATAATTTAATCTTCCACAATCACTGAGCTTGAATTAAAGCAATTTGTGCAAACCTACGAAACAGCAGCTTTTATTTAGTACCAGTTTCAAGTCTGTAAATAGTATAGTTGCTGAGAACTCAGCGTCACGCCAGCCAGCCAGCCAGCCAGCCAGCCAGACAGCCAGACAGCCAAAGTGAATATAATAGCGCTTTTTTCCAAAAAATGCGCTAAAAATCATCCGATTAGTGTAAAGATCAAGATGACGGTAATACTTCCACAAAGCGTTATGAAATTGACGTGTTTAATTAGCCCTCGCTGAAAAACGTCCCCAAATCAAGAATTTTGGCAAATGTAAAAGCTGTCAGACTCATCACAATGAAGCCTCTCACAAAAATTCAAGTGAGCGGTAATCAACGTAAAATTTAAGCCCTGTCTCACGGACTAAGATCTCGCTTTCTATGAAAAAAAAAAAATGTCTTAACGTTGCCCGAGCTCGTTCCGCTCGCACAGCAGCTCACATTTAACCAAGCTCGTCTTGCTCGCATAACGGCCTACTGTTAAAGGTACATAACGTTTTGGAGAAATCATATACGAACACTTCTTCTATATAAAATACCCAACAAATTATTGAAACTATTTTATTTATATTTTAAACAGTTAAATCTTAAAAAATTCAAGTGTGAGTTTATACGCGGTAGAAGTTAAACTTTGTATTCTGGTTCTGGATCGCGTGCAGTCTGAGGATGCAGAAGGGCACCGTAATGACCAATGCGCTGTAATCTCATTCTGGTTCTAGAACACGTGCAGTCTGAAGACACAGAGAGCTCCGTGGCGCATTAGTTTCTTTTTCGTTACACTTTTTTGTTCCATAATCGTTCCAAATGAAGTTTCACTTCAAAATTATATGTCCTTTATCAACCAATTAGATGTCTTTAATATGTGTACAAAATTTCAAGATGATCGGTTAAGCAGTTTACGCGTGAAAGCGTAACAAACAAATAAACAAACAAATAACCTCACATTCGCATTTATACTATTAGTAAGGATTACTTCAGGCAATCATGAATGATTGATTATCATCTGACTAGCAAAAATTTCGTATTATGATCGAAATTATCTTCCTCGATCAGTAGATATAACACGTGCATAATCATTTATATCGTATTATTTAAACTTTGTGATACGTATTTTGGTTATATCTTGTTCTTAGGTATAAAAGTTGAATTGACAGTTATTTATTCATGCTGTTAGGTTAAATTGATCTGTCAATCTTCGTCACTAACACAACTTTACGGTTCATGATCATTCTTGTTTGAGTTCAGTGTTATCAAGGAATATGTAACAATTATTTTTTTGTGTCAAATGATACAAATATGATAATTAATTGATAACACTACAGTAAAATGTAAGAAATATGACTGTAGCAACATAAATCAAAAGTGTTCAAACGCTGACAGTTGAAATATTATAGCAGAGGGGCATTGTATTATACATTCTGTCACTCTCATAAATAAAACGCATCAAACGACACCTCATGTGCTAAAATCCATCAATCCGATTAGGCTACAGAGCGTGCCAAAGAAATGTGTCGGTCACTCATTTATGATTATTTTGTATCATATTCAATAGCACTCCCACAATTAAGACGAATCTAATGACACCTCATATGTTGAAATCCATCAAGCCGTGTAGGTTATAGAGCGTGCCAAGGAAATAGACGTACATAAACAAACATACACTCGAAAAACATCACTCTCCTTCTGACGCAAATGCGTAAAAAAAATCTATTAGTATTTTTCGTTATGTTCTGACAGCTGTCACTGACAATTTTGACAACTAATACTAATAACCAGCTGCACCGCTGTCCCTTAAATTATAAGTGTCGCTTGACTGAACAATATCGTACCAAAACTCAAAAATCAAATGTGACATGAACATTATTATCGTTATTCCGTTTCGATATTTTTTGTTTAAGTGAAGCCTAAAATTTAAGCCATAGCGGTGCAACTGGCCATAAAACATCAAATTTTCCTCTATATGTTCTCAAACTGTACGAGATACTGAGATACTTCAAAATTCCAACAAAATTAATAAGACTTATCCAAATGACACTACAGGACGCACAATGTAAAGTGAAGATTGAAGGAGATATATCAAATAGCTTTAAAATAAAAAAAAGGACTACGCCAAGGGGATCCTATGTCTCCGATACTTTTTAATCTAGTGCTAGAATGGGCATTGAGAACAGGCAGCATAAACACCAAGGGAACTATAAGCGGACAAAGACATCAAATATTAGCTTATGCAGATGATATTGTGATTATGACTCGAACTAGAGAAGAATTAAGGAGAGTGTTCCAGAGATTAGAAAAAGCGACAAGAATTGCAGGATTACGCATCAATGAGGACAAAACAAAATATATGCAAATGGGAGATAACAGTACAGAAAAGATGCGCATCAGCACGGAGATGAAAGTACACCAGTTTGAAGAAGTAAATAGTTTCATTTACTTAGGAGCAACTATGACAAACACAAACAATGAAGAGACAGAAATTCAAGCTAGATTAGCGAAAGGAAGCAGGTGTGCAGGCTCGCTATTAGAAGTGTTACGAGCAAAAACTATATCAAGAAAGACAAAGATAAGAATATATAAGACAGTGATAAGGCCAACGGTGATTTATGGAAGTGAGACGTGGGTGTTGAACAAAAAGACGCAAAATCAATTAGAAGTATGGGAAAGGCGAATTCTGAGACATATTTTTGGGGGTAAAAAGATGGGAGAAGTGATGGTACGAAGGACAAATCAAGAAGTAATGGACTTGTTTGGTGATACCGGAATTACGGGTATAGTGAAAGCGCAGAGACTGAGGTGGTTAGGACACTTAGCTAGACTACCAGAAAATAGAGCGGTTAAAGTGACACTTAAGGGTGGAACAGTGGCAAAAAGAAGAAGAGGGCGCCCAAAAGGAAAATGGATAGACGAAATTAAAAAAGACTTGGAAGTATTGGAGGTGACAAACTGGGAAAGAATGGTACTGGACAGAGCCAAATGGAGACAAATAGTCGAACAAGCCAAGGGCCTGCAAGGCCTGGAGTGCTGATACATATATATATATGTTCTCAATCACTTATTTGTAAGAATGCTTAATGACATGACAGTTAATCTGTGCTAATACAATCATAACGAACACAGTGGACAAAGAATTGGAAATATGTAATTAAAATTATGTATAATGCAACTAATATGAGGAAATATAGATGAGAGCAAATATTTTAAATAAAAAAATCGTATACTTAATTTGTCTGCAGTAATTTAAAATGTCAAAATATGAAGGTGCCAACTAAGAGGAGCTCAAGGATATTTTGCACCATTGGGCGTTTTCATGTGTGTACCGGTCCTCTATTTGAGGTGGTATGTTGATGTCACCAGCAAACTGTGGCTACTGTGGTTATGCTGTCTTACCGCCCATGGGCGAAAGCGGTAAGTAAAAAAATTATGAATTTAAAAAAAAATATTTATTTATTTATATTTATTTGTAATTGAATATTCACAATAAAATGTCAAAATTGACAGCTGACCGCGAATAATCAATCATCAGTAGTAATTCAATCTGAGAAAGAAAATTAGGATTCATAATTTGGATAGATCTTCCAATCGTGCAAAAAAAATTGTAAGCATCCTTGTCAATGAGTACAGTACCGATTTCGTATAATATTTGGAAACTTCGCCAAGGCTCGGTCTCCAAACTATTATTCTCAATCAGTAAACTGTACTTACTGACCTTAATACTCAAATAACTATTTTGAGTTTTTTTATTTATTTATCGAAGTATAAATCTACTAAAATTTCTTATTTAAATTACATGCGCAATCATTATTCAAGTATTAAGGTCAGTAAGTACAGTTTACCGATTGAGAATAATAGTTTGGAGACAGAGCTTTGGCGAGGTTTCCAAATATTATACGAAATCGGTACTGTACTTATGCGAATCTGAAATAAGGGACAGCCTCTATATAGTTTTAGCTTTCTGCACTCCTTCATATGAACTTCAAGTATGTAAATTCTCACATTTTTTTGTGAGCGCGGTACAAAAGTTCTCTCTTCATGTAAAATTAAAATGAAATACTTTGTATGTAATTTTAGCTTTCTGCACTCCTCTATATAAAATTCAAGTATGCCAAATCTCACATTCCTTCGAGCGCGCGTTATCAAGATTTATCTTCACGTGATATGAACCTAAAATGGAACATTCTGTATATAATTTCACCATTCTGTACTCCTTCTCCAGATAGACTTTAAGTATGGCATATCTCGTGCGCGCGGTACTAAGTTTTCTCTTCACGTGGAACAAAAATAGAACATCCTGTATATACTTTTAGCTTTCTGCATTCCTTCTCCATATGAACTTAAAATATGCCAAATCCTACATTTTTTTATGCGCGCAGTACAAAGTTTTCTCTCCACGTAAAAATAAACTGGGACACCATGTATATAATGTCAGCTTTCTGCATTCCCATATTCACACAGATTACAAGTATGCAAAGTCTCACATTATTTTGTGTTCGTGCGCGCGGTACTAAGTTTTCTCCTCACTTAAAATTGAAATGGGACCGCCTGTGATGTAATAGTATATTACACTGCAAGGGCCGAAAATGGATTTCAACTTTTGGCCCATGTAGTGAACACGATGTTACTTCATAGCCGGTCGAAAGTACGTAGTAAATTTTTTTTTAACTTTAAATGTTGATAAGCATGTTTTTGCGGCTCGAGCGAAGCGAGTGCTGCTGATCCTCGAGTAAAAATACGCATGAGAAATTCTTTCCCCCTGCCGCTATAGAGGCTGCCCGTGTACTTCTCACAGGAAGTAAATGTCAAACTTTTGTCCCTGCTATTAGGGACGAAAGTACTAGTCCGTGAGACAGGGCATAAATTTTTCGTTGATTACCGCTCACTTGAAACTTCGTGAGTGATTTCATTGTGATGAGTCCGACAGCTTTCACATGTGACGAAATTCTTGATTTGGGGGTGTTTTTCAGCGAGAACTAATTGAACATGTCAATTTCATGAAGTCTTGAAAGTGTATTACCGTCATATTGATGTTTACACTAATCGAAAGATTTTTTGATTATAAAATGAAAAATAATATTTGCCGACATGAATATTGGGGGCCAGCGGTAAGTCCGACAAGCCGCACTTGTCAAAAGTACGTTGGTATGAAAACGGATTACCGCTAGTCTGAGACTTTGAGAACATGTCCAATTATTTTTTTTCTAAGATTTGGTCATTTTGTCCGTCAAATTTTCGAGGGCGGTTTCTCAGTCCGACACTAAAAACATGTCAGGTTTATAACAGTTCCTTCATCAATGACCGCTTGTAGGACCAAAACATTCATAATTTGAAAACATATTATCTGTCCAAAAAACACATTGTCCGACAGAAATATTGGTTCTTATCGTCAGTACGACAAGAAAACGCTCGTACATATATAACTTTTTTTTTTGACGTATTTAATATCAAGAGATAAGTAATGGACGTTGTTTATAAGCTAGTAATGAATAATTAATTAACAAAATATTAAAAAAAAGTAAAGTAGAAAATAGGAGAAGAAGTATATTATTATGTCGTTAAGTTGGAACGTTACTCACTTTAATCTTTCATCTCCGGGGGCTCCTGGTAGAATTAAATTGGTATTCGATAAAATTAGGATTAGTGATTCCCATTCAAAATTTCAAAGTGACTTTCTCCTCCGACTATAGGAAGGGAAGAGAAATCTTTGAAATTTTTCTTCAGCCATCCTCCCATTCGGTGCATATTTCTCCAGATATAAGTACTTCAAATATGCCATATCTCACATTCTCCACACAGACTTCAACTAAGTCAAGTTTCACATCACCTCGTGTGCGCAGTACAATGTTTACTGTTCACGTCGTAAAATTAAAATGGGACACCTGTATGTATTTTCAGCTTTCTGCACTCGATCACATAAACTTCAAGTATGCCAAATATAAAATTTTTTCGTGCGTGCAATATGCTTGAAAAGGGATACAAAGCTTCCTCTTCACGTATTAATATATACATTAAAATAGAACATCTGTATATAATTTTCGGTTTCTGCACATCTTCTCCATATAAATTTTGAGTATGAGAAATCTCACAATCCTCCGTGCATGCAATATGCTTAAAAAGAGGTCGAAAGTTTGCTCTTTACGTATTAATATACAGATATCACAGTTAAAAGTAAATTTAAACGATATTTGAGATGATTATCATAGTATACTGACTTTATATTACACATTTGATTCCAAAATAATATTAATATATTGGTGGACAAGCCTTTTTTTTATTATTTATAATCAATAATCATGCCGACTTGATATGCATTTCATATATGTATATGTCTATGAACGCAGCCGCATTCATACAACATATTGTTGTGTTTCTGAAGTATTGCCCCACTTAAATTGTCGGACATGTATACAGTAATGTTTTAGACACTATTTTAATGGAAAATAAAAAACATAGAGATGAGCGGTCATTGATGAAGGAACTGTTATAAACACGTTTTCAGTGTCGGACTGAGAAAACGCCCCCGAAAATTTGTCGGACAAAATGACCAAATCTTAGAAAAAAAATAATTGAACACGTCCTCAAAGTCTCAAAGTAGCGGTAATCTGCCTTCATATCAACGTACTTTTGACAAGTGCGGCTGCTGTCGGACTCACCACTGGCCCCCAATATTCATGTCGGCCAATATTATTTTTCATTTTATAATAAAAAAATCTTTCGATTAGTGTAAACATCAATATGACGGTAATACATTTTCAAGACTTCATAAAATTGACATGTTCAATTAGGTCTCGCTGGAAAACGCCCCCAAATCAAGAATTTCGTCGAATGTGAAAGCTGTCGGACTCATCACAATGAAATCACTCACGAAGTTTCAAGTGAGCGGTAATCAACGAAAAATTTATGCCCTGTCTCACGGACTATACGTACATTCGACCGTGGTATGAAGAAATTGCTTTCACCTTTCTGCATTTTTCCTCCATTAGAACTTCAAGTATGCCAAATCGCACATTCCATCATGCGCACAGTACAAAGTTTTCTCTTCACGTAAAATTGAAATAAGACACCCGTATATAATTTTGGCTTTCTGCACTTCATTCTCCACACAGACTTCAAGTGAGCCAAGTTTCACATTACCTCGTGTGCGCGATACAAAGTTTTCTCTTCACGTCGTAAAATTGAAACGGGACAACTGTATTTAATTCCAGCTTTCTGCATTCCTTCATATAATGCCAAAACTCACATTCTTTCGTGCCTGCAATATGCTTAAAAAAGGGGACAAAACTTTCTCTTCACATATTTATATATAGATTTAAATGGGACATCCTGTATATAATTTTTGCTTGCTGCACATCTTTTCCATATAAACTTTGAGTATGCTAAATCTCACATTCCTCCGTGCATGCAATATGCTTAAAAACGGACCAAAAGTTTGCTCTTGACATATTAATATATAGATTAAAATAGGACAGCTGTATATTATTTTCGCTTGCTGCACACCTTCTCCATATAAACTTTAAGAATGCCTAATCTCAAATGCAATATGCCTAAAAAGGTGATGGAAAGTTTTCTCTTCACGTATTAATATATAGATATGTTTCCCAGAAATCAATCAAAATAACAATTGGAATTCTTCAGAAAATCTTGTTTGTCTTGAAGATCTCTTTGCTCTTCTCCTCGTTACGCTACTGCAATAAATCAAAATGCCTATTAGGTTTGTAATAAAAATTGTCAATTTTATGGTAATAACAATTGTCAATTTTATGGTAATAATAACTGTCAATTTTATCAGTCAAAATACAATGCTCAGTATCTTTATTTATTTCAATAGTACTCCCTGATTTCAATTTTCACTTCCCCAACCTGTATAATAAAGGAAGCATTGGCCGCGTTCACCCCGGCGTAGCGCTACGCAGCGGTATTACGTCACAGGCCATTTCCATTGCTTTGATTGGTGCAGTTGACAATATCACCATGGTTTCATAGGAATCGCTGCGAGCGCTTTGCCACGGTGAACGCGACCATTGTAATAGTGATTTTTTGACAGTTCAAGTTTTAATTTAATTTGGCGTTTCTAAGTAGGTGGAATTCACGGATAAAAATTCCATCCTGGATTCCATTACAGAGATACTGGTGGAGCTGATAAAACTAAAAGCGTTATAAAAATAAAAGCATGTTTTCCAAAACGTAATAGTAATGTTTTTATACTATAATATTAGCTAATTGAGACTTTGAATTCAAATAACAATCAACAGAAAAAGAATCATATATCACTTTTTACTTCTCCGAACTATGTAATCGTCATTTTTTGACGGTTCAAGATTTTAATGAATCTTCACGTTTTAGACCCTACTTAATCCAAAAAACATGATTAAAAAAAAGTCTGTCTGTCTGTCGGTTTGTTTGTCTGTCTGAAAGCACGATAACTTGAGAACGCATACGAATTTTCAACTGAAATTTTTTATAAAGGTTTCTATGGCACGCCGTTTTGCTATTTAAGGTGAAACATCACTCGGAAGTACTATTTTAGCGCGAAATTTGAATTGATGAATCTTGTAGCAATATGTTTGATAAATACTTTCTTATAATAAATTAACAAAGTTTCTAGTGGCGTGTATATTAAAAATTAGATAATTTGTCAAAGTTTCATTATGTCTGGAATAAATCCGTATAAAATTAGTGCTAACGTATAAAATTAGCATGCAAATCCTATATCTCAGAGACTTTGATAACAACTTATCTGGAAAAAATATATATACTAGGCGCTATACTTGCAGTTATCATATAAAAATTTTCACAAATATTGAACCTGACAATTTTGAGAAAAAAAATAATTAGTACTAAAAATATTAATTTCTCAGAGATTATCCAGTTTTTTAAGACAAAATTTGGTAGACTTATAGATGACATCATTCTTCAGAGTGCTGTGCAAAAATTATCGATTTTTATTAATTATTATTCCGTATATAACCCTTTCTGTGCACTTCTAAAAGTATTGAAAATTGGAGGAAAATCAAAGTCTTGTATTCAAAAATTATATATATTTGAATAATTAATTTTTTTTGACATCGGTCACTGGATTTTGGGCTCAAAATTCTCGATATTTTGGGTACTTCTCTGAAGTCCATTTACACTTTTTTATTCCCTGCAAGGTTAATTAAGACAAAAGTAATTATATTCCATGGCCAATTATTTCTTGGAGATAATATATTTTTTTGAGAGTCGTGAGATTTTTAGTTTTCGAGATATTAATTTTTTTTTGTTCAAATCATAGATCTTGTTATGAAGAAACGTCAAATGAACAAAAAGAAATATATTTATTATATCTAAAAATTATGAGCAATTTTTTACAATATTTTCCAGAGTTTCAGTGGCTGTATATTTCAAAATAATAATTTAGGAAAATATTCTTCAATTTCTTTTCTATTTATTTTAGTAGTGTGAATATGTCTTTCTACTAGTTGATTTGTTCTATGGCGCTATCTAGAATCCAAATTTTGTACTACATGACAAGTGTCAAAGATTAATTTTATCATGTATTTATTCGTTAGAGAATAAATAGCCTATGACTGATTTTAGTGACAAAAACCTTTTTGAATATCTGCTTCTGGCTGTGTGTGTAGTTTTACCGATCTTGTCACACTAGTAAGAAAAATGGTTCGGATTCTAGGATATTTACAAATCTGACTTACAATGTTACAGTAAGTTCATTGGATAAATACATTAAAAATCAATCTTCAAATCTAATTTTGTAAAACTTATCTCTTCTAGATTTCTAAACACTACTATAGCTGGAAGTGTTCAGATGAGAATTTCAAGTTATCAATATCATATTTCTCAAGAAAGCGACAAAATATTCTATTTATGTCCATCAATTATTATTGGGATCTGTCATTCTACAAATAATAATACTTGATCCGAATCTGCATTGCTCTAAGGCCCGAGATATTCACCTTCAAATATACTACAAGTATTAATTTCTTAGTGAATACATCAAGGGTAAATACTTCAAAGAAAACATAGACTAACAGCTTCAAATTTTGGTCTAGTCTGTAAGCGGAAACTGCCTGCCGGACCCCTAGTAGAAAACATACCATATGCTCGTAATCTATCTACTAGTGCTACGGAATGGGGTAAGAGTCATGAGCAAGTAGCAATACACAACTATGAAAATGTAATAGGTGTTACAGTTGCACATTTTGGACTGAAGATAGCATCGAGCAATTCTTCTTCGTAAGTAACAACTGATCATCAGGCAAAAACATTTAAGGGTGCTCGCTAAGGCGACATGATAATCAGGAGTCTGTATGTGCCAACAAAGTCGTGGAGATCATTTGCTCTATATAATATTCCATACATAATCCTTGTACCGTATACTTTACGGTTCAATAAAAAATTCATAATTTTCAATTTAAAACCAGTTTTCTATCAAAATTAGATAACCCTTTATTTTACCTTATCCTTTATGATTCAATAAAAAAATCATAATTTTTTATTTAAAACATGTTACTATCGAAATTAGTTCTTGCGTGAATTTTGGGACATTTTTATATCATAATTTCATATTCTCATTATGAATAATTTCATTAAAACTTATGTCTTTGAAAAATGATTTTGAATGCGAGCATTAATTTCAGTAAATTTCTCTATAAAATGTTTTTCTTCTGAAATGTCAAATTTGAATTCTTGTGTCTCCCGCCGTCATCACTGACCTTCCATAAGCCTCACTTACTCCAAAACAAGATTAGACTAGACAGGGATAGCTAGTATTTCCGGGTGATGTTTCACCTTATAGCCAAAATTTATTCCACCTAAATTTAAACTATACATTTTTTCATCTTGCAAGATAATTTAATTCATTGAATTTTTATGATTGAATTAAAATTATGTACATAATGAAAATTCAGAATTGTTATTATCTTGCAAGATAATTTTAATGCCTTGAATTTTTATGAGTGAATTGAAATTATGTACATAATGAAAATTAGGAATTCTTATTATCTTGCAGGATAATTTTAATTCATTGAGTTTTTATGATTGAATTAAAATTATGTACATAATGAAAATTCAAAATTATTATTATCTTGCAGGTTAATTTTAATCTATTGAATTTTCATGATTGAATTAAAATTATGTACATAGTGGCAATTCAGAATAATTATTTTCTTGCAAGATAATTTTAATACATTGAATTTTTATGTTTGAATTAAAATCATGTACATGATGGAAATTCGGAATTCTAATTATCTTGCAGTATAATTTCAATTCATTGAATTTCTATGATTGAATTAAAATTATGTACATAATGGCAATTCAGAATTATTATTATCTTGCAAGATAATTTCAATTCATTGAATTTTTATGATTGAATATAAATTGAATTAAAATTATGTACATAATCTTAATTCAATCATATAAATTCAATTGATTAAAATTATCCTGCAAGATAATAAGAATACTGAATTTCTATTATGCACATAATTTTAATTCAATCATAAAAATTCAATGATATGAAATTATCTTGCAAGATAATAAATATGTATAGTTTAAATTTAACTGGAATAAATTGTTGCTATTGAATAGCAAAACGGTGTGCCATAGATTTCTAACTCAAAAGCTAGGGTTAGTTCATTGATGAGCTTTTCTCAACCATTGGTACCGATACTTTACTGATAAAAGTTTTTAGCTTTTTGCGTATATTTAATAGATGGTAGATGGTCCATAGTATTTATTAGGAAATATGAAATAACTGAAATTGATTCCTGAATAATTAGACTCAGCATTTACCTGAGACATTGTTCAAGATTATCAGCGGTTCATTTGTTATTATTAAATTTGGATTATTACATAAAATCCGTTATATTTTTCTGAACCAAAGAGATAATGAGAATCATGATGTGAAATTAAAATTATTATCACTAATTTTATTTGGACATCACATGCAAGCGTTCGCCAATTATTGTTTTTTTTTTTTAAACCAGTAATTAGGCTCTATGGTGTTTGGTATCAAATTGAAACTCCTGCGAGAATAATTCTAGTAGGAGTGTCAAAAGAGATATTCAAACGATTGTCAATTTTTTTTTTACAAGTTATTTAAATGATGTCTAGTTTGGTATCAATTTAAAGCTCTGGGGGAGATAAGTTCAGCAGAAATATAAAATAAATAATCAATTGCCGTCTTTAAATTACACTTTCGGCAATCAAATGTCAACACTGTATGTTCCAATGAATTAAAGGGCGGTCTCGATCTCGGCACCAAACTACCTGGATCTTTAATCCTCTACTCGAACTCGGCACTCTTCTATGGATATGGATCAGGACTAATGACTTGATCGTTCTACTTGAGTGAGATTCTCTGGGCACAGCGATTTTATATTAATAATAAACCAGACTCAAATTTAGCCGTACATTTGAACACTCATTTATAGACTGGATTTTGACCTAACATGAGGAGTTCAGTGCACCCTTCTCGGCTATCTTGGGTTCAAATTCTGTCCCCTAGGGATGTTTTTTAAAAGCGCGAACGTAGCGAGCTAACCTATGATCACTGTTATAGACTGTATTTCAGCCCAAAATGAATGATTTCAAAGTTGTACTCAATTATAACACCAAGTCTTGCAGGGTGATCGTGGATTTATTTAAAACTGATAGTGCCGAGTTCATGTGCGCCCCGCGCTAACCGGCTTAGCAACGGTGCCGAGTTCATGTTCTTGGTGTCGAGTTCGTGAACGCCCGAATTAAAGACCCCGAAAATCTAGAAAAGGTTTCTTCATTTTCAAAAATACACATTTAATGTAAGGACTGAAATATAACCGATATCTGTCACTTTAACAATGACAACTGTCACTTTGACAATGGCAGCTGTCGCTTTAACAATGACAGCTGTTACTTAGAAATGTGCAATTATTTGATGCGACACTCTAAGGTTCGGTTTCACCAAACCCAGTTAAATTTATCAAGGAGTTATTTTGAATCAGTAACTATGGTTACAATTGTATCAACAATACTTTTCGTATAAAATAGCCTTTGGATAAATTTAACTAGCGTTGGTGAAACTGGCCCTAAGTTTATAAAACAGGCCATGAAATTTATGGTTGAGGAAGCACTGTGTATTAAAGTAATGCTTGAACAAAAGGTTAGAATACAGACCAATGTATTTAGAATTAGAAAAATTAGTTACCTAAAATAATTTGCAAATCAAGTCTAAGGCCCGGTTTCACCAAAGTCAATTAAATTTATCTAGAGGTTATTTTGAGTTAGTAACTATAGTTACAATTGTATCAACAATAGTTTTCGTATAAAATAACCTCTGGATAAATCTAACTGGCTTTGGTGAAACTGGCCCTAGGTGTTACTAACAGTTACATGAAAAACAAAATAATCCTAATAACTGTTTTCAGATATAAACAGAAATATTTGATATTTTTCGACATATAAGAACCCAAATAGAACAAATGGCATAAGATGCACATTTCATAAGACGTCAAGGGCATTTGTTGACCACCAAATTAAATATTTTTCTCAATATAAATGGGAAATTAAAATGTGCTTGTGACAGATCAGAAAGAATAATGTTATATCTGCATATCTTATCGTAGAAAATATCTTTAAATCAATTTATGATACACAATATATTTAGATAATTAACTGATAAAAGAACAACTGTTTTATCTTGAGTGTAGCTTTTTTCTATTTTTAAAAAGGAAACAAAACTTGAAAATCTTGATTTCAGCTAGATAATTAATTTGATTAATAAGTGAAATACTGATGGGACATGTTCAACAAAAATTATAAAAAATAGACTCTTTTGTTCTTACAATATCGTGAGAATTTCAATTTATGCATCTACTTTACTGCTGTTATAATTTGTTAGTAACTGATATAAATGCTGTTCATTCAATATTAAATTTTATTTTACCGCGCTTACAGGGAAATTAGAAGCACATGTCTCTGTCTAGTGTCTATTTCCCGCAGTTGGTAACGAACAGCTGTGCGTCGGTGCTGCCTCTATGTACACGCGGTCGAACTCACGTGACTTGGCTAGCTCAGTGAACCAGCGCTAAGTTGCCATCAGTCACCGGTTGCCTTATGTATTAGCACAACGTGTAGTTGCGCCATTTCTGTCAATTTTAGTGTGTTTTGTATTTTATACATGTCATTTTAAGTGAACTAGTGTATTCGAACCTATTTTATACTTGACCCAGTGGTTACAAATTTCCCACAACCAGTTGATAAGATTTAATTTTAACAATAATAATTGTATTGTAATCTATTTACAAGACTTATACCTGGCCACGTTTGCAGAAATAGGAATTTTATTGTGTAGTGAGTGAAGAGTGATTTAAGTGAATAGTGAAAACTAATGAAAATGTTTTAATCATTTTACCGCCGCAGGATTCTTATTGGAATATTATTTTTGTTTCCCGAATAGTTGGAAGGTAAATAGTCATATTGGATTTTTATTTTACAAGAATTTTCTCACGTTTGTTCCCTTCTAAATTTCTGTATTATTATCTTTGTTTACACGATGATAGTTACATACAGTTCTGGTTAGCGTTGTAGCTGGAAGTGGAAGTTAACTAGCTAACCATGAAATTCCGAAATAAATTGTTTCTAACTGCAAAAAGGTGGTACTAAATAGTACGCATCATAAAAACTTCCTTGTTTTACAACATTTGACGTTAAACATTGAAAAAATTGATGGTTATTTTTACAGCAAAATTATCTATATATGTTTATTGTTATTTTGACAAATGATATTATGGCGTGAAATGCCTTCAAAATGGTATTAAAATCGATATGAATCTTGTATGTACTGCGGTACAAAGGTCACCATTTTGTTCGTTTGTTTTGAAATGAATGTAATTTTGTAATTATCTGCAATATTGGAATACAGTGAAAGTAAGATATTTATCCTTTCGTTTCCGTGAGCGGAATAAGGTACTATAATGGAGATGCTGCAACAGAAAGTATAAACATAAAGCCAAGGTTGCCAACCTTGAGTATAAAATATATTTGTAGTCATTTGTTTAGTTTCTGTTTAAATTTTCTATATAGTAAATTGAACAGGTATAAACTGCAGATATTTTTACAAGGCTGTTTGAATGTTTACTGTGGAAATATTTTTATTTTTGAAAACAAAATGTGTTCAACTTGATTTTTATCATATTGATTATTTATTCTCAATACTAAAATATTAAAATTCTGTTTACAATTAGAAATTTCTCTTGGTATTGGAATTTGAAAAATAGAAATAAAGCGATAATATCGAGGATAATATATTGCCAGATATCGAGGCCTGATTTATAAAAAATACTTGTTGTCAATTAATTTCATCACTGGAATGGATTGTTTTGAACAAAATTACTCTAATTATGTATGAAATTCACAAATTAGATGTCAGATATTCACTTAATGTATTTTTTTTTATGTATATGCTTTACTTATTTCCTACAATCTAGAACCGTCTAAGCTTGAGATAATCAAATCATAATATGAAACAATGCATTAAAATCTGCATTTCAATGCAGATTGAGATTCTAAACATAATGCTTCGTTAAATTATGGATTTTAATGCATTTCACAAAATGCTGTTTGCAACTGACAACACATTCTTTTGTATTTTTCCATATTGACACATGCAAACAGCTTATCAACGGTAACTGGCATTGATTTTAATGAATGTAGAGATAAGTGATATAACTATTGTTATCGTTTTTTAATGATGATGAACTACAATATTATAGAAAATGAAGAAGAGTAGTGTTGAATTAAGTTGACAGTTATTACATCTCTATGAATAGGACTCTCACGGGACTATGGTTCAAATCTTCTGATTGGCCGAAATGCGAACCAATTTACATTAGCACAAAAATTATACTCGACTATCTGTCAGTTGCATCAACTGTTAGAAAACCTGGCTTTAAATCTTGCATTTAATGTGAGCGAATCGTGTTGGAATCGTGTTTGCATTTCGACCAATCAGAAGGTTTAAATTCGAGTTTAAATCGTAATCCTATAAGAATCCTTAGATCTTACCTGAATAAATTGAAGAATCGTCTTGTGCATGTACAAACTCAAAAATACCTTTTAGTCTTTATTGTTTAGTTATTGACTGACGGAAGATCATGTGCTGTACCCTCGCCCTTCAATAATAATTTGATCTTTATCAGAGTTACATAAAAAAAATCCCTGAAAATTTGATACAACTACCTCCAAAACTACAGATTAGAGAAAATGATTAACGTATGGTTATGTACTGGCCTAAATCAATTATACAAGCAAAAGCTTAATTCATTTTGATACTAACATCAAAAACCGCACGCCATTACTTCTCGCGAGATATTGAGATAAATAGTTTCTACCTCGGTTTCTACCCTAAAATGGGGACTAACCCATATCAATTCGAAATTTAAGGTATGAAATACAATTACTGACATGTTGCTTATTCTGTGCAGCAATTTTCAGATATCAATCATGCATAGTTCAGCAGTAATTATACCTTTTGAATCTAACATTTAACCCAAAACTGGATGTATGAATAAAAAAAAGGAGTTTGGGCAAACCTATGGAACAGAAGCTTCCATCTAGTATCAGTTTCAAGTCTGTAAATGCTGTAATTGCTGTAAGAAAGTAAATATAATAGCGTATTTTTTTTTTGTAAAAATGGTTTAAAATGTCTGAATTCAGGATATTCATATTAAATAGAATGAAGACAAAATTAACCCTGGAACTGCACACTGGGGTCTCAGAAACCCCATGCTCCAATTTTTATCTTGTGCAAAAGCACAAAGTCGATATAATACGATGTGACCACCTCGTAAATTTGGTTTAGTTATGTCTTCAGTATGTGCTATATGTATTTTGATGATAGCTGAAGTAAGTGGGTCATAATTTATGAATTTGTTTGTGTTTGGGTCTCTGAGACTCCAGTGTGACTGTTTGCGTTAGATTTTTTGGTATAGCTGAAAGCTCTTTATTATTATCCATTTTGACATTTCAGCAGAAAATGGCCACTTCAGAATTCAAAGCAGGGTGGTTCGGTTAAAACCAGGGTGGTTGAAACCACTGGCTTAAACCGGTTAAAACCGTCCTGGACATTATCCGATTTTGACCGGTGGTTTTTATTGAAATATTGAATATCATAATTTGATTCATATTTTATGTTAACTGAATACGTAAACTTGCTTATATGATGTAGAACGGTACTGACAAGTTTAACCATGGATTATAAGGTTTCAGAGAATAGACGAAATATAATTTTTCCTAACATCTCCTGAACAAAAAGTACCCGATTTGCACAATATAATAAACGGAAGTAGGTCTTTTCTATTCACATATGAGTTTCTTGTATTACTTATTCATTTTATCAGTTACCGTTGATTCCTTTTTAACAATTTATTTAGTTTCATATTTATTTCATAGTCCCTTAGGTGTATTATCCATAACTATACTCGAATATCCACATAAGAACTATTATTATTCTATATTCTATGATGAAATAAGAAAATAAAATGAAAGGAAGATATGAAATATGTAAATATACAGGGTGTAACAGAAATAAGTGTATTAATTTTAACCAGTGATAGAACCCGTCAAGCATAATAATTTTTCTTAATAACTTTTTCTCGAATTCTCATCTTTTTTTAGCATTTTTTGACCCCTATAATTTAACGAGTCGTTCAGGTACATAATTATCGGATCCAGTAGCAGTTACAACCCTGGTTACAACGAAACAATTGATTTAGATATATGTAAGCTATCAATTCCAGATCAATTCCTTCAAATAAATTTTGGAAAAAATCGTCTAATTATTATTGTCACAAAAGTTAAAACCTCTGAAAATGTCAAACTCTTCTATCTGCGATTTCGCAGGCAGTGTAGGATTTGTTCGCCGAATTTATTTGGAACGATTTCAGAAATGTCGTTTTTCACTAAAAATTGAATTATTGGGGTTATGCTCATGTATTTAATGTCAAAATATTGTGCACTTATACATAATGATGAGAATACTATGAGATATTGAGAACTTATCGTTCACCTGGAACGTAAAATACCAGATGAAATGAATAAAATACATTAATTTATAAATGAAGCTGCTGTGAATTAGTTTTTTCTCATATTATTACAAACTTCACAGTCAGGTCGTTTCAATGAAGTATGACTCGTGAATTGATCTGTTGAACAAATAGAATATTGTATCTCATATTTTAAAAAATATTTAAAATCAATTACCAAACTCATTGTGAAACATTTGTAGGTTAGGTTTTCTGTTTTGCAAGAATAAGCTCTTACAATTTTTGCGGTAATATTTCCAGTTGAATTATTCATTGAATTAATTATTTTTGAATTGCATTCTATTTCATATTTCACCGTTCACTTTAAATAAATCGTTGAACGATTTTCTCTTCATGTTTGAGAGCCAACAGTAATGAAGTAAGCTGAGAGGAGCAACTACTTTTTAAGTTGATCGTAGATGGCAGCACAATCTGACCCATATTCTAACTGTGTTACAGGCTATATTCAGACTATTCAAATCAGCTGATCGAAGTGCAATGAATTGACAATCTAATGTTCAAGAAATGTACCAACTATTTAAAAATACGTGAAATTCCTGAATAGAAATAAAATTTCTCAACAATAACATATAAATACGACCAATGTACCAAATTGTTGGTTTCAGAGATAAATTTGATCTTTCTTGCAACATATACAATAAAAGAATAATCGAGGTGAGCGAATATCAGTGTATTATTGAAAAACTGTTATTCTTTCAGTTTCAAATGAATGATTGATAAGGCTATGATGGTTTAAAGTTTCAAAATAATAATTTAAATCGACAGCTGTCATTCTTGCAACAAATGAGAAACATCCAGTTCTAACTATATCTATAGGCGCACTATGAAATTTTTGACCAAACTTTGATGAATTTTCACACGATATCCAGAAGACTAACAGAAAAAAGTTATGAAGAAAAATTGTTAGTCTTGAAGAGATCTATTGCAGGCTAAAATTAATGTACTTATTTCTGTTACACCCTGTATAATGAAAACAGTAAAAAAAAATCAGGAAAATAATTTGTGGTTAAAACCAGTTCTGGACAGTTTTAACCATTTTTGACCAGTGCCCTGGTCAAAATCTTAAAAAATGGTTTTTTTAACAACCCTGATTCAAAGACCCTTCTGCGTTGATAAATGATGAGCTTGAACACGAAATTCATGAAAGATCTTATATTTTATGCATTAAACAAGAAAAATTCGGAAAATATGTACTTTTCATGCATTGCCCTTTTTTTCAATAAACTGTGCTCTCAAAGAATTCAATACTCTCTCACTCCATTCACTATCATCTTGACTAGAGTACATATCATGAAAATTAATTAAAACAACATCCATTTCTCAGAGAAACTACGTGTTCGTTTGGGATTTTGCGTTAGATTTATTAGCATAGCTGAAAGCTCGCTATTATTCGCCATTTTGACATTTCAGCAGAAAATGACTCCTTTGGAATTCAAAGTTCTTTCTGCATTGATAAATGATGAACTTGAACGTGAATTCACGAAAGATCTAGTATTTTATGCATTGAATAAGAAAAATTCGAAAAATTTGCATTTTTTTATGCATTGTCCTTTTTCTCAATAAATTGTGCTCTTGAAGAACTCAATGTTCTCTTACTCCTTTCATAGTTATCCTGAATAGATTACATATCATAAAAATCAGTCAAAACAACATACAATTCTCAGAAAAACTACGTTTTCGTTTGGGGTTTCCGAGACCCCAGTGTGACACTTATGCAACAACAAATGAAGTGTGCATGTCCAGGGTTAATAGGATTGACAAATAGCTTCTTAGGGCCGGTATTTCAGTCCTCGGTTTAACTTAAGCGGAGCTTAATTACTTTAGTAACAATTGTTCTAACAATCATTACCATGGAAATTAAGCTACGTTTAAGATAAACCATGGACTGAAATACTGGGCCTTAGATTATGAATTTTAATTGAACTTATCACATAAACAACTTTGCTTTTGTAATTTCTAATATCATTCTTCTTCTAAAAAAATGGCAGCAATTTTGGGACCCATTAGACAAACATATACTGAATAACAAAACACAACAATTGAAAGAAGAAGGCTGAAGAAGGTATCAATAGCTATCTTGAAAAACTAACATCGGAATTCAGTGCCATTTATTCAATATGGATAGCAACAAAAAAAAAGAAAAGACTCATTATTTAAATACCTTTCATAACGGTTTCGAACCTGGAGCCTCGTTCCATAAGAATTAAAAATGGTAACTGGGTTATAAACAAAGAGTAAATACCTTCGCTGAGTATCTTGAGAAATCATTTACATTAAATGAAATGCAGCATGTCGTAATACAAACACAAACAATTAATAAACAAGAAAAAGAAAATATTCTCACAACATCAAAAGAAGTAGTTAAAGAAATTTAACATAATATGAACCTCGTATGAACCAAATAAATGCACCAGGCTACAACATCATTACTGCACAGATACTTGAAGAACTGCCGAAAAAAGCAATAGTGTCTAGCTCACATATCTAACAAATGCTGCATTTAGACTAAAATATGTATCAAGTGTATGGAAAACAGCACAAGTAATTATGCTTTTTAAATCAGGAAAACGAACGAAACTAAATCATGTAGGCCAATATCATTCTTACTAAAAATATCAAAATCATTTGAAGAACTATTATTCAAGAGATTAATTAAAACCAATTATGGCGAGAAGAAACGTACACCCGAAACACCAATTTGGATTTAGAAACAAGCACTTCATAATCGACCATGTACACCTCGATCGAACCTCGATGTATACAGAACCACAGATTGAAAAAGCGTTAGAGAAAAGGCAAGTTCGCTCTACTGTTTTATTCGATGTTGCACAAGCATTCGATAAGATGTGGCACAAAGACCTGATGAAGAAAGTACACTCATTTCTTCCATGACCATTACGTTGAACTACTAGAATCATATATAGCAGATAGAATGGTCATATTTAAAAAATATACGCGCAGGAGTACTACAGAGTAATGTTCTGAGACCTGTTCTCTACTTGCTGTATACAATCGACCATTGCAACGTTGGCTGACGATACGACAATTTTAGCAGTGGCCAAAGAAATCATAAATGCACAGAAAAGTTGCAGCAAGCGACCGACCATGAAATAGAGAATAAAATTTAAATAAACTTAACAAATAGAAACATAAATCAAACACCATCAATGGAATAGTATATTCTACAACAAGTAATGAAATGGCTCTTACTCCAAACAAGTGAAAAGTTTGTAATCCAAACCGAAGGCGAAGATTACGGTTCGCGAATGTGGAATTACGTCATTCCAAACATGTTGTAGACTATATTTTCTCTAACAAGATTTTGGAAACGAACCAATATTTCAGAAGAAATTTTTAAATTACGCAACGTCAAACGCGAAGCGAGAACTGTATACCTGAATAGTGAATTGTTGGGAAGTAACCATGTTAACCAAAAGAGCAGCTTCTGATTAGTAGAAAATGATTATTGAATGATTCTAAACGGCATACGGAATTATTCTAAACAATTCGACGTGTTGGAATAGGTACCTCTTGTTCCAACATAATATCTGGTTATGGAATATGTGAATTCCAAAACTGTTAGAGAATAGTATATTCTACAAAAAGTATTGGAATGGCCTATATTCTAAACGAGCGAAAAGTTTGTAAACCAAGCCAAAGGCGAGGATTGCAGTTCGTGAGTGTGGAATACGCCATTCCAAACATGTTGTAGACTATACTTTCTCTAACAAAGTTTTGGAAACTCACCAATATTTCACAAGAAACTTAAAAAATTATGAAATGTCCAACGTAAAACTAGATATTAATACTTGAATTGTTAGGAAGTAACCGTGGTAGTAACCAAACTAACAGCTTCTGATTTGTCGAAATTATTCTAAACGGCATACGGAATCATTCTAAACGATTTATTGGAATTTCATTCGTTCCAACATAATTTTTGGTTATGGAATATGCAAATTCCAAAACAGTGTTAGAGGATAGTATATTCTACAATGAGTATTAGAATGGCCATATTCTGAACGAGCGATAAGCTTGTAATCCGAGCCGAAGGCGAGAATTACGGTTCACGAGTGTGAAATATGCCATTCCAAACATGTTGTAGACTATACTTTCTCCAACAAGGTTTTGGAAACTTATCAATATTTCAGAAGAACCTTGAAAAAATTATGAAATGTCAAATGCAAAACCAGAAATGAATACCTGAAATGTTAGGAAGTAACCATGGTAGTAACCAAACTAGCAGCTTCTGATTTGTCGAAATTATTCTAAACGGCATACAGAATCATTCCAAACGATGTTTTGGAATGTCATTGGTTCCAACATAATTTTCAGTTATGGAATATGCAAATTTCAAAATAGTGTTGGAGAATAGTATATTGTGTGGCTAGGGACAAAACAAGACGATTTCAGCTGAGGGTGAGTGTTGCTTGCCCGAGCGAAGCGAGGGCCGGCATCACCCTCGGCTGAAATCGTGTTTTGTCCCGTGCTACACACTGTATTTTTCATAATACCTGCATTGAAACTTTCCACATTTCAAATTTGTCATAACAAAGTAAATATTTTTCTTTTGATTTCGCAGGTAACAAGTCGAGAGTAGCTGCTTGTGCTTCATCAATAAGATGTTGTGGTGTACTTAAAATTGTCGTATTAATACTTTTTTTCTTGAAACTAATCGTCTTTTTAATTTAATTTACAGTTCCGATTACAACAACTGTCAAATTAACTAAGGTTATATGATTTTCATTTAGAGATTGACAATGAACAAATGCGACTCTGCCAGGGATAAAACGATGTAAAAAATTAATTCAGCGGGCAGAAACAAGCTTGTTCCTGCCCGGCTACATTCGCATTTGTCTGCAATTGTCTTGTTTCGACTGACAAAACAGGCGTTGAAACGCGTTGTTTCAATGCAGGTATTATGAAAACAAAATTCTACATGAAAACAAAGTCAATTACCTTGGCATGACGCTTCATCCAAAACAAAAATGCGGCAAGAGCACCTAAAAAGGGAAAAACAGAAGTTGAATTTCAAATATAGAGAAATACAGTGGTCCTTGGGAAGGAATACAAAACTGTACACCCATTACAAAATAATAGTATATTGTGTGGCTAGGATGAAACAAAACGATTTCAGCTGAGGGTGAGTGTTGCTTGCACGAGCGAAGCGAGGGCTGGCATCATTCTCGGCTGAAATCGTGTTTTGTCCCATGCCACACACTGTATTTTTCATAATACCTGCATTAAAACTTCCCATATTACAAATTTGTCATAACAAAGTAAATATTTTGCTTTTGATTTTGCAAGTAACAAGTAGAGAGTAACTGCTTGTGCTTTATCAATAAGATGTTGTGATGTACTTGAAATTGTCGTATTAATAATTCTTTTCTTGAAACTATCGTCTTTTAAATCTAATTTTCAGTTACGAATACAACTGTCAAATTAACTGAGTCTATATGATTTTCATTTAGAGATTGACAATGAACAAATGCGACTCTGCCAAGGATAAAACGATTTAAGAAACGAATGCAGCGGGCAGAAACATGCTGGTTTCGGCCCGGCTACACTTGCATTTGTTTGAAATTATTTTGTTTCGACTGACAAAGCCGGTGTTAAAACGCGTTGTTCCAATACAGGTATTATGAAAAAATATATGAACAAATACTTAAACCAATATGGATTTGCGGCATACAGTTATGGGGATGTGCCAACCATTGCCATATAAACAGAATACGAACATTTCAAAGCAAAGTGTTACGCAACATAATAATAGCTCAATGATATCCGCATTAAAGACATCCTTTGGCTTTCATTCAATAAAGATATATATCTTCATTATTATTCCCGTCACAGTTTGAGTAATTGTTTCTTTACTCCAATGTAGCTTTTTTTCTCGTCGACAATTTTTGCACTCCATAAAAAGTTCCAATTCTAGCGCCGTTAGTTTTTGAGGTTGTTGAGAAGGAAAACAAAATATATGAGAATAAGTACAAGTATTGTGAAACCGACAAAATTCGTCAATCGAGATTTTGATGGAAATATCCGTTTTGAGCTTCCCTGAATCCATTTTGACTATTTTCGGCTTGATATTGGTACGTATGTGCGTGCGTTCGTAACTCGCAAATCTCAAAACTGGCTCAACATATAATGTTGAAATTTTGTATTCAAGACTGGTATAGGGTCTAGTTTTGCACCTCGTTGTGCACCTCGTTGTGCACCTCGTTGTGCACCCTGCATTATAGTTCCAATCGTCTGTACCGAAAGTGCACTTTACTTGAAACTTTTTTCGAATTTCTCTAATAAATCCAGAATGATCAACCGTAGGATATTGAAATTCAGTATTTGAACTTGATGTTGTATCAGAATGGTTAGCTGCTATTTTTGTATGAATCGGCCAAGCCAGAAGTGCACTTTACTTTTTTTGTTTTTTTAATCTTTGGCATAAATCAAGAATGATCAGCCATAGCATATTAAAATTTAGTGTTTGAACTTGTTGTAGCATCAAAATAGTTATCTACTATTTTTGTATTAATCGGCTGAGCCAGAAGTGCAATTTATAAGTATAACAGACATTCAGAAATTGCCGTATAAAACAATCAGTTTAATTGAAATGATAAGGTAGGCAATGATAATCTGTTGTCATTTTTTTTTAATTTTGTTTGACATTTTACATAAATATTATTAAAATTTAATTATAATCTGGAGTGACAAGAAACTTTATTGAATGAATTTGTGTATATATCAAATGATGTACAAGTAAGTTACGTGATGTTCACGTCAGTTTTTTTGGAAGTAGCTTTAGCCCTGCAAAATAAGTTTTTCAATATTAGAATAAATAGATTTAAGTTTGACTAATTTTAAATGCTGATTTTTGTTTAATTCTGATTCATTACTAAGTTGGAGCCAGGGTTGAATACAAACGTGATTCGATAGAGAATAAAAAACCTGGAGTATTCAATTATCAATCGATTTTTTCTGTCTCTTTCAAGTTGCATCACAAAATTGAGCTATTGTTATTAGCTTTTAATCATTTCTATGAACAATTACTTCAAGGGCGATTTGACACGACGCAATAAACTTTGCAGATTGATTCTATATTTTGGAGCAAAGAGAAATGCACTGTATCATACATAAAATAAGTGTGCACTGCATAAAGTTTTGTGCATGACAAGGTTCATTTTTCTTTGTATCAAAACGCAGCACTGTGTCAAACGGCCGTGAAAGGTAAGTACAGCTTGAAGTAGTAGTAATATTAGGCTTTCAAAATTGTAGCATTTATATGAATATACGGATTTACAAATTAGAAGTCATCAACTCTAACTGCGGCATTTCATAGTAAGTGTAAACAAACTGTGCAATACAGCCTATTCTACAATCAGTCGTCTGACGTTGTCGGATGTCGTATGCATGCGTAGTAGCATTTAATTTGGTGGTAGAGATAGTCGTAAGTTGTTTGTCGTCGTCGAATTGGAAGATGTCGGAAAGATGGCTAACTTTCATATTTTTACGTTACGACACGACACGATAAATTGCGAGATGAAAAATTTAAGTGTGTATGAACTTATAACCGTCTTTTATTTTGCCAATCGATCATTTAAAGAAATTGGAAATATGGTACGTCAGCTTACATGGATATATAGTTTTCAAAAAACTACAACTTCCATTTGTTTGTTGCTGTTAGTTATATTATTCGCTCATATTGTAGAGAAAATATTTCTTATTAAATAGTCTTGCTAGAGAAACTATTCATAATGGTAAATTTCCCAATAAACTTAGCGCAATCACTTTAGTTTTGTAATATTATTAGGGTTCAAACGAGGTTCTCTATCGATTCTTCAAGAAATCTCCATTCGGTCTGATGTCACCATGTCCATGATGCGATATCACACGTCAAAAAAGTTAGCACCCCGACTTTGCGCAAAATGAAAAAAAAGTAGCCTATAATTTAGGACTAATTAAGGACTAATATGTACCCAAAAAATTAGAATTTGTACCCACGCACTTTGGCCATAAAAACAATTTGAAAAGTGGGGGTGCCAGCTTGAGCAAAAGCTGGCATCCCCATAAATAATTTTTTATAGCAAAAATTTTGTTATGACCAATTAGTCTTGACTTTGAGATTGAGATTTTCAAACTTTTACTGGTCCTGAAAGTGTTTTTAAAATCTTGTTCAGAATTTCACGTAGCGCAATTGCAAAAAAATCAATTTGTTATAAAAATTCTTTTTTTTTTTTTTCAAAAAATCCATTTATAGTGAGCTGACTTTTTTTTCGATTGGCCAATGTGGGAGTGCCAGCTTTAGCTCAAGCTAGCACCCCCACTATTCAAATTGATTTTATGGCCAAAGTGCGTGAGTATAAATTCTAATTTTTTGGGTACAAATTAGTCCTAAATTATAGGCAATTTTTTTTTATTTTGCGTAAAGTGGGGGTGCTAACTTTTTTGACGTCGATATCACAATTGTTACGTATACTATCTGTTTAACGTTTAACCGGCGTGTTACGATGGAAATTTATTCTGTAGGGGCTCTGCTCGTTACAGTACAAAGCTGCTGAATATCTGATTCAAGTATGAGAAATATAAATGCGTAATGCGTAAACCAATTATTAATTCCCTCAGCAATATCTGAGCAATATCAAACACTTTAAAATTAACAGTTATCTTGGCAGTCAAAAAATTAGAATCAAGTAAGAAGCTATGAATATATTGTTCCTTCTGGAGATACTAAATAAGTAATATCATATAAAAAAAAAAATGTGAATTAACATACGAAGCGTAAATACAACATGGAATACATCTAGAAGCAAGTGATTATTTGCTCCAGTGATTTATGTTCGAAGTGTTGTCTATAGTTTCTCTGCATTCATTAATTTTACGACTTGTGTTACGAAACAATTGCCATAAGATGTTTGCCAGTTACCAGTAAGAATTCTCATTATTTCAATTAATATGTTGTATGTACATGGTACATGCATAAATGTCGTGTTCGCATTTTCTCCTCTTGATCAAGCACAGTTTTTCCTTTTGCAATGTAGGACGGATTATAATAAGCATCATTAGGTACAGAAAGGTTATACACCGATGAGATTGTTATAATGATATTTCTTTCGAAGAATGAGATTTTGTACGAAATTTTGATATTGCTACTTTTCATAACATACGAAAAAATTTATTGAAGTTTTTTTTTTCTTTTGTTAGTATTTACTGGTCCGTGATAGTCAAGCCATTGTAATTGATTTCAAATATGTATTAGAGTTATAAATTATGCAGTAAATATATGTGAAACTAAAAGATTGTAGCTTAAAGATAATAGGTACAAACTTAACAATCGATTTCACTCATGTTACATACTATTATGCAAACAAAATACTATCGAAATTAACAATTGTTATTCACAGTACGTTAAATTCTTGCGATATTAACACCATTTAATATAATGATGTAAGATTTCACACAGCCAAGAAAACATTTGCATCAAATTTTGTCTTGGTAAATTGATGTCATAACGAGCTTCATTATTAAAACAAATTTTTCTATACTGTCCAGCTTAATTGATTTTTTTGAGAAAACAGTTTGCTTCGGTTCTCATCATAAATGCAATTTTCAACTTCATATGCATTATTTTTAGCAAATAAAAAATACCGCAAATGGGTTAGTTCATTTGAAATAATACAGAAATAAAATGAAAATTGATACTTCAAGTCCAGGTTAAGGTAATTTATAAATGAAAGATATCCTTCTTTCGCAATTTTAATTATATTGGTTATGCATTATTGATTTTGTGAAATTTAAAATGAATTTTGTAATAAAATTTACGTTTGCAAAATTATGTAAAAGTCCCCTTCGAGTCCATCAGACTATTAAATTGATTAGAAAGTTGAATGAAGTGTGAATTTCACGTATGAAATTTGAAATAGAGGTCTTCTTTGTATGATACAAGTATAGGAAAGCTTTCAGAATTGAATTAATGTTTTATTTATATGATATAAAAATGTGTATAAGTACATTGATTTGGTTTTTTTTCTGTTGGAATAACTGCAAAGCGGTGGGATTCTGTAACTACATAACGTACATTATAACCGATATATATGTTACATAACGTTCTCAAATTAAGATTGCGATTCTGTAACTACATGACGTATATAAATAACAGTTACTTGCGTTATTTAAGTATGTTATCATAACAGATGAAAAGTAGCATCAGTTATAGAATTCGTTTGACACATCACAAATTCAAACTGCAAATACAAGCAAATAAGTGCGATAATAATTGATAAACTTATATTTTTAGGTGCATATATATGGTATTATATTGTGATAATATATTTCTCAATAATAAATTACATTACAAAAAATATTACGGCATATTTATAAAATATATATTTTAGTGCCTCGAAAAAACCAAAAGAAATAATCAATGTTCAAGAAACCTATTCTTATTCGGTAATTCATGTTACTTTTGCATGCATGCAAGACAGACTGCGGAATAAATACGCGCCAGAATTTCAAAAATGCTCTAGGAAATCTGACGGCTTTTTTGAATGCCAATCTAGGCACTTCAACGATAGGCAGTAATTTATAATACACGGATCTATGTTTTGACCAGATATTCCATATTGTATCAATATAATAATAATCTTGTCCTTATTCTAACCTCACTTTTATTCCAGTATATAAACTATACAGTGTATTACAATATCAAGCTAGATATTTCACAGCGTACATATAGTCAATAAAGATTCATTGGAGTTGTACTAGAATATTGAAGAACATCGGTCAAGTACTTATTAAAGAATGTCGTGTCTTGCATGACTATTATTGTAACGAATTGGATACAAGAATTGAGGCTGTGAAGATCATGATAGGCTAGCAAATTCCTCTATCCATTGTACAGTAACTCCAAAACTGCACTGCAATAAGAAAAAATTGTTCCAATAAGCAAATAAATTTCTAGCATGAAAATTTTGTACCAATATTCAATGTTTTCAGCTCCACCTACACATTCAAAGTAATTTTCCTGTTGATGAATATAAAATCATGAAAATATTCCGGAAAATGTAACAGATGTTTTAATAAAATGAAAACAGTCAACAGTTATGTACAATGATTCAAAAAATAATATGTTTTCATCCCATAAATTGATAAATTGAAACTATTCATTAGAGCTTCTTATCAAGTTCGGCTTCCAGGAGATATTTGACAAATCTGGAGAAATACTTTCCAATACGCTCTAATACACAACTATTAGATAACTCAAAAGAATTGTGGGTATCACGTAACTGGTCCCTGCAAACTCTCTGTTCTCCACCATCAATCAAACAAAAATTATCCATCTAAAATTTATAATTAAATCAATAGAATGAATACAATAAATTAATTTGATAACTATACTTTCGGTTGATGCTGTTCTTTCTAGCAGAAGTATCATCCTTTGTTCAATTATAATTATTCAAGAATTACCACTGAACTTAACCTCAAAAAAAGGAAAATCCAAAATTTTTTGAGCGCTATAACCCATTATGAAGATATCCATATAAGTTTATCATCTTGTATTAGGTATTATTACTGACATATTCTGTAGCATATAGAATATTTGGTGATTCAACGATAATATGAGAAGGTTTCCGTCAAATATCTTTCTCAAGTCGAAAACCTGTCTGAAAATGGACCTGCGCACATGTCAAACCCACAGGTGTTAAATTTGCGCGCATTTGTAAGATGCGCTATGATTGGCCAATATAAGTAATAAGTTTGCTAGTGCAAATGGTACTTATTATTACATACAATGATAACGTACGTAGCAACCAAAAGTTACAGAATCGCTCGATGTATCCATATGTGTTATTTTCGTCCGTTATATAACGTACTTGAGTTATAACAGACATAGTTATAGAATCCCACCCAAGGTCGTTTTATTGTGGGAATAGAACTGAACTTTTAAATAAAAGTTTCGAAAATTGTATTTTTAAGACTAACCAATGGAAGCATCAGATTTCCTTTTACAAAAGGATTCGTGTCTTTAAAACAATATATTTATTTTACATGATTATTTTGTTATTGTATGAATGTAATATTCTTAGTTTCTTGAATAACAAAACTGAGATGTACCTCGTGCTTTATGGCTAGCATCGGGCTAACATTCAAATTTATCTGAGAGGTTAGTCAATGTATGGAATAACGTACAAGATTGTGTGTACTGTTAGTACTGACAAGAATGTATCGCATGATTTTATAACCTCCATTATCTAAAACATTACACCATTTCCTAAAATGAGGTTGGCACTATCGACGTCCATCATTCAATTAGCATACTTCACTAGATCCCTGTATACAAATTCATCTATTTTGCCTCATATACGTTCGTAATTATAGTCAGAAAAATCTTCTCCACTTTTTATACTCACAAGTATGTCTTTTATATATCTCTTAAGCCGTTGGCGACAAGCTGTGGGTACTCAGATTTTGTGGATAGTACACCACAGCAGTTTATGCTCTATTTTAAAGTAGACTAATTGTGACATCTCGGAAATGAATAATGTGGATCTATATGGAAGAAAATGAAAAATTTGATATATTCGAAGATATATTAATTTACTTTTCATCAGATAAAAGTTTCAATTTTTCTAACAGACGGATATTGAAATTTCTGAAAATGACAAATAGAGTAGATACAAACTTTTCAGAACTCATTTCATAAATAAATATGTCTTATTGAGATATAAGTTCTGTACATTAATTAGAAACACAACGTTTGAATTATATATTGGACAAACCAAGAGGACTGTAGAAACAAGATTGAAAGAGCATTCTCGTCATATAAGATTGAACCATCTAGAAAAATCTGCTGTGGCTGAGCATGCTATTCAAGAATTACATGGCATTGACTTCAAGAATACGAAGCTTCTGGCTAAAGAGAACAATTGGTTCAAGAGGCTTATAAGAGAAGCAATTGAAATAAAAAATCACCGAATAATTTGAATTTGAATATCGGTTATGAACTTGATCGATCATGACTATCAATCATTTGTTCATAATTTCAAGTTATTTGTATCTACGAATCTACTTGCAAGAGTTACTTCATCACCACCTCCTGAAGATCTGTGGATGGTTCAGTTATGCGCCAAACCAAAAAGAGTAGAGCCAGATTGACCTAGAACCACAAGGAGTTGATAATTTTCCTTTTTAGACCTTCATTATTATCTCCTGAAGACCTGTGGATATCGAATCATCAATCACAGGCAGAGCTCTACGATCCTAGGAGTTAATATATTTTAAACTAATCTAGTTACTATTTGTACTTTTATTTTTGTTGTCTTGACAATTTTTTTTATTTATATTTATATTTCTTTACACTTGAAAAAGGCAGCACTTTGCTGGCGAAACGTTGTGTTCCTAATTAATGTACAGAACTTATATCCTAATAAAACATATTTAGAGTAGATACATTTCCGGGTCAAGATCACTTATTCTTTTTTATTAATAGATACTCGTTCGTCAAACTTTTGTGGACAGTTGCCAGCAAAAAGAGAAGAATGTCCAATAAGGAAAAAACGTTCACATGGTAAAGTTAGTTTCCCAGAAATGTAATTTATTTAAGGACTGGACATAATGAAGTTCCTGCAAATCTGTGCTTTTAATGAAAAGGGTAAGTAACATCAATTTTTACTTGTACAATGTACAACTTAGTATTGTGAAATTGCCAAAACATACATTTCGAGATTTTGATTGGAATATCCGTTTTGAGCATCTCTGAATTCATTCAATAATTAGTAACAAATAAGAATTTTTTAATAATGCTACTGTTGAGTTGATTCAAATTCTTTCTAATTTAAGAAAGAAACAATAATTTGCCATAGTGTCGTGCTGATATGTTCTGATCTGATTATTTTCACAGTATCTTGTTTTTCAAATGTTGAGCTGTAAACAAATTGGAGAGAGTGAAGATCTATTTATTATTAAAGCTTTTTATTTACTTTAGTATGCTTAGCATTTTCTGACTCCGGGACACTTTTCCTAGCTGCTGATTTCAAGGTTAACTAGAAAGAAGTTGTATCACACTTTTTGTGTTATTCGATGCATGTCACTACCTGAATAAATTCGCAACATTTTTATTATGTGAGATAGGTCATGTATTTTACCTAGCTGTGGAGCATTAATAAGTTCTTAACGAAGCTTAGGGTTACAATTACGTATGTAAAGGCTCATCCGAGGGCCCATGTAGCAGGTTCCTTCTATTTTTATTTTACTACAGCAAAATTTTTAAGCCGATTCAATTTTTTTTTAACGTTCACATCTTGATTGTTTGCGCATCACATTTTATTTTGTGGCAGTTAAACTTCGTAATCTAAATTTGGCAAGTTATTCGTAAAGTCTAAATGTCAACTGTGCTGTTCTTTGTGTTTGCGATTTTTTTCGATAATTATTTGCTAAACTTAGAGTCGTAGTGAAAATATTGTTTGCAATGCTCAAGTTTACACTCTTATTGCTCAAATTACCTACTGCTTAAGTGATATTGACATTCAGTTCTGTGAATGGATTCTAGCGCTACCACCCATCCATAACTGTCGAGTTCCATAACCTAAATTTAGTTTTTTACGGTTTTTTACTGAATCTATGTTCGTAGCACAGTGCACAATAGTGTCACCGGTGATCCATTTTTAAGCCATTTGTAAAATCTTTATATCTCCCTGTGCTTTTTGCTCCATGTTATGTATTCGATCAGTAAACAAGTATTATGATATTCATAATGTCTTAATGCTTAAATTAACACACTTGTTGCCTAAATTTCTATGTAGTATTCTAAACAAAGATTCCAACATACTACATACGTACTTTCCAACGAACAATGTGAGGATTAGTTCTTTTGATTTTTGTAGTGAGGACTTTCCCATGTGTAATCTGTTGCTTGGGCGCCAGTCGGTCTTGCGGTATAACTTCTGTAAAGCTTGAATTACATTATACTTTTTCGGCTAGGTTTCAGTTCGAGCTCCGTCCGAGAAACTTCTAATTGACTGTACAAAGTTCAAATTGAAATTGAATTAAAACAATACAAACAAAAAGTCAAATTTGTTAGTTCATGTTTTTATTTAGTGATCTATTGTATATCTATACCCGATTTCGCGGTTTTTAATCTTGACAACCAATCCTAGTCGCTACGGTGGTTTGTTATCGAGGCCAGACTGCACGTCGCTCAAATCGGCCAAATCGACTCAATCAAAAAAGACAAGGCTGAAGTTACTCAGAAATAACATTCGGGGAAATATTTTAATGGACTAAATTGAACTTGAGCTGTAATATGTGTAGTCTGAATAAAATTCTCTTAAATTAAAAGAATTATATGATTGAAAATCTAAGAGATAAGTGTAAAATGGAAATTAATAATATAAATAATCGTCTGAATCTTTATTATTATTATTTTTGGAGAAATTATTCTATATGAATAGATATTTCATTATTGTGATAAACGTGCTTTTAGAATATATTTTATTTGATGACCGATAAATCGTTCAGAATTAAACTCCTTTTTTCATAATTACAATACAAGCATACAGCGGTCATTTAACTAAAGGATCAAGTATGCTGCAAGATGAGAAAAACTCCACTCTAGAGAAATAATATGCATTTTCTTTTTACTCTCTTGACAGCTTGTATTATCAGACCACCCGGAGACCACTTTTACAAGTTCAGATAATTATCAAAGTGAATAAATCAGAGTTCATAGTTTTGTAAATTTTGGAGGTAATTTGATTCGAATTGATGTTCATTTAACTTTCTGAATAATTTATGTCAATGTCGTTCATATTTCTGTGGTAATTCTTTTTGCTTTGTCATAACAATCAATGCTGGTTATTACGTGATTATTATGCTTATTTTTTTCCTTCGCAAAACAGATGGTGATTAAGATAAAATTATTTTTTTTTGAATGAAATAATGGATCCTATTTATGTAACAAAGATGCAAATTCAAGCATTATGACATGAGGCTAAGTATTTCGAGACGAGGTTTGCCGAGTCACAAAAGTTGTTTTTTCATACAAGAGTTGTCAACTTCTATATTTTAACGATTATTAGATTATTTATACCTAATAAATAATCCAACAAATGAATATAAACAACATAAATCTATAGGAAAAGTAAATTTATGTTACGTCACTTGACTGCTACCCGTTTGTATGCCGAAGAACTGAGATTATTGTAATGAATTTCTCTAATTAAAGTCTAGAATATTTGCAGCATAATTCAAGCAGTGTTTCGAAAGTCGGTAGAGAGCAGGAAAAAGATCCCTCGATCTATACAAAACAAAGGTGTCGTTTATTCGGGACGCTCAGAGTACATTAAATGGCTGGACAGCAAACTACAGGATTAATCAATATAAATATTCAAAAAATAAATATCAGCTGCGTTATTATTATCAAGTGTAGAGTAATAAATACTTACAGTGTATTTTTAGTGTTTGGCTTCAATTAATGAACTCAATTTTTTATTTTTTGCAATTAATAATGTTTGGTTTTTATTTCGAACCCTAAGAAAATTACTCTATAGATATTTAATATTGTGACGTGCGAGAGTGAGGGGGGAGCTCGTAAAGACGATGTAGTATGGGGAGGAGCTTCTTGTCGTCGCTTACGCCGCACCGCGTCGCAGCACATCACCCCTCCCAATGGAAGCCTCTAGTGATTTCTAGAAATGGAAAGAGACGAGAAATGGAAAATTCGAGAAAACAATATTTCTCTATATAAGGCCAAGCAAAAGACGTGTAGAACAGTACAGTAGTAAGAATAGTGCTGGTGAAATAAATAATGAACAGTGACAAGTAAAATGAACAGTGCATATAAATAGTGAAATATAAATATCTGTGACCTTGTTTAAATTAGAATCAAGTGATTAATATATAAATATAGTTTTATTAGTGACATAAGAAGAATAAAACTTTTATTTCAATTTAGATTATTAAATAGTGACTTTTATTTAATTACAAACTGATTCATCAAGCAATAAACATTACAATATTTATATACAATTTTACTCTCTCTGAAGTTTGTATTTCACTAGTTTGGATTTAAAACATATTCTATATCGTATAACTCCTGTATTAAATTCGATAAATTAAAAACTGCTGCACTAGTCATGTTAAAAATGTATACTGCTCATTATTTAAAAAAATTATATTTCACTTTTTTATCAGTGATTGCATTATATCGGAATATTATCTGTTGCTCTAAATATTTATTTCAAAACTACAGGAATGTAAATAATTTACTATTGCGGTTGATGTTTAACAGTTCAGTTGGTAATTCACACAAGGCAATAAATTAGATTTCCGCTGGTCATAAATGATAAGATTTGATATGTTTTGTGATTTAGAAAACTTATATCAAGGACATCGCAATCATCATATAGATCCATATAGATCATATTGCCACTGAATTCTTAATGTTATATATTCGGTAAATTTTTATTTGAAAATTACATTTTAGAAGTGACATATTTCATGCTTTGAATATTGTGCATGGAAGTTCATGATTTCTGAATGAAATAATAAAGGAGCAACGAGACAATCTTTATTAAATACAAAATCAATTAAGTTGCAAGTTTCAAAGTATATGAAAGCTAATGAGTCAAAAACATAACTCAAAGTGGTATTTTAAATCAGGTAGATAACCGCCTAACTAAAGAAGGAATAAAGCCGCCTATTGGGCCTGGAAGCTGCTTAGAGAATTTCGATGGGAAAAATTAAACAGAAAATTGAAACATCAGTACAACAATAATGCAAGGTTTATTAGACACAATCATTAGATCATAGATAAGCAACGCTCCTTCTGAATGCATTATCCAAGAAAAGGCAGAACGTCAGATTGACATGTCATAATAGGACGCTATGTAGTATGCAATGAACAAACACCTACATATAATGGGATTGAACAAGGAACCACTATGCCGAAATTGTGGAGAGAGGGATGAAATTCCAGAACAACAGTAATATATATAATACTCCAGCTGTCTTAAAAAAATTATGAGGCCATACTTACCAGGGTAATATTTGATAATATTTTGTGTGTGAATCGAATATAAAAATACCCACTGTTACACCAGCAAATAAATTATAAAAGCGCCGATACTTACCATAGATTAACACCTTGGCCTGTAATGTCCACATCATTAGTAACAATATTCCCACCAGCTAATACACCTTCATTTGTAGTGTTAAAAATAGAGAACACATATTATTATATCTCAAATCGACAAAAATTAGCAATAGCTGAAAGATTCTTCGAAACATACACTTGTGGTCATTAATCAAAAATTCGAAATAACATAAACAAAACATTAATGATATGATTTGTTGATGTTCCACAGAGCTAGTCAAATACTATATTTTATCTAGAACTATTTTATTCTTGAAATGCATTTGGAAGTTATTTCAAATCTGACATCTTAAAATAATTGGCCGTATTCTGTAACACAATCATTAACTTATTATCGATCGATAAAATCTTTGACAAATGGAAACAATTGTAACAAGCGAAAATTCAGAATTTTTGTCAGTGTTACCTACGTTCATTGGCTGAAATAGATAATGATCGATAGAAATTTATCGATTGAGTTACAGAATAGCCCCAATTATCTCATCTGAATCACCGTAATCGTAGTAACTAAATCAAATGGAATAAACGTCAAAATATCTATTGAAAATACAAGATTTCTATTCTAATTCATAGAGAAGGTCTGGAGACAGATCACAATCTCTTTGTCGATGACGTCATGACATAGTTACATTTACGGGGACTTTAATATTGGATGTTGGTGCAGACAATATGATCTACAAATTTATGTTGGCAATGAATAAATGTCAAAAATAAAATCAAATTCAATTCATACCACTACTAACTTAGCAAATAAAAACAGATAACCACTGAATTATATCTCCAATATTTTCAAATATCTATATAGGAATGTATTTGTTTTATGTATTATCAGGATTCTATAACAGTGAATATTCATAGTCACGATACTTACTTTTAATAAATGGTCTCTTTAAATGTACTAATGTGAAAGCTTCAAATGGAGTCAAATAACGCGTCACGATTATTCTCACTTGAGCATTCAACAGTAAACAAAAACATCTGTCAAAAAAATTGCATGATATTAAAGATATTGTTTCGACCCAGTCTCTTTCGTTTAGAAGACAATCTGCAACGATGACGTCATAAAATCATTTCTGCAACTGTCCGCTAGGTGATACATGTGTTGAGAGTTTCTAAAATGACATCAAAAGACTTTCTCTATGAATTAGAATAGAGTCCCAGATCATAATTTAACAATCTGTTGCTTAAATGATAATAATTATCAAGATCTTTAGTAATCAATTTTAAAAAGCGCGATGAATAAGTTTGGAACAAAAAACTTATAATTTAGATAATTAATTGCAGTGAGAACGCGTCTTTCATGCAACATCATATAAAGCAACTCAGTTAGTTATGGTATAAACGATGGTATTCGGTATTTAGAGTTGGATATTTAATATTTCTATACTTATATAGTTTTAGTTAATAATGATTTGTGCAACAAGAGTGTAAACAGTGTAAAGCTGAGGATTATAACATGAGGCTAAGCTGTTGGCTGAATGCCATACTTGTTTACTGTCGTATTGTCTACGGTCCTCAATAGTAACTTTAATAACAAATCCGAGATTAATCATACAATACTAGTTGACATTTCGACTAGAAAAATAACCCAAACGATGGATCGATGACATGTACACAAAGTGGCAAGATTCCAATTTATTCTCCATAATTTTCGTTTAAATATTGACTTCTATTGGTAACTGAAATTAACCCGTAGCCACCAAGCGGTTATAAGCGGAACTATATTGTAAAGTGGATCCAATCTTAATTTCCATATAATCGTATGTTCTGTTACTGGTTTTATTAGCAATATTTAGTGGCTTTTTTGAGATTGTTTATATGAAATTTTATACTGCAATCTCGACTGCAATAGTTCTTAATGGATCTGTTCAAGTTAATTCTGTGAGAAATATTTGGCTTTCGACTTTATTGTTACATTATATAACCTCAAAATTAGTCTTTCTCAAGACTATACTCTTCAAAATATGGAATTTAATCGAAGAATTGGTGATAAAAATTGTTGTTTGTGGATGTCATTCCAAATTTAATCAAAATGTGGATTTAAGTTTCCATGATTTTCCTAAAAAGGGTTGAAGTGTCTGTAGTAAATAAAGTTGACAACTACGAATTAGTTGATAAATGAGCTGTGTGGATTAGAAAAATTCGTACTAGAAAAGCTGAAAGCTGAAATGTACAATACAAAAATGTCGTAAATACTTTCCCGTAATATTATTTTCTTTGAAGCTATGAATTTTATAACCTCACGCAGTCTTCCAGTTACAACTAAAAACCGTGTATAAATAAGATGAATTTGAAAGAAAAAACTATATATTATAAAAGAAGAAAGTCAATACTTTCCCGCACAATCGGAATTGAATTCAATCATTTAATGAAATATGAATTTTTCTTTGGTGAATATCAACGTATTTACATTGTAAACAGATTACAAACTTGCCGTAAGCCACTTTTGATCCGCCATTTTGTAAACACAGTGCTGCCGCCAACGGTAATTTCAGTTGCCAATATTTTGACAATATTTAAAGACCAACAACACTACAGAAAGCACAAATGCACTGAACAACAGTTCAAAGCAAATGACAGTTGCTTACCAAGTAAGAAAATAAGTGTAATTTAGTTTTTGGAGTTTAACAGCCGCGTGTGTATTGATGGTGGAAGCAGTGATAGCTCTGGAATGCATAGAATGAAGAAATGCGAAAGACACTTATTTATCGTAGAAAAAATGAAGGAATTCCATTAGCTGTGAATTAAATAACATTATGTCGACATTATGTAATGTTTATTGCTTAAAAGGAAATTGTTTATGAATCAAATAAAATTCACTATTTAATTAAATGAAAATAAAATAAAAGATTTATTCCTCCGGATATTGCTAATAAATACTATATAATTTATCTATCACTTACTACTATTAAACCAAACTGCAGATATTTATTTTCAACTATTTATTTATTTATTACAGTATTTTCACTCTTCTCTGTTCCTTGCTAACTACTCCCCGTCAGGTCGTTTGCTTGGCCTGATATACGCAAACCAGTTCTTGAAATATTCCAGAATAATTAGTCGAGCACGTTACTAGATTTTTCGACCGGGCGGAGCGACGCAATACGAACCAAACAGTACGAAAGGACCCGCTCAGCCAACAGAGAGGGACTCAGAGCCCATTCTATTTTTGCACGTTACAATTAGTTGCAATTGAAAGTTATAATAACACCAAGGAATGACATTCTATTGAATTTAGTAGGAGTTCCTCATGTAATATAGCTAACAAGAGATATTACAATCACAGATAACTTGAATTCTGAGAATATAGTTAGGTGATATACCATGGATCATATGTAGCAACATTCATATGAAGGGAGGTAACATACCGTGTAACAAATCATACTTCAATTTGTATTTAAAAAAAGAAGTTATCTTTGGTTTTGGTCAGCGAAGCTGATCGGAGCACTATTATAATATTACTATTTTACATGTGAGTACAAAAAAATTAAATAAACATTCAATAAATTTTTTATCGGGAATTTATTATTATAGCAGCTTTATTAATTTTTTAATATGCCTCATAGGTGTTTATAATAATAATATAAACCGGTCAATAAATTTTTCATCTTAATAACACAAGGGTTATTCATTGTATAATTCCAATATAAAGCTTATTCTGTTTAGTTTTCAATTGCAATTTTGCAAGATTGTGATACAAATTTCTGGATTTTTATAATTCGATTGATTTTCACTCTATATTATGGAAGTGTTGTGGAATGCTTTTCAGTAGCTGTTCGTGCTGGAAAAAATTATTGCTTCCAAACAGCTAATTCGCAGCTGATTCAGCAGGAACGGAATATCACTCACAGACACATAAGAAGTAAAAGAAATTATTGTTAGTCCGGTCTATTTAGACAGAAAAATAGTGATCAAATGAGTAAAATTAGGGTAAAGCCAAATTTTTGTGGAGACCTTTGGTTTAGCTCAAAGAATAAGTTGTCAAAAGTCCCCATCGATCCTCTGTCCGCTAATGATTTTATTCGGGGTCAAAGGTCAAAATTTTGGGTTTCTTGGATTTTTCTCGAAAACCATGAGTTTTTTCGAAAAAGTACCTCAGAGTAAATTTGTAGACCTTAAAATTCTCTACAAAAATGGTCCTTATGATTTTTTCCCTAAGACCCACCATTTCCTAGATATTTCGCTTGGAAAAATCACATTCTATGTAATGTGCACACATTTCCACACCATCTGTGAGGTAGTGTACTCGGCGCGTTTTTTTTAACGTGGTTTCCCCGGTAGGCCTGTTCCACTAACTTTTATGTTGTTATTTTCAAGATCAATTCGTATTTAATAGTGTGAAGATAGTTTTTATTGGTGACTGATTTTAACTTTTATTCTGAATACTTTTTTTACTTTAATCTGACTCATACTCTTCAAATGCAACTTCGACAATCATGGTTTCGTCTTCTTCTTCTTCTTCTTCTTCATCTTTTTCTTCTTCGTCACATGAATCTTCTTCTGTTGAATATGATTGACCGTTCGTGCAAGACATACCTTGGCAATTGGTACACGCAGGAGAACACTGTAGCCCTACTTTTTTGCAGCCACATTTACGACGGTGAAGTTAGCAGACGATTCGCAGCAGACGATTCGCACAGTGACAAGTGTGTAGTAGCCTTACGCAGCTGAATAATGGAATTGGTTTTTTTCTTTATAATAGGAGTTTTCCGTTGCTGTAAGTTTGTATATCGTATTTTTAGACATCCAAACTGATACGTGCTTTTAAGGACATGGATAATTTTTATAAGACACGAAGACTGTGATGATAATGAGAGAACTTCAATATTCATCTACTTTGGTGGATTCAATTGTGAATTTATCAAATTAAAAATTGATGTCAGTTGATCAATTTTCGTATGCAACATTCTTGATCATATCTGATTGTTATGCACTGTGAATATATTACTCTTCCTCCGTAGGACAGTAAGGATAAAGAGAAAACTACAAGATTCACCTATTCTAGTGAATTCATTTGTTATTTTCTCAAATTAAAAATTGATGTCAGTTGATCAAATTTCACATGCAACATCCTTGATCATATTTGAGTATTATGCCGTATAAAAATGTTATTCTACCCCCGTAGGACATTAAGGATAAAGAGAAAACTACAAGATTCACCTACTCTGGTGAATTCAATTGTTATTTTATCAAACTAAAAATTGATGTCAGTTGATCAAATTTTACATGCAACATCCTTGATCATATTTGAGTATTATGCCGTATAAAAATGTTATTCTATCCCCGTAGGACATTAAGGATCAAGAGAAAACTACAAGATCCACCTACTCTAGTGGATTCAATTGTTATTTTATCAAATTAAAAATTGATGTCAGTTGATCAAATTTCACATGCAACATCCTTGATCATATTTGAGTATTATGCCGTATAAAAATGTTATTCTACCCCCGTAGGACATTAAGGATAAAGAGAAAACTACAAGATTCACCTACTCTGGTGAATTCAATTGTTTTTTTATCAAACTAAAAATTGATGTCAGTTGATCAAATTTTACATGCAACATCCTTGATCATATTTGAGTATTATGCCGTATAAAAATGTTATTCTATCCCCGTAGGACATTAAGGATAAAGAGAAAACTACAAGATCCACCTACTCTAGTGAATTCAATTGTTATTTTCTCAAATTAAAAATTGATGTCAGTTGATCAAATTTTACATGCAACATCCTTGATCATATTTGAGTATTATGCCGTATAAAAATGTTATTCTACCCCCGTAGGACATTAAGGATAAAGAGAAAACTACAAGATTCACCTACTCTGGTGAATTCAATTGTTGTTTTATCAAACTAAAAATTGATGTCAGTTGATCAAATTTTACATGCAACATCCTTGATCATATTTGAGTATTATGCCGTATAAAAATGTTATTCTATCCCCGTAGGACATTAAGGATAAAGAGAAAACTACAAGATTCACCTACTCTAGTGAATTCAATTGTTATTTTATCAAATTAAAAATTGATGTCAGTTGATCAAATTTCACATGCAACATCCTTGATCATATTTGAGTATTATGCCGTATAAAAATGTTATTCTACCCCCGTAGGACATTAAGGATAAAGAGAAAACTACAAGATTCACCTACTCTGGTGAATTCAATTGTTATTTTATCAAACTAAAAATTGATGTCAGTTGATCAAATTTTACATGCAACATCCTTGATCATATTTGAGTATTATGCCGTATAAAAATGTTATTCTATCCCCGTAGGACATTAAGGATAAAGAGAAAACTACAAGATCCACCTACTTTAGTGAATTCAATTGTTATTTTATCAAATTAAAAATTGATGTCAGTTGATCAAATTTTACATGCAACATCCTTGATCATATTTGAGTATTATGCCGTATAAAAATGTTATTCTATCCCCGTAGGACATTAAGGATAAAGAGAAAACTACAAGATCCACCTACTCTAGTGAATTCAATTGTTATTTTATCAAATTAAAAATTGATTAAGGATGTTGCGTGTAAAATTTGATCAACTGACATCAATTTTTAATTTGAGAAAATAACAAATGAATTCACTAGAGTAGGTGAATCTTGTAGTATTCTTTTTATACTTAATGTCCTGCGGGAGTAGAGTAACATTTTCATACGGCATAATACTTGAATATGATCAAGGATGTTACATGTAAAATTTGATCAACTGACATCAATTTTTAATTTGATAAAATAACAATTGAATTCACTAGAGTAGGTGGATCTTGTAGTTTTCTCTTTATCCTTAATGTCCTACGGGGGTAGAATAACATTTTTATACGGCATAATACTCAAATATGATCAAGGATGTTGCATGTAAAATTTGATCAACTGACATCAATTTTTAATTTGAGAAAATAACAAATGAATTCACTAGAGTAGGTGAATCTTGTAGTATTGTCTTTATCCTTAGTGACCTACGGGGGTAGAGTAACATTTTCACACGGCATAATACTTAAATATGATCAAGGATGTTGCGTGTGAAATTTGATCAACTGACATCAATTTTTAATTTGATAAAATAACAATTGAATTCACTAGAGTAGGTGAATCTTGTAGTTTTCTCTTTATCCTTAATGTCCTACGGGGATAGAATAACATTTTTATACGGCATAATACTCAAATATGATCAAGGATGTTGCATGTAAAATTTGATCAACTGACATCAATTTTTAGTTTGATAAAATAACAATTGAATTCACCAGAGTAGGTGAATCTTGTAGTTTTCTCTTTATCCTTAATGTCCTACGGGGGTAGAATAACATTTTTATACGGCATAATACTTAAATATGATCAAGGATGTTGCATGTAAAATTTGATCAACTGACATCAATTTTCAATTTTGAGAAAATAACAAATGAATTCACTAGAGTAGGTGAATCTTGTAGTATTCTCTTTATACTTAATGTCCTATGGGAGTAGAGTAACATTTTCATACGGCATAATACTTGAATATGATCAAGGATGTTACATGTAAAATTTGATCAACTGACATCAATTTTTAATTTGATAAAATAACAATTGAATTTACCAGAGTAGGTGAATCTTGCAGTATTCTCTTTATGCTGAATGTCCTACGGGAGTAGAGTAACATTTTCATACGGCATAATACTTGAATATGATCAAGGATGTTGCATGTGAAATTTGATCAACTGACATCAATTTTTAATTTGAGAAAATAACAAATGAATTCACTAGAATAGGTGAATCTTGTAGTTTTCTCTTTATCCTTACTGTCCTACGGAGGAAGAGTAATATATTCACAGTGCATAACAATCAGATATGATCAAGAATGTTGCATACGAAAATTGATCAACTGACATCAATTTTTAATTTGATAAATTCACAATTGAATCCACCAAAGTAGATGAATATTGAAGTTCTCTCATTATCATCACAGTCTTCGTGTCTTATAAAAATTATCCATGTCCTTAAAAGCACGTATCAGTTTGGATGTCTAAAAATACGATATACAAACTTACAGCAACGGAAAACTCCTATTATAAAGAAAAAAACCAATTCCATTATTCAGCTGCGTAAGGCTACTACACACTTGTCACTGTGCGAATCGTCTGCTGCGAATCGTCTGCTAACTTCACCGTCGTGCCACATTTGGCACTACAACCTTTCTTGCAGTTGCAAAAAATAGTGTTAAGAAGTTTTTCTGGAGCAGGGGGCAATAAAGTTTGAATTGGTTCCAAAATATTATTTATTAATTTCCAACCCCAGTCTTCAGGGTTCAGTTGATTGCCTTGCCATGTCTGAACTTGGTAGTAAACTCTATATAAATGTTGAATAGAAGATGCCGATGTTGGAGGGAGACAAGATAATTGTACTTGCTTTTTGTTTTTTGTATTTTTGACAAATGCCAAATATCTGTACTTATCTATGCAGTCAATTTTTTTGGGAGCTCCATAAACGGCCAGAAGAAACTGGATTCCTTCAGTAATTAGTAGTTCAGGTGAAGAATTAATTTGTGTAAAGACTTTTGCACAGTCAACCAAATCTTTTTTTTCAAATAATTTTAATACAGAATTTTTTCCTCTTCGGTACATCGCTGACGTAGTATCGCAGCCGGTTATCGCATGTAAAAATAAAATATAGTTTTGACATTTAGGAAAAGCTGATAAACTTTTAGAAGAATATATTTCTGTCCGTTGTTGCGCTTTCCCCGGTTTCAGAAAGTAAATAATTTTATCAGATGGAGTCCGTGCCGTGAGTAGTACTAACAAATCAACATCTTCACCCACTACAATAGTTGTGTTTCTTGTATTAAATTTTTCTATTGCTGTTTCAATTATAAGGACATCGGCGCCATTTGGAGCTTGTTTCACGGCAATATTTTCAGCTATTAATTTTTGCTTGCTGGAGTAACTGAGTAAGTATATACGTGGCATATGGGTGCTCATTACATAGAATGTGATTCTTCCAAGCGAAATATCTAGGAAATGGTGGATCTTAGGGAAAAAATCATAAGGACCATTTTTGTAGAAAATTTTAAGGTCTACAAATTTACTCTGAGGTACTTTTTCGAAAAAACTCATTGTTTTCGAGAAAAATCCAAAAAACTCAAAATTTTGACCTTTGACCCCGAATAAAATCATTAGCGGACAGAGGATCGATGGGGACTTTTGACAACTTATTCTTTGAGCTAAGCCAAAGGTCTCCACAAAAATTTGGCTTTACCCTAATTTTCTTTATTTCAATTGTCTAAATTGACCGGACTATGTAGCTTTCTTCAGATATTGTGATTGAGTAGCAGTAATTCCTGTATCACTAATTTTAATACAGAAGTCAATTCTCCTCAAGTCTTCGAAAAATATTGAAGTGATCAATCAAGAGCTGAATAACGCAACTCTGCATACGGCCACAAAAATTTGAAATTTTGCACATGAATCCGGAATCTAACTGCTCACTAATCCGCCATACATTCCAGATTCAGTCTCTTACAATTTTTTTTTCTTCCTCTAGTTAGAAAAACCTTGCATTGTGCCAGATTTTTGGAAGCCAATGCTGAACTTCAGAGAACTCTTTTTAATTCCGTAGTTTTCCTATAATGAACAATTTACAGAACAGTCCTCTAACAAAAAAAAGGTATTCGAATGAAGTTTCTATATTATCTGTTATTTGATTGCAACATTGTAAAAGAAAGAGCTTTAATTTTGAATTTGATTATTCATAATCAATTTGCAACATTATGATAATTACGAAAAATTTGCATTATATGTCTGCTTATTAGCTGTGATAAATACATTCTCCAAGGCTATCAGATGAGAAAATGTTGATATCTACGAATCGAATAATAAAAACGGCATAATAAATTGTCTTCGCAAATTTATTCAATAGATGGAATATACATTTTTGCAATAAATAAATCATCAAAGATAAAAATAATTGTACGTTATTGCATATGGCATTCTTGGATATGGCACTGTTATTATTATTGTTTATTCATTGATTCATTCGATTATTTCCACAAAGCCTGTACCTTTTCCTATTTCCAAGGTGGCAGTAGGAAATTAAAAAAGGTAATGTTTCATCACTATCTTATAGCAAAAACTTAATGTACTGCTGATTGACATTAAATTTAAGTACTGGAATATCCTACCTTGAAAGTGAAGACCCAGGCTAGCTATTAATAAGGGCACCAGAAATATTTTACCTGAAAAATAGGAAATGGGCGTCACTGCCAGGAAATGATCAAAGGAGAAAAAGGTACTATTCTAGGAGACAATAGCGACAGCAAAAAAAAATAGAGCATAGACGTCGAAATCAATTATAAACAAAATTATTATTGATTTATAGCAAATAATTCCAAAAATTATAATTAAAAAAATTTGGTAACTTACGAAAATGGTTGAAGCTATAATACAAAAAAATCTCACTGCAACAGCCAAAAAGGAACTGGAGAGCACGTCTCAGACGTTCAAAATTACGTTACAAAAACTAGCTAAATATCCTCTTCAGGCGGAACTCAAGGCTAGTATCGGCAGAGAAGATAGATGACGAATTGGTAGCCACAAAAACAACGTCAGACAAGAACGTTCCCTGAATTAAGTAAAATTGATCTTGCGTCTTATAGGGCTTTGATAAATACCCAACGGTCCTTGAAGGTGTTAAGGTTGACCGTACGCCTGATAGTCAACTTCGGGAGGTATTAATGTTCTTCTTAATTTCGTAGACGTGTTAATGTTTTTCTTAACGTAATGTTGGCCAGAAACTAATCTCAAGTGGCCACGGGCTCCTAAGATTCCTAGCAGTTTACACTGAAAACAAACAACCCAACCAGTATCCAATTCAACTGAACCTATAATAAATTGGAGAGCTCTCTTCAAACGTGAAGCGTTAAGCTTGAATAAATAAATTTAGATTTAAATTGAAAAACGAATACATTGTAAATTTAGTAAAAATTAAATAAAGTAATCAGTAAAGTTATTTATTTGCCTAATTTAAATTGTGCACTGAGAAATTTACAAAGTAAAAAAAACTACGCTGAGCATTAAATTAGCGCCCTTCAATTAAGAGTCAACAAACAAGTACTAATTCATAAAATCAGTGCAAATTTGTTACACAGATGGCGACATAGGTATGGAATGAGAAAAAAAAGTCGTAAGACGAAATTTTTGTAACAAGCCCCACTAAGCTTTATCTGGTTTCATTAACAATAGTAACTCTTGTATAATAAATATTTCAAGTATAAATGTCATCTTATTTTTAGATAACAATATGTTATTGATACTTGATACCATATTATTCACTTGGAGAACTAGAAACATTGGCTGCCACCACGAACTCTGTTTTTAGCTGTTTTAGAAGTGTTGTTTTGAGGACTATTTTTAAGGCAATAGAAACGTTCCAAATTATTAAACTGGGAATATTATAGTATTTGTATTTTGTTAATTTTACTTAGATACTCTTCTTCAAAGTAATTTGAAATACTTTTGATTATTTAAAATACTTCTCATAACAACATTTTAAAAACAGTCAAAAATAGAGCTCGTGGTACGGATCATTGTATTTTTTATTCAACTGGAAAACTCTAGTGGCAGTTTTGTATAGTAAAAAGTTTTTATTTCACTTCAAGGGCCGGTTGATACTTTTATGTTAAAAGATTGATTTGTAGGTAGACGCACGCAAATTAACACATAAATCAGTTTGAGTAACATTTCAAGATCACAAAAACATATTCAATATTCCTGATTCAAATTGCAAATACATTCATTTGAATATCTGTTGCACCTAAGATGTTAACAAAAACACTCATTAACAACTCTTTCAAGAAGGCAAAAATGCTTGTAAAGGGACTATGTAAAATAGTAAGTTGTGTATCAAGGCCGTAAAAGTGATCGAATCTGTTGTTTATGATCGAATCTTTTGCTGGGGGCTGCAATTCAGGTGAGACCGAAAAAGAGCCGGAGTGCACAAACTGTTTTTTAAAGCAATCATCACGAAATAGTTCAAAATCACAAAATTTTATTTTTTTATTTCTAAGACATCGCAACTGTAAATTTCCCGTTAAAATTGTCTCGTGTATTACCTATCAAGTTGACTTTCACATTTGCAAGAATTGGAGAGTTTAAGGTTTCATCAAAAATTTATCGTTGAAGAGCTCATCAAACTGTGTACGTAAAAAATGGAAGTGGAGCAGATTTTGGCAGATCAATCCCAAATAAAATTCAACAGATGTGTACAAAAAAGAAAAGTAACATTTGACACATGTGTAAGAAAATGAAACTTGGGCATTATTAAAAGAAATATTGTCCTTGGATATTATTTGTTGTGTGATTACCCTGAAATTAGTATTATTATGACAACAATAATAAACCAGTCGGACATTAAATATATTTAAAAAAAAAATATTAGCTAATTTGTTCAGAATTACAATTCTTTATAGAGATTTACTTATTGAATTTTATTGTTTTCGTTAATAATTAAGCATAAATTCAGAACTATTGAACCTAAAATTACAAAAAATAGTAATAATTTACATTTTCTCATCTTATATTCTTTATTTTACGGCTTCAGTGCAAACAAGTACAATAATATTAAAACCTAAAGGGGTCCATACATTGTCAAACAAATTGCGCAACAAAACGTTGCGTTGCACATTTGCGACATACACACTTGGCTAAATTTTATTCAAACTGTAATTACAATTTGGGAATTGTAAGATAACCATGTCCTCAAGTATCACATGTACTTAAGATGATGACGATATTACCAGAAAACGGTAAAGTAAACAAAGAATTTGGATGATAGAATCACTAATGACCATTTTACGATCAGCTCCAGGCTCAATTTTTTTTTAATTTTTCTGACAACTTATCGAAAGCATCATCTTTCAGGCTTCTATTCTTGTGGATTTCGTTCTCAATTTTTCATACTTCAGGTAAATCTCTGTATATTGCAATGAATTCCCTCAAAAATTCTCTATTTTGAATAGTCGTCATGGTCGCGAGAGAACCTTGTACAAAGAAAACCGGACGATAACTTAAAAATATTGCGCAACGGAGCACAAAATACAAATACACAACACAACGCGTTGAGCAAACGTTCTTGTTGCACAACGGATTTCAAACATGTTTGAAACTAATCAAACATTTGTGCATCGCAACAAACACTGTCTTACACTTGGCTGAATTTTGTTCGAAATTTAGTTACAAGCTGGGAATTATACGACAAGCACGTCCTCGAGTATAAGATATGCCCTAGATGATTCCGATATTATCAGAAAACGGAAAAGAAAATTAAGAATTTGGATGATAGGATGGCTAATGAACATTTCATGATAGCTCCTGGCTCAATTTTTTTTTAATTTTTCTTGCAACTTATCGGAAGTAGCATATTTCAGGCTCTTATTTTTATGGATGTCGCTCTTATTTCCATACTTCAGGTAAATCCCTGAATAATTCAATAAATTCTCTTCAAGATTCTCTATTCTGAATAGTCGTTATGGTCGCAAGTGAACCGTCCGTCAAGAAAACTGGCCGATAACTGAAAAATATTGCACAACAGAGCACAACATGCACATACACAACATAACGCGTTTCACAAACGTTCCCGTTGTACATCGGATCGCAAACATGTTTGAAACTAGTTAAACATTTGTGCATCGCATCAAACACTGCCATACATTGGCAAATTATTGCGCAGCAGCATTTGTTGCGCAATTTAATTGACAATGTATGTGCTCCTTTAGTTTGAGGACAAAACTGCACGTATTCAAGTGAGTACGTGAAATTTCGGTTTTATGTAGAAGTGGACGGGAAAAAATTTAGCGTATGTAGTATCGTCAAAAAATCACCTATAATTGAGCAAAATCAAATACAGAACAATCTGATAAGAATCAACTCCATTATTTAATTTCTATGGTGATATATTGCAAATAGTATATTGTGTTATTGGAGTAAATCTCGGAGTAAATGCAATAGTGCTGAACAGGTACTTAAGTTTGTACGAGTAAAGCCAGTCTGGAAAATATATGGGAGGCACACAAAATCATATTTACTCCGAGTAACACATTACCACAATACCTATGTACATTTTTCTTTTAAATATAGAAAATAGAAATACAAATAAAAAAGTAAATGCTCTAAATTTGTTAAAAAACATTCTATCTTTTTTAGCTTTTCAAATTACCATATAATATTTTTTCAATGTTTTTTAATTTCAGTTTATTTTTTTACTGTCCAATTATTGAATCAGAAGTAAAATGACTTGGACTTCGCCTGAAATTATTGAAAAAGCAAAAAAAGCTCTTGAGCAATTATTATAAATAAAATCTACCGGTGTTTATGAAACAGTGTACAACAGATTCGTGTAATGTGAATTATGAAAAATTTTAAGAACTATTCCGAACATATATTGTTGTAAATGAATGAAAATGGGATGCTTCAATATAAATAATCATATTAATTATGAACTTGTAATGAATTATTTACTGACTTTACTATTTTTCACTATATGTTATTTTGTCCCTAGGGTGACCAAGGAGTTATTTGCACTTTGGCGGCGTAAAAATTGTATTTCTGCTTGTTGAATACAAATACATAGAAATGTACTTTAATGCTGTTTGAAGAAAAAATATATTTATCCTTCAATAACTTCAAAAGTAAATTCTTTTGAGTTTCCAAATTCATTCATATTGGTGTCTCACTCGCTTTTGTGCTTTATCCAATATTTATTTGATGAATAAATCTGAGCACAAAATTATTTTGTGTACCTACTGATACAAAATGTTATTTGAAGTTGAAATCGTTTGATAATATAGCTTATTGTAACATCAATGCTATCATTCGGAACTTTAATGTCGCAAAAGAAAAAAATTTGATGCATAATATAAAGCAACAAAACTATAGTAGATATTATTGTCCGTCTCTCGCTGTCATGAACACATACATATTTATGTAATTGAAAATTTTGTTATTCCGCTCATGACATCATCAACCTAATTCCGAGTATCTTTTTGTTCTGTTTTTTTTTTTTGTATTCACTTCTCTCACTGCGTCATATTCCGTGGAAAACTCCCGCATTTGTCGAGAGAAATCTAGAGATTGATTTAAGTGACTAAAAAACTTGTTTATAGTTTAAACACACCCATTCCATGTAGGTCTTTACATAATAATAATTCCCCTTTTTTCGCTTAGAGCAAAAACTTGCAAGGTATCACAGCTTTTTTAATCGTAAATCTGTAAATCAATTATTGAGAGTTTCTTGTTGATGCACGAATACCTGTGAAAATCCAAATAAAGAAATACGAAAAGTCTATTGTGTTCCAGATTTACTCTTTAATATCAAATTTTTATATTCATATATCGAATAATTGAAACTGATTATTATATGAGGCCGAGTATTCGGTGACAAAATTGCCGAATCACTAAAATTGTTGGCTGAATGCTTGTTCACATTCGTATTGCATACAAAAACAAATCCAATGCACACAGAGCACAGCATTATTTCATATTTAGACTTTACAAATATCCCAAATAATGAGTCGGTAACAGATATTGTACGCAGAGCATTGACTCTTAATTTCTTTGTGATTTCCTTTGTCGATGCTAAAGCAGGAACGATACACATCGCAAATGATGCGTAAAGTAAATGTTTTTCATGTTCCAGCTTTTAAACGAATAGCAGTCAAGTTTCATAATCTGAATTTAGTTGATCTGAAAATTCATGTGGCTCCTCTCACTGATCCATTTGTTCCGTTAAGACTAATTGTAAATTAGTGCTCTGACGCTCTGAGGTCTTTTGCTTTGTGCGCAATTGTCAAAGTATAGAAGTTGAGGATCGTGGAAAAATCTTACATGCAACACAAGTGTAAACAAACATTGTGACATTCGGACAACAATTTAAATGACTCAGCAAACCTCGTTGCAAAATACTGGATCTCATCTCATAATACTATAAGTTATAGTCTAAACTAAAGGAAATAAAGGTGTTAAACCAAAGTCTCAATCACACGTTATCTGGATGAATTTTTATTTTGTGGTCGGTTTCGAACATAAATTTACAGGGGATTTATACTTTTCATCATCCGTACGCTACTTGACGGTGCATTCAAATACATCTGTGCAATAATCTGGTTGTAATTACGGAATGATTCTGTGAATATTTAAATAACACACAGCTACAAAGATAAATAGAAATTGGTCGCAGCGTTATCAACTCACACGTCAAATTAGGTTCATTAGTAGAGTAAATATGGTTTATAATTAGCACTAGATGACTCAGTAGTATACGAATATTTTCATATTTGTATCAGTAATTAACATTTTCTTTTTAATGGGATATCATTTCAAATAGTTCACGATTATATTGTAAAATTATAAAATAATTGTACATATTTGACTAGTGTAGTGTCTGGATCTTCATTCGAATCATTACATTATTTCTGACTTGTATTCCAAACTTCATTCTTCGTTTCATTATATGGTCGGTAAATAATGTTTTTTCTACGGGCGTACTGTACGATGCGTAAAGTGAACTCTTTTGCTTCTCTGTTCTATCACCATTCAAACGCGTAGCAGTAAAATTTCTGTGAGTTTATGCTTGTGACATCTCTCACTAATCCAGTCGTTCGGATATTTGTGATCTAAATATGAACTTGTGCCCTGGGTTTTCTTGCTGTATGTTCAATAATTGTCAAAATATGGAAGTGTAGGGACGTACAAATGATCTTGTATGCATTACAAGCATTGTGACATTTGGCCAACAATTTTAGTGCAAGGCTCCTTACCAAATATTCGGCCGCATTATGTCGTAATGTTAAATTTCATACTCTTGTTGCATAAATTACCATTGTGAATATTTTATAAACTATATAAATAAGTATTATGAAATTTGTGGCATGGAAGTTTTATTTGTTTTATGAGTAATTGTTTCGACTTACTCAATATTCATATGTAATAATGGATTCCTTCCCAGAGTGCTTTCCATAATGTCAGTCGATGTATAGGAACAGACAGGGAGGACGACAGAGGCTAAAGTCAAAGGGCCTTCAAAAGAGGGGCTTTTACAATACAAATTTTCCGGTGAAACTTTGAGACTCCGAATCGTCTGTAGATGACTTAGGTTCTCATATTTCTTGATGTTCACACAAAATGGCACTAAATTATTGATAAGAACCAGAATCAATTAAATAATTAGGGGCTTTCACCTTTTCGTTGTTCTTAAGGTGCCCGAACACTGAGGCGCGGCGAAGCGAAGCGAAGAGAAGAGAAATTTTGCCGCCTGATTGAAGTACATGTTATCAAATGAGCACCGCACACTGGCGCGACGCGAGGAGAAGCGAAGCGAAGAGCCGTCGCGCGAATGGTCTTCAGAGCATTCAGGCGAAGTCGCCTCTCGCCGCTTCTTTTCGCGCCGCTCCAGTGTGCGGTTGGTAGAAGAAGCGAAGAGCCAAATATGCTAGTGTCGTCATTTTCCGGACACTTTCGGATGAAGTTGATAGACTCAAATTTGAAAAGTATCTTCTTGTCTTTTCATAAATCCGGAAATGGGTGACAAAATTCACCAAGAGTGTCCACCTTTTGGTTAATTTCATGCACTCAGACTTTTCTATCAGGTTTCTACTCTCGTTTCATTAGGCCAAGTACAAATAGATCTTATTCAGATGAGGAACTACTCATTCTATACAACAATCAACTCACGCTCATACCTTCAAAATGCAAACAAAACTAGAGCACATAAGTTTTGCTGTTGTGGAATTACGTCATGGACATGCGCATAAGCTTTCATGATTATTTCACTTCGCTTCTCTTCGCTCTAGTGTGCGGACTCTGCTAAAACGACGCTTCGCTTCGCCGCGCTTCTCTTCTCTTCTCGTGGCCTCAGTGTGCGCGCAGCTTTAGGCTTCACACGGCTAAATTCACATCTAAGAACAGGCAACAAGAAAATCTTTTGACGCTATAGTTGCATGAGGAAGAGATAAGGTAGATACGGGAATTTTATGAATTTGTGATTTTCCTCGATTATTTGAAATATCTATTCTATTTTCAACAATTGAAATTGAATGAAGACCATCTCATTTTAATTTTGAAAAATCTGATGTGAACATCACGTGACTTACTTGTACATCATTGAATATATTTTTTGCGAATTTTTTGCATACAATAATATGATCGTTTTAATACTCTACAGCCGATCGTTTCGAATTAATGCGAAAAATTCCAAAAGATTGTCAAGTCAAGTGCACTTCTATGCCTCAGTCGATCTCAATAAAAATAGGATATGGACATCTAGACAGTACTGTCTTGAGTACTGAATTCTAACATTCTACGTTCAATCGTTTTGGATTTATGCGGAAAAATCAAAAAAATGTTTCGAGTAAAGTGTATTTCCGGTTAAGCCGATCGCAATCATGATGCAAGGTGTACAACTAGATGTTATAGAAGTGCTCGAGAAGTGCTTAATACAAAATTTCAATATTCTATGATTTATTCTGAATTTATGCGGAAAATTCGAAAAGTCTGTTATATAAAATGCACTTCCGGCTTAGTCGATTGGTACAAAAATAGAAGATGATCATTCAAATGCTACAGCAATTGAATACTGAATTTCAGTATCCTACGGCTAATCATTCTGGATTTAAGTGAAAAGTTTCAAGTAAAATGCACTTCCGGTGCAGACGATTGCTACCATAATTCGAGGTGCACATCAAGACCCTACACCAGTCTTAAATACAAAATTTCAGCATTGTACGTTCGACGGGCTCTCAGATTTTCGAGCTACGCACATACATACGTACTGACATCAAGCCGAAAGTAGTCAAAATAAATTCAGGGATGCTCAAAACGGATATATCCATCAAAATCTCGATATGTAAATTTTGTCGGTTTCATAAAACTTACTTTTACTTTGTACAAGTTAGAAAAAATACTAATTGAAATTCTATATAACTACAGAATTTGTTATAAAATGTCGAACAAAATATCCTATCAAAATATATGCGCATATATATTTTTAACTGAATTGTGTTGGTTTAAAGTAATTTCAAATTTCTTACGGAGCCGTTCTTCTGTACATCCATCGTTTAAACAAGAAATATTGCAACTTTACTCTATTTGCATGTTGTATGCTAACATTGACCTTGAACTGTTCAGAGTCACTTACACAGCCGCACCTTCCGCACCTGGTGACGCAACCATGTAAATGTAAGCACTCCACATGAATACGGTCCATTACACACTTCACGATATGCGTAACGAGTTAATGTTGATATGTATCGGTATTCTTTCTCCAATCGATTCTCTTTGTTGAAATTTATATAGAGCTAAGCGTATTTCAATTGATTTTAAGCATTTACCTATACAGATATCTCAAGCTCCGTTTTCGGAATTCGTATCTTATTATGACTGTCCGTTTGTCATAGAAGTTTTCGCTCGAGATAAACTGATAATGATGAAGAGATGCTAAGTTGAGAAATTATAAAAATCCGTAACACAATATGAGTAATTAAGGAAGTACAAAAATTGAAAGAATCTGTCTCGTTCCGAGAATTCGGGATCTCAAGTAGTATACTCATTTGGTTGTTTTACGTAGAAAATTTCCCGGGAATTTTATAATTCCTTTTCACTTAAAATTAAACGTCACGGGTTGGCGTAGATGTATAATGATTTGTGGCGCTCGTACGCCAAAACTATTGATTTTATGAAAAAAAAGGTTATTATACATAAATTGTAGGAAATTTTCTCTAGTTACATTTTGTTTATAGATGCTTTTATCATGAAATGAGTCGGAAAGGATATATTGTCAAAAAACTGCTTTTAGGCGTCATTTTTCTAATATAGAGTTAATTATTTTGTGTTTAGGTAAAACTTGGGTAAAACATAATTCGATAAATCCTATCGAAATAGCCTTTGTTAATTTGCTAACGTTAGCGCAATGGTTCCGATGATTGACTTGAAACGGATCAATTGATTGGATTGATTGGCTGGATTTTATTGTTCCACGTGACGCGAATATTATTCTATATTGATTTTTGTCAATTATTTTCAATTCCTAAATCTCACATAGCAACTATATCAATAACAAATATTGTTGGACACTTACACACTATTTCTTTTCGAGCCTTAGAAAACTTGATAATATTTGCTTTATTGAGATAATGTACAAATACATAGGTACACAGGAATATAATGATAGCGCAATACAATGCTTTTTTAATTTTATGTAATAACTGCTTATGTTGGTCAACTGTAGAGTTGATCGAACAATGCCCCTTAGGAGACACGGTGTCAGAATGATTGGCCTAGTACCTATCTCCTTTTGTAAAGTTTATTCGCAGTCACGAAATCTTCGACTTGAAACTACAAATTTAATCTTCTGCTAGCGATTGACCAATAGGAACGCGCGTGCAGCAAATTCATGCATCAAATTTGTTTCAAACGAAAATTATACATACTTCAATCTTGTGCAGAACTGCTGGCGTTAAGTGCGTCAATCAGAAAGCAGAGAAATATAAATTGACAGATAGATAACCTATTTCTATAAACACCCGAATATAAGTGACGAAATCAGGACGAAGTTCAGACGGTGATGAGGTGAGAATTGATATGTGTTACGTATTTGTGGACTGTACAACCATGCAGATGATAGGTTCGACCTATAAATGAAAACAGGATAAAACTGGGAACATCTTATTTTAATTAATTCTATTTGCTTACCTAATGTGACATTCATATGTATATATAGTATTAGGATTTCATGCTGTGCTTACTGAATAAAACCTTGAAGATGAATATAGATACTTTAAATTTGTATACTTGCAATGACAATGACAATACCGAGGAAAATACGCTCCACTCAATACCTTCCATCAAACATTTCTTCAATTCCTCATCCTCATTTGTCTTCTAGAGGTGATTCTCTCCGAGATCCTCAAAATACTTACAGAATTATTTGGATCTTTATTCGATTAAAATAACTCATTTTCATGAATATTCAAAATTTCAAGCATAGAAGGAAATCCAAGGAAGCCAGAACACATAGATACTTGTCAAAACCCACTTGTAAGTCCACGAATATTCAAAATTTCGAGTGTTGAAGGAAGTCCAACGTAGCCATAAAACATTAAAAAAATTGTCAAAACCCACTTGTGAGTGTTGCCAGCGCACCCCACGTCGTATAGATCAGTATTGTATTTGAATAATTAGGAAACAATTCTTCCTTTTTCATCGTTTCTCTGTTTGGTCATGATCTATAACAAAACATACATCTCAATATGTCCTACAATTTTTGTACAGAAAAAAACTTTCCCCCACCAATTTTTTTGCGGAAATTGCCTTTTATCTGTCAGTTACTCCTCTAATTTTATTGTTGTTTTATACAACCAGAGCATCTTAGCTATCATATAAAACAAAAACCCGAAACTAATATATTAAGAAACCAAGTTATAGCGTGGACGGACGGTCAGACGTACAACAAATTGAATAAATTGAAGTATCGTCAATAAGTAGGAATTCATCGATGTCAAATTGTAATCTACTTTCAAGCGCCAAAATAGGTATTTAAAATCACCAATATTGATCATATAATAGTATAATTATAATCGGCGAATAAATTATATGTTAAATACGTTTTTTTGATTCAGTATTATTCGCTATCTTCCTGTCTAGTTAGAGAAGTAATTGTTAATTTATAATTTTTACTACAGGCTGTTAGAAGGGTATTTTATTTAAAAATGTTCATTCAGAAACGAAATCAATTTTCTAATCAAAATATAATACTTTGTTTGATTAACCATTTCACAGACTTTCTGAGTGATATTTTATCTGCAGTAGTTATTTGTGAATATTTGCTAAGTTATTTATCTCAGTAATGCATGTATTCATAAATTCTTATTGAATTAAATTAAAAGTGTACTGAAACTCAACACGTTTACAATAAAATATCCACTAATAAATCTACTTATCACCGACGCTAACCCAGACACTTACACTACACACTCACTACACTTATTTATTATTTACTCAGTAATACCCCTGCTATTCATTTCCACTGCTTCTCATTTATTACGACTAGTTGACTTGTTTATTTTCAATCTTACACGCTCTGTACCCGAACTACTTATAATCATATTAATTGACTGGACCTAGTCCCGGTTTTATATACCCCGACTAGAGTTTCTCGAAGCTTTCAGAACACGTCACCACGTTCTTGGCGCATATGAGTCAGTTCCTTCTGCCACCCGTATATCCGACATGTGGATATGGAAGTCTATACTGAAGGAGCTCTGTTCGGTACAATAGTTATTATAGAAAATAGATGTATGAGAATTATAGATAATCTTTGGGTATTCTATTAAAAGAACTGAAAAAAATTGGTATTTTATATGAAATGCAAGTATTTCTGAGGTATTCCACACAGATAATCCGGAGGTAATATAGAAGAAATGCAGTAAGTCTGGAGAAAATACAAATATTTTTAAGTTATTCTACAGGAAATGCAGATATTTTAGAAATAATACAGGTATTAATAGAAAATACCATGTACGAAAATTATGGTGCAACAATATTTTAAAAAATGGTTGATTTCTCGAAATTCTCAATACTCTGGTACTCAAATGAGGATTCCAATAAATAGAATCCAGTAATATAATCACGTTTCTTCAATAAAATCAACTTCTTATCGTTCTAGTTTTTCAACTAAACTTGTCTCCCGAAAGCCTTGAAGATTTTTTAAGTACACTCAGTTTTGTTTTTACACGTTACAATCGTTTCTTGAGAAAACGTGTGAAAAATTTGGTGTCAAAAAATAAATTATATATTTGAAAAAATAGAAGATTGGTTCCAAACCAGAATAATCAGCAAGAATATAACAATTAAGCCTTAAAGTTTATGTTAGAATTTGTGATTTCAATATACTTGCATATTTTATCTTTTCAGTACTGCAGAAATTCCAAGAGAAATGCTATATTTAGGCAGTATAATATGAATCACATGAAAAAGATTATTTAAAAAGGTCCTTTTACTTTGGAAACCAAACTTAAAATGCAGAGATAAACATTTGTGAATTTATTGGCATATAATTCCAACCAACTGTAAAGTTTTGGGAAGTGATTGTGAAGCTGTAAGAACCCCTTCTTAATTCTTCAATTTTGGGTCGAACTCAAAATAAATAAATCTTGTTAAATTTCATGGAAAACCGATGAAGTTTTTTATCAATTAAAATAGATCGTGTTTGAAAGAAGCGATTTATTTTTTCAAATTTGTGTGGTTTCATATTCGTGTGAAATCAGAACTGAGTGTATTTGTAAAATGAGTTGTTGACACTTGGGGAAAACGCTGACGATTAATATTTATTGATCTTATGTTTGCGGTTGATTCACCGATTTTAATATAATTTTATATAAGATGATTCAAATATGAAGCAATTCATCTTAGCGGGTTATTGGTCCCCAAATAGAGGAGATCGAGCAAAATATCAAAAAAATCATTTTCAATTATTCTTTCTTGATATTAACATAAGATTCGTTTTAGGATTATCTATTTACCACTTTTCAGTGAGCACGCATACTTCAAACCGAAAATTATCCTCATAATTAAATTTTAAATTCAAAATGAACAAGAAATTTGTGAAATTTTCATTGATTTTCGATTTCAAAATTGATAGTTTTGCAAATGCATTCCTTAATTATCTAAGAGGAATTGCGCCATTTTTTAATCACTCTGTATTTGTGGGTATTGTAATACGGAAATTCAGTCACAGTTTGATTTTTATTTCTACTTTACAGTTTCGGTCCGTCCCCAGGAGTGAAAAAAATTTGTGTGTATGAAATTGAACAGCATGTGTTCTCAATGGTGCTTTAAAGACATATTGATCTTATTTTAACAGAAACAAGAAATTTTTTAAGCCTAAAAAATTAAAAATCATAATGACCGATTGTTTCAAGGTCCAAGAGTAAATGATAAGCTTAATATGTTTTAAAACACCATTGAACATAATGCTGTTCAATTGTATACTCATGAATTCTTTTCACACCTGAGGATGGTTCAGATGGAACTGGAACTGTAGAGCAAAGAGAAAAATTGAACTATGTGACTGAACTAGTCAGTATCATCAATCATTTTTATCTTTATATATCTTATTATTATTGAACAGGCAAAGCCCATTTGAAACGGGAAACTATACTTTATATGAATTCAATTGAATGATCTTTTCACATTTTATTTATTTCGTCATAGACACCTACAATATTTTGAGAAAAATATTGCTGATATTTCTCTAATACTTAATTTTTTTACGATTTCTCTACAATTTGACACGTAATACATAAGTGAATATGCTGAATATGTATGCATATATATCTACCTCCCAGGATCAAAGAAAAATCACAAGACCAAGTTGAGATATGATTGATATACAACAAGAGTGTGAACGATGAGAACAGGATTTCAGTAATGTTCTTGAAATGTTAAATAGAGCAAGTGCTGATCGATTGCGCTTGCAAGATACTAAATTTAGATTACGCAATTCAACTGCCGCGCGGATATTGATAATGGCAGCACTACTGGGATGTATAAATAATACAAAATCCAGAAAATGCTTAGAACTAATTGTTTTGTTCGACCTTCCATATTTTATCTATTTTCACATTGACATCTATACTATTCGAAAAAAATATTATATCTGATATTCGTCTATTAATTTTTTTACGAATATTTGTTATTCATTGACAACATGTGATACATTTTTTAAATGTATCCAGGTTACCAATAAAATTGAAAATTAGAATTGTACTTGTACCGTGTAAACTTGATTTGATAAAACATCTATTACTTTCATCAAATTCAGAACCAGAACTTGTATCCAAAGCAAATTTTTCCATCCCTGTTAAGTTAAGACAGGATTTGACTTCCCAGATAAACATATGGTTCCACACGTTTCTCTTGCAAAATGCACTTGCTTCTACCATATTAATCTATACAGAACGCATCACAGTTTGATCAACACACATACTACAATGAAAAGTTAGAAGTCTTACCTTGGTTATTTATATCGTCAAATAAGAAATAAAGTATACATTTTTTGCAAGAAGTAATCCGTACCTAAATAAATAAATTTTTATTTAGAAGTTTGATATTTATTCATATTTTGTCACATCAATAACAGAATTTTCCATTATATTTGTCCCTCTTCCACCAATCAATTAATCACACTGTATATCTGCATAATCTAATTCAATGAATATCCTATTTGCATTTAAAACCAGAAGTTATATAGTTCATTAATATTAATTTGAAGTTAGATAATTGTTAGTGTTTTGTAAGCACGTGATGGAACGAGTGGAACATCACAAAGAGAGTTATTAATGTGTATTTCCATGAGCATGACCTTCAAATTTTAAGTGATACACCCATCGAGTGAAGTATGCGAAGTGGTATATGCCGTATTCTTTTAATGCTGCGTTGTCATGTGGCTATGAATTTGTATCACTAGCGAATCTATTTAGCATATTAACGTCAGCTATTGTGTAACTGTCAATTTGTTGTTGGTAAATATTATGCTCATTTAAATGAGCTTGTTTGTTTTTGTTCCAAATTTTTTTGTTTCCTATTGTAAACATTTATAGGAATATTTTTTTCGTGACTTATATATCACATTCCACACTACAATATATTACAATAAATTACTTTTATGACTACCATAAGTTCAATGATTTCCATTTGTACAGTGTTTTCATGCTTTTTAGAGCTTTGTCTTCAAGTTATACCCGTCTTTAGTTCAAAATATTTTTCAAAACTAATTATATTTCGTTAACTTTTTCAATACAACGACCAAAGAACTTATTGATACAATACATTATAATAACAGTATTTAATTCAATTCTACATGCTACGTTCAAAGAGTGTAAATAGCTAAGCTACAAACGTCATAATGCAGATTATCGATTGGCCCTTATAAATGACGGTTAGTCATGCGATATAGTTCATTCTTTAATTATACCATTTAATTCAAATTAACACGTATATTGTCTTAGAAATAGAAATATGCTGATATATTCATCATTAAATATCTTTTATTAGCCTTAATTGTTTGTTTGATGATAGAAAATATAAATTTCTGATATTTGTTTGAAACAGTTCAATATAATTAGAAAAAAAAAAACATCAAAGTTCAAAAATCCTTCAATATAATTATCCTGTACCAAGTTTTATTCTCATTTTGAGTTTAGTGAGAGGAAGGGGAAGGAGGAGTTTTAGCGAGAGGATTTTATCATTGAAAATAAACTGAAATTCATCAAACTTCCAACTTCCGGTAATGAAGCGATTACCCCAACGCTCTTGATTAGAAGATTTTCATTTTTAACTATTCTAGATCAGTAACATATTTCTCTAAAATTTTTCTGGTCTACACATACGAATAATTATATATACCCTGAGAAAAATAAGTGGTATGGGTAGCAATTTAAGTGGTTTGGAAAGCAATTTAAGTAGTATGGATAGCAATTTTAGTGGTAACGAGAGTGATTACTTGGTACCCCTTAAAGATAATCAAACAAATGAGGTTAGGTGAGGTAATGTATTTACACCTTTATTGAACTATATTGTTGAAAGTTAGAAGAAAAATAAAATCTTGTATCACACTGTTCAAAATTTTTACTTTTGTTGACCGGTTTCGACTACTGTGTAGCCATCTTCAGAACCGGAAGACTATAACAAGAAGATACATGAAAACTTAAAATTCTAATTTGGAACAAATACAAATGTAATTTAATGATCATACTCACACTATATAACTACAGGATTCAAATATGCTTCAAAGTTTCAACGTAGATAGATGGTTAAACGTATAACTTGTATAAATAAAATGAAATATATAAATTAATTTGTAGAAAATAGAAGTATATCGTAAAAAATTCTTGAAATAATCAAAATATGTCAATGAAAAACAAATTGACAAAATTTTGGAAAAATAAAAACTAGATTAAAACACTGTGTAATTTTGATGTTAAATTTGTTTGATCATTCAGACATAAATATTTATTATTTTTAATTAATCTTTTGATTTCCGAAACCTCCAAAAAGTACAAATTTTTCGCACGCATGCGCGAGCTATGGCTGATTTCAAACTAGTCAGTGATTATCTGTTGGAACACATGTTCAACAGTCAGAAGAATCACGGATTGTTTGAAGTTTGTAGAGTTTTAACCTATAAATAATTTGTGAAAATAGGTGGATAGTTTTGGATAGAGGTTACAAAAAGTACGTGAGCAATAAAAATAAAACTGGAAGAGGAAGAAAATTCTTTGAATATGCAGAAGAAATGGACAAGCTATTTCAAAAGAAACGAAATATTCACCCGGAAATTCTCCTTTCTTCCGAAACAATTTCAGAAGCACCAATCCAAACAGAAAACAACTCTCAGAATGCTGAAGTTGAAGTTGGAAATATATATACACCAAAGAGACAAGAAAAAAATAGAGTTTTAAATAGAAATTAAATCTTAGAAAAAATGAGAGAAGATAGGCAACAATATCATGAAGAAAGATTGAGAATGGAAGCAAAAAAATTAGAATTAAAAGAAAAGGAGGTAGAAGCTTTATTCAGAAGAAATATTTTAATTGAGGAGAGAAATGAGATATTAAAATTAAAAAATCATCATTCATAATTTGCTATAGAGACTAACCAGTTTTGTTATTAAGTTAGTTATTGTTATGTATGAGTAGAGCGTTTTCTTTTATTTTATTTAGAATTATATATATATATATATATATATATATATATATATATATATATATATATATATATATATATATATATATATATATATATATATATATATATATATATATATATATATATATATATATTTTAAATATATATTTTAAATATATTACATATGTAGATATTTATATCAAAACTATGAAAATATATTTATTTTATAACATATTCACAATATTATTTCTTATTTGAATGCCATTCCGTTCCTCTGGTTCTTCATCTGGATCAACATTGTTGATATCTATTCCTCCAACAATATTGTTTTGTACTGGTTCGTAATTTTCGTGGTGCTGAAATTCGTCATTTATCGCTAAGTTATGCAGTACACAACATGCCCTTATGAGATGTGCAATTTCAGGTATTTTCCTTAATTTGACATGAAAAAGTTGCCTGAACTTTTGTTTAAGTAGACCAATACAGTGTTCAACAAAATATCTATCCAAAGTAAAAAAAAAAAATTATTTGTTCAATCCTATTATTGAAACATGTTATTTTTTACTTGGATACCAATCTTGAAACTGTTTGTTTTGTCAACTACAGTGATTCCTATGACAACGGGTGGGCGAAAGTAGTGAGTGTAATTACTTTCGTCCACTCACTCTTTTATAACGAAATAAAGAATAAACTACAATACATTTTATTACATGTATTTATTGATATGAAAATGAAGTTCATAATTATTTAAAATTGCGTTACTTAAACAATATATACCAGCAACTGAAAACTGATGAGACTCTGTAGTTATCGTAGTAACTTTTGTAATATCAACTTGAGTGCTATTTCTATCACTTGTTTTCTCTTCTTTGTTAATTATTTTCCTCGCACAATTTCATTATTATCTTGTTCCATTTTAGTGTCACAATTTATATTTGTAAAAATATCAGGACAAAACAATTTTAATATTTTTGACAGTTGCGGATGTTTATATTTACATGATCCATAACAACGCATCCGCCGCCTATGCTACTTTATACTTTATACATGATCTTTGTTTAAGAAGTGTAATAGATTTTAATGTTTTAATGAATGTTTCAATAATAGGATTGAACAAAACGCTATACAGCACTCGTGAAGAAACGAATTCGCTCACTTGTGTGCTAGCGCCTCGTGCACAAAACTGCCACCCGCGTGAGCAAAACTCATAGTTTCTTCACTTGTATTGTAATATACTATTATAACCATAAACTGATTACAACTTCCTTGCATTTACCTGTTTTGTGACAATCGTATATTATAGTTGATTTGTTGCTGGGTTAATTGTCCTCTGTCTCGAAACGGGGTTAACAAATTTGGCATTAAAGGATAACCACTGTCGCCTAATATATAATCATTTTGACATTTTTCGGCCTATGTTTCGCACAAGGGCGAGCTTCTGAAAACAAGGCTGTCGTGTACAGAACCAGGATATCCCAAAAATACGTCTCTTATACGTAACTCATGATCACATACTAATTGTACCTGGAAATACTGAGTTTTGAAGTTAAAATGAATATTTACGAACATTTTCTTAAATTAAGTACCTGAATCGAGAAGAATCCTTTCCTGTTTATGTAAGAATCAGGATCATCAGCTGGTTTGTCAATTTTTATGTGAGTTCCGTTTATCACATCTACTACGCCGGGAAAACCCTTATTGCGAAAATAGTTCTCGATTTCATTTGCTTCTTGATGAGTCGGCCACTTGATTATTTGACTTGATAAATTACTGACATAATTTGTCAAAAGTTTTATCACACGATATAAACTACTTATACTTATATTAAATCTATCTGCTACGTCTCTGAAACTTGCAGTTTGATGGCCTACAAACCATAAATAAATATATGTTTGATGTAGAGAGCTTAGTTTTCCATAGGTTCCTTCTTGATAATTATAATATGGGCTATTTTCAAAACCTTCGGCAACAGATACCATTACATGTTTATGTTTACTCATTCTGAAGTGTTCAATAAACTCTACATCATTATAATCTTCAATTAAGGTTAGATAATTCTGATTTTTTGGTCTAATTCTTTCTTGTACAAGTTCTTCAAAATTATCTTCGTCAGATCCACTTAATGAAGACGAAGAAATATCATAAACACTACTAAGCTCACTATCGCTCATATTTAATTGGTTTGTAAAACAGAACACAGTTGCGAAAAAATCTAAACTTTACTTTGCAGAGTTGATAAGTGTCAAGAATCTCACAGTGCGCATGCGGGGATTTAGAATTTGCGGACAATCAAAAAACTTTTCTGACTATCAGCAAACTGATTCATGGACTGCTGGAACAGAAAACTTTCTAGTCAGGGATTTGTCACAACTGCTGTTGGAACACCTAAAATCAAACTGCGCAGACTCCGGACAGTTCCGGACAGTTTTGTACTGCTGTAGGAACAAACCTATTAAAATCATGTCCTGTATCAAGTAAATGTTCTGCGAAACTTGAATTTCCGCACGCGAGTCGTAGACAGCGTTCAAGTTCTTTAAACCTAGTTATGAATTTCCTTCCTGTCTGACCAATGCTGCGTTACAGCTAGCATAGTTTAATTTATAAACCCCAGACTTATGTGTCAAAATTTGAGTATCAATTTTCTTGCAAAGTTCCCTTTTCAAATTACTCAATGGTTTGAAAACTATTTTTATGTTATAATTTTTTAAGAAATTTCTGACTGTAAGATATGCTCCTTAGGAAGGGCAAGGAAAATGTGAAAAAATCTTTCTCAATAACTAAATTTTGAGAATATGCTTCTTCCAGTTGCAGTTTGTAACGTTTTCTGCTAATAAGCTTATCAATAATGTCAGGGTGGAAATTATTTATAGTGTGAGTATGATCATTAAATTATATTTGTATTTGTTCCAAATTAGAATTTTAAGTTTTCATGTATCTTCTTGTTATAGTCTCCCGGTTCTGAAGATGACTACTCAGTAGTCGAAACCGGTCAACAAAAAATAAAAATTTTGAACAGTGTGATACAAGACTTTATTTTTCTTCTAACTTTCAATATTATTCATATCACACTAGGGCTAAATCATTCTCATCATGAACTATATTGGTTTGTACAAAATTTGAATACAAAATAGTTATTCAAGTATCAAGATCAGTAAGTACAGTTTACCGATTGAGAATAATAGTTTGGAGGCCGAGCCTTGGCGAGGTTTCCAAATATTATGCGAAATCGGTACTGTACACAGCTTGCATGGTGAAATCAACTTATCATCGGTAAAGGATAAACACATGAAAAGGCCCTACCCTCTTGAGTGATGCAATGCAATGCAATTATTATATTTTCAATGTAGTAATATAAAGAGAAGACAACTTATTCTTACATGAGGAACACAAATCACTCAGCAAATGGGCGAACATATTGTAACTGGCAAAATTTTTATAGATTAAAAGTTTGACGATACTTTTGTACCTTAATTGTTTAAACGAGGCTTGTACTTACCCTTTGTCTAGGATTTCTTGAATCTTATTTGGATTCATTAGTCGACGTAACTGAAGTAAAATATTTTCCCCAGAAATAAAACTTAATGTTGAGGGTGAAATTAATATTCAGTTTTATTCACGTAGAGGGCTTTTTTCCCTCTTTTACAATTATAATTGGGTATTAATTTTATATTTTCAATGAAAAATGGAACGAAGTTGATTTAATTATATTTTATTTCCGATTAGGTATTATTCTTCCTGACGTATAGTTGAGTGCATAGTAATAGAGCAAATCACCAACAACTAGATCAGACCGATGGCGGTGGCACTTAAAAATTATCTCCTTGCATTTTTCATAGCCCCAAGGTCTAACAATAATTAATAATAGACCTCTTTGGATCTTCACCTACTGACTAGCAATAATTAATAAAACTCTTTCGTTTAATTATTAAACCAATTATGTGGACAATAATTAATTCAATCGGCTTGTGTATTCGAAGTCAACCCCTTTTTATCAGATAATTTTTCGTTGTTTCTCGGACGTATTACTGAAGGTAATTTGGAAACAAGGGCCGTTGAATTTTTACGTGGTTGTTAGAGCTAATCACTGATAGCCTTTCTAATTATGATTAAATTACACCCAATTATTTGGATAAGTAGTGTAGCATGGTGGTGCTTATCTAAAACAGCGAACGCTTCAATTTTGGAAAAAACGTACATGCCGCTATCCGGATTTTTTTAAAGAGATGCTCGGATAGGTGACGTAACCGTTAATGAAGAGAATCTGAAACTATTTTCAAATTCATTCAGGCTTCGACCCACAACTCCTGGTATGCCCATGGCGAACCCGGGTAACCTAGGCATAGTGGTCAGAAACCAATATTGATCTTTTGGGCTGTACTAACCGATATATCGCTTCCAAACCAGACGTTCCTAGGTACGACAACTGAAATTATGTTTTTGAAACGGTCTCTTCTCAGTGCAAGACATTTAATATTCTAAATCTCTGTTCAAACCATGCAGATAAAACATACTCAGGAGGAATAGCAACAGAGAACTGTTTTAGGGAATTTATGATCCATTCGAAACAAATAACTTTTGGATATTATGTCTGTATTACACGATACAATTTATTGGTCAATAATTTTCAAAAGTTGACCTTCAATTTATTGTGTGTAATAGTTATTTAAACATTTTGAATTACAAGACAGGAAACAATATTTGTCTTCAGTATAATAATTTTTTGTGCCCTTGTTGTCATCTTCATCACTCTTAAATTTCTCTCTAACCATACTTTTTCAAGTTAATCAAAAATTATAAATTGGCAGTTGGTGAACGACAAGTGATAATTCTGATTTTTCTTGGCGAAAACTTGGATCGTGTAATATGGTACAAAATATTTTTGAGCTCGACAATAAATTATTGAAAACTTGTCAGAAAACTTGATCAATTTATTGGTCAAGAAATTGAGTCGTGCAAAACAGGCATTACTGTTAAGGTGCCACTCTTCTGTGTTTCAGTAATTATTTACTTCGTCCTACATCTTCTTTTATTTTAAAAAGAATTTAGACTGTGTGGCGTGCGTTGCTATGGCAATGAACAAAATACAGACATTGTATCTGTGGAAAGTAGAGCTCATTTTTAAGGTTATGTACGATATTACTTTAGTACCCATCTTTAAGGTAGTTACTATCTATTCCTCTAGTTTCAAACTATTTAATTATTATTTTCCTATATTATTTTAAGTGACAGTTGGCAAAGATGCATGTAATTGGTTGAAGGATGGGGTTTCATGACGTCATAACAAAAGATGACAGTACGGGCTAGGAGGACCATATACCTATAAATTTATAGGTATATGAGGAGGACGCGACAAAGATGGGTGAAGTTAAAAAATCAATAAAATTTGATTCGTCACAAAATATAATTGAATATTTCCTGCAACGAAAATTCCATACTGTTCTATCTTCTTTTATGAAATAATGGCGCTTTGGTAATGCCAATGATTTTGTATGTGTATTAGCCTCAGTTGTACTGTATTTCTTTGTTTTTATTGCTGAAAGAAGATGAATTTCTTTGTCAATATTTTAATTGAAACTCTTCATAAATTGTTTTGCTTTTAATGAAATTGTCTTTCGGACGCTGACACAATAATATAATATAACAGATCAATATGATGATATATTATATTTTGTATGACTGACAGAATGCCTATTAATAAATCGACAAGGTATTGATTAATTGGTTTTTCTGATTTCCGTTTTTTGAAATTAAAGCCGTTGAGCTGAATTGATGATAGCAAAATTTAATCAATTGTTGGTTGTTTGAGGCTGAGAAAAGGTCATTGTTCATAAAATTGGATTCATATAGCGGATATTTTAATGATGTCCCAAAATAAAAATTTCTCTCAAATCCTACTAAAATGGATATTAACAATTACAAAAATATACAATTGAAATACCTCTAAGTAAAAAGCAGAATTAGACACTAAGAAAATAGTATCGTAGTTTTACAATAGTGTGTTAATATTTATTTTCTATATTTGGCATCATAATAATGATAATTATTTATCAAATGTTACAAATATCGAAACTAAAAGTTAACCATAAAAATCTGACGTGGACATCACGTGACTCACTTGTACATCATTGGATATATATAATCAAACAGAAAATCTCATCATTCCACGCCTAATTATTTTTGATATATCCAAAAAATTCTAAAAATCTGTCAAGTAAAATGCGCTTTTAGCCTAGTCGGTTGCTATGGAAACAGTAGGTCATCATTCTCATGCTACAACATTCCTAAATACTGATTTCCAAGATTCTACGGCTCTCAGTTCTGAATTTATACGCAAAATTGAAAAATAAATTCCAACTAAACATCTGAAGTGCACTTCCGGTTATTATTATTGTTATGAGAATAATAGGCAATCATTCAGATGCTGCAGCAAACTGAAATACCAAATTTCAATATTCTACAGATGATCGTTCTGAATTTATGCGAAAAATTCCAAAAGATTGTCAAGTATAGTCCTTGCCAGCTCAGTCGAGTTCAATGAAAATAGGATATGAGCATCTAGAAGTCAGTACTATCGTCTTGAATACTGAATTCTAATATTCTACGTTCAATCGTTTTGGATTTAAGCGGAAAATTCAAGAAATGCTTGAGTAAACTGCACTTCCGGTTCAGCCGATCGCAATCATAATGCAAGATGTACAACTAGATGTTATAGAAGTGCCTAATACAAAATTTCAATATTCTATGACCGATTCATTTGAACTTATGAAGAAAATTCGAAAAGTCTGTCATATAAAGTGCACTTCCGGCTGAGCCGATTGGTACTAAAATAGGAGATGACCATTTAGATGCTACAGCAATTTCAAATGCTGAATTTCAACATTCTACGGTTGATCATTCTGGATTTATCATAAAAATTTGAAAAAAGTTTCAAGTAAAGTGCACTTCCGGTACAGACGATTAAAATCATAATGCGAGGTGCACAACTCCCTATACCAGTCTTAAATAAAAAATTTCAACATTATACGTTCAACCAGTTTTGAGATTTGCGAGTTACGCACGCACGTACGAACGTACCGATATCAAGCCAAAAATAGTCAAAATGGATTCAGGGATGCTCAAAACGGATATTTCCATCAAAATTTCAATAGGTGAATTTTGTCGGTTTCACAATACTTTCTTGTACTTAGTACAAGTAAGTAGAAATGAGGCGTACGTATAAATATAATATTATGGAATATGATATAGTCAATAAAAAAATAACTTAGGTCACAACGCCTGAAGAAATAGTTCTTAATGGTGCCTACTGTGTTTCTCATCTTTATAATTTTCTCAATGAGTAACTAATGATGCCTGTTATTTATTTCGGATATCTATAGCAATAGGCCTATTATGATCATTGCTAGATATCCAACTTGTTTATTATTGTTGTCATAATAATACTGATTCCAGAGTAATTATGTAACAAATAATACCCGAGTGCATTATTTTTAAATATAACAATAGTATATTGTGTGGCTAGGGACGAAACAAGACGATTTCAGCTGAGGGTGAGTGTTGCTTGCCCGAGCGAAGCGAGGGCCAGCATCACCCTCGGCTGAAATCGTGTTTTATCCCGAGCCACACACTGTATTTTTCATAATACCTGCATTGAAACTTTCCATATTAAAAATTTGTCATAAAGTGAATGTTTTTCTTTTGATTTTGCGGGTAACAAGTCGAGAGTAGCTGTTTTGTGCTTTATCAATAAGATGTTGTGGTGTACTTGAAATTATCGTATTATTACTTTTTTTCTTGAAATTAATCGTCTTTTCAATCTAATTTACAATTACGAATACAACAACTGTCGAATTAATTAAGGTTATATGATTCTCATTTAGAGATTGACAATAAACTAATGCGACTCTGTCAGAGATAAAACGATGAAAGAAACAAATTTAGCGGACAGAAACAAGCTTGTTTCTCCCCTAGGGAAAAACAGGCCTATTTCTGCCCGGCCACACTTTCATTTGTCTGACATTGTCTTGTTTCGACTGACAAAACAGGCGTTGAAACGCGTTGTTTCAATGCAGGTATTATGAAAACAATAATATCATGTTTCCTAGTTACAGCAAGTAACTAGAGTAATTTCTCTGACAGAAATCACAATGACAGGACATACATTTCTAAAAATTTTGCTTAAAATAGTACATTAATCGGACATTAAACATTGAAGGCAACACGAGAGTTGAACGGACGATAATGCCTACGGTCAACTTACATACCTTGGGCCGGAGGCCCTCAGAAAGTACACCATTGACCTCAGACATTATTGTCTTTTTTACACCCTTGATACCTTAATTACTTTTACAAGTATTGGAATGGCCTTTAGGGTAAGGTAAGGACGACGGTTGTAGACTATACTTACTTTCTCTACAAGATTTTGGAAACCTATCGGAATTCAAAAAAAACTTTGCAATGTCAAACGCATAACTTTTTTCCAACATAATTTCTGGTTGTGGAATGTGCAGATACTAAATTAGAGTTAAAGAAAATAATTTACTTCCATGCTACAACTTTTTTTTTGTAATCTGGATTCTGTATTAAATTGGGTGAACTTTAAGTTATTACAACTCAGATTGAAATTTATATAAATTCTCTACAGTATACTATCAACTACATGCAACATCGTTGAAAATATAGTTTCATGTTCAAACAATTTTAATCACTTAAAGAATTTACTGTCTTGTCATTGACAAAACGTGAGAAAATTCATGTTCCCATTATTATTATCATCATCATTTACCTTATTATTCTCAGAGTCCCTGTAGATGGAATCCAACATCTCCGTTGCTACAAAACCCACACCAGTGCATCAAGAATCCGCCACATCACCAACTCTTGACCGCCACGATGCGAAAAAGACGCCGAAAAACGGTGAGGGTGCAAGTAGTGACGACAGCGACATCGAAGTCGATTTGGTCAGTGCTATTAACTACAACACAATCTCTTCTTTAGCTGCATTGAAGGACATGCTGCAACTGTCCTCCGAAGAAGCCGAATGTGGGACGTTTTTCCAGCACTATTTCCTCAATCATGTCAATGCCTTACCTTCAAGAAATCTTTGCTCTCCTTTTCCATTTGGGGAACGTAGGAGGTTGTCAGAATGTAGAGAAGAAGATGAGGAAGAAGAAAAGAAAGACAATCATCATGTACCTGAAATAAATGAAAGTGCAAAAGGCAGTATGAATGGAAGTGCAACCTCAATGAGAAGTTTAATATCAGGAAGTGACAAATCTCTTTCTGAAACCTCCTCTACCAGTAGCAAAAACGCAGTGACTGAACTGACAGGACCAACGCATAAATTCTTAGTTAGTAAAGCTCAGTTGCCTACTACTCAAACGCGAAGGAGGCAATATCAACCTTCTAATACAGTGCATTTTCCTGCAACGGATCCGCGAAAGCCCAGTGTTTATTCCATTTTTAATCGTATATCTCCGTTGCCCAGTCCACATTTTGATAAAAGATTTTTTGATTCGTCTCTGATTGAAATGAGAAGTCAGGCTAGCAGTTCATCAACCATTGATAATGACTCAACCAGTGAGGATATTTGGGTGATGAGACCAGACATTGCATCGAAAAATGTAAGTTTTTTTTTTTATTCAATTGTTAAGGAGCTTATAAAGTGAGTGGGATCTAATTAATGTAGGGATAAGTGGTGCTAAGAAAATTTATATTCAATATACATTTTTTGTTGAATATTGGGGCTTATGAAGAAAATCTAGCATTTATCTATATTTAGATTTTGGTTTATTTCGCTAATATGAACAATGCTGAAACAAGCATGGTCATTCATCCTACGCACATTTCCGACACATTTCTCAATTCAAGATATTCTTCTAGGAAACATATATTTCATCTCTTCTGTGTGCTGAGAACATAAATTAGAACTAAATGACTCCTCATGATTGAAAGCTTGGAAAGATAAAATATCGCTAACCTTTCGTTCAGCATGTCTTGCAAATCATTTCTGAGAAATACCCGCAAGTGTCGTTGTATTCAATATATCAAACCATAAGTAAATTAATATAGCAACTAATCAATAATTTATGACAGCGTTGCTTGAAAGCAACATTAGAAAATATTTACTAATGTAAATAGTTGCTTTGAGGAACATTTTTTTAAATTAAAATTCTGAAACAAAATATTGAATCTCTGTAACTTCTTTGAAACCGTAATAATTGCAGAGAAATATTTATTCACCAAAAAGCTAGTAGGTACCCGATTCTCAAAAAATATAAAAATTTTGTTCCACGGGAATATCTTTAAAAAAGTTGTTCATAAATGTTTCAAAATGGGCAGTCAATGAATTCAAGGTCTATCTATGGTTTTTTTTTAGTATTGTGATACAGTTTAAACTTCAAAGACAAAACGTAATTTATGTAGAAAACTTGAGCATTATGACATAAGGCATGAGGCCAAATATTTACGTCAGAAAAGTTAGCACCCCCACTTTGCGCAAATTAAAAAAAGTAGTCTATAATTTAGAGCTAATAAGGACTAGTTCAAATCTAAAAAAAAAATTTATACTTACACACTTTAGCCAAAAAGATTTTGTGAAAAAATGGTATTTTTATAGCAAATTGATTTTTTCGAAATTGCGCTACGTGTAATTCGGAGCAAAATTTAGAAAATAATTTCAGAACCAGAAAAAATTTAGAAAATCTAATTGAAGACTAGTCTGTGCTTATTTTTGTTGAAAATTAATTATTTTGAAATTGTGCAATTGAGAATAAGGGAAACTTGAACAAAATTTAAATTTAAACTATGGACCAATTCGACTCACAAAGATTTTGTTATAAACAAATTAATCTTGTTGAAAATCAATCATTTTGAAAATGTGATGCGCGAAGTTCAAAACAATTATAACAATACAATTTGAGAATAAAGGAAATTTGATTTAGAATTAAGGACTAATTTGTACACGAAGATTCTGTTATGAATAAATTATTTTGAAATTGCGACGTGCGAAGCTCAAAACAATTTGAACAAGAACTAATTTGTGCCCCCGAAAATTTTGTTATAAATAAATTATTTTTGTTGGAAACCGATTGTTTTGGCATTGTATTGCGCGAATTTAAAAGCAATTTTAAGAAAACAATTTGAGGACAAAGGAGTCCTAAAAAAATTCTAATTTGAATTATGGACCAAATTGTATTCACAAAAATTTCGTTATAAACAAATTATTCTTGTTGAACATCAATCACGTTTTTCAAGTTCTCCTTATTCTCAAATTGTATGCTTATAATTGTTTCTTCGTGCAGCGCAATTTCAAAATGATTATTTTTCAACAAGAATAATTTATTTATAACAAAATTTTTGTGGATACAAATTACTCCATAATTCATATTTTTTTCAAGTATCCTTTTTTCTCAAATTGTTTTGCTAAAATTGCTTTCAACTTAGCGCAACACAATGTCAAAGCAATCGGTTTCCAACAAGAATAATTTATTTATAGCAAATACTTCGTGGGTACAGATTAATTTTCTTAATTCAAATTCAAATTTTTCCAAATATCCTTTGTTCTCAATTGAAATTTTTGAAGTAATGATGTAAGACTGCTTTTAAACTTTATATTATAGGATAATAATTGAGAATCTATAGAATAACATTCCCTGCTTGATTATTTGTTGTTAACATGTTGCCAGACTTATTTATGTTTTCAAAAAAGTTTTTTTTTTAATGTATCTGCGTAAGGTCTGGCATATTCTTTTTTATATAGAAGATGATACATATAAATCGAATTATGAAATGCCAGACCAAAATTTTGTTGTGAACACTATTAAAAAAATATTTAAAAAATAATTATTAGAAGAAACTTTCCAAGCTACTACGATTTTCAATTGCGAACTAAGAATGTGGGGCGTATTAGATTCGGTGCGATATGAGAAGTATTGATGATTCGCTTCACACTTTTAGCTCTAGGCTAGTAGTGATTCAAAAAGTTATTTTCAATAATGATTTTTCTCACATTTCTGTCTTCATCTGCTAGAAAAAAAAATCATAAAATGTAATCTTTGTTACTTGATGCATCAGTTTTGCTATTAGGGATGGGTAAAAAGATCACAAACGGTATCTTAAGTCCTCGATTCCACCGTCAGCAAAAGCTTACTATCTGGCCGCTTTACGTCACTAAGTACACTTGTCTGTTATTTTTATATTTACAGAAGATACAGCGTGCTACAAACGATTGAATATTGTATGGTCATCGGTAACTGAGCTACTGTGAAAGTTTGATGGCTTTGATCAGCTGAGAAGTGGCTGTAATTTTGACTACAAGATTTCATACAAACAGACAAAAAAGAAAACAAGTTAATAAAGTCCATACTCATACAGTTGTACATACGGTTTCTACAATAAAATTTACGGCGATTCCCAACTCGGCACATTTGCAGGTAGTCTCTGCTAATGACTCCCCAACTCGGCACATACGAGTATCTCAGGTACCTGCAATAATACCCAACTCGGCACACTTGCAGCTAGTCTGGATATTCTAATGTTTTTAAATAAAATAAAATCAATTTTATAGTTTCTTTTTTATAATCATACAAAATTTGACATACAATAATACAAAATCAAAAAATAAGTAGACTGCATAATACAATAAAAATAATAATTTCAGCGTGATCGTGTGGATTAACCTTTTTGTCGTTATTACTCGATCTCTGGACTCGCTTTTAATATGGAAAAATGCTTTGCACTTTCGATTAACACACCGCTACCTCACTTCACCAGATAAAAATTTTCGATTTGATTTACTGAATTTACGTTGTTCTACAATCAATAGTGTTTTTCACGTTGGCTAGCTATAATTGGCGAATTGATTTCTTTGATGTTGTTGGTTGAACTGTTAGATTGATAATAGATAGCTACTAAATAAAACATTTTAATTTATATTTTTCTTAGGTGGTTAGTCGATAATAGGGATGGGTTTTTCTGCAAACACTTTTTTTAAGATGTGCCGAGTTGGTCATACGGATTACCACCAACCCTTGACTGATGTCCCATCGGGAGATTAAATGTGCCAAGTTGGGGTGTGCCCAAAATTTAATGGTTTATAAAATTACCTAGAAATATCTGATCGTTATTAAATATGACAATTACTGTCCAAGAATACATTTTTGTGCAATATTTTTATTTTATGAGCTCCAACATTTTGATCTACCATCGGATATAAAGTGATAGTTTTCTTAAATAATTTTCAATGTAAGAAGTAAGCTTTTATGAAAAACTATTATTGCACACTTTTATTGCACGATTTCAGTTGAAGGGTCGATCCATGGGATTATTAGTATTTTCAAAATCGAGAGGATATTTTGGAATTCGTTTGTAACACTGAAGTCAATATTTGAAAAATTTACTATATTTTACGGAAGTTAAAACGATCGAAGATAAGAACTGTAAGACACACGTGTAAAAAATATCGAATGCTTTTAAAAACATTTGTTTCGTATTTTTAATTAATCCGCTCATGCATTAAATAATAACTTCTTATTTTTGTATCTTAAATAACTATGTATTACCTATTTGAAGTTGTGATTTAACACAAAAAGTAAAAATAGCTATGTTATATTTAGAAATGATTGCATTGATGAATTTAGAGAAAGATACTCAATTAGAAGAGTTCAATATATTTGTAAGGTGTCATTTAACAACAGACATCATGAGCACAACTTGTACCATCCACCTGTTACACACTGAATGGCCAATAGAATTGATTTGTAACTGATTCATGCATGTAACTCCTCCGTTAGTAATTTTTATCAACAATATAATTAATGATATGTAATTTAAAACTTATTTCCTTTCATTAATTTGAATTCTCCATATAAAAATTGTATTAAATTTTTTAATGTCCAACTTGTTTATTATTGTTGTCATAATAATACTGATTTCAGGGTAATTACTTCACAAATAATACCCAAGAGCATTATTTTGAAAAATAACAATCAATAATATCGCGTTACCTAGTAACTAGAATAATTTTTCTGACAGGAATCACGATGACAGGACAGACATTGCTAAAAATTTTGATTGAAATAGTACATTAGTCGGACATTAAGCATTGAAGGCACTACGGGAGTTGAAAGGACGATAATATCTACGGTCAAAGTACACACCTCGGGCCAGAGGCCCTCGGAAAGTACACTGTTGACCTCAGGCATTATTGTCCTTTTAACACCCTTGATACCTTAATTACTATATAGTTTTAGAAATAGACAAAGATTTAAATCGAGAGTCTTGCGAAAGAAAGCAAGCATATGAATGAATTTAATTAAATATTATTGTAACGACAGAACCTCTTCAAGCGTAACACGCCTAAACGGGTGGCAAACGCAACTGAGTCATATGGCGCCAAGGACGTCTGGTGAAATTTCTGGAAATCACTAGAACTTCTTAGAGGCTTGGGAAAACTGTAGCCGAGGATATAAAAACCTTGACTAGGTCGAGCCGATTATTATTGGTAGTTCAGATACGGAGGGAGTAATGTTGAAAAAAAATAGTGATCCAGTTGGGATAGATAAGAAAAGAAGCAGTGATAATAAATAGCACACAGTGTATCTGTGTATATAATAAATAAGTGTGTTGATGGTGTTTAATTAAAGTCGGTTATAATAGTAGAAATATTTATTAGTGGATATTTTTAGTTATATTATTGTAACCTCAAGTGAAAATTGACTTACTAAACCCACAAACGTTACATTATAAAGGACTTTCTCCAACACTGTTTTGGAATTTGCATATTACAAATTATGTTGGAGTCAATGGCATTCCAAAACATCGTTTAGAATGATTCTGGTTGTCGTTTAGAATGATTCTGTATGCAGTTTCGAATCATTTCGACGAATCAGAAGCTGTTAATTTGGTTACTACCATGGTTACTTCCTAACATTTCAGGTATTCATTTCTGGTTTTGCGTTTGACATTCCATAATTTTTTTAAGTTTCTTCTGAAATATTGGTAAGTTTCCAATACCTTGTTAGAGAAAGTATAGTCTACAACATGTTTGGAATGGCATATTCCACACTCGCAAACCGTAATCCTCGCCTTCGGCTCGGTTTACAAACTTTTCGCTCGTTCAGAATATAGGCCATTCCGATACTTATTGTAGAATATACTATTCTCCAACACTGTTTTGGAATTTGCATATTCCATAACCAAAAATTATGAAGGAACGAATGAAATTCCAATTAATCGTTTAGAATGATTCCGTATGCCGTTTAGAATGATTCTGTAAGCATTTAGAATCATTTCGACGAATCAGAAGCTGTTAGTTTGGCTACTATCATGGTTACTTCCTAACAATTCAAGTATTCTTATCTGGATTTCACGTTTGACATTTAATACTTTTTTAAGTTTCCTCTGAAATATTGGTGAGTTTCCAAAACCATGTTAGAGAAAGTATAGTCTACAATATGTTTGGAATGGCGTATTCCACACTCGCGAACAGTAATCCTCGCCTTCGGCTCGGTTTACAAACTTTTCGTTCGTTCGGAATATTGGCCATTCCAATACTTATTGTAGAATATACTATTCTATGCTAAATACTGGTTCCGAGGGAGAAACCGCAACAGCATTTTAGTATACAAACTGATGGCATTGTACGTCATTTTAACGGCATTGAACAGTATTTACGGCATTTATCGGAATTTTTGGAATTACGGCGGTATTTTAACGGCATTTACACTGTATTTTACCGGAATTTTCCCGGCATTGGAACGACATTGACTGACAAGGAAGATATTTTCCTCAGACTGCGCATGCGCAAAATCTAATTTTATATTGTTGATTGTCGATATAGTAACTTGTGTGCATCATGCATATGAGTAACTTTTGATATATAAAAAAAATATTGCTGATCTATAAGTGCAAAAATATTTTTTTTTATTATTTTTGTGGTTCGATTTTCAATACTTTGTACTGTTTTTAAATAATTTTGTAATTATTAGCTTGAGTTTATGTTTTATTTCTATTATTATTAGAACAGGTTAATTAGATTTTTTTTATTTTAAATGTTTTCAACAGCAATCTGAGTTTATTACCATGTGGATTGGATGTCTGACAACTGACAACTTTTGTTGGGGCCATTTTCGATAGTTTATTCTCAGACATCCACTTCACATATTGGTGTACTCGGATTACGTTTTGAGCGCATTTTTAGCGCATTTTTCCGAAAAAAGCGCTATTATATTCACTTTGGCTGTCTGGCTGGCTGGCTGACTGGCTGGCTGGCTGGCGTGACGCTGAGTTCTCAGCAACTATACTATTTACAGACTTGAAACTGGTATCAAATAAAAGATACTGTTTCGTAGGTTTGCACAAATTGCTTTAATTCAAGCTCAGTGATTGTGGAAGATTAAATTATTCAATTACTTGTTTCAAGTGAAACAATGTCCATGGATATATATGACATTAGGGATATGGCAACTAAAATTTATTAAAGTAGATAAAAATTTAGTTACAACTTTAGCCGGCGGTGTCATTATTATTATGTACAGTTGTCAAATCTGTCCGAGATTCATTCAATGACTTGTTTGACGCTAATTTTAAGCTTATTAGAATGAATTATTATTATTGGATGAAAATTTGTTTACTTTTGGTATATTCTTTTCTATATAGCTTTGATAAAGATCAAATTATTATTTTATGGTGAAGCACATGTCCTCCCGTCAGTCAATAACCAAACAATGAAGATTAATAGTAATTAAGGTATCAAGGGTGTTAAAAGGACAATAATGCCTGAGGTCAACAGTGTACTTTCCGAGGGCCTCTGGCCCGAGGTGTGTACGTTGACCGTAGGCATTATTGTCTGTTCAACACCCGTGTTGCCTTCAATGTTTAATGTCCGATTTTTGTTGTATTTCAATCAAAATTTTTAGTAATGTATGTCCTGTCATTGTGATTTCTGTCAGAGAAATTACTCTTGTTACTTGCTGTAACTAGGCAACTTGTTTGTTATTTTTCAAAATAATGCCCTCGGGCATTATTTTAAAACATAATGCCCTCGGGTATTATTTGTTACCTAACTACCCTGAAAACATTGTTATTATGACAGCAATAATAAACTAGTCGGACATTAAAGGTATTTTTGAGTTTGTAGATGCTTAAATTATGTACCTATCAAATAGTCAACTTGAAACTGGTACTAAATGGAAGCTGCTGTTTCGTAAGTTTGTCCAAACTGCTTGATTTCAAGCTCAGTAATTGTGAGAGATGGTAATTTGCGAAATCTCTGAAGTAACAAGCATTCATGAGCTGTCAAAAATGCGCTTTCATCATCTAGATCTAGATGATTCTTCCATTTTTTTTTTCTTTTTACAAAAATCCAATACTTCAATGCTAAAATATCTGGCCTATAATCTATTCATGCTCTGTTTATTTTTAATATAAATGCACAAATTTAACTGAATTGACTTATTGACTATTATACTACAATTTTTCCAATGTAAAAAAAATCACACTGCTATCTCCAATCAATTAATTATGAAGTCGAATATTAAAGTAGTGATGAAAATATTTTTTATATTTACGATATTTGATGATATTTGACGATATTTCATCAAATTTCTCTGTATTTTACTATATTATTCTGTATTTCACGGTATTGTTCTGTTATACGGCATTGTACATACTTTTATGGAGTTTCACGAAATTTTTGTACATTTTAAGGCATTTTTGGCATTTTAGTGTACAGCATCTTTGTAGCGGTTTCCCCCTCGACTGGTTCTGAATGTTCCAGACTTTTACTAGACGCTGATACAAACAGGCGGGCGCGTTATAGTTGGGCCAAATTAATCCTCAGGTACTAATCCTACCTTATAGTTGGGCCAACATCATGCAACCGAGGGATTAAAGCAATTCTCGGTAGTGGTGGCTGGTACTTTTGGGATGTGTAGGATATATTTTCTATAAATTTTAAATTGTGAATAAATTTATCCAGTTTTCATCCATATTTCAAACATGGGAGGTGTAAGTATCGTAAGTTGAATAAAAAAAGGCAATCAGTTGTTAATTGTGAATAATTTCAAGTTTTGTGTGGCAAATTCTTTGCAAAATAGAACTTGACACTGGAGATGTGTGAATAACAAATTGAAGTGTCCTGCAAAACTTTACACGACGACTGAAAATTTTGCAGAAGTTCTACAATTTAAGTTAAACCATAATCACAGAGAAGACACATCCCTAGCCAGACAAGTCTTGAGTAACAGTTTCAAAAGGAAAGCTTTGAAAAACCTATATGAAAAACCGGCAAAATTATTGCACACGGCATTCAGAGCTATTTCAAAGGGCATAAAAAGTGTGGCATACAAGCATGCTCCAAGTTCATAAAAAATGAATATGTTTGTGTTTGACTATACCTATATAAATGTATATGTAGCTGTACCTATATAAAAGTATATATGACTGTACCTATATAAATGTATATGTCAGTGTATGTGTTTGACTGTAGTGTTTCACAAGAATCAAGAAATAGTCTTGATCTTGTCTTGATCTTGTCTTGAAATCAAGACAAGATCAAGACAAGAAGTGTTTTTCATTTCCCAAGACAAGACAAGAACGTACTATCAAGAATCAAGACTTCTTGTCAAGAAATCTTGATATCTTGACAATTAATTATTGAAATCTGCATATTCATTATTCTATTATTGAAATATTGAAATCTGCTGTGGTCATCACAGCTCTCTTCCGACAATAAATTTCATGGCCAGTTTCATCACTATTTCATGAATTTAGGAGTATCATACCAGCTTTCAAAGTCACATTTGTCATTGTCAAACTGACAGTTCAAAGTGACAGCGTCATTGTGAAAGTGACAGCATCATTTTCAAAGTGACAGCGTCATTTTCAAAGTGACAGCTGTCATTGTCGAAGTGACGGTTGTCATTGTCTAAATGACAGTTGTTATTGTTATGGTGAAAGATGGCGGCCTACAATATAAGTATTCTTGAAGATGAAAAGTCTTTTTCCAAATTTTTCAGTTAAAAAAGCTCATTTATAAATTTAAACCTATTCGGGGGAGTAAAAAGTATCGGTGACTATAATTTCAAAACAAATATTTGATACATATCGAAAGCATATGTCGTCAGTTTTCGGTGATTGAATCGTTTATGTAGAAGAGAAACGTATTGGTAGAGTCCCCAATACTCTGAGAGAGCAGCTAGTTCTTGGCAACATGGCTATGTAATAGAACAATAATAATTGCAAATACTGATTGAAACATGAAAATGACAGACTTTTCATATATTTCTATTGTTGGCAATCTTGGAAAACGTTGCAAGAATCGATTCATAACACAACTGACAGGGAGGATTAAGGGTAGACACTAACTCTAAACTGAGTGTTCAGATTGGATAAAACAATGAAGAGAAGGGATTCCCCCTAAAAGTCAAGATCAAGAAATATCAAGAATTCTTGAAACAAGACAAGAAATGCGTCGTCAAGAAATGGGCAAGACAAGAAATTTTTATTTTCTTGTCTTGAAAATCAAGACAAGACAAGAAATGGTCATCAAGACAAGAAATCTTGTCTTGATGAAACACTATTTGACTGTACTTATATGAACCAAATGTACAAAACAATTATGAAATAAAAATATCTACTTCTGTCATACGGTATTTTATTTTATACCCTTGCTTAATGATCAGATGCTGGCATTTGGCCCAACTATACTGCGAGATTATTTGACCCTTGGGATTAAAAAATTTTTAGCAGGTAGGCTGGCCCAACTATACGACTCCTAAACAGGCAAATAATTGCTAGGCCCAGCGTGCAGTGACAATGAATATCAAGAGAGCGAATCACTGAACAAAAAGAAAGCCAGTTGAGTGACAATTCAGAGTCATTGGAAATAAATACTGTCTCTTAATGTAATGCAAATTAATTATAGACATATACATATGTATTTATTTTTGTTTTTAATGAATAGACTTGATAATTTTGATTAAGTCTGGAGAATGTTTTATTCAACTTAGAACTCAATAGATGTTTCATACTTTTGATTTATCACTAGAATAAGAGAATATGTATTACTTCAGCTTTTAACTTTTTATTTTTCAAATTATTCCAATAGTTTGTGTTAGATTATATATAATTTATTGAAAATGACAACAATTAATGGCAATACAAAAAATTGGTGACATATTCCATGATTACAAAACATACTTGAAAAAATTGGAACTAAAAAGCTCTAAAATATGCAGTGTAGAATGGTTATTACTTGTTAAATTGATCATTCGGCTGCTAATAATCTGATATAATATCGGAAATGGTACGGATTTTTTTCAAAAAAAATTCAAACATACTGTTGTCAAAAATTTACTGGTTACCAATTTTGATCACTGCGTGTTCATCATAAGACCCTGGTAAGACTACAAAGAAAAGGAAGGAAGTTAAAAACAAGTAAATGTATCACAAATAAACAAACATTTTCATATCAGAATTACAGGACCTTCATAAATATTCTAATCTGAGATTTACGTAGCACACAGTATTAATTAATCGATTTACATTCTAGGAAGTACAATTATTTAGTGTTCTAATAGAATCGTCAGATCGGGACAATGCACCTCTGAAATGAAAGACGACACTTGGTGAACCTGATTTGACACTCATTGTCTCCGTCAAAAAATTCAACAATTAGGAATGAATCAGAATAATAGAACTAATATTTCAACATTCATTTTTCAGTTAGAACTTCTTTCAATTAGGCAAGGAAAAATTAATCTTCAAACTATTTAATTTATTGAAACTCTTAAGAATCTCTTTTCTCTATATTTCAAAAAGTTTTAATATGAAAAATTCACATAATAAAGATGCTTCAGCCCAAGGAATCCGATGCTCAATATTATCAAATATAATCAAACAATTTGAACTAATTCACAGTCTTAGATTCATGATTTCAGTCCTGATTTTGACAGTTCATTATTCGGATCTATACCGATTCCCTATTTATGTTGACACATAAATTGAAATTAAGACTTAAAGATCGAGATTGAAAGAGAATTCGCTCATCAAAAATTTTGGACCTGGTTAAATTTTTTTATGAGTCAATTTCTTAATAATTTATTTGAAGATAATTTTGACTATAGTCGATAAAATTAAGCAGAGGAGAGACGTCATTAAAATTTATAACTAGATAATGACGTCACGTAATTACTACGTTTATATGCTATACCAATTTATATTAAAAAAGGATGTACCTAATGTAGGTACTTGCAAATACGTGCGATACTAATTCATTTGATCTAGTAAATTGATTCTAACCAAAAAGAACAAAGTAAACACGTGATGATTGCACTGAAATGTCAAAAACGAATGCAACGAATGAGAATGTGAACATAGTCAAACTTTATAGTACCAACGTGTGATAAAGAAATGAACTACAATTATTGTGAATAAATGAAATTTCGTTAAAAAAGTTAGCTTCGAGCTTAAAATAATTGTAAATTTAATCAAAATATACTTTTCTTATAGTATGCAGAAAATAACATTTCTTTTATTCGTTTTTCCAAACATAAATGTCACTTGGTCAATACGATAAGTTCTTTTCATTTTGTAGTGTTTTAATGACGTCTCTCCCCTGCTTAATTTTATCGACTATATGTGATATTATGCCTTTAAATATTCACATAAAGTTTGCAGTGGCAGTGAAGTTACAGTATGAAATAAACGACCCTCCCCTACAAGGGTATCATTTCGGTTGGATCAATACGCGAGCTTAGCTAACTGCCCCATGGATTCTACGTGCCTGCTTTTATCCGTGCACAATATGCGAGAAGTTTGTTTCATACAAGCTATTAGCAAGTTGAAGCAAAGCTTTAGCGATTTTATACGATAATAAGTGCAAAAGCAATTTGAGTCTAGAACTACAAATAGTTAAATACAAAAAGTATGAAAAGTATTATTAAAAAAGTAATTTTTTTTGAAACCTACATAAATCTATACGGTTGAGCATTTGAGCAATAATCCAATTATCAGAAATTTATTGTGATTTGATAACATTGCTCGGCTACAGTACACTTTTACTTTATGAATTGTCGCATAAGGTAAATTCGCTAGTTTGTATATCCTCGTCCAATGTTCTCGAATATTCTTAACCAATCAGAACATCAGCAAACATGCAATTCATTTTGCCGCAACAACCACAATTAACTATTACTCAAAGATCTGACAAATGACTTCTTCTAGAATGCTCGCAACTTATTTGTACATCATTTGATATATACACAAATTTATTCAATAAAGTTTTTTGTTACTTCAGATTATAATTAATATAGTTTTAATAATATTTTGACATGTACAATGTCAAACAAAATCAAAAAATTGACAACAGATTATTATCATTGCCTACTTTATCATTTCAATTGAACTGATTATTTTATACGGCAAATTATGAATGTCTGTTATACATATAAACTGCACTTCTGGCTCAGCCGATTGATACAAAAATAGTAGATAAGTATTTTGATGCTACAACAAGTTTAAATACTAAATTTCAATATGTTTTTGGCTGATCATTCTAGATTTATGCAAAAAAAATTAAAAAAGTCTCAAGTGAAGTGCACTTCTGGCTTGGCCGATTCATACAAAAATAGCAGATAACCATTCTGATACAACATCAAGTTCAAATACTGAATTTCAACATCCTACGGTTGATCATTTTGAATTTATTAGAAAAATTCGAAAAAAGTCTTAAGTAAAGTGGACTCCCGGTACAGACGACTGGAACCATAATGCGAGGTGCACAACTAGACTCTATACCAGTATTTAATATAAAATTTCAACATGGTACATTCAACCAGTTTTGAGATTTGCGAGTTACGAACGTACGAACATACACGTACCGACATCAAGCCGAAAATAGTCAAAATGGATTCAGGGATGCTCAAAACGGATATTTCCATAAAAATCTCGATAGGTGAATTTTGTCGGTTCCACAATACTTCCTTGTACTTAGTACAAAGCACAAGTAAGTATTATTGGCAACCAGTTTCTCAAAAGACTTTATCCTAATCCGCAATATATGATCAGCGATTCATATTCTCATCTGGAATCTGATCACGTTATATATTAGAATACACTGTCAAAAATAGAAAATTAATCATTGATCTAAGATGGTGGTTTAGCTTAAATTGTTTGGACGGTGAATGTTTGTAAATATAATATTTAAAACTCAAGTGTTATATGAACTGGATTAATCAGCATGATATGGATTTCTGATCTCACTGTTTTGCGATTAGTACTTCCGTTTGAAACGGAAGCATGGTCTAGATTTGATATTCAACACAATTCGTTCATTTTGTAACTGTTTTGGTTTCGCCATCAACTTCAGCGGTAGACAAACTTATACGAAGGGCCTCTTTTTGTTTATCAAGCATGATAGAGTACGGAATGTGTTTCACGGCTACTCATTAAGAAAATTTGATGTGGACACCACACGACTTTTGTTCATCTTTTGACTGAATAATTAACTGTTGACACTGATATTGGAATAAGGCAAATACGATTGCAATTAAAATTTGAGGTAATTATTTAGAAGTTAAAATTTATTAAAACGTTGTAGCAGTCTCAAGTATCAAGTTTTATCATTCTACGGCCAATAGTTTCAAATTTATGCGAAAAATTGAGAAATATTATCGAATAAAGTTTACTACTGGCTCAATAAATGATTTTTTTGAAAATTCACTGAAATCTTGTAATCATGTATATCGGAGAAAAAAATGTGGTGGTTTCCTTTCTATATATTGTCACAAATATGAAATATCTTAAAAGTTTGTTATTTATTGTAAGTACGATCCAAGTTGGCATTTGAAAACAATCTAGATAATAAATAAATATGTTTGTCCACGACTACCTTGTAATATATACTTTATAAATGAGTTTTCTGAAGCAAAACGATAGTCATTTTTCACAGAGTGAATAATAGCAGTGAATAATCATTATTCACTGGGGTAGAGTTCCTAGGGCACACGGTATATATTAGGAATTGGCAAGCACTTCTAGAAAAAGTTGACATTAAATAAACTATATCAAGTAAGCCATTGATATGACATGACAAGCGAAGCATAAATTGTTGTCAATTTGAAAATGTCATAATTTCGATCCAGAATACGTAAAAAATGAAAATTGATAGTGAAAAAGAGATATTGTGTACTTGTATTCCACCGGAGATAACAGAAGCTGCAAAAGTCACCTCCCTGAATTTGTTGCCTGAGAAATCCCGAAATCTTTACATTCTTGTGTGTAACACCTTTATGGACTGAAGGGCGACCAAGAAAATTAATTCATTCTCAGGGTCAGTTTTACTGGTATATTTACGGAATTAGCTGCAAAATATAAATCATCCACATTATGGACACATTGCTTTATGCATAGGGGTACGCTTGATATAAATCAAGGAGTCGATATACAAGACTATGGAAAACTGCGGTCACTTTTAAAACGGAGATCTCAGGGCTTCCATCCGAAAAAAGCTAATATATTTCCTTCCGAAGAAATTTACAAATTTCTTATTCAAGCATGTGATGAAAAATATCTTGCAATGAAGGTAAGAAATGAAAAACATTTAAGAACTTGTTTCAAAAAAAAATTATGGAATTAAAGTCAATAGTAGTCGTGGACAAAGTATAGTATTCTACTCACATATAATTTATATATTATTATATATTATTATATATTATAATTAATAATAGCCTTCATTATATGCTCGTATAATAATATACTATTTATTGGGTATATAAGTTCTGTATCAATTAATTAGAAACACAATGTTTCGACAGCAAAGTGCTGCCTTTTTTTTTGACACTTGAAAAAGGTAGCACTTTGCTGTCGAAACGTTGTGTTTCTAATTAATTTATACAGAACTCATATACCCAATAAAACATATTTATTTATAAAATGAGTTCTGAAAAGTTTTTTTCTTCATTAATCTAGATAATGTTCAATTGCCAGATATTTGAATGCTAGCTCATTGTTGCAAGATATTCGGTTGTCGGACATTTAAATGCTGATGTATCTGCTTTGTATGAATAATTTGACTGTTCTTATGTAAGAAGTTATATTTTTAAATAGCAAATATTATTGTAGCGGAAAAAAACAGGAAATTCTGTTTCAAATTTTTGCAGAATGATGTATGTTCTTACTTATTTAGATATCAATTTTTGTTTTCGGCGAAGTCGGCAGCCACCCATATTCTAAACTAGCTGACCCGGCGTACTTCGTAACGCCACAGAATTAATAAATTCAGATTGCAATGTACTAGAGCCTTCCTTTTATATCAGGACCTTATAGTCCGTGAGACAGCGCCTAAATTTTTTGTTGATTACCGCTCATTTGAAACTTTGTGAGTGGCTTCATTGTGATGAGTCCGACAACTTTTTCATTTAGCAAAATTCTAGATTTGGAGGCGTTTTCCAATTGAAAGAATATTGCTGTAATACTGATCTGTACACTAATCGAAAGATTTTTTGATAATAAAATGAAGAAAAAATATTGTCCGACATGAATATTGAGGCTACCAAACCAAGATCACACAATCTCAAGCACTTAAACAACTCGAGAGACTTAACAAAACTGACGGTACTTATAATTAAACCATAGTTTTACTGACTCTTACACTTACCCAATTCATTTGGATTAACATCAAATTTAGGAGGAGATTATTGGCTTTGATGTTATCTAACTACATAAGAATCTATATTCCAACAGAAATTATCATATCAAAAATCATTGATCATCCAAAAGTGATCTGTAAAATTCATAATTTCAAGAGATGAGTGGTTGGCACGTGGTGAAACATTATTAAACAATATTGTTCCACAAATTATTTATTACAACGATGAATGCGATCGAAATGAACTAATCGTTGTAATAAATAATTGAGATATGTTGGCATGGGAGTACTGGAGTTCCTCCACTTTTACCTGTTTTAATCCTCGACCGTAAGGTTGGAAGGATAATCCTATAGCTGAGTTCCTCCACCTTCACTTTTAATCTTAATCTACTTAAAAGGACCAGGTGGCTACGACGACAAATTGTTTTAAGAACTTGAAGAAGATTTTTAATGAAAACTTGAAAATGATTTGTCAATGAGAATGGGGTGGAGTTGAAATGATAATATTTATACGAATATATATTTGTGTAAGCAATTTCAAATTTCATTGTTCAACAAATTTGATCTTTAACTTGTTGAAATGGATGCACAGTTTATACTTAGCGAGAAAGGCAAAAAGCTGCTTTTGGTGAAAAAATTTATGTTTTTTGAAGCGAACGTCGCGAAATGTGGAGAAACTCGTTGGCGGTATGTGCAGAAAAGTTGTGACGCTAAAGTTTACACGTGTGATGTTAATAGTGTTATCGTATAAGACAACATTTTACCTAAACACAACCATAGTGAAGATGTGAATACAAGCAGACAAGCTGTTAGCAACAGTGCTAAAAGAAAAGCACAAGAGTTATACGAAAGACCATCAAAAATAATTCTTAAAGAATTAAAAGAAAACCCATTCTCGTCCAATATGACCACTTATAATATTAGTTGCATAAGAAATAATATTTATTCTCATCGATGTGACAATCTTCCTACGTTACCGAAGAGCCAAGATTATGTATTCGAAATTGTCCAAGGTAAGAACCTATTTTTCTGTCTTTGAGTATCGATAGTAATAAAATAATTTATGTTTTCAAATATACAACCAAAGACCCACAAACAAGAAGATTTTCCAATTGTTTCAGACAGAATCAACAAAATTATCATATTTTCTTGCTATACAAATCTAAGTTTTTTATGTTCAGTAGATACATTGTTCATGGATAGTACTTTTGAATTCTGTACAAAATTTTTTCTCCAAATGTTTACTATACATGGCTATAAAATGGTCATTATGTTCAGCTTGTGTTTTGTTTGCTACCAGATAAAAAAATGCCGACGTATTCGGTATTGTTCAAAACTCTCACAAAAAAAAGTATGGAACTTAATTTGGTTTTCGATCAACAGCAAATAGTAATTGATTTTGAAAGTGCAATTCATAACGCTGTTCACTGTATATGGCCGAGTGTTAAAATCATAGGATGCAGATTTCATTTATGACAAGCTTGGTTTCGGAAAATTCAAGCATTAGGTTTAAGTCAAGTGTATAAAGAACGTGATTCTTTTGGCAGCCAATTTTTAAAACAATTTTTTTGGATCCAGTTTTTGAGTCCAGAGAAAGTAGGCGATTTCTTCGTATCGGAAATATTTGGCAATGTTCCATTGAATGATTCCAAATTAATAGAATTTTGTGATTATGTACTAGAAAGTTATATTAGTGGAGAAGCTCGCTTTCCTCCCGAAATATGGGCCTGTGCTGATGGTTCTATGTACAGAACAACAAATTCGTGTGAATCGTTCCATTCTAGCTTCAATTCAAATTTTTATTCAAATCATCCGAATATTTTTCAATTTTTCAAAGTTTTACAGAATTTTAAATCAGAGACTTATGTAAAAATTCATACAGCTAATGAATTCATTAAAAAACTCACAAAAGAAACTAGAAAAAAAACAAGATTTTTTGAAAAATAAAATTTTCCAATTAGAAAACAAGGAAATTTCTGAAAAAAATATGTTACAGCAGTATACTATTATCATTTGCCAATTTAATAATATGTTAGCTGATAAATCATTCTTCCTTGTAAAATTTCTAATGTTTTGTAAATAAAATACATTTTAAATAAAATATCGCTGTTGAATGATATTTATATGATACGTTATTATTTATGACCTGAGCATGCCCTTCAAGTTCCCGGACTTGTTTTGATCCCTGCGGTCATCGGTGGTGGAGCAACTCAGGTATGGGATTATAGCTACCTGAGGTCTGGTGGAGGAGCTCCCCTATGCCCGTTGACATGAATTGAAGCTCAAGGGAACGGCACCTTCCGAGAAATTAGAATATTGTTTGAATTTTTCTATTACTTCCACACTATTAGTTGTTGATCTTCTTGCAGGCTTTTCTCATATCTACGTTACTCTTTGCATCGAACTATTTTCTATAACAGTATTCATGTGACTTTAACCTTTTGTAGTTACTAAACTGCTGTGTAGGACACAAGCGAAGGATATAAGTTTGTTTGTTATTATCAGGATTAATTGGCTTGAGCAGTACTCGAGAACGATTTGCCAATATATCAAGGCTATTGTGTTGACGTGTAAAAAAATAAGTTGTAAAACTGGTTGCATTATTAAGTGCGGCTGCCCCTCGCTCCAAATTTAAATCGTTAAGACTCAATTTTCAGATTTTTTTTCTTTGTATGCACACAATTACCCAGCTGGACACAAAATTTCAACTTTCTAGGACATCTGGAAGTGAGTTAGGTTTTTGACCTATATGTCAGTTAGTCAGTGAGAAAAATGGCGATCCTTAGACGTTAATACGTCAATAACTGTTTGAGTTGTATTCATGAAACTCAGGGATCTAGTTGATCCCAGCAGTTTTAATGAATAAGCCAAATGTCATGTGTTTATGTTGGATAGATTTTGAGTTATTGGAGGGTCAAAAGTAGCTCCAAATGGTTCGTGTAATATTACACACGGCTGCTGTTGAACTTGGCTTAACACGCTGGCGCGTGTCTAGATGATATTTGCTAGTTTACACCAATAATATTACTGCGGTTTTTTAAGTGCTCATAATAAAATGAAAAGCTTGATGCCTTGCAGGAGGAGAAGGCTATCAATTCGAATATTTTGTTTTCACTGTATGTATGTTCGATTATAACTCCGATATACATGCTCCAATGTAGATGATTTCTTTAAATTTGAAAGTATGTATTTCCAGGCTAGGTATTCATATCACGGTTAAAATCAAATAAATCACCTGGACTAGATGGAATCATAAACGAGCAGTTATAAAACTTACCAGAAAGTGGAAAACAATATCTAAGAAACATCCTTAACCTCTTTTTAAACGAAGAAAACATACCAAAATCACTTGCTCAGATTAAACTCAAAATGATACACAAAAAAGGCAATCCATCTGATCCTAACAACTACAGAGGTATTGCTTTAGTCAGCAATATCACAAAATTACTGACCTTCATAATCAACTCAAGACTCCAAACTTGGGTGGAAAGCTATAACCTCCTACCAGAAGCGCAATCTGGCTTTCGAAAGAAAAGATCATGCGTTGACAATATTTTTGTTTTTAATACCATTATACAATCAAGAATGCTTACCACTAAAGAGGGAACCTACACCATATTTATTGACTTTCAAAAAGCATTTGATTCTGTCCCGCACGATCAATTATGGACAAAAATATATCAACTAGGGGTAAGTGGTAAAATCACAAGGCTGCTACAGAATTTATATAACCAGGCAGAAGTACAAGTCAGCTCTAGTTCAGGCCCTACGAATCCTATCGAAGTGACTAGAGGTATACTACAAGGCGAATGCACGAGTCCACTCCTCTTTGCCTTGTATGTTTCAGACTTCGAAACAGCGTTTCGAAATCAAGATTTAGAGGGGGTGTACATAAACCACAACACGGACATTTTATCACTACAATATGCCGACGACATCGTGGTATTTTCTCATTCACAATATGATATTCAAAGAAAGTTAAGAGTACTGGAAACTTATTGCAACACTTTAAATTTAAAAATAAACCCAAATAAAACCAAAATCATGCATTTCCACCAGGGAAGACCACGAAAACAAAAGCTCAGACTGACATGTCAAAATGAAGATATTAATTTCACCACCTCATATACCTATTTAGGTATCACATATAAAACTTCGGGACTGTTCACAGAAAATGCACAAATCATGCTCAATAAATCAAAGAAAGTTACAGCAGTTATAAAAAATACTTTAACAAAATCGAAGATCTTTAACTGGGAAACCATAAACAAATTATTCGAAAGTTCAGTATTACCAACGTTATTATATGCCAGCGAAACCTGGGCATTTAACCATGCAGAAATAGTCGAAAAAGGTCAAAGTAACTATTTCAAAAACATCCTAGGTTGGAAGAGAACCACACCAAACTACATTGTTAGACAAGAAGTTGGTCGCAATAAACTTGAACTACTAATCATCAAAAGTATGCTGAATTGGTGGCATAAAATCTTGCTTATGACAGATACCAGATATGTAAAAATATGCTATACTAAACTAGTTTCTTCAAATGAAAATAACTCCATACCAGCTTTCAAGCAAGAAAAATTTAACTGGGTAAGGCAAATACAAATGATTCTGGACAAATCTAACTTCCAACATATCTGGGAAAATCAGAATTTCTTAGAAATCAAAAAAGAAACGACAAAAATCCTTAACTCCTATAACCAGCACCTGTATAACTCAGACATCATGCGCATTCTTCACTCTTCCTACAACCCGTACTACAAGTCTTACATTTTCGCAAACGTTTTCCAATCTTACAATGATATTCCTTTCAAAATCCTAAAAACCATCACTCAACTACGGGTAGCTAACATAGAAAAATTCCAGTTTTTCCAAGATGGCACAAATTTCATCTTCAACGAGCAACAAATTTGTACAATTTGCAACACGTACCAAGAAGACAGCCTACAACATATGCTCTTCCATTGTCCTATTTTTGAACCACTTAGAGAAGAGTTCATTAAAAAATATCTGAAAAAAATTATAACGTTATAATATTTAGCAGTACTTTCTTTATTCATTTTTTTTAATATACTCTCCTGTCATCGCATCCACCCAGTATAATAAAAATCAAAGTTCATGTTCGATAGTTGGGGCTCATGATTGAACGGCTTAGGACGGTTGATTTTTAGTTGAGGGCGGTTCGGTACGAGCAGCGAAAGTGAACGGTTGAAAAAGAGAGCTTCCTCCATCTTCACGTGCGGTAAATCAAAGTTTGGCACCACGCTTGTCGTAAATCATATTATTTAGATTGAGTCTAGAGCGTAAAATTTGTGAAGTTTCGTGATTCGAGTATCAGCTCAATCCTTTAAATAATCTCAGTAATTGAGGATCTAAGTGTACGATTTGTGGAGCACCTTGTTCTGTGTTTCTATTTCCGTTCGTGTGGAACCTTACCTTTCGTGGAAACACAGAGAGTCCCTAGTATTATTAGGGGAGTTTCCGTAAGACTTTTTATCGCCGTGAATCGTCGACTTTTGACCCATCTCTGACCGTTGGATCACCGCCGCCCAATTTATCGCCGAGGTAGAGCTACCAACCAACTGGACTGGATACCATCTTCACGGTCCATTCGGATGAGTACCATTAATCAATTATTTAAACCTCAATTCCAATTTTTCTCATCATTCACATCGGCTCATCTTGAGTGTTGCGCTTGCGCACGTTATTATCTAGCAACTTCCTGTCAGTGGTGTGCCTACGGGGCAATTGTGCAGATTAAATTCCCTTTGAACTAAGCCAAAAACTCACTGGAACCTTTGGTCCTAGTTTCAGGTATATTGAGTGTCTATTCAATAGCTTCATTTATCACTTAATTAGTAGTTAAACCGAAACTTTTGCCATCAGGCACAATTTTTTTTGTCGAAGCAACTACGCCACTGGATCGCATAGATTGCCAAGTGAATCAAAGTTTTGTATCTAGCTGTAAGTTCAACTCACCACCATCTCATTCATCTATCCATTTATTTAATATTAATTAGAATTATCAAAATCAGATCTTTGTTTTTTGAATAATCTTTAATTCAGTTATTTGTGATTCCAAATTTTATTATCGAGTGGATTATTTTGGTTGACTGTCTAAATTATAGAGTATTTATTACGGTTTCGTATATTTTGCATTATGTTAAGTCGAACAATGAATACATGAAGGTAAATTGGTTAAACTTGCCCTCCAGGGCTTATTATTTATTTGTCAACCTGTCAAAATTTCATGCGTCTACCCCTAGATTCCCGTGTGCTCTTATCTTTTCAGCTTTTAGTGTTTGGTATTTTCTGGAGCATAGAGTACGCGAATGAAAATACCTGGCGCCCATATAATACAAGTAATTATTATTTAAAATTAAATTAAAGATACCCACCCCCTCTCTGCGAGTTAGTCGATGCTTTGCTTGGAGGCCAAATTTGAGGTAGGTGATTATTTTGTTCCGTTTTGTCATAAAATTCAATTCCTTGATACTATTAAGTTTTTGGTTGAAAAGATTGTGACAATATCAATCCCGAATATTACAACAAGGCCTTATTATCGGTACTCACCGCCAACAAAATATATGATATATTTAAATTTATTAACAATGCAATTGAACTAAAAGCATTTATAGAAAATATCTGAGAAATTAATTCAATAAAAAATGGCATACACATAAGATAAAATTACCAATATATTGTCAATCTCTTGTATAAGTCTTTCTTAAACAAATAAATCATATTATTATTATTATTTCCAGGCTAGTCCTCCACCAATTTCATGAGGATCTAACTAGGAGCCAGTAGCTAGATAACATAACTCATGGTGAAGGTCATCATATTGAAAAAACCAAAAACTAATTTTAATATTTCTGTAATTCCATGATCAGTTACTTATTTCAATAATATAATTATGATTACAAATATACACGTTCTACTATGTTAGGTCATTTCCCAGTTTGATAATATACGTATAATAACTTATCAAAGCGACATGGATTCTGGGAATAGAATACCACAAATACATGATATGCTTCATTGTTCATTACACAAAAAATAGTTGTTCACAAATCAAGGTTATTTTAGAAATAATAAGAACAGCGAACAAATGGACAACAAATGATAAATTATAACATATGACAGCTGGGATGAATTATAATAATTGCCGACACTTGATACTTTCATAAAATGAAAACACGTGATGAAATAAATTAATTCGTCTTCGGAGAACTCGTTTTTATTCGATTGTGATGCGTAAAAAGAAATTCCCTATTTTAAATTGATGTATGACCTTTGATTATGTTCGCATGAAAAGTTCTATAATTTAACACGTGTGATGAGTGAAGTAGATTAGCAGAGATTTCGTGAATAACAATCAATCTTTAAGCCTCTTTTAGGTCGGAATTATCTCCTGAAACAATTCGAAACTTTACGAATTGATCTCAACAGTATTAACGATTATTGATAAAAGTGTACCATGAACAAGAAGCTTGTTATTCACATCATAAGTCCAGATATTGCCAGAACGAAGCGATGCTTACAAATACTATTAGTGCAAAACAGTTTATATGGCACTACAGATTCTCATGCCGATGCCGTCATAATTGTTTTAATAATATATTTAATTTCAAGAGTGTAAACCATTGTTTTTCGCAGTAGTTCATAACATTTGCAGCACGACGTAGAAATTGTAAAAAATTTTGATGATTCAGTAAATATTTTATGAATAAAATTTTTGATGAAATATATAGAATCATTCTAATTTTTTATGTATCATCTTTTGTTTGAGATATGATGCATGTAAATCATACTTTTAAATACGCTTGCACAAAAAATAAATTGGATTTACAAATAGGTTAATTTTCCATATTGATGATATCACGTGCAGAAACGATAGACTATTGTATAGAGATTTACGATCGCATTTATTTCACACATGTCGGTTTCATTATAGCTTTAGTTATTGTTGTTACACATCGTACTATATCCAATTTTTCTACTTTATTCACATATTTCAAGTTAATTATCATTTTTGTCTTGAAATTCAAATTTCATTTATGCAAATTTAATTTGTGTTTAATTTTCACTACATTAACATTCTATCTTAATTTTCATTACAGAATAGGGATATTCATGCAAAATCTTTAGAGCGTAAATGAGGCATGCACATAACTCGTTTTTATTTTCACAGTATGTATGCGTCATACTAAATCCAATATGACTGCCGCCTCAAGATGGCGGATCACCAATTTCTTCACAATCGCCTTCACATGGGTATCAAATGAAAGTGTTTGATTCTTACCTTCGCCTCATGCTTCGCTCTCATCCTTTCCTCATGCTTCGTCCTCGTCTTCGTTAAGTGCAACCAACTTTATCCTGGACAATAATGACGTTTGTTAAGCCCTTGTAGCATAATATACTATTAAAAAAGAAAAAAGCGGTAAATTGATCTACAAATATTATTGTGTAGTCCCAGCTTCTTGTTACGATTAAACCTTTTTCCCCAGATATAAAACTAATATTCATCTTCTTTCTCTCTCTTTGAATGCTTTTAATTCTACTACAAACTGTAAGGGAAATTATAATAATTATTGTTGAAGAGTTTCCAACAACTGTTCACCGTACGGAATAAACCGGAATGGCTTGATACGACAATCTTATTTGATACTTATTTAAGAAATTGTTGAAATATTAACACTTTTGATCAATTCCGACTAATTATTTTTTATTCTACTCTACTCGTATGATTTGTACTTGAATAAAATAATAATAATAAAAGTTTTTATTCTGTATATTTGTAAATGTAAGTTATTCAGAAATTCAGAAATTCTTATGAATTTAAATATTTGTTATCTACATCACTTAAGGAAAATACCAACATGTGGAATAATTCTAAATTTTTTACATTGATAAGATAACTTTATCGGCAAAGTGAAAATTAAAAAAAAAAAACAAATATTTGGACCAATATTACAACTTAGATTACAAAATGTGTTTATTCTTTTTTTTGTTTCGTGTATGATCCGGATTGTAAACACTTAGAAATGTGATAAGAGACTGACATATTTTTCCTCTCATGTTGCTCTCTTGTAATGTATTATTCAGTAAGAGTAATAAATAATTCATGATAAATTGCAGCAATCATACATTGTTTTGTATCTTTTTACGAAGGTTTGTTGATAAATACTTCGCTTAGACCACGAAAAAACTAGGGTGCCACCCCCTAACCTTTCTGGAAAGGCGGCAGCCACACTTAGAATTATTCGATTTTCAGGTCCCAATTTCGAACGCAGCTGTACTTCCCTTATCCAACGTACGATTTTTTTTTAATTGAAGCCAGAGCATTCCTGAGCCCGAAAATATCGAAATTCTGCTTGCTGCCCTGACCCAATTTCGAACATAGCTGTACATCTCTCATCGAACGTATGTTTTTTTTTTATTGTAGCTTGAACCTATCTAGACATGAAAAAACAAGGTTGCCAACTCTAGCCATGATTCGAGATGCCTCTGTCATCGAATTATGGCATCAATTTCACCTCTTTTTTTTTAAGGAAAAGAAAACGGCTTACAGAAAAATTCAGAAACGTTGATTTAACGCTAAATTATAAATGCATGAGTGTCGATTCAGCGAGATTCCAGTTATTCCTAAAATATTCCTGGAAACATTTCGATAAAGAGCTCTTTTTCACGAAAGCTGAAGATTTCGAGTAAAATGAACTTCCTTCATATTGGAAAACATTGAAAAGAAATTATGAGAACAATTCTCAATTCTCAAATCAGAAGAGTGTGGGTGTACCAACAGAACAGGTAGACAACGATGATAATAAGAATATCACTGTCGATAGTTTCGACTCGGAAATTGAATAAAATGAGTCTTGATCTTGCATCATAATTTTAGGATTTTAGTTACTTCAAAGTTGATGTCTGTACAAATTTATACCTTCTATAATCCACGCCTCTATAAACTGTGTACAGCTATTTTATTACAAAATAATTTTGCATAATTTAGCGCTGAACCAACATCCCTTTTATTTTTTTTGTAAACCGCTTCGTTCCTCTTTAAAATGACATAAGTTAAATTTGATGCCATAAGAAAAGTTCAAGCTACAATGTGAAGAAAAAATCTGACGTGGACATCACGTGACTCACTTGTACATCATTGGATATATATAATCAAACAAAACACCTCATCATTCCACGGCTAGTCGGTTGCTATGGAAACAGCATGTCATCATTCTTATGTCACAACATTCCTAAATACTGATTTCCAGGATTCTACGGCTAACAGTTCTGAATTTATGCGCAAAATTCCAAGATCGTCAAATACTTAAATGATGTATTCTAATATTCTACGTTCAATCGTTTTGAATTTATGCGGAAAATTGAAAAATGTTTCGAGTAAACTGCACTCCCGGCTTAGCCGATCACAATCATAATGCCAGTTGTACAACTAGATGCTATAAAAGTGCTTAATACGAAATCTCAATATTCTGCGACTGATTATTTTAAATTTATGAGAAAAATTCGAAAAGTCTGTAATATGAAGTGCACTTCCGGCTTGGTCGATTGGGACTGAAATAGGAGATGATCATTTGGATGCTACAGCAATTTCAAATACTGAATTCCAGTATCCTGCGGCTAATCATTCTAGATTTATGCGGAGAATTCAAAAAAAGTATCAGGAAAAGTGCACTTCCAGTACAGACGATTGCAACCATAATGCGAGGTGCACATCAAGATCCTAGATCCTATACCGGTCTTTTATACAAAATTTCAGCATTATACGTTTGACGAATTCTGAGATTTGCGAGTTACGGTTATACACACATACATACGTACACACGTACCGACATCAAGCCAAAAATAGTCAAAATGGATTCAGGGATGTTCAAAACGGATATATTCATCAAAATCTCGATATGTGAATTTTGTCGGTTTCACAATATTTTCTTGTACTTTCAGACCGTCAGATAATCTTAGATTTCAGTGCCTCATTTTGTTTTTCATGCCTTCAATAGGCTTGATAAGTATGTATATTTGAAGTTCAATATAATGCTGAAATTAAAGATGGACCGTGTGACCAACATAATGAAAATTAATTTTAAATTTGTATGAAAAAACATGTTCTGATCCAATTTTGTCGCTTTTGTCATGCTTACGAAATTAAATTTGGGGAAAAATATTCTGACATTTAAAATGTCAAACAAAATTGAAAAATTGACAACAGATTATCATTGCCTACCTTATAATTTCAATTAAATTGATTGTTTTATGCCGCAAATTCTGAATATCTGTTATACTCATAAGCTGCACTTCCGGCTTGGCCGATTGATACAAAAATAGTAGATAACTATTTTGATGCTACAACAAGTTCAAACACTAAATTTCAATATGCTATGGCTGATCATCCTAGATTCATGCAGAAAAATTAAGAAAAGTTTCAAGTTAAGTGCACTTTCGGCTTGGTCGATTCATACAAAAATAGCAGATAACTATTCTGATATTAGATCAAGTTCAAATACTGAATTTCAGTATCTTACGGCTGATCATTCTGGATTTATGCGAAAAATTCAAAAATAGTTTCAAGTAAAGTGCACTTCCGGTACAGGCGATTGCAACCATAATGGAAAGTGCAAATCAACACCCTATACCAATCTTAAATATGAAATTTCAGCATAATACGTTCGACGGATTTTGAGATTTGCGAATTATGCACGTACGAACGTACGTACTGACATCAAGCCGAAAATAGTCAAAAGGGATTCAGGGATATTCTAAACGGATATATCCATCAAAATCTTGATAGGTGAATTTTGTCGGTTCCACAATACTTACTTATTACTTTGTACAAGTAAGTAAAAATCGATGAGGGAGAAACAGCTGCGTTCGAAATTGAGATCTAAAAATTGGATGACTCTATGGTTAGCTGCCGTTCTCCAAGACAGGACGATGGGTGGTGCTCCGGTTTTCCGTGTTCAGGCAGATTTAAGCTTCAAATTGAATGTGGCTGCCGCCCTCCCGGACAGGTAGAAAGGTGGTTTTTTAGTGATCAGGAAGGCTGTAGCTTCAATTTGAAAAATTATCGTAAGCTCGATCAGGAAAGCTTAATACGAAAATGAGTTATACTTACAGGTGGCGGCCGCCCTCCTGGACAAGACAGGAGATGGTATCCTGTTTTTTCTCAAAGTATTTGACTTTCGCTATCGATTGGTATTAGTTTCAATCGTAAGTTCTATTAGGGAAGTTGCGTCGAAAAATTTAACCAGTATTGACCTTTTTTTAACACTTAGGACAGGAAATTGCGTTTATAAAGTCTTGCATACTATTGACCACTAAGTACCCGATCGATTCATATATAATTTGGTCGTAAGTCCAATCAAAGAGTATTCAAAAGTTGTCTAATGTGCCTATAGGAGTTTTCACTTCAAAAAATATGGTTGCGAATAGTAATAGAGAGAGAGAGAGAGCCAAATCAGTGATGAACATGTGTCTCACCTGGAAATGATAAGAAACTGATTGGGTAGTTAGTGCTAGATTTGTGCTGGTTTGTACTCGAATCCTGAATAGTTCACTACCCCGTCATCATATTATAAGTAGTATTTTATTGTTATCAAAGTTTCATTTTACTAACGTGACAAAAATGTTCAACCATATAGTGGAAGTGAATATTTATTATAATAAGAATATGATATTTGAGATGAGACAAACAGAAGGATCATCAACTTCCCCTTTTAGAATTTTGGCTAAATATATTATTATATTATTTATTCAACATTCAATCAGATTTGAAATTAAATAAGGAGAGAACAGAAACGTATGAAACAGAAGAATCGGAATAAGTCTAGTGGATTTTGAAATAAATGACTTTTCAGAAACTTACGTTATACGCCTGCAATTGAGCCTTGATGGATCTTGTAATTAGGATTTCCAAAAGGATATAAAAATTTAAGATCATCCGCAAAGTTAATTGCTTGCAACTTGAAGCATCTGTATCACCGTTTATATAAAAAAAAAATATATCAAAAAAGGCAAAGAGCCCAAATACATTCCTGAGGCACATTTGAATCAATTTGAGCTTCAGAAGTTGACGAACATCTGACGTTGGTAGAAGTAAGAATTTAAGAGTGATGTAAGGGAAATATAATGAAATACAGATAATACTCAATTTACCGCTTTGATCCACTTCACTCGTTTTTTTATGTTATAATTGCGTATATGAAATCTATGAAACTATATTTCACTTGAATCATCCTCAATACAACAGTCTGAAACAGAGCAACCGTTCTCCTATGTTTTATATGCAATTATTTTCACTTTTAGCTACAATGCTCAATGACGTATTCTGAAAAATGGAGTTCGATGCTTACAATAGTGCTCACCATGAGCGCTCGCATCGATATTTGTTCAAACTCCGCCCCCTTGCTCATAGCCTATAGATACAATTTCCTTAGCTCTTATCATCAAGAGTAGATGAAACTTTGCGGGTGGAAATATAGTAGGTTTGGAATAGTAGCTTCTTGTTTCATGAAACCATATAAGTAATTGGAACTTTCATGCTTCATATTGCAATAGATCTTATTTTCATAACCGGGTGATCAGGCGATAGTATTCAATATTTAATATTTTGATAGATTTTCAAATTGATGTAATTCTATTCGTTTTCCACGAATTTGGCAATGTCCTTGTTTGATAATAAAGTTAAGGATGTTAAGTAAGACATTTGGCAAGGGATGAACACAATCCTTAATCAAGAGATTGGAGACCGGACTCTCGGACTGCAAGAAAAAGTGGGGCTCAGAATTTTGATGGTCGATTCAATGTTCACGACGGAGATAAAGTCTAAAGAGACGAATTCATCAGACATTTATAATCTGCAGTGTTAGAGATGGAATTACATAGATGAACTGAGGAACAGCATGAAAGAAGGAGATGAAGAAATAAAAAACGATGACTGTTTAATGCTATTGGACTATTGGATGAGTAGTATTATTTTTTCTTATCGTTTACATAACTCTATAATTTTGTAGGATCTGTTTCGATTTAAATTTTCATATTTTTGTACCTAATCAGCATATGACTTTTTGATTGAATATTTCAAATCAGATTTAAAGCTTGAAACTTGGAGTATCATGCCTCTATATGAAAAATTTACTATACGTCTCCGTACTTTGTTTTTAATTATTAGTTTCTTGATAATATTTCTAGTGAACCCAAGAGAATACCTTTTGGCATTATTTAATTTTTGATCTTTCAAATAAAATCACTTGTGAAGAATATTTTGGGCACACCCCAACTCGGCTCATTTAATCTCCCGATGGGACATCAGTCAAGAGTTGGTGATAATCCTTATGACCAACTCGGCACATCTTAAACAAGTGTTTGCAGAAAGACCCATCCCTATTATCGGCTTAACACCTAAGAAAAATATAAATTAAAATGTTTTGTTTAGTAGCTATCTATTATCAATCTAACAGTTCAATCAACAACATCAAAAAAATCAATTCGCGAGATAACTAGCCTACGTGTAAAAACACTATTGATTGTAGAGCAACATAAATTCAATAAATTATGTCGAAAATTTTTATCTGGCGAAGTAAATAGCGGTGTGTTAATCGAAAGTGCAAAGCATTTTTCCATATTATAAGCGAGTCCAGAGATCGAGTAATAGCGACAAAAAGGTTAATCCACGATCACGCTGAAATTATTATTTTTATCGTATGATGCAACCTACTTATTTTTTGATTTTGTATTATTGTATGTCAAATTTTGTATGATTCTAAAAAAGACTATTTATCAAAGATTACCTGCAAGTGTGCCGAGTTGGGTATCACTGCAGGTACCTGAGATTACTCATATGTGCCGAGTTGGGGAGTCATTAGCAGAAACTACCTGTAAATGTGCCGAGTTGGGAATCGCCGAATATCTTATTATATATAAAATCAGAAATAAGTAGGTATAAATTTTATAATTAAACACAAAATATTACCTTCTATGAACTCTATAGACAGTAATTGATTGAAGATAATGCTCAATGTATGGTTTGAGACAAAGATTAATAAAAAATGCAATTCAATGTAGCTAACCATACAAGACACTAACTCAGTCACATTACTTGTCACAATGTTGGTCACAACGCGTTTCATTCTTTCGAACATCATCAGGTGTGGACTAAGGATTTGGGAGTTGGATGATGGCTATATACTAATGGGGTAGGTGGTGAAGCATGAAGGAGTCTCAACGGTTTGAAGATTATGTCAGATTGGCTGTTTATTTGGACGTTTATAATTGGCTTTTTAATTCTTTCTTTAAAAATCTCTAAGTCTTCCGTTATGTTTAATCTGTTGCTTTTACTTTGTTGTTTACATATTGACATTATATCTTCAATTTTACCTGCTGAATGTTTATGGTCGATAAGGTGATTAGCGTAATTAGAGTCGGTTTTTAAATTTTTAAATGAGTTAATATGTTCTTTATAACGGTCTTTGAATTTACGTCCTGTTTGCCCGATATAGTTTAGATCACAAGTTAAACATTTCAATTTATATACGCCGCTTTTATTGTATTTATCATTATTCTCGATTGTTGGATTTATTCTGTTTTTTAAATTGTCTTCAGTTTTATAAGCTATTTTTATGTTCTGGTTTTTAAATAATTTGGTTATTGCGTGTGTTTTTTTTACCGATGTATGTAAATTTAGTCCAAGTTTTGTTAGCTACTTCATTAATCATAGGTTTATTCTTATTATAAAGTTTGTTTTTAATTTGTTTATGAATTTTATTTATTGTGTTATCAGAGTATCCGTTGTTAGTCGCGATTTGATGGATGGTTTTAAGCTCTTGATTATAATTTTCTTTGTTTAAGGGTACGGTTTCAAGACGGTAAAATAAACTTCTAAATGCCGCGTATTTATGTTGTTTAGGATGTTCTGAAGTCGCGTGTATTATATTATCAGTTTGGGTAGGTTTACGGTATATATTATAAGCGATTTTATTAGATGATTTGGAAATGGTTAGGTCCAGATAATTAATTTTGTTGTCTAACTCTTCTTCTAATGTGAATTTTATGTTACTATTATAGTTATTAATTTCATGAAGTATTTCGTGTGGATTATTATAATCTGTTATACATAAAATATCGTCGACGTAACGTATCCATTTGATGATTTTAAATTTATGTTCGATGTTATTGAGTAATTTAGTTTCAAAATTTTGTAACCTTAAACAAAGAAAATTATAAAGAAGAAACCACATATATAATAATTTCACACAAAAAATTGTGAAATAATGTGAAGTGCTATGGAACATTCAAAAGAAAGAAAATTATAATCAAGAGCTTAAAACCATCCATCAAATCGCGACTAACAACGGATACTCTGATAACACAATAAATAAAATTCATAAACAAATTAAAAACAAACTTTATAATAAGAATAAACCTATGATTAATGAAGTAGCTAACAAAACTTGGACTAAATTTACATACATCGGTAAAAAAAACACACGCAATAACCAAATTATTTAAAAACCAGAACATAAAAATAGCTTATAAAACTGAAGACAATTTAAAAAACAGAATAAATCCAACAATCGAGAATAATGATAAATACAATAAAAGCGGCGTATATAAATTGAAATGTTTAACTTGTGATCTAAACTATATCGGGCAAACAGGACGTAAATTTAAAGACCGTTATAAAGAACATATTAACTCATTTAAAAATTTAAAAACCGACTCTAATTACGCTAATCACCTTATCGACCATAAACATTCAGCAGGTAAAATTGAAGATATAATGTCAATATGTAAACAACAAAGTAAAAGCAACAGATTAAACATAACGGAAGACTTAGAGATTTTTAAAGAAAGAATTAAAAAGCCAATTATAAACGTCCAAATAAACAGCCAATCTGACATAATCTTCAAACCGTTGAGACTCCTTCATGCTTCACCACCTACCCCATTAGTATATAGCCATCATCCAACTCCCAAATCCTTAGTCCACACCTGATGATGTTCGAAAGAATGAAACGCGTTGTGACCAACATTGTGACAAGTAATGTGACTGAGTTAGTGTCTTGTATGGTTAGCTACATTGAATTGTATTTTTTATTAATCTTTGTCTCAAACCATACATTGAGCATTATCTTCAATCAATTACTGTCTATAGAGTTCATAGAAGGTAATTTTTTGTGTTTAATTATTATTGTGACGATGAACTTCGGAAATTCTGATATATTCAATTTTATAAATTTTATTGTTTTCTTAATTTGCGTGTTTATTTTATACCTATAAGTACTTTGACGCAGCAGCTGAGACTGTAAAATTCATTCAATAACCAATTTGAGTTGCAGAAATGATGCACAAGCATTACTAAGCGTTTCCCTTGGCAACAGTGAGAATAACAGCATCGCTAAATACGAGCAATTAGTAATGCAATTGCTTTGCGCTTCCTAACTGACTATGCGATGTACTTAAGAATTCATGTAATGAATTGTGCTTCTAGGAAGTAATATACTTCATATTTTCAATGTAAATAATATTCAGATTATACCGAGTACTATTTTTATGAAGGTTTAGTTTGTTTCGATGATTAACACTTATTTCTAGAGTACTACACCATCGGGTGAATAAAAAATACACAAACCTAGATTTGGATACCTGAATTATTGAGATGTAACCATTGTAACCAAACTAATAGTCTTTCATTCGTCGCAAATGATAATGATATGATTCTAGTAAAAATGGCATACAGAATAATTCTAAACGATATTTTGGAATGTCACTTGTTCCAATATAGTTTCTAGTTGTGGAATCTGCAGATTCCAAAACAGTGGTGGAGAAAATAAGGTACCTGTATTCAAGAAAGTTTTCATGTTAAGACTTTGATATTTGATTGTCTTACCGTATGTTAAATGTTAACAAAAATCTCTCATGTACTTAAGTATTTTAGTTATGTTTATTTTAACCGTAGCTTTATTACTCGGGTAACAACTGTTCTAACAATCCTTACAATGTAAATCAAGCTACACTTGCTTTTAAGGCCGTAAGCCCGTAATTGGAGTGTTTGGATCATACAAGACATAATTTTTCTATCTTAGTGACAATTGATTCTACGATCGTTTCTAAGGAGATAAATCTACGGAACACTATCATACTGGGACTTACTGGACGAAAATCTTTACATTAGCACTTACCCGATTGTATAAAATTCACTCAAGATTATATAAAATCATCACACTGTTTACCAGCATAATTAATGTATTGCTTTGATTGGCTGATCAACACACCATTTGCATAATCTTTTACCACGCCTTGTTCACTTAAAACATTATTTAATGACATCCTCACACTGAGACCTAGAATAAATTAACTGTTATTATTTTCCTAAACACAGTGATAAATTGCCTTTGCCCAGTCCGTAGAATTTTCATGATTTCTGTAAAAATATGATAATGTTATGGAAGGTAATTGAATGGGAACATTGCTTCATTTATTGCAAGACATGTGTCTGATAAGATTTATTGATTTTATCCATTAATTTATAGATATTATTTACTGCTGTAAATCACAACGTTTATTTAAAATGTTAACAAATTGTTACTTGTGCACATAACTTTTCTAAAATTACTTCGTTTGATCATTTTGTAAACGAGAATACTTCGAATGCAAGCCAATATAAATACAATTATTTTTGTTGATCGGCATTTCAACATTCTTACTCATAAGATTCTAATAAGTAATAATAGATGAGATTTTTGACATCAATGAACTGTCTCTATGATTTCAAAACAGTTAGTTGTCTAATAGATATAATATCAAAATAACTGAAATAGATTTTTCAAATCACAACGTACTCTTGTTTTTGGAATTGAGTTCACATGTTTAATCTGGCAAGAGATAATAATGATTCTAGACACCAATGAGTGATTTTGTTATTAATTGGCTGTATTCTGTAACACAATCATTAATTATTATCGATCGATGAGATTTTTGACAAATAGAAACAATTGTAACAAGCGAATATTCAGAATTTTTTTCAGTGCTACCTACGTTCATTGACTGAAATAGATAATGATCGATAAAAATTTATCGATTGAGTTACAGAATAGCCCCAATTATCTCATGAACCTAAAAAAATATGTTGGAATCTTGATAAATTTTCATTTCACACCTCAAATTAGACGGAGTTTCAGTAGTAGATGTGTCTTACCCACATAAGTCAAATTTACAAGCGCACGTTTGACGATAAACTTTCTTGGCAGACTGTAACACTAAAGTTCCCATCACCAAAATTTAAAAATAAAGATAATTAAATCAAACTGCAGTATCCGAGTTGGGCATTGTACCTGAGATAATCTCTTACAACCGAAAGGGTAGGCGTAATAAGCTCTTCCAGTTGGGCATTTTTCTACCTGTATTTTTCTGTATATAAAATAGTGAGTTCGAACTGCTTTTATTTGTATTCCATCAAATTTCAATTATCATACGAGACTCTAAAGTTATGATACTATTAATTTCTTTCAAACATTAAACGAATCAGCTTGGATGGTTTTTCGGTAAGGTCGGAGACTGCTTTTCTTTCGACAATATTACTTAGCGCCTGCCGTTCAATGTTTAATTCTTCTTCGTGATTATGAACCAAGTCACTGTTTATTATTTTGAACTCGCGATTTGTATATACTTTAGCGGTACATCGATAATTTTTATTTGTACAACACCATTTCATTTGTTGTCGAAGATACGCAAAATTTAAAATAGTCAATAACTAGCAATTCCTTTCCTTTTTCACTAACTATGCGATTTATTTCCATGTTCACTGAATATTAAGTTACTGATGAGACGCAAATATTAGATTTTCTTCACTTTCATTTGTTGATGAAAGCAAAGCTACCAATTTGAATGCAATTTTTTCTAGAAAGTTTTAACTCTTGAAGCTATACATACAATTAGGGAAATGATCGATCAGTACATAATATTAGGAGTAGGCGAAGTGTAAAGCTAAATGTTATCGAAAATGTAAAATGTGTAAATATTTTGCAAACATTATAATCATACAGTCATGGAGGCGGATAGGTACTTGACACAGGTAAATCCGATATCTGCATTGTAAGGGATTGAAATGCCCAACTGGAATACTCTGATTAAGGTACCCTTTACCGAATGCCCAACTAGACTGCAGCGAATCAAACAACCGTCAAATATTCACAAAATCGATTTGAATTTATCAAGATTTATTGTAGATCTTTTGTTAATCAAGATATTTTTTGTGCATAAGAAAATAATGTCACGAAAAACACAACAAGTACTATATAACAATCATTTTATGGCTATACTTATGTGTTTTATTGATAGCATTCAAATATCTTGTCAATGTCAAATAATAAAAAACATAAAATAACAATTCAGAGAGTTTAATGATACATTATATTGGACTCGTATAATTAGTCACTTAAAAAAAGTAGACTTTCACCCTTCAGGCGTCATGTCTGAACTTTTTCTTACGTAACTATTCCATCACATTCTATACTAATACAATAAATTACTACTCTACTGTTGTGATAACTTGAGAAAAAATCATTTTGCCAATTGATGTTCACCCTTTTTTTCTCTTTAGAAATGCATAAAATTAATACATCACGCATTGCAAACAGTGGGCTAAGCTAGTATTCTTGCATACTAGCTTTTCCACTATTTAAACACGTAGCAGTCAAATTTACAGCCTAAATTCAGTTTTTTTGTGAAAGCATGTTTATTGCATCTGTCACTACTTATCAATGTATTATTTAAAAATAAATAATTGAAAACATTTGATGTAAGTTTCCCAAAAAATTTTCTATCAAACCTTTATCGATTTCGGCTTAATTAGGTCATTCTGTTTCTTTCGACAATGATCTAATAAACCGAAATCGATGAAGATTTAATAAATTATTTTTCTGAGAAATTTGCAAGTGTTTTTAATTACTCATTTTTTGTTACAATGTTTCATCAAGTGCCAACAGCTGAATCTTTTAAATTTATTAATGTATTAATGTCTGGCCATGTGTGTTTTATCTTTTGTATTTCTTATTAGTAGACTCGTATCAGTATAAACCATCGTTTTTCTAACTCGCACCCCCTTAAGTAGCCAAACAATTAATTAAATTCTTTGATACATCCCCAGTCTAATATTTTAATCGTTACGAAAGTTTTGTATTTCTAGCGTAAGGGGGAATTTTGAACTATTAGTTTATTTTCTTGCGGTAGTACTTGGTAAGGTAATATTCAATTTTGTAACATTTGATCAATTTCAAAATACTTTATTGTTTATTAAATAAAAGGATGTTCTGTATGATGGTATTATTTTTAAGACAAATTGCGACACTCTAGGGTTCGCGATCTCTCAGATTGAGAAACGATGGTGTAAGCAAATGTATCAAAACAACAAAATGAATCAATAAAGTTTAAAGTACCAATAATACACAAAAATATGCAAAGAGAACTAGATAAAATATCAATATACAACTATTTAAATTTTTCAAAGGTATCTTATTATTTTCCATCGTTCTATCAATTTTCCCTTCATTTGGAATTAATGATACAGGTACTCATGACTTGTTTACTCAGTCAAAGGTTGAATTATTCTAGCTGAGAACAGCAACCTGTCCTGTGACTCTTATTAATAAGTATGGACTAGACTTTTTTCAAGATTACCATTTCTTGGAAATTTAATGCTAATCCGATTAACGCGAGGCACATATGAACTTGGCACTGTCAATTTTTAAATAAAAGCACGATCAACCTGCGAGATTTGGTTTTATAATTTTCTATATTTTATTTTAAAATAATTTGTAATAAAATAATACTGCAACTGATATTTAATGAAACTTCAGGAAAAAAATTAGTATGATTATTTTTACCATCCAAATTTTGACCAATAGAATTGCACCATTTGACGTCACGTGGTACAACCTACACGGTTTTCAAGTGGAAATTTTTTGGAAATTTTGTCTGTTGGTTATATATACAAAACAAAGAACATTCAGCTGCGTTGATTCAGCATCTGTCAAACTGACAGACAGATTTAATGTGAAAATGAGCAGATTCGGTAACGAGTCTCTGGAATCTATTGATGAATTTGGATGGGAAAAATAATCTTCCGAATACCATTCGTGATTAAATTTAACCTGGCAAAATTTTTAGATTGTTACGAGAGCTTGCTACCAATTTATTTCGTGATATTGATCAAAAATCACTCGCTTAACAGCTCGTGATTTTTCTGTCAATATCACTCAATAAATTGCTAAGCAACAAGCTCTCGCAACAATCGTAAAATTTTTCCGGTAAAATTTAACCACTTATGTTATTATATATGAAAATACCTATTACTATTAAAGAAATGACTTATTTATACATATGTCCATACATACCTACATTATTACAAACACATACAAATATGTATTAAACAAACTAAATTATTATTATTTTTTTTTTTTTTGGTATTTTTGACATTGAAATTTCTTGCATCAAATAAAAAAAAATTATGTTGTCTACAATATGCAGGACTTTTGAGTAGTTGATGTCGCACGTGTGATTAGAATCTTTTAAAAATGCGGCTAAATTTAAGACAAGTTTATTATTAATATAAAATCGCATGTGTCCAGAAAATCTCACTCAGGCAGAACGATTGAGTCATAAGTCCTAATCCATAGCATAGTGCCGAGTTCGAGCAAGGGATTAAAGATCCAGGTAGTTTGGTGCCGAGATTGAGGCCGCCCGAAATATGAGGCAGCCACAATCTCGGCATCAAACTACCGGGATCTTTAATCCTCTATTCGATCTGGGCAGTATGTTGTGGATAAGGACCAACGAGGTATATAAGTATAGTATGGCGCATCGCGTACTGAATGCATTGCAGCCATAGCAACTTGAACGACGGAATGTCAGCCATGCTTACAACCAGGAGAGTGATCTGTGATAAACAGTATGGTTTGAGCGCTTTTCCAGGAAGAATTGTTCTACAATTCCAGAAAAATGCATAATTTCTGGCTGTACGAACAAACAAATTACAAATGTTCTTGAACCATTTCATAGATAAATTTTAAATGTTTTAAATTCCTAATGGCCGGTTTTATAAAAGACCAAGTAAATTTACTTCCAAAGTAAATTTATTCTACTCAACAATCTAATCGTTTTGAATTTCTTTATGACAACAGAATCATTGCTGTCAAAAAATCGACTGTCATTTAACAAAGTAAATTTTATTTACTCTAAAAGTAAATTTCTCTGCCCTTTATAAAACTGGGCATGAATCAAATAGTTGAATAATATATTCCACAGATTTCCGCAAAATATTGAAATGAGAATGTGGCTGAATATAGTGAGATTAAGACACTGTGATTTAACGAAAAGAAGTTTTTCTACGGTAAATTAAAGTAAAGGTCCATTCACAACCGAATTTGAACATGGCACAATTTCATGCTAGCTTAAAATCCAAAGCTAAGCGTATGAGCTCAGTAGTCACCCTTCACAACTGAAATTTGAAGTCTGCGTACTTTACGTTCGGATTGGAATGTTTGCAAAGTGCAAACTTTCACTTCAAGTCGCTAGCGAATTGGCATGTGCGCATGTGCATTGCATCTTCCGATGATTCAACATGTGTTTTTGACGTTTCAAATCAAATAGAATAATTAATAAAAGCCATATGCAAACAGTGAATTGATGGTTTGAAGCTTGGTTTGATATTTCATTAATCGATCATTTCTTTTCTTTAATATGGATAAGAGATTATTGAATTTAGATTTATAAAGTTTGTTAACTTACTATATTTATTCAAGTAAATTATTTAAAAAGTAAATAGATAACTGTACTAACAACTATTCTTCATGCCCCGCAAAGAATTAAGCATTGAATTTGAAAATACATTCTTTCAAACGAAAAGAAGAATAAAGTATTCAATATTTGCATTATTTTGTATTTGTTTTCATAGATGGCATTACAAAATTTCAAGCAATGTTGAAAGTGGTTGTGAATGCTACAAATTTTAACCCTGCGTAATTTGAACTTCAAGTGTAAATTAAGCAGAGTCTAAAATGGTTGTGAATGCAGCTTTAAGCTTTTTTTGCATCTCAATTTTACCACTATTCAAAGGCTTAGCAGTTGAATTTCTGAGTTCATGTTCCATTTGTTTTGATATTTATTAAATGTCAACTTGTGCTCTTGGATCTCTTTTTGTGTGCTTAATAATTGTCAAAATAAGGAAATATAAAAAATTATTTGTATGCGATACGAGTATAAACCAATTCAACCAATAATTTTAGTGGCTCGGCTAGCCTTGTCACCAAATACTTGGTGTAATGTCATAGTGCTCAACTTCACACTCTTGTTGCATAAATAACTATTAATTTGCTCCGAGCATTTTGCACAAGAGAATTTGATATAATAAGTAGTAATAAAGTGATACTTTTACCTGGTCCAATGCCTTTTTTCCCAAATAATTAATTATCAAACATATAAAAATAATTGTATCTTTGAATACGGATTTAGAATCATTTCCCAAAAAATTCGATAATTTTAAAATAGGACACCGACAATTTTTCAAGAGAAATCTGTAAGGAAGAAGGAAATCAACGCCAGCGATATCTTATAAACTCAAAGTGCAAATAAAGCACAATATTCAGTAAGCGTAATGCTGCAACCCGCTGTAGGTTGTATCAAAGATGGCTTCGCACCGATAACGCATGTAAGCGCGCGATACGCCATCCTATAGTCATATATCACGTTGATAAGGACAAATAACTTTTTTTCAGTAATTCATTTTTTCTACTCACTTTTTTCACTTACCTCAAATAATATGATTTGTCATAAATTAATAGGGTGAATAGATTCAGCTGGTTGTTTCCCTGTTTTATGATCTATCAAAATATCTGGTAGTACAACCACAACCATTGTAACGTATGAAAATTTATTTATAGACTGGATTTTGGTCCAACGTAAGGAGTTCAGTGCATGCTTTTTGGCTGTCTCAGGCTCAAGTTTTGCTCCCAGGCACGTGCAGCGCAATTCTGTAATATTCATGGGTGATTTTCGAAAACGCGAGCGTAGCGAGCTAGTTCACACTTCTTTATTGACTGGATTTCAGCCCAACATGAGTAATTTCAAGGTCATAAGAGCCTGATCCCCAGTTGTCATTATTTTTCTTATCATCCTCATTTCTAGTAGAAGTTTTTCCCAAAATTTAATCCATCGATAACATTATCGATAAAAATTATGAACTTGTTTTGTAAAACATTTAATAACGCCTTTCCGTAAATATTTATCGTGTAATTTGAATTGAAGTTGAACTCACTTATAAAATAAGTATTTTACAGGGTGATTGTTTTTTTTTTTTTAATTGTCAGTGCACCCCGCGCTAATCAGTTTAGCATCGGTGCTGACTTCATGTCCTCGATTCCGAATTCGTGTGCGCCGATGAGATATAGCAGCATATTTATCAAACAAAATACAAAATCATGAGTTTCTTGATATAAATTACAAAATCATACCTCCCTTAGTAGAGTGCCAGTTGGAATAATAATGTCGGGTGATATCTATAGTTTAAATTGTGTTAGCAGTTATAACTATAGACATAATCCGACATCTAAAGTTTTTCGCAGTACCGAGTTCCTCCACTTTTACTTGCCATAGCCTTAATAATTTTGTAAGAACCAGGTGGCTACAGATCACAAATTGGTTTTAAAACTTGAAAGTGAACTGCTAATGAGGAAGGGGTGGAGTTGAGAAGAAATGACTGTACTAGCAGTTTGATAAAAATTGAGCATGGCATGTCGAGCTTGGTTAGAAGAGAACGGGCGAAGCCCGCTTGTCCATTGGGAGCGAAGTACCGCCGGTTGAAAAGAAAAGCCATTGTTTATGAACACTGAATATCTCAGTATGGCATAGCGAAATGATAACTATATGATGCGTTATTACTTATGACCTGAACATATCTTTCAAGTTTCCAGAATTGTTTTAATCTCTACGGTCATCGGTGGTGGAGGAACTGGGCTATGGGATTATAGTTGCCTGAGGTCTGGTTAAGGTACTCGGCTATGCACGTTGCTCCTTGCAAAAACCTGCCTTTTAATGACGCAAGATAAATAGCAAAATATGAAGGTATCTTTGAATCAAAACAAGTCATAATAGTTTCGTGCTGTAAATCGCTGATTTCTTAAAACTCGAATTTCACCGTAATTATAGAGGAAATTAAAAAAAGAAGTTTAGTTAAAAGTTATCTACTTTGATAAGACAAACTTGAAAAGGAAGTCCAGATGGCGGTTTTCGAGATATGAATAGTAAATTTCTTATTTTAAATAGGTATATTGGATTTTCACGTTATTGAATAGATTTTTTTCTGATTTGCTACCACCGGTTATCGAAGTTTCATATTAAGACGGTTCGAAGCAAATCATATAGATAGACTCCGCAGTACTTTAATAATTTGGTAGACTTGTATTATAGGTTTTGGATCATTCGCGCGGATGAGTAAAGTCAACTGAATTTTTTAAAGAATATCTTACAAAACTATATAATTGCAGAAGTCAATTGAATAAATACCGCAAACGTGGATTTTAATATAGAATGTAAAAATTATATCAATGCCAATATCAATTTAATTGTAATATGGAAAAAAATATATAATTGTTGTTTAACGCAAAGAGAATACTTTCTCAAAGTGCCTCTTTATTATAACTAGAGATGAGATCATGAATCGCTTATTTTAGTAATTATTATGTGCAAAATAATATATTATTCTCCTCAGTGAAAGTAAACTCTAAATACTATTTACTGTTATAAAGCTGCAACCTGTCATTTAACACAAATAACGATATTACTGTCATTATTATCTGGTAATAAACACTGACTTCTAATTTACTTCTTGGGTTTAACGGTAGATTTAAATTCCCAATTAGACACTATAATAGCTACAAACAGCATGGAACTATAAATATCTGTTTTATTAATATTTCTCTTCTCTTTTCAGGTAAGTGACCACCTAATCAAGTTGCTGTATTTTATTGTCGGTTAAATGGTAATTGGTAAGTTAAAAGCTATAAATTTCACTTCATTGGTCAATATTTCCTTATTGATTTGAGCAAATAGGTTACATTGAAGTATTGCTGTTGGCGAGGATAAATAAATGTTTCTTGCAACTTGTTGATTGATATTTATAAGTAAATATTTACTGCTTATGTGTAGATTTATATATATTTGCAATATCAGTAATGTATCAGAATTATTATTTTTTGTCGCAAATTTCTATTGTATACAAGAACAAAAACAGAATTGGTGATGTACCGGATAGTGATTTGAGTATACAGCTTTTTTCATTGTTCGAATATAAGATTTTAATTTATTGATATTTCGTTCAAAAGAAATCTTGCAGCCTGCAAGTGGATAAGAAATATTATCTTATACAAAATATAATATCGATATAAATCTACGATTCCACACTATCACGACCAGGACACGACGAAACGTCCATGATTTTTCATGAAGGGGCAATTTTTTTTTTTTTTGTAAAGATATTTGAAATATTTATGGCCACTTACACTACTGCCGCTTAAATTTCAGGTGTCACTTTACTGAGCAATATATCGTATGAAAATTTAGAAGTCAAACTTGATATAAACATTGCTGTCATTATTCCGATTCGATATTTTTTGTTTAAGTGAAGCTTAAAATTCATGCTAGAGCGGTGCAACTGGCCATTAATCATAATTATGAGGAGAGGATATTCTGCTTAATTCATTGATTGCAGTTAATCCGGATATCGTACATGCGAAAATTTGCTCAGTATCAGTTGTTTATCAAACAGTCAAGTTAAAAGTAAATCTGTACAACAATTTTCTTGCTAAATATATTCCTTGATCATTTTTACAGTCTCATCAAATAAGCAAACTATAATAAATAAGCAAAGTGTTATTTATAAACAAACAAAAGCAGTATATAGGAAATGCTAAATTAAGATACCCTTAGGTTTTCCAAAACGTCGAAGTGTCATGAAACAAACATCTTACAAATTTAAATTGCTGTTTTTTAACGGTTGAAGAATTTTTTAATAGAACAGGTAGAAAAAATATTTTTTCCTACAGTCACTGTAGAATGATACCCATTCCACACGCTGTAGCGTGCGGAATAGGGGTCATTCCGCACGCTCAGAAGTTCCGAGGATATCTGCGTGGCGTCGCGAAGAGACTGTTCCATTGCTGTCATTATTTCATTTCTTTTTGATTTTCTCATCATTCCTCTCCAAAAAGGTATCAATATGAGTAAATTTATCAAAGTTTAATGAATTGGAATGAGATCAATGAAGCAAATTCTTTCTCAAAAAAACTGCATATTTTGGTTATAAGTATTTCCGCGAACACCTTTGACTGTAGAAAAAATAACATCCGTCACTCGTGCGAATCGATCATTCCATGCTCATGTGAATTCTGTATTTTGGTTATAAGTATTTCCGCGAACACCTTTGACTGTAGAAAAAATAACATCCGTCACTCGTGCGAATCGATCATTCCATGCTCATGTGAATTCTGCCACTCGACTTCGTCTCGTGGCTGAATTATTCGCATTCGCATGGAATGATTCCAATTCCGCACTTGTATCGGAATATACTATTGTTTTTAATCTCGACACCAGTTCGATCTCATAATAGTAACATAATGGATTGTATTATATATTTGACTTGAAGTTACGTACATAATGCTTCTATATTCAAACAGTTGCAGATGAAATTATTTTTCGAACAATAATACTTCATGTTGAAGCGGATGTGCTTATCAGAACTTATCAAACGCACAATATATATAGTTAACTTTTCCGCTTATATTTAGATATTTAAATTCTACTTGTTTATTTTAATTTCAATTAAATTTTATCAAGTATTTGGACTGAGATTTTTTTTCATTAAAAAAAATATATCACGCGAAATTTGCTCTCCAGCACAATTGATTTTTTTTTCATGCATGTTTGTGGATATATTGGAAGAGATCGTATACGGAAAATTGGCTTATTAAAAATGTAATATTGTAAAAAAATTAATTGACAAAGTAGGGATGAATCAGTTTCGTTGGTTTGGGTATGTGGAACTGTCGAATGAAATATGTTTGGAAAAATATATGTGGGTGAAATCAAAGGTGAAAGATTGCATGGACGGCTATATGTAGGTGGATGGACATGATTGTTTATTTGTTGCGTGAGAGAAAATTGCCGAGTGGTATAGTCTGATCATCGAATGAAAGTTGACTCCTAAATTATTTGATAGATGTGGTTTTCTTTCAAAACATTTAGCTATGACTAGAATTGCGGAGAAAACTGATCTTTACAAGTACCCACTGAAATACTGGACTAGGAATTCCCAGAAATACATCAACATGCCACTGGATTACTGGAGACATTAAAAATTATCTTAGCAACAGGGTTTCAGGGATGTATTTGGACTCATTTGTCTCATTGTCAAAGTATCTGGCAGATAGATGACTTAAGTGACAATTTTTAAAATGTAACAACCGTGGATTTCTGGTGATTCCGATGGAAATGAATATTCTTTTAAACCATTTCTACAAGACATATACAATATATTTTGTTAGAATCAAAATGAATAATAAAAAATATTTTCAATACACCCCTGTCTTGTTCTCTTCTATACTTCAAATATAGTAGTCATCCATCTATTTCAAGCAAGTTATACTAATGTATTTCTGGGATTTCCTAATCCAGTATTTGAGTGGGTACATGCAAAAATTCTTGAGGCCTGAATTCTAATCTTTGCTAACCATTCTGTTATAAAATTTAGTATCCTTTGAAATTCGAATAATAGCTAAATGTTCTGAAAGAAGACCACATCTATAAAATAATTTAAGAGTCAACTTTCATTCGATGGTTAAACTATAAGAACAAACGGGTAACAGGAAAAAACCCTCGGGAAATAAAACCACGGAAAAAAAAGCCCCGGCAAAAAAACCCCGAAAAAAAAACCCCCAGGAAAAAAAACCCCCGGAAAAAAAGCCCCTTGTGACAAAAATCGAAGAAAGTTTATAAATGACTCTAATCCATTGAGATCGAAAATAAAATTCAGTAACAGAATATTTCTGCGATTGAATGACAATCAAATACTTACCAATCTTTCATATATATAACTAATATTATAAATTAGGTATGTATATGAGGGTATTTTCATTATTGTAATGTTTATTGCTTGACGAAATCAGTTTTTAATTAAATAAAAGACACTATTTAAGAATCTAAATGAAATAAAAGTTTTAATTCTCCTTATGTCACTAATAACACTATATTTATATAATAATCACTTAATTCTAATTTAGTCAAGGTCACTGATATTTATATTTCACTATTTATATATACTCTCACTTCACTGTCTCTGTTTATTCTTTATTTCCACTGCTACTATTATTACTGTACTCAGGGAGTACCTGACTGTACTGTACTGTACTACACGTCTTTGGCTTGGCCTTATATAGAGAAACACCGTCCTTCTCGAATTTTCCATTTCGTGACTCTTTCCATTTCCAGGAATCGCTAGAGGCTTCCATTGGGAGGGATGATGCGCTGCGACGTGGCGCGGCGTAAGAGGCGACAAGAAGCCCCTCCCCATACTGCGTCGTATTCACGAGCTCCCCTCTCACTCCCGCACGTCACATTATGTTTGATAATGAAACCTAAAGTTATAAACAACAATTCTAAATAACACATAATGTATAACGTAATACAGACATAAATACAATGTCTTCTGTTTTATTTATTTATGAGCGTTAATAACTATATATAGTGGAGTAAAACATTTACATACATTTATTATTTTCAATTGTTTTATATTATTTAAAAATATGGAGGCTAGGTAAGTTGAGGCATTATATATAATTCAATATAAAATACAGCAATTGTAAAATTTCTCATGTTGTACCAACACAAAGAGAATAAATTTCATATCATTAAAATCATTAGGAAATATGTAGTTTTTTGCTGTTATTTTTATGTAGTAGTTCTATTTGAAAAATTATAACTTAGTGTCGTATTTTAAAAATATGCCTTACAATAACAATATTCACGTATGTCACTGACTGAATAATAATAATATTCAACTTTTTCACTCAAAACCTTTTTCCTCATTTGCGACACTTCAGGATTTATTTACAGAATAAACAATCGACCAAAATCAGTTTCTCATCATTATCTAGTGACCTCTGAAAACTTTTCAAAAATCAAAAATCTTGAACCTGCACAAAAATAAAATGTATGTAAATGTTTTACTCTACTATATTATTATTGACGCTGATAGATACATAAAACTTATACACGTTATATAGAATTGTTGTTTATAACTCTTGGTTTTATCATCAAACATAATGAAAACATCCTTATATACCTAATTTATAATATTCGTTATATAAACTTTCTTCGGTTTTTATCACAGAGGGCTTTTTTCCGGGGGTTTTTTTCCTGGGAGTTTTTTCCCGGGGGTTTTTTTCCGGGGGTTCTATTTCCCGGGGTTTTTTTTTCCTAGACTCGAATAAACAAGCTTGTATGAATAGAATTATTAATGTGGATGAAAAGGAAGAGATATGTTTATATAGTGATGATTGCTAAGCTAATTGGGGTACATGCCAAGTAATTTTGAGGGGAAGGCAAGATTTATATGTACTTATGAATGTATAAATCTTTCACGTACAGAATCTTATTCTTAACATATTCATTTCGAAATACGCATTTCAATTTTGTGATCAATAGAACTCTGTAAATAAGAGTGCTATTAAAACGTAGTTAACTTATAAATAGAACAACCTTAACCGAAATTGCATTCATAATATCAAGCACGAATAAAATTCTTTACTTCATTGCTTCAAATGTCAAAGCACAAGCGTCGAAAAAAATCATCATAAAACACAAGATCAATTAATATGGGACATGTGTATTGCAGACACAACTTTTCTGTTGCTTATTATTTTGACAATTGAAATATTGGTAAGTATTTGATTGTCATTCAATCGCAGAAATATTCTGTTAGTGAATTTTATTTTCGATCTCAATGGATTAAAGTCATTTCACGGAAAAAACTAAATGTCAACATTTAGTAAGATTTCTACTAGTTTTTGATGTTTTGAATGCTAACCCGGAACCTGCCTCGAAAATTGTCACTTATTACAAAGTGAAAAGTGGAAAAATATATCCTTGATCCACTAAAATGTATTACCTCTAATGCAGGGGCCACACTTATGTCTAATGCCGTTAAGTAAGGCGTTATGTGACAATTGACATATAGTCAATGACAATGTGTTGATTATTGAATAACGCCTCAATTAATGACATTAGACGTAAATGTGGCATAAGGAAAAATAATACAGAGTCAAGATACAAATTTTAAAGTTGCAAATGATAAAATTCTCCATCTCGATACATATAATTCCATATAGAAGTATATAATATGTAACAGGGACTATGGTAAATAATAACATTCAATCTTTAGATTTTAATGTTTCAAACACTAAAAATCTCCTTTCTCATTTATAGAATTTCATGTATCAACATTATTTTTTGAATATATATAATAGTAAATATTCCTATCTTGATTCAAAATTTCATCATTTCAAACAATACAAATTAGCAATTCTCTGGATGAAATATTTAGTTGTACAATATATTTATCGTAGTTACAATTTCCATTTTTTTTTAATATTAATAAATATTTTTTTTATTAATAATTGGTTCTTAGATGCAATATTGTATATTTTTTTCATTTCAGTTTGAAATTTCGATCTTTTAACCAAGAGTCACCATCAGAAAATGCTGATAAAAAAGAAACACGGCAAGTATCAAGATAATGAAAAATATACAGCAGATCAGATGAAAACGTAGATTATACATCTAGGACAAAAAGAACAATAAACTTCTGACATTCATTCATGGTTTGAGGAAAAACAACACGAGAGAGCTTCAAGCAGAGGAATCTATAATATTAGTCTAGACAAATATCATTATGTATTGAATTTTTTTTCCCTTTGTTCGAAGTACTTTCACATGGTTTTACTTAAGACTTGGGTGAATTGCAGGAGATTATTGATTCTTTTTGTTGTAAATGTAGAGTCCACGTTTTCATGTCTAGGCTTTTGTAGATCTTTTACTATCCAGATTTTTGCTTTGTTTATTTTTGTATTCTTGTTTTTGATGATGGTTATCGGTTGAAGGATCGAAACGTCAAACTGGAATGAGAACAAATACACAGAATTAAAATCCAAGAACCAATTATTCGTAATTGAATTCCGAAGAAATTGATCGATTTTTTTTCTTACCCTGCATTTTTGTAAACATAAAATATGCTATAATAAAACTCAATAATTCGTTCGGTAAGTTGTAATTTGTCAACTGAAATAAATAAATAATATATTCACAGCTTTTGTTTCAAGAGTAGTAATTTTTATTTAAGAAAGTAATATATACTCTTACATTTTCAGTACAAAAGTAAAATAAAAAAATAAAAATAAAAGACAATTATTATTATAAAATAATATCAAAGCGGTGATCGACTGGATGGGTGATAAATGAAAACGATGATTGGAAGTCAGTCACGGTTTAAAATTCTATTCACACAAAAACCGACGTTTCGTTCACATTGTTGACATTATTGCCTTCTTCAGGGATATGTGTAGTCTAGAAATAGAATAATTGTGGCATAAATTAAGTATCACACAAAACGGATATCTCACATTAGAAAAATAGGTTGACACACTGTTGAAATTATAGATAAAGTAATAAATAAATAATTTAGAGTCTAAAAAAGTTTCTATAATTCTCTCGGAACTCAAATCACAGATCATTTTCATAGAAAACTTAATTATTACTGCAGGATATTATCAATCTAACCGAATTTTTTTAGGTAAATTATGTTATAAGATCATGAATTTCTAACATTTCGTGCAAATGACAACTTACATCGTAATAATCGGACATTAGCAACATATCAATTTGTTCAACTTTTGGGGTATAATTTGTCAATTCGTTCATAGGAGTTCGAACTTCTTGTGTAACCTCCATGATTTGAATTATGAATAGAAGTTGTATTTATTATGGAATTATAGATAAAAATATGATTTATATTAAAAAGTCGGCAAGTAGGGCTGGGAACACGTGATCAAATATTTGACAATGTGAACCTTAACAATGCTTTATGCAATTGGACCTTTATTGATATTAATGTAAATAATTAATATTTTAATGCTATACGTCACTTACCTATTCTGTCAATTTTTCTTAGAGATAACCACTTATCAATTCACTTGGTGGCACTTTCACTGCAAACTTTAGGGGCGTGTAGCTAATAATAGACTACGAATCCTATGGGCACTAAGCGCATTCAAGGAAAGGGTCAGAGAATCAGGTTTCAAACATGAAAAATTATAATGCAAATGATAAAATTGCTGAGCTCGAAATATACTTTTCACAAGCTGATGATTATAATAAGTATAAAGTGAATTTAGTATTGTATATAAAATTTACTATTTCACTTGAGTAGATTTTCATGGAGCTCATTGATAAAATTTAATTATTATTTTGATATTAAATACACTTGAGAATTCATTATTTCATATTGAAATAGTATAACTTAATATTTCTTCTACATAAAATATGAGATCTGTACATATACAGGGTGTAACAGAAATAAGTACATTAAATTTAACCAGTTATAGGACTCATTAAGTGTAACAATATTTCTTGATAACTTTTTCCTGAAATCTCTTTTTTTTTTAGCCTTTTTACCCCCTCCATAAATTGACGAGCCGTTCAGGTTCTAGCATAATTTGATCAAGTAGCAATAACAATGAGACAATCGATTTTGACAGATATAAGTTGTCAGATACTATTTATTTCTAATTATAAAAGATTGGTACAATAATAACTATTATATTGATTGAAAAAAAAGAATGTCTACCTTCACAAATAACGAGTGTACAGATATTGTATTCGTCGAGACATGTGGTACATGCATGATGGTGCATCTTGTCACAATGCACTAGTAGTACGAAATTGGTTGAATGAAAAATTTCCTGCACAATGGATAGGACGAAATGGTCCTATTGCGTGGCCTGCCAGGTCGCCAGATTTGAATCCATGTGACTTTTTTTTGTGGGGATACATGAAGCACTTGGTATACTCAGATCCTATTGATACAATACAAGTTTTGCGAGAACGACTCGAAAATGCAGCTATAAGTATTCGCAATAGCCCACAGATTTTAGAAAGAGTAAATGATTCATTCCGTCGACGCCTTCAGTGTTGTATTGATAATAACGGTGGTCATTTTGAACACTTATTATAATTCAGTTGACCTATAATTTCTTCGTTAATTTATTGATTCGATAAATTTTATTTTATCACTTACCTTTGTCGCTCTCTTCAGAATTTTATCTTCTTTTGTATCTTTTGAACAAGTCTCATTTTTGGAGAAAAAACTATTCGAAACTTCTCTTGCGTGCTTGTGCACAGCCGGCGCGCATGTCTTGCGTCATGCTGTTTTAAGCAGAAGTTCTCAAACAATGATCACTTCATTTGAAAGTTCGGTCAAGTACTCTCTGGTTTGGTCCAACAAGAGGTGTTCAATGCACCCTTTCTAATTGTCTTATCCTTAAATTCGACCACAAAGATACACGCTGCGCAACTCGGTACTATTAAGGGATGCTTAGCTAGCATTCTTTGTTCAAAGAAACACTGTTTTAGTGTCACTGTTAAAGTTTTAGTTATTGGTGTCGCCATCTCTTGATTGTTAGCCTGACTGTTAGTTAATTCAGCGTGCCCAGCTGATTGCTGTGAGTTCAATGACCTTCGTCATGTGAGATGTTCTGAGTGTTACATCAGTAATACATAATAAAAGCAAGATCATTCATAATCTTCTTGATATTCTGTTAGAGTATAAATTAATTTAGAAGACACTGAGGTATAAATAAGACTGTTATCTTGGAGAATTGATTTCAACGGTAAATCAATGGTAAATCTAACCTAAAGACAGTAAGCGAAAGTATGTATTGCCAAAATTCTCTTAGTTTTCCAGCTTAGTGATATGTCATGATAATTTCATAACAGTTATAAGCAGTGAAAAAATATTATTGAAGCACAAGGACACTACAGTTGAATTCTTCAATTTAATATTTGTCATGAAAATTTCATAACAGTTGTAAGCAGTGAAAAAACATTATTGAAGCACAAAGACACTACAGCCTAATTCTTCAGTTCAATAAATAAGTCATTAGGGCGTAATCCCATGTACAATTTACAGAACCTGCCCGACGACTGTTCAAATTTGCAAATTAGGTGCTTATTCTTATTGACATCTGTCATTGTTCTAGCAAATGTCAAACATTCAGAATCATCCATGGGCGCACAGTGAAATTTTTGACTAAACTTCAATGAATTTTAACTCGTTATCTAAGGAGCTTACAGACAAAATGTATTCGGAAAAGTTGTTACATTTGACGAGATCTATTACTGGTTAAAATTAATGTACTTATTTCTGTTACACCCTGTATATTTTCATTATATATAATATATTGAAAAGTTTAGTTTGACTTACAAATTTTATGTTTTGTCTTCAAATATTTTAGCTTTCAGACTATGAACTTTTACTTCCTAAACGATAAAGATTGAATTTTCACTAAATATTTATTAAAATTCCATTTTTCCAACAAGCACATTGTAATTTTTGAAATTTATAATACCAGTTTTTTGCATATAAACTTTAAATTTGAGTATTCAAACAATGATTATTGTGAATTGACTGTTAAAACAACGATATTATTGCTTAAAAGTGTAATAATTGGTGATCATATCACTGCTTATTGGACATCAATCTTTATTTAGTATAATTAATTTTTTTCCGTTTAACATGAAGATTTGTTGTAATCGTAAAAAAAAAAATCTAACAACTTGCCAACATTTCTTCGGCGAAATATAATATTTTCGAAAATGAGCTATAAATAATATGGTATATCTCAAAAAATTATAGTATCTTATGGAAGAAGCAAAAACTAGACACAGATATATTTGTTACTCATTTATTTTCATTGGCATTTTTTGCGTTTTTTAACCGTTTTTTGTCTGAAATAAAAGTATCATATGCTTTATTGCATTCAATTTCATGGAAACTATATTTTTTCTGCTCTTCTTACATTTTTGAACAATGTTTTGTCTGACATGAAAGTATCATATGCTTTGTTATATTAAACTTTTAAATTAATGTGAATCAGAAGCTAACTTTTTTAATAATGAGATACTACTTCTGTTTTTTTACTCTCGCCATTCCAAATTCATAACCAAAAATATCCTTTCTGTGAGGCACGTTAATAAATTTTCAAAATGAAGGATTTGTTTGTTAGAGTTTGTGATGAAAATATAGTATTTTTTCGTACTATACATTTCTTCAACAGTATATAGTACATAGACTCAAAATATAGTACAATACTATATATATTACAGTACGGATGGCAACCCTACTTGCAACTAGCTGAATGAAACTAAATTATAAAACGCAGAATTCCCTATGTTTATAGATAAATTATGCCTCGTTCACATGAACGAATTAAACATAAAGATCGCTCGTTTACATATTGATTTATTTATGTATCGAAGTATTGGTGTTTTTAATTAATAACCCGGATTCCGATATATCGACAACTCACGGTATCGCTGATATATCGGTATCCGTGCTGTATATGATAATTTTGTAGCAAGTGCACCGAAAGTACCCCTTTTCTGAACTGCCTCGAAAGTTTTCACTTCTAAACAGGAAAATAATTATAATACCAAGAAACAGTGATTTTGTGGCGAAAGGTTTGGGAACCGACTCAGGATAATTTCACTGTGCTGAACACAAAGATATATCAGATTTTCTGAATTGGCTCTAATTTTAGATATAAAAACTAAGCGAAAATATTCTGTCCATGAATTCTGCAGATATCGATATGTATTTAACTTCCAATTTTTTGAAAGTTTTTAGCAATTTTTCGAAGTTTTTCAACAATTTTTCGGCTCCTCCACGATACCCTTCTAATTTGTGATTCCTTAACAAATTTTTCACATCCGATATAAGGCCTTTTGAAGGCATTAAATTCTGTTAGAGATATGTCTCGTAAAACTTCCATTATTTATCAGAGTATGAATTTGTGGTATATCAAAGATACCTGTTCTCCTGTTCTCAGATTTTCCACACTAAATTCTGGAAAAGTTCAGCAAGTATATTCAAAGCAATTTCTTCCCTTATCCAAGGCCTTAAGAAACTGATTCGAGTCCAATCTTAATAACAAATAGGGGAAGAAGAATTTTTTAAATCTATCAATGGTTTATGATTGGTGTTAGCTTATCCAATTACATTTTTAACGCTCATACATTAAATAGAGCAAACATACATCTAACAAAAGTCTGATATGCTTTTGTTAACTTGGAGTATTCCAAATGTCTAAGTATTGGTGATTTAATTAACATGAATGAAATTTATGTTAGGACTAGAGCTATTCCAACTGAACCAATTAGACGTTCGGTAATTACAATTATTGTATGTATCATAATTGTCCATAAACATAATGCCGCAGAGAAAAAAATTTTTTTGTTTCTCTGTGTAATTATTCGAAAAGAGAAATAATCATTATTTCTCTATTTAGCTCGTGTTACAGGAAAGATTTTGTAGAATAAAATCATTTAAAAATACGTCGTTGTAGAAGATTTTTAATCGGTTTTCATTTAGAATAAAACTTCACTGTTTGTCATTGACCTTATTGTATTGACTTGAATATTATTGACTTCCTATTTAGAACTTTTCCATTATAAGGATTTAATTTTTTTGATTGAAAATTCTATCATAATTCTGAGAACTTCTTATAGAACAAAAAACGTATAACACATAACCTACAAGTGCCGAAATTAAGGTCTCGAGTTAAATTAATCCGGTTTAAATGGCTCATTTTTTTAATAATATTGTCAATTTCTTCTTTTTTGTGTCATCACTGGCCAATCAAGTGATTTAATTGAATCGAAACCTAGTTTATTGGTCAACTCCGCCTCATTTGGACCGAGTTTAGTTTAACCCTCAGTTATGAAATTGGACTTTAGTGTATTAATTCTCTGAAATATTGGACGTTCTATTTGTTTAGCATATCAATTCACAGACTCATACATCTTGAAAAAAGTATGTAATACATATGAGAAAAAACACGTGAATTTATCTACATATTCATCTTCTTGCCTGGTTTGCTTTAAATTTGTTTCACAGTCATCTCAAATTCTTAATTTTTTAGGCTCTCATTCTGCTGTTTTGCAACAAACAATAAGTTCTAAATACCTTATAGTATTCTCATCATTATGTATAAGTTGAGATCTTAATATGGAATACCTAAATGTAACCACAATAGCTGCTTAATGCGTGTGGAATCGCTATTAGTATAGATACACATTTTTACAGATTTCAACTTCTGTTATAATAATAAGCAATCGATTTTTGCTAACTTGTACAAAGTACAAATTAACATCTCGAGATTTTGATGGAAATGTCCGTTTTGAGCATCCCTGAACCTATTTTGACTATTTTTGGCTTCATGTCGGTACCTATGTATGTATGTATGTGTGTATGTGCGTTCGTAATTCGCAAATCTCAAAATCCATCGAAAGTATGATGTTGAAATGTTGTATTTAAGATTAGTTCATGGTCTAATTGTGCATCTCGCATTATGATTACAATCGTCTGTACCGGAAGTGCACTTTACTTGAAACTTCAAAATTCAGTATTCAAGATTGCTGTAGCATCCTAATGGTTATCATTTATTTTTATACCAATCGGCTGAGTCGAAAGTGCTTTTTATAGAACAGACTTCTCGAATTTTCCGCATAAATTCAAAACAATCAGTCGTAGAATATTAAAATTTCGTATTAAGCACTTCTATAACATCTAGTTGTACTCTTCGCATCATGATTGCAGTCATCTGAACCGAAAGTGAACTTAACTCAAAACAATTTTTGAATTTTCCGCACAAATCAAAAACAATTGAACGTAATATGTTAGGATTCAGTATTTAAGACGATAGATACTCATAGACAATTTTCTTTGGGATTGACTGAGCCGGAAGTGCACTCTACTTGACAGTCTTTTAGAATTTTCCGCATAAATTCGAAACGATTGTATGAGAGTATTGAAATTTAGTATTTCAGTCTGCTGTAGCATCTGAATGATTGCCTACTATTCTCATATCAATCGACTGAGCGGAAGTGTACTTCAATTGAAGTGGTTTTTTAATAATGCGCATAAATTTAGAACTGCTAGCCGAAAAATCTTGGAAATCAGTATTTAGGAAGGTTGTAGCATAGAATTTTGACTTAATCGTTCTGCCTTAATAAGATTCTGTGCACACATGCGATTTTATATTAATAAACCAGACTCAAATTTAGCCATATATTTAAACGAATCTAATCACATGTGTGACACCAACTTAAAAGTCCTACATATCGTGAAGAAAGGTCCAAAAAAATTCAAATAAAAACCTTTATAAAACTTCAAAGTTTGAACAAGTATGTATACGTGATCCTGCAGTACGAAAAAGAATAGTCTTAGTAAAAAGTAATATAGAGCGTCATAACTCACAGCAAATCTCACATTTCCATTTTGTAAAATATATCGAACATGTATTGCCACAGTTGGGTTCTATCACGTATATAAAGTAATTATACCATATGAAAGTTTTTTAAATTTTGTATTGTGATTATTACTTATTTGTACAAAGTAACAAGTAATTATTGTGAAACTGATAAAATTCACCTATCGAGATTTTGATGGAAATATCCGTTTTGAGCATCCCTGAATCCATTTTAACTATTTTTGGCTTGATGTCGGTACGTATGTTCGTGCGTACGTGCGTACGTACGTGCGTTCGTGCGTAACTCGCAAATCTCAAAACTGGTGGAACGTATAATGTTGAAATTTTGTATTTAAGACTGGTATAGGGTCTAGTTGTGCACCTCGCATTATGGTTCCAATCGTCTGTACCGGAAGTGCACTTCAATTGAAACTTCGAATTTTTCTAATAAATCCAGAATGATCAACCGTAGGATGTTGAAATTCAGTATTTGAACATGATGTTGTATCAGAATGGTTATCTGCTATTTTTGTATGAATCGTTCAAGCCAGAAGTGCACTTTACTTGAAACTTTTTTGAAATTTTTTGCTAAACATTACATTTTTTATTAATAATTTAAAAGCCTCAAATTTTGAATACGTCAGAATTACCGTAAACGCCCGAGCGCAATCGATGTACTTGTGACGTCACTTCGGTGCTCAGAGCACAGATTATCTATTTACTCAGAGTAATTACTGAAAGTACTGAACGTTATTCCAAGAATTATATCAGAAATAGTTATTTACATTACAAGATGCGAAAGTATACTTTTTTGTGTGAGGTGGTATTTGAATGGCCGAGGTGAAGCCGAGGCCGTTCAAAACCTCCGAACACCTGAAAGGGCTTTCGCATCGTGTGATGTATTTAACTTTTTCTGCTACTGTTCTATATATATATTTAATAATGATTATTATATTTGGAATAATGTTATGGAGGCTGTTTTACCTGTCTAAAATTATCCATAGCAACGGTTTATTTACAATGTTATCTGTCATCAGCGCCTGTCACAGATTTTGAATTTCAATAATTTAGTGAAACATTGCATTTGACTGATTTAAAATGTTAGCAGAAAATAAAAATGGTATTCAAAAGGCAGCTAACAATGCATGTGCTTCACTTCTTGCGGATGAATCCAAAGAAAGGTACATTCAAACATACAGCATGTTTTCTAAATGGCTTGCTGATAAAAACGTTACTCGAATTGACGAAAATGTAATGCTTCGGGTGCCGATATTTTGGATTTAAAGAGCGGATGGAAGTCTTCTTCGTAAAGTAATGAAATTGAAATTTCTAGAAAGGTGTTACATGAAATTCACATTAATATTTCCTCAATTAAAGAAACAGGGACAAATATGAATTTTGACGTAATTCAAAATGACAAAAATCTTCCAATACAAAGTGAAGAAGTTAATAATTCAAATAATATTCCTACCATGACTTTTTCCAATTGTTCAAATTGCATAATTACTTAAAACCAATAAATAGATAAAATAAATTAAATAGATTGGATAAAATCATATTTTTGTTATGAACTACTTATTTATTTGAATAAATATTGAAATTTCCAATATATTTGCATTTTTTCAAACTTTTACTTTTTTGTCCTGGCCCCGAAAGTATTACTTTCGTAGCTAGCAACGCATAGCAACGAGGTAACACGAAGGTTTGCTTTCGTTATCGTTCGAGTTACCAGGGCTACAAAGCTCACTTATTTATACAGTAGCAGAAAAAGATTATATAGAGGTTGTTTCGATTATTTTTATCCTAACACACAAGAAAAATGTCCTAATAAGATTTTTGTAAGCAGAGAGGTGTTGATAGAATCTTATCACCAGTGATATTTGACGTTTGAGGTTATGGTGCTTCATATTTTATTTTGAGATGGATTTGATACTTAGTTGTGGGCTGAAGTACACAAAATTCTTTTGTATATACCCACCATAAGATGAAAATTCATAATAATTGTAAACAAATATCAATTTGAAATCTTATTTACGTTAAGAATGTAGTAGGTCAAATTCAAATAACTATTAATATTATGCAGCCATATTTTAATTCTCATTGATGAATACTGTAAAATATGAATAATTATGAAATTATTTATATTTATTTTATCTGACAAATTTCCAAGCTCCCTGATATCACCTCAAGTAGGTGGAAAGTCATGAAAATTATAGAATAGGTATCCTGGAGTGATCCTTCCTTTCCATATTGAGAAAATAATTTCAAAAAACTGCTCATATTGATAACTAAATATCTCGTACTTCTAGAGTATTGAATTTTCCATACACCACTATGTATTCATAAATCATAAATGGATTAGATTCTGGTATATTACTTGAATTAGCTTTTGTGAAATTATCTTTGAGAAACATTGCTTATATTGAAATAGTTTTTCCAATAAAAAATTGATGATATACAAGGAAACTGCTGGATCACTTACTACCGAAGTGACGTCACGTAAATGTCGGAGTAAATAGAAAGCGTTTTAACTCTTCTTTCATTTATTCAAAATTTATTGAATTTTAAATATTAATTATAATTAATATACTCATTTATAAATTATAAGAATAATTTTTGCACTTATAGTTTGATATTATCTATTGAAAAAATAATATGAATTCACAACTTTATTTTTATGACACAACCCAATTAGATTTTTGTATCAAAAACATTTTTAATATTGTAATTATGAAGTAATTTGTTTTCATCTGATGCAAGAAATTCCAATATCAAAAATACCGAAAAAAAGATATTTTAGTTGGTTGTACATATTTGTACGTTTTTGTAATAATATAGGTATGTATGTATTTATGTTTAAATAAGTGTTTATTTTACTAATAATATTTTCCAACTACTTAAATGTTTTTCTGAAGTTTCAATAAATATTATTTGCAGTATTATTCTAAAGACAAATTCATTTTAAAATAGAATCTAGAAACTTATAAAACCAAACCTGGCAGGTTGATCGTGGTTTTATTTAAAATTGGCAGTGCCGAGTTCGTGTGCGCCCTGCGCTAATCGGATTTACATCGGTGCCGAATACGAGTACGCCCAAATATTTATGAAAGATCTGAACGGCTCGTTAATTTGTAAAGAGAGAGCCAGAGGCTAAGATACTTAACCCTGGACATGCACACTTTATTTGTTGTTGCATAAGTGTCACACTGGGGTCTCAGAAACCCCAAACGAAAACGTAGTTTTTCTGAGAATTGGATGTTGTTTTGACTAATTTTCATGATACGTAATCTGTTCAGGTTAATCATGAAAGGAGTGAGAGAACATTGGGTTCTTCAAGAGCACAATTTATTGAAAAAAAGGACAATGCATAAAAAAATGCAAATTTTCCGAATTTTTCTTATTCAATGCATAAAATACTAGATCTTTCATGAATTCACGTTCAAGTACATCATTTATCAATGCAGAAAGATCTTTGAATTCCGAAGGAGTCATTTTCCGCTAAATGTCAAAATGGCGAATAATAGAGAGCTTTCAGCTATGCTAATATATCTAGCGCAAAATGCCAAACGAAAACGTAGTTTCTCTGAGAAATGGATGTTGGTTTACTTAATTTTCATGATATGTACTCTATTCAGGATGATAATAAATAAAGTGAGAAGGCATTGAATTTTTTGAGAGCACAGTTTATTGACAAAAAAGACAATGCATAAAAAGTACATATTTTCCGAATTTTTCTTTTTTAATGCATAAAGTATAAGATCTTCCATGAATTTCGCATTCAAGTTCATCATTTATCAACGCAGAAGGGTCTTTGAATTCCAAAGTAGTCATTTCCTGCTGGAATGTCAAAATGAATGATGATAAAGAACTTTCAACTATACTAAAAAATCTAACGCAAACAGTCACACTGGGGTCTCAGAGACCCAAACACAAACAAATTCATAAATTATGACCCACTTACTTCAGCTATCATCAAAATACATATATCACATACTGAAGACATCACTAAACTAAATTTACGAGGTGATCACATCGTACTATATCGACTTTGTGCTTGTGCACAAGATAAAAATTGGAGTTTGGGGTTTCTGAGACCCCAGTGTGCAGTTCCAGGGTTAAAAAAAGAGTGTGCGGAAAAAAGATATCGAGAAATATTGTTGCTCTAGACGAGCTCTACTACTGATCAAACTTTATGTATTTATTTCATATCACATTGATAATTTCTAGTTAGATAATTAAATATTCGTTGGTGATATTCAATTTGTCATATGTGAAACACGTACTTGATATTTTACGTTTCTATATAGGATCAGTAGATTGGCCTATATGATGTGATAGAATAAATTGAAATATTCTGTTATTTGCTTTGTGTACAATTGAAAATTAGATGATTATGTGTTCTATTTTAGTCTGTGATTTACAGTGCTTAACTTAAAAGGCAGATTTCACAAATAAAATTATTAATCCTAGTCTAATTTTAAATGTGTCTAAGTCTGGAGTAAAGTTTGCACATAGAGATAAGATTTATATTTATATTTACTTTTTCTCAACTAAAACCATAATAATAATTGTGTGCCGAATAATTTGCTGGTACCTATAGAAGATTATGTTCATAACAAAAATCTTCCTGTATTTGAAAGGTCAAATGTGTGTTCTCTCAGAGGTTTTTAGCGCATTTTTCCGAAAAAAGCGCTATTATATTCACTTTGGCTGGCTGTCTAGCTGGCTGGCTGGCTGGCGTGACGCTGAGTTCTCAGCAACTATACTATTTACAGACTTGAAACTAGTACTAAATAAAAGCTGCTGTTTCGTAGGCTTGCACAAATTGCTTTAATTCAAGTTCAGTGATTGTGGAAAATTGAATTATTCAATTACTTGTTCCAAGTGAAACAATGTCCATAGATATCTATGACATTAGGGATATGGCAACTAAAATTTATTAAAGTAGATAAAAATTTAGTTACAACTTTCGCCGCGGGTGTCACTATTATTATGTACAGTTGTCAAATCTGTCCGGGATTCATTCAATGACTTGTTTGACGCGAATTTGAAGCTTATTAGAATGAATTATTATTATTGGATGAAAATTTGTTCACTTTCGGTGTATTTTTTTTTATATAGCTTTGATGAAGATCAAATTATCATTTTAAGCTACAGCACTTGACCTCCTGTCAGTCAATAACTAAACAATGAAGATTAAAAGGTATTTTTGAGTTTGTACATGTATAAATTATGAACCTATTAAATAGTCAACTTGAAACTAGTACTAAATGGAAGCTGCTGTTTCGTAAGTTTGCTCAAACTGCTTGATTTCAAGCTCAGTAATTGTAAGAGATGGTAATTTGCGAAATCTCTGAAGTAACAAGCATTCATGAGCTGTCAAAAATGCGCTTCCATCATCTAGATGATTCTTCCATTTTTTCTAATCTCTGGAGTGGAACTTCTTGTGGCTCGTTAGAAAGACATCATTTTAGTGCATATTAGTAGATTAATTGATATATTCTAAACCATGAGCCACAGTTACCAGTCGTAGTCGTCAATAACAAAAAAATATAAAACTAGATTCTTATGTGGAAGAGAGGAAGAAGAGAAGAGACAAATACTGCAATTTAAATCAATTGATTAAAATGGTCCTCAAGTACATACCAAAGTACGTAAATTCTTATTGTGATAATTTTTCGAATAAGACCACTTAAGTTGACTCCTTCATATACGTTTGAGCTCGAAAATTGATAGAAACTGATTGAAAAGATTATTACTCAGATTAGCTACAATCAGTCGCAGAATTAGAATTAGGTACTGATATATTGTCAAATACTAGATGTTTATATATGCTGCATGATTATTCCATAATAAAAACTTGCTTACCATCATCTGCCCAAGTAGAAAAAATGTTTTCCTCTGCTACTATAATGAACGACTCGAAAAGAAACTATTTGAATGATACCCATTATTGTTCCTACTGACAAAACACGTTATTCAGAGATCTGCTACAAAATAAATGTGAATTACTGGAGAAAATAATAGCTAAGGCTAACTATTTCTGATAAATAAATCTTCAAGTTTGAAAATACAATCTTCTCCAGATTTAAAATTTCTCTACTAATTTTTGACACTTATAGGTAATTGTACTTTGGTTTCATATGTATGTTACGCAATATAGTGTATTTCTAAAAGGATTCTAGGATATTTGCAGAAACAAGAGTTCTTCAATATTTTTTTGCACGATTGAGCGTTTTCGTGTTCTATTTGAGGTGATATGTTGATTTTACCAGCAAGCTGTGGTTACTATGGTTATGCTAGCTCACCGCCCATAGGCAAAGCCGGTAAGTAAAAAATTGTGGATTTTCACAAAAAAATATTTATCTGTTTATCTCTATTTGTAATTGAGAATTCAGAATGAAATGTCAAACTTGACAACTGACAGCCAATAAACAATCATCAGTAGTAATTCAATATCAAAAAGAATATTCCGATGCATATTTTGGATGTTTCAATCGTGCAAAAAAATTTGTAAGCATCACGGCCAATAAGTACAGTACCGATTTCGTATAATATTTGGAAACCTCGCCAAGGCTCGGCCTCCAAACTATTATTCTCAATCGGTAAACTGTACTTATTGACCTTAATACTTAAATAACTATTGAGAAGTATGTAATCTAGTAATTTCGTCAGTATCATTGTCAAAACAAAGAATCTAAAACTTCTGTGCTACACGAAGTAATAATTTTCACATGTTAAATAAATTTGTAAACATTTACTACAAACAGAGCTATTCTGGGTTGTAAACTATATACATCAAGTCGGAAATGGACATAAAACAGTTTCCTTCCTTTCCTGATTTCAAAGAATATTTAATCGTCTGTCTGCTGTCTGTTGAATTGGAATTTCAAATACATTTCTTTGTGAATTCAGTCGGTTTCATGCAACCAAACAATAAATTATTCATGAATTATTGGAGTGACGTTTCCTGATTGTAGTTCAGGGAATTTTCGCCACGGCGCTAGCGTGTTGCAAACACGTGGAATTTTAGTACGAGGGAATTCCGTCTGGTGGCGGTAGTTAACTTGCAGGAGACTTTCCTGCTATGTAAATAAAATTAATCAAGCAGATGTTTATACAAACACAAACACAAATATTTAGTAGAACTGTATTATTTCTTCAATTCAGAAATTCAATATTATTTTGAATCAGTTACATTTGTTGCTGCATATATTTTCATACTTAATTTTTTCATGAGATAAAATTTTAATCATGCTATACTCTAATTCATAGATGTAACAGAAATGTGCTTAATTTTTGTTCCCTAAAATACATGATTTTTGTTCATTTCACCTTTCTACTCAGTAAGTAGGGTTAGTAGATGTTCTATTGAAAAAAGGCGAGCACGGCTGAAGGGAAGAATTGTTAGAAATAATAAGCGATAAAATAAAAGATCTCAAATTTTCAATTCAATTCTAGATATTGCTCTATATTAATCTAATATAGTAAAAATCGCCAAAAAAAAGTTTTTCAAATTCCACAAATAATACCAAAATGAAGAATGTTTTTTTATACAAATAATTAAAGTCCCAATTACATCATAACCCGTCTCAAGCGAAGACAATGGCGTGTTTTTCAAAATTTTTATGAAGAATATTATAAATTTTGCTATAAGGGCAAAGTATAGGGCAGAATTTGTATAATAAATTATCTGATTGAAACGGAACATTCAGTTAGCTATGCCATTAAAAAGTTTTATATAACCGGCCATAATTCGTCAATAACTGAATATTCTTAAATTTTCAAAAGTATGATAAACGCCAGTTTCCGAATGAGAAAAACAGAACAAATAACAGGAATTAACTATGAATATATATTCACCTATTAATTTCACGTTTCAAAATTACATTCTAATCTCAGCCACTCACAAACCAGTGGCGTACATGATAAACGGAACTTGTGTCTTCCGTCGTTCCATCTCTTCGGCGCCGGTTTGCTGCAATGCCCAGTACACACAACAAAGTTATTCTCTTTCTCTGTTACTCTCACATATTTTTAGCATACATGTCCTTGCTTCTGCATTCTCCATCGATTTACCATTCAGTCAGGATATACTATCCGAACTGAAAATGTTGTCTCTTTTTGGAGTAGTTAGTCGAGTAGACCATTAAATTTACATTACGAAAATTTGCAGCTTTAGCAGTTTGGAGGTTACAAGGATCGATACTAGATGGGAGATACGAAATATATTTAATTCAGTTGCTTTGAAATTTGAAGAGGAAAATGATCCATTCAAGGAAATAAAGTCCTACAAGAATGATTAACTATTTGTATAAATTGAACTATTTAATGACTTCCAAATTTCCAATTAATCGGTTATTACCCAGTTTGAGGATCGTGTATTAAGTAAATAATTTCCTTCGTAACAATATCAAATTCCTCTTGTAACGTCATCATTGACCAATCAAATTAATTCAAGAACTTTAATCCAGTTTAATTTAACTTTTGATCCTCAAACTGAGCATAAGTAAATGTAAATATGAATGTTGACAGTACGGCAGTGATTTGAAAAGTTTCTGAAATGACAATGGAAAAATATTTTTGACTTATGTTTGTATTTTATTTTCAACATGATTCTTCGGAGAATATACATTTTAGCTGACATTTATTCATTTTTTCTTAATGATGATAATTCTACTCATCAATATTATTATTATTATTCCATTTTTTACCAACGTAATTTTTGCTAAATATGTCTTTCATTTGTTGATATTTTGTTATATTGTTTATTTATATATTTTTTATAAAAAAAGAAACCTGAAGATGAGTTCAAAAGTCGAAATGATCATCGTTAATTAATAAAAAATCATAACATTGAAACTTAACTTTTCCTATACAATCATCAATTCATTTTAGCTAATTCTCCTATATAGACAAGCCCGAGTCGTGGGACTTCGGCCCCTCAGACGAAAGAACTTCTGGCGCCTATATGATGTAAGGCGAGTAATTAAAATTATTCTTGACTATATGTAAACGGATTGTAACAATTTACTTGTAATAAATCAATAATAATAATGATATGTATTTATGAATCAGAATACGTGAAATATCTGCACAGAATTGAAAAAAATGATGTTATACTGTGACAGAACTCAAAAAAACTTTTTCAGATTTAAAGTTACGAGCGTGATTCACATAATCAATGTTACTTATAGTAGGTTTAGTTTATTGTTAGTCCTGTAATAAATTAATTAAAAAATATATTTAATAACAATATCCCTGTATTCACGAATACTTAACATTAATTACATAATATAAATCTATCTCATTGCAAGGTGAGTTCACGGAGTCGACTTGATTCTAATTTTCACTCTGAAAAGAGAATGACATGAGAAAAATTTTCAGTGATGGGTTTAAGTAAGGTCTAAAAGTCGATAATATCATGATTAGGATCAGGTAAGTCGGCGGGAAAATCTGAGTATCTATACTAAGGCTCATTCCTCTGTTCTCAACTCACCACAAGTGGTACCTTGACTAAAAGTTAAGTTTCGCACTGGTACCATACAGGGCTCATTCTTCACAGCGCGCCTCAATTATTCAGATTGAGTATGCTCTGCTCTGAATGTTCCTATACGAAGACTCATTCCTTAGAGTGGTCACCCACCACAAAATGGTGCCTCAACGAAAAATAGAACTACGCACTGAAATGTGATACACAGGGCTCATTCCTTACAGCACGCCCTAATCGTTCAGATTGAGTATGTTTCAAGTATACCTTATTCAATAGGCTTAAAGGAGAAAGGATTGAAAGCCAGGCAGAAACCCAGACCCAGTCATGTATGTTTAGCCGGCTTTAGCGAAACAACTCGTGGTGGGTATCCTGCCATAACCTGGCTGCACCCTCTACAATTTTTAAAGGGAGGCTTACCGAGTGCGCGGCTCAAACTCATATAATTATGATCAACATGTATGGAATAAATAACGCACACACAAAAAAAGGATTAATTCACTCACCTTCAATCACAAAACACTGAATTATTAGCACTAGCGTCCTAGACTATACTGGAAGAAGTTATTAACTAAATAAAATTTAAATAGACAACACTGCTACTCAATCTCTTCGATAATCTTTCACATGAAAAAATGATCGATGATTCTAATTAATTACGTTGGCACTCAGCTATCACATTGTTTCCAATAGTCAGCAAAAAAAAATATCGGTTCCAAAGAAAAATAGACGGAAAATTAGTATTGCTTTGTACTTGGGTAAGATAGCAGCACTCATCGCGAACCAAACAAAAAAAATAAAAATACGAAAAAAGAGGATACAACCAATCCGACGTGATACCGCGAGTGTTTCGTTTGACTTCCCATTTATCTTTTTGTAAAGATCATTTCAATGTGAGTACATATATATTTTCAATACATTATTTACAAAAATCGATATACATAATTGGCTGTCATTGGAATTAATACGATATCCTCAAAATAGCTTTGATAGTTCCAGTCTAAAACAAGATACCTTTCATGTAGTTATCATGTTTTCAAAGTACTGTGAGACTCCAAGAAAACGTTCAACTATTTGAAACTCTAAAAACAAATAACAGGAAACGAACTTCTATCAAGATACATTGTTATTCATTACTTTGTATACTGATCTCGACACCCAATAGGGTATAAGAGATTTAAAAACATAATAATAATAATAATAATAATAATACTTTGTATACATTTTGAATATTTGGTTAGTTTCTCGTAACATTACACAAACATAAATCAAAATGGAATTCCCCAAATCTCACCAAATAAACATTGAATTCAATGTCTTTGATGTAACAGGGTCAAATGATACGTCAAAAAAATTTTTATAGGCTAATACTGGATATTCACTAAGACGTTTCAGTTGTTCAATATAAAGTGTTAAAATTAATAAATTACTAGAACAATATTTTACTACACTTTGCACACAAAAATAGACGTTATATAGTCAAAAGAAAGATCTATAATAAAGACTCATCCCTAAACTTTGACAACACTCGATTCAGCTGCGTTAAAAACACTTTTCGAGAAAAAGTCGGCAACCATTAACTCATGAACCTCTGCTAAATTATCTGACTGTCCCTTTACGAACCCATCAGAAGTCATTTTGTGTCTGATTTCTATTCTGAATCGAATGAATCCACGGTTTCTATAACTTATGCACTAATTTCTGATCGCCAACATGCTTGATGACGTCGCAGCGGCGCTTGGCCAATAACAGCGTTTCATTTGACATGTGACAAAATTGGAAAATTTCACTATTTTGTATGTTAATTGTTAACATAACGCAGTAGAAAAGAAGTTTCATCTATAGGATGTTCAATTATAGGTTATAAATCTTACGTTGAGACACAAAAAGATTATATTAATTTATTTCCGGAAGACTCTATCATAAGATATAAGAATTGGATATTAAGATTATCATCAGTATTATATAACTTTGTCCATTTTATCTTTCTAAACAAAAATGTTTGGATAAAGTTACCTCTAAAAGACCGAAATCTGTCGCTTACCTTTTTGTCATTCTTAGGAAACATTCCAAGTCCTCAGGTTACAAATAATAAAACATCGCAACGCATTGTTAAAATTCATAATACAGAAAACTAATCGCCGTCAGCTCAGTCTTAACATTTTAAATTTTGTTGCAATGAGTTCTCTCTTCTTTTGTCTTGCTCCATTGTTTCCCTCGCCGTTGCGCTTCTTCATTTATTTTTATTATTTTCCATAACAAATTTTGTACATGCGCATTGCTAAATACACTTTAAGTAACGTATTAACTGGTAATTACTTATTTACACCCATGAGATTGATATAATTATTGTAATGGCATTGTTATCTGGTGTTGGTTTTTTTCCATCAGACTGATTTGTCAGGAACTAGCAGTGGGAAATCTAAAATCGCTAAATTTGTTTGTATTGTATTTGTATGGATTTTCATTACTGCACTCGTATAAAATGTGTTTATTATTACTTCACCAATAATATAAACATTATTACACTATTCAGGAATTTCATTATAACAGCATATATATTTTAATCACAATATAGGATTTTATTATTTTGTCGTTATTATTATTTGCAAAAATTCACAAATAGTCATAAATGAATGTTAGAAATTGATTAAAATATGTTTGTGTTTCTACAAATTGTCATAATTTCAAACATGCCTGTCATGTACCTATCATAAATTGTTGGAATTACCGTCGGATGGGTGCCAGGTCCTTTTTATTGAATAACTCCACGCACTTCAAGTGTTCAAGTTTCTTCCATTTTGCTCTACAGCTTGTAATAGAAATTTGATGTCGACACTACGACTTATAATAATATAAGTTGAACTACAAAAGAGGAAAGTTCCAAGTATTTCCGAATATTAAAATACAGAAAATGAACGAAAATTAAATAGAAAATTACTTTTGAGTTACATCGCCTTCAATCGATTATACACCTTGATGCGTTTCAACATAGTAGCAAACTGATGTTCAGCTATCATCTGTAGTGAAATTGCTTCTAATTCTTTGGAGACAAGCACATATCTGTGAAACTTTCAAGCGGGCTATGATCGGAGCTTTTTTTCATGGTATGATACAAGGTTTTAATCGGTAAGAGATCTGTACTACTGGATGTCCATATTAAAAATAGAATTTTGTTTTCCAACAGCAAGTCTTTTAAGATTCCAGTCATAACAACCGGCATCGTCTTTCCTAAAGATATGTTTGATCTTTTTCGAATTTTGAAGGACGTTAACGTATCTATCAGCATTTATCCTGTCATATATAGAGAGTAATTGACATCTCCTCTAGTCGACATAAATAGATCCTCAAATCATCACGGAGACTGAAAACAATATTTTTCTGAAGGCAATTAGTGTAATAGATTCCTTCACGATTTCTTAGGATTCGGTTCTGGCTATCATCAACGTAAGCTTTAAATTTAATTTCGTCCAACATCGTCACTTCATAGTATGAGACTCCGTCATTCCATATTATGAAGTGGAGGAACTAGATTTGAAGTTTTGAGTTGGTGGTATCCTGAACAGAGTCATGAGAAATCGAGAAGAAATCTATCAAACAATTGCCTTCAGAAAAACGTTGTTTTTAGTCTTCGTGATGATTTGTGGATTCATTTCATCAAGAGGGGATGACAATTAAACACACTTTGTAGATATCATGAACGCTGATAGATGCAAATGTCCTTCAAGAGAATTTAATGCCACAAATTGAAAGCTGAAATCGTGGCAAATTGAATATTGCACAGTAAAAAATAATTGACACTATTATAACACTAGCTAGTGTACCATCAGGTCCACACTATATTTAGTGTTGGAAATAACACTACTTTTAGTGTGAATTTTCAGTGTTATACAACACTATCCCTAGTGACAAAATGTAGTGTCAAACTAGTGTAAATGAGCAATATATAAAGTGTCAAAATGAGAATTTCTAGTGTAATTGTAGCGTTGAGTAGTGATATTCTACAATGAAGATAGTGCTATGATATAGTGTAGATTAAAGTCTTAATAGTGTTACCGTTTCTCGAATATAATGTTATTCAATCTGGTTGGAATAGTGTTCAATTCTAGGTATGAATAAAATCCTATATTATGGAAAAATATTTTATTGATATGAATAAAATAAAATATTTCTTTCTTGATATGAGTCAAACATATTTGAGCGTTGAAATATAAAGCATTGAACATTTGTAAAAAAAAAAAAAATCTGTAACTAAAACTAATAGTATGAACACAATTTTATAAACATCTATAATTTCAATAATACGAGAAACTAAAAATAAAATATACCTGAATGAAATACCAGAATGTAGATATCGATGTAACGTATTCCGTTCTAAACACAAAATATGCCATGAATATTTCGAATGCTTTTGCGCTGGAACAACGTTGTGGACAAGGAATACATTCATTGTCTTCACAAAGTATTGTGATATAGACGACAAATTTGGCCCTTCTCCTGTCAAAAAAGATTGACTAGTTGCTTCTGTTTTGACAACTTCAGCATTTCCAACATTCGCCTAAAATCAATTACATTTTAATAAAAGTTGGTGCACCATTCAATTGCAATCTTACCTACCTGAAAATTATCAATTACTTTCTTGATGTGATTATATTTTCTCGTTTGTCGTTAGTATATCCTTCAGCAGTTGCAGGAAGCATAAGAAATAGCTCAAATAATACTCTGGCTTCGATGTCCCAAACTGTAAATATATATGATATGAGTTTCTTTTCGTTTGAAAATGTGATGGTCAATTAGAAGACCATCGGCTTGAATATGTTTAGTATTTGCTTAAAGTTTATTCAATTTTGGAACAATTGGTGGAAATCTTATTCAATCTATGTAGAGATGAATAATAATTAGTGATTTATGAGTACACAATTTTCTATTTTTTGTTATTTTGAATGCAACTGGCACATCAGATGAGAATATCTAAAATAATGAACGTAACTTACCAAAATTCTCGTACTCTTCGGAATTATCATTGTGAATTTTAGCACAGAATGTTTTCAAATTACATTTGAATTTAATAAACTCCATCATAACGAAACCTACTATTAATTGTAAACGTAGGAGGTAAGATAGGACTTCGAAGCACTCTGATAAACAATATGAAAGAAACTGTATACGATACGAAGTTATAAAACTCGTTCGATGATTCATCAGTGGCTAACACCAATTAAATACTACAGTCGTGTTATTTTAACACTACAGTCGTGTTACTCCAACACTACAATCGTGTTACTATTGAATCTTCAACACTACAGTTTTATCCGCAACGCTAGACTGGTGCTACCTCTTCAAATAACACTATTTTCTGTAACACTACACTTCATGATGTCATTTATCTAACACTAGATTCCATAGTGTAATTAAGACTTTTATCAGTGTTGAATTAGTGAAAATATCATTTTTAGAAAGTGTTAGAATTATACACTAGAAAATTAACACGGGTGTTATTTTTTACTGTGTGATAAACAAAATTCCATTTTTAATATGGACATCAAGTAGTCCAGATCTCTTGCCGATAGAAACCTTGTAACATTTGGAAAAGAAACTAGAAGAAAATAGTCGATTGAAGGCGATGTAACGCAGAGCTAATTTTCTATTTGATTTTCTATTTGATTTTCTTTGGTTTTCTGTATTTTGATGATATTAGTAAATCTTAAGAATCTTCCTCTTTTTGCTCTCTAAAATATAGATAAATATGTGAAAAATAAATAAAATCTCTTTGAGTGAATAGAAAAAAAATGTTTATTTCAATAAATTGTCCAAAAATAGGCTAAATTCTGTTCAGTCTGACAGGATTCGTATATAATGTAGCTTATTTCAATCCTAACTTAGTAAAAATTGTGTTGCAAATAAGTTCCATAGGAATTAAATGTGCACGTTTTTCGTTTAATTTTTGCTATTTCATGGTCATAGGAACTGAATAGATCTCTACGTCTGATCGTGAAATTAAAATAGTATATTACATCTGAAATGGGAAATATTTCATTACAATCGAGGAATATATGGTGTATATATATTATTTTATTCACCATCACAATCATCCTCAATAATTATGATCCAATTTTGCCTATAAATAATTTCATCATTTTAATATTTACTGAATTTATTTTAATTGTGAGTAGTAAAAATATCCGAATGTTTCGACAGGGATATGAAACAACGTACTTCTCTCTTAAGTTGAAAAAAAGCTGCTACAGAAGCTATTGAAAATTTGTTATCTCAGAAGAGCACGAGTCAGTACATCAAAATTTTATATTACTACTATACTGTATCATCAAATAAGTCACAGAAGAAGAAGGTAGTGAAATCGAGAGTGACCACTTTCTAACATTAGCAAAAATTGAAACTGAAAAAACAGTTAATCGAGGACAGAATATAATAATTAGAAATTAGAAGCGAAGCAAGGACGGAGAAATTCAGAGTAGATAAATTTAAAAATACAGAAATAAAAGAGATAGAGAGATATATATCAAGAAAAATAATTAAATTGAAACAGAGATTACTACTGCCAACTACGGACAACACAGAAGAATTGTATGCTGTTTTTGAATAGATAATAAATGAAGAAACAAAAAAAAAGCTTACGGGACACGTAAAAATACAAAAAAAAAACAACAGACAAACACATTGCTGGAATGGAATAACTAATGAAGAAAAGAAGAAGAGAGAGAATTGGAAAAAAATATGTACAAACAAAGAAGGAGGAATATTACGGAAGCTATAAGAAACAAAGAACAAAAGAAAAACAAGTCATTAAACAAACCAAGACAAAAGCGTGAGAAATATACACTAGAAAAAAACTTCAATCAAAATCATAAATTACTTTATAGAGCTATCAAAACGTGTAGAACAAAAAAATACATACTACTAAAACAAATAAAATACTAACAGGAAAATATAGTATGGAAGGTAAACAAATAATGGAAAGAACATTTTAAGGAGCTACTGAAGGAAGATCAGAGAACAAATACCAGAGTACATCAAAAATGGAGCAATAGTATTACAAATAATACAGAAGATATTAGCATGGAGAAAGTGAAAACAGTAAGTACTCAAAAAACACAGAAATGGTAAACCCTCGGGATATGTAATGATGGAAGCAGAACAACTGAAGTACATGGGAGAAGAAGGAGAACAAATATTTCTAAATAAGCTGCAATAAATATGGAAAATAAAAGAAATTCCGAATGGTTAAAAAAAAGCAACAATATTTCCTATCCATAAAAAGGATGATTCTAAGAATAGTAACAATTGTAGAGGAATAGCAGCTTTTTGCCCAGTGGCAAAATTTTATAAAGTAAGACTGGAAAATAAACTTAGATTAGAAATAGAATCAAAACTGGAGTCAACCCAAAGTGGTTTTAGGAAGGGACATTCAACACAAAATCACATTTTATTATTATAGCAAAAACACTACAACAAAATGATAAACTTTTCATCACTGACGATTTAAAAAAGTCTTTTGATAAGGTACCAAGAGATCAGTTGTGGGTGATACTAAGATATAGAGAAAAAAAATGAAGACCTGATAAATGCAATCAAAAGTAAATAATTATAAGAACGCAACAAATTATGTAAGAACTGGTATCAAGGTCCTAGAAGAATTTACCACTCAGGGACTAAGACAAGGACTGGAGCTAAAGCCCTTTACAGTTCATAATATTCCTAGACACCATCCAAAAAGAAATAAAAAATGAAATAAATAAAGTAGAAATTGGATATTATAATTTAACAGCCACATCAGAATCAGAGTGTGCTTTTGTAGATGATCTGGTAATAATGTCTAATAATAAGAAAAACAAGCACAATATGAGAATAAATGTAAAAAAAACTAAGTTAATGGTGATAACTAACACAACGATTAATAGAATTGAAATAGAACGACTAATGGCCGATTCCACAATCTCGAATTAAATTAATCCGGTTTAAAGAGCTTATTTCCTTGGTAACAGTATCAATTTCTGTATTTTTCATGTCATCACTGCTCAATCAAGTCAATCAAATAAATCAAAAGCCTGTTTATTGGTTAACTCCCCTTCACTTTAACCCAGGTTAATTTAACTCGAGATCATGAAATCGGGCATAAGGGAATTTACCTCGAAATTTACATACTTGAGAGCAATATTGAAATCAGAAGAGGTTTGGCACAAGAAATAAATAGAAGAATCCTTGTAGCAAATAGAAGAAATTTTTCAACGTGTTTCTGAGTGACAAACAAATAACAAAAAGAAGCAAAATGACACTATATAAGACACTATATAGGCCAACGCTGATATATGGGCGTGAATCATGATTGATAAATCAGAGAAATAAAAGCAAAATTCTGGTAGCGGAAATAACAATTTTAAGAAAAGTAGAGGGCATTGCCAAAATGGATAAAGTTAGAAATGAACAGATACGGAAAAATCAAGATGTCGAAAACATTCAAAGGATCATTGAAATGAAACAAATAGCATGGTACGGACATTTGATACGAATGCCAGATACAATACAAATAAAAAATATGTGGTGTACAAAAATCACCCAGAAATGTAAGAGAGGGAGACCAGCAAAAACATGACAAGAAACAGTAAATGAGATTTTAGAGAAAAATTACATTAGTTGTAAAGAAGCTGAGAGTAGCGCAGAAAAGTTTCGAGCCCCAACAAACCAAATTCCGAAATTTGAGCGGGTAATAGCGGATTTAAAAGGATAAAAATTATAATAATAAGAAGATGTTCGGAATTTCTGAGAGTGATATGAAACAACGTATTCCCTTCCCAGTTGGAAGAAGCTGCTACAAAAGCTATTGACAATTTGTTACCTCAAAAGAGCAAGAGTCGGTATACATTAATATTTTATATTAAATAATACTAAAACTATTCCTTTTTAATATTGATGTTTTCTTGTGCTTGTACTTTTACAAGTACATGTAAGTAATGTGACACCGAAAAGATTCACATTTCGAGATTTTGGTGGAAACTGTATCCATTTTAGGCATCCCTTAATCCATTTTGACTATTTTCGGCTTGATGTCGGTACGTATGTGTGTATGTGTGTGCGTTCATAACTCGAAAATCTCGCTTAGGGTCTAGTTGTGCACCTCGCATTATGTTTGCAATCGTCTGTACTGGAAGTGCACTTTACTTGAAACTCTTTTTGAATTTTCCGTATAAATCTAGAATAATTAGCCGTAGGATATTGAAATTCAGTATCTGCAGCATTTAAATGATTATCTTCTATTTTTGTACCAATCGGCTGAGCCGGAAGTGCACTTTTTATAGCACAGTCTTCGAATTTTCCGCATAAATTCAAAACAATCAATCGTAGAATACTAAAATTTCGTATTAAACACTTCTATAACATCTAGCTGTACACCTCGCACCTACACATAAATATATGTTCATCCAGAAATCATAGCACAATGAGCTGGTTAAGTTTGCTAGAAGAGTGTACCCATGAAAATTTCGCTAATAAACTTGTAAAGTTTAGTAAAAACCGTATTACATTATATTATAGTTGAAGATGTAATGAACAAGTTTCTCTTGTAATTATTTTTGACTTGTATTACATGAACAATGTAAAAAAAAAATATTTTAGAAATCAATCAATTTCCGGGTTTCTTACTTTGATATGATATGTTATTGTACATCCTATTAACTACCTATACCCAAATTATCATCAACTACTGTTAGAAATCTTCCTTGTACATCATTGGATATATATATATATATATATATATATATATATATATATATATATATATATATATATATATATATATATATATATATATATATATATATATATATATATATATATATATATATATATATATATATATATATATATATATATATATATATACATCCCGCTATCAATCCTGCGTCCATGTATTGGCGTTTTACATTACATCGAACGTCCGGGTGTTATTGTGCGTCCCGTATATGGACGTCGGATGACAAACCCTTAAAACTTTAATAACTCTTAATACAATTATCGAAACTCAATGGTTTTCAGATAAAATGTTAGATAAGTTAGCATAAGAACATTTCTACGTGTGCCTATATGAAGAAAAGTGACAGTCTAAGAGTAAGAGTCCAAAATAAAAAATTTAGATGGACGTTCGAAGACTTCATTATGAAAGTTATCCAGAGAGCTTAGTTCGACATAATTCCGCTAGGTTCGCTATTAAAATTAAGTGTATATTAAAACTGTATATTCAACTTTCATTGCTTCAACAACCCGAACTCCGAAGAAGTGGCAACAATGTTTTTAACTTGCAATACCAGATTATAATTTTGTGCAGCGAAACTCCTATAATTGAAACATTATAAGTAATCAAATTTATGAATTTAATTTAGGTGTAAATGATAAACGAATGAATTAAGTTTCAAGATAGAACAAAACATAATTTTCTTGAACCCAAAATCAATATATTACGCTTATTATTATAAATACATAATTTGTTTTCAGCGTATTTGTTTTCGTAGTTGTGTGAGTCACTTATGAAAAAGTAAATATTTGAAATGTATATTATAGAATCATGTACATTGAAATTTTGAAAATATGATCAAGTGAATAAATATAATTATTGATAGTAAAAAATCATATTTAGAGAGAAGAGATTTCAAATATTAATGGTTTTAGATGAATAGATCACGTTTGTCAAGATGTCAAACTATAGAATCTAAATTCATAAAAAATCTGTTGTGGCCACACAGTACTTCCTCGACCATAAATTAGATGGTTAGTTTCTTAGCTGTCTCATGAATTCAGAGTATCGTATTAATCAAATGGATATTTCAAAGTGACAGCTGTCGTTGTCAAAGTGACAGCTGTCGTCAAAGTGACAGATGACGGTTACATGAAACATGAAATTACTATTTCATTTTACTCTAGCCATGTTCTATGTCCAGTTGCTTTAGTTGATTCCAATATTGGTATTATCTGGTTGAAATGTAAAAAAAACAATCAAAAATCGAGAAATTGATTTACTTTGGATTTCTTTCAGGCTTATCTTTTTGTCTTGTTCATGGAACTGGACATATGGTAATTTTTATTGCTCAGTTTGTATTTGATTTATTCCTTCATACATTTTATTTCAGATATAATTTCGAGGATGATCCACATATAGTTTACTTTTTATTTCTCCCTCCTATATATAATATGGAAAGTATTGTGATCGTGTTTCTTTTGACAGTTCGAGATTTTGATGAATCCTCACGTTTCGGACCCTACTGAACCAAAAAAACTTAATTTAAAGAATAGTCGGTTGATCTGTCTGTCGGTCTGTCTGAAAACACGATAACACGAATTTCTGACTGGAAGCTCAAAACTGATACTAAACTAGACATCATTTGAATAACTTTCGGAAAATAATTGACAATCGTTTGAATATTATTTTTGACACTCTTACTGGGATTATTTCCGCAGGAGCTACAATTCGATACCAAACACGATAAAACCAAATGACTTATTTTCGAACAACAATTGACGAACGTTTGTATGGGATGTCCAAATATATATGAAAATAATTCTAATTTCACATTTTGATTCTAATTATTTCTTTGCTTCAGAAGAATATAACGAATTTTATAATGAAGCAAATTTTAATATTAACAAATGAGCCACTATTAATTTTGAAGAATGTTTTGGGTAAGTGCTATGCCAAATTATTCAGGGATCAATTCGATTTTTTTCCACATTTCATGATAAATACCACTGTCCATAAAATAAACGCATCAATAAAGTCTTGATACCACTGGTTGAAATAAGCTCATTTACGAACTCAAACCTGGCTTTTTATTAAAAAGATTGAATATAAAATTTTAGTCAGAAATTCTGACGCATTCTAAAGTTATCGTGTTTTCAGACAGATCGACCGACTATTCTTTAAATCAGGGGTGGGCAAAAGCCGGCCCGCGGGCCGGATCCGGCCCTTTTGCTAATTTTATCCGGCCCGTTGAAAAATTCCGCACATAAATTTTTTTAAACTCTTTTATGAGATTTTGTTGACATCAGCATTATTAGTGTGCGTACTGTATATATAATAGTCTTAATAAAATGGGCAGTCGGCTAACTACACTAGTGTGGACGATGTCGTGAGCTTGAAACAATCCTCGTGTGTTTCACACGGGTCGCTCGCGACGATCGCTAGGTTCGAAATGCCTGTGAGTACGGCATATGCTGCACTCCTCTCACTTTTCGAGGGACGACAGGTCGCACCACGTGTATTGTTAATTTTGATTTAGTACTGATCGCATACTCTTTTTTGTTCGAGTCTAATATTAGTTTGCAAATATAAAATTGAAAAAGTGGACTTTTTGTAAGTAAAATTTTAAAACATTGGTTTTATTTTATTGTATTAATTAAATTATAGGTTTGTAGACCTTTGTAAAATGAGTCAATCTAAAAAAAGAAAAGTTGATTTGGAATGCAGAAACTTCAATGAAGCTTGGACGGTAAAATATCTTTTTACAAACATAAATAAGAAAGCAATTTGTTTAGTTTGTCAGGAAACAATTGCTGTTTTTAAAGAATACAATTTAAACAGGCACTTTACAACAAAACATCCAAAATATGCATCACATTCATTAAAAGAACTTCAAACTGTAGCAGAAAACTTAGCAAAAAACTTGAATAAGCAACAAAATATATTTACCAAACAAAGTAATATAGAGAAATCTACAACAAAAGCAAGTTATGTTGTCGCACACAAAATTGCTAAGTTATGTAAGCCGTTTTCTGAAGGAGAATTTGTTAAACAATGCATGGTACAAGTGTCGGAGATATGTTGTCCTGAAAAGAAACATATTTTTGAAAATGTAAGCCTTTCAAGAAGAACAATAGTACGACGGATTGAAAATATTTCAGGAAACTTACTTGACCAGCTAAGAACAAAAATTGCTGATTTTACCTATTGTTCTCTGGCTTTAGATGAGTCCTGCGATATTACTGATACAAGTCAATTATTAATATTTATTCGCGGCATTAACAAGAAATGCGAAATTAGCGAGGAACTTCTTAGTGTGCATCCAATGAAAGATACAACTACTGGTGAAGACTTTTTTCTCGCTCTTGAAGAGTGTTTAGTTAAAGTGAGTTTAACTTGGAATAAAATAGTAAGCGTCACTACGGATGGTTGTCCTAGTTTAACAGGGAAAAATGTAGGCTTACTTAAACGAATTCGCGACAAAGTAAAAAAGTTACAACCAGAACACGATATATTATTTTTGCACTGCATTATTCATCAAGAAGTGCTATGCAGAAAGGTTTTAAAACTGAATCACGTCGTTACTGTTGTGACCAAAGTTGTGAATTTTATTCGAGGACGTGCCGTAAACCATCGACAGTTTGTTGAATTTTTGAAAGAAATTGAAAGTGACTTCTATGAAATTCCTTATTACACTGAAGTGAGATGGCTTAGCATTGGTAAAGTTTTGGACAGATTTCAATATTTGCTTGGTGAAATAGTATCCTTCTTGTCGATAAAAGAAAAACTACATGATTTTCCTGAATTGCAAAATAGAGCTTGGCTAAACGATTTCTCATTTTTAGTAGATATCGTAAAATATTTGAATGAACTAAATATAAATCTACAAGGGAAAAAACAATTCGCTTTCAATATGCACTCAAACGTCAAAGCATTTATGACAAAACTAAGTTTATTTGCTGAAAACTTTAATAATAAATTATTAAATCATTTCCCCTCATTGCAAGCACGGCGAGAATCATTGAAAAATACAGATTTTTTTAAATATAGTACAATAACACAAGACCTGCATTCTGAATTCCAAAGAAGATTTCAAGATTTCAAAGCTATTGAAAAACCTTTATCATTAATTAGCCAACCTTTCAATTTCGATGTGCAAGAAGCCCCTGTTGAAATTCAACTAGAACTAATTGACTTACAATCAAATATTTTACTAAAAGAAAATTTTCACTCAAACGAATTGAGTGCTTTCTATGGCGCTTTGAATGATGAACATTTCAAACATTTTTTGAACTATGTTCAAAATTACCTTGTTTTATTTGGTTCGACATATATTTGTGAAAGAACTTTTTCTTCAATGGTTTCCACGAAAAATAAATATCGATCACAAATTACTGACGAAAATCTACACTCGGTATTAAGGATTGCTGCAAGTGATTTGGAACCCAATTTTGAAGAAATAATGTCAGATGAACATTCGAGATTTCACGTTTCGCATTAACTTTAAATATTTATTTTACCGTTTGATGTTTTTCTTTTCTTTTTTGAATTCTATTTACTATTATATTTACGAAATGCAATATAAATGTTAAATTGTAATAACTATGTGTCAATATAAAATAATTTGTATCATTAAGACATAAATAAGTAACAAAATAAAATGTTTCATTGACTGGTTTATCTAATAGGCATTTATTTATAAAAATATTTCTTTAAAAATTACGTGACATATTTTATTCAAATTGAAATGATACTTAGTGTTTTTGTCAAAAAAAAATGGCAGGGAAAAAACTCCATCCAAAACATCCGCTTGTGCAAAGCATATGCGGTATAGTCCTCCGGCCCGGGAGACATTTTGAAAATTTCATTTTGGCCCGCGCTTTAAAGTATTTGCCCACCCCTGCTTTAAATTATGTTTTTTTGGTTCAGTAAGGGTCCAAAACGTGAAGATTTATCAAAATCTCGAACTGTCAAAAAAACACAATTACAATACTTTCCATATTATATATAGGTCGGGGAAATGAAAAGTACTATAAGTGGATCATCTTCGGAATAATATCTGAAATGAAATGTTTGAAGGAATAAATCAATTACAAACTGAGTAGTAAAAATTACCCTATTCCATGAAAAAGACAGAAACATAAATATATTATACTTTTCGTTGGAATATATTGGTAGTATTTATATAAATACTTCGTATATAATAATAATATATTCTGCAACAAGTTTGTAATGTGAGACGGAGGCGATGACTACGGTTCGCGAGTGTGGAATATGCTATTTCAAATTCTTTGTAGACTATACTTTCTCTAACAAGATTTTTGGAACTCAGCAATATCTCAGAAGATACTTTCAAAATTATAAAAAGTCAAACGCAAAGCTAGAAATGAATACCTGAAATGTCATCTGTCCCAACATAATTTTTGCTCAACTGTACAAAGTACAAGGAAGTATTGTGAAACCGACAAAATTCATATATCCAGATTCTGATGGATATATCCGTTTTGAGAATTTCTGACTCAATTTTGACTATTTTTGGCTTGATGTCGGTACGAATGTATGTGCGTAACTCGCAAATCTCAAAACCCTGCTGAAATTCCGTATTCAAGATTGGTATAGGGTCTTGCGCATGATGGTTGCAATCATCTGTACCGGAAGTGCCCTTTACTTGAAACTTTTCTTGGAATTTTCCGCATAAATCCGGAATGATAAGCCGTAGGATACTGAAATTCAATATTTGAAATTGCTGTACGATCGGAATTGAAATCTTCTAGCTTAGTCGGAAGTGCACTTTATATAACAGAATTTTCGAATTTTCCTCATAAACAATTAATTGTAGAATACTGAAATTTTGTATTAAGCACTTCTTTAACATTTAGTTATGCACCTCGCATCATGATTGCAATCATCTGTACCGGAAATTCACTTTATACTCCATTTTTTTTTTTAATTTTCCGCATTCAGTATTCTACAATTGAACATAAAATGTTAAAATTCAGTATTTAAGACGATAGTACCGTTTAAGTACTCATATCCTATTTTCATTGAGATCGACTGAGCCGGAAGTGCACTTTACTTGAGAGTCTGATAGGCTGTGGAGTATAGAGTATTGAAATTTGGTATTTCAGTCTGACGTAGCACCTGAATGATTGCCTACTATTTTTATAATAATAGACTGAACCGGAAGTGCACTTCAGTGGAAATATATTTTTCAATTTTGCGCATAAATTTAGAACTGTTAGCCGTAGAATCTTGGAAATCAGTATTTATTAATATTGTAGCATAAGGATGATGATCTATTGTTTCCATAGCAACCGACTATGCTAAAAGCGCATTTTACTTGACAGATTTTTTAATTCTTTTGGATAAATCCAAAACGATTAGCCGTGGTACGATGAGATTTTGTGTCTGATTATATATATCCAATGATATACAACTAAGTCACGTGATGTCATAGATATGCCATAGATATCAAACTCTACTTAAAGTTAAGTGACGGTGGTGCAACTGGGCATAAGAGTCTTATGATATAAATGTATTTTAGTTTAATTGAAGCACTGATTCTACGGAGTAATTGCCAAAAAACACACAGTCTAGAAAGAAGAAGAATATTGAATCTTGTTTTACTTTTTACAAAAAAAAAAAATAAAAAATTATAAGTGATTTTCAATCAGTCATTGCTATGCAATTTTGGGTTGTTATTGATTAGTTGAATTTTACTCATTGTAGACGTAAATTCTATTATTTTTTGAGCCAAGCATAAAAGATACGAAAAGTATTATTTGAATTTAAGTAGTTTCTATCATTTTGAAGGTAATAGAAAACTATTTTCAAATTCATATGAATTTAGTCAGCTTATATATCAAAAAACTTCCTGATAGCATAACTTGATTCTCTTATTTATCAATAACCTGCACATTCAGTTCGTACCGCTTCTGTCTATCTTTAACTGAACTGGCGGTCATGATACATGATATCCAAGACTAGAAACAGGCAACACTGTCGGACGTCGCATGTGATGCAATTAGTGCATGAAATGAAACTTGCAGTATATAGGAGGACGTTGGATAACTTCTTTGTAAAAGGGAGCTGAACAGATATTAAAATGAAAGTTGTGATTGGAATGAGCTAGTGTATAAAAGTGATAGCTGAATTCTACGTCACGAAAAACCGTATATACACGAACAAAAATTTCAATATACGCAGTAGATCTGGTGGACGCCCGATGCTTTGATTATGAAAGGACGCACGATAGATAGCGTGATGTATATATATATATATATATATATATATATATATATATATATATATATATATATATATATATATATATATATATATATATATATATATATATATATATATATATATATATATATATATATATATATATATATATATATATATATATATATATATATATATATATATATATATATATATATATATATATATATATATATATATATATATATATATATATATATATATATATGTATATATATATATATATATATAAACACAAAATCTCATCGTTCCATCACAGTTAATCGTTTTGGATTTACCCAAGAGATTCTAAAAGTCTGTATAGTAAAATGCACTTTCAGCCAAGTCAGTTACTATGGAAACAGTAAGCCATTATTCTTATACTACAACATTCCTAAATACTGATTTCCAAAATTCTACGACAAATTCGACGACTACCAACAGATCTGAATTTATGCGCAAAATTAAAAAATAAACTTCCACTGAAGGGCATTACCGGTTCAGTCTATTGTTATGAAAATAGTAAGCAATCATTCAGATGCTACAGCAGATTGAAATATCAAATTTCAATATTCTACACCTGATCATTTCAAATTTATGCGAAAAATTCCAAAAGACTGTCAAGTAAAGTGCACTTCCGGCTCGGTGAATCTCAATAAAAATAGGATATGAGCATCTAGACATATAATCGTCCTAAATACTGAATTCTAACAATCTACGCTCAATCGCTTTGGATTTAAGCGGAAAATTCAAAAAAATCTTCCGATTAAAGTGCTCTTCCGGCTTAGTCGATAGCAATCATAATGCAAGGTTTACATCTAGATATTATAAAAGTGTCTAATACAAAATTTAAATATTCTACGACTGATTGTTTAGAATACATGCGGAAAATTCAAAAAGTCTGTCATATAAAGTGCATTTCCGGCTCAGCCGATTGTTACAAAAATAGAAGATGATCATTTTAATGCTACAGCAATTTCAAATTCTAAATTCCAGTATCCAATGGCTGATCATTCTGAATTTATGCGGAAAATTAAAAAAAAGTTTCAAGTAAAGTGCACTTCCGGTTTAGCCGATTGCAATCATAATGCAAGATGTACAATAAGATGTTAAAGAAGATCTTTATACGAAATTTCAATATGCTATGGCGGATCATTCTATATTTATGCAAAAAATTTAAAAAAATAAGAAAAGTGCACTTTCGTCTGGTCGATTCTTACAAAAATAGCAGATAACCATTCTGATACAACATCAAGTTCAAATACTGAATTTCAACATCGTATGGCTGATCATTCTGGATTTATTTGAAAAATTCGAAAAAAGTTTCAAGTAAAGTGCACTTTTGGTACAGACGATTGGAACCATAATTTGAGGTGCACAACTAGACCCTATACCAATCTTAAATACAAAATTTCAACATAATTCGTTCCACCAGTTTTGAGATTTGCGAGTTACGCACGCACGCACGAACGAACATACGTACCGACATCAAGCCGAAAATAGTCAAAATGGATTCAGGGATGCTCAAAACGGATATTTCCATCAAAATCTTGATAGGTGAATTTTGTCAGTTTCACAATACTTCCATGTACTTAGTACAAGTAAGTAAAAATAGTGGTTTAGTTTTTGTTGAGTCCATTTTGATAGTCACCCTAATGACAAAAATTGTAACCATTATATTTATTTTATTATTAGAGTAATGCTGTTATAATTCACTATATAAAATATAAAATTTGTCTACGTTTGAGATATTCGGTAGTTCAGCATAGAGCTACAATTTTAGTCTTCTGATTGGTGAAAATCCAAATCAAATTAATGTATGCACAAAAAACGTACGTAGCTTTCTATCTGCTCTGCATGAACTGCCAGCAGAGTTCCATCCATTATAATTATAAATATATATCTACTATTCTCAGAGTCGAAATTTCCACCATGTATGCAATATGTGCAGATTTGTGAATTTTACTTATTAAATTTGAATTATTTTTATAAATATCGCTGCCTTCGAGGCGAACTCTGCCTTATTTTCAACGTGTATCAACTATAGGAACTCATAAATGTCACAATTTTATTTTTGGCGTATTTATAGCGCTATATTTTTCCTGATTCTAATGCTATTCTTTGCAAAACTACTAACTAGGACAAAAAGATCACATTACTTATATTTATTGTGTGTTATCCTGCCATGAGTCACGAATCCTGCTGGCGTCAGAACAACGCTCAATGTTTTCTGTCAGGTTAGTATGGCTGGCAAGTTAGGTTACAGAGTGATTACCGTATCCATATTGTTTCACGAATAGGCAAAGGATAATTGAGACTAGTGGGTTGTTAAAACGAGGAACGTGCACCGATCTCTATATATGGATAGCTGATACTGTAGTTTGCCATTGACGCCTTTAGAGCAATTATGTACCAGTCAGTGGCGGATTATCCATAAGGCAAACTAGGCACGTGTCTAGGGGCACATGTTTATGGAGGGGCGCGCGCGAAAGATTTTAAACGAAGAAAAAAATAATTTAAGTAATAAAAATAATCGGAACGTCAAAGTTTCAAATGAAATATCCAGAATTTAAAATCAAAAGTAATTTATTAATAATATACAAGAAAAATAAGTGACAAAATTAATTTTGTAATTGAGTAGGATCTTAGTTACACAGTATAAAAAAATCTGACGTGAACATTACGTGACTTACTTGTACATCATTTGATATATACACAAATTTATTCAATAAAGTTTACTATCATTTCAGACTACAATTAATATAATATAATATAATTTGACATGTAAAATGTCAATCAAAATCAAAAAATTGACAACAGATTATTATTGCCTACCTTATCATTTCAATTAAGCTGATTGTTTTATACGGCAAATTCTGAATGTCTGTTATGCTTATAAACTGCACTTCCGGCTCAGCCGATTGATACAAAAATAGTAGATAACTATTTTGATGCTACCACAAGTTCAAACACTAAATTTGAATACGCTATGGCTGATCATTCTAGATTTATGCGAAAAATTAAAAAGAAGTTTCAAGTAAAGTGCACTTCTGGCGTGGCCGACTCATACAAAAATAGCAGATAACCATTTTGATGCAACATCAAGTTCAAATACTGAATTTCAACATTCTACGGTTAATCATTCTGATTTATTAGAAAAATTCGAAAAATGTTTCAAGTAAAGTGCACTTCCGGTACAGACGATTGGAACCATAATGCGAGGTGTATAACAAGACCTTATACCAGTCTTAAATACAAAATCTCAACATTATACGTTCAAACAGTTTCGAGTTTTGGAGTTACGCGCGAACATACATACCGACATCAAGCCAAAAATAGTCAAAATGGATTCAGAGTTGCCTAAAACGGATATTTCCATCGAAATCTCGATAGGTGAATTTTGTCGGTTTCACAATATTTTCTTGTACTTAGTACAAGTAAGTAGAAATTATTGTGTTTTTAGAGATATAGAACTTCCGTAGCGCGTCTTTTATTACTCGTAAGCTTGTACATAGTTGATGATAAAAAACAATTATCTGATAGTTATTTAAGATATTTACAATGACTATACATCATAGTCACATCTGTCACACAAAGATCACGAATTTCCAAGGGTTATTTCAAATTGTTTTCTTCAATCAAACTGTCAATGTATCACTTCACCTCTGATTTCGATGAAACTTGGTGAGAAGATGTGTTTTAGCATTACAAATATGGGAAACCATTAGCTGTCAAACTTGGTTGACCTTGGAAATCATATTTATCAATTTATATTAATTTATTGATATACATTGTGCATATGTGTGTGCGATACTAACGACTTCCTAGTGAAATGAAATTTAGTCAGTGGCTCTAAAACAGTGCTTCGCATCGAACTAACGAGTGGGCTTCGCCCGCTCTGACCACGCCCGACATGGAATCTTGAGTCCGAGACAATATCAAAGAGTGAACTTAACGTCTCATGTTTGGTTTGATCTACCATAATTATCTCGGACTCAAGACTCTATGTCGAGCTTGGCTGGAGCGAGCGAAGCCCAGTAGTTAGTTGGGTGCAAAGCATCACTGGTTGAAAACAGAGACCACTGTTTTAGTGCCACTGTTTTAGTGCCACTGTTTTAGTGCCACTGATTGAATTTCATTTTGGTGAGCCGATGGTATCGCCATCTTACACACACCACGCAAGGTATGTATTTGTCAATGATATAAATCAATAAAAAAGGTTTCCAGGAGCAACTGAGTCTGATTGCCAATATAATTATTATTTTTGCCATGTTTGTAATACTAAAACTGATCTATCAATTGTAATTTATAATATATGACCGCTATAGAGAGGCGCTGATGATGTGTTAGCCTGGGACGCTGATGATGTGTTAGCCTAGGGCGCTGTCAACCACAGACAAAAAATATACTATACTGAAAAATCATTTATAGTGAAATGTCTTCAATTTGTTCCGTTGACTGATAAATTAATCTTTCAATGAGAACTTTTTGAAGGTCTTGAATAGAAATAGGACGTGATGGAAGAAAATTACTGAAAATAATCAAATACACAGCGGGCTCTTATGCCATCAAATGAATGAGATATGCAATTCATCTATAGTGAAACTGTTGTAGATAATAGTAATTTATGCAGTTATTAATAGATGATCTTGAGTATCATTTCTTTTCTACGGTCTCAAAACGTAACATTTCCTAAACAGATCGGAAATATAAAAAAAATACTGTGCATCAGTTGATATTTAAACATAACACAACATGAATGTATTGATGGGGAATATTTCTAAGATGAGTAAGTAAAATAAAATGTGAAAATTGCTCTGGTAAGGCAAACGAAGCTTAAATTACCAAGTTTAGAGAAAGAATATTTATAGCCTTTTAAATTCCCTTCTGAAAACCTAATAGGTACTGAATCTCTCCTGCGAGAATATTTCAGATTGTAAGAGTAAATACCGTACAATTAATCCAGCGAAAATTATTGGCATAGCATGAGCTCAGGTATTCAGACTATTCAAGGTATAAAACAAAAACATTCTTGCAATGCGGAAAACAAATTGCGAAATTAATTTCACGAAAGCGGAAACAGCAGAGGTATAACTGTAAACACCCAGTAACATACATTCACATTAATGATATTCCATATTATGTTGATGAAGGTCAGTTTATTATAGATAAAAGTCCAACGGACGTGTAACAAGTGTGTGGATATTTTGATTTGTAACTTGTAAAGATTTATTAAATCTCAAGCTCTGTGTCATTTATTACGTTAATTAAGATTATATCTTCTGTTTGATATTTATTCATGTAAACAAAAAAGGAAAAAGGAAACAGTAACTACTCACAGATAACAAGGCGAGATAGCACAATTGTTGAGTGCTAGCCTCTAGACGCAGAGATCGTGTGTTCGAATCTCAGTTAGGTCATAAAATTTTTCACGATTTTTCTGGATCGGTATTCACTCTTGTTACCTTTTCAAGTTGGGAATCAAATTAACTTGGCCTCAATGAAGCTATCTGGCACCGGCTAATTGTTGTAACATGGACCTGCACCGGTTGACTGGCAACACACATGGCAGCAAGGTAAAAACGCATCAAGTAAAGTGAAAAATAGCTGTGTGTGTGAAAAGTAAACCTAGGGACATAACTATTAGACAGATACTACTGACAGACAAATTTGTATTCTCAAATAAATAAATACTGGTTTATCTATCACCTACAAAAAATGACAGTCCATAAATTAATTCTTTTTTAGGAGATTATAAGACCAATTTTCAAGTCAAGATTTTTTCACAAAAATTCATCTCATTCCATACTACTTTCTGAGAGAGATGATTTTGAAGTCAAGTTTTAGATCTGAAAGTGATTTGATGCAATCGAAATTGTTTGCTTGATTTCATAATGGAATATATCATCATCAAAATCGTTAATTCGTGAAAGTACAATTGATTTACGATTACTCGAATAGCAATGTATTCTCCTAGTAGAAAAAACTCATCAAAATATGGGCAGGGTGTATACCAAACCTGGAAAACCTGGAAAACCTGGAAATGTCAGGGAATTTAGATAAACTGGAAATGTCATGGATTCGTCAGGGAATTTCCGTTATTTGTCTGAAAAAAATAAATTATTGGATATTTATACATTATTAATAAAAATACATGAAATTTTCACTTTGTAAGATACTAGGGCCATCTATCGTATGAATGATTTATGTTGTAATTCTGTGCGAATCCATAAGTTTTACAGATCTATAGATCCATAAAAAAAATTATTGAAGCGCATTTAATTTTGTTAATTGATATAAATTCGTTCGTAAGGATATCAAGTTCATTGCATATATTTTAATATCTATCAAACTCTTTGAATTTTACTGTCTGGAATTTTATTAAAAATGACCTGGAAAACCTCGAAATGTCAGGGAATTTTCATTTAATTTTTTGGTATACACCCTGTATGGGAGAAAAACAAAATAAAGGGTAATGTCGTTAAGAGGCGCTAACTCCAAGATGGATGAAATTTCGGGAAAAGCTTCTTCTAGACATGAGGATAATAAGAAAAATAATGACAAGTGGGGACAGGCTCATATGATCTTGAAATCACTCATGTTGGCTCAAAATCCAGACTATGAAGTTGTTTTCAAGATAATAATTGTTTTAGATTAATTCACTACGCTCATGCTTTCGAAAACCATCTCTGAATTCTACCGAATTGCGCTGCGCGGCCTGTGGGACAGTACTCAAGCTCGAGATAATCGAGAAGGGTGCACTGAAATCTCCATGTTGGGCCGAAATCCAGTTTATTAACAAGTATTCATGTGTAACAATGATTTTAGAATAGCTTGCGACACTCGCGTTTTCAAAAATATCCCCAAGTATTACCAAATTGCGCGGCGCAATTCTGGATGTGGAGTTTAGTGCATCCTTTTTGGTTTTCTCGGTCTCAAGTTCTGTCCCACAGGCGCGAGCAGCGCAATTCAGTAATATTTAGGAATATTTTTCGAATGCACGAGTGTAGCGAGCTAACCCATATCAATTGTTATACATGAACATTGAACATTCATAAAATAAATCAATTGACCAAATTTCCTGATTCCTAAACTCACAATTACTGTTCCAGTCAGCTTTAACAATATTATCAATACTTTATAATGCAATAGTTAAATTTTAATAACTCATCCCTCTTTGTCGTCCGTTCCTTTTGTTTATTTTTCCTGAATAAACAAGGAATGGTATCTGTTGGTTCGAGCGACGCCGGTCCGGCGCCATGAAATATTCGACGATTGTGCTTCTGGCGTCAGTGGGTGTACAACCGTGAGAGTGCGCGCCTGTATGTCGGTTAAACAGTTTACGCTGATGTGCTTCTGGTTGCCAACGGACGGACGAATCCAGCCGAAGAGATACGAATATCAGATGTGTTTTGTTTTCGTGGTTATTCCCAGCGTTGACAGTTGAAAGTTTGCGATGTGTTTTGTTTAGAGTGAATTTGAAAAATGTAAGATCAATAAATAAGAGTGATAATGAAATAATGCTTTTTCAAGATTTACTCTTTTCCTATATTTTTTTTTGTATCGATTTATTTTGTACAATTATAAAAATTATAAATCTGAATAAAGTTAAATTTTTTTTATATAATTCAAATTCTTTTTGTACTATGATTAGTCAATTTTGCTGTTGTCATAATAATTGGCGATGTAGCTTCAAGTGTTTGTTCTGCGTAAAATTTCAATTTAATATCAATTAACCTAATTTCAGTATTTCGGGTGCAATGTCCATAATACAAATTATTTACTTGAAAAATTTAAATTTTAATCATATCATTATTCTGACTATTGAATGAGTTTGGATTATTTCATTTTAAATCAAATTCTGTACGGTATTTTGGGAACAAGCGGAGTGTCCAGATATCTCAATTTTCAGATAGCTTAAAATAGTTGAATTTTTTTAGCAGTTCTGCTAATTATTCATGTTTTTATCTATCTCTCATCTCACTCGTATTAACTAAAATAATAGATACATGGCTTTCAATTAATTTCTTACCTCAAATTAATATAAATTTGGAGTAGATAACCGTCGCATTTCCTTTGTTTTAAGGAATCGTGGTTAAACTTTCTGTATAATACATTCAATTCTAGTTAAACTGAACTTTTACTATTGTTCTTTTTTTAGAGTTCGAAATAAAAACAAACAAAAAACTATTATTTCAAAATGAATAGAAATTGGTAGTATATTATGCTACAAGAATCGAACGACCAGATTGAAGTTGGCTGCACTCGACAAAGGCGAGGACGAATCTCAAGGTGTACATAGCTTTGTGCAGTCAGCTTCATCCGTATTAATAATGAATTTTAAAATAAATTTGGATGTATCGAAATACTTCTTGCATGACTTATTTTATTGATTGATATGTTATTGCGTTCTTATCATTTTCTGTGATATCACATTTACAGCAAATGCAAACATTATTGGCAACTGAAATTACCATTGAAAAATGAAAATTCAACAAAGATCGCATCGTGCAAAACCGACTACTGGACTGTTCAAATTGAGATGGAAGATACACGTGGATTTCCTGCCATCCTATTGGCTATCTAAAACTACATTAGCATATGTTCAATTAATTCGGAAGATTTAGAATTTTCTCTTAATCTAACCATGGACTCATAAAATCTATAAAGGAAAAATTGAGTCTGATTTTGAAGACTATAATATTTTACTTTCTCCCTTAATTTTATTTCAACTTTATATTTTTTAGAATACCTGTGTGACAATAAAAATATTGTGCCGACCTCCATTTTACAAAATAATTATCAGAAGATCCATTAAAAACCGGTAAAAATGACAATAATGTTCCGAAAAGAAAAGTTGCCGACAACAAATTTCTCATTATCGTATTTCACACGTGTTTATCCCACCACTGCCTTTTCAGCTGTTAGTTTTAACTTACTATTCGCGCGTTTTATTTCACCGCGTAGACAAATGACTGTTTCTGACACTTTTGTCAGATTTTTGACATTTAATTTCATGTATGTGCGGGTAAAGTGAAATTTCTGTAGTGTGATTGTGCGAACTTTTTGGTAAAATGATGTTCAAAGCTGCAAATTTTATGAAAATTCTAGAGGAATCGGATGAGTCTTGTGGTATCACTGGATCTGGGAGAAAGGTAAGGTTTTGAATTATTTAATCAATGTGCGGCTGTTTAATATGTCAAATACATTTTGAATCCATAACTTTTATTCAGGATGATGTTGCAATGTGTAAATAAATTCATAAATCTGTAAGTTATGAACAAAATCGCAATGAACTTGTCATCTTTATGAACGAATAGACATTAATCAGCAAGGTATGATGCGTTTCTATCATTTTATTATGGATTTATAGATCTGTAAGACTTATGGATTTGCACAGAATTGCAACATAATCACTAAGATGCATTAAAAGTAGTTGCACTTTAGTAATCGATGTTTCAGTAAGAATGCAAGTCTTAATTATTTGATAAATCGAAAAATTAATTGGAGAATTGCTGATATTTTCATTTCGACATATTAACACGTTGCAAAAAGATAGGAACAAATTTATGGCTAAATCGTAGAATACGATTTCACCAAATTTATTATTCAGAATTTTCCAAGATGTGGTAATTTACTTATTCATACAAATATCATTTTGGTATTTCGTTGAAGAGTCTGAACTTGAAATAATCCTTAGAAACGTTTATAAATATAAGCTTTATTCTCCAGACATATGCAAAGATACTTTTAGATTCTGTTATTCAATAGTACTGCTATGCTAAGCCTGTTTTTTTTAAAAAGCATCGATATAATATAGGCTGTCCCATTATTATGTCAATTCTTTTGACAACTTGAATGTTTTAATCATATGATTACTTAATTTGCTCCTCACTAAATATTTCTGGTACTTGTGTTAAATCACTAAGCTTTGACCGTGAATTTGATACCTAAATAATAAAAAAGTTTGTACATGATTGTAGATGCTTTATTTTAGATGATTACCGAATTGTGTTAATGGATTTTTTCTCATTAATGATTGTCAAAAAGAAGCTAATCAATTCTGAACGATTTTACGTAATCTAGATTCTCATTCCAATAACGAAAATCAAATCAATTTGCAGTACGTCCATTATTATACATTTTTAAATTCTTCACAAGAAAAAAAAAAACTATTAATCCTTGGGTCAATTTATAAAAATCAAATTGGCTGTGAACTGCGGTTAGCCGCTTCTAACAAGGTTTTTCCTGGATGTACCATCCAAGAAAAAGTCCGACTTGTCATAAGTACCAACATACTTACCATAAGTACCAACATACTTATGACAAGTGCGGCTTGTCGGACTCACCGGTAGTCCCAATATTCATGTCGGACAATATTTTTTTTTTCATTTTATTATCAAAAAATCTTTTGATTAGTGTAAAGATCAGTATTACGGTAACATTCTTTCAATTAATCAGCCCTCGCTGGAAAACGCCCTCAAATTTAGAATTTTGCTAAATGAAAAAGTTGTCGGACTCATCACAATGAAGCCACTCACAAAGCTTCAAATGAGCAGTAATCAACGAAAAATTTATGCGCTATTTCACGGACTATCATAACATCGTTAAAAATAATACTTTCGATTTTAAATTCTGCATAATTTATTTATCTTCGCACCCCGGCGCTAAGTAGGCTAGAGCCGCCTCTGACTGTGAACGCTCTTTTTGATAATCAAAGTATTAGCACTAACTAGTAACCATAACTACAAACAGTAACTACTAATTTCGTATTGTTGATGAGGCTTTATGAGTAGAAAATAAAGCACATGAGAAAATTTCAAAAAAATTTTGAGTAACAGCACCAAATTTTGCCTGAAAGCCGTATGACACGATGCATAATTTCTCTCAAAATTATGTTCATAGTTTAGAACAAAATTTCTAACAAAATTTTTTACAATTTTTTGAACATTATTTTGAAGGCCTGTATGTCACTACTGCAAAAATTTTTACATTAATCTGTTCACGCATCTGCGCACATGCTACTTCACCTAACTGTCAGATTGAACAAAAATATTAAGATGGATGAAAAAAGATTTATGGAACATAAATTTAAATTATTATTGTTATCGTCGATAATAGTGATTGTTGAAAATAATAATATCTCAAACCAAATTATGCTAGTACGCATTCATATTGCGCACATTTTGAATGTTCACGCATCTGCGCACAAGCTACTTCACGTGTCAACTGTCAGATTGAATAAAAATATAAAAATGGATGAAATGAAATTCCTCAATTGAAATTTTGATTTCATGCCTGGAGCATGATATTTCTAAAATAATCATAATTCTCACAACACCAATAATTCATATTTGGGCATAAAATGTCAAACAAATGAGAATCTTTATTTAAATCAATGCGCATTCGTATTGCGCACATTTTAAAGGAAAATTGTAAGAATATAGAGCGAGTCCTACATTTTTTTGTACAATTTTTTGAACATTTTTTTGAAGGTATTTTGATGTATGCCACAGTACATTTTTTTGATCATAGATTTGAAAAATAAAAATGTGCATAATTTGGGAGAAATTATGTATCGTGTCATACGGCCTTAAAGTGCAGGTATTTGATCCAGGAACATAATTTCTATATGCGCATCCATTTGAGTTTGAAGTGTTCTCTACAATAATTCACCGTCTGTCACCCGCAAATGAAATAAAAATGTTTTTAACTCAAAATTGTGACATTTCGACAGCTCGTATGATGCACCAAAAAATGTTTCATTCAACCGCCACATTATCATTACACAATGTGCATCACGAGGAGGTTTTTGGTCGGATTTTGCATACTGTATGTTGTGTATTGTGTGTTGCTGTTATTGTGTGTTGTGTTGTGTGCTGTCCCTTGTCTGTTGTGGATGAATGAACTTGTTTTCCTGGGTCGAAAGTTGAATCCATGATTTTTTTTGCACCCGGTACAAGTTGTCACAGTTTGACATTCTCTGACATCTTTTTTTTCACAGGGGTGTGGTAGGGAGTGCGATGAACATGCCCTGAAAGAGAAGACTTCAAATTTACCAAAACTCAAAGATTCATCCATTTTTGATTAAAATCAACCTAGCTATGCCGGTAAGAAAAATCGTTATTTTGGGTGCATTTTCAAGTGGTAAAAAATACCAAATATATTAATAGTCACATTTCAAATTCTATTTTTTCATGCGAAGCCGGCATATTGTGCACCAAATAGAAAATACAAGATGGTTTTTTACGATTTAATAATAAATAAAATCTAGTTGTCAAAAAATGCTCCTTTGAAATGAACCTGTTTCAATAAATTGAAATTATAATTGAAATTATTTATAGTTATTTTGCGCAAAACTGTCCATCTCATTACAAAGTTACCGTTCATATTTCGCACCAATTCTTAATACGTGATTGTCACTCGTCACAAACAAACTTACTCCAAAAATTCTGTGACCTAGAGCAGCTTGAAAAGAAATTTCACTTTAAAATCTCAAAATAAACTTAAACTTGAAACTGAGTATTTGAATACTTCCAGAATTCGTTTGGATAATTTTTGTGTTTTTCTAAGAAGAAAATATTTGTCATAATATCCGTGATTTTTTTGTAAAGATCTTATTATTTATCTTCATTGCTGTCACTCATAAATTGAAATATCTTACATAAAATTCTCCATATTTTCAATTTGAATTTCAGTTTTAGCTCTTTGAGTATTATTTTGTCATTTATGGTATCCCGTCGTTCTTTACATTAAGTTTGAATTTAATTACAGAATGTATGCTCATTATCTTCGTTGTTACTTTCGAAGGAAAGCGAATGTTTCTGATACATGACTTGAGAGCTGATAATCCTGCAAACTGTGTACTCTCTTACTAATGAACTAAAAAGTGGTTTCATTTGTTTTTTCATTCGGCAAATAAAAAAGATATACGATAAACGGACGTTTCAAAAAAGAAATTAGTTGATCAGTTTTTTTTCGATGACATGTAGAACGATGTAATTAACCTAACGAAAACTAATAATTTTTCTAGGTGTGTAGAAGAAATTATTTCTTATTAACTAAAAATAGTATGATTTCTATTAGTTTTTTATGGGTGAATGTGTACTGCTGTTCTTTCTACACAGTGTCAAATAACTTTTTATCTATATGGCTATTAATTTTACAAATTTTTAAATTTTCAAATTAATAATATAACAAATATTTAAAATTATTTTTACGTATGCAAAGACTAATTACAAAATTCTGTATACTACTTCGTTGGTATATTTCGAAAAAAAAAGCGGTTTTACGCTGGGTCATAAAAAATTGCTATTTGTGTCTTTCTGAAATATTTGAATAAGTGATGTCACAGGTAAACCTATTTGACATTTCACCTATAAGTAAACACGTGCATCTGACATACCTTATCTTCACCTTTTGAGCGTTTGGTTATTTTTTGTCTACAAAATTCTGAATATTTTGTTTACGTTCTCAAATATGTAAATAAGTTCCAAGTTCGCATCTTCTTGAATGAATGAAATAATTTAATAACATTTTCATCAAAATTTAATTGAAATCTTTCTCTGGAGATAATTAATGATCGCAGCATGCAAAGAAAGCTGAAGAAATTAATTTCTTGCATTTCGTATTTAGCAGCTCGCGAGAAATGTAAAATTATTTTGCATTTAATTATAAATTGTACCATCTTGCATCTTATATTAGATTGAATTATCTTCACTCAAGGAATAGTTACGTAATTTTTTCAACTTTCTATGAACACAATAATGTATATTGTAATAAGTGATACCATCTCAATTCTTATGATATATTTATGATACAATAGATGAATACGTGCGGATCGTAATGAAAGTCGAAATTTTTGTTGCAGAAAATGCAAAGTTTTCAACATAAAACATTCTAAATAAAGTTGAATAATAATATCTGCAATAATTTTTGAGTTCGGTGAATTTTATTAAAATAAATCTAAAGAAGAGATTCGTACGAAATTCATTGATAATAATGTGCCCATTCCTTCACCTGTTGAAAGACGTGATTGATATTAATTTATTTTTCATTTTGTCTGAAAGAATATTTTTAGCACAATTTTTTTTCCTAATTATTATGTTACCTTAAATTTATTATGCAAGTTCGATTCATATTTTACCGCTATTTTTGAGGCTGCTACCTGCATATCACATCTCTCTGTCTATCTTCTATACTTCCTGTATTTTTGTGCTTTTAACCTATTGCAGTTCCGAGGAACCCATTGTCCCCAGACTTCGTTGTACTTCGTGAACATTTGTTCATGAAACCGCGCTTGCTCCCCAGGTTAGTTAACCGTTTTCTAGTTTCTAGTCGACTTGACTATTCCTTCCATTCAGTTTTGTCAGTTATTAGATACCTAAGCTATCTCAAGTTGTGTGAAGATTATTTTGTTGCCGTTTCCTTTTTAGTTTGATAAATATATTTTGATATCTGTTGAATGAACTTGTCTGAACTGGATAATAAATTTGTGTAGTGTGATACTGGTTTGACTAAGGTGACAAATATAGTGATATAAAAAACGTGTGTTTGTTCTTCAAGTGACTATTTTTAGAAGAGGAAAAGTTGATGGAGTTTTTTCATAGGCTCGATAAATTACTTATAAATAAGGTAAATTCTGTGTGATCGTTGAAATAGCACTTTCAAATTAATGTGTACATGCATACACATATAGATTACATCTTCTCCTCATATTATTGCTTAGAATCTCAAATGGAGGATTGAAATAATTAAATTTGTCTTTTATAAAAAGTACTACCAAGAGCGTACTTAGATCATTATTCGATTTTGTTCGAGAATAAATTATACTTATTCATAATTAAACTCATTATTTGCATATTACGATTTAGGTAGTTTATCTACTCTATCTATAAATATCATTTCCAATAGATATCTACCTTAGAAAATGAAAAAAAAACATACTTGATATAGATATAAATCTTTTGAAACAAAAATGTTCTGAAAATATGTTTAATTAATTTTCTCTTTATTGACCATTGATTACGGATACAGTTCACCTATGTCACAACTAAAAAATACACTACCTCATTACAAAATCTTATTTTTATAATATACCTGCTCAATATTTAGTGAAGTTAATAATTATGAGAAAAATATAAATTATATAATATACATCAATAATTTGTAGATTGTATTTTTGTCGAGATGGGATTAACATAAACTGAATCAAGATATCGAAGAGGAAAATGAAAGCATATGTTTTGCTGTTGGGACAATTTGACACGGTGCATTTAGATGCTGCATTTTGCTTTACATTTATTTTTAAGCAAAAGAAAATACACCGTATCATATATAAATTTTTTTTTTATTTATAACAAGGTTCATTTTATCTGCATAAAAATGGAGAACCAAATGCAAAGTAAAATGCAATATTTAAAATTACTCGCCCACTATTCCGAAAGACATGACAAAATCTAAGAAATATCATCTGAACATGTTAATCAATAATTTAAATCAAGATGTTACTTAAGATCATTTTCAATCGGATTTACTTTATTATTTATTTTCTAACAATAATAAATTAGTGTCCTTTGGCCACAGTATTTTTAGTGTGAAATTATTTTGGCAACAGCGCATCTTATAACTACCTGCTAAAATTTTGTGTTCACCCGATGCAGGGATGGCTCTACAATACATTCTAGTTTCAATTTTGAGTCCATTGTCTCGAATTCGAATGTGTGACGGCATATTTATTTATTTTTATTATACATTCTTTTCTTTTATAAGTTTTTGTTAATAAAATCTTTGTTTTCCTATATTTTTTATATAACAAGTAATGTTTGTCATTCAATACCAGTTCATGAATTAATTTCAACTCTGATTTTGATCTTATTGATGATGAATTCCAAATCCCAATTCGAGGATTCTTATTGAATTTCAACTTCTAGTTCTAGGCTCCGAAAAACTAAGATACGTCCCTGATTGAGTACATCCAACGTCGCCAATTGCGATGTCATTTATTTCCAAGTATAGCTGATAGAAATTTTTGTGCATTCTCGTTCATTCAGATTGAAATATCTACAAAACTGCACGTCAGAATATTCTATTTGTTGCATTTTTTACGAGTATTGATTTATATAAGTTACAGTTTTTTGTAATTTTTCTTTAGCAGTTGTAGATAAATTTTGATAAAATGGGTATTTCCGTTAAATTTTCTCATTTACCCTGTTTTAAAAGCTATATTTTCAATAATGAATTACTTTAAAACCAGACGCCCAATATTTGAATAAAAATTAAGTTCAATGTATGAGATACCTACCCAGAATCAATATTTTTTTCTCGTAGACCACTTTCTCAATTTTACTGGTTTCAGTGAACCCCAAATCCTTTTTCTTGGACCCCCACTTACAACTTGTGAACCCTCAATTTTTTTCCCGCCAATGTAGACCTCCGTCGAGTCTCCTATGAACTCCAAGGGGACCACGTGGACCGCTTTGGGAAAAACTACTCTAGAGGTCTGTTCTTGACAGCAGCGGCGAATAGCAATTTTTTCGAGTGTTGAGTCATCGAGTCTTATTCTTTACCAAAAAATGGATGAAGAGAAATTTTTGACTATTAATTCATCGTGATTTACTTGTACCTACATAATTGGATATATTTTTTGCATATAATAATACAAATTAAAAGAGTTGATCCTATCCTTGATCAATTTTAGAAGGTTGTTTGGTTTAAAGGATCGGAATGAAATAACACTCAAAATTGCAGATCAATTTTATGAGATTCAATTAGATGTTATTAAAATGGACGTTTCGGTTGTCAAAGCAACCACCTTCAGCATAAGAAAAACTTTAAGCTCAATTCTATGATAAAAAATTGTTGTCAAAAATGTTGATGTTTTACATTGATGATTCTTACAAAACACAATTATCAGACCAGTTAGCAACCATTAGTGAAAAGGTAAGCCACATAGAGATGTAGAAAAATATTTAATCAGAAATACGTGCTATCACCTCGGGTGACTGGTCAAGAATAGCCAGGAACGTAAAGCAAAAAAAAACGTTTTTCCGTTCTACGTTGTCATAAAATACAAAAATAGTATATTCTACAATAACTATTGGAATGGCATGTATTCTGAACGAGCGAAAAGTTTGTGGACCGAGCCGAAGGCGAGGATTACGGTTCGCGAGTGTGGAATACGCCATTCCAAACATGTTGTAGACTATACTTTCTCTAACAAGACTTTGGAATCTCACCAATATTTCAGAGAAAACTTAAAAAATTATTAAATGTCAAACGTCAAATCCAGATATGAATACTTGAATTGTTAAGAAGTAACCATGGTAGTAGCCAAACTAGCAGCTTCTGATTTGTCGAAATGATTCTAAAAGCATACAGAATCATTCTAAACGGCATACGGAATCATTCTAAACGATTTTTTGGAATGTCATTCGTTCCAACATAATTTTTGATTATGGAATATGCAAATTCCAAAACAGTGTTGGAGAAAAATAGTTATTCAAGTATTAAGGTCAATAAGTACAGTTTACCGATTGAGAATAATAGTTTGGAGGCCAAGCCTTGGCGAGGTTTCCAAATATTATACGAAATCGGTACTGTACTTATTGACCGTGATGCTTACAAAATTTTTTGCACGATTGGAAGATCTATCCAAAATAATGATCCTAATTTTCTTTTTCAAATCAAGTTACTACTGATGATTGTTCATTTGCTGTCAGCTGTCAAGTTTGACATTTTATTCCAAAAATTCAATTACAAATAAAGATAAATAAATAAATATTTTTTTTGTGAAAATCCACAATTTTTCACTTACCGCCTTTGCCCATGGGCGGTAAGTCAGTATAGCCATAGTAACCACAGTTTGCTGGTAAAATACCTCAAATACATAATACCTCAAATAGAGGGCCGGTAAACACATGAAAACGCCCAATCGTGCAAAAAAAACATTAAAACAGAATTTTAAAAATTTTTCCTTACCTCCAAAACATTTGATAATTTTTGTGGTATTGGAACATCTTTATCCTTTTCTGCCGCGAAATGTGCACACAATCTCAAAACAACTAGTTTAAAATCTTTCGAATAAGGGTTTCCTTTTGGCTTTTCAATGTTTTTCCTTACTTGTACCTATCGAGATTTTGATGGAAATATCCGTTTTAAGCATCCCTGAATCCATTTTGACTATTTTTGGCTTGATGTCGGTAGTATGTTCGTGCGTGCGTTCGTACGTGCGTGCGTGCGTAACTCGCAAATCTCAAAACTGGTTGAACGTATAATGTTGAAATTTTGTATTTAAGACTGGTATAGGGTCTAGTTGTGCTTCTTGCATTTTGGTTCCAATCGTCTGTACCGGAAGCAAAGCTGGGTAAGTACCGGACCCAAAGTAATTAAGTATAAGTACCAGTTTTAACTATGATAATACTTGTTTTTAAGTACTTTTCCAAGTTTAGCTTGGAAGTACTTGTACAAAGTACCAATTTTTCACGACAAAAATACTTTAAAATAATTATTTTTTAAGTATAAGTACTTTTTTATAGGATTGGAAAGAAGTCGATGTTTTTCATTTAAATCTGATTTTGTATTGGTTTAAATCACATTTTTTCATCTGAACAGAAAACCCCGATTTTTTATTTTACTTCTACCCAATTTTTATGTTTTTATTATTTCATTATACTTTTCATTATTATGATCCAATTTCAATTACTGGTATGTAGTATTTAATCACTTGTATACAAATTATTTGTATTTGGTCTAGAGTCCACTTAAAGCTGAGAAACCAGTTGGGCACAGAGAGCGGCCAAACTAATTTGCCTATATAAAAGTTTGAGTTAGATTAAAACTTGATGAGAATTCTATTAATTTTATTTGACTTTATATGAATCCGATAGCTATTTGAATAAGAAATTTTGATTGATTCAAATCGTATTTTTTACTCGATTTAAATCATGATTTAAATTATGACAACCCTACATTTTCGTTATATTTTTTGCACTTACACACATCCACAAAGACTAACACCTACCTGTTTACGATACCTTACCTATGAAAGTCCCTCAAAACTTTATTCTATATAATAATATCCTAATTTTATTCTTACTTCAATACTGATACTTACGTATTCTCACATTACTCAAGTATTTTTAAAATATTTAATTATTTGTAAACTACTTCAATATTATTTGAGATTATTACGAGAAAAATAAGTCTTAAGTACATGTTATAATTTTAGTACTTAAAATTTTCAAATATTAAGTACAAAATAAATATTTCTACTTCAGTATCAGTCTTAAGTACTAGTGAAACCCAGAAATTGGTACTTAAGTACAAAAATACTAAAGTATTGTCCAATTCTGACCGGAAGTGCACTTTACTTGAAACTTTCTTCGAATTTTTCTAATAAATCCAGAATGATCAACCGTAGGATGTTGAAAGTCAGTATTTGAACTTGATGTTGTATCAAAATGGTCATCTGCTATTTTTGTATGAATCGGCCAAACCAGGAGTGCACTTTACTTGAAACTTTTTCTGAATTTTTTGCATAAATCTAGAATGATCAGCCTAAGCCATAGCATATTGAAGGCGAAAATCGTTCCAGGCTTTTTTCCTCTAGTTTCTAGAAAAGAGTTGAAGTTATCATCTTCAAATGAATTTTTAATTTTAAAACTGACGTATATAACTTTCTTGATTTTAGCTACACTCAATCTTGAAAATTTCTGGCAAATAAATTGAAAATTAGCTACATTTTTGTCCATTATTTTACGAAATTTTTAATCAGCTCTGGTTTTATATCTCGTTTTATATGTGATGGTGGAACTAGTATTTTTTGTGGGTCAACTAAAGGATGATTTTCAACACTATTGAGTTCAAGGAGGTTGGAATCGTTAAATTTTTAAGATGCTAGGTATCGTGGATACTAAAACTAATAAATGACTTTTAGTTGTCAACTTGTATTCAGTATGGGTTGACAAGCAAAAATTAGTTCAAATTATGCCGAATACTTTTTCACTGTAGACCAGTGTTATTAAATATCTCATTAGGTTTTTTTGGTTTCAGTAGGCTCTTCCCTCAACTTATGACATGAAATCTTTTGTTAAAAACTACATACTCAGATATCTAGCTACTTTATTTACTTTGAACATAATAATAAAAAGAGTACACCGGACTAGGCAATTTTCAGATTTGTCTCAGCTAATTTATAATTTACATCAGCATGGTATCATATTTTCCTTAATTACATTATTTATAAGCACTTCTTCAGACTAATCGCGATTACATTACTTCTCTCTTACCGTAGGTATAAAGATAAGTTCTAATTTTTCATCATAACTGTCATCATATTCTTCATGAAAATTGCATATTTTTTTTGATTCTCCGAAATTTCTAAAAACGGAATTATTTAGCTAGACAATAAATATATATTTGCATGTATTTAAAAAACATTAATATGTCTGTTTGGATATAAGTCCCATAAAATAATATTTTCATATTCAAGGGTTTGTATTCATTGTTAAACAAGTCTTTTGGTTCTTCTATTCTTTTGTACATTTTCATTTCGTCGATCCTGCTGTAGAAATTATTTTGAATTGTGCTTCACCTTTCATATCGAAAAACACAATTCCAGTGCTTAGTCTTTACTATCAGTTCATTTGATTGATATAAGTTTAGTATTTTGGTAGTAGAAAAAACAAATGAAATGCTTAATCTGCTTAATTCAAACGAGCGTGAAATGCGTGAAATCTTCAAGTAACCAACAAAGAAAATATTAGAGAATACCAAAATTTACACAATCGATAAGATGATCTTTAAAAGTGAACGATTGCCATTATCTTATCGATCGAAAATAGATAATGAATAAGTTACGGAATAGCACTGATATCTAAATTCATTTGTGTAATATAACCTCAAATGTCAAACTGAAATTTTATTAAAAAGTTAGGACTACATTCCTAGTTCATGGTTTCAGAGGCGGCTCTAGCCTACTTACCGCCCGGATGCAAAGATAGATGAATTGTGCTTCACCCCCTCCTCATCTCGTACATATTTTTTGAATGAATCTTTGAATTTTGGAAATTTTGAAGTTTTCTCTTTCATGGCATGTAAGTTTATCCAACAATAAATCCATTGCACTGCCTACCACACTCTTGAGAAAAAAAATCTTCTTGTTGTCAAAGAATGTCAAACATTGACAACTTGTTCCGGGTGCAAAAAAAAAAATCGTGGACTCATCTCACGAGCTAGGAACTCAAGTTCATTCTTTTTCTTTTAAATTTCGCGAAAAATTCAGTGTCTGCGGCGATTTGATGCAAAGTTATGCATAAAAAAAGAAAGAAAGCATTTTGCGCTTTTTTGGTCATTACTTGGTTGATTCAGATTCATGAACTTTTGAACTTTGATAAATTGGAAGTTTTCTCTAGAATTTATCAGAAGTGACAATAAAATGTTATCAATAAAGTTCATTAATTTCCGTACAAGATTAGCCAAGTTATGGTCAAAAAACCGTGAAATGTATTTTTTTTTTTGTTTAATTTATAATTTTGCATCAAATCGTTGCAGACCTTCGATTTCTTGCACAATTTAGAGGAAAATTAATGAATTTATTCGCTGGGTCGTGAGATGAGTCCACGACTTTTTCTGCTCTTAGTACAAGCTGTCAAAGTTTGACATTTTTTAACATCAAGAACATCCTTTTCTTTTCAGGAAAGCGGTAGAATGTGCAATGAACTTGGCGTCGGATCAACTTATATATGCCCATTTCCAAACAAAATCAAGTTATGGCAGATCGCAAAATCTGTATTTTTGGTACATTTTCAAGTGGTGCGTTTTTTTTTTTTGCCGAGTGCAGTAGTACAATTCGTAATGAATTTCAGAATGAAACATTTATTTACAAATTTGGCAAAAATAATTTGCGGAACTATTCTTAGTCTTTGTGAAGTATTATGAATTAGAATAAGAAGAATAACATAAGAGAAAAAGATTTATATATTGTATATTTATTGATGAATTCTTATTTAATAACTTCACTGAAACATTTTGCTTGACAAGATCTTTAAATAAGAATTATTAGGTACTTGCCGACTACATGTGAACGTGGATCATCAAATGATTTCATTTGAAACTAACTTGATGACAAAATTTGCAATAACACAAGTGACGTTTGATATATTATAAACAGATGATAATAGCTTTAGCGCGATTTTGATAATATTTGTTGATTCGACATGTTTTTACTAGCAAGGCGATAAGATAACAAGATTTATTCTCCTACTTGCCCAGTAGGTCCCTACATTGAAAGATGCTCACAATTCCTTATTTTGAATACTTTTATGTTCAAAATTATTCTATAAGCCCTGATAAAATATTTTGCTGATAAAATTGGTTTTGGTTTCAAAAGAATTATGTTCGGGGCCCAAGCCAGCTGCCGCCCTTATGGATATTGCGCCGGGGTGCCATGCACTCCTTGCACCCCCGCTCGAGACGCCCCTGCATGGTTTACTTCGACTAGTTTTTTTTTTTTTAGAGTTCTCTGTACGCATTACTTTGCAATGTAAATATTAAAAACAAGAACGGTTACTAGTATATTATCTAATTTTTCGTTTCAAGTCACCTACAAAGTGTAAATATGTAAGTTAATATTTTACTTTGAACATTAATGATTTTTTTGATTGCTTATTTTAATATATGTTTTTCATAATCATTATAAATACTTTCAGTTTTCAATCATGTTTGCAAAATAGTGAAATTTCAAGACATTTTATTATTATTATTTTTTTGTAAAAGTGATAACACTGATAGTGAACATCGATATTAAAATTTCAAGAACGGTTTATCTATAAGGTATAATCTCAAATAGAAAAGTTCCCACAATTGTAAATGTTTTTTGTCCGATAACAGCTTAGATTATTTATAATTTTAAACAGCTGAATATCAGTTTTCTATAATGCCAACATGAGAATTATTAAGTTTTTAAATATTTGTATTTATCGTGATGCCATAAAACTGTGTGTTGAAGTGCTGTATTGATTCTCGATTGTTATTGGGAAACATGCGACCATGTATTCACAGAGGCATTTGTTTTCTGGAACATTTATTCAGGTAAAACTAACTGAAACTCGTTTTTAATAATAATGATTTGATCAAATCTCTGATTGTATGTAGAAATTGATAAAATTATCATTGTTAAGTTTATATTTGTCAAAATATTGAAAATACAAAAAAAGGCTATGTAGAAAACTAGTTGAACTAGCTTTCCACTGCCTACCTCCGGTTTGAATATCTTGACTTCGTTTTTCCTGATGGAACAACTTGTATGTTTTAGCCAGTCATAGCAGTATCAGATTCTAATGACCGGTCGCAGTGCCTACACTTTGAACTGGCAAACTTAATTTATCACTAAATTCAGTTTTTAATACAATCAGTGGATGGTTTTCCGGCTGAAAAACAGTCACAAATTTTTATATCATCTCATTCACTGAAAGAACATCACTCTTAACTCAAAAGTACATTTTTCTATATAGAGCGAGATGTACTCACTCCACCATTTTAAAGAATAATTGAATTCAGTATAGATTGATAGTATTGATAGAGTCATCGCAAGTCGCACGTAAGCGACACGACATGATGCAATTCAAATCTTTATAGTTACAATTTTTCTAGTTTCAGTCTTCGCGAAAGTCTCAATGACTTCTTAGTTCGTTTACTTATTACTGCGAAAATGACAATGAAAAATGCCTTTATGTTAATTAATTCCTGAAAATTAATCAGCAAAGCCTAAAATTGCGTAAAAATTAGCCGTTAAAATAGGTTCTCTTTCATTTCCTTATCTAACCTGCTAGATCTGACAAGAAATACGTGAATTTGACAGCACTGCACGACACAGCAGACATAATTTAGAGCAATACCCTAAAATTTTCTAATTTCTCTCAGCTGAATTGCCATGCTTAAAGCCGTGTTGTTACCAATGATGTTCAACGTTCTTGGTTGTAACCTGGTACATATAAGTATTTATATTTTGAAGGTGAGAGAAATTTTCACGAGGTCAGTTTGAGATTTGCTGGCCAGGGGCTGAGAGGCTCCCTGATCATGGAGCTCCGGTGCTCGGCACCGTCTAGCTTTCCGAAAACTACATCACTGTATTTAGCATGTCAACAGTAAAAGCATTTAAAACATTTCATGCGAGAAGTATTAAGTGAGGAGATAAGATAATCAAGCTGTTTCTAGAAATGAAACCCCACGTTGCGCGCGATCAGTCTTACATCGACGAAAAACTGTCGCCGCTGCTGTAACCCGCAAAAGAAGAGTGTGGCCTGTCCGCATGGTTCAAGTCTTTTTATCTAATTAGCTAATTGAACTAGTCTGACGTGGAAATCACGTGAATTACTTGAACATCATTTGATATATTATTATACAAAAATTTATTCAAATGGTGGAAAGATATACTTACTCGTTGCTGTGATAATTCTAGTTGAAGTGTCATAGAGGATATTCAAACGAATGCCAATTGTTTCCTTAACAATTTATTTAAATGATGCCTAGCTTGGTATCAATTGGAAGCTCTAGGGCAGATAAGCGTAGTAAATATCAAAAATAAATAATCAGTGGAATACACGTTACCATCTTTAGATTACACTTCCGGAAATCAAATGTCGAAACAATACGTTTCAAAAAGACTCTTCATTTTCAAAAATATTTTTTTTCATGTAAAGTCTAACTGCCATCTGCCATTTCAACAAGAACAGCACTTTGATATGTACAATCAATTGATGCGATACTCTAAATTTCTGTGACAACGATGAAACTGGGCATGAAATTTATGGTCATGGAAGTACTATGTGGCCACTGCAGATTTTTCATTTATGGATACGTTTCCAAAACAGCGACCTGAAGTGATAGTGGCTAAAGTTACAACTACTAGTGAATCTTCAAGTTACTGCTAGTAGATGGCTAAATATTGGTTTGTAGCTGAGATCTAAAAATAAATCTATTTATAGAAACTACCTGAAAACATGTGTCCAACTAATCTTCTGAACTTATGGCATTTATTTTGTCAGGGTATTATCAAAAATATCAGGATAGGAAATGGAATACGAAATTAAATACAATGAGCTCCCAATCCTTTGGTTGAAAGTGTATATAAATTATAATTCGTAATTTTTTTTTCTATCCATTTTCTCAGCATTAAGCAAATATGCAATATTAATTGATTCTATAGCCAATTATGTGGTATATTCATTTATTTCAGTGATTATCCATAAAGATTTCGTTTCTTTAGTTTTCATCAAGGAACCTTCTCAAGTTATGATTCATAAGTATATCTTCGTGCAATTATTCAAGATAAAACAATTATAATTTGTTGTGAACAATCAATTGTTAATAAACCATTTATTATGAACAATAATAACATTATAAATTAACAAAAAAGAAAAACGTCAAAGTTTCAAATAAAATATACAGAATTTAAAATCAGAAGTAGTTTTTATAAAAATGAAGTGATATAAACTCAAAAGACATTCAGTGAAACTGAAAAGTCTCTATGTTTTTCTACAAACAAAGATCTTTTCATAATATGATATGTCCTAATTATTTTCGGGTTATAATGTCCTGAGTAATATATATAACTTGTGATCTTTTAGTCTTTATTGTTTAGTTATTGACTGACGGACGGTCATGTACTGTACCATAAAATAATAATTTGACCTTCAAAGTTATATAAAAAAATTGAAGAATCATCTTGATGATCAAAGCACATTTTTGGCAATTTATGAAAGCTTGTTATTTCAAAAATTTCTCAAGCTACTATCTTCTACAACCACTGAGCTTGAAATCAAGCAGTTTGTGCAAACTTACGAAACAGCAGCTTTCATTTAGTATCAGTTTCAAGTCTGTAAGTGTTGTAGTTCCTGAGAACTCAGCGTCATACCAGACAATCAGACAGCCAAAGTGAATATATTAGCGTATTGTCCTCCGAGAATGCGCTGTCATACGCTACCCTTAACCCACTTTTAATTAAGCTCCAACCTCTACCAAAACTCATTTTGAAATCAGTTTTTCAATATCAGCTATACTTCCTGATTTATTGATGATTTGGGCTACTTTTTGATTAAAATACCTTTTGAATATTTATTAATTTTTTTACCCTAAACTAGGTGTATGAATAAGAAACCTACAAAACAGCAGCTTCCATTTAGTACCAGTTTCAAGTCTGTGAGTGCTGTAGTTGCTGAGATTTCAGCGTCACGCCAGCCAGCCAGACAGCCAAAGTGATCATAATAGCGTATTGTTCTGCAAGAATGCGCTAAGAACATTACATAATTGAAATACCAAATATGTAAAGAGTGATTTATAGATTATTTGGCACAGCAGTAGCACAAAAGTTTCAATGAAGATTTAATTTAATATTTTTGATTTTTCTGTCGTTCTTTGCACAGAGAAGCTGTCTTTAAATATAATTTATCAGTATTTTTTCCATGCTCATTAATTCGTATTACGATTCATCGGAAAAGTACGATAATCTGCAATTACAATACACTACTCTTGTTAATTTATAATATTATCACTGTTCCTAATAAATGGTTCATTAAAAATTGATTGCTTATAACAAATTGTTATGTTGATAACAATAATATGTTTATAACAAATTTGTTATAAACAATCAATTATTGATAACAAATTCGTATTTTAGTAGCAATTCTTTTTACCATTATTGAAGTAGATGATTTTCATTCTATCGTTTATGAATGCTGGGCAATTCTGAAATTATATCATAAAAATTATATGCACAAAAGAGTGAATGGTCTTTTACTACTGTCAGAAAAAGACTGAACTATTTTGGTTCGAGTCTATGGTAAAATCTTCTAAAATGGCTCGAAATTTATTTCGACAATTTTGGAGAAATTATTGATATAACTAAAATTTTTCTCAATTATTTATGAATTATTCTTTATTGTGGAGGGCAATGGAACAATATCATTCAATTTTGGTATGTTTTAATAAAAGAAATGAATTATATTTCTTCAGTTCAGAATATTTAGTGAATCAAAAATAGCTATTGTCCTCGGGAAAAAAATATACTTTCCGTTTTTATATACTATTACTATCATTTATTAGAAATTGCCGAATAACTTTGTATCAATTTGATTATGCAACACGCAACACATGAACGCCCACTTAAAAATATCACAAAGACAACTGACGGAATGTGCATTTTGTTTTTGTCAATAATTTCGACGTAAATGTCTAACATGATTCCTAAATCATTTTAATGACAAATTACTTGACGTATTTATGTTAAAATTAGTTTACAAATAAACACTATCCTGAATAAGATATCCTTTTCTTCATTTATGAAGGTTGAGAGTCCAGACAGTAGGAAAACTCTTGTAATATTATAGATTTTTTTTCTTCTTACACATAAAAATAAAATTCAGTGAAGGAGTTTGAAACTCGCGGTCATTTTGACAGCGTTCTGTGTGCCAAAATTGTCGATAAAACAATTCTCAGGATCAGAAGCTTCACATTTGCCCACTTTATTAATAATTTGATGCTATGCAACTATATTACAGTAGTGTTAAACGGGTTGCCTATTTCATACATAAACGATAAACTAATTTCCCTCGTTTTCGTTAAATTTGTTTAACATCTATACTTTTCTTTTTCTATTTGATTTACAATCAAAGGTTGATCGTTTCTCTCATGATTGACGAACCTGATTTTAAAATGATCTAGTAGGTCATATTTAACAAGGTTGTTAAAGTACATTTTGCAGCTGTTTTTATTGTTATGTAATATCATAAAATATTGATCTAAATTTTATTGGGTAATTACTGCAAAATACAGGATGGTTTAATAGCTTATGACTAATTTCATTAGATGAAATCGGATGTCAAATAATATAATTGGTAATTTGCGGAATTATTATTGGAAATGGAATTTCGATAGTTTGTTAATTTATCACTTAGATTAAGAAGTGTGCTTATAGCGGTCACATATTTTTTGTTCAGTATTTTTTCGGAATTTTATCAGATATCAATAATTCAAGAAATCCTACAGCTGACATTATGTGCAATGCAATGCTGCTAACCGCATATCACTAAATATCCCCATTGGTCCGTTTGTAAAAATGTTCTGTTTTTTTTCTGAACAGACATAGTAATATGAAGTCACATATTGTTAGCAGCAGCTCTCAAATAAATTAGATTTCGGCCCAATATGAGAAGTCTAGTACTATCAATAAGTAAATTGAATTTAACATTTATTATTATAGTTATTTGGTACTTATTTTATGAGATAATTGTAAAAAGTTTTGCGAACAATTATTTACAATGCCAACTTTAATCCGTATCCAATATACATCGGTAATTTAAGGCCATTTTCAAAATGGCGGTATGACTTAGAGCCCGTGATTGAGATATATCATCTAAAGCAACAATTTTAATGTAAATATTATTTGCTTATTATAAAATTTATTCATATTTTTCTATAAAGTACCGCATTTTAATTTGATACATAGTTTCCAAAATGTGCAATTTACATTGCTCTACAGCTACATGAAATTCTTAAAAAAAAAATTCCTACTTTCATCTATTCCTACGATTGTTCAGATTGAAAATGTACTTGAAATAATAAAATAAATATATCTGAAATTTATGCGAGTGTGTTCATTGCATTTTACAGATAGGTCTTTTAATTGATTTTTATGGAGTTCTTTCAAGCATGTTACTTGTTTTTATTGTTGAGATTATTCAGAAGAAGATTGAAGGGAATGAAAATTTTCATATTTGATAGACTCTGATTCTATCACTATTGTAATATTTATTGCTTGAAATTGTTCCTAATTAAAATAAAAGTCACTATTGAATTAAATAAAATAAAATGAAACTTTTATTCTTCCAAAATATTACTACGCAACACTATATAATTTATTTATCACTTACTACTATCAACGAATATTCGCATTCGCATTGTTTTTGACGTTTCGCATTCGCATTCGCAAAATTCATGCGAATATGAACGTCAGCTAAAATACAGCCTTCACTTTTATATTTGATATTGACAATTATGAAAGATCAACTAATTATGAAATATAATGATTATTACTTATGTATCTAATGCGCGAAATTATACTTTGGTGCTTGAGAATAGAAGATTTTTGACGAGGCGGTAATCGAGGCACAAATCATTCGGAAGCACCAAAGAACTTTCGCGCACTAGTTGCATACAAGATTTTTTCAACGTCAAAAAATGATTGGAAAGAATTATTAAAATCATAATAAATAATAAAATCATAATGCACGAAATACTTCGTGCACGTTGTCATGACAAACCACTCCAATGCGACATTTTGCATACTAATATTGATATATCAATGTCATTATTTTTAGATGTCTGAAGAAAAAATATATAATATATGTAAACAAACAAAAACGTATTCCTATCTTTTATCATTTCTCAATCTTTTGATTGAATTATGAATGATCAACTAATTATGAAATATAATGATTATTACTTATGTATCTAATGCGCGAAATTATACTTTGGTGCTTGAGAATAGAAGATTTTTGACGAGGCGGTAATCGAGGCACAAATCATTCGGAAGCACCAAAGAACTTTCGCGCACTAGTTGCATACAAGATTTTTTCAACGTCAAAAAATGATTGGAAAGAATTATTAAAATCATAATAAATAATAAAATCATAATGCACGAAATACTTCGTGCACGTTGTCATGACAAACCACTCCAATGCGACATTTTGCATACTAATATTGATATATCAATGTCATTATTTTTAGATGTCTGAAGAAAAAATATATAATATATGTAAACAAACAAAAACGTATTCCTATCTTTTATCATTTCTCAATCTTTTGATTGAATTATGAATGATCAACTAATTATGAAATATAATGATTATTACTTATGTATCTAATGCGCGAAATTATACTTTGGTGCTTGAGAATAGAAGATTTTTGACGAGGCGGTAATCGAGGCACAAATCATTCGGAAGCACCAAAGAACTTTCGCGCACTAGTTGCATACAAGATTTTTTCAACGTCAAAAAATGATTGGAAAGAATTATTAAAATCATAATAAATAATAAAATCATAATGCACGAAATACTTCGTGCACGTTGTCATGACAAACCACTCCAATGCGACATTTTGCATACTAATATTGATATATCAATGTCATTATTTTTAGATGTCTGAAGAAAAAATATATAATATATGTAAACAAACAAAAACGTATTCCTATCTTTTATCATTTCTCAATCTTCATAAAAATTTGATTTCAAATTGAACATAAAATAATCATCTTTTAATAAACTGAATATTTGCATTCGCGAATATCGGTGTCAGGATATTCGCATTCGATAATCGTTACATCACTAGTATCAAATAAAGCCGCAGATATTTATTCTCCACTCACTGTTTATTATTTACTGCTCTACTGCTCATCGTTAAGTTGTATAGTTATATATATATATATATATATATATATATATATATATATATATATATATATATATATATATATATATATATATATATATATATATATATATATATATATATATATATATATATATATATATATATATATATATATATATCTCCGTTTATTGAGATATTCTCGGCTAGTCTGGAGTATTACTAGAACTTTCCATCGTGCGGGCGGTGCGGTGCGGTGCTGTGCCATGCTGTGTGATACAGCGAGGACGAAAGGCAGGGCCAGAACCAATCCTACCCCACTTCCACAAATTTCTACACTTTCGCACGTTACACTATAAAGATAGCATATTTTTAAGTTATTAACGTTATTAACATTAATTGAAGGTTCGTCATAAAAATTAGAGATGCTATAAATCAATCATCTGTGAACTTATTTTAATGAACATATTTCTAGATATTTGATTTGACTTCAATTTCGCATGAATCATATTTTCTATAATATATTAGAGTTTAAGAGTTCATGTGTTTATATTAGAATATCCTTAAAAATACATAAATTCCTTAAACATATTTTAACTTATACTAACAATATTATTATAAATTACTTTATTATTAGTTCTCAAAAGAATCTCGTATCACCAACGAATGATTCAAAAAATGAAACATTAAACTTGCCATCTGAATACATTAAAACTTGAAATCTATCTCTCAACCCTTAAGTTCTAGTACAAATAAAATAATCAAATAATGAAACAGTGAAATGGCCTATCTGCAAGACGCTGTTTGTCAAAACGGGTTGCAGATGAAACAGTATCTCTCCAGTTGTGAGTGCCATCTGTAACGGCCTCCAATAAAAGTATCGTTCGCAGAAAACAGTCTCGGAAACCCATAGCAGCGCCAATCTTCCTTGCAGCTAACTTCAAATTTTCCAAATAAAGCCCGCCGCACACGAGGCAATTTTCCATGCAATTTTGTTCACTTAATTTGCAGCAAGTTTTCTTGCGCACTGGGCCACTTTGAGGTACACTTAGTGTGACACTTATTCTCGCATCACACGATGCAAGCTGCGCCACTCATTCTAGATTTTCACATACAAGTATGGATGTTGCCGAAACTAATCGTCGGAGAAGAGCAGGAGCATTTGCTGCAGTTATAGCTTGCGAATTACGAGACAGAAAAAAAAGAAGAAAACACTTTGGTCAAGAGAGTGACTTTTGAGAAGGAATCAAGGCCGTAGAGTTCTCAACATTTTGTTTGACGAGTTAGTAGGGTGTATACCAAACGTGAAAAACCTGGAAATGTCAGGGAATTTAGATAAACTGGAAATGTCATGGAATCGTCAGGAAATCTCTGATATTTGTCTGGAAAAAATACATCATAGGATATTTATGCATTATTACTCATAAAAGTATATTTTCACTCTTTAAGATACTAGGGCCATCTGTGCAAATCTATAATTCTTCCAGATCTCTAAATTCATGAAAAAAAAACTTATTAAAGTACATTTACTTTTGTCGATTAATGTAAATTCGTTCATGATATCAAGTTCGTTGCGATTTTGTTTTTAATTCACAGATTTATAGGGTTCACACAGAATTGCATCATTATTCTGTGATTATATGTAAGCTTGTATCAAACTTTTGTTTTTTACTGTCTGGAATTTTATTGAAAATAACCTGGAAAACCTGGAAGTCAGGGAATTTTCATTAAATTTTTTGGTATACACCCTGAGCTAGGGTACGTAAACATTACCTAATGTCCACTAGCCATAATTTTTACTTATTTGTATCTTAAAACACCACAAAACACAATGTACTAATGAGGCACAGCATTCTGATGCGACATACAACTCAGTGATGTAATCACGTGATTTCGTCGTCTGCTTTGTTTGGCTGTGGACAGCAGTCAGTGGCGCAGCAAGTGCGAAAAATAGCACCGAACCTATCTTGAAAAACAAGTCTCGTGGTAAGTCTAGTACCCCGCATCGCACCAAATTTCTTGCATCGGAGCAAGCGTGGCACCCAGTGCAGCGCCAAGTGAACAAAATTGCTTGAAAAATTGCATCGTGTGCGGCGAGCTTAAGCTTCCAACGGTAAGTACGGTAATCTCGTATCAAGAACATGTACAAGAAGTTCTTAATGAAACCAGAAATAAATAAGATTAAAAACTGCAAAATTAAAATAGAAGTGAAAAGTCTGAAACAAGTAGTAACTAATATCATGTGCCGGCGATGCAACCACGTGTCTCAAATTCACATGCATAATGATGTTTAATGTTTTATTAACTAAAGAAATAAAATTAGAGTGCAGCTTCCAGATTGTTCGGAAAATATATTGTGTATATTATGTGGAAAAAAAAAATCAAGAAATAATCAAATATCTCTTTAAGAAATCTTCTAGAAAATCCCTCCAAAATAATTGTCGACAAGTTTGTCTGAGGTTGAACTTAGAACTCCTAGCAAAATCGATAAATGACTCTCAAAAATGTATTACGGAACAGGAGACTTCCAAACACAATCAAGCTCTTCAACATAATGATAAGCGGTCAAGAAATCTCAACTCTTTTCAGGATTCACATTACAATAAATCACTGCCGTCTTGAACAGCACTCAGAGCAGGCCTCTCAACCAGGATATTCCCAAACTATTAAGAAATCAATTCCATGAATTAACAGATCCCAATAATAAATGAGCAGAGTGCGGTAAAGTGTTATGGAACATGAAATAGTATTAAATATTATTCAGATTTAAAAGAAATGTATTGAACAAATTGTACATTGGTGAGTGCTGCTACCAAAATATGCAGCGGCTGTGAATGGAACTATATACCTAAATTCTAATCAAATATTGACAGAACCATTTCTGAAGGTCATGATATGTTTCAAACATTTAAAATAGATAAAAATGTAATTCCGAAAGAATATTTAACCAAACATTATGCATATGTATACCTGTCAGCCAAACTTGATATTGAATCACATGTCCTAGTTTTCATAAGCATAAAAACCGTAGGTAGCAATATACTACTCTAAAGATTCTCACCCAATATGTTCTATTGATCCCCTGTAATAATTACAATGTCAAACATAACTGCGGTGCAGCGTCCGTGTGAGTCATCAGTTCTCTTGAATCTGGTGATTAGCTCGAAGCCCTGGAAGTGTTAAAATGTTTAAGCAGAAGGCTCAGTGAGAAATTATTGGTCCCAACAGTTCCAACGCACATCATACACCCACACACCGATGGTTAAGTGCAGGTACTCGTAAGTAATTATATAACGTCAAATTCTCGCAAATCAGACATGTGAGATTTTTGCTTTAATATATTAAAGGGAGTAGTTTTACGAGGTTTTATTAGATGGCATTAAGAGCATTAAAATATGAAAGATAACTTACGAGGCTTTGCAATTGCTTAGATTATCAAATCCAAAAACCAATGGTGTAATAAAAACAATTTTGAAAAAAATTTACTTACCAAGTTTTGCACTTTAACCATGGACACACTTTTCTCCCGTTGGCAACATGGTCAGGGTTACTATAGTCCCACTGCTTAATCCCAGCCGTTGATAAACTGGCAAGGATTACTACAGCCCAAAGCTATATGCTGCATCGTTGGCGGCCAGTCACGACACGCTACAGCCGGAAGCTGCTCGCTAAACCGTCGGCAACCAACCACAGTCGCATCACACATGCCCAGCTCCAAGCCGCACCATAAACACTTTATTTTCACATACACATACTTTTCCCTCGTTGGGTCCAAAGTCACGCTATGAGTTGTCGGCAGTCAACTATAGTTATATCACACACACCCGATTTTAAGCCATACCATAGATACATTATTCTCACGCACACATACTTTTCCCCCGTTAGCAACCTGGCAAGGATTACCGCAATCCAAAGCAGCTCACTGCATCGTTGGCGGCCAGCCACAGCACGCTACAGCCCGAAGTTGCTCGCTGAATCGTCGGCAACCAACCACAGTCGCATCAAACATACCTGTCTCCAAGCCGTGACGTAAACACTCCATTCTCACTTTTTTTCAGCTCCAAGCCGTACCATAAACACTTCACTCTCGCACACGTCCGGCTCCAAGCCGTACCATAAGCACTCCATTCTTACACACACAGCCACACAAAGTAACTCAACCCAGTAATTCAATTCATCTAGCACTAGTACTATCACTTCACCAACTCTGTAATACCCACGTCTTGACTATTTGGAAGATAAAACTGCCAGAATATCTTGAAAACCTATCATCTAGTTCTGAGCGATCATATAAATAATTGAATTAATAAACTGATAGACTTATGAAATCTGGAGATGATAATTGTATCTCTGATAGCACGGTTAGGGACGGATCTGAATTTTCTGGCACTTATAGCTTGAAGAGATCCCACTTTTTGTCAATCTTGGAATCAAATTGAGGGTTGAAATTCAATATAAATCAAACTTGGAATTAATTCATCTTTGAGATGAATGAATATTGAATAACAAATATTATTTATTATTTAAAACATAATCTAAATAATATTATTGACAAAATCATATAAGCAAACTGAATTAATAAAGTGAAATAAAATAAATATACCATCAAGTATCCAAATTCGATACAATGTCAAACATCATTTTATGCTTATATGCAGTCATTTGCAAATATTTCTGTAGTTTTCTGTCGAGTTCAATTAAATGTATCGTCTAAAACTTAAGTTTATTCACGTTAAGAATAGACCTGATGACATCTCCAATGTACCACATTACGCACTCATTGAATTCAGAATTCAAAAAGTGCTTTCTAAAAATAAATCGAATAAATGAAAGCAATCAATAATTTCATACAAAACCTAAATAATAATAATTTTGAGTTGAGGCCTCGATTGAGGCAGATAGCTGAGTATGATTATATAAAAAATTTAATTACGGTCACATTATTCATTATGAGCTCTGCAAAATAATTAAGAGAAACAAAAAAATTGCTTATTCATGAGCAAACAGAAGAATGTCACAATTAAAAATAGTATATTATGCTACAAGGACCGAACGACTGCCATTCTTGTCCAGGATAAATTTGGCTGCATTCGGTGAAGACGAGGGCAAAGCCCGAGGCAGAGGCGAGGGCGAAGTACGAGGCGAAGGTGAGGGCGAAGCACGAGGCGAAGACGAGGGCAAAGCCCAAGGCGTAGCTTTGAGCAGCCAAATTTGTCCGTGACAATAATGACAGTCGTTCAGTGTCCGTGTTGCATACAGTTCTTTTTGTAACAAGTGCGCCGAAGAACCCCCATTACTAAATTTTTTAAATAAATTTGGATGTATTGAAACTATCTTATCGATTTGACGAACAGATTTTTGCAAATGCAATCACATTACAGTAAACTAATACAATGAAACATAACTTACATGATTTATTTTATTGATTGATATTTTTCACATTCTCTGTGCTATCCCGTTCACAATAAATGCACATACTATAACGAACACATTCTATAATACTAATTTCTTTCAAATATCAATTTGACATATATCAATGAAGTAAAAAAAATCCAACGGCATCCTGACTCATGACCTACAGTTTCATTTTTACCCAGCGGGAAAAAATATCCCTTAATTCCCAGTCAACAGAGAATTAATGAAAATTGTTACCATGGTTTGGAATTGAGAACTTTCGAAGCAGAAGTCAGCTCAGTAATAGGGTACTTTCGGTGTACGTGTTACAAAAATATATTTCTTGTGTATGTCAGTGCCAATAAGTGTCATACCTAATTTCATTTCTTTCTTTTCAGGAGCTAGGCTCGCAGCCTCTCCCTACCACAACAGATGACATCGACACTCATTCACGTCCGCGTTCAGGCACTTGGGGCTCCGGGAAGCCGGATCTCAAGTCCGGGAAGAAACATAGCGGTGGTAGCCGCAGTGGTTCAGCGTCGCGTTCCAGCAGCGTTGAGAGGCGCAAATCTGGCGAAGATGCCGCATCTGCAGGACCTAGCTCAGGCTCGACTTCACAGCAGCCTAGTCCGAGCCGAAAATCTGGGGTGTTGGACGCCTTCAGGCCAAGAAGTAAATCAGATGCTAGTAAGAAGAAATCTGGGACGTTAATGGCTCATATGAAAAGCGCTATGCAGGTAAGGTACTGCAAGGAGGGATACATTTTTATCTACGATCGTACAAAAAGTGACCGTTTTTTACATAGTTTTCAGTGTAAAAAGTAGGCTTTTATGAGAAACCGTGCAATAAAAATTTTATTGCACCCTTTTATTGCACGATTTCAGTTAAAGGATCTATCAGTATAATTATCACTATTTTATTAATTTTTAACAATAAATTCATCTGTTTTACAAATTTTAGTTGTCAGTATTTTATTCATTTTTGACAATATGTACATCTAATTTACAATTTACACAATTTTCGATAGTAATTCTGGGCAACTCATAGCTCCTCGGTGCAATAGGCAGCGTATCAGGAGCAGCAATGGCATTGTTTGTGATCTTTTCCTTAACTGTTTCTTTGCGTAAAATTTGATTAGACATCTCAATTTTGTTTTGAATTGATTCTGCCACGGTCGATGACTTCCAGCCACCATATCTCTTCAATTTTGAAACATCTCTTCCTAATTGACAAATAATCGGATATGTGTTGTTGCTGGTGATCTAAGAGTAGCATATTTTCTGTAAATTTTAATCATATTCTGCAAGTCTCTTGCTCCGCCGTCAATAAATAAAAGTTCGAGATTTATTGGTTTTCGACATTGGAATTTTAACTATCAACATTTTACCATTATCCTCCACATCACCAACGCTCATTTCATAGAATTCGTCTCTTCTGCATGCACCGGCAATGCCAAAAATTGCTACAACCTAAAATTAGAAAGTATCTTACTTCTCATTGTCCACTCGAAGGAATTATTTAGAATTTACTTTCATCATTAAATATCTATCATTAGGTGTCTCGTTCACAAATTTATGTATTTCATTCTTACTGAAAACTTTTGATTCCTTGAGCGATATCCTACAGACATTCGCTTAATATAAGCGGATAACTTTTACCATGGAATATTCAGACCAAAGACTCGACGGTTTTACATGCTTTGCCCTTTGTGAAAAATAGGCAAGGAGCACGTTTTCCGTAATATTCTTCGCTTTTTCCGAAACACACCAATCGTTGAATCGTTTGTACACCAATTCATATTGTTTTCGTGATTTCTCAGGTATTAGAGTTGATGCTACCGCGTTTGCGATATCTAAAACTTCCGGAGGAGTATTTTGAAGCCCCTCTATATCACTTGAGTCTGTTTCACACATTTTTAACTTCAGTAATAGCCGCCTCAGTTACATTAACGAAAAAAACTATACAATATGACCATTTCTCGAAGAAAATTAGCACGATCGAAGATAAAATATTGTAAGATACACGTGTAAATATTCTTTATTGCACTCACTCGCTGCGCTCGTATTTTTAATCAAGCCGCTCGTGCAATAGAAAAGAACTTTTTAGACTTGTATCTTAAATATCTATTATTGCTACTTTTTCCACTACTGGAAATTAATAATTTTTCATAATTTTTGAGAAATGCATGTCGGAATTATCGACGGTCAAATGGTAACACAACTAAAAACGATCGAAATAAAACTTGTATTGGATGAAAATTCTAATTTATATTGGAACAAGCTGTTGCCCGCGACTTCGCCTGCATAAAGATGCACTTTTTGAAATCCTTGTATAAAAAAATTATTGTCTGCAGCCTGCAGCACCCAGGAAAATCGCAATCTGAGCTACGCTGTGTACTGCCATAATTTTTCATTGTTTTATTTCAGGGTTAAACGATCCAATTAACTATCTTTTAATAACATGATCATTTGAAACATATAAGCAAACCATGTGTGGAACCCGCGATTCCTTGTACTACCGATATTTTTTGTTGTTTTATCTTAGGGCTAACTATTAACGATTGACTTTATCTAAATAATATTTTAATTGACTCCAGTATCCGAGAAAGCGCTTTTGTTATATTTTAGGGTTAACCGATCAAAAGAAAAATATAAAGCTTGAATCGCACTGTAGAAATTTTCATAAAAATATTTATAAAAATTTTGAATAAAACGACTTTGACAGTGTGATAGGGTCATTTTGATGAAAGTATGAGTTTTTTTATAAAAATCTGTATTCACATGACGTCACGTAAAAATATTTATCTAATTCCGTTTTGAAAAGTCAAATTTTACATCAATTTCTGACGTTATGAAACGTCCCATTTTTCATAACTGTCCTGCAGCAGTTGCGTAAAGTAGTTACGTAATGACTTTACATAACAGGCCATGTTTCAGAGCTAATCAATTATACTTATCTGCATACAATTAAAATAATGATTTATTATTTACAATATGTAGCATTGGCAGAATCTTTAATATCAGCACTCAGGATATCTGCTTGAGTACATTTTAAAAAATTATTTTGACGTTTTGTGAAAATTCGATATTTGTTTATTTCAGTACACTTTTGTTTCTGTAGTAAAAACAGATGGTCATGAATCACAGTCATCTGAATTTTGTGATATAACGTGAGAGATGTTCTCATTCAAAAATAAAGATAAAATTATTCTGACGGAATTAGATAAAATTTTGTACAGAATACGTATGAAAAGCCATATTGTTTGACTCACGTAATTTACAAAACTCGCTACGCTCGTTTTGGCAAATATTGCGTTTCGTCAAACAATATGGCACTTTTCATAACTAATTATGTAAATAACTATTATGTGACATCACATAAATACGATGCTCTGTATTTATTTTTACGTGACTAGCGATATGATTGGTTGTTGATGGAAGCATGCGCACTACAAACTATTTTGGGGAAGAAATCCTACATTTTGCTGTCAGTCAGCCGTCAGTACATGCGGTTTTTATATTATATTCATTATTATATTCAAAGAAAAATTTGTAGTGGGTGGTCGTCCTAAGAAACGTCAATGCTGATTAAACTATATCAGAATGAAGAAAATTTATTTGATGTGAAGTCGACGGAATATTATAATAAATATAATAGAAGTTTTGCCTTAAGCTAAATATCTCAATGTAACTGCTAATCTAAAAAAAAAATATTCTAATTTATTTGAAGAAATAAATAATTCTCCCAGTATTATAGGTTTAGTTTACGTCATTAGTATTCAAATTTATTATATAAGTATTTAAAATAATATTTATTTTTTCTCTAGTGGTATACATTGTCTCAGATGAGTATCACATCGTTTAATTCTACTTTTAATCATGTTCAAGATTTTATTGAATGGTGCCCCACTCACAAGTGAAAAAAAATTATAATTATCTTCATCATAAGTTCTCAATTCATTGTAAGCCATGGCTAAGAAAACTCTTCGATCTTTATTTTTTTCTGCTAACCATGATCCCGTCCACCAGCAGCGCTCTGATTTTTTAATTTTCTTTATGATTATAACCCATCAGTCCCATTATTACAGCAAATAACAATTTTTGATTTGCACTATCATTACAATCAACTAATCCAATTCTACGTATAAATGACACAAGTAAACAAAATTGTATAGTTTTGGCGCTAAACTAAAAATACAACAGTGTAAAATATGCAACAGCTGCAACAGTGTAAAGTATGCAACACTCTGTAAACAGTAGATCAAAAAATTTACAGTGTGATACCATACTTGCTAACTATACGTTATGACGTTTTTATAAAAATGTTTATAAAAATATTGATAAAAAATTTTATGAAAATTTTACAGTGGGATACTAGCTTAAAAAATATGAAAATCTGTTGAAAATAAGATGCACGAAAATAAAAATCGTATAAAATTTAATGCATGAAAAAATATAAAAATTTGATATTGCCTGATTCTAGCGCTATTTGGTGGTTGAAATAGTATATTATATAACGAGGGACTTAAGTGCTTGATTTAATCCTGAGGGTGGAGTTTATTGCACGAGACGCAGTCGAGGGCAATACTCACCTGAGGGATTAAAGGCACTTAAGTCATGTGTTATCTACGCTATTTTTCGCACTATATTTCGTATTATATTAAATCACAATAGTCTAAAGTAGATTAATTAATCTTACAATTTTGACAACTACAAACTTGATACAAAAATGTTGAGTAAATTCACCATAGAAACAAGACTGGCTACAGCAGTTGTTCAATAAATAAGCTTGCTGTCAAAAAGATCAGTGAGAAAATTGATATTGATAAGGCTGCGGAACAGGTAACTGTGAAATGATTTTGCCGAAAGTCTAGAAAATTTACGAACAACAATACGATGGATTTGTGAAATTGTGTGGATTGCAATAATGCTAATACAAATTAAGAATGAAGGTTTGAATTCTAATGATAAAATTCAATTTGACATTTAGGTAAGTACTTTGATTATTTAGTTGTCATAGAAAAATTTGTTTATTTTACTTTAGTCCCTTGGGATTCTTGATCATTTTAGATCCCGGAGGGACTAAACTCAAACTTAAGTCCCTGAAATGAGGAATTAAATTCGTTGTTTACTCCCGGGAGTGCGAAATAGTATATTATATAACGAGGGACTTAAGTGCTTGATTTAATCCTGAGGGTGGAGTTTATTGCACGAGACGGAGTCGAGGGCAATACTCACCTTAGGGATTAAAGGCACTCAAGTCATGTGTTATCTACGCTATTTTTCGCACTACCGTATTATATTGAATCACAATAGTCTAAAAGCAGATTTATTTAATCATACAATTTTGACAATGACAAACTTGATACAAAAACTTTGAGCAAATTCACTATAGTAACAAGGCTGGCTACAGCAGTTGTTAAATAAATAAATTAACTGTCAACAAGATGAGCATGATTGAAAACTTCGATATTGATAAAGCTGCGGACGGGGTAATGGAAGAAATATTACCCCAAAAATCCAGAAAAATATACGAGAAACAATACGATAATTTTGTTAAATGGTGTGGTGAGAGAAAACTTGAAATTTATACGGAGAACGCATTGTTGGTGTACTTCCACGAAAAATCAAAATTACTTTGTCCATCTAGTTTATGGGCACATTACTCAATACTAAAAGCAATGCTTAGATTAAAAGATAATGTCGATATTACCAAATTTTCAAAATTAACATCTTTTTTGAAAAGAAGAAATGATGGTTATAAACCGAAAAAATCTAAAATATTGACTGTGGATCAAGTTGATCGTTTCTTAATTGAAGCTCCAGATGAGGAATATTTGATGCTGAAAGTAAGTAATCAAAATTCATATGTTATATGAACTTTTTCTAATTAACAATTTTCAGGTCGCGCTTATTTTAGGTGTAGCGGGAGCTTGCAGAGGAAATGAGTTACTGAATTTATCCGTTAATGATATAACCGATATAGGTTCTTCAATTTTATTTAATATCAGAAATACCAAAAATAGAATTGACAGATATTTTATTGTCAAAAATTCAGACAAAAATTCAATAAAATTTGTTGAAATATGTAGGAAATATATGGCATTGCGAAAGACTGATACACCCCATTCGCGATTCTTTGTTTATTGCAAGAATAATAAATGTTCTACCCAGCCAGTTGGTAAAAATACGATTGGAAAACTACCCCAAAAAATTGCAGCCTTCCTAAATTTACCAGATGCTTCGTCATACACTGGACATTGTTTTAGGCGTACATCTGCGTCTTTACTGGCAGACTCTGGAGTTAACATAGATGTTTTGAAGCGACATGGAGGGTGGAAATCTTCAACAGTTGCAGAGGGCTATGTTGAGAACTCCATTACCAACAAAAAAACAATAGCAGACAACATTTTTGGGCATGAAAACGATCTTCCAGCCACGACTACACAATCAATCTCATTAACATCCCATAAAAATAATCCATCAGCTATATCTACGATATCATCCTCATCAACATCACAAGCAACTGATGATTCAGATAGCAGTCGTTTATTTAATTTAGTAAATTGTAATAATGTTAGTATAAATGTCAATATAAATAAAGAATAATAAAGGTTAGAAAAAATTCGATTTGAAATCTTTCAAAAATTACATATTGCACATAAAATTTGGACAATAATTTAACATTTTTAGGAAAGAATTACATTTACGGCATTTATATTTCTGCATTCTATTTGAGACTTGAAAAACATCCGAACGAGCCCATTTAACATTTAGGTTGGTACATTGATTATTCAGTTGCCATGGAAAAATTTATTTATTTTACTTTAGTCCTTTGGGATTTATGATAATTTTAGATCCCTAGAGACTAAACTTGAACTTAAGTCCCTGGAATAGGGGATTAAATTCGTATTTTACTCCCAGGAGTGCGAAAATAAAAATTGTCTATGACAAGCCAATTTTAAATAGAAATAGTATGGACGGGAAATAGTATATTGTGTGGTTAGGGACGAAACAAGACGATTTCGCTTCGCTCGGGCAAGCAACTCTCACCCTCGGCTGAAATCGTGTTTTGTCCCGTGCCACACACTGTATTTTTCATAATACCTGCGTTGAAACTTTCCATATTATAAATTTGACATCACAAAGTAGATATTTTTCTTTTGATTTTGCAGGTAGCAAATCGAGAGAAGCTGCTTGTGCTTTATCAACAAGATATTTTGATGTACTTAAAATTATCGTATTAATACTTTTTGTTCTTGAAACTATTCCTCTTTTTAATTTAATTTACAGTTACGAATACAACAACTGTCAAATTAACTAAGGTTATATGATTTTCTCTTGGAGAGTGACAATGAACAAATGCAACTCTGCCAGGGATAAAACGATGTGAGAAACAAATCTCAGCGGGCAGAAACAAGCTTGTTTCTCCCCTAGGGCAGAAACAGGCTTATTTCTGTCCGGCTACACTCGCATTTGTCTGAAATTGCCTTGTTTCGACTGACAAAACAGGCGTTGAAACGCGTTGTTTCAATGTAGGTATTATGAAGAAAATTAATAAAAAATTCGAAATAAATAACTAATGATATTATTAAGTTCTTGGGTGATTCTAAAATATTAATATATGAAGAAATACAGAACACTTAAGTGATCTTTGAAAATTATTAATTTGACTTGTCGGACTTGTCATAGAAAGCTTACATTTTCTTCCACCATAAAGCACTACAATCACTTCTCATGGCGAACATTATAGAGAATAAAATTATAATTGGAAAAATTTCTGACGAATGTCACTTCTAACAGTTAAGTTGATTTTCGATTTTTACTTACTTGTATAAAGTAAGTCAAAATATAAGTCAAAAAATTTACTTTCTGGAAGTATTTGAGATTTAAAAAGATATTAAAAGCAATACACTGATTTTAAATGATCAATTTGAGTTTTTCCAACTATAGTTTTTCGAATGTTTGTTGAAAAAACTATCAATCACTCTTCCACCATAACCTATTATATCTACTATTTTATACCTAAACAAAGCTTTCGTATTTTGATATTCCAGATTTGTTTTGGAGAATATTTCATTAATTGCCTACTACCGTATTATCGAACTTAATACAAGATAATAATGTGAGTGATGTATTCTTGGGATCTCAGTCAATTTAATTTTATTTCTTTTCTGCTTTACAGTTTCGACTGCACCTCAGCCATCCTCAAAAGCGAAACTGTAAAGCAGAAAAGAAATAAAATTAAATTGACTGAAATCCCAAGAATACATCACTCACATTATTTACAAATCCAGTCAGCGTCAACCATTTTATTTAATACAAGATTCTTAAAAATAATTTCAACATTGTAGAATGAATAGTTGAATTGTCTACAATGTCTTTTGCTATACATTTTATGAATATACTTCTCTAGAAGTTAGATTTGTGCATTTCCTGTATGAGCTGAATGGATAGTACACGAGAGTTGGAACGATAATGTTACATTTTCCACGTCAGCTTTCATATCACGACCGTCACGTATATAATTAACTTTTTAAATTTGAAACTTTCACGTAAAAAATACACTCATTAATCAAAATTCATTATATATATGCAGTTGTATGGAAAATAATTTAAAGAACGCGATGGCTTTCCAAGATTGAAAAAATTAAGTTGGTTTTCATTGAGACTATCTCCGTTTTCTTACATTATCAAGAGACAGAATGTCTATGTGGATTACTTGAGATTGATTTTTTGTTTTGTTTAAAGCACACGGGGCTCATGCATCATCGGCCAAAGGTAGCAAAGGACGGATCGGCTCATCCAGTGAAAGATGGAACATCGCACACTCAGTACTATCACACGGTGACGGCCGCCAGCAGCAGCCATAGCCGCAGCACCATGACCAAAGTCATGGATATCTTTCGCAATCGTACTCACTCTACTGTCACTGGAGATGAACACACCAAAAAGAAGGTAAGGACACAGATTTATGTCAAATTCTCCGTTTGAATATTTTAATTCTCTAGATTGCCCGAACTTCTGCTATTTCTTAACTTTTATACAATATCGTGGAGGCTTCATCGAAAACTATACATTAGTTTCTGATTTTATACCGTGAAAACAAACAATCGTTATTTCTATATAATATGAGTATACAGTGTGTCCCAGGTAGAGTAGGATAGCTTGAGTATCTTTCTTATTCTTTAAGATAGAAATTGGAAGAACTGAAGTATACAGAACCGGTAAAGACATTGATTTCTTGTGAAAAATATTCTTTGAGCCAATCTCCAATCTATTGATGAAAAAAATTCTGCTGTTCTGGATGGAGAAAAATCCAAAAAATCAAAAATCATGAAAATCGGTCTAACCGTGTTATAAATAGTGTAACTAATCCGACTTTGTTTTATATACACTGATGATATCGCTTGATTACACTGATTTCTACAAACCCTGTGAATGAGATTTTAATTTGCTACAATAGGCATGAAACTCAGAGAAAATTAGAACTGCCTTGAAATATGTGGTTATTCCAAGAAAAGTAATTTCCTTTAAATATGTTGGAAACTACTGATTCTAAAAAAATATTCTGTCAAAAAAAGTAATGTGTCTGTCAGTCCCATACGTTTCAATTTTTTAAGTCTTCATTTATTCAATTATAAGATAGTTTTTTATGATAACCATTCTTTTGAAACAACTGTAAATTAGCAATTACGACAAGTATGTAATCATTGTTTTTCAGTACAAATATTTCCATTGTGAAGTGATTAAGCTCCGATCCAATTCTATTTTCGATCGGTTGAATTTGAGTAGAGAATAATAACTATAGAATTATGATAGGAATAATTATGCCACTTGAATAGAGCCTTATGTTGCAATTCAGTGTAAATTCATAAGTCTTCCAGATTTATAAATCCATAAGAAACTGATCAAAACGCAACGACTTTTGTTGATTAATGTTAATTTGTTCATAAGGATGACAAGTTAATTTCAATTTTGTTATTAATTTACGGATTTATGAAATTATAAGATTAAGATGCATGGATGTACACAGAATTTCAACATCAGTTTAACTTATGTAAAAATTAATCACTGTAGTAAGAAATGCTTATATGAATATTAGCAAAAACAAAATAACAAATTTTAAAATAACCTTTAGTCGAGTTTACACTAGCATTGAAAAATGCCAAATATCATTTCTCTGTTTTTATTTCGTTTATGTCTGTGTTGCGATAAGTCAGTGATAACAGAAAATTAAAACTACTTTCGTAATGCATTTCATTTATTCCCCTAAAAAACGACTTGAAAATATTTACTATTTTAGGTTTACTGCTTTTCAGTAGAACAAAACTTCAGAAAACTTTGAATGTGTGACCGTCGTTAATAGGAATATGTTTTGCATGTATGCATACGCTCAAAATATGAATAAATTTTATTATCAAATTGTTTCAGAATTTGATATAAAACTTACAATAAATATTTGCTGCTGGGCATGAGTACAAATCCAAGCTGTATTCAAATTTAAAACACTCTTCTTATCCGCCGACCATGTACATATGTGATAAAGACGAGAAAATCAAAAGTTCACGACCCTTTCCCATCCAGCCAATTATAATATCTTCCTTGATGTAACGTCACTCATACACTTTTTAATATTTTTGTTTTGGTTCAAGTTACAAGTTTAAACATACATTAATCAGTTGACATTCAACATTGTAATTGCGCGGATATTTGATACTCGTAAACAAATTCGATGTGGCAAAATGTGAAAAACAAAAGATGACAGTTTAGTGAAGTGTGAAACATTAGAAGATTTATTCTGAATTTAGTGGATTCAAAACATGAGAGTGAGACACAAGAGTGTACCGTGCTTCAGATTTGTTTGTCAATCGTTCTATTACATCTGTGTGCGAATTCGTGCAATTAAAACAATAATTTGAATCTATAGATACATTGTCAATTAGCAAATAATATTTAGTGTCAGTTTTTTCAAACATTTGTGTCGTGGACAATGTTCATGATTTAAGTGACGCAAACTGTCAGGCACAGGTGAATGATTGGTTGCAGAATTGTGTTGTAAAGTGTTAATTCGATTCAAAATTAACTTGTTTGCAATAAGATACTCAGTTTAATTGTTTTCATTGTATTACCATTCCTGGCAAATTTATTGGTTATATTCTTAGGATTTCGTACCGATAATATTTTTTCGGAAAATATTAGAGCTATCAACATGAAATTTTTTCCTTGTTGAAAAGGTATTCCCAAAATGTTATTAGAGCCTTTCCTGAGGTTAGTTTCACCATCGTCAGATAAATCTGCAGGTTATTTTGAGTTAATAACTAAAGTGACAATTTTATCAAGAACGAGTTTCGTATGAAACAACTCCCAGATAAATTTATTTAACGTTGATGAAATCGGTCCCAAGAACCGTTTGGCACGGTGCGTCAAATAGTGCATTTTACTTGACCTATATTTGTGTTATCTGAATACTAGTATTTTATTTAATCATTTTCTGAGGTTTTCTATTGTATATTCGAATTTATATTATCTTTATTGAGTGGCTACTAAAACTCTTGATCTCAGAGCTCCAAACTGTCAAATTGTACTTCCATTGTTTTCTGCCTTTTTATCGTTGACATTTTTAAGAGCTTTGAATTCTGAATTCCAATCAATAACAAACATTCTACTCTTTTATATAGTTATTATAATTAATTAATAAATGATTGAGATATTTGTTGATAGGCACTGGATACTTGATTTTTCCACATTTATAATAATAATAGTAATATATACTTTATTGACACCTAGTCAATTATATTAGTTTATTTGTAACAGCTGTTTAGTTTTTTTTGAACATCTTTGTCATTTATATACCAGTAGCTTTTATCCGCGCTATCGCCCGCATACAGATGTACTTTTTGAAATCGTTGAAAATAATATATAATAATTGACTGCAGCACTTGATCAAACAATTAGCTTTGGATATTTTTAATGTTTTTGAATTTATAGTCAATCAATCCAATTGACTATCTCTTAAAAATATAATAATTGACTACAGCACCTCCTAGATAAACCGCGAGCGGAACTTGATGTTTTTGAAATCAATGGAAAAATAATTGATTACTGCACGTCCACAGTTCACCCGGAACCGTGGACTTTGCCCGCGGTAACTTTTTGAAATAAATGAGAATAAAATTAATCATTGCCTGCAGCACCAGAGCAAACCACGGGCTTTAGCCCTACGCTATAAACATTCGTTGTCGCTCTTTTCTAAAATTAACCGATCCAATTGACTCTCTCATACAAATATAATTCTCACGGAAAATATGATTCTCTACACAAACGTATTTGATTATCCCGTTTGTTGATGAAATTGTAGAAAATACTTAATAACTGGTTATCCATGTCATTATAGGAATGCAGTATCGTTTGCGATGCGTTAATCTTTAGGCACGGCCGTAGAAAAAAATATTTGTGATTTTATTCCGATCTCTCATGTCGATCTCAGTCAACTTTTATTAGTAAAGTATATTCATGACCTTAGTATGGATCAATGAAATAGACAATTATTCTTTATATTACATATGTTTATCACAAATTTTAATGTTGCATTTCTAATTCGAACAAAAAATGTGTATTGATTTTTCAAGGCTGCTACTTCGGTACATAGGCATCATCAAAATATTACTATAAAATACTAACCTTCAGTCATGTTCGAATGCATTTATGTATATGGTTTCTCCAGTTATATCAAGATGTTCTGTTTTTGATATATGCTATAAATTTAAATTATCTGCACATATTTTTACTCTAATATCAAGTACTTACAATACGATTAAGTATGAAACACGAAATTTCTTTGGTATTTTCGAATGATTTGTGTCTCGGCTAGCGCCTCGACAAAAAACTTTTATTCTGAAGCACCAAAGTATAATTTCGTGCACTGGATACATAAATAACTATTAACGTTCATTGTAACTTTAGTACACTCGCTCATGCGCCGAGATTACATTTATTTTTTGCATTAAAAAAAAGTGTAAGATTTTGATATAGTTGCATGGTAATCACAACAATCTCACTATAGCATAATTTGCGTACAAAAAAGTTGAAATAATGATGTCATATCTAAAGGATTCACAAGATTTACAAATATTTTTTTCGTATAATGCTCATTATTACAGTCAGGATTTAAGTGACGCAAATTATCAGACATAGGTGAATGATTGGTTGCAGAATTGTGTTGTAAAATGTTTTATCAAAGTTTATATATTCAAGAAATTTTTGCCCTATTGCATGGAACTAAAAATGATAATTTTTAGGCGATCATAACAAAAAATATGTTTCTATGGCCCCTTTTGCGTTTTTTGTATAAATCTGTCAAATTTTACTTTTTGGGACTAACTTTTGGAATCTCACCTATATTTCAGAAGAAACTTTTAAAATTATTACACGATAAATGCAAAGCTGGAAATGAATATCTGAATAATTGTTCACCAGGGTATCCAAATTAACAGCTTCCAATTTGTTGAAAATAAATTGAATGATTCTGAACGGCATACGAAATTATCCTAAACGACCTGTTGGATGTCACTTGTTCCATTCTAATTTTTAGTTATGGAATATGCAAATTCCAATACAGTATTGGAGAAAGAACTTTTAATCATATTAATAAAACATTCCATTATTTCTTCTCAAATTATTTTTACCTAATCGGAAAATTGCATCAACTTTTTTTCCAATTTTTCTTGCTTTCCTATTGAAAGTAATTTTGATATTTCACTGTACTTCCTATCAACTACTTTTATCCAAATTTTTAATGAGATAAATGAAACTTGAAGCTCAGTCTCTATTGCTTGTACTAAGTACTAATGAAACAAAAAATACAAATTTGATACTTGATACATAAGTCAAGAAATAATTATATTTGATTGGATGAGGTTATCAATTAACAGGATAATTAATAGTATTAATTATGGTTTCGTTCATTACTCGTGATTAAAGTCATGAATCACCTTCCGCGACATTACGCATTAACTTAAATAACTTCTGCAGTTTGTGTTTAATTTTCTTTTTGTCATTTTCGGAAATAATATTGGCTTGATTTTTTCTATAATTTTCAAGGATCAAAACAAATAAGTTAGTTTTTAGTCTGCATTTCATTTTGTTCAGAAGTTTTCAATATTCAGTTCTTAGTTGGCTTAGTGGCTTGACACGGTAATACCACTTATTAAATTATTCCTGAGGATCATTTTTCGTAGCCAGATATTGCAGAATATCAGGACCGACTTAATAGAGCCTGAAGTTTGGATGATATGATACTTTTTACGTTTAGATTTCTATTTCTAGTTTTATTCGAATTTCGTTTGCTTTTCTGATTTAATTCCAAAACCATTCTTGGGCAGTCGAATAATTTCTTTCTTTTTTCAAGTACAGTTTCGTCAACTTTAACAATAAAATGGCATAGGGGGATAAGCATGGGAAAAGTGCCCCAAGCGGATATTCAATTTTCTTTGCAGAAGTTCGTCCATAATGATAAGAAGATAGTAACGTCAAAATTTCAGACGTTTAACTCAACCGGATCTCGAGTAAACCGGAAAATACTTAAAAATAAAGATTTTTTTTTTCTCGTGAATGGCTGAACCGATACTAATGAAATTTTAATATGTTATAGAGACATGTGAGTACTCTTTCAAGACAAATTATTGACCTCATACAATCTCATTGTTCAATAGAAAAAAAAAAAATCGAGAAAACAAATGAGTTTTTAAGTATGATATAATTCGAGCAAAATTATGAAATAATTTTTTTTAGAAGCCTTATACTCCCTTATCTAACATGTATTTTTTTCGAATGATTTCGAGTGGTGCGCCATACAGAAAAAAAATAAAAACTATTTTAAAATGCAATTTTTTGGCTTTTTTATTCGAAAATAACATTCAAAAATAGTTCTTATTTTATTTCTGTATGGCGCACCACTTGGAATCATTCAAAAAAAATATATGTTAAATAAGAGAGTATGAAGCTTCTGAAAAGAATTGATTCATATTTTTGCTTGGGTTATATCATAATTAAAAAAAAAAATAACAATTTTATTTTATTTTTTGTACTGAATAATTGAACTTTTTGCGGTTAATACTTTGTCTTTAGAGAGTCTTTACATGTGACTATAACATATTCAAATTTCACCGGAATCGGTACAGTCATTCCCAAAAAAAAATTATTTTCATTTCTAAGTATATCTTGATTCACCCGAGGTCCGGTTGAGTTAAACGTCTAAGATTTTGACGCTTGCTGTCTCTAATCAACAAATTTTAACTACATGATTTCTTTGGTATTGATAAAAGATAGCAAGCGTCAAAATCTTAGACGTTGAACTCAACCGGATCTCGGGTAAACCAAGATATACTTAGAAATGAAAATAATTTTTTTTTGGGAATGTCTGTACCGATTTCGGTGAAATTTGAATATGTTATAGGCACATGTAAAAAACTCTCTCAAGACAAAGTATTAAACGCATAAAGTTCAATTATTCAGTAAAAAAGAATTTTAAAAAATTGTTATTTTTGTTTTAATTATGATATAATTGAAGCAAAAATATGAATTAATTCTTTTCTGAAGCTTCATACTCTATTATTTAACATATATTTTTTTTGAATGATTCCAAGTAGTGCGCCACACAGAAATAAAATAAGAACTATTTCTGAATGTTATTTTTCGATTAAAAAAGCCAAAAAATTGCATTTTGAAATAGTTTTTATTTTTTTTCTGTATGGCGCACCACTCGAAATCAATCGAAAAAAATATATGTTGGATGAGGGAGTATAAGGCTTCTAAAAAAAATAATTTTATAATTTTGCTCGAATTATATCATACTTAAAAACTCATTTGTTTTCTCGATTTTTTTTTCTCTATTGAACAATGAGATTGTATGAGGTCAATAATTTGTCTTGAAAGAGTACTCACATGTCTCTATAACATATTAAAATTTCATTAGTATCGGTTCAACCATTCACGAGAAAAAAAAAATTCTTTATTTTCAAGTATTTTCCGGTTTACTCGAGATCCGGTTGAGTTGAACGTCTTAAATTTTGACGTTACTATCTTCTCATCATTATTGACGAACTTCTGCAATGGAAATTGAATATCCGCCTGGGGCACTTTTCCCATGCTTATTCCCCTATGCCATTTACGATGATACGACAGTTTGAGGTTAGTTGAGGCTATGGAAACTGAGACGAAATTATAATAACTCATTTTATATAAAACAGGGTGTAATTCATACATTTCTACTAAAGATTTAGTTATACCTGGCAACCATATTTTAGCCATTATGAAAAAAATCACAATACAAAGAAATATCCGTTCTGTTTTTTATGGCTCTGACAAACGTCAAAACTCAAAGGTTGATGTAACTGATAATACGCAAAAGTGCGAATGCGTTCCCAAATCTAGACAAAACTCGAATAGAAAAATAGAGCCAGATGTATTTTTCATGACATATTCAAGTGCGAGGATCGAACGGAAATTTCTGATTTACATTATGTTAGAATTGGCTAGAAGCTTCTCGGACAAAACTAGGACTAAAATCTAGCAAAGAAAGTAGTTTCTAATTCAAGCTTATAATTGTCAAACTGTAGAAGTTGAGGGCTATGAAAAAATCTTGTATTCAATACAAGTGTGAAGACATGTGAATTATACCATTCATACAATTTTCATGACTCGACACGTCTCGTCTCGAAGTACTAATCCTCCACACACTTATTGCATGAAGTCCTGTGGAACGGTGCAATACGATTTATGATAATGCAGGAAGAAACTATTTGAAATATCGTATAATAATATCATTCATCAATCATGAAATAAAAATATATTATCTTTGAAATAAAAGTTGAAGAATTTTGCAATATTGCAGTCTAGAAAAATTAGAGCAATAGATTAATTTTAAACTTGACAACCTTGATCAAAAGTTATTAGCTTGAATTCAATACGGTTTACCTGCATTCATATTATCATGTATATACAAGTTTCAAATCTACGAGAAATTTCTTCTATTAAAAATAAAAGTCTGATACTACACGTAGTTATGTTGTTTGATTCTACAAGATTTATTTATATATTGAGTAATTAAAATCTTGTAATAGATAGCACTGATGTTGATTGGAGTAATTATTATTTATCTGAAATTTAAAACTCTCATAGTACATATATGCCTCTATAAATCACGTTCTCAAACTATTTGAATGTATTGTCAAAAAACTAAATCATTATAAAAGATCAAACTTCAATGATTCCTATGTTAAAAAACATGTGAAACAGTATAGTTCCAGAATGAAAATATACTTTTGATTGTTATCTTAGGAAATACAACAAAATAGAAACATTCTAATTGTAAGTTATATTCTAAGATTATTTGAAAACATTAATTATATATAGAAGAATTTCATTTACCGACAGTCATACATGAATTAAATAATAAGCACAATCTAAAATTTTCCGTGTTGCTTTTTGTTGTATTCCATGGCATCATTCTTATTGAAAAAATAAGTATGACTTGACAATTAATTTTTGAAACTGCTCCAAAACAACATTAATCAAATCCTCATACCTAGTTAGAAAGGATGACCAAAAATTATCGCCTCTTGAGAGGAAATTCGGCAGCACGGCGGTGGATATATCTTTTCTCAGTCGATTTTTTAATTAAATTGCAATACTTTATTAGTGGAATGGAATTTCCAGAATTGTATTGCAAAGAAGTACAAATTACAACAATCATTCTTACAAATTTGTATAAGCCTGGTAACAGGCGTTATATAAAGATAAATTTCACTCAAGAATCTCTATAACCCAAGATCTCACTTTGTGGGCGAAAACATATGTAAATTTTGATTTATGCTTTCATGAAATAGGCCATGCACCACAATCTGCACTTCGTCTATCACATGGACAAAAGCTCATTTATCTCTAATATAATCTGCGCGATAAATAGAAATATTAGGACAAATAAGTTAAAGTCACTTTATTATTAATCAGTGTGCAAGGATCGTGATATAATGTTTGATTTTTCTATTGTTTGAAAGGATGTTTCTTATTATGAGCCAATTTCTCCTATTATTTCTGTGATTCAGCGATGGAAAAAGTGTTCGAAAACTAATGACTGATTCTTACAGACTTTTGTGTGCCGATTCCAGGAAAAATTGGAGAAAAAACAATCACTTCTTTCACAATTGTGATTTTTTTCTGTATCTTTAGGTGTTAGCTATACGTAAAGTATGATCTTATAAAGCTCTTGTTTACATAAAAAATCATAATTTATATTGTTATGAGTGTAAATTAGTGAATTTATGACGAATATGTTAAAAGTAATATATAAGAAATTGGCAGACTAAGACAAACTCTAGGCTACTCAAAAGGTTTAATCGGTGTTTGTTGGAGAAGCTTCTCTAGTGGTCACAAGGAAAGAGGCATTCTTTTCGCTTTGTTTGAGTTTGAGAAGGTCTAACCAATCAAAGTGATGATTGTTATTTTTGGAATTACAAAAGAAAAAGATTCTATACAATGCATAGATACAAATTGTATGTTCCTATTATTATTAGATTTGATGATATTCAGGTTATTTGACCTTTATAGACTCTAGAGCAATGTAAAGATGAAAATTAGAAATTTTAATATGCTGTTTCTGGGTATCTTCTTATACATCGAACAGACTTTTTTTATTTTATTAAACGTCTGGTTTTTGGTTAATTCATTATTGAAAATGTGATTTTTAAAATAGACTGAATGAGAGAATTTACCAAAAATTCACATTTTTATTAGAATCTTACTTCGATTGCTAAAGATAAAGATACAATAAAATAAACTATATTTGATTTCAATCAATTCCCGTAGAATATGTGAAAGCATTGAAAAAGTATTGTGACGTGCAGTTCTGCAAGTATTCAATTTGGGTAAACGAAAATGTACGGAAATATCTATCAGCCTTACTTGAAAAGGAATGATATTTTCTATTTGGTGACGTTGGATGCACTCAAAACAGGGACGTATCTGAGTTTTTCGAGACCTAGAAATTGAAATTCAATAAGAATCACATTTTTTGTTGAACCAAGAATCCTCAAATTGGGGTTTAAAATTCATTATCAATAAGATCAAAATCAGAGTTGGAATTCATTTATGAAATGATATTGAATGACAAACATTATATATTATCAATAAATATAGGAAATAAAGAGATATTATTGACAAAAAAGTTTGAACAAACATGAAAAAAAATTATGAAAAGAAAAGTGAGTTAAAATTGATATATAGTCTCAGATTCGAATTCAAGACAGTGGATGCAAAATTGAAAGTAGATGGTATTGTAGAGCCACTCCTGCGTCGAGTACTGAATTCTAGCAGTCAGTTGTAGATACGCTGTTGTCAAGTTATTTTTACACCAAAAATATTGATATTGAAAGTTGGAGGAAAATAAAAAATACTGAAGTCAAAAGACAGCTATTTATTATTAGTAAATGAATAATGAAGTAAATCCAATTAAAATTTACATTTAAATCATGTTATCAATTTATAATGTTCATATTTCCTACTTTAGTAAAACAATAATCTTGATTTTGTTTGATTTTCGGGGTATTGTTTTCCATATTCCTTGTGACTAATGTTACAATTCTGTGTAAATCTATAAGTCTTATAAACTCATTAATCCGTAAATTATGAACAAAATCGCAATGTACTTGCCATCCTCAAGAACAAATTTACATGAATCAACAAAATTCGATGCAATTTTATTAGTTTTATAAAGGTTTATAGATCTGTAAGACTTATGGATTTGCACAGAATTGCAACATAAATTGCAAATTTGAATAAAACTTATTTTTATCATTTTTTGAAATGAATCAAAGCTCGTTTATATAAAATCCAAACGTTATTCAGGAAAATGGAGTTCAAATTTGGATTTAGCATTCAAGATTACATAAGGTTCAGCTTTCAAATTCCAAACAATTTTATGAATATAGAAAAACGCAGGCTTATTTCGTCCATCTTATATCTTTGTTGATTGGTATTCGATTGGTGTATATCTTAAGATATGGTTATCTTGTTTTTATTTTCTTTGCCTTCAATTTCAGTGCTTCTTGTAGTACTAAATCTTATGATAATAATGTGTGTTTACCAGTGAATTCTTGCAAATTGAGTTCTTTTATTTTTCATTATTCTGGTATGTAGAAGAGACCAGGCGTTTTTGTATTATTGTTATTTCAGAGTTTCATTTCCTTCCTCATGAAATTTTTATTAAAATTTCCTGCGATTCACAGAAACTATTCAGAAACCACGTAAAAGAATATTGTCTCGAATTATGCAAGCAAGTGTGCTTAACTAGTAAAACACTTTTATTTAAGATAATTGGAACGTCCTTCTGGTGTATCATTGTCTCAGCTTAGTACTTATTCATTTCACTTGATTAATATTTAAGTGTGTTCTAATTATAATTTTAATTGCTGCATGAATACTTAGCGATTTAAAGCAATCAATTATTGAGATCTATCTTAGTATTTATATAAGCAAGAACTTAAGATTAGAACGAAATCAAGACAATTTTGTGTAACTTTTTTTGAAATTTAGTTTGAATTGAATTCAAGAACATTGATTAAATATCAGTATTTATTCCAATCCAAAGTCAAAAAACTTCGCACGCTTAAATTTTTTCATCTACTCGTACAGTAAAATCTTTTAACTATTCAAACTGTTTAACTATAATTAAACTGACACTTTCTGAAGCTGTCACTTGTAGGTAATAAATATAAAAATTATCCAGAGTAATTTTTCCGCCTCCTACAGATACAATTCTTTGTTTGGAGAATAATATAAAATATAAAACTATCATGTTATTAGAACCAGATTTGCTAAGTATGTTGTTAAATTCATATGGAATACCTACATAAGCATAACTGTTGAAACTTTAGCTACTAGTTACAAATTACTTGAAAATAGAACGCATGAATTTACATGAGCGAGTACAGAACGGACGAGGTCTACCATAACTGGATGATAAATTCTATAGAATCGAGAGATTTCCAGGTCACAGTTCGCACGTGCGCTGTTAAATAACACCTAACATAACATTCCGTACATTATAATATCCATTCTGCTATAAAGTATCATATCTAGCAGAACATGTATTTAATTCTAGATTATCTAGTCGCAACTCAAATTACAACGGTTCACTGGATGGACTTGAATATCTCGTGATTTTGAAGGAAATAATATTAATCTCAAATTTACATTCAACTAATAAAATATAATTGAAGTATATTTTTTGGCCAAGCCTACTATCTTTATTTTTAGCTTGTTGATAGACAAGCTTAAGCTTTCGGTCATGTGTCTGTAACAGAGGTGATGACAAAAATGATCTCCACTTATATTAGTATATATATGTTTGTCGTTCGATCCCTCTTGTGGAGTTATTTTCTTCCAAATAATAATTAAATACGTGTCAAAATGTAATTTATACAAGATGTACACATAAACGCAAGGCAGAAACCGACAGAAACAACATAGAATTTCGAATATGCACGAAAACTCGCCATTTTATACATTTTAGAACAGAATTTCTAGCAATTCGCTTGTAATTACATTTAATTTCTACAAATTATTCTCAGAAATTTCTGTATGAAAAATTAGAATAAAATATTATCACCAATAAGAAATATACTATTTCCATCTCTCTCTCCTTCTCTCTATGTTATAGCAAACGGATATCAGAAAGAAAAAATGGAAGAATCATCTAGATGATGGAAGCGCATTTTTGACAGCTCATGAATGCTTGTTACTTCAGAGATTTCGCAAATTACCATCTCTTACAATTACTGAGCTTGAAATCAAGCAGTTTGGGCTAACTTACGAAACAGCAGCTTCTATTTAGTACTAGTTTCTAGTTGACTATTTAATAGGTACATAATTTATACATGTACAAACTCAAAAATACCTTTTAATCTTCATTGTTTAGTTATTGACTGACAGGAGGTCAATTGCTGTAGCTTAAAATGATAATTTGATCTTTATCAAAGCTATATAAAAAAAATACACCAAAAGTGAACAAATTTTCATCCAATAATAATAATTCATTCTAATAAGCTTCAAATTCGCGTCAAACAAGTCATTGAATGAATCCCGGACAGATTTGACAACTGTACATAATAATAGTAACACCCGCGGCGAAAGTTGTAACTAAATTTTTATCTACTTTAATAAATTTTAGATGCCATATCCCTAATGTCATAGATATCTATGGACATTGTTTCACTTGAAACAAGTAATTGAATAATTCAATTTTCCACAATCACTGAGCTTGAATTAAAGCAATTTGTGCAAGCCTACGAAACAGCAGCTTTTATTTAGTACCAGTTTCAAGTCTGTAAATAGTATAGTTGCTGAGATCTCAGCGTCACGCCAGCCAGCCAGCCAGCCAGACAGCCAAAGTGAATATAATAGCGCTTTTTTCGGAAAAATGCGCTAAAAAGGAGTTTTATATTTTAAAGATATTGGATGTATTCCATTTACCTAGCAACATCGTGAGAGTCATCTGTCCAATTAAATTACGAGAGCGTAGCTCAAGAGATTTAAACTGCATAGATGAATCGAAGGATGTTGCTTAAAAATAAACAATGTTTGAAAGAAAAATGTTCTTAGAAAAATATTTCTCGAATGAAATTACTATTATAAGTACCTATTAAATGATGTTGGCCGCAATTGTTGATCTTTTTTATTGTGAAATGAACCTATTTGTCTCCATATATTCTTTTGACATTTTTTTTTGTATTTTCAGACTTCTTGTTCTCAATTTCATTACAAATTTCTGCGAGAAATGCATTTTCCAAACGATTCAATTTTGACATTTTCGAAAACTGATTTTTTATATTAAAACTGTGTATTGTTGCTCCATGGCAAAGACAATTTGTTACTATAATTGGCACTATAACCATGCAAAATTTGTCATTATAATTGACATGAGTGAAATAATCACTTTAAAATGATTTTTGTTCAGTTTAGTTTGTTCCATTTGTCGCAATAATTTTACCCCCATCCTTGAGCCAAATGATTGGATTTACTTCAAAGTCGCTTCGAAGTAATCGCCGTTTTTCCTCTATCAATTCGTTCAGTTTAATTCGCCACGTGTTTTGTTTACGATTTAAAAAGGAGAACTTAATGGCGCTGTTCTTAAAAACACTCGTTCCATTCAGACAACTGATGCGAACAAAGTCATCTGATTTTATTTGAACTGATTCAAGTGAAAATGATTTTTTACTGGCAGATGGAATACACCTATTATCAGCTCTAAGAATGTACACTCAATTTCAAAGCTTATAGTGTCCCATAAAAAGTTTCACTTCAAAAAATTGAAAATAGTAAGGCTAAAGTTTAGAATATCGACTCATCTTCAAATTGAATTTTTAATGAGTGACCGATAAGGGGGCACACGAAATTTACCGTCAACAAAACCATTCGTTACAATTTCCAGGAACTTTTCAATTGTGTTTTGACGGTTCATTAGCACGACATATTCAGTAATAGTTTGCTATTCTAAACTACATAATGTAAATTAAGAATTACGTAGCTCCTTTTTATTGTTTTTCAATTTTAAATTATGTTCTTTATCATGATTGAGGTTGAAATCTCTAATATTATGATTTAGATTCCGTGAATTTATTCAAACTAACTTGAAATTAGGATGAGTTCAGTAAACGTTAGATATGAACTCCGAAGTCCGCAAAGCTGACATTACTCGAACAGAGCTTGATTAGTTTTTTGATTAGTACAACAAAAATTTCAGAAAGAAACGTCACCTTATTTAAGAATTGCCTATATTATACTGCAATTGGCAGTCCATGGTCAAGGTTACGTTTTTATGGTTTTTTTTTTTTTTATGATAAACAATGTCCTGCCAATATCAGCTCTTTGATTTATTTTATTCAATAAGCTTGCTATCATTTTGTTCATCAAAATATACATATTATTGGTTTCAGTCACATATCTCATTATCATTATTCATCGTTTTCCATTGTCTACGTATATAATACATAAATGCTTCCAGATTTGTGGTTTCAGGTCAACTGTCAGAAAAATTTAATTTTTGAAAAATAATGCATATTTCCTACGCAAATTTTTATATTTCTCTTTCTTTTATCCCAAAAAAACAATTTATAGTAAAAATTATTTTATTAATAAATATGTTTTATTGGGTATGTCAGTTATGTATTAATTAATTTGAAACACAACGTTTCAACAGCAAAGTGCTGCCTTTTTCAAGTGTGAAGAAATATGAAAATAAATAAACAAAATTGTCAAGACAACAACAATAAAAGTACAAATAGTAACTAGATTAGTTTAAAATAATAACTTCTACGATAGTAGAGCTCTGCCTGTGGTTGATGATTCAATATCAGGTCTTCAGGAGATAATAATGAAGGTCTAAATAGGGAAAAATTGTCAACTCCTTGTGGTTCTAGGTCAATCTGGCTCTACTCTTTTTGGTTTGGCGCATAACTGAACCATCCACAGATCTTCAGAAAGTGGTGATGAAGTAACTCTTGCAAATAGATTCGTAGATAAAATTAACTTGAAATTATGAACAAATGATTGGTAGCCATGATCGATTAAGTTCATAACCGGTATTCAAATTTAAATTATTCGGTGATTCTTTTATTTCAATTGGTTCTCTTATAAGCCGCTTGAATCAATTGTTCTCATTTAGCCAGAAGCTTCGTATTGAAGTCAATGCCATGTAATTCTTGAATAGCATGCTCAGCCACTGCAGGTTTTTCTGGATGGTTTAATCTTATATGACGAGAATGCTCTTTCAATCTCGTTTCTACAGTCCTCTTGGTTTGTCCAATATATACTTTGCCACATTGACAAGGAATCTTGTATATACCTGGATACTGTAGAGGAAATCTGTCTTTAACATTACCAATAAGATTTCGAATTTTTAAATTGGTAGTGTATGAAGTTTTTATGTCATATTCATGTAAAAGTCTTCCAATTTTATCCGTTATATTAGCTACGTGAGGCAACGTAACAAATATTTTTTTATTATTTGGATCTTGAACAGGAGGCGTAGAATTCTCCTACCTAGGTGCTTTCTTGATCTGTGTTCTATTATATTCCTCAAGAAAACATCATCTAAAAATTTGATTTTATCAGATAGTTTACTTGGATGACATAATAAAGAGGCTCTCTGATATAAAGTTTTAATAGTACAAAATTTTTGAGCAGGATGGTGATTTGATACTCATGTAAATATTGATTTGTATGGGACGACTTCCTATATACAGAATGGATAAGTTTACCATTATCTTGTTTCTCCAGGTAAACGTCCAGAAAAGGAAGACAATTATTTTCTTTAACTTCAAGAAAACATTCAATTCATCTCTACCATGAGGCCAAACAGCAAAGACATCATCAACGTAACGTAGCCAGATAGTAGGTTTCTTCATAGCAGTGTTTAAAGCTTTTTGCTCAAAATTCTCCATGTAAAAATTAGCGATAGAAGGCAAATAGGAGAACCCATGGCGGCGCCATCAATTTGCTTGTAAAAATTACCATTGAAAATGAAGAAACAAAAAGTCAAACAATGTTTAAAAAGCTTGACAATATCAGATGAAAAATGATTTTCTAATAATTTCAGAGTATCGATGATAGGTACTTCATTAAAAATTATTTTATTCGGAAATGAGTCAATATTCTAAACTCCGTCCAAATACTAAATCTAAGTAAATATTATTACTTCAAACAAACAGATAACGAAAATGTAATCAAGTTTTGTTTGATCGAAAAGAAAATTCTAAATGCAATCAGAGACTGTGGATAAATCAAGCATGTTACGTTTCAGTTTACTAAGTGAACCGGAATTTGTATGAATTGTATGACTGAGTTCATCTCAAGAACTAACTCCTTACGATAAATAATATGTGTTCAATAAGTTATATGTACGTGTAATAATATGCAAGTGAACAGTGTGAATCCTGAATACATTGTATAAATCGTTTTCTTGAAAACAGTGATACAAAATGGATATTACTTTGAAAACTATCGTATTCAATTAGGATCCGTTGTTATTGTATTTAAAATCATTAGCTATGCGTAGCTGCGAACAATTCATACATTAAATTTACAAAGAGATAATTATTTTGAAGGTGATATGTAATGTGAGAGGAACCATTTGTGTTATTAAACAGTTGAATGACTGATGATGTTTACTAAATTGTGTCCCTTGCCCCTTTTAAATGTCATGGTTTGTTGTGGGACGGCCTTCCTCCCACTTTGGGTCTATTGACTGTTGTTGTCATTGCTCATTGCTGCTGCTGATCACAGTAGCGCCGAATTTTTATTTTTTTTTGTTCTATGCTTTTTCTTTCTTTTATTTTATCTACAAAAGGCAAGTACTATCGTAGATAAATATTAGAATCTAATTAAAATTGCGGCTCCCCAAGTTTAAATTTTTTGTACGTATGTTATGTTGTTGAAATGATTCTTCGTTCCCGAAAGGATCCTGACTCTGACTAATAAATATTATCGGCGAGCTACTCTAAGATTTTTAATAGTCTCTTTTTTCAAATCGTATGAACTGGAATTCGAACTTTTATATCTAATATAACTGGTGTACAAAGGTAACACAATTTTAAACGGATTTTTTGTCTTGGTTTTCACTATAAAATGAACAATAAATCAATTTTTGCATATTGTACATATTAAAAACTTTTTTTGCAATCCTATTTCACTTTGTATTGTTCTCGCTCTTAAAGAACAAAATTTCATTGGAAATTATTCACAGAAATGTGTCAATGATTTGAATGAAAGGAAGTTGATCAAAGTAGTTCATGAATATTCATTTGAAGTTATTCATCAAATGTAAAATTGACACAAATATATAATTTTGCATTTCATTCTCCAGTATATTCCATTCTTAAAATAGAACTTATTATATTTCGGATAAATTGCTCCATGGTAGTATGTAATGGTTAATAAGACGAAAGGTTTTTTCAAAAAACATAGGTTTAATTTGGAATCTTTAGGCGATCGATTTCGGACTATAATTCGCCCATTTGACTTATTAATTATTGTCTGTTATAAAATTGCTTCCGATTTTCATAATTTTGTACCTCAGATTTAAATACGCATCCCTTAATAGGATCACTAGCATTTCGACTCGCTTCGCAGCGATATATGTATGTCGATTGCCTTTCCGACCAAGATTCTTTCTTGAAATGTTCAATTTCGATTACAAATTGAAGTAATGTTCTCTGAACTCACAATTCTTCTGCTACATTTAAATTAAAGACCTTTCGAAGATCTATGCATTTAGGAGAACATTCTATTAATCACTTTCTTATCTTCTTCTTTGAATTCATCTTAGTGGCTGAATTTTAATCTATTCATATCAGTTTATAGATTAATAATGAATTGGAGAAAATTATTTCGCAAATATCCTATCGTTTTTTATTAATCTTAATGGATAAAAGTAGTTATTATGAGTATATCTTAGGAGATAGACACTTGCTATCCTGTACTTTTCTGTAGACCTAATTTAAAATTAAACGATCAAACGAACTTACCTGTACGTGAAGATCGATCGTTATTATACGATAGTCTCGCCCGAACTGATTACATGTATACAATTTGTAGTGCCATCTCTTCTAGCTATTGTAACCACGTCTTTTAGAGTTTAAAGATTTAAATTGACCGCGTATGGTGCCTCCAGTGGAGGTGGCGGCGCCACACGGTCACTTTCGTCATATCGTTGAAAGCAAAAAAGAAAATTTTTGATTCTTACATGGGAGAAGGATATTCTTTAAATATCCTAGGGTGCATTGGAACTCGGGTGGGACTGTAATCAGCTCGGGCGAGACTATCGTATAATAACGATCGAACTTCACGTACAAGTAAGTTCGTTTGATCGTTTAATTATACTTCCAGTCTCGCCCTCCTGATTACATGTATACAATTTGTAGATGTTTAGAGACAACAATTTTTTTTTTTTTTTTAATTAAGTTTTTCAGAAAAACCAAGAGACAGGAAACACTTATTTATACATATATTTGTTTACTTATCTTTAGTGCGATTAAGCAGAACCACCTCAGCAAAATTATTATTATTTTGACTGTTTATTGGTCTATTATAAAATTTTGCAAAGACTTGCGATTTCTCTGACCAACCAGCTGTCTTTCTTATCAGGTCTAGGCTTACTCCTGCCTCTGCTGCTTTTGAAGTCGATGCATGTCGAGTGCTATGGGCAGTAAATTTTTTGTCTACTCCACACTCGCTGAGAAACTTTTTGATCCATCGACTAAGCGTTTGCGATGAAACCGCGTTGTGTGGTTTACGAAAAGAAATCAACAAACGTTTTTCATTTACTCGTAACTTCTCTGTCTTTTTTATATACTCCAGCAAAGTATTTGCAACACAAAGCTCTGGCTTATCAGTGAATAAAGGTAAAACTAACAGAGGTTGTGAAGCTCCAGGCCGTGATGTCTTGATAATATCCGGGATCTTAATTTGCACGTTGTTTTTATAGCGAGAAATATTCTCGATTGCAATCAATGACAGGGTTTGAACTCTATGTGCAGTTCCCAGAGCCAATAAAATAACTAGTTTCTCTGTTAGTTGACGTAACGACAGTTTATTTAATGGGTATAAGCTTGCAGCTTTTGTTATTACTGGCTTATTATCCCATGTTGAGTCATATTTGGGCTTGATAGGTCTCAATTTGAAAATTCCTTTGAAAAAACGAGCAATATTAGGATCAGTGGTAATGTCTACAGCTGATATTAGAGATATAGCCGATCTTGCAGTGTTGAGGGTCCCGTAAGCTGCGCCATCCATGAATTTTTGTGATAAGAAATCTAGTACTGAACTTGCGTCAACGTCAAATGGGTCCCGTTCTTTTGCTACTGAAAACATCCACCAGTCCTTTAACGCACTATTGTATTGTTTAATAGTAGACTCCGCTAGAGACGCTGTCAGAATTTCTAATGATGATTCTGGTAGATTTTTTCTTGAGAACGCTTCCCTGATAATCTGACGGCCGCCAGGGTAAGTGTCGCCGCCATGGGATGGGACCGTTGGTCGCTAAGGGGAGAAATTAGAAGATTATTATTAGGTTTAAATATTAACATATCAGAAGTCATAAGGTTTTTAAGCAGTGGGAACCACGGTTGTGTTGACCACAGTGGTATTACAATGACACCAGATGCTCCATCATTAATAATTTTTTGTAATACTCGCGCTATTAAAGCGAAAGGTGGAAATGCGTAAAATTTATATTTTTTCCAATTAATTGTAAAAGCATCTATCACCATAGCATCCGGATCACGTTCCCAAGCGCAATATTTTCTACATTTAGAATTATTTCGTGAAGCAAATAGATCAATTGAAGGTTCACCAAACCGTTTTATGATGCGTTTGAACGCATAGTCCGCTAAACTCCATTCAGTATCTATGTTTTTAACGCGAGATTGATTATCTGCTTCTTTATTTTCTCTTGATGGAATGTAAGAAGCATAAAGCCAGATCCTCCGTTCTTCACACCAGTCCCAAATTTCTTTGGCCAGTAGATGTAAGTGCAGGAATTGCGAACCACCCATTTTATTTATATAAGCCTTTGCTGTTGAATTATCAACTCTGATTAAAATCTCGCAATCACGCAACTCTGTTGCAAAGCACTTTAATGCCAAAAAAGCTGCTCGTAGTTCAAAATCATTAATATGTAAGCTTTTTTCCTCTGGTTTCCAAAAACCCCGAGCATGCTTTCCGTCACAATAAGCTCCCCAGCCTGTAAGTGAAGCGTCTGAGAAAATTTCTCTTTTATAATCCGCTATCTTTATCTTACGTGAAGCTATGGGGATTTCCTCTCCCCACCATCTGAGATCCTCAGAAATATATTTTGGTAATAACATGGTTTTCTCGTAATTATTATAATTTGCTGTTAGAGCTTCTGTTTTGGCTTTTTCAAGTAGCTTACAATGTAGCATACCATATTCAACAGCTGGGCAAGCAGCTATGAGTGTCCCAATTACTTGGGCTAAAAATCTTATTTTGCATGTCTGCTTCTTCATTAAAATATTCACTTGATTTAAAATGGATTCTCTTTTCTGGTCAGTCAACTGTAGACAGAACTTCTCTGAATCAATAATCAGCCCCAAATATTTGCATCGTCTGCTTGGCTTAAAATTACTTTTTTCTTCGTTTATAATAAAACCGAGAGAAATTAGAAATTCTTTCGTCGCTCTTAAATTTGCCAAGCAAGATTTGATATCTAGCCCCATACAGAGAAAATCATCAAGGTATACAACAGATAAAAATCCTTCCTCTCGAAGGATATTGATAACAGGTTTTAATACCTTCGTAAATACGAACGGGGCTGAGCAAAGACCGAATGGAACACATGTGAACTCGTAAATTTCCCCTTGGAACACAAATCTAAGATGTTTTCTATCTGACTTATTCACTTGTATTAAGAAATAGGCATCTTTAAGATCAATAGTACCCATAAAAACTCCTGGTGCGAGTAATCTACAAACTGTTCTCATGTCTTTCATTTTAAAATGATCCATCTCGATGAACTCGTTTAGATCTTTCAAATTAATTATAAATCTGTTAGATCCATCTGGCTTTGGGACCAAGAAGAACGAGGATATAAACTGGTCTTCCGTCGGTGAAACTTTCTCAACTGCTCCTAATTTTAATAATCTCTGAATTTCTACTTTTATAGCGGAAATTTCAAGATCTGTCCATTTGCGCTCGAGTGGTGGTTTCGGTTGGTATGGTTTTGACTTAAAGGGTATTTTATACCCCTTAATAGTTTGCAGTATGAAAGGATCTGATGTAATTGTACGCCACTTGCTTAAAAATGCGCTTAGCCTTCCTGCAATATTTACCTGAGATTCGTTGATTAATATCGGCTCCGATTCTTGCTGTTCTGACCCCGGTGGTGACTCTGTGGACCTTTCGATTGGCTGAAATATTTCTGATTGTAACTCGGCTTGGATGATTTTGGTTTTGTACCCGCCTGAGCTTGGTATCGTGGAACAGACGGGCTCTTCGCATTTAAATGGTTCGTTGGAGCTCCAGGTTTCTTAAAGGACTGTTGGGATTTTATATCTGTCCCTATTTTATCAATCACCTTAGATTCCTTAATCTTTTCCCCCAACTTGTCTCCAAATAACAGCTCACCAGTCTCAGTCTTCTCCAATAGTGCAGCCGTTTGTTTGTTTAGACTAGGCAGAATACAAGCTTGTCTGGCTATAGTCTGTCCTCGGTACAAATCAATTAAAATTTGTGAAGATTCCCACAAATTTTCTAGCATCTTTTTTATGTCAATCTCTTCTCGTTTCTTTGTGAGTAAGGGATCGATGACCAAACTTAATGCTGATAATGCAGAACCAGCTAAGTTTTGGGTGTTTGAGAAATATTTATCTCTCTTTAGAGATCCATCATTTAGTGATGCTGCAATTTCAGGATTTAACTTCGGGGCCTCCAAAGAACATTCACCTTTTCTGGGATATTTTTTGAGCAGAAGCTCTTTAGTTTCTTTAGTTTGTCCCGTTTTGAGCCACATTTTCCAGCGATTAGAAATATGACTTGATAGTTTTAAGCCTTCTGGCTCAGACGCTGGAGTTTCTCCGATGATTTTTAAGATCTCTGGGTCCAGATCTAAAGTTTCCGTAACCCCACTGGCTGATTGTGTTTTTTGTGATTTTTCCCCAGTTTCATTTTCTTTTGATAAATCTATAACTGGAGTTTCTCTCTCCGCCGGCTTTTTCGGTGTGGCGTTCAGAGTGCTTCCTGGAGTCTCTGTAAAAGAGAGAGAAAATAGTTTATTTTGGTTATGTCTTACCTCTCGTGTAAGTTCAACCATAATATTTTCAGCTTTGTCTTATCTCACGTATAAGCTCAGCTGTTTTTAATTTCCGTACTTATGTTATGTCTCGCATAACCTTGACGGATATATATATATATATATATATATATATATATATATATATATATATATATATATATATATATATATATATATATATATATATATATATATATATATATATATATATATATTTTACAACAATTGCATAAATAATACTTGCCTTGATTTTTTGACAGATTTAAGGGAGCTGCTTGGACATTTGTTTGTTCCGGCTCACCTAAATTTCCATTCTGAGTACCGCCATTGTCATTCTCCTTGTCGTTGTTTATCCTCTGTTCGCGTTCTTCCAACTTCTTTTCCATTTCACGCAGTCGCTTTTTTAACTTTTCATAATCTTTGTCTCGATCAGAAGATTTCCTCTTATGTCCACCCATTTTTAAGTAATAAAAACTCGAATTGTCCGTTTTTACTCTTACGTGTTTACTTGTTAGCACGAAAAAATGTTATGACGAAAGTGACCGTGTGGCGCCGCCACCTCCACTGGAGGCACCATACGCGGTCAATTTAAATCTTTAAACTCTAAAAGACGTGGTTACAATAGCTAGAAGAGATGGCACTACAAATTGTATACATGTAATCAGGAGGGCGGGACTGGAAGTATAATCTAGAATTTTCTAGTACATTGTTTTGATGTATCTTTTAAGATTTGGCCAACGTTAGCCTGTAAGCGTACGAAAATAGTTTTCAAGATTAAACACCTTCATAACTCAGTCATTTTGTACAAAACATTTACAAGTTATATACACAAACTTTTCTCGTTTATCGCTCTCTCTATTAGTGAAAACCGTATGAAATCCGTTGCGTGGTTTAGACCGACCATTCAAATTGATCAAATAAATCTAAATCTTTTTATTGGTCAACTCCTCGTCACTTTAACCCTTGTTATAACTTTTCGAATTAATCTGCAAAAGGCGCAAGTCCTACTAACATTTGTCATGTGTCCGGATATTGATAGGAAATATACGTGATAAAGGAAATAAACCACTGAGATATAGTGACATGTGATTATAGTTTCACTTGTCTTTATCAGTCTATTGCTATACACTACTAGACTAAATACGAATATATATACTTCTGCATACTGTGTTAGAATACAACAGTATCAATGTTAATAAATACTGATTTTCAATCACATTAGCACGATATTAGCATGTTATATTAGATAACATTTATTACTGGTTTTCGTTATACCATCAGTAAATATTCTTAATCCCTACTAACTAATCTATTGTTGATATTGAATCAGCATTAGCATTTCTTTAGAAACGGGGCAAGGCATAGGCGACGTGGGCCACAGCTCACGATCCTGCACTCGGAGGAGCATCGCTTTTGAAAGGTCCATGTAACTTTTGATACATATCATAAAATAGTTAACTAGGTCCAATAAAAACTAAGATAATCGAAGCTCATCTTGCTCCGCCATTGAATTATTGCTTAAACTGTCTCTGAAGTTAAATGTGACAGTCTGATTCTCAAAAAAATTAGAAAGCTTCGATTTTGGATTAGTAGTCCTAATTATTTATCATAACAGATTGTATTCTATTCCTACTGTCTGTTTTTTTGATGAATAATTTTTAATTACTTTTGAATACTAGATTCTATAACTACTCTTAAGTCGAGAATTAGCTCAATTTTTATGCCATCAGATTTTCTTTGAAAAATCGTAAAGGAAGCTGCTACTTTGATGGTATATTATTTAATGAGCATGTAATGATGACTACTGCTAGATTTGATCCTTCCGAACATAGCTATTATACTTTATGTATCTATGTATATGTTCAGAATATATTTAAGAGCTACAGAAATTTAAAATTTTGAAATAACGTTCTATTATAAACATTATGGCTGTTACCACAAGCTCTGTTTTTGGCTATACTAGCAGTGTTATATTAAGAAGAGTTTTAAGGCAATATAAATATTTAAAGCAATTTTAAAGGGACATATTCAAATAAATTTTGTAGACATATGTGTTTCCCGTAATTTGTATGTGATGATTATTTTCTAAAGTATTTGGAAAAATTTTAATTGCGTTAAAATACATCTTGACACAACGCTCTTAGTAGCGCCAAAAACAGAGCTCGTGGTACCAGCCAATGGGTTCATCGTAATCATAGTAACTAAATTGGAATGAAGTGGGCGATGCTAGTATTATTGTTCAGAAAAAACTGTCGCCAACAAATATTTTTTGATAATATTAATTTAAAATATGTATTCCAAATGAAATTGTAGAAAACTGAGTTATAATTGAGAGTTACTGGATATTGATTAATAAGACAAATATAGAGAAAGGTACCTCTGGAATCCACTAGAATTATTGCTGATAATTACCTTCAATGATTGAAGTAATAAATGGATCAGTAAACAAATACGAATATTTGAAAGTCAGGAAAAATTACATGTAATTTGCATATTATCAAAAATTGGAATACGCATTTTCTCCGGACTGGAGAGCAGAATTAAGTACTTCATTAGAGTATTATCAAAAAATTATGCAAATTGTATAATAAAATAATAAAAAATAGAGATTTTGGTGTTACATTAAAAATTAAAATACCTATTTCCTACGGATTGGGTAGTCGGGGATTTATCAATATATATTTATAACAATTAAAGTGATACATAATATTATAAACGAATAGGAATTTTGATTATATTGAAAAATCACTTGTGCTTGACGTCACATTTAATATTTGAATATCTACTTTCTACGTGTTGGTTGGATGGTTCAACTGCGCCAGAGCATATATTTACTGTAGTATTGTCAATATATGTATATCCAACAGATAAAGTGGTATATGAAATAATAGACTAATAGGAATTTTTTAATACGAATAAAAACCACATGTGTTCGACGTTAATTTGAAAATTGATAAATCTATCCCCACGGATTGCATGGCAGATATGAATCGAAATATTGGTACTTATCATTTTAGTTTAATACTGTAACAAATATCTGTTATAGTTCAGTTTCATCATCCAATTCGTAGAAGATAACGCCAAACACTTGTGATTTTTAACATATCCAAGAAATCTCTAATTTCGCTTATTAATTCGTACGGGATATGTACCTAATTCAATGTAACACATGTGATTATTCATCATATTTGCTCATTTCACTATGTATGTAATTATGAACATTACTTCACCAAATTAGCATTTTTGCTTAGTTTTGGCTCTTAACTTGTAAGGATGCTATTTCAAAATGTAATGTAACGTCAAACACATGTGATTCTTGATAGAATGAAATAAATTGATCCTCTTTTGTTGATTATATCCCATGTATCACACTAATCGCTATGAATTCTCATCAAATTCTTATTTGTTTAACTAGGCAAAAAAATCTGACGTGAACATCACGTGACTTACTTGTATATCATTTGATATATACATAAATTCATTCAATAAAGTTTTTTGTCACTTTAGATTATAATTAATATAATTTTAAAAATATTTTGACATGTACAATGCCAAACAAAATCAAAAAATTGACAACAGATTATCATTACCTACCTTATCATTTCGATTAAACTGATTGTTTTATACGGCAAATTCTGAATGTCTGTTATACATATAAACTGCACTTCCGGCTCAGTCGATTGATACAAAAATAGTAGATAACTATTTTGATGCTACAAGTTCAAACACTAAATTTCAATATGCTATGGCTGATCATTCTAGATTTATGCAAGAAATTTAAAAAAAGTTTCAAGTAAAGTGCACTTCTGGCTTGACCGATTCATAAAAGAAATAGCAGATAACCATTCTGATACAACATCAAGTTCAAATACTGTATTTCAATATCCTATGGTTGATCATTCTGGATTTATAAGAAAAATTCGAAAAAAGTTTCAAGTAAAGTGCACTTCCGGTACAGACGATTGGAACTATAATGCGAGGTGCACAATTTGATCCAATACTAGTCTTAAATACAAAATTTCAACATTATACGTTCAACCAGTTTTGAGATTTGCGAGTTACGCATGAACGAACGAACGAACATACGAACCGACATCAAGCCGAAAATAGTCAAAATGGACTCAGAGATGCTCAAAACAGATATTTCCATCAAAATCTTGATAGGTGAATTTTGTCGGTTTCACAATACTTTCTTGTACTTAGTACAAGTAAGTAAAAATAAGATTAAATGACGCGGCTAGAATCTCGAAGACGAAGCGTAGCCGAGTCTATGAATCTGGGAAAGGCAGTACATTTTTTTTTGCCGTGATGAACTCATAATTTTTTTGCCGATTGTGTAAATTTGATTAATTTCAATATTTTTAAAAAATGTCAGCGCCATCAAATTATGTTGTTATGTATTTGTTGATCGGTTGCCAAGTTTCGATGCGTATTTTGGACGGTTGCTTTGGAAACGACATTTTTACTGCATAGACAGTGAAAGTGACACTTTACAATCTGTAAACAGTCAATATAGTCGTACTTTTTAAGTCAATAGCCAAAAAAATACTTTTTTTGCTGATTGATTCTATAAGTACAAATTTAGTGACAGTTTACAGTCTGTATAGTGACACTTTTACTGCCTAGGCAGTAAAAGTGTCGTTTCCATGGCAACTCCCCAACAGACGCATAAAAACTTGGCAACCGATCAACATATGCATAGCAACATGATGGCGATGACATTTTTCAAAAATATTGAAATTAATCATAAAATTAATCAAGTTTGAACAATCGGCAAAAAAATTATGTGTTCAACACGGCAAAAAATAAAGATATACTACTGCCTTGCCTACATTCATAGACTCGGCTACGCCTCGTCTATAAAACTTTAGCCGCGTCAGTAAATCTTCTATTTCTTTGCCCAGTTATGCAAATAATTCTTTTTTGAAAACTGTTATTGAAAGTGAATATTTACATGGCAACTAGAAACATGCGAAATGATTACAGGACGCGAAATATTTCGCAGCCAGGATGCGAAATAAAATTAACTGTATTGGTATCATGTCAACATTAAAGGTCACATTGATTGATTAGAAATGTCAAAATTATCTTTTTGTATTTCTAATAATTTTGAGACATGGTTTTCAAAGAAACTTTGTTTGATACACGATTGCAATTTTTTTTTGCATTCTCGAATAATTTTTTTGCTCGCGAAAGTGACATTTCGTAGTCTAAAATTAGAAATAACTATTCTGAACTGCTGTTATGTTTGAGTTTTGTGCGTTAAGCCCTCAACTAGTAGCCAAATACTTGTGGTTTTTTACCATGTATTCAAAGAAATCCTACTCGTTTATCATTCCATGTATCACTTCGATAGTTATGAATAATTATTGATAATGCTCTGTTGAACTATAAAAATTATTGTACCTTAGTTTTGATCCCAAAATCCGTAGAGGATACCTAGTTTTTGTTATCAAAAAATCCCTATTTGTCTATTGCTCCGTGTATCACTTCCATCGTTATGAATAATTATGCACGATACTCTAATAAACTAAAATTATAGTTTATTATTCTACTCTAAACCCATAGGAATGTTTTTTAATTTTTTATGTGACAACAAACATGTGATTTTCCATTTAAAAAACTCCTATTTGCTCATTACTCCATGTATCATCTTTTTACGGAAGACAATTAAACAACGCTTCAGACAGAACGTTATGCTGCGCCAGTCTCGGTCGAATTTGTATAAATATGGAAGCTTTATTTACCCCGAATCTAATTTTGTTGATTACGAGTTCCTATATTATTGTAGCACGAAAATCAGTGTAACCCGTAAAATACGGGGCATCTGACAAGTCTAATCACTCCGAGCATCATGGATTAGCAATGCTCTAGTGAAGTAATATTGAAGCTTATTTCTGTCCCTCAACCGTCAAGACAGGATATTCAATTTTTTGATATTTCAATAATTTATTAACACGTATTAAAGCAAATATCCTTGATTGATGCACTTCGTATTAGCCGTCATATTGCTTTTGCTAGTATTTGTACAATAACTATTTACAGTACAAAATTTTACATTTCCTAGCAATCTGATAAATCTTCACATCTCAACAAGAGATAACATTAGTCTTCTAATATCTTCCTCCTTCAATCTTAAGCATATACTGTATATTCACATAATATTTTCAAAGAATGCAGCATTTTGATATCCATCAGATGATATCTCTTTAAAATAATGTTCGTAAAAATGTTCCTTCCAACAAAATACATATATCGATAAAATGGTGACTGGTATTTGTGTATTGGTAATGTGTATTACGATTTGACGTTGACTAGTGTCCTAGTATTGAGTACAAGAGTACCTATTGGTTTGAGACCCCATGAAATAGACAGACATGTATCATGTGTATGTAAATATTATGTCACTACATCACCAGCCAGACAGTGTCGTTTATCGGTTTGGCCTCACTCATATGAACATCCTATGACGTATCTCTAACTCCGAATATGCTCAAACGGTACATAAAGCATAAAAGTTTGAGAGAATCTATGGTTATTAGACAATGAAATTTATCTTATATTGGAACATTCCATCTTAAAGGTCATTTGTCGAGTTCTCTAATTTTACAAAATATAATTTAGTTCACAATCGTGCCTTTCAACATATTTGATGAGGCTGACAAATCATATATTAATATAATATGTAGCAAGTTTAATGAAGTTCTCTATAGTCCCAAATTTTTTAATCACAAGCGAAATATTCGTTATTCGCTAGCAAAAGTATCTATGTAAGATTTAAGATAATAATATTTGTAAGAAATTCAATAAATATCTGTAGTTAGGCCACATCTAAATTGATAAATCACATATCGATAGCAATGCGATTGATAAATGTTCACGAATTTCAGATCTACCATCTTATAGACGGATGACAGTCAAATTTCGTAAACTTAACTTAGTTTTCAAGGAATTTACGTTAGTAGCACTGTGCAACAACTATCAATAATATATTTGTTGAGTTATTTATTTAAGTATAAATGTCAGTTCGTACTTTGTGCTCCCTTACCGTATACATAATAATTGTCAAGATAGAAAAAAAAATTATGACATTCAAACAACAATTTTCGTGACTCGACAGGCATTTGTTGAATAAATTACTATTATTAGTCAAGTTTGTTTACGTCTAGAAAATATGCTTATAATAGTTTCAATTTTAATTTGAAAGATCTAGTAGTTATGGCTTATAGAACAGCAATTCTCAATTCACATATTCACTGCAAATATCAGGAAGCTCCTGTGGATTAAAAACACTATTCGCAGCAATGTATTCATCACATACACAATAAGACAAAAGGTGCCATAGATAGTTTAGGAATAATAATCCATAACCGCCAAAACTTCTCTTTGCGACTGTACTATTTCATCCTCCTTTCTCGGTTTGTGATCGCGACATTGGCTGTTATCAGCGCGACTTTGCACTGGCTAAGCGCATTTGACTCAGTCAAACTAAAGCCGAAGTCAGAGTTGCGCGCCTCTGAACGCACCTGACCATTGCGACCTGCTAATTATAACAAATCATGTGGACATAATAAAGTGCTGTAACGCGATTCTATAACCTAGAAATATAGTGAATGTTCGAACAATCTGTGCATGTGACCTGTGAAATAAATAATGGATTGAAAAATTAGTGACAAGTAACAGTGTTTTTAATTTATATTAAGGTTAGTTTTGGTAGTTTTTCTGTTTGATTATACCGGAAATTTTCTTTGGCAAACACTTTGCCCAAATAAACCAAAAATATATATATATATATATTTTTTTTTCTTTGTAATAGAGTAAATATTATTGAAGTGCGGAGAAAAAATGCAGAACTTATTAAATTATCTGTAATTTGACGTCAAGACTTTGCGGCTATGTTTGCTGGTAAAATATCTTTCAAAATTACTTACGCTTCACTAAATATTATTTTATTTAGAAGAATTATTCACAACTGGGAATCAACTCACTCAAATAAGGCAGTTGAATTTTTCTCGAAATTATTAATTACTGGATCAATTGTTGTAGCAAATTTTTTCATAATTCTTTGAATAATTAATACAGCTCGATTTGCGAGAGTTGAAGTTATTCCCCCATATCTACTGGACTAGTCATTTCCTCTTGATTCTACTATTGAAAATTTTATTTTCAATTATTTATCACAGAAAATGAACAAATAGAATAAATGCGGATAGAGGTGTGGCTATGCTTGAACGTTTTTAAGAGAAGGCTGCTTTAAATATTAATGAATGAATTTTGATTGAAATAACTTTAATATTTTGATAAGACCACCAAGACCCGGTTTTACATATAGTTTTGGTTCATCCTAAACATATATCAATTACTTTTGATAATGGTTGTTGAATAGAGTTAGTATAAAATACAGCTAAATTTTTGTTTCACATATTCGATATCCAATACGATCCATCAATTTGTGCTTACGTGTGCGAAATTGATACATCAAATCATCATTATATTCAGAACGGTTTTAGGTCTGTTTTTCACTGCTAAACAATAAGACGTCAAACACCACGTGTGTCTGATTTGAATACAACTAATTTCAGATTTATTTGTTGTATTTCAACAGTAGTTGCGAGTATATCACTGAGTTTGACCAGTCAAAAAAATTTGTTTTCGAATATTCTTCGATCATTGATAAACAATTATAATTTTGACAGTACATTTGAAAGACATATTCGCGGCATGTTGCTTTCAGGTTAATAAACTCGTCTCGCAGGATCTGGCTGTTACCAAGCAATATGTTTTCAAAGCTATCTGAATTACCTCGCAATTATTGAAGACCCAAAGATATTACAGTTGATAATTATGCTCCCATTTTTACTTACTTGTACTAAGTACAAGAAAGTATTGTGAAACCGACAAAATTCACCTATCGAGATTTTGATGGAAATATCCGTTTTGAGTATCCCTGAATCCATTTTGACTATTTTTGGCTTAATGTCGGTACGTATGTTCGTGCGTGCGTGCGTAACTCGCAAATCTCAAAACTACTTGAACGTAAAATGTTGAAATTTTGTATCTAAGACTGATATAGTGTCTAGTTGTGCACCTCGCATTATGGTTCCAATCGTCTGTAGCGGAAGTGCACTTTACTTGAAACTTTTTTCGAATTCTTCTAATAAATCCAGAATGTTCAACCGTAGGATGTTGAAATTCAGTATTTGAACTTGATGTTGTATTAGAATGGTTATCTGCTATTTTTGTAAGAATCTTCCAAGCCAGAAGTGCACTTTACTTTAAACTTTTTCCAAATTTTTTGCATAAATCTAGAATGATCAGTTATAGCATATTGAACTTGTTGTAGCATCAAAGTAGTTATCTACTATTCTTGTATCAATCGGCTGAGCCGGAAGTGCAGTTTATATGTATAACAGACATTCAGAATTTGCCGTATAAAACAACCAGTTTAATTGAAATGATAAGGTAGGCAATGATAATCTGTTGTCAATTTTTTGATTTTGTTTTACATTGTACGTTTCAGAATATTATTAAAATCATATTAATTATAATCTGAAGTGACAGAAAACTTTATTATGTATATATCAAAGGATGTACAAGTAAGTCACGTGATGTTCACGTCAGATTTTTGTTCGACATTTTACATGTGAATATATTATTAAAATTATATTAATTATAATCTGGAGTGACAGAAAGCTGAATAAATTTGTGTATATATTAAATGATGTACAAGTAATTCACGTGATGTTCACGTCAGATTTTTATACCTCATAATTACTCTGACTGAAATATGGATTTCAATATCGGTTTCAAAGTCTCGGAATCGGTCTACAAAGTTTCGAAACTATAAAAAATATTCAATGTGAATGTTTTCTGGTTACCAGTCCTCATGGATATATTTATTTTTAATCACATCATACAGTGAGTGACACGTCTCCCCACCGCAAGTGCGCAAAATCTCAGCTCTCTAAACTGCCGAAATACTTTTACATCTTGTATTCTTACAAGTTTGAAATCAAGTATCAATATACTTTGCTATGCAGTCTACTATCTACAAGAACAAGAAGCTTAAGAGTTGGAAAACAGATTGAAAGTAAACAAGAAACCAAAAAAATGAACTTTATCGTAGCAAATAAAATTGAATAATATAGGGTAAATGACAACTCGATAACTAAATGGAAATGAGCCATCTGGCAGCTTCGTCTGACAGCTCATTTCCTTCTTTTGTAAGCTTCCAAGGCCGAGACCATGCTAGCCTCGATGTCGTCTCAGTCTCGAAGCACTTGATATCGGTCTTAATCTTGATTTGAATAAACCAGTATTAGTATCGGTATCGATTTTGAGATTTTTCTATATCACTGTGTCATTGACAGATATAAATTTTATAACTCATTTGTTATAATTCCGTCTTACAAATTTTTCCTACAGTCAAGAAGTAATCTTTGTTTGTTCTAAGTTATGTGGAAGTGTTGAATAATTATTGTTAATTGACATCAATTTTGGCATGGAAATTCTCTGTGTTAATTTTCACAAACAGTAAATATCACATATTTATTGCTTGATTTTTCTTTGATAGTATTGGGCATATCTCAAAAAATTCGGTTACGCTCTAGCACTGAATGTAGCCCCTTAACATGTTGAAATCGATCTTCGCTGATTATTGTTTCCAAATTGTATTTAGTTCGTTCATAATGATGCCAATTGAAAATTCAATATCCACTTTAGTGAAAGCATCCACAATTTTTTTTTTTGTAAGTTTTTTGAGCTTGTCAAAACTTTATAGTTTCTTGAGCTCATCGAAACTTTATATTCTTTTGATATTTTTATATTTTATATTTATTTATATATATTTTTTTGTAACACTTGCACCGAGAGTATCCTTTTCCTGAAACTGAATTGTGCTTCAAAAATTCTTAATTCCTAACAAGTATCATCAATTCCCTGCTGATAGAAAGGGAATTAATTATTATTTCTCTGCTGAGAGAGGAAAAATTATGACTGTAGATAATAAATGCTGCTGATATTTTTTTATTGCATTGTTATATGTCAGATTGATATTTGGAAAAAATCTACAAAATGGAATCTGTTCATTGTAGTGTTAGCACAAAGAATATAAAAAACATAATAAATATAATAAGTTAGGTAAGCTATGTTTCGTAGTATTAATTTACTGTAAATGTGATAATCCGTGAGACAGGACATACATTTTTCGTTGATTACCGCTCACTTGAAACTTCGTGAGTGACTTCATTGTGATGAGTCGGACAGCTTTCATATTTGAGTAAATTCTTGATTTGGAGACATTTTTCAGCGAGGGCTAATTGAACATGTCAATTTCCGTCATATTGATGTTTACACTAATCGAAAGATTTTTTGATTATAAAATGAAAAATAATATTGTCCCACATGAATATTGAGGGCCAGCGGTGAGTCCGACAAGCTGCACTTGTCACAAGTACGTTGGTATGAAAACGGATTACCGCTAGTCTGAGACTTTGAGGACGTATTCAATTTTTTTTTTTTTCTAAAATTTGGTCATTTTGTCCGGCAAATTTTCGGGGTTTTTTTTTCAGTCCGACACTGAAATCGTGTCAGGATTATAACAGTTCCTTCATCAATGACTGCTCATCCCTATGTTTTTTATTTTCCATTCAAATAGTGTCTAGAACATTACTGTATACATGTCTGACAATTTAAGTGGAGAAATACTTCAGAAAAAGCAAAAATATGTGGTATGAATGCGGCTGCGTTCATAGGCATATACATATATGAAATACATATCAAGTCAGTCTGATTATTGATTATATAAATAATAAAAAAAGACTTGCGCACCAATATGTTAATACTATTTTGGAATTAAATGTGTGATATAAAGTCAGTATACTGTGATAATCACCTCAATTATCATTCAAATTTACCTTCAACTGTGATTTCTAAGTATATTAATACGTCAAGAGCAAACTTTCGACCTCTTTTCAAGCATATTGCATGCACGGAGGAGTGTGAGATTTGGCATACTCAAAATTTATATGATGTGCAGGAAGCGAAAATTATATACAGGTATCCCATTTTAATCTATATATTAATACGTGAAGAGGAAGCTTTGTATTCCTTTTCAAGCATATTGCACGCACAAAAAAATTTGATATTTAGCATACTTGAAGTTTATATGATCGAGTGCAGAAAGCTGAAAGTATATACAGGTATCCCATTTTAATTTTACGACGTGAAAAGAAAACTTTGTACCGCGCACACGAGGTGATGTTGAACTTGGCTCAGTTGAAGTCTGTGTGGAGAATGAGAGGTATGGCATATTTGAAGTATATCTGGAGAAATATTCACCAAATGGGAAAATGGCTCTTCCCTTCCTATAGTCAAGGAAGAAAGTCACTTTGAAATCTTGAATGAAAACCATTAATCCTAATTTTAGATTCGGATGGAGCATTGAGTACCAATTTAATTCTTCTTGGAACCTCCGGGGATGAAAGATTGAAGTGAGTAACGTTCCAACTTAGCGACATAATAATATATTTCTTTTTCTATTTTCTACTTTACTTTTTTTCAATTATTTTGTTAATTAATTATTTATAGCTTATAAACAACGTCCATTACTTATCTCTTGATATTAAATAACTCAAAAACTGAGTTATATATAGGCGAGGGTTTTCTTGTCGGACTGACGATAAGAACCAATATTTCTGTCGAACAATATGTTTTTTGGACAGATAATATGTTTTCAAATTATGACTGTTTTGGTCCGACAAGCGGTCATTGATGAAGGAACTGTTATAATCCTGACAGGTTTCCAGTGTCGGACTGAGAAAACGCCCCCGAAAATTTGTCGGACAAAATTACCAACTTTTAGAAGAAAAATAATTGAACACGTCCTCAAAGTCTCAGACTAGTGGTAATCCGTTTCCATACTAACGTACTTGTGACAAGTGCGGCTTGTCGGACTCACCACTGGCACCCAAAATATTCATGTCGGACAATATTATTTTCCATTTTATTATTACATCAATATGACGGTAATACATTTTTAAGGCTTCATGAAATTGACGTGTTCAATTAGCCCTCGCTGAAAAACGCCCCCAAATCAAGAATTTCGTCAAATGTGAAGGCTGTCGGACTCATCACAATGAAGTCACTCACGAAGTTTCAAGTGAGCGGTAATCAACGAAAAATGTATGCCCTGTCTCACGGACTATGATAACAATTGCAAAAATTTGTTTGTAAAATCTATAAAATACTTGCAATAAATCCAAATTTAATAATTTATACATTTTATCAGAATTAAGTAAATAAAAAATAGTTTTTAGTTATAAATTTTGTATATTTAGACGTTTCGATCCTTTGATCAAGCAGAAGCAGAAAAAGATTCTTGGTCAATGGATAGAAACGTCAAATATACAGAATTTATAACCAATTACTTAATAAATGGACTTTTTTGGTCTTAATTCTGTATATTTTTTTTCATTTTTGACGTTTCGACTCTCTAACCGAAAGTTTTTTTTTTTTTCTTGAAACTATTACTGAAGAAGACTTGCGGCTAGAGAGTCGAAACGTCAAAAATAAAAATAAGTATACAGAATAAAACTAAAAAAGTCTATTTATTATAATATTATTCTGAAAGCATGTATAGATCATTAACTAATAACTTTTTAAATCTAAATTTATTCGGTGCACTTGTTGAAAAAAATATCGTATGCAACACGGACACTGAACGACTGTCATCATTGACAAAGATTAATTTGTTTGCACGAATCTATGCATTGGGCTTCGGTCTTGTCTTGGTCAAGTGCAGCCAACTTCATCTTGGAAAATATTGACAATCGTTCGTTCCTATTAAATCTCATCATATTTCACATTCATTGGTATCTTCACCTCTTTACAAGTGATATTTTGTTATCATTTGTTTTTAATTTTATTTTCGAATTAGAATATGAATAATCAGTATCCATTTATAAGATTGGCCTAATTAAGTCATTTTCCAGGTTTGCACAAAGGCACGAAACTTGGGGTGAATTTGGTAAAAAAAAAATATTTACGGTGTGTAAACAGTACAGATGACTAATTTAGCTAATGAAAAAGCGTAGGAGGAAATTGCAAATGTTTACGATCACAAAATCATTCAAAGATGTAAAAAATCATTCCAACTTGAACCGCGCACATCTGCAACTTCATTCTATCCTTTGTATGAATCAATCTTGTCATCTGTTTTGTTTACGGACGGTAAATTATTTTTTTCCACCGATTTCACCCTTCGTCCCGTGCATGTGTTCAAACCTTGGAAGTGGCTTAATTGAAATGATGATCGGTTATTATTTTTTCTGTCATTATCTATTATAAACTAGCCTATACCTATAACTGGTTTAAATATACTGAATTCTATTTCCTATTTATAGTAATTGATGAGAATCGCAACATACGTATCGATATATCAAGTTTTTGAGTACAGAAATGAATAAATAATTGTGACGTCAAGGCTCAATTGCACAACTTCAGCTTATCTATAGTTTAATCAAACCAAATTTTTTTTTCTATGTTGACAATTATTCCAGCAATTGTATCCTTAGTAAATAAGCTCGGTTTAACTAAACTGCTTAGATTGTACAACTGGACTTAAATTGGATATAGCGAATTATTATGTTGAAATTAAGAATGAAAAATTCCATGTATTCACATTTTTTTTGCTTGCTTGGTTTCGCTGATGGGTGCCTTGCCTAGCTAGCTGCGCCGCTGGACATTGTGGTAGGTGCTATGCAGACATAACATAGCTGTAATACGATTAGTTTCACACGATGCACATAGTTATATGTTTTTGATATCCGTACGGCGCCTAAAATGACATTTCAAATGTCGAAAAAAAAGCAAACATTGTTCGTCAGCGGCGAATAATTATAACTGCGTTTTTATTAATTCTAAAGCTATTTCTTCAGAACAAACGTCGAAAGTCAAGATGTTCATGTGGGATCGATTGTTGTTCTTGTGCAGAAATAATGAACAGAGAGTTCTAAGTATTTTATTTGAGATGCTCAAGCATGTCTCTCTGATATATTTTACATGTCCATCTATACAGGTGATATCGATTCATCAGTAATTTATTGCATCTAGGATCTCTTTTCTACATGTTTTCAGAAATCTTGAATAATTAATAACGAGGTACGAATGTCAAGATGTAACGATTTTTTAATTTTCACGTGAATAAATGCTAACTTCCTATTTGCCTTCGTTCGAATTCATCAGGCAAATGAATTTTAAAAAGATCACATGTTCTATCCCGAAATCCAACATGAAAATACACACCAACGTGATTACGGAAATAAGCACGATAGTATCACAGCGAGGAAATCAGCAGCGTAACAAGCGTCGTGTGAGACGAGCTTTATCTTGCAATACCATGCAAACCTATAGATTTATAAATTAGTAAACTAGTAAACTATGAACAAAATCGCAATAAGCTTGATATCCTTATGAACGATTTTACATTGATCAACAAAAGTTGTTAGTTTTGTGGTGTTACAGTAAGTTAAAAAATCATTTAAAAACTGAAAACTGTCGATTACACAGTAATTTAATGATGCTTAACCTACTTTTGTCTAGAAAATTTTACCAAATACTTACTTTGTTCATTTTAATATTGTTAATAAAATGGATTTCAAAAGAACTACTTGAATTTATCTGTACTACATTTCCGTTAATTTTATTGTCAAACTGATTGTACCATTTCTTGTGTATGGGATATTTTCACTTGGATTCCTATATAAAACATATTTCATGGATAATGCAGATTCATAATATTGAAATCGTACCGACTCCTAAATTTGTATTTTTGTAAAACACTCAGGTCTTGAATTTTTCTTCTTCACTTTACTTCAGTTGCATTAAGGTTGATGGCACTGCTGTAATTTTATCTCTACATGCCGTTTATCAACTTCATTTCATTGTACTGTTGGCGGCTTACAAGTCCAATCATCTAAGGTTTGATTAGACTGTACTGAAGAGTACCAATAAGGACGAACCCAAAAAATACAGCTGCCGCCCTATTTAGGACGATAGTGTAAGAACCTACTGCTAAATTAGTATTTTTAATAATTAATTGAAGTTTTATTACACACTTTTGGTACACTATTCCAGTTGAAGGATCATAAGTTGAATAATTATGCCCAGTTACACCGCTATCACTTAACTTTAAGTACGGAATAATTATTATCATGGGAACAATTGTCTATACAATGGTAACCATAGATATTATTCCTCCCTTAAAGTTAAGTGACGGCGGTGCAACTGGCCATCAGTTTTTCAAATATTTGGGGAGTATTTTGAAACTCATCCAGAACACTCAAATCACTTTTCAACTTAATATTTTAAATCTCAAAAACATTCATTTAAAAAAAATCATGAAAAAGTGTCTATATTTCACGGAAATTAGGACTATCGAAGATATAATATTGTAAGTCACACGTATAAAAGTCTAATACATTCACTGAGCTTTCAAAAATACTCAATTCGCTCCTCTCAATCACGCCGCTAGAGCATTAAACAATAACTCCTCACATTTATATCTTGAATAACTAAAGTAAAACGAGAAATTGAAAATCTTTCGGAATTCATTTTCAATTAATAGTCTGATTCGGGCTCAAGTTCTATATTTCATTTCACATATTCATTATGTAAAATGAAGTGATTTACTGTGTGGTAAGACAGTAAAATCTATTCAAACAAATAACAGAGTTTTGTGTTTAAATAAGAGCTGAGAATTATCCTAGAATTCATGATCGTAGTGTCAGAAACACGACGAACATATTACAATTTTGTATTTGGCATATTCCATATAAAATAGGCATATGCGATAATAAAATTGATATGTTAAGTGTAGCACTAGAAGTGGTCTGTAGAAATTAAGTAATTATTAAATAAATAAATTAGGCAATAAAGAAATATCTTTAGATATCTACGGTCGTGCATAAAATGTGTACTTTACGTTTTTCTATAGACGATGTGTAAAGTGAACGTTGTTAGTATCCCAATCTTACCAGCTACCACCATTTAAACGCGTAGCAGTCAAGTTTTATAACCTGAATTTAGTTTATCTGTGCGTTGATGTTTGTGGCACCTCTCACTTATCCATGTGTTTAGTTATTTGCTAAGTTCAAATGTCAACTTGTACGCTAGACTCACTTGCTATGTATTCAATAATTGTCGAAATATGTTCGTTTATGTTTGTGGCACCTGTCACTAACCCATGTATTCAGTTAGTTTTTGAATTTAAATGTCAACTTGTGCGCTAGACTTACTTGCTATGTGTTCAAAAAAATATTTCATGCAACACGGGTGTAAATAAGAAAATAAGTATAGCATTCGGCCAACAATTTTAATGACTCGGCAAGCTTCGTCACTAAATGTTAGCAACATGTCATAATTCTAAACTCTACACTCTGGTTGTTTAAATTGATATTATGATTCCATTAAATTCCCTATTTTATAATGTACAAAAAAAATGCTTTACGATAATTAAGTTTAGTATTCACGCGTAAAGGCTTGAGGAATGAGATATGTGATGTGACTATTTCTTAAATTATTAGAAGGGGCAGAATAAAACGGCGAATCTAGAACAGGATTGTCAAAAACTAAGAATTATCAGGATATAGATCAGTTATAGCAAACATATGACCCGCGGGTCAGAAACTAACCCACGCAGGCTTTTTGAATGATCCACGGGATGATTCTCATAAACACATTTTTTATATCATTAAAGAGAGATCAGACAATCAAAAATATTTATTGATACATGGTATCCCCCACAAATATCACTTGAAAAAGTGAAAATTTTCAAATAAAAAAGGAACGTGCATTTTTTGGATTATTTTTAAAAGTGAGAACCGAACAAAAAGTAGCTTTGAACCATCCTTCTTCCTCGCTTCTCAAGTGACGTCACTGACTCAGTGACCCGCGAGCTAGTAGTAAAAAAATAATGAACAAAATTTGACCCATTTCTCGAAAAGATTCACCATCACTGATATAGATATTGGCACAATCAATTTTATGAGCCATGTATTTAAGAATGAATTATAGATATAATCAGCAATCATTCTTCGTTTGACACTCCTATCCAAATAATCTCTTTTCGTCCACGAACTCGTTTATTCTTCCAACACGAAAACGTCCAATAATCCTTTCCATTCATCCACACATCTTTTTTCAATGTCACCACATATTTATATTCCTTCAGACTCCTATTCGACATTCGTTAAACATAAACCTAAATCAACGTAATTGACTTATTTCCACTCTATCAACCACATTCTTATAAGTATTGCATTCAACATTCCTTGTACACTGATTTATCCCACATTTCGATCTCTTCTGGTATATCCACTAACACAACGTATTAATTTCATTTCCTTAACACTTCCTGTGTATTCTTATGAAGCAACCTCCCGCATTAACTGCTGTATAAAAATACAGGTACAAGTACTCCCGTTATATGCACTTAATCTTGCATTTCTTGAAATAGACTCATTCTGTAGTTCAAAATTAATTATATTTAATTTTGTCCACTTTGTCTTACGTACAGTATTCAATTCTTCAATTAGAATTTGCAGTAGTTTGTACGTATTTAGATCGCCAGCAATTTATTTGGCAAATATTTATTTCATTTATAATATGAATATTTGTTTGGTACTTTTGAATCAATTCGTGACCCAAGAAAATATAATTGACCATCGCCCGCATGCAAAATCAACAATGTGCTGTTATCAGTTGTTTGAAAACAAGTTTTACTTTTTAAAAAAATCACATTTATTTCTTTTGAATCTTTTTTTTTTGCTTAAAGCTGTGACAATTTTAGCTTTCGCAATTGCTCCGCTATCAATCGAAATGAGAACATTAAATTCACTTATTCAAGAAAAATAGCACTATATTCAAAAAAATATTTTTATTATTCATTTTGGTTTAGGATTGTGGTAGGTACTTTATCAATTTTCTAATTTAAATGAATACCTACCTACCTATTTATTTACTTCGGGAACAAATGTTGATAAAATCATTTCATCATAATTTGAATCAGTTAGTCATAGGATTTTAAAACAATAAGAACTATGAATCATATTTGACTTTTTAAATTCTTACACATAATGGCCATTCTGGCAATAATATTTTTCACTGATCGACAAAATGAAGCTTTACTGACAGCTAACAGGAAGAGTAGTAGTATTTTCACAGCCTATGCAAGAAATGTGTTACTATGAAAAACATTTATAAATTTGACAATGACAGTGCATTTGAATTTACATTTATATGCGCATTAAAATGAGGCATCAAAATAGAGTTTGAATGCAAATTTTCAACTGATAACAGTATTATGTTATTAATACTTGCTAATAATTTAAGGGTAGATAAATTTTGCATGAATCCAGCTAGAAGCTAATAATTTTTGTTGAAATATATTTAAAAAACAAATATCAATCACGCCTTTTACCCGCTATGGATGTAGTAGACACTTATAGTGTACTCGGTAGATTGATTGATATTTTTGTTATTGTTATTTTTTTTCTTTTTAAATATAGTAAACTAGAATATTCTTATCCAAAATGTCAAAATGAGGAAGTATTGCATTGGATTACTGAAAATTATGTTGACAGTTCCGATACTACGTAAATAGTTATTATTTACATGCTCTCTACTGGCTACGACAATTGATGAATATTATTATTTTCGTTATTCTACCATATATATTGTTAATGTTTATCTTACTCTCCGAGTTTGTTCCAAGTTTCGTTTTCAAGATTTTAATCTCTAACTAAGGATGTTTCTTTATCCTATTGATAAAGTACCTATCTATTTCTTATACAAAATATTTTATAAATACTTTATTTCATAAACATTGAATTTTTAAATGGTATAGTTAAAACATTCTAAATTTCATTCTGCATTTTGTGACACAATATTTTGTATTTCTTGTAAAGCATTTTTCTTTGCACTAAATTCCTAAATAAAATGCAGCATTGAATGCCATATTCTGAGGCATTGGTGCAATATTCATGTATTAAAAAATATAAAGGTCATATTCTATTGACAATGATATAGTTATCCCGATAATCAGCGGTCTCTATCTATTGAATAATTCTTTTTTTTTGATGAATTCATTCGTTGGCTTGATGCAAAATTGATGATTCACTCAATAAAAATCCATTATATAAGCTATAAGGCCTACTGGCAATCATTCTGGAGGTAACAGAATTTTCACTATCTCCTCGTTTTCCTTGAAAAAATTTCTCTTATGCCCGGTTTTATAAAGGGCAGAGTAATTTACTTCGAGAGTAAATAAAATTTACTGTGTTAAATGACAGTCGATTTTTTGACAGCAATGATTGTGTTGTCATAAAGAAATTCAAAACAATTAGAATTTGTTAAGTAGAATAAATTTATTTTGAGAGTAAATTTATTTGATCTTTTATAAAACCAGCCATTATAGGTATAAATATTCAGGGGATTAAATAATTATTTATAGTCGAGAGTATTTTACAGCACGATAGTTTTGTTCTAGAAATGATCCTTGTTAACTAAAGCGCTATAAGTCACTTAGCGCACGTGATTTGTATTAAATTTCTTGACAGACAAAATATATTCCAATAAATACATGTCAAATGCAATAAAATAAACTGTGTTGGTATCATAGCAACATTAAAAGTCACATTGATTGATTCGAAATGTCAAAATTTTCTTTTTCTATTTTTATTAATTTTGAGACATGGTTTTCAAAGAAACTTTGTTTGATACACGACTGCGAAATTCTTCTGCATTCACAATGATCCTCAATTATCAAAATTAAATTTTGATTAAATTCCGTTTTCTCCAACACAATAATTAATCTATGAAAATAAAATTCTAATTAATTTAATAACTTTCGCATTTGCTTGATCCATGAGTGAAGTTACCTATTCATATTTTCAAAATGATTATTATTTGGAAAGCTGCTGCGAGAGCTTTTGAAAATTTGTTACCTTAGTGTCGATACATTAAATTTACATACTAAGTTTACTTATTTATTATACTATCACAATCATTAGGTATTACAAATATTTTCCACACCATTGATTACTTCACTTCAACAGATAATTATGACTGTGAGGCTAGGCAGCTTTGCATTGATATTTTCCACTCATTAGAGATATCTATTAGTTCTCACTCGTAAGATTGTCATTGCAGTAAAAATTACATATTTCTCAACCTCTTATGATCGATTTCAGGTTCTCAAATTGAATTAATCCGATTTGAATGAATCATTTTCTTGGTAGCAAGCAATATCGATTTCAAAAATTTTTCTCTTGGTGATCCAATGTTGTAAGATAAAATTGAAAATTACTCAAGTGTCAAGGAACCAAAACTTGAATGATACTTAGAAATAACTTCAATTCAGAACGTTTAGGCGCCAAAACATTGCGTCATCATTAGCTTAAAATTTATGTGAAAATTTACATTTTAAATTTATAATTATCCATAGGATGTACAAAAAAAATACTAGATAAATTGAGAATTGAATTGCCAAAAAGTGAAAAAATAGTGAACAATTTGGAGCCATCGTGACATGGCTTACAATTCATTCTTTTCTATGTGAAGAGACGCGATATTGGTTAGATTTGGACAATATGTGCCATATTAGGAGGCATCCATTAATTACATGAGGCGTTTTTAGCGATTTTTCGACCCCCCCCCCTCCCATCTTCGTGAGATGTCCTGAAATTTGGCTCAACACCCTCCCCCAGCCCTCAATTTCACCGAATATTTCTCAAAATGTGTGTTTCTAGTGTAAATACATCGAATTTATTCTAAAAAAATTTAATAATTTGTTACATATTTTCATTTGACTAGTTGAGACTATTATTGTATAAGATTTGGTCATATTTTAATGAAGAAACATGTTTTACTTAATTTAACTCAATTTTCTTGCAATTTTACTCTGTTTCTTGCAGAAGAAAAATTACGTAATATCGCCAAGACCTCCCTTCAGCCGTAAGTAAAATAAGATGTGAATTCGGCTCGACCACCTCCCAGCCCTAAGCGCCACACGTAATTAATGAACGCCCCCTTATCAGTAACATCAGTATCGACGAGCTTCAGGCATAAGTGCCGACCTATTTAAGTTCTTATACCATTTTGTATTTTTGATACTTTTTTACGAATTTATAACTGATCGAATAAAACTAGAATCAAATTTTTATCACTGCTAGAGCTGGATGCTGTTTTTAGATAAATATTATCTAGGCAACTAAAGTACTAGGTTGTCTAAACACATATTTTTTTTTTAATTTGTGAAATTATCTCTGAAATTTATATATTTTTCCAAATATTTATATATAATAATTTCCATCGTAATGTCCGTATCAATGACGACACGACACAATTAAGAATTGAAATGTTCAATATTCAATTAGCAAAAATAAAATAGGAAGCATTTAGCATTCAATAAATCTGTATAATATTTATATTGCTTTTGTGAAAATTGTCAATCTTTCAATAACATTTAAATTTTATAAACAAACATGATTGTGTTTTGTTAGTTGTTATGAAATTATGTATTAGTACTAACATGTGAAAGATCTTTAAAGTCAAAGTAAACGTGACAGGAGCTATTAATGGATGAAAAGCGTGATACTTCTGTTTTCATAATCAGTTGTTTTTTTGCTCGATTTTTCTACGGAAAAATACTTCATAAAATCAGTGTTACGCTGCATGTAATTTGATAATTTAGTTGATTGTTGATTGTCACATACGAAAACTATTTTTTATTTCAAAATATACAATATATTTTTAAGCTGAGTATTTATAGCTCAGTGCAAATGTGCCTATCGGAGATTCAATTGTAAACTTCGAATTTAAATTTTTATCACGATTTAACCACTTGTAAATACACAATTATTTAGAGCTGAAGATGAGAGCAGTCATTCTCCTCGAAACGTCTTGATGTAATAAATTATTGTGACTAAATAATATTAGAAAAAAGCTTACCATTCTCCGGTATATCAATAATTTCAAAGTATTAAATTAAAATTTATATTTCTGTTGAATGTATGAATTAGTTTCAAATACCTTAATATTATAAATACTTACCGACAGATATAATTAATACTGGAAAAAACTTTTTAGTATCAAGTTATTAGTTTTTTGGATATCCTAATTTTATCTCAAAATTATTCAACAGCTCACAATATTGTGGACAAAAGATCATGTTATATTATTTAAGAACAGGTATTTTCTGTTTGAAAATAACATCATAAAGTGGTTTTGAGCTGAAAGAACATGATTATTATGTGGTTTGAAAAATTATGAGAGCCATTTAGCTAATAATTCACTTCAATAGAAAATATTTTGTAACCGCTTTCATATTTTTCTTAAATTATTTAGAATTTGCTTTATGATTGTACAGTATTATTACCCAATTCATGTTGCAATCAATTAATAAAGCTCAAATATTTTAAATTCATTTTCACTTTCAAATTATTCTCAATTATATCGATTCTTTGATGTTTCTCTCGAGTGCAATGACCTCATGTGACCTAAATTATAGAAAAATGTAAAAATAAACGTGGAGGTTAATGTGAAGTAAGCATAACCTTTGTAGGCATATACAAAAAGACTCAAAGCAGATTCCAGTTTTTAGATTGTCATTTTTGTTTTGTGAGCCACTGGCACTTGTCATCATAAATAGCAAATTATGTTATGCTCAATGTTCTATGAAATATTTGATCTCGCATTATTGACTTGAATGCATTTTCATAGAAGAGTTAGTCACTGATTGTATATACATGATTATTCAGAAGTGCTTCGATGTTTTATGGTTATGTCGTCTTGCTGTTTGGGTGAATTGTTGACTAGCTGCGAGAACCGAAGATTCGAGTCTGGTGGTGGTGTATTAAAATAAATGGGGAATAAGATATGGAATAAATTTTACAAACATTCTGTTATCTCGCCGACTGCATCGTGTCTTAAATTAGTTAATTCGAACCTGCAAATTTTGAAACCATTATAGTTTTCCTATGTCTATATGCTATCACGAATATCTGATATCACTGCTTTTTCTAATATCTTTGCTTGTTTACTTCCGAACACTACGAAAATGAAATTTACAGCTCAACCCTCCACTGATGCATTTATTTAGTTATATATTACGTTTAAATGTCAACTTGTGCCTTTGAATTCCCTGTTGTATGCTCAATTATCGTCATAAGAATATCTATTTATTTATTGAGAAGCCAAATTTTCCCTAGAAGAAAACTGTAATTTTTAATTGCTCTGCAGAGCACTGAAAACTGAAAAAGATAATCCTAGTACTAATTTTATTTTGATTTAATAAGTTTTTTAATTGACGGGTTAGAATTTTGAAATTGTGGTTACACGTGTTACAATGAAACAAAAGTAACTGGTTGAACTTGAACTGTCGTCAGAGTGCAGAAGATGTTTCACAGGGGCGTATTTGAAAAGAGAAATATTAAAACATAGTTGCAGTTCTTGACCTAAAATGTCCTACTCATTTAGCACTATTGTAAGGTAGACCTTGATTTGCTGATTTTTCAAAATATTCAAACACAATATGAGACAAGGCAATATCTTATAGATCAAGTGACACGGTAATTTTTCTTTGATTTACTTTACAAAATTTCACATCAACGGAAATTATTCCAACATTTCATTTTTACACTTGTTTTTCTTCTTTTATATTGTTACCAGAGTCAATGTGAGATACATTTTTACTAGAATAGATTGGCACGATAGCCTAAAACTTATCTCTATCTATCTAATCGATACTAAATTTGAAAAATGTGCCTGCGGCTCCCAAAATATGAGACCATAAAATAGGACATATTGTCAAATCCAACCAGCATCCGCATCTCTTCACATACAATAGTTAGTTAATTTAACGTGGACATCACATATCTCACTTGTACATCATTGGATATATTTTTTGCATAATAATACTATAATCAAACACAAAATCGCATCTTTCCACGGCTAATAGTTTTGTATTTAAACAATATTCTGCGACTGATTATTTTGAATTCATGAGAAAAGTTACGAAGTGCACTTCCGGCTTAGTCGATTGGGACGAAAATAGGAGATGATTATTTGGATGCTATAGCAATTTCAAATACTGAATTCCAGTATCCTACGGCTAATCATTTTAGATTTATGCGGAGAATTCAAAAAAAAGTATCAGGTAAAGTGCACTTCCAGTGCAGACGATTGCAACCATAATACGAAGTGCACATCAAGATCATAGATCCTATACCAGTATTTTATACAAAATTTCTGCATTACGTTTGACGAATTCTGAGATTTGCGAGTTACGCACATACACACATACATACGTACATACGTACCGACATCAAGCCAAAAATAGTCAAAATGGATTCAGGGATGCTCAAAACGGATATATCCATCAAAATCTCGATATGTGAATTTTGTCGGTCTCACAATATTTCCTTGTACTTCAAGACCGTCAGATAGTCGTAGATTTCAGTGCCTCATTTTGTTTTTCATACCTTCAAGAGGTTTGATAAGTATATATGTATGGAGTTCAATAATGCTGAAATTTAAGCTGGACCGTGTGACCAACGTTATGAAAATTATGGTGCGATTCTGGAATTTTCTACAACACTACAGAACTGTGAATCTGAACAAAATCACATTTCTTGATGTCGAATGACACTAAGTGTATTTGTCAACAGAAATTGTTGCGATTTTGTTCAGATTTACAGTTCTGTAGCGTTATAGAAAATTCCGGAATCGCTACATTAATTTAAATTTGTATGAAAAAGCATGCTCTGGTCCAATTTTGTCGCTTTTATCATGCTTACGAAATGAAATTCAGGGGAAAATATTTTGACACGTAAAATGTCAAGCAAAATATAAAAATTGACAACAGATTATCATTGCCTACCTTATCATTTCAGTTGAACTGATTGTTTTATACCGCAAATTCTGAATGTCTGTTATACTCATAAACTGCACTTCCGGCTTGGCGGATTGATACAAGAATAGTAGATAACTATTTTGATGCTATAAGTTCAAACACTAAATTTCAATATGCTATGGCTGATAATTCTAGATTTATGGAGGAGATTTAAAAAAAGTTCCAAGTGAAGTGCACTTCTGGCTTGGCCGATTAATACAAAAATAGCAGATAACCGTTCTGATACAACATCATGTTCAAATACTGAATTTCAACATCCTATGGTTGATCATTCTGGATTTATTAGAAAAATTCGAAAAGAGTTTCAAGTAAAGTGCACTTCCGGTACAGACGATTGGAACCATAATGCAAGGTGCACAACTAGACCCTATACCAGTCTTAAATACAGAATTTCAACATTATATGTTCAATCAGTTTTTAGATTTGCGAGCTACGAAAATGGATTCAGAGTTGCTCAAAACGGATATTTCCATCAAAATCTCGATAGGTGAATTTTGTCGGTTTCACAATACTTTCTTGTTCTTAGTACAAGTAAGTAAAAAGCTTAGAAAACTTAATCTCAAATTCATGACAAATCTGTAATTACAACAATTTTGCTACAAACAAATTATTGACGTTATAAATCAATTATTTTGAAATTGCGCAGCACGAAGTTGAAAGCAATTCTTAGCAATCAATTTGAGAATGAAGGAGAGTTGAAAAATCTTGAATTTAGATTAAGGACTAATTTGTATCCACAAAAATTTTTGTGAATAGTTTGCATTGGTCTCTCAAGTTCAATAGATTAACGGTATTATTTTTCGTTCATAAATTCTTCGCGAATTATAATCCATACTGTAAAGACAATCGCATAGAAATCCCAGAAACCCATTCATAGTTTTCCAACCTTATACCTGTTTGTGATCTCTTGTTATATTAATTGTAAGATTAAAAATAAGTCAAAGATCCACAATTGAATAAGTCTAGAGATTTATAGAAAAATCTAGTAAAACTCTATCAACAAGCTTACTGTACAACATTTTTCAAATAATACATCCCGTTCAAATAAGAATTTAAATATCAATTATTTTATTTATAATCGATTTATCATCAATTTTTTTCAACTCTCCTTCATTCTCAAATTGTTTAAAATTGATTTCAACTTTTGCTCCGCGCAATTCGAAAATAATTGATTTTCAACAAGAATAATTTGTTTATAACAAAATCTATGTGGGTACAAATTAGTCCCTAATTCTAAATCAAGTTTTTCAATTTCCCTCTGCTTTTAAATTGATTGATTATAATTGCTTTGAAACTTCGGGCAATGCAATTTCAAAATTATTGATTTTTAGCATAAATAATTTGTTTATAACAAAATATTTATGAAATTAGTCGTTAATTCAAATTCGAGTTTTTTGCATTCTCCTTCATTCTCAAATTGTTTGCTTAAAATTACTTTCAACTTTGCGCCGCGCAATAGGAAGATAATTGCTTTTCAACATAAATAATTTGTTTATAGCAGAATCTTTGTGGGTACAGATTAGTTCCTAATCCAAATTCAAGTTTCTTCAACTCTCCTCCATTCTCAAATTGTTTGCTTAAAATTGCTTTCAACTTCGTGCCGCGCAATTTCAAAATAATTGATTTTCAACAAAAAAAATTTGTTTATAGCAAAATTTTTGTAATCACAGATCAGTCATGAATTTGAGATTGAGTTTTTTTAGCTTTTTTCTGTTCCGAAATTATTTTTGAAATTTTGCTCCAAATTTCACGTTGCGCAATTGCAAAAAAACAATTTGTGACTGTTGATAATCAATTATTTGGTTATATATATTTAGTATCATAGTCACCCGGAATATAAAACATATATTTCATGAAATGTCAATAATTGTTTTTACTGTGATTTTTGATGAAAGTGTCAATAAAAATATCGTTGTGATTTAAGTCGTTCAGTTTCATTTTCACAACTCTGCTAATAGGTTATGAGTCCAGATAACGTAAACTGTTAAAACGAACGACGTCAAGAACAGTATTAGCGATCCAGCAGAATCAAAAGTTCGAAAACAAGCAAGTCGATAGCCAGCCAGCAAAATAAAAATTCAAATGGCGAACGCGAGCTCGACGCGACTTGAACTATTGTCTCGCGATAATTATGACACATGGAGAATTCAGGCAGAAGCTTTATTAATTAAAAATGACTCGTGGGGATATGTCGCAGGCGAAATCCCGCAGCCCAAAGTAGACGGCGAGGGCGCCGCACTCATCGCATCTCAAGCTGCTGCAAAGCAATGGTTGAATGCAGATCGTAAGGCAAAAGTCGACATTATTCTAGCGATCAACCCATCCGAATTATCTCAAATTCGAGGATGTGTCACATCGCGGGATGTATGGCTCAAACTTGAATCGACCTACGCATCGAAGGGACCAGCCCGGAAAGCGACGCTATTGAAGCGTCTTATGCAACACAAGATGGAAGATGGCGACGACGTGAATGAACATCTATCCGAATTCTTCGACGCCGTCGACAAACTGCAATCAATGGAGGTCGACATCAATGGAGAATTACTAACTATAATGCTTCTTTACAGCCTTCCTAGCAGTTTTGACAATTTTAGATGTGCCATCGAGTCTCGCGATAACCTGCCCGACGCAGAAACTTTAAAAGTAAAGATTATTGAAGAATACCTCGCGAGAAAACAAAAGTGTGGTGAAGACGCGAATGCCGTAATGTTCGTTAAATCAAATCGCATAAATCATAATAGAGCGAATAAGACAAATAAGCCAATCAAAGAGGGTGCGAATGACAGTTCCGAAAAAGATAAACAATTGAAATTAAAAAGGAAATATAAGTGCGGGTATTGTCATAAGAGAGGACATAAAGAATCGGAGTGTTACAAAAAGAACGCGAATAACCGTAAAGACAAATCAACCGAAGCACACGTTTGTTTCTTCGTCGACAAAATACGCGGTTCGAACACTGTAAATAATCTTTGGTGCTTGGACAGCGGGTGCACGTCGCATTTATGCGGAGACAAAAATGCGTTCGAATACCTTGATAATACTACCGGTAAATTGAATCTAGCGAATAATCAAACGACGCGCGTGAAAGCAAAAGGTGACGTTCGTATTGAAATCGCGGACAACTCGGAAAATGTTGTCAATCTCAAAAACACACTATACGTACCCGATCTTCGTACAAACTTAATTTCAGTTGCAAAAATTGTAGATCGCGATAATGAAGTGACATTTAAAAAGAACAGCGCGTTTGTCAAAGATGTTAACGGTGACATTAAAATCGTTGGTGAAAGAATTGGAGATCTATTCTTTTTACGCGAAAATAATCATCAAGCGCATGCCGTTTTGGAATCAAAAACTCCAAAAAGCGATGCTGAAAATTGGCACGCTCGATTATGTCACTTGAATTCACAAGATATGATCAGAATGTTGACCGATAAAAATGTGACAGGTTTGACGTTCGACGCCATGGACGCCGTGATGAACTGCAAGTCTTGCCTCACAGCAAAGATGACAAGCACTCCTTTTACTAATCGAGAAAATTCATCGAAAGAGCTCTTGGAAATTGTCTACTCCGACATATGCGGACCAGTAAGGACCACGTCACAAGGTGGTGCACGTTACTTCATAACATTCATCGATGATTATAGCCGATGGTGCCAAGTATATTTTCTACACCACAAGAGCGAAGCAGTAGATAAATTTATGGAATTTAAGAATTTCGTAGAAAACCAGACAGGATGCAAGATAAAAGCTCTGCAATCTGATAATGGAAAAGAATACTGCAATAATCGAATGAAGTTAATTCTCAAGAACGCAGGGATAAAGCAACGCCTGACAGTACCGCATACGCCGCAGCAAAACGGTGTTGCGGAGCGCAAGAATCGTACCTTGGTTGAAGCAGCGCGATGTATGCTGACGGACTCAGGCCTGCCACCATCGTTCTGGGCAGAAGCTATCGCTGCAGCAAATCACGTGAAGAATCGATGCCCGACCAAAGCATTGCCAAAGGGAATTACTCCACACGAGAAATGGACAGGACAGAAACCCGATGTCTCACATCTTCGTACATTCGGAGAAAAGGTGTTCATCCTGAACAAATGCCCAACAAAAGGAAAATTAGATCCAAGAGGTATATCAGGTATATTCATCGGTTACTCCGAGGAATCAAAGGCGTACCGAATTTGGATTCCGAGTGAACACAGAATCCAGATATCCAGAGATGTAAGATTTCTGAACGAATTTGAACCGAATTCAACTGAAGATTACTCATGTTTGGAAGTACTTCATCAATGCACTAAAGAAACAGATTTTAAAGGCAAATCCTCGATAACAGAGACAGATATTGGCCCAAATACCGTTGATAACAGAACCGAAGACGTAGACAATGCCGAAGATATCCACGATAATCGTGTTTCTTACGACGCTGAAGCAACTGTCAACACACCTGAAACCGCCAAAGATCGACCGGACGCTCCAGACGAAATCGCTCCTGCTATGAGACGAGGACCTGGACGACCGAGAAAAGAGAAAACGGGACACAGGGGACGTCCTTCCAAGGTGTACAACGAAATCGCCGTCAATAATAATCTGGGATGTACTGGAACCGATTCCACTATAATCAAAGTTGATTCGTCATCATCGACAAATACTTCTGAACCTATAAATGATCGGGAGGAGGTGTTGTACGACGTTAACTCGGCAATGATCGCCGTTGAAGTAAAAGTCGACGATGCTCTCAGCGGGCCAGATCAGGATGAATGGTTTCAAGCTATCTACTCCGAGATCAAAAGTCTAGTAGCCAACGACACCTGGGAAATAGTCGAAAGACCCGAAAATTCTAAGGTAATCGGTTGCCGGACGGTTCTTCGGAACAAGTTTAATCCAGATGGAACTCTCCTTCGACGAAAAGCCAGAGTAGTCGCGCGCGGTTTTGCTCAGAGGCCCGGAATCGAGTTTACGGAAACCTTCGCGCCAGTGGCGAGAATGGAATCATTTCGACTTTTCATGGCCTTGTCTGCAAGATTGAATTTGTCCATATCACAACTGGATATCACGACGGCGTACCTAAACGGTAATATCGACACGCTGATTTTGATGGAAAAACCTGATTCACTGGTAGACATGCTGAAGAAGATGGTCCGAGCTGAAAAAGGAAGCAGCCTAGCATCAAAAGCGGAACTTATGCTTCGACAATTGAAATCTGGAGACAAGGTATGCAAGCTGACGAAAGCCATTTATGGTCTGCGCCAGGCTGGTCGGCAATGGCATGCAAAGCTCAGCGATGTATTCAGATTGATTGGCTTGAAAGCTACAAACAGCGACCATTGTGTCTACATCGACGAGAAAGGATCCAAACCAACGTTTGTTCTTGTATATGTCGATGACATTCTGATTGCATCACAAGATCCAAAGAGGACCCTGGAAATCAAGAATCATTTGTCATCTGAATTCCAAGTCAAAGATTTAGGCTATGTTAATCATTGTCTTGGGATTGAAGTGAAGCAAACGGAAAAAGAGATTTCACTGTGTCAGAGCGGCTACATTAGAGAGATTCTTCAGAAGTTCGGGATGGCCGATAGTAAGCCCGTGAAATCACCAATGGTAACTGGGACTAAACTGGATTATCCAACCGACACAGAAGCAAACGACACAAGGTATCCATTCAGAGAACTCATCGGTGCTTTGATGTACCTAGCGATTGGGACTCGGCCAGACATCGCGTACGCGGTGAACATGCTGAGCCAATTCAATAACAATCATGGTCAAGCTCATTGGCAGGCTGCGAAGCGCGTTTTGCGATATCTAAAAGGGACTATTGACCGCAAATTAATCTATATTAAAGACGAGAATGGAATTTCTGGGTATGCGGACGCAGACTGGGGTAACTGCATTACCGACAGAAAATCACATTCTGGATATACTTTCACCTTGTCGGGAGCGGCAATCTTATGGCGATCGCATAAGCAGCACACCGTGGCCCTATCTTCGACCGAGGCAGAATATATTAGCCTAACGGACGCTGCCAAGGAGGCCATATTTCTTTCAAATTTTGCTAAAGAGCTTGGTTTCGAGAATCTGACAAATATCACTATCTACAACGACAATCAATCTGCCGGAAAGTTAGCACAGAACCCTGTCTATCATGCTAGGTCTAAGCACATAGACATAAAATGTCACTTCATCCGGCAAGCAATCAAAAATTATCCACTGAAGATCGAGTATCTTCCCACCGAGGAGATGATCGCCGACGTCCTAACCAAGCCACTCTCCGGAAACCAGTTCGAGAAATGCGTTTACGGTCTAGGTCTACGCGATTGAATATCTTACTTTATTTTCTTTATATATTTATCCAAAAATTGAGGGGACGTGTTGATAATCAATTATTTGGTTATATATATTTAGTATCATAGTCACCCGGAATATAAAACATATATTTCATGAAATGTCAATAATTGTTTTTACTGTGATTTTTGATGAAAGTGTCAATAAAAATATCGTTGTGATTTAAGTCGTTCAGTTTCATTTTCACAACTCTGCTAATAGTGACAAAAAATAATTTTTTAGAAAAAAAACTTATTATTAGTCCTAAATTAGTTCTTTCAAGTGAGCTGACTTTTTTTTCGATCAGCAAATATTGGGGTGCCAGCTTTTTCTCAAGTTGGCACCCCCACATTTTAAATTGATTTTATGGCCAAAGTATGTGGGTACAAATTCTAATTTTTGGGTACAAATTATTCCTTGATCAGTCCTAAATTATAGGCTACTTTTTCTTCCATTTGATGAAAGTGAGGGTGCTAACTTTTCTGACGTATTTTTGTCATCTATAACTTGTGTCCGAAATTTGTATGCAAAAATCTTTGAAATTAGACAATGTTACATACACTTGAACTTGTCTATCTACAAGCTAAAAATAATTAAAATCTTTCAACTAGCATAATTCAACTTTGAAAAGAATGCCGCGTCGCGGCTTATTTCTGGTCACTAAGCTAGTCAAAATGTTATCCTCGATTAACACTCGGCAAGTTTTCTTATACTATATTTTTTAGTTTATCGACAGACTAGCTCAAGTCATGTGTCTATAGTCTATAGTATTGTCTGATTACAAAATTTTTTGTATATAAATATCGGACAGAAATCATTAATGATAAAAATTACCTTCACTCATATTGCTGTATTATCATTCTAATGTATCTAATTTTTTTTGGAGCTGTCTCCTCCTTGATTTATCAACCGAATTAGACGAAACTTCTTCTCAAGATACATGTAAGGGTTTAGTTCTTTTGCTGATGAAAGTCTATAATGCAGGGGCCACACTAATGTCTAATGCCGTTAAGTAAGGCGTTATGTGACAATTGACATATTGTCATTGACAATGTGTTCATTATTGAATAACGCCTTAATTAATGACATTATACGTAAGTGTGGCCCCAGCATAATGCAGGGACCACACTTGCGTCGAATGTCATTAATTAAGGCGTTATGTGACAATTGATATATTGTCATTGACAATGTATTCATTGTTAAACAACGCCTCAACTAATGGCATTAGGCGTAGATGTGGCCCGAGCATAATACTAACTCAATAATTATCCAAAATACTCCTAAATGAGTCAAATTCCAGTTTTTGAGCAAAACTTTGTTTGATAATTTCGAAATGGGAAATTTCAACAAGCTCATTGTGCTACTTGATTTTTGGCTCGTAATAAATGAATATTACTTTCTCAATGATACTATTTAAAAAAAAATAATAATAAATAAATGTGGAAAAATCGGTCACGAAATTTAAAAAATCTTATTTCAACAACGAAAATGAAGACTAGTGAGATATTTATATTTATGCAAATGTTCTATTTATTGTGTTCACAGTTGCTAACTATTGTATGTGAAGAGAATTTTAATTAGATTAGACAATATGTGCCATATTATGGTCTCATATTTTGAATACCTCTGACAACAATATTTTCAACTTCAACATCATCGAGTTTAATCCATGTATGCTGAGTTATTCTAGTTCTATTTGGTTATATTTCTATTCTTATTTTGAAAACATTGATTAGAATATTTTATTTTGAATGAAAATTTTATGACGCGTTAATTAATTAATGAAAATTATAAAATATCGGATATTCATAATATTATAATAATAATAAATAATAAATTTGTTGGAATATCAATTTTGTCCTTAAATATATCATTGTCATGATGTTTTTTGTTTTAAAAACATTATTCATTTTGTAGATTTGGTAATCAAATATATTATGTATAGTCTTTTGGATGTATTTATAGTTGACGTGTTTATATTGGAATAAAATACTGTCTACGAACAGATAAATTTATTGAAAAGTAACAACATGTATGTTTACTGTTTTATTTTTTAATGTTCTTTAATCCTATTCAATTAATGAATGCGTAGAGGCTTCCGCTTTAAATATTTCCCAATTATTTCATATATTTTCACCATGTTCAAGGCTCCATTAAATACAGTGGCTAGGGACTGTGTCTCAATCCACTTCTATGTTTCATACATTTATGAAACAATGTCCTTCCTACACCACTAAATCAAACTTACGTTGCGAGTTCTCAAAGGGAAAAAAGTCATTTCCTGATTATCCATTGGCACATTAAGTATATGCCTAGGGACTGCCAACTTTATGGACCACCGGCTTTGAATACTCTCAAAGTAAATTGAAAGTTTTTTTTGAATAAGAAACACTTGTTGTAAGTTTCACAAAATTTATTTATTCAACACTTGATCTATTTCGATTTGTTAGACCATCATCAAAAGTACAAGAGAATATACAAAATTATTGTGCCTGTATAATAACTGAGTTGTAGTACATTATGGTGGGGATTATTAAGGTTTGCCCCAAGCGCTCGAAAAACTCTGATTGGTACAAATCAACTTGATCGTGTCAAACTATTTCTTATACTATCACTAAATCAGACCTCAAAGGCCTCATTAGATAGTGGACCATCAATTACTGTGTCTAGGGCCCTCAATGTGTCTTAATACGATGTTAAGAATTGCTGTCAAAATTTAATTTTCTTATTGTTAATTTTTAACCAAATATTTACTCAACGAAAATTCTTGCACTGTGGTCTGAATGTAGTAAAGCAATAGAAATTTATGCAACAAGAGTGTAAGCATTATGACATGAGTGCAAGTATTTGGTAACGAGCTTGCCATGTCACTGAAATTTTCGACCAAATGTCATAATACTTGTTCACACTCCGTTCACATCCATATTTTAACAATTATTAAGTTCACAACAAGAGACTCAAAGGCACAAGTTGACATTTGCTACAAACATTAATTCACAGAAATTTGACTGCCACACGCTCAAAAGGATTTACTGTACCCATCGTTTGCGATGATTTATTGCACTTCGAAGTAGGATGGAATAGGTGCAAATGTGTGTCTTGAAATGAAAATAAATTGTTGTTCAGAATGCGATAATAGAAACGTATTAATTTTTTCGAATATTAGAAGAATCAATTTTTTAAGAAATTGCTTTTTCTGGTCATGGACTTTCTTACGTATTTTATTGATGATTCGATCAATTTCAGTCGTACGTAGTTGGTGCTAAACCAAATAAGTTATCAAGAATTGCTTACAAGTTTTGAAACTTCTATAAGGATCATCTCTTGATACTAGGTATCTGCCGGTCAAAAGTTATTAACGAAATTGAATTATAAATAAACGGGTTTTTAAATTTGAATTCTGTTTTTATCTTTTGATGTTTCGAACCGATGGAGAAAATGTTGCTATTCTCATAGGGTAGAGAAGTTGATAAAAAAAGACTGTAACTTGGTCAGTTTCAGTCGTAGAGATGCCTCATTATAATTTGACTGTGAAAGAATCATTATTTGACATTTCAACCCTCTTAAAAATTTATACCACTCGGGATTACTAGAGATCTGTATCGTATTTTCTTAATCTAAAGACCATAATGAACATGATTCTAGAAATTCGTCCTTTCTCCCATCTTGTTATAATCACAGTACTCTATTGAACAAATTTTATTATACTAATTCAAGTACATTCATATTGACGAGTTATTCTATTTGAATTATAATCAATCGATATGAAGCTTCAATACTTTAATCGGTGGTTCCATTTGAATCACTAATAAACTTATTTGCTAAAGAAAATTGAATATCAATTTATTGTCACACCAAATTCATATTCTTTAACCCTTATTTGTGAAGTCATATATTTTGAATACTTTTTGTTAGGAACAGAAAATTATCTGGCTGATCATATGATGCACCTTATTGAAAACAGAACTTTTAGGCACTATCTTGTGACATGAAATAATCAGCTGAATTCAAAAAATCAATTTAAATGTGTATTATATACATACAATATTAAAATCTATTTTTTTAGGAATAATTGTTGAAAATTTATTCTTGAATCCAGGTTTGGTTACAATGTTTTTTCTCTTGTAGGTGCCAAATTGAAAACAGTTTTCGTGAAATTACTAATCACGATTTCTTTAGGAATAACTACAAAACAATTATCTTGTTTTTATACGATCTTATCACTAATAGATAAAATTATTTCATCATCTGATATTCATTCAACATGGAATATTAGCTAGTGAAACACATACTCTTATATACTAAGAATGCATCAATTAGAAACTGAATCCCTAAAAAAGACAAACTAAACAAAATGTTTCAATGTTCACGAGAATAGTAACTAATGTCACTAAGTCTAATATCAGTGTTGTTTCGCAATGTGAAGTGACAGTGAAGTGAAAAGTGATAAAAATGGCGTCGTATTTCCGGTGGATGAGAGGAGGAACCAAAAAAGAGGATCCTCTGTATCAGAAACCCAGGAGTAAATCTTTGGACGCTAGATCGCTGGAACTATCCGGAGCTAGGATTTTTCAGCAAGTACGGGAGCAGCATAATGTAGGTTATTATTCTTATAATTTTGTTTTAATAAGCATACATTTACAATTCAATTCGAGGTCTAACTAAACACAGTTTTCATTCGAAAATACGAAACAAAACTCTTACATTTTTGAGTTCTTTGCATTCCGCCGTAGAAAACACAATTTGTCTAGCTAAATATAAAGAAATAAATGGGTTCACAGACGGACAAACGCATCGGATGATTTTTTCATGGCAATTTCTCATAGATTATTTCACTTATGTCAATTATACTGGCAAATTTTGCATAGTTAAAATGATAATTATAATAATAAATTCCTTGCCAACGGGAATTTATCTCGGTAAATTCCCGTTGGCAAGCGATTTTTCGCGATAAATTGTCTTTGTCATGGAGAAACAATACACAGGTCTTATATAAACAAACAATCAGTTCTCGGAAATGTCAAAATTTAATCGTTTTGGAAATGCATTTTTCGCCGAAAGTAATGAAATTGAAAACAAAAAGTCCAAAAATACAAGACAATTTAGTGCATTTTTCAATAAGAAAGGTTAGTAGTTGCAACTAATATTATTTAATAGGTACTTATAGTAGCAATTTCATTCGAGAAATATTCTCCACAAATACCACTCGCAACTTTAATTTTATCATAAATTTTTCTTTCAAACATTGATTATCTTTAAGCAACATCCTTCGAGTCATCTGCTCAGATGAAATCCCTCGAGCTACGCTCTCGTGATTTAATCGGACAGATGACTCTCACGATATTGCTACGTAATCAATGTTTTCAAGAAAAATTTATTGATAAAATTACAGTCCCTTGTGATATTATATACGATAAATTATTCAAAATAATTAAAGGGTCAAGTCTAGCAATGGTATATATTTCAGATGAGGATTGAACTTTATTAAGAGTTTGAATATTGAAACATAGAACCTTTATCCGTTAACACTCTACATAATTGACAGTCATGATAATAATCAACCAGATGCTCAAGATTGTAGTGCAATACGTTCAAATCTAGCAGACAGAAGTAAACTTGATCCTTTAATTATTTTGAATTGTTTATATTAGCAATGTCGAATATTTAGTCGGGTTAGTGGAAAAATAATTTTCTCACGTTCTGAATACACAGTGGCATTTTTTTATTTGTCTTTCGATTTCGACCTCCGTGCCAACTTTCAAAATTCATATCAGATTGATATGCTAATAATATGATCTATTTCGCACGATTATCTGCAACTAACTTATAGTTATAAATTAAGACAAATTAATAGCTATCATTATCGTGTCTTGTTCTTGTACTAGTTTCAGTTTTTTAAATGAACTTCCAAGCTGAATACTTTTCAGACTATTGAAACATATGAATATATTAATAAATATTCAGTTAAAGGTTGGAAAGTGTCAATGGCATTCTGTTAAACTGTAGCTGTAGGTGTCAACAAGACACATTTATCAGCTTACGTAATTGATCTATGTGAATATGCAAAAGTAGAATTTGCAATTGTTTTAAGACAAGTTACGTTACAACACTGCATATCTATTTTATCATCTACTATCACCAATAAATAATGAATAATTTTGCATTCAAATAAAAATCGGTAGTACAATCAATTGGCCCTATTCTGTAATAAAATCATTTACTTATTATCAGCCGACAAAATTTTTGACAAATGGAAACAATTGTGACAAACGAATATTCAGAATTTTCGTCTGTACTGATTTGAAATAGATAATGATCGATTAAAATTCATCGATTGATTTACAGAATAGCCCCAATTATCTAATTATTGTAATGATACTTGATATCTAAGGCTCAGACCTGATTGCAAGAACCATTATCGACTAAAGAGCTCTTCAAAAATTAACTTTTCTCTAAGACATACATAAAAATCAGCATTCAAGACTTTAAGAAAAGTGAGTAATGTCTTAACATACGTCTAGCACCTCGTATCTGTAAATTGGCCGTTTGCACAAACTAGCAAATATGCGTATGATCAAAGTACATACTAACACTACTCTATTCCACACATTTTGTTTCTCAGAAAATAAGTAACGTCTGGCGGGCCTGGGATCTTGCTCTAATAAAGGACAGATTAATTTACTTCCTAAATAAATGAAATTTACTCTATTATATAATTCTTGGAATAGGAGGAGGCCTTAAGAGATTCAATTTTATTTATTTTTGTAGTTGAATGATCTTTTTTAATTTAGAACGTTTCGGGATTCTACCGTTCCCATCTTCAGCTTAAAATTGTAAAAATATATCGAAGTACTATCTTTAATGGTTATAATACTGTGTTGAACAAAATAAAATTTGTGGCAAATATATTGGTGGAATCCAAGTACATTGGCTTGTAAAAACGTATTGTCGAATAAAAAACATTTTTTTTGAGAAGTCCATAAATGAAAATGGATTCCTTGTATTAAACACATTTACATTCAATCATGTAAAATAATAAGTAAATGATTTCAACAAGTTTCTATCATATAATAGTCGATTATTTGGTAACAGTGAATATGTTAAAGAAACTCAAACTGATTAGATTTTAAAAATTCTAAAACGTTCGTTTCAGAATTTTTATATTAAAATGTTCCCACAGCATAAAATTTGTCACTATTATTTCGTGACATCTACTTTATTTACATGCCGTAACTAGCTTTATGCTCGATAGATGGTGCAGCAAAAAGCTTTTACTTTTGCAGTCCATGTACCTTATGAGTTTAAACACTTTTGGATCAAAGTCCTGACTATATTGGGTTGGCTATACTGAACTGATGAGGACGAAACACGTGTATACAGTTGTTGCCCGATCCAAGATGATGGTGTCAAAACCAATCTTAGATTTGAAATTTTGTGGAACAAATAACAAGTGTTTTAGAATTTTTATATTCAAATGCTTCCACAGCATTAAATTTGTTACTATTATTTTGTGACACCTACTTGATAAAATTTTATTAAATTGAATAAACTAGCTGTAGCCTGTAGCATTGGCTCTATTTGATCTTTTATAAAACTGGCCATTAAGAAGCTATTATATTAGTACAGTAAAGTTACATTTTCAACTGTACAAAATTAACCGAGTTACAGTCCTTTGAGGCATCTCCATGCTTCAACTCGGAGAAAAGAAACATTTTCCAGCTTGTTTTTTGCCTATATGCTGATTTTTGGTACACCATAGTATTACCATGGCATACTTTTTAGACGCCTTTATGCACTAGCAATATTCGCAAAAAAGCGTCTTAAAAAGAATATAAGAATGGTAATAGAATTACCATGCTTATGCCTAGTATAACAGTTCTGGGTTCACCTTAAACGTAATTACCTAAGTTAAACTTTAGACTGAAATACCAATCCTTAAAATAACTTGCCATGTTTTTGTAAGAATCACTATCAATAAGTACAGTACTGATTTCGCATAATATTTGAAAACCTCGCCGAGACTCAGCCTCCAAACTATTATTCTCAATCAATAAACTGTATTTACTAACCTTTACTTAAACCTTAATACTTGAATAACTATTCTTTATCTAATTCCGTTTTGATAAGTCAAACTTTACATCAATTTTTAACGTTATGCAACGTCCCATTTTTCATAACTGCCATGCAACAGTTGCGTAAAGTAGCATAAAGTAGTTACGTAATGACTTTACGTAACTGGCCATGTTTCAGAGCTAATCAATAATACTTATCTGCGTACAATTAAAAGAAAGATTTATTATTCACAGTATGCAGCATTGGCAGAGTCTTTAATATCAAAGGGTACTATATAACTCAGGATATTACTGCTTGAGCACATTTTTAAAAATTATTTTGACGTTTTGTGAAAATTCGATATTTGTTTAATTCAGTGCACCCTTGTTTCTGTAGTAACAATAGATGGTCATGAATCACAGTCATCTGAATTTTTTGATGTAACGTGAGAGATGTTATCATTCAAAATATAAATAAAATTATTCTGACGGAATTAGATGAAATTTTGTACAGGATACGTTATGAAAAGCCATATTGTTTGACTCACGTAATTTGCAAAACTCGCTATGCTCGTTTTGGCAAATATTACGTTTCGTCAAACAATATGGCACTTTTCATGACTAATTATGTAAATAACTATTACGATCCTCTTGATATGGATATCAAATGATAAGTAGAAAACAATTAGGTGATTATAGTTATACTTAATCCAATATGGCGGCCGCCTTGAAATGGCGAGTCATCTATCTCTTCACAATCGCCTTAAATATGGCTATCAAATAGGGCTGCGCGATATTCAGTTTCAAATATCGATATTCGATACTGAAATATTATCGATAATTTCCGATATATCGATATGTCGATTTATCGATAATTATCGACAAATATCGATAATTATCGATGAATATCGATAAATATCGATAATTATCGATAATTATCGATAAATATCGATAATAATCGATAAATATCGATAATTATCGATGAATATCGATAAATATCGATAAATATCGATAAATATCGATAGATATCGATAAATATCGATAGATATCGATAAATATCAATAATTATCGATGAATATCGATAATTATCAATATCTATTGATGGAAGTCAATAATTATAGATGAATATCAATAATTATGGATGAATATCAATATTTATTGAGTTATATCGATAATTATTGATGAATATTGATAATAATTATTGGAGTATATATCGATTGGAAAAAATCGAATATTGAGACGCACGAGACGAATTCGAGGGCAATTCTCACCTGAGAGATTGAATGCACTTGAGTCCTCTGTTATATACGCTATTATTCGCACTACCGTATTATATCACAATAGTCTAAAAACAGATTATTCAATCTTCCAATTTTGACAACAAACTTGATACAAAAATCACCATAGTAACAAGGCTGGCTACAGCAGTCGTTGAATAAATAAGCTTGCTTTCAAAAAGATGAGTGCAAAATTTGATGATATTGATAAGGCTACAGAAAAGATAAGAAGAATTTACTACCCTGGAAAACTAGAAAATTCACGAACAACAATACGATGCATTTGTAAAATTGTATAAATTGCAATAACGCTGATATAAATATTGATATAAATTATTATCAATGATGAAGATTTGAACTCTAATAAGAATAATTCAATTCGACACTCAAGTACTTCGATTATTCACTTGCCTTATGCTCGGTTTTATAAAGGGCAGAGTATTTCACCTCCAGAGTAAATGAAATTTACTCTATTAGATGACAGTCGATTATTTGACAGCAATGGTTGTGTTGTCATAAGGAAGCTCAAACTGATTAGAATTTGTTTCATAAAATAAATTTACTTCAGGATACTTGGTCTTTATTAGTTTATTCTACTTTGGTTCCTTGGAAATTTTTATCATCTCAGATGCTTCTGGACTAAACCCAAACGTAAGTCCCTGAAATAAGGGATTCAATTCGTCTTCTATTCCCGGGATTGCGGAAAAACTTTTTTGCAAAAGAGATTTCTCAAATTATTATTATTTATTCGCAAAATTGTCACAATTTTCCATGCAATTGTGTGTTAAGTAAGAGGAGTAGTCATATTTTTTGTGAACTTTATCGAAAAAAATCTTCGTCAAGTATTGTTGAATACCGATGATTACTTTCAATGAATATAAATAATTATCGATAACTATCGCTAAATATCAATATTGATAGCTATCGAAAAATATCGATGAATGTCGATACATATCGATAATTATCGATAGTTATCGATATATCGATGATTATCGATACTTATCGATGAATATCGATAATTATCGATAATTATCGATGAATATCGATATATATCGATATATATCGATAAATATCGATAAGTATCGATAATTATCGATAAATATCGATAATTATCGATAAATATCGATAATTATCGGAATATCGATATATCGATACGGAAAAAAAATAAATATCGAAGTCCGATATTTGGGGAAATATCGATAAATATCGATATATCGATATTTTTCCCAGCCCTACTATCAAATGGAAAGATTTGACGGGAAGAATGAAGTTAACCCCGGACATGCACACTTCATTTGTTGTTGCATAAGAGTCTCAGAAACCCCAAACGAAAACGTAGTTTTTCTGAGAATTGGATTTTGTTTAGACTAATCTTCATGATACGTTATCTATTCAGGATAATCATGAAAGGAGTAAGAGAACATTGAGTTCCTAAAGAGCACAATTTATTGAGAAAAGACAATGCATAAAAAAGTACAAATTTTTCGAATTTTTCCCATTCAATGCATAAAATACTAGATCTTTCATGAATTCACGTTAAGATTTATCATTTATCAATGCAGAAAGATCTTTGAATTCCGAAGAAGTCATTTGCTGCTGAAATGTTAAAATGGCGAATAATAGTGAGCTTTCAGCTATGCTAATAAATCCAGCGCAAAATCCCAAACGAAAACGTAGTTTCTCTGAGAAATGGATGTTGTTTTGATCAATTTTCATGATATGTATTCTATTCAGGATGATAATGAATGAAGTGAGAAAGCATTGAATTTTTTGAGAGCACAGTTTATTGAAAAAAAGGACAATGCATGAAAAGTACATATTTTCCGAATTTTGCTTGTTTAATGCATGAAATATGAAATCTTTCATGAATTTCGCGTTCAAGTTCATCATTTATCAACGCAGAAGGGTCTTTGAACTCCAAAATAATCATTTTCTGCTGAAATATCAAGATGGATAATAATAAAGAGCTTTCAGCTATACCAGAAATTCTAACGCAAACAGTCACACTGGGGTCTCAGAGACCCAAACACAAACAAATTCATAAGTTATGACCCACTTACTTCAGCTACCATCAAAATACATATAGCACATACTGAAGACAATACTAAAATAAATTTACGAGGTGGTCACATCGTACTATATCGACTTTGTGCTTCTGCACAAAATAAAAATTGGAGCATGGGGTTTCTGAGACCCCAGTGTGCAGTTCCAGGGTTAACAATATCTTCCATTAGAATTTAAGGAATCTTATTAGAAATAATTGACAATAAAACTATGAAGTATGAAATTCTTCCTTTGTATTCAAATGCATTAAAAAGGAGAAAATATATTTTCATAATACCTGCATTGAAACAACGCGTTTCAACGCCTGTTTTGTCAATCGAAACAAGACAATTGCAGACAAATGCGAGTGTAGCCGGGCAGGAACAGGCTTGTTTCTGCCCGAGGGGAGAAACAAGCTTGTTTCTGTCCGCTGAATTATTTTTTTACATCGTTTTATCCCTGGCAGAGTCGCATTTGTTCATTGTCAATCTCTAAATGAAAATCATATAACCTTAGTTAATTTGACAGTTGTTGTATTCGGAACTGTAAATTAAATTAAAAAGACGATTTGTTTAAAGAAAAAAAAGTATTAATACGACAATTTTAAGTACATCAAAACATCTTATTGATGAAGCACAAGCAGCTACTCTCGACTTTTTACCTGCAAAATCAAAAGAAAAATATTTGCTTTGTTATGACCAATTTGTAATGTGGAAAGTTTCAATGCAGGTATTATGAAAAATACAGTGTATGGCACGGGACAAAACACGATTTCAGCCGAGGGTGGTGCCGGCCCTCGCTTCGCTCGGGCAAGCAACGCTCACCCTCAGCTGGAATCGTCTTGTTTCGTCCCTAGCCACACAATATACTATTTCATTTTACCTGCATTGAAACAACGCGTTTTGTTTTGTCAGTCGAAACAAGACAATTGCAGACAAATGCGAGTGTAGTCGGGCAGAAACAGACTTGTTTCTGCCCTAGGGGAGAAACAAGCTTGTTTCTACCCGCTGAATTGATTTTTTAACATCGTTTTATCCCTGGCAGAGTCGCATTTGTTCATTGTCAATCTCTAAATGAAAATCATATAACCTTAGTTAATTTGACAGCTGTTGTATTCAGAACTGTGAATTAAATTAAAAAGACGATTAGTTTCAAGAAAAAAAGTGTTAATACGACAATTTCAAGTACACCACAACATCTTATTGATAAAGCACAAGCAGCTACTCTCGACTTGTTACCTGTAAAATCAATAGATAAATATTTACTTTTTATGACAAATTTGTAATGTAGAAAGTTTCAATGCAAGTATTATGAAAAATATAGTGTGTGGCACGGGACAAAACACGATTTCAGCCGAGGGTGACGCCGGCCCTCGCTTCGCTCGAGCAAGCAACGCTCATCCTCGACTGAAATCGTCTTGTTTCGTCCCTAGCCACACAATATACTATTTCCCTTGTTCTCCATTCACAAAAGCGTGGAACACTCGCGAAGATTACGTTAATAATGTTTACCGCTTCAAGCTTTTATTTATGGAGTATCAGAAAATAAATTGCTCTCATATTTTTAGTACATTTCAATATAAAGATTGGGCCTATCATTAAATTTTTTTTAATCTGGAAGGTATTATGATGTCATACCAATAAGGCGTGTTTGTAATTGTACTTTAAATGGTTTCATCTAATTGATACCGAGACAGACATGATATCGAACGGCACACCCTCGATCCGATATACTTGTTTATAAACATTGGTTTGTCAAATACATGAGAAAAAATTGAAGGATATTGATGATCCAAGCGTATTTTTTGTAGTTCATGAATATTTGTTAGTTCAAAGATTTCATAAATCACTATACTCCACAATTACTGAGCTTAAAATCAAGCAGATTGGGCAAACTTGCGAAACAGCAGCTTTCATTTAGTAGCAGTTTCAAGTTGTTACTGTTATATATATAACTTGTGCTCGTACAAACTCAAAAGGACCTTTTAGTCTCTATTGTTTATCAATTGACTGACGGGAGGTCATGTGCTACACCCTAAAAAAATTATTTGATCTTTATCAAAGTTGTTTCAAAATAAATCCCTGAAAATTGGGTGCAATTACTTTCAAAATTATAGATTCAAAAAAATGAGTAACGGATGGTAATGTACTGACTTGAATTGATCATAGAAACAAAAGTTCAATTCATTCTGATACTAACACCGAAAACCGCATGTCAATATCTTGTGTCCTTCGCGAGACATTGCGATAAATAGTTTCTTCCTTAAAATGGGTATTTATTCATATCAGTTCGAAATTCAGGGCATAAAATCTGATTTTTGACATGTCGCTCATTCTGTGCAGCAATTTTCAGATTTCAAGTATGCATAATTCAGAAATAATTACCTTTTGAATTTTTATTTAATTTTTTACCCAAAATTGGATGTATGAATCAAGGTGTAGATGATTAAAATCATTTGATTTAAATCATGAATAAAATCAAGATTTTGAGCAAATGATTTTTTCAGAAGAATCATTGATTCCAATCAAAAATTAAATATTTTCTTTCAAAGAAAAACACCACAGTGAAAAATGAAGTAAGTTACTTATCATAAAATAAATTAAAAGCAGGAAACATGCATATTTTATCAAAAATAAAAAAATATATCAGAAAGTAAAAAATAAATTAAATTATGGTATAAAAAATTTTAACTTAGAATTGGAAATGAACAAAAAATTGTACAAAGAAACCGTGTGATTTTTTTAGACATGCTTCGACCTGAAATCTCTGAAATACTTGACAAATTTTTCATGTCAATTTAAAATTAAATTAGTATTAGAGGCAATTATGCAACGGAATGGCTCAAATAATTAGTAAAAGTATTGAAAATACTATTTAAATAGTACTTTCAAAACTAAAAAAACCAAAAAATCTAGAAATTTGTATTAAGAAACGTAATGAATTTTTGAAACATGCTTCGGCCTGAAATCCCTGGAACACTTGACACTAAAGAAAAATAAGAAAAATTATAATTTTTTCAATAATGATTTTTTACACCCTGGTATGAATACAAACATCAAGCAGTTTGTGCAAAACTACAAAACAGGAGTTTTCATTTAGTACCAGTTTCAAGTCTGTAAGTGCTGTAGTTGCTGAAATATTTTTAAACCTCATAATAAAAACTATGTAACTCCAATCCTATGCTATTTGAAACTTGTGCAACGTTTGATTTGAATAGTTGAAAGGAATATACTATGCTCGTGATTCACCACTCAATAGTTTTTTTTATGGAAATGAATGTGATAGTACACATAGGGCCGGTTGCATAAAAATCATCAACAGGCTAAATAACATCCTTAGAATTGTTCGCTTAAAATAAAATTATCACTGAATACGAAAAAATCTTGCATAATTCAGTTCTTGATTGCAACACGTGGAAAGAGTTCATCTTGAAACTTTCAAATAGCTTCACTGTGTAGCATTTTGACATTGTCAATTTTTATTCCAAGACAATCCAAATAAACGAAAAACTAATTCAAACTACTCCGGATCAATTATTTACAATAAAATATCGCAACATCTAAGAAATTGAAAGCTCAAATTGAAGCATTTCTAGTCAATAAAACTTATTACAGTGTAAATGAATATTTAGATGATAACTTATAATTGTAGTTTTATACTATTGGAACTATGGGAGCTGGTGTAAGGGTTTCACAAATCATTTAATTGAAAGCGGACATGATTTTGCAAAATGAGCAGAATCCTCGATTCCCTTGTAAATTTAGGGATCAAGAATGACCAAACGAACATTAGACACACCCCACTTTTTGATCTCTTAATACAATTCATGCCCTACGCAACTAATCCTTACAAGTCTTTTGAAAATTTTTGGCTCTTCCAGTTTTTTTCAATTACAGTTTTAATTTTTTGCCGAACAGATTCAATACCTCTATTTTCCATATTTTTTATCCAACGATCCTAGTCGGCAAAATGTGACCGTCTTTTTTGTGAATTATTATCTCGCAAGATAATTTTATCATCAACACTAATTTTTCATTTTTACATGAACGCATTTATATGAAAATATTGTTTCAGTATTAATCATCGAACATTGAACACTAAATATAATTCATTAAAGGTCTTATAAACACACCTAATTGGTTAGGATATCATGGACTTGCAGATTTTTCCCGTATTTCGAACTCAGCTCTAAACTGTACACAAGGGACCCGAATATATAAATGTACCATGAATTATTGTCAGTACAAAATGTTCACGGATAGAGATGATTACTGCCGTAGCGTCAAATGTCCAGTCACGAGAAAAATATGCATTTAAGCATTCACAAATTGGAATATAAATAATATTAACAAAAATTGTTATTTGAGATACAAAACATCCAATATGTTCACGAGTAAACGAATAAGGAAAATATACATTCTTAATTAGGATACAAAACAAATATTCTTATCTTTAATATATAATTTAATGTCCAAATGAAAAGTAGGTACATATATAAAGAGAAGTAACGTAAGGTGGTCATAACATTATGAAGAATCATAGTTGAATAACATTTGTTTTGGTATGGAATTGGAATTCTTCTATTAATGATTGGATTAATTACCAATGTTACGATGAGTATAAATTCTAAATAAGAATAAAGCATACTATTATCTCACAGTAAATACACAGTGTATACGTAAACAAAATAAAAACAAATATTTATTCACCATATGTGAATGTATATTTACTTGATGACGTGTGTGTTTTATTAGACCATCAGCGCTAATCGCGACCTTGCAGGAAAATCTCGGAAACAGTGCGTTTAATATAGTAATGTAAACTCGTTTTGGTATGTACATATATGTATCGCACCAGCGTGCATTATATGCCTGTTCCTTTGAATAAAGAAAATCTAAAATCTTCATCCAGTGGCGGGTGCAAGAGTTTTATTTATTATTTATAAGAATATTATATTATTCAATGAGCATATAATACGGCCATTATACGCGATTCAAATACTGCAACTATTTATGTTTAAAAATATTTGGAAGCTTTTTGATAAAGTGACAGGTCGCTCTTACCGCACGATAATCAATAACTACTATCAAATAAAATAAATGTCAACATTCCTTGTGAAAATATAGGCTATGCATCTGTTACTTACCTCAAACTTTCGATGGAAGCACCACATTAGAGTCAAAAATCGCGGCATCGATGTATCACGTCATCTGTCAATGTTTTGGAATATGTATCAAAAATCTGTAATAAAACAAAACAACCCATTTAAAATAATCTTATGTTATTCACAATATTTCATTTATTTCTGAGAACTCAATTTATTGTTGCAATTCTGTGCAAATCCATAAGTCTTATAGATCTATAAATCCATAAGAAACTGACAAAAACGCATCGACTTTTGTAGATAAATGTCAATTTGTTCATAAGGATCTCAAGTTTATTGCGATTATGTTCATAATTTACAGATCTATGAATTTATAAAACTTATAGATATATCCAGAATTGCAACATATATCATTTAAATAATCATACCTACAATATAATCAATTATTCATTCATTTCTTCTAATATTCTAACTCCACAATCCGGAGATTATTTTCATATATAATATCATAAGTGGTTAAATTTTACCGGAAAAATTTTTAGATTGTTACGAGAGCTTGTTGCTTAGCAATTTATTGAGTGATATTGACAAAAAAATCACGAGCTGTCAAGCGAGTGATTTTTGATCAATATCACGAAATCAATTGGTAGCAAGCTCTCGTAACAATCTAAAAATTTTGCCAGGTTAAATTTAATCACGAATGGTATTCGGAAGATTATTTTTCCCATCCAAATTCATCAATAGATTCCAGAGACTCGACTTTGAATCTGCTCATTTTCACATTCAATCTGTCTGTCAGTTTGACAGATGCTGAATCAACGCGGCTGAATATTCTTTGTTTTGTATATATAACCAACAGACAAAATTTCCAAAAAATTTCCACTTGAAAACCGTATAGGTTGTACCACGTGACGTCGAATGGTGCAATTCTATTGGTCGAAATTTGGATGGTAAAAATAATCATATATAATATCATAAGTGGTTAAATTTTACCGGAAAAATTTTTAGATTGTTACGAGAGCTTGTTGCTTAGCAATTCATTGAGAGATATTGACAAAAACGCGGCTGAATATTCGTCGAAATTTGGATGGTAAAAATAATCAAGATAAATCGTCATCAGGGGATAAATTATTTATGTAGAAATATATTCAGTATAATTTACGTTCCTGAATAAAATTTGAAATATTCAAGAAGTAAATCTAGCACTTTTACGGCTAGTTTTATAAAAAACTAAGTATATCTAGAGCAAATTTATTTCAATTAATAAAATTCAGTTCAAATTTTTTCATGATTATTTCACTCATGTCAATTACACTGACAAATTTTGCATAGTTGCAATGACAATTATAATAATAAATTCCTTGCCAACGGGAATTTACCTCTGAAAATTCCCGTTACCTCGGTAAATTCCCGTTGGCAAGCGATTTATTGCGATAAATTGCCTTTGTCATGGAGAAACAATACACAGTTCTAATATAAACAAACAATCAGTTCTCGGAAATGTCAAAATTTAATCGTATTGGAAATGCATTTTTCGCCGAAAATAATGAAATTGAAAACAAAAAGTTAAAAAATACAAGAGTATATGGAGGCAATTTAGTGCATTTTTCAATAAAAAAGGTTAGTAGTTGCAACTAACATTATTTAATAGATACTTATAGTAGCAATTTCATTCGAGAAATATTCTCCACAAATACCACTCGCGACTTTAATTTTATCATAAATTTTTCTTTCAAACATTGATTACCTTTAAGCAACATCCTTCGAGTCATCTGCTCAGATGAAATCCCTCGAGCTACGCTCTCGTGATTTAATCGGACAGATGACTCTCACGATGTTAGGTAATCAATGTTTTCAAGAAAAATTTATTGATAAAATTACAGTCCCTTGTGATATTATATACGACAAAAGAATCATTGATGTCAAATAATCGTCTGTCATTAGAGTAAATTTTATTCAATCAGGAAGTATATTACTCATGCCCGGTATTATAAAGGGCAAATTTATTTTCTTCCTGAGTAAATAAAATTACTCTATTAGATGACTGTCGATTATCTGACAGCAATGATTTTGTTGTCACAATGAAATTCAAACTGATAAGAATAAGGCCCGATCTTTCCACCTACGAATAACTTCATTCGGTGGATAATATCTACAGCAACAACTGTTGCAATAATTTTTACCATAGTAATAATCCAGGAAATAAAATTATTCGGAGATGGAAAGCCTGGGCGTAAATTAAATAAATTCACTTGATCTTTTATAAAATCGGCCATAAATAAAATAAATTTACTTTGAAAAGTGAATTTACTTGTTATTTTATTATATCGGCCATCACTTCTTTATAAAATTAGTGAAATAATTCTATATATTGATTTTGTATAAGTCTATTCATTCGGTCTCGGAATTTGTCTGAATGATATTTGTTGAGTTTATTGATGATTGCAATACATTTCTAAAAATGATTGTTGACAATTATTGTTTGTCACATTTTTCTTCGCTCAACTTCATAATTCCTTCCCGGAAACCGATAAAAATATAGTCAGGGATTATTTACTTATATACCCAACAACAAAATGTTTTCTTTTCCAATTATTTCTTCTTTTTATGTTCATCGAATAAATAAAACGTACAGAAGTGATATTTGACATGTTTGACGTGAAATTAAACCTGTAGGGATAGAGTGAAGCCAGCAGAGTTATGCAGTGGCCATAGTACAAAAAGTTTCTGCTAGAACGAGTTGGCGGGGATAGAGAATCTAATCAAATTGAAAAGTGATGGTCTGTGGCCGTAAAAAAGAGAATTGATAACATAGTAGTCTACTTATCAAATAAGTGAAAAGCGTCAAAATACAAATATTTAATTGCATAGTAGACTGCTTCATTTGAAGTTATAGTAATTAGAGTATCAAGGGTGTTAGAAGGACAATAATGCCTGAGGTCAACAGTGCACTTTCTGAGAGTCTCAGGCCCGAGGTGTGTACATTGACCGTAGGCATTATCGTCTGTTCGACTCCCGTGGTGCCTTCAATGTTTAATGTCCGACTAATGTACTATTTCAGTCAAAATATTCAGCAATGTATGTCCTGTCATTGTGATTTATGTCAGAGAAATTACTCTAGTTATTTGCTGTAACTAAGAAACGTGATATTCTTGTTTGTTATTTTTGAAAATAATGCCCTCGGGTATTATTTGTTACGTAATTACCCTTAAGGTTGTTAAGAAGAGGAGTGGGGTCAAGCTGTGGTGGGAACACTGCTCTATGCTAAATACATAGGATAAAGCATTCATTAACAACTTCAAATAAAATTTCAATGATTAAAACTAATGGAAATATTTGTTTTCGGTTGAAAATACATAATTTTGAATAATTTGGTTCTTTATTCTATTTTTTTAAGGAGCTTTCATTGGTTGAAATATTTTTTTTTTCATATTTTAATGAAGCTACAATATGATGAGTATAGTACGCAACGCTGTAGACTTTCGGAAATATTTTTGACATTTGACGTTTAGTAGTGATACTGCGTTCCATAACCAAACAAACTTATTGATGATAAATCTACATCAACAGAATAATATCGATGGAAGAATAAATGGGTTACTTAATCAGTGTACCGTCAAGTCAGGGAAGTGATAAGAAATTTTGTTTATTCTAATCACACACACTCTTCCCATTTCATCTCATGCGGCGACGTTGCCAAGCGTATGATAACTTGCTAAATTTTAGTAGCTTTTGTTCAATTTTTTTTGAATAATAATTCAATTTTCTCTAAAACTATAAACAAGAATTTTTTGAAATTTGGTACACATGTTCATAAGACTTTCGTAGATATTTTGGCGATTTTTTGTAATGTTGTCATTTCAGGTAGTCGAGATAATGACGTATAAATCAATGTGAAATACGTCGCGTGCATTAACGCAATGTATTAATACGTTACCGTACAGCAACTTTGACATTTTTTATCTCGATAACTAGAAAGAAGATGGAGTTCAAACTTTGCCAGAATATTCTTCACTAAACAAATAATATACTGTAAAAATTTAAATAAATTCTCATATTCTTTGATTTCCTTCTCAACAACCTCAAAACAGTATTATTATGACAAAAACGATAAAATAGTCAAACTTTATAGTAATTAAGGTATCAAAGATGTTAAAAGAACAATAATGCCCGAGGTGTGTACGTTGACCGTAGGCATTATTTTCAAAAATAATGTCCTCGGGTATCATTTGTTACGTAATTACCCAGGAATCAGTATTATTATAACTACAATAATAAACTTGTCGGACATTAAATTTATAATGTATCTTTTTGCCTCTTGACCAGATCAAGGAGATATAATGTTAATGATAATAAATAATAATTGTATGGTATACAGATCGTGAAATATGATTATTGATTCATTGTAAATAATACTTTTACTGAGTAGAAAGAATAACCGAGCTCGTATGACTAGATTTTCATCTAACGTATTTTGATTCTTGATATACATGGATATAAAAAACAAACAGAAATGAAATTTCCTAATACAAAATTTATCAGTAACTCTTGGAAATATCCGTCTATTGATAGCAATATAAATTCAAAATTTATTCTCTGTATTTTTATAGAGATATATACTTACTAATGCCAGAAGCAATATTGCAAATGAACTGTATTGTCAGTTATTATTACTCTGAATATCACTTATGATTCAAATTCAGAAAGAAGTTTGTTTTTAGCTTAGGCAATAAAATGCACTTTGTCCTTTCTCATTTTATGTAGGTTTTCGTTTTATTAATAGTCTTGTATATCAATCTACTTACTCTATTGATTGAAATTCTTCTGGTTGATCTTATGACAAAACTACCTTCTAAGACTAATTGCAGTGATTATTATCACATGGCGTGTCCCCTCTTAGCGATAAATCTAAGCCCATGCACTTCGCTTCGCTCATGCGTTCGTATATAATCTATCTCTGGTTAGATGACAACCTACATTATCCAGGACCAGTGACAGTCTTGAAACTCGTAGCTCAAATTTATTACATTTAATCTCTTCCATCATGGACGTGAATATTCCTAATATTGAAGGAGTGAAGTATGATAGTTATAAGACCTTGTTTTCGCAAAGCAATTTCATGATTATACGATTGGTTTAATACTTGCAATAATATTCGAATAAGTATTAAAAGGCATGGAATACTACTCATAATTGACAGAAAAATCAGCAGTTCAACTTGACAAAAAATAACATACTATCAAAGTAAAAAGTAAAATCGGCTGAATTTAAGTAGGTGCGAACATACGTAAACTACACTGAAAACAAATATGTTTTATTTGCTGTTAAAACGTTGTGTTTTTGATCATTTTTATACAGAATTTTTCCAAATAAATAGCTATCTATGTAATTAGTATGTAATATAGAACTCTATTGGACGAGCCGCTGGTTATGGACGAGCGAGCAGCGCGAGCGAATCTAATAAGGAAAGCGAGTCTATAAAGTTTGTTTATGTACGAATTACATACAAAGCTTTATGTTCGACTGCTCTAAAGACGCAGGATATCTTCTGGAAATATTTCTTGATTCCCCTATTCAAAAATTCGGTAAGTATAACTTGGTGTGCTTTGCTAGTCTTGCTATTGTTACAATTGTTCTTACTGTTTGTTTGGAGATGTCAAAAATATTAAATACAATTTAATAGAAGAAATTAATACTCTAGAAAGTGTAGAAGAGGTTAAATACGATAGAAAAGAATAAATGGATACTTTAGAAAGAGTAGAAAAGAATAAATACGATAGAAAAGAATAAATGGATACTTCAGAATGTGTAAAACTGTTGACATCAAGTAACAAAGAATCACAAATATTGAGAGAAAAATGTTTTTGTAACAAGAAGAATTTATCTTAGGGTCTAAATATTCGCGACAATACCAATTGTGTTATAAGTATTCATTACAATATTCAATGATATGTTGATTTAATTGTTTGAATTTATTCCATGTCAATAAAAAACTATATTTTTTGACATTTTTCTGACGGTGACAGTTCCGTCCAATTATATAAAGTAAAAGTCCTAGCCCAATTAAGTGGCACATTATGGACACTAAATGCAACCACAAACTAGATGATTATGATGCAGTCGAACATAAACATATTTATTAAAAATGTGTTCTGAAAAGTTATTCCTTCATTACACTGAAAACAATTGAAAAAAAAAACTTTGACCTCTAGTGTAACACCCGATGGTATTTAGCATTGTTAACATTGTTATAAATACTACGAATGGAATAGTCAATTAGATACTTATTTGTGCATATGATATATGAATTCATAATTTTTAGCTTCTCGAACTATAAAGAAATTTAAGGAACACCTGAAAAGATAAAAGGTAAAACTGATAAAAAATATGGTTTATTTTTCCATTTAACGGAGAATTTTTGTGTGCACTACATTCGTTAAAAGATACATTATTAGGTAGCTTCTATAAAAGCAAGGAATAGCATTTAATTGAGAATATATGATCTTTTATTACCAACTTACTATACTTTTTACTCCGATGGTAGTCAATTAGATTTTGAACACTATTTGCATACTTACAATGATCATTTTTCAATTTTTATTTTTGTTGATGATGAGTCTTCAGGAAAATATTTTCATGAATTACATTAATTGTTGTTACTTCATTGTTTGTATTACTTTATTCACATAAATATCTAATATTGGATAAGTTATTCATGAAGTAGAATACTGTAAATATCATTAGCATTTGTAATATACATCGTACGATTCTCAGAATTATACTGTAAAATTAATCATGAATATCTATGAGCATTATCAAAAAAATATTTAAAACAATTTATAGAACTCTGATAAACAATTTTATTATTAATAATACTATGCTGTGCAAATTAATTGGGACAGGATAAGAAGAAGTGCTTTTTCCAGAGGACTATGCTTTTTTTGACTCCATAGGACTGCACTGCAGTGCATTTTTCAGTATGACGTGTCTTTCCTTAGCAAAGATTTTTTCCTGCAGACGTTTTAGTGTAGCCTCCACTGAATTGATGCATGTGTTCTTGAGTTCAACATCGTATAAAAGCATTTGAGTAGCATTGTCTGTCATGCGTTTTTCTGTTGTACAATCCGTCTTCCCTGGCCGCTCCGTCATAATATTCCACAGATTCTCGATTGGATTTAGATTGGATGAATTCCTGGGCCAATCAGGAACTTTGATTTGATTTTCCAGCATAGTGGCCTGAACCAGTTTTGAACTGTGACCGTGTTGTGAAGGCGGTTTTCACTAAAACTGGCGCTAGAAGCTTAATTCCTGATCAAGGCATGATGAATCTAACTAAATAAATCGAGATATTACGACGTGGGATCATTTTATTCGTGCGAGCCTTCGGCTGGACAATTCAGCGTGACTTGGCCTCTTGTCATAGTTTGGGACTGCTGAAGGCTTTCATGTTGGAGGATAGAATCAGGGTGCTCGATTGGCCTGGAAATTCATCTGATTTGAATTCTATTGAGGGCTTGCGGAATATTGTAACGAGGCGTTTAAGTGGAATGCATAAGTGGAATGCATTGTACGACAAAGGAACGCTGATAGGTAATGCTGTTCAGATGTGTTTGCACGATGATGAACTCGAGAACATTTGCACTTGCCTGGTGGAGTCAGTGCCAGGGTGTCTGCAGAAGGTCATTTCTGATGGAAAAAGAACGTGCGACATACTGAAAATTGTGTGGTGGAGGTATAAAGCGAATGGAAGCATGATTTTCTGAAAGAAGCGATTTTTTCACTTTGTCCTAATTAATTTGCACAATATAGTACATGAATAATGAAAGATGTCTTGAATAAAGACTATTTTACAAATGAAGAAAACATTTATATTTTCTAAAATTAAATTACGAATTAATATTATACTATTTCATCGCACGTTTTTGTATCTCTTTTATTTTGCCATAATGAAAACTTAGATATTATTCAAATTCGCTGAGCTTATTCAATAAATTTCTGAAGTCGTGCATTATCTTGCATTAAAACAAATTTGTCGCCCATAAATGCAACAAAAATTACATTATAGCTTTCCAAAACTTGCTCTATATATAGTTATGCTGTTATTGTTATTATTATCATTATTATTATAACGAAAACACTGTTCAACGGGCACATGCCCAATTATAGAATAGAAAATAAAAATGAATATTATTAACAATATCTTAAATAAATGCTGTTGAAGCATTACCACCAATAAAGCCTAGCTCTGTGCGAGCCGCAAAAGAAATTCTTGTCCAGAATCATTCTCGTTCATAAATAATTTTCTCTGGGACGATGCACTCTCATATTGTCCTCCAAACTCTTCTTTCAATCCGAAGATTTTGAAGAAAATCATGATCCGTCACTAAATAATAATTGGCTCTTTTGGCATACCTTTTTATATCGAGATTCGGATCTCCTCGTGAATCCACCAGTATCGCGAAATCGTTGTTATTAGTTCACTGAAAAATTCTAAGAAGTTTGCGGAATATCGTATGGTACAACCATTCTCAACTAACTCTACAACTGTCTCTACAATCTGCATCTTCATTATTCAAAGCCATGTTATAACCAAAAACATCAGAAAAACAAACGCAAACAAATAATAATTCACTAACTTAGAGTATTAAAATTAGTTTCAGCAAGTAATTGGATTAATTTATCTGACAGAAATCACAATGATAGGATATATATTGCTAAAAATTCTGATTGAAATAGTACATTAGTTGGACATTAAACATTGAAGGCACCACGGGAGTTGAACGGACGATAATGTCTACGGTCAACGTACACATCTCGGGCCAGAGGCTCTTGGAAAGTACACTGTTGACCTCAGGCATTATTTTCCTTTTAACATTCTTGATACCTTCATTACTATATTGTTTTTCCAAGTATTCTCTAAGAACGTTAATGCATTTTTGCACTCACTCGAACCAACTTTGGAAGCTATTAATCCACTCGCTTGCTAGTACTGACAAAAATGCATTTATGAAGGCTCTGACTGCTTCTTTCAGCGACTGAATACTTTGACCACGCAGTCCTGTTTTGATTTTTGGAAGAATGAAAAAATCTTTGGGACTTGGGTCGGGACTGTAAGGGGATTGGTTTAACAATGTGATGTCTTAGTGCTCTAAAAATTTAATAATCCTGCGTGCTAAAATTTTTCCGTTAATATTTGAAGTTTCAATGCCAATGCCACCTAGGAACAGTTTACTGATGTGGTTTTCCATTAACGAAAACAGAATCCAACTTGACGAGATATTCTTGTTGAAATAATTTCCCTCAAAAGCTGTGAAAAATGATTGCGCGAAAATTTTCTCGATTCAATTCTATATTCGCTACGGCTACTAGAATGACAGCTCTCGTTGATGACTCAGTAATCGCCATTAAAATACCAATGTCTCTCATCTATTAATAAGAACTGCTATGATTAACTGAAATTTATATATTCAAGTAAACGATGTTCTTATTAAAGTATCTGCGGGCTGTTTCCTGTTGCATAAAAGTAAAACATATAATTTACAGATGTTTTCTCTCACAAAGTAAAATCTTGGGCTACAGGCGTTGCAAGATAAAATTTATATTATTCTTTTATTCTTATATAAATTTTTTGAAATTCTGTATTTTTTTTTATGTAGGTACCTAAAGCTCTCTTATGCAACTCAAAAGTTCACAGATTCGTAAGAGAAATATACTTGTACTTTTATGCAATAAGCCGCTGGTGTAGTAACAAACTAATATTGCTTTGTACTTATTTTAAATTTGAGGAAAAAATAGTTTCATATATATGGCTGGGACCACAAGCTCGGTTTTCAGTTTTTATAAGAGATTCGTATCAGGCAGTGTTTCGCGGTGATTTAAATACTTATTCCAAATTATGTGAATTGAAATATTTTAAACGAATGGGCGGTCTCGATCTCGGCACCATACTACCTGGATCTTAAATCTCCTACTCGAACTCGGCACTATACTATGGATTAGGACGAATGACTTAATCGTTCTATCTGAGTGAGATTCTCTGGGCACATGCGATTCTGTATTAATAATAAACCAGACTCAAATTCAGCCGTACATTTGAACATTCATTTATTGACTGGATTTCGACCCAACATGAGGACTTCAGTGCACCTTTTCGGCTGTTTCGGACTCAAGCTCTGTCCCACAGGCGCACGCAGCGCAATTCGGTTTTTCAAAAGCGCGAACGTAGCGACCTTGTAATAGATTGTATTTCAGCCCAACATGAGTGATTCCAAAGTTGAACTCACTTATAAAACCAAGTCTGGTAGAGTGATCCTGGGTTTATTTAAAATTGACAGTGCCGAGTTCATGTGCGCCCCGCGCTAATCGGCTCAGCATCGGTGCCGAGTTCATGTTCTTGGTGCCGAGTCCGTGTACGCCCAGACGAATATTATGGGCAATCATATTATCTCTAAATTAAGTACCGAGATTTTTCTTTCAAGTAATTTAAAACCTCTTTATTGTATTAATAGTATATTGTACATCAAGTATAGAAAATTACCTATTTCACACGAGGTGTCTAATTTTCAGCACGAGACGGAGTCGAGTGCTGGAATCACACAAGAGTGAAATAGGTGATTCTATACGTGTTGTACACTATACTTTTTCTACGATCACAGTTTTTAATGAAATATGTAGGTAAATCATTAGTATACCTGAGATTTCAAATCTATTTCCACAAAAAATGTAGAATAACTTAGGCATTTTAATTGTTTGCTCTGCATATTTATTGTGATATTTACTCTAGTTATGATTTGAAACATTATTGAGATATTTTCTATCAGTTGATTGACATTTCATTGTTGTGTAATCTTATTGTTGCGAACTACGGAAAGATTGTATCTGATTGGCCTACTCTTGCAAGGTGACGTTCTGATTGGCTTATTAAGTAGAGTATTCTGTGATCTCGGGTAACGTGTTTTCTAAATTTTTCTCACTTACAATTTTTCAACTGCAGTAATGATAATTGTGGATGTCTAATTTTGGTTGTGATACAGTAATTACATACATAATTCCTCGATTTCGAGAGAATGTGATGAACGTGTGTTATTTGCTTCAATTTGACAGTTGTGATTCGCAGTGTTTCCAACCTTCGGAATATACATTACAAGAATAAGTAAATAATTCCGAAAGAACTCAGTGCAATTCTGTTATTTAAATGTGGCTTATAAAAGAGCAAACATAGATTCATATCAAGTCCGGAATATTTACCAATAAACTTGCTGAATATATCACCTGAAGAATATTCGAAATGGATTATTAATATACGAGTTGGTCAAACTGGTGTGAGAAATCATTCCTCACGACTTTTCCCACAGTTATGTGAAATTGTTATTTTTCTAGTTGTGTTTTGTATGAGAAATATGTTGTTTTCTATAGTGATCGTAGAAAAAATACTTTTTGAAACAATTTTCCTAAAATAATCATGAATTGATCTTGTGATGCAGGCCTATGCTACGAATCAATCCAAATTTCGCTCACAAATTTGAACATATTAAAAGTGAATGCGCGTTGGGCTCTCCAAATGTTAAACAATTTTCGAAAGAAGTATTGAATAAGTACATTTTACCAAAAAAAAAATTGTATTCGAAACAAAATTTTCTAAGTGTATTATGATAAGTAATGATTACAACCTAACAATTTACATGCGGTGGGAGCACAAGGAATCTCTGCTTCCCAGGAAATTCAAAACCAAACAGTCAGCAGGGAAAGACATAGATATATATTTCTGGGATTAAAAGGACGTACTGCTTATCAAATAGGTTGAAGGCCGTAACTGAGGAGTCATAAGTTACGATAAAGAGAAAATTGAAATAGCAATCTAGAACTAAAGATAATTGTCAATGGAAATCATGTTTATTGCTTGACACTGCATTACGCAGTAAAAACAAATGCTATGACATACGATTTCTGAAAATTGCATTAATGGTTTTGCAGTTATAATTTGACTTCTAGTCGGATAGAATTAGCGCAAATACGTGCTAAAATCAAGAAAATTGATAACTTGAGATATATTTTTTTTTATTTGTTAGTTTATAACGTGGCAAATAACATATTCCATTTGTACGCGGCTAAAATGTCAGGAAGACTGTCAAAAAAAATATCAAAAACTGTTTTTTTCGTTTTACAAAAGAACTATGCATCTGATGGAAAAAAGTGTTCTGTTAAAAAAAGTGCGCAATAGAAAGACGGATCAAATGAGTTCTCTTGAACCTTGATCAGTTCAGTAGCTTTTGGATTGGTTGCAAAAAATCGTCATTTTTTACCATTTTTTATTAAGGCTTGAAATTTTGACAGAATGTGGGTTCAATAGCTTCTAACATACGCATCAAATTTTCAGAAGATCGACTGAACTTTTCGAGAAATGTTGAAAAAACCAAAAAAAGACCTTCAGAAAAACGGCCATAAAAATGTAATATTTTAATTTTTATCATTTAAAATTTACAAAATAATTTTTAATTGAAAATTTTATGAAAATAAATTTGTTGATTTAATTTCCACCATTTTCTGAGTCCTTACTTACATCTGATTCCGGTAACTTGTGTTCAACATTCCTGCGAACTTTCATTGATTCATTGAATTTATGATGAATTTTTGATTTTATCATGACACTTTTGGTAATTCCTCCTGGTGAGCTCTTCTCAATTTTGGCTTTTTTGTTCGCCTGCGAATATTCAATTAACAGTTTATTCCCTGGAATTCTCCCTCATAATGTAATTCAAAGAATATTTTAACTCCTCAATCTCTGATGTATCGTAACTATCAAATTTTATTAGATAAAATAGATGAAGCTGACTGGATAAGTGAATTTGAGTGAGTAAAAAGTCTTGGGAATTCAGTCAATATGTTTTAATTTCTTTCCTACTTTACAGTTTCGGCTGTACCTCAGCCACCTTCAGAAGTGAAAAGAACTTAAATTGTGAAATATTTTTAATTTTTCACAATTTAAGTTCTTTTCACTTCTGAAGATGGCTGAGGTACAGCCGAAACTGTAAAGTAGGAAATAAATTAAAACATATTGACTGAATTCCCAAGACTTTTTACTCACTCAAAATCAAATTTTATGTTATGGAATTTTGCTCATATTATAGAAGTCCTCAAAATTTGAACTTTTCACCTCAGAAGGTTTTGAATTAGAATGAGTACTTTTTATTACTAGTGGCTAGGCTACAGGTCTATAAACTGGTATATATTTTCAAGTTTAGAATATCTCTGTGTGGCCAGATTCAAAAAATTTATGATCCATCATTTTCGAATTAGGAGGAATTAAAAGAAGTTTTCAGGATTAAAAAACCCGAAATTGCATTGCCTGCAAATATCTCTATACTTTTCAAGGGATACTGGAAGGATTCATTTTTCCTCGCTCATCGTCTTGCACATTTTGTGCATAACAGAAATATCAAATAAATTTTAAAAATCGAAAGGTCAGTGTTTCACAAAATTACAAATTCAGAAGTCGGTTTTAAACCATCATCATAAATAGGGTGGCAACTATAGAAATATTAAATAAAAAATTCAAATACTTCTCTGTACACGTGGAAAACCTGCAATAATGTGACTCAACTGCTGGAAACAAGAGAATATGATCACGTATCAAGTTACTCAACAAGTTTTTTCAATTTATTATGGGGTGTGAGTTTACCACTTTTATCTTTTTCTACGATAACAGTGGAAGATCGTTTAGGCAGTATTAGTATTATCTGACTTAAGCCTCAATACAGAAAATCTTCTAGGAGCGACAGTCTGTGTCAGCGTCTCCAATCTATGAGAGAAGATTCAAAAGTAATCTACCTAGATATGAATATGAAATAAAAGACTGTCGAAATTTTATTTGTTAAAATTCAAACAATAACTTTAAAGTGATCAAAAAGAAGTTAAAGATTATTCTATTCCTGTTACAATAATTTATTGTAATAGAAAATAATGTGAAAAGTTGATAACTTTCTAAGAGCGAAATTTAGTCAACACTTTGAACTCCCACTCAATAGATTAAATGATCAAAATATTAGGCTTCAATTTTGTAACAATAGTTATTTAAGTATTAAGATCAGTAAGTACAGTTTATCGATTGAGAATAATAGTTTGGAGGCCGAGCCTTGGCGAGGTTTCCAAATATTATACGTAATCGGTACTGTACTGATTGACCGTAATGCTTACAAATTTTTTTGCACGAGAGGAAGATCTACTCAAAATATGGACCTAAATTTTCTTTTTCAAATTGAGTTACTACTGATGATTCGCTGTCAGTTGTCAAGTTTGACATTTTATTGTGAATATTCAATTACAAATAATGATAAATAAATGAATATTTTTTGTAAAAATCCACAATTTTTTACTTACCGCCTTTGCCTACGGGCGGTAAGTCAACATAACCATAGTAATCACAGTTTGCTGGTAAAATCAACATACCACCTCAAATAGAGGGCCGGTAAACAAATGAAAACGCCCAATCGTGCAAATAGTAATTAAGGTATCAAGGGTGTTAAAAGGACAATAATGCCTAAGGTCAATAGTGTACTTTCCGAGGGCCTCCGGCCCGAGGTGTGTACATTGACCGTAGGCATTATTGTCTGTTCAACTCCCGTGGTGCCTTCAATGTTTAATAAAATTCTAGGTCTTGAAAAGGCCTACAGAAAAGTCCGAGATAACATGCATACATCTCCTAAAGAATACTGACAATAACGCTAGGCTAGTTGTGAAGCTATTTTGTCCAATTCATTATTAATTCTCATTCAGATAAATATATTTATCTATAAACCGATATCAATAGATTGAAATTCAGCCACTAAGATGAATTCAAAGAAGAGAATAAAAAAAATGGAAGAGGCGTAGTCAAGGTCCACGCCGTAGATTTCTCTGAAAACGTCGGGATAAAATCATGACAAGTGTTTCGTATCAATATGTTTACAGAATCTTCATGATGCTGTTGTAGCTCTCGCATTTTTCAAATTCATTTTGACGCTTCACAAATTTATACTTTTACATAACGCTGATTCACAACGATCACGCACAGTTGCCTACATCAGCCCGATGACGTCACAGGCAAAACAAATATTACACAACAAATATGTATATACATGCTCTATTCATTGTGACCTCAACCGTTCTTATCGCATTATTAGTCTCGTAATTATTAGCAATTGAATTCTAATGGCATTTTTCTACACAAGAAAGTTTTCTCGTCAAAAGTGACTAAAATAACTTTATCCTCAATGAATAGGTCCTTAAAAGATCTATAGACTGATTTAAACGTAGCGAAAGAATTGTGAGCTCAGACACCTATACTACTATGTGTAATTGAAGTTGAACATGTCAAGAAAGTATTCTGGTCAGAAAGGAGTTCAACCTATCTCGCTGCGAATGCAATATTTGATGCAACGTATTTCGAACAAGCTTTGTCAATTATATATTTGTACGTGCTTGACGTGTAAATGGTGCTCATTTAATTTATGATACAATAATAATACATGCGACTTTTATAGTTCTTTAGAAGCGCAGTAATACAAGATCGATATTTCAATAAGACAAATAATGTAATCGAAAAATGCTGAAATTTCAATAGTTCTTTCGACTCCACAAAATTTACCTAGAACAAATCATACTGTATCATTTTGATGACAAATTATGTATCGTAAGTGCATATATTGATAATTATGTTTTATTTGGATAAGTTCTTTACATAAAAATGATTAGAAACACAACGTTTCGACAGCAAAGTGCTGCCTTTTTTAAGTGTAAATAAATATGAAAATAAATAAACACAATTGTCAAGACAACAAAAATAAAAATACAAATAGTAACTAGATTAGTTTAAAATTTATCAACTTCTAGGATCGTAGAGCTCTGCCTGTGGTTGATGATTCAATATACGCAGGTCTTCAGGAGATAATAATGAAGGTCTAAATAGGGAAATTGCCAAATCCTTGTGGTTCTAGGTCAATCTGGGTCCACTCTTTTTGGTTTGGCGCATAACTGAACCATCCACAGATCTTCAGGAGGTGGTGATGAAGTAACTCTTGCAAGTAGATTCGTAGATAAAAATCACTTGAAATTATGAACTAATGATTGATAGCCATGATCGATTAAGTTCATAACCGGTATTCAAATTCAAATTATTCAGTGATTTTTTTATTTCAATTGCTTCTCTTATAAGCCTCTTGAATCAATTGTTCTCTTTAGCCAGAAGCTTCATATTCTTGAAGTCAATGCCATGTAATTCTTGAATAGCATGCTCAGCCACAGCAGATTTTTTTGCATGGTTCAAAGAATGCTCTTTCAATATTGCTTCATGCACATCGTGACAAGTTGTGTATTCCTATTGGAACTCAGAACTATTTTTTATATCAATAAATAGGTATTTTGTGTTGACTTCCTCCATTTTTTTCTTACTGCAGCGCTATTGCTTATCGGCGGTAAATCAAGATAATCATACAGCGATTACAGCATACTTGATAAAATCAATATACCTCCTCGAATAAAGGGCCGATAAACATATCGTTAGCCGAATATTAGTTTGTCTCATGTCCATTTTCAATTTTTGTATCAAGTCCAGTGTTATATGTCCTCAAATATGACCTGTACTCTGTGAAATACAGTTGTGGCTTTGTCCAAGTCCAGAAAATATATTTCAGGACTTGGTACAAAACTACAACTCTATTTCTCAGGATACAAGTCGTATTTGGGAACATAGAACACATGGACTTCATACAAAATTAAAAATGGACATGAGACAAACCAATACTCAGCGGACGATATATTAACACTCAATCGTGCAAAAAGTTATTTTCTTTTGTATGAACGGAAATATAAATTAAGCCAATGTCTCCGAATATTTTATGAGTAGGTAGGTATATGAGATTCTTGACAGGAGTATTATAACATTTCATGTTTTATTTTTCATCGTAATAATTCTTGTTGTATATTAACGATATTCTAAATAATTTCTTGTAATTGAAATAGTCATTGGTGTCCTTGGAATTAAAAAAAAAAAAAGTTTGAAATATTTTAAAGTGATTTATAGTCTATATCAGCTAAGAATGGTCCAAGATTCTTATGGGATTATGATGTTAACCTTCTGATTACACCAGTACAAAAATCGTACTTGGTCTAATTCCGTCCTTTATTTTAGCAATGTTAATTGATGTAGTAGTCTATGGAAACAACAGTGTCCTAATCGCTAATCCTGAACAACTAAAACCATGTGGATTGATAATAAGTTTTTAAAGTTTTTACGATGTTTGTAAGTAATGGAGATGTTCAAAAGTTATGACAATAAAATGAAACAATATACTCACCTCGAATTGAAATAAGGTGCAACGGAAACTGTTACCCCAGAACTTCGTGCACCAGAAAATCAAGAGTTGGTACATCAATAGTACCTGGCACACACAGCTAAAAATTTTAATTTTCTCCAGATCCGCTAGATGGCTCAAAACTGTTCAATTTGCTTCATAAGAATAAAAACTTCCAGTACTCCAGGGAGTACTGGGAGTGTTCACTGCCATGTTAAATAACTAGCACAAAAAATTATTAATTTTCTTCAAAGCCGCATGACGGCACTGGCTGTTTCTTTTTATTTATTTTATTCAAATTTGAATTTATGAAATAAGACATAAAATTTCTAAGATATTGAATTACAGGTTTCAAAATTTAAATTTCCATTGCCACGTGAAAATTTGAATTATGAAGCCTGTAATTCATTTCATGTCTTATTTCTTGATAATTCAATTTGATTTCTCATTATGACTGAGATCTCAAATTAATTTAGAAGCTCTTGATACAATGATACAATATTTTATACAAAAATAATATGTATAATAACATATTTTATATATTCATACAATAATAATATTTCCTGTATCTCTACTAATTACAATTTATGGTACATGAAAATCTGTTGATTCACCTTCTTTACACAATAATTCAAATTCTGAGAGTATTCGCGAATGATAAAAACGATGAACAAATACATTTATAGATAATTACATAGAGTTAGAATCAGACAATTATTTATAAAAAGTATAAAATTCATCATCGGGATCAAAATTTTCTCTAAATACATTATTGTGTGAACAAAACTACTCAAAATCGGCAGAAAATATACATTTTGTCTCCCATTCCGAGAAAATTATTACAATTTTTGAATTTTGCGTTATTGTTGGGATAAGAAATTTAGGTAACAATATACGTCTCAAATCTTTGTTGCTCTTCTCGAATTATAGGTGATCGTAATGATTTATTCATTTCAAAAACTACTTGCAGCTATGAGAATTATGATGAATGGACAATCCTGTGTCTCAGATACTTTCTGCTCTTTTTGAACTCCAAATGAATGACAGGACCGTGAGCTGAAGCCGAAGGAAGTGAAGCGGTAGTAACCTTGAAATAAATATGTCAATTATTTACTCATAATAGCAAAAAATGCAGTACTTATATACTTACCAAATACTTGCGATACTTCGATTTCAATGACTTTTTGCAGCATCCAACCGCAAGTCGTTGTATGGGATCCAAAACAGCATAAATACGACTGTCTTGTCCACTTGAGTATCTGTTTGTTTATTTGTACCACACAAAATATCCCCATCTCAAATTATTCTCCTAGTGGAACAATCTACTTCTGTTCAAAATATTTCACTCTTTCGTACTTATACCAAATAATCGGTTCCATCTTGTATGAAAAACAATTTTCGACTGATGAAGATTTTTAACATGACTGATTTGTATATACTTCATATTTACTAAATGTATTCAAAAATATTGCCAATCTAACTCACCTTTCAGTCTTGCTCAAAATTTTAAAATATTTTTCATTTTTGCACATCTGACATATTTCCACAAACAAGATGAACAAACATTAATTGTCTGTTGTCTACCTGATAGATATCTGGCTACCAATCAGATTCCAGCAGAATATTTTACCGCGCAGAAGCTTCTGAAACCTAGCACACACAGCTAAAAATTTTTACTTTCTCCAAACCCGCTAGATAGCGCGAAACTGTTCATTTTGCTTCATAAGAGTGAAAACTCCCAGTACTCCCTGCAGTACTACCTGGACTGATGCTAGGCTACTTTTCATAAACATTTTCCAGCCATGAGATAGATCTGTCATTATCCATCTGGAAGATTGTTATTGCTGCTAAAAATTACTTATTTTCTAACCTAACCCAATAATATAAATGAAATTAGTTTTCTGAGCATATTATTTTTCTGTAAACTTTTGATATCAAAGTCAAATGATGAATTAGACTATTGAGGTGTAATAAAGCAGCATGTAAATCTTTTGGCTGTATCAAACGGAGTATAGAAATCAAATATAGAATTTGAGGAGATTCATATACAAATAAATATAGCATCAATTGCCAGTTTAATGTTTGTATATGATACAATGTTATTCTCAATACAGTTTCAAAAAATTTTGAAAGGTTTTTGAAGAGCTGTAGTTCTTGCGAAAGATGGAAGGAACTAGCGTTGTGTTACCAGAGTACTGAGAATCGGTTCGTGACTATTTGAATTATTCAAGAAGACTGATTGAAACTTGTGCCGTCTTAAATCTTGTTAAATCCTAAGAACTACATCTTATAGTGATCAATTTTGTTTGTATAGTCTTCGCAATTGTCGCCTGGCCAAGAATATTCAGAACAAGAAATTTATCTCTATCAGTTATAGTTCCTAGATTTCTACAGTTTAAGATGGTTTAAGTTTCAATCAATTACCTTCAATAATTCTTATACATTCCAGGGTTTATGAAATGATTCTCAGTACTCTGGTAACATAAAGCTAGTTCCTTTTATCTTCCACAAGAACTACAGCTATTGCATTCTCTTTGTCATCAAAAATCTTCGTACAGAATAATATAAAATCATAAACAAATATGACACCAACAATTGATGTTTAATCTGGCATACATAATACTAAAATATTTGGATGCTGAGAATAAATCTCAAATTTTGTATTTGACTACTATATTTAGTTTCATAAATCCAAAAGAAGTATATGCTGCTATTTATTTCACTTCAATAGTCCATTCCATAATTTGACATTAAAAATTCAACTCTGGTTCAACTTTAAAGGTTACAGAAACAATAATATGCTCAGAACACTAAGAATATTTCAGGTGGTCTGTTTTTCTTTTGCACCTGAGTGTATAATCACGGTGAATAAAAATAGTTTATTAGCAAGTCAAATCTTAGTGTTATCAAAAGTCACATGAAAAATAAAATATTCCGAATCAATACTCTCGGAATTGAAAATGAAATTTTTATTTATTTATTTTTCATTTTTTATATGTATAATATCATTAATGATATAATTTTGCCGATAAAATTTAGCGATTGTCACAAGGCTGCTTAGCAATTTCGCGAGAGACATTGATGTATCAAAACCGTGAGCTATAAGCAAAGCTATTTTGCATCAATGTTTGCAAAAGTAAAGGGCTCGAATTTTACCTGGGAAAATCCTCTAAAATATTTGCGTTTTCTTCTGATTTCTTTTAGCAGTAAATTCTACCGTCAGACTTCAGAAAATGCCATAAATTGATGCCGAATACTTTGATGGGCTCTTTGTGTTTATGGTCACACTTTTCTCAACATTCTATTTTATTTTATCCAAAGAATAAGCATGAAATCACTTTTTGGCTATTATAGTCCAAGAATTCAACTAAACACTCAATTCTGACACATAATTTTGCAACTGCAGATAACTGTGGAAATGTTCAATCAATCAATGAATTTTGCAACTTCTCAAAATGATGTTGGTTGGTCACGTGATTAGCTATTCCAACGCCTAATTGTCTTGAGAGAAGTGTAAAAATTACAAGGTAACAATTTTACCGCTGAAAAACGGAAAAAATATGAATAGTCATTATTATTGCACAGTTTCTTATAAAAGCCAAATTGTGATTCGTTCGTACATGAATGATTATTTTGTATTCACTCGAAATTATAATATTTGTACTCTGATGCTCCAAATTATTGACGCTTCTCGAATAATGTATTCCTTCTACTGCAAAATAGCGATTCAATTTCGCCATTTCCTCCACTAAACAAGTAACTTGAAAATGAGAACAAAGCTCTTCATGATAAAATATTAATATCCTTTTGTTTTGTTGTTTCAGAGAGCACAGCTAGCCGTCTATCAGCAGACATCTCAAGGTAAGAGAACAATAATTTTATTTAATACTTTCCATAAAAATTTAACATACAATAAATCTTGCGAAATTAGTTCGTAGCTGTAGCCACAGATGTCGCCACCGTATATTGCAGCAATTGCTGTCTGTTTTATCGACCTATTCGTTTAACATTTGGCCGCAGGGCGTCACTAGCTTCTCATTTTGCTTGATTATTACTCATATTAGTAATTCGTTATATCACAGATAAACATATGGTTTTATCTGAGTTTATACTATCCATAAATTTTAGTTTGATTTATTTGTTCAATTCAATTTTCAAGACTTTGAGAGATATTCAATAATTTTTGTATAATTTCTTCCTATTCTGGATTAGTGTGTTACTTGAAAGATTGCCAGTAAAATCTTTCATAATAACGATAACTTTCGGATTATTAGTTGGTATCAGATATTCAGATAGACAAGCTTCCAAAATATAGCAACATAATAAAACTAATCAATGAACGTTCAAGAACAAATAACATTGATTCAATGAAAGCTTGAAATGACTCGATAAACATCATTGTCGACTATTGCATGTACTACAACTAAGCAAATATTATAATATAGAGTGTTCCAGTTGAAATGATTTCTTCATATCATTGGATCATAGGTTTTTTTTCTGAAATTCTTTGCATAACTTTCTTACGGTAAATTAATTTGCATATTATTTGTTTCTTCAGCATGATATACTATTGAAGCGATTTTCTTTTCTTCGAAATTTGTCGCATTATATTTTCACAATTTACTCTACTTAATGATCGCATTTCATTCATCATTCCACAATTTTAAGTTTTGAAAATTTCAGTGCTCTGGATCTACACTTGTTTTCAATATTGCCATAGCACAATGTTGTATTCGCAGTCTCGAATGCTCTAACAATGCAAATTGAAGGAAAACATTAAAACTAGGTTTTCCTGCTATTACATCGATACCTTTCCTTGATATTTTGTGAAATTGATTACATTAAAAAAAAAAATACTCTACGTACTACTTTTAAATCCTATGTTTTGAAGATCTAAGAAATAAAAAAGTTTTTAAATATTCACATTGACTTTCTCTATTTGGACGCCAGGTATTAATTTCGAGAATTCCATGTGTTCGTACAGTCATGGTGCACTGCAATTTTGACCGGCCACATAAAAGCAGCAACAGAAGATAAAAAATGTGAGATTTTTCCGTAAAATGATGTGCAAACTTGCACACAGGTGATGACGCAACACCACAAACTGCGCAAACGTCCTTAATCGTGTGTGGAAAGAACTTTAGATGTGTGTAGGGCAAAAAATGGAAATCATATCGAAGTGCTTTAAATAGATGTGAAACTTGGAAAATTTTTATTTTATTTGGTGAAGATTTCAAATTTCTATCTCGGTTCGGTTATTTTTTGTGACCGCTCAAAAGTGCACCATGAATTTATGGACACACAGTTTAACGAGTTCTTAAAATGGTTATTAACTCCGGACGCAATTTAATCTCCTCCCGGACACCATGAGAAGTTTCTGTAGAAAAGAGTACGGATAGCAGCCGTAGTCGTATCTCAACCTAATTAATCAGACTGGAAATTCTCTTTGTTGGTAACCTAATTTATTTGAAGCTCACATTTTCAAATTGAGAGTAGATTACTATATTCGACTAATAATCCGCATAATCCTGTCGGCTCCAATTACTTCCCATATTTGCGGCCCAGGAACTAAAACAGCATGATAATAGAGGCCCCGAAATATTCACCTATTCAGTGTTGGAAGATGTTGTTTCAACACGACGCAATCTATCATACTGCATGAAGAGAAACACCTTGCTTGACCTTGAATTTTCAAAATGCAGGTGCTAATATTAAAGGTGCTATGTTATTGTATCGTGTCATATGTTCGCGCAATTGGATTTCGGCATATCTAAATAGTACCCTGTAGCGCAGTGCGCAAATTTGGAACCAAACTTGAGCATGAGATACTCGAGAAGGGTGTACTAAAGTCCTCATTTTGCGCTAACCTATGACACGATTTGATAGCATATCAGTATCTGCTATATATTAATACGTATTGCATGCACAAAGGAATGTGAGATTTGACATACTCTTAGTTTATATAGAGAAGGTGTGCAGAAAGTGAAAATTATATATAGGCTATTCCATTTTAATTATATATTAATACGTGAAGAGAAAACTTTTTACTCCTTTTTAAGCATATTGCATGCACGAAGAAATGTGAGATTTGGCATACTTGAAGTTTATATGAAGAAGTGCAGAAATCTAAAATTATATACAGAACGTCATATTTTAGATTCACGTCTTTGTAACGTACGCACAAAGGAATGTGGGGTTTGGCATACTTAAAATTTATATAGTAAAGGAGTACAGAAAGTTAGAATTATATACAGGTGTCCCATTTCAATTTTACGTGAAGAGAAAACTTTGCAGCGCGCGCACGAAGGGATGTGAGATTGGGCATACTTGAAGTTTATATGGAGAAATAATGCAGAATGCTGAAATTTTATACAGGCTATCCTATTTTAGGTTCACGTGAAGAGAAAACTTTGTAATGCGCGCCCGAAGGAATGTGATTTTTGGCATAATTGAAGTCTATTTGGAGAAGAGGTGCAGAAAGCTCAAATTATATACAGAAGTTCCATTTTGATTTTACGTGAAGAGCAAACTTTGTACCGCGTGCACAAAGGAATATGAGATTTGGCGTACTTGAAGTTTATATGAAGAAGGAGTGCAGAAAGCTAGAATTCTATACAAGATGTTCCATTTTAATTTCACGTGAAGAGAAAACTTTTTCATGCGCTCACGAAGGAATGTGAGATTTCACATATCTACTTGAAGTTTATTTGGAGAAGGAGTGCAGAAAGCTAAAAGTTTAAACAGGTGTGCCATACTAATTTACCGCTAAAAACGATATTATTTTTTCTGGAAGATAGCGAGAAATTTGCACCGAATAAAGAATGTCTCAAGTAAAAGTTCACCCTTCTCCGGGAGGCAGGAAGAGAATCACTCTAAAATCTAGAATGGGAACCATTATTTGTTTTCCGATTCGGATAGAGCGTCGAATATCAAGTTAATTTCACCCACAATCCTCGGGGTTGAAGAGTTAAATTCAATAACTTTCAAACTTAGCAATATAATCAATTTCGGTCGAATTTTGACCTCTGGGACTAACTATTATTATTAGCCCTTATAAAAATGTATAATATTGTCATGAGTTAGGCTTTTGTTTCCACTTGGATAAATATTTTTTTCGAAAAATAAACAATATATCTTTGACAGATGACTGCTGTAGATTGGACTGACATTTAAAAAGCATAAGAGTGAAATGGAACTAATTAAAGAAAAATATAGAACACATGGAGGTAGCACGTTAGCTGTATTCTGAATCCGTTGGAATACTATCTTACGGTTACGACGTCCGTCATGAGTTCGTCGACAAAAATCTATATATTTCATCTTTCCCAGAAATATGAACTAGAACTTGCCTTGATTAGGGGATAAGAGAAGACAGCTATGATGTTTCCGTGCGTTCATTGTTTGAAAACAAGATGGCATTGGTAATACTTAATGGCAAAGAGGGTCAATGATAAATTTTAAAACATATTAAAATTTAAATTAGGATTTCGGTGTCTTATATCGGTCATCATCATCAGCTTTCATTTAATAAAATCAATGAAAGTCTACTAGTTGTAAGCTACAGTAAAAAAGAAGCGACAATTTTTGAATAAGGTAATATAAAGACTTAATATTATCTGACTCAAATAACATTGATATTAAAAAGCTGTATGAACTACATATAATTATTATTCCCAACATTTTTCTATATGGAGCCATATACTAATTTTGATTCTATCTCTTGCATATCTCAATCAAAAGAAATCAGATAGAATGATTTTAGTATCATTCTTTGCATTATTGGTGGTGGACGAAGTTTCAGCCAGCAGAGTCAGTAAAATAGGAGTGCAATGTGTGGCAACCATCTCATTCTATTTTGGTGTAGAAAAAATATAATGTTTAAATGAATTACTGCATAATATGATCATCTAACATGTATTCTCTTGTATTATAGAAAAGAAAATAGCAATATTAGAATTCAAGGCAGTTACAAGAGCTCATCATCATAAGGGAAAGATTTCGAAACCTAGCGAAACTTACAGTTACTCTATAATTTAGTAAAAAAAATATATATGTAATAATTATCATCCTGAAAAATGCGACAACTGTAGACACATTCAGAATAACCAATACACAAACTTGTGAACCGCAGAGCAATGAAATGAAGTTGACTCGTGGCATGCAGAGATATAAATCTCTAGCAGCGCCATCTACTATAATGCAGCCGAAGTGACAGGCTTGAAGAGATACAGGATACTGTAAAATGACTTCTGAAAATGTCTATGAAACAGAATTTGACTAATTGTTAAAAAATCAAAACTTGAATGTTTCACAAAATTACAAATTCAGAAGAAGGTTTTTTTCACCATCATTCTGAATCTAATAATTCTTGCATAATCCACAAACTCGTACTCGAAAAAATATTCACTGTAGAAGAACTCCCAAAAAATGATTTTTACTTGTGAATCGCTGTCAAATTAAATACTTGAGAAATATGGTTCCAAGATCATATGCACCAATATATATTCAAATCTTGTTTCAATTCAACACTAATAGAGCTTCCTGAGAATAGCATACGACTAAATATTTGAAATATTCATTAACAGTATTTGTGATTATAAAAATTGAATTAATTAACATAGAAATGTCAGTATTAACATTTTTTATAAATATATTTTTAGTCTTGTGACTTTGATTATGAAATTATTGGCATTTCACCCGAATTGCAAATTAATTTGACTGAAAATAAACAATAAAAATGAATAAAACATCACATTATATTTTCAGGTTTATATAATTTTAAAGCTTAAATTTTGTGGAAGATAAAATCTGAATAGAAGAATATCTGAAGACTGAATAATTTTTCAACAAAGCATCTGAAGTTTATCTTAAAATCGGAATTATTCTTTATCATATTGCAGGGATAATTATTGTAGTTGAAGTTAGTAATGTTTGCAGGTAATTTAGTGTATCTCCTCATTTGTCCCCTTTTCTTGGTAGCATTGTCCCGGCCATGTAAACTCTACACATAATGCAGATTTTGTCAATCAAAATATTTTAAAGTTATTCAAGATTATAATGATAAAAGAATAAACACACTACTCGCAAATAATGAAATTCAAAAATTAATGTGTTCCAGCGAAAAAGTCTTTGGTCCATATTCTCTCTTCTTAAAATAGCACTACAAACTTCCTAAAATTTTATGCACTGCCTCTTATCATCTCATGTTATATCATTTAGCGCTATCTTCTTTTATCAAAATTTCTACTTAAGTAGCACTCATTTAATAGGTGAGTATAAGGACTTTTGTTTTTTAAACATTTAATCAAGTATAGCCCAACAGTTTAAAAAATTATTAATGTTTCTCAACGAAATGGAAAATAGTTGGAGTGCCTTTCGTCCAGTCGTTACATTTCTACGCATGCGCTTCTGTCATCAACAATATAGATTCGCCATACGATGAAGTACTAGGAATAGTTTCGAGTTTTTACAGAGATTCTGCAGTGATTGTACAATATTTGCGGTTTTCTGGATTATGAACGCTAGCGTGGTGTAACATTTATGATTAGAAAACTGCTGCAGGATGTTTTAATATTGTTTGGCAGCGTTTCTCGCTTCCAGTCTCCAAATGGATGCTGCATTGCGGAGAATTTAGGTTAATAGTTATATAGAATCCTTAAATTTGGGACAATATTATGAGAAATAATTTTGAATGTGGGAATACTTTTGATTTATAAAATGTAAAAGGAATGGTGAAAAACATCTACGAAATTACAATACCAGAATGGGTTTAATTATTTTTCCTACAACACCTTAGTAAGAAAGTTCCTAGAATTTATAAAATCAGTTATATTAAATTATCTGCCTTTGATAGATATTTGTGTGCTAAACATTATATTAAACTTGAATTTAGTTGCCGTATATTCATTAGCTATACGACCAACAAGTTTCTGGTTGAGGTATAATATATTCAATAATTTTGATTTTCTGAATTCTCTATTGGACCGAAAGCTTTTCTTTATTGTTCATTCCTAACACTAATTGTTTTTTATACAAATAATAGTTCTTACAATCCTAACTATGATTATTAATCTATAATAATATCTCAACCAACATCGCAGGAAATGAACAAATATCTTCTATAGTCCACGCAAGATATCTTGACAGTCGGAAAGAATGTAATACGATATAACAATGACTTGCTGATTTATCCAGTTCAATTTATGTATGTATATGCTGTATTTGGTGTACGATTAGGTGGGCTTTCATAGATTTTTCTTATATAATCCCTAAGAATTTATAATCCAAAACTGCCAAGATGTCTTACGCGGACTATATTATCTAAGCTGCAGTGGGCTAAATTCTGTCCATAATAAAGTGGAATCAAAAAGTCTTTGTTTTAGATTTGCTGCTAACGATTATCTGCAACTTAATCTTAAAATGAAAGGTATTGTGCTACGATCATAAAAAACCATACAGTTTGGCAGTTTATCTGTTTGAGTGAGTTGACTTCGCCATCATAGCTCATGCTCATTGAGTACAGTCCGTATAAAAACATGTTCATTTATAAATGGATGTATTGGATGTGACTATTTATACATACCTACTATATGTATTTATGCTATTGACTATTTATACGTACAGTATGTGTACACAACTTGCTATTTATACATACAGCATATATCTGCAATTGGCTATTTACACATACTGACTGTATGCGCCATTATTACAATTAATATTTTGCTGATAGCTACATTGTTATAAATGAATTATTGATTAATTTTGTTCCAATAAAGTAATCACTGAACCATATAATATCATTAAATCAGTGAAATATGGGTTATGAAATCTAAATTAGGTTGGTGGGTATAACAATAAAGCCAAATGAATATATTTATACTTTGCATTTGACAATTTATACATAAAATATGTATACAGAACTTCTTATAGCATCTAACTTCTACTAGATATGGTGATAATAGAAAACATGATGACAAGTCAGGGTTAGATTCGTACGAACTTAAAATAACTCATGTTGGGCCAGAATACAGTCTGTGAAGAAGTCTTCATGTGTAACAATGATTGTATGCAAGCTCGCTTATATAGCCGAATTGCGCGGCGCGCGACTCTGGGACAAACTTAAGGTTGTTGTCCTAGTACATTATTGTTAAAAAGTAAAGTCTAGCGTAACTACAAAGAACGCTTTGCAAGCTGATGCTTGTTATTCCTGTCAGAACGTGTCCATAGATTTTTATGATAATATTAATGAATAAAGACTAATAAATTTAGTGGATGCCTGAATTTTTTGTCGGAGAGTGTATCTCAAACACGTTCATCGTAGTGTGAAATACACGATTACTGGCCGGAAAAATAGCTTGGCAACAATGTGCTTAACTGTTATCTAAGTATAGAAAACATGTCCAAAAATCTAACGTATCAAGGCAAATTTTAAAACAAAAAGTCTTTGATAAAATTTATTTTATTCATAATAGATATTATTGTTTAACTGAAGCCATTATTAAGTGTCTATTTTAATCTCTTTCCGTTTGAATTTGCAAGTCGGATAGTACAATGCAATGTTTAGTGACGTACAGTATTGCCAAGTTGTTTCTGTTCAACGTGTCGCGACGTATTTTATATATAAAATGTTCAACTTTGCGCTCTCATATCTAACTAATAAGATGATCAATAATTTTCTTTTTATTTTCAAATACGCAGAACATGTACATCAATTCACAGCTAATTTTTCAAAAGAATCTGACTGTTAGTTTTTTCATTAAAAATTTGAAATTTAACTGCGTTTATTAATAGTTTGAGATGGTCAATCAACTTCAAATTTTAGGGATTATTGTATAATAATATTCTGAATAAGTGTACAAAAATTTGAAACATTCTGATACTATGCCCATAGCACGACAACTACCTAAGCCCGAACAGCCGAGTAGGATGCACTGAACTCATGTTGAACTGAAATCCAGTCTATAAGTAAGTATTCATGTGTAACAATGCTTCCAGGTAAGCTCACTGCGCTCGCGCTTTCGAAAGTCATTCCTGAATACTATCGAATTGCGCTGCATGCGCCTGAGGGGCAGAGCTTGAGCCTGAGACAGCCGAGAAGGGTGCAATAAACTCTTCATGTTGGTTTGAAATTCAATCTATAAATAAGTGTTCATGTGTGACAATGGTTATTGGTTAGCTCGCTATGCTCACGCTTTTGAGAACATCCGAACACGCGAGCGTAGTGAGCTAACCCACATGCATTGCTACACATGGGTACTCATTTATAGACTGGACTTCGGCCCAGTATGAGAAGTTCAGTGCACCATTTTCATCTGTCTTGGGTTCAAGCTCTGTTCCACTGGCGCGTGCAGCGCAGTTAGGATATATTCAGGGATGTTTATCGAACGCGTGAGTGTAGCGAGCTAGCTTATAATAATTGTTACATACAAAAATTTCTTTATAGATTGGATTTTGGCCCAACATGAGTGATTTTAAGGTCTGACCTTCACTTGTTATTATTTTTCCCATCATTTCTATGTCTAATAGCAGCTTTTCTCAAAATTTTATCCACTTTGCAGCTGGCGCCCTTCATCGACAACATTATCGTATTCATAATTATTCATGAGTTATTATCAAGATATGAATTGTGACAATAGCGCACACAGTCAGTAAATTAGAAAAAGCCAATAGTATACATGTATTCATACATACTGTATGGATAAATAGCCATTTGTATACACAAACTGTATGTATGAATAGCCAATTGCATATATATATATATATATATATATATATATATATATATATATATATATATATATATATATATATATATATATATATATATATATATATAGTATGTATGAATAGCCAATTGCGTATACATACCGTATGTATAAATAGCCACTTCTTTTATAAATAACAAAATTTGTTCTTGTCTATCATAATTCTCATTCTTCTTTTTAAATTATATTTTTAATACGCCAAAAGTAGTCGCTCTACAAGTTGAGATGTTACGGTCAGGATAATTAATTAGATACCAACAAAATCTACCGGTAATTATTAATAATAATCAAAGTCAGATACAATTAAGAATATAACATGTTTCAAGGTGTCAAGTAATTGAACTAAAAATGACAATTGCATTGGAAAAGAAGTGTGAAATAGGAAGTGATTCGTGTTACCAATCAAAATATCACTCTCATTATACTATAAATTAAGACACTAAAAATTCACCGCTATATTAATTAGTATATTCATATTAGGTCCACCAAGTATATGAAAGATAACAAAGTTTTATTTAGATATCACATCTCATATCATAGATGCTTAGTTAGTATTGTGCTTTACTTTCTATTCGCAACACTTGTTTGAGGGTAATCGTAAAAAGATGTATTTTCTATGCAGAAAAATCGTCAAAACATTTACGTTACTCATATATAAAACGCCGCACGTTTATATTAATTTTCCTCACTTATTTTGCTATATTTGTGGTCAATTCTTACCTAAAAATGATGAAAAGCCAATTTCCTCGCTGCTTGAGAAGTGTTATCAAGCTTATTTAAAGACTGTGATCAAAAATCAAGACAAATCGTGAATGCGCTCAGCGTTTGCTTGAAATGGTACAAATATTTGACGGATTGGTACAATGGAACTATGAAAGAGATCTATATTAGATGTTATTTTATAAGAGATGTTGAATGCCTATCATAAAGTAGGGTACAATATGTCATTAAAGATCAATTTTCTACACTTTCACTCAAACATTTTCTCCGAAAATATGGGCTCAGTTAGCAACGAGAATAGAATTTCTAGTCGCTGATTTAGTGTATTTGTTGATAAATCAATGCAGGCTTTTCACTATGAAACCTGATGTGATGTGATTATATTCGATTTATAAGCCCTAATTGAGCTAGTGATGAGGTATCATTATAAGATACTGTAAACCCAATGAAAGAAAAAAAGTAATTTAATATTTTACATTGTGACTATTGTTTCTTACCTTCCGCGCTCTTCTTATGGCTAATCGCGACGTTACCAACAACCAAGTTGATTTTATCACATCAGCCAGACTATTGGAAATTATTATTATGAACTTATCAGTAAATGTAATCAATACAGTTTCATTGTTTACTTTTATCAAATATTTAGATAGATATTAATATTTGCCTATAATTATTAATACTTTCTCAATTTTCTATCTGCACATCTTATTTTCTATGATCTTCATTCGCATTCGTCTATCTATCATGTTATACTTGGTATTCCAGTTCTTGGTTCTCCGAAAATTCAGCTTTATTTCCACAGTAACAATTGTTGTATTAATTATTATTAAAGAAATTAAGCTACGCTTAAAGCTGCATTCACAACCACTTTAAACTCTGCTTAATTTGCACTTGAAGTTCAAATTACGCAGGGTTAAAATTTGTAGCATTCACAACCACTTTTAACATTGCTTGAATTTTGTAATGCCATCTATAAAAACAAGTACAAAATAATGCAAATATTAAATACTTTCTTTTCGTTTGAAAGAATATATTTTCAAATTCAGTGGTCAATTCCTTGCGGGGCATGAAGAATAGTTGTTTGTTACTGTTAACTATTTACTTGAATTTCAGTTCTTATTGAAGAATGTTATAAGGTAAATAAATATAATAAGATAACAAACATTATAAATCTAAATTCAATAATCTCTTATCCATATTAAAGAAAAGAAATGATCGATTAATGAAATATCAAACCAAGCTTTATCGCCATCAATTCACTGTTTGCATATGGCTTCCATTATTCTATTTTATTTTAAACGTCAAGAACACATGTTGAATCATCGGAAGATGCAATGCACATGCCAATTCGCTAGTGACTTGAAGTGAAAGTTTGCACTTTGCAAATATTTCAATCCGAACGTAAAGTACGCAGACTACAAATTTTAGTTGTGAATGGTTACTACTGAGCTCATACGCTTAGCTTTGAATTTTAAGCTAGCATGAAATTGTGCCATGTTCAAATTCAGTTGTGAATGCTTAAGATTGACTAAAAATTGAAATATCGAGCCTTGCAGTTCTGTTGAATCTGAATTTTTCTAGTGCTTCTGATCTGAAAACATCTATTTATCTATAAACTCATTCATCAGAATAAAGAATATATTCAATTGTTTTTAAAAAATTAATACCTACCGAATTTAGTTTCCATATTTTATGTATTTAGTTTCAAGTACAATTGCACATCAACAAAATATTTACATTTTCTAACCGTGTTTACATCACGTACAACACATTAAACTATTGTTCTTGTAGAGAGAAACGTGTTTGTTCATTTGTTTCATTACGCTTCTACGTAAATCTCAATATCATAAAATTTCAATGAAAAGTCAAGGTCCTTTTCAAAACATGAAGTGAAATCAAATGTTTCTTATTTGAGAAAAATATCCTGGAATAAATTGTTATTTATTATGCAAATAGTTCAACAAAATTGGGTCAAAATTAAGTAGTAAACAAGTGAATTTGGTCAGGAGTCATCAAATTGAAAGCGTAAATAATGTGTTATTGTACAGTTATGCTGGGAATCCACGTGTTATAAAATAATATATGGAGCATTGATGCAAGTAACACTATTACGCAGTATATTTGTAAACAAACCCACGTGACAACCTCAAGCATGACAGAACCGAACCTGAGAAAAATTGTTATAATCATGTTGTTGAACGAAAATTGTTGTATATTTTTATTTTTCAAATGTTGTCATTTACAGTCAAATTCTTAGAAACCCGTAGTTTTCTAGGAGCTTTTTTATTTTTATCATGTTTGTTCGTCCGATAGAGCTTTGTGATTTGTACAGTGAGCTTGCCTAAATCAAAATATGGAAACTTCTTTAAAAATAAGAAAGTATTTGATAGAGAAAATAACTAAATATTGCTTCATTTTGACTGAAAAAAAAAAAATTATTTAATCTTTGCGTTATACGTGCACAATTCAATTGACCATTGACACGTTTTCCTTTGAAATATTAGTGCCAGTATTTGGCTGTGTATTTATGAAAAAACAAAAAATCTACTAAAAGTAATTATCGTCTAATAAGTCGAAAAGTTGAAAAATTGTTTCAAAAAACATACGTTTTATTTTGGAATCTTTAGGCTATCGATTTCGGACAATCGTCCATTTTCAGGCTTTGGCTAAAAAATACATTGATATTGTAATGTTTATTGCTTGACGAAATCAGTTTTTAATCAAATAAAAGTCACTATTTAATCATTTAAATTGAAATAAAATTTTTATTCTTCTTATGTCACTAATAACACTATATTTATATATTAATCACTTAATTCTAATTTAATCAAGGTCTATTTATATATACTCTTACTTCACTGTCACTGTTTATTATTTATTTCCACTGCTACTATTATTACTGTACTGTCCTACACGTCTTTTTCTTTTCCTTATATAGAGAAACACTGTTCTTCTCGAATTTTCGATTTTCGCGACTCTTTCCATTTCTAGAAATCACTAGAGGCTTCCATTGAGAGGGGTGATGGGCTGCGACGCAGTGCGGCGTAAGCGGCCGATGAAGCTCCCCCATACTACGTCGTCTTTACGAGCTCCCCCCTCACTCTCGCGCGTCACAATATTATAATTTTGAAAAATATTTAATAAGTGTTTTTTTAATATAAAGCTTTGTGATTAAATTTGAATTTAAGATTAGTCTAATCAAGTTATAATATAAATATTGAAAAATCATATTTGTTTTTTGACAATTGAAGATTGGAAACTAGAACACGTGTTGAAAAACTTTTTTGTGAGGTTAAGAATTTAAATATATATAAATAAAGATAAGTAGGTGCATGCAATATTCGAAAACAATGAATAGGCTTACCGTCAATGATTTAAAAGCAGCTAAGTTTGTAAAAAGTCATGATTATGTTTAAATTTAATAAAGTTTTGTTCTGAAACATTTTAGCGTGTGTTTCGGTCAAGTGGGCGAATTACATTAAATTATGGGTGGAGTGTTGTTTCCGGATTTGTGTCATGTGTGGTGTCGGGAGAATGGCGGTAATAATTTGAAAATATGATTTTCGGGGAAAAAAGTTTGATCGTTTAATATATGTTGTTCTTCATTATTTTTAAGGTGTTTTAAGATATCTAGTTTTTCTAAAAGTATGAGTTTACTATAATTATCTTCTTTGTGTAGTAGTTTACTGTTGTCAATTGTAGATGAATGATTCTCTGTTTTTAGATGTGTGCCGAATGCTGACGGAGGGTTGTTTTTGACATGTTCTTTGTATCTAATTTCAAATTTACGTGTTGTCATTCCAATATATGTACTGTTGCAATCATCACAATTAATTTTGTAAATCCCACTGCTATTATTTTTTGATGTTGTTGGTTTAGTGTTGGTGAAGATGTTAGCTAATGTGGGGTGTGATTTGGAAGTTAGTTGTATATTGTGTTTCTTGAGTGTACGGTTTATCTTGTTGTGAATATATGTATAATAGGGTATGGAGATATATTTTGTAGTTTTTTTGCTGTGTTTATAAATTTGTTGTAGGGTTAAGTTACGTTTTGTATTTTTAAATATATTTTCTATTAAATCTAATGGGTAGTTGTTGTTAAAACCTATTGTTGTTATTGTTTTTAGTTCTGAAGTGAAGTGTGTGTGTGAAAGAGGAGTGGTCAATAATCTCTGGAACATATATCTAAAGGCACTAACTTTAATTTGTGGTGAGTGGTATGAATTATATGGAATTATTATGTCTGTGGATGTAGGTTTTCTGTATATATTGTATTCTATATTGTGTTGTGAGTGTAATAGCGTGAGATCTAAAAAATTAATATTTTGATTTTGTCCTGTTTCCAGCGTGAATTTGATTTTTGATAAATTATTAATGTCGTTTAGGAAAATATCTAATTCTGCATCATCACCATTCCAAAAATTATCGTTTATTAACTTGTGAGCTATGGGAAATTCTAAAAAAACAATTATCTTTGTGGTGTTTTTTTCATGGAACAACAAAAATAATATGCTTTCTTCATCTTGAGTTTTACATACCTTGCTCCAGACCTGTATTTTTGACATAATAAGGTTGTATATGTAGATTGACAGATTTGCACTTGTATGTTTAATGCATGTATGACTAATGCTATGATACGTCAGAGCAACTTACGTGGTATCAGTCTGTATGGACGAAGTAGGTGTGTAGAGAGATAGAGATACTTACAAAATCTATTTTATACAGCCCTGTAATTTCTTTAAGAAGTAACCCTTGGTTTTATAATGATATTGAAGTTACTTTAGTTTGGTCTAAGAAAAATATGGTTAGGAATAATACAAATGTACTGCAAGTGAACATATTTTTATAAAATAATATAGACTTATGATAGCGATAGGACACTATGATTTTTCGAATCAAACTTGATAGCTGTCATTTTTCTAGCAGTCACCAGGTGTTAAAAGTCAGCTCTTCCGCTTATTGACTCTGCTCATAACATATCCTTCTGCCACTGCTCTCGTCGTTCTTCACGAAGATCATTTTTTTCTTTGTGACACGTGCACCGAAAGTACCCCATTACTGGACGGTTTCCAACTTCGAAAGATGTCAATTCCCTGCAATTAGGGTGATAATGATTATTTTTTTGCTGTGGAGAAAAAATAATAATTATGGATCATGGATGCTGTTGGTGTCTCTTCATTTTATTGTCATCTATCAAGTTGACATTTGGAAAAATGTGTGCTGTGGGATGTGTTCATGGTGTTTGCATTTGCTGTAAACGATAGTAGAAAACCAAATGTCATATCAATCAATGAAAAAAAGTCATGTTAGTTAGGTTTTGTAGTATCAGTTTGCTATGAATGTGAATGACAATTGCAAAAAGTTTGTAAAATGCATAAAATAGTTTCAATAATTTCTTTTCATTTCAAATATTCATGTTAAATTAAAAAAGTTCAGTAAACGAATACTTAGGTGCACTTGTTACAAAAGTCCAAATCAATTTTGTATTCCAATGTAAGTATCGTTTTGTTTTCCATATGTCAAAATGATAGCAAACTTTAAAATCTGAACTATAATATCTTACAGAATACTAGACAAATCCAAAATGTTGGCATATAACTCGAATTAAAAATACACAGATTCCAGAACAGTTTTCATTTTCATATTTATTGAAAAACTGTGCTGGTAGCTTCTTTGCCGCTTCTTTACCCATTGCCTTTTATCATCAATTTCTTTATAAACATACCTTCAAGAAGGTTAACGGGAAAAACTTTGCTATAGCCTCAAAGTATATCTCTTTTAAAACAATTCAAACTCAGCCTTCGTATCAATAACATACCTATATTTAAAATGCAACAGACTTGAGGTGTCATATCGATAACGGACTGAATTTTTGAATGTATGACAATCATTTTTCTTAAAATTCAGTATCACGTGACATCTTGTCATTAGACCCAACCTTCGTCCGTTGAATAGTTTCATTTTGGTCAATAGCCTCAATAATCTACATTTAATTTAATCTGTATATATGATTCAATTATAAAATATTCTTGAAAGATCAGAAAAGAAATTAAACACTAAATTTAATAATTCAAGTATCTGTTTCTAGCGACATCTACAGCTAACCAGTAACAATAGCAGTACAACACTTGAAGTTAGATGACACTCAAAGCAATACGAGAAAACATGAGAATTTCTTAAATAAATAAAGTATAAAGGAAAAAACATGTAATAAATAAATTGTAGATTGGTATAATAATAGCCTAAAAGCGTAGGTACTCAACTTAATTACAAGTCAGCCCAACCAATCAATCAATGAAAAAAACTTCTGAGCTGCCACATCTCTCCGTGTCTATTGTTATTCCAGATTTGGTTAAGATACGCTAGCGGCAAAGCTAAAGTGTGTCCTGCTGGGAAGAGATTCAAAATAATTTCAACAATAATCTTGAGATACTAATTTTTTGCCGACTTTGAAACGGCAAACAGAAAAAGAATATTTGATGATTCTTCAGGAGGTTATCGACAAAGGGTACATTCAGCACTTCCTGGTCTTTTGGTCCAGAGTGAGCTTGAGTAGTTAGTGAGGTGCTCACTAAATTTGAATTAGTTTTCAGGTTTTTGTCATTTTGTTGACGCCTGCTATCTCTGAAAGAACTCCGTCGCGTGCTTTACTTGTTTGAGTACCTCTTAAAGGCAAACTCAGGTAACTGGATGCACATTTGCAAAAATAAAAGAACAGCACTCTACATCACTCAGAGAGTTCTTAGTGTATTCAATGGATTAACCCCTAAAACCTCTTACCGCATTCCAAAGTATATTTCTAAGTTGCTTCCAGCATCTAATACCTAGCAAAACCCGAGATCTCTGTTCCTGTTTAGTCAATTAGTAAATGATATTCTCTTATTATTATCCTTTACTGAGCCATTGTAAAAGTCCAAAATAAATTATCAAACTACATATTGAAAATAAATCAAATAATAATTAAATAATTCATTTGTGGATTGATACACTGGCGCCCGAGAAAACTCTTGAAATTTGTAGAATTTCAACCATACTTCACAAATCTAATAATCAATCTTTCTAAGATTAATTAAATCATTATTATTTTATTAAATAAAATAATAGTGTGATAAACAACAGTCCTTCGATACTATATTAAAACTGAATATTATTTTACCCTCCACATTGAGTCATATTTCTGAAGAAAATATTTTATTTCAGTGGCATCGATTAGTGAATCAAAATAAGATTCACATAATTCAGCTCAGGCACAGGGTAAGCTGTTTGAAAAAAAAGTACAACAGTAGCGTTAAACTTTTATTATATCAAAAAGTCTCTCCCGTTGTAACATCAAATCAATCATTCCTCAATAGAACAAAGAACTTCCGTATGTACAGTTCACTTAATTTGTACATAGCGTGTATTATCTTACAATAAATCAGTGGAAATTTGCTTGCCCACATTATTTAAACACGAGTGGTACATATACTACAAAATGAATTATTTACTACCGTTTTTGAAAAAAACTAAAAAGATGAATGAAGATAAAGAAGACGTCATTATTTGTTTTGATGAAATATGTCAGTCGAACCTTCTTCTCATAAAATACTTACGAATATACGAATGTGATGATACTATTGCCTGCTTGATTTGAATTCAGAAAAAATTTCATCATGCATTGGAACCAAGTGAAATTTTCTAATAATTTATATACTATGCAAATTACACGGCAGTGTTGCTGGTTAACTACGAAATAGGTGCATATATATATATATATATATATATATATATATATATATATATATATATATATATATATATATATATATATATATATATATATATATATATATATATATATATATATATATATATATATATATATATATATATATATATGTATATATATATATATATATATATATATATATATATATATATATATATAATTTTTTCAGAATTTATAAGATGTTTTTTATGCTTCCAATTTGTACTCTGTACACATTTCTGCTCATGTTATTTATAGATAAGTACATATACACTCAACTGAATAATGTAACTCAAAATGCAAAATATAGGTACCTACAATTTATTGATACAAAAACAATTAAACAAATAAGATAATTTATACTTTCTGTTTAATGACAAAGATTAATAATATCATTGCAATAAGAACTGCTTTCTACCGGAATTTTCCTCTGATAATGAGTAGGTTTATGTCAACATTGAGCTGTAATTATTATTGCAGCGGTTCGGCCAGGCGACACAACATTGTTTACTAATGCTACCCGAACAACCTTAAAAGCAAACAATTGTGATGATCAATATTACGATTGGTTGTACAAATAGTGATTGACGAACGAATAATTAGATTCTGATTAATTTTATTTTGCATGTATTCTGCGACTTCATATTTTGAAAAGAAAGTTAGACATGAGAATCTATCATCAAACAGTTATCTCCACATTCAAATATTGCCAGGAATATATAACAATTATTTCATGGTACTTCGGAGATTTTTCTTGGGCAAGATGCCTAGCAAGCTGAATGTATGGGAGTCTTTTTTTTTCAATATTTCGCTATTTATTGATTCTAATTAATACTTATATGTGTTAACGCATTCCTTTCCCCTCTACAATAATTTTAAAATACTGAGATTTTTTCTCCGTTTTTTCAAACCTATTCTCAATAATTGTATTATGTTGCACTTAACAATATGTTAAGACGTGTATTGACGCGATCGGCCAGAATGATTTCCAATAATTTAATCTCAAATTGTATTCAATGAAATGATGATTTCTCATCAGCATATCTTGCAGATATTCTACATAAACATGAATCGTGCTTACCAGACTGTTTTTATTTAAGAATCGTTTCATCCGAAATATGCGCGGCATATGATTGTTTCTTGCTGCTGTGAAGGTATTTGCAAGCTGCACATAAAACGTGTTTTCGCTTTGTTGTTTTGAGTAATCATTATTTTATCTTAGTTTGCACAATTTTATACTTATATTCCAGAAATAAGTATGTAGCGTAGCTAGCTACCTATGTTATTGATGTTATTGAGGAAAATAATATAGCTGAAATAAAATAATGAATGATTAATATACATGTTACGACAATTTTTACATACAATTATTTACAAATATTTTTCTGCTTTTAAAAGAAATATTCATTAGTTGAAAATACACCAGATGGCTTTTGACCATGTCTTGTAATATGAGAAAAGACACTTGACACACCCTGTCACACCAATATGACCCAAAAACCGTACTATACATAAAACCCAGTTTCGATAATATCCCTAATCGCTTCCAAGGTCAACTTGCCAGGAAGCGTTTTGCTGGAAACGCATTTGCGTCACTTTAAAGTCGAACTTTGAGCGTGCAGTTTATCTGTGAGGTGCATTGTTTACTTTAATTATCTGAGCTTAATTATATTATTCAATTCAGTGTTGTGAAGTGGCTGAGAACTTCTATTAATTGGTGAGTTTGTCTGTCATTGAGTTTTATGAGTTTGGTATGTTTAGCGTCACATGTGGTGACGCCACGCTAAGTGTGCGTGGAGTATGATCCTTTTCCTTTGAAGTGTTGGTATCCTTAGCTACCTGGGGTATCAATGCATCGGTGCGCACACCTTGACCGTGTGACGGCGGTGATTGTTGCCAACCGCATGTACTTTGTGTTATTGCGGCAACGGTGTTGCCCCAAGAGTGGATAAGTCAACCAACCTGCGTGTGTCGCAGGCATCGGTACGGCATTACGGTACTGATAGCCATCCGTAGGTGTCGTCCAACGTGAGATAAACAGTGCTAGTGACTTAGCTATCTGGGAGCTAGTGCCATCGGTGCGCACACCTTGACCGTGTGACGGCGGTACTGTGTGTTATTGCGGACAACAGGGTTGCCCCAAGAGTGGATAAGTCAACCAACTCGCGTGTGTCGCGGGCATCGATGTTCACTATAGTACTGGTAGCTATCTATTCGGTGAACTCAACGGCCTATCTGTTAACCAGATATCCTATCCAACCTCTGAGACAGGTGTATCATTATTATATCCGTTCTGGTTACCTAAACTAAACCTGAAATGCCCCGATGGCGGGGAATTGATGTGTGTGACTCTTTGATGACATCTCACTGAGCATTGTGGCTCAAACTCATATTACTTTCAGGAGAATTCGGCTTAATTACGCCCTAACACCTGACCAGCCCTAACTCCTGACGGCAAGGCCACCAACAGCTCATCAGCCAAACATAAGTTTTTTTCTATATTTTCTAATTATATTTTATTATCTATTAATTATTATTATTTACTTATCAACCCCCAACCCGTCTATAATATACATTCAATTAACCACTAATAGAACTCATCGAGAGCAACAATATTACTTAATAACTTTTTTCCGAATTCTTAACTTTTTTAACGAGCCGTTCTGGTGTCCTTATAGTTATTTACAGTAGCAATAACAATGAAACAATTAATTTTGACATATGTAAGATGTCAAATAAATTCTGAAACAAAATCGATTAGTAATAATCACAAAAATTTAAATCTGTGAGAATGTTTGTCGTTGCTAACATTGATTACGCAAGCATGCTGCCATATGAAGTATTTAGGAAGAAGCTCTAATTAGCTCAGCGAATTTATTTGGAACACGATCCGAATTGTGATTTTTTTTATAACATCATTGTGATAAGGGCTACGTATTTTATGTCAAAATCTTGTCTACTCATGCATAATGATGAAAATATTGTGAAGTATCTAGAACTTATTGTTTTTTTGAACCGCAAAATAGCAGATGAATGACTGAGGTGTAAACGTTTCTCCTCATAGTTATTATAAACTTCACATTTGGATCGTTTCAATAATGTGTATCTCTTGAATTGATCTGCTAAACTGATAAAAGGTATGTAATATTCCATCTAATATTTCAGAAAACAGATTATTAACTTACCAAATTTAGTTTGATTACATTTGTAGGCTTTGTTTTTTCTGTTCAATATGAATAGAAACTTTCAGAACTATAGCAATGTTCTCAATTTAATTCACTAAATTCATTATTTTAGAATTGAATTTCACTTAATAATTCACCGTTTTCTTCGAATAAATCGTTAAATGAAAGAAAAAACTTTTCAGAATTTATTTTTTAATGAAAATTTTTTATTGGGTAAAAAGTTCGGTATAAATTATTAGAAACACAAATCGTTGGATGATTTTCTTTCAATGTTTGTGAATAACAAATGATTTATTCAATGCTCACAGATGGCAGCACAGATTTCGTTTGCCATCCCAGCTGTTATCTGTAAAAATGCAATGAACTTGTAGTCATTTTATTTTGTGAGAAATGTACCTACTAACTATCTGAAAAAATAAGTTGACTACAATCGTCCAAAGTCACAAAATACTCATTTTAATCGATAACTGTCATTCCTCTAATAAATGTCAAGCATTCAGATCGTATTATAGACACACAATAAATTTGTTGACAAAACTTCAATTAATTTCAACTGAATTCACATATTCTATCTAGCATCTAGCTGAAATGTTTTATAATGAACACCACACACCACACTTGTATTTCAATAATACTTCTCTACTATTTATATCTGTAGCGGAATGATTACCGTGTCATGGTCATCAATTTTTTTAAAACTGAAAGAACATTAATATTATGGCAATACGTTGAGATCTTAGCTTTGCGTCTTTGACATTTTTGTTAATTTCTGCATCCAGGCAAATTAGTTGTCGAAATAAAAAAAAATAAAAAATAATAAAATCTTGTTGTGTATCAGTATTTAAATCAATTATGATGATGGTTGACAAATTATCTAATTTTTAATATACACGCCACTAAAAACTTTGTTAATTTATTATAAGAAAGTATTTATCAAACATATTGCTACAAGATTCATCAATTCAAATTTTGCGCTAAAATAGTACTTCCGAGTGATGTTTCACCTTAAATAAAGTTATTCTTGGAGTTATCTAGAGAGTATCATTAGCACAAATATAAACTCTTGGGAAAACATAATATTTTGGCGACGAGGATGGGATAAGGTAAAATTCCGCAGTGAAGTAATGTGCAACGCTCACCTAGACCTAGCAGCATCATCAGAAAACAAGAAGATTTTTGACGAACTATACGAATACAAGAACTGATGGCGACCTTTGGCAGTTTGGAACCTTTTAATGTTTCAGAAGCATCAACGTGGGACTCTTATCACAAACGATTAGAATGCTTTTTAGTAGCAAATGACATTACGGACCCTATAAAGAAACGAGCGGTGTTTTTGAGTGTGTGTGGAGCAAAGATGTACGCAATTATCCGTTCTCTTGTGTCCCCCGGCAGTCAGTGGCCTGTTATTCAAGAACAATGAATCCAACTGAACGCCGATACGCCCAGATAGACAAAGAAGCTTTGGCAATAATTCAAGGGGTTAGGAAGTCCCCCAACTATTTATATGGGCAGAAATTTGAAATAAGAACAGATCACAAGCCTCTACTGCGATTGTTAGCTAGCGACAAGCCCACACCAATCATGCTGTCTCCAAGAATGCAGCGATGGTCCCTAACGCTTAGCTCATATGATTATCATCTGGTATATTTTCCAGGTAAGTCAATCTCAAATGCAGACGGACTTAGTCGTCTGCCTGACCCTCAGATGGTAGATTACGATGCTTCCCTCAACGAAGTATTACTCCTTGAGGCATTAGACAAGCTTCCTCTCTCAGCAAGAGAGATTGCACGTATGACCACCCAGGATCCTGTCTTGGCTCGAGTGCTTAACTGGGCTTTGAAGGGGTGGCCAACAGAAAATCCAAACTCAGATTTTGCACCTTGTTTCCAACGACGGCTAGAAATATCAGCTCATAAAAGGTGCCTTCTGTGGGGATGCAGAGTCATAATACCCAAGAAAGCTCAAGAACAGCTGTTAGCCATTCTCCATGATTCACATCAAGGCATCGTTCGAACAAAACGCCTTGCGAGAAGTTACATGTGGTGGCCAAGTATGGACAAACGGATTGCAGAAACAGTAAATGGGTGCGATATTTGCCAGCAAACAAGACATGCTCCTCCGAAGACAACTGGATCGTGGGTATGTACAAAAAAGCCATGGTCAAGACTCCACATCGACCATGCCGGACCATTCCAAGGATCTTTGTTACCATAGTATCGGATAACCGAACAGGATTTACGTCATCTGAATTCGCAGAGTTTCTTAACAGAAATGGAATCTATCACGTTCTGATAGCTCCCAGGCATCCTGCATCAAACGGGCAAGCAGAGCGCATGGTGCAGACCACAAAAGACTCGCTCCGAAGAATTGTTACTGGAAATTGGAACTCCAGACTGGCATCATTTCTATTAGCACAGCATGCAAATCAATTATGATGATGGTTGGGAGGCAACAGAAAAAGAGGTCTTGTTTATTATTATGACGTTTTGACATGTAATTAAAAGTCAGTTCAACTTAAATTTAAATAAAGTTATTCCTGGAGTTATCTAGAGAGTATCATTAGCACACATATAAACTCTTGGGAAAACATTATAAATCTAAATTTGAATCTTCAAATGATTCTATCTAGAATAAAAACTTTAAAATTTAAATTTGCTATATTTTGCACATTTTCATCGGAGTAGCGGGAGTTTTCCATGAAAACATGTGTAAATTTTATTCGCAGAAGCTCTGCTGCTCATTCATATGATGGCAATAAGAGATATAAAACTTTCTTACTACCCACTACCTGTGTTTATACCCTCACACACAGTTGAAAGAGGTATAAGAACTGGAGTAAGAACTCATTATTAATATTTTTTATTAGAAGTGATTTTATTAGAATAATAAAGTCATATCAAACGGGTGATTTATAAAGCATAAAATGTTGGCAGTTCATTTTACTTTTCCATTTATGATGTATTTGTTCCTGTAAAACTTTTGAACATATCACTTCCGATTCCGCTGTAAAACTAAAATTCAAATGAGCTCAGTTATTGATTTCATTATTGCAGAAAGACGAGGAACACGCATAGTAATGTTGAATTAACATTTAAAAAATAATTAATCTTGGAAAAGTATGTAAATTCAATATTAAATGAGGAATTCAAATAAAATCTCAATTTTTTGTAATGCCTGGTGAATAAGCCTTTTATTGGTCTCAATCCGCATCTTGTAATTCAAATGACAAAAATAGATGAGAGAAAATGGAAGTTGAATGGCTTATCAATCGGGTGAAAATAGTAGGGGAAGGAGGATTTTTTTGTTCATCGATTGGTCCTAAGAAACTCGATCGATCGAAGAAAGAACTTGATGACCACTTTTTCACGATTTTTTAGATTTCATCTTTGGCCCAGATAAATAAGTGATGATTCTTTTAGCAATTGTCACCTAGGTAATTAAACTGGGCTTGGGATAAATTGAAGACTGTGCGTTCGGTCAATAGCAGCCAAATTTGAATTGTTGTGTCGATTCATAAACAAAAATAGAAAAACAAAATATGAAGAAGTGGTCAAAAAATGATTACCTCATTCAATGGATAGGTCTTATACAGATCGATTGCTGAAAGAAAGAGAAAAATTATCTCCTCTCCACTATATGTACTTATTTGATTTATAAGCCGTTCGATTTCCATATTTTCTCATCGATTTGGCTGTTGAGCAAATATTACAAGATGCGATTTGGCACAATGATTAAGGTCAATAGAAGACTTCATTTTCAGACATTAACCAAAAAAATAAATATTTTTTTTCTTTTTAATTTACATAACTTTGAATTCTCACACTTTTCCTACCTTAATTGTGTTTCTTGAGCACCATGTAACCGTTTGACCTCAACCTCTATTACTAAAATTATAATTAAAAAAAAAATATTGAATAAGTTATTTGTAAAAAATGATAATTCGTTATCATCAATCACGATCTTTTTCCACCTTCAGGTGGGATTTAGAACTTATAATTCTACGCACTTATTCATGACCAATCAACGCAAATTTTTCTTCAAAAAAATTACATCTTTCATTGATCGTCTTCAAGACCGGTTTTCGACGCTAATCAGAATCTATTAAAGGAAGTATCTAAAAGAATAATATTTTATGAAAGGTGTTCTTCCCAGCATTCAGAATATCATTTTCTTTTTTTCTAATATAAATAGGGGAAGGATTGATATGCTCGGCTTTCCAAAGAAATGTGTCTCATTTTTATTCTAATTTTGAAAGAAGAACTCTCAGTAATTATAATGCAGTAATTGTGAAAAAGTAAATAAGAAAATTATAATTTATCAGTATATTTTAAAACATATGAGTATAAGAAAAAAGCAAATAATAAATTGGCCCCCTCAATTGTTTGTCGTACTTCAAAATTCAAAATAATCTTGAGTAACAAAAAAATGTATGCTCAAAACCACACGGTCAAAGTGAAACTTTCTATGGCAATCGTAATAGAATAATATTGGTATAAATAAAGAATAATTATTCAAAAAGTGGATAAAATGTACTATAACAATAAGCTCATGTAATGAAGTGCCCTCTACACTACTCGCAAAGTGACCTCGACGAAGTGATCGTCGAAGTTGATCGCAGTCCGAAGTAAGGTACTACACACTCGTGCAGCCCGCAAGGAGCTTAGTCGCCCGCATCATTGACTTTATTTTTGTCTTATGTTCTAGTCATCTGGGTTTCAAATAACGGGCTCTGATTGTATGGTCTTCAGGAAGAAAAGAACTTGTTCCTATGGCCAGGTAACGCTCCATGGGATTTACTTAAAATAGTGAATGTACAGTACGGGCGGCTGCACAATAGCCCGAGAACGGGAACGGCAACGGGAACTAGAACGGGAATAAACTTGAACAGTGTATTTTGTATGTACACATGCACAATAAGATTCCTGGAACGGAAAGACCAAGGTCGGCCGGGAATGAAAACGGTAAAGATGGTCAAGATTTAAGTTTCCCGTTCTCGGGGTGTTGAACAACCAATGAGAAACAAGCGTGACGTCACTGTCCATTATTCTTGAAAATATGATTTGTTGAGAGTTTGGTTTATTTGCTCTTGTTCTTGTGCTCTGACTGCACTGATTTTTCTTGTTCCACTAGGTAATTTCATGTGAATGGGCTGAATTGTTTCCCAAATAACTTCGCAAGTCTCATATATTACTTTGAAAACTGTTGGATTTCCAACTCTAAACAATTAACTTAAATTTTGAAAAGAACTACCATGTGCCAGATATTTCAAAGTCATAGCCAAGATAGATATTCTCTTCTACTTCTCTTCAATAATTTTGGCCTTAATAAGCTGAGAAGTTTATTAAAACATCGCACGTTCATTCTGGTATATTTAAAGAACATTTCATGGTCAGCTTCCTTCATATGCCTAAATATGTTTACGAATGCTCCTCTTGTATTTCTTTCAAGATTAATTGGTCTAACCAACCACCTAGAGAACAAATTTTGATTCAATAAAGAGTTTTATGGAATGTGCATCATCGTACCTCCTGTTTTGATTTTCTAATTGTAGATAATTATAAAAAAGAATTAAAAATGCCATGAAAACCTGTAACTCTTCGTCATCCATGTTTAAGAATATCTAAATAACTATATAAAAAGTCAGGTTATCTGTCAAAACAGTGTTCTCGGTCTTTCGAGTGCTGCAATTGTGCATCTGGTCGGCGTTTACGTTCCCGTTGTCGTTCTCGATAGCTTTCCGTTACCGTTCTAGTTCTAGTTCTAGGGCTATTGTGCAGCCGCCCTACGACGTCTATACACAAACTGAAGTAGGTCGAGCAAAGCAGTCAGAGACTTCTTGTAACCTCAGGGCATCTCTCGAAATCCTTTTAATCGGGCGCCAAAGAGCTAATGGAAGTCGTCCGAGGTGAGGCGAGGTTGCACAAAGCGAATCGAAATATCTTTCAACAATATTCTCCTCACCCATCCTCGATCAACTTCGCGAATAGTGTAGAGGGCGTCTAAGATTAAATCGTTGGTTTTCTGTGGTCCTGTTCACAGTGCAGTTACATATTATGGTTACTTTAATTCTTCAAAAAATCCTCGCTTTTATTGACAATTGAAAATAATTTCATATTGCTTAACTTTTAATATATAATCTTTCACTTCCTTCCTGTACAACAAAAGACCTGAGCTTTCATAATGAAATGTTGATTCAGATCACATGACAGGAGAACATAATATTTAGTAATATGATTACTTGAAATAGAACCAAATAGAATTCCCAGAAAGTCAATCATGCTTCGTGTCACTGTGAAATGATGATATGTAATTTTATTATGTAAGCAGAAACACTTGCTGAAGTGAAGGTAAATTGCACGTGAGAATAGCGCGTAAGCATAAATTCGCAATACATACGCACATACGTAGCAGACTTGTAAAATCATGTTAGCTGTGCAGAAGTGTTCCTGGCACGTGATCTAAGTACTGAACATTGAGATCTTAGAGTCAGAAATGAGTGAATGTTCAGCGATATTCATGCTTCATATATCGGCTTTTCTCTTGAAAATATGACGTCGCAGTATTCATTAGTGATAATTTTTTCTCTTGAAGTAAACAGAAAGTAAGTCAGACTGGGACTAGGTTCTCTCTGGTAGAATTCTGTAGTAGACCTAGTCCGTTTAAGAGGTTTACGTAGCAAGTATAGACGCTATTGTGTAACTGCCCCAAAGATGTCACCTCTTGTGTATGTGGGGGTAGATACTAGATGTTCACCCTCACTAAATGGGAGTACACGAACTCGGCACCAAGAACATGAACTCGGCACCAATGCTAATCCGATTAGTGCGGGGCGCACACGAACTCGGCACTATCAATTTTCAAATAAAGCCACGATCTACCTGCAAGATTTGGTTTTATAAGTCTCTATATTCTATTTAAAAATTAATTTATATTAAAAATAATACTGCAAATAATATTTAATGAAACTTCAGAAAAATTATGACAAAAACATATAAATATGTATAGAACAAACTAAAACATTTAATTTTTTTCAGGTATTTTTGACATTAAAATTTCTTACATCAAATAGAAACAAATTATTTTGTCCACGATATGCAGGACTTTTGAGTTGTTGATGTCACATGTGTGATTAGAGTCGTTTAAAAGTACGGCTAAATTTGAGTCTGGTTTATTATTAATATAAAATCGCATGTGTCCAGAAAATCTCAACTCAGGTAGAACGATTGAGTCACAAATCCTAATCCATAGCATAGTGCCGAGTTCGAGTAGGGGATTAAAGATCCAGGTAGTTTGGTGCCGAGATCGAGGCCGCCCCACTAAATTACCCAATATTTAAAAAGAAATATTTAAGGTAATCAATTAGTTATCATTCAGTTATATATTCAGATGTCAACATTCATCAGTTGTCAATAACTAGCAAATTATTTTATAAGCATCATGTTTTTATTTCTGTTTGTTAAATATTGTTCATTATTCAAATAAACCAGTTAGTTATTACTTGTATGTTTTTATTTACGAACATCCAAGTCTGAAGGTATCCTTTGGACATTTTAAGTGTTTTCACACACGAAGGCGAAACAGACGGTATTCCATAATTTCTTTGCTATCAAAGATATAGAAAGATCTAAAGAAATAGGATTGAAGAAACCATCAATTTCTGTGGAATAGTAATTTATTCAACAAGAGTGTAAAATATTCTGTTTCGGGGCTCACTGAGTTTACCGTATGTTATGCTTGTTTAGTAGATAGTGTAATGTCCAATGATGGAAAGATTTATGAGAAGATTGAAAGAAGAGTATTTGCTGGTTGAAAGATTTTGGATGCTTTAGGGACATTCGCACGGAAGCTTGAGTGTCTATAACGGAGTACTTGTACCTAAATTGATGTATGATAACGAATGCTGGGCGTGGCTGCAGAAGTTCAAACGAAGAGTGACTGCTATGAACATAAGATTTTGTGTGGGAGGTCGAAAAGAACGAATGCGGAATAAATTAATGTATGTGAAGAATATAATATTGGAAAAAATGTGGTATAAACAATGGAGATGAGTAATTTACGTTAGTATGGGTATGTAGGACGAATGTCAAATGATAGATTTTTGTAAATGATTTATGCTGGTCAAATTGAAGGTGAAAGATTGCGTGTACCTGTATGTAGGTGAATGGATATGAGTATGACTGTTATTAGTTTGCTGCGCGAGAGAAAATTTCAGTGTAGGAAAAATAAACGAGCCTATATGAATAAGATAATTAACACCGATGAAACAAAACGAAAGAGATGAGCTTCGATAAAGATATCTGGCGAAGAATGATTTCTGGTTGAATTTTAGAGTTCATGTCAACCTTATTTTAATGAGAGAGCAGGATTTATGTTTGTATGTAATTCTATGAGTTTTTATTTCAATTAAATTTTTAAATTTCTTTTTTTGTTTAGTTAACATATCTCGTAACATCTACTTTTCAGGTGGGCACAGTTGACAAAAGCACGAAACATCTTCCCAAAGTAAGAAAAGAAAATTAAAAACAGCTAATGGTAGTATTTTGTGTGCTTATTTCAGGATTTTTATTTCATTTCCTTGATTTTATGAAGCCGTTTTAAGATCGAGAAATTGAATCTAAAGAATTTTTTGTAAAGTTTCATCAAAATTTGTTTATAGTAACGTCAAAATTGGAATCCTCTTGAATAACTGTATCTTAAAAATTAGTAAAAGAATCGTTATTTCTGATACCGAAAATGGCCTGTTTTCTTTTCTTATAGGTACTTCGGTCAAGTTTCAGCACATATAATGTATGTACTATTTTAAATTCTAAAGATATGAAAAAGAATGTAACCAGTGGGAATAAGAGAATTCAGTTGATTATATAATTTTTTTCTCTTCTATTTTGTCAGTTTCGGCTACACCTTAGCCTATCTTCGTTTGTCAGTTGCCGCAACCGACTACTTTGGAAGATGCTGACTATATTAGAAATTTTTAACAAAGCGTTTCACGTCATTAGTTGGGGGAAAAACTAATAAAACCAAAAAAACAGGATGAGTTATTCAATTGGCGAATTAAAAATATTAGATGGCAGGAAACACAAATCTTATTAAATAATATTTAATAATTATTTATTATATCTAATCTACCATCGTTCTTTGCCTTACACATAATTATATTTATAACGTTTGATGTATTTTATGTTACTTACTCTATTCGGGGTTTCGAAGCCGAGTCTGTAAGAAAGCGTCAAAACACAACGAGCGTGAACAGGATCCAAATAAATGATACTTTATTACGTTGAACTAGTCTAAATAAAGTTAGTGTGCGAAATACAAATCAAGATAAATATATACATATGCGTGTAAATTAGGGACGACGCGCACAGCACAATTAGCGGCACTTGACTGACTTGGCACCAAGTGCGGGCGGCCTCGATCTCGGCACCAAACTACCTGGATATTTAATCCCTTACTCGAACTCGGCACTATGCTATGGATTAGGATTTGTGACTCAATCGTTCTACCTGAGTGAGATTTTCTGGACACATGCGATTTTATATTGATAATAAACCAGACACACATTTAGCTGTTCTTTTAAACGAATCTAACCACACGCGTGACATCAACAACTCAAAAGTCCTGCATATCGTAGACAGAATAATTTGTTTCCATTTGATGCAGAAATTCTAATGTCAAAAATACCTGAAAGAATTGAATCTTCTAGTTTTTTCTGTACATATTTATATGTTTTTGTAATAATGTAGGTATGTATGGACAATTTAATATAAATAACCTTTTTTTCAATGATTTTTTTTTCCTGAAGTTTCATTAAATATTATTTGCAGTATTATTTTTGATACAAATTAATTTTAAAATAAAATATAGAGACTTATGAAACCAAATCTTGCAGGTAGATCGTGGCTTTATTTAGAAATTGACAGTGCCGAGTTCGTGTGCGCCCCGCGCTAAACGGATTAGCATTGGTGCCGAGTTCATGTTCTTGGTGCCGAGTTCGTGTACGCCTCCAAGTGCGACACTTCTGCCGTATCCGAGTTGGGCATTGTACCTGAGATAATCCCTTACAACCGAAAGGATAGGCGCAATAAGCTCTTCCAGTTGGGCATTTCTCTACCTGTATTTTTCTGTATCTAAGATAGTGAGTTCGAATTGCTTTTATTTGTATTTCGTCAAATTTCAATTATCATACGAGACTCTAAAGTTCAAACACCAAACGAATCAGCTTGGATGGTTTTTCGGTAAGGTCGAAGACTGCTTTTCTTTTGACAATATTACTTAGCGCCTGCCGTTCAATATTTAATTCTTCTTCGTGATTATGAACCAAGTCACTGTTTATTATTTCAGGACTCGCGATTTGTATATACTTTAGCGGCACATCGATAATTTTTATTTGTACAACACCATTTCATTCTGTCATTTGTTGTCGAAGATACGCAAAATTTAAAATTGCTAATAACTAGCAATTCCTTTCCCTTTTCACTAACTATGTGATTTATTTCCATGATCACTGAATATTAAATAACTGATGAAACGCAAATGTAATATTTTATTCACTTTCATTTGTTGATGAAAGCAAAGCTATCAATTTGAATGAATTTTTTTCTAGAACTTTTTAACTCTTGAAGCTATACATACAATTAGGGAAATGACCAATCAGTACATAGTATTAGGAGTAGGCGAAGTTAAAAACTAAATGTTATAGAAAATATAAAATGTATAAATATTTTGCAAACATTATAATCATACGGTTATGGAGGCGGACAAGTACTTGACACAGGTAAAATCCGATATCTGCATTGTAAGGGATTAAAATGCCCAACTGGAATACTCAGATTAAGGTACCCTTTACCGGATGCCCAACTAGACTGCAGCGGACACTTCTTGTGCCCCTCGTTCATCCCGTCGGCCAACACACCCCCGTAGCGCCTACCCTTGTGCGGGCCAAGGGTAGGTCTAGGTACCTGTTGGACTCAAGGGCACATTCTTTGCTACATATTGTATTTTTCGCACTCGCGGTAGTAAAAGACGAATTTAATCCCTCATTTCAGGGACTTAGATTTGAGTTTAGTCCTTAGGGATCTAAAATGATCAATAATCCCAAGGGACTAAAATAATATAAACAAATTTTTCTGACAACTGAATATTCAAAGTATTTACCTAGATGTCAAATTGAATTTTTTTGTTATAATTCAAATATTTATTATCGATTCTAATATTGCATCTTCACGTACAGCTGGCTTGCTTGGTTGCTCTGTCTTCTTGTTCATTTATCTCTGGTTGTGGTGCTTTTTTTCAACTGTTTTTAGTATCAGTGTATGCGGAAAAAATTTTTCTTTGATAAGAAAAGATCCTGTGAGTGTTTTATCTATTCGGGGGTGAGTTTTGTTCTTCTTTCGATATTTTATTGTACTTAAGTATATAACCTTCAGTTAAGCTTGATTAAACCGGCTGTTTCTGCCGCTTCCCATTCGAACTAAACACTTAAGCCCGCCGCACACGAGGCAATTTTCCATGCAATTTTGTTCACTTAATTTGCAGCAAGTTTTCTTGCGCACTGGGTCACTTTGAGGTACACTTAGTGTGACACTTATTCTCGCATCACACGATGCAAGCTGCGCCACTCATTCTAACACTAGAACGTAGACTTGGTAGATTTTCACATTACAAGTATGGATGTTGCCGAAACTAATCGTCGGAGGAGAGCAGGAGCATTTGCTGCAGTTATAGCTTGCGAATTACGAGACAGAAAAACAAAAAGAAGAAAAAACTTTGGTCAAGAGAGTGACTTTTGAGAAGTAATCAAGGCCGCAGAGTTTTCAACATTTTGTTTGACGAGCTTGTAGAGTGTATACCAAACGTGAAAAACCTGGAAATGTCAGGGAATTTAGATAAACTGGAAATGTCATGGAATCGTCAGGGAATTTCTGATATTTGTCTGGAAAAAATACATCATAGGATATTTATGCATAATTACTCATAAAAGTATATTTTCACTCTTTAAGATACTAGGGCCATCTATGCAAATCTATAAGTCTTCCAGATCTATAAATTCATGAAAAAAAAATTCATTAAAGTACATTTACTTTTGTCGATTAATGTAAATTCGTTCATGATATCAAATTCGTTGCGATTTTGTTTTTAATCCACAGATTTATAGGGTTCACACAGAATTGCAACATTAATCTGTGATTATATGTAAACTTGTATCAAACTTTTGTTTTTTACTGAAAACCTGGAAGTCAGGGAATTTTCATTTAATTTTTTGGTATACATCCTGAGCTAGGGAACGTAGATATTACCTAATTTCCACTAGCCATAATTTTTACTTATTTGTATCTTAAAACACCACAAAACACAATGTACTAATGAGGCACAGCATTTTGATGCGACATACAACTCAGTGATGTAATCACGTAATTTCGTCGTCTGCTTTGATTGGCTGTGGACAGCAGTCAGTGGCGCAGCAAGTGCGAAAAATAGCACCGAACCTATCTTGAAAAGCAAGTCTCGTGGTAAGTCTAGTACCCCGCATCGCACCAAATTTCTTGCATCGGAGCAAGCGTGGCATCTAGTGCGGCGCCAAGTGAACAAAATTGCTTGAAAAATTGCATCGTGTGCGGCGAGCTTTATATATACTGGGAGCTCCTCCATAATTATATCTACTGGGTGTTGCGTAATCATTTTATCCACACTCATTTCTTTTTATCTCAATTATTTTTAGTTTATTTCTTTTAATGGCTCAATGTCATTGTTGTAACGTTAAAATCGATAAAGAAAGAACAGTCAAGTGTTCAGTATGTAAGAAGTCCTTCAACATTGATTGTGTTGGAATATCTCTTCCTGAAGCTAGAAAAATAGTAACATCTAGGATTGGACTTAAATGGAATTGCTCCAGTTGCGACAGTTTAGGGAACTATATTGACAGTTTAAAATCTGTCATAATAGGTTTGCAAAATGATATTTTGCTACTAAAAAACAGTATATCTAACACTAATACTTCACCATCAGAAATCGAGTTAACTGAAACTATTATACAAGAAATTGCTGATCGTGAACGTCGCTCTAAGAACATTGTTATTTTTGGCTCTTCAGAAGATAGCTCTAATTTAAAATTACAAGAGACTAAGGATAATGGTTTGGTATCAAATATTTTGTCTCATGCTGACGTTTCTTCAGAAAATATTAAAATAACTCGATTGGGTCGTTTCGATCCTACAAAATCAGGTTCGAGACCAATTAAAGTTCACTTAAAATCTCGTGAGGATGTTCTGAAGGTATTCAAAAATATTACTAAGATTAAAACAAATCCAATCTTCAAAAATCTATCTATCTCAAGTGATAAAACTCAAAAGCAGATAAGCTACTACAAAATTATTAAAACTGAACTAAATGACAGATTGTCCAAAGGTGAAGATAATATTTCAATAAAACATATTAATGGCGTACCAAAAATTATTAATTCGGAAAACTAGTAACTCCCAACAGAAATAAAATGTTTCTTAATTGTCTTTATCAAAATACGCGGGGTCTTAAATCCAAAACGCATATGTTTTATACCAACTGTTGTACATCACTTAATGACATAATAATTCTCACGGAAACATGGCTTGATGATACAGTCAACAATTCTGAATTATTCCCTTCTAACTATAATGTGTTCAGGGAAGATCGAAATTTCTCGTCTATTGGACGTACTAAAGGTGGTGGTGTTCTGATAGCTGTGGACAATCATATTCATACTCAATCATTTGATACTTCTAGCGTAAAATTACAAGCTCCTTTAATAGACTTAACTGCTTGTAAGTTTTTTTTTGGAAGTATGTCTCTAATTATCTGCGCAATATATGTACCTCCTGATATTTCGAATAGTGACATTGAAAATTTTACTGATGCCTTACAACCTCTTCTTTTAAATGAATCTGTTCTCATACTTGGTGATTTCAACTTACCAAATTTCACAAAATTGTCAATGAACTGTTCTAAATCATCTTCAGTACATAATCTTTGTAACATTTTAGATCTCTGTCAACATAATGAAATTCATAATGATTATAACAATATCATTGATCTTGTTCTGTCCAATTTAAACAGTCTATTTCAAGTCGAGAAATCTGATTTTCCGTTAGTCCCTGAAGATAAAAAATTTCATCCAGCTCTTGTGATTAATCTTGATCTTATTGTCGTGAAACCAAACAAATTTCCATTACGCAGTGATAATAGGTATAACTTTCCAAAAGCTAATTTTCACAATTTATATGATGATATTCGTAATATCGACTGGTCTTCTTTAGATAACTACGAAAATGTCAATGATGCTCTTGATTTTTTTTATTCTACCATATATTGTGCCTTAGATGCATCAGTTCCAAAAAGTACCTTCAAATCCAATAATAATTATCCATTTTGGTACACCTCAGAAATTAGATATAATTTGAAAAGTAAGGAATATTACAGAAGAAGATGGCTCAAAACTAGGAATGAAAGGTTTTTAATTGAATATGAAAGATTACGAAGCTTGATCAAATTACAAATCGATAATGCGTATATCTCTTTTACCACCCAAATAGAAGCTAATGTTAAAAACAATCCATCTGATCTTTGGAAGTATGTACAGTTGAAGCAAGGAAATACTCGCATTCCTAGTGAATTACACGATGATCATTCCACTTATGTTAATCCACAAGACATTGTTAATGGATTTGCGAACTTCTTTTCTGGATTCTATCTACCAAGTTCTTCTTACAATGATGATAAAAACTGTTCAAATTTTCCTACATTTTCACTTGGTTTAGTTAGCGAAGATTATGTTAGTTCTCTGATGAATTCTCTTCCAAACAAAGCTTCCGCTGGCGAAGATCAACTTCCTTCTTATTTAATTAAGGATACCCGAGTTGTTCTCGCTAAACCACTTTGTACTATTATAAACTTAGCTATTCGTACATGTTGCTTTCCTGAACGATGGAAGAAAACCAGGATAACTCCCATTTGGAAAAAAAATGATAAATCATGTATCAAAAATTACCGTCCAATTTCTATACTGAACAATTATGCAAAAATTTTTGAAATGGTGATTTATAATACCATCTATTCAAGTACTCGATGTTTTGTGTCATCTGATCAGCATGGATTTATGAAAGGTCGCTCAACGACAACTAATCTTATCTGTTTCACACAATTTGTTTCTGAAACTCTTGATGATCGTGGTCCGGTAGATGTTGTCTACACTGACTTTTCACGAGCCTTTGATTCTCTAGATCATGGAATGTTACTATCAAAAATAAGCTCTTTTGGTGCATCTCCTTCTTTACTGAAACTAATTCAATCATACCTTAATGATCGATACTGTTATGTTTTCTACAACGGTTATTCTTCTACCAAATTTTCAGCCAACTCAGGAGTCCCCCAAGGCTCAAACTTAGGACCACTTTTATTCACAATCTTTATAAATAAACTACTTCTTTCATTTTCTTGTCCTGTACTTGCATATGCGGATGATTTGAAAATTTTTAATAAAATAGATACTAGGGCTGACATAGATCTGCTTCAGAATAACATAGATAAAATGATTCATTGGTGTCAAGTGAACAAACTGAACCTTAACATTGCTAAATGTTTTACAGTGTCATATACCCGACGTACAGCTCCTATCTCTCACACATATCATATGGAAGGTATAACTCTGGAATTAAAAACGACAGTTAAAGATTTGGGAATTATTTTTACCTCTAAACTTGACTTTACGCCTCAAACGGAAAATGCATGTAAGGCTGCAAATAAATCTCTTGGCCATTTAATGAGAATCTCTAGTGTTTTCAAAGATATTTCTCTTTTCAAAACTTTGTACTTTGCGTTTGTTATAAGTAAACTTGAATACGCTATTCTAGTGTGGTATCCGTTCTATTCACATCAGTGCCTTTATCTTGATCGGATTCACAAGCGCTTCTTGAAATTTTTGTCATATATGTTGGATGGTGTGTATCCAAGCAGAGGTTGTGATCAAAATGAACTACTTGAGCGTCATAATCTTGTATCATTAAGCGACAGACGTGAAGCGTCTAGTTCCAGATTTTTGTGGATAATAAAATTGATAGTCCATTTTTAGTATCATGTATATCAATGCGTGTCCCAAACATATCGACCAGACTCACTAGTACTTTTTATCTACCAACTCCGCACTCAGATATCTTGAGAAGATCACCAATCCACACCATGTGCCGTAATGCAGAACAACATTTCGAAAACATCTTTAAATAATCTTTGATTAATTGTTAATTTATCTAAATACTATATTAATTGTATGTGAATTTTTTGCATATTTGAAATTCTTGTCCGTTTGGTATTTCCCTGTAAATGGTTTTCTGTTGGGAAATAAATTATTATTATTATTATTACTATTATTATTAGCATTATCGCAATTTACACAATTTTACAAATGCATCGTATTGTTGTTCGTAAATTTTCTAAATTTAGGTAAAATAATTTTATAGGTACCTCTTCCGCGAATCTAGGGAGAAAAACCCGCGGGAAATAAAACCCCAGAAAAAAACCCCGGAAAAAAAGCCCCGGAAAAAAACCTCCAGGAAAAAAAAAACCCGGAAAAAAAGATCCCTGTGATAAAAACCGAAGAAAGTTTATATAACGAATATTATGAATTAGGCATAAAAGGGTGTTTTCATTATGTTTGATAATAAAACCAAGAATTATAATCAACAATTCTATATAACGTGTATAAGTTTTATTTATCTATTAGCGCCAATAATAATAAAGTGGAGTAAGGCATTTACATACATTTAATTCTTGTGCATGTTTAAGAGACGATCTCAAGAATATTTTTGTTTTTTAAGATGTTCCCAGAGGTCACTAGATAATGACGAGAAACTGATTTTGGTCGATTGTTTATTCTGTAAATAATTTCTGAACTGTCGCAAATGGGGAAAATGATTTCAAGTAAATAAGTTGAATTTTATGATTACCCAGACAGTGGCATATGTGAATATTCTTATTGTAAGGTATATTTCTCAAATACGACATAAAGTTATAATTTTTTAAATAGAACCAATACATAAAAAGAACAGCAAAAGGACTATATATTTTTTTTTTATTTTAATGATATGAAATTTATCATCTTTGTGTTGGTACAACATGAGAAATTTCACAATTTCTGTATTTTATGTTGAATTATATTTATTGACACAACTTATGCCAATATCCAGCCTTTATATTTTTAAATAATATAAAACAATTGAAAATAATAAAAGTATGTGAATGTTTTACTCCACTATATTATTATTGACGCTAAAAGACGAATAAAATAGAAGAGACTGTATTTATGTCTGTATTACATTATACATTACGCGTTATTTAGAATTGTTGTTTATAACTCTAGGTTTTATTATCAAACATAATGAAAACACTTTTATATACTTAATTTATAATCTTCGTTACATAAACTTTCTGCGGTTTTGATCACAGGGGGCTTCTTTTCCGGGGGTTTTTTTCCTGGGGGTTTTTTTTCCGGGGTTTTATTTCCCAGGGGTTTTTTTTTCCTGTTACCCTCTTCCGCAACCGTATCAATATCAAATTTCTCAATCATCTTTTTGACAGCAAGTTTATTTATTTAATAACTGTTGTAGCCAGCTTTGTTACAATGGTGAATTTAGTCAACTTTTTTGAATCAAGTTTGTTGTAAAAATTGTAAGATTAATTCATCTGCTTTTAGACTATTGCGATTCAATAGAATACAGTAGTGCGAAAATAGCGTAGATAACACATTACCTAAGTGCCTTTAGTCGCTCAGGTTTAAATCAAGCACTTAAGACCCTCGTTATATAATATACTATATGATGATGAATAATTCCACTCATTGGAAAAAATGCAGTGAAATTCCTCACATATAGGTTGATAGTTGCTGTGTTTGTATGTTTATAGTGTGATATCGTACGAGTTGACACGTTTCATTACTGGTTTGATATTGCTTTCTAAAGTGATTTAGATATATCATGTAAAAGTAGCAGCACATGGCGTCATGAATCTAGAGACATTAATTTATGATGTGAAACGCTTTGTTAAAATTTTCTGGTATAATTGCGTGTTAAGAACCTGTGTGTACGCATCGCCAAGAAAATACAAATTGGCACATATAAAAAATAGTTTGTTGTGACCTAAATTAAAAATATTAGCGTTACGCAAAGGTGTCAAAAAAGCGAACAACAGACTATACATATATATTTTTTTTTTGCTTTTTTGAAATTTACCAAGCTTTCGATTTTATTGATTAAATTTTCGAGAATTCATAGTAGAATTTCATCTCGACTAATTTTTGTTGTATTTGTTTGTCCTGTTTTATATTGTAATAGTGATAAATCTATTTGATTAGATTTAAATCACACCAGTATCCTTTGGGCATCGTACGACAGATGCTAGTCCATGTATTTCAGCGCTAATGCTAGTACAGCATTTATTTCAACAAAGTCTGTACTTACTTTGTGTCTCGAAATAAAACTCGTAGAAGTAGGGTAGATATTGTTCAGTTTATTCTGCTTTGACGTAGTATACAATTCAATTAATTATTTTATTAACAAGGTTGTGGGTGATGTAAATGAAAAAGCTCGCGTATTTGTATTGAACTATTTATTTCTTGGAGATTGTTCTCAGACGAGAGAGCAGAGAGGAAGAGCCTTTAGTATTTACAGGTGTTTTAAAAGGAAAGCATGTGTGATGTGGGGGTGTGACTTGGGTATGACCGTAGTTTTTGCAGATTTAAGTTTCTACAGGGAATGAAATGGAGTCGATATTAACATGCTGCAGAACAAGAACTGTGAAAGTGGGACAAAGATAGAAATAGTAAAGATGACAAAGAAGGTTAAAAGAATATTATTTTACAAGATATACAGAGAGGTGACTCGAAGGACACCCCATAGCGTTTTCAATGCTATTTTTGAAATGTTCAATTATTATTGGCTTCCCTAATTATTTTACATCAAAAAAGTTGGATAGTTTATTGTAGAGAAAAAATTTCTGCATTTTTTGACACTAGTATTTTTAATTTTACTCTACCAGGAACCAGTAAAAGTACGGAAATGTTTATTGATAATTTTCTTAAAATCAACAGTGCCATGAAATAACAAAGTAAATGTGATATTAATTAACAGTCCGATTTTCATAAGAGCTTCAGCTGATCCTGGAATAAGCTGATTTGGATATTTAACATTAAATAAATCTGATATTTGTCGAGCACTATTTTGATCATGAAACCATTTCACCATATCTAATTTTTCTTCTAAATTATACATTTTAATTCAAGGCACTTGATATGAAACACTGATGACAGATACAAACAATAACTTTGAATGGGTACATTTGCTTTTTATTTAAGGGTACTCTTGATGTCAAAAAAATTATCAATAAACATTTCTGTAATTTTACTGGTTCCTAGTAGAGTAAAATTTAAAATATTAGTGTCAAAAAGTGAAGAAATTTTTCCTCTACAATAAACTGTTCAACTTTTTTTGATGTAAAATAATTAGGAGAGTCAATAATTAAACATTTCAAAATTAGCATTGAAAACGCTAAGGTGCGTCCTTCGAGTCACCAGCCTGTATACAATAATTTTAATAGTAGATTTAATTGAGTATATGTATGTATATGTGTATATGTGTGTGTGTGTACAGCCGGATACGTGTGTATGTATAGCAAAGAATATGTATGAGACATTTGTCCCTACAAGGCTGATATTTATCAGAATATTTATTTGAACTTGTTCTTGTTAGTATTTTTCTCAAGCGCTAGTGGAAGAACCTACAAGTGAATTATTTCCTTCATTTCTCAATTATTTTATGATTTCATTTTTAATTATTTGGACTTTTGCCAGGCTCAGGATGTTAATCAGGACAGTGAAGGAATAACATCGTTGTTAAGCTAATAAATTATTGCAGAGCTGATGCATAACATGGTTCAGAATTGAATAAATTTGGTATTTCTAAACGTGCAACCAAAAAAAAACACACATTGCTAGATAGTTCCCTGCCGAACATCATGAGTATGTTTACGGAACTCCTTGCAATGGGTCGTGATCGTGAATGGCCGTGACTCATCTGGCGGAAAAACTGATTTAAATTTAGCGCTTTACTTTCTTTTTACAAGAGTAAAGTAACTCCGAAAAGAGCAGATAACCCTGTGAACCACCTAGTGCATTAGTTTTCACTTGGCAAATGAGATTGACTAAAAATAGGTATAGAAGTCTGGGGAGTATAGTTGGTTTTGGGATTCTTATTATTTATGTGATTGGCTTTTGGGGGCCAAATCAATATAAAAGTTAATGTGTTTTTAATCCCTTATATTTTTTTTGGGAACTATTCAGTTCTTTACTTATTTATTTCTCATTTGAAAAGGATTTTCTTCGTAAAAGTGGCCCATTGCTGCTGCCATTGGCTCTGTTCTGTTATTACTCTCTCCACCTTTACATATATACGTCGCCAGTATTTTATTATTTGCCGAGTGATGTATTATAGAAAAGTATTCATGAAATCGTTTATACTCAATGTTAGAATGATTCCCCATGGATTTTTATTAATTTAAACAGTATAATAAATTAATTTGAATAGCAATGCTCTGAACTTGTTGACAGTCGTAAGAATAATTGTTCCCAATTGGTCACTAGGCATTATTTAGTAGCGTTATGATTTAAAGAAACAAACTTTAATTATTTTAATTCGACTATCTTATGTTATTATCCCTGTTATCCTATTATTTGAACATTCAAATAGATAAGAAAAATATTAATTAATTCTTTGAGGCAATTTGATCAACTTATATTTTGGAGTGGCGCTCATAATAATCCAAATTACGTTCCTTTCTGGAAGGAAGTCTTGAGCTCCGTCACAATATACAACTTTTCTAACGAGGTATGTTCTTGTTACTCATTGCATTGATACAAGACAGGATCCACAATTAAATAAGCTTACATAAAAACTTCATTTAAAATGTATTATATAAAATAGGACATATACAATATCAATGGGAAGACCGTAACTACTGCGCTTACAATATTATTTGAGATCTGCGCCTTACATTACTTTCCTAATAGTAGTTTACATTTTTGTGACTTCTCTGCGGGATGTATATATTTTTGCGATGTGTGCACGCATGATTTTTAACACGCAGTTAGTCATCTTCTTCCATAGTAGTCGGTTTACTTACTCTCGTTTATTATGCGACAATTAGCAATTTAAATATATTTATATAAATTTATACTGAATAGGTTATTATTTGGAAGTATTATTAATTTCACAAGTTATTATTTTGTACTAGATTATTTTGAAATTGACTGAATTCCCTTATTTTCACTACCTACATTCACTAATCTAGTCAGCTTCAACCATATTATCCAATGAAAAAGAATAATCTCAACACATTATTTCGATAAGTATAGAATTGAAATATCATTTTAATAAAATGAAGTATTTCACAGAAACAAATGTACATATTCGTTACTATCAGGTCAAGAACCTCAATTATTATGATATATGTTTGAAACTCTTATCTACAACAAATAAATAGAAAAAAATCATACGTATTTATAAAATTTTATTTTTCGGTCGAAATTTATTGTAGGTACTGTTTTTTAATAACAGGTGATCATATATGACAGATGAAATTGCACAAAATATTGAGTTTAACGATGAAATTCCATCAATGAGTAAAGAGAATGTCCGTCATCATAATTTGCATTCAGTAAAAATATAAACACTTCATTTCATAATTAAATTCCATGTTTTCCATGTTGTCAAAATGCTATCATAAATTTTAAATATAAAAGAATTGCAATCATTTCTTCGTGATAGGGTGATAGACAGTAATCATGAATAATAATAAACTGAAGGTTTAAATCGTAGTCTCATGTGAACCCTTGTACTATTATTAACTGAAATGAACTATACACCTTGAAGCAATGTTGTCAAAACTATAGTCATTTGTTTATGATACTTCTTAGCATCTGGCTGAGTAAGGCATCTATCAAATTATTACATAAACCAATAATATGGTCACATTTGGCTAAGAGATTCCGAGGAACGAAAGCTAATTATGTAAGATACAATCCTAATCGCCATTTTAATCCCTATCTATGCAATAAGCTTATTCCTCATTTTGGACCCCGTGGGAATCGATCATAGACCTCCTTCAATTTGAGCTCTTCAAATTTCCGATTATTGCCGAACCGTCCCGATCTTGTGTTTTATTTCTATCCTTGTCACTCGCCCAGGGTCTATGTTTATACGTAGGTTCTCGCGAGTTTGCCGGCTATATGAATGTTCCATTAAACAGTGTGTGTTTGACTTTCGTAGTGATATGCTGAGGTTTAAAGAGTGCTATACACGTGTTTGGTTCATTGTTGTTTATAAGTGCAGTAACTTTATTTTATTTATTAGTGAATAACAGAAGTGTGCAGTGAACAGAAGTGATTAGTAAATTACCTTGTGAGTTTTACATAATAATTTTCAACTGATGAATATTCTGTCTCGCTCTTTTTAGTTCGAAAAGGATAATTATTATTGTTTTTTTTTGTAATGTAAGCGATTCTTCAGTCGTAAATATGGATTATGATAAGATAAAGTAAAGAATCATGCATTTCTTTATTCTGAATTTTCACTTATGTGGAAACATGATGAAAACTGTCTTCAAAGACAGCAAAATAATGTACAATTTCAGATAAATAACTGTTTTCTGTACCTATCGTAGTAAATATTCGAAAATCGTGTGGTTAGTGCCTGTTCAATTGCGTATTTTACTGTTAATAAACATAATATAGAATTTGCAACTATCAAAGTGTAAAAAAAAATATTAATATGTACCATAATTTTGTGTGTTCATATGTTCATCTTTTCCTTCATGTCGATAATTAAGTAACTAGGAAAGAATGCGAGTAAAAATTTTACTCTGAGCAATAATTCATTTATTAATAATTTAATGTTTCCAGTAGTTATCAAAACAAAAAGTTTTCCTAAGCATCGTTTATAAGATTAGAATTATATAATTACCTTCGTATTTAGATATATGTTTTAAATGATATATTAACCCAATTTCTTCATAAGGCTATTGCCCTTCTTTATTTTTGAGAAATATTGAATGAATCACAGACGATTGTAATTGATACAATTGTGTATACTTAAAGCATAATAACATCCAAGTATTTTAGGTAAAGCTTGCCGAGTCACGGATATTGTTGTCCGAATGTTAATACTTGACACACGTATTGCTATATGATTTTTCTACGATTATCTACATCTCTATTTTAAGTCGTTAATATAGCAATATTTAAAAAATTCATCACTGCAAAAATAGTTAATAAAGTGCGCATGAACTGAATTTCGTATCCACACATGGTCTGGATATTAACCATCAAAATCGTAGATCATATTTGAACGTTTGTAGGTTTCAAAATAAACACAGCTCTTTGAAATAGATTGAAGATTATTAACAAAAATAAAACATTAATCACTGAAACGATAACTGTCAAATAATAAACTCTTCATAATACCTGCATTGAAACAGTGCGTTTTAACGCCTGTTTTGTCAGTCGAAACAAGACAATTGCAGACAAACGTGAGTGTAACCGGGCAGAAACAGGTTTGTTTCTGCCCGAGGGGAGAGACAAGCTTGTTTCTGTCCGCTGAATTAATTTTTTTCATCGTTTTATCCCTGGCAGAATCGCATTTTTTCATTGTCAATCTCTAAATGAAAATCATATAACCTTAGTTAATTTGACAGTTGTTGTATTCGAAACTGTAAATTAAATTAAAAAGACGATTAGTTTCAAGAAAAAAAAGTATTAATACGACAATTTCAAGTACACCACAACATCTTATTGATGAAGCACAAGCGACTTGTTACCTGCAAAATCAAAAGAAAAATATTTACTTTGTTATGACAAATTTGTAATGTGGAAAGTTTCAATGCAGGTATTATGAAAAATACAGTGTGGGGCACGGGACAAAACACGATTTCAGCCGGGGTGATGCCAGCCCTCGCTTCGCTCGGGCAAGCAACACTCACCCTCGGCTGAAATCGTCTTGTTTCGTCCCTAGCCACACAATATACTATAGTATAACTTCGATTTACATTTGTTTATAATTTATTCCAATAATTTATTTTACACTGTATTTATTTATTTACTACGCTATTGTGACTGCGTCTCCACTCGTTATTCGCCGTTGACTTTCTTGCGCGAGCTTTTACTAACTGAAATGAGGGAATCATGCCTGCTCCTCTCTAACTGCGTTGATCTGGAATACCGGGAAATTTTTTTATTACTTGTAGTTTGATATTTTTGGGTAGGTATGGAAATAGAATTATGTTTGTGAATTTAGTTAAGAATGTAAATCTTTGAATGTTTCATCGATCGATAACTCATATCTGGTTGATTTCAGGATTTTGAGTTATATTAACCTATTTTAAATGGGTCATTTTCTTGGAAACAATATCAATTTCTTCAATTTTTGTGTCATTACTGTACAATCAAAAAAATCGAAAGCTAGTTTATTGGTTAATTCCCCGTCACTTAACGCAGGTTAATTTAATTCCTGGTCTTGAAATCGGGAGTAATATCCTTTGAGTGATTATTTCAATTTTTCATCAATTTTTGAGTATAGAATTTTTAAATTTGAAATTCAGCGTGAGCAGTAAGAACTATATAAGTCGAGTAATATTTCTACTACCGTCGCAACTACCATTTGAAAATATTCTGAATCTACCAATAAATTTATGCCAGATACCTGCTGCTGCATTCTGAACTTTTTAAAAAGTCATAAATAATTCATGTTTATTTATAACATGATTCATTAGTTGTTTACAATTGAAGGTCGTTGTGAACCAAAATTAAAAATAAATATAATCATGTATCTATGTTGCTATGCATAGACGTATAATTCAAAATTTCTAAATGTTCAAAAACTCAAGTACAATACATTATTAAAAAAAATAAAAATATATATGCTTATACTGTCGACGCAGGGTTAGAACGGCGATTCCCAACTCGGCACATTTACAGGTAGTCTCTGCTAATGACTCCCCAACTCGGCACATACAAGTATCTCAGGTACCTGCAATGATACCCAACTCGGCACACTTGCAGGTAGTCCGGACATTCTAATATTTTTAAATAAAATAAAATAAATTTTATAGTTTTTTTTTATAATCATACAAAATTTTACATACAATAATACAAAATCAAAAAATAAGTAGGCTGCATCATACAATAAAAATAATAATTTCAGCGTGATCGTGGATTAACCTTTTTGTCGTTATTACTCGATCTCTTGACTCGCTCATAATATGGATTTTCGATTAACACACCGCTACTTCACTTCACCAGATAAAAATTTTCGATTTGATTTACTGAATTTATGTTGTTCTACAATCAATAGTGTTTTTCCACATTGGCTAGCTATAGTTGGCGAATTGATTTCTTTGATGTTGTTGATTGAACTGTTAGATTGATAATAGGTGACTACTAAATAAAACATTTTAATTTATATTTTTCTTAGGCGTTAAGCCGATAATAGGGATGGGTTTTTCTGCAAACACTTGTTTAAGATGTGCCGAGTTGGTCATAAGGATTACCACCAACCCTTGACTTATAGTCCGTGAGACAGCGCATAAATTTTTTGTTGATTACCGCTCACTTGAAACTTTGTGAGTGGCTTCATTGTGATGAGTCCGACAACTTTTTCATTTGGCAAAATTCTAGATTTGGGGGCGTTTACCCGCGAGGGCTAATTAATTGAAAGAATATTACCGTGATACTGGTCTTTACACTAATCGAAAGATTTTTTGATAATAAAATGAAGGAAAAATATTGTCCGACATGAATATTGAGGCTACTGGTGAGTCCGACTTGTCATAAGTACCAACATACTTACCATTAGTACCAACATACTTATGACAAGTGCAGCTTGTCGGATTCACCGGTAGCCTCAATATTCATGTCGGACAATATTTTTCCTCCATTTTATTATCAAAAAATCTTTCGATTAGTGTACAGATCAGTATTACAGCAATATTCTTTCAATTAATTGGCCCTCGCTGGAAAACGCCCCCAAATCTAGAATTTTGCTAAATGAAAAAGTTGTCGGACTCATCACAATGAAGCCACTCACAAAGTTTCAAATGAGCGGTAATCAACAAAAAAATTAGGCGCTGTCTCACGGACTATTATGTCCCATCGGGAGATTAAATGTGTCGAGTTGGGGTGTGCCCGGGTTAGAAATCGTCACATTTGAAAAGTACGAAGTCATTGATTTCTTTGAATAATTTCTGATCTTTTCGACTTTTAAAAATTGTATCACTGAATAGTCAAAATAATTAGTATTTAATCATTTATACCTATGAGAAATACCCTTGAAATTACCTAAACGTCAACAGTGGGGGCTATATCCATTCTTAAAACTTTTGAATCTATTGGAGAATACTATACAAAAATAAAAGAAAAATTACTGCAAGGATTGGAATCAAAGGTATATTGTCGAGTATTTGTTATTGTAATTTATAATCAACATCTTCAGTTTTCTTGGAATTTTGAGAGCATTTGCGACACTTCTAAATTTTTGAATACAGCATGTGTGTTCATTATGAAGTCAATGCAATATTTAATGTTTTATAATATATCAAAAATGTAGGCTAAGGATGTTTATGTGAGTTAACTTTTTATTACAATTAACTGTTGCACTTGTTGTCTATCTCCAAATGATCGAATATATTAAATAGTTTCACGCAGACATACGTTTTCACTAGTCCAAGGCGGTAGATAGGGTTTGAAGAAGACGGCAGAAAAGTTAGCACCATCTCGGCACCATCATTTTACGCAAATTGAAAAAATAGTAGCCTATAATTTACGGCTAATTAAAGACAAATTTGTACCCAAAAAATTGGAATTTCTACCCACATATTTTATAGCCACAAAATCAATTTGAAAAGTGGAGGTGCCAACTTGGAAAAAAATTGGCACCCTCACATTCGCACATAAAAAAAAAAGTCAGCTCACTCGAAGAAACTAATTTAGGCCTAATTTGTACCCAAGAGAATTTTGTGAAAAAAATCTACATTATATTATTAGGAGCAAAAATTAGGTTTTAAGTGCTAAGATTTGCAGTTTGAGTGCCGAACGTATAGTAAGGCAGTCAAAGTAACCAAAGAACATAATGCCATTTTTGCTCCGAATGATATATATATATATTTTTTTTTACGTGATAACGTCTTATAATTCGATAGAGCTGGCTGCACGCACGAAAAAACATGACTCATACGGCGTTACCTCGCTCGCTCTGAGGCGTTCCATTACGTCATCTCAAATGCCAATGATTATCTATCAATGAGAATAAATTAAATAAGTTATTAATAAGAATATGATGTACTACTGTAATATGTTGAGAAACGACAGTTGTGTTAAAGATTCTATATGGGACGGACGTGAAACACGATTTCAGGTGCAACGAAGTAATGAAAAGATTCATTCAATTGGGATATATTTGTTTTTGACGTGACAACGTCTTATAATTCAATGGAGCCGGCTGCACGCACGAAAAAACATGACTCATGCGGCGTTACCTCGCTCTGAGGCGTTCCATTTAAGGCTTGAAGTGCAAGCGAGAGCGCGGAACGGGCGACAAAGAGGCACAATCGACATACGCGTTCGGCAGCGTTCGACATCTGTCTCTCTCCTACTTGAGTGAGCGATGCGTCCGCGTGGACAGATGCTATACAATAATACATTTACATGTTTTCGTCAAGTATGAAGTGCAGTGAAAAGTGAATGTGGTGTCAATTGTTTATAGGAAAGATAATTGCGGCGATAAAAGTAATGATTCTCTCGATATTAGATGTATGTTCAGTGATATTCTGTCGAATATTCGTGCTTTCATTAATAAAATAAATAGCATCGGTCCGCTAGTGCAGCGATTGTAGGTTATGCTATAATTGACAATACTATAACAATATGTTAACAGAACTAGAGTGAAGTGAATGATAGGTCACTATGATAATGCGCTTGCGCTCGAAATACATGTGTACAGAGTAAGTGGTAGCTAAGCAGTAGTCCTCAAACATGATATGTGAAAGTTTCATTATTTCGGTCCAATATGGAAAAGTTTGGTTCACCCTTCGAGGTGGTCTCCTCTCAAGTTCAGTCCCACAGGTGCGCGCAGCGCAAACGCGGTACTATTCAGAGATGTTTGTTAAAGCCGCGAGCGATAGTGAGCTAACCTACAACCATTGTTACACATGAACACTGTTTTAGTGCCACTGACAGAATTTGTTTTTACTGCAGAGACGCCAGTATCGCCATCTCTTTAAAATTGTGCGAAATGTCATAGTGACCTATTAGTCACTCTTACCCAGAACTATTTCACGATGAGTAAAAAATCAATGGCTTCACTATTCGATCGAAATAATTATCGAGCGTAGCTATGATTTCAAAAAATTAAAACATAAATGTTAAATCTTCCACATATCATAACAACGTGTCTGAAATGACAGGTTGGATCAGCCAGCCGTCAAAGGGAACAATTTTCCTCCATATCAAACACATTGAGGCGGGCTTTTCAAAAGCTAGAGTTACAAAAATTTTAATCATGTTTCTAGATTTAGAATTTCAAATTTAGGATTTATGAACAATAATTTAATCACAGTTTATTCTTATAATAAATTATTCAAGATTATCACTTTTTCACAACAAGTTACGATTAAATTTGCGAAAATAATTGAGTAACTAATTGAACAACAACTTTTATTCAGTTTACTTGCTGAGAGAAATAATGTTGATACAAAATAAAAGAAAAAAAAATTGACATGATTGTATTTATGCGTACAAATAAATGTAACTTGATCAATTCAATTCCTGATTTTCATTTACCTCCTTCTCTATATCCATACAAAATATCTATCAAATCAATAAAATTGGAATTTTCTTTTCAAAAATGCAACCACTCCATCACTATTTTCTCATGACGTTGTCACGTTAAACTATCGTAAGTAAACCGACTTTACAGACAACCGATTTTTTTTTTCAAAGGAGTGCCTAAATTGTAGCACAATATGAAGTTAATATATTGATTTTCAGTGCGATGCAATCAGCTCCAATACTATAATCATAATACCCAATACATTTTTTTAAGGTTACGATATAAACAAACAAAAAATTAAATTGAAAAAATGATTTGAACTGCCGTCCTTGTCATCATTAGCTGATACTGGTATTAATAATTTCCCAGGTGAAGTGAGTGAGTGCGAATGGTTTATTTCAAAACCCAATTTTTAATAACTACATGAACATTCAGAATAAGTATTACGAGATTATTATACTGAAATATTAGATTTTTTTAAATGTACTTAGGCACAAAAAGTAAGCAAAAGCCTCATCAGATAAAGTAATACTTTTACCTTGGCAACAGAGATACATATCATGTCATTTTTGTGACGTTTGAAAAAGAATATATATTTTTATAGCAAATTGATTTTTTCGAAATTACACTACGTGTATTTCGAAGCAAAATTTGGAAAATAATTTCAGGACAGGAAAAAAGTTGATGAAATTTAATTCAAATCTGTACTAACAAAAATTTTTAAAAACAAATTATTCTGTTGAAAATCAATCATTTTGAAATTAGGCTGCGCGAAGCAATAATAAGCAAACAATTTGAGAATAGAGGATATCTGTCAAACTTGATTTAGAATTGAGGATTAATTTGTATCCAAAAAGATTTTGTTGGGAAACCGATTGTTCTGGAATTGTGTTGCGCAAAGTTGAAAGCAATTTTAAGCAAACAAATTGTAAGGAGACTTGAAAAAACCGTAATTTTTATAAAGGACTGATTTGTAAAGGCTAGTTTATGTAAGCTGTAACTTCACGCATTTGCCTTAACCATAAAATTATATTTTTCATCAAACTTGGTACGGTTCAGGTATTTCTTAGGGTGAGCCAATAAAGAGTAGGCCGATAAAAATACATTCCACAAGATCGACATGTCAGTATTTGTCAAATTATATCAGTTGTACATCTCTTTCTGTCATCATATAAATTTTAAATTCAATTTTCAATTTATATTTCAACTTTCAACACTATAAATGCAACCCTGAATACAACTTATATATACACAAAGGTTATAACGAGTGACACTAATCGCGGAGATAGTCGATGTAAACCGTCTGATTGGTAAGAGTTAGCATTATGCCTCAGAATTTGAAAAATCTCTATATTTTAGGGCTACAGCTTAATGCAAGACAGTTGCGTGTCAGCACTAGTACCGTAACACCTAATTCCCTATGTTTGAAAACCTAATAATGCTAATGTTAAAGTAAATGCATAAAGTTACAGCCTACATAAACCAGCCTTAATACACATAGATTTTGTTATAAACAAATTATTTATGTTGAAACTCAATTATTTTGAAATTGCGCTGCCCCAACAAAAATCTTTGTGGGTACAAATTAGTCCCTGATTCTAAATCAAAGTTTTCCAAGTTTTCTCGAGAGTTTTCCTTAGTCTCAAATTATATGCTTATAATTGTTTTTCAACAAGAATAATTTGTTTTTCAACAAGAATAATTTGTTTTTAGCAAAAATTTTGTATATAAAAATTAGTCTTCAATTTGAAATTGAATTTTCTAATCTTTTTCCTGTTCTGAAATTATTTTCCAAAGTTTGCTCCGAATTTCATTTCACATAGCGCAATTTCAAAAAGAATTAAATTTGCTATAAAATTATCGAAAGATATTATTTTCACGAAATCTTTATGGATACAAATTAGTTCTTTCGAGTGAGCTGACTTTTTTTTTGATCGGCGAATATGGAGGTGCCAGTTTTTTTTCAAGTTGACAACTCCACTTTTCAAATTGATTTTGTGTTGTAAAATGTGTGGGTACAAATTAGTCCTTAATTAGCCATAAATTATAGCCTACTTTTTTCTCAATTTGCGCGGAGTGTTGACTTTTCTTACGTGTAATGAAGTACGTTGGAACTTGGGCAGACGAAAGCCATGTAACAATTGTCCCTTTCATATCATTAGCAAGAGAAAGATAGATACATGTCGCTCAAACTATTTCTATCTCCAGAAAAAAAAATCCCAAGAGATTGCTTACGCTTGTTCGAGTGTACCTACGTAATTTGTCACTAGGCTTGTTAGGAATTATTACTTGAATTGATTAAAACATTTTCGTTCATGTATTTCCGAGAAAATCCTGGAAATCCGGGAGTGCTGGCATTCTATTTATAAGCATTGCTAAGTGTTAATTATGAATTGTTTTATTAATTAGAATTAATTATTGTGGAATAATTAGTTTCCTCAAATATTTGTGCTCTTCTTAATATCTATATATAAAAAATACATGATGTTGATATTGCTTCGCTTATTTTATAAAGTAAAATTTCCTATTATTAGAATTTATAACTCTATTTTATGCCGAACCCTTTTTATTCAGAATACTATAATTTTCTATATTGACTGCGTGAGAATTAGAGTGGATACTGTAAAAAAAAAAATAATACTAAGAAAGAAATACTTATTTTTCAAAAATATTTTATATATAATTTTCCTAAATAGTCTATGATTGATAATAATTTAATTTCATGTACCAATCATGAATTTTTGTTTTTTAATTTGATTCTAATCACATTATAAAATGATGCAGAATAAATTTATACGAAAAATACTTTTGAATGACACGTAATTCGAATTTGGATTATGTTGTGCATTTCCATTTGTAGCACCAATATAAAATATATATGTTTACAACTAAGGCTGATAGAAATATAATGCTGTCAATGTAAAATACAAAAAAAAATAATATATATATTGAAATCAATTACTAAATCGAATGAAATATGCACTTATTTGAATTGATAGTTTACATCATGATTCAACTGATTCCGTTATAAATATTTGAAAATATAGAGCTTCAAATGTTCAAAAATTCTCCGCCAATATCTGTATCACGTTTTTAAAATCCTGCCTATGTCATTATATACTATGTATTTCGTTTGATTAAAGCGAATGGAATATTTTTGTTTGCGTTCATAGTTGAAGTAAATTTGATTTAAATTACAAGAGCGAAAAAGAAAATAGAAAATAAATGTAGTTTTAATGTCATGATTTTGACAAACAATTTTATCTAGGTATATATCTTAATGATCATTCTATTGCACATCATATAATTTATTAGAGAAACGTGCAAATTATTGTTATTATATTACAAGCAAGGTGCTTGCTATAAAGAACGACAATTGAGATTTCAATAAAATTTAGATATGATGCTGTTCAACAACATATCCAAAAATCTGACGTGGACATCACGTGATTTACTTGTACATTATTGGATATATTTTTTGCATTTGACAATATGATAATCAAACACAAAATTCAAAAAAACTTTCAAGTAAAGAGCATTTCCGGTACGAACGATTGCAACCATAATACGAAGTGCACATCAAGATTCTATACCAGTCCTAAATACAAAGTTTCAGTATTATGAGATTTGCGAGTTACGCACATACGTACCGACATCAAACCGAAAGTAGTCAAAATAGATTCAGGGATAGTCAACTTGGATATTTCCATTAAAACTTTGGAATGTGAATTTTGTCGGTTTCACAATACTTCTTTGTAGGTACTTTGTACAAGTAAGTAAAGATCTGCACATGTAAATTTTCATTATATATAGTATATTGAAAATTTCAGTTTGATTTACAAATTTTATGTTTTGCCTTTAAATATTTCTACTTCCTAAATGATAAAGATTTAATTTTCACTCAATAATTATTATAATTCCTTTTTTTCAACAAAGGACGTTCACTCGGCGAGAGAGTGACAGAAAAATTCGTGCGAGAGAGAGGGAGTGTGCGTAGTTTGATGCGGCAACATAGCTTTACATGGACAGACATAATCTGTGCCTGTGTGAGTTGAGCGACCATAAGGCGCGCAGAGCGATTCCGCAACGTTGCGACCTCTCTCTCATGTCTCTTTCTCCCAGCGTAAAACTGTAGTGTTTACATTTTTATTATGGCTCTTTCTTGATAATGAATATGGATAGGTGGAATATTTTGAATGGTAAATTTTCCTCACATTCTATTCTATAGTATATTGTTTTTTCAGAGATATGTGAAGAAAACTTCTTTTGATATTAGTAAAAATGTTCATTTTTACGATGTATAACCTATACCTCCCATGTTAAAGTCGCCAGCTTTAACGACAAATTTGAAAATATAGAGCTTCAAATGTTCAAAAATTCACAATATTTTCTTGTACTTTATACAATTACAGTCTGAAGATATCGATTTTACGAGGAAATTCTTAGTTCAAAATGTTATTGAATTCCGTCCAATATAGAATGAAAATCAAAAAGTACGCAGTACAAATTCTACGAAAGTACAAATAAAAATTTGTTTTCGTGACATTTTCTATGAAGATTGTAGGTTCAATAGTTTACCTTCAACCTACATATAATTTAGTATTTGGTATACCTTGACTCTTACATTATTTGTTGAAACTAATACAAATAAATGAATGATGAAACAAATTCTGATGTCAGGTTTTTCATCACATAACTGAAAAAATATTAAAGTATTAAAATAAACAAACAACACAATTGAGATATTTTATTATTTTTCAAATTATTTTAACACTTATTTTTCATGGTTTGATATTTTTAAGTGTCGTAAAGTCGGGCATCGCAGTAGTTTTCTTAAATTTTCATCAGTCATCCTATTTCGAAACATTTTTCATAATTTTTTACTGTGAAAATGATTCGCTACAATATGTAATGCCAAATGCATATACAGAGTGATCAAAAATGATTGTCCGTGCCGCCTTGCTCTGATTTTTTCTTTGCCGCCTGCTTGAGATAGTGAGCTTCAAGTGCAAGATGACAGTTCGTCTGAAAACCTAAAAATTTGGTAGAATAATAATGAATTTTCAATAATCATTCCATAATACAGCTATTTTTGTAGGTTATTTTCGGGTTATTTATAAAATCTAAATATCAACTTTTGCTTCGAATTTCTAAAATGACTATTTAAAACTATATAGAAAAATATTTGGATGCAATACAAGTGTAAACAAACATTATGACATTTGGCTTATAATTCAAGTTACTCGGCAAGAATATCTGGCGCCATGTCATAATACTCAAATTTATACTCTTGATGCTAAAGGAAATAAATTTGAGAGGTGTCAAGTATCTTGCCGTTATTTTTTTTTATGCTTTATTATAAGGATCACTTCAAAAACATGATATTTGTTTGTTCCATTGATATTATAGAAATAGTAAAATATCAGTTGAATAATTTTTGAAATATTTTTTGACTACTGCAGTATCGAAAAGTTGTTTGGCAGTGCCGAAACACAATTGTATTTTCTTGGAACATCTGCAGTAAATGCAACTGAGATGTTGCCAATTTTTTTCTCTGAAATATAGCGCATGTGCATCTTCTTGAAAATAATTATTTCGAAATTTGTTTTATTCCTTGTTAACCGGCAAATTTTTTTTTTGGATTTTTTATCGAAAATTCTGAAAGATTCGCTAGATACTGTATCTACTTTTGGTGTTCCATGAGAAAACTGATCTTTTTAGCTGACGAAATTATGAATAGAGAATCTTTAAGACACGTCAAAGTAATCTTCTAATATAACTTTGATGCTTGAAAAGATATTACAAAATAACTAGAGATAATTTTTTTTTCAGTGATTTTTGAAGATGAACTCAAAAAATTTAATAAATTTTTATTTTAACTGATTCTTGATCAAGTGCTATATTAAATATTTTTTCTTAAATAGAAAGAATGTGTTAGTCTTTTTTTTATTGAAGGTTCTTTGTCTCACGTTATCAATACCATTAAAAAGATAGATTATTCCAGTGTTCTTAGGAACTTTAAGTTGATTGTATTTTTTATTTGACGTTATAGAAACAGTAAACAATGAGATAAAGATAGAAGAATTTTATTATTCCATATCTGTCAATATAAATCATATTGACGAGATATTCGCTGATTTTTTTCAAAGAATCTATTTATTCCATGAACTGCCTGAAGTATATTATTTCTTACTATTATTTTTGTTAAATTCCTGTACATTTTACAATTTTTGCGTTTTACGAATGTCTGAGAAGCACATATTAGTATATTGTGTGGCTAGGGACGAAACAAGACGATTTCAGCTGAGGGTGAGCGTTGCTTGCCCGAGCGAAGCGAGGGCCGGCACCACCCTCGGCTGAAATCGTGTTTTGTCCCGTGCCACACACTGTATTTTTCATAATACCTGCATTGAAACTTTCCACATTACAAATTTGTCATAACAAAGTAAATATTTTTCTTCTGATTTTGCAGGTAACAAGTCGAGAGTAGCTGCTTGTGCTTCATCAATAAGATGTTTTGATGTACTTAAAATTGTCGTATTAATACTTTTTTTCTTGAAACAAATCGTCTTTTTAATTTAATTTAAAGTTCCGAATACAACAACTGTCAAATTAACTAATGTTATATGATTTTCATTTAGAGATTGACAATGAACAAATGCGACTCTGCCAGAGATAAAACGATGTGAAAAAATAATTCAGCGGACAGAAACAAGCTTGTTTCTCCCCTCGGGCAGAAACAAGCCTGTTCCTGCCCGGCTACACTCGCATTTGTCTGCAATTGTCTTGTTTCGATTGACAAAACAGGCGTTGAAACGCGTTGTTTCAATGCAGGTATTATGAAAATAGTATTTTCTGTTCTGGAATGCGTTTATTTCATTCTTTATATTCGACAATCTCCTTAAACTAACGTGTGTATCATGGATACAGAGCTATAACCTGCAAATGAGAATAATCTTGGAATCGTAAATAAAAGTTTCAGAACTACCAACATGAGATAGCCAGTTCCACTAAAATGACTGACGTATCAAATTAATAGTCAATTAAATATTATTCTTCAGATCAACTAGTAATTAGAAGATACGAACTATGCAACGTGATTTACTGTAATACCAAAATGAATACTTTTGCCGGTAGTGTAGTGTTACAATATGGCATCTTATTCCTGCGATAGAAGAAAAAACTTGATAGAAAACAAAGTTAAACACATATTAGTTAGTGTGTGTTGCTATACATCCCCTGGCTCTATGATAAGATCAGTGTGATGGTATTAAATTATTGTATTTTATCCGAATTACATATACTTGCAAAGTTCCAAATCGATACGATTATTAAAAGGGGGTAAAATCAGCTTCTTAGATTTGTTTACATAGTTTGTTACTTTCAAGTAAAATAATAAAAGTGTGTTAATAAAACGATAATTACATTTTTCAATTATCTCTTTATAATTGTTCTTTTTATATCATATTGAATTTCATATACACTGTAACATTTACATTTTTTTTCCACCTTACATCTTTTATTCGTTATTCTATGAGATATTTTGTAACGTTTAGTAAATTTTATATTTATATCAACATATTCCTGTATCAGGGTTAATTTTAGATGTTTGTAAAGTATGTTTTCATGCGAACGTAAACTGTGAAGCTCGCCCACATTACCCGTTATTCGTCTGTTTGATCGCAGCCAACTCATAAATCGTTTCACTGCCTTGATGTTTAATGAATATATTTTTTTAATTTTTCGATGAAATTTCATTCTTATTTCACTCATATGTTTTGTGAATCAATTTTCTTTCAATTCATTGTATACACGATATCCAGGCACGTGTACCATCAATATTCATACATTATTCAACAAGAGCTCCGAAAATATTTGGATATAAAATTTAGAGGGTCGAGATACGTTGTTAGGACACAACGGCATCATGCATAGGTGGAGTTATTTTTATGTAATACATCTGATGGATCATAAATCGATGGACCACCGTGTGTTCTTCACGGAATCAAACACTGCTCTATGTTTGGTTTTTATTCCATGTATTTACAAAAAAAAATATTATACAGAGTGATCAAAAATGAATATCCGTGCCGCCTTGTTCTGATTTTTTCTTTGCCGCCTGCTTGAGATAGTGAGCTTCAAGTGACAGATGACAGTTCCTCTGAAAACACTATTCTAACCTAATAATTTGGTAGAATAATAATAAATTCTCAATAATCAGTCAGTAATACAGCTATTTACTTACTTTTGTGTGTATTGAATCAGATTATAAATGAATTCGTCATAAAATATGCAAAATATACGCCATTGTGTTCTGGAAATGTCGGTAACGTAGTTTTCAAAATGAATAAATTTATACTAACTTTATTCCATGAAGATAGTTTTGATCATAATGCGAACTTTTGCCTGTCACCTGTCAGACAATCATTATTGATCACTCTGTACAATATATACAACTTCTGCTTTACAAAACAGTGATTATGAGACTCTGAAACTGAGTACTTTTTCGTCCGGTACTGACAAATGTTTTTCACTCACTTCTGTCTTATCGATGACTGCAGATGAGTACAAACACGTTTTTAGCCACCCACCTAAGTAGGGGTGACGCCTACAAGTCGGTACAAGTTCTCAAGGAACCATAACCGACAGAGTTCTTAGAACCCTTGTCATAAATATAAACATAAACAATTAATTGAAAATATACACGATGAGACCGAACAACATCAAATCAGTAGACTATATTTAGGAAATTTTCGTTACTTGATTTGTATATGTCAGAAAATGAATTAATGAACTTTATCATTCAATATTTCTAAAATTTCGCCAAGGCTTAGTTGTACAATCTAAGTTTATCTACAGTATAATTAAACCGAGTTCATTTTCGATTGTTTCAACTGCTGAAATAATTGTTACCATAGGAAATAAACCAAGTTCAACTAAACTGTAGATAAGTTTCAATCGTACGACCGGATCTATATGTAAAAAAAATTCTTGAGTTTTTATCAATATCAATCACCAAATTAAATTCGTTTGTCACTGAAATACGACAAAATTATGGGCCAATTGTATAAAGCATTGCACTCATTGTCAAATAGATGGTTACCTGTTTTTAACCTCACTGACATATCCATGCAAGTAATACTTTTATACAGAGCGATCAATAGTATATTGTGTAACAAGTGCGATAAGTTGTCGATTGCCCACGAGAGCGAAGTTGGGCGCACGAACGAAGTGAGTGCGCTCATTCGCTCAAGTGGGCAATAGATAACACCGCACGAGTTGCAGATACTATTTTTTATTACGAATGTGGGATGAGTATTATTTTGCGTTTGTTTTTCCGGGCGGTAAATGGTTTGCGTGCGACAAGTTTACTTGTCGCACTCAAATTATACTTGGCGCACTTGAAAAGCAAAGAGCTATTTACCGCTCGGAAAAACGTGCGCAAAGTAGTACTTATCCCGTAATAAAAAAATTATTACTTGTTCTGATTTTTTCTTTGCCGCCTGCTTGAAATAGTAAACTGCAAGTGACAGATGACAGTTCCTTTGAAAACATTATTCTAGCGTATTATCATTCAATAATACAGTTATTTACTCACTTTTTTGTTTCTCAAATCAAATTATGGATAAATCTGTCATTAAGCTCAAAATTTATATAAAATAATGCAGAATGCCGACATAAATATTACGTGAAACGCCAATGTGTTCTTGAAATATCGATAATGTACGTTACCAAATACATAAATTCATACTAACTTTATTCCATGAAGATAATTTTGATCGAGGTTTTGATCAAAGTGCGGAATTTTGCAAGTCACGTGACAGTCAGTCATTATTGATTACTCTGTACATGATTTTATAATGAATACTACTAGAAATTGTTATTTACATGTTACATACAAATAAATGATTCTTGAAATTTAGTTTCCTTCATGAGACGTCATTCAAAAATTGTGTTAACAACATATTGACTTGTTGTTAATCCAATTTTACAATGACGTTTCCTTAAGAGAAGCTAGATTTAAAGGCTGTTTCACTTGTTGATAACATTAAAATAATAATTCCAAGCTGTATTTATTACAAAATCTTTTGTAAAAATATCACTAAATGTCAGAAAGTAAGGTTAGAAACACGTAATCAAATATCTGACAATTTGATTGAAGTTAAGAATGCTTTAAGGAACTGGGCCATGATGTTTCACAAAATACAATTTAGTAATGTAATATTATACAATAATACAGCTTAATTGAAAATTGAGCTAAGTGAATGGTCTATTCATGGACGAATTGTATTGTATTATCAACATGCATACTATTTTTCAGTAACAATATATAATTCAATTCCAACATTATAATGTAGCCTATGTAATTCTGTAATATGAGAGTGATGACTGATGCTGCCTAATGTAACTGAAAATGTTTCATTAACACACTAACGTAGTCACATACATCAATGAATGATGCAGTTTTGCTTATATACATAATAGACAAGACACTGCTGATATTCGCCTAAGAATGCGTTCGGCATAACATACCTTAATGTTTGGCTATTATCGAAGAATTTCCTTGGACACTATGATAGATTCAAGAATGTAATAATAATAATAATAATAATATTTATTTCATCCAGAGATCACAGAAAATGATATGGAGATAGTCAACAGAAATTAGTACATGTATGTATGTGATTTTGAGAGGAGGGAATAAGCCAAGTTTGAACCATCGATTTTCGTACTGAATATGATGACCAGCGCAAAAAAATATTCACTTTTGGAATAATTATTTTGAAGGGACTGGCATTTTCAATTAAAAATACCGAATCTGGTGGCGAATACGACAAAAGTTTTATTTTCTATTCCTAACATTGTGAGATATCATTTCGGTTATTATATTCTGTTGTTGTTTTAGAGAAATCTAATATAAATTTTCCTATTATAATTGTTTTCCCGTGTAAATATTATTTCACAAATGGAGAGTTTCAGATACTTTGTATGAAATACTAACAGACCTGTGGTGGAACCGCAACAAATTGACATCAACATTGACTTGATAATTATAGTCAATTTACAATGGAAGACGAACATGTTTTCGATTAGAATTTTTATAGGGATTTGACTGAGACTAAATTAAGTTATCTTCGTATAAAAATAAGATGTGGATCAAGATGACAAGGATTGGTGATTCAAGACGAGATGTGATTATGTCAAAGTTGATTCGATGAGGTTTCACCACTGCTCCGGCTTCGCACGAAAAGATAAATCCAAGTTAAATATTTACAACAACATATCCGCTTGAGGCAGGTTATGATAATTGGGACTATTTTTTTTATATTAAAATTTGTCATTTTTGATTGAAATATTTTTTTGTGGAATTTAGAAACTATGTATGATATTTTTTGTAGAATTTAGAAAATATGTATAATATTTTTTATGGAATTTAGAATATCCGCTTGAGGCAGGTTATGATAATTGGGACTATTTTTTTTATATTGAAATTTGTTATTTTTGATTGAAATATTTTTTTGTGGAATTTAGAAACTATGTATGATATTTTTTGTGGAATTTAGAAAATATGTATAATATTTTTTATGGAATTTAGAAAATAATTCTTTGGCTATTTCTACTATATTTGATTATTATATAGCATTCCGACGTGCCTCGTAGATCTATGTCCTGAGCTTTGCAGCTTGATGGCCTATCTAATATGTTGTCCCGCTTCTCGGCCATTATTGAAATAAACAATTGTTTTTGGAATAATTGAATAAAAACGTATTTTGTAGCAATTTAAATTCAAATTCCAGGTGAAATATTGTAAATACAAAAAATTATAGGAATGCTTTTATCAAAAAACTTGATCAAATCAAATTTTTATGATTTGAACAGTGCGGGAACTTGTTCACATCAGTATGTTGCAGGCAACTGAATCGTACAGCGCTTAGCGCCGACTTGTCTTTATTATGTTCTCTTTCTGTCGCATGGCGTGAATATAAATGAAAGTATTGCGTTCATGCAAGTGAACAAAAGTTGTATTTTTGTCATTAGTACCATCTTTTAGAAAGACAAAATCTCAATAGACCGAAACCACTTTCGATTCTCCACCAATTTCGGAGATTATTGGTATCAATTCAGTTTTTTTCTCCTGAATTCAGCAATATACGTTTATTGTTTCCTTATATTAGAAAAAATGCAATTGATAATTTAATACCGAATGCTAAGTTGATAATTATAATCTGTGCTGTGAAATATCAAATTCATTGATATATATGAACATTGCTATGTATTGCATTTTTTAGAAATGTAATAATTTTCAAAGATCTTTGAAAAACAACGTTTTTATACGAAAAGAGTAAAATAACTTATTTCTTACTTGGTAAAATCCAGATATTTATATAGGTTACCAAAACTGGAAGATTTTGTACATTTCTCAAAATTTTCGAGACCAGGCTCAAGGCTTTATGTTTTAGTGAATAATATCATATGAAAAATTGAAATTATGACGAAACAGTAAGGAATAGTATATTTTACACAACAGTAAATTCACGAGTGTGGAATAGGCCATTCCAAATATGTTGTTGACAATACTTTTTCCAACGAGATTCTGGAAATTGACTCACCAAGAATTCAGAAGAAACTTTAATGCCCGATTTCATGACTGAGAGTTAAATAAACCTGGGTTAAAGTGGCGAGGATTTGGCCAATAAATCAGGTTCTGATTTATTCAATTCATTTAATTTGCTAGTGATGACACAAAAAATGGAGAAATTGATATTGTTACAAAGGAAACGAGCAATTTAAACTGGATTAATTTAACTCGAGATCCATAAATCGGCCATTGAAGTTTCAAAACATCAAGCGCAATTGTTAAGAAGTCACCATAGTATAATCGATCTAAAAGCTTCGGATTCTTCGTAAATGATGATCGAATGATTCTAAACAGTTTACGGAATAATTCTAAATGCTGCGTCACTTGTTCGTGTTTCATTCCAAAACAGTATTAGGGAATAGTATATTCTGTAACAAGTTTTGAAATTGCGTAATTCCAAACAAGTGAAAAGTTTGTAATTCAAGCCGAATTTGCGAGTGTGAGAATGTTATTGAAAATTTGTTTCTTTCACAAGATTTTGTAAATTTTTTTTTTGTATGCACAAAATAATTTTATCAGGAAACTTCATTTCTAAACTTACAAACTACTTTCATATATATTATTATTTAGTAGAGCTTACTGCAGACCCCAAGCGAACAAACACTGCCAATAGACCAATAATAACAGATGAAAATGGACAGAAACATCACACTCTACCATTCTAGACGCATTGACTGGAAGGTACACGGAACGCCATACCAGTTACGGGTTAACTGTAAAACGTCAAATTCAGCATGAAAAATAAACATCTGAATTGTTCGTATGTAACCCTAGTAAACTAACAACAAATTGCATAATCATAATCCGTGAAAATATGCGGTTCAATAACTTCTTACTCATCGAAAATAATTCTGGAATTAATCTATGAGTAAACGGCATACGGAATTATTCTAGATGATCTGTTGGAATGATTCTAGTTTCAACATAATTTTCATTTATGGAATGTGTAGATTCCAAAATAGTGTATTATCAAATATGTAATATACAATTAGAATCTTGTAAGTTGCAACAAATTGAATTTGATTTGTACGTGGCCTTTCAAAATAGTCATAGAATATTTTTATCCGCATTTCAAGGGTAGGTATTTTGAAAGTGAATGATCGTAAGATTACCTACCTAACTAGTGAATATATTGAACGAATATTGAATAAGTATGCTTGAACGTAAACATCGAAAAATGAATCAGCCTTGAAGCTATAAAGTAAAAGTACAATTTATTGATTATTCTTACAACTTTGAACGTAGGTAGACGCTAAGGTTGTACAATCTAAGCTTGTCTACTGTTTATTGAAACCAAGTTCATTTCCTATGATTATAATTATTTCAACAATTGTAACCGCATGATAAATAAATTCGGTTCAACTAAACTATAGATGAACCAAGCTTAGATTGTGCAATAAAATGCAAGAAATCTAAATTTTATCTTAATAAAAGCCGAATTAACCACGTGTAATGTTCTTGTATATATAATTCACCTCGAATTGACCAATTATAAAGGAAGTCGTTATGCATTAAAATCTATATAAAGATATAATTATTAACTTGGCATTACAAATTAAAAGGAATGTAATAATCGAAAGGAAATTTAAACCCAAATGCAAGACAGGTCGTTAAAATTATAACTCACAAAACTGTGTTGCTATAAGCATTGCTGTCAGAAGTTTAATGTAATAGTATTCGTTTCCAACGAACTGTTAACGACGTTAAGTTCAAGATCATTCGTAACGTTAACTTAACGTTACGAATGATCTTGAACTTGGGCCTATATCTGCTTTTGTGGCTTCTATTGGAATATTTTGTGGCCAGAAGGGCATTTTTGAACTCTACGTGCTATTTGTCGATTTCCGATTACATTTTTTGTATCCATGATAAATTATCGAATTTGCTTATTACACTTTAATTATTGAAAGCATAGAAAATTTATAAATATTATAGGAAAACGCATTAAAAATACTGTCTGACCTGGTTGCTCTTTATATAGGTAGGAGGAGCAAGATTTTATATCTCTTATTTGGAATGACCTTTTCAAGGCAGACGAAATATGCTTTTATAAAAATTAGAATTTCAATATCAAAGTGAATGTTCTCTTTAAGAAAAGATATCCTTAAAGGTGAACCCCGGTGAACCCACTTACTCTAATCAAATATTAGTTCCGAGGCTTTTTTTCATTTCTTTTTTGTATGCTGCAATAGTGTTTCAGTTTTGTAGATGTTGTTTCTGAAAGGAACTGTAAAATAAACTATTATAAGCAAAAGAATAAACATACATTCACCAGGGTTTAACATTTGCTTGAATGTTACGTATAAATAATTTTAAAGTTGTAAAGGACACACATATAATCTATTGTTGCTAAAACAAATACTTTGTAAATAAAAAATCGACCGTGTCTTTCGAGTCACGAATGGGGAACTTTATTATTTGATATAAGTATAATAAAAGTCAGAATCTAGAGGCTATGACACAACTTCTAGTTGGCATAATATACAAATATACTGCAAAGTGACAGTTGAGATACTGAAACACTGCTATGAAAACATGTCGATGAAATAGAATTTTCAATATTCAGCCAATTTACAATAACCTGAAATTTATTTTATATCACAATAAAATCTAAATTTATTCTTGAATGCGTTAAAACTTATAAGTGGATACGGTGGATACCAATAATTGGAGGGATAATGATATACAGAAATTTCATTTCTAAGATACGTTCACATGACATATCTTGCCTAAATAGCTTCAGCAATATAGCTATTAAATTGATATATTGGATAATAATCCTCTGAAGTACTTATTGGTCCACTTGTCAATGGAATAACTATTCTCGATAATGTTTGATTACATTTGTTTCATGTGGTTTCTAGCAAGTAATTTGATTAGATATAGATTGCCATTCCAAGCTAGCAATTTCGATTCGATACTTTACACGGTAAATTCAATAAGCTGTTACGAGCTGCGTTCAAACGTCTGAGACAATCAATTCCCCAAGGACTTTAGGTCAGTGGTCTTAAGAATAAAGATCAGTTTTTCAATCGAAATTAAAAGATGTCAAAAATAATATAGGATTGTGTATTTCTTGCTTTGCGAAATGGAAATGTAGCATTTGGTATTCTAGAATAAAATCAACCAGAAATAGTGATTCTGAAGAGAAAAATCTGAGAAAAGTATTGCATGAATGATATATTAGTTGGTACTGCCAGTTAAAATTTTATCAAATAATTGTTTAAGGTTGTTAAGAAGAGGAATGGGATCAAGCTATGGTGGAAAACGTGCTATATGCTAAATACATAGGATAAAGCATTCATTGCCAACTTCAAATAAATAAAATTTCAATGATTAAAACTAATGGAAATGTTTGTATTCGGTTGAAAATATATTATTTTGAATAATTTGGTTCCTTATTCTATTCTTTTAAAGAGCTTCCATCCGTTTAAATATATTTTTTCATATTTTAACAAAGCTACAATATGATATGTATAGTGCGCAACGCTGTAAACTCTCGAAAGTATTTTTGACATTTGACGTTTAATAGTGGTACTGCATTTCATAACCAAACAAACTTATTAATGATAAATATACATAGAAAAAATAATATCGATGGAAGAATAAATGGGTTACTCAATCAGTGTACCGTCAAGTCAGGGAAGTGATAAAAAAATCTTGTTTATTCTAATCGCACATACTCTTCTCATTTCATCTCATACGGCGACGTTGCCGAGCGTATGATAACTTGCTAAATTTTAGTAGCTTTTGTACAATTCTTTTAAATAATAATTCAATTTTCTCCGAAACTATATACAAGACTTTTTTGAAATCTGGTACACATCTTTATAAGACTTTCGTAGATATTTTGACGTTTTTTTGTAATATTGTCATATCAGGTAGTCGAGATAATGACGTATAAATCAATGTGAAACACGTCGCGTGCATTAACGCAGTGTAATAACATGTCACCAAACAGTAACTTTGACATTTTTTATCTCGATAACTAGAAACAAGATTGAGTTCAAACTTTGCAAGAATATTCTTCATCAAATAAATAATATACTGTAAAAATTTAAAGAAATTCTCATATACTTTGATTCCCTTCTCAACAACCTTGAAGAAATATTAAAATGTTATTATATAAAAGAATTAAATGGACATTAAAAGTTTAAGTATTAGGTATGAATTGTTTCTTCTATTCCTGTAACATTTATTATGTTATGTTTGATACTTTGAAGCAGGTCTAAGTCTAGCATGTATTTGCTGTTGTTAGTACGGGAAATTATATTTGACCAATAAAAAACAGATATTTCTGAAATATGCTATCTCATTTTAGATAGCATTTGAAATAATTTCAGATAGAATTGCCATATCAAAATGTTGAAACCTAGTATTTGTTGGTGGAAAACTTCAACATTCCTGTCCTAGTCCCGAAAGATTGATAAACGTTCAACTCATGATAAACGACACTAGTGTCATCTAGGGGTAGCTAGTAATAGTTATTTACGTATAGAGGGCTGAAAGATTAAGTTTTCACCCACGGACAAAGTTTGAGGCCCGAAGCGTAGCGAGGGCCTTAATTCGTCCAAGGGTGTAAATTGTCTTTCAGGCCGAGGCACGTACAACGTTTTACGCACAACTGTGATAAAATTTACTTGCGAATTTCTCGTAAGTAATTAGTTTTTGAGAACACGCAAAAATATTTATTACTTCAAAATTATAAGGTGGCGTATGGTAACAAAAAACATGTCATGTGTTAAATAATTGATTTTGTTTATATGTCAACAAAATTCTGTTGGTAGTTTTCTTATTTTAATAATAATACTGGTGGCCAATTCTCTAGTTTACAGCCCAACGGGCGGTAAATTTTTTTACCGCCCGACGGGCGTAAAGTAGAAGTTACCACCATGGTAACTAAGTTGTAAACAAACAATTTTGTATCAGTTGTGCGTAAAGAGTATTAACGTCTTCACAGTGACGTCACGAATTTCAAAAACCGCGGCCATGTGATCAATATCAACTCTTGCTCGTTTCAAGATCTCTATATACATATGTCGATATAACTATAACAGTCGGTATTTTGATATAAGTGATCATGTTTAGTTCATGTGGTGACTGATTCTTGTTTGAAATTGACTAAACTGGCGTATTTATCTAGTCTTTTGCAATTACTATAGTTGGAAATTAATTTTTTTGTTTTAAAAGTAGGTATTCCAAAATTTTCACGTGATAACCACTGAAATATGTTTAATTGTATAAATATGAATATCAATTTATAGATGGCTTTTATGTATGGACAACTTTTATAGCTTTAGAAGGAGTAGGAGAAAGAAGAGCAACAGTAAAATTCTGCTAGACATGCAAAATTAGATGAAAAAATTGAAGAAGCTGTTATTTCGTAGATACTTTTTAAATTTTGGAATTCCTAACATTTTGTGGAATCAATTAGACTCACTAAGTCAGCTCTGACGCACAACTGGAGCTTATTCCTTAAAAATGATTGTCTTGGAATAGGCAAAGGAGGTAAATAATTGCACTCATTATAATACTGAAATCATATATTTACTTTAATTCATATTCATTTAAATTGTTTTCTTCTTCAATATTAACAATTTCCATAGTTTACACTCATTAATAACTAGTCAGTGTCCGGGATTTCGTCTGTGTAGCTCACCACAATCGGAATAAATAATCGAAAGAAATAAATAAATAGTGGTATCAGGTCGCTTGCGCAAATGATGCATGCGCATACGTTGTATCTTTTCTACAGTTACGTTGACATCGAAGCAGTGAGGATACTTCTATGACTGGCGCTGACTCTTAAATCATAAATAATATCTAGATGGAAGAAGCTGCGAACGGTTACGACGGAAAGAGATGGAAGATATATTGTAAGAATGCTGGAGAAATAAACTGCGCAAGCGTGACAATAATCAAATTTCGGTTTTTCAAGCCCGCAAAATGAAAAAATACATGATGTAATGAGTTCTTATTTCTGTAAAAAATATTTATATTCATTCGCCGTTTTCTAGTTGCAAAGTACATCTTCTTAACATTAATTTTATAAATAGCAAATAAAATTCGATAGACATGCGCAGTTCGTTTCACTTCATTATTCTTTCTTTATATTTTATTTCTTTGTCCTTCTAACGTAGACTGTATTTTCCTCTCTTTCTGGCATAACCGTTCGCAAAAATGTATTGTGTGATAAAAGACTCCTTCCATCTAGATATTATTTATGATCTAAGCGCTGACTCGAAGCGAGTTACGATTTGATTGTTTTATTGTAGAAACCATTTAATTTTTCAAATAAAAATCATCCTGTATCACCACCCTCAAATAAGCTATCACTTGAATTTCTTCACCATTTCAAAAATTCACGCTACAATCAATCAAGAATATTACACAAAATTTAGTTAAAAATTTGTTTAATCTTTATTTTTAAATTAAATCTAAAGTTGAGATTGTCACACAAGGAATCATACGTATGACTATAATACGACAGTAGCTCCAAGATAGTCAGTCCAAGAGAATGTTTTACTCAAGTCGGCTTTGGCTCGGCATATAGGTCATGATCCCCGCTAGATGGCAATAACAGATTTATATATTATTATATTAATTACAAATGTTTATACTCATATCTTCTGAACCCTGCAAGTTATCGAAATGGAATATACACGAGAATTTAAGTTTTAAATTCCTGCTTTCTGCCCTAAACTTTTCATTGAAATCTATTCAACCGTTTCGAAGCCTATTCGAGACAAACTTTCAGACAGACAGAGAGACATTCTAAAAACGGTCATTTATCTTTGAACATCGTTCAAAAAGCGGTTCTCACGTAAATTTTGGTATCCATTTTGAAATTACAGACAGACACACCAATTTTATTTATCTGTATGGATTAACAGCAATTTAAAACACTGCAAAAAGCACAAATCGTAAATTAAAACCGTTCTCACTTTGAAATAGATAAATCAGTATAGACGGTGCTACCAACGCATTCCCAGAAAAAATATTCCCAGTAGGAAAAAGTGTATAAAATTTTTGAATTTAGTATAATTTTTTTCCATCATATACCTTGTGATGTGATCTTTGTATTATTTTTTTTATCACTTGAATAGGTTTTTGCTAACATAACGACTCCACTTTTTGTTAACATAACGACTTCACTTTTTACTAAAATTACGTGTTCACTGTTTGTTTTCTCCAATTTGCGTACGGCAGGCTATAATATATCAATTCATAATGATTAAACATTAAAAATAAGTTATGCTTCTATATTTTGTATCGATATCTACAAATTTCAGTATCGACAAGCTTGAAATATTTACGATATTCTAAAAACAGAACAGCCCTAATTTCAGCAATAAACTAAAAAAAAAATACAAGTACATATTTGAAAATAGTGATCGTTTTTGATTGAGGTTTTGTGGTTTATTGAAAAGTTATTCGCTGTTTTAATATATTTTAGAGATTTTTCTAATCATCCCAAAGCAGAAAAACTCTCATTGTGTTATTTTATGATTAATTATCTTTATACAGTTGATTAAAATCTATATAAAAAATGTCTAATATCCACTTTTGTTTTCTATTACGAAAAAGTACAGAAAATATTTCAAGTTTCAGTTTTATATTCTTCACAAGAAATGGGAGAATGAGATTGAATTTGATATTTTAAATGAAAAGTAAGAATTAACTGATAAGAATATTGTATAACATACTCAGTAATTGGTAAACAGCGACTGATTGTAATAGTGAAAAGAAACAGTGGTTGATATTATTTTATATTATTATAAGAAGACTGAAATAAGAAATTGGAAGTTGAACGTATAACCAAATGAGTATATTTGTTATTTACAGTGAAGTTTTCTTTATACAGAAGCAAAAAATACGAATTTTCCAAGTTGTTTATGTATAAGTTTATAAAAAATCTTCCTAACACTGAATTCAACAAACTTAACTTCTGCCATAAGCATTTTCCTGCATCAGTTGACACCCGAACCAGCGAAATGAATATTTTTTCAAACTCTACCTTATATTACCTTTACTATAAGTATCATATTTTATAATTACTTCTATTTAACAATATAGCAATTAACAATAGTGGATATGCTATTTTTTTGCTCGTTAGTGATACTTTTGAACTACTCTCTTTTATTCAGTATTCTGCCTATGATATGAACCCTTATTGCCCTTATTCTAATTAATGAATGAATATGGATATGATTTAGCAATATTATTATCTTGATATGCATGAAAATAACTCTTTTACTACTTTATGAATATATCTGAACATTACAATTGCACTCTATTTATAAACTATCACAGAATCTGTAGTACATGATTTACCGCTTTGGCGCTGTGATCTCATTTTTATTCGCCAATAAATTATTGGCCATATTTTGATATCATACTTTAAAAAGCTGTTTCGGAGTTTTTGTCTTGATGAAAACAAACATGAAAAATAGGTTCATAAACTACAGAGACAAATATTGGTGAATATCTAGTAGAGACAACACTCCCTTACACTCCTTTGGCTATCTCTTGCTTTCGCTCCATGCGTCCTAGAAATTTTTAAATTGCAAGGCAAGGATCTTAAGCCCGAAAATATTGCACTACCAAAACTGTATGAACTTCTTACAGCTTTTGAAAATTTTGTTTCTGTTAACTCTACATTTGAGCTCAATGAAAAAAACTGTTTTACTTGTGCTGTTTGCCATTTAGATGTTATTTGCCATAAAGGTGAGCACCGTAAACAATCCGAAGTAATAAGCTTAAAAATTGAGTGATGAGTGATATTCAGAATAATTGCTTGCGAAACGATAAGAGATCTAGATATAAGCGTAAATGAAGTAGTAAGAATAGTGGTTTATTATTTGTGTTGATAATAAACTAGAAAAGTTGAGGTGCCAATTATCTCTTTTACATATAAAAATTCTAAAACACTCATTATTTGTTTCACAAAATTTCAAATCTAAGAATCGGCTTTGACACCATCATCTTAGATCGGGGAGCAACTGTATACACGTGTTCCGTTCTTTTAGGACTCGTCAGTACAGTATAGCCAACCCAAGATAGTACGGGCTTGGATCCCAAAGTGTTTAAACTCATAAGGATAATCTCATTTATATAATATAAGCAAGACGAACAATAACAATAGTGTATGATAATGACCGCTGACAGATGTTGGTATGTTTTATTTTTAAAGTTAACAGTAGAAAATAAACATATTGTTCGAGTATTTGCAGTTTAATAAATCATTACATAAGTTAAACTATTTTAATCTAATTGCTATTATCATACCTACTCATGTCTTATACGTAGAAAAATACGTTTGCTGTTTATTAAGGAATTAGAAATTACCAAACATTTAATTTTATGATTAATTGAGAAAAACACTAATAGAATCCTTAGCAACAGGTGATGGCACCTCCAACGTGGTAAAATTAATCTAACGATTAGAAGGTCAAGAGCATTTATATTTTGGAGGCCACTATCTACGTTCATAAAGTAATGATTTGAAAATATCATGTATATACTGAATATGTATTTTGTATTAATAGTTCAAACTTAATTTAATAGCGCAAGATAATGACAAAAATACAATACATGCTTTTCGCTTATTTGATTCATTTAGCGAACAAAAATATTGTATTTATTATTAAACATATGATGATTATTGATTATACAGATACACAGATAGCTCAATTTCCTCAAGTTACGCTGTATAACATTGGATATTGCGTTACGATTAGTTATGTTTTGGTCACAAATAAATTGATTATTTAGTGGAAATGTCAAAGTTTAATGCAATGCTACTGACTGATGCATTGTATAATCTTGATATATACAACCCGAGCTCTGAATATCACTTGGTGTACTGTCTATAGCTATAGTATAAGTCAGGGATCGGCAACCTGCGGCCCGCGGGCCGCATGCGGCCCTTTGCAACTTTTTGTGCGGCCCGCCAAAGCACCAATATTTATTTTTAATAATATTTATAGTCGTATGTGATATAAAAGCACTATTCAAGTTACATTTTATATTTCAATGTGCGGCCCGCGTAAAAAATTTTATTGTGAAAATGGCCCGCCATCCGAAAAAGGTTGCCGACCCCTGGTATAAGTGAAACTTTGACATTTTCACTAATAGACGTTATGCGGACTGGAGGTTGGATATGTATATAAACCAGAGAGTACTGGGAGTGTTCACAAATAACTAGCACAAAAAATTATTAGTTTCCCCCAAAGCCGCATGGTGGCACTGGCTGTTTTTTAAAATTTATTTTATTCACATTTGAATTTATGAAATAAGACATAGAATTTCTAAGCTATTGCATTTCAGGTTTCATAATTTAAATTTTCATTGCTACGTGAAAATTTAAATTATGTAACCTATAATTCAAGATGTTAGAAATTTCATATCTTATTTCTTGATAATTCAATTTGATCTCTCATTATGACTGAGTTCTCAAATTAATTTCGAAGATCTTGATAAAATGATACAATATTTTATACAAAAATGATATAATTACATATTTTATATTTTAATAAAATAATAATATTTACTATATATCTACGAATTACAATTTATGGTACATGAAAATCTTTTGATTCACCTTCTTTACACAATAATTAAAATTCTGAGAGTATTTGCGAATGATAAAAACGATGAACAAATTCAGTTATAGATAATTACATAGAGTTAGGATCAGACAATCATTTATACAAAAGTATAGAATTCATCATCGGGATCAAAATTTTCAATAAATACATTGTTGTGTGAACAAAAATACTCATTTGAAAGATCGGCAGAAAATATACATTTTGTCTCACATTCCGAGAAAATTATTACACTTTTTGAATTTTGCGTTATTGTTGGGATGAGAAATTTAGGTAACAATATTCGGACAGGTGATTCGTCTCAAATATTTCTTGCTCTTCTCGAATTATAGATGATCGTAATGATTTATTCATCTCAAAATTTACTTGCAGCTATGAGAATTATGATGAATGGAAAATCCTGTGTCCCAGATACTGTCTGCTCTTTCTGAACTCCAAATGAATGACAGGACCGTGAGCTGAAGCCGAAGGAAGTGAAGCGGTAGTAACCTTGAAATAAATATATCAATTATTTACTCATAATAGCAGAAAATACAACTTATATACTTACCAATTACTTGCGGTACTTCGATTTCAATGACTTCTTGCAGCGTCCAACCGCAAGTCGTTGTATGGGATCCAAAACAGCATAAAGACGACTGTCTTGTCCACTTAAGTACCTTTTTGTTCATTTGTACCACACAAAAATAGCCCCATCTCGAATTATTCTTCTAGTTGATTGGGAACAATCTACTTCTATTCAAAATATTTAACACTTTCGTGTAATCGGTTTCTTCTTGTACGAAAAACAATCTTCGACTCAACAAGGTTTCTTGTAGCTCATCTAAAAAAAGTAGTAATGTTTATATTCATCAAGATGTTTAACATGACTGATTTGTATGTACTTCATATTTACTAAAATGTATTCAAAAATAATGCCAATCGAACTTACCTTTTCAGTCTTGCTCAAAATCTTAAAATATTTTTCATTTTTGCACATCTGACATATTTTCACAAACAAGATAAACAAACATTAGTTGTCTATTGTCTACCTGGTTACCAATCAGATTTCAGCATAATATTTTACCGCGCAGGAGCTTCTAAAACCTAGCACACACAGCTAAAAGTTTTAACTTTCTCCAAACTCGCTAGATAGCGCGAAACTGTTCAATTTGCTTCATAAGAGGGAAAACTCCCAGTACTCCCTGATATAAACACAACTTCACCTTTGACCTTATGTTTCCTAGCGACACATCTCGTCCACTCAACTGTATTATAACGAAACTTAAACTAGTACGTGGGTTTAATAATTCATTTTTCACTTACATAGCTAAAATATTCACTACTAAATATGTCTACTTATTGACCCTAAAAGTTAACATTTTATTCTACTGTTATTTATTATTTGCACCGCTTCTCATTTATTTCAACTGCTTCTTATTTACTTCCACCAGCTCACTATTTATTTCGTCTTGTTCACTTATTTGTTTTCACTCTTACGCGCTTCGTAACCAACCTACCAAACACAATTACTCCCAATTGCTCCGCTTGACTTTGTCCCCGATTTATCCCGGGCTATAGCTTCTCGAAACTTCCAGAAATTTCTATTCGGTCAGACGTCACCACGTCCTTGGCGCGATACGACTGTTGTGTATGTTACCCGTTTATTCTGTAGGGGCACTGTTCGTTACTATACATTCGATTATTTTTTAAGTTCTTGATAATTATCAACAATAATAATTGGTTTTGATTTTTTATATGAAATGATTTACGAAAACTCTGTAGTATAACAATTGGGAAGTTGAAGATTCGGATACATATTTTAGTTCAATTTTAGTGTTAATTATGCGAATGGATCTTTCGATCTCTATATCTCGTTATTTACTTAAGATTGACGAAGCGTCAATAATATTGTTTCCCCTGTATTTGTAAAATATTATTGTTATCCACTTAGTCTGAATTACCATGTATGAATATTCTTTTTATAAAATATATCAAAATGTCATCTATATTATCTCCATCGCGTTTTTAATCTGTGAATAACTCATAAGCTCCATTGTACGAACAAAGAAAGTGTTATCTAGTTATTTGCATTACAAATATTGCGAGCTGCACATGAAGATAATGCCCCAATTTCAATACATTTGTCTTGCTGTTTATAAACAGATCTATATTTGGCTGTTGAATAATTTATATGATGCATTTAAACAGGAACGTTCGGCAGGCAGAGATTATTATTTTTATAAATCAAACTACTGTCAAAATTTTACACTTTCTGTCCCATCTAAAAGTCGTGACAATGGACACTGAGAACGTGAAACATTTAGAAAATTCAGAAAAACTGTACTCTCATTCAGGAAATAGGTGAAAAAATAAATTACATTACATAATCAACCAATCTGAGGGCATAATTTTTCATTGTTGTCCCCTTCTAAATGAGCTCAATAAAAAAATTCCATTAATTTTCTATGCTTTAAATGGACTTGCTAATTTCAAATATTTTTAAACTAAATTCTTAATTTCGATAGAAGCAAGCCGCAGTATTCAATGAGACATCACAAGTGTGGAAATTTGTGTAATCACAGCTAGTGAATGGCATTCTTTTGCTTATATATTTACATCTGTGCCCAAATTCAATTCAGTATATACTTATGCTGCAATATATAAGTTATTCTATTTCTTCAATTATCATATATAGGAAATGAAATTTCTCAAAGTAAGTGGTATTTTTGCTTAGACAAGTTGTGCATACGATAGCACATGCGCAACGAGTTTTGCCAGCTATAAATCTAAAATTGCATTTAATATAATTGTGCTTGGTATCTTCAATTATTATTGAAACCAGTTTTTTCATATTCTAATTCTATTTTCAGAACAGAAAAGAAACCAAATACAAATGATAACATATCATATGTATTGTACTTATCTTTCGGAATGACAGCTGTGTAGTTCTAGCTTTATTCACTGCAGTCAAATAACGTGCACTTGTAACAGCAGCAATAATCTTGAATTGAAAACTAAGAAGTTTTGATAAATTTAACAAACTTAAAATTTAAGTATGGTAAAGGATCTCATTAAATTGGTCTGAATGATTCATCAATTTTGCTTTTAGTGAATATGTGCATGCCTAGTAATTGTAAATAAAAGTCACCGCCCTGCGATATTGGAACTTTATTAGATTATCATGTTCCTGAACATTCTGAAATTTGATCGATAAAAACTCATTTGGAATATAACTATTGAATACAAAATAAAAAAATAAAACGAAATTGAATGCAAAGAACCTCTTTAATCTGTAAAAGTATTATTTGTAAACAAGATATACGTATCTTTCTTGTTGTATCATTGGAATGTTTTGTTTATTACTATCAATCTATGTGAAAAATGAGACATATGTGGCATCACTTGCAAGACCGTATCAAGCAGATAGGATTCTTTTTGATAAAAATAAAAATACATCTATTTTCCAAGAGATTAATTTTGTTAATATAGTTAAACTTATGTTTTCAATAGTTCTGAAATGAGCTATAGTCGAGTTATAGTTATTTAAGTATTAAAGTCAGTAAGTACAGTTTACCGATTGAGAATAATAGTTTGGAGGCTGAGCCTTGGCGTAGTTCCCAAATATTATGCGAAATCGGTACTGTACTTATTGATCGTGATGCTTCAAAATTTTTGCACGATTGGAAGATCCTCGCAAAATATGGATTCTAATTTTCTTTTTCAAATTAAGTTACTACTGGTGATTTTTCATTCGCTGTCATGTTTGACATTTTATTGTGAATTTTTTACTTTCCGCCTTTTCCCATGAGCGTCTCAGTTTTATCATCATTTAAACTCGTAGCAGTTGAATTTCTGTTGATTCGAATTGGTCACAACTCTCACTGACCCATTTGTTCGAGTATTAGTTGAATCTAAATGTCAACTTGTACTCTGGGCTCCGTTGCTGTGTGCTCAATAATTGTTTAAATAAGGAAGTTAAGAGCCGTAGAAAAAAATTGTATGCAATATGAGTGTAAACAAGAATTATGACTTCCGGTTAATAATATTAGCAACTCGACAAGCCTCGTCACCAAATACTTGACCTCATGTCATAATGCTTAACTTTACACTCTTGTTGCACAAATTACTGTTACGTCATCATGTCATTCAACTTGTTTTCAGACATTGTTTACTAGTAATTTACTGAGTATTTGACGCTCTATAAACAAGTTTTCATAGAACCAGTTTAAATCACAAAGCTTTTTTCTTTAATAATATTTAATATGATATGAGTGAAATGAATATCCAATATTTGTATTGCTTGCAACATTGACATCAACGAAGGACTTATATATAATTATATCACAGAAAAAAATTGGAAGAATAGTAGTCTTATGAATATAAAATATCGATAAAATGTATTTGAAGTTACATACATAATGTATCTACATTCAGTCAGTTGTAGATATTAGTTTGTATTTAATGTATTACTACAAAAACAAATAATCTTAGAACAAATTCCAAATGAGCATTTTCTGAGCGTAAGTAATTTTTGTCAATAACAGAATTTGGAAATATCGTTTGAATTATTCAAATTAAAACAACATGATATTTATTTCATATTGAAATAATCATAACTCAAAACAACTTAACATGACATCTGCTTTTTTTACTTGAATAAAATATTAGATTTCCATTCAGTTGCCACGATGTTTAACAATAATTTGGAGATAGCATACAATAGAAGTTAAAATGTAATAGGTAACCTATTCAAGTGACTGATTAAGGAAGATTATTCTAGTACAAAAATCAATTTTTTTGACGTATTTTGTAATAAATAAATTATCATATTATGTTTTAATTTCAATGATCCATTCTGTATAATTCGAACAGAAAAGTATAATACAAAATCTTAAGATGCTAATTTTTACCTAATTATCAAAAAAACTCAATCAACATATACTTTGCTTCATGGAAAACTTTGGATCCCAAAACCTGCTGTCAAAGCGGATACATAAACATAATTATAGGAGCTAGACGATAAACAAAGAATGATAAATTATCTTTTCTTCAAAGTAAAATAGAAGATGTGAATATCTTAATCAATATCTTAAATTTAGATGTTCCTAAAGACAACATAAATTGATTCACCCCATTATTTACTTAGTAACAAGAATGAATAACTTAAGCATTTTTTTTTAATTCTATTTTTTGTATTTTTATCTTTAGCAGTTGTGATTAATTTGTATGAGAAATACGCATTTTACACGAGATGCCCCAGTGACCACATTTTAAATATTCACTTTTAAAAAAATTCTTACACGAAAACTACATGCTGGATTTTTCTCAAAAAATTAATGTACATATCTTAATTTACTATCGGTTCATAACATACTAAGAATTCAGTTATTCATCTTCACATAGCTCTCATGATTTACAATTATAAATAGAAGTACATAGTAGATTTTTACAATAAAAACGATTAATACAATAGCGGCTAAGACCTTAAATTTTAAAGGAAGAAGATTGAAATATTTATTATTATGCAAGTTGTATGGTGGCAGCTTTGGTTCACAATCCTGCAGATAATATTTGCATTGTTACTAAATTGGAATATTACGTTAAATCATGATAAAATAATTTATTATCAGCAGCGTCCCTCAAGGCGCGAAATTACCAATCTCATCCAGTATTATATAAAAATATTATGTTGAAGAAATTAGATGGTCGGCGAAAATAATGATTGAGTTTACTTTTATTCAGTAAAAAATAATTTTGCAGCCATGACGTAAGTTTCAAAATTTAGAAAACTGGTCGAGTTTTAAAAACATAAATCTTATAATTTGTTCACTGTAATTCGTGTTTCAATTATATTTTTTGTCTCTGTTATGAATAATTTACAAATATTCAAAAGTTTTTCGTAACAAAATTAATAGGTTTTTTTTTTTTTTAAATATATGAAATTTTTGTGTGGTCGTACTCTACTATTAGTATGAAAAAGATATTCTAATTGACACAAAAGTCATAGTTTGGTTCTTCCGCATTATTATTCAATTATTTTTAATGGATCAATTTGCGAACATATTTAAATTTTTAATAATATATTAGGTACATGCTAAGTATATATTTTGGAAGTTTTTGCCCGTAAGCGCAACCAAATCTCTACAGAAGTGGAAATATCTTGACAATATTTTATATTCAACGTTAAAACTTTATCATAAATTCACAGCCTTACTTGAATCCAGCACAATTTTATGTCAGCTTGAAATAAGAATCCGACTGTAGCATGTAAGCTTTTATTCTAAGTCTGGAATAAATTCACATGTGTATTGCTTCTAACCATTTTTACTATTAGTACGTTAAAGACACGTTTAGAGAGTGTTTTTTTTTTAACACAAGATGGCAAACAGATCAATTCATTATGAAATGTGAAATATAAGCCTGATTCTATTGTGGATTTCAGTATTTGGCTCGACTAAATCTCAAATTGGGGATAAAAGTAATTTTATATTATACAAACTTCAACCTTGTATAATTTAAACTTCAAATGCAAATTTAGCGAAGCTCAGATTGTTTATGATTGTACCATCAATTTGTTCTTAGTACGACAAAAAAAAACATTACATATTTCAAAGATTGATGTTAAAAATTTGATACAAGTAAAAGTTCATCCCAATCTGAAAGTGAATACCGTTGATTGGGTTTGAAAATGATATCGTCCAAGCGGTAGTCTTCATCAACGACACATTTGTAGTTGTTTTTTGAAGCTGCGTGAAATGATTTCAATGATTTTAGATCGATATTTGTTATCAAAATATTATTATCCTACATGTTGGAATTTCGTCGTTAAAGTTATATTTTTATTGCACTCCCGGGAGTAAAAGACAAATTCAATCTCTCATTTCAGGGACTTAATTTAAGTTCAGTCCTACAGGGATCTAAAATAATCAAAACTTTCAAGGGACTTGAGTAAAATAAACAAATTTTTCATGACGAATAATCAAAATACCCTAATGTCAAATTGAATTTTATTAGAATTCGAACATATTAACATTTATAGTAGCAATATTGCAATTTACACAATTTTACAAATGCTCTGTAATTTTTTCATTTATCTTCTAGATTTTTGGCTAATAATATTGAGTTACTTCTTCGAATCTCGCACTTATCTTGTTGACAGCAAACTTATTTAACCACTGCTGTAGCCAGCTTTGTTACCATGGTGAATCTATTCAACATTTTTGTAACAAGTTTGCTATTGTCATAATTGTAAGATTAAGTAATCTGATTTTAGAATATTGTGACTTAGTATAATACGATTGTGCGAAAAATAATGTAGATAAGACAGTATTAAAGTGCCTTCAATCCGTCAGATGATTATTGTCCTCGGCTTCGTCTCGTGCAATAAACCTCAGGGTTAAACCACACACCCAAATCCCTTGTTATATAATATACAATTTTTATCCTTATATTGGAATAGTAGATGCTTTTAATAAATATTTCTCACAACATACTGAATGAATAAAATGTGTCACCATTGAAAAAAAAAAATGTAAAAATAACGTTAAATGTCGACTTAATTTCTTACTCATAAGCAATTTATACTGTACAAAATACAACAGTCATTCAAAATGAAGTTGATCACAGATATCCTTCTCGCGGCGCAGCGTGCCTATCTGGTCATCTGACAGCATACAACTAGTGTAACATTGAACCATAATTATATTAAACAACAACAATACAAGGAAGAAGCATTCAGTTGCAACAAAGCGTTTGAATGACGCAATGAAATATGTTAGTTATGGTAGAAATTGTAAGTCGAAAGCTGTTATTTTTGTAAACAAAGAGTTATTCACAGACAAACAGATATTACTCAATATTTTATGTCAGTTTCACTGCTGCCTTTCAAATACTACTAATTTTTAAAGACTTAAAATATTTAAAACTCCTTCAAACTGCTTTTGAATAAATATTTGTCATAAGAACAATTATTTTGGATCTTTAAGGGTAGTAGCAGGGTGTAGATGATTGAAATTATTTGATTTAAATCATGATTAAAATCAAGATTTAAATCGAGTTTTCAAAAAAAATCATTGATTCCAATTATACAAAAATATTTTCCTTTGAAGAAAAATACCATAGTTTAAAATGAAGTAAACTACTTATAAGAAAATTAGAAACAGAAAACATATATATTTTATCAAAAATAAAAAATTATACTAGAAAATAAAAAATTTATTAAATTATTGCACAAAAATCTAAATTAGAATTGGAAATAAGCAAAAAATTGTATAAAGAAACTGTGTGAGTTTTTCAAACTGGCTTCGATTTGAAATCCCTGAAACACCTAACGCATTTTTCATGTCAATTCAAAATTAAATTAGTATTTATGCAACGAAGCGCTTTACTAAATCTAAAAGTATTGAAAATATTATCTAAACAGTACTTTGAAAGTCAAAACTAAAAAAAAGTTTTAATCTTGATTTTTTTTATTATAATTTTTTTACACTTTGGGTAGTAGACAGTTTGTGAAAATTAAAATAAATTATAATACTATTATTCATTGTTTATTGGAATATTTTTTAGTCCATCACAGAAAAAATGGAGAGAGCACACAGCATTTAAAAAAAAGAAAAATTCATATTATATAAAAGACAACTGCCGTTCTAGTTGCATTTGTCCACTCCTTTGTATACCTTTCATAAAATACTGCCAATTCAGTTCAATGAGTGTTCCTTATGAATAATTTAAAAATTACGGTCTCTTTTAGCCGGTGCGGTGGCCAAGCGGGTTTGATCTATCCGCACATGCTGTTACGTCACTCGACCAAGAGATTCCAATCTAGTGTCCAGGGGATCAATTCTTGAAGTCATGCGTAACTTTTATCGCATGCGAAAGAACGCACACTAATTTCCGCGTGCGGTTTTCAAAACGCCTCTAGAGGTATTCTTGAACGGGATGCGCAACTTTAGTGTCGTGAACGTATACCAATGCTGATTACAAACAAACGCACCTAGCAGCAACCAATCACACAAAAGATAATAGATCACGTGGTTTCTAGCACATGATTCACAAGTGTTAGTTAGATTTTGTTGTGAAAATTAAAAGTTTGTGTAGCGTAAAAAAATATAATTGAATATATATTAATAATGTACAAACGTGCTCGTAATTATAATGAAGAGCAAAAAATTTGAATTCATTTTAGGTACCTTTGTTTCGGAATCTAAAGCAGATGATCTTGTTGGAGATATCAAATATAGTTCCAGCATCTCGATTATTTGTGAGGCCACTTGCTTTGTAAGTGAAGGTATTTATACCTTCACAAATTCATTATTTGACAAATCAAATGGATTAACTTCCGGAAATATCTTCCGGTAAATTATCATCCTCAACATCTTCCATAACATCAATAGTGTTTTAAAAAATTATTTTGTCTAAATTTGTCATTTTATATTTTAATTCATCTAAAAATTTTTTAAATTATATTCGGGAGATACTACGGATATGTCATACGAAACTGTCTTTCTCATACCGTGTACCCATGCGATGGAGAACCGCACAAGATTTTCGCATGCGTAGCTCGAAAAGTGACAAAAAGGGATTCAAGAATACCATTCTGGAGACCGCATACGGATCTTGCGCAGTTTCGCATGCGGAGATTTCAAGAATAGAGGCCCAGAGACTGACAATGTGTGATTTATTTTAAAAACAATGCAGCTACTTGCAATAGCATGTGTCTCTGATCGGCTCGTTGATACTAATTAAATCTCGACACCTAACACAAGAAGAAGAAGAAGAAGAAGCAAATGTCTTTTCTTGACCATATCTAAAATTTAATTTTTCATTTTTATGATCATATAATGTGTATTGATCAGTATTTGTGACAATACGTATGATTCAATCTAATATTGAAACTTCTCGAATAATCTCCTCAACTGTAAAATAATATTTTTCAACTTCAAGTTATTTTTGAATATCAAATAGAGCGGTACAACTTGCCATTGAAGATGTGTATTATGTTATTCAGAAAAAACTGCAGAATTGGATCACAAATAAGTTTTTTTTTCAAGGCTAATTTGTAACAACTACTTAGCTCTCATAACATAAACAGAACAATTCAATTTAGGAAGACAGGAATTCAGCAATGATGTTGTTCGCAGCTCGACATATCTTTCTATGTAAAAGGTTCACAGGCGCTAATTTCAGGCTGACATAAATGTGTCGATTTACATAATTGAAGATTATGTCGACATATAGAAGCAGATCCATACATATCAATTCATTCACTATTCTGAATTCCAGAAAATTCTGGTTCGATTTGACTTTCATAATTACGATGAAATATGCCACTTGAATTAAAAATTCAAGAATAATTATCATGTCAATTCAAATATTGTGCTGAAATCATTTCCATCTAAATCGTATGACCTATAATGATTATTCCAATAAATGTGTAGTAGTTTCTTCTGACCTTGTGGATTTCTTTGAACTGTGCATGAATTCTCGACATAAATTGGAATATAAGAGACAGCTATATAATTCAAATTAATAACATAAGACACAATTGTTCTGAGTATGTTTTACAATCATTATCTACACGCAAGAAACGATCAATGATTATATTATTATAATTTGTTTTTTAATTACAGTTTTTATTTATATATTGTGATGGAATTGTTTTGTTGTGCTAACAGAGAACTAAATATAGATCAAGAAATCTAAAAATTATAAAATTTGTTATAAATTGAAGTAGCTGGTTTTTGTAAGTGTATACTATGATAATAATTGCACTCACAAAATTTGTAAACTTACTGCTAGATAATGATTTTCATCTTGGACTTGTGTATTTTTGTACTATTTGGACGATGAAGATACAAGATTCGTTATATTTAATCGATTTGTGCGTCTTAGGGCCAGTTTCACCAAAGCCAGTTAAATTTATCCAGAGGTTATTTTATACAAAAAATATTGTTGATACAATTGTAACTATGGTTACTAACTCAAAATAACCTCTAGATAAATTTAACTGACTTTGGTGAAACCGGGCATAAAAAACATTGCTAACTTTGCTTTGATATTTGGAATTTGAAAGCATAAATATAAAATTTCATGGCAACCGTAAAAACCGAGGTAAAAACATAGTACAGAATTTGTATCGAGTTAAATGCATTAAACAAATTGAAAAATAACAATGTTCTGGTCAAAAAAATACTATTCATCTACAAAACCGCAGTATGTTTTGCATGCAGTTTTTTTCTATATTATTCTTATATAAAATTCTGTTTTCAAAACATTCATTATTTGTTGAAGTTTAATGATTAATATCGTCACTTCTCCCGAATACTGTTGAAACGCAAAAAAAAATCTGTTTTTCACGAGAGGATGTCTTGAAATTTTTCTACATCTTCATTTACTTCTCGGAAAGTGATATCGCCTAGTAAATTTTACTAAAAATTATTTGCTTCTTTCAGTTTCTCCACTTATTAATATAGTTTTTCCTCCAATTTTTGAGTAGCCTAAGAAATTTAAAATTCATCAAAGAATGAATATACAAAATGGCAAAGCTATTTACCTATGTATTTTGTGATATCTAATTGCTTCTGATATTTTGATAGTAATTTTTTTTTTCTTCAAACATCATGAAATACGTTTACATGCATTTGCACTAAACAAGCAGAAATTCAATTTTTTCGCCTCCGGATTGAAAGTTTCTCCTTAGTAACAATTTTACGTTTTACTACGTCGGCAGATAAAGTAAAATACTATGAAAAATAATATTAGTAAGTAACTGACTGCATCTTGATATCTTATATTAATAATATTTACACTGAAGTCTTTTATCTTTAATTCATTTGCATTCTAAGAAAAATATGTAGACAATACATTTCCGAAATAATTTTCTACATTTTCCATTATCTACCATTTCACAAATCTATTGTAAACTACTTGATAAACACTAGTTCGGGTGTGACAGACACTTATAGTGCACTTGGTAGATTTTTTATGTTTTCTAAGCCGTGGGATTATCAAGTCACGGGTACTCATAGTTTTTGTACATTCAATGAAAATCATTTTGATTTTGTTGGAAATAGTTGATTACAGAATTATTTGCTTTTACAATAATATCATGCGGACTCGAGGATATTTTATTTCTAATTCAATAATTTGACTGTAAAGAATGCAGAAATAAACAAAATTCACCAAACAACGTTTCCAATGGAAACTAGAAATGCTGGATAAGATGAGATATCTTTTGAAGTTTTGAAAATTGTAGATTAAGGAAAAAATATAGGATGAGCCATCTGTTGGATTGTTTTTGAAATTGCTATTAAAAACTACATATTCACGTTTTTAAATAATTGTTGCTTTATTCAAGAGCGTACACTTTCGCTTATTTATGAAAAAAATACTCTTTTGAAAGGATAGCTTGGCAGTAGCCCCTCTCCTTAACCTAATTTTGCAGTACATTGTCGATTGTTTGTGGGTGTAGATTGTTGGAGTAAAAACGATCCTTTACATTTCCTTATACAAAATAGTCAAACGACGTCAAATTACAGTTGCGCGCTACTGATGGGGCTTCTTTCAACCAAAAATTCTCATACCTTTGGCACAGTTAGTTTCTGCAATACAGCACTCACTTTGAAATTTTTTTTTTTCAACATTTTCCAGCGTTGTTCAAGAGTACAACGATTTATTTCTTCCAGCGAAGGCTCGACGCTACAATATTTCAATCTATGAAGCGCGCCAGTGTTAATGTCAAAATAAAACTCACTTCAAAAAGAAACCTACAGGATATGTTATTCGGAATGAATGTGATTTTGTGTGCACGGGCGTGGCAACCGCTGTATCAATGATACAGGTCACACAAGCTGAGAGGATCCATCAACCAGCCTACCGAAATTATATTTTTTCCGATATTTTTTTAAGAATCTTCATTATTTACTTTCGATACAAACTTATGTAAATTATCTTGAACTTCTACGTCATAAAAATTGATATAAAAATTGATATAAAAATCTTTGCAAAATATGAAAAAAATGGGAGGCGGGAGAGTCCATAATAATGTTCATCAAGTGAAGTGATGGCTACGCCACTTTTTGTATCATACAAATTTACATGTTCAACACATGAACACATATTTACTTTTGTTTATGAGACAATAAACTGTTATGTTAACTTTCTGAAAAAAAAAATAATAATTATAAAAACTATTTTTTTTTTAAATGTAATGGATTGAAAATACAATATAATAATTTAATTTTGTTTATTTATTTTGTATGTTTATTTTCAAATATACAGAACAGGGCTGTCCAAACCGCGCGCCGGGTTGAAGGGCCGCAGAAACAAATACGCATAGTAGTGACAGAAAACTTGTTTCCGTACAAATAAATATTTCATTCATTTACTTTTACACTAGTCACAAAAATTGAAAGATATTAAAAAAATTTCAAATTTTGAAGTGATTTTTAGAAGACTGTAACTTGGTGAGAAGTTATTGTCGTAGAGAAAATATAAAACGTCGCGGGCCGCACAAGTATGAGGCGTGCTTTGGACAGCCCTGATAAAGAATATAACTTATTGTTAGTTTTTATCAATGAACAATTTACATAAAATTAAAAAACATGCCAGTAAGTATGACAAGTCAAAATAAACAAGTGTTTGATCCAGGATAATAATGACCTTGAAATATTTGGTTTCATCATCTGCTAGAATTGAAACTAATTTTATTGGACAGCGATCAACAACTAAAAATCGGTCAAGTTTGAATTTTGCTCGCATATTGTTTTTTGCACCCAGTTTACAGAAACGTTAGGTTTAACGGTTTTATAAAAGAATCGTTCATATTTAATCCACTTGGAATAAGTACTCAAGTTATATAAGAAATACATTATTTGAATCGTGGCATAGATTTTGATACCAACTGCTGCTATATGATTTTGCAGGTAAGAATTCATTGAAAGTCAAACAAAATAAGGAGAATAATGGATATCCGCGAGCAATCATAGAACAAAATTGTTTTTGCAATCAATTTATTCTTCCAGTTGTAATAATAATAATTTTTTTTTTATATTTTCAGTCCTCATTTTTTTTCATTCCTGAATTTTGATGACATCCACAATAGATTTTTAAGAATAATTCAATACTGCAATAAATAAATAATAATGAAATGTGACACAATCCTTGGTTCAATGAAAACATAGTATTAATCATTTTATATATAATGTAGAACAACAATATAATAGATATTGAACAGCTGCTAGGAACATATGCACGTTCACTTATTTTTCACTCTATGAAAGTCAGAATTTGATAACCAAAACTGCTTGCAAGATTTAGTTGAGAAGCTGAATTTTTCTTCATCCCAATCCCAATCCCCTACTCCTAAAATATACTCTTATTGAAAAATAACTTTCTTCTTGTTTGTTGTTGCCTTAATATTCCTGTCCCAGTTTTCTCCTATTCCCGATTTATTCCTGTCTAAATCCACGCGGCCGATGTTATCCGAAGTATGTCGAGGTCACTCGATGTGCAAACGCTGTAGGGTGCACGTAGGCACTTCGCTAGCAAGTTATTTGCTATCCTCCCCAGAAAGGGCATTAAACTTTTGTAGGCTGTCTTTGTCCGGTGTATTACGTCAGCGGCCTTGTAATATCTAGGTTACGGGCAGTTTTAATTCAAGAATATGACTGTTACTTTTAAGGTTATTCGCCCAGTACCCTGAAAATCATAATAAAATGTAGATATTTGTTTTATTAAAATAACAAATATGAACATGTTTGTAAATTAATGACTTGAATCCAGATGTTACGTTTACTCAAGATAACTTTAAATCGAATATACTTCATTATCTATTTACTAACAATAATAAATGTCCTTTGACTCCAGTATTTTTGGCGTGAAATTAACTTGGCAACAGCGCATTTAACAGCTGCCTATTAGAGTTCGAGGTTTATCCGACCCAGGAGTCTACACCTTAAAATCTCAATTATAAATTCACTGTCACAAATTCGAATGATGTTATATTTATCTCACTTTACTTCACGTTACTATAAATTTTGTTTGTTTCCACGTTTTTGTTGATAATATCGCTTCAATTCTTATGTTTTTTATATAATATCATAATGCTTTCCCACAAAACTATTTTATTAAGGAATATATTCCATTTCTGATTTTTTTTTATCAATAATGAATTCCATACTCCAATTTAGATACTTAATTCAACAAGAAATGGATTCCTGTTAGACCTCATCCTCTAGGCCTTGAAAAACTTAGATATGGCCCTAATTTGATTGTATCCAACGTCACCAAATAGGAAATGTCGTTTAATGTTTTTGCGTATTTTAAAACAATTAATTTGTATAAGTTACAGTATTTAGCATTTGGATAAATTTTGAAAAAATGGACGTTGCTGATGTATTTCCCATTCAACGTATATTAAAAACTACATTTGGAATAATTGTTGATTTAACAGCCAGACGTCCAATATTAAAAAATCAGTTCAATGTATGAGATACCCATAAATTTTTTCTTCTTTTATAGCTTCACTATCCAAGCTGGATATACGCTTATTTCACCACTTTTCTCCACTCTTCTCTGTTCATTGCTACGTTTCTCTAGTTTGATAGCCTTAGTTGTTTAATGTATTTCTCCACTTCATCTTTCCACCTACTTCTTGGTCGTCCTTTTGGTCTTGTTAGCCATAGATTTAGCATTGAATATTCCCAACGTTCCTTATGTCTGCCATGTGTATTATATGACCCAGCCATTTGAGAAGTTTTGTTTTGATGAAAGTAACAAGTTGCGATGTCCATGTCATCATCAAACAGTTTAGCCACCTCGAAGTTCATTCTCGTCTTTTAGTAACCGGTATCGTTGACTGCTTCAAAGATACTACTAAGAATCTTACGTTCGAAGATTTTGAGGGTGTTTTCATAAAAACGGCTCAATCTATTTGGATAAAATTCGGTCATATCGTAGAAGTATATATAAGAGCTAGATTTGGAAATAATAACAACCCAAAATCATAATGATAATTGTTGCAAACAGGCGATTTTTTCCGAAAAAAAATTTTTCCTCGTGATAACGTTCTAGAACAATTTTGAAAGTAAACTTTTTTTCATGCCCTTTTTGATGTAAAATAACTTCTCAAATCCTCAAATTGATCAAAAAGGTATATACCATATTAAAAAATAAATAAAACTGATTTTTGATATAAAAATCTTTTTTTTTTCAATGTTTATACCTTTGAAATAATGAAAACGACGCTTATTTAAATATTTCGTAGGTACAAATAAAATTGAATATTGTAAATAATGATCGGAAAAATATTTTTTCTACTAAAATACAACAAATGAAAAAATCTGATGTGAACATCATGTGTTTTACTTGTACATCATTTGATATATACACAAATTTATTCAATAAAGTTTTCTGTCACTTCAGATTATAATAAATATAATTTTAATAAAATTTGACATGTACAATGTCAAACAAAATCAAAGAATTGACAACAGATTATCATTGCCTACCTTATTATTTCAATTAAACTGATTGTTTTATACGGCAAATTCTGAATGTCTGTTATACATAAAAACTGAAATTCCGGTTTCGCCGATTGATCCAAAGTAGTAGATAATTATTTTGATGCTACAGCAAGTTCAAACACTAAATTTCAATATACTTTGGCTGATAATTCTAGATTTATGGAAGAAATTTAAAAAAAGTTTCAAGTAAAGTGCACTTCTAGCTTGGCCGATTCATACAAAAATAGCAGATGACAATTCTGATACATCAAGTTCAAATACTAAATTTCAACATTATTCTGGATTTATCAAAAAAAATCGAAAAAAGTTTCAAGTAAAGTGCACTTCCGGTACAGACGATTGGAACCAATATGCGAGGTGCACTACTAGACCCTATACCAGTCTTAAATACAAAATTTCAACATTATACGTTCAGCCAGTTTTGAGATTTGCGAGCTACGCACGAATGAACATACGTACCGACATCAAGCCGAAAATAGTCAAAATGGATTCAGGGATGCTTAAAACGGATATTTCCATCAAAATCCTAATAAGTGAATTTTGTCGGCTTCACAATACTTTCTTGTACTAAGTACAAGTAAAAATCGAGAGAAAAATATGCTCATAATATCTTCGTCAATATCGGTTATAATATTGCTTTCATTAAATAATGTGATGAGTATTAAAGTTGGTCTAGGGATTCTGTGAACAACAAATAATAATCTTGATTTTATTTGTATTTTGTATTTATCATACGGCGTTATTATTTGTCAAAAATCCCAAGACAAGCTGCAATACTCAACACATGAAAACAATATTACAACCGTTATTGAAATTATGAACATAATTTTTTCAAATATTTCAATTGACAAAATAGTTTTAAGATATTGTTTCCAATATATGATGTTATTTGCACTTATAAATTATTAAAATAAGTTTCTGTCATTTTAAAGCTATAAACATTGGTTCAAATCGATTTTTTTTGTTCTAGAACGTCATCATAAAGAAAAAAAATATTTCCGGAAAAATCGCCTTTTATCATTAGGATTGAGAGCTGTTATTTTTTCTAAGTTTAGCATTTATGTACCTCTATAATGTTTCCAAATAATATTCCTTGATTTTTAGTTTTTCCCGGTTTATTCAAAATCAGTACCAAGATAGTCTCAAAAGATGAATCAGATATCTCTCTGTGGCCGATTTACTATGTTTGTGGTCCTATGGCCTTTTGGATATTAATGTTACTTCTGGCCATGATCATTATTTTGGTTCTATTATCGTTAGCATTAACGCCGAATAGTTTTGCAGCTATGTCAATTCTGCCAGTAAAAATCCATTTCTAGTAGATTTTCACATATTATTACTATATCTTCCGTGTACCCTAGGAAAATGTGTGCTTTTTGCGAAATTGGTTCATTTAGTGTAACTTGAGATTGTCTTATTGCCATCTCAAGTATAAGTATATAAATATCACCTTATACCTTATACTCTTGCAATGACTTCTCGATCTTCCGTGCAGATTTTGGGTAGGTTTATCAATTTTATTGGGTATCCAAGTTTTTCTATCGCTGCCCACAGTTTTGAATTATTCACTGAGTCGTACGCGGTTCTGAATACTACAAACATACAGTATATTTGCAGGTTGTATTCCAAGCAATTCTTCATGATTTGCCATTTATAAAATATGTTGTCGCTTGTGAATCTCTCTTGTCGGAAGACTGCTTGGTAGTCTCCGATACTCCGATACTCCGATGAGACATTCGGTAAGTATATGATATACGAGAAAATCTACCTATTATTCACTCTGTTAGATGAGTAGTACTCTTTGTTGTATGAAAACGCGTGTTCTCATTGCTCTAGTTTCTCAATAAGTTTGAGTTAACTGAATTAATACCAGTTTTTGCTTTAGGTCATTGACAACCATTTTAAAATTTAATTATATTCTCCATTTTTGCCTCTAGCAAATACGGTCGAATTTTCAGCCGCATAAGTGACTATTAATAGATACAGAATTGATTGATGCAAAGACAAAGAAAAAAATAGTACATACATTGTACACTAAGGGTGGAACGACAGTGATTCTGGACGAGTGTGAAGTTTGAGACGACGGCCAGAGCTGCTCATCATGAATCGGCGTTGATTTTTTTTGCTTCTCCCTTATTTCGAATCCCATTCTTAGGAATATTTCTCTACTATTAGCTATTAGTCACAATGGATGTGGTTATGCCACATGATGTGAACAAATTAGCTATAATTTGAGATGAATAACTCATCCCATAAATTTTTATTATCTATTTTATTTGAATAATGTAGGCTAGGGTTGCCATTCGTCTCGATACGATTATTAACAATGGTGTCCCGACGTCTTAATTAAATACGAAATGTTCCGACAATCGTTAAAAAAAAATTATCTGCACCTGTCGAACAAGCAGAGTGCAACAAAGTGCCAGATTACCAGCACCAGATTAGTAAGATAATTTGTCAAACAATTATTTGTAGATAAGAGATAAATAATTAATTTCCTTTCCACCAAGACGACATTTTCCATATTTTGTGTTTCCTTCAAAAATTTTCATAGTACTATTCCGATTGTTTGTTAATTACCAACAAAAATTATGTCAGAAACAAATATTTTCACAATTCATATAAAAGTCTCGCCTATTCCATTCGAAATCCAGTTAGATCTCAACTGAAGTAAGGATGATTGGTACTGTAATATCGGTTAGGAAGAAATTGAGCTTCTCAGTTGTGCTTACGAGAAATCGAATAAAAAAATCACACAAGAACGATTTGAATCATCAATATGCAAAAAACCTTCTGTAAACACGTAAGGAATTGAAAGCTCCTCCTTCTACTGGTTCGATTACTTTGAATCTGTATTAATAATAAAAATAACATCTAGCTTAGATGTAAGAATTTAGTGAACAGAAGGGTAATAATTGATTGCGCATCATTTCCACAATCTGAGCTCTGAGTAAATGGATCCCTACAAATAAAAAATTATGTTTAGTGTATTATGCTGGACTTTCTACGCGAATAGTTGATGAGATGATGTACATAGAGCGACCAGCTAATTGAAAAAAAAAGATAACTTTTATTTCTACGAATTATAATCAAGTTTGAAATGAAATTCGCTCGCATTTTTAGTTCAAGGATAATAGCGCGGCATCCATCGCTGACAATACTTTTTCATTAGCAATTTTTCTTTTTTCATACAGTGTTCCATAAAAATCTTATAATTGCAGGATAATTTAACTATTATTGATGATTCGATGATGTTTTGTAGAATAAGATGCTGATTCCAAATATCATATGTAGTCTTTCTTCCATTATTGTACTATTTGTCTACTTTATAAATTAATTAAAAACTATTTAGGTTTATGTTCATTTGCGAATTAAAATTTATTTCGGTTTCGTAGTGAATGAATAACGTGTTCATTCAAGGCATTATTTGTAACTCTGTTTTGAATGGTTTATTTATTCAACGATCCAGTAATTGAGGGATTCTAGGGATTAAATATCTATATTTATAAATAGAAACCTCGCTGCGCAAAAGGGTGGAGTTCAACGAATGGAGAGATAAGTATAAATTGAAATGAACGGGAGAAAATCAATTTGATTTATACAAGTATATGTTGACATTTTTCAAAAGTATTTTTAGCTCACATGTATTTCCAGTAATTTAGTTTAGACTCATAGTTAATCTGCACAAGTTTCAATCTGTATTTATCAAATCGAATAAACTAGTAATTTATGTAGCAAGAGTTGAACATCATGATATGAGGCCAATTCCTAGTCACTAAAATTGTTATCCGAATGTCATAATGCTTGTTTACACTCTTATTGCATACAATATTTTCTCTACGACTCTCAACTTCCATATTTCAACAAATATTGAGCATAAAGCAAGTCAACATTTATGATGATTCAAAAAATATCTGAATCCGAACTAATCGATCAACAATCATGAATTCACAGATATGTAACTTCTACGCGTTTAAATGGTGATGAAACTGAGACGTGGAAACGACTTACTTAATGCATGACCATAGAAAAATAATAATTATGAAACGATGCATGTTTAAGTGCCGCTTCAAAAAATGAGGTGGTTCTGAATTTGACAAGTTTTATGTATGTATGTTAGCCGAATTCTCGGAAATAGCTCAACCGATTTGAATAGTTCAAATTGTATTCTATTAGGCTAGTTCTAGAGCTGGTTCCATATCAATTTTATTACGGTGAATCAGGTAGTTTACAAACTAGAAAGATAGATTTCAAAACGGAACTCATAAAAACTATCATTGGATCTAAGAATATCTGATATTTAGTCGTATTCTGTAACACAATCATTAACTTATTATCGATCGATGAGATTTTTGACAAATAGAAACAATTGTAACATGCGAATATCCAGAATTTTTGTTAGTGCTACCTACGTTCATTGACTGAAATAGATAATGATCGACAAAAATGTATCGATTGAGTTACAGAATAGCTCCATTTGTGTCATGATTCACCCAAGATAACACAGTGGCACCTAGCATGTTCATTTAAACTAAGTCTCCCTTAATTTTCGTCATGTTTTGCAATTTTCAAATAAATTTTAATTACTTAATTTCTTTTTTGAAGATATGTCCCAAATATTGTTTAATATTTAAACATCATTACGATCAAATCAGCGCCCGACTGTAGAAAGGAACTTTACAACGGAACGTATGAGAACAGTCATTCATTCCGATAAATATCTGATATTGTGTAGGTAATAAATTAAAATAATGGCATACAATTCGTTCTTTTGGAATAAAGCTTGCCCAATTTCACGAATTTTGTTCCAATAAATATTGTATATTATTAGAAACTCGATGAGACACAAGAATCATGAAATAATAAAATTTTGAAAGGACAAAGGACGTCAACATGGATCACTAAAAAGTGAAAAAATAAAATCTTTTTCTTTTTAATGGTCTACGTTGAAAGAATCGGTTTCTATTTGAAAAAAAAGATTTAATTTTTGTATATAAAGTATTTCTGTTGCGGAACTGCTGTTATCATCTTGACTACTGTACCGAAATCTTACTTTTTTTTTACTAGCATAAAAAATAAGTGTCATCTTAGCAAATGTGCGAGTGGATTCAAATTACAATGATCGCTAAAATTTATTATGTTGAATTATTCATATTAAAGTATTTTGAATTTAATTACTTATGAAGCAAATGAAAATATCAAGTCATGTTGTTTTAATTTGAATAGTACTAACGAAATGTGGATCCAAATTACAATGATCGCCACTAAAAGGAATTATGTTGAATTATTCATATCAAAATATTTTATTACCTATAACGCAAATGAAAATATCAAGTCATGTTGTTTTAATTTGAATAGTACTAATAAAATTTGCAAATCAGTGGTTGAAGAGAAATTTTTGGCTTATTCGTACAAAAAAAATGTTTTGTGTGATAGTAAATCATGCAACAAGAGTACGATAGAGTTGAGCATTATTACATGAGGTGAAGTATTTGTTGATTGGGCTAGCCGAGTCACTATAATTGTTGACCGAATATTATAATGTTTGTTTATACTCGAGTAGCCTACAAGAATTTTTTTGCGGACTTCAACTATCATTACTTTGACCAATGGATTAGTGTTAGGAGCTACAAACATGAATTCCCAGAAATTTAGCTATTACTTTACGTATCGTTAGTGATTCGCGAGGTGATCTACTTTATGCACAGCCGTAGATAACTTATTATTTTATTATTTTTAGTTGATTCTAATAATTGAAAAATTGCAGGACAATAATAACAAAACAATGATTGCTAATATAAATGGTTTAGAAAATAATGAATTTCAGCATAAGATGAAATTTATTCACTCATTAAGCTACACGGTTTGTGTTCAAATTATTTGCTTGCCCTCAATGAGCTTGTAGTTCATATTTTTGTGGCCTCAAAATGATTATCACTGAACTACTTCAGTACGAATTATTTAAATTTTTTAAGCGTGATTGAAATTAGCTCCGTCAAAGCGATGTGTACTATGGAAAGAAGCGAGCGGTCCAATGTGGCGCTGAACGCATTATAGCGGTAAATATGGTAGCAAATGACCTTTCAAATTTTAGAACAACCTTTCATTCACATACTCACTTTAATAGATGACAGTCGATTATCTGACAGCAATGATGTTATTCTCATTAGGAAATTCAAACTGATTAGAATTTGTTAAGGCCCGAACTACGAATAACTTTATTCGATGGATAATATCCGCAGCAACAGCTGTTGCAATAATTATTACCATAGTAATTATCTAGGGAATAAAGTTATTCGGAGATGAAAAGACCGGGCCTAAATGAAATAAATTTACTCTAGAAGTAATGAATAAATAAACTATAACGTCATGTAGTATTAGGCAATACGAATATTATTATATCAATGAATTTTAAAATAAACTTCATTTGTAACAGTGATCAATTTTGAGACTTGTAGATCATTCTCTGCACAAATAAATAAGTAATTTAAAAATTCTCATGAATTCATATCAAGTTTTTAATTTACTCCTTCAGAAGTTTACCAGATCTTGAAGGTAGAGGATTTATCAATTTTGTTTGTAGTCCCAAAGATTCATTTAGAATATAAGGTGAATAGTATGCTATACTAGTAATTTTCAAGGAAGCGATGTACGTCACTGAATTGATGACATCAAGTGCTGGTATGTTGACATAGGTTATATTTGTATCTGGTCTTGAAATAGTTGCGGAGAAACCAATAAAATATTGAAATCATTTATATTTATAATAAATATATTTGTTCTACGATCGTATGCAAAGTGATAATATTACATCATTTTCAAATGAAATTGGATTTGTCGGAATGATGACAAGGAGTCGATAAAAAAACACTTCAAATAATGCCAGCTGACGTTTTGGTTTATTTCAAATATTTCTACTTCTAACCGACACTAAACTAGAAAGTATCACTAAGATTTATTTGTTATTTATACAGTAACTCTGTCTGTCATTTACTTCCACTGCTTATTCATCTCGACTAGTTCACTTATTTATTTTCAACCTTACATGCTCTGTATCCAAATTACAATAATTCTTGACTCGACTTAGTCCGAGTTTTTATATTCCCGCCTAGAGTTTCTCAAAGCCTCTAGAAAGTTCTAGTGGTTACCAGAAATGCCACCAAACGTTTTTGATTCTTATTTATTAGAAATTTGAATATTCACTAAGATATTTCACATCTGCCGAGCATCTCATGACGGGCAACATTTTTTTTTTTATATGTGTTTTACCGCAAGACTTTAATATACATTGCAGATAAACCTATCTTAGTATGTTCATAGAATGCTGCCTGCTTTATATCTAGAACAATACTTCTCCAACAATAGGAAAACTCCGGTTTGGTCGCGTTGACTAAATTATTCTTTCAGCACACGAACAACCGGTACAAGCTGTTAGGTTTGATAAAACATCATTCCGGACTGAATGATTTGAATGAAATGTTCAAAGTGTGAATGTTGCGCAGTTAGGTTGCTCATTTGATACAAAAACGAGTGTCTAAGCTACAAACATGAAGTCTACTCATACTCTAGTATTTTCCCTTTACATACTGTACTTGAGAAGTTGAACTATATTCTTTTGACATATTTGAGTGATTGACGTAAAAATAGCCGACAAACCAGTACTTTAGTAGCGATCGCTCGCATCGCTATTCCCGGACTGAATGCAGCCACGCAGCCAATAATAACTGGACTGGAACTGGAACTAAAGCATTTCTGCTTGAACATTCAGATAATATTTATTGTTTGTACTAGAAAAGAAAGGAAAATCTCAGTGCATTAGCCATAATGATGAATTACAATTTCACAATTGCATCATTTTAAGTAAAAAAGTTGAAAATATAGTGTCGTATATGGTCACTATTTTGAACAATCAATTCAGCCTCGGCTTATTCTCCTATACCAATATAATAGAATTCATCAATGAGATAAATTAATTATCAAGCTTGTAACGTTATCATAAGCAACAGTATTCACACACTGTTGGAATGAAAGGATATGGTTTATAGGACCATTGAAATAATATATGTTGTTATTAAGTGGACTGTAGATTGTGTTTTTATTTATCACTCTTCGGTGGATACAAGTATACTCATCGCCCACCCTCAGCCAGAGCTCGAGGGTGAAAGTTATCTTTAAGTGGGGGAAACAGCCCCTCTAGCGTTGCACATGCAAAATACACTGACAAGTCCTAAAGTGGACCAAACATGCCGCCCCCTTGGAGTCGGGTTGCGACTTCAAACAAAATAATAGAAACAAAGAAAAAACAACCAACCATAAGCAATATTCAAATTAAATTATTAATACTATATACCAGACGCATAAAAAACTTGAATAAGAGTTCGTCATTCACTCTTCACATAAAACACCAATTTTTTTAATTGCACGTTTCACTGTGCCATACGCTGTTTTAAGCTTAAATGCTTGAACCGGTTGGCTATTATCAAATCGCCACAAGATTCTCTGGAACTCTTGATCGTCTGGATGAACCCAGACCATTCTGTACATTTTTGTGATATCTGCTGACAGGACATAATTATGAATACGGAATCTACATAGAATTGAAAATAAATCTTCTTGTATCGTAGGCCCGGTTTGCAATTTATCGTTCAGACTAATACCGTTTGATGATGGCGCCGAAGCGTCGAAAACTACTCTTATCTTCGGGCCCCCTATTGTACGTTTAAAAACCGCATGGTGCGGCAAATAATAAGATTTGGGATTTTCCAATTCTGCTAATGGAACTGGCTCCATGTGCTGGAGGTTCAGGTATTCGGTCATAAAACCCTTGTAATCCGTCTCCAATTGTGCATTCCTAATAAACGCCCTTTCTAAATTTAGAAATCGCTTTAAAGCAACACTATAAGAATTTCCTAATAGCCTCTGTTCCTTGAAAGGCAATCGCACGACAAATTGTCCTTGAGAATTTCTAACTGTATTTTCTAGAAAGTGGGTTTCACACGCTAGTTGCTCCAAGGACCACGTGTTACCCACTTCAACCTCTTCATGTTTCCAAAAATTTTCTACCTGATCTTTCAACAAATTTTCTATAGTTAAATGGCATATCACTTTGCTAGGAATTTGAGAAAACATTATTTTTCCACCTATTAACCAACCCAATTTAGTATCTTGAAAATACGGCTGGCTTTTTTCGAATTGAATTGGACCAGAGATTAGAATGTTCCAGAATAATTCTGCCCCTAACAGCAGATTTATTTCTTCAGATATGTTAAATTGTGGATCAGCCAGGTTTATATTGGGCGGTATTATAATATTATTTTTTAGAAAACTATTCGCTGGCGTGGGTTCGGTTATTTTTGGAACTACTAGGCAGTTAATATTGGAAGTATAACTATTTGTTCTCGATTTAAAATTTAACTTGACGCATTCATTGACTGCGATTGATCTCGAATTGATGCCTGTAATAGTAGAATTATAACTGCTTGGCTTGATATTTAGTTTTTTACACATACTTGCAGTGATAATATTTGCTTGTGAGCCTTGATCTAGGAGTGCGCGGCACTCATGAAGATTTCCCACCGAGTCTTCCACGAAAACTAACGCCGTGGATAAAAGTACTTGATTCAAGGCACTAACATGGCAAGTTGTGGGTGACGATATCGCAAATTCATTAATATGTAATAATGTGTGGTGTCTTTCTCCACAATTTTTACATACAACGTTGCTTCTGCAATTATTGACTTCGTGATTTATTTTTAAACAGTTTGCGCATAGATTAAGGTCTTTGACCTGCTTAAGTCTTTCGGTTACACCCTTACTCAAAAATTCCGGACATTGATAAACATAATGACCTTTTTTACAAACATAGCAACTTAGTTTATTTGTAGATATAACATTGGATAAGAATTTATTACCAACTCGTCTTGGATTTGAGAAAGTTTGTTTATTAAAATTCGCGACTTTGGAATTTGATTGATATTTCTGATGACTAGTACTTTCCCCATGAGTGGGTTGCATTGAAGCTACGGATTCTAAAATTTCGCATCTTTTTTCAATGAATTCCAGAAATCTTTTGAATGTAGGAAGATCCTTTTCCAGTGTGGTTTTCCACTCTTTCCGAGTTGCAAAATCTAATTTGCCGGTAATATTTGCAATTAAAAGTAGATCCCACTGATCAACCGGTATTTTTAAGACTTTCAAGGCTGCTAAATTGTTATTAACCGTGTCGAGTATTTGTCTTAATTCTATATGAGAAGTTTTGTGCACTACCGGCATATTCAGTATGTTATTAATATGTTCTTCAACGATTAACCGCTTATTTTCGAAGCGTTTTTTCAATAAACTAATAGCGCTTTCATAGTTTGCTCCTGATATAGATAAACTTTCGATTGCTCTCAAAGCTTCCTCTTTAAGACAACTGCGAAGGTAGTGAAATTTTCTAATGTCTGATATAGTAGCATCATCATCGACAAGGGACTTGAATGAATCGAAAAAATTGAACCAGTCACTATGCTTCCCGTTAAAACTTGGTAAAGGTAGGGGTTTTAGATTTGTAATTTTGTCCGGATAATCAGAGGGTCTAGATATGTTTATTACTGTTGATGACGACTGACCCGAATTATTGCTATTTTCATTGCTTGACTTATGTTTTATTAGAATTGTATTAATATCAGCAATAGTGTCGTAATATTGCGACTCTACTTTAGCTCGCTCTCTATCATTTTCGGCATCTAAAGCTGCCTCATCCTGAGTTGCGTCGATTGCTATATTTTGAAATTGTAAAGCTTCAAATTCGGTTTGAATTGAATCGTATTTTTTAAAGAGACCAGTTAAATCCGCGAGTCTTGTTTCAAGACATAGAATGTTATCAGTTTCTTTGAAATTTCTAACGGCATTTTGCTGCCTAGTAATGGCACTCTTAATTGTTTTACGTTGGATTTTAAGTTCTTCTAAACTAGCCATTTAAAAAATAATTAAGTCTGTAGTATGAATTATAAATCGGGCTTGCTCGAAAGGATTGGAATGAAAAGATATAAGGATCTGAATCTGACCTTTTGCTGAAGCGCTTATCTGGCTGTTGCGTTTTGGTGAATATGCTTTACGTGAACGCCTGGGTTGGGTCGTTCTGGACGCCTGGATCGGGTCGCTGTGGACGCCTGGATCGGGTCGCTGTGGACGCCTGGATCGGGTCGTTGTGGACGCCTGGATCGGGTCGCTGTGGACGCCTGGATCGGGTCGCTGTAGACGCCTGGATCGGGTCGCCGACACTTATGATACTGATTTCACTCACTATGTGGGAATTGTGTAGTTAATTCTCCAATCGCTGTACTCATTGAATACTGGGTACAAATCTGGCTCGAAATGACCATAATGTTGGAATGAAAGGATATGGTTTATAGGACCATTGAAATAATATATGTTGTTATTAAGTGGACTGTAGATTGTGTTTTTATTTATCACTCTTCGGTGGATACAAGTATACTCATCGCCCACCCTCAGCCAGAGCTCGAGGGTGAAAGTTATCTTTAAGTGGGGGAAACAGCCCCTCTAGCGTTGCACATGCAAAATACACTGACAAGTCCTAAAGTGGACCAAACACACACCTATACAATTTGTTGGTTTGATTTCAATAATTTGATTTAATTAATGATTTAAATCATGAATTAAAACGGAGTGATTTAAAACAATTATTTAAATCATGTCTTGATTTTTCTTGTATTTTTTATTAATTGTTGCTAAATATATTTGCTACATGATACTGAGAGTATCCCTCGTCCAACAAATTTTAGCTCGTACCACTTCATGTTGTGTTAAATTAATCGATTCGTGGTTTATGCTTTAAACAATATTGACTGAATGAAACTGCACTACACAAAAAACACTCGTCCCGAAAAAAAAAACAGTCAATTGTTAGCTTAACTTTTAATCAACTTCCAGAAATAGACATTTACCGAGATGTTTTGACTTCAGTTTGTTGACAATTGGAGGCAATTGCTTTATTTCAATATCATTAGAACCCCTTTGTACATGGTTCACATGTATAAATTTGGACAAGTTATAATTTGCAACGAAAAAAGTTATGCGTTAATTCAGTTCAGGAGTGCATTTGATGAAATTCATCTTTTTAAAAGAAAACATTTTCAAGGTTTTCAGTACGGAATTGAACTTCTGAGTTTAAACTTGGTTATCTGATATTCGTACTATTATTCTAAATGCGCAATAATATTCCAAATTAAAATTAATTATGTTTCAAAGATATTTTGTATACGTACAAATGATTAAATATTGATTACTTTTGCTACATTCTTGCCTGGTTTTAGAATTGCGAATTGAATTGATCCGAGTTGCTCATCTCTTTGTAACAATATCAATTTATCGATTATTTGTGTCATCACTGTCCATTCAAATTGATTGAATAAATTAAAGGATAGTTTATAGGTTGATAATTTGTTACTTGCAGATCAATTTAACTAGCAGTCATGGAATCTGTGATACAATTTTAAATAATTGAATTAATCAATAAAATTTAAAAAAAAACATGTTTTATTTTTCTATTTAAATCATGACTTTTTCCAACCCTGATTAAGATCTCACGAATCAACATATATTTATATATATTTCTCTCTTATTATATCTTATCTTCTGTGTGAAAAAATCAAGAGATATTTAAAGAATAAAGGAATGAGAATTGTTTAGCTTAATTGTTGTGTTATTTAGCGTAAGTGTGTCCCAGATATCTAGTCACCGTGAAAACTACTCGACCAATAAATAATGTTCACATATGTTTCAATGAACAGGCTTACTGTAATGAAATTGAAAGGATCGTATTCTAGGAATAATTGAATTAGGCGTAGTAAACAAGTTTAATTGTAGTAGTAGTTTTGTTCTTGTTTCTCGTGTAATAAAGATAAAAAAAAATTATGTTTACCACCTCGCATAAATAACTTTTATATTGAATTGGAACTGCGTACAATATCACAATGCAGTTATCAAATTTATTAAATCTAAAAATAAATAAGTGTTTTTGGTTCGAAACATATCCAGTCATTTTTAGAATATCACATAATATTCAGATTATAAGTTAGCAAGATAGATTCCAGACTTAATCCAGATATGGATTTATAACGATAACGAACATCAAGTTCGACTTGATCATAACACTTAACATATGACGTGAAGAACAGATTGGTTATTGCTGCTAACTTCTCTCTTTTTAATATTTAGTGAGTAAGCTGTTGGCACTTGTTGAAACATATTGATTAAAAATAATAAAAAACACTTGGTTAAGTTTCAAAATTGATATATATATATATATATATATATATATATATATATATATATATATATATATATATATATATATATATATATATATATATATATATATATATATATATATATATATATATATATATATATATATATATATATATATATATATATATATATATATATATATATATATATATATATATATATATATATATATATATATATATATATATATATATATATATATATATATATATATATATATATATATATATATATATATATATATATTAATTACTTTATACACATTTCGGTTTTTACACCATCATCAGAAGTACAATTGTACTTCTGATGATGGTATAAAAACCGAAATACGTATAAAGTAATTAATATATATATATCAATTTTGAAACTTAACAAGTGTTTTTATTATCTCTCTTTTTAGTTAATTTATCTCCCTATCTTTCTCTGTTGGAGTGATTAGGTGTCAAGTTCAGAGAGAAATTAATAGGAACCAATCAGTTGTTTCTTGAGTCATGTGATAATTCGATTCCTGTGAATTAACTGGATTTCCACGCTTTCATAGAAGTCTTCGATTTGAACAATTCATCGCTAATTGAAATCCATCTAAGATTGTCGAATTATTGGAAGTTTATGAGGAGGATTTACCAAAAGAGAAAATGAACAACTTAACTTGAACATGATCGTACTCTCCATGGCGATTCACATGAAGACGACAAAAATCTACAGCCATACAACCACAATTTAAATCTTCGACATAGATGAGATAGTAGGCATAAAGTGTGCCGCAGTTTCTGAATTGAATAACTTACGTGATTTTTACTTCCCCGACCTATGATATATATATATGATAGGGAAAATATTGTATCCTGATTTCTTGACAGTTCGAGATTTTGATGAATTTTCACGATTTAGACCCTAATGATCACAAAAAAATAAAACTGAAAAAAACTGTCAAGTAAAGTGCACTTTCGGCCCAATCAGTATTGCTTTGGGAACAGTAGGTCATCATTTTTATGCTTCAACATTCCTTAATACTGATTTCTAAGATTATACGACTAGCAGTTCTGAATTTATGCGCAAAATTAAAAAAAAAAATCAGCTGAAGTACACTTTCGCTTCAGTCGATTGTTATGAGAATAGTATACAGATGCTACATCAAACTGAAATACTGAATTTTGTAATTCTTTACACCCGATCGTTTCGAATTTATGCGGAAAAAAGACTGTCAAGTAAAATGCACTTCTGGTTCAGTCGACCTCAATGAAAATAATTATGATATGAGCATCTAGATGGTACTATCGTCTGAATACTGAATTCTAACATTCTATGTTCAATCGTTTTGAATTTATGCGAAAAATCCAAGAAATGTTTTGAGTAAAGTGTACCTTCGGTACAGACGATTGCAATCATAATGCGAGATGTACAACTAGATGTTATAGAAGAACTTAATACAAAATTTAAATATTCTACGACTGATTGTTTTGAATTTATGCGGAAAATTCGAAAAATCTGTCATATAAAGTGCATTTCTGACTCAGCCGATTGGTACAAGAATAGAAGATAACCATTAACATGCTACAGCAATCTCAAATACTGAATCCTACAGCTAATCATTTGAAGTTTGAAGTAAAGTGCACTTCCGGTACAGACGATTGCAACCAAATGCGAAGTGCACAACTAAACCCTGAACCAGTCTTAAATACAAAATTTCAACATTATTCGTTCGATGGATTTTGAGATTTGCGAGCTACGAACGAATATACACACATACATACGTATCGACGTCAAGCCGAAAATAGTCAAAATGGATTAAGAGATGCTCAAAACGGATATTCCAATTGTTTTCATTACTTTGTACAAGTGAGTGAAAAAATTAAATTGTCATAAATAAAAAAAGTTTCTTGGTAATCGGTCTTAGTATTTTTGCTAATAACTTCTGGTATTTCAAGTATTTCGAAATATACTGAAAGAAAAACAAGGCTACTGGTAGGTAATTTGTTAAAGTTTGAAGTTTGATTACATGTACACAAACCCGTTAACAATGCAACGTAAATATACTACAGTAACAGAATGCAGTGTGGTAATTTTATTTATCTACTATCTCTATCTATTTCATTCAGTGACTAATTCTACATGTGTGACATTTATTTTAATCAGGGATCATTCATATATATGAATGATCCCTGATTTTAATTTAACGATTCAGTAGCACTTGAATTGTCATCTATATAAAGAATTATTCATTTCTAATTGTAATTTTCCTATACTGGATATCAGTGCGTATAGATTTTCAAGAAATCCTATAATTTATGCTGCCGTATCTAGGGGTTGCCGGAATCTAAAATTGAAACTCGAGCCAAAAAACTATAAGAATTCTGATTTCTCGAAAAAAATTTGGACTTTTGCTTTTAATTTGAAACTGAATTGAATTCTGCATCATCTATTTCTTACTATGCTTATATTAACTTGTCATGTTGTATGCATAAAATCTTGTGATCAAATTTTAAACCACTTGATGAAATATTGCAGACACTTCTGGTGCTGCTGACAACATAATCTAATATACTCAATATTGTAATTTGTTCAAAATGGCCGCCGCTCCAAGATTGCAGATTATCTTCTTCTCTTTACAACCCTCTTGATATGGATATCAAATGAGAGGGCATGACGAGTAGAAAATGATAAATTCAGCGACGTCGTACTAAATCCAATATGGCGGATTATCTATTTCTTCACGATTGTCTTAATAGGGGTATGAAATGAAAGAAAAGATTTGACGAGCAGAATAACGTTGACAATATTTTCCAGTGAAATTAAAATAAAATCTCATTACAGAGAATTCAAAGGAAAAGGGCCTGGTAATAATGCACTAAAAAAAAAAGAATTTTTTTTTTTCTGGTTTTCCATTATTAAAGCATGCGGAGCTCACACGAAGATAACGCCCATATAGTTCTACACTCCACGCTTCTGTTAATAATGATAATAATAATACTCATTTATTTCCCAAACAGTTAGGACAAAATAAAATATGCAAAACACAAAATTAAGCTAGAAGTAAAAAACAAAAGTGGCATGAGTAATGTTCAACCGAGCTGTAAATTATCAAAATAAACAGAAAAAAAATACGTTTTAGTTGATTAATATTTACACAGCAAACTCATAAACTTGGTACTTAATATATCTAAATCAGCAAAATTCGAATAACATATTACATTTATCGGAGAGTACATAAGTATTTTAGTCCTACAATTAGAACAACGGAAAATTTCCTTCGTTCTTGAGCTCGTACGAGGAATTAAGATATGAATACCAGCTAGTAAATCCGGACTGTCTATTTGGAAATGAAGCAGATTGTGAAAGAATTTAACAATCAGTATTTCTCTTCTATTCAAAAGAGACACAAACTTAAATTCATTTAATAACTTATTTCGAGGAGGGTAAGCTTTATCACGCTCACGAAGGATAATAATAGAGGAGCGGACACTCAGTTGGAAAACATGAAGCCTAAAATGTAATGCGGCAGACGTGAGAGAGATAGCGAGAGCGGGCCCAGCTTTGCATGCTTCATATACAGAAAAGAGATTATATTTGAATTTTTTTCAATAAAAACAATTACTAGATAAATTTAATATTCTCGTTACGTTAAATACTTTATTATTTATTAAATGAAAGGCAGAAGAAAAGAAAATTAACATTTCTATTTATTAAAATCTGCAATGAAAAAGTGCATTATTATGAAACATGTTTTATAAACGTCTCTTTGGATAAGAGTTTTCTTATTATGAATAACAGATACATAGACAATTTTATGAATATTTTATATTACAATGGGCGTAATGAAATTGAGCAAATACACATAAACAATTTCTTATACACCAGAAGAAAATATTAACAAAAAACTTGGCAAAAATCTCCTAAACTGCGTACATCCGTGATATTTATGGAAAAATTCTGTTCACTTTTATATTTCTTTCTGAAAACAAAGTATTTTGTCTCCAACATCTCATTGATGAAAATTTGTCCTTTTTCGATGGGTATAATTTTCAAATCGAACAATTACAAGTCCTCTGAATCCAAGTTTTGCTTTGGATTTAAATTTATTTCTAGAGTTTATGTCTCTTCTACTAAAAATTAAAAATTATTTCAATCGAATAAATGGAAGATGAATTTTATTTACATTTTAATATCTTTCTCTTTTTTGCACAGCTTGGGCTTTATCAATGATCCATCCTGTTTTATAAGAGATTTCCTTGTTTTTTTTAGAGACGCTTAAATATTTCGGGCAATTTGAAAAAATACTCGGACATGCATTTTCTTTTAGTCGGAAATATTTGAACGGTATCTGTAATAATATGTTTGTCACATAATTGAACAATTCCGTATCTGTACGGAGAATTTGTAAACAATTATCACATCTCTATTGATTTCAAAACATAAATAGAAATATTTATATTCTTTATTGATAAGAAGTTTTCTTGAAGTTGAATTTTTCACTAAAAGTTTAGATTAAATATGTTCAATAATTTGAAACATTGATATAATCTTCAATTTTAATATAATTTTAAAATAATTTCTTCTCATATTTTGAATGAATTTCTCCATGGTAGTATGTAATGGGTAGTAAGTCGAAAAGTTGTTTCAAAAAATATACGTTTAATTTGGAATCTTTAGGCTATCGATTTCGGACAATCGTCCATCTTTGACGCCAAGGCCTGAAGATACATACTACCATGGAGAAATTTATTCAAAATATGAGAAGAAATTATTTTAAAATTATATTAAAATTGAAGATTATATCAATGTTTCAAATTATTGAACATATTTAATCTAAACTTTTAGTGAAAACGAGCATTTTTTATGATATCCTCGCCACAGTATCACAATTTGTCACAAAACATTTTCTTCCCATTTTACAATATATTTTTACATGAAAATACTAAGTAAACCGAACTTAGCCATTTAACGCCATACGAATATGGGCCCGCCTCAACCTATCTCTCAGTCACTTTCTCTCTCTAACAATATTACATTTCTGACTTCACTTTTGCAACACAGTTGAGATAGGGAATTGTATAGGCGTGATCACGCTTGAGATACAAATATTAAAAAAATTCTTTTGAACAGACTCAAATGCTGATATAATTTTGGCTTGAAAGGAGAATTGCGTATTATGACACCTAGGATGCTCAAAGTGGCTTTAATTATATTAAATCTAAACGCATGTTGAAATCTGTGAAAACTAGTCTCAAATAGAATACCTAAGTCTTTAATTGATTCAAGTCGAACTAGACCGGTATAAGCAATACTGTAAATAAATAAAACTGGGTTCTTCTTCCGAGTAAAAGTGACGGAAAAACATTTTTGAATATTTGCTTCAAGTTTGTTAGCAAAGCATTATCTATTCAAAGCAGCAAGGTCATTTCTGTAGTGACAAGCAATCATTAACATCTAGTACAGCTCTGAAAATTTTAAGGTCGTCCGCAAACAAAAGTTTTCAACTGAACAGAATATGACAAAAGGTCGTTTATAAAGAGCAGGGAGAGCAAAGAAGCAAGATTAGAACCTTGCAGAGAACCAGAAGAAAATATTTCTTCCTTTTTAATGAATTTTAATAAAAGCGTTGGGTTCAAAAGCTTTTTTCATATATGTATATATTTTTTTAAATTCTGAATCTCGTTATAGCATATGAAGTCTTGTCAAAACCGGATTTATCCGCAAAGATGATAACCCTACAACCTGAGCCGTGTAAGTCATTTGATTTATGAAGTATATCGTCATTCATATTTTCCGTCTAAGCCCGTCATTTAAAGGCACGATCTTATTTTTAAAATAAAAAACTGGTGTCCTGTCTCTAGATTTTGAACGAGTGCGTTCGACTTGAAATGTTCGCGAAATAGAATTAATTTGAATAGTTCAATTCGACTTTGTTACTGCAAAGTAAAAATACTAAATCTTAAAAGTTTTGTATTATCGAACGCTAAACGTGCGCTAAACGCCAAGATAAAGTATTTTTAAAGAAGACGAACATAAAGTAGTTTTATTATTACATAATATGTATTTTGTTAAAAGTCATTAATTTATCGATAAACCGGTTGTTAATAAATTGACTCACTATGGTACTACCCGTAGTCATAGGAATCCGAGGATATAAAATACATACACAATTACATGAGAAAAACCTTATATTTTAACTAAACTCTCCGCACGACACTCACTTGACAACGCTTCGTTCACAGACCTCTTTCAGACTCTCAATAACATAAACATATTGGTACAGCTAACACAAAAATATTATTTGAAAAATGAATAGACAATAGTATAGTATTATGCTTAATCCTAACATTCTCCCACCTGAGACACTCATATCCTTCTCTACAAACATAAATGAGGTGTCTCACTGTAACTCCTTAAACTGAACTTAATTCACATTATTTTTTTCTTTACTAATCTAATACAAAAATTTCAAGCATAACGTTTAGGCTTATGCACTTTTCGTCCATACTTCGTTACATACGGTGCTAAATTCTTATCTCCTGCATCACTTTCCACTTCACATTTTTCACCAACTACACATTCATCGTCATCGACCTCGTTGCTCCCGGTGGTATCAGCATCGACCCCTTCTTGCTCGGTATGATCGCCTTGGTTCTGTCGTTTCAGGAGACGCGTTGAGCTTTCCAAGGCGTAGAGCCTTTGCACCGGCCGCAGTAACTGCCCATGTGCAGTCTGGAGTCGCACTAACCGCACAACATCGTCTTTTCCCGGTAACAACTCGATAACCCGTGCCAACGGCCAGTTCATTCGTTTCATACTGTCGCTGCCGATTAGCACTATTTCACCGATATTGACATTACTATTGTTTTTGACTCGATCACTATGCACTAGGAGCCCGAGATACTCCGACCGAAAACGATTTCGCAACTCATTTCTTAATCGCTGTAAGTACCTGTGTCGACGATTCAAGCTAATAGAGTCTATTTTGTCCAAGTCAGGCACACCGTTTTCTTTTATTTCAGTTAAAAACATTGATGGGGTCAGTGTCTTCAAGTCATTAGTACTGTTCGATATATATGTCAACGGACGCGAATTTATGGTAGCTTCACAATCGCATAGTACCGTATATAGTTCATCACTGGTCAAACATGCTTGTCCGAGAGTCTTTTTTAACAACTTTTTCAAAGCTCCGATCAATCGTTCCCACCAGCCTCCCCACCAAGGAGCTGATGGTGGACTGAAACGCCAATTAATCCTCCATACAGCAGTATTCCTTTGAATAACATCCCACTGCAATCTGTCCAGAGAATTTTCGATACCTCGAAAGTTCGTCCCATTGTCCGTATATATATAACTTGGCCTTCCCCGCCGCGCGATAAATCTTCGTAACGCATTTAAAAAGTCATTCGCTGATAAAGAATATACTATTTCTAAATGAATAGCCCTGTAAACGGCACACGTGAAAAGACATATCCAAATTTTCCTTCCATCTTTCAGAAACAATGGACCAGCCAAATCGATTCCAACCACTTCAAAAACTGCTGCTTCGCGTACTCGGTTCATCGGAAGAGGCGGCACTTCTACTTGAATATGTTTCTCGTCGAAACGTCGACATACAATACAGTTGTTCGTAACACCTCGTAACGTGTGACGTCCTCCTAGAATCCAAAACCTTTCCCTCAAGATACTCATGAGCCCTTGACCCTTGACATGGCAAGAAGTGACATGCATATGGTATATTAGTCGTTGCGTGATGAGATGTTTAGCAGGCAATAAATAAGGACATATGAAATCCTGTGTATCTTCGCGATTTGTCAATCTGCTTTTAACTCGCATCAAGCCTTCTTCATCCTGGAATACTCTGAGTGTGTTTGTGATTTCTTTCTTTAATGGTAACATATCTTGCTGGGCAATTTTGATTAGTATCTTCTCAGCTTTATCTATTTCTTCTGCCGAGAGTTCACCTTGTTTCTTACTGTTTTTATTCTTACAATTATGTGCGAAGCGGAAAATCCATGCTATCATACGCACGTTCTTCAAGTGCTTTGAGAAATACGAATATAAATGTACACTTTCTCTGGTAGCCAATAAAATCTTAGTAGCCTTTTTTTTTCGTTCTGCGCTTATTTCACTTTCGTCCACGCTAAGTGTGGTCTGTGGCCATGTCTCTTTGCTCTCGTATAGCCACCTAGGTCCCTCCCACCATTTTGATGATGCCAACGCTTTAGGAGAACATCCCCTTGACAATAAATCTGCGGGATTCTTCTCTCCCGGTACATGGTTCCAATATCCCACATCTGTTAACTGTCTTATTTCTTGGACACGATTCCAAACAAATATTGACCATTCTTCCTTTCGTTTTATCCATGACAACACCGTTGTTGAATCTGACCAAAAGTACGAAGGGATTTCAGCTTTCAACGCTATGTCCACTTGCGTCCATAGCCGTGCTCCAATGGTAGCTGCTAATAGTTCGAGTCGCGGAATTGACAATCTTTTTATTGGCGTAACTCTGGTTCTCGCCGAAATTAGGTGTACTTTCACCCCATCTAGAGTTTCGATTCTAATGAATATGGCACTCGCATATGCCGAATTACTCGCATCGCAAAATACATGTAGAGTCGCGTTTTGTTGACTATTGGCATACATCATGTTGAACCACCTAGGGATTCGAATTTCTTCCAATAATGGCAACTCTTCTACCCATTTCTGAAATGTTTCTTGTACTTCTACATCAACCTCCTGATCCCAACCAATTTTCTGTTCCCATAACTGCTGCAAAAGCAATTTTGGTAATAAAGTTGCAGGAGAGGTGAATCCAATTGGATCGAACACTCGCTGCGCTGCAGATAGTATTTCTCTCTTTGTTATTTTCTTTCCTATGAGATTAACATCTTTGTACCAAATAGAAAGAGTATCATCCGTCTTGTTCCAGGACAATCCCAGAACGTATGTCTTACCTCCATTAACGTCATTGGTGTGCTCCCACCCTCTCAATTCGAACTTTCCTTCGTACATTATTTCTGACGCTTCTTCCATGAATTGTTTTAATTCTTCTTGACTGCTGACGCTGGTCACACAGTTGTCAACGTAAAATGAGTTTCTCAACTTTACGATCGTTTCTTCTGAGTATTTGTGAGATACTTTCTTCTGGCAATTATCAAGATGAAAATCTATAGTCGCCGCTAGGATAAATGGACTAGAGTTGACTCCAAATACAACTCTCTTGTGTCTAAACAACACCTCCTCGTTATCTTTAGTCCTCCAATGGAATCTAAGAAAATCTCTGTCGTCTCTGTGTATACCGATCTGTAGAAATGCCTTTTTAATATCGGCTACAACACCCAAAGGCTCTCTTCGAAATTTTAATAAAACTTCTGGTATCAACTCAATTAAATTTTCACCTTTCTCCAAGCAATCATTGAGTGATGGCGAATTAATCTCTCTTGCTGACGCATCAAACACAGGGCGTATTCTGGTTGAAACGCTACTCTCTTTAATAACTGGCCTGTGGGGGAGATAATGTCTACCTTTTATTTCTTCTTCTTTTGGTACTTTTTCGATGATTCCTTCTCTGCACCATTCATCAAAAACCTCTTGATAATCTTCATGATAACCGCTTTGCTGTATTTTGACCAATGTACGTTCTAGCCGCATCTTGGCTAATTGTTCATTTGAAGGCAAAGGTGGATGATCTTCTCTCCACGGTAATCGTACTTCATATCTACCTTCCTGATCTTGAGTTATCGTCTTGTTGAACGTATCTTTAGCCAGGTGGTATGCTTTTATTTTATTGGTCTTTTCCTTTGGCTCGGTTATTCCTAGAACATCTAAATCCCACCAGTTTTTGATGGAATTGGTGCTGTTATACAAGGATGTTGCAATCATACTCGTGTCATGATTTATTACTGTGCTTGGGGCCTTTCCCATCAACACCCAACCCAACAAAGTATGCACTGCAACCAATCCACATTTTAGAGTCAATTTCTTCCCGGTGAATAGTTTTCCAGCCACATCCGCTCCAATAAGTAACTCAATTGGTTCGCTTCCTTGGTTATCACTCAATTTGATACCCTGTTCTTTCAACTCATGTGTCCAAACACCTTCATATATAGCAGAAATACTATCGCAAATGACAGGTTGGTCCATCACCTCAAAGTTACATGTGAAATCACCTGTCAGGTTCGCAACACGGACTTTATAACAATTGTGTTTTTGTTCACCTGTTTGTGTGCCACCAAATAAAGAATGCCTCAAATTTTGAGAACGTTCCACCGAATAGTCCAAATCACGCGCAGTAGCTGCTAAGACGTAGGATCTCTGTGACCCGCTATCAAACATAGCCCGTACTATACGCGAATCTCGGTCACTATACATTCTGACCCTAAGTGTTTGCAAAAAGACATTGGTCACTGTATGATTGGCTAAATTAGTCAACGACATTTCTGTTTCGTTGGTTTTCCGAACACTTCTTCCTTTTCCAGTATTATTATCCTTCTCGCCGTTTCCCGCTTGCTCCGCATTTAGCTCCGGGCACAAAATTACTACGTGTTGTCTACCACATACCAGACATTTTATGCGTTCTCTGCAATTTTTCCTCTGATGTCCAAATTTTGCACAACGAAAACATCCTCTTTTCTTTGAAAGAATCTCTTTTTTCTCGTCTAAGGACATCTTCTGCATCTTGAAACAATTTTCAGAAGTATGATTTCCATCACAGAATATGCATTTGTTTATATTGTAGTTAAATAATCCTGCGGCTGTGGGTACATGCTGATCGACTGACCTTTTCTCCTTTTTGTTCTTATCACTAGGCAAATTGAATCCTGCTGTAGCTAACGTGATCCTTTGTTCAGCCTCAACTTCGTTTTTGATGAAACTCATAAGATTGTTCAAACGCTTATCTTTACCTTCAATTCGTGAGTTTGCAAAAAATGCCGATCTCTGCCAGATCCTAAGTAATTCTTCTGGTAATGCTGACTCGATGAGAGGAAATAACATTGCTTCATATTTATCTGTCGTGACCCCTAGTGTCTCTAGAGCTCGAAGCTGGGTCTCTAATTTATCATAAAGAGTAGGCAAACTCTGTTTTTCCTGGGACATCGTATTTTTCAAAACAAGGCTCAATAGTTCCCTCACATACACTTCAATTAAAAGTTCGTCTCTTCCATATCTAGCTTTCAGTGTATCAACTGCCTTTGAATAATTTTCACGTGCCAGAGGAAAACTATCTACAAGATCTCGCGCTCTAGTACCGACTGTGATAGCTTGTTGTAAGTACTGGAATTTATCCTCAGGTGCAATTGAAGCATCCTCATGTATTTTCAGAAACTGCGTCCAGAAAGGAAGCCAATCTTTAATATCTCCTCCAAACTTTTTCATTTCTAGCATAGGTAATTTGAATTTTCTCATCAACATATCATTAGGCACACTAACCACTGGTATCTGTGTTTCAACAGCTGTTGTCTCATGATATTTATTGATATTAGCTTTTACCTTTTGGAAGAGAGTCTCATATTCATCCACGTTCTCAATTTCTTGAATCAATTGCGCCTCATCCTCGACGGTGCTTACTAATATATCATACACCTCTTCATTTAACTTGTTTAAATTCACGTGTTTTCCTTGTAAAACCGCCCATTTCGCTTCTACTTCTTCTACCTGTACTTCTGGTTCAACGATCAACTCCAATATCGTATTGGCTGTCCTTTTGAAGACGGTGCGAATTGCCTTACGAGCTTTCTTCTTTTGATCCATCGTTGAAGCAATTTGAAAAAGTTGTTAAGTAGATGGACTTACCTCGAAAACACTGACGATTAAATATTGTTTTCCACGCATAAAATTTCGTCCGACCAATATGTTGTCAAAATTAGTTTCCGCGTACGAAAATTTCGTCCCGAAATGTATCTAACCTGCTTTCCACTCGCGACGTCACTACACGCACTTGAACTGATAACAACGCGCACACGCCGGTGGTTAATAGCAAACGAATCACAAAACTCATGTAATTGTCCTGTCACGGTCGCCAAATGTTAATAAATTGACTCACTATGGTACTACCCGTAGTCATAGGAATCCGAGGATATAAAATACATACACAATTACATGAGAAAAACCTTATATTTTAACTAAACTCTCCGCACGACACTCACTTGACAACGCTTCGTTCACAGACCTCTTTCAGACTCTCAATAACATAAACATATTGGTACAGCTAACACAAAAATATTATTTGAAAAATGAATAGACAATAGTATAGTATTATGCTTAATCCTAACACCGGTATTGATCGACATTTCTAATGAATTACAAGTAAACTGGACTTTACACATGTAAAGTGAGTTCTTAATATCGAACAAAACATTTTTATTCTTATTCAATTTACGTTCTTTATTTCTTCTCGGTCTCTTTCTTTTCAAGATATCTTTGATTCTATTTATAAAACTTCGTCTTTCATGTACTGTGATGCATTGATAAAATTTATTTTGAATGGGTAGTATACTGTGATATCAAGTGGGGTGAAATTCGTTCAAGGTCATATATGAATCACCTCAAGTGACGCGACATGAATTGAATAAATCGTTACGGTAGAGGATTGAAAACAATATTGCATTTTGTTTGGATGATGAATTTCAAGTTCAGCATGTTGAGCGGAAGGAGAAGTAGCAGAAATAGATTTGAATATTAGAAAACTGGTGAGTGTGTGTAAAACCATACAGCCGAAATGGGAACTGATTTGAATCACTGTCTAATAATTCTTTTCGAATATAGTTTTATTCCTTTATAAATACGTGATCTTGAATGTGCACGAATTATTTCTAACAATAAGCAAAACTGAATACAGCCGGCCACAACAGCGACTCGGTTTACTGTTTACTCGGATGTGTATCTACTTGCGCCCCAAGCGTAACGGATTAGAATTAGAGGTCAAACTCATTCTCTGTCCGGAAGAAAAGAAAAAAAATGAAAGAAGAAAAAAATGCTAAACAAGAAAATAAAAGTTTTTGTAGCCCAAGATTGAAAAAAATGTAGTAGAAATTTAACAAAATTAATTTCTGATTATTCAAGCAATTGATAAAACTAAATGGCATTTGTCACGTATTTTATGAATTAAATGATGTTTAACTGTAGGGATTTCCAACGTACATCGAGAGAAATCATCAGAATATATATTAGCAAGGCCGGATGTTTCACAGTTGACTAACACTAACTAGAGGATAATTATTATTATTACCATCAACAATTGTTATTACTAATGTTAATCTTCAATAAAAATTAACAATTTTCTTATTTGAAATAATGGAGCATAGTGTCACGCATATTTTTCTATGGCTTTACGTAAGATCAATAATCATATCATTTCTAACATATTTCAGGGAGTTACACAATACGTAAGTTATTTAAACAGCCCGACCATCACTTGTTACCTCACTTTGTGTACTTATTTACGCGAGATAAGTTCTATAGTGTTTTGATATATTTCAGCAGAGTCAAGGGTGAGTTGAATCAGGAGGTTGAGGTGTGAGTATGCAGTGTGTTGATTGAGAGAGCGTTTGAGAGTGAGCATTGATGATATAGTTATGTGCCTTTAGTTGTGTCTACGTTAAGCCTATGTGATTGTGATTATCCCTGTGATATCCCTTGTGCTGTTGTTGTGAGGTCGTGGCTCTGAGTGGAGAGCGTAAGCCAAGAGAGCGACATATATGTGTGCACAATTGCTAGCCTTGTGCAAGTGTTCGCTGGGTCACTATACGGTAGGGGCAGAGGGTTTTACCTTGGCTTTTCGAACGCCTCATAAGTCCTTTGTAAAGCCGGTGTGAGGTGACAGCAGCTAGGGTACTCAGGGCAGACGTGACTGAGTTACTCTCGACTCCCAGACGGACGAGCCAGTGGGGCTGACGTCGTCTTGAGGACTCGGGGTTGAGCACAAGCTAGACGTAGTGTTGTTGCTCCCGGCAGAGGTTGAGCGGGTCGACAGTTTGGCGCTCCCAGTGTGGTTTGAGCAGGTCGACTGGTCGGCCGTGTTCCCTGATAGTACTGTTTATGTGTTTTCGCACTTTGGACGTTTCCTCTCTATGTGTATACCGGAGAGTGTGATTTGTATTGATGCATTGAGTATATAACCTGCGTTGTGTTGATGGTTATGATTGTATAACGTGAGTGTGGAAGTGATTCCTCACTAAGCCAGTTGTTTGCTTATGTTGTATTTTATTTCCAGAAGTCTTGAGATCCACACTTTGAGACCGGCGACCGCTGAGCATCAATTATACATGCATATTGTTTTATTGTAATATTTCATTGGGCTGTAATACAAGTGTTATATTGAATTATGTTTTGATTAATTTATTTTTTATAATATTTCAGAAGTGGGATCTGAACAGTTCACATCAGGATCACGGCTACACCTAATTGCATTGATAACCTAACGAACGCTTTATTATGTTACAGCCAAACCGCCCGTTTTTCTATTTCTTTTTACAGCTGGAAGCCCATCACTCATTGATAGGAGTAGAGAAAGTAACCTGGGATGCTTAATTTGTGTGACCTCACGAGAGAAAAGGTAGTTTCCTGCTGAGTAGGTGGTATCAATTACTCCAATGAACGTTCTGCAGCTCTGCTAGATACAATAAGAAGCCAGTATCACTTTTGTTGCTTCTGAAAACAGTAAGAGGCAATTCGCTATCCAATAGCTTCAGGAAATCTCAACATAAGATGGAATGCTCTCACGTAGCGTTGAACAGACTTGGAGATGGACTAGTATCTGCTCGCTGCTTTACTTGTAGACAGCAAGGACATAGACTTTCACAATGTATGAAACATCGACGAGGTGCACATTATTCAGGTTGGACTCAGCATAACAAAAATAGACATCAGTCTGCATATTAAGAGCAAATACAGCTACCAATTTGTCAACAACAAGTTCAACCAGTAAAAAGTGTTCTGAAAACCATAATAGAGACAAGCGATGAATATTTCTTTGACGAGAAGTGAACGGTGTAAACTTTAAAAGCCTGTCGATCTGAGATCTACTTGTGTAATAATGAGGGAATCAACTGCGGAAAGAATTGAAAAACTGATAAATGATAGTAAAGTAAGAGAGAACTCGGAAACGGATATGTTAAATATTCAGATGAAACTGAGGAGCACATGTTGGAAATTGATAGAGTGGAAGTGCAAATAGTCTTTCACGTTGAACGTGATACCGTATAGTCAATATCTATCATTGTAGGACAACTATTCACAGAGTCGTCAGAAGTTGTGGTCTTCAAGAGAGTTTTTGGTTTTGAAGAAAACCGAATCACCATTCAGTGAAATCGTATCGACACCGTGCAGTTTAATCAATTTCTAGGTTAAAAGCGCTACAGTTATTCCTCCAAGATGAGTAAGTTAGATTACCTGTCGTATAGAACAGAAAGAAGATTTCTTTGTCGATTTGAGTTCACGAGTACCAGAAGGATATGTACATGTAATTCCGCAAATGATTGTAGTTGTGGAAAATCATATGGAATGTTTTACCGACGTGAATCTGTCTGATTCAGATTTGAAGATATGAAAGGATGAAATCTTAACTCAAGGATTGAAATGTATGGCTGATGGTTGGGAGCCGTAGTCAAGAAATAATGAACAAGGAGTTAGTGGAGACGAGATAAATATTGGGAGGCATATAACAAGAAATTAGTGAGAACAGCTTCTAACTTTGATCAAGACTTATCAAGACTGTTCTACCAAAACCTTAGAAGATATTCGACGCACAAATGCAACATAAGTGGAAATCGTTTCGACAGAGTAAATACCTATTACCTTTAGACTGTATAGATGATCCATTGTAGGGAGAAAGCAAGAACAACAGATGGTTCAAGAACTATTAGACGCTGATACAATCCGCTAATCAAATTCCTTTTTTGGCATGAATATTTCTGGTATAGAAGAAAATTGTAGAAAAACGAATGTGCATTGATTTTAGACGTCTTACTTGAGTTACAGTGTAACAGTGTAAGATTGTTACCCCTCCAGACATGACGTCAGAATGTTTCTGGATACTCATAGCAAAAAGTTTGAAATTTAGACTGCGCTTGTGACATCCGATAGCCAGTATGAGTTCAATTGTTTACCATTCAGATTAGCAACTAGAAGTGTATACCAAGTGCAACAGTTTTTAGGATTCACTAGCTATTTCGCCAATTCATCAAGAACCATGCAAGTATTCTACAACCAATAACAAGATTGACAGAAAGACCGCTTCTAAGATCATATAACTCTGATGCTGATACAAAAAATCAAACAGATGCAATCAAGATTGCTTCAGGTGGAATTCTTCTTCGAATGAATCAGTCGGACAAACTACATCCATCAGCTTGTTTTGATCGTCAAACATCTCTTACTGAAATAAGATATCATCCTCACGAACTGGAAACATTAGCAGTAGTAAACAATGAAAAAGTTGAGAATGTATTTGTTAGGAATTCATTTTAAATTGGTGACAGACTGTGAAGCGTTGAGAACAACAAGTACAAAGAAGGACTCAGTACCTAGAATCGGAACATGGTAGCTTGGTCTTCAGGAATATACTTTTGATATAGAATATCGCCCAGGATCACGAATAGCTCACGACGTGGATTCTCTGAGTAGGAATCCAGCAACTATTGAAGAATCCTCCAGTAAATTAATATTTTGCACATTGAACCCGATGATTGTATCCTCGCAGATCAATGACACATGAGGAGCTCAAACTGAATAAAGATATTTCAAGTGAACCACTAGAAACTGATTATGAAAAAAACGTATATGAAGATTGATGCCTTAGAGATGGACGAGTACATCGGATTACTGCTACTGGAATACAATGAATTGTACCCAAGGGACAACAAATGCAATAGTACGCACCTACCAAAACAACTTTGGACATTTTGGGATAGATAAGACATGGAATTAGCTTAAGTTGTTTTGTGAAGAAATAAATTGACTGTTGTTTGAATTGTATGCACCGCAAACAGCTAAAAAGAAACATCAAGCATTACTTAGTCCCATAGAGAAAGTACCTGTACAATAAACATCGATCGTATTGGACCTTCTGTTGGAAGCTCATCAGGCAATATTTACGTGATAGTCGTCGTTGATGGATTCAAAAAATATGAGAGCAGTGGAAATACAGAAACGAATCACGTTATGATTTTTGGGATCACTTATCACAAACTTTTGAAGGAACATCGACCAGATTGATATCTGATCCAGGAACAGTTTTAATCTCCAAACAGTTTGCATCATATTGTACAAATGAAGAAATGAAACACATCAGCAAGGCGAGAGAGTAAAATTTACCGTTCTAACTTCGCTGGCAATTTCTACCAAATATGTTGTTACTTGAGATAGATAAATTGGAGACAATCAATTCCCTGTGAATAACTTTGTGAATTCGACAACTAAGATAACTCCGAGTGAATTACTTTTAACTACTGTCCAAGTACACCATCAGACGCAGTTGTAGGCATACTCAGAAGTACAACAAGAACGACCAACAGTGAGTAAAATATAAGGAATGTGACAAGAAGTAGCTACAAACATGATTGAGAGTCAAATACAACAAATTGCAAGTATTGGCAATAGTACAGATTTATTATCACAGTAAACAGGACCTTCATTTTAACGCCAGTACTACGAAACGCTGGATACAAAATCGAAGATATACCTCATTCAAACTGCAGTAAGAGAACGAAGTACCAAAATGTGATAGCTGTTGAAAAGATGGAATCATTTGTAATGTCACTCAGTGATACTAGATCATCGTCGGACGAAGCAACACCTGATGACGATACTTGTGGATTGCAAATCGAGATTCTCGAGGACGAGAGATTTGTCAGGTTGGCCGAACTGTCACGCATATTTTTCTATGGCTTTACGTAAGATCAATAATCATATCATTTCTAACATATTTCAGGGAGTTACACAATACGTAAGTTATTTAAACAGCCCGACCATCACTTGTTACCTCACTTTGTGTACTTATTTACGCGAGATAAGTTCTATAGTGTTTTGATATATTTCAGCAGAGTCAAGGGTGAGTTGAATCAGGAGGTTGAGGTGTGAGTATGCAGTGTGTTGATTGAGAGAGCGTTTGAGAGTGAGCATTGATGATATAGTTATGTGCCTTTAGTTGTGTCTACGTTAAGCCTATGTGATTGTGATTATCCCTGTGATATCCCTTGTGCTGTTGTTGTGAGGTCGTGGCTCTGAGTGGAGAGCGTAAGCCAAGAGAGCGACATATATGTGTGCACAATTGCTAGCCTTGTGCAAGTGTTCGCTGGGTCACTATACGGTAGGGGCAGAGGGTTTTACCTTGGCTTTTCGAACGCCTCATAAGTCCTTTGTAAAGCCGGTGTGAGGTGACAGCAGCTAGGGTACTCAGGGCAGACGTGACTGAGTTACTCTCGACTCCCAGACGGACGAGCCAGTGGGGCTGACGTCGTCTTGAGGACTCGGGGTTGAGCACAAGCTAGACGTAGTGTTGTTGCTCCCGGCAGAGGTTGAGCGGGTCGACAGTTTGGCGCTCCCAGTGTGGTTTGAGCAGGTCGACTGGTCGGCCGTGTTCCCTGATAGTACTGTTTATGTGTTTTCGCACTTTGGACGTTTCCTCTCTATGTGTATACCGGAGAGTGTGATTTGTATTGATGCATTGAGTATATAACCTGCGTTGTGTTGATGGTTATGATTGTATAACGTGAGTGTGGAAGTGATTCCTCACTAAGCCAGTTGTTTGCTTATGTTGTATTTTATTTCCAGAAGTCTTGAGATCCACACTTTGAGACCGGCGACCGCTGAGCATCAATTATACATGCATATTGTTTTATTGTAATATTTCATTGGGCTGTAATACAAGTGTTATATTGAATTATGTTTTGATTAATTTATTTTTTATAATAATAGTAAATTGCACATTAATAATAAATTTTCGAATAAATAATTTCAGAAATGAAAACTTCTTTTCGTGGACATTTAGTGCCGATCCGTTACGCTCCGAGATGTAACGCTTTGTACATGATTTGATCAAGTAGCAATAATTATGAAACATCTGTTTTTGGCAAATTTTTCAACTTGTAATTTATTTTTTGATCTTAATTTGGTATTTTGTATCTACGTATTCTATGTTAGTGCATATAAATAAATGAATTATGATATTTAAATATTCAGAAATTTTTTCAGTACTACCTATGTTTATTACAGAATATCCATAATTATTTTGTTTTTAAAGAATGGTTTGCTTTAGTTAAGATATTTTCCTCCGTTGATCTTATATGATGAGATTCGTCTACCATTTAAATTCAAAAGCAAAAATTAATATACTGAATATGCTGTTAAAATCTAATCAAAATCACATAAAATGTTGGTGTATGGAGATTATTACAAAGTTTGTGTTCACTTGATGCACGTGTTGGTAGTTGGTAATTATATTCTGATTAATTTCTTGGATTCGGAGACAAATTTTCATGTGAAAAATCTGGAAAATGTATTTTAAATGACATATTATTGATACAAGTACGTACTTAGTGTTTCAAGTTTTACTGTAATGATATAAAAATGATTATCCACAATTCTATAAAGTCATCAATTTATTTTTAAATGATTAGTAATTTGATAAAACTCGTAAATGTGACAAAGTAGTCAACTAAAGTGTTCATTTGTTTATTCTTTAAAAGTGAAATTATTTATTCATTTTCATAAATCTATAAACGAACAACAAAAACAACATTATAGGCTGTCAAGCAGTTCATATACGACAATAATTGATTTTTACTCAAAAGAGTAATGGTTGGATTATAAAAGAGTAAAAAAAATCAGGTACTATCAATCTCAATTGATTTGATGTAACAAATTTTAATCAATTCCAAATTTCTTCATGACAAAAATAATCACTTTAAAATAATCGAGTGTCTTTTAATTGAGTAATTTCTTATTACTCGGAAAATGTATTTATCTATCCTTTATTATACCGGAAATTAGCCGTATACATCACTAAAACTGATGTATAATGTAACACGTTTTGCAAGTATACATTTTTAAAAATATGATAATTAAATATACAGAATTTAAACCAAAAAAATAAACTTTCCAATTATGATTCAATTATGGAAAAGATGTATAGAGCATTTTTAATCCCGTTGTTCTAACATCCGATTTTATGAAGGACAAATTTTATTCCATTAAATGACTGTCAATTATTTTACAGCAGTGATTAGAATTTATTCAGTAAAATTAATTTACTATAGAAGTAAATTTACTTGATGTTTTATAATACCGGCCACAAATGAAATAAATCAGGCTGAAGAAGTGTATAATGAACAGAAAGATTCAAGAGTGATTAAGCGCCATTCACAGCAGCTGACATTTTATAAAAAAGTAATTTCAACGTGACAAGATTTTAAATTGGTTTGAAAAGAACTTTTATTATAGCTTCGAAAAGAACATAAATCTTGAAGCTGCAGATTGGTGCATTTGTTAACACGCATTTTAAGTAGGTATTCTATATGAAAAACAAAATTTCTTTTTTCAAACGTCACAAGAGTGACATTTTGTATATCTTCGTTGTCAAGGTAAAAGTGTCACTTTACCTGATAAGGCAGATAGAATACTTACTTTTGTTTACTTTATGTGCCTAATCACATGAAGTAAAAAATGTAATATTTCAGCAAAATAATTCTTTCATATTTATTGTAAATGTACAGATATTGAAAATTGAGTTTTGAAATAGATCATTTGGGAGATTATTAATATTAGCTAATGATGACACCCTGGATGACAATTTCAATTTTTTCAATTTAATTTTATGTTTGTTTATATCGTAACCATGACAAAATAGTATTGGGTTCTATGATTTTGCTTGATCTTAGACCTATTAACTTCAGGTACTACAGTTTAGGTACTCGTTTGAAAAGAAATAAATAGTATATATATATCATTCGGAACAAAAATGGCTTTATGTGTTTCGGTTACTTTGACTGCAAACTTTAGCACATGAAGCCTAATTTTTGCTCCTAATAATATAATCTACCATTATATGAACAATGAAATATTTTATTTGAACAACGAGTTATATTTGGACAGGGCTTTGAATAAAAATTAAATGATGTGAGGAATATTCAAATCATCTAACTGTAGGATAAATTGATGAATAAGAAGAGGTACCGTGATTCTATTTACAATTTTTTCGATAAAACATTTTTAGATACAACATATGTTTCAAGATAGTTTGTTAGATAAGCCAGAAAAACAAAAATCTAGGCATATTCTTAATGCCGTTCAATACGATACATTATTTTCTTCAAACTCATGTACAATTTGAACAAAATTTGCAGTATCCAACTTTTACAATTTATTGTACATCATTTTGAAACTGTGTATGCCACTACTACATAATTCTGTATCGTAACGAACTTAAAACTCGTTGATAGGCTAATAATTTATTCTTTCCTCAAGTTACATTAATTTAACTAAAATATTCACTCTTGTGCGATTGTATTCGAATACTAATCCTTTCACTCGGTTATGTCCCCGGTTTTTCCATTTGGTAAGACATCACCATGTCAGTTGCGCTGGTCAGATAACACTTTATTGCGTATGTCACCCGTTTAACCGGCATGATGGAAGTCTACTCTGTAGGGGCTTTTGCTCATTACAGTTTACAGTATCTGGCCAAATTATTAGAGAAAGTTTATAAATGTTTGTACCTTTCCATTTTACTTACTATTGTTTCCAACAAGTTATTGGTTCTAGGCTCCATTTATCTTTTGTATGTATAAGAGTGTTCAATTGAGATATTTATCAATCAATTATGGCAGGAGAATATTAATTTTTCAATTAAAAAAAAAAATCAAATATGTGAAAATAAACTCAACAATCAGAATACTTGGCAAGGGATAAAAATATTAGCAGTAAACTTGAATTTAATTCTTTTTGGATGTTTCGGCACCGAAACGGCCCTTCATAATCAGCAAGTGTGGTAATAGTTGAAATATTATTAAACTGTTGGATAAATTTGAAGTTAACTTATAAAAAAAACATCACAATGTAAACGTTGAAGCCAGGAAAAAAGAACTAAACAATACAAGACCTTGGCATTTTTTGATAAATAGTGATATCAGTAACAATACCACAAAAATAGATTCTATGAAAAACAATTTGGTTGCTTTTTCGTATTGTCCCTTTTAATTTGGCCAGCCACTGTATTGATTTGTACACGTATCTGCGCTCAAGATTTCACGAAACAACTGTCAGATTGTATTATAAATAAAAAGATGGATAAAAAAATGTTTGTGGTGCAATAATAGATATTCAAGATACAAGTGTAAAAAGTCATTCTTTAATGTACGAGCGGCTTGATTAAAAATACGAGCAAAATGAGTGTTTTTGAAAGCTCCGTGAGTGCATTAGAGACTTTTTACACGTGTGTCTTACATTGTTTTATCTTATAGATTGACCTAATTATCGTAAAACAGTCACTGTCACTTTTTGTACGATCGTAGATGAAAATTATTATTGTTGTTACCGACCACCATAATAATAATATGACAGAAGCAAGATATAGAATTTCTTGAAAAAAATCTGGTGCAGAAATTGATTGAAAAGATGAGCACAATCAGTTTGCTAATTTTTTACTATTTAGTGCTTTGAGCCTTGCATGTTGATTTTAATAATCAGTCTATCTTACTTTATATAAACAGGAACATTTATGATATTAATCAGTCTCCCAATCCAATAATTATTTGATACCTCAGATGAACAAAAATTTATATTCATGTTGCAAACATTTTGAAGAAAAATTCACAAGAAAAAGCTCTTAATTTTTTGTACAATTCTTTGAACATTTTCTTGCAATGCTTTTGGATGTATGCTACAGTTCAATTTTTGATCATAATCATAAAAATGAAAATTAAGCAATGTGTCGAAACAACTTCCAATGAAGATAACAAAATTACTTTACACTGAATTTTATACATAATATTTTCGCACGATTTTCTAAAATAATTCAGGTTTATTCTGTGTCTATGGTGTTATTATATTCAGCAAGCCACAAAGTACTTTGCTACTCGTTGTTATTGGGGTTGCGCGTTACAATTATTCCCACAAGAAAAGTTAATTAAATGAAAGCGTGATTATACTTATCAACATTTTATAGCAACCGTAAAAAACGTACATAATTTTTATCATCGTGAATAAGGCGAGACAGAATATTCTTTGGTGGAAGAAAGAGATTCTCATTTATATTACAACAGAAATTAATTTTCAATAGGTCTACACTACAGTCCGTTATGCAGTTCCCAATGAATAATTATTGAAGTGCTACAACGGTGGAACGAAGACGATAGAGGCTTGTGTATAGTGTTGAAAGAGTTTATAGCAAGTGAAAATGTGATATTAAACGCGCATATTGTGCTGTTCATAAACATTTAAAGCCAAAATAATTATAGATATTTCGATGACTTTTGACCAACAGAACAACAGAAACATACCAATGTTCGCCTCCAGAGTGCAACATCGTCCGTATGAGAACAAAATGCATAGCATTAACAGTTTACTCCACATAAACAATCATTCCCCACATTCCCATCATCGAAACCATTTCATGCACTCATCACCATCTCCAAGTATCGAAAGCTGTCCTGAATCATCCACCCCAAAATCACATTCATCAGACTCGGACCATTCTATTTATTCTTCTTCGCCAAAGACTAATGCCATTCATAAAAATCACAATCACCATCATCATTCGATTCAAGAACTTATTAGACATTTCGGTAAAAAAGTGCATCATTGGAGATCAGAAAACAACAGAAGAAGCTCGTGTAGTGAAGATACAAATAATAGAAGGGAAGATGAGTTTAGAGGAAGATCAAAGAGCTTGGACGGAACGGCGAAAAGAGTATTGTCGGATTGTGAGTCTACATACAGGATTTATGAAGCCATACTTCAAGAAGGTTTGTTCTGTATTTTTTAATTTTTATACGGTGTCATTGTCTGAATAATTTATCTCTAAATGATCGTGATAAATAGTGCAATAACTAGCAGACATTTTATGCTCTGACTGTGGGTTTCAAAAATAAATTAGAAAATATGGAAATATTCATATATATTTGAAATAGAGGTATTTATATTTGGTTTGACTTCCTAATTTTTGAGCTAAACCTTTCTTCTTATAAGAATCATAGTACCTAAAGCAAAGTAATATTTCTTAGAACTCCTGACTTTATAACACCAATTAGCACGCACAACAATACAAGAAAGCACAGAGATAGCAGAATAAATAGCAACGAAAAATTGACCTAACGTAAAGGTACCTAATGCCCATAATTGCTTGTATAGAGTAATCGGATCTCCAGTAATATTAACTTTAAAATATCCCTATTGTATTTACCCACAGAAAGATTAAATATGATTCAAATTTGAAATAAAACTTGATCACATTTTTTTTTTCTGATATACTCAAAAATAATTGTACCTATACATATAAGAATATTGGTACATACCTAATCAAAGACATCATTTTGAATAAATTATTTACATGTACTTGAATAGAAAGTAATGTCTTTGTCAAAATGTCTTCTTGAAATGAATTTTATTTCGTAAACTACTTCAATCGCTTCTTTTCCACGGCGCCTTTTGCAGCGTTGCGCCGATAGGCGTCTTTCGGTCTCGTCCTTCTGGATGACACGGCCTTGCAGCTGGGAGTTAGATTCTCACAAGGTCAAATATTAATAACTTCATAAATTGTTGAAAACCAAAACCCTAATAGTTTCACAAAACAGCAAATTCAGGACTCAGCTTTTATACCATTGTCTTGAATTGGGCAGCAACTGTAAACACTTGTTCCGTCCTTATTAGAACTTTCCAGTACAGTATAGCCAGCCACAAATAGTCGGACTTGTAGCCGAAAAGTTATTGAAAATGAGTTCATACATGGCATGCAGAGAAATTAATCTGCAGCAGTGCCATCCACCATAATACAGCTGAGGTGGCAGGTTTGAAGAAATGCAGGTTACTCGTCAAAGGACACTTTACAGTGCCCTGCATTTCTTCATTAACAATCTCGATCCGACTTTTTGCTTGACTCACGCTTAAAATTTAAGGTACAGCAGTTTAACTGGTCATGAAAATACTAGACAAAAGTAAGCTAATAAGAAATTGGCAGTCATTAAGGACTGCCGATAGAAGTGAAAACTCCGGAGTTGTATAGTTGGGCCAGCCTACCTGCTAAAAATTTTTTAATCCCAAGGGTCAAATAATCTTACAGTATAGTTGGGCCAAATGCCAGCATCTGATCATTAAGCAAGGGTATAAAATAAAATACCGTATGACAGAAGTAGATGTTTTTATTTCATAATTGTTTTGTATATTTGGTTCATATAAGTACAGTCAAACACATACATTGACTTATACATTTATATAGGTACAGTCATATATACTTTTATATAGGTACAGCCATATATACATTTATATAGGTATAGTCAAACACAAACATATACATTTTTTATGAACTTGGAGCATGCTTGTATGCCACACTTTTTATGCCCTTTGAAATAGCTCTGAATGCCGTGTGCAATCATTTTGCCGATTTTTCATATAGGTTTTTCAAAGCTTTCCTTTTGAAACTGTTACTCAAGACTTGTCTGGCTAGGGATGTGTCTTCTCTGTGATTATGGTTTAACTTAAATTGTAGAACTTCTGCAAAATTTTCAGTCGTCGTGTAAAGTTTTGCAGGATACTTCAATTTGTTATTCACACATCTCCAGTGTCAAGTTCTATTTTGCAAAGAATTTGCCACACAAAACTTGAAATTATTCACAATTAACAACTGATTGCCTTTTTTTACTCAACATACGATATTTACACCTCCCATGTTTGAAATATGGATGAAAACTGGATAAATTTATTCACAATTTAAAATTTATAGAAAATATATCCTACACATCCCAAAAGTACCAACCACCACTACCGAGAATTGCTTTAATCCCTCGGTTGGATGATGTTGGCCCAACTACAAGGTAGGATTAGTACCTAAGGATTAATTTGGCCCAGCTATAACGCGCCCGAAAACTCAAAACAGTGTTTTTTGGGTATTCAAATAAATTGTAGTATCAAAAAGTAAAATTTCATAATTTGTAAATTGGAATCGTTAACATTAATCTGGTATCTATCAGAACTCCGAACTACAATATTATAGGTATACATTTTTATGTGGTTTATTTTTTAATCAAAACATATGACAAGCCCAATACAAGATATATATACAATCAATTGAAATAATGATTAATATACATTTATATTATTTATACATAGTATTTGTATTGAAATGTATTTCAATGAACTTAATTTTTAATAGATAAAATTGATGAAGCTGACTGGATGAGTGAGTGAAAAGTCTTGGGAATTCAGTCAATTTTTATGATTTAATTTCTTTCCTACTTTACAGTTTCGACTGTACCTCAGCCATCTTCAGAAGTGAAAAGAATTATAGTGTGTAAAACTAAAAATGTACATTTATGTGTGATTTATCAAACGTAATAAAATAGCGGAAAAATTTTTTCTTCCATTTGTCAAATGCCACAACCAACATCTATGGAAGACGTTGATCAAGTGGTCAACTCAAATCAATTTTTAATATTACTTTCATTGCTGGCATCATTATTATCATTTACTACAACAATTACGCGAGAGAAATATTTTCTAGACCTTCAGTTTTTCTACATACTTGTCGAACCTATTTTCTTCCCATATATCTCTGCAATCATCGCCCAATTCATTCAATTCTTCCATTGAAGAATTATCACTCCAAAAATATATAATTCTTCAAAATACTTTTCAACTGATTGCAATGCATCGCAAATCCTTTGTTCCTAAATACAATACACTGAATTATTGTTAGAATCTATTTACATAAAATGCATTTGATAAAATCAATAAGAATATTGTAACGAAGTTTGAATTTGCCCATGGATTAAAACTTCTTTTTTTTATTTCAAGTTACACTGATTTATCTAAAATTATCCACTCTTTAATATATCTACAATAATTAATTGACGCTAAAATAATCATTATTACTACACTTATTTATTATTTAAACAACAGCGTTGTCTTCTTATATACCTGCAGCAATTTTTTTCTTGAATCTCACCAGAAATTTTCATTCGGTCCTACGTCAACCGTCTTTGACACATATCAGTTAGTTGCGCTGGTCAGACAACATTTTATTGCGTATGTCACACGTTCAATGTGTCGTGTTGGAAGTCTACTCTATAGGAGCTTCTGCTTGTTACAATATTCTCGAGACTGAACTGTCCAGTGACATAACACAGAAATAAGAATAAAAGATACGTTCCCGCTGATCAACAGAGGCGTCAGTAACATGCCAGTAACGCGAACTCATAAAATTTTACCCATCTAAAAATTGCCTAATGTGCCTATAAAAATTTTCACTTCAATGAGAACATTTCTTGTATCTCTAGGATTAATATGCAAAGAATTTCATTCATAATGGTTTATAAATTTTTAAGAAATTGCGGATATAGATGCATACTTAGGCTCCATTTGTTAGAGGCTCGTATATATTGATCTATTCAGAACTTACTCTGCCGAAAACACATGTCGCTGATCTCTGTCGTTCTGTGGTACTTTGCAAGAAGCGTATCTGGTGTTCAAGATATTGAAGATAAATGACTTTTTTTATAATTTTATTTGTCAATATTCTTGTACAAAGAAAAAGTATTGTTGTATTATGAAACCAACAAAAATAAGATTTCGAGATTTCAACAGTAATAATTCACTGTTTTGAGCATCCCTGAATCCATTTTGACTATTTTCGGCTTGACGTCCGTACGTGTGTAGGTATGTATGTGTTCGTCTGTATCCAGCGTAACTCAGAAACAGTTCACCGTATGATGTTGAAATTTTGTATTTAGGATTGCTGTAATATCTAGATGTGCATCTACTAGTTTTGATAATAGTCAGCTGAACCATAAGTGCATTCTACTCGAAATTTTCTTTGCACTTTTCGCATAAAGTCAAAACGTTTAGCAGAAGTACATATATTGAAATTCAGTATTTGAGTCTTTTGCAGCATTTTAATAATAACCGAGATAATCACCTCCTATTTCCATGAGTTTGCTCCAAGTGGATACTTCTATTTTAATTGATCAAAAAATTTTAGTCGTGACATTGTAAAATAAGTCACAATTTTTGGCAATATGGTTGAGCAAATATTACTCATTATTTTGAAATTTTACCTAAAACTTTGAAAGCAGTTTTCTTAAACCAAAGTAAAGACGAGATATAAACCGTACTGAAAATTCTTAAATTTTATCATCGAGTGTTTTGAATTTGGAATAAATATACGAAAACGAAAACTTTGAAACCTCATATTTATTTCAAGTCCTGGAAATACATGTTAGAAATCTTGAATCAATATTTTGTGACCCTCTTTCGTTTTATTCTTCTTTCCATAGAATTTGATGAAATATTTGTTGAAGAAATGATAATTAAGTTGAAGTCGTCTCATTTGGTAGAATTAGCACAAAAAATATCTCATTCTCGATGATTTACAAATATAATGATGAACAATTTTGCCCAAGGCATAAAATATATGGGATTAAAAAAAAGCAGAGATACTCGAGAGATACATAGCATTTATTATTTTCATAAGTATGCATTGAATTATCCATTAAGGAACAATAGGCCAACTGTCAAAAAAACATGATATTTTTGTATTGTTGTGGATACGCAAATTTCGTGATTTTTTCACTAGTGAAAAAATATGTTCATTTTTTTACAAGTGAAAAAATAAATTCTACTTTCGCACACGTAATCTAATATAATTCAGTTTAGTAATGCTACAAGGATAGAAACGAGCAGGTATTTAACAAAATAGAAATATGAATTTGTACACAAAACTAATTATTTTTGAATATAAAAATTAATTGTTGACAGTTCTTTATTTATCAAACAACAATAGCGCATACTTTTGGTTACAATACCCAGGTGACTGCAAATTAATTATAGTTTGTACTTTTCTCCTACATTTTACTGAATAAAACAATAATTATTGATCTATTATTTTTTGACATTTGGCGAAAAAATATTGTTTGTATTTCGTGTGCGAAGTGATTGTATTTTGTTGCGCTTTCGAGTGAATTTGTTACCTCGACCTTACGGTCTCGGTTAAAATTGACATTCTCACGCGCAACCAAAAAAACAATCACTTCGCACCTTAATACAAAAATAACTATTTTCACATAGTTGTATTTATTTTTTTGTATTATAATTGTAAACGTGTGGATGTATAAATACAATTTTTTTTATCTATGAAATAATCAGAAAACAAAACGAAATAATATTACACATATTTATAAATAATATCAAAACAAAAACAAAAAATTAATCTCTCAATCCAGTTTTTTTGTTATATTCAAATTTTCACAAGAATTAGAACTATTTATTCACGGTCAGCTGTAGAATCTTATAATTTTGTATGTAGGACTACTGTAGCATTTAATAATCACTTCAAATTTTAGATGCAATCGATTCCTAGTGTCAATTTCAGTGTCGACTGTCAATTTTCTAGTCAATATGTGTACAAGTAAGTTATATGGTGTCTACATCAAATTTTTAGAATAGTAGTTCTTCATTGTTCAATTTCTCGTTTAGTTGATCTCAAAGCTTTTACTTGGGGCTAGTGAGGTTATGATATCGTTCATTTGAAAACTGCTTCCAGCTAAATAGCAACGATGCTCTGGAAGAGGTTTTGTTCGAAACTCGCTTCTATTGACGTGGCAGAACGCTGCTAGATATCTTGGCAATTATTTTTGTTGTCTACTTCTATATTTTGTAAGCATTCGCTTTCAGAATCAATTTCTAAATATGGACCATTGTCGCTGTCACTGATTGTAAAAATAATTATTGGTTATTTATTTCACCAGATAATTAATGTCATTATTTCATATTTTTTATTTCATTTAATTTATCTTTGCTAATGACAATGTTGAAAGTATACGTATTCAATTTAATAAAAAATTGTTGATGTATCGTAACTGGAACTGCTAAACGTCATTAAATTTTTCACAGTAGTTATTAGTAGTCTAAATACGGTCTCGCCAGGATAATTTATTTTTTGCCAATAATTATAACTTATTTATCGACTTGTACCTTGTACTTTTGTGGAACTTATAATTTCAGATCAGAATATATATTGTAATTAAGGTAAATTTACTTGTTTACTCGCCATTCGTTATTAATAAAATAAATTTTGATCTATACTTGTCGGAATACATATTTAGAAATTACAATTCATGAAATGCGATGTTTACCAACAATCGTATTCATTCACATTCAAGTTTCGAAATCGTGGATCAATATGTCCATAAGTAAATAGGGTTCAGGGGTACAATTTATTGTAAGGCTATATAGAAGAGGGTGAAGTAGTCAAAAACATTCACGAAAAATGATACTTGAGTATTCTCTAAAAAATGGTATATCTATTGTTTTCTTATTAAAGGAGGTTGGTAACTGGAAGTCAGTGAATCTTGCATTAAGTTATTTAAAATTTAAAATTCTATTATATTATTTCATGGAGATTGATAACGAAGTGCTTCAATAATCCATACCAGGTTGAAATTCATTCAATGAGTGCTTCTTGTTGTCAGTGATTTGTCTCTAACTCTGATGTTCATTATAAATAAAACTTTCGTGTTGTCTCAAACTCGCGCGCAAAACCGACATAAACCTATAATTCAGTATTAAAGACAGTACTCCCAACTGATGCAAAAATATTCTGAATTATGGCTACGCTAAATGAAATCAAAAATCTGCTAGCAACTTTAAACAATAATATAAAAAAAATTGCTAAAACCGTCAGATAAAATAGAAAAAACTGTCGATTGAGCACAAAGAGATAGATTAAAATTATCTACCGTTTACTTTGAGAATTTTGACTTAGTTACAAGATTAGGAGCTATTCAGATTGCTCTAGGCCTATTTTGGTAGAGCTGGACTTGAAAGGAATGAAAAAAGAAATACTTTTAAATGCCTTACTAGAAAAATATGCAACATAGAAGATGATTATAGCTTCAAAACTTCTCAGAAGTGGAAAATACTAAAGCCTATGCTTTTAAAAGCTAGAAGTGGAGGTTGTAAGGCAATCACAATATTTTATTTATTGATACTGCGTCCAGGAGCAATGACTTTACAGAGACAGAAAATTATCATAGAAGTGAACCAGAATCTAGGAAAATCATTCTCACTAAACAAGCTCAACAAGAGCAAAATGAAAATATAAAAGAAATAGTACAAGTTCAAGGCATTTCAAGAGATAGTAGCGATCATACTAGAGTCACTAGCTCAAGAGATAAAACAAAAATTAAAACAACCTCAAATATATTAGAAAAGATTGAAAAACAAAAAGACACTCAAAAAACAGAACCTCTAGACATGCATATTTTCACCTGACAAAGCAAAATTTCTAATAATATCAGTAATTAGAAAAATAAACTCTATGATCCTATTTGCAACAAGAACTCATAAGGAATTGCAGCTCAACTAATTTTGTTTGAAAATATATGATGAATAGCATGTGCAAAAACAAAAAATAAAATATAGGAAAAACATTAAAGATAAACTTGAAGATGTGGAGACCAAATACAGTTTTGAAAAATTATAAAATCTCAAATCCGTCAAGATGTATTAAACATGGAAGAATTGACATGGACATTCTATTTTGAACAATGGTTTGAAGAAAAAATTATGAACTATACTGTCTTTCTTGATGTGAGACATTCATATTTAGATGAAGATATTTTATTACTGGAACTAAGTCGTGCACTAAAAAAAAAAAACAAAAAAAAAAAACTGGAATCGACGAAATTATCTATGAATAGTTGAAGAATCACGCTGAACATTGGAAATTATACATAAAAGACCAATTGGATGAAATTTTCATGAGAGAAGACTTACCAAAAAAATTTAAAACAAAAAAACATCAATCAATAGGAAATATATATTAAATAATATATGCAATTCCCATTTATTATCAGAAGCGTGCTTCAAGGAAATTACACAAGTCCGCTCTTATTTGCACTCTTAATCTGATATGAAAATTTTCTTCAGAAATAGAAAACTGGTATGTTATTTTATAAATCAATGGTATGATATACTTTCTCTTCAATATGCTGACGACGTTGTTCTTTTTGTCCATTCTCCTGTAGATATCCATAATAAATTTGAGACGCTAACAACATACTGTGATAAATTCCTTTTGAAAATTAGCTTCGAAAAGGCCAAAATCATGCATTTTCTCCAAATAAAATCGTCAGAAAGAACCATAAGATAAGTACATTTGTCAAAAAATATATATACACTGCAAATACACATATCTAGGAGTAATATTCAAGGCTTGTGAATCCTTTAATGAAAATACAAAGGAAAATATCACAAAAATAAATAAAATAACTTTTTTATTCATATATTTATCCTGATCAATCACACCTTGTATCATAAAAATGATTTCTTTCTCTCAGCTGTTTGTGCTCATTTGGAAAAATTTGGTAAATTAAATTCATCACCAACAGTAATATAACTGCCTATTTCTATCGATTCTTATTTCGAAACTTCTCCAGTGGTTTAATTATCTTTTTATAATAAAATATACTATATGCTTCCACGGACAACAATCCGCTGGATTTAATGATTTGTTTTTGTTATGTGATAATTAAATAATTGTTACTCATAGTTATCTTTTTTATTTCACGATAATTTAACTTTTTTTGACCAATTTATACAAAAAATTAACAGTTTGGAATTGACGTCAACTTTCGACATAATTTTGTTTTAATGAAATACAATTTTGAAAGCGATTCCTTGTCAAATCTTGCAATGACGTGAGAGTAATATTACGTCAATATTTAACAATGTTTTTTAAAGAATGCGTTTTCTTTCTTTAGTAATTGAAGTGTCTACTTTTCAGCGACAGATTGTTATCAAAAATTAATAAGCACTTCCTGTTTATACTTAAATATTGAATATATTATCCTATAGAAAATTGAAAAAGTCATGTTCAGTGCCCGGAGTTGAACAAGGAATCCATTTTAAATGATTAATTTATAATCAACCAGTATTATATTGAACTAATTTCTTGCATTGTCGAATTGGTCAACTCGTTCATTAGTTAATTTTATGAGTTTAGCTAGATTGCTGTTGAATCGCTTTTTATGTAAAATGTAGAATATTACCCTTGTAGATTTTTGGTAGGTATCGTATATAGTGTCAATTTTCAACTTCAATTGCATATAACTTATTATAAAATACTTTGCACAAATGTATACACGGAATTGACATAATGCTATTGAATGAGTATTTTAACTCAGAGTTATTAGTGTAGCAGACATGAAAATCTTCCACTCCCATCTGTCCAAAACCAAAAATATGGAATTTTTGGCGCAGTGTTGATATATGCCTTTGGCAAAACAACTAATATTACAACACATGTTTTTAAAAGGAATTTTCCTACATTTAGATGATTTATAAATTTAGAAAAATTAAAACCCATACAGCTATTTGTTTGAGAATATTTTCGGATGACTTTACAGAATGTCTAAAGAAGGAATCAGCTTTATTAATTTATGTATTTGAAGAACTAAACTGGATATTCCGGAACTTTTTTTTGTATTACATTATGTCAATCAAGTAGATAACACATAAATTTTTCTTCTTCTTTCACCAACTGCCATATCGATAAATTTGAACCTATTTGGACAAGGATTAGAATATAGTATTTCTACATTAGGATATTTGAAACAGATATCTTTATTTCCAAAAAAGAGGTCCGAAACTATTAATCACTTTTAAAATGCAATTGAAATTTAATTGTTCAATGAATGTATCACAAACCTACGTCCGTTTTACAATTCCACTGTGTAAGCATTGACGTAGGATAAATTGTCGATTACCTGTTCTCTTCCAATCGTGTTTTTATACAACTATATATAATAGCTATACAAATATTTTCATATAATTATTTTATTTGGAATCAATGTTGATTCTACAATTTATTTCAATGACTGAACACTTATCATTCTTATTATTTGATGTGGATGAAATTAAAGATCGTGTAAATAAAATATACAGAATTTGAAATCAAAAGTAATTTATTATCCATTAAAATTTTGAATAAAATTCTTAAATTGTTCAGGTTTATATTTCTTTATCTCTAGAAAGTAACAACATTCAAATTAACAAACCTTAAGTATTTTTGGTCCACACAAATTACCGCAAATTACTTATCTGTGAAGTCTCAGTGTTACCAAGAGTTAAATAATTAATTAAATATTCTTTATCGATGTTTTCAAAATAGAAAATTTATTATTTTTTGACATATATGAACCCAAATAGAAAAATTTTATAACATACACTTTTCATAGGACGTTCAATGTCACTTCTTCATTAAAAAACGAGTCGCTTGCGATGAGTTTTCAACAACACGTGCTGTAAAATCATTTCTCATGAAACTTATATCTTAATATACTATTATCCAACACCAATTCATAATAGTAATTTGAAATAAATAACATTCATTATTAGTCACTCAGTTGAAGAATAATTGAAGTCACGAAATACATTAGGTACCGTAACAACTATTTCATGGCAACGTTATAATTCAAATGTTTTATCAGTGTCAAACTATAAGCCAACATACGAAAACAATTTAAAATATTTTGAGAGAGGTGGTTGGATAAAATGTATTGGACTCATGCGAAATGTGATTATTCACTCAAAAAAATATCTTCTCGCTTTTCAGGCGTCGTAGCTAAACTTTTTGAATTACTATGTTTGAAATCATATGAGTATTAGTATATTTGATGAAAATTAGATAGCAACAGATATTTTCATTATAACCGTCCAACTTTTATTTTGCTCATGTTCTAAAAAATTAATAATGTGTAAGCAGGTTCGAAGCCAATATTCTTCTTCTTTCTAGACACGTGAGAGAGATAAATAGAGATTTAATTTCAAGCCGATAGTAATAACTTACATAGAAAATTAATCATGTCAATCTTCTCTTGTGGTTGGTTACCTTCAAAGATATTATCATCGTATGTATGGCATGAAAGCTTCAAAAAAGCCAAGATCTCATTGTCATTAAATAAATAAAAAATTACAAGGAAAATATCTTATGCAACCAGAATGACATTCTAAGATTAACTTTTGATAAGCTAGCTATATTTTAAAGTATGCAAGCATCGTCTCAGTGGAGTTGGCATAGTCAACGTGAATAATATGTATTCTTTAGTCAGTTTTTGGACAATTCATTGAAATTCACATTTTGTTCATATCGCCGTCATTCGATCATCTACCACCTTAATATGTTTCAACATAGTGTCAACTAATGATTAGCAATCTGAGGTAAAATTACTTATAATTTTTTAGAGACGAGCACGTGCCTCTGAAACTTTTCATACATGGTCTGATCGGAGTTTATTTTTCATGATGTGCTACAAGGTTTCAATCGGCAAGAAACCTGGACCACATGATGTCCATATTAAAAATAGAATTTAGTTTTCTCACATCCAGTCTTCCGCAATGGTTTTCAATTCTTACATTATATTATTCAGAATTTAGGAATATAATAATCTTGGCCGTAGAATCTTGGAAATCAGTATTTAGGAATGTTGTAGCATAAGAATGATGACCTACTGTTTCCTTTCCAAAGCAACCGATTGGGCCAAAAGCGCATTTTACTTGACACATTTTTAGAATTCTTGGATAAATCCAAAACGATTAGCCGTGGAACGATGGAATTTTGTGTTTGATTATCGTATTATTATATGCAAAAAATATATCCAATGATGTACAAGTAAGTCACGTGATGTCCACATCAGTTTTTTTTTTTTATATTTATAATAACAATTAACAGCTAACTTTTATATGCAATATGTAATTTTCAAGAGTTTCCATATCGAACGAGCTTATTCCAACCGTATGAGAAGTGGCATCATCTTTTCGAAAAATAAATTGGATATTTTTTGAATTTGTGGCTTTAAATCTTCTTTAAAGTCGTTAATGTATGTATCAACGTTTATGAGTTTATTAACTGCTTTATGGCGGATTTTAACGGTCTAATATAATCTTAATAGGTATAGTCCGTTCAAGATAACTTGGCAGCCGGAAAAAATATAATGCGACATAACAATGACTTGTTGATTTATCCAGAGCAATTTATCATTATTCATGTATTTGTATGTTGTATTTGGGGTACATCAGGGTTTGCGCGCCTATGGTTTTTATCGATTTTACTTATATAATCCCTGAGTTTACAAAAGACTGTAAAGTTATTTTGCGCGGACTATATATTGTCACAAATGTGAAATATTTTAAGTCATTAGTTCACATTATTATTCATTCGAATTCGCTATTTATTCAATAACTTATTGTAATTGTAATCCTATACTTAGCAATGACCAACAATCTAGTCGGTGTTCAATTGTCGGACATGATTGACAATCTATGGTTACTAGATGTTCGGTGATTGTCAGGCATTTGAATTCTGGTTCATTGTTGTTCAACTGTCAGACATTTTAATACTGGCTCATTGTTGGAGTTGGGTATATAAGGCACACGAGCTAGCGAGAAAGTCAGTCATTCAGTAAGAGTATAATTGTGAGCGATTTTGTGATCATATGAGTTTGTAAAGTAAAGATTTACACTGTAATCTGTGATAATAAATTATTCACAATAAAATTTGGGACAATATATTCTGCAAATATCATTTCACACTTGTATTTCATTTTAATAGAGAATTTCTGAGAACTTTCTTCGTTAGCAAATTATCTAGCAAATCGTAATAGAAAATAATAGAGTTCTGTTCTGATAGCAAATCCAATCAATAGAATAAAAAATCGGCAAAATTCGATGAGTTACAGTTTACAGTCAAGAAAATAGTAGTTTTCTATTGGAACAAATAAACAAATTCCTCGTTTGCAGGTAATTTTATAGCTTCATTTTATGTTTTCAGCTCATTCAGCAGTAGATTGAGTTTCATTTATTTTATTTCATATTTAACAAAGATTTTTTCATCGCTGCTTAATCTCTTCATGCAGTAGCCAGATTCTTTCACGATATTTGAAGCGTGCAGTTCTGAGTTTTTGTTTTCAAATGAAAATTCCATAAGTTGTACGATCTGTATGGTATTGCGTTGTTATAATACACATAATCGACGAAAATATAAAGGCTCAATCGCATAAAGCATTTTTAAATAACAATATGTTATCTGACAGCATGTAATTAATTTTTATGCAACAGGCTAAGCTCAGTGTTCAGCAAGGCATAAAATCAGATTCACTGGCTTGTCTGAATTTCTGTTTTCGATTTCATCTCGGCTATGGAACGTCAGCTGCGTTAGCAAATCTATCACTTTCTTACCTACTTTCTTCTACAAATAACTATTCAACATTTCTGTTAATATAAAATTTTATCAGATAATCAAAATAATTTCAAGGAAGTTTCATTGTCAGAATTATCTTTTTTATTTTAATCTTCTCACACAATTCAAATCATTTGCGTCTCTTCGAGCCTTGCTAAATTAAAGTTTGTTGTATTCTTACGCTGAAATTGGTTTTCTGGAGAACCATTTGAATAAAAAAAAGTAATTGTGAGAAATAAAAAAATAGTCTCTAAGGTGCTAATCTTCTCTAAAACAAGTAGTGAGATGGTTTCACATTCAAAAAAAAAAGTAGTGGACCTCCAATCAACTTAGTTCAACCGCTGGTTGTTGTCATCGTCATACTTTAGTGCAGGAGTCGGCAACCTGAGGCCCGCGGGCCGCATGCGGCCCTTTGCAACTTTTTGTGCGGCCCGCCAAAGCACCAATATTTATCTTTAATAATATTTATACTCGTATATGATATAAAAGCACTATTCAAGCTACATTTTACATTTCAATGTGCGGCCCGCATAAAAATTTTTATTGTGAAAATGGCCCGCCGTCCGAAAAATGTTGCCGACCCCTGCGTTTAGTGAGTGCATAATCCAAAGTATCACTTCCAATGAGATTTAACGTTGGAAACAGGCTTCTTTGAAGTAATATGCTGAAAATATTTTTTCTTCTATCGTTGGAATAAAACGCCATATTGTAACATTAGACTACATACAAAAGTAGTCAATTTTGGTATTCCAACAAGTTGCCATGGCAACTGTACAAAAGCATAGATTTTTTTTGGACAAGTACAAAAAGTAAATTACTTTACGTAGTTCATATCTCCTAACTACTAGTTAATCTAAAGATTAATATTCAATTAAATGCATAAGTCATTTTAGTGGAACACTGGCTATCTCATGTCGATAGTTTTGAAACTTATTTACGATTCCAAGTACATGGAATTGAAGTTTTGACATTTGTCACTTGAATAATTTGAGGTTAGTCCAATGTTTCACTTTTAAAATAGTTAATGAATTAATTCTTTAATTATATTGAATATAAAATTACTAATCAATCTATGTTTATGCGTAAAATAATTATTTTTAACCTCCTGACATAAACATATGATTATATAATTCAGAAAAGAAAATGTGACTACAATTCTCAACAATTAAAGAAAAAATATGTTTTAATTACGTACAGCAAACTTTCTTACTTATCCCAAAATCTAGCATTTTTTGTACTTGTTAAACAAATACTTATTTACAATCATTTAAAAAAATTTATTTACTCACGTAACTGCATACGTAAACGGAATTGTTCAACGTTACTATTATTTGTTTTTATCAGTTATATGTTGTTTTTAATTAGTTTTGATGAATAATTACAAAAGAGAGAAAAAAAACTAGAAACGGTCATGATAAATAACATTGATTCAAAGGTATCTGACATGTTAATCCTACATGACTCATCTACTAATCATTTTATTACAATAATTATCCAAAAGTTGCTGTGAAATTACCATGAAAAAGTTTATTCTTTTTGTCTGTTAAAGCTCTCATTGTATGTGTATAATTTAATTTTAATCAAATTTCAACTGTTCTTTATTCTTCATTCAAATTGCAAAATAATTGAATCACTTTTTACATGGAAAATAATCTTATCTGGAAGCTTATTAAACATAGATCAAAGTTAATAGAATTTTGACAAAGACCGGATATAAAGATAATGTGATGTTATAACAGTAATATTTGATCCAAGACAGGTACATTGCAAATCATGGATTAATCCTGGGTTATCCACACCTGTTAAATAATTAATGTGACGTAGCTCATGAATATTATAACAATAATATATTTGATCTGCTGGCGAATTTTAGAATAATCCCGGATTTTTCACATGCTATCACGTAATAAATAATAATTGGTAAATTTTTGGAAAGATTCACAAGTCCGGAATATAAGGAACGATGCATTGCACTACGCTAAGCATTCCAACGAAGGCTGGACTGTTAAGGTAGTACGATCATTAGAGCAAGGTGGATGTAAAAGGCTGTTCTTTTTTTGTATATTTCAATGGAATAGAATACATCTGATCTAATTTTTTGAGAAAGATCTGACGTATAGATTTTGTGTAATAAATTTCTCAAAATTGTGAATTTAACATGTAGTCAATGGGAACTCATCTCTTATGCTCTGTGAAACGCACATTTTTCATCTTATTCAACCACAATTTTGGATAGAGAGATATAAAAAAACTGTTATTTATATTTGCCAATTCTCGTAGATCACCTCAAAACTATAACAAGAAATTCTGACGTGCAGTTTTATAGATATTTTAATCTAAACGATCAGAGATTCACGAAAATATTTGTCAGCCATATTGAAATTGGAAGCTTGGCGACGTTGGATAAAAATCCTAGCGTTATTGCTTATTTCAACGAGTTTAGTTTTTCTTAGTTAAATACTCAAGTTTATTATGCGCACAAAAATGTGATTTTGTAGGCAATGAAAAACTATCAAATGTATTAAATACTTAAGATCTGTTTTTATTCAATAAATTAAGTATTGTCATGAAAAATAAAATAAAAAGAATAATAAGAACTAGCAACCCGTGCCGGCTTCGCACGGGTGGACATTTAATAATATTCAACATTTTCATACGAATCTTTGAAGCATAGTTTCATAGTATAAGATAATTATTAAGAATAATACCACATATCTTGCTTGAGTAACTCAATTAAAACATGACCTAAGCTGTCAGAATTTCTTGATAAATGCGTAGATCTATGTATAGATAGCATCATCAGTATTTAATTTGATCATTTACGGTAAATAAAAGATTGTATTGCAGCGCAGGCAATGCAAGGAATTTTACTGGTCATTTTTTCACATCTTGGGTTAGAATTGAAGTTTTTGTAGGTAACCCTTTTTTTGAGAGTAAATTATAGCCCATGTTTATAGTGATAATAGGTATGTGATTCTACAGGTGGAAGAATTCTTAAAATCGGTCCCCACGCAAGCGCCAGTAGCAACTATAGAAAGTTACAATTTAAATGGTTGAACGATGCTCGATTGGACAAATACCGTTAGTGTTACTATGTCAGAACCTTCATTCAAGAACCACTATATAGAATTATAACTCAATTGGATGAACGATGTGTGAACGGACAAATACGGCTCGTGTGCCACTTGAGGTATGCTGGTGGTACTATACTGAGAACTTTCTCGAAAGAGCCAACAACAACTGTAGTAAGTTTCAAATCAATCGGATAAGCGATGCGTGAACAAACTAATACGGCTTGTGCGCCACGTTGATAATACTACAATAAGAATCCTCGTGAATGTGTTGTGATAAATCTCGTAGGTTTCAGCCTGCGTTTGCAATGTAAGCGGAAAAAATGTAATTATTTACGACATCACATTAGAAACCTCAAAAATAACAGTATTTCTCTACTATTTAATGGATGTTATTATACATATAAACCTTCCTCTTCAATCACTCTATCTATTAAAAAAAACCGCATCAGAATCCGTTGCGTAGTTTTAAAGATTTAAGCATACATAGGGATATAGGGACAGAGAAAGCGACTTTGTTTTATACTATGTAGTGATGATAATATTCTGTTTGTGCATGTAGGAAAATAATATAAAATCTGTAATAGAGAACAAACAATACTTGAAATATAATTATTGCACATTTTTGTTTAATTCATCTATTTTTGATTTTTTTATCGGAGTTCCTACATTTTAAATGATTTTCTTCATAAAATCACTTGTACTTTTATTCCATGTTATAATTTTTCCTTTTGCGAATCTTCCTTTATGTCTAAATTGAGATGTTTTATTATTCATTTCTCCAATTTATGAATGACAGTTAAAAGAACACTTTAAATGACAACAAACATGTGCTTTGATTAGCTGCACTGTTGCCAGCTCTTTTCTTGCGAAAAAATACACAAGTCAAAAGACATTTATTTAATGTTTTTAGTAAATAGACAATGAGATGAATTCATTCATAAGTTATCTTAAGTGACATCTAAATTCAAGTTATTAATTTACATGTCCACATTTCTGATTTTAGTTGAGAAATGAAATAGATTTTATTATGACTTTCGTGGTAGTAGGCGTTCAACCTTTAATTTTTCCTATATGAAGTGCAATGATGAATATCTAATACTACAGGACCGGTCAAAAACCGAGCAAATAATAATAATAAATAATAATTATCTAATCATACTCACCAAAAAAGTGGATTATAAAAATTCAAGTTATGCTTGAATCAAATAGCTCTCTCTGAGCTATGTAATTATATGTGGACAAATAATAATTTACATTGGGTTAATTTATTTTGGAAAACTTTGAAATACAATTAATATTAGCATTTTTATAATTATTCAAAATTCTATTTTTATTGTAACTGCTAATACACACGTCTTCCAGTTTTTTTTTTATATTTGTTGACCTTGTCTAATACAAAATGGATACGAATCTAAAAAAATAAAATAACCTTCATATACAGTAGCATTTCCGGTGATGAATAGTGTAATTGTTTCCAAAATGTTGAATTATGCATATTTAAATTACTTGTTTTTAGACTTCTATTCTGCTTAACTTTTTCATCATTAACGAGGTACTATCAATCGTATCTGCAAGTGAAAGGTAATATTACTAGATCTTGATAGAGTTGAAATTTTATTTACAATACAATAAGCTGCGCGAGATACATTATTTTTTTTTATCTGGAGGTTATTTTGATTTTGTAACTAGAGCAGAAATCGTATCAACAATGATTTTCGAATAAAATAATCTCAGAATAAATTCAACTGATGCTGATGAATCCGGTCCCAAATATATTCTCTGTGTCTGAATAAAGGAAGTAATAATATATTCATTGATCAAATAGCAATTGCTGTATCAATAGTTTAAGACTCAAAACGTTTTATAGAAATACGTTAGGAACAAGACTTTTTTTCTAAGTTCAGAAAAAAAACAAGATATCGAACTTTTCCTCTTTCCAAGACTGCTATTCGCTCAGTGCGCGACAGCAGCGCCATTTGATGTATGAACTAAAGGAGGATATTTGACGTATATATACATTGTGATCTAACGAGATAAAATGTTATATTTTGATATCAATAAAATTATATACGGATATTCTAAGCAAGTGAAAAGTTTTATTCATTATTATTATACGTTTCTTATAAGTTCGGCTGACATTAAAGGAGGAATGATCAATGAAAAAATAGATTGAAACTCAATGAAAGTTTGGTTGAGTAATGGCATAATATATAAAAACGATCATAAAATAATTACATGGAATGAAAACGTATAGAATGAATAAAATAGTCATTCCTTGACTAATGTTGCAGTTCTGTGTCAAGTTATAAATCAGTAAAACTCGTAGATTTATAAATTATGAACAAAATCGCAATGGGTTTATCATCCTCATGAATCGATGCGTTTTTAACTATTTCTTATGGATTTATAGATCTGTAGAATCAATGAATTTTCACAGAATTGCAATATGAATTGTTATATATTTGTGAAACCAAATTGACAAATTCAAAATGTCCAAAATTGATTAAAGTATTGTAGGTGGACTCCAAAATATCCTCGAGATGTTTAAAATACTAATAAATCCTACTGATGGACTTATATGATTACTATTGCTTTCACTTGGTAGATTTTGTTCATTTCGAGGTTTATTTTTCTCCTTAATCAATGCTAAATTATTTGTCGTTGATTATAACTCCTCATGCCATTGATACTGATGGATAATTGAATAATAATATTATATTATTTGCATACATTCATTCTCCTGCTTAAAATTGAACTTTCAGTAACTTTTGAAGTTTTGTAATTTGAAAGGAATATTGTGAAACATAGGTAGGACATAACTCCTCTTCAGATTTTTTGCCTCCAATGAATGATCACTCAAATATAATCATGTGATTTAGGATACCAAAGCGATCCATTTACACTTAATAAAAAATCGTCAATAAATTTTCTTGAACTAGATTCATGTACGATTCTATTATTTAATGATATACAGATATGAGACAATTTTTTGATATTAAAACAATAATCCCAAAGTCTGAAGAAGAAAAATTGGAAAAAATATATATGAGAAAATGTTTAGCGCCAAAAAATGCCAATTTTTTAATTACTTTTGAGAATAATAATTAATGGTCCATAATCATCTGTGACCTCTCTGAAGTCTGCTATTTTCAATGTTATTTTTATCACAGAAATAAAGATTATGGCAGTACGTATCTTTTCCTTCTCACTGCAGCTATCCATTTATTTCTTTGATTTACTTTCCATTTTGCAACGGGAAATTAATAAAATTTACAATCGTTGTTTTTTCCAGTATTTTTGCAAATCACAACAATGCAACACCGATTGCTCATTTTATTTGTTGTCTTGAAAAACTGCAGTCAATACGTGCATTTCTTATATTAGAAATATACAAAAGAGCCTCCCGAAATGCCTGAATCCTCCGCTGCTAGCGCTAGCGACTATTTCACTTCCCCTTCCATGGCTTCGCACGCTCCCAATAAATATTTTTGTACGGCCACCTTTCAATTATGAGTTTATATCTCGGTTTATATAGATCTGCTTTATTTATACATATAAATAAAATTGAAGTGTGTCTATGATTTTGAAACTAAGACTTTTCCTCAATCTCAAATGGTCATTTGCAGACTACCAAAATTAAATTACGCATTTTTAAATTCTTTGTCTGTCTGCCTGTTTGTTTGTTCGGGCTAATCTCCAAAACGGCTGATTCGATTGATCTATCATGGTATTATCTAGTGTTTCATCAAGACAAGATTTCTTGTCTTGATGATCATACCTTGTCTTGTCTTGATTTTCAAGACAAGAAAACAAAAACTTTTTGTCTTGCCCATTTCTTGACGACGCATCTCTTGTTTTGTTTTAAGAATTCTTGATATTGTGTATCCGCTCCCAAGGACGACATTTGAGTGATGTGCTTTTCAAAACTTAAATTTAAAAATGGCATAAAATTTGCGATATGTTAATAAAAAAATTTTTTTGACAAGTTGACTGGTTTTAATTTTATATCGTTTTGAAATCGGACAGGTTTTTCTGCCCCACCCTGTACCAACATACTTACCATTAGTACCATCATACTTATGACAAGTGCGGCTTGTCGGATTCACCGGTAGCCTCAATATTCATGTCGGACAATATTTTTCCTTCATTTTATTATCAAAAAATCTTTCGATTAGTGTAAAGATCAGTATTACGGTGATATTCTTTCAATTAATTAGCCCTCGCGGGTGAACGCCCCCAAATCTAGAATTTTGCCAAATGAAAAAGTTGTCGGACTCATCACAATGAAGCCACTCACAAGGTTTCAAATGAGCGGTAATCAACAAAAAATTTAGGCGCTGTCTCACGGACTATATTTTTTCATTGATTTCAAAAAGTACATCTTTATGCGGGCGGATCCGCGGGTGACAGCTAGTCATTCTATAAAAGCAGAATATAACAGTCAAGCTCCATAATTTGAATTTGTTGTTTGTGAATTTATGTTGATAACACTGTATACAGCATCACTGCTATTAATCTATTTGTTAGGTTATTTCTAATTCTAAATGTTAAATTGTGTTCTGTGCTTCCTTGCGGTTTACTTGATAATTATTGTCAAAATAGAATTACACAAGTGTGAAACTGGTGATTCTACACAAGTTATACACCATACTTATTCTACGAGTACAGTTTAAATTATGTAAATAATTGGTAACTGAAATTTTGAGTATATCTTTTTGGATAAAACAGCCTATTATTGATTATCACAAAGAAATGATTACAGTTTTTTATATCTTAGATTCATGGTCACGATTTGACAATTTCCAATATAAACATCTGGAACTAAATTATGAACTGAATTGTCCAGATTTTTATTGAATGCCAATTATGATGGTGGAACATTCTCTTTACTGATTCATGATGTATAATGCATTTGAATCTTAGATCATACTATTATATTATAATTGACAAACCACTATAATTCTACTGTCAGCGTGGTAAAATCAGAGAACAGCATTCATAAGTACTTCAGGAAATAATTATAGGAGAGATATTTATAGGCTATGTGCAAGGGGGCGAAGTTTTAACAAATATCGATGCGAGCGCTCATGGTGGGCACCACTGTCAGCATCGAACTCCATTTCTCAGAATACATCATTGAGCTGTCATTGAGCATTCTATTTTAAAAGTGGAAATAATTGCATATAAAACATAGAAAAACGCTTGTTCTGCTTCAGGCTGTTGTGTTAAGGATGATTCAAGTGAAATATAGTTTCATAGATTTCATGCACCCAGTTATAGCATAAAAAAACGAGTGGCGTGGACCAAAGCGGTAAATAGAGTATTATCTGTCTTTCATTATTGATCTATATAACAAAGATGTTTGTAATTCAATTGTCAAATTACAAAAATTCATCATCGATTTGGGATTCATGAATTTACCTCTTTAACTCTAATTTGTAAGATGTTTCAGTGATAATAGAAGTTTGTCGGATGCACTTCGCAATAATTTTGTTGTTAATATTGTCAGCAACATATTCGTCAACATATTTAATATGGCAAAACTAATTTCACGCTTTTCTTCAATGCTTCTTCAGTAAAAGGGATTCAGTGTTTGATACATACAAACCCGATCCGCAAGATCATCGGCGTCATAATTTGAGGTTATCCTGTCAATTTGGACGAATTAAGACGTTTTCTCTAATAGATACGTTATAATTGAAGGAAAAAATACTCAAAATAAATCATTTCAACGTACCTTTTATGCTACGCAAGTTATATTATACGCACACAGCTGAATTAAATAATATTAGTACATTTAAAAAATTATACGTATGAAGCAATGATAAAATGGGAGTTCAATCATTTTCCATTGCCCGCTAGAGGCGCTAGTAGACTTCATGCACGTAGCCTATAATATTGAATTTTTTTGCAGTAATGAATCCCCGTAAATTCTATTATCTAATTCCGTTTTCAAAAGTCAAACTTTACATCAATTTCTGACGTTATGCAACGTCCCATTTTTCATAACTGCAATGCAACAGTTGCGTAAAGTAGCATAAAGTAGTTACGTAATGACTTTACGTAACTGGCCATGTTTCAGAGCTAATCAATTATACTTATCTGCGTACAATTAAAAGAAAAATTTATTATTCACAATATGCAGCATTGGCAGAGTCTTTAATATCAAAGGGGACTATATCACTCAGGATCAGGGAGTACCGGGAGAGATCACTCAAATGAAAGGATTTGGCGCTTAGCTGCTACCATCTTGCGGAAAGGGGCGCACCTATTTTTCAATTTTATTTGAATCTTGAATCTTAGTTACCGTTGAAAAAAATTTGAACAAATGTTGATTTACATGAAAAAATGTTTGTCAATGCAAATATAATTTTTTAGTCGAGATTTTCTGCCGAATTTAATAGTTAAATGCTACAAGAAGTTATTAAAAAGTGAGTACAAGTAAATTTTAAGTCTGCTTAATATTTTTCTGTTGATTTATTATAAATCATAATTATTCTAGGCGTACATCCACTGGCTTCATTCTGCGGCCTGCAAAAGCAGTATTACACACATGATTTAGATCTACCACAATAACAGATATTGGACTGAATCATTTTTTGGACCTCACAAATAACTGGAATTTCGAACAGTGAACGAATAAGAAGCATTTGGAAAAGACTCTCCAGTCAATGTAAAGGAAGTAGAACCAGGAAGAAAAATAATATTTGTGGGAAAAAAATCTTAAATTCAGTAAAATTGATTCAGTTTGGACAGTAAGATGCATTTATGTTCAGATAAAGTGAACACAATGCAGAACGTCACTTTAGCTCGAAGTAAATTGAAAAAATTCAGTAATTATCTTTGAAAAATAGGTACTTCGAAATAATGATATTTTATTTTATTCATTTTCTCAATTATTTATACATCTCAAAATAATTTGAACTAGTCACAGTCCTGGATTAGTGATTTTCGTATCCTATTTTTCTCAGTTTTGTTATTAAAACCCATTCTAGTTCATATCTATTGCTCATTTATCACCATAAGTGATTTAAGATTGTATTTGAAAGACCTAAATTAGAAGAGAATTCACTAATCCAAATTTGTGGATTAGTATGAGTTCTTTTAAGAATACGGCTATAAAATTTCATACTTTATAGAATAATTTCGAATTGTTTTGACTGTTTGAATTCAATGTTCCTCTAGTCTTGTTCACAATGAACTTGGAATACTGTGAAAAGTAATATTAACAGAAAGTATGACCCACAATTGAAAAAACATTTCTTGAGAATAGACACTTTAAAGTAATTGACCTATTATGACGTTCTAGCTCAAATCACTAATTTATTCAATAGCTACAAAGTTGAATCAAAATTAATGCATAAAATGACTTTATTAAATTTTGAGTTTGTAAGCTATTCAATGTATTGCAATACTGTGGAAAGTAATTTTATTCTAAGGTATGATCCACAGTTAGAGAAGGCATTCTACAAAAATAGATTATTCAAAGTCATTGATTCATAACGTTTTTTAAACAAATTTTGGATATACTTTACATCTGCGGATTTATTGATTACAATAATTGGATCATACTTCATGGATAAAGTAACTTCATATTTCATCATAAAACCTGATATTTGTACATATATTTTGTCGGTGAGATTGGTTTTCATGTATAAACATTTATAATACATGTATTTTTGTTGAAAAAGTTTTGTGATTCCTTTCTGTCAATACACCTAACCTCAAAATACTAATTTAGACTAGAAACCATGGTAACATAGCTATCAGAGACCTCATGTGGCAAGGGGCGCAACTATTTTCATGCGCAGAATTTTTAACATTGAGTGCTCTCTCCCGGTACTCCCGCTCAGGATATTACTGATTGAGCACATTTAAAAAAATTATTTTGACGTTTTGTGAAAATTCGATATTTGTTTATTTCAGTGCACTCTTGTTTCTGTAGTAGCAATAGATGGTCATGAATCACAGTCATCTGAATTTGGTGATGTGACGTGACAGATGTTCTCATTGAAAAATATAGTTAAAATTATTCTGATGGAATTAGATAAAATTTTGTACAGAATACGTTATGAAAAGCCATATTGTTTGACTCACATAATTTGCAAAACTCGCTACGCTCGTTTTGGCAAATATTACGTTTCGTCAAACAATATGGCACTTTTCATAACTAATTATGTAAATAACTATAGTTTTGATACTCTATGCGATTTAAGATAGAATTTATTTATATGAGACATAGTTTTTATGTCAATATTTCATATAACTTACGAGCTTTAGCACTTTTATGTATAGTAAAACATGATGATCTCCCTGTGACTTTCTATTAAAGATCCCTAAAAATAAGCTTATTAAAACCTTTTATATCATAGATACAATATTCACTAAACTGTGAACTTCAATTAAATATTCAACGCGAACGTTGAATAACTATGAATTTATAAATTCTCGACCGAATCAATCGATATGTGTATCTTTTTTATGATAATTCCCTACAACTTTGTTTTATTGAACATATAATTTGAAATCATATTCAAATATCATTTGACCTGTTCAAATTATCTCTATGGGAATTTACAGAGGACATATTTGATTTTTTCATAAAATCTTATCCAATAGAATATCGTGAATCTTCATTGATTTTATGTTGTTATATCGACAATTTCAGACAAATTTGTCTATATTTATTAGTATCTACCTGCTTCCACTCATGTTATAATAGAATTCTAGTTATTTAAGATTTATTGAAAGTAACTTTCACTGCAAGGAAAGAAAATTCTTTGTCATATGACCTGAAACGTAAGCGATTGTAAGCGTTTCAGAATCAGTATATTAGATAAGTCTTGGAGATATTCCGAGAGATATTCTTCTTTCGAATTTTGTCATTCATATAATTTTTCTTATTACAGGTGCTCATGTCAGACGAACGTCACTGGATCCAGATCGACGGAGACAATCCTTAGGGACAGTCATTCCTCATCGAGCATCTGATGCCTTCTTGGATCCTCACCATGCTGCAATCCTGTTCCGAGATTCTAGAGGGGTAAGTCCACACATTTTATATTTCTAGTTAGAAAAATAAAAATGTTGAAAATAGATCACAGTATTCTGGAAAAATAGGTTCTCACTAATAGTATATAATTTCTTGGTGAGTTGAATTAACCCGGGTAAGAATTACAAAAAGTTGGTGAATAAATTAAGCTTTGATTTATTCAATTATTTGATCGGTCAACGATGACACCAATAATGAAAATAATATTGTTACCGTTAAAATGATTCCAAATGTTGCCAAGTTTTCCTACCGAAGAATTCTCAAAAAACATAGTCTGACGCTTAAAAAAAAATGCATTTTAAATAATTAACTGAGGTTAACAATTTCATTCAACAAAAAGTTTCCCAGTTATTTTGCATGAAATTTTTTTTCTAATTTTTGTCAGGAAATAATTCTATAAAACTTACATTATTTATTACTAAAAATCAAATTCGTTTAAGATAGCTCAACAATATTAAATTTAATTCGGCAATACAGTCACTATATTTGTTAACTTGTTACAAAGAAATATGCATCCACATCCACGACTTTTGGTATCGGTATCGTTCAACTACTTCCTCCTCATGAGTTACGTTTTTCAATATCTTATAGACGATATTGAATGTTCGTCTTGAATCCCAGTGTTAAAATTAATGCTACATGTGCACCAAATTTTCCAATGAACTTGACTTCGAACAATCTCCAAGAAAATAGTTGTTCAAATAAGTTTATCCAACACCGATTCATAATAAACTTGTTCCTTAAAAATAGATAATATTAAATACTATTTTTTATAGTCACTCAGAGAGAAAAATAAATAAATCACGGGTAGCAGTAAGTACCGTTAGAACCGTATCATGGCTATTTTGTAGTTTCTGTGATTTACTAATAGCATTAGAATGTCTTGTCATTGTTAAAAAATGAATCAACATATGAAAAAAATTTGAGTCGTTTTATGAGAGATGTTGTATTGCATTCGTGTGAAATATGGCTGGTCTCTCAAGAAAAGTAACAACTTGTCTTTCAAATGTCGTTTCTAAATTTTGTCATTGCACACTAGTACAATAAATTATAAGCTATTTCAAACTAAGTCAAACATTATTTAACTGATTTTAATTAATTATTTTTTCTTTCCATTTATACACTTATCACTCGCTATGTTCCATATTTCAACGCTCTAGCTCTACTGAAAGGACCCGAAGGGTTCTCATGGTCCATCAATTAGTGAGTACCGAAAACTACGATTTTCAGACGCTTCTACTATAAAAACCACTGTACTGAAATTTATTACATTTCAAATACAGTATTATACGCTTATTACGTACATACCTTAAATTTTCGAAGAAAATCCTTGGTCAAAGGATCGAAACGTCAAAATTTCAAGTAAAATATGCAGAATTTAAAATCAAAAGTAGTTTTTTATTAAATAAAATTCTGAAAAATGTATAGATTACTAAAATACTTCATTAGAAATGATCGTCATTTCAAATAATTTATTACTGAAAATTCTATTCATATTATTTATTACATTATGTTCATTTTCAATCTAATCATGCTAATATTTCGAGAACTAAGCGAGATGGTGAAAAATGTTTCGTATAAAAGCTGCTAGGTTTTGAGGAGGACAAATGAGGGTAAACCTTGATTTTTTGAATGATATTTCATATCTTTTGTTTCAGATATGTATTTTACGGAAAATATGCGTAACTTTTGTGGAAAACATTATTCTATATGCTTTATTTTCTCGCTATAGGTTATTATACCTTCCTATTCTGTTATAATATTCCAGACCATCTCAAAAACTAATAAATATTCAAAGTGAACTATTTGTAATAAAAGTATTATTCATTTATTTGAGTTCATTCGACATAAGCATTACCCAATGTGCACCACGTGCAGGTTGCCGAACGAATTTCGCACATCTTGTATACAAAAGGACTATTTACTGAAATATTGAAATGAAGCATTTTAAAAAAGGGTCTATTTAAAAGTGACGCATTTCTTTCCGTAGAATATGAATCTCAAATAATAAATATGGAATTTCATTTAAAAATCAAGGTTGACCTTTAGATTAGTTTCCAGGTCAAATTCAGGGTCATACATTTTTCGCTATTTCGCTTGGCTCTCGAAATATTAGCATGGTTAGATTAAAAATGAACACACTCTATATTTGCAAGGGAAATGTTTTATCGGGAAATAAATTAATGTTTTGCTCTCGTTGAAGACTGAATTCTGAATATTTCTTCATATTTGATAATTAAATAATAATTTTTTTTTTTATGAATCCTTTTGTTCCATACTCTTCAATTCCAAACTCGCTATGTAAGACAAATGTTATTGTGAGCTGGATGTATTAGCCACTTCCTGTGTTCCAGAGATTGAAGTATTCTGTATTGCACTTAGTTGTTATACGTTCACAGTGTCCCTTCCATGAGAAAATCGATGAAAGTCTCTGCTATTTGGCACTTTGCCAGCAAACTGTTGTAGGTCACGTACACCGAACTCTCAAGCGCAGCTCCATTCATTTGAATCGCCCGGCGAACAACTTGTTCTGCTTTCTGTTCTACCGGCTAGTAGAGCGCTGTTTTCATTCTGGCCTACAGCGCCACTATATTGTTTTCGTGAACTGCTATCCCACGTGAAATTGTGGTTGCATATATCGGAACTTTGAATTGTACTGTAGAGCTTGCTAGAGGCTCACGAATTCCCTATAAATCAATGTTGACTAAATATGTGCGTGATTGATATCTATTTTGTTTGCACAAGCTGAAATTTTTTCAAACGTGATTTGAACAGTTGAAATATTTCAAAAGATTGACATTCATTGATTGCTCTGATTATGAATTGATGCAAATTGATAATTATAAACATAGTGCAGATGGTCCAGCGTGTTTGTTCACCTATACATGCTGTGACGTCCACTCACCGACAATGTGTGATTTGTCGTAAAAATAAAAAATGCAGCTACTTGCATCATCACACTCGGGTGCTACAGGTTGCCTACGTATACACCTTAAAATATGTAGCAATGGCATGAAATTCTGATCGTCAGTACGGCGGTGTTATACCGCGGCTCGGTGATGCCGATTAGGAAGGCCTAGGCCCTTACAAGGGCTGTTGCGCCAGTGATGATGATATAAACAAAGTGCAACGTTATTCAAATATCAAATGAATTATTTGCATTAATTTTGAAAAAAAATTGACACTGAGATTTCAGTAAGATCCGTCTATTAGTATATTAGCTAACATGCTTTTAACTCAGTTTTTGAATGACGTTCAATTGAAAAATACTTGATTTTATGGACTTAAGTTTGCTAATTGCTATAAGAATTTATTAAGGATGAGAAAACTTATTCTTTTTTCATTGATTTAATTAATTTACACCGCTCGTTTTTCGTCGATTGGACACCTTATAAAAGTATTTCGAAAAAATATCAATTTTTCTTTTCATCTGATTTCAAGTTGGCAACATTCTTCGCACAAATATGTCATAATTCAAATATGATCCTCCTTAAAAGTAAAAAAAAAAATGAATTAATTTCACCATTTTTCTATATAAAATTTATTATAAAGAGGCTCTTTGTCAACTGTATAGTGAATTTCATGAAAATATTTTACATAAGTATATTTTATCTTTATTTTTACTGCTGTTGTCAACTTAGAAAAATGAAATTACTACTCGAAGCAAATGAGAGATGAGATTCATTTTTATTCTGGGACTTACAGGATTACGTCCTTAAGAATGATTTACTTGTTTGTAACATTCAACTAACAATTTCAAGTTTTATATCGTAGAATCGCATTTTTAAAACATTATTATCAGTGGCGTGCGGTGACTTTCTGTGATAGGTGTGCACAGTCGGTGGTGAGGAAGGGGATACATATACTCGGACAAGCCTAACCTGTCGCTTGAGAATTTATCTTCTGGAGATAGAAATAGCCTGACCTAACTGTATCTATCTCTCTCTTACTAATGCTATGAAAGAAACAGTTGTTGCATGACGTTTGTCTTTCCAAGCTAAGACATACTCTATTGCTGATGTCCTCTTTCATTTCTACCTACCGCCTTGTACCAGTAAGAAACGTATGTCTGCGTGAAAATATTTTGTTCATTCGCTTCCATGAGCGCACTTAGTAATTTTATTTGGCTAATCAATAAGGTTTGAGCCACGCGAAGATTGAATATAACTGAATTAAACGCTTCTTTCTTTTCACTTGTTGATTTAAGACATCGTATGTAAAGCAAACATTATCGGAGTACAAATTTTTTTCTTAAAAATTATTTATATTTGATATACTGTTTTATCGTGGTTATTGATTTTTGATATAATTAATTCAACCACGACAAATCATAAATCCATTCTATAAAATGTTCTGACTTTAATAAACAATATACAGATAAACGAAAAGAAATATATAAACGCTTTCAAGAACACAACATATACCATGTTAAATGCAAAAAATCTATTCAAGTCTGCGTTACCTTAAAATTTTCAAGAAACAGGACTCAAATTTTAGATCAATAATCCTTATCTTCAACAAGATTATAATATGTGAGGAAAATAATTTGAATGCTTTAGAGGTAATCCAAATGGAAATCGAGAAGTTGTAATAGATCAAAGCGACGTATCACCTTTAATTATAGATTTAGAGGATTTCAGTGATGATACCGATGACTCCGATAGTTTGTTGCAGATGATTGTAACGGTAATGATATGTTGTCAATAACATTATAAATTATTAATTACGATAACAAATATCTTTTTTGACAATTCTTGGTTTTATCTTTTGATTTTTATTCTATTTTATTATTATTTTTATTATATATATATATATATATATATATATATATATATATATATATATATATATATATATATATATATATATATATATATATATATATATATATATATATATATATATATATATGTACATATTCAATGAATGAAGTATTCTCTAATAAATTTAAAACATTTGAGAATAAAATGCGTACGCCGCTGACGACGTCAGTTTCCTATCTTAGCCGATCTTGAATCATACGATTACCGAACTTATCCGATGGGACTCATTTGACTTGTCCGAGTGTACATGGCCAACAATACAGCTTATTTTGCTCGCAACAACCAGCAATCCATTTAAATTTTTCATATATTTTAATTTGGAAATGTCGCACGGACTGCTGGCCTTTAATTTTTATATTTTGAATGAACTTTATGTCTGGCGTTGGTCTTGTTTTTATAATTTCATTTTTCGTTTCGACATCACAACGTGAAAAAGGATTTTCCAGTAGATCACAAAATATAGATCTATTTTCAGTTGTCATTCTACAAATGATAATTTCACAAAAATAAATAATTTAAGAAACGTATAAAATGAGTGTTTACCTAATATTGTTGTCTTAAATAACGAATAACACTATTTCAACTATTTTAAAACAAACTAATAAAAGGCGTTTGAAAAAGAACTCAGCTAGACGTTGAATATTCAGCTCCAGGTGCAGAAAGTCTGCCTGCACCCAGCGAGAGAGAACGAGCGATAGGAGATCGCTAATTTCGGTATGCTTTTTCTCTGTCAGACTCTATTCCTTCACTTTCCCTATACTGACTATGCTAAACTGACCTCGCTCGCCGTGCAGGCGAGAAATCTGCACCTCAAGCGACGACATTCGTTTCAAATATAAGCAGAGTGGCCCGCGAGGCGCGCTCGTATTTCTGGTTGCATAAATAGATAAAATACACTCTTTCTCTGATTTTATAATGAAAGTTTGTGAAATAAAATGAAGTATTCAATGAATCATTATATTAATTTTATTTACAAAATTTCTTATATTTTCATAGGGTGTGCAGTGCAGTGTATATTTAAAAGTTGTTTTACAATATATTACGAAGTTAGATCAGTCAAGAATATTTTCTAATAAATGTCCTTCAATCATTGATAAATAATTTTGACAATTTTCTTAAACATATCGCTTTCAGATTTAACAAGTCCTCCGCGTAACGTTGTGCTGTTACTAAGCAACATGCTTTCGCAGCTATCAAAATTATCTCGTAAATATTAATGATCTTAGGATATTATAGTTTAAAATCTTTCTAATGGATTGCCGATTTTGAAAGAGACTAAATATAATGTTGCAGCTCTGCGCAAATCCATAAGTCTTAGTGCCAGTTTCACCAAAGCGTGTTGAATTCATTCATAAGTTATTTCACACGAAAACTACTATCGGCACAATAGGATCTTCCACAATTTTTCAACAATATCGAAAATGAACTCTAAGCACATTAAAATATCTATTGACACTAATTTCGTTAAGAGGAATCGCTGTGATTAGTAAACACGATTCCAAAGTCAACGACGTTTGAAAAAGTCACGAAAAACCGCCATGTTGCTGTGACGTCACTCCGCACTTCTGACGCTCAGCTGTAGTATCGCTTTCAATGAAGTCAACAAAAGAAAACCTCAGTTCTTGAAAAGAAACCGTCAAAATAGTATTGTATTGTATATCTGGGTGTGATCGCGAACCAAGTAAGTTGTTTATAGATGTCTCAACAGAGGAGATACGGAAAAAAGAGGTTACAACAAATCCAAGGCGTGATATCGCGTGTCGTGTTTAACTTCTTACTTATCTTGTTGTGAGAACCTGAAGACCATTCCAATGTAGATATAAATTTTCAATTGTCTATTGACAAAAATCGGTATGCATAATTAGCTGTCATCAGAATTAATACGATAACCTCAAAATAGCTTTAAGATTTCTAGTCAAGGCTCTAGACTAAAACAAAATACCTCTCATGTAGTTATCACGTTTTTAAAGTACTATGAGATTCCAAAAAACGTTCAATTATATGAAACTCTTGAAAGAAGTGACAGATAGCGAACTTGGCATCCATTAAGATATATCTCCATTAACTATTTTGTATGCATTTGAAATATTATGTAAGTTTCTTGTAACATGACAATTGTAAATTCACTCAATCAAAATGGTAATTATCAAATTTCATCAAATGAATATGGAATTATTATTATTAATGTCTTTGACGTGACATAATCAAATGCTGTGTTAACATTTTATATGTTAACACTGGGTATTAACTAAGACGTTTTAGTTGCTCAATATAACGTGCTAAAATTAATAAATCACTAAGACAGTATTTCACTACACTTCGCACACAAAAATAGACGTTGTACTGTCAAAAGAAGAAACCATAATAAAGACATCGGTGAGCTTTGACAACACTCATTTCAGCTGCGTCAAAAAATACATTTTTCGAAAAAAAGTCGGCAACAATTAACTCGTGAACCTCTGATAAATTATCTGACTGTTCCTCTATGAACACATCAGAACTTAATGAAGGAAAAAACTTTTCAGAACTCATTTTATAAATAAATTTGTTTTATTGGGTATAAGTTCTGTAATTTATTAGAAACACAACGTTTCAACAGCAAAGTGCTGCCTTTTTCAAGTGAAAATAAATATAAATATAAATAAACAAAATTGTCAAGACAACTAAAATAAAAATAAGAGTACAAATCATAACTAGATTAGTTTAAAATATATTAACTCCTAGGATCGTAGAGCTCTGCCTGTAATTGATGATTCAATATCCACAGGTCTTCAGGAGATAATAATGAAGGTCTAAATAGGGAAATTGTCAACTCCTTGTGGTTCTAGGTCAATCTGGCTCTACTCTTTTTGGTTTGGCGCATAACTGAACCATCCACAGATAATCAGGAGGTGGTGATGAAGTAACTCTTGCAAGTAGATTCGTAGATACAAATAAATTGAAATTATGAACAAATGATTGGTAGCCATGATCGATTAAGTTCATAACCAGTATTCAAATTCAAATTATTCGGTGATTTTTTAATTTCAATTGCTTCTCTAATAAGCCTCTTGAACCAATTGTTCTCTTTAGCCAGAAGCTTCGTATTATTGAAGTCAATGCCATGTAATTCTTGAATAGCATGCTCAGAACTTATATCCAATAAAACATATTTACATCAGAACTTATTTTGTGTCTGATTCTATTCTAATGACCGGTTTTATAAACGACCGAGTAAATTTTTGCTGTCAAAAAATCGACTGTCTTTTAACAGAGTAAATTTTATTTGCTGTGGAAGTAAATTACTCTGCTCTTTATAAAACCGGGCACAAGTAAATTTACTCCTCAAATAAATTTATTTTATTCAACAAATTTTAATCAGTTTGAGCTTCCTTATGACAACAGAATCATTGCTGTCAAATAATCGACTTTCATCTAACAGAGTAAATTTTATTAACTCTGGAAGCAAAATATTCTGCCCTTCATAAAACCGGGCATAAGTCGAATTAATCCACTGTCCCTATCTGTCAAGCACTAACTGCTGATCGCCGTACTGCGTGATGACGTCACAGCGGCGCTTGGCCAATAACAGCGTTTCGTCGATCACGTGACAAAATTTGAAAATTTTACAATTTTATATGTGGCTTGTTGAAACGACGCAATGAAAAAAAAAAGTTTCATCCACAGGATTGTCAATTAAAATTTATTAACTTCACGTCGAGACAAAGAAAGATAATTTAAATTTTTTCAGAAAGACCCTATTGTAACTTCAAAATAATCTGTAGATAAATTTAATTGACTTTGATGAAACCGAACCTTACAGATCTATAAATCCATTATAAACTGATGAAAATTCATCGACTTCTGTTGATTAATGTCAGTTTGTTTATAAGGATGACAAGTTCATTGTGATTTTGTTTATAATTTACGAATTTATGAATTTATAAGACTTATAGATTTACTCAGAATTGCAACATTTTTTGATAAATTGTTAAAAATCAAAACCTTCACAAAGTTACATATTCAGCAGTTGGTTTTACATCTTGAATAGGGTGGCAGCTGAGCTGCAGACACGTGTTTTGTTCTTATCGGAACTCTTAAGGCTGTTGTCGTGGTACATCATCGTCAAAAAATAAAGTCTAGCCTATCTACAAGAAGCGCCTTGCAAACTGATATATAGATGCTTGTAATTCTTGTCAGAACTTGTTCATAACACAGATAGTTCAGTATATAACTTTTTATGATAATATTGATGAGTAAAGACTAAGAAATTTACAATAAATTTAGTGGATCACTGAATTTTTTGTCAGGGAGTGTATCTCATACTCGTACATTATAGTAAACATTTACGGGTACTTGCCGGAAAAATAACTTGGCAACATTGTGCTTCGCTGTCATCTCAATATAGAAAACTGTCTGAATTATTGCGATATAAAGGTAAATTTATAAAACAAAAAGTTTTAGATTACGATGAGGAAGGAGAGCAAAGGCTTGTCCAAATTTTAACAGAGTTAAAAAATGGCAAGCCACAAAAATAAACGTATTATCACGCTGATTGTTTCTTTTTTTAAGCTACAAAATTAATGTGATTGATTGCAATTTTATATGCGAGCTCATATCATATTATTTTTATATGTTATTATTAATATTTATATATTTGAGTTGATAATATTTTTTTCTTTACTTTTATGTGCTTTGTTCATTTAATATTTAATATATTAAGATTATATTAATATAATTTTTTGTGTTACCAAATATATTTTATATTTTACCCTTCATAAATAATATTGTTCTACTGAAACCATTATTAACTATTTATTTTCATCTCTTTCCCTTTGAATTTGTCGTTCAAATAGTACAACGTGATGTATACAGTGACGTACAGCGTTGCCAAGCATTTCTTTTCAACGTGTCGACACGTATTTTGTATATAAAATGTTCAACTTTGCGTTCTCATATCTAAACAATGAGATGGTCAATAATTTTTTCTTTATTTCCAAATACGCAGATCATATTCACTAATTCATAGCTAGTTTTTGAAAAAAATCTGATTGTTAGTTTCTTCATTAAAAATTGAAACTGATATAATTATGGCCTAAAATGTATACTCTCCATTGCTCTCCATGTTAAAATTTTTAATTTCAATTGCGTTTATTTCAAGTTTGAGATGGTCAATCGACTTCAAATTTCAAAGTTAATTGTATAATAATATTGTTAATAAGTATATAAAAATTTGGAATATTCTGATACTATGGCTACAGCACGACAACTACCTTAAGTGATCCTTCTGTGGAAAAAGTGATTATGAGTGCCACCATCAGATATAATAATATGTCAAACTTAGTTTGCAACATGTTTGGACTAGAAATAGTTTGTTCAGTTATGTTTTACTATAAATACTGTGTGAATAAACCTATCAAAAAAAAAAGAAAAGATAGAAACGCTAAACCGTGGTCCATTTTCTGTCCAATTCTCTCACTTTTTCTGCTTCACCGGCTTATAGATTATTTAGCTCGAATGCCCTATCCGGTTATTTATACAGATAAGGGCATTAAATTAAATCTTCAATTCTTACTATCATATTGGTGCATGAAATTCAGTGTTTATATAGTAGTTTCGTAATCCGAGCCTTTGAAATGGTTTATCTGTGTAGCGTAATAGTGTAAATTTAAAATAGCTTTTGATGCGAAAGTCAAATATTAAACTTATCCAAACTCATCCTCTTTTAAAATTAATAACTTGAACGTCCAGTTATATATTATTATTCATATAAAATATTCAAGCTTTATATATTACATGTTCTTAAGATTTAATTAAAGCTCAGATGATTGAGCAAACTTTAAACATACGGCTTTAATTCAAATATTATAAACAAAGCATCGTGAATAATAGTAGATTGTTTGACAAGTAGAGAAAGTTTACTAACAAGTGTAAATGTTTCAATTCGCGAGCGAGAGCAACGAGCGAGTGAATTGAATTTATACGAGCAAAGTGATATCGCTTTTCTCACGTGTTGAACATGCTATTTTTTTGTATACTTGATGGAAAAACTTGAGTGGAAGACGCCAAGAATAGAAATAATTTTCTACAGAAATACTAATCAAGGTTGTGTTCTTGCAAAAGCATAGTAACGGATTTGAGAACTGCCAAGCAAAAGCATAGTAACTAATGAACAATATTGATTATTTTTACCATCCAAATTTCGACCAATAGAATTGCACCATTCGACGTCACGTGGTACAACCTACACGGTTTTCAAGTGGAAATTTTTTGGAAATTTTGTTTGTTGGTTATATATACAAAACAAAGAATATTCAGCTGCGTTGATTCAGCATCTGTCAAACTGACAGAAGATTGAATGTGAAAATGAGCAGATTCAGAGTCGAGTCTCTGGAATATATTGAATTTGGATGGGAAAAATAATCTTCCGAATATCATTCGTGATTAAATTTAACCTGGCAAAATTTTTAGAATGTTACGAGAGCTTGCTACCAATTTATTTCGTGATATTGATCAAAAATCACTCAATAAATTGCTAAGCAACAAGCTCTCGTAACAATCTAAAAATTTTTCCGGTAAAATTTAACCACTTATGATATTATATATGAAAATTAATTAGTCAGAAACGTCAGAAGCTAAAGATTTTCTTGATATTCTGGATGCAGCTAAAGAAGCGACTTTACATTTGTTCCGGCAAAATCGAGAGAATTGTTGTTTTCTTATATTTTCAAGCTGCAATTTTTTCTTAATTAAGGCAAAGCTGTCGTTTGTGCGCGTGTCATAGTGCATTTTTTGTTTGTTATTTTTTGTTGTTAATTAGTAAAGTGTTGCTAATTGGTAAAATGGCACTTTTCTTCACTGATTTCTACACATTAAACCTGATGTTTTCCATCAAGTATACAAAAAAAGGCTTTATTTTGGGTGATGTTATCTTTATATTTTATTGAAATATTTTACGTTTAGGCAATAAACAGGTCGTCAATAAAAGAAACATGTGTTCCATTCTTCGTATCCCACACGACAACCGCGTATGGTGTGTTGCGGTGTGCCAGTGGCTACTTCAAATGTGTTAATCAAGACGCCTGCGCACAGACTTCATCTATCACAATATTTTATTCATCATCTGTCAGTTAGCATTGCATGTGCGGTATGTGTTATGTCGTAGTGTTAACCGCGATAATCGATTGTTTGATAATTAATATAACCACAGTTCTGTGATTCTATTATGTTTCATGTTAGGATGGGATGACTTGTTGATCAGCATTTGTTAGTGTTAGTTTGATTGTATTTACAAGTAAAAATAGTTAAATGTTTACCCATAATACTGTTTATGGATTCCATAGTGATTTTGGAATGAATACTAATAGTGAGTAAAGTGTGAAAAAATTAAATTATTGAGTTTTGCCAATATTCATCAGTACTTAAATCTGTCATTTAATTCTAAGTATTCAAAAATTTAGAATCTATTCAAATTCTTATAAATTGCACATCATAGCTACTGGAAACGAGATAAACACGCAAAAATTCAAAAATTAATTTTAAGGGGTCGTTTTTTATAAGCTTTTATTGAACTCCACCTGTTAGTAGCCGTTAATATATTTGTCCGATTTGGAAAATTTATTTTCGCGCATTACGCGTGTTCCGATTTTGATGATATTTTGTAGACCTACAGAAGTCACGTAACAATGCAATATAGTATACCTAACTCGATGCCTAATATCATTCTATATCCAATGACTAATCAAGCTCTGTTTTTGGATATACTTACTAACAGTGTTGTTTTAAGTATAGTTTCAAGGCAATATAGATATTCCAAACTATTTTAATGAAAAATATTTAAATAAATTTAGTAGACCTATATATTTTCTGTAATTTTTATCTGAAGAGTGTTTGCTGAAGTATTTGGGAAAATTCTAATTGCGTTAAAACACTTCTTCATACAAGCCGAAAACAGTGCTCGTGGTACAATCCAATGTGTCGGTCGCCTCAAGATGTCGAATTATCTTTTTTTGCAACAAACTTGACATGGGTATCAAATAAAATGTTGAGTAAAATCACGTATCTCATGTGACGTCATTCTAAATCCAGACCCATAAAACACACGTTAATGGTTAGCACACTAAAAAGTTAAAAATAAAATTATGGTCCAACACATGCTTTATTGATAAATTAATACTAGTTGTAACACCTAGAAAAATGAGGAAAGATAAACTTACTTTCTGAGTAAATATAATTCTCTCTATTAGATTACAATCGATTGACTGCAATGAATTTTGTTGTCATGAAGAAACTCAAGCTGATAAGAATTTGTTGAACTAAATAAATTGACTTGGTATTTTATAAAACCGGTCATAAAACGGATAAAATTTGCTAGATGGTAACAAGATGCATGAAAACGTTTTCTTCATTTATTCGCTAATTTAATAACATAAGAATCGCATAAAAAGTATATTTCTTAAGAACCTAGCCAGAAAGCGCTCCACGCTTTCAAGTATTTAGTTATCGTTTAGCAATCACAAAAATTATTTAATCAATTTTATTGTATTATTTACGAATTATTTATAAATAAACGCCTTTCATCAATTTTTGGAACTGTGATTTTTCAAGAGGTTGTTTCGATAAATTTGTCTCTTATGTAGGACTAATCGTCCTTTACAATTATTAGATGACCCATAAATAAGATAATTATTATCAAATTGTATTTGCATCAGTCAAATAAGTCGATGTGTTTTTTGAATTTTTCATGTTTGCAGATCTGTTAGTCTTGTATTGAATGTGGCCGTTTTTTTTTAATCTATTGTAATAATTTCATTCATTTTATCTACGATTGTTCAAAAAGTGGCAGTTTCTTTTACATTTTTCACTGTAAAAAGTAGGCTTTTATGGTAAAGACTGCAATAAAAAATGTATTGCATACTTTTAATGCACGAGTTTCAATATTCAGTATACATTGAGGAAATATTTTGAAACTAATCTAGAACACAAATATCATCTTTGAACATTTTAAGCTTGATATTATAATTCAAATGCCCAATACAACGTTTGTGTCAATTTCAACGAAAACAATTTAATTCATAATGTCGTTTCCTTAGCTAGCCGTCAATCACATTTACAAAAAAAAACAATTGAATTGGCGCGAACGGAGTTGATGTATATTTGAAATAAAATAAAGAAAAAATGAAGAGTATTGACAAATAACTACATAGATTATGAATTTTAATAGAACTTTTCACATAAAGAACTTTGCTTTTGTAATTTTTATTGATTAAAATTTAATTATGTGTAATCGATGGGTCTCTCATAGGATTTTTTGACAGAATATGAATTCAAAAATAATAAAGAATTATTTTTCGACAAATCACTCAACTTTGGAGGCAAAGTACTCCATTTTTAAGGACTCGATTACAAAAATACGTTGCGTACCATCTCCAAGGTCTTCTCCACAAAATAGACTAGTTAATTTCTGGTTTTAATATAACACAAAAATAAAATCGTGGATACAAGGGTACACTGTCAAAAACCGGATTTTTAGAGTAGCGGGTGTGTGAGAATAATCGGATCAGAGAAACAAAAAAAAATTAATCTAGTCAAGACAAGATAGGCTATTTCGAGCTATTTAGTTATTCTCTATCGCTTTTAACAAAAAAAATACAAGAATATTTGTATATAGTTGACTGTTTTGCGAAAATTTGGACGATCGAAAATAAAATCTTGTAAGATACACGTGTAACAAGTTTTTAAGGCACACACTGAGCTTTCAAATACACTCATTTCGCTTGTAATTTTTACCAATCCGCTCGTACATTAATCAATAACATTTTTACATTTGTATCTTGAATAATTTTTTTGAATAAATTATGTTTCTGATTTTGTTTTATTTTTGTATGTTTTTATAGATGCGTTTCGGAATTTAGATAACTATGTAAAGTTGTAAAAAACTGAAATTATTTTGTTTTGAAGATAAAATTTATTTATACTCATTTTCACGATTACATTGCTATTAAGTAATAACCAACAGCCTTTTTAGCACAAATAAGTATATAAAACAAAAGCTGATAAAATTGCTATTTATCTGTCATGTTTTTAGAATAAATTGCTAAGTCTGAATGGAATAAAGCTTTGAAAACAACACAAATTTTTTTTCCATGAAAATTGTAATTTTATTCATCAATAAGTTCTATTTGCAAACAATTACCCAGTCTCACCCTCATCACGAAATTAATAACAGTAAATTTCGACTAGTTCAAACACGAAAACGTATGCAACTGTTGCAAATATCTACTTTCTAAATGTATTTGAAAATTGAACTGATAATTTGAACACTTGTCCTAGAATTTGATTAGATGTGTTGTTTTTGTTCCTTGAGTGACACCTAGTTATTTTAGATAATATTATGGGTAGAAAATATTATTCCCGTAAGTTATTATATCCAATTGATTCCCCCATTTCTCTGCATTTTGCTTCTGCTGGAAAACGAAAAATTTCGGAAAAATTAATGTAACTAGGAGTTGTTTATTCTGCTATCTATGTACACCCAACTACCATCTTCTTTTTTAATGATTCTATTGTATCTATGGTCACGAAATAAATATGACTTACAGAAGTGACGTTTCACAAGCTTGACATGTTAGATAGAGCAGAGCCACCAAAGCTACGCAATAGACTCATAGATATGTAATGGAAAATTAATAACTTCCAAATATCCATTGGATAAGCTGTTCAGATCTGCTAGTCTCTGATTTTTATCTTTTCAAGTTACTTTCAAACTGAATAGTCGTGAAATATATTAATTTTATCGATAGAATATTTTCATTATCATTATTTCCAGAAATTTTCAATAAAAATCAACAGAAACTCAATAATAGTTATTTGTGTATCAAGGCCGTAAAGTTTATCTTTTTTGGTCGAATCTGTTGTTTGCGGCCGAAGCGTAGCTGAGGCTGCAATTCAGGTGAGACCAAAAAAGAACTGTAGGCTGAGGTGCACACAACGTTTTTTAGGCGATCATTACGAAATAATTCAAAATCACATCATTTTATCTATTTATTTCTAAAACATTGCAATTGTAAATCTTAGTTGCCGTTGAAATTGTTTTATTTTATTGTCTTCTATCAAGTTGACATTTAACAAAAAATGCGTATTTATTTTTTGAATTACAAGAACTACAGAGGTTGACGGAAGAGTATATGTACTATTTGGGCGAAAACTGTTTCTTAAAGAGTTCATCAAGCTGCCCATATAGATAAATATAAAGTGTTTATGAAATATTTTTTGACAGATCAGTCCCAAAAAGTAATATTTGACAGATCAGTCCCAAAAAGTAAAATCTGACAGATCAGTCCCAAAAAGTGAAGCTTCACGGCCGCAAAAGAAGCCATAAAAACACCTTTTTTGCCATGATCGCCTAAAAAATTATATTTTTGTTTAGATTGATTTGTAGAGCTTAATGATTTATTTATAGAGTTAATCTTTCCATTCAAGTATTTGTAATAGATAATATTTGATAAGAACCGTTTTATTACCAAGGAATGTTTCATAGTAGAAAAGTAACTAGACGATGAAACTGTTATCGGAGATTAGGTGTCAAATTCTGCTTTTGTTAGATACCTTATTAATAACTATTTTGTCATTTTTTACAATTAATATAGATAGAAAGAATTATTTGATAAAATTTCAGTCACAACATTTGCATTATTTGATAATAACCTGATAAAACAAATAGAAATAAACCGTTGTGTAGTAACTACATGTTTTCACATTCAAATCACATACTGATAACTTGAAGAAGATGATCATACGAGTATTGTTAATGGTGTTTTTCTGTCAAGATATTTCCGTACCTTTTGTGTCTCAAAAGAATAATAATATAGCAATGGTTGACAAATTTTTCCATGAAACTGGAAATAATGAATGAGTAATTTGTTCCCAGAGTAAATAGAATGACAGACGATTATTCAACAGCAATGATTCTGTTATCATATTATGGCAACTCAAACTGATTAGAATTTTTAAAATTAAATAAACTTACTTCAGAAGTGAATTTACGTGGCAACTTGTTTGTTAATTTTCTCTTCAGTTATTCTGAATGATTTATTTATATAGTACATAAATTGTTCAAGAAACTTTGTTCTACGATCATACATACAGTCGCTAACAATGCGAAAATAAGTGTTTCTCGCATTTTATTTATTTTACGCATTTCTGCGAGACCATCGCACGCACAACTGTCAAATTGCGTAGCGTAAATTGGTACCACCGCGTGAAGCAAATATTATTGATTCATTGGTTTTGAATTATCAAACACGCAACCTGTGCTTTATGTTGTTGATTCTTAATAATTGTCAAAATCTGGAAGTCGATGATAGTAAAAAAGAAAATTATATCTGTCACCGTCAGTAAAGTCTAAATGTCAACTTGTGTTGTGTTTTATGTTGTACATTTCAAATTTTTTTTTGAAGACCTAAGAAAAAACCTCATTGCAATACAAATTTTAAGAAGCATTATGACTTTTTGGAAACAGTTCCAGCCAATCTGCAAACCTAGTTATCAAATATCATGTCATTACGCTCAAGTCACTATTTTAGCATAAATTCTGATACATAATACACAAGATTACCGGGCAATTTTTTGTTTTAATTTTCTACATTATCTCTGCAATTCATTCAATGCAATGATGTGTTAACTTTTTAATACCATAATAATAATAATAAGATGGTATAAGTTTGCAAAATAAGCGTTCGTCTTAGCTTCGACCTCTTCTTCATTCGAAGTTAATCTTCGTCTCCTGACCCTTTCTTCAAGTTGGGGCTTTATTAAAAAATCGCTGGGAGATCCCAATCGGCGAATACGAGGCTTGTGAACTGTGAAAGCACTTGAAAATGAAATCGAAGTATAGTAGTCCCGCTGATCCGGACTAGATTGAACCGAATCACCGAAAGTCCGGATTAAACGGAATTTGCTGTAAAATGCACATGTAAAATATTTTAGCGATTTTTTTCTCATCAATTCATAGAATTAACAAAACAAAACATGTTCGTGTTTGATACAGTGTAGCCAACTGAGTTGTAAATCAAACCCTCTCCTTGAATTTGTCGTACTTACTACTGGGTAAATTAAATTTTTACAGTTCACTACCTAATTATTAAATCAATATACTCTTCTTATTAATCCATCCTCTGTCCTGATCGCTCCTGATTAATCGGATGTTCGGACAATTAGAGTCCGGATAAGCAAGACTCTTACTACCTTAACAAAAGGAGATGGGAACGTTTCACTTTGATTGCATCATTGAAATTATCCAGTAATGAAGAGTAGTAGGCCCCAGTAATAGTTCTTCCTTTTTTTAAGTAGTCTATGAGTGAGCACTACGGCATGCGAATCCCAGAAGATCGTTGCCGTGACTTTTCCGGCAGATGTTCCATCCATGGAACTGTTTGGCTTTTTTAGGCGCATATTATCCTGCTCTAATCCATTGTTTGGACTGCTGCTTCGTCTGTGGCGTGTAGTGATGAAACGTCGAAGGAACTCAGTGAGATTGCGTCTTAAAGGTATAGACACTTTTGAGAATTGTTCAAACGAATGCAGCACCCAGCGAGCAGTCAGCTTCCACATACCAAAAATAGAATGTAAAATGTTTAGAGTCTCAATTATTTCTCGAATGTTCAGTCGATGGATTTTCGCGACGATTTTGTCGATCATGACAATTCTGATTGACATATGGCCACATTTGAATTCAGCCGCCCACTTTTTTAACATCGAAAATAAAGAAACAGATTCTTTAAATGTGGAATCCAGTGGAATCTAACTTATTTTTCATGTTTATTTTTCTTAAGCCTTTCAAAACGAACTGTTTCATCACAGCACGAACTTCAATTTTATTTATTTCGTAAGCCAAATAATAATTGTCTACTTATCGTAACTGCTATAACAAATCTACTGAACATACAAGTCTGAAATTTTACACAGCGCCATCTGAAGGTTTCTACTTGTTTGACTCTACGACTTTTTTAAAAAAATTTTAATTTATGTAACAAATGTGTATCTTTGAGCATTTTGTCATTAGACCAAGTATTTCAAATCGAGATTTGACGAGACACAAGAATTTTCCGTATGTCATACGTCCACGAGTTGCATACAAGATTTTTCCCACGGCCCTCAACTTCCATATTTTGAAAATTATGAGGAACATGGCTAGAGAGTATAGAGCACAAGTAGACATTAAGACATTTAAATAACCTAACAAATATATTGGTGACTGATGCTACCACACATTTATATAGTTATAAAATTGGTATATTTAAACACTAGTTTATGCATCTTTTGCAATAGAGTCCACCATTAATACCCTTACGGAGTACCATTTGTCCCAGCGACGTATTTAAATTAATGATTGTGTTACCAGCATTCTGCATAATACAACAATAAACATTTCATACTGCCAAGAATATTTTATAAATTATAAAATGGAATCGGAAGAAATCGAACTTTAACCACACCTTTGTGCTATTAGATCAACTATTGAACAAAGAATGTCAAGTGTCGGAGTGTAATAGTGCTAATTCGTCTAAGTGTTTTTACTATGACGTCAATGTTTCGTCGTCTTTACGAATGGGAAAATGGGTGTCCCGTTCCAGCCAGCCCCAGTCCACCTGCAACACCACCACCCTCTCCTGGGAGCGGTTTTTTCACATCTTGGTATACAAGGCTATCAGGCAATGTTAGAAGAAAACATGCCTATAGCGAAAGCAGTGCGACCAGTATTGTGAGGAACACGGGATTATCGATAACCAGGAGATCGGTATGAGTAATTTAATGGATTTACAAATAATCCTAAATTATTATTATCTATAGTTAAATTTTAGGCTGTGCCAAATACTTGACGCACTCTAATATAATGAAATATAAAAAATAAAACCCTGTGTTCCAAATGTTTGTCACCCATATCTGGAAGTGAAAAAAACTTATTAGGTAATTAGTTTTTAGGTTTGTGCTCGAATTCTGAATTTTATGCTATTAATTCACGTGACACTAAGAATGAACCTTCACTATTTGTATTTATTACAATATTCAATCAGTTATACTACAGACACTTCGTGCTGCTTAGAAATAAATCATGAAATTTTGTGTTACCTATTTGTGCTTAATATTAACAATTTTGCTGTCACGCTAGCTAGAACACCAATATCGACTGTTAATTATAAGCGTAAATTAATATTACAAACTATAATATCAGAACACAAATCAGCACAAAACTAGCTCCAACTAGTCAAAATAAGTTTTTTATTAACTTCAGTTATAGGTCCGTTTAGGTGATACATGCATTTTACAAAGTGCGGCACAATTCGCCCATATAGTTTTTAATAGAAGTAGTAGATAATGCTGACTGTTAGATGATATGAAGAAAACGAAATGTGGGAATTCAGTCAAGAGCTTTATTTTGATTCTACTCTACAGTTTCGGTCCTACCTGGACCATCTTCAGGAGTGAATAAAATTAGTGTGTGTATGTGTTGACATCTGTGTGTAATAATTTAACTTATTATTACACACAAATGTCAACACTAATTTTATTCATTCCTGAAGATGGTCCAGGTGGGACTGAAACTGTAGAGTAGAATAAAAATAAAGCTCTTGACTGAATTCCCACATTTCGTTTTCTTCATAGTTTTTAATGATTGTATTCCAAGAGAACGCAGCCCGGCAAACGTCACATTAAGTGATCTTCTAGGCTCCGTGCAATTTTCTTTCACTAATCTATCGGTGATAATGTAGGAAATTTATATTATTTTGTAGCTCTCATTTATTCTTCGTTTTTTTTTATAAGGTTAGATTAAATTTTTCATATCTGGAAGTAGTGAATCCCATACTGAAATTTATCTATTTCTATATCTGTAAAGTTTTATCTATATGTAAGGAATCTTAAAATATTATTGCCAGATATTTTTTAGTAATTTTTTTAATTTGTCATGTTTCATCAAACGGTGCTTCTGGAAATTGGAATAATAATATACTTTGTAGCGTACTCTCCACAAAAACTAAGAGTACCCGTAGTCTGACGGTTGGTAACCGCACCCTAGGGCTGTAGAAATATCACTCATCTACCGAGTGCACTATAAGTGTCTACCACAATCCTAGCGGGTAAAAGGCGTGATTGATATTTTTTTTAAACTCAAGGTTTATGACGCGCCGTTTTTTATGCAATTAAGATTTAAGGGTGAAATGTAAAGTTTTTCAATAAAATGTTCAATTTATTTGGAACTTTCTGGTATCTTCTTTCCAATATGTAGTATAGCAGGAAGCAGGAATAGACAGCTAGACTATATTTGAAATCTTCGTTTTAAAATGGAATATTTGAAAGAGCTATTTATTCATCTTTGATAACAAAAAAAATTATGCGAAATTTTAAAATCAATTTTTTAATGTACTTACAGATTCTTCTTTCCAATCAATTTGATTCAGTCTTTCACTGATGTCTCTGGTGATAAGATAAAATGATTACTTTTGGATATAGAGTAGTTTTAGTTTACTATATGTCTATTTCTATTTTATTTGCATAAGATTCGCACGACTCATCCACGAGAGCCGCACGCGTTCGCGAATCGCACTATGGCCATCCTGTTTCCTGTAGTGTTGTATCTAGACCCACATTCAATTCGAGACCCAAGAATTTTGTAATTGCTGCAAGATCTAAGCGACAATTGTGGGAATATGTTATTTTGTTGAAAGATCTAGTGATCCTAATATATCGGAGGGCAGACATTTCCTTCATATTCTGGAATAAATTAACAATAAATCACGATTACTGCAAATAATTAATTAATACAAAATATAATAAGAATCTACGTATGTCATGTTGTTTCTTTTTAATATAGTCTCTCACATATTTATATTATAACCTATTAGTAATGCTTCAATAAATCAATTATTAAATATTTACTTTAAGTGAAAAATATTAGTTTCAAGTTCAAAATTATTATTGAAAAATATTGTCATGTGAAGCGATATATGTTATGAAAGATATAATTAACACGCTTCTCTGCTAATAAATATTAACACGCCAAATTTTCTATATATAATTGGGTACTTCAAAGTTGATTCACGTATTTACAAACGTGATTAGTTAGTATTACAGCCATGATAAATTACGTTTTTTTTTTCATATAGTAATCGCTGCAAAAATGTCGATTATATTATAAAATTCTTGTTCATAAAAATAAAAACAGTTTACTGCAGGAAAATTTAAGAATAATCCTAGAATCTCGTGGTGAAGATAATTATTTTTAAATATATATTTTTTATTTAATTGTTAGCATTTCAGCCTTTGGCTACTAATGCCTCGGTACATTGTGTGTTTACATGCTTTCACAGTTTATATTTTGTTTAATAAGTTAATATCTTTTAAGTATTTTATTACATTTGTTATTGATTCAATTTTATTTGTCAACACTTTTTTTAAGCTGTTGGTATGTTGCGCTGTTGTCTTTGTGAGGTGTATTTGTTATATTGTGTGATAACATGTTGTATTGTTATTTGTGTGCTACATGTATCGTTTTCTGATTGTGTTTTCTACTTGTACAAAGTAACAAGTAAATATTGTGAAACCACTGATCTCTATATAACACTGGATTGGGTTTAGGCCGTATTCTGGCATCTGAAAGCGTCCCCGGTTGAACGGCGACCTTGACAGTAAAATTGAGGTTTTGTGACACGACTCAGCTGCAAATTCAAAATACTTAAAGGAGATACTCGACGAGATTCGAAGCATAATACAAGATGATGAAATTTTCTCAATATACGTCAATATGCAAACATTAATAATCAATAATAGTTAAAAGTATTTAAAAATTGTTATAATAGTTAAAATATTTAAAAATATTCATTAATAGTTCAAAATATTTGTTAACTTTTTAGTATCAGTATTTTAACTATTTTTTAAACATTTTAGCTCAGAATTATTAAATTCATTGAATAGTTTTACGATTTTTGTTATAAACCTAAACAATAAATAAATCGTATTGAGAATTGTGTGACTATTTGAACATTTTTTTTTTTGGTTTTGCTGTTAACGCAAAAGTTTTTGTATGGTTCGTTGAAAATAGTCGGAACAGCATCATTTTCCAGAGTGTATATTTTATTTTGTTTTAGCGCGGACGCAACAAAATTTTGAGAATATAACCTCATGTTTTTGGCTATTTCTAAGTTTGGCAAACCCATTTGTTCGAGCCATTTTTAGAACGATTGTTCATCGGATGGAAATCTTGAAAATATTCACATCATAGCGTAGCAATAAAAATAAGTAATCTTTACTTATTTCAGTCATAACGACAGTTACTTCAGGTTATTTCGTTGTAATTATTTGTGCAGTGTCAAATTTCTCGATGAATCGGGTTTCTTTTCGCAAAACATGCACTCGATCATGACAGCTAAATTTTAAATATCACCGCCCAACGCGGTATTGATCTGTCACAAAACCTCAATTTTTGCCAAGATGGCGGCGCTCAATTGGGGACGCATCTCAGCGGCCTAAATCCAATCCAGTGTTATTATAGAGATCAGTGTGTGAAACCAACAAGATTCATCTATCGAGATTTTGATGGATATATCCGTTTTGAACATCCCTGATTCCATTTTGACTATTTTCGGCTTGATGTCGGTACGTTCGTACGTGCGTATCTCTCAAAAACCGTCGAACGTATTATGCTGAAATTTTATATTTAAGATTGGCATAGCGTGTTGATTTGCACCTCGCATTATGGTTGCAATCGCCTGTACCGGAAGTGCACTTCACTTGAAACTTTTTTTGAATTTCTTGCATTTCATTTCATAAGCATGACAAAAGCGACAAAATTGGATCAGAACATGCTTTTTCATACAAATTTAAAATTAATTTTCATTATGTTGGTCACACGGTCCAGCTTTAATTTCAGCATTATTGAACTCCAAATATTCATACTTGTCAAACCTCTTGAAGGCATGAAAAACAAAATGAGGCATTGAAATCTACGACTATCTGACGGTTTAAAAGTACAAGGAAATATTGTGAAACCGACAAAATTCACATATCGAGATTTTGATGGATATATCCGTTTTAAGCATCCCCGAATCCATTTTGACTATTTTTGGCTTGATGTCTGTACGTATGTATGTGTGTATAACCGTAACTCGTAAATCGCATAATTCGTCAAACGTATAATGCTGAAATTTTGTATAAAAGACTGGTATAGGATCTAGGATCTTGATGTGCACCTCGCATTATGTCTGTACTGGAAGTGCACTTTTCCTGATACTTTTTTTGAATTCTCCGCATAAATCTAGAATGATTAGCCGTAGGATACTGGAATTCAGTATTTGAAATTGCTGTAGCATCCAAATGATCATCTCCTATTTCAGCCCCAATCGACCAAGCCGGAAGTGCACTTCATATTACAGACTTTTCGAATTTTTCTCATAAATTCAAAATAATCAGTCGCAATATATTGAGATTTCGTATTAAGCACTTTTATGGCATCTATTTGTACACCTTGCATTACGATTGTGATCGACTAAGCCGGGAGTGCAGTTTACTCGAAACATTTTCTAATTTTCCGCATAAATTCAAAACGATTGAACGTAGAATATTAGAATACAGTATTCAAGATAATAGTACTGTCTAGATGCTCATATCCTATTTTCATTGAGATCGACTGAGTCGAAAATGCACTATACTTGATGATCTTGGAATTTTGCGCATAAATTCAGAACTGTTAGCCGTAGAATCTTGGAAATCAGTATTTAGGAATGTTGTGGCATAAGAATGATGACATACTGTTTCCATAGCAACCGACTAGCCGTGGAATGATGAGATGTTGTGTTTGATTATATATATATATATATATATATATATATCTAATGATGTACAAGTAAGTTACGTGATGTCCACGTCTGATTCTTTGAATATATAACGATGTGTGAATCCATTGTGTACTATTCGTAGTTTGGTTATTATGGTTTGATTTTTCCTGCTTTCTAGGTCTGTCCATTGTTGGGTTTCTTCTTTTATTTCATTTGTCGTAGATTGTTGTCAGTTTGGCCCGGTTTGGGCTCTCCATTGTTCGTCCCACTTTTATTTTAATTTCGTTCTCATTATTTGTTTGAGGTCTTGAGCTATTACTAGTACATCTTTGATTTCTTTCGATGTTGCTCTTTTCGCTGCTTGGACCGCTTTATCTTTTCTCATATTTTAAGAGAAAAATTATGTAGATATCCCTCGATTTATTCACTCGTTTATACACATATTATGCGGTACTACTACGGTCTGCCACTATAGAAAATTAATATTGTTCATATTGAATATTTTTTGTTAATTTCAAATACAAAACACAGTTAAAGACTCAACCTCAGAAAATAGATATTTTACGATATTTGTTTTTTGCGTCGTCCAGCAATACTGGATTTACATAGCGCCGAGAAAAACTTTGTATAGATTAATTTTCACGTAAAAAATGAAAACGATTTACATCGACACAGCTTTTTTAATACGACCTGCTAGCGGTTCAAAGTTTAATGTTTTCATATATACTTTTGAATATCTCCGTTCAAAATGAGCTCAAAACTATGCTAATTTTATTATTATTGAGCACATTGTCCTGAGTTGTCATTAAGTTACTTTCGATTTGTAATTTAAGTAATTTTTATATCGTCGACTTGGTGGTGAAAAGAACTAAGCCACATTAGTAAGTGTATGGCTTAGCTTACTTCACCACCAAGATGACGATATGTGGATTTCAAACCTTAATATCGTTTTGTTTTGAGAAAAAAGTATTTTAAAGCTGCTGAAAAGCAATCACGTAGGTCGTAGAGCACGTTAAAAAAAATAATTCACATAAACTATTATAATGTTAGCAGCATTTACATTCAAGCAATAACATTTTTTTTAAATATATGCGTTCATGAAATATTAATTTGTTTCACGGAATGGTCGTAGTTAAGTATGATTTTATTCCAGTCAACCTCAAAAGGCACGACAAGATCGGAATGTGATAAGTGATATTTCTCTACAAGCACATTTATATAAATTACCGAATAGTTCTACGAAATTGCGATTTTATAGTACACTGATATACAAAACAATTTGATTTTAATTTAATTATTTTGTCTATTTGGATGCAACGATCCATTTTTTCTTTCTTTCAAGGAATAAAAATTAATATTTTCATCTCTCGACTCTCGAGAGTGAGAGTCCTCTTCTTTTCACTGCTTATTAAATGTAGGTACATTTGCTGCGATGACAGAACGGATATATAATTCATCGTGGAAGGGCTACGAATATTGTGTCGGTAGCGTATAAGCACAGAAAACCTACCAGAAACGACACTCCATGCGTGTGCCTTTTATCTACCTTAATTTTCACCAAGTCCGTGAAGCCTAGCATCAAAGAGTGAAGCACAAATTATAAAACAGATGCCTAATTTGTGCTTCTTAGTGCTGCAAATCAAATTTAGAACCATTTATAATTATGGAGTTATTAACATAATTATAATTTTAGTGTCAACTTCACACTTGCATCAAATTATTCTCACAACAATTTGTATCTTTGGTACCCTTGTCCTGCATAAATAATAAGTCAATAATCTGTAATTCGCAACTTATTGAATTTTTGATGTTTTTAGTGCCAACATCATGCCATCTCCAAATGCTGAAGTTTTTATTTTTGTAGTATATATCTTTTTCTCGGTCATGTGAAACGATATCATGAGTAGCACTATAGGACACAAATTAGGCACTAAGCATTGGTATAGTGTTCTGCACTGTGTGCTAACTTCGCGGACTCTTTTGCAGCTCGTTCTAGCAAAATATACTTGCACTAATAACATTATAGCTTTCAGAATTATTGTGCTAATAACTATTCTCCATGATAGATATTGAATACATACATTTTTTATTGTCCACAAGCAAAATGTAAACTGCTCATGTGAACTTTTACCAATAATCTTCAAACAAAATTTAATCTGTATGAACATATGCTCTTCGGTAAATAATTTTATAGATTATGTAAATAATATACATACTACATACCTATATTTGTAAAGCCAAGATAAATATTTGAGTTTTACGAACCTAATCTTTTTGGTTTGAAGTATAGTGTTCACAAAACTGTATCACGACAAGCAGATTTATTGTTTTACTAGTCATTAAAAACATCACAGACGAAAACCTTTAAAATATGTTAAAAACAGGCGAAAATTATAAAAATAAGTAAGTATGAACAAAAACTAATGAATATAAAAAGTACACAACTTCATACTGCGAAAGTATACAGATTTAACGTTTTATCGACTTTTTAACTGTTTACAGTAAATATTTTATTTTGAATTAGAATTAGTTATATGAATTTCTGAAAATGATAACTGAACAATGAAAATTTCTTCATGACTTAAATCTTTTAAAACGAATTAACAGCATTTTTCATTTTGCCTAGTCATAATTAAATAGATAACCTTATATTATTCCTATATTTTTTTTTTACTCATGCAAGATAAGTACTATTTTGCGCATGTTTTTCCGGGCGGTAAATGGCTCTTTGACTTTTGAGTACGCCAAGTATAATTAGCGTGCGACAAGTTTACTTGTCGCACGCAAACCATTTACCGCCCGGAAAAATAAACGCAAAATAGTACTTATCCCGCATTCGTAATAAAAAATAGTATCTGCAACTAGTGCGGTGTTGTCAGTTGCCCACTTCGCTCTCGTGGGCAATCGACAACTTATCGCACTTGTTGCACAATATACTATTATGTTTAAACATAATTTTCTTCATCGATAGTTTCCTAATACAATTTGTAGCAGAATAATTGTTGAATTTTTCCCTCCGAATTAAAGTATTGTGAACAAATATTCGTATTGTATGGAGTGAGTTGAACTTGTGTATTAATCTGTAAATCATTATGTCAACTACATTATTACGCTGGAGGAAAATACTTGATATGTGAATTCCTCCACATGTTTTCTCAGAATTTCTTTGAGATATAATTGACAGAATAACAAAAATATTTATTTATGTATCAAGGACAGAAAAGTGTTTATTTTGACTGTGTTTGAGTTTGTGATCCGAGGTAAATACGAGTAAAACAAACAGGCGGGACCTTTAAGAAACATTTTCTGCCGAGATGCATATTCTAATTTTTCGTACGACAGTGCGTACAATTGATTCAATAGAGCGTTTTTCGAATATTTTTTTTTTACTTTACTTATTACAGGGTTATCGTCATCAATATACGCGCGATTGTTGAATTGTGTCTCCTGAATTATTTTTTTGTTACTTGACGTTTAGTAACAAGCAGTCATTTGCTTTGAACTTTGAACTTTGAACTGGTGCTACATAAATTTGTGCATTTTGCAGTTTTGTTGGTTTTTAATTAGTGTCAAATAGTGGAGCTCGATGGTATTGAAGAGAAAATTAATAATAATAATAATAATTTTAATAATTTGTTGCCCAACAGTTCCACACCAGTAAACGGACAAAATATTTGAAACTCTAAATATCAACTAATACTGTGGCGTGTCTTGGTGTCTTGGATTTGTTATTAAAGCTACTATTTAGGATCGTAAAAGAAAAATTGTTTGAAGAAACACTATGACATTTGGCCAACAATTTTAATGACTCGGCAAATCTTGTCATCAAATTCTTGCCCTCATGCCATAATGCTCAACTCCACACTTTTATTACATAAATTACTATTTCTCACGTTCATACGTAAAATTGGTTCTTTACGCATCGCAAGCCATGCGTAAAATAAACATCTTTCGAATTGCATTCAAACGCATAGCAATAAATTGAGTTACCTAATCTAAATCTAGTTTTTCTGTGAGTTGATGTTTGTAGCTCCTGTTAGTGATCCATTCATTCGGTTATTTGCCAAATCTAAATGTCAATTTTGCTATGGGTCTTCGTAAATAAATACGTAAAATTTCTCTTTATGTAGAGCAAGACGGAGAAATATTTTATAAATCTATTAATACAATTTTGAAGTTGATTGAGATTGGTTTTAAGAATCAGAATAAAATCAGAAACATTTTCGTGGATTCATTTTGATGAATTATATACAATATTACCGATTACGTATGGATAATACTTTTTATATATATTTTTTTGGATTCACAAGTCTGATAAAAATGATTGAGAATAAATAATTTCGGTCGTGCATCTTCTTCACAGATTCCAATCTCTTATGTCATTAGAGTTGGAAAACTTTCTCCTATTATTTGAAGACCAATAGACCGAAAAAAAAGCTCTCAGAAAAATTTTTGTTTTGGTTCTGCGTATTTTAGTTTCCTCCGATTTTCCACATCTTCAATTATAAAGAAGTTATTCTATTTCGGAGACAATCTGAAGGTACAAAAATCTAACCAATGTCAATGATCTTTTTTCCAACTATTTCTTTTAGTAATTTGAGACAAGTTATACGGACTTGGAAATATTGGTTATGGCGAAAAATTAGATCGTTTTTGATAATCACTTGAAAACTGTTCCTTGAAACTATTTTACATTAATCAACAGACTTGGTTTATTTAATTTCTTTCTTTTACTAATCTTTCGACTTTCTTCGCAGGTCCAAAGATAAACTTTTTATCGTACATTAAGAACTGCTGGATTAGAACTTTAAAATCTATAATTAAATCATATAATGATCTATTCCTATCGCCTGTTTATTTTGATAAGTTATTTGAATTAAATTTAAACTCCTAAATTAGAATAAAATTCGCTAATCCAAAATTGTGGACTACTTAAACTCTTGAGAATCGGGCTGTCAAATTTTCAGAACATTTCATAAACAATTACATCAGCTTATCAGAATTCTCTCCATGCTGCATCTGACAATCTGACGTAAACAACTAAAAAACTGAATTTGAATAAGCTTCATATGTTATTCATGACAGTTCGCTTTCAATGCAAAAACAAATGAGTCAAAACACAAGTACGACTAACACTTTCAGACTACTGAGTTCACTAAATAAATAAACTTTCAAGAGATTTATAAAAATATGTTTATAATTAAAGGGGAAACGCCTAAGTCTGGGAAATAATCTCAGGATAAGTGGAACTTCGAGAATATTTGGAAAAAGTCTTGTCCGCACTGTTCTATATTTTTATTTTATAAATATGTTGACTGGTTTCGATTATTCAAATAATCATCATCATAGTCGTTTTAGATTACAATAGCAACGATCACAAAAAAAAAATGTTTCTTGTTTTTACAACATTTCACACAGAACGAAATTATGAAAATATAAAAAGTACTTACATTATACAACTAGAGGGATGCTTCTTTTTGGGAAAAAAAAAATAGATATGTTCCGGAGGAAACGTGAAATCAAGTTTCAGAGCAAAAATTTAATAGAATATCTAAAAGCACCTAATTCAATTGGTCGTTAAGATTGAGGGCTCTGTCAGTTAAAATAGATATTTTTACAAATCAAGTCTGGATAAACTTATTAACTAAAAATTCTCAATCAGTCACCTCAAAAATGGTTGATTGAACTTTTTATCAATTTATTGAATAGAGAAATATTCATTTATTATACCATAAGTAGTTGAAGTATTATCGATTATTTTTGTGGTGCTATCACGAATTTTTATTGTGCTTGCGTTTGAATACCACGAGTGTGCAGCACGAGTGGTATTCACAAGCACAATAAACATGAGTGATTGCCCCACAAAAATAGTCTATAATACTTTAACTACAAATGGTATATGGAGGACTATTCCAGGAGTCAAACCATTTTTTCAAATTAGTTTTCTATGAATCTAGTAACAACTCACGTAATTTTCATAGGAACGTGTAAACAAACTTCTGTCAAACTGAAAAATTAGAGTTTCTTGCATTTTCTTTGACGAATAGTAGAGAAATATATTGCGTCTTGATATGGGAACCAGTTCAGAAAGGTTTGGTGATAGATCAGAAGATAAAATTGATGAAGATATTCAGAAAAATATTCCATTAAATACGAAGTAAGCACAAATTGGAGGTATTTACATCTTTGAGTAAAATACTCACTTGGACCACTAGTGTAATACCCGATGGTATTTCTACACGTCCAAATACCCACTGATATGCACCGTTTCTATGGCGATTTAGCATTGTTAACCTTGTTATAAATACTACGAATGGAATAGTCAAAGATGTTATTATATTGTGTTACTTTTCCTTCCAAAGTTTGGCTGAATTATTTATTCCTATGGTCCAAAAAAATGAGATTCTAGTGATTCTACATTCTTGAAGATGATTTACAATGTACTAAGATCATATTACTAGTAGAAGGTACAAAAAATTGTGTACGTATTTGAATATTACACACGTGTTTATTTCAAGGACATTCAAATAAGTAGCAGAGAACTCTGCTGTTGCTTCTTTTTACCAGTAAGCTCTCATTTATTTGTAGTTCAATTGTCTTTAGACCTTTGAAGTTCCGGCCCATTCTTCCCCTGTAGTGGATGAGATAGTACCACACAATAGAAAATACGAGAAAAAATCACAAATTATTGTTCCTAGCACGAAGAAAACAAAATGAAATTTTGAAATCATTCAATTTTTCTACATGATTTTGATAAAGTTGATACTAGTTTGTCATAAACTTTTTGCTCTTGTCTTATTTTTTCTTGTACTTGGCGTGATTTTTCTATTTCTTCCTGCAAGTACAAAACAACAAGATGGTTTGAAAGAATTAAGACAATATGAGACAAGCATGAACAAAACAGATTTATGATTTATTGTAAAAAATAAAATTTCTCGTTCCATGTATTATTTCTTAAAATACTACAATACGCCGATATTTTTGGAAACATAAAAACAACATATATAATGATAAGATGGCACAGTATAATAAAAATAACTCATGACGGTGACGGTAGTTGTAAAAACGTCGTTTCTTTTAAATAAAATTGAGGAAAATTGAACCAAAATAAATCATTCACTTAATAAATGAATAAATCATAAAATACTGTAATTGTAAAAGTTTTTCCAATCGAAAATAACAAATTGCACTCTATCGTCAAAAAACAGTTCTACGCGAATCCATCATGAAGGTGCCATATTATTTAGCTTTTGTGAACATACACAAAGTTTTGAAACTAATAATGAGGTTCATATTTAATATGAAATTGTAAATTCGATACACTACAAAACAATCAATTGTCACTAGTCATACGATGCCGACGGCCAGGTTATCACGGCAATAGCAGTGCAGCCAACGTTAATTTCTATTATCAATAGATGATAGCTACGTTTGATTAATAATGACCATTATATTCACTAACACATGAGGGATGTCTTTTTAGACTTAGTAAAAACCAACTTTTTCTTTTATTATGGCCCTTCGATCATTGAGCGTTAGGCGTTTTCGTTTATTCAAACTGGTTTACTTGGTCAAGTTTTTTGCGCTCGTAAAGTTAATCTGATGGATCTGAAACAGAATCGTTCGTAAATTCACTCGGATCAAACTGAACAAGCATCATAATTTGAATCAAGAATCATAGCAACGAGACTAAATATAAGAAATGTTTACTGAAAACATAACATTGTTATCAGTTAACTGTAGGATAGTAAAAAATCTTGTCCTCTGAGTAAACAAAGTATTTTCCATGCTAAATTGCAGACACGTGTAAGCTTTAGAAACTAGATTGAGAAAAGTGACCTGGGAATGCGACAAGTCCCACACATACTAGTTCTCACGTTTGTCCTTGAAATTGAGAGCAGCACCACTTGGCAAATAGATAAACAAAACAACATCGAACTATCTATTATATAATCTGGATTCTGTTTTGTATTTAGATGCAAAAAAAATTCTTGTTTTTAAAATTCATGATTTAAAATATATTTTGGTCAATATTTTACACGGTGTGAATAATTTTCTTTTCGAATAGGCAATATGAATTTCTTTTCTGATGATATATTTATACTCGGAACAAGAGTTTTAAGGCTTATTTTACAAAGTTTTACAGCAAAATATATTTTTTACCTCATTTTTTACAATCAATCATCTTTTATACATTTCTAATTTCCGCGAGTTTTAGTCTAGAATTATTGTTTCATATTCATTATATTAAATATTGCAATTTAATTCACATAATGCCAAATAAACTCTTTCTAATTGTATTATAAATTGATAAAAAATAATCGTATAGAACAAAAAGTTAGAGATATTTATCGTTATCTTCATTTTGAATATCCACTTATTCGTACAATCTATTCTCCAAGTCCAAGACGATAGAAGCGCTATTGATTACGGACATATTTTGAGTCCAGCCAGATGCTGTAAAGCGGTGCTTCACGATGTGTCCAACATTGGCGTGCAAACGTTGGCTGAACATTGGAACCAATGTTGGATTTACAGCTGCAGCTACACGTTGTGGCCAATATTGGACCCAGTATCTTGTGTCATGTTGGACGCTTACTTCCTTCCAGTGTATATGTGTATGAATATATGTATACAGATACACACTTTGAAATTTTAATTTAACTTTAAAAAGTGAAATTAGTGAAAAAAAAGAATGGATGACGTGGTTACAGCTGCTGCCACTGTAATTGTACTATCTTGCAGCAAGATATTAATTCAGAAAAAAACAGAAAAAAGGATGTTATTATTATTATCATCATTACTATTATTATTGTCGTTATTATTATTAGTATCATTAATATAACCACGTGGTCGTGACTGCAATCCAAGACTGAACACTAGACATCGTAGTCGTGTCGTGTAGCTGTATACCAAATGCTGGTTGCAGCTTGCTTCCAACGTTGGATACTCCTTTGACGCGGGTCAAAAATGCCGACTTTCAGCGGCAATCATTCCACCGCCAACGTTAGACACAAACATATGTCGATCGAAGTATGGACTACGGTTACACGATGTGTCAAACTATCGCGTGGCCAACGTTTGAAGGTATTGGACGCATCGTGTAGCACCGGCTTTAGCCATAGTTCTTTAATAAAGCTTTCCTGAAATCTATTTTGATGTCTTGAAGCTTATTCTAACGGGCGAAAAATAATAATCGTCATTTATTACAAGCAATTCCAACTCCAGTATTATTATTAAACGTTCTAATTCAATTTTTTTATAGAAATCAATTCTATTTCACAAACAGCGCATGAAAAACTGAAAATAAAAGTATCTGAATCTTCCTTTATTTAGAGCCCACCTTTCATATATCTTGAGCACGAGAGGAACGCCATCTGTTGAAAATGAATTATGAACGAAAAAAAAAACGCATGATCAGTAATTATAGGTAATTTCGCACTACCAAGTTGGTAAGAAGTACAAGGAATAAAATTTACTGAATTTTCTTCATAAATCTAGACATTTATAAAAAGGAATTCGTTTAAAAATTATATTAATAAACAAATAAATTTGAAGAGAAGATTTTTCGTTAACAAACTAGTCGAAATCTTGTTTCCATGATTTTTTTTAATTCGTTGCAAATATCTCAACAGAACCTAAGATTTAGAAAACTTCAGATTAGAATAATCTACAAACATTTGACAATAATATATTAGATTTTTAAGGAGGAGTAATGTCGTCTCGTAAGACGCCATATAAATGCATAAAAAAACACTTCGAGTTTGGATTAAAATATCTCGAATACTAATTACAAGGATTTTCTAATTTTTGGATAGGACGTCTATTATTACTTCAGTATAAAATATTCGAAGTTGATCAAAGTTGATTTTAATGCCCTAGATATCTTAAGCCATTATGGCAATTCTATCGATGCTCTAAATGACAACATTGATTTTATAATACCATTATTATACTACTAATGGTATTATAAAATTAATTATGACAATTTCTCCAATCGGACTTACGCTACCGTCCCCACCTCTAGTCCAGTGAGCGAGAAAGTCTGCGAAATTCTGTATAGATTTTTCCTTTGTTCTTAGTATTGAAAGCTATTCATTTCAAGGTTTAATTGATTACATATTTTGTTTATCTGTTTACTTATCCAAAGTTATTTATTATTGTCTTATAATGGGCAATATCTTTTATTTTAATAAATTAAAAGAAAATATATATTCTTGTTTTATAGGATGTTTAGTTGAGTTATAGAACTAATATATAAAGGCTGGTTTGTAATGGATTTAATTTAACAACACCCATATTTATAGGATAAAAGTGATAAATCAAACCGAAACTCAATCATTGGTGCAAATAAAACAATTTTGGCGATGTAAAATGGCTACACAAAAAGTTAATTTTAGGTTATATTCCAAACAGTGAACGAGAATGAGGATCTAAAACTATAAATCTAAATTTCCAAATGTAAATTCCTAAATTAAATCCATCAAAAACCAGCTTTTATTTCTTATTTTTTCACATGAAAAATTAATAATAAATAGTGTATAAATATTTGATTTCCATTATTTGAAAACAGGCAAATCAATTTAGAACAGACATTTTTCTTTGTTGATTCGTGTTTCTCACGTCAAAAACTATAAGAAAAATCTGCTGTGGCCACACAGTACTTCCCCGACCATGAATTATATATTTCCTTGCAGTTTCATGAATTTAGAGGATCATAGCAATTAAGTACATATTTCAATTACATTGTCAAAGTGACAGATGATGATTATATGTAATTATTATTTTATTTTACAATGGCCATAAGTCTGATATTCAGTTGCTTTAGTTGACCCTAAACTTGGAATAATCTGGTTGAGTTGTAAAGAAGCAATTAACAATCAAAAAACTTATTTATTCAAGATTTCTACTAAGCTTATCTCTTCGAGAATTTTAAGGTGCTTGCTACAAAAAAAAGAGTCATCTATTGGTCGGACGCTTGTAACGACAGATTGGAAATTTAGACAAATTATACTTGGCAACCTTAAAATGAAGTAAGCAAAATCAATACAAGAAACGTGTCTTTTTGTTTATACAAGTACAAATATATCCAAATATAATAAAAATTATGTAAAAAGAGTATAATATATTAGTATTTGATGTATGTATATATTTACGGGTAGACTGGGAAAATGATAATGGTTGAACGTCAAAACTGACATTTAGTAACTTAGCTACATCACAGTACCACGTGATTGCTGCTTCCTGTTCGCGCATAAGCTATGCGACCCTGTAAGCAACATTGACAAGCGGCGTCAGTTAAGCCCGTATGACACGCTCAGTGCTTTTGCACATATTTTAGTTCAATGTTTTGTTTGTGAAAAAATTGACTGTTGCAAACAGGTTAGAATGTTCAATGATTTACTCAATTTTTCGTTCAATGAAATAATAGAGCTTGCTCTATTTCGTTCAATGTTTTCGTCAATTAATTGCGCAGATAGTATGCGCACGATATCGCATTGCGCTGTCAGTGGCAACTAATAATTTATAACCTCACTTCGTTATGTTTGTGCAAGCATTTCAAACATTTCAAAATGTCGTGGTCACACGATCAAGTATCCCTTTTAATCGAGGAATATAGAAAAATGGAATGTTTGTACGCTGTGAAAACTGCGATATATGAAAATAAACATGCAAGACAAGCGGCTTGGAACGCAATATTTAGTTCTTTAAAAACAATACGGCCGACAGCGTCAATTGTCGAAATAAAAAACAAAATAAATGGGCTCAGAACCAATTTTATAACTGACATATACTGAAGTACGCATGCGCCTGCAACAAAAAATGGAGATACGTTGCATACAGGATTTCTTGCTTTCAATGACTTAGTTCTTAAAAGAGTACTGAAAAATTGATCACAAAACATTGAACTAAAATATGTGCAAAAACATTGAGCGTGTCATTTTGACCAAACTATTGTAAATATTCAGTCTATAAACTGAATTTTTACTCATTTATTTCACTGTATATAGCGATATTACCTAAAGCAGTGGCAAATGTGTTATGTCCCATGTATAACAGGAGGAGATTCTCGTTCTTCAATATGTCGTGTATTTATACTTGGAATTCATAAAATCCAAATTGTACGAAAACTTCTCAAATGTCGCTTTTCGTAGAAAATACCTTAAATTGATACCAAACTAGACATCATTTAAATAACTTGCTTAAAAACAACTGATAATCGTTTAAATATCATTTTTGAATCTCTTTCTACACGATATAACCAAATTACTCTTTTAAAAAAAAAGAAAGCAATTGAAGAATGTTTGCATGTGATGTCCAAATATAAATGATAATGATGCTTATTTCATATTTTGATTTTCATTATTTCTTTTCTTCGCATGTTTCCGAAAAATATAACGAATTTTATGATAACTCAAATTTTAATAATAACAAAGGAACCGCTAATAATTATGAAAAATGATTTAAGTAAATGTTGTTCCAAATTATCCAAAGATCAATCTCAGTTGTTTTATATTTTATGAATTGCTACTGTTTAGAAAAAAAAAAGTTCCATCCCTAAAGTTTTGGTACTACTTGTTGAAAAAAACTCATTTACGAACTTAAAACTCGCTTTTACATAAAATGCTTTGATATAAAATTTCAGTCGAAAATTCGTACGCGTTCTCAAGTTATCCTGCTTTCAGATCAACCGACAGACTGACTGTTTATTTCGAGTTTTTCTCATCCTGTTTTTCGGATTTAATAAGGTCTTAATCGTGAAGATTCATAAAAATCTCGAACTGTCAAAAAATCACATCCCGGGAGAAGTGAAAATTTGAAAAATTCGGATACCGCACATTTGAAATTCGTGCTCACAAGTTTATATCTTCAATTGGTCAATTTTGAATTATTTTCTTAGATGATAAAATTCTCTTCACGAAATTATCTAGGATACGCAACTGTGAATGGAGAATGACCTATTATATCGACGTTTTTCCACTAAAAACCAATTCTTATTTGAACTATTTGTTTCCCTCCGAAAAACAAATTAATTCTATTTATTTCAAACCAGATACAAGTACATACATATATAATTCGCTTCTATTTTTAATTCACTTCTAGCAAACTGTTTTTTTACACTTTTAACACGAATAAATTGAAATCAAAAATATTTATATTCTAAATCAGTTTATAAATTACGTAAATTATTTGCTATACGTATCAATATTCAATATAGCTATAATTTGAATCATTCCTAAATAAGAATCGGAGTTTCAGAAGTAGATAGGTATCAAATAAATTAATGGTTATCAAAAAGATAAAAAAAACGCAATGAGCTCTAAAATAAATTGAATGGTCAACGAATGTTGCTAGGTACTCCAAACTAGTAAACTATCCAAAGTTGTATTATTTATTTGATTCCCACAACATATTTATGACTTGCAAATTATTTTGACATATGCGCATTTTATAAAAATCGGAATTATTTTGGAAACATAATTTATATCTGAATGAAGAATTAATTGTCAAAATAGCCAAATGTGAAGCGAGAAGTATGCTTGAATGTTCAAATAAATTAAGAAAAATATTAACTCTGTTCTTATCAAAATATGACTAAAATTGATTTTTGAAATTAGAAAAAAAATACGTTAATTTATTTACTTTGTCAAAACTAGAAGTCGTCGTGAAAAAGTCGGAAATTAGCTCCGAATGTTGGAGACCATTTCCAGTAACTTGTAAACATTATATTAGCGCGCGTATGATGTCCTCCCTACTTTTTTCAGTCTTTTTCTATAATAACATGAAAACAACACAGCTGTCATTATGATGCACAAATACATATAACATGCTTCCTACTGTGATATAACAACAATCGTGAAAACTGTAATACTTACTACTCTAATCATACCGAAGCCCTAAAAACTGGAAAAAAGTATATGTAATATTTTGATATCATTTGTGTTAGCTTTAATTCTTGTTTTTTTTTTTTTTTTTGTTCTTGTAGAATTAGAATATGAGAAAACGGGTTCCAATTATTTTCCAAAGACACTAAGCACGATTATATCAAATGCAATTCTTGGTTGACAGCTGGTCATCTGTAAATTTTCAAACACACGCATGTGCTTTCGCATTTATCGCATGTATAACTTGAACAGCAAAATATTACGTACTTTGAAAAATTTTATTTCTCTTATATAATAATTGATAGAATAATTGGAAGTTTTTCAGAACCGGTGAAAATGAATACTGTTAGTGACAGTGGATGTATACATTTTAATAAGTGTAGTGAAGGTATTTCTTCCCGTTTCAATAAATAGATTCATTATGATTATATTGAACTCTGATTTTTAATTAGAGTCCAAAAAACGTGACAGTCGTGAGTTTCCACGAAGACCTGTATTTAAAAATTAGAAGTTGGCATTTGTATCTTGTAAACAAGAATAATCAAAAATATATGTACGTCTTCTCGTAGACGTCGTATAAATGTAAAAGCATCTTTAATCATGAAGTTTTCTCTATTCTCAAGAATATTTGAAGAATGAATATTCAATCAGTATCTCGTGAACGAAGCTGCGTTTTAAAAATTTCTCAGTGTTAATAAAGTATGCCTTGTATTATGTATCTTTAATTCACACTGCTGGCACAATTTTGATTTGACGATTTTTGTTTAAGTGATGCCAAAATTCAAAGTATAAATTAATATTTGAACAAAAACAAAAAAAAAACGGAAAGCTTGGAGATTTTTAAAGAAAGAATTAAAAAACCAATCATAAACGTTCAAATAAATAGCCAATCTGACTTAATCTTCCAACCGTTAAGACTCCTTTATGTTTCACCACCTACCCCATCGGTATATAGTCCAGTCAAGTTAGCCTTAAAAATAGGGGTACCCTTGCATAAATTCCCAAGAAACTGAAAATCGACATGAACGTTAGAATAGTTATTTATGATATAAGTGTTAAAAGTGTCATTTTATTTTATGACAAAGAAAGTTTGGGACACGACGCGCAGCGGAGTGGCGAAACCTTTGGAACAAGATAAAATCGCTTTTAACACGTATTTCATACACTATTTTTTATACAAACACTATTGTTAGTGAGAATAATGCGAAATTGGTAAAAATTTATACAAATTATGACATATTAGATGAATTGTCATTTATATAGCAACCACGTACTCCTTGATAGCAACCAATGTTTTGTTGCTATTTACACAGTTTGACAGATATTTTGAATGAAATGGATAGTCAAGAATATGAATTAATTCCATCTGAAATTGACGGAGCAGCTACTAGAACTGTTCATTATCTATTACCTTCGAAGTCGAGGCAACAGTACGAGATCGCCTATGTTTCTAGTAAATATTATGAGACTGTTTTTTTGGCGTATTTTGAGGAGGAATCCAAGTTTTGGAAATCGTCAACGTTATGGTCGAATTACTCTGTATGTAAAAACTATGTTGAAAATAAAGAACAATCAAGAGTAAGCAAACATTATATATTAGTGTTAAAAGTGAATCATTTTCAACATGTCGTCAATGGTAACGTGTTAAAAGTGATAACAATGTCATAAATTGTTATTTTTAATACGCTAAGCAACCATTAAAAGTCGTACTTTTAATAGTGTTTGTATAAAAATACATTTATGATGAAGTAGTGAAAAGTCCCCATCGATCCCATGTGTGCAAAAAATTTTATACAAGGCCAAAGTTCACAAAAATGGGTTTTCCGGGTTTTTAAGTGATACGGTTGATTTTATGATAAAAGTAGTTGAGATAAGAATTGTAGATCTTTCAATTCTCTACAAAAATAGTTTTCATTCCTTTTTTCCTAAGACTCACCATTTCTGAAAAAGGCCATTCTAGAGTTATATTCTTAATAATATGCATGACTACGCTGCCTATGTACATTATGGACGTATAATATAGATCAAACTGTTGATCCGCGTTAACTAGTACTTGTACATTGATATTGAATGATAATTCTAAGAATATGAAATGAAAAGAAACCCAGTCCTTCATTTTATGTGACCATGTGGCCTTAAGCAGCATCTGTCTGCTGTTCAATTGTCAACGTAGCAGTGTCCGTCTATTACTTACTTCAAATTACTTGCATAGATAAATTACGCTACGTATCTTTTGAAAACATACATGTAATTAAAAACGTGTTCAATTAGCTTGTCTTCCTCCAACCTCGGCTTCTGCTTATCAACATTTTTATCAAGTATATAAGCAGCTTCAAGTGTGGCTTGGAAATCAACTGTACCCAAAAGAATAGGGTTGGAAGCTAATAAATAATATATTAGAATCAATCCACACTCTACTTCCACCTGCACCAGAAAAGCTCCTTAATACTATTTTTAATAACTGCAGAAAGGGGAGTAATTCGAAATTCGGCTGCAAAAAAGTAAGCTGACTTTGTTCACCAGCATGCACCAGCTGTCAAAGCCAGTCGTGTTCAAATACTAAATCTTCAACAGAAGATAATCCTTACATCAACGATAAAACAACTGTTGAATCGCTATTTGAATAATTTACGTCAACTCAGGAAGATGAAGATAAAGAAGAAGTTGAATAAGAAGACCTAATATTATATTAAATTTCAATAAGAAGACCGTAAAGTAGGCCTTCCGGGAAAACCACATTGAAAAATACGCGCCAAGTACACTTACTCATAGGTGGCGTGGAAAAGTGTGCATATTATGGAGAATATAACTTCGGAATGGCTTTTCTCAGAAATGGTTGATCTTAGGAAAAAAAAAAGTAAAGACCATTTTTGTAGAGAATTGAAAGATCTACAATTTGTGTTTGAGCTATTTATATCATAAAACTGATCGTGTCGCTAAAAAATTCAAAAAACCCATTTTTGCGAACTTTGACTTCGCATAAAATTTTTTGCACACACGGGATCGTTGGGGACTTTTCACAACTTTATTATAATGGTATCCTTGACGTTCATGTCAATTTTCAGCTTTTTGGGAATTTATGCAAGGGTAAATGTCTATTTTGACTGGACTAATAAAAATCATCATCCAACTGTTATTGGCTACATTTAGAAAATTAAAATTCATCATAAACCAAAAGAAAATTTACGAATTATAAATCTAAGGCCCGAGATGTCCACCTTCTAATAAATTAATTTGGTGAATAATAACTTTGGCAACAATTGCCTGCACAATTGTTACTATAGTTATTATTCGGTTATTATTCACTAAATAAATTTATTAGGAGGTGGATATCTCGGGCCTTAATTTTTAAATGTAAATTACTAAATTAAATCCATTATAAACCGCCAGCCTTTATTATATTCCACTAATCTAGGATTGCAAACTGTCCTGTTTTCCTGGTCATAAGGATTTTCGGATAGTTTTATATAGCAACTTGGATTGATTTAAGCATCGTATGTTTTGAATTCGTATTATTTTCGAATATCGCGCCGATTGACGCTTTTTGATTGAACCCTGATACAAAGAAAAATTAATAGAAAATTTTAATTAAAATATGGATTATTATTTGTTCTTTTATACTGTGTTCTGTTTCAAACAAAAACTTTCACCTATTTTCTTTTTTCAAAGTTTGAAGATAGCAACTACACCAACCTTACCTAAGCCAATATATATTTGCATAACTACCACATCGTGAAAATAAACAATATTTAATCATAAGAGTCGTAATGGGATTATTCTACTTTGAAAGTACATACTTCTTGAGCGAATAAATAATAGTTCAAAGCAAGAACTCAATTATATTTCAAATTCAAAAGGAGCACTCAAACGCAAATATTAATAGTTAATTTTTGCGCATTACCGTTCTCTGAACATAATTTAATTTTGTTAAATTATCGTCTATGTGTGTGTATCGTACTTTGAGTATCATAACTTTTTTTCTGTGATTACATGAAATATGAAAGAGGATCTTCTAAGAAAAGGTTTCTAATATCACTCAATATAACATACATAGCTAAATTTAGGAATTCTTATTTGAAAATTGTGGTTATACGACAAAAGCTTGGATCGATATCATAAAAAATTAGAATGTATAAAAAAAATCGTCGTTTGTTGTAGATTACGCAATCGGACCTAAATGTTATAAGGAGTTCTTATAGTTCTAGAGACTCCAACAGTGCACATAATAATTGCTCATATCCTGTATAATAACATAGTAGAAGGAATTTCAAAGAAAATAGAAGAGTTTAGTGCCCAAATTTAAGGTTCCTTGAGATTTTTATCGTGGTTATAATTCTTCCACTAATTTATTTCAAGAAAATTAATTATTAATTTTTTCTACAGACGTCAAAAAATGATGACATTTGTACATCAATATTAGTATGCGAAGTGTTGCATTGGAATTGTTTATCATGACACCGGGCACGAAGTATTTCGTGCACTGATTTAATTTTGACAACTTGTACAAAGTACTTTGTGCACGTTGTCAAGATAAAGAACTTCACTAATTTTTGTTATGATTTTAATATATTTTTAATAATTTTTTGACGTCTATAGAAAAAAATTTGTATGCAACACGTGCTCGAAATTTTTTTGGAGCTTTCGAATGATTTGTGTCTCGACAACCGCCTCGACAAAAAACTTTCATTCCCAAGCACCAAAGTATAATATCGCGCACTAGATACATAAATAACTATTGCGGGATAAGTACAATTTTGCGCACGTTTTTCTGGGCGGTAAATGGTTCTTTGTTTTTTGCGTGCGACAAGTATTGTATTGTATTGTTATTGATTTCCTTTAGATTATTTTCATTTTTTTTGTTCCAGTTGCCAGTGGCTGATCCATTCCTAGAAAAAGTCAGCATCTCCGATCTGGGTGAGTACACAGAATTCCAGTATAGTCTTGATAATTCAAAAATAGTAAATTAGTATTTTAATTCTATTTATTATAGAATATCTCATTTAGAACATATCATCTATAATGAATCCAGTATTGTTTACACTCATAGTTATGTATGTAGTTAAAGCTAGCTGATTCAATCAAATTGCAGTGTATCTATAGGTGCTTTCCTTTTACGGGGTAAAATGAACTAAACTACCCTTGTGATAATTTAACTCAACTCTCGCCGTGCTGTTCAACAAAAACGGATACTAGGGAGTAGTTGATCTTTAAGAGAGCGAAAATCCATCCGAACAGTACACGTGTTATTCTTTTGTGTTTTTTTAACGTTTGTTTGCATGCAAATTTATTTTACCTTCAGATTATCTAATTATCACATCTTGATTTTGACAAAGAAAAAAACAAAAGTAAAAGCAGCACAAAAATCTAAATTGATGAGCTAAATGTTGCACAGTGCAGCACTTCGTTGTAAAAGGCAAGCATCTCAAATAATGCTTCTCTTGGAGGAAAATATGATGTACTCAGTAATAATTGGCCTATATAAATCAAGCATTCTTAAATTTGATATGCACAAATAATTATCAGTTAAGTTCTATTTAATATGATATGATAAACTAACTATTTTCTATGACCGTACGTGAAGAAGGCACTTTCGCATCGCAAACGATACGTAGTGTTATTACCTAAATTTTAGTCTTTTTGTGAGTTCATGTTTGAGGCACCTCACACTGATCCATTCGGTAATTAATATTTAAATTTGATTGTCAACTTGTGCTCAATAATTATCAAAATATGGAAGTTAAGGATCGTAGAAAAAAAAATTGTAGACACACGAGTCCAAACAAGCATTATAATATTCGATCAAAATTTTAGTGACTTAGCAAACCTCTTTCTTCACCAAATACTTGACCTCATGTCATAGTTCTCAATTTTGAACTCTAGTTAAATAATATGTGGAACTCAATAAGGCCTCAAAGAATCCATTTCGGAATAATGAATATTTATTTGATGTCGAAGTACTTTAAGAACGTTTCGAGAACAATTTTCTCATCATCAGCAATTCTAATACATATTAATAGTTGTTTGCCATCCGACTTTGAGTGTGGCCAACATTCTTATGGACTTCAAAAAAATTTTTTGGTTTTCCATGTACTGATTTCAGTAACAATTTATTGAATTTAAGTGATTAAATTCAGCCAATATGTATTAGAATTGCTGATGATGAGAAAATTGTTTTCGAGACGTTCTTAATGTACTTCGACATCGAATAAATATTCATTATTCCGAAATGGATTCCTTATGGCCTTATTGAATTCCACATATCAATTCTTGGATCCTTTTTAACAAGTTAAAAACTAGTTACATAGGTAATTATTTTAAAATTTTGTCCATTCAATTAGTGATTAATTTCACCACTTTTATTCACACTGGTGATTAACCATTAAATAAAAAATTTATGAAAACTATTGCAATTACAAGCAGAAATTTCTATGGAAAATCGTTATAAACAAACAGTTCATTTGCTGAAATAATCGTTATATCAATCTGATATAGTTTTCTAAACATACAATTCCTGAAGTTGCCATAAATAAATATTTTTATATGTCGAACATAATATTGTACCGAAATATGAGAATACTTGCTAGATCAAATTTCTCATGTAAATTATCAAGCTTTATCAAGTTCTGTCAGAGTTATAAATTTAACACTGTAAATCTTATATGTACAGTATTATTCCTATGCTAATCTTTTCAACAATTGGATATAAACTTTTGATAAGTGCATTCTCACAGCAGTTATTACCTCAGAAATGTTTTTATTAAAAAAGCGCTCACAATAATATCATCATTACATTGAGTTATGCATGTAAGCCATTCTGTTCCCAAATATTGATACTCCGTAATTTCTGTTTTCCAAATAATAAATCAATAAAGCTGCAAATGATCAACTGAGACCAATATTGACACACCGTATAATCTAACAGCTAAATATAATACTTCCATGCTATCACGAATTGACCGAGCGGGTTGTGATAGCCCTCAAGTAACTTTCCCCGCTTACCCCATATCGTGGGTTTGAATTTCACTAGAGACAAGGATTACTCAATACAAAAATTGGACAGTGCTAATACGAGTAATAGAAACGTAAACAGAATAGTATACAAATCAAATTTGTAAAGGGCTTGTCCCTGATAACAAATAAACAATTATTATTATTTTAATTGAATAATTTTAATATGTAATGCGTTACTACCTAATCGATGCTCCACAGAAACATGACATAAAAGACAAAGCCTTTTTTTCCAAGTCGCTTGAGAAACAGATTTTTCTTTGTTATATATTCTCGTTATCATACATTTTATTGTTCACATATTGTTCAGGCTTTCATCCAGATTATATAATTAATAATGGATTTTAGTTAACTTCGTGCTACCAAATTATATATTATTCTTTAAAAATAATTACTACCTAATTTATTCCTTGGAATATTCTTTAAAGCTTATAGTCAGCTTCTTAATGCATATGCTTAATCAGTACTAATCTATTTTGTATCATATCAATTTATTGTTCTCTGAAATAAATTTTACTTCCTTAAATAAATATATAATAATTTATTTACTTACTTTGCCAGGTAAAATGAAAGTTACTAATTGACTATCAAAACAAAGATTCTGATATATTGTTTTTCTTAGCCAAATTTAAACGGATTTCAAGTTCTGCCAACTGAAGAAATTTAAATTCAAACTACACTGAAAATAATACGATTAGTTGCTCGCATCTGTTAACCGGTTTAATTTAATTATTGTTTGTTCTCAAATTCGTCTTGGACGGTATTTTTGAGTAAGAGACATTTCTAATGAACTCTGGATTATTTTTGTGAAAGGAAAAGTGAAATTGTTAGTTTAAAAACTTTTTTGCCCGATTGGGCGTTTTCATGTGTTTACCGGCCCTCTATTCGAGGTGGTATGTTGATTTTACCAGCAAACTGTGGTTACTATGGTTATGCCGACTTACCGCCCTTGGGCAAAGGCGGTAAGTAAAAAATTGTGGATTTTCACAAAAAATATTCATTTATTTATCTCTAATTGTAATTGAATATTCACAATAAAATGTCAAACTTGACAGCTGACAGCGAATAAATAATAACCGCAGTAGTAAGTAATTCAATTCGAAAAAGAAAATTTGGATCCATATTTTGGTTACATTTTCCAATAGTGCAAAAAATTTTATAAGCATCATGGTAAATAAGTACAGTACCGATTTCATATAATATTTGGAAACCTCGCCAAGGCTCGGCCTCTATACTATTATTCTCAATCGGTAAACTGTACTTACTGGCCTTAATACTTGAATAAACTATAAAAGAATTAATTCCAAGAAAGTATTCCCATATTTAATCTATTTTATCAAATATTGTCCAGTCTGTGGAGAGTAAAAAGAAGGCATTTTTGTGTTTCAAATCAGTACCAGTTGAGAAATATACTGTGATATAGATTAGGGTTACTGTATAACATGTATGAATTAAATAGATAATTGGAAAACAATATCACGAAAAAATTAAATGGCAAGGGTAAGGTATTAGACGTCCATATCACAGTCTCGTAACTTCTTTTGATAAGTAAGTCTTATGTGAGTCTATCTAGTCAATTAGGTAATTCAATCACAAATTACATTTTGAATATTTAATACAATTGAATATCACATGATTTGTAAAAGCTGGCCCGAAAATACTTTTATCGTTACATTTTCAGTATCGTCGAAATGTTTTATTCTGGTCACTGTCGATTTTTTCAATATTTTATGAACCTGTAGGTTAATTAATAATTAACCTCAGCGAATATACCTCATTTAATGGTCATATTATTAAATTTTTAATTATTGTGACGTCATGCTAGCTAGCTCCACTTGATAAGTCGTAAAGAATGTTAACTTGAATGTGCTCAGTCAACACGGTCAATTTCTGAATGCAGCTCAGTAATGTATAGCAAAATGAATCCTACAATTTTATATATCCAAGTATTGAATTATATAATTATAGAATCTTTGATGGCAATGGTGATTATTTGATGAATTTTGAATTAAATTAACAATATTGAAGAAAAAGTTCCAGATGAGCACGACAGCACGTGATGACAATGAGGATAGACATTTTTATAACTCATTATATTTTTAATAACAATTTTATGGGTAGGATATAACAATAATTTCTTTTAGTAAATCCACAATGTTTTTTTGCAAATATCACAATGTTTTTTTGCAAATATCACAATGTTTTTGTCAATCCTCTGTACCGGAAATGCACTTTACTTGGAACTTTTTTGTATTTTTTGCATAAATCGTAGAATGTTTAAATTCAGTATTTGGAATTACTGTAGCATTTAATTGGTTATCTTGTATTTTTGTATCAATCGGTTAAACCGGTAGTGCACTTCACACAAATGTCTTTTCGAATTGTCCGCATAAATTTTCAAAAAAATTAGTCGTAGAATATTGAAACTTCGTATTAAGCACTTCTATATCATCTAGTTGTACATCTCGCATTATGATTGCGATCGGCCGAACCGGAAGTGCAGTTTACTGAACAGTTTTTCGAATTTTTCGCATTCGAATCATCCATATATAAAGACGGAGGTGTGGGATACTTGGAAAATCTCTGATCATTATATCTGCACGATTCATCCAATTATAAATAATTTCATACACCAGAATTCTTACTGATATCGATACTGACAAAATGATAATTAAACTAGCTGTTTGTGACTGGGGGTATGACATTAGTGATGTTAATAAGTTGTGTGATATATTTTTTACAATGATACTGATTGCAGTAATATTAAAATTATTAAACAAAAATTCAATAAGCCTTAGCTGAATGACATTGCTTCTCTCAATGCCAGCAAAAAACGTGACAATAATTACCGAAAATTTAAGCTAACAGATAAAGATAAAATATTGATTGGGAGAAATACAAAAAGTCGCGAATTAATTATGTTGCAATGGATAGAAAACATGAGAAAGAATTCTCTGAAAAGAAAATCGATCTGAATAAAGATAATCAAACAGAAATGTGGAAAACTTTGAAGACATTGTCAGAGAAAAGGATGGCCAGTATACAAAAAAATATATTACTTATAAATGATAGGAAAGTAATATTAGGAAATAAAAACTCCAGGAGTATTCCTTTTCTTCACGTTTTATTTAGACAATAAAGTCGACCGATTTCGACTCTTTAAAGAATCATCCTCAGGACCGGAGAAACTATTGAAATGATAGAAATTTTGTCAACCAACTGCCTTGACAAAATTAGCTTAATATGGAAAAATGTTTCAAAAATACCTGCAGCAAAATAAAGACTAACTAAAACATAGTTGGTACTTTAAATTGAATATGGTTAACTTAATCATTGGATCAACAGCAGCAGAGTTGAATGATCGAAGTCAACTGAGGAGCGGAAATAATACTGTCAAAATCGCAATTGTTTATGTTTAATTAAGGAATTTAAAAGTGGGGACAACTCCACGTTCAACTGATCATTGAGAGAGATGGCGTTACGAGGTTCCAGAAAGCTTTTTGATTTCAGCATTTTCTAAAATATTAAGAATTCTACCTTTATTTTGTAAGTGAAGAATTTCTTAATTATCGCGTTGAAAAGTGTGACCTGTTTCAATAATATGCTTTGCAAAACTAGATTGAGTATTATTCTGCTTGATGCATCTAATATGTTCATTTAATCTGATTCTAAATGACCTTCCAGTTCGCCCTAAGCAGCTTTTCTTTATCTAACTATAATTATATATTATCAAAATTACGTATTGAAAAAATTTAATTACAAATAAATTTATTAATGGCAATTTTACCATCTTAGCCAGAATGAGCCAATGAAAATGTTTTGAATATTCTAAAATATACTAAAAAGATTTGAATATCAAATTTCAACAAAAATTTTTACTGTAATGTAATGCAATTTTTTTTTATGCCAATAATAATATAATAATTGTTATTATTATTATTATAGAAAAGATATTGTAGTACGGAGAAAAACAGTACTTTTTCTAACTTCTTCAGTTACAACTTTCGACTTACGGCTTAGTGTTGTAATTCCTGACTCGTTAGGAGAGGTGAAGTTCTATTTTTTCCATCTTACAAAAGAAATAGCTATAAGTTTTCAAAATACGAAATATGACAGCTGAAAAATTAAAGATGATAAATAACCGACGCCGGCCGGCGGAAAGAATGTGATCAACACAGCAGCTAAGTAGATTCAATATCTCACTTGAATCATAAAATATCAGTCTCCTTTACTTTCCTGTCCAGTTTAACAAATATTTCATCTAATATAAAATATTTTAAATGACTTTTTGAGTCTACTAAAAGTTAAAAACTCAGTAATTAGTTACTAGAATCTATTAGCGTCATAAATTTTTAAAATGCGACAACAAAATGCCTACAAAACTTTTACTGCTTTCGGTCGTTCATTTTGAAGTACCATTGTTGGCAATGTCAGTACTACTTAAACTTCATTACGTCCACCAGATGCTATTTGTTTTTAATCCTGTTGAGGAGAGCAGAGTTCCTGTGATTCTTTTCCGGCCAAATTTCGCCTTCTTAGGTCCTATTGTTAAGCCCAAGCTCGTATTCTGTATCAGGATCCACAGGAATACTAATTATTGTTAATGATATTTGGCTAACAGCTGGCAATACGTATTTACAACTGCGTACAAATATATTTTAATTTACGACCCATAGCGTGTTAATATGTTTTTCTGAAATGGGTGCTTGCTTGTAAGATTTAATGCGTTCAGTAAGAGTTGTTCTAATTTTGTGATTTATTCTTGGTGGAATTTATAGCTTTGACATTGTATTAGGGTTTCAATTGAATCATTGAATTTTTCAATGTTGCGGAATATATTAGATATTTGAGAACAAGAACAAAAATATTACATATTTCATTTATAATTAATTTAAATAAGAACTGTTATTTGTCTTGAATAATAATGAACACTGGTCATTTTCTTATTAAACTTAAGACTTCAAAATATACAACACATGAAACGCACAAAAATATGCTGCACGTCTTGGATACATTTTATGATTTCTGGAAGAATATAATTCTCTAAATTACTCTCACTCATTGAACTGAAAGTGAAAAACTAGAATATCTAATTATTAAGTAATAAAAATAATGACCAATTAAAAATTTCATAATTAGTCATTATTTTTGTAAGAGTAACAAACAACAGAAAACCCTAATAAGATATTCATGTCAAAATGTTTATTATGTCAATGTTTATACAAATCTTTCAATAGGATTTGATTGTTAATATATGCATCACGGCTGAAAGGATTATCTAGTTCAATAATTATACCTTTTTGGTGGTTCACAAGTAGCAAATAGTGTGTGAACAAGACGTTTACGCATTTTAGGTCTACCACCATAGATTCACTGGTAGTCAATAATCATAGTTTAGTAGCACTATGCACAACATCTATCACCTATAAAGTCAGATTATTAGAGAAGAATAAATGTCAACTTATGCTCTGTGCTCTTGTGTGCTTAATTGTGAAAATGTAACAAGTGCTCCGAAGTACCCCACCACTGAGCTTTTTAAATAAATTTAGGTGTATTGAAACTATCTCATCGATTTTACGAAGAAATTTTTGCAATTGCGATCACATTTACAGTAAACTAATACTACAAAACATAACTTTTATTGATTGATATTTTGCACATTTACTGTTCTATCACGTTTACAGCAAAAGCAAATACTATAACAAACACAACTCATGATACAAATTCTTTTCAAAAGTCAATTTGACTTAAAAATGAAATTAAAAAATACTTACGGCATCCATGATCCACAATTATCATTTTTACCCTTTACGTAGGGAATTAATATTCAATAATTCCCTGTCAACTGAGAATTAATGATAATTGTTTGCATGGTTTCAAATTGAGAACTTTTGAAACAGAATTCATTTCAGTAATAGGATACAAGTTTACAAAGAACACATAAGATGTTTTCAAATTTGTTTTTATTGAAATATGTCTGATGGTCATTTGGTTGTTCGTCATTCCATGTTTTGCTCCTTTAAGGGAATAAAATGAGCAAATATAGGATATTGTTATTGAGAACCTATAAATCAAATTCATTTGTTGATTTGCTATAATTTATTATAATTTATTATGCTCATTATATTTTTATATCAATTATATACTTTGGGCTAGTAGATTGTCGATGGACGTAGAATTTGGCAGCTGGCTACCAATTCGTCTAAAAATAACCTCAATGTTTTGAGCGCCTTTTCTCCAACTCTTGCCAACCCATCACTGCGTTCATACAGTCGTCTTGACGCTTTCAAATCGATGCTCGAATGTTTATCCACGGCTATGACATTTATCGGTCTTGAAACTCGAACTTTACCTGTTAATGTATATTACAATATATTTGTGCGTTATATTGATGGAAAATTTAATAGAAATTATGTGACATAAAAAGTGATTTGTGGAAAATAATAGAATGGAATTTCAAAGAGAATATAAGTTAATTTAGTGAACTTAAAACCCATAAAGTGTAGATTAAAAAATTGTGTTCAATGTAAATATGTGATATATTTTAAATTTTCAAGTGTTCTGTTTGGTTGAATGACGTATGTAGCTAGATTAGATTATAATATTTTGACTATATTTTATCTTCAATTTGGCTCTTGAAGTACTAAAACGTAAACACAAATTGATCAGTTTTAATTCTATTAGAATGAGACATAATGATATGCATTATATCAAGAGTTTAGTGTATTAATTCAAACCTTCAAGTATTCAATCTAACTTTGAGAAAAGCAATGTGATTATTTATGATTTATCTAATTTCTTGAATAACTTTGAGGATTGTCAATATTTCAACTGCATATTTTTCGTATACACTACCTACATACAAGTAAAATTTATTTGCCATCACAATAGACAAAAAAACAAACAAATTTTTCCACTTCATATCGATGAGTATTTTTTTTTTTAATCAGGTAGATACTTACTTAATTTTCTTTGAAAATTAAAATAAAAAAATTTATATATAACACCTACATAAAGTATACAATTTTTTGTCATTTTATACTCTCATTTCCCGCATACACATAAATTAAAAAAATATACTAATTAAAGTGAATTACTTGTCTGCACTAAGTTATTCTTGCGTACCCAATCTTATATATGAAAATGATAACATTTACCAAAAACTGAAAACCGCCATAAAATTGAAATAAATAAAAAAAAAATTATATCATGTTCCTATATAATTCAACGACGAAATGTTTGTTAATCCATAATTTAAAATTGTCCTATTGTATCGTTGAAATATTCTCAATGTGTTCCATTGACTCAATAATTATTCATTGAAAGACTAGTGATATTCACGCTATAAATATTAACCACACAGACATTTAATTATGAATACGGAGCACTAATATTACGTACTGTTACTTTATTGGAAATATTGAACATCCATATTACCTATGCTCATTTTATCACGAATATTAATCACTTGATACATACAGACACAATTATAATCATAAAACACTACGTACGGTCACTTCATTATGATTATTGAACTCTTATATCACGCATGTTCATTTTATGACTAATATTGATCAATTATTACTTACAGACACCTAATTATGAATACGGAGCACTAAAAGTTCGTACGGTCACTTTATTATGTACACTTGACATTCATATTACGTACGCTCACTTTATAATGAATATTGACCACTTAATACATAAGACACTTGATCATAAATACGGAACACTAATATCACACATGGTCACTTTATTATGAATACTGTACACTTAGGTACTTTATTATGAATATTGACCACTTAATACATACAGGCATTTAATTATGAATACAGAGCTCTAATTTGATGTACCGCCAGTCAATTATGAATACTAAATACTAATATTACGTATATTGACTTTAATATGAATATTGATAACTTATTAAATACATATACTGACATTTAATTATAAATACAGAACACTAATTTTAGTACGGTCACTTCTATATGAATACTGAACACTTATTACATACGCTGTTTATTAAATTGTAAAGACCACACTGATACCTTCACTAAATCCCACGGGTCAAGATTTAATTAGTTTTCAAATAAAATTATGTGATTATCATTTTCTGTAATTCACTCACATTGTAAATTTTACAATATAGTCGAAATAAACTATGGTGGGCCATACCAAGCAGAGCCGAATTGGTGGTGCTCGCGGGCCGGTATAAAATAGTAATCGCAAGATAAGTTTCGAAACAATTAATTAACATTGTTTGAATGTTGAGAATATTAGATTTTTTTTCTTTGAAATTTCTATGAAATGTGGTAGCTGAAAAACTGCTAACAAAATTAAATAACATATTCTGAGAACAATGTTATTAGAATTTGTGGCTTTTTATTTTATTATCCTCCAATCTAAAATAAATGTTTAACATTCATCTCTTTGTTTTTGTTCCAATTTAATTATAATTTGTTTTTTAGAGACAAATTTCACATAGAATTATGCCAGTTTTTAGATCTGCAAAATTTATTTTGTTAATTACGTCATCTTTTGTTCATTTGTTTTCTGTATTGGTTATTTTTTCCTCACTGAAATGAAATTATATATCGAACAACTCTTCCAAGTAAACTTTTGATGACAATTACTGTTTTTAAATTATTAATAGAAACCTTTAGAATTAGAGTTTGTACTTCCATAAAACAGAAAACAGTCGGATATTAGTATTATGTGTTTATAATTATGTTATAGATAATTCAACGAATATGTAGACGAACTATTGATAGCCATTACTTGTCCTCGTATAAAAATGATGTTTGAAATCAATTAAAATTTCAATTTGTTGAAGGATTAAGCTCGTATTAACTAATTTGTAGGAATGAAGGTCATATTTGTATTCTGCTTCAATGTATATTTTCTTTTTTAATCAAAATCATTGGCTCATGTTCAGACCAATTAAAATGAGAACATAGAAGTTTCTCATTAAAATACGTCAATACCAACATTTTTAAAGAAAATTAATGAAAAAATAATCAACTTTTGACGGAGAAATCAGTAATCAGCAAAGCCTTGTTTGTATCTCATTTTCTAGTTTAAACTCTAGAACCGGTCATTCAAAAGAAAATTGTAGAAATATTATAATATAGCAAATAAGTAAATGTATTGTACAACCAGTGTAGGGAAACGATAATTTTTATGTAAGTTTGAAACTTGTGTAACGAGACATAAATGAACATTTTAAACAAGACACATACTATACTAGAAATTTTTAACAAAAGGTTCACGTCATAAGTTGTAAAAAATCCTAGTAAATCCCAAAAAACGTATTTAAAATTTTGTAAGAGTTTGCAAGAAAGTGTCAAATTCCACATATACACACAAATAATTTTTCATCAGCGAGCTTCATTTTCATATTTTGTTTTCGCATCATTGTGATTATGATTTTGTGCATGCCTATCTATTTTATTGTTTATTATCAGAGAATTAGCGGGCGTTCATATACAGGGTGTATCACGGAAAGTGAAACATAGGCGTTTAAAATGGGAAATCAGTTTTTCTGTGCGCATTGCTCCCCAAATTATTTTAGACAAAAAATTTCAAATGGATATTGTAGAGCAAAATTTCTGTACAGACTTAATAAGAAAAAAAATCATTTAGGCTACTTCATGATAGCAGAAATAAAATATGAATATTCACGGAATTGCATTTAATAGTATTGGCTATGAAATTATAAATAAGAGACGAACAGAAGCGTAACGTTTAATACGTCAGTGTCAGAATGATGAGTGTCAAAATAGATATCTTCCGTAGGTAGTGAATATCAATTTTCTAAATAAAAATCTAATAATAATGATGGTAAATAATGGCTGATTTGATTTGATTTATTGTTTAAGATTGATGAAATAAAATAAAGTAACACTAACAATTGAGTAATGCAACAAATTAAATCCAATATGAACTAGAACAAACTCAAAATATTCTTAAATTCTCAAATTATAATGGATGTTCAAAAAATCCTCCGTTTTGTGCTAAACAATAACCCAATTTATTGTAGAAACTTTGCCGAACGTTACTTAATTGCCTATTATTTATTTTTTGACATTCTTGTGTTATAGCATATTCAAGTTCTTCTATACTCTGGTATCTTCTTTTATAAACATTAGTTTTCAAATGACCCCAAAGAAAAAAATCGCACGGATTTAAATCAGGCGACCGTGCTGGCCAGTTAATTGGTCCTCTTCGTCCTATCCAGCTTCCAGGAGATGTTTGATTTAGATATTCCACAATTTCTGTTGTACTATGTGCAGGGCAGCCATCATGTTGAAACCACACATTTTCTTTATTTGTTTTGGCAATTTCTGGTCCAACTATATTCATTAATAAATTCAAATACGACTCCGAATTTATTCTTGTAATAAAGAACGGGCCTATTATTTGATGTCCTAAATTCCTGCCCATACATTTACAGTTTGTCGATATTGTGTCCGGGACTGTATAACGTTATGTGGATTATTCTTGGACCAATACTTATAATTATGACTATTGGGTTCGCCATTCATGGTAAATGTGCATTCATCTGAGAATAAAATATTCCTTAAGAAGTCTATCATAATTTGACTTCTCCATCATTATTTCACAGAATGATGCATGCACTTTAAAATCTCGTTCCAAAAGATGTTGATGATTTTGAAATTTGGGAGGAATGTATTTGTTTCTTAAGAATTCTATGAACTGTCATAAAATGAATATTCAGTTCCCTGGAAATTTCTCTTACACTCATTGTATGTTCTAGTTCTATCAAAACAAGAACCTTTTCTTCATTTTCATTGTAGTTCTCGATATTTTGTTCCTCTTTCTTGAAATTGAGTGTACCTGTCTTCTCAAACTTGGCAATGAATCGTTGAATGGTAGACATCCCCGGAATATCATGATTTCGCCAAAGAGTACTAATTTGAATAGTTATTCATTTTTGAGAATAAATTTTATATCGATTTTTTATTACAATATTACAATTTGTCAAAATGAATGATAGTAATTTGACGTATGCTTTTGTTCATCTCTTATTTCTGATTCCATGGCTTATACGATTAGCTGTAATTCTGTGAATTTTCAAATTCTATTTCTGCTGTTATAAGGCTGCCAAAATATTTTTTTTTATTGATTCGGATGCAGAAATTTCTGTTTTACTATACCCATTTGAAACTTTTTGTCTGAAATAATTAGGAGAGCAATGCGCAGGGAAAAACTGATTTCCCATGTTAAACGCCTATATTTCACTTTCCGTGATACACCCTGTATATTCGAGAAGTTTCTATGTTAAAAAATCTGCCAATCATTTTCAAAATTATTTCATTTACATGAGTGAGAACAAAAATGAAACTTGCAGAAATTCACCGTTAAATTTATAGTAATTAAATTGTGTAGTTGCTTGTCTATCGACGAATTTATTTACCAGTTTTAACATGGAGCGAGCATATCGATTTTATTTAAATAAAAACCACGGTGCACATTTGCAAAATCAAGGTGCATCGGAAAAATTCAAAAACTTATGTACAACTAATTATTATTCATATTCTAATAACTTTTTGTATAAATTCATTTAAAAAGTACTGAAGCTCTACACATCTCGCACTCTTGACATTTTTCTTGAGAATAATATTTATTACATGAATAAACTTATTCTCAAATTCGATGCTATAAAATTGAAACTGTAGTAAATTGATAAGGGTATTTTTTTTTTCATTTGGGAAGAGTTGAAACATTTTAAGTTAATGATTGTAGGAAAAGTTAAGTTTCAATTTATGATTTTCTTTATTAATTCACGAGGATCATTTCGAATTTTAAAATCATCTTTAAGGGTAATGCGGATTCAATTTTAGAACATATTATAAAAGAAACTTTGAAAGGAGTGTGTCACTGAATGAATCCAGGACTGCTTATTCACTCCCACTAGCGGCGAAATGTAACTTAATTATAGGAGATAATTATTGTTATTTATAAGTATGGAACATGTCGTTCACCCATGTTGACTATCACAAAAGTTATTAATATTCATTGGAAACTCGATGACGACTCCATAAAAAAAACTGTTGATGTATAACCTGTCATTTCTCAATATAGTTTTTGAAAGAAAATGGTCAAATTCAATATATACAAAGAATTTTTCTGTCGTCAAATTTTCATTATAGTTTGAAAATGTTACAGTAGCAACAATCATCTTTAAGTTAACGTCAATTGAGATCAAAGATTTATTTGGAATGTAAAACGTAACTTCGATAGAATTAAATCTTTGACATTAAGACTTATTTTGAATTAATAATTAAATTATTTATGATTCCTACTTGAACACGATGTTTCTAATTAAATTTCACCTCATTAAGGTCATCACATATATAGCGTATAAAAATTATTTCAAAATTTATTTCTATTAAAAAAATCTGTAACACATTTGTACTAATGACGCACAACACGAAATTAGTAATTAGCGGTAATAGTTATGGTTACTGCTGAATTTTTGACATGTAGTATTGTGTGCTTGCATACATAGCAACGAAATGAGTCCAACCGTGGTTAGCGCTATAGTTTGCAAGCTCCAAAGTTAATGGCTAGGCTACAGCCAATATGAAGAGAGAAGAAATTGGATATATATATTTTCTTTTCAATTTGTTTGACTTTTGACTTCTGCCTATTTTTGTTGTAAAATCTAAACAAAATGGATAACATCAAATTGAAAACAAAAATATTAGGTACCATGTAGACCACTTAAAAGAACTAGATTATTAATAAAATTAAGGATATCTCCATGTACCTATCATCAATGGAAATTTTATATAAGATCGTAAATTAGAGTCAAAGTAAATTTTAATTATAATGTGTTAATTTGGAATATTTAAAACGTTGTTTTCAAATATCAAAGTATAAAGACCGAGTAAAGACTAACCACTAACACATTTATTAATTTCATATTCAATTTTGATCAACATGAAGCTAATATTTCTCTTGATATATTTTTTTTTCAATTTTTTATACAAGAGATATTAAACAAAGATGATTCTTTTGAATGAAATGTGAAGTTTAAAAAATAAATATGTTTTATTGGGTATAAGTTCTGTAAATTTTATTAGAAACACAACGTTTCAACAGCAAAGTGCTGCCTTAAGTTTGAAGTTTGAGGAAAAATTATTTCGTACATATTCCTAGCATATCGTTATATTAGTTTCAATTTAGTTCAGCGAGTACATTTAAACACGATGCCGATCAGTTGTAGGTTAATCTCTCGAAATGAATAAACTAAGTTATTAAATTAAAAAAACAATCACGCTTTTTACCCGTCACGGGTGTGGCAGACACTTATAGTGCACTCGGTAGATTGATTGATACACATATTATTTTGCATTTAATCTTGTAATCCAATAAATTATTAATTTTCTTACCAAAATTTTCCTCAGTGTCATTACCAAATCTTGAATTTTTAGCTGTCTAATAATAAGTATGCGTGAAAATGTGCCACCCATATATTTTCGAGAAAAACACGTGTCTAATAAAATTTATGTCAGAGCATAAATGATCTTTTTCTTCCACTAATATTTATTTTTATCAATAACACTCACTGTGTATTTCAAACATTATTCATTATAGTATTTTTAAATTTGTAAACTCGTGAAGTTATTTTAAAAGCATTCATTCTAAACATTAAAATTCTCTTCCAAGAACTGACCTACAATTTTTTGAATAACTTGTCATTTAGAAGGATGAAAATTTTTGTAACTTCAGTTAGTTTTGTGATAGTTTAGTGTAGACACACTGAAATGTCTCAAATGAAATAGGATGCAATTTAAACGTGAAAATACGCCGTGGTCTTATGCCAGTTGTTGTGAATCGTATTGACTTGCCAAATATTTTTTTGTTGGATTGGATCTATACAAACAAAGACTACTGCTGTAAATTCTATTTTTGACAATTTAATTGATTGTTTTTGACAGATTTAATTTGTGTTATATTGAATCAGAATATAGAAATGATTTGAATGTGAACACCGGTGAATACATTGAAAATATTGGTTCAGGAGTCGGTTTAAGATTATTAAATAGAAAATATCAGTTGTGTAGAATGTTTTATCAAAGTAAGACAAAGCGATACGATAAGAATAATCAAAGAATAGGGACTGATTTATTTGTATAGTATATAAGAGTGAAAAGTATTGGTGAAAAAAATCGAACTATAAGGCTCAGATCGATCAGTTACAAAATGGCGGAGGAACCATGAAAATAGATGAACTTACGGTAAAATTGGATTAGGATTGAATTTAGTTGTACCAAAATAAATATTATTAGTTGATAAATTCGTCATCACTCAAAATAAATTAATCAAAACAAAATGTTGACATCATTTCGCTTAAATACGGCATTAATAACGATTATAATTTATTTGAAAATATTTTGAAAATCTCATTTCTTTGTGCAGAAAATTTTACATGTATCCCTGGTCTTACTATACAGGCGATTTCTACTGTCTCTTTTAAAAACTGATGTATTTTCCGTAAAATTTTGGTTTTATTAAGCTGATACTGACTTCTCCACATTTTTTCTTTATGAAAATTTTTTAATCCATCACGGTTCCGTCTTTATAACGATCAAGAGAATTAATAATTTTTTCGTTATTGAAATAGATTTGTCAAAAACATGTTCATCATTTATTCAATACTAGTTTTATCACAGCATTAAAGATTTCCAAATTGATTCCAGTCTTTCACTTGGTTTTCTACCGAATCAATGAATTATTTATGAGATCGAATGTCCTTTTCATTGGCTTACATTTATGGAATCGAATGGTCTTCCACTCGCTAAATCATTCACTTGTGCACTTTTGTCTGAATTTATTTCTTTTACTTTGATATTAATATCCAATTGCCAGTTCTTCACTTTGCACTTATTTCCATCTTGTTTGTATCTTTATTTTGCCAACTAAGTTCTTATTAGATCTTCGAGCTCTCGAAATTCGAGATGAACTTGAATTTCCCAGCTTCAAAACATCATGTATCCTAACGGGAATTTTTTTGTGATGGCACGAGCTGCAAATTGATGACTATCAATTAAATGATTCAAAACTATAATTTTAACTTACGTGGATGAAAATCTTCAGGCAAAAATGCTCAGTCAGAGCATACAAACATCTTGTTAGGTTAAGCTATTGTTTCATCAATTTAAATATCGGCTGTCCAGTTTTTTGGAAACATCAGATCACCCGGAGAGATTGGATATATTTAAAATTATTACACTGCAGCTCTATGCTATATTGGGACTTACAGGATCCGTTGGCGGCGCCACAAATAAACATGGCGGTACTGTTGACTTGAACAATATGGCCATGATCGCCAGTAGGTGGAATTAAAATCAAAACACAAGAAAATAAACGTTAATTCCACAATAAATTAATAGATAATTTTAATTATCGATAAGATTTTTTCAATAAATAATTGTAATTGCAAAATTGTTTTTAACACTGCAATAATCTGGAAAAATGAGCGAAATTAGTTGAAGATCTGAACAAATTAAATTTCTAATGTTTCTTCAAGTAGAATAATAAAATAATGTTGCAAATTCATTATTTTATATACAACTCAACCTAACATTCCTTACGGTAACCCTTTAGGGTACGTTCCACTAGGCGACCGCAACGTTCATGTCGTCTCAATAATCGTTCCACAAGACGATCGTGGTCTTTACGTCCAAGATCAATACGTCTTACATCGCGATCACTTCAAGCTCACAACACCCGCATTTAAAAGATGGGTTGAAGTGATCGATGCGTTCACATTTGCAGAAATCATCAAGAAATTTGAATTACCTGAAAAGGTGTCTTCCCAATTTGTACTTTTGATTTCGAATTATATCGATTTATTGAAGAATTTTAAATTCGTGAATATAACATAATTTCACGGTTTCTCATCATTATTTATTATTTATGGGAGATTAATTTACACCATACATATTTAATTCATTCCATTTATATATTTTTTATGCTACAGATTAGTTTAATCTTATTAAAGATTTACGTTTCGATCTTAGCCACGAATTGTCAATTTATTTGAGATTCAACAGACACTCGCATCGTTCCATTTAAGCACCAACCACAGCTATCATATGTTAGTGGAACGGAAAAAACTACGGTCGTGAACGAATCGTTGCAGTCGCCCAGTGGGACGTACTCTTAATTGCCATTTTGACATTAAATCTTAAGAATGTTCACAAATATGCTTGCAGCAAACTTTTATTGATGAAACTTCACCGTTTAACTTAATTTTCAGTTGTTGCGTGAATCACAGTTTATGTTTAGGAACAAATTTTGTCACTGCACAAAACTCAAATTTCCTTACGAAAACTCGTGGAACACGAAATCGGATTTCTCCCTTGTTCGCCATTGATACATCACTTCAAATATTTCAACTCTCATTTTTACGGAATTTTTCTCCCATCGAGTGCTTGGACTTTTCTACTAATTGAACACCGTTATTTTTAGTATATTACAAATCTGTGAATGGCGTATGCCACATATAACTCCCAATACTTAACGTTCACTTGCCCCAATTTCGGTATTGTGTACTTGCATTCACAATAATGAAATCTATTCTACGCTGTTCTGCGCAGCTTAACCTTAACCAACTCATTTTCGGTAACTTTTCATTACACCGCAGAGCTGTCACGTTTTGCAATCACTTTTGAACCGTATATAATTAGAATAACGAAATGATGTATAAATATATATTTTGAATATCCAAAACAGAACATTACATTATTAGTGGCGTTCGGTTTACATGAAAAATCTCACTTGATCTCAACCTAGCTCAAGTAAGCAGCTTTCGATTTATCAGCGATAAACTGAGAAGCTCTGTTTTCTCCTTGCTTATACTACAATACCCTATTTTGAGTTGAGATTTAACTTCATAGTTTTAAGTGGGACTAAATTGATATAAAATTATTATTTTTGTCTAATTTTGATTCATATTCAACAAACAAATCGAATTAATACTGCAGTAAATTTTGGAGGAAATATAAAATATGGAAAATATTTATTGATGTAAAGAAAATTGAATATTTCTCGACAAATAATTTTTTGAATATTCATTTTATTAATCGATCTCTGCTGAATGAAATCTTAAGGTGGGTTTATGCTCACTATATTTAGGAATAGGAATTAAGAATAAGAATAAAAAGTCATTATATATGGATCGGTTTATGCTGCAGTATTAAGAATAAGGAGTATGGTTAAAGAATTAAAAGTTGGTTAACTTTCAACTTTACGCCTTATTCTTGAATCTATTAACGAAATGCGCATGTGCGACAAACGTCAAACATTCCAAACTAAGTCGGACACAACCTGAAAATATTGACGGCTATCGATGTTTGCAAGTATGGACGAACTACTCTCAAATTCAATTGAATTTGTTCAGCAATATTCGCAATTGTGGAACAAAAAAGATCCTGCGTTTAAATATAAATTATCTATAGAAAACGCATGGAAATCTATATCAGCAAACAACAAATGAATTAATATTACTGTTCTCCATACTAATAAATTATGAAATAACATGAATAAATAATGTCAATATAACTTATTCATATGATAATGCCAATTATAGAAGTCGCTACCAACTTTAGAATAATAAATAGAACCACTTTTCACCAACCTGAAAAATATAATTTTACTATTTTTAATTCTATTCTTATTCCTTAAAACTGGCAGCATAAACACCTGTCTTGAGTCTTATTCCTTATTCTTGAATTTTCGAGCATAAACCCACCTTTAGTCTATTCTTTCCACACGAAAAATATTTCTCTCAGTTTCAGGAGAGATTTTCACAAGACGGATACTATTGCTGTGTATTTTTGACAGCTTAAATAACATTTTAATTAATGTGAAGCGGTAAATTTTGTCCTATGTAGCTTTTGCAGTTTGGAATAACACTAGTCAACTGAGTAATTTATGCAACTGAAATTATTTATTTCTTATCAATAGCTAAGATCGAGCTGAGATATGATCAACTATTTATATCTTTTATTTATATTTTCAAGAATCCCTAAAAACAATCTAAGAATGGATAATTTAATATTTTATTCAATTCTGACTATCATATTTGAAAAAAATTCCTATTGACCTGAAATCGTATTTTTCTCATCAGTTTCTAAGTTTCTAGGGGTGGCAAATAAATTTGAAACATAGTAATCTCGTATATTTTCGTTAAATTTACTATCGATCTTAGCTAACATAATATATGTGCGATAGGTTTTAGAATAGTGTATAGTTAGGTCAGATGAGCTTTGAGTATATGAATTCTTTTTTATTCAATGCTCGTATAATTGCATCACTAGAGCCCGGTTGCACAATGTTTGGCTTATACTAAACGTAGCTTCATTACCTAGCTAACGATTGTTGAAACAATTGTCGCTTAGATAAAAGACTGAGCAACCGGCTCTAGATCTCGTTTGGTTGCACGTATTTTTTTTTGTGCAAGAGAAGAGACAAATTTCAGTCAACTTGTGCGGTTTGGATACTTTTTGTTCATGATTATAAAATAATAGTATCTATTTTCAGAACTTTTGAAAAATTCCTTTTTTTATATAATTGAAATCTAGAATTATTAACGTACACAGATCACTCAACATTAATTCCTGTAAATTGTCTAGACAAAACATAAGTGGTTGGAGCTTGGTCAAGTTGGTTAGGACTAGATAGGAGGTGGATTTGCAAAGTTGAACTAGTAACGTGTACGTGTAGAAAGTGCAAAATCTAGTTGAGATGTTGGGTTATGTTGCGTCTGCATTATTATTCGAACTACGTTGGCCTACGATTAGCCACCATACCCGAGGAAGAGGAGGATGTCTACCGGCTCGATCAGATTAAAGAATTTGAAGCTATCAGCAAAGCTTGGAAAGAAACACTAGCCCAGTATTTACTACAAGGTACAATATTTAAAATTAAGGTGTTATTATTTCATAACAAAAATAACCATTTACGAAGCATGCATATTCTGAATATCTTAATCCCTAGTTGAGACGTTAGGAATTTCTAAATCCTTATGACCCAATGTATAATACGATAATGATAAAGTTTATATGAATGATGTAATATTCATAAGCACCTCTAAATATTTACTGTCTCGAAGATGATGTATACAAGGCTAGTGTCCCAAAAGATCCACTGCCGATTTTGATTTGACTTTGATCTTGATGTATGTTATCATAGTGTTTTTGAACATAGGTACTTTTGTACATGCTCAATCCAAAATCCTTAAAAAATGAAAATCTCATCATTTAAATATGTAACAGTTGAATTACCGTGAATTCATGTTTTTAACACCTCTCATTGATCCATTTGTTTGGATATTTATTAAATCTGAATGTCAACGCATATCCTGAGATCTCTTGTGTGTTCAATAATTGTCAAAATATCAAAGTAGAGGACCATAGAAAAAATATTGCATGCAATACAAGTGTAAATAAGCATTATGACATTCGGCCAACAATTTCAATTATTAAGTAAGCCTCGTCACCAAATACTTGGCCTCATGTCATTATGCTCAACTTTTGCACTCTTGTTGCATAATAGTTATTTATGTATTTAGTGCGAGAAATCATACTTTGGTGCTTGAGAATAATTTTTTTTTTGTCGAGGCGGTAGCCGAGACACAAATTATTCGAAAGTCCGAAAGAAATTATGTATACGAGTTGCATACAACATTTTTTCTACAGACGTCAAAAAATTATAAAAAGATATTAAAAATCATATTAAAATACAAAAATTAGTGGAATTATTTTTCTTGACAACGTGCACGAAGTATTTCGTGCCCATTGTCAAGATAAAATCAGTGCACGAACTACTTCGGGCCCGTTGTCACGATAAACAACTCCAATGCGACATTTCGATACTAATATTGATGTACAAATGTCATCATTTTTTGACGTCTGTAGAAGAATTATCATTTTCTACTATCGTAATTAAATTACATTCAATGAACTGGTTTCTATGGTGCTGAATAACATTTTAAAACACATCCTAGCAAAATCATTGATTCAGTCGTTTCAAGCACGGGCAGAGGCTAGTTTCATTCATTTCTGAAATTAGTAGCTTTTCTTTCAGAATAGTTTTTCTTAATTGACTTTTGCTGTTTCAATTTGTATTTATAGAAAAAGTATAGTATATAACTTGTTTTTTGAACCAATTGTATACGCATTAATCTAAACTTTAGCTCATAAATAAAAAACTCGTGTCTAGAGAGACTTTATAAAACATTATTATGTTCGAGTGATTCTTGAATATATTGGGTCGAATTTAGCTCTCTTCACTACTGATGAAGTTCCACTACAGTATAATAAACAAATATATTAGAATAATTGTATATAAAAAAGGTAGAAAAAATTTCCATATTAATTAGTGAATCTTCTTTAGCTAATGAAGGAAGCTGAATTCGGTTCACTATTTCAATTGCGTTTAGTGTCCGAAAACACCAACTTTTTTGGACTACTACTTCTGTTTTTTCAAGTTTCCATAGCAATAAAGTCGAATCGAACTGTCATTTGAATTATATCAATAATAATACAACTTATATAGTAATTAATGTATCAAGGGTGTTAAAAGGACAATAATGTCTGAGGTCCTCTGGCCCAAGGTGTGTACGTTGACCGTAGACATTATCGTCCTTTCAACTCCCTTGGTGCATCCAATATTTAATGTCCGACTAATGTACTATTTCAATCAAAATTTCTAGCAATGTCATTGTGATTTTTGTCAGAAAAATTATTCTAGTTACTAGATAACGCGATATTATTATTTGTTATTTATCAAAATAATGCCCTCGGGTATTATTTGTGAAGTAATTACTCTGGAATCAGTATTATTATGACAAAAATAATTTGCTAGTCGAACATTATGATTTCAATATCACCAATATTCAATATTAATTAATATGAAAACAGTTTTCATTTATGAAATTTCATTCAATAAGAGACTTGTTACATAATTTACGAAAATTATTTCTTCTGCTAATGCTGTTTTTATTCGAAATTTTATTTGCTTAAACCTTTGAAATAATATTGCTTGGATTCCTCATTTGCAAAAATATTGTTTTTTTGTTTGAATACTTCTTGTACAATACAAGATAAATTTTACAATTTTTTTCAAATAATTGAGAGATTAAACGTTTCAAGTAAAATAAATTTGATAATTTTTATCATTAGGGAACAGTCTAACTGCACCATCACTGTTTTGCGATTGTGAATCATTCTACGATATTGTCATTAATTCACTTTATTATCCTGATTTGGCACCTTTGAATCATTATCTGTTTTCAAACATTATAAATATTTGATTTCATTTTTTTTTATGTAATTACAGAAAGTAAAAATTTGTTGAAAAATAAATCATCTTATGAATATTTGTTTGTTTTGTTCACTTGTTTCATTTGTTATTATCTACTTGTTCACAATAGAAGTTATCTATTTTTGACGACTACCATGTGAATAGTGTATTCGTAGGCAGAACATAGCTATTATCTTTGTACAATGAGCTTGTCATGTTACGTTGAAAATGAATTTGAACAAATGTGAATCAATTTTGAACTAGATTTTATTTTAATGAAGTTTATCTTTATGTGCATTTCTCAATAATGATAAATGCTCTTAAAACAATGTATTTATATTCCTGAGACATGAATTGAATAATAAATTTCGAAGAAAAATAAAGTATTTGTTCATTTTATTGGAAATAAAGGATAGACAACGATCAGAATTGAATCATGAGCCAATAAAAATCACAATTAGAATAAACAATAGAACTTCCTCAAAATCTATTTTAGTTTAAGAGAATTAATTGGTTTTAAGATTTGTTTATCTAATAGTAAACTAAAACTCTAACGTTTAGGTGCCAGTACATCATCGAAACGTCGAAGTTTTAAATCTTATTAAAATATGAGCTGTAATAACTTTTTCACCACTTTAGATTTCAGTTTCAAGGTACAGCAGACATTGAAAACATTTTATAAGAGAAGAGAATTTTAGAAAAAAAAAGTTCAAATTGTCAGAATATAGGCTTCTTTATTAGTTTATATTTCTTTAAATATTGATAAATTGAATAACTGATGGTTCTACTCCGCCTATTGTTCCCATTTTGTTTTACTCATTTTAATATTTATTCATTTGATCAGAATATCATTCCAAATTATATTTCTCCCACTGAGGTAATATGCTTTTCTTTACTTATTCGAAAAAAATATTTGTACATACTTTTTCTGTTCTATATGCACATTTAGGATCACTATTTTTTTTTGAAATATTCTCTGTTCTTTCTTTTTAAGAATTGAATTTTTGTGAGACACAAGTCTCTAAATTTTAATTTTTTGATTCCCTAAGTTTAAGAATCCACAAAACAAAAATACAAGAAGCTGTAGCATTAGTTGGAAGTTATGATACTTTTTGACACCAAGTAACTGTACTATATAAGATTTATATAAATATGTGAATAGAACATAAAGATTCACCTTTTTTCTGTACATTTATGTCTGCATTCCAAGATATTTGTACTCTCTCAATAATATCATAAAAATTATACATTGATCAAGATGATTAATAACAAAACAAATAATTTTTTTATTAAATTATACTGAGAACGAGATTAGTTCTGAGCAGAACCAGAAAAAAAAAACAGATAACTTTATAGGTTATCTTGAGAAGAACTCCAGTTGAGAATAGGATGACCTTATCGTAAATAACTTTTAATTGCAAAAAGTCATCGTGATTCTATCCCGATATAGAAATCATCAGGTTTGCCTTTGTAAGAGAATCCTCATTTTAACCTGATAAGGTCCTCATGGTACTTCAGGCAGATCAGGAACAAATTCTTGTCGAGTGCAAAGATAGTGACGTGGCGATGGAATTTGGTTAGCTTCTCACTGCAGTCAGTCGCAACGTTGCAACTTTAACAATGGGTTTTATACTACATACTTAGAACCAATTTCTCGCAATCATTAAGATATTTGCACAAAATCTATACTTTTTAGTACAATGTTTGTAGAGACGTAGAAAGAATATCAGTTTAATGAGTTTTAATCTTAATTCATCGTTGATCTAGCGTCAAGTTTGCATGAGGTGCAAAGCACTGAAAGGATACAAAACAATATTCATTTTTTGTTTATTGGGATCACAATATTTAAATGAGACGAAGTTGAAGTTATTTTTTATCGCTTAATATTCTAGTGTCACTATTTCTGTACGATTGATGCTGTGGTGATACTAAAGAAAGAAATTTTACCCCGTTAGTAACTAAAAATGAGGTCTGTAGAACACACTCCTGCTACATCTTAGGGCTCAAAATTGACTGGAATAAAATCTCTCATTATTAACCTTGATGAATAATAATTTGTTATTTTGCTATGTAAGAAGCAGCACAATATTATAGCATCGGCAATAGTATATTACATCTAACGTAGTAAGTATTACATTACAATTCATAATCATCCTTAATAATGTAAAAATAATTGATTCAATTTCGTTCTCTTTTTCAACAAAATAAGTTGATGTAGTAGTCTATGAAAACAAAAGTGATCTGAACAATTTATTTAATTAGACATTTTTGCTGAATTTATGAATCAAGTTATTCATAATTATATTTATCTATAGTAAAGATATCAATAAATTATAATAGTGAAAAGGAGCAATAATATCGCCCCCGATTCGAACGAAGGTGAAACGAAAGTCATCAATGATTTGTTTTTTCAGAAAAGGAAGAGTCGGCTCATTAGAATTTTATATTAAATTTATTAATTTATAATGGAATCACTTCTTTTCAATATTGATTGTTTCACCTGAATCATTAAATTTGACCAATATTTTTAACACCACAGATTATTTCACTTTAACAAATATTTATGACTAATATTAGGTAACACTGTATAGACATTTCCTGATCAAAAGATGGAAGTGTCAACTTCCCATCCGTAAGATTGTCATAGTAATTAGATATTAAATATTTCTCAACCTCTAAAAAGTTAAGAATTGCCATATTACCATAATGTAATGAATTAAATATTTTGTACTTGTATCTTGAGCTACAGAATTTGGACAATAGATTAAAATATTTTTCTAGTTGGCATATGAACAACAATGAACTTTGAACAAGTATACATCGTTATAGGTCTATTGCGTAGCTTTGGTAGCTCCGGTAGCTCCGCCCTGTCTTGTGTATAATTTATAGAATAAATAGGTAGCTCACAATTACATTTTTTTCATTTTTCGGGAAAGAGCTATGAATCAAAATGAAGAAAATTGTAGAAATCAATTGGATACAATAACTTATGGAAATATGCTGAATACCGAGTTGCAGATACTATTTTTTATTACTCATTCGGGATAAGTACTACTTTGCGCACGTTTTTCCGGGCGATAAATAGCTCTTTGCTTTTTGAGTGCGCCAAGTATAATTTAATATCATCTAGGCAAGCTTCGAAACTGATTGAATGGTCCTAGAAAAATTCTGTAAATAGAATCCTTTCATTGAAAGCGCTAGACTTTTATATAATGTTTTAAATATAATTGAAGAACAAACAATTGTACATTTTGAGAATTACAAGATATAATCGTATCCATTAATAAATATTTGATTATAATATAGTTACGGTTATTTCATCGTTCTATATATATTTAAAATTGAATAAATGATATAAACTGAATTTCTAAGTATAAATGTGTTATTTAAATGACAAGATATTTCTCATAGGTATATTATTTCAGATTTTTGAAATACATATATTACAAAACATTGATAGGTGACGTGACAATTAAAAGTTATGATTTTTTGATACTGGAAATTTAAGTTACGCATACGCAATATGCGAATTATGCGATTTTTTCTATCGCTCAATTGCCTACTTTTAATATAACTAAATTATATTAGATATTTTCAAGAAACTATTCCAAACAAAATAAATAATAATGTTATTTTTCTTTTCCAGAGGAGGATGAATCACAAATATTCGTGAAGTTCTTCAAGTTCCACAAATGCTATGACCTAATACCAACATCAGCAAAACTGGTCGTTTTTGATACGCAGCTGCTGGTCAAGAAAGCCTTCTTTGCATTAGTATACAACGGTGAGTTTTATTGCTGACGCAGCAATACTGTACGAAAACAACAAAGTTGTTTTCTCTGAACACGTCATATCGAATTATTCATCAGGCTTATTTAATTTAAAATTGAAATTCAAATGGCAATACTATAAATCTTTATCAAGTATTGTTGTTATTTGCACATTGTCCTGATCTGCACTCGCTTCTCTCGCCTACATCAATAGATGATGAACATTTTAAGCCCACGCATATTTTTACTAACGATTAACTGTTTTACTTGAGGGACGGACTGTGTCAAGTCGTCTGTCTTTTATTTTGAATATGTGAAGAATGTATCTATGAGCCTGAATACATTAAATTTCAACCATAGTTTTGAAATATCTAAATAAAAACTGTATAAATTACTAAATTACCTATTACTTTAGCAATATTTATTATTTATAAAGGTAATTTTCATAAACAAAACTACAAACTTGTCCTGTTTAAATTGTTATTATCTTGATCAGATAATGGTCGTTTTGTTGAATGTATTAAGATGTAAGTGAAGGAGTAGACAATTTAGAACAGAGCGATTAAAAGAAAAGATCCAATTAAAGTCATATAGAATGGACTGCGCGTACTCCCAACAATTTTTGTTGTTTCTTTGTTCCAAAGTTTGTAATTTTTTGTTTCTTTGTAAATTGCCGAATTCATGGTCGTAGAGAAAATTTAGTGTGAAACAACCTACGGCTAGTGCTACTAACTTTTTCACTCATACTGAATATGCCTCATTCTAAAACAAGACTTCACAATTTGTAATTTATGAGAAATAGATTTTCAAACATTTTAACATTCGATAAATAGCGAAGCTCACCAATATTTAATATTTTTTTAATTTTTCATGATGAAAAAGCCAAGATAAGACTTGGAAATCTAAATTTTAGATAGTTCAATATTTATGGTTTAAATGAAAAACACAACTAAAGGTGTGAAAATTGGAATTATATTATTATAAAAATTCAAATTATAGCGTTCATTTTTTTTCAACTTGTTTAACTTGTCCAACTTGTAAACTTGCCGTATGACTCCGTATGAAAATTAGCTTAAGAAAGCTCATTACTTTTCAAAATTATTATTGGATACATTATTGAAGCTTTAATAAAAGAATAATGGCATCGGTTAAGATAAAAGTCAACTCATATTAAAAGTACTGGTCTTACATATTTTTGTGTCATAATATATAGATATTTCTTTGCCTAGTCCATTGATAGGTTTTCTACCTCGAGCATCCATTTGTTCACACATTGCAACGCTGCTCAATTCATGGCCAAATCTAACACGCACGTTGCCATACTATTTTCTTTGTAATCAACTTTAACTTTTTTCATTTTCTATCACACTGTATAATACATACAACAAAACTCAACTAAAATTGTTGAAGAACAAATATTAAATTTTTATTGAATTTATCTAGAATACTAATTCAGAAATTCACTAAACATGTTTTACATAGTTCCAGAAATAATATTGATTAATACAAAAATATAACAAATTTGTATTTTTACCGCCAAAGCTTGTATATTTATAATATTTACATTGGTTTTGTGTTCACAGGTGTAAGGGCGGCACCATTATGGGACAGCTCACAACAGCAGTTCGTAGGAATGTTAACAATAACTGATTTCATCAAAATCCTACAGATGTATTACACTTCACCGACTGTTACAATGGAAGAACTAGAAGAACATAAATTAGATACATGGAGAAAAGTTCTGAAAGGGAATGACAGTCCTTTGGTGTACATTGGACCAGATGCATCCCTCTACGATGCAATACGGACATTAATCCATAACAGAATACATCGACTTCCAGTTATAGATCCTGATACCGGAAATGTCTTATATATACTCACACATAAACGAATACTACGGTTTCTGTTCTTATATGTAAGTTTCAGTCATATGCAAACAAATTCTTACAAAAGATGTTCCAATCCTAAGTCATTCCTTTAATTTACTTGCATGTATTTTAATAATAGAGCTGAAATAAAAAGAAATTACTGGCGACTCGATCAACTGTCTGAACGTAAAAACGCTTTTAAACTTGAATTTTTTCACGTTCTTTACAATTCATAAAGGCAAACATCAGAGATCAGGTCCATAACTTTTTTATATTTTTTCCAAACTTCGAATGCTACATCAATCAGTGCAAGTGCGAGGAAGATATTATAGAAGAGTGCATGATTTCATTATTATTAATTTCTTGAAACCTATAGCAGTTAATGATTTGATTCTACTTTTCCTGTAATCTTTTGTAGTGTACAAAGAACAAATAATTTTTTCTCATTATTCTGATTAATATATTTTAAATAACAAATAATTATTATTATTATTTATTTGTCTTCACGAAATCTCGTATTATTCGATGCATTTTCTAATATTTTAATGTCAATTCCATTTTTATGTACAGTAATGCATCAAAGAGACATGCACAAATATTCAAGCTCTGGATGGAAATCAAACCCACGATCCCAGTAGTCAAACGATAGAGTTTGCTTGAGCGCTATCTAAACACTCTAAAACTAGACCGTGATAATATAGAAACAAGGAAATTTATTTTGAATCTATTATATATGCCCTTTGAAATAACAGAGTAAGAAATAATGTTTTTTTTTTTTCATTACATCTCAGTACTTTTTATTTTAAAAACCTCCAATCATATTCTTGCTGGACATGATCTACAAAATTAATTGACAATGGATTTCAATACTTTTTGAAAGAATCCATTGTGACATGTGAGCAGCCAGAGAGCCGGACGACTAAACATACATCAAAGTTAATGGAATTCCTTATGTATTTTTTGTGGTACAAATCTCTAGAAACAACATTTTTTTATAATCCTACCTCACTTTTGATGTCTAGGATGCTTCAGGATCTGTATGAGTACAATCTAAAAGAAAAGCGCCCACATGTGCTAACATTCGCAGAATTCATTATAATACCATACTATGATCCGTATTCTCACCTCTTGAATGAGCGCTACTTCAGCAAAAAATTTAATAAAAGTAGATAGCGAAATATGATAAAACATGGGATGGTAAGAGTAAGTGTATAAATTTGTAGGAAGTAGTGTTATTTTAAGAGGTAAAAATATGGACCTATATGTTGAGCGAGAGATCATCACCTCGGAATTGTAAACTAGCGTAGATTTTTTTGATAATCAGATGATCAAATTTCATTTGTATCAATTAAATTACTAATTTTTTTCCAATTTGTTTTGTTACAGATAAATGAATTACCAAAACCAAGTTACATGAACAAAACCTTAAGAGAATTAAAAATAGGTACATACGACAATATAGAAACAGCTTCTGCAGATACCTCAATTATATTGGCTTTGAAGAAATTTGTAGAACGGCGAGTTTCAGCTCTACCAATAATCGATTCTGAGCGCAGGCTTCTAGATATTTATGCTAAATTTGATGTTATTGTAAGTATTCCAGTTGAATTATAAATAGAATGAAGTGAGCAATTGTTTTGTTTATTCTAGAATTTGGCAGCTGAAAAAACATATAACGACTTGGATGTTTCATTGAAAAAAGCAAATGAACATCGGAACGAATGGTTCGAAGGTGTACAGAAATGCAAGTTAGATGAAACCTTGTTTACAATAATGGAAAAAATTGTTCGAGCAGAGGTATTAGATATAAAACTTATTATAGAAGAAACTTTAAAAATAATAATTTATATTTTTCCAGGTGCATAGATTAGTTGTAGTCGACGAAGAAGATAAAGTAATTGGAATCATTTCCTTGTCTGATTTGCTTCTATACCTTGTCTTGAGGCCCTGTGGAGAAGATGGCTCCACTAATGGTGTCACTTCCCTTAGAGCACAGGTAAATAATAAATGTACTAATCAAATTTATTTTCCCAATTGTTAATCTATCCGTATTCATTATTCAAGTTCTACTTTTGTGTCTGACATTCGACTATACGTAAATAGTAGAAGAGCTGGCGATGTATTAATTTTGATTATTTTAGCAGTCGTAAGTATAAAAAGACAGATCATTCTTGATACACTAGACAGGAAATGGAAAGGCTGGCATTTCGTATAGTAATCCCTATCAATCAAAGGGAGTGAAAAAAATGTTGGAACTTATTTTAGGAGTTCTGGCTTTTCAATAACATCATAGTCCCTGATACAGAACGCCTTTGTTCAGATCATTAACACTCTTCTGAAACTTCGTATGTAACTTCATTTTGATGAGTCCGACAATTTTTTATCTGCAAAAATTTTCAAAACTACTGCATTTTTCACTGAACATCCGGAAAAGACATCGATTCTATGATTTATTCTAGATTATTAGCATTACTTTCTTTCATAGTTTCATTGTAAGATAATAAGAGGAAAAACGCAAACAACATTTTTTCCAACAAAATGTTGCTAATAATCTTAACAGAAGTGTAACTTTGACATATTAGGGGCGGTGGTTATGTTGAATACAGTAAGATTATTGTCGGACAAAATGTTTCATTCATTCGGTAACCAACAGGCTAGAAAGCCCATGTACAGTAAAGAAAATAATATACAAACATATGTACAGAGATACATTACAAAAATTATTCAAATGTAAGTATTATCTGTTTCGCTTGCTTTTTGAATGTATTTAAGATAATTTCAAACAATGGAGGACAAGAATTGCCCATTCTAGATAGTCTAGCTGCAGGTGAAAAAAAGCAATATGATGTTTTGTAAGTGGGAACTACAAATTGGTGATTATTTCGCAAAGAATAAATGTTTGCATTCGAAGTAGACTTGAGATTAGTACTGGATGAAGTATTGTTGGTGATTTTATATACAACACGTAAATAACATACTCTCTATTTCACTTTAAAGTACACATATTTGTTAGAGTATCAATTTCATTATAATTATGTAGTACCAATGGATTTTGAGTTCTTGCCTTATAAGATGCATATGCAAAAAATTTGTGCTGTATACTTTCTAAACGCTTTATCTGTTCATCAAAATACGGAGACCAGATCGCAGAAGCGTTCATTAATATTGGTATTATCATCGATTAATATAATCTAACTATTATAGCAGTATAAACTAAAATCAACGTTATCTTTTTTTATAAAATCAAATAGTTTCAAGCTTCTATTTACAATGCTGTCAATATGTGGGATAAATGTCCCATTGGTACCAAAAATTACTCTCAAATCCTTTATCAATAAAGCACGTGCATAAAGGCGTGGGCAAAAGCCGACCTGCGGACTGGATCCGGCCCTTTTGATTGTTCAATCCGGCCCGTTAGCACCAGTGTGCGTAGCATGCATACACAAAATATTCTTTCGAAAAGAATCACACAAGAATTCAACTATTGCTGGTTGTTTATAGCAAATCGACCAGAGCCGGAATCCCTCCTTTACACGATTTACATTTTACAAATTGAGTTCCAGCTTCCACGTTCAACATTAAGGAGGTTGGTGACCATAGTGAAAATGGTTAACTTTTGTTTAAATATATTTATAAATAATCAATAATATAAAAATAATTTTCTCTGTGTCGCAATTTTATCAAAATCATCAATCAAAGTTGCCTTCTTTTACATGGGCTCTTATGGGACACTGCCATAGGAGTCAGGCTAATCCACTGTAAAAATTAAGATATAATGAGAAAAATTGTTAACTTTCTCCAAAAAACTCACTGTTTTGAAGATTGAAACTTTAGAAATTAGTAAAAAAAAATAATTTGGATTTGTGTATTCCGTTCTCGAGTAATAAATAATAAATTGTCCAAGAAACAACGATTTAAGCGCTGCGACAATCATTCTGTTGATCCAAGCAAAGAAGTAGATTCGGGAACCTACTCAGAGTTTTACTTTTCGCATATAAATAACCTATAAACGTATGACATACATACTTGCATAGCTACTACAAACATTATACATCAACCGATACACAACTCGATGAATCATTTTTGAATAAAATAAATTCTATCATTTCTTTAGTATAATTCAATACCTTCAAGTACACCACTGACATCGACGTAACCGCTGCCAACCTTCTATCATCACCCAAATCCTTTGCGCGGTTGCCACGATTCCTCTTTAACTAAAAAAAACTCTTAAAAACACTCTGTGACTTATTAAATAATGATTTTATATTCTACTTATGCTGGCAAGAGGTAATTGGATTATAAAAATACTTTTTCGGTATGATTTAATTAATTAACTGTTAATTTTTTGACGGGAAAATTCATTCTTCTGCAGATGGTAACGGTAATATCGTTCTATGCTTTTACATGGATGATCCCCCCTTACAGATTGCCCCTCAAAGATAGTCATCAACCTCCTTAAGTATTATAAATTAGTAATACATTATAATTTGACCTTTGTTCCTCATGATTCTACTCACATTACAATAAATATAAAAATCATTATTATGATATTGATATATGTACGCGGTGTCTCCTCCGACCCGAAGGATTTTCTGAAATTGGAGTTTTGGGCGCTCAGAAGTATTTGCCCATCCCTGCTATTCCATAATTATATTCGATCTTGGAGTTATTTTTACAAAACGATAATATTTTACACTTTTCAATGATAAGATTCATTTCATTGGTCCTACACCAATTTGCAAGCTTTCTTGTGGTTTTCCTCATGTAATCTTACAATGTAACTGTTGAAGGTAGTGACGCTAATAATTTAGAATACATCGACCTGTTTTCCAACTAGTCAGTTGAAAATTCAGTCGTATCGAGAATTTCTGTCGATAAAAAAGTTATCGGATTGACCAAATGAATCCACACGTTTCAGAGGAGTGTTAATAATTCGGACAAATGGATTCTGTACCAGGTACTATGCTATATTAAAAAGTCAGAGCTGCTGAAATATATAAATACACAATATTTTTTTCTATTGCTTTTATAACTAAGCCATGAAGTTGGTAAAAAAAATGAAATGAATATAAGTAAAATATACCGGTTCTCGTCGTAGTAATTTCGTGTTCTACACTCTCTACTCTTTTAATTGATTGAAGAAGCTTTGTTAATTAATTAAAAATACGGATAATCAAATATTTATCTCATAAACCAGGGGAAACTGTTCTTTTGGTATTTGAGAAATCTATACAAACATTTTTTTTTTTTTTGAGTGTCCTTAGCTTAGTGTAAAAATGCTAGCTTTGTAATCCGGAGGTCGCGGGGTCGAAAGCCACCGACGCACAGTGTAGGAAAATCAAAATCCAGCGGGACTTAATTCCCAGTAATACTAAATAAATATTTTGCTGATGAATAGTTACAATTTGCGTTAAAATGATGAAATAAGTGGACACAGAGTGATGAAATCAGTTCTATTGAGAAAATTATCATAAAAAATGAAATAGAAAAATACTTTTAAAATTATCCCTTTCCGTTCCAACAATTTCTTACAAAATTGGCTCTTTGGAGGTGGATATGGAGAGTAATGCTAGAACTACCATATTATTATTTTCTCTCCTCCTGCATTTAAGCTCATTTGGATAGGTACCATGGAAGTACTGAAAAGATTTTCTTCACAGCCCAATTCAATAAAATATGAGAATTCCTTTGAACCTGTTTTCAACTCATCGATAGAACTTGAAACCTCTTTCTGGACTAAGCATAGACGCTATGATCAACTAGCGACTGTAGATAACATCCAGCAGATGACTCTGTTACAGTTTTTCCCTATGGATAGCATTGTTTCTTAGCATCTTTTGATTAATCATATGACGGTAATAAATTTTTAGCTAATTGGCGTATTATTCCATATTGGTGAGTTGATAAATTGGCATCTATACTTATACCTAATGCTTCATCTGCAGATAAAGACACTAGATCACTGATCATCTTTTCACGAGCTCTTTTGATTGTCGTGTCTCTATTCGGTGAACCAATTGACAATTCATTCATGATAGCAGCAGAGTCTTTTTTATCCGCTTTGCGAAGATTTCTTCAGGGCTAGTCGATCCAAAAAAACTTCGAATTTTTCGCTTTTTAGTCCTATCACAACATTTTGCAAATCTCTTTCCCGGCCTACCTGATTTAATAGATTAAGAATAAGATGAGCTTTGTTGTGCGACAGTATGTGGCAAATTTATATTAACGTTCAACCAATCTACATTCTTGTTTAAAAAACGTTCGCGATGTCGACAACTTGCAATCCATTTTTGCTCCAATTTGAAGCACAAGGTCTTTCATAAAGCTTTAATTCTTTTTCCGCAGCTTCAGAAAACTTGATAAACTGATATTTGATCTTAAATAAATCAAAAAATGGCTTCAAAGCGCTCATTTTTCCCGTTAGAAATCCAAATATCAGTTTTCTCGTAATTTCGAAGACCATTCTGAAAATTGAAGAAAATGTATGAATGACGCGAAAATGCGCAAGAGATTGTAACTATATCTGAAAGCCAAGACTCGATACTATGATATGTGTATGCTTTACCACTGGAATAATGCGGAATAACTGAACTTGAGCACAACTTCTTATAAAAATGGTTTATTTTGCCTTCTGATTCGATAGATGTTTTTTTCACAAAATTATCATTATCAGTTTGATTTAATATTTCTGTATTTACCTTGGTTGAAGATACAAGATTAACAATAGAAGATAAAGCAATGTTGTAGGTAAAATCTTCCAGTAATCGGGGTAACAGTTTACGCAAATTCTCGTCGCGTCAAGTGTAAATCAAACGATCAAATTCCTGTGAACATTTTTTAATTTCTACTTTTTTTCTAAGATACCTGAATTTTTTTTTAGTAGGCAATTATTATGAGCAGTTTTCCAACTACAAATAGATATCATAGGTTCACTAATCAGTAAAAGTTGACATTTAGAATTAAATCCCGTTAGATTTTGATTTTCCCACACTGCGCGACGTACAAAAAGTCAGTATCAGTACGATTTTCACTGAATTATAAAATACTTTGTGGCGTACTCTCCACAAAAACTAAGAGTTCACGTAGCTTGACGATTGATAACCGCATTCTACGGCTGAAGAAATATCAATCAATCAATCGAGTGCACTATAAGTTTCTGCCACACCCGTAGCGGCTAAAAGGCGTGATTGATTGATACTACGTACCACGCACCTCACTTACAAAATAATTACTTGTTTCATTAATACCAAAAATACATAGCTTTGGAATGATTAAAAAATATTGCTGGGTGGGTAAATATGATTTTAGTTTCAAGATATTTATTAGAAAATATTAAATTATATTATAAAACATCTAAAGAAAACGTAACCTTAACCACTAATTTGCACAAAATATGCTCATACACACAAACAGTGCTTCAAAGCTACGAAAACGCAATTTGTCGAAACACGAAAACAACCACACTGGAACGAGCCAAAAGGCTAAATCGGGCTAAATTTACCAAAGACACGATATGCCACAACCACAACTACAAGAGTTTCCGTCGACTACATTTTAATCGGGATTCTCTCTAACTACTTCAATTTTCAATCTAGTATTCTTGACTTTAAAAATATTATGATTTAATAAATTATGTTATACATTTTATACAGTAGCTTTGTTTATTTCGAACATTTTATTATACTAGTTATTGCTACGCAGTGGCAGCTCGCGTTTAGACACTGTGGAACTGCAGCATCTCTTCTTTCCGCTTGATATCATTGATAACATTCAATATAATAATTATTTTTACCTTCAATTATTTCTTTATACTGGTACAATATATATGATCCTTAAGCTTAATGTCAGTAGCCATCCCTCATTTTATGAAAAATATACAAAGTTTTTTGTTCAAATCTTGAAACTACTGCCTTTAGCCAAAAAATGTTTATATACTAAATTACGGAGGAAAAATGGAAAATTTGACTTGAATAAGACGCCATATTGTAACACTGTGCTAAAGACAAAAATAGTTCATTTTGGTATTTCAATAAGTTGTCATAGCAACTGTTCAACTTTTTTGGACAAGTACAAAAATAAAAAACTTCATGTAGTTCGTATCTCCTAACTACTAGTAATTCTAAGATTCAATATTCAATAAAATATCAATTTGATGCGTCAGTAAGAGATTCTTATTTTTTCTTTTTGGTCTACATAATATCCAAATATTATGAGAATCTTTCAAATTTTACTTTTTGTAGCAAACACCTTAATAGGTACTTATAATAGCAATATAGTTCGACAAATATTCTTCACAAATACCGCTCGCGACTTTAACTTTATCATATATTTTTTTTTAAACATTGTTTACTTTCAAGTATCATCCTTCGAGTCATCTGCTTAGAATAAATCACGAGAGCTAATTAGTAGAATATAATTTTCTTGTTTATATAAAGATTTCAATATTTTGTCAATATTCTCTTTATTATTTCTAGACGAATTTGAGTAAGAGCGTATCTGACAGTGAGCTAGCAGAAAAAGAAATGGAGCAAACAATTCCAGAAGAGGAGGGTACTGAAGATGGGTTGGAAGACACATCAGTAAACGAAGGAAGACGAGACAGCCAGCCTGATCCAGAACTAGAAGTAGAAGAAAAAGAAGATAGCTTGCCATCTACTCCTACGACATTGGATGCTCCATCACCACTCGTGGCAGATACTTGTTTCCGAGAGGTGACGGTTTCCGGTGGCGAATGAATTGAATTCAATCCGCTCCTACGACAAAACGGGTCGCAATTGTCAGTCTCAGCGTTTTCTAACCCTAACTAAATTAAACATTTCTCGCTTTGTCATCTTTGCAATTTGCAAGGTACATTGTTCGCACTAGAGTAATATATTCAAAAACTGGGTTGTAATACTAATAAACATATATATTTATAAATATATAATAACTGTTGATTATTGGAAATATTAAAAAGGCGATAGTTTTTCTATATTTTGTACTTAATGATATAAACATTGTTAAGAATAATACCAAAGACTGCAGAACAGTGGGCTGAAAAGCATATATACACGTAAATGTACAATACAGCTAGTTTATTAACGTTTTATACACTGAGCGCACCCTTAATTGTTTGTCGCGTTAGCTCCCTACGACAGGATAGGGTTGATAAGCCCACAATCCTAAATGATACCGATCAAATGTAAACATTGCTCGGGGAATTCATATGCAGATTTTTTAACCATTATTTATAAATAGTAGCTTGCGTAAGTATTATATAATAATGTAGAGTAGTAAATCCTAATGATGATTTCCAGAGATTGTAAGTGAAAGCTAATTGTGATGTGTAAAATAAGAACTTAAGTATATACCACTGTCAAATATTGTTTGTACAAATCGTTTGGTCAGAGAATTTTGTGAACAGACATTTGAATTTCAGTGATATAAATAATAAACAGCATATACTAAATTTTTGCTCATTTTATACAGTAACTTCGTTTTTATAGAATTATTGTGCTTTTTGGAGTTGAATAAAATTTAAACATTGTGATCAGTATAGCGCATATATTTTTAATTTATAGTATTGTGTGTTGGTTTTATGCAAATAAATTGAACTATAGGTACTTCGATATTATTTTGTTTATTGGTGTTCTTTTCAATATGCTGCTCATTTACGAAAACAAATTCTTATTGTACTACTTTTTGAATATTGATCATTTATTGTTTAATTATTATTGTAAAAAGGTAAATTTGTAAAGATATTGTACAGATCGAATAGTTTAAGTTTGCTACACAATGTACCAGTCATTAAACTGCCGATGGTTTTTGAATGTACATATGGAGTGTAACTAAAGATAAATTGTATTTACTAAATTAGAACATTTTAACAACGATATTTGTAACTTACTAATAATAATATTGGTAGTGTTTGGGCCAGCGAAAATGTACGCAGGGCTATTCCACAGTACAATGCTTATTGTTCAACATTATTTATGCATAAGTTATTATTTGCATAAATACGAATTCAAAAATATATATAAAAAAATTAACCTTGTTTATTATTTACGCTCTCATTAATGAGGAATATATTATTTTAAAGTGAACGAACAGTAAGTATAAATATATTTACATAAGACTTGATCATCGCGTATCACATGAGCGAAAATAGTTTATTATGATGGAATTTAAAACTCATTCGTGGGCTAATAATTTATTTTATTTATGGCTACACTTATATAAATTAACTAAAATATCCACTACTTATGGCCAGTTGCACTGCTGCCTCTCAAATTTTAAGTGTCGCTTAGCTGAACAATATCTTATAAGGTGTATTTCATTTGGCTGACTTAGCTGATTTTATCACTTTAAAACGATTTTCGTTCAGTTTGGTTTGATTCATTTGTCGCAATCATTTCATTCTCATCCTTGCGCCAAATGATTGGATTCGCTTCAAAGTAATTGCCGTTTTTCCTCTATCAGTTCGTTCAGTTCAGTTTGTCACGTGTTTTATTTACGTTTTATAGAACTTGATGGTACTTTTCTCAAAAACACTTGTTCCATTCAAACAACTGATATGAACCAAATCATCTGATTTTTTTTGAACTGATTTTAATGTAAGTGATTCTTTTTCTAGCCAAAAGAATACGCCTAAAGTCTAATGTGACAGAAACATTGCTGTCATTATTCCGATTCGATATTTTTTATTTGAGTGAAGTACGGTTTGGGTCCCGGGACGTCTCGTGTCTCGAAGTTCCGGGACTTTTTGTAAATTAAGAGACTCAAGACACGGTTGTTAAAATCTTACTGCAATAATTCTATTTTCTTCAACACTGTTTTAGAATTTGCATATTCCATAAGCAAAAATTATGTTGGAACGAATGACATTCCAAAAAATCGTTTAGAATGATTCTGTATGCCGTTTAGAATGATTCTGTAAGCCTTTAGAATCATTTCGAAGAATCAGAAGCTGTTAGTTTGGCTACTACCATGGTTACTTCCTAACAATTCGGATTACAAACTTTTCGCTCGTTCAGAATACAGTCCATTCCAATACTTATTGTAGAATATACTATTCTAGAAGCCATAGTGAACTTGATTAGTTTTTTGCACTGTGTCATTGAAAGCGCCATCCATTAGCTTAACAAATAATTACTTGATAGGTACTCTATTATTCTCACGTTAGTACACAATAAATGTGTTCGCCGCCATATTGTTTTTTTTAAAGTCATATGAAACGGGCAATATTTTTATTGTTAGAATTCGATTTTGTGTTCAATAAAGGTTGATTTTTGATTAAAAAAAAAAAATTCATAGCTAAACCTTGCCAAAAATGAACTCGTTTCTAATTTTATTTTGAGAAGTCTCGAAATCCCGGGACATCCCGAAGCTATTATCTTGGGTTGTCTCGTGTCCCGGGACATTGAAATTGTCGAGACTTTCCAAACCCTAGAGTAAGCTTAAAATTCAAGCTATAGCGGACCATTAATGTTCCCACTTATATCGAAACTTAAATAATCACTTAAATAATCACTTACACTTATCGATTGTTTACACCGGGCACTGTCTTCAATTTATTTCCAACTGTTTATTTTTCACTCTTCTCATTTATTTCCACTGGTTCACCTCGTCTAGTTCACTTTTGCGCGCTTCATAAATTACTCTGTCTTATTCAATTACTCACTATCCAATTCGACTCAGTTTATACAGGTTGCTGACAGGATGTATCAAGATAATTGAACAGTGCATTTTACTCGTTTATATGAACAGATACGCAAAAAAATGACGGAGATATTTTATAAGGCTCAGAGGGGGACACATTTTTACATAAACAATATCATTTTCAATCCAGTGGTACTCAAACTACGGATCAATATTATATTTTTTTGTATAGGATTAATTATATTTTATTATGTCCTTGAATAGTTTTTTTTTTCTGAATTCAACTATATAATAATATTATATCCTTACATTGCGAGAAATTCTATAAAAATTAATTTAAAGTTATTATTGCATTTGATTATTATTCTTTAAGTAGTCTGTGCAAAAATTCAATTATTAATATAATAATCTGTCATTTTTCTATGCATTTGTTACATATTATCATAATAACGGTAATTTGATCTCCTTTGTAATCTTTAATAATAATGGTAGCTTTACATACTGATTATTTCGATTTATTGATGTGTTACGGTGAGACCCGTCAAAATGCAATTCTAGCATGCAATTTATTTGCTGAAAAATATCCGAATAAAACCAGACCAAATCTTAGAGTAATTATGAGACCTGAAAAAATATAACAAATTTTGGAACATTACGGGAAAAGTGCGTGGAATACAGAATAACATATTCATTTATCTTAAAGGTAATGAATTTATTGCCAAAATCGCTTACTTGAATATAATCCTACAAAAAAGGAGTTTTATATGTTTAGAATATAATAAATACTCACTTTGAAATGATTTTTATAAAAATTTTTACAGTGTAAGGGTACAATATTATATGGTTGACTAATAAAAAATATATCATCTATTTAAAAAAATATAATATAGTTGCATAGTTTGAGTACTACTGGATTTAGAATGATGATATTCATGTTAAAATGTGTCCTTCTCTGTGCCTTACAGAATATCTCTATCACTTTTCTGTGTATCTTTTCATATAAACGAGTAAAACGCACTGTTCCATGATCTTGATACACTCTATATATCTGCAGCCATGTCTTATCGAATCTTTTCAGAAATTTTCAGTTAGTCTAACGTCACCACGTCCTTGACTCACACTAGTCAGTTGCATCGGCCAGGCAACAGCTTCATTGCGTATGCTAGCCGTTTATCCGGCTTGTAGAATGTTCATTACAATATTCTACAACAAGTAAGAACTGGAATGATCTATATTCCAAACAAGCGAAAAGTTTAAAATCCAAGCCGAAGACGTGAACAAATATGTTGTACATTCATTAAGATTTCAGTAGAAACTTTTCAAGCAGAAATGAATTATTAAGATGTAAACCATTAGGTGCTTTTCTTTTACGGGAGTGTTGATCTGTGAGAGAGCGAAAATGCATTTAAACAGAATACTTTTGTGTTTTTTGACGTTTGTTTGTATGCAAATTTGTTTCACCTTCAGATTATCCAATTATCACGTATAAAATTTGAGGTTTATTTTGATAAAGAAAAATCTGACGTGGACATCACGTGACTTACTTGTACATCATTGAATATATTTAATAATACGATAAACAAACACAAAATCGCAGCGTCCTACGGCTAATAATTTTGGATTTATCCAAAAAATTCTAAAAATAAGTCAAGTGCGCTTTCGGCTCAGTTGGTTGCTATGGGAACAGAGACCATCATTTTTATTCTGCAGCATTCCCAAATACTGATTTCCAAGATTCTACGGCTAACAGCTTTGAATTTATACGCGAAATTTAAAAAAAATTCTAACTGAAGTGCACTTCCGGTACAGTCGATTGTTGATTATATTACAGCAGACTGAAATACTAAATTTCAATACTCTGCAGCTAATGGTTTTAAATGTATGCGAAAATTTCCAAAAGACTGTCAAGTAAAGTGCACTTATAGTTCAGTCGATCTCAATGAAAATAAAATATGAGTATCTAGGCCAAGGGTGGGCAAATATTTTTAAGAGCGAGCTTAAACACTGATTTCAAGAAATCCTTCGGACCGGAGAATTGACAGACTATTCTACGATTATTATTTTAGGGGGTATGATCTTTAAAATTGCCTTATATATTGTGTAGCATTACTGCAAATTTAAAATAATTAAAATCATTTATATTTTCTACCTATTAGTGGGTGTAACACACCCATATTTCTGACAATTGAGTTGAGATCAAACTAGTCGTCAATCAACAAGCATTTCTAATAATATCAAATAAATATATCAAATCCAAGAAAAATTTCCTTATATATTTATACGTTGTGGTATGGACAAATTTAAAATGCCAGTTTTTGAGCTGTTTTTTCGTATTATTGCAACAAATTTGAGCTAAATCAATGATAATTATATGTAGTTATCTGAAAATTACGAAAAAACTGCATTTAAATCACTCGATAATTCAAAAATTGAGAAAAACTTATCTCAAGTGTTCTCTCTTCGGTCCGACTACTCTCGTATCATTAGTACAGCATTATTTCAACTATAAACATGAATATTTCAGTAATAATTTTTTTGGGTTATTTCCAACTTTTGGGCCTTATTACTGCTGCCATTACGTTAAGAAAGCTTCAAAATTACTAATTCAATAAAAAAATTACATATTTGAACTTCCCATTATTATAAATGAATTCAAAAGTGTTACCATAATTCAATACTACATTCCATTTGATTTGAGTACAGAAAATTATGCATAATATTTTGTAACAAAGTTTATGGCTTAGAATTAAAGCGTTTAATTTGAACTATTGTATGTAATTATATTTATTTCTAAAAATATTGGTGCATCCAAATGATGGTTTACAAAATGATATGAAATTATGATATTCAGTGAGTAAGTCAAAGAAAGAAGGTCTATGCTTTACGCACAATTTTAGCAGCAATTATTTCAACTTGAAAACGTAAAAACAAGTTTACAAATAGAACGTGTAATATGCGCAATAATAAGTCTTCAGAAATTGCAATACTGTATTAAACTTTGGGCGTGTTATTAAAGAGCTATTTATCTTATTTTTGTATTTATTAAAAATGTTCTAATAATAAAATAATAAAATAACAATTGAATCAAGTGCAAGTAGTGCTGATGGATAAGGAACGGAAGAAAACGAAACTGCTTTACAACCGCATTGCCACATTACAATCAAATGCACGAAAGAAGTAAGTGTTGCACGTAGGGAACGAATATTTACATTTAGATGATAAGGTCAGTAGGGAAGTAGGCCATTTGGAAAGGCGCACAAGGGCACTCACAGAAGGGATGAATAGCCCTTTTCATAGTTGAAAATTTTTTGTGCGCATGCCTCGATATTCGCCATGTTTTTCGGGCACTTTATACGTAGATAAGCCGTTAAGGGGGTAACTCGAAGACTGGCCGTATCTTTAATAACATAAGTACTTAAACTTTTGATAAAACAATTTATAATGGATATTGACAATAAAAATAATACATTTTTTATTTATTAGTGAATCTGACAGTTTCTTTGAAACGGATATCAACAATTATTAAAGAGAATGTTGTATTTAGTCGCTCAGTTGATTTTTGTGAAAATAGTTGAAACAGATCTGGCAATGCTGTTTTCTTTGTAGTTTGTTTTGAGCATGGTGTAACATAACCTAATTATTTTATAATAGCTCTAATATATTGGTGATAAATGGAGAAACATAGTGTGTGTGCCTATTGTATCATTTTAATATACAAATTTCACTTGTAAATCTATATTTTTGAGATAAAAAAATTTGAATTTCTTATTTTTCCGCGGTAGAAGAAGTGACCTCTAGAACAATATCAAGATCATGAATGACGTTTGGCAAGCGACGTTGTCGCTTCTTTGACGGCCATGTTTGGAAAATTGTAACTTGGATGTTTTCATATTATTTTCCTTATAATTCGAAAAATACGTCGGTGAAATGTGCTTTTCTTTTGTGAAAATTAAACATTGACTATTAGTGGACAAGAAGGAAATTGATTTTCTGCAGTATCTAATCGTTAAGTTCTATTAATATTCCAATGAAATAATCTTACTCCAATCTGCCATAAGACTCTGTGTTATTTTAACATTATTAAAACTATTATTCTTTATTTAAATGACCCGTAAGATGTTCTCAAAATTTTTTTGAGTCGACAATGTGTATATGATCTGTAACTTGCTATAAAATTTAAAATTTTATCTTATACCAAGTATGTTCGAGTTACCCCCTTAATACTATGTTTCCAATGTAAGTTTTCAAAAACTTCATATTTAATACAGTTTTGATTGTTATATATTTACAGTAAAATCATAATACAAGCTTTTCAATATAAATATATATAATGTTATTGTTATCATTTTACAAAGGAGCAAAATAGCGCTGTTGTTATGGAATATGTTGCAGCAATATGCGTAGTAAGTCAAAAACTTATTAAATCAATGAAGCAAAAATATCTGAAAATTTGTCCAAAATGTGTTAAATGTGATCTATAACTGTAGTTTTTGATTATCATTCTTTATATTCAAAATTAATATTGTATTAATTAATTTGAACATAATATGAATATAATTGTCATCCTAGCCTATCAATAAATTCTGCTTTATTACCACCTTAGGGACGAGTATGGCATTTTAATCATCGTCGTAATTGTATGAAGTTACGAGCTTCCACTGTCGAATGAACTAATAACACACCATCAATTAATCTTCATCTGATTGAACTGGTAATAATGGTAATGATCGTTGTTGCCCAGCCATATTTATAAAAAGTGCCCGAAACTTTCACATTGCCACCTTTTAGAATAGCGGACACGCATGCGCATAACTAGTCGTGAAAAGGTCTATTGAATTTATTGACTCACATCTGTTCCCCAAAATGAGATATAAGTGCTATTTTTCTTTCATTTCTATTTCCAAATATAGCAGAAATGATAGATGAAATATTCTCTAGAGCAGAGAATACTTTCAAGAACGGGCCAGAACTCCAATTTCAGGAAATATACTTATACGTTGTCGTGTTGACAAATTTAAAACGCCAATATTTTGGGCTGATTTTTCGTATTATTGCAATAAATTTGAACTAAATCAATGATAATTATATGTAGTTATCTAAAAATCACGGAAAAACTGCATTTAAATTGCTCAATAATTTAAATATTGACGAAAAGTTATTTTAAGTGTTCTCTCTTCGGTCCGATTACACTCGCATCATCAGTACAGCATTGTTTCAACTATAAACATAAGCAAACATAAATATTCCAGTACTCATTTTTTTAGGTTATTTTTAACTTTTGGGCCTTATTAATGCTGCCATAGCATTAGGAAAGCTTCAAAATTACTTAATCAATAAAAAAAATACTTATTTGTACTCTCTACTATTATACATAAACTCAAAATTGTTACCACACTTCAATACTACATTTCGTTCGATTTGAGTGCAAATAATTGTGCATAATATTTTGTGCATAGAATACGTACAAAGTCTATGACTCAAGGTAGAGCGTTGGTCTATGGCTCGACAAGTACCAAATTAGAATCGCGTTAATATAATGATGAATTCATTCTGATTTCAGATAGCAGGCTTCAATTAACTAGATGAAGCTGTGAAACGGCTTGACTTCAGGAACGCTGTAAAAGATGTTAGACGATTCAATTATATATGCTCATTGCTGGACTTGTAAGTTGGACAATAAATGACCGCTCTGTCAGGCTGTGCACAGAAAGTTCTACTCGCTATGCTGGAAGAAGTTGCTTCGTATGTTAGTGCTAGTCAATATAATCCTAGAGGACTGAGAAGGTTGCTAACTAAATTAAGGTAAGTAAAAGAAGTGTGATAATAAAAGAAAACTTGCTTGCTTGTTAATAATCTAAAAATCTATTTTTTACAGACAACTAAGTGCAGAACTGCAGAACGAGCTGCTTGTTGGGGGTGGTCCTCTAGGTTCTCAATTATTGTGGCGAACACACGCAACGACAATAAATTGATCGTATTCTGCAAATCGCCGATGAAATCCAAATTCGGAAACCAGCTCCCGATACTTGGCCTCTTTTGCAGCAACTGCCGGAAGAATGTCTTCGGGAAGTAGCCCTTAGGTACGTGACTACAGACTGGATAAATTGAGTCTGAACATTTGATATTCTCCATAACTCCCTCTCTTACATTTTATCTACGGTATTGATCTGCATTATTTTTTAGTTATTTCAGGCGTTTTACTAACAGATGGCAGTGTTTTCGTAGCAAGCACCTTAATATAATATAATTTAGTTGTATCGAACTTACTTATTATAATTACAACTGCTGAAATAATTGTACTAACAGGAATAAAATTGTTTTTCAATTTTTTATAGAATTTTTCATTTCCACAGGCTTTCAGATCATCACGACTTGACAGCAAGTGCTCAAACTTGTGAAAAGCTTGCAACGATCTGCACCGAACAGAGAATCTGGAGAGAATTAACAAGATTTCATTTCAATTCCCAACAAATTGAAGCAGTTACTAGCCAAGGAGAACCTACTGATTGGAAAAAGACTTATCATGCCTTAAGACGGTTAGTATTGATACGTCTTTAAATATTTATTCAAAAGTGTCAAGCTTACAACAATAATTATTTTCAGGGCTTACGGTCTCCATGAAGATCGCCAATACGCCGATCCTTCTGCCGACATTGTAGATGTCTGTTCTAGCGGTCTATGGGCCACCCTTGTGTTGCCGATCAGAATCCAGACTACAGAGCTCGTCTTCAAGAAGCTGGTGGAATTCAGCCTCCTAGTCCAGTACCACCTTCCGCCTTCTTGAAGTTTTTCTCATTGTAGCCCACCGATTCTTAGTTCGTATCGAACTGAAAATAATTGTCCCATTATATAAAGAATCTTCTCATTTCTGCTATTAAGTTTGAGGATATGATATTTTTATAGATTCTTGGCTTATGTAGAGAAATCTGGTTAAAAATTGAACTTTTTTATTTAAAGTTATTACGCATGCATGCCTTATGTAATTATGTAATCAACAATTGTGAAAAGTGTGTTGAGTAAAAGGCTCTGAAATTGAGTATTGTAGAATTTTGCTTGAGTTCATGCTTAGTAATGTAAGTACGTTCGTTAAAGACTTTGTAATGAGTGTCATAGGAAAAAAGCAAGTTTTATTTTTGTAATAAAATGTGTTGTCAAAGGATTCGATTATTTTATAGACAAAATAATTTTTTTCGCTCCTGAAGATGGCTAAAGTGTAGCCGAGACTGTAGAGTAGAGAAGAAAAGATTGAATAATTTGACTGAATTTTCTCATTTTAATAGTCAAAATCATTATTCCAGTCAACTTCAATCATTTTATTCAAGAATTTTGCATTCTCTGTTCAAATCATCTATAAAAAATTTGGTGTATTCATTGAATTAAAGTCAAATACGAATTGAATATTCAATTTGTATTGTAATATTGAATGTACTGATAACCAAATTTGATTCACTGTTTTATTGAGTTATTAAGGAGATCAATTTTTTGTTGTTGTCGGAACACTTATCACTTTTTCTTTTTGATATTGTAAGGATCTGCATTTTTTTTATCTGATGATTTTAGAATTCTGTGTTTGTTGTTTGATATTGTTTCTGTTTGTACTGATAAGCTATTTTATCTTGACAACGTGGAATTTCCGCTGTAATTTTTTGATAAATTCACTTTCAATTGGCAATATCTTGTATATTTTTTCTAATTCATGATTAAAAGTTACAACCAAAGAAAAATAGAAACATTGGTTTGAAATGTAATTGCACGTGGATATTAATTATTTCCTTATGTCCAGTCGGTAGTGATAAGAGCAGCCTCAACTTGTGATATTTTGATGTAATCTCCTTTTAAACTTCATTTAATGTGAGTGAATCGTGTTCGCATTTCGGTCAATCAGAAGGCTTAAATTGTAATCCCATAAGAGCCCTTGGACTGTTTTTACTAAAATTAACTATAAGTTTGAAAAATGGAGGAAGGGTGACAATATGCAAGGCCTCTGCCCAAAGTCTGATTTATTATTCTATAATTATTATTTTAGCAGATATAACCTTCCAAAATATGTCAGATTTTCTTTGCATCATTAGGGTTGAAACTGGTTTTATAACAAATAGCACTTCATAAACTTATCATATTAAATTTTAGATTATTTTTGGTATTTAAGCTACTGCATGTAGGGGCTGGAAGATAGGGGGTTGAAATCAGTTATAGGAATAATAAACGATTCACAAAAGCTTTTTATAAGTGTTAAATTTTCGTTGAACCATTTGAGCCCCTATACAAGCAGGGTTGATGGATTAAGGGTTGAAATTGCTTTTATAATAAATGGTGCTTAATATTATTTATCGAACTTTAAGGTTAGATATTTTATTGTACAATTATTATTTCAAGAAATTTAATAAAATAAAATTCTTATTATTGCATGTAAGGGTTGATATATGAAGAATTGAAAATGGTTCTATAATAAAACAGATTATTCAAGCTTTCTACCACCTTTTGTTCATTATTATACAACCAGAAAAGTTGTAGATCTGAGTAAAAAAATTAATTTAGAGTTTAGGGGGTAGCTTTTGAGGACATTTTTCAATACAACTAAAATTTTGGTCGCATTTATAAGAAAGAAAATAATTTTGGAGATTGATATTATGATTATTTTTTATATTTATACAGATTTTTTTATCAGTACTGATAGCCAGGGATGAATCTATAAATGGGCTTTTTGGACTGCAGCCCAGGGCTCCGTAGATATAAACGGTCTTCAGTCTCCACAAAAGACAATGGGTAATACTCGGGTAATACCGCGATTTATAAGATAACCAACCCTGAAGTCATATCAGATAGATAAATTAAATATGTTATTGTTTTTTTAATCTCTAATAGAAATGATTCTTTATCAATAATATTTTTGATAAATATACATGAAGAATTAAGATTTTGAATACTATATGCTATTTTTTTAAAAAATAATCAAACCCAAAACAATATTTGAATTTTATAATGATGAATTATAGAAATATTGAAGTCCATGAAAATGAAACTTACTGAATAATAAATAATCTGTACTAATTTCATATTTTAAACAATATTACAGATTTTAATATAAAAATATATTTTTGAAAAATGTATTGGAATATTTCTATTCATTTTGTGTACAAAATAGAAGAATATTCATTAATTCTTTCAATGCCAAATTTAATTTCATTAAATTTGAATCAATAATTGATGTTGTAACATGTTCATAGCAGCAAGCCCATGAATCCACTGCAGCGAAAGTCTAGTACGGCGTCTCTATCTAACTCTCTCTAGCGCGCTATGCATGTGCCGATGAGTGTGGAACGTACGTCGACACTTCTAATAAAACTCATTGGAGTTTCTTCAGTTATATTGGCTGGCTGTTGCTTTCGGTTCGTGTTTGAATTAACATCTTTTTCGTGTAGCTCGTGGTTTTGCGTTACTCTGGGGGTTTTGGGACATATAAAGGGTGAAATTAGCTCAGTTTAACGTAAATTTTAATTGGGATATTGTGATTAGTGTTTTTGCGTGAACCCTTCTGGTGCACTTGTTCGTTTTGCTATCAATTTTTTCAATTTTGTTTTTTTGCAAAGTCCTCCTGCTTAGGCGAGGCAAGGCCCTTCCGATAAGGGTTCAACGAGGGATCGGTGCACAAGCTAGATCTTTTAAGTAGCCTTTTAAGTGCCTTTTAAGTCTGGACGGTCTTGTCGGGAGCGCATAACTCGTGTTTTCAAAGAGCGGGCCGGGGGCCCAACACCACGAGAAGCTGCGGAGCGAACAGTTATGCCCGTGTTATGTAAGCGACCATTCGGCTGCCCGGCTTGACGCAGCTCGTAATTTGCTAAGAGGGGGATATGCAGAAGGACTCCTGGGGTGTAGTTTCAATAGGTCGACGATATAATATGCCTCTCAAACTTCAAAGTAACGTTCGTTATTTAGGCAAAAAGCAACCAACTTCGCGTAATTAGCTCGACGATATCGGATAGATTTAGAGTTTAAGGGGAAAATGATGAATGAATGTTGAATGATTATGACTAATCAAAAAAACTTCCTTTCAGCCTTTTTTTCAGCTTATCAACATCATCTTCAGGACGTAAGTTAATAAACAACTTTTTCTTTACAGGTTTCCAATATATTTGTTTTTTTTTGTCTGCTCACAGGTCGTAGCTGAGGTAAAAACTTTGTTTTATTTTCATATATTACTATTAAATTAATTCCCGATATTTAAACAATAATTTGTGTATTTTTATGAATTTTAGGACCTGGAACAGCAGTTGGAGGATGGCACCAGTTGCAGAGAATGAGCAGCAACCCAAGAATCATCAAGTATCAGCTGAGCTACCATCGTTGGAGCAACCACCATGGGAACAGCCTCCGCTGGAACTAATCAAACTTCCCTTTCAGTTTTTTCAGGTCATTGTCATCACCACAACATCAAGACGTAATTCTGAAATAAATTGCAATATTACAAATTTCTAATTTTTTCTGAATGTATTACAGTTCGCCCAACAGCTGAAGAACACATCAGCAGTGACAGAGCATCAGCCAAGCAGCTGAAGATCAAACCAGCTGTTGCAGAGGATCAGCACAGCAGTAGCAGAATTCATCCAGCATGATATTTCCAACTTCAGAGACAGCCATGGTAAAAGAAGCTCAAGATGACCCAAAAACTTCGACTTATCCCATTTTGCCCGCAGCTTGCAGAGCCTAAGTAAGAATTACTTATCATGTTTAATAATTTTTTCATAATTCAAATTAATATTCATTGTTAATTCTAATGTATTATTTCTTTTTATTACAGTTGCAGCCGCAAAGAAGCCACTTCCTCTGGTCTAGGTTTCGCAGGGGTTTCCCTAGACCCAAAGGGAGAATTCTCTGAGGGAGATTTCGTCTCTTTCCCCTTAGTCATTACCTGGGGGAAAAATATGGTTTACAAATGCCTTCTGCACACTTCAATCCTCCTAAAAATAAACCTTATTCCCAAAACTGTAAATTCCGAAATAAACCTTTTCCCTAAAATTGTTATGTTGTTTTATTCACAAAACCTACCGCAATTATTTTTTAGACATTGACCTCACAATAAATTCATTTTGTTGTATGTTTAATATTTGTACTATTTAAATAAATATTTTCGATTTTTGAATCAACTATTTAATGGAATAATTGTTAGATTGATAAATAAATGTTGTTAAATGCCCAGCAATTGTATTTCAATTTTAGTTTTATTCTTTATAATCTTAGGCAATAATATATTAATCAGAATACATTGTAAAATTTATACTGAACCCTAATAATATCCTGAATAATATTTAACAATTGGAAAGTTTAAATAAATATTTTATAATTTCAATTCTTGTATTTTCAAATTTATTTTAAATTACCATAGTTTTATTTTTTTTCGTTATGTGGCAGCACCTGTCGGATACTGAAAAATTAGCATTTCATACAGCGACATTTACACAATCATGTTTTTATTAAAAGGATGGTGAATGTCACATTTTAAATATATTTTGGAATTGTAATGTCCAAAATCGTAGCATTTGCTTATAATTCAAATTTATTTCAAATTCGTAGTTCAGATTTTTCCGTCGTGCGGCAGCACCTATCGACTACCAGAAACTGGCATTTATAAAGCTGTATTTACACAATCACATATTAGCCATAATTCACAATTGGTGTAGCATACGAAGTACATAACTTAATTCTTATGAAAGTCTCATGCGTGTTCACAATGAGCATAGCATAAGCAAAGCATAAAAATTATTTTATAGGGATATTGCGGCCTGAGTTGGTTATAAAATATAGGTACTTTTAGTTTTTAGTATCTGTCACAATTTAATCACTTGTCCTAAGCAACGCTTTTGCTTTATTCTTGTTTTGATTCGATTATAGGCCTGTTGCGTATCTTCAAATTTCGACGAAAGCGCCGCATATTATTCAAAAATCACAACTTCGAGGTGTGATGTCACCTGTCAATGTTTTGAAATATGTCAATCTGCTTTAAAATCAAAATGAAATCCATGACGTATCATCTCTATTCCTAATTTATGATAACATTTTTGTAGACAAAAATATTCTAAAAGAAGCAAATCAACCATAGTCATTATTATTTTTTATTGTTTATGTGACTCATCTAAAGGTAATCAATTACAGTTAGATTTATAATGTGTTATATACGTACAGAATTTGAGCGAAATCTTTGGAGGAAAGAGATTTTCTCATCTTGTTTATCTTTAAAACAAATCTTGTATCTTGAGAAGGAAAAATATTAGGCAAAAATTTAGTGCTTACAAAAAAGGATTCTTAGACGAATTTATGTGACTGTTCAGTCAATTAAGAAACTTATCCAAGTGGTATTTATTGAGTTTCTTTACAATTATAATATTTAACTTCTCTTGAAGATGGTTGATACTGAGAATTGAATGATATCTAATACATTTTTATAGATTACTAGCTGACCCGGCGTACTTCGTAACGCCACAGAACTGATGAATTCAAATTGCAAGGTACTTGAGCCTACCTTTTATATCAGGACCTTGTAACCCGGATATGATAGGGACATGTCAAACTGTGAAAAGATCTTCTTCTGTAGGAAATCAATCAAAATAGGAGATTTTTCTATTTGGCTGAGACTTTGCAGTTCCACTGAATGTCTTTTGAGTTTATATTACTTTTTTTTTTGTTAATTTCTTGAAGATCATACAATGAATATTTGAATCTCACATGACATGCTTATTCAAGTGATTATATAGAAGTAATTATTATACTGAACAGAACTTGTCTATTTGAATATGAACCTAACCAAAATGTAACAATGAAATGAATAAGCATGTGCTGGGAATAATCCAAGTTTATCAAACTCGCTTCGTTCATATGGCGGTTTACTGTTGAGCGACGTCACTTCGTTCGCACGGCTGCTCGCCTGTAACTGAGTTTGCAACGCTCGCACGGCATCTTAACGTTGACCGAGCACGCTTTACTCGCACGGCATCTTACCATTGACCAATCTCGTTCCACTCGCACGACATTCTACAGTTGACCGAGATCAGTTCGCTCGCACGGTAGCTTATGGTCAACCGAGCTTGTTTCACTCGCACAGCAGCTTGCCGTTAACTGAGCTCTTTTCGCTCGCACAGCAGCATAGCATTGACCGAGCTCGCTTCGCTTACACGGCGGCTTACAGTTATCCGAGATTGTTTTGCTCGCACAGCGGTCTACTGTTGACCGATCTCGATTTGCTCGTTCGGTGATTTACCGTTGATCGAGCTTGCTTCACTGGTACCGCAGCTTACCGTTAACCGAGTTTGCATCTCTAGTTAGGTGTTTTAACGTTGACTGAGTTCGCTTCGCTTGCATGCCGACTTATTTTTGACCAAGCTCGTTTCGCTCGCACGGCGAAAAAAAGAAGCCGATAGGACCTGAAATTTCCAAATTAATTTTAAGGTCCTATCGGCTAATTTTATTTGTTCCATCATGGGGCAAATCTTATAAGCTGAGTACGATAAATAAGTTCTCATGATATCATAATAGCTATTTATGTAATTAGTATATAATATAGAACTTTATTGGACGAGCCGCTGGTTATGGACGAGCGAGCAGCGCGAGCGAGTCTAATAAGGAAGGCGAGTCTATAAAGTTTGTTTATGTACGAATTACATACAAAGCTTTATGTTCGACTGTTCTAAAGACGCAGTATATCATCTAAAAATGTTTCCTAATTTTTCTATACAAAAATTCGTTAAGTTTAACTTGGTGTGCTTTGCTAGTGTTGCTATTGTTACAATTGTTTTTTACTGTTTGTTTGCAGATCTCAAAAATAATAAATACAATTTAATAGAAGGAATAGATACTTCAGAGAGTGCAGAAGAGATTAAATACGATAGAAAAGAATAAATGGATACTTCAGAAAGTGTAGAAAAGAATAAATACGGTAGAGAGGAATAATTTTTTTTTGACAATGACAGTTCCGTCCAATTATATAAAGCAAAAGTCCTAGTCCAATTAAGTGGCATATTATGAGCACTAAATGCAACCATAAACTACATGATTATGATAGAGTCGAACATAAAAAAATCTGTTTCATACAAAATGTATGAGAATTATATTTCTCCTTCCGATTTTTTAATACTTATTCTGCTATTCTGGACGGAGATAAATCCAAAAAATCAAAGATCATGAAAATCGGTCAGGTCGTTCTAGATTTATGAATGGTGTAAGTGACCCGACTTTGTTTTATATAATTCTGATATCAATCTAATTTTCGATATAAACTTCGATGAAGTAATAATAATAATTAATTATTTGTGTATTGAGTCATTAATAATATACATTCTATCCATCAAAGCAGAAAAATTCATTGAAAAAATAAAACTCATTTATATATGGATTTTTTGTGCCACGAACAGTCTCGTGCGTCACCAGAACACTCTATCAAAGTTTCACCACAATCTGATCAATGGTTTCGGAACGCATAAGGTACAAACATACAAACATTGATTTTTATTTATATAGATAGAAGATTGCATAAAATCACACTCGTTCAACTGCTGTTATCCACATTTCTCTTTGTTTTGCTTTATAATCTCCTTCCGAAGACCTATAAAAATTAGTTCTCGGCTGTTTGCTTTAGTATTAGTACATCCAACAACACAACAACTTCTAAGTGAATGATTTATGCTCATGATTATCGAATAATATGACATACAAAAATGACGTTTGACAGTTTGACGTTTTTGACGGCACACCTCGTAGATGTAAAACTTAACCGATAGAGCGGAGCCACTGAGGATACGCAATAGGCGTATTTTATCAAAACAGCTTTTTTAAAGACTCTTTTTGTTCAAATTTTATATTTGAAAATATTTTTCATTGCTTTAGGTTTTATTTTTTATATTAAAGCTCTTAGTTTAAAGCATTACTTTTGTTTCTGTACATGTTTGCAATTAAATGTCTTTTTGGATGACGAAATTCGTTTAGTATTGCTATTAAAACAAAGATTATAAATATTCCTAATCACAAAAATAAGTTTATTTTTATTCATTTGACATATTTACTGTCTGTGCCTGTAAAACTATATTGGACATGCGCATTAAGAAAATATATGCGTAAGAAATACGTAAAGTTGAGATGATTTCAACTTTATTATGCAGCTGTTATGCACCACGTAAGCATAAGAAATATGTAAAATCATTGTGAACACGGCCATAAGAATTGCACAGGTTCAACTTTATGTCTTATATATTTCTTATGTACTTCTTATGCTTACGACCATTGTGAATTAGGACTTATTTACAGCAAGATAACACAGCTTTAAAATTGTTTTTCTGAGCAAAACTTTTTGGATATTGTATTCATAACTGATTAATATAAGGAATTCTTAATGTACCCTGAAAATATAAGGTTCATAGTACAAGTTAATAGGAATGTTAAAAAAAATAGATTCGAGAAACGTATAAAACTTTAAAAGAATAACAAACGTACATGTAATAAAAAAGTATATCATATTAGACATCAAAATACAAGTGTCAAGTGAAAGTATTTATTATAACTACTATACACTAAACAGATTTTTCATTCACCATCCTTTTAATAAAAACATGATTGTGTAAATGTCGCTGTATGAAATGCTAATTTTTCAGTATCCGACAGGTGCTGCCGCATAACGAAAAAAAATAAAACTATGGTAATTTAAAATAAATTTGAAAATACAAGAATTGAAATTATAAAATATTTATTTAAACTTTCCAATTGTTAAATATTATTCAGGATATTATTAGGGTTCAGTACAAGTTTTAGAATGTATTCTGATTAATATATTATTGCCTAAGATTATAAAGAATAAAACTAAAATTGAAATACAATTGCTGGGCATTTAACAACATTTATTTATCAATCTAACAATTATTCCATTAAACAGTTGATTCAAAAATCGAAAATATTTATTTAAATAGTACAAATATTAAACATACAACAAAATGAATTTATTGTGAGGTCAATGTCTAAAAAATAATTGCGGTAGGTTTTGTAAATAAAACAACATAACAATTTTAGGGAAAAGGTTTATTTCGGAATTTACAGTTTTGGGAATAAGGTTTATTTTTAGGAGGATTGAAGTGTGCAGAAGGCATTTGTAAACCATATTTTTCCCCCAGGTAATGACTAAGGGGAAAGAGACGAAATCTCCCTCAGAGAATTCTCCCTTTGGGTCTAGGGAAACCCCTGCGAAACCTAGACCAGAGGAAGTGGCTTCTTTGCGGCTGCAACTGTAATAAAAAGAAATAATACATTAGAATTAACAATGAATATTAATTTGAATTATGAAAAAATTATTAAACATGATAAGTAATTCTTACTTAGGCTCTGCAAGCTGCGGGCAAAATGGGATAAGTCGAAGTTTTTGGGTCATCTTGAGCTTCTTTTACCATGGCTGTCTCTGAAGTTGGAAATATCATGCTGGATGAATTCTGCTACTGCTGTGCTGATCCTCTGCAACAGCTGGTTTGACCTTCAGCTGCTTGGCTGATGCTCTATCACTGCTGATGTGTTCTTCAGCTGTTGGGCGAACTGTAATACATTCAGAAAAAATTAGAAATTTGTAATATTGCAATTTATTTCATAATTACGTCTTGATGTTGTGGTGATGACAATGACCTGAAAAAACTGAAAGGGAAGTTTGATTAGTTCCAGCGGAGGCTGTTCCCATGGTGGTTGCTCCAACGATGGTAGCTCAGCTGATACTTGATGATTCTTGGGTTGCTGCTCATTCTCTGCAACTGGTGCGATCCTCCAACTGCTGTTCCAGGTCCTAAAATTCATAAAAATACACAAATTATTGTTTAAATATCGGGAATTAATTTAATAGTAATATATGAAAATAAAACAAAGTTTTTACCTCAGCTACGACCTGTGAGCAGACAAAAAAAAACAAATATATTGGAAACCTGTAAAGAAAAAGTTGTTTATTAACTTACGTCCTGAAGATGATGTTGATAAGCTGAAAAAAAGGCTGAAAGGGAGTTTTTTTGATTAGTCATAATCATTCAACATTCATTCATCATTTTCCCCTTAAACTCTAAATCTATCCGATATCGTCGAGCTAATTACGCGAAGTTGGTTGCTTTTTGCCTAAATAACGAACGTTACTTTGAAGTTTGAGAGGCATATTATATCGTCGACCTATTGAAACTACACCCCAGGAGTCCTTCTGCATATCCCCCTCTTAGCAAATTACGAGCTGCGTCAAGCCGGGCAGCCGAATGGTCGCTTACATAACACGGGCATAACTGTTCGCTCCGCAGCTTCTCGTGGTGTTGGGCCCCCGGCCCGCTCTTTGAAAACACGAGTTATGCGCTCCCGACAAGACCGTCCAGACTTAAAAGGCACTTAAAAGGCTACTTAAAAGATCTAGCTTGTGCACCGATCCCTCGTTGAACCCTTATCGGAAGGGCCTTGCCTCGCCTAAGCAGGAGGACTTTGCAAAAAAACAAAATTAAAAAAATTGATAGCAAAACGAACAAGTGCACCAGAAGGGTTCACGCAAAAACACTAATCACAATATCCCAATTAAAATTTACGTTAAACCGAGCTAATTTCACCCTTTATATGTCCCAAAACCCCCAAAGTAACGCAAAACCACGAGCTACACGAAAAAGATGTTAATTCAAACACGAACCGAAAGCAACAGCCAGCCAATATAACTGAAGAAACTCCAATGAGTTTTATTAGAAGTGTCGACGTACGTTCCACACTCATCGGCACATGCATAGCGCGCTAGAGAGAGTTAGATAGAGGCGCCGTACTAGACTTTCGCTGCAGTGGATTCATGGGCTTGCTGCTATGAACATGTTACAACATCAATTATTGATTCAAATTTAAAGAAATTAAATTTGGCATTGAAAGAATTAATGAATATTCTTCTATTTTGTACACAAAATGAATAGAAATACTCCAATATATTTTTCAAAAATAAATTTTTATATTAAAATCTGTAATATTGTTTAAAATATGAAATTAGTACGGCTTATTTATTATTCAGTAAGTTTCATTTTCATGGACTTCAATATTTCTATAATTCATCATTATAAAATTCAAATATTGTTTTGGGTTTGATTATTTTAAAAAAAAAATAGCATATAGTATTCAAAATCTTAATTCTTCATGTATATTTATCAAAAATATTATTGATAAAGAATCATTTCTATTAGAGATTAAAAAAACAATAACATATTTAATTTATCTATCTGATATGACTTCAGGGTTGGTTATCTTATAAATCGCGGTATTACCCGAGTATTACCCATTGTCTTTTGTGAGGACTGAAGATCGTTTATATCTACGGAGCCCTGGGCTGCAGTCCAAAAAGCCCATTTATAGATTCATCCCTGGCTATCAGTACTGATAAAAAAATCTGGATAAATATAAAAAAAAATCATAATATCAATCTCCAAAATTATTTTCTTTCTTATAAATGCGACCAAAAATTTAGTTGTATTGAAAAATGTCCTCAAAAGCTACCCCCTAAACTCTAAATTAATTTTTTTACTCAGATCTACAACTTTTCTGGTTGTATAATAATGAACAAAAGGTGGTAGAAAGCTTGAATAATCTGATTTATTATAGAACCATTTTCAATTCTTCATATGTCAGCCCTTACAAGCAATAATATGAATTTTATTTTATTAAATTTCTTGAAATAATAATTGTACAATAAAATATCTAACCTTAAAGTTCGATAAATAATATTAAGGACCATTTATTATAAAAGCAATTCCAACCCTTAAGCCTGTTTGTATAGGGGCTCAAATGGTTCAACGAAAATTTAACACTTATACAAAGCTTTTGTAAATTATTTGCTATCCCTACAACTGATTTCAACCCCCTATCTTCCAGCCCCTACATGCAGTAGCTTAAATACCAAAAATAAGCTAAAATTTAATATGATAAGTTTATGAAGTTCTATTTGTTATAAAACCAGTTTCAGCCCTTCATATTTCTACCCTAATGATGCAAAGAAAATATGACATATTTTGGAAGGTTATATCTGCTAAAATAATAATTATAGAATAATAAATCTGACTTTGGGCAGAGGGCTTGCATATTATCACCCTTCCTCTATTTTTCAAACCTATAGTTAATTTTAGTTAAAGCAGTTCAAGGGCTCTTATGGGATTACAATTTAAGCCTTCTGATTGACCGAAATGCGATCACGATTCACTCACATCAAATGATGAATTCAAAAAAAATTTACTAGAAATAAATTCATGAAATGAAAGCAACAAATATATCCACTAATTACATATCGTAATCCTATAGAAGACCTTGGACTTTTCTTAACTGAAATGAGCTTTGGTTTCTAATTTCAAACACTTATGACGTTTATAAACATTTTTGTTGATTTTATACAACATATTCCTTATTTTGTTTTGTTCAAAAGATACAGCAACAAACATTGTGCTACTACAGTAATCGATTATCGAGCATTGAACTTCAATCAATCATATTTGTATTTCAGAAGATATTTTAATGAAACTCCCCATCGGGTTATATTCAAGTATACGATATGTCAGTAGCGTGGTGCGCGGCGCGAGCGCCGTCCTGGTGGCGACACTTGGCATCTATTTACTAATATATTTAAAATCGTGACAATCAACAAATTTTGACGTATTCACGTAATTTGCAAAACTGGCACTCAGAATTAGCAGAAAGTTTGTTACAATGACAGTAGTACTTCGATGCGGGTCCCAAGAAGTTGATTTATCTATATTTAGATCCAAAAGTTTAAGCAAAGGGGAAAAATTGGTACAAAGTATTCATGTCAGCAACGAAGAAGAAATTAAAAATAACGAAGAAGATTGTAAATTACGGGAGTTGCTTTGTGCGAAACGCCTGGCACATTTAGTGATGGAACAAATCCTATTTTGTATAAATTATTGGTCGAGATATGTATAAATTATTTAAAGTGTAAACATAGTTTTTCACTTGACATGATAAAAAGTACGTTCGGGTGTACTTTTTCTATGTTCTGTTTAATTATCGTCTGAATATTGAATCGATAAACAATATCAATTTTTCTCGTGATTTCACATAACTTCATCTGATATTTACGAGTTATTTTTATAAATTGATAATAATCTGTGTGACTATCATAAAAACCTCTTGATTTGGTGTGTTTTGAATTCTTTATTAAGGAATTAACAACATTAATGCCTGATGATTCAATATTTACTTGCCAGACACGAGTTATCCGTTCCGAAAATTCATTAATAAGGATTCATTCATGACATTTTGTTTTCAATTTATAATTAATGATAATATTGTTGAAATATAATTCTAATAATTCAATATTGATACTGTACAAACGTTATACAATTTAAAGAACATCAACTGTTTATTTCTAAAGTTCGCTAATATAATATTAAATTTGTGTTTTTTACATGATTGCTACAAAAATTTATTAATACAGGTAAATTTAGGTCGAAAAATTGTTAATATTAGTTGCAACTGCAAACAAGCAGCTGCAGTTTGCATATAAATTAATACAGAAAGTATTTGCTTCAAGACTGACCAGCCAATGATTTGGAATCGTCCAGCACAGTTGGATAAATATCATAAGAGTGGAAGGATTGATAGTATGTACTATTGCATGAAAGCAAACTGAGAAGATAACTTTTTCACAAGTTCTTACGCCCATTCGCTATTCGGAAATGAATAAAATTTCAGTTCACCATTGCGCAGTTGTGTGTGCGAACACTCAGGAACACAACATATTAAACCTTGTCCCGATGATTTCCACTTTTTCAAAGGATTTTATATATTTATTTGCCTCAAAAATTCAGTTTGGCTTTATTCTTTTTTATATTTGTTTTGACAGCTCCAGTCAGTATTAGTAAAGAGCTTATAACTTCTACCGCATGAAGTCGCGTTCGTCACTGACATAGCGTATACAATCAAACAGTGCGTGCTTCTGATTCGGCTATTCTCTCCTCCGTCCGTTACTCGAGGAATACTCCTTGCGATCGTAGCAAGTATGATGTTTATAACAACAAAAATAACAAAAATTGATTCTTCTTGATATATTTTATCGTACATAATATCACAAGGGACTGTAATTTTATCAATAATTTTTTCTTGAAAACATTGATTTCCTAGCAACATCGTGAGTGTCATCTGTCCGATTAAATCACGAGAGCGTAGCTCGAGGGATTTCACTGAGCAGATGACTCGAAGGATGTTGCTTAAAGGTAATCAATGTTTGAAAGAAACATTTATGATAAAATTAAAGTCGCGAGTGGTATTTGTGGAAAATATTTCTCGAATGAAATTGCTTCTATAAGTACCTATCAAATAATGTTAGTTGCAACTACTAACCTTTTTTATTGAAAAATGCACTAAATTGTCTCCATATACTCTTGTATTTTTAGACTTTTTGTTTTCAATTTCATTATTTTCGGCGAAAGATGCATTTCCAAAACGATTAAATTTTGACATTTCCGAGAACTGATTATTTGTTTATATTAGAACTGTGTATTGTTTCTCCATGACAAAGGCAATTTATCGCGATAAACCGCTTGCCAACGGGAATTTATCGAGGTAACGGGAATTTACCGAGGTAAATTCCCGTTGGCAAGGAATTTATTATTATAATTGTCATTGTAACTATGCAAAATTTGTCAGTATAATTGACATGAGTGGAATAATCTTAGAATATACTAATTTCAGGATATTTAGGTCTCATATTTCAGAAACTAAGCAATATTTGTGATTTTAAGACTATATTTTCATTAATTGATTAAATTTAAACTATACATTTTTATTATCTTGCAAGATAATTTTAATTCATTGAATTTTTTTAATTGAATTGAAATTATGTACATAATGAAAATTCAGAATATTATCTTGTAAGATAATAAAAATGAATAGTTTAAATTTAACAGGAATAAATTGTTGCTGTTAAATAGCAAAACGGCGTGCCATATAATGTGGAGTTCTAGATAAAACTCGAAACAGTATCAATATCATTTTCGTAGATACGTAATGACATGATAAATTTACCTATAAATCGTAAATGTTCTGAAATTTGATTTATTCAATTATCACAAACTTGTGTATAAACATAGATTTCCTTGGCTATGTCAACTTATGTACTGTCATAGATTGACAACTTAGCGTGCTGTTGTCAAGTAAGTTCGCCTACCATACACGTGTATGTGTAACTGTATGTATACTAGAATATACGAGTGTGAGGTACAATCTCCGACAGAAAATTCAGAAATTCACTAAACTTATTCCAAATTTCCTGGTCTTCATTCATTAATATCATTATAAAAATCTATGAACTGAATTATCTATGTTTTATTAATTATGTACATAATGGAAATTCCGAATTATTATTATCTTGCAAGATAATTTCAATTCACTGAATTATTATGATTGAATTAGGATTATGTACATAATGATAATTCAGTATGGAGATTATCTAGCAAAATGATAAGGGAACGTTGAATTTTTATGATTGAATTAAAATTATGTACATAATGAAACTTCAGAATTATTACTATCTTGCAAGATAATATTGATGCATTGAATTATTATGATCGAATTGAAATTATATACATAATGGAAATTCAGAATTCTTATTATCATTAACATTCAATGCATTAAAATTATCTTGCAAGATAATAATAATATCAAATTTTCATTATGTACATAATTTTAATTCAATCATAAAAATTCAACAGTTCCATATAATTTTACTAGATAATCTCCATGCTAAATTATTATTATGTACATAATTTTAATTTAATCATAAAAATTCAATGTATCAAAACTATCTTGCAAGATAATAATAAAATTCGGAATTTTCATTATATACATAATTTTAATTTAGTCATAAAAATTCAATAAATTAAAATTATCCTGCAAGATAATAATAACTCTGAATTTCCATTATGTACAAAATTTTAATCAATCATAAAAATTCAATGCTTTGAAATTATCTTGCAGGATAATAATAATTTCGAATTTTCATTATGTACATAATTTTAATTCAATCATAAAAATTCAACGGTTCCATATAATTTTGCTAGATAATAATCTCCATGTTGAATTATTATTATTATGTACATAATTTTAATTCAATCAAAAAAAATCAATGTATTAAAATTATCTTGCAAGATAATGATAATTCTGAATTTCCATTATGTACATAATTTTAATTCAATCACAAAAATACAATGAATTAAAATTATCCTGCAAGATAATGGAAATTCCTAATTTCCATTATGTACATAATTTTTATTCAATCATAAAAGTTTAATGCATTAAAATTATCTTGCAAGATAATAATAATTCTGAATTTTCATTATGTACATAATTTTTATTCAATCATAAAAATTCAATGAATTAAAATTATCCTGCAAGATAATAATAACTCTGAATTGCTATTATGTACATAATTTTAATTTAATCATAAAAATTCAACGCATTAAAATTATCTTGCAAGATAATAATTATTCTGAATTTTCATTATGTGCATGATTTTAATTCAATCATAAAAATTACAAAGAAAAAAAATATAATGAAAGAAAAATGAAGTGAAACGAACTGCGCATGTCTATCGGATTTCATTTGTTATTTATAAAAGTAATATTAAGAAGATGTACCTTGCAACTAGAAAACGTTGAATGAATATAAATATTTTTCACAGAAATAAGAACTCATTACATCATGTGTTTGTCACTTTGGGGCATATACCTATAAATATATATACTGCTGACCTCCTATCTTAACAAGGAAGCGTCTCCGTACGGTATCTTTTATCTCTTTTCTTCTGCAAGTCTAAACTGCGCATGGTCACAGTCTTGAATTTCATTGGCTGATGCTTGAAAGATTGTGTTCGGGACGTTCGGGGATGATTCGGAGTCAAATTTATTTTCTAAATCAAGACTTATTTCAAAGTGTGACCATGCGCCAAGGACAACATATACATATTTATATACATATACATATACATTTATATATACATATATATATTTGGTCCTTGCCATGCGCAGTTTAGACTTGCAGAAGAAAAGAGATAAAAGACCCCGTACGCTGTCAGGTCCAAGTCGTTGGTATATATACTTATAGGTATATGCTTTGGGGGCTTGACAAACCGAAATTTGATTATTGTCACGCTTGCGCAGTTCATTTCTCCAGCTTTCTTACAATATATCTTCCATCTCTTTCCGTCGTAACCGTTCGCAGTTTCTTCCATCTAGATATTATTTATGATCTAAGTGCACTGTGCACTTATTTCTGTGAAAAATATTGATATTCATTCGCCGTTTTCTAGTTGCAAAGTACATCTTCTTAACATTAATTTTATAAATAGCAAATAAAATTCGATAGACATGCGCAGTTCGTTTCACTTCATTATTCTTTCTTTATATTTTATTTCTTTGTCCCTCTAACGTAAACTGTATTTTTCTCTCTTTCTGGCATAACCGTTCGCAAAAATGTGTTGTGTGATATAGGATTCCTACCATCTAGATATTATTTATGATCTAAGACAGTGCAGCACTTCGTTGTAAAAGAAAAGCACCTATTGTTGATTTTGACCAATATACGAACTATTGTTCATTTCACTTAAGGTGAAACATCACTCGGAAGAACTATTTTAGCGCGAAATTTGAATTGATGAATCTTGTAGCAATATGTTTGATAAATACTTTCTTATAATAAATTAACAAAGTTTTTAGTGGCGTGTATATTAAAAATTAGATAATTTGTCAAAGTTTCATTATGTCTGCAATAAATCCGTATAAAATTAGCATGTAAATCCTATATCTCAGAGACTTTGATAACAACTTATCTGGAAAAAATATATATATACTAGGCGCTATACTTGAAGTTATCATATAAAAAATTTCATTGAAATTGAACTTGATAATTTCGAGAAAAAAAATAATTAGTGCTGAGAACATTAATTTCTCAGATATTATCCAGTTTTTTGGGACAAAATTTGGTAAACTTATAGATGGCGTTATTCTGCAGAGTGCTGTGCAAAAATTGTTGATTTTTATTAATTAATATTCCGTTTATAACCCTTTCTGTGCACTTCTAAAAGTATAATATTTATATTGAAAATTGGAGGAAAATCAAAGTCTTGTATCCAGGAATTTTATATATTTGAATAATTTATTTTTTTGACATCGGCCACTGGATTTTGGGCTCAAAATTCTCGATATTTTGGGTACTTCTCTGATGTCCATTTACACTTTTTTATTCCCTGCAAGGTTAATTAAGACAAAAGTAATCATATTTCATGGCTAAATATTTCTTGGAGATAATATATTTTTTTGAGAGTCGTGAGATTCCAAGTTTTCGAGAAATTATTTTTTTTTTGTTCAAATCATAGATTTTGTTATGAAGAAACGTCAAATGAACAAAAAGAAATATATTTATTATATCTAAAAATTATGAGCAATTTTTTACAATATTTTCCAGAGTTTCAGCGGCTGTATATTTCAAAATAGTAATTTAGGAAAATATTCTTCAATTTCTTTTCTACTTCTTTTATTATCCAGTATCCAAATTTTGTATTACATGACAAGTGTCAAAGATTAATTTTATCATGTATTTATTCATTAGAGAATAAATAGCCTATGGCTGATTTTAGTAACAAAAACCATTTTGAATATCTGCTTATGGCTGTGTGTGTAGTTTTACCGATCTTGTCACACTAGTAAGAAAAATGGTTCAGATTCCAGGATATTTGACAAATCTGACTTATGTTACAGTAAGTTCATTGGATAAATACATCAAAAATCAATCTTCAAATCTAATTTTGTAAAACTGATCTCTTTTAGATTTCTAAATACTACTATAGCTGGAAGCGTACAGATGAGAATTTCAAGTTATCAATATCATATTTCTCAAGAAAGCGACAAAATATTTTATTTATGTCCATCAATTATTATTGGGATCTGTCATTCTACAAATAATAATACTTGATCCGAATCTGCATTGCTCTAAGGCCCGAGATATTCACCTTCAAATAAATTACAAGTATTAATTTCTTGATGAATACATCGAGGGTAAATACTTCAAAGAAAACGTAGACTACCTAAATTTTGTCTACTCTGTAAGCGAAAACTGCCTGCCGGACCCCTAGTAGAAAACATACCATATGTTCGAAATCTATCTACTAGTGCTACGGAATGGGGTAAGAGTCATGAGCAAGTAGCAATACACAACTATGAAAATTTAATAGGTGTTACAGTTGCACATTTTGGGCTGAAGGTAGCATCGAGCAATTCTTCTTTGAAGAAACAACTGATCATCAGGCAAAAACATTTAATGGTGCTCGCTAAGGCGACATGATAATCAGGAGTCTGTATGTGCCAACAAAATCGTGGAGATCATATACTTATATATTCGGGTTTATTGTAAGAAGAAAAAATACATGTCAAATACACTGTATCAAATATCAATATAATACACTAACTATAATAGACAAAGTACTCTTAAATTATACATAATACAGCAGTAGCTGTTTACCCGATTCCTATTCGCCATGCTTCTCTATTCTGGGCCTGGTCTTCTTCTAAATCTCGTTCTAGCATTGCATCTCTCATCCCTTCGTTCCATGATCTTCGCGGTCTTCCTCGTTTTCTTTTCCCTGGTGGTTTCCATTGCCACACTTTTTTTGGCCACCTATCTTCATCCATCCTCAGGACATGTCCGAACCATTTTAGACCCTTTTTCTCTATTCTATTTGTCACATCTATTTGAGCATCCATGCGATTTCTGATCTCTTCATTTCTTATATGTTCGATCCTGGAGACCCTTGCACTTCTACGCAAGTAGTCCATTTCCACTGTTCTGAGTTTTCTTTTTGTTTCGGCATTCAAACACCTCACCTCACAGCCATAGCACATTACAGATTCAACAAGAACTTCTCCAACTCTCTTTTTAATTCTGATCGATATATTCTTATCCCACCACAATGAGTTCAATGCTCCTACAATTTTCCTGCCTTGTTGTATTCTGTTTTTAATTTCTTCTGTGCCTAGCCCATTCCTTGTTATTTTGGCTCCTAAATATGTGAAGTTATCCGTTTGCTTGATTTGGACATTGTCATTTATGAGTATCTCAAAATTGGCTTCTGTATTCACTGCCAAATATTCAGTCTTCTTTAAACTTACTTCTAGACCCCATTTCTCATATTCAGTGTATAGTCTTTTAATCATAAATTCTAAATCGTACGCGTCTTGTGCCAGCACAACCTGGTCGTCCGCAAAGTTCAATGTAAACAACGTTTGTTCTTCTATTGGAATACCCATCCCTCCACAATTCCTTTTCCAGCTTCGTAACGCAATTTCTACAAATACGTTAAATAACAGTGGCGACAGGCTACATCCTTGTCGAAGTCCTTTCGTCGTTTCGAGAGGATTTGAAAGTTTATTACCGATTTTTACATGTGCTTTGTTGTCCTTGTAAAGTTCCATTATAATTTTGATCAGGCGTGGGTCAGTGTTTATAGCTGCCAAAGCGTCCCATAGTTTACTCCTCGGGACAGAGTCATACGCTTTCTTTAGGTCTATGAATGCAAGGTGTACTTCTTGTCCTACTGAAATATGTTTTTCCAATATTTGTTGCAGTATAAATAAATTATCTACATACGACCGTCCTGGTGTGAATCCGCTTTGGTCTTCACTAATTTCATGACCAATGTTTTGTCTAAGTTTTTGATGTAGAATTCTTCCAAACAGCCGACTAAAGCTACTAGTTATGCTTAACCCTCTATAGTTGTCTGGGTCTTTCTTAGTTCCTTTCTTGTAAATCGACACTATGTGCGAAGTTTTCCATTCGGCTGGAATACTGTAGTTTTTTATTATGTTCTCTAAAAGCAGTCTTATTCTGTCTAGAAGCGATATTCCTCCGTATTTTATTAACTCTATCGGTATTCCACCTGGCCCGGCTGATCTTCCGTTCTTCATTGTTTTGATAGCTTGGCCCACCTCTTCTGTGGTTATTGTTATATGTTCTTGATTGGAGACATTTAGGTCAAAATCTTGATATGCTGGTCTGTTTTCTCCTAGTAATTTCTCATAATAAATTTTCCACTCATTTATTCCAATGTAGTTGTTAATTTTGTTGGTTGTATTAGTTTTTAAGCTCTTCATTGTCTTCCAAACTTCTGTGGATCGTGATCCTCCTATCAAACATTCAATCTCCACGCATCGTTGTTCCCATTCTTTGTTTTTCTGTTCCTTTATTTGTCGTCTTAATTCCTTATTTTTATTTTTATACTCTTCTCTGTTTTCATTTGTTTTTGATTTCAGCCACTTATCATATAATTTATTTTTTTCCTGTATTAGCTTTTGTATTTCGTCGGTGTACCAACGAGGTGTGACGTTTCTCTTGTTCTCTTTCATTTCACCTAATGCTTCAGCTGCTGCCTCGTTAATAATTCTTTTTATATTACTATATTCAACCTCAATTTCTTCGGAATGTTCATTTAGTTCAAGTTTTTGTTGGACTCTTCTTTGATATAAGTCTCTAATACTTATATCCTGTAATAGTTGTAATTTGTATGTTGTAACTAGTCCTACAGAGCTTAATTCTTCTTCATCATTTATTTTCTGAGGAATTCGGAAACGATTTGTCTGTGCATAGGGAAACAAAATATTGGCAGTTAACAAGTAGTGGTCTGATCCACAATTTGCTCCACGTCTTACCCTCACGTCGCATACTTTATGTTTGGCGTTTTGTTTAGTTATATAATAATCTATAATTGATTTTTGGTTAAGGGAAGGTCTTTCCCACGTAAATTTGTGAACTGGTTTATGTGCAAAATATGAGTTCATAATTCTTAATTGATTTTGTTTACAGAGTTCTATGAGTCTTTCTCCAGAGTCATTTACCAATTCTTCTCCATACTGTCCTACAACTTCATCATCTCGTTTTGATCCAACACGAGCATTTATATCTCCTAATAGAATTATTTCTTGATGACCTTTCACCGTATTTAACTCATAGTCGAGTGTCTGATAGAATTGCTCCTTTGTTCTCAGGTCGCTGTTGTCTGTAGGACCATATACTCCGAAAATATATATATCCAGACCAAAAATAGTCATTTTTATTTTTATTATTCTCTCCGATATATTTACTACGTCCTTTATATATTTGTTAAGGCTTTTTTTGAGTATGACGGCTACTCCTGCTACTGCTCTTTGGGATTTTTCAACTCCAGACCAGAACATAACAAAGTCTCCTATCATCTCACTTCCTTGTCCTTTCCTTTTTGTCTCACAAAGAACAGCTATGTCTATTTTATATTTTTCTAATTCATTTAGAATTTCGTAGATTTTACTAGTCAGGCCAGGTGTGTTCCAAGTTCCGATAATCATTTTCCTATTCGTTGCTAAACGTTGTCTTAATCTTTTCCCATCTAAGTTCCGAGGCTTGGTTATAGTCTTGAGAGCTTGGAGATTTTTTTGACGAGTAACGAGTAGCTAGCCCATCCCTCAACCCCCAGACTTGGAGGACCAGGTTTTCTGTAGGGGACTCTCCCTTAGCCGAGAAGTGCTGGTTTTGAGGCGCCAGAAACTCGCCTTTCACCCTGGAGATCATTTGCTCTATATAATATTCCATACATAATCCTTGTACTGTATACTTTACGGTTCAATAAAAAATTCATAATTTTCAATTTAAAACCAGTTTTCTATCAAAATTAGATAACCCTTTACTTTACCTTATCCTTTATGATTCAATAAAAACTCATAATTTTCTATTTAAAACATGTTACTATCAAAATTAGTTCTTGCGTGAATTTTGGGACATTTTTATATCATAATTTCATATTCTCATTATGAATAATTTCATTAAAACTTTTGTCTTTGAAAAATGATTTTGTATGCGAGTATTAATTGCCGTAAATTTCACATAGAATTTTTTTCTTCTGAAATGTCAAATTTGAATTCTTGTGTATCCCGCCGTCATCACTGACCTTCCATTAAGCCTCCAAAACAAGATTAGACTAGACAGAGATAGCTAGTATTTCCGGGTGATGTTTCACCTTAAGAACAGCCCTAGGGCTCTTATGGGACTACGATTTAAGCCTTCTGATTGGCCTAAATGCGAAACAGTTCACACTAGCACAAAACTCGCACTTGGCTATCTGTCAGTTCTGTGTCAGTTGCATTATTTGTCAGTCGTCTATCAAATATCCTAAATTTATAAATAGATTTGTGCAGTTATTTATTTATGTTCTATCGGAGAAAAAATAATTTTAAAATACCGTATTTTGAACGATGTGTTGGAGGGTCACTTGTTCCAACTCAGTTTTCACTTGTGAAATGTGCGGATCGTGTGGATTCCAAAACAATTGGCAAATAAACATAAGCGATACTCTATCTGGTGGCAGAATTTCAAACTAGTGATGTTAGGATAGATTTGGCGGGCTACATATATATTATACATGAGCTTATAATCAAATCAATAAATCATATTCTATTTTCGGTTATTTAATTAGTATCAATAAAAAACATATATGAGATAATAATTCTGAATGATTTTAGCAAAAATTCATCAAAAAATACTGTGTTAATTGATTGAAATTTCAAATACAAAAATTTACCATGGAGGATTAAGTGTAGTAGTAATGACTGATGAAGCCTTAGCCTACGCCTGACAGTTGATATAATAAGGTTGTTATTTCTTTTTGTTGTACTTTTTACTTTTAAATTGAAAAAGAAGATAGAATCCAAAGTTTTATAGTTTTTCAAAATCTTTTCTTTCATGCAGGACATTTCAGATATTGCAACTGGTGAATATTTTTGTCTGGATTGTTTTCTATTTATCCAGGTAGACTTTAAAAATATAAATTATCTTCAAATAATTGATATATTTTTTGAAACAACAATCAGTGCAACTAATAAGTACTAATCTAATGTTTATTTAACAAAATTAAAGGCATTCTCGCGCCACTTCAACTTTTCAACACATGGTACACAATAAAAAACTGCAGATATATGCTTGCAACTGCCGCTTGCCGCTGTTTTCTGTTTTGCAAGAACAAGTCATATTCTCAATCTCCAAGGCATCATATTCATTACAATTCAATTCTCCTTCAATTTCATACGGATTCTCAAGCACTTTTGATATTTATATGCAAAGAGCATGCAAAAATACTCTCTTGTCACTATCATCATTTAATTTTCGACAGAATAATATAATGTCAAGCATTTACTAGCTTTTCACCCTCATTTACACAGCGTGACAGACATTTGCATCAAAATATTCTTGAAGTTTCAATATCATTATCTAGAAATTAAAGGTTAAGTTCAATTTGAAAATATGAATTTAATATAAATGAACAGATGAAATAATTCACTTGCCTGGTACTTACGAACAATATACTTTAAAAAAATATCCATGAAAAAGCAAATCTTCATTTCATATTCACAATTTTTATCTTTAAAAATCGTAACAATCCCATTTAAACACATGTAAACTTCAAGTTTATCCTAACTTAGTTAGTTCAAAAATATCCGCTGCAGCGTTGCGATCTTAAATTTATTTGCCAATAGTAGAGGAAAATTGTTTTATATTTGAAGCTGATTTTGCGCAGTATTTTATAATTATTGAATTTTTGAATTGTTTAAATATGCGCGTGCGTATCGTTAGCTTGTCCTGCGTCCATTGACTTCTTGATGAGTTGGTAAGAAGAACACAAAGAAGAAGAAGAAGATCGAACCGTCAAGTTTGGTGGTTAACATTTGTGTGATATTTGTAATTAATAGTAATAAAAACTTATATTTAATTTATCCACAGTTGTTTTTGTTAAAAATGGGTGTTCCAAAGTTTTTTCGTTACATAAGTGAAAGATATCCTTGCCTCAGTGAACTGATTAAGGAGCACCAAGTATGTCTAGATAGTAGAATATTTTCATATTTTACTACATTTTCCTTATTATAGATTCCTGAGTTCGATAATCTGTATTTGGATATGAATGGCATTATTCATATGTGTTCTCATCCAGATGATTATGATCCTCATTTTCGGATCACCGAAGAAAAGATGTTTGCAGATATTTTTCATTATATTGAGGTAAAATAATATTTAGATTTCTAGATACATAATTTAAGTAGTCTGCCAGCCCTTAAAGTTTACTTTAGGTTCTTTCTAATACTGTGCGTTTTTCATCCAGATACTTTTTCGTATGATTAAACCTCAAAAACTATTTTTTATGGCTGTAGACGGAGTTGCCCCAAGAGCTAAAATGAATCAACAACGCGGTCGGAGGTAACAGTTTTGGAACATGAATTTTATCATAAAGTAATGAAATATATCGCATAGGTTTCGATCTGCAAAAGAGGCCGAGCTTTTAGAGGCTAAAGCTAGAGAAAAAGGTGAAGAGCTACCAACAGCTGCAAGATTTGATTCTAATTGCATCACACCTGGAACATTATTTATGGCACGTTTACATGAGCAACTCAAATATTTTGTTACGAATAAAATTTCTACAGACAAACTTTGGCAGAAATGCAAAATAGTTTTGTCAGGTCATGAGGTAATTGATATAAATTTTTTGCATGATTTGCGAATACTATGCTAATCTTCCAGACTCCTGGTGAAGGCGAGCATAAAATTATGGATTATATTCGATATATGAAGTCTCAATCAGGATATGATCCTAATACAAGGCATTGCCTGTATGGCTTGGATGCTGATTTAATTATGTTGGGATTATGTACTCATGAACCTCACTTTTCATTACTTAGAGAAGAAGTTCGTTTCGGTAAAAAGGCAAAACGTAATAACATTCCTGAACAAATAAATTTTTATTTGTTACATTTATCTTTAATGCGCGAATATTTGGAACTTGAATTTCTACCTTTGAAAGATGCATTGCCGTTTGAATATGATATGGAAAAAATTATTGATGATTGGGTACTGATGGGATTTTTGGTAGGAAATGATTTCATTCCACATTTACCTAATTTGCATATTGCAAATGGTGCATTACCAGTTTTGTACAACGCTTATATGAAAATTTTGCCGACATTGGATGGTAAGTAATCAAATTGGTAAAAATATGTGAAGAGACATATATGTATTTTTTTAGGCTACATTAATGAAGCTGGCATGTTGAATCTTGATAGATTTGAAAAATTCATGGCAGCGCTGGGATCAGTGGATATGGATAATTTTAGTGAACAATATGCTGATTTGAAATATTATCAAAGTAAAACTGGAAGGAAACCAAATTCGAAAGAAAGAATTAGCGTAAGTTACACATATCTTTCAAAATATTCAAAAATTAATTAAAACCATGTAAATATTAGTATAAACCAAGAGAATTGGAAGTATGGCAGCCGGACGACCAAGATAATGAAGCAGCTGCTGATAATGCAGAAAAAAAGACAACAAACAAAGAATTAGCTGCGTTGATCAAATCTACTGATGATTTGGTAAATATACATCAAATAGTTTATTGCACTATCATAAGTACAAAGTTTGAATTAATACTTTTCATTTACTTTTGAATATTATAATCTAAGAAATTAGTCACATGATAATCATTATTATGAAACTTGAGATTATTTATTATGATTTTCAGTTTTTGGATGGTTTTACAAAGGATGACAGTGTTGAAGAAAAAATAGAAATAAAAATTCTATCTAATCCAGAACTTCTTGTTTCTGTTAAGGCAGAAGATCTGGTAAGACATGTTGCTGAATTGAAAAATTCTGTACTATATTTTCTATTTATTAGTTGATGAACTCATTAATAACGGAAACCACTACTTCAGATGCAACAGATTCAAATTTACTTGTAGATGTTCTTAGTTCAGATGATAAAAAATCTGAGGAAACTGTTTGTGACGAAGAAAAAATGAAAACAGAAAACTTAATTGTAAGTTTAAAATCGACTCATGATATAATTGAGACAGAAATATAATATTTTATTTTTAAAGTTATTGGAACCATCGGAATCAAATTTAGCTGATTTAGCTTTAGATTATACTGAATTACATGATGATGAAGACGTAAGCTCTCCTTATTATTCAGAATCTGATACTGAAGACGACGAGCTTATGAACGCAGAATTTATTCAGCATAAAAATGATTATTACATGAACAAGTTGGATTATTTGAAAGTTACTCCGTAAGTTATTTGAAATTTGTTGACTACAATATTTCAAGTTATTTGTTTGCAGGGAAATAATGCGTGATCAAGCAGAAGGATACGTCAGAGCTATCCAGTGGAATTTACATTATTATTATAATGGTGTATGTTCTTGGTCTTGGTATTATCCTCATCATTACGCACCTTATATATCAGATATAAAGGGATTCTCTGATTTAAAACTAGAATATGATCTTGGTGAACCTTTCAAACCATTTGAACAGGTAAATAAACTTATTATAAGTCTATTTCAAAGTACGAACAATATTTTAAATTGTGTTCTGAAAATTTTCATCAATAATTTAGCAACGAATCAATGTGATTCTTTTCAAAATAATCTCGTGAGAGTAATTCTCCGAATATAACAAAATAGAAATTAGTATTCAAGGTGTAAAGTGTTGAATCCATTTTTGATTTTTGAAAAAGTAAAAAAAAATGTTGGGTCTTGGGTCAAGACTATGAGGAGGATTGTCTAAAAGTACATTCACAATCACTTTAGATTCTGCTTAATTTGCACTCGAAGTTCAAATTACGCATGGTTAAAATTATCACTTTTAACATTACTTGAAATTTAGTAATGTCATCTTTGTAAACAGACACAAAATAATGCAAATATTAAACAATTTATTGTTCTTTTCGTCTAAAAAAAATACATTTCCAAATTCAACAGCCAATTCTTAGCGGTTATTGAAGAGTAATTGTTAGGCTTCAATTTGATTTTTAACATCAAAAGCACATTTTTGCACGAACGGCTTGATTAAAACTACGAGTGAAGCGATGCGAACACTCCGGTAGTGAATTGTAAATTTTACACGTGTGTCTACAATCCTATAATTTTTTATCATTGTCCTAATTTTCATAAAACTTGGTCAATTTTTTACAAATATTTTTTCTCTTATAAACGTAATTCTCAGAAAACGATATTGTGAATTTAATTTTGTAGTTAAAGTTTGAATTAAAATATTTATGTTCGAAATTCACTTAAGCGTTGTAGCTAATTTTGAAAATACCCCTCTCCCCATATGTTTAAATCACTGATAAACTCTTAAACTGAAATAGTGCAATTATAGTTATTTAAGTATTAAGGTCAGTAAGTACAATTTACCGATTGAGAATAATAGTTTGGAGGCCGAGCCTTGGCGAGGTTTCCAAATATTATACGAAATCGGTACTGTACTTATTGACCGTGATGCTTACAAAATTTTTTGCACGATTGGAAAATCTAAAATATGGGTCCAAGTTTTCTTTTCCAAATTAAATTACTACTGATGATTGTTTATTCGCTGCCAGCTGTCAAGTTTGACATTGTATTCTGAATATTCAATTACAAGTGAAGATAAATAAACGAATATTTTTTTGCGAAAATTCACAATTTTTTACTTACCGCCTTTGCCCATGGGCGGTAAGTCAGCATAACCATAGAAACCACAGTTTGCCGGTAAAATCAACATACCACCTCAAATAGAGGGCCGGTAAACACATAAAAACGTCCAATCGTGCAAAAAAGTATTTTTCATAAAAGCCTACTTTCTATATTGAATATTATGTGAAAAGTTCTATTCTTGTACGATTGTAGGCATATTATCTTTTTAAAATTTTATGCTTACAGTTGAATTATCTATAAAAAGTATACGTCATTTATGAGTAACCGCTTGATACATCTCCCATGATGCATTGCAAAATTGGAATATTTTTATTTAATTCGCAACGGAAATTAAGTCGTAGTCAACTGGCGATTATAAACGGAACAATCATTGGTTTTTAATTTAGTAGCAAAATTTTGTAATATCTTTTCAATAACGTAGTGAAAAAAATGTCTTCTTATTTTCTAAGTTTATTATTTTTACTCAAATCGCAGCTTGTAATCAATAAGATTATATAACAATGAGTATTTATTGTTAAACTGGACAAAATATATAGAAATTTGCAAAAATTCATTGTAAAATTGTTTGTGCCTCGTACTATTGCTTAAAACATAAGTGTTTTCAATCATTTTATATGGATTTATAGATGTGTAAGATCTTTAGATCATTTTGATATTTCTTAAAAGTCACCTCCACTATGAGCTTTTGCAAATCTTGGAAATTGTGTGAATACTCAAACTTTTTGCCTTTTTTTTTGTGTTTAATGCATAAATATCAAATTATATAGTGAAATTTTTATACCTTTCAAATCACACTAACTTCAGTTTTCTTATTTTCTACACACATCTCAATTTTTAAATTTAAATGCAATTATTGTGTTTTTTTGACTTATCTAGAATCCAACGTATCAAATCAACATTACACTAAGGATTCGTTCCATTAGAGTTGTGGCTACGAAACTTATTTGGCCTATCGCCCCTTTTCAGAAAAAAAAAAAACAGCGCTTCCTGGCATATATTTCTATCTATGTCCTGAAATATTGTAAAGAAAGAAGCTGTGAATAAGACACCTTGAAGTTTCTGGAACTATACAATTATTTCTATCGCTCCCCGGATCGTTCCAGTGTCCCCCGAGAGGCGTATTATTGTTCCACAAAACGATTGCGATCGTTGTGGTCGGAATTAAACGTCATGAATGACTTCATTAATTACGACTATTTTAGATTCATATTGCCCGCGGTCGTGAGATGGGTTGAAGTGGTCATTGTGTCTATTTTCGCGGGCATCACCAAGAAATTTAAATTCATAGAAAAGTATCTATCTTATTTGTACTTAGGTTCCAAATTATATTAATTGATTCAAGATTTTATTGTTTGTCAATATGACAGATAATTTCACTGTCTCTCATTATAATTATTTTTTTTATTATTGAGAGAATGATTTAGACAGGCATTTTGGATTCATTCCGTCTGAAAGGAACAATTCAAAGTTAGGATAGACAAGTGATTATTAATAATAAAGCAAAATGGATATCTGAATATCCTTCTTGCCTTATTAATAATCCTTTGTCGATCCCAAGCTTGAATTGTCGATTTATTTGACTTTCAACGGCCTGTCGTATCATTCCACTTGTAGCACCAACCACAACGACCATTATTTAGTGAAACAGCAAAAATCGTGGTCGTGAGTGGAGTGTTCTTCAAGAAAAGTGTATATCAAACGTTATGTTGATCCGAATTTTACTAATTGTAGACTTATTTCTTGTATTTAAACAGATGATTATGCGAATATATTACTAAATCAGACCAGTCAAAAAAATTAATTGCCATGTATACTTCGATTTTGATAAATACTAATAACTTTGATAGTTTGCCTAAGCATGCTGCTTTTAGGTTAGCAGGCTTTCCGCGCGGCATCTGGTTGTTACTTGGCAACATGAACATGCTTTCGAAAGCTTCGTTATTGTCAATGGACCTGAGGATTTTAAAGATGGAAATTAATAATTAATTGAAAAATAGTTTGTTATGCTACCAGGACCGAACGACTGTCATTTTTGTTTATGATGAATTTGGCTGCACTCTGTGAAGACGAGGTCGAAATTCATCTCTGACAATAATGACAGTTGTTCAGTGTGCGTGTTGCATACGATACTTTTTGTGCACCGAAGTACCCCCATTAAGTAGCTTTTCAAATAAATTTAGATGTATTGAAACTATCTCATCGATTTTACAAATAAATTTTTGCAATTGTGATCACATTACAGTTAACTAAAATAATGAAACATAACTTACCCGATTTATTTCATTGATTGATATTTTTTACATTTTCTGTCCTACTATATTAACATCAAATGCAAATACTATAACGAACATATCTCAAAATACAATTTTTCTAATGTCAATTTGACATATAACTGAGCATATAACAATGAAATTAAAGAATACCAACGTTATCCATGATCCACAATTCTCATTTTTACTCTCTGCAAAGGAAATATTCATTAATTTCCTATCAACAGGGAATTAATGATTATTGTTTCCATGATTTGGAATTGAGAACTTTCGATGCAGAATTCAGTTCAGTGATAGGGTACTTTCGGTGCACGTATTACAAAAATATATTTTTTATAGCTTCTGGCAGTACTTCCAGCTGCAAGTAAAATATTACTTCCCGAAGTATACCAAGAATTGATGACATCAGAGGATTCACCAATAATTGACTTCTATCCACAAGAATTTAGAACTGATTTGAATGGGAAGAAACAAGAATGGGAAGCTGTTGTACTCATCCCATTCATTGATGAAGTAAGAATATATTTTCCAGCTAAATCAAACTTTAATGAATACTTCTTCGAATAGATTGTGCTTTTGAAAGCAATGGCTCCTTGTAATGAAAAATTATCTAATGAAGAAGCACAACGAAACTCTCATGGACCAATGTTAGTTTATGAATACACCGTAGAAGATTTAGGAACTTACGAAGCTCCTGAATATTTTCCAAATATATCTCAAAATCATGCGAAATTAACACCAGTCACTATAGAGGACATTCGCGTTCCTATTGAAAAATTAATTAAGGGTCCTTGTCCAGGATCAATTCATGATGTTTATTATCCCGGTTTTCCAACTTTGAAGCATTTGAAATACTCTGTAAGTCGTGATGAATTATTTTTTATCGAAATATTAATCACAGTTATAATTTAGGGCCGATTAGAAAAAGCAAAAGTAAGGGTATTTGACTCTCCGAGTCAAAATGATAATATGATTGTATCTATTGAACCTCCCAAAGAGAAATTTGATGTTGAAGACCTTGCAAGGAAATTATTAGGAAAAACTGTACATGTCGCATGGCCACATTTGACTGAAGCACAGTGAGTTTCACATTAAAAAAAAAAAAAACTTTGAATATTAATTTATATCTATTTCAGAGTAGTGACAATATCAGACGAAGGCTGCAGGTACCATAACACCGGAGTTCAGGGTAAATTTAGTCTGGAAATTAATAAAGGAAATTTAAACCAATTGTGGCATTCTCAAAAACAAGGCATTATTATTCAGTGAGTGATTTCTATTTGTTAAAGATGATCTTTTTATCGCGGATCGAATTTCTTCTCATATTTGTATGAACTTTGCGCAATTTGCACTTGAAATGTATTAAAATCTATAGCATTTACAACCTCTTTCACACAAGATATAGCGAGATAAGTATTTGCTTATAGCTATCAAATTATAAAGCGTGTAATGGGTTCATCTAGTGGCAAATTAATTTGATTGGTATCTCATTCTATCTTCTAAAATTTCAAAAATCATTTTCTGTATGCGATACGCTAATGGACTTGGGCAGAATAATATCTGAAGCGTAATACGCTTGCGAATTTACACCCTACCTAAAGTGAAAGCTTTATTTTAGTTAATATTACAATTCGGACTCAAAATGAAAACTGATTGATAGAATACATCTAGTTAGAGTAATTGGAATTAGTTGGAATTAATAAATGAAAAGTTTCCAATGTTTGAGAAGGGTGAAGCATTAACTGGTTATAAAATCATCTTGAAAAGCGTGACAAGTAAATAAGTTTGTATATATGGGAAGTGTAATTTCTTGCTATGAAGGATCGAGAAGGAAATTGCATTAAGAATGATTTATGTGTGTTTCAAGAGAGGCATGTTTAATGCCTGCATTAATGTATAAAGCCTCGTTCACAATAAGAAATTAGTAGTTAGTAGTTAGTAGTTATGGTTAGTGCTAGATGTTTAACATGTACAATCGTGTGTTAGCGTTCACAACAGTAAAATTAGCCCAGCGCTGCTCTGCACGAACCGTGATTAGTGCAGGAGCTTGCAAACTCCAAACTTTTTAGTTAGTAGTTAGTGGATCGGCCAATCAGAAGAGAGAAGGAAAGAGATAAAATATTTGAATTTAGATGGTTCTCTATTTCTGTCAAGATGTGTGACAGAATGAAAATTGAAACAAGAAAAAAATGTTACTTGCTTCTCTTATTTTATACAAAGCAAGAAGTAAGAAAGAAAATTATAGAAGATGGTGGATTCGTCCAATAAATAAAAATAAAAATGAGCAAAGAGATTGGCAAAACTTGATTCAAGAAATGAGGTTCTCGGATCAAGATATATTTTTCAATTACACAAGAATGACTGTATCCCAATTTGATGACATATTATCATTGATTGGACCAAGTTTAATGCTACGATTATCTAAGATTGCAAACGAAATAAACAAAAACAGCTGATGCTTCTATATTTTCTTCGGTTGTGACATATAATATATTGCATTTTTTGTAAGCATTGAAATAATGTTACAGCTCTCTGCATTACCGACAGGGACAGCGCTAATTAAAGAGTATTTTGAAAGCTGACTCCAGATTCTTAACACAAACACTAACCACTAACTACTAACTACTAATTTCTTGTTGTGAATGATGCTTAAAGGTGAAAACAGAATCATAAGTAACGTAACTTGTAACTGCTTTTTGTAGATATATGAAAATGAATTATTTTATGAAGAATATAATATTGGAATGAATGTGGTTGTAAGAGCATAAACAAATTGCCTTAGTTACAAAATAGTATTATTTCAAGAATAACTCCATAAACATTAAACAGATAAGTCTTAGGATTTCAAAGTTTGATTATTTCGTTTTCAGTTACAAAGAAAAGCTTGGCATAGATGTCGGAGAAACGAATATTTTGATGCATGTGAAAATTGTAACTGGTAAGAAATATGTATCCACTGGAACTGGCGAAGTTATCTTACAAAAACAATGGGCTGCTGTTGAATCATGTTATCCAGCACAATCTGTTGTTCAGAATCTTGTTGTTCATGAATCAGTTGACAACAAAATTAAAACAGTTCAAGATTTATTCCAATTAGGATCAAAATGTTTTATGATTGGACATCCTCATTATGGTTCTATGGGAGAAGTGAGATTATTGATTTAAAAAATATATATCTTATAATAAAATAAATGTTTATCAGGTGATCGACAATATGAGTTTGAAAAGTGGACGTATCAAAGTAAGCATGAGTGTCGTTCCGGAACCAGATCTATCTTTTATCAATGAATACGCTGAAAAAATTAAATATATTAGCTGTGGAGTGGCCGCGCAACGATTATGTGAGTAATTTTTTCTAGTTTTTCTCATTCATAAGTTGGCATTTAAGAATGTTTTTCATATTTACTATTATTTGCTTCATATTCGTTCGTAATTAACTAATTAATGTGAAATTATTATTTATTATATAATTTTTCTTTCAGCTATTACGCCACATTTGTTATCAAGAATAACAGGCTCAGTATTTGCAATTCCTGGTGTGAAAGGGAACTCAGTAAATAAGAATTCAAGCAAAATAAACATAGGTTTAAATTTGAAATTGAACAAAAAAAATGAAGAAATACCCGGGTATACGAGAAAAATTGATGGACTATGGTTCTATTCATATAACACAGTAAATTTAGTTCGTAGTTATATGGAGTTTTGTCCGGAACTGTTTGAATATATTACGTCTCATATAGGAAATGATATGTTCTATGAATCTGAACTATTTCCTGAAGATATAGGTGAAGGGAAAATTCAGAGATTAGTAGAATGGATAAAAAAGCAGCCATTTTCTTCGATAGAACGGAAGAAAGTGGGAAGTCAAACTATTGAAGTAGAAGTTGTTAAAAAAATTGAAGAAACTGTTGATAAATTTCTTTCATTGCATTCAAAGGCGAAACAAGTCATCATGCAGGTCAAACCACATTTATTATTCAAGGTAAAAATAATTTAACTTTTACATAAGTATTTTTTCTATTTTCATCTCGTCTGTTACAATAAAGCCGAAATGTATACGAGATATATTCAAAAAAAAAAAAATCTAATCGTGCAGAACAATAATTTTTTGAAATTCTCACTTATTTATTTATGATAAACTTTATAAATGTATATTTATAGAATCTCCAATATTCTATTATCCAAGATAAAAATTGAATTGTGAGACTTTCTATCGGGATGCGAGAAGCTCAATTTCAAAAATATTTTCTACCCATATAAATAGATAGTACCGTAAATACAGAAAGAAAGTGTCTTAATTCAAAGATTACCTCATATGCTTTACAAACTTATGGTTTATGTTTATGTTTGTTTCATATTATATTTGTTATTGTATCTATTACACTCGATACATTGTCCAATGTAAACCGGCTACCTGGATTCCGCCAAATTATGCAAATACCCTGTTAATAGAATATTTGATAAATTTTATTCAAACAAGAAATCGTATAAAAATCTGAATCATTCTGCAAGCATAATAAAAGCATTTGCGTAGAAGATTGGAGGAAATTTGAGACACCTTCACTACAAAATACTATCAAAACTGTGCTGACGAATCAAAGCACTTTTGAATAAGAAATAATGTTGTGGTTGAAGTGATTATTAGTTCGTTCTTGATAAATAGATTTTTTTTAGAACAACAGAATAGAATAATTTTATTTAAAATTTGTATTAAAAGTTCAGATTATGCAAAAAATTTTCAGTACATGCATATTCATAATAATAATGGTATATATATATTGATTGTAATGTTTATTGGACTCGAAGTTAATAAAAGAAAAACACAGCTCTTCAAAATAAATCGAAATGAAAATCTATTTATTAAAATAAAAATGTTATAACACTAAACTTAAACTAAATGATTAAACTATCAAAATTTGTTTACACTACAATGCTTATAGCTAGGGAGCTTTTTTTTTCACTTGATTATAATTTTTTTTTATTGCCTATCTTTTCGATACTTGTTTATTTCAAATAACAAAAATAAATTCATAGTTTCATTATATGATTATATGTTCTCATGAGTTAAATAACTAAAGAATAAATAAATATCAATCACGCCTTTACTCGATACGAGTGTGACAGGCACTTATAGTGCACTTGGTAAATTAAAAAAATAGCATCGCAGTTAGTAATAAAGCTTATATTCAATGTTTGAAGTCAGAAATATGTTATTTAAATGATAAAATATAAATAACAAACTTGTTTTGACAAATTCCAACACGATTATTCATTTTTCTCATTTTGAATTTTTTTAAGTGAATTGAGAATATTTCTGGAAATTTACAATGTATACTTCAGTCAATGATTTTTTTCTACTTCTGGATATGAGAACTAACAAATCAAAACTAATGCGAAGTAATAAAATAACTTAATAGCACTTTTTTTTTCTGCAAATTAACAGTTAGTTTTATTGAAAAGTCAGAGACGTACGTCCGTATTCCTACCTCTTGAAATCGCACTAATTCAGCAAAAAATTTAATAAAAGGAGATAGCGCTATATGATGCAACATGAGATGGTAAGAGAAAGTGCATCAATTTTTAGGAAGTAGCGCTATTTTAAGAGGTGAGACTATGGACCATAGACTTCAGCCAACTATTCTCTAATGTTTAGTTTTGATGAACGACTAATTTTGTGGCAGTGGTTGAAACAATTTTTTTGTTTTTTATAATATAGGAGCATGCTTTTTTTCTGGAAATTTGGTATTAATTTATTCAAAAACTCAGCAGCAACCAAACTTGGTAGCTGCTTCAATCGGTCAGTTATACCAATGCCTTCATTCCATATTATTGTTCGCTACAATATAATCATATACCTGTATTACCACCAGCTGTTATATACTTGCATGTGCGGCATCCAATATAACATAGTACAATTTGGGAAAGCCTCTAGGTTTTTGCGCTAATGATTCTAGATTCCATCCTAGAAAATTCGTTACAATATATTCCAGTCTCGGTTCTAATATGTCATTTTTGAATGGAAATCAAACTTTTTGAAAGAAATTAGAAATTTATTTTAAGCAAATTCATATTCTTTTCTCTTGATAAAGTGATTTTTCCAAGAATGCTGTTTTTTTTTTTTAATTATTCCAAGTTTTCTTAAATTGTATTATCTTCATTTGAATTTTCTCAATATTATTCATTTTTATGAGTCATTGTGCTCTTTGGATTGTACCATTTATTGATGGCATGAATTAATTAGATTGCTATAAAAACAAATGAGTCAAGTTCGCCGATTGTCAAAATATGGTGGATTATAAGCAAATCAAGTATTGTTGAAGAACGAATTTGATAAAATTGTAATAATATTTCAGCCTGAAATACAAACGGGCCATCTTCTACCGGACAGTACAACGCAATATCAATTGTACGATCGAGTAGTTAACGTTCGCGAAAGTTACACTGTTCCTTTTGGATGTAAAGGTACAGTAATTGGAATTCAAGAAACATCTTCGCTGAAGCTTGGTGACAATGATGTAGAAGATATTTATGATATTTTATTTGATCAACCATTCCCCGGTGGTTTGCAAATAAATTGTTCATCTAATCGTGGCTACAGGGTTCCTAAAACAGCATTAATTAATATCTCGCACGGTATGAGGGTTATTCACCAAAAAACTCTTAATCCTGGTAAGAAAATAGAATATATTTAGATTAAAATTTCATTGGGAACAGATGTTTCAGCTACCAATAATCCATGGTATGGTAACGCGCCATTAAATCAAAACCCGCAACAAGTTCAGTCTCCAAACTCTGCGTTTGCAAGTTGGTCTCCAAATCAAAATAATTACTATGGCCCTCCACAACACCAGCAACAGCAAAGAATGTATCAACCATTTCCTCGAGCTATGCCACCGCCTCCATATATGACAAATCATCATCGAATGCCTGCTCCAGCTCCACAGCAGCCTTCAGGAGTTAGACAGCCTAATGAACCAAGTGTTAGCGCAGAATTCCAAGCTTTCTTGCAAGATTTACAGGTAAAAAATTTATCTTTTTGATATTATGCAGGGGCCACACTTACGTCTAATGTCATTTATAACGACATTATGTGACTATTGACATATTGTCATTGACAATGTGCTCATTATTGAATAACGCCTCAATTAGTGACATTAGACGTAAATGTGGCCCCAGCATTATACTAACAGACAGAGCTCAGTGTTGCTTCAAATAAAATCCAGTATTCTCTCGATAGTTTTGTGTAGGAAAGGGAGGGGAAAACTTTTTTTTGCTAGGCTATTTTTTTTCTTTGAATAAACATCGATCCTGGTTAAGATTCTAGTCTTTGATGCGGTTATTGTCGTTTAAATTGATGTTAATCAATAAAGAAGTTTCAAATTGAAATGTGTGCAAGTATAGAATAGTTCAAATGATAAAGCGATCGCCCAGAAAACTAAAATTCAAGGCATCGAGACTACGCAAGGAGCACAAGCTCCATTGATTGGCAACTAAAGTTATCGTTGTGCAGTTCAAAATGGCAGATCCTCAGTGGACTTGCGGTATTGCAAGCCAATATTCAGCATGATTTAATTCGTATTTTATTAATTGATTTAAAACAAATGCAATTGTATTAAAAAATATAAATTTCACTATACAAGAGGTAATGATTTTTTGTTATAGACTTGTGAATAATTGAATACTTTTCAGATGCAATTGACAGCTATACGAGGTTATGTCAAAAAATAATGGGTGAAATAGTATATTGTGTGGCTAGGGACGAAACAAGACGATTTCAGCTGAGGGTGAGAGCTGCTTGCCCGAGCGAAGCGAGGGCTGGCATCACCTTCGGCTGAAATCGTGTTTTGTCCCGTGCCACACACTGTATTTTTCATAATACCTGCATTGAAACTTTCCATATTACAAATTTGACATCACAAAGTAGATATTTTTCTTTTGATTTTGCAAGTAACAACTCGAGAGTAGCTGCTTGTGCTTTATCAATAAGATATTTTGATGTACTTAAAATTATCGTATTATTACTTTTTTTTCTTGAAACTAATCCCCTTTTTAATTTAATTTACAGTTACGAATACAACAACTGTCAAATTAACTAAGGTTATATGATTTTCTCTTGGAGATTGACAATGAACAAATGCGACTCTGTCAGGGATAAAACGATGTGAGAAACAAATCTCAGCGGGCAGAAACAAGCTTGTTTCTCCCCTAGGGCAGAAACAGGCTTATTTCTGCCCGGCTACACTCGCATTTGTCTGAAATTGCCTTGTTTCGACTGACAAAACAGGCGTTGAAACGCGTTGTTTCAATGCAGGTATTATGAAAACAATTTTATAACAAAATTTTGCGAATTCTTGTATAATTTTCTTGAACATAACAATTAATATTCATTATCCCATCATTCTGATAATCACAAGTTGTGACTTGAGTGAAAAAAATGAGAGTAGAAAATATGGGAACTGGTTGGAATCTCTGTTTTCTTCAAATTATTCAAAATAAAGTTTCACACAAATGAGAAAATATAGCATTTTATTCCATTATACCAAACTGCAATAATATCAGCGATTCCATACATTGTCAAATGAAAAGTTGATATATTAAGCACGGGTCACACTAGGCTACCTACCAGCTGCTGCTGACCAGCGGCTGGCAGTAGCACCAGCAAGCAGCGGCTGGCAACCCGGTCCCATTACGGCTGCTATTCGTCAGATTCTACTCGCCAATTCGTTAGTTGCTTTCAGGATGTCGTCTGAGAATGCACGTAAATAAAAAATTATCAGGCGGTTGTTAAGAGTGGGTGTGAGAGAGCTTTGTGTAGAAATGCTTCATTACCAAATTGGCCACAATCAGAGACGATGGTGGGTGAGGCCATGGATACATAGAAGGAAAGATTTAAGAGCGTCTTCAAAACTTTTTCAAGAGCTGGAAGAAGAGGATCCAGAAACTTACAGAAATGTTGTAAGAAAGACGGCTCCGCAATTCCAAGAATTGTTGGAATTAGTAGAACCGCTCATAACCACTAGATAGCTACGAGTTAATTTTAGTTCCCAAGACAGAATTTGGAATAAAATTCTTTTCTAAAATAATTTAATTTTTATTAAATGTTTCATAGCATAATACAAATGTCACATTTTTTGTGATATCTTTTTTATTAAATGGTTTTCTTGAAGTGTTTGTTGTTTTTAAAAAATCCGCATAAATTGTCTAGATTCTAGAGGGTCTAGAATAATCTACTGACATTTATTTATTTTTAGAAAAATCAGCACAAAGGAAGAAACAGACCCACAAGTGCTATTCAAAATACAACACAGGCTCAACCAAGGACTCCAACTTTGATGCAATCAAGTTCTAGACAACCTCATCTTAACCAAACAAGAAATGTTTCTACTCCTGCTCAATCTTCTTCTAGTTCTACAGTAATTCAATTAGTGCTTCAAAATTGATGATACCTATTTTGATTATATTTCAATTATAGGCTGATCCTACTGAATCTTTGAAAAAGCTTCTAAAAATATCTGCTGGAAATCAATCAAGTTCAACTACAAACCCGGTATCTCAACCAATTTCTGTGGATGATTTCTTTGCTGTAAGTTTTTAGATTTTTTGTACGAAATAATTACAATAATTTATTTTTAGCATGCAAGAACAAAAGAACAAAAACTGGCTCAAACAACAAATCAGTCTTCAAATAATCCATATTATAGCGTTCAGTTATTGAATTATTGCCAGGCTCAACGACTTGGAATTCCTCGTTATAATTATGTTCCTTGTGGTAATAATAAGATACGGGCTCAAATTACGTTACCTGATGGACGAATGGTCATTGGTGATGAATCTTTAACCAAAGAAGAAGCTACGGAGAATGCTGCGAAAATTATTATCACAGACGTGTTACAGGTAAATAAATAACCTTTATTGATATTTATTATTTATTCAACAAATCTATCAAAAACAATTATTAAAAAATTGTGGCCAGTTCAACATTTTCATGGTGCACAAAAATTATGGATAAGTTTCGATTTAGCTCTCGTTCTTTTATTTATACTTGATGTAATAAACGCAGCTCCTATGGAGCTAGAAAGATACATGTTTGTGCAAGAACACAATATCTTCTCATATCATGGGTATGTTAGATCGCATGGTTTTTGTCGTTCTTTCTACCCACATAAAATACATCAAAAGATGCATTGTACTGAATCAATTTGTAATTTGTTATTTTGCAGCTAAATAATGATCCACAAATAAGAAATCCACCGCATCATCGACAAATATATTCTTATGGTTCTGGTCCTGGTCCAAAAGGATTTCCAGTTCCCCCAAAGCAGTGGTGTCAGCAAACTCAGAAACATCAACAAAGGACTCATAAACAAAGCCCTAAACCAAATCAAAATGTCAATTACCCCAAGCAGGTGAAATTTTCAATTAAATTATAAATTAACCATTGATTTGACAAAGTATTTATTAGCATGTCAATGGATCGCAGGCTCAAATGCAACTTCCAATTCGTAAAGAACTGCCAAAATCTGAAGATGTCAAATCTCCTGGTGCAACATCATTTGTGCCACTGCAGGCAGTAAAGAAATACAGAAATAAACCGAATACAAATATGGGTGAAGCTAATGAGACTAAAAGAAAAGATCAGGAAACAATAGGTGGAAACAGGGTTCACAAAAGTCCAACAAAACCGAAATCTGCCGACAGTTCTGGCAGAGATTCAAATGTACAATCACAGGTAACCATAATTATTTTCATATATACAAGAGTGAGTTAGACATATTTTTGAGAAATAGTCAGTTTTATTTCTGAACATAGTCTCCATCAAAGGCTGTGCACTGAGTTCAGCGAGTCTTCTATTTCTTCTTTCTGTCAGAAAAATACATTTTGTGGAATTTGGTATAATGGTGTGCACCGTTGATCACATCTTTATTTGACAAATTTCTTCCCGTCCGAATCAAATATTGAAATTATAAAATAGGAAAAACGTGCGTGAGGACGAGTTCAGAGAATAGGGTGGATGAGGAATTAATTCAAAAACCAAATCTTGCAATTTGTGATATGGTGAATTGCTCTGTGATAGTCACTGGCTGTTGAGAAGTACACAAACTTTCAGAAAGAAGTCAGAAATTTAAGGTTTTCTGTTCCATCCTCAATATGACATAAAAATGGTAAAATGTATGAATTAATCGTCATTATTGTACATCACCTATAGTACATTAGAAGTGTAACAATAGCTTCTAGTTCTAATATACATGTTTTCACAAATGTCCCGCGATTTAAAAAATGTGCGTGAATATCAAAAAATTATAAAACTCATTATTTTTTCATAATTTAACTTATTCTTTTCTAATATTTCACGTTAGTTGGAAGTGAAAGCACGAAATGACTGTACTACTGGTGGATTTGAACTTTTTGTTTGCGCCAATTCTTTTTAAATGCGAAGACGACTTCATGAATAATCTATCTATAAAGATTTTTCATCACATCCTTTAAGATTGATCTGGGATGAGACTCAGTTTTAATATTTGGATACTGTTGAATCATATGCTGGGGCTTCTCTCGTCTTAATTTGTAGAGATAGATTGGAGACAAATTTATGAGTATATTTCTATATTAAATTATGTTTCGCGTATTACGGGCTTAAGGAAAAATACCATCTGTTGGTCAAACTCTTGAAACAACTAAAAAAGAATGCAGATCGATACTCCGGATAAAGTGTAAGAGATATGGAGCTAAGGAGATTAAGGAGAATATTGAAACTAGACAGAGATAGAGAAAGAGTGGACAGGCCTTAATATTGATTTTTGTCCTGAATTGAGTTTAATACTAAAATATCTTTCTACTTATCCGTGGCTTTCCTTGAAATTTTCTCCAAATTATTGTGAAACTGTTAGTTTTTTGATCATTTCTTCTATTGTCTGTCACGACAATATCCAAAACAGTAGCAAATGTGTTAGTATGTGGTTACATTGAATATGAGCAAGTGCGATTTTTAGACATACGCGTGCGTACGACATTTTCGGTAAAAACAAACCTGTTGGAATAAACACGTATGGTTACACTTCAAAAGATTTTGACTGACGCGCTCTTATGCTATCGCACGACTATCAGACTTAAATAAACTGGTTTGTTTTTCTTGCGTTGTCGTGCGAGTCTGTCTAGGCAATTTAAATAAAAAAAAAAGATATTGGAAATTAATTTGTTGTATTGAGTCAAAAAAACCATTGTGGGATCAAAATTAAGAATAATACCACAAGAGAATTATAGTTAAAAAATTATGTGTTATGTGTTAGTTAGTTTCTCCCTATAGTCCAAGATCCCAGACCCGCCAGACCTTACTTATTTTCTGAGAAACAAAATTTTGGATTAGAATAGTGTTAGTCGGTACTTTGATCATACACATATTTGCTAGTTTGTGCCGATGGCCAATTTATAGGTATGAGGTGCTAGCGGTACGTTAAGACATTACTCACTTTTCTTAAGGTGTTATAGGAAAAACCGAGAAAATACTCACTTGAAGTCTGAGTGCTGATTTTTATGTATTTTCTAGAGAATATTGTTGAAAATTGATAATCAACACTGCCAGACACTTCCCATCGGCAGTAATTCCTGCTAAACGCTTTAAAATTCGCAAAAAAAATATCGTTATCTCACTTATAGTCTGAGTCCTAATTTTTATATATAATACTCAGTGAGCAATTTCAATACTTATTATAAACAGCCAAACCAAGGAAGAATTGGATACCCATAGATACTTCACTTACTATCAAATAGTGACCTCGTGCTTTTACTCACAGCGATATTTTAGATGTGTCTGGGGGATGTTTAGCCCTACGATTAATCTAGCTGTTGACACAAAGTATTGAAATTGTACCCTGAGTATCATATATAAAAATTAGCACTATAAGCAAGATCACGTTATTATTTGTGACCTTTAAAGAGTCTAGCAGAAATTACCACCGATGGAAAGTGTCTAGCAGTGTTGATTATCAATTTTTAACAATATTCTCTGAAACATACATCAAAATCAGCACTCAAGATCTTAAGAAAAGTGAGTAATGTCTTAACGTACCGCTAGCACCTCGTATCTGTAAATTGGACGTCGCCACAAACTAGCTAGTATGCGTATGATTAAAGTACATACTAACACTACTTTATTCCACACATTTTGTTTCTCAGAAAATAAGTAACGTCTGGTAGGCCTGGGATCTTGCTCTACAAGGTTCAATACATTTTCGGAAAGTTGAGTATTTTTTCAGTTTAGTATGGATTTTGTATAGTACATATAAACACTCAAAGAATTTGTGTTGTCTCATCATTTTTTTTGAAAGTTTTATATACTCTCCATTTTTATTTCTATTTATATTTACGTATAATTCAATTATCCAATATTTTCTCTCCTGGTTTGTAATCGTTAGGTAATCTCAAAGCACTTCTATTTTTGACTAGTAAATAATAATTAGGCAAATTTTGATTCAATTCACGAAACTGCTCATTTAGTTCTTGCCAGTCGGACGAAGATACTATAATCACCAATAAATCAGTCACGATATCGTACGTATACAAACATTCCAAAATCGCACGTGTTCGCATTTAATGTAACCATACACTTATGCCGTTCCATAAGACCCCATATATAAGTACAGAGTGATCAATAATGATTGTCTGACAGGTGACAGGCAAAAGTTCGCATTATGATCAAAACTATCTTCATGGAATAAAGTTAGTATAAATTTATTTATTTTGAAAACTGCGTTACCGACATTTCAAGAACACAATGGCGTATATTTTGCATATTTTATGACGGATTCATACATAATCTGATTCAATAAACAAAAAAGTAAGTAAATAGCTGTATTTTTGACTGATTATTGAGAATTTATTATTATTCTACCAAATTATTAGGTTAGGATAGTGTTTTCAGAGGAACTGTCATCTGTCACTTGAAGGTCACTATCTCAAGCAGGCGGCAAAGAAAAAATCAGAACAAAGTGGCACGGACAATCATTTTTGATCACTCTGTAGAAAAAAAGTATTGATTTAGGATTAAAATATCTACCAAACTAATCTAAAGGTGATTCTTATTTTTTGATATGCTGTGTATCAACACTTGAACTTCATAGTATGCACATTTTATCAGAATTGATTCTTCATCGTTCAAACTACATATAAGTTTTTTGTATCTTATTTTCTCTATTAGAACTTGCAATGTCTTGGGAAGCCAAATAATGCTGTAATTATTTCAATATTACTAGTTTTATTCTTTGTAACACAAAAAAAGATCCATCTTACATGACAACCATCTTAAATTATTATTATTCTCATTCTAACACACACAAGTCTTGCCCATCTTTATTAAAAAAATTCAACAGAAGTAGGATGTTTTAAATCTAAAATGAGAAAAATGCACATGTCTTCATAAGGACCTGTGCATTTTCACTCAACTTAATTTTTTATGACAGTTATATCTGGTTTGTGACACGGTTAAGATTATTTTCGGAATTAAATCTGTCCATGTCTCTTTGTGTCTGTATGTTATCTTCCACGATAATAACGTTTGACCAATCGAGTATACGGGCATGATCTCATCGTGATTCGACCTTATCAGACTGCGGTTAGAATCGGTTCAGTGGAATGTCCTCGAGTACTACACTGACTCTCTAACTAACTTGAAATTAAGACAGTTTCGATAAGAATCAAATTTGTTGCCTTTGCGATTCTTCTATTTAGAGCTGAAATACAAATATTAATGAACAAACATAGCATCCTTCAAGGATCTTGAACAATGAAACTCTCATCATTTAATTTCAACTCCTTGGTGACCCAGTAATAAATTCTGTTCGCCTAATAGTTCAAATTAATTTATTCAATTGACAAAGCAAGATGCTATATCCTATTCACATGAATGAAATTGTTATATAAGAAAAATCGTGTCATACGGCAATGGATATTATTTTTGTTTTTTATTGATGCCTTTTTTTAATATGGAATTTTTTTTCAGTCTTCAACCAGCTCTACTCAAAAACAAAGGGTGAGAAGGAGCAGAATAGCTGCTAACTTTACTGGTGTGCAGAAACCTAATCAGTAAATAAGACTTCAAAAGTTGTGAATCTGTGAGATTGTATCAAGTATTTTTATACGTTATAATATGAAATTCAATTTGGTACACAATATGATAAAGTTAATAGATAATACGTTGTGAGCTGCACCAACAAAATTTAAATATTGCTGGTGCAAATCTTCAATAAAAATTTGATATGTATAATCATCTTTTTTAAACAATTGTGTAAACTTGTAATTTTAATCTTGTTTTAGATTGTGCCGTTATGAATTTCATGAATTAAATATGAATTATGAATAAATATTTTGGAAGAAATATAGTTTTCTTTTTTTAATTTTCGTGCAAATATACAGGTATGGTCCAGTGAAATCCGACCAAGTTGAATTTTTCTGGAGATCTTCATTTTAATGTTCAATTGCGATCCTGGAAAGTATCCTTTACTCAAATGAAAAGTTGAGGACACTTTTCTTTTTTAGCTATATTGGAAGTAAAAGAACAATTATGACAATTATCTATTTATATTCATTCCTGATGTTGATAATGTTGTATTAACTACAGTGGAGCCTCTCATAACGAGCACCTCAAGTCTCAATGTATACTCTATGAATCATAAGTGCTGTTGGGTGGAAATACTAATTTTTGATTCAAAGGGTATTATAGACCGATAAGCAATGGAAAAGTGCCCCCGCAAGTAATTGATTGAAATGATAGTGGAATGGTATATCTACTATAGAGTATCACAAAAATCATATTTTATCCCCGTGTGACCTTCCATAGGGTGGTCAGGAAATAAAATAGCTCTAACGTCCAAGCTTTTTCCCTCGGTTTCTATCTGTCCAATCAATATGAAACTTGGTATGAATGATGTTTGTACAAAGTTCATTCACCAAGTGCAATAAGATATATGTACGATAATCTGAACTATCGAAAAATGTCAAAAGTATTTTTTCAGCATCCATTACGGAAAATTTGGGCCGAACACGTTCACCATGTATTTGTATCCCGTCTGTAACATTTCCAAGTTTCATTCATCTAGCTGTGGTGGAACAGTGTCAAAATGAATAAAAATTGATCTGGGTGTCACTTCCACAGCAATATATAGTTGAAACAATGAACCTCAGAAATATGCGATCCCAAAAATAACAGAATTTTCCATTTATTCAAGCTATACAGCAATTTTTGAATGAATTTTAAAAACTTGGTACCATTCAAGAAATATTTTTACAGGATAAAAACAAATAAAACTGATTCAAATACGTCTTCCACAGAAATGCACATTCTCATACATATTACAAATACGAGGTGGCATCAATCATTATTCAATTATGATTATAGTCGATAGAGTTTAGTGTGGATCGAAGAAATTATATGAGCAAAATGGAGGGAACTTAGAACACCATACGCTCATGTGCGAAACTAGACTATATTCATTATGAGAAAATTATAGTCATTAACTGTGTTTAGAATGGAAATAATCCCGATGAAGAATAAAAAAGCAGATATAATACAGAATAAGAATTATAAAAGCATGTATGAATGTTGACACACGTAGGACTAATAATAACCATAGTCTAATGCACGAAATTCGGACAGCCAATGTACGCTTCCTTAAAAGATGAAACGATAAACAGATAACACAAAAAAGTGGGACGATACAATGCAAGACAATTCACAGACCAATAGTTGACGAGATATTTATGCAATGAAATTGCAAGAAGAAGCTATCACAAGAATTAGAAGAATATGAAAATCTATCTACAGATAGAGTATTTTTAACAACAATGGAGGGGTAAAACTATCGTGGCTAACTTTTTATTGATTCGATTATTAAAATATTCTTTGGTTCGCTGATTTTCACTCAGATCTTCAAAAAAGTGAGCTCTTGTATACAATGCTTATCTTCCAAATGTTCCTAATTTTCATCTCATATTGGAAATATATTTCTGAATAACCCATTGAAAGAGCTCTCACTTCTATAACCACATTGAAATTGGCTTCCTCTGTATGTGGTGCGTGTTGCATAATCAAATTGATACAAAGTAATTCTACAATTTCTAATAAATGATAATGAGGAAAAAGTATATAAAAACGAAAAGTATATTTTTTTCCCGAGGGCAATAGCTATTTTTTAACCAAAATTGAATGATACTGGTCCATTAATGAAGAACAATTCATAAATCTATGAGAAAAATTTTAGTGAAATCAATAATTTCTCCAAAATTGTTGAAATAAATTTCGAATCATTTTAGAAGATTTTACCATAGACTCGACCCAGAATAGTTCAGTCTTTTTCTGATAAATTCTCATAAATTCTAATGCGAAAATTGACTGCAGCGATTTTGAGGGAGTAAAGACCATTCACTCCTGTGTGCATATAATTTTTATGATAAAATTTCAGAATTGCGCAGCATTTATAAGCGATAGAGTTAAAATTATCTACTTCGATTATGGTAAATAGAATTGCTATTAAAATACGAATTTGTTATTAACAATTGATTGTTTATAACAAATTTGTTATAAACATATTATTGTTATCAACATAACAATTTGTTATAAGCAATCAATATTTAATAAACAACTGAACAATAAGGATTAAAAGATCGTTTTGGGTTTGTACGTACATAAGTAATGTAAAAAATCGTCAATAAATCAAAAAGTATAGCTGATATTGAAAAACTGATTTCAAACTGAGTTTTAGTAGAGGTTGGAGCCTAATTAAAAATGGGATAAGGCTAGCGTATGAACTTCCATCAATCATTATTTGTTATTTTGTGGTTGACAGCGCATTTTTGGAGGAAAATAGGCTAATATATTCACTTTGGCTGTCTGACTGACTGGTATGACGCTGAGTTCTTAGGAACTACAGCACTTACAGACTTGAAACTGATACTAAATGAAAGCTACTGTTTCGTAAGTTTACCCAAACTGCTTGATTTCAAACTCAGTGATTGTAGAAGATAGTAACTTGAAAAATTTTTGAAATAACAAGCTTTCATGAATTGCCAAAAATGTGCTTTGATCATCAAGATGATTCTTCATTTTTTTATATAACTTTGATAAAAGTCAAATTAAATTATTATTTTATGGTACAGCACATGACATCCCGTCAGTCAATAACTAAACAATAAAGAGTAAAAGATCATTTTGAGTTTTTACGTGCACAAGTTATATTTATTACTCAGGACATCATAACCTGAAAATAATTAGGACATATCATATTATGAAAAGATCTTCGTTTGTAAAAAAAACAATCAAGATATGAGATTTCAGTATTTGGCTGAGATCGAGACTTTTCAGTTTTACTGAATGTCTTTTGAGTTTATATCACTTATCACTTTATTTTTATAAAAACTACTTTTGATTTTAAATTCTGTATATTTTATTTGAAACTTTGACGTTTTTCTTTTTTGTTAATTTATAATGTTATTATTATTCATAATAAATGGTTTATTCACAATTGATTGTTCATAACAAATTGTAATTGTTTCATCTTGAATAATTGCACGAATAGATAGGAAGTTACAAGATATGTATATTTATTGTTATGTATAAAATTCGTGAAAATATGATAAAATCTTATAAATCATAATATGTGAAGGTTCATTGATGGAAGCTATAGGAGCAAAACGAAATCTTTATGGATAATTACTGAAATAGAATAATATACCACATAATTGGCTATAAAATCAATTAATATTACATATTTACTTAATACTGAGAGAATGGATGGAAAAAAAAATACAACTTAAATTTATATACACTTTCAACCAAAGAATGGGAGCTCATTGTATTTAATTTGGTATTCCATTTCCTATCCTGATATTTCATAATACCCTGACAAAATAATACCCCATTCACAGCGCGAAATTTGGTGAAATTCGAAATACGAAATTTTAACTGTAATTTTAATGCCCTATTGCGCAAGTAGAACGGATTTTTTAAAAAGCAATCAAAAGTGTGTTGAGGACGTAACAGAACTAAAAAAGAATTTAACAGAAAGAGAAAAAGGAAATGCAATTTGGATTTTGGCAGAGTATGTATATTTTCCATAAGTAAATGATGTTTTATTTTATGTTGCATCGGTTGCATTTTTATTCTCTGGAATTGCAATTGCTGTTTCTATTCATACACTATAAATCGTTACGGTGATTTCTTACAGTTTCCTTTTTTCTCTAGACTCAGATCTATGCTTGAAAATAAAATCACAGATGGAGCGTCTTTGAAAGGGAAAGTGAAAGTTTGGGATATAGCGATTAAAAGATTCTGCAGTATTTTCGGCTTCCAGGAGCACAAAGCAGTTTAAACTCAAACAATGTTACTCAACTAAGTTTTTATCACATGAATGTGTGCACTCTATAAAAAAATTTCATGTGGTATGGTCAATAAATAAATGTCTCAAGCAGATTGGGTCTTTATTGAGGCAGTACGAATTGCAGTGTTTTCATTGAAGTTTACTAAGATTCCTGGCTCTTCAACTCCAGCGTGCAATTTCTGGCGCGATTGGCAGCTCGTCATCAATGATCATATTGTTGTATTAGGCAACGCACAACAAGCAACAATGGATTTTGAATTTTAGTTTAGAACTCCTTTCAATAGTGTTTTCAGTCGTTTTATGCGAATTGTTATATGCTTCTTCTGCTATGGTTCGTGGATTTAGCCAAGACGTTTAAATGAAAGAACAACAAATAAATTCACTTAGTAGGAAATCTTCACCATTACGTCCATCCTCCAGATCAGCACATAAAACTGTCATTGAGAATACTGCTGTTATGCACACTTCCAGGCCATATAAACTCTATTCCGTAATTTTAGATCTACATCACATACAGCTTGTACATTCATTGCAAAAATATTTTCGATCTATGAAAATCTTCCTTCCAGGATCACCAGCAAATTTTATTTTCATGTGAATGCAATCTGTTGCTCCTATTACTCCAGGTACTCTTCGAATTCTACAGAAACCCAATTTCACAGCTTAAACCTCTTCTGAAGTAGGAATTTTTATATATTGAGGCTCTAGTTGTACTACTTTACGCACTGCATGTTTTATAATATTACGAGCAGTAGATTTATGCACTGCAAAGGAATCGTCTAATAATTGCTGAAAGCACTGGTAGCTTGGAATTGTATCGTAAGTAAAATTTGATGAGCTGAAATAGATTTTCTTTGTGTGGCAAGTTTTATTCCAGCACCAATTAAATATCGCAAGAACAAAATACTGCATTTTTCAATACAAAATCTGAGTTTGAAATTCTCATTATCAAGAAGTTCTCTTAGAGATCTCACCTAGGAACTTTTTTCACTTACTTCATCATCAGAAGATGATAATAATGATATATAATAACATACAAATTATTTAAATCCAATTTTTTATTCATATTTTATCAATTTTCGAGTGTCAGACAAATATGTCATGAAAAAAGTGACATAATTTGTCAATTTGCAAAAGTTAATCGGGGGAGATACTACGTTTAACTTAATTCTGAATTAAAGTTGAAGATAATCACGATTAACTCCTAATTGAGGTTCTACAAACTCATTCAATGTTTAATTTTGACTTTGACGTAATTTAATCATGAATTAATTCAATTGCGATTAAATTATTGTTTTGTTTTTAATCGAGGTAGAATGACGTCAAAAAATTAAATTAATTCTGAATTAAATATTTAATCGCGATTAAATATTTAATTTGCTTTCTATAAACCGGCCCTTAGGGCCAGTTTCACCAAAGCCAGTTAAATTTATCCAGAGGTTATTTTATGCAAAAACTATTGTTGATACAATTGTAACTATAGTTACTAACCCAAAATAACCTCTAGATAAATTTAACTGACTTTGGTGAAACTGGGCCTGAAATTAGTGACTAGCGACAGCTATAGGCTTAATTTCGAAGTAGTTTTGAAGCTTGAATCAGCCATTATATTGTTTGTGTATTTTGCTTATATTCAAATTAATATTATAAATATGATAACTGAGGAAGAATTATTACATTTAATTTCTTGTTATCCTTCTTTATGATAGGAGAAATATAAATTTTAAGAATTATCGTGTGGAAACCACTAAAAATTAGAAATCTTCAAGTACTGCCTCCAATCAAGTCAACTTATTTCAAAAAGATAAAAATTAACCACAAACAAAAATCGTACACAAATAATCAAACGTCAAATGGAATAAGAGTTCATTCAAAACACATATTCTTCTTCATTATTTTTGTAGAACGCAACCTAAATTACAAGAAAAGTTTGGATCTTGCAAGGTTTGGTCAAAGTGAAATTTGTATGCACCAAATTTCAGCGCTGTGAACGCTACTATGGCTTTCCCATATACCAAGCCATATACCTATAAATATATATACTGCTGACCTCCTATCTTAACAAGGAAGCGTCTCCGTACGGTATCTTTTATCTCTTTCCTTCTGCAAGTCTAAACTGCGCATGGCCACAGTCTTGAATTTCATTGGCTGATGCTTGAAAGATTGTGTTCGGGACGTTCGGGGATGATTCGGAGTCAAATTTATATTCTAAATCAAGACTTATTTCAAAGTGTGACCATGCGCAGTTTAGACTTGCAGAAGAAAAGAGATAAAAGACCCCGTACGCTGTCAGGTCCAAGTCGTTGGTATATATATTTATAGGTATATGTACCAAGCTTTACGAATTTCGACGAATTTCGCCGAATATAATGCCCCATTCACAGCCCGAAATATTTAGCCATCTACTGGCAGTAATTTGAAAATTCACTAGTAAGTAGTTGTCACTTTGGCCACTATTTTTGTCGAAATTAACTCGATTATGATTCGGTTCATTAATAATGTAAATTTTGATAGCTTATATATCGTTCTAGTAGAATGACTATTTTCTATTGGTAACAAATCTCCATTAAAAGAGAAATATCAGAAAGAATATATTTTGTTTTGATATTTACCCAATTAGACAGTCATTCTACCAGATAATAATATTAATTTTCACTTGGTGAAAGAAAAATTTGAATATCATTACCTCAATTTAGATGGATTTCGACAAAAAAAATAATTTTTCACGTACAGAATAGAGAAATAGTTCGACTACTCTCCGCTCGATTATCTCGGCGTAATTATAAAACTTAGATTGGGAGGGCTAAAAGCGGAAGGCACTAAATACATGAGTATTATCATCCGAGATTTTGTGTGCTTTAGAAAGCGCTTTAGCATATGTGAACAGTGCAGGAAACGCGATGATTGAGTGGAAATAGTTTAATCTTTAGGAAAAAAACGAGATAAAATAATATCGGAGTCTATCAAACTATTTATTTTTGGCATGATGTATTATTTGTAATCAAATTACATGCTTCAATTTAGAATTTTCAGATTTCAAATGTTGAGTCAAATTATTCGGTTTTCAATCATATATAATTAGAGTCATATTAAATACTCAGAATATTATTATGGAATTTTAATTTATATTCTGTTATGTATTTTTTGAAAACAATCTGACAAATTTATTGCATTTCGGGATCTCTAAATATGTAAAACTCTATTGTTTATCTTCAAACTTTGTAAGCTGTAACTTTCCTAGAAAAACTTTTATGCATATTTATTGGAAGATTCATTATTTTACTGCTCTCACCCAGGGGATAGAAAACATGGAAGTGTACTATTTGCAATTTTTTATATAGCATGTGTTGATAAAAAATTGTGAGCTCGTAATATTTTACTTATCAAAAAAATAATTGATTATATATTATTCATACTTTTAAAATATTTATGTATGTAAATATATAATATATACTTTAAATAATAGGTACCTATGTATAATACATAAATATATTGATCAATTATTGCTTGAAATTGAGGTTAGATTCTATGATCGTGTCTAAAAATTTAGATAAAAATATATATTAAAATGAACTGAGATAACTTCAATCAAAATTTTGATCTGATCATAACTTTAAATGGAAATTTTGACTGAATATACGTACTTTTATATGAAATACAATTGCCGCTAATAATGATGATAAATCATTCGGCACATTAATGAGTCACTCCGATACTATTTTCTTTAGTTTTTCAAGTTATTATAACATTTTATCCTCGTCGAACAACGCATTTCCTGAAATGTTTACATTGGTTTACATATGTTCTCTTTTATTGACAGGACACAAAATCGCGAATGATAATACCTATGTTTTTAGTGCTCTAGCTTAGGTAGTTAATTTATAGTTTAGGACAGAGGCGTAAAAAAGATTATAGGTATATTTTGAACTAGGGATTGCTGACTTTGTTCGTAATTTATTTGCCAAATTGAATATTTAAGTGTTCTTCTTTTTATAAAATTGGGATTTCTGTCTTTAAAACTCTTTTGCAAATGATTATTAGCACTTTCACTCAATGTATGATTATTATCATTTTGGAGTTTTATCGTTTAATTGAGAGCTATAATCAATTAATGACCCCAGAATACTAAATTACTTAATCAATCAGCTTATAGATGATATTTTTAAAAAATTCTTAAAATATCCGTGAAATACAATACTTTGGAACAAATAGTAGTGTAACGTGCGAGAGTGGGAAAGCTCGTAAAGGTGACCTTGTATGGGTGGAGCCTTTCGTCCTCGTTACGTCGCGCCGCGTCGCATCACATCATCCCTCCCCTCTAGCAATAGTCAAGAAGTAGAACATTCTAGAAGTAGAACATTGGAGAAATGGATATTTCTATATAAAGGCAAGCCAAAGACTTGAAGGGTAGTAGTGTAATCGTAAAGCTAGAACAGCGAATATTAAAAGTGAAGTGAACAGTGTATATAAATAGTGGAATATAAATATCTGCGACTTTGTTCAAGTTAGTATTAAGTGATAAATGAATAAAATAGTGTTGTTAGTGATATTCAGAAGAATAAAACTTTTATTTCATTTTAAATTATTAAATAGTGACTTTTATTTGATCACAAACTATATTTCGTCAAGCAATAAACCTTACAGTGGTGTCGAGTGTGGGGTTGTTATAAACAATTTAATATTTTGTTTATTGTTGCTTTGTAAAATTGGAAAATGGCGTTCAAGAAGTTGTTGAAAGATTTGAAGGTCGCAGAGTTGAAATATCAATTGGAAGAGCGGGATGGGCGGCCTGGATCTCGGCACCAAACTACCTGGATCATTAATCCCCTACTCGAACTCGGCACTATGCTATGGATTAGAATTTGTGACTCAATTGTTCTGCCTGAATGAGAATTCTCTGGACACATGCGATTTTATATTAATAATAAGCCAGACTCAAATTAAGCCGTACTTTTAAACGAATCTAATCACACGTGGGACATCAACAACTCAAAAGTCCTGCATATCGTAGACAAAATAATTTGTTTCCATTTGATGCAAGAAATTCCAATGTCAAAAATACCGAAAAAAATAATGTTTTAGTTTGTTCTATACATATTTGTATGTTTTTGTAATAATGTAGGTATGTACGAACATATGTAAAAGTCTTTTTTTTAATAATTTTTTTTCCTTGAAGTTTCATTAAATATTATTTGCAGTATTATTTTTAATACAAATTAATTTTAAAATAAAATATAGAGACTTATAAAACCAAATCTTGCAGGTAGATCGTGGCTTTATTTAAAAATTGACAGTGCCGAGTTCGTGTGCGCCCCGCGCTAGTCGGATTCGGCGATTCCCAACTCGGCACATTTACAGGTAGTCGCTGCTAATGACTGCCCAACTCGGCACATACGAGTATCTCAGGTACCTGCAGCGATACCCAACTCGGTACACTTGCAGGTAGTTTCTAATGATAATGAAATGACTCAGGTTCCTGAACAAAACGGGCATTCTAATGTTTTTAAATGAAATAAAATCAATTTTATAGTTTATTTTTTATTACCATACAAAATTGTACATACAATAATATAAAATCATAAGATAAGTAGGTTGCATCACACAATAAAAATAATAATTTCAGCGTGATCGTGAATTAATCTTTTTGTCGTTATTACTCTCATGGTATGGAAAAATGGTTTGCATTTTCGATTAACACACCGTCACTTCTCTTCACCAGATAAAAATTTTCGATTTGATTCATGTTGCCCTACAATCAATGGTATTTTACCAAATAGGCTAGTTATCTCGCGAATTGATATCTTTGATGTTGTTGATTGAACTGTTAGATTGATAATATATAGCTACTAAACAAAACAATTTCATTCTAATTTTTCTTAGGTGCTAAGCCGATAATAGGGATGGGTTTTTCTGCAAGCACTTGTTTAAGATGTGCCGAGTTGGTCATAGGGATTACCACCAATCTTTCATTGATGTCCCATCGGGAGGTTGAATATGACGATTTGGAGTGTGCCCAGTCGGATTAGCATTGGTGCCGAGTTCATGTTCTTAGTGCCGAGTTCGTGTACGCCCAGCGAGATTTGGAAACCAGTGGCCGCAAACAAGTTTTCATGGAACGACTGCGAGAAGCTATGACTGAAGACGATGAGGACCCTGATACATATTTGTTGGAGGTTCAACTTTCTTTAACTGATTAGGCAATAAATTTAAAAGAAAATTGAACAAATTTAGAATCAAAATTAAAAGAAAATTGTACAAATTTGGAATCAAAATTAAAAGAAAATTCTACATTATTAGAAGAAAAATTTCAAGAGAGCTCTAAAATTGTAAATGAAAAATTAGGAAAATTAGAGGAAAATTCTAGAAACCTGAGAAAAGAACTGCATGGAAATATGGAGGAAAATACTAGGAAAGTTGAACAGCAACTGAAAAAATTTAGAGAAAATTCAAAGGTATGGAAGGAAGTATTTGAAGATAAGTATAGAATGTTAAAAGAAGAATTGGATGAAAAAATGAAGATTTTTGGAGAAAAACTCTAATTTGGTGTTTCATCTCCGGAAAAAGCTTCAAACGCTGAGATAATTGAATTATCCACACTAAATCTTGACTCAACTTCAGAGTGATTAATAATGATTGTCTGACAGATGACAGGAAAAAGTTCGCATTATGATCAAAACTATCTTAATGGAATAAAGTTAGTATAAATTTATTCATTTTGAAAACTACGTTACCGACATTTCAAGAACACAATGGCGTATATTTTGCATATTTTATGACGGATTCATCCATAATCTGATTCAATAAACGAAAAAGTGAGTAAATAGCTGTATTATCTACTGATTACTGAGAATTTATTATTATTCTACTAAATTATTAGGTTAGAATAGTGTTTTCAGAGGAACTGTCATCTGTCACTTGAAGGTCACTATCTCAAGCAGGCGGCAAAAAAAAAATCAGAACAAAGCGGCACGGGCAATCATTTTTGATCACTCTGAACAAAAATGCGTGTCAAACCTCCAACCTTTAATGGTCAAACATCTTGGATTAATTACCATAAGCAATTCGAAGCCGCTGCTAAGGCTAATGGCTGGAATGATACTGAGAAAATTTCAGCGCTTACATGCAGTTGCTTTCCAAGGAGATGCGGTAAATATTTTACTGGTTATTCCACTGGAAAAAGACAACAATTATTAAAAATTGGTCAAGCGACTGAAGCTGCCATACAGCCATGCACAGTTGGAGGAAGTGTATTACACGCAGCTCAAGAACCGATACCAATGTCCCAGCGAGAGTCTACAGGAATTCGAAGCTGATGTGGCACGCCTAGTTCGACTCGCATCGCATATCCAACTGGCCCGGATGATTTCTTGGAAAGCTGGGCTGTGAGAATATTTGTGGACGGCATCAGAGACTATGAAACGCAACAAGCCCTGCGTTTAGCGCGGCCAAAGAAGCTGGTGGAAGCATTGGCTCATGCACTGGAATACGGAGCGGCAAAGCAGACGTCCAGAAGCAGTGCTCGAGTGCGAGAGGTTACCTGCGACTCCGATGCCACGGAAAGCTTGGAAGCCCAGGTTCAGCGGTTGGTCCAGGAAGCAGTGAAAGATCTCAAGAATTCCAGGACTCCGGTGTTGGAACTGTGGAGAACTAGGTCTACCAAAAAGTCGATGCAAGAAACCTTTGAAGATGCTACCCAAAGATAACTCCAGATATGAAAAAAAAAAAAACGCCTCGCAAGAATAAAAACCACCAAACAAGACACAAAGATAGAACCTAACTGCGATGAACTTTCGAAGGAATTAACGACTCTATTACTATCCAAGGGTCAACAATTAGATGACCAGCAACACGCAAAAGCTGAAGATCTGATATACCGATTCCAAGAGGTGTTTGAAACCAGTGAGAAGCGAAAGGGAAGAACGAATATTGTCCATCACAAAATTGATACCGGTGACGCACGACCAATTCGACAAGCACCACGATGGCTTCCGATTACGAAAAGAGAGGACGCATTCAAGATATGGAGCAAGACGGCATCATTGAATCCTCGAACAGTCCATGGGCCTCTCCTGTGGTACTTGTGAAGAAGAAAGACGGATCTACACGATTTTGTGTCGACTATCGCCAGCTGAAGAAAGACAGGTATCCTCTGTCCAGGATTGATGACACCTTAGATACCCTGGCCGGGTCAAAGATCTTCTCGATCCCAGATCTCAAGAGTGGATATTGGCAAGTAGCGATGGATGAGAAAGACCGAGAAAAAACTGCATTTACCATCGGCAGTGGATTGTGGCAATTTACAGTCATGCCATTTGGTCCGTGTGATGCTCCTGCTTACAGAAGATTTGTCTATGGATTCGCCAATATTGCCAAACCACTGACCAGATTGACGGAAAATAATCGCAGATACAGTTGGGATGACGACTGCCAGGTCGCCTTCGAGCGACTGAAACTACTCCTAGTCTAAGCACCAATCCTGAGTTACCCGAAGACGGAAGGACTTTTTGTTTTGGACACAGATGCCAGCAACGTCGTTATTGGGGAAGTCCTGTCCCAATTGCAGGAGAGTCAAGAAAGAGTCATCGGGTACTTCAGTAAGGTTTTGTCGAAACCAGAAAGAAACTACTGTGTCACAAGACGGGAATTGCTTGCAGTAGTGAACTCCATCGAGCATTTCTACAAATATTTGTATGGCAGGAAGTTCCTGTTAAGAACTGACCACGCTGCTCTGAGATATTTACTACAGTTCAAGAATCCTGAAGGTCAGGTCGCTCGATGGATCGGAAGACTTCAGGGATACGACTTTGCCATAGAACATCGAGCCGGCACAGCACATAAGAATATTGATGCTTTATTAAGTCGACCATGTCCAAAAGATTGTCATAATTGCTCTGAGGTTGAAGCGAAGGCATTCCGGACAACTGTCATTGACGATGCTTGGCAACCACAAGAGATAGAAAAGGACATAGATGACGACTCAGAGTTGCGAATTATTCAAGAACGGAAGAAGGAAGGAACAAGACCGACATGGCAAGAGGTGGCACCATACTCCCCGACGTTTGAATCATACTGGGCGCAATGGGATTCCATAATCCTGAATGAAGGCATCTTGAAGCGTGTCCTGAAAGATCCGGATGAAACCAAGAGTAGAGAACAGCTGATCGTTCCTAGAGGTCGAGTTCCGTAGGTCTTGAGACATCTCCATGATGGAGTGGGTGGAGGACACCGTAGGGTAACGAAGACTCTGCAGAGAGTTCGTGAGCGGTTCTATTGACTAAATTGCAAAGAAGACGTTAGGGAATGGTGCAGGGAATGCACTACGTGCGCTTCAAGCAACGGACCGCAGAAACGACCAAATACTCCGATACGATAGTATAATATCGGTAGTCCATTCGAGAGGATAGCCATTGACGTAGCAGAGCCATTTCCTGAATCAGATGTCGGAAATAAATATATTGTTGTCGTCGTGGACTATTTTAGTAAATGGGCGGAAGCGTATGCACTTCCTAATTAAGAGGCTGCTACTATTGCAGACGTCCTAGTGAGGAACTGGATCTGTCGTTTTGGCGTACCCTTGGAACTCCATTCTGACCAGGGAAGAAACTTTGAATCCACACTTTTCCAAGGGATATGCGAAGTATTGAATATTCATAAAACCAGAACTACTGCATTACATCCGCAGTCTGATGGAATGGTGGAACGGATGAATAAGACCATGAACAGATACCTGGCCAAAGTTGTCTCTAGTCACCAAAGAGACTGGGACAAATACCTCCATCTGTTCCTTTTGGCCTACCGCTCATCCGTACACGAAACAACCGGACAGACTCCAGCAAGAATTATTTTTGGACGGGAACTTCGGCTACCATGTGACCTAAAATTCGGCTGCAGGCCTGGGGAAGACCTGGCTGGCGAAGATTATGTCATTAATTTAAGGCGTCAGATGGACGATATCCACTCCCGAGTCCGTATAAACATCCAGAATGCCAGCGACCAGATGAAAGAGACCTATGACGTCAAGGCTCAAGACGGAAGTTTTCAACCAGGAGACTCTGTGTGGCTTTATAATCCAGGGCGGCGACGTGGCCTGTCTCCAAAATTACAGACATCTTGGGAGGGGCCTTACGAAGTCATCAGAAGGATTAACGACATAATCTATGAAATCAGACGCAACCTCAAGAGCAAATCAAGAGTGGTGCACTTCAATCGGCTAGCACCATTTGCGGGAGACAACAATGAAGATCCTAATGACGCACGTGCTCGTAAGATCCATGCGCAGGAAGATTCATTCGAGGAGATTATGAAGACTTTTTCAAGTGGACGTCGGGCTCGATTCGGAATAACTACCGAAGTGCAGCAGGATCTATTAAGAGTCCCGGCTGACTACTCCTTGGCCCATTGTGTATCAGAAGATTTGAAGATGTCCCGAGGGATAGCAGCAGTTTTGAAGAAGAAGTGTGGCAGATTAGAACACCAGAAGCCTACTGTAGGGAAGACCATCTGTCTGAGGTACAATACGACAACCAAAGAACGCTATATTTACCACTTGGTAACGAAAGATGAATTTCATCGCAAACCAACCTACCGTTCCATGTGGGAAACGCTGCAAGACATGCGAGGCCATCTAATGCAGAACGATATCCTGAAACTGGAAATACCAAAGTTAGGCTGCAGTCTGAATGGATTACATTGGAAGATCGTTCGAAATATGATAGAGGTTATATTCCAGAATAGCGGAATTCAAATATTGGTCTGCTGTTTCCACCCAACAGGCCCGATCGGACCAAAAACTGTCGACTGCTACTTCTACCAAACTACTGGTTGATGCACCACGGGCGGCGAGTGTCGATTCTTGCATAGACATGAAGGTGTGTTTCGAGACGAAACACTTTTAAGAAGGGGGCAGCGTAACGTGCGAGAGTGGTGAAGCTCGTAAAGGTGACCTTGTATGGGTGGAGCCTTTCGTCCTCGTTACGTCGCGCCGCGCCGTATCAATGAATGTGGATAAAGCGAAAGAAGTATGTATGAACAGAGATATTTGGCGAAGAAGGATTGCCGGCAGAATGTTGAATGGGATTTATGCCAACCTCATTTTGGGGAGAAGGCTTGATTTATATGTATGTATGTATAATTTAGTAAATTAACATGGAGCAATGTTATGATGGTAACTTAACAAAATAGGCTTAAAATTTTTTTAGTGAAAATACAGATTATAACACAATGGTATCAGTGTGAACAGGACTTTTTTTCTTCAACGCTGTTTTGGAATTTGCATATTCCATAACCAAAAATTATGTTGGAACAGGTGACATTCCACACGTCGTGTAAGATTATTACGTAACCGTGTAAAATCATTTCGACGAATCAGAAGCTGTTAGTTTTGCTAACTATGGTTACATCTCAATAATTCAGATATTCTTTTCTGGCTTTGCGTTTGACATTTCATAAATTTCCAAGTTTCTTTTGAAATATTGGTGATTTTCCAAAATCTTGTTAAAGAAAGTATGGTCAACAACATGTATTGGAATGGCGTATTCCACACTCGCGAACCGTAATCCTCGCCTTTAGGTCGGATTGCAAACCTTCTGCTCGTGTGGAATCAGGGTCATTTCAATACTTACTGTAGAATATACTATCCTTCAGAATGGATAATTTTATGTATTTAAAATTATATACATATAGTCAATAAAATTAAGCAGAGGAGGAACGTCGTCAAAACATTACAAAATGAAAAGAACCTGTCGTAATGACAACGTAATGTTTATGTTTGGAAAAACAGAGAAAATAAATGCAATTTTTTGCATACTATAAGAATAGTATATTATGCTACAAGGACCGAACGACTGTCATTTTTGTCCAGGATAAATTTGGCTGCATTCGATGAAGACGAGGGCAAGGCCCGAGGCAGAGGCGAGGGCGAAGTACGAGGCGAAGGCGAGGGCGAAGCACAAGGCGAAGGCGAGGGCAAAGCCCAAGGCGTAGCTCCGTGCAGCCAAATTTATCCGTGACAATAATGACAATCGTTCAGTGTCCGTGTTGCATACGTTACTTTTTGTAACAAGTGCACCGAAGTACCCCCTTTATTAAGGTTTTTAAATAAATTTGGTTGTATCGAAACTATCTTATCGATTTGACAAACAGATTTTTGCAAATGCAATCACATTACAGTAAACTAATACAATGAAACATAACTTACATGATTTATTTTATTGATTGATATTTTTCACATCTTCTGTGCTATCCCGTTCACAATAAATGCACATACTATAACGAACACATTCAATAATACAAATTTCTTTCAAATATCAATTTGACATATATCAATGAAATAAAAAAATTCAACGCATCCATGATCCATGATCTACAATTTCATTTTTACCCAGCGGGAAAAAATATCCATTAATTCCCAGTCAACAGAGAATTAATGAAAATTGTTACCATGGTTTGGAATTGAGAACTTTCGAAGCAGAAGTCAGATCAGTAATAGGGTACTTTCGGTGTACGTGTTACAAAAAAGTATATTTTAATTTAATTAACAATTATTTTATACTCAAATTTAATGTTTTCAACAAAATTTCATTCATCTACAATAATTGTTGTTTATTTCTTTATCATACGTTGGTACTATGAAGTTTGACTACGTTTACATTCTCATTCGTTGCATTCGTTTTCGACATTTCAGTGCGATCAACACGTGTTTACTTTGTTCTTTTTGGTTAGAATATCATTTACTAGATCAAATAAATTAGCTTCGCACGTTCTTGCAAATATGCAACCCACATTATATTTTTAAAGATTAAATTGGTATAGCATATAAACGTAGTAATTACGTGATGTCATTATCTAGTTACAAATTTTGATGACGTGCCTCCTCTGCTTAATTTTATAGACTATATTTAAATAGTTAAAGGTAAAAACTATTTCACTATCACAATCAAAAATTAACATTTTCATCAAATTTAAGAATATCGAAAATTGATATTTTTGAATATTATTCGATTCAAAAACAAATTTATTATATCATCGTACAGAAAATCCAACACATGCAAAGTTCATTTACTTATAAGTTGATAGGTATATTAGGCTGTGCCTCTAGTTCCCAGTAAACAAGGGTAATTTTTTGTTTAATACAGTTATAATCACTATCAGTGAAAGTGATTTTCAGATTATAACTGAATAATGATTATATCGGTACTTGGATATATCCGATAATCAAGGGAACAAATACAACAGTTTTAGCGACCACTGCTTCCACGATAATCTATTAATCTATTTGTAACATGTAGATGACAAAAAAAGCTGAATCAGTCATTTTGAAAGACCTCTCTGTAATATAATTTTAGATCTTTTGTCATATTATCATATCTTACAAAATTGCCTCAGTTCACAAAATCTACCTGCTCTACGGTTTGTGGTCAGAGTCATAAAATCGACTTAGGGTTTCCTGGGAGATGTTGAAGGGTGAAAGAGAAGTAAGTATTCAAATTTACAGATTTCCACAAATCTATTTCTTTGGTAAGAGACATCTTTTGACCGAAAAAAAGTCAGCCACTCAAATTTGCTTTCAACATTGACCGCATTTATTTATAGAGGGCTTGAAACGCAGCTATGAGTTAAGAAGATTAGTTGGACATGTTTTCAGGTAGTTTCTATAAATAGATTCCCTTAATTATCGGATCTATCCAAGTACCGATATAATCATTATTTAGTAATAATATGAAAATCACTTTCACTGATAGTGATTATAACTGTAGTAAACAAGAAATTACCCTTGTTTACTGGGAACTAGAGGCACAGCCAGAGCTGGGTAGTATTCGAATACTTTGGTATTCGAATACAGTATTCCAATACTTTTTGTGTATCCGAATGTTGTATTCGAATACTTTAAAAAAGTTGTATCTGTTATCCGTATCCGCAAGATGATTGTAAAAGTATCTGTATTCGAATACTTTCTCTTGTCCACGGATACAATTTTATTAAGTATTCTCCTAATGTGTCTCTTCAGCGCTGACTGTCTCGTGTCAGGCGCAAGTATTTGGAGAAATAACGGACAGACGCGTGAAGTTGTAGTAGATTAGTGCACATTTTTGATGAATTTTCTGATTTCACCGAGTATCAACATCAAGATCAGACAGACTATATGAGCAATATCACCAATTTTATGACTGGGCAGAACTCACAAAGCAATATCAATCGTACTCCCAAAATTGAGCTGGAATTGTTGAGATATCTTGAAGATAAAAGAACAAACATGCAGATGCTCAATGAATACCCGTTGTTAAAAAAGTTGTATCTTAAATACAATATATGCCTGCCATCTTCAGCACCAGTTGAAAGATTATTCTCTTTTGCAACTATGATTGATGCACCACGACGAAACGCACTTACCGATGAAAATTTTGAAATTCTTGTTCTGACTAAGGCAAACTCCAACAAATAAAACCAGAATTATTGCAACAATTTAATATATTTTTTTATATATATATATATATAGTTATGATAAGCCTAAAAAACGTTTTCTTGAATCAATTAATTTCATTTCACTCCTCTTAAGTATCCGTATCCAGTATTCTACAAAAGTATTCGAGTACAAGTATTTTGAATACATTTTCTGGCAAGTGTATCTGTATTTGTTATTTAGTATCCGAACGCTATTGATTGTATCCGTATTCGGTATTCGAATACATTTTACAAGTATCCGTACCCAGCTTTGGGCACAGCCCAATATATCAACTTATGAGTCAATGAACTTTGCATGTGTTGGATTTTCTGTACGATGATATAATAAATTTGTTTTTGAATCGAATAATATTCGAAAATATGTTTCGATATTCGTAAATTTGATGAAAATGTTAATTTTTGATTGTGATAGGGAAATAGTTTTTACCTTTAAGTGTTTAAATATGTATATAATTTTGAATACATGAAATTATTCATTTTGAAGTTTGTTTTAGCATTACAAAACAATGATAATATTCAAACTAATAAAATAAATATGGAAAAAATAATTTATTTACATTTTAAATACAGTTTAGGTGTAACTTTTTGTGACATGAAATTTAAATTTTCATAAACAGTGCGCTCATATTTTCTATTTCCTTTATATACATGTGTTTGTTGCCAGTGGATGGTGATGATGACGGATCTCTACCAGCATAACTGAAAAATAAATTATTAAATGTGAATATTTAAATGTTCAATTAATAGTTTTTGAGTATTTTCTTTGAAAAATTAATATTCTAGACATTGTTTTCAGGATTAGATAGAACTCCTTTTAATGCAACTCTATTGTAGTAACATTGAAAGAAGATAAATATGATCCGATAGAAAAAAAAACCAGAGCGAATGTTATTCTTTGTCGTCTTTTCCTAGAGCTTAATTTTTTTTAACCTTCTTACCGAGCAAGATGCTGTTGCTAATGTCTCTTAGTCTTTTCAATTAGATATAAGATAACAAGGAAAAATCTGGTTCCAAATTTTAAATGTGAAGGTTTTTGGTTGAAGTTACATAGTATCAATTTTTAAGAAGAAAATTGTAGAAAATGTTGTTACACATACAGTATACAGGGTGGTGACTCGAAAGACGTACCATAGCGTTTTCAATGCTATTTTTAAAATGTTCAGTTATTAGCTTTCCTAATTATTTTACATCAAAAAAGAGAAAAAATTTCTGCATTTTTTAACACTAATATTTTTTTGTAACACGTACACCGAAAGTAACCTACTACTGAGCTGACTTCTGCTTCGAAAGTTCTCAATTCCAAACCATGGTAACTATTTTCATTAATTCTCTGTTGACTGGGAATTAATGGATATTTTTGTCCGCTGGGTAAAAATGGAATTGTAGATCATGGATCATGGATGCGTTGGATTTTTTCATTTCATTGATATATGTCAAATTGATATTTGAAAGAAATTTGTATTATACTAAAATGTGTTCATTATAGTATGTGCATTTATTGTGAACGAGATAGCACAGAAAATGTGAAAAACATCAATCAATAAAATAAATCATGTAAGTTATGTTTCATTGTATTAGTTTACTGTAATGTGATTGCATTTGCAAAAATCTGTTTGTCAAATCGATAAGATAGTTTCGATACATCCAAATTTATTTAAAAAGCTTAATAATGGGGGTACCTCGGTGCACTTGTTACAAAAAGTATTGTATGCAACACGGACACTGAACGACTGTCATTATTGTTACGGATAAATTTGGCTGCACGGAGCTACGCCTTGGGCTTTGCCCTCGTCTTCGTCTCGTGCTTCGCCCTCGCCTTCGCCTCGTACTTCGCCTCGTGCTTCGCCCTCGCCTTCGCCTCGTACTTCGCCCTTGCCTCTGTCTCGGGCTTTGCCCTCGTCTTCACCGAATGCAGTCAAATTTATCCTGGACAAAAATGACAGTCGTTCGGTCCTTGTAGCATAATATACTATTAATTTTATTTTACTAGGCGCCAGTAAAATTACGGAAATATTTTTGATAATTCCACTCCAATATAAAGTAAGCCATAAGAAAAAAACAATTCTATCGTTTTGACAGCGGATAAAAAGGAAGGTAACTTTTTGCAAGTGATAAAACGTTATTTACCTTTCTCCTAGCAACCAAATCAAAACATTCACTATATTTATGTCATTTGCTTCATTTGTCAATGCTTAAACTGCAAAATAAACAGAATTTGGAATATTCTTGAAGAAAATATGAAAGAAAATATCAAGAAAAGTGTGTCTATAAATACAAAAAACAATAAATCATGTATCTGAAGACAATTTATCGTATTTTGTGAAAACCAGAATTATGTATTAGGAAGAGGTACAACGGTATGTCAAATTTCAAATATTTTGTTAGATTGGACTTCTTAAAGTATGAGGAGAATTGATGAAAATCTTAAAGAATACTTACTGGAATGTGTCAAATGAACGTGAAACGATGTATAGTAATTGTACTCTCAATAGTTGCACATTTAAATAAACTCTTTCATATATAAAATATCGTTAAATTATCTCGCCGAATTACACTCTAGCATTTTATTTTTCTTGGGATAAATTACAGTTTGATAACTCAACCTTGTAACCTGACAGCAATTTGACTTGAAAACTGTTCAAAAAATAAAATCACTTCACCTACGGTGTCGTGATTTTATTAGAACAGTTTTCTTGTCAAATTGCTAGGTAACAAGGTTTCGTGAAAACAGAAATTTATCCAGCAAAATAAAAAGCTCTTGTGTAATTACTGTTGATAATTTTCTTGAATTCAACAGTGCAGTGAAATAAAAACAAATGTACCCATTCCAAGTTATTGCTTATATCTGTCATATGCTGTTATCAGAGTTTTATATCAAGTGTCTTGAATTAAAATGTATAACTAGAAGAAAAATTAGATATGATAAAATGGTTTTATGGTCAAAATAGTGCTCCACAAATATCAGCTTCCTTTAATTTTATTTTGTCATTTCATGGCATTGTTGATTCTAAGAAAACTATCAATAAACATTTCCGTAATTTTACTGGTTAAAATATTAGTGTGAAAAAAATGCAGAAATTTTTCTTCTACAATAAACTATCCAACTTTTTTGATGTCAAATAATTAGGGAAGCCAATAATTGAACATTTCAAGAGTAGCATTAGAAACGCTATGGTGCGTCCACCCTGTATACATATATACATAATAATCACGCCTTCTCACATGAACCCCATTTTACATTTAACCAGTAATTATTCTCCATCAAATATTATGTCTAAACATATCTCTTTCGCAATACATTTTCATAATCCTATTCATACCAGCTATAGTTTATTCTTCATACTCGGAATTTTCTCTTACATATCAAACCATCAATCATATCCATATCTATCTTGTTGAATAATTGATTTGCAAATATGTATCAGCACAGCTATGTATGAAAAATCATATAAAAACATATTTTGTATTTTTGTTTACTGAGTTACTGACAATACAATTATTAAAACTGTAAAATATCATTTATATTATAAAGAATCATTTATTGCAGCCCAAAGTGGAATGAATGCTTAAAAATAAATGATCATTTTTCAATAGGTTATGGGCCCAGAAGCATTGTGCAATAAGATTTTTCAATAGTTTAGCAGCAAAGTAAATGTTGGTACATTAGTTTTTCCTTGGTTATTCTGTGTGAAAAAATATATAACGATGGACAACGACGCTGCGAGAATAAGTAAGCTGAAAGGTAATGAAAATTGGGCGACTTGGAAATTTCAAGTTCGTGACACGCTACAAGCAATTGGTGCATGGAACGTTGTAAATGGTGATTCGGTCAAGCCGGTGTTAGCGGAAAATGTAGATGCAGCGGAAATACAAGCGCAAACAAAGGCGCTCGTACATTGGAAGAAGGCTGACAATGTAGCACAGAAATAATCGGTACATGAGTTGAGGAACAACCATTAATGCACATTATCAATTGCGATTCATCCAAAACTATGTGGGATAAGCTGTTGTCAGTGTATGAACAACAATCTGAAGCTAGTATTTACATGTTGCAACAAGAATGATATAATTTGAAAAAGAATGACAGCGACAAGATGGCTATTCATATTTCAAACATTCAAGATCTTACTTATCGTTTGAAAACTTTTGGAGAAAATTTATCAGATTCAATGATAATGACTAAAATATTGATGACGTTGCCAAATAATTATAATCATTTTGTTTGCGCATGGAATTCAACACATCACGATGATCGCACCATAATCAATCTTATTTCTAGATTAACAATAGGAGAGAAAAGACTGCAATATCAAGAAGACTCTCAAAGTGATGCTTTGGCGGTAAGAAAACAATAAAGAAAACTCAAATTTTGGTAACAAGAATTCACGAAGATTGGGTAAATGTTTTAAATGTAATAAAGAAGGCCATTGGGCTAGAGACTGCAAAAGTCAAAACGGTAATCAAAACAAATTTAACCCATATTACTCGAAAAACAAGTCACAAGGCGATGGCTCTTGTGGGAGAAACATCAACCTTAATCACAGGCAGAAAAACAGAATCATGGTTTCTTGATTCAGGTGCCACAGATCATATTTTTAATCAACGCAACTGGTTTATAAATTACAAAGAATTTCAGAATTAAATTCCCGTTTGTATAGGTGAAGGCAAAGCCATATTAGGATATGGAAAAGGGGATATTAATATTCTAGCATTTGATGGAAATGAATGGAACGAAAAATACTTATCAGATGTCCTGTATGTATCTGATATTAAATTTAATTTGTTCTTATTAGGTGCCACATTAGACAAAGGAATGACACTGCAGTCAAATAAGACATCATGTCAGTTAATACAAGGAGAGCGTATTATTGCAGTGGGAGAGCGAAGTAATAGATTATATGAAATGAAATTTAAGGTCGTGACAGAAAAAAAAAGGAGTTCAAGCAAATATTGTAACAAAAGACAGATTCTCAATATGGCACAAGAAAATGGCGCACCAAAACTTTTCGCATGTGAAGAAAGTTTTGATGAAGAAGGATGTCAATTTTATAGATGATAGTGATGACATATGCGAAAATTGTATTGCTGGAAAATCATTTTACTCAAGCAAGACAAATTCATCCAAAATTGGCAATGTTATGCATGCCGATATCTGTGGGCCCATGCAAGAAAATTCAGTCGGAGGATCAAGATACTTTCTTCTATTTAAAGATGATTTTTTCTATTGGAAAACACTATATTTTCTGAAACATAAATCAGAAACAGCAGTATGTATAAAAAAATTTCTGATGAAATGTCAGAAACACATTGAACACGGAATTAAAGTCTTAAGGACTGATAATGGATTGGAATTCATCAATCAAGAAGTACAAAGAATAACTTTCAAACATGGTATCATACATCAGCGATCAGTAGCTTATTGTCCAGAGCAAAACGGATCAGCTGAACGTGAGAACCATACTGTAGTTGAAGCTGCAAGAACAATAATACATGCAAACGGTCTGCCAATCAAACTATGGGCAGAAGCTGTTGATACAGCAGTAACTGTAATAAATCAGACAGGTACAAGTAGCATTAAAGATAAATCTCCTCAATTACTCTGGTTGCATAAAGAGATAGATATCAAGAATATAAAGATTTTCTAAGAAGAAGAATATACACATATAACGAAAGAGGAAAGGAGAAAATAGGATTCTAAAACAGAAAAAGGTTTCTTTGTTGGCTACGATGGTGAAGTAAAAGGATTTTGTATTTGGTTTCCGAGCAGAAATCAAGTAAAAATTCATATAAATGCTATATTCACTGGAAAAATATGTAAAGATACACTTCAAGAGGAAGAGCAAGGTGAAAAGAACACGTACTGCAATTTTGATCAGCAAGAAGAAATTGATTTGGAGAAGTCAGATTCTACAGAGAATAATAAAGCAGAAAAAGTCCAAAATAATGAAGAAAATGTCATACAAAATGACGCAGCAAATGTGACACAAAATACTGAAGTTATCGTTGAGAATGAACAAAATGAAGTAGCACCTGCACAAAAATTCAACTTGAGAGAAAGAACAAAATTAAAACGACCGGAATGTTTTACAGATTTCAATGCAAATACTACCATAATATTGCTAAATAAAATTGCTAAGAAGATGTGAAGAATTGGTATAAAAATGTGTGGCTTGCGCATCCAGTAATGGATCATACAAACATCGACGGGCCTTGATGCGTCGATACAAAGTTGGAAGTCTGTTTGACAGAATAAAAAATTCTTCTTATTGGACCTATGCCCTGCCAAATCAAGAAGCTGTTAAGATAGCGGAGATTCTTATTTAATGGTGGGTATTCAACACTGATCTCTAATATAACACTGAATTGGGTTTAGACCGTATTCTGGCATCTGAAAGCGGCCCCGGTTGAACGGTGGCCTTGATAGTAAAACTGAGGTTTTGTGTCACTATTCGGCGGCAAATTCAAAACACTTATAGAAGACACTCGATGAAATTCAAAGTACAATGCAAGTAAGATGAAGAAATTATTCTCAATATATATTAAAATACATACATTAATAATCAACAAAAGTTAAAACTTGTTATAATAGTTGAAATATTTATTAATAGTTAAAAATATTTGTGAACTTTTTAGTGTCAGTGTTTTAACTATTTTTTAAACATTGTACTTTAGTATTATTTAATCCGTTCAATAGTTTTATAAATTTTTGTTACCTAAAATTTAAAACTATGAATTTACCTATATGAATAAATGAAGTGTATTTCTGCGATAATATTGCCTATTCAAAACTAATAATTTTAAATATCTACTACACATGATAGGAGAATAATAATACATTTAATAATCAAGATTTTATTGTTCGTAAGTAAGCACAAATTTGCAGTCCAGCGATTAATTTTGTGAGCAAGATATTTTATATTAAATTTGATATATTACTCAAATTTGTTATCATAACTTTGTAACATTGCCCAACAATATGATTTTATAATTCATGATATTTTCAATTCAATCTAAAATTGAAAATCAAATCGTTTGATTACTTTAACATAATGAATTGATGTATCCTTCTAGGTCTCCATAAAACCTGTAAAAAGTAATACTTCACTGAAAATAGGAATAACTTATATCTTCAAACTTTTTCAGTTGAGTTTTTCTAATAAAATAAAACAATACCAATATTATATCTACATTTAAATAAATAAACAAAATTTATTCAGTATAAAATTGCGTCCCAACATCATACTGAACTGTCACCAATTGACACAGAACCTCAGTTTTTGCCAAGATGGCGACGCTCAATTGGGGCTGTATTCCAGCGGCCTAAATCCAATCCAGTGTTATATTAGAGATCAGTGGTATTCAAGGAGTTGCATACTAACTTTAACTTGAAATTGTTCTAATACATCTGTAACATTCTAAGAATTCACAAAATAAGAACAACTGCACTTCATACACTGTCATATGGCTTTGTTGAACGAATAAACTGAATTATTGACAAGCATCTCTCAAAAGTTATCTCAGGCTATCATTTTTTCATGGAACGGCAGGTCAGACCCTAGGGAACATCGGCTGCATTCAGCAGATGAAATACGATTAGTAATCGGTTTTGAAAGATCAGTAATCGGTGACATAACGATGAGTAGTTCTGCTGAATGCGCTTTCTTACAGCAAGTATATGGATAGAGGCTATTTCAATATTTTATTTTCGTTTGGTTAATTTTGTCTACGAATAGAAATAAAAATTTTACTGAGCAAATAGTCAATAATATAACTTATGAATAATTGAAAAGGTTACTGTAGTCGGCACTTGGTGGAACACATTTGAACTAATAAATTTTAAAAATGAACACTAAATTTTTTCACAAAGTTGTGAAAAAATCAAGTATTTATAAATATAACTTAACCTTAGCTAGATGTTGAAAACTAAGAGCAAAAAATTAGAAATGAAAACTATTTCAATTAATAGTTGATTTGTGAGTTTGAAATGTTCCCTTTTTTTGCAAAAAAATACTATAAATAGTGTTTTTACAATCATAAAGTGACTCAGTAGCTGCACGAGATTTTGAAAATAGCCGCCGATGAGACAAATCGTAATCACAAATCGCTTTCTAAATGCGATGGAAAAGATGGCGTCCGATTACTTATCGATGAGTTCTCATCGAACTTTTCGTAGCGCATTCAGCAGATGATTGGTCGTCAATTACTAATCGATGTGCTCTGCTGAATGCAGCCATCGTCTTTGGTCGGAAATCTTGATTGCCGATTGTTGCTACCGATTTGCGAGTGAGAATGAACAAAATTCTTGACCAAGAACTCTCCAAAATCCAAATCGCAGGCGATGGAATGAACGACGCGTATAATATTGGAGCGGAAAATAGTGGATACAATGCTAGAGATCTCGTATGGCTATTTATTCCTCAATGATGCCGCAAGTATTCTCCAAAACTCCAGACATCATAGAAGAGACCTAATTAAGTCATCAAACAAATTAACGACGTTGTCTACCAGCTTCAGGAAGAAAAACCTAGGGTGAAATATTTTATTCGTCTGCCTCCCTTTCCCATCAGAAGAACAAGCATCCGAGAGTTCGAATCGACGCGACGTTCGGAGAGTTAACGGCTTCATACACCTAGGATCGAAAAGCCCGACATGGTGTGATCAGTGGCGGATTTACAGATTTGCCGCCCGTAGGCTATTCAATTTTTGCCGCCTCTGAATTTTGATACCTTAGTCGCTTAGTCCACAATCATATCAATTACATTTTCTATCAATAAAATTCCAACTTCATAATTTTTGCTCCATCATCCTCGTTACATCAACTTTTCCCGTATGATTAGTATCATTTAGAACTGAGGTACCGTGTCAGATCCTTGATTGTTTTTACAACAAAGAATTATCAAAAAACATTATTTTTAGCAAAAAATATCTCAATCATGTACCACTTTCAAAGTAAGGTGAGGTATATGTACATGCCTTAAGCGCTCGTTTTACGCCACACATTGCAGAAAAAAAAATCATTAAATAAAAAAAAAATTTAGTGTTTTTGTTTGAATTTTCCCGCGAATTGTAATCTTAAAAGCGAGTTGCACGCCCTCATGTGTTCTGTCACGTTATTTATAAGCCGGTACATAACATATAGCGGAAAATTGTGTGTTGCTGTCATTTGTAATATTTTGATTACAACTGAAGAGAACAATATCAAGCCTTGATTTCCAATACAATTATCCGATAAAGTCTAATGACAAGATTGAAAAAAAAAATTAGGACTAAAATTTAGTATATTTTTAGTAATCGTGACCACACCGACATAAAATTCACAATTTTTTTCACTATAAGTTATTAACACGATTTTTTTACTGAAATTGATAATAATTAATCCATTAAGCAGTGTTTTCAATCAGTTCAGTACTCGTTTCTCTTTTTCACAGAGTATTTTTTATGACATTATTATGAGAATTATGGATTAAAAATACATTTTAACAAAACCTGAACAGTTTCACAAAAAATACAAATTTGGGAGTCGGTTTTCACACCATCATCCTGACTAGGACAGCAACCGTAGACACGTGTTTCGTCCTTATTATTTACAGTGTCCTGTATTTCTTCGTTTAGCAATTGTTTATATAGAGGTGTTGAAATATTTAGTATTTAGCACTGTATATGGAACAATATTTCGATTTTTGTTAAATATTTTGATTTCTCTCCAATTTTCGAAATTCGTATTTTGTGTGTGTATAATATTTTTTTTTGAATTTTGTGAATCGAAATAAAAAATCTATGAACTACATCTGCCGCTCCTTAAAATTTGCCTCCCTAAGCTTCAGCCTACTCAGCCTGCTGGTAAATCCACCACTGGGCGTGATTGAAGAACAACGCGACCTGTTCGAAGTAACCGCTGATTATTCATTGTCTCACTGTGTAACTGAAGATCTATGAATGTCTCGAAAGAATGCTATAATAATGATCTACACATGTTTTCAGAATTAAATCATAATAAATAGATTTTTTGGTTTTAATTCTGTATATTTATTTTTATTTTGACGTTTCGACTTTCTATCCGAAAGTCTTCTTCAGAAAAAAATGATACAAAAATAAACAAGGCAAGTAGGTATCTAGATACTTACAAATTAAATATTGAAAATATACAGATTACTAGATGTGAAAAAGTGGGTTCCACATTTAGTGCAAAAAGAACAAAATTCCTCTGGCATTCACCCAAAGTCTGAGGAAAAACCACGTAAAAACTTCAAACAAAGGAATCAACGATATTAGTCTTGAAGAAGACTTTCGGATAGAAAGTCGAAACGTCAAAATAAAAATGAATATATAGAATTGGAACCAAAAAAATTTGTTTATAATGCTATAATATTTAACTTTAAATTCGGCCAGCTTGACAAACTACGGAGACAAGAGCCCAAGACTGGAAAAGTACTACAGCTAAATTATGAGAAAACAGATAGGTAGCGATAGATCTTCTATCTGGAGACCAAACATCTGTCATATAATAAAACCGAATTATAATGCTATAATGGTTAACATACAAGAAAAATATCTGCCATAAACAGCCGAAAATGGGGTCTTCCATTGTTTTTAAAAAAATGTTTTTTTTTCCGAAGGCTGGATTCAAAATAATAGCTTGAATGTTTGTCAAACTCACCAAAACTCTGTATTTTGTAAAAAATAATTTTCTGAAAATTTCATCATATTTCAGATTCTATGATGACGTATCAATTGTCTGTTACCTAACTGCCAATCAGAGTTGCTCACATTTGAACACATTATGCGCGCTCTTTGTGCGCACGGTCTTCCAAATAATATCTACAGCCCGTCCAAGCACGATTATATATGCTTTGAATAATTTTAGTTCCATTTCATTAGGCAGAATGGAGTATTTCTAGATAAGTTAAGGTACCAAAATAGATTTATAACATTTATATAAGATTTTGGATTTTGTATACTATAGTGATTTGTGTATCAAGGCCCTAAAGATAATTTTTTTTTGGTAGAATCTGTTATTTCAGGTGAGACCAAAAATGATCCTCAGGCCGAGGTGCACACAACGATTTTTTAGGCGATCATCACGAAAATAATTCAAAATCACAAAATTTTATTTATTCATTTCTAGAACATTGCAATTGTAAATCATAATTGCTGTTGAAATTATTTTATTTTCTTGTCTTATATCAAGTTGACATTTCGTAGAAAGTGTGTATTTATTTCTCGATTTTCAAAAACTATAGAGGTTGACGGAAGAATAGAATATGAATATCGGCATCTCTGCCCATATAAGTAGATATAGAGTGTTTATACAGTAGTTTTTGACAGAACAGTCCCGAAAAAGTAATATTTGACAGATCAGTCCCAAAAAGTGATATTTGAGAAAAGAGGTCATAGAAACACCTTTTTTGTTATGATCGCCTAAAATATTAATTTAATATTGAATACAAAATATTGGCTCATTTGAGGCCTCGAATTTCTGTCTATAAGATTATCTTCTGGATCTTTTCTAGCCTTTAAAATGTTCTTGAATAATCAAATTTTATTACTTACGAAAATTCGCGTGTTTTGTTAACACTAGTACGTAAACGCGGATGAACATATGGCCAGAATCCTTGATTTTTATGTTCTTCTTGAGCCCAACACAGAGAGGCATTTGGATATTGCTCACAAATCTTCTTAACTAAATCAAAAGGGAACGGAGAAATCTGAAAAAGAGTAAAGATAAAGGCAGTAAATAGCTTGTATGAAACAACGGTTACATTCAGTGCAACGAATGACTCATATAAGTCGCAAAATCTCGTATCCTTTTTAATGATAAGGAACTGACAGTTTTTAACAATGATAGTAATAATAATGATAATAATAATAATATTAATGGAAAGCTATATTGCCCAATAATAATAATCTTAATTACTATTAAGAGATTATCAGAAAGCCGAGCACGATTTTTCTACTTACTATATAAACTTGGTTTGTATTTTGGACGGTCAGAAGGCTAAAGTCATAGCTCTATACAACTATGTTTTATTCAAAATATGAATGGACTATAGAAACTTATTTTTGAATCGTGCATTTGATGTGTGTAAGCCGTACTATCTCTGAGGTGACATCTAACTCTATTCTGAACTTAGGTTGTAATGCAAAAATGTCTCTGACGGCTTGCTTGTAACTTTTTTCAATTTTATGTGATAAACCACTTACAACTCTTCCTATGTAATATACTGTAATAAAGATGTCACTTACATTGGTCAAATTATTTGGTTTATTTTTTTTATGGTTGATTAGTAAAGAGTTGATCGATGATTTTTCATTCAAATTCACCTATTGCGATTTTGATGCAAATATCCGTTTTGAGCATCCCTGAATCCATTTTGACTATTTTTGGTTTGATGTCGGTACGTATGTTCGTGCGTGCATTCGTGCGTAACTCGCAAATCTCAAAACTGGTTGAACGTATAATGTTAAAATTTTGTATTTAAGACTGGTATAGGGTCTAGTTGTGCACCTCGCATTAGGTGCCTATCGTCTGTATCGGAAGTGCACTTTACCTGAAACTTTTTTCGATTTTTTCTAATAAATCCAGAGTGATCATTCGTAGGATGTTGAAATTCAGTATTTGAACTTGATGTTGTATCAGAATGGTTATCTATTTTTGTATGAATCGGCCAAGCCAGAAGTGCACTTTATTTGAAACTTTTTTAAATTTTTTTGCATAAATCTAGAATGATCAGCCATAGCATATTGAAATTTAGTGTTTGAACTTGTTGTAGCATCAAAATAGTTATCTACTATTTTTGTATTAATCGGCTAAGCTGGAAGTGCAGTTTATATGTATAACAGACATTCAGAATTTTCCGTGTAAAACAATCAGTTTAAATGAAATGATAAGGTAGGCAATGGTAATCTGTTGTCAATTTTTAGATTTTATTTGACCTTTGCCATGTCAAAATATTATTAAAATTATATTAATTATAATCTGAGGCTCGTTGCATAATAAAATACAAATTAATATCATTAGCGAGAATGCATGCAAGAATACTTACAATATTTACTTGTATTTTATTATGCAACAGGCCCCTGAAGTGACAGAAAACTTTATTGAATGAATTTGTGTACATATCAAATAATGTACATTTAAGTCACGTGATGTTCACGTCAGATTTTTTTATAATCACTATTGACTATAATATGATGAATACGAAATATTTATGTTATGCAAATAAAAATATCATGATAGAATGAGACATACATTTTCGAATATAACTTCGCAATATCAATTATTATCAATTCAATTATTAACATATTCATAAAGAGAACGATCCCGATACTTGAGTTTTTCAAAATATTCTCTATCAGCAATCAGCACTGTTATTATATTAATGTCCGAGTAGTTTATTATTGTTGTCATAATAGCACTGATTTCAGGGTAATTACGTAACAAATAATACCCGAGGGCATCATGTTCCAAAATAATGCCCTCGGGCATTATTTTGAACAATAACAAACAAGTTTCCTAGTTACAGCAAGTAACTAGAGTAATTTCTCTGACATAAATCACGATGACAGGACATACATTGCTAAAAATTTTGATTGAAATACAACAAAAGTCGGACATTAAACATTGAAGGCACCACGGGAGTTGAACAGACAATAATGCCTACGATCAACGTACACACCTCGGGCCAGAGGCCCTCGAAAAGTCAAAGTACACTGTTGACCTAAGGCATTATTGTCCATTCAACACCCTTGATACCTTAATTACTATTGTATTGGTTGTACAAGCTTCCTAGATTTTAATGAATGATTACTACAGTGAATTCTAGAACATGGCGATGCAAGTTTATATGTGCATCAACATTAACATAATATCACAATTATTGTACTTATTAGTTTGTTAAATAAACGCAAATTGAATAAGTAGGTGTGGATGTTTGTCAGGCAAATACATAACAAGCACAAATATTAATATTTCAACTAGAGATCCATCAATTTCTATTAATTCCATGAAAAATATTTTGTATTATTTTTATTTTTATTCATTTTATTTTATTTTATTTTATTTTGCAAGTTTGGCTTTTCAACAGAAATAAAATTTCCAATAACAGAAAAGCACAAGAATACAAATAGATGCATATACAAGTTGACAAAACATAATGGAAAAATTTGAAAAAAAAAAATGTAAAGAATGAATAATAACAACAAAAATAATAATAACATAATAATAATAATTTATGTGAATTTTAAATTTTTTTTGAAAGTTGGTAAAGTAGTACAGAACTTATCGGGCATTTCACTGTTAGAATTCATCACATTGAATAATTGAGACAGTCTCACAACCGGTGAATTCAAAATGAAATTGATACGATAACTCGTCACAGAAAACGTATACATAGCTCTAGTTCTATAATTAGGAACATAGAAATTGAATGACCCTAATAAGTAGAGTGACGAGACGGCATTGATAAATAATTTATGCAAAAAAGATAGATCCAATAACTTCCTCCTGTTCTCAAGACTAAGTAAATTATATTTGTATGACGGAAATCTTCTCGATAAAATTCTCAAAAATTTATTTCAAGAAATATGACGTCACAACAGTCTTTCTCTTGTCATATTTTGCCAAACTTATTTGTTTCCCTCTCCCCTGTTTGCGCGTGATGTAATACATGACCTAGAACTAGCTTCTTCTATCTCTTAGTTTTGGAGATCCTCTATATCACAGATAATCATCTGTGCCCTATACTGAGAAGCAATTTGAGCCACTGTACAAAAAATAGCATAACATTGAACTGTGGCTTTTTGGAATAACACTCCAAGATTTATCAATTTTTGATCTAAAGATATATACCTGCTCCAATCTGCAGATGGCAATAGCTTCAGTAAGTTTTTTCTCTTCTCGTAGTTGCTTGATTTCGTAATAAATTTTTCCGCAGCAGAAGATCAATTTTTTTACTGCCTGAGGATTTTTGGAAGCAGGACCAGTTTCAGGGAAGACTCGTATAAATTCTGTATTCTCCAAATATTCATCGAATGAAGAGCGAGCTTCTGGATGACGAAGTAATGTTTTGGGCGAAAAATGAACCAATGCTTTACGGAAAGGCATTGCCAACTGTCGTCTCAACAAATGAAAATACTGGGCAGGAGTCGTACAGATAGCAACAATCCAGTTGCATTCGCGAAGTTGTTTAGCAACAAAATCTTTATTTTCTGGAGGAAAATAATCTTCATCATCACCACACAACTGCAGAAAACGTTCGGGTCTAGCGCTAGAATGTTCAGGACCCATTCCTTCTTGACCATGAGGTTGAGATAGTACAAGACCAGATTGACGAACCCATTTGGTTTGTCCAGATGCAATAAAACTGTCCATAGCACATTGACCAGTGTTGTTGAAATCGCCAAATTGGGCCTCCCAGATAACAAGAGCATGAGGACTAGTTACAGAATAACCAAATTCAAATCCAATTACGGCATATTCAGACAAGATACTGTTGCAGACTGAATATTTTGCTTGATCAGGATAGAGATTGTAGAGAGGACAGTAGATAGCGTCATCTTCTGATTGATGGTGCAGAAAATGATGACGGTGTGAGAATGTACCTCGTTGAACATCTTGACCGCTTAGTCTGACATGAATACCTTCTTTTAGCAGAGAGCCAAAAGCAAATGCTTCACCTATTGAAGAAAATAGTAATTTATGCAATAAGAGTGTAAAGCTTAGCATGTTAATATTGGGCAAAGTATTTGATGACAAGGCTTGCAGAGTCACTAAAATTGTTGGTCGAATATCATAAAGCTTATTTACACTCTTGTTGCGTATAAAAAAATTCTATAGTCCTTAACTTCTGAATTTTGATGATAAATTATTAAGCACACAGCAAGGGAGTCCAGAATACTAGTTCATATTATTTAAACAGAACAAATAACTGAATGAATAAATGTGTGAGAAGTGTAACAAATATAAATTCACATAAAAACTAAATTCAGGCTACGAAATTCAAGTATTACGCGTTTAAATGATGGTAAAATTCAATTGGAGATTAATAAATATGTCTATAACTGTGTTATCAATTTTTTCAGTCATTAACTTCTAGTCAATTAAACTAGCGGTGGTAAGATTTAGAGTAACAGATCATACGGATGTAATTTACATGGCAGTTGAAATATCAACCACTGATATAAATCATATCGATCTGCCGTGCTACTTCTTATATGAACTAGCTACAATGGCTGCTTTGTCGAACCAATTTAACTGAATATTCTGGCTATTACTGCTAAGGAGATAGTTCAGCGTATCCAAAAATGGCATGATGCATTATGATACGCATTTAAACATCAGATATGATTGTAGAAGACAAGAAAGACTTTTATTCATCTCTCACCCAATTTAATTTGAGATAGGTTCAATATTGTTGAATTTTGTGTACATTATTTTGACCGCATCTGTAATATCGTGATCATTTTGGAAGAGGAATAACAAAGATGAGTTACTATCATTTGATGTCAAGTATCAAGTATAATATCAAGAGTTTCGTACAAAAAACTATTGGATTTCAAGTATAATATTTTTAATTCTATATTAATTTTCAGACGATTTTTAGCTCTTGAAAATAATACCAATGATACCAAAACCGATAGAAGATTGGGAGTAAATAATTTTTTGACGAATAAATTAATTTTTATCCAAGAATCACTCTCATTTTTGGCTCAAATTTCATAATCATAATACCTACCCGGTACCGCACAAAATATATATACCTCTAAATTTGAGATTGTGTCGTACTGAAAATACAGAGTCAGATATTGATATGGCATCGAGCTATCCAAGCCCAACGATCTAATTCTTAGAGTCCAAGCTATGGAGTATATAGAAGGAGGTTGATCTTAGAGTTAAAAAATGTGATTTGATTTGGGGTACAAGATATCTTGGCAGTTCTGGATTGGAAACTCTTAGGTATTATATAAGTGAAATAGACAAAAACTATAGACATGTCTACCCAATTGTACCCCAAATACAACATACATAAATAATAATAAATTGCACTGGATAAATCAGCAAGTCATTGTTATATCGCATTACATTCTTTCCGATTGCCAAGATATCTTGCGCGGATTATACTTCTTATTTGCCTACAAAATTTGACCATATTTTGAACGCGTCATTCATTAGAGATAACCCTCTTTCTATACATTCCGTAGTACAAATTATGGACTCGCGGCTCAAAGCTCGGTGTGTGTATCTTTATATAGTTTTATATACCGAATCCATATTTTTGTATGTAAACAAAAGTATGTAGATACACACTGAGTCACGAATCAAGAGTTCAAACTCTTAGCACTGTTTAGATGTAGATAAGGCAAGATTCATATAAAAATCTAAGGCTAGTTATACACACAGCGGAGAATTTAACGTCGCCGCCAAAAAGTCTAGAATACTGGAGGCTCAACGATAGTGGTGGGGGTGAGGCAAAAAAGAGGTGCAGCAAATCGTTTAATCTGGTGGCTGCGCCGCGCAGTAGCAGCGTCTCTCTAGCGCTTGTATATCTAATTGGCGTTCTGACGTAACGTGTGCGAGTGAGAAACATGATAATTGCGAATGGTGGGAGGCGCTCTTAGATCATAAATAACATCTAGATGGAAGAAGCTGCGAACGGTTACGACGGAAAGAGATGGAAGATATATTGTAAGAATGCTGGAGAAATAAACTGCGCAAGCGTGACAATAATCAAATTTCGGTTTTTCAAGCCCGCAAAATGACAAACACATGATGTAATGAGTTCTTATTTCTGTAAAAAATATTTATATTCATTCGCCGTTTTCTAGTTGCAAAGTACATCTTCTTAACATTAATTTTATAAATAGCAAATAAAATTCGATAGATATGCGCAGTTCGTTTCACTTCATTATTCTTTCTTTATATTTTATTTCTTTGTCCCTCTAACGTAAACTGTATTTTTCTTTCTTTCTGGCATAACCGTTCGCAAAAATGTGTTGTGTGATATAGGACTCCTTCCATCTAGATATTATTTATGATCTAAGGAGGCGCTACGTGCAACCATATTTTGCCTCAACTCTATACACGATGCAGCATAGGGCGTTGAGCCTCCTGTATTCTAGACTTCTTGGTCGTCGCCTTGCGAAAGTAGTCCACTGAAGTATAGAGCTTATACATTAGGCGCGATAAATTTTCCGTCGGCGGTAGATTTGAAGCCGCCGAGTGCCACTGAGGCCGACGGAATTTCTACCGCAACCTTGAAGTAGTGGCCCATCAGATCAAATGCAGGCTTACACACACAGCGGTTTTTCTACCGCTTTGCTCAGTGTAATTTGAACTTGGATACAAAGAAGAAGCTCCAAGACAATGAATATGATGAGTTACAATGATAATGAGATTCTTATTTCATTAAAAGAAGACAGGCTTGTCTTATGGGATAGAACACTTAAAATATAGGACACTTGGCATGTGCCTTGGATTGCGAAGTGACTTCCATAAGTTGGAAGAAAAAGAGTGAAAATTCTCATTTTGCTATTTTTGCGCTGAATGGTATCTTTCAACCGGTCATATAGTTCATTAAATAGGAAGTCATCGACATTCTAAAATAATTGAAGAATTCTGTGTCATCCTACTTCAGCTTTCCAAATAACGCGTAGAAAGTTCCGTTCTCATCTCTTTTATGATTAATTGGATGAACCCAAATTAATCGCTTTTTGCTTCTTCTTCTCATTCAACAACGGAATAACAATAATGTTACAAGCTGCTCCTCGTTCATTGTAAATTATGCTAAACAATTAATAGTTTGAATAGCACAGTTATTTACCGCCGTGTGTGTAACGTAGCGACGGTAAATTTTCCGAGCGATAAAAATCCGTCATGTGTGTAATCAGTCTTGAAGGTGTCTTGCAATACAGTCAGAATCTGTGCCAGACTGTGCTGCCATCTATGAGCAGCTTAAAACGTAGTTGATGTTCTCAACTTACTTCATTATCGTTGGTTCTCAAATATAAAGAGAAAATCATTCAACGATTTATTTAAAGAAAACGGTGGAATAAGCAGTGGAATGCAATTCTTGAGTAATTAATCAAATGAATAATGACCAGTTGCACCACCGTTACTTAACTTTAAGGGAGGAATAATAACCGTGGTAAAATTGTCCATACAATAGTTGCCATAGATATTAAACTTCACTTAAAGTTAAGTGACGGTGGTGCAACTGGCCATAATTCAATTGAAAATATTGTCACATAAATTCTTGAAGCTTCTATTCTTGTAGAACAGAAAACATAACCTATGAATGTATCAAACTGAATTTGGTAATTAATTTTGAATATTTCCTGAAATATAAGATACATACAATATTTTATTTGTTCAGCAGATCAATTCACGGGGCATACTTTATTGAAACGACCTAAGTGTGAGGTTTGTGATAATGTGATAAAAAACTAATACACAGGACACAGGTGCTTTATTTTTATAAATTAATGTATTTCATTCATCACATCAGCTGTTTTATGTTTCATATACACGATAAGTTCTAAATATCTCATCATTATGAAGAAGTGCACAATATTTTGACATTAAATACATGCATAACCACAATAATTCAATTTTTAGTGAAAAATGATAGTTCGGAAATCGTTCTAAATAAATTCGCTGAGCTAATCCTACACTGCCTGCGAAATCGTAGACAGAAAAGCTAGACATTTTCACAGATCCAAACTTATGTGACAATAATATAAATAATCGATTTTTTTCCAGAATTTATTTAAAGGAGTGATGTCAAAATCAATTGTTCCATTGTAGGTAATTGTTACTGGATCCGATAATTAGGCATCTGAACGACTCGTTGAAATGCTAAAAAAATATAAGAATTCGGAAACAAGTTATCAAGAAAATTGTTATGCTTGACGAGTTCTATCACTTGTTAAAATTAATGTACTGATTTCTGTTACACTCCGTATTTGAAATGTGCGTCAGGCGGGAAAGTACAGCAAATTTAATTATTGCTTATTTGGGAAAACGAGATTGAAAAAAATCCAAAAATAAATAGATTGAAGGGAAAACAGTGGTAGAGATAGTCTATATTTACTCCAAACAATTTTTTGAGAATTTAAAAATGTACTCGACTCAATAGCTTCGATAAATGCTCCTATAGTTTTAGCTGACCAAATAATATGTAGACGAAATAAGTACATATTTTAAAGTTTATAAAAATATCAAATACCACAAATTTTTCATTCAAAAGTAATTTTGTGAATCTATATGTGAATTAAATTAGTGGTTTCTAATGTATTGAAAATCTAATAGTTTAGAAACAGTTTTTCATTACAGTATAATTAGAATATTCTACTTAATCATGCAATATGAATTCTATTTGAATAATCTAGTACAAAAGTATGAATAAAATAAATAAATTATTGAGAGATTTTCTTTCAAGATTGGAGGCAACAAACAAGCTACATATGTGAATGGCCTTATACAAAAAATTTTTTGCTACTTTGAGATCTTTCTTATTTTTAATTAAGACTCGAATTCTCAAGTAAGTCTTGCAAGAAAGTATTCATATCTAAGAGTTTGATTGTTGGGTTCTATCAGTTCGTTTCTGTATCAAACTCTGTATAAACGTATATTTGTACGGTTTCGAACCCAAAGATTGTCGGGATCGACTCTGACAATTGAAAGTACATATATACAAAATTGCCCGGCATGTTATAAGCCAGTATTTGACGTCTAGCAATTTACCAGCGAAACTACTGCATGAGCATATTGGCGAGTCTTGCTAAGCGATACTCTATCTGGTGGCACTTTGCAGAACTACCGGAAGTGTGATGAATTGTATAAGCATAGATGGGATTCGTGTTGTTTTCTTTAAATTTAAACCAATTTAAGCATTAAATTTTATACTGCACTATTTGTCGACATGAGTAATGTTCATTGTTCCGTGTATGGATGTAAATCCATACAAAAAAGAACAGAAATTCAAGTTTTCACTCAAACAGAAAAAATAGATAAGTTAAAAGATTGAAATATTAAATCAAAGAATGGAAAACCAGTCAGTAGGTTTATGAAAGTGTGTTTCCCTCATTTTGATGAGAATGATTACCTTTATAGAGATTAGTTATTCCATCATAATATAGGAGTAGTAAGAGATAATACTTATATTCAAGAGTATAATCTAAGATAAATTTCTTAAAAACCTCATTAAAATAAGTTTTGAGTGAATAAATAAAATCACTCAAACGGATTCTAATTATAATAAGGTCAAGTAATTTGTTTCAACATATACTCCAATTTTTTGTAGTCATCCTGTAGGCTCTTGCTTTCATTTATAATCAAGTGACAAATTAAGCACTTGATACAAAACAAAAGAATAGCCGATTATTTCTGCATGCAGCTAAATATGACTAATAAAGCACCTGGTAAATAATGAAAGTACAGCCAAAACATATTTGCAACGGCCGCTTTTTCCAGCTTTGCAAGAGCATGTCATAGTTGTAACTTTCAAGTTATTTATTCCATTTCTTTTCAGCATCTCCTGTATAATGTGCGGATATTTCGCTAGTGTCGATGTCTGACGGCAAAGTGCGTAAATAATAATTTCATCTGTTATAGTTTCATTCAAAACACCGCATAATAATATATGTCCGGCATCTAAAAACTTCTCTTTCGCATACACATCTAGAATTTTGATCTGCATTTAAATATATAAAATATTACTTTCAATTTCAGCTTTATTCTGTAGAAAACAGAATATATTTAAAAGGCTATCATTTACTAATCTAATAATTTGAAAAATTACCAAAATACTTACTTTTGATCGAAGATTATATAAATAAAGTTTAAAATTCCCGATATTTAAACCATATTATATAAAATTAATACAACTTATAAAATTTCTATGCTTTATAATATATACACAACAAAAAAATTATGGAAATAAAGGTAATATTAAAAATTATTGATAATTATATTAATATTACACCTTACGGCCAAATACACTGAATCACATCTCCGTTAGTTCCTGATATTCTCACTTGGCGCTGCGAGCTTAATCAGACTCGCCAATATTCAAAATTAAAATTATAACACGACTACTACAATTTTTTCAAAGATTGAGGTCTTTTCCATTATAAAATTAGATTGATGTAAACCAGAGAAAAAATGGCAGATAGAAGTAACTCGACAAATACGCCAACCTCGTAGCGTAGAACTCCATCTAGTGGCGTCAACTAAAAAAAACTAGCGTACTGTCATTTGAGCGGCACCTGATATTTGATTGTTAACTTATCAAGGCTGAGCAAAAATGAATGTAAATAATGGAAAAATAAGAAATACAATGTTGTATGTCTGGATGCTCTCATACCGACAAAATGAACCATAAAAGGATATTTTATTCTTTTTCAAATCACAAGTATGAAGTCGGTAAGAATAGAAACTTGGATCGCCAGAGTACGAAGACATTGTAGAATTTCATTAACTATATTTTAAGTTGCACGTTTTTTAGAAGATGAAAGAGTTGAAAAAATATTGTATAATCTACAATATTTGAAGCAAGAACTGGACAAAACATGCAAACTAATTTGAGAAATAATAACAATTTATGTTACATTATATGAAAAGAAATCATTCAATAGAGTTGAAGGGTGTTGCCATCTTTTATTATTGAAATATATGTTGGAAAATATTTTACTGAAATCAAGATTAAAATTCAATCAAAACGTAAGAAAATGAGTAATACTTACAAATTTGATTTCTGCAATTTTCAATTAACTATATTAAATTTCTAATATATCCAGTAATTATTGAATGTATTTTTCTGAATAGTAGAGATTCTAAGAACTGTTTTAGAACTGAACAAAGACATGGATTCCAACAAATATAGTACATTTGTCGGAGGAAAAGAATTAGTTTTGGAATGTGTATTTTCTGATTGATGTAATGCAAACTGCAGCTCATGTTTGCAGTATTCTTCTCCATCCTTGCAGTTACAATCTGTATATAAAATTACTCTTGATGTATTACGTACGAGATGCAATATATTTATTTCAATGTAATATTGGTATTATGAGTTAAACTTTACAATTTACTGAATAAAAGATTAAAGTAATTCTGACCAGTTGTTTAGCATCAATTTTTTCATTCATATATGTATAATAATAAATTCTTGCTTCCCTACTTGGTTAATAAGAACTTTTATTCTTCCTAATCCAATGAGCATCAGAAGTTTCCAATAAAACTATCAGAAATTGATCAAAAAACGAAATCTTGTCTAATGACTGGTTGAACGTCATGAAATGACAATTTTCTCATAATTTTCGGCCTTTATTAAATATTTTTGTCTCGAAATATACCTAAATCGATGGCTTCAAGCTCACAGCGGAAAAAACTTCCATTATCATAGAAAATTTGTTTGTTCGATCACTTTTCTGGGAATATTTGCACACCTGTCATTAGAAGAATTAGGCAAAATAATTTGAGATTGTACGCTACCTATTTCGGCATTTCCCAATAGAGTGGCATTACTGTCGCATGAAAACAAATTGGGTTGGCGTGTAGGTAACTAATTTTTCTTTTTAAAAGTGTGCAGTACTAAGAATTTCTTAAGATAGATACTGTTTATAACCCCACTGTATGAAGTATTTCATAAAGCCCACATTACTTAAGGAAGACTTCTTTGATAGAATGAAATTATGATTGCAATTAGATACTAGTTTCTGTCGGATCATATGACCCTCACTTACGTTCAAATGTAATAATTAAATTTCAGTCCTAAAGTTGAAACTTGAAAAATCAAAATTCTAAATGAAAGCTTTCGGCGGTAGATATTCTTCAAAGCTCTAGCTATAAAGATATATTAAAATATTAATTTTTTTGAGAGTCAACATTAATAATTTAATATTGCACGAACTAATTGAGATACGATGATTTCGTTTGCGGATTCATGCTACTCATTTCAAAGTTCCAAAAATCTGTTGAATTATCTTTATATTTGGTAGTCATGAATCAGCTTGAATATTTTAAGACATGGAATATTAAATTTTTATTTTATATTTACCTAAAGCCCAGTCTGACGACCTGTTATTCACCATTTCCATACGAGCTTTCAAGATACGGTCTATACCTTTATGAATTTGGAAATCTTTTGCATTTGGTGGAGGACTACTGAATATCTTGCCAATATGCACTAAGATCTCTTCTTTTATTCCAGTTTTTTTAATTTTTAATGGATCTTTTCCCTGAAAAAAAGCTTTCCAGGGACTGTCCAACCAATCTGTATATTTAACATGAGTCTCCTTTTTAGCTTTAGCAAATTCACCCTCCATAATATCATTATACTCATCTTCAGTTTTTTTAATATCTGCTGGTGTTGTCACTTTTTCGTCGATCAGCTGCTTCGCATATTTGAAAACGACAGGAATTGTTTTGTGGATTACTTTGTACATGACCGGTTGGGTGAACATAGGCTCATCCGCTTCGTTATGTCCATTTCGTCGATAACAAACTATATTAATCATAATATCGTCCAAGAACTTATTACGATACTCTGCAGCAATGGTACATACACGTATTACACTTTCAGGATCATCAGAGTTCACGTGTAAAACTGGCATATTAACTATTTTTGCGAGATCTGAACAATGTGCTGAAGATCTTGAGAACTGTGGATACGTAGTGAAACCAATTTGATTATTCACAACTATGTGTATGGTACCATGGGTAGTAAATCCTGGTAAGTGGCACATTTGAATTGTTTCGTAAACGACACCTTGCCCAGAAAAAGAAGCATCTCCATGTAAAGTAATAGACATAACCTTTCTACCCTCTGCATCTCCTCGATAGAATTGTTCTGCACATGCTCTTCCCTGGACGACGGGATCTACGGATTCTAAGTGGCTGGGATTTGCACAAACTGCTATACGGACCCGTTTGTTCGAAATACGGTTCATTCGTTCAACGTAAGTGCCAAGATGGTATTTAACATCCCCAGATCCTTCATCTACAGCTTCGAGTCCAAAGAACTGAGCGAGTATTTGATAGACTGGTTTGCGACAAACATTGGTTAGGACATTTAAACGGCCTCGATGGGACATTCCCAAAACAAAAGATTCCACACCAGATGCTGAGCATATATCAATAATGTGTTTCAGTGATGGTATTAAAATATCACAACCTTCAATACCAAAACGCTTTTCTGATGCCCACTTTTTAGCAAGAAAAGTTTCAAATCCATGAGTTCTAATCAAACGAGACAGAAGAAGTCTCTTTTCTTCGACGCTAAGTTTTTTAGTTTCTGGATATTCGAGTTGTTTTTGGATCCATTTACTTCTTTCTCCATCAATCAAGTGCAAATATTCTGCTGAAATATGGCCACAATAAATGTTCTCCAAACGTTTTATAATTTCCCGAAGTTTCAAATGAGTTTCTTTGCCCCCTATAAATGTTGTATTGGGAAGCTTAAATAGTCGGTCCATATATTTGTCGCCTGAAATATTTCACATTAGTAAAATTTTTCTCAGTGATAAAAACGAGTTATTGATAGGGATTTCTAGATTCGAGCGTTAAGTCACGCCAGCGTTACTTAATGCTAATATTTTTCATGTTTAAACATAAAGATGGTATTCTGAAATGTCAACGTGAAAGTTGAACTTTAGTTAATGTTGGCGTTAAATGAACGCCAAACAAAAGAGCATACCATACTTATCAACCGCGACAACAACCACTTTATAGAACAGTGATTAAAAATATACCTAAATCCATTCCTGTGGAAAACATGAAAGAAGCACTTGGAAAGAAATGCTTCGAAATAAGAAGCGTCAGAAATATCAAGAGCTAGTAAAACAAGGAACCCCTCCTTATATTCTTTGTGAATCAGGAACCGGGTGAAATCAACAAAACATTTTTTGAACTGAACTTCTTACTGGGCACCAAAATTAACGTAAGCTCCAAGAAAGAAAAAAGATTTTTTATAATGTATAAGATGCCAAGAATATGGGCACAGTAATACATATTGCAGAAGGCTATATTATTGCGTTAAATGCGCCGCAAATCATCCGACTATTGAATGCAACAAAGACAAAAACTCTCCAGCTGTGTATGTTTATTGTTCAGGCTTCCGCCCGGCAAATTACAAAGACTGTAGCATAATACAGAAACTATAAAAAATTGAGAAGTAAACTAGCTTAAAGTCAACTAAAATTGACAAGCTATAAACGCTATAAGATAAGGAAAAACGTAAGCTATCTAAATGCAACTACAAACAATATTAACCATAAAGAAAATTTACAATAAAATTATGAAGAAGACAACAGCTACATGGCTATATTCCTGAACTTTGAGTCCATGTTTAATCAGCTCATGCAGCAGAACACAATGATTAAAAATCCGCTCACGTCACTTGTAAATAAAATGTAATGATTAGAACAATCCAAATAGCACTATGGAATGCCAACGGATTGGCACAGCATAGAAATAAAGTTTAAATATTTCTCAAACAAAATAAGATCGACATCATGTTGGTCAGCACAACACATTTCACAGAAAAAATTTACCTAAGGATACCAAACTATAAAGTATATAAAAGCATTCATCCCGTTGGATGACGCAGCGAATAACAATTCCATTTGTAAGCGGCTATGGTGTCAGAAAGGCTGTCAAAAAATTGTCAAGAACTGTCAAAAACGGTTTTTTGCATTTTACAAAAAACCTATGCATCTGACAAAAAATAGTTATTTTTGTATCAAGTGTGCGAAGTGATTGCTTTTTTTGTTGCGCGTGAGAATGTCAATTTTAACCGAGACCGTAAGGTCGAGGTAACAAATTCATTCGAAATACATACATACATTCCACGAGATCGACATGTCAATATCTGTCAAATTATATCACTTGCACATCTCTTTCTGTAATTTTAAATTTAATTGTCAATTTATATTTCAACTTTCAACACTTCAAATATGTACAACTTACATACACAAAGGTTATAACGAGTGACACTAATCGCGGAGATAGTCGATGTAAACCGATCGTATACGTGCTGTCTGATTGGTCAGAGTTAGCATTATGCCTCAGAAATTGAAATATTTCCATATTTAGGGTTACAGCTTAATGCAAGACAGCTGCGTGTCAGCATTAGTACCGTAACACGTAATTCCATATGTTTGAAAACCTAATAATGTTAAAGTAAATGCATGAAGTTATAGCCTACATAAACCAGCCTTAAAGAACAATAAATCTCCCGAATACGATCTTATAAACGCAAGAATACTAAAAGCTCCTCCTGAAAAATCTGTAGTGTTAAGGACTTGAATCTATAACGCGATCTTGAGAGTGTTGTACTTCTCAGTGCAATGGAAATTCGCACCGATAATAATAATCCACAAACCAGGAAAACCAGCATGCCAAGAATCGTCATAAAGATCAATATCACTTCTCCCATTGTTATCAAAATTATTTGAAAAATTTCTCCTGAAAAGGCTGAAAACAATTATAGAAGACTAAAACCTGATACCACCACACCAATTCGGGTCCAGAGAGCTACAATCTACAACCCAATAAGTACACCGTATAGTAAATGAAATAGAATTTAGTTTGCATCTTGGGAAAATAGGCTCTGCGACATTCATAGACATCAGCCAGACATTCAGTCGAGTCTGGCATACTGGCTTGCTAAATAGAATTGAAATTATGTTGGGGGAACAGTATTATCTGCTCATTAAATCGTATTTAAATGATCGCTATTTTTAAGTAAATTATCGAACCTGTCTCCGAAATAAACAAAATTACTGCAGGAATACCTCAAGGAAGGGTTTTGGATCCAGTCTTGAATCAGCTTTTTACAGCTGACCTATCTTATCACGCAAATACCTCAACCGCTACTTTTGCAGACAATACGGCGATCATAGCCATTGACAAAAGAAACACTTTCTATTTTGAATAATGAAATAAATAAACTTGTTTTCGAACCAACATGGGAGTTTTAATTCATCCTTCTCAGTTGTTTGAGGCTCAACACCACACCCGCAGGCGCGCTCAGCGCGATTCGATTCTTTTTAGTGCCAATTCACAATGTGCGTAAACATAAGGAGTACGTAAAAACATAAACGTAAGAAATTATGTATGTTCACAGTGGTCGTAACGTAAAATATTAAAATAAAGTGTTTTTACTTACTTGTACAAAGTAACAAGTATTGTGAAACCGACAAAATTCATCTACCAAGATTTCAATGGATATATCCGTTCTGAACATCCCTGAATCCATTTTGACTATTTTCAGCTTGATGTCGGTACGTTCGTACGTGCGTAACTCGCAAATCTCAAAAAACGTCGAACGTATTATGCTGAAATTTCATATTTGAGACTGGTATAGGGTGTTGATTTGTACCTCGCATTATGGTTGCAATCGCCTGTACCGGAAGTGCACTTTACTTGAAACTTTTTTTTAATTTTCCGCATAAATCTAGAATGATCAGTCGTAAGATACTGAAATTCAGTATTTGAACTTGATCTAATATCAGAATAGATATCTGCTATTTTTGTATGAATCGGCCAAGCCGAAAATGCACTTTACTTGATTTTTTTTTTTGAATTTTTTGCATAAATCTAGAATGATCAGCCATAGCATATTGAAATTTAGTGTTTGAACTTGTTGTAACATCAATATAGTTATCTACTTTTTTTGTATCAATCGGCTAAGCCGAAAGCGTAGTTTATATGTATAACAGACATTCAGAATTTGCCGTATAAAACAATCAGTTTAATTGAAATGATAAGGTAGGTAATGATAATCTGTTGTCAATTTTTTGATTTTGTTTGACATTTTACAATCATGTCAAAATATTATTAAAATCATATTAATTATAATCTGAAGTAACAAAAAACTTTATTGAATGAATTTGTGTATATATCAAATGATGTACAAGTAAGTCACGTGATGTTCACGTCAGATTTTTTCATTTTACGTTGGTAAAATTTAGGGTTGTTGATGTATTGTGTTGGTTTCTCTGGCTGTCATTTTCAAATATTGGGCGCATTCAGCGTACATCTATGGTCACTGAACAAATGACCGAATGGCCAGTAAACAGTTCACGTTCAGGCTGAATTTTATGTATTTTGGTTCATTTTGAAATTGTCTTTTTTCTGTGATTTTCTAAAACTATGGAACATTTTTGATATAACATTTGTCAATCGTTATTTGTAGGAACCATGAGATATTTTATTAGAATATTTTCACTAAGCAAAATGAACAAGTACAATTTATCACATATTGAAGCGAACAAATTCAACAATTCTACACATTTTACGACTTTTTTAAGCGATAATTCAACACAAATTAACCCTTATTTGAAATCTAACTAAAGAAAAACAAAATCTTGACAGTTACAAATGAGTCGAAATTTAAAATAGAAAATTACCGCGCATGACCAAGAGAAGTAGCCACGTAAATTTTGTGGTCGGTTGGTCAGTGAACATAAAACGAACCGGTCACATTGAACAGAGCATTTAGCAGAAAATAGCTGACCATGTTCACTGACCAGAAGTCGGCTGAATGCGCCCATTCTGTTGATTTCGATTCTGTTTCGTGTTTAATGTTTTTCTTTGGTTCCACTTTTATTAGTTTGGAATTTAGTTTGTTCTGTTTTATTGTATGATGTCTGAAAAAGATATTGCGATTGTTTCATTATTATTGAAGCTGCGTTATAAAAGTCGCCAACGAGAGAAATATTAAAACGAGGAGGAAATTGTTTTTTTTTATTAATAATTCTATGTCAATCATATTTGAAGCATGTTTCGACCCAGGTCGACTGTAAGATGAAAACATGTGTTTAAAGTTGTCGCATGCGCTATTAGTTGTTTCGTACGTAAACATAACATAAAATTGAATTTATCTCAATTTTACGTTTTCATTACGTAGCTCTTATGTTAATACGTAAACGTAAGAAATACGTGAGAGCATTGTGAGCACGGGCATTGAAATACAGTAGTTCAACTTTATGTTTATGTTTACGGTTACGTATTCCTTACGTTTACTCACATTGTGAATTTGGCACTTAGGGTTGTTTTTCAAAAGTGCGAACGAAGCAAGCCAACCTACAATCGATTTATTGAAAAGAAATACTGTTTTACTGCCACTGGCAAATAATATTTGCGAGTACTATGCAATTGGTAGATGTCTGAAAGTTACGAACCATAGACAGAAATTTTTCACGCATCTTTGATGACTCATGTATTCTCTCAAGAATCTATCTCCATCACGTTATGAATCATTCCGTTGAAGATTCACATTTTTTTTAAATATTAGTGGATTGATCGTCGTAGTATGCTCTTGTAGAATACGTCTTTGTATTGAATGGCAAAGTGTGTTGTTAGAGTACAAATCTCTTTCTCACTCGCTCGTTTATCATTTATTAGATTATAAAATTTAGTTTTGAGTGCGTAATATTTCTATTTTCCGAATGCTTTTTGTCCAAACAGTCCACTATAGCTTAACAGTGAATTTGTCAAACCATAAATAGAATCTGAATTGGAGCTTATTGTAGGCATTGACTATATTTATTTGCAATATTTGAGATTTCTAGTAGAGATGCAGCAAATAGTCTGCAACTTTTCAGTACTCTGCCTCTTCGGCACTATTTTACGAGTCGGCTAAATACCAAATATTGAAACACTATTCGCAGAGAAACAGTGTGTGATTGTAATTTAAATTTAAAAAATATGTAATATTTGGTATTCAGTATTCTGCAAATATACTATTCGTTTCATCTCAAATTTTAGCGGACTTACCAAGCATAAAATCTCTGACAACTCTTTTAGAGGGCACTCCTTTACGATCTCTGTATTTACCATGCAAATCATCATACATTCTCTCTAGAGGGTCAAGATGAGCTACTAAATGTCCTCGCATCTGAAATCACCAGTAAATACACATTATTCAAATATTTACGACAAAAAAGCTCTCGAATTTCAAATGTTATCTGAGGAAGTATAGTAGAAAATTTTAATCTATTTTCTTACCTGGTAACTATTGATTATAGATTGCACAGCTAGATGATCATCAATAATTTCTTCGGAAAGTGTTTCTTTTGGAGCAACTGCATCCGATGGCCGTATGGAAGATAGAGGAACGGTATTCTTTATTAGACCTCCTAATGTTGGTGGCGGTGTGTATGTGCCTCCCTTGGCGGAAATACGAAAATATGAATCCCAGGACTAAACAAAAGAATGTGTGCGGTAATTTACGAAGTGATTTTATAAATTACAATTATAATGAGCGTTGCGAAATGTCTTCCACACTAAAAATTTTATAATTCAGGATCAGTTGAGTTATTGAAAACAAGAACAATTGTTGTCAATTATGTAGTCAGAGCCCTTCTGAACTATTTGATAAATATTAAAAAAATACTATTGCATCGGTTCTCTTACATTGATATTCCAATCACAAACAGATAAATGAGTTCACTATAAATATTCTGTACTTCGCTTCAGAATCATAGAGTGAAGGTACTGTAATTCTTGTATTCATATTATAACAAACTTGAATAATATTTTTAAAAACAAAAGTTTGGAATCTGACAATTTAATTTATAAATTCTTTTAACTCCTACATCTTGTTCTGTTCTTAGACAACTCCTTTATCTCCCTCTATATTTTGTAAACCTTATTGAGGTTCTCTACATCTACTTCCTTGAGGGCTCCATTCCAAGGTCCGCTTGGATATGTCGTCAGTGGGAATAAATTGATGCGACACTATAAATTTATGAAACAGTGATGACACTGACCATGAAATTTTTGGTCGGTGATGTACTGTGATAATCAAAGCAGATTTTTTTTTAGAATAATATAAGGTGAGATTATAATCACATATTTGGCAAAAAAAAAAAAAAACGCTATTATATGCACTTTGGCTATCTGGCTGGCTGGCGTGACGCTGAGATCTCAGCAACTACAGCACTTACAGACTTGAAACAGGTACACTAAATAAAAGATGCTGCTTTGAAGGTTTGCACAAACTACTAGATTTTCTTATTCATACACCCAGTTCTGGATAAAAATTGAAATGAAAATTCAAAAGGTAATTACTGCTGAACTATGCATAATTGAAATCTTAAAATTGCTGCACAGAATAAGAAACATGTCAGTAATTGAATTTTATACCCTAAATTTCGAACCGATGTGGCTTAGTACCCATGTTAGGGCAGGAACTATTTATATCAATATCTCGCGAGTTATACAAGATATTGACATACGGTTTCCGATGTTATTAGTATCAGAATGAGTTCAACTTTTCTTTTACGATCAATTTAGGCCAGTACATGACCACCTGTTACTCATTTTCTGGAATCTGTAGCTTTGGAGGTAATTTTCAGGGATTTAACTAAATAATAAAGATTAAAAGGTATTTTTGAGATTGTACGTGCACAAATTATGTTATATTGAAACTGGTACTAAATGGAAGCTGCTGTTTCGTAGGTTTGCTCAAACTGCTTGATTTCAAGCTCAGTGATTGTGAGAGATGTTAATTTGCTAAATCTCTAACGTAACAAGCATTCATGAGCTGTCAAAAATGCGCTTACATCATCAAGATGATTTTTCAATTTTTTTATTTGTATGTATTGATATTAGTAAATTAGTTGAACTAGTCAAATAAACTTATTAATTGTCGTAAATTTTCTGAAAAAAAATGCTCGTCATTCAGGGGATATTCAAATCCTGAGCTCAGGTCTGAAAATGGCACTGGAACACTTTAAAATTCTTGGTTCTTACTGCAATAATATAGGATATTGATAATAATTATTTATGAATAATATGAACATATATAGTAATTTGGTTTAGTAAATTCAGTTCGGCATCACAACAAAAAGTTGATTCACCCATAATTAACAGAAATGTTTACAGCACATACACATACGTCAACTTCCATTAGCTTCACATATATAACACTGGAACAACAATCAACTACTATGACTGTTTCTACAACCGTTGGTAGGGATTCAGAATACCATTATTTCTTAGACTTTGTCCAATAATTTTGAATGAATTGTTTGGTATTCGTTTGCCAGAATTAAAGGGAAAGACGTTGAATTGTGATTTTTTGTGGTTTCAGGGATTTTTGGGAGTTTTGATATATAATATAATATTGAGTAATAATCGTGCTAATCGATTTAAGCCGGAGTGCTTCAAAATGATTTAAGTTGAAGCAGTTCATATCAATTTTGTCGCTTATTATTATGTATATTATTTGCTTGTAGTAGATATACAAAAATCCTAAATACTGAATTTATATCCATAACACGGTGCAAATTAGCAAGCTTTGTTATCCTAAGGTCGTTGAATTGATTTCCATCCACAGACAAGTCCAGCAAGATTTTCACTAGTTCATAATATACTTTGTGGCGTATTTTTCATATCCCATCACAGCTTAGAAAATATCAATCAATCTACTAATGTGCAATATCAGTGTATCAGGTGAAAGGCGCAATTGGCTTTTTTTCTCTAGAATATACACAATTGTAATTCTAATCTTGGAGACTAGAATAGACATTTTCAGAGCTCAAAATTTGTTTTAGATGCGACTAGTGGTTCGGGAGGAATAGTGCTAAAAAGGAGCTTGGATCACTCACGCAATCTTTTGCTCTGTGTTATCTCTTTCTCAGATAATTATTATAATTTTTTTTTTGTACTTGACGAAGAAAGTAATTAATACAAATGTCACATCAATATCTCGAAATATTGACAACGTGAGCTATCGATGTAAACGTCAATGTATGATATTCTTTTAAATGGGCGCTAAAATAAACTTGTGCTCTAAATAATACAGCCTGTAAAATAAACAACAGCAAAAGCAACATTTTAAAGCGCTAAAGTCTATTTAAATTTCAACTTACTTTATGGACAGAGGAAGGATCTTTCTTCCAAGCTTGGTACATATCATCAACGTATGTACCACTGGTTGCACTTAGAAAGGGATCTGATTTTGCAGACGGTCCAGCAAAACCTCTTAGGGATCCGGTAGCTGAACCAATACTGTGCCATTTTTTAGGCTTTGGTATTGTTTTCAAAATAAATCGTTTCCAATGCATATAGTAGAATGTATTTCAAACAATAATTTAGTTAAAAATATAGAAATAAATTATAGGAATGACAAGTCATATACATAGATAAAAAAAAACAATGCAGTATGCCAAACAATTATGTTTCCAGGTTATGTTAAGAAAATCAGAGTGAGTTAGCGCTGAAATGTGATAAACTGTTTAACTAGGTGATTTTATCTTTAGAATTCCTAGCCAGGTTCCTAGCCGTAGGATAATTCCGTTTAGCTTCACGCACATCTAGAGTTTTATATATGCACGTATTCTTTTTTTGCCACTGTATCGTATCAGTTGAGTTATTTGTTGTGAAAAAGCTCCCAACTATTTCTAAATCGCTTTGAATATATTCTTGTTTTGAGTACTCTTGAATTTGAGGATATCAACTTCAAGTATTAAGAAAGAATAGATTACGTGCTTTACCCTTAAAAGGTTGGGAATGATCTCTGAATTTAAAAATTTAATACTGACCCAATTATTGAGGGTTGTATTTGTCTTTAAGGTCGCTGATAACAAATCTGAAGTTATAATTTCAAAATTCGCGATTTCACGAATAATATGGCCGATAGAATAGAGGTGCAATAGATAAGATAGGCTCTCGATAGATTATTATGAATAAATATTAAAGGATAACACTGGGTGATTATTCAACAATTATCTTTTTATCAAAAGACTAATCGTTTAATGAAAACATAATTGTTTAATAATCATCAAGTGTTTTTCTATGATATTTATGCAATAGATAGCTTTAATTTGCTTGTTTTAAACAAGTATAACATTTTTTTGCAAGTACTCATATTTTAGGATATAAAACTTATATACTAACAACAAAAAATATTGCTTCTGTGGGTGATATAAATAAAAAAGCGCGGGTATTTATCTTGAACTATTTATTTCTCGGAGAATGTTCTCAGACGAGAGAGCAGAGAGGAAGAGTCTTGTCATTAATATTTACGGATGTTAAGAAAAGCCTGTGTGAAGTGGGGGTGTGACTGGGATATGGCTGTAGTTTTTGCAGGTTTAAGTTCCCAAAAGAGATGAAATGAAGTCATGAGTATTTACATGCTGCAGAACAAGAACTGTGATAAGTGGGACAAAGATAGAAATAGCAAGGATGACAAATAGATAGAAGAATATTATTTTACAAGATTTATGCAATATTTACAATAATTTTAATAACAGATTTGATTTGTGTATGTATGTAGTGTGTGAATGTATATATGTGTACAGTCCAACAAGATTATATGACTATAGAGTGACGCATCGAGCGCTTACATGCGTTATCGGTTGGAAACCATCTTTGATACAACCTACAGCGGGTTGCAGCTTTACGCTTACTAAATATTTTACTTTATTTGCACATTGAGATTATAAAATATTGCAGACGTTGATTCCCTGCTTCCTAACTGATTTCCCTTGAAAAATTGTGGTGGTCTTATTTAAAAATTATTGGATTTTTGGGAGATGACCAGTGGCGTAGCGTGACGGGGGCGTGGAGGGCGGTCCGCCCCGGGTAGCACACTTAGGGGGCGGCAAAATTTTCCAATGAATAATAATAATATCCTGTAAATATTTCACTCATTTCATATTTTTAAAATGGATTCTACAATCAGCAAGAATTTCCAGGGAACGAAATCAGGTCATAAATTATTCTTCAATAAAAAAATATATATATAAACAGTTTCGTTCTATTTCTAATTGGAAGTCGATTTGCGTTTTCTATTCAATTCGTTGATAACTTGATCTTGTCGGTCGATAAAGTATGATAATAAGTGTTTTATACCTGTTATATCAATGTAACTGGCATAAGTGTAATACGTGTTTCCATTTGTAACCTGTATAATACAAAATAAGGTGACTGTTCTTGCCAAAAAAATCTTTAGAGCTACTGTATATCAAGGTCTTAAATTGGAATACCTAAATAAAAAGGCGGCAAAATTTTCCTCCGCCTCGAGCGGCTGATATCCACGCTACGCCACTGGAGATGACTTAATATCTGTATTCAAAGATCTGATTATTTGTGTATGCTTGATAATTAATTGACTGCGTTGGAGACTATTTTAAGGCATTTCTCTCAAATTATCTGGGCAAAAATGCATTGAACCAGGTTAAGGTATTTCCTCATTCAGTGGCGGGATTTCAGTAAAATTATTGGGGGGGCAACATTAGAATCTTTATTCATCAACTCAAGACAGAACAATTTTTCTGATACTTTTTATGTATTCTCAATTATTCTGCAATGAGAAGAGATAAATTTTCGAAAAAAAATTGTGAAACTTGACATATGATTTTATGAATATATGACACTTTTTTTCATTCCATTTTTCCACTGGATTTTTCTCTACTAATTCTTTTTTCCATAATTTTTGTTCCACTTATTCCATTCTTTCAAAAATCAATAGTAAATTGTCATTTGTCAAGCTGTCAAATTCTGATATCGAAATTTCGAGGGTTCTCAACCGGCGGTGCTTTACACCCAACTAATGCGCGGGCTTCGACCGTTCTGACCAAGCTCGGAATGGCGTGTCCCATATGCGATATTATGTTATACAATATGCGCACTGTATCAGTGGCTCTAAAATAGTGGTTTTTGTTTCCAACTAACGAGCGGGCCTTGTCCGCTCTGACCAGGCTCGACGTAGAGCTTCGGAAAAGTGATCAAAGCTTGTAAATAAGTCAGTGGTAAAAATATAATGGATATATTTGGCAGAAAGAATATATAGTGGAAAAAATATATGGTGTAAAATTCATTCAGTGAAAAATTGGAGTGGAAAAATTGTCTGACTACCCTATTACTTCGTATAAAAACATCAATTAATAATAGTTTACATCAAATTTGAGCATTATTTAGCTTCAAAACTTTAGAAATATTATAAAACAACAAAAATTAAGAGAATTCCCATAAGAGAAGGTGGAAAGGGATTCAAAATTGCCATGATACGTTGATAAAACAGCCAGAAGGAGTGTAAATAAGCATTATGGATAATAGCCTTTAAGGGTGTCGTTTACCTAAATCATGAAAACATGGTTTACGCATATCAAATTATTTCTCGTCACATAGATTATTTTTAATGATCAAGTAGTGCTTCTGATAGATGAATCTTCAAAGCATGGAACCTGCTTCCCCGATTTTTAAAATTTTCATCCATTTGTTGTAAAAAGAGTCATACATTTTGCAATTTTGACGCTTATATTTCTCATATAAATTCAATCATTTTGCTGTATAATGATTATTTCATTGAATTTTTTTCGATAATATGTTGTATATACGTTAATAGTATATGAAAATGAGTATGCGTTATTCCAATTTTATTTATTTATAAATATATGAACAAAAAACTGAAAAATTGAGCTTTACACGGATATCAAATTTCTGCTTTTATGAGTCTACTGTTTTGAAAAACTTTTTCTTAGTATATTGTAAATCACTATATCTATGGAATCATGTGAGCGGAATCTTAAAATTGTTTATATTTTTCGAGAAATAAGCACATCAACTGAAATAAACAAATGATATTTTACGACATTCTATCATATTTTAAGATGCAAAAATTTACATATGCCTACCTCCAAGAATAGTCTATAGAACGTACTACTCCAATTTTCAATCATTTCACTGTAATTACAGATAAACGTGAAAATTTGTTACCAAAAAACAGAATACATTTCTTAAAATATTTCGCCTGTTATACTCAGCCCCTGCAACCAGCTTGACATTTTCCTTGGAGCTGTCAATATTATCTGTGACTTACACATATTTATAATCCCTTACTACCTGCTCTTTTATGAGACACCTTTCTCAGAACGGTCGAATATGCAAAAGAGATAAATTTATTATTATGTGTTTCATTCGGTTACTTTCGTCTTGCCACTTTTATATTATATCAAAATGAATTTTTGTCACAATCAAGTGAACTATGTTTATTTATAATTATGATGATGCAAAGGCATTAATTATAAAACAATTAGCTTATAAAATGTCACATTTTTTATTCGCCACTTTCCACGATTGATATTTTTTGAAATATGTTTAAAATAATACTTTTAATCAATGAACTTGCTCATTTAACGCACAATAAGTTTGTATTCATATATATTCTACATATAATAATCTTATACTAAAAAAAAACACATGGATTTAGAAAACAGTGAAACGTTACCATATTTTTATTGCAACAAAATTAAGAAATAATGGAATTAACAAATAGAGAATGATGAAACATTTTGAAAAACACTTAAATCAATTTATTTATATTGATTTAAGTGTTTTTCATATTCTTATTAGAACACAGTGTGGATGTATAGAATATATTAAATCATTAAACATTCGCATGGATATTGTCTTCAAATTACAACATTGCATTTTACATACATAATTACATAATATGAGTTATAATTTGATTTATTTTACTAAAAATATAAAAATTGGAGCAGAGTTTAGAAAAAATGGCAACAGAATCTTTATTATAACATTATAGTACCAATCAAATGAGATAATAATTTACTTGTTTGTATGACATCCTCAAACATATGGTCGCATTCTATGCAATTTCAAGGAATATTATTTTCATAATACCTGCATTGAAACAGCGCGTTTTCACGCCTGTTTTGTCAGTAGAAACAAGACAATTTCAGACAAATGCGAGTGTAGCCGGGCAGAAACAAGTCTGTTTCTGCCCTAGGGGAGAAACAAGCTTGTTTCTGCCCGCTGAATTTGTTTTTTACATCGTTTTATCCCTAGCAGAGTCGCATTTGTTCATTGTCAATCTCTAAATGAAAATCATATAACCTAAGATAATTTGACAGATGTTGTATTCGTAACTGTAAATTAAATTGAAAAGACGATTTGTTTCAAGAAAAAAAGAATTAATACGACAATTTCAAGTACACCACAACATCTTATTGATAAAGCATAAGCAGCTATTCTCGACTTGTTACCTGCGAAATCAAAAGAAAAATATTTACTTTGTTATGACAAATTTGTAATGTGGAAAGTTTCAATGCAGGTATTATGAAAAATACAGTGTGTGGTACGGGACAAAACACGATTTCAGCCGAGGGTTATGCCAGCCCTCGCTTCGCTCGGGCAGGCAACACACACCCTCAGCTGAAATCGTCTTGTTTCGTCCCTAGCCACACAATATACTATTTCATAATACCTGCATTGAAACAACGCGCTTCAACGCCTGTTTTGTCAGTCGAAAAAAGACAATTGCAGACAAATGTGAGTGTAGTCGGGCAGGAACAGACTTGTTTCTGCTCGAGGGGAGAAATAAGCTTGTTTCTGCCCGCTGAATTATTTTTTACATCGTTTTATCCCTGGCAGAGTTGCATTTGTTCATTGTCAATCTCTAAATGAAAATCATATAACCTTAGTTAATTTGACAGTTGTTGTATTCGGAACTGTAAATTAAATTAAAAAGACGACTAGTTTCAAGAAAAAAAGTATTAATACGACAATTTTAAGTACACCACAACATCTTATTGATGAAGCACAAGCAGCTATTCTCGACTTGTTATCTACAAAATCAAAGGAAGAATATTTACTTTGTTATGACAAATTTGTTATGTGGAAAGTTTCAATGCAGGTATTATGAAAAATACAGTGTGTGGCACGGGACAAAACACGATTTCAGCCGAAGGTGATGCCGGCCCTCGCTTCGCTCGGGCAAGCAATGCTCACCCTCAGCTGAAATCGTCTTGTTTCGTCCCTAGCCACACAATCTAAGTTAGTTTGCTCTATAAAATTCTATTCACAGATTCATAATATTTAATTCCGGCCTAAGATTTAGACTAAGGCACGGCCCTGATTTTCAAAGCGTTACCCCGTGAGCGTGAGCAATTCTGGAAATCTACGTGTTACAGAATATATAGAGAAAATATTACTTCTGGTATTCCATAAACAAAATTATTTCCATTATCTAATGATAAAATAAGAGAGATTCTCTGTTTAAAATAAGAAAATTATTGCCGACTTCTAATTCAACCGGAAGAAATATCAACTTGAAAGTATTTTAGTTTAACGAAGCATGTTTCTAAGCCTTTATTTAATCAATTTAGAAAAATCTCAAGCAAATTTTGAAACACTTGTGAAAGTATCTAATTTCGTGAACGAGGAAAACAACAAAAAACTGTATTTTTTTTTGCAAATGTCATAAAATTAGTTATTAAATTAGGTTATTACCCACATTACGATCTGGTCTTGGCAATTATTATAAATTAGGAATAATTCAATTTTCTAATAGAATCAAGTTTGATTGAAGTCATTATAATAAATTATTTATATCCTCATAAATTTGGTAAAAGTTACTTTGCATGATTATCATTTTCTTTGAAAATTCAGTTGATAATTTATATTATATATTAGCGTTGACTGGATATTCAATTATTGGTTTTATTCACAAAATATCTTGTTCCTAAGTTGGAAATGGTGTTCAAGGGTAAATATTTTAAAATATCTGCAGTTAACATTTTATTTACTCAACTCAAGACTAAGTTCAGGTACTATTTTAGTCGGCTATAATGAACCCAAAACCTAAGTCATAAATCTTTCTATTAGGGGAACTACCTTCTGTTGAATAAATTCAAATATAGACTACCAAGCGATTGAGCAAGATATTTGGGTTGCATGCACTGAAAACCCCTTGTTAGAGCCGAACAGAAATAAAATTTAGGTAAACGACAGCCTTAAGGAAACAGATTTAAAGATTGATGGTAGGTCAGGGTAGTAACTCAGGTAGCAAGAAAATGTAGAAGAACGAAAATATTTGGAGCAAAAAAATACAGAAATGCGAAAATATATAAGTACACAAACTATTTACAATAAAAATCACGACTTTTACACAATTTAATTGAATATTTGAGCGCATATGACATGAGCGTATGTGGTCGTTGGCGCCAGATTCAGGGGAGGCAACTGCCCACCCTTGCCTCAACCAATTTCCGCTACTGTCCTTATTACTATTTAATATTTATTATTATATGCAAAATGCTTGGAGCAAATTAATAGTTATTTCTGCAACAACAGTATGAAGCTGAGCATTATGGCATGAGGTCAAGTATTTGGTGACGAATTATTTGCCGAGTCACTAAAATTATTGGTCGAATGTCATAATGCTTCTTTACACTCAAATTTCTTATACAAAGTTTTTTCCACGGCACTCAACTTTCATGCTTTATCAATTATTAAGCACACAAAAAGAGAGCCAAAAGCACAAAATGACATTCAGATCTAATAAATAACAAAACAAATGGAAAATGAACTTGGAAATTTAATTGCTATGGCTTTAAATAGTGGTAAAACTGAGATGCAAAATAGCTTTAGTTTAGTGTCAATTCTACGAGATTGGTTTGTTGATTAACACTCATTTATTCCAAAGTTTTTTGCCTTTGGAATGATGTACAAAAAACATTGGTTTGCCTGTCCAACAAAATATCTGCTGCATATTCATAAAAAATTCAAAAAACCTATTTCGCAAATTCTCACTAATGATATGTTGAAATCGATCTCTAAAGATAAGTGTCGTTATATTCTCCAATTTAATACCATTAAAGGTAGAAAGAATTATCTTCTTCTACCTGGTGATAGTCTCTATACCTAAGCGTTCCATCTTTTTCATATTTTAAACATATCTGCAAGTATGAAGAAAACGAAATGTGGGAGTTCAATCAAGAGTTTTATTTTAATCTACTCTACAGTTTAACAGATTAAAATAAAACTCTTGACTGAACTCCCACATTTCGTTTTCTTCATATCATCTAACAGTCAGCATTATCCACTACTTCTATATCTGCAAGTGTTATCGAGATTGGTGATCCGGACCTCATATGATCTCGTTCTTAGTTTATAAATATTCTTCACTTTATTTAAATATGAATTTAAAATTTTGCTACAGACTCAGATAATAATGAAGATGAGGATGGTAGTAGCATTACTGAAATAATTGATATGACTGCCGTGCAGATGGTAGAAATTCATCAACGGATAAATCTGATACTGATTAATTAAATATTTGCTCTAAAAATTATTTTCTTCCGAAGCATGTATTCTGTTATATGAATTATAAAAATTTAATTTTAAATTTTCCCATTATTCCTGGAAATTTTTAAGATATCAATATTTTCGAATCGTATGGAAAATATCATTTCGACAATAGGTTTTCTAATGTTAAAACAATTTTTTCTTAGCATGTTTTTATGTTTCTTGTTTCCCATCTGTAACCAATTTTCCGTTTTCCCTTGAAAAATTTCGCTATCATATCGATATTTTCAAATTGTATGTTCAGTTTTACATCAAGATATTTCTCAAACTCCTTTTCTCACATGTTGCACTATTGTGGAGGAGATATATAAAAAAAAAATTGCGAATGGAAAATCGCTATGGACCAAGTTATAGAAATAGAGACGTAAAAATTTAGAGAATATTATTTTTTGATCTCACAAATAGATGTACAAAATTTGGTTGAAAGATAGATTCAATATTGTGCACATATACAAACACGGAAAACGCTACTTCTTATCTTCTTATCTTCGGACTGGCAATACGGCGCACTATTTTTGTCGGACAATATATTTTTTGGTCAAGATATATACTCACCTATATGATTTTTGTCCGACAAGTGTTAATCAGCAAACCAATCTTATAGAATTGGCCTTTTCAGAGCTTCGGACTAAAAATATGCAGCAAAAATTTTGTCGGACAATATCACCACTCAACTTCACTAATGTATATTTAATGATACGGAAAAATTCAACAGATTGTTAATAATCTAACAAAACTTCTTATTTTGACATGTTGGAGATAGGGGTTACGCTGAACCCCGCAATATTTTTGTCGTACAAAATATTGTGTGTGTTTTTGCTATTATTATCTTACGATGAAACTATAAAAGGAAGTGATGTTATTGATCAAGAAAAAATCATGAAATTGATGTCTTTTTCGGCTGTTCGGTGGAAAATGCAGCAGTTTCAATAATTTTCGCAAATAAAAAAGTTTTCGGACTCATTGAAATGAAGCCACTCACAAAGTCTCAAAATAGAGTTAATAATCCGGAGAAAGGGGTTCTGTACCGCGGACTATGAACATATAAAGTTTCAATTGCATAGCTTTTATACTTTAGATTTTATTGATATCTAAAAAAACCCGAGTTTGTCACTGACTCACTCTCTGATGACCATCAAAATTTTTAGGGTACTTCCTGAAGTTCTAGAAAGCTGAAATTTGGTATGTAAGTCAGTATTAGTACACAAACAACAAAAAATTTCTAAAACTTGGAACCCCTTGAACTAGGGGATGAAATTTTGTATGAGACTTCCGCAAATTATGATGCTAGAGGTCTGAAAATTGATATAGGAACTCCTTATTATAAATAATAGTAAAATGAAACACCCCAAAAAATAAAAAACTTGAAGAATCATCTAGATGATGAAAGCGCATTTTTGACAGCTCATGAATGCTTGTTACTTCAGAGATTTCGCAAATTACAATCTCCCACAATTACTGAGCTTGAAAACAAGCAGTTTGGGCAAACTTACGAAACAGCAGCTTCTATTTAATATTAGTTTCAAGTTGACTATTTGATAGGTACATAATTTATGCATGTACAAACTCAAAAATACCTTTTAATCTTCATTGTTTAGTTATTGATTGACAGGAGGTCAAGTGCTGTACCTTAAAATAATAATTTGATCTTTATCAAAGCTATATAAAAAAAATACACCAAAACTAAATAAATTTTTATCCAATAAAAATAATTCATTCTAATAAGCATCAAATTCACGTCAAACAAGTCATTGAATGAATCCCGGACAGATTTGGCAACTGTACATGATAATAGTGACACCCACGGCTAAAGTTGTAACTAAATTTTTATTTACTTGAATAAACTTTAGTTGCCATATCCCTAATGTCATATATATCTATGGGCATTGTTTCACTTGAAACTAGTAATTGAATAATTTAATCTTCCACAATCACTGAGCTTAAATAGAAGCAATTTGTGCAAACTTACGAAACAGCAGCTTTTATTTAGTATCAGAACTCAGCGTCACGCCAGCCAGCCAGCCAGCCAGACAGCCAAAGTGAATATAATAGCGCTTTTTTCCAAAAAATGCGCTAAAAAATTTATAGTAGATAGCCACCTACAAGAAGTTTTTCATTTGGGTGAGTATAGTGAAAGATTTGTTTCAAATTCGAGCTTATTGTTGGGTAGGAGAGCCATTCAAAGTTTTGAAAACCATGTTTTTGCTCATAGAAGCTCAAATAATTATGTTAGAAGTAAAACATTCAAACAAAGGTTGAAAGTATATACTCTAAGATCCTTTCATTAAACACGTAGATCAATTTTTACACATAGAGATTATTGAAAATTAACTTTCAATCATTTCCACTATATACGATAATGGAGCTCTCAAAATCAAAAAGTGCCAAAGAGCATGTTTTTATGAATAGCGATAATTCAGTATCTGATTATTCTATTAGATCAAATCAAAATTTCTGATCGAATGATGTTTGACTTGGGTTAATCGAATATTTTTTTATCGAATTATGGCTATTTATTTATGAAAATATAGGTCTGTATTATCACCGCTTGAAAAAAACTCTTCTTCCCAAAATCTGATGCACTGTCTTCCTTGATTTCATTGTTCTCACTATAGTGCTATTTTTATTTATTTTTATTTGTTCGCGTTTGAACAAGATATGAGAATACCGATTATATTCTTACCCTTCTTTTATACTAAAAATCCTTGTTCTACTATTTCCGGTCTAAAACTTTTTGGTAATACATCAAAGAAGAAATGTTTTAGTTTATGATTCATTTGCAGTTGATTCAAAATTATTGTTACCTTTTAGCACGTTTTTGCTGCAATAAAGCATGTTTAATGAACAAATAGTGTTAACTCGGCAACTGTGCAAACTATACGATTTTCATTATTCATCATACGATTATATGTTTTGACTGCTTCATTTTCGAAAAGTAAGAGTGACAAAAGTTAGTTTCATAATGAATAATTGATACGTAGGAAAAATGTTATTTTTCGAGGTTTTTTGCAACTTCTGCATCTGCAATAACTAATTATGTTAATTGTTACGCAAATCGAATGAAGGATCTTTCTTATACCACAATCTTTATTTGAATTCTTCCTCCCTAAAATAGCTATCCCAACTTCTATAAGCAAACTTTCAGGAATCCCTTCACCTTCCTTGACAATCAGCTCGAGTCCTGAACAATATTGTATTCACCCAAATAAATAACTTTCAATAGGTTGCCACCTGCTATCAATTTGTTTCTGAAATTTCCTCAATTTTTGCAGTGATCTATTTTGGAAACGGTAAAACATATATTAAACTGGTTGCCTAACAGACAAATTTTGTTAATTTTATGGATACGACTGTATTGCCATCTTTCGAGCCAAAAACAACTTTCTCAGATAGTATTTAACCAAGATTTATACACATAAACCTATATCTATAAACCTTGGTATTCAGGGGATATACCATTTGAGCGCGGCGGACAGTTTTGTCCTAATCCCATAGACCATTTGAGCATATTTCTCTTAATCCCTATATACCGTTTGAGCCAAGTTTATTACTTTAATCTTCCAATCCCAAATAAAGTTATTTTCTCTAAATGCCAAAAATTGTGAATTAATATAATAAACGTACTTGGATAACAATTCATTTTATTTTGTCATGAACAAATAACGATTAATAAAAGCTATATAGAAGAATAAGAAAAAATATAACATATTTACACTTTATTACAACTAATATAATTCATTTTAATGAAAACTTGTAATATACAGGGTGTAACAGAAATAAGTACATTAATTTTAACTTGCAATAGATCTCTTGAAGCCTAACAATTTTTCTTGATAACTTTTTTCTGTAAGTCTCCTGGATATCGGGTAAAAATTCATCAAAGTTTGGTCAAAAATTTCATAGTGCGCCTATGGTTAGAACTGAATGTTTCTCATTTGTTGGAAGAATGACAGCTGTCGATTCAAATGATTATTTTGAAACTTTAAACCATCATAGTCTTATCAATCATTCATTTGAAACTGAAAGAATAACAGTATTTCAATAATACACTGATATTCGCTCACCTCGATAATTCTATTTTTGTATATGTTGCAAGAAAGATCAAATTTATCTCTGAAACCAACAATTTGGTATATTGGTCGTATTTATATGTTATTGTTGAGAAATTTTATTTCTATTTAAGAATTTCACGTATATTTTCAAATAGTTGGTACATTTCTTGAACATTAGATTGTCAGCACGAGTTCATTGCACTTGGATCAGCTGATTTGAATAGTCTGAATACAGCCTGTAATACAGTTAGAATATGGGTCAGATTGTGCTGCCATCTACGATCAATTTAAAAAGTAGTTGCTGCTCTCAGCTTACTTCATTATTGTTGGCTCTCAAACATAAAGAAAAAATCATTCTACGATTCATTTGAAGTGAACGGTGAAATATGAAATGGGATGCAGTTCTAAAATAATTAATTTAATGAATAATTCAACTGAAAATTTCCCGCAAAAATTGTAAGAGCTTATTCTTGAAAATCAGAAAACCTAACCTACAAATATATCACACTGAGTTTGGTAATTGATTTTAAATATTTTTGAAAATATAAGATACAATATTCTATTTGTTCAACAGATCAATTTACGAGGCATACTTCATTTAAACGACCTGACTGTGAAGTTTGTAATAATATGAGAAAAAACTAATTCACAGCTGCTTCATGTATAAATTAATGTATTTTATTCATTTCATCTGGTGTTTTACGTTCCAGGTAAACGATAAGTTCTCAATATCTCATAGTATTCTCATCATTATGTATAAGTGCACAATATTTTGACATTAAATACATGAGCAAAACCACAATAATTCAATTTTTAGTGAAAAATGACAATTTTGAAATCGTTCCAAATAAATTCGCCGAACTAATCCTACACTGCCTGCGAAATCGCAGATAGAAGAGCTTGACATTTTCACAGGTTTTAACTTTTGTGACAATAATAATTAGACGATTTATTCCAAAATTTATTTGAAAGAATTGGTCTGGAATTGATAGCTCACATATGTCGAAATCAATTGTTTCGTTGTAACCAGGGTTGTAACTGCTACTGGATCCGATAATTATGCACCTGAACTACTCGTTAAATTATAGGGGTTAAAAAATGCTAAAAAAAGATGAGAATTCGAAAAAATGTTATTAAGAAAAATTGTTATGCTTGACGGGTTCTATCACTGGTTAAAATTAATGTACTTATTTCTGTTACACCCTGTATACATATTTATATCTTACTACACCTATCAATTCATTTTATTCAAAACTCGTCATCATTTACATATGTATATTATTTTTTCGAAAAATCATAACTAATAGCTCTTACAAAATCAATTCTTGTTCTATTCATTTTCTTATTGATTTTTATTATTATATTCTTTCCTTTTGAAAGATTTATGTTGGTCATATAAATATGTAATAGTAAACAATAATAATGGATGAATATTTGGGAGTTTTTTCTCAATATTCTTACGTAATTGATTTATTTCGGCTATCTGCATTGTACATTAGAGATTTTACATTTTATTTACTGTCATTGTTTATGGTTTATCCAATAATCTGTTAAGATTCCGCCGTGCTCAAGTGGTACATAGGGATTACGGAAGACTTTGCTATACGGATTAAAAATTTGACCGCCGTGCTCAAACGGTCTATGCCCGGTATTCAACGTTAAATGATAATAAAGTAGGTACTTTACGCATCACAAACGATACGTTATGAACCTACATTATGCACGGCTGTAGAAAAATTATATGTCACTTTCAAAGGAAGTAAAAATATTACTGTCGGCCATAGGACGATAAGTATAGAGAATCGGCCTCAGAAAGATATCTGGATCATCATGAAGAATATATTGGCACTGATGCAATACGTAGATCCTGCTAGTTTCAGACCTCTGCTCTATCTGGTCGAAAAGCCGAAAAAAGCTACAAATCAAGAAATATCTTTTTCAATAACAGCTCAATCAATTTGAATGAAATTTAGGCAAATTATAAAGGTATATAGATAGACATGGAAATAATAGCAGCTCATAACCTAAATAATAATCGTTGGAAACAGACGATGTTTTCCGAAATAATTTTTGTCTTCATGATGACGTTCTAAAACAGTTTTAAAACTAACTTTTTTTTATGTCTTTTTTAATGGAAATTTATTTCTCAAATCTTTAAATTCATATTGACAAAAAATTAACACTGATTTTTTGATATAAAATTTGACGTGAACATCACGTGACTTACTTGTACATCATTTGATATATACACAAATTTATTCAATACAGTTTTCTGTCACTCCAGATTATAATTAATATAATTTCAATGATATTTTGACATGTAGAATGTCAAAAAAAATCAAAAAATTGGCAACAGATTATCATTGTCTACCTTATTATTTCAATTAAACTGATTGTTTTATACCGCAAATTCTGAATGTCTGTTATACTCATAAACTGCACATCCGGCTTGGCCAATTGATACAAAAATAGTAGATAACTATTTTGATGCTAAAACAAGTTCAAACACTAAATTTCAATATGCTATGGCTGATCATTCTAGATTTATGCAAAAAATTTAAAAAAAGTTTCAAGTAAAATGCACTTCTGGCCTAGCTGATTCATACAAAAATAGCAGATAACCATTCTGATACAACATCAAGCTCAAATACTGAATTTCAACATCCTACGGTTGATCATTCTGGATTTATTAGAAAAATTCGAAAAAAGTTTCAAGTAAAATGCACTTCCGGTACAGACGATTGGAACCATAATGCGAGGTCCATAACTAGACCCTATACCAGTCTTAAATACAAAATTTCAACAATATACGTTCCACCAGTTTTGAAATTTGCGAGTTACGCACGCACGAATATACGTACCGACATCAAGCCAAAAATAGTCAAAATGGATTCAGGGATGCTCAAAACGGATATAGCCATGAAATCTCGATAGGTAAATTTTGTCGGTTTCGCAATACTTACTTGTACTTAGTACAATTAAGTAAAAAATCTGACGTGGACATCACGTGATTTACTTGTACATCATTGGATATAGTTATATAATCAAACAGAAAATCTCATCATTCCACGGCTAATTGTTTTTAATTTATCAAAAATTCTGAAGATCAGTCAAGTAAAATGCGCTTTTAGCCTAGTCGGTTGCTATGGAAACAGTAGGTCATCATTCTCATGCTACAACATTCCTAAATACTGATTTCCAAGATTCTTCGGCTCACAGTTCTGAATTTAAACGCAAAATTAAAAAATTAATTCCAACTGAAGTGCACTTCCGGTTATTATTATTGTTATGAAAATAGCAGGCAGTCATTCAGATGCTACAGCAGACTGAAATACCAGATTTTAATATTCTACAGATGATCGTTCTGAATTTATGCGAAAAAAGTACAAGTAAGTAAAAATCGACCTATTTCAATGTTTATACCTTTGATACAGCTTATTTGATCAATTTATTAGTAAAACTAGCATTAAATATTGGAAAAATTAATGTAAAACTATTTTCTTCTATTAGTAGAGTAACGTTAGACATAAAAATGTAAAAACCTCGGAATCCGGTTCCACTGAATGAATTTTCATGAAATCTTTTCGATTGCAATGCTTAAAGCTCATATAAAAAAGTTCATCTCCAAAGTTTTTCGATCTTAAAGACAATAATTATTAACAATAATAATTGAAAAATGAGAAATATATGAAGAAAAAAACTTTGCAATCAAGATTCCAATTTTATATTCAATGAATAAAATTTATATAGTAACTCTAATATTCATTTATGATTTTTAAGCTGAAATTAACAAATTCACAATAAAAAAAATGTTAATAAGGCAAGTTGCTCAACTTATTACTTATTGGCAGTTACTGATCCCACGTCAATAACTCTTGAAAAAAATTAGTTTGTCAGATAAATTTGATTTCACAATAACTTCTATGCTTCATCGATATTCGTACAAAGTTTCATTGATTTGGGACCACTGGTTGAAAAAAGAACTGATTCTTTGTTCCGAAGGAGCTAATTCGACTCATAAGTCTACTGATATTTCCAGATTTTGTGTCTATAATTCATTAATAAAAGATTATTGATAACTGAGTATCATTTTACACTCACTGCTATTCTTTCTTAATATTTATACAACGTTTCATAATTATAGGATCACTGGTTTTGGGATAAAATGTTGTTTTGTTTCGAAGGAGGCAGTGCGACTTATATTTCCAGTTGAAATTTTCAGATTCCAAATTGATAACTAATGAACATAAATGTATTGATACTTCATTTTCAATTTGTGGTCACTCTCATTCTTTCGTAACAGCAATGCAAAGTCTCGTTTCTGTAGGACCACTGGTTCAATAATGAATGTATTATTTGTTTGGAAGTAACTGATGAGTTTCAATTTATTTCAGTATTTTCAGATTTCAGTCAATGAAAGAAGAAAAAAAAAGTTAGTGAGGACTATATTTTATTTTATAAGCTCTGCTATCCTTCCTTGGCAGATATAGACTTCATGTCGATAGCTCTCAAACGAAAACAGTTTGTCGGATTAATTTAATTTGACAATAACATTAATGCTTTCGTGATATTTATACAAAGTTTTATTGATTTGGAGCCAATGGTTGAGAAACAAATTGACTGATTGCTTTAAAGGTATACCTATGCAACTTATCAAACTATTGGCTGTTACTGATTTCAATAACTTTTGAACAAAAACAGACTGTTGAATTAATTATATTATGCAATAGCTTGTATGCTTCCTAATTATTAAATCAAATTTTTATCGATCTGGGATCACTACTTTCGTGAGGAACCAATTATTTGTTTCGAAGGAGCCAATGCGATTGATGAATATATTGGAATTTTAAGATTATATTTCTATAATTTATGAACGTTAATTTATTGACAACTAAATATCACTTTACACTCACTGCTATTCTTTCTTAATATTTATACAAAGTTTCATAATTAGAGGATTTGTAATAGATTTTTTTTTTTTTTTTCGAAGAAGGCAGTCGCACTGACCAGAGGTGTCTCTAGCAGGGGTGCAAGAGTTGCACGGAACCCTGGCGCCATGTTCTTGAACGCGGCAGTTGGGCCCCGAACATAATTTTTTAAAAATAAGACCACTTCTTCAACTAGATATTTTATTAGAGCTAATCTACAATCAACAATCCAAAATCCACCATTCTATTTTGGATTGGGATTGTGTTTCTGGATTTTGGATCAGGAATGGTGGAATTTGGATTGGGATTGTGTTTCTGGATTTTGGATTGGGATTTGGATTGTGGATTTTGGATTGGGATTGGGTCTCTGGATTTTGGATTGGGATTGGGACTGGGATTGTGGATTTTGGATTGGAATTGGGTTTCTGGATATTAAATTTTGGATTGGGATTGTGGATTTTTGATTGGAATTGAGATTGTGGATGTTTGATTGGGATTGGGGTTTTAGAATTTGAGATTGGGATTGAGTTTCTGGATTTTGGATTGGGATTGTGGATTTTTTATTGGGATTGGAGTTGTGGATTTTGAATTGAGATTAGGATTATGGACTGTGGATTTTGGATTGGGATTGAAATTGTGGGTTGTGAATTGGGTTGGGATTAAAATTGTGTATTTTGGATTGGGATTGTGATTGTAGATTTTTAATTGGGATTGGAATTAAAATTGTGGATTATGGGTTGGGATTGAAATTGTATATAGGGATTCAAATTGTGGATTAGGGCTAAAATTGTGAATTGTGGTTTGAGATTGAAATTATGGATTGTGGATTGGGATTAAAATTTTGGATTGTGGGTTGGGATCAAAATTTTGGATTACGGATTTTGGATTGCGGAATGAGATTGATATTGTGGATTTTGGATTGTGAATTGGGATTAAATTTGTGGATTGTGGATTCGGATTGAAATTGTGGATTGGGATTAAAATTGTGGATTGAAATTCAAATTGTGGATCATGGATTAGGATTTAAATTTTGAATTGGGATTCAAATTGTGGATTGTAGATTGGAATTAAAATTGTGGATTGGGATTAAAATTGTGGATTGTGGATTCGGATTGAAATTGTGGATTGTGGATTGTGGATCTATAGAAAAGAGAAATATTATGAAGAGAGAGAGGTAGGGAGAGTGTAATTTATATATCTTTGCACCCCGGCGGTAAGTAGGCTAGAGCCGCCTCTGACACTGACTGATAATTTCAACTAGTATTTTCAGATCCCAAATCGATAACTTATGAACAAATATATATTGATACTTGATTTCTATTTCGTGGCCGCCTTATTCTTCCGCAATATTTATGCTAAGTTTTATTCATGTAGGGCTACTGGTTTAATAATGAATTTATTATTCATTTGGAAGTAATTGGTGGTTTCAATTCATTTAAGCATTTTCAGATTTCAGTCAATACAGCAAGAAAAAAATATTTTTACCTGATGTCTCTTGAGTCTTGAGGCCCCAAGGACATATTAGTTTGTACTATGTAAAGTCTAAATTTGAACGCAAAAAAAATCTAGTTTTTAGAAGAAAATGAATGAAAACTCCGAAAAATTAATAGTTATTAGTTTTAATAATTGAAAAATTGAGACCGGAAAAAATTAATGGATAAACATTTTGGTATTTAGTATTGAAAGCACTTTCTAAAAGATTTTATAAAAATCCGTTCAGTGGATCCGAGTTCCGAGGTTCAAACCTTAAGGCACTCCACTATATTAAGATATTTAAAAGCAATTATGTTCATAATTTCAATAACGGTTGCAATATTGTCTTCATGTGTTGAGTAGTATTGTAGCTTGTCTTAGGATCTTAGATAAATATCGTACGTATGCTAAATACAAAATGCAAATGAAATCAGGACTATCGGTTGTTGTTCACAGAATCCCTAGACCAGCTTACTCAACACATCATTCAATGAAGACAATATTATAACTGATATTGACGAAGATAGCGATGAAGATTATAAAGCAGTTATATGTTATTAGAAAAAATGGAAATCCATTCTAATTATCTGATTGAATCAATAAATTGACAATTAATATTTATATCGATGTTTTAAAATGCAAATGAATATTTGAAGTGTGATTATGAACATAATTTTTTCAAATATTTTAATTGAAAAAAAATGTTTTCACATTGTTGTTTCTAATATTTAATATTATTTGCAAGTATAAATTTCTCAAATAAGTCCCATTTCTGTTGTTTCAAAGGTAAACACATTGGAATAAATAGATTTTTAACACGCTTTTATTAGCTCCACCTGTATCTATCTATCTATGAAATGAAATCTTTGAACGTGATTTTCATCCACTTCAAAATGTCAGATCAAATTGAAACTTAGCACACAAGGACCGATGACAATACAATAATTTATCAAGTTTGTCCTATTAACCTGATCAGGACATTTTGCAAGAATTGAATTTTCTGATTTATAACAGCATATTATGAGAAATATTTTTATTTTTTTATGTACTTGAGAAACTGAATAAATGAAGAGAAATGTCTTAGAAATATTTATTTATCTTTGAATTTTAAATTTTAATACAAATTATGTCATCCGGAAATAATCTTAATGCAAATAACAAATAAGAAGCATTAAACCTTATTTATCGCTCTCAAGGTTATAATATCTATATAACAAGCGAAGTACACCTTTCACATAATATTATCTTCGTGTCTTGAGAGAGAGAGTGTTTACCGGCTTGGCCACATTCGATTTACCGATATTCCAACCAGTAGTAAAAGAACTGTCAAACGGGAATTCACAAACTGGGTTACGTTCACGTGAAGTAATCTTCAGAGATTTGTTCAGAATGAGATTGTTTGTTTTTGTTTTTGTTTATGCGTTTGTTTACGGAGAAAATGGACCTGAAGTTGAAATAAAAGATGGAAAGTTATTAGGGAAATACATGAAAACAAGAGGTGGAAGAAAATTTAGTGGGTTTTTGGCCATTCCATATGCGAAACCACCGTTAAATGAATTGAGATTCAAGGTAAGTTAATTTTAGATTATTTTGTGGAAAAGAATTGTGTAGCTTCATTCAAATTGCCATTTGAAATAGATATTTGCCATCAAAATTAATTTAATATCACATTTTTATTTACTTGTAGAAGGTACAAGTATTGTGGAACCGGTAGAATTCACATTTCGAGATTTTGATGTAAATATTCGTTTTGAGCATCTCTGAATCCATTTTGACTATTTTCGGTTTGACATCGATAGGTACATATGTACGTAACTCGCAAGCCTCAAAGCCCGTCGATCGTATAATGTTGAAATTTTATATTTAAGACAGATCTGAGGTCTAGTTGTGCACCTTATGGTTGCAATCATCTGTACCGGAAGAGCACTTCACTTGGATTTTTTTTAACTTTTTCGCATGAATCCAAAATGATTAGCTATAGAATGTTGAAATTAAATATTTGAGATTGCTGTATCATCATAATGGTTATCTTTTATTTTTGTAATAATAAAGCCAGAAGTGCACTTTATGTAACAGTCGTTTCGAATTTTCCGCATAAATTCAAAAGAATCAGTCGTATAATATTGAAATTCCGTATCAAGCACTTCTATAATATCTAGCTATACATCTCGCATTATGATTGCGATCAGCTGAACCGGAAGTGCAATTTACTGAACAATTTTTCGAATTTTTCGTATAAATCCAGAACGAATGTTGTAATTTTGGATTTACATAGGACTATTGTAGCAACTAAATAATGATCTCAAATTTTGGTTGCAATCGATTCTGCCTAATATCTCTGTCAGTGTCAAATATCAATTACTCTGTCAAAAGGTGTACAAGTAAGTCTTGTGTCCACATAAGATTTTTTATTGTATAACTTGTACTAAAGAGACGAATATTTTATAATTGGATCAAACTTTAAATTCATCTTAAAACCTGAGATCTCATACCTACATTTTGCTCATAATATATTTTCTCTAAAACTGTGTTTGAATCTACATAATCCACAACCAAAAATTATATTGCAATAAATAACATTCCAACACAACGTTTAGAATTATTCCGTATATTGCTTGGAATCATACCTACCATCATCATTTTCGACGAATCAGAATCTATTAGTTTGATTGCTATAGTTACTTTTTAACAATTCGGTATTCATTTCTATCTTTGCGTTTGATGTTTCAAAATTTGGAATATTTCTTTTGAATTTTTTATAAATTCCTAAAATCTTGTTATCGAAAGCTAGTCTACACATTCAAGAATCGTAGTCCTCGTTTTTGGCTCAGATAACAAACTTTTCGCTCGTTGGGAATAATACCTGTTTATATGATATAATTCTCTTGATTTCTTTCTTTTTGTAATAAATATAATAATTTAGTAAATATGTTCTATTTGGGTGAAGTTCTTTACCCAAATGAAACATATTTATTAAAAAATGAGTTCTGAAAAGTTTTTTCCTTTATTAATAATTTAGATTTGAAGCTACGGTAACTATAGCTATCGGAGACCTCTAGTGTCAAAGGAGGCAACTATCTTAAGGTGCATTTTTTTAAAAGTCAGTGCTCTCTCTTGGTCCTCTTTTCATTATTGCATATACCGTAATAGCTTTCCTACGAATTTTTAATTTCAAAATTTTGCATTATAAAATAAATATTTGCTCTTTAATGGATAATGTTGAAAACAATTTTGTGCGTTAGTAGCATGAAAATGAGTTATTCTATCTGTATATTTATTTATTTTATATTTTCAAATTGAAGTTGACCTTTAATTTTTAGATGATGATATCAAAATGTCAAGAGTATTTTGAATATTGAGACGTACATGTTAGGCTCTACAAAATAAACATCTGTGAAATGTAAGGAGCAAACTTTCATCAATCTACCAATAAGTTTTCCCATTATTATCAATATAATCCATTATTTTTTGCGGTTTATTTGCTTTTCAGTATTTTTTAATCACTATAGTCATCTTTCTTTTTTGAGGAAAACTCAAAATTAGTTGCGGTAACTTTTTAGATGAAGATTTCCAACCAGCTCCAAAATAATAAACACTGCTCATATTTTAAATTGGACTCAAAAAAGCGATAATATTGATCCAAAAATGAATAGATAACATCCCAATTCAAGTACAAGAGGACGAAAAAATTATTTTATTGATGTTATGAATTTCGAAATTGTTTTGACATAATTCAATAAACACTGTGCGAGTAACAGTAACAAATATAAATGTGGAAATATAAAAATACAGAAAATGAAGTTTCCTCATGTATATCTCTTAAAATGATAAAATCTTGAAATAATAAGATGCACACAATTTACTACTAAGAAATTCAAAGATTCTCACATTAATTTCTGAGAGAATGAGTATGCTTATCTTATACTATCGTACAAGGACTTTCAAAACATAACAAAATAAACTTGAGGAGTAGAATAGTAGTAATTCTTATTTTTAAAACCGTTAATGACATGGCATTGAACGAACTGGTTTTCATGGATATTAATAACATTTTAAACATATCTTGGCAGTCCGTGGCATCGATCATCTGGAAGTTGGTAAAGTTTTACCACGGACTGAAGCTAGATTCAATAATTTTCGACATTATAGTGTTTGACAATTCTTTCAGGATAATTCTTTTGAACTGATTAGTGCTGTCTCAAATTGTATGAATAAAAAACTCGTGATAAAAGACATGTTCGTAAAACAAGTTACATAATATACTATTATATGTATTACGGTTCAAAATCTTCGGTGCTAGGAGAAACAAACCACAAAATTCTTTCATGTTATTTTAATTTTTCTTTGAACAATGGAACATACTACATTAACTTTTTCGATAGGCTGAAAATATTGTCGTATGCCATCTGCGCCAGTGAAAAGTTCTTAATCCGGTCGTAATATGTTTCAACCCAAAAATATGTCCATTTGCATCAAACTAAAGCCCCCTGCACTTGACCGTCATTCAGGTACTTCTGTGGCGAATATCAAGGGTTCTAGGAACGGTTGTATTAAATTTCAATAATACTTGAATCTCATTTTCATTTTATTTTATAAAAGGATAACACATCATATTCACTCAAGTGTCATAGGAATTTCTGCTATAGGCTTCGAGAAAAAAAGCATACATTGAAATAATCTTGATATGTAAAAAAATTCAATATATTTACATCATTCATGGATCATAAGAAATAATATAGCTCAGCAAAAAACAAAACTGAAACAAAACATTGTGGCTCACATCTACAATTTAGCAAAAATTAAAAATAAATCAGATCAAATAACATACTAATATGGAGAGAATACAATATGATAATAAATACTTCATTCAAAGACAAAAAGTTTATAAAAATTTGGTTGGTACATGCTCTGTGCTTTCTGGGAATTAATCTTTTGGTGCAGTTGATCATTTTTATTTTTAACTGTTTTTAAGTATTGGTGCAGATGTCTGATGTGTTAATAAATTTATACCCGGTCTGGTGCAGTTGGCAATCGCCAGAAAATATACTTTTCCATTATATCTTTACCATCCTACAAAATTAATATTTTTTCTTTATTGTCCCCTTTGTCGAAATCTTGTCATGAAGGGTTGCGTTTGTGCCTTGAAAACCCTAAAAATATAAATTATATTAGTTCAACTCTATCCTTACTAATATTATAAATGCGAATGTGAGTTCGTTTGTTTGTTTGTTTGTTATGCTTTCACGCGTAAACTGCTCAACTGATCATCTTGAAATTTTGTATACATATTAAGGACATTTAATAGGTTAATATAGGATATTTAATTTTGGAGTGAAACTTTATTTGGGAGGTTTATGAAACAAAAAAGTGTAACGAAAAAAAGACTTCTGCACAACGGTACTCGCAGCATCCTCAGACTGCACGTGTTCTAGTGTCAGAATAAGAGTACACACAGGCCGTCACGGTGCTGCTGCATCCTCAGACTGCTGGCGTTTCAAAACCAGAATACAAAGTTTCATTTCTAACGCGTATGAACTCACACTCTAATTTTTAAAATTTAATTCTTCAAATTAGAACAAAGCGTGAACTGAGCTGTAACATATCAATAAAAAATAGTTAAATTTCGAAGCTTAATTAAAGTTTCTGTGAAAATTTATGTAGATAGAGCTGTGAACAATACCTGTCACGGATCCATTGCCTAGATTATTTGTCAAGTGCTCAATATTGTTAAAATATAGAAATTTAGGGGCGTAGAAATTTTTTTTTGTGTACAATAGAGGTGTAAAAAAACTTTATGATACTCGGACTAGATTTTTCGTGATTCGGCAGACCTCGTTTTGTAATACTAGGGTGGGCTCAGAACTTTAAAAACTACAATAAATTATTCACCACGATGTCAAATCACATATAGATTTGACACATGTCTTTGTATTGGAAATAATTATACATCTATCCTTCTGATAAGTCCTCAATCCTATATAAGTATTGGAAATACGCGATCAGTCAGAATAAATCCCATCAGAAATATTGACAAGCTCATAAAATCAACAAATTGTTTAACAATCTTCTCTAAGCTTCAGATTCACAACAAAACCAAATAAAATGAGAACTGAACTCTGTCCTATCTCAATCTAGAGTCTACACAAGTAGTATTCATATTTGATTTTTCTAAAACGTTAGGTATCTTTAACAGTAGGCCGCTATGCGAGCAGGACGAGCTCGGTCAACGTGATGATATTATAATTTTTTTTTTTTTTTCATAGAAGCTGCCGCGCGAGCTAAACGAGCTTGGTCAACGGTAGGCCACCGTGCGAGCGAAGCAAGCTCGGTTAAGGTTGAGACGTTATTATATTTTTTTTCATAGATTTCAAAAAGCACATTTATATGCGGGCGAATCCGCGGTCAACTACTAGTATTGAATGAAAATGAATGTTATTATGTTATGTTATTTTTGTTTCGAAACTTGCAAGTCATCTTTTAGTCTGGTTTGTTTTACGTAATCGGCTAAATAATTTACATTGTAAATTAGACTGTAGATAATGTATTCAAAAATAAATTCAGGATATTTGATAGAAGATTTATTGCAGAAAAATAATTCAGTTAACTATAAATAGTCAACACGTGTGTCTTGAAAAATGACGCTTCATTGAATTTTTGGAAAACGTAAGGAATTTCAAGGTATGTATATTTAAATATGGAGAGTAGTCATACCAGTTATATCCAAGATAAAATTACTAATAAGTATTGTGGCCAGGATTATTAATATTTATAACATCAATTAGTAATAGATGTTAGTTAGACTTAAAATTCTTATACCTATTTTGAATAATTGGTGTTTCCATTTTCATAATTTCTAGCCCCAATTACCAGATTCATCCTTATTTGCAAAGATTTAAATATGATAATACACATGAAACTGATTGAATAAGAAATTGAATGGTGTTTTGAATTATATATTGAAATCTTTCACATTTCGGTAATCACGTGATGCCTTCATCAACACGACTTGTTTATTATGTATCGATACTGAATAAAATGCTCAATATCTACTATCAAGAATCTAGTTACAGTTTTTCCATGTCATCTGCCCCAACACTTGCCATTATTAAAACTAGAACACTTAGTTCTTGGCTTAAACTATGTATACTTGGAACATTGATTGTTGAACATTTAGTTCATGGTTTATTATTATTAGTACCTTGAGGAAAAAGAAGCTTAGCAGCGGTCGTATAAGAGGAAATAGGATTTCCGCATGAAAATTAATTGAAAAACTCCAATAATTGTTTTAAATAGTTTTTTATGCACTTAGTGCGCGAAATTATACTTTGGTGCTTGACAATTTTTCATCCGAAGGCACCAAATATATTTCGCACACGAGCTGCATATAACAATCTTTTTACAAACGTCAAAAAATTATGAAAAAATTATCGTGCTCGTTGTCATGATAAAATTAGTGCGCGAAATACTTCGTGCATGTTCCCATGATAAACAACTCCAATGCGAAATTTTGCATACTAATATTGATGTACAGATGACATCATTTTTTGACGTCTGTATACTATATACTATTGCCTTACACTACTAAATATATACAGTTGCTTATGATCTTATCTTATCTGTTTGTAAATAAATACATACATAGATACTCAGGAATCACGTCAATTTTGATAAGAACCTCAACCAATAATCAATCTAAACCAGATACTTTTATTCAAATACTGCTCTTTCTATCTATCGTCAATAATAATTTCTTGTTTCCATTTATATACAAATATACAGTTACAAAATTAAATTCAAAAACATAATTACTCATTTCTATTATTTCAATTATAAATTTCAATATTACATGCGATCTCTGCTTGAATACCCACAGAAAATAATAATACAGAAAAAATGTAATTTATTCCAAATAAGAGAAGAACTATTTGAATGCGCATTTGTATTAGCTCAAATTTTTGTTTTTACCACGGATTTCCGCATCAGATATTATGATGTCTTCGATAGGGGCTATTTGAAATTTATTTATCACTAGAAACCCGTGCCGGCTTCGCACGGGTGGACATTTAATAATATTCAACATTTTTATACGAATCTTTGAAGCATAGTTTTATAGTATAAGATAATTATTAAGAATAATACCACATATCTTGCTTGGGTAACTCAATTGAAACATAACCTAAGCTGTCAGAGTCTCTTGATAAATGCGTAGATCTATGTATAGATAGCATCATCAGTATTTAATTTGATCATTTACGGTGAATAAAAGATTGTATTGCAGCGCAGGCAATGCAAGGAATTTTACTGGTCATTTTTTCACATCTTGGGTTAGAATTGAAGTTTTTGTAGGTAACCCGTTTTTTTGAGAGTAAATTATAGCCCATGTTTATAGTGATAATAGGTATGTGATTCTACAGGTGGAAGAATTTTTAGAATCGGTCCCCTCGCAAGCGCCAGTAGCAACTATAGAAAGTTTCAATTTAAAGGGTTGAACGATGCTCGATCGGACAAATACCATTAGTGTCACTATGTCAGAGCTTTCATTCAACAACCACTATATAAAATTATAACTCAATTGGATGAACGATGTGTGAACGGACAAATACGGCTCGTGTGCCACTTGAGGTATGCCGGTGGTACAATACTGAGAACTTTCTCGAAAGAGCCAACAACAACTGTAGTAAATTTCAAATCAATCGGATAAACGATGCGTGAACAAACTAATACGGCTCGTGCGCCACGTTGATAATACTACAATAAGAACCCTCGCGAATGTGTTGTGATAAATCTCGTAGGGTTCAGCCTGCGTTTGCAATGTAAGCGGCAAAAATGTAATTATTTACGACATCACATTAGAAACCTCAAAAATAACAGTATTTCTCCACTATTTAATGGATGTTATTATACATATAAACCTTCCTCTTCAATCACTCTATCTATTAAAAAAAAACACATCAAAATCCGTTGCGTAGTTTTGAAGATTTAAGCATACATAGGGATATAGGGACAGAGAAAGCGACTTTGTTTTATACTATGTAGTGATTCAGAACCGGTAAAGAGGGCCAAACCTCTAACGTTATGGCTTTAACGAACTGATCATGGATATATTATACCAGAGACAACTTGTTCAGGAGGGGGATCATAAAAATTAAATTAGGAAGACACTATAAGCATCAATTTTAGGATAAAATCTTGATAAGAATTATGATTAGGAAGAATGTGATTAGTAAAGCTTACTCTACAAATAAGTTCACAAAGGTAAGTATTACATTAACTTTCGTACTGTATGTAATAATATAATCGTGACCTCCATTTGAAGAAGTCGAAAGTGATTTTTTGCTCGTTAATGAAGATTATGAGAAACTTAAACGTTTTCATTTGTAAGAGCAAGAGAAATAGTTTTGATTGTGTATAACTATATAAAAAATAGTGAAAGTAAAATAATGGCACTAGCAAAAACTTCTGATATTCTGGTGTCGTAAGTGTGTAATGTATAGTAAGTTGATGAAAATCAAAAAATCAAATATATGAGATGGATAATACAACGTAAAATATACAGTATGTACGGAAAAAGTATGCTTACCATTGCATTTTCAATCTCGTAGAGTAATGTTGCAATTCTCTGCAAATACATAAGTCTTACAGATCTATAAATCCATAAGAAATTGATAAAAACGCATCGAATTTTGTTAATTGATGTCAATCCATTCTTAAGGATTACAACTTTTTTCCGATTTTATTCATAGTTTACAGATTTATGGGTTTATAAGGCTAATAAATTCACACAGAAATGCAAATTAATTTGGAGACAAATGAAGAGCAATGTGCGATGGAACAATATAGCACCCACTTTGAGCAACAGTATGATCAATCTCCGGAGAAGTGGAATGAACAATAGTACGCCGAGAAATTGCGTTAATTGTATCTATGTAATTATCATCAAAGACCAATATATTGATCTTTATAATATAACAAACAATTTTTTTGTAAATGTCCTGGACTCAAGTGATGACAATGACATTTATAGTGACAAAAGAATTCTTCTGGATTAATAAATAAACATTCAGCATCAGTTGGACACATTATTTATTTCTATGTGTAATATTCGATGATTGTTTTATTGTTCATTGTATTGAGTGAAACACCGTTATGCAGTGTACCATTTATAATATAACATAATACATATTAAATAGTAACTATTGATTCTTACAAAATTTCCTATTTTATTACTATTGAATAAACAAAAATGAGAAAACTTTTAATATGAGCCTCTCTTATTTAATACTATGTAATGACAAATCAAAATTAAATATTAAATCCCTAGCAATAGAGCTGCTGAGAGGGCCATAGCAATAGACTTCTGGGCACACTATACTTACTCGCAAATAGCTTCTAACAATCTGTGCAAATAAATCCATTAATTGCATCAGTGCCACTATTAATAAATTAATTTTGAAAATAAGTCACAGTACGTTGTCAATTAAATTTTATGCTTATTAGTTCCTGCAAGTGACGCATAAATTATTATGCAATTTGATATTTAAATTAATAATGCACTAATGGAAGGTTACGAAATGTTGTTTATTTACCACTGATGCATATCGACACTGATCTTTTTTTTAAAATTGAAATTATCAGTTAATTAATATTATATACAGCAGAACGATTTTTTAATAATTCATTTATGCTTGTATTTATTGTTATCTGATGGAAAACAAAGAACCATAATATTTTTGTGATATTTGGATTTACAGAAACAATTTATTCGCACATCTGCTCTTTCTGAGGCACTGATCGCGCCGTATCAAGCAAATTTTGAACAATAATTACTTCAAGTGGAGTTTAATATCTATGGCAACTATTGTATGGATGATTGTTACTACGGTTATTATTCCTTCCTTGAAGTTAAGTGACGGTGGTGCAACTGGTCATTAGTAAAAAAAACATGTTTTTTTGTAGCTAAGCGACCTTTCAACAATTTGAAATGAATAAACATCAACCACGTTTTTAACCCATCTCTGGGTGTGACACACACAGATTATGCTGTGAATTGGGAGATTGATATTTTTGTATTATAAATGGGGTTACCACTCACCAGTCGTTAAATATAAGTAGTCATGGATGTTAGTGGGGAATTCAAAACAGGGAAGTTTTTCAAGCTGCGGATTGATTACGACATTTAAGTCAACCTGAGATTGAATTTGGTTGCTTCAGGATCGCCAAAACAGAACTCAAATCGGTTATTTCAACAATTATTCTACCTAAACTTCTGGTCGCATACCAATTCTGCTACTACCAAGATTTTAGTAGTTGGTAGTTGTATAATCCACAAGAAAGTGTTTCATAATTAATCGTTATTTGAGTGGGTTATTATGTTATCAACTATTTCTTCAAGTGCATTTCGTTCGTATTATACATCCCGCGATGCGATTTGTAGGTACTTTATTATTATCAACTACCGCTCCGGCCTCGAGTTTTATCGATAGAATGATTATAATATGGATAATCTCGCAAGTTATCAACTTCTAATATAACTTTATATTCACAACACTAATGGCCAGTTGCACCGCCGTCACTTGGCTACCATTGTATAGACAATTGTTCCCATGGTAATTATTCCGTACTTAAAGTTTGTATAAATGTTTGATAGTCACTGTACTGACTAGAGTGAGGGGAGTTATCGAAGTTAAGGCAGTAAGCATCTAGCTATTGTAGCGTGCAGAATGATATTACGTTTTTTCTTGTGTAAACCAAATTTAAAATAAATATATACAAATGTGGACGTGGGGGTCAATTTAATCATACCTCAATTCTATACATGGTCCTTCGAGCCGGATGAAATAGTGAAATTAATAAACAATAACGTGGAAAATTCCATTAAGCACATTGTCATACATACGGCAACCCTGTCGTCAGTGTTCCGTGCATGTGATAGAGCGACAACGCAGCTGGGCGACTACACAACTACTTTCAACGCAACACAACAGTAGACGGCCAGTGCAAGCGTCAACATATTGGGCATCCAGCAGTGCAGAGAACGAGCGCAATAAACAACTGGACAACTGTAACCTTGAAGAAACGCAACCGGTGAGTTTCCCTTATATTTTTTCCTAAATATCAAAATATTATCCTTGTTGATCCTTATCAGAATTGCAATATAAACTAATAAAGCATAAAATGGCGGAATTTAATACATTAATACGTAAGAGAGGGTCGGTAAAAGCTAAATTGACGTCATTTAAAACATATCTCGCGAAAACACAAATAGCTTTGCAAAATCAACAGTCAACAGAGGATGAGAAAAATCTGTTCATAAACGAATTGGAAATACGAATAGAGAAATTTGAGCCTAGTCTCTCAGAGTTTGAAAAATGGCAAAACATAATTGAAGAGCACGCTCCAGATGATAAACTAGAAGAACAATACAAAGAGCGACAAGACTTTGAAGATGAATTCTATAACATAATTGCTGTAGCAAAAGATTTAGTTAATAAAAATAAACACAATAAATCGGTGTCGATAAAACAACATGCAGATGCTAATGAATCGGTAAACAATGTATCTAAACAATTTAATCATATTAATTTACCAAACATAAAATTACCAAGTTTTAACGGGAAATATGAAAATTGGACTGAGTTTCGTAACACATTTGTAACACTAATTCAGAATAATCAAGATTTGAATGATTTAGAACGATTTCATTATTTACGTTCGTCACTAATAGAAGACGCGGAAGGTACGTTGCGGTCTGTACCATTTACAGCTGAAAACTACGCGGTAGCATGGGCACACGTATGCAAGCGATATGATAATAAATCAATGATTGTCATCAATCATATAAAGGCCATAGACAATTTGCCAGTGCTACAAAAAGAATCATTTAAAGAATTATCAAACCTACTAGATGAGACAAATAAACATTTAACATCATGGAACGCAGTTCAAAATACCACAGAACAATTTGAAACATTAATGATTCATATTATAAAATCAAAATTAGATAAATATACCCGCATGAAGTGGGAAGAACAAAAAATAGGAGATAATCTTCCCAGTTGGAAAGAATTTAATGCATTTTTGCAAGAAAGAACCGAAAAATTATACTCACGAGATATTAACAACAAATCAGAGGTAAAACAAAGACCTACGGTAAAAACATTCCTAGTTACTACAAATAAGTGTCCGGTTTGTCAGGAAGAACACATAATTTATAAATGTGATAAATTATTAGCTCTGAAACCAGAAGATCGGTTAGAACAAATTAGAAAGCTGAAACTGTGCACCAATTGTTTGAAGAGCAATCATACCAACCGGGACTGTAGGGCAGGAGGCTGTAGAATATGTAAGGCCAAACTTAATACGTTGTTACATTTTGAGACAAAAGCTGAAAGCGTAGCAGCGGAAAATAACCAAGAAACCAACAAAAACGTGATTGCTTTATCTTCACATATCCAGCAAACGGATCAAATAAGTTCAATCAATAATGTAATCTTATCAACAATACAAGTACAAGTAAGAAATAGAACAGAGTATCCAATTGTATGCAGAGCATTGCTTGACTCTGGATCACAAGCGAATTTTATCTCAGCGAAACTACAACAAAAACTAAAATTACCTACTCAAAATGTACATGTTGCAGTTCAAGGAATAAATCAAAGCGCTGCAATGCTAAAAAGCAGATGTCAAGTACTGGTAGAATCAATTAACAGCAATTACACCACAGAAATGATGTGTTTTGTACTTGAAACAATGCCGTGCAAAATACCCAATGTAAGAATCGATAAAATTCAATTCAACATACCAACACACATTAAATTAGCAGACCCGCAATTTCATGAACCCCAACAAATAGACCTCATAATTGGGGCACCGTTATTCTGGAAGATAATGTGTGTAGGACAGCATAACCTCGGTGACAACATGCCAGTTTTGCAAAAAACTAGATTTGGATGGATTATTGGTGGAGGCATGGAACCAATTCAAAAACCTACTATTATTCAATGCAATTTTGCCAATACATGGTCAATTGAAGAGGAAATAGAAAAATTCTGGTCCATAGAAGAAGTAAACCAAAATAGGATTCTATCTGATGACGATAGGAATTGTGAAGAGATATTTGCAAAAACAATAACACAAGACTCAAGTGGTCGCTTTATAGTAACCATTCCATTTAAAGAATCTCTATCACTCCTAGGAAACTCGAGAGAATTTGCATTACAAAGATTTCATGCATTGGAACGAAGACTAGCGATGGATCCAATTTTATGTCAACAATACTGTCAATTTATGAAAGAGTATGAAGAATTAGGACACATGAGCGAAGAGATTGGTACCCAGACAGCAGAATTTCCTGAATACTTTTTTCCACATCATGGAGTGGTCAATCCAAACAGCACTACTACCAAATTACGTGTAGTTTTCGATGGATCGGTCAAGTCAGATACAGGATATTCTATTAATGCATTACAATACACTGGACCAAATATTCAAGAAGAATTAATAAACATAATATTGAGATTCAGAATGTATAATGTCGTCATAACAGCGGACATCGAAAAAATGTACCGGCAAATATTGGTACAGCCAGACCAAAGATCATTACAAAAAATATTTTGGCGAACAAAGCCAGAAGAAGAAATTAAAGTATTTAAATTGAATACTGTGACGTATGGCACAGCTAGTGCTCCGTTTCTAGCTGTAAGATGTCTCAAGCAGCTAGCAATGAATCATGAACAACAAAATCCTAAAATTTCAAGAATTATCGCTGAAGATTTTTATATGGATGATTTGATCACAGGTGCAAACACAACAGAAGAAATGCAGAATATTATAACTGCAATAGTAGCAATAATGAAAGCAGTAGGATTTAATTTAAGAAAATGGACATCCAATGAGCCAGAAACCATGGAAACCCATTTATCATTACATAACACAGAGGTACACTTTGACACCAAAGACAACACTAAAATATTAGGCCTCTATTGGTGCAATGACTCGGATATGTTGAAATTTAAAATAAACAGTAAAATTGAAGACAATAATCGAATTACTAAAAGGATGGTAATTTCGGAATTAGCACAAATCTTTGACCCGTTGGGATTGTTAGCCCCTTGCATTATCATGGGTAAAATAATTATTCAAAAATTATGGCTATTAAAATTATCATGGGACGAATCGGTGCCATTAGATATACACACTCAGTGGTTGAATTTCAGAAATCAACTGCCAATGTTGAATGAAAAACAAATACCAAGACAAGTTACATGCAAAAATGCGACCAACATTCAGCTACATGGATTCTGCGATTCCTCAGAGCGAGCATACGGAGCTTGTGTGTATGTATTAAGCAAAAATAATCAAGATGTTCAAGTAAACCTTTTGTGCGCAAAAACACGAGTTGCTCCACTAAAAACTGTAACCATTCCAAGGTTAGAGCTATGTAGTGCTGTTCTTTTATCAAAATTAATTCAAAAGGTTTTAGTAGCATTGCGAATAACTACAAACCAAATTTATTTGTGGTCGGATTCAACTATCACGCTAAACTGGATCCAAACTGAACCTTACAAATTAAATATATTTGTGGCAAATAGGGTCAATCAAATTCAGAATATGACAAACATAGATAACTGGAGATATGTAAATACCAAAAATAATCCAGCAGATTTATTAACAAGAGGAATTACGCCGCTTATGTTGAACCAAAGTAGTATTTGGTGGACAGGACCAGTATGGTTGAAAGAAACTGAAGATCAATGGCCACAAGTAGAGTGCGATAAACTAGATAAAATACCTGAAACTAAACGACAATATGTAACATCAATGTATACAGGTCCAGTATCATCATGGATACCATTCAACAAATTCTCAACCCTATCATTTCTAAAGCGAACTATTGCCTATTGCCTTAGATTCATAATGAATTGTCGATTGAAAAAAGAAAGTCGTCAATATGGAGAATTAACTAGCATCGAATTGAACAAGGCATTTTCACAAATAATAAAATGCAGTCAACAAGAAAGTTTCGAAAAAGAAATCAAAGATTTAGAAGAAGAAAAAATTATATCACATAAAAGCAAATTATATAAATTGAATGTATTTTTAGATGATGCGGAATTGCTAAGAGTAGGTGGCAGATTACATAATTCACCTATACCATACGATCAGAAGCATCCGAAAGTTCTAAGCAACGCGCATCCATTGACACGATTGATATTATTACATGAACACAGAAGATTACTACATATTGGAACTCAAGGTCTGATTGCTTCAATAAGACAAGAATTTTGGCCAATAGCGATTAGAAATCTAGCAAAGAAAATTGTCCATAACTGCACAATTTGCTTCAAAGTTAAACCAAAGAGTTCTCAAGCAATCATGGGGAACCTACCAGAAACTAGAGTAACACCATCTCTTCCATTCACTAACGTAGGAATAGATTTTGCTGGACCTTTCATGATAAAAAACAAGGATGGTCGTGGATGGAAACCGATAAAAACATATATCTGTATTTTAATTTGCATGAGTACAAAGGCTATACACTTGGAAGTAGTTAGCGGATTATCAACAGAATTATTTCTCGCTTCGCTACGAAGATTTACTTCACGACGAGGTAAACCAACTAATATATTCTCCGATAATGGTACCAACTTCGTGGGTGCTAACAGGCAAATAAATGAAATGTACCGATTAATCACACAAAATCAACAAGAATTAGTCAGGGCAACGACAGCCGAAAATATCACATGGCACTTCATACCACCCTATGCACCAAATTTTGGAGGATTATGGGAATCAGGGGTAAAAATGATGAAAAATCACCTAATAAAAACGGTTAAAAATAAAATTCTTACTTACGAACAGTTAACTACAGTTCTTAATCAGATCGAAGCAATTCTGAACTCCCGACCGTTGTTACCTGTGACTGATAATCCAGATGACCTAGAAATCCTTACACCTTCCCATTTTTTAATTGGAAGAACTTTAACTTCCATACCAGATCCCAATATAATGTCTGTATCCGAAAACCGATTGTCAGTTTGGCAAAAAATTCAACAACTTCAGCAACACTTTTGGGCTCGATGGCAGCGGGAATACCTGTCGGAGCTTCAGCAACGGCAACGAAGAGGAAAAACAGAAACAACCTTGAAACTGGGTGATTTAGTGATAGTGAAAGATGAAAATTTACCAGTGCTTAAGTGGTTAGTGGGACGTATTACTAAATTATTCCCAGGCAATGACGGAATAACGCGAGTGGTGTTAATAAAGACTCCTCACGGAGAAATTAAGCGTGCTATCTCGAAACTTTGTGTTTTACCCAACGAAGGAAACGATACTTTTTAAGAAATTCTTTTCATATCCTCAAGTAAAATGTTATAAATAAGTTACTTTTAAGGAATTACTGTAATTGTTTTATATATATAGTCGTATACTTTTGAAAGTACCCTTTCAAGGAGGGGGAGTATGTATAAATGTTTGATAGTCACTGTACTGACTAGAGTGAGGGGAGTTATCGAAGTTAAGGCAGTAAGCATCTAGCTATTGTAGCGTGCAGAATGATATTACGTTTTTTCTTGTGTAAACCAAATTTAAAATAAATATATACAAATGTGGACGTGGGGGTCAATTTAATCATACCTCAATTCTATACAAAGTTAAGTGATAGCGGTACAACTGGGCATAAGGCTTGGTTGTACAATCTAAGCTTACCTACAGTTTAGTTAAATCAAGCTTATTTACTATGGTTACAATTGCTGAAATAATTGTAACCATAGGAAATAAACTTAGTTTAAGTAAACTAAAGATAAGCTCGAATTGTACAACCGGGCCTAAAAATCATAGCAACAAGATACTATATCGAAATCTAATATATAAATATTTTTATCAACGATCATATAAAATAATTTTCACCGTAAAAAGCAGGCTTTCATGGGAAAATGTGCAATAAAAGTTTTATACTTACTTTTAATGCACGATTTCAGTGAAAGAATCCATCAGTTCCAATTATAAGTATTTTAAACACCTAGAGGTTATTCTAAATAATCTAAAACACTAAAATTGCTTATGGACATCGAATGTGATATTTTAATCCCATTTTCCAATTTTCATTTGTATCATCTTCAATGAAACAGTTTAATTCATAATATCGTTTTCTAAGTTACCAATAGTGGTCGTCAAAGTGACATTTACAACAGAAAAAATACATTCATTTAAATACATTGTAAGACAAATGTGTAGAAAGTCACTAATGCACTCACGGAGCTTTCAAAAACACTCGCTTTGCACGTACTTTTAACCTAGCCGCTCATGCATTGAAGAGTAATTTGTATCCTGAATATCCATGGAATCGCACGAAGAAGAATCACAAGTTACAATATTGTAATTTTGTACTTCAATTTCGTTGTCTTCTTCATCACTTGTAGTTCAAATTCCTGTTAAATACAGTAGTAGTATTTTCTTATTGATAAAATTTTCCATGTTTTATATCAATGAGTATGAGCTGTCAGCGAAGCTAGACAGACTGTTGAATACTGGCGAAATTTATAGCAGAAGATTTAAATTTTCATAAAATTTGAAATAATCGGTTAATAAGTGTTATTGTGAAAGAAATAATAATCATGCTTTCCCGTGAAGATAAAAATACAATTACTGATATGATTACTGAATCACTTGTGCGTCTTTCGGAAAACATAAGTTTTACGGAATTAATCACATCGATAGTGGAAAGTGCGGTGGAAAAAATATATACCGAAAAGATAAAATTTTTAGAAGAAGAAATTGGGAAACTCAAAGAGGAAAATATGGATTCAATTAATGCATGCTCTACTACTAATAAAAATACGGATAAGCTTGAACAATATACTCGTAGAAATAATTTACGTATATTTGGTGTACCGAAAAGTTCTGGAGAAATTGGGTGTAAGCATAAAATTAAATAATATAGATAGGTGCCACAGAATCGGTAAACCAGTGAAAGGTATAAAACGACCAGTAATCATTAAGTTCATCAGTTACCGTATTCGTTACAAAATTTTCATGGAGAAGAAGAAACTTAAAAACTCTGGAATTACCATCCGAGAGGACCTCACCAAGTCACGAGACGCACTGTTGAAGGCTACATCAGATAAGTTTGGCTTTAAAAATGTTTGGACTTCTGATATGGACAAATTATTGTAAATGAGAAGAAGAATGATAAAAATATGAAAATTGTAATTAATAGTAGTAGATAAGCAGTAGGGCTACGGGACCATATTTCAAAATGGCCGCCATCACCGCACTTTTGCTGTTCGGCTAGTCGGCAATCGCGATGGCTCTCGCGGGCAACGAGATCGTCAGATCACCGGGCTTTTGCCGCCGCCCCCGCCGCCGTGCATTCAACCATGACCCTCCACCTATCGCTGAACAAACTATACCTACCGCTGAACAAACTATAGCGTGTGCATTCGACCATGACCTGCGGTGCATAATTAGCTACGAACATATGGTCATATGCGGGTGCGATCAATATTTTGCAGATCTCGGACTTGAATCAAATCGCTCAGGTGAAAGAACCAATTTCGCTAAGTAACCTGAAAAAAGGTAAAAAATACAAAGTCACTAACTGTCGACGCGTGTCAACAACATTTGGAGAGAAGATAGTTCTGGAATTGGCAACTAACATCCTTTTCCTTGGTGCAAGATTCAACCAACTGACCGATGAAGATATAATTGATTTGAACAAGCAAGCAACCGCTGGAAAACTGTTCATTACATCTAAAGGGAAAAGTGGAAAAGTTGTCGATATCGAGTTCACTTCCGCTTAAAAAGGTGGTGCAGATGGCAATTCAAAACATTCAACCAACATCTCTTCCTGGAGGGTAATCAGGATCAACGCTAGAAGATGCCTTCAGTGCGCCGAAAAGTCAACAAAAACAATATAAGGAGTGAAATCAATAAATATTTGCTAAAGCTCCAACTGTTGAAAAACGATATCAACAATTACTGTGTTATGCGGGAATTAATCAAGAGTGTTGAAGTTTTAGACATAAAAAAATGAAAGTGCGATTCAGTGACAACATTCAAGTTTATCACATGCACACCTGGACATTTGCATACAAGGCAGCAAGACAGAGCGTTTGGATGCAAGTAGCCATAGACAGAGTTCGCTTTCAATTTAAAATTAAGAATTTTTATGAACCAATATTAATGTCTGTATTACAGAATAAAATTAAATGTATGAAACCTATTCATAAGTTAAGAATTTAAATGTTTTGTATTGCCACTGGTTTAATGTAATAAAATAATTAATGCAAACTTCCTGTTTTATTTATGCAAGTGCAAATCCACAGGGGTGTGAATAAAACACATCAGATTAATTGAAACAGTATTAAATATTGCAATGCATTATTGCATTTGGTTTATTCATCTTTGGAATACAAACAGTTTTGATGCTTTGTAGTTGATGTAAGATATTAAATTATAAACTTAAATGTATTAGTTAAGAATTTGAATGTATTACCTCTGGTTTAAAGTAATAAAATAATTAATGCAAACTTCCTGTTTTATTTATGCAGAATTTACAGGGGTCTGAATGATACACATTAAATTCATTAAAACAGTTTATTTCCAAGTACATATTACAATACAGTATTACATTTAAAACAATTTTTCTTCAGCGGAAATAAATCACCAACTTGATCCTCAGAGGTTGTCAAACAATGCTCAGTGCAGCGTCTATATTCTTGAAATTTTCTATTATCTCGCCATTCTTGGGGGAACTTGTTCCATTGATCATCAATTTGACGTGGTGCAAAAGCCATGATAAACTCCATTGACATGCAGGCAATTTCTTCTTCTAACATGAAGTGTAAAATACCACATTCATAGAATTTTTTAAATGAATTAAGAGGTGTGAATCGTTGTTTATACCAATCTTTCAATATATGAACATTTTTTAAGGCACAATTTTTGCTATGTGAGTCACATGAATTTAATTTTGAGGGTTCACAGAGCTCTTTCAAAGATGGACAGCCTAACTGCTCTATATTCATAATATCTAATGCCTTCGATCCCAATATCTCTTTCAACCACTTTAATTTTTCATTTCCTTTGACGTATACTTTAGAAGCGTTTCTCAGCATAGCTTGAACAATATTCTCCAAATAGCAGTAATCTGTATTTCCGGATTGCCAGTCTAGACTGTGGTGTTTACTAGACAACCATAAAACAGTCTTTTTGCTTTTAGTATTCAATTTAGACCAAGAATAAGGGGGTAGGAATATTTTCGATCTGCAAAGATCAGTGTGCATGTCTAAGACAGCAATTTCCTTACAGATGAATTTAACTTTATCATCATCATCATAGACTTGAAAACCCTGTAAGTCGGCTATCATTACAGACATGTTATTCATTCGAATTTCAATCATAAAATGAGTCCAAATATTATTCAACGTTGCTCTTATGTATCCAGCTATTGTGCCTATTATCAAAGCCCAGCCATTTTACATATAACTCATCCCCTCTCCGTTTCAACACTTTCTCCACAAGATAAACGTCTGGATACGCAACCCTTTGTAATTCATAACTATAAAATCCGCCTTTTATGATTTGACCAGCGTGATCTTTGAGAATGTAGGTTACAGGATTCGTGAATTGAACTTTATCAATAACAAAAATTTCATTGGACCAGTTTGGTGTGTAACCCTTCACAAAAGCTTGTCTATGTTTACTGATGCGTACATAATCACCCTCATTAAACTTTGCGGTGCCTGTCATTTTTATCCGGTTATAAATAGTATCAAGAAGTGATTTTGCATTCTTTTTATTCACATCATTCGGTCGCATTTGGATAGTCCGATGTTTTGTCGAGTTGTATTTCTCAGTTAATTTTGGTAATAGATTCAACCACTTATGATTTCCCTGTAGACTAAATTCCTTCCAAATCATTGATTTCAATGTGCGAATTACTCGTTCAGCCATTGATGCTTTTGTGGTGCTAAATGTTGAATAGTGATTTATTTTGTATTTTTCCATCAAACTTTGGAAGCTTTTATTATAAAATTCTCCTCCCATGTCTGTTTGTAAATTTTTTGGCGCCTGTTTCTGCAATATACTTAGCATAGCTTTTGTGACATCTAAACCCGATTTGCTTTTTACAGGCTTCGTCCACAGATACTTGGAGAACGCATCAATTACAATTAGAATGTATCGGTACCCTTTATTGACTCTAGAATAAGGAATCATTTCAACTAAATCTGCTTGGAATAGATCATTTAGTCCTTTAACAATTACACTCCGTCTTGGGAAATTGATGCGAGCTGGTTTGTGTAATTCATCCACAACTTGTCGTTTAATTTTTGACATTATATACCGGAGTTTCTATTATCAATTCCAAATGTAATTCAGGAAACTGAGTGCCTACAGAAGTAGGATAAATTTTCAATTTATCACCACTAACGATATCTCGCTTAGTGAGATCTGAGACACGAGTAGTATCATTAATACGATAGTTGAGAAATGCTTTTGAATTATCCACTTTGATTTGGAGAATTCTCCCGGAAACTGGCAAATTATAGTGTGAATGATCAGGGCTATTTAGAACCTCATAGATGTCTTTCTTGAGAGCCAGCGTCAAATTGATCAGGGTGATGGTTCTTAAACTCTTAATGAAATTGGATATCTCAATTTGAGTGTGGCCTTTGATATTTTTCTCCAGCTGAGGCTTGAGCTCATCAATTCTGATTCTATTCGCAAGTAACTCCTTACTGAAGCCAGTAATTCTTCTATCAATATATTTTCTAGTTTTATAATGCTCAATATGAGAACCAAACTTGTCCAGAGACATTGTTAGAATGACACTATTCGATAACGTCAGCCTCTTTTAATTCTTCAATTATTGAAATAATTTCATTATCATGTCCAGAATGGCCGGCATCTCGTGACGCTATTAACAGACGTAGTCTATCAACCAACTCATTGATATCGTTCCAATATACGTAGTCAACAGGTTTGTCATTGAATTTTTTAAAATAGCCTTTGGCATACTTTAGACCAAACCGTTTGGGGGCTGAGACAATCCTTTTACGCGTTTCCAGCAGAGGTCCAATTATATTTGTATATTTATATGATTTTGAGCCAGCAACTTGTTCTGATTCACTATAATGGCGGCGTGCAGCGTTAGTCCTTTTAACAATATCAACGTAATTCTCGCGATCGGTTTGAGTATAACCCAGTGGCTGTTTTTTGAATACTAATTCGTAGAGACCCGGTGTTCCCGTATATTTTATATTATTTACGATTAAATCTTTACCATCAATTTTAATCTCAGAGTTACCAATGAAAAACTTGTCGCTCTCAACATCATGGCGTACACCATATCTATGATCAAATGAATCACTTTGGTCAGTTAACATTTCTTCAACATATTGCCTGGGTAATGGATCATATTGATCTAAATACTCCCGGAATGAGGGTTCCTGTGTTAAATTTAATATATCTTCTCTAGTTATGGATGGTTCTTCAAACACTTCATCTTCATTGCCTGTCTCGGCTATGACATTTGTTTCCAAGAATTTAGGGCCGGTCAGGTCTTCTTTCACAGTTTCACCTACTTCTTCTTCTTCTTCCTTCTCCACTTTAGGCTCACTTTTAATTTCCTGTTTTATCACGGGCAAGTTACCTACAATATTCTGTAAAGATTTGATTATTGGCTTATACTGAGTTTGTAATTTAGCTTCTGTTTGCAAGGCACCAAGTTTAAGATTTTTGAGCTTCTGTCTCACAATGTTCCTAGTTTTTATGATATCTCTCGTCAAACGTGGATCCATTATTAAACCAGACAAATTAAGAGTGTTTGAATAATAGATATTATGAGAATAACCAGCTCAGCAATAACGATGAAAACTGAAGAATTTAACATAGCCAGTTCCAACAGCTTTTGAACAGCTCTGATGAACCGATGAACAGCTCTGATTAACTGATAAACAGCTCTTGAACCGCTTTGAACAGGTCTGATGAACTGATAAACAGCTTTTGAACCGCTTTGAACAGCTCTGTTGAACTGATAAACAGCTCTTGAACAGGTCTGATGAACTGATAAACAGCTTTTGAACCGCTTTGAACAGCTCTGATGAACTGATGAACAGCTCTTGAACAGGTCTGATGAACTGATAAACAGCTTTTGAACCGCTTTGAACAGCTCTGATGAACTGATGAACAGCTCTGATGGACTGATAAACAGCTCTGATGATAGTCACCACGTAAATGATAATGTTAGCTAAGATCTTTGCTATATATTATGAACTGATCAAATCCTTTGCGATAGCGCCCTCTGTCAATATCTCTGTCCTTGTCAATCACAAGAAAACCATACTTATCGAGCCAGCAAAACGAACACAAGTTCTTGAACTGCTCATACGTGAAATCTGTATTAACATGATCCATATACACATGTCGTAGATTCAAATCATCCTGTTTGAATAATATTATAAAATTCACGTTATCACGTATTAGATGTTTCGGAATCCTAGTGTAGCTCTGACAGAGATAGAAGCAGTCTATTTTTTTATGTCGACCCATGCTGAAGAACTCTCTGATCACATTTTGGTCATCACAAGCAACATCGTCAAATATAAATACAGAATCACATTTTGCATCATCAGGTCTGATAATTTCTGAGTTCTCATTATATGCGTTGAATCCAATTTCTTCAATCGGTTCCAATAACATCCTTAAGTACACATATTTCGGCTGGAACAATGATTTTGAATAGATATAGACATTTGAGAAACATAATCCATTCTCATCCTCTAGCAGTGCAATCATTATATTTGTCTTGCCAGCACCACTTGGACCAGCTATAATGCACCGAATTATATTTGGCAGCAATGTGCTATGACGCCGTTCAACAACGATATCATTGAAATCATAATTTTTCACTTCAATGTTACAGTTTTGTTTCACCGTTTGCATGATTGTATAAATTAAGCATAGAACATGACTCTAACACAGTCTATCGTTGACTGTTGTCACAGCTAGACGTGTCTGCTTTAAATAATCATAAAGATGGTGAGAAAATCATCAAGTCTGTCGTTTCGTAATGCTATAAGTCGCGTGCGAAAAGCCATAAAATCTAAAAACTCCAAGTCTGATCTGAACAAGTCAGCTAAAATTGCTTTGCGAACTGTTAAGAGAATCAAGAGGCGAATCAAAAGTCCTAGGGTAATACCCGTTCCAAAATCGGGAGGTTTCTTACCGTTAATACCAATTTTTGCCGGTCTGAGCGCTTTAGGCGCGCTTAGTGGTGGAGCAGCGGGCATCGCTAAGGCTGTGAATGATGCACGAGCAGCAGCTGAGCATTTGAAAGAATCTGAACGTCACAATAAGATCATGGAATCCATCGCGTTGGGAAAGGGTCTCTACTTGAAACCATATCGCAAAGGTCTTGGTCTGTATCTGAATCAGTCAAAAAACTACCATTGAAATTACCATCGCGTGCCCTGAGTAACATTGATATTGAGAAATATGCTAAACAACTAAAAATCCCATGTTTCAGAGGTGTTTTTATGAGAGATAAATTACCCAAGACAATAAATTGTAACGAATGTGCAATTGTCAATTTAGATGATAGCTATAGGTCAGGTACACACTGGGTGGCCTATATAAAGCGTAATAATTTAATAAAATACTTTGACAGTTTTGGAAACCTAGTGCCACCGAAAGAACTTGTTGATTATTTCGGAAAGTGTAGTACTATCCTTTATAATTATAGTAGATATCAGTCCTTTAATAGTGTAAAATGCGGACATTTGTGCTTAGCATTTCTATATGAGCAAGTGCAATTATAGTTCAGTGTTCAGTTAGCCGTCATGTCTTACACATTCACATTCTTCGGGGATAACTCAATCATCAATCAATCTTTTTATCCACCAATTATACTCGATGATGAATCAGAATATCTTCTTGGCCTGATAAGCTTCGAAGTTTATAATGCGATCCCAAATATCGATGAAAAAAACAATAAGTTCAGTATTGGCGATAAGATCATAACAATTCCAGAAGGTTCTTATGAGCTGGCCGATATAAACAAATATTTGAATGAAAAATTGGATGCAGGTACCAAGTTAAACATCGAAGCTAACAACAACACGCTTAAATGTGAAATTGAGAGTAATAATGTGATAGATTTTACCTTAGATGATTCACCTCGTGATATATTGGGTTTTAAATCGCGAAAACTTCAGGCCAATCACCCTCATGAATCTGACAATCCAGTATCAATCATAAGGGTTAATGCTATATGTATTGAGTGCAGCATAACTACAAACTCGTATTCAAATAGCAAGAATGTGCATATTATACATGAATTCTTCCCCCAAGTTCCACCAGGCTTCAAAATCATTGAAATTCCCAGTCAGATAATCTATCTACCAATCAACACTCGTATAATAAACTCCTTAACTCTTAAAATAGTCGACCAGGACGGTAACTTGATCAATTTCAGAGGAGAAGTCTTAACGGTCAGACTACACCTTAAGAGACAAAATGGGGATCAAATTCAATAATTCAATTGGTAAACATATAAATAATCTGAGCAATCCTCATAGCTCCATTAATAGGACAGTTGCCAAAGGGTTAACATCTATTAATAAACAGTTCCTGGAATCATTAGGATTCAAAACTCGAACTGGATAAGAAGAAGAAGAAGAAGCGAATTAAAGCTATTGTCGTGTGGTTTGGAGTACAGTTCAAGAAATCTGCTAATTTCATACTTTGTGTCCATCAAAATGAATGTTAATATACTGAGTGTAACTGAAAAAGCTCTATTTGACGACTCAATCAGTCATGCTGAGAAACATACGCACCAGCCTTATGCCTCTACAACTTTGAATAATAACGATGAAATTCGCATCCCTATTCAACAACAGGATCTGTACACTTTGCCCTGGAACAGTTTATTATATATTGAGGGTAAACTCCTCACACATGACAACAAAGTTTCAAAGACAGCTAAATTAGTTAACAATGCATTTGCCTTCCTATTCAGTGAAATTCGATATGAAATTGGAGGTATAGTAATAGATCGAGTTCGAAATCCTGGAATAACTTCTACGATGAAAGCTTACGTTTCGTATAACACAAATGAAAGTAAACGTTTGCAAAACGCTGGATGGTCACCATCAGCAGATAATACAAAACAAATTGTCAATGATCAAGGAAATTTCAATGTGTGTATTCCTCTAAGTATGCTTTTGGGATTCTGCGAGGACTTCAAGAAAATCATCCTGCATGTACAACAAGAATTAGTGCTGATAAGAAGTAGTTCCGATTTGAATGCTATTGAAAACAGTGTTGAGAATGAGAATATGAAAATTGAGCTGAGCAAAGTTCATTGGAAGATTCCACACATTTCGGTGGCTGACGCTGAGCGACTTATGCTAATGAAGTATATGGAAAAAAGTGTCAATTTGGAAATGGCGTTCCGCAGCTGGGAACTCCATGAATTTCCAATGCTTCAGAAGACTCAACGACATTCTTGGCCTATTAAGACTAGTACACAACTAGAGACACCGCGTTTCATAATTTTTGGTCTACAGACGGATAGAAAAAATAAATTTAATAAAGATATGAGTAAATTTGATCATTGTCATCTAACGAATATCAAGTTATATCTAAATTCGGAGATGTTTCCGTATGATAACCTTAATTTTAACATTAAGAATAATCATTGGGCAATGTTGTATGAGATGTACACGCAATTCCAGCTCTCTTTCTATGAGCGGCCGTGCGAGCCAGTATTTTCGCCGCATGAGTTCCTTGAAACAGCGCCTTTGGTTGTAATAGATTGTTCACATCAAAGTGAAACATTAAAATCTGGAAATGTTGATATTCGACTTGAATTTGAAACAAATGAAAACATACCGGATAATACAGCTGCCTATTGCCTAATCATACATGATAAGTTAATAAGTTATAATCCATTAACAAATATTATCAGTAGTATGTAAGTTATAATCTACTAGTATGTAAGCTTTATTTCAATAAATTGTATTTGCTTCTGAGAATAAATATTTTTACAAAGCTCAGAGTTTAATTTATAATTGCCCTTGTGAACATATGTGAATTCTAATATGTACATTGAAATTCAGAGTTGTGACATATGGTCAAGTGTTAAGTATAGCAAAATCCATGCGTGCGTGAACATATCAGTTAGGATGCGTGACTCAATCGTTTTGCAATGCAAAGCCATGTGGTTTAGGATGCAAATTTAATTAGCACGATCATGTAAATATGACTCATCATTTATGATACAGCTTGAAGAATGCGGGTTGAACACGTGCGCATTTAAACACAAGGGTTGTCATGCATGTATGAACTTGTCCGTTAGAATGCATGACTCAAACGTGTCTTCTGCGCATGCGCGAGTCAGTCCTAAATATTTTAAATATAACATGTAATTTGCTAATCAGTCAGTCGCGCTCCATTCACGATGGTAACTGTTGCTAAATTGAGTTCTAAAGTTCTTAAGACGGTGGCCGCCGGTTTCAAAATTTTAAAAACGCAAGATGAATGTTCTCGCTGGTTGAAACAAGTCAATAAATTCATATTGTTGATAAATAAAGCTATTAAACAAAACAAAGATACGAACGGTAATTTATTCCAGCTAGAATCAAATTTGGCGCTATTTAAATTCTATCGTGAACAATTGAAACAATTCAAACGTGGTGTTTATGGTGCGGGAGTTAAACAATCTAAAAAATTACTTTGGCAAGATCTAGAGTCATGCTTTGAGTCACGCATTCGTACTGGAATTATTATAAATTTGAGTTATAAAGATCCATTGTTATTTTTAAAGAAATGCTATCGCATATTTTCAAACAAAGTTAGGGAAGCGCTAAAATTATCTAACCTCAAAGTGAATATTGTGTTAAGTGCAAATTTTATAATGCCAAACACTGGTGCAATTGAACTAAAATCATTTAACATTGCTAATAATATTATCGATAGAACAACGAATATAAGCGAGTGGTTCAGTGATGGTGTCGATAAGATAATGGCTAAATTGTCCGAGTACCAACTACGTGATTCAGGCTGGAGCTTGTATGAAATTTTGCATTTAAAACTCAATATTAATGAGTACAATCCTATTTCTGGAGGATCATACATTAGTCTGCCACTCGATATAAGAAACAAGCAAGCTATAATCAATGTGAAGAATAATGATGAATATTGTTTTTTGTGGGCAGTAGTTTCAGCTCTATATCCTGTGAGCAAACATTCTGATCGTGTATCGTCATACCCACATTTTAGTGAAGTTCTGAAATATGATGGTATTAGTTTTCCAATGCAGTTGAAGGATATTCCAAAATTTGAGGTGATGAATAATTTGGCTATAAATGTTTATAATTTAGAAAAATTAAGCGGAGTGAAAAATCAAGTTGTACCATTATATTTATCAAAATTTGAATGTAGTAGGTTTGTTCATCTCCTGATGACACATGAAACGGACGATGTCGATGATGATGATGATATGGAAATTGACAGTGAAAATATCAAAACTGTGAAAAGCTGTACAAATTATCATTTCATGTGGATAAAGGATATTTCTAGACTCTTGAGCAGACAAATTTCAAAAGCGAAAGTAAAACATTTGCTTTGTGATCGGTGTTTAAATCATTTTGTTTCGGAAAATGCATTGCACAGACACACAGCTGACTGTAAATTGATAAATAAGTATCGTATTGAGTTTCCAAACGATGAGAACAAGTTTTTAAAATTTAAAAATATTCACCATCAGGACATCGTACCGTTTGTAATTTATAGCGATATTGAGTCTATTTTGAAGAAAACTGAAGATTCTAGTAAAATCAATGAACATATTCCTTCAAGTGTTGCTTTTTATTTAAAATGCTCGTATGATGATACATTGTCATATTTCCAATTATATAGAGGTGAAAATTGCATTGATTGGTTTGCACAGGAACTTTATTTGATCTCTCAATTCATTGATGAAAAATTCAAAAATTCAATATCCATAAATATGACAGAGGAAGATAAGCAAAATTTTGCACGAGCGACAGTTTGTTATATATGCGGAAAAGGGTTTACTTTTGATGATATTAAAGTCAGAGATCACGATCACTGGACTAGTTTGTACCGTGGACCAGCACACCAGTCTTGTAACTTAAAATTAAGAAGATCACATACTATTCCAGTCGTTTTTCATAATCTTAGCAACTATGATGGTCATCTGATTATAAAAACTATAGCTACAAAAATTCCAGGACGAATGTCATTACTTCCTATAAACAAAGAACGGTATATATCATTCACCAAATATATCGAAGATACAAGAATTAACTTTAGATTCATAGATTCATTTCGGTTTATGGCTTCGAGCATTGAAAAATTAGCGTCCTATTTAGATGACAATGATAAACCAATCACAAGAAGTTTTTGTAAAAATGACGAGCAATTCAAATTACTTACGACAAAGGGCATTTTCCCGTACGAATTTGTTGATAGTTGGGATAAATTTGATAATAAATGTTTACCGGATCACAGTCAATTCTACAGTTCTTTGAAAAATGAAAATATAAGCGAGAGTGATTATATTCACGCAATAAACGTGTGGCAAACTTTCAATTTAAATTCACTTGGCGAGTACTCGGATTTGTATCTTGCAACAGATGTACATTTATTAGCTGACATTTTTGAAAATTTCCGGAAAAATTGTCTAGAAACTTATAAATTAGATGCACTTCACTATTTCACGGCTCCGGGCTTATCTTTCGATGCGATGTTGAAATACACAAATGTTTCTCTCGAGCTATTAACTGATGCTGAAAAACTGCTGTTTATTGAGAAGGGCATTCGGGGTGGACTTGTCCAATGTTCAAAACGTTATGCTGAAGCCAATAATAAGTATATGAATGATTCTTATGATCCGGATAAAGATGAGTCTTATCTCATGTACTTTGATGTGAATAACTTGTACGGCGCAGCGATGAGTCATTATTTACCGTATGGGAACTTCGAGTGGGTTGATAAGTCTGATTTCTATAAAGTAAATTTGATGGATATTCCAAAAAATGCTGATACAGGCTATATTTTTGAGGTTGATTTAAAATATTCACAAAGTCTCCAAGAATTACATAGAGATCTTCCCCTTTGTCCAGAAAATCTCATTCCACCCGGATCTAAGCAATCAAAATTAATTGCAAACCTTTATGATAAAACAAATTATGTCATTCACTATCAAAATTTACAGCAGTGCGTTTTGTTAGGTCTACAAATAACTCAAATTCATAGAATCCTCAAGTTCAAACAGAGTCCATGGTTAAAGTCATATATTGATTTAAATACAGACTTAAGAAAGAAATCGAATAATGAGTTTCAGAAAAATTATTTCAAATTATTGAATAACGCAATATTTGGTAAAACAATGGAAAACCTCAGACAGCATAAAGATGTGAGATTGGTAACTAAATGGCATGGTCGATACGGTGCTAGAGCGTTGATTGCTAAACCAAATTTTCACAGTTGTACAGTACTAGACAAAGATTTAATATTGATAGAAATGAGTAAAAAAGCTATTGTTTTCAATAAACCTATTTATGTTGGATTTTGTGTGTTAGACATTTCAAAAACATATATCTACGACTTCCACTATAATTATATCAAACAAAACTTGGGTTCAAAAGCAGAGCTCTGCTATACTGACACCGACAGTCTCATTTACTATTTCCAAAATACTAATATCTATAAAATCATCAAACAGGACATACACAAATTTGACACCTCAGATTATTCTCCCAATAATACTTTTGATATACCTTTAGCCAACAAGAAAGTTCCAGGACTGATGAAAGATGAGAACAATGGCATCATTATGACACACTTCATCGGATTGCGAGCCAAAATGTATGCATTCAAAACTTCAACCAAACAATGTATGAAAGCCAAAGGTGTTGCAAAAGCTACCATGCGGTCCATCTCATATGATGATTATTACAACAGCTTATTCAATAACGCATCTATTGTTAAGCCTCAAATATTAATTAGATCCGAAAAACATAATGTATATACCATAAAACAAAATAAATTAGCTTTAAGTTCTTTTGATGACAAACGAATAGTAAATTACATTTTTCCCGACACATACCCTCATGGTTACACTTTTAGTTCATAAGTTCATCTTGTAAATAATAAAATAAATGTATCAAACCATTTTTGTTTGTTTTCATTCATCCTTTCCACTTTGAAATGTTTATTTATTCCATAAACCTTGTTATCATTTTTATATTGCAAAAGCATACCCTCACTTTTACTTCATAAGTATAACTTGTAAATAATGGTATCCTAGCGGTGCGCCATTTCAAGCTAGCTATAGTTTGTTCAGCGCTATATCGAGCCTACGAGCCTGCCGATTTCACAGGTATAGATTGAAGGATGGTAGGCTCTTTTGATTCAAGTCCGAGATCTGCAAAATATTGATCGCACCCGCATATGACCATATGTTCGTAGCTAATTATGCACCGCAGGTCATGGTCGAATGCACACGCTATAGTTTGTTCAGCGGTAGGTATAGTTTGTTCAGCGATAGGTGGAGGGTCATGGTTGAATGCACGGCGGCGGGGGCGGCGGCAAAAGCCCGGTGATCTGACGATCTCGTTGCCCGCGAGAGCCATCGCGATTGCCGACTAGCCGAACAGCAAAAGTGCGGTGATGGCGGCCATTTTGAAATATGGTCCCGTAGCCCTACTGCTTATCTACTAATAGTCAAACCGATCTGGATAATTAGGGTATGTAAGAAATGTAAAAATTTGTTAAACCGTTTCAACTTTCATACACTTCTATAAAAAGTCATTGAACTTAGAGATTTACAGCCAGAACAGGCTTAAGTTAGATTACTTGTTAAGAACTGATTAATAATCTCTTGCTCAGTTTGTTGCACTTTTGTGTTTTTTTTTCAATGTCAAAATTTATAATTATCTAGAAATCTCTGAACTAAGATATACTACGTTCACTTTTAGTCACATAAATGTCAGATCGTTCAATACGAATTTTGTTTATTTAAGTGAATTAATAACTGAAAACAACTTTGATATTTTTGCTATAACGGAAACTTGGATCAGTGAATTATCTCCGCCGCAATTATTTAATATTGATGGATATAATTTGATAAGTAAGGAAAGAGTAGGCAAAAAAGACGGCGGGGTAGCATTTTTTATTCGTAAAAATATTTCGGCCAAAATATTGGATACTAGTTTCGTTATAGCAAATGATATTGAGCATTTATGGATCTCTTTTATTGTAAATAAACATAAAATATGTTTGGGAGTAGTATATAATCTCCACTCAGATAATTATAAACAGCTCGAATTTCTTGATTCAATAGTGGCTGAATTTAATCCACAATTTGATTATTTTCTCTTCACTAGTGATATCAATATTAATTTATTATCAAATGATCATAAGTCAAAATTTGTGTCTAATATATTTAAAATAAATGGAATGTATCAATTAATAACTGAGCCAACTAGACGGGCATCTAAAACTCTCTTAGATATTATTTTGACTTCTGATTTAAATATTTGCAAGAACTCCGGAATATTAGATTCGAGCTTAATTGCAGACCATGACTGTGTTTTCTGTGTATTGAATTTAGAAAAAACTATTATTCCGCCTAAAATTATTAGTTTTAGAGATTTTAAAGACTTTAATTTTGAGAGCTTCTATGCAGATTGCGACCTAGTCGATTGGAATTATGTCATCAATCTTTCAAATATAAATGACAAGATAGCTTTTCTCAATGACAATTTAACTGCTTTATTTAACAAACATGCTCCGATTAAGAAAATTCAAATAACTAAGAAATATTGTCCTTGGATAACACCGGTTATCAAAATAATGCAGAATAAAAGAAATAAAGCATTAATGGATTATAAAAAACTTAAATCTCCAGCAAAATTTGAGTTCTACAAACAGTTGAGAAATTTGACAACCGCAGCTATTCGCCGAGAAAAGCAGGCTTATTTTGAATTCAATATTAACAATAATGTAAATAATTCCACTCAACTCTGGAGCAACTTGAGGAATTAAGGAAAATAACGTTTCTGGGATTTCTGATTCTTTATTACAAGCGGATGATTATGGAAAATTTTTGCTTGATAAAGTTGGCACAAAATGCATTAATAAGGACACACTCAATTATTCCAACAAAAATGTTTTCAACAATGGTGCATCTGAAAAGTTTAATTTTAAGTGTGAAGATAGTAAAAATATTGAAAAAATCTTAAGATCCATTAAGTCTAATGCAGTTGAAGTGGATGGAATATCACTAAATATGATTCGTATGATATTACCTATAATAATAAATCATGTTACACATATTATAAATACGAGTATTTTGGAAAACGTAGTACCGAACATCTGGAAAGCATCAATAGTAAAGCCTATACCTAAGCACAATAATGTGTCGTCTTTTGACGCTTTGCGACCAATTAGTATCTTACCTACCCTATCTAAACTGCAAGAAAAAGTGTGCTATGGACAAATGATGTCTTTTATTGATAAAAACAATATTTTACCATCAACACAATCTGGATTCAGACGTGGTTATAGTACAGATACTTGTCTTTTGAAATTAACTGATGAAATCACTAGAAACTTTGATAGCTCGAAGGCAACTTTTTTAATTCAACTTGATTTTTCCAAAGCATTTGATATGGTGGATCATTATTTACTACTGACTAAACTTCGTTATTATAACTTTAGTGAAAATGCAATTCAATGGTGTGATAACTACTTCTGTAACAGATATTTTAATGTGATAATGTCATCTGAATCTAGCCTTTCTCAGTCTCAGCCATTTTTGTTAAAACGAGGAGTTCCTCAGGGTTCTATTCTGGATCCACTATTTTTTTTATTGTATGTGGCAGACATGTCATCCAACTTTGATTTTTGCAGTCCTCATTCGTATGCTGATGATACACAGCTATTAGCTATAGTGGATAAAAATGAAATTGTAGAATCTGCAAATGTAATAAATGAAGAGCTTGCCAACTTAGCATCATGGGTTCTAAATAATGGGCTCAAAATAAATCCAGATAAATCTTCACTTATGGTGCTCGGAAGTAGTGAGACTCCAAATATAAATATAGAAAATAAAAAGCTAAATCGCAGTCCAACGATCAAAACTTTGGGCGTAGTAATTGGTGAAGATTTTAAGTTTCGCGAACATTTAGCTAAAAAACTAAAAGCTGCAAGATTGAGGCTAAGACATTTATATCAGTATCGGGACGTTCTGTCTACGATTGTTAAACTAAGGCTAGTAAACTCTCTCATATTTCCAATATTAGAATACTGTGCGTGTGTATATGTTCCACACTTGACCCAAGGTGATAAGCACAAAATTACTCTTCTGCAAAATAGTTGCCTGAGATTTACTTATGGTATCCGTAAATATGATCATATTTCTGAATTTAGAACTCTTTCTAATTTATATTTTATAGAAGAACGAGTGAATTATTTGTATCTTTGTCTTACGCACAAAATAAAATTAACCAGTTGTCCTTCATATTTAAATGATAAACTCATTTTGAAAAAAACAATGTTACAATTTGCGCGATAAAAATATGTATGTTGTACCATCATTTAAAAAGGTGAAATTCAAAAATACTTTTTCATATTTGGCACCCAAACTGTACAACGGTATCCCAGAAGAGTTGAAATCTTTATCCTTGACTTCTTTCAAAACTCAAATAAGAAAATTTGTATTAGATAGTAGCTGCGATTAAGCATTTCTTCAAATATACTTTCGTTTTTGTTCTATTATTTTTGTAATGTATACATGTTATATTTGATGCTGACAACATTTTGTATATGTTAATTTGAAATTATTTGTAACGGTTAGGTGGAAGAACAGCCTAGGCTGAATCTCGCCATTGACTCAGTCAATAAAGTTTATTATTATTTATTATTATTATCATAGATAAATTTCGACATATAGGTATAACTATGGAGAATCAGATTTCATGTATTTTTATCTCGCTCTAATAACTGCTAAGTTTTTCTTTCGGTTTTTCTGATATTCTCAAATGTGTCGCGCTTCAATACAATTATTACAAGATTCTTCCGAAAAATTGCATCCAGTGTATTTATGCTCTCCACAATTTACTATAATGGCCAGTTGCACCGCCGTTCCCATACTGTCCCTTAAATTTTAAGTGTCGCTCAATTGAACAACTATCGAGACTCAAAAGTCAAATATGATATAAACATTGCTGTCATTATTCCGATTCAATATATTTTGTTTAAGTGAAACTTGAAATTTAAGCTATAGCGGTGCAACCAGCCATAAGTGGTTTTATTTTTGCAAAATCGTCTTAATATATGGTCTGCTTCATATACATAGCATCCATCTCATTCTATATTCACTTTTCCTACTTTTATGACATTATTACACGTCTCAGTGTCAATTTCTACAAAAAAAAATGCGTGTTGTTTCCGTGTCATTAATTTTTTGTGTCAGTAAATGATATAGCAGTAATATTATTATTCTGGGCTCTCAAGTTCTTTAATAGTCAAGCCAGTGGTTCAGTGCTTTATCTTGAGGTAATGTGAAAACTGAATTATTATTTCACATATTTGGACATCACATGCAAATATTTGTCAGTTGTTTTTTTTTTTTTCCAAAGTAAGTAATTTGGTTTTATTGGACTTGGTATCAAACTGAAGCTCCTGGGTAAATAATTCTACTAGAAGTGTCAAAAAGGATGTTTGAACGACTGTCAATTTTGTTTACAAGTCTTTTAATTAATGTCTATTTTGGTATCAATTTATTGCTCTTTAGAAGAATAGTCCGTGAGACATGACATACATTTTTCGTTGATTACCGCTCACTTGAAACTTCGTGAGTGACTTCATTGTGATGAGTCCGATAGCTTTCACATTACGAAATTCTTGATTTGGGGGCGTTTTTCAGCGAGGGCTAATTGAACACGTCAATTTCATGAAGCCTTAAAAATGTATTACCGTCATATTGATGTTCACACTAATCGAAAATTTTTTTGATTATAAAATGAAAAATAATATTGTCCCGCATGAATGTTGAGGGCCAGCGGTGAGTCCGACAAACCGCACTTGTCACAAGTACGTTGGTATGAAAACGGATTACTGCTAGTCTGAGACTTTGAGGACGTATTCAATTTTCTTTTTCTAAAATTTGGTCATTTTGTCCGGCAAATTTTCGGAGTCTTTTTTTCAGTCCGACACTGAAAACGTGTCAGGATTATAGCAGTGCTTTCATCAATGACCGCTCATTTCTATGCTTTTTATTTTCCATTGAAATAGTGTCTAAAATATTACTGTATACATGTCCGACAATTTAAGTGGAGAAATACTTCAGAAAAAGCGAAAACATGTGGTATTTTAATTATATACAGGTATCCCATTTTAATCTATATATTAATACGTGAAGAGGAAGCTTTGTATCCTTTTTCAAGCATATTGCATGCACGATAAATAAATAAATAAAATTTGATATTTGGCATACTTGAAGTTTATATGATTGAGTGCAAAAAGCTGAAAGTATATACAGGTGTCCCATTTCAATTTTACAACGTGAAGAGAAAACTTTGTACCGCGCACACGAGGTGATGTGAAACTTGATTTACTTGAAGTCTGTGTGGAGAATGTGAGATATGGCATATTTAAAGTATATCTGGAGAAATATGCACCGAATGGAAAAATGGCTAAAGAAAAATTTCAAAGATCTCTCTCCCCTTGCTATAGTTGGGGGAGAAAGTCACTTTTAAATCTTGAATGGGAACTACTAATCCTAATTTTAGATTCGGATGGAGCATCGAATACCAATTTAATTCTACTTAGAACCTCCGGGGATGGAAGATTGAAGTGAGTAACGTTCTAACTTAGCGACATAATAATATATTTCTTTTTCTATTTTCAACTTTACTTTTTTTCAATTATATTGTTGATGAATTATCCATTACTAGTTTATCAACTACGTATATTACTTATCTCTTGATATTAAATGTGTCAAAAACTGAGTTGTATATGTGCGAACGTTTTCTTGTCGGATAAGAACCATTATTTTTATCGGACAATATGTTTTTTGAACAGATAGTATGTTTTCAAATTATAACTGTTTTGGTCCGACAAGCGGTCATTGATGAAGGAGTTGTTATAATCCTGACACGTTTTCAGTGTCGGACTGAAAAAAGGACTCCGAAAATTTGCCGGTCAAAATGACCAAATTTTAGAAAAAAAATAACTGAATACGTCCTCAAAGTCTCAGACTAGCGGTAATCCGTTTTCATACCAACGTACTTGTGACAAGTGTGGCTTGTCGGACTCATTGCTGGCCCTCAATATTATTCATGTGGGACAATATTATTTTTCATTTTATAATCAAGAAATCTTTCGATTAGTGTAAACATCAATATGACGGTAATACATTTTTAAGGCTGAAAAACGCCCCCAAATCAAGAATTTCGTCAAATGTAAAAGCTGTCGGACTCATCACAATGAAGTCACTCACAAAGTTTCAAGTGAGCGGTAATCAACGAAAAATGTATGCCCTGTCTCACGGACTATTAGTGGAAATATGAGATAGATAATCAGTGGAATTCACATTACCATCTTTAAATTACACTTCCGGTGATCAGATGTCAAAACTGTTTGTTCCACTTTTTTGTTGCATAAATTACTATTATGTTCGATCGCCTCAAAAATACATCGTTTTTGACTGCGTTAAGTACCCGAAAACATTCCCTTTTTCTGACAATTTTTTTCTCTCACACATGCACCGAAAGTATCGTATTACTGAACTGTTTCCAGCTTCGAAACCATGCAAAACAAATATCATTAATTCCGTGATTAAAACCCTGCTGAAAGAGAGAAAATAATAATTGTGGATTATGGATGCTGTTGGTATTCTTTCATTTTATTGTTATCTATCAAGTTGACATTTAGAAAAAAATTGTATCATGAGACGTGTTCGTTATGTGTTTTTCATTTGCTCTGAAAGTGATGGCACAAAAAATATGAAAAACAGTATGTAACATCAATCAATAAAATAAGTCATGTAAGTCATTATTTGTAGTATGAGTTTACTTTAAATGTGATCTCAATTGTGAAAATTTATTTGTAAAATTGATAAGATAGTTTTATTGCATCTAAATTTGTTCGAAAAGTTTAGTAATGGCGTACTTCGGCGCACTTGGTATAAAAAATGTCGTATGCAACACGGACACTGAACCGGTGTCGGACCGTCATCATTGGCACGGATGAAGTTGATTGCAGGTAGCTAGGCCATAGCTTCTCGCTATCGACGAGTGCAGCCACTTCATCCTGGACAATAATGATAGTTGTTCAATCCTTATAGCATGATATACTATTGACGTGACTGTTTATTGTTACACATGATTAAAAATTGCGATCACTATCACTTCTGATTTATTTGTGTGGTTGTTTTTCATACTGTTCTTCATTGCGATTCCTTTTGCGCCTCGTGTTTTGCCCTTGTCTTTGTTGAGTGCAGTCAACTTCGCCCTGGACAATAATGACAGTCATTTGGTCCTTGTAGCCTAATATACTATTATTTATTAGATAACTATAGCAAAAACATTAAGTGCCACCTTAGTTACCTAGATCAAAAATATCAATAATTGGATAGAACATTCAATGTGTGTCGTTATTAATCTAATCACATAACATAATAAATACGAGTTACATAGTTTTTATCATTAGTTTTTGTATTAAATTAATATCAATGGTAACAAAAGCATTCTTAGATGATGAATTGAATTTTGCAAATGTCAGCAGAATTTTTCAAAGGATAGCTTTCTTAAGCAGTCGAACATAAAACCTTGTATGTGAATCGTACATAGTCGATTTTGTGGACCCGTCTTATTTATCAACTTTGCTACTTTGCTAGTTACGCTCGCTCTGCCATAAATTGTGACTCGTCCAGTAATGTCCTAGTACAGTGATGGCGAGCCTATGACGCAGGCTTTTTGAATGACCCACGATTCTCATTAACACATTTCTATATCATAAAAGAGAGAACAGACAATCAAAAATATTTAATGATCTATGATATCCGCTACATATATAAATATTCTGATATCGTCCATTATTTTTTGCTCTTCAATTGCGAAAGTAAAAGTTTTCAAACAAAAAAGGACTTTCATTTTTTGGAGGATTAGGTAAAGTAAGAATCAAAGAAAAAGTAGTATTGAACAATCCTTCTCTCCCGCTTTCCAAATGACGCCACTGACTTAGTGACCCACGAGCTAGTACTAAAAATAATTATAAACAAAATTTGACCCACTTCTTGAAAATATTCGCCATCACTGTCCTAGTATATACTTGTTATATAAATAACTATTTTTATTCTAATTTATTTGACAAATGTTTTTGAACTTTCAGGATCCAATTCCACATGAACCTTGGGAAGGCGTTCGTAAGGCAGTTGAAGATTCTCCTGTTTGTATTCAAAGGAATCCATACACAAGAAGTTCAGTCATCGAAGGCGTTGAAGACTGTTTATATCTCAACGTTTACACTCCACAGGTAAATTATAATTTGTCAATTTATGTGCAAAATGAACAAATAACTAAATTTATTGTTTTCCTCTTATGATAATAGATAAAAATGAGATACAGATAAATAAAATATGGCGTTCATAACAAATGCACGCGATCGTTGTGATCCTACTTCGTGCTGCAAATGCTATGAATCTCGCATGAAACTAAATTTCAGGCTGTAGATATATCATTATGATATAAGTTGGAAAACCAATTTCTAAGAACTCTGCTGACTTCTCGAAAATATTAAACCTCACCTTTTATATTCATGAAAGTCATATAAGGTTTCTTGCCTGAGAAAATAAACAGATATTATTCAACGTTGAAAAATTTTCAGTTAATTTTAATAAATTTATATTCGTCAATTTTTGTGCTAGAAAGTCGCATAAAAAAAAGCAAAATGGGCAGAATTATTAATCACAAAGCTAACATAAATAACTAAATTTTTAAGGTTAATCTTCCAAATTTTCCCGGCATTCCACATGACAGCTATTTCGATATATTATTATATATTCTATCGACTACCTATACTCAAATTTTCATCGAGTCAGAAAAATTTTGGAACTCGGTGATTTTTTCACTATAAATTTCCTGCAGACAAAATACTGAGAATCTGATGACATTAGAGTCTGATGTTACTTATTGAACAGTCGGCTTGTAATTCAATCAGTGTTAAAAATTTAACATGGGAATAGCGTGCTATGGTGTGGCTCTCAATAATTTGTAATTAATCAATAATTATAATTATTTTTTTTCTAAAATTACGCACGAGATCAGGTTCAACTTGAGAGAAATGTATAGAAAGCAAAATATAAATAAGATCTCTTGGGTCAGATGAACTCCTTGATGATATTTAGTTTTGTAATTTGGATGTAAAGAAAGTATACAAGTCCTATGACCCGAAAGAAGATAATAATAGGACTTTCTTTTACTTGTAGAAATAATGAACTGAAAGCAGAATGACGGAATTACAATTTCTTGCTATAATGTGAGACATAAATAAGTTTGTACTTAATAACAATTACTTCAGTCTCAAATGAAAATTGGTATTTCATCTTTTATCATTTCATTTGATTTTTTAGCATTTTTGTGGGATAAGACTTTATAAAAAGGTTAATTTCTTTCTTTTAAGCTACCAAGTTATGGAAGTGATCCTCTTCCAGTAATGGTTTGGTTCCATGGTGGTGGATGGATCTGCGGAGCTGGAACATCCATGTGGTATGGTCCGGAAATTCTTCTGGATAGAGAAATCGTTCTTGTTGTTCCTAATTTCAGATTAGGTTTGTACCTAAATTTTTTGTACACGTAAGTTAATTTTAAATTTTATGCAATCCGTTCCATCAAAATAAAGCAGGATAATGTCCTGCAAATATTTTCTTGACAAAATATCACATACCTACTTGTAATTCTCAGCTATAAAAAAATAATTCATAAAATAATAGTCCATTCGGTTTGTTACATATTTCAATATATGAAATGATAATATAGACTTAAATATTAATTCTTAATTCGAGAGATTTTCGTAAAATTTGATTAATTCATCCTAAAACTGGTCAAAGACGGACTAAAAGCAGATAGAATTATTATTGCTCAAATAACTATTAAACAAAAGCTGCCTATCAGAAACTAATGAAATGAAATTATATCAAAATAATGTGTATTAAATTATATTATGAAAAAAAGTATTGCAAGTGATACAATTCAAAAAGACTAACTATTCCATCAAGAATATTTTTATTATGTTTATAAGAGTAGAAAACTTAGATAATCATTTTTTATTCTGAAGTATTACCTTGAAGTATTTTCATGACAGGACCATTAGGATTCCTGAGCACACAGGATGATGTCGTGCCAGGAAACATGGGCATGAAAGATCAAGCTTTAGTGCTGAAATGGATTCAGCAGAATATTGCCAGTTTTGGAGGCGATCCAAACAGTGTAACAGGTTTCGGAGAATCTGCTGGGGGAGCAAGCGTTCATTTTCACATGTTGTCACCAATGTCGAAAGGTTAGTCATCATAAAAATGAATATTATATTAATTTATTACTATTTTAGGAATCTATAATTATTCGAGAAGTTGTCTGTTTACTACCACTACTTGCTCGACAACAGCCAATTGTAGCTTGCTATTTAATTATAAAACAAAAATATAAAATGCATTCCTCTGCACAATGAACTGAAAAAAATATCGGGTTATAAAATTTTGAATTTCATTTCTGCAACCTGGAAGTTCATTCCTGTACTTATTTCATTACTAACTATGTATAACAAGGATAATGACAATTTTGTTTTTTATTTTTGATACGGATCACTAAAATTAAAAACTACAATAGATCTTAATTTGTATATTAGATGATAATTTACAAAAAAATATAACCAAAGTGAATATTATTTTTTCTTTGTTTAATGTTTTCTTGTAAAGATTTTAGCAACAATTACGATCATTGGATGAAATTATACAGAGTGATCAAAAATGATTGTCCGTGCCGCTTTGTAATGATTTTTTCTTTGCCGCCTGCTTGAGATAGTGATCTTCAAGTGACAGATGACAGTTCCTCTGAAAACACTATTCTAACCTAATAATTTGGTAGAATAATAATAAATTCTCAATAATCAGTGAATAATACAGCTATTTACTTACTTTTTTGTTTATTGAATCAGATTATGGATGAATCTGTTATAAAATATGCAAAATATACGCCATTGTGTTCTTGAAATGTCGGTAACGTAGTTTTTAGAATAAATAAATCTATACTAACTTTATTCCATGAAGATAGTATTGATCATAATGCGAACTTTTGCCTGTCACCTGTCAGACAATCATTATTGATCACTCTGTATTTATAATGCTGTTAAAAAAATTCAACTATACATTTTAATTACAAATTACAATAATACATTTTTATGATTAACATCCACTATAATACTTGTTTCAATTTTACATCATTACAAATTACAAGTAATAACTACTTATTACTCAACATTTAACAGTCGATTTGATTCACTTTGAATATTATTATTAATTCATATTTAAATTAGGATTGATGCATCGAGGAATTTCCCAGAGTGGAACATCTCTATGTCCTTGGGCTTTGGCTCCGGCAAATGAACCCCGAAGAAACGCAGAAAAACTTGCCAAGGCTTTTGATTGTCCTACTGACTGTTCTGAGAGCATGGTTGAATGCTTACGAAAAATCGATCCTGTGGAGATGATTGGAAAAGACAATTTATTTTGGGTAAGAAATATTTTCTTTTTTAATTTTTTGAAGAAAATAATAAGATCAGAAATGAACCGAAAACTCACATTAATTGATTTATGGTTCTTTTTCCAATTTTAATAATGAATTTTGACAATATATATACTATCCCTGATCTAGGTAGCTCAATTTATCCATCTGTATTATAATTTTATATTGACAATAATCTTAAGATCAAGATTCAGACTAGAATTAATATTGATAACAAACTTTAAATCAGCTCAATTTTTTGAATTCAAAAAAACAAAATGGGAAACAGAATGAATATCATTCATATCTTTTATCCATTTCTGGGTGAGGCACACACAGATCATGCTGTGTGAATCGGTTTATAGATATTGTTGTATTACAAGTGCTGTTACCAGTCTTTAAATATAGATGCCCATGTATATTAGAAAATGTTCACCACGGAGTAAATTCTTTAAGCAGAAAACTGTTTGCGATATTTGATCCCACCTGAGATCGAACTCGGTTCCCCTGAGATTCCCAGAACAGAATAAGTTAAGTGATCCACGCTCTCGGTTATCTTGCCCGAAAAATTATTTAAGAAAATTAAATTGGAAAATTTATGAAACTTATGTCAAAAATACTTTAAAATTTTTAAAACAAGTTACAAAATAGTGACATCCATGTGTATCTCCATATCTCGAATTTACAAATGTTAAATGAATGAAAAAATTTGAATTCAAAGTGTGACAATTGGATTTGATTAATAAGACTAATATATGTGATAGCAACATTTGAACCTGTTTTACTCTCAAATATCATCGATAATATCGTGCTCAAATATCTAGATTTTGTTTCTCATATCATAACTACGCCAAGAAATAAGAATAATTACAATTTTTCATAGGCAATTCTCGCGTGAATCGCTGATAGGTAGTTAATCGAGTAATAAAGATTTTTACATCAGAATTTTAAAGGCAGGTCGAATTTCGAAGATTTTTTGAATTTCATTCTTATAATATATATTTTGAAGCTAGAAATAATCCATTGGGTTGACTTAAGTATTTAGGAATATTGTTTTGGGCCGGTTTCAGATTAATTTTGTTAGGAGCTTATTTAAAACGAAAACCATATTCAATTAATACCGAAGCTATCCACTAATGCAAAATATCATTCATATAAATTTACCTAACGTTGGTAAAACACTGGAGAAATGAAGAAAACATTGGAAATAGGAATGTATTTGATATTTCATCATCATTTATTAAAAATAATTATATTATGTATGATGGAGAAAATGAAATAACCTAAGTGTGACAATAATAGGAGCTGGTAAGGGTTTTTTTTTAAGAAAAAACTAAAAAATTCCTAATTACCCTATTATCATTATTATCAAAATTTATTTTGCAATCGGTGTTGATCACTGGGTGACCATCATCAGACTACCGGTAAGAACAATAAAATTACTGGACTTTCACAAAAAAAAACAGCATTAAACAGCCCGCTAGTATCATTATAAATAGAAATAAGTGAAAAGCTGCAAATGTAAAATGATATAACAAAAACAAAATGATATAAAAATTGTATATCTCAATCTGTTCAACAAAAAATCCAAACTATAAATCTTTTGTATAATTTCACATCTACTGCTTTTCTACTTATTTTTGTTTATACCTAATGACACTAGCGGGCTGCATAACGTCGTTTACTTTCATGAAAGTCCTGTAATTTCATTGTTCCCCCCAGTAGTCTGAAGATGATCACTCAGTGATTGATACCTGTTGCTAAATAAATTTTGAGAATAGTGTTATTTTGATTTTTTTTTCAAAAAACCTTACCAGCACCTTTATTACGTATATTTTACCCCTTGAAAATTATCTGTTCACCAGCATCACTTCTCAGTGGACAATATTCACCATCTCTAGAATGATTGAACAATTTTTTTTTTCTAATTTTATGTACTGATTTGAAATATATTCGTCGAATATTCTTGATAATTAAGATCCATTAGGTACAATATTTCCGATTTTATATTAGTTTGTTCCGTATAATTTCTTGAGTTTGGGCAGCACGCTTGTTGCAGTGGCGTAGCAGAGAGAGCCATGGCCCCGGGCGGCATACAAAAAGTGGTGGTGGCAGATCAACCATGTCCACATTGAGGCCATCAAATGACATACATATTGATATTGGCGATTATATAAAAGATTTTACTATGAAAAAAACCAAAAAGTACATTTTTAATTAACAAAAATATTTTGAAATGTTTTATTTAAATTTTATTAATTTTATTGACTAATAATTGAAATAGAGGGAGCGGTAAATTTCCGATCGGCCCAGGCGGCGAAAACCCACGCTACTTCACTGGCTCGTTGCATAATTCTCTATCATAGGTACTTAAAAACTTAAAATATCCATCAAATATTGATGACACTCTTCCAGATTCATGCTCGGTTTTGTAAAAAGCAGAGTAATTTACTAAAAAAAAATTCTCTATTAGGTGACAGTCGATTATTTGACAGCAATGATTTTCATGTCATAAGAAAACTAAAATTGATTGAAATTTGTTAAATAATAGTAATAGTGTTATAGATAATAATAGACGTCGTTCGGCAGTCAAACTTTAAATATAAGTACATAAAGCCTAGGTTTTGTTCCTAATAATATAATCTACTATTATTTATTGTTCAATAATAATAAAGCTCACCAACTCTAGAATAATTATTCAATTTTAATTCAATTTTATTGATCAATTCTGATTGTATTGATCCAGAGCTGGGCAAAGTACTCGTGAAAAGTACTTCAAGTACAAGTACCAAGTACTTGAGTGCTTGTAAAAGTACTTGAAGTACAAGTACTCTTTTTATCTACCAAGTACTTGAAAATACCAAGTACTGTCAAAAGTACTTGACAATTTGGGTACAAGTACTTCTATAGTTTTTTGGTACTTGCAAATATCAATTATTGTTGTAAATACTCATTAAGTACTTCTATATTACAGAATTGGATCAAATTATTCGTAAAAAGTACTTCAAGTACAAGTACCAAGTACTTGAATTTTTGTAAAATTACTTGAAATACAAATTTCGATTTTCAATGAGCTATACATGTTTTTCAGAATTATATCATAATAGATTTTTTGGATTGAATTCTGTATATTCATTTTTATTTTTTGACGCTCCGATTTTCTATCCAAAAATTTTTTCTGATGAAGATTTTCGAATAGAAAGTCGAAACGTCAAAAAATGAAAATAAATATACAGAATTTAATCCAAAAAAATTTATTTATTTCTTCTAGTTTATCACATATTTGCCGTACCTATCACTCCAGTTGCTTATTCGAAATAATTAAAAAAAAACGATCATTCGAACTCAAATGAAATTGTAACTTGAAATTATCATCAAATTATTGGATATTTGTATTTGATATATTGAAGAAGTTATCTACGCATCACGCCTCAACACTGCAGAAAAACCAATTGCACTGATAAAGATTGGCTATTTATCACAAATCTTAAGTAAAACAGATCAAAACTTGTCCATTTTGCATAGAAAGAAAGTACTTGAGGTACATTAAAAGTATTTTAAGTACTTTAAAATTACTTCAAGTACATTTAAAGTACTTCAAGTACCTAAAATACTTCAAGTACTTTTCATTGTACTTCAAGTAACATTTTCAAGTAACAGGTACCAAGTAAATAGAACGAAAGTACTTGAAGTATTGAAAGTACTTGCAAGCGTAATCAAGTACTTTTTGTGCAAATACTACCCAGATCAATAATTGATCTATTGATTTTAAAAGTTCCTGCCCTCTTTATAAGTATTCTATTTCTAACAAATTTTTCTTTTTATACTGGCAGAACATGAACAAGATATTTTAGACTCCACAGTAAAACTTTGTGGCATTTTCAAAACAACCAGAGGACAAAGATACACCGAGTGCCTGAATGAAAAGTCGAGGGTCATTAAGATCATTGTGAATAATTTCTGAAATCTATAAGAAAAAAATTATATTTTAAATCTTTAAAAATATCTGAGGAATAAGGACGAAACACGTGTTCTATTCCGGATGATATTGTAAAAACCAACTTCTGAAAATGTAATTTTGTGAAACAGTTAGGTTTTGATTTTTAACAATTCATCAAATTTTGTTTTACGGATTTTTTCAAAGATCCCTTTACACACTGTATTTCTACAAAAATATCGTTCAACTATATTTCATTATTCTGGCTGTAATTTATTACAGATTCATTATTTACATTTTTTTTAATTTCTGAGCTTGAAGATCCTCTTGTCTAGAATAACCTTTTTTAGTGAAAAAATCTATGATACAGGAATTCTGATCTGAATTCTAGCTTTAAAAATTCACAAACAAAATTATAATTTCTGCAAATTTTTTGTTAGATAAATCGTAATTTTCGCTCCAAAAAAAAACATCCATTATATATAAATTTTAAACGAAGGTTATCAATATTATGTATTTGCCGTATTCTATAAGTCTTATAATAATTCTGATATTTCCGAAAACAAAAAAACTTTTTGAGGCGATAATAACAAAGGGGAGTTTATATGACTTCTTTTGCGGCCCTGAAGTTTCACTTTTTGGTACACATCTGTCAAATTTTACTTTTGGGGTATTGATCTGTCAAACACTACTTTTTTGGGACTGATCCGCAAAAACTACTTCATAAACATTTCATACTTACCTAAATACTTACAAATGTCACTTTGATAGAAGACAATAAAATAAAACAATTCCAACGGCAACTAATATTTACAATTGCATTGTTTTAAAAATAAATAGATAAAATTTTGTGGTTTTGAATTATTTCGTGATGATCGCCTCAAAAACACTGTGTGCACCTCGGCCTACAGTTCTTTTATGGTCTCACCTGAATTGCAGCCTCAGAGCTAGATAACTTTTACGACCTTGATACACAAATAACTATATTTTAACAATTTATGTGATTACTGATGCCAGAAAACCCTACAATAATTTTTCTTATTGGATATCAGACTTCGTATCCGAAATTCATGAATTATTCTAAGCTTAATAGAAAAATTTCTGAGTTTTAAGATCAGTATTCAAAAAATCGACTCTTCCATCTGAAATGCTTCTGATTTCAAATAATATAGTACAGATTTTTTTTTTTTTAATTTCATCACAGTCTATGCTGTTTTTGAGTATACCAAAGTTGCGACGATTTTCAAGCATCATTGACTCAATAAGTTAACAATTAATTCATCTCAGACATTCACGATAACATATCCACGGCGTGAATTTTACAGTGTCGAATTAAACTAGAAGGACGAAGGGCCGAAATTAAATTAGGTTTAATTTACTCTTTTTATTTCACGAACACTTCTTCTAATATCTACGTATCCCAAACCATCTCTATCGGAGAAATAGTTATTATAATCATTCATTTCTATAGGCGAAGATTGCATTGCATCATTTATGACTTCACTAATAATATGCTCAAAATACTGCTGCAAAGGTCCCAAGTTGATTGTTCCTCCATTGAATTTTATATTGCTAGTTCTTCTCATAACAGGTGCATTTCCCAATATTTTAATATTCTTGATCATAAATGAATTCATTTGCGGTGTATTGCCTGGTTTTCTATTAATAACGTATGCTCTTATAATTGGTAACTTATTTTTGGGTTCTTCATTAGGAACCTTGATTGTTAGTTGGCCTTGGCCATTAGGAGCTCTTGTCGATTCTTCATGAGGATTATAATTATTATTATATTTTTCTATATCAGGATCATTATACAAATTTTTGAATGGTGTATTATCGTTATCATTCTCGTGTATTGGATGATTTCCGGGCTTTGGAGTCGGCCGAGACTCTGAAATAAATAATTAGGTAAAGATTTCATGCGACTACAGAACTAAACAAAAAAAAATTAAGGATCAATACAATTAATTACTTAATTTGAAACTACGCATTCTAAAGTTTTTTTTTAATATACATGTTGAAGATGATAATGTCTCACATAAAGATTTCCGCTTAAAAAATTATATGGAATATTCTCGCAGAGAGCAATTAATTACTATATATTTTATGAATAACATCATATTGACAAAATTCTCGTCAAAATACAGAGAATTAAATTCTGAAGAATCTATAAAACGTATAAAGCTATTAAAAATAAAATGGATATCAGTCCTTTTACCGATATAAACGCAGGCATTCTTTGTAGTGTATATTGATAGATGCATTGATGAAAGTCGTAAAGTACGGTTACCAGTCATGAGCACTCTTAATTTTTGTATTTTCTTAATTTAATGGAAATAATAATACTACTTTACTGTCTGAAACTGGGCTCGATTCCACGTCCTTTGGATTATAAAGCCAGCTTATTTGCACTGACCTATACTCAATATCAAAAATAATTCTTTTGCACGATTGGGCGTTTTCATATGTATATTATTTATTAAATGAAGAATTAATATTTAGATGGAATTATTTTATCCGTTGGATTAAATTTTATTAATCATGCCGAAGTGTATCTTCATCGTTTCATGATGTAGATAATTTAGTATGTTAAAAAACGTTGAGTGAATTAATTTCATTCTGCCTGTAGACTCAATTTTTATTTTGAATATTTTACTTATAGTAGGAGATCCGAATTAAGAACGACCTTTACCCATCTGTTACAGCGGTGAAATTTTTTTCTATGAAATTTAGTATACTACAGAATACATCGCGTATGGGTTGACTAAGAAATTCCTGGCAAGGCTATGATTAATTTAATATTGAAAATTGACTTTTTGTTACTTACTTGTACTAAGTACAAGGAAGTATTGTGAAACCGACAAAATTCACCTATCGTGATTTTGATGGAAATATCCGTTCTGAGCATCCCTGAATCCATTTTGACTATTTCTTCTGGAATTTTTCGCATAAATTCAGAACGATCATCTGTAGAATATTGAAATTTGGTATTTCAGTCTGCTGTAGCCTAGCCGGTTGCTATGTTAACAGTAGGTCATTATTCTCATGCTACAACATTCCTAAATACCGATTTCCAAGATTCACCGGCTCACAGCTCTGAATTTATACGCAATATTAAAGAATAAATTCCAACAGAAGTGCATTTTCGCTTATTATTATTGCTATGAAAATAGTAGGCAATCATTGCTACAGCAGACTGAAATATAGTACAGGTCAATTTATTTTAGCATGAGTTTACTTCGCTAATAGCATGGTAAACCGCGGCACAGCATGAAGTCTGTTTACCTGTAAAAAAGGGTGGTATTAAGAATATTTTTCTTTTAAGTAAATTTCCGTATTTTTCCTAGAACATAATATTTAGATGTAAGAAAAAAGTATTTGGTAATTATTTGATATATATTTCAATTTTAAAATTTGAATTAATACTTAAACTGTAACTTTTTTTTAAATTCAAGCTAATATTAAAATAAAAGTCAGAAAAAAGAAAATTTATTAGCTGCTTATAGCCTCCTTACTGTGAGGATTTCCTAAAGCCATGCTAAAATAATTTGTCCTGTACTATACCAAATTTCAATATTCTACAGATGATCGTTCTGAATTTATGCGAAAAATTCCAGAAGATTGTCAAGTATAGTGCATTGCCGGCTCAGTCGATCTCAATGAAAATAGGATATGAGCATCTAGAAGACGGTACTATCGTCTTAAATACTGAATTCTAATATTCTATGTTCAATCGCTTTGAATTCATGCGGAAAATTCAAGAAATGTTCCGAGTAAACTGCACTTCCAGTTCAGTCGATCGCAATCATAATGCAAGATATACAACTAGATGTTATAGAAGTGGTTAATACAAAATTTCAATATTCTTCGACCGATTGTTTTGAATTTATGAAGAAAATTCGAAAAATCTGTCATATAAAGTGCACTTCCGGCTGAGCCGATTTTTACAAGAATAGCAGATAATCTTTCTGATACAACATCAAGTTCAAATACTGAATTTCAACATCCTACAGTTGATCATTCTGGATTTATCAGAAAAAATCGAAAAAAGTTCCAAGTGAAGTACACTTCCGGTACAGACGATTGAAACCATAATGCGAGGTGCATAAGTAGACCCTATACCAATCTTAAATACAAAATTTCAACATTATACGTTCAACCAGTTTTGAGATCTGCGAGTTACGGACGCACGCACGCACAAACGAACATACGTACCGACATCAAGCCAAAAATAGTCAAAATGGATTCAGGGATGCTCAGAACGGATATTTCCATCAAAATCACGATAGGTGAATTTTGTCGGTTTCACAATACTTCCTTGTACTTAGTGCAAGTAAGTAACAAAAAGTCAATTTTCAATATTAAATTAATCATAGCCTTCCCAGGAATTTCTTAGTCAACCCATACGCGATGTTTTCTGTAGTATACTAAATTTCATAGAAAAAAATTTCACCGCTGTAACAGATGGGTGAAGGTCGTTCCTAATTCGGATCTTAGACTATTAGATAAGTTCTATTTTTGAACAATACATTTTTGTACGAACGTGCATGGAAGCATGGATCTTTTCAGAATAGAAAGTTCTATTTTACAAGCTGAAGATACTTTGTCGCAATTACTAAAGTACTTTATCCATCCCGGTAGTGTAATAATCATGTTATTCTGATGATGGATAATTAATAAATGTGAATAATTGTTATTCTATTTTTTTTGTATATTTTTGATGTAGATTATATTTTATATGCCACACGTGGGGCAGCATTTACAGCTCTCGTGTGATTACACACTCGGTAAATGACCTTGTCATGCAATTTCTGCAAGAATCTATCGTTTGGTCAAAAAATAGCGGTCATATCTCGAGCTCAGAATGTACAACCGGGCCTTAGTGATATATCACAAACAGCGTAACGGTTCAAACACAAATATCACTGAAAAAGTAATCAGAAATCGACGCTCCGCTTCTTGTAGACGGAGAGCTGGCTACATAAAAATCCTTGTTATCGCTACATGGCTAAATCCTTTTGTGAAAGGATCTTTTTGTGTAGCCAACTTCGAATCGTCTTGTCTGCCAACGCGAATTCGTGGCTTTTGGACATTTTGAACTTGGTATTTTAGTTCAAACTGCCAAGAAATTTTCTGTCAATTTTGATGAAAACAATGCCATGCGCAATATCGTTTCCTTAGTTATCAACTATTACTGCCATCAAACTGACATTTGCAAAAGAAAAATTCCACATCTATGAGGTAGCACGTCAAACTTATCAAACGTCACTTCTGTACATCATATTTATTTGGCGAACATAAAAAGAATGGAATCATTCAAAAAGAAAATATTCTGTGTTTGGGTGTGAACGCTCTATCAAAAGCGTACTTTTAATATCTGTCTGCCGTATTTTTAGCCTTGATTTTTTGTTTGCCATTTTGTATATGGCTATTCTAATTTATAAATATAACATTTAATCAATCGGCATGCATGTATGTGATAATTTTTCCATTTAAAATTTTACTTCAATTTCGCGCTGACTGCCAGTATTTTAGCCACAAGCAAACAGCCAACAATTCACCTTGTTTCTCAAGAATAAATAGAAGCTATTTTCATAATTATAATACATGTATTTTATAAAGAATTTAATATCGTAATTTCACTTATTTCATCGGCCACCCCCACTATAAGCCACGGGATCCCGCTAGCAGACGAGACGATTTGAACTTGCCTACACAAAAGGATTCTTTCATAATAGGAATCAGCCATGTAGCGATGACAAACTTTTTTATGTAGCCAGCTCTTAGATTAAGTGCACATGAGTGCATTAGAGAATTTTTACACGTGTGTCTTACAATTTTTCATTTTCGATCGTTCCAATTTCCGTAAAATATAGTGAATTTTTCATGAATATTTTTTATTCTGGGAATGTCAGTTTGACGGCAGTAGTAGTTGGTAACTAAGGAAACGATATTGTAAATGGCTCTGTTCTCGTCAAAATTGACAGGAAATTTTTTGGCAATTTGAATTAAAATATCAAGTTCAAAATGTTCAAAAGCCACGGATTTGCGCTGGCAGACAAGACTATTCGAACTTGGCTACACAAAAAGATTTTTTTACAGAAGGAATTAGCCATGTAACGAAAACAAGGTTTTTTTTTGTAGCCAGCTCTTAGACTATTGGTTATAACTCAAGCAAGTTAAGTTTGTTGACACATTCTTCAGATTTCGTTTCTTCATAAGTACTTGATCTCTGGAGCTATGCGAGAAATATCGAACAAGAATTATTCAAGATATGGAATCCGCTATGCGCAAAAAAAATTGCAACTATAGGCCTGTTGCGTATCTTCAAATTTCGACGAAAGCGCCGCATATTATTCAAAAATCAAATCTTCGAGGTGTGATGTCACCTGTCAATGTTTTGAAATATGTCAATCTGCTTTAAAATCAAAATGAAATCCATTACGTACCATCTCTATTCCTAATAATAATATTATATTTAATTTATGACAACATTTGTAGACAAAAATCTAAGAGAAGCAAATCAACTATAGTCATTATTATTTTTTATTGCTTATGTGATTATCTAAAGGTAATCAATTACAGTTAGATTCATAATGTGTTATATACGTACAGAATTTGAGCGAAATCCTTGGGGGAAAGAGATTTTCTCATCTTGTTTAACTTTGAAACAATTCTTGAATTTTGAGAAGGTAAATATCAAGCAAAAATTTGGTGCTTTCAGTGAAGGATTCTGAGACAAATTTATATGACTGTTCAGTCAATTAAGAAACTTATCTAAGTGGTATTTATTGAATTTCTTCACAATCAGAATATTTAACTTCTCTTAAAGATGATTGACACTGAGAACTGAATGATATCTAATACATTTTTATAGATTATTGCATAAAATGATACTCGTTTAACTGCTGTTATCCACATTTCTCTATGTCTTGCTTCATAATCTCTTCCCGGAGACCTAAAAAAATTAGTTCTGGGCTGTTTGCTTTAATATTGGTTCATCCAACAACACAACAACTTCTAAGTGAATGATTTATACTCATGATTATCGAATAATATGACATACAAAAATGACGTTTGATAATTTGACGTTTTTGACGGCACACCTCGTAGATGTAAAATTTAACCGATAGAGCGGAGCCACTGAGGATACGCAATAGGCGTATATTGCCAAAAATTTCGTCAGTGCTAGCTTCTAAAATTGATTATAAAATTACTATGGTTTTGCATGTGTAAAGGACGAAATAATTGAAAGGTACCTAGTAGGCAGTACCAAATTTATTATTCCCTCTCTTGTAAATAAGTATTTTCTGATAATATAATAGAAAAAGATGTTTGATATTTCTTGAACAAGGAGGAGAGTATGTAATTCTATCGCATAAATTGATTTATATTTTAAATTATAAATGAATAAATTAGTTGCAAAACAAAGTTATCTGATTCTGAAGCTATATAAAATATAGTATAACATGAAAAAAGATGCCAGCAAAAATTGAAAAATAAAGTAAATAATTAGCTTAAAAATTATCAAAGTTATAGATTATTGCATTAGAAAACGTCATCATTAAGAAATAATTATGTATAGAAATACATAATTTTGTCGCATGAGACATGCACTAGACCATTAGTATATTATAAAAGCCGCCGGCGGCAACTTTTCTAATGAGCAAATGCCCTAAAATATCATGAAAGTGTATATTGCATAATTTTTTCTATTTGCGTTTTATCCAGAGTCAATCTTGACGCAAAACTAATCTTCTATGAGAAGATATTTTTAATAATGCAGAAACTTGGATAAAACACACGCATTAGAAATGCATATTTGCAAGTGAATACCATAAAAAATTTACTTTTGTATAATATGAAATTTAGTGAAAATAATTCCCATTTTTAGACATGGTCAGTCAAACCGGACGTCGCCTCGAAATGCGATATCGAAATGATTCAAAGGATATGCCCGACCGTTCGGTCGTTCATAGTATCATTCAACGCAAAGGTGATACAGGCAGACTAACGAACATAAAATCTTTTCGTACGGTCCCTTTCATGAACTTCCGTACTATCAGAAAGGATTTATCTCCGTTTGCTGAAAGTCATTTTCCGGACTGAACCAATACTTTTCTAATCACCATGTGATGAAGTGAAAATATAATGAAAAATTTATTACCTATATGTACATATATAATCAAGACGTTGAAAGATGAAACAATGCAAGAAAGTCTCTAATGCAGCTTTCAAAAACACTCGCTTCGCTTATATTTTCAGCTAAGTTGCTCGTGCATCAAACAGTGACTTTTCACACTTCTATCTTAAATTTAAATATCTATTTTTTGATATCTTGGGTAATTTTCAGATTATACATTTTTTCTTTGTACAAAAACTGAATTTTTTGCGATCCAAATTTTTCTCTTTCACATTGTCAAATACGACATTTGAAATGAAAATTCGAACTGAAAAATGTATATGTGAATCCGATTCTATATGATAAATCTGAAATGAACAAAGTTTAACTCAAAGAATACAAAAATTTTTACCTTCTTTCTGAGTTTCTTGACTATTCGTTGTTTTGAGTCCCAATACTTCTCTAACGTAAAAGTCAGATATATCCTTATTTGCATCATTTGGTTTCATATTTACTCTGTTTTGATTGTACATTGGATTTTCAGCCGATAGATAAAGTTTAGGTCCATTCAAAGATTTATCATTCTTCGTGCTTGAAATTGGAGACACGAATATTTGTTGAGCACCTGGAATATTTTAGTTGTAACTAAATAATTTTGGATAAAATATTATACTCACATGCTTTTGCAATAATAATTATAGTACCAAGAAATATAAAATTCATCATAGCAAAATGTTACACGTAAACTTTTCGAGCACAACTAAATTAATTTTGAGAAATTTCAAAGCTATTAGGTAAAGACTGTCGTAATCGTAAATTACATTTTCTTAATGATGTATATTGGAACTGCTTAATTTTGTTTCACAGGGACGTATTTAGTTTGATTGTGATGTAGTTGTTTTGTGAATAACTGGAAAACGTGAAAAGTTGAAGTTAAAAAAAAAAAACTTTGAAAAGTGGATGTTTTTTTAATGAGATGTATCTTATAGTCCCACTTCATAATAAAATCTGTATTTCATTAGACAAAGTACATAGTTACAGCTTGTTCAAACTTAAGGATGTACAAACTTACACTTTCTTGGACTAAATTGATGTAGTTCAACTTGATACACTAGCGACCGATTCATGAAAACGTATGAATTGATATAAAGTTCAATTTTTACTTTTTATCGTTTTTTTTTTTTTTATCTTGAACAACATTTGTAAGAAAATATTCGGAATAACTCCTAATGTTACCATGAATGTACTAAATACAATGTCAAATGTAAATATTAACCTCATGCTCATCGTACACCATACAAATTCCTTACTCCGAAACAATTATCTAAGCTTTTCCCACGCTCTAACTTATTTAATTCATTTAAATATTTGAATAAAGGAACATTTTATGTTAGAATATAAAATAATTGTATAGATGAAATTAAAAGGAATTATCCTATTTGGAAACCCTAAAAATTTATATAAAATATCATTCAAAATTTAGCTTTTTTATTGTAGCTTGAGAGCCACTGATTGGGAAAATTTTGGCTTTTACGTATCGATGTCTCGAATAGTTTTGTCTCTCAAGGTTTGACACGTATTTTATAACGGAATACCATGATTCACATTGTAATTGAATATAAAGAATGCTGCAGAAAATGTTTTAAATTTTAGAAATTCTTGTCCATGAATACTAAATATGAAATTCGATGTAGAAGATCACTTTCATTATTTTACGCTGTATCATTGAATAAAACAAAAATAAATCAAAAAACATGTTGGACTGAATATGTTTTGACATTGGAATTGATTCAATATTCATAGATGATCTTTTTATAAATGAATAATTAATGTGACTGAATTAGTGTATTTCAAATGATGAATATCACATATTTTTAAAAACCGAAAAATAGTATTCCATCTATCATAGACTTCTTTTTATTTACACCTATTAAACAGGTTTTCACAAGAAAAAAATTGTGACCGTGGAGATAAAATTAAATAATATTTATTACAAATCATTTTGGAATGATGAGTGAAAATCGATATGATGCCGTTAATTATTGCCAATGATTTTGAACATGTTTATCTCACGAGATTACCATGTATTGTTCACAATGCGGAGTATCGGTAGTGACAGTTGCGTTCTTATTGATAAGAAATCAAGAATTTCTACCATCCTGATTACAAATTTTCAATTATCTTTGCAGTAAATATCAATATCAGCACAAATTTTTTATTGCAGTTTCGAATGGGTATTTTAATAGTTATTTATGTTACTAGTGTGGTATAGTCCGTCCATCATTCATTTGAAAGAATATGACTCTTAAATCCCTTTGATTTAAGAGTCATATTCTTTCAAATAACAATGGACAGACTGTAGAATAGAATATAGAGTAGCTTGAACTTGTTTGTTAAAAGACCGGTCTAGATACAGCGACTAATCGTATGATTACGTCACATAAAATATTTCCACGAAACGTAATATTTACGGTGTGTCCATACAATTCCATCTTATCGTTCAAACTTCGTACGACTTTCAGTTTCACGACGATCACCATGAAAGAAGTAATACTGTAGTCAATTTATGCTGTTTGTATTGCAAGGAAATTTTTGAATAAAAGAAGGTTTGTTCCAACAAGAACAGAAACCAGTTCGAAACTGTTCAAACGTGGATTTTGACTATTAGTCAAGCGTTCCAACAACGTGCGACTCAATCCGCAAACCAGTTTGTGGACAGTCAAAACAGTCCATGGACCAATGCTTGTACTATTCGTCAAATAAGATAACCTCAAATAGAAATTAGTGATTCAAGTGCTGAAAATGAATTTTCATCACAATCTAGCGATGATGAATTTGATTTAACCATGGGAATACATCAAATTAAAAATATAAATTATATAGGCATGTAAAATTATAAGAAAATAGGCATTTTTACTTAATATGTTGAAATGAAAGCTTCAAATAGAATATACAGAATTTAAAATCAAAAGTAATTTATTATTCATTGAAATTTTGAAAAATGTATAGATTTTAATTGAAATTTCATTTTGTGTGGTCTTTGAATTTTATTTTAGAAGAAACAGTTTCTCTCTAATACTTTGACAAGTTTTTTGAATACTTTCGTCTGAGCAGAGAAATTTCTGAGAATATAGCAGAAAATTTTAAGAGAAATGATCAGGATAAACAGCACTTTGAATAATATGGAAGACTCTCCATCGAAATTCAGGTGTACTATGTCAACATTATCGTCAATAGGAATTAAAATTACACGGTTATATGAGAAACTAGCTAATATTTTTAGTTTTCACCTGTTTTTACCTTCCTTGTTTACTACAATCAAATAATCATAATCTAAAATTATGTGTTTGACATTTAGCAGTCAAATCTTGTCAGAAATGCGTTCCAACACGCGCCACGTTCGACTCAGTCCGAAACTGATTCATTCGACGCGCATGCGAATGTGTCAAATCGGAAACCAATCCAGAACCAGTCCTGAACTGCTTGTTGGAACAAACCTAAAAGAAAAGGTCGAAGTACAAGATGGTCCAAGGAATGGCTGTTGAAAAGATTCGAATTTTCTCATGTTAAGTGAAATATTATCAGCACATTTTAATATCTTGACTATCAATATTATTGAGTACTACTGTCGGAATCAAAATTTGTAACGTACAATGATTTACGAGCCTACAAATGAAATCGGACGATAAGTTGTTTGCGCCCGTTCACATGCTTCGACATGCCTCATAAGTTCTTGTGAAATGATGCCTTGATCTTCAGTTTTTAGATTCAGCTTCCAACCTTCCGTTTAAGGGTGCGCTTCCAAAACAGCGACCTGAAGTGATAGTGGCTAAAGTTACAACTACTAGTGAATTTTCAAATTACTGCCAGTAGATGGCTAAATATTGGTTTGTAGCTGAGATCTAAAGAAAAATCTATTTATAGAAACTACCTGGAAACATGTGTCCAACTAATCTTCTTGACTCATAGCAAGCTTAAGAATTTATTTTGTCAGGGTATTATCAAATATCAGGATAGGAAATGGAATACCAATTCAAATACAATGAGCTCCCATCCTTTGGTTGAAAGTGTATATAAATTATAATTCGTAATTTTTTTCTTCTATCCATTTTCTCAGTATTAAGCAAATATGTGTTATTAATTGATTTTATAGCCAATTATGTGGTATATTAATCTATTTCAGTAATTATCCATTAAGATTTCATTTTGTTCCTGTAGCTTCAATCAATGAACCTTCACAAATTATGATTTATAAGATTTCATCATATTTTCACGAATTTTATACATAACAATATACATCCTATCTCTTCGTATAATTATTCAAGATGAAACAATTACAATTTGTCATGAACAATTTCTCAAGTTACTATCTTCTACAATCACTGAGGTTGAAATTAAGCAGTTTTGACTAACTTACAAAACAGTAGCTTTTATTAATTACCAGTTTCAAGTCTGTAAGTGCTGTAGTTCCTGGGAAATCAGCGTCATACCAGACATTCAGACAGCCTAAGTGAATATATTAGCGTATTTTCCTCCAAAAATGCGCTGTCAACCACAAAATAACAAATAATGATTAATGGGAGGTCATACACTACTCTTATCCCACTTTTAATTAAGCTCCGACCTCTACAATAATCGATCATGGCTACCAATCATTTGTTCATAATTTCAAGTTACTTGTATCTACGAATCTACTTGCAAGAGTTATTCCATCACCACCTCCTAAAGATCTGTGGATGGTTCAGTTATGCGCCAATCCAAAAAGAGTAGAGCCAGATTGACCTAGAACCACAAGGAGTTGACAATTTCCCTACTTAGACCTTCATTATTATCTCCTGAAGACCTGTGGAAATTGAATCATCAACCGCAGGCAGAGCTCTACGATCCTAGGAGTTAATATATTTTAAACTAATTTAGTTACTATTTGTACTTTTATTTTTATTGTCTTGACAATTTTGTTTATTTATTTTCATATTTCTTTACACTTGAAAAAGGCAGCACTTTGCCGTCGAAACGTTGTGTTTCTAATTAATTTACAGAACTGATATCCCAATAAAACATATTTATTTTTAAATTATGAAATTTAATTACTGACATGTTGCTTATTTTGTGCAGAAATTTTCAAATTTCGATGATGCATATTTCAGAAGTAATTATCTTTTGAATATTTATTTGATCCTTTATCCAAAACTGGGTGTACGAATAAGAATCCTACAAAATAGCAGCTTCCATTCAGTACCACTTTCAAGTCTGTAAGTGCTGTAGTTGCCGAAATCTCAGCGTCACGCCAGCCAAAGTGAACATAATAGCGTTTTTTTTTTGCAAGAATGCGCTGAGAATTCTACAATTAAAATACCAAAAATGTAAAGAGTGATTTATAGATAATTTAGCACAGCAGTAGCATAAAAGTTTCAAACAAGATTTTATTTATTATTTTTGATTTTTCTGTCGTTGTTTGCACAGAGAAGCTGTCTTTTTGTTATAATTTATTGATATTTTCTCATGCTCATTAATTCGTATTAATCGTGCAAGATAATCGGCGATTACGATTCATCGGAAAAGTACAATAATCTGCAATTACACTATACTTGTTAATTTATGATGTTATCATTGTTCCTAATAAATGGTTTATTAAAAATTGATTGCTTACAACAAATTTTTATGTTGATAAGAAAAATATGTCTATAACAATTTTTTTATAAACAATCAATTGTTAATAACAAATTCGTATTTTAATAGCAATTCTTTTTACCATTATCGAAGTAGATAATTTTCTATCGCTTATAAAGGCTGCACAATTCTGAAATTTTATAATAAAAATTATATGCACAAAGAAGTGAATGGTCTTCTACTCCTTCAAAATCGCTGGAGTCAATTGCATTAGAATTTCTGAGAATTCCAAACCAGACCGATGGTTCAGCCACCTGTCAGAAAAAGATTGAACTATTTTGGTTCGAGTCTATGATAAAATCTTCTAAAATGACTCGAAATTTATTTCAACAATTTTGGAGAAATTATTGATATAACTGGAATTTTTCTCAATTATTTATGAATTATTCTTCATTGTGGAGGGCAATGGACCAATTTCATTCAATTTTGGAATGTTTCAATAGAAGAACTGAATTTTATTTCTTCAGTTCAGAATATTTAGTGAATAAAAAATAGCTATTGCCCTCGGGAAAAAAATATACTTCTCGTTTTTATATACCTTTTCCTCATATAATCTATCATTCATTAGAAATTGTTGAATTACTTTGTATTAATTTGGTTATACAACACGCAACACATGAACGCCCCCTTAAACAAAACGTATGTTTTGCGGTCCACACATCCCGTTCCATTTTGTCTGATTTGACATTAGTCGTGGTGTCTGAACCGGCCTCTACATAGACAATTTCGTTTACACTTTACTAAAATGTTAGTATGTTTGCAATAATTAAACAAGAACCAAAAGAAAACGTAAGAAATATTGTTTCAAATACTTGAAAAATCTTAGGCAAAGTATGGAAAGATCTATAAAATAGATGCATATATAAATATAATTATTATGGATGGTCCAATGTTTGATATGGACTTATGTGATTTTGTCACTATACTCGTTTATTATCAATTTAAACTTTATGAAATATTTTGCTGACTTGGGAAAGGCCAGATGTAAATTCAAGGCAATATTAAAAAAAAAGCTTCATCTACTTTAGGTATATATTTTGGTTCATTAACATATTTTGAGATATTCTTTGTGAACAAATAATTGATTTAAAAAAGAATATTATTTTATTGGGCAAGATAAAGAAATTACAATCATTTATAGAAAGCTTTGAAATTCATGTTCACAATTTTACTGGAAAACTAAAGATATTCAAAAAGTGTCACCAAAGATTAAAACTTTGCATCAAACAACTGTGTAACAAATATGTTTTATATTCTGCCTATCAATTGATCGAAACAATTAGTATGCAACAAATAACTGCTTCAGGCAGTCATTAATTGAACAGACCAAATATAAAATTCTAAAAATCAATATGAGTCTCTTCTATTGATTCAACCAAGTAGCTCAATATTCGAAAAGTTAAAAAGCTAGATATAATTATAATGATTGTGAGTAATATTGTGCTAAATGATTTGAAATAATATTTCATAAATAACAGTACATATTTAAACTTGAAAACTCTATTCTAGGAATGGGACTACGATCCAATGATTCCATTCAAACCAATGGTAGAACATAATCATTCTAATGCTTTTCTTGATGAACATCCGCGTCAAATAATTAAAAAAGGTCGTGCGCAGGCAATGGATTGGATAACAGGCATTACGTCCAGCGAAGGTGCACTGCGGGCTGCAGGTAAGAAAAAAAATCAAACTTGATAACCAGCATCACAAACATGAGAAACGGGTTGCAATTATTACCAAGAATAAAAGTCTACGACTATGACGGGTTCAGGGTGAATTTGAAAAAATAGGCGACAGCTTGCCACCTTGATTCACATTAGGCGAATTCTGGCGATGGATGCAAATCCATGAATCCTTAATTTTTTTTCCAACTAATGACGTCATGTTTCCATACATACGTCACAGCTACAACACCTCGTCAGAACGAAATATTCCATCATATTCCATGATATCAGACTTGAAGTTGGATTTTTTTAGGTTATTTACTAGTCATTACTATGAATTCAACATTAGTAGCTTTGGTTGCAAGTTTTGAGGTTTTCTTTAATAACAATGAACTTTTTATGTTTGACAGTGAATATCAGTAATAATTAATTTCAAATTTTTTGACACTTCTTTTGTTCTAACCGAAGTTTGCAAAGAAAGACATAGAGTAAGTTTATATCGAAGATCTAAATCGGATTTATTCTAAATCAGATTTAATTAAATTTTAAATGTCTATTGTTTTCATCGACAAATTTATATACCGATTTAGTTCTATCGGATAAAATTGGATTTATTTATTTATTATTGGTACTATAGAAATATAATCATAACATCAAAATTCTTGTATTTTGAGTTAATTCTTTAAATATTTGATTCCCTCGAGTCATTTTTCCATCTAGAAAACATAATTTTCCTCTCTTAAATTCATTTTAGACTCATTTCTACAACCTCAAATTATTATTTAGATGACTGAACTGTACAAACCAACGTTTGTCAAGTGAAACAAATAATTTGCATTATTTTGTTTCAGTACCTACTGCTGAGTTTTTCATTCAATCGCTGCTATCTCGATAAAGTATATCAGACTTATGGACAAATCTTGTTCATAAAATCGATTAGGAATCCGATTCTAAATCTAATTCAGACCGTTTACATCTTTTATATAAATCAGATCTATAGTCCTAAATCCAGTTAAATCCGATTTAGGTCCTCGATGTAAACTTACTCATAATCGAATAGGAAATATTACGGAGAAGTAATTTGTACTTATTCAGAAAAGAACTTTTATAGACACTTCAAAATGAGTCACATCTCTTTTAATTAACTTTTTTAAATCATTGAAAATAAATGCTTGACAGAAGAGTGAGAAAGAACGACATTTGGAAAAGGATAGGCTATATGGAAGCAGCTCGCTTGCAGTATCCATGAATCCATGGGATTACTAACTCATGACGTCATGAGTTCATCGCCAGAATTCTGAATATTCCATGTTTCCCACGAACACAAACTTGAATCCATCGCCAGAATTCCCTTATTGATCTATTTAATGAAAATATTTTAGTGTGATGGGGAGAAAAAAATTTGATTATATTAATATTAAATTTAGAAAAACCTGAATGCTTTGAAAATGGGTTAATTAGAAATTGATGTTGTACACAAAAACACGAAATATAAGAATTTAATGTTAAATTTGAGTAAAAGGATTCAAAGATATATTTATAGACATACACAGGTCTCACACATTATGCCGAATTCAAACTCAAAACCATGCACACTTATAATAGTGTTTAAAGCCGTTTGCTTCTATCTGCTAAGTCCAATATATGAACTAATTAGATAAAAAAATAACTAATCTTATTACAGGAATATTTGGGAACCCGCATTTGCTCGAAGAATTTAACGAAGATTTTGATAAAATTGCACCAATGTCATTGTTTTATAGAGAAACTTCTGCTGATCCTGAAGATGTAACAAAAAGGATTAAAGAGTTTTATTTCAAGGGAAATAATATTGGAGATAATAGTGTTAAAGAAGTTGTAGACGTAAGTCTAGTATTAGTGAATATATTTTAATTCCAAAGTGAAACTCTTGACGCGGTAGTATTAGCTCACATTTAAGGAGCTGTAAGGTATAAAAAAATGTAACACTTATTGAAAGTAGTTGTGATGGTTTATGATTGTTCAGAACAATATGCAGTGGAATTTTCACTAACTACGAATTCCACGATACATAGTAAACCACCAATGAAATTTGACAAATGTATTTCAATTTTGGTTTTGCTCTTAGTCGCAGCAAAGTATCAGCATCAGCGATACTGCAATTTCTAATGCCCGATTTCTTGATCGCGAGTTAAATTAACTTGGGTTACTTTGACGGGGAGTTAATCAATAAACAGGCTTTCGATTTATTTGAATAACTTGATTGGGCAGTGATGACGCAAAAAATGCAAAAATTGATACTGTTACCAAGGAAATGAGCTCTTTAAACCGGATTAATTTAACTCGAGATCGTGAAATCGGCCATAAAAGATTTTTCTAAGATAGGGTGACACTGTCGTTCAGCAGAAATAGAAATGTGATAAAAAGTGAAACATAATCCAAGCTCCTTGAATTGTAGTGCTACCTCGTCGTATATTCTGAACCAATCAGTCTCTGATAAATAAAAAAACTAGAACTATGGCAAATTGTCAAGACATATCAGTTATTGTTCAAAATGGGAAACTGGTAGTTAAGTGAATGGGGATCAAATACTCTCTCCTTACTTTCAGCTCTCCCAATTGGAAATCTTAAATAGCAATATTTTAACACAAGCACAAAAGTGCAAATTTAATCGATAAAATTTTATGGTAGTGATGAATGAATGAATTGAGAAATATAAAGAAAAATCATTGATAGTATCTTTACAATTTTCCATATTCTTTGTCGTTTTTCATTGGTTCAGGATGAATACACCTGTATACTGCAAGTTTTTCGTGAGACTAATCTCGTTATTGGTTAACTCGACAATTTGTTTCTCAACTGCACGAAGTTCTCTATTTATCGATGTGTTACAATTAAAATCTTATACTGTTATTCTGTGGATATTTTTCTAGCTTTATACTGATGGTTGGTTTCTCGCAGCAGCTGATGAATCAATTAAACTACATTTAAAATACATAAAATCCCCAGTTTATTACTATTATTTTGACCACAGAGGAAATGCCAGTTTCAGCGAGTTATTTGGAGATCCAAATAGAGATTATGGTAAATATAATTAGTTAGAAAAAGTCAGATAACATTTTTTGATCATATTGTTACAGGTGTATGTCATGCTGATGATTTACAATACCTGTTTCCTGTATCCGATGGGTTATTTCCTCATAAACCACCTACAGACGTTGATTTAAGAGTAGCTGAAATTTTGAGTCATATATGGGCAAATTTTGCCAAAACAGGGTAAGATTATGAACAAACTTTCGGCTTTCACCACAAATCTTTTCATTTTGTATATTAAAATGTTTGATAATTCTAATATTTGTTTAGAAAACCATCATTTATTAACAATGAAATCGATCCCATAATATGGAAGCCAGTGTCATCTACTGAAAATATGGAGTTTTTGCATATCAAAAGCGATGAAGACATCAAAATGGAGAACTACCTATTGAAAGAAAGAGCTGAATTTTGGAATAGACTGGCAAACATTCAAAACAAAAACGCTGACAGAAGCAACAAGGATGAATTATAATATGAACATTTCTAAACACAAATGCATGATCCATGCTTTTTTTGAAACAAAATAATGAAATGCTCATTCATATTTCTATAACCAATCACCATTTAATTTTAATTTTTTAATCAAAATCACTTTTTATCAGAACCTTTCTCAATTTCATACGGGGAAGAGTCAGTAGATCTTCACATAATAAGAAAATTACAGAAAATGTTTGAAATAAAAAGAAAAACAAAACGCAAATGCATTCATTATATTTGTTTCTCAAAAGCATTTCTTGTTCTCAAATAATTGAGATTTGGACATAAATTTGCTACAAACTCTGTTACATTTCATAATTTTATATTTGTTGTGAGATTGTAAATGAAATAAATTTTATATGTTTTCCTATAATATCTTTTATCATATCCATTATCCAATATCACTGTTGAAGTTAGAGATCTATCAATTCACGTCAATGGAAGAATTTTGCCGGCCATTAAACTAAGAGTATAATTTCCAGGTCCGGGATCGCAGAAAATGATTTCTCCATTCTCTACCCAGTCCACATAATATATTTCATTGACAACCTGCAATGTGGAACAACAGTCTTAACAACAACAATCTTAAGTATATAGTATACATAGTGTTTACTACTTAAACTTTGACAGTACAAGGTTGATTGATTTGTTGATGATAAGGGCAAGGATAAGAAAAAATATAAAAAAGGAAAATTTTCTTGACCATCAAATCAATAACTATATTACTCCAAGTTGTGATTTCTTTTGAAATTTTATTTTCTACATACAATTATCGGGAGCAATTTTATACGATAATTATATAAAACAGACTATACAGAATTTTTTTACATTTTTTAAAAATATGTGAAAATTAGAGTCATCTTTTGTGCATATCTAAATGAAAGACATATGTACCTACTTATGATACTTGTTTTTTACTTTTAGATAAGTGAGTTTGTTTTCAAGCTAATATTTTCATTTAGATCTTTCCAGTAAAGAAAATAAACATAACGCTGTAAGCAATTGATCAATACTCAATTGAATGAAAAAATAAAGAACTCATTCGCATATACATAATGTACAACAATAATTCAACGTGAATGATAGTTTTAGAATTCTCTTGCTTTTCACTTTTATTCGATATTTTGAGAAATATTCTCAATTAAGTACCATATTAAATAATATCGTGATATAATAATATCTAATCCCACGCATTTCACCAAGATGAATTGATTTGTTAAAATCAATTGAATTAGCATAAACCTTACAAAAAAATCCTTCTTATAGAGACTACTAGAATCATTACCTTGCATTTTTGGATTTACTTTAGTCGGGTGAGGAAAACTACAAAATTTAACTCCTGAAAACTGGCCGTCAGTCTTTTTTTAACACGTTTCTATTAGTTTCACCTGTATCTATGTAACGAAATCTTTGAACGTGATTTTCACCTACTATAAAACGTCAGATTAAATTGAAACTTTGCATACTCATCAAGAATCGATGAAAATATAATAATTTATTTAGTTTGTTCCATTATCCTAATCAGGATCATCAGGATTAACGATTCATATTCGGAGAGGGAGCCTGATGAACAACTACCACATCCAAGGAAGGCAGCTCGATTAAATGTAAGCTTCAATGTAAAGTGAAGCGAACTCGGTCAACAATGCCTTGATCACACGTAACGAGTACAGTGGTGAGACAGTGCTCTCGGCCGAGTACTCGGTAGGTGTGAACACATTACCGAGTACTCGGCCGAGTGCTCGGCCTAGCGAAAGGGCGAGACAGTAGCTCGACCCTGTTTCTATTTACTAGGCCGAGTGCTCACTCTCGCCTTGACTCGCCAACCTACTCGGCAGGTCTGAACATGCACTCGGTGCTTTGGGTCGCGGATTCTCCACTCGTTTGTCGTTCAGTCAATTTAATATTGTGTTCCTCTCAAGCTGTTTTCAGCAAAGAATATTGCTATAATAAAAATAACATGGCTAATAAGTGGGACGTTGAAACGACCATTCTAACTGCAATTCTCCAAAAAGAGTGTTTGTAGCATCAAGGTCAGATCTCCTCAAAATCCATGGTCTTATCCATATACGCTCTCTTCTTCCTTCTTCCAACAACTTCCTCAATTCTTCCAATATGAGCTGTATGAGTAGTTTGCTACAGGAGTCAACTATTATTCTTCGATTCATCTTTGCGCAGCTTAGTGAACTCATACTCAAAAGAGTGCTCGAAACTGACTGACTGACTCGCTGCATCTTGTTTACACGTAACGAGTACAAAAGTACGTGTGAACACTCACTCACTCCAATTACTGTCTCGGTCTAGTTACAATTTGCTGTCTCGCCACTGTACTCGTTACGTGTAATCAAGGCAGCCGCCGTGCGAGCGAAGCGAGCTTGATTAACTGTAGCCAAGCCTCTGTCAGTTAAATGGCAGAAAGTTTACCAAGTTGTAGTTCTGCCCAAGAGACGCTAGTCGAATGCATGGCGCCACTATCGCGATTCGAAAATCTTCGTTATTACTCGGCTTAAGTCGTGCTCGGAGATTAAAAATTCTGTGTTAACCGTTATTACCAAGCATCAGTCAAGCCAAGCCAGTCTTGCTGTTTTCGTTTTATTTTTTGTGTTGCAGTACTGTTAAATTCAGTTGTTGTGTTTGAAAGTTTTTTCATCATGAGAACTGTGAGTATAAAACATTTATTCCATAAAGTACTATCTATTAAATTTTGCTATGTTCATTGATAAACTGTAATTTGTTGTTCTCAGATAATAAAGTGTGTTCATCATGGTTGTCCCACTAACAATTTACCAAAGGATGAACGGGGCAATATGTTTTGTTTCCCAAAGTCGAAAAATCTACGACGTAAGTGGATAGTCCAAATGAATCGTCTTGATTTACTGGAGCTCAGATATCAGCAAATATTAGATCGGGGACTTAGAGTATGTCATGTTCATTTTGCTGACAACCAGTTTCAGATAGCCGAAAAAAATTGCATGCTTTATCTCCAAATGAAATTGTTGAATAATTTATTAATAAATCTTTGTAAATTAGAAAATTATATATATTTATCATTATATACTATTTTTATTTATCTATACATTTTTTTTAATTCAAAAATAAGATTATAATTGATAGGTTTTTTTTTTAAAGTTAAATCATAATTGGAAGGTTTTTTTGCTTTAAATTCTGCATATTTATTTATAATTTAAAATATAAATAAATATAAAGAATTTAAATCAAAACAAATCTTACAATTATGATTTAACTTTAAAAAAAAAATTCTCTCGATTATAATCTTATTTTTGAATTACGAGCCAAAAAATTTTAAATATGCAGAAACCTACATTATCGATTCTCCGATTTCCCACTATTTAGTTCTGCCCAAGAGACACTACGGGGCGCCACATACTTGGTAAATTTTTTTTGTACGTAGTTGACGAGTCTGATAGTATAGATGGTCTGTGCTGTAAGCTACCGTGCAACTAAAGCGAGCTTGGTCTACAGTAGGCCGCCGTGCGAGTGGAGAGAGCTTGTCAACGTTAAGTCGTCGGGCGAGCGAAACGAGCTCGATTAACTGTAATACTAAATGAATTGTTTATAGCAGGCCAAACTAAAAAAATAATTTTTGATATAGAAATAAAGTAATTAACGAGAAAATTGATGTTACTGTGAAAAAAGCGCAGGGCGCATATTTTCATATTAACTCAGGAATCGTACCAGTGGAATATTTATAACAGCTGACATCGAGCAGCCACGCTTCTTTCACAATAACATCAATTTTCTTGTTAATTACTATATTTTCATATCAAAAATTAGTTTTTTTGGTTTACCATTGGAGCGTGTCTCTTAGTTTTTTTGAAACTTGAATTTATGAGTTCCATGCTTCCGATGTATGTATTAGATGTCCTGAATAATATACTCAAAACTTTAATTCAGATTTTAATTCTGGATTATGTTTAATGGGGTCTTATACTATTTTTTTTTCTATTTTTTTTTACAGAAACGTTTGTTTTAGGTCCAGTTTCACCAACGTGAGATTATTTCGAGCTAGAAACTATAGTTACAATTGTTCATATCTATAATAGTTTTCGTATAAAATAACTTTTGGATAAATTTAAATGGCATTGGTGAAACTGGGCCTTGAAGTAATAATTCTGAAGTATGACGAATATAAATACCGAAACTTTATAGATTTTGAGATACATTTTTTTAAATGTTATCATATTTCAAATTCACTGGTATCGTTACAAGTGAAAATGATTTGATCTGCTATGGTGTTTAAAATGAGATCTACACACAATCATCAATCTGATGAACGAATACATAATTTGACATTTTGTTATCATCTGCGTTAGGTCTTATTTTGGTTTACAAAACGGAATCAGAATATTAAGAAACGGGCTCCAATAATCATCTGAAGATATCAAATATGATTATATAAATACAAATTTGAGCTGACAACTGGCCATCTGCTTTTTCCTATCTATAATAATTATTGATGAAATAGAATAACTATTTAGTATATAGGATTTTATACATTCAGATTCAATTACAACATACGTATTTATTAACTGCATTGAATTTGAGCACATAAAAGAATATTGTTGATTCAACTAAATGGTGAATACTTTGCCATATAATTTTAGTTAGGGAGGTAGCGTTGTATTTTAGGTACCTAGTTTTTTAACGCTGATCGATTGTTAGCGTATGGTATCACTGACGCACCCGCGGTTGTTGTGGATGTGAGAGGTTGCGAAAATGGTAAGAAAATCACTACGTTCGGCAGTCGAACCGAAAATTTTAGCACATAAAGCCTAATTTTTGCTCCTAATAATATAATCTACTATTATTAAAAAAATTAGTTCCGAAAAGTTTCTTTCTTCATTTAATTATTTTTAATGAAACCAATTTACTATAAATAATAATTTATTATCTCAAAGATATTGACATGTATGGAATAAATGTATAACATAGAATTCGGATGATTGATTATTATAAAAATTGATCAAAATATATCACGATCAGGACATTGCTGTTGAAACGTTGTGTTTCAAATAATTTATATACAGAACTTTATCCAAATAAAGAATAATTTATTATTTTTTAGATTCGTAATCAGCATATCAAACAACTTATACCCTTAACGTATGTACCCGAAGTTGTAAAACAACCTGTATAGCCACGGACAGACTGGCAAGATGATAGAGGTTGAACGTCAAAACTGTCATTTAACAAAGCTTCGTCATAGTATTACGTGACAAGTTAAGCGATGTGGCCAAGCGCTTTTTTGCACGATTGGGCGTTTTCATGTGTTTATCGGCCCTCTATTTGAGGTGGTATGTTAATTTTACCAGCAAACTGTGATTACTATGGCTATGCTGATTTACCGCCCATGGGCAAAGGTGATAAGTAAAACATTGTGGATTTTCACAAAAAGATATTCATTTATTTATCTTTATTTGTAATTGAATATTCAGAATAAAATGTCAAACTTGACAGCTGACAGCGAATAATCAATCATTTTGAAGAAAAAAATTAGGATCAACATTTTGAATAGATCTTCCAATCGTGCAAAAATTTTGTAAGCATCACAGTCAATAAGTACAGTACCGATTTCATATAAGTAATATTAGGAAAACTCGCCAAGACTCAGCCTCTAAATTATTATTCTCAATCGGTAAACTGTACTTACTGACCACTGACCTTAAGGTTGTTAAGAAGAGGAGTGGGATCAAGCTATGCTAACTACATAGGATAAACATTCATTGCCAACTCCAAATAAACAAAATTTCAATGATTAAAACTAATGGAAATGTTTGTTTTCGGTTGAAAATACATGATTTTGAATAATTTGGTTCCTTATTCTATTCTTTTAAACAGCTTCCATCCGTTGAAATATTCTTTTTTCATATTTTGACAAAGCTACAATATGATACGTATAGCGCGCAACGCTATACGCCAGCCCAATTCGATTTCGCGCCACCCAAACGCCGCCCTAGCGGCACAATTGGTAAACTATCGGTGGAAGCGTTCCAAAACAAAACCCGCGCAAGTAGTGACAGATGATAATAATTAATTGCAAGATTTGAATCCAATCCATATTTTTTAAATAACTCCTATTTAATTGTGTCGGCAACAATTCAATGTGATTTTCAGAAAGCAGATTTAAGCTTTTTTCGTGAAAAATGTGAATCAAGGAAGAAAATTATACGTCGAAATCAAATCTGTAGAAATGTCATGAAGCAGAATTATTATCATATATGTATTATCTGTATAAATAATTATATAGAAACATAGGCTGGTACCACGAGCTCTGTTTTTGGCGATACTAGGAGCGTTGTGTCAAGATGGGTTTTAACGCAATTAGAATTTTCATATTTTCCATTAAAATAACTTGAAATATTTATAATGCCTTGAAGCTCTTCTTAAAATAACACTGCTAGTACAGCCAAAAACAGAGCTTATGGTACCAGCCATTTTTATTATTTTTTTAAGACAAATTGTTCAAGCAGATGGTTTTTTGAAGCATACCTTCTGTTTTGCGTAACATTTATTGTTTACTCCATTTTTTATAATGACTGTATAATCATGATTCCTTTATTTCATTTTTTTCAGCATTTTATCATTCAATCACTCATTTAAATTGAAACTATATTACTATTTATCTATTTCGGTTGTATTTGAAACATTTTATACGTTAAAAATAACATACCTGATACTTTCATTTAACAAGATTATTAAATCTATACAAGTTTATTTATTTATTTGTAATTAAGAATCTGCACCATTCTGTATTACTTTTCGTGATTTCATTATGTATATTTACGGAGCTCGTCGTACACGTGTAATCCATTAATTTTTTCGTTCAACTTCCCAATCACGGTTTGGAAACGAATAAAATGTTTAATTAGAGTTGCGTTTTTCGGTATTGGGGCAATCGGGCACACAACATGCTCGACCCTGTCCCTTGTTTTATTTTTCACTCATTTTATCTGTACCATAATGATGATAAATCTACATCAAAAAAATAATATCGATGGAAGAATAAATGGGTAACTCAATCAGTGTACCGTCAAGTCAGGGAAATGATAAAAAATCTTGTTTATTCTAATCACACACACTCTTCCCATTTCATTTCATGCGGCGACGTTGCCAAGCGTATGATAACTTGCTGAATTTCAGTAGCTTTTGTACAATTTTTTTGAGTAATAATTCAATTTTCTCTGGAACTGCAAACAAGACTTTTTTGAAACTTGGTACACATGTTTATAAGACTTTCGTAGATATTTTTACGATTTTTTGTAATTTTGACATTTCAGGCAATCGAGATAATGACGTATAAATCAATGTGAAACACGTTGCGTGCATTTACGCAATGTAATAACATGTCACTGAACAGCAACTTTGACATTTTTTATCTCGATAACTAGAAACAAGATTGAGTTCAAACTTTGCCAGAATATTTTTCACTAAACAAATAATATACTGTAAAAATTTAAATAAATTCTCATATACTTTGATTTCCTTCTCAACAACCTTAGTACTTAAATAACTATTTCAGCTTTCATTTAGCTATAACATACCTCTAAGCCTATTTTCATAGCTTTCTTTTGAAGGAAGGCAGTAGCGAAAATTCCCATTAAGCATGTAATTTCCAATGATCGAGCGACGTTCACAGCAGCACGAAGCATTTGAAGTCCAAGACCTGATACCAATATCATAAATTGAATTATACATAAAAATTTAAATATTCGTATTCTATTATCAAGTAAGAAGAATATTATAACCTTTGTCTGAATTCCAATAATTTAATACCTACATTCGTATTTACTTATACTTAAGGTAGTTCCCTCACGAGATGGTTGAATTAGGAAATTGTTCGAATTTGGCATACGTATTGTTTAACATGTTAACAACACCTCTATAAAAGGCCTTTTTTGGTTTTCCCAACATTTTTCGAAAAGTTTACAGCCGATCTTTCTGAAATTTGTTACGTATGTTCAAAGCTATAAGTCCCACATTATATAAAAATTATTATAAGTCCCAATAATAAATATAGAACATGAATTATGAATTTTCGAATAAATGACCAAAAATGACGGTTTTTTGCAATTTAACCAAAAGCTACTGGACGGATCAGAGATTAAAAGTCTTATTTGACTTCGCTTCTTATTGCGCACTTTTTTACCAGATTTTTTTTTGCGTCAGATGCACATTTTTTTTATAAAACGCAAAAAACCGTTTTTGGCAGTTTTTCGTCTTTTTTTTGATAGCCTTTCTGAGCACTCAGCCGAGTACAAATAGGATATGTTATTTGCCACTTTATAAACTAATAAATAAAAAAAAAATATTTCAAGTCATCATTTTTTTTTATTTTAGCTTGTATTTGCGCTAATTCTATCCAAATATGCACCATGGTTATATTCGCGTTTTCATGTGATTCATCGCGTCTTTTGGCCAAGAATCCAAAATATCTCGGAAAATATTAATTTTAGTAAAAAAAATTAGGTAGAAAAAAGTTCCCCAATTGAATTTCCTGTAATAATTTTTTTTACAGAACATGTCTGTTGATAAACTGCATAGTTTTTGAAATATAATTGACTTTTGTTAGATTTTTATATTTGGGTATAATGATTTTTTATTAATTGAGGAAAATCAAAATTGTACAACGGATCATTTTGTAGAAAATTTAGTCATAAAACTTTTTTTATGCGAAATTTTTTGATAAAATATATAGCTCTCGAGACATTTTGGATGTTTTTCTAGGAAATGGGGAAAATTGCTTAAAAACGCGAATATAACCATGAACCACCCTCCAAATTATGAATGAAATATTGATACTGTCGCAAATTTTATTGTGAATAATTTATTATCACAGGTTACAGTGCAAATATTTATTTTACAAACTAGTATGATCACAAAATCGCTCACAGTTTCTAGTATTGAATAACTTATTCTCTCGCTAGCTCGCGTGCCTTATATACTCTACTCCAACAATGCGCCAACATTCAAATGTTTGATAGTTGAACAACAATGAACTAGCATTCATCTAGTAACTATAGACTGTCAATCATGTACGACAATTGAACACCGATCAGATTGTTGGTCAATGTTAACTAGGATTACAATTATAATAAATTATTAGATAAATAGCCAATTCAAATAAAAAATAATGTGGACCAATGACTTTTAAGTAGCTAACTTTCTGCGAATAATCTTGCTAACTTCTGAAAAAGAAATCATTTTTCGCTGACTCCCCTGGACTAAAAATAGCGCCTTCCTTAAATTTGCAGTAAAGTTGAAAGTCAGACGATGGAGCTAAATTTTTAGGGTGGGCAATGAGTTTTGTAGGATGAGCACTGCCCACCCTTGCTCCTCCCTAGCTATGCCCGTGTATATTTGCCAGTTTGTGCTTTGTAAATGAAACGGGAGTATTTACCCGCCTTCAACGTGGCGCAAGCTCAACTCGCACGGAACCCTCGCGAGTAGAGATAGCGAAATCAAGATATATTCATTAATTTAGTATCTAGCTAAGTTTTGAATCACTTTGCTATAGCTGGAAATCAAATATTTCATTAATAATTTGTCAGAAACAACCTATTAAATAGGCTAATTTTCGCATCATTACCATTCCGTGTTTATAGGAATGCTAGTATACAAGCAATAGAGACTTGATATAATTGACAGAATGTGCAATAACATATCAATTTGCTGTCACGTGGAATGCTGGAAAAAAAAACAGTTTATATAAATAATTTGAAAACCATGCGTAGAAAGGGAAAAAAAATTCAAAACTTGTAGGTGATGTAATTCTGCATAGTTTGATTTTTTGTACTACTATATCCTATCGACTATTTATATTGTATAAGTTATGGAGGATCACATATCCGGATTCCACATTTATAAATAATTATTATCTATTGTTCTAGAATAAAGTGTATTAGTCACATAAGATAAAGGAAATGTATAAATAGGGGTATTTTATAATTATTACGCATTACTTCTTAGTCTCTTAACAAATAAAGTTGGTTTTTAAAAATAGAGTTGTTGAATCATATTATATAATTTATACCCTTTTCATCGGGTCAAAAAATCTTGCAGCTGAGGATGAACTTATGTAATATGCGGAATGAGATAAAATAAATAAGCCTTACCTCGTTTACGATAATCGTTATGGACTGCAAGTAGATAACATCTGAGATATTTGTCGCAGTCATATTTAAGAAAAAGATCAGTTTTCCTGTTCAGATAATTGAATGCATCCCGAATTTTTTTATATTTTTCACCAGTTGTCAACTTAATGCGACTATACACTTTTCCATAATCATTTTTATGCAAGACTCGCATGATTAATATCCCAGCTAATATTCTTGATTCTATATTATAATTATAAATTATGCAGTATTCTCATAATATGTATTAATACTCCATTCAGTTACCTTTATGAATAGCACAAATAGAACATTTGTCTTTTAACATACTCATATGTGCATTGATCAAATCTTCCACAGATTCTTTATCATCCAAAATTTCGATGTTTTTGCATAACAAATCATTCGTCATAAATTGCTCCTAATAACAGAATACTGTGTCATAGTAAAATATAATATAAATTGTAGAATTTATCACTCGTTTGAATATGCAACAGAATATAGTATATTTCGTATAAAGGGGGTAATAGTTATCTGTACAATTACAGCTTATTTTCGTTCAAGAAAAGACAGAGTAGGCCTATAATTAAATCCTTCTGATTCAAGTCTATAAACACATACAGGATAAATACGAAAATTGAAACATGCGTTTAACATATCAAATCAGTATCTCCTTCTGCATTGCTTTCCTAATTATCTAAAACAATAATGTCTTGGACATATGTTGTAAAGTATACAATTCTACATCCGAATCGGAAAGCAGTATTCATTTTCAAAGCTACATAACTGCAGAAATCAAATTAGAATATTCACGCACCTACAATCTATAAACCATTAGCCATGGAATTAAAAACAAAAGATGAACAATTGTGAAATATTTTATACCTACAATTTATTAGTACTTATTTTGATAAACTGTGATATTAAATCAATATTAGATTTAATTATTTTTAAAAAAACATAATTATTCAGATGACCAAAAATTTCGAATCATTGAATCGCATTATTCTGATCATAGTTTTCGAAAAATTCGTGACTATAATAGTACTATTTGACAGCATCATATTCCTAATACGTCAACTAATTAGGGGCTTACAGCAAAGTTTAAAAAGACAGGAACAGGGAATTTTTAAGAATGAAATTGACGAAAGTATGTATAACAATGAAGAAAATATTGTTTTATAAAACTGGAGACAATAAAGTGTGAAGGAGATTTCTAAAAACCTGAATATAAATATTATGACATTGCACAGAATACTCAGAAAACATAAATACATTTCTTTCAAATTTTAGGACCACAAAAAATCTGGAACAAGATTTTGAGCTGCGTACATCATTCTTTGAAATAATGATGTATAATTGAAATTGTAGAGCAAGATCCCAAGACCGCCAGACCTTACTTATTTTCTGAGAAACAAAATGTGTGGAATCGAATAGTGTTAGTATGTACTTTGATCATACGCATATTTGCTAATTTGTGCCGACGGCCAGTTCACAGATACGAAGTGCTAGAGATACTTTAAGACATTACTCACTATTCATAAAGTCTTGAGTGCTAATTTTTATGTATGATTTTAGAAAATATTGTTAAAAATTGATAATCAACAGTACTAGTCACTTTCTATCGGTGGTAATGTTTGCTAGACTTTTTAAAGCTCGCAAAGAATAACATAATCTTAATGATCTATACATACTTTCAGAATTATATCATAATAAAAAGTCTTCGGTTAGAGAGTCGAAACGTCAAAAATAAAAATAAATATACAGAATTAAAACCAAAAAAGTCTATTTAACATAATCTTGCTTATAGTCTGAGTCCAAATTTTTATACTTTTTGTAAACAGCCGGAACAATCGTCTGGCTGTGTACAAAAAGTATTGAAATTGTTCCCTGAGTATCAAATATAAAATTTAGGACTCATTAGGAGTCTATAAATGATACTACGTTATTTTTTTTGCGAGCTTTGAAGCGTCTAGCAGGAATTACTGCCGATGGAAAGTGTCTGGCAGTGTTGATTATCAAATTTTCAACAACATTCTCTAAAACATACATAACAATTAGCATTCAGACTTTAAGAAAAGTGCGTAATGTTTTAACACTACTTTAATCCACACATTTTGTTTCTCAGAAAATAAGTAACGTCTGGCGGGTCTGGGGGGCACACCCCAACTCGGCACACTTAATCTCCCGATGCGAGATCAGCCAAGGGTTGGTGGTAATCCTTATGACCAACTCGGCACGGGCATAGATTTTTAACTTGCGCGGTCAATTTTTAATCCGTAAAGCAGGGTCTTCTCTAATCCCCAAAACTTATCCCGGTGTAGCCCTTTCGGAACATCTTGAACAGGTGTTTGCAGAAAAACCCATCCTTATTATGGAATTGACACCTAAGATGAATATAAATTAAAATGTTTTGTTTAGTAGCTATCTATCATCAATCTAACAGTCCGGTCAACAACATCAAAAATGTCAATTCGCGAGGTAACAACGATAAAACGACAACAAACAAAATGGCAGCAGATAGAAGTGTTAGCTAATAGTTATAGTTAATGTTTGCTCCGCGCATGTCTGCCGGCAAAAATTCAAAAAAGTAGTTTTAATTTATAAATAATTTTGAAATGAACGAATTGTCTCGAAAACTTTCTGCCTTACTGGCCACAGCTCTACATTTACTTTATGTTTTTATAACCAGTTCATAGTAATTAGATTGAGGTGGAGGTACCTATTAGCAACACTTTTTTAATTAGCAACAAAAGTAACAAGCAAAAAATGCTTTGACTAGCGCCCAAATGACAGCTTTGACCTAATTAAGAAAAAAATACAGGTTAAACATGTAACAAAACAAAAAATCGCTCGATTCTTAGTTTTTAACGTTTTTGACAAATTAATTTTTAATATTGTTTATTTGTTACTATGCTTTGCTTGGATGTTGTCAAAACCAAACCGTTACTATGTTTTTTGCCAGAACACAAGCTTGATTAGAATTTCTGTAGATTATTTCACTCATGTCAATTATACAGACAAATTTTGCATAGTTACATTGACAATTATAATAATAAATTCCTTGCCAACGGGAATTTACCTCTGAAAATTCCCGTTACCTCGGTAAATTCCCGTTGGCAAGCGATTTATTGCGCTAAATTGCCTTTGTCATGGAGAAACAATACACAGTTCTAAATATAAACAAACAATCAGTTCTCGAAAATGTCAAAATTTAATCGTATTGGAAATGAATTTTTCGCCGAAAATAATGAAATTGAAAACAAAAAGTTAAAAAATACAGAGTATATGGAGGCAATTTAGTGCATTTTTCAATAAAAAAGGTAAGTAGTTGCAACTAACATTATTTAATAGGTACTTATAGTAGCAATTTCATTCGAGAAATATTCTCCACAAATACCACTCGCGACTTTAATTTTATCATAAATTTTTCTTTCAAACAATGATTACCTTTAAGCAACATCCTTCGAGTCATCTGCTCAGATGAAATCCCTCGAGCTACGCTCTCGTGATTTAATCGGACAGATGACTCTCACGATGTTGCTATGTAATCAATGTTTTCAAGAAAAACTTATTGATAAAATTACAGTCCCTTGTGATATTATATACGAAAATTATTCCTATTCTATAGCATGTTCAACACGTAAGCAAAGCGATATTACTTTGCTCGTGTAGATTTAATTCACTTGTTTGTTACTCTTGGTCTTGAATTGAAAAATTTACACCCGCTAGAAAACTCTCACTTTCAAACAATCTACTATTATCGCTGTTTTCAGAATTCAAAATTTATCATTTTTTGACATATATGAGTCCAAATAGAAAAAATTGTATAAGATGCACGTTTCATAAGATATTTTAGGTCACTTGTTCATTAGAAAAATCATGTCTTATGAAACTTATACCATAATATACTATTTTGTCTCGATTTTGCAGCCGTTGTTTTGTAGTTATAATTTAATTTTAAATAAATAAATGTATTTGATATTTCATTATTTCTAAACCATATTTATATACAAAATTTAAAAAACATATATGATTTATATATAATGAGCAAATAAATTTTTAAAGGGGCCCCCAAGAGCCAGAGCCCGAAAGCATTGCTTCTAATTGCTTTCTGTAGCGACGGGGTACCTGAGTCATTTCATTCGGAGACTACCTGCAAATGTGCCGAGTTAGGTATTTCTGCAGGTACCTGTGAAACTCGTATGTGCCGAGATGGGGAGTCATTAGCAGAGACTACCTGCAAATGTGCCGAGTTGGGAATCGCCGGGTCTGGGATCTTGGAATATTAGAGTAGATTACTTTCTAGCAGTATCTTATACCCAGATAAATATAACTACCATGATTAGCAAACTGGTCACGAAACAATACACATAATTGGGGCTATTCTTTAACTCAATCGATACATTTTTATCGATCATTATCTATTTCAGCCAATGGACGTATGTATTATTGACAAAAATTCTGAATATTCGCTTGTTACAATTGTTTCTATTTGTCGAAAAACTTATCGATCAATAATAAGTTAATGATTGTGTTACAGAATACGGCCAAATATTTTAGAATCGAGGACACAATATTATCAGTCTGTATTATATATAAGCAGAAATTTTAAGTGATAAAAGTATTAACCGACCTTTAATTAAACGAATAAATTGAGAATTGATTAGTTAATATTTCTGAACTAGGAATTGCTGGAACAAATAAAGAAAATTTGTGGGCTCCACTTGAAAATTGGGTAGGACTAACTGGACCATTCAATTGGCCCGCAGAAACATCAAGTTGAAATCTGTGTGTTTTTAAAAAAAAAAATCCCATGTTCATGGAAAAAAATACCAGAATTCAGAAAAGCCTAAAAGCTTAAAAATATGAAATTTTCGAGAGTAAATAATCGTAATCGACAGTTAAGTAATGTTCGGCAAGCCCCCTACAGCATATTGGATTATTGTTAGCTCAAAACAATGTCCTCCTACAACTGGAAAACTGTTAGGTAATAAAATATCATTATTTAGAGAAATCTATACGTCAAACCAAAATGACAGTGAATATGTCAAGAATGACAAGTTTAGAAAATTGCATTACAATCAGCATTTTATTTTACTTTTAGAAAATCTGGAACTTCAGGAAACCGTGACTCTGTGAGGTCTTGAATGACAAAACCCGGGGGTAAGTTTCCCCATATTACAGGCTCGTGAACTTTGGCGTAAAGTAACGCTTCTTCATTCTCTTCTTCTAGATGCTGTTCAATATTTACCAACGGAGCTCGTTTCAATCTGCTTCGTTTTGTACTCATACTATTTAATTTTAATCAAAACACAGAACACCAACTGCAACACGAAATTTGTAACACAAAATTAATAACTTACGGTTGCTAATACACGGATATCTTGTTTCTAGATGAATATCACAAAAATTGAACGATTTTCACTTCCCCGACCTATAGAGGTAGTATTGTAATCGTTACTTTTTGACAGCTCGAGATTTTGATGAATCTTCACGTAATAGACCCCACTGAACCCAGAAAATATGATTTTAAAAAAAGTAGGTCTGTCTGTCGTTCGGGCTGTCTGAAAGCACGGTAACTTAAGAACGTGTACGAATTTGAAAGGCAACATATTTGTTCTTATTATGTGAATCAATAGCAATTTTTTTCTGAATTCAACGATATAATATGTTCATAAAAATATTATGAGCCGGTACAAATGTTTTTACATGTGTTGCATATGAATTTTTTTTACACAAATTGTAAACTTTTGTACATATCTATCTTCTTAACATGTGAGAAATAATTAAATGAAGAAATAATCAGGAGTTGGAATAATGATAATTATCAAAGCAATACCAATACTGACAATTTTCTAATTTGATTGCGGATAATTGGATTTTTCTTTACGATAATCTAAAAATGTACACTTTGATATTGTACCGGATTCTCACGAACTAGTACTATTTTATCGTGTATCTGGCACGCTATCGCCATCTAGCACATTTATCAATAACTATATGTACGACTCTAGCGCTACGTTGCAGCCTTCTCTAGAACTAGAATTTAAAGCACTGCCATTTGAAAGTGTTCGTTTAGAGATGTCACTATATAATTTGGTCTGTGCTTGAACTGATTTCTACTACGGTTCTTTTATTGGTTCTCTAAACTCAGCAATTTGTTGAAGTGTACCTGATATGAATATTTCATTATTAAATTTGTTTTCAAAATTACCTGCGTAGCAAAATTTATTAATTTGGTTTTATTACCTGATCTGAGTTTTTAATTGAATTTTCCATCTTCTTTAAATTTCAAGGAAATATCTTTAACCTGATCCTGATCCTAAAACTCTTTTACTTCCCGGATTTATATATAATAGAGAAAGGGGAAGAATTGTGATCATGATTTTTTGTCAATTCGAGATTTTGATAAATCTTTACGATTTCGACTTTACTAAACCCAAAAAACTTGATTCAAAAAAAGTCGATCTGTCTGCCTAAAAGTACGATAATTTGAGAACGTGGTTCGAATTTTTGACTGAAATTTCATATTTACGCTTTTTATAAAATAGTTGGTGGATGAGCTATTTGCAGCCAGTTGTATACTTTGGCGAGGTTTCCGAATATTATGCGGAATCGGTACTGTACTTATTGACCGAGATGTTTACAAAAATTTATACACGATTGGAAGATCTACCCAAAATTTGTATCCGAATTCTCTTTTTCAAATTGAATTCCTACTGGTGATTGTTTATTTGCTGCCAGCTGTTAAGTTTGACATTTTATTGTGAATATTCAATTACAAATAAAGATAAATAAATGAATATTCTTTGTGAAAATCTACAATTTTTAACTTACCGCCTTTTCACATTTTCGGTAAGTCAGCATAACCATAGCTTGCACGGTGAAATCATCATACCAGCTCGAATAGAGGGCCGGTTTCCGGTTAACACATGAAAACGCCCAATCGTTCAAAATGGTTTATTGCAGTCACACACAGCCCAAAACCGCAACCGTAAAAGATTAGCCCGCGAATAAGAAATATAGCCGAGCAGTTCAGTCAGTATGTGCCATATTTATATATAGATATATATATATATATATATATATATATATATATATATATATATATATATATATATATATATATATATATATATATATATATATATATATATATATATATATTTTATCCCCAGTGTTCTATCAATAGAGCAATAGTCTTTCGAAGCTTATTACCAGGATTGTATCAAAAATTATTTTAAAGGCTTATTTGTGACTATATACCTATATAAGTTCAAGGTAAATTTCACTATCTTCACTTGATGCTTGTCATTTGTGCCATCACCTTGTCATTTGTGTATAAATACAAACCCTGGAAGTATATTTTGTGCCGTTGAAAATGTTTCGCCCGTGGGAATGGATCGAACAATCAGGAAGTGTCTGTGAAAGTCTATCATCGTCGATAAATGTAGTTAAACCATTTTTTCACAAATATGGACAACAAATCGTGTTAAATGTATACAACGGACTTTTGGAGCAATATAAACAATCAGTTACTCATATGAAAACTTGCCAACTAATAAAAGTATAGGTGTTCCAGTACCTAAAAAAGTTAGAAGAGACTCAGGTATTGATAAAATAGAAGATTTTACAAAAGAGTTTATAGTGCGAACTATGCACGATGAAATACATCGAATTTCTATTAAAATTTTTTGTAACGGCCCTTGTGTATCTTAGGCTTGTGGTTTTGGTCATTGTGTCACTGCAATAAAACCCTTATAAGCCGTTAACGATTATTAGATAGATGATGTATGTTTGGACTATACCAACATTTTATTGCTAGAAATTTTTAGTATCTTGTGTTGATTTCATATACGGTAATATTTATCATGAAATATAGAATAACTGAAATTGATCCTTGAATAATTTAATTAGCGATTTATCTATTATTAAAAATTGATTTATTATAAAATTCATTATATTAATTTGCAACATGTGAAGAAATAGAATATTGAAAATCATTATGTGAAATTAGAATTATAATTACAAGGAAGCATTGTGTAACCGTCAAAATTCACATATTAAGATTTTGATGGATATATCCGTTTTGAGCATACCTGAATCTATTTTGACTATTTTTGGCTTTATGTCGGTATGTATGTACGTACATATGTATGTGCGTACGTATGTATGTAACTCGTAAATCTCAAAGCTCGTCTAACGTATAATGCTGAAATTTTGTATTTTATATGGTTTTGATGTGCACCTCGCTTATGGTTGCAATCATCCTTACTGCAAGTGCACTTTACTTGAAACTTTTTTTGAATTTTCCGCATGAATCCAGAATGATTAGCCTCAGGATACTAAAATTCAGTATTTGAGATTGTTGTAGCATCTATATGGTCATTTTTGTACCAATCGGCTACACCGGAAGTGCAATTTTTATAACAGACTTTTCGAACTTTCCTCTTAAATTCAAAACAATCAGTTGTAGAATATTGAAATTTCGTATTAAGCACTTTTGTAACATCTAGTTATGCACCTCGCATTATGGTCGCAATCATCTGTATCGGAAGTGCACTTTACTTGAAAATTTTTTCAAATTTTCCACATAAATCCGTTTAGATATTTATATTCTATTTTCATTGAGATCGACTGAGCCGGAAGTGCACTATACTTCATTCTTCTGTATTATCTGAACGATTGCCTACCATTTTTAAAACAGTAGACTGAACCGGCAGTGCACTTCAGTTGAACTTTATTTTTTAATTTTGTACATATATTCAAAAACTGTAAGCCGTAGAATCTTGGAAATCAGTATTTAGGAATGTTGTCACATATGAATGATGACCTACTGTTTCTATGGCAGACTAGAGTAAAAGCGCATTTTACTAGACTGGATAAATCCAAAACGATTAGCCGTTGAACCATGACATTCTGTGTTTGATTATATATATATATATATATATATATATATATATATATATATATATATATATATATATATATATATATATATATGTTTCTGCCCTGGGGAAGAATTTGTTTCTTACATCGTTTTATCCCTGGCAGAGTCGCATTTGTTCATTGTCAATCTCTAAATGAGAATCTTAGTTGTTGTATTCGTAATTGTAAATTAGATTAAAAAGACGATTAGTTTCAAGTAAAAAAAGTATTAATACGATAATTTCAAGTACACCACAACATTTTATTGATAAAGCACAAGCAGCTACTCTCGACTTGTTACCTGCAAAATCAAAAGAAAAATATTTAATAAATTTTATAAAATAAAAACCTGATAAGATTCACAGAAATACAAATTCAGTAGTCGGTTATTAAAGATCATTGGCTGTATTATGGTAGATGGCACTGCTGCAGATTAATTTCTCTGCATGCCATGTACCAACTTACTTTTCAATAGTGTCGCGGCTACAAGTCCGACTATCTGCGGCTTGCTATACCGTCCGGAAGAGTCCTAATAAGGACGAAGCACTTGTCTACGGTTGCTGCCCTATTCAGGATGATGGTGTAAAAACCGACTCCTGAATTTGTATTTTTGAAAAACTTATCAGGTTTTGATCTTATAAAATTTATAAAATTCTGTTTCACGGTCAAACTTTAAACGTCACTTTACAGTGTCCTGCATTTCTTCGAAAAATGTATAGATCATTAATATTTACTTTGTTATGAGAAATTTGTAATATGGAAAGTTTCAATGCAGATATTATGAGAAATACAGTATGTGGCACGGGACAAAATACGATTTCAGCCGAGGGTGATGCCGACCCTTGCTTCGCTCGGGCAAGCAATACTCACCCTCAGCTGAAATCGTCATATCAATTTTTGTGTGTACTGCTCCAGAACTAAAATTATGCTCTGGATTTGTTCTGTAATACTTTCGGTACAAATAAGGTTACTATTATTATTATTATTATTATTATTATGTTTACATGCAGTTGGAACTAAGAATATACCTTTTCATAATACCTGCATTGAAACAACGCGTTTCAACGCCTGTTTTGTCAGTCGAAACAAGACAATTGCAGACAAATGCGAGTGAAGCCGGGCAGGAACAGGCTTGTTTCCTAGTTTTTTATGCACATCTTGTACTCTTATTACAATAAGATCTTTAAAGAGAACTCCCATTTATTCTTTATAATTATTATAATATACTTGAATATTTCACTTATGCGTAAATTTTTCCATAATGTAAGGGCCACACCAACGTATAATGCAGTTGATTGAGGCGTTAAGTGACAATAAATATATTGTCATTGCCAAGTGCTTATTGTTAAGTAACGGAGATTCTACGCTGACCATACAACGTGGTATATTCACCAACCAACCGTTTTGATACCAAAAATAAATAAAACCTGTTTTGTTTTCATTTTAAGTTAGGAACGTCAAAATCACTATAGTAACTCCAATTTTTTCCATGTATTTATCAGGTGTCGTCAAAATGTAATGAATTAGAAACTTCAAGAATAAAGTTTAAGTAAATTTTGGTCAGAATTGTACTTGATGCGATAAAAATGATGTTTGTCAGCCAAAATCGGAAGGAAAGGTTTCGCGCTTCCGCTTCAAGAGGCTTGAGGCAGTCTTCAATTGATCTTCAAGTGTTGAAATTTAACAATCGTTACTTCCAAAGAAAAGTTGATAATGATTTTATTTTAGTTAAAAATTTCAAGAGTTTTACCAAGGTAATTTTTAAGCACTCGTGGTATTACCTCGAATATTTCATTCCATTATGAATGAGAGAAGTGAAATTATCAAAAAATTACAGCGATAATTTCACGTTGCCTGAACAATACAAACAAATGTAACCTGTTTTGTTTGTATTATTCTAAATTAAATACGTCAAAGTCAATAGCAATCCCAATGTTTTCCAAGTAAAATTTTTGACTGTTTAACCTGCGTTATTTTGTTTCCTTAACTATTCGCAACAGTCGCGAGTACTCTTCAACAACTATATATATATATATATTATATATATATATATATATATATATATATATATATATATTATATATATATATATATATATATATATATATATATATATATATATATATATATATATATATATATATATATATATATATATATATATATATATATATATATATATATATATATATATATATATATATATATATATATATATAGAAGAAAACAAATATGTAACGGGTTTAAGCAGTCTTGAATTTTGGCTAAATTGAATCAAATATTACTCATTTGAAATTTACCAAGCTTTCGATTTTAATGTTTAAATCTTCATCAGGGTAATTACTTTTGAGAATTTATAATAGAATTCCATCTCTGATAAATTTAGAATATTTTGAGTTTTCATTTTGTAAGATATTATCACAGTTCAATACATTTTTAAAACATTTTTAAAAGATAAATAAAATGAAACGTTTCTTGTGCAAGTTCTTGCAACACACGTGTGTTTCGTTTTGACAAAACAAAATGAAAACTCAAAATATTCTAAATTTATCAGAGATGGAATTCTATTATAAATTCTCAAAAGTAATTACCCTGATGAAGATTTAAACATTAAAATCGAAAGCTTGGTAAATTTCAAATGAGTAATATTTGATTCAATTTAGCCAAAACTCAAGACTGCTGAAACCCGTTACATATTTGTTTTCTTAACTAATCGACCAGTCGCGATTACCTTAAACTATATATATATATATATATATATATATATATATATATATATATATATATATATATATATATATATATATATATATATATATATATATATATATATATATATATATATATATATATATATATATATATATATATATATATATATTTGTTAGATAGGGAGTTGCTAGTCCCCTACCGGGCGCCTTCCCAGGTGGCGGATAGGGGGATGCTCACTAGACATGGTGAGTACCGGAAAAAAAAAATATCCGGGGCGGACCAAAAACTAGCAACTGCTGCCTTGCAGTAAGGAGCCGAAACTCCAAAGGCTACAGGAAGAAAACCCGACACAAATCACCTAGCCCTCCAGGTTGGGGGTTAATCGTGAGGCTAACAACCTTACATTGTAAAAATATCACCGTTACGAAGCCACTACAAAAGCCTCGGAAAAAGGACAGAAACAACGGATCAAGACCCCAGCGTGAAAATCGGACAAGAGACTTTAGTTTTGCGACGTGGAATATAAGAACATTACTACAACCAGGTAAAATGAGGGAGATATCTGAGGAAATTATGAAATATAAATTTGATTTGGTAGCCCTGCAAGAAATCAGATGGAAAGGCTCAGGAAGGATTGACAAACGCGATTACTCAATATTTTATAGCTGCAATGAGCTAAGAACCGGCCAATATGGCACAGGCTTCATAATAACGAGAGAATGTAGAAAGAATTTGATTGAATTTGAAGCTATCAACGAAAGGTTATGCAAAGTGAGGCTCAAAGGAAAATTCCGTAACATAACCATACTAAGCGTCTATGCCCCTACGGAAGATAAAGAAGATGATGAGAAAGATCAATTTTATCATACCTTAGAGCAAGTATGCCAAAAAGTGCAAAAGTATGACAATCTCCTAGTTATGGGAGATTTTAATGCCAAGATCGGGAAAGAAGATCATTTAAAAGGTATAACTGGTAAATTTACTCTACACGATGAAAGTAATGATAACGGTACATTAATTGCGCAATTCGCTGCAAGAAACAACTTAATTATTAAAAGCACATATTTTAACCATAAAAAAATACACCTGAGAACATGGAAAATGCCGGGATCTGACATAGTAAATCAAATAGATCACGTATTAGTTAAAGCCAGACATGCGTCGTCGATCATTGATGTGAGGAGTTGCAGAGGACCAAACTGTGATACGGATCATTACTTAGTAAAAACGCGACTAAGACAACGATTAGTAGCATCCCAAAGAGCAACAGGATACAAGAAGAAAGAGTGGAACATGGAAAAACTCAAATCTGAAGACCAAATTATAATTTTCCAAGATCATCTGAAGAGAAAATTAGACGAAAACGAAATAGAATCTGATGAAAACGTAGAGAAAACATGGAAGAGTATTGAAATAACAATAAAGAAAGCAGCTGATGAAATAATTGGTGAAAAGCAAAAAGATAGAAACATAGAATGGTTTGATAATGAATGTAGAGTAGCAATAGAAGAGAAGAATAAGGCAAGACAGAAAATGTTACAAAGAAAAACAAGGAGCAGCAGAGCGGAGTACGAAGAGAAAAGAAAGGTTGTAAATAAACTATGTAAGAAAAAGAAGAAGGAGATGTATAATAAAAAATACGAAGATATAGAAATGCTAAGTCAACAAGATATACAAAAATTTTACCAGAATGTGAACAACTTGAAGAGAGGTTTCCAGACAAGAATAGATTGCTGCAGAGATAAAAATGGTGTGAAGTTGGGAAAAGAGAGTGAGGTACTGAACAGATGGGCGGAATATTTCAAAGAATTACTGAATAAGGAACAAGAAGTACACAAAATAAACAAGAATGTAAACAATACTCCCCGCGATGAGGACAATGAAAACACAATAGAAATTCCTTCCAGACAAGAAATATGGAACGCGATAAAAAAGTTGAAAAACAGCAAGGCCCCTGGAGAAGATGGAATAGCCGCAGAATTGTATAAATATGGCGGAGATGCAATTATTGATAACCTTCATCAGTTAATAAAAACAATACGGGAAAAAGAAACAATACCAGAAGATTGGAAAACAGGATTGATATGCCCCATACATAAAAAGGGTGACAAATTAAGTTGCAGCAACTACAGAGGTATAACACTCCTAAGTGTAGCTTACAAAATACTATCATCAATCATAAATGAAAGAATTAAAGAATTCGCTGAAAATTTATTAGGAGAGTATCAATGCGGCTTCCGACCTAATAGGAGTACAACCGATCAAATCTTCCTGATAAGACAAATAATGGAAAAATATTATGAGCACGACATTGACCTACACATGCTTTTCATTGACTTTAGGCAGGCGTTTGATAGTATCAACAGACAGAAGCTATATACTGTAATGGAACAACAAAAAATACCAATAAAACTAGTAAGGCTGGTGAAGATGACGTTGCAAAATACAAAAGCAAGAGTAAAAGTGGGTTCTAAACTTAGCGAGAGTTTCATCTATGAGACAGGTGTAAAACAAGGAGACGGACTATCAGCCACACTTTTCAATATTGTATTACAAGAAGCATTAAGCAAAATTGTTAGACCTGGCACCATATTCATGATGTCAAGTCAGATTTGCGCATATGCGGATGATGTCCTGATCGTAGCTGAAAATATTGCAAAAATGAAAGAGATTTACACAGAAATGGAGAAACACACAGAAAGCTTAGGATTACAGGTGAACGTCGACAAAACAAAGTATATGAAAGTTTCCACATCAGAACATAGAAGATTAGTACAAAATCTAGAAGTTGGTAGAAATACATTTGAAGGAGTCAACAGCTTCACATACCTGGGTCTTAAAGTAACAAATAAAAGTGACATAAGGTCAACAATCCAAGAAAGGATAATCCAAGGAAATCGCGCGTATTACGCTAATCTTAAGATGTTTCAAAACAAACTTATATCAAGAAAAACTAAGTATAAAATATATAAAACCATGATACGTCCAGTAGTCACATATGGATGTGAGGTGTGGCCATTGACTCAAAATGATAGAGAAAAATTACAGATATTTGAAAGGAAAATTTTGAGAAAGATTTATGGAGGTGTACAAGAAGGAGGATTCTGGAGAATGAGATACAATGCGGAGTTGGAAGAGCTCATTGAAGGACAAAACATCGTAAGATTTATAAAGTCACAAAGAATAAGATGGATAGGACACGTGCTTAGGATGAACGAAGAAAGAATGCCGCTAAGAATCATGAGAGGAAGATTGCACTCTAGAAAAAGAAGAGGAAGACCTAAATTACGATGGATAGATGACGTGCAAGATGATAAAGTCAAGATTGGGGTGAAGAGATGGAGAAGTAAGGCGCTGGACAGAGATGAGTGGAGGAAGATTGTAGAGGAAGCCAAGGCCCATCCCGGGCTGTAGAGCTAAACATGATGATATATATATATATATATATATATATATATATATATATATATATATATATATATATACATATATATATATATATATATATATATATATATATATATATATATATATATATATATATATATATATATATATATATAAGTAGGCCCATGCCTTCTGTTACAATTTTTCTCCATTTTTACGGTCCTATACAAATCGCTTAAAGTTCGTAATTTCTAGTGTCTCTAAGTCCTTTTTCACCGCGTCATACCACCTCCCCTTTGGTCTTTCACTTCTTTTCTTTTTCACAACACCTCCATCTAACATCTTTCTTACTACTCTGTCCTCTGGTAGTCTCAGCACATGCCGTAGCCACTGTAACCCACATTTCATTACCGTACAGTACCACTGGTCTTATAATGGTTTTATACAACCGCTTTTTTGCAATTCTTGACACATTTTTTGATTTTAATAGTTTTCCCATAGCTCGTGCACTTCTGTTTCCTTTCGTTATCCGTGTTATAATATCTCACTCTTCGCTATTATTGTTTGTTTCCGTAACACCCAAGTAAACAAAGTTTTTAACTTTCTCGAATGCGTAAGTTTGACCTCCTCCAACTTGTATTTTAAGGGAATCTTCTTGTGCTTCTTGATGATCCGACTCTATCTTCATGTATTTGGTTTTGTCCTCGTTTATTTTTAATCCCATTGCTTCTGCCGTTTGAACTAAACGTTTGAATAACTCCTTTAGTTCTGTTTTTGTTCTGGTTATTAACGTTATGTCGTCTGCAAACACTAAAAATTGGTGTTTTAGTTGACAAATGGTTTCTCTTGTGTAGAATCTGCTTTTCCTTATAATCCACTCTATCGCCAAGTTGAATAGGACGGGTGATACTGGGTCTCCTTAGTCTTCAGTTTATATCGAAGCTCTCTGATGTTGCTCCATCCACCAGGATTCTGCATTTTGTCTCTTCATGGGTCATCTTAATTAATCTTATCAATTTTTTGGGTATTCCTAATTCTGCGAATGCTTCATATAGTTTATGTTTATTTATTGTGTCATATGCTTATTTGCAATCCATAAACAACATTTGCAGGCTTAGATTGTGTTCATAATTATTCGCTATAGTTTGTTTCAGTGCAAATATTTGATCCGTAGTTGATCTGTTCGGTCCAAAACCAGCTTAATATTCTCCTAGGGTATTTTCCGCTTGTTTTTGTATTCTATTTTTCAAACATCCTACTAAAATTTTGTACGCCACGTCTAATAATGCTATACCTCTGTAATTCTCGCATTTCAGTCTGTCCCCCTTTTTATGAATTGGGCATATTAGTGCTTCCTTCCATCTCTCAGGCATACATTCAGTTCGCCATATATCCTCTATTAATTCCATAATATACTGGATTACTTCGTCTTCTGCATTTTTGTATATCTTTGATGTTATTCCGTTTATTCCCGGGCTTTTATTATTTTTCAAGTATTTCTCGAATTTCATTTATGTCTGGTGGGTTTTGTTCTATACTATTCCCTTCTTGTTGAGTTGTTTCGGTTTCATTTGTAGTTCCCGTAGCCAGATTCCCCTCATTCAGCACTTCCTTGAAATATTCTTCCCATACATGTAGTTTGTCCTTTGCTGTCACTAGTTTTCCCTCTTTATTTTTACAGTACACTAGGGCGGTTGATACCCTGTTCTTTGTTTCTTGGCCTCCTGATAAAAGTTTCTCGATTCCTTGTTTTTGAAATCTTCTTATAATATTATCATTTTTTCTTCCATCATTTTCCTCTTCTTTTGTCTACACAATTGTTTCGTTCGTCTTTTATCCATGTTGTATTTCAATTTTTTTTTCATCTGAGTTATTTTGTAGTAGGTTTCTTTAAGCCATAATCCCTCTTCCTAATAGCACTTTTGCATTCTTCGTCGAACCATTCTTTCTTTTTGTCCCTTACATTTTTGCGCAGCATCTGTTCTGAGACTTTCAATATTGCTCCTTCCAATTTATTCCATTTTAAATCTACCCTTTCCTCTGAAACTTGCTCTGCTAGCTCTAGCTCCTTCGACAGTAGATTTTGAAATTGCTCTCTGTTTTTCTCAATAGTTAGTGGCGAGGTGTCATATCGTTTCAAACGGTCGTGTTTATCCTGTGTTACTTTTGGCAACTTCTGTTTCATTACTATTTTTACAAGAAAATTATCTGTGTCTAGTACTGCACCTCTTTTGCTTGTGATATTTTTAATTTGTTTCGCATGCTTACTCTCTATTAATACATGGTCTTTTTGATTACATGTACGCCCATCAGGTGATATACATGTTCCTTTATATATATCTTCCCTTTCGAAATGTGTGCTCATGACTTTTGTATTGTAGGTTACTGCAAAATCAATCAACTTTTGTCCGTTCTCATTTGTTTCATCATGTTTGCTAAGTGCACCTATTGTAGTCTTGTACATTTCCTCTTTGCCTAGTTTTGCATTGAGATCTCCAATAACTATTTTGAAGTCATATTTTTGTATCGAATTTATTATTCTCTCAAGCTCTTCATAAAATTCATCTCTTTCTTCCTCGTCCTACTCATTTGTTGGGGCATGTACATTTATAATACTGATTTTTCGGTACACTCCTCTTAGTCGTATTGTAAATATTCGTTCGGACACTGGTTCGAGTTTTAGAACTTTCTGCTTCAATTCTTTTTTTATCATAGAACCTGTACCAAAATATTTGGTGTCGTTTCCACTACTGAGAAATATATAATCATCTACTGCTATTATGTCGTTTGATTTTTGCTTTATTTCTTGAAGTGTCAGTATGTGAATCTTATATTGTGTTAATCACATCGATAGATTTTCGAGTGTTCCCGATTCATTTGTTTCTCTTACATTCCATGCTCCTCATATTAGCGGTTAATTTTTATGTTTCTTAAATAATTCTAAAATTATTCTATCCTTGGTCATTTCCTATTACATCCGTTTCATTGTTGCCATGCCTCAGTTTTTTGCTCTTTCAATTGCCCTGCTTTCGCTGTTCCATATCCAGCATTGCCCTTCGATGTATATTTTCTTATAGCCTACTTTAACTGTCTTTCCTTCCATTCTCTCTTTTCCAGCTCTTTCCCTAAGAATATTTTTAATTGCTATTTCCTCTTTAGTTAGGTCATTGTCTATGTATATCTTGCTGCCTTTAAGTTTGTTTTCTCATATTCTAATTCTATTTCCAAGACAGAAATACGATTGAACACAGATAATAACAAAATGTTGCATCATCATAGCTGTGTGGCTCTTATTTTACTTATCACAGAAGTAAAATTATTTGCACTTATGATGATACATCATTAAGCCTTTCTTAGAAAGACTTAAAATATATTCATCTATATTTTGGGTCTCCTCCATGTATGTGTTGGAAATATATTTCACATGATCCAAACATTTGCAATTATTCGGCAAAATGATGGACCTATAGCAAGGGGGCGATCACGTGACTTTTTGCTACAGCCAGTCCCTGTTTGGGTAGCAAACGTTAGCCTTAATTCACAATGGACGTGAGCATAAGAAGTACATAACATAATTCTTATGAAAATCTTACGTGTGTTCAAAATGAGCATAGCACAAGCATAGCATAAAAATTATTTTATAGAGATATTGCGGCCTGAGTTGGTAATAAAATATAGGTACATTTAGTTTTAAGTATCTGTTACAATTTGAATCACTTGTCCTAAGCAACGCTTTGCTTTATTTTTGTTTCGATTCGATTATTTTATCAGAACAGCCTTTTTTTCAAATTTTATATTCAAAAATGTTTTTCAAGGCTTTTGCTTTTGTTTTTCATATTAAAGCTCTTAGCACGAAGGAGAATAATAGAGGAGCGGACACTCAGTTGGAAAACATGAAGCCTAAAATGTAATGCGGCAGACGTGAGAGAGATAGCGGAGAGCGGGCCCAGCTTTGCATGCTTCATATACAGAAATGAGATTATATTTGGATTTTTTTCAATAAAAAACAATAGCCAGATGAATTTAATATTTTCATTACGTTAAATACTTTATTATTTATTAAATGAAAGGCAAAAGTAAAAGAAAATTAACATTTCTATTTATTGAAATCTGCAATGAAAAAGTGCATTATTATGAAACATGTTTGATAAACGTTTCTTTTGATAAGAGTTTTCTTATTATAAATAACAGATACATACCAGAAGAAAATATTTAAAAAAAAAACTTGGCAAAAATCTCCTAAACTGCATACATCCGTGATATTAATGAGAAAGTTTCGTTCATTTTTATATTCCTTTCTGAAAACTTAATATTTTGTCTCCATCTTCTCGATGAAATTTGTTTTTCTTCGATAGATATAATTTTCAAATCGAAAAAATTTTTCCAAGTCCTCTGAATCCAAATTTTGCTTTGGATTTAAATTTATTTCCAGCGATAATGTGTCTTCTACTGGAAATAAAAAATTATTTCAATCGATTAAATGGAAGATGAATTCTATCTACATTTTAATATCTTTCTCTTTTTTGCACAGCATGGGTCTTTTCAAAGATTATAAGAGATTTCTTTGTTTTTTTTAGAGACGTTTAAATATTTCGGGCAATTTGGAAAAATACTCGGACATGCATTCTCTTTTAGTCGGAAATATTTGGACGGTATCTGTAATAATATATTTGTCACATAATTGAACAATTCCATACTATACTGTACGGTGAATTTGAAAACAATTATCACATCTCTATTGATTTCAAAACATAAATGGAAATATTTGTCACAAAACATTTTCTTCCCATTTTACAATATATTATCATATGAAAATACCAAATGAATCGAACCTAGCCATTTAACTCCATACAAACACGGGCCCGCCTCAACCTATCTCTCAGTTACTTTCTCTCTCTAATAATATTACATTTTTGGCTTCACTTTTGCAACACAGTTGAGATAGGGAATTGCATAGACGTGGCTCTTAGTTTAGGGCATTTCTTTTGTTTCTGCATATGCTTGCAATTAAATGTCTTTTTTAGAAAACGAAATTCGTTTAGTATTGTTATTGGAACAAAGATTATAAATATTACCAACCACAAAAACAAGTTTATTTTCATTCATGGACACATCTATACTGTCTGTCTGTAAAAATATATTGGACATGCGCATTAAAAAAATATATGCCTAGAAATACGTAAAGTTGAGATGATGTCTTTATATTTCAAAAGTTTGTGTGGGAATGTGAAACAGGCACGAGAAATAGTCTTTAAGTTTTGATAGACAAAATATCAGAATTATGATGAAACTAATTAATTCAAAGCTGTGAATTATCTTAAATTGTTTCGAGAAACGGGCTGTTAAAGCTGAAACTAACACAAAATACATGAAAATAATAAAAATAATACAGCAGTTACACCTTATACACAAATAAACAGTTTATCTTCAAATCATCTACCTTTAGAAGTCAAAATTTAGAGCTAAAACTAACAAAATACACGTAATGATAGAAGAAATGGTCCAAAAGTTATAATATACACGCAAAAAAACATCAAGAATACTAATAAATGCCAGCAGCACAAAAATCAAGTAAACAAACAAAGAGATAAACAACGCTTACGAAATGCCACTTTGACGTTTGCTACCCAAACAGAGATTAACTGGAACAAAAAGTCACGTGATCGCCCGCAACCCATGCTTTGGATTATCGTACCGATCGAATACAGAAAGCATTTTTTTTTGCAACAAAATGATAGATAGAAACATGGAACTGTCATTTTGATAGATTTTCTACTTTGATTTATGGAACTGATCATTGGTATTCGATTCAATCTGCTTGTCAAGAAAAATAATTATAATACTATTAAGTGTTGGTGCATTTGTTTGAGAAGTAATTTACAAAATAAATTCAGGCGTAATATATCTCTAAAATTATAATTATATACTTTGAACCATTCTGCATATCTACAAAATCTCGTCACAATTGAAATGATTTCACGTTAAAATCCTTTACGATTCGAAATGTTCAAGTTTTCCAGATATTGAACCGGTGTTGCGCGCGCGCAGCTTTACCGGTAGGTTGAATCTTCCTCCTACTACCGATACTGCGATACCGTGAGCAACTGTTCGCTTCGCGATCGCGTTCTCCAGTCGTGCAACAGTCTTTGTTGAGGTGGTGTGTATTGTGTTTATTTTGTGTAGCGTGATAGTTTTTCATTTATGTTGACAGTTCTTGAGTGAAAAATTAGTGTTTCATAACAAACAAAGGTTTATTTATTATTGGTACGTATTACTGAGAAGTTTTTGTTCTTGTATTTATGGAATGTCTTGTGAAAATTGAAGTTTTTTTGACATGTTGTGCGACTTAAAGGTTATGTTCTATCATAACAATGAAGATTAAAAACAACATTTGTTGTGGACAGGTACTTGTTGTTTTTCGTAAGTTGAAAATGTGAAATGCATTTCACAATAATAATTATAAAAGTAAATGGAAAATCTCTGTTGATTCATTTAGTTTTTATTAATGTAAATAAAAACGTCAAGTACACATGTTACGATACTGATGTAAACAATCCAAAGGAGAAAAAAAAATCAAGGTTCAATGCCAATTCTGCAATAGTAGGTTATAATAACTGCATGAATAATTTATAAAAATCAGACTTTGCAATTATTTTTGCAGTCTCCATGTTGGTTCGTCGTAAATCTTTTTTCGCATATTTTCAGTTTAGTTGCAGATTTTTTAACTCTTGCTCAATTTTATCAGTCAACTAATTTATATTATATGTAGTAATGATTATTGAAACAGCCCCTTTAGCTTTCTTGGAAATAAAATATTTTATTGTGTTTATTTGTTGTTGAATTATCTTTGATAATTTTTATTATTACCTATAATATTTTAAGTCATTTATAATTGCGAGATAATATTGATAGTTTCGAAAGCATGTTGGTTGATAACGAGGTTGATAATAACCCTATTAGCTTGTAAGCATCATGTTCAGGTAACCATCGAGCATATATATATTTATCGATGATTAAAGGATGTTCGGCAAGAAATTTTTTTGAGTGATCAGATTTAGTATATCCACTTTTATCTGTTGGAGTACAGTAAATACATGTACAATTAGTAAAATTCAAAACAAACAAAGATGACGAATGACATCTTAGTGACCAGTAAAAGACGGATCTTATTGGACTCTGAATATGTCAATTATTATTATTTTTTCATTGGACTATGCAATTGGTGATAATGAGATTCTTATAAGAACGCGAAGAGTGTCAAGAAAGTGAAAACAGTTATTGAATTCTGATTTAATTTCTTTGATTTGAAATATTTTAGTTGGTTGAAAATATAATTCATGCATCGCTTATATCATAATTAATAATAACAGATGAATAATTCAATGATAAATGGTTTTTTGAAGTTTTATTATGTTTCAAAGTTAAGTATATTTGATTTTACCGTACCGGTCCACCCGGAAGAGGAAGTATTGAGATCGTAAGACGATACCAGAGTAAAGGCGATTTATAAGGCCGTGTGTTTGTGTGCTCTGTGTGTAGTCTTCCACGATCACAATAGCAGTGACAACGTTCGACCAATCAAGTTGAAATTTGGTATAGATGCATCTTGAGATGCATATTTTAATCGTAATTCGGTTGTATCAGATATTATTTCAAATGCGACTCTGCCAAGGTTAAAACGATGTAAGAAACAAATTCAGCGGGCAGAAACAAGCTTTTCTGAAATTTTCTTGTTTCGGCTGACAAAACAGGCGTTGAAACTCGTTGATTCAATGCAGGTATTACCTATAAGAAGAATATTATATTCATATTTATTTTGTATCGTTCTGTAACTGTAACAATTGTGTATTAAAAAGAAACAAAATGATTAATCATTCTTTTAAGTTGTCCTTTTATCATCATTATCTCGACTTTTTTCTATAAGAATATACTAATAAATTTGCTGTAATTAGAAAGATTTCATGTTTCTAGATAAGAATGAATACAGTCTTGATATTATAATTAAGATATGATTTGACATCTAATATGTGACTACAAATTTCTGAGAATATAATTGTTTAGAAGAAGTATGAAATATATATAGACCGAATATAGTATTTTTTTCTAATGGAATACTTGTTTTTTTCATATTTTCAAGCCTAAGTCTTAAAATAGTTTGAACTGGTATAAGTTACAATCATAACAGAATAGTATATTCTATATTCCGATACAAGTGCGGAATGATCAATTCGCACGAGTGACGGATGTTATTTTTTCTACAGTCAAAGGTGTCCGCGTAAATATCCATATAACAAAAATATGCCATTTTCTGAGAGAAAATTTGCTCCATTGATCTTATTCCTATTTATCAAACGTTGGTAGAATTACTCATATAAGCTCCATTTCGAAGAGAAATGATAAGAAAATCAAAAAGAAATAAAATTATGACAGCAATGAAACAGTTTTTTCGCGACGCCACGCGGCTTTCTTAGGAACCTCTGAGCGTGCAGAATGACCCCTATTCCGCACGCTACGCTACAGCGTGTGGAATGAGTATCATTCTATAGTGACTGTAGAAAAAAATATTTTTGAATCTTTTTTTGAAAATATATATATTACCTACTATTGCATAATCACAAACTGGACTTACATTATGTTCTTGACATCAGTTGAAACATCCTTAAGGTTCAGTATAATGTTGATTTGATTCGTCATTTTCGTGAACACATCTATAATATCCTTAGGTTACTATTAATTAGAAGATAGTTCTGGCAATTTCAGAAATATGTTGCTCCGCGAGGAGATCCTATATCTCTGAGACAACATTTGAAATTATAAGTATTTGTCAATGTTCGGAGGATGTTCGAGCGAACATATACATATTGATTGAAATAGAACTACTGAATGTACAATTAATAAAATACACATAATACTTGATTTCTAAGTTGCTTAATAATTGAAAATAGCCATACGGCTATTTTTGCTCTAATATTGATTTTATTCGTTAATTTTGCAAACGTGAACGTAAATAGCGGATCTTATTAGATTTAGATTATTTCAAAAGATCTGTGTAATCTGAATTCAATTAGTCAATTTCGCACACATGACCACAGCTTGAAGAATCTGATTTGTAATTGTAAAGAAATATTCGCTTTATAAATGAAGTTTATGAATTCTTGCCAACCAAAATTATTACAAAAAAGGTCTTACCAATCTATTTTTGCACTGGATGACATTTCAGTTCTTGAAAATATGTTATCTTTTATTTGATATTTTTAAATTTACGAACATGGAAATGGTGATTCTCATTTCTGTTCAAGTATTTATGAAAAACTAGTTGTCATCCAGTGGTCTAAATTCGACCGTAATTCATTATATTGGTAAGTTTTAATGTTATTGAATCTAACCCTCCATCCCCGAGAGTTTCAGGTAAAATTAGCTTGGTAGTCGACGCTCTTCCCAAATCTGAAATTAAAAATAATGGTTTCCTTTCAAGATTTTAGAGTGATTGCATCTTCCCCCATCTCTCGAAGGAAAGATTAAAACGTTAAACTTCTACTTCAGAAATTTTTACATTCGGTGCATATTTCTCGTTATATTCGAGCGAAAAATAATTGTTTCCAGCGATAAATTAAAATACGACTCCTGTATATACTTTTAGCTTTCTGCACTCCTTCTTTATAAGAACTTCAAGTATGTCAAATCTCACAATCCTTCGTAAGCGCGGTACATAGTTTTCTCTCAACGTAAAAATACGACATCCTATATAAAATTTCAGCTTTCTGCACTCCTTCTCCATATAAATTTCAAGTATGCCAAACCTCACATTCCTTCGTGCGCGCGTTACAGAGTTTTTTTTTTTCACGTAAAATATAAATAGGACACTCTATATATAATTTCAGCTTTCTTTACTCCTCCATATGATCTTTAAGTACTTACGCCAAATCTCACATCCCTCCATGCTCGCAATCAATAGTTTTCTCCACGTAAGTTTAAATAGGACAACCTGTATATTATTTTAGCTTCTTGCATTCTTTCTCTATATAAACTTCAAGTATGCCAAATACAGAATGATCTAGTAGTTCTATGAAAAAAAACTCGAATAAAAGCTGATATGAATCCAAAAAGAATAAAATTAAATGCAAATCAAAAGCTGGTATCTTTTAAAACTACGAATATTTAGATTTTTAATGGACTATGAATTCTGCCACTTTTGATGCGTCGTCTGCAACCTGCAGAACACAACTGTCAAATTGGTAGCTTTTAAGAAATATTAACGTACACACATGTAATTTTTGAAAAGTTCAATTAATTTTTTTGAAGTTTTGGAGTCCCTAGACACAATATTTAATTGGACCTCTGAGTTGGTGATACATGCAATGGATGCATTGCTTAGGAGACTTCCTAAGTTGGTGCACCTTTGAAGTCGGAGTTTCCAAGATTTCTGCCTAATTTTCTTAATGGATAAGTCGGCTCAAATATTCAAAAACATAGTTGGTTATAATTGATACATTGATGGATATCAAGTAAATTATTTGATCTAGTAGTAATGAAAATTAGTATATATACATCGTTTTAGAACGGCATCTCGGTGGATATCTTCATATTAATGAATTTTATCAATTTTCAAGTGGTTTGAGGGCCCCTGTACTAGGATTATGTCCTAAAATTTATATATCCGTCTGTTATTTTGTCATTCAACTGTCATAAAATGAATCCTGCCCATAAACTATCACCATCTCCATCAGCCATCAATTTCCTAACAATAATGGTCATATATGTAAGGTATAAAAATATTATTGCACAACAAATTTAGAACTTCATAATAAATATTGTCGAACGGCAAAGAAAAGATTGTTGAGCCCTGAGGGACTCAGTGTGCTTTAGTCGCGAAAAGTGTTCACTCATTGGCTGGAGTCATTGAACCTATACACACAAATACAGTCACATGAATAGGTATATATAAATGGTGAATAACCAATACATAGAAATACATACTGTATGTACATAAGCTCGCGAATAAAACTTTATTAGAATTTATGTTTGGTTTGTTTGTATTTGTATATGTGTATTCCACATGGGAATTTGTTTTGTGATATATTTTGATGTTTGAATGCGTAATTTTCTGTCTTCTATAGCAAAAGAACAAAAATGTCAAACAAAGACTTGTAGAACTTTTATTATGCAGCAAAGGGTAATAACTATTGCTTCTAGAATATAATCTGAAAATTCAAAATAAAATAGAGTATATCTCTCTAGGATAATAGGAAGATTATTCGTGTAGAAGTGCAATTATGACATTATTCGAATGAATAATTTCAGCCTCTTATCAGAGTGAATATTTACTATCTACAAAATTTATCATTTAAAAATTAATTAAAAGAGTTTCGAATTGTTCCAGCAAAATTTAAGAGGAGCGCTCTTGATTGCTTAACAGTTTGGAATTATATGCGGTGTGTAATGAATATTATGAAGATGAATTGGTATTTTTTTTTTTTTAGGATCAAGTTCAGTGCTGTTGGTATATTTTTTTAAGTTATCTAGTGTGTTTATCCTTACTAATATTATAAATGCGAAAGTCTCTCTGTCTGGCTGTGTGTTACGCTTTCACGCCTGAACCACTTGACCGTTCTTGATGAAATTTGGTACAGAGATAAACTAGAGCTTCAAAAAGGACATAGGCTACCTTTTATTGCGAGGGGGTTAAAATAGGGGATGATAGTATGTATGGAAGTTCGTCAATTCCGAAGATAAAACCATGTAATTTTGTATTCAGGCATCAGGCACTTGATAATAAGTGAACAAACATCTCTTTCAGCGTTTTTGTGATTTCGACCTACATGGGGATGAAATAGGAGATGAAAGTTCGTATTGAAATCCAAGCGCCTGCGCAGCGCGGCGTAATGGGAGAAATATCATGAATGTGGCTACCCGAACGGCCAGTTGCATAAGGGCAGGCGAGTGCGAATATTAAAAATGAATGAGTTGTTTCGTAATCCATAGTTCTCTTAACTTTTTGCTTTGATTAAATTTATAAGTAAAATAAATTTTAGATAGTTATAGCGGTATTATTGATTTGATTCAATAAAAATAGTTTTACAATTAAAGTAAGAACATTTTTGATTCGTATAGGTCAGGTAGAAGATTTTCTTTTGTTTCATTATGTTTTTCTTCTAGATTCTGATATGCCTCGAAAACTCAAATCCAATTTAGCGCGTAGTTCCAGCAGAGCTCGCACTGCGAAAGTTGCTAGAAGCCAAGTGTCTGAAGAGTAGTCTCAAACCCATTTGGCCTTAGATGCCGAGCGTCACACAGCTCAAAGGTCTTCTGAAAGAATTGAAAATGCTGCCCAAAATAATTATTCCACGCGGACGAAGTCGCGGAAAAAAGCTAGTTTTTAATAAATGAACTTTAACTTTCGTGCATTTGAAAAAATTATGTTTTATTTTGCAAACTCGAATAAACGTTACAATTAGTGTCAGATGCGGGGTGAACTGATATTTAAAAATAATAGTAGGACTCAGTGTTATAAAATAATTGAATAATAGCTCAAAATAATTTCAGCCTCGTCAAGCTTTATTTGAAATAGAATACAAGTCTGATGACTACATTTTTGCGAATGAATGGGAAAAGATTAGCAGAGAGTTGAAATATGTTTCCGGTAGGCAATAAAAAATTCAAGAATTTTTACAGAAAATTTTTTCAAATATCCCTGGAATTTGGAAGAACAATTACAAGAAAACTCAAGATATTCTACAAATTTGAAAAAAAAATATAAAAAATCTCAAAGAGGAACTAAAGGAAGAATTGAAAGAAGTTCTAATAAGCAAGAAGATTTTTTTGGAAAATTTGTAACTTGACTAGAGAAATATTCTAGAAACTTAGAAGAAGATGTGAAAGAAGTTTCTATCAAACAAGAGGAATTTGAAGAATAATCCCGAAAAATCCACAGAAAACATCGAAAGACGAAATAGAGAAATGAATTAGAGAACAGGAAGAGTAAGTGAAGAAGATGGGAACAATTATTATTGCAATAAATACTGGATCATATTAAGAGTATGTTAAAACAGTGGAAGAACAAGAAACAATGGCAGATTTACTAGACATGACACAGAGAAGCCATACAAAATGGACGGCAGGATATCATGGTCCAATTATTTAAAATAATTTGAAGTTGCTGCTAGAGCTGACGGTTGGACATCGCTGGAAGAAGCTACAGCCTTGATGCACTGCGTGAAGAAGCTCTGGATATTTTACACAAAATTACACCTATGGAACAATACGACTAACAACAGATTGTCAAACGTTTGAAGATGTGTACGGCCACGTAAATCAGAAGCAAACACACCACTCACAGCTAACGAACAGATGTCAGAAAGCGGACAAAAGCTTGCAAGAATTTGAGATTGATATTGCTTATTTGTTTCGTTTGGCGTATCCAGAAATTCCAGAAAATGTTTCAGCGCGCTTTCCTAGCCACACAAGCGGTCATTGATGGACACCGCTGCGCTGAAATCAGAAAAGCGCTAATCTCGTTTCGTCCACAGACATATAATTGAATGTACTTCAGGCTGGTGTGCTGATTTAATCAACAACAAAGAAATATCGTTGTAATATGAACAAATGATTGCTTGATCATTATTGTATTATATTATGATTCAATTGTAATGATCAAGGTACAAAAACCTTAAGTTTAAATTTATTTAAAATAAGAGTTGATTGAAATTCACTGTTGCTAATCCTTACATTTCAATATCATTTCTGAGATTATTCTTCATTTCAGTTTTCGACAAGAAATGAACATTTATTATTACAACTCTTTTTGGAAAATGGCGAATGGTGATAGTTTTTTATGTAATTCTATTTCAAATATAACATAATCTGACGGTGACTAGCATTGGAGTAATTTCTTGCAAAAATAATTAAAATTCAAATTATAATTTCACTTCAAACGCTTATATTTCGCAAACTGGCTTTCACCTATTGTTCTTCATAATTTTTTTTTCACTTTTCTATAGATGGTGTTGGTAAAAACCTATTTCATACAAATATTTAAACAAAATATTATCAGTTATAAGATAATACTGTTAGTTATATTTTGATAAGTTTCAAGACAAAAATATTATTCTGTGAAATTTGCGATACGGGAGAATTTATTCTGTTTATCCGTGTTAAATAAGTCTATTCTCTTTTCACAAAAAGCAATGAATATTATCGATAAGAAACAAATGATTATTATTGGCTAATATCCAATCGTTTGAGAAAAGTATAGTATTGCAATAATATAATAGAAAGTGAATGCTCCGAATGCTGTATTTGTGAAATGCAAAATTCGTTATCGATGTTATTAAGTGGTTTAGCTACTTAGCTACAAAACAATGCTCCAGAACAGTTGAAAGTGCAAGTCACGCTGTAGTTTTAGATTGTGTAATATCTAATCCTAAATGTTATCCCTGTTCAATTCATTTCATTTTAAATGTTATTCGTCTCTATATAAACTTAATCATAACTGCTGCATTTTTATCATCAGTATCTTCTGTTTAATTACTAACCGTGTTTTATAGGCTATGTGCAAGGGGGCGGAGTTTGAACAAATATCGATGCGAGCGTTCATGTCTCAGAATAAGTCATTGAGCATTGCAATTTAAAAGTGGAAATAATTGCATATAAAACATAGAAAAATGCTTGTTGTGTTTCAGGATGTTGTGTTAAGGATAATTCAAGTAAAATATAGTTTTATAGATTGCCTGTACGGAGTTATAACATCAAAAAACGAGTGAAGTGGATCAAAGCGGTAAATAGAGTATTATTTGTCTTTCATTATTAATCTATATAACAAAGATGTTTGTAATTCAATTGTGAAATTCATCGGCGATTTGGGATTCATTAATTTACCTCTATCTCTCAATTTGTGAGGTGTTTCAATAATAGAAGTTTGTCGGATGCACTTCGCAATAATTTTGTTGTTAATATTGTCAGCAATTTTTCAACATGTTCAATATGGCAAAATGCTAATTACACGCTTTTCTTCAATGCTTCCTCGGTAATTGGGATAGTGTTTGATACATTCAAACCCAGTCCGTAAGATCATCGGCGTCATGAATTGAGGTTATCCTGTCAATTTGAACAGATTCAGAAGTTTTCTCCAATAGGTACGTCATAATAGAAGAAAAAAATATCCAAAATAAATAATTTCAACATATCTTTTATGCTATGCAAGTTATAATATTCGCGCACAGCCGAATTAAATAATATTAGTGTATTTAAAAAATTATAAATGTGCAACAATGATAAAATGGGAGTTGTAGTTTGTGAATTACTCAAAACAAAATTTGCATTTCAATTTGTTGTACATCTCGCGCCGCGGTGAGTATTCCATTTTAGATTAGTGCTTCAACCTTGAGTTTTACAAGTGATCATAGCTTGGGTAATCTCAGAAAAAATATGTTTCTCTAACAATGCTCCGGAATTTGTATATTCCATAACCAAAAATTATGCTGGAACAATGACATTCCAACACGTCGGTTAGAAGAATTCCGTATGCCAATTTGGATAATTCAAGCATCATTTTTGTCGAATTCGAAGCTTCTAGTTTGGCTACCATGGATACTTCCTAACAATTCATTTGGTTTTGCGCCCGAAATTTCATAATTTTAATACTATATTATGCTACAAGGACCGAACGACTATAATTTTTGTCCAGGATAAATTTGGCTGCACTCGATGAAAACGAGGGCAAATTCCGAAGCAAAGGCGAGGGCAAAGTACGAAGCGAAGGCGAGGGCGAAGACCAAGGCATAGCTTCGTGCAACCAAATTCGTCCGTGACAATAATAACAGTCGTTCAGTGTCCGTGTTGCTTACGATACTTTTTGTAACAAGTGCACTGAAGTATCCTCATTACTGAGTTTTTTGAATAAATTTTTTTTGGAAATATTGGTGAATTTCCAAAATCTTGTTAGAGAAAGTACAGTCTACAACATGTTTGGAGTCCCGTATCCCACACTCGCAAATCATAGTCTTAGATTTCGCAGCTCATTGTGTCGTTTAATTAACTACCAGAAAAGCCTATTGATATGCTGGATAATTAAGTTTTTTAAACATTTTTTTTTTAAATTGATTTTATTCTGTATAGTAAATATGCAATAACTGCTGTTTTTATATATCTGTCAAAATCACTTGAAATTGTTATTGATACCATGGAGCAATGGATAACATCGTATACTACCACTTTAAAGCTAGAGCTGAAAGATCTAGTTTGGACCTGGGAAAAAATATTCTTGCCATTAAATTTCATAATCCTATAATATTCATGCAAATATTGGGTTTTGATATTTTATCTTGTTTTGATTTTTTGCACATTTTTTTAACGATTTATTGAATATTCTTGTTTACAAAAAGGGACACACCCCAACTCGGCACATTCAATCTCCCGATGGGACATCAGTCAAGGGTTGGTAGTAATCCTCATGACCAACTCGGCACAAATGTTTCAGAAAACCCCATCCCTATTATCGGCTTAACACCTAAGAAAATATAAATTAAAATGTTTTGTTTAGTAGCTATCTATTATCAATCAACAACATCAAAGGAATCTATTCGCGAGATAACTAGCCAACATGGAAAAACACTACTGTTTGTAGAGCAACGTTAATTCAGTAAATCAAATCGAAAATTTTTATCTAGTGAAGTGGAGTAGCGGTGGGTTACTCGAAAGTGTAAAGCATTTCAACATAATATTATGAGCGAGTCCAGAGATCGAGTAATAACAACAAAAGGGTCAATCCACGATCACGCTGAAATTATAATTTCTATTATATGATGCAACCTATTTATTTTATGATTTTGTATTATTGTCTGTCAAATATTGTATGATCACAAAAAGAAACTATAAAATTGATTTTATTTTATTTAAAAACATTAGAATGCCCAGTCCTCCTTTTGTTTAGGTACCTGAGTCATTCCATTATCATTACTGACTACCTGCAAGTGTGCCGAGTTGGATATCACATGTGCCGAGTTGGGGAGTCATTAGCAGAGACTACCTGTAAATGTACCGAGTTGGGAATCGCCGTACAAAAAGTTGGCTGTTGCATAATTATTCTGCATTTTAATTAATGTGATCCTATCACTTATCACTTAAATGTATAAATATAAATTTTACCAACGATTGTTTATTCCGTTTTCCAATTATTTAAATGTCAATTTCAGTGTTTTATTTGAATAGAACGATAATTAAAATTAATAGTGTTCTCTGAACGATGTTTAATGAATCAAAATATATCCGATTTTTATTTTGATTTATTATTGTGAATTACACAATTATGATCATTCGTACCAAAAATTTTTTAGGAAATTATTTTTGCAGTTTTCTATCAGAAATGCAAAATTCTAGTAAAAAATGAGAAGAATCGAGATGATCGTTCAATCTATAGGCAGATGATTGATTTAATAACAGTAATGAGCCTAAAACGTCCCATTTACCCTACCTTTTACATGAATTAATCCAATTAAGTTAACGAATCATATCAATCCTTGTCAGCGCAATAATTAAACAAACTTTTACAGCAGTCAAATAAATTTAATCTACTTCACCATTAATTGTATTAGATCGAGTCACGCATGTTTCTCGTATCTTATGTCGTAATTGTACCTATTACGTGGCTTCGCTCAATAGACGTCGACGTCGAAGAAGAAGACACACGAAGACAGAAAATTTACATGCTGCATTTCTTCGATTTCCATTTAATCAAGATACACAAAAAAGTTTATATCTACGATCGTATAAAAAGTGATAGTTTTTGAAATATTTTTTGATGTAAAAAGTAGGCTTTTATGGAAAACTGTGCAATAAAAATTTTATTGCACACTTTTAATGCACAATTCTAGTGAGAGTCCACCAATTCCAATTATAAGTATTTAAGACATCAGAGGGATATTTTGAAACTTATCTACAATATTAAAATCGTTTTTAGACATTTTAAACTTGATATTTTAGTTCAAATTTCCAAGAACATTTTTGTCAGATTCAAAACAGTCAAATTGATATCTAAAAAAAAAAAAATATTCATTTATAATTGACTGTTTTACGAAAACTAGGACGATCGATGATAAGACATTGTAAGACACACGTGTGAAAAGTCCCAAATGCACTCACGGAGCTTTCAAAAACTCTTGCTGTGCTCGTATTTTTCACGTGTTGTAAGAATAATTTTTGACACTATCTTGAATATAGGTATATTTGATCTGAATATCTTTGTTATATAGGAAACGATAAATTCTGTAGGAATATGTGGAATCACCCAATTCTGAGTTATAAAAGTTGAATATTTCACCTGCAGCTTTATCTAATAGAAATTTATTCTCACTTGAATAGTTTTAACGGCGATTCCCAACTCGGTACATTAACAGGTATTCTCTGCGAATGACTCCCTAACTCGGCACATACGAGTATCTCAGGTACCTGCAATGATACCCAATTCGGCACACTTACAGGTAGTCTGGGCATTCTAATGTTTTTAAATAAAATGAAATCAATTTTATAGTTTCTTTTTTTATAATCATACAAAATTTGACATACAATAATACAAAATCAAAAAATAAGTAGGTTGCATCATACAATAAAAATAATAATTTCAGTGTGATCGTGGATTAACCTTTTTGTCGTTATTACTCGATCTCTGGACTCGCTCATAATATGGAAAAATGCTTTGCACTTTCGATTAACACACCACTACTTCACTTCACTAGATAAAAATTTTCGATTTAATTTACTGAATTTATGTTGTTCTACAATCAATAGTGTTTTTCCACGTTGGCTAGCTATAGTTGACGAATTGATTTCTTTGATGTTGTTGATTGAACTGTATAAAAAATAGCTACTAAACAAAACATTTTAATTTATATTTTTCTTAGGTGTTAAGCCGATAATAGGGATATGTTTTTCTGCAAACACTTGTTCTAGATGTGCCGAGTTGGTCATAAGGATTACCACCAACCCTTGACTGATGTCCCATCGGGAGATTAAATGTGCCGAGTTGGGGGTGTGCCCAGTTTTAAAGTTGCGGATAGATTATATTATGAAGTTCAAATATAAATCATGAAAATTGCGATCATTATTATAAAATAACATAGATCTGTATAGATCAGGAAACATAATAAAACGAATATTTCAAATTAATCTTGGTCACAAAAAAATAATTAAAATGCTGAGGATAATATTGGTTGTAGGAAAAAAATCGTTTGAATATATCCAAATTTTTGGAAGTCTGATTGATATCCATGTACTTATTCACATGGTCTGCTCTTGAAATTATATGTAGGATATGATTTTATTCCTTTGATCATTTTATTTTTATGATTTTAAATGAATTGGTAGAATATACTTTAAAATGAAAACAGTATGGGCGGCTGCACAATAGCCGTAGAACTAGAACTAGAACGGTAACGGAAAGCTATCGAGAACGACAACGGGAACGTAAACGCCGACCAGATGCACAATTGCAGCACGCGAAAGACCGAGAACACTGTTTTGACAGATAACCTGACTTTTTATATAGTTATTTGAATATTCTTAAACATGGATGACGAAGAGTTACAGGATTTTATGGCATTTTTAATACTTTTTTATAATTATCTACAATTAGAAAATCAAAACAGGAGGTACGATGATGCACATTCCATAAAACTCTTTATTGAATCAAAATTTGTTCTCTAGATGGTGGATTAGACCAATTAATCTTGAAAGAAATACAAGAGGAGCATCCGTAAACATATTTAGGCATATGAAGGAAGCTGACCATGAAATGTTCTTTAAATATACCAGAATGAACGTGCGATGTTTTAATAAACTTCTCAGCTTATTAAGGCCAAAATTATTGAAGAGAAGTAGAAGAGAATATCTATCTTGGCTATGACTTTGAAATATCTGGCACATGGTAGTTCTTTTCAAAATTCAAGTTAATTGTTTAGAGTTGGAAATCCAACAGTTTCCAAAGTAATATATGAGACTTGCGAAGTTATTTGGGAAACAATTCAGCCCATTCACATGAAATTACCTAGTAGAACAAAAAAAATCAGTGCAGTCAGAGCACAAGAACAAGAGCAAATAAACCAAACTCTCAACAATCATATTTTCAAGAATAATGGACAGTGACGTCACGCTTGTTTCTCATTGGTTGTTAACCACCCCGAGAATGGGAAACTTGAATCTTGACCATCTTTACCGTTTTCATTCCCGGCCGACCTTGGTCTTTCCGTTCCAGGAATCTTATTGTGCATGTGTACATACAAAATACACTGTTCAAGTTTATTCCCGTTCTAGTTCCCGTTGCCGTTCCCGTTCTCGGGCTATTGTGCAGCCACCCTGGGCACACCCCAACTCGGCACACTTAATCTCCCGATGCGAGATCAGCCAAGGGTTGGTGGTAATCCTTATGACCAACTCGGCACGGGCATAGATCTTTAAGCTGCGCGGTCAATTTTTAATCCGTAAAGCAGGGTCTTCTCTAATCCCCAAAACTTATCCCGGTGTAGCCCTTTCGGAACATCTTGAACAGGTGTTTGCAGAAAAACCCATCCTTATTATGGAATTGACATCTAAGATGAATATAAATTAAAATGTTTTGTTTAGTAGCTATCTATCATCAATCTAACAGTCCGGTCAACAACATCAAAGATGTCAATTCGCGAGGTAACAACGATAAAACGACAACAAAAAAAATGGCAGCAGATAGAAGTGTTAGCTAATAGTTATAGTTAATGTTTGTTCCGCGCATGTCTGCCGGCAAAAATTCAAAAAAGTAGTTTTAATTTATAAATAATTGAAAAATAAACGAATTGTTTTGAAAACTTTCTGCATTACTGGCCACAGTTCTACATTTACTTTATGTTTTTATGACCAGTTCATAGTAATTTGATTGAGGTGGAGGTACCTATTAGCAACACTTTTTTAATTAGCAACAAAAGTAACTAGCAAAAAATGCTCTGACACTCGCCCAAATAACAGCTTTGACCTAATTAAGAAAAAAATATAGGTTAAACATGTAACAAAACAAAAATTCTCTCGATTTTTAGTTTTTGACATTTCTGACAAATTAATTTTTAATATTGTTTATTTGTTACTATGCTTTGCTTGGCCGTTGTCAAAACCGTTACTATGTTTTTTGCCAGAACACAAGCTTGATTAGAATTTTTGTAGAAAATTATTTCTATTCTATAGCATGTTCAACATGTAAGCAAAGCGATATTACTTTGCTCGTGTAGATTTAATTCACTCGTTTGTTACTCTTGGTCTTGAATTGAAAAATTTACACCCGCTAGAAAACTCTCACTTTCAAACAATCTACTATTATCGCTGTTTTCAGAATTCAAAATTTATTATTTTTTGACATTTATGAATCCAAATAAAAAAAATTGTATAAGATGCACGTTTCATAAGATATTTTAGGTCACTTGTTCATTGGAAAAATTATGTCTGATGAAACTTATACCATAATATATTATTTTGTCTCGATTTTGCAGCCGTTGTTTTGTAGTTATAATTTAATTTTAAATAAATAAATGTATTTGATATCTCATTATTTCTAAACGATATTTATATACAAAATTAAAAAAACATATATGATTTATATATAATGAGCAAATCAATTTTTGAAGGGGCCCCCAAGAGCCAGAGCCCGAAAGCATTGCTTCTAATTGCTTTCTGTAGCGACGGGGTACCTGAGTCATTTCATTCGGAGACTACCTGCAAATGTGCCGAGTTGGGTATTTCTGCAGGTACCTGTGAAACTCGTATGTGCCGAGTTGGGGAGTCATTAGCAGAGACTACCTGCAAATGTGCCGAGTTGGGAATCGCCGGCCACCCTATCTCTGTGGCTTGAAATTCGGAAGTATCCAATTCTAAAATATGTATTATTACAATTTTTATTTGAAATTTGAATTATTTCATCAAAATACAAGGTATATTATAGGAAAGAATAAGAATTACCAAAGGTATATAATCCAATCCCTGATACAGTCAATTTAAATGGTATATCTCATATCAGGGTTTTGTTTTCATAGCTTTTTTCATTTGAGGAAAGTTGGAGGTTTTCAAATTGATGATTAAAGTCATACGTTATGTTTCAATCATATTTCAATTTCAAGTGAAGTAAGCGTTGAATCCGACCCTGTTTAGACGGGGCCTTTCGTCTTCGTTGTATCTAACCGCACCGCACCACACCGCCTCGCACGTAAACAGTGAACATTAAAACAGTGGAATAATGAAGGATCAGTGTAATAAATAAATTGGTAGTTAAAATAAATATCTGTGGCTTTGTTGTTGATGTTCAATAGTAGTAAGTAAGAAATAAATTATATAGTGTTTGCTTGGTAATATTTCGAAGAATAAAACTTTTATTTTCTTTTCATCTATTGAATAGTGACTTTCATTTTAATTATAAACAATTCCTTCTGAAGCAATAAACATTTCATGTGTATTTATGAAACACGCTAAGCTGGCAAAAAAAAAATAATTCTATTGGGAAAAATTTTAAAGAGAGCGAATTGAGAGCAAATGAGTGCACTTGTTCCTTTATGCAATCAACTCCGCTCTTGCAAGTACTAGCCAATTCACCACACTTATTGAACAAATAATAATTTAGTAGATAATTGATAATATGGGACAAAGTACTTTTAGCACATTAAGTAGAATTCCTCATTCAGGAATATAGTGTATATGAAGCAAGCTTTTATGCATCTACCCATAAAAAAATCACGGTGTGTGGCTCTGAAAAAGTAAACTAGTTAATAATGTAGCCTACTTCATGAAATTATAGCCGTACATAATGTAACTATAAGAAAACATTTTAGATGACTATTTGTTTTATTATTTAAATTTTATCAATGTGATAATTGAAAACAGTAGATTTCTAAACTTTTCAAGATTTATTTGATGAATAAATGTAACTATATCTTCAGTCTAATGTCATTCGATATTATTTTTGTGAAGGGATTTTACACTTTCTGAAAATATTTGCATTGAAATCTTATAAATGTGACCGGGACGTTACGAATCTCATGGGATCACAGGTAGGTCTTGGTGAACTCTTTGTGCTGTATTTACATATTAAATAGTTGCACAACGTGCGACGAACAGCGCACACTTGTGCAAGTGACAGACTGGCTAATGAAGTTTTCTGTCGTGTACAATGTTTTAATTATTTCCACGAATACAGAATATATTGTACAAGTTTTTATTATACGTTCACATTCCCTCTTTTGTGGAATATTGTTGGGTGGAATATTTACATTTTTAATCAAGCAAAAGTTTGTTTTCGCAGGAGAAACAGAGGATTCCATTTAGACAGTAATAATTCATAATTAGAGTTTATGATGAATAGAAGAAATAGAATTATTCACATTGAGGAGTAAGTGATTTCGGTTCTGCTAGAATATTGGTTAGCTCCGGCTCCAATCGGGTATCGAATATTAGTAGATTCGAAATAGAAAACCTGTAATTTTTGAATTCAAATAGACCAAATGCATAGCTCGAGTATTTTATTATAGCTGCACTTTTGCTGTTCACTTGCGTTGGAGACAATAAGGTGTAGGTACTGCAGCAAAATTATGATACAAAATGAAGTTGAATAGTGAAACAATGGGAAAGCTTTAATGAGAAAGTATTATGTTTAGTAATCTGAACTATAAAAATTATGACGACTACTAGTGGTACCTAAGGCAACGATATTATGAGTTGAACTGTTTTTACTGATGTTAACATAAATGTTTTTGGAAATTTGAATTAAAATATTAGAAATCTATACATTTTTCAGAATTTTATTCAATAAAAACGACTTTTGATTTCAAACTCTGTATATTTATTTGAAACTTTGACGTTTCGCTTCTTTGACCAAGAATCTTCTTCAGAAAACAATGATACAAAATAAAACAAGGCAAGTAACTAGATACTATAAAAATATACAGAATACTAGATGTGATTACGTGGATATCACACCTGAAAAAAAAAGAATAAAATCCTCTGGCATTCACTCAAGGCTTGAGGAAAACCACGTGAAAACCCCAAACAGAGGAACATGTCCTACTTGGTACAGCTCCGCACACATCTCAAATCACAAAATTTACGACACTTCATCAAGACAGCGTAGCGCTACTCTTTGCTATTGGTTTGGCTCACAACTGCAGTGTCAAATAGTCTTCAGTGTATTTTATAATCCAAAATATACACAGGACTACACCAACTAAAACATAGTCATTATATAAATGTGTGTTATTGATTACAGAAAGCCAAACATTTAATAATTCAAAACCATCAGTATGGTTAAAGTTATTTGGATGTTTAAGTATCTCAATTACATCTCTGACCAATCTACCATGAATCGATGAGCATCTTGCGACTATTCTTGTTTCTTCAAACTTGATGTCATGCAAAAACTTGATGGCATGATCAGCTACAGAAGATTTATTTGGATGGTTTAATCTTATGCATCTCCTATGTTCAGCAATGCGAGTATTCGCAGTTCGGCCCGTCTGTCCAACGTAGACTTTCCTACAGGTACAAGGGATCTTGTAAATGTCCGAAGATTGTAGAGGAATCACGTCCTTTACAGGTCTCATGAACTGCTTCATTTCCATTACCGGAGCGAAGGAAACTTTGAAATTATATTTAGACAAGATTCTTCCGATCTTCTCTGACATTGCTCACATGAGGTAGAAAAACATAATTTTTACTTACGCTAGCATCCTCAACAGTAGTATTGGTAGACTTGGGTCGAAGAACCTTTTTAATGGAGTGATAACTGTTGCTATTTTTCTAGAAAATCACTTCTAGATTATTAATTTCATTATCAAGTTCATCAGGATGATAAATATCATTATCTCTTCGGAATAAGCATTTGATTGTTCCGTACTTTTGTGAATATATTGATTCGTGTGTGTAGGCTTTCTTTAAACAGTATGCAAAAGTCTACCATCATTGGTTCGTTTCAAATTCACATCAAGAAATGGTAAGGAGCCATTATTTTCGATTTCTGATGTAAATTTGATATTTTCATGGATATTATTCAAATGGTTCAAAAAACCATTCAAACTATCACGACCATGGGGCCAAATGGCAAAAATATTATCTATGTAACGAAGCCATAAGGATGGTTTATGATTGCTAGTTTCTAATGCCTTCTCCTCAAAAAATTCCATGTAATAATTCGCAATTGATGGAGAAATAGGGTTCTCCATTGCAACGCCATCAATTTGTTTATAATAATCATTATTAAAAATAAAGAAACTGGACGTCAAACAATGGTGGAATAATTTAATAATATCTGGAGAAAAATTCCTCTCCAAAAGTTTTAGGGTATCTTTTATTGGAACCTTCGTTAATAAAGAAGAAACATCAAAACTAACAAGGATGTCATTATCACACAACCGTATGTTATTAATCATTTCAATAAAATGTTTACATTAAAAATGATGTAAAAAAAAACAATCACTTTTCATGCGATCATTTATAAAGGTATTTTTCTGAAACTCAAATATGTAGTTATAATATTTTAGCAATAAGAATTGAATAGTCACACAAATTGTACTTTTATGACCAACCAAATTTAATTTGAATATTCATCATGTAATGTAATAGATACTGTTGTACTCAAATTATTATTATTAGCTATACTTCTGTATGCCCTTTTTATTTACTTATACTAGTCCGAGAACCCATGACCCTTGTTTCATGAAGTATTTGATTCAAATAATTTTTTTTTATAATAGTATCTTATGTAAGATATATAGGTAAATGAGTGTTTGCCTGACCTACCTGGGTAAGCCAGGTATTGCGCATAAGAAAGGTGTAAAAAAATATGTGCCAAAAAACAGGACAGGTTAATGTTGAACCAAAATACCTCAAAGTTGTATATTTTTAAGATTAAGCCCGCCGCACACGAGGCAATTTTCCATGCAATTCACTTAATTTGCAGCAAGTTTTCTTGCGCACTGGGCCACTTTGAGGTACACTTAGTGTGACACTTATTCTCGCATCACACGATGCAAGCTGCGCCACTCATTCTAACACTAGAACGTAGACTTGGTAGATTTTCACATTATAAGTATGGATGTTGCCGAAACTAATCGTCGGAGGAGAGCAGGAGCTTTTGCTGCAGTTATAGCTTGCGAATTACGAGACAGAAAAAAAAGAAGAAAAAACTTTGGTCAAGAGAGTGATTTTTGAGAAGGAATCAAGGCCGCAGAGCTTTCAACATTTTGTTTGACGAGCTAGTAGGTTGTATACCAAACGTGAAAAACCTGGAAATGTCAGGGAATTTAGATAAACTGGAAATGTCATGGAATCGTCAGGGAATTTCTGATATTTGTCTGGAAAAAATACATCATAGGATATTTATGCATTATTATTCATAAAAGTATATTTTCACTCTTTAAGATACTAGGGCCATCTGTGCAAATCTATAAGTCTTCCAGATCTATAAATTCATGAAAAAAAAATTTATTAAAGTACATTTACTTTTGTCGATTAATGTAAATTCGTTCATGATATCAAGTTTGTTGCGATTTTGTTTTTAATTCTCAGATTAATAGGGTTCACACAGAATTGCAACATTAATCTGTGATTATATGTAAACTTGTATCAAACTTTTGTTTTTTTACTGTCTGGAATTTTATTGAAAATAACCTGGAAAACCTGGAAGTCAGGGAATTTTCATTTAATTTTTTGGTATACACCCTGAGCTAGGATACGTAAACATTACCTAATTTCCACTAGCCATAATTTTCACTTATTTGTATCTTGAAACACCACAAAACACAATGTACTAATGAGGCACAGAATTCTGATGCGACATACAACTCAGTGATGTAATCACGTGATTTCGTCGTCTGCTTTGATTGGCTGTGGACAGCAGTCAGTGGCGCAGCAAGTACGAAAAATAGCACCGAACCGTTCTTGAAAAACAAGTCTCGTGGTAAGTCTAGTACCCCGCATCGCACCAAATTTCTTGCATCGGAGCAAGCGTGGCATCCAGTGCGGCGCCAAGTGAACAAAATTGCTTGAAAAATTGCATCGTGTGCGGCGAGCTTTAGAAAGAAGTGATTGATTCACGCTGAAATTTTCATAGCATCTCAATTGGATAAATTCAAAAATATTTGCAAAAATCCAGACACTTTCTCCAAGGTTTGATAACTGAACAACAAAAAAATTATTTTACACCTTTCTCATATGCGCAGTACCTGGCGTACCCAGGTAGATCAATAAAACACTCATTTACCTGTACATCTTACCTAAACATATTATTGAACAAAGTTTCTATCGGTTTCTATCTGATCAAACACTTCATGAAACATGGGCCATGACCTATTGGACTATACAAAGTACAAGTAAGTATTGTGAAACCGACAAAATTGATATTTCGAGATTTTAATTGAAATATCCGTTTTGAACATCCCTGAATCCATTTTGACTATTTCCAACTTGACGTCTATACTAATGTGTGTACCTACGTATGTATGTAGGTGTGAATATGCCTATGTATAATAAACTTATTGTCATTGATAATGTGTTTATTATCAAATAACGTCTTAATTAATGGCATTAGATGCAGGTGTGGTTCCAACATAATAAAAATGATAGCATCAGTTCACTAAATAGGAATCCTTTTACAAGATGGAATCGAAAGTTGGGCACAGGACTTTACTCGAAAGTTATTACAGATTTGAAAATAAATAGCAAAATTGTGGGAGAATAATATTTATTTATGTATCTAGTGCATGAAATTATACTTAGGTGCTTAAGAATAGAATTCGAAAGCACCAAACAAATTTTGCACATAAGTTGCATACAACATTTTTTCTACAGACGTCAAAAAATTATAAGAGAAATATTTGAATCATATTGAAATACAAAAGTTAGTGAAGTACTTCGTGCACGTTGTCAAGATGAAATTAGTGCGTGAAATACTTCGTGCACGTAGTTATAATAAACAACTCTAATGCGACTTTCGCATACTAATTTGGATGTATACATGTGATCATTTTTTGATGTCTGTAGAAAAAATATTTTTTTAAACCAGTGGTTTTCAAGTAACTGCTCGAAGTTATATTTTTTTCAAATGGGATTATACATATTTTTATAACTATTCAACTATGTATTAGTTTTGAATCCTCTCATAGTGAAAATATTAAAAAAAAATTTGATTGGAATTTGTATAAATTTTTATTTTCAAAATTTATTAACAGTAGGTAGGCTATGGACAAAAAACAAAATAAAATAATTGAAAAAATGTTATTGGAATTTAAATTATCTTTTTACATAAATCGTTCAAAATTGCCACCGTTCTCTCGTTCACACAAATAAAGATTTTTAAATAAATTTTTATATACATTTGTATTATCTACTTACCTTATTCTGTTGATAAGTTCATCTAGTGTAGCAACGTGCGTATCATAAATTTTATTTTTTATATCTTCCCACAGGAAAAAATCTAATGGAAAGATCGGGAGATTTTGCGGACCACATGGTTGGGGCAGCTGCTGCCAATTCAGGAATTCGAAAATTCTTAATTTAAATAATGAGTTACAACCATAGCATTGGACGGAGGTGCTTTATCTTATTGGAATATTATTCCGCGTCTAATTTCTAATAAATATCTTTGAGATGTTGAGATGCCATGATAAAATATCGACCCAAAATATTATTATTAAGAATTCCGCACCAAACATTAAAGTCACATTCCCACCTCTATCATAATCATAATCATAAGTCTTAAGTCGTAACCTTGAGAGTTTGACATACGCGAAAACATTGGAGCGTTTCTTGCTCTTGTCTTAATCATAGTCTTAAGTCGTAAGTCTTAAGTCGTAATCATAAAAGTTTGGCGAGCCCAAACTTTTTGTCGTAATCATAAATAGAAAGAGATGGATATATGTAGCGCTATTTTATTTCATGGAATCGTTACTGATTTCATTATTGTTATTTACTTTTGTCATTGAAAGAAAGGTTATAGATATAAAAATGTGAATAGAAATCAAATTATCAAACACGACCCGTAGCAAACAAAAATCAAGATCTCAAAATCAACATGAAGTTTATGAATTCAGTGGCCTAGAAATCACTACTTATCACGATATTTTCTCAAATAAATTAAAATAATATTGTTTTAAATATTTCTGGATATTTTATAGCTTTTAAAGTAATTCAATATGAAATATGACTTATTTCATATATGTTATTACATGAAGAAAATGAAATTTGTGAGTTCAGTCAAGAGTTTTATTTTAATCTACTCTACAGTTTCAGTCCCACCTGGACCATCTTCAGGAGTGAATAAAATTAAAGTGTGTATGTGATGACATCTATGACATCTAACTTATTATTACACATAGATGTCATCACATACACACTTTAATTTTATTCACTCCTGAAGATGGTCCAGGTGGGAGTGAAACTGTAGAGTAGATTAAAATAAAACTCTTGACTGAACTCCCAAATTTCATTTTCTTCATATCATCTAACAGTCAGCATATCCACTACTTCTATGTTATTACATATTTTAAAGATTCATGGTACGTTCACATACAATTGAGTACATTCTATAAATGCATTTATTATTTATTATTTGTGATTCAACATATTATTATTTTCCTTAGCAAAGTAGTACTATTTCTATACGATAGTAAAATTCAATTATTAATCATTTTGAATATATTTCATTACTTTTTAGATTTAATTGTGAACAAAATATTATGATTATGATAAGAGCTGGAAACGGTCGAATTTCCTAAGACTATGATTATGATAACGACTTCTGATTATGATAGAGGTGGGAATGTGACTTAATTGAGAAACGTTCTTCAAAATTTGAATCGAAACTTACACTAAGATTTGTTTCTGTACTCTGCCAATAATATTTAATGATTAAAAAATTTATACTCATTGGTCCATAAAATTTTATTTAAAAAAATTGGATGTATATATTCTCGTGAACGTGAATTTTGATTAATACTATGAGGCTCGTAGTTTCCTATAGACAGTAAAACAGTTGTATGCAGTTTTCTTTCTTATTTGCCAAAATATATATAATTTGGATGGAACTCATCTACCTTCCTGTTAATTGAATAATCAGCCATTATTAAAATTAATAATGGAATTAATTAGTCAACACAAACTTTGCAGGCAGATAAATATATAAGTAATATTAAAAATCTGACGTGAACATCACGTGACTTACTTGTACATCATTTGATATATGCACAAATTTATTCAATAAAGTTTTCTGTCACTTCAGATTATAATATAATTTTAATAATATTTTGACATTGACACAGACTATCATTGCGTACCTTATCATTTCAATTAAACTGATTGTTTTATACAGCAAATTTTGAATGTCTGTTATACATATAAACTGCACTTCCGGCTCAGCCGATTGATACAAAAATAGTAGATAACTATTTTGATGCTACAAGTTCAAACACTAAATTTTAATATGCTATGGCTGATCATTCTAGATTAATGCAAAAAATTAAAAAAAAAAGTTTCAAGTAAAGTGCACTTCTGGCTTGGCCGATTCATACAAAAATAGCAGATAACCATTCTGATACATCAAGTTCAAATACTGAATTTTAACATCCTACGGTTGATCATTCTGGATTTATTAGAGAAATTCGAAAAAAGTTTCAAGTAAAGTGCACTTCCGGTACAGACGATTAGAACCATAATGCGAGGTGCACAACTAGACCCTATACCAATCTTGAATACAAAATTTCAACATTATACGTTCAACCAGTTTTGAGATTTGTGAGTTACGCACGAACGAACATACGTACCGACATAGTTAAAATGGATTCAGGGTTGCTCAAAACGGACATATCCATCAAAATCTCGATAGATGAATTTTGTCGGTTTCACAATACTTACTTGTACTTAGTACAAGTAAGTGAAAATTTGACGTGGACATCACGTGACTCACTTGTACATTATTGGATATATTTTTTGAACACGATAATCAAATACAAAATTCCATCTTTCCACAGCTGAAAATAGGATATGAGCATCTAGACTCGACGGTACTATCGTCTTAAATACTGAATTCCAACATTCTACGTTCGATCGTTTTGGATTCATGCAAAAATTCAAATAATGTTTTGAGTAAAGTGCACTTTCGGTACAGTCGATTGCAATCATAATGTGAGATGCAAAACTAGACCTAGACCAGTCTTTAATACAAAATTTCAACATTATACGTTCGATGAGTTTTGAGATTTGCGAATTACGAACGCACATACATACACGTGCCAACATCAAGCAGAAAATAGTGAAAATGGATTCAGGGATGCTCAAAACGGATATTTCCATCAAAATCTCAAAATGTGAATTTTGTCGGTTTTGCAATACTTTCAATTTCTACAAGTAAGTAAAAATATAATTATTAGAACAATATAACTTGACAGCTGCTAGATTTTGTTTTTGTTTTTCATTCATTGCCTACTATATAATAGCTTTAACCCTGGACATGCACACTTCATTTGTTGTTGCATAAGTGTCACACTGGGGTCTTAGAAACCTCAAACGAAAACGTAGTTTTTCTGAGAATTGGATGTTGTTTTGACTAATTTTCATGATACGTAATCAATTCAGGATAATCATGAAAGGAGTAAGAGAACATCGAGGAGACCATTGAGTTCTTCAAGAGCACAATTTATTGAGAAAAAGGACAATGCATAAAAAAGTGCAAATTTTTCGAATTTTTCTGATTCAATTCATAAAATACTAGATCTTTCATGAATTCACGTTCAAGTTTATCATTTATCAATGCAGAAAGATCTTTGAATTCTGAAGAAGTCATTTCCTGCTGAAATGTCAAAATGGCGAATAATAGTGAGCTTTCACCTATGCTAATAAATCTAGCGCAAAATTCCAAACAAAAACGTAGTTTCTCTAAGAAATAGATGTTGTTTTAATTAATTTTTATGATATGTACTCTATTCAGGATGATGATGAATGAAGTGAGAAAGCATTGATTTCTTTGAGAGCACAGTTTATTGAAAAAAAGGACAATGCATAAAAAGTACATATTTTCCGAATTTTTCTTGTTAATTGCATGAAATATAAAATCTTTCATGAATTTCGCGTTCAAGTTCATCATTTATCAACGCAGAAGGGTCTTTGAATTCCGAAGTAGTTATTTTCTGCTGAAATGTCAAAATGGATAATAATAAAGAGCTTTCAGCTATACCAAAAAATCTAACGCAAACAGTCACACTGGGGTCTCAGAGACCCAAACACAAACAAATTCATAAATTATGACCCACTTACTTCAGCTATCATCAAAATACATATAGTACATACTGAAGACATTACTAAAATAAATTTACGAGGTGATCACATCGTACTATATCGACTTTGTGCTTGTGCACAAGATAAAAATTGGAGCATGGGGTTTCTGAGACCCCAGTGTGCAGTTCCAGGGTTAAAAATGTCAATCGCATTTTCCTCAATATTTTTAGTCCAGGAGCCGACGTCATTTTATCCGCTCTGATCGGACTTACGGCCAAATTGTATATGAATCGTTCGGAAATTTAGTGTTCAACAGGATGCCAGACTCTATAAATCCAGGATCCTGTCCTAATTGTCGAAAAAAGGCCATTTCCGGTCAATTTTTTCGGGGCTAATTTCCTTGATGGATCAATCGATAGCGAAGGTCAAATACTTTAAGGCAAAACCAAGATGCCATCTCCTGTCCTGTCCGGGACATATAAAAAAACAACAATCCTATCGATCAAGGAAGTTAAATACGAAGATGGGCTTTATTTAGGAGTGGTAACCGCCCTCCCGAACAGAGCCTAGCTTCAATCGTAAGTCCTACCAGGGAAATTGAGCCCGGAGAAATTGACCGTAAGTAGCTTTTTTTTAACATTTGAGACATAATTCTAGATTTATAAAGTCTAGCATCCTATTAGGCACTATACTTTGATTGATTTATATACAATTTCGCAGTGAGTCCGATCAGGGAACAAGGTATGGTCGGCTCCCCGACTATTATGTAAGGATCTGAAACTAATACATGGTTAAATTAAAAAAAAAAAAAGATCGAAAATAAAATTGCATGAAATTTTTTAGAAGTATACGATAACTTTGTACTGTAAACTGGGCTGTCTGGTCTGCTACAACTTATTTATTTGGTATATTTTTGTATCTTTAATAACTTCTGAGTAGAACCATGTGCCCAACTATCGTTTCGATCCTGTATATCAAATGACAGTTCAAGAATATTTTGTGCTCATTATATTTGGAGTTTTAATCGTATACTATGAATCGTCCTAAGTATACAAATATTTCAAATTGTTTTGAGATTGAATCTATTTATGAGTAAGTTTATATCGAGGACCTAAATCGGATTTAACTGGATTTAGGATTATAAATCTGACTCATAAAAAGCATGTAAACGGTCGGAATTCGATTTAAAATTGGATTTCTAATCGACTTTATGAACAAGATTTATTCATAAATCCGATTTACTTCACCGAGATAAACAGCGATTAAATGAAAAACTCAATAGTAGGTACTGAAACAAAATAATGCAAATTATTTATTTCACCTGACAGACGTTGGTTTGTTCAGTTCAGTAATCTAAATAGTAATTTGGGCTTATAGAAATTAGTCTAGGTGTTTCTTGGACTACCGAAGTAACTGAATACTTTTAAAAATGAATTCAAGAGAGGAAAATTATGAGTTTTCTAGATGGAAGAATGTCACGAAGGAATCAAAATAGAAGAATTTTAATGTTATGGTTATATTTCTATGGTACCAGTAATGAATGAATAAATCCAATCCTATCCGATAGAACTAAATCGGTTTATAAATTTGTCGATGTAAACAGTCGACATTTGAAATTTAATTAAATCCGACTTAGAATAAATCCGATTTAGATCTTCGATATAAACTTACTCTATGCCGCATATTTTGCATTAAACTAAAAATGAATAGTAGTATGATGTTCAACCAACAATATTAGTAAGTCGACAAACCTCGTCTCCAAATACTTGAGTTATGTCATAATGCTTAACTTTTCGCTTTTGTTGCATAAATTACTATTGGAGTCCTGTTTGACTCGTTGGAGTGATCACTCCAGCTTGATGTTTGTTGTGTTTTCTATAACTGGTTAGACTAATCATTTAATTATGCTATTATATATTATGTATTTCTTCCAAAATTTAAAAAAATTGTAAACTTCAACCTTTTGACTTGAAAATGACTTTAATCTAAAATCGAAACGTCGGCAAATCATCGTTCAACTAAAATAAAGCCAGTTATCCAAAAATTGTAGACTATTTTTTTCTACTTCAATTTGAATTACTATTGAGCAACAAGAGTGTGAAGTTGATTTTTATGACATAAGATAAAGTATTTGGTGAATCAATAAATTTGTTGGCCGAATATCATTATGCTTCTTTACACTAGTTCACATAAAGATTTTTTACAAAGTTCCTCACTTTCATACTTTGACAATTATTATAGAGCGTACCGTAACGAAACCTAGAGTTCAATTTGACAGTTTACAACAAATATTTCAGCAGAAATGGAACAGTGAGAGGTGCTATAAATATGAATTCATAGAAAAACCAAATTCAAACTACATGTAAGTTCCAACTACTGTGCTCTTATAGTAATTAAGCTATCAAGGGTGTTAAAGGACAATAATGCCTGAGATCAACAGTGTACTTTCCGAGGACTTTTGGCCTGAGATGTGTACGTTGACCGTAGACATTATTGTCTGTTCAACTCCCGTGGTGCCTTCAATGTTGATTGTCCGACTTTTGTTGTATTTCAATCAAATTTTTTAGCAATGTATGTCGTGTCATTGTGATTTCTGTCAGAAAAATTACTCTAGTTACTAAGTGTAACTAGGAAACTTGTTTGTTATTTTCCAAAATAATGCCCTCGGGTATTAGTTGTTACGTAATTACCCTGAAATCAGTGGTATTATGACAACAATAATAAACTAGTCTGAAATTGAATAATTAACGCACGGTTGTGAACAAAGATCACTTGGCTGATTTAAACAGACTTGCTATCTTTGCAAAATTGCGTAAACGTGACACTCCAGGAAAGTTCATGCGGCCTGTTTCTCCTTTTCTTAGACATTTCAATCCACCATCTGTGATGATAACTTTAGCTTTGGTTGAAGTTTAGGGTCAAGACATTATCTATTTTTAGCAACATTCCTCTGCGGGAAGAAGAAACAAGAAGAGGGTGCAAAAGGAATAAAAAAGTAGATGAATGACAGCAGAAGCTTCTGAACATTGGCTGGGATTCGCGCTTTAAACGTACGCGGTTATTTATAGCGTTTATGAATTACAACCGACAACGTGCGCCCGCTACAGACAGGGATGTACGTAGGGGTAGACGGAACGGCCTTGCCCATCACAAAGTATTATTAGGATTTAACTGCAGACAAGTCAGAGTTATGCACCCCATAAGATGTAAAAGGAATTTTTGTTTCTATAATGGATGTAATTCAGGAATTTCAGATAATATTGAGAGAATGGAATACTCTTTTTAATGCAAAAATAAAGTAACTAACAAGAAAATGAATGTTATTTTGAAAATAGCACCCAGCTCGATATCAGTTATGAATATTCCATTGATACGATTTCTTATTAAGAGTTTGTATGAAAATATGATATAAAGCACCCCACGCTTTTCTTACAATAACAAATTTTCTAATTAGATACTTTATTTTTGTATTAAAAACTATTTTTCAGTTTTTAGTGTGTTTTTACTTACTTGTGCCAAGTACAAGAAAGTATTGTGAAACCGACAAAATTCACCTATCGAGATTTTGATGGAAATATCCGTTTTGAGCATCCCTGAATCCATTTTGACTATTTTTGGCTTGATGTCGGTACGTATGTACGTATGTATGTGTTTATGTGCGTAATTCGCAAATCTCAGAATTCGTCAAACGTATAATGCTTTAATTTTGTATAAAAGACTGGTATAGGATCTAGAATCTTGATGTGCACCTCGCATTATAGACGGAGAGCTGGCTACATAAAAAACCTTGTTATCGCCACATGGCTAATTTCTTTTGTAAAAGGATCTTTTGGTGTAGCCAAGTTCAAATCGTTTTGTCTGCCAGCGCGAATCCGTGGCTTTTGAATATTTTGAACTTGATATTTCAATCCAAATTGCTAAGAAATTTTCTGTCAATTTTGACACAAAAAATGTCATTCACAATATCGTTTTCTTAGTTACCAAATACTGCAGTTGTCAAACTGACATTTACAAAAAAAAAGAACTCACATCCATGAGGTAGCATGTCAAACTTATCAAATGTGAAGTTTGTACATCATATTTATTTGGTGAAAATAAAAAGACTGAAATCATTCAAAAAGAGAATATTCTGTGTTTGAGTGCACAAGCGCACTTTTAACATCTGTCTGCCGTGGCTTTAGCCATTATCTTTTTGTCTGCCATATTGCATATATCTTTCTAATATATGAATATAACATCTAATTCATCGGCAAGCATGTATGTGATAATTTTTTCATTTAAAATCTTACTTCAATTTCGCGCTGACTGACAGAACTTTAGACACAAGCAAACAGCCAACAATTTATCTTGTGTCTTAAAAATAAATAGAAGTTATTTTTATTTTACATGTATTTAATCAAAAATTTAATATCGTAATTTCACTTATTTCACCGGTCACCCTCATTATTAGCTACGGGATCCCGCTATCAGATAAGACGATTTGAACTTGCTTACACAAAAGGATCCTTTCATAGTGAAAATCAGCCATGTAGCGACGACCAGCTTTTCATGTAGCCAGCTCTTAGATGAAGAGCACATGAGTGCATTGGAGAGTTTTTACACGTGTGTCTTACAATGTTTTATTGTCGGTAGTCCCAATTTTAGTAAAGTATAGTGAATTTTTTCAAGAATACATTTCTTTTCTGAATGTCAGTTTGACGGCAGTAGTAGTTGGTAACTAAGGAAACGATATTGTGAATGGAATTGTTCTCGTCAAAGCTGATAGATTTTTTTTTGGCAATTTGAATTAGAATATCAAGTTCAAAATGTCCAAAAGCCACGGATTCGTGCTGGCAGACAAGACGATTCAAACTTGTCTACACAAGAAGATTCTTTTACAAAAGAAATTAGCCATGTAGCGATAACAAGGTTTTTCATGTAGCCCAGCTCTTAGACTATTATGGTTGCAATCGTCTGTACTGGAAGTGCACTTTACCTGATACTTTTTTTGAATTTTTCGCATAAATCTAGAATGATTAGCTGTAGGATACTAGAATTCAGTATTTGAAATTGCTGTAGCATCCAAATGATCATCTCCTATTTTCGTCCCAATCGACTAAGCCGGAAGTGCACTTCATATTACAGACTTCAGTCTCAGAATATTGAGCTTTCGTATTAAGCACTTTTATAGCATCTAGTTGTACACCTTGCATTATGATTGTGATCGGCTAAGCCGGGAGTGCAGTTTACTCGAAAAATTTTTAAATTTTCCGCATAAATCCAAAACGATTGAACGTAGAATATTAGAATACAGTATTCAAGATGATAGTACTATCTAGATGCTCATATCCTATTTTCAATGAGATCGACTAAGTCGAAAGTGTACTATACTTGAAGATCTTGGAATTTTGCGCATAAATTCAGAACTGTTAGCCGTAGAATCCTGGAAATCAGTATTTAGGTATGTTGTGACATGAGAATGATGACATACTGTTTCCATAGCAACCGACTAGTCGTGGAATGATGAAATGTTGTGTTTGAGAATATATATCCAATGATGTGAAGTAAGTCACGTGATGTCCACGTCAGATTTTTCAAACTATTATTTATTATTTGCGGGCACGTTGACTTTCTTGGATGTGGTAGCCGTGTCTCAGATTTTCTCTCCGGGAGCGAATCGTTAATCTTGATCAGGATAATGGGACAAACTTAATAAATTATTGTATTGTCATCGGTCCTTGAGAAGTATGCAAAATTCAATGTAATCTGACGTTTCTAAGTGAGTAAAAATCACGTTCAAAGATTCTGTTACATAGATAGATAAAACTGAAACTAATAAAATCTGATCCGAACTCAGCTCACACTTATGAACGCTCAACAGTTTTCTAAAATCATGGCTCAAAAGTGTCCCCCGTAATCCTATCTTACGATTTACAATGATACTTTAACTTTAATTGATTAATAAGCCAAAATTCAAACTTAACTTTTGTTTTGCATAGGCTATCTAATTTTTTTATTCTGGATAATTATACCATCATCCTCGTATTTTCTATTATTAAAAGTAATATTCAAATGGATAGATCACAAATAATGATCACTGATCGTTTTTGAAGTTTTATTTAATCATAAATAAGACATACGTAATACCTTCCTGTAGAATCTATGAGACTGATTTTAGGCTGGGCCGGAAACAGGAAACGTTATAATATTGGCAATCAATAAACGATAAGACGAGACAAGAGAAGCGTTGTTATGAGCGAAATTATAGTGGGTTCACACACCTGGTTTCCGCTAAAAATTTCACGTATGGTTGCTTTGAACACACTCATAATTGATCACGTGCCGACAATACTATACACTCACTAAAACCATTACTTAATTGCTCCATAGAGAGCGTAAGTGCATTTAGTACTAATTTTATAATATACATAATAACATAATGTAAAATTTTTTTTTCAAAACAATTTTGGTTATTCTTTTTGTGATCGATTTCGGACTGTTGTCATCTTCAGACCAAGCTTAAACTACAAAAAATTGTCTTTAAATTTAGTATAAGTGTCATGGTTCGTTCTTAGAGGAATTTTTTGCCGTACTGGTATTTGTGGAAGTGCTTCATTTATGTTAATAATGCAGTAGGTAGTTTTTTTCTCCTGGCTTTTGTAGTTGATGATCTTCCCGTGGACGTCTTGAATTTGGAATAGCTCTTTACCTCAATTAGATTATTTATTAGTCAATTTATCCGGTGCGGTAGATTTTTTATCTATACATGCTGTGACGTCACTTCACCAAGAAGTGCAAAGTTCGAGTCCAATGTGTTATTTATCGTAAAAAAGAAAATTGCAGCTATTTGCACTATCACGCACACTTGAAAATATGTAACAATGGTGTGTGTTTCTGATTGAAGTACAACGGTGTTTCAATGCGGGCCCGGTGTTGCCGAATAAATCTCAACCCCCAATATAGAGATCAAATGAAGGATATTAATTATTTTTAAAACTAAATAGCACTTAATTGGAATTTTAGTTCATTCGTCACCAGACAAGAATATTGTAACGATCACTGAGTTCAAAATAAATTACTTTTTGATTACATAAAAATTAAGTCTATTTATTTAAATTAAGAAATATTAACAATAGATCTAACATACCAATGATTAAACTAAGATTGATGTACATACACTATAATATATATTGTAACGTTATTTATTTTAATTTACGGAGCAAAAGTTTTTAAACACTACTATTTATTTTTATGATTAATTAAAATAATAGATTAAATAACTAACACTATCTTCAATAACTAATTCTAATTCAAACTGAAGATTATTATACACTACACTATAACTTAACTTTAATTATTTATGTCAATGTTGATTTATTTTAAATAACACAATTTATTTCAATCCATAGTATAAGGTCACTGTGTTAAAAAATCCATAATCTTCTGACTGACTGTCGCATATATATACCTCGGATCTATCCCCACTACGTTCCTCCAGCAAACGTCTAGGCGTTTCTAGAAGAATGCTAGAAGATACCAGTAATTTTCCAGAAAACAAATATATTCGCTTCTATTTCCTAATGTAAAATAATTCAGCAATTATTCGAAGCACCAGTAAAGCCGAAATGACTAATTTATAGACTTAAATTCGCTACACTGCCCCCGCCCGAAACGGTACTTCACGAATTCCTGAAGAGTCATGTCGGAATCTGCATTGGTCACCCTTGGTACATCGGGATGTTTAGTAGAAGTAGCAGTCGATGGTCCGTCCATTATTCGTCTGCTGTTTAGGGTTGTAGCTACAGACGAGGATTTCTATTCCGGTAGACCGGAAGAGGGTTTCCAACTTATTCCTTACTACCCTCCAATCCAGTTTATCTAGTCCACAACCCAACTTCGGTACTGCCAGCTTCATCACATCGTTGTCCAATAGGTGCTTCCGGAGGTCGAGCAGAGCATTCCACATAGTGCGGTATGTCGGTTTCTGGTAGGAGCATGACTTAGTCACTATATAGTACAGGTATCGTTTGTGCTCCGTGCGGGTGTCTTTTAGGTGTAGCGTTTTCCCGACTGATGGATTTTGGTTGGCCAGTTCTTCTAATCTTCCATAATTCTCCTTGAAAACGGACGCTATTCCTCGGGACATCTTAAAGTCACTCGCCACACAGGGAGCCAGGAAATGGTTCAAAGGTACTGCGAACAAGTCTTGTTGTTCTTCTTTCGTCACGCCATACCGCACTTTACGACCGTTGGAATAGTTGGCCATGAACTCTTCAAAGGTTGGTTCTTGCTCAACAATTCGTCGAACCGTGGCTTCATATCGGTCTTCATGGTTATCGCCGGCGAATAAGGCTAGCCGATTAAAGTGGACGACTCTCGGCTTTCCGTTTGGAGTTTTGCGTATCCGGTAGACGACGTCGTTAATTCTCTTCATCACTTCATATGGACCTTCCCAGTTCCGCTGAAGTTTTGGTGACAGCCCTCGGCGCTTCTGGGGGTTATAAAGCCATATAAATCCCCGGGTTGATAACCACCTTTCTCGGCCTTGATGTCATAATTTTCCTTCATTCGATCGCTGGCATTTTGGATGTTTGAACGAACTTGGCCATGAATGTCGTCCATTCTTCTTCGGAGGTTAGTAACGTAGTCTTCTCCTGCTAGATCTTCACCTGGTTTACTACCAAATATCAGGTCGCATGGCAAGCGCAACTCTCGTCCAAATAAGATGTTCGCAGGTGTCTGCCCAGTTGTTTCGTGTACTGCTGAGCGGTATGCTAACAGAAACAGATACAGGTGTTGGTTCCAGTCTCGCTGATGGTCGGAGACAACCTTTGCCAGATATCGTTTTATTGTTCTGTTCATCCGTTCAACCATGCCGTCGGACTACGGATGTAATGCAGTGGTCCTGGTTTTGTGGATTTCCAAGATTTTACAAATGTTTTGGAAGACGACCGACTCGAAATTTCTTCCCTGATCCGAATGAAGTTCTCGTGGTACTCCAAATCGACAGATACATTTTTTCACCAAAACTTCGACGACAGTGACAGCTTCCTGGTTGGGTAGAGCGTACGCCTCCACCCATTTACTGTAGTAGTCCATCACAACGATTATGTATTTATTTCCGTTATTAGTTTCTGGAAACGGTCCGGCCACATCGATTGCAATGCGCTCGAAAGGACTTCCCACATTGTACTGACGCATTGGAGCTCTTCTTTTTCTTTGTGGCCCGTTACTACTGGCGCAGACCACGCATTTCCTACACCATTCTTTAACATCCTCCTTACAATTCATCCAGTAAAATCGCTGGCGTAATTTTTCCAATGTTTTACTAATTCCAAAGTGTCCTCCACCAGCTTCATCATGAATCCCTCCCAGTACTTCCGGTACTCTTTTCCTAGGGATTATTAACTGCGTCCTGCTCCCATTTCCGTCCGTGCTCTCCATGACGCGTTTCAGGAGGCCCTCTTCAATCACGATGGAATTCCACTGCGCCCAGTACGATTTTACATTCCGAGAGTGTGGTGCAACATCTTCCCAAGCTGGTCTAACATTATCAGTTTTCCACTTCAGTACAATTTTCAAATCCGGATCATTCTCCTGATCTTTGCGTAACTCTTTTTTTTTCTACTGACTGTCATTTATAGAAAAGATACTTACAGCTGTAAGCTAATGATATTTGCATTCAAAAGATAGCAACAAAAAATATCTTCTGTGAACAACTTCTTACAGTCTACCGTTTTCTCGAACATAAGGCAAGTTTGTAAAATCGGCTGGAAGTTTATTGACAGACGGTCTACATGAATCCAAGAGTAAAGCATGTTCAGGTAAACTTGTAAGTTTATTGCGTAAACTCGGGACAATTTTCTACATTCAGTTTCAGTCGATTTTGCAAACTTGACACGTTCAAAAAAATGTCCGGCTGTAAAAAGTTGTTAATTAAAATCCATTTTTCAATATGCATTAACACAAATATCTCAAGCTCACAGCTGTAAGTATCCTCACTATAAATGGCAACGTGTAAAAAATTTTTCTTTTTTCTGTCACGAGCGCCTGCATCTTCATTTTGAAATATTTGGGGACGTCAGGTAGATAAAGATGCCTAATTTTTATATATTTATACTCGCTTACAAAATTATATTGATCACATGACGATTCTCTTATATTTGCAAAATTGTAGGGTGAGAAACAAATATTTAATACTTATTTATATGATTTCAAATATTACCTACTCTTTCTACAGGATATCCTTTTTTTTCTGAACGGTTGACAACAATTGTTGCTCATTTCTTTTTATACTCAGAATATCGCTTCAAATCCAGATTAAAATTTTTATACATTTCTAGATAGTATCCGAAGGATTCAATAATATGTCAGCCTCTGACCAAAACTCCATTTACAAAGCAATTAAATTTTGAAATCAAATCTATTTTACTTTCAACCCGTTCCTATTTGAAAAACAATTCCACTAATACATCGTGAATTCCAGCATATAGAAATTGAATTGGTAACATGTCCTCGAACTTGACCGGTTACAGCTGCCAAAATTGTTCGGAACCGGAAAGGGAAAGCGAATCGAGGAACTGCAGATGTGGGTTAGGATATATCAATGCCAAGGCGAAAGTAATTGAGAACACTCACACTTTCAGACGATTTCAGATGAGAGAGATATCATAACTTGAAGATTATGATTATGTTTAACCAAAGTGATTCAGAATAAATATTTATTCAATGGAGATGTTCTAGAATACGTTTCTATCGGAAAATTACAGTGAAGATAGATTATTCTTGATCTATCAGCTTTTAATGATTGAAATATAGAATTTTCTGTTCGATATACTAAATCATATACTTGAGATTGCTCGTGATGCTTAATGCAACTAATTTTTGATATATATTGAATTATTTATCTCCACTAATTCTTGTTTTTTTTGATAAGAGTCATTTGTATTATAGCTTTATTATAACTTAATATTTCTATGGTGATTTAATATGATCTATTTACCATGGTGACGATGAATCATATTCTTTCCAATATAACATTTTTTCAAAATATGAGTCTAGTGTAAATAACTCAAAATTACATTTTCGACATAATTATAATAGCTGTAGATGAAGAGTTTTATATTTGAATCGCGAATCAATCGGATGATCACAGCATTATACTTTGGCTCGTTTTTGAACAGTTGCTTCCGCAGAAAAATAGTGTCTAATTCTGCTAATTGGATATAATATCTCTTCGTGCATTTTATCAGTTTGCAAAAATTCTTTTGAGCTACGAAATTTGCAGAATTACTTATAGAATGTGAATGCGAAGCCTCGGAAAAAAGAGGCTCACTATGTGATTTGATAGTTTCATACGGTCTCGCAAATGAGCTTGTTACCATTTTTCATCCGCTTGCTGATAAAAAAAATTGTTGTGTAATTCAGAAATGCTCATGTTATCGAATAATGCACATTTTTGTTGAATAGAAAGTGATCATGATGTGTTTTTGTTTTTCTTGTTTTGTGTCGTTTACATTTTTTTAGTGCTTTATTACCGCTTTTTCACATTTTTTCATTAACATTTACATTTTTTTATTAACATGACACTAGCGGGTTACTTGACGTCGTTTTCTTTTGTGAAGCTCCTGTAATTTTATTGTGTAAGTTACCATTTTGTATTTTTTGATTTGTTAAAATTTCTACCTGCTTGTATGTATGTTTGTTTTACGTTTTATTTCCTCTCATTGTAGTCTCTCCGATAGTCTGAGGATGATCACCCATTGATCGAAACCGGTAACTAAATCAAAATTAGAGAACAGTGTGATCAAGAATTTTATGGTTTTTTTTATTAAAAAAGCCCTTACCAATTCCTACAATATAGTTCTGCAAATGTCAAAAGAATTTTAAGAAGAAAAGGTAATCTTAAGCAGTTGAACAAAATTTGTATTTGTATCTTATTGAAGTTGTAAATGATGTGTCTGCAACATGAATATTCTGTTGAGTGAGATCAAACAATGTCCATACTACCACCAACTGAAAGATTAATTATACCTTCTGGAACAATCAGTCTAATACCATAATAATTAACCTATTAGATCTATCGACAATAGTATAATTGCTCGTATTTGTATTTGTAAGACTCATTTTCAGCTCGTCCTGGCAAAATATATTTATACTCGCACAACACTTAGGGTCTGAATGCTAAACCAGATTTTTTTCACTGAGTTCACCTTGAATGTATAAAATTGTGTTGATTCAGGCTGTTAGAATGTCGAGTAGGTACTAAAATTTTTTATACTTATTGATAATATCATTCATAGAAACTATAATAATTACTGGATTATCCAACTGCCAGTTCTATATCTAATTCTTATGTGTTGGAAGTAAAATATCATTTTTCTTTGTAATTCAAGCTCGAAACTTGTCGATTAATTTTGTTCGTTATAAGTTCAACCTTTTGTTATGAACCGTCATCGTAAACGGAAATGTAAACTCTAGGTATGAGAAGCTTTTAAATTTACTCGTTCAGTCCTTTGAATAAAATATTTATGGATGTCGAAGATGATGTAGGTAGCTAGGTAAGTCAGAAGAAACATTTTGCGATAATTCAGTTGTACGGAGATATGCGAAACTGGCTTAAATGAGACAATAATAGAGTTACGGAATGTCTCACAGATTTTTATATATTGTTGAAGGTATTTTGGTCCATTAAGTAAATGTGTAATCTATTGCGATATTGTTGTATTCCAAAAACCAAATTTTGATATAATAGAAAAATGCATGTTTCTAATGAGAAATAGATATAATAATTTGGTGTCCTAGACTACTTTTTCTTCTATCAAGAATATTTTTGAAATTAGAAATTATCCTTTACAGTAAGAAAATTCTGTGGGATTCTGACACCTACTTTTACACTTTTTTGAAGAGTGGAGCAGTGATTTAGATACCTGGGAGGGCGAAAGTCTAGTCTAATGTACAATAAAAGCAATAAAACTAATGAAAATCGCATTAATATCACTCACTATCTGCTATGGCGGACGAAGCAGAGCCCACGAGCTAAGCAAATCACAAGTTTTCCCTTTACTTGTAGCGCAGTGGTTGTCATGACGACTACTGTATTGATCTTGGGCGAAATATGTAGAGCCCATTTCAGCATATCTTCATGTCATATAGTTCGCAAGTTGAAGTAAATGATTGATCGCAACGCAAGTAAAGGAGTATAGCCGTTCTTTTTCTATTATTCTCTTGAAAATATTTCGTATAATTAGATTATCCGGTTGTTTGTTTTTGCCGTTATCTTTGTTTGACAGGAAGGACTGCCACTGCTGTGAAGTACATTCTCTTGAAGAGATAATTATGTAATATAAAGGTTGTCGGATTGAGGCGCAGAAAATATATTATTCAATTTTCTCCAAGCAAGTGAATATAAGAGCTTAATAGTAGTACCTTTACTAGAACTATTGGCTCCGTGCGTGACAGCAGCGCCAAGTAATAATGTATAAACCAAAGGGTGCTATTTGAAGAAGTTGACAAAATAATTTCATGGGACTTCGCAATTAAAAATTTTAATTAAAGGTTCTAATAAAATTTTATGAATCCATATAACAAGTGAAAACTTCAATTTATATTTATTATAGTTTGAAACTCAATGAAAATTTAGTTAGGTAATACTAAAATCTAAGTCAATATGAAGAATCATGATTTAAAAAAAAATCAAAAATCACGATTTTTATTAAAAAAAACATGATTTTTTCAATTTTTTCCTTAAGTTTTGACTTTTAAAGTACTAATTATATAGTATTTTCAATACTTTCAGTAATTATTTGATCCATTTCGTTGCATAACTGCCTCTAATACTAAATTTTTTTTAAATTGACATGAAAAATACGTTAAGTGCTTCAGAAATTTTAGGTCGAAGCATGTTTGAAAAACTCACACAGTTAATTAATTAATTTCCAATTCTAAGTTGGAATTTTTTATGTCATAATTCAATTTACTTTTCATTTTCTAGTATAATTTTTTATTTCAGATAAAATATGTATGTTTCCTATTTCTAATTTTTTTATTATAAGTAGTCTACTTCATTTTTCACTGTGGTGTTTTTCTTTAAAAGAAAACATTTAGTTTTTCCTTAAAATCAATGATTCTTTTGGAAAAACCACTTGATTAAAATTTTGAATTCAATCATCAACACCCTGCCACTGAATAATAATATGAAATAAAAATTATTTTAGTGAGGGCCGGTTTTACAATAGATCAAGTAAATTTACTTTTGAAATAAACTTATTTTATTCAACGAATTCTGATCAATTCGAGTTTTAATTAGACTTTTTTGGTTTTAATTCTGTATATTTATTCTTATTTTTGACGTTTCGACTCGTTCCGGTTAGAGACCAAGACTTCTCACCTAGACTTCGTGAAGAAAGTTACATAAAAATTTTATAGATGAATTCTCCCTAATGTGCATATAAACATACATCGCAATTGAAGGAAAAGGTAGGAGTATATTGTAATGTTCTAAGGTTCCGCAATAAAACACTATTATTTAAATAAAATTAGAAATTAAAATTCATTGAATGAATGAAAGCACTTACAATAATAATTGCAAACTAATGTTCAACTTTTTAAAATATTCACGTGGCACAAGATTTATTTTGACTTGACTTCTTTAATCTCCGACCATTCGATTTACTCTGTGATCTTTCGACTGAATGATGCAACTCCTTAAATATATAGGCCGAGAGAGGGGTCTTTTTTGCTTACTTGCCGGTAAGCTAGAAGTATTCCATCGCATTTCGAGAGGCTGTTAGAGTTTATCTCGAATATTCCAGACGTCAATTGAGATACTTGTTACAATATAAAATGTACACTTTTATTTTGAATAATATATTCAAAATACCATGATGCCATCGATTTCGGTTATATAGCTATTACTAGGCAAACCGCTGAAATAATTATAATTTGTATACTTATGGAAGTTCAACTTCGTCAAACATATATACAAATAATTTAAAATTACATTTTCTATGTTTCTGATTTTCACGTAGAACATATCAGACACACACAAACAGCTGGAGTATAATGTAGAAATACGTAGGTAAATATTGAGAGTTTACAAAAGGAGCAATATTTAAATTATTATCAAATGTCGAGTGAGATAAGTTAGATTAATACGGTAATGCCTAGTTTCAGGATTGCGAGTTAAATAATTCTTGATTAAATACCTTATTCCCTTGGTAACAATATAAACTTTTTGGACCAGTCGAATTAATGAAATCAGTCAAAGCATTTTCCATTGGTCAACTCTACTTATGTCACTTTTCACCCAGGTTAATTTAACACCTGGTCATGAATTCGGACATAAAGGTTATAAAGACAGAATTTGAACTTAGTCTTAAGACAAAAGCTATGTTATATATTGGTGAACCATATATTTTAATGATTTCAGAATGAAATTAATAAACCACCATAAATTATTTTATTTCAGCTATCTATTCCAACGACCAAAAGCAACATTTGATACTTACTGGAAGAATTATCTTAGATAACAACTTTCCATTATCATCATTGCTCCTAATTTATTGAAAATATCAGAGAAACACTTAATCAAGTGTACAAGAGCAATAAACATCACATAAAAACTAATAGTTTATATCCTACAAGCTTATTTCGTTTTCCATTCCCAACCCTTAATATCAAAGATATGATATCTCAAATACAACGCAATAAAGAATTCAAAAGGGTCATTTTCAACACGCAAAGATAGAATTATTTTTTGTCTCCATTGCGCTCCATCGTATTTGCGCTTAACAATTAAGTAGTTATAAGCGACGCGCTTTAATACGTAACACTGGTATTTTATTTATAGAGGGAGACCGATTTAAGGGCTGTCGAATTGGTGCACTAACGAAACCTGTGGGTTTGAGGCGTTAAGAATCTCCCTGCTAAACGATAAAGGCCATCGCATGGTTAGCAGGGGTATCACATTTTCTAATCAATAAAACGCGTTTTTGTTTTGACGAGGTTTCATAAATAATATAATAAGTTTATCACATTATATTCATAGAATGAATTGCACTACAAATGGTGGTACCTAAAATTTAAACACTGTATTTTTTTATGATGCGATGTTTGCGAGATATCACTAACAACAAATATTTTTTGGGAATCTTTTGTTGTATGACTAGAATTGGCGAAATGTTGTAGGGATCCCTCAAATTTTGTCTTCCATATTCCCATTTCCTTGCAAGTCATTATATTCAAACAAGAAAATGAATTTTTTGGTATTGCACGTTCGAATGATTGCCTGAAGCAAGTACCAAGTGCTAATTCCGGTCTATTTATTTCCTATTTCTCCATGTCCACTTTCTTTTATCCTTCTGTCTGCGCTGCCTCTTGACCCTGATAGGGAATAAAAATGGAATCGTTTGAAAAAAGCAATTCACCAGTAGAGTAGGTTTGCACTGTGTTCTCCATCTCTTTTCAACGTTTCAACGCAATTTATTTTCAGATGTCTTTTAAGATAATGGTGGAAAAATGTTAAGTAAATTGGAGGCAAAATAGAAATACGGTTTTGTGAAACGTTACAAGTTGATGGATCGTTGTTTCTCTTAGAGATATTTGGTTTCTTCATTACTCAAGAGGTATGTTGCAGTTGATAAATATTATAGGCGTACTAGTAAATAAAGAATTGTTGGATTATTTAACTACGGATTACGGCTAAAGTGTGGAGTACTTGGTAAATGCAATCGTAAATATTTGAAATTTTATTTTTTATTATATGAATTGTCTGTTTTCGCAGGACTGTTTAATATAATTTTTATTATGATAGGCTGTTCTGAAAATAATGAGTACTAAGAAAATTAGAGGGTTTTTGAAGAAAACACTTAATTGTCTCTGGTGGTTAGATCTATTCAGCTGTGCGAAAAAGTCAAACATTCAGAACAAAACACTGCGGTTGATAGCTCAGGCACCTTGATTCGTCACCAACGAAACCCTACACAAAGACCCGAACAAATCAAGCAATTTCCAACTGGATATGAAGAGATTAAATCATCAACCCGACGACCTTGCTCTAAATCTTTCCCAAAAAAAAAAAAAATGATTCTCATCTGTCATGTTCGACAAATACTTAGTCATGCCATCATAAAATATGTAAGAACACTAAAATATAGTAAACTTTTTGTTTGTGTGATCATAAAAATTTAAGATTCCCAGTAAGTATGAGTACGAGAGAAAAAAATACAGCAAATACCGACAGTCATCCCTGTGAAATTGTTGAAAAAAAAATTGGAGGATACTCAACCTACTTTTCAATGAGTGTAAAAGTAGGTGCCGGCATCCAATTTTTTTTACTGTACAAGATAATTTTGGTCTCTCAAGTTATTTTTGATAGTACAAGAATCAGCCCATAGGATGACTTAATATTTTGTATTTTTGGTTTTTAAAGTCTGAGAACAAATTTTATATTATTTTCTCAAGTATCTTCTGTTATCGTGCATCACATTTTTCTTTCAATCTTTTTTAGGCGATCATAATAAAAAAGGTGTTTCTATGGCTCCTTTTGCGGCCGTGAAGTTTCAATTTTTTGGTACAAATCTGTCAAATTTTACTTTTTGGGACTGATCTGTCAAACACTACTTTTTTGGGACTGAACTGTCAAAAACTACTTCATAAACATTTCATACTTACCTATATGAACTGCTTGATGAGCTCTTTAAGATATAGTTTTTGCCGAAATACATATTATATTCCTCCGTCAACTTTAATAGTTCGTACAATTTAAGAAAATGATACGCATTTTTTACAAATGTCACTTTGATAGAAGACAATAAAATAAAACAATTCCAACGGCAACTAAGATTTACAATTGCAATGTTTTAGATATAAATAGATAAAATTTTGTGGTTTTGAATTATATCGTGATGATCGCCTAAAAAACGTTGTGTGCACCTCGGCCTACAGTTCTTTTTTGGTCTCACCTGAATTGCAGCCTCAGCTGCGCTTCGGTCGCAAACAACAGATTCGACCAAAAAAGATAACCTTTACGGCCTTGATACACAAATAACTATTTTACTATTTGATCGGAATGTCTTTAGTGGAAGAAAATTTGAGATATCTGCTAACATAATCGCTTGATTCTCTGCTGAATTTATGACTTATTTCGTAGAGTTTTCACTTACCACAGACGTTCATAATGACACGGAATATGATGTTAACTTATGCTGTAACCGTAATGCAGGGACCACACTTATGTCTAATGCCGTTAACTAAGGCGTTATGTGACAATTGACATATTGTCATTAACAATGTGTTCATTATTGAATGACGCCTCAATTAATGACATTAGACGTAAATATGGCCCCAGCATAATGTTCACGAACTTTCAAGTTTAACATCATACAGTTCATTCCTAACCAATAGCGAGCGAGCATAGTATCACGTGTATGCGTTGCATTTATTTTTGTATTTCAGCAGACATATTTGACATTTCGTCTTCACATCACAAAGTTTGTACTGCTGTTTAAAATAAGTGATTCTGATATAAAGTTAATTTGAATTGTTGAAAAATTTCAGCATTTATATGACAAATGTAACGTGGAGTATAAAAATAAATTATGTAATGAAAATTCGTGGAAATACATAGCTGATGAATCAAAAATACCAAGTAAGAAATTACATGAAATTATAATACATTTCATGAGAACTCTTTCTCTGCAATAATTGTCTTATATTTTAACAGAATTATTTAGAACATGACAGAATTGTTTTACTGTCAATCAATTTGAAAATCATTCTCTTGATCCATTTCTGACAAGGTAAAGATACACGATCTTAAAATTTTACGTTTGATTATGAACCAAGCTGTTGAAAATAATATCATACATCCTGCATCACAGGTTAACAGATTAAGTTTACATCCATTATAAACAAGTCTTAACTTGTACTAAGTACAAGGAAGTATTGCGAAACTGACTAAATTCACCCATCAAGATTTTGATGGAAATATCCGTTTTGAGCATCCCTGAATCCATTTTGACTATTTTCGTCTTGATGTCGGTACGTATGTTCGTGCGTGCGTTCGTTCGTTCGTAACTCGCAAATCTCAAAAATGGTTGAACGTATATTGTTGAAATTTTGTATTTAAGACTGGTATAGGGTCTAGTTGTGCACCTCGCATTATGGCTCCAATCGTCTGAACCGGAAGTGCACTTTACTTGAAACCGACTTGAAACTTTTTTCGAATTTTTCTAATAAAGCCAGAATGATCAACCGAAGGATATTGAAATTCAGTATTTGAACTTGATGTTGTATCAGAATGGTTATCTACTAGTTTTGTATGAATCGGCCAAGCCAGAAGTGCACTTTACTTAAAACTTTTTTTAAAGATTTTTGCATAAATCTAGAATGATCAGCCATAGCATATTGAAATTTAGTGTTTGAACTTGTAGCATCAAAATAGTCATCTATTATTTTTGTATCAATCGGCTGAGCCGGAAGTGCAATTTATATGTATAACAGACACTCCGAATTTTTCGTATAAAACAATCAGTTTAATTGAAATAATAAAGTAGGCAATGATAATCTGTTGTCAATTTTTTGATTTTGTTTGACATTGTACATCTCAAAATATTATAAAAATTATATTAATTAAAATCTGAAGTGACAGAAAATTTTTTTGAATAAATTTGTGTATATATCAAATGATGTACATGTAAGTCACGTGATGTTCATGTCAGATTTTTATGATTATTGTCGATGGTAATCTACCATAATCAGTTTGGACGTTGATAATTTATTGTAGGAGTGGAAACAAACTTCAAAAAAATAGTTTACCCAATGTTCAAATTCATCACCTGTTTGATGTTTATAATTCAATTCACCTTGAATATTTCTGAAGCAAATGAATTACGAACAATAATTTATTATTAGAATATGAAGACATTTATTATACATTCGCTAATGTTCTAAATTAATCAAACTTCAATATCTCTCCCGCTCTTTCAACTTGATGCTCTACATTCAATATGTTTCCTGTCTTGTGGTGTATGAATGCCGCCATTACAGCCGCGTCATTAGGGTTGTAACGACACCATCGCGCGGGTTTATGATGTATCGCAGTCTGATGAGAGAGGGCACTCCACCCAAGAGCTCCAGAACGCCACTTACAACGCCCTATATTTGCGGTTTGTTGTGTTTTTTAGACTAGGGAGCACGCACGATTGATTATCGCAATTAAATATCAAGTGGATAAAATCTACTGTGATTAATGGATACGAAAATGGGATTTGATGAATGGGCTGACCAGGGAAATGCAATGAACAGAAAAGAGAATTGAGTTTTTTCATGTGGTTTATTAATTACTCATTATTTTGCTGTTAATTCAGTTTGAAGTTAAGATACAGGAAGATTAAAAAAGCGTACATACAAATGAAGTTCAAAATCTATAAGTGATTCATTTCCAATAACTGAAAAATCTGACATGGACATCACGTGACTAGGTGCACATCATTCGATATATTTTTTGCATATAATAATACGATAGTCAAAAAAAAAATCTCATCTGTCCACCACAAATCGTTTTGAATTTATCCGAAAAGCTCTCAAAATCTGTCAAGTAAAGTGCGCTCTCGGCTCAATCGGTAGCTATGGAAATAGTAGGTCAACATTCTTATGCTACTGGTTTTCGAAATTCCATGGTTAACAGTCCTGAATTTATGTGCAGAATTTAGAAAAAAATCCAACTGAAGTGCACTTCCGATTCAGTCGATTGTTTTGAGAATAGAAGGAAAACATTCAGTTGCTATAGCAGACTGAAATACTGAATTTCTATATATTCTACGACCGATCGTTTAGAATTAATGCGAAAAATTCTGAAAGAATGTCAGGTAAAGTGCACTTTCTGCTCAGTCGGTCTGCATGAAAATAAGATATGAGCATCTAGATGGTATAATCGTCTTAAATACTGAATTTTACGTTCAATTGTTTTGGTTTTTTGCGAAAAATTCGAAAAAATTCAAAAAATATTTTAAGTAACGTGAACTTCCGGTACAGACAATTGCATTCATAATGTGGGGTGCACAACGATGCTATAGAAGTGCTTATTACAAAATTTAAATATTTTACATTTTTACGATTGATTGTTTCGAATTTATGCGGAGAATTCGAAAAGTCTGTTATATAAAAAGCTCTTCCGGCTTAACCGATTGGTACAAAAATAGAAGATGAGCATTTAAATGCTATATCAATAAATTTGAATACTTAATATCAATATCCATTTTGGATTCAGGGGTGCTCAAAACGGATATTTCTATCAAAATCTCGAAATGTGAATTTTGTCGGTTTCACATTACTCACTCCTATTTCGTACAAATAAGTGGAGTGTTTATATTGAATTTCTGGTAAAATTACTTCGCAACCTAGAGCACTCCCAAATTCACATCCACAGTACGGAGCCCTTAATCACCACTTTTTGTTATTCGTATTTTATGATACCAATTATAATACTATCATGTATTAAAATTTTCGGTCATATATTTTGAGAACCGCAGGAAAAATAACTAAAAATTTCTTGGTTTCAATGGTTTGAACAAGTTAGCACATCCCAATCTATTAAAATATTCAGTATAAGTGGAAATTTACTCGGAGAATGTACTTTGTAAGTGTTTAAGGACAAAATTATTTAATTTTTTGTGAATCAAGTGTTTTCATCATCAAATTGTAGTCTAGACTTAATAACATTTGTGGTTAAGATGTATAAATTTTCAAAATTGAACTGTATCTGTTCTTGCTGCTTATCTACAAGAAAGTTTCGAAGGAGAGCAATAGGACCCTCTAAAATAAGGTTAGAGAAATTATACTTATCGTTGTTATCTTGTAAAATATAATTTATCAGAAAATAGCGATATTATATTCAGGTTCAATCAAAATATTTGATGTTCGACGAATAATAGCTATCGAGGTAACAACTGTTCAATATCGGAATTTTCGACTCATCTATTCGATTTTGTAGATTGCTATTTATATTACAGCTTCGAATTGATGTACATGAAGACTGGGAGCTGGTGACAGGTGGGGCTCTCTGATTTTATACCGCATGCCTGTTTTGAAGGTTGATAATTTACATCTCGATGAGAAAAATAAAAAAAAAAATTGTCTGATGTACGCTTGGCGGCCATAGTGTCAATACCAATTATATATATTTTTTTAAATCATGTTTTCTGCGTCATTTTATTGCATGCCTTTGTAACCTATAATAGTTGAAAGTAATTTAAAGTCTTGTGCTGAAAGGCATACAATCCGCAACGGCCCAAAAGGCCCGTATGTTCACGTGAACTTGAAAAAAATCTGGATTTGACAACCGATACTATGTTTTTTATCATTGTCCATGTTATTATACGTGACTTACTTGTACATCATTGGATATATTTTTTGCATATAATAATACGATAATCAAACATAAAATCTCCTCGGTCCACGGCTAATCGTTTTGGATTTATCAAAAATACTCTAACAATCTGCGCTTCCGATCCAATCGGTTGCTACAGAAACAATAGGTCATCATTCTTATGCTACAAAGCTTCTGAATACCGATTTTCAAAATTCTACGGCTATAAGGTGAGAATTTATGCGCAAAATAGGAAAAAACTCAACTCAAGGGCATTTTCGGTTCAATCGATTGTTACGAGAATAGTAGGCAATCATTCAGATGCTACAGCCTACAGCAGACTGAAATACTAAATTTCAATGCTCTAAAGTCGACCATTTTGAGTTTGTATGATTCCTAGAGGTGAATGGCGTCGAAGGACCAGAAGAGCTAACTCATTAATATAATAAACGTTGATTCTTATTTACACAACTTTATTAAACTGATAAAGTATCAACAAAAAAATAGAACAATACAATGAATAATAAAAAAGTAAGTAAAAATGGATTTTTCTAGATTTGTCTCTGCTATCCCGAAGGGAAACATATTCACTCCCCCACCACACTAGAGGATGGGGGGAACAAGTGGGGTGCAGAATGCGCCAACAGAGTTTATACGGAAAATTTCAAAAAAAGGTCAAGTTAAATGTATTTCTGGCTCAGTCGATCTTAATGGATATAGGACATGAGCATCTATCGTCTTAAATACTGAATTTTATCATTCTACGTTCAATCATTTTGGATTTATGCGGAAAATTCAAATTGCAACCATAATATGAGGTGCACAACTAGACTCTAGACCAGTCTTGAATACAAAATTTCAACATTATACGTTTGACGGGATTTGATATTTGCGAGTTATGAATGCACATACACACATACATACCTACATCAAGCCGAAAATAGTCAAAATAGATTCAGGGATGCTCAAAAGGAATATTACCATCAAAATCTCGAAATGTGAATTTTAGCATTATCTTTAAATGAAAACAAAGATTGGAGTAATGTGTGATCACAAGCGACGCTAACATGATATCTGAACAAGAGCTAACCACAGATTGATGACGTACTGGCGTGAAAAGTCGGCGCAAAAGCGAATGACGTGAAGGTGGGATTTCCGTTTTTTTGAATCACACGTTATGCAAAATTCCATTGGTTAAGGGAGCCATTTCCACAATTTATTTTGCCCTCTATGCGAATGATTCGTTAAGAGGGATGCTCGTTATGACATGAGAGGCTCCACTATTCATCGATTACTTTTAGTCAGATCGTCGACGGGAACCACATTTCTCAGCAAAACGGTACTCCATATCATAAGGCAGAAACAATTCAAAAATTGTCTTAAAAATTATAATATAACTACTGTAAAGTGAATTTCAAGTGATTCGAATTTGTCGCCGATTGAGTCTCTTTAGCATAAAATGAAAAAGGAGCTGCGTAAAAATCTGGCACGCACAGTAAACGAATTAAAAGTGAAATTGCAACAAGTATGGGATGATATTGAACCTGTTGAGTGTGCAAAGTTAGTTGATACAATGCCTAATAAAATTGAAGTGATTATAATCAATAGGGGAGGTGCAACGCAATATTAAAACAGTGGCCCAACTATTCTGATTCGTGTATTGAAATTAATTAAATCTAATAATCTATACATTTTTCAGAATTTTATTGAAAAGAAAACTACTTTTGATTTTAAATTCTGTATATTTTATTTGAAACTTTGACGTTTCGATCCTTGGTCAAAGGATCGAAACGTCAAAGTGTCAAATAAAATATACAGAATTTAAAATCAAAAGTAGCTTTTTTCCAATCTTTAGTTTTCTCTTATTTATGTTAATTCAGATCTGTATATTTCAAGGTAAAAATATAATATTTGTATGAATGAAATACTTATTGGGTTTTTATTTTTATAATAAAATAATTGATCACGATTATTTCCAATGAAAATCAAATCTCAAGGACAAATGAAGTAAACTATGCTAGATACATTTGAGCATATAGTAGATACTTGGTGGGCAGAGAAGAGTTGTGCCTTCTGTAAATTTATTTCTCCCTGACTTGTTTAAGAATAGAAAATAGTTATTAATCTATACATTTTCCAGAATTTTATTGAATAAAAACGACTCTTGATTTTAAATTCTGTATATTTATTTGAAAATTTGAAAAATAGAAAATAGTAATTCACTCGAATACTAAAGAAATATTCGAATGATTTCTTATTTCTGTATATTTATTTGAAACTTTGAAAAATAGAAAATAGTTATTCACTCCAGTACTATAGAAATGTTCGAATAATTTTCAAAAATTGAGGTGAATTTTTGTTTTTAGCATTGATAAGAAATTATTCAAGTATGCAAGAAATGGTCACATATCCTAATAATTGCGCTGTTTTCCTCACACTCAGCCAAATAAAATATCTTAAATATACATTTTCTGTTCATTTCTGCTAGCATGTTATCCAACTGTAAAGAAAAACTAGATGCTCCCATAACTTCTCTCGCATTATATTATTATCTAGAATAAATATAGACAATGAACAGGAGCGATAATAGATCACATGAAACAGTAAACAAACTCAATTGATGGCTTGCGTGATGCGAAATGCAATTATCTGGACGATATTATTGTTATCAGAATGTACTTGCAGTACAGAAGTAATCTATTGCTGCAATTCAGGATATTTTTACACTATTTTGTTTCACCTTTATGTGTGAGAAAATATTATTCACGAAGAAAATTATTTTCTTTGTTTTATGAAGAATGAGTAGAATGTGTTCCTACAGATGTTAGATGCTACATGAACATCAATTTTCTTCCTAGGTAGTCCTAGCGTCTAGAGGTGATTTATTGTTGAAGAAGCACAGTAATTGCAATCAAAGTCTCTTAGTTTCAGAACATATGAAAAAAATCACTAAGAGCATATTTTCTATAGTACCTACCTTCAAACTTTCGCACAAAAAACTTGATTATCAAGTGGCATGTCCTGAAATGATGCACTGTTTTCGAAAGTCGGATAAGTGCGAGCAGGAAGTTAGAGAATATTCTTTTAGAACTCTGTAGGTTTATTCAGAATCGACAATTGAATAACTTTTGTTCCAATTATCAGTATTTTGAACATCTAGGGGATATTTTGAAATTCATCTACAACATTAAAATAATTTTTAGATATTTCAAACTTTATATTTCAGTTATAGAGCAAGATCTCAGGACTCAGGCCCGCCAGACGCGATCAGACGTTACTTATTTTCTGAGAAACAAAATGTGTGGAATAGAGTAGTGTTAGTATGTACTTTGATCATACACATACTTGTTAATTTTTGTCGACGGCCAATTCACATATACGGGGTGCTAGAGGTACGTTAAGACATAACTTACTTTTCTTAAAGTCTCGAGTGCTGATTTTTAAGTGTGTTTTAGAAAATATTGTTGAAAATTGATAATCAACATTGCTAGCTACTTTCCATCGGTGGTAACTTCTGCTAGACTCTTTAAAACTCGCAAAGAATAACGTAATCTTGTTTATAATCGGAGTGCTAATTTTTATTTATGATACTCTGGGAACAATTTCAATACTTTCTGTTAACAGCCAGATCAATCGTAGGGCTAAATATCCCCCAGAAACAATTGAAATATCGCTGAGTAAAAGCGCAAGGTCACTATTTATAGGCTTGATAGTAAGCGAAGTATCTATTGGCATCCAACTCTTCCTTGGTCTGTCTGTTTACAAAAAGTATTGAAATTGCTCCCTGAAAAAAAAAAAAATAAAAATCAGGATTCAGACTATAAGTAAGATTACCTTATTTTTTTGCATGCTTCAAAGCATTTAGCAGGAATTACTGGCGATGGGAAATGTCTGGCAGAGTTGATTATCAATTTTCAACAATATTCTGTAGAACATACATAAAAATCAGCACTCGGACTTCAAGAAATGTGAGTAATGTCTCAACGTACCTATAGCACCTCATATCTATAAATTGGCCGCTGGTACAAACTAGCAAATATGCGTATGATCAAAGTAACGACTTCCACTACTCCAATCCACAAATTTTGTTTCTCAGAGATAAGTAAGGTCGGCGGGTTCTGGGATCTTGAAACTATTAGTAATTGATCATTTTTGGTACCTATATACAAGAAAAAAATTTGAATGATTTAATCAATGATTTAAAAAAAACACTAATTCAAATCGTGATTTGAATATGATGGTTCAAATCAGGCCAGCTCTGACAGAAACACAACGAGAGTGAAATTTCTTTGAAATTTTTATCTGGAATTAGAGAAAAACTCTACAAATCTATATCCCTAGAGTTTATTTATGTCATTCTTTTAAATATTTTTGTGCTGCAAAAATTATAAGACTGGTATCAAGAACTTTTATTATTATCTCAAATAAGATTTTTCACTTGAATCTCGCACCCTAACTATACAATTCAATCGGTTATTCCAAAAGAAAAACATAAGTGCGATTATTCTGATTTCACGGGAACTAATAAAAACTTACTATCTCAATGATACTGAACAATTTTCAGAATTTGGTCAATAATAATTGTTGTTCTAGGTAGTCTTAATATAGTGTAGCGAATTTAAGTCTATAAATTAGTCATTTCGGCTTTACTGGTGCTTACAGTTATTGTGGAATTATTTTACATCGAGAAATAGAAACGAAAATATTTGTTTTCTGGCAAATTGCTGGTACCTTCTAGCGTTCTTCTAGAAACGCCTAGATGTTTGCGGGAACAATGTAGTGGAGAGAGACCGGCGGTATATATTTGCTGACTATGTAAGCAAGGAGCATTATTGATTTTTTAGCACAGTGACCTTATATTATGGATTGCTAGTGATAGAAATAAATTGTGTTATTACAAATAAATCAACATTGACATAAATAATTAAAGTTGAGTTATAGTGTAGTGTATAATAATCTTTAGTTTAAATTAGATTTTGTTATTAAAATATAGTGTTAGTTATCTAATTTATTATTTTAATAAATCATAAAAATAAATAGTAGTGGAAATATTAGATGATGCTGACTGTTACGTGAAATGAAGAAAACGATGTACGGGAATTCAGTCACAAGTTCATTATTTCTATCTTACTCTACAGTTTCGGTCCCACCTAGAATTAGTGTTTGTGTATGTTGTCATCTGTAGTGTTAACATAAATATTTTGTTTGCTTTTATAAGTCGATGTAATAAAAATGAGAAAAAACAAACATGTTTTTAGTCAAAAATAAAAGAATAACTTAGCCTCTGGCTTTCATAATTGTCAGTTGTTGTCACGCTTAGTTTTCATATTTAAAATTTTTTTTATATATACATTTATTTATTCTTTTATTTTTGACCAAAAACATGTTTGTTTTTTCTCATTCTTATTACATCGACTTATAAAAGAAAACAAAATATTTATGTTAACACTACAGATGACAACATACACAAACACTAATTTTATTCACTCCTGAAGATGGTCCAGGTGGGACCGAAACTGTAGAGTAGGATAGAAATGATAAACTTGTGACTGAACTCCTGTATATCGTTTTCTTCATAAATAGTAGTGTTTAAAAACTTTTGCTCCCTAAAGTAAAATAAATAACGTTACAATATATACTGCCAAGTTATTATGAAAGTATCTCACAATGGTCTAACAAAAACACATTAGGAAATTTTGACTTACGTTGTTTTGGCAAGGAAATGATAATATTCATAGAAACAAAGAATAAATCGAATATTTTCATTGTTGAAACTTGTTAAGAACAGTAAACTGGTTCAAAAATATTTGAGCTTTTATTGAAGTTTAGAAATTTCAATATTCTCTATCAGATTCCACATATTCTGAACACTCTTCCTCAGTCCTCCAGTTGAATATTTTCAGATAAAAGAACGTGACTTATGTGATTTTCGCAGTACATATGAAATCCGATAAAACCCCATTTTCTGAAAAAATACAACATGTAGTTTTTGAAATGTCTGATTTAATTGGACAATTATGTCAAAGTTCTATAAATAAAACCAATCAAGTTCAACAATACATACGTAAGTAAGAATATTCCATGAATTATTTTCTTACATAATTGATAAATTCATTAAAAATTGCGGTTGTCAAACGAATCATTTTATATTTTCTCGATATTCTTCACAAGATTTTCTGTCAACTATGGAAAGGCCTATTTTGGATAAAAAATTCGAAAATTACATTGGAGTATAATCTTTTTCATGTTGTTTTGATAATATATGTTGGATGAGAGAGCATTAATAGTTACTTGTGAGGTCAGGAACTTTTGCTTTGCGATTGAGAGTATATCGTAGGGATGAGTTGAAAACTACTTTCGTTTGTGGTGGGAATTTCATATATACCAAGCTGTGTTTGCCAATTAGCGCCATGGTCTCAGGCAGACAAAAAGTGTCTGTAAATATTCATATTTTAGATTTGCTATTTGCTTATTACTTATTTGCTATGCAAAGTCTACGTTCATGTGAAAAAATACGTCAAATCCATCATGAGATAGTTTTCGTGTACGTTTTTCATTAATCTCCATGTCATATTTTATTCATGATATTTTAATATCGATTTTTCAATATATCAGTACCTTTCATCATGGAAATATTTGCATGTTTCAAGTTGTTCAAATTTAATAAGACTTATTCAATTTATACATTGCAATAAGTTATGGACTGCTCATGCAGAAGCTATTTATTTTGATTATGGTACTGTTGTTTATACATAAATAAATCTGTTGAATTCAATAAAGGCATGAAATAAAACGTAAGCATGATATTTAAATTGAATATTTTGCATATTTTTCATATCATTTGCATGAAATTTGTTTCTAATGAGAAAAATATGCGAAATTATGTGGATATGTTGATGAATACAGAAATTGAAGTAATTAGAAAACATTTTATGCAATGCAAGCACTAAGGAATTACTACCATAAGTAAATAGAATGCCAATATGTGGTTAGCTATAGATCCGCTGCAGTCTAGTTGGGCATTCGGTAAAGGGTACCTTAATCTGAGTATTCCAGTTGGGCATTTTAATCCCTTACAATGCAGATATCGGATTTACCTGTGTCAAGTACCTATCCGCCTCCATGACTGTAGATTATAATGTTTGCAAAATATTTATACATTTTACATTTCCCATAACATTTAGTTTTTAACTTCGCCTACTCCTAATACTATGTATTGATTGGTCATTTCCCTGATTGTATGTATAGCTTCAAGAGTTGAAAAGTTCTAGAAAAAATTGCATTCAAATTAATAGATTTTCTTTCATCAACAAATGAAAGTGAAGAAAATATAATAGTTGCGTTTCATCAGTTATTTAATATTCAGTGATCATGGAAATAAATCGCAGTTAGTGAAAAGGGAAAGGAATTGCTAGTTATTGACAATTTTAAATTTTGCGTATCTTCTACAACAAACGACAGAATGAAATGGTGTGGTACAAATAAAAATTATCGATGTACCGCTAAATTATATACAAATCGCGAGTTTAAAATAATAAACAGTGACTTTGTTCATAACCACGAAGAAGAATTAAACATTGAACGGCAGGCGCTAAGTAATATTGTCGAAAGAAAAGCAGTCACCGACCTTACTGAAAAACTATCCAAGCTGATTCGTTTGGTGTTTGAAAGAAATTGATAGTATCATAACTTTAGAGTCTCGTATGATAATTGAAATTTGATGGAATACAAATAAAAGCAGTTCGAACTCACTATCTTATATATAGAAAAATACAGGTAGAGAAATGCTCAACTGGAAGAGCTTATTACGCCTACCCTTTCGGTTGTAAGGGATTATCTCAGGTACAATGCCCAACTCGGATAGAGCCTATAGATCATCTTGCAAAAATTGAGAAAATAGATCTCATGCTAGGCAAAACACTGAATCATCAGAATTTAGTTTAGTCTCGTTACGATGTAAGCATATTTAATTCAGCATAATGAATATCAAAAGCTATATTGATACAGGCTGCCTTCATATCTATTCACACACATACACATACATACAAATTGAAGACTCAGAATCCATATACTTGGAACAAAAAAAAAAAAACATTCCCAAGTGGTTACAATGTGTAAACACAAGATTGCATAAGGAATTAACAGTTTCTGTTACTTTAATTTATTTAAATTTTGGTATTTATTCCGCTGAAAATTAGTTTTCAGTTTTAAATGTAAATATACAATAGTTTTGGGCGTAATATTCATCTATGGAAGCGAAAACTTTATTAACAGATGAACAAAATTGGTGATTTGTTCATAAATGTCATTGGTGAAGCTTCCGTTTGAAAAAATTAACTTGAATGAATTCAACATGTTTGCTCCAAACTATGGAGTAGAGTTGGGAAATACAGATTGTATATTATAGCTTTGTGAAGAATTAAATATTAATTATTGAGGTACTTGAGATTTGTTGGTATTTTAGAAACAACAATTTTGTTATTTCTAGTGGCTTTTTGCAAATATTTTAAAATATTTAGGACCTTACATATGGTGTTCATATTCACTTTGAAAGCCAAAAATTTATTTGTTCTACGTGCTTACATCAAAGATTGGTAGTAATTGATCAAATCGTGATTAACTTTTGAAAATATGCCGGTTGAAATGTTGTTTAAGCGACAACGTCTCGAAATTTTGGCACTCCATATATGTATATGTTATTACCTTCGATCTCATACATAATTTACCGCTATCGCCTCATTCATCTTCTTATCACGTACACTTCATCCTTTTCTTCAGCGATGTCCGGCCGGAAGGAAGAATGACCCGAACTAGAGGGAGATCTTTTGGAACTGCACCAGCATTTAAATATCCTTTATTCAATTTCACGGTAAACGCTAGATAAACCTGTGTGATGCATTCTGCATGTACGTGGATTAACGCTGATGCTAAAGTTACTGGATGTAAATTGAGCTTTGTCAGCAAGTTGAGAATTTGTTTGCTATGTGAATGCGTTTTCGTTTTACTGGAAACGTAGATTATGTCGAATTGTTTTTTTTTGTTTGCTTTCGAGAGGCTCTGGTAATTGATGTAGCAAAAATATGAATACAAATAGTATTGTTAACTGAGGAATCTGGAGCGTTTTTGTACTCTTGATTTTTGATCTAATAATTTCCTATATTGTAACTGCGCCGAGAGTCTTACATATCGATTTAATGAGAAAATCTGATCAACAATAAATTCAATGTATGATTATCAATATTTCCAAACAAAAACAATAATCATTGGGAACATCCCTCTGTTTTTGATAATAAAATTAATCTTCCTTTGCATTCTTGAGGTAGTTTACTCCTTTGAAGAATTCGGCAAAATACATTTTCTTTCAACATCCTCAAAGAGACGAATTTGATTTTTTTTATTGAAATAGAAGTTTTATGGATAGAAAATTATTTTTTCTATTATAAATTTCGCCGGGCTATTGTTAAGATATTGTTTTCCATATGCTATTATCTTTGAGAGTTATTTTATATGATAATTTTTCTTTCCCGCAATAGATGGTGCTTTATCGATGACCTATTTATCTGGTATTGATATTCCACAATACTGTATCATCATTTGTTAACGAGAATATTTGAAAACACCTAATAGTACGACGTGAAGTTTGTTACTGCTTTCATTATCTTTTCTTTATCGGTAATGCTAAATGCAACAGAGTCAAGTGGCCAGATTTCTTATCTCGTTATTTTTGACTGAAACACAATATAAGAATAATAATAATTATACACAGAATATTACCTTATATGTATTCTACTGACAGTTATGAAGAACAGATAATGCTCAATGAAGGGTTTGAGACAAACATTGATGCAAAGTACAATTCAATGTAGCAAACCATAGAAAACACTTATTTATAGTCACATTAATTGCCACAATGTTGGTCTCAACACAGTACTGTAGTGAAGAGATTAGATTAGATCAGTGAAATTTGTTTCAAAGTTTTCATCGTTAAGGGTATTTTTATTAAACTGATCTTTCATTTATAGGGATGTTATGTTAGTGTATAAATCAGTTACGTCAAATAATATTATTCTAGTGGTTCTATTTATATTGAGTTTTTAGTTTCGTTTTTCAAATCAGTATTATTTTTAAACGTTTGTTTATTATTTAAGTTAACCGTTGTATCTAGTATATTTGCGAGTGTTTCAAATATTTCTTAAGTCGGTGCTTGCGTAAAGTTAACTAAAGGTCTTATTAGTACGTTAATTTAATGAATTTTAAGTAAAGCTATTAAAATCAGAGCTTGGAGATTCTTATTGATTTGAAAATATTTTTTATTGCTGGTGTTAATAAAAGGGGATTGTTTAATCGCATTTTTCATATTAAGTGGGTATTTATAAGTGGGATCGGCTTTTTTTTTCAGTGAAATCTTTATTATTGATAAAATCTAAGGTTTTTGTTACCTATTTGTCTTTACGTTTGAATTACTTCTAGCTTTAGTTAAAATCGCGTTATTCTCTGTTATTCTATTATTTATAAATTTCACTGTTCGTTTGTATTGTTTTTTTTTTCATCACGATTGGTCTTGTTTTTCATGATTCTTTCGATTTCGTTAGCCGCAAAATATCTTCATTTGTTTTTCTTTGTGTTTCAATCGATAGTTTTTGAATCGCGTCTTCTGTATCTATTATTAGGTTTTCGACATTGTGTTTGCAGTTAAAAGTTTGATTATGTTCCAGCCTGTTGTTGAGTTTATAAATCTCCGAATTTTTCAAGTTTATGCCTGTTCGATTCTTGACTTGTTTATAGAATTTATGGTTTTTGTTATTATTATTGAAAATTTAGTTAGTGGTAGTCTGTGTTTTGAGTTTGTTTAGCAATATTTCATATTTATTTTGCATTGTATTATGAATGGTATTATTAGCCTTTAACCACCGACGTGAGTATTTTGTCGCACCGTCGCTGACGTGCGGTCACAGAGACCGCTATATTATTTGCAGTGGCGGATTCACACATTTCCCAAATATAGGCTGTTAAATTTTTGCCGCCTTTACCTCCACAATTGTCAGTTTCTAGATTATTTTTACACACAAATAGAGGAAAAAGTCATCAGAAAGACGTCTTGTAGACTTCTTTTTGCTAGACATAAGAGAACCGCCTGACAGAGTTTTTTCTTATTTCTGTGAGACAGCTAAAAACTGGGTCTTCTTGCCACCCCTAAAATCTGCCGCCCTAGGCTCAAGCCTACTCAGCCTATTGTTAAATCTACCACTGATTATTTGGCTCAAAAATAATAAAATATTGGATTTCTTATTACTTTCATATACTTTTTGTTGACAAATGATTATAATCCACCTCTAGTTACGAGTTGATTGTTATTTACATGACCTTATTCACCATCAATGAATTCTGATTCACAGTTATTCTCATTCAGACAAAACTTCAACATTGCACCTAAACGTTGATCTGATACAGCTAATCTTTTACTATTCGCATTTTTCTATGGAGAAGATATTCTTTTTCCTTATATTGACTGTGATAGTCCAAGTCCGACATGCGGTCACAGAGACCGCGATTGATCTGTAGACCTAGTTTACTCACGATAACTGCAGCCGGCAATACAACTTCCACCCACTACGATGCCAGTGCAACAGAACTAGAAGGTGATGATGCTCAATGTGGGGTTTGAGACAAAGATTCATACAAAAACAATTCTGTGTCACAATGTTTGTCACAACGCGTTCCAGTCGAAGAATATTCTAATTTCTATGCGGCTGGTCAGAAATCATTCCCTTATCCCACAATTTTATATACTATGTATTAATATTCTTCTATGAACTTCTATTTTTTTCGTATTCTATAGCACGACGGTGTGTGTTCTACTATCGATTAGCGCTCTAGTCTGAGGTTTTGACAATAAAAGTTTATGGCTTGGGTAATTTTCCAACCAGTCAACTTTCAGTTGAGTTTTTTAGGAAAAGAGGCTCTTCGATAAAGAAATTTCGAACAAAAATGCTTTCAATTTTAGTCTGATGGAGCTTTCTTTTGCCGGGAGCATATTTCCAAGAAATAACATATAGGGTATAGCTTCTAAATGGGCACCATGTTTGATTCCATCTTGCAGAAATGTGTTGAAACTTTTTATTCCGACAGTATGAATTTGGTTGAATTTTTCTTCAGTTCCATTCCTATATTTCAATAAATGTCTATTTGCAAGTGATTTTCACTTGTTCTATAGCTCATCTGGATTATCATGAATTAATAATTTGGTTACTAATTAGTGATTAAAGAAGTATGCGAATTTATAGTGTTTCTATTCGCATAGGTCCATAATATATTATTGAAAACATTTATCAAAGATTTCATGGGAAGAAGAGAAAAAATTATTACAAATAATGTTTATTGAACAGCTGATAATAACACTGCAGATAATTATTTGTCCAATGATACAGTATGTTGAGCTTATAGTCCTATTTTCAATCCATGATGATTAAAGTGTGGAGATCACTTGTAAAGTGAAAAGATAAAGCCTCATTTTCATGACGGCGTGGCTGGCGTGGTGTTGAAATATGAACCAATAGCAGCGTAGCTTTCGCCAAACACCACGCTTCGGTATAGCGTGGCTGGCGCGGTGTGCAAAGTTAAATTTTTTCAAGTTTTAACGCCGTGTACGCCGGCGCGCATGCGTATTGTACGTCAGTGTTCAGTGTTTATGTGATTGTGTAGAGGTTAGCATCGTAGAACAGAAGAATTAAGAAAAATGGATTTTCATTCAAAATTAATAAACGAAGTTGAGAAAAGAGAAGTGCTCTACAATATAAGATTGAAAGACTATAAAAATAACTCTTTACCTCTTACGACGGTTTGTTTTGTTATTAAAGGTCCTGATATATTTAATAACTCGTCAAATACATCTGGAGACATTCTCATATAATTAAAAAAGCTTTCCGTATCGGTTAACCTCATTTCATTTATTAAATTGAAGTAATCTCCCTGCTCTCGCCTTCTTTTGAAAATTGGCCGTACCCACCAACGCTTTTCTTCGTATTTTAATGATTTATAGTATAAATATAAACATAAAATACGTCTCCTCCGACTTGGCGAAGACATTTTCTGTTTTAATTTGAGAACAAAACTGATATGTCAACATCGAGAAAGTAACACTTCACACACCGGCATGAAAACAAAATTTTACAAACACACGCCATGAGCGCCACGCGCTCCACGCCAGCCACGCCGTCATGAAAATGAGGCTTAAGTATCAAAATATGGAAATGAAATAAACAAAAATTCAACTGAATTCATACACCTGAAGAGACAAAAATTAAACACATTTCTGGAGAGTAGGATCAACTATAGCACCTGTTCTAAAGCTTGAACTCATAATATCAAATCTTAGGGATGTGCATTCGGAAAAAGTCTGTGTACATAACTTACGGTTGAAATTACAAATTATTGGAAATACTTTTAATGATCATAGAATTCAATAATTATTAAAATCTTCTAGATATATTTATTTAAAATAGATTATGGGACGTTTCGGCGCCAAGACAAGTGGTGGCCATCATCAGATTAAATCGATTATAAGTATTCATCTGAGGAAGAGGAATTAGACGAAAATTATTATTTTTTCTTTATTATGTGATCTCCATACGATATTATTACGATAACAAAAACAAAAACACATTAAAGATACTTTCTTGAATGTATACACATTAAACTAAAATTGTACCTGTTATAGCTTAGAACCAAAATTTGGACACATGTATACTCTGTAAAATTTTCTTAGAAATATCATTTACTGTATATGATCTTGTAGAAGGTACATAAATTAGGAACAAAGAGCTGACTTTTTGTATGTTCTTTGTTTCTTGTATATATGTTGCATATATATATATATATATATATATATATATATAATCGGTTTCCTCGTCTACCCTAAGGTGTAGAGGTTTTTGCGCTTCTTTTCTCTACTCTTCAACGAATTTGTGCCATATTTTTTTGTTGGATGCCATCGGTCTTGCTTCAGTTACTGATTTTCCTCTATTTTCTAAGATTCCTTCTACTATCTCATCCCAGGTTTTCTGTGGTCTTTCCCTTCGTCTCAGCCCTTGCGTTCTTGATTTCCATATCTTTTTCACAGGTCTATTGTTTTCCATACGTATTAGATGTCCATACCAACTTAGTTGTTTTTCTCCAATTTTCTTTTCTGCAGCTTTTATATTAAGATCATTCCTTATATTTTCACTTCTAATTCTGTCTAGTTTAGTTACTCCTTGTACTCTTCGCAGGTATTTCATTCCCATAGCCTGTATTTTACTCTTAAGTCTTTTTATTAATACCCACGATTCACTACCATGTAGCAGAACTGCCTCGTATATTGTTCTATAGACTATTAGTTTCGTATTCTTTGATATGTATTTGTTTGATACTATTGTCTTATTTATTGCTTGGAACGTTCTTGCTGTTGCCGTTATTCTGTTGTTGATTTCTTCCTCAATTCCACCTCCACTCTCTATTATGGACCCAAGATATTTGTATCTTGGTACCTGTTCTATTTTTCTTGTATCTAATTTTACATTTACTTCTTTTTGGGATCTATCTATTACCATGCACTTGGTTTTGTCGGTATTTATTTTCATGCTTCTTCTCTCAAGTACCTTCTGCCAGAGATTGAGATTTGTTTGCAAGTCTTTTTCGTTTTTGGCAAATAGCACTATGTCACTATGTCATCTGCAAATATACATTCGGATATGTTCGTTCTTTGAAGATTCAAGAAACCTCCATTATACAATTTTACTTTATTTCGTATCTTCTTCAATACTTCATCCATAAGTGTTATAAATAATAGGGGACTTAGTACCCCTCTTTGTTTCAAACCTTCAACCGTTTTAAATTCTTCAGAGTTTGCATTCATTGTTCGCACATAATTTCTTGTTTCTGCGTAGATGCTTTTGATGGCTTCTATCAAATGTTCTTCTACATTTCTCTGTTTCATGATTTTCCATATTTGTTCTCTTGGTGCTCGATCAAACGCTTTTTTTAAGTCTATAAAACATAGGAATAGTGATCTATTATGTTTTTGTGTTTTTTCTATCAGCTGTCTCATCGTAAAAATGTGATCTTGGATGCTATGACCTTTACGAAAGCCACTTTGTGATTTTTCTAATGATATTTCTATTTTGTCACGTAATCTTTCTTCTAATATTGATTCATAAATTTTTGCAGCTGTACAGAGAAGCGATATTCCTCTGTAATTAGAGCATGATCTGTTGTCACCTTTTTTATATATTGGTGATATTATCGCTATCTCCCAGTCAGATGGAACTTGTCTTTTCCTCCAAATAAGATTGATAATAGTATGTAACAAATGTGTCTCAGTTTCGCCCATATATTTGATCATCTCGGGAGAAATATTATCATGTCCTCCAGCTTTTCCTGTTTTCACTCGCCCAATGGCTGTCTGTACTTCGCTTAGGCTGATTGTGTCTTCTTGTTGCCTTTTTGTTTGCGTGGTTACTGATTGGGGTTCTTCTTGCTCATTGAATGGTGGTATATCTAAGAGCTCTTGAAAATACTCCTTCCATCTGGCCAATATTTCTGTTTTTTCTCTCAATATTTGGCCATTTTTGTCTTTTATTTGTCTTATTGCTGTTTGTTTCTTGGTTTTCTGCTTCTTTATTGCCTTGTAGAATAGCTTTTTGTTACTCTTACTATTTTCTTCCAATTTATTTCCAAAGTCTTCCCATGCCTTCATTTTAGCTCCTAAAACTACTTCTTTGACTTTTATTCTTTGCTGTTTGTATAAGTCGTAGTCTTGTATACTTTTTGTGTTTAGATATCTTTTCCACATAATTTTCTCATCTCTTACTTCTTTCTTGATCTCTTCGCTCCACCACGGTGTCTGTTTCTTCATACTATTAATTAACTTTGCTCCACAAGCCCTTCTGGATGCAGACTATAATACCTCTTTGAACTTTGACCACGCTTCATTTATGATTGTATCGCCATTTATTGGATTCATCTTTCTTATCTCTTCTTCAATGTATTTCTGATAAAGTTCTTGTGTTTCCTGATCTCTAAGTTTGTAGCTTACACATGTATACTCGGTGAAATTTTCTTAGAAATATCATTTACTGTATATGATCTTGTAGAAGGTACATAAATTAGGAACAAAGAGCTGACTTTTTGTATGTTTATTGTTTCTTGAATATATGTTGCAACTGGGTTGTAATTTTAGAGTCTGAATCGAAAGCTTGCAGCGTAATGAAAAGATAATAAAATTGAAATATGCGGGAAAACACATCTTGACGGTTGCGTCAAAGATTTCGGTGAGGATATTTTAAGAAATGATTTAGATGGGTGATGTACTAGTGTATTGCTGTAGTTGTGACTAAGTTTGTAATTTGTTTAGTGAATAATGCGCAATATAAACTAATTTTCGTTACATGAAGCTGCTTCAACTTATTTTTAGAATATTCATGATGGATAGTACATTTTAAAATTTACATAAAATCTTTGAGGAGAAGTAATTTCTTTCAGAAAGTTTTACAATTTATTCCAAGTGCCTTTACAGAATTAATAACGCAATAGGTATATGACTGCGTACTTTGAAAATTAATATATTTTTTTTTAATCTCTTTTGTATTTACATACGTTCAGTGGTCGGTTTCACAGAGGACTAATTGGATCTGCTTTCACAGAGAGTTTATTTTACCCCTGGTTTCTTTAGAAATTGAGAATTCTTTTTACAAAACGAATAGATATAGAATATTCTCCTGTGCAAAATATGGTGACGAGTGATGAATACTTATGGACAATCCAAATATTTTATGAGAAAGTAGACCCTTGACAATAGATTCGATTTATTCAAAGTGGGCTAGACTAAACCATTTTATGATTATTTCAATTTGACTATGAAACCGGGCGTTATTCAACATACTAACGGCACCAGAACCACAATATTTTGAGTTTACGGGGTCTGTTCAGAAAAAACAATTAGCCGTAGAATGAGGAGATTTTCTGTTTGAGTATATATATATCCAAATGATGTACAAGTAAGTCACGTGATGTCCACGTCAGATTTTTTTTATCAACAATGGAAGTTATCAAAAAGATAAACATCGAATATATATATATATAAATAATAGAAAAAAAACTCAAATATTTCAATGATTGTATTATTTTAGTGTTACATACTACATGATAATATTTTTTTTTACATTTTTTGATTCATTTGTTCAAATGAAATAATTGTTATGGACAAATGAAATATTTAGGTGATGCTCCAAATTTTCTTTTTGAAAATATATAGTCCTTGATAAAGATTATGATTTTTGTTCAAAAACGCATTTTGTCAGAAGTTATAAAGTAAGAGTTGCAGATTCCAGTTATAATGTAGATAGTTTACATGGAACTATAACTTCGGAATTTATCGAATTCAAGATTTTTTTTATCAGACTGACACTTGACACATACCACTTTCATTCTTTTTATAGCACCCTGGATATCGCATTATAATAGCGCAATATTTTGCTCTCATGAACTTCGTATTTATAACACATTTGTTAAATAACAATTTTTTTTGCCCCTCAGAAATAATAGTAAGGACCCATTTTTTTAAATCATTATTTTTCTTGCTCTTATATTCCCTGGAAAAATTCATATTTGCTTTAAAGAAAAAGTAATTATTGTGTCCACTTTATTGAATTTCTGTGTTTGATAGTTATGAACAAACTCATTCCATAGTTTACGTTTCGTCCTTCATTTACCAATCTTAGTCACTTCTGGGTAATAGGGCAAAGCATTTCGATCTGAAAATCTCTACAGAATGGTCACATACGTTATATTAATCGGAGCTCCTTTTCCATTCTTTGACGTTTGCGTCGCACCCCAACCATTGTTAATTAAATGAAATCCTTTAATTTCAAGGATTACGTTATAATACGAAAATTCCGGAGAAAAGGAAGCCTTTGCTCGGATTTGAGAATGGCAATGTAGTTATATCATTCACAAACAAACGAGTTATTGTGAATTGTCTTGTGTTCAAGTTTTGTTTTGTCACGTTCATTGTGTTCACCCGTCGTATATGTCATTTTGGGCTTTGATTTTTTAAGTATCTTGAGTTGTGAGCCTTTGTTTCTGTCTGGAAATTGTGAAGCACGTTCTTACTTCGTACTATCAGTAAATCATTTTTATTTAAAGATATTGAGCTAGACACCTGTTTTTCTAAGTTTTGTTTTGTTATTTTTGGAAGACGAGTGTATTAACTATGACATATGCTTTTCTTTCATTTACTTTCTAGGAATGATTTAAATGGAAAAAACTCAAAACAACTGAATTCACACAATAAATTTTTATTCAATAATTTGTTTTCACATTTCTATTCTGGCAAATCTCAGACATGTGTTTCGTTCTTATTAAGTCACCTACTGTCTCATAGAGTTAATAAATGGCATGCAGAAACTTAATTTACAGTAGTGCCATTTACCGGCTTGGAGCCAAAATGGCAAGTGTAAAGAAGAATACAGGACACGGTAAATTAACAAAAAATTAATAAAATGACACAAAATCAGTAAAGAATTCCTCGATCATTAATCAATATTCCCAATTTTAGCAGTTTCGTTGAGCATGCTCCTCTCAGACTAACGACTCTCAGCTTCTGGTATCAGGTTTTTACTAATCGATTATCAAAATTATTCCTTGATGATCTAGGGATATTTTAATTAATGTTCCATGGATGATTGATTTACAACTAATTATAGAGGCACCAATTAGGAACTCAAGTTGTCCTTATATAACTTGCTATTATATTTATAACCAATCTGATGACTGAAGTGGAGCTGCTTTTCTGGAGATTTCCGCATTTTCTTCCTACATTTAATCCTCTTGAGCCACTAGTCGATTCTCAACCAATGTTTCTAGTTGACAATTATCACGTCATGATTGAGTTCTGATGCATTTTATTGTAGTATTACTCCTGGCACACATATCGTATCTCTCTCTAAATGATTTCTTCAACATGATCTATACAAACACCGCAATCTTTATCTTTTGAGTATGGAATATACCTTATAATAATATATACTTTATCTTTCAACACATTCAAGGTAACCATCATTTGCAACTGTTTGAGCATTAAATCTAACCTTTACATTGTCGAGCTGTCTATCTACCACGGTCATGGCAAACCATTACGACAAAATCAATGTAAATGCAATCGTAATAAAATCAATTGATATTCGAAGTAGTTGTTTTCATCTTGTTTTATTTTGTATAACTCATTTCAGATATTCAATATAAACATAAAGCCTTAGTGTAAGTTGATTTGTTATCGTATTGAAATGTATTCTGAATTTTAACATGGTTATATGAATGCATTATCGGAATTTGAATACTGTAGTATTGTTTGTGCCGACAACATGAAAGGACTCAAAGCTCTTTGATGATTTGTTTTAAAACTGATAATAATACATACGGTTGAAGAATTATAAATTGAAAAAGTGACATTATTATTATTTTAATGTATCTATTATTGTACTATATTCAATTTGTATTATATACTCATAAAAATAATGATTCTTGATGCGAGATTGAAAAACGGGTATTATATTTTTGTATAACAATAAAGAAAACTATGAAAATGAAAAAAAAAAGCATCAATCACACTTTTTATCCGCTACGGGTGTGACAGACACTTAGAATGCACTCGGTATTTTGATTGATATTCATTCAGCCGTAGAGTGCGGCTACCAGTCATCAAGCTACAGTTACTCTTAATTTTTGTGGAGAGTACACCACAGAGTGTTTAATAATGCAGTGAATATCCTACTGACTTTTTGTATGAAAATCATTGAAATAATATGCTTGTGATCATATCAGAATAGTTGATCGTGTCAAATTCTTTCTGACTGAACAGTCAAATAATTCATCTTTATTTTAATAATTTTTTTCAGTATTACTTAAAGATAGCACATTTTTATATATGTGTCCAAATTGGACCAAAGTATGGAAAAATAGGGCTCTTCTAATATTGTTGAGTGTCTCTGGAACATCCAGAGGTTTAAATGTGTTGCAGTCGATAAAGAGTATCATGCATATAAATAAAAATGCGTGTTATGCCACTAGGAGTGCGCGATATCCAATTTTAAATTCTATACTCGATATAGAGTAATGATAGGGATTCCAGAACCGAGCGTTAAGTCACGCCAGCGTTACTTAACGTCAATAGTTTTCACGCCCTAACGTTAAAATGGTTATTATGAAATGTCAACGTGAAAGTTGAACGTTAATTTACATTGGCGTTTGATTAACGCTAGCGTTGAATAATTCATTCCAAATTCTATGAAATGTGTGAAATTCAGCCAATCAAATCACAAGAAATTGAACAATTTGTTGTCATATTTCATTTTGACATTTCATACTTTTCAATCTTCTGGGTGGAAAATTTTCTGTGTGATCTGGTTATTATGAAGAAAATAGAGGAGAGAAAGAAATGTCATTTAGTTTCGTAGATAAAGGAAATTATTTGACATATTCATTTAAGCAATAAATGCTTCAAAAAACTATTTCCAATTCACATAAAATGTTATAAAAGCTTCCAAACTGTAAATCATTCATTTTGCAGCATATAATCCAGCATCTTTTCATAAACGAAAATAGTAGGGAAAAAAAGTAAGATATATATAATATAAGAACGTGGTAGTGTATGCTGACTCTTTAGTAATGGTTCAAGTAGAAGCTCAACTAAATCTTGATTTAATGTTTGTACTAGAAAACTAGATCAACGAAAGTTGAGTCCATCGGTTAAAAAAATTTACTTGAAATAGACAAAGCGTTCCATTCTGATGAAGTTGTTAATGAAAATAGTATTACCTATGTATGTGTATGTGCAGATAATTGATTTTAGTGAGACCATAACAGAGCGAAGAAAAATAAAAGTTGGAAGATCTTAAGTTTTTATTTCAACAGTCAATCTCTTGATTAGACCAGTGAATATCTTAATTAGAAAGTAAAATTTCATTATGATAACAAAAAGACTGGAATCAACGGAGTGAGAAATATACGTTAAGATATATACATTTGAAATTTTTATTTCAACAATCAACCTCTTGATGACATCAATAAATATCTTGATTGAAAAATAAGATTTCATTCTTATTTTACTGAGACTTTAGTCATATCTGTTCAATTTATAATATAGACTCATATAATTATCTGATCTTTGTTCACGATTCAAATAGAAGTGATAGATATTTTAAAACATCAAGCTACTTTCAAACTCGCACTGAAAAATTTGGAATACTTCTTGATTTTGCAAATTTGGTCTTGGAGTAATCATTCAAATCTTGAGTCTGAGGAAATTTTTTAATTCTTGAAAGTTTGATCTTGTTATGTGAGACCAATGTCGAATTTGCTCATCTTTATCACTAAATGTTGTTTCTTTGACTTATTTTGTAGAAGTAGTTGGATATTTCTACTATTCTTATATAAATAACTTCAAAACGTAACACTTAACGCTGTCAAATGGCTAGCGTGACTTAACGTCGACTATCGGCGTGAACTTGAATCAACGTTCAGGTTCAGAATACGAAAATGACAAAACGGGAGTTAAGTTCACGTTAACGCTCGACGTGAATTAACGCTTGTTTACAGAATCCCTATGATTATCTGTGATTTTTTTTTTGAAAGTAATATCGATAATTTTCGGTATATTGGATCACCAATATTTATCGGCATATCTCGATAAATATCGATATTCAGTTTAGTATTGATTTTTGTCGATATCCGACAATTTTTATGGCTATAAATCGATATTTACTCATCGATACAGAAAATACTGATAAATATATATATTATTCAAGAATACTTTTAAAGCATCAAAAATGCTTCAAAATTATTAGGTGAGGAGTAAAGGCTACAAATATTTCATGTATTTATTACTTGCTAACTTGGTGTGTGTTCTTATCTATCGCTTTTCATATTTTATAATAATACTCTCTCAGGATTCTTTTGCGGCCTGCGTTCCGACAAATCTTGCAACAGACACAACTAAAGATAAAAGGAAAAATCGTCTGGATCAAAAAATTCTCATTCTTCCATATTATTCTATATACGTACGCGTATAAGGTCTATTAGCTTACTCGAACATAAAGTAGAGTAAATATGTTTTATTTGGAAAAGTTCTGTATATAAAAAAGATTAGAAACACAACGTTTCAACAGCAAAGTGCTGCCTTTTTCAAGTGTAAAAAGTATATACTTTTACACTTGAAAAAGGCAGCACTTTGCTATTGAAACGTTGTGTTTCTAATCATTTTTATATACGGAACTTTTTCGAATAAAACATATTTATTAAAAAATGAGTTCTGAAATGTTTTTTCCTTCATTAAAGTAGATTATTTTCAATAGAGTGAAGTTAGATTATAAGAATATTTTATACAAGATATAAAGCCATATTCTCAACAATTTGTGCTATTAAGAACTTTGGATCTATATTTATTATGGTAAATAAGAAGTTAATAATTAATCGTGTCTTAAACTGGTTCTGAATACTTATATCTCGAAGGATAAAATAAATCAATGTTGATGACAATTTTTCGCAATTTTAACTATCCCAACCTATTATTATATTATAGGGGAAGTAAAGTAATCGTGACTTTTTGTCAGTCCCAGATTTTGATGAATCCTCACGTATTAGAGCCTACTGAAGTACTGAATCCATAAAACATAATATAAAAAAAGTCGAGCTGTCTGTCTGAAAGCACGATAACTTGAGAAAACGTACGAATTCTTGATTGAAATTTTTTATTTGAGTTTTTCATTAAAAAGTTAGGTTCAGATTTGTAACTGATTTTTCTTTTAACCTGAAACTTTATTGATAGAACTTTTTAGTTTCTTGCGTTCATCTTATAAACGGTAGTATTTATCATAAAATCTAAAATAATCAAAATTGATCCTTGAATAATTTGGCACAACACTTACCTGGTACCTGGAGCATTCCTTAAAATTATCAGTGGCTCATTTGTTAATATTAATATTCATGTTGCAAGTCCGTGTAAATCCATAAGTCATAAATCCATAAGAAACTGATAAAAACGCATCGATTTCTGTTGATCAATGTCAATTTCTTCATAAGGATGACAAGTTCATTGCGATTTTGTTCATAATTTACAGATTTATGAATTTATAAGACTTATAGATTTACACATAATTGCAACATAAAATTTGTTATACTTTTATGGTACATGCGAAGAAACTAATTAGGGAATGAAAATCATAATGTAAAATTAAAATTATTACTTGGTATTCATATTTGGACATCACAGGCAAACATTAGTCGGTATTTTTTTTTTTTTAAATAAGTAACTCGTTTCTATCGTGTTAAGTATCATATTGAAGCTTCTGCGAAAATAATTCCAGTAAAAATGTCAAAAATTATATTTAAACGATTGTCAATTGTTGTTTACAAGTTATTCAAATGTATCAATTTGAAGCTAAAGGGATAAGCTTAGTAGAAATCTAGAATAAATAATTTTTTCGATTGTTGATTGTTCTTTTACAATTTAGCCAGATTATGCCAAGTTTGCGATCAACTAAAGCAAGTGAACATAAAACTTATGGCCATTGTAAAATAAAATAGTAATTTCATATTAACTGCCATCTGTCACTTTCTCAATGACAGCTGTGACTTTGAAATATGAAATGAATTGACACGACACTCTAAATTTTTGAAATAGTAATGAAATCAGTCATATAATTCCTAGTCGGGCAAGTATTTGTGCGGGCCACAGCAGATTTTTTGTTCTATATTAATAAGTTGAGTCTTACTATTGATTTGTTTTATTCTTTTTGCATGATTGTGTGTTTTTATGTGTTAACCGACCTTCTACTCGAAGTGGTATGTTGATTTTACCATGCAAGCGGTAGTTACTATGGTTATGCTGACTTACCGCCCATGGGCAAAGGTGGTAAGTAAAATATTGTGGATTTTCACAAAAAACATTCATTTATTTATTTTTATTCGCAATTGAATATTCACAATAAAGTATCAAACTTGATAGCTGACAGCGAATAAACAATCACCAGTAGTGATTCAATTTGAAAAAGAAAATTCGGATCCATATTTTGGGTAGATCTTCTAATCATGCAAAAAAAAAATTGTAAGCATCACGGTCAATAAGTACAGTACCGATTTCGCATAATATTTGCAAACCTTGTCAAGGCTCGGCCTTACTGACCTTAATACTTAAATAACTATGGAGTATCTCCAGATTTCATGAAAGTATTATACTCGATGTGTCTATAATTTTCACATAAGTAAACAAGCAAATGGGTACTAGATTTCATGGAAATAAATAAATAGCACAGTTGGTGCTCCGAAAATTTCATCTAGATGAGCCAAGTTATGAGCTCTAAAATATTTGACGGATCAGGAAGAAGTGAAATTGGAGAGAAAGAGAAAGATTTACTCTAATTTCATCACAAAATTTCATGATAATAATTATGTTGGAAAGATTAAAAGAACATTTTTTTGACAGTATTTTCCTAGCGTCCGAAAGCATCAACTTCCTAGGCCCAGTATTTTATACTTTACAAATTCAAATTAAACTGTCATTTTTACTTATTTGTTCAAGAACAAAGTACAAGTATTGTGAAACCGACAAAATTCACATTTTGAGATTTTGATGGAAGTAACTGTTTTGAGTATACCTGAATCCATTCTGACTATTTTAGGCTTGACTTCGGTACGTACGTACCATGTATGTACGTAACTCGCATCTTATTGGTTATCTTCTATTTTTGTACATTAATCGGTAGAGAGCCGGAAACGCACTTTATATAAAAAAGTTTTTAAAAATTTTTAGCCTGAATTCAACACAATTAGCCGTAGATTACTGAAAATTTGAATTAAGCACTTCTATAACATCTAGTTGTACACCTTGCATCATGATTGCGATCGGCTGCGCAGTTTTTCGAATTTTTCGCATAAATCCAGAATAATCAATTGTAGAATCACGAAATCCAATATTTAAAGCAATTGTAGCATTCATATAATAACTTTATATTTTCATTGCAATCTACTGAGCCAAAAGTAAATCCTGACAATCTTTTTTAGTTTTTCACATAAATTCGAAACTATTGGCCGTAGAGTGATAAAATTCAGTATTTAACATTTCTATAGCGTTTTACCGATCATCTTCTATTTTCCTAGCAATTGACTGAGCTGGAAGTACACTTTACCTGATAATTTTTACTTATTTTTTTGCAAAAATCCAGAATAATGTAACGTAGTGTGATGAAATTCTATATTTAGGACTGTTATGGAATGGTAGCAATTTTGTATGTAGGACTATTGTAGCATCTAAATCATTACCTAAAATTATGGTTGCAATCTATTTTGTCTGATGCCAGTGTCAGTTTCGATTGTAATAAATGAATTGACATTGACATTGACTTGATAATTGAAGTCAATTTACCATGGAAGCTGAACATGTTTCCGATTAGAATTTATAATAGACTCTTGTCAAGGACCACATCAGCTTATCATTTTATAAAATAAAAGGAGATCATTGGGGGAACAGAATATCCATTTGATCGATAAGAATATTTTTTGAAGCGTGCAAATGAGTAATCTGAGATTTCTTATCCAAAGTTCAACAATCTGGAGTTGAGAAAAAATATTAGATGATGAGAATCACCATTTTTGAAGCCTAGAATCGCAGTACCATGAAAAGAATATGTCAGTGGTCGAATGTGCTTTTCACGATGCCATCTTGAAATTTTAATGCATCTTAATCGTCACATTACACATATCTACTGAAAGTGAAGTGATACTGTTCAAGTTTTGACAGTTATTGGATATCTAGGCTCATATTTTCTATTCACTTGTTGAAAGTATCCTCTCTAAAACAATGTTTCGTTGATTCTTCATATTGCTTCCATTTCTTCAAAGAAGTATTAGATGAAATTGTGACAGAAATAGGCTCTGATAAATCTACATTAATTTCCAAGACTTCGTATTAGTGTCAGATCCTATCAGTTCGACTTTTTTCGTTTGTACTAAATACAACTTTTCTCATTTTCTACGACAACATTATTTCTATTGTCAAAATGTTAAGATCAATTAAGAATAGAATAAGTCAATTATCATGAACATTATGGAGATTAGGTCTGTAAAAGTACAAGTCTAGCTTCACGTAGTTACTGCGTTTGTCTTTTGCATCTGCACTGGTTGTGAGCTCACGTCTTCGTGCAATGCACTGTCCATGCTGACTCCCGTTATCTTCAGTATTCCGCTTCTATATTTAGTTGATCGCAAAGCGGCATCTACAAGTTACGTTGTAAGAAATTGTGCTAGGTTTAAAAATGACGATGCAATTTACGGAGGAAGACAAGAAATGGAGTAAGCACTGGGTATAAACCGGAAAGATAAAAAATAGTTGTTGGAGATGGAAGGTTGTGAAATAAACAGTGGCGTTGCAGAAATTCAGAGACGGATTATGAATTGAATCATTTCAGAGCTTTTAATATTTTTTCAAGATAGATGAATTCTGTGAGGAAGCTTTAGAAGTTTGTAAACAGACAATTATCATATCATCGGAATTTTAATGGCGACTGTTGTTTTTGAGTCTAGTCTTATATCTATGCATGAGTACGTTTATACGTTGTATATTATCTTCTTCCCCATATTTATGTAAATGTGTTCCATTATCTCCTCTGTGAAGTATAATGTGGAAATATGTTTTCACAAAAGTGATGTACAGTATTAGGTCCACATTCTATTATTCACCCAAAGTAACTGATACCTTTTAGTAATCTCCGAATAATTTTGATTCAATATGTTATCACGGCATGTATTTGCACTGTATTAGCATTAGATTCATAGTGAAAAATTTCTCGTAAGTACTACATGTATTTTAAATAATGATTCACTATTTAGTTTAAGAGAAGGCAATAAGACTTGAAAAATTTCTATTATTCCAGCCAAATTGATTTTGTTTTCAAAGATATATATCTTCACCACAATACATAATCTTCATACTGTAATTAGTTCTTCTGGAATGTGCTCTGAAGTAGGAATAAAAACCAAGAACAAAATATGGAATCTCCGTTTTCCAAGAATTCATAAATTCTGAAGAATATCTAATAGTAAGGTTGTTATTTCAAAAACTTTTCCTAATTTTTTTCTTCTATTAAATATACTTGATGCCTGTTATTAGTGTAGTATGTATGGCATTCTTGTCTGTGCAACTAAGTCAGGTATTTAATGCACCAGAATTTATTAGTTAGAATTGATTGTCTTCTTTATGCTGGTAGGTATATATTGTTGGAATATAATATTTGCCTCCTAAAGGAATGGTGACTGACAAATATTTCCAAACTTACTTCTACGATTGGTATATTAAGTTAGCGTGAATTTACTATTTGTATTGTAATCAAACCTACCTGTTTTTGGAAGGCTCGACTAGTCCTGAAATAAATAAATAGGGATGGAATAAATAAATAGGGATGGAAGAGTAAAATAGGTGCCAAAGTACGAAAGGAAATGAAGCTAAAGGTATCTAATTTAACGTGCAAGAAAGTAGTATTAAGTATAAAGCAAAAAAACATGAAGTAAAGTTGAATCAGATGTGAGTTTTAATTCAAAGTTCTATTGAAAGCTGAATTAGTGATTCAAATCCAATTGCAAGATAAATGGACAAAATTATGATAAAACGCCAAACCTACGTACGTACAAAAAAAATACAAGCTGGCAGGTTGCCAAAAAAAACATTATCCACACCGATAAGCTAAGGGTCTTCTGCTGGGTCGGAGCCGCAGCTGGTTCCTTGGCATCTGGATTGTTATGATCGACAGTAGCGTACCGAGTCGTGGGTTGTCTTCTCGTGGACAACAGATTATTCTGCAATTCAACATGTAAGCTACGCAAGCGATAAAGAATTGCATGTACAAGGATTTGAATAACGAGGAATTAATAAAGGGAGCGAAATGAATGATAAAAAAAAATTATAGCGCTCTAAGCGAGACTGAGCTCAACTATGATAGAGCTTAAATCAGTTGAATAATTTGAATCTTAATAACTGTTCAAATAAGTACAACAAAGAAAGCGCATAAAGGAATAAATTTAACAGAATTGAGAATCAAGAAGCTCAACCGCGATTACTCAACCAAGGAAAAAAATGTACGCTAAGCTTTTTGCATTCAGAGATTCATACTACGTCCATTCAAATTATTTTTTAATGACTTCCATTGTTAATAAAAAAGTGGAAAATCAAAATCTGTCAATTTTTCCAACGGATTTTTTTTAATAGCTTTCTAAAAATAGATTTAGAGAGTAGGGAAAATCTCAGATATTCAGTTTGCAAGTTATCAGGGATTTTATGTAAAAAAACCAACGTGTAAAAACTTCGGGAAAAATTGTTTTTCAACGGATTTTTGTTTAAACATGTATCTATCTATCGATTTGACAAACAAATTTTCAATTGCAATCACGTTACAACAAACTAATACAATGAAACATAACTGGCATGAATCATTCTATAGACTGATATTTTTCACATTTTCTGTGCTATCCCGTTCACAATCCATGCACACATTATAAGGAACACATCCTATAATACAAATTTCTTCCAAATATCCATCAATTCCCTGTCAATTGAGAATTAATGAAAATTGTTACCATGGTTTGGAATTAAGAACTTTCGAAGCAGAATTCAGCTCAGTGATAGGGTACTTTCGGTGCACGTGTTACAAAAAAATTATTTCGTATCACTGAGCTGCGGGAGTGACTTCACTCATTGTTTATAACTTTTGCATTTTTTTATGCAGGACTTCAACTTTTTTAATGGAATTACAAATGGAATGACACCTTGGTCATAATTTTCTGACCAGGCGAAGAGGAATTTCATAAAACGGCACTTGTGAACTAGACTAAAATAGCAAAAAATTACTGAAATGAGACGTCACTACGGACTTATGGACCTGGCAATTACTGGTAATGATTTCAGGAATTACACATAATAAAAATTCTAAAAAACCAAGTTAAGAACGCCAATGTAGCTTCAAATTAAAGAATGGCACTGATTGAGATTAATGAAGATTGAGGTCACTCCTTAAGAAAAAAAAAAAATAATAATAAAGACAGGAAGACGATCCTGCCCTGTTAAGAGTATTGGCTATGAATTTTCACGCGAATTATAAGAAAATTTATAAAAGATCAAATTTGGACGTTACTATTAGAATTCTAAGTCAAAATTAAACTAATGAAGAAACTATGTAGTTCCAGTAAGCCCTGTTCAGACGTGGACTTACAGAGGACTCACTTCAGAATTTGAGTCTTAAGAAGAAGAAGTTTTTTGAAGCAACAAAATATTTTTGAGTCTTGGCCGTTCACACGTGTACCTTGTTTGTTGCGTCAGAATGTATCTTATCTTCCACTTTTAAAATAAAATCCTTTAAAAATTGATTTATTCCATTGGTACTTTTGTACTAAATTATTCAAAAAGAATTAATATTGAATTACTGAGCAGATTATTCTATTTATGATGAGAAACTGTTTCTAAATGATTAGAGTTTGAATACTACTAATAAAATTCTCAAAAAATTCTTAAAAGACTGTAGATATTCTGTTCTTAATTCTTTTTTAGTAAATAAAGACTTTCTCTACATATCCTTTATTTTTTAACCCAGTTTTTTTTGTATTGCTCTCAAACTCGTTTCCAAATCAGCAATAATTGAAGAAAGAAATGTATTTGCCATACTTTTCTGCCTTTTGCTCATTCCAAATACGATAAAAAGAATTAAATGATGCAAAAAACAATAAAATTCAGAGACATAGATTACCATGAAGTTATCAATGAGATGAGGAAACGACAACGCCCACTTTGCAAGACTCAAAATAGCGGCGCCTCTATTTGACAAGCGACTCAAATTTTTTCTCTTCTTCTTAAGACTCAAATTCTGAAATGAGTCCTCTGCGAGTCCACGTCTGAACAGTAGGGATATCCGAATATCCGGATTCTCATTTTTAAAATATCCGTTTTTTTCCTATCCGGATAAACCGGATATCCGAATATCCGGCTTTTTTTCATGCGGATAAATCGGCTATCCAAATATCCGGATTTTCATCCACATAAACGGACTATCTGAATATCTGTAAAAGCAGATATTCGAATATACCGATATAATTATTTGTATATCCTCTTCTTCCAGCATTCGCCGTAATGTCTTTGTGGCTCCCTTCTTGTCCTCCGTCGTATGCATCTGCGCAATTAGAAATTCTCGCAACATCTACACCATCTGAACGATTACTTTCGTCAGCTGGTAATATAGTTTCTGCAAAAAGAAGTTGTCTACTCACCGAAAACGTTGATAAATTAGTAATTTTATACCAAAATTTAAAATAATATCATGAAGGTACTGTATCACTGCTTGAGTACCTACATATTTCAAAATTATTTGGGTCTTCTGATTTTGTGATGTAACGTGAGAAATATTCTCATTCAAAAATATAGATAAAATTATTCTGGCTGAATTATATGAAATTTCGTACAGAATACGTTATGAAAAGCCATATTGTTTGACTCATGTAATTTGCGAAACATACTGGTTAATCCGGATTTTCTTTTTATCCGGTTATCCGGATGTAAGGTCATCCAGATTTATCCGGATATCCGATTATCCGTTGTTCTAAACCGGATACTGGTTTTTCCGGATACCGGATATACACTTCCACGGATATCCGGATTGGAGTTTCCACGGATATTGATAGCCCCTACTGAACAGGGCTGTAGGATACTACGCAGTCACTGAAGGTCTAAGTAACCTTATGTGAAAAACTGAAAATCTTGAAAAAAACGGAGAACTATTAATAATGAACAAATACGATGCTCACATGATCATGGAGAAATACACTTTAATGAGAAATCTGAATAAATGACCCACTATTAAACGAAACTAATATTCTCGTCAAAACTCCAAACGCCGCAAGAGGCCGAAGCCGAAGCTCAGTCAAGGACATAACGTAGCTATGCAATTCGAAACAATCTACTGACAAACTGGTAGCAGGGAAAAAAACTGCAATACAAGAAAATGAGTGTAGTAAGTTCACGAAACCTGCACGTATGTCGGAAATGATCCGATAAAAGTTGCCAATCATATTTTGTGTATATTCCCATCACTTCACTGTGACAATTTATGAACATACTTATCCCTCAAAATTCGTGTCGCAGGCTAATTCATAAGATTCCACTTGAATAGATAGATTATTTTTGTTTGACGATTGGTTCCAAATGGGCATTGTATACCTGTTAGTTAAAATTAAGTTCTAGCTTCCACTTTAGAGTAAAAACTCGAATTTAGCAGTTTATTTATAATTTTAACTTATTTTTATGAAATATTGTTTAAGTGAGGAAAAGAAGAAGCCTGAAAAAATAAAGAATAAGACTAATAAAAAAGTGAAGTGGACGATAAAGAGGATGAAGACGAATAATATGCAGAAAATAATTGTTTTTGCCTATGTTGACTTTAGCACTTTGCCAATAACAAATCAAAAGATATGTGGGTTCAGTGCCTTGAATGCCATTATAATGGTATTTTTTATTCACCTAAATAAATAGGTGTCACAACTTACATTTGTAACTGTCACAACTTACCTCTGTATTAGGAGAGTGGTGACACGGTTAGTAGGTTCTGTTTTTATAGATTTTCTCAGATACCTTAATACTTTCATTAAGTTTGATAATTGTTTCTTAAACAGTATGGATTGAGCTACATTGACTCAAACAGTTCATAGATGTAGAATGTTCCCACACTGAGATATGTTGGTTGAAGTAAAAATTGTCACAACTCTCCTAGGTCTTCCCACCTTGCTATATATTAACTGCTGAGCATTTCAACCTAACTTTTCTGCATCCAAAGTTTCCAAGACACCATATTGTGCAGAAAAATTCTTAAAGACGCGCAGTAGTACTCTGTAAGCCTCTCAACATTACTTCATTATCACGCATACTTCTTCCAAGCAAGTTTATCATTCTTATTCTTGGGAATACCATAACGAAAGTGTATACCAAAATCCAGCTGAGTTGTAATTTTTCCGCAGATTGTATTAACTGACTGGGCTGAAATCGACTGAAATACGGCTGTTATCATCTTCATATTTTCTCATAAAAATGTCAATACGGCTAGTAATCTCTTCTCTTATTCAATATGTTATGCATTTGATTGAAAAATTCAATTTGATGTGCATTAAATAGTCGGTGAAGTAAGTAGGAGGGGAAAGCAGGTAAGTATCGAAAACTCCATTATCATTGTTATGTTTACTACACTGAAATGAGAGAAAAAAATTTAAATTTTTCTACTCACAAAAAATTATTACTAGTTGAAAATTAACATTAGACTTATTTGAAAATTTCGTCTCCCTATATTTTATTTCTTGTACGTCTTATATTGAAATGACTCTTCGTATTCTAAAGTTTCCTAAAACCTGATTCAGATCGTCGTATCCAGAAAAATCATAATACTCAAAAACTCAACGAGAAATAATTTATTTATTATATCTCCTCTAATTGCAAACGTTTAGGTAAATGGGAAACTGCCCACTGGAAAAATACTGATGCTCTTATATTCCATAGATTAATCATCTTGGAACTACTGATAAGCTATAACCTTTTTATCCTTTTGTATTTTCACTCGCTGATTACATCCTCCTATTATCGCAACCTCATCCTACGCCATTGTTTTACTTTTATGAAATAAACAAAGACAACCATAACGTAATTCAACAAAACAGAAAGAAACCTACGGAAAACATAGCCTGTGGCTTCAAATATGGAGATAGCGATGCAAAATGTATCTCTAGTGAGACACTGACCTTTCGGAGGATTGAATAAAAACTCCGAATATGTACTCTCTTTCAGTTGCTTCGGAGAGTAAAAAATAATCCGCAGCACTTTACTAAGCTTACAGTTATATCTGCCGGTGGCGACAGTATAAAATTTTTGCATTCCAGTTCATTTATCATGTGTCAGGAGTTTATTTTTTATTGTAGATCTGTCTGAAATGTCTGTGAATGGAACTCATAAACTGTCTGGTACTTTTGTTTTTAATATTATTATTGTGTGATAGTTATTTTCATTCATTTTATTAATTCAGTGTGAGAAGCTGTGCTGTTCATGGCGAAATAGAACTATTGCTTCGTTGAAAAATTGGAGCTCCATCAGCCTTATTGAATACAAACAAGATTACAATTGTATTCATAAATGATATATAATATAGCACATTTTCATCAGGCAGATCAGTTCATATTAATTAATTAAGATGAGACCAATTGACAAAATCAATTCTTCTATCAAGATTTTCTGCTAGTTTTTAGTAACTACTGATAATCAGCAAAGAAGTTGCGACAATATCTTCAAAACTGCAGGAGAAAAAGTGAAGACAACGGCCACCAGACACAGAGCATTAGACATTAGGCAGCAGACATCAAAGTACGAACAGTAGCCCTTTTAACTCGTGAAAATGCGCGAAAAATGAGCCTGAAAAACTGAAGTTCTATTACAAAAAATAAATGTCAGACTCTGAAAGTCTGTCTTATTCTTATCATTATTATACCTTCAGATAGTAATAAAATTTTGCAAAGAAAAAGCAATTTTTACATTCAATCAAAAGATAAATTGTTAATTCCTTTTCTAATAATGACGGCTGCTCAATAAATTTTAAATGATCGCCCCTCCAGTGCTGATTATTAATTTCTGTCAACTGGAGGACCAAACATCATGTTTTCGATGTATGGATATATTCTCTGTGTTTGACATCAATTTAACAGATTATAGAAATTCGCGAAGATTGGATAGATGTAGTTATCAAACATTATATCCCGGACTGCTAAACGGCTCAGGAAATCAAAAATAAATTTGATGAACAGTTGCACCTTCGATTTTAACGGTCAATGGTTGATTTAGTAAGTGACCATAAATGAGCACAAGTGGCTCCAAACTTTACAAAAAACTGTTACCACTCCATGAATTATTGAAAAAAATATCCATGATATGGTGATGAATAATTCATGCATAAAAAAAATTATTCGCAAGATAATTGACACGTTTGCTCACATATGTATAGAAAACTCTCAAATTAAATCAAAGAAAGAGGTAAGAATGCGAAGTACAAACCAAAACTGAGAATATAATTGTATGTATCTAAATACGATGATGAGTAAAATTTTTTTTTTAGTTAATTTTTCTTCTTTTCTCACTCCTGTATTACGTTCTATTATCCTAATAAGAACTTCATTCTTTATTTTTATGTACAGCAGTTATCTATTTATAGTCCGCTGATTTTAGACGAAAAAAAGGCAAAGCTCGCATAAATTCGCGCACTGCCTTTTTTTTCTCATAGTGTTAGGTTATGTCCCAGTAGTGTAAACACAAGTTTGCATCTTCGAAAGATCTAGCTGCGTGATGCTCGAAAAGCTTCGAAATTTTTCTCTGTTTGTGGGTTTTGGCCAAAAACTCCTATAACAAACCTTCCTACATGAAAATTTATGAATATCTTTTTTGAAGCTGTGGACATTTCTTGCAATTTGAGCCCAACCTTGATTTTTTTAGGTTTGATGAATACAGATATACAGAATCTCAAAAATAAGACCTTTCTTCCAAAAAGTTAAAAGTTGCAGCTTTGGCCCTCCTCTGAGTAAAATATCGGCTTTAATACTCATTCTACACGAGAAGTAATGAGAAATGGAGCTATAGCTTTCAGATCAGAACCAAAACAAAGAATGTAGATCCAATACTTCCATAGTTATCCTAAAAAATGACCTACGTTAAAAATTTGATTTTTCGAAAAATGGAGCCTGACGATTAGTTTTTCGATACTAATCTATCATAAAGGAATTGAAAATAAATGTGACATCTGATAGTCATGAAAATGTGTAGTTGACACATATTTAAAAATTTAAATTATTAAATTCATGGGTGTATTCAACAATCAAAAGTGATGTGGGCGTTATCATAAGTGTTCATACGGAAATGTAACCTGTTCCTCTGTCGTTCAAGTCCTCTGGGTAATTCCCGACGCCATTCACGACGCGCCACAGAGGATGCAGACTGCACTATAGTTAGAACGGCCTTGTAAAAAAGTAAATCCAATGGAATTGTCTTCCTAATTGAAAATGACGTTGATCTTCTCGTTCTTCTCAACGGCTTGGACTCGTCATTTAAGAACTTTTTCTCCCAGAAAAGTGGCAAGGGTGATTAATTGTCTCTGCAGTATTCTTCAAACTCTTTCAATCACAGGGAGGTGCTATATCCCCCTGGATTGGAATAATTTATGCATGCCTTCACGGATTGCGACACCTCCTCTGACGTGGCTACCACATTCTTGAAGCCTGACGCCTCCCACGAAGAAGTTTTCTCTAAGTGTCTTGTAGCGATATATGAAGGAGAAGCAGGCTAATCACTCCACGCTTTTTGCTATAAGCTCTTCGATCGATCAGTTGCCAACCGAAGAAGCAACAGCTCACCACTCTTACCGCACATACCACCAGCTGCAGACATGGTTGGGGGTAGATAAAGAGCCAACCGCTTGGGGATGAGGGAAGAGCCAGCAGAGCTTACTACCAATCTAGTACTGCTCTACCAGCTTCATCCACCCTCCTCTAGCTGATTTCCTGCAAGTGCAAGAAAGATTGTATGGGTGTGTGCACTTGCAGAAAATTGGGCCTTTCTGCTCCGGTATATGCAATACCTGCCGTGGCGAATCATGCCAAAACGCACTGGCCATCGGACTGGAGGATTTGGATAATAGAATTGACGACCCAGCTCCACTTCCATATAATTCCGAACATTCACTACAAGGAAGTAACAGCGACGAATCTAATCCTCAGAAAGAAAACGCTGAATGTCCGCCCTTCCTCATTCATCAACATCAATTTCGTTCTTTTTAATTTTTTTATTGATATAGGTATAATGAATAAATAACATTTTTAATAGTCCTTTGTTCTTCTTTAGATTTAAGAATTAAGTATCGATAAATTGATTGGTACAGCAAATCTAATCGTCAGGCCTCATTTCTCGGAAAATCCAATTTTTAACATTAATCGTTTTTTGAGATAACTGGGAGTATTGAGCCTACATGCTTCTTTCTGAGCTGAAATTAAAAATAACTAAGATCAAATGAGTATTAGAGCCAATATTTTGCTCAGAGAAGGACCAAAACTGCAACTTTAAATTTTTTGGGAAACATGAGCAATTTTTGAGTTCTTGTATCTCGAAATCTATTAGACATAGAAAATTATGGTTTGCTGCAAATTGTAGGAAGTATTCACAGCTTCAAAAAAAGTATTTATGACCTTTTACGTAGGGAATTTTCTCATAGGAATTTTTAGCCATAAATCGAATGCACAGGTCTTTTAAAGCTGCAAATTTGGGTTTATTCTACTGGGACATGACCTTACAACATGATTACTATGATAATGTGATTTTTACTCTTTTATTGACCTTGTTCCAATATTCTATTGCTCCAGATGATAATAAAATGTTGAATGCTCACCTATATCTTAATCTATAATTAAATATTAGTTATTCTGTAGTTAATCTACTAAACTTATATTTTAATTCACAGTTTAAGCTCATCCAAAGTTTAGTAAAACCAAGTTTAATTTCTATGGTTACAATTGCTGAGATAATTGTAACCATAGAAATTAACAGTGGCGTGCGGTGACTTTCTATGATAGGTGTGCACAGTCGGTGGTGAGGAAGGGGATATATACATGGCCAACAATACAGCTTATTTTTCTCGCAACAACCAGCAATCCATTTAAATTTTTCATATATTTTAATTTGGAAATGTGCTGGCCTTTAATTTTGATATTTTGAGTGAGTTTTATGTCTGGCGCTGGTCTTGTTTTTATAATTTCATTTTTCGTTTCGACATCACGACGTGAAAAAGGATTTTCCAGTAGATCACAAATTATAGATCTATTTTCAGTTGTCATTCTACAAATGATAATTTCACAAAAATAAATAATTTAAGAAACTTATGAAATAAGTGTTTACCTAATATTGTTATCTTAAATAACAAATAACAATATTTCAACTATTTCAAAACAAACTTATAAAAGGCGTTTGAAAAAGAACTTAGCCAAACATTGAATATTCAGCTCCAGGTGCAGAAAGTCTGCCTGCACCCAGCGAGAGAGAATGAGCAGTAGGAGATCGCTAATTTCGGTATGCTTTTTCTCTGTCAGACTCTATTCCTTCACTTTCCTAATACTGACTATGTTAAACAGACCTCGCTCGCCGTGCAGGCGAGAAATCTGCACCTCAAGCATCGACATTCGTTTCAGAAATATAGCAGTGGCCCGCAAGGCGCGCCTGTATTTCTGGTTGCATAAATAGATAAAATACGCTCTTTCTCTGATTTTATAATGATAATTTGTGAAACAAAATGAAGTATTCAATAAACCATTATATTATTTTATTTACGTAATTTCTAATATTCTCATAGGGTGTGCAGTGCACACCCTGCACATATGAACTGCACGCCACTGGAAATTAAACTTGGTTTTACTGAACTTTGGATAAGCTTAGCTTGTACAACTGAACAATTATCTTCAACACGCCACTGGAACTCCACTTCTTAAAAATTTTATTCCAAAAAGGTTTTGTTTGCTTTAATTGAAATCAAACAAAATAAGTATCACATTTGGAACATAACCTTAGTGGAAAATCAATAGTTAACAGAATAATCTCAAGAATATTGGTGAATAGGGCACATAATAGAATAAAGTATTCGTACTATACACTACGATCTTCTAATAGTTAGAAGACGCTGGCACTTTTTCTCAACGAATATGTTAAACTAGATGCAGCTCCATCAAGTGTGAGGGAACGTGCAGTAGGCTGTCTTATATTCAGAGTATATATTCCGACCGGACGATTCTATCTAAACTATTACTATTACATGATTGGGTATGATAAATCTGATGTTAGCTTTTTGAATTGTCTTTTTTCTCTTTCAAATCAAATAAAAAATAAATGTTGTTTTGTTCAAACTTATTAACACCGGGCTTCAACCTATATTGAGAATTTTTTTTAAAGTTTTCATCTTCAGTATTGTAATTTTATATTGAAAAGGTCGAGCAGTATATTGTTTGCGTAAACAATATCCCACGCTAACTGGAAATAATGTATTGATAAATCGAGCTACCCATGATCGTATAACATCTTGTAGCGCCACACCGCCCAATTAAAAAGGTCGCAACAAATTTATTCCGCCTATAGGACTGAACGTCGGAGAGATTGGGAGTTCGAACAATCTTCACAACGAAAATAGAATAATTTTTCAGACACTTCTTTAAGAAGACTTCTCGACTTTTCAACTTACATCTCTCAAGATTTATTAGAGGATATGAAATCCTGAGTTATGAATATAAAATAAGAAGAATGTTTAATGGATTTTATTTTGGAAGATGAAGGATTTCTCTTTAGTCCACAAAGGAGAGTTTTTTTGATTTTAATTGGATACAGTCTTTCCATTTTTATTATTTTAAGAAGCTTATGGGATTATTTCTTAGCCAGATAAAAGATGATTCAAATTCATCAGAAAAATAAAATTCATAACCCTTTTGAATGAATCAATTGTTGACGAATGGATTTTATATTTGAAACGTCTTTATTAGGTTTTGATAATGACTAGTAGGAACACTATCCACACTCGAAATACAAACAATATTTCCTCTTTAGTCGCATTCGGTTTCAAATTGAACAAAATGTATTTTTGCCGATAACTGAGGAAACAGTAACAATCTACCTACTTCTATTTCTCATGGAAAAAATTGTAAACTTTTAGAAACCCGAAAATGATCCTGTTGAAGGATATTTGATTAATCTTCAGGAACCGTGCGTAAAATTATTGTACAATCTACAATGGTTAGATGTCGACTGCAGGATATTCGAGTTAAATCTCTACTTTAAACTTGTTCCGTTATTATTAATCATTTTCAACTTGCATTTTTGTATTTTAAATATCATTCTTTTTTGAAAAAATCTGCTGTGGCCATCACAGTACTTTTTCAACCATAAATTATGTGGCTAGCTTCATTGCTGTTTCGTATCAATTAATTGCATATTTCAAAGTGGCAACTGTCATAGTCAAAATGAAATTGCTATTTTTCTCCCACAATAGTCATTAGTTTTATCTGTAGTTGCTTTAGTTGATCCCAAACTTGACATAATCTGGTTTTGTGAAAAGAGCAATTGATAGTCAAAAAAATGATTCAATTCACATTTCTACCCAGCTCATCTCCCCTAGAGCTTTAAATTCATACCATACTGGACATCATTTGAATAACTTGTGGAAAAACAATTGACAATCGTCTAAATATTCTCTTTGACACTTTTACTAGAATTATTTCCACAGGAGCTTCTATTTGATACCAAACACGATAGAAACAAACTATCTATTTTGAAAAAAACAATTAATGAATGTTTGCATGTGATGTCCAAATATTAGTAATAATAATTCTAATTTCACATTATGATCGTCATTATATATTTGCTTCAGAAAAATATGACGAATTTTATAATAATTCAAATTTTAATAATAACATTGGAACCGGTGATTTCTATTTCATATTTTATAATAAATAGTACCTACCGTTTATAAAATAAACGCAAAAAACTAAAAAGTTCAATCGATAAAGTTTTGGTACCACTGATTAGAAAAAAGCTTATTTATGAACTAGAAAATTCATGTGTTTTCAAGTTATCTTACTTTTAAACAGACCAATAGACCTACTTTCTTTTAAAATTATTGTTTTGGTTTCAGCCTAAAACATTGAGATTCATCAAAATCTTGTGCTGTCAAAAAATCACGATTACAATATTCCCCCTATAATATAGATCGGTGAAGTAATTAGGGGAACAATGAATGCATAGACTTCGCAATGATTCAGCCTTAACAATAAGGGCCAGGTTCACCAACATCACATTCATTTATCTTGAGATCATTCTGATTCGTAACTGTAATTAGAATTTGTGAACAATAGTTTTCGTTTTTCATATAAAATAACCTCTAGGAAATTTTTACTGACAGCCGTAAAAGTCCTGGAATTGCTGTAGATTCCTTTAAATATTCATTGGCCATCCAGCTTTTCTACAATAGAATCAAATTAAATTAAAAAATCTTCCACAACTTTACAAATAAAACATGAAAGCACCGACCACGCTCAAATATCTAAGTTTTCCCCGTTGGCTGCACATCAGCTTTCGAGTTGAAGAGTCTGGATCCGAATTGAACAGCTGTAGTTAAAGAACATGGATGGATGGAAGTGAGGCACGGAGAAGAAAATAGATGAAATAGGGAGGTCATTACAACGTTAATTAAATATTTGGAATATTTGCGAGGAATGCACGAATTCATGAGAGGACGATGTAGATATGCGAGAGTGATTGTTGAGATATGCGAAGGATTGGAGTTAAAATAGTTTGTGGTCTCCTAAATTGAATAGTTAACAAACTTCAACTACAATCTTATTCATGAATATTTGAATTTGAAATTCAATACGTTATAATAATTTCCAGCGAATATATAGATTGTGGATTCTATGTTCTACTCCCACGTGAAGCGAGTACATGCTCTATTGGAAATAATTCTTTCATCCAGCACCAATCCATTAAAGGCCTATCACCATAGTTAGTTCAAATAAATAACATCCAGCATAAGTCACTCATTAAGGAAATAAAGAAGTAAAAATTGTAAAAATAATTTCATGACTAAATTGTTATTTCTGTGTTTTACCAATAGCATATGAAATTGTTTTATCAATGTTAAGCAATAAATAAGGATATAAAATCGATCTATGACATTAAGAGAGGTGCTGGATTCAACGTTGTATATACTAGTACGAAATGTAATTAATCACTCGAGGAAAATAGCATTTCGCCTTCAAGGTGTAGTGGCTAAACTTCTCTTTCATCTTTCATTACTAACATATCACATTTTACACTATATAAATGGATTACTACTATAAGCATTACTGACTTAAACAGTATTTTTGAATCTTCTATGACTTTTAACACCTTGAAGTTGGCTCTAATACAGCAACTAATGGAGATAGTGCATCTCGACTATGTTTTCATGGGCTGACTTTTAGGTGCCGTTTCCGAGAAATCAGCCAACATACATACTTACGCGTCGAATACAGAACCTTTTCCTTTTTTGATGTCAGTTAATCGCTTGATGTTCTAAAAATCATTTGAAACGATTCTAAACATTCAACCTTCAATTACCTAATAGACGTTCTTGCTACAGTGCTCAAACGCTTCTTCGTGTTCCATATATATTATTATGAACCTTTTTCAGATGAATAATGCAAGATGCCTACTTTCCTCTGCAAATGTTGAAATATATCTGTAAGTGTGAGAATACGGAAAGTAGAAGCAATTTTCAGTTTGTATACTCAAAAGAAGTTACTCCGTCACTGACTGAACCTAAAAGCAATATTTATCGTATTTAAATATGAACGTGAGTTTGAAATATATGAGTGGTGAAGTAACTAGTTGTTCTACTGCTTACATTATCAGGTTAATGGCCCATTATGCACTACTACCTATTTTGCATAATTACCATTTAAACTCTGTGATCTATATCACCTCTAGTTCGAACCACATATCAATAATAATTGCAATGAATGGTTGGGAGCAAATAACCAGATATTTTGCTAAAATTTACATCACCAAGACTGTGCAGGAAGCTCATTGAGAAAAATTAATACTCTCATTGTACATTATTATTGTGACTTATTTGCGCAATACAGTCTTTTTTAATTTGATCTATAGATTCGTCAGAACGACAGTTATTTTGTCACTCATCTACTTGACGTCAATAAATCACAGGCTGCTGCTGTGTGCTACTTTTACACCAAGCTGCCATGATAATAATGATACCTCATCGAACAGTAATATCTCGAGATAAAAAAATTGAAATAGTAGCAAAACATATAAAAAATATGTTGACTGTTATTCTCTATGCATTTTTGAAACTAGCCTAAAAAATCTTGAGAATACGTTTTATAACATCTGCTTGAAATTTACGTATTTTGTAGTAAATTATAATAGTTATTTATGATATAAGTGTTAAAAGTGTCATTTTATTTTGTGACAAAGGAAGTTTAGGACACGACGCGCAGCGAAGTGGCGTAATCTTTGGAATGATAACGTGTTAAAAGTGATAACAATGTCATAAATTGTTGTTTTTAATACGCTAAGCAACCATTAAAAGTCGTACTTTTAATAGTGTTTGTATAAAAAATATTTTTGATGATAAGTTTGTACCAGATTTAATCTGTTATAATTTTTCATTCCATGAAACTACTTTAAGTAACACCCCCTTCATTTCGTTCCTAGCCAACCCTAAACTATTCATTACTCATGCGGTATAAGTATTATTTTGCGCACGTTTTTCCGAGCGGTAAATGGCTCTTTGCCGTTTACGTGCGCTAAGCCATTTACCAGCCGGAAAACAAGCACAAAATAGTAGATACTTATCCCGCATTTGTAATAAGAATAGTATCTGCAACTCGTGCGGAGTTGTCAATTGCCCACGATAGCTCAAGTGCAAAATATACTATTAATTGAAAAAAAACATTACCAAGAAAATTAATGTCATATTGAAAAAAGCGTGGTATACTTTGTATAATATTTTCATACTATTTCTATATTCAGAAATCGTATCAATGGAATATTTATTATAACTAATATCGAGCACACAACGCTCTTTTTTCAATAATTTTTTATTCCTGTTTACTCACTTTTTTATTGAAAATTATCATTTACTTTGTAGTTCGGTTTATCAATTAATGGTGCTTTTAAGTATTCTCAAACTATAATTTATATAAGAAGAATATTACTGCGACAATGCGGTATGACTGCTGCTAATTGAATTTTTTTTCTTCTATCAATTAATATTAATATATTAAATTGTGAATTATTCCGAGTGCCGCAGCCGAATTTTTTAACTGAATAAAAGGGTTCAATACTAAATTATTATTATGGATCTTTTTCATGTATCCGAATAAATTTTTCATCAGAATCTTAGTTTCATTTTGCTAGACTCCATTATCAAGCGCTGCGATAACGTTTTAAAGAAGAAAAAGCTTTCACTGTAATTACGTCAAAACACTACATGAATTTCTTTTGCATAAGTTGAGTTGGAGATCTCGAGTATGCATAAAAATTAGTCTTTTCGCGAAGTTATACACCTTATATCATTTAAAGGCCGGTTGCCACGGTGCATTAAATGCTGCATTTTAGTTTGCATTTTAACTTTCGATTTTTAATTAAAGGAAAATGTACTGTGCCCTACATGGAATCAGAATGCACAGCACAAAATTTTGTGTATGTCAAAATTTGTGTTTACATCAAAATGGAGAATCAAAATGAGAAGAAAAATGCAGCATTTAATGTAGTGTGTCAAACGGTCCTAATAAAATATATATCATAGATACTGTTGAACAAAAATTATTGACAAGTTGTAACAGATAGAACGGATGTTAAACTTTATTTTAAGATAGGAACCAAGGAGGTGTGTGTTGTGTACTTCCATGGAAAGAATAATTAATAACAAATTAAGTCTGACAAGCTAATTAGCAAAAATTGTCAGCCAGACAATTATTTTTAAATTATTCATTATTCACTAGAAGATACGTAAATTTCAAGCAGGTACACTTTATGATTTCAAATATGAATAACTACAGAAAAACCTATGAATTCTCTGAGAAATTCACAAGATTGTTCAATAGAGAGTATATTGAGTTTAGCTGCAGTATCTAACGTATAAAGATGATATGGACATTGAGTGTTTTTTAAATAAAAATCATCAAGTTTCATTATCCCTAAAACAATACGATCTGAAAGATAGTTGAAAAGTTGCTGTTGTGAATATGGAAGAATAAATAATACCTGCGAACATAAGGTTTCCATAAGATAGATTAGGCATAGAGTAAATAGCACGATGTTACTAATACTATTAATACAAGAGAATGTTAAATGGACCTTAATCTTCATATTTTCACTTTAGTGATTTTTGTTATATTTTTATTGACAGTAGTCGCAACTCATATTTGAAATATGATCTAATCTAATTGACTAGTGAATATCACCTAAAATGTAATAAGTTTAATATAGCTCTATGTTTATCGTATTCCTTTCACCCTGCACATAGAGAAGCCCGTCCCAACAACGTCTATGTCAGTACAACAATCGAATCGCCTTATAAGTAATGAATTCAATATTTATGCTGCAATTCTGTGCAAATCCATAAATCTTCTAGAACTATAGATCCATATAAAGCTGATAAAAACGCATCGACTTTTGTTGATTGATGTCAATTCGTTCATATGGTTGACATGTTCATCGCGATTTTGTTCATAATTTATAGATTTATGAATGTATAAAACCTACAGATTTACACAGAATTGTAACATTAGTTTGATAGGATATTGTGAAGCACTTTTTTTAGAAAATAGTCATATCCAGTAAAAATTATATATTTCAAAAGATCATCGGATGATGGATAAAAATGAAGGATAAAGAATTATTGAGTCATCTCTTCACGTTGCAAACGTTTCGATCTTTATTAGACCTTCATCAGTGCCTAAGGCAATAAAAAGAACAATAGAATATATAATATTCAATAACGTGCAAATAATTCTCACAATGAACAATAAAATAATAATTACCTTAGAGAAAAGTAGAACATAACCAAACATTTTATGATATTGTGCAAAGACATCTTTACACTTCTACAATACAGAAGCAACTGAATTACAAACGGAAATGTCAACAAGAAATCACTTGTTAATGAAACGTAACAACAAAAGACGTGCGCCAAAATTCAGCGGCAAATATAAAACCAAGAATAATTGAATAACAAGTGCTATCTTTTACAAAATGACAAATCCAAGATATTTTGATACGTTTTACTTAAATATTCAGTATCAGTTCTGAAATTGATCGAGTTATGATCTAGATAAATATATATCATCTCCAAGAAATTCCTTTTCTTATAATTACTTTCATGATCTAAAATTTTAACATTAGCAAAATCGAAACGATGATTATTATCTATACTATGGCTGGATAAAGCTGTTTTTTTATCATCTAATTTCTTGCAATCATTTTTGTGATTATTCATACGACTTTTTACATACTGTTTCGTTTGATCTACGTACACGCCATTACAGTCAATACAATTTATTTTATAGATCACATTTGATGTATCTTCAATATTTACTCGATCTTTTAAACGACTAAATAAGCTTCCAATCTTTTTATTATTATAAAATACAATATTGGTTCTATTGTTGGTTAACACTTTCGCTAGCTGATATGAAACATTATTAATATATGGAATTTTAAAATATATTTTATGTTCAGTATTAATTGTATTTTTATTGACTGTTAGAGCGGATAAAGTTGAGTGTAAAATTTTGGAAACAAATTTAAGTGGATAACCGTTATTATTCAATGAAATTCTTAATTTCTGGAAATTCTCATGGTGAAAACGAGCATCACTAAGTGTGACAATCTTATTAATGGAGCTCTTAATAATTCCGATTTTTTGATGTAAAGGATGGTTAGACTGATAATGTAGCATCCTATCAGAAGAAGTAGGTTTTTTATAACAATTAGTTATCAAAGCACCGTGAGCTTGTCTCACAATGAGCAAATCCAGAAATGGTATACTGCCATCTTTTTCAATTTCCACTGTGAATTGAATTTTTGGGTTATAATTATTGAAAATGTTCAATGTTTCATCAATCATATCAGACGGAATAGAAGTCAAAATGTCATCAACATAAAGATGTAAGAAAATAAGATTGAAAGGAAGTTTGGTCAGGATATCATTTAATAATTTCGTCATGACCAAATTCGCAAAAATAGGAGACGCTGGATTGCCCATCGCACAACCATCAATCTGACTATAAAATTTTCCATTAAACTGAAAATAACTGCTGACAAAACAAAATTCAACAATATTTTTGAAAGAAGCAAGATCAATGGATGTGTGAGGTTCAATTTTCTCCCACACATCATCAATGGCATCAATGACCAAATCTTTTGTGACATTAGTAAATAAGGATGATACATCCAACGAGATCAACATGTGGTTATCGGGTAATATATAATCTTTACATTTATTTACCACTTCAATAGAGTTTTTCACGTTATATATGAGGTGTTCATCAATCATCAATAAAATATTCGATACAAATTTAGAAATATTATAAGAAGGTGAATTAATACATGACACCACCGGTCTCAAAGGAACTGGTGGAGGTTTATGGGTCTTAGGTAGACCATAAATTTTAGGTGAAACAGAATTATATGTTTTTAAGAATTTTGCAAGATTGTCATCTATGAACTGTTTATCATTAAGATCCTTAATCAGTTTATTATTCATTGTTTGATATTTACACGTAGGATCACATTTTAAAATCTTATAAGTATTAACGTCATCCAACAGCTCACCCATTTTTTCTTTATAATACTCTTTTTTGATAATAACCGTACTCTTACTTTTATCTGAATTAGTTACTAGAATATCATCATTTTCTTTAAGGAATTTCCTAGTTTTTTGATATGTTACATTTAAACTGTTATTATTTCGCGTTGGATGTATCATCCTTATTTACTAATGTCACAAAAGATTTGGTCATTGATGCCATTGATGATGTGTGGGAGAAAATTGAACCTCACACATCCATTGATCTTGCTTCTTTCAAAAATATTGTTGAATTTTGTTTTGTCAGCAGTTATTTTCAGTTTAATGGAAAATTTTATAGTCAGATTGATGGTTGTGCGATGGGCAATCCAGCGTCTTCTATTTTTGCGAATTTGGTCATGACGAAATTATTAAATGATATCCTGACCAAACTTCCTTTCAATCTTATTTTCTTACATCTTTATGTTGATGACATTTTGACTTCTATTCCGTCTGATATGATTGATGAAACATTGAACATTTTCAATAATTATAACCCAAAAATTCAATTCACAGTGGAAATTGAAAAAGATGGCAGTATACCATTTCTGGATTTGCTCATTGTGAGACAAGCTCACGGTGCTTTGATAACTAATTGTTATAAAAAACCTACTTCTTCTGATAGGATGCTACATTATCAGTCTAACCATCCTTTACATCAAAAAATCGGAATTATTAAGAGCTCCATTAATAAGATTGTCACACTTAGTGATGCTCGTTTTCACCATGAGAATTTCCAGAAATTAAGAATTTCATTGAATAATAACGGTTATCCACTTAAATTTGTTTCCAAAATTTTACACTCAACTTTATCCGCTCTAACAGTCAATAAAAATACAATTAATACTGAACATAAAATATATTTTAAAATTCCATATATTAATAATGTTTCATATCAGCTAGCGAAAGTGTTAACCAACAATAGAACCAATATTGTATTTTATAATAATAAAAAGATTGGAAGCTTATTTAGTCGTTTAAAAGATCGAGTAAATATTGAAGATACATCAAATGTGATCTATAAAATAAATTGTATTGACTGTAATGGCGTGTACGTAGATCAAACGAAACAGTATGTAAAAAGTCGTATGAATAATCACAAAAATGATTGCAAGAAATTAGATGATAAAAAAACAGCTTTATCCAGCCATAGTATAGATAATAATCATCGTTTCGATTTTGCTAATGTTAAAATTTTAGATCATGAAAGTAATTATAAGAAAAGGAATTTCTTGGAGATGATATATATTTATCTAGATCATAACTCGATCAATTTCAGAACTGATACTGAATATTTAAGTAAAACGTATCAAAATATCTTGGATTTGTCATTTTGTAAAAGATAGCACTTGTTATTCAATTATTCTTGGTTTTATATTTGCCGCTGAATTTTGGCGCACGTCTTTTGTTGTTACGTTTCATTAACAAGTGATTTCTTGTTGACATTTCCGTTTGTAATTCAGTTGCTTCTGTATTGTAGAAGTGTAAAGATGTCTTTGCACAATATCATAAAATGTTTGGTTATGTTCTACTTTTCTCTAAGGTAATTATTATTTTATTGTTCATTGTGAGAATTATTTGCACGTTATTGAATATTATATATTCTATTGTTCTTTTTATTGCCTTAGGCACTGATGAAGGTCTAATAAAGATCGAAACGTTTGCAACGTGAAGAGATGACTCAATAATTCTTTATCCTTCATTTTTATCCATCATCCGATGATCTTTTGAAATATATTGTGAAGCACTTTCAGAATATATCTATTATAAAACATCGTAAAAAACACATACTGGTAAGATGCTTTGAGCTATATTAATACAAATGCAATGAAAATGGAATAAAAATATAGTGTCTCGCCTTAGTTTTAAAGTATGTTTTGCCGTTTAAGCTAATCCTGATGAAAAGTGCAATGTGTACGCATACAGTGATTACACTTTCATTTGTTTTAGTTATTTCATACTTGTTTGAGTATAATTTATCTCTATTTTATGCATGGAGTCTAGAATCTTCTTATTGCGGATGAGTGCAGCATGCAACATAAATATTCATACATGAAATTAAAATAGGTACTGCAGACTGCACTTGGAGTGTTAGTGGTTTTATTAGTTTTGTACCGAATTTGCTGGTATCATTCATATTTCATCATAAATATCTTGGTAAACTAAATTTCAGTTTCAACGATGGTGAAGTAATTTTTTTCTCCTGGTGAAAAATAACTGGTATTCTCTGTTGAATATCACTTCCTGAGCTTAACTGAAAACATGAACTCAAATATCAATGATGTAAAAATATAGGTGTGAATACAAATGGCTGACAACAAAAAATCGCACAATCCATCAGCTATCTCTATGAGTACATGTTTGTAAAACTAGTATTCAATTGATTACTATAAAAATATTGTGGGATTATGCCGTTCCAATGAATTCATCAATTTTAAAATTCAAAAAATGTTTCTTATGATCAATTTCATCTTACTTATTGATAAATAATCAAGCGTGGTTCATAAATCAATTAATCAGTCATGGGTAGTGTGCTTAAATAATCTCTAGCAAATAATGAGCTTTGTGATCTATGGATCTGAATATCGACTTAAGATACATTGATTGTCAAAAAATATAGGTAATGTGCCATACATTGAAGATTCTCAATATAAAGTAACAATCATTATATTTCGAACTGACTCGCATAGACTTAGTAAAGTGTATTAAAGTAATATGTTTCCATTGTTTGACATGAGGATCTTTTGAAATTGGAAATATCGCAATCAATGTATATAAATACTTCGGAGTCACATCGGTACACGTATCATGAGTTGTGTATTTAATTGTTTTGAGAACGTTGTTCTAGGAAGTATTGGGGTAATAAAAATGCTCCAAATTTTTCGAAGAAAATCTCCAGGTACAAGTTACATAGAAAACAATTGTCCCTACAGTATTTGATTGAAATTTTTTCATTTGAATGGTATTTAACACTTCTATTGCCTTTAAAAACTCCTCAAAACAGCGCTTCTAGAACAACTAGAAACCGAGTTCGTGCGATCTATCAGTTCTAAGGGAAACTTTGGTTGCTAAGAGCTAGTGCAATTTGAAGAGCATGAGCCCGACTCGTTCTAATTGAAAAGTTTGAATCTTTCGAGAAAAATCACGATAAGTAATTGGTACATCTCCTCAAATCGATAAAAATTGATAAATTGACTGAAAAGTCTTGAGGGTGCATTTCAAATAATTTACTGATTCATCATACAGAAAACATCTTTGATTAACAACAGTCCACGCTCAGTTAATCCAGAAGTTCGCACTACGATGCCCATTTCTTGATAAGGAAAATAGTCGATTCTTTCACAACATATCCATCTCATTCAGTGATATCTCGTAAGCTGTGAAGCATCCAGCAGAGCTTATGTTGGAAATTCTGCGGCATTGACATTGTCCGAGTGTAATGGTTCTTATGCGAGACAACTCAGATATCAGGAATCTACTTCACGCACATATATGGTGACCGGTTTGCGAAGTTTTGTAACAAAAAACGCTACTAAGCAAGTAAAAGTGATGGACTAATAAGGAAGTTTAATGAGAACGACTCTTTGGTGGGTTTCTGTGTTTGTATGTTAGGCAAGGAATATAGGTGAATAACAGTAATTCTTTTATTACTCCATAAAAATATTGATATGTAAACAACTTAGAGAATATTTGCTTGATTGGGTGCCCAAAATGTTAAAGACTGATCAACAGACAAATAATTACTATGACAAAATTTGGCGATGATGAATACTGATCACAAAAAGTTCTTAAAAAGATCTGCGAAGGTAGGTGCAATCCTGATTACATCACTCTGATCCAGAATCAGAAGCACAAAGCATAGAATGGCAGCATCAGGATAACTTTTTAGATTCCTGAAGTGGTTTCCATTGATTCTCCATTTCGTGGGGAAATCGTTTCCGGTCAATATTATTTGCATATCATAACGAAAGCTCAAGGGAGAATAAAGGAGAAGTGAGGAAGAATATTAGACAAATACACTTTGTTTAATCAAGATAATGCATGAGTTCATACCTATTACATTATAATGGCTATCGTTCCCAACGCTGGTTTTGAAACTCTTGAGCAGTCTCCATCTCGCTAGATTTATCTCCGAGTGATTATTATTTATTCCGAAAACACAAGGAATATTCGTGGATAAATTATTGTTATGACGACGACGTCATCGGCAGGGTTTGAAAAAACGAGGGTTGTCTTTCTAGTTTAGAATATAAAAAAAAAAAAAAAACAGTAGATGGATTTTGATGACTTGATTGTTTTTCGAAGTATTCTCCACAAACATCAATGCATTTTTATATTCGTTCTAACCAAAATTTATGAAGCCTTTGATCATGCCATCCGTTTTTAATTTTTGAAAAAGTAAAAAAATGGTTGGGATCTAGGTCGGGACTGTAAGTAGAATAGTTCAATAATTCGACGTTTCGCTGCTCTAAGAATTCAGTAGTCCTGCCAAGCTGTGTTCGAATTTGCATTGTCTTGTTGTAGGATGATTTTTCGTTCAGAATTGGTTTTTCGAAGCTCAGCAATTAATTCCGGAAAACAAATGGTTTTATACCAATTGAAAATAACAGTTCTTCGATATTACAGAGGAATTGTTGCTATATAATCTGCTTTTGAGACAGATGTCGTGACCATCTTTTTGGGTTTATACGGGTTTATACGGGTTTATATTGTGACGTCCCCTCCGAGCCTTATGCTGGACGGTACGAACACTCTATCTTTTGTCCAGTGTTCTCTGGTTGCTTTTGCTCGGACGCCTTCTGCGGTACAGTCGGTTTTTATTCGGCGGCGGAACACTAAAAAAGGAGCCTAGAGGTTGCTGCACTGGAGAAGGGCTAGAAGTTTTGAGGGTACACAAATAAATTAATAGCGGTATACTTGTAAACTAAATTATTATTTATTATTAAAAAATGGAAAAAAAATTACAATAGAAAACGAAATCTTAAAGTAACGTAAAACTGAATTAATGTAAAATAGAGAACGCAACAATAACGTAAATAAACAAAATATGTCAACATAAGGTTCATTCATCCAGTGAATTTTGCGGTGACAACTAGCAGTGACATTCGAATCTATGGCGGCGGATATATCAGTAACGGCGGTTCTGGCCTCCAGGAGAGCCACGGTTGTCAGGCTACCGAAGGATACTCTAATCGACTGCCAGGAGAACCACGGCAGTCACTAGTGCGGTAGGACAGGATTGGTATGGGGTTGCCAGGAAAGCCACGGCTATCAGAAGGGATGTCCTAAACGACCGCCAGGAAAACCACGGCTGCCGCTAGCACCAGGGAAGGAATGATTGCCAGGAGAACCACGGCTATCAGGAGGAATGTCCTAGACGATTTCCAGGAAAACCACGGCTGACGCTAGCACCAGGGAAGGAACGATTGCCAGGAGAACCACGGCTATCAGGAGGATAAATTAGATTTAGCTACTTGCCTTTCCAGCTTCTCTCTCTCTCAAGCGATTCGAAAGATGTCAGAATAAAAAAATAAAAAGTAAACGTTCAATCGGTCGGGATTTGAACTGAGGTTACATGCATTCGTAATACATATATTGACAAAATTTATTCAATAGGTAATGAAATTAATATGTACAATATTTTACAAATACTCTACTTAAATAATGAATTACTACATAGATTCCTATACCTAATAATTGTATTTAACCTATGGATTTTATTAACTAATGTTACCTATGATATAACTCTAAATAAATGAGAATTTGAATAGCAAGCTTTCAATTTTGATTTATAATATTCCTTATAAATAAGGAATGAAAATAACTAAACTTATATTATAACTACAAAGTTAAATATTCGAAGAAATTAATAGATAAACTTAAAAGCTAATATATATAAAACTTAACCTGAATTATAAAGAAAAACCTATTCTAACTTAACCTATACTATTTACAATATATACAAGAATAATTCGATATTTCATTTTGATTGAGCTAAAAGAGTTTGGTATTGGCTCCATGAAATTGCACTAATCTTCAACTTCATCATCTGAATTAAACGGTTCATCAAATATGTTCAAAAATTGATGGGGATAATTATGTCTAATTCTTTCCGTTATATTATTTGCCCGGATTTTTGTTATATTCCTAATAATTTCACTGGAGGTGTCACAGCTCTGCTTTGTGTAAAATTTTGAAGCAAGTTTTCTAATGTAATCATAAATGTACTCTGTTTCATTCGTAATACATCATGCTACCACTGAGCTAGCGATGTCCTTTCAAGAAGATTATGTCGCTGTTGTATGACTTCGCCACAATATGAGTAAATACACGATTCATCACCACTGATGATACTGTACACGTTTTTAAAGTTGCCTGCGTTGAATCGTCATAGTATTTTTTGACATCAATTGACTTCAGCCTCTTTTGTTCTTCGGTCAACAGATGCGGTATTCAACTGGAAATTACTTTTTTTTACACAATTCTTCGTGTAAAATCTTTTGGAATAAGGTCTTTGAAATCCTCAATGACGCCTCATGTCGATCTTTTTTGATGGGCTTGTGCACGGCATTGACGTTCTCCTAAGTGATTGCTGTTTTTGGAGAACCTGTCCTTGGCTCATCGCTAAGACTTAGGGCGGCTGCACAATAGCCCGAGAACGGGAACGGCAACGGGAACTAGAACGGGAATAAACTTGAACAGTGTATTTTGTATGTACACATGCACAATAAGATTCCTGGAACGGAAAGACCAAGGTCGACCGAGAACGAAAACGGTAAAGATGGTCAAGATTCAAGTTTCCTGTTCTCGGGGTATTAAACAACCAATGAGAAACAAGCGTGACGTCACTGTCCATTATTCTTGAAAATATGATTGTTGAGAGTTTGGTTTATTTGCTCTTGTTCTTGTGCTCTGACTGCAAGGGAAAATATTATGGAAAATATTATGGAGTGGGTGCCCATGATGGAAAACAATGAAGAGAGTGTTTTTAATGAGAAACTCATAATTTGTGTTGAACAAAATTGTCATCTGTATGACAAAAAGAATAAATTTTATAAAGATGAAAACATGAAAGAGAACACATGGGTTTCTATAGGAAATGAATTGAATTCAGATGGTAAGTTATTATCGAGATGAACATTTTCATCTTATCTAATCTGCATTCTATTTTTTAGCACCTCAAGTGAAGAAAAGATGGGAGAATTTAAGAGATAGATTTGTTCGGGCTCTTCGGCAGCAGAGCGAAAAGCCACCTTCAGGCTCTGGATCATGTGATAAGAAGAGACATAATTTTCAATATTATGAAATGATGCAGTGGTTGGTGCCTTTCATAAGAAAAAGGAAGTGAGTTTTTTTTTTGAGAAGATCATATCATTTATTCTTGAAACGCAATTCATATTTTTGTCTGTGAGATCATCTTTAGGCTTAAAAAAATAATCGTTAATCTTCACATATTCATGTCACATATATGTTTTATTATTTAGAAGCAAAATAATAGATTTTTTTCTTTACGTCATTGAAGCTGTGATAAAAAATATATCGATTAAATGGATGACACTTTTTGCATTACCGCTGGTTCAAATATCTTGTCACATATAAATAATCCTCTCTTTTGGCCCAGCACAACTTTGTTTCTTACAATCTTTGGGATAAGTATCTCATAATAAAGAAAATATTTGCATTATCTCATTCAAGTGTTACATCTTGTATTTTACTTGTCATTCAAATCACAGTCCAGCCAAAGTTTTTATCTCTATTTTAATATATATTTTTCAGACTGAGCACATCCGCCATTCCAACAAAATTGAGGAACATCATTAGCAAGGATGTGGAAATTGATGTCGCAGATGAAACCAGCCAGACTCAAGAGATGCCGAGCAGTGAAAACTGCGGCATAAATTCATTATTGGAAGAATCTTCAAGTAATGAAAATTTATCTGGCCCAAAAACTGATTCGTCTTGTTCTTCGGGGTCTTCGCTGTTCTCTCCGAGTCAGAAGAAGAAACAAACGCACGATCATTTTCAAAAAGCTGTAGATAAATTCACAAGTTTCTTAGATTCGAGAAATTCTGTAGCTGTAGACGAAGGAGATGCGAATTTCATGAGGTCTGTGGTTCAAGACATGAAAGATCTACCGAGATTAAAAAAACTACGTTTTAAAAGGGATGTTCTAGATCTTTCAGAAAAATATTTAGTAGATCCTTGACAACAGTTTATTTTTTAATTTAATTTTTTTTTATTTTTTATTTTATTTTTTTATTCTTATGAATTTGATTAATATATATATATATATATATATATATATATATATATATATATATATATATATATATATATATATATATATATATATATATATATATATATATATATATATATATATATATATATATATATATATGCCTAAATAATAACAGAAAGAAAATTCTTGTCATTCTTTCTTCCTACATGATTATTATTATTTGTTGTTCCTGACCTCCTTCTACATTTTATTGCATATTCTTAGTTTTGTAAGGTAATTATTTGAATATATCAAGCAAAGATCATTTTTTTGTTCTAGTAAATCATAGATTGTTAATTTTTGTGGAAAAAAAAGCTATTACATAATTCTTCAACAAAACTTGAGTAGCGGAATAGGCACCTCTACCTCAATCAAATTACCGTGAACTGGTTGCAAAAACATAAAGTGAATGTAAAACTGTGGCCAGTAATGCAGGAAGTTTTTAAAACAATTCGTTTATTTTTAAATTATTTATAAATTAAAACTATTATTTCTATTATATTAGCTAATAAATTGCTGTTTTGAATCTTATATTCAGTGACAGCTCTCCACACAGACCAAAAACTATTTGCTTGGCACACTAGCGCCACCTTGAACAGTTTTTTTTTTACATAAATATTTTCTAATAATTACTTAAATTACCGTATTTTCTCTATATCGTCGTACAAATATTATAATATGGAATGTATAAATCAATAATATTTCAGTTTAATATGAATACTTAATTTCTCTGCGCTTCTTCCAGACGATAATCTGGAACAAAAAACGCTAGCACCTCATACTCAAATTTTTGAACTTTAAAAATGTATATCTTGCTGAATAAATAAAATTTTGAAATAATTATTGTACATATCACTTCAAATATTGATGGAGAATCATGAAAAAAATAAATAAAAAAAAAACAGTGGAGGTGCCTATATATAAAATATTTTAATAACCATTCATGTTCGATACAACACAATATGAAATAAAAAATTATTATTGTACATAAAAAATACTTTGAGAGCTTATCTATCTATTTGCCTCTTCTCACGTAATCCAACTGCCAAGGTACAGAACCAGACTCTGAGATCAAATAATCAGCTAGTTTATCACGCATTTGATACACATCATTGGAAGATATATTGGACCCAAGTCTTCCTACGCTTGTGAAATTAGTGGAATTTTGTTGATTTTGATTCCTCCATTCGCCGTCTGTTATAACACCGTTGTCAAAAGGCTTATCAACAAAATTGGGAGGGATATAATCAGTATCATTTTCACATCGCAAAAAATTATGCAAACAGGTTGTTGCTTTTACTATAGATTCGGTTGTTTTCACCGAACATAATAAAGGTTGTCGATAAACCCTCCATCTACTTGCTAATATGCCGAAAGCATTTTCAACTACTCTTCTTGCTCTTGACAAACGATAATTAAAAACAGTTTTTTTTTCATCTAAATATTTTCCTGGATATGGCCGCATTAAATATTGTAGTAGAGGGAAAGCTTCATCACCAACAAAAAAATTTGAGAGCTTCATGTTGCTTCCAGGAAGATTTTGTGGTTCAGGTAGCTCAATGGTTCCATTATTAAGATTTTGACCCATTTGAGAACGTCGAAAAACTCCAGCATCATGCTCTGAACCATAGGCTCCGATATCTACCCATATGAATTTATAATCTGCATCAACACATGCAAGCAGTACCAAGCTGAAGTGGTTCTTATAGTTATAATATAATGAGCCACTATTGATAGGACACTGAATGTGGACATGTTTACCATCTATTGCTCCCAGTGTATTTGGGAATTGCCATTTTCTCATGAAATTTTCAGCAATATCAAGCCATTCATTTCCACTAGGTAATTTCATGTAAATGGGCTGAATTGTTTCCCAAATCACTTCGCAAGTTTCATAAATTACTTTGGAAACTGTTGAATTTCCAACTCTAAACAGCCAACTTAAATTTTGAAAAGAACCACCATGTGCCAGATATTTCAAAGTCATAGCTAAGCGTAATTCTGGACATAGATATTCTCTTCTACTTCTTTTCAATAATTTTGGACTTAATAAGTTGAGAAGTTTATTAAAACATTGCACGTTCATTCTCGTATATTTAAAGAACATTTCGTGGTCAGCTTCTTTCATATGCCTGAATATGTTCACGAAAGCTCCTCTTGTATTTCTTTCAAGATTAATTGGTCTAATCCACCACCTAGAGAACAAATTTTGATTCAATAAAGAGTTTTATGGAATGTGCATCATCGTACCTCCTGTTTTGATTTTCTAATTGTAGATAATTATAAAAAAGTATTAAAAATGCCATGAAAACCTGTAACTCTTCGTCATCTATGGTTAAGAATATTTAAATAACTATATAAAAAGTCAGGTTATCTGTCAAAACAGTGTTCTCGGTCTTTCGCGTGCTGCAATTGTGCATCTGGTCGGCGTTTACGTTCCCGTTCCCGTTCTCGATAGCTTCCCGTTACCGTTCTAGTTCTAGTTCTCGGGCTATTGTGCAGCCGCCCTTTATTCGTTCACGTTTGAATTTGAATTCTCCATACCACCGGAAAACTGTCAACTGGAACAACATCTGAGCTCTATCAGCATATATGTATACAAATCCATTGAATCAAAATTTGATACCGCAACACTAGTAGGCACTTGGTGGAACATTTTTAATATATAAAAAATTCTAAAATATTGCTGTTACGAATAAATCAGTTTTTGTGGAAAAAACAAGTATTTCAGATTTTTTTTATATATTATTAGAAAACTCTAATTATTAAAATGTAAACTTTATAAACTTAACTGTACCGATAAATAATGATCTAACGATCGAAGTACCATAAATACAATGAAAAAAGGAAGAAAAACTGCTATAATTTATATTTATTCAGTTTGAATAAATATGGAGATACGTTTTCTGATCTTTGACATTTGATTGGTGGCGCCATCTGTGGGCCAGTATGCAAAAATAAAATGACAGCCCTTGATACGTACTTTTCTATTTATCTGTAGAACATAAAATTTTTTAGGGAATACCGATTGAGCATGAATCTCTGGATTAATGGAATTCAAATTTTCGAGTGTATATCTAGTTTCCGCATTATAATAACTGAAAAAATATATTATAAAAATCTTATTTAGTCTGTTCCAGTTAAGAGCGATCCAAAGACTCTTATGGGACAACGACTTGAGCTTTCTGATTGTTCGAAATGCGAACCAGTTTCATATTCGTACAAAAATCGTACTTGAATATCCGACAGTTGTATCAACTGTCAGTCGTGCATCAATCGTCATAAATGAATTTGTGCAGTTTGAAAACTTAAATTTGTATCTAGTCTGGTAATATACGAATATATTATTTGCTTATATTTCTTGAACTATTTTTCAGGTACCTAGTTTACATTTACTAAAAGAGAATCGTCTCTGCATTTTAGCCAACTAGCCGGCCTAAACCATTGTCTCATAAAAATCCTTAGGACATTCTTAACTGGAATATACTATAGTATTATAGTATAACATATGTTTTATGAACTAGAAGCAATAATAATTCTTTGTGATATTGCTCAAATTAATTATTGGATTTTAATATTTGAAATCCCACAGCTTATGTTTTGACATTGCTGCAATAAATCACATTGCAATTCCATTATATCAAGATTAATTATAAATTTCGATCTCAATAAGACAAATACAAAAACTATCGACTATCAAATAGATTGTCAAAACAATTACCATTTACCAAGAAACTTTGAGCAAGCAGAACACAACTTAATTCTTATTTACATTGTCCACTGTTCTCCGAAATCCGTCCGTAACAAAAACATAAAAAAAAACAGTTCTTGCGATGCGCGTGGAGGTACAAGGCTCGTTTGTTCCATTAAACAAAACAAAGTAAAGAACAGCAAAAAGACACTACAATTGTGTGTGTGCTTTTTTTTGTCGGGAACGGGCACTGTTTGAAACAGATCAGCACCGTAAAAGGTAAAGTCGTTTTATAGTCCTCAGACACGGCAGTCAGTAGGATGTTTAAGCTACGAAGATACAAAATTTGGAATATATGTAGATACATAAAGCTTGTTTGTTCGCACCGTTTCGATAAGTCAATATTTTTTACAATCTCTTATTTGTTTAAGGGACCTAAAGCTCGAAGGTTCAAAAATTAAATTTTGATTGAGTTTGGTAACTGTTATTATTGTTATTATTATAATATATTGATAATAAAATGTTCAAAACAGATGCTCTCCTCATATTGATAATTTGAAATACCTTGAAACAAAAACTGTTTTTGTAGTTTAAATGAATGAACGAAAGTTAGTAAAAATTTGGAATTTATGTTAGTAGTTTAGCGCATCTATAAAAATTCAATCAACTTAATAGAACTCTCTGAACAGCCATGTGTGAACCGTACCATATCGATTGAACATTGCCCAAATAACACTGCAACTGCAAAGCAACATACCGATAGAATGTATCGTAGAATACTCAAGCTTTTTTATTTGTAAGGTTGATTTGAGACATCTCAGTAAACTGAAAGATAGCTACCTGATGTACTTTTCACTTTTAACTAAAATAAAATAGCCAATTCACAAAATGTACTTGTCCATGTCTCAAAATTGATGTAAAGTAACAATTGTTGAAACATTGACTTCAGTGTCTTCGTGAGCAATGAGTGAAATGCAAATATCTGAGCACAATTCTTTATATTTAGAAGGTATCCCTATTTTCCAGCTTTTCAATCTTTTTGGAAATAGTTATCAATAGTCTAGAAGCTAGTCCGGTTTGATCTACACTATTCCATTGGATCTAGAATTCACATAATAGATTCGCGTTTTAGTCGAAAATAACGAAATAAGAAGTCAAAAACAGCTTGACAAAAAAGTTTTTATTGAATATAAAGTTTCTGAATTTATTTTAATATTCTCAGGGCTCGTAATAAAACAAAAACACTATTATTTTAAATTAATTAGAAATTGAAATTTATTTATTGATGAAATACACTGAAAACCATAACTATGTTGTAACTATTTTGCATTCAATAATAACTGTAAACTAATATTTTTCTCCCGACAATATTAATTTATTTTGATCTGAGGTTCGATTCACTCTAATTTCCTCACTAAATGACGCGGTCCTTCATATATAGGCACATCCGATTTCTATATTTTGATTAAATGAATAGCAATTCGAGTTATTATTTTTGATTTTATGCAGAATAAGTATTGGATCAAATTTTAATAAATTTTGACAATTAGGATGACATTTAACACTCATACTTGAAATTGTTCGTGTTGCTTCAGTCTATACTAATTATCTTATAAACAACACGTTCACATTAGTATGCTACATCTATTTGCTAGATGCGTGTGGTTTGAGTTTGCAACAGGCTCTAGTTTTAAACAGGATGCTGCTGCTGCAACTGCAGCAGACATCAGCTTAGGATAGTATTTCAGAGAGCAGCGCCGGCAGAACTGAATAGTTTGCTTGGGATATCTGATAATGACAGATGCAGAAGAAGTCTTTAGAGATTTAAATTTTGCATGTTTGTTGATTTCAAGATTTATCTAGAACTCTTATAGCCGGTTCCATAAAAGACCAAGTAAATTCATTTCCATTTATTCCAATTTATTTCATAAATTCTAATCAGTTCGAGCTTATTCATGAAAACAGAATCATTACTGGCAAATAATCGACTATCTTCTAAAAGAATAAATTTCATTTACTCTGGAAATACATCAAAATGTCCTTTATAAAACTAGGCAGTAGTGGTACCTATTTTTGCTATCATAAATTCCATAGCCAGTTTCATCGCTGTTTTATAAATGAAGTGTCGCATCAAATTGCATATTTCGAAGTGACAACTGTCGTTGTTAAAGTGACTGCTGTCATTGTCAAAGTAACAGCTGTCATTATCAAAGTAACAGCTGCCATTGTCAAAGTGACAGCTCTCATTCTGAAAGTGACAGATGGCGGTTATATTCAAGACCTTACATGAAATAAGTATTGTTGAAAATAAAGAGGCCTTATCAAGATTTTTGGGAGTCTTTATTCATAAGAATGTACAATTCTGACAGCGTAATTGGTAACTGATCATTTACTTTATATTTTTACTGAGCTTATCTCCGTGAGAGCTTGAGATCTACACCAAACTGAACATCAATTGGATAACTTGTGAATAAACAATTGACAATCGGTTAAATATCTCTTTTGACACTTCTACTAGAATTATAAATACGCAGGAGTTTCAATTTAATGTCATATTCGATAGAATAAAATTACTTATCTTGGAATATCAATTAACGAACGTTTGCATTTGATATCCAAATTATATAATTTCATATCATAATTCTCATTATTTCTTTGCATCAGAAAGATATAACGAATTTTATTATAATGTAATGTTTATTGCTCGAAGAAATATAATTTTTGATTAAATTAGCAAAATTAAATAAAAGTCACTATTTAATTATTTAGAATGAAATAAAAGTTTTATTCTTCTGATGTCACTAACAACACTATATTATTTATTTATCACTTAATATTAACTCAAACAAAGTCGCAGATATTTATATTTAACTATTTATATACACTGATCACTTCACTTTTAATATTCACTGCTCTAGCGTCACTATCACACTACTTCTATTCCAGTCTTTGGCTTGCCTTCATATATAGAAATATCCATTTCTCGAAAGTTCTACTTCTGGAAAATTGTTAGAGGCTTCCATCGGGAGGGGTGATGTGATGCGACGCAGCGCGACGTAACGAGGACGAAAGGCTCCACCCATACAAGGTCACCTTTACGAGTTTCCTCACTCTCGCACGTTATAATAATTCAAATTTCAATAAAAAATAAGAAATGAACCGCTAATGATTTTAGAAAAAAATTCGAATAAATGTTGTTCCAAATTATTCAAGAATCAATCCCAGTTATTTTATATTTGTTGATAAATATAACCGTTCATAAAATAAACGCAAAAAACTAGAGAATTCCACTGGAAAATTCGTACGAATTCTCAACTAATTGTGCTTTCAGACAGACCGACCGAATGACCGACAGACTGACAGATTGATAGACTGACAGACTGACAGACTGACAGACTGACAGACCGACAGACTGACAAACTGACAGTCCGACAGACTGACAAACTGACAGACAGACCGACAAACTGACAGACAGACCGACATTTTTTCAGAATTATGTTATTTGGGTTCAGTAGGGTCTAAAACGTAAAGATTCATCAAAATTTCAAACTGTCGAAAAATCACGATTTTAAAACTTCATCTATTATACAGGATGTATCTATACCCATGTAATAAACTTCAATAGTATATATTATTTGGCGTACTAATCATGAATCAAAAAGAATTTTTCCAAAATTAGTAAAATTAACAATACTTAGCACAACATGAGAATTTTAGGTACCACTGTTTTTCATCTTCATATCCGAAAATATAGACACTATTTTATGTAATGTTCATGAACGTAGTCTATTTTTAAAATGAAGAATTTCAAAAAAAATTTTTTTGATTCATGATTAGTACGCCAAATACTATATCTTAAAACTGCGTGATTTTGTGGTAATTTTGTATTGTTTTGTAGCTTCGAAAATGATATAAAATATATTGAAACGTCAGTGTCATTCGAATTGGTTTAATTTTGGATCATTGCTCGTTCCAATTCCGACTATTCCTTTATCGAGTTTAAATGATATATATTGCATGAAATTTGGGGTAGCGATTTTACCCTACTAAAACGAAACAACAGAGTTTGATACGTAAGTCGTAACTCTTGTTCAGAGTAGTCGTGATTGTTATTGAGGCTTGTAAATTGAGTTTTAACATTACCAGGGGCGCCATGTAGCTGTAACTTCATCCACAGGGCACACAACCACGAAAATGTGTGGAAATCAGGGTATTGGGTTGGACGATGGAATGAAGGACAACGTGGTCGCACGATGATCTACACTCATCAAGTCCTGGAAAGCACAATTCGTACCATAGTGGCGTAGGAACCAATTTTTTCTGAGGGGGCAAATTTTTTTCGGAAAATTATTTATCCTTGGATTTGATTGTTATATTATTGTGATAGAATAAATTAAAGAGCTTGTTTGAGAATAACCTAACCCAATAAAATAATGGTCTTATTTTTAACTGTATGATTGGTTTTATTGTTTGTAACAATCACTTTATTTCCTTTGCTGATGTACATATTGATAGTAATAAACTAAATTGAAACTCTACAATGTGAATATCAAATCCAATTTAAATGAATGATAAATCTCCACTAATATCGTTGAACGTTGAAATAAAACATTTGTGAACAATAATAATACAACAATGACTATACTTTTCCTAAGATCCGATTTCTTTCTTCATTTCTGGTAACAAACTGTTTCAACACATCACGCAGATCCAAAAGAGCTGTGTCTTTCATCGATGTGGGGAATCAAAATATGATTTAATCGTTACTGAGTCATAGTCGATCTTAAATAAGTTTTAAGGCGACGGAATGCGCTGAAGGAACGCTCTGATGATGCAGTAGAAGCAGAAACAGTCATGACGAGTATAAGCAATAATATTACTTGCTAAAAAATAGCTTATAGTCACAGATTCTTTACTGAGCTTTCTGTATGATGTCACTAGCTCACATGTCCATATAGCACGTTACTCGGCTAATCTAAACGTCTCAGCGACGACGGACGATGTTCAACGCAATCTATCGATGTGCGTTTAAATCATTTTATCAATTAGTTTTCTAAATTCTAGTTTAGATAATAAATTATTGAGATTTTTTTTTCTAAATTGCGACTTGTTTCTTATATTAAAGTCATTAACAAAGAATCTTTAAGTTCTGGTAAATCCAAATTTACAAATATTTGAGGGGGCAAAACACAATCTCTGCCCCCCCCCCCCCCCCATAAAATATATGGGAGAGCAACTGATCCCTCTGACCCCCCGGTTCCTACGCCCCTGTCGTACCATAAAATATACTCTCAAAAGGAATTTGTGATAGCCAAGAACTAAAAGGGAAACAGTAGGGTTACACACTTCCCAACAAAATAATAAAGCAACAAGCTATCAGATTTTACTAAAGCCCGCCGCACACGAGGCAATTTTCCATGCAATCTTGTTCACTTAATTTGCAGCAAGTTTTCTTGCGCACTGGGCCACTTTGAGGTACACTTAGTGTGACACTTATTCTCGCATCACTCGATGCAAGCTGCGCCACTCATTCTAACACTAGAACGTAGACTTGGTAGATTTTCACATTACAAGTATGGATGTTGCCGAAACTAATGGTCGAAGGAGAGCAGGTGCATTTGCTGCAGTTATAGCTTGCGAATTACGAGACAGAAAAAAAAGAAGAAAAAACTTTGGTCAAGAGAGTGATTTTTAAGAAGAAATCAAGACCGCAGAGTTTTCAACATTTTGTTAGACGAGCTAATAGGGTGTATACCAAACGTGAAAAACCTGGAAATGTCAGGGAATTTGGATAAACTGGAAATTATTACTCATAAAAATATATTTTCACTCTTTAAGATACTAGGGACATCTGTGCAAATCTATAAGTCTTCCAGATCCCTAAATTCATGAAAAAAAAATTATTAAAGTACATTTACTTTTGTCGATTAATGTAAATTCGTTCATGATATCAAGTTCGTTGCGATTTTGTTTTTAATTCACAGATTTATAGGGTTCACACAGAATTGCAACATTAATCTGTGATTATATGTAAGCTTGTATCAAACTTTTGTTTTTTACTGTCTGGAATTTTATTGAAAATAACCTGGAAAACCTGGAAGTCAGGGAATTTTCATTAAATTTTTTGGTATACACCCTGAGCTAGGGTACGTGAACATTACCTAATGTCCACTAGCCATAATTTTTACTTTTTTGTATCTTAAAAGTCCACAAAACACAATGTACTAATGAGGCACAGCATTCTGATGCGACATACAACTCAGTGATGTAATCACGTGATTTCGTCGTCTGCTATGATTGGCTGTGGACAGCAGTCAGTGGCGCAGCAAGTGCGAAAAATAGCACCGAACCTATCTTGCAAAACAAGTCTCGTGGTAAGTCTAGTACCCCGCATCGCACCAAATTTTTTGCATCGGAGCAAGCGTGGCACCCAGTGCGGCGCCAAGTGAACAAAATTGCTTGAAAAATTGCATCGTGTGCGGCGAGCTTAAGTGACTTTAATAATAATTGTGTAAACAAGATTTTTTGTTCTTATAGAGCTAGATTGGAAACTTACGCAATATGACATGAAGCCAAGTATTTCAAATCACAAAAAAAAAATCGATTATAACAATGCTTATTTGGACACATATTACTCTTATAACTTCAATATTTTGACAATTATCAAACGCATTGTAAGGGAACACATATGACAAATTATCGTTCAGATTTTACAAATAATCCAACAAATGGATATGTGTTGATTGTTGTGCATACTGCTGTCAACATTAGTTTACTGAAAAATACTAACACGAATAAACCTAGCAGGTATTGCTGCTGGAAGAAATTTAGAATGTAGCTTGATAGCTCATAGACGGAGTATATGAGGAACATAAAATATTTATAGCTAAATAGGTTCCATTGCCGTTCTCGAACACTATGGCCCGTAGTCAGAACGCGGTTTAAAACCCAGGTCTGAGTCTATCTTATATATAACCATGACGACGTTTAAAAATCGATTAGGTTATAACACTATTTTGACATGTTGTGATGGTTATGCATAAACCAGACTTAGAACCGAGTTTAAAACCGCGTCCTGACTACAAGCCTAAGTGACCAGTCTGCCTGTGCGCTTAGGAAGATTAAGGCGGGAGTGGACGGCCTAAAAGAATAAATTTCACAAGAAAAAAAAAAATGATAAGGCTCTGAGATAAAAGCTTTAGAAATGTCAAATATTAAATGGAAGAGAAAGTGCTAGCAGACTGCAAAAAAAGGCATTAACTTTTGTAAAAGAAAAATGATGAGGCTCACTATTAAAAATTATTGGTAATGGTTGCTCAACTTTCAACGAAGCGTTGTGCTAAATAGCAGAGGAAAAGACGGAAGATAACATTGAGGCAGACTGTGATGAAAAACGCAGTCTTGATCGCGCTTAACAAATTCGTTCCGTACGATACATTATTATGTACGATATGTTGTTTTGTCGTGAACGATGAAATAACAATTTCTATATCATACATATATAATTAGAATAATTTCTCATCAACAAAAAAATAATATGAAAAATTGGAGATATTCTTTCCTGCTGTTTACATCGGATTCGCTTTCGCAATCGATATCATTCTCAGATTCGATTTCTTTAATATCTACTGAAAGACGACATTAAAAATTAAAAATGGATATTAACAAAAATATGAGATTGAAACATTGAAAGCGTATATAAAAATTTGTACTTTGAGACTCTTCTTGATCAGTAATAACGTCTTTAACATTAGATGATAATCTGAGTTCATTTCCTTCCATCCACAGTCTTCTGATATTAAAGAAGTCGGAATTTTCCTGTAAGCGTGTCCCCATAATCTTGCGATATACATAGATCTTTAAAATTGCAGCCTTAATTCAGCTGCTTAAGAAAATATAGATGAAGCACCAAAATTTTGTATATATATATATATATTTTTTTTTTTTTGAATGGTTCATTTACGTTGTTAACTCTATAATTTCTCAAAAATATCGCAAAACGAGCATTATCCACGGTATTAAGTGAAAATTGGAAGAATTCGGGAATATTGAAACCGATCAAATCTAGTTTAGTATAGAAATTTTTTGGGCATTTGGAAAGATTCTATGTATATATGGGTATTTTTTAATTATTGGTTACTGTCAAGTTGTTGATAGAACATGAGCATAAAGACAGATCATTTCTTATCTTTATCCGCACAATCTCCCCAATTTGCTCACAAGAGCAAAACAATAAAGACTATTTCAAATCTCTTCAATTTCTCTTACGTCTATCCTGTTGATCGCGGTTAGCGTTACAAAGGCTCGTCTGTCTGTTGCACGCATCATCCAAAGAAAGGGGAAATTGATTTCGGAGAAATAAAAAAAACTACGCGCCTTCAATATAGTCGTTTGTTCTTTCTTTGAGTTAGCTGCTACCCGTGAACCAGCGAACTCAAAATTTTCCTGATTGGATTAACTGAATAATTCATAGATTATTTAGGTATACAGCGTTAGAGTGCACAATGTCATTCCTTTTATACACATTTATCCAAATTAAAGGCAGGAATGTTTTATGCAGAAATTGACAAATTATTCATGTTAAATGAATACACTGTTGATGATGTGTAAAAGTCAATAATATGCACATTAACATCTTTTTTTATCAGTTCGTAGCTATGGCTTCTTCCAATCGCTTTTTTGTCACACGGCTATCTATTATTGTGTACATTTTCTAGCTGATATTAGGAAAGCCGAATTACCGAATAACAATAATTTATTCGAGAATAGATTGCTAGTTAATTATTGTTCACATTATGTGCGACATGAATAATTTATTCGCCATCATTTATGATTCCCGGAGAATGGATGGGATTCTATAAGTCGATGTTACCAGTATTAAGTTTTTGGTTTGAACTCTTATACTTTTAATTATGTAGGTTTTACCAAAAAGTTTACAGAATTGCAATTATTGGCTTCACCGTATGAAGACATGTCAGAATTTTGTTATTACCGATAACTTAACGTAGGTCCTGATATCTTTTAGAAGTAAAGAATCTCACCTAATTTGATTAGAAATTTCTGAATAATTCGTATTCAAAAAAGCATTGCCAAAAATTGTCTAATGCAGTTCTAAATATAAATTTGTAATCTCACCGATATTGAATAAATCAGCTTCCAAGATATTTTTCCTTGAAATTTGCCCTGAATTCAAATTTCCGTCTTTTAATTGGAAGATGAAAGTGAGATAATACTTCTAATTAATTCCAGGAAATTTTGCTCTCTAACAGAATAATAAAAAAAATAAATTCATCTTGGGACGAAATGTCACCTTACCTTAGGGAGGTTGGGTGGTTTAATGAAAAAAACAAAACTGAGATGAAATTCTGCTAAGATGTTTGTTTGAGCTTCATGCATCAAATATAAATTTAATTTTTTTAGAACAGTTCAGTGATATCTTTGTTATAAAAAATTCTCTGAAATTGTTCTCGGATATGCACATTCCACAACTGAAAACTATGTTGGAACAAGTGACATTCCAACACATAGTTTAGAATTAGCTCGTATAGGCTATGTGCAAGGGGGCGGAGTTTGAACAAATATCGATGCGAGCGCTCATGGTGAGCACAATTGTAAACTTCGAACTTCATTTCTCAGAATACGTCATTGAGCTGTCATTGAGCATTGTAGTTTAAAAGTGAAAATAATTGCATATAAAACATGGGAAAACGTTTGCTCTGTTTCAGGCTGTTGTGTTAAGGATGATTCAAGTGAAATATAGTTTCATACATTTCATGTACCCAGTTATAATATAAAAAAATGGAAGAATCATCTAGGTGATGAAAGCGCATTTTTGACAGCTCATGTATGCTTGTTACTTCAGAGATTTCGCAAACTACCATCTCTCACAATTACTGAGCTTGAAATCAAGCAGTTTGGGCAAACTCACGAAACAGCAGCTTCCATTTAGTACTAGTTTCAAGTTGACTATTTGATAGGTACATAATTTATGCATGTACAAACTCAAAAATATCTTTCAATCTTCATTGTTTAGTTATTGACTGACGGAAGGTCAAGTGCTGTTCCTTAAAATGATAATTTGATTTTTATCAAAGCTATATAAAAAAACAAAACACCAAATGTAAACAAATGTCCATCCAATAATAATAATTCATACTAATAAGCTTCAAATTCGCGTCAAACAAATCATTGAATGAATCCCGGACCGATTTGACAACTGTACATAATAATAACACCCGCGGCGAAAGTTGTAACTAAATTTTTATCTACTTTAATAAATTTCAGTTACCATATCCCTAATGTCATATATATCTATGGGCATTGTTTCACTTGGAATAAGTAATTGAATAATTTATTCTTCCACAATCACTGAGCTGGAATTAAAGCAATTTGTGCAAACCTACGAAACAGCAGCTTTTATTTAGTACCAGTTTCATGTCTGTAAATAGTATAGTTGCTGAGAATTCCAGCCAGATAGCCAAAGTGAATATAATAGCGCTTTTTTCCAAAAAATGCGCTAAAAACGAGTGAAGTGAATCAAACGGTAAATAGAGTATTGTTTGTCTTTCACTATTAATCTATATAACAAATATGTTTGTGACTCAATTATGAAATTAGAAATATTCATCATCGATTTGGGATTCATGAATTGACCTCTATCTCTAATTTGTAAGATGTTTCAGTGATAGAAGTTTGTCAGATGCACTTCGTGATAATTTTGTTGGCAATATTGTCAGCAACATATTCTTCAACATGTTTAATATGGCAAAACTAATTTCACACTTTTCTTCAATGCTTCCTCGGTAAAGAGATACAGTGTTTGATAAATACAAACCGATCTACGAGATCATCGGTGTCATAATTTGAGGTTATCCTGTCAATTTGGACGAATTAAGACGTTTTCTCTATAATAGGTACGTTATAATTGAAGAAAAAAATACTCAAAATAAATAATTTCAACGTACCTTTTATGCTATGCAAGTTATATTATACGCACAGTGCTGAATTAAATAATATTAGTACATTTAAAAAATTATAGGTATGAAACAATGATAAAATGGAGTACAATCGTTCTCCATTGCCCGCTAGAGGCGCTAGTAGACTTCATGCACGTAGCCTTTACCGTTTAGAATTATTCCATCATAATTTTTGACGAATCAGAAGCTGTTTGTATGGTAACTATGGCAACGTGTTAACAACTCAGATATTCAATTTCAAAATCTTGTTAGAAAAAGTAAAGTCTACAACACATTTTTGGAATGGCGTATTCCACGCTCACAAACCATAGCCCTCGCTTTCGGTATGGATTACAAACTTTCCTCTTGTTAGGAGTGAGGGGTATTCCAATACTTGTTATATAATATACCATTCTTTAACTAAGTGATCAATTTATTTCAGTTGAATCTCCGTATGATGAAGCACTCCCCTATCTTTTTTTTTAAGATATTACAGCTTTATAATTAGCTTACTTAGTATATCGTTCGTCATTGCAGATTCTTTTGTAATAATGATTTTGTAAAAGTACAAAATTGTCAACTATATACACAACGACTCATCGATTCGAAGTTCGCTCGGATATAACTTTCCAGCCAGTATGTCACTTGATAATAATTAACTACATATGAAATACAGGGTGTAGATGATTGAAATCAAGATTTTAATCAAATGTTTTTTCCAAAAAAATCATTGATTTTAATCAAAAACAAAATATTTCCTTTTAAAAAACACCACAGTGGAAAATGAAAAACTATTTATCATAAGAAGATTATAAACAGGGAATATACATATTTTATAAAGAAATGAATTGAATTTGAAAATTGTATGAAGAAACTGTGTGAGTTTTTTGAACATGCTTCGACCTGAAATCCTTGAAACACTTGACGTATTTTTCGTATCAATTTAAAATTAAATTAGTATTAGAGGCAGTTATGCAACGAAATTGTTCAAATAACCACTAAAAGTATTGAAAATACCATCTAATTGGTACTTTAAGTCAATAGTGAAGAAATAAGAAAAAAGTCAAAAAAATCATGATTTTTTTTACACCCTGATGTAATATAATATACACATGGTCTTCTTATAGTGACGTTATTTTGATAACTTCTAAGTTGTTTTATAGGATGATTTTGATATATCGAGCTTGTTCTTTCACGTTCTACGTTCCTTTGAATTCATAAATCTAGTCAATTACAATTTGTTATCAACTATTAGTCTTGTCAATGTGAGCTTATTACTTTTTAAACGTGAATTAAATAAAATCTATGTGCAAATATTCAAAACTGACATCATTGATCTATGATGTTTTATCTCAAAAAGTGACTTTAAGTGACTTTCGTTTACTTTACTGAATACGAGACTGAAAGAGGAGGGAGTCTTACTCACACCCAAGTGAATGAGAATTGATTCTGATTGAGTTAAAGATGAAGTGAGTGTGAGTGCACTGATTTGCGTGAATAACTGGGTAGGACATGATTCCAATTATGTCTGCGTAATTAATGCGGTCGCTATTGTGAGGAAAGGGAAAATCTGACTGCAGCATCATCACACATAATAATGTGTCAAACACAGTTTGCAAAATGTGTGGAATAGAAACGGTTTGTTTAGTTGTGTATGGCAATAAATTACTACTATAATAGAGTAGATTGACCTAGAACTACAAGGAGTTGACAGTTACACTATTTAGACCTTGATTCTTATCTCGTGAAGACTTGTGGATGTTGAATTATAAGTTAAACTACAAGCAGGGCTCTTCGAACATATGAGTTAATATTTTAGACTTATCTAGTCTTTATATGTATATTTTTTCGTTTTTATTAAATAAAATTCTGAAAAATGTATAGATTATTGACAATTTTTGTTTATGTATTTTTATAATACATCTTTGCACTTGAAAAAGGCAGCACTTTCTCATTGGATTTCCTCAGAATATCTTCATAATTTTCATGATTATTATTATCATAGAAAACATGAATAATTTTTAATGATGTAATCAATAAATTTTTGCCTACCTATCTTTCGAGGTTGTGAAAAAATATTATATAATAATGTCATAACATAACATAAGCTATATGACCGTAGTTTATTTTATCTAAGCTATATATATATACATATTGATCTATATTTTTTACAATTTTATACGCTCTAAAAAAAAGTGTGTGGCTATTTCGATTTCAAGAGCTAGAGTTATTGAATTAGATTCGTTACATTCTCAAAATGGTCTGATCTGAATGGAAATGATTATTCAAAATACAATTGTAAGGAGTTTGGTCCAAAAATATACGAACCAAGCACGCGTTTTTTATTGCTCTTGAGTACATTAGAGACATTTTAGACGTGTGCCTTACAATATTTTACCTTCGATCGTCCTAATTTTCGAAAAATATACTAAATTTCCCGTAAGTAATTCTCTTCTGAAAATGTCACTTGATGGCTACTATTAGTAACTGAGAAAACGTTATTGTAAATTATCCCCCAGATCTTCAATATACTGATAATCTCACTGATAGACTCTTCAACTGAAATTGTGCAATAAAAGGGCGCCATAAAATTTTCATTACTCAATTTTCCATGAAGACTTACTTTTTACTTTGAAAAAGTGGTAAAAAGATGTCACTTTTTATACAATCAAAAATAATAAAAATTAGGAAGGTTTTGCTCTTTCAAAATATAACTAAGGTACTAAATTACAGAATAACACTGTTAAAACTGGTGGAGTGTTGAATTATCGAAGCGCGAATCAAAGTCGCACATGTTTTGCATCAAACTTTTTGTTACTCTTAGATAGAAATATACAGATTGTTCTCAAGTTTATTAAATGCTATCGTATGAACACTGATTGATCCATACTAAGTTTTCAATGATACTTCTCGAATAAAATATCACTCCAACATTCTAACAAATCATATGAGATCCGTGTGGATCATCAATATCAATAAGATTGAAACTCAAATCTTGAAGGAATAAGAATTTATGTAACATGCAGCTTCATTACTTTGCATGTAGAATCAATTCAATCCCGTTCCCACTGTACTAAAATCCATTTCAAGATTAAAATTCAACATGAAACTTGGATGTTACATGAATCAAATTGATTTAATAGCACAAAAAAGCTATTTGTGAATGAGAGAGATACTCGAACTGAAAACTGAATATATTGTGCTATGATAGATGTTCCCTTCCAATTTATTGATATTTTTTCGGAATTTTAAACATTTTATTGAATAAACGTAAAATAGTACGAGAACGGACCGAAAATGGTATGTTAAATCTACATTACTTTAAATTTCAATTTGGCCATTTAGCAGTTAATTACTGCAAAATTGTAATTTTTACATCATTAACTGACTTTGTCGTGAATAAGAACAAATGAATCTCAAATTAAAATTACCTTACGTTGAATAAGAATGCTACAAGATTCACGAAAATCCTAAATTTTCTTTTCTAATTTTCAATTTCATCTCTTTTATTCATGAAGACAAATTATTACCGAGAATGCTGCTACGTCGCCTGTAGAAATTATGGGTGGCAGCACATATTTTCATCAATATGTGCTTGATATCCTTTGTCTATTGACACAAATTGTCATCTCTTGTTGTTTGGAAATACCGGAAGTCATCTGTTTTTCTCAAACTCAGTCTGAATAGTATTACAGGAGCACATCAGCTGATACTAAAAATGTTTCACCCAACAATATGAACTAAAAAATATATCAACAGTACATAAATGCATCAAAACATCTTAAACTAGGCATGTAAAATGCTGAGAAATGATAGCTAGCGTCTACGTATTTTACCCTCTGACTTGGGCAAGCTTTAGTTCTAGAACAAACCATCGTGTAAAATGGGGAAAGCTTTGTCTATGTTATAATTGGTCTGAACTGAAGGATCCATTTATAATAATAATTTGAGAAGCACTTCATTCAAACTTTTGAATCGATCTTTCTCGAAGTAATTTGAAAATGTATTGCATTGTAATATATTTTGTTTGTTATTGTTGCAGGTTTTGTTGGACGTAATGTGTTTGGAGTGAAGTGAACCTCAGGATATTCTGATCGGTGTTTTTCGTGATTGTAGCCGCCAGTGACAGCTAGGTAAGCGTGTCTTTTATTGTTTTCAAGTTTTATGAACTTGTTTTTGTCAGACAAAGAAACAGAAAAAATCTAAAGACTAGAAGTATCCACTGAATAAATAACCTTATTTGTTCAAAAACCAATGCAAACTTTTCAGAAAAATGATCAATAATTTAGTTATGTCTATTTTTGATTCACAGAAAATGATCTTTTAAATTTTTGAACACGTAGTTCAAAAAATACAATTTGTTGCTTGGGATATTTGACTACCGTTTAATTTTAATCGAAAAATTCACTATCCATGGATATTATGTTTTAGTTTTTGAGTAAGTAAAAAGTCTTGGGAATTCAGTCAATATATTTTAATTTCTTTCCTACTTTACAGTTTCGGCTGTACCTCAGCCATCTTCAGAAGCGCTACAATTTGATTATTTTTTTATCACTAATTATTTATGCTAAGTTTGTCGGAAATACTTACAAAAGAACTTGAATTGTGAAAAATTAAAAATGTACATGAACTGTGATGTCGAGTTTAATAAAATAGCGGAAAAAAAAAAAAAAAAAAATTATTTTTTTCCATTTGTCAAATGCCACAACCTGCATCTGTGGAAGACGTTGACCAAGTGCGAGTAAAAAATCGTGTGTGCACGCATTGTCAAAAAATTACAAATTATCACAAGTAGAATTGAGTTAGTTATAATGTCAAACAATTAAAAATAGATGCAAGCTTGTGCATCACGCAAGGTGTCAAAAATATAAACAAAAATTAGGAAAAGTACCACCGATATTAAAGAATATTGTTGTATATAGTGCTAAGTGCAATAGTATCTGTTTTTTCATTGATATTTTGTTTGTCTTGTTTTATATACAACATTTCTAATGTAAGTCTTTTGTTCAAGTTGATTTCATTATGGATAATACTAGTTTCATCAAAATTAAAAGTATGTCCTGAATCTATGCAATGAGTGACTAGAGCACATTTTGGCGTATTTTTATTCAATTTTTTACTGTTTCGTTTATGTTCATCAAGCCTTGTTTTTAAATATCTCTTGGTTTGTCCTGTGTACTGTGCTCCACAATCATTGCATGGGATTTTATAAATTAAATTAGATCTTAAGCTTTTATCTGTTTCATCTTTTATTTTGGAGAATAAATTACCTACTGTCTTGTACTGTTTGAAACAAATTTCAATTCCCTCTTTATTTCTGAATACTTGTTTAATTTTGTAGCTAACGCTATCTATGTACGGAATTGTGAAGTACTTATCGGTCAAAGATTTTTTATTATTTATATCATTGTCATTCAAATTAGATGAAAGATTCATAACTTGATTTTTGATACCATTTATGACGCCAAGTGGGTATTTATTTGAACGAAGTAAATCAGTTACTATGCTGCTAACTTCGTTATGATATTTTTCAGATGTCAATTTGAGTGCTCTGCTAAAAATATTTCTAGCAACATTGAGAAGTTGACTTTTTGGATGATTCGACTGAAAATTTAAATACCTTGTACTTGCTGAAGGCTTTTTGTACCATTTGCTGGTAATGTTGCCACATTCTTCTTTAATCAGTAACATATCGAGGAAAGGTAGGGTGTTATTAACCTCTGTTTCTACTGTGAATTGAATATGGGCATTAAAGCTATTGAAAATGGTTACTATCTCATTTATTTTAGATTCTGGCACTGCTGTAATCAAATCATCAACGTACTTTTTTATGAACGGAACCTTAAATGACAACTTTGCAACAACTTCTTTTAGAACCAAATCCATAACTAAATTTGCCACTACTGGAGACATTGAATTCCCCATTGCTGCACCAAACACTTGACGATAAAGCTCACCATTAAATTTGAAGAAACAACTTTCAAAACAAAATGTAATTAAATTTATATACATACTTTTAATTTTGATGAAACTAGTATTATCCATAATGAAATCAACTTGAACAAAAGACTTACATTAGAAATGTTGTATATAAAACAAGACAAACAAAATATCAATGAAAAAACAGATACTATTGCACTTAGCACTATATACAACAATATTCTTTAATATCGGTGGTACTTTTCCTAATTTTTGTTTATATTTTTGACACCTTGCGTGATGCACAAGCTTGCATCTATTTTTAATTGTTTGACACTATAACTAACTCAATTCTACTTGTGATAATTTGTAATTTTTTGACAATGCGTGCACACACGATTTTTTACTCGCACTTGGTCAACGTCTTCCACAGATGCAGGTTGTGGCATTTGACAAATGGAAAAAAATAATTTTTTTTTTTTTTTTTTCCGCTATTTTATTAAACTCGACATCACAGTTCATGTACATTTTTAATTTTTCACAATTCAAGTTCTTTTGTAAGTATTTCCGACAAACTTAGCATAAATAATTAGTGATAAAAAAATAATCAAATTGTAGCGCTTCTGAAGATGGCTGAGGTACAGCCGAAACTGTAAAGTAGGAAAGAAATTAAAATATATTGACTGAATTCCCAAGACTTTTTACTTACTCAAATTCACTCATCCAGTCAGCTTCATCTATTTTATTCATTATGTTTTAGATTGACAATAATGCTACAGCAACTATTACACTAAAGAGAAGATTGTTTGCAAAAATTCGTACTAGTCATCTTCTACAGTTATTCAATTTCAAAAACTCATCAAGAATAATGGTTCAAAATGAGATACAAATTAGTGGAAAATATCTCAATTGATCCTCTTTGTCAGAATTAGATTCACTGAAATTTCTTATTCGAATTCATAACGAAATTTGGCATGGGCTCTTCAAGTGATCCTCGGTATTGATTTTATAATTAAAAACTGTTGTCACTGTCAATGCGTCCACTTTGGATGTGCGCGCGCAGCCATCTGTCTGAAATACTAAAAATACGGATAAAATTTTTATTCACACATCGATAGTCTAATAAAACCAATTTCCAAAAATCTCATTTTCAAATGTAAAGTACAAATCGAAACATCGAGCACAACGACCTTGTGAAAGCAACAGTTGCTTTCGGAAACGATTAATTTGGATCAGTCGTTTTGAAATTGATAATTGATACATGCGCATGAGCAGCCTTTAGTTACAAAATCAGTACCCTGAGCAGAGCTGGGTGACTACTTCAAAAAAATAGTCAATTACAACTACCAATTACTTGTTCAAAAAATAGTTGAAACTACTCAGTAATTAATTATTTTCGTTGAAAAGTAGTTCAATTTCTAACTACTCTGTAGTTAACTACTTATTTTTCAACTACTTTGCTAATTACTTCGAAATAATAAAAAGTTTTACTAATTTTATTAAATGAAGCTAAAAAACAGAATAAATGATAGAGCATGTATTCGTGTTGCATTTGTACATGATGCAAATGAAAATAATCTCTGCTGGTGCTTCAAGATGATATTTAGCTATACTCAGCGGATACATTTAACTACAACTACTTTTTCTAAGAAAGTAGTTTAATTAGTAATTTAACTACTTGTAGTTAACTACTGTCCAGCTCTGACCCTGAGCAACTTTCATCAGCGATTTTGTTAAATAAATAGTTGATATCTATTTTTTCAAGTGATCCTTCTCCTTTTGCCATAGAAGGCTCTGTATTAATAGGAAGATGTATCCCTTAAGAACACATAATATTGAAAAAGAATTATTGTACTCAAAGATGCAAAAATTTTAAGCAGTTCTTAGCATGCGATGCACTGTATAAGAAAAATAACATCTGAAATTTTACTGATTTTGCTCGAAGCTTTTTTTATAGAATTATATCAGATTGTGATCAACAATATTGTTTGAGAACGTATTCACAGCTCTGTATTCAAAAGATTTATGTTAAAACACTTTGCGAGAAGAGGAATGAATTGATAGATGGATATATATCTTTTTGGTTATATTATAAGATACACATAAATCTTGGTTATATAAAACTGTTTGCGGATGATGCTTTAGTTTGCTGGTTAGGAAGAAGTTAAAATAGTGTAATTGATATTATTAATAGCGATATCAGAAGTATATTAAAATGGCTTCATAGTAATAATTTAAAACTCAATGTTAAAAAATCAAAGGTTCTGGAATAGAATGAGAAATGAGTGGAAAGTTATTAGACCGCGGTACAAAACCCCTTTCTCCAGATTATTAACACTCTCTTGAAACTTTGTGAGTGACTTCATTTTGATGAGCCCGACAACTTTTTTATCTGCGAAAATTTTTGAAACTGCTGCGTTTTCGGCCGAACAGCCGAAAAAGACGTCGATTTTATGATTTATTCCTGACCACCAACATCACTTTTTTTCATAGTTTGATTGTAAGATGATAAAAGGAGAAACACAGACAACATTTAGTCCGACAAAAATATTGCGACGTTCGGCGTAACCCCCATCTTCAACATGTCAAAATTACAAGTTTTGTTAGATAATTAACATCCTATCGAATCTCTCGGTATTGATAGATAAACATTAATGGAACTGGGTGGAGATATTGTCCGACAAAATTTCTGCTGCATATTTTCAATCCGACACTCTGGAAATGTCAATTCTACTAGATTGGTTTGCTGATTAACACTCATTCATTTTGAATGTTTTTCTCTTTGGAGTGATGTACAGCATACATTGATATTATTGTCCGACAAAATATCTGCTGCATATCCATGAAAAATTCAAAGAAAAAATTTCGCAAATTATCACTTATGGTATGTTGAAACTGAGATCTAAAGATGGGTATTGTAATATTCTCCAGTGTAATATCATAAAAGGTAGAATAATCTTATTCTACCTGGTAATAGTGTCTATTCTCTGCTGCATGTGCAACGAAGGTTTTATTTGAACCAATACAGTACAAGCAATGGATAGATGGAGTCAAAAATTCACCCTGAACTTCAAGATATTTCTAACTTGTTGTAGCTATTGTGAATCTGCACATTCCATCTTTTTAATATTTGAAGCATATCGGCAAGTGTCATCGGGATAGTTGATCCGGACCTCGTGTGGTCTCGTGATTAGTTTATAAATATGCTTCACTCCATTTGAGTATCTATTAAAAATTGTATTACTGACTCAGATAATAATGAGGACGAAGATCACAGCAGCAGTACAGACGATGAGTATGACTTTTATGCAAATAGTGAAGACTCATCAACGGATGATGATATTGAGTAATTGAATATTTCCCTTGAAAAAATGTTCTTCCAAATCATGTATTCTTTTATATATGTAAATTGATAAATTTAAACTCAAATTTTCCCATTACTCTCGAAAATCAATATTTTCGAATCGTGAAGAAATATCACTTCTACTATAGGGATTTTCAGCTAAGCGCTACGCAGTCTGGTGGCAAATTTTTGAAGCTCAATAAGAGACATGCGTAAAACGTCAGTCACATTTTTTTATCTCTTTCAACTGAATTTATCAAGAATTTAAGCTTTAATATTTGAATATTTGATTTGAACTATATCAACTACATATTGTTGTGTACCTGGCTGTAGATTTTGAAAGAACCAAGATTCAAGCTCAAATTTTTTCCTTTTTCCTAAACAGGAGAGTAAGGTTGAAGTGAAAAATAGATTTAATGATTTTGAATTTGTAAGTAGAAAAGAAATATGAATTGATGCTTTCAAAACTGGAAAAAAAGTAAGTCCTTTTATGAAAGTATTTCTTCAATTTTGTGTGGCGGTGACTGCAACGCAGAAGTTTGCAAACATAAATCATACAATTTTATATTTAAATCTGAGTTGTCACGTGAAGTGCCACAAACAATTATGTGTCCAGCATTAAAAACTTCTGCACCTACGTAAACTACTCTGGAATTTTAATTTTAATACATCGAAAATATTCTATCAAGGAAAATCTAAGATCCTTCGTCATTCCGTTATTATTCATTGAATTATTTATCTGAAACATAAATGTATTATAAAAGTGAAGAATCAAATTCATTTTAATTTCTATTGATGTACAACTTTTAAATACAGCAAATTCTTCGTAAATCACGTCATTTCCATTTGTACACAATGCAATAACCTTGCGCAATATCTCTTCCCGAGCTTTGAATTTTACTCACAGTGGCGCTGATAGCATAAGTTTAAATCCCTATAGGTATTCTAATGTTGAAACAATTTTGCCCAAGAAATATTCTTATGTTTCTTGTTTGACATCTTTCACCAATTTTTCGGTTTCTCTTGGAAGCTTTCTCTACAATAATTATATTTTCAAATTTGTATGTTGGGTTTCACATCAACATATTCTTTCTCTTCCTATTTTCACATGTTGCACTACTGTGATGAAGATGACAAAAAAAATTAGCGAATAAAAAATCACTGTGAACTTATTTATAGAAATGTAGACGTAGAAGTTTGAGTATTATAATTTGATCTCACAAATCGATGTACAAAATTTGGTTTGAATGTAGATGCAATATATGGTGCGCATATAAACACAGAGAACGTAGCGTTTTATTTTCGGACTGGCAATACGGCGCACTATTTTTATCGGACAATATATTATTCTATTAGGAAATATACTTACCTATATGTATGATTTTTGTCCGACAAGTGTCAGCAAACCAATCTCGTAGAATTGACATTTCTAGAGTGTCGGACTGAAAATATGCAGCAGAAATTTTGTCGGACGATATCTCCACCCAGTTCCATTAATGTTTATCTATCAATACCGAGAGATTCGATAGGATGTTAATTATCTAACAAAACTTGTAATTTTGACATGTTGAAGATGGGGGTTACGCCGAACGCCGCAATATTTTTATCGGACTAAATGTTGTCTGTGTTTCTCCTTTTATCATCTTACAATCAAACTATGAAAAAAAGTGATTTTGGTGGTCAGGAATAAATCATAAAATCGACGTCTTTTTTGGCTGTTCGGCCGAAAACGCAGCAGTTTCAAAAATTTTCGCAGATAAAAAAGTTGTCGGGCTCATCAAAATGAAGTCACTCACAAAGTTTCAAGAGAGTGTTAATAATCTGGAGAAAGGGGCTCTGTACCGCGGTCTATATGGTTTTAAAATAGAAATTGTTAGTACAAATACAGAAATAGTAAATTAAACTGAGTATTTGAGAGAAATTATTGACGAGGATTCAGAATTTGATAAACAAATAATAATTATTTATGATATAAGTGTTAAAAGTGTCATTTTATTTTGTGACAAAGGAAATTTAGGACACGACGCGCAGCGGAGTGGCGTAACCTTTGGAACAAAATAAAATCACTTTTAACACGTATTTCATACACTATTTTTTATACAAACAATATTGTTAGTGATAATAATGCGAAATTGGTAAAAATTTATACAAATTATAGACCAAGATCCCAGACCCGCCAGACCTTACTTATTCTCTGAGAAACAAAATTTGTGGATTAGAATAGTGTTAGTCGGTACTTTTATCATACACATATTTACTAGTTTGTGCCGACGCCCAATTTATAGATACGAGGTGTTATAGGTACATCAAGACAATATTCACTTTTCTTGAAGTCTGAGTGCTGATTTTTGTGTATGTTCTAGAGAATATTGTTGACAATTGATAATCAACACTGCCAGACACTTCTCATCGGCAGTAATTCCTGCTGAACGCTTTAAAGCTCGCAAAAAAATATCGTTATCTTACTTATAGTCTGATTCCTAATTTTTATATATAATACTTAGTGAGCAATTTCAAGACTTTTTATAAATAGCCAGACCAAGGAAGAGTTGGATGCCCATAAATACTTTACTTACTATGAAACCTACAAATAGTGACCTCGCGCTTTCACTCACAGCGATATTTTAGGTGTGTCTGGAGGATATTTAGCCCTACGATTAATCTAGCTGTTAACAAAAAGTATTGAAATTGTACCCTGAGTGTCATATATAAAAATTAGCACTCAAACTATAAGCAAGATCACATCATTCTTTATGAGCTTTAAAGAGTCTAGCAGAAATTACCACCGATGGAAAGTGTCTAGCAGTGTTGATTATCAATTTTTAACGATATTCTCTGAAACATACTTCAAAATCAGCACTCAAGACCTAAGGAAAGTAACTAATGTCTTAACGTACCGCTAACACCTCGTATCTGTAAATTGGCCGTCGTCACAAACTAGCTAGTACGCGCATGATCAAAGTACATACTAACACTACTCTATTCCACACATTTTGTTTCTCAGAAAATAAGTAAGGTCTGGCGGGCCTGGGATCTTGCTCTATTATGACATATTGGATGAACTGTCATTTATATAGCAACCACGTACTCCTTGATAGCAACCAATGTTTTGTTATTTACACAGTTTGACAGATATTTTGAATGAAATGGATGGTCAAGAATATAAATTAATTCCAGCTGAAATTGAGGGAGCAGCTACTAGAACTGTTCATTATCTATTACTTTCGAAGTCGAGGCAACAGTGCGAGACCGCCTACGGACGTTTTTTGAAATGGTGCGAAGATAAAAATGTTTCCAGTAAATATTATGAGACTGTTTTTTTGGCGTACTTTGAGGAGAAATCCAAGTTATGGAAATCGTCAACGTTATGGTCGAATTACTCTATATATAAAAACTATGTTGAAAATAGAGAACAATCAAGATTAAGCAAACATTATATATTAGTGTTAAAAGTGAATCACTTTTAACACGTCGTCAATGGTAACGTGTTAAAAGTGATAACTATGTCATAAATTGTTATTTTTAATACGCTAAGCAACCATTAAAAGTCGTACTTTTAATAGAGTTTGTATAAAAATATATTTGTAAGAAATATCGTATATATAGAATAAGCAGTTACCTAACTTTGTAAACTCGGCTAACAGTATGAAATATAATTATAGGACCACATTTTCATTTTTGCAGTCCATTATGTAGGTAACATTGATAGTATGAATACGTTGAAGGTTCTTCAGAACCTAGCTAAGCGTATTATTTTATCATGTCATCGGTATATAAGTATAAAAGTAATCCTTAATGAATTTGTAGAAAAAAGAGTTTACTATTTATTTACAGAGTAAAAAAACATACATGCCAAAATATTTTCACGGTTTAGTGGTTGAATTTAACGCGGCTGAAATAGAGGGATGTGCGAAATTCAATTTTGGATGATAAAAAACTTAGAGAGTCACATAATACACTGATAGCATATGAAAAGTTGAATTATGTATTCAGAATGTGTGCTGTAAAGAACTTCTTTTCGTAGGGGTTGTAAAATATGATTTGTTTTAGTAAGATGCATGAAATATTCTTCCTTTTAAATACTGAGTAAATATGAAATTGTTTTTATTATTTTTGTAGTTTGTGTATGTATAACTTACAGCACAATAACCGAACTATTATTATCATGTATTACAGAAACTAAAATATGTATTAGTCGATGAAATATGTGAATTTTCACTCGATGATATAGATTGGCAGATAATGCGTGGTTTAGTTGTGCTCAAGCCAGAATTTGAGTATTGTGTTAAATTATGCTTTTTTGTTGGATATCTATATGACAACCAGCACAAAATTCTCATGGATTTTCATCTATCAAATTCTGTTCATAGTTTATTATAGCTTGAAAAATTCATAACAAAAAGTCAAAAAACATAGTGTAGCTCAATAAAAGATGCAATTCTTCAGAAATGCTATGATATTCTATATCATTCGCACGAAAGTTATACTATTCTATAATATCTGTATGAAGAACTTGAATCGATTTGTGATATATTAACCTAGACTTCAATAAAATCAGTTGGAACATTAAATATTTAAATTCAAATGCATGTTAGTGTCTATAATTTTCTGAAAAATATTTTCTCAGCTCTTCCCTTAATTTTGTTCTAAATTCATGTTTATAGCTACAAATTTCATAAAGAGCTTCGATTTTATTTGTCTCAGTTATCATAATAATATTTTTCTCATTGAAACTCCATTTCGAAATTTCAAAATTGAATAACTTCAAGATTCATTTTATGCGAAACAAAGTCTTAGATAAATTATAGTATTTGACTTGTCTATGACACTTGAGTTTTAAGCTTCATTCTCTTGAAAAATGGATTTTATCATACGTTGTTTGAATAAAATGCCATTTGTACATCACAAGTTTCCTATATAAAACTATTTCTAAACCTTTATAATACGTAAAGCTGTTTGAGGTTGAACAATAAATAATTTCAACTCCTCTAATTACTTTTACAAACTATAACTTATATTCAACAAAACAAGGTTCACAACAATAGATTTTTCATACTGATTGCAACATTGCAGCAAGCATTAAAAGTGACGCCACAAAGTGTGAAATTGACGCAAAGAATAAATTATTCCAAGTTTATATTCCGTTTAAAATTGCGAAACTTTTATGCGAGATGCAGTACAACTAGCTGTATATGCATATCAGTAAAGTACGTAGCTTCATTAACAAATTCGGTTTATCGCTCCTTGCTAATTACCTTACTACGGACGGTGCTACATCTACTGCAACTGCAGCCTAATTTCACAACAACTTTGTCTAGTATTTATTGAGTTACTTCGCGTATTTCAAAGTAAGTACAGTATGAAAGAGAAAAATCTATCAGATCGCGTTATAAATAAATGGTTTTGTTTGAGCAAGGTTCTGTATTTATTTTTTATTATTTCAGCGTTCAACGGAGGTACCACTGCCTGTCAAATTTGAACAAGGAAATACAAAATCTTGCTTAAATTAAATAGGCTGTTAAATTAGAGGAATAACATTATATATTCATTCTTTTTGTAATGAGAAATTACATATAAGAGATATATGATATACCGTAACAAATTGTTTCCACTTGCTTGAAACCATGAGACAGGGGTTGTAGGTGTCATCAAGATGAACAATTTTTCTCGGTGTTTGGGTGTTTGAAACTCCGTTTCCAGCTTATGATGGTTTCTTAGTTTTTCAAAAAGCTAATATACTTAGGTACCTAATTTATCTGTCATCAGATTTTCAGAACTAAAAAAAATAACAAATTAACAAGTGAGTCTCAAAACCAGAATATTATAAGGGTTGTAAAAAAATGTATTCCGCCAGCCATTTTGGATAAATTGAAGTATTGAGTGAACTAGATTGTATTGTCACCAGCACCAAAAGTGTATACAAAATTATAGGAGGATGGACCATGGAAAGTGTAAAGAACTCTTCACGAAACTGTGAATACAAAGGTAGAAGAGGAAGATGCATATTTCGAAACTATTCTACTTTCGAAAATATGATGACAGATAATTAGTTATGACGTCTTTTTTAAAAGCGAAGAGACCCTTCATTTTGAAAGCAGGGCCTTTAATACCAAAACACTACGGAGAAAAATCTTGACGACATCTACAGTTCTTATCTTTGTGGTAGGGCTGTCGATGAAATCCGGATATCTGAGTATCCGGATTTTCATTTTCAAAATATCTGCTTTCCTCCTATCCTGATAAACCGGATATCCGAATATCCGGTTTTTTCCTTGCGGATAAACCGGATATCTAAATACCCAGATTTTTATCCACATAAACGGGCTATCTGAATATCTGGATGGATAAAGCAGATATTCGAATATACCGATATGAATATCTGTATATTTGCTACCAAATTCTTAAATAATAACATGAAGGTACTGTATCACTGTAAGTAACTATATTTTCAAAAATTATTTGAGTCTTCTGATTTTGTTATGTAACGTGAGAAATATATAGCGTTAGACCGATCTTCCAGGTCGCGCTATAATAAATGTGAAAATAAACGAAACTAAAAATGGAATAAGCACTGTGTGTATAAGAAAATAAATAATTTAAACTGGACAGACTTTCAACAAGTTATTTATTTTTCAATAGAAAAGTTGAATTAATCATCACAACCACAACAACAATATAAAACATCATATCGAGCTAGGCCCGCTACAAATATTCTCATTCAAAAATATAGATAGAGTTATTCTGGCGGAATTAGATAAGATTTTGTACAGAATACATTATGAAAAACCATATTGTTTGACCTACGTAATTTGCGAAACATATTACTGGTTAATCTGGATTTACGTTTTATCCGGTTATCCGGTGGCACGGTCATCCGAATTTATCCGGATATCTGATTATCCGTCGTTCTAAGCTGGATACCGGTTTTTCCGGGTACCGGATATACACTTGCACGAATATATCCGGATTGGCATTTCCACGGATATTGACAGCTCTACTTTATGGTTCAGCTAGCAGAAACATTCTGTATACGTACTCGCAAGCACTCCACAATCGGATGTCAATCGAATAATAAACGACAAGATACTCATGAATTTCTGGAGTAGCATAGTAAGAGCAAGTAAAGCAAAACCAAAATAGTTAATTTTCAATCAATTCTTTTCACTTAGTACAACGGTCACAAAGTTACTCTAATTTTTGCAGAGCTCACAATATTTGTAAACAGACGCATTGTCTTGCAAAAACAACATCTTCTTGGACAATTTTCTTTGGCATTTTTTCAAAATATTTCTCCTGATCTCTAGTTTATAATGGAGAATAATATTCTTCGTTCACTGTTGTGAGTGATATTTGAGTAGTATAATACTAAAAAATGGTAGCAAGAATTTTACCTATTGGCTTTTGTACGCGAAACTTCTTGGATCGAAGTGGAACAGCATGTTTTCACTCTTTTGACTATTCATTTATTTCTGGATCATAAAGATGAATCTAAGTTTAATTATAGTAATCACTGAATCCGCTTTTGATTAATTCTCTTCATGACATCTACAAATTAAATTGGATGTTGTGACTGTCGTTTTTCATCGGCGCTCAAATATTTAGGAATCCATTTAGTTGATCGAAATGGACATTATGAAGAACACATTCATATGAAACATCAAGAACTTTATGTTATTCAATCCATCCTGGTGCGTTGATCTCTCAAAATCATTTTATGTCTGGTTTTAATACGAAAACTAGTCTTTTGGCACGGTTTTCATCATTGATATCGGTTCTGTTTCTCTCAAATTCTTCAAATCAATTTCTAAGACCCGGTTGCACAGTCTTTGGTTCATCCTGAGCGTAGCGTACTAAGATAATTAGTCCAAGTTCAGGGGAACCAAAGACTGTGCAACCGGGTCCTAAAATAGTATAAAAAAAACAAGGTCCACGTGCAATTTTTTCGAAGAAAAGTACATACTTTATTATCGATCAAGATTCAATATTACTGAATCAATAATTTTGGTGAGTTATAATTTTCTTCAAAAATCCACAACAATGTCTATTTAAAAAAATCTGACGTGGACATCATGTGACTTACTTGTACATCATTGGATATGTAATCAAACACAACATCTCATCATTCCACGGCTAGTCGGTTGCTATGGAAACAGTGAGTGCAGACTGGTTTTTGTAAAGTTAGAATTAAACCAATGTATTTTAAGTTTTCTATGTGAATTCTTAACGCTGTCGATATCAAACGCTTTGCACAGCTATTTCTATTTGATTAATTATAACTAAGACCCTAATTTTGCTTAAGAATTTCCATTTTGATAGAAAATTGCTTGAAATGTCATCTACTCTGCACTTTCCTCGAAATGGGGGTAAGACCGTAACCGATAGTTAAAAATGCTTTGAAACCTTGTTCCATATGCAATGAGGCAAGAGCAGAATAATTGAAAAATCTGCTATAATATGCTTTTTACCTCATTAGAATATATTGTTTAGCTCTATTGTTATCCATTTTCAAACAAAATAGTCTATTTGCTGAGTAATAGGAGAAGGTAGAGAAAAATAGAACATTGTTTGAAATATAAACATAACATTTAATTATTGAAAAATTGACCATCGTATTGACAGAAAGATCAGAGACATTTGTTCTCAAGAACCTTTTTTGTGATGGTCTGCACTTGCCCCATCTAATAAAATTCACGGGGCAATATCAGACTAGTGCTTTTTTCAATAAATTGGGACAAAAAACTGAAGAAACTATTTTATCAATGTAAATTCACATCTATATTATTCATACCCACCTAAAGTAAAATCATAGGATATAGATTCACTTAAGAACTATTGCATGTTTATAGTGACATCAATGTTGCATATGTACTTCACACGTGATTGTTCAGCATTGACTGATGTAAGTGAAGACGACAAATTCATTCTTGCGCGAAATCTATGCCGAATAGCTCATATTAACTTAAAGTACATTACCAAACACTGGTTGAAGAGATTTCACTCATATTATAATAAAAATAGCCCGTTTATGCACTTGCCCCGTTTACGAACCTACCCCACTGCACCTTATGTCATCATTCTTATGCTACAAAATTCCTAAATACTGATTTCCAGGATTCTACGGCTAACAGTTCCGAATTCATGCGCAAAATTCCAAGATCGTCAAGTATTGTGCACTTTCGACTCAGTCGATTTTAATGAAAATAGGATATGAGCATCTAGAAGACAGTACTATCATTTTGAACACTGTATTCTAATATTCTACGTTCAATCGTTTTGGATTTATGCGGAAAATTAAAAAATATTTCGAGTAAACTGCACTCGCGGCTTAGCCGATCACAATCATAATGCAAGGTGTACAACTAGATGCTATAAAAGTGCTCAATACAAAATCTCAATATTCTGCGACTGATTATTTTAAATTTATGAGAAAAATTCGAAAAATCTGTAATATGAAGTGCACTTCCGGTTTAGTCGATTGGGACGAAAATAGGAGATGATCATTTGGATGCTACAGCAATTTCAAATACTGAATTCCAGTATCCTACGGCTAATCATTCTAGATTTATGCGAATAATTCAAAAAAAGTATCAGGTAAAGTGCATTTCCAGTACAGACGATTGCAACCTCTTAATGCGAGGTGCACATCAAGATCCTAGATCGTTTACAAGTCTTCTATACAAAATTTTAGCATTATACATTTGACGAATTCTGAGATTTGCGAGTTACGCACATACACCTACATACGTACATACTTACCGACATCAAGCAAAAAATAGTCAAAATGGATTCAGGGACGCTCATAACGGATATATCCATCAAAATCTCAATATGTGAATTTTGTCGGTTTCACAATATTTCCTTGTACTTTCAGACCGTCAGATAGTCGTAGATTTCAGAGCCTCATTTTGTTTTGCATATGCTTTCAAGAGGTTTGATAAGTACGTATATATTTGAAGTTCAATAATGCTGAAATTAAAGATGGACCGTGTGACCAACATATTAAAAATTAATTTTTTTGTATGAAAAAGCATGTTCTAATCCAATTTTGTCACTGTTGTCATGCTTACAAAATTAAATTTAGGGAAAAATATTTTGACATTTATAATGTCAAACAAGATTGGAAAATTTACATTGGATTATCATTATCTACCTTATCATTTCAATTAAACTGTTTGTTTTATACCGCAAATTCTGAATGTCTGTTACACCGATAATCTGCACTTCCGGCTTGGCCGATTCAGGCAAAAATAGCAGATGACCATTCTGATACAACATTAAGTTCAAATACTGAATTTCAACATCCTACGGTTGATCATTCTGTATTTATTAAAAAAAATCGAGAAATGTTTCAAGTAAAGTGCACTTCCGGTACAGACGATTGGAACCATAATGCGAGGTGCACAATTAGACTCTATATCAGTCTCAAATACAAAATTTCAACATTATACGTTCAACCATTTTCGAGATTTGCGAGTTACGAACGAACGCACATACGTACCGACATCAAGCCGAAAATAGTCAAAATAAATTCAAGGATGCTCAAAACAGATATTTCCATCAAAATCAAGATAGATGAATTTTGTCGGTTTCACAATACTTCCTTGTACTTAGTACAAGTAAGTGAAAAATATTCATCTCTATGCTCATATTGTTTCAAATTAGCGAATGAAAATTCCATTCATAACTAATGTTGTGATCGAATTGTTTTTGAACCAGTACATAATGTCACGTTGCATATGCTAAGAACTACTGTGCTTCTGCTGTCAGGGAGGTGTAACAGTATATTTTACAAGTACTGGAATGATCCTTATTTCATGTAAGCGAAAACTACGGTTCGCGACTGTGGAATGCGCCATTCCAAACATGTTGTAGACTACACTTTTTTAACAAGACTTTGAAAAATCACCAAGAAACCTCAAACGCAAAGCCGGAAATAAATACCAAAATTGTTAAAACGTAACCAAAATTACTGAACTGATTAGTTAAAATGATGCTGGAATAATTCTAAACAGCATACGAAACTATTCTATGAAATTAGAGCATAGTAAATCAGCATCCAAATATTCGCGATTATTATCCATCATTATTTCTTCTTTCAAATACACATAATAGTAGCAGCATAGCTGAAAATATGTTAATTTTTTTATGTCAGACCATATTTAAAGTAGATTAGTACCTGGATTTCGATTCCATTGAATCATAATAAAATAGTATACCCAACAAGTAACAACAGGCAAAATAATGAGATTACGTAGGTAGTAATAACTGAATAATGATAGCTTAAACCTGCGTTACATACAATTTTCTTTGCCTAATAAACTTTTATGAACTATATACTATACCTTTCAAACATATTCATAGTAAACGCATCTTGTACACCCATAAAGTTGCTTGTTACACATTGTACGTTGTTCCGTTAAACAACACAAAACACTGGAACTAAGATAGTGATATTTTACATGATATATGGTCTGTGCATATACATAACGGGTTATAACTTTGATAATGCGCATATGCCATTAACAATAGAGCTCACTCTAGAGGAGTGGAAGTTATATCGTAATATGTAATTAATTGTTCATCTTATATTTGTTGGAACCTCAAACATCAAATAAATGAAAATAATGGGTGCCAAAGACCGCACGACCGAAGTAAAAGTTCCGTTGGAAATCGTAATAATATATATTATTGATAAAAATTTATATTATGGATGATTTCGACTAAACAAATAACGCATGAGGCAATGGACAATATGCGATTGAAGTATCGGGTAACAGGCCGAATCTGATCTTTAAATTAGAATTTAATTGATAGTTCAAAGTGAGAAAAATAGTTTTTTTACAGACTAGATAGAAAAGTGTTGTTATGATAATAAATTCAGAAATTTTACGTTTTTATACAATTTCATTCCGTGTCATGGCTTGGACTTATTTAGCATCATGAAGAGCTGCGCATGCCTTATTTAATATTCCCTTTAATAAAGATACATAGTCGTTCTCTCATTGTTCCATCCTGAACCAAAACATTTATTATATTGAAGACATAAGATATGTCAGTTGTATAGTTTCCATATAAAAATTTCATAAGCAATATGCTTGCGACGACATTCAAGAATTGGTGTTACATTATTCATAATCGCCGGCAAGAATTACGTGTTCTACACGGCTAAAAACAGATTTACTGTAGCCTTGACTGAATTCTTAGCCTCCACTTCGTCCCAACTATAAAATGTCAGATGCGTTCATAAATCTTGCTTGGTTGATAGTCAAATCAATGGGTAGTAAAAGAAAAAAATGCAATCGATAATCGGTCAGAAAACTGCTAGAATTTGTTAATTCTATACATAAATCTGTTCACGCATCTGCGCAGAAGCTACATACTTCATCTAACAACTGTCAAAAGAATGAAAATATTAGGATGAATTAAAGCAATAAATTCCATTTCTATACCATTCACAGTGTTTTCTTTAGAATCAGTTTGCCTATTATTTGCTTCAATGTTTTGAGTGCAGCATGCTTATTTTTATAATCTGCAAATTTAATTTTATACAAACATAGGTATTTTTGAAATCCCTCAATTAAAATTATGATTTTATCTCTGGAGTACGACATTTTTAAAATAATCATAAGTCTCATCCATACTTTGGCAAAAAGTCTGTAATCTTGATGTATCCTACAGTACAATTTTTACTTCCCCGACCTATATAATAGAGGAAGAACTGTACCTTATCGTGATTCTCTGACAGCTCGAGATTTTGATGGATCTTCATGTTTTAGATCCTACTTAATCCCAAAAATATAATTTTAGGAGAAGTCGGTCTGTCTATCAGTCTGTTTATCTGTCTGAAAGCACGACAACTTGAAAACGCGTATGAATTTTTGACTGAAATTTCAAATTTAGGTTTTTTATTAAAAATCTAGGTTAAATTTCGTTTCCAACAAGTGGCACCCTAGCTTTATTGACGGAACTTTCTAGTTTTTGCGTTTATTCCATAAACAGTGATCATATTGTTTAACTTAAATTGAACCGTGAATAATTCAGCACAGACATTTTTCAAAATTATTGATGGTTAATTTGTTATTATTTAAACTCGTTTTATTGTTCTGCAGCAAGAAAATGATGAGAATCAGAATCATAATGTGAAATTAGAATCATTATTACTCATATTTGAACATTACATGCAAACGTTCGTCAATTGTTTTTTCAAAATAGATCATCTGATCTATCGTATTTGGCATCAAATCAGAGCTCCTGCCGAAATAATTCTCGTAAAACTGTCAGAAATTATTGTTAATTATTTTTCCTACAAGTTGTTAAAATGATGTCCAGTTTGGTATCAATTTAAAATTCTCGTGGAGGTGAGCTCAATAGCAATCTGAAATGAATAAACTTTCAGATTGTGAACTGTTTTTTTCACAATTACCCAGATTTTATCACTTTTGGAATCAATTAAAGCAACTCAACAAAGAACTTATGACCATTGTGAAATAAAATATAACCGCCATCTGTTACTTTAACAATGGCAGCTGTCATTTTGAAATATGCAATCAATTGATACAAACCTATGAATTTATGAGGCAGCAATAAAACTGGCCATAAGGTCGGGGAGGTACTGTGGTAGCAGATTTCAGATTATAATTTTGAAATACAAAAATGTACATAAGTTTGAAAGAAATAATTATGCATTGTGTTAAACGGTCTTTAGATTAGTTAACCCTTAAATAAAGCAACAGTAAACATTGATATCGTACGGCTACCAGAACGAAGTTTTACTCGTTAAGTATAACATTTTTTTCCAATAACTTTTTTCTGTAGACTTTTTAGATATCGAGTAAAAATTAATCAAAATTTTGTTGAAAACACAGTGCGCCTACACGCCAACCTCGTAGCGCCGAGTACTCCATCTATCGGCATTAACTGAAAAAAGCTAGCGTACTGTTATTGAAGTGGTACCTAAAAATTTGTTTTATTATAAAACCGAGCTAAAATGAATGTGAATAGTGGGCGAATAAGAAATAGAAGTCCATGTTGTATGTCTGAATGCATATTTATTTTGTTCTCTTTCAAATCGCGAGTAAGAAGTCAGTAAAAATAGAGACTTGGATTGCCAGAGTATGAAGAGATTCAAAATAAATTGTTAAAAATAGTAAATAATAATTGCATGGTGGATATGAAATATGTCTTTGATTGTACGTTTTTTAGAAGCTGAAAGAGATTAAAAAAAATATTATATGACCTACTATATTTGAAGCAAGAACTGAGCAGAACATGGGAACTAATTTGAGAAATAATACCAATTTATATTACATTATATGAGAAGAAATCATTCAATAGAGTTGAAGGGTGTTGACATCTTTTATTATTAAAATATATGTCGGAAAATATTTTGCTGACATCAAGATTTAATTTTATTAATACGTAAAAATATGAGTTATACTTGCAAACGTTGATTTCTGCAAAAAAATCAATTAATTGTATTAAATTTCTAATATAATCAATAATTATTGAATGTATCAATAGTAGAGAATCTGAGAATTGTCTTAGAACTGGAACAAAGGCATGGATTCCAACAAATATACTGTACATTTGTCGGACGAAAAGAATCAGTTTTGGAACGTGTATTTTCTGATTGATGTATTATGCAAACTGCAGTTTATGTTTGCAGTATTCTTTTCATCTTTGCAGTTACAATCTGTATCTGAAATTACTCTTTATGTATATTACCTACGAAATACAATATATTTATTTCAATGTAATATTGATATTACAAGTTAAGCTTGACATTTTGTTGAATCAAAAATTGAAGTACTTCTGACCAGTTGTTAAGCATCAATTTTCTGATCTATATATGTAAAATAATAAATTCTTGCCTCCCTACTTGGTTAATAAGGACTTTCATCATTCCTAATCCAATGAGCATCAGAAGTTTCCCGCAAAACTACCAGAAATCATTCAAAAAATGTAATCTTTTCTAATGACTGTTTGTACGTTATGGTATGACAATTTTCGCATAATTTTCGTCCTTCCTAAATCGATGGCTTGAAACTCACCATTATCATAGGAAATTTGTTTGTTTGGTCACTTTTCTGGGCATATTTACACACCTGTCATTAGAAATTATGCGCTAGCTATTTCGGCACTTTCCCAATAGAGTGACTTAGTCGCATGAAAAGGAACTGGGTTGACATATGATTCGAACTGAATGTTTCCCATTTGTTGAAAAATTACAGCTGTCGAATAAAATGAGTATTTTGTAGATTTGAACTATCGTAGTAAGGTCCGTCATGTATTTGTATTTTGGCAATACATTAATCTTCGCTTACCTCGATAATTTTATTTTTGCATATGTTGTAAGAAAGATAAAATCTGTATTCAAGATCAATGATTTGGCCTATTAGTCACACTTATATCTTATTGTCAAGCAAATTGATTTCTGTTTAGGGATTTCACGTATTTTTTTGGATAGTTACTACTTTTCTTGAAAATAAGATGGTCTGCACAAGTTCATTGCTGCTATCTATGAGCGACTTATAAAATAGTTGTTATTCTCAAACATTAGAAGAAAATTATTTAACAATTCATTCATAGAATACGGTAGAATATTATATGGAATTCAATTCTAGAATGATTAATTCAGTGAGTAATTCAATTGAAAATATTGTCAACATTTTGAAAGCTACTTTTCTGTTTTCCCAAAGAACAAATAACATAACCTACAAATGTAATGAAACTGAAATTGGTGAATGATTTCAAATGTTTTCTGAAATATTAGATGCAATATTACGTACGTTCTATTTGTTTAGCAGATCAAGTCAAGGAGTACACATTATTGAAACGACCATAATGTGAAGTTTGTGATAGGTATGAGAAGAAAACGTACTTCATTTATAAATTAAATTATTTCATTCATCACCTGCTATTTCACGTCCAATTAAGAATAAGCTCTAAATACATTATAGTAGTTTTTCAATTCAGTATTAGTAGGTTGAATTTTGACATGAAATACTTTAACATTCTTAACTACAATACTTTAATTTTAAGTAAAATGACATTTATTCAGAAATCGTTCCAAATAAATTCGCTGGACTAATCTTAAGCTGCCTGGAACATACTATTTGTCTATTTACCAGCAAAAAGAAGACAAGAAATTGAAGAAATTGAAATATATAAAGAATATAAGTATTTTAATCACAGTTCTTAAATTGTAATTTATCGGAAATTGCACCGAAGGCATCGAAGAAAAGTTTAAATGTCATTGACTGTTTGATTTATATTTACTCATCCGTAGAGTGATACTACCACATATTTTGACCAAGATGTAGAGTTTGCGAAGTTAGGGCTTGTAGAGTTAGGGCGTATAGTGTTAGAAGCTTGGTTCTACATGAGATCTGATAACTTTTTGACAGTGCGAGCCATATGGTCTCGTCTTGTTGATTCGAAGTTGACTCGAAGTTGAATTTTTACCAAAAAATCAAGTTATGTGCCAGGTGACCAATTTCCAATCACATTTTTAGTTTTGAAGCTTTTTATAGTTGTTTCATTATCTAAACAATATAGTTTTCTATAGATAAAAATATAGTGAGTGACTTTATATTGCGATATTAGTTTCGTTATCTCCTCCGTCAATATCTCTTGCACGAAGCGTTATTTCTTTCTTCGTCCTCACATGTTGCATGTTGCTTTAGATCTCAAATTTTTGACAAATCTAACACTCATTCTTGCTACTTATATTATACGGCGGACAAGAAGTAGATTTTGGTACTAGTTTCTATGTTGATGTTCCAACCAACAAATTAAAATAAACAAAAGCTGTGTTTGCTGTGCTTACACTACAAAATCAATTTTCACCAAAGAGTTAATGATACACGATCCAATATCAAATTAAGCTTTGACAATGCACTATACGAGGCTATACTGGTTTAAATAATTAAAATACAATTAAATCTGCGAAAGAAAGTTGTAGTAGCAAATTTGATCCACTACAGAATTGTTCGAATGTACTTTTAATGCAGAACCAACAGAAAATGAAAAATAATAGAAAAATACACACACATCCCCTCGAGATAGAAAATTGTGCTTTGAAGTAAGGAATGATATGCTTCACCAAATTCGAAAACAACTTCTCGTAGGCTTTTAGCAGAAAATGTTCACATTGCCTGGAATATGCACAAATAAATATTATTAAAATAAGATACGAGATGATAGATAGGAATAAGTAGATATTCACAATTCTATAGCTAGAGCTCTTTGAAATACGTATTGCAAAATAAAATCTCAACGAGAATGAAAGAGTGCAAGAGAGCGAGAAATTCCATCTATTCTTGCATATTTTTTGCAAGTGAGACTCTTATTTTGATATACTGAAATTTTTTTGCTCTCATGTTGTTGTTGTTTCGCGTTTTCTGCGAGATCAAAACTTGTGGGGTACTTATCTAACATATATTTTTCGTGATTTACTTATTCTATTTATAAATCGTGATGCTGCTTTTCGAGACAATAAATCAAGTTTTTGCTTCAAAATCGTGTCAATATTGTAATTCAGTGCAATTTTTAAGCATTGATAATGTTATCTAACAGAAAATGATTGTTGAAATCATTTTTCTCACCTTTATAACTTTTGTATAATGACATATAATAATAATATTACTACTCAAAAATTATTTGAAAGATTTATCTAAATTAATTTGTAGCGGTGTTGATTTATTTACTCTCTTAGCTGCATGATGTGGTGTGTGAATCGTCACATATCTGCTGTCAACCAAGATCATGATAATGATGTTCGGATGTTCCTTAACAATAGCTGTCAATTCACAATTTAGTGTGAAGAAAACCGATTCGATCTTCGGAGTGGAAACGACGCAGTTTGTCGGAACTTTACAGATCGCTTATCAGTTAATTTTAATAGGTTTTAGATACTTGTAATTAAATTCACCCTAGAAATGCATTAAATTGGTTTGGAATTACTTGTGGTGGGATTAAAATGGATTTTAATCGGAGTAGCGGCGCAAATCTTTTGAAGGTGCTGAGGAAATTAAGATGAGATGAATCTCGACAAAAGATTTAAATGCCCCTTTCACGTTCAATCGTGGCAATTCATTTCCTTTCAATCCTTATTTATTGATGCGAATCGTTAGTAAAACTAAAATAAAACGTTTCGCGTCTTATATGCATGAGTTTACATTAGCTAATTATAATCGATATAAAAAAATCGGTGAAAAATTGCGATCTGTAGTCTGTCATCCAAACAGGTTGAGGGACAAAGATGCATGCGATGTCTCAAAGGCAAATTTGATTTGGATCATAATGATAATTAAAAATCTACTGTGCCCACACAGTACTTTCCTGGCCATAAATTTCATGACCTGTTTCAGAAACTTTGAGTGTCGCATCAATTAATTGCATATTTCAAAGTGACAGCTTTCATTGTCAAAATGATAGCTGTCATTGTCAAAATGACAACTGTCATTGTCAAAGTGACAATTGTGATTTATCGTATTCGGCTTACAAAACTGCCCTCGGGATAGAAAAAACGAATATAGTCGATATTAACCAAAAAGAGAACCGAATATCACCGATTCCGTTTGAATCTCGAATTTCGGTAAAAATTGAAGTTCTTCGGTTTGTTTCATAACTATTCGGCCGCCCTGCCCGCTGGCAGTTTTGTAAACTGAATACGATAATTGTTGAAGTAACAGCTATCATTGTTAAATTGTCAGTGGATCTATTTTAATTCATGGAGACAGTCTTTTGACGTCTTTTTAGAGACACTCGACACATGTACCACCTAGCGGACAGTTGCAGAAATTATTTCCTGACGTCATCGTTGCAGATAGTCTTCTAAATGGATAAGACTGGGTCGACAATCTCTATGATATGATTTTGACAGATGTTTTTGTTGACTGTTGAGTGAGAGTGGTCAAGTGACTATTTATTAAAAGTAAGTATTGTTTAAATAACTTAAACATTTTTTGCTGCTCCCAATGAAAACGGGGGTTCAAAAAAAATTAATTCACAATAGCCTCACTTTCCTGAAAATTCATTTAAAATTTTGTTTCTAACAGAATTTTATTCTTTCAAGTTTTAGGATGACACCATGATTTTTTCAAATTTTTAATTGTTATTTAATACTATAAAAAAAATATTTTATGTGCTGTCATCTCTCAACAGCTAGTGCGCTCATAGTATAAAGGCTGCTTGGAAACCTATTTTCAACATTAAATTAGAACTATATAAAAAATACAGATAAGGATTAGGAAGCAAGACTTGTCCATAGATAATTCTCTCCTCTTTAAGAATATTATTATTTTTTATTTCCACTATCCCTTATAGTTTCTGAGTTCAAGAAAGCTAGGCGACTTTTTTTTGTTTCCATTTTTTGTTGATAGCAATTGCAATATCTGTTAGGGAAAAAAATCCTGAAAACGTCTTCTTCTAAATTTTATTCTCAATCGAATGAGCTATTGCTCATATACCTTGGACTTTTAAGGCCGTATGACACGATGCATAATTTATTTCAAAATTATCTTCATAATTTTGACCAAATTTGTATCAAAATTTTTTACAAATTTTTGAACATGATTTTAAAGGCCTGTATGTCATTACTACAAAATTTTGTATATTATTCTGTTCACGCATCTGCGCACATGCTACTTCACGTGACAACTGTCAGATTGAACAAAAATATTAAGATGGATGAAAGAAGATTTGTGGAGCATAAATTCAAATTATTATTGATATCATCGATACTACTGATTGTTGAAAGTAACTCAAACCAACAACTTACACAAAAAGTAACTAACAAACAGACTAGAATGTGTATTTATGCCACTGCGCATTCGTATTGCGCACATTTTCAATCTTCACGCATCTGCACACAAGCTACTTCACGTGACAACTGTCAAATTGAATAAAAATATTGGAATGGACGAAATGAAATTCTTCAATTAAAATTATGATTTCATCTCTAGAGCACGATATTTCTAAAATAATCATGACTCTCATACCATCAACAATTCATATTTGGGCATGAAGTGTTAAACAAATGAGAATCTTTATTCATGCCAATGCGCATTCGTATTGTGCACATTTTGAAGGAGAATTTATCAGAATATAGAGCGAGTCATTTTTTTGTACATTATATTGAACAATTTTTTGAAAGTATTTTGATGTATGCTACTGTACATTATTTCGATCATAATTTTGAAACACAAAAATTTACATAATTTTGAGAGAAATTATGCATCGTGTCATACGGCTTTTAGAACTATTTTTCTCAGAAAACTCACTTCTCGACTAGACTAGTCTAATAGAATACATACCGCCGTACAGTAAAGTTGATCGGAATTGAAATAAACGCTCGAATTAGGGAATTCTGCTCAGATAGTCAAGTGATGCTTTCTTAGGTCAATTAGTCTTTTTTATTATCCTCCGAATGGGCCTTACTGCCGAGTAATTCAATCTGAGAAATAAATAATCGTTTATCTGTGAAAACTTGGTTTCTAAACAGTGTTCACAATAAGTGCAGAAGTTTAAGACACGATGCCTGAAGGATGAGTTTGTTATTACATTCTACTCGATGCTAATACGAATACATTTCTTATATCATATTAATAAAATATAGACATTTCATATCATATTAATGAAATATAGAAACCCCAAAGTAATCATTAATGTTTACTATGGTACATACTAGCTATCGAAATTTCTCTATTCATTTCTGACGAGGTATTGATTATGGATATTATCCATTCAAATAAGTACAGTAATAAGTGTATTATAAACTGATGTCGGATAAAGATATTTTACTTGAGGCGAAAAATGAATATCTCACATTCTGACCTGTCTACATTTTGGAGAAAAAATATGAGTTTTTTCGGGAGTTCCAAAGTAAGCGAAATTTTTGTGTGAAAGTGAAAGTTTCATGAGATTAACAATATAAAAGGTTTTTTGAACTATATCTAATTCTTGTCATGGAGCTTTATGCAGCGTGGAAGTATTGTTAATTCAAAATTGTTTTAAAAATATCCGATGATTGAAGAGTTCCGATATTCTTTTGGAACCAATAAGCCAGATCAGGAAAAAATGAATCAATTATTGTTTGATATAAATAGAGAAGAATACTTATAAATTCTGCCGGTTGGTAGCGATGAAATAATATAACATAAGTATGGAATTTTAGTCATTATCCAGTTCATATTCATGTCATTGTTGAATCATTTTTATTGATAGTGGTCATTTGAAAGATACAGCTGAATAATTGAGAAGAACATACTTAACTTGTTTTGGTTTTTGTATTTGTATTTGTATTTTTTGAATTTCACACTACGATCATCAACAAATCGTATCTATACTTCAGTCCGGCATTGAAATGACAACAAAATCCCTATTGTCTGTTGTTTCCACCGGAAAATGCAATATGTGGCCATTATTTTTATCTCACGGATGCCAACATGACCAGCACGTGCCCTTCGGTGAATGATGTGACTGTTATCATAGGCGTAGTCAGGTATCAGAAATTTATGGGTGCAGCAATCTTAAATTTACTATTATCCATATTTCTGAAACTAGGCACAAATTGATTTAGTGGGCACGTAAGGTGTAAACTATCTCTTAAAAACAAGAGAATTCTTAATATATAATTAACAATGCATCGTATAACTCGAAGTCCTTGTGAGAACTATGATCGTATTACATGCAATTAAGTCTAACCGAGTGCAAATTGTAGTGAAAGAAAATTAGCAAAAACTGTATACTTTCAAGTGGATGTTTCATTGGATCATACCATACCCATGAATTTCTGCATGTTTTCCTCCCTAAAAAGAAATTCCGGTGTATTGATCCGTTTCAGATTAGCTACACACTCAAACTTGGTATCTTCTGGAGGAGATTAAAATCATGGAAAACACGTGTTGAAGTCGTTATTCGTCTACAATCCAGCTACATTGAGCGTATTCGATAGCAATTATTTCAGCGATTGTAACTACCGGGAATGAACTCCAGCTGAACTCTACATGGACTTGGATTTAATATGTGTGGAAAAATCTTTCTCAACCATAAATTTCATAACCAGTGTCATCGCTGCGTTATAAATATATAAATCAATCGTTAAAATATCATTCTTGACATTTCTACTAGAATTATTCTCACAAGAGCTTTAATTTAATATCATACACAATAGAACCAAATTATTCATTTTGGAGGCACAATTGCATGAGATGTCCAAATATGAGTAGGTAATATTATATAATTTACATATAAAAGTAATTGTGAATGATACGAATTTCAACCGTACATAATTTGAACTTCGGATCCAAATTTACCTCAAGTCCAAAGTTATATTCATATATTCGGCTGAATATTGTTTCCTGTACATAAACTAAAGTTGTCATGATTCCAATAGGTACCGGAGCTATTCCTCTAACTACGACACTGAGCGCTTAGCATCGTGGTTCCATTTTGTCCGCGATATGAATGTATGTGTGAATAAAGAGTAATGCCCATACTTTATGCATTTACGCATAATCAAACAAGTTGGAAATGAATTATCCGCAGAGGGTAGTGTTGCGATTAGGATAAATTATTTTATGATTTGAATACTTCATTATTTGTGATCATTTGTGTATTTTGCAATATGTGGTTTACATATAATAGGGGGATTTGCACTCGGAAAATATTCTAGAGTAGTTTTATTGGTCGAAATGATAATACGCCATGTTATCATCTGCCGACAGTAAACAAATCATCTCAAATTTTAGTTCATAACAAATTCATCCAACAAAAACTTGATTTCTAGTTACTTCTATAAATTGAGTTAACCAAGTATCAATATTATCATTTTCAATTACATCCTGAAGGATTGAGCTGATTATGTTTGTGTCCAATAAGCTCCGATAATTGAACTGTTTAAACATTCATCAATAACAGTTGAGTCAGAGCTTTTGCATTTGGCTATTAAAATACAGAGTGATCAAAAATGATTGACTGCACGCCTTATTCTGATTTTGTTTTTGCCGCCTAAGTGAGCTACAAGTGACAAATGACAGTTCCTCTGAAAACACTATTCTTACCCAATAATTTGGTAGAATAATAATGAATTTTCAATAATCATTCAATAATACAGTTATTCACTTACTTCTTTGTTTCTTAAATCGGGTATGGCTAAATCCGTCATGAAATATGCAAAATATACGGCACTGTGTTCTTGAAAAGTCGGTAGCGTAGTTATCAGGAATAAATAAATGTATACTAACTTATGAAGATAGTTTTGATCATAATGCGAACTTTCGCAAGTCACGTGACAGTCAGTCATTATTGATCACTCTGTACCTATTCCTTTTGTATAACAATATAATACTATTTACAACATTTGAAGCAAGCGGAAAAATAAAGTGATGCAGATACTAAGTACATGTCTGTTCTTCATTTACACACGTCGCCATGGCAACATCGCTTCGTCGTTTGAAATGTGAGAGAAACAGCAGCCTTTAATTTGAATAATTGTGCAGGTGGAATTCATAAGGTGTGGAAAATTGCTTTCGTTTAGCGCAATTCGAAACCTGAAGTAGATAAGGTTATATTACCCTCGGGTGGTTTGTTGCATGTTCGTGGGATGTGTCAGGGAGCTCGTTATTATAAATGTTGAAGCTGAACGAGACCTGTTCAGAATTTAAATGGTATGTATAATACATCTGTTGCGAAAATCAGATATTTGCTTCGATTTTCATTCAAATTAGAATAAATAAATAAATATCAATCACGCCTTTTACGATACGAGTATAGCAGACACTTATTGTGCAATTAATAGATTGATTAATATGTCTTCAGCCGTGGGATGCTATTACTAGTCGTCAAGCCACTGGTACCCTCTGTTTCCAGGGAGAGTACGCCCCAGTGTACATTATAATTCAGTTGGAGTTTTATTGACTTTTTGTTCGTTGGTGGGATTCGACTCCGTGACCTCCAGATCATAAAGCCAATTATACATCTCAAATTTTATGTTTGGCGAATGTCACGGTTATTCTCTGTATGCTGAACGGGATACCAACAGGAGAAGTCTTGATAGTAACATTTTTTGAAGACTAGATCATCGTTTTAGAGATACTGAAAGACTTGCTCCCTCAGTGGGAGTCGATAAATTATCCAAAATAAATTGATTTGAAGCAGATCCTGAACTAAGTTCCCGCTCTACTGCTTAAAGACTTAGTATTACTCATACTGCAGTAAATCAAGTATTGAGGGGAAACAATTCAAATTCTTGCCATTTTCGCCGTGTCCAACGGTTAATCCAAATGATTCTTCACCATAAGGAGCAATATTCACACTAAACGGTATTGATAGTATTTACAATGAATATCATTTAGACATTGCATACGTTTATTCCTTATCTTTTGATTTTGTTATAATTTTTTATATAATTTACATCAATATTTTTTTTCTCGGAAAAATGCGCTTTTACAGATTCTTCATCTGGTATTTTCCTTTTACAATCGTTTGCAGACATCTTTGAATTTCCCACGTAGCATCAAGAATCTAAGCAAAAATTGGCATGTTTAGGTTTGAAATGCAAGATTTATGCATTATTTTGCAAATTTTTCGATTATAAATTTCGATAATATAAGAAGATATGCGATAATTTTGCATTAGTAATCATATTTCCAGCATTCAACACATAAATTTAAAGACTTTTTTACTCACTTATACTGGTAGAAAATTTTGTTGCCAGAATTTGTCAAACACAAAATCTCAGATTATGACATTTCAATTTGAATGAAAATTTTGCTGTTTCTCATAGCATAATCTTCTTCATTAGCATGCCGGTGCCGTGAACTAATAAGTTTTAATTTATCTAAAAATTTCCACTCCAGAAATGATTCAAATGCATCACAAATTCCGTGCTCTGGAATATAACACACTAAACTATTGTTAAAATTCACGTACATAAACATATTTGCTGAAATCAAACGAATATTCTTAGACTAAGAGCTGGCAACGTATTTACTTTGGTTATTTCAGTAGTCATGAAAATGAGTGGACAGATCCTTTATGGCACACTGAACAGGAAGTTGAAGATCTGGTATTCCGACGCTGAGAGAGATAGTGACCCCTAAGCATCAAAGAGAGTGAAAAAAAAGTTGAAGTTTATATATCTCAGCAATTCTGGATTTTTGATATATCAAATTCGAGAGGATTCTATACACATAAAAATTATTGCAAGACTAATTTCTCGAGACCTAATGGTTGCCAGACCACCATGAAGTTGCGTAAAAAAAAGTTGTACTTTGGCTATTTCAGCAGAACTGAGCTTTTTTGTATATTGAATTTGAGAGGACTCCATACATTTAAGAAAATTGCCAGATCAAATTCTCGAGACCTAATGGTTGCAAGACCACCATGAGCTAGCATGAAAAAGTTTTATTTTGACTTAGGCAGTAGAACTGAGTTTTTAGTATCAATGAGAATCCGTTTTGAGCATTCCTGAATCTATTTTGACTATTTTTGAATTTATGTCGGTAAGTATGTATGTGCGTACGTATGTGCGTAGCTCACAAATCTCAAAACCCGTCAAACGTATGATGCTGAAATCTTGTATTCAAGACTGGTATAAGGTCTTGATGTGCACCTTGCATTATTGTTGCAATCGTCTGTACCGGAAGTGCACTTTAATTAAAACTTTTTTTGAATTTTCCGCATAAATCCATAATAATTAATCGTAGGATACTTAAATTCAGTATTTGAAATTGCTGTAGCATCCAAATGGCCATTTTTTATTCTCGTACTAATCGGCTGAGCCGGAAGTGCACTTTATATGACAGACTTTTGATGGAATTTTCCTCATAAATTCAAAACAATCAGTCGTAAAATATTGAAATTTCGTATTAAGCACTTCTATAGCATCTTGGTGTGTAACTTGCATTATAATTGCGATCGGCTAAACCGGAAGTGCGGTTTACTCAAAACATTTGTTGAATTTGCCGCATAATTCCGAAACGATTGAACGTAGAATATCAGTATTCAGTATTCAAGGCGATAGTACCGTCTAGATGCTCATATCTTATTTTTATTGAGATCAACTAGGCCGGAAGTGCACTATACTTGACAGTCTTTTGAAATTTTTCACATAAATTCGAAACAATCGGCTGTAGAGTATTGAGATTGGGTGTTTCAGTCTGCTGTAGCACCTGAATGATTGCCTACTATTTTTATAACAAAAGACTGAACGGAAAGTGCACTTCAGTTGAAATTAATTTTTTAATAATGCGCATGAATTCAGAATTGTTAGCCGTAGAATCTTGGAAATTAGTATTTAGGAATGTTGTAGCATGATAATGATGACCTACTGTTATCACAGCAACCGACTAGGCTAAAAAAGCATTTCACGTAACAAATTTTTAGAATGAAGGAAAAAACTTTTCAGAACTCATTTTATAAATAAATATGTTTTATTGTTTTTTAAATTTTTAGAATCTTTTGGATAAATCCAAAACGATTAGCCGTGGAATGATGAGATTTTGAGTTATACATTCATGTATGTAGTGGAAGCTATTCCATGACAAATAACACACCGTATAGAAACTCTAACGCACTCGCACGTCTTCACGAGATTATTCTGCTCGCACTCACTGGAACATCTAATTGTGATCTGGCAAGGTATTTAGCACCCAACTTGCGTCCAACTTCATATCTCAGATGTGTTCTCAATTATTCTAAGAACCCAGCTCTACTGCATAAGTCAAAATGAAACTTTTTCATGCAAATTCATGGGAGTCTTGCAATTATTAGGTCCTGTGAATTTGATCTGGCAATATTTTTTATATGTATGGAATCCTCTCAAATTTAATATATGAAAAAGCTCAGCTCTGCTGAAATAACCAAAGTATAACTTTTTTTTACGCAACTTCATGGTGGTCTGGCAAGCATTAGGTCCCGAGAATTCAGTCTTGCAATAATTTTTATGTGTATAGAATCCTTTCGAATTTAATATATCAAAAATCCAGAACTGCTGAAATATATAAACTTCAACTTTATTTTCATCCCCTTTGATGCTCAGGGGTCACTATCTATAGTGTCAGAGTGCCAGGCCTTCAATTCCCTGTTCAGTGTGCCATAAAAGGATCTGCCTACTCATTTTCAGGACTGCTGAAATGACCAAAATAAATACGTTGCCAGCTCTCCTAGTATCTTGAGACTGAAATGTCAACACAGTGAGTAGTAACGTTACAAAGAAAGTACTCTTTGAAAAATAAGAATAAAAGATATGGCCTCCCTGATCAACGCTTGCGCCAGTAGCATATCGGTAAAGCGAACTCAGAGGATTTCACCCATCCAAAAATTGCATAATACGCCTATAAAAGTTTTCACTTCGAAAAACCCTGTATAGTACGAATAGTTCTTGAATTATTCGTCTGAGATCAAACTACAATTGAAATTTTTCTGAGTAGTTTTTGATGTACAATATATTTTTTCCGGAATTGAGAAACCTACATTGTCAGGACTGTTTGGAATTTCTAATATGGGCGGAGAACTCTTAGATAAATCAAGGTCAGATAATGAATCCGTCCAATAACATGTCTTGAACTGCAGACAAACAAACAATAAATTCAAGCAGATAAATACTATAATTTGATAGAAACTAGTATATCGTCTTTAAAAAGTGTTTTCACTGTACATTTTTCTCATTATAAGTTGATAGTGCAATAAGTTGAAATATGCAAAACAAACTCTCAAATTTTGGAACAAACCAGCACAAATTCAGCACTGTCCGATGATGTATTGGTTTCATTATTATGCCTTCCACGGAAATTCACCAGTGTGAAGTTACGCGGTGCCCACTGGAATTGTGAGTATTTTAGTTGTTAAAAAAAAACCAAACTTCCATATCCAGGAACAAACTAGCACGAACCTAGCACTAACTGTATGAATAGTTTTTTTTTTCTATTCTCTATGTGGGGCACTCCAACTTCACGGACATTAAGTGGAATGGACTCTAGCTTCGGACGAATATTTTCTTGTACAATGTACTTATAGCTGTAAAGATTGTAGTGTATTGCTGTTTTTTACTCTTATAAAATAATAAGCTTTATATACAGAGTTATAAATTATAAAAAGTTACCCTTTAATGTTCTCACGGAGTTTTTGAAAACACTGGCTCGTGTATTAAATAATTTTTGAAAGTGTCTTGCAATGTTTTATCTTCAGTCGTACAAATTTTTGTAAAACAGTCAATTAAATTGGAATATTTTTCCTTCTGTAAATGTCATCCTGACGACTACTATTGATAACCAAGGAAACGATGTTATGGATTGAACTGTTTACATTGGAGTTGACATCAATGTTATTGAAAATTTGAATCGAAATATCAAACTTAAGATATCAAAAAGTGATTTTAGTGTTGTAGATGCGTCCCTAAATATCTCCAAGAAGTTCAGAATACTAATAATTGGAACTGACGGACTCTTTTACTGAAATCGTGTATTAAAGTATGCAATAGAACTTTCATCGCACAGTCTTCTATAATAGCCTACTTTGTACATTCAAAATGGTGTAAAAAACTGTCACTTTTCATGTGTTGGAGATGAAACTAGTTTGAGTATGTATAATGTTTGCCAATATTATATTCATTCTGTTTGATAAAATCTTCTAATTGAAACTGAAATAGGATAGTGTGTACCTTTAACGGTGTTTTCTTCACAATTGTGTCTTTGATGTACCTATTGCTTGCACATGGGGTTTTATTTTGCGGATAATGATTCATTTAAAGTTCTCATGGCTATAAAATGCAAATAGTGAACGTCTTTTTACAATCGTGAAAAACACTCGACAGAGTTCAATTATTTCCAAGGATTTATAACCGTCACAAAAATACTTCATCGAGTTCACCTCATTCAATTTCATTTTTCAAATAAAAAACCTCGTAATAAAAATTCCATTTATATTCTTGTGGCATAGCGTCTCTTTATTTGATTAGAGGTTGAGCGAGTCCGGTCCTGTAATCGCACTCCGGGCACTGCGCCGAACAAATAAAACGAATCCAATTGCATAACGCCGGTAATGAATCGCAAATATATTTCCATGTGATATTCGAAATTTACTTTTGGTTTTTATTTTATCATGGAAGGCCAAGCTTTATCCAAATTGCTGAAGGTTATTTGAATAAATTTGTGCCTGTACTAGATCATGTTCCAATTGATTTGTTCACATTCGAATTTTATTTAATATTTGTTCAAGTTAACAAAGCTTTTTGGATTTTGTATTAGTTTTAGAATAAATATTTGTGTTTGAATCAGCTAGCACCGGACGAAAAATGAATACTGAAAAATTTTTTCAAAAAGAAATAAATGAGCTAATATTTGAAATGCACTGCAAAGGATAATATGGGTTGTTTTTTATAAGCTCTTCTTTCTTCTTTAATCCGTGTAGAGAGCCCGCGAAAATTGGAGTCACAATTTTGAGTCGTTAATCAATGAAATTCATTCTGAATTTATATCCACTATTTTTATGAATGTGAAAACTAGTTCTTTACCCACTAATTCTGCAACAAATCAGCGGATTGTTTAAAAACTTGTTATGTCTGAAGTTTATGTGATTTTGCGACATTTCCATTAGTTTTATTATAGAAAAATGAATCACAGCACAATTCAGAGTTCATTCTATTTATAACTGGAGTATAAATTTTAGCAAACTATACTCTAAGAATTGATCCTTGAAATTATGATTTCATCAAAATTTTTTTATAACGATGATTCTGTTGTATATTAAGACTGCATAAGATTAAATGATGATTAGGATTAGCAAAATCAAATCAATTCAGTCCACAATTTGGTTGATCACAATAATAGAACAATCATTCATTGTATATATAACGATAATTTTCCACTTCTAATATGGTAAAGTATCTGATAATGATCAAATCAGCACTCGAGATTTTAAAAAACTGGATCCAATTGGCAAGCAAGAGTTCTCTTATATTATAATATTGAAAAAAAATATTTGTAAACCAAATACAGAATTACTTTGGATAGAATTTCTCGGACACATGAACATTAAAAATTCTTGAGAAAGAGCACACATTACATTAGGTTATTATTTTATCGATCAATAGTACCAATTAGAAGCTGTGTGTTATTTTGGACAATCTAATCAAGAGTTTTTCACAAAATCTGATCAAATTTTTTAATCTCACAATATTTTCCTTCTTCGTTATTTGAGATATTGCCGAGGATGATGCAAAATCGACAATTTTTTTGTGGTAAGTGCAGGTGGATTTCTTCTCAGTGTAAACCGACTATATTATTCGCGAGTAAAATTACCAATGGCGCCGCTGTTATCAACCAAAATGTCGGATGAAAGTCGTACTGTCATTCTAAGACATGCTTGTTTACATGTTAAAACTGCAGTTTTCCAGGGATTCATATTTTGTTATTTTAATATTTGTGGTGATTTCTCTTGAGAAACTTGTAAGTTTGAGGATTAAATTTCATTGCTATTATTTCAATTTTGTGCATGGACGTTTTAAATTGTATTTATTTGCAGATAAATAACCATATTCTTGGGAAATAGTATTTGAATATTCAAATTCGCATTATTCACTTTAGTCGAAGAAAAACTCATGTTAAACTAAAAAAAATTGAATAAATGGAGAAAGAGTAAGAAAATTAATAGGTAGTAAATAGGAAAGCGCGAAAGAGGTTAAAATGAAACTGATGTAAATAAGAAAGCAGTCTCTAAAATGATTGATTTTGATCAATACACATATACTGAAATAGTAAATAAAAACGTGAAATAGAAAAAATATAACAAAAGCTCACTGTTTACAAATAATGAACGATTAAAATAACATTAGCTCAAATGGCGTTTCAAGCGAAATACATCTTTGAGGGATTCCTGGTTTTGCCACCAGTTGGCCACGGATTAATTTTACTAGCGAACAATGGTAACATTGATGGAGTTTGCTATAGGTTCTGTGTGGAACATGTTTATTAAAAAGCTCAAATATACTGGGTGATAACACTATTCTCGTGGATTGATGCTATACTCCCTAATGAGGTTGATTCTCCCTTTTTGTTTTGTATCATGAAAATTGCATCAAAAAATATGAGACTACGTTCTATCTGCCAAACAGATGTAAGTATGTATTCCTAAAATCGCCTGTTCAAATGATATACCGGAATGCTGATCTTCATTTCCAAGATATTTGAGACGTTTTCGTAACTCATTTGATAAGTTTCATCTATCATTATCTATTTCCACCAATGAACATAGCACTTACAAAAATTCTGAATAATTGCTCGTCACAATTGTTTCCATTGGTCATAAACCTTACCGATCGATAATAAGTTGAAATAGTGTGATACCAGAATATGACTAATTGTCCATTCTGGTATTTCAAAAAGTTGCCATGGCAACTGTACAAGAAGTATAATTTTTTTTGTACAAGTACAAAATAGTTATTTTTGTATTAAGTGTGCGAAGTGATTGTTTTTTTTGTTGCGCGTGAGAATGTCAATTTTAACCGAGACCGTAAGGTCGAGGTAACAAATTCATTCGAAAGCGCAACAAAATACAATCACTTCGCACACGTAATACAAACAATACTTTTCCGCCAAATGTCAAAAAATAATAGATCAACAATAATTATTATTTTATTCAGTGAAATGTAGGAAAAAAGTACAAACTATAATTAATTTGCAGTCACCTGGGTATTGTAACCAAAATGGTATCGGGGACGAGAACATTGTTTTAATCACTTTTTTCCATCATTTCAGACAATACTTTTCACAATTATAACGCTCCAATTCAAAATTCACAAAACTGACAGTCACACTCCCGAATGTTTGAGAAACAAATACTCGTCGCGAAGCTCCCTTGCAAATGCAATTTAATTTTTTTGAATTTTGTTCCTCAGTCTCATGTTCCAGAAATTTACGTAAAATCGAATAAAATTATGTATACAAACACGTGAATTAAAGCTCTTTATTTACTCGAAGAATGAAACCACTCGCGCTAAACGCGCTCGTGATTTTGAACTTTCTTCACTTGTTGTATAAATAACTATTTCAATTATATTAAATTAGAAATGAGATTACTAATCAATTTTATTCACGTTTATGCGTAATATAATTATTATAAACATATGATTTTATAATTCAGAAAAGAAAATGTCACCACAATTTCCAACGATTTAATAATAAAGTGCGATAGAAGAAGAGTATTATATTCAATACGTACAAAAAATACGATTTTGGGATTCGTAAGATCGCAAACATCCTTATCCATCCCTCATCTATTATTATTGTACCTGATAAACAAATAACTATTTTGCAACACATGCACAGAAAGTATCCTGTTACTGAACTGTTTTCAGTCTCGATAGTTCTCAGTTCCAATTTTAAAATCATGGAAACAATTAAGAATAATTCACTGTTGACAGGAAATTGATAATTATATCATTTTCCTGCCGAGAAAAATCATGGATGCCGTTCATATTTTAATGTCCGACTAGTTTATTATTGTTGTCATAATAACACTGATTTCAGGGTAATTATGTAACAAATAGTACCCGATGGCATAACAAGTTTCCTAGTTACAGCAAGTAACTAGAGTAATCTCTCTGACAGAAATCACAATGACAGGACATAAATTGCTAAAAATTTTGATTGAAATAGAACAAAAGTTGGACATTAAACATTTAAGGCACCACGGAAGTTGAACAGACGGTAATGCCTACGGTCAACGTACACACCTCGAGCCAGAGGCCCTCGAAAAGTACATACTGTTGGCCTCAGGCATTATTGTCCTTTTAACACCCTTGATACCTTAATTACTATTTTGTTCTAATGTTATCTGTCATGTTGACGTTTAGAAACAAAAATATTAAGGAATGTGTTCGTTATAGTGTTTGCATTTACTGTGAACGTGATAGTACACAAAACGTGGAGAACAGAATGAAATAATATCAATATGAAATATTATTAATTTTTATGCAGTTTGACATTTGGACTGCAGCCAGTGAGAATTTTTTGACGGGCCACATGAAATCTGCGGGTTGCTGGTTGTCGACCCTTATATTATGGTCTTATGTATAAATGATTGTTCGTCAAGAATACGCTCTTATAGTAATATTTTGCGAACAATGTGGTAAATTTCTGTGTATTCCAGAAACGTTTTTATATCATAGAATATGTTTTCAATTTAGATGTTGATATTCTCATATCACTCAAGTTTTTTCTTCATTATACGCTGTATATTAAAAATCTACTTCAGCATCATGTTTTTCAGATTCAAGGGAATCAATAATTAAGAATGATAATATTTGATGCATGAGGCCTAAACAAACTTTCCTGCAAGATTTCAACAAATTCTCTCTGTTCTCGCTCTAGTACCAAATCTTTTTGAGGGCTAGGCTCAATTGTATTTGTTTATTTCGGCGTGCAAGCTTAGTCTGGACCATAATAAAAATATTTTTGCCGTTGATACAAAAATAGCTACTTTTTACGTCCATGCAAAAGCTGGTGCTTTATAAACGAAATATTCGCATTTTTTTAATTTTACGCTTTATAGGGCTATTATCATCAATAAAAAAGCGACTATTGAATTGCGTAACCTTTATTAGAATTTGCTGTAATTTTGTGCTGGCAGTACTGTCTGTGATCAATCCGCGTACTTTGAACTGCTGAGCTCTCAATCTATGTTTTTTGCTGTTTGGAATGTTGTTGGTCCTCCGCGTGTTGTAATATTAATATAGAAGTCGATGGTATTAGGGAAGATAATATGGAAACTCAGCGCTCTATGTACAAACAACATTTGTTATCGATCCATTTTTAAATAAATTTATAAAGCCTAAAAGTCGAATTGTTCTGTGTTATATACTTTGGATTGTTGTGAAAGTTACTATAAAAGGCCATGAAAAAAATCTTGTATGCAATACCAGTTTAAGCAAGCATCACGATAATAGAAAATCAGCCAACTATTTCAGTGACTCGGCAAGCCTCGTCACTAGATACTTGGCCCCATGTCATAATGCTTAACTTGACATTATTGCTGCATCAATCACTGCTATCAACGATTGCAATCAATGTGTGAAGTAATTTTTTTCGTATTTCATTCAAATCAAGCATATTAGGGCTATCATCACACGCACGGCTTTTCAATTACGGAATCTTAATTAAATTTCTCTGTAAAATAAATTTCGTAACACTATGTGAAGCAGCTTTCTTGAATCTGTTCGTTTTGAATTCTCAAATTTATTCTCTCTGCAGTGTTATTTGTTATTCAAATTATCATAATATAGAATTTTACGATATGAAATAGAATGTGGCGAAGGAATTGGAAACTTACCGCTCTGTTCACAAATTATTTCACCGATCGATCCATCATTCAGGAAATTTCTACTACTAATATTATTGTGTTGTGTGTGACTGTGCAACCAAGCCCAAGTGCAAAAGGACTTTATATCTGGGAATTTATTCCAATTCAAATTTTATCATATGTTGATATTATGTTGATTCATCCAATAATGGAACCTTCATGAGCAGAAAACAATTTTTAAGATGTATGAACTTCTCTTGGAGTTGAAGAATGTGCTGCAAAGCTCATAAATTTAGTTATAAAGCGAGAAATAAGTATGGCTCATTCCAGAGTCATGTTTTTTGTGTGTTTCGTATTATTTCAAATGACAATCATTTTTCTCGAGTGGCAGTTGTCACTTAATATAATCTCCTTTGTCTCTTTTCCCATTTTTTAAAGTCGGTTCCCTCTTTTCCGAAGAATTCAAATATTCTGAATGTGTGTTTCGCATTCCATTGAACCGCTGTCGCTCAGAACTGTATGCCATGGAATAAAAATTTGATATTTCACACACATTGATCTCTAGAAATAATATTGACAAAGTATTTGCTTGTATTTATTTGAATTGTGATAGAAATGCACAGGAGACTCGAGAAGTATATTTTGTTCAATTTAGTCTTTATCCAAAATTGCAAAAAGTTTCTATCGAAGCTCATAATTAAACCCAAATATTTAGGCACTGTTCCGAAAAATCATCTAAGAATGATCATTGTATTTCACTGCGATAAATCAAAGAAGTCGACATATTTTCTGATTATTATACTGATCCTTGAAATTGGTATTTCTGGAATATTTATAAACTGGGTATTTGTGGCACATTTATAAACTAATCATTGTCTACTTTGTAAGTACCTACAGATTATATGGTGGAAAGAAACTTATATTTTTCGAGGTATGCACGATTGAATGTCAATGATGCAGTACTTATGCTTACATTGATATGCGAAAGTGGATGTTATGCGCGGTTATAGGAATTTAAAGGCGTGAAATTGCTACGGATATCAGATTTTTGTTTTGATAAACTTAATAAAATCATAGCTTGAGTAAAATTATGTGAGTCATATTGAGATTGATGATTTAATAGATCCGATCGTACAAATGACATGAAAATATGATCATTGGATCAATTCAATTATTTTTGTTTACATAATCAATAATGAAGGCAACACGTGATTGTCAAATTGTTAAATATTATAACAAATGAAATAACACCAAAATTAACCACATGTATAATCGATCATATTACTTTATATGTATGATTCAAACGATTGATTTTCAAAGCCAGTTGTTTTTAATGATATTCATTCATATCTAGTCCCTGCTGCTTGGAAATCAGCAACATGTACATTTACAAGCTTTCGGCGATCCCTTTTTTTATTGATACGTTATCAATTTTGATAACAAAATCGATAACTTACTTTGTTTGCTTTGTATTCTCTTTTTCGCTCCATTTGCGTGGTTATGTCAAATTCTCCGTGAAATTTGGGTAATTTACTATCGCATTTCTTACGTTCAAGTTGCAATCTTCCAAGAAAGTACAATCTCCATTTTTGTGAACATTTCACATCATGGAATCGATTCCAGTTCCATTGTGTCAGATCATTTTATTACCGCCTCGTAATGACCGTGAAACTTTCTTTCTATCGTCATCTGCATCTGTTCTATATCGAACGATACGTATTTGGAGCGGAAGAGAATCGTCGCCTCAAACCGTTTGGAAATTCTCGAATCTGCGCCAGCTTTTCCAGCTTTTGAACTCCATTAGGTATATGTTGGAGCATTGTAGACTTTTCACACATTGTGGAGCAGATTTCGTTGATGTTTCGACAATCCTAAAGCAGTAAAGCAAGGAAAAATTAAGATGAATGGATTGAAATATGGAATTTATTCGATAGTGATATTGCTAAAATTCATACAGTTTTATTTGTATTGGTAGGGTAAGTATCATTACTCATATTGCCTTTGTTAAAGTTCAAGGTGAATGGATTGTAATTTTGGCAGACTTCAAAATCTAACATATTTACCACAACAATGAAAGAAACAACTAGTTATGTGCTTATGTACATGAAATCGCGCCATTATCTCGAATGAGGTTGACATGAATCCAATATTTACCTCACAACCAGCAGTCAACCAGGAACCTTCATCAAAACATATCTTAAACGCGTCAAAATTACATCAAGAGTTTGGAATGTCGAAGGAGTAGCTTCCAGCGACTTCCCCGTCTAAACTAATTATGTTAGATATTTGCTCTATCCGACAATTATACCAAAAATTCTGCTATCTCTTTACTCTTTCCGACCATAAATTTTGTGGCCAGTTTCATTGCTGTTTCAGAAATTTAGAGTGTTGCATCAATCAATTGCATATTTCAAAGTGACAGCTGTCATTATCAAGGTGACTGCTGTCATTGTCAAAGTGACAGCTGTCATTGTCAGACTGAAAGATGGTGGTCATATTCTAATCCTTACATAAAATAAGTATTTTTGAAAATAAAGAGTCCTTTTTTGGATTTTTGGGGTCTTCAATTCATTGGAACATACAGTTTCGACATTTGATCGCCGAGAGTGTAATTTAAAGATGGTAACGTGGATTCCACTGATTATTTGTTTTTGACGTCTCCTAAGTTTATCTCCCCGAAAGCTTTAAATTGATACTAAGGCCCAGTTGTACAGTCTAAGCATATCCAAAGTCTCATAAAACCAAGTTTAATTTCTATGGTTACAATTGCTGAAATAATTGTAACCATAAAAATTGAACTTAGTTTTACTAAGCTTTGGATAAGCTTAGACTGTACATCTTGCCATAAACTAGACATCAAAGAAACAATTGACAATCGTTTGAATATATCCTCTACTAGAATTATCATTTGTTATACCATAAGTAGTTGGAGTATTATCGATTATTTTTGTGGTGCTATCAAGAATGTTTATTGTGCTTCCGTTTGAATACCACGAGTGTGCAGCACGAGTGGTATTCACATTCACGACATTCTGTCTCGTGATGTTTTCAGGCAATACGTCTCGTATAATCGAGGATTTTTTATTATCTTGTGATATAATATATGATTAAAATTCCAATTTCACATTATGATTCTAATTATTTCCTTGCTTCCAAAAAATATAATGAATTTTATAATAATTCAAATTTTAATTATGACAAACAAACCACTGATAATTTTGAAAAATGCTTCAGGTGAATGCTGTGCCAAATTATTCGAGGATCAATTTTAGTTCTCCCATATTTTATAATACCACCGTTTATAAAATAATCGCAAAAGACTAAAAAGTCCCATCAATAAAGTTTTGGCACTACTAGTTGAGTTCATCCATTAACTTGAACCTAGCTCTTTGATGAAAAATTCAAAAATAAAATTTCAGTCAAAAATTAGTACGCGTTCTCAAGTTATCGTGCTTTCTCACAGACAGACCGACAGACAGACCGACTTTTTTCAAAATTATGTTTTTTGGATTCAGTAGGGTCTAAAACGTGAGAATCTATCAAAATCAGGACCTGTCAAAAAATTATTATTAAAATACTTCCCTATTATATTGGTCGGGGAAATAAAAATGAGATTATTCACATTATTGAATATTTCTTGATCGTTTTATGAAAGGGTATTTGGTTATGTTTCATAAACTAATAGCTCTCTCAGATAGAGCAGATTCATTATTTTTCCAACAACTTTCAAATAGAATTGAACTCTATTCCATTATTATACATTAAGATAACATATTGAAATATTTCGCTGATTTTGTTGATTGAATCGGAGTTGTAAATGGACATGGGGTGATTGTTTTGTTCGTTGCTTTTTCAATTTGATAAGCCCTAGTACAGAAATGGCGAACCTTTTATGATATACGTGCCATTTTTCCTAAAAACAATGTTTAATGAGGCCATGACGTGCCGTTAAAGCATCTTGATCTAATTAATTTGAAAAAAAGGAAATGCTATTAACTTAAATTCTTTATTTGCTACCTGTTGCCATTCCCGCACCGGTAACCTTGTTCAAAATGAACATAGAAGATCTACTAGAAACGACACTCTCGGTACTTTTAATCTACAGCACTGTAGTCTACTGACCTTGAACATCAAAATCTATTTGCAGGCTGCAGCGTGAAGCTCAAAATGGTTATTAAATAATCATTTCCATAATGAGAAAATAGCAATTGACAGCAGCTTATATCACATTGTCTTTTCAATATAAGGATAACTAAGATAATAATGAAAAGAACATGTATTGTTCGATTTATCACAAAATGAACGGAGGCATTTATTGGAAACTGAACTCACCGCATATGGTTATTGAATGAACTTTTTCATCAAGACAAAATAACGATTGACAGCAGCTCATAAAACATCGACTTTTCAGTATGAGGATAACTAAGATAATAATGAGAAGAATACAGCACGAAATAGGTAAACGGAGGCATTTATTGAAAACTAAATGTATTGTATGCACATGGAGTGCAAAGAACGTACCTAGCACTGCTACAAAGCATTTTAGCAAAATTGGTCATTTGAATTTATTCAATAAACTAGCGTTCTCTGCAACCTTTTTTTGTCTGACTGACACTTCTGGGAGAGTATTCTATGCTATGGCCATAAATGTAGATAGAAAATGTATTAATAAAAGAAAAAAAGCAGAACTCATTTTATATTGAAATTCAGTATTTGAAATTGCTGTTGCTTTCGTACTAATCGGCTGAGCCAAAAGTGCACTTTATTTAATTTTCCGCATAATTTCAGAACAATCAGTTGTACAATATCGGAATTTCTTATTAAACACTTCTATAACATCTTGTTTTACACCTCACATTATGATTGCGATCAGCTAAATCGGAAGTGCACTTCACTGAACAGTTCTTCAAAGTTTTCACATTGATCGGAATTCATTGAAATTAGATTTTAGAGTGCATTTTTTTATAATAAATTGCAAATGTTTCTAAATTGACAACAATTTACTCTGTTTTTCATAAATTTTTATTCTGTGTGAGTATAACATGAATCAGTTTAAAAATACGAATTGGTTGTAAATTAATTTGCATAAAGTTTATGATTCATAACGAGTTAGTACATCTATGCACCATTTGAATGAATTTTTGTATAATAATATATCCATTGATGTACAAGTGAGTCACGTGATGTTCACTTCATATTTTCTTATAAAGTATGCCCGGAAATATTTGTGATAAGAAGTTACACAAATTTATTTGAGCGGAACATGAAAACGCAACCAATAACTTTTTTATTATGTGAATTTTGTCTAATTTTGGCTTCAACTAGCGACATCTCATCCAATAATAGATATTTTGCATTAAAATTTATCAGGAAGTTTTCAAACCTGTCTATCAATAAGTAAGATGGATTCAAAATCCTATCAAAATATATAAAATATTGTTAATTTTTATGCTATTCTCTGCAATTCAATTCTGTCTGTGAAATTCTATGAACAGTAACAAACAAATGAATATTTATGCTAAGTAAAGTATAGATCAGCTTCAAGTTTTCTTCCCACTTTTCTTATAGTCCGGCAGACAGGGCATAAATTTTTCGTTGATTACCGCTCACTTGAAACTTTGTGAGTGATTTCATTGTGATGAGTCCGACAGCTTTCACATTTGACAAAATTCTTGATTTGGGGGCGTTTTTCAGCGAGGGCCAATTGAACATGTCAATTTCATGAAGCCTTAGGATTGTATTACCGTTATATTGATGTTAACACTAATCGAAAGATTTTCTGATTATAAAATGAAAGAAAATATTGTCCAACATGAATATTGGGGGCCAGCGGTGAGTACGACAAGCCGCACTTGTCACAAGTACGTTGGTATGAAAACGGATCACTGCTAGTCTGAGACCTTGAGGACGTGTTCAATTAGTTTTTTTCTAAAATTTGGTGATTTTGTCCGACAAATTCTATGGGACGTTTTCTCAGTCCGACACTGAAAATGTGTCAGGATTATAACAGTTTCTTCATGAATGACTGCTCATCCCTATGTTTTTTATTTCCCATTCAAATAGTGTCTAGAACATTACTGTATACATGTCCGACAAGTTTCAAGTGAGCGGTAATCAACGAAAAATTTATGACTTGTCTCACGGACTATTAGCTCCTAATATTCAAGTCGTCGCTTTAAAACGTTAATCGAATGACTCTCTAATGACATTGTACTTTGACCTTGCTTCATGGATATCATTTTGTAATATCCAAATTTAGCACAGATTCTTCACCAGTCAGAATCATAATTGTCTGTAAGATTTCTTCTGAACGTTACAACTGCGCTGCAACTGACATCACTCTGAAAATCGAGTATTGAAGTCAATTCTTAAAAATGATCACATATCCTAGAGAAGATACATAGATTAAAAATATAATGTCAACATTTTCCATTTTTTCCACCCAAATTATTGACATTTAAAAGTTGTAAAAAATCAAACTCAATTTCTGTTTAAACTGTTATCGTACCAGATAAGATTCCACAACGTATATTATGCTACATTCTGATTTCTATTCAGTATCTGCTTCTTTTATTACTAAAATTTTGTGCTCATAGTGGCGATATGAGTGCAAATGTTTCGCTGTGCACTCTCTATTGTATTCTTCGTATTACAGAAGAATGAATTTTAATTGTATCGCATCCCAGTGGAAACAGCTATAACAGCGAAATCAGGAGTTTTGCTCTGTTTTTTAATATTTTTAAATGATTGCAAGGGTCTTTTTATCTTCCATTCATTAGAAGGGGATTTTTGCATTTTGATATGATGAAACTCTAAGCAATGTTCGAACGATAGAAGGATGAAAAGATTGTGATTATTTTCGATTGTTTTCTTGATTAGAAACAAATACATTTTCATATCCTCCAAATTAATGATAGATTCTTCATTGTAAATATCTAAAAAATATGTCCATTCTATTTTTCGTAAGGCTTTTAATTTTGGAGTACATGTATGAACAATATAGTTGTTTTGAATGATCTATGACTGCTTCATTCGAATACTGTTGAATGATTGATAATGTTGCTCTCCACATTGAATACACGCTCCACAACGTGAAATTCTAGAGGATCATGGATTCTTGTTCAATATATGCTAGTAAAATTTTATCATTGTCACCTTCACTTGAAAAATTGAGTATACCAATCTTTGAATTTTTGATGAGTATTTTTATATGTTTCTTCAAATTTTAGAGGCAATAATGATTGAAAGAAACGCTGCTCATTCTTCTACATTCAAAGATTTAGACCATTCAAATACAGACGTTTTGAAATTGAAAAATGCCCAATGAATTATAGACAAATAAACGTTATTCATGATCAAACAAAAGCAGTATCCAGTCACATCAAATAATAATTCTCTTGATTTCCAAAACTCAAAAATGAGATGAAACAAAATATCAAATTCCAAATTCAAATAGTTATTTATGTATCTAGTGCGCGAAATTATATTTTGGTGCTTGAGAATTAAAGTTTATTGTCGATACTGAAAAGTCGAATTCTGACAATATGGGAAGACAATAACAAATACTTTTATGGAAACATTGTCAGCATCACGTTGACTATATCATACTCAAATTACCATCAATTCGACTTGCCACTACAAGAAATTTGTATATAATGTCTATTTTGCCTCTTAGCATCTTGAAAAAAATTATAAAGTACTTATAGAATATAATTGTTCTGCGTTTTAATTACATTTTCATTCGTTGTTGTTTACATACATTTCAGTATGTCTTGAAATATTTCTAATTGCTAATTATACTTTGATTCATAGAAGTACACCTAAATAAATTCTCATGGAATTGGAATTCTTATAGCATACATCCAATTAAATCAGAGAAAAGTAACTTCCAATAAACACTAAACAGAGTCTACAATCTAGTGTTAGTGTTTCAACCAATAAAATTGAATTTATTCCCATTTCATTTTAATAACAGCGCATCGTATTTCCTTCTTATCCTTTTTTGCAGTTTTACTACACTCTAACTTGCTCTAAACTAGATATACGATACAAGAACTAGCGCCATTCCTTATACGTGTTACGTGATTCCGCCTTCACGCCATGCTGAGAATCCAGTCTCGGTTTTAAAATGTGTTTGAATATTTTCATGTGTTATATCGTTAAGCTCTATAATGTTTCAAGCCAGTTTTGCTGTTAGGATCGTGATTATTATTTATATTTTCATTCAACAACACACTGTCCAACAGAAAATCTATTACGATAGAACAAAAAAGTGTCAAAAAACAGTTAAATCATCGAAGAATCAATTATGTTGCACTGAATCAACAAAAAGTACTGAATTTGTTCTGATATACTACATGTCACAAATGAATGTAACAGTGGTGACACTGTCATATCATGAATATGAATGTTTGATATTAGTAAAGTGCACTATGGAGAGTTTGAAATTTGTTATGGAATTTTGATGAATGACACTTTGGTGTTTAGAATAAATATTCTCATTTAAACTAATTTAATGACTGTAAAAACCGATTCTTCATAGGTAAGATGTCGTTATTATGTTATATTATTATTATTGTATATGATATTAATTGAAATACATTCTTCATAGAAACTAATCGGTCTACAGTGTTTGAATCAAATAAAGAACATTATAAATCGGTTTTTCGTCTGGAAAACGTGATAATGGATCCAATTAAAATAAAAATAAAAATAGAAAAAGATGATTCGACATGGAGAATAAAAACTATCAAACAGTTGGACGAGGAAGTTGTCTACGGATTCCCATTTGAAGACCAAACAGCTGACAAACATAAAGATCTATTTAATATCAGTGTTGTGAGAAATACTTGTAGAAGTCTAGTAAAGAAGGGTCAATACAGAAACATAAATGTGACACTTAGTAGTGAAATGGTGCCAATATACTTTGATAATGATAAAAATTGTGTATTTAATGATAAATATTTAGAAGAAATGCAAACTATTGAAGATACAAGCCAAATAGAGAATGAGACATATGAAAACAAAGAAGATTTATGGAAAATGATTAAAGAATTGACAACACGTCTAGCAGCAAAAGAAACTAAACATGTTAATTTATCTCGAGTGCAACAACTGTTCGTGTTGGAAAAATTTTCAGGACGACAGAATGTTGAATGGATTAATAAGTTTGAAGATGAATGCACACGACATCAGGTCATATCAGATGAGGAGAAAATTCAAGTACTAAGATTGTTTCTAGAAGAAAATGCAATTGAGTGGTATACAGCTACTTTGGCAAAACTGACAATAAAAGAGAAATGGGAGACATGGAAAGTATCATTTAAAGAAACTTATGCTGACAAAAGCTGGCAGACAGTTAGATATGCCTACAATTTCCGGTACATGAACGGTTCATTTTTGGATTATGCCTTAAAAAAAGAACGCCTTTTGTTAGAAACTGAATCTGGAATATCGACGATATCACGAATAAACCATATTGTTATTGGTTTACCTTTCAATATTCAAGAGAAATTGGATAAAGAAGAGATTACAACAACTGAAAAATTAATGAATCAATTGCGAAGATATAATCAAGTTATAGTAATGAAATCGAAGAAAGAATCAACTTACAATAGCCAGGGAAGTATTACCAAGACAGAAAATCGAAATAAGATAGAGAAAAAACCATGCGGTATTTGTGAATCGCTAGGAAAACAAGGGCGTTATCATCCAGTGGATTTATGCCGAAATAAGAAGAATTTTGAGATGAAGAGTGTAAATATGACAGAAAATGATGACATTCGATCTGAACAAAAAAACGACGAGATGCACCACTGATTAAATTAAATGTTATATTGAATAAAGTAAGAGAAGTAGAAGCAATTTATGATAGTGGTGCAAATATAACTTTGGTAAATTATAAGATAATTCAGAATATAAAAGATGAAATTATTCAAAAACAAATTTTTAAAACGATCAGTGGTGCAACAGAAAGTTGTGGAAAGATTAAATTAAATTTAAGAATAAATAAGATTGAAAAAGAAATTGAAGCCTACATTATTAAAAACAATACATTTTCATATGATATTTTACTTGGTTTAGATGCCATACAAGAATTCAAATTAATACAAGATGAGAAATTAAATATTTATCAAAGAATAAGTGATAAAAATATTGAACAAATTAGATATACTGAAGGAGATAAAAATAAAAAACAGATGAATCTGTTTGAGAAGAATATAAGATATGAGAAACAAAATAATATCAAAATGGGAAATAATTTGAGTGAGATACAGAGACAAGAGTTGTTAGATTTAGTGGAAGATTCTGCAAAAGTATTTGCTGAAAATAAATATGATGTTGGGTGTACTAAATCTCATGAAGCACATATAAAGTTGACAGAAAATAAATACATCTCAAAGAAGCCATACCGTTGTATAATTTCAGATGAAAAAGAAATAGAAACACAGATAGAAAATTTACTCAAATATAAGTTAATAGAAGAATCAAGTTCACCATACTCTTCCCCTGTAACATTGGCATATAAAAAAGAAGAAGGAAAGAGATCTAGATTGTGTATTGATTACAGAGAGCTAAATAAAATTCTTGTTCCTGAATCACAACCATTCCCAAGAATTGAAGATATAGTAGTGAAAACTAGAAATTGCAAATGGTACACCACAATGGATATCAATTCAGCGTTTTGGACAATACCAATTTGTGAAAAAGATAAGTATAAAACAGCATTTGTGACTCAATCTGGTCATTATCAATGGTCTCGTTTACCTTTTGGATTAAAAATATCACCGGCAATATTTCAACGTGTTTTATCAAATATTCTGCGTAAAGAAGGACTACAGGATTTTTGCGTCAATTATATAGATGACATATTAATATTTTCAAAAGATTATCAAGAACATTTGAATCATATTAGAAGATTACTGAAGGTAATGGAGAAAGAAGGATATAAACTAAAATTGTCAAAATGTTGTTTTGCACAAGCAGAAGTAAAATATTTGGGACATACCTTAGGATCCAACTTGGTTCGACCAAATTATGATAATGTCCAAGCAATAAAAAATTTCCCCACCCCACAAAACAAGAAAAATATAAGGCAATTTTTAGGGAAAACTAATTTTTATCATAAATATATTCCGGATGCTAGAATCCTAGAACCACTCCATTCGCTTTTACGAAAAGATGTTGTATTTAATTGGACACCTGAATGTGAAAAAGTTTTTCAACAAATAAAAGAGTATTTATGCACCTGTCCAATACTTGCGATTTTTGATCCGGATCGACAGACATACGTCTTCACGGATGCTAGTGGCATAGGGATAGGAGCAGTTTTAAAGCAGGTTCAAGATAATGGAGACTTATTACCAGTAGCATATTTTTCGAAAAAGCTGACACCCACCCAAAAAAAGAAGAAAGCCATTTATTTGGAATGCCTGGCAATAAAAGAAGCACTACAGTTTTGGCAATATTGGTTACTGGGACATCGTTTTGAAGTTGTATCTGACCATAAACCTCTAGAGAATATAAAAGTCAAGGCCAGAACAGATGAGGAATTAGGAGACTTAGTATATTATTTATCACAATATGATTTCACTATACGTTACATACCTGGGAAAACAAATGAAGAGGCGGATGCTCTTTCAAGGAATCCAGTCTTAGAATGTTTTGAAAACAATGATGAAGTATTAAAAGTTGTGAATCTGATCCGGATGGAAGACATAAAAGAAGATCAGAAACGTTATGCAAAAGAGATGATGGAAAAGAAACATACATATACAAAAGGAGATATTATTTATAAAAAACTGAAAAACCGAGAGAGAATTTTTGTATCACAAGATTTTGGATTAAAATTGTTACACAAGGTTCATATATATTATGGTCATATTGGTGCGCAACTTATGATGGAGAAAATGCGTCCATTCTATTACTTTCATAATTTTGATAAATCAGTTCGAGATTATTGTAATGCATGCGAGATATGTAAGAAAAACAAATGTCGTCGATCTAGGGAGATTGGTGAACTATCACAACTAGGTCCAGCAGAGGAGCCATTTGAAATAATGTCTTTGGACACAATAGGTGGTTTTATGGGATATCGATCCAAAAAGAAATACTTGCATCTTTTAGTTGATCATTTCTCTAGATATGCATACACATATTCTTCGTCAACTCAACAAGCATCAGATTTCATGAAATTATTAAAACCAATTTTACAGAAGAATAAGATAAAAATTCTACTCGCAGATCAATACCCAAGTATACACTGTAAAGAATTTAGGAATTTTCTCAATCAGCATGGTGTTACATTAGTTTTGACTGCAGTAGATTGTCCATTTTCAAATGGTCTCAATGAAAGGTTGAATCAAACCCTAATAAATCGTATTCGGTGTAAAATTCGTGAACAACCCAATTGTCCGTGGTCTAAAATAGCAGAAGAATGTACTCAGGAATACAACCGTACGACTCACAGTGTAACACATTTCTCCCCAGAATATTTATTAAATGGTACAGTATCTGAAATAACACCCTCAGAATTATATACCCCAACAGATTTATTAGCAGACCGAAAACTAGCTTTTGAGAATTCCAAAAAGCAACACGAAACAAATAAAGTCAGGATAGATACGAGAAAAGTCAACTACTCATTTAAGCCAGGAGAATTGGTGTATGTTGAGAGAGGTAATAAATTGAATAGAAATAAATTAGATGAGATTCGAGACGGGCCATACAAAATTCTCCAGAAAATATCAAACACAATTTATGAGGTAGATAGTGGAAAAAGACGTTCAGAAGCAAATTTTTATCATGCTAGCAAGCTGATTCCTTTTTTTTTGAAGGGGGGGAGATGTAACAGTGGTGACACTGTCATATCATGAATATGAATGTTTGATATTAGTAAAGTGCACTATGGAGAGTTTGAAATTTGTTATGGAATTTTGATGAATGACACTTTGGTGTTTAGAATAAATATTCTCATTTAAACTAATTTAATGACTGTAAAAACCGATTCTTCATAGGTAAGATGTCGTTATTATGTTATATTATTATTATTGTATATGATATTAATTGAAATACATTCTTCATAGAAACTAATCGGTCTACAGTGTTTGAATCAAATAAAGAACATTATATGAATATGTCGCGCGTAATATTATTTTCCCATTTTTTGGTCAGAATCAAATCAGACAATGGTTATTTGAAGTCTATGGGAACATTTAATGATGACCGCTTGACTTTAATTAAATTTTTCATGATTTTTCCTCATTCTGGAATGTTGAACTCTAATTTTCTTAGTCTTATTTTTTATCCGAAAAGTTTCTTCCTTATCTTTTATTTAATATCTTACTCATCCAATTTGCACCAAGTAAATAAGGTTATGCATTCGGAATTTGCATATCATTGGGCCTTAAAAAAGGCCGATGGTGATTAATTGAGTATGCATGAATATTTTTCTCACTATCAATTTTGAAACGAAAGTCAATTTTTTTTTGCGTACACATCATATAGATACTGCTCAAGAATCTATTGCGCAACTCACAGGAGATGACAATTAAGTCAAAACTTTTAAGAAGAAAAAGATTTAATTTTCTTTGTAGAATAAAAGCACATTGATAAAATTGATGTTTCTCAGTTGAAGAAGTAGAAATGGCTATTATAAACCTTATGAAAAATCGATCAAGATCAAAATAGGTCATTTTTCTCGATATCAGTTAACTTTGGTCTGAATTCGGATTTGATCCCTCGGCTATCAAAAAAGAATCGAAGGGATGATATATCAATAATTAAAGGCACGCTGAATATGACATACGAATTATTGGCAATAACTGAAGTCCATTAGTGCTGGCATTAGGATGGTAAAAGGTTTAGGAGTCATGAATTATTAGGAGAAAAATCTTAAATGAGAATGAACCAAGACAAATAGGATCGTTAACACCGCCATGAATTAGCTTGCATAAATAAAAAATATAGCTTTATGCTCCCGATGTTCAAGCAAACTGCGACAATGATCTGCACGTGTGGAATTGTCCAGATTTTTTGAGGCTAGAAACCTGAATAACCGTTCATGTCAGAAGTAATATTTGACAATGCAATTTTTCAAAGAAATTATGTTCAATTCTACATGCTATTTGTTATTTGGTCCAAGTTATAAGAGCGTATCTCCTCTCCTCAAGATCTCTACATTGATTTTTTACAACTGCTTGTGTACCACTAAATCTTTGCTATATTTTGTACATTGAATATTACTGCACTGTAGATCGTTTCGGTTAAAAGTAAGATATTGAAAATTGATATTGTCATGAAACATACAACTTTTTATGTTCGACTGCATCATAATCATGTAGTTTATGGTTGCATTTAGTGCCCATAATGTGCCACTTAATTGGACTTGGACTTTTACTTTTTATAATTGGACGGAACTGTCATTTTCAAAAAAGTCACACAAATAGATTTCTTTATGAACATGAAATAAATCCAAACAATTAAATCAACATATTATTTATTATGGTTATGAATACTTATGATACAATTGGTATTATCGCGAATATTCAGACCTGAAGATAAATTCTTATTGTTACAAAAACATTTTTCTCTCAATGTTTGTGATTCTTGTTGCCAACACTTCTACGCTTTCTGAAATATCCATTTTCTCTTTTCTATCGTATTTATTCTTTTCTACACTTTCTGAAGTATCCATTTATTCTTTTCTATCGTATTTAATCTCTTCTACACTTTCTGTAGTATCTATTTCTTCTACTACATTGTATTTAATATTTTTGACATCTGCAAACAAACAGTAAGAAACAATGATAACAATAGCAATACTAGCAAAGCACACCAAGTTATACTTACCGAATTTTTGTATAGGCTACGTGCATGAAGTCTACTAGCGCTTCTAGCGGGCAATGGAGAACGATTGAACTCCATTTTATCATTGTTTCATACCAATAATTTTTTAAATGTAATAATATTATTTAATTCAGCTGTGTGCGTATAATATAACTTGCATAGCATAAAAGGTACGTTGAAATTATTTATTTTGAGTATTTTTTTCTTCAATTATAACGTACCTATTATAGAAAAAACGTCCTAATTCGTCCAAATTGACAGGATAATCTCAAATTATGATGCCGATGATCATGCAGATCGGGTTTGCATTTATCAAACACTGTATTCCTTTTACCGAGGAAGTATTGAAGAAGAGCGTGAAATTAGTTTTGCCATATTAAACATGTTGAAGAATATGTTGCTGACAATATAAACAACAAAATTATTGCGAAGTGCATCTGACAAACTTCTATCACTGAAACATCTTACAAATTAAAGATGGAGGCAAATTCATGAATCCCAAATCGATGATGAATATTTCTTATTTCACAATTGAATTACAAACATATTTGTTATATAGATTAATAATGAAAGACAGCCAATACTCTATTTACCGCTTTGATTCACTTCTCTGGTTTTTTTGTGTTTCATAACTGGGTACATGAAATCTATGACTTTGTATGTAATTCGTACATTAACAAACTTTATAGACTCGCCTTCCTTATAAGACTCGCTTGCGCTGCTCGCTCGTCCATAACCAGCGGCTCGTCCAATAAAGTTCTATATTATATACTAATTACATAAATAGCTATTACTTATTTGTACTAAGTACAAGAAAGTATTGTGAAACCGACAAAATTCATCTATCGAGATTCAAAAAATTAAATCAATATATTATTTATTATGGTAATGAATATTTATAACACAATTGGTATTGTCGCGATTATTCAGACCCAAAGATAAATTCTTCTTGTTACAAAAACATTTTTCTCTCAATATTTGTGATTCTTTGGCATATGCTGCCAACACATCTGCGCTTTCTGAAGTATCCATTTATTTTTTTCAATCGTATTTAATCTTTTCTACTCTTTCTTAAATATCAATTTATTCTTTTCTATCGTATTTGATCTTTTCTACACTTTCTGAAGTATTAATTTCTTCTATTAAATTGTATTTAATATTTTTGACATCTACAAACAAACAGTAAAAAACAATTGTAACAACGGCAACACTAGCAGAGCACATGAAATTAAATTTACCTACCGAATTTTTGTATAGGGAAATTAAGAAATATTTTTAGAAGATATCCTGCGTCTTTAGAGCAGTCGAACACTTAGCATTGTATGTAATTCGTACATAAAAAAAACTTTATAAACTCGCCTTCTTGCTAGTTCATGATGAGCGTCTCGTCCAATAATAGTAGATTGTTTAATAAGTAAAGAAAAGAGGTAGTTTTCTAGTGAGTGTATAAGATTAATGTACGAGCGTAGTGAGTGCATTAATTATATACGAACTTGAAAATCTACTTTCTTTACGTGTTGAACATGCTATTTTTCTGTGTACTTAAGAATAAGTATACAAAAATAACATGAAAATTTAAAATTTGACATTACATAAATATTTTTATCAATGAAGCTATGTCAGATTTGTTTTTTTAATTTTTATTGTTAACATGGTCATGGTAACAAAACATCATAACGACGAGTGAATAAACAATTTTCGAAATGGATCAAGAAGAGTTTCCTGATATTTTAAAAGCTGTGTCAGAAGCAATCTCAAATTTACTCCCGACAAAATCAAAAGAAAAATACGAAAAATGCTACGAATTATTTTGCCAGTGGAGAATAATAAAGAAAGTTCAGGGAATTAATGAAGATATTTTAATAGCTTATTTATTTGAGAAGGTTAGTTATATAGTCTAACTTGTTAATATTTTTATAGGTTAAAACTTTTAAATCCTCAACATTGTGGTCAGTGTATTCTATGTTGAAAAGCACGTTGCAAATTAATGAAAATGTGGACATTTCTGTATATAGAAAGTTGATTGCATATATAAAACGTCAAAATGAAGGGTATATGGCAAAGAAATCTAAAGTTTTGACGATGGATCATGTTATAATGTTTTTGACGAAAGCTCCTGATAATTTATTTCTGTTCATGAAAGTTGTATTAATTTTCGCTCTTCATGGTGCATGTCGAGGTGATGAACTACGTATGTTACAAGTTGACAACATTGAAGATAACGGATCTGTTTTAGTTGTCACATTGCATGATACAAAAACAAATAAAAAACGTGTCTTTACAATCTTATCAGATGTGGGAGGTGTCAATGGAATTGCATTATATCGAACGTATTTGAGTTTACGACCAAAAAGTATTGGTCATCGTAGGTTCTTCGTATGTTATCGAAAAGGCAAATGTACTGTGCAGCTAGTAGGAATTAATACTCTGTACAGTATACCAAGAAAAATTGCAGAGTATTTAACACTTCCAAATGCCAGTAGTTACACCGGACATTGTTTCCGAAGGACTTCTGCGACATTACTTGCAGAGAGTGGGGCTGACATCCAAATGTTGAAAAGGCATGGAGGATGACGTTCGAGCACCGTTGCCGAGGGATACGTTGAGGAGAGTATCGAGAAAAAAATAAATACGACAAGAAGAATTTTTAATGGCCAGCATAACGTTAGTAAGCAACCTTCATCTATTAGAACTTCTTGTGTCTCATCAACAGTAGCATCAAGCGAACGAGCCAGCACTTCTTTGTCAGTTTCGAATTTCCAGTCGATAGCATCTTCTTCTGGCACAACATTTAATAATTTACACAATTGTACATTTGTAATTAATATTAATAAGTGTAATGATAATGAATAAATTTGTTTGTATTGTTTGTTGCTATGAAGAAAAGTGTTTCTATGCAGAAAAGTGTTGTTAAATGGAAAAGTGTTACTAACGAGAAAAGTAGCACTTTTCTTTATTATTTTCTATCCAGAAAAGACGCTTTTTTCTATCAAGTACACGAAAAAGTTCTATATTATATACTAATTGTATAAATAGCTACATTAGATACTAATTACATAAATCGCTATTAGGATCTAAGTCTATAGATATAGAATCAGGTTGTATTCCGAACTATAGCGCTCTAGAAGATGGCTTCGGTGTAGCCTATAGCCGAAACTGTCGAGAAAAGAAAGAAAAAAATGTACTGAATAATTCTTTTCTCTGATTTCCATTGCTAACATACACTATTCCAGTTAATATCCAGAATATTATCCAATGAAATACTCTACTCAAGAAGCATCTGAAATGTGAGTTTATTTGATAAAGAGAAACTTTTTTCTGTATAGCTTGGTGTTCGTCGGTTAGTGAATTCTATTTGCGTCAACCACTTGAAAATGACACATTCACTTGAAATTTTGTTCCCCAAAGGCTGGTTTATAATAGATTTAATCTAGGAATTTATATTTCATAATTCGTGAATTTTGCTCTGATTTATTATGAATTAAAATTTTCTAAATGTTGCCAATCACATATTATAGAGTAAGATCTCAGGCCCACCAGACGTTACTCATTTTCTGTGAAACAAAATGTGTGGAATGAAGTAGTGTTGGTATGTACTTTCATCGTATGCATACTTACTAGCTTGGGCCGACCACCAATTTACAGATACCATGTGCTAGAGGTACGTTAAGGTTGTTGTCGTAGTACATCATTGTCATAAAGTAAAGTCTAGCGTATCTACAAAAAGCGTTTTGCAAACTGATGTATAGATGCTTGTAATTCTTGTCAGAACTTATTCATAACACAGGTAGTTCAGTATATAGATTTTTATGATAATATTGATAAGTAAAGACTAAGAAAATCAAAATAAATTTAGTGGATGACTGAATTTTTTGTCAGGGTGTGTTTCTCATACTCGTACATTATAGTAAACATTCACGTGTACTTGCCGGAGAAATAACATGGTAACATTGTGCTTACCTGTCATCTCAATATAGAAAAATGTCCGAAATATTGCGATAAAAGGTAAATTTATAAAACAAAAAGCTTCAGATTACGATGAGGAAGCTCGCAAGGACTTGTCCAAATTTTAACAGAGTTAAAAATTGGCAAGCTACAAAAATAAACGTATTATCACGCTAATTGTTTCTTTTTTTAAGCTACAAAATTAATGTGATTGAGTGCAATTTTATATGTAAGCTCATACCATATTATTTTTATCTGTTATTATTAATATTCATATATTTGAGTTGATAATACTTTTTTTCAATTTATGTGCTTTGTTTATTCAATATTCAATATTGATATAATTTCTTGTGTTACCAAATATATTATATATTTATCCATCATAAATAATATTGTTCTTCTGAAACCATTATTAACTATTTATTTCCATCTCTTTCCCTTTGAATTTGTAGTTTAAATAGTACAATGCGATGCATAGAATGACGTACAGTGCTGCCAAGCATCTCTGTTCAACGTGTCGGCACGTATATTATATTTAAAATGTTAAACTTTGCGTTCTCATATCTAAACAATGAGATAGTCAATAATTTTCTCTTTATTTCCAAATACGCAGAACATATTCACCAATTCATAGCTAGTTTTTGAAAGAATCTGACTGTTAGTTTTTTCATTAAATATTAAAACTGATATAATTACTGCCTAAAATGTATACTCTCCATTGCTCTCCATGTTAAAATTTTTAATTTTAATTGCGTTTATCTCAAGTTTGAGATGGTCAATCGACTTCAAATTTCAAGGATAATTGTATAATATTGTTAATAAATATACAAAAATTTGGAATATTCTGATACTATGGCTATAGCACGACAACTACCTTAAAGTCTGAGTGCTGATTTTTATGTATGTTTTGGAGAATGTTGTTAAAAATTTATGATCAACACAGCCAGACACTTTCTATCGGCGGTTATTCCTGCTAGACGTTTTGAAGCTTGCAGAAAATAACGTGATTTCTAACAAATATTGGCCGTATATTAGGCTATTTTGCAAAAGGAATTGCAACCATACAGTATTCATATGAAGGCTGATTACTTATTACATAGAATTAATTCATTCATCTCATGTCAAATGTGTTTATGGAATAGTGAATGCTAGATACGTTTCACGTTTGATAACATATTAAAATATTGTAGCACCTTTGTTATTGGATTTTTGTTCCATGTTCTAATTCTGGGCCATTGCATTAATTTTTGCTCAAAAATACAACCTAAGTCAATTGACAATGATTGAAAAGCCGAAACACGTTGCAATAAAATTTCCAGTATTGTGAATAAATATATATATATTATACATATATACACATTACTCGTATTTTAGTGCACTTGATAAAAAAAAATCATTCTGCCAAGAGTTCATTAAAGATAAGTTAATTTACTTTGAAATATTCTATTATTTGATCAAAATCAAAAGAAGGTAATGCATGGAAATACTCTAGCATTGTACTCATAATCATAAACCGGATGTGTTGGATGAAGCTGACTGGTAATTTGAGTGATGAAAAATGGAGATATGGGAATTCAGTCAAATTTATTTTTTTTCCTCTACTGTGTCGACCCCACCTGGTCATCTTCAGAAGTGAAGATGACCCAGGTGGAGAAAATATATTTAAAAATTTAGACTGAACACCTATATTTCCATTTTTTTATCAATAAACCGGATGTGTAACGAAACGCAGAGCATAGGAGTTCAACATTGGATTTCTTTTTCTTTATGTATGTATGAAATTCTTCATGGTAGTATGTAAATTGTACTAAATGAATAGATTCATTGTTGAAAAAACATACGTATATTTTTGAGTTTTAATTACTTTGTGACTATCGATTTTGGAGTTTTTTCCATCATTAGGCCCAGTTAGAAAGATACATTAGTACTCATACTTTCATAGTATATAAATTCAGTGTTTTTGAAAATACATAAATTATTTAAAATTTAGTTTTGAGCTGGTTCAAATGGTAATTTATATTTGTATAATTGAAGTTATTGAGAAAGGGGATCAGGAAACATTGAAATATTGATAAGAAAATTGGAAAATCAGGTTAGGATTCGTATTCGAAAAATTGGAAAAGTTTAGTACACACAATAGACGGAGAGCTGGCTACATAAAAAACCTTGTTATCGCTACATGGCTAATTCCTTTTGTAAAAGGATCTTTTGGTGTAGTCAAGTTCGAATCGTCTTGTCTGCCAGCGCGAATCCGTGGCTTTTGGATATTTTGAACTTGATATTTTAATTCAATTTGCCAGAAAAAATTCTGTCAATTTTGATGAAAACAATAACATTCACAATATTGTTTCCTCAGTTACCAACTACTACTGCCGTCAAACTGATATTTAGAAAAGAAAATTTTCACATCTATGATGTAGCATGTCAAACTTATCAAACGTCACTTTTGTACATCATATTTATTTGGTGAACATGGAAAGAATGAAATCATTCAAGAAGAAAATGTTCTATGTTTGAGAGTAAACGTTCTAATATCTGTCTGCCGTTATTTTAGCCATGATTTCTGTTTGCCATTTATAGCTATCCTGAAATATAAATATAACATTAAATACATCGGCATGCATGTATGTGATATTTTTTTCATTTAAAATCTTGCTCCAATTTCACGCTGACTGTCAGCACTTTAGACACAAGCAGACAGCCAACAATTTATCTTGTTTCTCATGAATGAATAGGAGCTATTTTCATAATTATAATACATGTATTTTTATTAAAAAAAAATATTATCGTAGTCTCACTTATTTCACCGGTCACCCCCACTATAAGCCACGGGATCCCGCAATCAGACAAGACGATTTGAACTTGTCTACACAAAAGAATTCTTTCATAATAGAAATCAGTTATGTAGCGATGACAAGCTTTTTATGTAGCCAGCTCTTAGATTAAGATCACATGAGTGCATTAGAGAATTTTTACACGTCTTTTACGATCATCCCAATTTCAGTTAAGTATAGTGAATTTTTTCATGAATATATTTCTTTTGTGAATGTCAGTTTGACGGCAGTAGTAGTTGGTGACTAAGGAAACGATATTGTGAATGGCATTGTTCTCGTCAAAACTAACAGAAAATTTCTTGGCAATTTGAATAAAAATATCAAGTTCAAAATGTCCAAAAGCCACGAGTTCGAGCTGGCAGACAAGACGATTCGAACTTGTTTACACAAAAAGATTATTTTACAAAAGGAATTAGCCATGTAGCGATAACAGGGTTTTTTATGTAGCCAGCTCTTAGACTACAAGTAAACATTAAAATGAGGTACATACCGTCAAAAAATAAATGTAGAAGTGTCTAAATCTAAAGGTATCATGTTGTTTAAATTTTGATTTTTGAATTTATGTTAAAAATGAGCACATTTTGAAAGAACTACGGAAACAGACTCTCATCGTGACAGTTTAATTTTGTGTTATTATAACAATATTATCAATAATGAAAATTTGTTTAAAATCAATTTTTACTCATGAAAAGTCTTTATTCAAGCCCGATATCACCAAAATCAGTTGAATTTATCTAGAGGTTATTTTGAGTTAGTAACTGTAGTTACAATCGTATCAGCAATAGTTTTCGTATAAAATAACCTCTGAATAAATTTAATTGGCTTTGCTGAAACTGGCCCTTTATGTAGTAGAGTATTTGTAGCATCTAAAAAAAACTACAATGACAACACAGAATGAAATGTCAAAATGAAAGCTTGTTTCATTCGTTTTTTATTTCTATGGCTATGCGATTTTTGACAAAAATGTCATATTTTATTTTGTGGTATCTAATACTACATAATATTCTACTGCATTGAATAAAGACTTTTCATAGGTAAAAATTTGATTTTAAACAACTTTCCATCTCTGTATTTTCGCTCTAAAATATACAGGAGAGCCCATATTCGCACATTTTAGAAACTCGCATTTCGTTGCACATTCTGTATACATTTGTCCACAATATATTTTCAGATTTTTCACATCTTATGCCCAGTATTATATAGGACAATTAAATTTACTTCTAAAGTAAATAAAATTCACTCTGTAAAATGACAGTCGATTTTTTACTGTCATAAGGAATACTCATTCATTGAGAATTTATCAAATAAAATAAATTTTCAATGGAAATAAATTCATTTTGTCCTTTATACTGGACATTAAACTATTAAAAATAGTGCCGAATATGCAGAATACCGAATTGACGCAGAATATTTGTTACTTCTCGAATATAGATTACCTTTTTTCGGGAATAATTTCCATAACAGAGCTGATTACTATAAGAGAAGAGAAAATACCATCTCCGATTTGATATCTTCTGAGAGAGGATGGAATATTTTACTTTCTGACTATGATATAAGATGCATAATTAGCATATTTATTTGGAAATTCTCCTGAAGATACTTTCGAAAATCAATATCACATTATTGTGCACCACTGGTTCAGAGCCAACCCCAACTGAAATACGCAAAGCGTGGTCTTGTGTTTGAATTTGCAAGTGCGCGTGCACTGCATATGTGCAGGACATGTACATAGTGCAATGTATACGTTGCACGTTGCGGATGTGGATAGGTGATGCAACGGAGAGTTGGCAAGTATTGATCAAACGAGAAACCAGTAAACCAATAAACAGACGAGTGCAAAACAGATTACTGAGTTTTCAAATGAGATGTTATTAGAAGAATACTGAAGTGTAAAAATTCTGTCACAAATTTGAGACTCATAGTAATAAATTTTCACTTCAACATCAAGTTGCTAATAAGAATAAATCCGGTTAATGTGGCTAGAAATAATTGATACAATATTATAGTCAAAGATGTAGTGACTATTTTTAAATTGTGTGCTGCGCTTTTGTTAAGTAGAAAGTCTTCATCAATGTAAGAACGAAAAATTTTATATTATTGTATTCAACAGAATATTGCATCACTTATCATTATTTTCACGTGAGCTGGTATTTAAAAATTGAAAGGCAGAGAAGTATTCGGGAACATTAAGATGCAGTTTTGAAAAAAATTTGAAAACTGTTATCAAAAAAATTTTTTGTTTCTCCGAAGGTATTCAGCCTCTAAATAAAAATAGTTATAATCGACTTCCAGTCTTCAATTTGTATATAGCAAATGATATACTACATGTTCAAATTCAAATAAATGAAAGTTACGTAATACGTAACTCTTATTTATTTGTAGTTCCAACGAATTATAAAATAACTGTGTGCACCCTTCATTATGTTGTTTTGTTAAGATGGAATTATTATGAACTGTACTATTTATTGTTTTATTCTAGAATAAAGTCGGAATCCTTTTTAATGCTTGGATTGATTCTGTGCGTATCATGAGTTATTCAAAATTCATTTCATTTGAAAATTTCTGTGATCGAGAGACAATGCACTGAAGTAACTGAGAAACAATTTTTACTGGGTTGAAGAATGTATTTCAAAGTTGTCAGTGTATTTGAAAATTCGATCTCATGGAATAAGTTCCTTATATGTAGAATATAAAATAGCTTCCTTTTTATTACGAAGTCTTATGAACAGAATATGTATATATAGACTGAATAACATCCACTCAATATATGGAAATGGCGACTTTGGAATGATAAATCTTAAAATACGTTTCCGTTCATGTATGCCAGACAGTCTGCTTCTCTTGATCATATATCTAGCTCAAAATGGGATTAACAGATGAATAGCTCTCCTGTTGAGCAATCAGTGATATATTTAAGTCAGAAGCTATAAGCTCAGATTTGTAGCGCTTTACGATTTGCGCAGTTGTAGATTCAATTAGATGTAATTGTGTACTATTCATGATGTTTAAAAAAGATCTTACCTTAGACCGTCTAGTGCAATTAAAAATACATATCACATAAATTGAAAGGGTATTCAGCTAGAAAAGATATTCTAAATAGGAACAGGCATAATGAGTAACATTCTTCATGCGACTATTAAGTATATAGATGGTTAAATTGTACATTCAATTGAAGATGACGCTGTAAGAATTCAATTCATATTTGTGATTATAGTCACTTCATGGAAAATACTGAAAATTTGCATGTGGATGCACTTCCTAGTACAGTATCCTATTATTATTGGTATGATCATCAATTTTCTCCAGAAATCAGTGATAACTGTTATTGATTTGATTTTGTATTTGATTTATGGTACATTGTGTAAGATTAAATCACTCCTGTTTAGAACAAGGATCCCCTTTGTCCCTTGGCATCTTGACACGCGGTCGGATATTGGGATAATTTTTCATCTACAACTATTATTCAACATCCTCTCGGCCAACCAGTAGAAGCATTCCCGAACTTCTTCCTAATACCAAAATGTTTGTCGTCAATCGTCCTTATCTTCATATAAATCTCAAAATTTGCCCTCTCAACTTTATCGGCACTATCAGCTTTTCTTTCGCCTCTTTTCCACGCTGCAGCTCGTTTATTGACAATTCTGACCCACTTTGTTAAAATTCTTTCTACTGATTACATTGTATAATTTGTTGCAGCTCGGTATTTTGTCAGATTCAATAGCATATGTCGTTTTCTCGAAGCGAGAAGATACTAGAGTAGATTTCTTCGAGTAAGAACATCTGCCATTTCTTTTGCTCGTAACGTGAAATCGATAACTTTGGGACTTGAAATTATAATTTGCTCGAAGATAAAGCTCCTTGCCGCACTGCCAGCATCTTATTATTATCAGATCAAGTAATTATATTTTTTTGGACAATATGTGTTCGTGCCATAATCGACAGTACGCTTGGCACGACAATCTACTCAAATATGAACCTCCTTGCCTCACTACTAGTAACTGATTCTTCTCCATCCGGTGATATCAGTATAAATCAAGGAAAAGACCACTCTAGCTTCCGACTTCCTGATATTGTGATCCTACTCATCTCGCGCTACCACCATGTCGCTTTCTTCGCCAATTTTGACACTTTCAGGGCCGCTTTGAATTCGTAGCATTTAATATCGCTTCTCTTACCATCTTTGGATTCGCCAGCCGCCCAAATCACATATTCTCGTCGTCGCCGATGGCATCCATGAACTGTCCTGCCATCATATATTTTTGTATTAATCTAGGACAATTCATGGCAGTTTTTGTTGCCAGATTCTGCACAACATACGCGAATATTATCAGATTTTCTTTCCTGTAGCTATGTACGGTTCCGTAGATGTCCATGCTGAAATTCTGTCATGTTTCAATCCAAATGCCAGTACAATTGTTCTTCGTTACTTGGTGCAGCAATTATTCCTTGAAATTAGTTCAAATTAAGTGAAATATTCATTTTCAACGTCGATTTCAGAGTGAAATTAGCATCAATTTTTCTTGAACTGGCGCCGGAAGACTCTCCATTCGCAGATTAAAACTGAGGCATTCCATTTTATTGTTAACGATTGTTTCCAGCTTCCATGAATGTTGTACTTGCTCAACTTGATGCTTTAATTCAGAGAGTTCATCATTCAATTCTTCTCCAATATCCAGGATCCTTCTTGTTACTTCCATTCTGCTCTGCTATACATTCTTTCACGGCCTGCATATCTTCATTTACTGTATCTTTTTAAATTTGCATTTCTTCAGCTACTGCCCTTTTCAGTTCTGTAGAAATACCTTCTGTGGCGTGCTTCTGTTTAGCTACAGCAGCTTCAAAACCTTTCTTAGATTCACTCATCATCTTGTGTGCGATGCTTCAATTAATAACTTGCATACATTTGAACATCAAATTCATGAATCAATTCCTATTGTAACACTTCTCTGTTTAGACTGGGAAAGTATCATTTTCCTAACTGTCAACTGTCGTTAAAACATAGCTTTTTACGTTGATCGGCGGAAAAAGGTATGAAAACAAATTATATAATAAAATGGTCAATTGGAAGAAAATTATAAATTCATAGCACCAATGTCTTTGTGATGTAGTTGTCATAGTCGGCAGAAAACATAACAGATATAGCTGTATAAAAGGTGAAATTACGGTACTGGAGCCTCAAGACTCTAAATCTATCAAATGAATATTTCACCAGATGAACTTTTTATTTATATAAACTATGTTGTCAATATACATTTTTTGTAATCTAATTTTCTGTAGTGTTATTTGTAGCCTTCTATTTCAATCGAATTTTAATATTGAAATTGAACAAAATATAGTTAAATTAAATCAATAGTCAAAACCATGAGTAATATGTTTTATTTGTAAAAGTTCTGTACATAAAAATGATTAGAAACACAACGTTTCAACAGCAAAGTGCTGCCTTTTTTCAAGTGTAAAAGTATAATTATTATTATACTTTTACACTTGAAAAAGGCGGCACTTTTCTGTTGAAACGTTGTATTTCTAATCATTTTTATGTACAGAACTTTTATAAATAAAACATATTTATTAGAAAATGAGTTCTGAAATGTTTTTTCAGTTAGATGGCTGGACTATCTTTTTGACAAGATTGCCTTTTGTTTTAGTCAATTTCAAGTCATACAACAGTTATAAAACAGGCCAAATACAATTGAATGTTTTTGTGAACTACTATTAACCCCAATAGTTGTTGTAATTTGACTATAATTAAACAAAACTCCCGAAAACTCACAGCATTGAACTGATTCTTCAAATCTAAACTTGCAATGTGTGGAATTTAGGATTTTAAAAGTTGTTAGTCCATAGTTGAATCAATTGTCTCTGAACGGAAATGGATAATTGATCATTCAAGAAATATGATAATACCAAAATTGATGCATCAGTAATCAATCCAACCTCTCTATTGTAATCTATTTAGCTATTAAAAGAGTTATTTTTCACACAACCGCGATGAATTAAAAAATAAATAAATTGGTAAATCGAAGTTCGATATGTGATTACTGTATTTCTATGTCTGCTTGCGGGTGGTATCGACTGTTTCATTCTGACATTGTTACGTATCATTTATATGTTTCCATATGCATAACTCATCAACGCTTTATGTCGTTCATATGCAAAGAGCTAATATTGTACTCGCTTGATGTTTTGTTTTATTCTACCAACGCACATCATTAAAATATTATTTCCTGGGTCAACTGGCGACGCTGGTGCCATTTTAGAAGAGCCTTGAATTTATTATATCATGAATATACATTAGACGCAGTTCACTATAGAAGAAATATTATCTTGATGACAAAATAATGTCTTATTACCAGAAATCAATTGACCAGATCGAATCAACTACGTAAAAAAGGCTGTCAGTCACAAATGACTCGAACGAATCATTTTTCAATCGGAATGAATGTATGCTGTAATTTGGTATTTGTTCAATTTGCAAATCCATTTACGTGGAAGGAATCCTGCCATTGTTCTGCCGGTTGTTAATAGATAATATGTCACTAATCAGTGAGATTTGATATCAATGTGAATGTTAACGGAAGCATAAAAAATGATTTCATTGATTATAAGTTTGCTATGTTGGAGCAAATTAGTTTTAACTTTCTGATGTTTTATCATCATTGATTAGATTAAATGATTCCAAATAGTTTCGGAAAAAGAATTGCATTCGGGCGCTGAAATTATGAATTCAGTATACTACAGTCCATTCACGTTAAGAAAAGATCATAGCTCAGCATGAAATTACGATTTCAGTCATTTGATTGATTTTTCAAGACCAAGTTTTAGGTAGCACATAGATCGTGCTCAGTCACATAAACTGTCAGTTGCTCATCATCACTTATTATTATAAATGTATTCCCACAATATGAAAATTCAGATTTATCACTAACCAGATGATATAGTGATATATCCATTGTCTTCAGCCATGGAACTGATTACAAAGTTTTTTTTTACAGTCACTATAGAATTTCGCACGCTCAGAGGTTCCTAAGAAAGCCGTGGCGTCGCGAAAAAACTATTTCATTACTGTCATAATTTTAATTCTTTTTGATTTTCTTATAATTCCTCTTCAAGATGGTGTCAATATGAGTAATTTTATCAACATTTGATGAATTGGACCAGGATCAAAAAAGCAAACTCTTGCTCAGAGAACGGTATATTCTGGTTATAGATATTCACGCGGATACTTTTGACTGTAGAAAAAATAACATCCGTCACTCGTGCGAAGCGATCATACCATGCTCATGTGAATTCTGCCACTCGATTTCATCTCTGGCTGAATTGTTCACATTCGCATGGAATGATCTCCATTCCGCACTTGTATCGGAATATACTATTTCGGTATTCTGTATTTAATATAATTATGTGAATCATGCTAACGCACAGGTGACATGTGATCTGTTCTAAATGTGAATAAACCGTGGATACCTATATCTTCGAATGATTTCGACTAATGCAACCGTTGAATTATTCTTATACGTTCCTCTAGCAACTCTGCTTAAGCTGTGAATATGGCATTCTTTTGATTGAGGATTCTCGATACCATACTACCGTTGTAGATTGACCGATAATATACATCATCTCAATGAATAGCTTTATCGCAAGTTGCTATGATAATAATTTATACAATTTAATATGTGTTGCCTATTTCTCAAATTCCTTTTAGTTAAACTATTCAAGAAAAGATGAACAATTATTTGGAGACTATCGTGAGATTAAATTCACCAGAATCTTTATCTTATAACCTATAGAAAAATTATTGATATGATATGTTAACCCATCATTGGATATAATCACGTGTAAAGCAAAGAAAAAATACTCATGGGTGGCGTGTCAGCTCATATGCACTCACAATTCGAGTAGATATCAACAAAGATCGTATACGAATATATAAATAAAATCAGTAATTTTTTTCAATATAACGACTTTTAGAGCCTCTTACGCGTCTATATAGACATGTAAATCATCACAGTATGCCAAATCATGATTAAAATTATATTATTCAATTAACGGTATATTTAAAAAGAATTGATTATAAGAGCTTTTTTAAACATATAATTAGAATTTGTGTTAATTCACAACACACATACAATATGGCACGTTCATCAATTATAGAGCAATAATAATGTGATCATCATGAATTAAATAGATAAATGAATAATCGTGTTGTAACAGGTGCACCGAAAGAATCCTATTACCGAGCTGTTTTCACCTTCGAAAGCTCTCAATTCCAAACCATTGAAACAATTATTAATAATTTTCTGTTGACAGGGCATCAATGATTTTATTGTCATATTGAGAAGGAAAAAATCACAATTATAATCCATGGATGCCGTCGGTATTTTTTCATTTTATTGGTATCTGTCAAGTTGACATTTCTAAAAAAATTGTATCATGAGATGGGTTTGTTATAGTGTTTGTATTTGCTGTAAACTTGATATCACAGAAAATGGTACAACCGAATATAATATCAATCAATAAAATAAGCCATGTGAGCTATATTTCCTAGTATCAGTTTTCCAGAAATGTTATCTCAATTTGAAAAGTTTGTTAAATCGATGGAATAGTTTTAATACATTCAAATAAATTGAAATATTCAGAAATGAGGTTCTTTGGTGTACTTTACAAAAAGTATCGTATGCAACATGGACACTGAATAGCAGTCATTATTATCACAGGTACGGTTGAAGTTGGCTACATGGAGCTACGCTTTACGCTTTATCTTTGCCTTTGTCTAGTGCAGCCAACTCCACACTGGACATAATGACGGTCGTTCGGTCCGTGTGGAATAATGTACTATCATCCAACACTGATTCATAATAAGCTCGTTAATATCATACATTAACCTCAGTGAGAGAAAAAAGCGAAGTCATGAAGAACAGCAAGTACCTACCATAACAAACGGCTCTTGGGTACTTTTTAATTCCTACATTTCACTTATAGCCTTCAAATGTCTCGTCAATTCCAAAAAATAAACCAACATATGAAAACAATTTGAGTCGATTCGAGAGAGGTGTTGGATAAAATGTCGTATGTCACTTAAGAAAAGTAAACCACTCTCCTTTCAGACGTCGTAGCTAGATTTTTTTCTCCTTGACTAATTAATTTATAGCATGTGATATACAATAATTATTGATTATTTAATTTATTTTACCTCTTTTTTATCAATCATACTGATGATGCAACATATTGTTTCCGATATCTGACTTCACATTCGTGATCAGTGACTTCAAAAGCATGAATTGAATCAGTTTTATCAGTTTATTTTTAGTACTATTTCAACTATCGATTTTTTCAATTGATGGATATTTCGCACTCTTTTAGGGGTAGAAGCAATGTCTTTTTTATTAGGATATAAGTTTTATGTCCTGTCACATGAAAACTTGCAACTTGCTGCAAACGAACAAAATAATTTCCTATTACTCATCCAGGATAAGTACTATTTTGGGCACATTCCTTTTTGCGTGCGCCAAGTATAATTTGCAAGTAAACTTGTCGCACGAAAGCCATTCACTGCCCGAAAAAACAAGCGAAAAATAGTACTTATCTCGCATTCGTAATGAACAATAGTATCTGCAACTCATCTAGTGTTATGAATTGCCGCACTTGTTGCACAATATACAATTCTCGTATAAGTAATCGCGATTTTGGAATTTTGACATCAGACTCGTAGTTTTCACACTCTAAGGGATGAAAGCATTCATTTCCTTATAACATTTGAAGCTGACAGCCCAAAGTTTAAGAAGCTGTGATAAACAAATCCTGGCAGCTATAAAATTAGTTCGAAATAAGGATAAATGTTGATATCAAGTGACTGTACTTGCAATAAGATATTCGTGAAGAAATATGATATTTGTATTTTACAGCTAGAGCTACTTTGTATTTGATCGCAATATAAGGTGCTAAGTCAGTTAAATTTAGCTAGAGGTTATTTTGAGTTAGTAACTATAGTTACAATTGTATCAACAATAGTTCTTGTATAAAATAACCTCGGGATAAATTTAACTGGCTTTGGTGGAACCGACTCTTCATATTTTAGTTACTATAAAATTTATCTCAAATTAACTCTTCAAGTCAATATAACCAATAACAAACTTATTATGAAGCACAATCAATCATTCGAAGTTTTATAACAAGAAAAAAATATATTATTGTTTTAAAAATCATACAAGCTGGCTGATAATAAACTTTTAGCGTTACGATATTGTGTTAAGAGACGTTAACGTCTGATAAACGATGAGTTCCATTCAACAGAGTTTTTCAGGTCATTTTTCTCGAAAAGTTCAATATTTGAAACATACGGTGTGGATGGTTGTTTTGGTGTAGAGCAGAATAACCGATGCAAGAAATACGATAATCGAAAGTGAGTTAGATAAATGATGTAACGACGTGACTTTTCACACAGCAGTCTTTGTTAAATTGTTTTTGATGTTATATCTACATATTTTATTTCTGCAGCTCAAAGTCCTAATTAACTAAGCTCTATTGCTTTTGTATATTTGAACCTACTGTTATTATTAGTTATTATTAACCGGATAAAGTTATCTAGAATTTCATGTTCAAGGAATTAAGTATTTATTATTCTGTCCAATCATTAACTAGTGGGAAAAATTATCACAATGGGGTCTTTGAATAAAGAAAATCATTCCACAATATAATTTAAAATGTAAAACTGGTTTGGGAATAATTTGGTATTATATACTACTGCTAGCAGACCATTTATTCCTATTTGCTTTTCACAATCATTCTGATGAAGATTGCTTGGCAGTACTCTAGAGCTATCTATTAATTAAGACAATAACCGCACTTTACAAACAATGCCCTGGCACTTGAACAGGTAACCATGGCAGTTACACCAGCGTGTAGTCAGTCTATAAAGTCTCCTTGTTTTATCAGACGTGTATCTCAGTCCATTGCTTTATTTATAAACCTGAGCTGTCTATCTTTCACGTTCAGAACTAATGGTATAATGTGTACCAATGTATAAGAAGACGATTTTGTGTGTTACTGGCAGCTGTTTATGACAAGTAGGAACTGGTCAAATGCAAGTGCAGCTCGCGTCTCCAGGACTTCGTTCATTTAATATACGAGTGTGAGAAAATTTTATACATATACATTTTTATATGTATTCATCAATTACTCAAAAATTATAACTATTGTCAACAGCACTCTATTTTTCCTATAACCGTTACACATTTTCTACCTATAAGATTGATCCCAAATTTCCCGGACCATGAACTTCGGTAATTTGGCAGGTTATATAGAAAATATTACTTGAATGCACAAAAAGGCCGTCCAAATAATATCTAATCAACTAGAGTGCCGTAGAATAATTAGTGCACGTGATTTGTATTAAATTTTCTGGCAAACAGAATATATTTCAGTAGATAAATGAGAGTATTAAAATAGTTATTTAAGTATTAAGGTCAGTAAGTACAGTTTATCGATTGAGAATAATAGTTTGGAGGCCGAGCCTTGGCGAGGTTTCCAAATATTATACGAAATCGATACTGTACTTATTGACCGTGATGCTTACAAAATTTTTTGCACGATTGGAAAATCCAAAATATAAATCTCTCTTTTTCAAATTGAATTACTACTGACGATTGTTCATTCGCTGTCAGCTGTCATGTTTGACATCTTATTGTGAATATTCAATTAGAAATAAAGATGGAAAAATGAATAGTTTTTTGTGAGAATTCACAATTTTTTACTTACCGCCTTTGCCCATGGGCGGTAAGTCAGCATAACCATAGTAACCACAGTTTGCCGCTAAAATCAACATACTACCTCAAATAGAGGGCCGGTAAACACATGAAAACGCCCAATCATGCAAAAAATATTATTAAATTCCGTTCTGGTTAATATCATCATATTTTGACATTTTATATTGTTTCAAAAAGGTTTAGTTAACGAATTGTTCGTTTAAATCACCCATTTTAACGAATTGTTCGTTTAAATCACCCATTTTAACGAATTGTTCGTTTAAATCACCCATTTTCACGTATATTTCTTCATAATAATTATATTTTGCTCCGATTATGATTGATTTCAATTCTATACGCCTATTGCGTATCCTCAATGGCTCCGCTTTATCGGTTAAATTTTACTTCTACGAGGTGTGCCGTCAAAAATGTCAAACTGTCAAACGTCATTTTTGTATGTCATATTATTCGATAATCATGAGTATAAATCATTCACTTAGAAGTTGTTGTGTTGTTGGATGGACTAATACTAAAGCAAACAGCCCAGAACTAATTTTTATAGGTCTCCGGGAAGAGATTATGAAGCAAAACAAAGAGAAATGTGGATAACAGCAGTTAAACGAGTGTGATTTTATGCAATAATCTATAAAAATGTATTAGATACCATTCAATTCCCAGTATCAAACATCTCTAAGAGAAGTTAAATATTATACTTGTAAAGAAACTCAATAAATACTACTCAGATAAGTTTCCTAATTGACTGAACAGTCACATAAACTCGTCTCAGAATCCTTTACTGAAAGTACCAATTTTTGCTAAGTATTTTTCCTTATCAAAATTCAAGAATTGTTTCAGGATAACAACATGAGAAAATCTCTTTCCTCCAAGGATTTCACTCAAATTCTGTACGTATATAACACATTATAAATCTAACTGTAATTGATTACCTTTAGATGAGTCACATAAACAATAAAAACTAATAATGACAATGGTTGATTTGCTTCTTTTAGAATATTTTTGTCTACAAATGTTGTCATAAATTAAATACAATATTATTTTAAGGAATAGAGATGGTACGTCGTGGATTTCATTTTGATTTTAAAGCAGATTGACATATTTCAAAACATTGATAGGTGACATCACACCTCGAAGTTGTGATTTTCGAATAATATGCGGCGCTTTCGTCGAAATTTGAAGATACACACCAGGCCTATAGGCCATGACGTACCATCTGTATTCCTAACAATAATATTGTATTCAATTTATGACAACATTTGTAGACAAAAATATTCTAAGCAAATCAACCACAGTCATTATTATATTTTATTGTTTATATGACTCATCTAAAAGTAATCAATTACAGTTAGATTTATAATGTGTTATAAACGTACAGAATTTGAGCGAGATCCTTGAAGGAAAAAGATTTTTTCATATTATTCATCATTAAAACAATTCTCAAATTTTGAGAAGGGAAAATATTAAGCAAAAATCTGTTGCTTTCAGTAAATAATTCTGAGACGAATTTATGTGACTGTTCAGTCAAAGATGTAAAATTTAACCGATAGAGCGGAGCCACTGAGGATACGCAATACATATTTTTGGTAGAATTCATAGCAAATAATAATCAGATAGAATGAATTGATTCCCGCATGTAAGAATATGTAATTTTGAAAAATCATGGCGAGACTCTCGTTGAGACTCGAGACTGAGACGAGACTGACCTACTAGAGACCAGGGCAAGACCGAGACGAGAATGAGCTAGACAAGATCATCACGAGACCGAGATGAGACTCACTGAAGTCTCGTCTCGTCTTGTCTCGTCTCGTCTTGTCTCGTCTCGTCTTGTCTCGTCTCGTGGTAACACTATTAGTTACCCACTCAAAATAAGCTGCAGATAATTTAAATTGACTTTGGTGAAACTGGTGTCTGGAAAAAAAGATATCAGTAATTTTGACGTCTGATACTCCCTCTATCGAATTGTTTAGGACATTATACTTTACCCGGAAAATTCTTAAGATTTGATCAAGAATAATTTGTTGAATTTGGTCTTGCTATTCAGGTTACTGGAGCAAAATGGAAAATTCGATTTCTACATATACTCAAGAAAATCATCGTCCTTAGCCTAAGCAGTCAGGTTAAAAGCTCTTATTCTGTTAGTGTAATGGTTTCCAATTGAATCTCTATAATACAGTTGATAAAATTGTACATGAATGATCCAATAAATTTCTTGGTTAATACATTCATACATTCAATATTCCGTTGAAATACAAAACAAATGTATGTCTATCATCCCTCCATCAGAAGTATAGTCTATTCCAGTTAAAAACGGCCCAAGGGCTTTTATGGGAATACGAGCCAAGCCTTCCAATAGGCCAAAATGAAACACAATTCATTGATAGTACATGATTCAAAAGAAGCTTCCTGAAAATGAATTCAAGAAATCAAAGTCACAAATATATTCATATTTCATCTGAGTATGAATTGAAACATTCGAACTGCACTTATTCATGATGATTGATTAACGACTGACAATTGATGCAACTGACAGATATCCAAATACAATTTATGTGCTAATGTAAAAATGATTTCAATTTTTGCTTGTCAGAAGGCTTGAATCGTAGGCCCTTGAATCGTTCATAACTGGAATAGACTATAATTTACTAGACATTATTTACAATCATGAATTAATTCTCATTCGATAAACGGCTGCATGCTCCAATTGAAATTTCTATTTAATGTTCCAGTAGATTTAATGGCACCCAGGCTCAACAGGGTTCCTGAAGGCTTGATGTAAATTTTATAGGCAGTCATTTACGTATGCAATTGATAAATCTACTTCTATGAATTATTTATTTTTATTACTTTTAAATAGCTTCTGTAGTTTTATTACTTCAATATTGAACTATACAATTGATATGAATTGAATTTATGTTATATTTATAAGAGAATGGACCTAATTCAATGAGGAAATCGTGGCGTCGATTTTATGTAGATTCAAAATGATAGATATAATAATTCTAGAACTTTACTGTCGGGGAATAAATGAAAATTAATTTACTGTTTACGACCAAGCAGTCATGCAGTATTTCTTATGACATATTCAGAATCTAATAAAATCCGTCTGTTTGTGGTCACGTGTACGAAATTGATAAGTTTCAACACAAAACGAAAAAATTCTTTCAAAAATTTTCAATTTTGCTGAGCAGCTAAGATGTCACACTTTATAAGTGTCCAATTTGAATTTTAACAGTTGTAGATTTATTTGAGCAAATATTGCGAATATATTACTAATGTAGACCAGTCGAAAAATTTTCCTGTTACATAATTACCACATAATTACATATAATTTAGACAGTTTTGTGAAGCATGGTTGTTGTCAGACTAGTAGGCCCTCTACGTGTCTTCAGGCTGTTACCTAGCAACATCGAAATCGTTAATGACCTCAAAGATATAATAATAGACATAATAACTAGGTGAATGTGATTGCCCCCCAGCATAATTATTTGTTTTATTGGTATTAGTTTTCATTATGATCGGTTTGATATTCCAATTTTTTTGAACAATTTGTACAAAAACTTTATTTTATTCATATACTAGGATTACGTATTACTGTGGCATGAATGTGTATTCACAGGTATTTTTCCAACAAATCTGTGAAATCTTGGGTTACCATGTAATGTATAAAGGAAAATTACAAGTTTTTAAGAACTGTAAAATTGTCTTGCTAGACTAATAATTACATTTCTACAAATATTTAAATCAATGTTCTATGAATCAAAAATTATAATTTCACATTGGAATTGTTGATATATCTGATATATATATACTCTTCAAATCTATAAGTTTTTAACAAGTGCTCTCTTTAATTATTTTCAGGAATATGTGAAGTTATTTTTGAAATGAAAAACTATAGAGAAAAAACAAACTTCTGCAAGAACTTCCATGATGTGAATTAAGTAGATATTTCAAAGTAACTTCAAGGTTAATGAATAATAGTTTTAGTCGTATATAATGGCAAGAAAACCAAATTGTAGAAAATCTCTTGATAGAAGATACCGTTCAAAGGTATGTAATTATCAAAAAACTTACTGCTTTTCTCAAATAATTGCAAAATGGGAGTTGGATAAAGCTGTTACTAGCTTAGTTAAGATCGTATTCGCTCCGTGCACATCTCAAGATTCGACCGCAGCGTTACCAGTGGCAGTTTTTGTAATTTTTCGTTTTTGATAGATCCAATGAACAAAATGTTGAAAACTAAGTAGACAGATTATTAATTTTCATGCATAAGCATATCGTCAGCCGAGTATTGGTTTGTCTCATGACCATTTTCAATTTTTGCATCAGTTCAGTGTTCTATGTCCTCAAATATGACCTGTACTCTGTGAAATACAGTTGTGGCTTTGTCCAAGTCCAGAAAATATATTTCAGGACTTGGTACAAAACTACAACTCTATTTCTCAGGATATAAGTCGTCTTTGGGGACATGGAATACATGGACTTCATACAAAATTTAAGATGGACATGAGACAAACCAATACTCAGCTGACGATATTTTTGTGATAAAAATGGAATTTTTAATAGTTTATGTATGGATGTAGAATAACAGATGTAGTTCGTGTGACACTGCCTGGCATTAGTTTTTGATTATCAAATCCATCCAATTCCTTAACCCTTATCACATGAGACGCTGACAACATTTTCCCTCTAATTTCTTGAGGTTCAAATTTTACATAAGAAGTAATTTGCTGAAAACCGGTTCTTAGGATTTGATTCATTCTGAAATGTCAAATCAGTTATTCAGTCTCAGCTTTGAATATACATAAATATTGATCCAATAATTCGTAGTAAATGAAAACAATAAACTTTTAAAACTTTTATCTTGCGTTTACTTACATTATTTTGCTAATTTTCTCATGAAATTATCATTTGTAGCATCACATTGTGTGCTATTGTATACAACGTTTTGTTATAATTTAATCCAAAAGAGGTGCTACCTGTCACTTGTACACGGAGCGAATAGCGGCGTCAAATCATCCAAACGATTAAGAACTCGATCTTGTTCAGAAATAAATATTAGATCTCGCGAGGCTCTCGTGCAGAAAACAAGAACAGAAAAAAATAGACTAGGGAGGGAACAAGACCGAGATTGATAGTAGGAATCAAATTCTTGGGCGAGATATTATATCTTATTGTCATGACGATTTTGACAGTTTTGTGTCATAATGTATATTATGCACGATTTCCTGTGCCGTAACAATATTATGATGCCAGTCGACTATAAAAGTTATATGTATCTAGTGCGTGAAATTATATTTTGGTAGAGGTTTTTTTTGAGGTGGTAGCCGAGACACAAATCATTCAAAAGCACCAAAGAAATTTCGCACACGAGTGACATACAAAATTATCTCTACATACGTCAAGAAATTGAAAAAAAATATCAAAATCATATCAAAATATGAAAATTAGTGCGGAGTTTGTTATTTATCGTGCCAACGTGCGCGAAACTCCAATTTTGATGCACAAATGTCTCCATTTTTTGACGTCTGTAGAACAATATTAAAGCGTAATAGACTATACAAAACTATGAGTGATCAAGTTAATTGATTTTTCTCTTTGTTTCAGGTATATTCAAGAAATATTCGACTCCAAATGGATGAGTCGACTCAATAGTTTCAATCAGATATAGAAAAAATCGCCCAATCGTGCAAAAACTAATTGGGGACATATCATTGTGTGGTAAAAATTAGAGGTAGTACAAAATGACAATTATTTTTGCAAAAGTTGAAAATAAAAAATACTGGATGTTTCACAGAAAAATCGATAAATATTTGAGCGAATGATTAACACTTTTGTTAATTTGTCGAGTTTCCGTTTCTATTCCAAACTTTCTGGACATTTAGTGAAGATTGAATCTGATAGAACTTAACACAAAATGTCTACTTGAAAGGTTGTTTAAATATTAATGTTTTTTTTCCAAAGAAAAACTAAAAATTAGACGAGAAATAAGTTAGCAAACGCTGCCGTTAAAATATGACTAATTGGAAAAGCAAATATAAACAGCTCGTGGTGATTTTACGTCTTTACTCTGAATGTATCAATGTCTTGGCTTTAATCTTAACTTATTGTCCTGAACAAGGTCTTATAGTTGACACTGGTAAATTATTGATAATTTTTAGGCCGTAAGGTGCATTTGATAGTCGTCAAGCAACAAGTACACCACATAGTATATTTTAATTCGGTAAAAATCATACACCAAGCTATAAATACTCATTTCTTGATAATAATATATTCACTCCGATATGGGAGCTGCAATATATATTTTTCAGTATTAGATCGCTCAGTTGTATTTATGTTCCTCGTTTGTGTCCGGCTCTTTTAAAATCTATTTTATTCCTCATTTGATAACTGAGATCAATAAGAGTATCAAAGGGCTTGCAAATATTGTTTTAAAACTGTTTGAGTACAACAATAAGTGATCTTTGAGAATAAGTTCATTGTAAGTAGGTACTATATCCTGCTAAAACATTCATCATAGCATTTTTATTGAATAGATTTTATTGTCGAAGTGACAATGACCTACCAATCCCCAAAATTCATTCTTTCGCACTTTTCAAGCTTCCTTCTCAACCACACCTAGCAATTAAATCTGAATTATTTCACCAATCATTTAAAAACCACTCCCAATGATAGATCATGGAGCACGAACAACATCAAACATTGACAATGATAATGAACAGTGATCCCTAAACATTTTAATAAATCTATTTGACTCCATATATCTTCACTCTAATCTTTGAAAATATTGCCAATCTTGTCAAAAGGATGGAATGATTCAGGAGACTATTACTTATGTTAGGGATTTCAGTTAATTCAATGAGCGTGAAATGACGGCTTTTTTCCACTATAATTTAGTTTGGCATGCGAATCAGAGGCGAGTCTACTCATTATTCGGATGGTATATAGCTGTTGAAATGTATTCAGAAGCTATCAAAATTTGACATTTAGAAATTGAATTTCATTAAAAACACGACGTAATATGCATTATCACCTTGGTGATTGATGGAATGAGATAAACTTGAAATTTGCTTAATAGCTTTGTTCTGCTAGCATTCGTAATGTTTTTCTTGTATTCAACATTGTAGAACTCTCTGAATTTTGATTTTTCAACAGATGTCATGTATGAAAATGGTCGTAGCTAAAGAATAGTGTGTATAATAAATCTATTTATGAAATATTAGAGGCTAAAAATTTTGTGATTTACGTGAAAAACGGTCTACGACTTTAGGTCTTCTGAAAGGCTGTAAGTTTTATAAATATTGATTTTTCAAGCAAACGATGTATTGCATGCTTTCTGTTGCACAAACGTAGAGAACAAACAGTCGTGTTAAATATTTAATTCAGGTTTTACTTTAACCGTGTGTGGATTTACACACACAATTTTTTTATCCAAGTATTCATTTTTATTGTAAGAAGTGAAAATGAAAGTCAAATGAATACTTAGATATTTGTTAATAATGCAATTATCATTTTATGAATATGAGAATACGTACAAAAGAAATATAGTCTCAAGATCCGTTAAAAATATACGTAGAAGAGAAAAAAGCTCTGAGAGAGGGAACCACCGAATTGGAGAGAACCGACGTGCCATAACAGCAATTCTTATCCCCGTATAGATGCACCATTAGACGTCTCATATCAAAAATCATATATTTTTTTTTTATCTTAACTAAACCCTTAAAGCCAGACCAAAATCCAATTCCAAGTCATATATCATAGTATAGATAGGCAATAGGTTAAGTAAAAATATATTTTGACGAATAAATTTTGAGAATTGAGGCAGAAATCAATTTTGAAGACAATAGATTAGCTTATAATATTTTGAAAATAAGAATGGTCATTACTACATATTATGAATAAAATAGATGAAGCTGACTGGATGAGTGAATTTGAGTAAGTAAAAAGTCTTGGGAATTCAGTCAATATATTTTAATTTCTTTCCTACTTTACAGTTTCGGCTGTACCTCAGCCATCTTCAGAAGCGAAAAGAACTTGAATTGTGAAAAATTAAAAATGTACATGAACTGTGATTTTATTAAACTCGACATCACAGTTCATGTACATTTTTAATTTTTCACAATTCAAGTTCTTTTCGCTTCTGAAGATGGCTGAGGTACAGCCGAAACTGTAAAGTAGGAAAGAAATTAAAATATATTGACTGAATTCCCAAGACTTTTTACTTACTCAAACTACATATTATATCTGAAATTAGAAGTTTTTCTAGAAATTGTCTCGAAAATATCAGTTTGACAATTAATGAAGAAGCTTCAAAAAGTGAATCCATAACCATTCCTGGAGACATCATGTTTTTGATTTTAATTCAAATGAAAGAATTACTCTCACATTAGTGTCATTAGCGTTTGTTTTCAATTTAATTACATTTCTATGTAGGCTTAAATCAATTCGAGATTCATGTTGAGAACTTCTGATTGAAGCGTTCCGAGGCATTATGCGTACATAATCCACATACATGGTACAGTCTGTCTCTAGCGATACATCGTTCAACAATGCAATCATGAGCGCATTGATTGGTCTCCTAACTCATTAAACAACGTGGATTCCCTTTCAGTGATGAAGTCAGTAGCGATGGAGACAATATCAGAGAAATAATTTATGGTGAAGCTTGCTGAGTTAAACCATGTGGGATGTTTGAACATGGTCTGTGTGTGATGACAAACAATTGTGCTACTCAAGTTGCGCGATACGCTAACTACGTACATTTATATTCAATTAAGGTTCGAGTAGCTCCGAAATTTTGGATGGTGATAATAATCTCTATCTAAATATGGAATTATGTTATCAATTACTACCATACTCTCCGACATTTTGAAATTTGAACAAAGGATGAATATCAACGATTTGCGACTATGATTCGATTCCAGAGAAATGCTGTGTTCCAAGATTACTATGATTGCAATTGAAGCTATTATCTCAACAAAATTGTACGAATCAAGCCCTGGCTAATAGCATATTTCTTCCATAACTTCAACAAAATTCTATAGATTTTCTTAGAAAATCTATTTATATGATTTTTTGTTAAGTATGCTGTGAATATTCCATGGAAAAATTCAAATTATTACCTAGAATAATATTTATGCAGCGAAATTTTACACAGTAAAATTCTTATTCGAAAATCAACAAACAAATATGCTATTATTTCATACAAATCTTATAGAGCAAGATCCCTGGGAGACAAAATGTGTGGAATAGAGTAGTGTTTGATTATTGGCATACTTGCTAGTTTGTGCCGACGGCCAATTTACAGATACGAGGTGCTAGAGGTACGTTGAGACATTTCTCACTTCTCTTAAAGTCTTGAGTGCTGATTTTTACGTATATTCTAGAGAATATTGTTAAAAATTGATAATCAACACTGCTAGACCTTTTCCATCGGTGGTAATTTCTGCTAGACTCTTAAAAGCTCGCAAATAATAACGTTATCTTGCTTATAGACTGAGAGCTAATTTTGATACATGATACTCAGGAAACAATTTAAATGATTTTTGTTAACAGTCAGATCAATCGTAGGGCTAAACATCCCCCAGACACAATTAAAATATCGCCGTGAGTAAAAGCGCGAGGTCGCTATTTGTAGGCTTGCTAGTAAGCGAGGTATCTATGGGTATCCAACCCGTCCTTGGTCTGGCTGTTTACAAAAAGTATTGAAATTGCTCCCTGAGTATCATATATAAAAATTAGAACTCAGACTATAAGTAAGACTACGTTATATTTTTGCGAGCTTTAAAGCGTTAAGCAGGAGTTACTGTCGATGGGAAGTATCTGGCAGTGTTGATTATCAATTTTCAACAATATTCTCTAGAACATACATAAAAATCAGTATTCAGACTCGAAGAAAAGTGAGTAATGTCTTAACGAACCTCTAGTATCTCATATCTATAAATTGGCCGTAGGCACAAACTAGCAGTACTAACTAACACTACTCTAATCCATATAGATGTATATATATATATATATATATATATATATATATATATATATATATATATATATATATATATATATATATATATATATATATATATATATATATATATATATATATATATATATATATATATATATATATATATATATATATATATATATATATATATATATATATATATATACATAATCACACATGTAAAATATTTTCAATAATAAGTTCACCTAAATATTTATTTGAACTCGCTATAACTGTCATGTTCAGGTGTTGCCAGGCATCAACTGTTAAACAATTGAATGTCGGCCCATTGTTGGATTAGATATATAAGAGCGTGAGCTGGGAGAGGATTTATACAGTACGAGTAACAGTGAGTGATATTGTGAATATATGAGTATATAAAATAGATATTTGTACTGCAACTTGTGATTATAAATTATTCACAATAAAATTTGTGACAATATATACAAAACTGATTGGCACGATTCAACTTTGATGTTAGCACTTTGAACATACATTCTCAGCAATTAGCACCTAACATCAAATCTGGAATTTAGTATCCGAATATTATTATACTTCAATTTATGACAAAAATTTATGAGGCTGCAGACTTACACGAAGAACTGATAGAAGGAATATCAACTGCATAATTGTTACAGAAATTTGGAACATGATCAATTATATCTAAAAATAGGTATCAATGTTTGATTCTGATATTAGGGAAAAATACGGCTTACATCACTTCATGGTGCACTATTCGTGCGTGGACAATTGTTATTTTTGTGTCATCATAGAGTACATCTACATAGATTAAAATTTGAGTGCAAATGTGTATTATTGCGTATTTTAATTTTATCTTATTCCTTCCGAAAATTTAATATGCCCAATTGATTTTTGGAAGCAGATACTCAAATATTGAAGGCATGACAATATCTAATTTCGTAATTAATCAAACTATTACTATGATAAGAGTATCAAATATCCTTCTTATATATAAAAAACTGATTACTGCTGCCACGTGCAATTTTCAACTTCGTGTTGCAAGTTCGTAGTGCTGATTTGTGTGTTGATATCTCGCTTAACATACAAACGGAGCTTATTAACAAATAGAAATAATCTTGATTGTTTTAGAGTCAAAAGAGATATTCATCATGTTGTCTTTTGGTTTTTCATTATTTTGTTGGTGTTTGTGATGGTATATTATGCTTTATGCTACAAGGATCGAACGAATATCATTGTTGTCCAGGGTGCACTGGACGAAGACGAGGACAAAGCTAAAGGCTTAGCTTCGTGGAGCTAAATGAATTCCATTCGTGACAATAATGACAGTCGTTCAGTGCTCGTGTCGCATACGATACTTTTTGTGACAAGGGCACCGAAGTATCACATTACTGAACTTTTAAAACTATCTTATCGATTTTTACAAACGAATATTTGCAAATTTACAGTTAACTGATGCTATGAATCATAATTTACCTGACTTATTTTATTGATTGTTATTAGAACTTGACAGATAACAATGAAATGGAAAAATACCAATGGCATCCATGATTCATAGTTATCATTCTTCTCGCTGTTAGCAGAAATACAATAATAATAGTAAGTTCCCTGTCACGATAAAGACTTTTTTGAGAAAAATGGAGTCTAGAGCACAACCCATAGGCAACTGTTGTAAGCATCTGATTGGAAAATAGCCATTATACGCGAGTGATGTAGCATATTTGTCTGAAATTTATTTGAAAGCTATTTGAATCTGATATTTCACGACTGCATTACCGAGAATATTCAGGCTTATACATAGTGCAACCATCAAAAAATTAAATCGATAAGTAACTATATAATATAGTCACTTATACAATTAGAGTATAAAGTTAAGCATTATGATATAAGACCAAATATTTGGTGACAAGATTTGAAGCCGTTTCACATCATCACATTTATGGGACAAAATATTGTACGATTTTTGGTACAATTCAAATTGGTTAGCCTCAGCATCATACAACAAATTGTTAAAAATATTGAATGAGCTCAGAAATGTGCCGTGAAAATAGAACATGCTTTATTCTCAGGCAATCCGCTAGCCAATTGGGCTGCAAGCATTCGCAGTGCGCACATCCATAATTTGTGTTCACAGAACTGTCAAGAGTAAATGTTTTTTTTTTCTGTGGTTATTTGATATTATAATAGATAATTTTTATATGCATTTGGCTATCTGTCAGTTGCATAATTTGTCAGTCGATCATCAATAGTCAGAAATAAATCTGTGTAGCCCGAAGATTTGAATTTAAATCTATTCAGTCAAGTGATATGTGCATACATATGTTGCTTTTATTTCTTGAATCCATTTCGAGCAAGCTTGTTTTGAATCCTGCATTTCATGTGTGTGAATTGTGCTCGCATTTAGACTCATCAGAAGGCTCAAGTCGTAGTTTCATAAGAGCTCTTGGACCGTTTTTAACTTGAATGAACTATAAAAGCTACACCTTTTTAATTTTATGAAGAGTCTTTGTCAATAAATCGTTCAATTATTCAAATATCCCATAATTTTGCTATTCGTGTATTGACAGGATGTAGAATATATCTTCCACCGATATGTGACAAGCTCCTACCACTTGTTTCAACAAAGCTATTATGTTCACTTATTTCTCGTGAAACGTCAATTTATTACACCTTATCAGCTTGGACCAGCAACAAACCAGCTCGGAGCTACATACATTTCGATACTAATATGGATGGACATTAATGTATCAAAGCAACACTGCATTTAATTGAGAATATATTGCATATGCTGTGAAAATCTATACTCTGAAATGTATTCAGCGAGATAATGCGCTTACGAAAGCCATTATAAAATCATGGTGGATATAAATACAATCTACATTCATGGTATATTTTAAATTGGACAACTGTTTCTATAGAAAAGCTTTTTTGATCCCATACAGTTGCCAAAAAACTATTTTATAATTTTACAAGCCATGTCTTATGTGGTAATGCTTGACTTTGCACTCTTCTTGCATGGAGCGACTATTATCGTATTGATTTGAAAATATAATTTTGAGAGCTCTTACTTTTCATTCATTTTGTATGTATTTCTATTCTGTAAAACAATTTTCTTGTTCTCATATGAGAAGTTAACAATATTCTGTTACTTTTTTGACATTATCATAAAATTTTGCACATAAATGCATAATGAAATTTAGTTGAAATTCCATTACGGCCTGTGTCACTACTTCATTACGAACAATGATAATGCGTTGTTTGCTCTTCATGTTACATTACTCTATATTAAACTCTGTGTTGTGTCTCGTACTTTGAGCTAACCTAAATTATTTAGGTGGCTTTGATATTCTCCGTAATTAAATTTGTCTTCATGTTTTGTTTTATCAAATGTAACATTTTTGAGAGCCATGAAGCTCAAAACATTTACTGGTCTAGATGTAGAATAGTTATTTTGTTTGTATATCGTCTTCAGAAATTGCATATTGATTAATTCTATGCGTCTTTGATGAATTATTCTGCTGGGTATAGGGTTTCATCATTTTTGTCTTATCGGTATGAATATGCTCTACCAGTAATAATTTCACATCGACACGCAAATGTTCTTCACAACACACAAAAAGTAATATTCTTTGACGCTATGATGAAACGTACCGTTATTCAATTGCTCTCCTTTTTTCTTGTCTTCAGAATTAAAATTTCGCAGTCCGATTTTCAGCACAATTAAAGGTGATTCATCGCCTTGGAGTAATTTATTCATGAATACATTTCAGGATCAATTCCAAGTACCTCTTAATTCTCATGAGTGATTTGAGAAAAATTACTGTCTCGATTTGAGGTAGAATTAATTGATTTCAAAATGTAGATTAGCCTACACTCTTCAAAGAATTGAGCTTATACTAATTTGAAATTTGCGTTACAGAATGCGGGGAGGTTACACTGAAAAATTCATTTTAAATAATTATCTATAGATTTATACCATTGGATGGTAAGGTCAAGTATTTCGAAATACGCTCGTCAAGTCAGTCCTTTTTTGATAATTTCATCTGAGAAATATCATGTTTGACAAAACATGTATGTTCTCATTATGATAATTCAAGAGGAAATCATCCACTGACTAGTTGACAGATTATTAAAGAATTGTACTTATTAGAGTGACGTTGGCTGTGAGTTATATTCTCTAATTTTCAATTCTAATCGAGAGTCAAGCTTCTTATGTTACATTACCAGAACTACGTCGAATTATAATTTTTATTGAAATTATCTTACTTTTGGTTTCCATTGATTCGTTAAAAGTTGGAAATGATCTATTTGTCACTTGGGGGTCTCAAATAGCAGTAACAAGAGTTTGCGACGGTTTCGGAGGACCAATAAGCTTTCGAGAGCACGAAAACTGCATAATTTTTGCACTTTTTTCAGTTTTTGGCTTGTAACGTCTAAACGGTGCATCATACATAAAATGCCACTTCTATCGGAATGAAAGATCATCAAATCTTCCGTCGAATGATCTGCTCAGTGGTAAACTCCATACAGTGATTTTGTTAGAGCCAAAAATCGAAAATGAAATGATCTTTTCATTTCCGCTGAAAAGTGGTTCACGCTCACTTCTGGCTCCTGTGACTCGGAAATGGTTGTCCCTAATGAAAAAAGTAACATAATTGAAGTTGTTCAGCATCAAATTTTGTGCTCAAGGAGCATCTAATTCCAGCATCTAGCTTACTTTGATTACACTCAAAAAACCAAAAGTATTTGCTACACGCATTTTCAAAGATCCCTCCTCTTTCACTTCCTGTTGGTCAGGAAACTACATATTATATAACAATAAATCCATTTAATTATTGCTATACCTATCTACCTACTTTATATTGGTGATAATTAGTTGTTATAATATTACTAATTGATAATTAGCTTTTTTTCTCCTGATTAATTTCTTCACAATTATTTGAATGGTTATCGAAAGGCTTTTTTCAAGGCAAATGAATGTAGTAGATATTACCAGTTAATATTATATCTCCGTACTATTGATCATCAAATTCATAGTTGAAGGCTTAAAAAGAAGAAAAAGTCATAAGAAGAAAAATTTTCACTCATAATAGTTGAGAAAAAAACGTAGTAACAGACAGGTTTTCTAATGAAAAGAGATTCATCGTCTTCGAGCATGTCTTGATTCGCGACTTCTTCCGAAATGTCCATTGCTTTGTCGTAAGAATCTGTTTCCAGCAGTAAAATGTCATCCTCGGTCAAACAGTTGGTACATGTATGACCTTTGCAACTAGCACCTATCATCGAACATTCGATTCCAGCTTTTCTACAGGAGCAAGCTGTTTGGCATGCTGTTGTTCAAGAGTTCTGAGCGTGCTGGTGGTAACTTTGTGGCATTTGGTTCGAGGCCATTTTCAGTGGTTTTCCAGTCCCACTGCTGCGGAGCAAGGAATTTGCTTCTGAAAGTACGTCCTCAGAGAGTGTTGACGGGCAGCTTCCTCAGCAAACTTGCCAAAATATATTAGTTTTTGAGAGAGCCTTCTGCAAGAGGTGTTAACGCGTGTGGCTTAGAGAGACTTTGCTATCACCAGCATAAAGCTTCACTATAAATTTGGCTCCTGTAACAGTAACTTGATCTGGAGTGGCTTTAGGATTATTGAAAACCGAAACTGTTCATTGAAGTTTCGTGTACAACAACCGACGTTTGGCCCTGCAGTCACTGATAATGCCCATCCTTCCTCATTTTACTGGCTTCAATAAATGTTCTAAGAGCCCGTTTCTTGATAGTTCCTATACCGTCGATCACACATTTATTACATATGAAACACGTAAAGTTTTCCATAATGAGAAAAATCTGATGTGGACATCACGTGATTTACTTGTACATCATTGGATATATATCAGGGATAGTCAACTTTTCTGTATATAAGATCTACTTTTCATCTTGAAAGTGTGTCGCGATCAACTAAAGTGGTACAAGAGGAGTAAAATGCATACTATGTCAATGAACTGTGTTTCAGTATGGTGCATTTCAGCGATGTATGGGTAGATAAGAATAATACATGTTCAAAACTATTTTTTTTTTCAATTACTCATTCAGTTTTCGAAATATAGGCCCATGATGAAAATTAATTTGCAGACTCAACTTTTGATAGCAGTATTCCGTACATGCGGTAGCTAACAAATTCGATTTTTCGACACTTTTTCAAGATAGATTATTACTAATTTAAAATGCAATCTATTTTTTTCAACTGCAGTGTAGTATAAGTTGTGGTACTATTTGTTCGTAAATATGAAAAAATAAGTTGTTATAAAAATGCACAGTATGGCTGATAATTTGATTTGAATATTTCACTTTCGCGTTTTTTTTTTTTTTGGGTCAGAAGAATTTATCATGAAAGAATAAAATGATTTACCATTTGCTAGTCTATCAATAGCTTAACGTATAAACGTAAAAACTACAGCAATAATTATTCAAAGAGCCAAAAATCTCACGTACAGGGTGATTGAATGAACATGGATGATCATCAATAATATTTACTAATTTAGAATGAATTGAACTGTCGCTAGAAAGTTCTATCTTCTACAATCGCTTCAAAGTCCATGGTACACGGAATTCCATCTCAGATATTGCGAGCGATCGATGATCGACCCAAATTGGCCTCGCGTTCGACCTGTCGATCGTGATCGACTTGTTAGTCTACAGCTGATCGTTCCGAATAAATGCGAAAAATTCCAAAAAACTGTCAAGTAGAGTGCACTTCCGGCTTAGTCGTTCTCAATGAAAATAGAATATGAAATCATTTGGCAGAGAGTTTATTGTTCTTCAATTTTGGTGAGATGTACAATACAATTTTTATTTGGCGCCTCCGAAAGTGGAATAAATCATTCCCAGCTTTTTACAGATTAATGGAAGGCACTGTTCTTTTTTGGTCCAATTTTGCTGGGCTATATGCATATCGTCAAAAATTTATGCTATATTCAACTTCTACTATACATGTGTTACCTTCAACTGTCAAATTCTAGATGACATATACAACCTACAAATAACCTAAAAAATGCAATTTGCTAAGTGAATCAACCAAGTTGATAGGTGACCGTGAGAAAATATGTATTTGCTGTTGCATGTGTTGAATAGAGTGGATATATGTTGGTAGTAGCAAATTGTCATAGTAGTACTAGGGAAATCTCGATTCCAAGGATCAAGGCAAAATTTTTATTTCACATTCAATTATTGCAGTCGACTATGTAATTCATCAATGAATGGACCAATCAGATAACTCAATTTTTTGTAGCTACGCTGTATTACATTGCATATTATTGTGCTAATGAAGCCCGGTTGCACCGTCCTTGATTCATCCTGAGCCTAGCTCAATCACTTTGGTCACGATTGTTTCAAAATTTTTACTAAGGTAATAAGCCAAAGACTTTGCAACTGGGCCTAAGTTGTGTTTCGCGGAGCTCTACTAGATGTATCTCGTTGATATCCATGAACAACTAAAAATTCGTTTCGCATTCCAAAAAATATCATAATGTGACTGTTTCATCATGGTAGTGTGTTACTTGGAAACACAACTCCATTTATAATGTCGTTATTCTTCTTGACAATACTTCTTGTCTCTTAACTGCATTTCCGAAGCTTTTGTTGTTCAACTTAAGATTATTGCATCATTATTGATCATTTGATACATCATCTAGTTGCAAAATAATGGTCAAGCAGATGGCCTACAAGAAAGTCCTCTTCCATTACAACACAACAGCTCCTCTAGTACTGTGACCGCAAAATTGATTGAATTGAAATTCCACATGCCTCCTATCCTCCAAATTAGTACCACTTATGATTGAATGTCTCGCGGGAAAGAGAGTTCATTCGAGCCAGGATCTAATTATAAAAACGATTGTTTACTTCCAGTCATCTCATTCAGTTAGAATCAGCAAACTGGAGCAGAGTTTGGCGAAGTTTATAGGGTTACAAGGATTCTGTTTTGTCGGATAAGAAAGATTTTTGAATTTTTGCACAGGTGCTTCGAGCCATCGTTCATGTCTAATTCAATACTTTGGCTTTATTCATGAGCCAGAGAAAATATTAGGTCTAGCCTTTCAGCTAGTGTCATTCGTAACAGATACACTCTGTACATTTGTTTAAATCAGCATATTTTTTCAAAGTATCTAGAATTTATCACGAAGCAAGCTATGTTCACAAATCATGCTGTCAATTACTGACTGACAGTCACAGTACGTACGTGCTTGCAATATGTAAATTGAACTTAACGGAAAAAAAATATAATGACAATTTTATGATCAAAAAAGTATACACAGTATGTTTATGACGCCATGTTAACACTTTCTCGATATTTTTCTGCTCATAGTAATTATTTTGATTGAAATTGAACTTTTATTTGCTTTTCAGCAAAGGTAATATCTATGTTAACTCTGCAAATATGGAGAATATATAACTTGATTCAATTCTGCTATTTTCAGATCATGTCATTAATGTTTAATTACAGTCTGTATATTGCGTACCGTGAGTTCATTGATATTCTACAATCCAAGGCTGTTTGTGGTTATTAGACCTATTTAATATAAATGCACATCCTTCGTTTTGTATTTGCAATATACAAAATACAAATTGCTACTCTTGAAAAGATAATCATAAATTTGGTAAAATAATTATGTCCAAGAGACAGATGAACTATCGATTGTTAATTCTTTTTTTCTGCCTGGTTACGTTCATCAAACTCAGTCATTCGTTAAAAGAACAATATGACCAAGTTTTTGACTGTTACACATATCGGTTCAACTGGTGAATGAATTCGATTCAATATTGTCCATTTTGATGGATGATCAAATTTGATGAATGTTTTTGCAACCGGCCATTTATTTCTTAATTCAATTCCGTGACACGATGACACGAAGCACCGAAACTACAGGTGAATGGAATAGAAGAGGACGACAACCTGAAAAGATTATGTAAAATAAACAGGGATATCACAGAAATGTTTGAGAAATCAAGCACATTAAGGGGAAAATATCTGATAAATTCCAGAAAATTATGCAACACATTGTGCGAAAGATATAGAGCACAGTCGACCCCGCAGAAACAGAAGAATGAATTTAATTTTTAGATCAATATATCAGGCTTGAACTGATAAAATTCAGGTTAAAGGAAGTAATCAAAATTTGATTTTGTTCTAGGATGAACATTTTTTTCTTCTCTAAATTTTGAAACAATGGTTGAATATTTTCTGAAGCAGTACCTCCACTAATCTCAGCTACGAACCGCCACTATTTTCTAATAATAATTTCAACATAAATAAGGACAAATAATTTGCAAATTTTTTACTTGTGAGGAAACTAATACTTGGAGCACTAATCTTCCTACTAAAACAAAAAAAAAAACTTTTGTGAAATTTTTCGAAATACCTTCATTCATGAAAGGTTTTAGGGATAGTCCATTACGTACCTTATCGACGACAGTTTGTGTAAAGATGATGTTTGTATTAGAAACAATTCAACAGATAATGCAGATTATATCCTTGGCCTGTAATGCGAATATGTGGATTTGGACGACTATATTTTATCACTGAATATTGTAGCTCTCCAATCTAATATAACGTTAACAATAAAAATGCTCAATGCGAAGCTTTTTGTTTTAAAAAAGGGAATTTGTTTCTATGTTTTGGTTTAATATAGACGGAAAGCTGGCTACACAAAAAACCTTGTTATCGCTACATGGCTAATTCCTTTTGTGGGAGGATATTTTTGTGTAACCAAGTTCGAATTGTCTTGTCTGCCAGCGTGAATCCGTGGCTTTTGGATATTTTGAACTTGATATTTTATTTCAAATTGCCAAAAAAAATTCTGTCAATTTTGACGAAAACAATGCCATTCATAATATCGTTTCCCTAGCTACAAACTACTACTGCCGTCAAACTGACATTTACGGAAGAAAAATTTCACATCTATGAAGTAGCACGTCAAACTTATCAAACGTCACTTCTGTACGTCATATTTATTTGGTGAACATCAAAAGAATTAAATCATTAAGAAAGAAAATTTTCTGTGTTTGGGTGTAAACGCTCTAGCACAAGCGCACTTCTAATATCTGTCTGCCTTGGTTTTAGCCATGATTTTCTGCTTGCCATTTTGTATATGGCTATTCTAATAAATAATAACATTTGATCAATCGGCATGCATGTATATGATAATGTTTTTATTTCAAATTTCACTCTAATTCCGCGCTAACTGCCAGTACTTTAGCTACAAGCGAACAGCCTACAATTAACATTTTTTCTCAAGAATAAATAGAAGTTATTTTCATAATAATGCATGTATCTTATGGGAAATTTGATATTGTAATTTTAAATATTTCACCGGCCACTCGCACTGCTAAACCACGGGATCCCGCTAGCACACAAGACGATTTGAACTTGCTTACACAAAAGGATTCTTTCATAATAGAAATCAGCCATGTAGCGATGACAAGCTTTTGTATGTAGCCAGCTCTTAGATTAAGTGCATATAATTGCATTAGAGAATCTTTACACGTGTGTCTTACAATGTTTTATTTTCGAACATCTCAATTTTCGTAAAATATAGTGAATTTTTCATGAATACTTTTTCTTTTGGGAATGTCAGTTTGACGGCAGTAGTTGGTAACTAAAGAAACGATATTGTGAATAGCATTGTTCTCGTCAAAATTGACAGAAAATTTCTTGGCAATTTGAATTGAAATATCAAGTTCAAAATGTTCAAAAGCCACGGATTCGTGCTGGCAGACAAGGCGATTCGAACTTGGCTGCACAAAAAGATTATTTTACAAAAGGAATTGACCATCTAGGGATAACAAGGTATTTTATGTAGCCAGTTCTTAGACTAATATGTAAATAATTAACAATAAAGCTGGTGGAGATATAATAGAGCAAGATCCCAGGCCCGCCAGACCTTACTTATTTTCTGAGAAACAAAATGTGTGGAATAGAATAGTGTTAGTATGGACTATGATCATACGCATACTTGTTAATTTGTGCCGACGGCCACAAGATACGAAGTGCTAGAAATACGTTGAGACATAACTCACTTTTCTCAAAGGCTTGAGTGTTGATTTTGATATAATGCTTCATAGAATATTGTTAAAAATTTATAATCAACACTACTGGACACTTTTCATCGGTGCTAATTTCTGCTTGACTCTTTAAAGCTCACGAAGAATAATGTAATCTTATTTATAGTCTGAGTGCTAATTTTATATATGATACTCAGGGAACAATCTCAATACTTCTTGTTAACAGCCAGATCAATCGTAGGGCTAAACATCCCCCAGACACAATTGAAATATCGCTGTGAGTAAAAGTGCGAGGTTGCTATTTGTAGGCTTGATAGTAAGCGAGGTATCTATGGGTATCCAACCCTTCCTTGATTTGGCTGTTCACAAAAAGTATTGAAATTGCTCCCTTAGTATCATATATAAAAATTAGGATTCAGACTATAAGTAAGACTACGTTATATTTTTCCGAGCTTTGAAGCGTTTAGCAGAAATTACTGCCGATGGAAAGTGTCTGGCATTGTTGGTTATCAATTTTCAACAATATTCTCTAGAACATACATAAAAATCAGCACTCAGACTCAAAGAAAAGTGAGTAATGTCTTAACGTACCTAAAGCACCTCGTATCTATAGAATGGCCGTCGGCACAAACTAGCAAATATGCGTATGATCAAAGTACCGACTATCACTACACTAATCCACAAATTTTGTTTCTCAGAAAATTAGTAAGATCTGGCGGGTCTGGGATCCTGGACTATAATCATTATTATTGATCATCTATTATACCTTAGAATTTATATGAAGGTTACAAGATCATGTTTGATGATTGATCAAAAATATGAATCTGTCATAACGATGCTAAAGGATAAATTGATATGTAATTATTGATTATTGCACAAGTTTTTCTGTTATCCAGAAACTTATCTCAATGAGAACTCATCATTCTTATTACAAGCTACACGAACAGCTACGCAATGTAAATATGATTGCCTATTCGTCATCTGGACGCCAATGAGAATCTCTATAAGTATATAGGTATGTTGAAGATATACCCAGTGATAAGAGCTCTCCTTGCGTTTTTTCTGGATCAATGTATAGAAAATAGTTGAAAGTTCAACAACCATGCTTTCGTAACAAAATACATAATAATCTCTTTCTGTGAAAAAAATTAAATTAGAGAGAATCAGACTGGCAATTTCTCCTCTAAGAGTTAAAAATTTCATTACTGCCCCGGTAGTATCTGTGGTCGTATGATATGAGTTTATTCACATGACTATTCAATTCAAGTGAATAGGGTATAGCATCTTACTGTTTTTGACAAATTAATTTGAACTGTTAAGTGGACAGAAATGATTCCCAAAGTTTCAAGGTGATTTCAATTTCATTGTAGGATTTGAGCAGTTTGTGATTGAGATGATATGATATTTAGATTGGCAGAATTTATTGGCGGTCTCAAAACGTCGTGGCCATCAAATTTCACAGTCAATCTCTACATCTTGAATATATATTGGACGAATATTGGAATTGTACCGCCCATACTTCACGCTAGCTCTTATCACGTCCATCACATATCAATCCTATTGAAATTTATTTTTCAAGCTTCACTACGCACATCAATTTAAGGTTGTTAAGAAGAGAGTGGAGTCAAGCTGTGATGGGAACCCTGCTCTATACTAAATACATAGGATAAACATTCATTACCAACTTCAAATAAACAATATTTCAATGATTAAAATTAATGGAAATGTTTGTTTTCGGTTGAAAATACATGATTTTGAATAATTTGGTTCCTTATTCTATTCTATTTAAGAGCTTCTATACGTTGAAATATTTTTTTTTTTTATATTTAACAAAGCTACAGTATGATATGTATATTCCGCAACGCTGTAGACTTTCGAAAGTATTTTTGACATCTGACGTTTAGTAGTGGTACTGCGTTTCATAACCAAACAAACTTATTGATGATAAATCTACATCAAAAAAATATAAGAATAAATGGGTTACTCAATCAGTGTGCCTCAAGTCAGGAAAATGATAGAAAATCTTGTTTAAACTAATCACACACACTCTTCCCATTTCATCTCATGCGGCGACGTTGCCAAGCGTATGATAACTTACTAAATTTTAGTAGCTTTTGTACAATTTCTTTGAGTAATAATTCAATTTTCTCTGAAACTATAAACAAGACTTTTTTGAAACTTGGTACACATGTTTATCATACTTTTGTAGATATTTTGACGATTTTTTGTAATGTTGTCATTTCAGGTAGTCGAGATAATGACGTATAAATCAATGTGAAACACGTCGCGTACATTAACGCAATGAAATAACATGTCACCGAACAGCAACTTTGACATTTTTTATCTCGATAACTAGAAACAAGATTGAGTTCAAACTTTGCCAGAATATTTTTCACTAAACAAATAATATACTGTAAAAATTTGAATAAATTCTCATATACTTTGATTTCCTTCTCAACAACCTTAAATGAAGCTTCACTTAAAAAACTGCAGTCATGCACAGATCAATAGTTATGAGAATGATTGGGGGCAATGGCTTTAAATAGTGATTCCTCTCGATATCATATTCATTGAGCTCAATGGAACGAATCAGTAAGTAGCATTACTGTTATTTCAATAAATAGTCCACACTGCCATATTAATTCAATCAAAAAAACAGAAGTAATTGTACCAGTTTTATTATCACTGTAGAACCACTCACTATGACTTATGAAGTTACTCTGGAAATTTAAAGTACTTCTCTAAACTATCATTAGATGGAAGCAATTAAATTTTTCGTTGAAATTACAGAGGGCAAACTACCACCGACATAATTAATCGGAACAATATTTCAAATTAATATTCTTTCTCTAAGTCTCGAATACTTCTAGCGTTATATTCTGTGAGACGAAGAAGGAATATGACAAATTAAATGAAGGGGTAACGTTAGGAGACAACGACAAAGTTTGTCTTTCTTCTTTAGTCTAAGGCTTTCATCGTACTTTAAATAATGGAAAGCTATTACAGGGGAGAAAATTCATATTCCACGTATAAATATCACGGAAATTATTCCGGAAACGGAAGTTCACTTCAAGATGCAAGGTGCGTTGTTAACTTTGTACTTATATGAAAAAGGAAGCATCTGGCAGTGGTTTATGTGTTTTCTTTTAAATTTTAAACTTACGAACAATAAAATTGTCGTTCTGCCACTTATTGCCGGAGTTGGTAGAGCTATCAACTTCGATTATTGAATATTAATTTTCAACAATATTCTCTTAAACCTACATAAAAATCAGCACTTCGACTTAAAGAAGAATGATTATTGTTTTTATGTATCTTTAGCATATATATACAGAACTTTTCCAAATAAAACATATTTATCAAATATTCAATGTTCGAAACAAAACCGTTTCAAAAGAAGAACAGCAATAATCGACTGGCTAATCTACAAGTCTTACTGAAAATCTTTTTGAAGGATGAAGCTCTACAGATAGTTTTCAGACTTTTGTATTGCACAATCTGATTTTATATCGCGAGAAACTATTACTATGAATCTTATGGCCCGCATTTTCACTTTTTGAAGGAAGTCTTCAACCCAAAGTTTCGATGCTTTGTCATTCCTTATGAAACTGTTATCGTGATAGTGCTTTTTGTGCTATATCTATTCATCTCAATTTTTGTTATAATAGCGCTTCTCCAAGAGATGAGGATATGAATCTAAATGTTCATAATACAGCGATAGTATTTCTTACTTCTTTCTAATTAAAATCTATTTTTCATCACATTCAACAGAAAATCCAGTTTTTACTTTGACGTTTTGACATCAGTTGTTCTGTAGGTACGTACATTCGTGTGCACAAGAAGCGATAGTGATATTTTCACAAATTGCTTTTCCTTCTTAATTTCGCTGTCCATTATCTATATTGGAGCATATTGAAATTTGAATAATTATCAATTCTGTTATTGCTTGATGTGTGATTACTTGTTGATCTGTTAACTTATGAATATCATTGTGAATATGTCCATAATAATAGTCTATGAAATGACAAAGATAACTATGACTGGATGAATGCAGAATATTGCTTCAATGTTCATTTTTTACATTTTTATTTGGCACATTTACAAATATCTCATTTATTGTGTCCTCTCTTGGTTTTACCAGTTATTTGTCTTACATGCATTTTCATTTAGTTGACAAACTGTTCGTGTTGCATCCTTGACCTTACTCTTTTGAATGAAATTATTCTCGAATAAAAAAGCAATTATTGGCAGTACGCCAATAGGGTTCTATTACATCTATCGCGTGTTCTAGAACAATTCGTCATCAGCTGCCATCTCACTGCCACACCAATAGTCACTTGTCGCGAATTTCGCTTCCCATTCAGACCTGGCTTCATTACCAGTCTGGACACACTACAAGGGCTTAATTACTGTCCGCTGTCGCCCTGTCCACTGCTACGTGCCACATTGTCATATGCTGACACTGACAACTTGACGCGTGACACTGACATGCTAGTGAGATTGATGGAAGTAGGCGTAGTTGATCCAAGAATCGTTAATGCAGCAGGAATACCTATTTATACGCGTGTTGCATACCCTGCCTTTTTGATGGAAGGGCTTAAAAATCATACATAACTTTGAGATGACGCGGTACTGTCAATATTTTGAAATACACCGGGTGTAGTACGAAAAGTTAAACATAGATGTTCAATATGGCAAATCAGTTTTTTTTTCGCTTTGCTTCCTCATTAACTCCGAAGTTATGAAAATAATAGTAAAAGTAATTGACTGAAATCTACACTCAAAAATCTATAAGAATCGATCATAAATTTCTAATTTCAGATAATTTTAATGACAATTTTACTGGACTATATAAAAATAATATATTGTTAATCGTCTGATAAGATCTTCAAAGTTTCACGACTTGATTGTTCTAAAGTACCTTCAGTAGAGAAAATGTTTCTTAGTTTCTGCAATGCAGGCTAGATACCTTAATAAGGTTTCAATTTTACAAGCGGCATCGTCTGAAATCTTTACGAAACTTCTGGGGCCCGTTGCATAATAAAATACAAGTTAATATTACTAGTGAAAATACATGTAAAAATACTAATAATATTAACTTGTATTTCATTATGCAACAGGCCCCTGGTAATGGAAACTGTTGGTAAATTCGCAAATCTTATCTATTCAATCTGAAATAGTAATTTATGCAACAGGAGTGTGAGGTTGAGCATAGCATGAGGCAAAGTATTTGATGACGAGGCTTGCACCTACTTCACGCATGGTCGTAGAAAAAGTCTATTCTATGTTATCATTAGAGCCAAGAAGATAAATTATGATTGATATGTGGACTGCCTTTAAGTATTCAAGTCTTCTCCACCCTTTGAATGAAGATAATCCTATCCGCGACCTACATTCATCCAAGGCGGAATTTAATTTCAACAAGATGAATCAAAAAAGAATGTCATAATGAACTATTCTACAATAAAGAGAAGTGCAAAATTCCGGTTTCATGTCAACCTAACATAACTCACAGATGACACACATAACTGTGACCTCAAGGTCATGCTACAAACCACAAGGGTAGCACACAGGCGCCTTGTAGCCGGGGGTGTGTTATTGAATCAATATCTCGCAGTAATACGATGTAGCTTGGCTAACAACAAATTGTTGCGTGTAGAATGAGATGGGTGGTGGAGTGTGTTCGTGTGTATGGGTCTGTAGATGTCTGCTATTGATTCTACGAATGGCACGGAATGAAAAAGCTGTTCTGATGTTTTTCCTGGTCGTTTGTAGTTCATTCGATGGCTCTTGGCAATGAACTTTGATCATCTAATGAAGTTTTGGGTTTTTGTGATTCTTTTTGGGGTAGTTTTGTTCAGAGAAATATATTTACTATAGCCAGAAGATACTATTTCCGATTAGTTTTATGTACGCCTTCAGAATCCCTTTTTTGCAGTAAACGTGGAAATAATCGAAAGTGTGGAAAGCTTGAAAAAATTAAATAGCTGACTACATTGACCAAAGAAATTTCCAAATAATGTTTCTTATTGGTGTATGCGTATACCAGAAGAGATCTATTGCGAGATAAATTTGTGTATAAAGAATGTACCTAATATGTTGAAGATGTGATAGATAGAGTGAGAATAAATTTATCATGTTGGTTAGGGCATATCGAACGAATGTCGAATGGAAGATTTCAATTCATCTGGCTGAAATCGAAGCTGAATGATTGCGTAGAGTGCCTGCCAATTCACTATTGCAGCAGACATTTCACAACTAAGATAATGCCGGTTGTTGGTACATTATCATCATTTTATGTACTACATATAATATAAATTTTGTGAGTATTGATATTGATCCATATAGAGTAGAATTTGATACTGATGAGAATTGCTGGTGCTATATAGAATTATATTATTTGTCTGATTAAAGTTCATTCATGTTTAGAACAGGTCCGATATGATGTCGTCTTGAAAGTATCCCGTTTCGAACATATTGAACGAAGCATTTGAAAAAGAGCTTTTTGATAATGTACTCAATGAAAAAGGCAACAGATAGAATCACATGATACCTGAATTATAACGAATGTGAATCTTAGGATTTTGCGAATAGCGACAAACTCGTTGCTTGACGACTGGTAGCCGCAACCTACGGCTGAATAAATATCAATCAATCTACCGAGTGCACTATATGTGTCTGTCACACCCGTAACGGGTAAAAGGCGTATTTCATTCATAATTTTTTTAACTTACAATTGTGATTCTTGTGCTTTTTAATAATACTTATTCGAATGTCATCTCGCAAACGTCATAATATTCCGTAGTGCTTTTGTTTCTCTTTTAAAATAAATTGGTCTATAACTGTCTTATCTTCAGTTTTGAATACTGTGAATATTTTTATTTATTTATCCGAATTTATTTACTCGAATAACTATCCAACAGGAGGACCCAAATAGTGAAAATCATGTTGCAAAGAAGTGGTAAGCCATTATGTTTACAAAAAAAGATGAAAACTGTAAAGAATATCTTGCCTAGGCATCAATTATTCAGAATAAGGTTTTTGAAGCTATCAAAATTTTAAAGAAAAATGTCAATATGAGAAAATTTAAGTCATGCAATGAGCACATCTTTTGAAGAGGAGACGAGAACAAAAGATTTGTGCGAGAGGTGGTGAAATAGAAATTAACAAATGACAATAAATCTACCGCGCGATAGTTTGGTTTATAAGAACGCTGTAAAATACTTAGCGCACGTAATTTGTGATACAATTTTCAGCAAACAGTATATGCATACTGATGTAATGAATAAATGGAAATGTTAATAAAAATTTTACTCTTCCTAGTTTGCATCTTCATATTTTGTCATTTCAAATTGCTTCGGGGAATTGTTGTATTGAATGAATTGCATTCATTCATATTTCTTCATATTGACTGCATTATTATTCGATCATTAGTTTGAATTATGTATATTAGTTCTTCAACAAAATTATGTTTTTTATGATTTTAATGATCAGCGTAGTTTATCGTTTCTAAAAAAAAAAAAGGAATACTCTTATAGGTGTTATTAAATACATGTCACAAAACGTTGTATGTGAGCGATCAACTTTTGTCCATGAATATGTCCAGAAATGCATCGTTTTCGAGCTACGAGCTTTTTAAATAGTATTCGTATAACTTTATTTTGGTTGACAGCGACCGTCCACTGCCGGTTTAGTTCTTTTCATTTCTTGAAGATTGTCTGACAGAGTGTATTGAATTCCACATCCTATTCTGAATTTTGAGTTAAAAAAAAAAAAAAAATAGAGTATTGTTAGTATGTACTTTTATCATACGCATACTTGCCAGTTTGTGCCGACGGCCAATTCACAGATACGAGGTACGTTAAGGCATTACTCACTTTTCTTAAGGTCTTAAATTTTGATTTTGATGTATGTTTCAGAGCACAGTGTTACAAATTGATAATAACCACTGCTAGACATTTTCCATCGGTGGAAATTTCTGCTAGACTCTTTAAAGCTCACAGAGAATGACGTGATTTTGCTTATAGTCAGACTGCTAATTTTTATATATGATACTCAGAATACAATTTCAATACTTTTTGTTAACAGCCAAATCAATCGTAGGGCTAAACATCCCCATGAGACAACTAAAATATCGCTGTGAATAGAAATTGCTCCCTGAGTATCGTATATAAAAATTAAGACTCAATCTATAAATAAGATTACGTTATTTTTTTGCGAGTTTCAGAGCATTTTGCAGAAATTACTGCCGATGGAAAGTGTCTGTTAGTGTTGATTATCAATTTTCGACAATATTCTCTAGAACATACATGAAAATTAGCACTTGGACTTTAAGAAAAGTGAATAATGTCTTAACGTATCTATAGCACCTCTATCTATAAATTGGCCGTTGGCACAAACTAGCGAATATGCGTATGATCAAAGTACCAACTAATGCTACTCTAATCCACAAATTTTGTTTCTCAGAAAATAACTAAGGTCTGGCGGGTCTGGGATCTTGGATTAATTGTGTTGCATTAAAATGCGAAATTTGATGTCACTATGTCAAACGACTCTTACAAGAGCAATTAACTGAAATTAACGTACAGAACTACTCTCTAAAAAACCTGCAGTTACTAAACAATATATTCTTAAATTTGAGTTTCAGGGCAGAAGTTAGTTTATTTTCCATACTCATACAAGTTTATAATACGTATTTAACAACATTCTGCATGAAATATTCATTCATAATGCTATTATGCGATCGATACCGACTATTCAGCCATCTTCGATCGCATCATAAAGTTTTGAATAACGGCAACAAAAATTCATACACATTTTGAAATTCCCTTAGAAGAAATTGTCGCTTTTAATTTCTTGTCAATGTGAATATTGTAGATGACTGTGGTTCATAATCAATGTTATGGATATTGATGGAAAGATATTAGTCAACCTATGTAAATTAAACAGAAAAATAAGAAACTGGAACTGAAAACAATAACTAGGTAATTCACTGGAACGTTGAATTTATATATCTGTTTTTATAGCAACATTTTGCTTATTTATACAGTGGAAATATCATATTTGCGCATATATTATGGCAGCAAGAAATTATTTTTACCGATGGAAGAGAAATTCTCGAGATAAGTGCATCATCTGGCCAAATTGCACGTTTTTCATAAAACGTCTCAGTGTTTGAAAGTCTAAATTGGTCAACCTAGTGCATGTCATCGAACAGAGCTAATAGTCATAATTTAGAGAAACACGTACACATTGAGAGAGAACTGATTTTAAGGTCTGGAGCAGAATAATATTACATTGGGCATTTTATTTTTGTTAATTTTGAAACAACTGTCTCCAAACAGTAGTGGTTGAAAACTTTACATCCGAATACAACAATTTGAAGTATTATTCGTGAAACTCATCCACACCTTATAGCACATTAAAATTCTATCCAAGTGGTGATTTGTTCCTACGATATAATAATATATTAATATGATATATATATATATATATATATATATATATATATATATATATATATATATATATATATATATATATATATATAAATTCTGTAGCATGATGTTAGAAGACATTTGCTTACAAATTTATTCTCATACCTGCATTTGAGATATAAAAACTAACTTTATAAACAAAAGAAAATAATTTATCTAGAGTAGCTCATTTACATATAATATATCCCTAATTTATTCTGCCGAAAAATGACAAGGTAAAAATGACTTTATGTAAGAAACATGGTAATCGTAATACTCCTACATTTACATATTACAAGAACAGCATTTCTCATGAAAGATATCCGTCAAATTTAGGATATCCGTTTGAATAATAATATCAACATTACCCTTTCTGATACACCGCCTCACGCGAAATTGAAATAAAGAAGAAATATCGAGATTTTGTAGGTTTTGAAAACGCTACGGACACATTTTTCGTTAGATGGAATTTTCAGTAGTCAGGCAAAGTGTCAAATTCAAATCTGATATGGCGTTGATATATGTATTACCACTTGCATAGCAATGAAGCCCAATCAAATTATGCTATATGAAACCGTTTTGTTTGCATTCCACAATGGATTGGCAGACGGATCAGTGTATTCATTCAAACCGATCATAATGTACTTAAACACGTATACTTAATGAGTAAATTGAAAAATCCAAGCCTGCAGAAATTTCTCAAAGACTTAGTGGCACAATTAATTCTTGATTTATTATAGTCGGTAGATAGGTTCAAATATAATTGAACTTTACGTAACGCAAAATATAGCGTCCTACACTATTACTGCTATACAAAAGGCGGTAATTATGCGTCAGGAAATGAAATGAAACATGATGCTTGATTATTATCTGCATACATAAATATGTTATCTCAAAATGTCCTTCAGCAAGCACTGCGTACCTATAGTACAACTTGTTGCATTGAATATCAAGGCATATTTGAGGAGCTAAACTTGTATGAATTTTATCGTTTGGAAAAATACAGATTGTCAAATTGCAATAGATGGTTTTATCATGTTTTTGATATCTTATTGAGCGTAGTTATAATCGCGGAATAAAAAATTTAAAACTAGTTTCATATCATACATTTTTTTGGACATAAGATTCTGTGCAGAAGAAATTTGACTGTCTAGAACAAACAAATCATCTATTCAGAATTTTATATAGATACAATAGTATATTGTGTGGCTAGGGACGAAACAAGACGATTTCAGCTGAGGGTGAGCGTTGCTTGCCCGAGCGAAGCGAGGGCCGGCATCACCCTCGGCTGAAATCGTGTTTTGTCCCGTGCCACACACTGTATTTTTCATAATACCTGCATTGAAATTTTCCACATTACAAATTTGTCATAACAAAGTAAATATATTTTTTTTAATTTTGCAGGTAACAAGTCGAGAGTAGCTGCTTGTGCTTCATCAATAAGATGTTGTGATGTACTTAAAATTGTCGTATTAATACTTTTTTCCTTGAAACAAATCGTCTTTTCAATTTAATTTACAGTTCCGAATACAACAACTGTCAAATTAACTAGGGTTATATGATTTTCATTTAGAGATTGACAATGAACAAATGCGACTCTGCCAGGGATAAAACGATGTAAAAAATTAATTCAGCGGACAGAAACAAGCTTGTTTCTCCCCTCGGGCAGAAACAAGTCTGTTCCTGCCCGGCTACACTTGCATTTGTCTGCAATCATCTTGTTTCGACTGACAAAACAGGCGTTGAAACGCGTTGTTTCAATGCAGGTATTATGAAAAAATATATATGTAATCTCTCAGCCGTGCCTAGTGACTTAGGCTGGTACCACGAGCTCTGTTTTTGGCGATACTAGAAGCGTTGTGTCAAGATGTGTTTTAACGCAATTAGAATTTTTCCAAATACTTTAGAAAATAATTTTCAGATACAAATCACAGAAAACATCTATGTCTATAAAATTAATTGCATATTTTCAATTAAAATAGCTTGAAATATTTGTATTACCTTGAAACTGTTCTTCAAATAACACTGCTAGTATAGCCAAAAACAGAGCTTGTGGTACCAGCCTTATTGTTTTAGGCAGCACTCAAGCTACCTACTCCGCTGTCCACTAGTGTCGTGGGTTCGAATCCTGCCCGGGGCATGGTTGTTTGTGTGTGTTATTTGAATACTTTAAGAAAAATGTGTTTGTAATATTATGAATAAAAATTGAAGAATAGAGTATTCAACGGGGGCTATAAGCTTGAAGCTTGAAAGGCCGTCAGAATATTAAAAAATTTTAAAAAAAAAATCATATGTAATCTCAAATTTTCTTCATAATGCAAAATTTGATATCATACATATTGTGATGTTTATCGATTTTGTAGGATTTGTTTATGTTTGATAATTAAAAGTAAAATAGAAGTTTTATTCTTCCGTATATTACTAACAAACACTATATAATTTATCTATCACTTACTACTTACTATTGAACAAAGCCGCAGATATTTATTTTTAACTATTCATTTATTACATTGATCACTCACTATTTCACTGTTTCATTGTTCACAGTTCACTGTTCAGTGTATTACTATATTTCAGTCAGGTCGTTTTCTCATATATATACAGATTTCCGTTTCTCGAGATGTTCTCGGCTAGTCTGGAGTATTGCTAGAACTTTCCACCGTACGGGCGGTGTAATTCGGTGCGGTGCGATAGGAGGACGAAAGGCCCCGCCCAGACAGGGCCAGACCTAGCGCCTACCCACTTGTACGAATTTCTATACTTTTGCACGTGACAATATGAACAAAAAATTGCAGGTCATCAAAAGCTCATTCTATGAATTCTGAATAACATATGTTTATCTGCTCGAATGTCAAATGTTGTATGTATCAAAGAAAAAAAAAATTCAATGCTTCAATGATAAACAAAGGTTTTATCTGCTATTTAAGTGAGGCTACTTCTGGATTGATGCTTATATCATTTTAGTGACTTATGAATACACTGCTAGATATAATTCTCAGTAGGTAGAAAAATATAGGGATTAGTGACTACAGTGTGGTTATTGATCAGAAGCTTCTCGTATTATTTTATTGAGTAATCCTTGATCATTCGATAAGCAAATTCTATCCATGTTCTCCACATTTACATGCTGCATGTCATCTTCCAGTACCAGTGTGAACAAAATACTCTATCGTGCAACTCTTTTAGGCTTTCAATTTTAGGACATACGAGAAATGAGTGTATATAAAAGTTTGACTCGGGATTAGTTTTGGAAGTTGCTCTTTCTTCTCACCATACAATAAACAATACCTATGTTTGCGATATTGTGTAGACAAAGTTCAAAATTAAGCTTAGACAACTAATGTAAAATATGTTCATTGAAGGCAGAATTACTAAGAAGAATATTTAATGGAAGAATAATGTATTGTTTATTGCTCCCAAAAAAGTATTTATTGTTCAAATAAAAATCACTATCTAATAAATGAAAAAAAAAAAGTTTTGTTCTTCAGAGTATTACCAAGCGAATACTATACAATTTATTTCTCACTTACTGCTAATCAAACTTCAACAAAAAAGCCACAGATACTGATCACTCACTGGATATCCACTGTCTCACTGTTTTACTGCTCACCGTTTCTCAGTTAGGTTGTTTGCTCATATACGTTGGTATAGATGTTCATTTCTGGAAATGTTTTAGTCAGTCAAGAGCACGTTACTAGAATTCTCAACCGTGCGGGGCGGAGCGATACAAAGAGACTAAAGGCTCCGCCTTGACGAGGCCGGATTCAGGGTTTATTTTATTTTATGAATCGCGACACTTTCGCACGTTACATTAATAATAAATGACGCAATATGGTAATTACAATTCACTGAGTGATGCTATATTATTCTTGTAACTCGTTGATCTCAATAATATAGTATATTATTAAGATCATCGACTTACAAAAAAATGTTGTAAATTAAAACTGTGAGTAATGTGATCTCTTACATCATTATTCTAATATATTTTTGACGCAGGATCAACTGAAAATGTGAAATAACGAAAAAATAATATTAAAATTTTTCTCAATACAGGGAAATACGTATATCCTTCTCGGGGTAGGAAATGTGTTTTATGCTGGGGCCACATCTACGTAATACCATTAGTTGAAACGATGTTTAACAATAAACACATTGTCAATAACAATATATCAATTGTCACATAACGCCTTAATTAATGGCATTAGACGCAAATGTGGCCCCTGCATTAGAGTTAGGAATGACCCTTCCTAAGTGGCTGAATTTTTGCCCTGTTTTACTAGAATAGTGCGACTATATGAAAATGTTTGAATATTTTTGATTAGCAAGATACAAATTGAGATGCTAAGTTATGTGTTATATATCGGTTTGGACACATAATGCAACGCACGTTGTTTACGATGCTTCCAGCTTGCCCACCGCTTCAGACAATATCTATTTGTGAGTCTTTTGATAGAGTTTTCATGTATCGTAATACTTACTATACCTATTTCTCTTTCCTCTATTTGCGAGCAAAATCGAAAAAAACGAGCTACATCTACTAACTATCTTGTATACAATTGACAAATAAGCCACCATTATTGTGAGTTTCCTATTGGACATATGAAAAATTTAATAAAGTATCACCTGATAAAACTCATTGAAATTTTGGAATAATTTTTGAGCATTGAACAAGAGCAAAACGCATCTACAAATTTAAATAAAAGGAGAAATTCTCATCTAACTATAGTAATAAAAATCCTCCTGACCCTAACGATTGTAGTAACATCATTTTTGAGATTCATCAAATTCTTGAGGATCATTTTGTAAGCTTATACCACATAAAACTTTTGAATGGAGTGATAGAATGCACAATAATTCCTATTTGTGCATTAGTCAGCTCATTGAGTGACACATTTGCCTACAGATTTAAATACATGTATCAGTAATAGTAAACTTGTTGTTATATCACTGGGAGAAAGTTGTTGATTCACATCTTGGAAACCAGCAATAATTGTGATCGTTTATATCATTGTATTCATGTATTTCTGTCGTTTATCTCTAGACTATATATCTTAATAATTATATGATAATTCGTTATCGATCTAATATAATAGTCCAAGATCCGACCACGCTGAACTCCTCCTGACAGCAAATGAGTATTTTTTTTTTGGCTAGTGATAGCCTTTTGAGGGCTTAAAATTGCACAGTGGTCTATATGTGCCAAAACTTGACCGAAGTATTAGAAAAACTGAGTACTTCCAGTATTATTGGCATCTCGTAAAAAATAAGAGATTCAAATTTATGCCAATTGGTGAAGAACGTCTAGAACCTGGATTAATATATATGCTGCAACCCTTAACAAGTGTGACAGCATCGTCGAGGAGAGAATTATTTTCGGGGCTGCTGTTGCGCTTCCGGCCAAGATGTAGGCTGGCAGCACAGTTTTTGTCCATCTACCAGACACCCTTCACCGATTGACACAAATTCAAACTCTTTGTTGTTTAAGGGACTGCCAAAATACCGGAAGTGACCTGCTCTTTGATACTTCGGTTTATTGCTTGTATGGAACCCTGTGCTCTCAAAAAGCTACCAATGAGAATATATATTCGTATGCTCTTTCAGTGAGACTAGTGAAAGTTTGGCGCGATCGGCTCTCCTAAAATAGAGAGTGCTATTATAGTCGGAGAGCTAATGCGAAGAAATTTTCAAATAACTTGTCTATCGGCTATATGTATTTTATCGATTGGAGTTTTGGCTAAATTTTTTCGAATAATCAATGTGTGATCACATTCCATTAGTTATTAATGTAACTAGTAATAGAAGCTATACTCTTTTTAATAAGCTTTAAGTCTAATGAAACTCGTCTTTGTTGTCCTGTATAGACCAAAGATATTTTCATGCTAATTCTTCGTACAATTACTAGTACTTACTCACTAACTTGGAATTTGGCCAAAAAAGGCCGAGAGATAATGCATAGGTACTCCAAAGTCGAGTTAACTGGAACGTTCAAATTAAAATTTGGAAAACTAACGTATCAATAAGATAACGAAAATTAATCTAAGGAATCATAATTAGTTTTCTTTACATAAATATGATGTGAATATGTTCAATATGATAGTGAAAGTTTCTTTATGATTTCCAATTGATTCATAAAGCTACTAATTATTTGTTACTGAACTTACACTTAGTTCAGTCTATCGGGAAATATACAATAAATATAAACACATATTTAGAATTAGAAATGATAAAAATCCAATTCATTAAGCAAAATGCAATTTAATCAAATAATGTCAATTAAAGACACATAACTCAGTTTTTATTGTCAATAATATCTATTTGTTTGATCTCTCTTTGCTAACTGCCTATAAAATTTAATGTCTTGAATGGACGCTACTGTCTGTGATAACGACACTGCCCTCATGGTAAAATTCAGATTATTCAAGAACTCAAACCTCATTTATGTAATAGATCATACATTATAGTATTGTAATTCAAATATTATAGTAGTACTTAAAACTCGAATAGCCATGAATATCTGCAAGTCTTTCAAAATTACTGATCTCGGGAATGAAAAAAATTATATGAAGAAGTATAGATGATGGTGAGAATTCTGCAGATTATAATGGCTAATTGATGACATATTTTGCGCAATTTCTATTCGTTTGGAGAACTAAATGGACTAACACTGAGTTCAATTTTCGTTAGTGATAGCTGAAATCAAGTCGGAGTCTTATCACACTAAGTGTCACGTCAAAAAAGTTAGCACCCCCACTTTGCGCAAAATAAAAAAAAAAAAGTAGCCTATAATTTAGGACTAATTAAAGACTAATTTGTACCCAAAAAATTAGAATTTGTACCCACGCACTTTGGCCATAAAATCAATTTGAAAAGTGGGGGTGCCAACTTGAGCAAAAGCTGGCACCCCCCATTGGCCAATCAAAAAAAAAGTCAGTTGACTAGAAAGAACTAATTTAGGACTAATTTGTACCCAACAGGATTTTTGAAAAAAAAAAAATTTTTATAACTAATTGTTTTTTTTTTTGCAATTGCGCTACGTGAAAATCGGAACTAGATTAAAAAAAAATAATTTCAGGATGAGAAAAAGTTTGGAAATCTAGATCCCAAAGTCAAGACTGATCAGTAATTACAAAATTTTTGCTATAAAAAAATTATTTATGATGAAAATCAATTATTTTGAAATTGCACTGCACGGAATTCATGCCATTATAATCAAATAATTTGAGAGTAGGGGAAACTTGAAAAACTTGATTTGGAATTAAGGACTAATTTGTACTCACGTAGATTTTGTTATAAACAAATTATTTTTGCTGGAAATCAATTATTTTCGAATTGCGCTGCGCAAAGTTGAAAGCAATTTAAGGCAAACTATTGAAGAAGAAAGGAGACTTGAGAAAACTCAAATTTGAATTAAAGTCTAATTTGTACCCACAAAAATTTTGTCATAAACAAATTATTTATGTTGAAAATCAATTATTTTCGAATTGCGCTGCGCAAAGTTAAAGCAATTTAAGGCAAACTATTTGAAAAGAAAGGAGACTTGAGAAAACTCAAATTTAGATTAAGGACTAATTTGTACTCACAAAGATTTTGTCAGAATCAAATTATTTATGTTGAAAATCAATTATTTTTGAATTGCGCTGCGCGAAGCTTAGAAGCAATTATAAACAAACAATTTGAGAGTAGGGGAAACTTGTATTACTTCATTTAGAATTGGAGACTAATAAAGCAAAAATAATTTGTTTATAACAAAATCTATGTGGTTTTACAAGTTTCTCCAATTTTAAATTGTTTGCTTATGATTGCTTCCAAACTTTGCGCTGCGCAATTAGAAAAAAAAATGGTTTCCAGCAAAAATTATTTGTTTATAACAAAATCTACGTAGGTACAAATTAGTCCTTAATTTTAAATGAAGTTTCTCAAGTTTTTCCTACTCTTAAATTGTTTGTTTATAATTGCTTCTAAACTTCGCGCAGCGCAATTCGAAAATAATCGATTTTCAACATAAATAATTTGTTTATGACAAAATCTTTGTGGGTACAAATTAGTCCTTAATTCATATTCGAGTTTTCTCAAGTCCCCTGTCTTCTCAAATACTTTGCCTACAATTGCTTGCAACTTTGCGCAGCGCAATTCGAAAATAATTGATTTCCAGTAAAAATAATTTGTTTAAAACAAAATATTTGTGGAAACAAATTAGTTCCAAATTCAAATTTGAGTTTTCTCATGTCTCCTTTTTTTTCAAATAGTTTGCCTAAATTTGTTTTCAACTTTGCGCATCGCAATTCGAAAATAATTGATTTCCAGCAAATATAATTTGTCTATAACAAAATCTACGTGAGTACAAATTAGTCCTTAATTCCAAATCAAGTTTTTCAAATTTCCCCTACTCTCAAATAATTTGATTATAATGGCATGAATTCCGTGCAGCGCAATTTCAAAATAATTGATTATCAACATGAATAATTTTTTTATAGCAAAAATTTTGTAATTATTAATTAGTCTTGACTTTGAGATTTAAATTTCCAAACTTTTTCCCATCCTGAAATTATTTTTTAAATCTTGTTCCAAAATTCACGTAACGCAATTGCAAAAAAAATCAATTTGTTATAAAATTTTTTTTTTTTCTGAACATTGGGTTAAAATTAGTCCTAAATTGGTTCTTTCTAGTGAGCTGATTTTTTTTTCGATTGGCCAATGTGGGGATGCCAGCTTTTGTTCAAGTTGGCACCCTCACTTTTCAAATTGATTTTATGGCCAAAGTGCGTGGGTACAAATTCTAATTTTTTGGGTACAAATTAGTCTTTAATTAGTCCTAAATTATAGGCTACTTTTTTTTTATTTTGCGCAAAGTGGGGGTGCTATAAGTTAACCAAATGCATTACGTTGCAACAAAAGAACTCACATATTGGCTTAAAGACAGATGCAAACTCTCAGATCCCTTCGACTTTGAAGGGATAAAAAACATTTCTCCAAAAGCAATTTTGAGCTAACAGCCGACCATGCACGTGTAATACACATGAACAATAATATATTGAAAATGCATAAATCCTCTATCCCACAGTCCCTCTACGAAATATTAGACATGAAAATATTGCTGAATATTCTTCTGAAAACCAATCACAATATGAATAAAACCATTGAACATCTTCCACATACCATCTTAAAAAAAGCTTGGCAACTCACATCTTTAATGATTGAAACACTAATATAATTTTTATTCCTATTCGGGAAAGACGCTTGCAAGGAACATGACTAATAATCGGAATACACTAAAAAGAAACAAGACCAAACTGAACGCAGAACAATTTGAAAGAAGCATTGGACAGAAGACAGAATAAACGATGAAAACTGAAGAGCCCTTGAGCAATTATACAAATACTGAGCATGATGAAAAGCCGCTAAACACATAGAAAACACCAACATTAGAGTCCCACTCCTCAGAACATCATCACAATAATTTGGAAAGAAAGGATGAAGAAAAAATTAACATCATCAAGAAGTATCCTGATCACATCAGAAAGCATTGAACTATTAAAGTCTTCAGACCAAATCTTGTCACCCAAATTAGATATCGAAAAGTAAGAACGAAGCGATAGAAGTCACTAGATTACGACCTCATCACTAAGAAAAATCTTAAATGACTCTCACAAAGAAGAGTTCGGTCACATTTATTTTTAATGTCATTGTAATAAAGATGAGCTATCAGCTATCATCTATCACAATAGGAAGTAGCAGAAATCATCTTGATCCATAAACCTGGTAAGCCTGGAGAGGAAATTACTTCATATATACCACAATCAAACAGAGTTGTTGAGACAATCCAAAGAGCCTCCAAAAGGAAGAATACCGCTCTGTCTCTTTCCAGATATAACGCAGAAATTTGAGCAAACTTACCGTGATGTACTTGATCATAAAATTGAAAAATCTGACGTGAACATCACGTGACTTACTTGTACATACTTTATATATATATAATTCGATGTGATTTTGTGTTTGATCGTATATATCATTGGATATGTATAATCAAACACAACATCTCATCGTTCCACAGTTAATCGTTTTGGATTTACCCAAGAGATTCTGAAAATCTGTCAAATAAAATGCGCTTTCAGCCAAGTCAGTTGCTATGGAAACAGTAGGCCATTATTCCTATACAACCTTCCAAAATACTGATTTCCAAAATTCTACGACTGCCAGCAGATCTGAATTTATGCGCAAAATTAAAAAATAAACTCCTACTGAAGTGAACTTTCGGTTTAGTCTATTGATATGAAAATAGTAGGCAATCGTTCAAATGCTACAGCCGACTGAAATACCAAATTTCAATATTCTACACCGGATGGATTCGAATTTATGTGAAAAATTCCAAAAGACTGTCAAGTAAAGTGCATTTCCGGCTCGGTGGATCTCAACAAAAATGAAATATAAGCATCTAGACGGTATAATCGTCCTAAATACTGAATTCTAACAATCTACGTTCAATCGTTTTTGATTTATGCGGAAAATTCAAAAAATGTGCTCTTCCGGCTTAGTCGATAGCAATCATAATGCAAGGTGTACAACTAGATATTATTAAAGTGCCCAATACAAAATTTAGATATTCTATGAATGATTGCTTAGAATTTATGCGAAATATTCAAAACGTCTGTCATATAAAGTGCACTTCCGACTCAGCCGATTGTTACAAAAATAGAAGATGACCATTTAGATGCTACAGCAATTTCAAATGCTAAATTCCAGTATCCTATGGCTGATCATTCTAAATTTATGCGGAAAATTAATAAAAGTATCAAGTAAAGTGCATAAATGGTTTAGCCGATCGCAATCTTGATGCAAGAAGTACAATAAGATGTTATAGAAGTGCTTAATACAAAATTTCAATATGCTATGGCGGATCAATCTATATTTATGCAAAAAATTTAAAAAAGTGTTTCAAGTAAAGTTCACTTCTGGCGTGAGCGATTCTTACAAAGATAGCAGATAACCATTCTGATACAACATCAAGTTTAAATACTGAATTTCAACATCCTACGGTTGATCATTCTGGATTTATTGGAAAAATTCGAAAAAAAGTTTCAAGTAAGGTGCACTTTCAGTACAGACAATTGGAACCATAATGCGAGGTGCACAACTAGGCCCTATACCAGTCTTAAATATACGCTCAACCAGTTTTGAGATTTGCGAGTTACGCACGCACGAACGAACGCACGCACGCACGTACGAACGCACGAACATACGTACCGACATCAAGCCAAAAATAGTTAAAATAAATCCAGGGATGCTCAAAACGGATATTTCTATCAAAATCTCGATAGGTGAATTTTGTCGGTTTCACAATACTTACTTGTTACTTTGTACAAGTAAGTAAAAAATCATTTCTGTTATATCTGTCAAATATATTGATAAATATCAATCACGCCTTTCATCTGATACAGCTGTGACAGGCACTTATAGTGCACTTGGTAGATTGATTGATATTTCCTCAGCCGTAGAGTGCAGTTACCAGTCGTTAAGCTACGGATACTCTTAGTTTTTATGGAGAGTACGCCACAGAGTACATTATAATTTAGAGGAAATCTCACTGACTTTTTGTCCCCCGATCCCGCGATCTCCGAATCAAAAGCCAGCATATTCACACTGAGCTATGAATACTCGTACCAAGTACTCAAATCAAATTTTACAGGTAGGCTCTTCCAGGTCGAATACAACCAGGAATCGGATAAAATAAGACGTTTCACAAGGCGGCGTACTTGGATGAATCTTTTTCTTAATTTACACTGTTGAACTATCAATCGTAGAGAAAATTAGAATGGCAACATCCGCATTTCTAGCAGCATACCCAATTTCGGAAGTAGCCTCTACGGTGCTGCAAGAGCATCCATTAGTTTCAGAAAACTGGCTAGAGAAATGGAAAATAGAAGTCAACAAACCCAAATCAACGCATGTAAAATTCACCATCCTTCAAGAATCATACCCACCAATTTATCCAAATAACTTTCCTCTTCTACTAAATATTTGAGTACATCTTGACGATAGCGGAAACTGGAGAAACAGAAATAAGCAAAGAGAATATAACTAGAGATTGAATACAAAAAGCTGGAATGGATGCTAGGTAGAAACTTAAAATTAACATTGGAAAACAAATCACTTATTCAGAAAACCGTACTTACAGTTATAAGAACCACAAGTAACATCAACACTCAAACCACACAAAAATTCAAGTCCGAAGTACTTCGAACTATTGTCGATTCACCGTGGTACATCTCAAACCCAAGTATGCATGAAGACTTAACTATTGATAGGGAAGAAGACTCAACTATTAAACAGTCGAATAGGAAAGGAAAAAATCAACATAAAGTGCCTAAACAGACTAGAAACATATACTAATATACTAATAACAGCACTGTAGACTTAAAAGGAATAATCTGCTTATCATACAAATTCAGTCAAGAAAATGCTGTATCAATAGCTTATTGTAAGAAGGAAGAACAATTTACCTTCTTCACCATGATTTGCTAAATCTCCAAACTAATAAAATATTTTATTGCACCTAAATCACATTAATTTATACAAAATTGCAACGTATGTCCTCGATATCGTAGCTAAACACAGACATCATTGGGAGAGCTCGAAATGAACATGCTATTTTCAGTTTTATCACATCATCTCAAGAGTAACGGTATATTATCAAGCAAAACTCCTATGTACTCTATTATAACTAATGTTTCTAAGACCATAAATATAACCGTGGATAGAATCAGCTATATTCCCAATATCTGACGTTCTTAACAAAGTACATATAACGGCGCTAAATGAAGAATCTTTTCCTTCCCTTCACAAATCAATGGCGGAGTTGCAATCTCTAGCAGCGATCATAAAAGGATTTCCAACATCGTAAATAACAGCGCAAAGAAAAAAATAAAGCCGGTGAGTTCTGCGTGAGTTATCACAACTTCGCGTGGTGATTGTAGCGCCACATCATGAACACTAGTGAAATAAAACCTTAAGCAGGGCCAAGTTTGAGGTTACGTGATATAGATGCGTGATCAAAAGGCGGGAAATTTATATTGGAGTAAAATACACGCAACATCACATGAATGAAACTGATAATGGAACTATTGTGTAGAGAGCCTACTGTTTCTAGTATTACAAAAAAGGTGAATTGTAATAATATAACAACAGCAAAACCTAAGATCCGGGGAGGAGTCTGCGTCAGTGCGTAAATAGGGGTATTCTCGTGCTCATTGCTGGCACCCACAATCAAAGCACTTCAGTTGTAGTTGTATACCTTTACATATTTGTAGAATGTACAATATTAGGAACAGTCTCCGTAATAATTTGAAGGGCTGATTTTACAATCTAAGCTTATCTATAATTCAGTTCCTATAGTTACAATTATATCAGCAATTGTAATCGTAGTAAATAAGCTCGGTCAAACTGTAGGATAAACTTAATTTGTACAACCGAGCCTAAATGTGTGGTATAACCACTTTTCTTGTCGGAACTATATATAATCAAGTATGATTTTTCAGATATTAAAAGCTCATAAATCTTGCAAAATAGAGCAATGAGAATAGAGCACATGCGGTAAGTATATACTGATGAATAACATGTCCAGGGATAAAAAATTTTATATTACCGAATAACTTTGGTTACATCATTAGAAAAATCAGTTTAAATAATTCATAAAATCATCAAGCAAGGCAGAGAGATAACTTCGTTTTGGCTTACACAAATATGGAAAAAGATTGAAATACTAAATTTCTCGGAGCAATTTCGAAACGGAATGAATTATGAGATGATAAATACAAACTTGACATTGTGTGACGAACTTCTTGAAAAGAAATGTATGCAACAACTTGAAAACACATATATTTTGTGACTTATTGTCATTAATAATTTTTGTGAACATTATATTGACCTTGAAAATAGTATTCATTATTTTATATTAAAATAACATGTATACATTGTGCATGTGTGTGTGTGTATGATACTAACGGGGATACTATTGGGTGTGCTACTCTCGCTTCAACGTGGAATTTTGAGTCAGTCCGAGAATATGAGAAGAGTGTACTAAAAACTTCATGTTGAGTTTGATCTGCTGTCATTGTCTCGGGCTCAAGATTTAACGTCGAGCTTGGTTAGATCGGGCGAAAAAAACACTGTTTCAGTGCTCCTGAAAAAATTTCATTCCACTACCGAGTCGCTGGTATCATGATTTTACACACACCGCGCAATGTATACATTTTTACTTATACTAAGTACAAGAAAGTATTGTGAAACTGACAAAATTCACCTATCGCGATTTTGATGAAAATATCCGTTTTGAGCATCCCTGAATCCATTTTGACTTTTTTTGGCTTGATGTCGGTACGTATGTTCGTGCGTGAGTGCGTTGGTTCGTGCGTGCGTGCGTGCGTAACTCGCAAATCTCAAAACTGGTTAAACGTATAATGTTGAAATTATGTATTTAGGACTGATATATGGTCTAGTTGTGCCCCTCGCATTATGGTTCCAATCGTCTGTACCGGAAGTGCAATTTACTTGAAACTTTTTCCGAATATTTCCAATAAATCCAGAATGATCAACCATAGGATTTTGAAATTCAGTATTTAGCTTGATGTTGTATCAGAATGGTTATCTGCTATTTTTGTATGACTCAGCCAAGTCAGAAGTGCACTTTACTTGAAACTTTTTCTGAATTTTTTGCATAAATCTAGAATGATCAGCCATAGCATATTGAAATTCAGTTTTTGAACTTGTTGTAGCATCAAAATAGTTATCTACTATTTTTGTATCAATCGGCCAAGCTGGAAGTGCAGTCTATGAATATAACAGACATTCAGAATTTGCGGTATAAAACAATCAGTTGGATTGAAATGATAAGGTAGGCAATGATAACTTGTTGTTAATTGTTTAATTCTGTTTGACATTTTACATATCAAAATATTTTTTCCTAAATTTCATTTCGTAGGCATGACAAAAGCGACAAAATTGGATTAGAACATGCTTTCTCATACAAATTTGAAATTAATTTTCATTATGTTGGTCACACGGTCCAGCTTCAATTTTAGCATTATTGAACTCCAAATATGCATACTTATCAAACAAAAACGTGATGTCCACGTCAAATTTTTTGATAATATGAATCAATAAATGAAGTTTACTAGGTAAACCGAGTCTGATCGCAGTCAGTAATTATTATTCCCATATTTGTAATGTTGGAACAAAATTTTTCAGCAAGCTTCATTGGAATCGGAGGTGAAGAAGTAAATCGACAGTTTGAACAAAATTCCAGTCAGATTCAGCACTCGATCTTTATTTCTTAGAACTGAACAGCAACGATACTGAAGTAAGAAGATAGGAATCAGCAATGTTATAGCTTGATACACGATTAGCAGCTCCATCTCATATTTTTGATCGAACTAATATGAGCTGCGCGGGAAGTTTGAATCTCTTGAATGATCGAAAATTGTTACAAGCTTCTACTAAATACTGAGTACAACGGAATTTTCAACTCACTGAATATAGTTTTCAAAATTAAATTTTTGAAATTATATTCAGCAAGTTGAAAATTCAGTATTACTCAGTATTTAGTAGAAGTTTAAGATTCATTCAAAGGAGTAAATAAATAATTGAGATATGGAGACAGAAAAAAATTTATTGTTCAGTTCTATGTTAAAATTAATTGATTCTACTCTTATATTGTTAGCAAAATATGCAATAATAATAGTATTCATCATCCATAGAACTCATTCCCAGGAATATATGAACTAGATTTGAATATGGTACCTACTTTTTTTGTAATTGTATTATTCTGCTTACAATATTTACATATATGGAATACAAAATGGTATATATTATAGATATAATTTGGCATCTTCAAATAAATTTAATATAGAGCTAAGGAAATCTATTCCGTTCGTAGAAAAGTCAGAGCTGTTTGTTCATTTTGTTAATTCAAAAAGTACTTCTTCCATAGTAGAAGATTTTTGAACATAAAATTTAAAGACATATAGACATATTAACATAGAAGCAGTCACAAATAATAGATCATTTTTATAACTTGCGCTGGATAAGTCTTAATTCATATTCCAGAAATGAAGAATAATAAATTTAACTGGCAGTAGTGCTATTGGTGATGGAACAATAATTCAGAGATAAGCCCTATAGAGACAGCTTTCATGAAAACTTGCTGCATATGCGGAGACTTTTTCCTGACTATTCAATGGAGAAGCGAGAGGTGTTCGTTCTTTTAAAAATTTCGGAGCTGGGAAAGAATAAACATCTTCAGGGTTTTAGGAAGGTCTTTGATGAATTGAATTGTGTCAGTAGGAGTTTTGGGTTCAGAAAAGAGTATTTTTCTTAGGATACCATTAAGTCGTTTCATAACAGCTTCTGCCCATTCAAATTGTTGTATGTAGCTTCTTGGATGACTTTTCTTGTAGTATCCAAGTCACGCAAACGAACTGGAATAAACAACGATAAATTACTTCAATAGCACACACGATAATTTTCACTTGAAAATAATAATTTGTGTATCAAGTCCGTGAAGATAATCTTTTTTGGTTGAATCTGTTGTGAGACCAAAGAAGAACTTTAGGCCGAGGTGCACACAACGTTTTTTAGGCGATCATCACGAAAGAATTGTACCTTAAACTAAAACTCCACAGCCGTAAAAGGGGCGGTAGAAACACCTTTTTTGCTATGATCGCCTAGAAAAATATATATTTTTCAAATAAACTGACGTCTATACCTTTCTTCGGAGTAGTAGTTACAGAGGCATCATTCATATATGAATTGATTGTAGTTGTATTAATTCTACTTACAGGGGCAACTTCCCATATCTGACATGAGTGTCGAAGTCGTTGCTTCAGCTGCGACTATTGGTATCGGTGGGTCCATCGGAGCTACGATTTCTGCTTGAGAATAACAATAATATGAATAACATAAGAGTACCGAATCACAGATTTCATGCAGTGTTATGACAAATTTCATGAATTCAAAGTTGTGTACACTACCTTGCACTCGGATGTCGTTTGGAAGAGCATTCATGTTCAACTTTTTTTTCTCGAAGCTCCTTAACTGATCATCTTAGAAATGCAATTCACAAACTGCGCAGCCCGTGGACCCTGTCAGCTGTGAAAATCTTTTGCAAGACAAATCTTTCCGGTCCAATCGTCGTAGCCACTCATGCCGTCCACCGTCATTTGATGGCACATTGAAGAGCCTCGGTTTCTGTTCCCAAGGCATAAAATTAGTGGGGCAGCTCACTAGTACAATTTTTGATCCTATAAAAATATTAGAAGAATAAAATGTCTACAATTTCAATTAAAATTAAGTTAAACTTACTTTGAAACTAGCCGCCATATTTCACACTTGGAACAATGAAAGAACAAGAAGAAACTATAAATAAAAAATATGACGTGTGTAGAACTCTGTCAACATAAGTTTATTCGAACTTCGCACAAGTTGCCATGCGCACAATGAAACAAAATAATTTCAGTTCATAGTGCTGTCATCTATTGCCTTTGATTGTAAGCTTAAACATTGATACAGATCCTCTCATATGAGTTTCCGCCGCCTGGCTGAACAGATATGATATAATGTTATATGTTTGCAAATAAATCATGAAAATCGCGTAACTCATATCTATTTTTTGCTGCAAGTTTTCCAAGAACTTACAGACAAAACTTTTCTAGGTGACAGTGCTGTGCATCTTTCTCATTTTTTAAAGCTACCATTGTGGTGCAGAAACTGTTGGAATAAAGGCACATTATTTTATCAGACAAACAAATTATTTTTGCAACCATACATCGTTCGTCTCTTATAATAATTTTATATTGAAAATCTGATTTAATGTTTTGATGAAATTTATAATGTGCAAAATGCATTCTTGATTTTCTCTGTTGTATGAAGAATATGCTTTGCTGTATTTATAAAATGAAGACTTGTACGAAATTTTGGAATTATTGTTTTTTTCTTAATATGAAGGAATATTTTTATCTATTTATAATAAGCTTGTTGTTATAATCATTTCAAATAAATGACTTCTCACTCATTGGAAGAATGATAGAGAAGACACGTTAAATTGTAAGTATCAGAACAACCATTTCATGACTACTTTGGAATTTCTATGTTTTACTAGTATAATTAAAATGTGCACTAAAGTTGAACCGCAGCACTCAAGTGATTAGAAGTATAAGACTATTGATTATAAAAATCATTTTCCATATTGTAATTTAAATCAAGTGTAGAAGTACATTTCTTTATCTTGTAAGTTGGACGTTTGACGTCTCTTGTTTTACAACTGCAAGGGCACCAAGTTATATTCTATCACCTAAGCTGCGAGACTCTACCACTTACCATTACATCAGCAAGTAGTCAAGGATGCCATTAAAATAGCTACCCCTACCCCTACCACTTAAATTGCCTTTTCTATCACTTAGTTTTCTCAGTGAATCAGTGTGAAACAATAAATCAACTTGTGAAAAACATTTGATCTTGTCTTATAGTTGAGGCTTCAAACAATCGCTCTAAAGGGGCACTTTTTCATATTTTTCGTCCGTGAAGTGAAAAAATTTCGAAGTAACAATTTTACCACTGAAAAATGGTAAAAAATATGCATTAAAAATAGGGACCAGTAGAATAGATGGGGTTAATACAGCGAGTGCTCGAAAATGATCTGATTAATTTTTAAGAAGGGAGAATATTTCTCGAATGTCATAGGATAAAACTCAAATTTATTAAAATGTTATTAACTATCTCTAAATACTTTTAGGATTTTACTGCATTTATTGGTTCAGTTCTCATTATATTTTCGTCGATTTCGTCTTCTTCAATTGCACTAAATCGATTCATTTTGACGACATTTATCAAATATTTATAAAAAATTGGAATTGCTACTGACTTTGACATTTCTAATTTACAATACAAACAAAAAATGCTTTCTGCATGCTTTATTTGTTGTGTTGTCAAAATAATTTGTTATTAGAAATTTCGCGTTGTCTGGACAACAAAAAATTTCCGCTGTAGTTTCTTGATAATTCCAATTGTCTTATCATACAATAGACCCCTAGTTTAATTTTGTAGCATTTGATTACAATTTGAAATACTTTATTGAACTTTATATTATAAACCCAATAGTTCAATACTTTAGTTGAATAAAAGATGTTCCGTATATAAGACTTATTTTTTAGACAAATTGCGACCGACTTTATACCTGAATGTGACCTTCAAGTTAAGAAACAATGATAGAGTATGTGTTCACAATTAATTCTATAAACAAATTCTTAGATCCTATATCTTTATTTTCCATCTTATTTTATTTTCAAAACCGCATAAATTTCACAGCGATAATGGTTTTTGAATCTTGTTGCGCTCCATGAAATATATATCACATTCCTAGATTCTAGAGTTGATAATTTATTAAAACCACTTACACCTACACCTGAAATTTATTCATTTGCAAGAAGTAGGATACTAATTCAGAATACTTAGCAACAACAAGAAAATTTAAGAAATATCTGGCGCCGTCTATTACTTTATGTATTGAAAATAGAAGACAGCGTTTGCATAACCAGTCTACTTAATTCAATAATAATCCTCAAAATCTTTCAATTTTTCAATTACAGATTATCTCTGTCTCTTATGTTATGTAATGATTTAATGAATCCCCGTTCAGTTGAAAACTGATAATCGAACAAATTGCTTACCGTTGCTACAATGCCTTATTAGGGTAAGAAACAAGCTATTATCTTTTCAATCACATATCCTCTTGGTAATATTTATATATTTATTCACAAACACTTGAACTCGGCGTATCATATCTTTCTAATATTTATGAGCTTTAATTCGAGAAATTGGTAGATTAATCGTGTAGGTGGTTTCTAACTGGATTGCATCCCATTATGTTTTAATTTGATGAGGAATCAGTTTATTAATCTCTCTTTACTTTATAAATACATTTGTGTTGTATCAGATCTATCATCAATATTATAAACACGTATAGATAAATTTCTTGATCATATCCAGAATAGTTCCAGTTGCTCATATGTTCAATTTTTCTATCTGGACACGAATAATGTAATCCTTCTCAAATTAAAGATGTTGAAATCTGTTCGTATGTGAATTTGTGTATCCAAGTTTTTCTGTATAATTCAACCATTAGTTGCCTAATTCTTGAACTTACTTTATTTCTTCCTCTCAACAACTTGTAATGGTAGCAATGCTTTTCTCATGAGTTTGAAGTTGGATGCACGACAAAGACGAAGTATACATTAATCAAGCAACAAGAAAAACTATCTCATACATGCAGCACACTTGCTTTATGTGCATACTGGTACTTTGCAGCTCAAAATTTGGTGAAGAGGAGCAGATCCGAGTGAACATTAAAAGCATAAATTCACTGAAACGTTGAAACAAATATAAAAAAAAATATCAAACAATGGATTAGAAATTGAATATCTATAACAGAATCACGAATATAATCTGGGTATCTATTATTAATTGCTTCTATGTGATATAGTTATTTGTGTATCAAGGCCGTAAAGGATTTTTTTTTGGTTTGAACTGTTGTTTGCGGCCGAAGCGTAATATTTTATCTATTTATTTCTTGAAAATTGCAATATTAAATCTTAATGACCGTTGAAATTGTTTTATTTTATTGTCTTTTAATCAAAGTGACATTTGTAAAAAAAAAGTCTCAATTTCTTGAATTACACAAGCTATAAAGGTTGACGGAAGAATATAATATTTATTCCGGAGAAAACTGTTTCTTTAAGAGTTAATCAAGTAGCCCATGGCATATAGATAGGTATAAAATGTTTATGAAGTAGTTTCTGACAGATCAGTCCCAAAAAAGTGATATTTGACAGATCAGTCCCAAAAAGTAAAATTTGACATATTTGTACCAAAAAGAGAAACTCCACTCCATGAATTTTTTTATTGTTATGATCGCCTAAAATAATAGTTCATAAAATTATCTGAGTTATAATTACTTCTATCGCCAAACCTTGAGACTAGTACGCTGGTCGATAATAGCACACACACTGCCTGACAATTAATTCATTATTGGACATGAGATACAAGCCCACTATTCAGACGTATGAATGGGAGTTATATCATATAGCATGTAGGCGAAATATATGAATGATATTCGAAAGCTGTTCGAAATAGAAGTTACTCTCAAAAATTACTTTATAACTAATATTCATGAATACAGAGATAAGAAATATTCATATGCTAGTTAGACCAGTATTGCCATCTGAACGACTATGAATTCATGCTACGTTTCATGCAGCAATAATATAATATTCAATGAGTCTATAATGAAGGTTATTCTTTAAAAGGTTGAAATTTAGATCACGAGATAAAGGCGCGTGTTTTAGTCATCCAAATAAAAAATAGTCATTTGATTTGCTAGAGAAATTCTGTACTTCATCTGCAACTATTTTTTTTTGGGAATTCTATTCATGTAAGACATTTTGAAATGACAACTAAAATAAACGTTGAAATATCTGGTGAGAATATTGGCTTTAATAAAAGAAGTTATGTTTGGATTGATCAATAAAACTTGAGTCAGTTATTCATAAGAAATTTTTTATTTATTAGTTCATAATGCATACTGTTCATTATTTGAAATTCAAGAGTTCTTTGGTCACTTAATATTAGGTTGAGATATAATGGTCCATATTCCCAACTTTTGAAATAGCGCTACTTCTTAAAAATCTATGTACTTTCTCCTACCATCTCATGTTTCATCATATAGCGCTATCTCCTTTTATTAAAATTTTTGCTGAAGTAGTGCGATTTTAAGAGGTGGGAATACGGACCAATATGTTCATATTTCTTTAAAAATTGTAACTTATCATGATGTAGATATATTATACCAAACTTCTGAAAGTGATATTCATTAAAAATTCGCTGCCCAATTCTCAAAATAATTTGAGCTCATCAGCAATTTTGGATTGGTTAATTGCGTTCTAGTTTTAACAGAATGATTCATCTAAATTCATCTATATTTATCGCTTGCTTCTACTAGTAATTACAGTGAAATCTATTAATCTGAAGTGAAACTCAAATCCTTCTGAGATTGCAACAATATTCTGGATAAAAAAATATTCGGAGGTTATACCACGAGTGCTTAAAAATCATCTGGTAATTTTTTAAGCACGGAATATTTCTAGAATGTCATAAAATAAAGTTCAAATTTATGAAAATTACATAATTGCCTCCAAATACTGTTTTAGGATCTCACTGCACTTATTGGTTCAGTTCTCATCATATTTTCGTCGATTTCGTTTTCTTCAATAGCACCAAGCCGATTCATTTCAAAGACATAGAAATATTTAGAAAAAATTGGAGTTACTACTGACTTTGACATTTCTAATTCACAATACAAACAAAAGTCTAAAAATACAAGAGTATATGGAGACAATTTAGTGCATTTTTCAATAAAAAAGGTTAGCAGTTGCAACTAACATTATTTAATAGGTACTTATAGTAGCAATTTCATTCGAGGAATATTCTCCATAAATACCACTCGCGACTTTAATTTTATCATAAATTTTTCTTTCAAACATTGATAACCTTTAAGCAACATCCTTCGAGTCATCTGCTCAGATGAAATCCCTCGAGCTACGCTCTCGTGATTTAATCGGACAGATGACTCTCACGATGTTGCTAGGTAATCAATGTTTTCAAGAAAAATTTATTGATAAAATTACAGTCCCTTGTGATATTATATACGATAATTCTACTTGTCCAATGGGAGAAATCATACATGAGTGGAATATTCATTTAATATATCATAAGTAGTTGAATTATTATCGATTATCTTTGGGGTGCTATCACGAATATTTATTGTGCTTGCGTTTGCATACCACGAGTGTGCAGCACGAGTGGTATTCACAAGCACAATAAACATGAGTGATTGTACCACAAAAATAGTCTATAATACTTTAACTACAAATGGTATATGGAAGACTATTCCAGGAGTCAAATCATTTTTCCAAATTAGTTTCCTGTGATCAAGTAACAAGTCACGTAATTTTCATAGCAACGAGTGAACAAACTTCTGTCAAATTGAAAAATTAGAATTTCTTGCATTTCCTTTCACGAATATGATATGATATGATATGGAAACTAGTTCAAAAAGGTTTGGTGATAGATCAGAAGATGAAATTGATGGAGATATTCAGAAAAATATTCCATTAAATACGAAGAATGCACGAGATTACAAATTAAAGGTATCCACATCTTTGAGTGAAATACTCACTTTGCACTAGTGTGATGGTATTTCTACACGTCCAAATACCGACTGATATGCACCGTCTCTATGGCGATTTGGTATTTTCAACTTTGTTATAAATACTGCGAATGGAATGAAATTCTTCTCAATCACTGGATGTGAATTAAACTCTTCTGCCTTCGTGCATTAAATTTCATTTGTAAATTGAATACATTAGATTGACTTTTTGTTACAAATTGAGAATCCAGTAAGATTTGTCTGTTTAAGTACCTATTTGTACGTGGAGAAGCAATATTTGCGTTCGTCAAAAAATTCTTCAAGTAGATAGAATTTTATCCTTTTGAGGCCCGGTTTCACCAAAACCGCGCCTTAGATGGATAAATGGGCACATCTTTTGAATAACTTGAAAAAAACAATTGATAGTCGTTTAAATACCATCTATGATACTTTTACTGGAACCACACTGCAACATGACCAGACAGTCACTGTCTGGTCATGTTGCAGTGTTGTTCTTGGTGAAGGTTGCTTGATTTTTTCACCACATGGGTCTCCTGTTTCTGGATAATATGTCGATTTGGTTTTCCATATTGTAGCTTCTGTTACTTTCATTTTCTTTACCGGTCCTGATGATGGATATGTCAATATCCGAAACCGGTCGACGTTATTAATATTAAATAAAATGTGAAGAAAGACGTTACACAGAGAAATTTTTCTTGTTTGTGATTGACCTCCTAACATGATATATATTATGGACGTAAATTATTTTTTCAGCTCTTCACGATTGCAGTATGGTGGAGCAATTAAATATGACTTCGCGCTCTAAATTAAGGAATAACTATTATCTACTACATGATCTACAGATCCTAAATTGAAGCACAGCATACTTATTGCAGCACTTGCGAGGTTTTTAGAGGCTGCCTGCTGGTACTGGTAATGGATCCTAATCTTGGATAACTCTGCGGGCAGACTTATTATTTTCGAAATTTCTCTATGGCGTAACTTACAATATATGCGATTCCAAAACCAACAGCGCACGAGCTCACAAGATGCTCCAATCATGAAAGTTTTCACCGTGTTGATGACTGTATTCTGAATTTTTTTCTCGATCCTCAAGTTATCGTGAGACTTAATGATTACTAATTAGATCGAAATCGATGATATCAATCATCATAGGCTTTACTGACTGTTTTAAAATATAGTTTTTTTACGGTCACTTCTAAACTTTGTGGTTTCGCGCAGTGCAAACGGTGCGTAAACTAAGCGTTTCTCGCAATCCAGCTCTACCATCATATGAATGCCTGCCAATCAAATCTTTCTGTAAATTCATATTGATAGTATAGATTTATTTTGTTATCTGTGAAGTCTAAATGTCAACTCGTGCTCTGAGTTTTGTTGCTATATGCTCAATATTCATCAACATATGGAAGTTGAGGATTGTAGAATTTTTTGTTTGCAGTACCTGCGTCAAGAAACATTATGATATTCGGACATACATTTTCGAAACTTGGCAAGTCATGTCTCAAAATACTCACCTAACATCATTTTCTTCAAGTTCACAAACTTGTTGCATTAAATTAGGTGAAATGGCGAATCTCAAATCTCTAACTTCAAATTTATTACCAGCAATCTTGAAGACATACATAACTCCTTCCAGTAACTAATTCCTAATAAATGGGTTTGTTTTAGATTTTGGAATTCAATAGTTGTTTTCACTGTCTTAGGAATGAAAGCATATCTAGTCCTTTTCAGTATCTGAGATTGATACCCTGAAGCTTAGGAATCCGCAGAACAAAAAAAAGTTACAAGACACTATTACGCTATAGAATTAGTTAGAAAAAGTTTAGGTATTTTTTGACATCAAGTGACTGTACTAAAATACCAACTATACTAGAAATTTTTAAGTAAGTGGTGTACGAAATTAAATAATGTCACTAGTTTCATGATGTCACGTATGCTATGTTTACATGGTATGTATAAATCTGGTTTTAAATTGTACTGCATGTTGCAGACAAACCAATAAAATATTGGAATAGAATTTATATTCATAATGATAAATTTCAATTATATATAAAATATATTTGAATATGACGTACACCGCTATCTTAAAAATTTCATCTATAGTCGTGGAAATTACATTGATAAAACTGGTATGAATAGACTCATATATGTTAATAGGGTACGAATCATTTTGAATCAACGTCCTATTTTGAGTACCCTTCCACAACATGTATATAGGACATATCAACCTGCAACTATCATTACCTACGCCTACAAAGTATCTACATCCCATTCCATTATTCAGTTCATATCGCAAGTATACGTGGGATGAAAATAAATGTCATTCAAATAGCATCAGCTAGTCTCCTCGTACATTCATGTTGAAACATATGGAGTTTACTTTGTAGAATGAACAGTATTTTATGGTTTCACAGCTACTTCGTTTCAAGTGGGTGGTAATACACATATAAATAAATGATAACAAGTCTACATGATACAGGAAGATTGGGAATCGATAGCATGTAGACGTTGAATAGAAAGCTACAAATTGGGATACATGGAAAATTTTTCGTGTCATCTTGGCTATTAGTGGCGCTAAAAAAGAGATTTTGGAAATAATGTCCAAAGATCTTAAGAACGGGAGAAAGCATAATGATCGTTGAAAAAAAAAAAAACTAATACATTAGGTGAAAATGCTAACAGTTACTTTTCTGACAACTATAACATATTGTCGATACATCATTCTTAAAATCCGGATTGAAATTTTAGCCGGGTAATATAATTGAACGGTTTCAGTCTGCAACAATATCTATATTCTTTATTTTATTCATATTCACTATGGTATTATGACAATTCTTAATATTTTGAATATGTTTTTGTGAAGTTTCCTAGCATCAGTCATAGATTTTCTGTTAAAATGAAATAATCTGTGCTGCCAAAAATATTGATTATATTGTGACGTGCGAGAGTGGGGGAAGCTCGTAAAGACGACGTAGTATGGGGAGGAGCCTTTCGTCCTTGCTTACGCCGCACCGCGTCGCAGCACATCACCCCGCCCAATGGAAGCCTCTAGTACTATTCTAGAAATGGAAAGAGTCGAGAAATAGAACATTCGAGAAATCGATATTTCTCTATATAAGGCCAAGCAAAAGACGTGTACCACCTATACACCTAATGTAATGGATTAGTGACTAAAAGTCGAAATCCAAGAAACCTTAAATAAAAAATAAAAATAAAAGACGTGTGGAGGACAGTAGTAATAGTAGTAGTAGTGTGAAATGGAACTAGAACAGTGAATATCGAAAAGTGAAGTGAACAGTGTATATAAATAGTAAAATATAAATTTCTGTGACCTTGTTCAAGTAAGAATTAAGTGATAAATATATAAATATAGTGTTATTAGTGACATCAGGAGAATAAAACTTTTATTTCAATTTAAATTATTAAATAGTGACTTTTATTTAATTACAAACTAATTCTTCAAGCAATAAACATTACAATATCTATTAATAAACCAACAATCAAACTATTATCAAGGATAAAAAGCGATTTTATCATAAATAGCGAAGTTTAATAGAAAAATTCAGATGCACTGATTAATGCTCTCTAGAAAAACAATTCTTTAACGACATTCGTAGCATTTTCGATCAAATCGGAGCGAGTATATTACTCCATTTCAGTGTTATAACTTTTTGATAACTTTACTACTTACAATTTCAATAGATACATACAGGGTATTATCATACCTAGGAAAAGAAATTAGAGGGTATATACTATTCGCTGCAGCTACTAATCATGACACAATAAGAAATGTTTTCAATTTGCCAAATATTTTGCTTCTTTTATGAAGGAAAAAACTTTTTAGAGTTCATTATCAATAAATATGTCTTATTAGGGTTTGGAGGAAGTTTTTTGTAAAAATAATTAGAAACACAACGTAATAACAGTGAAGTACTACTTGAAAAAACAAAAAATTCATACAGAACTTTTTTCAATAGAACATATACTCATTTTGCATCTTATTTAAAGCAAATATTTTTTCTTATCTTCTTATCAGTATAATTGTGCTGCACGAATAAGAAACAAATATTTTTTTGAGTAGGTACGTGACAATTATTGATAACTCTGCTATAAATTCTGAAAGAATTATTTGACTTAGGCATCAACCCCAATCACATGCCAAATCATTTCTAAAGACTTTTTTCAAAGCTGTAAAAAATTGTAATTTTTCCAGTTGTGTTGGGAACGAAATAGTATATTATAGTCATTATTGTCCAGGGTGAAGTTGCCTGCACTCGAATAGAGCGAGGGCGAAGCACGAGACGATAGTAAGAGCACAGCCCAAAGCGTAGTGAAATAATAACGGTCGTTATGTGCTCCTGTCGCATAAGATACTTCTTGTAACAAGTGTACCAAAGTACCCCATCACTGAAATTTTATATTTTATTTAAATGTTCAAAACTATTTTATTCATGTTACAAACAAACTCTTGCAATTGAGATAACATTGATAGCAATCTAATGTTACGAAATTAACTTACATGACTTATTTTATTGCTTGATATTATATTCTGTTTTTTACATTTTCTGCGCTATCACGTTAACAGCATAATAATAATAATAATAATAATAATTTATTTTGCATAAGAGCTATGACTCTGTACAAAAGGATTGGTATATCATTGTATTCATATATAATATCATTCATCATACAGTAAACAAACATATATGTTTGGAAATAAATTGAATTAAATATTTAGGGCAAAAGCTCGGAGTTTTAGTGCATTTTGTACATATTTGAATATACTGTAGATCTTCTCTTTGGTCGGATTTGAGAATAGTTCTGTCATACTGTGGATAGTCGCCTGGAGATGTTCATTGAGAAATGTTGTCCTGAGGGGAGTATATATAGGCAACTGAGTAAAAAGTGCTGAATTCCATTGGGTTCAAGTCTGTTGCAGATGTCACATATTTCTTCGGTATTAAATTTGTGACAGTATCCATCTTGGTAAATGAAACATTGATTAGGGTTCGAGATACGGATTCTGATATAGGTCTGTAATATATTGCGTGGGATTTTAAAAGAAAGGAAGTTAATGGTGAAATTGTATGTTACAAAAACAGGATTATACTTTGAATGTATGATGCGCTGTGTGTCATTTTTATATAAAAGTTCTTTATACGCTAGAATGATGTTGTTCGTTTCTTCTCTGACGGTTAGGAAGTTTTGATTTTTCCACACCCATTGGAAGTTGAGATTAATAAGAGTCATTTCAATGTATTTCACCCAGTTGAGTTTAACTTTTTGCTGTGTAGATATATTGGATGCTTCGTTCATGTGAAGTAACTTATTATAACATTTTTTGACATATCTTGTCTCAGACATCAGCAAGACTTTATACCACCATTTTAGAATTTTTTCTAGTATACACAACTGTAAATTTACCAGTCCAGTTTCTCTCCGTACCCAGTAGTTTGGAGTAGTCTGTGGCCATGATAGAATCGATTTAACAAATTGAACTTGTCCTTTCTCAATGTTTTCATATTGTTGAGGGCCCCATACTTCTGCCCCGTAAAGCAATACTAGCTTTATCAGAGATGAATATAGTTTCTCTGCTGTTTCCCATGAATAAGTATTTGATTTCAGTAAAATGTTTCTGATGGCTCCTGTGGTTCTGTTTGCTTTACTTACTAGTTGGTTAGTATTTTCATTGAAGGCACCTGAAGTTCTGAACACTATACCTAGGTACGTATATTCGCTCGTGAATTTTATTTCTTCTTCTTGACAAGAATAATTAATTCTTCTTTTGGGTGGCCTTCCTCGATGGAAATGTAGAATTTTTGTTTTGCTAGCATTTATTTCGAGTTGTTGAAGTTTGCAATAGTCTTCTAGTGCTTTGATTTTCTGTTGCACGTCGATCTGTGATTTCGCGAATATCACAATATCGTCTGCGTATTGTAATGTGAGAATATCAGTATTTTGATCGATATAAAAACCCTCTAGATTTCTCTCTCTGAAAAAATTCTCTAAATTGGAAATGTAGAGCGCAAATAATAAGGGACTGGAGCATTCCCCTTGCAAAACACCTTTCGTAATGTCTATAGGATCAGAAAGTTCATTATTCACTCCAATCCTCATTGAGGCCTCATCATATATATTTTTGGTCAATCTTATTATTTTGGCGCTCACTCCTGCTTCATATAACTTGCTCCATAGTATGCTGTGCGATACAGAATCGAATGCTTTTCTAAAATCAACAAATATGGCGCATATACCTTGCTTATTTTTCATAAAAGTGAGTTGCACTATAGTGTTTAAAACAAACAAGTTGTCCACGCATGATCTGTTCTTCCTAAAACCCGATTGAGCTTCCGGTAGAATATCGAAGCTTTCAGTCCATGTTTGAAATCTGTTGGTAATTATAAAAGTAAACAATTTAGTGGTTGTGTTGACCAATGCCAAAGGTCTGTAGTTGTCTGGGACTAATCGGTCACCCTTCTTATGTACCAGAGTTAATTTTATGGTTTTGAGAGTTTTAGGTAAGTTTTCTTCTCTTAAAAACTCGTTCAATAAGTCTTTGAGGTAAAGTATCCAATTCTCGGGTAAGTTTTTTAATTCTTCATTGATAATTTCATCAATGCCTGGGCTCTTCCTTGTTTTCAGGCATTTCAGTGCGTTTTTGATTTCTGCCATTGTGACTTCGGTGTCTAAGTATGGGTGCAGTGCATCGAAGAAGTTCATTTCATTCGTAATTTTATTACCATACCAAGACACAAAATATTGTGACCATTCGGCTATAGATATTTGATTTGGAATATAGTTGGTAGAACTCATAGCTTTGTATACTTTCCAGAATTCAGTCTGATTCTCAACAGATTCTAGTTTATGTCTGATTTCTTGTTTGTATTTCTTTTTCTGCTCCGATATATTTAGTTTGTATGCCTTTTTTGCTGCTAAGTATGCATTTGTGCTCTCTTCATTAAAATTATTCAGCTTACAGACTCTCAACTGATATTTAGAGTTTCTTCTCAGCTCAGCACTTATTTGATTATGCCATGGATTTCTATTTTGCACACACGTCATATCAGTTAAATTGATTTGTTTTGTGAGACCGATTATATTAGAAGATCTTTTAATTTGTGTTTTCAAGTGAGTATACTTTTCTTCCATGTTATTCTGTTGCTCACTTAATTCAAATTGCAACTGTAATTCTTCCTTGAATGCTTCAGCTTTTTTTTCATCCCACTTAGTTTTGTTAAATGATATAATACTTGCTTTTTTTCTCGAGTAATTTTGTTTGTTAGGATGTTAATTAATTTCAGCGAGCAGATCATATGGTCGGAGAGGAATATGTTATCAATAGTGTGAAAATCCAGAACTAGATATGCTGAGGATAAATCGATCCATATAAGATCGTTAGTACTCTTACCTGTTCTTCCTAAATATGTAAAATTAGCAGGTGTGTCGTCTAATGATCTTCCATTAAGTACTAACAGATTATGAGCTTCCATAATTTCAACAAGATCTCTCCCCTTTTTATTGATAGTGATATCTCTAGTACAACGTGCGGCTTGCAGATTGGTATTAGACATAATTGTTTCTTCTGCATCGTTGAGAGCGCCTATTCGGACGTTAAAATCACCTCCAATAATCATAGCGTTGTTTAGATATGAGTTTGATATATTTTTTATACTTTCGGTAAACATACTGAGAAGAGTTTAGAATTCGTAGGAATGAGAGAAATAGACTGAACCAATAATAATGTTACGCTTTTTACCGGTTATGTTGAGGAATATCCAATGCGCTTCTTGTTCTACTATCTGAACGTTATTTTTAGGTATTTTTGAGAAAATAACAAGCCCACCAATTGCTCGGCCATAACCCGCATTCTTTGTAGCTTTTTGCTCGTATCTATTGTATTCTTTCAAAAAAGGTGGGTTATCTTGTAGGTTGTAATACAACCATGTTTCGCACAAGCAGATTATGTCATGCTGAAGCATTACGTTTTGTTCATTATTGTTAAGTTTGTAAATATTGTTAAATCCTTGGATATTCCAAAACATTATTTTGTTTCCATCTTCAGAGACTAGTTTTTGCCGCTAAGTTTTTTGAGACTGATTGTAGTCGCGATCTTGTGAGTATGTGTTGGTCCAAAGTGCCTTGTATTACGTCTCCACTTTTTTTATTTTTGGATGGTGTGTTTGTATGTCCCAGCGGTTTGTTCTGGTTATTTTGATTAGCCTTGCGATTGTTAACAGCATATGCAAACGCTATAACGAACACATCGCATAATACACATACTGAATTTGTATTTTTGTGAAACTCATCAGGTTTTGATTTTTTAATAATTTATCAAATTCTGTTTCACGGTCAAACTTCAAAGGTCACTTTTCAATGTCCTGCATTTCTTCGAACCTGCCACTTCGTCTGTATTATGGTAGATGGCACTGCTGCAGATTAATTTCTCTGCATGCCATGTATCAATTTACTATTCACTAGTATTGCAGCTACAAGTCCGACTATGCGGCTTGCTATATCGTATTGAGGAGTCCTAATAAGGACGAAACACGTGTCTACGGTTACTGCCATATTCAGGACGAGGGTGTGAAAACTGACTCCTGAATTTGTTTTTTTTTGTGAAACTTATCATTTTTAATAATTTATTAAAATTGAATTGTTGAAATTGCTCAACTTTCTTCATTACTTTCTTCGCCACACAAGTCCAGCGTGTGGGATTTCCTACCTGGTACGTTCTCTTGTGCCTACGTACGCCCGCTTACGTGGCACCTACACGCGCGACCAGCCACGTAATCAACTCGATTGTAAGGAAAGAATCAAGACCACGCACCTAAGCGAGAGCAACATGAATCCATGAATGGGCGAACGTAGTGCACTCAGAATATTTTTGTGCCACTTTCAACAGCGCCAGCGCTTAGCACAATAAACAGAATATTGTGGTTGTAGAAACGATGGAATGTCACATACATGGTTGTGGCTTTTGAAATGAGAATAGGTCTGCTGTAGTTGCAGTTGCTGTAGTTATAATTAATAGACGCTAACACCACAACAGGAAGGTAATAAGAAAATATTGTGATTATTGGATAGTGCAAAATTATTTCTGGGTGTGGCACACATTAATCATATCGTGTGATTTAATGGATCGAAATTTGAATTGTAAATGCGGTTATTAGCCGTCAACTATAAGTACCGAGCGAAGATGTTGGAGCTATGAAAATAATTAACGATTTTTGATTTCACCTGGGATCGAGTCTGAGGTCGACGAAATTTCCGACAAGTTAAGTGCTCCAATGCTTTCAGGCTTCATATACATCAAAGATCTGCTGAAACTAACCAAGAAAACTAAATTATTGATGACAACTTAAACTATTCCATTTGCTGAATTCTATTATTAGGGTTCAAATTTTACCATTCGAATATTTCTCTCTTAACTAGCAGAAAACCTAATTCTACATTTTTGCTCCTGTTTGATGACTCAGTTGAAATTATCGCATAAAGTGTGTGCAATATTTGTGATTATTTACATTCTCAACAAAGATAAAAGTTCAAATTAAAAAAACTATTACTCTCCTTTTCTTATTCATTGATTTAAAGCTTACGCACTTTGACTTGCTCGTACGTTCGTATTAACATGTCTGCAGCATATTTTTTCTTCTCGACCATTGTTATAATACTCACACATTCCGGTTCGCTCGTGCGTTCTGTATGTATGCACACCAAATATTTTTAGATTTTTTATCTTCAATCAACATTATTGTCTCTTGCTTCTGGAGTCTCAAATTTTTGTTTGACGTATAATTTTTAGATGTGATTCGTATAAACAAGCAGACTAGAAATAGTACAGTTGTAGAATGAATTTTTATTTTTAAGGCTCAAAGATTATCGCCTTGTATATTTTGGACCTGCATTTAGTGCAATTTTATGTGCAATATCATTTATACATTTGAATTAGAACTTTATAATTTTTTTCAGGCGATCATAACAAAAGAGATGTTCCTATGGCCCCTTTTGGGTTCGTGGAGTTTCTGTTTTTTGTGCACATCCGTCAAATATAAATTTTTTCAACACATTTGTCACATCTGTCAAAAACTACTTCATGAACATTTCATACCTACCTATAAAGATAGTTTGATAAACTCTTAGGACAGTTTTTGCCGAGATGTATATCATATTTTTCTGTCAACCTCAATAAATCTTACAAATCGAAAAATAAATACGCATTTTCACAATTGTTAACTATATAGAAGACGATAACATCGTCCAAGATTTGTAATTGCAATGTTTTAGAAATAAATAGATAATATTTTGTGATTTTGAGTTCTTTCGTGATGATCGCTTGAAAAACGTTGTGTGTACCTCGGCCTAAAGTTCTTTTCTGGTCTTCAATCTCAGCTGACCGCAAACAACCGATTCGATCAAAAAATATTACTCTCACGGCTTTGTTATACAAATTACTATTTTGAGTGAATATCATGTTGACTATCAATTTTTCTTGTACCAATTAGACGGAAAGCTGGCTACATAAAAATGCAAGATATAAGGAGCATTAAATATTTATAGCTGAGTAGCTTCCATCACTGTTCTCGAACACTGAGTGCCCAGTCGCTTGTGCGCTTAGGAAGATTGAGGCGGAGGCGGACGGTCAAAAAGGATACATTTCACAAGAAAAAAATTGATGAGGCTCATCATTGGAAACTATTGCTAATAATTGCTTATCGGTCAACGAAACGATAAAGAGTGCGATTTTGATCGCGTTTGACAAATACGGTACGTTACCATATACGATATATTATTTTATCAATTGTCAATAATGATATAACGACATCAGAATTTCATATTTTCACCGGTAAATGGAAAAATCGGTTACAAATTCAATACACGAGCCGAGTATTTCATTGTTAGTAAAAAGTTTCTGCCAGTGGCTCAGAGTGAGAAACAGATTCCTTTGCGCATGCTTACTGAGTAACGTCAATTTAAATCACAGTGTACTCAAGAAAAATTCTACGAGCAGATAACAGCAGCTTTTTGAAAAACATTAAGGTCATTCAGTAAGCATACGAATTTGATTCACACGTTAGTGTGATGATTGTCGGTATGTTTTTTGATATTTAAAAACTATAAATCTGTTATACAGATATTTCTTTAATTAGATATTCGATAAGTATGTAGATATGTCTCTTCAAATCGTTTTATCAAATTATCAAAAAATTTTATTCGTTTCTTTCTCGTGCAGGAAAGGAGTTTGCCTTAACTTTTTCATAACATAATTTCTCTGCTGAGTATATACGTACCTCTATATGTAAATTGTATATGAATGATTCTTCTGAAGTCCAGCTGTTATACCATAAGAAATGAGAAACAGAATATATATAAATTAGCTCGACAGGCCTTGAAGGCCCTGGGCTTGGTAAACTACTTTCCTCCACTCTTCTCTGTTATTTGCTTTGCCTTTCCAATTCTTCTGCCCCATTGTGATATGATCCTTCTCTACTTCTTTTATCCACCTTCTCTTTGGTCTGCCTCTCTTTTTTTTCCCGTCTTGCATCCTTCATATGATCCGTTTTGGATTTCTTTCTTCTGGCATTCTTTCCACATGTCCCAACCATCTTGGAGAGGAGAGGAGAGAAAATGGGCAAACACCGAGTCATAAAAGAAGTATATTATTATGCAAAAGTTCGAACGTGATAAATGCAATTGAGCTGGATAAAACAATAACAGTTACTGCTTGAAGGTTCACTAAGAAATATTTTTTATTACTTATGCCAGATAACTACTATTTTGCGCACGCTTCTGCGGGTGGTAAATGTTTCTTTGTCTTTTGCGTGTGTCAAGTATAATTTGCGTGCGACAATCTATTTACCATTCGGAAAAACAAGCGCAAAATAGTACTTATCCCTCATTCGTAGTAAAAAATAGTATCTGCAGCTCGTGCGGTGTTGTCAATTGCTCAATTCTTTCTCGTTGACAATCGACAACTTGCCGCACTTGTTGCACAGTATACTATTCTGAAAGTGCTCAGTAAGTTTCCAGAAAAATAGATTATCTTAGATTATGATAATGCGTTACCTTAGCTTGTGCAAAACATCAGATTTTGGCTGAAAAAAATGTGAAAATGATGGAGCATCCGTCGTAGTTATCTGATATGGATGGCAATATGTGACATATGGTCTGGAAAAATTTATAGGGTAGGTGTTTTCTTTTGAGTTTGCTATTGATGATATAGCTCATTATTATTCCGAAAGTGTTCCAAGAGAGGAGTGATTATTGATCAGGAACTTATAAGAAGTGAATAGAATGGTCGAAAGTATCATTGTTATAATGGCAATAATTTGAACATATTTGAAATGATATCATTGAACATATTAGCTATTTCTCTTATTTGCAATTAGTATGGTATAATTATTGTATTGAATATTGCAGTTTTAGAATGTTCCAAAAATTCCAATAATACATCCACCATAGACTTTCATCTCTCATAAAAAAACTGACCATCGCAGAGCCGCCTGAATCTCCAGTGTATAATATCGACCCTCTTTCAATTGAACCGCTGAAAAATAAATTTTTAATTTGTCCCAGAAGGGTATCATCTATACCAAGTAAATTCTATTACTCCCTTGAGGGACATTGGGTATAATCGCTAGTCCGTCTCTGCTTAACGGACCTTATATTCTAGCCCTTGAGTTTGTTGACTGGCGTGGGTTTCGGTTTGTTGTTCTTTGCGTTCAAATTTCAACGGCTGCACAGATTTAATTTTCACTTGGCCTTTATATAGAGTAACTGCGCTTGGTATAAGAATTATATTCTTGTGAATTTTTATGTGTTTTTTTTGTTGAAAAAGTTGAACTTAAAATAGAATAACATAAATTTTAAAGATATTCAAGTTTGTGGAAGTTGTAGAATAGATAGGATGGGAAAATGTTAATAGTTGAATCATACTGCACAGCGTCCATGTTATTGTCCTGATTATATCACACACCTTAGCAACAACCAATGAAATCAAACGATTTTGCATGGTAACGTGGTATATCGCGATAATATTTTGTCCTAACTCGATATACCACAGTAGCTTTTTGAAAAATAATAAAAAATATAACAATCAATAAATTTTATGGTTTGTGAAATAATCCTTGCAAATACACCTCAAGATTCGGTATATTATCGCATATACCTTGAATTTAACTCAAATACTTTTTGTCTTGGGTAATTTTTTACTCGGCAAATTTGGAGATTTATAATCAACGATAATATCCCTCGAGCTAAAGCTCTCGGGTATTATCAGATTATGAATCCCCAAATTTGTCTCGTAAAAAATTACCCAAAAAACAAAAAGTATATTCGTGAAATTCTTCGGTATATCGATAATACACCTCTCTATCGGTATATTACCGTTGAAAATATTCTGAAAAATATATCATAGATTTTGCAAAAGTTACTCCTTATTGGAATCATTATTGCTAATAGAACATAAATAACAAATTTGCCAAACTATTATCTCCGTTCTGATTATCTTATGATAATTGTTTAGTAAGTATAAACAAAACAAAAACTATTTATATCGACCAGATATCATGAATCATTCCGAAACCAGATATTTTATTACCATTTTCTTCAATATCTATTTTAATTCTTTTCCTTGAACTTCTAGTTGACCTTGTCACTCCTATTGTCACAGTCATTCGATCACTTGTTACAATCAAATTGAAACCTCGCTATTCGATATTCTTAACTCAACAATAACAGCCCATTACAGTTTATACAGTGTGTTAATGGTGAAGTGGAAGATTTACTGAGGAGTCTGGGCATGATGTCCTTTGAATCATCTTGTTGATATTTACCTCAAATTTGAAATTGGCTTAAAGTGATTATTTCAAGAGATTTTGCTGCAAAAAGAAAAACTAATATTATGATATTTCAATTCTCAAAACATAGATAATCTAAACTATCATTATTTATCTGAAATGGAATAATAGTTTCATAATATTTTCAGGGGAAAAATTCTGCACCAATAATTCATGATAGAAGCTGTATCTGCATTATGCTTTTGATTAATTAAATGAAAAAAATTAAACTATCATTCCATCATTGTTTGTAGTTTTGGATGTATTAGGGCCGTTTGACACGATGCATTAAATGCTGCATTTTTATAAAATAATATGGTATATTGATTTATTGTATGGTATACGTATATGTATACAACTTCAGCTTCAAAAATTACTGAAAATACAAATTACGGGCTCGGTGTGTTTTCTAACCTATTTACAATTTTGTATTATTTAATTTGATGCTAATTTTTATTATCGGAATATTCTATTCTACAGCCTATTCACTTTTAAAAACGATATCTAAATTCTGAACTAGATCAAAATATGATTGAATAATCCAAAATTATGAATAAACTTAAACTTTCCTGTGGACGTCTGGTCTGTTACTGTTCATCGTTTAAGTCAAACGCACTGTATACATTGCATATGCTAATCAGCAATTTCAACAGCGCACCGATCGCTGTTCATTTCATTTTCTGCAGTCTCAGTCAGTCTGAATCCAGGCTCACTCATATTGACTACATTTTGCTTCAATCTCCAACAAGAACTCGTCAGTAATTGGTGTGAATTAAACAGTTGTAATGTTCTGTTTTGAAGGAGTTAGTGCTTTGTTCTAGTGCTTCAAGGAGTTATCCCGTTATGTAAAGTTGTCAACTCTAATGTATTCGATGTTGTGTAATGTTCATTGTGATTTATGGTTTATTATTGTGGTCTAAGTTTTTGTGAAGTGTTTTGTAGCTCTGTGGTATTGTTATTGTTGATAAATAATAAGTTTACGGACTCATTACTTGGACGGAAAAAATGCAGGTAGATAATTATTGATGGTGTCTTTGATATTTTCCGGTAACTTTGAAATAATTGAGGAAATGGAACCTATAATCATCAATGTTTTTCTTCATTGACATTTTTTTTCTACAACCTGTTGCTTGAGAACCATAGCAGATTATCTTATTTTTACCTAGGCTAATGATGTAAACTGTCACTTTTGTCAAGCTTTGAGCTTAAAAATTATGTAATGCAATCAAAGCAGAAAACATGCTGCTTATGTTAGCTCGTTATTCTAATCTATTAAGAAGTTTTTGAATCCTCCCCACTTCACTCACCGTATGGCGATTGCAAAATTGATACTTCCAATTTTGACAGTTTCGAAAGCATATTGCTTGGTAACAGTCCGACGCCGAGTGGAGGCCCTGTCAATCTGGCAATATGCTTGAGGTAACTGTTAAAATTATAAGTAGTCGAAAAATAATCCTTAATATAATTGTCTGATTGGTCTAGCTTCATGATATATTGTTCGTTCATAATATCAATTGGATTAGTCAATTTTGCACACGTGGATACAAATATGTGGATCTTATTGAATTCTGGATATGCCGAGAAACTCTCACAATAATTGTAGTTGGCAATCTATCAGTTGAATCAAGTTCCAGTTGTGTTTGTGCAGTTTGTATACCTATCCCAGTAATATGTGAAAAAAATTATATCATAACGAAACTTAAATTCGTTCGTGGGTTTAATAATCAATTTATACTTGGGGCTCCACTTAGATAGCTGAAATATCTACTACTAAGTACTTCCACTTAAAATTGATGCTAAAATAGTCACTACTGCTATTTATTACCACTGCTTTTTATTCATTTGCCTTTGTTTCATTCTATATTTTCAGTCTTGCGCGCTTCGAATCCGAACTACTTACAATTTTTCCGCTCAGCTTTATCTCCGGTTTATATATTACTACAAAGGCGACAACGAATGCCTACCGCAGCAATAAGTGATACAAGAAACGGATGAGCTAAATCGTGGTGAAGCCACGATGTGCCTAATTACAGAAATTAGCACTAACAGACATAGTCTAGATAGCAGATAAATAAAAACTGAACCACGTAGCTGGCAATGTCACTGAAGATCCTGATTGACTCGTCTGCCTGACGTCTGGATCTTGGCCTTCAGGTCTAATTTTGCTGAATTCCAGGTGATCAGGAAATCCAGGGTGGGAGTCAGGTACTTCCACAGCGTTGTGCCTTGGTCCGGGTGACGTTGAATTGCAGGTGGTAGCGATAGAAAAATAAAACGACCACTAACAATTTTGACTAATCCCCAACACGTGGGCTGCTCCGCCGAATAAACCCGATGGCCAAACTGCCTCAAAATATTCAGCCGAAGCACAGGTTTTTACCTAAGAGATTCCCCAAACTTGGGCTTGCATAGGCAACAAAAAACTTTGGAAAGTACCCACGAAATTGTAGTGGTAAAAAAAAATGAAAGAAGCAATAAAGGTAACGTCTGTCCTACACGAGGACTTAAGGCTGACTTTCTTAAATTCAGTCAAATCCGTTGTTTTCATTGAGATTAACTTTCAGTTGAGCGTAACCAGCAGTGGTAGGAATGGACGTCAATATTAAATGTTAAATAATATAAAATTATGACAGCCAAAATGAAATTCAAAATTAGTCTAACAAAATTTTTGTGCGAATATCACATGAAGTTGATGCCACAAATTGGAGTGCAGACTTAGAAGTTCTCTATACCAAATAATCAGAATTATTCAACTATTTCAAATATCTCAAAGGATATTGATGTCATTATGTCCGCCAATTTTTCGCTGGCACAGAAAGTGAGTAGAATGTGAAATTTATCCATTTCTTCCAAAAACTAGCATCCAATTAGCACCGTTGACCAAATTCTCTATCAACTATTATTTTCAAAGTTATTGATTATAACTCTTGTTTCACGAACACAGCAAACAAATGTGTTTAGTTGATTTTTTTGCCTAAATAACGAGCACTTGTTGTATTTGCACAGTATAAATTTTCATGAGTTTTCGCATTTATAATTATTGGACAAATGTGAAAATTTATTGTTCATGCATTAGTAAATTCTTAGATACTATATTAACAAAATTATTTCAATTCTGCAAAGGTATCAGATATTACACTTAATGTATAGTTCTGAACCATTGAAAACAGATATTGGAAAAATGCATGAAAAAAACTATCATGTAATGTAAAAATAATAACAGTGATGTCAAACAAATGAAATAATGATATGAAAGCAATCAAGAATCAAGCTGATCTGACGCTAACGTCACCGCTATAGAAGTATATATAATTCGTGGAATACAAAGATGTGTGAAATTATGATTTCTCACTCTAATAAAATCTTGAAAATAATAGAGAATTGGAAATTTGGAGCATGATTTTGTGATGGTATCCGCAAATAAGTCACCAAGATTTTTATAAAAAGATTTGCGAAATTGTGAAATCCGTCCAATATTGTCTGACTAATGATTGGCAGGTTTCATCGATAGCTACCAATTTTGATTGGGGTCTCTATTTTGTGAATAATTGGAGAATGATCAAATCGTCTTATGAAAATTTTGGTAAATTATCTTCACATTTGGATGCTACGTGTTTTAGATATATTTTTTGAAAAGTTTTTATCTATATTGGAAGGTGGAATGAGGTAATTCTCTATTTTTATTATAGATATAATATTGTGAAATAGGCATTAAAAAGTAGGTTCTCCCTCACTCTCAAAATATTAATTTAATGATTTAGTCAACGCTCAAGTGAACTTTTCTGCTGTCGGCTAGTGTTATGGGTTTGAATCCCACCTGGGCCATGGTTGTTAGTGTGCGTCATTGAATACTGTGTGATACGTGTTTAAGAAATGTTATAATTGAAATTAAGAAATAAAATGGGGCTATAAGCTAAAAGGCTTGAAGATCCATCAAAATATTACTATTATCAAAAATCTGACGTAGGCATCACGTAACTTACTTGTACATCATTGATTATATTTTTGCATATAATATTACGATAATCAAACACGAGTTCGCATCTTTCCACGGCTAATCGTTTTGTATTTATTCAAAAAATTCTTAAAATCTGTCGGGCAAAGTGCACTTCCGGCTCAGTCGGTTGCTATGGAAACAATGGGTCATCATTATGCTACAATATTCCTAAATACTGATTTCCAAGATTCTTCGGCAAACTGTTTTGAATTTATGCGCACATAATCCGGTACAAACGATTGCAACCATAATGCGAGGTGCACAACTAAACCCTATACCAGACCTAATTAAAAAAATTCAGCATCATACGTTTGACGGGTTTTGAGAATGCGAGTTACGCACATACGTACCGATATCCAGCCAAAAATAGTCAAAATGGATATTTACATCAAAATCTCGATATGTGAATTTTGTCGGTTTCTCAATACTTACTTGTACTTTGTAAAAGTGAGTAAAAATGAGTATGAGTAACTGAATTTGTTGTTGCTTCATTCAATTTCTTCGAGAAAGTAACTCATAATTTACTAAGTCTTCACAATAAATCATAGATATATTATGTTGAATGTTGAAAACTGACAGTGAGTATATCAAGAGTTAAAAGTGCAGTTTATCATGAAACAAACCGAACAAAATATTTGTTGAAATAATGAGCCAAGATGTAAAATATCCAATTATGTTGGTAGTTAGACAAATCATTAAGATACTGTTATTGCTTGAACACTCCAGACGATTCACATTTAAAAGACACTTAGAAATGAATCAAAACCTCACACGTATCGAGTTGTAAGTATACTAACAGAAATATGAGTTAAACATTTCATGCAATTGTTTTTAATGTTGTTCAACATAACATAAAATTTTAATGCTATTTATTCCATTATATTGTCTCTTATATGTGCAAATAAAGTCTAATTATAGCATGAATTCATAATAAGTGGACTCCTATCGCAAATAATGTTAAAATATCTTACAATATATTATTTGTGGACTGGAAGTCATAGTAGACGAATTATTTACTACAACAAACTGAAGTAAGAATTATGCGTCCTATTAGGCAGCATAAAATAATATGGACGGATGGAAGAAAAGACCTGAAAAAATTCTCATTCATCGAAATTACTGTCTCTGTTCTTCAACGTAGTCTTTTTTTCAGGCTTGTACATTTTAACTAGCTCCGCTCGAGTTTGTGGAAACTTTACTACAGGTGTGACAGACATTTATAGTGCATTCGGTATATTGATTGATATTTCTTCAATCGTAGGGTGCGGTTACTAGTCGTCAAGCTATTAATTTTTGTGGAGAATACGCCACGGAGTAAATTATAATTCAATGAAAATCTTATTGAGTTTTTGTCCGTCGGTTGGGTTCGACCCCGCATCGAGAATAATAATAATAAGGCCCGGTTGTACATTCTCAGCTTGACTGCAGCTCAGTTAAGCCAAGCTTATTTACTATGGTAACAATTGCTGAATTAATTGTAACCATAGAAATTGCGCAACTTGTGATTCAAATTATATCGTACAAACAGGGTGATAATTTAAAGATCGTTACAAGGAACGTAATCACTCATTTAGAATCAACTTCACTTGTGTTATCACCTTGACAACCATAAACACTCAGCGGGTGGAACTCAATACATCATATCATCACTCTTCCAGCAAAGTTAAAGTAACATAGCAGAAAACTTGGAGATTTATGAAGAATGGTTGAATAGGCCAATCATAAATATCCAATCTGACATAATATTCCAACCATTTGAGCTTCTTTATACGCCACCACCCACCCTTTTGGTATAAAAGCCGTCCTTCAACATTCAATTTCTCGGCCTATACCGGATGATGTTCGAAAGAACGAAACATGTGTGACCAAAATTGTAACGAGAAATGTGATTGAGTTAGTGTTGTGTATGTATGATTTGCTTCATTGAGTCGTATTTTCTGTCAGTCTTTGTCTCTTACTCTACATCGAGTGTTATCTCAACGCTATTATTTTATGGATTGTATTTAAATATTATTGTGACGATAAATTCTGGTAGCTCTGATATATTTAATTCTTCTAATCCTATTAGAGAAAATATGATGTACTTAGTTTGTCTTTGAATGCGAATTTAATCTATATATCAATACGTGGAGAGATAATTTTTCATCCTTTTTCTGAGCATACTGTATGCACAGAGGAATGTGAGATTTGGCATAATTAAGGTTTATATGGAGAAGGAGTGCAGAAAGTCAAAATCATATACAGGCTGTCTTATTTTTATTATATATTAATACGTGGAAAGAAAACTTTGTACTCCTTTTTAAGCATATTGTTGCGCGCACAATAGTATGTGAAATTTTGCATAATAGAAGCTCATATGAAGAAGGAGTACAGAAAGCGAAAATAATTTACAGGTACGCAATTCAAATATAACGTAAAAAGAAAATTTTGTATTGCGCGCACTATGGAATGTTAAATTTGGCATACTTAAGGTGTATATGAAGGAGTGCAGATAGCTTAAATAAATACAGGTGTCACATTTCAATTCAACGTGAAGAGAAAAATTTATATCGCGCGCATGAAGGAATGTGAGATTTGGCATAGTACTTGAAGTTCATGTGGAGAAGAAGTGTAGAAAAATAGAATTATATACATGCTGTCTCATTTTAATTTTACGTGAAGATAACACTTTGTATCGTGCGCACGGAGGAATGTGAGAATTAGCATACTTGAAGATTATATGAAGGAGTGCAGGCAGATTAGATTATATACAGGTGTCTCATTTAAATTTTACGTGAAGAGAACACTTTTTAATGCGGGCACGAGGGATTTTAGATTTGGCATACTTGAAGTTCGAATGGGAAAGTGCAGATAGCTAAAATTATATACAGTATATCCCATTTTTATTTTGCGTGGACAAACTTTGTACAGCGCTCGCGAAGGAAGGGTAATTAAAATTATAGATAGAATATCCTATTTAAATTCACGTGGAGAGGAAACTTTGTTATGCGCGCACGAAGGAATGTGAGATTTGGCATATTTGAAGTTCATATGAAGAAGGAGTGCAGAAAGTTGAATTATATTCAAGTACTCCATTGTAATTTCACCTGAAGAGAAAACTTTGTACAGCGCTCACGAAGAAATGAGAGATTCAATATATTTGAAGTTTATATGGAGAAGAAGTGCAGAAATCTAAAAGTATGTACAAGTGTCCCATTTGAATTTACCGCTGAAAACAATAATATTTTTTGCTGGAATATATCGAGAAATATGCACCGAATGAAAAAATGTCTAAAGTAAGAGCTTAACGATTTTCTCTTCCTCCGAAGGTCAGGGGTAGGAGCATCCCTCTAAAACCACTTCTTTCTATTTCAGATTCGGAAAGAGTGTCGAATACCAAGTTAATTCTACCTGAAACCCTCAGGGATGGAGGGTTGAATTCAATAATGTTAAAATTCAACAATATAATTAATTACAGTCGAATTTCGACCACTGGGCGACCACTGGTAGCTATAATTAAGCAAAATATTGTTGTGTTGACTAATAAAATATTTTTTGTTTGGACTTTGGAGATTGAATCCATGACATTACTGTAAGCATTGTCTTCAAACTAAATATTTTCCTTACACTTGAATTCTTGTCTCCACAGCAATTACATTTAACATTGTCTCCCTGATGAAAGAAAAATTATCCTCATATTTTATTGGTTTTACTCATAGCAAACGAAATAGCACGCCATAACTTTCATGACAATCAGATGAATATAGGTGGAATAAGCCCAGATTTGACTGAAGTAGAAAAAAAACATTTCTATGGCCAGTTGCATAATAGTAATTAAAGTATCAAGGGTGTTGAAAGGACAATAATGCTTGAGGTCAACAGTGTACTTTCCGAGAGCCTCTGGCTCGAGGTGTGTACGTTGGCCGTAGGCATTATCGTCTGTTCAACTCCCGTGGTGCCTTCAATGTTTAATGTTCGATTTTTGTTGTATTTCAATCAAAATTCAAGCAATTGTGATTTCTGTCAGAGAAATTACTCTAGTTACATGCTGTAACCTGAAAACGTGTTTATTCTTTTGAATCATAATGCCCTCGGGTATTATTTGTTATGTAATCACCCTGAAATTTGTGTTATTATGACAACAATAATAAACTAGTGTGACATTAAATTAATTAACATGCTGTCAGTAGACATGCTGTTAACTCGATTTTTTATTGACGTTTATCTCGAAAAAATTGATCGCGTGAATAATTAACGTTTGAATGACGATTTTGAATTGTATTTGTTGTAAAATTATATATTATCATAACATTTATTCAGATGTCAAAAAAATCAGGTAAGAAATACGTAATCAAATATTTGACTAAGGGTCGGTTGCATAAAAATAATTAATAGGTAGTCAGTTACTATGCTTTTAACTAGATTTTTTATTGACGTCCATCTGAAAAAAAATAGATAGCGTGAATAATTAACTTGTTTCTAACGTTCAAATGACGATTTTAAATTGTATTTGTTATAAAATTATATATGAGAATACGATAACTTCTATTTAGATGTCAGAAAAATCAGGTTAGAAACACGTGATCAAATATTTGACTATGTGATTAGAGTTAACAATGCTTTATGCAACTGGGCCTTAATGTATTTCAATCATCGTTTATCTGATCGCTGATGAATCGGATAGAATTATCATCCCCTGGTATATAATAATACTAATTTTCAGATTGGCAAACCTGCTTAAATGTTAATAGTGTTTCACAAGAATTAAGAAATGATCTTGATTTTTTCTTGAAATTAAGACAAAGTCAAGACAAGAAGTATCTTCTATTCCTCAAGACAAGACAAGAAAGTACTATCAAGACTCAAGACTTTTTGTCAAGAAATCTTGATATCTAGACAATTAATCTTTTTAATTCGCATATCTATTAATCTATTATTAAAATATCAGAATCTGCAGTGGCCAACGCAGTTTTTCCCCGACAATAAATTTCATAGTCAGTTTCACCACTGTTCCATGAATTAAGAGTATAAAGTGTCACATCAACTGTCAAACTGACAGTTGTTATTGTCAAAGTGACAGCGTCATTTTCAAAGTGAGCGCTGTCATTGTTGAAGTGACAGCTGTCATTGTTATGGTGACAGATAGCGGTTATATTTCAGTCCTTACAATATAAGTATTTTTGTAAATGGAGAATCTTTCTCTTGGTAGACACTCACGCTAAACTTGAACGTTCAAATTGGATGAAGACAAGAAATGAGTCGCCAAGAAATAGACAAGACAAGAAATTTTTATTTTCTTGTCTTGAAAATCTAGACAAGACAAGAAATGATCATCAAGGCAAGAAATCTTGTCTTGATGAAACACTACTTAAATGAGTCGCACCCACATTATTCATATATATTGTACCAAAATCAGTTAATATAATCTACTAGCTTAGATTTTGTAGATTTGTTTTCAAATCATTCTAATTCACTTATCCTTTAATCTATATTCGTGAGACAATCTTTTGATACAATCTTCTCGAATATAGAATATCAATTCAAGTCACGGAATGAATGATGTTTTTATTCCTGTCACTAACCATTAATGTATATAATAATGAAATAAATGAATACATACGGAAACACAAGTATTTCGCCAATTGTTTACTGATAAGAAATAACTGATCACATACATTCTGTCAGAATAGGAATCACCGTATTAACTGTTCAACTTTTTACCTGTCCAAGATACATATACTCATATTTTATTCAACTGTTGAAGTGATATTTATTACTGTGTTTTGTGACATGAATGATCTTCATAACACTTATTTATGAAAATGACTGATGAAAGAATGATTTATCGTAAATTTTAATGATCTCTACGATAAATACCTCCTTAAATCACAATGAGCTGAATATATGAAAAGAGAAAATAAATTACGTATCATATACCACAATACAGTGCTCAAGCCTGAAACGAGCAAAAGAAGAATACAAAGATTCAATTGTTAGCACATTTGTGAAATAACTCTAATCCTTAGAAATAAATCATAATATTTTGAATGTATTATTCGTGATAAGTGTCTCATTAATCTGAAAAGTTAGTCCAAGATCAAATATGACAGCAAAATCATTAGATTGCGATAAAATTTTCCAATTTCGGAGGAAGAAAAGAAGTTACAACGATAAGGTGAATAGAGGGCCTGGAGAACAACAGGAATGCCTTCTGAGGTCAAATATTCTGCTCAATTGTGAGGTTTTTCGGCACCATTTGATGTACGGTGGAAGTGTTTTAGTTTGTTAAACGATGGTCTGATCTCTCAAGAGCTCTCACACGTTCGACGTCTTTGTCAGATTTCAAGTTGAAGGTCTCTCCTTGTGAGGTTCATTTTCAATGTTTTCTTGGCCTATCAAGAATGATTTGAGCCAGCGGAAAACTTGTGCTCTTAATAGAGAATGTTTGCTATAGATCTTAACTTTTTAATGTTCCCACTCGCGGATTTTTATATTACCCTCAATCTCGTGGCAATTTGCTTAGAAGCGATGTCATGATCGGGAATCTTATACAGAGTGGAATGCGAAATTGGAAACACCTTTTTTCTCGGAAGTTATTATAGATACAAAAAAATTGTTCAAATAAAATTTTTTGTACTTTTAATAAGCTAACTAAATCTGTGTGAATTTGGTGGGAAAAAAATAATTCTCGTAGATATTGCCATATTTGTACTTTCTTCAAATGGAATCTCCTGTATATTATTGCACTAATGAATAGAAAATAATTTTTGCTTTGGAAAAGTTCTAGGGTTCTTATCTGCTAAATTTGATAGTTTTTGAGATATTAACGAAAATATCTAAATGTTGCTTCACAAAATCAAGTGTTGAGTTATTTTGTGTTGTATTTGCGTTAAGAAAAATTGTGTTGTATACACATCATTGATATTTTTGTGTCAATAATATTACCGTTAAGTACGCGGGAAATTACACAACGTTTATATTTTTTAAATTCAAATATTTTTGCGCGCTCAGACATTTGCACATCATCAAGAACGAAATGCATAGTTCAATTACTATTAAAAACAATGTACAAAATAAACAATTTTATTATCATAGTAGAACATAAAGAAGTACGGAATTAATGTTATCGAACTACACAAAATGTTCAAAATTTCCACCGTTTTCTCGGACATATAAATAAAGTCTTTTCAATAAATTTTGTTTTATATTAACTGTATTCAATTCAACAACAGCTTGTCTTATTCGGTTTTTCAGTTCAAGTGTAGCAACGGACATTACATAAAATTTGGTTTTTTATAGCTCCCCATAGAAAAAAATCTAAAGGCGATAGATCCGGAGATCTTGCGGGCCACGATGAAGGGCCTCTGTTGCCAATCCAGGAATTTGGAAATTGTTGATTCAAATACGCAGTTACATCCAATGAATTATGCGGAGGTGCACCATCTTGCTGGAATATCATTCTGCGTCTAACTGCCAATGGTATATCATCCAGATAATCTTGAAATTCATTTTGCAGAAAATTTAAGTATCTCTGTGATGTCAAAATGCCCTTATAAAAATATGGACCCAAAATAGTGTTGCTCATCATACCGCACCATACGTTAATTGAAAAGCGTATTTGAAAATTTGAAATAAATGTTTGACGTAGATTCGTTTCTACTGATTGCCTATAATGTGAATTATGTCTATTTAGTATTCCATTGTCAGAGAAATTTGTTTCATCTGACCATAAAATTGTATCTAAAAAATTAGGCTCTGCAATATTTTCCAGTATTAAGTAATTACAAAATTGTAATCTTCTCACATCATCGCCAGGATGAAGATTATGAATTTTGTAGATTTTATAAGCTTTGTACTTATGCTTTTTCAGAATCTTAAGAACCTTTGTATGTGTGGTATTTATTTCCAATGCAGCTTCTCTTATTGAATTTTTAGGGTATATATTGAAATATGCCAATACATCAACTTCTAAATTTTCATCTACTATCTCACGTGTTTTGTAATTTCTTGAAACTGACCCAGTCCTACGCAGCTTCCTCTCTAATTTGAATAAATACGAATGGTTTGGATAAAAGCGTTCCGGATACTGTTGTCTGTATAATTGCAGAGCTTGTCTCGAATTATTATTTGATAGATAAAAACATTTTATCATAACTAACTTCTCATTGATTGAATAATCTGCCATTATTAACACCAAATAATAATAGTATGTATGCAACACAATTTTTTGTAGCGCAAATACAATACAAAATAACTCAACTGTCAACAAATTTTGTTCTCAAGGCACACTTGATTTTGAGAACAGCATTTAGATATTTTCATTAATATCTCAAAAACTATCAAATTCAGCAGGTATGAACCCTGAAACTTTTTTACACCAAAAAATATTTTCTATTTATTAGTGCAATAATATACAGGGTATTCCATTTGAAGAAAGTAAAAATATGGCAATATATACGAGAATTAATTTCTTTTCTTTTACTAAATTCACACAGATTCAGGTAGCTTATTGGAAGATCTAGAAACTTTATTTGAACAATTTTTCGGTATCTTTAATAACTTCCGAGGAAGAAGGTATTTCCAATTTTGCATTCCACCCTGTATACCAATTTTAACTGGTCTAAAATACAATCTATTTGAAATACATTTATTCATCCATGTCATCACTCGCGGATATCGGTGACTTGGAATCTGTAACCACTTTGTTCTTTTCATATACATGAATTAAACTACGGTATGGATACTTGTGTAATTTGGAAACTATCATCGTTTTTATATTTTCACATGATCGATGCAGCATTTTATTGTTCGTGTTCCATAATTGAGTCAGCCGCTCATACGATTTTCAATTTTACTGACTAGTAGATTTATATGACTCTAGGGGCTAGCAATTAAAGTTGGAAGAGTGAACAAAAATCTGGTTAAATTGCTCGAAATCAAAACCTGATTTTTCACAAAATTACAAATTCAGGAATCGGCTTTTACAACATCATTCTGAATAGGGACTCTTATAGTCGAACTTGTGAACCACAAGGCGATCCGAGGCTTGCTGGACTGTACTGAAGAGTCCCAATAAAGATGATGATGTGATAACCTACTACTGAATTTATAATTTTGTGAAATAATCCGGTTTCGATTTTGAATAATTTATCGAATTATGTTTCATGAACATTTTCAAAGGTTACTTTACAGTGTCCTGTATTCCTTTGATCTTGCAGCTTCAGCTCCATTATGTTAGATGGCACTGCTGCAGATTGATATGCAATGCATCACCTTCATTTTCGTCGCCTTGCAGTTCACAAGTCCGACTATAAGGAGACTTGCTAGATTGTACTGAAGAGTACCAGTAAGGGCAAAACACATTTCTACAATTACCGTTATATTCAAGATAATGGTGACTATTCCATTCGTAGTATTTATAACAAGGTTAACAATGCTAAATCGCCATAGAAACGGTGCATATCAGTGAGTATTTGGACTTGTAGAAATATCATTGGGTATTACACTATTGGTCAGAGTGAGTATTTTACTCAAAGATGTGAGCACCTCCAATTTGTGCTTTCTTCGTATTTAATGGAATATTTTTCTGAATATCTTCATCGATTTTATCTTCTGATCTATCACCAAACCTTTCTGAACTAGATTCCATATTAAGACGCAATATATTTCGCTATTATTTGTCAAAGAAAATGCAAGAAATTCTAATTTTTCAGTTTGACAGAAGTTTGTTTACTCGTTCCTATGAAAATTACGTGAGTTGTTACTAGACTCATAGAAAACTAATTTGAGAAAATGGTTTGACTCCTGGAATAGTCCTCCATATACCATTTGTAGTTAAAGTATTATAGACTATTTTTGTGGTGCAATCACTCATGTTTATTGTGCTTGTGAATACCACTCGTGCTGCTCACTCGTGGAATTTAAACGCAAGCACAATAAACACTCGTGATAGCACAACAAAAATAATCGATAATACTTCAACTACTTATGGTATAATAGATGATTATTTTTACCATCCAAATTTCGACCAATAGAATTGCACCATTCAACGTCACGTGGTACAACCTACACGGTTTTCAAGTGGAGATTTTTTGGAAATTTTGTCTGTTGGTTATATATACAAAACAAAGAACATTCAGCCGCGTTGATTCAGCAGCTGTCAAACTGACAGACGGATTGAATGTGAAAATGAGCAGATTTGGAGTCGAGGCTCTGGAATCTATTGATGAATTTGGATGGGAAAAATAATCTTCCGAATACCATTCGTGATTAAATTTAACCTGGCAAAATTTTTAGATTGTTACGAGAGCTTGCTACCAATTTATTTCGTGATATTGATCAAAAATCACTCGCTGGACAGTTCGTGATTTTTTTGCCAATATCAGTCAATAAATTGCTAAGCAACAAGCTCTCGTAACAATCTAAAAACTTTTCCGGTAAAATTTAACCACTTATGATATTATATATGAAAAAACTGATAATTTCGTGAAACAATCAGGTCCAGTATTCTTTTAAGAATCTAATTATTACTTTGACCGCAAGTATCTCCAATCATAATCTTGCTATAATTATTTATTACTACTAGCAAGTCTGTTCGGGTGGACTTGTTAATTGCATTTCTTAACTTTATTGACATGACTTAACTAATATTCATTTGACAACAAAACATCAAATAATAATAATGAGAAAAAAAATTTCAGATATAATTTATGTATATGTATCTTTATTAACCGTTACATTAAATCCATAAATTTTATCCACATCTCTGCTAGTTGTTTTTTTGAGTACCACATTTTTGCTAAAGCTCATTATTTGTGTTACAGTAATTATTCTGGATCAAAATAGAAATATCATTCTATAAAAGAAGCCAATTGGGTAATAGTAGTTAAATGTGTATAACTATATACATGAAATAAATTTGACATAGAGAAGCTGACGAAGCTGATTCTAATTCAAAAAAATTAAATTGCAGTTGCAAGGGAGCCTTCGTTGATATCGCGACGAGTGATTGTTTTCAAACATTTGGGAGTGTGACTGTCAGTAAACTGTCAGTTTTGTGAATTTTGAATAAAAGCATTATAATTGTAAAAAGTATTGTCTGAAATGATGGAAAGAAGTGATTAAAACAATGTTCTCATCCCCGATACCATTTTGAACGAAACAGCCGCATCAGTTGGGAAAATTATTCCTCAGAAATCGAAATCTTCTTATGAAAAGGAATTCCAACAGTGAATTAAATTTTTTTAAATCACTAATAATTCATTTCAAATCACTAGTGAATAAAGATTTACTTATGACTGTTGCTATGGATTTAATAATGTAGCTTTAAAACGTCAGAATTGAATAAAATATTGTAAGTTATATATAAATTATTTCCAAAATATTTATAGTCATGTACTTCCATATTTTAGTTTTCGTTCTACGGATCTATATCTATATCAAGTTTTACACTGATAGCTTCAGTACTTTCCAGAATAATCGATTAATATACAAACATGCAGACAGACCCTGACAGCTCAATTTCAAAGGAGCCTGAAGAGTCACAATGATGAATTAATCATTGAATACGTATCCTGGGCTTCACATATCGTTTTTCAACATAAAAATCTCTTTAATCCAGTTGGTAATGCATGGTTTTGTGTATGTACTGAAACAAAATATCACAAAAAAAAATCATGAAGAATGAGAAGCTCTAAATTTATGAACTGCAGCTCAAATCATATAGATTTATGGTAGCGTTATAGATCTTTGTAAGTATAATGTCAGCAGTGACTAATTGTTTGTTTTTGTTCTGTTGCAGATGGATTCAAGATACGAAGACCCGTCAGCAGACGATGCAGACTCAGATCAGGAAGCAGATATAGACGCTGAGCAACTGCTTAATGAATGGCTCGGAGAACTCAACAATCTTACTGGGGTAAGTTAGAACAAAAAATATCATTAGTTCCCAATTTTTTTTCCATCTAAGAATATATTCCTATTTGCTATTTAATTGGATTGAAGACAAACTTGATCCGCTGTATGAGATTCTGATTATTTATGTTGATAATCCACATACAGTTTTCTGTAAAAACAAGAAATTTTTCATTTAGTTATTCTCTGACGGTTAGTGACCGTAACAAATTACAGAAGAAAAAATGCTGTGTGAAAAGGAATTACTTTTTTGATTTATTTCTCCATGAACTACTGCTCTACTATCTAAATAATATGAATTATGTATTTAGTGTCACTATTATGTATGTAATGGCAGTGATTTTCAGATTTAAAAACGAATGAATCCAAATAGTAATCTGATAATACAGATTTCTCAAATTTTGAGCTAAGAAGAATTCCAATTCATAGTAAGATTATTCTTCACTATTTAGTAATCATTAAAAGAGCCCAACCTTCACAATTACTTCGACATTTTCACGATAAGTTAACGTACAAAAATATTGCGATAGCAATAGTTACAATAATGTTAGGATTTTTTCTTAGCAAAGTGCCTCATACAGACAAAATTTTGGATGCTATTTTTAAACCTTTATTTTGTGTATCTGAATCCAAGATTTTGGTTAGTGGCTAATTGACAAAATTGTAAAACAATAGCTTGAAAAAAATCAAAACGAAATCTTGGCAACAGTATCTTTATGATCCTCAGGCACGAGAAGACAACTTTCTCATTTCTATTCGCCTCCCTAGGGCCCTAGCGATCACTGTTTCCAATATCGAATAGAAAAACTCGAATTACGAATGTAGTACATGATTCTTTCTCTATTTAACATCTAATCTCAAGATTTCATTTGAATTTAGTACGTTTTCTGTTTCCTAACAACACTCCTATTAAGATAACATTAGTTTCATCCTTGGCAAAAATCCAGTTTCCGAAACAATGAGAAAAGTTTTCAACCCCAGTTGTACATTGAATGTTTTATATGGAAAACTTCCAAGTAATGGATAAATTATTTATCACACCTTCTATAAATAAACAAGTATCTGCCAATGCTTAACAGACAATTTTAGATCTTTTTATAATGCAGAACAATATCATTCGACTACAACAAATTTGCTTACAAATGTCGACCGATAAAAATCTTTAGTTTATTGTGGATATCAGAAACTCATTTCTTCAACACTGTTCTGGAATCTGTGCTTTCCACTCTCAAAAATTCTATTGGAACAAATATCATTGCAACACAACGTTTGAAATTATTTATTTATTTATTTATTTATTTATTTTGATATACAGGAATCATTCCAATATTAATCTAGTCAAATTAGGGTTTCACCTTGGAATGAGAGATGATAAGCTGGAAATTTGTACAAACCTTTATTTTGGCATTTCGAAAGTTGTTTAAAAATTCTCATAGAATCTCGTATCTGCGTCTGAAGTTATTCAAGGATGAAGGTCGTAAAAATCGTTTTTTGCAAATATCTCGGTTCCTATGGCTCCAGTTATGTTGCCATTGATCATAAAATTTGCAACAGATTCTGTTTTCAACATTTTTTCTTGCGCGCAACCGTTTTTAGAATAGAGCACGAAGAATGCGCAGCCATACATAATGTAATGCAAGAATGAAGTTAGTGCTGTAGAATGAATTTATGCAACGAAAGAGAACAATATTACCATCGGCTCGAGAATTACTGAAAACAATATTTTACAGCTGTAAGTATGGTTGTGGTGCTCGCTGCGGGTACAGAAAATCAGGGTTCCAATGCACTTCAGCTTGTGGTCAGTGTAATGGGCAAGCAATGCTGAGTAATCTATATCAACAGCATTGTTATCAAATTATACTATAAGTATTTGCCTTGATAGAGCAAGATCCCAGACCCGCCAGATGTTACTTATTTTTTGAGAAACAAAATGTGTGGAATAGAGTAGTACTAGTATGCACTTCGATCATACGTATATTTGCTAGTTTGTGCCGACGGCCAATTTACAGATACGGGGTGCTAGAGGTACGTTGAAACATTAGTAACTTTCCTTAAATTCTGAGTGCTGATTTTTATATATGTTCTAGAGAATATTGTTAAAAATCAATAATCAACACTGCCAGACACTTCCCATTGGCGGTAATTTTTGCTGGACCCTTTGAAGTTCGCATAAAAATATCTCTATCTTACTTATAGTCTGAGTCCTAGTTTTTATATATGATACTCAGGAAACAATTTGAGCACTTTCTGTGAAGAGCCAGACCAATTGTAGGGGCCAAACATCCTCCAGACAAAATTAAAATATCGCGGTGAGTATGAGTGTGAGCGTAATAATTTGATGGTTTCACTACGCAATTTCATTGAACTTATGCTACGAGTAATCGTTTAAAATTTATGCGGAAAATTCAAAAAGTCTGTCATATAAAGTGCACTTCCGGCTCAGCCGATTGTTACGTAATAGAAGATGACCATTGCGATGCGGGTATAGACCGTTTGAGCACGGCGGTCAAATTTTTAATCCGTATAGCAAGATCTTCGGTAATCCCTATGTACCATTTGAGCGCGGCGGAAGCCTAACAGATTATTGGATAATATGTAAAACGTGAAATCTTTAACGAACAATGCAGATAGCCGAAATGAGCCAATCACATAAGAATAATGAGAAAAAACACCCAAATTGGACTATTTTTGCTAATGGATGATGTAGGGTTAAGTATATAAATTGACACCAAAATATAACATTTCCATTAATATTCATTCATTATTGTTGTTCACTATTACTGTTGTGTTATTCGATACAGGAACCACACTTGTCAGGTTCCGAAATAAAATTACGATTTGTTTTGGATGAATTTTAGGTTGCAATAACCCTTTGTTTTATTAATACACAGTATTGGCGTTTACATATGTGTACATATGTGTTCATTGATATACCAAATTGATTTCACTATGCATTATGAATGTATAAGATTGACACTCCTTAAGATTATTACTGTTATCTTAAGTTAAGATTCTGAATATATGTCTCTCTACCTGTCTCGAGGACAGTGTATTTATAGGGTTGTTTACCCCCACCCTACTAAGGGTGAGAACGGGCATTGCTTGGAGGGAGAGACGCAAGAGCCACTGGGCCAATACGTAACATCCCGCCGCCCTTGAATGCCTCTAGGCTTCAACAATTAAATATTAATATTATGATACAGTATGAATTTCCATGCATTTTTTTTTTTTTTTTAACAAACTTATGAATAAAAATTACTTAACTACCTAATTAAATTATCTTTTTACAAACTATTTACAAGCCTCACTGAAGCGTTCATGCTTTGATATATTTTAGCCGCACTTCACGGGGATTTAAATGAACTGTGTATGGGCTGAATCTTTAAATATCAATTGGGAGCACACACACCTTGTTAAGACTTCTTTTAAAAAGTCCTTTGTTAGTTTTTACACTGATCACTCTAATTAATCCGTCGTTTCCGGGGTAGAGTTGTTCTACACGACCTAATGGCCAATGTAGAGGGGGAGTGTTGTCCTCGATCAGGACGACCATGGCTCCTTGTTTGATGGCTGGTGCTTCCGTGCGCCATTTGGATCGTCCCTGGAGTTGTGATAGGTATTCCCGGGACCATCTCCGCCAGAAATGTTGGCGAATCTGTTCTATGAGTTGCCACCGGGACAACCTATTCAATGATATCTCTTGCAGATTGGGCTCAAGGGGAGCCGTAAGAGCATCTCCAATAAGAAAGTGTCCAGGAGTCAATGCTAGGAGATCATTAGGATCACTGGACAAGGGGGTGAGAGGACGTGAATTGAGACAAGCTTCAATTTGTGTCAATATTGTGTTCATTTCTTCGAATGTTGGAAGCGTATTTCCGACAATTCGTTTTAAGTGATATTTGACTGATTTGATGTTTGCTTCCCAGATTCCCCCAAAATTAGGAGATCTAGGTGGTATGAAAGACCAATGAATATTACTCTTTGCTAAGGTTTCGCTTACTCTATTGTTAAAGTTGGAATCATTAAGCAATGAAGCTAGTTCGTCTAATTGACGTTTTGCACCTATAAAATTTGTTGCATTATCTGACATTAAATGAGTCACTGTTCCTCGACGGGATATGAAACGTCGAAATGCATTTAAAAATGAATCAGTTGTGAGGTCTCCCACTAGTTCTATATGAATTGCCTTTGTTGATAGGCAAATGAATAGGCATATGTAAGCCTTAATTGACCGTTTTCCTCGACCACGGCCTTCTTTTATAAGTATTGGACCACAATAATCCAATCCAGATTTTATAAATGGTCGCAATGGCTCTGTTCTACAACGTGGTAGATTACCCATTTTTTGTTGTTTTGAATTTGGATTTGCTTTAAAACATGTTACACATTTATGTAACGTATGCCGAACTATACTTCGACCTGAAATAGGCCAAAAGGATTGACGTATTGCCGCCAGTGTAGCTTGTGGACCAGCATGTAGGTGATTGATGTGAAAATACATTATAATCAATTTTGTCACGTGATGATTTTTCGGTAACAGAATTGGATATTTTTGATCATAACTTAATGATTTTGAATTACCTAGACGTCCTCCAACTCTTAATAAATCATTCTCATCGATAAATGGGTCTAAACATAATAATTTGCTTTTATTTTGTAGAGTTTTGTCATTTTTTAGATCCCGTAATTCTTGATGAAATTCTTGCAATTGAATAATTTTTATAATTTGATATTTTGCATCATTATGCTCATTCAGAGATAACGAACCTACATGCCTTTCCCCCTTTTGACAATTTTTTACGAATCTTAGCACATATGCCATGATGCGTATCAATTTGGAGAATGATGAATATTTATTCAAGAAGTTCAATTCCGTTACAGACATTAATGTTACAATTTTACGTCTTTCTTGTTCGACGAAAATGGCAGGCTCTAACGCTTTCTTCTCGATAAATTTATTTGGCTCAAAATTATAATTATTAAGGAATGCGGGACCATTCCACCACATGCTTGAATTAAGTAATGCTTCAGGTGAAGCACCGCGCGAAATTATATCAGCGGGGTTTTCAGAACTCCTCACATGATTCCAATCGCTTGTTGATGTTAGGGACTGAATCTCCGCTATTCGATTCGCAACAAACGTTTTCCAATTGCTAGACTCGGATGCTAGCCAAGATAACACAATCGACGAGTCTGTATAGAAGTATTTTTTGCTCATGTGAACATTGAATGTTTTAAGTACCTTGTTTGCCAAATTTGCTAGTAATACTGCTCCACACAGTTCTAAGCGAGGTAAGGTGATCTTTTTGAGTGGAGCTACCCTAGATTTCGCGCATAATAACCTGATTTGTATTTCTTGATAAGAATTTATAGATTTCACGTATAAGACAGCTCCATAAGCCTTTTCTGATGCATCGCAAAACCCATGAATTTCGATTTGACATGCCGAATCTACTATCACTCTTCGCGGTATTTCCACATGATTTAGATATTGTAGATCAGCTAAATAATTTTGCCATTTAGAATGAATTTCAGTAGGTACAGATTCATCCCAGTTACATTTTAACGACCATAATTGTTGAATCATGATTTTACTAATGATTATCACTGGGCTAAGTAGGCCAAGAGGATCAAAAATTTTAGATATTATTGACAGTATTGTTCTTTTTGTTGATTTAAATGAATCGGAGGTCAATTGAATTTCGTAACTGAATGAATCTCTAAAACAATTCCAAATGAGACCTAATGTCTTAGTATAACCGTCCTTATCAAAATTGATTAGTAATAAATTAGCGTTATCTGAATTGTTACTAGGTATAATTTTATCGTGATTTGCCGCTATTTTACATAGTTGAAATCCACCCTCGTTTAGAATTGATGTGATGTTATCTCTCATTGATATCACTTCTTCTAATGAATCACATCCAGTTAGCAGATCATCCATATAAAAATCACGCAGTATTATGGCACTTGCCTGAGGTTGAATCTTTTGATTTTCATGAGCTAGTTGTTGTAATGTTCTGACGGCAAGAAATGGAGCGCATGACGTTCCATATGTGACTGTAGTTAATTTATATGTTTTTAACGGCTCGTAATTATTTTCGCGCCACAGAATTTTTTGATAATCCGCATATTCAGGAGCGATATTGATTTGTCTATACATCTTACTGATGTCTGCGGTAAATACATATGCATGAGATCTGAAACGAGCTAATATGGAGAAAAGTTCTTCTTGAATGGTTGGACCCGGTAATAGATTATCGTTTAAGCTTAATCCATTACTGCTCTTTGCGGACGCATCAAAAACTACACGGAGTTTCGTAGTTGCACTAGATTCTTTGAATACTGCGTGATGAGGTAAGTAATAAGAATCTGCTTGATCTTCATTGACGTTATCATCATCCGATACTAACTCCATATGCTTTAAATTAACATATTCTCTCATGAACTGAACATATGGCTCTTTCAACGAAGGATTGCTATGTAGTTTACGCTCTAGGTTCAAGAAGCGCCTTTCTGCTGCGTCTCGCGAATTCCCTAGATCAATAGAATCGCTTTTTTTAAGTAATGGTACCGTAAAACGGCCATTTTGATCTCGTTTAAATGAATGAAGGAATTGATTTTCACAGGCTTGATCTAATGAGTTTAGTTTAGGTTGTAATTGCTCGATATTTTCAAGTTCCCAAAATGCAGTCAGTTGTTTACTCAAGTCCATGTTTGTAGCAAGGTTGCACTGCAATAAATCTTTTGTATACGTATTCTTGATGTAGCCGCCGACAACCCAGCCTAAGTGTGTTTTCTGAAAATATGGTTGAGACGGATGTACCTGGATTTGCCCTACACATAACAATTCCCAGAACTTCTCAGCCCCAATCAATAACTCAACTTGTTGAGAGACGTTGAACAGTGGATCAGCTAATTTTATAGCCGTGGGAATGTTGAATAATTTTAGAGGAATGGTTTTCTGTGGCAAATTGTTAGTGATATTTTCTACTACTAAACAGTTGAGATTAGAATTATAATTATTTAATTTTGATTTTATATGGACATTAGCCGAATAGGAAACTTGACTTGCTGCTTGATTTAAGCCTGATATTTGATAAGCTGTTTGTTTCAAATTGATATTTAATTTCTCGCATAATGATTTACAAATGAAATTAGACTGAGATCCAACATCTAACAATGTTCTACAGTCATGATAATTTCCGTCATTGTCTTTGATTTGTACAATTGCCGTGGATAATAGAACCTGTGCTTGATTGACAGTGCCATGCAAGGTGCTTGTGCTTGCTATTGGCGAATCTATTTGATTTATATTTGTATCAGTATCCACGTTTTCTGGTTCTTTAGTTTGTATTTTATGTAAAAGTGTATTATGAGTAGAATTACATTTGCGACATCTATATTTTGATTTGCAAGCAGATGTCGAATGATTATTACGTAAGCAGTTCTTACATAAGTTTAGCTCTATGGCTTGATTGATTCGCTCAGGAATACTTAATTTCAAAAATTCGCTACATTGGTAGATGAAATGATTATCTTTCTTGCATGATATGCAAGCAGGTTTTTTTGTTACTAGGTAGTTCGATGTGAAATGTTTAGGTTTAAATTTCGGTTGAGCTTGAACCTTATTTTGAATAGTAATTTTAGATTCAGCATGAAGTGACTCCAAAAACATACATCTAGAGCCTAGAAAGTCTACAAATTGTTTCAATGTTGGTATTTCCGAGTTCAATTTGGCCTGCCACTCCTTATTGGTTTCAAAATCTACCTTCTCAATTATTATGAGTATTAACAATGAGTCCCATTTATCTACTGGTTCTTCTAGAACTTTCAACGCCTTTAAATTAGTATTTAGCAAATCTATTAATTGTCTTAAATTCTGATGACTTGATTTGTTGATTGCAGGAAACTTGAGTATAGATTTAATGTGCTCTTGTACCATAAGTCTTTTGTTACAGAAGCGTTTTTCTAAAATGTCTAATGCTTCATTATAATTTGCTGTTGATACCGGTAGCGATTCAATTGCGCGCAATGCTTCACCCTTCAAACATGATCGCAAATAATGGAACCGTTGCGCGTCTGCTAATGATTTATTATTATGTATGAGTGTTTGAAACGTATCAAAAAACGACTGCCATTCTGTATATGAGCCATTAAATTCTGGCAGATGTAACGTAGGCAATTTCACCTGAATTTGATGACCGTTGTCTGCTATTGGCGACAAAGAATTTTGATTATTTATTTGAATGGTCTGAGATGTATCTAGAATTTTAGTAACCCTGGTAATAAAATCGCAGTACTGATTGTCGATCTCACAACGATATTCAAAATGCACTTCGTCGTCGCTTAGAAGTTCTATTTGATTTTGTATTTCGCAAAATTCTTTATAAATTTGTTCAGCTAAGAGTAAACGAGTTTTCAGCTGAACAATGCAATCGCCAGCTTTGAAATTATTAAGAAATTTAATTAAATATGTTAAACGTTTCTTCAATGAACCGCGTTTTGTTTTCAACGTGTCTATTTGCTCCATTTTTTTTTTTTTTATTTTATGTTATCAAAAGTGTTAATATGACACGTAATTGAGCAATGAGGATAAAAAAGAAGGGAATTGGAGAGCTCCTACCTTTGTTTGCTGTAGAACCCTTCTTGCAGATGATATTGATACTGCTGCTGCTTATGTTGAGCCTAGGTCTTGCTGTAGGTGAATTTGAAGTTTGATGATGATGTTTCACTTTGATGATTGATAGCACTGATTTCGTCTTCCGATTTTCACTTGAATTTAATCGAAATCCGGCTCGAAGGACCAAAAATATATGTTGTGTTATTCGATACAGGAACCACACTTGTCAGGTTCCGAAATAAAATTACGATTTGTTTTGGATGAATTTTAGGTTGCAATAACCCTTTGTTTTATTAATACACAGTATTGGCGTTTACATATGTGTACATATGTGTTCATTGATATACCAAATTGATTTCACTATGCATTATGAATGTATAAGATTGACACTCCTTAAGATTATTACTGTTATCTTAAGTTAAGATTCTGAATATATGTCTCTCTACCTGTCTCGAGGACAGTGTATTTATAGGGTTGTTTACCCCCACCCTACTAAGGGTGAGAACGGGCATTGCTTGGAGGGAGAGACGCAAGAGCCACTGGGCCAATACGTAACAATTACATATCCATATGACCATCATTAAATCTCTGGAAAAGAAAGAATATAATAATAATTCAACAGAATTATACAGAAAAAGGAATATAACAAGAATTGATTTTGTAAAAGCTATTAATTATGATTTTTCGAGAAAACAATATACATGATGACGATTCCTTAATTTAATTCAAATTAGTAAAATGTAAATACGTATATATGACGAGTTTTCAAAAAAAATTAATTTAGTCAAGTTAGTTGAAAGAAAGTGTAAATATGCTATATTTTTTCTACCTATATAGTTTTTATCCGTCGTTATATGTTTATGATAAAATGAAATGAATTGTTATCCAAGTTTGTTTATTATATTAACTCACAATTTTTGGCTTTTAGAGAAGATACATTTATTGATTAAAAGATTAAAGTAATAAACTCGGCTCAAACGGTATATGGGGATTAAGAGAAAAATGCTCAAATGGTCTATAGGATAAGGACAAAACTGACCGCCGCCCTCAAACGATATATCCCCTGAGATGCTACAGCAATTCAAATGCTAAATTCCAGTATCCTACGGCTGATCACTCTGGATTTATGCGGAAAATTGAAAAAAAGTCGCAAGTAAAGTGCACTTCCGGTTCAGCCGATCGAAATCATAATGCAAGATGTACAATAAGATGTTATAGAAGTTCTTTATACAAAATTTCAATATGATATGGCGGATCATTCTATATTTATGCAAAAAATTCAAAAAAAGTTCTAAGTAAATTGCACTTTAGGTTCAAATACTGAATTTCAACATCCTACGGTCGATCATTCTGGATTTATGAGAGAAATTCTAAAAATGTCTCAAGTAAAGTGCTTTTCCGGTTCAGACGCTTGGAACCATAATGCGAGGTGTACAACTAGACCCTATACTAGTCTTAAATAAAGAATTTCAACATTATATGTTCGACCAGCTCTGAGATTTGCGAGTTACGCACGCACGCACGAACATATTTACCGACATCAAGCCAAAAATAGTCAAAATGGATTCAGGGATGCTCAAAACGGATGTATCCATCAAAATATTGATATGTGAGTTTTGTCGGTTTCACAATACTTCCTTGAACTTTGTACAAGTAAGTAAAAACACGGTTAGATAACTCTGTCATCATTTTCCTTTCCAGACACTGCAAATAGTTTTTTTTTTACTTACACGCGTTGTAACTGAAATGACAGTTGTGCTGAACAGACTTAACAAAATACTATATGCTGAATACACACATAGTAGACTAGAATAGACTGTGAGTAGAAAAAAGAGGAATTGGATGCTCATAGATATTTCGCTTACTCTCAAGCGTACAAATAATGACCACGCGCTCATACTCAGAGCGATATTTTAATTTTGTCTGGAGGATGTTTGGCTTCTACAATTGGTCTGGCTTTTTACAAAAAGTGTTCAAATTGTTCCCTGAGTATCATATATAAAAATAGGACTCAGACTATGAGTAAGATGAAGTTATTTTTTTGCGAACTTCAAAGGATCTAGCAAAAATTATCGGCGATGGGAAGTGTCTGGCAGTGATGATTATTGACTTTTAACAATATTCTCTAGAACATACATAAAAATCAGTACTCAGAATTTAAGAAAAGTTACTAATATTTTAACGTACCTCTAGCACCTCGTATCTGTAAATTGGCCGTCGGCACAAACTAGCGAATATGCGTATGATTAAAGTACATACTAGCACTACTCTATTCCACACATTTTGTTTCTCAGAAAATAAGTAACGTCTGGCGGAACTGGGATCTTGGACTATGATGAGTTCTTAATCAGGTACACAAAGTAGGAGTATTATTGAAAAAATATATTATATAGATGTGAATTGTTATTGAATATAATGTATTGACTAATATATAATACAAATTACACATAATTAAGGATATTCTAGTGATTTACTGACTTTGTACGAGGTATTACCTACCGGAATTTACGGTTGACCTTGCATTACAGTATGTATGGCTGAGCTCTGCGAGTTCTCGTGCTCTATTTTAAATACGGTTGAGCGCATGAAACAACGTTATGAACAAAACTTGCTGCAAATTTCATGCTCTACAATTTTTGTAATAAATGTCAATATTATTGGGGCTGTAGAAATCAATATATTTGCAAAAAAACGATTTCTGCGAATTCTGACCTTGAATAGCTCAAAAAACAGACAAGAGATTCTATCAGACTTGAAAAAACTTTTAGAATGCTGAAATAATGATTTTTAGCGCATTTTTCAGAAAAAGGCGCTATTATATTCACTTTGGCTGGCTGGCTGGCTGGCTGGCTGGCTGGCGTGACGCTGAGATCTCAGCAACTATACTATTTACAGAGTTGAAACTGGTACTAAATAAAAGCTGCTATTTCGTAGGTTTGCACAAATTGCTTTAATTCAAGCTCAGTGATTGTGGAAGATCAAATTATTCAATTACTTATTTCAAGTGAAACAATGTCCATAGGTATATATGACATTAGGGATATGGCAACTAAAATTTATTAAAGTAGATAAAAATTTAGTTACAACTTTCGCCGCGAGTGTCACTATTATTATGTACAGTTGTCAAATCTGTCCGAGCTTCATTCAATGACTTGTTTGACGCGAATTTGAAGCTTATTAGAATGAATTATTATTATTGGATGAAAATTTGTTTACTTTTGGTGTATTTCTTTTATATAGCTTTGATAAAGATCAAATTATCATTTTAAGGTACAGCACTCGACCTCCTGTCAATCAATAACTAAACAATGAAGATTAAAAGGTATTTCTGAGTTTGTACATGCATAAATTATGTATCTATCAAATAGTCAACTTGAAACTAGTACTAAATGGAAGCTGCTGTTTCGTAAGTTTGCCCAAGCTGCTTGATTTCAAGCTCAGTAATTGTGAGAGATGGTAATTTAAGAAATCTCTAAAGTAACAAGCATTCATGAGCTGTCAAAAATGCGCTTTCATCATATAGATGATTCTTCCATTTTTATCTTTTAATCCGAGGTGAAACCCTAATTTGACTGGGCTATATTATTTTCCTCAGACTAGAAGCTATTAGTTTAGTAATTATAGTTACTTCTTAACAATTTAGGCACTTATTTATAGCTTTGCGGTTCTCGTTGTAGAATTTTAAAGTTCCTCCTGAATTTTTGGTGAATTTCTAATATCTTCTTTGAGAAATTACAGTCTACAACATGTTTAGAATGGCGTATTTCATACTCACGAACCGTCTGCTTCGCCTTCAACTCGGATTACAAACTTTTCGCTCGTTTAGAATAAGAACCATTCCAATACTTGTAAAATATACCATCTCAGTACTGTTCCACTTGAATATTTCGGTCCACTGGATAGGTAAATTTCTGGTATCCATTTTTTCCCGTGCAATTTCATATGTATATAGTGAAGAATTTTTATAGGCATTGATGTATGAATGCTGGCTGAGGTCGCAAAATGCTGTAGAGATTAGACTTTGCGAGATATTTGTGGGTATACGAGAGCAGATTAAATGTATAATGAATTAGTGTATATAGAATATAATATAAGAAAGTATGGTTAAAAGAGTTTGAATGCGGAAGAAATTGAGGATGAAAAATTGCATGAACACCCGGTAAGTGGATTGTTTTGATTGCTAGATTGAGAAGAGTGAAACAGCTTCTAAGTGAGAAACTTTGCTTAATGACCTTTTTTTTATGTATGAGCAGGACGATTATTCAGCAGATAAATTGTAAGATTTTCAATAGGAATAGAATAAACAGTTAATTGCACTCTCGTTTTCATGTTTGTTTTAGCGGAGTGGATCACAGTAAATATCGTGATTGTAATATTTGTCTATATTACTCACATGATCTAATGACGTCTGTAACAATGTTACAGAAAAAAAAACATTCACGACATATCGTCGCAGTCGTAAAGTGCCGATTTTTCTTGCTCAAGTTTTGATGCAGAATTATCATGACGCCCTTGCTCTAATATTATTACTTAAGAATCTTTGTGTTCAGTGACAAGATAGTTGATAAAAAATCTTGATAACGCCTATGACTTCTCAAGAAGCTATTTATAAGCACTTCATTCATTCAGAACATAAAAAATGCCGTCTCATATGATGCTGATGCAAGAGCATCTTCACTGCCATCTAATAAGTAAGGAGTAACTTCTTAAACCGGCAAATGAATTCCAGAAGTGATAGACATGGCATAATTAGAAAATCTTTCGTCTTTGTTCTGTCTTAATGAATTATTGTATTAAACTTTTAACGTCTTCCTTAATAAGATTGTCTCGTTACGGCAGTTTGAAGGCTACCAGAGCAACGAGATAATAATAATTATCAGCGACATGGGTGCCTGCAAAGGGGATGTATAGAAGATCTTTCAAGTTACATGGAAAATATGAGTTTAAATTCAGAATCGAAATAGAATTGGTTTGAAAAATAGATAAAAAAATGATAATTCCTTCTGAAATTTTCCTGTTGAGACTATACTTGAAGAATCATATCGAAGATTCTTCTTTTTAATGAGTTCTTGCACAAAAATTGAAATTTGTCATTCTTATCTTCAATACGCAACAATACATATCATATGATTATGTGTACAGAAACTTATTCAAACATTGTTCTAGGTATGTACTACGTAGTAATAGGGTAATCATTACTCAATACATCATATCTTCCGTATCTCAGGCTAGAATAGAATATACGCACTCCGGTATCACTGATTCTACTGGAATATAATATATTGTGCAATAAGTGCGGCAAGTTGTCGATTGTCCACGAGAGTGAATTTGAGCGCACTTGTTGCACAATATACTATTGTCGCACGCAAATTATACGTGGTGCACACAATAGGTTAAGAGCCATTAACTGCTCAGAAAAATGATCGCAAAATAGTAATTATCCCTCGTAAGTAATAGAAAAATAATCAGGTCTTCGTGTGCGGGTGAACAATATTGAACCGATATGGTTGCTAGATCAAAAATATGAAAAGCTAAATTTTTTTCTTAAGATCATTTCTCCGAGTAGTCAAACAGCTTATTGTTTTACAATCAGTATTCTACCTTTGCTCTTCGATAAGGTATGACTATAGGTGCAAATAAAAAAGTACTCTTCTATATGATACATATTCATTTTATATCATTTGAAATTAATACTTGGTACAGTAACAAAAGATCAGCTCGAGGTACAAAGTATTTTATCTCGACTATAATATATCCTAGAATTTGATTCCTGTAGGAAATCATTTTAAGATTTTTTTTTAATTGTCTATAAATTGTGGAAAATATGCTCATAATATTTTCAGAAGTTCATCATAGGATAGATCCAATACTTCTGTTGCTGTTGTGAATGCATTTATTTCGAATCACATGGAACAGAAAGCAATGCTTTCTGAGCAGAATTCATCTTACAACTGGAACGTAGCACAAAATTCGAAGACATTGCGACTTTGTCGTTGCCTTACATTTCAACAGCGACTAAATTTGATCGCACTATAAGCAATTGAAAATTCTGTGTAAAAGTGATTCAAATGTGATATTCTCAAATCTAGAATATCTAGCCAATCCGTAAAAGATATGATGATCATTTCATAATATTCCAAGAGCCGACTGCACCTCATGTTCCTAAATCGGATTTACGGCCAAATTGTATATGATTCGATCGGGTATTTAGTGGTCAATAAGATGCCAGACTTTATAAATGCAGGGCTCTGTCCTGAGTGTCGAAAAAAGGCCAATTCTGGTCAAGTTAATAATAATTAGTTATATACCTTTTCTTCACAAATTTATTTACATACTATCAGTAATCATCATTAGTCTCACATGTGAAACTAATGATGATAACTTAGTAATTGAAATGTACATCTCATTTGTGTAAATAAATTTGTGAAGAAAAGGTATATTACTAATTACCTATTATTAAAGCACTCTTCACGTAGCTCGATTAATTAATTAATCTAGTAAAGTTTTTTGATGCAACTTCTCTGATGGAACTTACGATCGAAACTAGTACCAATCGATAGCGAAGGTCAAGTACTTTAAGAAAAAACCAAAGTGCCATCCCCTGTCCTGTCCAGGAGGGTAGCAGCCACCCCTTAGTGTAACCTATTTCGTATTGAACTTCAGATTTTCAGATCCAATTTTCGAACGAAATTTAAAACTAAATTGAATGCTATTTATTCTTAGAATGATAATGTTGGCATACCTTAATAAGTAAGTTGTATTTTTGTGTCAGATTAGTGTTTTCCGATTCAAAATGGATGTTCATACTCTTTTTAGTTTTAGTATTAGCATTTTGTAGATAGGCTTTCTGTAGAATGCCTAGTAATAAAAAAATGAATGAATGAATTAATAGATTCCCAATCTTCAAATTATGCAAATGAATTTATGATAATTGATGATAAGGCTATACGCAGATTTATGTGATGACAAAGCCAGGTACGTTTTTTTGTTTGCATTTTAGTCGGTTAGAGAACTGAAATCATAGTCCCGTGCTGAGCTATGGTCTGTTCTTAGCATGAATGTTCTCCTTAAGATGACAAAATCATTATAATTCCACTATTCTCTAGAAGAAATTTATTCATTTTGTGTAAAGCTCCCTATTCTTAGAATGAATGTTCTCCTTAAGATGACAAAATCATTATAATTCCACTATTCTCTAGAAGAAATTTATTCATTTTGTGTAAAGCTCCCAAGACAAAAATTATTTGTACGCTCATGCTTGGTAGCATCATAAGACGTTTTCGATTTTAAATTATCTAATTACGTTACATTAGTGCAACTTTTTACATCATTGAACATTAATTGAAAGTCATTCCGAGATAATGATTTCTCTATTTTTGAAATAGTGTGTCCAATTTTAACATTGTGCGCTTCTTTCAACGCGATTCTGTTTCCTAATTTTCAATTCTATTCCAGGCTGTAGGGCTTTCATTCGGTTGGATGTTTCTATATATTTGTAATTAACTTCTATGTTAAAGTTTTATAGTTATTTCATAGTCTTTATACTCTTTAGAGAATATTTTAAATCATGTTCATAAAAGAAATATGAGAAAAAACATCATTGATCTTTGAGCTATTTAATTTTTTTAGAATTGCGGACAGTGTTTTTTTGTGGACCTGTTGTTTTGGGAGATCAGCAGCATTCAAATGATGTAATAATTTCTTTATTTCACGCTTATCATTATAGAGAGTGTGATGTGATCTTGATGAATGTTTTCTCAATTCAACAAACAAAATTAAAATTAAAACTGAACGTATGATGAATGAGTTCACATCTGATTGAGGAATTCAACAAGAATTTGAGACTCGAATTGATACTCACTATCTAAAAGTATTGTGAAATCGACAAAATTCGCATATCGAGATTTTGATGGATATATCCGTTTTAAGCATTCCTGAATCTATTTTGACTACTTTCGGCTTGATGACGGTACGTATGTATGTGCGTAACTCGCAAATCTCAAAACCCGCCGAACGTACAATGCTGAAATTTTGTATTTAAGTTTTGTATGGGATCTTAATGTGCACCTCGCATTATAGTTGCAATCGCCTATATCAGAAATGCACTTTACTTGAAACTTTTTTCGAATTTTCCGCATAAATCCAAAATGATTAGCCGTGGGATATTGAAGTTCAGTATTTCAAATTGCTGTAGCATCCGAATGGTCATATTCTATATTTATACTAATAATTGATTAAGCCAGAAGTGCACTTTATATAACAGACTTTTTGAATTTTCCTCATTAATCAAAAAAAATCAGTAGTAGAATATTGGAATTGTTTATTAAGCATTTCTATAACATCTAGTTGTATACCTTGCTATATGATAGCGATTGGCTAAACTGGAAGTGCAGTTTCCTCGAAACATTTTTTTTAGAATTCAGTATTAAAGGCGATAGTACCGTAAAGATGCTCATATCGTATTTTCATTGAGATCGACTGAGTCGGAAGCGCACTTTACTTGACAATCTTTCAGAATTTTTCGCATAAATTCGGAACGATCGGTTGTGAAGTATTGATATTCAGTATTTCAGACTGCTATAGCATCTGAATGATTGCCTCTCATTCTCATACGATAGACTGAATCGGAAGTGCACTTCAGTTGGATTCTTTTTCAAATTTTGCGCATAAATTCAAAACAGTCGGCCGTAGAATCTTGGATATCAGTATGTATGAATGTTTGCAATATATATTCAATCTCAAAACTATGTGATAACAAAGTTTAATTCTTTTTTTCAAAACGCTTCGGGTTTTTTTCCTCTGATCCATTGAGAAATGAGGAAGTTATCGCCGTTTTTATTTTCAAAAAAGCACGAGACTCTAATATTAGAATCAACATTTGTACCTTTTCCTATTTCCAAGGTGGCAGTAGGAAATTAAAAAAGGTAATTTTTCTTCACTATTTGGTAGCAAAAACTTAATGTACTGCTGATTGACACTAAATTTAAGTATTGGAATATCCTACCTTGAAAGTGAAGACCCAGGCTAGCTATTAATAAGGGCACTAGAAATATTTTACCTGAAAAATAGGAAATGGGCGCCACTCCTAGGAAATGATCAAAGGAGAAAAAGGTTCTATTCTGGGAGACAATAGTGACAGCAAAAAAGAAATAAAGCATAGACGTCGAAATCAATTTTAAACAAAATTATTAATAATTTAAAGCAGAGAATTCCAAAAATTATAATTAAAAAAATTTGGTAACTTACGAAAATGGTTGAAGCTATAATACAAAAATCTCACTGCAACAGCCAAAAGGGAACTGAAGAGCACGTCACAGACGTTCAATATTACGTTACAAAAACTAGCTAAATATCCTCTTCAGGCGGAAATCAAGACTAATATCGGCAGAGAAGATAGATGTCGAATTGGTAGCCACAAAAACAACGTCAGACAAGAACGTTCCCTGAATTGAGTAAAGTTGATCTTGCGTCTTATAGGGCTTTGATGAATACCCAACGGTCCTTGAAGGTGTTAAGGTTGGCCGTGCGCTTGGTCGTCAACTTCGGGAGATATTAATGTTCTTCTTAATTTCGTAGACGTGTTGATGTTTTTCTTAACTTGAAGTTGGTCAAAAACTAGTCTCAAGTGGCCACTGATCCCTAAGATCCCTAGCAGTTTACAATGAAAACAAATAACCCAACCAGTATCCAATTCAACTAAAACAGGAGGTTCCTATAAAAAAATTGGAGAGCTCTCTTCAAACGTGAAGCGTTAAACTTGAATCAATAAATTTAGATTTAAATTGAAAAACGAATAAACTGTTAATTTAGTAAAAGTTAAATGAAATAATCAGTAAGTTATTTATTTGTCTGATTTTTAAATAGTGCACTAAAAATTTACAATGTAAAAAAAACTACGCTAAGCATTAAGGAGAAGAAAAACAAAGAAAATACAAAGTCTAGCAGGACAAGAAAAAGGATTTATTAGCGACGAGTCGATAAATTTATGAACGTGGTTCGTTACTAAAAAATTGAATCAATCTTCACAAACTCGTAGGCTTTTCCAGCTTGAAAATGGGAACTAAAGCCCACAACAAAATATTTTAAGCTCTGGAAACCAAAAACTACACAAACAACGTAAGAAACTAAACTACGAGTTGTTGAATGACAAATCCGCAACGTGTTGGATCCAAAATATAGTTAAATTATGTATTATCAACCACTTTCACTAATCATTCATACATCACACATACTTAGGTGAAGAAAGGTAAAGAGAGGAACGAAGATAGTCACAAATCTCGTAGGTTTTATTACTTCGAGTGTATATATAAATAAAAAAATCGCGTATCACCGAATAGATATACGCCTGATCGCGTTTGGTAGTAGAAAAAAAAAATTTAAAACAGAAATACAAAAAGCCTGTAAATTACAAAAAAGGAATGTCTACTCTTGTAGACGGAATAGTATGGCAACTAGAACATGTGTACGAAACACTATCAATAGTAATGATTATCAAAACTAATCTGAATATAAAACATCAGAAATAATTAAACGAATCTTCCCGAGGACGGACAACAAACAATAATAACCTCCTAAAGAGGAAAAGACTAGCTCCTTCGACCGGAACGCCTATTGTCTACAATATTGTGAAATTTAGAAAAAAATAAATTTAGAGCAAAAATATCAATTCAGTATAAAAGTGTCAAGGTAGTAAAAAGGTGCTGAACACAAAAAACTAACAAAGAATTAAGGATGAGAGAGATAAATTTGGATATCAAAAGGTTAACCACGCGGGTCGCCTCAAACGAAATCACTAGCAAAAATATTACTAAATTTGGAATAACGTGAACAAAAATAATAAACAAAATACTTACAAAATTATGACACTGATTTTAATTAAATAAAATAATCACAAAATTTAGACAACAAGAAAAATCACAAGACTGCTCAAAAACAACCGTCTGCAACAACGGCTCGGGCACGAAAGAGGAAGAACCAGACGCGCATGCTCCCCAAATTAGCGCTCTCCAATCAAGTGTCATTATCACGTACTATTTTACAAAATTAGTGCAAATTCGTTACATAGATGGCGGCATTGGTATGCAATGGGAAAAAAAATTGTACAAAAAAAGACGTCAGACGAAATTTTTGCAACACATTATTCGCTATGTGCAACATCAAAGTGGTGACAACTAGCGGCATTGATCGGCGAACCCACTGCCGCTTTTATATGTTCTGTCAAATGTGACAACTAGTAAAAAGTGAATTGAAATCAAAATTAATCATAAATGTAATAAGTTTTAATCCTATATTAAGAACGGGTTTTGAAAAAATGAGTCATACTATCAGCCTTCAACCTCAAACTGTGCCAAAGAGTAAAGTTCACAAGTATTAAAACCTTTTTCAATAATGTTATTACAAAACAGTATTTTTTCAACACTATCACAATAAGCAAGAATATCAGCTTGGCATTCTACATCACTTGTGCTTTTGGTTCTCGAATCAACTATCATTAAATTGTCATGTGCTTTGTCTCAGTCATTATCATATATTGAACTTATATTATTTATTGAACTTATATTATTTTTTGAACTTATATCCATTGAGATTTCTGTATTGGCAGCCCTTTTTGAATTAAAACTTCAGTTTTTAATATTTTTTTAACTTGAAGCCAATAATGAAGTATTCTGTAGCCTACGCTTAATGAAACATTGGTGTCTTGTCAAAACTGTCTCGTCATTTAATTTTGGCTTCCAATGAGGAGAAAAAAAATTGGCTAGGTACGAAATTAGGACTCAGCTTCTCTTCTCCCTTTTTATTCTCAAGGAAATGTGCACTGCAAATTAGATATCTTGATGTAGGATTCCAACTGTATGTATATTCACTTGAAAATAAAAAAATATGTCTTATTTTATCAATTTAATAACGAAGTTCGAGCTGTTATACCATAAAAATTATTGAATTTCATTATTCTCATATTCACTTTATACTAAAATTATATTTAGATATTGCGTTCGCACTAATTTTTCATCATTATAAATATACAATTAAGGTTGTGATACTTACTTTTGCTTTCTTACGACGGAAATCCACTTTTCTCTTTGAATAAACTCATGCTTATATATATTTTGATAAACAATGAAAGCTAGCACTACTATTTTTCGATGTACTATTACAAATGATAATGTAGCATTCACGAATTGTCATTTTTGACTTTTGATTTTACATCAGTACATGTGCACTAAAAATGCCAACTTTCGCCGCTAAGCGCGCACGGTCGTTCAGTGTTTCTCTTCCAAGCAGCTGCACATAGCGAATATCAAAACGGTGATATCTCCTTTATTTCCTAATGAATTGAAAGATACCAAGAAGCAATTTGAAGATGACACTAACAATTTGTGATTATATAGCCTTGAATACTCCCTAATTTGTACTGAAAAAAATGCATTCAAATACAAAGAATCATTTCGAATCTTCCTTTTACAGATATTACTAAATATCAATGCTTTGCATACCGTCATCAATGTGGCCTCTATGAAAATAACTTCTCATTATGTCAATAATAAGTACGTTAAATAATAGGATTAGTATATTTAAAGTGAACGAATATCAACTATTTCTGAAAACAGAGTAAAAATTATTTCATCTACTACCAATTACAAGATGGGTCCGTATTAAATCAGACTTAGAAAAAGATAACTGTATAGATGGTATGGTACTAAAAAAATTGAGCAGATTTCATACGAAAAAGCTCTCTTTATTCATGTATGAAAATTTATTTGATGCAGCGCATGACCAAAATGACAAAAATGAACTCAAACTAAACATAGATTCAAATACAATTTTTTCCATTTGTATATAAATAACTGTGAGTATTCGTATCTCCGAGTAATTCGGACAGACTGGAAGAAAATTATTATCATAGTTCTACATCAAACGAAGCCTTTCTTTCTCCATATCATTAATTAATTCACAAAACTTCTAATTAGAAATTCAAACAAATCTGTTCCTTTAATCTTTATATAAATCAACGCAATTTCTCTATTTATTTTACATCTGTCTTCGCTACATACGTTAAATGTAGATAACTGCTCAGTACTGCAGACAAAAGATTGTAAATGTCAGCGTATGTAACTGTAGAATCCACGAGTCTTATTCTCAAATTGCAGAGTTGTATGTAAGAGCAGGATAGGATTAGTGACGTCATTTGTTGCTGGCGCCATAGTTCGCGCCAGCCAACTGGGATGCTTTCTTCAGGCGCCATCGATAAGATTTTTATTCATTTTCTCATTTCTGTTAAAAGCAACTAATGAATGTAGGATAGATTTAATCATGCAAAAAGATATGGAGTAGAAAATTGTACTTATAATTTATAAGATTCATCAATACCGTCATTTAATATGCAATTAATCCGCGTAAATAATATATCATTATCGTTAGATCCGGGAACAAGAAGAGATTTGAAGAGAAATTTGCTACAGCAGTAATAGAATTTTTTCAGTTAAACCAGATAGCTATTTACAAAGATTAAATAATTCAAGGAGGTGGGGTAGCACTGAAAATAGAGAGATATTCTTAGCCGCGAAGCGATTTTACGCTGAGTGATTTTTTAGGTATGACCACTTCAATAAAATTCAATAGACTTGTAATTTTTTTTGACGTTTAATCGTCCCCTATTTATCTCTGACGATAAATTGCTTGCAAGCCTGGCCGAAATCTCATTCATAGTGCCTGATCTATCTATTCATCAAGATGATCCATTCATAAAATATGGAATGTAAAATTTGGACTAGAATATTTCTCTAATAGCCTGTTGCACCACCGTCACTTAACTCCAAGCGGACTTTAATATCTATGGCAACTATTATATGCACAATTGTTACCATGGTTATTATTCCTCACTTAAAGTTAAGTCACAGTGGTGCAACTGCTCATAACACTAATGATATGTTGGGGAAGATTGGAGATGGTTATTCAATATGAAAAACTGACAACTGACAAAACAAAGGTTATACAAATTATTGGCCGCCTGAATAGTAAAATTAACGGTATAGTTGTTTATATTCGATGAGTAACTTGATTTTTATACACACAATATTGAAAAGTATGATTATCATTTTGAAATCGTTAATAAAATTTCCAGAAATCGGCATTAAAATAAGAAAAATCGGCAGTGAAGTAGTTCATTATTATACGATTTCTGTTGCCAGGCTGCATGAACAAAGATGTCAGAAGTACAGTGTTACCACTATCGCCGTTCGATATAATTAATACTTTCTTCTTTCTTATTACTTTCTTATTTTTTTTTTGTATGAAATTAATTGCATCCATGAATAATTTTTTTTGTTTCCATTTATATTTAATAAATTTGTAACTCTTATTTATGAAAAAATTGTTGAATGTTGATACTTTTTCCAGAAATAAAAATCTGACGTGAACATCACGTGACTTTCTTGTACATCACTTGAAATAAACACAAAATTCACTAAAGTTTTCTGTCACTCCAGATTATAATTAATATAATTTTAATAATACTTTGCCATATAAAATATCAAACAAAATCAAAAAATTGACAACAGATTATCATTGCCTACCTTATCAATTCAATAAAACTGATTGTTTTATACGGCAAATTCTGAATGTCTGTTATACATATAAACTGCACTCCCAACTCAGCCGATTGATACAAAAATGATAGATAACTATTTTGATGCTACAACAAGTTCAAACACTAAATTTCAATATGCTATGGCTGATCATTCTAGATTTATGCAAAAAAATGAAAAAAAAATTAAGTAAAGTGCACTTCGGGCTAAACCGATTCATACAAAAATAGCAGATATCCATTTTAATACATCAAGTTCAAATACTGCATTTCAACATCCTACGGTTGATCATTCTGAATTTATTAGGAAAACTCGAAAAAAGGTTCAAGTAAAGTGCACTTCCGGTACAGATGATTGGAACCATAATACAAGGTGCACAACTAGACTCTATACCAGTATTAAATACAAAATTTCAACACTATACGTTCAACCAGATATGTACCGACATAAAGCGGAAAATAGTCAAAATGGATTCATGGATGCTCAAAACGGATATTTCCATCAAAATCTCGATAGGTGAATTTTGTCGGTTTCACAATACTTCCTTATACTTCGTACAAGTTAGTAAAAATGAATTTGTTGCTGTTGGTACCACTGACAAGTTACAACTGTCAATGAAACTTGAATAAAGTCAGGTTAGGTCGATGTAATATTCTTTCTAATCATTTACGATTTCAAAAAAAAATTCAATATGCACCTCGGTAGTGAAGTTTGTTTTTCATCATTGATTTGGTTTATATAAAATCAACTTCATCGCCTTGATATATAAATAATCAAATAACTATCATTTACTCTGCAAATAAACCAATCTGGAATCAGAACTAATATTTTCCCATCTTGCAGTCCTACAACTTTTGGCTAGAAACTTGTGCTGTTTTCAAAAACTTAATGCATAATAAAAAAGTTCTGATGTAATTACATATAAAAATCGCCTATCATATTAGGTAGACTTATCAGACTGAATATAAAGATTTCCTATATATTTGGTCAGTGGTTAAACTCATATAACTCATTTCATGCACTGTCATTAAATTTAGATTACTATTAGGGTGGAGCAAGCACTCTTACTCTAATTAGTGGAAAAGTATTGAAGATCAGATTGGAGATTAGATATTATTCAAATGAATGACTTATCAAAAAAATCAATAAAATATATCATTTCAAATAAATTTTTTACTGCATACTATTAATCCCAATTGTGTTCCATTTGAATGACTCAAGACATTGATAATGTGAGTGATGTTGAGAGCTACACCTATATTAAAAGCAATGCGAAGTACAATAAAATTATTTCAAAGCATTTTTTTTTTTGCAAATTAACAAATAGTTTTATGAAAAAATAAGTTATTTGGTCTTCACCTTTCCATTCTTCTATTTTTACTCCCTACCTATAAAATACGGACAGTATTATGATCTCAATTTTTTGACAGTTCGAGATTTTGATGTATCTTCACGTTCTGGACCCTACTGAACCAAAGAAACATAATTTAAAAAAAAATCTGACGTGAACATCACGTGACTTACTTGTACATTATTGGATATGTATATATATATATATACATATATATATATATATATATATATATATATATATATATATATATATATATATATATATATATATATATATATATATATATATATATATATATATAATACTATGTGATTTTGTGTTTGATTGTATATATCATTGGATAGGTATAAACAACCACAAAATCTCACCGTTCCACAGTTGATCGTTTTGGATCTACTCAAGCGATTCTAAAAATCTGTCAAATAAAATGCGCTTTCAGCCAAGTCGGTTGCTATGTAGACCATTATTCTTATACTACAACACTCCTAAATATGGATTTCCAAAATTCTACGACTACCAACAGATCTGAATTTATGCGCAAAATTAAAAAATAAATTCCTACTGGAGTGCACTTCCCGTTCAGTCTATTGTTATGGGAATAGTGGGCAATCATTCAGATGCTTCAGCATACTGAAATACCAAATTTCAATATTCTACACCTGATCGTTTCGAATTTATGCGAAAAATTCCAAAAGACTGTCAAGTAAAGTGCACTTCCGGCTCGGTAGATCTCGATAAAAATAGAATATGAGCATCTAGACGGTATAATCGTCCTAAATACTGAATTCTAATAATCTACGTTCAATCCTTTTGGATTTATGCGGAAAATTCGAAAAATGTTTCGAATTAAATGCTTTTCCGGCTTAGTCGATAGTCGGCTTGTTACTTTGTACAAGTAAGTAAATATGGTCTGTCTGGCAGTCTGTTTGTCGATCTGTCTTGAAACATGATAACTTGAAAACGAATTTTCGAGTGTTATCTTATATTTAAGTTTGGTAATGAGCTTTTTTCTACCGATGGTACCAACATTTGATTGGTGGAACTTTGCCTTTATTATATAAACGGTTGTATTCCTCATAAAATATATAATATTTGAAATTCATCCTTTAATAATTTGACACAACATTCACCCGAAACATTTTCAAAATTATGAGTGATTAACTTGTTTTTATTTAAATTTGATTTATTATAAAATTCCTTACATTTTTCTGAAGCAAAGAAATGATGAGAATCATGGAGAATTATATAATTATTACTCATATTTGGACATCACATGCAAACGTTCGTCAGTTGTTTTTCCAAAATAAGTAATTTGGTTTATCATGTGTGGGATCAAACTAAGGCTCCTGCGGGAATAGGTCTAGTAGAAGTATCAAAAAGGATTTTTAAGCCATCGTCAATTGCTGCAATAAAATCATTACTCATATTGCCACCAGTTTCCTAGCTTAAGGTGAAACATGACCCGGAAATACTAGCTATCTCTGTCTAGTCTAATCTTGTTTTGGAGTAAGTGAGGCTTATGGAAGGTCAGTGATGACGGCGGGATACACAAGAATTCAAATTTGACATTTCAGAAGAAAAACATTTTATAGAGAAATTTACTGAAATTAATGCTCACATACAAAATAATTTTTCGAAGGCATAAGTTTTAATGAAATTATTCATAATGAGACTATGAAATTATGATATAAAAATATCCCAAAATTCACGCAGGAACTAATTTTGATAGTAACATGTTTTAAATAAAAAATTAGTTTTTTATTGAATCATAAAGGATAAGGTAAAGTAAAGGGTTATCTAATTTTGATAGAAAACTGGTTTTAAATTGAAAATTATGATTTTTTTATTGAACCGTAAAGTATACAGTACAAGAATTATGTGTGGAATATTATATAGAGCAAATGATCTCCACGACTTTGTTGGCACATACAGACTCCTGATTATCATGTCGCCTTAGCGAGCACCATTAAATGTTTTTGCCTGATGATCAGTTGTTTCTTCGAAGAAGAATTGCTCGATGCTACCTTCAGCCCAAAATGTGCAACTGTAACACCTATCACATTTTCATAGTTGTGTATTGCTACTTGCTCATGACTCTTACCCCATTCCGTAGCACTAGTAGATAGATTTCGAACATATGGTATGTTTTCTACTAGGGGTCCGGCAGGCAGTTTTTGCTTTCCAAAATTTGAAGCTGTTAGTCTATGTTTTCTTTAAAGTATTTACCCTTGATGTATTCACTAAGAAATTAATACTTGTAATTTATTTGAAGGTGAATATCTTGGACCTTAGAGCAATGCAGATTCGGATCAAGTATTATTATTTGTAGAATGACAGATCCCAATAATAATTGATGGACATAAATAAAATATTTTGTCGCTTTCTTGAGAAATATGATATTGATAACTTGAAATTCTCATCTGTAAACTTCCAGCTATAGTAGTATTTAGAAATCTAAAAGAGATAAGTTCTACAAAATTAGATTTGAAGATTGATGTTTAATGTATTTATCCAATGAACTTACTGTAACATTGTAAGTCAGATTTGTCAAATATCCTGGAGTCCGAACCCTTTCTCTTACTAGTGTGACAAGATCGGTAAAACTACACACACAGCCAGAAGCAGATATTCAAAATGGTTCTTGTTACTAAAATCAGCCATAGGATATTTATTCTCTAATGAATAAATACATGATAAAATTAATCTTTGACACTTGTCATGTAATACAAAATTCGGATACTAGATAGCGCCACAGAACAAATCAACTAGTACTACTAAACTACACTACTAAAAGAAGTAGAAAAGAAATTGAAGAATATTTACCTAAATTATTATTTTGAAATATACAGTCGCTGAAACTCTGAAAAATATTGTAAAAAATTGCTCATAATTTTGAGATATAATAAATATATTTCTTTTTGTTCATTTGACGTTTCTTCATAACAAAATCTATGATTTGAACAAAAAAAAAAAAATTTCTCGAAAACTTGGAATCTCACGACTCTCAAAAAAATATATTATCTCCAAGAAATATTTGGCCATGGAATATAATTACTTTTGTCTTAATTAACTTTGCAGGGAATAAAAAAAGTGTAATGGACATCAGAGAAGTACCCAAAATATCGAGAATTTTGAGCCCAAAATCCAGTGGCCGATGTCAAAAAAAATAAATTATTCAAATATATATAATTTTTGAATACAAGACTTTGATTTTCCTCCAATTTTCGATATAAATATTATACTTTTAGCAGTGCACAGAAAGAGTTATAAACAAAATATTAATTAATAAAAATCAACTATTTTTGCACAGCACTCTGCAGAATAATGTCATCTATAAGTTTACCAAATTTTGTCCCAAAAAACTGGATAATCTCTGAGAAATTAATATTCTCAGCACTAATTATTTTTTTTCTCGAAATTATCAAGTTCAATTTTAATGAAATTTTTTATAAATGCAAATATAGCGCCTAGTATATATATTTTTTCCAGAAAAGTTGTTATCAAAGTCTCTGAGATATAGGATTTGCATGCTAATTTTATACGTTAGCACTAATTTTATACGGATTTATTGCAGACATAATGAAGCTTTGACAAGGCATCTAATTTTTAATATACACGCCACTAAAAACTTTGTTAATTTATTATAAGAAAGTATTTATCAAACATATTGCTACAAGATGCATCAATTCAAATTTCGCGCTGAAATAGTTCTTTCGGGTTCAAATCATAGATTTTGTTATGAAGAAACGTCAAATGAACAAAAAGAAATATATTTATTATATCTCAAAATTATGAGCAATTTTTTACAATATTTTTCAGAGTTTCAGCGACTGTATATTTCAAAATAATAATTTAGGTAAATATTCTTCAATTTCTTTTCTACTTCTTTTAGTAGTGTAGTTTAGTAGTACTAGTTGATTTGTTCTGTGGCGCTATCTAGTATCCGAATTTTGTATTACATGACAAGTGTCAAAGATTAATTTTATCATGTATTTATTCATTAGAGAATAAATATCCTATGGCTGATTTTAGTAACAAGAACCATTTTGAATATCTGCTTCTGGCTGTGTGTGTAGTTTTACCGATCTTGTCACACTAGTAAGAGAAAGGGTTCGGACTCCAGGATATTTGACAAATCTGACTTACAATGTTACAGTAAGTTCATTGGATAAATACATTAAACATCAATCTTCAAATCTAATTTTGTAGAACTTATCTCTTTTAGATTTCTAAATACTACTATAGCTGGAAGTTTACAGATGAGAATTTCAAGTTATCAATATCATATTTCTCAAGAAAGCGACAAAATATTTTATTTATGTCCATCAATTATTATTGGGATCTGTCATTCTACAAATAATAATACTTGATCCGAATCTGCATTGCTCTAAGGTCCAAGATATTCACCTTCAAATAAATTACAAGTATTAATTTCTTAGTGAATACATCAAGGGTAAATACTTTAAAGAAAACATAGACTAACAGCTTCAAATTTTGGAAAGCAAAAACTGCCTGCCGGACCCCTAGTAGAAAACATACCATATGTTCGAAATCTATCTACTAGTGCTACGGAATATATATATATATATATATATATATATATATATATATATATATATATATATATATATATATATATATATATATATATCTATGTCAAAATACTCGTTTCTTGGTCCAATGTTTGCTGATTAACTTTTGACGGACGATGTAAAGATGTTATCGAACTGATTGAAATGTAGAAGAGATGGATTGAGAACAAAGTATATAATGAGAGAATGATTACTTCAAAGACCTATTGCTAAATTTTTCTGCCAACATTTTTTTCCGACAAGAATGCAATTAATGCACGATACGATTATGTTAATCCTTATAAAGAATTATTGATTACTGTAATATTTAGAGGTGTGAAGCAATGTCTTGCTTGAATATGTATTCAACCAATTATAAATGGTCTTCCGAATTTTAATTCATATACAATGCACTGTGTTATTAATATTTAAACCTAAAAACCGTCAATGATACAGCACAGTAGTCGACACATAATTTTTTTGTATTTAAATACATTTTTGTAATACCTGCACCGGAAGTATCCTATTATTAAACTGTTTTCAATTTTGAAAGTCCTCAATTTCAAATCAGGAAAATTATTAATATTATCTCCCTGCTGATAAGAGAATAATGACTATTTTCCTGAGAGAGGAAGAATTATAAATATGGATCATGGATGACGTTGGTGTTTATTCACTTTATTTTATCTATCAAGTTGATATTTGTAAAAGGATGTGTACCAGGGGATGTGTTCGTTAAAGTGTTTGCATTTGCTGTAAACGTGATAGTACAGAAAATATGGAAAATAGAATGTTATGTCAATCAATCAAAAAAAGTCTTTTAAGTTACGTTCCGCAGTATCAATTCGGTGTGAACTTGATGAAGATTGCATTTTTTTTCTGTAAAATTAATAGATTAGTCTTGATGATTTCTTTTTATCGCAAACATTCAAATAAATTTCAGCAGTCTGTAGTACTTTGGTGCATTTGCTACAGAAATAAGGAATTGAAAAGACCGTCATTATTGACACGGAAGTTGGCTGTACGAGATTACGCATCGAGCTTTGCCCTCCCCTTTGTACACAGCCAACTTTATCCTGAACAATAATAATGATCGTTCGTCCTTGTAGCGTAATATACCATTGTCGTTAAATTCTATATTCGTATTATCTCTAGTAATACAGATTGAGTACAAACTTCAAACATAATTAATTCAATAATAAAATGTTCCTGGAATTTGTATTCTGAATATTATTAGCATTTCTATGTCATTTTCACCTCCAGTATCTTCACGATAGAAAAAACGAGCCGTATAGTTAGAAGATAATAAAATTCATATCAAATTTAGCAAGTCAAATTGGCTAGTAACGATATCTTGCGCACTCTACCTTGTCATTATGATAATAATGCAATTATTATGCTCGTTTAATGAAAAATGTCTTACATGGCGTTTAAACTTGACGCCTGAGGTTGGTCTATAATTGTACACTTAGCAGAGAACTCAAGTTTATACGGAAAAGAAAATGATACGTTTTATTATAAACCTACTGTGTTATCATCTTGTTTCAGTTTTGAGAATTAATTTTTGCTGACACTTTAATGATGAATAATTAAAATCAACTTGTGATTTAGTGTTGGATTTATATCTGATTTGACAGTCAATTATTCAGTATCTAAATATGATGATTACGAATAGTCAATAATATTGTTATTGCAATAATGTGAAACATATTATGCAAAGTTTTTTTCAATCAACTAATGAAAGAGCTGGGACGTAATTCTATATAAATAAATCTGATATAATAGAAAATCTTCTGGTATTGCAAGAGAACTTGAACTTTTTTCAATTGATATATTCATTAACATCCAAGTCACGAAATGAGTTAAAATTAAAATTCTGCTCAAAATATAGCGGAAACAGACCAAATAGTACATTCTAGATCATTTCTATTTTTAATTTGTCAAGTAAAATTCGTGCGCTTAGGTTCATTGAATTTATTTAATAAATATTACATTTGATACCTCATTTTAATTTCTTGGGAACTATGAAAGTCAGGGATATGTTTTCTGAGATCTTCATTTTATTTTTAAATAGTTCAATTCAGAAATACACACTTCTTTTTGCCGTCATTCTGAAATATTTGTTTTCAATGCACGAAAGTAAGCTCCTCCCGTCGAATGATAACCTAGTTGATGAAATGCAAAAAAAATTCTAATATTCTTCAAAACCTTGAAACAATGTTTTTACGTGTTAGCTGAGCGCGGGGCATGATCTGTAAAAGTTTGAAAATCCCGAAAAGAACCAAGTCAAACATTCTGTAGTGTTTATTGCTCTAATGCCCGATTTCATGATCGGGAGTTAGATGACCCTGGGTTTAAGTGACGGGGAGTTAACCAATGGATTGAGTTTCGATTTATTTGATCAATTTGATTAGTCAGTGATGACACAAATAATGCAGAAATTGATACTGTTACCAAGGAAATGAACGCTTTAAACCGGATTAATTCAACTCGAGATCGTGAAATCGGCCATTAAAGGAGTTGATTATCATGAAAATAAAAGTCACTATTTAACGAATGAAAGAAAATAAAAGTTTTATTATTTGATACAACACTAGGACAAACACTATACAATTTATTTTTTACTCACTACTATCAAACATCAACTACAAAGCAACTAATATTTATTTAAAATAAAAAATTATTTATTTAGTACACTTCGCTCCTAGCTGATCAAGCTCTTGATATTCACTACTCCTAAGTCAGGTTGTTCGCCTTTATATATTCGGATGTTTAAATTTCTTGGAATGTTCTACGTCATTCGAGCAAGTTGCTGGGAGTAATCGACTGTGTAGGGCGGCGCGACACAAAGAGATGAAAAGCTCCGCTCAGACAGAGTCGGATTTAGGACCCATTTTATTTTAATGAATTATGACACCTTTGCACGTAACAATTCTATACTTTGTCCGTGAGGTTAGCAAATTATTTGATAGCTGCCTCAAAACTACACAAAACACAGGAAAATAAGGAATCATCCATTAATAATATTCAATGACAATTTGTAGTAGATGATCCAATCAGATTCTATTCAAGAGTTGTTTCTCTTGAACTTGGCTATCATGATACACTGTGATGAAATAGTTTTTTGTTCAAGTACAAAAAATGCTAGATTTTGGGATGAGTAAGAAAGTTTACTGCACGACGCGAATCCCAAAATCGTTTTTTGTACGTATTAAACATAATATTTCTTCTTCTATCGCACTTAAGTTATTAAATCCTTAAAAATTGTACTGACATATTCTTACTTTGCTTTAATAATGCTGAACTATGCATAATTGAGATATAAAAATTGCTGCACAGAATGAGCAACATGTCAGTAATCAAATTTTATATGGGCTAGTACCCATTTACGAGTAGAAACTATCCATCTCAATATCTCACAAGTTGCATAAGATATTGATATGCGACTTTCAGAATGCATCAAACTTTTATTTTTATGATCAATTAGGGTCAATACATGACCACCCGTTACTTATTATCTTAGATCTGTAGTTTTGGAGGTAATTGCACAAAATTTTTGAACAATAGAGACGGAAAGATCCTTTTGAGTCTGTATATGCACAAAGTTATAAAATAGTCAAAACTTGAAATGAAAGCTGCTGTTTCGTAGGTTTGCTCAAACTGCTTGATTTTAAGCTCAGCGATTGTGAGAGATAGTTATTTGCACAATCTCTGAGCTAACAAACATTCATAAACAGACAAATATATGATTTGATCATCAAGGTGATTATTTCTTTTTTTTTTTTTTGTGCTAACAATTCTAGTTCTTCCATTCTCTATCTTTGTATTCTCTCTCTTAGATATTTCTTTGCAAGGATTGTGTACATGAATTTAAATAAAAAGTATTCAAGGTGCTTTGCTACAAAAAACAGCAATTGGGAGATTTTAACAAAATTTGAGTATGATGTAGTCTATATATTAATACACATCATATCAAAAAACCCCAACCACCTCTGAACTAGTAGAGAGATATTTTATTCTTGAAGCGATACTTCTTTTTCATCTTGTACATGAGGTCTTACAGAACAGTATGCCAAATTTTTACAAATGCCGTACAATGTCATCAGGTTTGTACACTAAATTGCCGTTGCGGAAGCTGCCTTGGTGGCCTCTGATAGTTAAGTACATTAGATACAATCTCTAACGTAATTTTCAGGCTTCTAGTTGCATTTTTTCGAAAGAAGTGTCTTAAGTTGCTTCATTCTCGGTAGCAGCCGTTCACTCGTCTTTGGTAGAGACACTAAAAGTGTGCCAAATTTCAAGTTGATAACTATTGTATTTTACGAAAAGTTCGACCGTAACATGCAGACATACCGAGAAACAGACAGAAGTTTCATCATAATTTCTTCATGATAAGGTATTTTGTTCTTTGACAGAATCCTAAAAGTGTTGAGGCCTATTTAAAAATTAAAATGAAAGATTGTATTTCTGAGCAGAAATTTTTCACTTCTGTCTTTTTCTGCGATCACAGTTCAAAGTTCCATTCATCTACTGCATAAGAGCTCTGGAACCTTCTCAATGTAAATGGTATATATCCAAGGGTTTTATTTCTGACATACATGTTATAACTCCTTTAAGGTGATAGCCTCAATTAAAAATGCTATACAAGAGATATGTATGAACAATAGACTGTATTAAAAAAAAAAACACACTAATACTACTTCGTTGTTGTTTTATAGACTTCTGAGATATCGACAGACATTGTACAGACTATTATATCTGGCGAATACTTTAAAACTATACATTACCTCATTTGGGCAAATCATTTTTCAAAGAATATTGCTTGCTTATTGAAACCATCTATTGCAAAGAAGTAAAATAAGTTAGACAAAATGTGAATTTTCAATATATTCAGAGATTCTAATGGCAAGAGCTAGATATTCTGATCTTGAGGAATACTTTAATAGAAAAACCGAAGCTTCATCAGTCATTTCTACGATTTGGTGAATAACTTGAATGTTAAGAACGGTCCAAGAGTTCCAGGATAGAAAATAAGCTGATTGGAAATGGATCCAAGAAAAAGAAGCAACAACTATATTCACATATTTCCTAAATAGATACAAATTTGAATTTTCGAACTGCATAAATTTATTTATGATAATTGATGGACGATTGACAAATGATGCAACTGACAGATAGCCAAGTACGATTTCTGTGCTAATGTAGAATTGGTTCGCTTTTTGGCCAATCGGAAAGCTTAGACCGTAGTGCCATAAAAACTCTTGGACTGTTTTTAACTCAAATGAACTATGGGTCACTACTCAGCTGCATGAATGTTCGTTAGCTGAATATTCCGTTAGAATTAACAAAATCAATTCGAAGTTTTGTTAGCAACTCAGCTAATAATTGCACTATTACATTCAATTTGATATTGTTAGTTTTCAACAAACTGTTTACTAAATGAAAGTTCTTGTTATTTGGAGATATATAAATATTCGACAACAGCAAACAGCAGTGTACAAACAGCAATAAGAAAGTTCACATGTATAATCTTTGAATCCAGATAGCTATTCAAGTTTAATTTGAACTTTTCACCATCACCAGTACTTAAATGAGATGCAGAGAAGTAGTTTAACTGGTAGCATGTGGTATAAAGCTCGTAATGGCAAAGTATGAATCAAAATGAACTAAAAAAGGAAATATATTCCTTGACAAATTCAAAAGTTGAAATTTACAATGGGTTCTTGTTCGCTACTTTTTTATTTCTGAGTGCAGTTAATTAATGTATGCTGACAAAGTTAGAAGCTATTATGCACAAACTATCGATTTTTCCTTTTTCTTTTGCTATACTTTCCACTTGCTTAAGTTTTTGTGCGAAAAGAATATTGAAGTTACTTTCTAACTTTATGATCAAATAACATTATTACTCTTTTGACGAAAAAAGAAAAAAGAAAAAAGCTTAGATATGTGTAATCAGCAAAATGAACGAATTTGCATACGATCATTTTTATTTGTTCTGTGAGATAATATAATCATAAATAAGTATAGTTAAATTTTTTATTTTCATCTTATTTTGATCACAAACGATATGTATAATACCAAACTGACAACTTGAGTATTAGTTGCTTTTAAATGAAACTTTTTTGAGCCTAATTCTCAAAACTGAAAAAAACAACGTGAATTTTTGCACCAATAGCATTGTTCATGAAATATTTTCGAAACTAAGCATGCGTTGACTCCACTATACTGTTTTGGACAGTTTCAGACAGTTAATGTGAAGCAGGATGTGAAGTAATAAAGTTAAATGTGTATTTTCAGTGTTAAATACAATTAGTTTATTGATATAAACGGATAATTGATATTATAAAAGGTTGTAGCTGAGCTGAGTTGATTACGGGGGATCGAAGAGGCAAGAAAGAAGCTACAAAATAATGTTGTTTTGAAATATGTCAAAGTGACATCGTTACGGGAAGATAGTTTGTACTATTTACATCACATATCGACAGAAGAAAGTATAAACTTCTTGTAAAGTGCACATATAAAGTGTTCTGGGTGTGCAAAGTGTGATTCGTGTATGAAATCGTGACGACGTAGAGATCAAAGATTTCAAACTGCAGATTCCGAAAAAGGATACATATATTTGTTCTCTTTGTTTTTATAGTAGCACTGGGTCCATAGAAGTCAAACCCAACCCAAAATCAATAAAAGAATTGAAAATGAAGATATTTTCTATTATACGAAGATTGTACATATCTCACTTTGCCAATACATAATTGCTTGATATTATCCATAAATACTATCACGGATCTGTCGTTTATTTGAATTTTTAATAATTGATGGCAAAATTGTTAAGAATATGATTTTGAGGATATACATATACAAGAATGATGAATACAGAAAATAATATTAATCCCTCCACTAACTCTTCTTCTTCACCACTTATTTTCTGTCCGTGGAACTTCAGCCACCGTTTCAATTGAAGGCAGGAATGTTTTTCTAATTCATGATACATCAATGTTGCCTCATCAATCAATCATTCATTCAATATGATATTAAAAAACGTCTTTAGCCCTGTTATTACTGCTTATTGAAACGAAATTGTACGAAACAATATATGAAGTCAACGCATGCCAAGTTCCGAAAATATTTCATGAACAATGCTATATGATGAGCCAGTATGTTTATAGGTGTCAAATAGCATAAAGCTTATATAATATCAATTGAATATCAATAATAACAAAACGTTCAGTTCAAATTTCACTTACCAATAATATGTTTATATAAGACGATTCTGTTTCACTTTAATAACGAAACATTCACTATATTCAAGACATGAGATCTGCATGCTTACAACAGTTCATTATAGCAAACTATACACAACATCAAATCAATCAGAATACTCAGCACATTATTTCTATCTTCCGACCATCATCAGAAATGGATTAAGGATTGTACGCTGAGGAATGGTTTTCATATTGATGGATTGGATGGATTACGAGAAGCTCAATGGTTGCAAAATTGGGTTGAATTCACTATTGATTTGAATGATTATAAAAAATATGTTTTATTTGGAAAAGTTCTGGATATAAAAATGATTAGAAACACAACGTTTCAACAGCAAAGTGCTGCCTTTTTTTAGTGTAAAATTATAATCAGGGAGTACTGAGAGTGTTCACTGCCATGTTAAATAACTAGCACAAAAAATAATTAATTTTCTCCAAAGCCGCATGGTGGCACTGGCTGTTTTTTTACGTATTTTATTTAAATTTGAGTTTCTATTCATACTTTCTTTTTCAATATCTGTTATTTTATCGTCTATCCAATCTCTCTTGTTTTTTCTTAGCATTTTACAACATTTCTTCCTCATTTTTTTATAATCTTCTCTGTCTTCTATCCTATTTGTATTCATCCACTTCAGTCTTGCATTTTTCTTTTTTAATACTATTTCTTGGCACTCTTTGTTGAACCATGTTTTTTTTATTTTCTATAGAAAAATAAATGAACAAAAAAGAACATACAAACCAAAAGTCTACTGTATAAAAGACGCAAAGGGCAATAAAACAGAAAACGATGAACAATATAAGAAAACATGGGTAGAATACTTCAAAACCCTGCTAACAGACCCGCAACAAAACGTGGATATTACAACACAAGATGAAATTTCGGACGAAGGAGTATCAGAAGAACCAACAGAAGAAGAAGTCAGAGAAATAATAAGAAGCAGGCGAAATGGGAAGACTCCAGGCAAAGATGGAATAAACACAGAACTAATAAAATATGGAGGAGATGAACTACACGAATATATATATAAACTTATAATGAAGGTGTGGAGAACAGAAAAAATGCCAAAGGATTGGGAAAGAGGACAAATAATCACAATTCACAAAAAAGGAGACCAACAAACATGCGAAAATTATAGAGGTATAACGCTACTGAACACGACATATAAAATAATGTCAACACTAATACAAAAGAGAGTCCAGAAAGAAACAGAAAACATAATAGGACAGCATCAGTGCGGATTCACGCAAGGCAGATCAACAACAGACGCTATACATACAGTTAAACAGATAATAGAAAAAGCACATGAATATAAAATGAACATAGACTTATTATTCATTGATTTCAAACAAGCGTTTGACTCGATCAAAAGAGAAAAACGTATGAAAGCCCTAGAAGAATTTGGGATAGCAGCTAAACTAAGACGATTGATCTTGATGACATTAAGTGGAACAACAACCACAATTAAAACACAAAAAGGAGAAACTCAGGAATTCGAAATAAACAAAGGAGTAAGACAAGGAGATACACTATCAGCAACTCTGTTCAACATAGCGTTAGAATATGTGATGAGGAATTTGAACAAAGGAACACTCAGAACTAAAGGCGGACAAATAATAGCATACGCAGACGATATAGTATTGGCAACAAAAAATAGGAAAATATTGAAAGAAATGGTCGAAGAAATAGTAACAGAAGGAAACAAAATGGGTCTGAAAATCAATGAGAACAAAACTAAAATAATGAGGATAGGAAAAAAATCAGGAAGTAGAAATATAAAAATAGGTAGCCTGCAGTTTAAGGAGGTTAATAAATTCAAATACTTAGGCATTATGCTTTCAAATAATGGAGACAGGAAAACAGAAATCCAAGAGAAGATATTAACAGCGAACAGAGTCTTTTACGCAAATAAAAAGTTACTCAAGGATAAAAACCTAACAAAGAAAACAAAATTAAAAGTTTATGGAACAATAACCAGACCAATAATAATGTACGCGGCAGAAACAATGACAATGACCAAAAAAGATGAAGAAGATTTACGAATAGTAGAAAGAAAAATAGTAAGAACTATTACAGGATTAGTAAAAACGACAGAAAACGAATATAGAATATTAATGAACCATGAAATAGAACAAGAGCTGCAAGGAGAAGATATAGTAAGGAAAATAAAACAACAGAGGACGAAATGGTTAGGACACATATGGAGAAAAAGGGAAGAAGACACCGTAAGGGCAATTTTACAATGGGAACCAGGCGGAAACAGAATAAGAGGTAGACCCAGGTCGAAATGGCTACAAGAAGTAGAAGCAGATCTGGGTAAAGCAGGAATAAAGAAATGGAAAGAGAAAACAGAAAATAGGAAGACATGGAGAGAAATATGCCAGAATATTTAGAACAAGGCGATGAGGACTGATCTCCCTCAAATAAAGGATCTAGAGAGCTTCAGAAGAAGCGACGCAACCCCACCTGGGGTGTCCAAGCCACTATATATATATATATATATTTAAATTTGATTTTATGAAATAAGACATGAAATTTCTAAGATATTAAATTTCAGGTTTCAAAATTTAAATTTTCATTGCCACGTGAAAATTTAAATTATGAAGCCTGTAATTCAAGATCTTAGAAATTTCATGTCTTATTTCTTGATAATTCAATTGGATTTCTCATTATGACTGAGATCTCAAATTAATTTAGAAGCTCTTGATACAATGATACAATATTTTATACAAAAATAATATAATTACATATTTTATATATTGATACAATAATAATATTTCCTGTATCTCTACGAATTACAATTTATGGTACATGAGAATGTTTTGATTCACCTTCTTTACATAATAATTCAAATTCTGAGAGTATTTGCGAATGATAAAAACGATGAACAAATACATTTATTGATACATAGAGTTAGAATCAGACAATCATCTATAAAAAGTATAAAATTCATCATCGGGATCAAAATTTTCCCTAAATACATTATTGTGTGAACAAAACTACTCAAAATCGGCAGAAAATATACACTTTGTCTCACATTCCGAGGAAATTATTACACTTTTTGAATTTTGCGTTATTGTTGGGATGAGAAATTTAGGTAACAATATTCGGACAGGTGATTCGTTTTTCTTGCTCTTCTCGAATTATAGGTGATCATAATGATTTATTCATTTCAAAAACTACTTGCAGCTATGATAATTATGATGAATGGAAAATTCTGTGTCCCAGATATTTTCTGCTCTTTTTGAACTCCAAATGAATGACAGGACCGTGAGCTGAAGCCGAAGGAAGTGAAGCGGTAGTAACCTTGAAATAAATATGTCAATTATTTATTCATAATAGCAAAAAATAAGTACTTATATACTTACCAAATACTTGCGATACTTCGATTTCAATGACTTCTTGCAGCGTCCAACCGCAAGTCGTTGTATGGGATCCAAAACAGTTCATACCACACAAAAATAGCCCCATCTCGAATTATTCTCCTAGTGGAACAATCTACTTCTGTTCAAAATATTTCACACTTTCGTACTTATACCGAATAATCGGTTTCTTCTTGTATAAAAAACAATTTGCGACTGATCAAAGTTTCTTCTAGCTCATCTAAAAAAGGATTAATGTTTATATTCATCAAGATTTTTAACATGACTGATTTGTATATACTTCATATTTACTAAAATATATTAAAAAATATTGCCATTCTAACTCACCTTTTCAGTCTTGCTCAAAATTTTAAAATATTTTTCATTTTTGAACATCTGACATATTTTCACAAACAAGATAAACAAACATTAATTGTCTGTTGTCTACCTGGTTACCAATCAGATTCCAGCAAAATATTTTACCGCGCAGAAGCTTCTGAAACCTAACACACACAACTAAAAATTTTAACTTTCTCCAAACCCGCTAGTTAGCGCGAAATTGTTCAATTTGCTTCATAAGAGTGAAAACTCCCAGTACTCCCCGATTATAATAAATAAATAAACAAAAGTTGTCAAGACAACAAAAATACAAAAGGTGACTAGATAAAATCTTAACTCCTTGGATCGTAGAGCTCTGCCTGTGGTTTAGCATATACTTCAATGTCCACGGGTCTTCAGGAGATAAAAATGAAGGTCTAAATAGGAAAATAGTTAACTCAATCTGGCTCTACTCTTTATGGTTTGGCACATAACTGAACCATCCACAGATCTTCAGGAAGTGGTGTTGAAGTAGATTCATAAATAAAAATAACTTGAAATTATGAACAAATGACTGGTAACCACGATCAATTGAGTTCATAACCAGTATTCAAATTCAAATTATCAGGTGATTTATTTCTTTCTATTGCTTCTCTTATTAGCCTCTTGAACCAATCGTTCTCTTTAGCCAGAAGCTTCGTATTCTTAAAGTCAGTGACATGTAATTCTTCAATGGCATGCTCAGCCACCGCAGACTTTTCTGGGTGGTTCAATCTTAAATGACGAGAATGCTCTTTCAGTCTTGTTTTCACAGTCCTCTTGGTTTGTCCAATATATAATATGTCACATTGGCAGGGAATCGTGTATATTCATGGATACTGTAGAGGAAATCTGTCGTTAACATTACCAATAAGATTTCGAATTTTCAAATTGGAAGTGTAAGATGTTTTTATGTCATATTTATGTGAAAGTCTTCCAATTTTATCAGTTATATTAGCTTCGTAAGGCAACGTAACAAATATTTTCTTATTATTTGGATCTTGAACAGGAGGAATATAATTCTTCTGTCTAAGTGCTCTCTTGATCTGTGAGTTCTGAAAAGTTTTTTCCTTCATTGAACGTTTATGATTGACTTGATCAATCTTCATTCAAATATCTCCAAGTTCATATTCCTCTATGCTTTCATTTCACTGTTTACATATCGAGATGACTTCAATTCTAAATCCTCCTACGCTCAACTGCGCTCATCATTCTGTTTATCCAATATAATGTGAATCACAAGTTGCGCAATAAATTCATTAGTTCCACTTGCATTCTATTTATTAAGTTATCTTTGATTCCATGAGTTATTATCATATTTTGATTTCTAAATTATTGCATGAATATTCTTACTGATGTTTATTAATTTGGTCCAAATTTTATCACTCGGGTTTTTATTAGTTATGGCCATTTTTTTATCATTAAGTCTTTTTTTTATGTTTTTATGAATTTCATTTACGGTATTATAGTCCAGACAAAATAGACATTCCAGTTTGCATTAATTCTCAACAAGCTGGATTTTTGCATAGGTCCTGAATACGTCGTTACAAGTCAATAATCCCTATCAATCCCGCTTGTGTGTTTTTCATCCGATGTCAGAGGTCACAAATCTTCATTTTCTGCGTATATCTCTGAAAAGATGGAAGCTACTGGAAAAATGGACGAAAGGAAGTTATAAATCGTGAAACTCTCCAAAAAAAAAAGTGTCGATACTTTTTTCTCTACGAAGCACTGTTCTTGTGATTTTAGACCGTAGATATGCACACGTTTTCGCATCACTTCTGGAGTAGTGTACTCGACGCTTTTTTTAACCTGGTTGTCTCAGAAGGAATATTCCACGATATATTTCGATCCAGAAAATTTAATGGGACGACATTTTTCCAATATAAAGAAGACTGTAGCAGTAAGAAAATTACATTATCCATCATCAAATTATACATCAAATTCTAAATGATCACTCGTTTGTTTCTCTTCGCTCTCTTTTCCCTCTGCATGCTTAATTTGTGTTGATTGCTCTAAGAAAGAGAGTAATTTAGAAAGAATCTTCATCATCTTTGATTTAGCATTAGTGCAAGAGTGGCCTTGACTATTGGCACACTCTGATGACCAAAACAATCCAACTTTTTTGCTCCGCATAATTGTTCGTGCAACCTTTATTGTAAGTACAAAAAATTGTATTAAGCAGTTTCAAGTCTGGATTGGCTCCAAACTATTATTCATCAATTTACAGTCCCAATCTTCAGGATTCAGTTATTGTCCAACCACTCTTGCGCTTGGTAGAACACACGAAACAAGTGTTGATAAGCAGAAGCAGATGTTGGAGGAAGACAAGATAACTGCACTCTTTTATTTTACCTTTAGTCAAAGATTCATTGTTAATGAAGCAAACTTCTGACATTTATATAAAATTTTGTAACGGCACAGTTTAAAATGAAAATAACATCAACAAACACGTCTATTTACTACGAAAAACCGTTTAAAACTGACTGGACTGTTGATGTTTATTAAGACCAAATAATGGAATCAGGGACAAGCATTGTCTTGCTCAATCGTATATTCTCCTATTCTCCTCGTATATATTTGAGTGCATTATTAACAAAAACCAATATTCCAATATTTCTTCCTTCAAATGATGCATACTGGCCACATATGAATGCACATTTTCTAGATTAGAACTTGCGATAACTTGAGAACGGTGCTTAATAGGGAAAAAAGTTTCGACACATTTTTTGTAGAGAATTTTTTGTGGAGAATTTCACGTTCTATAAATTTTTGCTCACTCATTCTTCCGATAGCCCTCATCATTTCAGAGATATACGCAAAAAGCAAAAGTCTGTGATCTTTGACCTCGGATGAAAATAACGCACAAGCAGAATCGATAGAGACTTTTGACATAGCATTTGTAATGATGTATTCTAGACCTGTACAAAAATTAAGCTTGTTGGGAGTAAATGCAAACTCAGCACTTTTTCCGTCTATTTTATCTGAACTATTATTAGAATATCCGTTGTTAGTCGCGTTATTACTCCCTGATGAGTTCATAAAGATACGATATTGTATTTCAATATTATAGAAATGATGAACTTCAGAAACTCAGATATATTAATGTTCCTACAAATTCTAAATCGCTTGAACTTCTATGTTATTACAACATAATCATTCCTGTCAAAAATCATTCGATAGGATTAATTCAATTTACTCAGGTCTGGTTTCACTAAACTCAGTCAAATTTATCTAGGGGTTATTTCGAATAAGTAACTATAGTTAAAACTGTATTAACAATAGTTCTCGTGAAAAATAATCTTTTGATAAATTCAACTGGCGTTGGCGAAACTGGGCTCTTAGGGGCTTTGTAGATTCGGGCAGAAGACAACAAAAAGAGGTATGAGATGATTCACTTGAGTTGCAAGTTTGGTTTGAAATTACTCTAAAAATTGAATGTTCCATTCTTCTCTTTTACTGAAGTAACCTGAAATTCGAGCGATATATTACCATTTGTACATGTTATAGTAATTAAGGTATCAAGGGTGTTAAAAGGACAATAATGCCTGATGTCAACAGTGTACTTTCCGAGGGCCTCTGGCCCGAGGTGTGTACGTTGACCGTAGGCATTATTATCTACTCAACTCACGTGGTGCCTTCAATGTTTAATGTCCGACTTTTATTGTATTTCAGCAATGTATGTCCTGTAATTGTGATCTCTGTCAGAGAAATTACTCTAGTTACTTGCTGTAACTAGGAAACTTGTTTGTTATTTTTGAACATAATGCCTACGGGCATTATTTTGAAACATAATGCCCTCGAGTATTATTTGTTACGTAACTACCCTGAAATCAGTGTTATTATGAGAACAATAATAAGCTAGTCGGACATCAAGTATTGAACAAAGCCAGTTTCCATTATCTTTCTATATCCATATTTTGAGATTATTTATTTCCGAGAACATATTCAATTGAATAAAACTTTACCATATCGTTTCCATGATCACAAATGTTAGTTGTACGTTTGTGTTAGGCCTGTTCATTGTTTTTGCTTGGAACATAGGGCATTTTATCTGCACTGCTTTGTATCTACTGATAAAATGTGTCCGGCACCCATAACAGGACTTTGTGATAGACGGGAACTATTTCTTTGTCACTTTTGTTGTATACAAAATGGAATAGTAGATATTATTTTGAACACATCACGGTATGATACCTTCGTGATTATATATAGATTATATTCTTATCTTAGATGAGAATGCAGAAAATTTAAAGATATTGATTGATAGAATATGAATCTAATGGAAGAATTTTGGAACTCTTTATAACCCTACTAAACTGTCAATCTGAAGAGAGTCGCAATAATTTTTTTAGGCGATCATAACAAAAAAAGTGTTTCTTCAACATTGTTATGAAATAACCATAAATTATGTTGGGACGGATGACACTCCTCACTTCGTGTAAGAATGATATTCTGTAACCGTGTAGAATTATTTCGACGAATCAGATGCTGTTATTTTGGTAACTATGGTTACGTCTAAACAATTCAGATATTTTTTTTTGTCTTTACCTGGTCTTTACTTTTGACGTTTCATACTTTTCAAAGTTTCCTCTGAAATATTGGTGAGTTTCCAAGATCTTGTTAGAGAAAGTATAGTCCACAACATGTATTGGATTGGCGTATTCCTCACTCGTGTGGAATTGGGACCATTCCAATACTTGTAGAATATACTATTCTATGGCCTCTTTTGCGGCCGTGAAGTTTTATTTTCTGGTACAAATCTGCCAAATTTTACTTTTTGGGATTAATCTATCAAATATTACTTTTTTGAGACTGATCTGTCAAAACTACTTCATAAACACTTTATATCTTTCTATATAGGCTGATTGATGAACTCTTTAAGAAACAGTTTTTACCGAAATATATATCATATTCTCCCGTCAACTTTTATAGTTCGTGCAATTCAAGAAATTGATACGCATTTTATATAAATGTCTCTTTGATAGAAGACAATAAAATAAAACAATTTCAACGGCAACCAAGATTTATTTCGTGATGATCGTTCAAAAAATGTTGTGTGCACCTCGGTCTACAGTTCTTTTTTGGTCTCACCTTAATTGATTCGACCAAAATAGATAGCATTTACGGCCTTGATACACGAATAACTATTGTTGTCTTATATACTTTATGTCATTTGGTATTTAATAATGATGTAATTTCATTCAGACTTATAGTTCTGTAGCGTTATAGAAAATGCTAGTGTCTGAATGTAAATAGATGTAACATTTTTGTATTCAAGAAAGGTAAAACTGTGAGAGGTCGCAGTGTTGTGGTGGATGACGTTAAAAATGTCTGTGTATTTGAGTAGTGTAATGTCGAATGATTGGATAATTGACTACAACATCAAAAGAAGCTAAAAGAAGTGTGAAGGCTGTGGAAATGAAAAAAATCTACTGTGGCCACACAGTACTTCCTCGGCCATGAATTATATACCTAGTTTCATTGCTTCAGAGGATTCAGAGGATCGTATCAATTAATTGAATATTTCAAAGTGACAACTGTCATTGTTTGAGTGACAGATGGCGGTTATATGAAATCATTATTTCATAAATACAACTTTTGATTTTGAATTCTGTATATTTATTTGAAACTTTGACGTTTCGATTCTCAAAAAGTTGTTTTTATTAAATAAAATTTTTAAAAATGTATAGATTATTTCACAATGGCCATAAGTTTCATGTGCAGATGCTCTAGTTGATTCCAAAGTTGGTATAATCTGTTCAAATTGTAGAAAAAACAATTAATAGTAGAAAAAATTATTGAGTTTAGATTTCCACTAAGTTTATGTCCACGAGAGTAATGGATTGATACCAAACTGGACATAATATGAATGAATAACTTATGAAAAAAATCAATTGACAATCGTTTAGATATCATTTTTGACACTTTTACTAGAATTATATATTTTTATTAGTTCAGCCAACATAAATTAGAAATAATCAATAAAAGAATGGTTCAGAACCAAATGAGAATTAAATATAATAATAATGCCAGATGGAAATTTATCTAAGAAGAAAATAGTATTTTTTTCATTGAATTGTTGTTTATTTGTTGGATGAATTTATATTTCGCATATTACTAATGAGTCCTAAAAAATGCATATCTCCGAGTTCGAATTTGTTATAGACTCTCTACTTAAACAGATTATGAGAGCCAAAGTAGAAGTTACAATTATTGATATTCATGCAAGCGCAAATTACCTTAGTGTTATATGCATTGATAATTTTTAAATTATCTATGAAAATTTTTTTATTTCTAAATGTGATTATGAACTGTACTTGTTCATAAAAGATTTTTATGTTAATATTGTTAATTCAAGCTGCAAAACTTTGGAACAATCTAAATATATTTCATATATATAATTTAAATATACCTATCATGAATATAAATTCTGTTTCAATATTTTATTGGTTTTTCCGCAACCTGCAGTACAATTTAAAACGAGATTTAGGCATACAATGTAATCGTACGTGACATCATAAATTTAGTGACATTATTTGATGACGTACACCGCTTTCTTAAAAATTTCTAGTATAGTACAAAAGTGCTTAGTATCAAGATACAAAATACGATAAAGAAACAAAGTATCGTTAGATTGGTAACAGAAATTTTATACCCTGAAAAAATTTATTGTGCTTCCACCAGATATGGTCTGATATATTAATCTCATTTATATTAAAGTTTTAGTAAAAGTTTACTTGATTCTCTTGGAAAACTTGCTGTCAAAAAATGGAATAGGTAAATTCTCTGTCATTATTTCAAGATACACATGAAAAACATTTGGCACCACAAGATACATTTTTTTATTATATTAAAAATTATAATCGGTTGTCAATGAAAACCTGTAAGTTTTCCGATGTCAGCTATTTTCGAAATGATTTTCATTACAAAAATAAAGGTCATAGTTGTAATCACTCTTACCTTCTCCTTGCAGCTATCCATATATTTTTTCCATTCAATTTTGATTTTGCAATCAGGAATACATGAAATTTTTTGCAACTACTTTAGAGGCTTTCGTCGAATATTCAATGTAGACGCTTGAAACTGATATCCTGATTTGATCACGATTCATTCTATAACATTATCTGTCAAATTTTGTTCATAAACTAAAGTAAGACGTAACAATTATTGATTGTTGGAGCTAAAGCAACTTCTTGTCTTCAAATTTTCTTTTGACCTAGATATTGTTTTATCAGCAAAACCCTTACGTATTTCTTATTCTTGATAATATAGAGATATTCACAATGGCAACTTTTGTTTCATAGAAATTATTGTTCATAAAAACTTAGCAAATCATTATGGAATACTAAAATCGGAAGCCTCTTATATGTTTGAATTCGTAGAAGTTACCAAAAAATAGTAGTGCTAGTATGCCAGTGAATATATCATCATATCATAATATGTACCTAACATAAGTGCTTTCATACTGTTGAATAAATATTTCTGTTTTTCAGTGTAACGATTACAGTTTAATCCTTCTAAATTGAGTCATGTATAGAATAGATAATTCATTTTGATTAAATTGATTTCGTTATTCATTAACGAATAATGTTTCAAAATAGGAGCACTATCATAATTACATAAATATATCATAGTATCGTACTATTTCAAAGTATCAGCATTTTTGATTCCCAACATTTATAGCGCATTTTTGCAAAAAAAAAAAAAACGCTATTATATGCACTTTGGCTGCCTGGCTGGCTGGCGTGACGCTGAGATCTTAGAAACTACAGTACTTACAGACCTCAAACAAGTACTAAATAAAAGCTGCTGTTCCGTAGGTCTTTACAAACTGCTTGGTTTTCTTAATCATATACCCAGTTTTGGGTAAAAAATTAAATAAAAGGTGATTACTGCTGAACTATTTATCAAAATATCTTGCGAGTTACACAAGATATTGACATGCGGTTGCCGATCTTAGTATCAGAATGAGTTCAACTTTTGTTTTTACAATGAATTTAGGCCATTACATTACCACCTGTTACTTATTTTCTTGAATCTGTAGTTTTGGAGGTAATTGCATCAAATTTTCAGAGTTTTTTTTTTTATAAAACTTTGATAGAGATTAAATAATTATTTTAAGGTACAGCACATTACCTCCCGTCAGTCAATAACTGGACAAAAAAGATTCTAAGATCCTGTTGAGTTAATACGTGTACAAATTATGTATAAAATAATCAAAACTTCAAACTGGTACTAAATGAAAACTGTTGTTTCGCAGATTTGTCCAAACTGCTTGATTCCAATCTCAGTGATTGTGGGAGATGGTAATTTGCGGAATTTTTGAACTAACAACCATCCATGAGTTGCCAAAAATACGCTTTCATCATCAATATGATTCATCAATTTTTTTCCTAATATATTCCAGTTTCATAAACTTGAATCTCGGCTTATTGTAACATAATACGCAATTTTATCTTTGTTCATTTTAATCTTGTTTTGTCTCGCTTTTCGCAAACCAATTTCATATCTTGCTCTCACAGCAAGACAAGAACAAGAGAAAACAAGACTATAACAAGATGTTCCTGAAATAATAGCAGCAAACGCTGACACAAACAACTGAATCTGAATTATTGCATTCAATCAAGATGTCTACGATAATTTTGTATCCAAGTACATGTTTTATATTGTCACAATAATTATGAAATATCTTAAGCCATTTACTTGTTAGCATTGATATTTGATGCGATAATCTATTCTTGTTGTCATTCAAGAAAATATTTATTAGACATTCAAATGATGATTCGTTGTCAAAAATGTGACTATTGGATAGTAAGAGAAAATAAATACCATTGGGTCAGTTGGCACCCAACGATGCTATATAAAACACTCATGGGAAACCGATATATTGATATAGAGGTCTAGTAGTAGTAATAAGGCGAAAAGAAGCGATTTTGGCGCGACATTACATTGTGCGACAATCTATCTAATTAAAAGTTTACTGAAACTTTTGGACGAATCCACCAAATCACAATAAATTTGAGACAATATTTATTTTTGTCCTAATTGTTGAAGTAAGTACACTGAATAGAATTGATGTACAAAATTCTAACTATCTTGAAGATGAATGTTTATTCCTGGATTATTTATTCACTTTATGTGAGAGTTCAAAAGACAGCAAATTTGAAATATATGCTATTCCACAACAAATGGATATTAGTTGAATTAAAATAAAATTGAATGTATGCGAATAAATAATTATCATCTGCAATATTTTCCGTAAATTGATAGTCATGTTTTGAACGAAAGTTAATCTCAGTAATATAATCAAGTTTATATTAAATTTTATTCATCCGATACAACGAAGACTATTCTGTTACTGCAAAAACACATATTGAGGTGAAATAAGAAACAGGTGCAAATTACAAATAGATTCAACAAAGCACGATATTATAAAGATGTTTTGAAAAAATATTTTTCGTTTTTAAAGTATTTTAAGATATTCGGAGGTATTCAGCACCGGATGTGGCTATTTTTATGAATGGAATATGGCGTGGTTCATTGAACTTGAAAGTTCCTAATTAAATCAGTACTATATTTCATATTAACAAGAAATCACTATTCATTATTATTATTAAAATATTTTATCACAAATATAATTCTTTTTCTGCAAGTAAACTTTGAAAGTAGGATTCTCCTGACTGCTTATAGGAACATAGTTCTTCCAAAGTCTAGACAGGGAAAGTGTTGCTACAAAAACCATAATGCGCATAATTGACCAGTATCTTTTATCTGCCAGCCTTGGTCCATAATGTGCATCATCACTGGCAAATAAATTACATTAAATAATTATGATGTTGCCACACTTTTAATCCTATGATTTACAATTTGAAGAATGAATTAGTTAAATGTTAAACTAATGAATGAATATTAAAAGAGTAATTACTTCGCGGTGTTATCTTTGTGAGTTGAATCATTCGCGTTCAAATCCTCGTCTGGCTCTGACCGGAAGTCATAATCGATCGTCGTCTGTCTCATGTTTCAAAGATAGAAGACGCGCCATCTCACACGCTTTATATAGTGTGTTTACAAACTCTAATTAATTTTAGCGACAAACCTGTGATCTACCTAATCTACCTAATCTACTGAGTGTGGTAGCAGCAGTTGCTGTCAGCACTAACGGGAATGGTGTTCTAAACTCTTTCACAGATGTCTTTTTGTCAACGAATTTTTAAATATTTTTCACTCTGTGTACAGTAATGCAAGATAGCTCAATTGGATTTCGAAATTTGAGAATCACCTCAATCATAAAAAAAGAAATCACATAACTAAAAATTTCACACAAAAACTGTGAAATATGTGAAGTGCTGTGCAAAAAATGAATAATTCTAAGAAAGAACTGTTTCCCATAGAAAATTAATTCAAACCATAAAATAATATTCTCTCTTATCATATAAGAATGCAAGCTAAATTCACACATAAAAATTGTGATTTTGTAATAATTTTTTTGTATTCTACGAAAATTTGAAATGATAATTTACGAGCTTCATGACAGTTAATGGCGAACAAGCCGACGTGATTGATTATAAGAGCAAGATTTCGTTGGAACATCAATCCGACTCGTTGTTTTTTTAAAATTTCAAATTTTTGGAAAAACCGCACAGTTCAAAAGTACTAGCCAAATTAACTGAAATTTGGATTTTTTGTAGTTTACATTAAGCTTATTATTTGCAACATGCAGAATCATGTATGTGTGAAACATATTTTGACTTTGAGTAGTGAAAAAATTCAATTATCTCAAAATATATTGGAAATCAATACAGAATAAATATAATCTCGGCAAATCTGATATCTGGAAGAGTAAGCGAGATATCTAATAGAACTGTTTTTGTTTTGTTTATCTCGCGAAGTTAAATAAGAATAATCGATGGTCAAAACGTGACATTCAAGAAATCGTAGTCTAGCCGATGGAACACCTAAATTATATTTATGTTCGACTGCATCATAATCATGTAGTTTATGGTTGCATTTAGTGCTCATAATATGCCACTTAATTGGACTAGGACTTTTGCTTTATATAATTGGACGGAACTGTCATTGTCAAAAAAAATTTATTCTTTTCTATCGTATTTATTCTTTTCTACACTTTCTGAAGTATCCATTTATTCTTTTCTATCGTATTTAATCTCTTCTACACTTTCTGAAGTATCTATTTCTTCTATTAAATTGTATTTAATATTTTTGACATCTGCAAATAAACAGTAAAAAACAATTGTTACAATAGCAAGGTGTAAGTCTTAAGATTAAAGGCAGTTTTTCATGATACATTATCTTCTTCAAAATTATGTACATAACTTAGAACTTTGTACCAAAGAGTTTATACATTCTTAGCATATTATTTTAAAACTCTTTATGTCAGTACTATATAGTTATGTATATTGGTCTGTAGGTACTCGCATTTCCGCACAAGTTACTTCATATTATAATTGTCGGATTGGATTGAAATATCAATATGGATGAAAGCATTGAATTATATTCTTATATAATTCATAGTGACACTTGGTTTTTTAAAATTAGTTTGTCCAATATTTGCTTCAATGCTCTGAGCCTGGTATGCTTATTTTTATATTCTGCAGATTGAACTTCAACAAGGATATTTTCGAAATCCTTAGTTAAAATTCTGACTTCGTCCCCCGACTACGACATTTTTAAAATAATTATGACTCCCAAACCAACAACGATTTATACTTAGAATAAATGTAACTGCTAAACAAACAAGAATGCAAATTTATGGCAGTGTACTTGTACATTCATATTGTGCACATTTTGAAGGAAAGTATGTGAACATTTTTTTGTAGAATTTTCTTGAACGTTATTTTGATGTATGCTGCAAGACAATTTTTTGATTTTAATTCACTAACACAAAAATATACATGATTTTTATGCATGGTGTCCAATGAACTTTTTAGTTTAAAATCCGATCGCGTGATTACAACATCCATATGTTTTTTATAGATATTCAATCATAAAGAGATACTATTCTGTTGGGTTGCATATCAAAATATTTTTTTATTTATGCTTTGTAACTGGTTGCATTTGGTTTAATGATATCTCACTGAAAAAATATTAGTAATGCAATAACATCCAATAGTTTTCTCTGCGAAACAAGTATAAATTTGGTTGCTTGAATGATCTATTTAACTATCTATTCATTCACGTCTTCCCTTCAACTTTACGTACAAATAATTTTGAAATTCATGTTGTAAGACTAATTAATATTGTGTCTGCTGGTAACACATTTTTCGAAAATGCACATTGCTTTTGCTGGCTCCTGTACTTGAAAATACTATGTTCAACGATCTGTCGCAAAGTATGTTGGTACTTTAGAGAATAAAAGCATGCGGAAATTCAATGCGTTTCTAGGCATCTCGAGAATAAATAAATATAAATATCACTCTTACTCGATATAGGTGTAGCAGACATTATTTCAGAGCTCTTTGGTAAATTGATTTGATATTTCAGAAAGCTTCCTGAATATTAACCTGATTGTATAGGTGGAATCGAAGAGCGAATTATCTTTGAAGATAAGATAATTAAAAATTATCATTCAGTACAAGAGTTGAGTCATTGTAAGTTCAGAAACTGATTCTATGAAATATTCGTGAGAAATACTTTCCGTTTATTTCAGAAACTTGATCTAAAATCTAAACATATGGAACAATTTGTATCTAGAAACTAATAAACCAGAGTCGTTGTACGATGTAGAATATAAACCGCGAAACATGAAACTCGACAGAAATGTTAGAGAATAATGGCCTTTTCAAAAATGATTTTCATGTTTTGAAGCATAGCTCTAATATTTTATCATGCTTGTTTCTCTACTATTTCAGAAATTTATCAGCAAACTTCTATTTTATTGGAATGAAATGTGAAAAACTATTGTGCATTGTTGTCCTGATGATTAGCATCAGTCAATCTATAATCAATTCATAAACTATTTACTGGAAAAAAATATCAATAACACATCACAGAATTCAACGTTGAATTAATTTTCATTGTTCATTGACAAATAAATTGAGAAACATCTCATTGGGTCAATTGAACTCGAAATGCCATAGCTAAACAAATATAGGAAGAAAGAGATATTTTTGTGGTTCAACAATAAATTTATCCTGGATGTTTCCAGTTTCACCTGAGTATAATTTGATAGTAATGAAATCAATGCAATCACTGTATTGTAGTGTGAGTGAAAATTCACTAGAATTAGTATTGGTATGTGGGTATCAGTCTGAATAAACAATTTCTATAGATATTTGATGCGATGCTCAGATTTTTTTCATGTATTAGCTCTCTCATTTTAGGAAAATTTCTTCTTTATTATCTAGAGGTCCAAAAGCGTAGATTGATTATCTGTGCAATATCTGAGGAATTATACTGAGGTATGAAGTTTGTAGGTGCATTATTTAGAGACCGGTCTTCCGTGACAAAGAAAAGGTGAAAATTTCTTATAGGCTGCCGTTTATAGGAAAGCTCGCTGCATTCAAAAATCACTGCTAGGTGTTGATGAATATTGAGAAATGGATTTAAATTTGCAACAAAAAATAGCTTCTTTGAAGAACTTTTCACATTCTGCCATTTTTTTTAACGTAAGGCAAGTTCATAAAGGCATAAAATCGTCTAAAAACTTATTGTAAAAAATTCTTTCGAGCTATGAAATGAATTTACAAGTTCATCTGACTATTCTTTACTTTTGGACTAGACCGTCTGCCAATTTACTTTCAATCAATTTTGCAGACGTGCCTTACGCTCGAAAAAATGGCAGACTGTAAAAGGTTATTCAAAGAAATCACTTTTTGTTGCTAATTTTAATCAATTTTTCAATAAGCATAAATACCTAGCGGGGATTTTGAATGCAAATATCTTAAGTTCACAGCTGTAAGTATCTTCTTTATAAATGAATATAATCGGAGAAAGAGCTTTCTCAATTACCGAAACTCTCTTGAAATAGTTTTGTAATTGTGTAGTAAGAATATACTGTGCCGCAAATTATTCATTGAAACAATAGTATTTGTATTCATTACATCAGATTTGCTGACGTTAATGTCAAATACTAACTGACTCATACCATGCTGTGACATAGTTGAGAAAATATAGTTATTCTGTTTATACTTACTTGTACTAAGTACAAGGAAGTATTGTGAAACCGACTTCACAAAATTCACGTATCGAGATTCTGATGGAAATATCCGTTTTGAGCACCCCTGAATTCATTTTGACTATTTTCGGCTTGATGTCGGTACGTATGTTCGTGCGTTCGTAGCTCGCAAATCTCAAAACTGGTTGAACGTTTAATGTTGAAATTTTGTATTCAAGACTGGTATAAGGTCTAGTTGTGCACCTCGCATCATGGTTCCAATCGTATCGGAAGTGCACTTTACTTGAAACTTTTTTCGAATTTTTCTCATAAATCCAGAATGATTAACTGTAGGATGTTGAAATTGAGGATTTGAACTTGGTGTTGTATCAGAATGCTCACCTGCTATTTTGGTATAAATCGGCTAAGCCGGAAGTGCACTTTACTTGAAACTTTTTTCGAATTTTTCGCATAAATCCAGAATGATTAGCCATAGCATATTGAAATTTAGTATTTGAATTTGTTGTAGCATCAAAATAGTTATCTACTATTTTTGTATCAATCGGCTGAGCCGGAAGTGCAGTTTATATGTATAACAGACATTCAGAATTTGCCGTATAAAACAATCAGTTTAATTGAAATGATAAGGTAGGCAATGATAATCTGTTGTCAATTTTTTGATTCAGTTTGACATTTTACATTTCAAAATATTATTAAAATCTTATTATTATAATCTGGAGTGACAGAAAACTTTATTGAATAAATTTTTGTATATATCAAATGATGTACAAGTAAGTCACGTGATGTTCAAGTCAGATTTTTTTGTTATGAAAGTTGTCACAAAATATAAATACTATCGACATAATCATGTAACTAAGTCAAATCAAGCGAAAGTGCAGAAATCAGTGAAGATATGTATGTCCATATCAGAATCTTTAATATGAGATAGTTCGAGAGATTCCCTAAATTCTGCACTTATCGAAGTCCTAGTAAATCTTTAGGTACCTTCTATTCCAAGAAATGTGGGAAATTTACTTATTATGACCGTATCTTTTCGCTTCAACATTTTATGTATATACTTCTTTACAAAATAGCCGTAAAGCTGAACCTCAAATTGCAAAGTATAGATTATATACTGTGCTACATTTTAGGATTAGCCATTTGCTTTCAACATGATATAATATCATTTTACATCACAATAAAGTTTTATAACGACACTTATATCCACAAGAAGAATCTTTGGAGCATAATCTTCATAATATTTCATAATTTCAAGACGCATAAAGTTTAGAATTCATCAAGAGATAGAATGATCCATTGTCCGACAGTCTCGGAAGGAATAAAAAATCTCTTGGGTTTATCAGACGTGTAATCATGCAACGCGGTGCATATAAAAGTATTCAACGGAGGCAGACAAACATATGTTGCCGCCGGAAAGATACTTCTCGTTTCAAACGTTCCCACTTCGTAAGGACTTAGAATGAAGATTTCACTACCACTACCACCGGTATATCTTTGTATTGAATGTTTGAAGTTACTTCAAAAATACAGTATATTTTTGGTACTTTATATTACGTCTTTTACATAGAATATAAGGTATACAAGGTTTCTATCTGCTCTCTGGCAAATTTTGACAATCCGGTCTTTTTCCTTCCCTAATATGGCGTCACATGGTAGAAATATCCAATTTTTCATCCAAAGCGTATTTTATGTTGTGCAATCGGGTCTTGGGAGTATTACGTATTATTCACTGTCTTTTTATGTAAGGAATGACAGATCTTGATACTCAAACTTCTGAACTTTTTCTCTAACCCTCCTAGTTTTGGGTTCCATACATTTTTCAACTACTTATATCATACGGCAGCTCAGGAAAACTTTGTAGTTATGCTAGACGGTACGGTAACAAGTAATATTATCATTCGTTCTAATGTACGGAAGTGACGGATAAACATGAAATTTGTTATTTTTCCACGATTTCATGCCCGTCTTATTAGTTGTTGCCTGAAACATCTTTATTTTATTCTAAATTGGGAAGGACCTTAAAGTGGACGCTAATATAAACATGCATAATGGCGGTTGGTAGAAAGACAGGAAATCAAAGATTGTGTTACATTGTCGCATCTCACATCCTGTCTTTCTTGAAAACAACGGAGAGGACACCTGTGTCATACCTTAAGCCAAGGTTTATGTTTCAATATTTATTTGGTATACAAAACACGCGATAAACATACTTTGTCTACTGGGCCTCTCATTATATTTATATAGACTCCTATGTTAGCTGAACAGGTAACGATGTGTGTTGAAATTCATAAGATTCATCAGCGGAATGATTTTGAGAGGGATAGAAGTTTCAGAATGAATTGTCAACTACGAGTAAATAGATTTTTCTTAAAAGCTCATTTATAAATACTTTATTTTCGAGTTAATGTGAAGAGCACTTATATTGGTTTCAATGTTTCAATCCCAGTTTCGATATAAATTTCGCTAACTTCCTCACGCGTCGAGAATTGTTTCTTTTTGATTCTTGAATTTGATGCAAAGAAAAATGAACCTTGTCAAAGTAGAGTCAAATTGCAAAGCAAAATGCAGCATTTAACGCACCGCGTCAAACGGCCCTTAAAAGAATATCGACATAATTTTCTTCATGAGTAAAGATATATGACCTTGATATATATATCAAACTTGAAAATTCCCCACTTGTTGGTTCATTGGACATTGGACATTTCATGAGTATTCATTTCCTTCTAAGCCTTGATAACTTTCTGATCCTGAGATCAAAAGGAGTAATCATGAGATCATTTTTTAAACAAAATAAAGATAATATTTAGTGGATAAAATGGTTGATGCTGACTGGATATGTGAATAATGTGAATGATATTTCTTGGGATTTCAGTCAAATAATTTAATTTAATTTCTTTTCTGCCTTACAGTTTCGGTTGCACCACAGTCAAAGAGAATCCATTTCTCCTTGTCAATTGCCACAACAGATATCTGTGGAAGACATTGGCTAAGTGCGTGTTGAAAATCGTGCGTGCACGCATTGTCAAAAAAATATAAATTGACCCTGGTAGAACTTTGTCAATAGTGGTGTCAAACAGTCAAAGATATGCATCACATAAGATGTCAGAAATATAAACAAGAATGAAGAAAGTAACATGAACCTTGTTCTGAAGAATATTGTTGTAAATTGTGCTGAGCGCTATAGTATCTGTCTTTTTATTAATATTTTGTTTGTCATGTTTTATATACAACATCTTCAACGTAGTCTTTTATTTAAGTTGACTTCTTCATGGATGATACTAGTTCAATCAGAATCAAATGTATGACCTTGTTTTTAAATATCTTTTAGTTTGTCCTGTGTATTGTGCATCACAATCGTCACACGGTATTTTGTAGATTGAATCAGATCCTAAATTTTATCAGTTTTATTTTAGAGAATAAATTTTCTACTGTTTTGTTTTGTTTGAAACAAACCATCGCGTCTTTATTTTCGAATACTCGTTTAATCATGTAACTAACGCTATCTATGTATGGAATTGTGAAGTATTTATCAGTCAAAGATTTTTTCTTTCTTCCGTCATTGTCATTTAAATTAGGTGAATGATTCCTGATTTGATTTTTGATACCGTTTATAAAGCCACATGGATATTTTTTCTTAATGCGCAAGTACGAGCCAATGATTCATGTTGTTCTTATTCGACTAGATTTGAGGAAAGAAATGATGAAAGCACCTAAAATCTAAGTAATTTTGCAATTAATTCTAACAATCACATTATTCTGGATTCAGTAATAATTTCCTACAATGTCTCAAACCACGAGACGATAGCTTGTCATGTACTAGTAATTGGATCACAAGCTCAGGTGAACAATTGAGCTCTAGACATAGCACACCACATGATACATGCTTCTTGTTGTTAGTAAGTGTAATATTACACTCGTGCGTCACACGCCAACTTGCTTGTTGAGTTGCGAAGTTCGCGTGTCGTAAGCTGCGAGGAATAAGAAGAAATAGGAACAAGATGTGGCAACACTGTCCAACAAACTGCAATAAGGAAACTTGACACTTGTTTGAAGATATTTGGTGTGTTGTTTTGAACATAAATAGAGAACAAAAAAAATAGGAGGAAAAGATCTGTGATATGTACTCAACGGGATCGAGGATGCTAGTATTATCCAAAAAATATTGTAGTACACTGGGAAAGTGATCTATTTAAATATAAACAAGATTATTATGAATACAACATTCTGTAGTTTTGAAACAGTTAAAGGTTATCCTATTTATTTCGAGTCAAGTTGAATAATTCCAATATAGTATTCTTATAAATGGATGCCAAAAGCCTTACTAGATGATAGAACTTGACTCGATGGAAATTTAGATATCGTCGAGTAATATGTTATAATGTTACTTATACTTTCCAAGTAACTCCCCTATAATGGACTTACAATATTCGTAGTATATCTCTTTTAAGTAGAGTATCTATAAATGATTCAGAAGTCACTTTTTGTTATAGCTTCGCCTTTCAGAAGCTTACAAGCAACGTTGTCCTTGCTGCTAATAAAATTGAAATATGGATTGAATGTCCATCGTAGGTTTATGAAATTATTATCCTTTAAATAAGAGAATGACTACCCCGGAAGAGATATTGATCTTCTTATTCTAACATCATTCTATTCCAGCTCTAATGAACATAGAGAACTAATTGCTGCAGAATTTCTATGGATGATGATACATAAAAATTGGATGCTCTCACTCTAATATTAAAAATGGAATTTTGTTTTCCAGCATCCAATATTTTCAATTTTTGCTGTGTGGCAAGCGTCAGTTACCTACAGAATAATAACTGCTGAAAATAGGTGATGTGTGTTCTATGTATCTTTTTCCGGAATATTATATACACATGACTGTGTTTCGGTATTTTTAACTTTAGTCCCAATCAAAATAAAACTAGTAAACAATTCCAGTGTCGTATATTTTCTTGATCAATTTTTATACAAATTTTTTTTTGTCTTATACTATACTCCACATATTGATTTTTCCCTTTTCACTTACCAATCAAGACAGTCAATCGACCCTTATCCTCTTCAATTCAATAACTAAAAAATGTAATTAGTATCTACTTTATCTCAAACAGAGCAAACAGTAATACAAACGAGTAATTCGATGAACGTGTCTTACCTTTCGAACTTGCTTCCGTTCTACGGCAGCCTAAGCATTTCTAGTGGAATTGTCTTCTGAGTGGCTTGACGGCTGAGAAAGCATACATGTCTGATGTGTAGGGATAGATGCAAAGGATCAAGGAACAAGGCATTAAGCAGAGTAGGAGGTTGAAGGCGTTAAGCTTCACACTTGCTAATGCTACTGAGTGCCAAAGAGGGGTTAAGATTAAAGGCAGAAAATAGAAGAATGAAAGTACGTTGGTTTTTAGACTAGGCCTTGTGTTTGGTTGTAATAGATATGGTTGAATTTCAGGATCCAAGGAAGGGAATCGATATTATCACAATCGTTTGTTGAGTTGCAGAATTTTTGTTATAACAAAATGGTCTTTTTTACATTTGCAGAATTGACGAATAAAATAAATATCAAATTGGAAAGATGTATCAACTATCATGCAGTTAGAATATCAAATATCATGTGAGTCTCATTCAACTTTCACTTATTGTACATTTAATAGTTGTATTCTAAAACATGATTCCAAATTTATGCCACGAGCGAGATAATAGTATATTCCGATACAAGTGCGGAATGGAGATCATTCCATGCGAATGTGAATAATTCAGCCACGAGACGAAGTCGAGTGGTAGGATTCACATGAGCATGGTATGATTGATTCGCACGAGTAACGGATGTTATTTTTTCTATAGTCAAATGTGTCCGCGTGAATATCTATAACCAAAATATACTGTTTTCTGAGAAATAATTTGCTTCAGGGATTTTATTCCAATTCATTGAATGTTGATAAAATTACTCATATTGACTCCATTTTAAAGAGGAATGATGAGAAAATCAAAAATAATTGAAATTATGACAGTAATAAAACAGTCCAAGGTCTAGTTGTGGGATCTCGCATTATGTATCTGTATCGGAAATGTACTCTACTTGAAACTTTTTCTGAATTTTTCGCATAAATCCATAATGGTTAGCCGTACGATGTTGGAATATTGAAATTCTGTATTTGTAATCGCTGTAGCATCTTAATGGTTATCTTTGATTTTGTTCTAATCGGCTGAACAGAAAGTGCACTTAATGTAATAGTATTTTCGAATTTACCGCATACATTCAAAACAATCAGCCGTACATTATTAAAATTTCATATCAAGCACTTCTATAACATCTACTTGTACATCTCGCATTATTATTACGATCGGCTGAACCGGAAGTGCAGTTTACTAAACAGTTTCTCGAATTTTTCGCATAAATTCAAAACGATCGGCTGTAGAATCAAGAAATTTAGTATCTGAAACAATTGTAGCTATCAAATGTTAACTTTATCTGTTCTTGATAGTCTTCTTCAATTTTTCGCATAAATTCAAGATTATTAATCGTAGAATAATGAAATTCAGTATTTATGATAGAATCATTTTGTGATGATGTTATAGGTTATGTGTGTATTCAACGCGAAAATAAAACTTGTATTGTGAAAGAAAGAATCACTCCAGGATACCTATTCTCTAATTTTCATGACTTTCCACCTAATTGAGGTGATATATTAATAACGTCATATCAACTTCCACCGTTGAAGCATCTGAAGGTACTCGTACTAGTCGTACTTGCTTAAGTTTCTGGTTATATTCATTTATGTTTATACACCATATACCTATAGTTTGGAAATTTGTCAGATATAATGAATATAAACAATATGATAATTATTCGTATTTTACAGTATTCATCAATGAGAATTAAAATATGGCTGCTTAATATCACCAGTTATTTGAATTTGACCCACTATATTCTTGACGTAAATAAGATTTCAAATTGATATTTGTCCATAATTATTATGAATTTTCATCTTACGGTGGGTTTATACATCAGAATTTTGTGTTCTTCAGCCCACAACCAAATATCAAATCTATTTCAAAATAAAATATGAAACACCATAACCTCAAACGTCAGAACATCACTGGTGATAAGATTCTATCAACACCTCTCTGCTTACAAAAATCTCATTAGGACATTTTTCTTGTGTGTTAGAATGAGAATGAACAAAACAAACTCTATATAATTTTTTTTAATTGCAATAACGTTCAGTAATTACTCTGAGTAAATAGGTAATCTGTGCTCTGAGCACCGAAATGACGTCACATATACATCGATTGCGCGTTTACGGCAATTTTCGACGTATCCAAAATTTGAGGCTTTTAATTTATTTAAAAAAAAATGTAATGTTCATCAAAAAATTGTGTAAAAAATAATCACAATACAAAATTTAATGAACTTTAATATGGTATTATTACTTTATATACGTGATAGAACCCAATTATTCAGTCAAAAAGTGTACAAGTAAGTCATGTGGTCTTCACATCAGATTTTTTTGTACAATTTCTTTGAACGGTATTTGCCAAAATGCAATTTTTTTATTATGATTTCAGAACTCAAAAATTCACATAATTTTGAAAGAAATTATGCATCGTTCAAAAATCTTCGTGAAAATAATGTAGCTGGAGCGCTCGAAGCTCAAACTTGCGACTTCAGCTTTAAATTGCAGTTTGTACAATAAAACACTATTAACTGCAAGAGAGTTGTATAGTGTTGCCACGAGACTCGAGACCAGTCTCGGTCTCGTCTCGTCTCGCCTCAAAAAGTCGAGACGAGACCATAGAATGGGTCTCGAGTCAAAAGTCGAGACCGAGACGAGACCAGAGTCGAGTCTCGGCGAGAGTCTCGCGAGACTCTCGACGAGACTTGTATCATAATCACTTAAATTTCATTTTTATTTCTTCTGAAAGCAATTTTATAGAGCAAGTAGGTTAATACCGACAAACTATAGTAATAATAATTGATTTAAGATGGTTACTGATGGATAAGTTTTTGATTGAGACAATCATTTTTTCTACCTCTCTTTCAGAATATTCGCTTCATATTTAGCCTACATGACAATATTTTTTTGTCGATTGTTTTTTTAAAGTGTCATTTGGTTCTATCATGTTTGGTATCAGATTACCTAAAGCTTCTACAGGAATAATTCTAGTAGAAGTCTGAAAAAGGATATTCAAACGATTGTTAATTTTTATTTGAATGATGTCTAGTTTAGTATCAATCTCAAGCATTTAGGGAGATAGGCTTAGCAGGAATATAAAAAAGATAATAAGTGAAATCCACGTTATAAAATTATACTTCCGGTGACCAAATGTCAAAACTGTATGTTCCAAATTAAAGACCCTGAAAATTTAGAAAAGAACTCTTGATTTTCAAAAATACCTCTTTTATGTACGGATTTAAATATAACCGCCATCCGTCACTTTAATAATGACAGCCGTCACTTTGACAATAACACCTGTCACTTTGACAATGACAGCTGTCATTTTGAAATATGCAATTGATTGATGCGACACTCTAAATCTATGAAACAGCGATGAAACCGGCCATGAAACTTTTGTTTAGGGAAGTACTGTGTGGCCGCAGCAGATTTTATATGATAAGATTGTACAACAGGACGAGCCCCAATACTAGCACAACACTTTCAATTGCACAAAAAATTATCGTCATAATGGAAGAATATATTATCATACTATAACTGATTTTGACTAAAAATACGTTACATAAATCGACTCCTATAAGATTCCTGGTTATATTTCTGTGTTTCATCTAATTTCATACAAAATTGAATCAGATCAGGCTGGACTGGGCCGTAGGAAGAGAAAATCAATACTATTCTTACATAAATTTCAGTAATTTGAACCATGTAGCCCATTATTCACAGTCAATAATATAACCTCATTTGAAAATTTGGTTTTTCCTCATCTACTTCCGAATTTGATGGTTCACACGTCGCAAATAATGCGTTAACTGAGCATGTAGTCATCTTAGATCTACCATCAATTCAAATGAACGCTTTCGTAGCCTGAATTTAGTTTATATGAATTTATCTTGAAAATCGTAGATGAAATATCGTGTGGCGAACTAACATTATGAAATTCGGAGAATATGTTTTATAACTCAGCGATTCTTGACTAGAAATATGTGGCCTCAACCTTGTCATAATGCTTTAGTTTACACATTTGTTGCATAAAACTATTGCCTCTTTATTATCTCGAATCCTCGTGGCTCCAGTGGTTCCATTCTAATTCATAGAGACTGCTTGGAGAAAGATCGCAGTCTCTATATATCAATGTTGATATGTCCTAGTTACATTTATAGGAACTTGAATATTGTATGTTGGTGCAAACAATATGATCGATAACTTTATGCTGTCATTTAGTTAAGAACTGTATGTTTGAAATCAGATTCAATTTATTTTTAATCATTCTCCAGATTTATTATTAATTATAATGGTAAAATTTTATTCTATTGATACTATTATATAACGTACGAATGTCAAATCTGTCATCGAACTAAGGAAAATGACATGACCCTGTCTCTTACTTCTGGAAGACTGTCTTCAACGATGATGACATAAAATTACATCTCTAATTGCAAATTCGACGTAGGCTGAGATTATCCAATACGCAAGCGCGTTGTACGTGATCACGTGATCACAATTTCCAGAGCTGCTTAGCAATGTAGGAATAATTGTGTAATGCAAGAAATTCAAAAGACACATTATTTGTAGAGTAGTGTTTTTGTGGTTCTTAGCGATTGTAAAGTGAGCCAGAAACTCACGTCTGGAGATTTATGACCAAGCTATGAAACATAATTTTGCGCACCAAACACGCAAATACATTTTTTCGGTAGAATTCATAGCAAATAATAATCAGGTAGAACGAATTGATTCCCACATGTGAGAATATGTAATTTTGAAAAATCATGGCGAGACTCTCGTCGAGACTCGAGACCGAGACGAGACTGACCTACTCGAGACCAAGGCGAGACCGAGACGAGACTGAGCTAGGCGAGACCATCACGAGACCGAGACGAGACTCACTAAAGTCTCGTCTCGTCTCGTCTCGTGGCAACACTAGAGTTGTATATTAAATACTTAAAGATATTATGTACTCGTCACACTAATTGCTAATTTAATTCTGATAGCTTCAAATTTGTCATCTTTTGTTGTAGTTCTATTGTCTGGAATGATATTTTGAGATTCAGTTCTCATGATAGAATTCAAATATTCTAAAATCTCTAAAGAGCAAATTTGTGGCTAAAACAAGAAACTCAATCTTCTTCCTGCTTACTATTTCCATGGAAAAAGAGATTGTACTAAATTTTATACAAGTATCAATTCACTTCTGTCTATAAGAGTCTAAAAAGCTATTTCTGGGATTTTGGTACTAATGTCGCTACTCTATAACTTATTGTAATGTTATGAAACTTTAAGTATGAATCTTTATAGAGCGAAGTCGTAGATAAAATAAAACATTTGCAAACTTTATTGCTGTCTACTGTTTTTTATGGGCAAAGAGTTTATATTATATTACACTATTTCATTTTGTACAAGTATACTTGAACTAACCCTGTCTTTAAGAGTCTAAAAAACTATTTCTTTGATTTTGGTACTGATGTTGCTACTCTGTAACTTATTGTAATGTTACTAACTTCAAGTAAGAATAAAAGTAAGAGAAATTTTGTTGATAAATATATTCATAACGGGACTCCGAGCGAATCCAGGATTCTCATGGAACTTTAAGATAGGTACAGATTACGATAATATCGTAATGAATCTTTTACATTTTATTTGCCCCAAGCATGTTTTATGTTTACTTGCCACAGTTCTTGCATAACTGCTATGTGTGTTGCCAGTCAACCGGTGCAGAACAATGTTACAGCAATCAACCGGTGCCAGATAGCTTCATTGTTGCCAAATCAATTTGTTTCCAGCTTGGAAAGGTAACGAGAGCGGAAACCGATCCAATCAAGCCGTGAAAAATTTCATGACCTGACTGAGACTCGAACCCATCACCCTTGCGTCCAGAGGCTAGTACTATACCACTCGTTCGTACATGAAATATATAATAACACTTAACTATAGGCGACTCTGAATGTGTGATCACAGAAAATAAAAAAAAAATTATTGCTAGGCGTGTTAAATTGGTAAACAATGAAGCCCTCCACACGAGTCACTTTTCTGAGCAATTTTATTCACTCAATTTGAAGCAAGTTTTATTGCGCTCTTGGCCGCTTTGAGCTGCGCCTGATGTAACATTAGTTTTCGCAGCACGCGAAGCAAGCTGCGATACTTTGTGACTCTATAACTTGGACTTGCTTATTAGAAATATGGATGTTGCCGGAAATAATCGTTGGAGAAGAGCAGTTATTGCTTGCGAATTAATTTGAATGCCGGCAGAAAAAAAAAGTAAAAGAGTAAACTATGTTCAAGAGATTTGTTGCTGAAAGGGTTTTGAGACCGCGGTGTTCTCAACATGCTCGACGAACTACACTTAGAAAACTAAATTGCGCCATTCAAATGGTTGAAGTATGAGTGGTAAAGTTCAAGTGGTGAAAATCGAAGCAGTAAGTCAATTGCGATATATTTTTGAGATGAAAATTGGATCTTATGTACGCAAAAGATAACTGTTCTTGGTGTAGACTATTTTTACAAACCAATATAGTTCAATTAGGATGAAAATATGTTTCCTAACCTCAAAATTTTGTCGTTTTTCGTCTTTTTGTACTGCAATTGCAAGTAGTACCGATTACTGATTAAGTGATCAAATTTTATTTCGACTTCACCACTTCAAGTTGTCGGAGATACCATGTGAATTGCTGTCATACAACTTAAATTATTATCTTTACTACTTAGTTTTCAGTACAGGGCGCGAGAAAACTCTTCCTCATTTTTAATTTTTTCTCTCACTTTGATTGTTAACGTTTGAAGTATATTTACAATGCTTCAATTGAACCAAATGGTATCTCTAAGCCATGTTTTCAACTTATTAGTTACAATAAATAGTTTTCAGTGTTTGAGCTCGCTGCGTGGTCTAATTACTATCGAATCTATCTTGTAAAACAGATCGCGTGGTAAACCCAGCTCCAAGCAGCGGGCCAAGCTTCCAGAATCGGAGCCAGCGTGGCAGCCAGCGCGGCTCCAAGCGTACAGAATTGCTTGAAAAATTACCTCGTGTGCGGCGGGCTTAAGTGCCCACGTGTGCTTCTTATTTTGGTTCAATACAATATTGGGAATGATGCAAATTTGTTAACAATTGAAGTTCCTTTCACAGATCAACTTTCCTTTTTTTGAGAAAAATAAAATACAAGTCATGAAAGACAGCCTATTCTACGGCTAGAATTCCGGAATTGTGGGGAATAAGTGAACAAGTGCCTGATTGTCCTTTTGTTGCAAATATTTCAAAATATTCTTTTTATTTCAGCCATCTTCAATAGTATATTTCTAAGATAAAAATTTAAGTAAATAATAGTATACTATTCCAATATCTTCAAAAATCTAGAAAAATCTTCGAGAGGTACTATTATATTTTGTGTTTTAATAGAATGTCCAAGAGTCTTGAAGAAACAGAAGAACCTCTTGATGTCATTTTAACTTACGATAGAGATATTTAAGTATGTATCCTATTTCAGATTTGTTAGGAATAATACGCAAATTGTAAAGCAGTTTTCATTGAAGTAGGGCATCTTTTAACGTCCAGAAACAGAGAAAACAAGAGAGAGATTTATTATTTTGGAAAATATATTCATTGATTGAGTATAATTTTGGGAGGACGTAATAATGTGGAAATAAACTACACCGACTATTTAATAATTTAATAAAATTGAGTTTGAGGAAAAAAATTATGTTTGGTTCGGTGATGTTGCAACGAACGGCGGAGATGAACTGGGCTTCCGGTCGTTGCTTAGAGGAAACCTCGGGTGTCATCCCGCTCTCTATTTTTTTGGAGGAGTTGATAAAGGGTGCAGAAAACCAGCAAGCTACAATTTCACAAGCACTAAAAATACAAAATTTAAACATAGAATAATAGATAACTGAGACGCAAAATATTAGTATGAGAGAGACAGTATGAATAAGGCATGTACAGATTTAGCTAAAATAAAATACAATACTATATACAGATTACAACTAAATGGAATATATGTGTGTATGTGTGTTGATGATCAAATGAAATATATGTGTGTATGTGTGTTGATGATCAAATGAAATATATGTGTGTTGATGATCACCACACTAGCAATCAATTGCTGCTGATTCATATAAGTATTAGGTGAACTCTTCCGGAGTTGGTTATAAAAATCTTCCGGCTCTAGAAATGCAGCTTTTTCACAGCTCTGTCGCACGGTGATTTTGACTCCAGAATCTGAAAAAGTTCGTATTAGACTTATCCCGCCTATGCATGTGCGCAGCGGAGATTAATGTTCATTTAAAACCAGATTGTGCAAAAAAGGCCTATATCTGCCCGACTGCCTCATGCAAAATCTTTTTGTATTGCGAAATTCTGATTCAGCTTATTAGCTGTATTCATACTTATAAATTGTAGGAAGTAAGTGAAAACTTATCATCAGTGAAATGGAAACTGAATCTCAAAATATCAAATGAAAAATGTCTACATATTCAAAATTTGCTATGCAATGTATTCATTTTACGATTTGATGTTGTTTATTTACTTTGTAAATATCATCTTACTTTCACGTTCAACTGAACACGCACTCCAAAATGTTTACTATCCACTGTTGTCTGTTATGCTTTAAAAGGCGTCAGACCGCCAGGGTTGCACTTCTCTGTGTTTACGCTTTTAAATTCTTAACAGAACAAGTGCGCATCACAAGTGTGGCGCCTTACGCCGCTTCACCGCGGATGTCACACGAAACAAGGACTCTCATGACAATCAACCACTCACAACACGAGAGACTTTTTTATGCGACAAGTCTTCTATTACTTTTTTACCGGCTTTTGAGTTCTTTTTTTGTTTAACAAGGAATGAGAATAAATAGCAAGAAAGGAATTGAATTATCGGATAGGAAACGTCTTAAATAATGGATAAATGTTTTTCCAATATAGCAAATAATTAAGACACGCGCTATGAATGAATAATCGGCTATCTGTTCATAATCGATCAGCTCTTGTTGTACATGTAGATTGAGTTTTTTGGTTTTCTATGGACTCCACTGTTTTGACGTGGAACTATGACTTTTTCCGGTTCTAGTATTTTACTTAAAGCTTTGCCGTCCAGTTAAGACTTCAAACCGTCTGGTTGAATTTGTCTTCACTTTCTGGCTCCCATCGCCTCCCTAACGCGGTGTTTTATAAAACATGAGTTGAAGTCAGAATGAATTATTTTAAAATGCATACAAATCAATTCTGAAGTTGTCATGAGAAATATTATATTTAATATTTAATTATATTCATTCTGTACCACCTGGAGCAAAGATTTTCTCGATCTTTCTGGGAATTATCAAAGGTGCGATGGCGCAATGTCTTTTGCGTTCCGGAAAATGCTCATGTAAACCAGTACGTTATTCTTTGAATCTTGATAGACCACAAAACTGTTACACTAGAAAAAAAATTATGTTATTGTTCAATACGATCTATCAGGTTTCAGCCTACGTTGATTACTCCTATTGAACTATCATTCAAATATTGTCGGTGAGATCATCAAATATGCCAAATACTCTTAGATCGATTACATCATTATTTATCTCCTCCTAAAGTCGCTAAAGATACTATGTAACGAACTGCCGAGCTATTAATATACCCGCCTTGCTATTTTTACACTTCACACCCTGTCAGACGCGCACCACCCCTAATACATCTGTTCTGCAGTTCCACTCACGACTTGAAATAACTTACGACAGCTCATGCTTCTGTCTTGCAAGAGTAAGGCTATTGACCTGCAGAAAAATTGGAGAGCTTAATTTCTTGATTGATTTATAATGTGAAAATTGTGGTTCTCGACGGCATAATTCTCTGTTGGGACGTTGGGACATGATATTAGATGATTCTAAATATTTCATCCCAGGATATTACATTTTTGAATTGTCTACTAATTAGAGAATGCCATTCAGTTGCTGTTATGGTACTGCAGTCGTAAATAATTATCCTACAGAAAAGTATCCTTATCAGGTCGTTTTTCTGTATAACTTTACAGCAAAATAATCGTTGATAATAGTGACATTTTTAGGTAGAAAATCAATAAGAATAAATCCTACACAGAAACAATAGATTACTGTCCTTTTTTTTAGAATCACAATTATCACTAATACGGATCTTATTGGACTGTGGATATGCCAAAAAATTCTCACGTAAGAATCTCTGGATAATTATTGGAATATTGTATACATAATTATATGACATGCTTATCTTATTCATCCACGGTTATCTAAGTGATATGAAATTTGTTCTATACATCCCAATATTATGAGTCTATCTCATATAATTTATTCCATTATTTCATATTGTAATTTCAAAAAAAGAATTTTTAACTCAATATACAGAATTATTGAAGATTATATTTTGAATAAATACTTGGAAACTATGAACATAACTCGTTAACACAGAAGAAATCTTCTTTCTGAGATTATTTCTTCCCAATTCAACATAAAACATTCATAATGATACCAATCGAAAGGAAATCATCTAGACTTGGATAATAGGCGATTGGCGAATGAAATTCCTCTCATAATAAGCTGGAATACTGTTTAATCTATCACTCTGATATTGTTTTTGTTGGCAGAATCCCTCCAGATTTGTATTCGATGTTTGTCTGTTTGACTTTAAGCTGTAGCAGAAAGTAGAGTAAATATTAGTCAATGTCAACGTTACTTCCCTGAAGATTAAAGTTGTCAATCCGGGATGGGACATGTCACCGTTATCAACAGTGATGTCCCGAAGTCTCCACTACCTACTGAATGTCCCGACAATCGTCAAAATAGTAGATTGTTTGACATGTAGAGAAAAGTGAGAGTTTACTAGCAAGTGTAAATGTTTCAATTCACGAGCGAAAGTAACAAGCCAGTAATAGTAGATTATGCCCGACCTGTGGAAAATCTGTCATTTCCGCCGTGTTGTGAATTGAGTCGCAATCGCCGGAGTGGAGTGTCAAAATATCGCACTCGCCGAAGGCGAGTGCGATATTTTGACACGGAACGTAGGTGATTGCAAATCACTTCACAACAGGGCGGAATTTGACAGGTTTTTCACATGAGGGACATATGCTATTTTATTTTCGACTCGGTGGAAAATACCCAAAACTAGAGATGGAAGTGTTTTCATTTTGTAGTGCACACGATAATTTTTTCCAATTACCAACACCGAAAGTGCCGTCTTGTGTCACACAGGGATTAGGGGTGAAGCCCTTGACAGGTTTCAGTGGCAAAGGCCTAGTAGGGTCCAGGGGCGAAGCCCCGGCAGGGTCAAGGGACGGAGTCCTTGCGGGGAGCCTGGGGGGCGGAGCCCCCCGACAAGACCACTTGCGAAAAGAAAAGAAATACGCAAAAAAATAATTTAATATCTGTAAAAAGTAAAACTGGAAACTCTTATATAATAACTCATCTGGCAAGAAACAGATTGCAATTTGCCTCTCCTGTTTTCATACGTCAACTTTCGATGTTTTTTCAGAGTTTTCTGTACTCAACGTATTCATTAAATCCATTTTTTTATAATAAAATTATCGATGTCATCGAATATTTTTGTTATTGACAGATTGACAGTTTGATCATTTTATATTTGTAGAAAGATATAATGTATTACTGGCAGACAAAAGAAATACGGTATTTTCCACGTCGTTCAAACGGAGAAAAGGAGGTATTTTCCACCGAGTCGGAAATAAAATAAATTTACACGAGCAAAGTAATATCGCTTTTCTTACGTGTTGAACATGCTATTCTTTTGTATACTTGAGTGGAAGACGCCAAGAACAGAAATAATTTTCTACAGAAATACTACTCAAGGCTGTGATCTTGCAAAAACGTAGTAACGGTTTTGACAACTGCCAAGCAAAAGCATAGTAACAAATAAACAATATTAGAAATTAATTTTTCAGAAACGTCAGAAGCTAAAGATTCTCGCGAAATTCTGCATGCAGCTGAAGAAGCGACTTTACATCTGTTTCCGGCGTAGTCGAGAGAATTTTTGTTTTCTTTTATGTTTAACCTGTAATTTTTTCTTGATTAAGTCAAAGCTATCATTCGAGCGCATGTCATAGTGCGTAGAAAAGTGTTGCTAATTGGAAAGCTGGCACTTTTGTTTACTGATTTCTACAGAGTGATCAATAATGATTGTCTGTCACGTGACTAGCAAAAGTTCGCATTATGATCAAAACTATCTTAATGGAATAAAGTTAGTATGAATTTATTTATTTTGATAACTACGTTACCGACATTTCAAGAACACAATGGCGTATATTTTGCATATTTTGTGACAGATTTATCCATAATCTGATTCAAAAAACAAGAAAGTAAGTGAATAGCTGTATTATGAAATGATTATTGAGAATTTATTATTATTCTACCAAATTTTTAGATTAGAATAGTGTTTTCAGACGAACTATCATCTGTCACTTGAAGCTAACTATCTCACGCAGGCGGGAAAGTAAAAATCAGAACAAGGCGGCACGGGCAAACATTTTTGATTACTCTGTACATATTAAACCTGATGTTTTTCATCAAATACACGAAAAAAAATATTTATCTCAACCTGTCGGCGAAGCAGGGCTGCGAGAGGAGGCGTGATTCACTGATGTTTTCACAGTGGACAGATGAAAGAAACCTTCTGGAAATGGACTACTCTTGTAAAAAAAGGGTGGAAAAGTTTCATGGTATATACATTTTGATGTACTGATTCACAATCAGAATTTTTTTTTCTCAAAATTCGCAAAATTATAGTGGTGCTTCTAGAAGAGTACATTTCTAGTGCCACTGGTCGACATGAAATTTTTAATAAAGCTAAAAAATGAGTATTTTAACCATGTAATTTATGTTGAATAACAAATTAATTTATTTTTTCTGGCGTTTTGCAATAATACCTACACTGCCACTGATTATGAAATTCAGTAGTTGAACATTGGTTTGGTTTTTTGACGTGATAACGTCTTATAATTTGATAGAGCTGGCTGCACGCACGAAAAAACATGACTCATACGGCGTTACCTCGCTCGCTCTGAGGCGTTCCATTACGTCATCACAAATGCCAATGATTATTTAGCAAAAAGAATTAATTAAATAAGTAATTAATAAGATCATGATGTACTACTGTAATATGTTAAGAGACGACAGTTGTGTTAAAGGTTTTATATGGGACGGACGTGAAACACGATTGTCACGTGAAAAATTTTCTAAATCGCACCATGGAGAAACAACCCGACGAACCAGAGAATTTCACAAGTGAGCTACTACCTGCGATGAGTGAACCCATGGAGGTTCAAGATGCTGTAGCATCCACTTTAGCAACGATATTCGCGCAGCCAATAATCGCTGCTTCCAAATCGAGAGCACAAAAACAACGTGAGTACAGACAGCGTATCGCAGCATCTAGAACTCCTCAGCTCAGGCGGCTGCTGCGAGAAAATCAAAAAACGAAAGACAATGCAACAACAGATTACACCAAGCTGCTAACTTGGCTATTGCCAGTGGTTCTCTTGAAGCGACAACATCTTTATCTCGTTCAGGGGAAGAGTCGAACAATGTTCAAACTAGAAGTCAACGACAACATGTGCAACAACAATCTACCACCACTGCAGATCAACCTGATGAGCGTGTCAATCTCACACATAAGCCACTCTTTCCGGCAATTCCTGTTCCCATAGAGGTTCAAGAAGCTGTTGCATCTACCTCTGCGACGCCATTTGCAGAACCAATAACTGCTGCTCCAAAAACAAGGGCACAAATACAACATGACAGCGGATTGCTGCATCCAAAACTCCTACACAGGCAGCAGCTACAAGAGAAGCACGTAATGTAAGAGATCGAAACAACAGATTACGCCAAGCTGCTAGCTTGGCTATTGCCAGTGGTTCTTTAGAAGCAACAACTACATCCTCATCTCGTTCAGGGCAAAGGTTAAACACCGTCCATATTGATACTCAACGACAATTTACCGACCAACAACGTCAAACTTTAGCAACAGAAGCAGCAGATACTACTGTACAACCAAGTACTTCTTCAGATCTAATTGAAGTTCAGGCACAATCTACTTGGAACACTAAATGGGCATCATCAATCATGAGATTCACATCTACTTTTTGACGTGACAACGTCTTATAATTCGATGAAGCCGGCTGCACGCACGAAAAAACATGACTTATGCGGCGTTACCTCGCTCTGAGGCGTTCCATCTAAGGTTTGAAGTGCAAGGTGATGATTCCTTCGATATTAAATATATGCTCAGTGATATATTGTCGAATATTCGTGCTTTCATCATTGAAATAGATAGCATCGGTCCGCTAGTGTAGCGATTGTAGGTTATGGTATAATTGACAAAACTATAACAAGAAGTTGACAGAACTATTTCACGATGAGTAAAATATCAATGGCTTTACTATTCGATCGGAATAATTATCGAGCGTAGCTATGATTTCAAAAAATTAAAACAAATGTTAAGTCTCCCACATATCATAACAACGTGTCTGAAATGACAGGTTGGATCAACCAGCAGTCAAAGGGAACAATTCTCCCCTATATCAAACACATTGAGGCGGGCATTTTAAGAGCTGGAGTTACAAAAATTTTAATGTTTCCAAATTTTAAATTTTAAATTTTAAATTTATGAACAATACTTCAATCACAGTTTATTCTTATGATAAATTATTCAAAATTATCTCTTTTTTACAACAAACTACAATTGAATTTGCAAAAATAATTAGGTAACTAATTGAATAACAACTTCTATTCAGTTCACTTGCTGAAAGGAATAATGCTAATACAAGATGTATCCTTCTCTATATCCATACAGAATATCTATCAAACAGATAAAATTAAAATTTTCTTTTGAAAAATGCAACCATTCCATCAGTATTTTCTTATGACGTTGTCACGTTGAACTATCGTCAGTAAACCGACTTTACAGACAACCGATTTTTTATAAAGTAATTAGACATGCCTTTTTATTTTAATATTGAAATGGCCGATATGATTTTCATGTATGGTTGTGCTAATGGAAACGCACTTCAAGCACGGCGTCTTTATGAAACAGCCAATCCAAATCGCGCATTGCCTTCATCCAGATTTTTTTAACCTGTACTCATTTGTTTATCGCTGTTTTGAGGAACAAAACGTCAAAATAAGATTGTAGAGGCATTTATAAGATCCCTTGTATCTGTGGGAAAGTCTACGTTGGACAGACGGGCCGAACTGTGAATACTCGCATTGCTGGACATAGGAGATGTATAAGATTAAACCATCCAAATAAATCTTCTGTAACTGATCATGCCATCGAGTTTTTGCATGACATCAAGTTTAAAGAAACAAGAATAGTCGCAAGATGCTCATCGATTCATGGTAGATTGCTCAGAGAAGCAATTGAGATACTTAAACATCCAAATAACTTTAACCATACTGATGGTTTGAATTATCAAATGTTTGGCTTTCTGTAATCAATAACACACATATATAATTACTATGTTTTGGTTGATGTAGTTCTGTGTATATTTTGGATTGTAAAGTACACTGAAGACTATTTGACACTGCAGTTGTGAGCCAAATTAATAGCAAAGAGTAGCGCTATGCTGTCTTGTTGAAATGTCGAGTATTTTGTGATTTGGGATGTGTGCGGAGCTGTACCAAGTAGGACATATTCCTCTGTTTGGGGTTTTCACGTGGTTTTCCTCAAGCCTTAGGTGAATTTTATTTTGGATTTTATTATTTTTGTTTATATGTGATATACACGTTATCACATCTAGTATTCTGTATATTTTTAGTATTCAATTGCTTGCCTTGTTTTATTTTGTATCATTGCTTTCTAAAAAGATCCTTGATCAAAGGATCGAAACGTCAAAGTTTCAAATAAATATACAGAATTTGGAATCAAAAGTCGTTTTTATTCAATAAAATCCTGAAAAATGTATAGATTATCAAATATATCGAATTGCAAGAAAATAACAACAGAAGCATCACCGTTCATATCCTTCGCGAATACAGCATGATCTATTTTTTATACCATTCCACATAGAACTAATGTGTAGGCTTTTTTTGTACGATATACGATACCTAGTAATTTTGTTGAAGCTTGCAACTGTAGCTGTATTTTTATTTGTCATTTCTGTAGAACATGATAACATTTCTTATTTTACTGTACACAGCTGGAACATTTGATATCATATATCTCAGAAATTATCATTTTTCTGCAATTTAAAATTATCTGAGCACTATACCGGTATCTAACGTTCGTTGTGCAAGACACTATGGAGGTTAGTTGTTAGTAGACGATGCATATCTTAAAAGTTTGAGAACTACAAACATTAAACAAACGGGAAACATTGTAACACGTTCTACAAGCACCGCTAAATCGTAGTACCATGTGTATAATATCCCCAATGGAGCAATTAATGTTTTGCTCATTGCTCTTTTATTATTCTAAATGCACTGAGAATATTAGTTCGTGTCAAAGGAAAAAATGATAAGGAAGTAGAAGTCGTAGGGATATGATATAAATAATGAGCCGGAAGAAGAATAGAAGAGGTCTTTATTTAATTGTTATAAAATAGGGATAATATGAATAGTTCAACACAATATATATTTTAAATCACACGTTTCATATTTATAAATCGCCCTTTGGAATATCACCTCAATTCTCTGCGTGGCATTATTAGAGCGAAGCTCCCTTTACAGTGTATGAATCACGCAAATTGGATTTTTGCAAGACGTTTTAGTGGCTAAGAATAGGCTTGTGATAGTTGAAAGTAAAAAACCCTCTATATTTGCCACGTTTTCGGGTATCCATTATTTTGTTGGAATCGAAATTTCCTAATAAATTAGATGCCAAATAATGCTACAATATTCCAGTTTGGTGCGTATCAACTAGTAATATAGAGCAAAGATTGCCGGAGTGTCGCGAAAAGAGTAGATATTTCGGGTTACAGAGCCCAATATTCTCATTGAAACATTGCAAATATCTTGGAGATGATCAACAAAGGTCAATTTTTGATCTAATTTAACTCCTAGATCCCTTACCAAAGTGCATGATACGGAGTAAAGAGACTATGAATTCTTTGATATTTCTGTAAGGAAGATATAGGGTAAAATATTATAAGGTCGTTTCAAGAACAATTATAGAGGTATTGCTTCAATAAATGCCATAACTAAACTTTTCACGTATATTTTGAACGAGACGGGTTTCACAAAACTAGAAATAGATGTCGTGGGGAAAATGCTCAACTTTTGGCTCAAAATATTACTCATGCCAGATGAAAAGTACGTCAAAATATGTTACAACAAGCTATTGACCTTAAATTAGAAAGATACAACCATCATTAAACAGGATAAGCAAGAAAAATATAACTGGGTTAGACAGCTACAAACTATATTGGCAAAGGGTAACTTCACATGGCTATGGGAAACTCAGAACTGTATAAAATTGAAAGCCGAAATGGACAACATAGTACTTGCTTCCAATGAAGTATTATATCAAGAAGATACCGCAAGAATTTTGTATTCTACTTACAACCCCATGTATCAAACATATATCAACAGTCAAAATCATCTGGCCTTAGACATCCCTTTTGCCATGCTTAAATTATTCAGCCAATTAATAACAGCAAATAGCAATAGACTCTATTACTTCCAAGATAATTTTTGCCACAAATTTATAAATGAAGAGAAGTGCAGTTTATGCAATCTTCAAGAAGAAAATGATTTGAACCATTGTTAAGAATTCCAGTTTAGTTGAATCAAATAAGCTTTATTCACAAAATAAATGAAATACATACATATTGTTGCATAATAATAAGTCTGTTAACTATTACATTAAGAAATATGTAGATCATAGAGTCTCCAAATCAAGATGTCCGAAGTTCAGGAAGTCTGTAAAAGAAAACAGAGATATGAGTAAATCATACTCAGTAAGGATCCATGACTGAAATAAAGAACACTAATATAATCATTCTCGCAAGCGACCCTCAGAAAACAGGAGTTGGTATGAAGAACAACTTTAAAAGAGGAAATATACCTCACTCCACGCTGCCCGCAGGCATTTATGTGAAACTGAGCTCCGTTCCACGCTAAACGTGAATCTGCGGAAAAACCTCGCTTCACATCCGGAGGATGTGAATCTGCGACACTTGCAAACTATCGTGAAGTGATCTGCGAGACCATAGCAGAAAGAGTTGAAGCCAAGTTGAAACTTAGTCTTCGCCTGTTCACTCAAAGATATGCAACCAAAACGCTGGGCACCTCCTGATTAAACACTAAAGATGGCAGGAGGGCACCGCTGGCCCTGAAATTACACCAGTGCATCGTTGGGAGTTAGCTGATCGTTCCCCCACCGTAGTGAGTTCTAGGAATACTCCATAACAAAGAATAAAGGAATAGCAACACATCAGCTCAATCGCTTAATACTCAACATCATACTCAATAACAACAATAGCAATACTCAAATAACATATTATTTAGAATGGTCAACCATGGATAACTCACCGTGAATATCATTATAATATTCGGCACAAACACTGCAATAAAACACAACTATTCACTTAGAACGATGAAACGAGACTAACGAAACAGTTATTAAATAAGATTACTGATATGCATGTTATGCTAACGTCATTATCTGCAATTAAATTATTGTTATTTAATACTTCCAGAAAAATCCCTAACACCATTTCCTTTTTGTATGCCCCATTCTCAATCCTATCCGTATCATATTCCTCAAAAAATATTCAATTTACTAATCACCAGAAAATGCCATGAGGGATTTGCTTATCGCACCAACCAAGGAGATGATGATTATTATAATGAATTATTTTAAGAACGCTTCAAGATTAAGAGCATTTATATTGAATATCTGAAATGTTTACTCACTTGAATTATTTAATTGTATTTAATAATATTATAAGATGTGATTGTTGCCTCTCCAATTGTATGGAATTTATTTTCTTAACAAATAAATATTATTATTATTATTATTATATTATTATTTTAAGGTCGTTTGTCAGAGTTCATGATATTTGTGATGTCATTAATGCAGAATAAAAAGAGGAATAGGCTCAAATAGACAAAAGCTAAAAGAACTATGACCTTTATACTAAACAAATAGCTCACGCTCGTGAAGATAGAAGGGAACTAAGTGGAGAAGAACAAGAAAAAGAGTGTTGTTTTCCAATACGTAGACCGTGATTAATCCTGTCAACTGCCTCAACAAAGTTCGTGTAGATAAAATCAAGTTAACCACTGTTATCTAAAGCACTGGAGACTAAATTTTATACTTAGGAGAGGTTAATTATAAATCATAATCTATTAAGATTCACAATAAAAGGTGTAACATTTCAATCCTTCTTCAGCCTTACTCACCTATGTTCTTTCAAATTATAAAATCCAAGAAAAATGAGCTTCATCCCTTGGTTCTTCTCTACTTATAGGTATCACCATATTGACGATGGGTGAGTTTTAACCCACAAATTCCTTCAATAATACTTTAATTTTTATTCATGATCGCTGCCCTTTTAGTCAATCTACTAACTACTACATTGAAAGAGATCACAAATATTTTATGTAATTGAAAGCTTTCAAAATGCACTCACAACATTCAAATTTTTCCTCAGTCAATAATAGTTATAATTCAATGGAATAATCCTGAATCTTCTCAATGAGAAAATTAGGTTCTTTGACAGTTTCTCGAATGAAAAATTCCAAGTTGAATGATTCCAACAATAATATTTTTGTATATTATCAATTTATCTCTGAAAGATTTAATTCAAATGAAGAAATATCAAGTGAAATATAACGTACCAAGTATTTAATGATGAAATTATATAAATCAAGAGGGATGTACATTTGAGCTTCTCCATTTTATAATCAAATTTTGTATTATTCAGGATTTTTATATCCCTGCAATAATCTCAAACGAACAGATGCACGCAGCAATTAAAATTAGATTCACATCACTTGTTTTCCAGAACAAAGAATGAAAATGAAAAAAAGCCCACACAATAACTTTGTTATCTTGTCGAGAGTCCAAATTAAAATTCAGTGAATTGGTCTGTTATAATAGAAGCACGTTTATCCCGCATTTTTAACAGGGGTTCTTCTGACAATGTCATTATGTTGCTTTGACATCTTTAATAGCTTGATGAGGTAGTGGGGAACGGGACTCATCTCGTGACTAATGGGTTGTTATTAGCCGACAAAGACCTTCTTGGATTTTCACTTTGTTTCTAGCCAAATAGTCGTAATATGCTAATTGGTATGGACGAAACACATTTAGATCAACTTTTACCTTGAGATAAATTATTTTAATCAAGCTAATTTGAGTATATATGCGTTGTTTCCCATCTTAACGAAAGGATCATGTGATCAAGTTCCTATGTTGTCGCAATTTTTGTCAAATACTGATTAATGAGGTGATTAGGAAACTTTTATATTAAAGTCCAACGTACTAATGGACGAATCAATACAGTGCACCCTCTGAGATAGCATTACTTCACAAATACAATCAGCAATTCCTTTGTATGCCCACTTCTTCCAGACTTTACTTTTCATCCTTACCTTATTTAATGCAGAGATATTACATTATGTACGAATGAAAAATTAAATTATGTTAAAAAAACTTACATAAGAACTGAAGTAGCTCCCTAAACGTTTCCTAGAAAAACAGAATGAATAAGAATTAAATTTTGCTTCACATACTTACTTTTGTAAATATAACCTATTGAATTTTTTTCCAAGAGAAAAAATATGTTGAACTTGAAAGAGACAGATACAAGTTACTAGAGAATTTTTTATTTACAGTGAGGTCTTAAACGAAAATCTAGTAGCATTATCCTATCACTTATGTTCGATGATGCGGCTTCAACATCAATAACAATACTGGTTTGATTCATTTCTTTGCATAAGTTTTCCACTATTTAATTATTACGGAACAGAGAAAAATATTCGATTTAAAAATTTAAGAAAGTATGCGTGATTATTATATCATATAAAAGACACTTAATGTGCATTTAGTGGTCTTCAGATATTTGAAATGCGAATTTTCTCTCCTCGTGTGGTCGATGGAAATGTTTATTTCACACTTGAAATCCGGCAGTATTTTACGACCGTACTAAAATGCAAATTCCCTTTGGCGGTCAAAATAAATCTGTGAAATTATCGTAAAATGTTTTCGGAATGGATTTCGAGAACAGACCCAACGAGCTGTTACAATATTGGAATTGGAAGTAATTGAAAATTCTTTTTTCTGCCTGGGGTAAAACATAAAACAATGTTTATTGCGTTAAATTTTTGCCAATTTGGAATCGGGGCTATTCTCTCATGAGATAATCGAACTGATTCTGTTGAAAAAATATTGATTTTGCTTTGTGAATTGAGCACCGATAAATATTCATAGCGACGAATTAATTCCGGAACAGTGAGGTGCAGGATGATTACGAAAATCTAATTTATCCCTGGTTCTGTATGTGCATTTTTATTATCCAGTTTAAACGGAACTGTGTTTTTATTGAAAAAAAAAACATAAATTTCTTATTAAATGAACGGTGTTCACTTTTGTTTCTATTTCTTGAAACCTCTTTCTCCGGAAATATATTATAGGCTGAAAAAATTATGGGAGAAGATAATGATAAATGTGATATTTTGGTGTTTGAGAGTAACGGTGACTGATTGAAATGTTCAAGTGATTGGTATGAAACAAGAGAAAGTGAATTAGTTCAATTATTGGTCCACACCTCAGATCTCGGTACCTAAATACTTATGAGAGCTGCAATTTTGATTGCATAAAACAAAAATCATGTAATTAATTGACCTATTTAAAATTTTATATCCATGTCCTTAAAATTAAGAAGAATATCGCAAAGTGGCACAATTGGGATGTGTCCAATTTTTTTCATTATTTTTATTCATCTTCATAATAAGACAAAAAATACCCGTTTCTTCCAATATTTTATGTTCTCCTAGTTTCTAAGAGAATAATTTGCGAGTAATGTGTGATGTAATTTATGTAGATTCCCACTCATACACAAGTAAGAGAGAGATATAGAGATTGCATATTTACAGATAAATCTATATAAATAAAAATCAATGTTTGCATGTTTGAACCTTATGTGTTCCGAAACCATTGATCAGATTGTGGTGAAACATTGATAGAGTGCTCTGGGGACGTACGAGATTGTTCGTGGCACAAAAAATCTGTATATAAATGAGTTTTTTCTTTTAATGAATTTTTCTGCTTTGGTGGAAAGATTGTATATTATTAGTGACTCAATACACAAATAATCAACTATTATTATTATTTCATCAAAGTTTATATCAAAAATTGGATTGATATCAGTATTATATAAAACGAAGTCAGGTTACTTACACCATTTTTAAATTAAGAACAGTTAAACGATTTTCTTGATCTTTGATTTTTTGGATTTGTCTCCGTCCAAGCAGAATAAGTATTAAAAAATCGGAAGGAGAGATATCGTTCTCTCATACATTTTGTATAAAACAGATTTTTCGATGATATCATGAGAACTTATTTGTCGTATTCAGCTTATAAGATTTGCCCCAGGGTGGAATAAACAAAAGTAGCCGATAGAATCTGAAAATGAATTTGGAAATTTCAGGTCCTATCGGCTGCTTTTTTCGCCATGCGAGCGAAACGAGCTTGGTCGAAAATAAGTCGCCATGCAAGCGAAGCGAGCTCCGTCAACGTTAAAAAGCCTGACTAGAGATGCGACCTCGGTTAACGGTAAGCTGCGATGCCAGCGAAGCAAGCTCGATCAACAATGAACCACTGTACGAGCAAATCGAGCTCGGTCAACAGTAGACCGCTGTGCGAGTAAAACGAGCTCGGATAACTGTAAGCTGCCGTGTGAGCGAAAAGTGCTCTGTTAACGGCAAACTGCCGTGTAAGTGAAACAAGCTCGGTTGACTATAAGCTACCGTGCGAGTGAAGTGAGCTCGGTCAATTGCAGAACGTCGTGCGAGCGGAACGAGATTGGTCAACGATAGGATGTCGTGCGAGCGAAGCGTGCTCGATCAACGGTAAGACGCCGTGCGAGCGTTGCAAACTCAGTTAAAGGCAAGCAACGGTGCGAACGAAGCGAATTCGCTCAACAGTAAACCGCTATATGAGCGGAACGAGTTTGGTAAACTTGGATTATTCCCAGCACATGCATACTCATTTCATTGATACATTTTGGTTAGGTTTATATTCAAATAGGCAAGTTATATTCAATATAATAATTACTTCTATATAATCACTTGAATTAGCATGTTATGTGAGATTCATATATTTTATGTATAATCTTTAATAAATTAACAAAAAAGAGAGTAATATAAACTCAAAAGACATTCAGTGGAACTGCAAAGTATCGGCCAAATACAAAAATCTCCTATTTCGATTGATTTCCTACAAAAAAGATCTTTTCACAGTTTGACATATCCTTGTCATTTCCGGGTTATAAGGTCCTGATATAAAAGGTAGGCTCAAGTACCTTGCAATTTGAATTTATCAATTCTGTAGCGTTACGAAGTACGCCGGATCAGCTAGTATAAAATATAATCAACATGACCAATCATGTGTCCTACATAATTAATGTCATATTTTCTCGAAAATTTTATAGTAGAAGATCCGAATCAAAAACGACCTCCACCCATCTGTTACAGCAGTGAATTTTTTCTCTATGAAATTTAGTATACTACAGGATACATCGCGTATGGGTTGACTAAGAAACTCCTGGCAAGGCTATGAATAATTTAATATTGAAAATCGACTTGTACTAAGTACAAGGAAGTATTGTGAAACCGACAAAATTCACCCATCTTGATTTTGATTGAAATATCCGTTCTGAGCATCCCCGAATCCATTTTGACTATTTTTGGCTTGATGTCGGTACGTATGTTCGTTTGTAAGTGCGTGCGTGCGTAACTCGAAGATCTCAAAACTGGTTGAACGTATAATGTTGAAATTTTGTATTCAAGACTGGTATAGTGGGTACTTATGCACCTCGCACTATGGTTTAAATCGTCTGTACCAGAAGTGTACTTCACTTGGAACTTTTTTCGAATTTTTCTAATAAATCCAGAATGATCCACCGTAGGATATTGAAATTCAGTATTTGAACTTGATGTTGTATCAGAATGGTTACCTGCTATTCTTGTAAAAATCGTCTCAGCCGGAAGTGCACTTTATATGACAGATTTTTCGAATTTTCTTCACAAATTCAAAACAATCGGTCGTAGAATATTGAAATTTTGTATTAAGTACTTCTATAACATCTAGTTGTATATCTTGCATTATGATTGCGATCGACTGAACTGGAAGTGCAGTTTACTCGGAACATTTCTTGAATTTTCCGCATAAATCCAAAGCGATTGAACATAGAATATTAGAATTCGGTATTTAAGATGATAGTACCGTCTTTTAGATGCTCATATCCTATTTTCATTGAGATCGACTATGCCGGCAGTGCACTATACTTTACAATCTTCTGGAATTTTTCGCATTAATTCAGAACGATCATCTGTAGAATATTGAAATTTGGTATTTCAGTCTGCTGACCCTAGTGTTGCAGAAGAGTTTCAGGATGAAAATAACCACCCAGATGTTTAAAATACTGATAATTCAACTAATGGATCCTCCAACTGAGATCGGGTACTAAAAATGTACATTAACATTTTAATAGGATATAGCGCTTGGCCTGCTACGCAGGCCTAAGCCCTAGGCTTCGCAGCTCGATATGTGAACCGCCTCCGGCAAATATTCTGTCTCTATAAGATGAATTCCAAGTACATTTTTAGCCCACAAAACCTTCGTGCTCCTTATTATATTTGTGCATTTTTCCCTACTCGTGATTTCACTGTTTTTTATTGACAATTCTCAATATTATTCCATGTATTCATCAATCGGATAAATTGATTCCAACTCTTCCGCGAATTACAAAGTCTAAATTCAAAACTTCACAGCGAGATAACATGTCTGTGCCATGTTTCGCATATTCTCAGTCATTGCTTCACTGTTTTCGAATACAAATTAGAGTATTAGTTATTACAACTCATGTGATCCTTCTGTTTTATTTTGACGACATACTTACATCCTTACAATTTGCTTCGCTCGTCAATTTGTATGTAATCACAATCTTTCTGTCTCCTTTACAACTCTCACTATTATTTTGAATAGATATGGTTGATAATGCTGACTGAAATGATGCATGTACATCGAATATACAAAAAGATGGTTACTCCAGGTGGAACCGAGAATATCGAGTGAAAAAGTGAAATAGAATTTCAGTTGAAATTTTGTGTTTTCATCACTTACACCCATCATCCTAAATATTCCTCTCAGGAGAATCATTCAGTAGATTCCTTCCATGAATTAGCGTATCTGATTTCTGAGCTCAATTGCGAGATTGAAAGACCGACTATTTTCTCCGTAGTAACATTGATCCTCATAGATTTCCTTCTAAATCACTGCTTTGAGTCTTAATCACTTAGCTCCAATGGTACATTCGGAGAAACATGCATGTTCCACGTTCCTATAGTAATAATTTTGGAGCTCATGCACTCTGCTATACTTTTGCTTTCCAAAAACATGTTTCTTATTCATTCAGGCACTACTCTCAAGCCCACGCTACATGCTCTGACTCCTTGTATAGAGCTATAATATTCAATTTTCTCTGGAATTGTGATTTAACTTATATTGAAATCAATTCAACATTATTTATTAAATCAATATTAGTTGTTCAAAGTGCCTATTCAATAGAATACAATATCAAGGAATTGATCAAAATAATGAAATTGATGAATGTAGCAATGAAAATGTTGACAGCTGTTGTATCATCTGACTACTCGTCATCCGATTCCTTAATATCCAACAAAAAACTCATGTTCTTCACAATTACAATATATTTCAATAACAGATATTATGAAAAACACTAAAAGAAAAATAATATCTGACTCTTACAAAATATCTCTTACGCACACGCCTGCGCACGCGCACGCGAGCGTCAACGTCACACCTAACAATGTTACCAACTGTTGGAATAGATGTCTGTGTTGATTGTTCCAATGACATTCATTAAAATCAGCTGATTACAACAGTAAATTTTTACTTGCAGCAACCCGTATCATCTATCAACATTTTCCGCGAAGACCGTTTCTTGAATAACTACGTTTAATCTGAGAATAAAGTATTGAATCTATCCATATCATGTGTCTCCTACACTTCTTGAGAAATTAATTTTTTTCAATCCCATATATGATTTCTCTCTCTCTATTACAATATATTTCAATAACTGATATTATGAACAAACACTAAAAGAAAAATAATATCTGATTCTCACAAAATATCTCTATCCACTCTTTCTTACGCACGCGCCTGCGCACGCGCACCCGAGAGTCTACGTCACACCTAACAATGTTACCAACTGTTGGAATAGATGTCTGTGTTGATTGTTTGAATGACATTCATTAAAATCAGCTGATTACAACAAAAATTTCACTTGCAGCAACCCGTATCATCTATCAACATTTTCCGCGAAAACCCTTTCTTGAATACGTATAATCTGAGAATAAAGCACTGAATCTATCCATATCATGTGTCTCCTACATTTCTTGAGAAATTAATTTTTTCCAATCCCATATATGATTTTTCTAATCGATATTACCGATTATTATTAAATTGGAAGTTCTAACCAATAATTCTCATTTCGATCTATCTTCGTTCACGTCATCTACCATTTTATCGTATTTGTAGTTTTTAAATACAAAGATATATTTTGTTGACGTTTAATAAAATTGTACAATTTGAGGCAAAGAATATCCAAAAAGCCATGAATCTCGTTAATATTTAACAATTTGACAGGCCTGTATGTAAGTAGATGAATTAATTTGGTTCTAAAATCTTGTTCGCATATGTCTATTCTTACAAGGGTCTTATCTATGGGTTATTGAAATTTAGTCCTAAAATGTACCACTAATAGCAGTGATGCACGTTTCAACTTTCAGTTTAAGATCTCATGGTACTTGCAATATATATGTCTATGTCTGATTCACTCATTTGAAACGTAAAGAGAGCAAAAATGTTTGAATTGAATAATTCGTACAACGCTATTATTGAAGACTTCTTCAAGAAGAGAATCATTTGGAAAAAGCATTATTCAGGTACTTATCTTCTGTAGTCCATATAGGCTATGTTTGTTGTGTACAACCTGTGTACAATAATGAACTCATGAGTCCAACAATCACACTCTAGCCTCTAGTGCATACAACAGAATTGCCTATACTACGTATTAAAACATTAACTCATGAAATGAATCAACATTAGAGCCTAGACTATTAGATGTCAAAAACTACAGACCAAAGTTTTAGAACCACTGAGATTTGTTACTCTCCCCAATGCACTTGTCATCAAGAAAATATTTCATATCCAATTTTGTATACCAATTGAATAGGAACATCCACACTAAATAAGAAATTAGTGACTTTTGATATTGTAATAAAATGATATGTATTATACAGAATACTTACGTACAGTTTATTTCAGTAATATGTTATAATTTACATTTTTCAAAATAAATGATGACAATCGATATTTTCATCATCGTTCTCACCCAAGCTTAGTGTGTTTCATCAGCTCAATGCCGCTTCCAGTAGAATTACTCTCTACATAACCTCAAATACGAAGTTATTTAAGTTCATTGAGTGATGTATGATTTATATCTTTCAACAAGTACAAAATATTGATTGATGGCTCCATTATAGTAATATTATAATCAGTTGATTATTGCTTGTTTCATTGTTGACTCAAGCAAAATGTTCGATTGGCTGGGTTTATCAAGTCTTCAAATCAAATTTATTCAACTGAAAGAGATGTGAGAATAGCATGAACTAAACTATTACTAAACAATATTGAATATCTAAATAAATACTCGAGCATTGTTGAATATTTACCACATGTACCAGCTTAACTATACTTGACATGTTTCAAACTTCATTCAATCTTCAGTACTGGTTTCATCCACAACAGAGAAACATCATGAATCAAAATATCCCTTGATTATAAGAATCGATTTCTTCATAACAATTATATGTTGAAATCATTCTATAACTTAGCCAACAACTAATCCATTTTGCGATCAGGCATATTCTGCGTTAAAAATGCATGAATATCGTGACATATAACTTCATTTCAAAAAATGTTTGAGCATAGCCTAAAAAATATTACATAAAATTGTCATTTTGTTAATATTATTCAATTAAACTACTTACTTTCCATTCATTAGATGTGTACATTGTTGAAACTTGAATTGGAATTTTGCGTAAAAGCGAGTACGCATGTACATTCTGGGAAATAAGTTGGCAATACTGAATTTATTGAAATGTCAAAAAAATAGTAATTTTAATATTTAAGCATAATATTAGCTTAAAATGTATCACAAGTGATTTGCTCATGTTTGTTATAAATGTATTAATACATAAATTTGTGAAAATTTTTCTCATCCTGCAATATTCATTGAAATAATATTGAAACCTAAACGTCAAAGCTGACAGATATCATCGATGTTCAACTATTATTTGTACATGGCTACTATTTTTACGTGGAAGCGAGTACGCATGTACATTCTTCGTTTGGGAAATAAGTTGGCAATACTGAATTTATGGAAATGTCAAAAATAAAACAATTTTAATATTTAAGCATAATATTAGCTCAAAATGTATCACAAGTGATTTGCTCATGTTTGTAATAGATGTATTAATACATAAATTTGTGGAAATCCTTCTCATTTTGCAATATTCAATGAAATAATATTGGAACCTAAACGTCAAAGCTGACAGACGTCATCGATGTTCAACAATTATTTGTACATGCCTACTATGTCCAGGATGAATTTTTGACGGTTTTTGATTTTTTACACGAAATCTATGAGACTGAAAAAATTGAGACCCCCAAAAGGCACTGCTCGTCAAGAATATCAAATTTATAAAAAAAAAATCATGTCAATCAGAGTTCTCGTTTAGGCTGTAGCCGTGGCTAACTGAAAGTGTATCTTATGCCTTTTAGTATATAAGACTAGCGCTTGGCCTGCTACGCAGGCCTAAGCCCTAGGCTTCGCAGCTCGATATGTGAACCGCCTCCGGCAAAAATTCTGTCTCTATAAGATAAATTCCAAGTACATTTTTAGCCCACAAAACCCTCGTGCTCCGTATTATATTTGTGCATTTTTCTCTACTCGTGATTTCACTGTTTTTTATTGACAATCCTCAATATTATTCCATGTTTTCATAAATCGGATAAATTGATTCCAACTCTTCTACGAATTACAAAGTCTAAATTCAAAACTTCACAGCGAGATAACATGTCTGTGCCATGTTTCGCATATTCTCAGTCATTGCTTTACTGTTTTCGAATACAAATCAGAGTATTAGTTATTACAACTCATGTGATCCTTCTGTTTTATTTTGACGATATACTTACATCCTTATAATTTGTTTCGCTCGTCAATTTGTATGGAATCACAATCTTTCTGTCTCCTTTGCAACTCTCACTATTATTTTGAATAAATATGGTTGATAATGCTGACTGGAATGATGCATTAACATTGAATATACAAAAAGATGGTTACTCCAGGTGGAACCGAGAATATCGAGTGGAAAAGTGAAATAGAATTTCAGTAGAAATTTTGTGTTATTCTAAATATTTCTCTTAGGAGAATCATTCAGTTGATTCCTTCCAGGAATTAGCGTATCTGATTTCTGAGCTCAATTGCGAGATTGAAAGACCGACTATTTTCTCCGTAGTAAGATTGATCCTCATAGATTTCCTTCTAAATCACTGCTTTGAGTCTTAATCACTTAGCTCCAATGGTACATTCGGAGAAACATGCATGTTCCACGTTCCTATAGTGATAATTTTGGAGCTCATGCACTCTGCTATACTTTTGCTTTCCAAAAACATGTTTCTTATTCATTCAGGCACTACTCACAAGCCCACGCTACATGTTTTGACTCCTTGTACAGAGCTTCAATATTCAATTTTCTCTGGAATTGTGATTTAACTTGTATTGAAATCAATTCAACATTATTCATTAAATCCATATTAGTTATTCAAAGTGCCTATTCAATAGAATACAATATCAAGGAATTGATCAAAATAATGAAATTGATGAATGTAGCAATGAAAATGTTGACAGCTGTTGTATCATCTGACTACTCGTCATCCGATTCCTTAATATACAACAAAAAACTCATGTTCTTCACAATTACAATATATTTCAATAACAGATATTATGAAAAACACTAAAAGAAAAATAATATCTGACTCTTACAAAATATCTCTTACGCACGCGCCTGCGCACGCGCACGCGAGCGTCAACGTCACACCTAACAATGTTACCAACTGTTGGAATAGATGTCTGTGTTGATTGTTCCAATGACATTCATTAAAATCAGCTGATTACAACAGTAAATTTTTATTTGCAGCAACCCGTATCATCTATCAACATTTTCCGCGAGGACCCTTTCTTGAATAACTACGTTTAATCTGAGAATAAAATATTGAATCTATCCATATCTTGTGTCTCCTACATTTCTTGAGAAATTAATTTTTTCCAATCCCATATTTGATTTTTTTCATCGATATTACCGATTATTATTTAATTGGAAGTTCTAACCAATAATTCTCATTCCGTTTTATCTTCGTTCACGTCATCTACCATTTTATCGTATTTGTAGTTTTTAAATATAAAGATATATTTTGTTGACGTTTAATAAAATTGTACAATTTGAGGCAAAGAATATCCCAAAAGCCATGAATCTCGTTAATATTTAACAATTTGACAGGCCTGTATGTAAGTAGATGAATTAATTTGGTTCTAAAATCTTGTTCGTATATGTCTATACGCTTGGCTAATCCTGACAGCTCGGAACACGCGTGCCATCTAGCGGCGAGTAGAATAAACTCTTAGGTAAGAAATATGATAACGAAAATGAAATGTTAGTTTTAATTTGAAAACATCGAGTGTATATATAGAAGAAAAATGTTGATATTAACCTGTGGAGGAGTTAAATTTGATTGCTTACGCCAAAAAAGTTTGCCCAAAGGAAATTATTTGAGCTCCAAATCGATCGCCTGAAGATTCCAAATTGTACGTATGTTCTTTGATAAACTTTTTGTCTTGTTATCCTATTATTAAATACTACCATGGAGAAATTCATTCAGAAGAAATAAATTGGATTATAGTTTTCATGTTGGTAATTTCAAAGACATAATTAGCGATGCATGTGGAAAAATCATTGGAGTTGTATCACGCGAAACTTCAAGTGTTTACAATGGAAAGAGCAAACCAGAAAACGTACAATCCAGTTGTGAATATTCATACTTTTTGGAATAGTATTGTGAATAATAGCGGAAACTCATTTTTTGTTATGTGGAATTGTATAACTCGATTTTTGGATAATTTATCGTATGGATTAATGAAGAGCGAATAATTAAAATTGCCAATTGTACCTGTGAGACAGAAAAAGGATATTGCAAGCACACTGCAGCTATTTGTATCTATGTGAACATAGAAAATACTTGCTCTAAAACGGATTCATCGATGATATGGAATCGTCCCCCTCAAAAGCAACTTGCTAATGCGGTATGCAAGGGCTGCAAAGTTAATGATCTTTTTCCAATTATAAAACGAGACACTGTCTCTAAAAAAAGAAAGAAGATATAATGAGAAGTATAACTTGAATGTTGATACAAAAAGTACCTATATTGAATCAAAATTTATATGAAAAACATAAAAGAATATACATTACACCAATAATTATATATATTTATGTCATTCAACAATTGAATATCTCAATACTTAATTGACTCGACGAACCGAAATAGCCAATTTTTTTGTGATCTTTTTTTTCATTCTTCATTTGGACAAGGGTTAAAATCAAGTCACGATTTTCATTTTGGGTGTTTTGACAACCAGGTACGCAACAACTACAACCTATCCTTTATTTTTTCCACTCATGATTTATCAACACACTTAAAACAATTAAATTATTCAATAAAATACATCAACTGTCGCCAGCTTGCAGCGTGACAGCGAATACGTCAAACTTCGTTTATAACCTACGAGTTTCTAAAATCTACCGCATCGAGGCGCTACTTACTCCATTAGCCAAGCGTATTCTTACAAGGGTCTTATCTATGGGTTATTGAAATTTAGTCCTAAAATGTACCACTAATAGCAGTGATGCACGTTTCAACTTTCAATTTAAGATCTCATGGTACTTGCAATATATATGTCTATGTCTGATTTACTCATTTAAAACGTAAAGAGAGCAAAAATGTTTGAATTGAATAATTCGTACAACGTTATTATTGAAGACTTCTTCAAGAAGAGAATCATTTGAAAAAAGCATTATTCAGGTACTTATCTTCTGTAGTCCATATAGGCTATGTTTGTTGTGTACAACCTGTGTACAATAATGAACTCATGATTCCAACAATCACACTCTAGTCTCTAGTGCATACATCAGAATTGCCTATACTACGTATTAAAACATTAACTCATGAAATGAATCAACATTAGAGCCTAGACTATTAGATGTCAAAAACTACAGATCAAAGTTTTAGAACCACTGAGATTTGCTACTCTCCCCAATGCACCTAATATGTCAGAGTCATCAAGAAAATATTTCATATCCAATTTTGTGTACCAATTGAATAGGAACATCCACACTAAATAAGAAATTAGTGACTTTTGATATTGTAATAAAATGATATGTATTATACAGAATATTTACGTACAGTTTATTTCAGTAATATGCTATAATTTACATTTTTCAAAATAAATTATGACAATCGATATTTTCATCATCGTTCTCACCCAAGCTCAGTGTGTTTCATCAGCTCAATGCCGCTTCTAGTAGAATTGCTCTCTACATAACCTTAAATACGAAGTTATTTAAGTTCATTGAGTGATGTATGATTAATATCTTCCAACAAGTACAAAATATTGATTGATAGCTCCATTATCGTAATATTATAATCAGTTGATTATTGCTTGTTTCATTGTTGACTCAAGCTAAATGTTCGATTGGCTGGGTTTATCAAGTCGTCAACTCAAATTTATTCAACTGAAAGAGATGTGAGAAAAGCATAAACTAAACTATTACTAAACAATATTGAAAATCTAAATAAATACTCGTGTATTGTTGAATATTTACCACATGTACCAGCTAAACTATACTTGACATGTTTCAAACTTCATTCAATCTTCAGTACTTATTTCATCCACAACAGAGAAACATCATTAATCAAAATATCCCTTGATTATAAGAATCGATTTCTTCATAACAATTATATGTTGAAATCATTCTATAACTTAGCCAACAACTAATTCATATTGCGATCAGGCATATTCTGCGGTCAAAATGCATGAATATCGTGACATATTACTTTATTTCAAAAAATGTTTGAGCATAGCCTAAAAAATATTACATAAAATTGTCATTATGTTAATATTATTCAATTACTTACTTTCCAATGACGTATTAACAGTAGACCCAGCACGCTGCGTTTGTTTTGATGCAGGAGTAAACAGTGGGGTGAGGAGGGTAAACATCGTTGTACCGCAGGTTGCGTTTCTCATTTGAAAAAATATCGATTGTGAGATGTGGAAAAAATCTCGTTTTTTTTTTATTATGAATCAATTAATATATTATTACTTCTCTTTTAACAAATATATACATACAATATAGAATAAAGGCGCGCACTTCTCAAACATAAATAAAAGCAGGCAAACCGCATAACAAGCATGTTTACTCTCTTCGCTTCTCAGAACCCCTCACCATGTAAGTGCTAACATCACAACAAACTGTGGACTGCCATAGGACGCGCTGGGTCTACTCTAATAATACGTCATTGTTACTTTCTATTCATTAGATGTGTACATTGTTGAAACTGGAATTGGAATTTTGCGTAAAAGCGAGTACGCATGTACATTCTGGGAAATAAGTTGGCAATACTGAATTTATTGAAATGTCAAAAAAATAGTAATTTTAATATTTAAGCATAATATCAGCCTAAAATGTATCACAAGTGATTTGCTCATGTTTGTTATAAATGTATTAATACATAGATTTGTGAAAATTTTTCTCATCCTGCAATATTCAATGAAATAATATTGAAACCTAAACGTCAAAGCTGACAGATATCACCGATGTTCAACAATTATTTGTACATGGCTACTATTTTTACGTGGAAGCGAGTACGCATGTACATTCTTCGTTTGGGAAATAAGTTGGCAATACTGAATTTATGGAAATGTCAAAAATAAAACAATTTTAATATTTAAGCATAATATTAGCTCAAAATGTATCACAAGTAATTTGCTCATGTTTGTAATAGATGTATTAATACATAAATTTGTGGAAATCTTTCTCATTTTGCAATATTCAATGAAATAATATTGAAACCTAAACGTCAAAGCTGACAGATGTCATCGATGTTCAACAATTATTTGTACATGCCTACTATGTCCAGGAGGAATTTTTGACGGTTTTTGATTTTTTACACGAAACCTATAAGACTGAAAAAATTGAGACCTCCAGAAGGCACTGCTTGACAAGAATATCAAATTTATAAAAAAAAATCATGTAAATCAGAGTTCTCGTTTAGGCTGTAGCCGTGGCTAACTGAAAGTGTACCTTATGCCTTTTAGTATATAAGACTAGCGTTTCGACCTGCTTCGCAGGTCTAAGCGCTAGGCTTCGCAGCTCCATATGTGAACCGCCTCCGGCAAAAATAATTTCTTGATAAGATAAGTTCCGATTATAATTTTAGCCTACAGAATCTTTCTGCTCCATATCATATTTCTGCATTCTCTCTTATTCGTGATTTTACTGTTTTTCATAGACAAATCCCAATGTTCTTTTATGTATTTATCTGGAGAGAAATTATTGAAATATTCGATCAATGAAGTTTTGGTACCGCAGATTGCAAGTACCTTATCTATGAATATGAACCTATTGTTTGGATAAAAAACTTGAATATGAAATTTCAGTCACAGATTTCTAGGCGTTCTCAAGTTATCGTGTTTTGAGACGCAGACAAACACAACGACTGACTTTCTTTTGAATTATGTTTTTGGATTCAGTAGAGTCTAAAACGTGAAGATTCATTGGGAGCGACAACTGTCCTCATACTTTTTTGTGAATGCGTCTCAGTGGTTGATTCCAATTTTTATTTTGGATGGAGTTGCATATCAATAGCGGAAAAATTGATAATTAGTAATTAGATACAAAGTAAACTGACTGGACCTCTTTACAACCTGCAGCGCTAATAATGAATTTACTATGAGCATGTTTTCTACAATATTTGTAAATGTGGTATTTCATAAATACTTAGTCATGTTCAATTTTCCTTTAAAACTGTTCTCAAGGATTTATTCAATTCTACAGTACGAAATACAAATTTAGTTGAGTAATTAAACAGAATTCATCATATGCTTACAGTTTATTTGAGTGAAGTTTCATAATTTACATTTCTCAACAAATGAATAATGTTGATTGATATCTCCATTGTTGTTTTTAACCAATCTTTTCTTGATTCAAACTGAGAGTTTTCACGAATTAGAAATAGCATATATTTCCTCCTAACTACTTCGAATAATACACTTTTAATTCGACATGCCAGTTAAAAACGGTCCAAAAGCTTTTATGGAACCAATATCTTAGCCTCCAGGTTGATCGGGATACCGAGTCGATTTACTCTCAATAAATATACATGATTTGAAACACTGTTTCTAAAAATTATATCAAGTTATAAGAGCAACAAATATATACATCAACTACCTGTACAGATCTAATTTGAATCTTCTGACTACATGAATTCTTTTATGATGTTATTGATGTCTGATGCACGACTAACAGTAAATAGAACTGTCTGATAGCAAAGTACAATTTTGTGCTATTGTAAAACTGGTTCAGGAGACTTAAATAGAAGTAGCACATTCTTAACTGAAATAGATCATAATTTCAATAAAATAACAATAATTCTATAATACATTTCGTATAGAACGGTCCAAAGATTCTTATGGGACTATGATTCTAGCCTTCCGATTGACCATGATGCGAACCAGTTTCACATAAGCACAATAACACTCGGCTATGTGTCAGTTGCATCATTTATCAGTTGCTTATCAATTATCATGAACAGATTATTTTGAAGATTCAAATTTGCTTCCATTCGGTTTATATGTGACTATATTTGTTGCTCTTATTTCTTGACTCTATTTCTAGCAAACTTGTTGTGAAACCTATATTCATTGTGAGTGGATCATATTTGCATTTCAGTCTATTGGAAGACTTAAATCGTAATGCCGTAAGAGCCCTTGGACCATTCATGACATAAATGAACCATAGAAAAAAATACTTTTGATCACTTCTAACAATTATTCATTGAACTTGATACTTTCCCTGCAATATACTATTTCATACATTGTTATCTATCATACAGATTGATACAATATTCTAGAATCTGCTGTCTCATTATAAATTTGAAATATTTTCATGTCACGACATTCTAATTTTTCGTGAACATATAAAATGAGCACACCATTTCTTCCAAAACAACGCTGCCAGGGCTTTTATTCCATCAAATACAAGAACTTTTAGTATTTATTCTCAACCAATGTCTTCTTGATTAGAATTAAAAATTATTATAAATTTGAATTGACATCAATTCTTTAATAATCACCCTGAATAATACACTAATTGTCCAATATGCTAGTTTAAAACAGTCCAAGGACTCTTATGGGACTACGATTCAATCTACCATGCTGGTAAAAATACAGACACGATTCACTCCCAGTAAATATACATAATTTGGACCACACTCTCTAAAAATTGGATCAAGTCATAAGAGCAATAGTTATATACATATACCATTCGAACAAATCCAATTTGAATCTTCCATCTGCATACATTTGATAAAAATATTTGATGCACGACTAACAGTAGTTGTTAGCCAAGTACGATTATGTGCTGATGTGGAATTGGTTCGCATTTCTGCCTATCAGAGATCTCTAATCGAAGTCCTATAAGAGCCTTGAGCAGGTCTCAACTGAAATAGACTGTATTTTCATGAGAACAACATTATTCTAATGGTCATTTTGGTTAAGAACTGTCCAAATATTGTTATGGGACTACGATTCAAGCGTTCTGATTGACTTATATTTGAACTAATTTAACAATAGCACAATAATAGCACTTAGTCTGTCATTTGCTCATTGATTATCATGAACAGATTGGTTCAAAGATTGAAATTTGTATCTACTTAGGTAATATGTGAGTATAATCCCTGCTTTTATTCCTTGGATTCAATCACAGCAAGATTGTTGTGAACTCTGGGTTCATTGTGAGTGAATCATGTTCGCGGCCCAGTCATTCAGAGGACTTGAATCTCAATGCCGTGGGAGCTCTTGGGCTGTACTTGAAACACATGAACTATAGGCGAAAGTGCTATTGATATTTTCTAACAATTATTCATTGGACTTGATACATTTTCTGCAACGTACTATTTCATACATTATAACCTATTATACAGAATGATACAATCTTTTAGAATCTATTAATGTCTCATTTTTATTTTGAAGCAGTTTTTTTGCCACGGCGTTCTGGTATCTGTGAATATATAATTATATTTTTCCTAAAGACGATGTTTTTGCAATTTTCGGCCTTTTTATCCAAGCTAAAATGGAATATTTCTTGAAGAATGTCAATCCAATGTTTGTTAATTCAATTCATCAAAAAGTGACAACAAATACTTTCCTTGACAACGTTAATGATCATGGAATCCTGCAGCATCTGTTTCTTTTACCACAAGTTAATAATTTCGGCTTCAGGATCTCTACCGCGGGTGAACAATTCCTCAAGAACCACGTTAACAAAACATGAGTCATCCTTAACACAATAATCATTGTATAAGCTATAAAATCTTCCATACAAAAAAATGCAAATGGGAAATAACTTACGCTCTAATACATCAACAAAACTTTCATCCACATGGAAAAGTTCAATAAAATTAGCTTCAGATAATCTCACTTCTAGACTACGTATACCTCTGCAGCAGTCGATTTGCAATGGACGACTGACGCATCCGCACAAACAGTCCAGAAGCAGAGGCCTTCAAAATGACTGAATCTCTGAGTCTTATAATCAGTACCCTGATCTTAAATTCCGATTCACAATGATTGTATTTCAATATTTTAATGTATATCTAGTCTACATCTATTGGAATGGAGATGAACTATTATTCTAGCTCCATTCAGTCAATCGACAATAGATTATTGTTCAGTCAAAAAACGTATTTCAAATCCAATATCTTATCATATTTGTAGTGTGTGGATACACAGATATATGTTTATGTACAAATTGAGGCGAATAATATTTGAAAAGCCATGATAGTCCAGTCAACATAGACATTTACCCTCGCATAAATTCCCAAGAAGTTGAAAATTGGCATGGACGTTAGGGATACCATTATGATAAAGTTGTGGTAAGTCTCCAATGTTCGTAGTAATGGGTTTTTCGGATTCTGCAACGAAATTGTCAGTTTTATGATAGGTATAGCTTGGACAAAAATTATAGATCTTTCAATTCTCTACAAAAAAGGTGCTCACACTTTTTTCTCAAGGTTTATCATTTCTGAGAAAATGCCATTCCATAGCTATATTCTCCATGACATGCACACGTTTCCACGCCACCTATGAGGTGGTGTACTTGGCGCGTATTTTTCGTCGTGGCTTTTCCGGTAGTCTTATTCCACGGTCTTCATATTGAAGTTCAATATAATATTAAGTCTTGTTATTCAACTGCTTCTTGTTATTCTTCATCTTCTTGAGTTGACATAAATTGTTCCAACGGCGATACATCAGTTGTTTCGTCGTTGATGTGAGGATCATCTTCTGTTAGAGATTCAGTAATTGAACACGACTGGTCTTCACAACTGGTGCATGCTGGTTAACAAAGTAAGCCTATTTTTTTGAAGTTGCATTTCAAATAACAGCCCATTTTGCAGTTGAAAAAAATTGTATTAGAGAGCTTTTCTGGTGCAGGTAGAAGTAAAGTGTTGATTGGTTGCAATAAATCATCAATTAGCTTCCATCCTCATTCTTCTGGGTTTAGCTGATTACCAAGCCATCCATGAACTCGATAAAAATGTTGATGAGCAGAAACCAAGGTTAGAGGAAGACAACCCAATTGAACACCGTTTTTATTGCGTGTATGTTTTGCAAAAGATACGTAGCGTAACCTACCATTGCAAATAATTTCAAGTAAGTAACAGACGGGCACATGTACATAGACAGCGTAATCATGCATATTATTGAAAATATAACTTTAGAATGGCTTTTTCTCAAAAATGGCAAATCTTGGTACAAAAAAGTGTTAGTACTATTTTTGTAGAAAATTGGAAGATCTATAATTCTTGTCCAAGCTATTTTTATCATAAAACTGACAATTTCTTAAAAAATTTGAGAAACCCATTTCTATGAGCTTTGACCTCAATAAATTTTTGCACACACGGGATCGATGAGGACCTCTCACAACTTTATCATAATAGTATCTTTAACGTTCATGCCAATTTTCAGCTTCTTGGGAATTTATGCAAGCATATTCGTACTTTTAGGGCTAACTTGACCGGACTATGAATAGTCGGATAGAATTAGCATATCTTAGAGGTAAGTAATTTCTATTATTCATTTTTTAGTTCATAACATGACAGATAACATGTCCCATCTGTCATTTTTTGCCATTTTTTCGAAAATTCATAACTTTTATTGTATTTGTTATTTCGACTTCTAATTCTGACAGAATGTGGATAAAGAATGATTCTAACACATGCATCAAATTTTCAGAAGATCAACTAGAGACTTTTGAAGATATGTTGAAAGAACTAAAAGAAGGCTTTTCTGGAAAACGGCCATTGAGAATTTGTTAGATAACGTACTCTAATTTTACAAAAAGCTCTCATTTTTTCAAGAAATACCCTACAATGTACCCAAATGGCGTTCTTTTTGAGCAAGTGAGAGTATGACGCCATCTAGTTACTTTGTAGAGTAACTCTTGACACAGGAAATGCAATCTGTGAAATTGATCTTTGTTGGCTAACCATTTTTGCTGGCCGGTTTTCGGCAGGACCTTTTTTTAGTCTTTTCAACATTTCTTGAAATGTTCAAGTCGATCTTCTGAGAAATTTGATGTGTATGTTAGAAGCTACTCTACCCACATTCTGTCAAAATTTCAAGTCCCAATAACAGATACAATGCAAGTTATGAATTTCCGAAAAAATGGCAAAATAATTACGATTTTTGCAATCAACCCAGGAGCAGCTGGACTGATCAAGATTCAAGAGAACTTATTCGATCCGTCTTTCTATGGCGTACGCTTTTTAGCGGAACACTATTTTTCGTCAGATGCGTAGTTTTTTAATAATACGCAAAAAACCGTTCTTGGCAGCTTTGACCTTCCTTTTGACAGGCTTTCTGACATTGTAGCCGCGTACAAATGGAATATGTTATTTGTCACGCTATTAACTAACAAATAATAGATTTCAAATTATCAATTTTCTTGATTTTAGCATGTTTTTGCGCTTATTCTGCCCGACTTAAATCTCATCATCATTACCCAGAATGACGGACCTACATATAAATTGATGAGCTGAATCTGACTCTGAGATCTAGCTCGTATATGTTTATTACTGCTAGAGTCGTATCTAAAAGTTATAAAAATTTGATTCTAAGATCTGCCACTACGGGCAGTGATGCGCGTCTGAACTTCTAGTTTCTGATTTTATGGTCTCTGCAGTATATTTGCCTATGTCCGTATCAATAACTGATTCATTCGTTCGACACGTGGAGAGAGCACTCTTCAAATGTTCAAATGGAATAAAACGTACAATATTATTATTAAAGATTCCTACAAGAAGAGTTCCTTTTGGATAAAATATTTTTCCAAGTATATATTTCTCTGTTTGTTTTGTACAACAATTAACTCTTGATTCCAACAATCACACTCTAGTACCTGGTGCTTACCCCGAAATTGGCTACTACGCCCTACTTAAACATTGGCTGCATTCAGCAGGGCACATCGATTAGAAATCGATGACTGATCATCTGCTAAATCCGTTACGAAAAGTTCGATGAGTACTCATCGATTAGTAATAGGTCGCCATCTTTTGAATCGCATTTGGGAAGCGATTTGTGATTGCGATTAGTTACATCGGCGGTTATTTTCAAATACCGTGGGGCTTCGGAGTTTTTTTATGATTGTAAAAGCACTGTTTATAGTATTTTTTTGCAAAAAAATTTAATATTTGAAATTCAGAAATCAACTATTGATTGAAATAGTTTTAATTTCTAATTTTTGCTCTATTTTCAATTTTTAACAGAGTTTAAGGATAAGTTATACATATTAACAAATTTGAAAATAAACAATTGACTTACCCACAGCTTTGTAGAGAAAGCATCTATTTTTAAAATTTATTAGTTTAAATGTGTTCCACCAAGTGTCGACTACAGCAACCCTCTTCCCCTTTCAATAATTGATGACTTATTTCTTCGAAAGTTGCAGACAATGCTTGATTATTGATCAAAATATTTTTTCAAACCTAATAAAGACGATGGAAATTTGAAAAAAAATTTCAATCATTGATAAATTATATTATCATGTATTTGTTCAGTAATTTTCTTATTTTTATCTGTAGACAAATTTAACCTAACAAATGAATAAAAATAACCTGTATGCCATAAACTTGCTGTAAGAAAGTGCATTCAGCAGAACTACTCATCGTCATGTCACCGATTACTAATCATTCAAAAACGATTACCAATCGCAGTTCATCTGCTGAATGCAGCCATTAGCTTATGAAAAGAATAAAAATTAGAGCCTAGAATATCAGATGACAGAAACTTTAGATCCAGATTTTAGAACTACTGGGAATGCTGCCTTGTTCAATGTAACTAATATGGCAAAAAAAGATGACAGTCAACAATAAACTCCAAGTGAATATCTGCAGTTCATGTATATTGATCAAATTTCTTTTTTTTATAATTTATAACAAATCAAATATGATGATTGATGACTCAATTGTCGTTATCAGATTTTATTACTTGATTTGACTCAGTTCTATGATACAGACTGATGATTCTCACAAATTTTGATTGATGTAATCTCCTACTTGTTCATTCGTTGGAATTTTCAAAGTGCTAGCTTCATTGATAGCGGAAGGATATTATAGTCAGCTCTTGATTGCTTGTTCTATAGTTGTATTTGAACAGAATGTTCGATTGACTGGGTTTATCATGATCCAAATTCAAATATATCCAACTGAAAGAAGTGTTAGATTAGTATAAACCAAACTATCAATGAACAATATTGAAAATCAGAATAGATACTCGTGTAGTGTTGAATATTTACCACATGTATCTACCAAACTGTACTCGACATGTCTCGAATTCCATTCAATCTTCAATGAATTGAAATATCGTATTCAGAAAATAGTATAACTAAATGATGGATCTTCGAATGACAGATAATCAGTATCAGTAATTAGAATTCACATCACTTGAGCAAGCGTTTTGAATCACATTGATTATTCTCCAGTGTTTATACGACAAGTTAGGTTTCTTCCAAAAATATCATTACGAATCAATTACTGACTGTATCCCCTCTTCAATCTCTTGAATTTATTGTATGCACGTTTCCTACAATATTTGTGAATGTGATATGAATTTAGTAGAATAATTATATATACATACCCATGAATAACCTTTTTTTGTTCCATCTCAAATTATCCACTATATTAATCAAGTAAGAATGATATTTATCCAAAATGATCCTTAAAACTCATGTATTTGATTTCAAAAATATCTATGAATGTCAAAAAGTTGCAATGTCATTTCAACAATTGAATATTAACATCAAGTCGCAATGATCAGTGCAGGACCAGCTACATTGGAACGATATTTAATGCTACGGACCTCGCAGCTTGTGATATCCACGCACAAACGCCTAATAGAATGTAAAAAAAAAATGTCTCAATCGAGTTGGGACCACAAAAGTATTTTTCCGAATCAAGGTAGGGCCTCTAGATAGAATTTGCTACAGAACGCAGGCTGACTTAATCCGGCGCTGTCGCAGAAGCCACGTTTACATTAGAGCGAAACAACTAATAAATGTTGGAGATATAAATTATTTAAAACAACTTTTCAGTGAATAAAATGCATCAGATGACATTTGCTCATGACTATTATGTACTAAACTATTATTTAAATTCATGTAGACACAGTAGATTTCATGAAATCTACAGAAATATTTTTCAGTTTGACATGTCAAAGTGACGTTTTCGAAATACAGAAAAAAGCATGAATCACAGTAGAGCGACAAAATTTATAAAAGTTGTACTTATAAATTATTGAAAATACCTTTTTAACAATTGAATTGTATAACAGGACATTTGCTCATGCATATTAAACATTAAACTAATGTTAAAATTGACGTAAAATAACAGAAATAATAAAATTTATGAAAATGTTTTCGAAATTGAAATGTCAAAATGACATTAAATTTTGTATACCCCTGTTGAATAGATGAATAAAAGATAGGGGCACGCTGATCAACGCAAATTTTTGCCGTTTTTGATTTTTCCTGCAAATACTATAAGCACCAAAAATATGAGACCCATGGAAGGCACTCGTCCTACTGAAGATGTATCAAATGAAAAAATAATCATAAAAATCCATCAATAAATACAGGCTGTGGAGGTGGACAAAGAAGTGATGAATCTATACATAGAGTGGTACACTAGACGATTAGTATATAGTAATAGCGTTTCGACCTGCTTCGCAGGTCTAAGCGCTAGGCTTCGCAGCTCCATATGTGAACCGCCTCCGGCAAAAATAATTTCTTGATAAGATGAGATCCAATAATAATTTCAGCCTACAGAATTCTCCTGCTCCATATTATATTTCTGCATTTTTCCCTATACGTGATTTCACTCTTTTTTATAGACAATTCCCAATGTTATTTCATTTATTTATCTGGAGAAAAATTATTGATTCCAACTCCTTCACGATTCACAGAGACTCTAGGCGTCGCAGCTCCAAATAAGTACCGCCTCTCTGACAAGAATTCTTCTTTGACAAGATCAATCCCGGATGTGAATTGAGCTCACGTAATTCCCCTGCTTCATATTATATGACTACACTTTTCTCTGCCCGTGATTATATTGATTGACAGTTTCCAATCATATTTAGGTATGAATCCTTAAGAAAATCATCGATTTCATTCCCTTTAAGGATTAGCGACGAGATGGCAAGATTTTTCCTCTAGTAGAACTATCTTTTCAAAAGAACCACCCTTGCCGTATAATTTCCAATATTATACACAGGTCTTGATATTTACCAGTGAGGGTATTCATTATTAAAGCAGCTTATCAGTTTTCGAACTACTACAGACGGCCTTACGATCGACAGAATAGGTGTGCGAGAGAAAAGAAAGTGTGCATCAGAAAGACAAGAAACAGCGATTCGGATCATTCAAGTCTGGATTTGATATTTAATTTTATATCCCAAAATTTTTTGATATATAGCACTCAATATAAATAATATTTAAGATATTGCCATCAAATAGCAATAGAATATCTATTATTTCATGATAATAATCTCCCTTGAACTATTATCATAAGTAGATTTATAATCATCAACTACAATATATTACAGCTTCTCACATCTTGAGAAACTGATAATAACTAAATACTTAAAAAAGAGTCAACCCCTTACCAACGGTAGTGGGATGCTAGTGTTAAAACCTGTATATAAGACCGTGATGAGTGGATTAACATGCTCTATTTTTGCATCGAAAACTGCAAAAGCTTTACAAATTGCTAATACCGCTGTAAAAATACTTTACTTTACGTATTAAGATTGCAACAATGAAAGAGTTACCGAACATAATTTTTTTCTTATATATTCATGTTATTCCTTCTAATTTGCAGCATGTTTTTCATAAAACTGCTAATAATTTTGGGAAATGTTCCAGGTAAATGTTGTGCCAATTCATTCAGGGATCAATCTAAGTTATTCTTTATTACTCATGCAGGATAAGTATTATTTTGCGCACGTTTTTCTGGGCGGTAAATGGCTCTTTGACTTTTGAGTGCGCCAAGTATAATTTGAGTGCGACAAGTTTACTTGTCGCACAAAAACTGTTTATCGCTCGGAAAAATAAGCGCAAAATAGTACTTATCCCGCATTCGTAATGAAAAATAGTATTTGCAACTCGTGCGGTATTGTCGATTGCCCACTTCGCTCTCGTGGGCAATCGACAACTTATCGCACTTGTTGCACAATATACCATCATATTGTGGGATAAGTACTACCGTTCATAGAATAAACGCAAAGAACTCAAAAGTATTCGAGTAAGTTTTGGTACCACAGATTAAAAATACCTTATTTATGAATATGAACTTATTTTTTTGATCAAAAACTTGAATATGAAATTTCAGTCAAAGATTTCTAGGCTTTCTCAAGTCATTATGCTTTTAGAAATAGACAAACACAACGACTGACTTTATTTTAAATTATGTTTTCTTGACTTCAGTAGGGTCTAAAACATAGAGATTCATTGGAAGCGGCAACTGTCCCCATACTTTTTTGTAGATGCATCTCAGTGGTTGATTTTAATTTTAATTTTAAATGGAGTTGCATACCAATAGCGGAAAACAATATTGAGTAGTCATCACAATAATACACATTTCTTCTACATTGTCTTCTTCACCCGATTTATAAGCCATTCAATAAGTTCATTTTCTCATCAATTTTGACCGTTGTAAAATAATCAGCATATACGGTGTGACACAATGATCGAGTTATATGAGAAACTCCTCTTCCAGGTCTGAACAAAAAATTAGGACCTTTTCTTATTTTTAATGTAATTTTGAGAATTCAAATTTTTCTCGGGATGTATATTTCCACACAAGCAAAAACGCTATGATCCTCACTTTCATGTCAAATGTTTCCGGCACTCTTCCTGCAGTTTTTGAGATAGTGATTCACTTTCTTGCCAATCAATAGATCATAAAGAATAGCGGAATATGTACGAGAGTAAAATATAATTAGATGTACGTAGAATCGTTGGAATAATTCAATAATGCCTTGAATGTATTCGCATTGTTTGCGATGCGCGAAATGCCTAATTTACTCACAGCTGTGGAAAAACCTGATATATGTGTGCGAAATTTTATTACAAGAAGCAAATTGGCTTCAAAATTATCTCCAAGGATATTTTGAATTCAAAGCGAATTTGTTTAATATCAAATCAAAGTCAAGACCCAATTTAGTAGCTTTAATTTATTCATTCAGAAAAACTGGTAAATATGATTAACGTCTCAGTTGTTATGCTGACTCATATTTCACATCTAGGACAGCATTCTGAGATCGATAATAAATTGCTCGAATATAGAACCAATCGGTTTTTTTTTTGACCACAACGGAAATAAATCAGAAAGCAACCCTGGATTGCTGAATGAAATCATCTACGCTTTGTATTTTGAAATTGATATTGATGCCAACAATTTATTTCACTTCAGTGATCATTGAATGATCACAGCTATCAGTTTGCAATCGATTGCAACAATATTTTGCTCATCCTCATCAATAGATCATTGCTGGTTGATCACAACAAAAGATGGACAGATTAAAACAATATTTTGTTGAAAGCAATGGAAGAGAAGGTGATCCTAATTATAAATTGCTGATAATGACTTGCACATAGCATTTTTTGTTGATTATACCAATAGTACGATATCCATTAAATAGTCAGTCCATCGATTGCAACAATCAACCATAGATCACAATTGGAATTGAGTAAATGACAACAATAATTTTCAGTAAGTTTTTATCGTTTATCTCATGAATTAACAATAATTTCACGATTAAAGTCAAAATTGAGTTGATCACAACAAATGATTGTTGCCCGTGATAATCTACAATAGATGATTTCCACTCAGGAATTATTGTTGATTAAAAGATCATGATAACCACACTAGTTTGAAAGAGTCATGTGATTATAATAAAAATATTATTGAATACAACAATCAAATCATTTATTCCAACAATAAAATTGTGGATTTGAGTATACAATTTGGTCGTAGCATTTAAACAACAGTATAAGGTAACTAAAACGTTCAAACTACCAATTATAACAATACCAATATTGATGAAAATAATGGCTTGTTGATTATAACAAAGAAATTGCTGTTGCAGTCTTATTGATGAGAACAGTAAAATTATTCATTAAATCAATATTAGTTGTTTAAAGTGCCTATTTAATAAAATACAATATTAAGGAATTGATCAAAATAATGAGATTGATGAATGTAGCAATGAAAATGTTGACAGCTGTTGTATAATCTGACTACTCGTCATCAGATTCCTTAATATCCAACAAAAAACTCTTGTTCTTCACAATTACAATATATTTCAATAACAGATATTATGAACAAACACTCAAAGAAAAATAATATCTGACTCTTACAAAATATCTCTATCCACTCTTTCTTACGCACGCGCCTGCGCACGCGCACTCGAGCGTCAACGTCACACCTAGCAATGTTACCAACTGTTGGAATAGATGTCTGTGTTGATTGTTCCAATGACATTCATTGAAATCAGCTGATTACAACAGTAAATTTTTACTTGCAGCAACCCGTATCATCTATCAACATTTTCCGCGAAGACCCTTTCTTGAATAACTACGTTTAATCTGAGAATAAAGTATTGAATTTATCCATATCATGTGTCTCCTACACTTCTTGAGAAATTAATTTTTTTCAATCCCATATATGATTTCTCTCAACTATTACAATATATTTCAATAACTGATATTATGAACAAACACTAAAAGAAAAATAATATCTAATTCTCACAAAATATCTCTATCCACTCTTTCTTACGCACGCACCTGCGCATGCGCACCCGAGAGTCTACGTCGCACCTAACAATGTTACCAACTGTTGGAATAGATGTCTGTGTTGATTGTTTCAATGGCATTCATTAAAATCAGCTGATTACAACAGTAAAATTTCACTTGCAGCAACCCGGATCATCTATCAACATTTTCCGCAAAAACATTTTCTTGAATACGTATAATCTGAGAATAAAGCACTGAGTCTATCCATATCATGTGTCTCCTACATTTCTTGAGAAATCAATTTTTTCCAATCCCACATAAGCACAATAACACTTGGCTATGTGTCAGTTGCATCATTTATCAGTTGCTCATCAATTATCATAAACAGATTATTTTGAAGATTCAAATTTGCTTCCATTCGGTTAATATGTGACTGTATTTGTTGCTCTTATTTCTTGACTTTATTTCTAGCAAACTTGTTGTGAAACCTATATTCATTGTGAGTGGATCATATTCGCATTTCAGTCTATTGAAAGACGTAAATCGTAATGCCATAAGAGCCCTTGGACCATTCATGACATGAATGAACCAAAGAAGAAAATATTTTTGATCACTTCTAACAATTATTCATTGAACTTGATACTTTCCCTGCAATATACTATTTCATACATTGTTATCTATCATAAAGATTGATACAATATTTTAGAATCTGCTGTCTCATTATAAATTTAAAATATTCTTATGTCACGACATTCTAATTTTTCGTGAACATATAAAATTTCATTTTCTCACATCGCTAAGACAATAAGTATTGTAAAAGCTGTAGAATATTTGATAGAGAAAAATACGAATACAAATTACGGCTCACTTTTGTGCTAGGAATCTAGTGACGTGCGCATGCGCGTACCTTGTACATGTATTGCTATAGTCAGTGGCTTTCAAACAAGGAGCATTCCATCTGAATACGTACAAGTGTGTGGCTCGCTGACAATAATGACTTTTTTTCACTACTAGTTGGCTTATAAAGCTTGGTTTAGGTTTTATTCTGACTGTTTTTTTTTTGAACTGAGAAAACACTAATTTACTGTTTTCCAATACTACTTGACCTTGAAAAGCTCGGTTCAGGTTAAGTTTTGTGTTTTTTGAACTGAAAAATACTGATTTACTGTTTTCCAATACTAATTGGCCTGGGAAGCTCGTTTTAGGTTATGTTTATGTTATCGTGTTATATCAGCTCAATGCAGCTTTCAGGAGAAATATAGTATTACTACAAATACGAAATTGATAGAACTATTTATACTATAATATGAATTTGTGTCATCATATTGTAACATGATCCATTTGATGATTCATAGATTATTGTACAAAATATTTAGGTACAGTTAGTTCCTTAAGAAATATTTGATTTATATTTTTAAACAAATAAAAAATTCAGATTGATGGCCCCATTGTCGTAATCTAATGTCATTACTCTATTTGATCCATTGTTAGGTTATGGACTGATGGTTCTCACCAATTTTTGATCAATGTAAACTCCTGTTCGTTGATTCAATTGAATTTTCAATGTATTGGCTTCATTGATTTAAAGGGATCTTATAATCTGCTGATGATTGCATGTTTCATTGTTGTACCTCAACAAAATGTACGATTGGATTGGTTGGTCCTTGCAATATATTTGTTAATGTCTGATTCATACATGTAAAACGTAGAAAGAGCACCTCACTAATATTTTAATGGAATATTATGTACAAAATTATCATTAAGAACTCCTCCAAGTTGAGTATCTTTTGGATACATATCTTCTGTAATCCATATAGGCTACGTTTGTTGTGTATAACCTGTGTACAACAATGACCTCTTGAATTCAGCAATGCCATTTAAGTCTCTAGTGCATACATCAGATTTGTCTACTACGCATTGAATCATTAGCTCATGAATAAACATCAGAGCCTAGGCTATTAGATGTCAGAAACTTCAGATCAAAATCTTAGAACTACTGAGATTTGCTACTCTTTCCAATGAACTTGATATAGCCAAAGATCTTCCAACGGTATATAGCAGTATGATATAATTGTCTTTATATCAAACTTTGAATGAATATTTGCAGTATATGTATATCGATCGAATTTTTGGGATCGAAAGCAGAATCATCAAGTAATTATCTCTTATCATTTTCCATTTCATCCACCTAGTGAATAGGAACATCCATAATAAATATCAAATTGGTCACTTTTTTATAGTATACAGAATATATACGTTCAATCTATTCGAGTATTATTTTATTATTTGAATCGTTCACAACCAAGCTTATCGTGTTTCATCAGTTCAATGCAGTTTTCAGGAGAATTATTTTCCACATAACCTCAGATGAAAAGTTGATGAGAATATTTATTTTTTTATTGCAGAATATTTATCACATGTACCAAACTATAGTCACTTGAGATATTTCAAGTGGCATTTATTCTTCAGTACTTATTTTACAGGAAATCAATATTGTAAATTGGGATATAAATCGTATCTAGAAAATAGTATATTCTAATGATGGATCGTCAGAAAATGGATGAATCAGTATTAGTGAATTAAATTCATATCACTCAAGCAGACGTTTCAAATCTTATAAATTCTTCTCCAGTACCTACAAATAATTAAATTTTCTTCAATAATATCACCACAAAACTATAATTTTGTGATTAGATAGGTACCAAGTAGACTGACTAAACTTCTCTTCAACCTGCAGCGCTAATTATGAATTTATTGTATGCATGTTTCTGAAATAATCTCAAATATAAGATAAATTGTCTAGTGTATTCATGAATACATGCTTATGGTCCATTCATCTCAAATACTTTTCTTGATAATTTATTCGACTCTACGATATGAAATACGGAGTAAGTTGGATAATTATGAATACATACCAATGAATAACCTTATTCCGTTGATGATCCTGAATGCATATATTCGATTTGAGAAATATCTAAAAAAAATTGTCGCAAAAGCCAGAATACTTTTTATAAATAAGGCTGGGCAACAACGATCATTACCACAATTACCAGTTCAATAATATGAAAGAGTAATTGATGGTGTGTTAATACAATAACGACGATGATTGAAATGTTATGCTCGTCCTCATGGTGGTAATAAAGCAGAACTTATTGATACGCTAGGATGACAGTTATTTTCATATCAGGTTCAAATTATTCAATACAATATCAATTCTGAATACAGAGGGTAATAATCAAAAAATTCAGTAATAGATCACATTTATCACATTCTGGACATAATTTCAAATACTTTTGCTTCGTTGATTTGATAAGTTTTCGACAAAATTCAAGACAAGGTTTTGGGAAGCTAATTAAATAATATTAATTGTCCAAGAATCACCTACTACGCATATCGCTGTGACATATTCCATAACAACAGCGCTATTCTGCCCCTTTGTGAACTGATAACAATATATATTTTCATTAAAAAGCTTGTATCACGATTTTACTGTAAATATATATCAAAATTGTAATAAATATGAATTTCCTAAAATCTCACATTGAAAACATAGTATCAACGGCTTATCTAAAGGCGTGTTTCTTCGACAATCATACTGTGAATCACAGGATCATATTCGCTGTATATGAATCATGATTATTTTTTGAAACTAGAAAACAACTAACTACGAATCATGGGTCATATTTTGATTTGAGAATATTTATATACTCATTTTTGAAAATATGTTCTATGACTATGATTTTTGGCGATTCTTTCTCTTGTAATTGGTTAGAATATCAGAATCTTTCAGTATTGAATTTTATTATATATAATCTAATTTTATTATAATTCATTAAATAGTTTGTTTTTCAAGAATTATTCATTATTGCATGATTATTCGTATATTCATCCCTTCATATTAGATGCGGGATGTGCATTTATTGTTTTACCAACGATTTTCTTGTTGTGTTCTATCCGCCATATTTCAAATTTACACAGATTTTGTTATTGCAATCATCGTGAACATGCAAAAAGTCCGATTCAGAAGGGTAAGGGGATTGTCACTTTGTGATCACAAAGTGAAGAAGTGGGGATAACGAATAACGACCAAAGAAACATGATTCACTTAATCATGAAGACTTAGATCACTTAGATTGCCCGAAGAAACACGCCTTGAGTATTAAGTGCCCAAGAAACATGGCGGATGTCCAGGCATGCGCACATAAAAATTCCAATTATGAAAAGAGCTATTGTCGGCATCTTATATAAAAGTAAGTTTCTTGATTGAAAGAATTGATTTCCTGATAACAATTGGAATCATAATCATCAAGCATTCTGCTATAGCAGCTTCCAATAAATCCTTGAGCATAACCTAGAAAATATTACATAAAGTTACACTTGAATTACAAAAATAAGCTTCTTGATTATTACAATCGATTTCCTTATAACAATTACATGTTGAAATCATCTTGGAACTTATGCGATCGCTTGTTTGAAAGGATTTATATTGTACGAGATATGTCTGTTTTCTATTTTGTGTTGAAAATGCATAGTATTGTGACATTATACTTTATTCCAAAAGAAGTTTGAGTATAGCCTAAAAAATATTACATAAGATTGTCATTTTGTTAATATTATTCAATTAAATTACTTACTTTCTATTTATGAGATGTGTACATTGATGTGAACTGTCATTGACTGCAAATGCGAGTCCGCATGTGCAGTTTCTGCTCATAAAATAAGTTGGCAGTACTGACGTTTTATTGAATGTCAAAAAATTTATTTCTATTAAAATAAGCTTGATGGAAGCTTCAAATACATCACAAATTATCCATTTGAATATTTTATTTATATAACAATACATAATATCTATATTAAATAGTGATGTTGTAATATTTTAAGAAATATTTAAAATACCTGTATGTCAAACTTGACAGAAGCGACCTGATGTTCATTAATTTTTTGTCAGAGATAACTTGAGAATATTTCGACGGCCGGTGAACTGTCATTTTTGACAATTGTAATCGATGGTTTTGGCCTTCTCCTGTGATTACTATACATGTGACAGTTTTCAAATATATAAAAGGCACTAGTCCTCATAAAGATGTATTGAATAGAGAAGAAATGAACAAAATTAAATATACCGTTCAAGCTGCAGCGATGGATAAAAATTTTTTTGGTAACATCCAACTGACAGTTCTAATTCAAAAAAATTAAGCAAATTAGTATATAGGACTAGCGTTTTGACCTGCTTCGCAGGTCTAAGCGCTAGGCTTCGCAGCTCCATATGTGAACCGCCTCCGGCAAAAATAATTTCTTGATAAGATTAGTTCCGATTATAATTTCAGCCTACAGAATCCTTCTACTCCATATTATATTTCTGCATTCTCTCTTATTCGTGATTTCACTGTTTTTTATAGACAAATCCCAAAGTTTTTTCATGTATTTATCTGGAGAGAAATTATTGATTTCAACTCCTTCACAAACTACAGAAACACTAGGCGTCGCAGCTCCATATATGTACCGCCTTTCTGACAAGAATTCTTCTTTTACAAAATCAATCTCGAATATGAATTGAGCTCACATAATTCCTCTGATTCATATTGTATTTCTACACTTCTCTCTGCCCGTGATTGAATTGATTGACAGTTTCCAATGATATCTAGATAAAATTCCTTGATTAAATCATTGATTCCATTCCCTTCAAGGATTAGCGACGAGATGGCGGAATTGTTCCTCTAGTAGAACCATCTTTTCAACCGGGCCTAAGACTATTATTATAAGTAGATATATAATCATCGAATACAATATATTACATCTTGAGGAAGTAATAATAGCTGAATACTCCAATAAAAGTCAACCTTTCACCAATGGTAGTAGAATGCTAATGCCAAGACTTGTATATAAGACCGTGATGCGTGAATTTACATGCTCTATTTCTGCTTGGAAAACTGCAAAAGTTATACAAATTGCCAATACCACTGTGAAAATACTTTACTCCATGTATTAAGTTTGCAACAATTTAAGAGTTAGCGGACATAATTTTTTACTTATATATTCATGTTGTTCTTTCTTATTTGCAACGTTTTTCGTCTAACGCATCGTCAACGCTACCATTGACAAACCTTGGCATGCCACGTCCAAATATAAGTATAAAAAATTCTCATTTTGCATTGATAATAATTATTTCCCTACTTTCAAAAAATTCATCGAACTTTATGATAAATAAAATTAAACCGCTAATAATTTTGGGAAATGTTCCAGGTGAATGTCGTGCCAATTCATTTGGGGATCAATCTAAGTTACTTTATATCTTTTGATAAACACCACCGTTGATAAAATAAAGGCAAAAAACTCAAACATTCCATCAATGAAGTTGAAAGTACTTTATTTATAGATATGAACTTATTTTTCGGATAAAAAACTTGATTATGAAATTTCAGTCAAAGATTTCTAGGCCAAGTACTCGTGTTTTGAGACATAGACAAACAACGACTGACTTTCTTTTGAATTATGTTTTTGGGCTCAGTAGGGTCTAAAAAGTGAAGATTCATCGAAAGCGACAACTGTCCTTATACTTTCTTGTAAATGCGTCTCAGTGGTTGATTTTAATTTTAATTTTGAATGGAGTTGCATACCAATAGCGGAAAAATTGATGATTGAAAACTTAGATCTGTAATTTCAAGTTTCAAATATCCAGGAAAGTTATGCAAAGCAAGTATTCAATATGTTACATTCAATAATATTCGAGTATGTTACCTATTGTATTCATAATCAAATTTCAAATATACGTTTGCTCCAATCACTGAAAATTTGCAAGATGATAGACATAAACCGAAGAACACAAGCTCCACTCTTTCAGAGCCCCTTGAAAAAACACGTTTCTGCAACAGATCCATCTTCCCAGATGATTAAAAATTATTGAGTAGCCAAATGAATTTTTGAGAACAAAATAAATTTAATGAAGATCAATCAGGCACATCTTTGGCAGAATTCAGTTGAAGAGTACCTGATTGCGTTCAAGAAATTTTATGTGATTGCTGATATCTTCCACTTCAAGTTGCTAGAAATAAGAGATTGAAATTACTGTAAATTGACGATGATGGACTCAAATTTCATGCTATACTTTGTTCCCAACAATTGGTTTCTTCATCTTGATAACAATAATATTATATCTCTTGATAACAAAAATAAATTTCCTAATTACATGAATGGATTCTCTTATACCAATTATATGGTAATTTCATTTTGCAGTTCATTCAATAACTACATGACTCTACGATCTCTTGTTTGATAAGAGTTTTATAGTGTGAAATATGCATGGTCCCTATTTTGTATTCAAAATGCAATAATATTGTCGCATAAACTCTTATCCTAGTAATTTATAAGCATAACCTGGAGAAGATCACAGAAATTTGTCATTTCATTATTATTATTTGATTAAACTACCTACTTTCTCTTCTATGAGATGTGTATATTGTTGTGAATTGAAATTGGAAATGTGCGTAGAAGCGTACCCATAAATAGTATAATCAAATGATAGATCGTCGGATGATGGATCGTCGGATGATGGACGAATCAGCAGAATCAGTATATTAAATTCATATCTCTTGAGCCAACGTTCCGAATCTTATCAATTCTTTTTCATTGTCTACAAACAATTAAATTTTCTGCAACAATATCATTACAGAACTATAATTTCACTGACATACGCAGTAATTAGATACCAAGTAAACTGACTGAAACTCTCCACAACCTGCAGCGCTAATAATGAATTTATTATGAGCATGTTTTCTACAATATTTGTAAATGTGGTATGAATTGTCTAGTGCATTCATAAATACTTAGTCATGCTCAATTTTCCTTTGAAACTGTTCTTAAAGATTTATTCAATTCTACGGTACAAAATACAAATTTAGTTAAGTAATTGGACAGAATTCATCATATGCTTACAGTTTATTTGAGTGAAGTTTCATAGTTTACATTTCTCAACAAATGAATAATGTTGATTGATATCTCCATTGTTGTTTTTAACCAATCTTATCTTGATTCAAACTGAGAGTTTTCACAATTTAGAAATAGCATATATTCTCTCCTAATTATTTTGAATAATACACTTTTTATTCGACATGCCAGTTAAAATCGGTCCAAGAGCTTTTATGGGACCAATATCTTAGCCTCCAGGTTGACCGGGATGTCGAGTCGATTTACTCTCAATAAATATACATGATTTGAAACACTGTTTCTAAAAATTATATAAAGTTATAAGAGCAACAAATATATACATCAACTATCTTAACAGATCTAATTCGAATCTTCTGACTGCATGAATTCAGTTATGATGTTATTGATGTCTGATGCACGACTAACAGTAGATGGAACTGTCTGATAGCAAAGTACGATTTTGTGCTATTGTAAAACTGGTTCAGAAGACTTGAATCGAAGTAGCACATATTTAACTGAAATAGATCATAATTTCAATGAAACAACAATAATTCTATAATACATTTCGGTTAAGAACAGTTCAAAGATTCTTATGGGACTATGATTCTAGCCTTCCGATTGACCATGATGCGAACGAGTTTGACATAAGCACAATAACACTTGGCTATGTGTCAGTTGCATCATTTATCAGTTGCTCATCAATTATCATGAACAGATTATTTTGATGATTCAAATTTGCTTCCATTCGGTTAATATGTGACTATATTTGTTGCTCTCATTTCTTGACTTTATTTGTAGCAAACTTGTTGTGAAACCTATATTCATTGTGAGTGGATCATATTCGCATTTCAGTCTATTGAAAGACTTAAATCGTGATGCCGTAAGAGCCCTTGGACCATTCATGACATAAATGAACCATAGACAAAGATACTTTTGATCACTTTAACAATTATTCATTGAACTTGATACTTGTTGCATGTTTCATTGTTGTACCTCAACAAAATGTACTATTGGATTGGTTGGTCCTTGCAATATATGTGTTAATGTCTGATTCATACATTTAAAACATAGAAAGAGCACCTCACTAATATTTTAATGGAATATTATGTACAAAATTATCATTAGGAACTCCTCCAAGTAGAGTATCTTCTGGTACATATCTTCTGTAATCCATATAGGCTACGTTTGTTGTGTATAACCTGTGCACAACAATGAACTCTTGAATTCAACAATGCCATTCAAGTCTCTAGTGCATACATCAGATTTATCTACTACGCATTGAATCATTAGCTTATGAATAAACATCAGAGCCTAGGCTATCAGATGTCAGAAACTTCAGATCGAAATCTTAGAACTACTAGGATTTGCTACTCTTTTCAATGAACTTGATATAGCCAAGGATCTTCCAACGGTATATAGCAGTATGATATATAATTGTCTTTATATCAAACTTTGGATGAATATTTGCAGTATATGTACATCGATCGAATTTTTGGGATCGAAAGCAGAATCATCAAGTAATTATCTCTTAACATTTTCCATTTCATTCACCCAGTGAATAGGAACATCCATAATAAATATCAAATTGGTCACTTTTTTATAGTATACAGAATATATACGTTTAATCTATCCGAGTATTATTTCATTATTTGAATCGTCCACACTCAAGCTTATCGTGTTTCATCAGCTCAATGCAGTTTTCAGGAGAATTATTTTCCACATAACCTCAAATAAAAAGTTGATGAGAATATTTATTTTTTTATTGCAGAATATTTATCACATGTACCAAACTATAGTCACTTGAGATTTTTAAGTGGCATTTATTCTTCAGTACTTATTTTACAGGAAATCAATATTGTAAATCAGGATATAAATCGTATCTAGAAAATAGTATATTCAAATGATGGATCGTCAGAAAATGGATGAATCAGTATTAGTGAATTAAATTCATATCACTCAAGCAGACGTTTCAAATCTTATAATACTTCTCCAGTACCCACAAATAATTAAATTTTCTTCAATAATATCACCACAAAACTATAATTTTGTGATTAGATAGGTACCAAGTAGACTGACTAAATTTCTCTTCAACCTGCAGCGCTAATTATAAATTTATTGTATGCATGTTTCTGATATATTCTTAAATATAAGATAAATTGTCTAGTGTATTCATGAATACATGCTTATGGTCCATTCATCTCAAATACTTTTCTTGATAATTCATTCTACTCTACGATATAAAATACGGAGTTAGTTGGATAATTATGAATACATACCAATGAATAACCTTATTCCGTTGATGATCCTGAATGCATATATTCGATTTGAGAAATATCTAAAAAAAATTGTCGCAAAAGCCAGAATACTTTTTATAAATAAGGCTGGGCAACAACGATCATTACCACATTTACCAGTTCAATAATATGAAAGAGTAATTGATGGTGTGTTAATACAATAACGACGATGATTGAAATGTTATGCTCGTCCTCATGATGGTAATAAAGCAGAACTTATTGATACGCTAGGATGACAATTATTTTCATATTAGGTTCAAATTATTCAATACAATATCAATTCTGAATGCAGAGGGTAATAATAAAAAAATTCAGTAATAGATCACAATTCACACATTCTGGACATAATTTCAAATACTTTTGCTTCGCTGATTTGATAAGTTTTCGACAAAATTCAAGACAAGGTTTTGGGAAGCTAGTTAAATAATATTAATTGTCCAAGAATCACTTACTACGCATATCGCTGTGACATATTCCATAACAACAGCGCTATTCTGCCCCTTTGTGAACTGATAACAATATATATTTTCATTAAAAAGCTTGTATCATGATTTTGTAATAAATATGAATTTCCTAAAATCTCACATTGAAAACATAGTATCAACGACTTATCTAAAGGCGTGTTCCTTCGACAATCATACTGTGAATCTCAGGATCATAATCGCTGTATATGAATCATGATTATTTTTTGAAACTAGAAAACAACTAACTACGAATCATGGGTCATATTTTGATTTAAGAATATTTATATATTCATTTTTGAAAATATATTCTATAACTATGATTTTTGGCGATTTTTTCTCTTGTAATTGGTTAGAATATCAGAATTTTTCAGTATTGAATTTTATTATAATTCATTAAATAGTTTGTTTTTCAAGAATTATTTATTATTGCATGATTATTCGTATATTCATCCCTTCATATTAGATGCGGGATGTGCATTTATTGTTTAACCAACGATTTTCTTGTTGTGTTCTATCCGCCATATTCCAAATTTACACAGATTTTGTTATTGCAATCATCGTGAACATGCGAAAAGTCCGATTCAGAAGGGTAAGGGGATTGTCACTTTGTGATCACAAAGTGAAGAAGTGGGGATAACGAATAACGACCAAAGAAACATGATTCACTTAATCATGAAGACTTAGATCACTTTGATTGCCCGAAGAAACACGCCTTGAGTATTAAGTGCCCAAGAAACATGGCGGATGTCCAGGCATGCGCACAAAAAAATTCCAATTATGAAAAGAGCTATTGTTGGCATCTTATATAAAAGTAAGTTTCTTGATTGAAAGAATTGATTTCCCTGATAACAATTGGAATCATAATCATCAAGCATTCTGCTATAGCAGCTTCCAATGAATCCTTGAGCATAACCTAGAAAATATTACATAAAGTTACACTTAAATTACAAGAATAAGTTTCTTGATTATTACAATCGATTTCCTCATAACAATTACATGTTGAAATCATCTTGGAACTTATGCGATCGCTTGTTTGAAAGGATTTATATTGTACGAGATATGCCTGTTTTCTATTTTGTGTTGAAAATGCATAGTATTGTGACATTATAATTTATTCCAAAAGAAGTTTGAGTATAGCCTAAAAAATATTACATAAGATTGTCATTTTGTTAATATTATTCAATTAAACTACTTACTTTCTATTCATGAGATGTGTACATTGATGTGAACTGTCATTGACTGCAAATGCGAGTACGCATGTGCAGTTTCTGCTCATGAAATAGGTTGGCAATACTGACGTTTTATTGAATGTCAAAAAATTTATTTCTATTAAAATAAGCTTGATGGAAGCTTCAAATACATCACAAATTATCCATTTGAATATTTTATTTATATAACAATACATAATATCTATATTAAATAGTGATGTTGTAATATTTTGAGGAATATTCAAAATACCTGTATGTCAAACTTGACAGAAGCGACCTGATGTTCATTAATTTCTTGTCAGAGATAACTTGAGAATATTTCGACGGCCGGTGAACTGTCATTTTTGACAATTGTAATCGATGGTTTTGGCCTTCTCCTGTGATTACTATACATGTCATGGTATTCAAATATATAAAAGGCACTAGTCCTCATTAAGATGTATTGAATAGAGAAGAAATGAACAAAATTAATTATACCGTTTAAGCTGTAGCGATGGATAAAAATTTTTTTGGTAACATCCAACTGACAGTTGTAATTGCAAAAATTTAAGCAAATTAGTATATAGGACTAGCGTTTCGACCTGCTTCGCAGGTCTAAGCGCTAGGCTTCGCAGCTCCATATGTGAACCGCCTCCGGCAAAAATAATTTCTTAATAAGATTAGTCCCAATCATAATTTCAGCGTACAGAATTCTCCTGCTCCATATTATATTTCTGCATTTTTCCCTATTCGTGATTTCACTCTTTTTTATAGACAATTCCCAATGTTATTTCATGTATTTATCTAGAGGAAAATTATTGATTTCAACTTCTTCACGAATTACAGAGACTAGGCGTCGCAGCTCCAAATATGTACCGCCTCTCTGACAAGAATTCTTCCTTGACAAGATCAATCTCGGATGTGAATTGAGCTCACGTAATTCCCCTGATTCATATTATTTTACTACACTTTTCTCTGCCCGTGATTACATTGATTGACAGTTTCCAATCATATTTAGGTATAAATCCTTGAGAAAATCATCGATTTCATTCCCTTTGAGGATTAGCGACGAGATGGCAAGATTGTTTCTCTAGTAGAACCTTCTTTTCAAAAGAACCACTCTTGCCGCACAATTTCCAATATTATACATAGGTCTTGATACTCACCAGTAAGGGTATCCATTATTGAAGCAGCTTATTAGTTATTCAAACTACTACAGACGGCGTTACGATCGACAAAATAAGTGTGCGAGGAAAACAGAAAGTGTGCATCAGAAACACAAGAAACAGCGATTCGAATAATTCAAGTCTGGATTGAATATTTAATTTTACATCCTAAAATTTATTGATATATAGCACTCAATATCAATAATATTCAAAATATTGCCATCAAATAGCAATAGAATTCCTAATATTTCATAATAATTACATTTAATTCCTTTGTATTCACAAATATGGATATTTGAACTTGTGACAAATGAATGTTTCCCTCAATCTCCCTTAAACTACCATCATAAGTAGATTTATAATCATCAACTACAATATATCACAGCTTTTCACATCTTGAGGAACTAATAATAACTAAATACTTCAATAAGAGTCAATCCCTTGCCAATGGTAGTGAGATGCTAGTGTCAAGTCCTATATATAAGACCATGGTGCGTGAATTAACATGCTCTATTCTTGCATCGAAAACTGCTAAAGTTTTTCAAATTGCTAATACCCTGTAAAAATACTTTACTAATGCCCGGTTTTATAAAGGGCAGAGTATTTTACTTCCAGAGTAAATAAAATTTACTCTGTTAGATGACAGTCGATTATTTGACAGCAATGATTTTGTTGTCATAAAGAAGCTCAAACTGATTAGAATTTGTTAAATAAAATAAATTTACTACAGGAGTAAATTTACTTGAGTCTTTTATATAACCGGCCATTAATGTATTAAATTTGCAACAATGTAAGAGTTGGCGAACATCAATTATTTTTTGTACATTGGCTTGCGACATCCAAATATGAGTATAAATAACTCTTATTTCACATTGAAAATAATTATTTCCCTACTTTCAAAGAATTTATCGAATTTTATAATCAATGAAATAAGACCGCAAATTATTCTGGGAAATGTTCCAGGTGAATGTTGTGCCAATTCATGAAGGAATCAATCTAAGTTATTTTTCACTACCCATGCAGTATGCGTACTACTTTGCGCACGTAAATGGCTCTTCGGCTTTTGAGTGCGCCAGGTATAATTTATGTGCGACAAGTAAACTTGTCGCACGCAAACCATTTATCGCTCGGAAAAATAAGTGCAAAATAGTATTAATCCTGCATTCGTAAAAAAAAATAGTATCTCCAACTCGTGCAGTGTTGTCGATAGCCCACTTTGCTCTCGTGGGCAATCAAAAACTTATCGCACTTGTTGCACAATATACTATTATAATCTTGGATAAGTACTACCGTTTATGAAATAAACGCAAAGAACTCCAAAGTTCCATCAAAGAAGTTTTGGTACCACCGATTGAATATATCTTATTCATGAATACGAACCTATTTTTTTGATAAAAAACTTGAATGTGAAATTTTAGTCGAAAATTTCTAGCCGTTCTCAAGTTATCGTGCTTTTATGAATAAACAAACACAACGACTGACTTTCTCTTAAGTTATGTTTTTTTGGGTTCAGTAGGGTCTAAAACGTAGAGATTTATTGAAAGCGTTAACTGTCCTCATACTTTTTTGTGAATGCATCTCAATGGTTGATTTTGATTTCAATTTTAAATGAAGTTGCATACCAATAGCGGAAAAAAAATTGAGAGTAATTACAATAATACACATTTCTTCTCCATTGTCTTCTACACCTGATTTATAAGCCATTCAATAAGTTCATTTTCCTATCAATTTCGACCCTTGTAACAAAATCAGGATATACGATGTGACACAATGATCGAGTTCAATGAGAAACTTTTCTTCCAGGTCTGAACAAAGAATAAGGGCGTTTTTATTTTCAATGTAATTTTGAGAATTCAAACCTTTCTCGGGATGCTTATTTCCACACAAGCAAAAACGTTTTGAATCACACTTTCATATATTTGTGCGAAATTTTATTACAAAAAGCGACTGATCTCTATATAACACTGGATTGGGTTTAGACCGTATTCTGGCATCTGAAAGCGGCCCCGGTTGAACGGCGGCCTTGACAGTAAAATTGAGGCTTTGTGTTCCTATTCGGCGGCAAATTCAAAACACTTATAGAAGACACTCGATGAAATTCAAAGTATAATGCAAGTAAGATGAAGAAATTATTCTCAATATATATTAAAATACATTAATAATCAACAAAAGTTAAAAATTGTTATAATAGTTGAAATATTCATTAATAGTTAAAAATATTTGTGAACTTTTTAGTGTCAGTGTTTTAACTATTTTTTAAACATTGTAGTTTAGTATTATTTAATCCGTTCAATAGTTTTATGAATTTTTGTTACCTAAAATTTGAAACTATGAATTTACCTATATGAATAAATGAAGTGCATTTCTGCGATAATATTGCCTATTCAAAACTAATAATTTCAAATATCTACTACACATGATAGAAGAATAATAATACATTTTATAATCAAGATTTTATTGTTCGTAAGTTAGCACAAATTTGCAGTCCAGCGATTAATTTTGTGAGCAAGATATTTTATATTAAATTTGATATATTACTCGACTTTGTTATCATAACTTACTTGTGCAGCATCAAATTTCTTAATGAATTGGCTCTATTTCCGCAGAACATGCATTTGAACACCATGATTCAAAAATTGTGTCCCAACACCATACTGAACTGTCACCAACATATGTCACCAATTGAACACAGAACCTCATTTTTGCCAAGATGGCGACATTCAATTGGGGCCGCATTCCAGCGACCTAAACCCAATCCAGTGTTATATTCAGATCAATGCAAAAAGCAAATTGGCTCCAAATATATCTCCAAGGATATTTTAAATCCGAAGCGAATTTGTCTAAATCAATTGAAAGTTAAGACTCAACTCAGTAGCCTGAATGTATTTATTCAGAAAAACTGGTAAATATAATTAACGTCTCAGTTGTTATGCTGACTATTATTTCACATCTGAAACAGCATTAAAAGATAGAGAATAAATTGCTTGAATAGAGAACCAATCGGTTGTTTTTTGACTACAATAGAAATAAATCAGAAAACAACCCTGAATTGTTGAATAAAATCATCTACGCTTTGTATTTTGGAATTTTTTCTCTTCAGTGATCATTGAATGATCACAGCTATCAGTTTTCAATCAATTGCAACAATATTTTGTTCATCCCTATAATGATTGAGTGGATGAGAATAAGATTTAGGGATTGTTGTTGTTCGCTGCTAACAATAAATTATTATTGGTTGGTCTCAACAATAGATGGGCTGATTGAAACAATATTTTGTTGATAGCAATGATAAAGAAGGTAATCCTAATTATCAATTGTTGATAGTGACTAGTAGGTAGCATTTTTTGTTGATTATACTAATAACTTTTCCATCATAGTATGTGGTTGATAATACAATATCCATTGAATAGTCATTCTACCGATTGCAACAATCAACCATTGATCGCAATTGGAATTGAGTAAATGACAACAATAATTTTTACCAAGTTTTCATCGTTTATCTAATAAATCAGCAATAACTTCACAACTAAAATCAAAATTGAGTTGATCACAACAAATGATTGTTGCCCGTAATAATCTACAATCGATGATTTCTACTCAGGAATTATTGTTGATAATATGATCATAATACTCACTACAATAACAGTACTAGTTTGAAAGAAATTGCTGTTGCAGTCTTGTTGATGAGAACAGCAAAATTATTCATTAAATCAATATTAGTTGTTCGAAGTGCCTATTCAATCGAATACAATATTTAGGGATTGATCAAAATAATGAAATCGATGAATGAAGCAATGAAAATGCTGACAGCTGTTCTATCATCTGACTACTCGTCATCCGATTCCTTTATATTCAACAAAACATTCTTGTTCCTCACAATTACAATATATTTCAATAACAGATATTATAAACAAACGATAAAAGAAAATAATATTTGACTCTTGCAAAACATCTCTATCCACTCTATATTACGCATGCGCACCCAAGCGTCTACGTCACACCTTACAATGTTACCAACTGTTGGAACAGATGTCTGTGTTGATTGTTTGAAATCAGCTGATTACAACAGTGAATTCTAACTTACAGTAACCCGTATAATCTACCAACATTTTCCGCGAAAACTCTTTCTAGAATAACTACTTTTAATCTATTTATATCATGTGTCTCCTACACTTTTTGAGAAATTTTCAATATTGTTAAATGATTGCAGTGGATATACAGAATAGATATATACGTACAGTTTATCTGAGTATTATTTTATTATTTAAATCGTTTACACCCAAACTTGTCGTGTTTCATCAGCGCAATGCAGGTTTTAGGAGGATTATCTTTTACATAACCTCAAATACAAAGTTAATCAGAATATTTATTTTTTCATCGCAGAATATTTAGCACATGTACCAAACTATAGTTACTCGACATATTCCAAGAGGCATTTAATTTCCAATACTTATTTTATAGGGAAACAAAATTGTAAATTAGAGTATAAATCGTATCTTGAAAATAGTATAATCAAATGATGGATCGTCGGAAGATGGATGAATCAGTATTAGTGAATTAAATTCATATCACTGGAGCAAAAATTTGGAATTCTATTAATTCTTCTTCAGTGCCTACAAATAATTGAATTTTCTTCAACAATATCACTTTGGAATCGTATTCATCAAGCATTCTGCTATAGCAGCTTCCAATAAATCCTTGAGCATAACCTTAAAGATATTACATGGAGTTACACTTTATTACACAGTTATTTCTTGATTATAAGAATCGATTTCCTTATAACAATTACATGTTGAAATCATCTTGAAACTTATACGATCGCTTGTTTGAGAGGATTTATGTTGTACAAAATATGCCTGTTATCTATTTTGTGCTGAAAATGCATGGGCATTGTGACATTATACTTTATTCCAAAAAATGTTTGAGCATAGCCTAAAAAATATAACATGAAATCGTCATTTTGTTAATATTATTCAATTGAATTACTTACTTATTATCTATAGGATGTGTACATTGTTGTGAACTGGCATTGACATTTTGCGTCAAAGCGAGTACGCATGTGCAGTTTCTGTTTGGGAAATAAGTTGGCAACACTGACATTGTATTGAATGTCAAAAAATTTATTTTAATTGAAATAAGCTTGATGAAAGCTTTAAATACATTACAAATTATTCATTTAAATGTTTTATAATTATAACAATACTTAATAACTTGATTCAATAGTAAATTTTGTGATATTTTGTATATTATTCCAAATACCTGTATGTCAAACTTGACAGAAGCGACCCGATGTTCATCAATTTTCTAGCATTGATAGCTTGATATTATTTCGAACTGTCACTTTTGACAATTCTCACTGATGGTTTTCGATTTTTCCTGTAAATACTATAGATGTAATAGTTTCTAAACATATAAAAGGCACTCCTCCTCGTGAATACGCAATTTATAAAAAAAAAAATTCAAAAATCGGCTGAACCGTTTGGGCTGTAGCCTCGGGCAAAGTCGAATTAGTAATCCTTACACTTGGCCTTTTAGTATAGTTTAGATTATATAAAATTGATTACATAAATCAAATTATAGTTTATTGGTTAACTCATTGTCAATACCACTATCTGTTATAAAACCGTGCAGTAATATTTTCATATAGGTTGTCTCTAGTATCCGTTTGTGTGATTACTTCATATAGCTGTAATTCCAATCGCGTATCAGATTTTTAATGAATAACTCTGAACTTCAAGAACTGCGTGAGATATTCCTGATGAATAAGTTTAATTTTTACTGCATGAAAGCATTGACTGCCACATTTTACTTTTCTTCTTACTCCAGATAACTTGACCTTTGTGCAATATCGATACGTAGTCTAATCCTTCAATTTCAATTTTCAATATAATCTTTCTATAAAGCTTGTTTATATGCAGCGATCCTTTCGTGGAGAGATTGCTTCATTATGACAAAATATTATAAACAAAACTATTCCTCTTTGAGAATACAAATTTTTCTAATCGAACGGCAGACGGATCAAGCAAATTGAATGAGATGACTCACATAAAATTGATGGATTCTATATGTAGTAAGATAATCTTTCATCCAAAGTTTCCATGTATTCTTGACTTAGAAAAGGGAAAACATGAATATTATACCTACATCAAAACTCATATAAAATATTTCAATAAATTGTATAACTCATATAACCATCAAATGATGATAAATCCACAAGCGATCCGTGATTCCTCAAACAAAATATCTATATATATACATCCTAATGGATTCTTCGTATTAAATAAACATCTTTGACGCATAAATGCATTTCACATCCCAGTTGGCAGCGTATTACAAAAACGATATTGGATATGCAACATGGGGGAACATAACGTAGAAGAATCAACAGCCCAAACGGCTTTGTTGGAATGAGAAAGCTATATAAGCTTGATGCGCACTTGTTTACCCGTGCAACTGGCAAGCTTGCTTGATGCCTGAATCAAAGCAGGATTCGTTTCCCTGATATTCCAATGTATGATCCTGTTATTTCACTGCAAAAGGGGCTTCATGGAATTATGGGGGGCCTTTGTTGACATTAGGATGATTCAATGTGTATGAAGATCAAATTACTATTCTAGGATTTCTCCGAAAAACTTTTGTACCGTTTTCTGACACAAAGAAATTTAGCTCTCCGAATACATATACTGAATATTCCATATGGCTGATTTTTTTCAGGATTAACCAATGGAAATGTGGTCAGCATAAAGCCCAGAGAGAATTACTTCCAGGCATTCAATGATATAAAAGAAAAAAAACTGAATACAAGCGTTTGATTCACAGATGTCACTGTTTTTGTAGCAAGTACCCTAATTGATTCATAAGATGTGAGTCCAATCAATTTTTTAAATAAGTCATTCGTAATTATCAATTATTTTTTCTTCGTAAGACTGTCAAAAAATTACTCGAGCAGAACAAAAAGGTGATCTTTGGCTTTCTCGATCTTGAATTTTGGAATGTGCTTGTTGAGTATTAATGATAATTTATTGGATGCGAATCGCACGTTGTATGAAGGAAGTGCATTTGATGCTTGGGTTGACAGTGGATTGAATGATTGGCTCAGTATTGGTATTATTGTGAAATATGGTGGTAGTATATCTCTATGATTGTTCAATTCGTATCTGAATGTGTTACTGCGAAAGGTTTTAAATGGCTTAGATAGTGTGCATATTGGTAAACGTATAATATTTGTGTTAGTGTATGCAGATGATATTGTTCTAGGTAACAGTGAAGAACTATTGAAAAGAATGATCGATAGAATACATGAAGCTGAGAGGAGAATAAATGTCATTCTAAATATTGATGAATATAAAATTTTGGAGTTTGAGAAGAGTGGCAGGGTGACTTATTGTAATATTTTGACGAATGACGTAACATTGGAACAAGTGAATGAGCCAACATATCTGGACAGTATGATGTCGAATGAAAGGAAAATTGGCAAGGAAATTGGAAGAAGAGTATATTATGCTGGCTATATGGTTTCAAGTGCATTTGGGACGTTTTCACGGAATGTGTCTGTTTCAACGTACCTATGCAAGATTAAATATATATATATATATATATATATATATATATATATATATATATATATATATATATATATATATATATATATATATATATATATACATATATATATATATATATAAGGAAACAAAAATAACGCAGGTTAAACAGTCAAAAATTTTTTGTGAGGGGGCTCAAGTAAAAAACGCTCTTTTAGATTAGTCAAGCTTTCGGTCTTTAATTAAAACCATCCTCAGGACTATCCAGTGAGATTCCAAAAATAAATAAATTTTCATCACAGCTCAGCATATTTGTACAAGAATTGGAAATACATGTTAAAAATTTGAACAACAATTGTTTTTCAAAAAGTAAAATTTAGTCACATGTTGGACCACCAAACGGAACCATGAGATGGCTTGACACGCGGTCTAGATTTTCCATTTCAGACAAATAAAAATATTCTGACGAATAACTTTTGAATTCATTTTTCTATTGAATATGATCCCACAAACATTTCCGTGTAAAGCTGAGTGTAGAAAAATCAAATATCCCTTAAGACAGCAAGAAATGCAGATAATGATACTAATAAAACTAGTAATCACAATATTTTGAACGATATATCGAATTAGAGATAATAGATATAGTAGAGCGAATAAAAACTCGAACCATTGTGATAAAATGATTAAACATCCTTCAATAGGATCTCCCATTATTTTTTTTTTTCGTTTTTCACTTTCCCGGCCTATATAATAGAGCAAGTATTGTGAGCTTGATTTTTTGTCAATTCGAGATGTCATGGATCTTCATGTTTTAGACCCTACTGAGTCCAAAGAACATGATTAAAAAAGTCGGTCTGTCGATTGTGGAAGCACCATAACTTGAGAACCCGTACGAATTTTCAAATGAAATTTGATATTCAAGTTTTTCATCAGAAAGCTAGGTCAAGTTCGTAAATGAGTTTTTTCCATCAGTGGTACCAAAACTTTATTGACGGAACTTTTTAGTTTTTTGCGTTTATTTTATAAACGGTAGTATTTATCATGAAATATAAGGAAACTGAAATCGATTCTCGAATAATTTGGCACAGCATTCAATTGGAACATTTCTCGAAATTATCAGCGGTTCATTTGTCATTATTAAAATTTTAATTATTATAAAATTCTTTATTACTTATTTGTACAAAATAACAAGTAAGAATTGTGAAACCGACAAAATTCACGAGATTTTGATGGAGATATCCATTTTGAGCATCCCTGAATCCATTTAGCCTATTTTTGGCTTGATGTCGCTACATATGTTCGCAAATCTCGAAACTGGTTGAACGTATAATGTTGAAATTTTGTATTTAAGACTGGTATAGGGTCTAGTTGTGCACCTCGCAATATGGTTCCAATCATCTGTACCGGAAGTAAACTTTACTTGAAACTTTTTTAGAATTTTTCTAATAAATCCAGAATGATCAACCGTAGGATGTTGAAATTCAGTATTTGAGCTTGATGTTGTATCAGAATGGTTATCTGCTATTTTTGTAAGAATCAGCCAGGCCAGAAAAGCACTTTACTTGGAACTTTTTTTTTAATTTTTTGCATAAATTCAGAATGATCAGCCATAGGATACTGGAATCAGGATTTGAAATTGCTGTAGCATCTTAATGGTCATCTTTTATTTTTGTAACAATCGGCTGAACCGGAAGTGCACTCTATATGACAGACTTTTTGAATTCCCCGCATAAATTCTAAACAATCAGTGTTAGAATACTCAAATTTTGTATTTGGCACTTTTATATATATATATAATACGATGTGATTTTGTGTTTGATCATGTATATCATTGGATATATAATCAAGCACAAAATCTCATCGTTCCACAGCTGATCGTTTTGGATTTATCCAAGAGATTCTAAGAATCTGTCAGGTAAAATGCGCTTTCAGTCAAGTCGTTTGCTATGGAAACAATAGGCTATTATCCTCATACTACAACATTCCTTAATACTGATTTCCAAAATTCTACGACTACCGACAGATCTGAATTCATGCGCAAAATTAAAGAATAAATTTCTACTGAAGTGCACTTCCGGTTCAGTCTATTGTTATGAAAATAGTAGGCTTATTATTCAGATGCTACAGCAGACTGAAATACCAAATTACAATATTCTACACCTGAACGTTTCGACTTTATGCGAAAAATTCTAAAAGACTGTCAAGTAAAGTGCACTTCCGGCTCAGTGGATCCCAATATAAATGGGATATGAGAATTTAGACGGTATAATCGTCCTAAATACTGAATTCTAATAATTTACGTTTAATCGTTTTATGCGGAAAATTCAAAAAAAGTTTAGAATAAAGTGCTCTTCCGGCTTAGTCGATAGCAATCATAATGCAAGGTGTACAACTAGATATCATAAAAGTGCCTTATACAGAATTCAAGTATTCTATGACTGATTGTTTAGAATCTATGCGGAAAATTCAAAAAGTCTGTCATATAGAGTGCACTTCCGGCTCAGCCGATTGTTACAAAAATAGAAGATGACCATTTAGATGCTACTGCAATCTCAAATGCTAAATTCCAGTATCCTATGGCTGATCATTCTGAATTTATGCAAAATTTTTTTGATTTTTCCACACTCAGCTCTACACAGAAATGTTTGTGGGATCAAATTCAATACAAAAATGAATTCAAAAGTTATTCGTCAAAATATTTTTCTTTGTCTGAAATGGAAAATCTAGACCGCGTGTCAAGCCATTCAAACCAAGAATAAAGGAAGTGATGCAGCAACTGTCTGTTATAACGCGAATTATTTGGAGCCACTTTTGGCCCCTTGATAACTCAAGATCTATTCAAAATAAACATATGAAATTTAGGACTGGGAAAAATATCGATATATCGATATTTATCGATATTTCTCCAAATATCGGACTTCGATATTTATTTTTTTCCGTATCGATATATCGATATTCCGATAATTCTCGATATTTATCGATATATATCGATATTTATCGATATTTATCGATAATTATCGATATTTATCGATAATTATCGATATATCGATAACTATCGATATTTATCGATAATTATCAATATTGATATTTAGCGATAGTTATCGATAATTATTTATATTCATTGAGAGTAATCATCGATATTCAACAATACTTGACGAAGATTTTTTTCGATAAAGTTCACAAAAAATATGACTACTCTTCTCACTGAACACACGATTGCATGGAAAATTGTGGAAATTTTGCGAATAAATAATGATGATTTGAGAAATCTCTTTTGCAAAAAAGTTTTTCCGCAATCCCGGGAGTAGAAGACGAATTGAATCCCTTATTTCAGGGACTTGAGTTATTTTATGAAACAAATTCTAATCAGTTTGAGCTTCCTTATGACAACAAAATCATTGCTGTCAAATAATCGACTGTCATCTAACAGAGTAAATTTCATTTACTCTGGAAGTGAAATACTCTGCCCTTTATAAACCGGGCATAAGGCAAGTGAATAATCGAAGTACTTGAGTGTCGAATTGAATTATTCGTATTAGAGTTCAAATCTTTATCATTGATAATAATTTATATCAACCTTTATATCAGCATTATTGCAATTTATACAATTTTACAAATGCATCGTATTGAAGTTCGTGAATTTTCTTGTTTTTCAGGGTAGTAGATTCTTCTTACCTTTTCTGTAGCCTTATCAATATCATCAAATTTCGCACTCATCTTTTTGAAAGCAAGCTTATTTATTTAACGACTGCTGTAGCCAGCCTTGTTACTATGGTGATTTTTGTATCAAGTTTGTTGTCAAAATTGGAAGATTGAATAATCTGTTTTTAGACTATTGTGATTCAATATAATACGGTAGTACGGATAATAGCGTATATAACAGAGGACTCAAGTGCATTCAATCTCTCAGATGAGAATTGCCCTCGAATTCGTCTCGTGCGTCTAATATTCAATTTTTTCCAATCGATATATACTCCAATAATTATTATCAATATTCATCAATAATTATCGATATAACTCGATAAATATTGATATTCATCCATAATTATTGATATTCATCTATAATTATTGACTTCCATCAATAGATAATTATCGATATTCATCGATAATTATTGATATTTATCGATAATTATTGATATTCATCGATAATTATCGATATTTATCAATATTTATCGATATTTATCGATATTCATCGATATTTATCGATAATTATCGTTATTTATCGATAATTATCAATATTTATCGTTAATTATCGATTATTATCAATATTTATCGTTATTTACCGTTATTTATCGATATTTATCGATAATTATCGACAAATATCGATAATTATCGATAAATCGACATATCGATATATCGGAAATTATCGATAATATTTCCGTATCGAATATCGATATTTGAAACTGAATATCGCGCAGTCCTTATGAAATTAGGCTCATCCATTAGAAATTTTTGGAATAAGTGGAACTCCATATTTCATTAATACAGCTCAGACGGTTATTGAGGTATTAACGTCTTAAAATCTGCATTTTTATCACTGACCGACAGCCGCGAACCAGTTCTACAACTTACTGTTTTACACATCATCATATTAGCTTTGGTATATTGACAAATCATTATCGAGTTACACTCAATTCAATTAATCCTAATAATAAAATAGTAGAGTTTATAACCTTCGCTTGCCTACTTCTACATAGCTTTATAAAGTTACACAGATATTGATATCGAAAATGGTACGAAGCAAAAACAAATAGTAGTGTGGAAATAAGAGCAAAATTCAAAAAGTATTTTAATTCCTAGGAAGATTGGTGAGTTCATTAAAATGATACGAAATAGGAACAACAATTCATTATTGGTTTTAAAAGTACAAAATAGGAACAATCAAGTGTTTTAATTCATTCTATTGTTGAATCATGTTTCACCAAGTGCCAACCACTCCATCTCTTGAAATTATTAATTCCACTGATCACCTTTGGATATTGAATTGTAATAATTTTTCTACAAGTTAATTATTGAGAATATGCGATGTTATCGACTTCGCCGACAAAATAATTGAGATCTAAATGGATGCCAAGTTCTGTAGATAATCCTGAAATCTATAAGAACATACAACACTGTGAAATAAATTTAAAACACAATTTCTTGTTTCTTTCTGCTGCAATAATGTTTGCTATTTAAAAATATAACTTCTTACATTTGGACAGTCGAATTATTTATACAAAGCAGATAACTTGAGTTGAATTGAAGCTCAAGAATAGACTTGGCTAGTTTCAAACCAACCGAGTTGAAAGCAGTAAACATCCCTCATTCTTATTACGAATGGGAAATCCCGCGTCCTAGTCTAAAGTCTTATATCCGGAGATTTGCGCGTATTGTTTCGTTGTGTCAGTGTCGTTATTCTGTTTCCACTATCACCAGACCACTTTTAGTGTATCACAAATTGTACCGTAGAGCTCCTTATTTACTTGGGATTCGCGCGATAATCCTCTGTTTCCTCAAACCGCCTATTTGTCTAATTAGTTCTGTCAACACTTGCGGAATTTGCAGTAAGGCTTCAACAGACCATAAATTGAACATTGTTAATTGATAAAGCGAAATATGTTTACGTGCAATATCATTGTATCCATCAATTACTACTTACTGGTGTATTAGAAAATTGGACTACTCATGCCCGGTTGCATGAACGTTCATTAGCTAAACAGTTCTTCAAAAATGAACAATATCAAATCAAATTTTTGACAGCAATGCTAAGCAACTGATTTGACGAATATATTCGATTTGATATTGTTCATTTTAAAGAGCGCTTTAGTTAATGCACGTTCATGCAACCAGGCCTCAGGGAGATGTTTTGCTAGAAGATACAATTTTAAGTCCGTATACTATATTTTCATGTAATTTTGGAACCTTGAGATGTATTTATCAGACAATACAGTAAGTCAGTGATCTATTTAATTTTTATCAATTCGCTCCGAATGTCAAAAATGTTATTGATGGTTAATCGATATTCATGGCTAAAATACATTCGTTCGCCAGCAAAGCACAACTGGTGGTGCTTTGCAGACCATAACTTTTATTCATACCAATTCTTGTTCAAATAATGTCTCCTCAAGAGCTGATAATACAGGTCTATATCTTTAAATTTCGAACGTCTTTGCTCTGATAAGAAAGATTCAATTATCAGTAAGAAGCAGACGTTACCTTGCTTTATCAACTTTAAACAATGGTCATAATTGATACTTATAAAATCAAGAGTGTAAGATTTAGAAGCAATGAGGGTCACGATGTATTCGTATCACTGATCTGTATAAATATTATACGGATAATAGTTTGCAACATGTCTGGAATAGAAATAGTTTGTTTACTTGTAATTTCTAGTTTATTGTGTGAATTATTCAAGTTTTGAATAAACGCTATACCGGTGTCCATTTTTTGTCCAGTTACATTACTTTTTCTGCTTTCTGCTTGTCGGTTGCTTAGTTTGAATGCCCTATCTAGTTATTTATACAGATCAATGATAGTAGTAGAAAAAAAAACATCTATGGATAGGTACTCTTGGGCCTAGGAAAACCAACGGAAGATATTCAAAGTCGAATTCTGAATCAACTCAAAGTTCAAGAACAAAACAAATTAATCTTATTCATGGGACTTCTTAAATTTTGTACCATCAATTTTTATTGTCAGATTTCCCATACAATACTAATGACCTAATTTATAATCTCTCTTCATTCTTCCGTTTGTGAATTGTTTCCAAACAATATCTCCTAACAAACTGCGTCTAAAATTTATCCTTAGGCACAGAGAATCAAAGACATCACTATGCAACCGGGATGAGAGTCATTTGCCGGGTAAGTACGCTTGTTACGGTCCTGTAAACACTATATAGAGATGTCAACTAGTCGCCATGCGGCGGAAGAATGCGCTTCCTACGTGAATCGTTGTGCATTTCCGGTAGGGAGCTAATGACATCATGTCAAAACAAGAGGGACCATTCATAATGCTTTTCCTCACAATATTGTTGTTAAGATAAGAGGGTGAGAGAAATGGGTCTCTGAATGTGAGTTGCCAAAGTTTGAATTATTCTGAACTATTAAATTTGTTGAAATAAACATATCCTCATCGTGCTTTGATCTCTCAATTGAATTTCCCATGAGCAATTCAAGTATAAGCCAAATTTTTATCATCTGAAAACTTGCCAAATGAATGAAGAAAATGTTAATTATCATATTTTTGAGGATATGTACATGACAAACTCTTACATTTTTTACATTTCAGAAAATGAATTTGATTGTTCATTTAAATCATTTTTTGTAACATGTGCACCAAAAGTACCCTATTACTAAGCTGAATTATGCTTCGAAAGTTCTCAATTCCAAACCATGGTAACAATTTTCATTAATTCTCAGTCGACAGGGAATTACCGCTGGGTAAGAATGAAAATTGTGGATCAGGGATTTTAAAATTTTATTGGTATATATCAAATTGATATTTCAAAGTTTTAATTATAGGATGTGTTCATTATAGTGTGTGCATTGATTGTGAACGGGATAGCACATAATATGTGAAAAATATCAATCAATAAAATAAATCATCTAAGTTATGGTTCACTGTAATTTGATCGCATTTGCAAAAATTTGTTTGTCAAATCGATGAGATAGTTTTATTTGAATTTATTTGAAGCTCAGTAATGGGGGTACTTCGGTGCACTTTTTACGAGAAGTATCGTATGCAACACGGACAATGAACGACTGTCATTATTGACACGGACAAATTTAGCTGCACGAAGCTACGCCTTGAGCTTCCCTCTCGTCTTTGCCTCGTGCTTTACCCTCGTTTTCACCAAGTACAGCCAAATTTATCCTTGTGCGTCTCTTTATCGCATGAATGCTTGGTGTGCGCAAAACAGTGTCAAAAATGTATTCATAGTGTCTAAGCTATATATTTTATATGTTTATGAAATTGATCTATCGATAGATTGAGAAATGCCAAATTTGGCAAAATTCAATATCCAATTATCACCCTATGAAGAATTCAAAACGTTGCCATATTATTGCTGTGAATAAATGTTGTGAGTTATGCCTGTGATTCTTAATCCCTTCAATGATTGTACTGTCGAGAAACTCATATTCCCTGGATATAAATAAACTTAGGTCCGAGATATCCACCTCCTAATAAATTTATTTGAAGAATAATAACTATGGTAACAATTATGCAGACAATTGTTGCCATAGTTATTATTCATCAAATAAATTTATTAGGAGGTGGATATCTCGGGCCTGAATCCAATAGATACATCACATGCAGAAAAGGAACTTTTGCTAGATGCTAGCACAGAACCCATCAAATTCATTATTTTTAACCACATTCTTAGGAAATCTCTTGTTATAACTTCTGTTCGGTATTTATCACTATACATCAAGCTTTGGTTTTGATCCAATATATTCTATATTCTGTCTTTCAGTTTAATTTCCAGTATGTTTGATTATTTTATTATAACATTTTGAGTTCATATTCTTTGTTTCCTTCTTTGTGACTGGTTGTTGCTGGTTGCGTTTTCTTTTAGTTAGCGTTCATGTGCACACTTGGAAGTAAAGCTACGCATCCCATTCAAGAATATATCTCGTGCGTATACTGTAAACCGTATATGAAATTTACTGTGCCGTCCTTCGTATCCGTTGAAAGTTACGCACTACTGCAAGAATAGAGCCCCAGGAATTTTCACTGTCTGACGTCTTTGATTCGTATTTGAGTACAGTCTTTGAATTAAGGTCCCAGAAATTGCTTTATATCTACTTTCATATGATAAGGGAATGGGGAAACCCAAGTGTGACAGGTATCGGGAATTGGCAAGGGTTTTTTTAATAAAAAAAAAAAAACAAAAAACGTAAAATTTCTCATCACACTGTTCTCCAGTTTTAATTAAGTAACCGGTTTCGATCACTGGGTGTTCATCCTCAGACTACCGGAAAGAACAATAAAATATATGATCTTTTTCCTTCAAGTACGTCCTAAATTAGGCACTTGCGTAACTAAGTCTGCCAGAGCCTCAAAGCGACAACATAGTAGGGACTCCTTTCAAAATTCACAAGTAGAAAAAAGGTCGAATTAAATTTTTTTTCGGAGGCTTTAGCTATGTTTAGTTCCAATTTTACAATCTATTATTTATAATTTTCATTTATCCTACATATTTTCAAAGCGTGCATCAAGCTGCATCACTATGGCCATAACTTTTTGCATGTGTGAAACGAAAAGGTAACGATTGGTATTGGATTTATAATTACAAGGATGAAGAAATAATTGGATGATAAAGTTGGCCATAGTTGATCCAAATATTATTATAATAGGGAATATGCATGAAATTTAAATTTTGTTCAAATTTTTTTTTTCCGAATTTATATTGGCCGGACTTTTGTACTAGACCATCATTTTGGTATTTTATATCTTTTTAATTACTCAAAATTAATAAATAAAAATGCAAATTAAGCGCGGGAAATTCAAAGTTCCAAAACGCAACACCATTGGTTAAAACGAAATGTGACGTCAGATACTACTAATACTGCTTACATTTGTATGGCATTGCAGGCTTTTGATTAGAAAACATAGTAATAACGTGTGTGTTGTAAATTCATTTATTGTTTAAGTGTAATTTTAGCATCCTAGTGAGATTATGAATCATTTAAGACAGTGGTTTTGTAAAAGCACAATCGGATAATCTGTCATGAATAGATCTATTCATGATGTTTTATTTTCTTTCAAATCCAAATTTTACGTCCGCTGAAATAAAAAGAGTGAACACTGCAAAGTAATTATTTAATAATGACACATTATGTACGCTGGTTTAATGAATACAATCCGAAATTTGATGAGCAGTAAACGAAGCGACATACATATACTGAATTTTATTGTTAAAATTAATTACATTCAGAGTACGTTCCACTTAATGACCGCAACGCTCACGCTCACGACCGTGGTTTTTGCTGTTCCACTAACTCATGGTCGATGTGGCTGGTGCTTTAAGTGGAACGATGGGAGTGTTTCTTAAATGTCAAATAAACTGACAATTTTTGGTTAGAATCGAAAAGTAAATCATAAATGAGATTAAACTGACCTGTAGCAAAAAGGATATACGAATGGAATAAATCCAATATGCCTGTGTAAATTAATCGCTCTTGAATAATAGATGATGATAATGAGAGACCATGAAATTATCTGTTATATGACAAATGGAAAATCTTGAATCAATTGACATAGCTTGGAATCGGAATTACAAATTGGAAAAGCATCTTCTTATTTAATTTGAACTTCTTGGCAATTTATTCAAAAATGAACACAACGACCGCTTCGACTCACTTTTAATTCGCGGGCGTAGTGAGCTTGAAGTAGTCGAGATCAATGACGTAATCTATGACGTATTTATCATGAACGCCAAGACCGCGATCGTCTTGTAGAACGATTATTGAGGGAACATGAGCGTTACGGCAGTCTAGTGGAACATACCCATATGTTATTCATGATCTGTCAAGTTTATTATGACACTTTATCTCTTCTGATAACCTTACATCATTTCTTACGTATTTTTAAACCTGTCTGGATTGGAAAAAATACTTTATCAGCTACATTTCTGATAGTATTTTGCATTCAGGCACAATGCAATACTTATAAACTGACTTTTGACCTTTTTTAATGCTGAAATAAGTTGGGAATGAAAACTCCTGTAGTAAACAATGGATTGTAATGTCACTGGACATGTTATTTGACGACATTCATAGAGCGCGCGAAAATGGCGGCGTTTAAACAGCTCAAAATTATTCTCAATTTTGAATATTTTTTTTTAACTTGATTACAGCACTTTTGGACATAATTTATATTTTTAACTATGTTATAACGATGTAATCAGTAAATTAAGAATATTGAAAAAATTCATGAATATTCCCTATTCTCTATCTTAACATTAATGATAATCCGAGCAACGTCGCGTCGTGCCCATTATAAACCTGAAATTGAAATAAATACATTTTTTTCAGCATCAATAAGCCTGTTATATGAATGTTTGATATAAATCATGTTCACTTCCAATCATTCAGGGAATCATTAAGAAGTAACGGAAAACAGTAGTTACTATAAAAATCATTTCATGGCTACTCTGTAATTTCTGCGTTTTGCTGATCGCATGATCAGGGGCCTGTTGAATAATGAAATACAATTTTTGGTAATAATTATTGTAACTTGTATTTCATCATGCAATCGACTCCAGATATTTTGTCATATCGTACAATGAATATAGGTACATATTTTTAATGGTTACTTTGTAACTTTTATGTTTCACTAATTCAAATGTTCTGTCTGACTATAAACCATCATATGAAAACGATTGAAAGTACCCTATTACTGGACTGAATTCTGCTTCGAAAGCTCTTAATTTCAAATCGTAGGAAAAAATTATCATTCATTTCGTATTGACAAGAAATTAATGATTATTATTTCCCAGCTGAGAGGGAGAAAATGATAATTGAAGATCATGTATGTCGTTGGTACTTTTTCATTTAACTGTTTTAACTTGTATTATGAGATAGTCGTTAATAGTCTTTGCATTCGATGTAAACGTGATAGCATAGAAAATTTTAAGAACATAATGTAATATTAATCAATAAAATAAGTCATGTAAGTTATGTTTCGTAGTATTAGTTTACTGTAAATGTGATCGTAATCGCATGATTTTGTTTCTAAAATCGATAAGATGGTTTTAATACATCCAAATTTATTGCAAAAGTTTAATAATGGAGTACTTTGATGCACTTGTTACAAAAAGTATCGTATGTTACATCAGTGACACGAATTGAGTTGGCTGCATGAAGCTATGCTTTCGTTGAGTGTAACAAGCTTCATCCTGAACAATTATGATGACAGTTGTTCAGTCCTTGTAGTATAAAATACTATTTAGAGAGGTTGTCTTTGACTTTTGTCGAATGTGATTAATCGCTTAAAAAAGATAGCCACTCGACCACTAGGCGTAATGGCTTAACTTTTTCTTGTATAATTAGTGTATCATTTTCCACACCCAGTAGCATAAATTAATATCAAGACGTTCCATGCTATGTATTTTTGTTGGATTGGAAATTGTATTGAATTCCTATAAAATATGATTGGATACTCAAGAAAAGTAATCAAATGAAAGGCGAGTGGCTACCTTTCTTTCGACACTCATATTTATGTATTGCGGATTACCGTAAATAAATATAAAATTAGTAGGGAGAATGTAAGCATGTTTCGGAATGAAAAATTGGATATTCACGAAGATTTTGGAGCACGAATCGTATCGAGCTGACTTCGGTTCTCGGGCACTTCTATATACTTGCAAATCTTTTTATTAATAGCGTCAACAACATAATCACTCTTATAATGAGCGACAAGAAAACAGCTTGCTATGCGTCTATGCTTCAATAATTTCACAGGGTGAATTTTTCCGGTGAACTTCATCTGTTTATTATTATTCATCATGGAAATAATATTGGTAAGATTGTTTTCAATGTACTTGAGATGGACGGATGGACTTATATACAAAGTAATATTCGTTAATATTGAATAATGAATACGATTAAAGAATAACGAGGATCTCTTAAACAGGAAAGTACTCATGGATACTTTGAGTAAGTACTCAACTCGTGAGTACTTTTACACGAGCTCTGCCTAGCTCTGTCTGCTGTACCACCAACGTTTTTACGCTGCGTCTTGATTTAGCATCATTATTAACTTGGAATAAATTATAAAAATTTCATACTTTTTCTTGTTTAATAGAGATTTTAATGAATATTTTAATATCAAATAAAAGCTTGTACAAGGTTTGAAATTTGCAAGACAACTTTCCCGCATTTTATATCACAGTGGAAGAATGTTTTCCCATATTAGTTCTCTATGTTATTAGTTCAGACTAACATACTGTGTATACGTATATAGATGTTATGTAATTATGGATTCCAAGATTATTTATCTTGAAAATTTGTGATATAAGAAATATGAGAACACATTTTCTAAAACCGATCAACCAACATACAATCGCAATAAAATTGCCCCTTCACTGTCATTATTCCCCTACATAAAAAATGGACAAAAGCAACAATCCCCTTTACAAGACATTCAATAAATAACATCTACAGGCCTTAGTAGGCCTGAGCGTACATTGGCAACTCGGCGTTCGATGTTCGGAAATGCTGTTCTCACAGCGGAACTTCTTCACGTTTGCATTGTCATGGAAACGGCCTGTTTGCATCTGAACAAAAGACATTTCAAACGGTTCATTAAACAATGCAAAGATCATTTGATTCAAAGCGAACTGCAAATAAAGCCAAGCTACGACGGGAACTTAGATACCAAGTGCTAGAACAGCACTTGATAAGGTTAGTTTCAGTTTAGAGGCAATAGAATTGAAGGATTGGAAACTGGAGTAATTGGCATTATTGTGCAATTTGTGGGCGGAAAGATTATCAGATTAATACAATACTCTACTTACATTATCTAGAAACCATCAACAAGAAAGATGTCACAATGCCGCGAGTCATAATAGAATCAGACTGAATTCAAAAACTGCAATAACCAATAATGATCTTTGTTCTTCAACAAATGTTCAAGTTGAGCAAATTTTCACGATATACAACTAGTAGTATTCCGTCAGCAACCGATAAACAACAAAGAATATTTTTGACTTGTTTAAACAACATTTTCGTCTGGATTCCTCCAAAAATAAAGTATATCCATTTGTGAATGGAATATAAAAAGTTCCGTCCCGACCATTTGCACAAAATATTTTTCAATTCTCAACATTCTCGAGTTATACTCAAATTAGGAAGTCAAACCCGTAGGTTTAGCATTGGTTCAATTGATTGTTTGAATATCAATTGTCATATTACTTTTGCTTGTCAACTGGCACAATATACATTTCTCATGCTCGTTGAGTGAGTCTTTCTTTTGAATCCTTATATCATTTCATACTGTTACATTACAAAACTTTAGAAAAATAAAATACTATAGAAATTCAATCAAAATGCTATTGTGGGAGCCTGTCATGTGTATTTATGGAATTTTTCGTATCAAAGTACCTCGGATAAATTACAACAAAACCTTTCTGCCATGTAACCCAATATGAATGTCAAAAAATGTCACAATCATGACTTTCCACGATGACTGAAGAGGAGCATTGTGTATTCTTTCGATTTCAAAGTCATTCTGCATCAAAACGCCAGAAATAATTTTTATTGCTTTCAATCCATTTGATGAAATATGGAATCGTTGCAGGAAAAAAGAATCTTACTCTTGTTCATTAAAGTTTCATGACTTTTTTTTACCAGATAACTTTAGTGTAAATTCAAAGTATATAGAATTTATTTTCTATAAAAACCATCTCACGCCTGGAGGCAAACTGGAAAACTGCTCAACTACTGCAATCAGGGAAGTAATACTGCTTAAATTTGCATTTTAAGCAGCAAACTTCTTCGAAAAACAACTTGCAGTCTTTATTTGTGCACCCCAATTTCGCTGTAAAAACAGCGTAGAATTACTGAAAATCACATCAAACAGGTTCATTTGAAATATTGTCAGCTATTTTTTCTACGGTCTGTCGGAACATCAAGCCTTCAAAACCAACGGAGAGGACTGCAAAAACGTTGTAAATTTAAGGCAGGTTCTAGACCACCCACATTAAATTGTTTTCATGATAAAAATATATTCAGGGAATGACAAACATATAAATGATTCTACATCTACGAATAACTACAGGAGATATCTGACGTTTCATACTTTTCTTTTAGAATTAGATCAGTTTCCAATTTTGAATAAATGGTAAACTATCGAGCTTATTGTGAAGCTTCAAATACTAGTGCAATATCGGATCTAAAGCCTATTACTTCGAATTTTGCAATTTTTAATTAATAATTGCACTACTCGTTTAACATAACATTTATAAGTAGAGCTATGAAATTTTTTGGATTGGATTAAATGCAAAATTCTTATGAAATTCTGATGTAGTTTGTTAAATTTATTCTCAATAAAAATATTTGAAATGCAAAATGAAGTTGCAAAGTGTTTGGTGCAATAGACCTCTGATTCTAGGGTATCTATCCACTATAGGTTGATAGGGTCATTCAATACCAGAATAGAATTACCAGGCTGTACAATTAATTCTGAATATAACTAACAATACACTATATATCTATTGTTACTTGAACGAAAGTTGGATTTTCTAGCATATAATTTTCGTTACCGTGAAGTTTAATACTGCCAAAGAGGTAACGCTACAGAAAAAAGAAATAAATCATCATTTTGTTGGGCAAACGTATGTTTTGCTCACATTTATTTTTTCATTGTTATGATTCCTTTCTGAGAATCGTAATAAGTTAGATAATTTTTCAGTAATTCCTTCTATATTTTTAATTATTTTAAAATTCATGCTGCAATCCTGTGTCGTGTTTGTCTCATATCTCATCATAAATTAGTATTCTACGTCAGACACTGTTATTCCACGGAAGTTTTTTTTGTCTTTGAATCAGCACTTATTTGGAATATCAAGAATATTCTTGGTATATTCAAATTTTTCAAATTCGCCATACATGTGATTTTCTAGGAAAAATCCAATCCATGCAACAAGTATAATTTAAAATCAGCAAAATTCATGGGGTGTTACTCATCTATACTAATATTATAAAGAGAGAAGATTTGTATTTTTGCTTGTAATGAATATACTCAAAAACTACTAGGCCGATTCTGGAAATTTTTTCACTAGTAGAATTTTGAACTATCACTGATAAACATAGGCTATAATAGACAACTGTACAAGAAGTGGTGCACGAAGTGGTTCGTTCAAGCATCGCTCAACCGATTGGATTGAAACTTTCTGTAGTTGTTGTTGGAATATTCATGACGGTTTTTATTATAGTATCATCAACATATATCAAATAGCGCACAAGCCGTATTTGTTCGTTCGCGCATCGTTTATATGATTGAATTGAGACTTATTATAGTTGTTGTTGACGCTATTATAAGGATTCTTATCATAAATTTATCAATATACATCAAGTGACGCACGAGCCGTATCTTCTTGTTCGCGCATTGTTCATCCGATCAAGTCAAAAGTTGTTGTTGGAACTTTTGTAAGGGCTCTTATTAAGGTACCATCAACATACATCAAGTGGAACACGAGCCGTATCTGTTGGTCCGCACATCGTTTATTCGATTGAGTTTGAGTTTTGTACAGTTGTTTTTGGCACTTGCATGAAGGTTTTGACGTGAAACAGGTGGCGCACAAGTGGTATATTTTTCTCTTCAAGCATCGTTAATTTGATTGAGTCAAAACCTACTATATTTTAACGTGAAATAGGTGGCGCATTAGCATAATTTATCCGTTTATTCGATTGAATTAATTTTTCTACAGTTATTGCTGGCGCTTACGTAAATGTCCCTGAAAGTATATTTTTTAGGCGATCATGACAAAAAAGGTGTTCTTATGGCTTCTTTTGCGGCCGTGAAGTTTCACTTTTTGGGACTGATCTGTCAAATTTTACTTTTTGGGACTGATCTGTCAAATATTACTTTTTGGGACTGATCTGTCAAAAAATATTTCATAAACACTTTGTATTTACCTATATGGGCAGCTTGATGAACTCTTTGAGAAACAGTTTTGGCTCAAATAGTACATATATTCTTCCGTCAACCTCTGTAGTTCTTGCAATTCAAAAAATAAATACGCATTTTTTGTTAAATGTCAACTTGATAGAAGACAATTAAATAAAACAATTTCAACGGCAACTAAGATTTACAATTGCAATGTTTTAGAAATAAATAGATAAAATGATGTGATTCTGAATTATTTCGTAAATGATCGCCTGAAAAACGTTGTGTGCACCTCGGCCTACAGTTCTTTTTTGGTCTCACCTGAATTGCAGCCTCAGCTACGCTTCGGCCGCAAACAACAGATTCGACCAAAAAAGATAACCTTTACGGCCTTGATACACAAATAACTATCATCTATATCAATATTATGAAAGGAAAATATTTGTATTTTTGTGTGCTATGAATAAACTCAAAAACTACTGGACCGATTTTTGAAATTCTGTCGCAAGTAGAGTCTTATAATATCACTAAGTAACAGAGGCTATGATTTACTTTGAAAAAAAATGAACTTCACGAAAACTCTAATGATGTAACCCAAGATATAAAAAAGGCGTATAAAATTCAATACATTGCGTACACTGTAATATCGGTAATTTTATTTCATTAAATACTGATGACGCTATTTATACACAGATTTACGCACTTATCAACGAATTTAGATGTTTGAATAGCATCAAATGTGGTATTATTCTCAATAATTATCTTATATTACTAAACTAAGCTCTCAAAACTCCAACAAAAATGTTAAATATTAATTAATGTCTACCTGTGCGATGCCGGCGCGGGTTGCCAGTTATAAATATAGATCGAACATCGTAAATATATACTTAACGTTGTACGATCATATGAGCAATGTACAGATGAAAAACTGATTTATTAATCGTTGATAAATACATACCTACAATATGATTCTCTGAGAAAGATCTGATGTAGTAATTTTGCTTTCACTGGATATTCAACATGTACTCTGTAGAACGATTTTTTCTTGTTATATGAATACAATTATTGCTAAATAGATAAATAAAAAAAAATTATCTATAAAAGCCAATTCTCGCAGATGAGAATATTTAAATTGAGGTATTAAATTTATTATTATCAGAACAAAAATCAGAGATAATAGACATTTAAGATACAAGTGTAAAAAGTTATTCTTCATTGCACGAGCGGCTTGGTTACGAGCGCAGCGAGTGTTTTTAATAGTTCCGAGAGTGCAATAAAAAATTTTTACACGTGTATCTTACAATATTTTATCTTCGATCGTGCTAATTTTCTTCCAGAAATGACCATATTATATAGTTATTTTTTGTAAATGTCACTGAGGCAGCTATTACTATGCAAGTGTTATGATTGTCGCTAAGGTGATGACATTGTAAATAAATTGTTGTTGATAGAAACGCCATTTTTATTTGCGATTATTTTCACCATCCAAATCTCGACCAATAGAATTGCACCATTCGACGTCACGTGGTACAACCAACACGGTTTTAAAGTGGAAATTTTTTGAAAATTTTGTCTGTTGGTTATATATACAAAACAAAGAACATTTAGCCGCGTTGATTCAGCATCTGTCAAACTGACAGACAGATTAAATGTAAAAATGAGCAGATTCGGAGTTGAGTCTCTGGAATCTATGGATGAATTTGGATGGGAAAAATAATCTCCCGAATACCACTCGAACTCCGAAATTAATCTGATATTTCTCTCAAGGTTTCCTGCAAACAAATCAACTTGTCAAGTTTTCCAGGTTAAAAAATCATCGGGCACGTTTTAAAACAACCTGACATGTTCCAAAACATCCTTAAACGTTTTCCTACAGTCTTGAAACATTTTATTATATTCTGGACTTTCCTAGAACATTCTGAAGTGTCCTTAAACATTGTATAACATTCTGGAGCATTCTAAATCATTCTGGAACGTTCTAGAATGTTTTAGAATAATCTAAAACATTGCATTACATTCTGTATTGTTCTGGAACATTCTATAATGTTTTAGACCACCCTGAAATGTTTCGTGAGACTATAAAACAATTTAAAAGTCTTGAAACACTCTGGAACTTTTTTAAACGTTCTGGATTTTTTTTGCAACATTTTGAAACATTCTGGTGTTTTTGAAAATAAATTTGACGTTTAATAACAACTAAAGCTGAATGTAACCTAGAAAACTTGACACGTTCATTTGTTTGCAACGAACCTATCGAGAAATATCCGATAATTTCGAAGTTCTTGTGGTATTATATATGAGAATTTGAATTGATTGTGGAGTTAAAAATGTGTGAAACAGACTCAAGTGATGTAGAGGAGCTTCAAAATACTCCTCCGGAAGTTCTAGATATCGCAAACGCGGTAGCATCAACTCTAATACTTGAGAAATCACGAAAACAATATGAATTGGTGTACAAACGATTCAATGATTGGTGTGTTTCTAAAAAAGCGAAGAGTATTACGGAAAACGTGCTCCTTCCCTATTTTTCACAAAGGGCAAAGCATGTAAAACCGTCGAGTCTTTGGTCTGAATATTCTATGGTGAAAGCTTTCCTGATAGCCGAAAAAAACATCGATATCAAAAAAAATTCCAAGCTATCTGCTTATATGAAGCGACAGTCTGTAGGATATCGCTCCAAGAAATCAAAAGTTTTCAGTAAGAATAAAATACATAAATTTGTGAACGAGGCACCTAATGATAGATATTTAATGATGAAGGTAAATTGTAAATACTTCCTTCGAGTGGACAATGAGAATTAAGATACTTTCTAATCTTTAGGTTATAGCAATTTTTGGCATTGCCGGTGCATGCAGAAGAGACGAATTCTATAAAATGAGCGTTGACGATGTGAAGGATAATGGTAAAATGTTGATAGTTAAAATTCCAATGTCGAAAACCAATAAACTTCGAACTTTTATAATTGACGGCGAAGCAAGAGACTTGCAGAATATGATTGAAATTTACAAAAAATATGCTACTATTAGATCACCAGCAACAACACATAGCCGATTATTTGTCAATTACCGAAATGGAAAGTATTCTGTACAGCCGATAGGTATCAATACCTTCGGGAAAATACCAAGCAAAATTGCTAAATATCTTGGGTTGCTCAATCCACAGGAGTATACTGGTCATAGTTTCAGACGATCATCTGCAACCATGCTCGCAGATGCAGGAGGAGATATTTCAAAATTGAAGAGGCATGGTGGCTGGAAGTCATCGACCGTGGCAGAATCTTATGTACAAGAATCAATTCCAAACAAAATTGAGATATCTAATCAAATTTTACGCAAAGAAACAGTTAAGGGAAAGATCACAAATAATGCCATTGCTGCTCCTGATACGTTGCCTATTGCATTGAGGAGCTATGAGTTGCCCAGAATTACTATCGAAAATTGTGTGAATTGTAAAGTAGATGTACATATTGTCAAAAATGAATGAAATACTGACAACTAAATGGAATATTTTTGAATTGATTATGTGAAAAATATAGGTTTCGAGAGATATTATCATTTGAATCTAGACAAACAAAATTTTCAGTGAAATTAAATAAATATATCTTCATGCATTCATATTTAAGACGATGGATTTAAAATTGCAGCTTGGTGATATTTAGGTCCGTCTCTGTATATGAAGTCGGCATTAAACAAAGTGCACACCTGTTAGATGCACTGTTTCAAGTATATTTGGCGCGAAATACATTAATTTATGATTGTTAGCGAATAAATAATGGAGTAAATTCAGTTATTAGTGATCTTAAGGGAAATCAAAATTTAGGTTATTCAATAATTTACGTATTCATATTTCTCATTTTAGAAAAGAAAAACTAGATCTCATTATGACTTACGAAAAAACCTTAACTATAATATATACAAATATCAACATTCATTCATAAAAAATAGATATTCTAAACATCCATATTTGGAAAGCGGATCTCTTAAAAATGAAAATATAGAATTTACAGAATTGTAAAAGGCCTTGTTTCCCCTACCATATAATGATGTTTTTCTTTACATAAAGTAAAATGTGGCAGAATTTTTTTTCCAACATGTCATCTTGAGATTTGGGAGCGGTTCATTGTGCAAAGTAAATATACAATAGTGTTATCTGTAATTATCTGCAGATATAGGTAGATTTATTCTCATTTCTTGCTTTTTACATTTCCTTTGAAACTTTTCTGTATTTTGTACTTATATTTCAAGAGTTATATCCTTATGAATTTGGATAGAAACAATCAATGCCACAAAATACGTGAAATTTCTAAGTTGTCATCGATGAACATAATTGAGGAATAGAATTAAATAACATAAGTCATTTTTGTTGAGGTGAAGCTAGAGCCGAGAAATATTTAGGGGGCCTAATATACGCAATGTTTTTTCTACGGTTGTTTAAATTAATTAAATACCTAATCAAATTTACGGAAAATCATCTTGTCAATTGTCAGAATGATTCAAATTTACAAACCTCCATTCTCTTTGTACCTATCCATGGTAATATTAGGTGGAGTAAGCGACAAAGTACTGCGCCTGGCGTTGCTATGAAGTTTCTTAAAATTCGTCAACTTTGCGTCAATGAATGAAAATGTGAACATCAGCTTTGTATAACAACCGAAAAACTCATTTCCAGAAATAGTCTTGTATCGAATCTCTTATAAGAAATAATTATAAAAATCCTTTTTCATCATGAATGATAATGTTTTAGAATATTTGGCAATATTCTCTTGCCATGCGTAGTGTAACGAATGTTCACTTTTGTTGCATCATCCGTAAACCAAAAAACCCATGAAGAAAAACTCATATTTAACGACGAAATAACTTCCCATCTAATAGAGACAAGTAATAATGAAAAATATTTACGAAGTACTCTACTTGTAAATATTTCATGACGTTTACTGTAGTTTTAATGTTTTTAAATTCCACATTAACATTTGTTTCTTGTTACAGGTAAGCAGAATTCATTTTGCTGTTCTCATGTTTCTTGGCATGTAAGTACTCAACTACAAGCAACTCAGGTATTTCGATGAATAAAATCAACATGCTCACAATTAGCAATCAGGACTTGCGAACAAATTAGATAAAAACAAAATAAACAGGAAATTGTAATAACAGATAATATATTAACTCTCTACTGTCATTATTGTCAACTAGTCTTTATGATAACAGGTAGAACAAGTTTCGATTTATGTGAGATCCGAAAAGCTGGTTTTGCTTTTCATTCTAAAGAACCTTATACCTGTGCAATTTTCATATATTTATTCTGATACTCATTTTAGTCATACCGGTAATGGATGCGTGGGAAATCCGCAAAACATATATTTGGTTCAATTCAAATGGATCAGTGGATCACAGTGACTTTCGAATCACTAATGGTTATTCTTTTTTTGACATGATCTGTTCCATATCAATTGGAAATATGCTGACAATATCATGAAAGTCGTCGATTTTGATATCCTCTAATTTTGTAGAAACTCTTTTTATCATCGTTTTTTCTCGTTGTCTATAGCAACTACGCATTATTTGATTTTGGAAGAGGGAAAAAAGTTGAATTATTTACATGTGGTACACCATCTACGCATTTTTCTCGCTGTACATGTGAAAAATATTTCTTTACGCTTAAATGCTCACATCCATTATCATGGTACCAATTATTCAAGTAATTTGGACCATAATAGATAAATTCATTTCAACTGAACTATAGAACTTTCACGATAAACTATACATTCCTCGCCAGCAATCGAACCAGAGACTCCTGAATTCGTAGTGTATATTCATATAGTGAACAGCACACCGAGACTGAAAATAATTTACAAGACTACGCTTAATTCTGCATAATTTTGTTATATTTATAAACATATTCGGTTCGATGTAGCTTCGAATTTCTAAGACCGGTGTAAGAAATAATGACAAGTCTACAGACATCCAAAGCATAGGGTAAACAAAGCCATACACATTTGTAAACATACAATACTATCCACACAACTGTTTATAAATCACATTAATTTCATATTTAAATGTCAAATTATCTCGTAATGAATACCAGATAGAATATCTTTCAATTTGTACTTCTTCAAAATTGTTAAAATATATTAATTTAAATAATAAACTCTGGAAATATTGATATAAAACTACCCCATATGTTCATTATAACAAGACAACGGTCTCTTCTAGTGACTGAGGTCAATGGCGGGGAGAACAGAAATTTCTCTAGTACTTGCTACCTTAACAATTTTATATAGATCAAAGCTCGAATTTGATTTTTTCATTTCAAAATTGTTCTCAGAAAAAAAGTAAGAATTGTGAAAATCTGTTCAAAGTTATTTTCTCATTGCTGAAAAAGTATTAAAATCATATTCAAGGTATTTTGGTAGGATAAAATGATCAGATGGTTTCTAAATGATCCAAGAAATTGAAATTCACAAAACCTGGAATGTACAGAGCAAGAAATAGTATATTGTACAACAAGTACAGAAAATTACCTATTTCACACGAGGTGTGTAATTTTCACACAAGTGTGAAATAGGTGATTCTATACATGTTGTACACTATACTTTTTCTACGATCACAGTTTTGATTGAAATATGTAGATAAATCATTAGTATAACTGAGATTTCAAATCTATTTTCACAAATGTAAAATAACTCAGGCATTTTAATTGTTTGCTCTGCTTATTTATTGTGATATTTATTTAAGTAATGATTTGGAGCATTATTGAGATATTTTCTATCAGTTGATTGACATTTCATTGTTGTGTAATCTAATTGTTGCGAACTACGGAAAGATTGTATCTGATTGGCCTACTCTCACAAGACGACATTCTGATTGGCTTATTTAGTAGAGTTTTCTGATGTGATCTCTGATGACGTATTTTCTTAATTTTCGTCACCATTTTTCAACTGCAGTAATGATAATTGTTAATATCTAATTTTGGTTATGATACTATAATTACATACATATAATTCCTCGATTTCAACAGAATGTGATGAAACATGTGTTGTCTGCTTCAATTTGACAGTTGTGATTCGTAGTGTTGCCAACCTTCGAAATTTATTTAACAAGAATAAGAAAATAATTCCAAAAGAACTTGATGCAATTTTGCTTTTAAAATGTGGCTTATAGAAGAGCAAACAGAGATTTATATCAAGTCCGAGATATTTATAAATAATCTTGCTGAATATATCACCTGAAAAATATTCGAAATGAATTAATTAATATATGTTGGTCAAACTGGTGTGAGAAATCATTTCTCACGACTTTTCCCACAGTTGTGTGAAATTATCATTTTTCTAGTTGTGTTCTGTATGAGAAATATGTTGTTTTCTATAGTGATCGTAGAAAAAATATTTTTTTCAACCAGTAATTCTCAAGCTAGTCGAAAAAACGTTACTTTTTCCAAATAGCATCGTAAATTTCTTTCAGACATCCTGAAAGTGAAATTTCCATTTCTAAATTCATCTATTACTTATTCATGCACACAATACTAACATTAGTTATTCCTGGTATAAGGATAGACGCAAAGCGGAGACCACCAGATATTCAAATAATTTGCACAAACATCATATTTGGAGAGAAAAGTTTGCACCAACTAATTGTTTGTGCAGATGCGACGTCGGAATTTTTGTGTACAAACCAAGAAGTTAAGTTTGAGAAGTAAAATTATTGAAGTCTAAGGGGGGATGTGGAAATATGTAATAAAAGCTCATGATGATGTTATTGCTATCTCGAGAACTATGAGTAATACAGAGTTGGTTAAATTAGCAAGAGACTATTTTAATTTTCAGAAAAAAAATCTTATCAATGGCTTTTACAATATAGAAACTAACTTTTTGATTCCGAATTTGTTGTTTATCACGTCAATGAACACAGTATTTTTTCTACTGGTTTCAACGTTATTACATATTATCACAAATATGAAATATTTGTAGTAATTAGGGCACATAATTATTTATTTAAATTCACTGTAACTGAAATCCTAATTAGTACTGACAAGGTCGATGTTCAATTGTCGGACATGATTGACAGGCGACGTTCACTAGATGTTTGGTTGTTGCCAGGCAACAACTGTTTGACAATTGAATGTTGGCCCATTGTCGGCTTAGGTATATAAGAGCGTTAGCTAGGAGAAGAATTCATTCAGTCAGTGAATCATTCAGTGATTAAGTACGAGTAACAGTAAGTGATATTGTGAACATACGAGATTGTAAAGTGAAGATTCACATTGTAACCTGTATTAATAAATTATTCACAATTGAATTTGTGACAATATTTATACTTTAATTGAACAATTTTTTAAATAAAAATACAAAATTGAATATGTATTACTCTTATTTTCATATGTTATAATCTTGTAAGAGACATTCAAGACAGAGCATCTGCACATAATAAGTGTCGCTAGGTTGAAGAATATCTCAACGAAACGTTTGGTGACGTATGGATAGGTACAAATGCTCCAATTTTATGGCTGTAAGGTTTCTCGATTCTAACCTATTAGATTTAAACTTTTTGAGGTATTTAAAAGAAAAAATCTACAACAATCATAATTTACTGAAATTAAAATATGATATTGATTTCTTCTTAATAAACGTTGACGGAAGAACACTTTGTTTAATGAGGAATGTTTAATATTATAGATTAGGTCGTTGTGTTCTAGTCAACGGAGGAAATTCCAGACAATTCTTATGATTTTCAATTTTCTGATTTATTTTATAAATATTTTGCACATGACATAATTGTTATTACATTAGCTTTGCTTTTATGGTAAATTAAAAACTTAATTAGATAATTAGTTTATCCACAACATCTTTGTGTAAATATATGTTAATAAAAATAATACATATTTAATTTTGTATTTTTACGTTTGAAATCGTCCAATAGAATTAAGAGTATGTAATACTTTCAGAATATAAAGAATAAATAAATCTCCATTGACTGACAATAAAAATACTTGTTTTCATTCAAAATAAAAAAGCTAGGACTCATATTTCGACAACCACTTGTGCAAAATATTTTTTTTGGTCAATTAAAATAACCTCTTGATATATAAATTTTTTGCTGATTTAGCCAACCCTGTTCCACTTATAGCTATCGAAATAGCAATAGTGTACAGCTTAAAGAAACACTATGCATATATAATAACATATAAATCAGTATTCTTGCTTATTGGAATCACTAATATTGATCGTGTGAATTAATACTGAAGCTTGATCAACCATGGTAGCTTCACGACAAGATGATACAGAAATAGGAATATTTCAAAGGAGGATGCCAAAATGTAACTGAAAATTAGGGTTTCATTTGGAAATATATTTGGTTTATTTAAAACAGATTGCATCTGTTTTGTCTTGATGCTCAAGAGATATCGACAAAATAACGTGAAAAAAAAACATATATAGAGTGAATCAGAAATAAGTACATGAATTTAAACCAGTAATAAAACTTTTCAAGTATAACCTTTTTTTTTAAATAACTCTTTTCTGTAAACTCTCTAGGTATCGAATAGAAATTCATTAAAATTATGTCAAAAATTTCATTGTGCGCCCATAGTTCTGGCTGAATGTTTTCCATTTGTTGGAAAAATTACAGCTGTCGATTAAAATGAATATTTTATAGTTTTGAACCATCGTATTCATGTCAATCATCCAATTGAAACTAAAAGAATATTTGTATTTTGGCTATACATTGATATATGCTGTAAGAAAGACTCTATTTGTCTCAATGATCAACAATTTAGTCTATTAGTCATATTTATATTTCATTGTCAAATGAATTGATTTCTATTCAGGGATTTCACGTATTTTTTCGGATATTCAGTACACTATTGAAAATTAGATCGTCTGCACAAGTTCATTGCAGTTTCAAAAATAGCAGCTGATTTGAACATAGTCTGAATACAGTCAAAATCTGTGCTGCCGTCTATTTTAAAAAGAAGTTGTTATCTTCAAACATTAGGAGAAAATTATTCAATGATTTATTCAAAAAAAACAGTGAAATACTGAATGGAATTCAATTCTAAAATGAATTCCTTTAATGAATAATTTAACTGAAAATATTGCCAGAACTCTGGAAGCTTCTATTTTGAAGAACAGATAGCATAACCTACAAAAAATGTGATGAAACTAAATTTGGTACCGAAGTGAGCTTATATGTTTTCTGAAGTATTAGATGCAATATCACGTAGGTACGTTTTATTTATTTAGCAGATCAATTCAAGAGGCACACATTGTTGAAACGACCATAATTTGAAGTTTGTAATAAATATGAGGAAAAAATGTACTTGATTTATGAATTGAATTATTTCATTTATCACCTGCTGTTTTACATCAGATACAATAATTTTATATTTAGTGAAAAATGACAACTCGAAGATCGTTCTGAATAAATTCGCTAGATTAAACCTGAACTGCCTGAGAAATCTTAGACAGAACAAGGAGACATTCTCACAGGTTCAAACATTTGTGATAATGCAATCGATTCTTTTCCAGAATTTATTTGAAGGAGTTGACAATTCACATATGTCAAAATCAATTGTTCCATTGTAACTGCCATCTACCAAATCCAATAATTATTTATCTAGGACATTGTTATACTTGACGAGTTCTATTACTGGTTGAAATTTATGTACTTATTTCTGTCACACCCTATATATGGTGAACAATATTTTAACTTTTCTAGTTCCTGGTAAATATCCATGAAATTTTTTGATCAAAATAATGTACAAAACCATTTACTCATGCATGCATTTAATCGTATTTTCATTGGAATTATCATTAAAATTTACAATCATCTTCCTGAAAGTATCAAACCGTTTTATTATCTAAAATCTTCCAAATGTTATGTTTATATCATTTTCAGAAATGAGTTTTTCTTTTCTGTAGACAAGTACCTTAAATGCACCACGTTAAAACACAGACTCTCCGTTTCAATTGGTTCTCCGCATGTATATTTTTTTTTTCTGTATATTATGTATTTGAGAAGCCACTGTATACTCACATACCGCTTACTAGCGAATCATTATTATTACATAATTCGATTTTTTATGACTTAAATTTATGTATATATGAGTAGTACTCCTCTCCATTTGCATGTCACTGGTTTCTGTCCTATTATCAGCCTCCAACGACGATTATCCATTAGTTTGTATTCTACCTTTGTAACACAGACAAACGAATATATCCACATATATAGCATCATTAGCTCCACATTTACAATCGTGGGCGCCAACAAGGTATATAAGCTACAATTTGTACCCTTCCATTATGTCCCCGCTGTAAGGTTGATTCTAAACTGACCGAATTTATATATCTTGCAACTAGAATCTACTGAAAAATCATTCTATGTAGGTGCTGTCTGTGAGACCAAAAAAGAACTTTAGGCTGAGGTGCACACAGCGTTTCTTAGGCGATCATCACGAAAGTATTCGAAATCACAAAATTTTATCTATTTATTTCTAGAATATTGCAATTGTAAATTTTAATTGCCGTTGGAATTTTTAGCGCATTTTTTGGAAAAAGGCGCTATTATATTCACTTTGGCTGTCTGGCTGGCTGGCTGGCTGGCTGGCTAGCTGGCTGGCGTGACGCTGAGTTCTCAGCAACTATACTATTCAAAGACTTGAAACTGGTACTAAATAAAAGCAGCTATTTCATAGGATTGCACAAATTGCTTTAATTCAAGATCAGTGATTGTGGAAGATTAAATTATTCAATTACTTGTTTCAAGTGAAACAATGCCCATAGATATATAGACATTAGGGATATGGCAACTAAAATTTATTAAAGTAGATAAAAATTTAGTTACAACTTTCGCCACGGGTGTCACTATTATTATGTACAGTTGTCAAATCTGTCCGGGATTCATTCAATGACTTGTTTGACGCGAATTTGAAGCTTATTAGAATGAATTATTATTATTCGATGAAAATTGGTTTACTTTTGTTGTAAATTCTTATATAGCTTTGATAAAGATCAAATTATCATTTTAAGGTACAGCACTTGACCCCCCGTCAGTCAATAACTAAACAATGAAGATTAAAAGGTATTTTTGAGTTTGTACATGCATAAATTATGTACCTATCAAATAGTCAACTTGAAACTAGTACTAAATGGAAGCTGCTGCTCCGTAAGTTTGCCCAAACTGCTTGATTCCAAGCTCAGTAATTGTGAGAGATGGTAATTTGCGAAATCTCTGAAATAACAAGCATTCATGAGCTGTCAAAAATGCGATTTCATCATCCAGATGATTCTTCCATTTCTTTATTATATTGTCTTCTATTTGTGAGAGGTTTTTGAATTGCAAGAACTGTAGAAGTTAAGGAAAGAATATAAGTTTACCCATACAAGTACGTATAGAGTGTTTATAGAATAGTTTTTGACAGAATAGTCCCGATGAAGTAATATTTGGCAGATCAGTCCCAAAAGGTAATATTTGACAGATGTGTACCAAAAAGTGAAACTTCACGGCCACAAAAGGGGCAATAGAAACAGCTTTTTGTTATGATCGCCTAAGAAAATACTGATGATAGTGTCTGTGCAAAAAGTTCTGAAATATGATACTCAAAAACTGAAGAAACTTTCATCATTAGCTATGGTTTTAATTTTTTAAATATCTACAGATAGATGCTTTGAGCTAATTGAATAGTAGGTGAGATAATATTTGGAAGACAGAAAGTATTCCAGAAACAAAGTAGAGAATAATATGTACTCTAAACTACAGTCAGAACCAGAAAAAGTATGTCTTTTATCAGTCAAACCTCAGAAAGATGGAGATCATAAAAATGTAAAATTGCTATGCGGATTGCAGTCAAATTCAATAATATCATCTTACAATGAATATACTTAATCTAGTAAAATGAGTCGGATACCAACACTTTTCAATTTCTTCTTAATGGAGTAAGGTAGAATTTTCTTGCACATATTAACGCAAAACATAGATACTTCATTTAAAATTCTCCTGGCATATTGATAGAATGATTCAACATAATATTCACGATCTGGACCAAATGGATTGGACGAAATAGGAACTCACTATTCTCTCCAAATTGTAGGTGTCGTGCAATAGAGACAGCACCATGTACAGTACACTCTATTTCTTTTTTGTTTTTCTCTTCACACATCAACACTACAATGCGTTCATTTCAGACAAGAAACGAAAACATTTCTTGAACTTTGGTCTGTTTGTGAGTGTGTTTTCAAGCAGAGGAAGAAAGATAAGTTATAAATTAGTGTGGGAGTACAGACATGTCCTTAGACTTTAAATATTCACACAGACGTGAGATTAATCTTGAATATTGTTTGTAAAGGGTTGACCTATTGTTTTACGTTGGAAGTGTGGATTTTTTTTATTATAATTTTAAGATATTAAAAGAATTCATGTTATATATGAACATAGTAGAATAACATACGAATAGAAAATCTGTACTGCATTAGCAATCTTTCCTTCCGTCATTTATATTTGAAATTGGAGAAGTTCAACTCTGTATTGTTTGCAGTTGCACCAAAAATATTGTTCATTTGTGGGTCCTATACTAAAAAAATATGCTCATAAGATCAATAATTCATTTATCCAGCCATTCGACTTTATTCTCACATATTAGGATTCTTAAATTTTGCATACAAGGTTGTCAAAGTTGGAAAAAAAGTTATTCGGATACCATTGATACATTCAGCGATGCAAATTGTGAAGAAAAGTATATTCGAAGAAATACACGACACTCTAAAGTGACCTTTGAAAAACTCCGTGAAACAGAATTTGATAAATTATCAAAAATCGAAGCCTGATTGTTTCATAAAATTACAAATTCAGGAGTCGGTTTTCACACAATCATCCTGAATAGGGCGGTAACTGTATTCACAGATTTTTTCAAAGATCATTTTACAGTGTCCTCTATTTCTTCAAATCTCTGCATTTTGGTAGATGACACTATTGTCGATTTATATCTCTGCATGTCATGTGTCAACTTTATTTTTATCACCTTGCGGTTCACAAATCCGCATATCGGAAGATTGCGAGAGCTAGGTTGTAATGAAGAGTCCCAATGAGGACAAAAAACGTGTCTACAGTTGCCGCTCTATTCCGGACTCCTGAATATGGAGTTTCGTGGAACAATTAGCTTTTGATTTTAAACAATCTATAGGTTTCAACTGATGCTGAATACTCCAACGGTATGCAGGGAAGTCTCCTTTTTCATACGTTATAATAATTAAAGTCTAGAGTCTCGACTCTAGAGCATTCGACCTAAGAGGCTCTTGAAGCTTGGAACGTTGGACTGTATGAAACTAAACTCTTTCAGTAAATAAGCTACAGCAGCGTTGATATTAGTGTGATGTCAAAAATATTTCATGTTTATTAACGTCATTTTCATGAATACTACTTACAGAATGAATACCTTAATTTACTATCTCTTTCATTTGATTCAACGATGAATAGCTTGGAATATATCTCGTCTCATGGATACTGCCAATGACATAACCGTCAATTAGGTTTAGGTGAGATATAGATTCCAGAGTGTACTATAGAAGTGCATTATAGGGTGTATTATCTTCATGATACGGAGTGTTTAAGCACAGAATGCAATTCCAACGATGCACTGATTAGATTTCGACACGAACATCTATTGAATAATAATGCGTGATAGATTCTGGTTGAATCACTGCTGTTATCTTACCCTCTCTCTATTATTATCGTGTTTTTATTGTCATTGAGAAAACATGAAATCTTTTTTTCACATGAACGTTACAGATATAATCGGAAGTACGGGCAATAGGAACAAAATAATAGTTAATTATTTTATACTTGCGATTTTATAACCGAACAAAAATATTTTCAAAACGTTCAGTAATTAAGAATCATAGACATAAATTCTCACAATAAAACGCAAATTCCTGGTTCTTATTATACATAATCTCCCACAGTAACAAAAAATTTGAGAATAGCTCTTGATGAGTTTTCAGAAGGGTTGAATCTCGAAGCACGATAATTTTCTCACCAGTTTATTGCTGAATAATATTGTCTCTTGCAATTATATTTTCTAATTTCCAAGAGTTTCGTATCTGATCATGAGTATACTCATTTTTATTTATGTAGAAAGTCTATAAATCATTTTATGCAGCAAATGCTACTGCGAATTTATCATCCCAATTATCCTCGTACTAAGTGATGGACCAAATTTTTTGTTATATAGATTCTTCTCAGCTAAATAAAATTGGATTTATTCAAAGATCAAAAATCTGACTCATTCAACTAATTGGAAGTTTTTTCGAGAAGAAAAAATTACAGGTTTGTATTAGAAATTATATTCTCGGTAGATAAAAAAAATTAGTTGATAGTGAAAATAATGAATCTCCTCAACCATCAGAAGCAATTGTTTCTTATGAGGCGACATAACATAAAGATGTAGTCCATGATTGATTTGATCAATTATGGAATGAGAAATTCGATGGTTGTCCTAGAAAAATCTTATGATATCACTATAGTTATTTGAATAAAGATAATTGCAATACATGATTGCTTCCTTATAAACGCAGAGCATATATTCAAGTTGAAGATGAACGTTTTCTACAATTTTTGGATCTTAAATTCATTCAGGATACCTGCTTTGCTTGTGAATTGAATTACAGTCAAGCTCTTGAAACCCGCCAAAATTATTCCAAAGAGCTCATGTTAAGTATCATAAAGTCTAATAATGATTTCATAACAAAAAATCATGCATATCTTATTCGATTTCTTTTTACTTTCCCGACCTATATACAGGATGTAACAGAAATAAGTACATTAATTTCAACATGTAATAGAACTCTTCAAGCCTAACTATTTTTCTTGTTAACTTTTTTCTGTTAATCTTCTGGAAATCGAGTAAAAATTCATCAAAGTTTGGTCAAAAATTTATTTCGAACCATGAGCGCACTATGGTTCGAAATAAATGTTTCTCATTTGTTGGAAGAATGACAGCTGTCGATTGAAATTATTATTTTTAAACTTTGAACCATCATAGTCTTGTCAATCATTCATTTGAAATTGAAAGAATAATAGTTATTTGTGTATCAAGGCCGTAAAGGTTATCTTTTTTGGTCAAATCTGTTGTTTTTGCAATTCAGATGAGACCAAAAAAGAACTGTAGGCCGAGGTGCCTACAACGTTTTTTAGGCGATCATCACGAAATAATTTAAAACCACCAAATTATATCTATTTATTTCTAAAACATTGCAATTGTAAATCTTATAGTTGCCGTTGAAATTGTTTTATTTTATTGTCTTCTATCAAAGTAACATTTGTAGAAAATGTTCATCAATTTCTTGAATTGCACGAACCAGGGAGGCACGAACTATTAGGGTTGACGGATGAAAATAATATGTATTTCGGTGAAAACTGTATCTCAAAGAGTTCATTCCGCAGCCCATATAGGTAAGTATGAAATGTTTATGAAGTAGTTTTTGACAGATCAGTCCCAAAAAGGTAGTGTTTAACAGATCAGTCCCAAAAAGTAAAATTTGACAGATGTGTACCAAAAAGTGAAACTTCACGGCCGCAACTTTGAAACCAACAATTTGGTCTATTGGTCGTATGAATACATGTCATTGTTGAGAAATTTCATTTCTATTCAGGAATTTCATTTCTATTTAGGAATTTCATGTATATTTTCAAATAGTAGGCACATTTCTTAAACATTAGATTGCCTGCACAAGTTAATTGCACTTGAGTCACCTGATTTGAATAGCTTGAATACAGACAGAATATGTGTCAGATTGCGCTGCCATCTATGATCAACTCAAAAAGTAGTTGCTGCTCTCAACTTACTTCATTAATGTTGGTTCTCAAACATAAAGAGAAAATCATTCAACAACTTATTCAAACTGAACAGTGGAGTATTAGATGAAATGAAATTCTAAAATAATTAATTCATTAGATAATTCAATTGAAAATATTCCCGCAAAAATCATAGAAGCTTATTCTTGAAAAACAGAAAACATAACTCCTAAATGAATCACACTGAATTTGGTAATTGATTTTAAATGTTTTCTTAAATATAAGATACAATTTAGAAAATAGTCATATCCAGTAAAAGTTATATATTTCAAAAGATCATCGGATGATGGATAAAAATGAAGGATAAAGAATTATTGAATCATCTCTTCACGTTGCAAACGTTTCGGTCTTTATTAAACCTTCATCAGTGTCTATAGGGCAATAAAAAGAACAATAGAATATATACTATTAAACAACATGCAAATATTCTCACAATGAACAATAAAATAATTATCTTAGAGAAAAGTAGAACATAACCAAAAATTTTATAATATTGTGCAAAAACATCTTCACACTTCTATAATACAGAAGCAACTGAATTACAAACGGAAATGTCAACAAGAAATCACTTGTTAATGAAACATAGCAAAAAGACGTGCGCCAAAATTCAGCGGCAAATATAAAACCAAGAATAATTAGAATAACAAGTGCTATCTTTTACAAAATGACAAATCCAAGATATTTTGATACGTTTTACTTAAATATTCAGTATCAGTTCTGAAATTGATCGAGTTATGATCTAGATAAATATATATCATCTCCAAAAAATTCCTTTTCTTATAATTACCTTCATGATCTAAAATTTTTTCTACATTTTCCAAATCGAAACGATGATCTTTTGAAATATATAAGATACAATATTCTAATTGTTCAGTAGATCAATTTATAGGGTATACTTCATTGAAACGATCTGAGTGTGAAGTTTGTAATAATACGAGAAAAAACTAATTCACAGGTGCTTCATTTATGAATTAATGTATTTTATTCATTTCATCTGGTTTTTTACGTTCCAAGTAAACGATAAGTTTTCTATATCTCATAGTATTCTCATCATAATGTATAAGTGCACTCGCACAATATTTTGACATTGAATACGTGAGCATAACCACAATAATTCAATTTTTAGTGAAAAATGACAATTCGGAAATCGTTCCAAATAAATTAGCCGAACTAACCCTACACTGCCTGTGAAATCGCAGACAGAAGAGCTAGACATTTTCACAGGCTCAAACTTTTGTGACAATAATAATTAGACGATTTTTTCCAGAATTTATTTGAAGGAATTGATAACTCACATATGTCGAAATCAATTGTTTCGTTGTAACTGCTACTGGACTCGATAATTATGCACCTGAACGACTCGTTAAATTATAGGGGATGAAAAATGCTAAAGAAAGATGAGAAATCGAGAAAAAGGTATTGAGAAAAATTGTTATGTTTGACGGGTTCTATCACTGGTTAAAATTAATGTACTTATTCCTGTTACACCTCTAGTCCAGTCAAAATAGACATTCACCCTTGCATAAATTCCCAAGAAGCTGAAAATTGACATGAACGTCAAAGATACCATTATAATGAAATCGTGGAAAGCGGAACGATCAGTTTCATGATATAAATAGCTCAAACAAAAATTGTAGATCTTTCAATTCTCTACAAAAATGGTTTCCACTCCTTTTTTCCTAAGATCTACCATTTCTGAGAAAAACAATTCTTAAGTTGTATTCTCCATAATATATGCACACGTTTCCACGCCACCTATGAGTAAGTGTACTCGGCGCGTATTTTTCAATGTGCTTTTCCCGGAAGGCCTACTTTACGGTCTTCTTATTGAAGTTTAAAATAATATTAGGTCTTCTTATTCAACTTCTTCTTCATCTTCATCTTCATGAGTTGACGTAAATTGTTCAAATAGCGATTCAACAGTTATCGTTGATGTAAGGATTATCTTCTGTTGAAGATTTAGTATTTGAACACGACTGGCTTTGACAGCTGGTGCATGCTGGTGAACAAAGTCAGCTTACTTTTTTGCAGCCGAATTTCGAATTACTCCCCTTTCTGCAGTTATAAAAAATAGTATTAAGGAGCTTTTCTGGTGCAGGTGGAAGTAGAGTGTGGATTGATTCCAATATATTATTTATTAGTTTCCAACCCCATTCTTTTGAGTCCAGTTGATTTCCAAGCCAAACTTGAAGCTGCTAATATACTTGATGAAAATGTTGATGAGCAGAAGCCGAGGTTGGAGGAAGACAAGCTAATTGAACACGTTTTTTTTATTACGTGTATGTTTTGCAAAAGATACGTAATGTAATTTATCTATGCAAGTAATTTAAAGTAAGTGATAGACGGACACCGCTACACTTAAGACCACATGGTCACATAAAATGAGGGACTGGGTTTCTTTTCATTTCATATTCTTAGAGTTATCATTCAATATCAATGTACGAGTACAAGTTACGCAGACCAACAGTTTGATCTATATTATACGTCCATAATGTACATAGGCAGCGTAGTTATGCGTATTATTAAGAATATAACTCTAGAATGGCTTTTTCTCAGAAATGGTAAGTCTTCGGAGAAAAGGGATAGGAATTATTTTTGTAGAGAATTGAAAGATCTACAATTCTTATTTCAACTACTTTTATCATAAAATCAACCGTTTCACTTAAAACCCGGAAAACCCATTTTTGTGAACTTTGACCTCGTATAAAATTTTTTGCACACATGGGATCGATGGGGACTTTTCACTACTTCATTATAATTGTATTTCTAACGTTCATGTCGATTTTCAGCTTCTTGGGAATTTATGCAAGGATACCCCTATTTTTAAGGCTAACTTGACTGGACTACTCGTATAATAGAAGTATTGTAATCCCAATTTTTTGAAAGTTCGAGGTTTCGATGAATCTCTACGTTTCAGATCCTACTGAACCCAAAAAACATGATTTTAAAAATAAATCTTGTAGAAGTGTCAAAAGAGATATTCAAACGATCGTCAATTCATTGTTTTTCGCATGTTATTCGAATGATGTCTAGTTTGGTATCAATTTAAAGCTCTCTGGGAGATATGCTTAGTAGAAATCCAGGATAAACTATTTTTTTTATTCCTTATTATTTTTTTACAGCTGAACCATATTATGCCAAGTTTGGGGTTGACTAGAGCGGACATCAAACTTAGGTCATTGTAAAATAAAATAGTAATTACATACATATAACCGCCGTCTGTGATTTTGACAATGGCAGTTGATTGATACGATACTCCAAATTCATGGAACAGCAATGAAACTAGCCATATCACCCATTATTGAGGAAGTACTGTGCAGCCCACAGCAAATTTTTTAAATCAGCGAGAAATTGGTTCTCATATCTATGGAGACAGGCCTGCACTATTTAATTTCCACATATCAAAACAAAAACAGGCGCAACAAAACCAATTGAATTCTTATCAAAACAATACCTTTTATTGATTCAGCATTCGCTTAAAGGTCAGTGCCATCTGTCAGAAAATCCGAAATCAATATATCATGTTGAACTTCAAATAATATATTTATGAGTTTATGATAGAGAAACGTATAATTTTCCAATTGAACAATTTCATGTGTGACATTAAAAATACTTCCTCATGATAGAAAATAATTAATTGTCAATTACTGATAATAAATTTTTGAATATTGTTGAGGAAGAGTTGAAAGAAATTGACATTACGAAGGTATATTCTCAATGGATCAAATCCGATGTTTTGATTAAAATAATCCAGATTCAGTAGTTCCATTTTATATCTAGTGTCATACTATCCAAATAGTACTTTATTACATACATGTTTTAAACTTCTCTTCACTCGTAGTTCTTGTATCACGAGAAAAGCGATTGTTGGTAATACGAGTGTCAAGATATCTCATGTAACCAGTTCACATTACTATAATTTTCCTACAAACGCATGCATTTAATGACTGTTTAGAAAAGAGAAAATTGTAGATTTAGTTGTTTTATTACGAGCTTAATGAATATTCAGAGAGTTCATAAAATATGTCACATACTTTATTGATTCTAAGGTCGCAAACTGATACGTAGCAAATGAATTTAAGATATTCTGAAACAAATTACTCTTTAATCATTCACCGTTGTGATTGGTTCGCTCTGCACTGTCTCCAACAAAATTTAAATATCAGAAAAATGTGCTTGACTATTCAAAATCACCACTGTAGGAACATGTAATTGCGGCTTGGATCCGATTGCGAAGTTTTAAGTGTATCCTAAACGTAGCTCGATTATCTAAGTTACGATTGTTGGAATAATTGTTACCAAGCAATTAAGACACGCTTAGAATATATCACTACGTAAAACAATTATGTTTGTAAATGAGGAGTCTTTTTCTAGATTTACGGGGTCTTTAATTCATTGGAACATACAGCTATGACACTCGATCGCCGGAAGTGCAATTTAAAGATGATATCGTGGATTCCACTGACTACTGACGCTGACGATCGATTGCACATGATGTACAAATATGAGTTATAATGAATTCTAAATACACTTTACGATTCTCATAATTTTTTCGCTTCAGAAAAATATAACGAATCTTATTGAAATTGGAAAATGAATCGCTAATTTTAGTTATCATATCTTATGATAAATACTACCGTTTAAACAATAAACGCAAAAACTAAAAAGCTATTATATTCACTTTGGCTGACTGGCTGACGTGACGCTGAGTTCTCAGCAACTATACTATTTACGGACGTGAAACTGGTACTAAATAAAAGCTGCTGTTGCCTAGGTTTGCACAAATTGCTTTAATTCAAGCTCAGTGATTGTGGAAGATTAAATTATTCAATTACTTGTTTCAGGTGAAACAATGCCCATAGATATATATGACATTAGGGATATGGCAACTAAAATTTATTGAAGTAGATAAAAATTTAGTTACAACTTTCGCCGCGGCTGTCACTATTATTATGTACAGTTGTCAAATCTGTCCGGGATTCATTCAATGACTTGTTTGACGCGAATTTGAAGCTTATTAGAATGAACTATTATTATTGGATGAAAATTTGTTTATTTTTGGTATATTTTTTTATATAGCTTTTATAAAGATCAAATTATCATTTTAAGGTACAGCAATTGACCTCCCGTCAGTCAATAACTAAAAAATGAAGATTAAATGGCATTTTTGAGTTTGTACATTCATAAATTATGTACCTATCAAATAGTCAACTTGAAACTAGTACCAGGGAGTACTGGGAGTTTCCACTCTTATGAAGCAAATTGAACAGTTTCGCGCTATCTAGCGGGTTTGGAGAAAGTTAAAATTTTTAGCTGTGTGTGCTAGGTTTCAGAAGCTTCTGCGCGGTAAAATATTTTGCTGGAATCTGATTGGTAACCAGGTAGACAACAGACAATTAATGTTTGTTTATCTTGTTTGTGAAAATATGTCAGATGTGCAAAAATGAAAAATATTTTAAAATTTTGAGCAAGACTGAAAAGGTGAGTTAGAATGGCAATATTTTTGAATACATTTTAGTAAATATGAAGTATATACAAATCAGCCATATTAAAAATCTTGATAAATATAAACATAACTACTTTTTTAGATGAGCTACAAGAAACTTTGATCAGTCGAAGATTGTTTTTCATACAAGAAGAAACCGATTATTCGGTATAAGTACGAATGTGTGAAATATTTTGAACAGAAGTAGATTGTTCCACTGGGAGAATAATTCGAGATGGGGCTATTTTTGTGTGGTACAAATAAACAAACAGATACTCAAGTGGACAAGACAGTCGTCTTTATGCTGTTTTGGATCCCATACAACGACTTGCGGTTGGACGCTGCAAGAAAACATTGAAATCGAAGTACCGCAAGTATTTGCTAAGTATATAAGTACTTATTTTTTGCTATTATGAGTAAATAATTGACATATTTATTTCAAGGTTACTACCGCTCCACTTCCTTCGGCTTCAGCTCACGGTCCTGTCATTCATTTGGAGTTCAAAAAGAGCAGAAAATATCTGGGACACAGAATTTTCCATTCATCATAATTATCATAGCTGCAAGTAGTTTTTGAAATGAATAAATCATTATCATCACCTATAATTCGAGAACAGCAAGAAAGATTTGAGACGAATCACCTGTCCGAATATTGTTAGCTAAATTTCTCATCCCAACAATAACGCAAAATTCAAGAAGTGTAATAATCTCCTTGGAATGGGAGACAAAATGTATATTTTCTGCCGATTTTGAGTAGTTTTGTTCACACAATAATGTATTTAGGGAAAATTTTGATCCCGATGATGAATTTTATACTTTTTATAGATGATTGTCTGATTCTAACTCTATGTATCTATAAATGTATTTGTTCATCGTTTTTAACATTCGCAAATACTCTCAGAATTTGAATTATTGTGTAAAGAAGGTGAATCAAAAGATTTTCATGTACCATAAATTGTAATTCGTAGAGATACAGGAAATATTATTATTGTATTAATATATAAAATATGTAATTATATTATTTTTGTATGAAATATTGTATCATTGTTTCAAAAGCTTCTAAATTAATTTGAGATCTCAATCATAATGAGAAATCCAATTGAATTATCAAGAAATAAGACATGAAATTTCTAAGATCTTGAATTACAGACTTCATAATTTAAATTTTCACGTGGCAGTGAAAATTTAAATTTTGAAACCTGAAATTTAATATCTTAGAAACTCCATGTCTTATTTCATAAATTCAAATTTAAATAAAATAAATAAGAAAACAGCCAGTGCCACCATGCGGCTTTGGAGAAAATTAATAATTTTTTGATCTAGTTATTTAACATGGCAGTGAACACTCCCAGTACTCCCTGACTAGTACTAAATGGAAGCTGCTGTTTCGTAAGTTTGCCCAAACTGCTTGATTTCAAGCTCAGTAATTGTGAGAGATGGTAATTTGCGAAATCTCTGAAGTAACAAGCAAGCATTCATGAGCTGTCAAAAATGCGCTTTCATCATCTAGATGATTCTTCCATTTTTTTAAAATAATGTTTTTTGGATTTAGTAGGATTTAAAAGAGTCATCAGAATCTCTAACTGTCAGAGAATCACAATTACAATACTTCCCCTATTATACATAGCTCAGGGAAGTAAAAAGTATCTGTGACTATGATTTCCAAAACAAATATCTTATACAAATCGAAAGCGGCCTATGCTAAGTTAGCGTAGGCCACGAACGTTTCCGGTGCATAAATTGATCAAGTAGACGGGAAATGTGTAGGTAGATTCCCTAATACTTTGAGAAAGTTGTTAATTCCTAGCAACATTGTTATATTAATAGAACAAATAATAATTGCAAACATTGATTAAAACATGAAAATGACAGAATTTCCGTTTATTTTTGTTAGTGGCAATCTTTGAAAACGTTGCTAGAATTTTTCCATAACATAACTGAAAGGGAGAAAAAAATGGAAGAATCATCTAGATGATGAAAGCGCATTTTTGACAGCTCATGAATGCTTGTTACTTCAGAGATTTCGCAAATTACCATCTCTCACAATTACTGAGTTTGAATAAAGCAATTTGGGCAAACTTACGAAACAGCAGCTTCCATTTAGTACTAGTTTCAAGTTGACTATTTGATAGGTACATAATTTATGCATGTACAAACTCAAAAATATCTTTTAATCTTCATTGTTCAGTTATTGACTGACGGGAGGTCAAGTGCTGTACCTTAAAATGATAATTTGATCTTTATCAAAGCTATATAAAAAAAATACACCAAAAGTAAACAAATTTTCATCCAATAATAATAATTCATTCTAATAAGCTTCAAATTCGCGTCAAACAAGTCATTGAATTAATCCCTGACAGATTTGACAACTGTAAATAATAATAGTGACACTGGCGGCGAAAGTTGTAACTAAATTTTTATCTACTTTAATAAATTTTAGTTGCCATATCCCTAATGTCATTGTTTGACACTGTTTCACTTGAAACAAGTAATTGAATAATTTAATCTTCCACAATCACTGAGCTTGAATTAAAGCAATTTGTGCAAGCCTACGAAACAGCAGCTTTTATTTAGTACCAGTTTCAAGTCTGTAAATAGTATAGTTGCTGAGATCTCAGCGTCACGCCAGCCAGCCAGCCAGCCAGCCAGACAGCCAAAGTGAATATAATAGCGCTTTTTTCGGAAAAATGCGCTAAAAAGTGTAGAAATTAACGCTAAACTTGCGCGTTCGGAAAATTATAAAGCGTTAATGAAAAGGGATTTTCCCAAAATGTCAAGAAATATCAAGAATTCTTGAAACATGGCAAGACATACGTCGCCAAGAAATGAGCAAGACAAGAAATTGTTATTTTTTTGTCTTGGTAATCAAGACGAAACAAAAAATGATCTTCAAGACCGTCTTGAACACAATTGAAAGTAAGCAAGAAAACTTTTGTCTACCATAAAAGCCTGTTTTTACATTGAAAATTATGTAAAAAACTGTCACTTTTTATGCGATCATAGATAGATTATTAGTGGGCACATTCATTTTATGTATATTTTATTGTCTTCTTCAAGTACATGATTGAGAATCTTTGTGTCATATATTGGTCTGTATAGTTCAAATTTATCATTAGTTACGTTTATTTTTCTCTCATTGTATTATTCATTTCAAAATTAATTGGATTGATATTTATAGCTAAATGTATAAATATTTTGTAGGTTAGGTGGAAGAACAGCCTTTGGCGGATTATTGTTATTATTATATTCGAATAATATCATGAAAATAGCATTAAAAGAGTAAAATCTCCCATATCTCCGTAAATTGCGGTCTGAAAATTTGATTTTTTGAAAACTGTCACTAAAAGTGAACATTTGCATGGCAACTAGGAACATGCGAAATGATTGATTTGTTTAAAGGATGCGAAATATTTCGCAGATAAAATAAACTGTATTGGTATCATAGCAACATTGATACATTGAAAATCACATTGATTGATTCGGAATATCAAAATTTCCTTTTTACATTTTTATTAATTTTGTGACATGGTTTTCAAAAAAACGTTGTTTGATACACGATTGCAAAACTCTTTTGCATTCTCGAATAATTTATAAATCTTTTATAAATATCGAAAGCATAATAGTCCAAGACCCCAGACCCGCCAGACCTTACTTATTTTCTGAGAAACAAATTTTGTGAATTAGAATAGTGTTAGTCGATACTTTGATCATACACATATTTACTAATTTGTGCCGACGGCCAATTTATAGATACGAGGTGTTATAGGTACATCAAGACAATACTCATTTTTCTTGAAGTCTGAGTGCTGATTTTTATGTATGTTCTAGAGAATATTGTTGAAAATTGATAATCAACACTACCAGACACTTCTCATCGGCAGTAATTCCTGCTAAACGCTTTAAAGCTCGCAAAAAAATATCGTTATCTTACTTATTGTCAGAGTCCTAATTTTTATATATAATATTCAGTGAGCAATTTCAAGACTTTTTGTGAATAGCCAGACCAAGGAAGAGTTGGATGCCCATAGATACTTCACTTACTATCAATCCTACAAATAGTGACCTCGCGCTTTTACTCACAGCGATATTTTAGATGTGTCTGGGGGATGTTTAGCCCTACGATTAATCTAGCTGTTAACAAAAAGTATTGAAATTGTACTCTGAGTGTCATATATAAAAATTAGCACTCAAACTATAAGCAAGATCACGTTATTCTTTGTGAGCTTTAAAGAGTCTAGCAGAAATTACCACCGATGGAAAGTGTGTAGCAGTGTTGATTATCAATTTTTAACAATATTCTCTGAAACATACCTCAAATTCAGCACTCAAGATCTTAAGAAAAGTGAGTAATGTCTTAATGTATCGCTAGCATCTCGTATCTGTAAATTGGCCGTCGCTACAAACTAGCTAGTATGCGTATGATCGAAGTACATACTAACACTACACTATTCCACACATTTTGTTTCTCAGAAAATAAGTGTCTGGCGGGCCTGAGATCTTACTCTATAAATCTAGTGGCGTGAATAGGATCCGCAAAATCCCGCAATGCGAGAAGGGGGGTGCAGTTGAGAAGACACAACACAATTTGCCACGAGACTATAAAATACCATTTGGATAGAACATCATGCAGCGGAAAATTAAAATTTAAAAATTCTTGCGGACTTTACTGATAAAAAGCCTGAAAAACTGATATTTCACCTAATTTTATATTAAATATTTGGATTATTATTCATTTTTGTATTTTTTTTTACCTTTAAAAAATATTGCTTTTATGACTTTTCTTTCTTGTACCTAATCATTGAACTGGGAGCACCAAATCCTAGTTACGTCACTGCATATGTCTACAATTTCCGGTAAATAAATCGATCATGTAGTGTAGAAATGTGTAGGCAGATTCCCCAAAACTCTAAGAAAGTCGTTAATTGTCAACAATATTGCTATATAATAGAACAAATAATAATTGCAAACACTGATCACAACATGAAAATGACAGACTTTCCATTTATTTTTATTGGTTGCAATCTTTGAAAACGTTGCTAGAATTGTTCCATAACATAACTGAAATAGGGGGAAGAGGGTAGACATTGACGCTAAACTTGTGCGTTCGGATTGGATGAAGCGATAGTGAAAAACTGATTTCCCTAAAGTGACAAGATTTATCAAGAATTCTTGAAACAAGACAAGAAATATGTCACCAAGAAATGAGCAAGCCAAGAAATTTTTCTTGCCTTGATGAAATACCAGATGAAATCGGTTTTGCAACAAGTATCTAGTAATATCGTGAGAATCATCTGTCCGATTAAATCACGAGAGCGAAATACTCTTTTGACACTTTTCTTTTTGTATCCTCAGACTTCTTTTCTATTTCCGCGAAAACTATATTTCCAAAACGAATAAATTTGGATATTTCCGAAATCTGTTGCTGGCAAGTGATTTGTATATGCAAAATTTGTCAGTATAATTGACATGATTGAGATAGTCAGAAGAATATTTAAAATAATAATTTTATTTGCAGACTAGTTGACCGTCAAATGTAATATTGGCACGATCCTATCTCCATTTTATATATACCCATAGAAGATGACACAATGTACAATATCTGAAGGGTGACTGTGTCGCGTTGTTTGTCGGAAACCGGAAGTAATGTCCCTAAGGAGTCAGATACCGGGTACGAAAATAAATGTGATAATATAAGATATGCAGAATGCAGGAGACCTTGATGCTTGTCTCTTATGTCTTCTAGGTTAGATGTCACGTACGCCCTGACGCGACGACTTCAATAATCTTAAATAAAATATTTCTGAAGTGTAGAAATAGTATATTCAAATTGAAAATTCTCTTCGATCATGAGCTAAGCGATTGTTTAGAGTCAAGCGTGTCTGAAGAGTTTATGAAACAATTCAATACTATATTTTATTTACCAACGCATATTGAAACTTTACAAATCAATTTTAAAACACTATTTTGGAAGGAATGGCAAATACTTATGTCAGAAATGATTGAAATCAATTCCATCCTGTGCTTAATAGGCCTATGTCAACTTCAGGTTCTGCTTGAAATGAGTTTTATTAAAAATGTTGATAACCACCGTGGCAACCAGTTAATCAATAAATTTATGTAAAAGTAGAAGTGTAAAAAGTTATTCTTTCATGTAAGAGTGAGTTGGACGAAAATATGCGCGAAGCGAGTGTTCTCAGAACCTCCGTGAGTGTTCTAATTTCTTTTCACATTCTCAATCTTTGATCGCCTTAATTTTTGTTAAATATTACAAATTTTTTATGAATAATTTTTCTTTTGCAAATGTCACTCCTATGGCTATAATTGAGTAAGTTTATATCGAAGATCTAAATCGGATTTATTCTAAATCATATTCAATTGAATTTTAAATGTCGACTGTTTACATCGACAAATTTATAAACCGATTTAATTCTATCGGATAAAATTGGATTTATTTATTTATTACTGGTACCATAGAAATATAATCATAACATCAAAATTCCTCTATTTTGGGTTCATTCTTTAAATATTTGATTCCCTCGTGTCATTTTTCTATCTAGAAAACTCATAATTTTCCTCTCTTAAATTCATTTTAGAAAGTATTTAGTTACTTTGGTAGTCCAAGAAACACCTAGACTTATTTCTGCAACCTCAAATTACTATTTTTTAGATGACTGAATGAACAAACCAACGCCTGTCAGGTAAAACAAATAATTTGCATTATTTTGTTTCGGTACCTACTATTAAGTTTTTCATTTAATCGCTGTTTATCTCGGTAAAGTAAATCGGATTTATGAACAAATCTTGTTCATAAAGTCGATTAGAAATCCGATTTTAAATCTAATTCAGACCGTTTACATGCTTTTTATGAATCAGATTTATAATCGATATAAACTTACTCATTGATTACTGAAGAAATAATATTTTTATGGCCGGTTTTATAAAAGAGCAAGTAAATTTACTTCTAAAGTAAATGTATTTGATTTAACAAATTCTAATCAGTTTGAGCTTCCTTATGACAACAAAATCATTGCTGTCAAATAATCGACTGTCATCCAACAGAGTAAATTTTATTTACTCTGGAAGTGAAATACTCTGCCCTTTATAAAACCTAAATCGGATTTAACTGGATTTAGGATTATAGATCTGATTCATGAAAAGGATGTTAACGATCTGGATTAGATAAAAAATCGGATTCCTAATCGACTTTATGAACAGGATTTGTTCATAAATCCGATTTACTCTACCGAGATAAACAGCGATTAAATGAAAAACTTAATAGTAGGTACTGAAACAAAATAATGCAAATTATTTGTTTCACCTGACAGACGTTGGTTTGATCACTTTAGTCATTTGAATAATAATTTGAGATTGTAAAGATGAGTTCAAGTTTTTCTTGTACTAAGAAAGAAACGGAATACTTTCAAAAATTAATTCAAGGGAGGAAAATTGAAACGAGGGAATCAAATATTTGAGGAATAAACTTAAAATAGAAGAACTTTGATGCTATGATTATATTCCTATGGTACCAGTAATAAATAAATAAATTAGTTAACTCCGATGGAACTAAATCGATATATAAATTTGTCGATGCAAACAGTAGACATTTAAAATTTTATTAAATCTTATTTAAAATAAATCCGATTTAGGTCTTCGATATAAACTCATAGTAGAAGATCCGAATTAAGAACGACCTTCACCCATCTGTTACAGCAGTGAAATTTTTTTCTATGAAATTTAGTATACTACAGAATACATCGCGTATGGGTTGACTAAGAAATTCCTGGCAAGGCTATGATCAATTTAATATTGAAAATTGATTTTTTGTTACTTACTTGTACTAAGTACAAGGAAGTATTGTGAAACCAGCAAAATTCACCTATCGTGATTTTGATGGAAATATCCGTTCTGAGCATCCCTGAATCCATTTTGACTATTTTTGGCTTGATGTCAATACGTATGTTCGTTTGTGAGTGCGTGCGTGCGGGCGTAACTCGCAGATCTCAAAACTGGTTGAACGTATAATGTTGAAATTTTGTATTTATGACTGGTATAGGGTCTTCTTATGCACCTCGCATTATGGTTTCAATCATCTGTACCGGAAGTGTACTTCACTTGGAACTTTTTTCGAATTTTTCTGATAAATCCAGAATGATCAACCGTAGGATGTTGAAATTCAGTATTTGAACTTGATGTTATATCAGAATAGTTATCTGCTATTCTTGTAAAAATCGGCTTAGTCGGAAGTGCAATTTATATGACAGATTCTTCGAATTTTCTTCATAAATTCAAAACAATCGGTCGTAGAATATTGAAATTTTGTATTAAGCACTTCTATAACATCTAGTTGTATACCTTGCATTATGATTGCGATCGACTGAGCTGGAAGTGCAGTTTACTCGGAACATTTCTTGAATTTTCCGCATAAATCCAAAGCGATTGAACATAGAACAGCAGACTGGAATATCAAATTTCAATATTCTTCTGATGATCGTTCTGAATTTATGTGAAAAATTCCAAATGATTGTCGAGTATAGTGCACTGCCGGCTCATTCGATCTCAATGAAAATAGGATATGAGCATCTAGAAGTACTATCGTCTCAAATATTGAATTCTAATACTCTATGTTCTATCGTTTTGGACCCTATACCAGTCTTAAATACAAAATTTCAACATTATACGTTCAACCAGTTTTGAGATCTGCGAGTTACGCCCGCACGCACGCACAAACGAACATACGTACCGACATCAAGCCAAAAATAATCAAAATGAATTCAGGGATGCTCAGAACGGATATTTCCATCAAAATCACGATAGGTGAATTTTGTCGGTTAGGACAAGTAAGTAACAAAAAGTCAATTTTCAATATTAAATTAATCATAACCTTGCCAGGAATTTCTTAGTCAACCCATACCCGATGTATTCTGTAGTATACTAAATTTCATAAAAAAAAAAAATTCACTGCTGTAACAGATGGGTAAAGTTCGTTCCTAATTCGGATCTTAGACTATTACTCGTTTGAATCAAAATATCAAGCTCAAAATGTTGAAATGTGATTTAATGGTTGTAGATGAGTATCAAAACATCCTTCAGATATTCAGAATACTGATAATCACAAAAATGCACACTCCAACTGAAATTGTGCATCAAAATTTTATAGTTTCAATATCAATAGCAGTGGAACTACAACGACTTGGCATCAATATCGACTTGATAATTATTATCTATTTACCATGCAAGTTGCCGATTATTTATCATAGGGACATGACAGGAACCAGATCAGGTTATTCTTCTATGAAAATGAGATCTAGACAATGATGACAAGGATTGAGAGTTAAAGACGAGATGGGAATATGTCAATGTCGACTCGATGTGGTACCAGAGCTGGTACATCAATTGATTGTTATTTACCTAATCCTTAACTCTTATAAATTCGTGATTTTTGAAATATTTCCTAATAAATAAGAAAAGAGAACTATAAACTGAACATAATTCATTTAATGCAAATTATTTTCAGCGCCACTGCTACTAAGAATATAAAATTACTATGGCAGAATATGAATTTGATCTAATGATATGCGCTGTGTGTTACACTTATTCAAATTTCACATCTTATCTTCATCTAAACTACAGTTTATAAGTATAAAGCTCTCTTTCCTTAATATATACCTTCATCCCCTGAATCAAATTAATCATAAGCATTACAAAACACATTAATAACAATAATTCAATGTCCCTTGCAGAACACAGGCAATCCAATTTATACAATTGCACAAGGTAAACACTCCATTAAGACATCATGGGCGTCCAATAAGAGACAGTGAGAAGAATTAATTCTTCAGCATTTTTGGATTGCATCAACCCGTTTCTATCTGGTATTTTCAATAGATTACAAATAGTATGAATTTTCAGTTTATCAGAATTGCGAACGAACTTTTAATATATAACGCTGTGAGCAAAGCTGTGTATCATGTGTAGTAGCATGAAAAGTTGAAGATTAATACTGCAAAACTCATTTCAGGTTATTCCTGACACTCATTTTGATCTTCTAAAGAAATCTTAGTTTTTCCTTCTTATTTTATTGCAATTGCAACTCATCTTTACTATATCCTTGGATAAATCATAAGTTATTGGAATGTATTCATCGTTTTACCATACTATAAATTTTTCAAACTTCCAGAAAAAATCCTGTACGCCAATGGCACTTGGCATATGGCAGCCGGTCAACTATCTACCCCTGTACGCACAACACCCGCTTCACGGTACAGCTGTACTGGTGGCGGTTGGAAATCTATTTAGATACGTAGGGACGTATGTCGGCACTAGATACATACATTTGGCGAGAGATGAAGCTGGAGGGTGATCTGGTTTGCTGTGGAGTGGTGTAAAATTCAGAAAGGGAAGGAGATTTATGTACAAGAGGAATTGATAATGGGTGAATTTTTAGATGGAAAGTTTAATGTTTATATAGCGATACATAATATTTATTAGGAAGTGGGTAAATTGAATTTCTTTGAATATTTATGGTCACGCCAGCGGGTAGAGAGTTTACTTTATCATTTTGTGAATAATTAATGTTGTTTAATGTACATCCATAAATGAGATAACATATGATAAAAGTAGAATAGTGGATTAAAAAAAAGTTAATGACGAAGAATATGAATTGAATATAAATTCGAACAATTCAAATTGAATAAAAATTGAAATAAATATGCATGATGATGCTTACATAGTAAATGATAGTTATGGAACGATCGATGTTAATTCAGTTATCATTTTCACAATAAAATGCATAATTATGCAAAGAAAATTATATACGTTGAAAAAATTAAAGCGTTTGTTGAAACTTCAATTCGACTAAAATTTTCACATAACATAAACATGTCCCGTGGTACCTAGTTGAGAAGGCTGCCAGTGTAATTGCTTTAATGTAAAATTTAATTCGTGTCCTTTGATCATGATTTAAAGTGGAGATACGTACGCGACGTTGATCGGTCGAAATGGCGATAGCGTCAACATAGCGTTCATACATTTAGTGGTTAGTTAATTAAAGGGGTGCGCGAGCGTAATATGAACGCCACGCTAATGTTTACAACAAGTTGGGCATTAATTGCGGCTTGTAGTAGTTCACTAAAAGGTTAGGTAAAGCTCTTTTATAAGTTTTTAGTTTCATCAGTGTAATTGGAAAGCTGAGAAAGGTTGATGGCTAAGTGACAAATAGGCGAGAGGGAGAAAATTTGAAGTGGTTTCGTGTTTTGTTACGATTGCTTTGATTTTTAACTTTCACAACCGATCGATAGCTAGATTCATTTAGTGGTGGTCAATTATTCTAGTGATTATTGATCGAAAAGTCTTCTTTATTCCTTCTGCAGAAGAGTTTGGCGTGGAACTTAAAAACATGATTCATTATTGGAATTACAAAAAAGATCTCTCATATTGATTGTATTTCATCATATATTAGAAACAATTGATGATGTGGAAACAAAATCGGTTTTATTTTTATACGAAATGCATAAAATTGAATTATTCTACTCTCGTGATAAACTATTCTTGAGCATACTAGAACTTACGGCATGAATAATATTTCGGACACGTCGTTTTAACCCTAGACATCAATCATTTCAGAAGTTAACTAGAATCGAGTAAGGCTCTTCAAGAGTGAGGTTAACTACAAGCAATTTTTACATTTGTTTTGAATGATTGTACATCTTGAATTGATCAATAACGTTTGATTTGTGTTTTTAGAAGTACGATGAAACTGGACTACTTTGTGTAACCTCTTGAATTGTCTGTCTCATCTTATATTTGAAGTGAGAACACTAAAATTTCATACCGGGCGGAATTTTGATAAGATCCTGACCTAGCATAGAAACAAGAATTCTCCAATCAATGTAATTTCCTCCGAACTCTAAACACTTAATACAAAGTTAATAAATATATAATAGCTCTTCATTTGAACGAAATTTTTGTGACTTACAATTTTTTTTCTTATTTTGACGATATATAATGATAGTCCAATAGTGCTGAATGAGAGGAATTATGAAGAAGGTCAATCAGTTTCAAGTCTAATTAGTAAAAAGGACTTGAATATTTGCATTTTCTTGCAAAAACAGAGTCCAGTAGTCTCAAGTCACTGTTTTGCCCTGTAGTAATTATTGTTGCAATTTTGTGCAAATACATGAATCTTACAGATCTATAAATCCATGAGAAAGTGATAAAAGCTCATCGACTTTTAGTGATTAATGTTAATTTGTTCATACCAATTCATTGCGGTTTTGTTCATAATTTACAATTCTATGAATTTACTAGATATAGATTCATACAGAATTGCAGCTTATTAGAAATGGCGGCCGCAAAAATTCAACATGTTGATTTTTGTACGCAAAATTTATTGGGCTGATATGACAGTATGTTTCCAGGCGTTCGACTTGATTTCTGATGGATCATGATGGATAATTCAAGTTCCATTCGTGGTCATTCTTCGATGGAAAAATAAGATGAATACTCTCCAAAACGACCACAAATAAACTTGGATGTTGTGACTCTCAGCCGTTTTGATCGGTGTTTAGACATTTTTAAAGCCGCCACCCAGCTGATATTTCTCTCATGTCTAAATAAAAATGAATAGAAAACACGTACCTATAAAATATCCAGGGTCTCTACGATATTTCTCAGTACAATTAGTAATTAGTCGATCTTTTATAATCATTCCATCAGCATTTCCGCAATAAGTTTCTCATAGAAACAAGTCTTCCAGTTCGGTGGCTATCATTGAAATCGCTTTGTCCTTTCTTGAAATCCTTATAGCAATTTTTCATGTCGATGTCGCCATAAATTTCTTCAGCAAACAATTATTTTCGAAGGAAAGGGTCTCACTAACCGACTGATATTCGATTTTTTTTGAGTCCTGTTCTGTTCAAAAACAAACAAATAGTATATAACACTACAAGGGCCGAAAGTTGAATTTTCGGCCCTGCGCGTTATTACCGAGATCTCAACTTTTGGCCCGTGTAGTGTATATGATTTTTCTTCATAGCCGGTTAAAGATACGTTATTAATTTTACTTTCTTTAACTTCAAATGTTGATAAGCATGTTCTTGACGCCTGCTCCGACATTTGCGGCACGAGCAAAGCGAGTACTGCTGGTCGTCGAGTATAAATACGCATGAGAAACTCTTTCCTTCCGCCGTTATAGAGGGCGAGCGTGTACTTCTCACAGGGAGTAAATGTCAAACTTCTGTCCCTGCTATTAAGGACGAAAGTTCGTACTTTCGACCGAGGTATGAAGAAAAAATAATTTCACCGCTTTTTCATAAACCAAGTGTCGCATCAATTAATTGCATATTTTAAAGTGACAGCTGTCATTGTTAAAGTGACAGATGGCGGTTATTTTTTGGTCGTTACATGAAATAAGTACTTTTGAAAATGAAGAGTCCTTTTCTAGATTTTCAGGGTATTCGATTTATTGGAACAACAAGTTTTGACATTTGATCGGCGGAAATGTAATTTAAAGATGGTACCGTGGATTTCACTCATTATTTATTTTATTTTTTTACTAAGCTTATCTTCCCGACAGCTTTGAATTGATACCAAACTAGACATCATTCAAATATTTTTCGAAAAATAATTGACAATCATTTGAAATTTTTTTTTTGACACTTCTACTAGAATTATTTTCGCCGGAGCTTCAATTTGATCCAAACGCGATAGAATTAAGTTACTTATTTTGGAAAAGAAATTGTCAAACGTTTGCATATGATGTTCAAATATGAGTTATGATAATTCCAATTTCAGACTATGATTCTCATAATTTCTTTGCTCCAGAAAAATATGATAAATTTTGTGATAATGTAAATTTGAATAATAATAAATAAACCGCTGATAATTTTGAATAATTTTCCAGGTAAATGATGTACATTGTTCAAGGATCAATTTCAGTTATTTCATATTTCATGATAAATACTACCGTTTATAAAATAAACACAAAAAACTAGAAAGTTGCATTTGGTACCACTGGTTGGAAGAAGCCCATCCATGAACTTGAATCGAATTTTTTGATAACAAATTTGAATACAAAATTTGAGTTCAAAATTTGAACGCGTTCAAGTTATCGTGCTTTCAGAACGACCGACATATCGGCAGACCGACCGACATTCTTTCAAATTATGTTTTCTGGGTTCGGTAGGGTCTAACTAATCTCGAATTTTCAAATACTCACGATTACAATACTTCTTATATCAATATATATAGATCGGGGAAATGAAAACTATTATCCATAGTTATTTAAGTATTAAGGTCAGTAAGTACAGTTTACCGATTGAGAATTTAGAGGCCGAGCCGTGGCGAAGTTTCCAAATATTATGCGAAATCGGTACTGTACTTATTGACCGTGATTCTTACAAAACTTTTTGCACGATTGGAAGATCTACCCAACATATGGGTCCGATTTAATTTCTTTTCAAATATAGTTACTACTGGTGAATGTTACTCGCTGTCAGCTGTCACGTTGGACATTTTACTGTGAATATTCAATTACAAATAAGGATAAATAATAGTATATTACACTACAAGGTCTGAAAGTCTAATTTTCGGCCCTGCGCGTCTTGATGCCCGAGGCGAAGTAAATGTCAAACTCTCGTTCCTGCTATTAGGGACGAAAGTACGTATTTTCGACCGAGGAATGAAGAAAATGAATATTTTTTGTGAAAATCCACAATTTTTCATTCACCGCCTTTGCCCATGGGTGGTAAGTAAGCATAACCATAGCTACTACAGATTGCATTGTAAAATCAACATACCACCTCAAATAAAGGACTGGTAAACACATGAAAACGCCAAATTGTGCAAAAATTGCAATTATATCTGTTTTAATGAACTGAAAGTTATTTAGTCAACCGAAAGTGATTATTTATCTATACAACTACGTTTTCTGATTCGAGATAATAATTTCAATCTATAAGATGTAATTTTTTTTATTGTTGCTAAGTATAGGTAATTATTATGTTTTTCTTTGTGACCAATGTCATTGGACGTTTCAGTGTCACTTTGACTGGTGCATTATTTTTCCCTGGAGTTTGCAATATGAGTTGAAATATAATCTCTCAATAATCGAATTTGTCACATATTGGAAAAATTATTTCAGTGATTATTTGATCTAAGAAATCTGTTTATTGACGCGTTCAGAGTTGGAAATGTCTTGTTGATCACTTATTGCCTGAACCTGACTCATTTCTGAAATTGAACAGAAAAAAACCATTATCATTCTTCTAATAGGAATGATCTTCGAAAGAATTTAAAATGTCTGCTCTGATAATTCAATCACCATTATTTTAAAATAATAAACGTTTTGTGAAGAGTAGTCTCCAAATTTTTGCTTCATTTTATTCATGTGACAAATGTGGATATATATATAATAATATATCTTTCTGGCCATCTCAAACTATTCTTATGTTTATTGCTTGAAGAATCAGTTTGTAATCAAATAAAAGTCACTATTCAATAATCTAAATGAAATAAAAGCTTTATTCTCCTTATGTCACTAATAACACTATATTTATAACACTATATTTACTTATTTGTCACTTAATTCTAATTTAATCAAGGTCACAGATATTTATATTTCACTATTTATATACACTGTTCACTTTACTGTCACTGTTCTAGTTCCATTTCACCAGTACTACTCTTATTACTGTACTCCACACGTCTTTGGCTTGGCCTTATATAGAGAAATATTGATTTCTCGAATGTTTCTATTTTTCGACTCTTTCCATTTCTAGAAATCACTAGAGGCTTCCATTGGGAGGGGTGATGTGCTGCGACGCGGTGCGGCGTGAGCGCGGACGAAAGGCCCCTCTCAATACTACGTCGTCTTTACGAGCTTCCCCCCACTCTTGCACGTCACACTATTGTCCATTAATATATGCATGACAAAAGAAAACATAGCTCACAAATAAAATAATATTGGACCTATATTGTCGATCTAGTAATCAGAGACCAGCTAACCGATCCCTACAGAATTTGGTTACATGGATCACATGTATGAACTTATCATACCATTTATTTTCTAAAATTCCAATGTTGATATGAGCATAGTTATAAATTTATTTAAAAATGATACTGTAGACTATACAGTCCAATTACATATTGATTTTACAGAAAGAATAAAACAATATGACTTGTCGAAGGAAACATCAAGATCTTTATAAGATTGTGCTAAGAGTATATCATATTTAAGATTTAAGTAGGCGCTGTAGATTTCAATTCACACTGATGTCTTAATTTTATCAGTGAGTTACCAAAGATGTCAATTTGTATCAGATATACATGAAATACGATCATAAATTGAACAGATTCGAATAAATGATTTTAATTCCCAATTTATGCTTGAGAAACAGCGATAAAATGTCAGAATACTGTGCAAACTCATTCCAGATATTTGGTGTAAATGATTTAAAAACGAAATATTAAGCTATTCATTGTATGTATCATGCATCCACTTAATTTTGTTGACATTATAGAAATAATCAATGAAAATATAGATACCAAAATATCATGTTATCTGTAAGAAATTATAAGTAATTTCTTGTAATAAAAATACTATGCAAAACTATAGAGTACTTGGAGAGACGTAATTCTCCTCATTTCAAACAAAAAGTTGACCCATCGGACGTAAGATTGAAAAAATTCTGACTAAAGAGACGTTTATGAAGTCAATTTAATAATGGGGTATTTACTTCTATATATAATTAATGGATCTTTAGAATTCCAAAAATCTTACAATCTTGCATATTTTTATATTCAAAGAACATCATGTATCTGTTACGTACATATTTTGATATCCCACAATAGTCTAATAGTAATTGATTGAAACGTCAACAGTCGATAAAAAATAAAATTGAATCAGAATCATTGCGATATCCATCATAAATGTTCACAGACGTCCATCAATTTAATTGCACGTCAATTTCAAATCAAATTATAATAAATCTCTCCACAATTCAGTTCAATTTGATACTGGTTACATCGTGAATAGGTAGAAATTGATGAACAACACGGTAACCAACTGTAAATAATTTATCATCATTTCATCACTTAATAAACTTCTGAAAATCCACGTGAACATTTTCATTATCATCTTCATCGTACAGAAAAGAAATTTATTAACAGTAAGGCTGAAGCTAATCCCAATTGGCTACAAAGCATACAATAGATGCAATGAAACAATGGTTAAAGATATTTTCGTCTATTGACGGCAAGCTTATAGATCGCTGCTGGTCTAATGAGAAAAAAAAAACTAAGCTTCTTCATGCTGCTGTCTGCAACTCACGAACACCGTTATCACGAGATTGTCTGATAGTTATTTGTTCGAGAATGCTTGATCTCAGATATTGTAAGTAGAATATGCTAGATGAGAATCGTGATGTCTCAACATGGATGAAAACCATCAAATTAAATTTAGAGTAAGAACAACAGAAAATAGAATCATGTTAACGTATCATGTTACTTATGTTCATATTATGATGATAAAACAAATTTAATAATGAAAAATATATTCTACATTGTTACTAAGGACACAGATTATGTGTCAGAATTTCAAACAGTTAGTCCAGGAGCCGACCGCACCTTATGTTTTCTGATCGGATTTACAGCCAAATTGTATATGAATCGAACGGGTATTTAGTGGTCAATAAGACGCCAGACTTTATAAATGCAGAATCCTGTCCTAACTGTCGAAAAAAAGGGCAATTCTGGTCAAGTTTTTCGAGGCAACTTCCCTGATAAAACTTACGATTGAAATAAGTACCCATCGATAGTGAATTCCAAGTACTTCAAGAAAAAAACAGGCTGCCACCCACTGTCCTGTCCAGGAGGGCGATAGCCACCCTTTACTGTAACCCATTTTTGTATTAAACTTTCCTGATCGAGCTTATGATAATTGTTTTATCAAATTGAAGCTCGAACCTTGCTGACCACAAAAAACCAAGCTACCGCCTCTCTACTTGATCGGGAGGACGGTAGCCACACTTAAAATTATTCGATTTTCGGGTCCCAACTCAAAACCCAGCTGTACCTCTCTCATCGAATGTATAATTATTTTTTCTAAATGTATGTAGCTTGAGTCTCCCTGAACACAAGGATATCATAGTGCTACCTCCTACCCTGTCCAGGAAGGCGACAGCCACTTTTGAAGTCTATCCGATTTTTAGGTCCCAATTTTGAGCGCAGTTGTATTTCTCCCATCGAATGTACGATTATTCTCTATAAATAATTGTAGCTCGAACCTTCCTGAACATGAAAATACCGAAGTGCTGCCTCTCACCCTATCTGGGAGGGCGACAGTCATCCCTAAGTGTGACGCATCTATGTACTCGACTTCCCTCATTGAATTCACGATTTTTCTCAAATCGAAGCTTAAACCTTTCTGAAACGGAAAAAACTGGAGTACATTCGATGTGAGAAGTACAGCTGCGTTCGAAATTGGGATCTAAAAATCGGATAGACTTTAAGAATGGCTGCCGCCCTCCTGGACAGAGTGAAAGGCAGCACATCGATATTCTCGTATTCAGAAAGGCTCAAACTATAATTTAGAAAGAAATAATCGTTCATTCGGTGAGAGAAGTACAGCTGCGCTCAAAATTGAGACCTGAAAATCGAATAATTTTATGTGTGGTTACCGCCCTCCCGGACAGGTAGAGAGGCAGTACCTTGTTTTTTTCGTGGTCAGGATGATTTCAGCTTCAATTTGAAGAAACAAAGCTCGATCAGGGAAGTTGATTACAAAAATGGGTTACACTTAGGGGTGGCCGCTGCCCTCATGGGTAGGACAGAGAGTAGCACTCTCAATTTTTTTCAAAGTACTTGACCTTCTCTATCGATTGGTACGCATTTTAATCCTAAGTTTTATCAGGGAGTGGAAAACTTGACCAGAATTGGCCTTTTTTCCGACATTTAGGACAGGATCCTGGCATTCATAAAATCTGGCATCCTATTGACTACTAAATACCCGATCGATTCAAATACAATTTGACCGTAAGTCCGATCAGGGAACATAAGGTGCGATCGGCTTCCGACTAAGTGTCTCAACTATCAACAGTCATCATTTCACAACCTTTAATTATTTGTAAAAAAAAAAAAAAAAAACTATAGAAAATTAATTTAAGCTCACGAACTTCACTTGTAACTCTGGTCCCATCTAGAATCGATTTTTGTTCTTTACAATAGGAAAAATAGTAATTTATGCAATAAGAGCGTAAAGTTGAGCATTATGGCATGAGATCCAGTATTTGGTGACAATACACAGCAAGGGAGTCTAGAACACAAGTTGACATCAAAACTTTATGAACACTTGAACAAGTGAGAGATATCACAAACATGAATTCACAGAAAGATTTAATGGTCATTAAGCTGGAACACGAAAAACATCGACCTCATGCATTGTTTGCACGTCTATAGAAAATATTAATTCATTCAATAAGAGTGTCAAGCTGAGCATTATGATATGAGGTCAAGTATTTGGTGGCGAGACTTGCCGAGTATCTGAAATTGTTGGGCGAATAACTTGTTCATACTGATATTGTACATAATACTTCATCTATATGATTCTAAATAGTAGCTTCAAAAACAAATCCGAGACACATTATATAGCATTATTTTACATTTATACTTCACACTTAATTGAAACAATGGATCGATGACAGATAGATACAAAGTGGTGAGTATCCAATTTCTTATTAATTTTCTCTCAAATATCATCGACTTTCATATTCTGATTCTAATCAAGAACTAGCAACTTTAGTATAAGTACTTTTTTCATTATTCGAATCGAAGAAAAAATGATAACTTTCTAATACATTTATTTTTATTTATATTGAACACTCGACGGGACAATGTTCCAATTACAGAGGGTTGGTAGAAAAAAAAAATTCACTGCAAAATTACAAAAATTGTAGACTTAGTGCTAAACATTTACATTTAAAGCAAATCATACTGTTGTAAGCTAACTAAAGATTAGACTTATTCAAATATATTAAATATGAATATGAATCCTTAATGACGTATCTCGAAATTGATTCAGATTATCAGCGAAAGTATCAATGTCATTAGAGCAAATATGATTATTGCTATGATTTTTTAGAGAAATTATTCACTTTTCGAATAGAATTATTCTCAAGCTAATTGGTTTATCCGCAAATAGATAATATACTTGATAGAAAAGCAAAAGATTGCTTGTTATTATGTATCTTTGTATTAGAAGAAAAAAAGTTTAATGAAAAACTTGACGTGATTCTGCAACGATAACTTTATAATACATGATTTTTAAGAGAAATGATTCATTTTTTTGATAGAATTATTCTCAAGCTAATTGGTTCATCTGCAAATAAATTGTTTACTTGATATAAAAGCAAATGACTGCCAAACATCAAGAAACAAGATATACTAAATGCAGGTTACGCAATTGTTATCTCAACCCTGAAAGATGAAACGATAATACTAACGTTATTATTTAAGTGATACTTATCAAAAATGGCAAAGGACAAACATATGTATTCGTTCTCCATAATGATAAGTTGGTCCCTTTCCTAGAGTGTCAGTTCATGGATTATTCATGGAAATATCTTGTTTTATTTATTTGAATAGCCAAAGAAGTGTGAATTTCCGTAGAGAAATATTTACTGTCCATTTCGCTATAACTTGCAAAATTTATCATTCACATCCCAAAATATTCGCTCTTCTTGTTTATACATTGAACAAAGTGTCGTTTTTGACGCTTTTTGCCTTTTTGTATCTGACAACAGAAATTTGTATTCTGATTGCCCGCTCGTGATATGCTGTCATAGACTGGGGGCTTATTTTCGAACTGTACTTTGCCTTAGAAGTTTTGCTTTTATATTTTATGGTATATGATTGAAGTTAACACGTACCAGAGGTTTTTATCGTCCACGAAACTTCTAATGAAAGATCTAAAATACTTTTATTTCAAATTTCGACTTTAATTGGTGATTTCGACAACAAACTTATGATGGAAGATGAAAAATCGAACAGCATAATTTTTAAGTTATGTTCTTACTGTATTGATTGGTCATACTGATTAGTTTTTGTTGTTAATTTATTGGTACAGTCTTCATACTCATTCTGGAATGCATTTTTCTGTTAGTAGAGGCTAAATTCAAACAATCATGATGAACTTCGAACAACTAGACTTAGAAATTGAATTATTGTCATCATGATCGATATCATATTTTACTAGATATTATTCTATATTTTTAGATCCTCACTATTTTCTCAATTGTCCTCTATCAGAAGAAAGAGATAATGTTTTGTGATTTTCTCGATCCTAGGAAAATGGATCCTGATATGTTGCAAACGATTCGTGCATTAAATGGAAAACAAAGCTACTGTCCGAGTTGACGGAAGATTGAGTGATTGATTTAGGCCTGGTTGCATGAACTTGCATTAACGAAAGAGTTCTTCAAAAATGAACAATATCAAATCGAATATATTCGTCAAATCAGTTGCTTAGCATTGCTGTAAAAAATTCGATTTGATATTATTCATTTTGAAGAACTGTTTAGCTAATGGACGTTTATGCAACCGAGCATTAGTATTGATGCTGATGTGAAGCAGGGCTATATATGCCTCCGTGGTTATTTTATATGTATTTGGATGTGAGTTGCAAAAAGTTTCGAATTGTTTGGAGGAAAAGCATTTGCATCCAAATCTCGATAGGTGAATTTTGTCGGTTTCACAATACTCCCTTGTACTTAGTACAAGTAAGTAAAAAATATGAATCGATAGTGAAAACCTGGTTGAGAAAAATATGAATCTAGTTCAGAATATTAATAGAATAGGGTCTTCCTGAATAAAATTAATGTAATATTTTTGATTCTTGACGTGAAGTTTATAACTTGTAATTGAACATCCTGTAGATGAAACTTTTTTTTCTATTGCGTTATCTCAAAAACCAACATACAAAATCGTGAAATTCTCAAACGAAACGCTGTTATTGGTCAAGCGCCGCTGTGACGTCATCACACACTAGGGGTACGTTCCACTTAACGACCGCAACGATTGTGTCGCCCATTTTGCGTTCCACTTAAGGCCGCGGTTGTTGCGATGTAGGTTTCAAACTTCACGGACACGTCACTAGTGACGTCACTCCTAAGGACTACAATGCTCGCAGTTAGAACATGGGTCTGTGCGGTCGTTTGGGATTTTTCGCGCACTTTCAAAATCTGATAGCTTGTATACAAACAAGAAAATGGCGGAAGGACAACAAATGCAGAAACTGTCTCTCATAAATGCTGAAAATAATAATGTTGTTGAAGTTTTAGTAACTCCAGAAGAAGACTAATTGTGGGGCAACCTTTTACTGCTCTAGTTAAATCTTTGTAGCCCTTGACATTCTGCAAATAAAATAAAGTTATCAGCTTGAGTTAAATTTTTGAATCTTACAAGCGAACATAATAAATACACTGAAGTTGTCAATTCTCACTCATCTAAAATGGCTTTTAAATTCGGCTCCATTGTAACGGCCAACAACTTCAGGATAGTTTGTGATTCGAGGACGACATTTTCGCTTTTTTCTTTCATAAAGAGCTGCTTCCCATTCTTCATCAGAGCTTGAACTTTCCGAAAACTGTATATTTATTCGACGCTTCATATACGTACCAATGACAGCAGTAGTAGCAGTCATGTTTAGCTCGGCAGATATTTGTCTATTAACATATGTTCATAAACCCGTTCCACTTAAGTTTTCGCCCGCGACGATGCCTAGCTAGTGGAACGGAGATTTGGTCGTTGTGAGCGCGGTCGTTGTAGTCGTTAAGTGGAACGTACCCTAGGTCGATCAGCAGTTAGTGCTTGTGAGATAGAGACCGTGGATGAATTAGACTTAAAGTAGAATCAGACACAAAATAAGTTCTGATTGGTTCATAAAGGGACAGTCAGATATTTTGCCAGAGGTTCACGAATTAATGGTTGCCGACTTTTTCTCGAAAAGTGTATTTTTAACATAGCTGAAACGAGTGTTGTCAGAGCTCAGAGGTGAGTCTTTATTATGGTTATTTCTTTTAACAGTACATCGTCTATTTTTGACTTTTATTATTATTATTATTATCTTTTTAAATCGGCTTATACCCTTTCGGGTGTCGCGATTAGTTTATTATCACTTTATTTAATACTATTAATTAGTTCTTTCCAGACTGCTCTATTCCTTGCTTTTATACTCGCTTCTTGTTTTCCAATGTTATTTTTATTTAAAATCTCTTCTATATTATTTTCCCATGTCTTACCAGATCTACCCCTTTTCTTCTTCCTCATTATTCTTGCGTTCCATACCTGTTTAGTTTGTCTTTCTTCCGGCATTCCAACTAGATGACCATACCATGCGAGCTGTTTTTTTTCAATGGTTGTTTGTATACTTTCAATTTGCAGACTGTTTCTTATCGTTTCGTTCCTTATTCTATCTATTCTTGTGCTCCCTTCCACTCTTCTGTTGCTTGTATTTTATTCTTAGTTCTCTGATTCATTATCCAGGTTTCACTGCCATATATCAATGTAGGTCTATAGATTGTTTTGTATAGAACCATTTTTGTATTATTAGAAATTTATTTGTTGTTTAGTATTACTTTGTTTATTGCATGGTAGCTTTTTTTCGTCGCTTGTATTCTCTTGTTTATTCCCTGTTCTATACTTCCTTTATTATTCAGGGTTGCTCCGAGGTACGAGAACGTTTCCATTTGTTCTATTTCTTTTCCGTTTAACGTAATGTTTGTAGTTATGTCTTCCTTCGAAATCACCATAGTTTTTGTTTTTTTCTGCATTTATTGTCATTATATGTTCCTTCAATTTCTCATTCCATAAGTTCTGATTGAATTGCATATCGCTCTCGCTTTTTGCTAGAATCGCAAGATCATCTGCAAAAACACATTCAGATATTGTTGTTCTCTTTAGGTTGTAGTAGCCTATCTACATCTTTTTTATTTTGTGCTTTATGTTTTTCAAGATATCATCCAAATAAATGATGAATAATAAAGGGCTCAGGGCTCCTCCCTGTCTTAGACCTTGTGACGTGTTGAATTCTTCTGAAACTTGTCTTCCGGTTCTTATGTAATTGCATGTTTTACTATAGATGCTTTTGATTCCTTCTATAAGTTGTTCACTGATGTTATTCTTCTTTAATATTCTCTCCAATTGTTTCCTTATAACCCTGTTGAAAGCCTTTCTTGATTTATTAATTTTAATACGTTATAATGAGCTACTGAAACGTCCTAGTGAATATCCAATACTGACCTATAAAATTTTGTTGAAACATCATTTGACCATGTCACGTCAAAGACATTAATAAAAATAATAATTCAATATTCATTTTATTTTATTTTTCTTCTAACTTTCAACAATATTCATTCGATGAAATTTGGTAAACACCATTTTGATTGAGTAAATTTACAATTGTCATGTTACAACAAGCTAACCTAATATTTCAAATGCATACAAAATAATGAATAATAATGGCTGGTACCACGAGCTCTGTTTTTGGTGGTACTAGGAGCGTTGTGTCAAGATGTGTTTTAACGCAATTAGAATTTTCACAAATATTTTAAAAAATAATCTCCAGATACAAATTACAGAAAACACATAGGTCTACAAAATTTATTTCATTAAAATAGCTTGAAATATTTATATTGCTTTAAAACTCTTCTTAAAATAACACTGCTAGTATAGCCAAAAACAGAGCTTGTGGTACCAGCCAATGTATCCTAATGAGTGCCAAGATCGTTACCTGTTATTTGTTTCGAGAGTTTCATACAGGCTACGTGCATGAAGTCTACTAGCGCCTCTAGCGGGCAATGGAGAATGATTGAACTCCAATTTTATCATAGTTTCATACCTATAATTTTTTAAATGTACTAATATTATTTAATTCAGCTGTGTGCTTATAATATAACTTACATAGCATAAATGGTACGTTGAAATTATTTATTTTGAGTATTTTTTTTCTTCATTTATAACGTACCTATTGGAAAAAACGTCTTAATTCGACCAAATTGACAGGATAACCTCAAATTATGATGCCGATGATTTTGCGGATCGGATTTCTAAGTATCAAACACTGCATCCCTTTTACCGAGGAAGCATTGAAGAAAAGCGTGAAATTAGTTTAGTCATATTAAACATGTTAAAGAATATGTTGCAGGCAATATTAACAACAAAATTATCGCGAAGTGCATCCGATAAACTTCTACCACTGAAACACCTTACAAATTAGAGATAGAGGTAAATTCATGAATCCCAAATCGATGATGAGTTTTTCTAATTTCACAATTGAATTATAAACATCTTTGTTATATAGACCAATAATGAAAGACAGATAATACTCTATTTACCGCTTTGATCCAATTCATTCGTTTTTTTTTTATGTTATAACTGGATACATGAAATCTATGAAACTATATTTCACTTGAATCATCCTTAACACAACAGCCTGAAACAGAACAAGCGTTTTTCTATGTTTTATATGCAATTATTTTCACTTTCAAACTATAATGCTCAATGACAGCTCAATGACGTATTCTGAGAAATGGAGTTCAATGATTACAATGGTGCTCACCATGAGCGCTCGCATCGATATTTGTTCAAACTCCGCCCCCTTGCACATAGTCTATAGTTAAACATTTTTTGGAGTCTCACAGTACTTTAAAACCGTGATAACTACATGAGAGATATTTTGTTTTAGTATGAAAACATGGCTGGAACTCTCAAAGCTATTTTGAGGTTATCGTATCAATTCCGATGACAGCTAATTATGTATATCGATTTTTATCAATAAAGAGTTGGAAATTTATATTCACATTGAAATGGTCTTCAGGTCGTCACAACAAGATAAGTAGGAAGTCTAAAACGACACGCGATATCACGTCTCGGATTTGTTGTAAGCTTTTTTTCCGTATCTCCTTTGTTGAGACATCTACAAACAACTTATTTGATTCATTATGACTGCTGCTATTACACCCAGGTACAATACAATACTATTTTAACGTCTTTTTTTTAGAACTCAGGTTTTATTTTGCTGACTTTATTGAAAGTGATGCTGCAGCTGAGCGTCAAAACTGCGGAGTGACGTCACAGAAACATGGCGGTTTTCGTGACCTTTTCAAACGTCGTTCATTTTGAAATTTTGTTTGCTAATCTCAACGATTCCCCTCACAGAAAAATTTAGTGCCAATAGTTTTTTTAATGTGCTCAGAGCTCATTTTCGACATTTTTGAAAAATCGTGGAAGACCCTATTCTTGGTGTTTAGGGAAGATGTAATGGTGATTATTTCTTTATGAATGACGTGAAACTGAAGCAGATGAATAAACTAGTACATTCGGATAGAATAATATCTCGTGATGAAAAAATGAACTAGGAGATTAGAGAATATCTACAGATCGAATTTCAAATGCATCGGAGATCTTTGAATGGATCTTTGTTTCCAGAGATGCACGATTCAATATTTACAACGTTTTGTACTTGCGCCTACACTAAAATATTGAACTGAATGCTAAACATAGTTGCAGAAGCATAACTGACATGTAACTGTTGTGAAAATAATGGCTCTGCGTATAGTATTCATGAGTATACAAAAAAAAATAATTGAATGTAAAATTAATTGGGATACCAAGAATGTGATATTCGAGAGTATTTGGTTGAAATAGTAGTGCTATATATGTATATATAATTTTATAGAGCCAACATGCACATTTAGAAAAATACTCTCAGGCCTAGTTGCATGAACGTGCATTAACTAAAGAGTTCTTCAAAAATGAACAATATCAAATCGAATATATTCGTCAAATCAGTTGCTTAGCATTGCTGTCAAAAATTCGATTTGATATTGTTCATTTTTGAAGAACTGTTTAGCTAATGAACGTTCTTGCAACTGGGCATCAGTATCCAATTAAAATACAAAATATTTTGATTTCTGTTTCTAGTTCTGAATATGCGACTTGTACTTTCGCATCCTGGTGTAATCTGCTCGCAAGCGTTCGCTTATTCAGTTGAACCTGTCCCTGTCTCCATGTTCTGGCGCCGGTTTCACACATGGCGGCCGAATTTCTTTCCTCTTTTTGCTTATGTGTTGCAGCAAATGCACACTGAATCTTAAACGCCTGCAAACTACGGTTCTTTCTCAAGAAGTAATTTTGTATAATATTATGTTGTATCGACATGAATATTTATCGACAGATTGGCATAGTTGACACGAGCTTATTCGCACTGTATACCAAAATAATTTTTTCAAAAATCATAAAGATATTCATCTTACTATCCTATCAATTATAATAACATTGGATTTCTTGAACTGAATTTTTACAATATTGTTTTCAACAATTCTGTTTTTTTATTATTCAGTGTTGTATACTTTTTGCTTGTACACAATCTTCTAAGCATACATATTGAATCTAATCCTACAAAATTATATAAAACCATTACCAAGAACAAGTCGCACTTTTGTCTTTTTGATAAACTAATTACATTTATATAATGGACCTATTGTGGGGGTGTGAACGAGCCAAAAATAAATTATTCCGCAATCATCAAACACTTTTTCCATTTGATATCGATTTTGTGTCAAGAAAGCGAACTCAAGCATTTGAAAGTTGATTCAGCTCTTTCGCTTTCTTTTGCAGCCTTTGTAACTTTGGTAAAAAATCATTCAAGAACAGACATTAAACATCTCTCCTTGATGGATGTTTCTAAACTTCTCCTCAAGTCAATGCTCATTCAGAAAACTGTCCATCATGAGTTTTCCGCTGCCTTTTTATCTTAAATGGTGAACGCAAAATTTGGAAAGTTTCGGTTCACCACATTCACATAAAAAATAGCTTCCATTCCGAAATGCCCTTAATAATAAAAGCACTTTCTCCGAATTCAGTTTTTCGATAGGTGGTAGCTATCAATTTTAGAACAATACTACAAAAATAACAATCTATTCAAAATTAATTTGCATTCCAAAATAAAAACAGTGCTTATTGGATAAACAAAGGAGTTTTTATGTAGTCTTTAAATGTGTATAGTTGCTAATTTCTATCATCAGTATAGGTGAAGGGGATTAAGAAACGTTAAGTTTTTCATAACAACATCTGCACTTTTCAGGCAACTTGCTGAATACACGTTCAGAAAACATCTTCCATTAACCTCTTTTAGTTCTGCACTATAAATACTAAGAAAGCGCCCTTGATATCCTTTTTTGTTAAAGCATCTTCGCCTTGTTGGCACAGCATGCATACTCTTCTATCTCGCATCTAAAATGTATTTTTAATGTCCAAAATAAGTCCACCCAAAATACTGAGGGAAACCTTATCCTTTTCCCTTTTTATCGGATTTATAGCAGGCGCGCGTGCTTTTGCATTCGCCGTTTTCTTAGTGTCGCTCTTATCGCGGTTCGCCGTGAACTTGGTGCGAGGTTAAGGGTCATGGGTGCTCTATCCAACACGCGGAAGTCGTGGGAGCGAGAGCACGTTCGCCAGAGCCGTAGAGGTAATATTTAATTTGGAAGGGTTGCGGTTCGTTTTTTCTCCCTTCTTTGTAATCAATATAAAAAATAACTGTTTTTCAAGAAGTGAGAACTAGAAATTGTACCAAGAAAATGGCTCTTGATTTTAATGTATTTTAGAAGTCAATACCTGAGAAAGAGAATTAATTTTTGCAATCATTACGCAGTCTTCGACACTTTTAGTTTTTTTAATTTGTCGAATGATTATTAAAATGATCGAAATGAACGGATTAAAACGATATAACTATGAATATTTGATATAAATATGAGATGCTTAGTGTGCACTTTTAGTTTTATCAACGGTCATGTGCTTGCGTACCTGGTATACTTCTTAGTATAGTTTTTTGGAATGCAAGTTACAGTAAATGATTAGTGGTGGAACCACATCAAATTGACATAGACATTGACATTGACTCGAAAATTAAAGTCAATTTACTATGGAAGCTGAATATGTTTCCGACTAGAATTTATCCCAGAGACTTGACAGGGATCAAATTAGATTATCCCTCTATGAAAATAATGTGGATGAATATGGCAAGGATTAGAGCTTCAAGACGAGATCGGATTATATCAATGTAGATTCGGTGTGGTCTCCCCAAGGACCTGAAAACAGAACTTGTAATCTTATATAGGTATCAAAATTATCAAATTTTGAATTTAGCAACATTCACTTTATTCATTAAATTCCAGGATGAATGATCTGCTGGAATAATATTCTCGCATTTGTATATATTATTGCTACACATTTTGCACAACATATTTTGTCTATAAAAATCAGTTTCCTGTGCCAATTGCTGGACATTTTATTCAATTATTCTTTTAGTGAAATTACTTCCCCAATTCTATTCTTCTTCTACGGCTTTGTCTACACTGGAGACCAGAGTTAATAGAATGAAAATACTTGTGGCATGTTCTCTCGGAGTTAATCTAATTTGTCCTATGTTTTTGTACGTTTGACTGACAGAAGGATATGAAATGATGTAAAGACGGCGTTGTCTTGTTTCAAAGATGATTCTGAGAATTTATTGATTGCAACTGATGTGGGAAAGTTTGATTAAACTTGAATAGTGCTTTCGCTGAGTGAGAACTGATCTTTATAAATTTTCGAAAAAAATTAAAATAGAACTTTTTGATGATATATTTAGAATGAATTTGAACGAGGTGACATAATCTAGATACAAAGTATTTATGAATGAGGAATTTAAGCCATTCTTTTTGATCACGAAAATATTACGCATTCAGATATTGCACTCTATTACAATAAATATATTATAACAGTTCGAGAATTTCATCCAATTATTTGCAAACAGAACAAATCTCTCATTTCCTTTAAATTTGCTCATTGCTGAATGCTAATTCAAACGAATTCTAACAACAAGAATCACGTACTTATTTCGTTAATCACGAACAAGTCCAAGATGAAATCTCAATTCAAATAATTCACTCCATACATAAATTACAGAATCCTGCAGTTTAAGTTCGCAAGCACCAAGTTAATTGGATTTTATCAAGCGGGTGAACAGATTCTCGCGTTAAGACGATGCGACAGTTCAACACTAGATATCCATTTGTGTGCGATTAATCAAATATTAAACACAAACACACGTAAGAAGCGCTTATGGATTGCAGAATCTACGTGAGAGAACATAATGTTTTATTAATTACGGTGATCTATCTTATACTTGGATGTATTTAGCGTCTGGATAACTGCATCTGGTAATGTCAGATCCGCTTAACGAGATATATGTCTTGAAACTTGTAAATTGTGAATCATATCGGAATGTAAAATCTAGTTCAATATGTTTTCTTTCTTTGATTGCTTTTTTCTGTTTCTAGTGTGAGTTTATGCTTAGTAGAAAATACTCCTTTCCCAAATTCATGAAGTGATCCTATTTATTTCTATTTTGTCTAAGAATAAAGAATTATTTACTTTTCCTACTATTTTAATTCTAGGAATAAATAATCACTTATTTTTTCTACTGTGCATGATTACGATTTGAGATGAAAATTTAGGACCTGGAGAAAAATATCGATTTTTTATTAATATTCCTTTTGGTTGTCAGATTCTTTTCCACAGACTCCTAAATAATATCGATATGAACGAAAAACAAAGAAAAAAGAAAAAAATATAATATCACTCAACATTCATATAGGGAGTTATTATTAGTTCCAGCTACTATATTGGTAATTGGAATAAATGTTGGTCTATATTAAACTGTAATTTGAAGCTTCATCGTGAACATAAACATTAATGATGAAAAATAAATTGGATGATATAAATGGCGGGCGGATAGGAGCGACAGTCCATATTATGAGGCAGTCTGCTCATACAATGTGTAGCATAATAAATGAAATCACCTGGATAGCTATTTGTATCTTTGAATGAATAATGTATTATACTCCAACATCACATACATTTTCCAATCAATCGCACTCTTCTTTCAAGCTTACCATTGTTCTTGACTCTACACTTACTGTGATATTAGAAAACGGTATTTAGAATCAACCAGAATACAAGTTATCGAATTTCGTTGAGAAATTAGAACTTCGAATTGATTATCGCTTTGAAACAACAATATAAATAATCCCTAATGATTGTATTCTTCTTGAAATCTTAGATACTCACGTTTCATGAAATCTAATTTCCAAGAGTTCAAATGAATGTTGTAATGTAGTTTGATTCGAAGGACCACCGTTCACACGGAATAAAAGACTGAGTCTATATATACTTTTTTTAATCATATAAACTATTTACAATTTATACAAACTGGTTATGATTATTGTCATATTTAAGTAGGCACTTGATTGGAAAAATGGTACTATACATATTATTCAAAGATAATTATATAAATCGATACAAGATAAAAACTGTCAATTTTCAAAAACTGTCTCACTTTCTTCAGGGTGTATCTATACCTGTGTAACAGACTTTAATGGTTTATAGTATTTGGCGTACTAACCATGAATAAAAAAAAAAATATTTCAAATTCTTCATTTTAAAAAAGGGTTTGTAAATGAAAGTTTTCGGGACACTGGTTTCATGACTACTCCTAAGATTTATTATCTTAAATTTATTAAAATAGACTATGTTCATGGACATTACATAAAATTGTGTTCATATTTTCGGATATGAAGATGAAAAACAGTGGTACCTAAAATTATCATGTTCTGCTAAGTACTGTTAATTTTACTAATTTTGAAAAAATTCTTTTTGATTTATGATTAGTACGCCAAATACTATATACCATTAAAGTTTGTTAGACAGGTATAGATACACTCTGTATGCAGAAACCACTCCGCATAGAGCATAGATGCACGAACTAAAAGACGGGGTGTATAATGAGGGTTAGTCGGTGGTGGGAGTCTGTTGAGCAGGGGCAAAAAATTGTTTGAATTTCCAAGTGAAAAGTTTAGGCTTTTTAGGCAATAGATAGCAAATATTTCTATTGTAGTTCTTCATAGGAGTCGTTTATTTGAACTTATGGAAATAGTCTCTCTCTAATATCCATGAGAAACTAGGTACTGTATCAACAACAATACAAATTTTTTAAAGTCTAAAGCTGTAGTTGATTATTAGAATTATTATATATATATATATATATATATATATATATATATATATATATATATACCAGGTTGTGTAGTCTATTGTTTTGGATCGTATAGATTTAAGACCAAAAGTCTGAATAAGAAAGTTGTCTGGAATTAAAATTTTTGTCAAATGATCATCAATATGTTCATTATTGGAATCGCTAATTGCCGCAGAAAAAAATTAAGAAAATTTGATGAACCTCGAAAAAAATATTGCATCTTAAAGAAATTAAACAATAAACACGTGAACTAGAACTGTTTGAAATTTTATATTGTTGTTTCTAATCGAACAAACTTTTTGAGAATAATTCCAATTTGATTTCAATTATCAAAACCAAATATATCAATTTCTGAACTGATGAATAGTTTCAACCTGAATGGTAGGGAAAGAAAGAATTTTTTTCTTTAATCGATAGAAAAAATCGGTAAAATTTTTTAATAACCTACTTAATTTAGATTTATGAACAAAAAATATAAAAAAAGTATGAAGTTGTTAGAAGAACATCGATAGATTAAGAGAAAAATTTGTCTTCCCACTTTTTGTACCTGATTATAAGCCATTCAATTCCCTTTCAGGATTTTTTTCAATTCTCTGGTTACCTTGGATTTTTTACACTTTCCCAAGTTTGATTTTGTTTTCCCGATAAATACGTGACCAACTGATCTTTACATCATTCTCTATTACTAAAATTTTTTTATTTGAAGAGTTATTTGAAGAAAAAATGTCCTTATAATACGGCGGCGCCTTGAAAAACTGGCACTTGGCTTGGCAACTGTAGTACTGCTACTCATCTAGAGGTGTTACTGCTGCCGCTTATGCGATTGACTGATAGTCACAGGTATAGGAAACTATTTCTGGAAAGTGTATCGAGAGTGGTCGAGAGTTCGAGTGTACCTAAGGGGGAAGAAATGGATGACCTTTGAGAAAAAAGTTCGTACACGGCTCGACACTTGTTTCAATGTCACCCAGGTTTAAACCTGTGAACTTGAAGTTCTGCTTTGAGATTTCAACTTTTATTTGAAACTAACACCCTGGCCTCGGCTTCGTACGGAAAGACAAATTTAAAATAAATGTTCACAATCTCGTGAGTATCCGCGCTTGATTCTATTTGTTCAATATATAGCATTCGATCAGCTTCAAAGAACAATGCTCCAAGCTCAGCAGCGTGAGGGCCAATCAAACAACTATTCCGCTTCTTGGTCATTCTAATAAAAAATGCTCGAATCAAAACATGATTTCATAAAATTTTATAAATTGAACAGTGTATTAATTTGTTCACCTCGGTATGTTACAAGCAATTGTTATGGGTTATTTTGACTTATCTGTATTGTGTACTCTTTCTATCGTATGGTGCAAATATATACTAGAGTAAATCATTAAAAAAGTCGTAAAATATGCATGAAATTAAGGAAATTGATAGCGTAAGACCACCCTTATACGATTCCGCATCAAACGATTGGAGATATGTCGTAGTTTTCAACTACTTGTTACCCAAATTGAAACAAAATATTCCATATTCTTATAATTTATCCGTTTTTCAAGTAACAGCCGTTCATAAAATATGTAACATTCTGGATTAGAATTTCTTTTCCCATTATGTATTATACTCATTCCAGAGGGGACGAACAACGACATCTCTATGGATACTTGAAGAAGCGATGCACAATTACAAAGCACTTATCGTATTTCCTTTGGGAGGATGGATAAAATGTTCCATAGCGACTACTTATTCCATTTTTTCATCCCTAATTAGAACAATATTGTGATAAATGGTAGTCACTTTTGTCTTGCGCCTACAGCAACGGTTATTTCCCTTGGCAGGCAATTTTCTATATCAATGTGCGTTATAAATCATGACATTTATTACATAAATGATGATTGAAGTGAAATGCAGACTATTTTAGGATGAGATTCTTATTATAACTCTTGTCTTTCCTGGACATGTACTTATAATTTTTATTCAGTAAGGAGTATTTTATCTGGCGATTTGGATTAGCTTTGCCGACATCACGCTTTGGTGGCAATCCCATTAGCACGATCGTACATGAAATGTATGTCGGTTAATTCTAAGTTAGAGTAAACAGCCATAACAAACTAAAACTTGTATACTGATAACAACAATCAAATAATTCTCGCCAGTTATGATAGGAAAGTGCAAATTTTACTTATATTTGCAATTTGTTTCTTAATTAAATTCCTCTCTGCTCAATTTTTCGATCCTTATTATGTCCTCTTTTTTTTTGCCAATTTGGACAAAAAATTACTTACTCCACCGAATAAATGGTACTAATTTTTTTATTGTGAGAATATCTTCATTTTGGCATGTACAATGAATGCGCAAAAATCATATCGTCAAATCATGGGGCTGTAGCAGATATCGAGTGCCAATGATCAAAAACCCCCTTTTTGACCAGTTTTTCGCAAATATCTCATTTTCTATCGGTCGTAGAGTATTTGAGATCATGAGCCAAAATCAAGTGCACACTTTTCTCTACAAAAAAGATCAAATGGCTCATTTGCGTATCTATAACCGTTAGCGAGATATCGCGCGTAAAAAAACGATATAAAATAATATCTCGAATATTTTTCTTGGTTGCAAAGCTGTGATACATTTATATATTTATTCTGATGAGAATATCCGTTTTAAGCATCACTGAATCCATTTTGACAATTTTTGGTTTGAGGTCGGTACGTGTATACGTATGTATATATTTAATTCGAAATTTAGTATTAACCACTGGTCTGAGGTCTAGTTGTGCACCTCGCATTATGGTTGCGAATATCTGCACTGGAAGTGTACTTTACTTGAGACATTTTTTGAATTTTTCGCATAAATCCAAAATTCAATATTTGAAATTACTGTACCATCTTAATGGTTATCTTATATTTTTGTGTCAATCGGCTGGACGGGAAGTGCATTTTATATAACAGTTTTTTCGAATTTTTTATGTAAATTCAAAAAAATCAGCCGTAGAATATTGATTTTTTGTATTAAGCACTTCTATAACATCTAGTTATATACTTCGCATTATGATTGCAATCGGCTTAACCGGAAGTGCAGTTTACACAACAGGTTTTTGAATTCTCGCATAAATCCAGAACGATCAGCTGTAAAATCTTGAAGTTAAGTATATAAAGCAATTGTAACATGCAAATTTTAACTTTATATCTTCTTTCTATCCCAGTGGTGGTGCGGAAAAGAATGCATGATTGCGCATCGGTGCACATTGTACGCGCGGTATCTCATATTATGGTTATAGATACGCAAATAAGTCATACAATCTTTCACGTAGAGAAAAATGTATATTTTATTTCCACCTATGAACTCAAATGCCCTACGACTGTTAGAAAGTGCATTTGCGAAAATTTGGTCTAAAACGGGGTTTTTGATTTTCGGACTTCGATATCTTCTGAAGCACCATGATTTGACAATATGATTATCGCACACTCATTGTACATGCCAAAACTAAGATATTCCCACAATAAAGAAACCAGTTCCAATTATTCGGCAGATAAAATCTAAATTGACTGGACTATCTCTTTGTTTAGCCTGATCTGCTTTCAAATTTTGCGTAGCTTATTTTCTTGAATGTTATAAATCTTCTAAAATTTTATCCGCATTTTGAATTTCTGACCGTAGAAATGAACAGTCACTCGCTTGGAGTTTTTCCGTAATGCTGGGGCCACACTTACGTCTAACGCCATTATTTAAGGTGTTATTTGACATTGAAGGTAGGTGTAGCCACGTCTTAGCGAGATAATTTATTCACGGCGTTGATAATGACGTGAGGCGTCAAGCGATAGATCGGTTGGCGGTTCAATTCGACACATCAAAGTGATCAAGCGCGTTATTTATTGCAATGCTGAGGCCACATTTACGTTAACGTTTAATGCCTATTATTGCAATAGATATCGCGTCAAATACAACGCTCTAAGTTATGCGTCAAATTGAGTGGCCACACTAGCATTCAATGATAAATGTTATCATAAATGTCACTAAATTGGCCGTCAAAGCACTGTCCTATGAACAAGGTTCCTTTTGAAAAACTTCTAAGAATGCGATGGCTATTTCATTGCACCACTCCATTGTATAACTTTGATAATACCATTATTCCAATGAAAAACTTACTGAATTCAAATTCGCACATTTAAAATTTACGATGGCAGTTGACAGAGACAAACGCTAGTGTAGCCACAACATTGCAATAAATAACGCGCTTGATCACTATGATGTGTCGAATTGGACCGCCAACCGATCTATCGCTTAACGCCTCACGTCATTATCAACGCCGTGAATAAATTATTATGCTGGGGCCACACTTACGTCTAACGCCATTAATTAAGGTGTTATTTGACATTGAACGTAGGTGTAGCCACATCTCAGCGCGATAATTTATCCATGGCGTTAGTAATGACGTGAGGTGTTAAGCGATAGATCGATTGGCGGTCTAATTCGACACATCAAAGTGATTAAGCGCGTTATTTATTGCAATGTTGTGGCTACACTAGTGTTTGTCTCTGTCAACTGTCATTGTAAATTTTGTATGTGCGAATTGAAATTCAGAAAGTTTCTGATTGGAATAATAGTATCATGAAAGTTATACAATTGAATGGTGTAATGAAGGAGCCATCGAGTTCTTAGAAGTGTTTCAAGAGGAACCTTGTTCATTATGCTGGGGGCCACACTTACGTCTAACGCCATTAATTAAGGTGTTATTTGACATTGAAGGTAGGTGTAGCCACGTCTTAGCGTGATAATTTATTCACAGCGTTGATAATGACGTGAGGCGTTAAGCGATAGATCGGTTGGCGGTCCAATTCGACACATCAAAGTGATCAAGCGCGTTATTTATTGCAATGCTGTGGCTACACTAGCGATTGTCTCTGCCAACTGTCATCGTAAATTTTAAATGTGCGAATTTAAATTCAGTAAGTTTTTCATTGGAATAATGGTATCATTAAAGTTATACAATGGAGTGGTGCAATGAAACTGCCATCGCATTTTTAGAAGTGTTTCAAAAGAAACCTTGTTCATAGGACAGTACGTTGACGGCCAATTTAGTGACATATGATAACATTTATCATTGAATGCTAGTGTGGCCACTCAATTTGGCGCATAACCTAGAGCGTTATATTTGACGCGATATCTATTGCAATAATAGGCATTAAACGTTAACGTAAATGTGGCCCCAGCATAACAGAATGTATCGTATTGTTTATTGCAAACTGAATTGTAGAAACATTTTCGTCCCATTTACTTCTTAGTTGAAGCTGAAAGTTATGACATAATCATACTATTAAATTTTCCCACTGACCATTTGCACGTGGAGTAGCCCCTGCATTCATTATATCACAAATCCAATGTTTATCATAATATCGTGAGAATTCTTTAGATCCAAAGGAGTATTTCAAAAATTCTCTTCAATTTCTCAAGTGATGTAGCAAATACATGTTTTGTTTCAGTATTTCTAGCTGCTGCTGTTAATAACACAAATTTTGTGAATGCATTCACTATCACAACTTGCTGTATATTGCCTTATCAGAATTAAAAAATGTTCCTACGTGGTCCAAGTGTTTAGATTTAATTGTCCTGAAGGCTTATTTTTTCCGTATATAGGCACTCTGCAAATAATTGATTGCGGCATTCTATAAGAATATCAAAATAATTTGTTATTCCAATTTTCTTTTTTGTAAAAGAACTTCCTATGGAAAAAAGATATCTATGAGTGACACCTTTTTATTCTGTAGTATCGTTTTCAAGATAAAATGAGCAAAATATATCCAGAAGTCAAATAGACTAGAGTTCATCTCTATCATCCGCAATAAAAACAAAAGCAGACAGAAATACCATCAGCTGCACCATCTGAAATTTTAAAACAATGGAAAGGAAAACAAATTAACAAAAACGAAAACAAGGGCAAGACAGCGTAATTTGAAATAAGTCTTCGCAAAGCGAGAAGACGAGACATCTCCAGTATTCACGTCTGCTGTCTTGTCTCTTGTTTTGTTTTTTTCTTACTGCGACTGTAGCATCACTGGTCTACGGTAGCAGGAAATGGAACCATGCGGAAACAGAGGCGGGTTGACGCGAATAAAGTTATTACCTGTAGCAGATAAATGGTAACAGGATCAAAAAGAGGAAATGAACTCAGGCGATAACGGACGTTGAGTGATATTTCCGAATGATGGGATTTTAGATTTATGGAATATCGTTTCGATACGATTACTGAAACTTGAAAGTCTTGTTAATTCCAAATTCATACCCAGTAGCCGAAACTGGTAAATAAAATAAAAATATTTTGAACAGTGTGATTAAAACATGGTTTTCATCTTCAATCTTTAATATCAAATTAATACATGAAAGCTTTCTATATATGGTGTCGTCAGAAATTAGTACTATGGCAATTTCATGAACATCGGTAGATGCAATCAATATGTATTGAAATTTTTCTTCAATATTACAAGATTATTGTATAGTCTAAACTCTGTCACTTACTTCATGAACGATATACAAACATCACCTGAATTATGAACAGTTCAGACGATCTTTTTTCTACAGTCACTATAGAATGATACCCATTCCACACGCTGTAGCGTGCGGAATAGGGGTCATTACGCACGCTCAGAGATCCCTAAGAAAGTTGCGTGGCGTCGCGAAAAAACTGTTTCATTGCTGTCATAATTTTATTACTTTTTGATTTCCTTATCATTCCTCTTCAAAATGGAGTCAATAAGAGTAGTTTTATCAATGTTTGATGAATTGGAATAAGATCAGTGAAGCAAATTCTTTCTCAGAAAACGGTATATTTTGGTTATAGATATTTCCGCGGACACCTTTGACTGTAGAAAAAATAACATCCGTCACTCGTGCGGATCGCTCATTCCATGCTCATGTGAATTCTGCCACTCGACTTCGTCTCGTGCCTGAATTATTCACATTCGCATGGAATTATCCCCATTCCGCACTTGTATCGGAATATACTATTCTTTCTCCTCAAGTTTATTACAACTTCTCACCTAGTCCCTGTATATTCGGTAGTTGGAAAAAAGTATTTTTAAACCGTAAATAGTTGCTTGCAAAATGTCTCATTGTATGAGTAGCAATAATGCCTGCATTGAGGCCTCCTGTTTCGAAAGAGGCTAATTTTGTTCTACTCATCTATTATTTCTGCTTCTAGAGGCTTCTTAAAATACAGATCTTTCAGCTGCATTATCACATTACGTTTCACTATTATGCTATTCACTCAAAATAGGCTCTCTTCAACTTTAATACTCTTTTGCCTCAAAGGATGTGAAACTATATGTAGGTACATACACACATATATATATATATATATATATATATATATATATATATATATATATATATATATATATATATATATATATATATATATTAGAGCTCTAAAAACATAGGTATTATCATCCGCCATTTGGTGTCCTGTCAATGAAAGAAAGCATATGTAAACCAATGTAAACATTACAGGAAATGCGTTGTTTGACGAGGATAAAATGTTATAATAACTTGAAAAACTAAAGAAAATAGTATCGGAGTGACTCATTAATGTGCCGAATGATTTATCATCATTATTAGCGGCATTTGTAGCTGTGAGATTCACAGACGAATTATAAGTATTTCATATAAAAATACGTATATTCAGTCAAAATTTCCATTTAAAGTTATGATCAGATTAAAATTTTGATTGAAGTTCTCTCAGTTCATTTTAATATATATTTTTATCTAAATTTTCAGACACGATCATAGAATCTAACCTCAATTTCAAGCAATAATTGATCAATATATTTATGTATTATACATAGGAATCTATTATATAAAATATATATTATATATTTATATATGTAAATATATTATAAGTATAAATAATATATAATCAATTATTATTTCTTCTTTCTATAACTAACAATTTTTTATGAAGACATGCGATATGAAAAATTGCAAATAATAGACTTCCATATTTTTTATTCCTTGGGTGAGAGCAGTAAAATAATGAAACTTCCAATAAATATGCATAAAAGTTTTTCTAGGAAAGTTAAAGATTACAAAGTTTGAAGATAAATAATAGAGTTTTACATATTTAGATATCCCGAAGTGAAATAAATTTGTCAGATTGTTTTCAAAAATTGTATTACACAATTTATATTTGATGACTGAAATTCCATAATGATATTCTGAGTATTTAATATTACTCTAATTATATATGATTGGAAACCGAATAGTTTGATTCAACATTTGATAACTGAAAATTCTAAATTGAAGCATGTAATTTGGTTACAAATAATACATCATGCCAAAAATAAATAGTCTGATAGACTCCGATATTATTTTATCACATTTTTCATCTAAAGATTAAACTATTTCGACTCAATCATCGCGTTTCCTGCACTGTTCATATATGCTAAAGCGCTTTCTAAGGACACAGAATGGCGGATGATAATACTCATGTATTTAGTGCCTTTTATAAATATATATATATATATATATATATATATATATATATATATATATATATATATATATATATATATATATATATATATATATATATATATATATATATATATATATATATATATATATATATATATATATATATATATATATATATCACGCCTTCTCCTCAAAATGAGGTTGGCATAAGCCTTATTTAACATTCAACCAGCAATCATTCTTCGCCAAATACTCCGGTCTAAACACACTTCTTCCACATTCATTATCCTATTCATACAAGCTCGTTTATTCTTTCCACTCGAAAATTATCTCTCACGCAACAAACAAAAAAATCATATTCATCCACCTATACATACAGGCCGCCCGCCCACGCAATCTTTCACACTCAATTTCACCAACATAGATCTTTTTCAGAAAATTTTTATTTGACATTCGTTCCACATGCCCAAACCAATATAATTGACTCATGCCCACTCTCTCTACCACATTTTTCCAATATTATATTCCTCATACACCAATTTTTTCCGCACTCGATCCCTTCTAGAATACCTACATATACCAAGCAAAAATCTCATTTCCGCAGCAATCACTCACCGTTTATGCTTCTGCAGCCACACCCAGCATTCACTACCATACATCAATACAAACTCTATATGTACTATATAAGACAATTAGTGTCTCCAAGAATAGAATGGGGGATGAAACTAATATCTCTAATAAAAATCTGACGTGAACATCACGTGACTTACTTGTACATCATTTGATACATACACAAATTTATTTAATAAAATTTTCTGTTACTCCAGATTATAATTAATATAATTTTAATAATATTTTGACATGTAAAATGTCAATCAGAATCAAAAAATTGACAACAGATTATCATTGCCTACCTTATCATTTCAATTAAACTGATTGTTTTATAGGGCAAATTTTGAATGTCGGTTATAACTGCACTTCCGGCTCAGCCGATTGATACAAAAATAGTAGATAACTATTTTTATGCTTCAAGTTCAAACACTAAATTTCAATATGCTATGGCTGATCATTCTAGATTTATGAAAAAAATTTTTAAAAAGTTCCAAGTGAAGTGCACTTCTGGCTTGGCCGATTCATACAAAAATAGCAGATAACCATTCTGAAACAATATCAAGTTCAAATACTGAATTTCAACATCCTACGATTGATCATTCTTGATTTATTAGAAAAATTCGAAAAAAGTTTCAAGTAAAGTGCACTTCCGGTACAGACGATTGGGACCATAATGCGAGGTGCACAACTAGACTCTATGCTTGTCTTAAATACAAAATTTCAACATCATCATCATACATTCAACCAGTTTTGAGAGTTGCGAGTTACGCACGCACGAACATACGTACCGACATCAAGCCAAAAATATTCAAAATGGATTCAGGGATGCTCAAAACGGATATTTCCATCAAAATCTCGATAGGTGAATTTTGTCGGTTTCACAATACTTACTTGTTACTTTGTACAAGTAAGTAAAAATTGTGAAAATCGGTTCAAAGTTATTTCCTCATTGCCGGTTAAATGTGACAGCTCCCGCTAAAGAAGTATGCAATAAAATAACTGTTGTTGACTTGCCAGCCAAATATATTTTATGATAAATTTTAATCCATAAAATCAGAATATAAAAAAATAACTCAAATTTGCCAACAGTTTTCCAAATATAAGTCCTTTACTAAAATTGATTTATATATTTGCGGCTACCTGTTGAGCAGATAAAAAGTATGACCAAATTCTCGTTGCATAATTTTACCTCTTATTCTTTGTGTATTTGGAAGGTAGAGGACTGGACTTGGTTTTGAAATGAATAACATGATAAAAACTTCCTATTAAAGGTTAATTAACAAATCTGAAATCATTTATTTAGGAGATATAAGCTTCTCTATTGACAAATAAATTTAAGATCGCAGCGCCGCAGCGGATATTTTTGAACTAACTGAGTAGGATAAACTTGAAGTTTACATGTATGATAATGGGCTTGTTACGATTTTTAAAGATAATAATCGTGAATATGAAATAAAGATTTGCCTTTTCATGAATATTTTCTAAAAGTATATTGTTCGTAAGTACCAGGCAAGTGAATTACTCCATCTGTTTATTTATATTTAATTCATATTTTTAAATTGAACTTAACCTTTCTATTTCTAGATAATGATATTGAAACTTCAAGAATATTTTGATGCAAATGTCATGTCATATGATGATAGTGACAAGAGAGTATTTTTGCATGCTCTTTGTATACAAACATCAAATGTGCTTGAGAATCCGTATGAAATTAAAGGAGAATTAAATTATAATGAATATGATGCCTTGAAGATGAGAATATGACTTGTTCTTGCAAAGCAGAAAACAACGACAGTTGCAAGCATAGATCTGCAGTTTTTTTATTGTGTACCATGTGTTGAAAAGTTGAAGTGGCGTGAGAATGCCTTCTAATTTTGAAAATATATCAATGATTTGAAGATAATTTATATTTGTAAAGTATACCTGGATAAATAGAAAACAATCCAGATAAAAATATTCACCAGTCTGAAATGTCCTGAGTGAAAGAAAAGATTTTGAAAAACTCTAAAACTTTGGATTCTATCTTCTTTTTCAATTTAAAAGTAAGAAGTACAACAAAAAGAAATAGCAACCTCAAAATATCAACTGTCAGACTGCGAATGCGTAGGCTATGGCTTTATCAGTCATTACTACTACACTAAATCCTGCACGGTAAAATTTTTGTATTTGAAATTTCAGTCAATAAACACATAATTTTTTTATAAATTTTTGCTAAAATCATTCAGAATTATTATTCCATATATGTTTTTCATGAATACTAATTAAATATCCGAATATAGAATATGATTTATTGATTTGATTATAAACTCATGTATAATATATATGTAGCGCGCCAAATCTATCCTAACATCACTAGTTTGAAATTCTGCCACCAGGTAGAGTATCGCTTATGTTTATTTGCCAATTAGAATTTGACATTTGAAACTATGGTTACTTGTTGAGCAGTTATAATGTATGACCTGATTACTTGTTAGTTCACGAGAATCAAGAAGATGGCAGCATGTATCTCGTTTTGAGAAATCCTAAATTAATTTTATTTTTCTGTGACTAAATGGCAATGAATGAGCATAGAATAATTTTTGTATTCAGTACCAGTTTTGTAGGGGTAGAAATTATTGATTACAGCCCTCACAAGGGCTTAAATCCGAAAGACATTGAAATAAATTATATCATAGATCAAAAATAAATGCTACTAATCAAAAATCTCCTCCTGTGGCTCATTCAATAATGTAATAATTTTTTTATCTATAAGAGTTATAATTCTAAAATTATTGATTAGTTTATGAATTAACTACTTTTCTAAATATATATTTGGTAAAGTCCAGCTATTAGTTGACATTTCATTGCGTAGGAGGCACCATGTAGCTCGTTTGGAATAAATGTAATTTAAATATAATTTTTTTGGCGAAACGAGTAATTGTTTTTGAAAATTTGTGGGGTACTTTCAAATTTATTTTTTAATTGTTTATCAGATAAGCATTTTTTTTTTTTTTGCTATACTACATTTATTAATTATTTCAAAAATAAATGGAGCAAAATTCATATTTTATCAAAGGATTTATTTTATTATTCACACAATTAATGATTTTTATGACGACAAGCACCCTTTGAGAAAATGAAAAAAGGGTTTTTAATTCTTAAAAAAATTGCATTGCTGGTTGCCCGCAAATGAAACTTACAAAATTAATAATTAAATATTATTTATGAGACTTTATTATTTATTTATGACTGAAAAACAAGTACAAGTTTCTAAAATGAATAAAATACAATTAATTTTGTGGGAAAGGTTTTTAATTCGATAATTTTAAAATAAGGGTCAGTACAAGGAGTATTTTTAAGCCTAACTACTTCTGAAAACAATAAAAATTGGTTTTAGAAATAAATACAACTGTAAATTTTGTGGGAAAGAGTTTATTTTGGAAATTAGGAAAGGGTACAAAGGTTTTAAGATTAATTGTTGATTACTCGATGCTGCTGTGTTGTTGAAGTCTTGTTCGCGATGCTGTTGCGTTATTGTAAGCCTTGTTCGCCCCCAGGCAATTACTAAGGGGAAAGAGACGAATTCTTCTCTGAGAATTCTCCCTTTGGGCCTAGGGAAACCCCAGCAAAACCTAGACCAGAGAAGCGGCTTCTCGCGTGCTACAACTGTTACAACAAATTAATTACAAATCGTAAAATTTATAAAAGAAATTGAACTAACTTGAACTTGGCAAGCAGCAGGCCTAAATTAATCAGATGACTTCTTTAAAAGTTGAATCTGGAACCTGGAAAAGCTGCTACTGATGTACTGATCTTCTGTAGCTATTGGAGGACTTTTTGGACGACTTCTTGGCTCTTGTTCTGCTGTTACTGATGTATTGATCTTCTGCAGCTACTGGAGAACTTCTTGAACGACTTCTGGGCTCTGGTTCTGCTGTTACTGATGTATTGATCTTTTGCAGCTACTGGAGGACTTCTTGGACGACTTCTGGGCTCTAGTTCTGCTGTTACTGATGTACTGATCTTCTGCAGCTACTGGAGAACTTCTTGAACAGCTGCTGGGCTCTGGGTCTGCTGCTAGGCTCTAATTCTGCTGCTAGGCTCTGATTCTACTGCTGGGCTCTGGTTCCAATATTAGACAAATTATTTTAGCAGTATCTAAAAGCAGTTGTTTAATGAGTAATATTATATTACCTAGTTGTTGATGCAATGATGCTACGACGATTGATGGCCGCCAATCTGAAACAGAAACTTAAAACAAATTTTGGTGAATCATATTCAAGAAAAAAAATATTGAGAGTTGATTTTGGCAGCTGGGCTCATCCTCAGCAAATGATCTGAAAAAATACAAATTGATTAGAAGTCTGCGAAAAAACAATACATAATAGCTGAAAAAAAATTAGAGCCTGAAAAGCAAAGTTTATTAGTAAACTTACTTCCTGGTTTTAATTTGTTGGAGATGGTGATGAAAGAAGAAGCTGGAAGGGATTTTTTTATTTATTACATTCATTCAACAATCATTCAACATTCAAACGTGTTTTGTGTGTGTTTCGGAGAGCTAGCTAACGCGATTGATTGTTGTTTTTCAATTTCGCGAGATTATTCAAAAGTGCTCCAATATATTATGCTACTGATATTGACTCTACTTTACTACCCCAATGAGTGCCTGAGCGCTCAGACGCCCAAGCACCGGTGTGCTCGTCGTTTGCAAAAAAAAAAAATACGTTGTCTGAATACGTGGCCAATGCATATTCCGAGGCCCGCGATACCGCCTAGTTACGCGATGTAATGACCTTTAGTAACGGTCTCTGCTTGATGTGTCTTGAACTTAATCAAGGACCCCAGCCAGCCATTACATTTTCCGACTCCTCACGTACATATCAAGGATATACCATTACTCCTCCATTACCCCGCTCGTCCTCCCTCGGACTCACGGCAGGGCCCCGCGATGGAGTGAATAGAGGGGGGCGCCCCTTGTAGTGGTACTGAGTGTGCACCGATTCCCACGTTGGACCTTTCATTACAGGCCTTTGCAAAAAAACCAAGATATTTTATTAATATATCAAATAATAAAAGCAAAGACTAACATCGCAATTTACGTGCACCTAACGCACACGCAATTGCGGAACAAAAATCCCAATATACATATATAAATATACAAAATTTTGATCTCTACGTTAATAAGCAAAATTCACAACCCCAAATATATCACTTGAACATTTTCAAATAATTTTAAATCAACGATTTGATCTAGAGTCAAGCGACATAGATCTAAACAGTACGAATATTCGAACAACAATAAATTCAACACCAAGCGTTGCATCAAAAAACAATATTAAACTCAGAACTACTTCATTCAAATAGCCAATGATTGCAATGAGTTAGAACGAGACAGTGATAGTCTCGTATCGCTTGTAGTAGCGATAAACGAAACACACACTTGCAGACAAGTTGAAGCGAAGTTAATATAATTAAGCTTGATGAGAAATGAATTTTTTAATGAATAAATTTGTATAGAGATGTACATTTAAAGTGAAAAAGGCCAGTACATGACTTCTCGTTGTTCAAAATATAAAAATATAATTTATTCACAATAAATTCAAATTATACTGTATGGCTTTTTTGAAAACACTATTTATTGAAAAATTTGATTGAAAATTAAATAGAAATATGAATTTGAAATTAATAAGTCCGGCACATGACCTTCCGTTATTTGAAATAAAAAAATTATTTAACTATCATAAATTTAAATTATACTGGATGAGTATTTGTTGATACAATTATTTATGATTAAATTTGTGCAAACAATCATAACAGCATATGATCTCCCGTTGTCTGAAATATCGTAATATTGTTTATACATAATAATTTTATATTATACAGAGTGGATGAAAATATTTGTTAATAAATTCAGGCAGAAAATTTATGCAAATATAACAAGCACATGATCTCCTTTTGTTCCAAATATAGGAACATGATTTATTCATGAAAAAATTTGATATATACAGAGTGTCAATATACATTGGGGCTCCTAGGCACAGTATTTTATTGAGCTGCTATGCTGAAGGAAATTTCTGAAATCGGGGGCCTTTAAATAGCTGACTGAATGCTTACTTCCCTCTAAATGTTAGATCTAATTCCTCTCTTAAATAGAGGGACAGATAAGTGAAGTTTAGAGAGAAGCTAGCAGTAAAGCAGTGAGCTGTTCCCTGAATCATAGGGTAAGCCCTAATACTAATTTATATCAGGGGAAAAAAATGGCGTAGGTGAAAAACAAATGCTTTAAATCTGGAACTTATTCAGAAAAAATAGAATACATACGTTGGATAAAGAGTATATTTTTCAAGATTTTTTAAATCAAGGTGGCTTGGGGGTGTGTTGATGCAGAGCCCTATTAGCTTCACTATATTCAATACAGTGCTGGATTGAGGCACTTTGGAGCCTCTAGGTTCAATATTTATTAGGGTTCCTGGTTGTAGAGAATAAATGACACCTAATATGCCTGAAAATAATCTGGCATTGATTACAGCTTGTCCATACTCTTCCATTACTTTTTAATATTGAATTGAAAAAACACTTCTTCTTATTCATGCAAATACTCTTACCTATTCGTCCTTATTTAGAAATGTGGACTATACACTCTATAAAAGAATTACTATTTAAGGCATGACAATTTCTTTGCAATATTACGAAATTAATTTTTGCGAGTATATATTCGCAGATCCACTTTAATTTAATGGGGCCCCTAAGCTTCTAAAAATATTTATTGTTAGACCAATTTTGAACACTATAATTATGTAAAGGGAAACGCAAACGTCATACTGTATTCAGTATATTATTTCTACATCCTTCGTAAGTCAACACACACAATTACAAATTCCGACTCACATTTACAATAATATCATGACGTCACACTGCTGAAATGCCATTCCGAGCGGTCCGAGAATTTATCGATTTTCAAAGTCATTTTTAATGGAAAATTTATGACGAAAATAGTTTTTTTAACTGCATTGTTGTTCTTAGTCACTTATGTTTATAACAAGTGATTTTACACTGATTTTCGACATCATTTCTCAACACTATTTCCCTATTCTTTTGATATGGATTTCAAACAGAGAATTTGACAAGTTAGAGACGATAAGGTGATTGACGTTATACTATATTCAATATGGCTGCCATCTCAAGATGGCGGATCATTTATTTGTTCATAGTCGTCTTTGATATGGTATTGAATGGAAGGGTGTGATGAACAGAACAATGTTAACAATATTTTCCAGTAGAACTTGATAAAATAATATGTAAAAGCTATCACTAAGATGCACTAATAAGGAGAATTTTTTTTCCTGGTTCTTCATAAATAAAAGCTTGATGCCTCCACAAAAATAGCGCCAATATAATTTAGCGCTTTACGAATTCATGAAGAAATTTTTTTTTCTCCTTTATAGTGCATTTTAGTGTACGTTCCACTAGGCGACCGCAATAATTTGCTCTCAACCGCAGTTTTTGCCGTTCCACTAAAATATGATTGCTGTGGTTGGTGCTCCAAGTCAAAATGTCAAGTAAACTGATAAGTCGTGGTTAAAATCAAAAAGTAAACCATCAATAAGATCAAACTAATCTGTAGCAAAAAAAAAATATGAATGGAATGAATCCAATACGCCTGTGCAAATTAATCATTTATAAATAATAAAAAATTTTATAGTGAGAGATCGTGGAATTATCTGTCAGCTTGACAAATGGAAAATCCTGAATGATTGGCATAGTTTGGAATCGAAAGTACAAATTGGAAAGCCACCTTTTCGATTAATTCATGTTTTTTGGCGATTCCTGCAAACTTGAGCACAACGGCCGCTTCGACCCACTTTTTATTCGCGGGCTTTGTGGGCTCGAAACGGTCGCGATTAATGACGTCATCTATGACGTATAAATCTTGAACGCAAAGATCATGATCATTTTGTGGAACGATTATTGAGGTGACATGAGCGTTGTAGTCGCATACTCTAAAAGTACGGTTTTTTTAGAAATTGAAAAATTAAATATTGAGGCCATTGTGTGTTTATGTTTTTTTGTATTTCAACATTGCATACATTTAAAGGCCCCATTTTTTATGAAATACTTCTTGAAAATTCACTGCAACAATTTCGTTATCAAATGAGAGAAAATCAGATATATTCATATTTCATACTTGAATTTGTTTTTATGCTAGTTTAAATGATTGCTTACTTTTGCTTCGTCGTCTGATATGAGTGAATAATTCCAGTTTACCTTCACCTTGAACAGATCCAGCAAAAAAAATTAAGTATTAACAAAAATATTCAATTCGAAAATAAATGCTAAATTCATCAAAATCGACAGAATCTTCTTTGAAATAAATCACTCAATTACCTATACACAAAACTTGCCCATTCAATAGTATCAAGGTACAGGATGCAACAGAAATAAGTATATTAATTTTGAACAGTAATAGAACTCGTCAAGTACATCAATTTTTCTTGATTATTTTTTCCTGTAGACCCTCCAAATATCCACTTAAAATTCATTACCTAGACTGAAGGCTTTGTCAAAAATTCAATTGTACGCCTATGGTTGAATTAGTCATGTCACTTATTCATTAAAAACTAAAAGAATATTTGTATTTTTGCAATTCTATTTTTGCATGCTTTGCAAGCTAGGTTAAATTTACGGAACATCGTTTCTGGAATCAATCATTTGATCTACAAATATTAGTCTTATCTATATCTCACTGTCAAGTAAATTGATTTCTATTTAGGGATTTCATGTTTTTCTTCAAATAGTACATTTAGCACAAATTAGATTATCTACAAGTTCATTGCACTTTCACAGATAACAGCTGCGGAAGAGAGTCAGAATCTGTGCTGTCATCTGTAAAGCCCTTTTGACACGCTCAATTTTATCGTACAATTTTTTTGTCAATGTTTTGTAATCAATTTTTCTGTATTCTTTCATGAACTAAATCATTGAAAGCAAGAAATCCTTTATGCAACGTATCTCAATTTTTTGTTGCATGCGCATTCGTACTTGAGTTTTATTTTCTGAGATTCATACCGACAAGCTGTAGCTGTTAAATATTTAATGTCAAAAATGGGTTATGTGGAGAAAATTGATATCCTCGTTCTAGTTCTCGCAGTTGCAGCTACCAATTTAATTATGAAAAATTTACGAAACATTCAGGAAACATTCATTCAGCAATCACAGATAGTTTCTGAACGAATTTATATTAACAATGCTTCATTCAACATTTTTAAAATACCATCGTTCGCTTTTCTACGTTGTAGCTACTTTCTGCTCCATTTATTTTTTTTTTGCACCGATTTTGTTTCATTTTGTTTTAAATGATACGAATGTATTTTTTATCTCTGGCAATGCGATATAGTGCGCATATTATCTGCGCAATTAATTGACGAAAACATTGAGCAAAATAGGGCGAGTTCTATTATTTCATTGAACGAAAAATTGAGTAAATCATTGAACATTTTAACCTGTTTGCAACAGTCAATTTTTTCATAATCAAAACATTAAACTGAAAAATGTTCAAAAAAATCTGACGAGAACATCACGTGACTTACTTGTACATCATTTGATATATATACAAATTTATTCAATAAAGTTTTCTGTCACTCCAGATTTTAATTAATATAATTTTAATATTTTGATATGTAAAATATCAAACAAAATCAGAAAATTGACAACAGATTATCATTGCCTACCTTATCATTTCAATTAAACTGATTGTTTTAAACGGAAAATTCTGAATGTCTGTTATACTCATAAACTGCACTTCCAGCTTGGCCGATTGATATAAAAATAGTAGACATCTATTTTGATGCTACAAGAAGTTCAAACACTAAATTTCAATATGCTATGGCTAGTCATTTTAGATTTATGCAAAAAATTTGAAAAAAGTTTCAAGTAAAGTGCACTTCTGGTTTAGCCGATTCATATAAAAATAGCAGATGACCTTTCTGATATAACATCAAGTTCAAATACTGAATTTCAACATCCTACGGTTGATCATTCTGGATTTATTAGAAAAATTCGAAAAATTTTTCTAGTAAAGTGCACTTCCGGTACAGACGATTGGAACCATAATACGAGGTGCACAACTAGATCCTATACCAGTCTTAAATACAAAATTTCAACATTATACGTTCAACCAGTTTTGAGATTTGCGAGTTACGCATGCACGAACGCACGCACGAACGTAAGTACCGACATCAAGCCAAAAATAGTCAAAATGGATTCAGGGATGCTCAAGACAGATATTTCCATCAAAATCTCGATAGATGAATTTTGTCGGTTTCACAATACTTCGTTGTACTTAGTACAAGTAAGTAAAAATGACATTTTCCTCAAATGTGATGAGGTATATTTTTTTACGAAGGTTTTTTATATTGCAATGAAAAATTATACAGACAGTCACCTATGAACCATCATGGACGGTTCATTTATTCTAAAATATCACAATCTTGAGACACACACCTCCATAACCCTAATAAAAATTTTATTCAACAATATAACTAAATGAACACAAGATTGTACAAATATTTATAGAATTTCTATTGAAATATGTCTCAATATTATTGTTACATACTCTATTATATTTTGTGTTTATTTTAGATTTAGTATAAAGAAGATATTTCATACATACTTCATTGTTTTCTATTCATTTTGTGATTAACAAAGAGGAATTAAGTATCCATTACACAAAATTTTATTTTGGTTGAATCACTTGACTCTTACAGAAAACCGAATACAGTATTTACAGTGAATACATGAAGAACTGACCTTACGTCTAATGGAATTACTGGGATTTCCACTGAAAAATAAATAGAAGGTGATGAGATGATAAATGTCCAAGTAAAATTTCACCAAGGCCCAAAATAATTGGGTTCTGTGCGGGGGCTTTTCAAGTAGCTCTAAATCAAAAATCATTGATTTATGTGTTGTGTCACCAATGAGACTTTTGATCAGTACATCAACATCTATTGATTTCCAAAATTTGGACTGAATTCACTGAGCTCCAAAATCATGGGGTTTCGTCCGGGGTTCTTTATTAAATTTAATAAATTCTAATGAATCTTAGCTCCTTTATAACATCAGAATCATTGCTGTCAAATAATCGATTGTCATCTTATAAAATAAATAATTGGCCGTATTCTGTAACACAAGCATAAATTTACTATCGATCGATAAAAATTTTGATAAATGGAAACAATTGTAACAAGCGAATATTCAGAATTTTTGTAATGCTACCTACGTTCATTGGCTGGAATAGATAATGATCGATAGAAATTCATCGATTGAGTTACAGAATAGCCCCAATTATCTATTTTGCAGATAAATCAATATATCTTTCATGAAACCGGATACTGAAGTACAAAACTAGTGAAAAAAAGTATAAATGAAACATTCCGAGAAATTTAAATGTCATTGAAAATACGATCATTACAGAAAAGTTTATTCCTACTAATTAATTACTGCTTATCACCGAGACTTAAATACTTGTGGAAGTAGTTCTAATTAGATAGAATTACAGCAGGTATATCTCAATAACTTAGACGATGAATAATGGAAGCAATTCAGTTTCGCCCAAACTAAATAGCAAAACAAGAACCACCAAATAATTACTTATTCATGACGATAATTCCTGCAGAGAAGCTTCCCATTAATTACAGTATCTGAGCTGACTTATAAGTTAAACGAGTGTACAACAAAAACTTCGTGCACCGTTGAATAAATTGTCCTCGTAGAAACTTTATCCCCCACGCGACTTGTCGTACATTGTCCGCATCGCGATCCTCTCAACGCACGAGGCCATCAAATGAACTTTGGGACATTAATTATTGCGAAAGCTCAGCGCCGATTAAAAAAATTCTGTCCCTCTTTCAAATTACTAAAAACATGTGCAACACAAAATTATTAATAGATATTTGAGATTATGTAATACTTATTCTGTGACTTATCTTCGATTCCATAATAAATATGAAGTTACTTCTGTTTAAAGCTCAATTTGAAAAAAAAACATTTATTTTTATTGAAGTAATATAAATCTTGATTGGTCAAAATATTGGCTGGTACTACAAACTCCGTTTTTGGTTACATTAAGAATATTGTTTCAAGAAGAGTTTTCAGGTAATACAAATATTCCAAATTATTTTAATAGAAAATATTCAGGCGAATATTGTGAACAAAAGTATTTTTCAGGCGATCATAACAAAAAAGGTATTTCTATGGCCTGTTTTGTACACATGTGTCAAATATTGCTGAAGCGTGCGGAATAGAGGTCATTCCGCACGCTCAAAAATTCCTAAGAAAGCCACGTGGCGTCACGAAAAAACTGTTTTATTACTGCCATAGTTTTATTTCTTCTGGATTTCCTTATCATCCCTCTTCAAAATGGAATCAATATGAGTAATTTTATCAACGTTTGGTATATTGGAAAAAGATCAATGAAGCAAAACGACATATTTTAATTATAGATATTTACACGGACATCTATGGCTGTAGAAAAAAAAATCTGACAACATCACGTGACTTACTTGTATATCATTGAATATATAATACGATGTGATTTTGTGTTTGATCGTTTATAAAATATCATTGGATATATATAATCTAACACAAAATCTCATCGTTCCACAGCTAATCGTTCCGGATTTACTCAAGAGATTCTAAAAATCTGTCAAGTAAAATGCGCTTTCAGCCAAGTCGGTTACTATGGAAACAGTAGGTTATTATTCTTAAGCTATAACATTCCTGAATACTGATTTCCAAGATTCTACGACTAACAACAGATCTGAAATTATGCCCAAATTTGAAGAATAAATTTCTACTGAACTGCACTTCCGGTTCAGTCTATTGTGATGAGATTAGTAGGCAATCATCCAAATGTTACAGAAAACTCAAATACCAAATTTCAATATTCTACATCCGGTCGTTTCAAATTTATGCGAAAAATTCCAAAAGACTGTCAAGTAAAGTGCACTTTCGGTTCAGTGGATCCCAATAAAAATAGGATATGAGCATCTAGACGATATACTCGTCCTAAATACTGAATTCTAAGAAGCTACGTTCAATCGTTTTGGATTTATGCGGAAAATTTAAAAAATGTTTAGAATAAAGTGCACTTCCGGTTGGTACAATAATAGGAGAAAATTTCAATGTCATCCATTGATCTCAAGTTCAGAATAATCTCGTTAACATTATAAATGATTTGTTTTAATCCAAACGATAATTTTCATGTATATATTTCAAACAATTCGATAGGATAAGAACTTCAAAATAAAACTGTTTAATCCATTCACAAAAAAATATCTGCTCTCCAATTTGGATTCCACTAATACCTTTCTAGCCATGTACATACTAGATAATCAGGAATAATCCTTCTACCGACTGTAAAAAGCTGATTACGCCAACCGAAGCGAAAACCAAATAGCTCCCAACGTTAATTAAAGCAAGTCGAACGAAACTAGAGCCGATTCTGATTCACAAGATATTTTAACCGTATTCGAATCGGATGTTTGAATCTCTGCTTGCTTCTCTTTTTACTTGACGATAGCAATGAGTTTTTTCGTTTTAGGGATGTATTGCGCGAACGTGATGAGTCCGAAACACCCCCAAACTGAATTTATGCAGGAGATACAAATGGATTTGCATTCTGCAAGATATACTGGATCTTCTATTGCAGCTTTATTTGTATTTGCTGGAAAAATTCAATCGGATATATCTGTTTTCATTTTTTTATGTCTTGAATCATAATTCACATAAAACAGTGCAAAATTAGGAATAACACAAAAGCATGCAGTCACATGGATAAAATCCAGGCGATAAAACATTTGCGCTCGACATTTAATTAGAATGAAATTTTTTTCTGGAAAAGTAGATTGAGAATTTGTTACTTGAATACTGAATGTGAATAACAAACAATTCAAGTACAAATGTGCGAAATTGATGCGTCCGTCATTATACCGTTTTCTAAAATTAGTGTCAAAAAGCTGTTAAAATTGAATTCATTCATATCTGAAAACACCACAGAATGTGACTTGCAGAATGCTCTAAATTAAAGAAAAAAAAAATTATGGAAGAGCAAGAGAGCCGTCAGAACTAAAATTTTCTTGTGTACCGGATGAGTTTATCCTTGACTTTGTGCTAATTGAGAAAAATTAATGGATAAAAATTTGAGTTTTTTCAATTTTAGTGTGATGTGTGAACTTGAAGTTATAAATGAATTAAAGTATATCAATAGCTCTTATTACTGCATGTTAGTGATGTTTCGCATATTAATGGAGTAAGCAATGCGGACTACTGTCGTTTTTAGAATTTCAGTGTGATGTGCAGACTTGAAATTATAATCTAATTAAAGTATCTCATAAATTATCTGACCGATTGAGATAGTCAGAAATTGTGTGCTCAATGGAACTATATTATCACAAGATTTCATTTAATCATTTTGATTTGCAAAATTGGCACGAGTTCAAGAATTATAGTTTCTTCCAAACATAACAAATTCTCATAAACTGTAGAAGCTGCAGCATCCAGTTTTGGGGTGGTGTTTACAATATTAATAACCATCATTTTGTAGAATTTCACGTCTTTTGGGATACATCCAATATACAAAATACGACAATTTGGCAGTCTGTTCACTTTTCCAAATTTATTTCCTGATGAGACGTATTCCGTAGAGTGTCGGTAACTTCATTATTGCTTTAATTCATAATTCCATTCTTATTTGTTGTTTAGATCTGGTCGGAGAAAGAAGTTGTATGAATTTATATCATACCAAGACGACACAAATAGAAAATATCAGAATACAGCAATAATTGTAAAACTGGTAAACTTTATAAATGAATGATGGAAAATTTCATTGTTCAACAACAGTTTCATAAACCATTTCTAGTTCCGGCATTGTAAACCGCGCTATGCGTCTGGTGTATGGTGCTCACGAAACAGGCATTCATGCCGCGGATTATTGCAGTTCAAAACTTTAGTCGTTATTAGGTTTTTTTCTCCAGGGCGCTTAGTTCGAGCGTCTGCTCTTCGCCAATCTCTGAACGTTATGTGTTGACTGTGAAAATGCAATATACGCTCCCCCTTCCGCCGACATAGGCCACTAACGGGAAACGGAAGCGGTTACCACCGACCGGAATTTTCGATTTTAAAAGGAATTTTCTTTATTAAGTTTTTGAGTTTAAGATTTATTGATTTGGGGATCAGATGATTGGAAAGTGGAAGCTTAAAACTACATTAGCGGAGAATTTATCATTGGAAGTAAATTCGTTCACTTTCCTTGTTAATCCAGTTTAAGTAATTTTCTTTGAAACTTATTTTCGCAGTTCTTTTTTGAAAAATTTCATTTATTAGAATTATCTCGGAAATAAATAAATCACCAACTTGAACTTAAACTTGAACAGAAAATCCTATTTTGGATGGCTAAATTGCCTAGTTTTCATATGTTTGCACAGTTGAGGTAAATCAACGCTAAGGCTCAGTATTTCAGTGATCGAATTACGAAAACTGTGGATTAATTTTCTTAGCAAGGATTGTAAAAATAATTGTTACCTACCATAGTAATTAAGCTTCGTTTAAGTAATCTATAGATTAAACTGAACCTGAAATACTGGGCCTAAGGCCCAGTATTTCAGTCCTCGGTTTACCTTAAGCGGAGCTTAATTACCTTGGTAACAATTGTTCTAACAATCATTACTATGGAAATTAAGCTACGTTTAAGGTAAACCATGGACTGAAATACTGGGCCTAAGTTAACGATGTGTAACCATCAATTATAAAGGTGATTGCAAAAAAGTAAGCATTCACAATTAGCTTATTCGAATCAACGAAATGAAATATTAGTTATTCATCTCATTCTTATTGGTTTGACATTTTGTAATAGTAAATTTCTGAAATATTGACTTATTGTTGAGTTATATATAAGGGATGCACATAAAATCAATATATATTATCTGATTATCACAGGAGAATATAGTGATGAAAATAAATAGCCATTTATTAGTACATGTTACCAAAATATTTGCAAATCATAAGACATACCTCAGAAATCATTAAAAATCTATAAATGCAAACATGAAGTAGCCCACAAATCAGATAATGGACCATTTCAAATCAGGACCGTGTTTTTCCAATGTCTCAAGGAAGATTAAATTCATTAGAAGTAATGTAGGTATGTCTCAAGAGTTTATTTCACTATTGGTCGGTTTTATGAAAGACCAAGTAAATTTACTCTCAAAATAAATTTATTTTACTCAACAAATTCTAATCGTTTTGAATTTATTTATGACAATAGAATCATTGCTGTCAAAAAATCGACTGTCATTTAACAGAGTAAATTTTATTTACTTTGGAAGTAAATTACTCTGTCCTTTATAAAACCGGGCATAAGAAAGATAGTTTTATTCAGATTATAATTATATGCTAGAATTAACAATATCACAAACGATAAAATTGACAATTAAAATTAAATAAAGGTGCCCAACAAAGCGCAACATTTGGAGTACAGGCTTTGAATAGTTTCGACAGCTTCCTCTATATTTTTTTCGGCAAATTCTACACCTTGAGTGCTCTTCATTTTCAGCTTCTCATCTTCCATCGTGATCTTTTGTTGCCAAAAATGCTCAAAAATCTTCCATTGGACGAGATTTGGATAGGTTAGGAAAATTATAATTTTTCAGTATAAAGGATATGTCTGACCATCAACCCAATTTTGAGTTGCTTGTATGTAATGATAATAAATCAAGTCTGGTCGAAACTTTGTTGTTCTGTTGTCTTCAGCATAATGTCCGTGAATAAAGTCAGCAAATTTGATAAAATTAGCTTAGTACCTATATAAGATCTGGACATTTCAGCAGAGGAATTAAAGCACGAAACCACAATTTTGTGAGTGAATTTTGCTCTTTCCTCATATTCTATATTGTTTGGGCAGTTTTCAGGTGCCGATATGAAATATATCCATCTCTTTATCTTCGAATTTACCAGTGTAAAGCACATACCATCATACATACTTAGTGATGATTCTGTTATTTGCATAATTAATCTGTTTTAATTTTCGACAACATTAGTATCCGTGTCAACTGGTTTTCTGTATTAGATCAGGAGATAGTGGCAGTAAATTGGGGCTCTCTGATTTTATACCGCTTGCCTCTGAGGGTTGAAAATTTATCCCTTGATAAGAAAGATAATTTGTAATTTAATTATTACAATTATTTTTTTTCATTGAAATATATGTGCGTATAATTGTATTCAAATTTTTGTGAACATTTTAATATAGTCTTCATCTGCTCTGAAGATGGTTATATAAATAATCGAAACCAGTTAGCGTGTTTTTTGCGAATAAAATATGGTACAGTGTGGACAAGACTTATAGCCTTTGAAAAATAGAAAGGTTATCGACCGGCGTACGCTTGCAAATTCCAATTATATATATTTTTTTAATTAAGTTTTTCCGTGAAAACATTTTGCATGCCCTTGTAACGTACAATAGTTATAAGTGATTTAAAGTCTAATACTGGAAGAGGCATGTAATTCGCAATAAATCAAAAGGCTTGAACGGTCGCGTGAACATGTAAAAAAATGTTCAACTTCGTGTTTTCAAATTGCATGCCAATGAAAAATATGAAAGTTTCAATCATAAAACCCTTGTGAAAAATTTCGCATACATCTCTCGATGGCACAAGAGTGAAAATTTTTGGGGAAATCTTATTCAAATGTAAAACCCATTAGCTGGGATCTTTCTTATTATATAAAATGTTCCACCACTTGCCGCCAGTATACATAATCGTATGAGAAAAAAAAAAAATACCAGCTTATGTCTAATTAAAAATTCAGTGGTCTTTTTGATCCTCAGAGGCTGGAAACTTGCTTTCAAAATCTGTATTTAGCAGATGTATTCAAAAAAGATAGAAGAGGTAGTTGATTTGAAAAAGAAACAATCATATTATCAGACAGTAATTCTCTTAGAACTTGGAATATGAAATATTGTCTCTTGCAGATGTTTAGCGATATCCTGTTTGAGATAGGGTAGATTTGAATCTAACTTTGCACCGGATAGTCTGAAAAATATAATAATATTGGTTGTAGTAAGTTATCGAATAGTCTCGGTTTCAATCAAATATTGGGTAGCTCCGATTCCAACCGTGTAACGAATAACTTTAAAATAGGTACCATACTACTACGTATTTATAAATTGAAATAACACGAAACACGAATAAGTTAGATCCGAAATTGTAATAAATTGAGTTCGGTTCTCAACATCCGTATTTATTAGGAATCCAAATTCCACTGAAATATGTAAAATCCAATTAGTTAGATAGGTAACTCAAAATATTTGATAATTATGAAATTGAAAAATCTCTAGCATGAATTTTTATTTTATTTTGCTTTAGCACAATAAACTAACAACGAATACAATAATAAAATAATATTGGTTCGTGTGGTGCAAACCGCCCATGATAATAATGATAATTGTCGAGTAACAGTTGGTAGTAATGGGCAAATCGTGAGCCGCAAATTCCAAGCGTAACAATAAACAGCTCTGAGACTTTTATTTCTTAAATGCTAAAGCTTATATAATAACATGGTTTTCAAGAACGTATCAAGATCTATTAAATGATAAATGTGTAATAATACAGTTGTTGTGTTATTACACTGCATAATTTCCATTATCAATATTTCATATATAAATTTATTATAGGTTAAAGATTTATTACAACGTGATATATTTCTTGCTGTATGTTTTACACATTCACTTACTTTTTAGGATTGTTTAGCTGACTCAAAAAAATATTGAATTTTAATTTTTAATGTCACTTAAACAAGAAATATAGAACCGAAACCGAATGTTTATGTTACATTATAGTAATAGAGGTATCAAGGGTGTTAAAAGGACAATAATAAACGAGGGCCTCTGGCCCGAGGTGTGTACGCTGACCGTAGGTATTATCGTCTGTTCAACTCCCGTGGTGCCTTCAATGTCTAATGTCCGACTTTTGTACTATTTCAATAAAAATTTTCAGCAATGTATGTCCTGTCATTGTGATTTCTGTCAGAGAAATTACTCTAGTTACTTGCAATAACTAGGAAACTTGTTTGTTATCTCTCAAAATAATGCCCTCAGGTATTATTTGCTGCGTTATAACCATGGAATCAGTATTATTATAACAACAGTAATGAACTAGTCGGACATTAAAGTTTTAATTAAGTGCTCGTCAGTTAATTGCTCCTTCCTATAGATGTCGAATGGTTATTGGTCAGAAACATGCATTATCCATAGAAACGAACACCTCGCTTACTGAAAATACACCGGCGAACTGTGAATACCTGTGTTAGAATTCAAGGAGATGCGGTGCTAGTGGCTATATGGACTGCTTTTACATTCCTCGGAGGGATTCAGTTTCATATTCAGTTAATTGAAGAGTTAATTAATCTCACACAATCTGAAATTATCTACAGTTTAGTTGAACTGAGCTTATCAACCATGGTTACTGTTGAACCATAAAAAATAAACTCAGCTCAACCAAACTGTAGATAATCTTAGGTTGTACACCAGAAATATCAAACAGAAATAAGATGACTGTTGTGTCTGATTTCGTTCTACTTGTCGATAAATATATTCAAACCCTGAAACTGCTCTCCACATTGGAAAAACAAAAATTCTTGATGAAAAATGTTGTTCCAAAACTGCTAACTCTTCAGTAAAATATTTATCCCTGCGTGCAAAGCATTAAATATGCATTTGGTGGGCAAATTCAATTTCAAATAATCACACTTCGTTAAATGGGCTTGAGGAAATTATATACTGTCGTATTTCAAACTTTGGTAGTTTATTACATCATTCGACAGTAAGAATATAGTTCTGTATATTATAAGACGTCGGGTAATTTGACGCCGTTGCTCTGAGTGCGTACCGCATACCCATTCTATCAAATGTCTGAATCGTCGAAAGTCCATACTGTCGAATCCGACTGCGGCGAATTTATCCCCATTACTACTTTGTGTGCCAGTGACACTAAAACAGTGATTTTCGTTTCCAACCGACAATGCTTCGCACTTAACTAATGGGCGCGCCTCAACCGCTCCGACCATGCTAAATGTTTATAAACAGTGGTTTTTGTTTTCAACTGGCGGTGCTTCGCACCCAACCAACGGATAGGCTTTACCCGCTCTGGCCAAGCTTGACTTGCCATGCTCAATGTTTATCAAACCGCTAGCACAGTCATTTCTTCTCAACGGACATTCACACAAATCAGTAGTTGGGTAAACTCGCCGCACTGAGTATTCGACGGTGTGGATTTTCGACTCAGCGGACATTCGACGGACATAGGTATTCGACGGTGCGAGCTGCTCTGGTCGCTCTCAGCGCTGGCGCAGGCGTCACAGTTCACAGCATCAAAAATATTTCTTATATTTTTCCATATATATACATAAATATGAAAATATTCCACTGTTTAATATTCATGCCGAAAAAATTAGTGATTGCCAAAGCACTGCGAGATTGATGCATAATTACTGAATGATTTGACTTTCAAAAGTTTCAATGAATAAAAAAAATATTCTATTAAAGACCTAACAAAACGATATCATCATACAAAGATGTTTTTACTTGATTTGAAGCTTTTCTATCTTTTCATATGACACAAATGACTCTAATAAGCATTTATGCCTCCAAGTGCGGACATTTTCTAGCAAAACTTACAGTTCACGCCGCTAGGTGGCTCCGCATTCGGTTTATGAGATGCTTTCATAGCGTATAATACTAATGCATCAATCAGACAGTTCTTAATCCATCAGTCATCTACATATGAGGCATTGGTATCATACTATAAAATATCCTGAGGTATTCGCAAAAATATAAAAAATAACTCCTATTATTGTGAATCAAAAATCCAACAACTTCTCAGGCTGAATGAACCCAATAAAGTCGCCATTAAGCTGCTAAATTTCCTATCTCGTGATTCCTCACTAAAATACAATCTATAGTTCATTTCGATTAAGGCCTCTCATGGGACTACGATTTAAGTCGTCTTATTGGACGACATACGATTCAAAACAAGATTGCTGTGAATGAATTCAAAAAATAAAAGCAACAATATATTCATGTTGTCTGAATAAATTCAAAATTAAGTCTTCGAACTGTACAAATCTATGATAATTGATGGGAATGATAAACGATGCAACTGACAGATAGTCAAGAGCGATTTTGTGCTAATGTAAAATTGACTCGCATTTGAGCCAATCCGAAGGCTTAAATCGCAGTCCCATAAGAATCTTTCGACTATTCCTGACTGAAATAAACTATAGTAATGGGCTCTAGAATGATTGAATGAAATGACTTGAAAAAAACTAGTTGACTTCTGATGGAAGAGACAGTTCAGGTGATCCGTGTTTTGGCATCTGTGAGTATGTTTGACCCAGTACTAAATCAAAAATTCCTACACTAAGTAGTAATATATGTTTTAACACTTGTTATTTAGAAATTAATTACTTTTGTTAATGTGTTAGTTAATGAAGGAAGCAAAATATTTAGCTACATAATTGATAAAATGTTGAAAGCATGTGTATATAATATTCATTCGGTGATTAAATGAACTATGAAATATGAAGCATAGAGAGAGGAGAATCCACTTTGAAAATAGACTTGAATTTAATCAAGTTTCAATTATTCACTAAGAATCTAATAATTCTTTAACTACTCGAATCTTGCAAGTAAATAGAATTTACTGTGAAAACTTTTGTTTCACTTTGTGTTACTATTTACAATTCACTTTAATTAAGTTCCAGAAGTAGGTAATTGAATTAAATTGTCACTTTCAGTCACTACTATGGTCGTATCATAATCAACGCTTTGCTCACAGTAATGAATTTATAACCACAAGAAACTTTATTCTAATTATATGTTGCAATGAATTCTAACATGTTTTTGCACAGGTTTCATATTGGAAAGAGAGATATTTCAACATCTAGAATATAGTTTTTCAATTTCTCACTACAGTTCACATACTGATCGTACAAATTGCTGTCAGAAATAATTTTCACTCTCAAATTGTTGAATAATGTAGTATAAGTGTCGTATTTACATCAATTTGCTCTAAATTAACAACTTTTTTCTATTCTAGGTAAGTAACCTGTCATCTTCTATTTGAATCGAATTGGCACTCAAAATTCTGAAATTCCAAAGAAGAATAGATCGTCTAGGTAAGTTCATTTGATATTCTTCGCATAAAGTTGACATGTATTGGAAAATCAATGAATAATCACATAAATCAACATATTCAGATATTTTTATTAAAATGCCGGCAAATTCATATTACTAGTTGGAATTTGAAATTATGAAATAATGTGCATTTGTTTTCCCGAAGAAGATAACAGGGGCTATTATGTAGCCAATATACAAATTTTAATCGATCATTATCTATCTCAACCAATTAACAAAGTTAGCACTGGCAATAATTTTGAATATCTGCTTGCAAAAATTGTTTCTGTTTCTCAAAAATCGATCGATGATAAATCAATGATTGTGTGAATATTCGTGATTTTGTGAGCAATAAATTGCTCGAGTATACAATTCATGCTTTAGACTGTTTCTGGAAGCCCCTCCATTTCATTAATAGTCCTTTGAAATAACAAAAGAATACTGTAGTCTACGATAGCAAGTCCTCCACTTTGGAAGCTGACGAAAGATATTTCTTACAGAAATAAATAATCGAAACTATCCTGGTAGCATAATGGATAAGTAGGTACCTATTTATCGATCATTTATTCAATCCAATGAAAATAAGTAACAATTTTTCTATTTGCCAAAAATCGATAAATTAGTAATTGGGATTTAGAATAAGATGAATTATTTTGAAATCCTGGAGAAAAATATACTTTTGGTCAAGTCTTAGCTCTGATAAAATTGAAAAAAAGAACTACCACTATGAAGAGAACATTATCACTTTGTTATGTTAAGGGGATTAGATAGTGAAGTGGAAGTAATCAGATTCAGCTTAAATGTTGCAAAGGTGTTCCCGAAGGAAATCACAAACCCTCGCACAAAGGAAAGGAAATAAATATTGAAAATTTTATAATAGAATTAGCTCTTCTAAACCTAATTGAAGAGAAAAATATTTTTTTTTATAGTTTAATGGATATATTACTTGCTCCGTGTAAGACGAATATGGCACCTGCACCTCTATTTCCATCTTTGCCGTTCAGATATAACTATAAATACAGTAGGTACAAATTAATGAATTATAATTTTAAAAAAATAATTCATCATTCTTACCTTATGTTTATAGTCATTTATTAATTACACAAGGTTTATTGCTGGCATAAATTCCCAGATAAAATTGATGTACACTAAAAAAAATGGAAAGAAAAAATAAGTAGGAATAAATAATCCCATCTATCAGGATTAGGAAGAGGATTCAAATTTAATTTACCCAATTTTTCTATCAAATAATTACATATAACACAATTTCCAGAATATCTTCACCGAAATCTGTATTACTTAAGAAAACAATAAATAAAAAACTCTCTGAACTAATCATTTGATCCGAAATATTATCAGGGAGTAATTATAACATAATGATTAAAGAACAACAAATTATACTACTTTCACATACTTATCAATTTTTTTGAGCTGTTGCAACGAGCTTGACTCGACTTATGTTAGCTGTGGTATTTTGCAGATATCACTGGTAATATATCAATTAAATTAAAAATAACTGATTGTTTGATGGAAACAACTTTTTCCATTTGTCATTTAGAACAAGTACAGAAATTAGGATTAATTTTGCACCCTGGTCAATTTACCGCGTATCCTATATACTGTAAATTACTTAACCGTAACTCATCCATAACATCGACAATTTAATACTGGTTCCATAATATGATTCTGTGTTCAAAATTAAATTAGTTCTACTAAATTCATCACAATGACGTATCCTAACTTAATCATGAATATTGTTTCACTAGTCAACGACCAGTAAATCCGCAAAACTCATTTGAACACAATCTCCTGTTTCTCAACTCGAAGTCGTACAATAACTTGGCTTAGACAATGATAATCTCTTGCTAATAGAGAAGGACAAACTAAGGACTCTGATCTGAACTGCCCAAAGGAAAGAACCGGCTTTAAGCCTTTTGCACTATTTTATTAACCACACAAATGATGAGCCTCATTCTTGTATCACTTTTATCTACAATTCGTAATACTAATTGACATGGCAACAATATAAACCTAGGCAGTGAGAAAACTTAATTGTTCACATCGTTATTCATTCCATCAATCTAAGAAACTGGAAATAAATTACTTTTCACGCGATCTTGTTATTTCATTTATTACAGATGTTGTTGACAGATCATGAGAATAGAATGTATAATTTTTTGACAAGTTTTTGTATGAAGCAGAGGTAGCATAGTTATTTTCAATTAATAACCTAACAGTATTCACAAACAGGAACTAGAATTATTTCAAACTCAACTGACTTATCGGAAAACTGTATAATACTATACATGACTCCTACGTGGTCATAATAATGTCAAGAAGTAAAAAAATGTATAGAATAATTTTTGGGTCTCCATAGATCACTCTCTCAACTGTCCATGCGTCTATCACAGCCGAATCTCTTCGGTATAAATACAATCATCAAGCTGAAATGAATATCATAATAAAATATCAATCTTCAATGGAAATCTTTCTAAAGATCATTTCTCATCCTAGACCCGGTTCTGTTCTATTTAGATTGTCCATTGGGGCAGGCTGGAAACATGGATATGGTCAATAATTCTCAATTAACGCAGAATAAACTACCCTCCTGGACGAAGAAGAGGAAAGGATCCTTATAGAGGGTTACTGGCTAACAAATATAGGGTTTGGAAATTGATTACCTCCCCATGGATATTTGCTCACGAAAACTACAGAGACATAATAAACTGTAGAAATTGAATTCACATATAGAAATATAGGGCAGTTACGTGAATGTTCTTTTTACTAATAATAACTTGAGTTGTTGAAGTATTCTCGAAACTCATTAAAAAATAAAACTTTGAAAAAATTGTATATTTTGCGCTTCGAATAAACTAGCACTTTTTGACTGAATCCAAATAGAATAAATAGGTCTCTAATAAGAACGCGTACCGTAAAATCATGTCTAATGAAACTTATATCCCAATATACTATTAAATAACTCTTTAGAATATGTGGGTTGTTATAAGATTATAAGCCCGCTAAGATTTCTAACGGGCTTACAGCCTTATTCCAAGCATTTTTGTCTTCAACGGACTTCTTTTAAAATAATAGTTGGAAAGCCGGCCGCATCTTATGTTCTCTGATCGGACTTATGGTTAAATTGTATATGAATCGATCAGAAATATAAATCAGGATCCTGTTTTAAGTGTCAAAAGAAAGGCTTTTTCTCGTAATCAACTTTCCCGATAGAACTTACGATTAAATCTAGTACCAATTAATAGCGAAATTTTATTTCTGCTCAGCTCGAACAAGGGGTTTCCAGTTTATGCAACCCAAATATCTTACTCAATCATTTGATAGTCTATATTTGAATTTATTCAAAAGCAGGTAGTTTTCCTAATTGAAAGATTTATGACACAGGTTTTGGGTTCATTATTTTCCGGCTCGAATAGTATCTGAACTTAATCTTTAGTTCAGTGTATGTTATCTGCAGATATTTAAAAAAAATTATTCTAGAATATCCTTTTCAACTTAGGAACAAGATGTAAAATGAGCAAGATATATTTTGAATAAAATCTTCAATTGAATATCCAATCAACGCTAATATATAATATAAATTATCAATTGAATTTTCTAAGAAAGTGATAATCCTGCAAAGTAATTTTTCCCGAATTTATGGGGTTATAAATAATGTGTTATAATGATTTCGATCAAACTTGATTATATTAGAAAGTTGAATTATTCCGTTTCTATAATAATTGCCAAGTCCAGGTCGTAATGTGGGTAATAATCTAATTTAATAAGCCATTGTATAAAAAATATGCAAAAAAAAATTTGGGACAATTTTTCCTTATTTTTCTCGTTCACGAACTTCGATACTTTCACAGATGTTTCAAAATTTGCTTCAGATTTTTCTGAATTGGTTGAATAAAGGCTTACAAACTTGCTTCGTTGAACTAAAATATTTTCAAGATGATATTTTTTCCAGTTAAATTGGAAGGCGGCAATAATGTTCTTATTTTAAATAGAGAATATTTTTCATTTAATCATACGATTATGGAAGTAATTTTGCATATGGAATACTTAAATAATAGATTGTTTAATAAGTAGAGAAAAGTGAGAGTTTACTAGCGAGTGTAAATGTTTCAATTCTCGAGCGAGAGCAACGAGCGAGTAAATTAAATTTACTTGAGCAAAGTAGTATCACTTTTCTTTCGTGTTGAACATGCTATTTTTCTGTATACTTGATAGAAAAACTTGAGTGGAAGAAGCCAAGAATAGAAATAATTTTCTACAGGAATACTAATCAAGGTTGTGTTCTTGCAAAAACGTAGTAAGGGTTTTGACAACTGCCAAGCAAAAGCATGATAACAAACAATAGTATATTGTGTGGCTAGGGACGAAACAAGACGATTTCAGTCGAGGGTGAGCGTTGCTTGCCCGAGCGAAGTGAGGGCCGGCATCACCCTCGGCTGAAATCGTGTTTTGTCCCTTGCCACACACTGTATTTTTCATAATACCTGCATTGAAACTTTTCATATTACAAATTTGTCATAACAAAATTAAAAAAATTCTTTTGATTTTGCAGGTAACAAGTCGAGAGTAGCTGCTTGTGCTTTATCAATAAGATGTTGTGGTGTACTTATAATTATTGTCGTGATAATACTTTTTTTCTTGTAACTAATCGTCGTATACAAATAAAAATATTTTCTGTATATATTCTCAGGACGGGATTGAATGATTAAATATTATGAATCTGTGAACGGAATGTTATGGAGCAAACTTGTAGCAGTGAAGAGAATATTATTCCTTGTAATTGTATAGAATACGACTTTATATGTTGGAGGATGAGTACAAACAAGTAAATTTTTCAAATTGAACTATCTAGTTTTTCAAAGTATTGATGAATTTCTCGTCGAAAAATATATGTTCAGAGAAATAAAAAATGAGTAACTTGGGAATGTTTATATTATTCAATAATTGTTTATTTCATATAACAATTGAGTTCATTATTTTAATTTTTAATTTTATCATCAAATCTTTCCGTTGGAAATCAAAAATTTGAATTTCGAATATAGACACAATTCTTCATTCTTTTTTAATTCATTGATAATCTACTGCAAGTTTAATACTTGGAAAAATATCATACTCATTTCTAAAAAAATATGACGATCATAATGTGTCAAGTCAGACTTTGAAATCGTAACACTGTCAAAAAATTTGCTAGCATTTCAAGTAAAATCTGCTTGAGGACACCTCTAAATCTGCATTATTGATGAGCACTATATTTTCTTTGTTAATAATGCCTTTGCCTTTGCATCATCATAATTATATATGAACATAATTCACGTGATTGTGATAAAAATTCATTCTGATATTATATGAAAGTGACAAGTCGAAAATAACAGAATGAAATACATAACAATAAATTTATGTCTTTTGCACATTCGACCGCTCTGAGAAAGGTGTCTAATAAAAGAACAGGTAGTAAGGGATTAAAAATATATGTGACTCACAGATAATATTGACAGCTCCAAGGAAAATGTCAAGCTGATTGCAAGGGTTGAGTATAACAGGCGAAATATTTTAGGAATAATTTCTGTTTTTTTGCCACAAATTTCTGCGTTTATCTGAAATAACAGTGGGATTATTGAAAATTGGAGTAGTACGTTCTATAGACCATTCTTAGAGGTAGGCATGAGTAAATTTTTGCATCTTAAAATATGATAGAATGTCGTAAAATATCATTTGTTTATTTCAGTTAAGGCTTGTTTATACGCTTGGCTAATCTTGACAGCTCGGAACACGCGTGCCATCTAGCGGCGAGTGGAATAAACTCTTAGGTAAGAAATATGATAACTAAAATTAAATGTTAGTTCTGATTTGAAAACATCGAGTGTATATATAGAATAAAAATGTTGATATTAACCTGTGGATTTGAAGGTGTTAAATTTGATTGCTTGCGCCAAAAAAGTTTGCCCAAAGGAAATTATTTGAGTTCAAAATCGATCGCCTGAAGATTCCAAATTGTACGTATGTTCTTTGATAAACTTTTCGTCTTGTTATCCTATTATCAAATACTACCATGGAGAAATTCATTCAGAAGAAATAAATTGGCTTATAGTTTTCATGTTGGTAATTTCGAAGACATAATTAGCGATGCATGTGGAAAAATCATTGGAGTTGTATTACGCGAAACTCCAGACGTTTACATTGGAAAGAACAAACCAGAAAACGTACAATCCAGTTATGAATATTCGTACTTTTTTCAATAGTATTGTGAATAATAACAGAAACTCATTTTTTGTTGTGTTGAATTGCATAACTCGATTTTTAGAATTTCTTATTGTTTTTTGGATAATTTATCGTACGGATTAATGAAGATCGAATAATTAAAATTGCCAATTGTAACTGTGAGACAGAAAAAGGATATTGCAAGCACGCTGCAGCAATTTGTATATATGTGAACATAGAAAATACTTGCTCTAAAATGAATACACCGATGATATAGAATCATCCCCCTCAAAAGCAACTTGCTAATGCGGTATGCAAGGGCTGCAAAGTTAATGATCTTTTTCCAATTGCAAAACGAGACACTGTCTCTAAAAAATGGAAAAAATTATAATGACAAGTATAATTTGAATGTTGATACAAAAAGTACCTATATTGAATCAAAACTTATATGAAAAACTTAGAAGAATATACATTATACCAATAATTATATATATATTTATGTCATCAACAATTGAATATTTCAATACTTGATTAACTCGACGAACCGAAATAGCCTATTTTTTGTGATCCTTTTTTTCCATTCTCCATTTGTACAAGGGTAAAAAATCAAGTCACGATTTTCATTTTGGGTGTTTCGACAACCAGGTACGCAACAACTACGACCTATCCTTTATTTTTTCCACTAATGGTTTATCAACATACTTCAAACAATTAAATTATTTAATAAAATACATCAACTGTCGCCAGCTTGCAGCGTGACAGCGAATACGTCAAACTTCGTTTATAACCTACGAGTTTCTAAAATTTGCCGCATCGAGGCGCTACTTACTTCATTAGCCAAGCGTATAATGGATGTAAACTTAATCTGTTAACTTATAATGCAGGATGTATGATGTTATTTTCAACAGCCTGGTTCATAATCAAACGTCAAAATTTCAAGATCGTGTATCTTAACCTTGTCAGAAATAGATCTAGAGAATGATTTTCAAAATCGATTGACAGTAAAACAATTCTGTCATGTTTTCAATAATTCTGTTAAAATATACGATAATTATTGTAGAGAAGGAGTTATCATGTATTTTCATTTCATGTCATTTCTTACTTGGTATTTTTGATTCATGAGCTATGTATCTCCATGAATTCTCATTACATAATTTATTTTTATAGTCCACGTTACATTTGTCATATATAGCTCGCTATTGGTTGGTAATAAGCTGTATGATGTTAAACTTGAAAGTTGGTGAACTTTACGGTTACAGCATAAGTTAACATCACATTTCATGTCATTGTGAACGTCAACGTGAAAATGCGTATAATTTAATTTTAAAGACTACAGAATAAATCACCGGTTACATCCATTATAAACCAGCCTTTAATGTGCTTATTTCTCGAAAAATATAAACCATTTTAAAATTCCGCTCACATGATTCCATAGATATAGTGATTTACAGTATACTGAGAAAAAATTTTCAAAAACAGTAGTCTCATAAAAGCAGAAATTAGATATCCGTGTGAAGCTCAATTTTTCAGTTTTTTGTTCATATATTTATAAATAAATAAAATTGGAATAATGCATATTCATTTTCATATACTATTAACGTATATACAATATATTATCAAAAAAAAAAACAATGAAATAATCATTATATGCAACTTACAACAAAATGATTGAATTTATATGAGAAATATATGCGTAAAAATTGCAAAATGTATGACTCTTTTTACAACAAATGAATGAAAATTTTAAAAATCGGGGAAGCAGGTTCCATGCTTTGAGGATTTATCTATCAGAAGCACTACTTGATTATTAAAAATAATCTATGTGACGACTAATAATTAGAAATGCGTAAACCATGTTTTCATGATTTAGGTAAACGACACCCTTAATAAGAAACCAAAGTGTTACTCCTTGACCTGCCTGGGAGGGCGGCAGTCACCCCTGAGTGAATCCTATATCTGTATACAACTTCCCTGATCGAATTTACGATTGTTTTTTTTCCCAGTCCTGAACAGTCCTGAACAGGACAGGAGGCGACAGCCTGCTTTTGACTTGAAATGCTTGACCTTCGCTATTGATTGTTCTATCTAGGAAGTTGACCCCGAAAAAATTGATTTGATATGGCCTTTTTCCGACACTTAGAACAGGATCATGGATTTATAAAGTCTGGCAACTTGTTGATCACTATTTTTTTTATTGATCCATATACAATTTGGCTCCAAGTTCAGTCAGCGAAGATATAGTGCGGTCGCTTCTGGACCGTAAGTAGTATTTCAATGAATTCATCAGAAATATACAAATGAAGATTTTTCTTTCAATTGGGAACAAAGAGATACTTTCTGAAAGTAAAACCATCGAATGGAATGAAATTTTTATACTAGCCGTTCCAAATAAACGGAATTTTATTAAAACACGTACATCAGTACATTCAAACAACGCTGCGAAAAGACGTTTACAATTCATTATACCATAAAACACGACAGAATGCTCTAAAATTTTTGTAGGACTCGCAGCTCTGTAAAATCAAAAAAAGTTAGGTGGCACTGAAAGTATATCTGAAATATTTTCTTCTATGTCCCCGTCAAAAAATCATCCAACTGAGAAATTTCAGATTTTTTTTTTCTTATCGTATTTTAAAAGAAATAAGAATTGATTCAATTGCACGCTCAAAATTTCGCGCACTGTAACCCCTGAACCGCGATATGAAAATCATTCGCACTGTGGACATTTTTTTATATCTCTCTTTTCTACATAAATCTCGTTTAGATTTTTATTATAATCGACTCGCCAATTTTAAACATTTTTATACAAAAAAAAAAAAAGATTGCATAGAGATATTGCATCTCATTTAGTCATTTTAGATATCCTAGGAAGATTATTGGAGCCCGTTTTCTCATATTCTATTTCTATTATAAAAACAAAGATAGAATAAAATACAAATGATATGTGCATCATAATGATAGTTGCGTAGCTCTTATTTCACACCACAGCAGTCATATCATTGTCTTTTGTAACGATACCAGCAAATTTAAAATATGATGAGATTTAAAATGAAATATACTCGTAATATTCAAAAATATTTGAAGTTTCAGTACGGTTAACAAAAATTAAAATTATTACTTCAAAACAAACTTTTGAGATTTGTTTTAAATAGACGAAGGCCCCGTTGCATTATATTTTACATTAAATCATCTAATAAATCCACCTCACAGTTATCCCATAGCTAACAACACAATGACATACAATGTAAATCGTCTGTACTAGAACTGCTGAGTCTCCTGCAACGCAATCTAGATAAAAGCTGGACAGAACGACACCTATTTTTACGACTTCTGGCACATTAATCGCAGGGGTAATTTCGTCTAAAATAAATCTCTGTAATTTGTAAGTGTCAATGTATATAACATTCCAAAGTTTCTAGCGTTTACACTGGCTTAAAACTCTGTTTTAGGAAAAACTACGGAAAATGGTCCCGGATGTGATCAATTATAGATAAAATTTATTCTTGAATTCAAGAACAAGAAATCAATGTGTCGTAAATATTAGATCTGAAAATTTGAGTGATCTAATGATTGAAACAAAACATAATTTGAACAAAAGCTCATCGAAAAGTTTCACATAAACTTACATCCTGATGTGTTCTGTCATATTGATTTTGATATGAGACATTGCTATTACTATTATCAGTTAACACATGTTGTCACAAAATTGCGTGCAGAACACTTGTAAATTTTCAGTAGTAGTTTCACATACCAAGGTGTGACTCTCTCCTTTAAACTAACTCGTTGCAATTCTGTATAAATCCATGAGTCTTACAAATCTATAAATCCATGAGAAACTGATGAGAATGCATCAAATTTTGTTGATTGATACGTCAATTTGTTGATGGGATGACAAGTTCATGCGGTTCTGTTCGTAATTAACGGATTTATGAATTTATTATATTCATAGATTCAAGGTACCCGTATCCATTCACATTCAGTCCTCCTGCAGTCCAGTATTGCCGATTTGTATATCGTCAGTTATTTATTTGTCCATACACATACACTTCGCCAACAGTTCTGAGTCTGCAATTTACTTGAATCTCACGATCGGCGGATGTGTATGGAAACAGTAATAGGAAAAATAATGACGCATAGTTATCCAGAATATAATTTGAACAATATCAGTAATAGGATTTTTTCAGTGTATGAAAACAAAACTTATTACATTCATAATTCCAATCACAATAGTATATTGTGTGACTAGGGACGAAACAAAACGATTTCAGCTGAGGGTAATTGTCACTTGCCCGAGCGAAGCGAGGGCCGGCATCATCCTCGGCTGAAATCGTGTTTTGTCCCGTGCCACACACTGTATTTTTCATAATACCTGCATTGAAACTTTCCATAATACAAATTTGTCATAACAAAGTAAATACTTTTCTTTTGATTTTGCAGTTAACAAGACGAGCTTGTGCTTTATCAATAAGATGTTGTGGTGTATTTGAAATTGTCGTATTGATCCTTTTCTTCTTGAAACTAATCGTCTTTTCAATCTAATATACAATTACAAATACAACAACTGTCAAATTAACTAAGGTTATATGATTCTCATTTAGAGATTGACAATGAACAAATGCGACTCTGCCAGGGATAAAACGATGTAAGAAACAAATTCAGCGGGCAGAAACAGGCTTATTTCTTCCCGGCTACACTTGCATTTGTCTGAAATTGTCTTGTTTCAACTGACAAAGCAGGCGTTGAAACGCGTTGTTTCAATGCAGGTATTATGAAAAATATAATGTATATTCTATTGGCAATTTCATTCAAAGTGATCAATCTTTCTAATCGAAATTTAGAACTAAAGCTTCGTTTCTACCTAACGTAAACATAAAGTTTTGTTCTAATGGTGACCTTGAAATATTTGTCTTTTGGGAATACAATGAAGCGTTCCCACCGACTTAAGCTTTGTCGCTCGATATAAACGAAAAGTTGGCAGACTCTTAACTTTCGACACAGACATGAGCGTTGTCATGTGGAAGTGGAAGAAAGATGGAGTATATAATATTGTCTCTTTCTATTGAACTGCAGCTGATGATGTGTGAACTAGAAAATATTTATAATTAATATAGCATCAACATTAATCTCATGGAGTATTTATGGAATTTGAGAAAAGAATAAAAGATTGTATATGAAGAATAATGATATTTTCTGGCGCGTTCATTCCAATTACCGAAGAAATGTATAAATCTTTTTGTCTAAATTGTACAATCTGAAAATATGAAGGAAAAAACTTTTCAGAACTCATTTTATAAATAAATATGTTTTATTGGGTATAAGTTCTGTAATTTATTAGAAACACAACGTTTCAACAGCAAAGTGCTGCCTTTTTCAAGTGAAAAGAAATATAAATATAAATAAACAAAATTGTCAAGACAACAAAAATAAAAATAAAAGTACAAATCATAACTAGATTAGTTTAAAATATATTAACTCCTAGGATCGTAGAGCTCTGCCTGTAATTGATGATTCAATATCCACAGGTCTTCAGGAGATAATAATGAAGGTCTAAATAGGGAAATTGTCAACTCCTTGTGGTTCTAGGTCAATCTGGCTCTACTCTAGAACCACAAGGAGTTGACAATTTCCCTATTTAGACCTTCATTATTATCTCCTGAAGACCTGTGGATATTGAATCATCAATTACAGGCAGAGCTCTACGATCCTAGGAGTTAATATATTTTAAACTAATCTAGTTATGATTTGTACTTTTATTTTTATTTTTGTTTGTCTTGACAATTTTGTTTATTTATATTTATATTTCTTTTCACTTGAAAAAGGCAGCACTTTGCTGTTGAAACGTTGTGTTTCTAATAAATTACAGAACTTATACCCAATAAAACATATTTAATCTGAAAATATATTTTCGAATTTTTTCATGTTTCTAAATCATTCTAATGCATTTTACTTGATGTTCAAAATTGATATAAAATATATTCGCGAAATATTGCTGGATACTTGAACGGATACTGCTTCAAATACAAAAATTAAGTTTGTATCTTATGTTAAAGGTGGAAACCAGGTTTAACTCAATATAAGATGTTCTTTGCAATATGGTTATTAATATTTTCTATACTTATATAATCTCATATTTTGATACAATTTGATGTTATTATGGTTTTATCTATTATGCTGTCAGAGTATTTATCTGATTGCGTAAACTTGGTTATAATATCTGTCATCAAAATGACATGTGGACAGTCACTCTACTCATAACATTATTAGTGCTGTCTCCTATAATTCTATTTAGTGACCAATATTTACAAAATCAGATGAAGATTAACTGTTAAATTTTACAAACAGAATATTATCCTCTCCGATCCATTTCAATTATTCCAAAGATTTGAAGATTTATATTCACCTTTTTTTCACTCAATCGGTCATTCTCATCGATTTTCCCTTCTTATTTCCTACGCGTTTCGGTGCTTTGGCCCTGATCCTCGAGCAGGCGTTAATTACCCTTGACTAAACTTATTGACGGAGAGACACCAAAACATGGAACTATGAACTTCTCGTTCTACATCAAAAGATGTGGATGTGGCCTTTGGTAAACTAAGTTGCAGCAATCGAACTTAACCAACCCGCCTCTGATGTTTTGTTTACTTAGTTACTTGTTTGGTAGGTAATTAGTTGATTCAAAGAGTAACAGCAAATGTATTAAGGAAGGTTCAATAAACTAGATTCGAAAAAGATTATTCTAATCCAAACACCGATTTGGTGTCGACATATGTGAATAAAGAATTTGAAATCTGTTCGTTTGTTTCCGTCCTTTCGAACATAACAATGTTTCTTCAAAATAGTAATGGATAAAATAATTTACTTCTTGAAATTTCTACAAAAATTGTTGTGGACTAAAACATTTCTATAGTATATTATGCTACAAGTATCGAACGGCCCTCATTATTGTCAAGGATGAAGTTGTTTGCACTCGGTGAAGACGAAGGATAAAGCCTGAGTCAAAGACGATGGGGAAGTCCAAAACATTGCTTCGTGCAGCCAGCTTCATCCGCGACAATAATGATGGTCAGTCAGTGTCCGTGTTGCATACGATACTTTTTGTAACAAGTGCACCGAATGAACCCATTAGTAATATGCTTTTTTAATAAATTTAGATATATCTTATCGATTTCACAAACAAATTTTTGTAATTGCGATCATATTTACAGTGAACTAATACTACGAAACATAGCTTATATGAAGGAAACGAAGTGTGGAAATTCAGTCATGAGTTTTTTTGTTCTATCCTACTCTACAGTTTCAGTCCCACCTGGACCATCTTCAGGAGTGCTACATTGTACAACAGTGTTAAAATGAGGGACAAAATGACAAAGTGAAATGACACTGTTGTACAATGTAGCACTCCTGAAGATGGTCTAGGTAGGAACTGTAGGGTAGAATGAAACAATAAAACTCTTGACTGAATTCTCACATTTCGTTTCTTTCATTTAATATAACAGTCAGCATCATCCATAACTTACATGACTTATTTTGTTATTTCATTGACTCATATTTTCCATATTATCTGTGCTATCACATTTACAGCAAAAGCAAACACTATGTATAACGAACACATCTCATAATACAAATTTTTCCAAAATGTCTATTTGACATAAATTACAATAAAATTTTAATATTCTCACTGTATCCATGATCCACAATTATCTTTTTTACCCTCTTGTTTTATTTGGCAGAATAATCTGTAATTCAATAATATTTGCTCATTATGAATCATATTTATCGTGAATAGTTTGATATTTTTTGGTAATTCTGCATTTAATTATTAAATTCGGATGTTGTTTGACAAAAGTCTTGGTAAAGTTGAAAATATTTAAATGTGTCTCGCTGAATCACAGATTACAGCCCACCATCTAACAAGCATTTTGGGAACATATTAGCGAACTGACATTTTCCGCATCGATTCGATGCTCAGCTGTTTGTCGCAGGCAACTAATTTAAATCATCCCCCAATGTAAATGTAATTTGCAGCAGGATACTGTGTAATCTCTTCGCTTAGTAGTGGAAATATCATATTAAATTCAGGAGCGTTGATAAACGGGAATAACTTTCATCTTGTTAACCGTGACAATATCGCTTTTGTTATCTTTTACGGGTCGTTAGTAACTTGTTTTACATAATATCTAGTTTGAGACATTTAAAACCTATTCAACAAAATGAAGGAAATCATAATTTTAAATATGAACTCAATGGACTTATACGAGGACAACCAGAATCATAATTATACAGCATTTAGAGCATATTTCATAGGTCAGAAAAATTTGGAATTTCTCATACGATCAGAAGAAATCTGTACAGATTACAAAAAAAATCTTTATCTGCTGTAGTTTCAGATAAACTTATAATTTTTATTATCAGAATATATTATCATGTATTATTAAACATGCGCTTAAACAGTTTTTCAATATATTAAACGATCTTAGAACTTGAGTTATTCTTGTTCAAAAACTCAACCTCATGGTTTCCATAGTTTCCGATCTAGCATTATTGCTTCGATGTCGAAAAATGGTTCATCTTGAAAATTTCCGTCTGTGGAAGGTCGCTTAGCTTTTCTCCTGAACTAATATTTTGTATTTAGTAACTTTTCCAGATATTTTCAACCGTTTCTCTTATTTTTCGCTTCCAGAATCATATGAAGATAGTACTTACTCATATTTCATTATCGATTCGTTGGAAATTTGATCTTGAAAAACTCATTTTTACTAATCTGGGAGAGAAATTCAAGCCTAGTCGTATTATTTATTCTCAAAACGAGCTCAAGAGTGTGGTTTTCTATATAAGTTATAACCATAACGATTTAACGAACCTACCTAGATAGCTTCAAGATTTCATTTCAAAATTTGATATTATTTGCAACAAATAATCATATTCATTGTGTATTTCAGTCAATCTGTTGCTGCATCTTACGCCTAAATTTATTCATCTTTATTCGAGCAAAAGTTAGAACAAGCTTATTATCCTTTGCAGAAATGAAATTCTCACTGTCTTTATTGCCACCTCGTGAACAAAATTGGTACTACTGTAATATAACAATTATTCGTACTGAATAATGCATTCCGCTTATTAACCAAAAAACTCATGAAATTATTTCTTGAAAAGGTATAGCAATGTGCAACATTCAACAAAAGTTTTTGGACGAATATTGATTTTACTGATTCGAGCTGTGAAGTCTAGACACCCTGTAATGCTTCTCCAGCTGGTTGCGCCGCTCTCTAGTAGGTGGCAGCACTACACTCAAAGTTGCAATATACGTAATATTCACATAATAATTCCATGAAATGAATAAATAACAATGAATATTGATTGTTCTTATTTTAATCCATCTTATTTCTTACTTATCCGATCAATATATCATTCATATTTATTGGATGCAAATTATGCTGGATTATTAACTTCAATGTTTGATTGAGCTCCAAATTTTGTGCAATTTTATTTGTCACTGTCAATAATAGAAACTGTCACACAAATAGAAATAGCAATTTCCAAACAATAAATTTTGTCATCAAATGTGTTCAAAAAACGGTCATTCATATCAAGTATGTATGTATATTGGACCCAGTCATTATCATCCTGGTTGATCACACTGACGTGAAATATAATTTCTCACTTTCTGACAGTTCAAGATTTTGATGAATTTTCATGTTTTCGACTATCGACTATCGACTATCGAACCCAAAAAAACATGATTTTAAAAAATCGGTCGGTCTGTTAGTCTGTCTGAAAGTACGATAACTTAAAGAGCGGGTACGCATTTTCGACTGAAATTTTAAAGTTAAGTATCAAAAAGCTAGGTTTAAGTTTATGAATGAGCTTGTTTCAACCAGTGGCACCAAAACCTTATTGATGAAACTTTTTAGTTTTTTGCGTTTATTCTATAAACGGTAGTATTTATCATAAAATATAAAAAAATTCTGAATTTTCAGCATGTCATTTATTGTTATCAAAATTTGAATTATCATGAAATTCGTAATATTTTCCTGCAATATGCGAAGAAAAAGAATGATGAAAATCATAATGTGATATTAGAATGATTTCCTTGAATCTAGGGTGAATGCCAGAGATCAACACATATATTTAGCGTATTTTTCTTACAAAAATACGCTATTATATTCACCTTGGCTGCCTGATTGTCTGGCTGGCTGGCATGACACTAAGTTCTCAGCAACTACAGCACTTATAGACCTCAAACTGGTACCAAATAAAAGCTGCTGTTCCGTAGGATTGCCCAAGCTGCTTGATTCTCTTATTCATACATCCAGTTTTAAGTAAAATATTAAATAAAAATTCAAAAGATATAATTATTGCTGAACTATGCATAATTGAAATCAGAAAATTGCTGCACAGAATAAGTAACATGTCAGTATCTCAATATTTCACGAGTTACACAAGATATTGACATGTAGTTTTCGATATTAGTATCAAAATGAATCGAGCTTTTGTTTTCATTTTCATGATATTTTTAGGCCAGCACATCACCAGTTACTTATTTTCCTAAATCTGTAGTTTTGGAGGTAATTGCACTAGATTTCCAGAGATTTTTTTATGTAAATTTGATGAAATCAAACTATTTTCTCAGGGTACAGCACATGACCTTCCGTCAGTCAATAACTGAGCAATAAGGACTGAATGATCCTTCTGATTTTGCACGTGCACAAGTTATGTAAAAAATAATCACAAAATAATTTTTTTTATGGGCGATTCGTTTCTGTTTTATAAACAAGTAACCCAAACCGATGATAAACCAGAAAGTATAGCTCATATTGAAAAACTTATTTCAAAATGAGTTTTAGTAGAGGTTGGAGCTCAAATAAAAATTGGATAAGGATAGCATATTTTGTGTTTGACAGTGCAGTTTTGGAGACAAATACGCTATTATATTCACTTACAATGTGTGGCTATCTGGTATGACGCTAAGTTCTCAGGAACTACAGCACTCACAGACTTGAAACAGGTACTAAATTGAAACTACTATTTCGTAGATTTGTCCAAACTGCTTGATTCTAAGCTCAGGAGAGAGTAATTTGCGATTTTTTTTGAATTAGAAGCATTCATGAACCGTCAAAAGTGCGCTTTGCTTTGATCATCAAGATGATTTTTTAATTCTTTTATTTGAAAATCGTGGGCCTAAGGCAATTAGTGTGATAACGTAGGCTGTGATAAATAACGTAGCATCTGGTTGTCGAATGCGGAATTTGTTCATCTTTAATAAAACATTGTTGTGTCAAAATATGAACTACTACTTAAATATTTATTGTACTGGTTGAAGGTTTGTTTTGTCTGTTATCAATTATAATTTGAAGTGACAGAAAACTTTATTATTACAAGGGATCTTAGAGATTTATTCCTAATTTCTATACCTACTTAAAATTATATTTATAGTGGGATCCACAATACCATATTCAAATTACACTGCCGCTGTGTCAAAACTCTATGTTCCAATATATTAGAATTCCCAAAAATCAAAGATATTTAGGCCCTGTTGCATAGTCTTCGGTTTATCTCATCGTAGCTTAATTACCTTACTTATAATTGTTATGCAATTAATCAATATCTACGAAACTCTAATTAATATTTTCGTGGATCGTAATGAACTCCGGCTGAAAAAGAAGATAGTTTTTTAATTTGTTTTATTCGATGTTTTCGGGACTGAAATATCAAATAAATTGATGTACCTGAGGTATTGACAAGTTCTAATTTTTTTATTTAATGATACGAATGATTACATTTTGAATGAACCATACTCGGATTTTGAATTTTGATTTATGTTTCCGCAAGAGATGATTTTTGAAGTTTCCTTATGACAATTAAAATGTTATTCATATAAAATTATAAACAGTTTCAAAATTTCTCATATGATTTTTTTTTTGTTTTGAATATCATTTGAGTAGTCACAAGTTTTCTTTATGATTAGCTTTGCTAATGATGAGATTTATCGATCCCGACACATTCAATGAAGTGTAGATATTCTACACGTACTTTTCCATTAAATTTTTTCGTACACGTCTTCAAGTCTAAATTATCAACATTAATATGCTTAGGACATTGATAATAACGACATAGGGTACGTTCCTCTAGGCAACCGCTACGCTGATGTCGCCTCAATAATCGTTCTACTAGAACTAGACGTCTTTAAGTTCAGGATCTATACGTCATACGTGACCACTTCAAGCTTACAACACCCGCGATTGAAAGGCGGTTCGAAGTGATTGTTGCGTTCATTTTCCCAAAAATCACGAAGAAATTTGAAATAATGGAAAAAGTGTCTTCGTAATTTGTGCTCTTGATTTCGAGCTTTGTTTATTGATTCAGGATTTTTTATTGGTCAATATGACAGATTTTTCATGATCTCTCATTATCATCATTTATTATTTATGAGAGAATTATTTACACAGGCATATTGGATTCACTACATTTATTTATTCTTCTTGCTACAGGTCAGTTTAATTCTATTAATGGTTTACGTTTTGATTTTCAACACAAATTGTCAGTTTATTTGACATTTGACAGACACTCGTTCCACTTGAAGCACCAATCACAGTAATCATATATTAATGCAGCGGCAAAAACTGTGGTCCCGGGCAAATCGTTGCGGGTACTCATATGGTCCGTTTCACAAGACGATCGCGGTCTTGGCGTTCATGATAAATACGTCATAGATAACGTCATTGATCTCGACCACTTCAAGCTCACAATGCCCGCGATTGAAAGGTAGGTCGAGGCGGTCGTTGCGTTCATTTTTGCAGAAATCGCCAAGAAGTTCAAATTAAATTAGAAGATGCCTTTCTAATTTGTATTTTCGATTCCAAGTTATGTCAATCGATTCAATATTTTCCATTTGTCATACGACAGATAATTTATGGTCTCCCATTATCATTATTTATTATTTAAGAGCGATTAATTCACACAGCCATACTGGATCCATTCCATTCGTATATCCTTTTTACTACAGGTTAGTTTAATCTTATTAATGATTTACTTTTTGATTCTAACCACAAATTGTCAGTTTATTTGACATTTAACAGATACTCGCATCGTTCCACTTGAAGCACCGGCCACATCGACCATGAGTTAGTGGAACAGCAAAAACCGCGGTCGTGAGCGTGAGCGTTACGGTCATCAAGTGGAACGTACTCATAATTTTAAAGTTTTAGAAAGCATGCTGCTAGTCAACAGCCTGACATCACACGGAGGGCCTGTTAACCTGAAAGCAATATTTGATAAACTACTGAAAATAGACGAATCATACTGGATTCTGAAAATGTGGAAAAAAAGTTACATATTTTCCTAAGACAAATTACGAAATGACTTCAAAATTTTTTAAATTATCTATTAACGTATAATATTTAAACTAGTGGAATACAATAGATTGTGGATCATTTAATTCAATATTGTTACAGTGCATGTGAGCGGGTATGCCAGATTTTTTTTTTCTATCTCTTAGATAAGAATAATTCATGGAAATTAATTTGTTTTGGAGATAATTCTGATACTTTTTATCATATATCACTAAAGCAATCTGCTGGTAATCTATCGTGCAGTAAACATCTGGTAGAATAATTAAAGATAATGGCGGCAGTATTACACAGCGAAGCTTCGGCCGAAGGTCAAGGATGGCATTAATATTTTTTGCCAAGTTTGCAACTGCAGCTAGCTAGAATGTGTGCGCTGTACTGTATAGAGCGATTACAAGAGTGTGATAAACAAAGATATCAGATTGCATTTTACATTTAAGTGCAAATTGCGAAATGGTTATTTTGAGAAGGCATTACATGCTCTGCAGCTCAAACAAAATACATTGTTTATGATACAGTTTATGCTTCTGAGTTGAACAATAGAAATACAGATGCAAATACAATAATTATGTAGATTATTCAGAAGTGAAAATAAAAACTGATTAAATTGGCAGAAATAATCAATTTCCACTTGTGAATTTCATTAAATTTAAAAATCACTTCCAGGGGCCTATTGCATAATAAAATACAAGTTAATACTATTAGTGAAAATGCACGTAAAAACGCTAATAATATTAACTTGTATTTTATTATGCAACAGGCCCCAGATTGTGAAAATTACGCAATTTGGAAATAAAATGCTTCATTTATCAAGCTTGCATCAAATTAGATTATTGAAATGCAAGGATGTACCAAAAATTCAAATTACAAAATTGATCCTTTTCTATTGACCACAATTATGAGAAATTGTAAAGAGATAATAGAAAACATCGATTTCTGTAAAAGGTAAGCTCATCCACCACTATCGGAGATCATTCATATATGGATGACCATATGCTACTACCTAACTTGAGAAACTACCATTATTGTTGTTTTTCATGCGCCCAGAAATTGATTTCTTCCACCTTCTTTCTGACAACAGTCTATCGTTGATTATTATTTATTTAAGTTATTAATTAAAGCTGTCACTTTTAAATGAGATGAACACTGAAGAATAACAATTTTTCGAATTTCTTTCTCATCACTAAACATCTGTAAAACTAAAACTGAAATATCCAATGTCAAATATCAAATACGTAAGAATAAAAGTGTCAGGAAATTATACCCAATCAAATAATTATTTATTTAATACAATAGATTTCAGCCCAAAATTGAGGAGTTTAGTTCACCCCTAGAGGTGGTTTCCTAAGTTTAGTCCCAAAGGCGCGCGCAGCAGACTAACTTGAGAGGAAACCACCTCGAGAAGTGAACTAAACTCCCAATGATAGACTGAAATCTATTGTATTAAATAAATAACTTTCAAAACAAATATTGATTTCAAGATCATCTAAGAGTTTCTTCTCACTTTTTCAGGTGATTTTTGCACAAATTTCAATTCATTTTGGATGTAAGGCCCATTATCGACTGTTTGATGAAATTTATTATTCATTTATAGAATTACAAAATATAGAAACAATTAAGTGTTCTAATTCATTCTATTTTTCAATCATGTTCTACCAAGTGCCAATCAATCACCTTATCTCTTGAAATTATTAATTTTACAGATCACTTTTGGATGATGGATAGTAATAATTTTTCTACAAAAATTTATGATATATCGTACAAAACATAAATTTGAAAATGGAAGCAAAGTTTAATATCTCTTGAAATTATTAATTTTACAGATCACTTTTGGATAAAGGATAATATAATATATTACATCTGAGGTGGGAAGTATTTCATTACAGCCGAGAGCTTATTATGTGACCGAGAGGCGAAGCCTCGAGGATCAAATATAGCTCGAGGCTGATATGAAATCCTCACCGAAGTATGTATACTATTTTATTCACAATCATCCATAAATTTCCGAGAAATAATTGATCCAATTTCGTTCTTTTTTCAACAAAGTAAATTGATGTAGTAGTCTATGAAAACAAGAATGTTTTGAAAAATTTTACTAATTTGAGATTTGTAGGATTTATGATTTATGAATCAAGTTATTTATATGTGTTTTCATTTAAATTGTGACAAGTGCAGATATCAATAAGTTATAACAGTGAAATGGAGCTATACACTTGCCTCGAATCGAACGAAAGTGCTACGGATGTGAGTTCATAGAGATTTTGTCAATAATTCACAAAATTAATTTATAAGACATAAATTTACACAGAATTGCAAAATAAATCGGCTTCTTTTCAATATTAATTGTATTATTTGAATCATTAGATAATATGATCGGTATTTTTGACAGCACGGATTATTTTACTCCAACGAAGATTTATGACTGATGCTAGGCAACCCTGCATAAACATTTCCTACCCAAGAGATGGAAGTGTCACTTCCGACCCGTGAGCTAGTCATTGCAGTTGGAAATTACATACTTCCCAACCTCCAAAAGGTTAAGAATTGCCATATTACTATAATGATTGTAAATAAATAATTTTTCTACAAAAAGTTATGATATATCTTACAAAACATAAACTTGAAAATGGAAGCAAAGTTCAATATTAAGAATGTGCATGCGCATAGTTGTCGACTCCGCCGGCAAAAAAATGGAAACCTTAAATGGATGCCAAGTTCTGTAGATAATCCTGAAATTTATTTATGAAAACATACAACATTCTAGAATAAATTTAGAACACAATTTCCTGTTGTTTTTACTTACTTGTACTAAGTACAAGCTTTTGATGGAAATATCCGTTCTGAGCTTCCCTGAATCCGTTCTGAGCATCCCTGAATCTGTTTTGAGCATCCCTGAATCCGTTCTGAGCATCCCTGAATCCATTTTGACTATTTTTGGTTTGATGTCGGTACGTATGTTCGTTCGTGCGTTCGTGCGTTCGTGCGTACCTCGCAAATCTCAAAACTGGCTGAACGTATAATATTGAAATTTTGTATTTAAGACTGGTATAGGGTCTAGTTGTGCACCTCGCATTATGGTTCTAATCGTCTGTACTGGAAGTGCACGTTGCTTGAAACTTTTTTAGAATTTCTGTAATGAATCCAGAATGATCAACCGTAGGATGTTGTATCAGAATAGTTATCTGCTATTTTTGTATGAATCGGCCAAGCCAGAAGTGCACTCTACTTGAAATTATTTTTTGCATAAATCTAGAATGATCAGCTATAGCATATTGAAATTTAGTGTTTGAACTTGTTGTAGCATTTTTGTATCAATCGGCTGAGCTGGAAGTGCAGTTTATATGTATAACAGACATTCAGAATTTGCCATATAAAACAATCAGTTCAATTGAAATGATAAGGTAGGCAATGATAATCTGTTGTCAAGTTTTTTATTTGGTCTGACATTGTACATGTCAAAATATTATTAAAATTATATTAATTATAACCTGAAGTGACAGAAAACTTGTTTGAATAAATTTGTGTATATATCAAATGATGTACAAGTAAGTCACGTGATGTTCACGTCAGATTTTTTTGCTACAATAATGTTTGCTATTTAAAATTATAACTTCTTAAATTTGAACAGTCGAATTATTCTCGCAAAGCAGAGCTTAGCATGAATTGAAGCTCAAGATTTGACATAAAGATTTTCACCATAAGTCTTCTTTTAATGCACAATATTGTTAATCAATGGCATCGGTAGTACGACTTCATTCAAAATAAATCTTAACAGTTAAAAACAGTTACTTAACAATTATTACTTCATTAATTTACTCAATTAATCCCCACAGAAGTATATTCTTGATGAACTCTCCTGCGTTCTCCTTTTACTCCTGCAGCATAAAATATACATCATACTCGCCAAGTATGTGCATCGCTGCAGGCTATTAAGAGTAGGGTGTTGTTCAGAGGGTGCAGTTAGCAGGATGCAAAGCCTGGCAGCAGCTATCAGCGTCGTACTTTGACCGCTTGAGTTATTAATTAATGGTAACCGTTGGCGCGTGATTAGAAACTGCAAATAATGGTTAAATCTTGAAGCAAGAAAGTAATGTTGGGGAGGTTAAATAGTAAAATGAAAAGTAAATAAAGGTTGGTCTTAGAGCAAGAAAAAATTTTTAAGGAGGCTAGGAAATTAGTTGAAATTTGCAGAGATGTTTGTTTAGCCTGTAAAGTTTGTGAAGCCTGAATAAGGCTTAATTTCAACCAGTGATAGAATTTGTCAAGTATAATAATTTTCTCAATAACTTTTACTTGTAGATCCTTCGAGTATCCAGTTGGAATTCATTCATATCATCATCCGCTTCTGGTTGAATCTGAATGTTTTGACATTTGTTGAAAGAATAATAGCTGACGATTAAAATAAGTATTTTGTGATTCTTAACGGTCGTAGTCATGTCACTTATTTATATTTAACTGAAAGAATATTATTATTTTTGCAATGAATCGAGATCTAGCCTACCTCTACAATTCTATTTTTGCATGTTCTGCAAAATTGCTTGGATTTCCTGAACGACATCTCTGAGAACAATCATGTAGTGTTTCAGTTATATTCGTATCTCACTGTCAAGTGAATTTATCAGAAACAATTAGATTGTCTACAAGTTCATTGCACTTTGACAAATCACAGTTGAGATAGGGAGCCAAAATCTGTACTGTCATCTGTGAACCCAGAGTAAACTGTTATATTCACACATTAAGAATAAATTTCTCATCGATTTGTTTAAAGTAAACGGTGCAATACTAAAAGGAATTCGTTCTAAAAATAATGAATTTAATGAATTTAATTTAGAATATTGTCATAATTTTGAAAGCTTCTTATAGAATTGAAAACAAATAATCTACTAATTCTACTCTGGATAATCTAAATTATCTATAATCTATGACAGATGATGAACTAATAACAAATCATCCTATCTACAATGCTTATATTGATTGAGCTGCTTGTTGTATTGTCTTTATGTTTATATGTTACTGAATCCTGTTTTTTAAGAGTACTGATCGTTAAATGCGGTTGGATTGCTTATTTATCAATTGATAAATTATATATAAATTGTTAGTATTTAGTTATGTTTTGGTGCTGTATTTTAACATTGGTATTTCCGTCTTTTCGTCACCCTCAAGAAGGCATTCATTAAAGCGACTATTGAAATTTAATATGTTAGTCATAACTGAATTTCCTATTAACCAAATTGGAGGCACAAAATTGTAGGTATAATAAGTACCGTAAGCAATGGTCATGTGTACCGTCAACTGAAATTTTCATACTCTTTCATAAAGATATGGAACGCGCCCAACAGAAACCAAAGATGATGTCAAAGTTAAGGTGAAGGACTTGGAGAAAGTTTTCCAGAAACTGGTTGGGAGGAAAATTGAGATTGAGAAACAGTTGATTGAGTTAAAAAGAAAGAAGCAGGATGCAAGCTGTATCACCATTAACCGTAAAGAGATAGTCAGCCAAACCGAAAAAAAGATTAGAGCTCGTAACGGAAATAAATGTGAAGAGTTATGAAGATTTAGAAAGGCTGAACAATAAATACAAGACATTGTGCCAGAGGGAGGAGTTCAAAAACACATTGGAAACTGAAAACAAATACACTATGGGATACATGATAGACAGCTGCTATGTACATAGCACAGAGGAAGGAGAGTTTGAAAAAGAAAAGAAAATTGACAAACTCCTTGCAAATAAAAAAGAAAACAGAGAAGAGCTTATGGCCGAACCATTCCACCGAAAAGCCCAAAGATAATGGTTAAGAAACATACCTACTGCATTACCTCAAAAAAAAAAAAAAAAAAACAATGATGAACAAACTGATCCAGAGCGTATTTTTAGTTGCTTTAGACTAGAAGAATATAAGAAAAAGTACCACAAAATGGACACAAGAAAGTGTTTTTACATAGATAGTGAATTTGTGTGGATACCATCCCACGTTAATATAAAAGAAAATGACGAAGTTGACGAAGCAGCAAGAAAAGCAACCACTAAGACAGAAATCGAAAACATAAAAATACCAAATGAAGATATAAAAGCCATAGCAAACCTGAAGATTAAAGAAGAATGGCAAATATATTGGAATGAAAAAACAAATAACAAACTTAGAGAAATAAAGGAAGACACTGGAAAATGGTTGGTCCCCACAAAGAGAAAAGACCAGATTGTGACCAGTAGATTACGAATTGGACACACGAAATATACACATGAATACATAATCAAGAAAACTGAACCAATCACGTGTGACACCTGCTCGGAAACCATTACCGTCAAACACATAATTGAAGAATGTCCCAAATACGTAGCACACAGACAAAAACATAAAATCCCACATACAACGAAGGAAGCACTCGGAAACAACTTAACCAACATCAACAATCTAATAAACTATCTCACAGATATAAAACTAATAGACTGTATATAAAAAATAACAATGTGAATAATACAGGAAAAAAAAAAAAAAAAAAACAGCCTTCACACCTAATGTAATGGATTAGTGACTAAAAGTCGAAATCCAAGAAACCTTAAATAAATAAAATAAAATACATAGATAGGCATACGGCAAGAAAAAACTCAGTTGAAAAATTGTATGAAGGATGTTAAAAGTAGATTTTCATCATACTAGCATGGAAATCGTAATAATAGGCGGTCGAAGGAAAGAACGGAAAACCACTGAGACGGAAATATATGCTGCGGCCTCTGGCTAAAAACGGGTAGTCAGGGCAATGCTGATGAAGAGATTAAATCCGATGAAAATGATAAAAGCCGAACATAAATCCAAGCCAGAGATGATCACAAAAAAAAGGCAGCCTGAGTCTTAAGTAATTGTAACTAAACCATCGGCAAACCGCACGTAGGAGGTTGTGTAACAAATTAAAGGTACTAGGTATGGGGTTCAGAACAGAACAACTTAGAACTAGAAGAGGGAAATAAGTTGAGGAAACGCTGGAATTCTTGAAAAAGAGCTTGTTGGCCTGGATGAAGATAAGACGAGAGTGTTTTGCAGGAAGACTGGAAAAAAGACCTTGCCTTGTTGACAGTACCGATACAGATAAGGTGGCAGGGGCACCTTATCTAAAGAAAGGAAATGATAGTCTAGAACTAGAGGTAAATTCACTTGTACGGGCCTTTTTTGCTTAGAAAATTGATGCTTGGAGACCAAAAGTTCTAGTGTATTTTTTTGTGGATTACTCAATGGTTTCCGTTTTTTTCTGTTTATAACTTGAAAAGTAAGCTTTTACTTGCAATCATTTAGGCATACGACATATGTTTTCCGCGCAGAGGCGTTGAGAAACCGGTTGAATTCAGTAATTTTTGGAAAAGGGAGAAATACTTGTTTATTTTGGAGATTTTCCTTTTATTATATAAAAACTAAACGACTCACTGTAAACATCACCCCATATTTTGATAGAGCAGATAAATATCACCACAATCTATGTACTCATCGGTTAAGCCGAGCCACGGTACAAGACATAGTAGGTAACCTAACTCACCCCGAAAATGCGTCCGCTGAGATGGTTATAGTTCGCGCTGTCGCCGCTAGAGACGCCTACATCAGTAAGGCCTGTTTTACAACAGTGTTTAATGTATAATTACACCAAACCTACAAAATTTTACGAAATCATTTATATATTGAAGTTAACCGTATATGTAATGTTTACAGCATATATTTTACTTTAATTAAAAATGGATATACTTGTTAAATTAGTGTTGCATTGAGTAATATTTAATATTTAATTATTACCTATGCAAGAAACTCAGTTGGATAAATTCCGAGTCACATGCGATAAACAATAATTGAGAAATATTTGAACAATACATTAACAATGTGTTTAATCTTCAAGAATACATATAGATGATATGTTTTCAATTACAAGAAAATTGTTCGAACTTTCAATAAAGAAAACATGAAAATATAAGTTAAACAAAAATTAGATTCAGTTCAAAATATTATATTTGTATATTATACATAATGTTTCACAACGTAATAGTTTTTTCTGTATTAAGGGCACTTATATTTATTTTTAACAAGTACACGTTATTTTAAATTATCTTATACTCAATTCATTAACATTGTCAAAATTTAGATTTCATTTGAATGACTTGATACAAATTTACTTTGTGAGTAAATTTGAATGAGAATTAAATTCATTTATGAAACTGGACCTAGTTTAATAGTTATTTATACAAGTGAATTAAACCACTGTTTATTTGCGAGAAGAAAGTTCAAAATCACGAGCGCGTTTAGCGCGAGTGCTTTATTTCTTTGAGCAAATAAAGAAGTTTAATTCACGTGTTTGTATACATAATTTTATTCAATTGCTTTGTCCCAAATTTCTATCATGTCAAGTGGAGCTCTAAAAATACTATATTTTGTCTTACAACTCTCATATCCAGAATTACAATTCGGGACAAAACATTTTCCAGGCATTTTAATTGAATGTTCATTTGTCACACGGCTATCACTTTATTAATTATTATTTATTTACTATAATCTGACTGTATTCAACGACACAAACACTAAAATCAAACGCTTTTCAATTGGCAACTAGGCCCTACATATCCGCCATCTTGAAACATTTCCTCTCACCTCTCACGTCCACATGCTTGACGCAGTCAGCGGACACATTTATAGTAGACCGGCAATGAGAGTTGTGGGGGCCTGAGCCGAGCTCACTTAGTCAAGTATCTCATGGTTTTTGCAGTGCTGCCTTCCAGATCTTCGTCGCCTGAAGAAAGTAATTATTACAAATTAATAATGATTTACTTCGAATTGGTTGATGATTGATTGGTAATGCAAACGGTATTAGGATACATATTTGAACAAACAAATAAATAGAGTGTGAAGAAATGGATATGAAAATCATCTTCAGGGAAATTCGGGTTATTTTCTTCTTTTTCGATTTCAGGAAGCGACATGTTAATGTTGAAGCTTTCGCAGTAAACACACATGTTAAGAGCACTTAAGGTCTGCCTTTCTACATCCACAGTTTGTCTAGCAGGTTTTCTTACATTTGCAAGAATAAAGTTTCGGAAAGGCTTCAGGTGCTGGTAGCGGTAGCGTTGTTACTGATTTCAGACTGTATTTAGTTTTCTTCCAACCCTGTTGTTAAGAATCCATTTCATTTATAAGCCATTCTTGAAATTAAAAATACATTGTTTATTAATATTGCTGTGCTGCAGCTTTGGCAGGAGGTAGAGATGCCAAATGGACTGATGTCTTCAACGCAGAACTAAGGTAGCAATTATACCTTAATTTGTTCAACGACGTGGCTTCCTTGTCAGCAATTTAATTTGATAAAGTAAAAAAATGATGACCAACATCAGTAATAGCATCAACATGTGCCATAGGATCTTTAAAAATTTCAACCTTCTCAGTTAATACCGGATTCTTCTTGAAAGTCTGAAAAATCCTCATCTTCCTTACTTTCAACAAAGCTGAAATAGTATCAATATGTTGTCACTGATTGATCAAGTTTGTAGTCAAAAGGAAAAATGTGTGGTGAATCTATCCCCTTTTCTTGGCTTTGGAAAGTATACATTTGCATTTACATCCCTACAACGACCAATCATGATTTCCAGCAAATTAACGTCTTTACTCACGATAACTCAATTCCGATTCTATAATTTTTTATTCTCCCAGTTTTTAAACAAGCACATATGTTTCTGAGTACAAGACATAAAACAAAAAATTTTCCTTCACATTTGCATTTTGTTCATGTAGATTGTAGATACTGCAGTAATGTGACAAAAATTAAAGTAATAGCGGTGTTTCCTATATCTACTATTTCTGTAACTTACTTAATCAAAAATTTAAGAGCTACTTTTTCTCGCAAAAAGCGCATGCGGATTCGGAACCTTCGGTTGCCGAGTTCTGTCCCAGACAGAGAGTAAGTTGAGAAATAAAATTGCTTGAATGATTGAATATCGCTCTTCGCCGTTTAAAAATAAGGCTCATTCTAATTTAGCGGTAGGTTAACTAATTTCTTGAAGAGCCATTTTTTATGGATCAAGCATGATACAGAGGCCCAATGCTTTTCAGGGCTACACAAGAATTAAAATAAGTTGCATGTCTCTGATATATATTTGTGATATCAAATTACAAATGGCTCAATTAATAGTCAAAGCTTATTGTGTAATTGACTTTTATGAATAGTAGATTTCAAGTAGATAATAAGGGCTGCATGAAAAAGTGAAAAGGTTTGCAAGCGGCACACGGGTCACGGTTTACCAACTTCTATTTAGTAAGTGAAAAAAAGTGTACACCTATCGCATTGATCATTTCTCTAGACTGTAGAGAAAATTTGAGTGGATGACGATTGAATGTCGAAACCACATATCTCCTACTCAACTCCTACATCACAACCGTTATTAAATTATGCTTCGTTTTGCTTGTTGCCGTATTATTTATACCCCTGCAGTCAAAATGCATTCGAACAGTGGCGTCTCATTACTCTCACCAAAGGGGGTACAAGATAAATTAACCACTGAATTAATGATGTTAAATTGAGGTTTGGATAATACTGAGGAATAATTAAGATTGGGGTAAGATTGTTTCGACTAAGTGGCAGGTTACAACAGGCAGAATTCTTGAAGTAAATGTGAAGGGTACGCCATTCGATGTTAGCTTTGCCAACACCATTGTACTGTTTACACATTAATTTTAAGTGCTGTTGGACGACCAAGTTTGTTCTATAGGAGTAATTAATTCATTCATTGGGGTACTGAAACTGACTACTAATAAATCAAAATTATTTTGTAGTCTGAATTTAGAACTACTACTTTGTTAGATGAAGAAACAATAATAATTTAATTATTATCTCCTTTGTTTCAGGTAAGGATCGTTCATTTTTATGAAGTTATCCTGAACAAACATGTAAGTTCCATACGACCTATAATAGAAATTAGATTCTTATTTCTATTGATCTAATTTTTGGCTGTCCAGTGATCAGTAAGGAATGCTCTTGAATTTTTCATCCATCCCCAAAGCACTACAAATCCAAAAATTTGTAAATATCTATCAATAAAAATAGGCTCGACCAATTTTGCTAAAATTTTGTATGACAGTACAATATCACCATTTCAATAACATGATATTTATATCAACTAATTTATCTATTTAAAAAAAAAAAAAAGTTTTCTCTGATAGTTCTAAGGCTGATGTTGAAAATTTTCTAATATTTTGTTCTTCGAACGAACTAAATATAATATATACATGAGATGTTAGTTTAGAATAGATATTCGTCTTCTCAACAAAATAGATTCGAATTAAAACCCGAGTTTTATTAGTCGAATATATATAGGTTGTACTCGAATTTAGAACTTTTAGTTGATACTTTTATTTCATCAGCTCTGTGAAAAGTACGTGCGGTGAATGTATTCGTTCGTATTAAATATTTTAATTTACTGTGATCAGTTAAATGCATAGAATTGCTGAAATGATAAGGCATCGATATCACAGTTCTTAATTAAATGCGACCGTGTATTATATTTTTCTGTTACAATAAGATACTAGACTGCATTGTTCATTAAATAATAAAGTAATGAAGAAATTATCAAAATGTTTCCAGTGGCAATTGTTTTTAATTGTGAGCAGTTTGCAACTGTCAACCAACCACATCTCTCAAATTGATTTATCAAATTAATTGGAAGCTTTAATTGAAATAAACTGGGCTGCAGCAATTGCTATCAATTGTTTCAACAATCCAATGACCATAATAGTGCACCGTCAGGTGTTTTCTGAAATCACTTGCGAATTTGGTTTCTAATTGTTTTAGTCTGCAAGGCCAACTGAATTGTTAATAAATTATAGCATAATTCTAATCTTTGGATACAATAAATCTAATTGAAAAGCTAATAAATCCTCGTTGAGTTCTTTATCATTGATTTATTATTCTTGGAAACGAAATCAAATGCGTTTAAAAACAAAAATAGATGTGTGATTAATGACTATGTAAGCTCATATTAGTTCATCTTGGGAAAATTGAGGCCGTGCACTGGTTCTGATGAAGAATACAATAAAGAAGAGTTACAGATGAAAATTGGATACTTATTTGAGATTATGTTATTTATCAGAAGAAAAATTTTCCTCTGAGTATACAAGTGCAAAGGTATTGATTCTGGGGTTATATAAACTAAAATGGAAATAATATTGCCTCCATTTCACGCCAACTTCCATCACATGATGATAATAAATCAACAAAAAATTATACCTTTAGCGATTTCAGGTCTGAGGATTTTTTCCTAGTTTTGGGAGAATTGAGGGCTTGGAAAAAAAGATTTTTTGGAGCAACCGAAATCTGAAAAAATCTTAATACGGAATACTAATTGATAACAAACGGTTCAATGGTTGTATACAGTGAATATAAATGTAAAATAGGAGGATTATATTATATAATTATTATTCGAGCCAATCAGTTCAGCGATATAAGTACATAACACCACACCACATTATGGTTCATAACATGAGATCCAAGATGAATGCGGCTCGGGTGCGGTAAACTGAAAATATAATGCATATATGAAAATGTGATTTCCCTGAGAGACAGCGTATTTTATCACAGCATTTTAGTTTATCCTTCGTCTCAATTATTCCATTTCGTTTGAATAGAGTTCAAGTTGAATTGAACAAGCTAAATATTAATTATAATTAGTATCTATTCTTGAGAGATGATGATAATATTGTTCATTGATGTTCTACATTATTATTTCAATAATCTAAAAATTTGGGAAATCTTGTTGAAAATTTAGGAATCTAGAATAATTATAGGAAAACTGAATTTAAGAGCTTGGCAGCGCTGCTTTATAATTTGCCGATCTACAATAATTTTTTGCTACTATATGAATTGGAACAGAAAAATCAAAATAATCACTGATTGATTTTTGCCCTTTCAAGCCCTAAAATGGACAAGTGAGCCGAAAGGACTCGAAAATAAATACTAAACCATGTATAATCTGGATTCAAAGCGAACAAAGCTGCGGGTACAGCTAGTACAAAATAAATTTATGAGAGTAGGATGGGACTATCAATCATATATGCATACTGTTCAGCAGTACATTCTGAACAGACAGGTGTTTCCTGAAATCATCTCTGTTTTAGCCTTCATTTGTGCATGTTTAAAAGGCCAACTGTTTCGTTTGTAAGATGTGGGTCATAACGCAGCTTTTCAAAACGTAAAAGGCGCTGTTGTATGGCGCCTTGTAACTGAAAAGTAATGTACTTCTAATTGCTTCAGGTTATATGATTTTTTCTGGTTGCACTTTTAAAACCTGTTTGCTTACAACGTAGTGTTTCTTTCAATCCATACGGGCTAATATATCTCATGTTTTATCTGTATAATTATATTCATTGCGTGCAGAGTGGAATACGGTGCATTTTCTTAGCAGACATTAACACTTGAAATAATAATTATAAAAAAAAAAACGATAATCGGGACGACAGAAATTGCAGAATACTTTTTACGAAAACTATTATCTTATTAGATTCTCTGAAATAATTTATTTTGAATGTTCCATCTATCCAAAATTCATAATTTCGCATGATAATTGAACAGATAGCTGCTTTGGATGCATCTTATTGAATTTATAGCGTTTTGGAAATTTTAGTTTCCAAATGTATTTTCTGAAACACTGTTCATTTTCAAGCTAAGTATATAGACCGTCAGATAGTCGTAGATTTGAGTGCCCCATTTTGTTTTCTCTGCCTTCAAGAGTTTTGATAAGTATGTATATTTGGAGTGTAATAATGCCAAAATTAAATCTGGACCGTGTGGCCAACATAATAATAATTAATTTTAAATTTTTATAAAAAAAACCTGTTTTGATCCAATTTTCTCGTTTCTGCCATGCTTACGAAATGAAATTTAGGGAAAAAAGAGTCAGCGAGAAACGATAGGCAGAAGTGATTCACTTGGCCAAGGGTTTGGAATGAGGGCTCGATTATGCAAAAAAATTATATCAATTGTTCACGTTCTTCTCGTTTCTGCCGTTTGGCCATATGAAAGTTGATATCATAAGTATCTCGTAAAAACGAATATCATAAGTTTTTCGAATGACCAAGTCAAGATATGCACGAAGACATTCAGACTTTCGCAAGATGTTTTCGTACATATCTTGACTTGGTTATTCGAAAAACTTATGGCATTCGTTTCTACGAGATACTTATGATATCAACTTTCATATGGCCAAATGGCAGAAACGAGAAGAATGTGAACAATTGATTTAACTTTTTTGCATAATCGAGCCCTTATTCCAAACCCTTGGCGAAGTGAATCACTTCTGCCTATCGTTCCTCGCTGACTCTTTTTTCCCTAGATTTCATTTCGTAAGCATGGCAGAGAAACGAGAAAATTGGATCAAAACAGGTTTTTCTATAAAAATTTAAAATTAATTATTATTATGTTAGCCACACGGTCCAGATTTAATTTTGGCATTATTATACTCCAAATATACATACTTATCAAAACTCTTGAAGGCAGAGAGAACAAAATGGGGCACCCAAATCTACGACTATCTGACGGTCTAATACACTTTAGAGAAAAATAAAGAATGAAGCTTATACAAGCTGGATTAAGGAACAATTGAGAAGCTTAACAAAAGCAAAAATAGTGGGATGTGCAGCGTGGAAAAAGTTCCATAATTTTTGCTAAATGGCAAATTATAATTTTTCTCCCAAAAATAGGTAGCGACAACAATGACTGAGTCAACAGTATGTATAAGAATTTTAAAAAAATCTTCAGATCATGCAGGAGAGAGAATGATACCTTCTTCCTTGGATGCAAGTTCTGAATATGTGCGATTTTGATATATATACATATTTTACATGAAACATACAAGAGTAAAAATTTGTTCAAAACTGGACCATATGAGTCTCTATTTTCTATGTTACATACTAATCTATCTATTAATACGTGAAGAGAAAATTTTGCGTTCCCTTTTTAAGCATATTGCATACACGAAGGAATGTGAGATTTGGCATGCTTAAAATTGAGAAGAAGTGCAGAAAGTGAAAATTATATACAGAGTGCTTTATCTCAATTATATATCAATACGTAAAGAGATAACTTTGTATCCCTATTTATGCATATTTCATGCGCAAAGGAATGTGAGACTCGGGATACTTTAAAGTTTATGTGGAAAAGAAGTGCAGAAAGCTGGAATTATATACAGAGTGTTCCATTTTGATCTATATATTCATATATGAGGAGAAAACTTTGTTACCTTTTTTAAGCATATTGCGCGCACGAAAGAATGTGAGATATGGCATATTTAAAATTTATATGGAAAAGGAGAGCAGATAACTGAAATTATAGGTGTCCTATTTCAATATCATGTGAAGAGAAAACTTTGTTCCACGGGCACAAAGGAGGTGAGATTTACCCTACTTGAAGTTTATATAAACAAGGAGAACAGAAACAGAAAGCCAAAATTATATACATGAAGTGCCTTCTCGATTTACCTTTGAATACGATATCATTTCACTATGGAATTATCGAGAAGTTTGCACCGAATGAGAGAATATCTGAAATAAAAGTTTAATGATTTCTTCCCCCCTTTGAGGAGAGTGGCGAAGGATAGAAAGTCATTTTAAAATCTTTAATGAGAACCACTATTTTTCATTCCAGATTTGGATAGAGCGTCGAACACCAAATTAATTTTACCTGAAATCTCCAAGGATGGCAGGATAAATTCAATAACGCTTAAACTAGACAATATACTGAATTACGGTCGAATTTCGACCATTGGGCGACCAGTATTTCGTATAAATAACTGTATAGGACATAGGATCAATTATTGGGAGCGTGCGAAGCCATGGAAGGGAAAGTAAAATCGTCGCTAGCGCTAGCAGCGGATGATTCAGGCACTTCGGGAGGCTCTTTTGTATATTTCTAATATAAGAAATGCACGTATTGATTGCAGTTTTTCAAGAAAACAAATAAAATGAGCAATCGGTGTTGCAGTGTTTTGAATTGCAAAAATATTAGAAAAAACAACGAATGTAAATTTTATAAATTTCCCGTTGCAAAATGGAAAGTGAATCAAAGAAATAAATGGATAACTGCAGTGAGAAGGAAAAAATACGTGCTAACATAATCATTATTTCTTTGATAAAAATAACATTGCAAATAGCAGACTTCATAGAGATCACAGGTGCATATGGACCATTAATTATTATTCTCAAAAGTAATGAAAAAATTGGCATTTTTTGGCATTAAACATTTTCTCATATATATTCTTTCCAATTTTTCTTCTTTAGACTTTGGGATTATTGTTTTAATACCAAAAAATTGTCTCGTATATGTATATCATTAAATAATAAATCTAGTTCAAGAAAATTTATTAATGATTTAGTGTAAATGGATCGCTTTGGTATCCTAAATCACATGATTACATTTGAGTGATCATTCATTGGAGGCAAAAAATCTGAAGAGGAGTCATGTCCTAGCTGTTTCTACAATATTCCTTTCAATTTACAAAACTTCAAAAGTTAGTGAAGCAGAATGAATATATGCAAATAATATAATATTATTATTCAATTATCCATCAGTATCAATGGCATGAGGAGTTATAATCAACGACAAATAATTTAGCATTGATTAAGGAGAAAAAATAAAATCGAAATGAACAAAATCTACCCAGTGAAAGCAATAGAAATAATATAAGTCCATCAGTAGGATTTATCAGTATTTTAAACATCTCGAGGATATTTTGAAGCCCACCTACAATACTTTAATCAATTTTGGACATTTTGAATTTGTCAATTAGATTTCACAAATATATAACAATTCATATTGCAATTCTGTGAGAATTCATTAATTCTACAGATTTATAAATCCATAAGAAATGGTTAAAATCGCATCGATTCATGAGGACGACAAACCCATTGCGATTTTGTTCATAATTCATAAATCTACGAGTTTTACTGATTAATAACTTGACACAGAGCTGCAACATTATTCAAGGAATGACTATTTTATTCATTCTAAACGTTTTCATTCCATGTTATTATTTTATGATCGTTTTTATATATTATGCCATTACTTAACGAAACTTTCATTGAGTTTCAATCTATTTTTTCATTGATCATACTTACTTTAATGTCAGCCGAATTTATAAGAAACGTATAATAATAATGTATAAAATTTTTCACTTGCTTAGAATATCCGTATATACTTTTATTGATACCAAAATATAACATTTTATCTTGTTACATCACAACGTACATATACACCAAATATCCTCCTTTAGTTCATACATCAAATGGCACTGCTGTCGCGCAAATATGTGGAGCCAATTGAGCGATCGCTATTGTGGGGAAAATGACTGTTCGGCTACAAGACCATCAGACATAATAATGTGTCAAACGTAGTTTGCAACATGTTTGGAATAGAAATAGTTCATTCAATTGTAATTCTCGACAAATTACTGTAAGAATGATTTTTTTTTTAATGTTCTACCAGTGATTACTTTTCTAATTTTTTTTTACTTCACTGGTTTATGAGTTATTCAGCTTGAATGCCCTGTCCAATTATTCAACCTAATATTACACCTTATTTTTACATCAATTTATTCCATATAAGTATTCCATTTTCACAGCAATTTTATTTTTATTAGAGATTCCTGAATTTACTCCTCAATTATCTCGAAGCTACAAATATACTGTTATAAAGAAAGATTATTACCTACCTCTTCTCATAACGTAGCAGAACATGCCGTGACCAAGTTTTATATCTTCCACATGCTGCTGACGAATTATGCTTATGTAATTGAATCATATAACCTGATAATTTCCAGGGACGATAAAATTACCTACTCACTTCGACTAATATGTTCACTAGTCCTTAGGCTCCAGTATATTGGTGCAGTGATAATGTCCATTAGTTGGCAGTCAAATTATAAATATGCGTCTAATGGTTTCTGTAGCTCTTGAAGCACAGATGAGTATTAATGTCTGATTTAGTTTTCAATTCAGTTCATTCTGATTCTATCTGTCCTTGTCTTTTTCACAGTTTATCTACCTACATTGACAGTGACAGTTCATATATCTATTGGAATATGCTTGAGTCTATTATTTGATTTTCTGGCAAGAAGTCTATAGCTCATTTCAGTCAAGAACGGCCCAAAGGCTCTTATAAGACTACGATTGGCGGGAATGTGAAATCGGTTCATTCACAAATGCAGGATTCCAAATGAACTTTGTTACAAAAATTTCGTCTGACGTCTTTTTTTTGTACAATTGTTTTCCCATTGCATACACATGTCGCCATCTATGTAGCAAATTCGAACTAATTTTGTAAAATAGTACGTTCGTATGACACTTGATTGAAGCGCTAACTTGGGGAGTCGGCGCGTCTGGTTCTTCCTCGCTCTCTTGCGTCCGAGCTATTGTTGCAGACGGTTGTTTTTGAGTAGTCTTGTGATTTTTCTTGTTGTTCTAAATTTTGTGATTATTTTATTTAATTAAAATCAGTGTTATGATTTTGTAAGTATTTCGTTTATTATTTTTATTCACGTTATTCCAAATTTAGTATTATTTTTCTAGTGATTTCGTTTGAGGCGACCCGCGTGGTTAACCTTTTGTTTTCCAAATTTATTTCTTTCATCCTTAATTATTTGTTAGTTTTTTGTGCTCAACACCTTTTTACTACCTTGAAACTTTTATACCAAATTGATATTTTTGTTCTAAATTTATTTTTTTCTAAATTTTACAATAGCGTAGGCAATAGCCGTTCCGGTCGAAGGAGCTGGTCTTTTCCTCTTTGGGAGGTTATTATTGTTTGTTGTCCTTCCTCGGGAAGATTCGTTTAACTATTTCTGATGTTTTGTATTCAGATTAGTTTTGATAATCATTACTATTGATAGTGTTTCGTACACATGTTCTAGTTGCTACCTGCCCTAGTTTACCATACTTTCCCGTCTACAAGAGTAGACATTCTTTTTTGTAATTTACCGGTTTTTTTTTGTATTTCTGTTTTAAATTTTTTTTTTCTACTACCAAACGCGATCAGGCGGATATCGATTCGGTGATACGCGATTTTTTTTATATATACACTCGAAGTAATAAAACCTACGAGATTTGTGGCTATCTTCGTTCCTCCCTTTACCTTTCCTCACCTAAGTATGTGTGATGTATGAATGATTAGTGAAAGTGGTTGATAATACATAATTTAACTATATTTTGGATCCAACGCGTTGCGGATTTGTCATTCAACAACTCGTAGTTCAGTTTCTTATGTTGTTTTTGTAGTTTTTTTTTGTTTCCAAAGCTTAAAATATTTTGTTGTGGGCTTTAGTTCCCGTTTTTAAGCTGGAAAATCCTACGAGTTTGTGAAGATTGATCCAATTTTTTTAGTAACGAACCACGTTCGTAAATTTATCGACTCGTCGCTAATAAATCCTTTTTCTTGTCCTGCTAGACTTTGTATTTTCTGTGTTTTTTCTTCTCTTTAATGCTCAGCGTAGTTTTTTTTACTTTGTAAATTTTTAGTGCACTATTTAAAATCAGACAAATAAATAACATACTGATTATTTTATCTAACTTTTACTAAATTTACAGTTTATTCGTTTTTTTAATTGAATCTAAATTTATTCATTCAAGTTTACGCTTCACGTTTGAAGAGAGCTCTCAAATTTTTTTTATAGGAACCTCCTGTTTCAGTTGAATTGGATACTGGTTGGGTTATTTGTTTTCAGTGTAAACTGCTAGGAATCTTAGGGACCAGTGGCCACTTGAGACTAGTTTTTGACCAACTTCAAATTAAGAAAAACACGTCTACGAATTTAAGAAGAACATTAATATCTCCCGAAGTTGACGACCAAGCGCACGGCCAACCTTAACACCTTCAAGGACCGTTGGGTATTTATCAAAGCCCTATAAGACGCAAGATCAACTTTACTTAATTCAGGGAACGTTCTTATTTGACGTTGTTTTTGTGGCTACCAATTCGACATCTATCTCATCTGCCGATACTAGTCTTGAGTTCCGCCTGAAGAGGACATTTAGCTAGTTTTTGTAACGTAATTTTGAACGTCTGTGACGTGCTCTCCAGTTCCCTTTTGGCTGTTGCAGTGAGATTTTTTTGTATAATAGCTTCAATCATTTTCGTAAGTTACAAATTTTTTGAATTATAATTTTTGGAATTCTTTGCTTTAAATTAATAATAATTTTATTTATAATTGATTTCGACGTCTATGCTTTATTTCTTTTTTTGCTGTCGCTATTGTCTCCCAGAATAGTACCTTTTTCTCCTTTGATCATTTCCTGGGAGTGGCGCCCATTTCCTATTTTTCAGGTAAAATATTTCTGGTGCCCTTATTAATAGCTAGCCTGGGTCTTCACTTTCAAGGTAGGATATTCCATCACTTAAATTTAGTGTCAATCAGCAGTACATTAAGTTTTTGCTACCAAATAGTGAAAAAACATTACCTTTTTTAATTTCCTACTGCCACCTTGGAAATAGGAAAAGGTACAACTTGCTGGAAATGAGTTCAAGAAATAAAAGCATATTACCTGAATAGATACAAATCTAAATCTTCAAACTGCATGAATCTATTTATGCTAATTGATGAACGACAGACAAATGATGCAACTGACAGATAGCCAAGTATTGTGCTAATGTGAAATTGGTTCGCATTTTGAAGGCTTGAATCGTAGAGAGCCCTTGGAATGTTCTTAATTGAAATGAACTATAGTAAACTGCCTCGTTTCCACACTTATTCTAAAGAAAATACCTCTAATCTGAACTTTTTCATGACTAATAAATGATGTCGTTCTAATGAGTGCAAAATTAGATCTTGGAATGTAGGAAGAAGATAGTTGGCTATACGATAGATACGAATGATTACTTTTCAGCTGAATAAATATTAACGAATGAGAGTGGAAGGTTCTCATAAAATGTTTTGTGTAAATACCAATTTATTTTCAAATGACGTTGCTACAGAATATTTTGCTAAAAAGTTGCATGAATATATGAGCGTAATTCTGACTGCAACATCAAATAATAATGGAAGTAAAAGAAGTAATTATAGAGAGGAAGAAAGAATACTCCAAATTTTTAAGAGTTGAAGTTTTGTCTAGTGGTGGACGTGATGAGTGTTTGAATTTACCAATTTTGAACGATAAGTTTACTTGGGGTAATGATAAAATTGTTAGAGGAAAAGGTATAGCCCGATAAGCTATGGAAAAGTGCCCCCGCGTGTAATTGATTGAAATGATAGTGGGATGGTATATCTACTATAGAGTATCACAAATATCAAATTTTATTCCTGTGCGATCTTCCATAGAGTGGTCAGGAAATAAAATAGCTTTAAGGTCCAAGCTTTTTTTCTCGGTTTTTATCAGTCCAAACAATATGAAACTTGGTATGAATGATGTTTGTACAAAGTTCATTCACCAAGTGCAATTAGATGTATGTACGGTAATTTGAGCTATCGAAAACTGACAAAAGTATTTTTTCAGCGGCCATTACGGAAAATTTGGGCCGAACACGTTCACCAATTTTTTATATAATATGTATTCGTATCTCGTCTATGATATTTCCAAGTTTCATCCATCTAGCTGTGGTGAAACAGGGTCAAAATAAATAAAAACTGATCTGGGTGCCACTTCCATAGCAATATATAGTTGAAACAATGAACCTCAGAAATATGCGATCCCAAAAATAACAGAATATTCCATTTATTTATGCTATCTAGCACTTTCTTAATGAATTTTGAGAACTTAGTACCATTCAGGGAATATTTTTACAGGATAAAAACAAATTAAATTCATCGTTTTGTCTTTTGTAAGAAAGCGTACATTGGCTGTCCGAATTTCGTGCATTAGATTATGGTTATTATCAATCCTACGTATGTCAACATTCTTACATGCTTTGATAATTTTTATTTTGTATTATATCTACTTCATCGAAATTATTTCCATTCTAAACACAGTTAATGACTATAATTTTCTCATAATGAATATAGTCTAGTTTCGTACATGTGCGTATAGTGCAAACACAAACTCTAAGTTCCCTCCATTTTGCTCACATAATTTCTTCGATCCTTAACTTTATCGACTATAATCGTAATTGAATGATGATTGATGCCATCTCGTATTTGTGTATGTGCATTTCTGTAGATGAAGTACTCGAATCAGTTTTTATTTGTTTTTATCCTGTAAAAATATTCCTTGAATGGTACCAAGTCTACTAAATTCATTAAGAAATTGCTAAACAGCTTGAATAAATGGAATATTCTGTTATTTTTGGGATCGCATATTTCTGAGATCTATTGTTTCAACTATATATTGCTGTGGAAGTGGCACCTAGATCAGTTTTTATTCATTTTGACCCTGTTTCACCACAGCTAGATGGATGAAACTTGGAAATGTTATAGACAAGATACAAATACATATTATATAAAAAAATGGTGAACGTGTTCGGGCCAAATTTTCCGTAATGGCCGCTGAAAAAATACTTTTGTCATTTTTTGATAGTTCAGATTATCGTACATATATCTTATTGTACATGGTAAATTAATTTTGTACAAACATCATTCATACCAAGTTTCATATTTATTGGACTGATAGAAACCGAGAAAAAAAGCTTGGACCTTAAAGCTATATTTTTTCCTGACCACCCTATGGAAGGTCGCACGGGGATAAAATTTGCGTTAGGGACTTTTCGCAGAATATATCCTCCAAAGGATGCAAGATTAAGTAAACATAACAGGAGTACCTGAATTGATGTAACGAAGTGAATGAGGCGTAGCTGCAGAAACTCAAACGAAGAGTGAGTGCTATAGGTGCTGTGTTTGTAGGTATACCAAAAGAGTACGGAATAAGTTGTTGTATGAAGACTGTTATATTGATAAAATTTGATTAATGAAGTGGAAATAATTCAGTTACTTTGGTATTAACATGTGGACCGAATTTTGAATGAATATTCTTTCTTTAAATGGATAAGAAGAATTGCATGGATGTCCTGTGGGAAGTTGGATGCATATTTATTATTGGTTTGTTGCGCGAGAAATTATTTTCGAGTAGAAAGAATAAACGAGCTACTTGTATGAATAGGATTATGAATGTGGATGAAGCAGAAAATGTTTGTTTGGATAGAAGTATCTGACGATGAATGATTTATATGAATATCAAGAAAGTGTGATTTTTATGTTTGTATGTCTAATTAGATCTGATCAAACTGCTGCTATAATCAACCTAATTCTTACTAGAACTGATTATTATAGATTAGAAATTCATTTATCAATACTCATTAAGAAAAACATTTATTCCATACGCACACTAGTCCGTACACAGACGTATGCTCTAGTCACGCATGTTCAACTGCACCTGTCGCCAGGTGCACTGCTGCCGACTAATGGAAACGTTTACATTCGTCTTGTCTTATACTGAATCACGAGGAGAATATTTGAGGAATAGTTTGTCTGATGTCTGCTGTAACCACGGTGATTTGTTTTGTAAATAAAGCAGAATTAAATTGTAGTTAACATGCTGTTTACGTGACGTTTATGTTTATTTTATATTATGTATATGTTTAATTTAAATTTTTTCAGTTCTTTGTTTATGATTGGAATATCCGATGCTTGGCTACTGTTTAAGTAGCTGTGTCAAATTTTATTTTTGAAGTTATATTACTGAAATAAATAATTAATGAAATATTTAATTTTTTCAAGTACTAAGGACACAAAATTAGAGCGAGAACCCGAAATGACAAGCTTTGATTGGTTCACCACAATTATTCACAACGCGCCATAAATTCGAATAGAACGATTTTGCAATTCCAAATTGTTTCTTCCGAAGATGGATGACAATTTCCTTCAAAATAATTTTAAAATGTAGTACTGAAATCCAATGAGATCCGTCCGTTTGTGGTCTTGATGTCAAACGACTTTTGTATCTGATTTGAGTTTCACAGAAAGGACATTTATTTTTTGTATTCTGACAGATAATTGCGAATATATAACTAAATTGGAGGAGATTTTTTCATGTTGTAAGCTCATTAGGAATTTTAACCATTGGGTGGCATTTTTTCACATCTACTTATTCCTCATAATTTTTTGAGCTTCGACTGCAAGTCAATTTATTCATAAAATTCATTAGTTATTGACAAAATTCTCCTAGATTATTTAATAGTACATTATGCTACAAGGCCCGAACGACTGTCATTTTTGTGCAGGATAAATTTGGCTGCGTTCGGTGAAGACGAGGGCAAAGCCCAAGGCGTAGCTCCGTGCAGCCAAATTTGTCCATGACAATAATGACAGTCGTTCAGTGTCCGTGTTGCATACGATACTTTTTGTAACAAGTGCACTGAAGTACCCCATCACTAAATTTTTAAAATAAATTTGGATGTATTGAAACTATCTTATCGATTTGACAAACAGATTTTTACAAATGCAATCACATTACAGTAAACTTATACAATGAAACATAACTTACATGATTTATTTTAATGATTGATATTTTTCACATTCTCTGTGCTATCCCGTTCACAATAAATGCACATACTATAACGAACACATTCTATAATACAAATTTCTTTCAAATATCAATTTGACATATATCAATGATCATGATCTACAATTTCATTTTTACCCAGCGGGAAAAAATATCCATTAATTCCCAGTCAACAGAGAATTAATGAAAATTGTTACCATGGTTTGGAATTGAGAACTTTCGAAGCAGAAGTCAGCTCAGTAATAGGGTACTTTCGGTGTACGTGTTACAAAAAAGATATTCTTTATATTGTATAAAAGGCTTTAGCATGATCTTTCTATTGTTTTCTGTTTGAGAACTGATTGCACTTCGAAATTACATATTCGCTTGCATCGCGTCTTAGTTAATATAATTAATAATGTAACTAAACAAAATCTGGGAGTTCAGTCAAATTGATTAATCTTTTCTTTCTTGGAGCTAGGAAAGAAAAAAAATTAATTTGATTGATCAGAATAGAAATAAAACGTTGTGTTTCAAATTAATTTATACAGAACTGATATACCCAATAAAACATATTTATTAATAAAATGAGTTCTGAAAAGTTTTTTCCTTCATTAGAAATTACTCAGTTTTTATTAATAAATAATCGTGCAGAAAGTAAGTTATGGAACAATAAATAGAAAAAAAAATTATAAAAGATGTTCGAATGCCTGCCCTTCAACATCAATACATTTTTGCACTCTGTGAATGAAATGTGTTCTAACTGCACAAAGCATGGTTCGAGCATGGTTCTTGTAATTGATGAAAATGCTATTGTTATTCTGTTCTTCTGTCTTCAATTGTAGCAATAACATCTTTATACACTTTGTCTTAGACACATCCTCACAGGAAAAAATCTAATACTGTTAGATCCAGCGATCTTGCAAGCCATTTTGCCCGTCCATTTCTCCCAATCCATTCCTCAAATGTTAAATTCAGATACTGAGTGATATTTCTTGCGGAATACGGTGGGGCACCATATTGTTGAAATGTTATCTGATTTCTCAAGTGTAAATTAACATTTTATAATAGTACTGGTAACTCGTTTTGAAGAAATCTTAGAAAATTACTGCGATTTAGATACTCTTCGAAGAAATAGGGTTCAATTGAATAATTACCTAGAATTTCTCCCCGAACGTGAAGAGTCCACAAACGCTGATTATCTATTCTTCGCATTCATTTCGGGTTTTCTGTAGCGTATGAATGAGCATTAAATTTATTCACACAAACATTACTTTATCAGCAAATAAAATTTTTGAAACAAAATTTATGTCTTGGTGTACTCGCTGAGTAATTAAATTACAAAATTCAGTTCTGTTTTGAAAATCTCGTCCGTGCAGTTCTTGATTTGTTGTCATATGTTATCCATGAAAGCAATATTTCTTTGAAACTCTTTGTACGGATGTCTGAAATACCAAATTCTTGGATATTTGACGTTAACTTACATAAGGATTTTCATGAACTGCAAACAATACGTTCAATTCAGCTTCTTCTGTGAGAACATATTTGTTTCTGTAAACCTTTTTTTCATAAGTTACATTGCCATAACGGATAAATCTTTGTAACAGCTTCCTTAAAGTAGAACTCTGAGGTACACGGTCATCGTTCCCAATATAACTGAATGGTTGAATTAATATTTCTTCGACATTCACCAAGAATAAATAACATGTTAACAAATTCGTCTTTTGTAAAATTCATTTTTACATAACCAAACTGAATGAATTATAAAAGAAAGTTAATAAATAAATGAAAGAAGCAAATAATAATTATTACAAATCTGACTGAAACTAATCCCAGGATACGTTTATGTTGGAGCAACGATGAATAATAAGAGCGAAGCAGCGAAAAGCAAACCATTGATTATAATTAGTGTTCATATTGAGGAAAGCTACGGCGTTGCTCTCGCTTGTCGATCAACGATGAGAGCGACGAAAGACATTCAGTTGCATTTCTTCGCTCTTATCGCGATGAAGTGTTTTTGAGGCCATGTTTGTGGGATCAAAAAGATAAAGATCACCACAATCGATATATTTTTGACTAAGTATGAGGCGAAATTGCTTCAGAACTGGAAATAATACGTAAGCATATAAACCTTTGACCATATTTTGAGAGTCGACCAGAATTTAGACCAATTTACTCTCAGAGCTTCGTCCGGAGATTTTCCAAAATCTATAGAAAATAAGGAACATTATGAAGATGACAAAGCAGATAATCAAGTAATTGAAGATATTTGTTCTATTGACAATTCTGTCCTATGTCCTATAGGATACAAGTATAACAGGTAACACAGGATTTTTCTCGGAGACAAACCCTAGTTGCTGCGTCATCAGAATGAACCAGCACCTTCTTTTGAAAATCAGTAACGGATTCTAATAGGTTTGCTTGTTTGCTGTTAGATACCACTTTTAAAGTGAGGCACCTGTTATTTCGTTTATTACTTCCTAGTAGTAAAATTTTCTATATTTTTGCTAAAAGAGCTCAAACAAAATCCCCATGCTCTGAACAATGTTTAGATGTATTGCAAACAAACATTATTCATCATAGTTATACATATATTTAATTTAATTTGAAATGAGTTATTATAATTTTGCGTAATTTTGTTAATATTTGATCAGTAATGGCATTTTACAATACATTAAAAAAGTATGTTTTGCCAACCTTATTATAGCCATTAATTTTTCTTTCCGTGGAATTGGCCTCGAGTGGCAGTTGCACCATGTTTTTCCAAAATCATCAGCAAAAATTTTCAATAAAATGTAATCAAAAGTTTCTATTGTCATTCTCATATATTCAAAAAATTTGTTTGGATGTATATTTATTCGTTAAGTTTGTCAAGCTTCCTTTTCTTATTTTTATAGTAGCAGATTATTAGCAATATAATTTAAATAACAATTTAATGTCTCTTTGAAAAATGTTTTATGATCGGTTTGAACAGCGCAGCGAATAAAGTTTCAAAAGTCTATGTTCGTAACATAGCAGAAGCTATTAGTTTGTGTGATGGCGCATATATGTAGATACTAGATAGTAATATTCCTGCAAGAGCATATAGCGTACAAAATGAATTTCAGCATCAAAGTGCGCTCTGTTGCGAGCGAGCATACTAACTCAACTGGAACATTTATACCCAGTGATAAACACTCCATACTGATATCGGGAATGAAGACATCAAAGCTGTAAACCACAACGACAAATAAGAGGTAATTTTTGCATATAAGCTGAATTATTCAGTGTTGGAACATGAACAGATTCTTTTATCTAAAATTGTTGGAATATAAATACATTATATACCTATGAATACAACTTCAAATACATATGCAATTAGCTGTGAAGTTTTTATTTACATAAATAATATTTTTTGATAAGTGCATCACATTATTCCTAGTAATCTTCTTTTTAAGAGTAATTCATCATCATTTTTCAGATTGATTAAATTATTCACCTTTGCAAACTTTAATTTTTTCATTAATCATTTCTTGTATCATAGTCTGTATTTCCAGGGCAAATTTTGAGGTCTTTATCTTATGATATCAAGACGTCATGTTCGTTTCAATGTAATGTTATTTCAAATTTTGTTTATTTCAGAATATATTCTCAGCATAAAATAGCTATGAATAATAAATTATTTTTTGATTCAAATTCTGTATATTTATTTATTTTTGACATTAGAAAACAAAATTCCACTTTTAAAATGGACATTAGGTTATCAAATTCTCTTTTCGATGGAAACCTTGTGGCTTGTAGCATATCATGGAAAATAAGCCTCAATCACAGCGCGCATGAAAAGTTCTGTAGTTATGTTCTATTAAAAATTGGAAGAAATTTCACTCCAACTGATTTTGTTAAACATCAGTTAACATTATATTAAACGTATCAAGGAAATAGATAGTTTTTGAAGGCGATGTAATGCAAAAGTACTTTTTCATTTAATTTTTATTGGATTTCTGTATTTTGACAATATTGGGTAATGCCTAAAATTTTCCATTGTCTATTATCTAAAATATAGGTGAATATGTGAAAAGTGAATGAACAGTTTCTAGGAGAATAGGAAAAAATTATAATTCTAATAGATTGCCTAAAAACTATCTAAGTTTCTTTCAAAAACGTATTTTCATTGACTGTGCCAATCTCACTGAAGCGGAGCTTATACAATCAGACGCAAAACGCAATAAATATTAGAAAAAAAAAATTTCTTGTATATTCATTGTCCAATAAAATCAGTCTATTCGTGGTTACATTTGTAAAATTGATTAATTGAATTGAAATTACACTGAGAACAGTCTTCGGACTGATTCTGTTGTTAAGTATTCAAGTCAGAGGTGTCTAGGTCTAGTTTCAATTTTCAATATATGATTAGGAATATATCACGAAGTAAGACCGATGAAAAAAATTCTTAATAAATATCCTTTTACAATTGATCGTAATTTGAATAGTTAGCGTAAGCAGGTTGATTTTAGATTAACAAATCCTTCAACGGAATCTGACTAGTACATGCTTCAGAAACTATTAAAATTATTTCATAATTATAATTATTGACCTAAGGATGTTACAGATGAAAATCCCACATGATGAAAATATAAATGCCTAAAGATGTAGAAAAATTTGTAATTTATTAATGAATTCATAATAAAAAAGAGAATCAACAGCTCAAGAACGCTGAATACTTCCGCCATTATTTCAATTTCATTCCTCTTCCCTCATTCTTAATTCACAGGAAATTAGAATTCCCAGCCATAATAAAATCTCATGAACATAATTCTAGTTAATTTTTCATAATAAAATGAAATTCCGATTTAATTTTATTCATCCTGCATGTGAAAAGAAAGAATACACTGATTTTCTGCATTTTAATCAATGATAATAATAGTGAAGGGATCAAATTGATTATCGAGGTATGATTCACAGTAATAATATTAGATGCTACAATTGCATAAAATTAATCATATCTTTTCCCAGAATTCATAAAAAATTTCAATTATTCTTTGTAACTTCAATGCCAATCATGATCAACATGAAATCGTCATTATCATCCAAAAACGATTCATGATGAACTTGTTGCTGTGATAATTCATTATATATTTAGGTACCACTTTAACTTTAAATTGAAATTTATTTATTTTTTTGTGAACGTGCATTTCATTTGTATATTTTTAGCTATTTCAAACAAATAAACTAAATTAATTATGTATGATCCTTTGAAATAAGTTATATCCAGCATTAGTCACTCAGTGATAGATCAAGTGCTCGTGACTGAAAAAATTGAATAATTTTTTAACGACTGCAATAATTGATAGGATAGATATTTACAGGTGTAAGCTCCAGATATTTTCATTAAGGAATCCCTGCTAGGTTTCAATCCATACTGAAAAATAGTTTCACAATAAGCAGCAAAAAATAACTTCCTTGAAAAAATTTTTGCAGTCTGTCATTTTTTCGAACGTAAGGCAAGGTTGAAAATATACTGAAAACTCATTGGCAGACGGTTTACATGAGTTCAAGAGTAAAGCATATTCAGGTAAACTTGAGCATCTACTGCTTAACTCGGAACAATTTTTTACAATAACCTTTTATTCGATTTTGCAAATTCACCCTACGATCGAAAAAATGGCAGACTGTAAAAAGTTTTTCGAAGAAGATATTTTTTGTTGTTAATCGAAATCCATTTTCCAATATGCATTCACATCTAGCAAATATCTAAAACCTACAGCTGTAAGTATAATATTTTTACTATAAAGAAGAATTGTTTTTTTTTTCTGTCACGAGCGCCCGGTCTATGAGAGAAAAATATTGAATAGTGTACTATACAGAGCCCTTTAAGGACAAACTTCTATTTCTCCACGCCTGCTAAGCGAGTGGCAAACGCAATTGATTAATACGCCAAGGATGTGGTGACGTCTGATGCACTAAAAAATTCCTGGCAGCTTGGAGAAATCATAGCCGGGAATATTTAAACCTGGTACTAAGTCAAAGTCGAGCGGGAAATAATTTTTAGTTATTCAGTGGAAATAAATAAGAAGCAGTGTGAATAAATGAAAAGCAATGGAAATAAATAGTAAACAATTTTATTGTATAAATAATAAATAAGTGCGGCGTTAGTGTCTAGTCTTAGCGTCGATTTCAAGAAGCAGTATATTTATTAGTGGACATTTTAGTTATATAAGTGTAACCTTAAGTGAAAATGTATTATCAAATTCACGAACGAGACGAGTTTCATTACAATAACATCCATGTCATGGCTATTTTGTAGTTCCTATGTTTTACTAATATTCAAATGTCTTATCAGTGTCAATATAGAAACAATTCGACACTTTTCAAAAGAGGATAAAACATTGTACTGAAATCGGGGGAAATGTGATGAGTCACTCCAGAAAAGTAGCCACTAGGTCTGGAAGGCCCGGGTTAATTGAAACAAAAATTGAGGACCTTTTTCACCAAGTAAACTGGTTTTTGTTGAATACAGCTCCTAAATTCCAGAATATGGCGTAATATTACAGAATTTCTTAAAAGTTAACATATAAAATTGTAGATTCATTATAATACCTCATTTAATTTGATAAGTAGTTTTTTTCTGGTATATTTTTTGTTTTTCATTTATTCTACACATATATTTAAATTTTTTTATTCATGCGAAGAAACTCAAACTTATTTTGATTGAAAAGGGCTTTACTCTTTTACTGTACATATATGCATTATGCATATTTCTTTATTATTACCAATGTGTGATATTGGATAAGAAACAAACTAATTTTTCGTCTCTTTTCGGGACAATTTTACGGCAGTGTTCCTTCCTTGGAACAGTTTATCTGGCGATAATGTTTATATCCTGTTGAGGGTCAAGAGTTCTGGACTCAGTTTCCTCTTGGGACACAACACGTTTGTTTTCTCCCACTGCACATTAGGATGTGCATATACGGAACTGAGTGCAAATTCCATCACTACACACATACATTATTAGATATACGAGGTCTTCCTTCTCTGAGTGTCCAGCGACCCTCCTATCCGCAATTTACATCCTAATTTGGTTGCCTTAGGTTCACAACCAGTGGCGGATCTTAATATAAGATGAAGGGGCCTTACATCATCCAAAGGCTCTCAGTGTCTGAAGATTCATAGAAGATAACTTATCGTAGCTCGATTTGGAAATACGAACATTATTTTTATAATACGTCAACAAAAAAAAATTAGTTGCCATCACGGTTGGAACGAGAAGAAAATGAGACCAGAAATTCAGTCAATGTAATGAATATAACCTATTTTTACTTATTTGTACCCTTGTACAAAGTAAGTCAGTAATGTGAAACCGACAATATCCACATTTCAAGATTTTGATGGAAATATCTGTTCAGAGCATTCCTGAATCCATTTTGACTATTTTCGTCTTGAGGTTGACAATGGATTCAAGACATATTAGGTCAGTCTATTTTGACACCGAGCTTTCTAGTCACTAAATGAAAATATTCTAAATTATTTATAGTACGCCTCTGTTTCTACAAGAGTCCTTTTAGTGTGGTTGGATGTAGTGGGAGAAGGATATGCAGTAATTAACGTCCACTCCAATAAAATAGTCTGGTCAGCCAAAGTTAAGTATGGAAGTAAAACTTGAAATGCTCAGTACAAATATTACCATATTCGCGAATCAGAAGTTTATAGTGAATTTTCGTTTTATTGAACTAATAAATTCAATATTAGTTACGTCTAGCTCAGAGATACGCCATCATTTTACTATAGTTAGTTGAGTGTATCTACTAGATCATGATTTGCTGAAGTACTTAAGATAAATAAAAAAGTACTGATTTAATTAGCAATCAGTCTAATTATTAATTGTCCCATCGAAATTTTAAAACCTAATTCATTCTTGAACTACCAATTTATCTTTTTTTCGAGTAAAAAAATGTCTATCTCGCTGATATAGTTGGATTGAATTTAGATAATACAACAAAAATCTGTCATACTTTGCATATATTTTTTGCATATAATAATACAATGATCAAACACAAAACTCCATCTTTCCACGGCTAATCATTTTTGATTTATCCAAAAAATTCTAAAAATTTGTCAAGTAAAGAAGTCGATTGCTATGAAAACAGTTGGTAGGTCATTATTCTTATGCTACAACATTCCTAAATACTAACTGTGCTGAATTTATGCGCAAGATTTGATAAAAAATTCACTGAAGGGCACTTCCGGTTCAGACGATTGTTATGAGAATAGTAGACAATCATTCAGATGCTATAGCAGATTTAAATACGAAATTTTAATGCTTTACGACCGATCATTTCGAATGTATACAAAAAATTCTAAAAGACTATCAAGTATAAAGTGCACTTCCGTTCAGTCGATCTCAATAAAAATAGGACATGAGCATCTGGATGGTACAATCATCTTGAATACTGAATTCCAACATTCTACGTTTAACCGTTTTCAAAAAATGTTCCAAGTAGAGTGCACTTTCGGTACAGACGATTGCAGTCATAATACGAGGTGCACAACTAGATCCTAGATCAGTCCTTAATGCACATACATATATACAAGCGACATGAAGCCGAAAATAGTCCAAATGTATACGGGGATGCTCAAAACGAATATTTCCATCAAAATCTTGAAATGTGAATTTTATCGATTCCACAATACTTACTTTTATTTTGTACAAATAAGTAAAAACTAGGCAAAATTCAATATTGTTCTGTTTAAATGTCAGTAGTACAGTCTCAAACCGTTAACGCCATCTAACCGTAATTTATCAAATTCAAACAATCTCAAACCTCAAGAGGATCCTGCATTTACATAATGTTAACAATATACATTGATAATCTAATTGTGAGTTGTCATAGATATATCTTTGTATTTATGATATATTAATACGCTACTTGCTCAAAACTGGTTCATGACAGTGTACCTTGTATGCGCATGATTATTTTTTTTATGTTATCCTAGAATCAGATATCAACTAGTCTTTATTGTAGAGTACAATTCAGAGGTGGTACTCGCTTGGGACATGTTCATTGATCCGAGTCTTTAAAAGTGAAGTAATTGGCCTCCAAAACTGGATGTTTGTTCAAAAAATGATTCTTCCACATTTTTAACCAGAAAAACTCATGAAGGATCCATCAGGGACCTATGGAGTACAAATCAGGAATCCATCGATGAAAATCACAAAAATCACTCAATATTAATATCTCGAATCAAGTACACTTGCGCTAATGAAGACTTTTTATTTTTCTTATCACTAATCAATACTAGCAATAACTAATAACCACAGTAATACAGTTTCATCCACTTTTACTCACATGGTGACATTAATGGGTAATTAGTCCTGATATAGTCACTATAAATTCTATTTAGCATAAATTGAAATAAAACTCATAGATTATTATCATTTTTTCAATTTGAAACAAACTGATTACTTTAATTACATAATATCAGATATGAGTATTTATAGTTCAGTACAAATATGCTGGCTTTGTTACCCGGAGGTCATGGGATGGAATCCCAGTTTTGGTATAGAAGTCAGTTTGATTTACACTGAATAATTATAATATACTCTGCGGTTTATTCTCTACAAAAAATAAGAATATCAGTGGTCTGACAACTAGTAACCACATCCCACGGCTTTAAACATATCAATAAATCCATTCCATATGCAATATAAGTGTCTGCCATACCTGTATCCGGTAAAACATGTTATTGTTATATTTAAATATTTTAAATAATATCAAAAAAAGTTAATTGTGAAAAATCTATTGAAGAAATTATAATTGACATTGTTCTTTACATCCGATTACGAAACTTTTTTTTATTCATCCCTTCCAAGTCATGATGAAAAGTACCAAGTAAAATTTAAATAATGGCGTGTCAGACATTTTGAAAACAGAACATCTCAAAAAACTTAGGATTGATCAAAAATTTCACTCAAATACTACTATACAGTTGAATATCAATTATTGTTAATCGTCAGAATACCGAGCAATATTTTAAATCAAAGGAAAATGCACTGTGCTATAAATGAAATCAGAGTACACAGCACAAAATTTTGTGTACGACAAGATTCATGCAGCATTTTGCTTGCATTTTGACTCTCCATTTTGATGTAAAGAAAAATGAGTCTTTTCATACATAAAATTTTGTGCATTGCACTCTGATTTTATGAATGATACGGTGCATTTTCCGCTACACCAAAAAGAAGAATAAAAATGCAAAGACAAATGCAGCATTTAATGCAGTGTGTCACAAGGCCCTAAAAGATCAATCAGTTTTTAATATTACCAATAGAATCGAAATGATTCAGACATTTTTCAGTTATTTCATAAATCGTAAATGATCTCTGATACACAGAAAGAGCGAGAAAAATGAGCATACTTGAGATTTTGAGAATAAACTGTATAACCTAAAAATTAGTATTATTCTAAAACTGAAAGATCTATTTTCACTTCCTAGCCTCTATTTTATATGGTAGATATCACTTGAAAATACTTTAAAAAAAATTTTTTGACGGGGGACAAGAAATAGAAATTGGTTCACCAGCTGTAGGAAGAGTCAAAGTAATTTATTCTTTGGAATTAAATTTGCATAATACCTGCACAGAAAATATTCAGACGATATTATCATAATTGCTAAATTCAAAAACTGCAATTTATTAGCACTAAATAGCAGTTGTTTATTAGACATTATTATTATAAGTATTCACATTATATCCAATTAAATTAAAAGATCAATCCATTGACACCTAATTGAAATTTAGTTCTAAAATCGTGCTCGTGAATAAATTTTCCGCTTTACCTGCTTTTTGCTGCATTTCTCACTTCAAATATATCAAGCAGGTAACATTTATCAAGATAATTCGCAAATAAAATGCAAAATTATGTTGTTTTTGGCAGGAATTCCAGTTGGTGTTCCAAAAACAACACATTGTCAAGACATTGATAACATCATGACTCAATTTATTAAGGCTTCATCTAAAATTACATTAATTAAAAAACACTAGAATGTATTTTCTTAATCTGATATTTTTCTACTCGACAAAATTAATTATAAAAAACTTACAACCGCAGAAGAGAGAAACCTTGAAAGTTGAACATATTTAAAACGTGTTTTTCAGTGGGCTTAAAATAAATTCTGTCGTATCGTTGACAATTTCCATCAGCAAAAATTAAATTACCAAATGTTCTCTCTAAGCATGACTTTCTTGTGAAAAATTGATGTTGAAGAAAAAAAAGGTGAGAAACACAAAGTGAAAACTGACACAAGAATGAAAAGAGGGGGCAGAGAACACACTCCATCAGATTTATGTAACCAACAGAGAAACAAATGCATATTTTTCTTACTTTTTGTAACAAGTTTTTCCGTAATTTAATATTTTATTTGATATTGGCCGGCTATCTAATTTGCTTTTTTCAATATTTATTAGATTTACATGGCAGTTAGTTATATGTAAACTCTACTATTCAGTAGGTGTTTACTGATTGGAAAGCGCTTTGAAAATTTTAAGATGTACGCTTCACATTCACTGGAAATAGAAATTCATTTCGCAAAGAAATTGATTTACAGAATATACTCAATAAAAAAATTTCTACGGCTATGAGTGAAGCAGGTGCAAACAATGCATGAAGTGAATATTCTTCGTTTCTAGATGTACCTACTATCATTTGAACGCGTAGCAGTTAAAATTCATAGCCTGAATTCACATTCTGGGATCCAAATTCTGACTGCCTATCCGAGTTTGATTATATTGTACTGACGAGTTCCAATTAGGACGAAACTCGTGTCTACAGTTGCTTCCTAGTCTATGATGATGGTTTTAAAATCCAATTCTTAGATTTGAATTCATTTTAATTTCATAGGATACAATAGCTCTGTTCGATGAATATTTTGTCAGTGCAGTGTAGGACAGTGTAGTTCTGCATGGTGTACACTAGTTCTATATTGTCAAGAAACACATTAGTGTGCAATAGTGCAGCGTATTTGAACTTAGGGAATTAATCTCAATCTGCAATATTCGAAATTATCAAAAAAATTGCTTTACTGATTAATTCATTAGAATCAGATGATTCATTGAGTTCGAACAGTGATAATGAGGCTGATAACTTGGGAATACTCCTAAAACAACGAGAAAGAAACTGCATAAAAAAATATTTTGAAGAAGTAATACCGGCATATATGAATAAGGAATTTATTAGATATTTTAGGATAAATCGCCAATTAAATATGAATATGAATTATTTTTGCTAGGTCTGTTTACCAAACTGATAGGAAAGAATCTGACGTTTATTTACCCCCACCCTACTCTGCACTAACTACACCACCTAATGAGTCAGTTCAGAAAAGTGTGCACCAGTTCTCAAATTTATCTCATCGAACACTCTGGCCAAATTGCACGTTTTTCATAAATCGTCTTAGTGTTAAAAAGTGTACACTTGGTCAACCTAGTGCATGTCATCGAACAGAACTAATGTCTGAGTTTTAATTCCAATTGGAATGTTCCGCAGATTTCTCATAAATGTCATAATTTATTGTGATATCTATTTATCTTAATTAACTTTTTCTATGATTTCATGTTTGTGGCACCTCCAACCGATCCATTTGTTCAGTCACTTTGATGAGTTGAAATCTCGACTTGTGCTATGGGTTCCCTTGTTGTGTATTCAATAAAAGTCGTCAAAATATAGAAAAATTTTGTATTTCTAAGTACCAACATTGCGTACGACTATATTGAGATTACAAGTATATTTGTTATGCAAAACTCAACTAACAAAAACAATTCTCTAGACTCTAAGTGATACGCGAGACCATTTGGGGTGGTACGCAGAAGGGCTCAATAATAATGTGTAACAAATAAACTGAGTTGAAGCTCATCACTTCCCGCGCTGACGGTATAATGAATTAATTTTCTGTGTTATGTTCTGCAGACTACATATACATTTTGTTTGGGATCTATTTTACCCTCCTCCTCATAAAGCTAAGACATAACCACTAATTATATTCAGGCGCCAACATGTACGATGCAATAATTCACGTATGTAATATATGTTACGTATTTTATAATAAAAATGACCCTTATTCGTCGACATTGCGCTCACATAGAGTGGTTAGGTGTCTACGCGCCTATTTCTTGCAATCTCGCTAAAATACTTTAATTCCCACATAAAATATGATTTTCAGTCTTTGTCCCGTGTATGTTCTCATCTAGTTATCTATAATATTAATATTGAACTAATCTGACTGATAACGATATTTTGCCCTCACTCCTAATTGAAATCATAATAGATCTCGTGGGTATTCTTATTTTAGAATAATATAGAATCAAAAAAGGTATTTAGAGGTAATCTGTTTTCAAAACTTTCACTCTGTTTTTTTTTATGATGATATACCAATAGAATTTGATTTAGCTGCAGATACGCCTCTATGAATATAAAAAAAAATTATACAGAAAATATCTGAACGTTTTTTGAGAAAAATATTCAACTCTCTGATTGAAAGCGACACCTACTTGATTTCTGCTAATAATCCTTGCTTATATTTCATGAAAGGTACCACAGAGTTTATATATGTGTACGTATCTATTATCACTATAGACAATCAATAAATATATAAATAATATGAACAATAATAAATGTCTGACAGGAATCAATAACAACATTTCAGTAAATCTTCATCTCTGACTATGAATACGAATATAAATACGAATATGAATATATAAGTATCATAAATTATTACTCCTAATGTACTGCGACAGCGCTCAGATTGCTTAGAATAGTAATACAAATAATAACACAATGCTTGTGATACATCAGTGAGATTGTTACATTCAAACTTAAACACAAGGGAAATACAGTGTCTCATATTTATCATGCCATTATTAGATGAATTATAGTCGCAAATTCCTTCTCTGGTCTGAGCGTTGTCATTATTTAATAATACCCATTCTATTTGTATATGAATACTATTGGCATTTCAACCTATGGAGATGTTGGATAATAAAGAAATAGAATAAATAATAATTTTTCATCAGTGGTACAATCAATATTTTATTTAATATTTTCTATACGTGATAACAATTGAATCATAGATTATTTTTTGTAGCACGAGCACCGAAAGTATGCTTTTACTGAACTGGATTCTGATTCAATAATTCTTAATTCGAGACCATCAAAAAAATTATCATTAATTCTCCGTTGACAGGGAATTAAAGAATAATAATTACCTGCGAAGAGAAACAAATGATAATTGTGGATCAAGACAAAATAACAATAATAATAGTAATAATAATAATAATAATATTCATTTGGCCATGCGATTGTGGATTGCAATTTATAATGACAAGTCAAAACAAAATTTAAAATAAGTGAGGAAGTACAAAAATTCATAAAAATTTTGCTGGAGCCGAGCATTGGCTTAAGAATATATAATACTTGATTTTAAATATTCTTTCACGCTGTTGAAGCTATGTTGACTCTAAATTAGCTTAGTTTTATTTTTGAATTTTTTAGCATCCAGCTGAGTAAAGCTATCTGGCAAATGATTATATAAACCAACATCAATTAAATTTTTTGCTAAAAGCTGAAGTTGAAAACGTCATTCTTCATAAATAAGTCTCTTTTGTTGTGAATGTATATCAATGTTTCTAAAATAAAAATACATAGCAAAGGTGAAATATTATGCTCTTCAAAGAAAGTTCTACAGGATTCTCTAGTTGAACTATCAATGATTAGCCTAATATTCTTTATGTTGCAATCGGGATTCTTAAATACTGTGAACTGAATCGCCTCACAAGAGTATAGCATACCGAATGTGACTTTCAAAAAGTGGCATGAAGGAAGTTCTCAATATATTTAGAGTAAGTACATATTTCAAATTTCTGAAAATGAAAATATCTTTAGTTGACTTCTTACATAATATTCGTCAACATGAATACACCAATTTAGGCCCTCATCTACGAGAGCTCCAAGTATCAAACCCAACTTGACAATATAGTTTTACTATAATTAAATTTCAATTTATTTGCAGTGAGCCATTCTTTTGTCTGATCAAGTTTAGAATTACATAAATTATTGAGATATATGTAATTACCATGAGAAGCAATGAGCGTCACCACACAGAATACATTTATGTGGGCTTAAAAAATTGCATAAGTCATTTATATAGATGATAAAATGTAAAGGCCCCAAACCCCAAGACAGAATCTTGAGGTACGCCATTAAAAACTGGACAAAAATTTGAACCAATTTCTTGAATAAAAACACACTGCTATCTCTTCTCAAGATAGGAACTCAACAGATCCAAAGGTAATGCCTCTAATTCCATAAAGATATAATTTTTTGGGTAAAATTGAATATGAGACAATCAAACGACTTTGAAAGATCGCTTAAAGTGAGTGCAGTGTGTTGCCTCTCTTTCAAGTTATTTTCTACATTGTAAATAATTTCTTGAAGAGCTAATGGAGTGGAAAGTGATTTCCTAAAACCAAATTGTTGAGAATTAAGAGCACCAGATTCTTCCAAAAAAGCAGACAGTCTTACTTTAACTCAAAAATTTTGAGGTATCAATTGAGATAGGTTGATAATTATTAGTATCATCTATAGATCTCTTTTTGAAAGTTGAAATAATCTTGGCAAGTTTAAATGCGTCTGGAAAAATAAGTTCATTAAAACATCTATTTGATAGATAGCTTAAAGGAGTTGCAATACTATCAGCAATCTCTTTGAGAATTTTACCAAGTTCATATATGTCTGAAGAAGCAGAATTTTTCAAGCCTAATATAGTATTATAAACTTCAACAGAATTTGTTGGTGAGAAAAATGGTGAAAAAAAAGGTGTGCTGAAACTAGATAGTAAATCATCTAATTTATGGTTAGATTCCGGAAGTTAATTGATAATATCATCAGCAGCAGTACTAAAAACATTGTACAATTGATTCGGATTCAAATCATTATTTTTCACAGATTTTCTAACATTGTTTTTCTCGAAATTCACAACACGCCAGCAGTTTCTGTATTTATTATTTGAGTTCAAAATGAAATTATTGTATGCATTTTTCTTCACATTCAAAATTTCATTTTTACAGATTTTATTCAATTTTCCTTAAGCAATACGTAAATCATAATCTCAAATATTCCAGACGTTAATTAAGAAAGTTCGTTATATCATCAATTTCTCATATTCCTTGTTAGCATCCTTTAACTTTTTGGGAATCAATCGCAATTCAGTTTGTTGCACTACAATTTCCAATTTCTGGAAAAATTTCTTCTCCAATATCCATCTTTACAATCTGAGTAAACAACTATGAGAAACAAAAACACTTATATAATAGTCAGTTGTGGAATATGGAAAAATGAAAATTGCTCTTTTTCACTTTTTATAAATCAGACTTTTAAATTAATGTGCCATATTCAAACTCCATAATTCTTTTATTAGTATAGCATGCTACTAGATTCTAATTGCAGTAGATACAGAGAATATCAATATTTTAAATTGTAGCGCTCTTGAAGATGGCTTAGATGTAGCCGAAACAGACATTTATTGTTACTTTTCGATTAGCCAATACAAACATTGGAATGACACTCTCTTCAAAAGATTATATTTAGTTAGTAGTTACATACAAAATGATTCACTGAAAAAGTCTTTGTTTCTAATTTCAATTAATAGTTTCAGGTTTACACTGTTTTTAGTGGAATTCATAATATACATAGGGAAATAAGAATAATCATATGTAATTAAGGTCAAGACTAAGAAATTAGGAAGAGAAATACTTATCTCTGTTAATGTACAAGAATCAATCCCTTTTACTTGATGTTGTTCGTTGAAGAGCTATTCTCTCTCATCTGCATCTCATGTAATTACAAGAGATAGTAATGCGTCCTGAAGCGTAATAAGCTAGTTTAAAACCTCTGCATCATAGTCACGGTTGTAGTGCAATAAAACCAAAACAGACAACAAAACGGTACAAGAGGAGTTTTAAAGCTTCAGGCTTATATTTTCCCTATTTTGAAAGTAATATTTCACTAGGGAATAAACAAGTAATGTTACTTTGAAATGTAAAATTGTATACAGTTGAGAGAACACGACTTATATCATAGAATATATTCGACGTGGCATAAACCCTAAGGATGTTTTGAATTTAATGATTTTGAATAGTTTCCTACTTCTCTTGAGATATGTTCTTGAGATTCAAATGCAAGGACTCATATACATGGCAACTTTCTAGATGAAGGAGCAATTTATTTATTTTATATTTCAACGAAATAATATTTTCATACATAAGCTGTACGAAATACTACCAATTCCAGAAGGTAAAAGTTGGAAATTCGAACATAACCTGCATTGCATTGTACAAACAAATGAATACTTGAACAGTTCTGTAACAAGTTTCATATAAGATCTATCTTTTTGTGTTTTCATAAAATTTACTAAATGAAAACTTTATTTTTGTTCATTATCTCTAATGCTTATTGATATATGAAGTCTTTGACAAACCTTTATATATAAAAACTAGTTTTAATTTAGATATTACAAACCTTTGAAAGAGTTAGTACCCATTGGAATAAGATTGGATGAATTCGGATATGATAAGAAATATTTCAAACTTGTGTAACAGAGCTTTTTCAACATTGAACTCTAAGTAAGCTAAGGTAATTATGAGGATTTCCAAGATGTTTATTAGTATATAATACACCGAAGGAGGAAAATGTATAATTTTGTTATAAGGTACAATTATTTGAAGCCAGATGGCTAAATCCAAGTGCTACAAAGTGTTGAAGGAAATATAGCAAATAATAAAATAGAAATGCTTATTGTTTTATGATAGAAACTAAATTAGGCTAGCTTTGAAATAAGTTACCGTGATAAAGTATTGAAATGGTTTGGATTTTAGACGAGCTAGGATCACGGTTTGTAAATATGGGATATGCCACACCAAAAGTACTCTACACTATGCTTACTTAAAGAAGATTTTTGAATTAGCATTTCTGAAAATTTTTCAATCTTTGAAACATTGAACGCAAAGTCAGAAATAAATTCTTGGATTGTACAAACGTAAACGTAGTAACCAAACATGATGAGTATATTCCACGCTATTAGAAGGCTGAACAAGCTCTCAATCGTCAAAAATTATTATGGAATTATTAACGTTGCCGCAAAGCAAGACTCAATAAATACCGGTTCTAGTCTTGTCTTGTTTGGCTTTTGTTTTCTCGAGACAAGATTAGCTTCAGTTCTTGGCAATAAAGTCTTGAAGTCTTGCTAAGAATTTTGACTGGAGCTTATGACCATTATTATTTATTATTTTTCGTGAGCACATTCTGAGGATATAAATCCAAAATTGTGGATTGAGGATTACTTCTAACAGCATACGGAATTTATTCAAACAGCTTTTTGGGATGATACTTGTTCCAATATAATTTTCAGTTGCACAGAAAGTGCAGATCCCAAAATAGTATTTTTGGAGTATATTACCATAAAAACTTATATGGAGTGTTAACAAATTTGATATAACAAACGCAGTATCTAAAGGTTCTCCCAACAGCTCTGATATGTTCTTGAAATATCACGGCGACCATGTTTGAAACAGAAGAAAAGTTATCGCTTGACAATGTGTTAGACAAAATCTTGCATTGCTTCAAAGTTTTTATCAAGATAATCTAAACTCGTCGCTCATTACGTGAAAATTTGGAAGAGATAATCTTCCTACGACGCTTGCAATTCGTTCTAATTTACAGTGACAACGAAATGCAAGAAATCGAGACAACATTGCTGCAGTGCGAGTCAGTGTTACCAATGAACGGTGAAATATATCCATCAATGATAAGGGATTTTGTGTAGCCTCAGTTAGTACTACTAGTAAAAGCATTGACTAATTAAAAGAAAAGTTTCCTGGAACATTGATTTCTTGTGATGCGAAAAATTCAAGAAGAATTGAAAAGCTTCGACCAGATGCTTGACTTTCAAAAAGCTGCGATTTGACACCATTAGATTATTTTCATGGGGGATAAGTTATTGGTCTGTGGTCTATGCGAACAAACCACAGATTCGAAATTCTACATACAACGCTGAATTCCTTAAATTAATGTGGATTCATCCCACAAAGTGATCGAAAAGTGGGTTCATCGAGTTTGCTCATGCATTCATTTCTCTTAGTATAAAAAATGTATTCTCTTCTAATCAGAGAAGAACGCATTTGAATACTCATATTCTCAGTTATTTGGGATAGCCTGTTCATATTAGCAACTAAGGAGTAAGGACATCTATTAAATATTTGATATTTTTGATAGTTTTCTACTTCATATTCATATATAATATCATAAGTGGTTAAATTTTACCGGAAAAATTTTTAGATTGTTACGAGAGCTTGTTGCTTAGCAATTTATTGAGTGATATTGACAAAAAAATCACGAGCTGTCAAGCGAGTGATTTTTGATCAATATCACGAAATAAATTGGTAGCAAGCTCTCGTAACAATCTAAAAATTTTGCCAGGTTAAATTTAATCACGAATGGTATTCGGAAGATTATTTTTCCCATCCAAATTCATCAATAGATTCCAGAGACTCGACTCCGAATCTGCTCATTTTCACATTCACTCTGTCTGTCAGTTTGACAGATGCTGAATCAACGCAGCTGAATGTTCTTTGTTTTATATATATAACCAACAGACAAAATTTCCACTTGAAAACCGTGTAGGTTGTACCACGTGACGTCGAATGTTGCAATTCTATTGGTCGAAATTTGAATGGTAAAAATAATCATTTATCATAAGTAGTTGAAGTATTATCGATTATTTTTGTGGTGCTATCACGAATGTTTATTGTGCTTGAGTTTGAATACCACGAGTGTGCAGCACGAGTGGTATTCACAAGCACAATAAACATGAGTGATTGCACCACAAAAATAGTCTATAATACTTTAACTACAAATGGTATATGGAGGACTATTCCAGGAGTCAAACCATTTCTTCAAATTAGTTTTCTATGAATCTAGAAACAACTAACGTAATTTTCATAGGAACGAGTAAACAAACTTCTGTCAAACTGAAAAATTAGAATTTCTTGCATTTTCTTTGACGAATAATAGAGAAATATATTGCATCTTGATATGGAATCTAGTTCAGAAAGGTTTGGTGATAGATCAGAAGGTAAAATTGATGAAGATATTCAGAAAAATATTCCATTAAATACGAAGAAAGCACAAATTGGAGGTATCCACATCTGAGTAAAATACTCACTCTGACCACTAGTGTAATACCCGATGGTATTTCTACACGTCCAAATATCCACTGATATGCACCGTTTCTATGGCGATTTAGCATTGTTAACCTTGTTATAAATACTACGAATGGAATAGTCATATATAATATCATAAGTGGTTAAATTTTACCGGAAAAATTTTTAGATTGTCACGAGAGCTTGTTGCTTAGCAATTTATTGAGTGATATTGACAGAAAAATCACGAGCTGTCAAGCGAGTGATTTTTGATCAATATCACGAAATAAATTGGAAGCAAGCTCTCGTAACAATCTAAAAATTTTGCCAGGTTAAATTTAATCACGAATGGTATTCGGAAGATTATTTTTCCCATCCAAATTCAGCAATATATTCCAGAGACTCGACTCTGAATCTGCTCATTTTCACATTCAATCTGTCTGTCAGTTTGACAGATGCTGAATCAACGCGGCTGAATATTCTTTGTTTTGTATATATAACCAACAGACAAAATTTCCAAAAAATTTCCACTTGAAAACCGTGTTGGTTGTACCACGTGACGTCGAATGGTGCAATTCTATTGGTCGAAATTTGGATGGTAAAAATAATCATATATAATATCATAAGTGGTTAAATTTTACCGGAAAATTTTTTAGATTGTTACGAGAGCTTGTTGCTTAGCAATTTATTGAGTGATATTGACAGAAAAATCACGAGCTGTCAAGCGAGTGATTTTTGATCAATATCACGAAATAAATTGGTAGCAAGCTCTCGTAACAATCTAAAAATTTTGCCAGGTTAAATTTAATCACGAATGGTATTCGGAAGATTATTTTTCCCATCCAAATTCATCAATATATTCCAGAGACTCGACTCTGAATCTGCTCATTTTCACATTCAATCTGTCTGTCAGTTTGACAGATGCTGAATCAACGCGGCTGAATATTCTTTGTTTTGTATATATAACCAACAGACAAAATTTCCAAAAAATTTCCACTTGAAAACCAAGTTGGTTGTACCACGTGACGTCGAATGGTACAATTCTATTGGTCGAAATTTGGATGGTAAAAATAATCACGAAAATTCGTAGATTGATTTATCAATTCGAAAAAAAAATTGTAATACATAGTTGCTATATCATTTCATGATATATACATATCTGTATTTTTTTTTTTTTGCCTGCAGTGTACGTCCCACGGTTCATATCGCAAGAAAATAGAACCTTTTTGTGAAGAATATTATAATAAGCTACCTACAATTTTTAATACAATTTTCCTCGAAGAATCAATAAATATCGTAATATTGACAAAAAACTAAAGTTGATCCGTTTCTATTTCCTAAGAAAACCCACGGCATAGTATTTAGGATCTCATTAGGACATCAAAACAAGATTTGCCAGAAAATCTTCTTAATCAGCGTTTTTCGTAATTCATTATTTTTCAAACGCGATTTTATTGAACTTGTATCAATTGCGTTCTGAAACGCAGTGTATTGATCCGGTTTATTATGTATTATTAACGTGATTATCTCCTACTAAAATTACTTTGCGTGATAAGTGATAGTTCAGATTTAATTATTTGTTTCTGAATTAACACCATAAACATGTTTATTTATACATTTATTGCTAATAATTGATTTGTTATGAACAATTATAGCTCAGATTAGCACATACATTTTTTAGATACCAATTAAATATGTCTAATTATAGCATCTTCCATTTAACTCGTACTAATAAGCAACAAGACGACAGTTTGTTTGAAATGTCATTATATTAGAAAATGTCGCTATCAGTGATCGCCAACGAGCAGAACAACGATTCTGTATTGTTTACAAGACGGCAGTAAATACCATAAGAACATAAATACCATAGCCGATAGTTGACTGCGCTGTGTTCATTATTCCATGACCTACATATTACAGGCGCCTGAGCTCTGAGCTCTGAACTCTTTCACGCCTCACGTTCCGTGACTCCGCAACGAAAGAGCTGTTGGCACGATACTAACATTTCCGAAAAGAGTGGACTTTAATGCCCAAACGTGGATTTATACGAATTATGAGGAAAATTGGAAACAGAGAATCAATAACATGAACCTATTGAAAGGCGGAGCAAACGACATTTTCTGATTTTGAAAGTTGAACTAAAAGCTTGATGTAGCAGAAATTTTATTCTTTTGAACTGCCACTTAATCTTATTTATCGTTAGAATGTATATTTGGAGATAATTGCTGGCTCCATTATTTATTTAACATACCAGATTTATTTTGAGGTGACCCGTAGTTCAAGAGGGAAAGTTTAAACAAAATGTTTTTTCCAAACTATCGCTTACATTTCAACCAAATTTTGCACACTACGAACCAAAATACCGCTGAAAGTTATAATAACATTAAATGAAAAAAAATGGATAGTGATTTTTCCTTTTCTCCTGATCTCCTGATCATTTAATGGTCAGCTAATTCTTCCAATACTATTACATCCATTTTTCGATGAATGTTGTTAGATCTCTGTGATTAATTTTTTCACATCTTTTTTCAATTTTATTGCGAAAGTAATACTTATGTAATATACATAAAAAAATCGAAAATAAGTCAAGTAATCCAATGAGAACCTTGGAATCTCCAAAATTGAGATTAGTAAATCACTTTTATTCAAAAACTGAAATTTGAAACATTCAGGATTTTTTTCCTTAGTAATCATGAAGTTGGTATATCATTGATTTTTCTTAGAAAATCAACCAGATTTTACATTGTCATCTTCATCATATATAAGTGAAGGCCATTTTTATCATCTAAGATATCTATCCGAAATTTATATACAACTAGCTTTTTCCCGCGACTTCGTTCGCGTGCAATAGTTATTTTGGGCAGCATTTACAATTTTTCAGGATACTTATTCTGCAAATAATGAACATACACACTGTTGTGGCTTTCTTCGAATAGTTTATTTCAATACATTTTTATAAATTGCATTTCTTGTTTTTTTATCCTTTGCTAAAAGGCTAAAACATAAAACATAGAGCTGCCCATGGGAAAAACAGTACTTTTCTAAATGTACACCTGCAACTTAGAGCGTCTGTCCTTGAGCTTTATTTATTGTAATTGCAAATGCTGTTTTTAGATGAAACTGCACTCTTTTAAACTGAAATGACAAATCGGTGGGAATTATCGGAATACGGGCAATTGAAACATTTTCTTCTTTTGCCATTCCAGTCAAAGCCCACGTGTCCAAGTTTGCTCTAATGTTTCAGCAGCCCTTTGAGATGCATGATGCTCGACTCGACATCTAAAAGCCGCCGCGCTTGACTTTGTCCTTCAGTCTCAGCAGCTCTTTGAGCTATGTGACGCTCGGCATGTAAAAGTCGCCGCGCTTGACTTTATTCTTCAGTCTCAGCAGCTCTTTGAGCTGTGTAACCCTCGGCATCTAAGGCCAAACGGGTTTGAGACTGCTCTTCAGACTCTTGGCTTCTATCGCAGCTCAAGCTCTGCTAGAACTACGCGCTAAATTGGATTCGCGTTTTTGACGCATATCAGAAGCTAGAAGAAAAACGTAATGAAACAAAAGAAAATCTTCTACCTGACCAATACAAATCAAAAATGTTCTTACTCCAAATGTAAAACTATTTTTATTGAACCAAATCAATAAAACTGCTATAACTATTTACAATTTATTTTACTTATAAACTTAATCAAAGCAAAAAGTTGAAAGAACTATGGATTACGAAACAACTCATTCATTTTTAATATTCGCACTCACCTGCCCTAACGTGACTGGCCGTTTGGGTAGCCACATTCAGTGATATTTCTCTCACTACGTCACGCTTCACAGGCGCTTGGATTTCAATACGAACTTTCATCTCCTATTTCATCCCCATGTAGGTCGAAATCACAAAAACGCTGAAAGAAATGTTTGTTCACTTATTATCAAGTGCCTGATGCCTGAATACGAAATTTCATGGTTTTATCTTCGAAAATGACGAACTTCCATACATACTATCAACCCCTATTTTAACCCCCTCGCAATAAAAGGTAGCCTATGTCCTTTCTCAAGCTCTAGTTTATCTCTGTACCAAATTTCATCAAAAACGGTTGAGTGGCTCAGGCGTGAAAGCGTAACAGAGAGACAGACAGAGTGACTTTCGCATTTATAATATTGATTTGTAAAGTTGTTGGAGGATCCAGTGTAGTTAAGGATGAATTTGAAAAAAGGCCTTAAGCGATCCAAATTGTTTAAATGTTATTTATTTTAACATAACTTAGGACGTTTCGAGAGTCCTATACTGCTCTCATCATCAGCTAAATTTGAGTGAACATATAGTCTTAAATTTTAATATGTGAATGATGTAAAATTATTTTAATAGAAATGCCGCAAAATGTAACGCAAATCCATAGTCAGGGCCACATCCGAGGCAGTATCACATCTTGAACGGTAGTTGTTCGCCTACCGTTCAAGATGTGATACTGCCTCGGATGTGGCCCTGACTATGGATTTGCGTTACATTTTGCGGCATTTCTATTAAAATAATTTTACATCATTCACATATTAAAATTTAAGACTATATGTTCACTCAAATTTAGCTGATGATGAGAGCAGTATAGGACTCTCGAAACGTCCTAAGTTATGTTAAAATAAATAACATTTAACAGTTGTTCGCCTACCGTTCAAGATGTGATACTGCCTCGGATGTGGCCCTGACTATGGATTTGCGTTACATTTTGCGGCATTTCTATTAAAATAATTTTACATCATTCACATATTAAAATTTAAGACTATATGTTCACTCAAATTTAGCTGATGATGAGAGCAGTATAGGACTCTCGAAACGTCCTAAGTTATGTTAAAATAAATAACATTTAAACAATTTGGATCGCTTAAGGCCTTTTTTCAAATTCATCCATTTATAATATTAGTAAGGATTAGTAAGGATTAGTTTTGAAATCAGACAATGTTATAGACACATCTTTCGACGAGCTAAAAAATAGGGTACGTAATCAAAATGAGCCGTAATCAATGCCAAGTATTCTGATATTGTGTTTTAACACTTCATTTAACTTTTGCATTCTTCAGCGAAGAGGAGGAGGAACTCTCTTAAAATTCATCTTAGCTACACGCGAAATTTTTCTCCGATTTAAATTGTTCTTCGGACAGCATATTATTCATAGCATACTGATATTGAGTCCACTCAAATTTTAGCTTATGAATTTTTATTTTTGGGATGAATGATCACCCATTTGTTAAACCAATGACTACATTCAATGTTTAAAAGATTATACGTTTTTATTATGAATTGATCAGTTATTAACTTTCGAATTGCATACTCATTTTTCTTTTTTCGAGAATTATATAATACAAAATATCGTTGCTACCAACTTACAAAAGTATATCTGCAAGAATTCTTGAATTATGGATGTTTAATTCATGCAACGCTTATGTTCTTAACTTCATGAAAATATTTTAGTGATTGGATATGATTCATTATTCTGGGGAATACATATATACCGAGTGTTCTTTCAACTACTAAAAAAATGTTCAATATACGGTAAATCACATATTTAAGATTAAAACGCCATCTAATACACATGGAAAAAATGTTCCAAGCGAACCCAAGGTATGTTTTGGCAAGGAATCCGAATTTGCAATAAAAAATTGGGGTTTCTATTCAAGATTTCAAAGAAACCCTCGCTCCACCCGTTCGGGAAGGGAAGGTTATGGTTGCGAGTTTTAGCACAGACGGATGTCTCCTTTCGAAATATCAGTTTTTATATTGAACATTTTTCCTGTAGGATGCATAATTTTGAGATATTCAGTTGTCCCAAGTTAAAAATAAAACACCCGATACATAGATTGAAACAGTTAACACTCTCAACATTATACAAAACTGAATAAGTGATAAAAATACTAAATACAGCTTCTAAGTAGTTGGCTTCACGTACGTATGTTGCTAATTCTATCTCTTATCAGCTTAGGCTACACAGTAAAATAATATCACTAGCCCACAAACTCAAGGAATGAGCTGGGAGTGTCCTGTGGAGGAGAGATATTTTCCTCTTTTCTTTTTTCGTCACGTTCTAAACATTCCCGCGGGCAGCACAATACCGTGTCCTAACACCAGAATGTTCCAAGGAGAATATATGACACCCGCGTAAATTACAGTTAGTTAACGTGCTTTATGTACAGAACAGAGCGGCTCTAGATGTCCGTTGTTTTGTTCTTTTCAAGACACTTTCTAAATGAATTATGTGGGTGTTTATTCAAATAGTTCGTAATTTGTGAGGTTGTTTTTTTAATTTTTTATCATGTTCAAAAAAAGGGAAGAAAATATAGAGAGTCAAATTTGAATATTCATAGATTTTTTTTTTAAATATGAGCAGTATAGAAAAGTCAACCATCATGGCTTCCTATAAATCTATATTAAATTTCATATAAAGTTTTCTGGAGGCAGTATCCCAATCTAGCTTTATTTTGAATTCAATCAGTAGGTACTGAAGGAATTTGGAATAAAACCTCCTAAAAAACATACAGCCAATTCTCAACAGTCCGATATTTATTGAAGAAAATATTGAGAATGATCAATTAATTTATTATATATAATAAATTTTGATGAATCCAAATGTGAAAGATAAATATGGAAATCGACTAGTAAATATATACATACTGACCGATTACGATCACCTGGTGGTGAGCACGAATGTATGCGGACGCGCACTCAAATCTGTTATTAGAATTGATTGATTCTATTTTACTGAAGACTTCCAATAGTCAAAGGCCTTTGAGAATTAGTGATGAATTCATTAGGATATTTCACCCCAATTAATAATCACCTAATCCCCTGAATCTGCTTTTGGAACACAACTATACTGTTAGCTATACATATATGAAATTAACTGTACCAGAGATCTTTTCTTGCTAGTTCTTGGTTTGTAGATTTAAAATTATGTGTGATAATAACAAAGCACTGACTTAGACAACTATGAAAATTGAAAAACCTTATCAAGCAACCGCGGTAATAAATCACATCAGGTAATCTCTTCATGAGTTTATTTCTTGAGGAATGCGCCATACTGTTGATTGTACACTCCTTTTAGAAATGTCTTGAACTTCTACTTTTTTCTAGATACCTTTGTATGTAACATCTAATTTAATAGATTATGCTTCGGACGACTGTACTTGTGTCTACGTTATAAAAGTCTGAAGATAACGGCCAGGTATATCAAGATAGACAGGTGTGACTTGTAGTAGACTTGGGCAGCACATGTGGGACATTCGTGGGGGTGTTTTCCCAGGAGAGAGCAACGGTACTCACAGGGCGTTCACACAGAACAACTTACAAAAAGTTGTTCATAGCTTGTAATATTTACTATGTACTAAGATCAACAGGATAACTCTACATACTTCTTTATATTCATATGGAGAATACGATTATTGAGACTAATTTGTAATAAGTTGTAAATTTTTAGATTGTTGTTAAATTGTAAATGATATTATCAACTTGACTAATAAATTCAGTTACAATTCAGTACGAATTCTATTGCTAATGTTTCGGTCCAAAAATAAATGGTAAAATCATATATATTAATTATGTTCATATGAGGATAATGTTAGCGAAAATTTTATTAGTAAACCAATCTCGAATCCCAGGAAAACTTAATTCTTCATCAAAGTATACCTGACATAAATAAACATTCGGCAATGTTTTTATCAATATAGAAATCTTTATTATGCATATTTGTATCTATTACGACTTAATACCTCTTTTTCTCATGTAGAATCGTCCTATAATTATAGAATTAATTAAGTATAAAATAATAATTAGTGTATTAAGGCCGCTTAGGGAATTTTGAAAATGTGTGTTCAAAGAAAGGTGCTAGGAATAGATTAATAGGGAATATTCATGAATTTTTTTAATATTTTCAATTTACTGATTACATCGTTCTAACATAGTAAGAAATATAAATTATGTTTAAAAGTGCTGTGATCAAGTTTAAAAAAATATTTAAAATTGAGAATAATTTTGAGCTGTTTAAACGCCGCCATTTTCGCGCGCTCTATGGATGACGTCAAATAACATGTCCAGTGACATTACAGTCCATTGTTTACTACAGGTGTTTTCATTCTCAACTTATTTCAGCATTAAAAAAGGTCAAAAGTCAGTTTATAAGTATTGCATTGTACCTGAATGCAAAATACTATCTGAAATGTACCTGATAAAGTCTTTTTTCCAATCCAGACAGGTTTTAAAATACGTAAGAAACGATGTAAGATTATCAGAAGAGATGAAGTGTCATAATAAACTTGACAGATCATGAATAACATATGGCTACGTTCTACTAGACGGCCGCAACGCTTATGTCCCCTCAATAATCGTTCCACAAGACGATCCCGGTCTTGGCGTTCATGATAAATACGTCATAGATGACGTCATTGATCTCGACTGCTTTAAAGCTCCTACGCCCGCAATTTAAAGGTGGGTCGAAGCGGTCGTTGTGTTCATTTTTGAATAAATCGCCAAGAAGTTCAAATTAAATAAGAAGATGCCTTTCCAATTTGTACTTTCGATTCCAAGCTATGTCAATTGATTCAAGATTTTCCATTGGTCATATAACAGATAATTTTATGGTCTCTCATTATCATTATTTATTATTCAAGAGCGATTAATTTACACAGGCATATTGGATTTATTCCATTCGTATATCCTTTTAGCTACAGATTAGCCTAATCTTATTTATGATTTATTTTTCGATTCTAACCAAAAATTGTCAGATTATTTGACATTTAACTGACACTCGCATCGTTCCACTTGAAGCACCAGCCACATGACCATGAGTGGAACAGCAAAAACCGCAGTCGTGAGCGTGAGCGTTGCGGTCATCAAGTGGAACGTACTCTAAATGTAATTAGTTTTAGCAATAAAATTCAGTGTATGTATGCGGCTTCGTTAACTGCTCATCATATTTCGGATTGTATTTATTAAAATAGCGTACATAATGTGATATTATTGAATAATTACTTTGCAGTGTTCACTCTTTTTACTTCAGCGGACGGAAAATTTGGATTTAATAGAAAATAAGACGACATCATGCATAGATCTATTCTTGACAGATTATCCGATTGTGCTTTTACAAAACCGCTGTCTTAAATGATTTATAATCTCACTAGGATGCTAAAATTACACTTAAACAATAAATGATTTCACAACACACACGTTATTTTCTAATCAAAAGCCTGCAATGCCATACAAATGTAAGCAGTATTAGTAGTATCTGACGTCACATTTTTTAACCAATGGTGTTGCGTTTTGGAACTTTGAATTTCCCGCGCTTAATTTGCATTTTTTTAAATTAATTTTGAGTAATTAAAAAGATATTAAATACCAAAATGATGGTTTAGTACAAAAGTTCGGCCAATATAAATTCGGAAAGAAATATTTTAACCATATTTAAATTTCATGCATATTCCCTATTATTAATTAAATATTCTTTCATTGCTACAGTTGATCAATTCTTCATCATAGAAATCTTCCACAACTCTGTTCTCAATAAAATATCAGCTAACATCAGTCCTAAACATTTGAATTTTGTCCTAATTAAGACAAGACAACTTTAATCGAAATATGTAATCTGTGTCTATTGCTTGTTTTGTTTGGTAGATAATTGAGATCAAATTTAAATTCCTACATCAGAATAAAATTCGTTAATTTGAAATTCTACATTAGCCTAGACACTTTTGAGATTTGGACTAAAAATAACTTCGTGACCATGGTAAAATCTATCATTTATAAACTGTGAATGATATTCGGAATGATCTTTTTCAAAAGTAATTAGAGCAATAATTCTTATGTTAAGACTCAATTTTTGAGCTGTGAAGGCTATATGTTTATTTGTCAACAAATTGTTTTGGTTTCAATTTATTCGTTCATTGTTCATACAATCATTTTACCGATATCATAAACTATACTTACTGTATCTGGTACATTAATTTCTGAATTATTCATTGAGAATATTACTCTGACATGCAATTGAAATGTCAAAATCAAAATATGAGTAAGCTCATGAATAAGTCTATACATCAAATACTAACTTTGTTCTAATCAAATAATGCCAATAATGGGTACTATTATATCATGAAATAAAAATATTTGGATATTAATCAATATTGTGTTATGAATGTTACATTACATTAAATACAATGGGTATAGTATTTTGTACAACAGTAGATATGTTGCTAATATCGACACGAAAACTAGAGACACGATCCCGAAAGGGGAGTGCCTCAAAGAAACGTTCGTGTGCGATAGATCCATTCGAGTTGTACAGTCTACTATTTCACGACAAAGTATAAAAGCAGATAAAAATTATTCATGAATTACTCACCTTTTTTACGTTTCTATAATAAATTCTAAGAGCTGAAGTATTTCATGTAGATATTAGTTGTCATGAAAACATTCATCAACATAACAGTAGTTTATCATTATCAGACAAATTTTGTTCGTGAACTAATGCCCGTACTTATAGTCAATACTCCGCTAGATCTCAGAAGGCCCATTCACAACCGAATTTGAACATGGCACAATTTCATGCTAGCTTAAAATTCAAAGCTAAGCGTATGAGCTCAGTAGTCACCATTCACAACTGAAATTTGTAGTCTGCGTACTTTACGGTCGGATTGGAATGTTTGCAAAGTGCAAACTTTCACTTCAAGTCGCTAGCGAATTGGCATGTGCGCATGTGCATTGCATCTTCCGATGATTCAACATGTGTTCTTGAAGTTTCAAATCAAATAGAATAATAAAAGCCATATGCAAACAGTGAATTGATGATTTGAAGCTTGGTTTGATATTTCATTAATCGATCATTTCTTTTCTTTAAAATGGACGAGAGATTATTGAATTTATATTTATAAAGTTTGTTAACTTACTATATTTATTCAAGTAAATTATTTAAAAAGAAAATAGATAACTGTACTAACAACTATTCTTCATGCCCCGCAAAGAATTAAGCATTGAATTTGAAAATACATTCTTTTAAACGAAGAGATGAATGAAGTATTCAATATTTGCATTATTTTGTATTTGTTTTCATAGATGGCATTACAAAATTTCAAGCAATGTTGAAAGTGGTTGTGAATGCTACAAAATTCAACCCTGCGTAATTTGAACTTCAAGTGTAAATTAAGCAGAGTCTAAAGTGGTTGTGAATGCAGCTAGACTTGAGAATTGCTCAAGTATAGTCTGACCACCGAAAGAAAGTTGACTCTTAAATTATTTTATAGATGTGGTTTTCTTTCAAAACATTTGACCATGACTAGAATTGTGGAGAAAACAGACCTTTACAAGTACCCACTGAAATACTGGACTAGGAATCCACAATAATACATCAACATGAATGTTCTCAATACTGGCGGATTACTGTGGACATTGAAAATGATCTTAGCAACAGGGTTTCAGAGATGTATTAGGATTCATTTTTCTCATTACCAAAGTATCAGGCAGATAGATAACTTAGGTGACAGTTTTCAAATATGGCAGCCATGGGTTTCTGGTGATTCCAATAGTAATAAATCTTCATTTGAACCATTTCTACAAGACATATACAACATATTTTGTTAGAATCAAAATGAATAATGAAAAATATTTTCAAAGCACCTCTGTCTTGTTCTCTACTACCCTGTAAATATCATAGTCATCCATCTATTTCAAGCAAGTTATACTAATGTATTTCTGGGAAGTTCTTATCCAGTATTTGAGTAGATACTTGCAAAAATTCTCGGGGCCTGAATTAGATCCTTGCTAACCATTTCGTTATAAAGTTTAGTTTCCTTTGAAATTTGAATAATAGCTAAATGTTCTGAAAGAGAACCGCATCTATAAAATAATTTAAGAGTCAACTTTTATTCGATGGTTGAACTATATGCAAATATTACCGATAGTCGTTACTTGGCTATGGAGTAATACTTCGCGTTTGCTTGACTCCGGCTATACTTGAGTCTACTGCAAGGCTACCTTGAATCGTGCTTAAGTATTCGTGTCAGTTATTCTTGATATTTGTATTTCCAACATGAATATATACTATAGATGTATACATACTCACTAAATTTATTTTTCTAATCTAATTATCCAAAAATAGATCAAATTCAGTAGACAAATTAGGGATATTTCACAAATACTGTCATGAATGTCAAACATATTAATCAAATATATGTCAAAAACAACGAATCTCAAGTTTTGCCAAGAATTCACGAAGTATCGACTATAGGATAGATTATGAAGTAAGTATCTATGGTGACTTCGCCTCGACTTGGCCAAGACTCAAGAACGAGATTAAGTTTCGACTAAAGTACGGGCATAAGTGTACATGCACTAAATTTCATATTCACATAGGTGCAGATATGGTCATCATATCCGTACATGATATTATAAAGATATCATGTCAATATAGACTAGAAAGAAGAGTATTTCACTTCACTGTCCTCGACATCATCGTTTTTGTTTGTAGTTGATATTGAAAATTAAATTTTATGTGTAATTCATCCACATTCATTTAGAATTAGAAAAAAATGGCTCAGCAATTTTTACTGTATTTGATTAATATAGCTTCCCGACTTGCTTAAGCTCTAGACTTTGCATCAAGATAGCATATCCAGCATGTTCTTCTCCTTGGTATTATTACAATACTTTGCTCGCGCTATCTAGAAACATATATGCGGCATATCTTCCCCTCTTCTCAATCACTACTCTAAAATTCACGTGCCTGCGCTATGTTTTCCTGATGCATTTTAATCCAAGCTCTAATATGTTTGTGAAAAATTGTAATTTTTCTCCTCTTAATCATTGACTTTAAACTTACGCACTTCGCTTCGCTTGTATGGTCGTATGAATATGTCTGCAGCCTGTTTCTTTTTTTCTTGGTCATTGTTACAAACTCACATACTTAGCTTCGCTCGTGCATTCAAGAAACATGTTCTCCTGTCTAAGCTAAGCTCCAATATTAATTTTTAGAAAAATATCTATTTATGAGATACAAACCTCTAGAAGTAAATTGACCAAAATAAAACGCTATGGTGAAGAGTAATATGATAATTTATGATCCTGATAATTTGTAGTTCACATTTTAACGAAACAGATCCTAAAATGAGATATTTAAAATGTTTGAATTTAATTTATGTATGCGGGTACCACGAAAAAACATCACAGCATGGAATAGCAGACCCAAAAATAGTTCAAAATCTGCCAATAAATAAGATAAATGTGGAAGTAAGATTAATATTTGTTAATATCAAAATTTAATCCTTATTTTGATCTTTTTCAACCATTCAAATTAAATAGTGTGACTAAATTTTACTAATTGAATCATTAAAATTCAACTAAAAATCATGGAAAAATTAATGTGTTAAGAAATTAAATAAAACTTCACACTTGAATACAATTTTATATAATAATGTTCAAATGACATTTTCATCTAAAATTTCAATTATTTAAAATAAAATAATTATAAAAACTATTATATTAACTTATTCTAGAAATTCATTTTTACTCAAGTAAAAATACTTAAATAATAATCAATTTATCAAGAGACTAAATTTATGATTGTCTAATTAAGATATTTATTCCGAAATATAATCAGTACGATGTTTCCTAGTTCGTATTTTTTCTTTTTAGGTAAGTGTGATCGATATTTTCTAACTTCTTGGGGTCATTTCCCAAACGTAAGTATCTTTGATCATAATTTTTGAGTCAATTGTTATCTCATGCTGGAATATTTCTATTATCAGACTCATAAAAGAAAAATTATTCCATTAAGTCTAGAAAATACATACACAAATTTATATGCAACTTTCCGATAGAGTCGATAGAAAATATTAGAGTTTGATTTGTTAATTTGGTTTAGGGATTTATGTTTCTGTATGCTACGAAATAGTTATCTAATTCAATCAAGCATTCTTTTTATCTACCAGAAAATGAATACATATCATCGACTGCATTATAATGCTGCATTTTAATGCAAAAAAATGCACCGTGTCATACATAAAATCAGTGTTTAATGCACAAAATTTTGTGTATGACATAGTGCATTTTTCTTGGCATCAAAATGCAGAGAAAAATGCAGCATTTATTGCATTGTATCAAACGGCCCTTAGATATTTATAGCTTTGAAGCGAAAAAAGTAAATGAATAAATATTTTAATTAGAATATATGGTTCATAATAATGGAAACTCTATCACATTGGCAGATATGCGAGCAACTGGTAACTAATTTTGAAAAACAGGTGAGAGTCTTTTCAACGAATAGAGCACATTGGTATATCTAGAGACAAGAAGGTTCAGATCTTGAAAAATGTGAAGTTGTGCCAAACATAGATTCACAATATTTTTTTGAGCTTCTCAACAGCTACTGGATGAGTTAAATTTAGGACTCGTACAACATTTTTTTTTCGCCAACATCTGATTTCCAAAGTTTTCGCTAGAACTTATTCAAACTAAAACAAAATAGTTTTTTTTATTCAAAATAGTTTCAAGCAAGATAATTTCATTAAAACTATTCAAATTCATTGAAGACTCTCTCATGCTCTAAAATGACATTTATAATTTATACTGAAAAAAATATAACTCCATACAGTTGCCACAAAAAGTTGAAATAATGGTGTCAAATTCAAATTGTGGGCAAACATATGTATCATAGTAAATTTAATAAAAATTTCATGACTTCTCTATTTAATTCAATTAAAAAATTTGCCATTAATCTATTATATATATACTGGCGAGATACTAAATGCAGTAATTCTAATTCTATTCAATCATATTTACTCACCTTTCAAAATAACTTTGAGCTGAAATACTGAAAATTTTGGCTCAAAACGGTCCAGTATCTTTTCACATGTTATTTTTAATTTGCGAAAGTTTTTGCTTGTACTGGCATAACTGTCAAATTGAAAATTAGCTTTAACCAAAAGCCTGTTATTAAACACAATTTATCAACAGTTTTTTCTTGACGTAGTATATTTCATTCAAAATACATGTCCGAATAAATATCCCAATTTAGGTCGATTTGTATGAGATTTTAATTTTTGATTTATGATTTACAGTGCTCATTAAGATCACTTCCAAATATGTGGGTTGAATCTTCAATGATAAATGTTTATTACTCTGTAAAACAGATGGTTACTATAAAAGACTAAGACACGAATATCTTATGGTATCTTTCATTATCTGTTCATAAATTTTGCACGATTTTTTAAACCAGTAAATACTGATTTCTTAATATTTATTCGGAATTTTTTTTATCTTGAATCTTCACTATTGTTTCTGCTTTTGTTCCAGATCGATGCATGACATTTTCATTTTAGAGGTATTATTTATGGGGAAGCAGACTAGAAATAAATCAGAAAACACCACTTCACGTATTTTAAGAGAAATATGCATATAGAAGTAAAATACGAATCATTCATGACTAATGCGATAAGTATCAAGTTTTAAAGGACTTTTCTGTGACAGAATTTATTTATATCCAAAAAAATAGATCAAGATTCTAAGATGACACTAATATGTTCAACACATATCTACATATTTTTTCAATAATTGAAATACTGCTGAAATAGCAATTTTGAGTACAGTATTATATGTAATTAGATTTTAATTGTAATTTTACTAATTTTGTGAGCCGGTAAACCAGTATTGACCAATATTTTAATTGTTCTGTAGGTAAATGGAAAAATCGATAAATTTGTTAACCCTAGTACGAATATAACAAGATATTTTAAATTAGAAACTAGAACAATACTATCTGAACTAATCCTACTTTAGAAATTTCCAACTATCTCACCGATAGAGAATGAGAATAAAAGTTTGTATAACATACTGTTATAAATGTTGAAGAATCGTAGATAAAAAAAAATATTCTAAAGATTCTCATCCAATATGTTTTATTAATCCTCTGTAATAATGACAAATGTCAAACACAACTGCGGTGTAGCGCCGGGTGGACTTAAGTCCTCTTGAACCTGGTACTTAGCTCGAAGCTTTGAAAGTGTTAGAATATCTAAGCACAAAAGTGAGGAATTACCGATGCCAATAGTGCCAACACACATCATACATCTACGCTCACTTGTCCGACGTTGGTAACCTGGTCAGCATTATTACAGTCTCACAGCTTAATCTCACTCGTTGGTAATCTGGCAATTGCCCAAAGCTGTTCGCTGCTCCGTTGGCGGCCAGCCACGGTCCACTTCAGCCCGTAGATACTCTCATTGGAAACCTGGTCAGAGTTGCTACAGTTCCACTGCTTAATCCCAGTCGTTGGCAATCTGACAAGTGTTACTACAGCTTAAAGCAGCCACGGTCCACCATAGCCCAAAACTACTCGCCGAGTCGTCGGCAACCAACCATAGTTGCATCACACACAGCCGGCTTCAAGCCGTATCATAGACATTTCACTCTTAAACACGCTCGGCTCCAGGCCGTACCATAAGCATTCCACAGACTTATCCACTAATTCAACTTACACACCTAGTAACTCAACTTACCTAGCCCTAGTACTATCACTTCACCAACTTTTTAATACCTATGTCCTCACTATCTGAGCGTTAGTTAAAACTAAAGTTCCAGAATAACTTGAAACTCATCATCCAGTTATGAGCGATCACATAACTAATTGAATTAATAAACTGATATAGACTTGTGAAATTGGGCGATGATAATTGTGAGTTTCCAAGCTCTGACTTCAGACTCGTCATTATCAGCGACCTCGAAAACATATAGGTACATAAGTTTTTCCATTAAGCAATACTTAATAATTGAGTCAATTTTAAATCTTGAGATTCAGGAGTTGTTCCAACCTGCTTGGGGATAAAAGCACATATATTAATTTTTTCTTAAATTCTTTAAGTTGATACCCTGAACTTCAACAATCCGCAAAACAAAAAAAATTATAAGGTGCTATAGAATTAGTTGGAAGTTGGGTACTTTCTGACACCAAGTGACTGCTCATGTTAAATTAGGCAAGAAGTTGTTTATATAATTATACACCATTTTTCAAGAAGTATATTTTATTATAGCGCGAGGACGCTCGAAGCGTTTATGTTTACATAAATATTACATACAACTTATGGATCACTAATAATCTTAATCATTCCTATTTAAAACTTTTTGGATGTCTCAAATAATCTTTATTATGAATTATAATGCCGACTGGAGCGATGGATGTGACTATAAATAAAAATAATTGAGGGAATGCAGTTACATATATTTTTTGTAGCACGTGCACCGAAAATACCCTATTACTGAATTATTTTTAGTTTAGAAAGTTCTCAATTTCAAACCATGGGAACAATTATCATCAATTTCCTGTTCAAAGGAAATAAATTATTATTATTTCCGTGCTGGGAGGAAAAAAATTGAAGAATCATCTTGATGATGTAAGCACATTTTTGACAGCTCATGAATGCTTGTTACTTCAGAGATTTCGCAAATTACCATGTCCCACAATCACTGAGCTTGAAATCAAGCAGTTTGGGCAAACCTACGAAACAGCAGCTTTCAATTAGTACCAGTTTCAAGTTGAAACTATTTGATACAAACTTAAAAATATCTTTTAATCTTTATTGTATAGTTATTGATTGACGAGGGGTCATGTGCTGTACATTGAATTAATAATTTGATCTCTATCAAAGTTATATAAAAAAAAAATCACTGAAATTACCTCCAAAACAAAAGTTGAACTCGTTCTGATACTAACATCGGAAACCGCATGTCAATATTTTGTGTAACTCGCAAGATATTGAGATAAATAGTTTCCACCCTAAAATAGGTACCAACCGATATCGGTTCGAAATTTAGGGCATACAATTCAATTACTGACATGTGCAACAATTTTCAGATTTCAATTATGCATAGTTCAAGAGTAATTACCTTTTGAATTCTTATTAACCCAAAATTGGGTGTATGAATGAGAAAATCTAGCAGTTTGTGCAAACCTACAAAACAGCAGCTTTCATTTAGTACCTGTTTTAAGTCTATAGGTGCTGTAGCTGCTGATCTCAGCGTCACGTCTGCCAGCCAGCCAGAGAGCCAAAGTGCATATAGTAGCGTATTTTTTTTTTTTGTAAAAATGCGCTTAAGATTATAATTATGGATTATGAGTACTAAAATTTTTTTTTTTATTCTATTGTTATCTGTCAACTTGGCAATTGGAAAAAAAATGTATTATGGGATGTGTTCGTTATAGTGTTTGTATTTGCTGTGAACGTAATACCACCGAAAATGTGTAAGAAAGAATGTAATATAATCAATAAATTAAGCCATGCAAATTATGAAGGATGATAAGGTTTTCAACAAAAAATTGAAAAGGTCTTGTCTACACTATTCTATTTTAGCTTAAATTGCTGACCGGTTTCGATTCATTAAAGAATCATCATCAGAGCCGTTTAGACTACAAAGAAACGAAAAACGATCACATACAAATTCTTTGTAAATCTACAGAAATGCACAAAAATCCCATAAAATAATAATAAAATATTCAAAAAATACTTACACTATACAACTACAGAAGAAAAACTACGTCGACTAGACATATATAAGAAAAAACAACTATGTAAAAATTGTATTAAAATATGTTTCATAATGTATGAAAATTTTTTTATCTGGATCTGAGCCTTGAATAGGCACGACTGTGCAAATTTTTTTTTGAAAAACACTATATTTAGGAGGACGGGGAAATCCTGTCGCAACGCTAAAATTTAATAAAATTTCCAGAAGCGCGCTATTTTTCAAATTCAACTGGTCATTCAAAAGCGCTCTGTTTGCTGCAATAGATTTTTTTATTTCTAAGTTTTCTATAGTGTAAGTATTTTTTGAATATTTTATTATTATTTTATGGGATTTTTGTGCATTGCTGTAGATTTACAAAAAATTTGTATGTGATCGTTTTTTGTTTCTTTGTAGTCTAACCGGCTCTGATGATGATTCTTCAAATAATTGAAACCGGTCAGCAATTTAAGCTAAAATAGAACAGTGTAGACAAGACTTTTTCAATTTTTTGTTGGAAACCTTACCATCCTTCATTCATTTCTACACTTGGGCGTTTCCCCTTTTTCAATCATGTAAATTATGTTTCGTAGTATTAGTTTGGTGGGAATATGATCGCAATAGCAAAAAAATTGTTTGCAAAATCAATAAAATAGTCAATACAATCAAATGAATTCAAGAAGCTTAGTAATAGAGTAATTCGGTGCATTTGTCGCAAAAAGTATCGAATGAAACACGGAAATTGAACGACTACCATTATTGTCACTGGTGAAGCTGGCTGCAAGAAGCCTACGCCTTGCGCTTCGTCCTCGCCATCGCCTTCGCCGAGTGCAGCCAACCTCACCCTGGGTAATATAGTTGGTCGTTCGGTTTTTGTAGCATGATTTCTTTCCTATCTTCTTAATAATATTGCAAATGTCTGGCAACAATATTTTGTGCTGGAGTCGGAGAGTAGGATAATAAATTTTTTAACATAATTTGAATAATTATAACAAATTTGATGTATTTAATAAAATAAGTGAAACAGAAATTCATAACATTATCCACTCGGGTACAAGCTAAAGCATCTCATTTTCAATTCTGGTGTATATGTAGCTTGTATCACGCTAGTAATCTAAGACTGCTATAAAAGAGCCGACATAAACTCAGCATAACATCCTAAAAAGTCTTCATCAGCACGTAATACGTAACCTAAATAAGAGAATTTTAAACCATCGTAAAAGGTAAAGAGAGAAAAACATTTACGATAATGTTTCACTCTGCAAATGAATGCTTCACTGCTAGAGTGAAATGTTGAAGCATCAAAAAGCTCCCTCAAGCATTTTCAGTTTATTTATAACACGAAACTTTATGCTAAAACGACGTTTAATGAGGACAGGATTAACAGGATGTGAGAGACTTAGAACTTGGTCCTTCGGGAGAATGTTATTCAGACAGGGAAATTATTATAATAAAATTCTAAGTTGAGATGAAAATCTCTGGAAGAATGAAAAATAAATGTATGAAGCAGATTATATTTTATAATATTTTGTTCACTTATTCTGTTTTGGTTTATTACTAGCCAAAATTGATAATTTCTTGTAATATTTGCTTTTAGTAATGATATGTCAAAAAATACTTGAGTTCACTTGTATAACCACTGGAAATCTGGTCATTCGAATACTATTGCTTGTTCATGCCTCCGGTATCTCTCTCCTTGCAACTCAATCACCTCAGTCCGTTGTCATATCCAACAATCCTATATCATTTCAAACTGGCTGTCATATTAGCTTTAAACCTGACAATAAATCTCCATTGAGCCTTATTCACGTCTCAGCTCAACACATCAGCCGTGTTTACGCTCTTGCTGCCGGTAATAACAAAAGCTATACACCAATAAACCGTACGCTATGGAACGCTCCAGCGGGTTGTACGCAGCTTATGCTATCAATCACACACGTCGGTCTTGCAGACCGCGAAACTGGTACCCGAAGAATGGTGAGAAATGTCTGTGGAAGTGTGGAGTCTTGGAGGAAATTACGTCGGAAATCTGATAGTCGGTGATCGATGGATTAGATATTGCTGGATAAATTGCTGAGATTCGTATAAAAGTTAAAATATTTGACATTTTATATGCGAGAGAAAGTTTTTCGAGTAGGAAGAATAAACGAGCTTATATGATAAGAATTGAAAATGTGGATTAAGCGAAAAAATTGTGTTTGGTTGAGGGTAGGTATCTGCCAAAGATGTATCTATGTAATACATTTCATTATGTAATGAACAGAAAAATATTGGCTTACACCGGAAAATAAATCGCCAAAAACGAAGATATTTAATTTCTAAAAGTACAAAAGTTCATGGGAGGACCGTATAAATTGATGTCTGTCTGTTCGTTTGTCTGTATAATCTCGTGTTTCCTACATACGTGGAACGAAAAACCACGACATTCCATTTCGATGCGACTGTGATGTGATATGATGGGGGGCTGCTTGTTATAAGTTATCCAGAAGTTGTTAGCTCGCCCGAATTAGCTTGAACGGCTCATGAAAAAGTCTTCGTACTTGACAACCCAAAATACTGATTGGTTACTAATTTAGAATGATGCATTCGGTGGAAGTTAGCGACCAACGCATTGAACGTGAACTTCGTGAACAACGTAAAGAACAATATTATAAACCTACACAAATAGGCTATGTCAGTAACAAGTTAGCTGTTATCAACTTCCGTCGTACTGAACACAACAAGGTTGAGGTGAAACGGTACTAGTTGTATTTGTCTAATTTGATTTTGTTTTGGAGTAAAACAGACTTACGGAAGATCAGTGATCACGGTGAGATAGACAAGAATTTAAATTTGCATTCCAGAAGAAAAAAATTCAAACACTTGGATTAATGCTCATATACAAAATAAGTGTCTGAAATATAAATTATTCAATATTCAATAATGACAATATGAAAATATCCCAAAACTCACGCAAGAACTATTTTTGATAGAAAACATGTTAAAAATTAGAAATTATGAATTCTTTATTGAATCATGAAGTATACAGTACAAGGATTATCCAATTTCAATAAAAACTGCATTTAAATTAAAAATTATGAATTTTATATTGAATCATAAATTATACAGTACAAAAATTATGTATGGAATATTATGTAGAGCAAATTTCGTTCATATAGCACTCAACTTCCAAAACTATAGGTCGTTCACATGCATACCTTACAATGTAGGCACAAAATTCTTGATTGTCATGTCGTGATAGCGAGCACCATTGAATGTTTTTGCTTGATCAGTTATTTCTTCGAAAAATATTGGTCCGATGTTGCCTTCAGCCCAAAATTTGCAATAGTGACACGTTGTGGGTGAATTTGTTTCTCAAAAATTTTCTTGTGGATTTTCTGAATCGCAAATGCGACAATTCTCACGATCAACGAAGCCATCAAGATTAAAATAAGCGTCATCTCTTAAAGTTGAGAGTGATACAGATTTGAATCGAGTATTATTATTTGTAGAATGACAGATTCCAATAATAATTGATGGACATGAATAAAACACTTTTTCGCTTTCCATCCTCAGAAGTATGATATTGATAACTTCAAATTCTCAGCTGCACACTTCCAGCTATAGCAGCATTCAGAAATCTGAACAGATAAGTTCTACAAAATTAAATTTATAATTAATTTTTATTGCATTTATCCAATGAACTTACTGTAACATTGTAAGTCAGATTAAGTCAAATTCTTTGAGATCTGAACCATTCTTCTTATATGGATGACAAGATTGTAAAACTACAATTCAAACCAATGTCTTTGACTCTTGAAAGTTTGATATTAAAATATGTGAATCCAAATATAATACCAAAATATCATATACATAGATAACATTTTATCAAATACAGCCAGAAGTAGATATTTTAAATGGTTTTTGTTACTCAAATCAGTCTTAAGCTATTTGTAATCTAATAAATGAATAAATGATAAAATTATTTTGGTTAGATTAACAATACCGATACTAGATAGCGCCACAGAAAAAAATCTACTAGTATGAAAGTCATATTCACATCACTAGAACAAATTAAAAAATATTTTCCCGAATTATTATTTTGGAATTTATTGCCACTGAAACTTCAGGTAATTTTGTAAAACATTCTTTCTGAAAAAGATCCTTGGTCAATGGATCAAAAAGACAAATTTTCAAATAAATTTACAGAATTTAAAATCAAAAGTAGTTTTTATAAATATTATACTTTTAGAAGTATTAACAAAATATAAATTATTAAAATTCTAAAAATTTTGCTCAGCATTCTGAGGAATAATGTCATCTATAAGTCAACCAAATTTTGTCCCAAAAATCTCAATAGTCTCGGAGAAATTGGTATTTTAAGCAAAATTTATTATTTTTCTCGAAATTGTCAAGTTCAATTTCCATGAAAATTTGTATATGATAACTATTGACAAGTATAGTGCCTAGTATATATATTTTTTCCAGATAAGTAGTGATGAAAGTTCCTGAGATAAGATTTGCTATACGTTAGCACTAATTTCATATGGATTTATACCAGACATAATAAAACTTTGATAAATTATCTAATTTTTATATACATACCACTAAAAACTTTGTTAATTTGATATAAGAAAGTATTTATCAAACATATTGCTACAACATTCATCATTTCAAATTTCGCGCTGAAATAGTTGTTTTGGGTGATGTTCCACCTTAAGCTATCAGACTCCCTATTCCGTGATAATCTATCTAATGATGAACATATCAAATAAAATGATAGTTAAAATCATACTGGCTCTCAAATTATCATTATGAAGAAGATAAAATTTAACGAGGAAGCTTCAGAGCCCTATAATGCTAAAAGCTAATAGTCCAAGAATTTCACACATTAAGAACTACCATGCCGTAGATGATTTAAAAAACAGTTTCTTTTCCTGAAACTTTCCAATTTAATTTATGTAACTATTAGAGCATTGGTCACATCTCAAGCAAATTATGCATATTAATAATTATCTTGCACATATGATTTTAGAATGAAAAATCATTAAACTGCAGATACGGTTCACTCGAGGATTTGACAATGGATGAACATTGATTGTATGAGCACAAGCTACGCAATCCATATTAAAATATTGTTTAAAATACGGAACAATAATAAATTGGATAATATTCATCAATAAACAGCCACTGTAATATAGGAGTCATTAAATGATTCATTTGAGTTATCAATGTAAAATGCCAAAAAATGGTAAGATCGTTTCAGCGAATGCCGTTCCTTCATGTCTCACATAAAATTACACTGTTTCTACATTACTCCACTTTTCCATTTCGAACTGAACAAGAAACTGAATAATTCATATAAAAAATAATTTTACAGCTAGATGCTGGTGTTTCTAATGAGATAAACTAATAGAAAAGCAATTAAAATAAATATATAACCATGTTTTATTCACAAGCAGTTTAATTTACTAATAAATACTACTTATCTATTTAAAACTGAATAAAACTTATATAATAAATATCCATATCGCGTTTTACGGCTTTTTAATCACATGGGAAACTATCAGAAACAAAAACAAGTTGGATTGAACAAGTTTATCGTACTTAGCAAACAATAATAACAAATAACAAACAATGTTTTGTTGCTTCAGGTCGGCTGCTAACAAATAAAACAAACCAGAGAGAAGTTACAACATTGTAAAGTGTTTTCAACGTGCTTTGATGGTGGAAGAAGCCAGGAATCTGGAAGTGTTCTTCAACAGCAACTAGGAAATTGCAGACATCATTTTAAAGGTTCAAAATAAAATGAGTGTGAACAGCGAGGTGAATAGAGTTGTTATACCTTTTTGATGAAGTTCAAATAAAATTGAATTGAATGGTTCAGATTCTGCTCCAATATTGTTTCATGAAGCGAAGATCAATATGCGATTTTTATTCAAATTTGGAGTATAAGTTTCATACTCAATTTGAAAAAAAAATCAAAGATCAAGGATCTTAAAATAAAAACAGATGCAGAAGATGTCATATATTATAAATGCCATTTAGAGAACTTATTCGCTTTAATCCGACATAGTCTTAGTTTTTCTTGAAAAGTTCTTATTTCGATCTTAATTTCTAGATTCCCAAAACTTCTGGCATAAATACGCAAGATGTTTTTGGAGCAAGAATAGGTTTTTTAAGATGTAGTGATATGGACTAACTTCCGTATAGATGTGTTCAGTTGTTGGTTTTCGTGTAGATATAGTTGTCAATGTTTTTGTCGTCGTGCAGTAAACTTGTTTTGATTATATGTATATTATTTGCGATATATATTGTTAATTATCTGAGCCTCTTCCAATTTCACATTATTTAATCATTGTCTTTGAAATTAGAATCAAAATATTACTTCTGCTTTTTAACGTAATGGTCTAATCTCGCATCAGAGTTATTATATAAACGTAATGGATACGACGTCATCACTTTATCCATGACGTCATGCTATTCGTTCATAATTTTCCTATGCCACTGTAGTAGGATCGATGTATCAGGAAGGATTTCAACGCAATTAGAATTTTCCTAAATACTTGAGTAAACAATCTTCAGATACAAATTACAGAAAACACATATGTCTACAAAATTTATTCGAATATTTCCCATTAAAATAGTTTAGAATATTAACATTGCCTTAAAACTCTTCCCAAAACGAGACTGTTAACCAAAAACAGATCTCGTGGTACCAGCCAATGTGTTCTACGGTTCTACGTAAAAATCTTAGTCTGGATAGTGCATTATGGATACATTACAAATGCCAGAACTATTCGCTATGTGCAGCTGCTTGGAAGAGAAACACTGAACGACCGTGCGCGCTTAGCGGCGAAAGTTGGCATTTTTGGTGCATATGTACTGATATAAAATCAAAAGTCAAAAATGACAATTCGTGAATGCTACATTATCATTTGTAATAATACATCGAAAAATAGTGACGCTAGCTTTTATTGTTTACCAAAATATATATAAGCATGAGTTTATTCAAAGAGAAAAGTGGATTTCCGTCGTAAGAAAGCAAAAGTATCACAACCCTAATTGTACATTTATAATAATGTTTCAAAAAATTAGTGCGAACGCAATATGTGAATATGATTTTAGTATAAAGTAAATTTGAAAATAATGGAATTCAATAATTTTTATGATATTACAACTCAAATTTTGTTATTAAATTGATGAAATAAGACATATTTTTTTATTTTTTAGTGAATATACATACAGTTGGAATCATACATCAAGATATCTAATTTGCAGTGCACATTTCATTGAGAATAAAAAAGGAGAAGAGAAGCTGAGTCCTAATTTTGTACCTAGCCAATTTTCTTCTCCTCATTGGGAGCAAAAATTAAATGACGAAACAGTATTGACAAGACACTAATGTTTCATTAAGCGTAGGCTACAGAATACTTCAATAATGGCTTCAGGTTCAGAAAATATTAAAAACTAAAGCTTTAATTCAAAAAGGGCTGCCAATACAGAAGTCTCAATGGATATAAGTTCAATAAATAATATAAGTTCAATATATGAAAATGACTGTGACAGAGCACATGACAATTTAATGATAGTTGATTCGAGTACCAAAAGCACAAGTGATGTAGAATGCCAAGCGGATATTCTTGCTTATTGTGATAGTGTTGAAAAAATACTGTTTTGTAATAACATTATTGAAAAAGGTTTTAATACTTGTGAGCTTTACCCTTTGGCACAGTTTGAGGTTGAAAGCTGATAGTATGACTTATTTTTTCAAAACCCGTTCCTAATATAGGATCCATACTTATTACGTTTATGATTAATTTTGATTTCAATTCACTTTTCACTAGTTGTCACATTTAACAGAACATATAAAAGTGGCAGTGGGTTCGCCGATCAATGCCGCTAGTTGTCACCACTTTGATGTTGCACATAGCGAATATAGACATATCCAGCACTGTATGCTTTTAACCTTCCTACCTGCTCAAGAAAAAGTCATATTCATCTTACATGGGTCGAATCGACCCATGATCTTTATCGTTGCTTAAGCAGGCAGATTAGTTGGAAAAAGTAGTCTCATTTTATGGTTTCAAGCTATTTAATCACATCTATGAAAGAAACTTACATATTCAGAGCATTTCAACAATTTATTTCCAATGTTTATCGCTCAGAATACAAGCAAATCAAAAAAATAACATTGGAGAAAATTATTCAATTTCTAGAAAGTGACTGATTTCACACTCTCACAATGGAGTTTGATCTATGGAAATTATAGAATTACAGTAATAATAGAATCAAAATATCGTCAACATAAGTGTGATACAATAATTCTCACACGAGACTAATTATTTATGATATAATTCCTGCAAAATGTATCTACATGCTCCTGGCAAAAAAACGCAAAGTATGATGCACACTTAGTTTGGTTTTTTCGATTTTTCTTTGGCCCACAGTCATTGCATCTTGCACGTTTGGCTGCATATCTTATTGCAGTTTTTTCCTCTGCAATTTGCTATTTTGATTTGATCGATATTTGCAAATTTTTTGTCAGTCTGGTGTTACTCAGTGACTGCGTGTTTTGATGAAGGTGACGGTGATTTGCTCCATTTCATTTTATCACGACTAATGTAAAATTTGCCATCTTCAGAAGATCTACGTTATTCTTCTGCTCTCCATCTGAACTACTATATGTACATACGTGATCTGAATCATCTGTTTCAACAGCACTAATAAAATCAGGATCATCTAGCCCATCTTCATCTCCACTTCACTTTGGTCACTAAGTTCAAATAGAAGCTTCTCCAATTCGTCATCTGTCAAGCTGTGTCTGCGCTACGCCATACTTAGAAGTAAAATGCGAATACAAGACAATTTGACTTCAGAAACCTCACGAAAACCAGATACCGGCACCTATGCTGCCATCAATTGAACTAAATTTGGAACAGAGGCAAAACCAATAGATAAAAGCGACATTCGTTATAGAAACCTTACGAGTCTTCATGGCATGGGTCGATTCGACCCATGTACCATATGTGTGACTTTTTTCATTTGGTCATTGAAAATAGAGTCTAAAACATTCGAAATGTAGTGGAGAAAAGATATACACATGTTTTAGGAATACTGAAAGTTTCAAACGTTTTCTTCAAATATAACAAGAGATATCTTGCATTGAATTCTGACAATTGGTCGATTCGACCCATAAACGGTAGGAAGGTTAACACGATTGCGTAAATATTCATATAAACTCTTTCTTTCAGAATAGTATCTACATCTTGGTATTCTGTTAAATTCTAATACATGAAAAGTTTGAATGACTGCTCAATATTGGAACGTTCAAATAATTTTCACTATACAATATTCTAAAATGAATTTTTCAAGCAGTAGGAACTTTATTGAAGTTTCCGCTATTGTCCAGCACTGTAGACTAAGTATATTAAACGCCATTTTTATTCTGAGCATCACCTTTTCGTGTCTTTATAACCCATCCGGTTCCTGTCGGAGAAACATTGGAAAACGTGATACTATCAACAGAATGATTTTCAAAATATAAAGTACAACAAATCTACATCTTCGAAACATTCTTTCTATTTTGTATAAAAAATTTCATAGTTCATAAAGTTTTAATTTTTGTAATATAGTGGAGTCTCTCATAACAGGCTTAGCTAGTTTACTGCTGTAAAGCTCAAAAAAAAAAACTATCCTTCTGGCCAAAACTTTTTTCAATTTTAGTGTCTCATAAGGCATTTAGATCCTCAAGATTATTTTTGTTCTACATATAATTTTTTCTAATAAATTTAATTTTTAATAAAACTATAGTTATGAAATATTGGAGTCCTAATTTGGACGGGTATATGCTCAAAATAAGAATTCTAGAATCAAACTGAAGTGTTGTAAGTTATTTTGTTGTATAGCAAGTTGTACTTCGTTTTTTTTTTTTCTTGAACATATATTTGCTTATTTTTATGTCAATAAAGACGCATACATATTTTTATGGCCTTGTGGATCTCAGATTCCAAACCCAAAAACAAATTCAGATACTTACAGCCGAGTTATAACAAATATAAGACCAATGCCCGGTTTTATAAAGGGCAGAGTATTTTACTTCCAGAGTAAATAAAATTTACTTTGTTAGATGACAGTCGATTATTTGACAGCAATGATTCTGTTATCATAAGGAAGCTCAAACTGATCAGAATTTGTTAAATAAAATAAATTTACTTTAGGAGTAAATTTACTTGGTCCTTTATAAAACCGGCCATAAGACGCATATCGAGCAACACGCGGCTATCGAATAAAATCATGTTTAAGACACCATTGGGATCTCACGTAATTGTTAATAAAAATCAGTATGTCTCAAAGCACCCAACGTGGTAATTCGTTCTAGTATCTTACTCTAAATGTAAAATACTCATTTGATTTTCAAAATACTATTCAGATAGTATTTTCAATACTTTTAGTGATTTTTGAACCATTCCGTTGCATAACTGCCTCTAGTACTAATTTAATTTTAAATTGACATGAAAAATATGTCAAGTGTTTCAGGAATCTCAGGTCGAAGTTACTTCGTACAATTTTTTATTTATTTTCAATTCTTAGGCCCAGTATTTCAGTCCATGGTTTACCTTAAACGTTGCTTAATTTCCATAGTAATGATTGTTAGAACAATTGTTACCAAGGTATTCAAGCTTCGCTTAAGTTAAACCAAGGACTGAAATACCGGCCCTAAGTTAGAATTTCTTATGCCATAATTTAATTTATTTTTCATACCTGCATTGAAACAACGCGTTTCAACGCCTGTTTTGTCAGTCGAAACAAGACAATTGCAGACATGCGAGTATAGCCGGGCAGGAACAGGCTTGTTTCTGCCCACTGAATTAATTTTTTACATCATTTTATCCCTGGCAGAATCGCATTTGTTCATTGTCAATCTCTAAATGAAAATCATATAACCTTAGTTAATTTGACAGTTGTATTCGGAACTGTGAATTAAATTAAAAAGACGATTAGTTTCAAGAAAAAAAGTATTAATACGACAATTTTAAGTACACCATAACATCTTATTGATGAAGCACAAGCAGCTACTCTCGACTTGTTACCTGCAAAATCAAAAGAAAAATATTCACTTTGTTATGACAAATTTGTAATGTGGAAAGTTTCAATGCAGATATTATGAAAAATACAGTGAGTGGCACGGGACAAAACACGATTTCAGCCGAGGGTGATGCCGGCCCTCGCTTCGCTCGGGCAAGCAACACTCACCCTCAGCTGAAATCGTCTTGTTTCGTCCCTAGCCACACAATATACTATTTTATTCTCTAGTATACATAGTTTTTTATTCTGGATATTCACTACTCACTTAGTCAGGCCGCACCCCTTATTCATTAGGATGTTCACTTCTAGAAATTTCTACGTCATTCTAGCAAGCTACTCGAATGTTTGAATGTGTGGAGCGGCGGGACGCAAAGATATGAAAGGCTCTCCGTTCAGACAGAGGCGTATTCAGGGCCAATTTTATTTTTACTATTTATGACAACTTTGCACGATACAATACTTACAAGTTGTTAAGGAACGTGAAATTTAATTTATTTATTTAGATATTTCTTATCATATAACTCATAACTATTTTACTAGAAAGCTGTCTAAAGTTATTTGTTTCTGCCGACATCTAGCAGAGTTAGAACTTAACACTGACTGATGTTGCACGGGGGCAGAACGGAGACGCACAATGAATGAAGTAAAGAAATCACTTTTTTTCCGCGTCACACGTTAATTGAAATTACTGTGGAGGGTAGATTTGAGAAGAACTATATTTTGTGGCTGTTTAACTTGAAAAGTGCTCTTCAAATTTCATTAAACCAAGATTGTGTTAGTATACCAGAAAATAGTAGTTTTAAAATTGAAAACATACGCCTTCTGGAGCCGCTGTTTTCGAATCAACTTATAAGAATGAAAAATAGTATCAAAACTTCATCATGAGTCAATTATATTAGAGCTTTTTTTTTTGTTCATCAATTCAATCAATAATAATAACAAAATCAATAATAATTAGAGTAGTTCAATAATTCGAGAAATTTCATAATAATAATATATTAATTAATCAATTCGTTAGGCGCGTCTAAGTTTAATGCCATTTGAGAGACAGTTTTTGTAACACAGAGATAGTCCTCCTTACCCTCCATAAAAATTTTATCCGTTAGGGGAGCCATTTTCTTACAATTTGTTCTCCTCTTTCTGTGAATCATGAAGAGGAGCTCTCGTTATAAGAGGCTTCACTGTATTTTTGAATATGTTAAACTTTTGAAGTGATTTTATGAATTATACTAGGTATTATTGACTAATGAGGTGTGAGAAACAGTAACGTATAGTATTCATGAGTTTATTTTATAGAGTATAATAATCAAATATTGAATTTAAATGTGCTCGATGCGAAATATTCAAAATTCAAAATTACTGACTGTAATTAACGACATCGGCAGCAGCAGCTCTGTCTCCTTGTAAGTACTTCATGTAATGTTTATTGCTTATAATCAAATTAGAAATCACTATTTAATAATTTATAATGAAATAAAAGCTTTATTCTTTTGGATATCACTAAACAACACTCTATTATTTATTTATTACTTACTACTATCTTAAACAAAGCCGCAGATATTTATTTTCAACTATTTATACACCCTGATCACTTCACTATTTGATATTCACTGCTCTAGATTCACCATTACACTATATTCTCAAGTCGTTTGCTTGTTTTATAGAAATATCTATTTCTCGAATGTTCTACCACATTTCTGGAATATTGCTAGAGGCTTCCATCGGGAGGGGTGATGTGATGCGGTGCAACGCGGTGCAACGCGGTGCAAGGAGGACGAAAGGCTCCGCCCAGGCTAGGTCAAGTCCAATCCAACTCCACTTGTACGAACCTCCACACTCTCGCACGTTACATTTATATCGTGATCATTCAAGAAATTAACATTTCATACTTCACTCGCTACGTAATATGATTTTTTATGCTATACTGCATTGAATAAACTCATAAGTACCACGGTACTGTAACTCACACCTCAATAGCTACATTTAATATACTATATGTAGGAAATGCCTAAAATTTTATCATACAAACTTTAATGACCACAGCAAATTTTATTGCATTTAAGTGTATGATAACAAGGTGTTTTTTTACCTATCTTTTATTTTCCTGATTATGAACGAGATCTTAAATGGAATCTAAATATAACAATCACAAACAAAAAGTCTTCTGATATCTATTGAAAGTTACAAAGACTTGGACCTTTTTTTCAAAATGTGCAGAACTGAGATTAGTGAGTACTCTTGTTCAAGTACCACTGATTTATAACAATTGCGGAAGAATACAAGAAGTCTCCATCTGGTAATTAACTGTATATAGCAATTTCGCTTACAGCCAAAACGTGTAAAGTAATAAGGAAATGAAATGAAAATATTCCTGAAGATCGTATCGATTACTTGAGATGTCAGGATATCAATTAGAAAGATAATTTTTATTCAAAGTGTAATAAATATAACTTGTACCGTTTTCTCACACTGTTGGTCTGATTTTATGTCATTTTCACTGTTATTGGTGCTCACTTTATTTATTACTATGTTAATTTCTAGCATCGTTCATGAGAGCAGATATATTGAGAACAATATCCGTTACGTCCGTATTTACTTAAATATCATGTTGTGGTCAAATCTCTTTAAAACTCGACTACATTTTTCTAATACTGAATTCTTCATACAACAATTATTTCCGCATTCAAGCTTTTCTTTCATACTATAAATACCGCGCATAAAAAACATCCCTACAATAGTTGGCACTCAGCAGCTACATTTCATCAAAGCTCAACATTGTCCTTACCTGAGTTCAACCCCAGTGTCATCAATTTCAACTCCTTTTCATTCTCTAAACAAGGTTCCATGAAATGTATCTTCTATTCTAAAATATAAATCTCATCACTTCAAATACTACAATCCTACGATCTCTGATCATATCTGACACAAATACTTGGTGAATTTTAATTGTAATAATAAATTCAGGAAATCATGTATCTACTTGAATTGTTCAAATATTAATTGTATTGTTATCAGCCATTCTTACCAACATCTATTAGCTGAAACACATACATCTGCAAAAAGTTCTCATCCAGATTTTGCAAACATCAGAGCATCACATAACTGCGTTCATTCGTTCAGCATCCGTAGGCTGGCCCTGGCTGCCGTATTGTGATCATAAATCATATGTGTGTCACGTGTCATATGTCACGTGGGCACCGGAAGTGACGCCTGCTTCCGACCGCGATTGCGACGTACAAACGAAAGTAAAGTTAGGAATAGAATAGGAATAGGAGACATTTGGCGCCTGTTGTCGTAGATAACAGGATGTGCAAAAGGTTATTAGCTCGGAAATTAGACGTGGGAAAATAACGGAAGTATTGAATTGAGTTACAGAATTGTTGATGTTATACTGTTATAGCAATATTTTATATACAATTATTTGCATATAGCTGCATTAGATATCTAGCTTCAGATACAAAAGGCTGCAAACTAGTTGAAAAAAAAAAATTTGATAAGAAAACTACATCGTAATCAGGTTTCCTATTCAAGACCGCTTGGATATTAGTTTCTTAACCTCTGCTAACTTTTATTGTTTTTTTATGATATTGTGTGATTTTTCCGCAGATATTTTGATTGAGTTGCCGTAATAATAATTTGTCATATTGTTTTAATAAAGTCTCATTTCATAATGTCAAATTCGATTGTCTTCTGAATATATGTTGAATATAAAATTGTTGTAGATAAATTGAAGTTGAAGCTAACTGAAATTGTGGATGTAAGAAATAGGATTCAGGAAGTTCAGTCAATTTATTTATTTTTTCCGTCCTAGTTGGTGGCCAAAATTGTCGAGCTTGGAAGAAAAATAGTAATTTATACAACAAGAGTTTAAACTTACGTATTGCATACATAATTCTTTTCATAGTCCTAAACTTCTATATTTTGACAAGTATTGAGTCTTCAACAATGTAGTCCAGAGCACAAGTTGAAATTCAAATTGAAAAAATATCCCAGCTAGTGGATCAGTGTTCATAAAATATATTTCGCTTATTCTTACCAATATGAATTGTTCGAGTCCAAAGTGTCAGTAATTTAATTTTATGCAGTCTGTGATCAGCTTTATGGTGGCAGATTTATCAATGTGGCAGTATTATGCAACTCAGTTGAGAAGTTTTGCATGTTCCATTTCAGATTCTGGCTTCGCCTCTGACAGATTTAATCAAAGTTAGCGTTTAAGAACGTGTTCGTTTGTTTTATTAGCTTTGACGAGATTTCAGTTGATTTTAACGTGTCATGTCTGCTCATACCAATTAAGATTATAATTGAATTTATGTAAAGATAAATGAGATGTATAAAGCTACGCTATGTTATTGTGACGAGTGTTGAAATTCGAAATACATTCTTTACGAGTATGCGGAAATTTCTTATATACTTATGTTCAAGACATGATGACGTTCATATCTAACAGATCTATTTATCGGCACTTAGTATTTGGACAAGTAAAATCTTTTTGTGCATAAAATATTGTACATTATGTACTTTGGATAAATTATAATATAACTTACAGATGATCAAAATTCAGCATCAATTTCAGTCAGTAGAAAATTGGAAATTTGAATTTTTTTTATACATTCTACCTACCCCCTAATGGCAGTATTTACAAGCATTTTTGTTGGCTTCAAGAGAAGAGATGGAAAAAAATTTGCTTCAAATCATCATAATTCAACATAGATTATTCCGTGCATCATTGGTTTTTAAAAAAATGCTGAAATGTGCTAATGATATGCTATCATTCACAGGAAATAACCCATACTGCATGCATCGCTCGTAAGGCGTTTTTGCGAGCACCTGTATGTCGTTAAAGTCAGGGTCATGAATATATACTTGCAACAAATAACCACATTTGCAATATTTTTACTTGTATAAAATAAAAGTATTGTGAAACCGACAAAATTCACATTTCGAGATTTTTATGGAAATATCTGTTCTGAGCATCCCTGAATCCATTTTGACTATTTTTGGCTTGATGTTGGTACGTATGTATGTATATATGTGCGTTCGTTCGTAACTCGCAAATCTCAAAACCTAGTCGATGGTATAATGTTGAAATTTTGTATTCAAGACTGGTCTAAGGTCTAATTGTGCACCTCATATTATGGTAGCAATCGTCTAGTTCGCATAAATCCAGAACGATTAGCTGCAAGATGTTAAAATTCAGTATTTCAGATTGCTGTAGCATCTTTATGGGTATCTTCTATTTTTGCACCCAATCGGCTGAGCCGGAACTTTTTGGATTCGTCGCATGAATTCAAAACAATCAGTCGTAAAATATTGAAAGTTCGTATTTGATATTTCTATAATATCTTGTTATACATTAAAAAAATCATGGCAAAGGAGGTCAATAATTATTAAAATAATTTGAATATGTTCATTTAAAAAACAATGGACGTTTCGGCGCTAAGAGAAGTGGTCGCCATCATCAGCTTAATTAGTAATAGTAGTAAAAATAATTCACATTACAAAATATAATTTTTGAATTTAAAAAAAATTTTGACTGTTTTGAACTTGGAATATTTTTGCTGTTTTTGAACTTGGAATATTTTTTGAATAATTTACCGTAGAGTCACCGCTGGAGAAGTCTTCATTAATTTCACAGTGTTAGATTGTTTTACCGTGGAATCACCGCTGGAGAAGTCCTTGTCGATTTCGCAGTGTTTGAATAATTTAACGTGAAGTCACTGCTGGCAAAGTCTCTGTGACGAAGTCTTCGAGATATTGTTTTAACGTAGAATCACCGTTGAGGGGGTCATCGTTGGCTTCACAGCGTTGAGCAAATTTAACGTAGAGTCACTACTTGGAAACCAGTTTGATTTCACAAGCGTCGAAGACAAGTTAATCCATCGTTTGGGAAATCGCTTCACGATTTGTTTGTTTCAAAGTCTCTTGCCGACTGCGACCGCCTGGGTCCGTATTGCGATCGCTGGTGTCGAGTGTCATGTACAGCCGTCCCGTCACCGTCAGCCAAGCTATATCCGTGCAAGTTCCTGCAAAATATAATTTTTTTGTTCATCATCATCATTTTTGTGTGAAAATAAATCTCATTGTGACACCTACCTCCTGATGATTATTTTGACAACCCTAACCCTTTCCTTCTGAGCTATCCAGCTGTCTGCCTTAGAAACTGCGTCACCGATCGCGACGCCAAAGGTAACAACTCCGCCATCAGCGAGGTATCGTCACAAAAAATTTAAGAATCAAGACTTAAGTCTGAAGTCTTAAGTTTTTTTTACTATTAAGCTGATGATGGCGACCACTTCTCTTGGCGCCGAAACGTCCAATGTTTTTTAAATGAACATATTTAAATTATTTTAATAATTATTGACCTCCTTGGCCATTATGATTGAGATCGGCTGAACAGAAAGTGCACTATACTGAACAGTTTTTCAAAATTTGTGCAGAGTACAAGAATTGTGAAACCGACAAAATTCACATTTTGAGATGTTGATGGAAATATCCGTTTTGAGTATTCCTAAACCCATTTTGACTGTTTTCGGCTTGATGTCGATACGTATATGTATGTGTGTGCGTTCGTAACTCGCAAATCTCAAAACCCGCCCTGCATATATTGTTGAAATTTGGTATTTAAGACTGGTCTATGATCTAGTAGTGCACCTCGCTTTATGGTTGCAATTGTCTTTACCGAAAGTGCACTTTACTTGAAACTTTTTTTGAACTTTCCGCATAGATCCAGAATGATCAACCGTAGAATACTGAATTCAGTATTTAAGATTATTGTGGCATCTAAATTTTTGTACCAGTCGGATAAGCGAGAAGTACATTTTATATAATAGACTTTTTGAATTTTCCGCATAAATTCAAAACAATCAATCGTAGAATATTGAAATTTTGTATTGAGCACTTCTGTAACATCTATCTGTGCATCTAGCATCATGATTGTAATCGTCTGTACCAGAAGTATACAGAAGTGCACATTTTTTGAATTTTTCGGATAATTCCAAAACGATTGATCATATCCTATTTTCATTGAGATCGACTGAGCCGGAAGTGCACTTTACTTGACAGTCTTCTGGAATTTTTCGCATAAATTCGAAACGATTGGCTGTGAGCTATTGGAAATTATTATTTCAGTCTGCTGTAGCATCTGGATGATTGCGTGTTATTCTCATAACAATAGACTGAAGCGAAAATGCACTTCTGAAGAAATTTTTCAATTTTGCGCATAAATTCAGAACTATTGGCCGTAGAATCTTGTAAATCAGTATTTAGGAATGTTGTTTCATATGAGTGATGACCTACTGTTTTCAAAGTGAACGAACGACTGGGCCGAAAGCGCACTTTACTTGACAGATTTCTAGAATGTTCTGGTTAAATCCAGAACTATTAGCCGTGTACGGAAAGATGCCATTTTATTTGATTACCGTATTATTATATGCAACAAATGTATCCAGTGATGTAAAAGTAAGTCACATGTTGTCCACGTCAGATTTTTTTCACTTCTCAAAGCGCAAAATTTACCTTTTGTGATTATTTGGAAAAAAAACGAATAAGCAGATATCAATCATCTTTTCACCCGGTATGGGTCCGGTAGATACTTATAGTGCACTTGGTGGATTTATTGATATTTCCTCAGCTGTCATCAAACTACGAGTACCTACTCTCAGTTTTCACAGAGAGTTTCCACAGAATATATTTTAATTCGATACAAATCTCACTGACTTTTTGTCCACCAGTGGTATTTTGGGCGCTCTTATTCCAATGTCTTGTCAAAATTAAATTTTCGATCCATTTAAAGTTAGAGGGAATAGGCAGTCATATAAGACATCTTGCTTCCTCCATATTTCTACTATCTCTTCCATAATTTTAATGATTCAAAATAAATTACTGGAGACATGAACAGACTATTGCAACTCCACCAAAGTATTCCATCCATCGTCGTGTTGAAGCCTCATGTAAGGCAATGTCCCGTTTATTCGCAATAAAAACCGTAATAAAACTACCACAGTTTTGATTGGATAGCTACAAAAATTTAACAACACTATCTCACATTTGGTCAACAATTCCGTGCTAGAGAGACCATAAACTAGGCTTGTCCACTGCAGATAGTATTGATTAAACTTGGCTTCTATAATAGTAAAAAACAGACACAATGTGAGCATTATGAGATATTCAATAGTTCTCCGAATATTACGAATCTCAGAAGGTTTTTGTTAGGAGGAAAGGGAAAAAAATTATTAAACTAATGGATGCGTAGAAATGTGATGAAGATTTCATGTAAAAAAGCCCGTGTTATTAATGGAACTCTATAATAAATCTAGAATCGTGTCACGCTATGCCTTCATTCATTATCAGAATCCAGTAAATGCGTTATTCCATGTGATGTCAGTTTATTAATTAGTTTGTCATTTTTCATTCATCAAATTTTTATTTTGTTTCCGTTCCATACTTTTTTACCTGAGAGTAGCGAAATGGCTTATCCATTCAATCTTCTGAAAATAGTATATTTTACAATAAGTATTGGAATGGCCCTTATTCCAAACAAGCTAAAAGTTTGTAACTGGAACCGAAGGAATATGGAATATGCAAATTCCAAAACAGTGTTAGAGAAAAATTTTGAAGAGCTTGGATTCATTCACTTCTAAATAAATTCAAAATTTAGCATAAAAACGCAGTATGACAAATACACCGCCTAGATTTTTTTCACATTTGAACTATAATTTTTCCATTTAGCGCATTCATAAAACATCTGCACAACCAACCTCGTGTGAAACCTACTCCAGAATTATCTTTCATAACGTCCAGCTTAGCTTGGAATCCGTCAGTAAAACCAAGCAAGCAATCCTACACTTGAACAAACGATTAAAAAAAATCACTCTAAACCAAGGATTGTCCCTAGACAAAATCTCTTGTATTTTTATTTTTTGTTGGTAATTCTACAGGATTATTGTAATTCATTACAAGAAAAAGCACTTAAACTTTTTACAACTTTATCCTCTCCGCTGGGAAATTTAATTAATATTAACCATTTCCGTTAAACTTGCAAAATTTAGCTCCAATGCCATTAGTCTATGAAATCCGTAGGTTTATTTGAGAGTTTATAGGGTTTTTGTATACGATCAACCTAACTCCACATTCAAAAGGCTGTCTTGTGTCTTCTATAGCTATCGGCCATCGTAATTCGCAGTTTTACGTAGAATCAATACCTGTATTTTGTTTTTTATTACTGTAGAACCTCATAAACATGAAACGATCTCAGTATACCGCTGTAAAGGATAAAATGTGGTATTGAATGTTTAAGTCCTGTTTTTAAGAGTTATCAAAACGACGCACGCTATCTAATTAATCCTGAATTGTAATATTTAGCATTTGTTCTCTTTAAGTACAACGTTTTCTTTGGTATAAAATTTAAAGTTCTGCAATGAGCTTCAGCTTTGTTATTTCATAATTCACATACTGTTTGATATTTATTAGATGACTGGATGAATATTTCGCTTAATCGATTCAAGAGTTTTTCAAAAACTGATTTAGAATCGATGAAAACATGAGAAATAATTTTAAAAATTCTATTGGGTACAAGTTTGATGAGCGAATCATGAACTTCGCACCCAAATATTAACAGTATTCAGAAAATAAGTTTGATACTATATCTATGAAACTATTGTTTCGGAAGAAAACCAATTATACTACTCTTGATAGTCAAAAAACTCGAAGCGACTATTTCTTGTCAAACACAAGCATTTAGATATTTAGCAGTCGCTCGTCTAAATTCGTCAGCCTCATTGTGAAATCACAGCTGTCAGACTCACGAGTATAAATCACAAATGTGGCTATTCTGTCACTTGAAGTAAGGATTGTTTTAGATATTCAAAATAGTTTGTGCTGTCCTTCGAGCTCCTCCATTTGTCAAAGTTCTTCTTTTCCTTAATTTATTATCATAAAGATTGGAATAAAAAAGGCTTGGTGAACATGCGCATTATTATAAACTTGAAAATTATAATTTGTTCTACCCCATTCAAACGAATTAGTCACATAATAGGTGAAATTATATGAAATATATAAATATTTATTTCTTCCTATAGCCTGATGAGTCATTTTTATTCCGTAAAACAGGGGTACAAGTTGTCACAGTAGAAGTGACTAACGATAATAAATAAGAACCCTCGACCCTCGATTATTTAATTAAGTCAGTCTTCATTTTCCACGATCTGTTCGACGATAACTCACCCCATCCATCAAAACAGACTGCAACCTTACCTCATTATTCCAATGTTCTCCATGAGGTCTTTTATAACTTTTTTTTACAAGAAGTTTGGTTCAAAATAATCACCCTTAAGTTTATCAAACTCAATAAAACATTGTAATCTCTTGAAAATATTTTTTTTTTCTTAAGAATTTTATTATATTTCTAATTCATTGTGAACGTTCTAATTGTTGCTTACTTAATGCTGAGGGAAGCAAAATAAAAGCTACACACATGTCCTTCTGACAAGCAAAACATATTTGGTATTCTTTTTTTTGTAAATAGAATTAAAATAAAAGAATACGGGCTCCAATAATCTTCTGGCGATACCAGATACCAAGCATGAGTATATAAAATGCAATTTTAGGTTGACAGATGGTCATAAGTACATTGCGCACATGCTTATCATGTATAGTCTGTCCAAGGCTACAGTACCACTTGCTTTGGATAATTTTATTCCCATTTCATCAGATAGAATGGAATTGGGTATCCTACTATGCCATCCAGATGTATTTTAAAATAATTTGAAGCTACAAAATGAATAAAAAATATTTATAAAAGATATATTCATATTTGCTTCTTGTGTCAGCAGTAACGCAGGGGCGTAGCTACCGCCGTATCAATGATACGGGGTCTCCGGGCTACAGAGGCCCCGAACGTGTGTATTTCGAATTACTATATAATTCATATTCTTTTGTGGAGATTCTTTACCTGTCATTTGGGCCTCCCAACAAATTTTGATATAGGGTCCGTCCAAAGCAAGCTACGCCACTGCAGTAACGTCACTTCAAATACCGCGAATTGTTTTTATCGAAAATATGAATGGAAAGTGTCAAGATTTTGTACCAAGATGTTTAAAATCTGTCAGAATAATAGAAAATGAATGCAAGCTCTTTTTTCAAAGACCTCATTATCACCTCGCACTATGCGTTCGCAACCAAATCCTGGACAAAGATGACAATCAGATAATATACTATTAAACATACTAAAATATCTATCTCACAGCGTATTTATCTTCTCTTGGCACGCCAATAACTGAAATCAAATTGCCTCGTTTACCAACCGCGCGTGCTTATATATCTGTTCGAACCGATCCAGACTACTTGGGAAGCTTCGAGAAAGCTTCTAGAATTCTAACGTTAATTCGTTACAATAATTTAGAATCCCTTTATGTACACTTTTTATAATTCATGCAGTTCTCATCATAGTCCAGAAGCCGACCACATCTTATCTACCCTGATCGGACTTACGGCCAAATTGTATATGAATCGATCGGATATATAGTAGTCAATAGGATGCCAGATTTTATAAATCCAGGATCCTGTCCCAAGTGTCGAAAAAAAGGACATTTCCGGTCAATTTTCCCGGGGTTTACTTATATCTAATATCAATCGATAATGAAGGTCAAGTACTTTGAGACAAAGCCAAGGTGCTGCACCTGTCCTGCCCGGAATAGAAAAAAAACAATAAACGTAAGAGAAATTGAATACGAAAATGGTTCACACTCTGAGAGGGCTATCGCCCTCTCGGACAGGACAGGGGGTAATACCTTGGTTTCGTCCCAAAGTATTTGATTTTCGCTATCGATTGGTACTAGTTTCTATCGTTAGTTCTATCAGGAAAGTTTACTTCGACAAAAATGGACCGGGAGTGGCCTTTTTCGAAACGTAGAACAAGATTTATAATTTCTGGCACCCTATTGAACACTATATTTCTGATTGTTTCATTTACAACTTGGCCGTGAATCCGATCATTGAACATTAAATGCAGCCGGCTCTCCGACTATCAACAGTAATCATATTTTGAGTTAGTGAAGTATATACTTCACGCAATGCAAACGATGCGTGAAGAAATTCTTTACTCTGTAAATTAATGCTTATAGTTACTCTCACTGATCCATTAGTTCCGATATTTGTTGAATTTAAATGTCAATTTTTGCTCTAAGCTCCGTCTTGTCGTGACCTCAATAATTGTTAAAATATGCAAGTTGAGGTCCGTAGAAGAAATCTTATATGCAATTCGAGTGTAAACAAGAATTATGAGATTCGGCCAACAGTTTTAAATACTTAGCCTCATGTCATAATACTCAACTTTACACTCTTGTTGCACAAACTACTAATTTTTCTTCTTCGAAAATGTATCCCATTTATTAATTAGTTGCCACTCTGATTATCCCATAGTAAATAATTTTGAGAGAATTTTGTAATATTGCAATTATAATATTTATGGCAAGCAATCGTTTGCCAATTCAGTGCGGCTTCATTTTTGTGAGAGAAAATATATTTAAATGTGTTGATTGAATTTTGGCACTTGTAACTAGGAAATTTGAATAATGGTGTTAAAAAGAATATTGTTAATTTTTGCCATTGTTTGAGGTTAGATACTATTTTCATCGTTCAAGTTCAGTGTTGCTTATGTGAATTAATTCTTCTAAACAGCTTAAAGCAACATTTGAGCAAAAAGTCCATATTATAAGTATATATCCAATGATCAAAGGATATTCGACAAGAAATTTTTTCTACTGGTCGAGTTTGGTAATATTTTTGTTATCATGTATTGTAAATGTGAAATTAGTAGAATTAAAATAAGATTTCTTGGTTGCTTACCAACTGAAAACAGCTGTTAGATTTCTATCTTTCTTAGATCATAAATAATATCTAGATGGAAGGAACCGCGAACGGTTACGACGGAAAGAGATAGAAGATATATTGTAAGAAAGCTGGAGAAATGAACTGCGTTAGCGTGATAATGATCAAATTTCGGTTTGTCAAGCCCGAAAAATGACAAACACAAGATGTAATGAGTTCTTATTTCTGTGCAAAATATTTATATTCATTCGCCGTTTTCTTGTTGCAAAGTAGATATTCTTAACATTACGTTTATAAATAACAAATGTTATTCGATAGACATGCGCAGTTCGTTTCACTTCATTTATCTTTCATTATATTCATCTCTTTGTCCCGCTAACGTAGCCTATATTTTTCTCTCTTTCTGGCATAACCGTTCGCAAAAATGTATTGTGTGATATAGGACTCCTTCCATCTAGATATTATTTATGATCTAAGCTATCTTTCAGAACATTTAGCCATTATTCGAATTCTAAAAAAAACTAAACTTTATAACGGAGATTAGAATTTAGGTCTCGAGAATTTTTGCAAGTACTCACTCAAATACTAGATTAGGAATCTACAGAAATACATTTGTATAACTTGCTTGAAAGAGATGAATGACTACGATATTTACAGGATAGTAAAGAACAAGACAGCGATGCATTGAATATATTTTTCATTATTTATTTTGGTTCTAACAAAATATGTTGTATATGTCTTGTAGAAATTATTTGAAAGAAAATTTATTTCTATTAGAATCACCAGAACCCTACGATTGCTACACTTTAAAAATTGTCATCTAAGTTATCTATCTTCCTGATACTTTCGTAATGAGACAAATGAGTCGTAATACATCCTTGAAACTTTGCTACTAATATCATATTCAATGTCTTCAGTAATCCAGTGGGTACTAAGAACATTCATGTTGATGTTTATCTGGGATTCCTAGTCCAGTATTTTAGTGGGTGCTTGTAAAGGTCAGTTTTCTTTTTTCGCGCCATAGCCAAATGTTTTGGAAGAAAACCACATCTATAAAATAATATAGGAGTCAATTTTCATTCGATGGTTGAACTATTTATACCTACAACAGAGACAATATCTATCTCAGCAAGAAGTTAACTTGAAATTACATTATCTATCGTTTTACAATTCATAATTACTCATATATAGCCGAAATTTCTATCTACTTTGAATCTTTTTCTTCATGTAAGTTACTATCTACCATGCTACAGTAAAATTTATGAAATAATAAAAAGACACCTCCGTATTGTGTTGAATTTTATGTACTGCGCTTACAAGACAGCAGTTTTGAATATTTGAATAAGTTGGGAAAGAGAATATACGACAGAAAGTGTATTATGTGAAGAAGTAAATGTTTTCTGTTTTAATATCTTTTTGTTATTTGAATATACATACGGCTCCCTACCAATTGTATTTTAAATGCTTTTGAAGGAAGAAATATTAATTCTCATAAACTACATTCCTGCTGAGATAATTTGTTCTTGAGACGACAGTGAGTATACTAGTAGCGAGAATGTGATTTATTCTGAAGAAAATGTTAATATTTTCCTTTAAGCCAAACAGACGTCGGAACAGTATTCTATTTAAAATGAAATCAGATTTATCACCAGTTGCATGAACGTTCATAAGCTAAACAATTTATTAAAAATGAACAATATTATATCGAAATATTGACAGCAATGCTTAGCAACTCATTTGGCGAATATATTCGACTTGATATTGTGCATTCTTAAAGAGCGTTAATGCAACTAGGCCTTAATCTTCGTTGAAACTAATTCCTTCTGATTTTCTCATTTAAATTTAAATTTTATTGATACATTAATACCTGGTTATCCCAAGCATAGTGCTATTACCTTAGTAACAATTGTTTTATTAATCTTTTAGGTAACTGACCTACACTTCAAACTTCACAGCTGAACCCAATCTTGATCAAAGGACTGGGTGATCTGTAAATTTGACGACTTAAGAATAAAATTTAGAAAAATACTGCGTTTGGTCAGTATGCACAATAAAAAATAAAAGTTTAGAGTCAAAGAATACAAATCAAATGCGTGTTTAAATATATGACCTGTATCAGAATAAGCAAAGGGATGTGCTCTTCAGCACGATATAAACAAAAAAGCTCAAATAAGCATACGTCTAAAATTAATTTATTATCGAGAAATTGTAAGTGAAAGATGAATGTCTAACATTCTTGAGTGTAATCAAATAGCTGTGGATAACAATTGAAGTTAATCAAATAGTCATGGATAACAATTTTTAGTGTTTATTTGTTGGACATGTGATTAGGCAAACATATGGTATTGAATGTGTTGATTAGTATAAACTTTAAACAGTTACTCTGAATGTTTGACTATCAAATAAATATCTCTCACTTCCATATCTTAGTAATTAATTATACTTGTTTGAAAAATTTAATTTTTCCTGTCTTGCAAGAATTTCATATTTCTGCATTCAGTTACAATTATTAATCACGTTTATATACTTTTTTGTTTCTCCTATCACGTCAAAATTACAAAATTAGAACCCATACCAACTACGACTTTTTAATTTCGATGCAATGGAATGATCAGTTGCATGATTTTTCATTTTCAAAATGTCAAGATCGTGTAAGATACATCCTTACAGTTTCTGCTAAATTTAAATGCAATAATATTTTCTAAAAAAGGATATCATATCCCATAATGCAATAGCTTGAGAAAGACTAATTTTGTAATTCAAATCTTCTTATTTTCTGTTCTGTCGCATAATTTTTACCAAGGAGATGTGAACATGTCTTGAGAATTAACTTTATGCACTCGCTTTATTTCCTGAAAACCTCGGAAATCTAAGCGGCCAGTAAGTATGGCCAGCGTTTTCACCAGGACTTGAACAATTTTGAGCAAAATTTTCAGGGATTCTGGGATTAAAATATTTCAGGTGACTTCTGTTGGACTATTGCAAAAGACAGCTACCATAAACTATAAGAAAAGAGCAGTAATTTTTCATGCTCTGATTTCAATATCTATATTTGTATTTACTTTTCTGAATAGCCAAAAAATATAATTATTATTCCATTATCCTGCCTCAAGAAATGCCCATAGTCAATTCTATGTTATAATTGTCGCACAAATCCGTATCGCACTTGACATAAATTTTACAATTAAAATTTGTTTACCAGCTTTGTAAGCAGCAATAAATTCAAATAAGATTTTTTTTCTAAAATTATTAACAAAAATACATCTACATTAATGTAACGACAAAATACCCGAAACATGATAAAAACCTGAGTCTGAGCTGAGAACATATATTACAAGATAACAACGTCTTGATAATTTTCTTATAACAATGTGAGTCAACATCAACACTGAAGCATTATTTACCTTGAGAACATTCTTCATCACAATAAAGCCACACTACATCATGCTTCTTCCATTTTAGAGCAAGGTCAAATCTGAAAAAATATTCACAACTGTTCTGTGAGCACCTGCCTATTTTTAATGATTATATATTTTCAAAACTTTGGTTGTAATGTCCCTCGGAGTTGTTTAAACTCGTTTGGACTTGCGTTTCGTAATGAAATATTTGAATTTAGAAAATGATCCAAATTATGGGTTGTTGCTGAGAGGACCCCATTTTTAGGGTAATTTGGAGTATTAAGCTACTGAATTTAGGTAGAATATAAATAAGATGTTATTAAAAATCAACTCCTAGGATGGTTAATACAGGGTTTTAATAAAATGAATTTGATAAAATTTTTGAAAATACGCTTCACAACAGCAAAAATCGCAGTATCATGGCGCATAATAATTATTTAGATAATTCCAAATATCATAGAAACTAGGAACAATATCGTATCAAAACAAAAAAAAAAACTATATGTGACATAAACATTGCTTCTCTCGACAATTCGATTCAACATTATTCGTTCCAGTGACACTTAAAATTAAAGGTGAGGCGATACAATCGGTAGCAATTTGCACCAACTAGCTATTAGTATCTATTTTTAATGAGCAGACCATATTATTCGAGAACTTTGTAACAGTTGAAAACAGAAAAACACACCATATAACTCTAATTTAAGATCTACAGGTTTTGTGCTTAATGTGTCGCGTATGGACACCTGTTCTGAGTATCACGAAATAATTATATATCGTTCTTGACGTGTTACTTACCGACTGGTTAATCAGGTGTTACAGTTCTTGTTGTTGGCACCGGCTGTTTTCTACAGTACAAATAAGTCGATTTTATATAAGTTCTTACAATATAATCTCTTTATTATTTTCAGAGCTTTGTTCTTCGAAATGGAAATGCATAATTCCTATGAAATCCGTCTATAGGTATATACATCTGTCACATATATTTCAACAGTCAAAACCCATCATATATTCTATTTTTCTACCTTAGGGTGTGAAGTATGAATAATTTCAAGCCCAAATTTACTCTTTTACATTTATTTTCACAGCTTCCGAAGCAATTTTGGAAAATCAAAAGTAATATCAATTCTTCTCTCATTTTAGGAGACCTCAAAGCGGAAAGTCCTGAAAATAATAATGATATGATTGTAGAGTCTCATCAATAGAATCCTATATTGAATAATATTGCAAGGGATTCTGCCACTACATAAATAATGAAAACATTCGATCACATTGAAAGTGATATGCGAGTGGCAGTAGCAGGTATCATGCAATGAGCGGGACTAAAAAATCATAAATTCTCCACATATTGAAAGAACAGAATCGTAGGCGTACGAATGAAATTCGCAGCTATTGGTAACTGAAATTAACCCGTAGCCACCTAGCGGTTATAAGCGGAACTATATTGTAAAGTGGATTCAACCTTAATTTCCATATGATCATATGTTATGTTTATGGCTTTGTTAGTAATATTTAATGACTTTTTTGAGATTGTTTACATGAAATTTTATACTACAGTAGTTCATATTGGATTTGTTGCAATTAATTCAGTGAAAAATACTTAGCTTTCGACTTTTTTGTTAAATTACATAACCTCATTACTATATTGAAATTTGTTTTTCTCAAGATTTTCTCTTCAAAATATGGAATATAAACGAAGAAGTGTTTAAGATTGTTGTGTTTATAGATGTCATTCCAAATTTAGTTGAATTTTGGATATGAGTTTCCATAAATTTCCTAAGCCGGGAAAAGAAAAGTGTCAATAGTAAATAAATTTGGAGACTACGATCCAGTTCATAAACAAGCTATGCGGATTAGAAAAATTCGTACAGGGAAAGCTGAAATGTACAATACAAAAATGTCATAAATACTCCCCTGTAATATTATTTTCTTTGAAACTATTAATTCCATAACCTCATTCAGTCTTTCAGTTACAACTAAAATTCATATATAAATGAAAAGATTAAAAAAAAAAAAACTAACTGTTATAAAAGAAAAAAGCCAATACTTTCTCACACAATTGAAATTGAATTGAATCATTCAACGAAATATAAATATTTTTTTGCTGAATATCAACGTATTTACATTGTAAACAGATTACAAACTTGCCGTAAGCCACTTTTGGTCCACCATTTTGTAAGCACAGTGCTGCCGCCAACGGTAATTTCAGTTGCCAATACAGGGTGTATCTATACCTATGTAACAAATCTATAGTATTTGGCTTACTATTCGTGAATCAAAAATAATTTTTTTGAAATTCTTTATTTTAAAAAAGGGTTTGAGTAAATGAAATGTTTCGGGACTCTGGTTTGATGGCCTCTTGAAATAACAATACTTCACGCAAATATTAAAAGTCAATTATTTATTTTGTAGAAGAAAAAAATTGTGTAATACACAATCTAATGAAAAAGAGTTTTTGTTCAGTTATTTTGTTGGTTGCGTTTACTAATGCAGAATTAGCGGATATTGCGTTAGTATACGGGGAAATGAGACAAAACGCAAGAGCAGCACAGCGTTTGTACATAGAATGTTATCCTGGTAGATGACATCCTAGTCACCGAATTTTCAGAAGACTCATGTAGCGCCTTAGGGATACAGGATCTTTAGAGCCAAATCCAGGAAGAGATGATGGGCAACAAAGAATCCGCCATAATTTTGAAGACGTTATTTTAAATACAGTGCATAATGACCTAACAATAAGTACTTGTCAAATAGCGAGTAATTTTAACCATAACATATCTCATATGTCTGTGTGGAGAAGTCTTTGAGATCAAAAATACCATCCTTTTCATTTTCATCGTGTCCAACATCTGACACAACCTGACCATCTTCAACGAGTAATGTTTGCTTCTACAGCAACATGCTCGAGATCAAAATTTTGTCTTAAATAGTATCTTTCTCGACGAAGCTATTTTTACTCGAAGTGGAATTTATAAATTCCATAATTTCCGTTGTTGGTCACAAGAAAATTTTCATATTGTTCGAGCAAGTAATTTCCAGCATCATTTTTCTGTAAACGTTTGGGCGGGAATTGTCAATGGAACGTAAATTGGTCCACACTCCACACATTTTACCTAACAGAATGAATGGCAATCATCATTTAGACTCCCTCCAAAACACTCTTCCAGAATTGTTGAAAGACATACCACTAAATGTTCGGCAGCATGCGTGGTTTGAACACAATGGTGCATCTTCGCATTATATTAGAAATGTTAGGGAACATTTAAGTAACGTGTATGAAGGTCGGTGGACACGGTGGTCCTGTACCATGGCCTCCAAGATCACCAGATCTCAATCCCTTGAATTATTATTTTTGAGGTAGTTTAAAATCGCTATTTTATCGTAATCAGGGCGCACCGGAAACTCTTGAGGAACTGCAACAACGTATTGAAAACAGCGCAGTAGCAATAAGATATTTCATTTTGATACCGCTTGTGCCGTTTCCCTTATACAACGTGCTGTATTGTGTATTGCAGTGAACGGTGGAAATTTTGAGCAATTTTAAAATGAAATTGTGAGGTTTTTCGTGATTTTCCCATTTACTTGCATGTGTGAGTATTGTATTGTAATGTTTATTGCTTGAAGAATCAGTTTGTAATTAAATAAAAGTCACTATTTAATCATTTAAATTGAAATAAAAGTTTTAATTTCCTCTTATGTCACTAATAACACTATATTTATATATTAATCACTTAATTCTAATTTAATGAAGGTCACAGATATTTATATTCCACTATTTATATACACTGTTTACTTTACTTGTCACTTCATTATTTATTTCACACTACTACTCTTATTACTGTCCTGTACTACACGTCTTTGTCTTGGCCTTATGTAGAGAAATATTGTTTTCTCGAATCTTCGATTTCTCGACTCTTTCCATTTCTAGGAATCACTAGAGGCTTCCATTGGGATGGGTGATGTGCTGCGACGTGGCGCGGCGTAAGAGATGACAAGAAGCCCCTCCCCATACTACGTCGTCATAACGAGCTCCCCCCTCATTCTCGCACGTCACAGTATATAAAAATTTACTTTTACTATTCGGCTGTAACTGTACTTAATTACAAATTAATTAGAATTGAACTAGATTACGTTCATGAATATTACATAAAATTGTGTTTATCTTTTCGGATATGAATATGAAAAACAGTTGTATCTAAAATCTCCATGTTCTGCTAAGTACTGTTTATTTTACCAATTTAAAAAAAAATCTTTTTGATTTATTATTAGTACACCAAATATTACATACCTTTACAGCCATACACTCTGTGAATTCCCAATTTAATTCTAACATTAAAATAGTAAGACAAAATGTTATACTAGGAGTACATTTCTCTGACGTATTGTGCTGTGTTAAAATGGACCTCGTGCACATAAGCCTGATGCTACCTTATGGCGGAATGTATCATTATATAATGCAATAAAATTCATTGCAACCAGATTTCCGTCGCATAGCATAACATAATGAATACGTGGCAGATAGGTACGTGACATTTTGGTACATCTCTAAAATCGTGGCATTTCAGTATACAATAAAAACTAACGTGGCATTTGGGTACAAAGATGAATACTGCCGTGGTATTTGGGTACAATTGATTTTTGTGTTAGCGAAAAAGCTTTTTCTTGCACTCATTTTCAAGGTTTGAAACGAGTGTGTACCGCACCGTCGAATACCCATGCCGACAAAGGTCCGTAGCAGCGAGGGCTCACGCAGTTGAACACCCATTGCGGCGAATTCACTACTACTACTGCTTTGTATCTTAGTGACACTAAAACAGTGATTTTTTGTTTCAACCGGCGGTGGTTCGCAACCAACTAATGGGCGCTCTGAAAATGCTCGATGTGTCATGCTCAATGTCTATGAAACCGCAAATATGTACAATCATGTACAGTGTTTTTTCTTTTATGTTTCAATACATATTTCGATGAGAATTTCATCACAACCTTGCGCTTCATCTGACCTTGGAGGCTTCACCTCTCGACCATTTGATAAGCCTCCTGCTGTAATCTATTACCGCCCCCGATGTTGTATACTATCTGTCTGAATTATTCAAAAAGCAGTTATAAATGTCATGAAATATTCGTTTGACATCGAAGTAAACAATTTTTGTTACTGCTACACACAGTTTCAAATAATTGTACCCAAATGCCACGACAGATGTCATCATGTACCCAAATGCTACGTTAGTTTTTACCATGTATCGAAATGCTACGATTTTAGATATGAACCGAAATGCCACGTACCTATATGCCACGCCACCAACTCGGAACGTATCAAACAAGTTTGATCGCGTTAGACGAATATCTCACCATGAGCGAAATTGATTTCAATAATAAATGTTAAGAATCACCATTACTCAAACAACACTAAGTTATTTTTTCAAAATGTCCCATTTCCGTGGATTATTTTGTGCAAATAGATTAATTTATATACATTTTCAAGAACATGCCAAAGTGCTTTATATATTTTTGTGATGAATCAAGTAATAAACGACTTCATGATTGATTTCCTTTCGGTGAATTTGAACTCATAGTCACGATAATTCAGTGTGAAGTTCTTGTGAAGTACGCAAATATTTACTTCTATACCCCATTTGGGATATTTTATAAAATCAAATAAAAAGTTTGCTTTTTTTTTTATTCTACTTACCATCACGATGTGTTACAAAATTTCAGTGCTCACAGCCTATTACAACACAATGTAACACCTCACATCACAACATAACATATCAAAACAATGTGTATCTTCATTCTAATGATAACACCTCGGGTAATACCTATTTTTTGTCAATATTATTTGCCCGTTTTTTTTTTTTTTTATTCTTCTAATTCGATGAGAATGATTTCATGTCACTGAAATTATTTAATGTATTGACCGCAAAACAGTCTCATCCAATGCGATAAACGTATATTGAAATACAACCAAAATTTAATTCTAAAATTTCATTCCAGGCAATAAAGCTTCAAGAAATACTTATCATAGTTAGAATATTAAGGTTATAGAATATATCTATCTCAAACTCGTATACTTAATTCTTAAGTAGTGAATAGACTTGCTTTCTGATATGATAATATAATAAAATTTGGAGAAACATAAGCTTATTTGAAAAAGTGTTTCTTCCTAAATTTCGATACACTGCCTTTCTTCATTTAATTATTTTCATTACTACTTGTGGTTGCATGTTGAAAATAGTCAACTTTTAACCCAACTATACCAAACATCTATTTCAAACGTCCGCATATAAAAATCGATTACAATTTTTCTTTCTGCATCACCATTCAATTCCACATATGAAAGAGAAAGACCCTGAACTTGAAAACATGAAAACATCCCTACAAAAACGTCTCATTTGAAAGCAATAAACCGACGCACACAGCAATATCTGCATTGGGGCTTTATGACTCTCTGCTGCATCACTGCACGGATATAAAATCGGGAAAGGGGGCGAAGAAAAGCAGACGATGAGTCACCAGCGCCACGGCGCCATTACGTCACGCAGACTAATGCCAGACGATGACGATGCTGGACTATCCCACTGCAGGGGTGATCCTGTCTGGAAAATTCTGGATAATGAAGTGAACTGGACACCATGAAAACATATTCCACGAGCTCCATTGTCATATGCTTTTGTACTTTTAATGATCAAAATTCTTAGAGTTGCATCTCTATTCTACTGTTGAATTTTTTTTAATAATTGATGTTGATGAATCACGGAATGTATTATTTATCAAAAGTTTTTGAACTGTTAAAGAAAATTTTTTGAAATCTATCTAATCACATAATTTGAAAATAAAACATAGGAATAGATGGCTATAAAACATGTATCTTAGGTCCGAGATATCCACCTCCTGATAAATTCATTTGGTGAATAATAACTATGGTAAAAATTGTGCAAAAAATTTCCTTCTTTGATATCGTCCATCTTTTGGAAAAATACAAGGAGCATGAGAAACAAGTTGAAAAATTGGCACTTCTAAACAAATGGATTGATGACAAGCAGTACGTACTATCATCATGAGTTCACTGAAAAATCAAATTTAAATTATGCAAAATAAAATCTGCGCATTTTAGTGAGAAATCAGATGTACTGCCTTACCTGAATTCTCATTTTATCCTCCAGTTTTGTGATTGGATTGATACACAAAGTAAATTCCTCCTCACAGCCAGAAAAAATCTCGACAAAAAATTAATTTGATTGTCAACTTTCGTATTTTTGCCAAAATATACATTTCATGATTTATTTTGATTGATTTCCTCTAAATAATTCTGCATAACAAATGTTATGAACAATTACTTGAGAACACGACCACTGGAACTATCGTAGACAAATATTTCAAGTTTCAGACCGATAGTTCTGTCTCTTATGAATAAAAGTTGTGAGGACTGACACATACAAACGCTCGAGACTTACTGAAAGCGGTATATCTTGAGTTATTGGAACACTAAAAGTCGTTTATTCAATCGTCTCTCAATCTCTTCAAACAAAAACATTATCATGATGATCCAAATAAAATACAATGCATGTGTTGGAGAAGCAAACTTTCCGACCATCGGGAGAACGAAACGAATCTCGACTAAAAGATAACGCAGCAGAAATGTAGATATGTTCTTTCGATGAGGAGAAAGATACGAAAAGTGATAAGTAAAAAGTTAGAGACAGGATGCAGTTGTGATAACGAGAGAACCATACCTTTGAGAGATTTGAACATTTGAAGGGTGAATTTCTTCGCTTGTTATCTCTAACAAATATAATAAAATACTAAGGAATAAAACAGATAGGTTTACTGGGCTGGCAAGACTGTAAAATGAAACAACAACGTTGTAACTTTTAGTTGAACAATGCTATACATTTCAATAGTTGTAGTAAATGTATATAGGATCTGATCACTTAACAAATAGAATAATAATAAAATAAGACTTTGTTTCGTGATTTTACACCGAACACATAGAATGCAAGTCAAGTGCGAATTGGACTCGCGCACATTCGTGGAATCGACAATATGTAATTTCAAGCTCAAATTATAAAAACACAATACAAACGAAAATAGTTTTATGTTCGACTGCATCATAATCATGTAGTTTATGGTTGCATTTAATGCCTATAATGTGCCATTTAATTGGACTAGGACTTTTACTTTATATAATTGGACGGAACTGTCACTGTCAAAAAAATATCACAAAATAGCTATTTATGTAATTAGTATATAATATAGAACTTTATTGGATGAGCCGCTGGTTATGGACGAGCGAGCAGCGCGAGCGAGTCTAATAAGGAAGGCGAGTCTATAAAGTTTGTTTATGTACGAATTACATACAAAGCTTTATGTTCGACTGCTCTAAAGACGCAGGATATCTTCTCAAAATATTTCTTGATTTCCCTATTCAAAAATTCGGTAAATATAACTTGGTGTGCTTTGCTAGTGTTGCTATTGTTACAATTGTTTTTGCTGTTTGTTTGCAGATGTCAAAAATATTAAATACAATTTAATAGAAGAAATTAATACTTTAGAAAGTGTAGAAGAGATTGAATACGATAGAAAAGAATAAATGGATACTTCAGAAAGAGTAGAAATGAATAAATACGATAGAAAAGAATAAATGAATACTTCAGAAAGCGTAGAACTGTGTGCAGCAAGTGCCAAAGAATCACAAATATTAAGAGAAAAATGTTTTTGTAACAAGAAGAATTTATCTTCGGGTCTGAATATTCGCGGCAATACTAATTGTGTCATAAGTATTCATTACAATAATAAATGATATGTTGATTTAATTGTTTGAATTTATTTCATGTCAATAAAAAAATATATTTTTGTGATATTTTTTTGACAGTGACAGTTCCGTCCAATTATATAAAGTAAAAGTCCTAGTCCAATTAAGTGGCACATTATGGGCACTTAATGCAACCATAAACTACATGATTATGATGCAGTCGAACATAAATATATTTTTTTATTGACATGAAATAAATTCAAACAATTAAATCAACATATCATTTATTATTGTAATGAATACTTATGACACAATTAGTATTGCCGCGAATATTCAGACCCGAAGATAAATTCTTCTTGTTACAAAAACATTTTTCTCTTAATATTTGTGATTCTTTGGCACTTGCTGCACACAGTTCTACGCTTTCTGAAGTATTCATTTATTCTTTTCTATCGTATTTATTCATTTCTACTCTTTCTGAAGTATCCATTTATTCTTTTCTATCGTATTCAATCTCTTCTACACTTTCTAAAGTATTAATTTCTTCTATTAAATTGTATTTAATATTTTTGACATCTGCAAACAAACAGCAAAAACAATTGTAACAATAGCAATACTAGCAAAGCACACCAAGTTATATTTACCGAATTTTTGAATAGGGAAATCAAGAAATATTTTGAGAAGATATCCTGCGTCTTTAGAGCAGTCGAACATAAAGCTTTGTATGTAATTCGTACATAAACAAACTTTATAGACTCGCCTTCCTTATTAGACTCGCTCGCGCTGCTCGCTCGTCCATAACCAGCGGCTCATCCAATAAAGTTCTATATTATATACTAATTACATATATAGCTATTATTGTGAGCATTTATAACAAAGTAAAGTAATAATAATAATAACTTTGTTTATACTGAAAATATTACAGAACAAATCCAAAGCATAATTTTAGTTTTGTAGCAGTACACATGAGTAAAAAATAGAACAGGCTAAACATATCCAAAAATAATCTACAAATCCATTAATAGTAGATGTAAAGGAACCCAATTGAACAATGGGGATTGTTATCTCTCAGCGTTACATTCTTATCGCAAGGTAGTCAGTAATTATTAGTATTCCCAAAACAATTTAACATCTCATAATTTATTCAAAATACAATCAAAAGACTTAAGTATGGTGCTATTCTGTAACTCACGTTTATGATGAAGAACTGTAAATATAAACAAAATTATATACATAATAGAATGAGAGGAACCCAAAGTGTGAAAATTACAAGAGAGAAGGGTATGGTTTTTAGAAATGAAAACTCCACGTTTTACTAATAGCATTCAAAATGTCAAATAATAAACCAATATATGAAAACGATTTGAGTGGTTTTAAGAGTTGTATTGCACTCGTGTGAAATGCGGTGCGTAACTCAAGAAAAGTAGCCACTCGTCCTCCAGGCGCGCCTATTACATTTCATACTAGTACAATAAATTGCTATTATACAACACCAAAACATAATAATATTGTTGGTATGGTCATTTGAAATGAATAATGTTCATCATTAATTACTCAATGAGAGAATAAAAGATTAGTTGCAGGAAGCTGTAGGTATCATAATAACCATTTCATAACCTCTTTGTAATTTCTGTTTTTCACTAATAGCATTCATATGTCTTGCCAGAATCAAACAGTAAATATATTGCACTCGTGTGAATTCTAATTAGTCACTCAAGAAAAGTAGATACTTCCTCTTCAAGCATCCTGAAAATTTATTTTCTCAAAAATTGAAGTATCGTTCAGAGAAAATATTTAGATCATATTTGTTTTCATCAAGTTTATTTATTATTTTGTGCAAGAATCTGAATATCATGAATTAGTGAGCGCATAAATATTGCAGGAGAAGAATCTGAATAATTTTCTGTTTATTCGTATGAATTCCTCTAGATTCCAGATTATTTATTAATTTTTGGTTGCCTACGTTCGGAAATAATTGGAGGTGAAGACATGATTCCAAACTTACATATTCTTCAATATTTCAAAAAGTGAATAGCATATAAGTGAGATAAGTACTGTTCAACCAGCTAATGGAAAGTAAAAAGAGGCAATGTGGCAAAAAGAACGCCAGAGATTTTTTTCTAATTTAGCCACTTAGAGATAATATTTCCAAGTCTAGAGCGCATTTCTCTGTCGCAAGAAGGATGTGCATATTCCGCTATCTTGGAAACGAGTTAAATTCAGTTTTTCGGGTTTTTCTAATTTCCCGTTTATCCTGCATTGAAAATACTGTCACAAATATAAAATATTGATAAATTCGTAATAATTATCTTAGTTAGCATTTGGAATACTCTAGAAAATGGGAACTAGAACTAATAAAGGTCTGGTAGAGGTGCTAACAGAGGTGGCACTAGGGCGGTGCGAACGTTGCCACTGCTCCAGGCGCCGCCATAGCGGAGCGCTGAAAATGTATTTTGAAAATTTATGTTATCTTCGGTTCCTAAGGTCAACTAAATCACGAATAAGTGATTTCAAATTTTGGGGTGACACGATGTGATCTCGCACTACCTGAGAAACTTGCTAGGACTATCTCTTGGTGCAAAAAGTAAAAGTCAACGATTTTGGCACGAAATTACATTATGCAACAATCTGTTCAATAAAATGGTACTGCAATATGTGTACAAGTTATTAAATCATGATAAATTTGCGACAATACATTGAAAGAGCTCTGTAGGAACTATTTCTCAAAAAATTCTATTGGTTGTGTTTCGTTGTATCTCAATTATTTAAACATTTATAGCATTATATAATTAATAATAAGCTCAAATAAGTCGTTTGATGTTGATATTTTAATGAAAGCTTTTGTTTTCATACTACAATTTTTAGTATCTTTTATGTAGTTTCAATTAAACCTCAACTAATATTTTATTGTTCCAGTATTAACTTTTCATCCATTTTTTCACCGCATTCTTCAAACAAATAAACTTTCAGTTGGTGAACATTTTAGGGTTTGGTGATTTTCTAGTGCAGATTTTAATTATCAGCTTTCTGTAATTTCCGATCAAATATTCAATGATCATCCAATTGAAAAATTTTAAAATCTCTTCTCCAAACCACTCAGTAAGACTTTCAATCCAGTCGGTAAAAGTCGAACTCTGGATCAGTTTGAAAATTGCTCATCAGTAAATGAATGTCTGCGTTTGCGGCGTTGCACAGGCTCAACAATAATTACTTGGCAAAATATACACGAAATAAATTGATAAAAATTACAATGTGAAGTCAGTAGACGGCATTTTCAATAAAGAATGATATTAAGTAACTAAATTGAGCTTTTGTAATCCACTGTATGGATGTTGTAATTTTCAAAATAATGGAGATACAAAAACGCTGCAAATATGGAATGTAGAAGATTATATCTCCTACAAAATTATTTAAATGCATTTTTAACGTAGGATTAGCTTGAAATGAGATAGAACGGAAAATCTGTGTAACCCTTTTTTATGTTGTCGGAGTACGGAGAACGTACATCCCCTAAGGATAGTGATAATATACGTGGTTATATTGAAAACAAAAATTCTAGCAATTATTTTCACAAAAGAAGTCTTCTTTATCTAACCTAGACTATATATCAGAATTTTTGAATGCCCTCTACAGAAGATCAAAAAAATTATAATTGCCAGAACCTTAAACATTTCATGTCTTTAAGGCAGGGGTGGGGAATCTATTTTCTGCCAAGGGCCATTTGGAAATTTATAACATCATTCGCGGGCCGGACAAATAATAATAGTAATAATAAAAATTCCCATATTCCGGAGATAATTCCCTAATTCGCATTTGAGGCTTAAAATTCCCGAAAATGGGCAAATTCCCACGAGTTGGCAACACTGCTCGCGGGCCAGAACAAATGACTTCGCGGGCCGTATGCGGCCCGCGGGCCGGTGGTTCCCCATCCCTGCTTTAAGGGATGATTTATGATGACACTAATTTGAAAATTTACGTTCAAAACTTCAGATTTATAATTTTCAATTCTCATTTTTGTTTTCAATTATTCATATTTTCTGAATGTAGTCAATCACATTTTATTGATACATCAAATATCTTATGTATACTTTGAATTTTGATTGGAAATAGGTCAACTTTATTTAGTTGTCAATATAAATTGATTTCATATTGTTACGCATGAAGTCACTAGATAAAATATGTACCTACTTCGAGATATTAAGGATTACAGGAACTCTAGATTAATTTCTATAGCAGCGTTTGTATACACAATTATAGTTCCCGTAGCTTCAGTTTAAGTAATCTATGTATTGAACTAAATCTAAAATACTTGGTCTTAGGCCTAGTGTGGTGTACAGGGACTCAGTAATTGAGCTACGAATAGATAACCATTGCATTTAATTATTTTATTAATAAAATTAGTGAATAATAGGTTAAGTATTAAGTATTAAGTGTATATATATATATTTATATATATATATATATATATATATATATATATATATATATATATATATATATATATATATATATATATATATATATATATATATATATATATATATATATATATATATAATTTTTAGACAGGCAGTGCCTGATAAATTATAGTGTAAGACAGTTTGCGCGTTTTTTCTTCTTGATAAATCTATATCTTCCTTCCAAAGTGGAAGTGAAGTTGTTGTGTAGTGACAATCCAAGGGATGGAGAACGAGAGCATTACACCCAGTATTTCAGTGTTCGGATAACAAAAACTGTTGCACAGTCTTGGGTTTATCGTAAGCGCGGTTTAATCATCCAGGTTATTATTGTGGAAACAGTTGTTACTAAGGTAATTGAGCCAGGCATATTGAAGTGATTCATAGATATTTGAAGTCAATTCGCGGTAATCAAATTCATGTGGTGACTCTAGTTGCAGTTAATAATTCAGCTATCATATAAGCAGATACCAGTATGATTTTTTTTGTTATGTGTATTTTATATTGGTGTAAAGAGCTAAGCCACATCAGTAATGTGTTGCTTAGCTCACTTCACCAAGACGACGATTTCTGAATCTAAATTTCTTACTCCTAATTCTTAAATTAAATTCATGATAAACCAGTCCTAATTCAAAGAAAAATTATTACCAAGATCGGTTTTTAGATTAAGACAAATGAATACTCCAAATTTTAGCTTTATCGGTCCTGACAAAAAGTAGCTGCGACAGATGCGCGAATAAGGTTCTCTCTTATATCTTTTAAAGGTAGCAGAACCCTAATAACGCAAACGAAATATCTGTTTATATAAGCGTAATATATAGCTAAATAATTATTGGATGATTCAATAATGATTGATATTCTACAGTGATGTAAGAACATAAGAGATAGTGTTAAAAAATGCAACAATATGATTCATTTAAATTAATATAATCCAGATTTTGTTTATATTTATTTATAATTTTTTGGAAAGTACTTGTATTTGTAGTATCTCTGATATTTTTTTGTACCGACATATGTACATAGAAAAGAAGTATCTGGAAACAAATATAACTGTAACACAATATCTCCATCTGTCTGGCTATACACTTCAGTAGATACTTTATTTTCACGTCACGAATAAAATTCTCTGTCACATTAGATGATAAATAATATTCCTCAACATTGCAGCATTTGCGAAGATTTTGAGATAAGTAAACGAAACATTTCATGCACACTATAACAATAACAACGAAGAGACATCGCGCCTGACGACAGAATTGTCAACGCTTCGCAGTGAATTATGGGTACTCTGACCTCTGCAAAATGCTGTGATATTATTGAAACGCCCTATACATAAACGACTACCGTCACCGTACATTTCGTCGTTCTCATTTCACTACTGCTATTTGTTTTTGCTGCGCTGCAGAATGAAACTATTTTGGGAGTATGGGACTATGAATCGAGTCGGTGAAGCAAAATTGTACAGCCAGACGACCGGATTATAAATATGTATGTAGATGAGAAGAGTTGAATTGAAGCAATTTTTGGTCTTGTTTCATAATACACAGTGTGAATTAAATTATTTTATTTGCATATCTGGGCAAATATTCACAGAAGTCTTGAGTTCGAAGCTAATTGTATTATTGATTGAAAAATAATTACTATTGCTATTGTTATGAACCCTATTTGTGTTGAAAAATATAAAATCTCAATAACACATAGTTATTTGATTTTAATTATAATTTTGCAAGTACTATTTGTTCCAGAAATCTTTTGGTGGTCTAACATACTGAGAAACAAATGGGTACAAGTATTCTGTACAATCATTTCTTCCAAGTATTCAGGACTTCAGGAGTATTGGATTATCGAACAATATTTAGTACATTTTCTGTTTGTCAAAAAAATCCCAAATTGGAACTAAAAACTACTATTTGGAAGGAAGAGGAAATACTTTTTTTCACGATATGTTGGTGATCTGCATACAAAAATAGTTTTAAACAAACTTCAAACGATTTCCCATTTTTACTTACTTGTACTAAGTACAAGGAAGTATTGTGAAACCGACAAAACTCACCTATCGAGATTTTGATGGAAATATCCATTTTGAGCATCCCTGAATCCATTTTGACTATTTTTGGCTTGATGTCGGTACGTATGTTCATGCGTGCGTTCGTGCGTGCGAAACTCGCAAATTTCAAAACTGGTTGAACGTATAATGTTGAAATTTTGTATTTAAGACTGGTATAGGGTCTAGTTATGCACCTCGCATTATGGTTCCAAGCGTCTGTATACCGGAAGTGCCCTTTACTTAAAACTTTTTTCGAATTTTTCTAATAAATCCAGAATTATCAACCATAGGATGTTGAAATTCAGTATTTGAACTTAATATTGTGTCAGAATGGTTATCTGCTATTTTTGTAAGAATCGGCCAGGCCAGAAGTGCACTTTACTTGAAACTTTTTTTGAGTTTTTTGCATAAATATAGAATGATTCGCCATAGCATATTGAAATTTCGTATAAAGAACTTCTATAACATCTTATTGTACATCTTGCATTATGATTGCGATCGGCTGAACCGGAAATGCACTTTACTTGAAACTTTTTTTTAATTTTCCGCATAAATTCAGAATGATCAGCCATAGGATACAGGAATTTAGCATTTGAAATTGCTGTAGCATCTTGATGGTCATCTTCTATTTTTGTAACAATCGGTTGAGCAGGAAGTGCACTTTATATGACAGACTTTTCGCATTTTCCGCATAAATTCTAAACAATCAGTCGTAGAATATTTAAATTTTCTATTAGGCGCTTTCATAATATCTAGTTGTACACTTTGCATTATGATTGCCATCGACTAAGCCGGAAGAGCACTTTATTCGAAACATTTTTTGAATTTTCCGCATAAGTACAAAGATTGAACGTGGACTGTTAGAATTCAGTATTTAGGACGATTATACCGTCTAGATGCTCATATCCTATTTTTATTGAGATCCACCAAGCCGGAGGTGCACTTCACTTGACAGTCTTTTGGAATTTTTCGCATAAATTTGAAACCATCAGGTGTAGAATACTGAAATTTGGTATTTCAGTCTGCTGGAGCATCTGAATGATCGCCTACTATTTTCATAACAATAGACTAAGCCGGTTGAAACTTCAGTAGGTATTTATTCTTTAATTTTGCGCATAGAATCAGATCTGTTGGTAGCTGTAGAATTTTGAATATCAGTATTTAGGAATGTTGTAGTATAAGAATAAGGGCCTACTGTTTCCATAGCAACCGACTTGGCTGAAAGCGCATTTTACTTGACAGATTTTTAGAGTCTCGTACAGGTAAGTCACGTGATGTTCACGTCAGATTTTTTGGTAGTATGAACAAATATTCTTCATTTCATTATAGTTTGGCCTCCATATAGTTTTTTATTTCTCTCATATTAGATTTAGGCAAGTATATTCTATAACTACATATATGAAATTGTAAGCAGATAGACTTCATTACTTTCTAAAAAAAAATCGACCGTGAAATATAGGTAGAGAGATATCGTAGCCTGGCTATATAGTAAATTGTGTGTAGCACTGAATCCTAGTTACAATAGATTAATATCTTACAAATGAGAATGATTTATTTTCTTATGTTTAAATAATTCTTTTCTAATTGTTCCAGGTATGTAGCACTACTGATTCCATTAAATCATACCAGACGAGTAAGTACAAATCGATTTACATATAGAATACGAAGTGATCGAACTCAGCGATTGTATGGCTTTTATTAGTGAAAAAATTTCCAAGCCCAGTTCCGTAGTTCCAGAAATCTCATCCTACATGCAAACAAACAAATAAATAAATTTTGGCTTTCAAAATATAGAGGGCATTACCTATTACTGATCTTTGTTGAGAAGTGGAAACCTAAATAAAATACTTTATATTGTATGCATTATGAAAAATTCTATTCTATTCTTCAAAATAAATTATTTCAATGAGATGCTCATAGAAAACATTGGAGATACGAAATGATCTGAAAATCAGTCTTCAGTAAATCTGACATTGAAGTAAATGGTGTGGAAATTTCGACTCCAATGAAATTGTAAAATTCAAAAATCTCTTAGTATTAACTGATAGCAATTGTACAATCTAAGTCGAATATTTGAATAAAAGAATTACTTGAGTTCATCATTTGGTGTAGTGCATCCAGCACTTCGCAGTAACACACCTACTACCTTAATTGCTTTTCGAAACCCCACTATTCAACAAAAATAAATTAATTTCTTATTAGTTCATATTTCAAAAACAATGACAGAAATATTTTTTTAATACATCAATTTCCTAATGATAATTCCGTAAACTTTTTTATTTGGTCCTCTATGTGCGGAAATACAAACATATATCTGAATTTAGAATAAGAGCAAAATAAATATGTCATCTATTGAAAGTAGAATGGAGTTTATCTACGCGTGTTTAAATTATAAAATTCAACTGGACTACCTTCATACCTTAAAGACAAACTTCAAATTAAAGAATCTCCTTATTTCTTACGATCTGAAAATTTGAGTGTGCCGCAACAACGTATTTCCAAATTTAGAGGTAGTTTTTCATTCTTTGTTCCTGCTCTTTATAATCGTATTTCAAATGACATTAAACATTTTTCACTTAACTCATTCAAACTCAAAATGAAGAACATTTAATATTATCATGGTGGATATACCCACTAAACACATATGAACATTTCCAATTTTATTTTATTAGTATCAAATAAATATTTCAAAAGTTGTTCATGATATACAAATGTCTCTTCTATACAATAATACAATCTGGTTTTTTTGTTCTGATTATTTGAAATCAATATGTACTGGTTATAGATGGAGGGACAGCCTGGGACTGAATCCTGCCTTTGACAGTGGTCAATATATGAATATTATTATTATTATTATTATTATGTAGAACAGTATACCTAGTTTTCTCAATCATATCAGTTCGAATTTGACGTGATTATCCTCCAATAATCTTATTCAATATTTTCTCTCAATGAAATTTTGTAAAATTGTAATACAATGTTTTTAACTATTAAAACTAGGAAAGTTTCAAACCGCTTCAACAGTATAGGCGAAATGTTTCCATCGTTATAGCCGCCATAAAAATACGTGCTAAGCATTATTACATCCTCCTTTGATGCGTGATCATTCAACGTGAAGTACAAGATGTGTTTCCGGCCATTCATTCCGGAAAATAACCAAAAGTGAGTTGTATTGTTTGTTCGTGTGCTGGCCCTAAGCTTTTATCTAACGTTAGATAATGCCACGTGTCCTAAATTATGTTAATTATCTTAATAAAGCATTTATCTTCTCGAAAAACGCCCTTAGAATAAATATTTACCCATTAGAATTATAAAAAGTTTCACAAACAGTTGTGGCTACAGAGAACACCATTTACTATTGTTGATCCTAATAACTTCATCATAATAATTGATGAATTTCTGCCAGTGATTTCTAGAATCGTTAGATAAATTAGAATTAAAACCAAAAAGCTATAAGAGGAAATAGCTCTGGCTGATATCTGTTAGAATCATGAGTTATACATCAACAGCTTCGAAAATATTCGAATACACAGTTGACAAATCGAGATGTGCTACTAGAAAATCAATGAAAAACTACTAGTGGTGTTTCACAAAACACCGCTTAGTAAACAATAGTATCCAATGTGATACCAAGGAAAATTGAGTTATTTGATTGGTTTATTTCTTGATAAATTGTGTACTCATTGTAATTAATCTAATAAATATGGCTGATAATAATGACTGGTACTTTTAATGAAAGTATTAACGTGTGTCAATTCTACTTGTAATTAATTTAATCCAGACAACAATGTGCCTAAATGTATTTACCCATTGTCAACTTCCACAAACCACGTTTTATTTTGTTACATTAAGTGCAAATTCATGTTATTTATTTATAAATCCATAAGAAACTGATAAGAATGCATCAAGTTTGAATAAAACATATTTATTAAAAAAATGAGTTCTGGAAAGTTTTTTCCTTTATTGCATCGAGTTTTGTTTATTAATATCAATTTGGTCATAAGGATAATAAATTTGTTGTGATTGTGCAATCGAACTTAAGACATATTTTTGGACAAAATTGAAGTATGACTTTCTTATAAGTTCGTCTAAAATAGTAGTTGAAGAAACAAGAAAATATTTGTATATCATGTTTGTAGCATAAAGGTAGAACTTTTCCATCACTATAAGTCTAGATTTTAAACATATTTTTTGACTAAGCACATCCATATTATCACCTCTTAAAATAGCACTACTTCTAAAAATTGATTCACTTTCTCTTACCATCTCCTTTTATTGAAATTTTTGCTGAAGTAGCGCTCATTTAAGACGTGAGAATACGGACCATTGATTTTAACATTATCATACAAAAAAATCATATTCTTATATTATAGCTTGCATTATCTTTTCCTTACTAGTTTACATGCAAAGGCGGATCCAGGTTTTGGCCCGCGAGGTTCGGGTCTTGGGCATCAAATTTTGGGAGGCGCCAAAATTGAGAGACAACTATTAATTAAAATCAATTATTAGGCAAAATCATATTTTTCATTATAACATCTAGCTTAAATCTGCGGCTGTATGTAGAATAGTAATTTGGTTTAGAAACCAGTCAAGTTTTATGCTCGTCATTTCACTGGATCTAGAACTCACATTATTAAATTATGTTTTAGGCGATAATATCGGAATGGTAGTTTGACAGCTTAATGTCGTTGCATTTAGCGATGGTGCATGATAATAGATACCAGAAGTTGTTACAAACTTTACGTTATAACATGAAAACCTATTGAAATTCTGGTGAATAATTGATGATACTGCATCGTAAAATATTAATGATATAGACAAATGTGCGATATCGTTTAGTAACTATATGAAATTACTTTTAAAAGTATCAACATATAATAGTATATTATGCTACAAGGACCGAACGACTGTCATTTTTGCCCAGGATAAATTTGGCTGCATTCGGTGAAGATGAGGATAGAGCACGAGGCGTAAACGAGGGGAAAGCCCAAGGCGTAGCTTCGTGCAGCCAAATTTGTCCGTGACAATAATGACAGTCGTTCAGTGCCCGTGTTGCATACGATACTTTTTGTAACAAGTGCACCAAAGTAATCCCATTATTAAGCTTTTTAAATAAATTTGGATGTATTGAAACTATTTTATCGATTTGACGAACAGACTTTTGCAAATGCAATCACATTATAATAAACTAATACAATGAAACATAACTTACATGATTTATTTTATTGATTGATATTTTTCACATTATCTGTGCTATCCCGTTCACAATAAATGCACATACTATAACGAACACATTCTATAATACAAATTTCTTTCAAATATCAATTTGACATATATCAATGGAATAAAAAAATCCAACTGCATCCATGATCCACAATTTTCATTTTTACCCAGTGGACATTAATATCCATTAATTCCCTGTCAACTGAGAATTAATGTAAATTGTTACCATGGTTTGGAATTGAAAACTTTCGAAGCAGAAGTCAGCTCAGTAATAGAGTACTTTCGGTGCACGTATTACAAAAAAAAATTTCATGCAAATTCTTGATACATTTTCATTTCTCTAACATTTCCATTCCACAATTTTACATATTCTTAATGTGTTAAAGGGACATACACAAAAAAAAATCTGAAAAATGTATAGCTTATTGATAAATTTTATTTATTGATAGTACAGGAGCTTCAGATGAAGAGAAAAGTTCTTATTGGAATATATTTATTGTGAGATCACAATATTGTAGACTAGGGACCAGTAACAGAAATACTGGTGCGATTTGTTCCCGTCTGCCAATCTAAGTATTAGTAACTTTTAGATTTTCCAGTTGACTGTGACTATTCCCAAGTTTTCACGTGGATAGTTCATACAAAAACTTTATTTGGAAATGTATACATTTAATTGTAAATAGCAGACGGACACTAATTGTTCTATGGAATAATTGATACAACTTGACGAAACGCCCACGCATTAGTATAGGCAAAAAATGTCTGCCGCTTTTTTGTTCTCAACTTTTACAATAAAAAATCACTCTGATGCGTTGGCAGACAGGAATCAGTTGTTCTTTGAGTATAATTTTTTTCGCATTTGGCACGCAATGTGCGAGGCTTGTTGTTTGCGAAATAAGAAATTGTTCAAAGACTAATGATTCTCTTACAACTTCCAAATGGAGTGGAGTATCCATGTGGAAAACTTGGGAATGGCCTCAATCAACTAAGAAATCAAAAGGTTACTGATACTCAAATTGGCAGACAGGAACAAATCGCTTCAGTTTTTCTGTTACAGGTCCATAGTCCTGGTCATCGGTCATTCTATATTCATTGGTGTGGCAATACGTCACCAATCCAACCCATTGATCTAGTATTTATATTTTACAATGCAATATCATCATATATTGAAGAATATATTGAAAAAATACATACTATGAAGTTTAGTACTCTTGTCAAACTTCGTTTCTCAAACTGCTTGATTTAAAAACTGTCTCCTGCTGTGGATTCGAGATTAATTGTAATGGAGGATGAAAGGCAGAATGTATTTTTAGAATTGGGAGTATTGTTTCAAAGTTCTCATTTAGCCGGATTTACAAAAAACGGTAAATACATCGAAAAATTATTCATCCATTAATCCAGAGAAAAATTTTATAAAATCATTGAAAAATACAATGAATTTATTATTACAATGCAGAAATATAGTAGAGAAAATATATGAACAAAATTTCAACTCATACTCACTGTCTTCAAAGATTTAACACGGACTAAATATATAAATATAGAAATATAGACCGAGCGCTGACTGCAAGAAACCGGACCGACTGAGAAACAGAATAAAATGTCAAAGATGTTAGTACTCATAGAGACCATTCATAAAACCATTTGCCCATTTGGTGCCTATGCAAAACTTGTGCTGGTTGTGCATAAGTTCAGAAAGTTCTATTCTCGGAAAATTTTTAATTCACAGCTTCAAACTACAAAAAAAAAAAAAAGTTTCAACATTTTTCTCTCAGAAAATATATGTGTGCCTTGCCTCGTTGAATCTTGTGCTAATGTTCAGGAGAATGAGAATTATAATGTAAAATTAGGACATCACATGCAAACGTTCGTCAATTGTTTTTTAAAATAAGTAATTTGGCTCTATCGTGTTTGGTATCAAATTAAATATCTTGTGGAGATAATCATTTAAATGATAGATAGTTTGGTATCAATTTCAAGCTCTCGGAGAGATAAGCTTAGTAGATATCAAAAATAAATAATTAGTGGAACCCACGTTATCATCTTCATCAAATGTCGAAACTGTATGTTCCAATAAATTAAAGACCCCGAAAATCTAGAAAAGAACTCTTCATTTCCAAAAATACCTATTTTATGTACCTAAGGACTGGAATATAACTGCCATCTGTCACTTTAACAATGACAGCTGTCCTTGGACAATCGCTTCTGTCACTTCGACAATGACAACTTTCACTTTGAATTATGCAATTAATTGATGCAACTTTCTAAATTTCTGAAACAACGTTGAAACTGGCCATGAAATTCATGTGGCCACAGCAGATTGTTTCTAATTTAAACTTATGTTCAAATATTATCCCTTGAGATTTTCTATGTAGAGCTATTTTAAGAAAGTTGTAAGAAAACTGGAAAACTAATTTGCGAGTGTGAAACAATACTCTCTCATAAATCTTCAAAGCCATGTCACTTCTCAATCACAATGATTCGGACCTATGTTCACAAAAAAAAAGGTTTTTTTCTTCAATCACATCTTCCATTTTTAATTCACTCAATATAATAAATAATACAATTTATGCTTGCCGCTACTAATAGTATTAAGTTTAGTGTAAGTGCCTCGCTGTTTGGGGCGCAGTGCTCGTTGAGTGTACGTTGTGTTCTAGCTTGTAAACTATACAATTTTCTTTATAGTTAATTAAGTCTTTTGGACGAATTAAGTTTATAAACGACAAAGGGACAATGCCGAAAATATAGTGTCCCTTCAACGAAATTGCTGAAACAAATTAGCTCAAAATAAATACGAAATACAAAGACGTAAGTATGTTTACAACAGTTTTTAATTTAACAAAATTGATACAAAAAGATTATTGACTATATTTACGCGTTCTTCCACTACCCATCCTCTTCCCCACAAACAAACAGAAAATATCTAATCATCTAGTCACAGAGCTCATCTATCACTTTACAATAATAAACAAAAGTCATTATTTCAGTCAATAAAAAATATTCAGTGTTCCAATATGAATGATGTAAATCAGAAAATTGATTCCAACTTCTTTTTGTCCCATAATCTCTTCACAAATAAATCCAATATATTTTCCAAATTACTTTTAAATCATCAATAGCTTCCTAAGCCCCAAAATCCAATTCTAATTTATTCCATTCTTCTCTATATTGCATCACCAGCATCACCAGCATCCAAAGCGGTAATTTTAGTTGTCACACGTGCTCACGTGCTGCTGTTGTCCACGTCTTCTTCACTTTCTAGTGGAGGAAGGCTCACCACGTGTGCCCGACGTGTGCCACCTGCCTATCGCCATCTCACTCCCTTTCAAAAGATGTATAAGAGCTAGATAGTGCTACCTAATCTTTTCCTTCTTGTTTCTCAAACTAAGGAACCAAAATCCAGTTGCCAGCTGCTGTTCAAAAGATAGATCAGCAACTCCCAAAATAAGGAAAAAATTAAATATCTGTATTACTGTAACTTGGGCTTCGGTGTATAATTAGGAAATGATGTAGATTTCTTAAAATATGGTTGTTAGAACTGTATTTATTTTTTAAACCTGTATATAATGAGACAGTAATCTATATCCCAAGTTACTGGGTTTTGTTCACTTTGAATGAATTTTAATGTTTTTATTATCCACTCTACACACTGCATCGCTATGAATCATACAAATAATTATGAGCTATTCAGATAATAAACCATGAGATGAAATGAATCAATAAGGCTTTTCTAGAATTTTTTATTCAATATCCAATGCTATCCTAAAAAAATATTAATTTTGATCATTATATTCATCAGATATACCAAAAATTTCTTGGTATTTACCAGTATAACATAATAGTCATCAATATGATACATTATGGTCACCATAAACAATTTAAATCAACAATGAAATGAATGATTTAATTTCAAATATTTCTCCACGGAAAGCAATGACTGTTTGGATATAAAATTGCCGTTCAAGATAAATACAAAGCAGGTAGGTAGACTCGAGCCTTCAATCCAATTGGAATTAATGATGGTAACTAATTAATAGGTAAGATTATAATTACAAATTATCATTGAGATTTAAATGGGCGAAAAGTCTAATAAACAATTTCAAATAATTTTATTGAGTATTTTTTGGTTCCGCTGCAAAAATTTTGATAGTCACCGAGTTTGTTTTTGGGTCGTGCTGGGTGCTCGTCCTATTTAGGACTGTCATGGGCCATATGGACCGCAGGCTCACCATCTGCTGCAGACGGAATTCTACTCTTAAGTTACCCTCACGCCACAGCCGCCCTAAACTTTATTTTTGTAAAACTGTTTTGCAAGAAATATTACTAGCAATGATCAATATCATTTTGATGAGTCAGCAAAATTCCCAATCAAAACTTTTTCGGTAAATGAGCTACCAAAAATTTTCCAAATACATTTAATATATTCTGCTAGTGGTATCCGTGAAATTATTTCTATTATTCATATTAAAAGATTACTCTCCGACATTCGTCTTCACTCTTAGTCCAAGATCTCAGGCCCGCCAGAAGTTACATATTTTCTGACAAAAAAAATGTGTGCAATAGAATGGTATGAGTATGCTCTTTTATCGTATACATACTTGCTAGCTTAGACCGACGGCCAATTGAGAGATACCAGGTGCTACAGGTACGTTAGAACATTACTCACTTTTGTTGAAGTCTGAGTGCTGATTTTTATGTACGTTTTAGAATATTGTTGAAAATTGATAATCAACACTGCCAGACACTTACCGTCGGCGGTAATCCCTGCAAGACGCTTCAAAAATTGAAAACAATAACATAATCACACTTATATTCCGAGTCCTATATTTATATATGATACTCAGGGAATAATTTCAATACTTTTTGTAAACAGCCAGATCAATCGTATGGATACAAACATCCTCCAGACAAAATTAAAATGTCGCTGTTAGTATAAACGCGAGGCCATTATTTGTACGCTTGGTAGTAAGCGAAATATCTTTCACCTTTTAATTGTGTCTGGAGGATATTTGGAATGAGGATTAGTTTCATTTTGATTCGCTTCGAATTCCATAAGGGTATCAGCATGCAACTATTCAACAAGAAATGAAATAATAATTGATGCTCGTATGTTTACATATAAATAAAATTCTATTCATTAATTGAATCTTTTTTGTCATCTGTGAATGATACCTCCAGCAGAACTTCATTCGCCAAATGAATAAATATCACAGTTTTTTTCACTGATTTTGACATCATGATTATATTTATGTGCTGAACTGAAACATATGTATTTATTAATAGTACCCCATGCGGGTACTAGCTAACCAACTTGTAAGTTTCAAGCACATGTTTTTATCTTAAGAGTTAATTATAATCTAGTCATCTAGTGTGCTCATCTTTCATACATTCTTAACTAGTGAAGATTACACTCGTAATTTTAGCTAAGTACCCTCTGAAGTTCAAAACTCTCTTATTCCAATTCAAAACCTTTCAGGAGGGAAAAACCAAAAAAAAATCAATACGAAGATAAAGAAGCATCACTTGCTACTAAATTTTTTTGTTTCTGATCATTATGGTACAGTAATTACTCTTGAGTAATAATAGTAGATTGTTGGCGAAGATAGATAAATCTAAAGAGACTCTTAAGGCGAGTGTCTTGCAATCCTGTACCATCTCCGGTCTTGCAAGTGTAAAGGGGGGAGAAGAAAAGTAGGTGTGTTAGGGCGTTCCCTAGTAAGTAGTAAGCACTCGATATACGTCATTGCAGTGAGCAATGCTAACTGTCTAATACGTATGTCGCAGCTTTCAAGGGTTTTGAACGTACCCCATAATTGGTTATTTCATGACAAAAAAGGACGTTCTCAAAAGTCATAAATCTTTTGAAAGATAAAATGTCAATTATTTCTAGTGTTACACAAGAATCAGAAAATAATCTTGATCTTGTCTTGAAATTGAAAGACAAGGAGTATTTTCTATTTTCCAAGACAAGACAAGAAAGTATTATTATTGATATCTTGACAATTAATTTTTTAAATCCGCATTTATTAATCTATTATGAAAATATCAAAATCTGCTGTGGCCTTCACAGTTTTTCCCTGATCATAAATTTCATGATAAGTTTCATCACTGTTTCATGGATTTAGAGTGTCGTACCAATTGTCAATGTGTCAATGCCAATTGTCATTGTCAAAGTGACAGTTGTCATTATCAAAGTGACAGCGTTATTGTCAAAGTCATAGCTGGCATTGTCCAAGTGGCAGCCATCATTGTCAAAATGACAGCAGTCATTGTTATAGTAACAGATGGCGGTTATATTTTAATCCTTACAATATAAGTATTTTTGAAAATGAAGAGTCTTCATCTAGATTACGGGTTCTTTAATTCATTAGAACGAACAGTTATGTTACTTGATCATCGGAAGTGTAATTCAAAGATGGTAAAGTGGACTCCACTGTCTATTTATTTTATATTCCTACTAAGCTCATCTACCTGAGAGCTATAAATTGATACCAAACTGGATTGTGGTGGACACAGCAGATTTTATCAATATGAATTAGAAAATATTCATTCTCAGAAATTTAGAATGTCGCATCAATTAATTGCATATCTTAAAGTGAAAGCTATCATTGTCAAAGTGACAGCTGTCATTGTTAATGTGACAGATGACAGTTATTTTTTGGTCCTCACATAAAATAAGTATTTTTATAAATAAAGAATTCTTTTATAGATTTTTGGGGATTGATGGATTTAATGAAGATCCCAAAAATCTATAAAAAAAAAACTCTTTATTAAAGTGACAGCAGTGATTGATAGCGGTTATTTTTTAATCCTCACATAAAATAAGTATTCTTGTGAATAAAGAGTTCTTCTGTAGATTTTTGAGGTTTTCAATTAATTGGAATATACAGTTCCGACATTTGACCGCCGGAAGTGAAATTTGAAGATGGTAACGTGGGTTCCACTACTTAATTATTAATTTTTGATATTTACTAAGCTTATCTTCTCGACAGCTTAAAATTGATACCAAACTGGACATCATGTAAATGATTTGTGATAGAAACAATTGATAATCGTTTAAATATCCTTTTTGACACTTCTGCTAGCATTATCTCCACAAGAGCTTTATTCTGATACCAAAGATGATAAAGCAAAATTACTTATTTTAAAAACAATTGACGAACGCCTGCATGTGATGTCAAAATATGAGTGATAATAATTCTCATTGTTTCTCTGGCTCAAAGAAATATAACGAATTCTATAATAATTAAAATTTTGATAATAACAAATGAATCACCGAACATTTAGAAAAATGTTGCCGATGAATGCTGTGCCAAATTATTTAAAGATTAGTTTTGGTTACTTCATATTTTATGATAAAAACTACCGTTTATAAAATTAACGCAAAAAACTAAAAAGTTCCATCAATTAAGTTTAAGTACCACTGGTTGAAAAAAGCTCTCTATATATGAACTTCAACTTGGATTTTTGATCAAAAATTTAAATATAAAATTTCCGTCGAAAATTCATAGACGTTTCTTGCGTTTTCAAGTTATTGTGCTTCCACACAGACCGACAGACCTACTTTTATTAAAATTATTTTTTTCGGTTTCAGTAGGGTCTGAAACGTGAAGATTCATCAGAATCTCGAACTGTCAAAAAATCACGATCTCAATACTTTCCCTATATTAAATTATAGGTCGCGGAAGTAAAAATGCAATCAAAAGAAAACAATTTTCCTTAATATTACAAATATAGTAAAAATCCTTAGTTTTCAAGTTATTTGCGAGAAATTGAGTTACTATTTTTCAAATTTCTCCAGTAGTCCACGTGACAGTATCTTTAATATCAACTAGGTACCTATATCCAAATTTCTATCGAGTCAGAAAAGCTTTGGCGCTCAAAGTGTACATACTATATACTATTTTTGATTTTACAAATTTCATTTGCAATTGCAATGACATTTTCCGCAAATTCATACCGGGGAAAATAGCTTGCACGACTTATTGTATTGATATTATATTCTGAGACTTCAAAAATCTTAATCTTTAATCCCTTTTGTCTTACTATAACTGTAAACAAGAATAATTTTCGAAAACAATGCTTTAATTACTGATTTGTATAATCCCTAACAAAATTTCAAGTTGCAAAGCTCTGTGAGATTTCAAAAAGCCAAATAGTACAATAATTTCATCTCAGTTCAAATATTTCTCCCTTGAATAAATAAAAATTTCTGATAGCACAATGCTATGACTGAATTTCTTGTTTAATATTGAATTTTTAGTTTTGAAGCTAAGGATTTCGTGAATTTGAATTGTTTGCTAAAATCCAGTTTCTAGCAGGTAGTGTCATAAACCCAAACGCGGAGTTCTATTCAACTCTTAATTCTCTCACTTAGTTAATTGAACTATTTTTTCGGACTTCCATCGTCTTTATTATTATAAAAATACACAACGTTTCGATTGATTTATATATCTTCAATCGTTTTCAAGTGAATATTCACTTGAAAACGATTGAAGATATATAAATCAATCGAAACGTTGTTTATTTTTATAATAATAAAGACGATGGAAGTCCGAAAAAATAGTTCAATTAATAATTATTCATCATCTACAATCTCTCACTTAGTGTCGCCACTCGCTGTGGACAAATTTTAACAAAATATTCGAATTTTCACTAAAACTATTATGGAATTTACTCAAAATATACATTACATTTTTTTTCAAAAAAACAGTGTTTGAAGTTCACGAAATTCTGTACACGGGCTCAGAAGTAGAAATTTGAAATTGATCCTTAGTATCGCGTAAAACTGGATTTGAAATACAGCAATTTGTTGTAACTTTTACAACAATTATTTAACAAATGGGTTATTGTATCAAAAAATGGAAGAATCATCTAGATGATGAAAGCGCATTTTTGACAGCTCATGAATGCTTGTTACTTCAGAGATTTCGCAAATTACCATCTCTTACAATTACTGAGCTTGAAATCAAGCAGTTTAGGCAAACTTACGAAACAGCAGCTTCCATTTAGTACTAGTTTCAAGTTGACTATTTAATAGGTACATAATTTATACATGTACAAACTCAAAAATACCTTTTTTATACAAACACTATTAAAAGTACGACTTTTAATGGTTGCTTAGCGTATTAAAAATAACAATTTATGACATTGTTATCACTTTTAACACGTTACCATTGGCGACGTGTTAAAAGTGATTCATTTTTAACACGTTACCATTGGTGACGTGTTAAAAGTGATTCACTTCTACACTAATATATAATGTTTGCTTAATCTTGATTGTTCTTTATTTTCAACATAGTTTTTACATACAGAGTAATTCGACCATAACGTTGACGATTTCCACAACTTGGATTCCTCCTCAAAGTACGCCAAAAAAAACAGTCTCATAATATTTACTCGAAACATTTTTATCTTCGCACCATTCCAAAAAACGTCCGTAGGCGATCTCGTACTATTGCCTCGACTTCGAAGGTAATAGATAATGAACAGTTCTAGTAGCTGCTCCTTCAATTTTAGCTGGAATTAATTTATTTTCTTGACTATCCATTCCATTCAAAATATCTGTCAAACTGTGTAAATAACAACCAGGATAACAACAAAACATTGGTTGCTATCAAGGAGTACGTGGTTGCTATATAAATGACAGTTCATCTATTATGTCATAATTTGTATGAATTTTTACCAATTTCGAATTATTATCGTTAACAATAGTGTTTGTATAAAAAATTGTGTATGATATACGTGTTAAAAGTGATTTTATTTTGTTCCAAAGGTTATGCCACTCCGCTGCGCGTCGTGTCCTAAACTTCCTTTGTCACAAAATAAAATGACACTTTTAACACTTATATCATAAATAACTATTAATCTTCATTGTTTAGTTATTGATTGACAGGAGGTCAAGTGCTGTAGCTTAAAATGATAATTTGATCTTTATCAAAGCTATATAAAAAAAAATACACAAAAAGTGAACAAATTTTCATCCAATAATAATAATTCATTCTAATAAGCTTCAAATTCGCGTCAAACATGTCATTGAATGAATCCCGGACAGATTTGACAACTGTACATAATAATAGTGACACCTGCGGCGAAAGCTGTAACTAAATTTTTATCTACTTTAATAAATTTTAGTTGCCATATCCCTAATGTCATAGATATCTATGGACATTGTTTCACTTGAAACAAGTAATTGAATAATTCAATTTTCCACAATCACTGAGCTTGAATTAAAGCAATTTGTGCAAGCCTACGAAACAGCAGCTTTTATTTAGTACCAGTTTCAAGTCTGTAAATAGTATAGTTGCTGAGATCTCAGCGTCACGCCAGCCAGCCAGCCAGCCAGACAGCCAAAGTGAATATAATAGCGCTTTTTTCGGAAGAATGCGCTAAAAAGTAAGATGATATTTGTGTGTAAACACTCTTCTTTCAAAATGTTTTTGAATTAGGTTTCTAAGTGGTATGGTAGGGAAGTAAATAACAAAATGAAATGAGAGTATTTATCAAGCCATGCTACACCAAGACACTCGCCTTAAGAGGAATTTAAAATCAAATACATTGGTATTAAACTATGAGATGTATTCAGAATTTTCTCTTTGAAATAAATAAATCATCACAACAATATTCAGTCAATTTTATACGAAAATTTTTATGTATTAATAGCATATCAGTCAAGTCAGAGTGGGATGGAGGGCACATGCCTACTCCGCCTTTAGCTTGTGGACAAAAATGCATACAGACATAAAAATTATCATGCCTGGAATTTCCAGACAAGCTTTTTTTTTTATTGTCTTGTAATTTTCACAGCTCTATAAATTCCCAAATCACAATTAGGTAATGATGTCAACGATTCTTGGTTATGTCTTTTGGAAGGCGTAGATACATTTGTAATAATGGAGATTTATACATATAATATACTTGCAAGAATGAAATTCGGTCTTTGATGAGATAAAATGTCGCAATCAATTTTCGAAGCTCAACAAAATATCCTGTGTGAGTTTTCCTCTACTAACATCCATAGATACCTTTACTTCATTGGGATCTCGAGAACTAAAAGATACGACTTCGGTTAAATGATACTTTTTGTGCGCGTTCAAGAGACGATCTCAAACATATATATATATTGTAACGAATTTAAGTCTATAAATTAGTCATTCCGGCTTTACTGGTGCTTAGAATTATTGTGGAAATATTTTACATCAATAAATGGAAGCGAATATATTTGTTTTCTAGAAAATTGCTGATACCTTCTAGCGCTTTCTAGAAAAGCCTGGACGTTTGCGAGAAAAACGTAGTGGGGAGAGACCCACGGTATATATCAGTGGCTGACTCAACGAGGAGTGTTATTGATTTTGGCTCAGAGACCTTATAATATGGACTGATTTGAAATAAGTTGTGTTATTTAAAATAAATCAATATTGACATAAATAATTAAAGTTAATTTATAGTGTTATGTTATAATCTTTAGTTTAAATTAGAATTATTCATCAGAAATAGTATTAGTTATCTAATTTATTATTTTAATAAATCATAAAAATAAATGGTAGTGTTTAGTAACTTCTGCTCCCTAAATTAAAATAAATAACGTTACAATATATATTTTTTTGAAGCTCCCATTGGTCACTAGATAATAACGAAAAACTGATTTTGGTCAATTTTTTCCTATTGTAAATAATTCCCAATGTTTCACAAATCGAAAAAAAACTCAAAATACCCAGTCATTGGCATACGTAAATATATTTATTAGGTATATTTTGGAAATGCGACACTAAGTTAGAATTTTTTAATCAGAACTAATACCTCAAAATAACAAAGGAAGATAACATATTTCTTTGATTTTAGTGATATAAAATTAATTTTCTATAAAATATAAATAATAAGACTTAGGAGAATCACATTAGCGGAGCGACTGTGGGGCTGTTTGGAGTAAAAATTAAGACAATGTAAAATTAACTACGTCAATTCCCTAGCCAGACTTCAGCGTGACGTTTATAATTAGAATGTAATGTAGTGAGTTCTACATAATTAAATTTAGATATCATCTATCGAAATAAGGCAACAACGCTCCTTTCAGTAGATTGGCAGCAAATTATGCTACTTATACCCTGAGGAACTAGAAGAGAGCAGAGCCAGCAACGCTGTGCGGCGATACGCAATTACCAGGTTCATGTGAATTCCTGCATCGCTCGCACAACGTTGCTGGCTTCGATCGCTCCGCATCATTTTGTCCAATCCCAACCTTGTAGAGTTCGGGAAATGATGCTACATATTTATCTATTTCGAATTGAGAATGGTCGAAAAGAGCAAGCAGCTAACAAATTAGTTCTTAAATGAACAAAGAATGTAGTATCAGAAAACGACAACTGTTTTTTTATTTTTTATAAATGTTCAGCATTCCTTGTTCGCTCATTTGTCTAAATCAATTATTAGCTACTTTGTTGGGAGGTCTCCGACCCAAGAATACATTTCTCTCATCAAAACAAGAATAGTCATCTTTTTTGTTTTCAAACAAAAGCCGTTTCAAATGAAACGGACAGAATTGGAACTCATATCAAGAATGTGCCAATAATAGTATGGTTATCTTAACTTTTTTGTAACTTGTCGCCGTCAGTTCGCAATTATAAACATAAGCGTGTCCATATTTATCTTTTGATTATTATAAATGATGGCGGGTCTGTGTATTGTACTGTAAATGGCTTCATTTCTTTGAAGATTAATTATTTTAATGATTTCTAGGTTGTTTTAAGTTTATCGGCATTTTGTGAATTGAATTTTTTAATGTTAATATGACATGATGATCGATTGATTTGATATGTATTCTGCAATAGTAGGTACGTTGAACTGCATTCATAAGAAACAATAGTAATTAAGGTGTCCTGTAAATCAATCGTGAATTTTGTATATATTATTTACCCGGCGTGTTCGATCACATAATCATTAATTCATCATTGATCGATAAGTTTTTTGACAAATGGAAAAAATTTTGTAACAAGCCAATATTTAGAATTTTATCAGTACTATATATGATCATTGGCTGAAATAAATAATGATCGATGAATATCTATCTGTTGAGTTTTAGAATAGCCTCAATTATCTATTTTAATCAGTGACGGACAAAAGAAATTAATAACACTGTTGTAACAATTGTTTTTATTTGTCAAAAATCTTGTATATCGATAGTAAATAATGATTGCATTAGGCACAGAATACGGCTGAATATCTTAATTTTTTAAGGAAATCGAAGTGAGCACGATCATTTTAAGAAACTACTGTAGTATATAAGTATCCATATACCCAGAGCCAACTCGGTTTCATCTACTATCTACATAATTTCAATTTATGTTAATGTTATTCGCAATTGTAAATAAGAAATCGCGCTCTAACGGTTGAAATTCAACATTCTGTGAAATGATAGCAGTGGCCTCCACTTATTGAAGAGCAACAAGTGAACTTATTTAACTTTTACATACACAAATTAATTAATCTATAGTAAAGTTTATATTGAACATAAAATCAAAAAATTGACACAATTGCTGAAGTTGAAAGCAAAAAATCAATTCGTATTTTTAAAATATGTGATATGGTCCTAAAAATTATGATCCATTTCAATTAACAACAAAGAAGTCTTCCTTCTGAGGAGTGTATTTTTGAATAATGTAATGTTTTTAGAGTCCGAAATAACAAACACAACACTATTATTTAAAATAAATTAAAATTGAAATTTATCAAATAAAGCAAAGCACTGACAATACACTATAACTGTTTATCACTGTCTACATTTATTGATAAGAATGCAACTAATATTTAATTCTAGGAATATTTATACTGATCTGATTGCTGTTTGATTTACTCTCCGACAGTTTGATTTATCCTTTCAATAAACGACATGGTCCTTTATATAGACAGAAGGCCAATAATTTTTTTTCAGCTTTTAGAGGCTGCTAGAATTATCATTTATTATACCATAAGTAGTTGGAATATTATCGATTATTTTTGTGGTGCTATCACGAATGTTTATTGTGCTTGCGTTTGAATACCACGAGTGTGCTGTGTGCAGCACGAGTGGTATTCACAAGCACAATAAACATGAGTTCCACGCCGCGCGAAGTATCTTTTAACCTGGAAGCAACATGTTTGAGGAAACTATCAAAATTGAAAATAATTTTACTGCTTCAACTTAATAATATTTTCGGAGTCATCCATTGAAATTTAACTATTGAATGTATGTTACAGCTAGTAAAACTCTAATTAGATACACATGACGTTTGATTTCTCGCAATAAATGTTGTTTATCTGTGTGATCTTAATTAGATTTGTCAATTTCCCACAGGTGATTACAAAAAAACTAAGCTGAGAGAAATAAATGTAATTTTTAAAGTTACCCAATCAATTTAAAAGAATATGTTCGGACTTGTTCCAGACGCCTTCAAACTCACAAAAATTTAGCAAAATCTGTTCAGATAATAGTTCCGGTCTAAACTGACACTGTGACTATTGAACAAATAAAGTTTCAAAACATTTCAAAGTTTCCAAGCTATAAGCTATGTAACGTACCTGTCATAAATTATTTGTAATGACACAATTAGTTTTTCTTCTTGTGGTGAAGCCATGGCCCTAATACAACATTCTGATTCAAACATACAACATTTATATTTAATCTGCATATTATGACTTAATTATCTCTCTTGGACCGCAGCAGGTGAATATGTTACATCATAAAAGTATTGGATTTCTTATAATGGTAAGAACTTTTTTATGTCGAACTTGAATTAATTAGTATTAAAAATATTACTATTCATTTGAATGCCCAATTTCAATAGTTTGTTTCTTTAAATTTCAACATATATTTATTTAGAAATGATATTTTTTTTGTTTGTCTTGTGTCCTGCTGTAGATCTGAGTTAAATTCCATTATATTGTGTTTTATTGTTCAAATTCTTCAAAATGATGTCACTTGACTAAAAAAAATTCCCTTACATGCGCAAATGTATGTTTATATCCATTATTGGGATCTTCATAACATTTCCAGCAGTCGAGCGTCTGGTAGGTATACTTTTTCCATTATAGGTACATTCTACCATTTTCTCAATTCTATCCAGAGCCTATCCACAGGTTTGTCTTCGCCTTTAGAAAAAAATTGTACTAAAATGAGAACTAAAGAGATTCATTGAATTTGTTGATTGCTTTTATGTTTTGCATTCTCTTCTCCATGTTCTTAGGACTTATTTTGCTTCTAAGTTTTTAAGATATAAATCCGTTACTTTCGATTCTTTTTTGAATTCTCTTTTGCAATATGTTCAATAAAGTTTCAAGCTGCAGATCTTGAACTGGAGCGCAGCAAGCAATGAATTTGCAACTTTGAGAGACTACTTGATTTGGCTTTATTCAAATTTATTGCACTCAGGATTTGAAACACCGTTAATGCTGGAAATGAATCATTTATACTAATTTATTCCTTATATATATGATTTCGTCAAATGATCATCAAAGTTTTACTAATTAAATTATACAATTAGCATATATGTTAAAAGCACTAATTCTCGAAGCGAAGTTTCATAACGAAGGCTTCAGAATGGGCGGTCAGCATATATTGATATTGAATACGCCCATGCGTTCTGTTAGAGAATTGACTGCAATCTTATGCCGTACAGTAAACACGTGCACAAATATAATATAATTATTATTTGCAAGTTTATCACTTTGAATTTGACAATCAAGATAAATGTGGCAACTGGCAGGGATCATATATCAGTAGTAAACTTGAAATAACTTTTATTTAGACGTTTCGGCGCCGAAACGACCCGCTATCATCAGCTTATGTAGATAGTTGTGATCCGACACAAATAAATATGAAATTCAGTTATAAAAAACATAATTATCATTTCGATTACATGTAAAATAGATATCCAAAATTTATTTCATTCAGGCTTGGTCTTTCCATCTCCGAATAACTTTATTCCCTGGATAATTACTATGGTAACAATTATTGCAACAGTTGTTGCTGTGGATATTATCTACCGTATAAAGTTACTTGTAGGTGGAAAGACCGGGCCTCAATTTGTTAATATTTACATTAAATATAAACACAAAAATATATATCTCCTTATCTTTTTATTCAAATTGTGTATGTAGTACAAGGCCTTTAGTGATACAGTAATTTATTAAATTGACGAGAAAAATTTTGAATCACTAAAGGCCTCATATTACGCAATTTCAATATCCATTGCCAGGATCCTCCCTTCCAGTTTCAACTTGTATCTTTTCATTCAATATTATATTTAATATTGTAGATTTATTTGATGCTTTGTTTCATTTGGGGAGGAAAGGGAAAGAAAGAGAGATTTTTTTTGCTCAAATCTCGCTAGATACCTATGTAATAATCGTATTGTCACAAATATCTTTAATCAAGCTCCTTCATGACCTGTTTCACCTTGTTGCTATGTAGAAATAGTGTCACATTTGAGTAGATGACAAGAAGCTTACGGTCGTTGCACTTGCTGTGCTTGCAGCAATATTATTCAATCACTTTGAAGCTGAAAATCATAAATTTTAAGTAACTTTTCAGAGCATCAAAAGCTTGAAGTTTTATAAAATGATTTTTTCTTCCCATTTATTTTACACTTTCTGAATGTTCTTACAGTCAGCTCCACTAAGATGCTAACGACTGACGCTTTTTTCGATTATTAACTATACTTGAACAATCATTTTATACAAAAATTATGTTTTCCAAAATCTTGCAACGCTTCCTACTAGAGCAATATCCCAGGTCCGCCAGAAGTTACTTATTCTCTAAGAAATAGAATGTGTGGAATAGAGTTGTTTTAGTATGTACTTTGATCATACGCATACTTGCTAATTTGTGCCGACGGCCAATTTACAGATACCAGGTATTTCATAGGTACGCTAAAACATTACTCACTTTTCCTAAAATCTGAGTGCCGATTTTTATATATGTTTTAGAGAATGTTGTTAAAACACTTCCCATTGGTGGTAATTTCTGCTAGACTTACAAGCTCGCAAAGAATAATGTAATCTTACTTATAGCCTGTTATTATATATGATACTCAGGGAGCAATTTTAATACTTTTTGTAAGCAGCCAGATCAATCGTAAGGGCTAAATATCCTCCAGATACAATTAAAATATCGTTGTGAATATAAGTACGAGGTCTTTATTAGTACGCTTGATAGTAAGCAAAGTATCTATGAGCATCCAATTCTCCCTTAGTCTGGATGTTTACAGAAAGTATTGAAATTGCTCCCTGAGTATCTATCATATATAAAAATTAAAACTCATCATAAATAAGATAACGTTATTTTTAGCTTCAAAGTGTCTAGCAATAATTACTGCCGATGGGAAGCGTTTGCAGTGTTGATTATCAATTTTCAACAATATTCTCCAAAACATGCATAAAAATCAGCACTCAGACTTTAAGAAAAATGAGTAATGTTTTAACGTACCTCTAGCACCTCGTATCTGCAGATTGGCCGTCGGCACAAACTAGCAAGTATGCGTATAATCAAAGTACCTACTAACACTACTCTAATCCATACATTTTGTTTCTCAGAAAATAAGTTTCGTCTGGTGGGTCTGGGATCTTGGCATATACCGAACTATCAGCTTTCAAATTTTTTTGAATCTTGCATAATGGTTCAATTAACCATAAAAAAGTGAATAACAACAGATTAAATCTTTGCCAAGAATTACAATCCTATCGCATTTTAAATTTTATTCTCAAAATTTTCTTTTATATGTATCATTAAAAAGAAATTGAAGTAACCAGTTACCGAATATGAAACAATTATCAAAAGGATATCAACTTGTAAGTCATTTATGTAATAATTAATTCATTCTCGAAAAAATATCGAATCTCTTCCTGCAGATGTCCAATTCCAATTCTTTTAATTTCTTTTCAGATAAGCATTTAAAATGCGAATAATTTAATTTTGGACAGTGTCGGTTTTTTACGATTGTCACTACGCGAAGGTATTTAAAACGTAACAAGTAATATAAGGTATATCATGAATATGAAACGAAGAAAAGAACAGGTGTTTTCTTTTGAGGCACAAAAGAAGCATTATGAATAAAGTAAAGCTGTATTTTTGCTACTGACGCGCGACCGCAGTGCCTCTGGCGACAAATCTCAGGTAAAATAGTAATAAGTTACACTTGAATGATTCTTTATTATTTAGATCGGTAGAAAAAATCCTCAAGTCATAGTTACGGAAAACAATAAAACTGTATTCATGCCATTGTTTCAACTGGTATGATACAATAACAATAGGACTCTAAGAAATTCTATTACAGTCATATACTCTACAAACTAGATGTACCTACTTATTAAAACTAGATATTTTTATTACATAAAACTATGTTGGAATTTTTGACCTACCTAATTAGTAAGTAACTCAATCAACTATCTTTGTTTGAAAATAATTCGTATTATAGTTGAAATAATAATTTATTCACATGTTGATAGGTATACAATATATAACTAATTTTACTTTAATTATATTTGTGCATGATATATGAATTGTAAATTGCTGAGAATATCCTGTGCTCAAATACTTCCAAATAGTTCACTCCATCTATAAATGGAGGTCCACTATTCAATTTTCGTATTAACCGGTCTACATATTTAGTTTTTGAAGTACCTGCATTCAATTAGCAATGTAAAGGTGTAAATTTTGACGATTCCAATACCTACAATTGTGTAAATTTACATATCCATGAATATAAAATGCCGTTGTATGTTTCATCCTTGAAGAAAATTCTGTCGAGTAAAATTCATCCACTAATAATTTTGTTGATCAAAGTCGCCCAACAAGTCTTCAAGATTCTGATTTATAAGTTCTAAAATGTTCCAGTCTTAAAAACTTGTACATAGTTCTTCTGCCGAAAGGGTATCGTGATTTCCAATGAATTATATAATTTCATTCTGCTTATCTTCTGTTAAAACCATACTTGATGCAATCTTTATTTACTTGTACAAAGTACAAGTATTGTGGTACCGACAAAATTCACATTTCGAGATTTTTATGAAAATATCCGTATTGAGCATCCCTTGATACATTTTGACTATTTTTGGCTTGACGTCGGTACGTATGTTATGTGTGTATGACGTACCGCTATCTCTTAAATTTTAGGTGTCGCTTATCTGAACAATATCGTATCAAAATTTATAAGTCACGTGTGACATAAACATTGCTGTCATTATTCTGATTCGATATTTTTTGTTTAAGTGAAGCTTAAAATTTAAATCAGAGCGGTGCAACTGACCAATAATGTTGAAGCGTGCGGCGCTCAAAGAGCGTTTCCAACTTAATTCGGAACTTTCCAGAATCTAATATTCCACGATTCATCAGCGCTGGGTATACGCTGGTGACTTCTAATTATTCATAACTTATAGGAATATTTCTGACAACTTTAATTTGCAAGATGATTAGCTCTGTTTGTCAATAGTTGTTAACAATCAATACAAAATTTAATATCAATGTTTGCCACATTATGGCTAACAGCAGGAAAATAAATCCTAGTACGCTTTGAATAACATTGTTGTTACTTGCGTATATTAAATTCAATATTTGTGTATATTAATGAGTCCTAATTTAGGTTTACTTCATTGATTATGCAAGTATAATCCGTTCGAGCTATAAAACCTAGACTTGATTTTACTTTCTACTAACAGTATTTTATTATTTTTATTAGGAATATCTAAAAGAACATTTTAAATATCTATTATAAAGATAAATGAATTAAAGCATAATTCAATATAACACTTGCATTAAAGACCAATTAAACATTACAATAAAACAATATTCATCTTTAACTGATGTTCAGCGGTCGCCGGTCTCAGAGTAGATCTCATGAATTCTTGAAATAAAATATAACATAAGCAAACTACTGGCTTAGTGAGGAATTATATCCATACACACATCATACGATCCATACCATCAACATCAAATCACACTCTCTGGTATACACATAAAGAGGGAACGCACAAAGTACGAAAACACATAAACAATATCATCAGGGAGCGCCGAAATGTCGACCTGCTCAACCTCTGCCGGGAGCGCCAACACTAATTCTAGCTTGACCTGCTCAACCCCGAGTCCTCAATACGACGTCAGCCTCACAGGCTCGTCCGTCTGGGAGTCGAGAGTAACTCAGTCACGTCTGCTCTAAATTATCTTAGTTGCGGTCACCTCACCGGCTTTACAAAGGCCTCACGAGGTGTTCGAAAAGCCAAGATAAAACCCTCTGCCCCTACCGTAAAGTAACCCAGCGAACATCTACACAATTTACACATATGTCACCTTCTTGGCTCACGCTCTCCACTCAGACCTCACAACAACACATAGAATATCAGAGGGATATAATCACAAATACTTAGGCTTAACGTAGACACAAATCAAGGCATGCAACTATTCCACTCATGCTCCCACTCAAAACGCTCTCTCTCAACCAACACTCTGCATACGTATTCAACTCACACACCCAGTAACTCAAGTCACACACCTACACACTGATTCAAAATCCATATAACTAATTGGATTAGATATTTTCTTCGTTTATATTGTCACAAATTTTATTGCAAATATTTTATTAACACAAGTTACAGTGCCAGTACTCGTACTGAATCACTGAATGAATCCCTCTCCTAGCTCACGCTCTTATGTACCTAAGCCGACAATGGGCCAACATTCAACTGTCCAATAATTGATGCCTGGCAACCACCGAAAATCTAGTAAACATAGGCTGTCAATCAAGTCCGACAATTGAACATTGATTTGGTCACTGCTTATTAGGTTCACAGTTACAGCGAATTCAAATAAATAATTATGTGAGCTAACTATTTAAAATATTTTACTTTCGTGGCCATATTATACTCGTATCTATTTTATTATTTTCATATTATTCTGAAATTGTGCTTGTGTTTAATAATGGATGAAAAAGATATCATTATTATTAACGAATGTTCATGCGTGAACTAAAGCAATGAGAAATTATTCATGGACAGGGACTGTATAATTATATCATATCAACTGAACTGTTCAGCCGATTATTACAAATTTTATTACATGGACAAAAATTATGTGAATTTGATCAATATTGCGATTTAAAGAGCGTGCAATATAAACTGACAAAAGAGAAATTTGAATCTAAATTTTGAAAATTACTATATCAAGAAATATATCTTCAATAAATTAGATATTCTACGATATTCACCCGCTCACGAAAAAATTGCTGTAAAACTGTGAATAGAAAATAAGTTTCATTCATGTGCTCCTTCTCAACAGGACAATGCTCTATTTACAAAGAGGATTTATTGGATATCTGTGAAAACAGACATCCATGCCTCACGTGGGATTTGAACTCACAGTCTCAGTATTAGCACTGGGTATAGGTTGCCGCCTTCATTTACTCGGCTGACAGAATCGTAGAAGTTTTCTGAATACGTACTGTATTTGCATAAGTATTAGTAGATGGAATACTTTTTTCTCATGAGACTTATGTTTGATGCACTCTGTCTTCACCGTCGTTCATCAATCAAGCGAGTGAAAAACAGTGATTTTTTACAATTTCATTCATAATCTATAGCTTATTGATCTCTAAGATTTATAGACTTGATAGAAATATCTTAATGGGAAAAAATTCTGTATAAAAATAATTAGAAACAATAAAGCATTAATAATCCGAATCCCATCGATGGACAAAAAGTCAGTAGGATTTTCACTAACTTATAATATACTTTGTGGCGTATTCTCCACAAACACTAAGGGTACCCGTAGTTTGACGACTGGTAGCCGCACTCTACGACTCAGAAAATATCAACCAAGCGGACTATAAATGTCGGCCACACTCATATCGGGTAAAAGGTGTGAATAATATTTATTTTATTTATTTTAGAAACAATAAAATATATTTATTAAAAGTGAATTCTGAAAAGTTTTTCCTTCATTTATAGATATGTTTAGACTAGAATCTCGCCATTAAACTAAGAATGCAATTTATTTAACACAGTTCCATTTTTCACTGTTAATAACATTAATGATTCATCTGACAATTAGATATGTTCCAGAAAAATTAAAAAATATCTGGAACTAACATAAAAAAAAATATGACGTGGACATCACGTGACTTACTTGTACATTATTGGATCTATATAATCAAACAGAAAATCTCATCATTCCTCGGCTAATTGTTCTTGATTTATCAGAAAAATTCTAAAAATCTGTCAATTAAATTGCGCTTTTAGCCTAGTCGGTTGCTATGGAAACAGTAGGTCATCATTCTCATGCTACAACATTCCTAAATATTGATTTCCAAGATTCTACGGCTCACAGTTCTGAATTTATACGCAAAATTAAAAAATAAATTGCAACTGAAGTGCACTTCCGGTTATTATTATTGGTATGAAAATAGTAGGCAATCATTCAGATGCTACAGCAGACTGAAATACCAACTTTCAATATTCTACAGATGATCGTTCTGAATTTATGCGAAAAATTCCAAAAGATTGTCAAGTATAGTGCACTACCGGCTCAGTCGATCTCATTGAAAATAGGATATGAGCATCTAGACAGTACTATCATCTTGACTACTGTAGTCTAATATTCTACGTCCAATCGTTTTGGATTTATGCGGAAAATTCAAGAAATGTTCCGAGTAAATTGCACCTCCGGTTCAGCCGATCGCAATCAAAATGCAAGATGTACAACTAGATGTTATAGAAGTGCTTAATACAAAATTTCAATATTCTACGACCGATTGTTTTGAATTTATGAAGAAAATTCGAAAAGTCAAAATAGATAACCATTTGAATGCTACACCAATTTCAAATGCTGAATTTCAACATTCTACGGTTGATCAATCTGGATTTATCAGAAAAATTCGAAAAAAGTTTCAAGTAAAGTGCACTTCCGGTACAGACGATTAAAACCATAATGCGAGGTGCACAACTAGACTCTATACCAGTCTTAAATACAAAATTTCAACATTATACGTTCAACTAGTTTTGAGATTTGCACGTACGCACGCACGAACATACGTACCGACATCAAGTCAAAATTAATAAAAATTGATATTTCCATCAAAATCTCGATAGGTGAGTTTTGTCGGCTTCACAATACTTCCTTGTACTTAGTAAAAGTAAGTAAAAATGTAAAGAAGCACCATACTGTTTATTGAATAAAAGGAAATTATCATAATTTTACGAATTGAATTTTAAACATAAAAAGCAATAATGATTGAATTAATAAGCTCTGCAAATGTCAATATCATTCACTACAAATATTGTGATCACTATATTCTTGGCTTCAATGTTCCACTAAAGATCTAATAAAACTGTGTTTGCTGAATTATACGAAAACACCTTGATATATGGTGTTTTGATTGCTTCATCATCATGATTATTCCATATTACGTAAAATTGAGCGAAGCATGACGAAAGTAATACCAATCGAAAGTTTTATTATTGAATAAATTACCATGGAAGATAATACCCATGCCTGTATCAAACCTCAGCTTGATAATTAAAACCACCTTTAAACCACTACCACTTTAAAATCCAAAACCAAATCCTCTCAGTTCAAGATGCTACAAGCTCCAGTGGTCCAGAAACTGTAGATAACCACAAAAAAGTAAAAAATAAAAAATAAAAATCGAACGTGCCACGAGTTTGGAACAAACATCTGCCACCTTGGCGTTGTAGTGCTTTCCCCCCTGATCCCCTTAAAACAGACTACAGATAATCTGCACCTTGCTGGTTTGTACACCTGCTTCTAGAAAGAATCGGTGAAGATAATTGAAAGTTTGTATGAATTTATAGCTGCGATTTGCGATTGATGAAGTTTGCTTGAGAAATTTATCTGTGATTTTTTTATGCTGCTGGCTGCTGGTACTACTTTTAATAATATTCTTGCAAGAGCAGATTGTGTTAATTCATAAGAAGTAGATAGTCGTTACTATATCACTAGAACATCATAATTCTTCTAAAAAATCTAAAATCCTAACATAAATGGAGTGGAGTAGACAATTTACAGAAATAATGATTGATGATGTGATTTTTTAACCATGCAACTTTCTCGAAAACATCAAGCACAGCTTCCTACATCACTTTAAAACAAACTTCTTTCTTATCCTCATCCATTCAAATTTCTTAATTTTGTTTTACTAATTCAAATTAAAAAAGTTATAATCCAATTCTGCATACTTATACGAAAAGTTAAAAATGCCTCAATAACATTTCAAACAGGCATTACGAAAGCTCCCGCTATTGAAAGTATTTTTCCAACTTTATTGATAATATATCTCATATTTGTAATTATATTTCTTCTATAAAGATGCTATCTAAAAATAGATGAATTTTTGAACGAGTGTATTGAATACTAAAGAATGAATCACGTTCACATTGCATTGACCTTTCTGCTTGTGAGAGCAAACAGGCTTTTAAATGACATTTGTGCTTCAAGTTCATCGGTTAATCTGTCTAATACGGATGTCAGTATCAACAAACCGGAAGTTTAACACAGAACGTAACATCCGTTATATGATGCATGAGTTTTAACAATATTCTTTTAAGAACTGGAAACAAGATTTCGTAGGTTGAATATGAAGTGCTTATGAAATTATTTTTAAGCAATGGCAAGTGGAAATTTCCTTATTATTTGAATCGATTAGCACATGATCATAATAGGTCAAGCGTATTTTTTCACCTGTTCGTCTTACATCAGTTTCGAATTAAATCCTATCTTCGAAATAATATCATACCTGTAATATAGGTCAAAATATCAAATCAATCAATTATATGAAAATCATACAAATGCAATTAAATATGTCTTCTCCGATAAAACAAAAAAATTATAACTTTTCGACTTATCCTTCTGAACATTACCTTTTTCTTCTATCACTTGAATAAGATATTGTAACACTACACAACATGCAAACATGCAAAAGTAGTTCACTTTAGAATTTCAACAAGTTGCCATGGCAATTGTACAAAAGCATGGATTTTTTTGGACTAGTACAAAAAGTAAATAACGTTACAAAGCTTGTATCTCCTAACAACTTGTTAATTTGAAGATTAAATTTGAAGATTAAATAATAAAGTGCGGTAGAAGAAAAAAATATCATCTTTACTACGAACAAGAAATACAATTTTGGAATTCGTAAGATTGCTTTACGACGCGATAATATTTTCCGTACCAAACACAAAAAATAACGATTCCTCACAACTGCAGAGAAAGTTGTGAGAAATGATTTCTCACATCAGTGTGACCAACCAGGACCCCTATTCTAATTCATAGAGATTATTTAGAGACAAGTCACAATCCCTTTGTCGATGACATCATGACATAGTTACATTCATGGTAACTTTAATATTGTATGTTGGTGCTGACGGTATGATCTACAAATTTATGTTGGTAATGAGTATGTGTCAAAATTAAAATCATATTCAATTTATACTATTACTAATTTAGCAAATAAAAACAGACAACCACTAATTCATATCTTTGATATTTTTCAATATCAATGTAAAAATGTATCTGTTTCATGTATTATCATCAGGATTATATAACAGTGAATATTACTTACTTGAATGAATAGTCTCTTTAAATGTAATGTAAAAGCTTCAAAGCTTTGATCACTACTACTCAACAATGAACAAAAACATCTATCAAAGAAAAATTGCATCATATTAAAGAGATTGTCTCGATGCAGTCTCTTTCGTTTAGAAGACTATCTGCAACTTTGACGTCACAAAATCATTTCTACAATCATCTGCTAGGTGGCACATGTGTCGAGTGTCTCTGAAATGACGTCAAAAGACTGTCTCCATGAATTAGAATAGATCCCCAGTATATTGATGTGAAATATACATATAGCAGGGGGGGGGCAACCTGCGGCTCTTTGATGGATATTTTGTGGCTCTCGATAAACGTACTTGAAGTCCCCTTTCATTTTTGAAGAATTAAAGGACGGAGAACTTCCAAATGATATTAATTCTTTTTGCATTGTTAAATGGTTATCTAGCTACAACGTATTGAATCGATTTGTAAATTTGTTTTATTCGGTAGCTGTATTTCTAAAAGAAAAGGAAATAACCTATTCAGAATGAGACGATGACGAGTGGTTACAAGACCTAATATTTTTGACTGATGTCATGGAACATTTGCAAACACTGAATTTACAATTGCAGGGAAAAGATCTGACCTTGATCTTATTTTCAAACTAAATTACAACCTTCTCAAAAGGCCATCAAAAATAAAACATTTTGTCATTTTCCTCGAATTAAAAATCATGTTTCCAATAAATATAATTTCTGTTAAAATATTGAAAAAATTCCCAATACCTCTTGAATACGAATTTAATTGCGGCTCGAGAAAAAATTCAAATTTTGAAAAATGGCTTGGACTATCAAGGAGCTTGGTCACCCCTGACATATAGCAATGAGGATGTTAATTGTCTCATACTCAATCCAAATTTTTGTTTTAGGAAAGTATAAGATTAGTAAAGAAAATGTTCCAACATCATAATTTGCATTAAATAAAAATGTAAGCACTTCACTTAATAATTTAATTTCAGGTGTTTATATTGGAAATTGTCGAAATGCAAACATAAATCTGAGAGAAAAAGAATTGTTTGTTTGACTCAACTTTATCTTGTCCAACAAACTTAGCCTCGCCTATAACATTTACCTCTTTTTATTGTTTCGTGAATAATTATCTCTATGTTGGGCTTGTGTGAAACTAGCCTGATAATTTTTCAAGATATATAACAAAAGTCATTGGTTACTATATTATGGAAGCACAATCAGATACTATTGAATTTTGTAATTTGTAACAGCCGATGGGCTCTCGATGGCCTCCCGATGAGTCATCGATAGGCCTCCGATCCTCGACAGGTATTGCATAGGTTTTTGAAAAAACATCAAACTTTGGACGAAAACTAACACACTTTAAAGGGCTCGCTTTAAAAAAATACGTCGTATAAAGTATTATCTCCAAAGTATTCTCTATATAAGATAGATTAATCAGCTCCTGGTTTTAGTGTAACACAAAAAAAAATCGTGGATACAAAGGTACACTGTCAAAAATCGGATTTTATACTCACTTGTACTAGGTACAAGAAAGTATTGTGAAACCGACAAAATTCACCTATCGAGATTTTGATGGAAATATCCCTTTTGAGCATCCCTGAATCCATTTTACTATTTTCGGCTTGATGTCGGTATACGTATGTGCGTTCGTGCGTAACTCACAAATCTTAAAACTGCTTGGACGTATAATGTTGAAATTTTGTATTAAAGACTGGTATAGGGTCTAGTTGTGCACCTCGCATTATGGTTCCAATCGTCTGTACCGGAAGTGCTCTTTCCTTGAAACTTTTTTTCGAATTTTTTAATAAATCCAGAATGATCAACCGTAGGATGTTGAAATTGAGTATTTGCACTTGATGTTGTATCAGAATGGTTATCTGCTATTTTTGTATCAATCGGCCAAGCCAGAAGTGCACTTTACTTGAAACTTTTTTCAATTTTGTTGCTTAAATTTAGAATGATCAGTCATGGCATATTGAAATTTAGTGTTTGAATTTATTGTAGCATCAACATAGTTTACTACTATTATTGTATCAATCGGCCAAGCCGAAATTGCAGTTTATGAGTATAACAGACATTGAGAATTTGCCGTATAAAACAATCAGATTAATTGAAATGATAAGGTAGGCAATGATAATCTGTTGTCAATTTTTTAATTTTGTTTGACATTTTACATATCAAAATATTTTTTCCTTTTCATCTCGTAAGCATGACAGAAGCGACAAAATTGGATCAGAACATGCTTTTTCATACAAATTTAAAATTAATTTTCATTATGTTGGTCACACGGCCAGCTTTAATTTCAGCATTATTGAACTCCAAATATGCATACTTATCAAACCTCTTGAAGGCATGAAAAACAAAATGAGGCACTGAAATCTACGACTATCTGACGGCCTAAAAATACAAGAGAATATTGTGAAACTGACAAAATTCACATATCGAGATTTGAGCATCCCTAAATCCATTTTGACTATTTTTGGCTTGATGTCGGTACGTATGTACGTACGTATGTGTGTATAGTGTATGTGCGTAAATCGCAAATCTCAGAATTCGGGAAACGTATAATGCTGAAATTTTGTATAAAAGACTGGTATAGGATCTAGGATCTTGATGTGCACCTCGCATTATGGTTGCAATCGTCTGTACTGGAAGTGCACTTTACCTGATACTGTTTTTGAATTTTCCGCATAAATCTAGAATGATTAGCCGTAGGATACTGGAATTCAGTATTTTAAATTGCTGTAGCATCCAAATGATCATCTCCTATTTTCGTCCCAATCGACTAAGCCGGAAGTGCACTTCATATTACAGACTTTTCGAATTTTCCTCATAAATTTAAAATAATCAGTCGCAGAATATTGAGATTTCGAATTAAGCACTTTTATAGCATCTAGTTGTACACCTTGTATTATGATTGTGATCGGCTAAGCCGGGAGTGCAGTTTACTCTAAACATTTTTTATTTTCCGCATAAATCCAAAACGATTGAACATAGAATATTAGAATACAGTATTTAAAATGATAGTACTGTCTAGATGCTCATATCCTATTTTCATTAAGATCGACTGAGTTGAAAGTGCACTATACTTGACGATCTTGGAATTTTGCGCATAAATTCAGAACTGTTAGCCGTAGAAACCTGGAAATCAGTATTTAGGAATATTGTAGCATAAGAATGATGACCTACTGTTTCCATAGCAACGGACTAGCCATAGAATGATGAGATGTTGTGTTTGATTATATATATATATATATGTATATATATATATATATATATATATATATATATATATATATATATATCCAATGATGTACAAGTAAGTCACGCGATGTCCACGTCAGACTTTTTTGAGAATAGCGCGGCTATTTAGTTTTATTCTATTATGCTTGTAACAAAAAAGTTTTTTTGTATGAAAAGAAAATCTTGGACAATTCAAATACTATTAATACTTCATATGAATACAAAAATACTTGATGGCGATATTGCTTTTACGCTATTAGAATCAATTATAGGTGTTTCAATAGTAAAATCTAGTTCTACAGATTGTCATTCTTGCATTGGTATTTTGAAGCAATAGATGAAGAGTTACGATCTCGTCAATGTGGTGATTAATTTCTTCAGGATTTTAAATGAACTCTTAGTAAAACATGAATTTAGTATTATACAGTTTTCAACGCATGATTAAATATAATTAATTTAAACATACTTATCTTTATATTTGTTCATGTCAATAGGAACCAGAATTAAACTTTTTTACGAACAGCAAAATGTGGTTTAAAAAAGTCATTTCACTAATTTTATGAATTTTTTCTACTACTTCAAAGATTAGCATACACATCTGTGTTGCCACATTAACCTAAAAACGGTAGTCTGATAGTTTGTTTACTGGTCAACAGCTTGTAAACTCTAATTTAAATATCAGTCATTCCCAAAAGTCACAGTTTTTTTTTTTTTTTAATATAGTTGGAAGAGGAATTCCAACATGAGAAGCTACTCGACAGCAACAGATTTTTTTTACACCTGTTCAGAAAGTCTAGCAAATGTTTAAGTTTTAAGTTATTCACAAAGAGCATCTAATTTGCCTATTAGAATTTTAGTTAATACATATAGGCCTTATTGATATTATATTTACATTTTTATTGTTATTTTATGTTACCGATGGTATATAAAATAGATATATACATATATAAAATATTTATGTGGAATGTAAATGTTTAGAATATAATATAATCAACTATGCACCAAAAATAAATATAATGTATTAATAATATTCTACTTTGTATTCATATATTGTTTAAGCAGGAACTTTATTTTAAATACAATATACCAAGCAATACATTGGCAACTTGATCCCATGATTCAATCGGGCGAACAAGTCGCTAATGTGTATTGCTCCAGGTAATATGAAATAATGTACGCGATAATCTCTAATACGTAGAGCACTGGGCGATTGTATATAACACAATATATGCGACAGTCACGTAACGGTCGCTCAAATAATTCGCTAATATGATCTGTGAGCGACTTAATCCCTGCAGTAGCCAGGGAGCCGGCCGCACCTACATTTTTGTACAGTTGTCATGGCAATCTGTTGAAATACCAAAATGGACTACTTTTGCATCTAGAGTAGTGTTACAATATGGCGTCTTATTCAAGAGATAGGAGAAAAATTTATTTTTTTCATCCTATTCAAGCCGATGGATTGGTTCTCTTACGCTAAGTTTGGTATTGCTGTAGATATTCTATCTACTTGGCAAATAAATGTGAATTTCAATATATTATCCAATATTAAATGTATTTATAACTTAATATACACATCAAGAGTTTAAATTTATGATTTCTGTTACAATTTTCTCATAGATCGAGCGATCGTTGCAGAAAAGAGGGAATAATTTTTTACAGGTTTCCATTTATAGGAAATACACTTGCATTTAAAAATCTCCTTTAGATGTTGATGAATATTCAAAGATAGATTTTGATTATCAACAAAAAGTAGCTTCTTTAAACGACTTTTTGCAGTCCATTCTTTTTTCGAACGTAAGGCAAGTTTGTAAAATCGACTGAAAGTTTATTGACAGGTAAACTTGTAAATTTATTGCTCAACAAGGAACAATTTTCTTCAATAAGCTTTTAGTCGATTCTGCAAACTTGCCCTAGATTCGATAAATTGGCAGATTAAAAAGTTGTTCAAGGGAGTTAGATTTGTTGCTAATTAAAATACATTATTCAATATGCATTAACACTTAGCGGAAATTTTAAAATGCATATATATCAAGCTCACTGCCGTAGGAATTTTCTCTATAAATGGCAGCCTGTAAAAAATTGTTTCGCACTCGGACTATTTTCAGAAACAATAATTTACTACCCGCCATATATAAATCAGGGTGTATACCAAACCTGGAAAACCTGGAAAACCTGGAAATGTCAGGGAATTTAGACAAACTGGAAATGTCATGGAATCGTCAGGGAATTAACGATATTTGACTGGAAAAAATAAATTATAGTATATTTGAGCATTATTAATAAAAGTAGATGAAGTTTTCACTCTGTCGTATGAACCACAGTGACACAATAAATACAGTGACTGATTTATGTTGCAATTCTGTGCAAATCCAAGTCTTACAGATCTGTAAATCCATAAAAAAAATTATTAAAGCGCATCTATTTTAATTGATCAATACAAATTTGTTGATAAGGACATCAAGTTTATTATGATTTTTTTTTTGTAATTTATAGATATATAAGGTTTACACAGAATTGCCACTATAATCTGTGATTATATGTAAAGTTGTACCAAACTTTTGATTTTTACCGTCTGGAATTTTATTTAAAATAACCTGGAAAACCTGGAAAAGTCAGGGAATTTTCATTTAATTTTTTGGTATACACCCTGATAAATACTCCATCAGTTTCTTCTGTACACATTCCTAAATATTCTCTTACAGACAGACAGATGAATAAATAATCAGTAAGGTAACGATATTTAATGGATTCTACACTTGTGCTGCTTACATTAGTCATCCATTAATATTTCAATCCCACCATTAAATTAATTAACATAACAACATATTGAATATGCGAGTACATAAAATATTACTTTCACATTTGTTGCTATAATTATATCAAAAGACATAGCTTGAATGATGATTATGTCATCTGATATCCTATTGAATCTACAAGGGATTTTCTGTGGGACAATTATAGATAATTATATGTTTTAGGAATTCGAGGTTCAGGTGAAAACAGTTGAAATAATGATAGCGTTTGTTTGTTATGTAGGTGAGTGAAATGAATATTGAGGAAGTATTCAGTTTTGGGTGATAATTATAGAGGAAGATAAATGAAAAATAGTAATTACCGTGATTTAGTTTTTCAGGTAATGTATTTTCCTGACTGCAAGGAGCAAATTTGTGGTAATGTAAAAATTTAATTAAAATAATAGTGTGCGAAAGGAGTATTCTAGCATCTAATTTAATTAAAATAAATTCGCGTGCTGGTACTTTATCAGTTACAGTGGCAATGAACTCTTTTTTTAATGTAATTAATTCTACTTTGAATTTTATTCTGAGACATAGTTTATTTTGAATTGTTCTAGTATATTCTATGAGGACAATGACCAAGTTTCTTAATAGTATGCTTGAAATAACAGCATTAGTCAAATTAGAATTTAGCTCTTTTTACCTCTCGCCCAGGAGAGAAAGACGAGCATTGGATGGTAGCATCTTGAGATATCTTCTAAACGAATTCTATTTGTATTATAAAAAAAATAAAAGCGCTGTATTTTATCATTAATTTTTTTTTTTTTGGAGTAACGTTCCGTAATGCGACAAAATATTCATGTGAAGTTTATTCTAAACAATTGTTTTTCAAATGCGATTTCAACTATTACAAAGAAGCATTATAATAAAAACGACTTTTGATTTTAAATTCTGTAAATATTTATTTGAAACTTAGATTTTTCGATCCTTTGACGTCAAAGTTTGAAATAAATATATAGAATTTAAAATTTAAAGTCGTTTTTATTCAATAAAATTCTGAAAAATATATAGATTATTAAGAATTATTATCATCGAAAAATGTATATTACTCTTGAAAACCCGGGTTTCGCTTTCCAGTTTTCAATGTTTACTTTTGTTAATCATATCATGTGGCGAAGATACTACGCCATTACTATTCAAAACATTTAATTCTCCCGCTTTAGAGTCTTTAGTTTTGCTTATTTACGTGTCAACCGCTCCGATTTAGTTCAAGGTCGTTCGCGGCCTTATTATATTGTCAAGTCAGTGATGGAACCACAAGAAATTGGCATTGATATCAACTTGATAATTACAGTAAATTCTACATGGAACCTCGATTAGAGTCTATTATATGGATTTGACAGGGACCAGATGACGTTATTCTTCTATAAAAATAAGATCTGGAACGAGATGACAAGAATTAAGACGCGATGGGATTATGTCAATGTATTGCCACCGCAATTCTATTACCTGAAAAATATTACAAATTGAATATTAATGATCTATACATGTTTTCAGAATTATATCATGTATAATAAATAGATTTTTTTTGGTTTTAATTCTGTATATTTATTTTTATTCTGACGTTTCGACTCTCTATTCAAAAGTCTTTTTCAGAAAAAATGATACAAAAATAAACAAGGCAAGAAGGTATCTAGATAATTAAAAATTAAAAATTGAAAATATACAGATTACTAGATGTGAAAACATGGGTTCCACATTTAGTGCAAAAAGAACAAAATTCCTCTGGCATTCACCCAAAGTCTGAGGAAAAACCTCAAACAGAAGAATCAACGATATGACCATGAGGCTAGATTGCAAAAACGTCATCTACGTAACGTAACCATAAGGATGGTTTATAGGTACTAGTTTCTAATATACAGAATTAAAACCAAAAAAAATCTATCCATTTAAATTGAATATTACTGTTAGAATCAACGTAATGTCAAGTTTTCGATAGTGTTTACGAGAAATTCTGTTTTGAATTCTTCGTCTATTTCTCAAAATCACGTACCATTATCATGTCAAATCTAACATTGATTCTATGTACACAAATCTCAAAACATTTATCTTTGCCTGCATCACTGTAATTCATTGTAATTCACATGACATTCTATAGGGCTTGTTGTATTTTCTGTAAAGTGAATCACTCCTTTTTCTTTTGTTTCATATTTTCCCACTTATTTTCCTCCATTATTATATTATTGTTCTCTATTCCTAGTTTGTAATTCCTGCGTTGTGTAAATCTTCCTCAACTTTCTTTATCCATGTTGACTGTGCTCTTCCTTTTTTTCCCATTCTAATGTTTTGTATGTTATTCCATCCATATCTGCTCTCTATATATATATGCCCCAGCCATTTTTCTTTTTGTTGCTTTATTTTTCATACTACATCTTCTTCTATGTTTTGTAATATTTCGCTATTTTTTCTTACTTTATATTCATCTTTGTTTACTTTATACGGATCTAATGTTGCTCTCAATATTTTTTTTTTCTCAATTATTCGAAGCTGTTCTTTTTCAGTCATTGTTAATGTCTCCGCGTCATACAGGGGTCATATTATAGTTTTGTACACATATGGCTCATTTTTGTTAATATTCTACTTTTTAGCAATTTTTTGCACATGTTGAATGCTCTTATGATCTGTTACCGTCATCAGGTGAACTGATAATAAATAATAGCAGGAATTTATACAAAAAATACGGAATGGCTTGGTTAATTATGCGATGTTGGTCTCTGACTAGGATGTTCTTAAAATTGGCTGGTGAATTTTTCTTGAAGAGATTCAGTCATACGATGCTGGGTATCCGTGGGTATGGCGAATGATCTTTCTTTGGAGAGGATTTGTGTCCAAATAGGCTTTATCGCAATACATGGTTGACTAAAAATAATATCTTCATTTTTTATTATGATGACTGCCTCATTGAATTTTTTTTTAAATGTGTTGCCTTCTTTTTGGAGTATTTTGGCCTGATCTCCGTAAGCTGTTTTTTGTTCTTTGACTCTAAGTTCCAGAGGTCTTCTTGTTTCTCCCACGTAGGCTTTACAACACTCGCAGTTGATTTGGTAGATTCCAGTCTTTGTTGTTGTTTGAGGTCTGGTTTTCAAGAGCATGTGACCGTACTTTGGAATCTTGATTGCACGTTGAATTTCCCGCATACTCTTCTGATTTTGTCGGTAACCTGTTTGTTGTATGGGATGAAAAGTGTGGCTTCTGCCTCGGTGGTTCCCCTGGAGAAACGTTCCTCTCCTAAATTTTTGATGGTCTTCTTTATAACTATTTGAGTGCGAGTGACCTCTTCCACTTCTTGTTTGTACCGATCTTGTGTACTACAATGTGTTGTAGCCCTAGAAAGTAGTGTTTTTGCCACACCTATTTGTGTACTTTCAGCATGATTTGATCCAAAATTCAAACAACGGCCTGTATGATTCAGTTTTCGGTATTCTGATGTTTGTATACTGTTACCCTCTTTCTCTAGTATGACATCCAGAAACTGATGCTTTCTTGTAAACTGTTAAGATAGTCTAGAAACGATCGTAATTTCGTAATTCTTCAACACCTTGATTTCAAATGATGAAGGTATCATCTACATATCTTAACCAAGCCTTGAGCAGAACTCAATGTAGAGATTAGCAATGAACGGTAATAAAATGGTTGGACCATTTTCTTGTCGATAGAAATGATTATTTACTTGGAAGTAGGACGTTTGTAGACAACATTTCAGAAGTTCCATTTTAACAGGGAATGGGATGTATGTGCGCTCCATAATCTCTTCGTCATCTACTAGTCTATTCTTGATGACTTCCATGGCTTCATTTGTTGCAACATTGGTGAACAGACTTTCAACGTCGAAACTCACAAAACATTCTCCAGGTTCTAGCTGGATGATTTTCATCAATTCTAGAAGTGATTGGAATATTTCCCGTTACTTGAATTCTGCCCCAATGGTGATAAGATAGGTGGAAGAAACATGGCTAAATTTTAGCATGGTGAGTTTCTGGAGCTAATGATAGATCTGAGTGGTATTCCTAATTTATGAATTTTATGTAGTCCCTAGAGATTGTGGTGACTCAAGTGGAGTGAACCAGGTTCTGGTGTGCTTGCTGATGTATTCTTCATGTTTTTCAAGAAGCGTATAGACTTTCCACTCAGTCCCACTTGCTGGGTCTTTTTGTAATTTGGAGTAAGATCCTTTTTGCAGAATCATATCAATTTTCTGGTGGTAGTTGGAACATTCCATAATCACCCTTTCGTTTTCCTTGTCATCTGATAGAATTTTGATGGTCTAGTCTTGTTTCAAACCTTTTATAGCTGTTAATTCGCTTTTTGAGAGATTGGCGACTGGTTTTTTCGCATTCTCTAAGGTCTTCTTAAAGTCTTATCGTAGCTCATCGCCTTCTTCTGGAGTGAGTTTGACTACAACTGCTTCAATAAATGCGATGATGTCGATGATTGGTATAGTCCTAGGTGTAATAGCGTAGTTAAGTCTTTTAGCTAGCACCTACGTCTCCTGGAAAGATATAATCTTCTGCGAAAAATTTTCTATAGTCTGACAGTTACATTGCTGTCATTCTGTTTTTTCTTCTGCTCAAGTAAGCTGGCTCACTTTCTTTTGATGTTTTTCCATTATTGACATTTTCATTCTGTCAACCTTCAATGTAATAGCTCAAAATATGGAGGTACAGTCTTCAGATGCTACAATGGACACAAGTTCTGCCCTGAATTCTGTTGTGTAAATTTTATTGTTTTTGCGTCAATAAAGTTGATTGAATGCTCTGTTTCCTAAGAAAAGTTCTCTTTTATTTCTGTCTCCTAATATCGTTATTTGTAATCATTGCTCTTAGGAACTTATATTTTTCTACTTCTTCAAAACTTTCTACCATTTTTATTTTTTTGTTTTCTCCTTGTTTTCCATATCTCATGAACTTTGTCTTATCTTCGTTTAATTTCAGTTCCACTTTATTTCCTTCTCTTAATATTGCATTCAACATTTCCTTCAATATGTTTCTTCTTTTAGCTACAATTACCACATCATCGGTATATGATATCATTTGTCTTTGTTTTCTATTTGTTCTAATTCATTGTCTATTTATTTTCCTTCTAACGTACTTGTTACTAAATTCAATATTGTTGCAAATAGCGCGTCGCCTTGTCTGAATCCTTCATTTATTAGGAATACCTCTTTTTCGCCTTTTCCTCTCTCTATGCTAATCATTGCATCGTTATTTCAATTAGCTTTTTCAGTTTCTTTTAGATTTGCATTTTCTCCAATATTTGCATAAAACTCTGTTGTACATCTATAAATAAAATTTTAATGTTTCCTTTAGCATTGCGAGGTTTTTTGATGATTTGCTTCAATGTATGTATAGCATTTATTTTTGACTTTTTTGGTATAAATCCGCACTGATATTGTCCTATCATATTTTTTCTGTCATTGCCAATCTTTTCTTTATTATTAATGAGAGTATCTTGTATGCGTTAATTTTGGCATCTTTTCTTTTCTCCAGATTTTAACTATCAATTTGTGTAAAGCTTTACAGAGTGTATCACTGCCGTTATTTATAAGTTCTATGTTTAGCCTGTCCTTTCATAGTATCTTCCCATTCTTACTATTTTTGATTATGTTCTTGATTTTCTCTAATGAAAGGTCTGTTCTGTATATTGTATTCAATTTTCCTTTGTGACTTCTGCTTCTTCTTTCTTCTATTCTACTCTTCACTGTCTGTGTTTATCTCAGTTAGTAATTCTTTATAGTGCTCCTCCCATAATTTTTTATACTTTCCAATTAGATTTTTTCCATCAAAACAAGTTTCTTGATTTATTATTGAATCATTCAATTTTTTATTTGTAAAATGTACTTTTTCTTGGTTGAAAATATCTAATGTAAAAATATTACAATTTTTCAAGTATTTATAGCAGATGAAAGACTAGAGGTACAGCAATAAGTCAAAAACTTTTTTTCGTTCAAAAAAGGCTCAATATTGTTAAAAATAGCTGGATTAAAAAAAAAGCCTTCTGTATCTGAACTCTTTCGGTTGAAACCATGTTCGACCAAGATCTTGGCTGGCACCTACGCCACTAGTGTCCTGTATAATGACATATCAGGAAGCAACATGTATCCTCTATCCAACGGTAAATGAATCATTTATGTTCCTTTTTTTGCATATGTCCATGCTATCGGATATGCTTTTTGCGTCTAATAATTTTTTTTCTCAAATATATAGTTACTCACGTATTTGAGAAACAGTTACCTCTAACAAAGTAATTTTGTTAAAATCTGACGCTTCCAAGACTCACCGAACGAGGCTCATAGAAGTATCATTTACCTGTCGGGCCAACACCGCATACACCTTCAACATCACACTTCCTGAGTACCTCTGGTTCAAGAAAAACCGGTGAATAAGCTTATTATTCTCCATCTTCTTTCAGTTCATGTATCTTGACGATTGTCTGTCTTCTTCCCTCGCGTGCGACGATGGTAACTTTGCAGAGAGAGGTAGGCAAGGTGCGTGTATAGGTTAGCAAGTACTACAAAACACATGGTCAGTTTACTAAGAACTCAGTTCAGGAACAGTCGCCATGAGAATCGTTGTTAGTAATCAGATTTTAATTTAAGAAATATTAACGTTTAAAACTTTGTGTGATGTGATTACCGTTCTGTATAAAGGCTGTGCTATATTTATTCCCAATAATGTTGTGTGGAAGTTTTCGTAGTAAGTGCAAAAAAACAAATGACGAATATAAACTAATACCAACTAGTTCTACTCCTCAAGCGCGTGTGATTGTGCCGACTGGTTTAACGGTGAATAAAATGAGAAAAGTGCATGTTCGGCCACCGAAAATTCCCGCTACAAATGTTTTACGTATTCTACTAGATTCGGTAAGCTTATAACCAAATTTGCAAGTTCTTGGCGGTAATGGCATAACGGGATTATTCTGTGATTTTATCTTTTAATTTGAAATCAAACGAAAGATACTTATGAGAAGATGAAGTATTCTTTAGTGTATGGAGATTGCTGTCTACTTTTTAGATCAGGCATTCCAATTTACAATAACAAGGCTTTTATCGACGTTCTTTTATTTCTTAATTTGGTAGATTATTTTCTCACGGCCTTTGAAGAATATCTAAGCCATCGGATAATAACTTATCGTTGTTTTTGGATGAACTTTAATTATTATTTGTTCTATCAGATGCTAATCTTATGTTTTGTTTACAGTTAAATTCGAAAGTTTCATTTAGCAAAAAATATATTACCCAGTTACAAAAATTGGATTTGCATTAAGTACAGTTACTATGCACTTTTCAATATAAGTAAACTCAGAAATGAATTGCTGATATGACTATAATAAATATTTAGTACAGTTGAGTAATAAAATTTATATCAGTTTATATCAACTTCAGTAATATTTGTTGAATACTCTTAAACAATTCAAAATTCTCACCTGACTTTTTTAATTAGTATAATCATATCGACTGTCAACTGTAACACTTAATAAAGTGCACTTCAATAAGGGCTGCTTTACACAGAATTATTTAATTTAATTTTACAACTATTGGAACACTGGTAATATCTCAACCACATTTTGCACAGGGACGTTAAAACGTCGCATAAGGTATAGGAGAGAAAAAAATATTGGTGCTTGCACTAAAGCACCTTTTGTCAAAAATATTGCATTTCGTGTAATTTCGTGTCTTGTTTATTCAGATGAAAATTTGCAACTATTCATTTTAAAATTTATGAGTTTTATGGATTTATGGAGAAAATTAACGTTATCCTGAGAAAAATAAGGCTCCGTGAAGGACTTCTGGATAGGAAGTCCGTGCAAAGAAGTCTTACCACTTGTAATGCTCAAATAAATTGCGTACATAATTTTTATTCTTCCCCTTTATTCATAAATTGAGTCACTGCACATCTTTTCCAACAATACTTCAATCGAAGTATACTTTCCGATTGTTTTGACGACATATTGTGTCGTGCAATTTAATAAATAAATTTTACAAAGCGTTACAGCTCACACAATAAAAACTTGACAATCGGCATGACTAGATTTGCATATGAATGTCGTACGAATGGAGAAATAATGATCGACGGCAGTGTAATTGAAATGTATTTTAATTTAGCTTTAGCATCTGTTTCGAAAGGGGAACTTAGTCGCAGTAAATCGTTCTGTATACCAAAAAAACAGATTTGAATTAATGGCTTCTATTTATTTAATAATTTTGGAATAATCATGAAAATTGGCTCACAATTGTACTATAGCATATATGAATTAATTCTCATCAAGCTAACACCATGGTTATTCGAGATACATCTTCAAAAAGTTATTCTTCAATATGAGTTGCTTGATTAAAAATAAGAACGAGGCGGGTGTTTTTGAATTACAATAATTGGTATCCAAGGAAACAATATACCTTTGAACTTTTATAGTCGAAATTGATGTAAACGTTCTTGAAGTCTGATTTTGGTATTTTATACCAAGTTCAAATAGTTAAAAATTGCCTTCATATTCCCCTCTCCTTACGTTTAAAAAAATAATAATTTCTCTGATGGATCCTCCAACTAAAATCGTGCAATATACGTGTATAATAAAACTATATATTTATAAATGTTGTTGTGCAGTTTCATGAATATTTATTTCAAGGAGGCTCTGTACTTTTATTGTTTTTCTTGTCAAGGTTATACGCCTATTTAGGAAAAAATATATTAATTACAAAAACTAGATTTGCATTAAGTACAGTTAAGTAATAATAAATGTTTTTTTTTTTTTTAGAACAAAAAATGTAAACATGTAAATCAATAACTTATATTTAGATGTTACTGAAGATTAATTATAATCAAATTTACCAACTATAATAAATAAGAGTCTTTTGATTTGAGTATTATTTCGTGTAAAATAGATCTAATAACAGCATATGTAACAGCATTATGAGGTGTGTGGAGTACTCAACTCACACAAGAGTGAATCTACATACCACCAAGTCTCAATTAAATTCACTGAATCGTATTCGAATGCTTAATTTTATGTCATTTGACAAAGTAAAAATTCAGTTTATCCATACATTTATGCTAATAATATTTATTTATTTCTTATTATCTCATGAATGATTTTGACCTTAATCATAATGAAATCCAAATCCAAATTTAAACATTTTCACTTTAACCAAAAGTGGGATCCTTATTGAACATCATGCCGTAGGCCTCGAAAAACTTAGATCGGTCCCTGATTGGATTGCATCTGACGTTGCCAAACTTTCACGAGTGGAACATGACAATCAATATTAAGTATGACTGACAGATATTTTTATAGAATTTCGTACCATTTAGATTAAGATATCTATAAAACTGCCTGTCCGAATATTTTTTAAGACTTTTTTATTTAAAATTAATTAATAAAAATTTCAGTTTTTCTAACTTTTGTTTGAAAAATATGGGTTTTACTCAAGATTCTCTATTGATTAGATGCTGAATATGCATACTTTTTTTTTTTAAATCTGATTTGTAACACATGCTTACGTGCACCGAAAGTACTTTATTACTGAACTGTTTTGAGTTTTGAAATTTCGTAGTTCCAAACCATGGGAACAATTTTCATTAATTCCCTATTGACAAGAAATTAATGATTATTATTGACCTGCTGAGCGGGAAAATATAATTGTGGGTCATGGATGTTGTTGGTATTTTCTCATTTCATATATCAAATTGAGATTTAGAAAAAATTGTTCATTTTAGTGTTTGCATTTGTTGTAACGTGATAGCACAGAGAATGTGAAAACCAAAATGTAATATCAATATCGTGATATTAATTTTCTGGAAATGTGACCGCAATTGCAAAAAATGTTTGTAAAATCGTTGAGATAACTTTAGTGCATCCAGATTTATTTGAAAAATTTAATTGAGGTATTTCAGTGCACTCATTATAAAAAATGTGGTATACAACACGGACACTGAATGACTGTCACCATTGTCACGGATGTAGCTGGCTGCACGAAGCTACGCCTTGAACTTCGTCCTTGCTTTCGGCGAGTACAGCCAACTTCATCCTGGACAATTATGACGATCGTTCAGTCCTTGTAGCATAATATACTATTGAATCAGAAGTATTTTATGTTACATTATAATTTATACAGTTCAAAGCGGTTCAAAGTGAGAAACTTATTGAGAGCGCGGTGACCTATACTTTATCTACAGAATAAACGCATAACATGAAAACAATTTAGTTCTTTTGATATCTTAAGTTATCATAATTTATTATTATAGAAAACAAGATTTTTCGTTAATTTTTAAATGTTTTATAAAAATTCATACTGGACGATAACGGCAATACATATGAGCCTTCTTAAACCTACCTAGATAATTCACTTTCCATTATAATGCAATAAATATTTTTATTTGTATGTTGTTGTATTTATTACTGAGGCCGAGGTTAAGGCTGAATTAAAAATATCTATGTATACCTCAGAAGAGAGTGCCTTTATTTCTTAGATTTCAAATTGTACCTCAGAATCATACATTCTCTCTCCCTTGATGTATAATTATATTTACTTCGAATGATATACGTATTTTTCTTTCCGAATCTAGCTATGCAATAGTTCAATGTTGTTACAGCATGATAATTTTTTTTTTCTTATTTGTTTCTGAACTGTAGAAGAAGAAATAGAGTTTCAAAGTAAGATAAGTTTTTTTTATGAATGCACTAGTTGATACTTTCGTTAATAAATTGAAACTTATTTATTTGAAGTTCATAGCGGTGAACAACTGAAGAAACCAGAAAAGTCTACAGTTTATAGACACCTAATATACATACAATAGCTTCTAAAAAAAGTCTAGCTTTGCAAGGCTCCAAAGAATAACTTGTCTGACTCACACAAACACACACTTACGCACTATAAACTCATATCCTCAGGCTATTCGTGTACCCAACGTTTCTTAGCAACCATAAACAAGTAAAAAAGAAGTCCCAAACTATTTGCGTAACTCAAATTGTAGTTTTACTGTAATCATTGAAAAATACATTTCCTGCAAGACATTAAACGTAAACAAAAATAAACAAAAGTATTACGTACTGCAGTACATTGATACAGAAAAGGTCATTTTATGATCACAAAAGAAAATTGAATGGTTGTAATCAGCAAACATAATGAGATTAAATAAATAAAAACCGATAAAAACCTAAAAGTAGGTAGTGATTTTAGAAAAAAGTATTTTTCAAGTATTCCAAAAATGTAATGTAACGGAAATCAACTTGTTCGTGGCTTTTAAAAAAATTATTTCTACTTTAGGCTACTATAATCTGGTCGAATATATATCCACAAATAAATACTTTTACTTATAACCGATGCTAGACTAGACATTAACTCTATGCTTACATATTTACACAATAACACTGTCCGCTATTTATTTTAACTGCTTTTTATCTATTTCGACTAATTTACTCATTTATTTTTAATCTTGCGCGCTCCGTATCCGAACTATCAAATCCTCTGCTCGATCTAGTTCCCGCCTAAGGTTCCTCGAAGCTTCCAGATATTGCTAGTGGGTTCCAGAAATTTCACCAGGCGTCACCACGTCCTTGGCGCATGAGTCAGTTGCGTTTGACAATCGTTTACCGGCGTGTGGCAATAAAAATCTATCCCGTAGGGGTCTGTTCGTTACGGTAATTTGGATGATGTAGCTTTTGTTTAGAATCCAATAATTGTCTCTATAATCAATCTTTTCTTTTTCGACCGAATGAAATATTTAATTTGCATCCACCAGGTTGTTACTATTATAGTTGAATCAGTAAGCAGTATTGATCAGTCGCTATTTGAAATATCCGCAACATCTTTATCTTAAAGCGAATATTTTGAATTGAAACCTAATTTCGAATAACCAAACATAAGAAATATATTGCTTTGTTATTCTTCTATCCATTAATTGAGAAAAAAATAGAATATTGCTGGTTTTATATCTGAATGATAAGTTATATATTCACATCAGTTAATCATGACGAATAATCGTGATTAGTGCGATTGAATTAAAGACTGCAACAAAATCATGAAAATCGACAGAATACTCTTGGAGATTGTCTAATGATGAAGATGAAACGATGGCTATTAATCAAACAGATACGTTACAAACAAAATCCGTAAGATTGGCGAAACTAACATTGTTCATTCGAAGCACAACATAATATTTCACTACAGTTTTCACAACTAATAAAAATATGGCTCTAACCATATTTGTTCACAACATAGTAGTGGTACACATTATGTTCACTTTTATTGTATCAATTTAAACTTTTCCTGGGCAATTCAACTAGTTCTATTTACGAATATTCAAGACTTTTACATACACAAGTAGAAAAATTATAAAGGTAGATATGTCGAAATTAAAATGAATTCAATTTTATTGAAACTTGAATTTTCAAATAAAAATAGACGCTGTTCAGTGCATCTTTAATCATTCATTCAAATGTAATCGATAACTATACAGTTAAATATTAAAATTTGGCATTAAATCCGATTTTCTTCTTAAATACACAAATATAACATAGAATTTACCGTTATTTTTCCGCATAAATAGCTCATTTGACCAAAATCCATTTTCGCTTCCTTAGTTAACAAAGAACCAAACATTAATCTATAATTATAAATCCTCCAAAATCATGGTGCAGTAATTCATGATAATCCTACAGATTCCTTTCAATCCGATTCTCACCACATTCGTAATCTTTAGAATCCTTGTCCCCTATTTAATATTTTATCACCCTTACTCACGTTAAGACGTTGGTCTCTGAGGGTGTAATCGCCGAGTGAAAGGAAGAAGTGCCACTCCTTTAACATTCATAGCGTGATGTCTAGGACTTTGAGGGTCATTGTAATGTCATTAGAGCCTGTTCACAGTTCTTTAACAGTGATGTTGTTTTGTGAAGATAAAAAAGTAGACCTATGTGTGAAGAAAGATGAAAGAAACTATTGTGCATGAGTATTAAATAAATGTATATTATCACATCAAATAACTACATTTTTTTAATTTAATAAGATAATATCGATTGATAGTTACAGAAATATTATAATTAAATATTTGTGCCAACAATTTAATGTTCCAAGAAAAAATAAAAATATATCTATTGATTTTTCATTAATAATTTATCTCTTACAATTCTAACAATATCAATATAATTAATAGTTCTTGGACGCATTACGTGTCTAAAGTATTGTAAAAGACAAATAAATTTATTCTGTGAAATGGCAGTCGATTTTTTAACAGCATTATCTAAAGAAAAATAATTCGATTAGAATTTGTTAAATTAAATAAATTTACTTCGGAAATGAATTCATTTCGTCCTTTATAATACTGGGCATTTAGTGACTTATTTGTCATCGAAGACCTATATTTAGATTTTATATAAAACTCCTAATGGCATACGCACTTTCACAACATCGAACACATTTTTACACCAAATTCTTAGGTATGTTACAAAAGGCTGTAATTTAGAGAGAAATGGCCGTAGAATGAATATGAAATGTCGCACAAATTTAAGCCGCGGGCCGTTCTTTGGACAACTCTGATCTAGATCTAGAGTGAACTAGTTTTGTATAAAATATATCTAATCAACCAAGTAGTGAATCATTGTATTAAGAAGTTGATTTTGCAAACAAAGTTTCATCAGTATTCTAGAAGGAATTTCTAGTTGTTTTTATTCAAACAACGTTAATCGAAAATTCTATTTTTTTTAGGTGGAATAAAAAATGAAAAATAAAATTTGTCTTTTTAATGTGACTCTGTTCTCTATAATATATTTTTAAATAATTAGCGAAGCAAAATCTGTATAATTCTTCATGGATTATCTAATATTAAGACAAACAAATCTAACCTTCAGTTTGTATTTTCTCTGTTTCCAATTGTTATGTAACAAGATTATCTTTTGTTACCGCAGTATATAATTGCAATTTTTTAGGGTATTCCTGGATAAATTGCTGCAATTATAATCAAATAATAATTTTCGAGTAACCTTGCATTTATTCTTGAACAATTACAAACTAAAGTTGATATGAAAATTGAGTTTGGTGTCTTCCGCAAGTTTGAAGGTGACCTTAAATTATACTTTCCAACGTCCCAATTTCTGTAAATAATGACAAAGCACATAATGGTTTATAATATGCAAAAAAAATCTTCTTTTTTTTGTTCTCAATTTTTGTCGCTTACTATGTTGCTTCCTTCTTTTACCAAGCGTAGCTAATTTTGTTGTGCTGACAATGGGAATTGTAGAGAAGCGAGAAAAGATGACACTGATATTGTTGTCAATTTGCTGACTTTCTGTAAAATTTTTGTAATGCAGAACATAACTTTAAAAGTGTATTTAATTAAAAAAAAAAAAAAACAATCATGCATTTTGCCCGCTAGGAGTGTGGCAGTCACTTATAGTGTACTCGATAGATGATTGATATTTCCTTAGCCGTAGGGTTCGGTTACCAGTCGTCAAGCTATGGGTATTCTTAGTTTTTGTGGAAAATATGCCACAGAGTATATTATTATTCAGTAAAATTCCTACTGACTTTTTAATTTAATTTTAAATTATTAAGGGCCCTGATTTATTGTGAATCTAAGAGTAGAATTTTGAAATAATAAATTTCAATATGATTTTTGGCGGAACCAGTGATTTTTTTATTAATGTATTATCTAGCAATTTATTTTTAAAACTGCATATTTTTCCCTAATAGTTGAATCATTATTTATTGCTCAATCACAATGAGATTTTGTTTGAATTGCACTTTACACGTCAAGTCAAATAATTTTTTCTTAAATCAAAAACTTGCGTAATTTGAAGTCTACGTATATAAACATAATAATTTCATGTAAATTTCCGATTCCGTTGATGTAAAGTATGATTCAAGCTAGAGATGATGGAACGGAACATGTTATTTGTTTCAAAAAGTCTTCATTAGAACACGCCAAGGAATATTCATGAACTCCAGACTGCATTAAAAAAAAAATGTTTATTATTAAACTACTATAGAAGAAATATTAATATTTTACTATCGATTTTACTACAACTCTGGAGGTACTTAAATCCGAGCTTAAATCCATATTAATAAATCCAACTTATAATCATGTTACCTCATGTCACATGTAAATTACAAAACAAAATTGTTGGCATTATGGAAATAGTACTCCCTGATGGAAATACCAGCTTTAGAGGTGTTTAGTGCTCATTGACCCTACAAGTATAATTTTAAAATATTATTCAATTCAACAATATTGATACAAATTGAATGGATGCGAGGCATAGTGCCTGTGTTGTTATTTTTCCGTATGAATGGATAAATAATTATTATAATAATGGATAATACAAATACAATTTATTCAATGATATTAATCTGAAACTCATTTGAAGCATGACTAATTGGAAATTCGTTTTAAGCATGAATAATTCAAAATTCATTTCAAGTTTGAAGAATTGAAAAAATATTAATTTTTTTAACCGCAAATAAATCTTCAACCACATAGAGTAGGTACGTTCCACTAAGGTATCGCAATGATTTTCCTACGAACGCAGTTTTTGCCCTTTCACTAACATATGATTGGTGCTTCAAATGGAACATGCGAGTTACCATCAAATGTCAAATAAACTTACAATTCATGGTTTAAATCAAAAAGTAAATAATGGCTAGTTGCACCACCATCACTTAATTATAAGGGAGGAATAATAACTGTAGTAACAATTGTCCATACAATAGTTGTCATAGTTATTAAGCCCCACTTAAAGTTGAGTGACGGTGGTGCAAATGGGCATCAATAATAAGATTAAACTAACCTGTAACAAAAAGATGAATGAATGTAATTAATCCAATATGCCTATGTAAATTGATCTCTCATAAATAATAAATAATGATAATAATGAGCGACCTTGAAATTATCTGTTATATAGATAAATTTAAAATATTGAATAATTCGACATAGTTTGGAATCGAAAGTACAAATTGAAAAGGCACTTTTTTAATTAATTCTTTTGTGATGATTTTGGCGAAAATGAACGCAACGGCCGATTCGACTCATTTTTAACCGCGATCGTCTTGTGGAACGATTATTGAGGCGATATGAGTGTTGTGATCGCCTAGTGGAACATACCCATAGATTAACGACTGTGGATAGAGATTCTTAAGATCTGTATGCATCGACATTTAAATTGAAACTATTATGTCACATTTTATCAAATACAATGTTGTCGAATTCATGAAAATATTTATTATCTCCTGTGTTGTTAGGACACAAAAACAGATTATTTTTGGACATATATTGTATAGAACTATTCAACATATTCACACTTCTTTCCAATATCCTATCAATGCTTCAAATTTGTTATTCAACGCCCTGTATTTATAAGATAGCATGTGATGTTTTCTTTATTAAATTAATAGTTGCATTTGAAAAACAAAAGCTTTTTGCCATAATTAATATCAAATTTCTCTCTAAAGCAGCCACAAGATAATCTAAAATCCACTTGAAAGTTGAAATATTAACGCAACAAGTATTAGAGGCTAGCTAGCAACATGAAAAAATCAAATTAAATTTTTCGGAGATACTCAATGAAAGAATACTAGAAAAATAATTGGTAAACAAAAAAAGTTGATGCAGAGAATTTAAAATTCACAGAAAAAAAATTTTTATGATGGAAAAAAGTTTATTCAGATTTTTGCAAAATTATACTATAAACGTAAGTAGTAATGTCCATTCTGGACGAATGACCAGCTTGATCACCAGTTTCACGTAAGATAAATACGACAGCATAGCTTCTATTCTATCGTCCATAAATATATGATCAAATAACAAAATATATCACATTTAGTGCTTATATTGACTGAGCTACTCGCACTGTGGTCATGATTTCCACGCTGTCATCCATAAGTATCACAAGAAATATTTAATATTCCTTGAAATTATAATTTATCAGTTTGGTAATGCTGTGGATGTGAGGTGCCAGCTCCAAAATGGATGAAATTTTGGATACAGCTTCTATTAGACATGGGGGCTATGAGAAAAATAATTAAAAGTGGAGCTCGAGCCTCCAGAATTGTGTAGCGCAATTTAGTGATATTTAGGAATGTTTTTCGAAAGCGAGAGCGTAGCAAGCTAACATATAACTATTGTTGCACATGAACACTTTCTTATAGACTGGAATACCGGCTGTCTCAGGCTTAGGCTCCGTCCCACAAGCGCGCACAGCGCAATTCGATAATATTCAGGGGCGTACTTCGAAAGCGCGAGCGTAGTGAGCTGATCTATAATCATTCGCAACATTTATATGTAGACTGGATTTTGGCCTAACATGAGGAGCTTAGTGCATCCTTTTCGGTTGTCTCGGGCCCAAGTTCTGTCCCACAAACGCATACAGCCACAATTCAGGATATTTTTCGAAAGCGCGAGTGTAGCGAGCTAGTCTACAATCATTGTTACATATGAATACGTTTTTATAGTCTGGATTTCATCCCAACATGAGTGATTTCAAGGTCATACGAGTCTCACCGCCCACTTGTTATTCCCATATCTAGTAGAAGTTTTCCCAAAATTTCATACATTTGGATCTGATGCCTCTGATTGATAACATTACCTGAAAAAAATTATGCTTAGATCAATATTTATATTTTTGCAAAATTTGATTATAAACGCGCATTCTTGACGTATGAACAACTCGATCAACAGTTCCACGTTTCCACGTGAGGTAAATATGGTAACAGTGCTTCTATTTCCGCTATGAATATAGGATCAAATAACAACAAACTGTATTACCTATTAGTGTTTATAATGATTGGAGTTACCTGCACTGTTGACATGATTCCCATGCTATCATAAGTATTTCAAGAAGTAGCTATATTCCTTCAAATTATAATTGAATATTTTTTTATGATAAGAGCAAAGAATAAAATAACTAAATTCTTGTTTTATGAGAATTTTTTTCTGAATAGTTAGGAGTGTTGTGTGTTGCTGCTGTACTTTAGCATTGATAATCCGCTCTTTCTACTATCCCGTAGAAGGCAGTCGACATCGCTCTTAAACTATATAATCTCACACAAAATAGTGATGGCATCAGCTGGCATGTTCGCATTCTTTTTTAAATACTCCAACTCAAATTTTTGAATTTTGATATGTGCAGAAAAGCAAATTCTCCAGTTTGGTTGAATAATGACTGAATAAGAATTCAATTTTCTCTTGGCATATTTACGGTAGTTAGAATGGCACCGATTTAAGTAGATACCCATGAATGCAAGTATCTATCTTTATACATACTTTCAACTGCTTGTCTCTGAATAAAGGACACACCGCCCCTCCTTGTTTGTGCCTCCTGACGTCTCAACAGGGTTTTAACACCGCCCTCACATAGTACTTCACCAGGATGGTATTAAACTAAATTTAATTCCAAATAAATTTCATTATCATGCAATTAAAAAACTATATGTTAAGATTAGATTATTTATACAAACAATCTTTGAAAATGTCGCAAGCTGATATTCTATTCCAAATATATTGAATTGAAATTTCAGTATTTAAATGTGGTCATCGATATAAAAATAAACGAATTCATGAAGTATGTATAACTATTATTATATAAGACTACTCTAGACGATTAAATCAATTGATTCAATTTTCATACAGAGTGAAGTGCTGAAATGGATTAAATGCAATATTTATGACATGAATAATTGAATTGCTAAAGAGTCAAAACAAGACTGAGACATGCACATGCAAAATAGTTACAGTCATAATAATTATACATGCTAGCATAAACGTATAATTGAATTTTAAAAATTTGCATTCTCAAAACTATTACAGATTACCAACAAATGATACACGAAATCGAAAAAAAATATATCAACTTTTTTTTCACCGTTGATTAACAGATGGCAGCACATCCATCCGTAGAACGCTGTGATTGAAATAGAAAAATAGCGTCAATGACAGAAGGACAGAAGAATTTTGTGTGGAACGGACCTGATTTCAGATTAGATGTTTGTCGAAAATAAAACGTAGTCTATTTTTCTTTCTTTTCGGGTATTACTTATTGAAAAATACGTAATAATTTCGAAAATATAAATTCTCAAAATACGGTCATTCATTTGTGCTAATCTTGCATTTATTTTCCAAGTAATACTTTCATTTCTAATACTAGTTCAGAACAGACTTCTCAGAAATGTTGTTTGTTTTTCATTCACATCATCTCTTCATTAATCAAATTAGGTAATTTTCATTGGAAGTTATCATTTGATAGAATATTTGGATTCTTAAAAATATATGTATTCAATTCACACTAAATATTGTTCGTTAATATAAAAATTTATTCTTGCTTCAATAATCATACATAAAAGTTCAGAGCAACTAACGTTGTGCGAGCAATGCACGAACTCATGCACTTTCATTTAACTTTGAGCACAATAATTCGTGCATTATTCGCATGACATTGCTAGCTTTAGTCGCTCTGCTAACGCAGTTCCTTACATACGCGCAATGCATGTCATGTTTTATGAAGTAACTAATATTTTTTACATGTATATTGTAACAAAACTCAACTCGTTCATAGATTTATAAATTTATTTTTACTCAAGACTACAATTATATAACTGAAATATCCGCTAATAAATATATCTACTTGTAATCTACGCTAAACTAGACAGAACACTAACATTACACTTATTAATTATTTACACAATAACACTCTGCTATCTATTTCCATTGCTTTCTATTTATTTACACTGCTTCATTTATTTATTTTTATTCATGCGCGCTCCGTATTCGAACTACTATCAATTATCCTTTGCTTGATCTTGCCCCGGTTTATTTATCCCCGGCTATTGCTTTCCGTAACTTCCAGAAATTTCTAGTTGGTCAGACGTCACCACATTCTTGGCGCCATGACTCTGTTGCGTATGCTACCTGTTCAACCGATGGGTTGAGATGGAAGTCTATCCTGTAGGAGTTCTGTTCATTACAATATTTATAATCGTACTCGCGACTCCTTTCAAAGATTTTTTCGAGCAATTAATTTGTTTCAGAGTTTTTTTATGTTCAAATGATGACTAACCTGATTTAAGAGTATTACTTATTATCTTTGTTTCAGTATACGGCCTTCAGTATTTCCACAAAGTGGTTATTTTGGAATTACAGTCCACAATTTTCTTGAAAAAACATTTCGTTTCAGTCGTCTTTAATATGAATATCAAGTAGAGCAAGGTCGTATTGCGTCATGTTGAAACTGCATTCATAAATTTATTATTAAAAATACTAAAATTTCCAAGAAATATTTCCACGAAAATATTTACAAATTACAATACAAATACTTGAATAATAATAAACAATAACGGAAACCACAGTCGAGCAAGTGGGTCATCACCCACAGTGTGACATCATACACTACAAATCCCCTGAATACATCTCTGGTGACAAGTGCACATGGTGCTTTACCAGGCTGTTACTGGAGGCTAAAGTGCATACACTCGCATGCTGTCCCGATTTAGTTTCGCCCAAACCATCGTTCAACTAGCATCTGTCGTTCGGTTTACGCAGTTGATTCATCCCGGATATTTTCACTGTTTTTATTCAACCATGTGCTACTAAATTCATTGCAAACGAAACGATCAGATCGCGGGTGTATAAAGTGTGTTTTCGAGGTCAACTGTGTTTTTGTGTGTGATTTTGGTTATGTCTTGGCTGAGGAGATCTTCGGAGCCGATAAGGACGGATGGTAGTGTTGTCTGCTACGATTTTCATGGAGATTTTGATGATGCTGTGTCTAGCTTCTCCGATGAATCGGTATGATTTTAAAACTTGTAGCCAGCTTTACACTGTATAATATATTTTTAAAGTTGTGGATACGTTTTTAATCTAGTAAAATTTATATTTCTCGTCTATATAGGAAAAAAAGTCTAATATTGTCGTAAAATGTTACATTTTCAAAATTTTATTTTAATAATAGTATGCTATGCTGTTGAAACGTGTTTCTCATTATTTTTCATTCAGAACTTATGTCCAATGAAATATATTTATTAAAATCAATTTATTCAAAGTTCAGCACATCTTTTGATCAATTTTAAAACATCAAATATAATACAAAAATTCCATGACAATCCTGTAGATACCTATTTCCCAATTAATTTGAGATATAAATAAACAAATTTAGTCAAGTCTTCGGTAGATTTTAGAAGAATAGACCGTACTCTCACATTTAAAAAAAGTTACATTAGAAAAATAGGATTATTGGAGGATAGTGTGTGATCCATCGCAGATTTTTGAGATAAGATTTCAACTACTATTTTGCGAATTTCTCTATCTCAGTTTTATTTTCGTAGAAAAGTTCAACAAAATATAACTAAGATAGCGCGCAAAGTAAAAGTCCACTTTACGTCTTGAAAAACTAGCGCACTCAATATTTATTTCAATTTTTTCCGAAGTATCACTCTTCTTTAAAAAAAAATGTGGATCAATGTTTACCTACATTTGGAAAGCAAAATAAAGCCGCTGAAGGTTGTTATCTTTAATAGTATATTATGCTACAAGGACCGAACGACTGTCATTTTTGTCCAGAATAAATTTGGCTGCATTCGGTGAAGACAAGAGCAGAGGCGAGGGCGAAGACAAGGGCAAAGCCCAAGGCGTAGCTCCGTGCAGCCAAATTTATCAATGACAATAATGACAGTCGTTCAGTGTCCGTGTTGCATACGATACTTTTTGTAACAAGTGCACCGAAGTACCCCCATTATTAAGCTTTTTAAATAAATTTGAATGTATCGAAACTATCTTATCGATTTGACAAACAGATTTTTGCAAATGCAATCACATCACAGTAAACTAATACAATGAAACATAACTTACATGATTTATTTTATTGATTGATATTTTTCACATTTTCTGTGCTATCCCATTTACAATAAATGCACATACTATAGCGAACACATTCTATGATACAAATTTCTTTCAAATATCAATTTGAAATATTTCAATGAAATAAAAAAGTCCAACGCATCCATGATTCATGATCTACAATTTCATTTTTATCCAGCGGACAAAAATATCTAATAATTCCCAGTCAACAGAGAATTAATGAAAATTGTTACCATGGTTTGGAATTGAGAACTTTCGAAACAGAAGTCAGCTCAGTTATAGGGTACTTTCGGTGTACGTGTTACAAAAATATCTTATGATCTCTGTTGGCAATTTGATTCAAAGATTTTTGAGATCCTGAGTTTTTGCATAAAAATCTCGTCGAATAATTTTTAAGTAACAATGTATTCATTACTAGTACTCTCCCAAGCTAAAATGAGGCTCTAGGCATTAAGATAAAAGGTCTTTCAATTCAAAATAAATAAAATTTTATTGGTGAATTGTAAATGAAACAACTGAATCAATTATATTTATCACCCTTATTTAAACAATTCTCCCATACCACTACTGATATTTTGAGAGCTAAGTACAAATTTTAGGTCACGTAGTATTAATTTTCGTTGACAACATCTTCCTCAAATATTGAACAATTGAATAACGAATTTGACAAACGAAATTTAAGTTAGCTATTAGTTTGACAGGTACAGTACTAGTGTTTTGTATCCAATCAACGCGCACAATTTTAAAGAGATGGCGTTACTATCAACTTACTGGTTGAATAAAGTTTTATCAGAGGCACTAAAACAGTGTTTTGTTTCAATAAGTTATTTCAAGGTTAGCTCGCTTCGCTCGCACTTTTGAAAAACGTTCTTGGATCCATGTTGCGCCACGTGCTTTTGAGACCGAACTTGTATCAAAAGTAGCTGAAATCAGTTGTCAGGCTCAAAGAAAATTTTTCATCTTTCTTACTTTATATGAAATGAACTGCCAGATTCGTAACAAACTTGCTCAACATTACACTCTTGTTGCATAAATAACTATTTTTTGTGTGTGACATATCTGTCAATCAGCAAAATTTCCACTCTAAATTTTCAATGCATTGGAATTGGTAGTAGCATCGGCAGTACGACTTCAATTATTAATTATTGATCTTGCGATAAATATTTTCATGATGAGAAAATAAAACATGTGCTGTCTGGGGATACTTCAATATTCTTATGAAGAGGTATCAATTCGGTATCAATAATAGAAAAGAATCCTATTCATAAAGAGAAGATATGAACCACAATAATAATAATGCTTTTGATGAAGATGAAGGAATAGATGTACAGCAGCACTTGAAATTTAAACATTACCGGTGAAAAAAAGTTGCGAATAATCCCAGAACACTTGAAACTCGCTTATTTTTATGATGGAGTCATAATAAAAATTATTTGTCAAGTGGTTTTTTCCTCATACAGAAGAACATTTATCAGAATGTAGGAGTAAAACAAAAAGATAATTGAACGTAATTGTTGAGAAAATAGAAATACAGCACATTTCTGTAGGATTAAATTGAATATCGCGCCCATTTCAATAATTAAATCTTCACGGTTCCGTTCCTTGACTTTATAAATTCATGGGATTGTATAAAGTTTGTAGATTTGCACAGACTACCACTATTAATCTTATGTATTCTCTTCTAAAAAGGCAAATATTATTTGAAAAACAATTCTATACTTCTTATGGTGACCAAATAATGATATCTATTTATTTTATTAAAATGTTGTTTCTAAATGTTTATCCAAGTACAGTATCACAAGATTAAATAATTTTTTTTCAGATTTTTTTGTACTATTTTAACATGGCCAATGGCCATGTAGAGGTCTGTTACATTTTTAACATTATTCGTAGTCGTAGTATTTAGTTACTGATTTATTGGAGTATACTTATGAATACACGAAACTAGCTCAAATATGTGTCGAATCGAGCTAATATTAGCTGGTTGTGTCACCATTCTGTTTAAACATCCTGTATTATATGTAATTATAGTTCGCAGTATGTGCTTATATTTATAATTTCGCGGTATTTATTTCTTCGCTAGGTTTTTCCACGCTATTGTAACTGGCCTTGGCACGGAGATATCTTTTGATTGTACATATTATTATCATTATCTATCAGAAAGAACTTTGAACTTATCCAGATGAGTTAACTCCAAAATAAAGTGAATAAGCGAACAAAACAATACCTACATTATGTTTATGTCGAGGTTTATGTTTTCTATGGAATCTTGATGTTACACTTTTATCAACGCAAAATCGACATTGCAAATAACGTAAACAATGTTGATGACAGATATACTTGAAGTGTTGAAATTTTAACACTTTAAAGAAACAATACTGTAAAAATCACAAAACACTATTTGAAGAGTTTGACAATTCAAGCCAATGAATGCTGCTACCAACATTCGCATGGCCGTAGAAAAAGTATATTATTTTTACATTTCTATTTCAATTTAAGCTTATAAAGTAAGCAGCCGTTAAAACTGATTCTGATTAGTTTTAATATTTGACTGTCTTGAATGTTTCATGGAAAGGAAGAGGAAAAATAACATTGTTCTGTAAAAGTATGTTCATTATTATTCACCGCGACGTTATTTGACGTCTCTTTATTTAAAAATGTCTCCAGGGAACTGACGCACCGCGCTTCTATTTCGTGCCAGGATGTATACTAACAAACACAGGATGCGCAAGATATAAAATATTCTTTTAGATGTGTATTGATTCTGTTCTTTTTGAAAATATGTATATTATTTATTGCTACCATTTTCTTTTGATCATGAAAATAACACAATAATTTGGTTAGGAAGTATTGCAATAAATAATTAAATCTTCTTTGAACTATATTCATGGTAAACTTATATGAATTAATGTACTATACATTTAATGGACTCGTATTCAGGTCATACTGATTTATTTTGGGACCATATCGCAGATTTTTTGTTTGCCCAAGAGTTTTTATTCAGAATATCTAATAGAATTATATATTTTTCAAAAGTGATTCTGTCGAGGTAAATATAATATATTTTCCGATGGCCTTACGGGAATTTGCATAGAGTGAACATTTTTCGCATTTTGTTCATTTTACGCATTTCAGGACTAACACCATCAATACAAGCGCTGCTGTTGAACAAAGTAACTTGAATTAATGATTCCAGTGATTTTGTATTTATTTATTTATTTATTTGACACACTCAACAGGACAAAAGTCCCAATTACAGAGTGGTAACAAAAAAAAAATTAATTAATTGCGAGTAACAAAATATTAACATGAATAAAAAAAAAAAAAAATTGTATTACAAATAACATCAAACTACCAAAATTGTCCAAGAAATATTGAAAATACAAATATAATTATTTAATTGAAACAAGTAGTTTGTTTTTAAATACTTGCAATAAATCACTGAAAATGTCAATATCACTGGAAGATAAAGCAATATTATTGAAGATTGAACAGATTCGCCTGAATGGGCTTTGTAATTCATAATTTGATCTTGCAGTTGATAGATTGAAAATGAATTTTTGCCTTGAATTAGGGTTTCTGGGAATATTTATATTTATCTGCGCTAGTAAGTTCATGTCATTGATTATGTTATTGAGTATTTTGAAAAGAAATATACAAGAATTATAATTGCGACGGTTCTCAAGCGATATCATCTTGAATTCATTCAGAGCAGGTTGGTAATGAAAAGCAAAAATAGTGTCACTAGTGTGATAATATTTGAACCAGCAGTATCGCAAAAATTTCCTCTGAATATCTTCAACTGCTCTAATTGAATTTTTATAGAGTGGATTCCAAACTAGAAAACAATATTCCAACTTGGCACGCACAAAACAATAATACAATGATTTAAGAGTAGTTAGATTGTGGAAGTTTTTAGAATTGCGTATAATGAATCCAAGATTCTTATAAGCTGCTTTCATGATAAATGAAAAATGTTGAGTAAAATGACATTTTGGGTCAAATATTACTCTCAGATCTTTATATTGTTCAACTCTTGAGAGAGTAGTGTCGTTCATTTCATAGGTAAATGTAATGATGTTCTTTTTCATACTATATGTCATGACTTTGCACGTACTAGTGTTAAAAAGCAGATTATTTGAAACTGACCAATCCAATAGATTATCAATGTCTTCTTGAAGCTTCAAACAATCATCATAGCTGTTAATGACTCTGAATATTTTAGTATCATCTGCATATAATAAATAATTTGAATCAGTCACACAAGTGGTAATATCATTGATGAACAAGTTGAATAAGAGATGACCGAGATTAGAGTCTTGTGGAATTCCAGATGTGGCAATGAATGGAGAAGAAAAATTATTAAAATGAACAATTAAATTACGATTATCAAGGTAAGAGGATATAAGAGAAGCTAAATCTTGAGAAAAAGAGAAATTATGAATGAGCTTATGGATGAGGATTTTGTGATTCACTTTATCAAACGCCTTACTGAAGTCGGTATAGATCACATCAACTTGACAATTATTCCGAAAAGAGTTTAAGACAAAATTAGTAAAAGTAGTGAGGTTAGTTGACGTTGATCTACCTGATATAAAGCCATGTTGATGAACAGAGATTTGAGGTTCAACTGAGTTGAAAATATGACTGAGCAGAATTCTTTCAAAAATTTTAGAGATATTTGGTATTATGGCGATTGGTCTATAATTGGTGATGTCTTTTTTTATCACCAGACTTGAAAACAGGAGTAATATAATTATTTTTAAGAGATGACGGGAAAACATTAGTACGAATAGATCAATTAAAAAGAATATAGAAAGGTTTAACTAGTATTTCACGACAACCCTTCAAAATATACGACGGGAGGCAATCCGGACCGGGATCACGAGAAATTTTTAATTTATTAATAGATGAGATGATGTCAATCTCAGAAATATTAGTCAAGTGAATAGAATTTAAATAGGATGGCACAGAACTATTAGTAGTAAAATTCACACAAGTTTCTTTGGGATCAAATACACAAGAAAAATGTTCTGCAAATGCTTCAACTATTGCGGGAACTCCAGTAAAAATTTTGTCATCGAGACACATGCATCCAGGTATACGAGATGTTTTTTTATTATTATTAATGTAAGTCCAAAAATTGGTGACACTATTTATGTCAGTCGTCCATTAGGTACCGCAAATATTTGTTTTGAACTATCAAACTCAGCGTGTTTTGTGCTGTTTACAGTATTGTCGCTTCGCAATAAATGTAAAATATGGGAGACTGTTATATCGAAGAAGAAAAAAACTAAGAAATTAGAAATTTATCACTCTGTGTGCACTGTCCTCGACTTATTGTTTAGGTCACTTGTGATATACTTCAATTATATTTTTCTTGAACAAAGACTTCGTCTTTAAAAATAGGTAGTATGTATTACATGACCAGACTGCATCAGAATAATGCAGTAGACAATAAAATTCGTCTGCTTCAAATTGTCGGTCGGCAAAGAGTTTAACGAGCTAAGACTTTAGGGATCACAACTCACAACCCTTTAAATAATTTACTTAAATAATATTTTATGAATTGGTCGGGCTGTGGATTTTTTATCTATTCAGGGGTAAAGAAACTATAATTGATTTTTTAGTCCACGTAGGTATTCATAAAGAATTTTGTGTAACTTATTTTTGGACAAAAAGTACCAATTACTTTTTTGAACTCTATTTCTTGTTACTAACTATAATTACTATGACAAAATCAGAAAAAAATATTTTTTTGTTTTCAGTCATAAAAGTTTTATTATTCAAAATCAGGGTGTAAAAAGAAATCATGATTTTTTCTTTTGAATTCTCTTTTTTTTAATAGTTTTGACCTTATACTACTTGAATAGTATTTGCAATACTTTTAGTAATAATTTGAACCGTTTCGTTGCATAACTGCCTCAAATCCTAATTCAATTTTTTAATTGACATGGAAAAAGCGTCAAATATTTCAGGAGCTTCAGGTCGAAGCATGCTCAAAAAACTCACACAGTTTTTTGTTTATTTTTAATTGTAAGCTGGAATTCTTTATGCCATAATTTAATTCATTTTTTATTTTCCAGTATTTTTTTTTAATTTTTGATAAAATATGTATTGTTATTGCTTCTGATTTTTAATTTTCTTATGATAAGTAGTTTCTACTCTGGCGTTTTTCTGAAGAACAAGAATAATAATTTTTTGATTAAAATCAATGATTCTCTTGAAATAATCACTTGAATAACGCTGGCTATTTGAACACATACTGTACTCATCATACAATTGTAGATTTGAGTTCTGTGTAACATGTTTTATAAACGCCTCTCTAGACACGAATTTTAGGTACGAACGAAGAGAGTGTTTACAGGGTTATAGAGCAAGTTATGAACTATTCTATAGACGCAAATTGAGTACAGCACGAATAAAGAGAAAGATCTAAAAAATGTCAAATACTTTCAACAATAATTAAAACTAATAAGGCTTATGCCAATTTTAGATAAGGACTCTTTATTTTTAAAAATACTTATTTTATGTAAGGGCTGAAATATGAAATTTGTAATTTTATGGAACATTCAGGTTTTGATTTTTTTTAATTTATCAAATTCTGTTTCACGGGCTTATTGAAATGATAGTTTCTTTACGACTTTATTTATGAAGATGTATTCTAAGCATTAATTTAGCTATGCCATCTTAACAAGCAATATGTTTAAGATCATCTCTTAACTCTCAATCAAACAATACAAAAATGAGTTGATAACTCAACTAATTTTCGGGAGTGACTCACGCAGATCATGCTGTGCGATTCGGTAGATCAATAATTTGAACTATTAGTGCGGTTACCAGCCATCAAGTGCATCAGGGTACAACATTGGAGAAATTTTTGAGCTTGGGAAATAGGTTGCGATTTTTGATTTCATCGAGAATAGAACCTTGATTGCCCAAGGTCGCCAGACTGAAGGCGCCACTCGAATTCTCTCGGCTCTATCCCCCTGTCAGTTGATAACATAGATACGAAAAATTTATCATTATTGTGCATATAATTGAGATAACAGTATTTACCGTTAAGTTTTCCTTGTCTCTTGATATCTTTCGTTTGAATAATTATTAAAAAAGGCGTGTTCGCACTGTCATCATTTTTTAATAATTAAAATGAATGATTATTTATTATCATTTTTCATCCCCCAGATCTGCTTAGAAATATTTATTAAATTGATTACATTTTTAATCTCTACTAACTCTTCTTGTTTTTATCCATAATTCCTTGTATTATAGTCTGTATTCTCACTAGAAATATATCTAGGCAATGAACAGATTAATAGCCTAAATAGTTGTTAACTATATATTTACTGCTACCAGTTGACTTCCAACGAAATTTCCTCTTGTGTAAGAATCTTCAACTCATCGTTCTCTGGATAGTTTTCATCGAGTTTTCATATTATAATGTAATATCAATTTAAAAAACTCAAATTCTGTGTATTTATTTGAAACTTATCAATTTATTCTGTTGGACAGTAAGGATTGTGAATACGCTTCTGTGTTTTTCCTTTATTGCAGAGCGGAGGCTATAGCTGCTGGATTTGTCACATGCGGCAAGTGACAGTCTTGTTCCTCACTCTTCACCGCACCACCAAATCGTTCAACAATCGCTCACTACTACTCCATTCGCTAATACAGTAATACCGCGCTTTAGTCGAACACACTAGGGTTTACAACATGTTCACGACACCGTCATTGAATTTTGTTTACAGGCAATCTCGTTCATGTGGATTGAGCATATGCGTCATGCTGTGAAAATAAAGATATTTTAATAGTTTTCTCCCGGATTTAGGACTCAATCAATGACAACAATAGGATTTACTCAAATTTAGTAACATTATCTGACAGGATATTATTTTATTAGTGTACAATTCGAATTGAATATTTATTGAACTAGAAAATTAGCAATAATTATGATGCTTTTGATCACATGTTACGTACAATCTCAATTTTTTTTTTTAGATCCATACGACTGATAAAATAACTATCATTTTATTATAAAATCCCAATTATCCAACTTACTAAGCTTGAAATAATATACTACAAAATTTAGACTAATTTCTTACGGAATAGTACTGAACATAATAACAAGAAACTAGAATATCGAATGCTGAGCTTCAATTAATAAAAAATAGTGGTCGAAATTCGACCGTCCAAGTTCGAACGTTATTGAATTTAAACTTTCATCCCTGGGGATTTCAGGTAGAATTGACTTGGTATTCGATGTTCTATCCGAATTTTAAACAAATATAGTAATTTCTGTTGAGGATTTTAACGTGACTCCCTTCTATCCCCTCTCTTTTGCGCTCCGAGAAAGTGAGAATCAGATGTCAGATATTTTTCCATTCGGTGTATACTTTTCGAGATATTCCAGCAAAAAATAATATCGTTTTCAGCGGTAAATGAGAATGGGACATAATTTTCGCTGTCTGCACTCCTTCTCCATATAAACTTTCAGTATGCCAAATTCCACATTCCTTCGTGCGCGCAATATGCTTAAAAAGTGGTAAAAAGCTTTGTCATCACGTATAAATATATAGATATTCCAAAGATATCCACAAAAAATATCTAAGAGCTCCGAAATTAGCTCAGATAGGTATTCCAATTTTTCAACATCCATTTTAGGTAGTTTCATGCCTTCTGTGTTTGCTCCAGCTTTAGCAATGTTGCAGACGGTTGCAAATTTTGTAAATTCACCTATTCACATTGAAATCTGCTTTGCAGGAAAGATCTAACAATTTTACATATTGAACCATTTCTCTATTCAATAGTATATGTCAATCTAATCACAATTTTATTTTCACCCTGAGCAACTTTAATAAGTCCATTGAAAATCATTTGGTGTGAAATTTTGTGATGAACAGGTGACTCTCATTTCAACAATCAATTTGGATCCAGCAGTTCTTTTTTTCTTATTTAGGGGACTGAATCAATTTTTTAAAAAGGTACTCTCACCACATGACGTCTGTCAGATTAGTGACGACAGATTCGACTAGTAGGGGCTAGCACCCTGCATACATCTAGCTATGTGTGTGACAATGATCTTGATGAGATTGTGTTGGCTTAGGGTCGCAAAGAAGGCTGTATATTCATCAGTTCAAATTGTCATAAACAATTTAATTTTCAACGTACTTTCATTACATGTTAGAATAAAGAATTATGTCGATTTGTTGATGTTCCTATTTTTAGAAAAATTATATATTTGCCGCGAAATCTGTGTATTATATCATTAATGATTAAATGTTAAGGTTGTATATAATGTTTCATTCAATTCTAGCAATTAAATCCAAATAGAATATGGCGCCATGCCTTTCACTTTACATTTCCATTGGCATGGGTATCAAATGAAAGGGTTTGACGAGAAAACTACGATAAGATATGGGACGCAATTCTAAGACCAAAGATATATAGAACACGCTTTAATTAATAGTGCAAAAAAAATAATAATAAATAACCTGAAGAAACTAGAGACACGCTTTATATTATCAAATAAATAAAACTGAAGTTATTTCCCAATAAAAACTTTTTCTCAATCTCATTTGATTATTTGCAGGATACCAAAATCAAAACACACGTTTTTAAAATTTGTCAGTTCTGTTGTCCGTTTGTTCGAGCTAATCCCAGAAATGGCTGAATCGATTAAATTCAAACTTTCAACAGTTGATTAAGATTTTTGACGTACTGGAAGAAACTGGAAAGAATTTTTCCAACTCTTGATCACACAGTTCTCAAAATATATCATAAGTAACCGGTTTCGATCTCTGGAAGATCATCTTCAGACTATCGGTGAGAATAATTTTCCCTTTCTGTCATTATTGCAGTAATTGTAACCAAATTAAATAAACTTGGCTCAAAAAAGCTGTGAATAAGCTTAGATTGTAGAAGACAACGCACAAACCAAATTACTGGACCTAAAGTTCTGAAATTTTGACACTGCGTTCCTATGAAATGGATTTTTTGATATTCCAACCCTAAGGGATTTAATTGAGACACTCTCCAATACGTGCGATTTTCATCATAATTTTTTGAGAAGGTCAATTAAATCGGTAAACTCTAAAATAAAACAATAAAAAAAAATTTATAGCCCAGAGATTCTCATTGATTTCGAGAAGTTATCGCGAGTAGAGCCGCGGTGTGCCTGATGTCTTCAGTTAGTTATCATATTTTTAAGAGAAAGTCAACTGGATTGATCAACCTCAAAATAAAACAAAAAAAAACATTGATGCTCGCGATTAGCTCGGGTGTTGCAATAATTATTATATATTTTTTTGTTGATTTCAGAAAGTGCTTCAATTTGCGGGCGGAGCCGCGGGTAACAGCTAGTTGATAAATATTTGTATTGTTTGGAATATTTGGTCAAAATGTTTTTCTTCTTTTGGAGCATCTCTGTTCACAAATAAATAATAAGCTATGTGAATACGTTTAAATCTTCATTCATACATATATAGGTTTTTGACGGTTTTTGATAAACTCGTTAAAATTATTATTTTGGATGTAGACAAGATGAAAGTGGAATATGGTTGAAATAGAACTGTGAAACGGATAAAATAATTAATACATGCCCAGTACTTAATCACACACATTTTTGTGATTTCTGCACGGTAATTAGATGATGCATGAAGCTTTTTTTCAATTAAGAATAGCTAATTTAATAACATGGATTACCATTTTACTCTTATTTTAAAGATTTTGCCGTTTTCATTTTGAGTGAAGAATGCCTTGAGTAAGTTAATGCAAAGCTTATGTCGAAGGTTTTTTTTAATTCCTTGTAACTTTTCTCATTGGAGTACAAAAAGAGGCGAAAAACTAAAACACACTGATTTTCTCGCTTTTAAATGTTGTTAAAATAGTTACCTAAAAACGGAGTGGCAAGGATACACATGTTATGTATAAATCTTATTTCAAATCCTGGCACTGTTGATTTTCGGGTAGGTTTTATATCACGGAATCCGGAATCGGCTTTCCTTTTCTTTTATTTGCTTGACCTAGCTTTGCAGTTTATTACGAGGAAAGATTCAAAAATAATCTACCTATATATGAAAGAAGGAACTTGGTCGAAATTTTATTCATTGTTTTCCAATGTAGTTTCCTTCTAAGTCAATACACTTGCTCCACTTGGTTGGAAAGGCTTCGATATATCAGAAAAGAAATTCGAATCCTTCTCGGCAAAAAATGAAGAAACTGTACACTTGACTTCTTCATCGGTTTGCATGTTTCATTGGATCAGGAAATTCTTAATTCAATATTCAAGAATTACTTATCTTGTAGAATAAAATAACAGCTTAAATAAAGAAAATCTTCATGAATTTGCAAACAATTTTTCGATTCCATGAAACTGTCAACAATATTCTTATCTCCTATATCACGATGAGAGAGAATCAAATAAAGGGGGAAAGCATTTTGTAAAGTAAATAATCGTTAAATTGCATATTCAGCGATCAGAATTATTTTTCAGCGCAGAAATATCCGAAATATAATTTAATTTTCTTTTCGCAGCAAGAGGCACCAAAAGTTTATTCAATTTCGATTCAAGTGCTAGAATTTCAAATTCTATTCTATTCTATTTTATATTTACTCTCAATAGAACTCATGCTTTTGAAGTAGCAGTTTGCTAAGATTGATGTTAGAATCTGTAAATTTCATATTCAAACGATTTTTGCAGATATTTCATCAAAATTTCTAGACATTGCATCAATTAAATGACACCTTATCATGTATCATTGTACATATTTGCTACATTTTATCAGAGAGATTATGGGAATGGAAAAACAAAGTTCATTCTATATTGGACGATTGGCTCAAGGTTATATTGTAGTATATGTGTATCGCTCGCACGGTGTTTTAGCTAATCATCTCTTACTCGAATTTCGAATTAGATTCAAAATAAATCTTGTAACGTATTCTTATAGACTATTATGATTGAAATCATATGCCACAATGGCTAATCGAGCACTAGGTTGTTCGCTTACATACTACTACAAGGTATATAAATAATAGAGATTTTTGGGGATGATTACAAATTTATACAGACTATTTTCTAAATAAATATTGATCCTTAAATTGTGTCGAATGTTGTAGTAGATTCAATTTACAACTCTAGATATTTATTTGGAACAATAGTAAGCAATAATTCAAATATATTCAGCATAATAATATAACATGTTTACATTTTCGGATGATAAATTTCCAGAAGCTTTTAATATATTATCATGGAAGAGATGCCGTGACGTATCTACATCAAAAGTTTGCTTTACCCCTCTTATATTTCAGGGTAATTTTATTATTTTCCCCAACTTAGGGATGATAACATTCTAAGGGGTGCTTTATCTCGCGCAAGCAGATACAAAAGATTTTATTTATTATTGCTTTAGAATTATGACGCTGACAATGCTATCTAGTTACGTAAATCATCTCCATAGCGTCTTTTATTTAATAGTTTTCCCAACTCAGAACTGGCCGTTTGTAGCTACGTGGAATAAATGGTAGATTAATTAAAGGAGCACTTTTGATTGTAATCGAGAACTTTGTCCCGATATTGGTCTTAAAAGTCTCTAAATTTTGAAGAATATTTGATCTGATCGTTTCTGTTTACCAGTCCAAATGAATACATTTGCTCTGTATGACGTCACACAGTCAGTGAATACTTAAAATCTCAGCTCACCGAATTCCCAAAGTACCTTTAGTTATATAAATTTTAAAAATCAGAATCGGATTGTTTCATAATTGCAAATTCGGAAGTCGGTTCTTACATCATCACCTGAATAGGACGGAAACTGTAGACACGTGTTTCGTCCTTATTGAGATTCTTCAGTACATTCTAGTAAGCCTTAAATAAGTGGACTTGTGAACCGCGAAACAATGAAAATGGAGTTAATAAATGGCATGCAGAGATATAAATCTGCAGCAGTGCCATCTACCAAAATGCAGCCGAAGTGTCAGGTACCTATAGTTATGTTTCATACCCTTATAAGTTTGAAATCAAGTGGAAATACCTGAAAATATTATACTATATAATTTATTATTTATAAGAACAAGGAGTTTAGAGGTGAAAAACAGATTAAAAGAAAGCTGGAACCCAAGAAATCATCTTTATTGTAATAGAAAAGAATTGACAGCTCCATAACTAAATAGGAATGAACTATCTGACCTAGACCACTGGTCTTGATATCGTCTCGATCTTGAAGCACTTCAAGTTTCAATTTTAAAAATACAGCATCGATATTGTTAGAAATCGGTCTCGATTATAATTAATAGATATTTTTTACAACCTTAATTGAAATGAAATTTCACAAACTCTTTATTGTGGTGCTAAATAACATTTAAAATACATTTTGCCTAGCCTGTAACTTCAGTCATTTCAAACACGATCAAGCATGTACTAAAACTAGCTCCAATAATTCATGACATTAATATTCGATATTACTTTTAGAATATTTTTTTCAATTTGATCTGTGCTGTCCTAAATTTACGTTGGTAGAAAAAGTATAATGTGTAACTTGCTCCGCTCGTAATTGAAACACTCGTGTCTAAAGTTACATTTATAAAATATGTTACTATTCTCATAATATTAATCGGCTTTAATCAATGTTACTAATACTTCTCGCTGATTAAATCAATCCAATAAATCTTCTCTAACTTCATCAGTCGTCACGCATACTCTTACGCAACTAACTCAAAGCGTTCTGCAATTCATATCTTCTTCTGTAAGCAGCCTAGGGCTCTCCCTCGTTGTTAGGGTGCCTCGGGGTGAGCTATGAGTCATGGTCGCCCTCTCTCATCACCGGAGTATTATCCCCTAGAAAAGTCCCTAGTAGACGGTAATGCCAACGTAGAGGAATTAGCGCGTTTTGGTCGATATAATTGAAAGTTGCTAACTAGAAGTGATTCGTAAGATTCTTATTATCTATTTTCGTGTTATTATACAAGAATAAATTATACTAATTGGATGAAAGCAAATATCTAGAATTAAAATTATAATACATACAAATGAAAACATCAAACGCAGTTACATAGCTGTGAATATAATTTATGCTTTTGGTTTTGTGAATATTAAAAATATTATATTGCTTGTTCCCAATAACTTCGAAGGATATTTAATTAATTCCAATTTTTGCTACTTTATCAATACAATATTGAATATAAGGAAGGTAAGGCAAGATCAAGATTCGCACAACAATACCCCGGATGGGCTGGGTGAAATTCCAGTTTTTTCACTTTTAATACACATAAAATAAAACTGCAATATGCTTCAAATATGCCACAAATCGGCGATGTATCAAGATTGACTAGCACCTATTTTCAGTCCGATCTCACTTCAGTAAGATATTTCTTTAGAATGTAGTTATCGAAATACGGAAATTCAGTTTTTTCCTTTTCTTTTTACTCTACAGTTTTGATCCCACCTAAACCATCCTCAGGAATGACGAAATTTGTGTGTATGTAATTGAACAGCGTATTATGTTCAGTGGCGCTTAAAAACATATTAAGGTTATTTTAATACACATGAAAAAGGTTTTTTAAATTGAAAATTGCAATGACCGACCATTATGGATGCCCAAGACTTAAAAAACTTTTTTGAGGCAATAACGTGATAACAGTAATAGCTTTTATACAAAGTATAAACAGTAACGTTATTCAAGCAGATTTCTTACTTATATTTTGTATGAAATTCATATTTGTCAATAAACAATACTTTGGATCATGATTTTGGTTTATTGAAGAAGTGTCACATCGTACGCGTTGGTATCATACTACTACACACCTTTCTTCAAATAATTCTTACCTTTGCTTCACTCAAATATCGTACATTTTTTAATGTTTGGCGCTCTTGGAGTAAAATCAAGATTATGATATAAAAGGATAATTACAAAATTGAACAATTCATTTTGGTAGTAAGCCTTAACTTTTTTAATTTCTTTTGTTTATTGAAAAGACTCATTAAGCTGCTTTTAATGTTCTTTAAAGAGCTACATATTTCACATTTAAAATGACATTCAGTAAAAGTTCAACACAGTACAGAGGAGTTATATATCACAGTTTTAATATACCGCGCATCTACTGATGCATTAGGAGTTCTGGAGCTGTTACATGACTAAGCTTCAGGATTATATTCTTTGATAAAACTGGAGCTTTGAATGAAATATTGCTCTATTTCATTGGCCCATTGTCCACAGAGCAGATTAGTACTCTCTTTTGTTAGTTTCCGGCTAATGAAAAGGAAAGGATTTTGGAACAAAAACATTTTTTGCGTAATATGGAACAATAATGATAATTTTACAAAATTACTGAATCATGGTATTTTCAAACTGAATAAAGAATATCTTCCTAATATTTAGGTCGCTTTATGATCCATCTTAAATGTAGTCAAAAAACCCAGTGTCATAGGGTAAATTGCATCAGGTACATATAAATCGAATATAAGTAGAAAATATTTCTGCTTGTCCATTACTAATCAAAATTTTATTTTCGCACAAAAAGGCACAATTTCAGGATGTATTTTAAAAATTATTCGAAAGAATAAAACATCACAAAACTGTAGTGACAATATTCCATTGAAGCTATATGAAAAATTGACATCACAAATAGAACGAAAATTCTTTTTTATTTGATCTGTGCTGCATGAATATTCAGGTCTGTTTTTTTTTCCAGCAATGAACAATGACCACTCTCCGATAAACACTAGACGTAAATATTGAATAGCAGATTATATTACACCCGATTACACCATTCTCATCGTTAACTTCAACAAAATACGACATTGTCGAATTTATTATTTTTTTCATCTGTTTTAGATGAGCGATTCAAAGAAGATATTATTCAGTTGATGTTTATTTTTAATTTAAGAAAATGTTTCACTGAACTAATATATCGAACAATTATATTTTTCTTACGACCAATATTCTTATGAAATCTGTTGGAAAAATGTTCAGCATTTAAAGACTTCAAGATTTGATAGTATCGTAGTGACCTCCTTAATTAATTAATTTATTTATTTATTATCTTGATCTATAGATACGCTATTACATGAAGTGAATAGATTTCAGTTCTTAGCAAATTATTGTTCTTATATTTTTGTTCTGAAATAATAGATGGCAAGATATCGTCAATCTAAAAATTTAACGTGGTTATTGCTTCTCAGGATTTAGAACTTTGTTTACTCAAAATCCTAAGGTTCAAGAAAATGAAATCATGGTTATTATACTAATCTTGCAAAAAATATTGAGATATTGTAAAACGTTGCTTACATAATTTAGGTAATTTTGAAACTCCTAGTTCACTCGGATAAATTACTTCATACTAGCTTTAACTCAATTATATGGAAGTGTGGTTTCTCCCCTGTTTATTTTTTTTTTTATTAAGCTGTATGTTATTTGTGTAATTTATAATTGACTCGATATTTTCTGCTTTATAGAGCATGAAATAGAGGAGAATGATACGTTTCCTAAATATACGGAAATAATAGACCAACGATAATAATAGACTATCGCAACAGTTTATTCACGTTCGATATATAACCAATATTTTTGCAAGGCAATGGAGATATATAATAAAAAATTGCTAATTTCATTAAAAACACGTTAACTTGGTGTATTTTATGGAAAAAGATTTCATCTTGTGTTTGAAGTGAGGCTATCATTAGCTTAGAGTAGAAACTATAGCTGCAAAAAACTGGATGTGCACTGTTACAGTGTAAATTACATACTAGAAACCGGGCATTTGCGGACTAGTGAAGTTCAACGTACTTACGTGGGAACTAAATGTTCAAGTTTTGACATTTTGATCTATTTATGATGAAAAATTATGAACTTTTTTATTGCGTAGCTTTGGTGGCTCCACTCTATCACGTAAACTCCACAGCTACAAGATAACACGTCAAAATATGTTGGAAATCATCCAAGTTTTATATTCAAGCATCTTCAAGACAAATTAAATATTGCAATCGTTAATAGGCAAGCTTCGACACTGATTAAATAGTCTTATACAAATTCGTTGGATAGAATCCGTTTGACTGAAAGCGCGGGACTTTTATTTAATATTTTATGTATAACTGAGGAACGAAAACTATACTTGAAAATAGCTCATTTCTTAATAGTGATTTACTGTATTTAATATCACAAGGAATTGTAATTTTATCAATAAATTTTTCTTTAAGACATTGTTTACCTAGCAACCTCGTGAGAGTCATCTGTCCGATTGAATCACGATTACGTAGCTCGAGAGATTTCATCTGAGCAGTTTACTCGAAGGTAAACAAAGTTTTGAGGAAAAATTTATGTTGAAATAAAAGTCGCGAATGGTATTTGTGGTGATAAAATTTTGACATTTTCAAAAACTGATTGTTTGTCTATTTTAAAACTGTGTATTGTTTCTCCACGGCAAAGGTAATTTATCGCGATAAAATGGTCTTGTGAATTTACAATGGTAAATTCCCGTTGGCAAGCGATATGTTACTTTTATTATCACTGTAACTTTAAAAAATTTGTCAGTATAATTCACATGAATGAAATAATTACGTACTAGTTGTACAGTTTGAAAATCTTCTTTAGAGGATTGTTTAAGACGCGGATTAAAATAACGGAGAACACGGGAAATGGGAAAGAGATGTTGAATAGTAGGTACAGATCAAAAATGTTACTGGCTAGTTGGAAGATTTAACTAGCAAGTTAACGAAAATCAATAATCAGAAATAATTGAGGAGCTACATGCTGAGAGAAGGTCCAAGTGACTTGTTGAAAGGCTACAATGTTGACAATTTATGACATGCAATTGAATTTGATTTATTAGGATAGGATTGGTATTATTAAGAAAAAGGATGAACCGTAATTACTTGAGAAAGGCAGAAAAATTTACAGATGTGCAAAATACTGTTGAGATAAGAAAATATACATATTTACAATTCATATATTACATTTTTGTATAATTGTATGAGTAAGTATTCATCATGGGATGTATAAGAGTAGAATTTAACTCCGACTATATTGTTATTTGAATATTTTTGTTCTTATCTGAATTTCCACAATAAACGTGAATGTTCTGTGTTCCTTTAGGGATCCTGTATAAATTAACTAGTACACTATGTATATATTCTAGTATAAACATTACATCTAATTGATTCTAGTTTATCTACACCAAATATTTACCCATAAATATGCAGATCTCCTCTCGCATATTTGCAGAAGATAGTAAACCGTATAAAAGCAAGAAAACATTCTCGAAATTAACATTCTCACACTCAAAGGCTAAATTTACATCACAACTGTACAGTTCCACAGTCGGTTTGTGGTTTCAATTCATCCGAAATGGAAATAAGACGAGCTATCACAGTGGAAAATCATCTTTACTCCCGCTGCTAAATGGATTAAAATTGCTTGTGGGAGATTCCTTGTGACATTTGTCAAATAATTCTATCGCGCTGTCTCCTTCCTTACTAAATGTTTCGTACCATGCGGGTCTATGTTTTGTATTAGGTTACCGACACAAGTTGGTGCACTCTGTGAATTGAATTCACTGTGTTATCAGACCAACGAAGTTCCACACTAGATAAACTATTGTATTTAGGTTTAAAGTTAGTTGTCAGTCCATTTGTAAAGTTGGTTGGACGTCAATGTGGGAAACTATGTAAATTTTGATTATTATTCATATGTAGATTGATGTACCTACAGTTGAATGATTTATGAGCTCAAATTCAATATTGCACGAACATTTTGCAGAAAATATTCTATTAAATTTTAGTGAAATTTAATCTTCATGTATAAGTTGATTTTAAAAGATACTATACTTTTATTTTAGATGTTTGAGAATAGTTTCTACCCGGCATAAGAATAATGGGAGAAAATAATGACAAGTGTGGGTCAGGCTCGTATTATCTTGAAATCACTCATGTTGGGCTGAAATCCACTCTATAAAGAAGTGCTCGTATGCAATAATGATGTAGGCTGCGCCCACTTATGGGTCAGAACTCGAACCCGAGACAGCTAAGAAGAATGAACTAAACTTTTTATATTGGGCCGAAATCCAGTCTTCAAATAAATGTTCATGTGTAATAATAGTTATGGGTTAGCTCGCTGCGCTCGCGTTTTCGAGTAACGTCCCTAAATATTACCAAATTGCACTGCGCAATTCTGAGGTCTCGTGCCCCACTTGACATCATCTTTCATAATCCCCATGCCTAATAAAAGCTTTTCCTAAAATCTCATCCATTTTGGAGCTGGTGCCCCTTATCGGCAACATTACCTCATTTTCTTTTATTTCCTTTTTCTGCGGCTCTGATAGAGCCAAGGCCTCTAGTATATGCGTACTTGTTCCTTTACACTACAGAATAATCCAGATATGTTCGAAATATCAATTTGTGCGATGATCTCAAATCACGGCATCAGACGGCCTATTCTTGCTCAGAACTACCGTCACGAAACAAGTGGTAGCCCATAGTGTCAGTGAACGGTTTATATAGTTGGCCTTAAGATTTTTTCCATTAAATCTTAATTAAATCAGCCAGGATTTAAAATGGGGTCCCCTGTATTTGTTTGCCATAGACGTATAGTAAATCAACTGAGGGCAGAGAATCGACTTACTGAGAATTTTTAATGTGCTAAAAGTTGAAATTTTTATAACACGGCGGTACACGGCAAAAAATAACGTCTCTTATCTGTCGTACGGTGTAATTAAATATGCAAATTAATCAGGAAAATTCATAATCAATAATGGAAGGCGTTTTTTAGAAGGATGAACAAAGTGAATTATTCCAATCAAATACAGTTTCATCTAACGCTAATTTAATAATGTAATTTAGGTGGATATTGTATTTGGATATTGAATGAAATGGAACAATATGAATTATCCTTGCAAAGTATTTCTTCTCAGATCATATAATCAAAAAACTGGCAAGAAATAAATAGGTCTTTCTCCTTTTCCGTTTGACTGCACGTAAAATAAATTTTCAAATATTTCGAATCATTATATAATTAATATATATTTTTTTTTGTTTCAGGTAAGGATTAACTTCATCTATCGCAGTATATCAAGTTCAGTAAGTAGAAATGAGAAATTTTCCATTATTCTTTTTGTGAGAATAATTTTACCACCGTTGTTGAAATTTCTGCAAAAATTGCTATTAAATGGATCAAATAAAATTCATCTAAAATATTCTATCTCGATATTGGAATTCCAGTTGATGTTTATAATCACATATGAAAGAAACATTAACAAACTAGCTATTGAAATTATACAAATTCAAATTAGTTCCTTGCGAACCAGAATAATTTCTTATCATTCAAATACATATTGAGAATAGTATTTTCAATATGTATAAATTATAGCTTTGCAACTTAGTTGGCAAAAAATCATGATTTGAAATGAATCGACAAAAATCATAGACTTTTCTAAATTAAATCATGAATTTTTCCATTTTATTGATTTTTTTTTAAATTTTTTTTAAATTGATCACAAAATGAGGTAAAACGAATTAGTATTCAATCATTTATATGCATGATAAATACTTTCAAAAAATACATTTGTTATAATTTGAATTATTATTGCGCGTTTAAAATTATAGAACGAATCTATACATTTAAACAGATAAATAAAACTGAAGTGTTTGTCTGTGATTTCAAAATAAATACAAAAATTCAAGTGAAAACTGCTATTTAAACGATGCCCAATCATAAATGACCGTTTTCAGAACTTTTTCGGTCTGTCTGTCTAAAAGTTTGTCTCGAATTGGCTCCGAAACGGCTCAACAGATTTCAATGTAAATTTCAAGGATGCAAACAGGAATTTTAACTCAAGTTTTCGTTAATGTTTCATTTAGATATCTTGCAGGGTTCAGAACGAGTTCAGAAGATGTGAATATAAATATATGCATACTTCGTATCAGCGTAACTGTGAAAATGATGAAAAATATGCGTATGCATAAGGTGGGGTAAGAGGAAATACTTTCTGCCTCATCGTGAAGTAAACGGATATCATTTTGCGCGAGCGATTTAGTAATGCACAGTTCTGTTACAGAATCCAATAATTGCTCTCTGTAATGATTAAAATTTTCAGAAGTAATTATTGTTATCAACAATATCGCTATTCACTCATTCTCTACGATTATTTATCCTGGTTATAGTTAGTCATCCTCAAAAATGTTCTTTAAATAATTGAATTTACACTCAAATATATTGAATAATCATTAATTCGAATCGTTATTCTGTTCTGCAGTAGAAAATATAACTACATTGATGAAATATATAATAGTATATTATGCTACAAGGACCAAACGACTGTCATTTTTGTCCAATATGAATTTGGTTGCACTCGGTGAAGACGAGATCGAAAGCCAAGGCGTAGCTTCGTATGTCCTTGTTGCATACGATACTTTTTGTAACAAGTGCACTGAAGTAACCCCATTACTGAGCTTTTTAAATAAATTTAGATGTATTGAAACTATCTTATCGATTTGCAAACAAATTTTTTCTATTGATATTTTTCACAATATCTGATTTATCCTGTTCACAATCAATGCAAACATTATAACGAAAACATCCTGTAATTCAAATTTCTTTCAAATATCATTTTGACATATCAATGACTTAAGAAAATCTACAATTTTCATTTTTACCCAGCGAACATTAATATCCATTAATTTTTTATGAACAGAGAATCAATGAAAATTCTTACTATGGTTTGGAATTGAGAACTTTCGAAGCAGAACTCAGCTAAGAAATAGGGTATTTTCGGTGCACGTGTTATAAAAAAAAATTAAATTATTTAAATCCTGAAATGAATCAAATTATTTAAATCAGGCCAACCCTTTTTTGCAGTAAAAAAATTAATAATAATTTTAAAAGAAATATCTTTAAATGTGAACTATTTATTAAACTATCACTTCCTATTGGTTGATGGTCCGGTATTCAAATGCCAGTCGCAGGCGTTTTCTTGTAATTCTCATTTATTTTAACATGGTGGGAACAAAAATATCAGTATTATCTACATTATTTTAAGGTACCTGTAGAATCACAAAAAATATCTGAACACCATACACTATCATTTGATCCTAATATAAGAATGAGATTATCGCATTTTTCAAGGGATTATTTCCAACGAAACATCAAGAGATATCAATTTAGCTGTCACTAAGAAAAATAAGACATTTGGTAATTGATGAAGGCTTGAAAAATGATAACAGATAACAGATAACCAAAGACTGTGCAATGGGGAATTAATGTGACATCCTGAATTAAATTCTATCATAAAATGAGAGGTAAATATTTATCTCAATTCATTTAGTCGAAAATACATGAAACACTGTAAGCATGATCTATTTCATTTAAACTAATACTAAATTTTTTCTTCGTTCCAAGAACTTTTTGATTCTCTGAGTTTAATCTTCGAACGATAGGGGAGCAATTATTTCGTAAAAAATTCTATTAAATGCGTGATTTATGACTTGAAACCGTGCAGTTTTCTTAATTGAAAATGAAATTGGAAAAAGAATTCTAATCGAACTTAAATTAAAAAGAACAAAGAAATGGGAGCCATAAAATTGATTTTCAATGACCAAGTTATTTGGACTTTTTGTGGCCCAGATTGCAAAATGTGGCCATATAAGGAAATGGAGGCATTGTCTTAGCTCGTCTTAGCTTGTAAGGGATTCCAAAATGTTTTTCGCGCTCAAATTGAATTGAGAAAGTAGATAGGAATTCCTTGGTGTTGGACTACAAAAAAAAAACTCAAATCCTGCAATTTGTTACTTTAATATGGAAAACTTCAGATTCTATTTTTGTTTCATAAATGATATTACTTATTATTATTGTATCGGATTATGAGCAGTATATGAGATTAAAAAATGTTTCTAGCAAACCTCAGAAATAAGATTGGCAAAAATCAATTATGCTATGCTATACATTTACAAATTTATTTAACGTAATATATGTGTTCACAAATTAGTTTCGAAATATTGAATAGGTAATTATAATAAAAATCCAATTGTGAATGAGAATATTTGGAGATATTGCTTTTAAAATTTATTTCAAACCATCATGGTGAATAGGAAATAGTTACTGTGATCTTAAAAAACTCTTTATTCCGATGAAAATTATAGTCGAACAGTCTGAAAACATCAAGTAAAATTTTATTGTGCTTATTTATATCTGGAAGGAATAATTTTTAACTATTCGAAATCAAAACAATTCCTGGTAATTAACAAAAAGATTTCCGTAGATTTTCTATAACAGAGAGTAAAATTGCTAGTCATAAAAAATTATTGAAAGCTCTGTGTGCCCATGCTCTATACCATTTATTCAATCATACGTATTTATTTCATTATATTTGGAATCTAATGGCTCATCTCGTTCATACAAATTAGAAAAAAAAAAAACAGTTATATATTTGCTTATAAACGTTTTTGATGATAGTATTTTTTTTTTTCAAATAAAGTGATAACCCATGATTCGTGAATAGCGAATATGGAAGCTCAACAAAAAATGTCATTAATTTTTAAAAAAATTGGACACTCGTATTCCTGAATATTGAACAAAAATTAATTGGTATTATCTGATTTTTGAAATGATTGCCTTGTAGAAAATAGACAGTTTATTTTCAGTTATATTGGATTGTAAATCAAAAATATTTTCTGCTCACTCTTTCTTTCGAGATTTAAATAATTGTGCCTTGTATAGGCTGTTCTGTAAGAAAGAGGATGAATTTTTCAGGAACAATCACTTTAATTTAAGTTTAAAATGGATAAGAATTATGATTTGAACCAAAAATTATAAATAATTGTTTGCTTATTCAATATCTATTGCCAACTGTTAATCGCATGTAAAAATTATTTCTGTAAGTAGTAAATATTACTTACATGATCTGTTAATAAAGGCTGTTGGTATATTGAATGCAGACTAATGTTTGTGTATTACGTATTACATAGCTTCAAGTCTATACAATAGTTTTTCATCTATTGTCCTGTAAATTTAATTATCCGGAATTTTTCTCAAAATAATCAGTCGCAAATATATAAATCGACCTTGATGCTCGAAATCAATCCTGTCCACACATGTTTAGTTCTCCGCTATGAGTCACCAGGTTTGGATCTGGCGCTTCAGCATCTAAAGTAGGGTTTAGTAACATTCCTAGCATACCGAAGTCTCATTGCATCCATGCTCCTTCCCGCGAGGCCAGCACTTGCCATTGGTGAGTCCCTCGGCAAATACAGACTGTTCGCTTACAAATTTCAAATCGAGCGGCAGGCAAAAAATCCTCCCAGAATTTTTATGGCAGAGAGAACCTAACGAGTTGTTGAGGAAAAAACGTGAAATGTTAAACAGATTAGATGGAGGTAAGATTCATGAATTATAATAACTGTATTATGATCTGTTGGGATCAAATGGTGATTCCAATAGGCACGATTTTCGGTATTGTTGACAATTTGTAGGATGTGAGATCGTTGGCATGTTAAGGATTAATATGCAGAATAACGGTTTAATACACTAATCTGTAATTATTATATAATTATATATGTTTACAAAATATACACAAAATTATTACTGGATTTAATCTTCTCAAATATATGTTGAATTTAGTGATAAACTTATTTTATGCGAATTTAATTAGGTATCAGTCTTTTGCTCAGACTTACAATTTATTGGTGGTGTTTTTCATTACTGACTATTTTTCTTTCATAAATGAGTAAAGAAAATTATATTTAAAGTGGGGGAATCATGCTGAATTGCAGTTCCCATGATCTGAACAAAGGAAGTTTACCATAAGCATTTCGTGTAAGCGTTTCAAGTAAAATTGCTCAGAATCTGAGATGAGCGCATCACACTAACTCATCGTGTTTTAGGAAAGTAATTGGAATGCGTTCAAAAATTATAAATCCTTATTTTATAGGTCCGATTGCATAGTCTTCAGTTTATCTTAAGCGTAGTAACAATTTTTTAAACGATTGTTTCTTGAGGTACATAGATAATTAAACTAGTACTAGGATAAACCAAAGACTGTGCAATGGGGAATTAATGTGACATCCTGAATTAAATTCTATCATAAAATGAGAGGTAAATATTCATCTCAATTCATTTAGTCGAAAATACATGAAACACTGTAAGCATGATCTACTTTTATTAGTTTCCAACATGTAAATAGTTGGATCAAATGGTTGAAGCTGACTAAATTAGTGAATGTAAGTAGTGGAAATAAGAAAATTCAGTCAATTATATATTTTTTCTCCTCTCTAACAACTTAGTCCCTTAGGAGCGAAATGAATTATTTAATTTAAAATTGAATTTATGCATATATTTTTAAAGCTAAATGGCATGAAATAGCGACAAAAATATTTCATTTGTCAAATTACCACAACCGACTACTATGGAAGATGCTGACTAATTGAAATTTAAACTGAATAATTCCTTTCAATTTTAGATTGATTTTTGTACTATTAAAATTTTCAAAATACCAACTTAGTAATCGCCTTTTGAATAATGTCAAAAATTGAACGGTAAAATTGTCGATGTGCCACTTCACCTTTGATTTCGATTGAACTTGGTGAAAAGATTTTTATTTTAGTATCACAAATATGGAAAAAATGATAACCATTAGCTGTCAGACTCGATTGATCTCGAAAATTGTATTTATTAATTCATATTAATATAGCATATATACATTGTGAATGTGTGTGTGTGCGCGATACTAGCGACTCCCTAAGAAAATTTTGTCAGATGCGCTAAAACAGTGGTTTTTGCTTTTAAGCGAACTAACAAGCGGGCCTCGTCCTCTCTGATCAAACTCGACGTGGCCGACGGACAGTGACAAAAGGTACATTAAACCAGTGGCTCTTGAACCTTTTCGAATCATGACCCAAATTTAACTCCGATCCAAGAAAAAGCCAAATTTTTTTCATCCATTTTTCTTTTAGATCATGTTTGAAAAATATATTCTTCCTCTCGACCAAAAATATCTTCAACCTCTATTATTTGTTGACATTGGTCTATGTTTAGTGTATCACATGTTTTTTTTTTTTTAATTTAACTCTGCGCGACCCAAAAAATATGCTTTGTGACCCATGGGTTAGAAATCGCCACACTAACCACCGCATGTGGGGTTTGATCTGCCGTCATTGTTTTGCACTCAAGATTTCATGCCGAGCTTGGTCAGAGCGTGTGAAGCCTGTTCGTTAGCTGGGTGCGAAGCACCGCCGCCGCCATCGGTTGGAAACAAACACCAGTTTCAGTACAATCGCCAAATTTTAGAAGTGTGTCAATCAATTTTAGCAATGCAAAAAATATAAATCATATTTTTACGACCAAATATAAACGAAATAATCAAAAATCAATAATCTTGATATGCCAAAAATTACAATAGATTTATTTGGAAAAATTAATTGACTATAATGATTTATAAAAATAAAATAATCATATCGCAATTTAAAAAATGGAAGTAAAACATAATGGCTGGTACCACAAGCTCTGTTTTTGGCTATACTAACAGTGTTATTTTAAGAAGAGTTTTAAGGCAATATAAATATTTCAAGCTATTTTAAAGGAGAATATTCAAATAAATTTTGTGGACATATGTGTTTTTCGTAATTTGTATCTGAAGATTATTTTCTAAAGTATTTGAGAAAATTCTAATTGCGTTAAAACACATCTTGACACAACGCTCTTAGTAGCGCCAAAAACAGAGCTCGTGGTACCAGCCAATTAGTTTAAATAGTTCATTTAAAAATAGGAAGTAAAACTTCAATTGGTTTCTGGATTATAATATAAATAAGTACAGAGTGATCAAAAATGATTGTCCGTGCCGCTTTGTTCTGATTTTTTCTTTGCTGCCTGCTTGAGATAGTGAACTTCAAGTGACAGATGACAGTTCCTCTGAAAACGCTATTCTAACCTAATAATTTGGTAGAATAATAATAAATTCTCAATACTCAGTCAATAATACAGCTATTTACTTACTTTTTTGTTTATTGAATCAGATTATGGATGAATCCGTCATAAAATATGCAAAAAATACGCCATTGTGTTCTTGAAATGTCGGTAATGTAGCTTTCAAAATAAATAAATTTATGTTCGACTGCATCATAGTCATGTAGTTTATGGTTGCATTTAGTGCTCATAATATGCCACTTAATTGGACTAGGACTTTTACTTTATATAATTGGACGGAACTGTCATTGTCAAAAAAAAATTATTCTGTTCTATCGTATTTATTCTTTTGTACACTTTCTGAAGTATCCATTTATTCTTTTCTATTATATTTATTCTCTTCTACACTTTCTGAAGTATCTATTTCTTCTATTAAACTGTAATTTATATTTTTGACATCTGCAAACAAACAGTAAAAAACAATTGTAACAACAGCAACACTAGCAAAGCACACCAAGTTATACTCAGCGAATTTTTGTATAGGGGAATTGAGAAATATTTTTAGAAGATATTCTGCGTCTTTAGACCAGTCGAACATAAAGCATTGTATGTAATTCGTACATAAACAAACTTTATAGACTCGCCTTTCTTATTAGACTCGCTCGCGCTGCTCGCTCGTCCATAACCAGCGGCTCGTCCAATAAAGTTCTATATTATATACTAATTACATAAATAGCTATTATATTAACTTTATTCCATGAAGATAGTTTTGATCATAATGCGAACTTTTGCCTGTCACCTGTCAGACAATCATTTTTGATCACTCTGTATAATGAGTACATGTTCTGTGTTTACTAGGAATTAATCCTCGAATTAATCCTTTGGTGGTTGGCCATTTTTATTTCTACCTGGTTTTAAGCGTTGGCGTAGATGTCCAATGTGATAAGAAATTTACAGCTCGTCTAGCGCAGTTTGCAATCGCCAATTATTTTTTTCCATATTTGTAATGCTAAAATAATTTTTTTCATCAAGTTCCATCGAAATCAGGACTGAAGTAGTACCTCGACAGTTCGACCAATAAAACAAAGCTTCTACCATTTATATTTGTTAATTTCAATCAAAATTATTTTTCCACTTTCCAAGTAGATAACAACAAATAAAAAATAAAGAGCATTCCTAAAATTTGAACATTTAATTTGTATTTCATTCCCTTATCGTGAACGCATGCAATTTTTTTACAAATGTAATCTCTATAATTATAAATATATATTTAAGCTAAAACAACTTTTGATGTTGAGTACATCTATACCAATAATTTTTATATATATTTGCATTACATATTTACATCTTTATCACGATTATTTATTGCTGAGAGTTGTATGATCTCAATTTAAACACATGCTACACGTGTCTTGCAATTTTATGCTTAGTTTAAAATTTTGTATCCACTGACTTGTTCTTTACAGCTTATTGTATACCTATGTGATGTTATAGAGAATTGTAACATTGAAAAAATGTAAAACAGTTATTGTATTCACAAGTATATTGATGACTTATGTAGAAAGTATCTTTTTTTTGTTCGTATACTCACAATTATATTTAATTTTATGCATCGTAATCTGCTTTTTCTGATACCTGCATAAGATAATCTTGGTAATTAATAAATTGCTAAGTTATTAATTATGCTGCAACTCCAATGGACGTTAAATGCAACTTGAACACGTATTTACATTTATCTAATGTTGAAAAAAATCACAAATTGACAAAAAATAATCTGGGAAATGAGTAATGATTAAAGGTCAGAATAACCTTGATCATTGAAAGTTGAGTTAATATTGAATTGTAACAGTGAGTTTGCTTTATTGACAGGAAACTGATCAAATTCCAGGGAACATAAATAAAATATTCACGAGCAAAATTTCATAGGTCTGTTACGTAATATTGGAATGTACGAATCAAAAAAAATAGCTTAAATCGTTGAGATTGAATGAAATAATCTGTGTCATAAAAAGCTGATTCAGTGGCCATCCAGGCAAAGAGTAGAGACCTCCCCGGATGCATGTCAGCTTTGTGCCGTGTTTTATGATTTATTTTTTGGTGCTCGAAAATCTATATGCGCAAGTTCGCCAACCTCGAGGTCACGGACGAGAATGTGGAACATACCAACGAGAATAGGGTCGACTTCGAGATCACGTTTTAACCCTTCCCATTTTAGTGAAACTCATTTAACTCATTCAATTTTTATTAAGAATTTCTTAAAAAGGACAGAACGTACACATTAAGATTGCAGATAGGCGGTAAAATAATTCGGTACGATACAGTCTGGTTTCTGACGAATGCAACATTCTATGTTGCATTTTTTTAAATATCATTTATTTGATCTGATTACAGTATATTAGACATGTCAATAAATTAGAAATGCTAATTAATCAACTTAATCGAATTTCCTTAATTTGATTTTAAGTTAGGTCAAATTGCACATATGAAGTGTTTGAAAAGTCGAAATAATTATAGCTCATGAAAAGCATTTGTTAATTTCAAACCAGCATTGATAAAACACATGCATCTATTTCTCAAAGTGATATCTTTTAATAGTTATTCGTATTCGAGTTATGTTTTGTCGTTCGATTATTATGAATGTCATGGAGAACGATGAAAATATTTGTGATCATAACCAACCAATTTTCTCTTTATTGTATAATTTCTTGTCAAACATCAAAATAATACAAGTTTAACTTGAATTCATTCTGTGTATACGTTAAAAAATTTCAAAAAAGTTTTACAAGCAGGAAATTTTATTGTCTAAGATTAGTTGAATTTTTTTCAAATAAATATATTTCTTCAAGAATGAATTCAAAATTATATATTGTACAAGAAATAGTTATTCTGAAATTATTCCAGTGACTCTCATAAGACCGCATGGTTCATTATTTTTCTTCAAAATTCTTTTTATCCTGCAGTTTTTGGTGGACTTGACTGAAGTGAAAACGCTCTTGGAGCAAAAAATTTTTATTTTCCTTATTGTAAAATAGCTGAAAGCGTTTACCTCATTCTTATTCCACATGAAAAATAGGTTCCCTTGATCAGACTTTACAAAAAGACGACATCGTCGGTGTCAAGACACTGAACGCTGTTTTTCATTTTGAATGAGTAGAGGACATCCACGTCCGTGTCCCGGAATTCTTCCGGGTTCTGGAGAACTTTTCCAGTCCAACCACAATTCAAACTTGAGAATGTACTTTTCTCAACGAATTCTTATAAATATTTGAAATTTTCGAACGTATGTTTACAACAAGTATAATGAAGATATAGGCTGTAAATTTACTAAAACTGCAATTACATCTTGCCAAAGATAGGAGTGCGCTCACGACATGATTTAATGATAAAGTAGATGTTATAAGTATTGAAAAATATTTACAGCTATATGTTCCTTTAACGTTTGACGAAGTTAATCGAGGATTGTAAAAGCTATCCTTGATTATATGTTTTTTGTGAAGGAAAACAGGAAGATGGAAATCACAATAGATACTTCATGATGATGAAATAAAAAAGTTCGTCCTGATAGAATCTCAGATTTATTATTTTTGGAACAGTTTCACCCTTGAAAAAATAGAAATAAAGTATTAGGAAATGAACCTAAGAATACATAAATCATTTTATATATAGGGTGTGCAACGAAACGCGGAACATAGGAGTTTAACATGGGATTATTAAAATATGTGGATATTGGCTCTCCTGTATATTTTAGAGCAAAAGTACAAGAATGGAAATTTGTTGGAAATCAATTTTTACTTATGAAAAGTAACATTTAATGCAGTAGAATTTCTGTAGCATTAGATCTTTAGAAAATAGAATATGACATTTTCGTCAAAAATCAGATTGCCATGAGAATAAAAAACGAATAGAAGAAGATTTCATTCTGACATTTCATTCTGTGTTATTATTGCTGATTCTTATTAGATTCTTTAGATATTCTACTGCATTGAATGAAGACTTTTCATGAGTAAAAATTGATTTTGAACAATTCTTCATTATTGATAATAATTGTTGTAATAACACTGAATTGAACTGTCAGAATGGAAGTTTGTTTCCTGAATATCTATTGCTACAGATATTCTTCTACATTAAATGAAAGCTTTTCATGTGTAAAAATTTATTTTGAACAACTTTTCATTCCTGTACTTTTGCTCTAAAATATACAGGAGAGCCAATATCCGCACGTTTTAAAAATCGCATGTAAAACTTCTGTTCCGCGTTTCGTTGCACACCATGTATAATATAATTGAACAAAATCTTTTAATGTGTTTTATGTATTTTTTTCAATATATAAGTAAATATCATGCGTTTTATTCTTTGTCCTAATGAAATTTAGCATTTTAGATTGTGCTATATTCGTATATTTTAATTAATTCAACAAAAAATTGGGTTAGTATTATTCTGTATGTAGAAAAAAACTAGTCATATCACATTTCTGTCAATAAATTCTAATATTCAAATGACAACCTCATTTCCTCTAAACTTTTAGAACTCCTCGATATATTCAAAAAATGCAAATGAGCATTCGTAATTGTGTACGGAAAAGATAGATTGTCATCTCTCTTTTATGTCGGTATGTTTGCTGAGCCATTCTGGAGATAAAATCTTTGTGGAATTACTAACGATGAATACTTTACGACTTTCTGAACGAGACATTGAGGGTCCTTTGTTAGAACTGGGATAAGAGATAATTTTTGAGAACCTTCAATTAGTTTCCTTTAAAGACTTGAACTGATGACGTATTTAAAGCTTACTTGACAAATTATGGATTTAAAAATATAACGTGTTTCTAGAAATTTTGGGTATAAACTTTTTACAAATTATAATGCGATCAAATAGGTTTTCAAAATTTATCTCACACAAAATCATTAAAAGGTAATAGACATTTTCTGTAATATATCATGACAATACAGCTGTGCATGCTCTGTAAATGCACTCAATATAAGAAAGTATCGACACCTCGATTGACGCAAATCTATAGACATAGTGTTCAGATTTATTCATTTAAAAAAAAACTTTTAAAATAAAATAAGCGGTAGGATTCTTGATTAGAAACTCCTAGTAATGTGAACAATTTTAAAATAAAACTTTGTCAGTGGCACTAAAACAATTATTTTGTCGATAAATTGGTGTAGATTAGCTCGCTTTGCTCGCACTTTCGAAAGACAAATCTAAATAGTGATCAAACTTGAACTCGAGACAACTAAAAAGGGTGAACAACTCTTCATGGTGGACCAAAATCTAGTTTGGGAGCTATTGCTTACGACAACGCATATGTGATAAGCTTAATAAAACTCAGTTATTTTTCAGAAGCATGAGTAATGAATTTCGAACGTACTTGGCTGAAAGAGGAACAGTTATAGTATACCCACAATTTTGCAGAACAGGTAGATTGCAGAGGGAGACACTAGATGTAAGCTAGAACGCAGTACTTTCATTTAGAATCTTGTTTTACTGTTAAGAATGACATTTATCTATCAATAAGAAGCATGTTGTCTGCCTTCTTTGGAGTGGTGGAAAGAGGGAGTCTAGGAGTTGAACACAGCTCCTAATAATTCAAAAATAATTTACTATTGAAAAAATTACTATTCAAGTATCAATACTTTCATAAAATAGAGTTTTAGTTATATTATTCTCCATTTTGCTATAAAAAAATTCATGAAATTATTTTCAAAAAAAAATCGTTTGTAGAGTCTTACAAATCGCAGAAAAAAAATATAAATAAATAAGTAGCTTGGGGTAATGACTTGATAATGAAATTCTTTAAGGAGAAACTATTAGTCGAGAGCTTGAAACTGGAAAAGTTCGAAACACCCGAAGTAATTTCATCTTCATTTCCTTTCCTTCAGGGGGTAAAAAACTTTTACCGAATTTATATCAGTAGAACTGAATTCAAGAGGTTAAAATTTGAGAGAAAGCTACTTTCCGCTTGGCACATTATGCATTCGTGCCTGAGATTACAATTTCCCATTCAGGATCATTTTAATTTGCATTCAAGAAAATTTACACCGCTAAGCTGAGCCTGGAAGCAAATTAGACCAAATTGAATTTACTGAAAAACATAGTTGATGCATTTATTGATTGTCATAATTTTCATTGTAATAGTTTACTGAATGAGTGTTCAATCTACAAGAAAATAGAATTTCAAGAGCTCAATGCTGTTCACGGAAGCGGAGAATGAAAATGTAAAACTTGTAGAAGAACTAAAATAAAGTATCCTGTCGGTAATCATAATACGATTTCACTGAACTGAAAAACTTTATATTTTATTTCTTTGGAAGTTGACAAACCTTGAGCAGTGAATGGAGAAAGGGCATTTTACAGCATCGATGGTCATTATTTTTAAACACTCTCAAGTAAGATTGTTCTATAAGTTATAGAATTTTTCGTGCCTTTTTCTACAATTACGGAATGAAACGTCCAAAATATTAAAATATTATATAACTCCTTTATTTCTACTTATTTATTTTTCTTCAGCTATTTTGTCTAAATTCTCGCGATCCCTCCCACAACTATTGATAGCAGCTGTACAAAATTTCAGAAAAAAAATAAAACTGGCACTGATAAAGGTATAAAGATCAACCATACTTGGAATTTAATCAAATTATAGTTACGATTATTAAATTAAATTATCAGTTCTCAGTTTTTAGGAAAAGTTGATAGTTGACTTCTACAAGCTACAAACTATAGGACAAAATTTTTGGCTTCATCGCAATAATTAAACTGTTCTCCAAATCAATTGAAAATAATATTATTTGGGTCAAAAAATATAAATAATATAATATTGCCGTTTCTTATATACAAAATTTATATGTTTACTCATCATTTGATTAATTATATGAAATTCATAGAAGTGGCAACACAGCTCTGAAATGAGATATTGGTGACTATCAGTTAAATGAAGTTAGGTTAATGTAACTACGGAGTAAGATAAACGATTACGATAAATAGGAAGATAACGACTAAATCGATGTATACATCGGCCTACAAATGACCTGAACGTCAGTACGATATAATATTCCCTTGAAAAATAGAGACAGAATAAATATTTGGTTATTCGAAATCAATCGTTTCCAAAAGGCAGGCTGAAATTACGATTTGTTTCTCTTACTCTTATCAAGTCAAGAATTAGTATTGCGCATCTTGTAAAAAATAATAAATCAACGATGAATAAACATTGCCATATTTCTAGCATTGTGTAATTGAACCTGATGTCCCTAGATTGACTTTTTTTTTGACACACTCGGGCAATTCTTTTCTTTGCTTGCCACATTTCTTACATTGCTGCTATGTATGTTGCCAGTCAACAGATGCAGCTCCATATTACAACAATTAGCCGGTGCCAGATAGCTCCATTGTTGTCAAGGTTATTTGATTCCCAACTTTGAAAGGTAACGGGAACGGATACCGATCCAATCAAGCAAAAAAATCTGATTATGTAAATTATACAAACTATAAATTTGAAGCACGTTATGAAATATATAGAATTTTTTTCTGCCAATCTCGTCATATTTTGATTCACTAAATATAATTTTTATGGTAAAAAGTGTTAAATGCTCTTGGTATGGTTTATCTTTGACAATAACTGAAACATTTGCAATTTAAGTAGATGTATTTTTTGATTTATATTATCACATTTATGAAATATCTTGTGTTATTAATCTACGCTGATGTTTATCATTTATTTTAATTATAAATCAAGTTACAATTCACCAATTATCTAAAAAATGTTCAATTGTTAGACATTTGAATACTATCTTATTGTTGCAAAATGTCATTGTTACTGTTGATCCGCTGTCTGATAGACGTCATTCTGATTGATTACAATATTCGTGATTGTTGAAAAAAGATATATAAATCCATGCGGACTGGCAAAAAGGAGAATAATCATTTTTACTTAATTATACTAAGTACAAGGCAGTATTGTGGAACCGACAAAATTCACCTATCGAGATTTTGATAGAAATATCCGTTTTCCGCATGAATCCAAAACGATTGAACGTAGATTGTTAGAATTCAGTATTTAGGCTGATTATACCGTCTAGATGCTCATATCCTATTTTTATTGAGATCCACCGAGCCGGAAGGGCACTTTACTTAACAGCATTTGGATTTTTTCGCATAAATTCGAAACGATCAGGTATAGAATATTGAAATTTGGTATTTCAGTCTGCTGTAGCATCTGAATGATTGCCTACTATTTTCATAATAATAATAACCGGAAGTGCACTTCAGTTGGAATTTATTTTTCAATTTTGCTTATAAATTCAGAACTGTGAGCCGTAGAATCTTGGAAATCAGTATTCAGGCATATTGTAGTATTAGAATAATGGCCTACTGTTTCCATAGCAACCGACTTGGCTGGAAGCGCATTTCACTTGATAGATTCTTAGAATCTCTTGGGTAAATCCAAAACGATTAACTGTGGAACGATGAGATTTTGTGTTTGATTATATATATATATCCAATGATATATATGATCAAACACAAAATCACATCGTGTTATATATATATATATATATATATATATATATATATATATATATATATATATACATATATATATATATATATATATATATATATATATATATATGTATATATATATCCAATGATGTACAAGTAAGTCACGTGATGTTCACGTCAGATTTTTTTTTTATTAGCAAGAGAAATTATTCTGTTGTTTCACTGTCTAAGTAAATTCACTTCTCGGATTTGGGTACGCTTTTTAGAAAACAGGAAAGTTTTGAATTTTCTCTAATTTCCGTCTACTCAAAGCAACACAATATAATTATTATAGGTTAACGTCATACATTTCGTGGTTTTACAAATTGGAATTAGATTAAAAAAATTATATCGGGTTGAAGCTATCGTCATGTTGAAAACGTTGTACCTACGTCATGTAACAGCGAAAAAAACTAATGACGCAGGTAGTGAGTATGTAGTTGATTCACTAGAAATTTGATATAGCTTACTGTGCAAGAAGTACGAAGATTATACTGTAAACAATCGTAAAATAAGAATAATATACCCCATGATTATAGTTCGTACCACATGCGGTTATTGAGAAAATTCCTTATGATGAGAATTCGATTTCTACAAACTATCAGTTTCGATTGGCATCCGTTGATATTTCTATTAAACTTGTACAAATGATTATGACATATATCTAGATTATAATAATTGCTTTTATCATTTTTACTTACTTGTACAAAGTAACAAGTAAGTATTGTGAAATCGACAAAATTCACCTATCGAGATTTTGATGAAAATATCCGTTTTGAGCATCCCTGAATCCATTTTGACTATTTTTGGTTTGATGTCGGTACGTATGTTCGTGCGTGCGTGCGTTCGTGCGTAACTTGCAAATCTCAAAACTGGTTGAACGTATGATGTTGAAATTTTGTATTTAGGATTGGTATAAGGTCTAGTATTGCACCTCGCATTATGATTTCAATCGTCTGTACCGGAAGTGCACTTTACTTGAAACTTCTGCCAAATTTTTTCAATTTATCCAGAATGATCAATTTTGCTGTTCACTGAAAATCATTCTAAATTTATGTTTCTAACTTCTAACTTTTAAATAATTATCTATCTTGTAGGTTATTTTGGAATGCTAAAACGTCATTAGAGCATAACATACTTATTCAAAAGTTAAATACTATTTACTGAAACAGTACCAACAGTTTTATAAACTGAGATTAAAGATACCAAAATTCTTGAGGTTATTAATTATAACTACATAAGACTAGAAGCCTTAGTATCAGATCTACCGCACATTGAAGTCATAAAAAGCATAACATAAACATTCTTCATGACTTCAAGTGAACTAAATTATGATGGCGCTAGTAGCAAGTGGCCACTTTGTTACATAAACACACACGCATACAAATCGCATTCCATACAAAACAGCCATGCTATTAGCACGCACAAATATTATCAACTAAGTCTCTTGATAGTAGAAAAAAGCACACTATTAGAAGGAAAATATTTGTGTACGAACACCCAAGTGGAAGATCTTAAAGTGATGAACATATACCAAAATGTTGAAAAACTCCTTATTCTCTCCATGGAAAAAGAACACTTATTTGAATATGGTAGTTGAACACAAGATAAATCAAGCAATACTTATATTTACTGGCAGGATGACAACAAAATACATTTAAAAATATAATCAAGTATTTGAAGATGAATACTATATTTAATTCCGTGAAATGAACCCCTTAAAAGGAGTTTATATAATACTACCTTCTGGTAAACTCTAGTTATTCAAAGTATCGAAGAAATCAACCAAAATCAGTTTTTGTTATTTTAAAAGACGTACATTACTTATTCAATCGTATTCTTCAATAATATAATGAAGTTATCAATGATACACTACTTAATTTGGAGCACTCTGTATAAATGTTTGAATTTCGAATGGAAATCGTAATTCCTTCAAATTCTCGCAAGAGAAGATTATTTTAGAAATAGAATTCGATTGCTTTATAAATTATAATATATAATGAGGCACCTCTCGCATTTCTGAGATTTGATTTACTAAATTATTCATTAATCACGATCTTATTCCATTTCGATAATAAGTAGAAACAAGAAGAGTTTGTTATTCGAAATTTCAAGTCCTCGTAGTTAGACACGTAATCTCATCCAATATTCTCTCATCGATTCATCCTGCTTCGAAGTCTGTAACAAGAAAAAAGCAAACAAATCTCCTTTCAAACAGGAGCAGAAAGAAACAAACAAAATCAACTCTAATTCACTAACTTTTCCTTTGTGCTGTCTTCTGTCTTTCTCGTAATTTTATTACCAAAGTGAGGAACGGATTTTGTTCTGTTTTACTTCAAAGTGATTCATTAGCGATGCACTAATTAGGGTGTATCAATTGAGATCAGTAGGGCTGAAATCTAGTAATATGTATACAGACTGATCATAAACTATTGGTCGTGTCGCCTCTTTTTGATTTTGTGATAGTGATTACGATTGACGGATTCTAAACCAACAATTTGAATAGATGACAATTTAATTAAAAAATACTCACCAATACAATTTTCTATTTATTCTTATTATTTGAGATTATATTTATAATCTAATATCATATTTGATGTATAACGAATGGAACTCCTTATTCACTGTTGTAGGATCGGTGGCATCTAAAGCGCCTCCAACTGCACTCTCAAAAAAATATAGAAAATATTTCCTCTTTTCCTCACCTTATGCATGCGCATACTTTTTATCATTTCCATAACTACGCTGGCACTGCAGATCTTTGATTGGCGCAGATACGAAATTTACAAATATTTATACTCATGTTTTTTGAACACTGCAAGATATCTTAATAAAACATACACGAAAACTTGAGTTGAAATGCCTGTTCGAATCCCTGAAATTTTCATTGAAATATGTTGAGCCGTTTCGGAGCCTATTCTAGACAAACTTTTAGACAGACAAAAATTCTAAAAATGGTCATTTATGATTGGTCATTGTTTAAAAAGCAGCTGTCATTAAAATTTTTGAATTTATTTTGAAATTACAGACAGACTCATCATTCAACTTATAACAAAAAATTAATTTTATCTAATTCCAGGAACGCAGTGAGATGTTTGCACATAACTATTTCTTGTACTGACGGGCTCTTCTATTTCTTTTTCATCCTCACTGTTCAAATAAGAAATCACAGATAAATTTATGCGCATTTTCACATTGCAATAAAAAGCACCAAGTATAAAAAGTTAATAATACATCTTCTTTAACATGCCTATTTGCACGTACATCAAAAATCTTAAAATACCTTTGAAGTTGCTAAACTTGGATGTAAATACAGAAACATTGTAAAACTCTGCTCTTTGAAGATAGCGTCACAGAAGTGCATGTCTGGATAACTAGATATTTAGAAAAAGAAAATACATGTTTGAAATCTCAGGGAGTAACCTCACAGAAGCTCTCGAAATGGCAATCAGATGTCGCTATAAAAAAAGAGGTCATGGTTAATATAAGAATGTGAACTGTTTATAGAGTTAGAGAATAGATTAACACTATGAGATTTATTAGTTTGATTTTGTTTTGAGGTCATTCACTCTGTTGTAGAGCGGAGTCTGTGGGAAAAATAATTTATGTTTGTTTTAAAAATTAAAAACTTGGTAGGGGATCTTTTGTTATTGTTGATGGTGTGGCATGTTTGCTTCACATTAAATTTAGAGGAACATGTTTTTTATAGTCCGACATGTTATTTTTAGTTCACTTTAAATTTAAAATGTACATACATGAACATTATTCATTGCATTTTGTAATGCAGTATTCTCACATTTGTTTGAAACAAACGAATTCCATTTTTCTTTGCAGAAATTTCAACCAGTTGAAAAGCAAAGGTCAAGCGCTTGTTTTTGTTTATTCTTCCTTTGATAAATCATACAAAACCATACACAAAAATTGGATAATAGGTATCTAATATTTTTATTCAATTCGTATCTGAACCACCGTATTTTAAGAAGACTTAAAATATTCAAATAGAACTTTGCTATCGGTGCAAGCTATATCTAAAGCAGAAAGTAAAATTTTGACAAATAGATACGCGGTAATATTGCAACTAACCATAGAGCAGCTTAATTTGACGAAAATTAGGAGTATCTGTAGCTTGACGGCTGGTAACCGCTCCCTACGACTGAGGAAATATCAATCAATTCACCAAGTACACTATTAGTGTCTGCCACACCCGTATCGAGTAAAAGGCGTGATTCATATTATTTTATATTTAGGTATTGTTCGAATGAATTTTCTTATCCAAAACAAGGAAAATGTGCTCAATTTGCAAATGGAATTCAGCGATTGCATTTATTCAAGACTAAAAAATAAAGAAAAAGAATTGTATGTATGTTACAAAATACGGTATGTTCCTCCTGGAATCTCTTTTCCAGATTGCAGCGGTCTAGCTTCGGCATCAAAAACTGTAATACTATCTTTTCGTTCGAACCGTTATTGTTCATACCACATGTGTAGAATTTAACAATCTATCCAGCTTCAACACTTAGCTCCCAGCTGTGTATGGGCGTGCCGATAACAATCCTTCCGTTTTTACCGACCGGATGTGTACGCGTTATTCCCTTGCCTCTTCAAACGCCCAAGGGACGAATTAAGGCCATTTCCGGAACAGGATTGTGAATCTGCTCACAAGATTTCGACAGAATTTTTCATTTCTGCTTCACGTGAGATCCTTCGATTCACCTCGGTCATTTTCGTTGAGAGTTGGAAAATTCGCCGATTCTTTATTCTAAATTTTTTATGATGAATGTTTCCTTCCGGAATATTCGAAAAGAAAGTTTTGAAGGGGAGACCGAGATTTGATTGATAAATGATGAGATAAATCATCTAAATGCTTTATACATTTGCTGAATTCGTTGAAAGACCCGGTTTCAATTGGAAAAAATATTAATAAGTAAATGTGGTTTCTTTTAGCTTCAAGATAGATGTGAGCTAGTGCAGTTTACAGTAGATATTCAAGCTCTGAGAAGAGCGTCAATCTCCCGAGATCTTTGAACATTAAATAATGCCTGACAAAATTCTTGATGTCACAAAATTTTAATAATATGAATAAATTACATAAAATTTTAAAGTGATTCATATACTTATTCAAAAAGCACGGGCAGATTATGACTTTTGTAAGCGAAGAAACAATTTTGTGTAATAATTAGAAATTATGATAACAAATCTGAGAAATAATGAAACATTTAATTTTTCCCCAATTGTGTAACATTAATGTATGAAATTAAGTCTCCACCCTTAAAAAAAGTTATATTTGCATGCACATTTATCTTAGCGTAAAAAGAATTGTATTGTGTGTGTCTTTCAAGCACACTCGACTTCCTGAAGAGATAAAAATTTACAAGTGAAATATTTCAATATAATTCAAATATTGTAATGTAGCGAAAACCAGTATTTAACTTATGAAAGGTCGTATCATGTATAACAGAAAAAAAAAATACGAGGCAATACTCGAAAACAAGTCTGGATCTACGATAGAAATAACAATGAAAAATCGCAAAGTGGGTTTAAAAGGGGACATTCACCATGAGAAAGAAAATACAATGAAGACGAACAATAAACTGTATATCATATTTATAAACCTGGAAAAAGCGTTCGATCGCGTACCGAGGGCCAATTGAACATATTGAAAGGAAGACAGACAGGAGAACAGCAATTAAAAGCATATACAGAACAACATCCAACTACACAAGAGCATAAAAAAAATTTACAACATCCCAAGGACTACGACAATGAGGAGCTTTAAGCCCATTGCTATTAATTATATTATTAGACCAAATAATTATGAATATGAGGTATAAAATAAAAAAGATAGAGGTTGTAAATTATAAGCTTAAAAGAATTACAATATCAGAATATGCATTCACAGATGACCTAGCAGATAACAAAGAGCGAAAAAGATATGCAATATAACTTGTAGATATAGAACGAAGAACTAAGAAAACACAATATAAACATAGATGTAGAAAAATAACAAGAATAATAGTAATATCAAAGAAGAATTAAAGAACAAACATAATACTGAATGAGAAATGAATAGAACAAGTAGAAACATTTGAATACTTGAGGGCACCAATAAATAATAAAAGAAGCTTAGGGCAGGAAATAAATACGAAAATTTAGCAATATAAAATTTTTATGTAGTCTTCAAGATAATACTCTATATTAAACGGTCCATAGACTATACTAATAGTCCACTAATTTTAGAAAAAAATGGCAAAGTTCGCATAAATTCACACACATTCTTTTTTTTTCTTATGTTGTTAGGTTATGTTCATGTAGTATAAATTCAAGTTTGCAGCTTCGAAAGATCTGTGCTATAGCTGCGTGGTGCTCGAAAAGCCTCGAACAAAGTTTCCTACATAAAAATTTACAAATATCTTTTTTTGAAGCTGTGAACATTGCCTGTAATCTGGGCCGAACCTAAATTTTTTAGGTTTAATAGATCCCGAGATTCAGAACCTCAAAAATTGGACTTTTTTCCAATAAGTTGAAAGCTGCAGTTTTGCCCTTCTCTGACTAAAATATCGGCTCTAATACACATTCCACGAGGAAATTCATCGTCAGGCTCCATTTCTCAGAAAATCCGATTTATAACATTGGTCGTTTTTTTTTTCAAAGATAACTCTGGAAGTATTGAGTCTGCATGCTTCGCTCCGAGCTTAAATGAAAGGTAACTAAGAGCACTAAAACTTAATTTTTCATGACTTTCAACTTTTTGGAAATAAAGTCCAATTTTTGAGACCCTGTATCTCGAAATCTATTAGACCTAGAAAATTGTGGTTAATTTCAAATTGTAGGAAATGTTCACAGCTTCAAAAAAAGGAATTCATGACTTTTGCTTTAGGAAGCTTCATTATAGAAGTTTTTGGCCAAAAATCAAAAACAGCCGGAAAATTTCGAGATTTTTCGAGCACCAAGCAGCTAACACAGGTCTTTCAAAGCCGCAAACTTGGTTTTACTTTATTGCAACATAACCAAATAAAATAAGAAAAAAAGGAAGTATGCTAATTTATGCGATACAAAGTGACTAAAGTCAGCGGACTATAATATACGGTAGTGAATCTTGCGTAATGAATCAGAGAATAAGAAGCAAAATACAGACGGCGAAAATGAAATATTTAAAAGAATAGAAGGAGTCATGAGAATGGATAAAATAAGAAACGAAACTTAGTTCAAATAGAGAGCATTCAAAATATTATAGAAAAAAGAAACAATTGACATAGTATGGTCACCTATTGAGAATGCCCGAAGATAAACAAACAAAAGCAGTGTGGAATACAAGAATACAACACAGGAAGAGAGAAAAAGACCTGGCATATAGGTAATATGGAAGAGATATTAACAAGAAATAACATTAGCAACCAAGAAACAAAGAAGAAAGCAAGAGATAGGAGAAAATTAATCAACAAGATAGAATAGAATAAAATGAAAATAATTAAAACAAGAATAATGCCGACACCAAAGGGTATGAAGAGATTTAAAAAGTTTATAATAATAATAATAACTTATGAAATATCAGTAATTGTGTGCAAGAGCCTTATAATAAACGCATCGCTCGCACAATTTTGCTGGTCTCTGTGGCTTTGTTAATGCAGTCCTTTGAACGTAAGATTTTTCAATCCTTTTTATTTGAAATAATTTCCTATGAGGTGATGCAGTCTTGAACGGCGATTTTCGAAACTTCAAATTTTATTAATTCTCGAAGATTTGTAATGAAGAACTATTGATAATGTTCACTATCTTCATATTTCTTAAAAATCTGAATTGAGAGTGAAGGATGCAACTGTTTTCAAAAGAAATAATTGAAGGATTGCTAGTCTTGATATAAAATCTTTGTTTTGTCGCTGTAAAGTATACATTTAGTTCAAAGATAGGTATTTTGAACATATCGTGTAACATTTGGAATCGAATTACCTTCAATTATTTGTTGACCATTTTCCTGCAATCATTTTCATTTACGGAAGCTTATCAGAGTACATAATTAACAAATTGCTCCATATAGCTACTGAAATCTGTTACAGTAATTTGTTCATTTTTTTCATCCTCGTGGTGCTATAAATATAATAGTCTGGGCTCAGTTGTTCATAATTTATCTTCATTTTATTCTGTAATATACTGTTCATCTTTTTACATCTAATAGCAGATCATGTAAATTCAGTCATTTGTTTTAATAAATTGTCATGTCCAAATGATTCATGGACGTAAGGTCACATTTGCAAAATTGCAATTATTGAACTCTGCTCCATCATCAATCTTGTAATATTTTTAATTCATTCGCTCACTTCCACAGCTGGTAAGTTCCGTATTCATTTTTATCTGTGAAATTTATCTTACACTTCTAAATATACAAATATGAATGCTAATTGTAATGTGCTCGTAATCGGATCGGAGAAGAAATTTGTTGAACTGGACACATCGCGAGAATTTGAACTAATGTATAATTTTGTCCCTATCTGTCTGCTTTTTTTGCCACAAACATTTTTTCTCTTCACCAACAGATCAACGCATGTGTAAAATAAGACAAAGTGTATTGACGTTTAAAAAATTAATGAAGCTACACTTGAGATAAAGATTTCATCTTTTATTCTGACAAATTTGTTCAGCCACCGTTAGAGGATTAGATTGGATGTAACGCGTGCGAGAAATAGTGCCACGAGATAGAAGTGTGTTTCCGGGTAAGAGGCAAAATAGAGTAGATCTGTGATTGATGTGCCTACCAGTAGGGTCCGATTGACTTCGAAATTTGGGGAGAATTGGAAATTTGCAATTTTTTACTTTTAACTTATAGATCGTAAGCTTCGTAGTCGATTCGAGTTCTTAGTGTTGTTAATTCTAAATCTAATTGAATTCTAACAATCAAAGCTAATATTCATAACAAAGTAATATGTTTTTTTCAAATCTCGAATTTGGAATGATTTGTATCGTCTTGGTCTATCCCGGCTGCAAAACTAATAGGCGATATTAAGCTATACCAAATTTGAAGTTGATACTTCCTGTATTTTCTGTGATATTCAGATGAACAAATAATATTGAAGTCTTGCGATAAGGTATAATTCTGTATATCTTATATTGTACAAAAACCTAATTTTTGTTGTTGAAAATATTTTGACAATTTCTTATTCGTATAATTAATCTTTGTTTTTGTTACAGGTAAGTGTCGCTACAAATTCCATTAAAATTATTGGACATGTAAGTCTACAGCAATTTATTATAAGTGGATACTTAACGCATCGTAAACGTTTACACGGCAAATTCTTGACAGCACCATATTAATTATATCTCTTTTAATCTATCAAATAGTATATTAGATTATTAGAATATTAAAGTTCAGCCTCAGAATTGAGCTGAGCTTGTTCCTTTCATCTTTGAGATATTCATTAAGAGTCATCTTATCAACCTTTTTAGGTACTACTTGTACCTCCAAATCCTGTTACGTTTTACACTTTTGATCATTAACCTCAACGTTACGTCTGCCCCATTTCCTGTATATTCTTCCAAACTTAACTCAAGTTTTCCAAAGGATCTCCAGGCTTCGTTATCCACAAATTTGATTCGTCGGCGCGTTTAGCAAAGCGTAACAGTGAACTGATAGCAGCCATCTATCTCCTTGTTGGTTAGTAACTGCAATATTGTATCGGAACTTGAGATTAACAGCAGGATTTATCGCGAATTTATGCAAATAAGAGAAGAACGCTGTTTGTGGCTATCGACCGGAAATGAGTGTTTGTTTCTGTGATTGTAGATAACGTGATTGTTTGTCATTTTATTGATATATTTGTTTAATTTTTATTGTTCGTTATCGCAATTATTATTTTATTTGTTTGTGGCATTTATGGTAAATTTAGATTGATTGCTTTAGATTTTAAGTGATTTGTGACCAAAATTCTGCGTCTAGCTTTTATCTCAAGGTGATAAAATTAATTGAAATTAATTTTTATTGTTCAACTAAAAATATACATTATAAGAAATTTACATAGAAATAGGTATTTATCGAAATTTCACTTGTCAATCAATACTGGTTCTTCGATAAATTCACTCAATCAATAGAATCTTGTAATGTAGAAAAGAAGCAACGTGAATTGTCTGTAGGAATATCGGTTTTTCAAAATCATATAATTATAATAGGTCTTGCTGAAGAATTTTTGATTAATTGATGTGACATCCAAAGAATGTAGTACATATCAGTATAAAACTACGTGACCAGTCAAATGTGAGGCAATTTTCGAAATTAGGCCGAAAATTAAGCAATATTATTACTGTTACCCTGCAAATTTTCTTGCAGAATTCCTAGAAATACCTATGTAAAGTAACCTAATTAAAAGAGAAATTTTAGCCATCATGAGAAATATGTTGATATTTTACATAATTTTCAAGATATTGAGAGACATTCAACAAATTAATTGGCAATAATGCAGCTATTTTTCCATGCATATGCAACCTGCAAAGCAATGATGTCAAATTGGTAGCGCTTTAAACATTTCAGCATTGAGGTCCAGATTTTCAAATCATTTGTTCAAATAAAAAATCATTTAAAGTGTAGAAAGAACTGAGGAGGAAGCTGCGCGAATGTGTTCTCGCTGATTTTTGCTTCATTAAGGATATAATATATTTTCTTATATAAATGGAGAACTCTGAATACTAAATCTTTCCTTTTTTTTTTCTTAATATGCGCAAGATTTATTCTTAGGTTGAATAATTTCAAAATATTCCAAAAGCATTTACAAACTCAAACAAAAATAAATCTTAAATTAAATCCGACAAAAAAAAAAATGCTGAGGCCCTTTGAAAATATATATATGCATTTACTTTGAAGGTTCTATTCTATGTAATGTTATATTTTATAAATGAATTTGGTCAAATCATCAGAGGATAATTATCTAAAGACGAATTGGATCTGGATTCTTTTTTTGTAATTACACTTTTAGAGCACTCTGAATATTTCTATAAATATTTTTAAAAGATTAATTACCATTTATTTTCTTGTTTTCTTCACAGGTTTATAATTTGCACATAATTCCTTCATAGAAGTCTCTTTTGATGAAGTTTATCTGATAATACAAAATGTGTACATATTTAACGGTGTTTAAATCTAGAGAAATGTTTAGCTATCCACCGAAAAATTTTTAATACAGAACTTCCGTTCTATATATTTTATTGCAATAATACAAGATTTGGGGCACAATTTATTGTAATATGTACAACAAGCATGTAAACTTAAGCTCTATGATAAAGGTAAAGTTTTCTGATATAAGATTTGCGAAGTCCCAGAAAACTGTGTTTTTCAGATGTGCTCCTGTAATACTCAAGATGCGATATGTAAACGTACCTACTTATCTGTAGATATACATACTCTAAGCGAGTATTGCTTTGAGGCTCCTCTGGTTGGGGGAAGAGTGGCCATGTCAGATTTGGGCTTCGTTAACGCTTTCAAAAATGCTGAGTACCGATATTTGTTCAGGATGGAAACATCATTTTATTAACTCCTTGCTCATTTGGTGAATACAGATAAAATGATTTGATTAAAAAAAAAACTTAAAATGTGTCTGTTTGAAAGAATTTATTCTAATAGCTCTAATTTTCTGTTTTTAATCAAATATTTGGCATTAGAAAAAATCCCTAAAAAAAATCCAAAGAGCTTTTTACCCTGAAAAAATACACATAAGTAAAAGTAAAAAAACCTAAATCTAAGATTAAAATATCAAATCTAACAACACTGACAAGCGTCGCTAGGAAGGGGATAAATATTGAATAGAGTAAAGAGAGAAGCTCTGATCTGATTCCCTATAGACGCACATTATTGTGATTCTTTCAGCACATAATTCTTTTGTTATATCTTACATTATTACATTTACCTGTAGTAGAGTCATTAATACGTAGTCTGAGCATAGTTCATTTATCATTAAAACTTAATTTTTAACAATAAAAACTATTTTTCTTATAATTTTCCATTTTTCCCCTTCCATATCTTTTGTAGTTTTGATCCTAGCGGCAAAATGTTTAGAGTTTTTTTGTAGAGAATTTTCTTTAGATTAATTTAGTATATTAACCTTATTTTGTTAGAGGTAGTAGTTTTCGAGTTATTAACAAAAAACTGAAAAGAGACTTTCAAACTACCCTCACTTCCAAGTTTGGAGGGGGCTGAATAAAAAAGAAATAATTAACATGATAATTGAATTTCTACAAGCCGATGAATCAGGAAAAACTAGATTCTAAGAATTTGAAAAATAAATTCGACTTGTATTCATCATAAATTTATATATTTATATAAGAAAAACTTAAATATTAAGAAGTAAAATTAGAAACATATGATTAAATATTCAACACTGTGAAAAAAGTTGATAATGTTTTTTGCAACTGGGTTTAAGAGTTCACATTTTAAGTAAGAAAATTTATTTGTGAATTGGAATAAATTGATAACTTCAAATAAATTTTTGTAGAAAATCAGACAGCCATGAAATGAAATATGTGACCAAATTTACAGATGTACTTTCCGGCATCTAACTAAAACCAACTTCCATTTTATGTAATATTAATAATAATATTCTTATTAATTATTGATAATTAATATAATCATTGAATTTTTTTGTGAAACAGATATATATAAAAAAAAAATAACTATAAACCGAATGTTACATTCTATCCATTTCAAATGTTTAAAACTTGAAGCAAATATTTATCAAAATGGTCCTGCACTGCTCCATAAAGTTTGTGCATTAAGAACTTTAAGATTTCATTTGTTATCAAATTTCAAATGCTGAGTTTCGGTAGTTAAAAAAGTTACTTGCTGGAATATTCTTTGAAATTCTAGAATAGATCCTTCGAATTATACTTCAAGGAAATAAAGTACTTTTTATGCACACAGAAAAAGGTTTTAATTTTCTCATTCAAATACATTTTTATTTTTTGATTCTATGTAGAAAAATCTGTTGATATTAAATTCTTATATTATTCTTTTTCTATGTTCGTGTGTTATTCTTTATAAATTTTTGACACTTGTATAAACACTATTTATTGTTGAAAAGGGAAAGTTGTGAAGTTAGATATGAAGTTAAAATATTGTACCGTTTAATAGAAAATGCAAAATGCCATAATTCTGAAAAGTTGTTGCGAAACATAACACTACTCCACTAACTGAATTTCTGAATCGAAATCTCCAATTTCAAATCTATTTTTCTGATTTTCCTCGAGAAGACTCTTCCGTTACACAATTACTCTTGGCATTCCTTGTGCACCGCAGTTTCACTCATCCCACGAGGTTTGTAATAAACCGTGGATCTCATGCTGTCTCTCCCAACAAAAACTTCATCATTTCGACGCCGACGGCGCTGTAAGCACCACGTGCATGTGCATCGCCGCTCGTGCAACGAATCAAAATGAGGAAATTCAGACAAAGTAGGAAACTGAGAACTTGCAAGTCGAAAAGAGAGGTTTATTTGACTAACAAGACAAAGAAAAGATTATTTCCGATAGAGGCTCAAGACAGACTCATTTTATCTCGAATTTGATAGTGTAGCTCCTGTATTATCTAAGTCAATTTTTTTTTCTTCTGGTCGACATTAAAAGTTCGTGGTAGTACTTTTGCTACTTTTCTGCCACGATCGAAGCGATGACAAAATTGGAAATAATTACTTTGACATTTAGACAACTTCCTGTTCTTATTCATCCACAGATATAACGTGCACGGCTTGTTGTGAATTGTGCTACCTTTTATTGTGAATTCAAATTTCTATCCAAGTAAAAGTTTCATTGCTATGAAGCTATTTACTATTTAGCATATCATATAACATGTCTCATGAAAAATTATTTAGGCATGGAATTTTTAATCACGAATGAAGCGAATATTGAGTTGACCAATTACATAGAGAGTCCATTGGACATGATACATATGAATTTGTTTTCCGAACACAAATCCAAAATAATTAAGTATTTGAAATAATGTCGCAAACACAATTTCTGGTCTTACAAAATGCCCTACTCAACCTTGTGTTTAATATATTATTTAGTGCTATACAAACCACTGCATTGGATAAGAGTTCAATTGCAAAAATAGGAGAAATTATAAAATAGATGTATATATTTATCCTTTTAAAATAAATATTAATCAAAATAACTAATAATAGGTTGGTGAAATTATAGCTGTATCAATTAACGCTTTCAGCTATTAAAGTAGATATTAATTAAAGTTGATTTACTGTGATATGCTTTGTAATTTGTGTTCACAACAATACAGTATCAATTTAATTGCAATTTAAATACACACTGTACTTTCAATGACCGGGTTTGATCTGTGGCATACATGTAAATGTTAATTTAAAAGTAGGGCAAAAATTTAATTATTCTTACTTGCACAACAACAAATTTTTGCACTTGCGGTCATCATTTTCCAGTTTCAACAGAATTACTTTGTAGCTTCTACATTGAAGATAATAATTAATAGTTAAATTCGAGGTTGCGTAAGAGTTTGCTGGCTTTTCTATTATTAAAGTCTTTACTAACTTTCAAAGTGCAAAGTTCCACAAATAAATATAAGGATTTGTCAGTTTAGCTTATCAGAGATAAAAAATTGAATTTCGGTCACAAAACGATAATATTTAAACGTGCTTATCCTCTTATTCAAATTGAAAAGTGAATCTATATTAAATTGTGTGAATAAATAAATTATGGGAAAGAAACATTGATCGAATTTAATAAGGAATAAAATTACGAAAAAAATCCGGAACAGAAGGGCAGAAAAATATGTGACCGCTGGGAGCACAATTTTATGGTAACCGCGTTGAGCACGCCACTTAAAAATTTATTGAATTCAATTTCATTGATATTTCCTCATTAATTCAATTTATAAGACCAGCCAGCAAATACCTAACAAATAAATCCTAAATCAAAATTAATTATCAGATTTTCTACACAATATCTCCCTTCACCACAATAACCACCAGCTCCACAAACCAAATTTATCGATCTGCATTTACCCCAAAGCTTACAACACGGCACACAGCATCAACTCTAAAGTTCTCCACCCGTTGCAAAATCGCTCCCTTGAAATAGTGACGTAAACTCCTTTCATGAGACTGTGAATCTCATGGGAGATAATCAAGCAGAGTGGAACAGTCTGAGGATACAGGTAGACATATAACCCAAGATAATTCTTTTGTGTTATTGTGAATTGGGTGGTCGAGAGCTGGAATATCATAGAAAGGGATGAATAAAGTTTAATAGGTTGAATTGATTAGAAATGATTGAGAGATATTAAGTATTTGAGTGGTTCTATCGAACAAGAGGACTTTGATGAATAATTGATTGTTCAGAAATGTTCTGAAATTTGTATTCTACGTTGTGGTACCTTTTAATGAATAGATTTAAAGAGTATGAAGGTACAATTAAATTTTGATTAACTTTCTTTCATTTTATCCTGAGTTGAATACATATTTAAAATTTGTGTCTTTGTACTTTTAGAATTAAAACATCTTTTTGTTTGATATCAATTGAATCGATTTGGATTTCTTGTTATTTTGTTGGTGAAGTTCGTTTCAGAATAAAAGAGAATAATAAATCAGAATTTGCAAGAGTAGTATCGGTTTTTTGTCAACGATGCGGCAAATAATTCTACAAGAATAGAATGTCGCACACTTTATACTTGCAACGAAACTTCTCGCCCCAACATTAGAAACACTACTATAAACGTCCTGATAATCCCGTTTGGAACATTACATAAACGTAGATAGGATGTTTTTGCTTACTAAAAATAAACAACCTTTCTCTTGTAATGGGCGAATAATCATCATCATCGTGTGAAATTGGTTCATGAACTTGATTTTCTACTTTTCTTCGCCGTACAATACGAAAAATTGTATTTTTTGATACTCTCGTCATGGTAGAGCACAATTTCATAAGGTCTTCCACATTTCTTGCCAGTTGCTGATGCTGAAGAGCGTCATGCACATTTAATAACTTTTCATCAACTATTAACTCACAATTCATCGCACACTCAACCGGAAAAAAATATTTTATTTTAATTAATTTCTGGTACGAACATTACAGATCAGCAAGGTCAGAATGGTAATAATAAACTGAACTTTCTTACTTGCCCAGCAATATTTATATAATAATTAGATGTCAGTTGTGTTGGTTAGTATAATTTTCTGAAAATTTCATTACGTCTAATGACGACTTAGGAAGAGTTCTCATCTTAATCAGGTAACTTATTAAATTTCAGATTATATTCTGGTAGCAACGTCTTGATAATTGTTTAAATAATGTTACCTGATCTCGGAGAATTGACTTATAACAAAAACATTATTTAAAAAATATGTTTCATTTGGAAAAGTTCTGTATATAAAAATGATTAGAAACACAACGTTTCAACAGCAAAGTGCAGCCTTTTTCAAATGTAAAAAAAAGGCAGCACCTTGCTGTTGGAACGTTGTGTTTCTAATCATTTTTATATAAGTACAGAACTTTTCCAAATAAAACATATTTAATAAAACATGAGTTCTAAAAAGTTTTTTCCTTCATTAAAAACATTATTTTTCTACCAAACTTCATTTTTGCAACTATGACTGAACAAATAATTATTAGCGTGCCACTGGAATGTCTTCGACAGTCTGATTTATTACTCTCTCTCTCTCATTTTGCAACTCAGTATAACTGGATTATTGCAGATTGTTGAAGGCTATTCAACCTCGCAATATGAATTTCCAAGTAATAGAAATATAATAATATAATATAAAATGCAGCAGAATTATCAGTATAATTAAGAAAATGCACACAATGCTTAATTCTGATGTGAGTTGATCTGCTGTCACAGCTGAATCAAATACCTAAAATAAAAGAATTCAAAACAGGCATTTGTGTACTTGGAGCGCAAAATTATGTTTCGTTGCTTTATCTTGAATGTTGAAACGCAAATCATGGTACCACAAACTACGTTGTCTGTGTTAGTACACACAATTTATCTCTACGGTTTCGTAATTTATTAATATATAAAACACATTTAATGAGAATTATCTATTTATCTAACGAGGAGAGCGATGAAAATACTTCACACTCAAAATATTTTCCCTACGATCTTCTAATTAATGTATATAAATACATTTATTGAGAATTACTTCTTTGTCGAACATACGACAAATTCAAGTTTGATAAGCGTTCATTATCTTTGTATCCATGGTGATATTATTATGCTGAGTGAGCGACATGGTGGTATTCTGTCTCTCGTTGCTATTAGAGACGCGTGGTAAGGTTAGCTTCACAGAAAACAACAACTTCGTGTTGATAAATCGAAGCATAAGCATTCAATTTCTGACAACAAATAAAGAAAAAAATATTCTATGTGAGTTGAGGTTGAAATGCGACTACCGCACTTAACTTGAGTATATCATAAATTTGTGTGTCTAGTACGCCACAGATTTCATTTTTGTACATAATTGTAATTGCTAACTTACATGCCGGGTATCTACTCTGAAATTTGAACATTATTAGGTTAGAATCCTCAATTGGTAGTACATTTTCATTGATTTTTAGAAAATAGTGCAGGAATAACAATTTGTTAGGAATCAAGTTATAATTTTAAATAGCCTCTTTTGATGTAACAACACCTAGTAAATTTAAATAAGACATAAAATTTTGAATTGCTGATACTAAGACACATTAAATTCGAACATGACGCTTCAGTTAAATATTTTTATTGTTCGCAATGAAAATAATTCGCTGCTACCCGGCGGGCGGATATATATATACCACTGATTTTATTGCAGTTTTGAATATTGTTTATTAATATAAATACTGTACCTACCTTCAACGTAGAAATTTTTATCATTTTCTAAGCTAATTATTTTCATACAAATCGCAATTTATGATCAACAATAAGGCAATGATTAGTGACCATCTTTTGTTATATTCAAGAAAATATATTGAGAACCGTAAAATCATATCATCTACTAGTGCTTGTTAATTGCGTCTGAAAATTATTCATTTATTCACAAGTTCATAATATGTATTGATTCTTTCTGTACAATGAGATCTTCAATTAAATTAAAATCAATAATGAAATATTAATGAAATCGTGCTAATTCACCATGAATGAGTCATTTTGTGCTGCCCCCATCGGTAATTTTAGCTGCGACTGTTAGTTTTGTTCCACAATTTTTTATCAATTATATAGTTCCCTTGAATGATACGTTACAAAGAAATAAATTGAGAAATATTACTGTTACAATGATAATTTCATTGCATTTGTTCGATATTAATTGACAATCTAACCTTCAACAGAAATACTACAGTGTATACATTTATCATATTGACTTTAATATATTATATGTTTTATATTGAGTAAATATATTTTGGAATCAGAAATAAATTCTTAACAAATTGTTATCCTTACATTTTTCTATAATCAATAAGTGTAAAGGTATGTTTAATAGAAGAATTTAGCTGATTATTAAATTCAGTTTTTAGGCAAATTTCCGGTATATTTTTGGAGGTTCAAATTCATTTATGTTCCAATTCTGTGCAAATCCAAGTTTTACAAATATAAAAACAAATGAAAAACTTGAAACAAACATCGAGTTGTAAATTTGTCATATTCATTAGGTTTTATTCATAATTTACAGATTAATGAATCTATAAGACTTCTAGGTTTTACTTAATTACAAAATTAGCCATTTTGTAAGCCTTACATCTTATAATTGAAATTCTGGAAATAGAACGTGTTAATAGAACTATTTTAATTCAAAATACGGATATTTTTTATGATGATATATTGTTCTATAAATATTTTATTGTTGAGCAATAATGGAAATCGTTAAGTTTCAGTATTCCATGCTTTCTGTGAAAATAATAAATATTATTTTTATTATCATATGAAAGCAGTAAATAATATTTTTATGTTCTAAAATGTAGGAGAAACCATAAATATTATTAAATTTATGGCCAACACAAAATGCTTTCTGATGGAATGAAATCAAAAATATTTTTTTTTAGCTAAATCTTTTATCTGGTATGCTGTGTCACAAAATCGTAATCAGTGGCGTAACTAGAATTTGGTGGCCCCCCCGCAAAACAAAATATAGGCCCCAATAAACTCTTGAAAATTTTGTGATTAGATGCAAGGAAACAGTCATAAATGCAATATTTTTGATGATTCTTAAAGATAGAAAAATAATTACAAAAAAAATGATAATTCACATATTTTTTATAAAATTGAATTGAATATCAGTTTCTCGGGCTTTTTTATTTGCAAAATCTGTCAAAAAAATTTTTAAATTCAAATTTTCTGCTGCATGATGTTCTATTGCCAAAAGAGCAAGATTACTTAATTTATCTTGATTCATGCTGTTTCAAAGATAGGATTCAATTATTTTTAATTTGCTGAAAGATCTTCCCCTACAGTCACTATAGAATGATACCCATCCCACACGCTGTAGCGTGCGGAATAGGGATCATTCCGCACGCTCAGAGGTTCCTAAGGAAGCCGCGTGGCGTCGCAAAAAAAACTATTTCATTACTGTCATAATTTCTATTCTTCTTGATTTTCTTATCATTTTGCTTCAAAATGGAGTCAATATGAGTGTTTTTATCAACATATGATGAATTGGGATAAGATCAATGAAGTAAATTCTTTCTCAGAAAACGGTATATTTTGGTTATAGATACTCACGCGGACACTTTTGACTGTAGAAAAAATAGCATCCGTCACTCGTGTGAATCGATCAGACCATGCTCATGTGAATTCTGCTACTCGACTTAGTCTCGTGACTGAATTATTCACATTCGCATGGAATGATCTCCATTCCGCACTTGTATCGGAATAAGCTATTCTGCTGCAGCCACATCAGTGACAGGAATGCTTAAAAATAGTAATAAAACAGTGCAAACCTCACATAAATCACTTTCGATACATGAATATTTGATTGAAATAATATCTGTCATTTCCTGAATAGTTGTATTTTTTTTTAAATAGACCGCATCAATTAATTGCATCGGAAAATTTTCTGATAGATCATCGCTATAATGTTTTTATAATTCTATTGCCGACATTTGAAGTTCTTTTTCTGATAATGTTAGCGATGTTTTTGGCCTTAAGAATTCAAAAAGATTTGCAATTTTTAACATTCCTTCAAATCTATTTTTAATTTGTGAATTGACTGTGTCAACTGTTCTATGAAAAACATTAACTTTAAATTTATGTTCGGCATTAACAAAATCGTAGTCGTCACATCACTCATCAAATTGACGTTTTCTCTTTGATTCTCTTGTACCTTTAAACTCGGGTATTATTTCCAATTTTTTGCAAATACTTTCAGATTCGGATTTTATCTCACATTTTGACCTAAAATCATTTAAAGAAGAAATCACATATATAATAATTTCACACAAAAAATTGTGCAATAATGTGAAGTGCTATGGAACATTCAAAAAATGAATAATTCTAACAAAGAATATTTCCATAGAAATTTCAAACCTAAGAGTCGGGGCTGAAGCCACCATCATCTTAGATCAGGGATGCAGCTGTAGACATATGCTTCTTCCTTATTAGGACTCTTCAGTACAGTATAGCCAAGCCCAAGATGGTCAAGACTTGGATCATTTAAATTAGTTTTTACTGTCTCTAACACAGTTACTGCTTCATCTTAAGCTATATTCTTTTCTTGTAATATTATTGACGCATTATTAATTTCGGATAATAAATTATGTAATAAGGTACATACAAATACCAAAGATATTAGAGTTAGCATATATGAAGCATCGGCAACGACAATTGGCAATAGATAGTCAAATATTTTTCTGAATCAAATATAATTGGCAGCAGTAATAAACCAAATATATTATTATTTGGGTACAACAATCGCAATACTTATGACTCAAATTTAACTTGGTTGGGAGATATTTTATTCATATCCAAATGGTATATTATAGTTTCGTGGCAAATTGTGTTGTGCCCCCTTAACTGTGCGGCCCCCCCGCATTGCGGGGTTTTGCGGACCCTATTTACGCTACTGATCGTAATACTATTGATGACGAAGAGAATTTTATATTCGAAGAGAAAAAGTTTTTTTCGGCCTTGCAATTTTCTCTAAAAAAAAAAATGGAATCCGATGAAATGATAGCTTAATTCCTATTTTATATAAATAAAAACAGATACAATTGGATGAATCCGAATCCTATAATCAAAAATAATTTTTTTACTTCCCGTGTAGAGCAAATACAAATGAGTTTTTTTTTCTACTTTGTGAATAATTTATGTAAAATTTCAGTTACCATCACATAAAGAGAAGCTTAAAATTTTTACTTTTGCTTTGACCTAATTTTCTGTAAATGTAATTAGCCGGCATAAAATTTCAGTCACGAAGTTGGTTGTAATCTGCTTTATTAATTAATTAGCCATTGCTAAATAATAAATTATTTCACTGTTGTGCAATATAAAAAAATTGATTGAAAACTCCGCAATAATCATTTTCTTCGATAGATTTTTTGCGAAACTACCAATTGTGCAAGGAACAAAAATAATTGAATACAATTCTTGTTATTCATTGATTTTATTGTACATCTGCGGATTTGCCAAGGCACGTCCTACTTTCGTCAATAAGTAAAAAAACAAAATTAATAAGTTCAAGACATTTTCCAAAATTTTAACTGCAATGTTTTATAAAATATTGTTCGAAATCGAATAAGTTTTGATCGTCTTCTTCCAGACGTAATAAAGTTTTGGTTTTGTCAAGGGTTTCGTTTTACAATTTTTACAAGCTCTGATGACCATGTTTTAATTTCACTAATTGCTTGGTTGTAGTGCTTTTAATTATAAAGTTTATTTTATTCCGAATTTTCTTCTTACACTCTGTTCAATCTTCTTTCATTGAACAATAGCAAGGAAATTTACATTAGTTACAATGAATAAAAATTCTGAAACAGTTATATGAGGAAATAAATTAAGAAAAAGAAATTGAAACTAACAGGAAATTAGAAACAAAACAAAATAGAAGAACAATACATCAAAAAAAATTTTCTTTTGAGATGAAAACTGCCCAACAATGATTTTTGCTTCCCTTATTTTGTTACATATTTCATATTCACGGGACGAACAAAAATGGAAAAGAGATATCTCGACCCTTGAATCTAATTTCATAATTGAATTGCGATTATCGTGGAAAGCTACAATTACTCAACTAACTTTTTATGTAGCCAGAGCGCAATATTTTTCGGAAATGATCAAAAAAGTGTACAACGCAGCCTTGACACATTTCACTGCGGAGTGACAACGGATAATATTCGTTTATAATGTAGCTTCACTCCGAGCGGATATTGTCGTGTGCGTTTACTGAAACAGGAAGAACTGGTTAAAGTTGATTTGATTAATTAAACTTTTTGCGGCTTTTGACTTCAATTAAACACCATCAACTCAATTATTATTGACACGATTGTTTCAGCACGTCATTTTCTTGGTTCGTAATATGAACATTAGAAATCATGAAGTTCTTATAAATTTATTTTGATTATTGTTGATTAATTCGTAATTCTATTTGATTTTTTATTATTTAAATCTGTTGAATTCATTCAAAATTAGTGTTCCGACCTGCTTCGCAGATCTTAAATCCTAGGCTTCGCAGGCAGATGGTATTTATAAAAACTTATCCACTTTGAATATTCTGTACAATCTTCTAAAATATTTATCATTTCTTTTGGAACACCTGTATGGTATTAATAAAGAATTATTCTAATTCATTCTTTTTAATAATGAATTAATTTTTATGTTGATTTTTTACTCTTTATAACTTGACCTGCGGACTCGTAAGAAAAATTGTGCTATTTGAAGGTCGTATTGCTCTAATTCTCTTATTTTTCTTGAAACTTCAAATACCTCTTGGTACGATTAGAGGAAACATGTTACAAGATAATGACCGACATTTTCAACATTTTAATACTCGCTTACCTTAGCCCGATTTGACCTTTTACCCTTTTATGCAATAACTCTTCATTAGGGGTCAATCCACCTTTGCGGGGTCATCCTAAACTTCGCATGGTCAAGGATCCTGCGTATAGCGAACAGGAAGCTGTATTCCGCATCGCTCAACGAGGAAGTTAAGATCAGACAACTTCGGTTATTTTCGCAATTGAGCACAGATTTGGTTTGTGAGCGCCCCTCACGCTAACTTCATCATTTAACCCCTGTTGTGAGACTGCAGAGTGTTTGATTAATGTGTGATAGAGATGAGAATATTTTTTTTTGCTTCTTTCCTCTTTTTGTTTTGTTTCAAAGGGTTGGCTTTTAGCTTAGGGTGTAAATATTGAATTTTGTAATTTGTTTTTATGAGGAGTCAAGGGATAACAGGAAAAAATTCAGGGAAAGTTACACAAATTAACAAAAGCAATAAAAAAATCTGCAGTTTTTTTTAAATTCATATGTAGATCCTACGACTACGTAAACTTGTTGGTTTATATATCGCAAAGCGTTCTCGTATCTCACTTTTCTTCCAAACCCATGTCAGTTGAGTCTCATAATCATAACCTAAACTAAAATGTTTACTACAATTTATGACCCATAGTGAATATTGCCACAGTTTCATTGCAATATTATTCATTTATTCAGTTCAGAATTCAACTGAAGCGAATTTAAAATTAGTATCTTTCCAATTCATTCATCAGTAATATTTCCGCTATTTTGCTACGAAAGCAAATCAAATCTATTCATGAATCCATACTCATGCCATTTTGTAAATTCATGATTTTCCGTAAGCATGCATTTCAATTTCACTTTTTGCCTCCCGGAAATGGAATGAAATAAGTTGTTTTTGCTCTCCATAAGATCAGTGTTTTTCTCCGTCGTCTGCAGATGTCACTTTTTGTATGTTGTCTTTTAGTATATGACAGGGGAGTAATTCGATATCTTCCCTAATTGTATTGACATTGTATCTTAGAGAGCAAACACAGTAGGCTATTATATAAAAACTTGTACAGTTGTGCGATTATTACCGAAAAAACTGTCACCCTTAAGGACGCGAGCACAAGCGTTTGTTAGTAGTTGTTACATACACAAGAAATGAATGTTCATTTCCCTAGTGGAAAAAACTGTAAAACTGTTAGCGGTATACGAGAACGAATTCGTAGGCGATAAATAACAAATTTACCTGAAGCATTCCATCATCAAAGAAGCCCATTAATACATATTTATACTAGCGCTAGAAACATTTATTTTTATGATTATTGCAAGTTAACAATAATTTTCTATGCTATGAATTGATTGACATTTTTGTAGAATTTGATGTTATTTGCCTTAGCCGTATTGAAGAAGACTGTTCTCAAAATCATCTTATTTTTGGGGTACTTTTCCAGCATTTTAGGCGTTCCGCAACCGCCGTTAGTGCGACATTTTACAGAAAAGAGCTGTACGACCTTTGACGGTGCCAGAAATTGATTTTTTAGTTTTTTTGGCTGTATTCCCACTTTCGTTCCCTGTTTGGAGATGTGAAAAAATTTCAGTCGTTATTAAATTCGAATTCATCAATTTTCATATATTTTTTTATCTTACTCAAAAGAATAAAAATCATTATTATTTTCAGTGCTTTATATTAACCGTGTAATGCACAACTTACTAGCTATTAGAACTGTCAAATATTAATAACGTTAATACAATGAAGATGGCAGTTAAAATTGTAGAACCATCTATAATTGCAAAGCTTGTAATACTGATATAGAAATATTTTGTTCAAATCGCAGCACGCGGTCTATGCTTTCTTTACATTTCATTCCTAGGCTATCATAAAACTTGGCTTCATTAAAAAAAAAAAAATTCTGTAGTTTTTGAGAAGACGATATCGATTAGTTCCTGCATGTGCCCGGCGAAGAGATTTAGATGATTCAGATTCGTATTCGATATCTTGTTTTTTATAAGATGACATTTCCAATACTCACTTGAATGATTATATTATACTACAAGGACCGACCTACCGTCATTATGATTCAGGATGAAGTTGGCTGCACTTGACGAAGGCGAGGGCGTAGCTTCGTGTAACCAGCTTCATCCGCGTCAATGATGACGGTCGTTCAGTTTTCGTGTAGCATACGATACTTTTTGTAAAAAGTGCACCGAAGTATTTCGTTACTGAACTTTTTAAATAAACGTCAGCAGGGAAATAATAATCATGAATTCCCGGTCAGCAGGGAATTAATGATAATCCTATTGAAATTCCCCAATTTATTCCTGAACAACTTATTCTTCTGTGTTTGAGCTACTCTTACATATTGGTTAGGTCCCTAAAATTGTGACAGTAATTTAGGATCGGATTGTACTCAAACTAGATTTTGCTTCTTTCAATTGATACTTCATTATTTATTGATATAATGATTCTGCTTCAAGAAAGAATTGTAAATTAACGCCGAAACTAGAAAAATAGAATAAAATTGTTGTTAAAAAAAATTATTCAATACTTTATTATTATTTTCCTTGGATTTATTCAAAGATCAACGTTCCTTGCATTTCAATTTTGAACCTTTTGGTTTGCGGTTTGATCCCAGGTTTCTACATATCCATCACTGTCCACACTACATTCCACGGTGTCCGGAAGTGCGCGGATATTGCATCGCACACACTATTTCTCCCCCTGTCTCTTCAATTCCCTTTGTCTATGTTTCACACGTCACTGCACCGGATACATGCGTCGTTCGTAATGGCCAAATGGCTTAAAGGCCTAAACAAATAGCCGCATTAAACGGCTGCTGGAAATAGATCTTATACCGTTCCACGCAGCCAGCTCCTCAAGAAGAATTAGATTAGAGGAAGTTCTCTGTGCTAATGAAATAGTTTGTTGATAATTTTGTAATTATGAATACTTGAAACAGATATTGTGGAAAATAATTAAATATGCGAATCTACAAGAGATGTATTTTCCAATTTTTGCTGTACTCTGCATTAGCTTTATGGAAATAAATAGAGTACAACCAAAAAAGCTTATCTTTTCGTCTTATATTTTATATTTATCAAACAGATGAACCAAGTTTTTAATATTATGATTATTAAAATATATATATATATAGAAAAAAAAAAGTTCTCTTAAATAAAAAATTGCTCAGTTCCATAAATACATGAACATGGTGACAAATATTTTTCCTGAAATCCCATTTACGTATTTTCATTGGAGATACAGATTTTTTTCCTGTCTGAAATTGTATGATAATCATCACAAGAATACGTTATCAAGAGCCAAAAAATGGGAAATAAGAATCTCACTTATGAAAGAAAAATGAAACTATATCCATAAATATAAAAAAGCACATTTCTGCAAGACAGATCTAATCTAAAATTTGGCATACACTACTCTGTAGTAAACTAAGGGTACAAACATTTTAACTTAAATTTTTCTCCTTCACATTCAGTTTTTCAGAACTATTCAAGAAAAACGAAATTGTTGAGAATCATTTAATCGCAATTATCTGGTAACAATAAGAAATTTTAACGGAAAAATAATAACTGTTAACCAAAACCGGGACACTGAAAGTTTTCGAGAAACAGTGGTAGCAAGTAGAATTGAGAAATAGTGTACCTATATGAGGACAAATTCATTGCCTGTACATGAAATGAGTGAAGTATGTTTGTGGTGTAATACTTTGATTATTTTCTTACAAAATTTCTTAATTCTAATTCCTGATTTATTTCAACAGTGGCTCTCCCTTTTATTACGAAATAAATGAATCTTAACTTAACAGTCATCACGTTACAAGATATTAAAGCAAATGTTTCATTAAAGTTAGTCCCATAACATCGTCATGAATTTATTGCTATACCTCCAAACCGGAAACTAATTCCTGCCAAAACATCTTACATTAATTCCTCTCAGTTGCGCTTACAACGAGAGTAAACAAAATAAACTACTCACGTGCTCCTAATTTTGCACTAGGTGCAAATTCTCCTCAGGTGGATGTGCTGACATTTAGCTCATTAAACAAAATAATACCTTTTCCGGGTGTTCATCACGTAAATGTATCATGAACACATATGCACGTGGAATGAGGATTGTTATGCACGAATTGAAATAGAACGATTTGAGACTATGACTTTCCACATAAATAAATAAATTGAAGCTCTATTTTTACAGTAGGAATACATTTGGTCATACTACAATGATTATATATGTCTGACATTCACGGTATTCTATTTCTATTTCAAATTATTATATAAATTACAAAATATTGTATAATAATAATTTCAATCACAAAATTATTTTAGAGTGTCCTGTGTTTTAAGCAAGTGAAGAAATGCAGTAAAACTGAGGTATCATTGTGAGGAGCTTGATGTGGAATAAATATTTGGAAATTTCGTTCACTTTTACCGTGAAATATGTCTAATAGAATAGCAATTTATTGTATTTGTGTGGAATGTTATATAATAGTCACGAAAGAAATAGTTTAATCCGACGCCTGAAAAGCGAGTAGTTACTTGAGTGACTTACCACATTTCACACGAGTACAGTACAATTTTATACCCAAAATCTCTCAAAACGACTTAAATCGTTTCCATATTATGTTGGTTTATCTTTTGACACTGACAGGACATTTGAATGTTATTAAAGAAGCATAATAGCCATGACACGGTTGTAATGGTTCTTGCTGTTGTCCATGATTTGACTTCTTTTCTCTCACTGAGTGATTAATGTTGTATATATTATTTATTTCAAAAGACCATAGTAACAAGCTTATTTATTAATCGGTATTGGAAGAAACCATTTATATCCCAAAATTTTTCAAGTACGAAAACTTTACAGAAATAATTTTTGAAAATTATTGAAAGTTGACTTATCTACAAAACCATTTAAAAATATCTATTATTCAAAATTTTTGAGAATGCTATGGAACATTTTAATTAAAAATTAAAATTGAAGAGACCTGTGTCCCACAAGAATTCATATCTAAGAATCGGTTTTTAAAACTATCATCTTAGACACTATCATCTTATAATGATATATGATAAGCAGAGGTGAAATTCACATGCAGCATACCGAAAATGGTTCAAGTCTTGATAGATGGTGCTGCCTGTGAATTTCACCTCTGCTCATCATATATCATTATAAGACAATAGTGGTCTTGGGATCCAAATTCTGACTATCTGGGTTTGGCTATACTGTACTGACGAGTCCTAATAAGGACAAAACACGTGTTTACAGCTGCTCCCCTGTCTAAGATAATAGTTTTAAAAACCGATTCTTAGATATGAATTCTTGTGGGACACAGGTCTCTTCAATTTTAATTTTTAATCTATTATTCAATTTAAATTTTGGCGCGTTCCCATACTAATATCTGCGATGCACATAAAACTACTAATATGGATTTATTTATTCATAAGTAAATGCTACGTAATTCACCAAAAGAAAATTATGAATAAAAATTGATGAATAGTAATATTTTTTTGACTGAAATTGTCTATGGACATTTATGTTTTTGTTTCATTTCTATACAATTCATACATCCACTCATAACTGCATCATTATTTTCAAATATGAACTCCAAAGTAGCTATTATCAATGAGTACTTGAGCTTAGTTACTCATTTCTAGTATACTCGACGATATATCTTGAAGTGCGTACAGTATTTATTGTAAGGCTATCAAAAACCGTTTAATGAAAGTACATATTATTTATCGCTTTTATCCTCATAAAAAATAATGTAAGAGGCTAAATTGATATTGGATAAACTTTCTCCCTCGTATAGGAAGTTTGTAGGAACATACGATCAGTATAAAAAGTAATGTACTGGAAAAATAATATAGGCCAGTGTAGAAAATCACTTCCGTAAAATATGTCCAAAAAGTTAAGTTATATTGTGTTATATTTATCTGGAAACATTTACTTTTAAATCACTCAAATATCATCGATCTTGAAAATTAATTGATGCAAATTGATTTTTCGCACTTGTGATATCATTTCATACATAAGATTAAGATGTTATGTAATTATATTCCTTAATTTTATTATAAAGGAGCTGGTACAAATGCAGATGATGCAAAAAAGATATGCTGGAATATTGAGGTCTGACATAAGCTGTATTCTTTCGTTAACGAATTACTGATCCAACTGAATCTAAAGATCTGTTCAAAATGGCGTCGAGATCATATGATCTGTTGTATTCGAAAGAACGCCAAACATTTGTTGAGTGTGCGTTTGTCCGGGATCATTACCTAAAATTTGTTTTAACTTCGTTTAATCATGAATATTCAAAAATTCCCAATAGAAAGTATTTTTTAAATGTATAAAACACAAATACCTGTAATTATTTCATCTTTTTAATAATTATTATTCAATTTTAGGATAAATTATCACAAAATGTTTTATTTCGCCCAACTAAAGCTACTTCAAGGCAATTTCTTTTATTTCTTATGATTCAAATATTACGAACTCCGCCGTTTTTTAAATACATATCGACCACATGAACTCCTCTAGCTTTTCGTTAGAGGAGATGTTGGTGATCTGGAGTAGTTGAAATTGGGAGTGGAGGTGACTAATCCGTAAACGAAAGAACAAGGACATAGTGATCTAGATCAGTTAGATCAGTACTCCGTAAACGAAAGAATACAGCTATAGTTCGTGTGTTGGTTGAATATTGAGCGGGACTCCTAATTTGAAGATGACGTAATTTCTGCGTATATATTTGTACAAAGACAGCAAGTTGAAATAAAAAAATCTACCTTCAGCAGATTGAAAAAAAAATGCTGGCTAATTCAGCCTACTAAACTATATTCTGCTAATAATCATAAACTGTTAAAAGTTTCGACACAATCAGATGAACGATGCGCGAACAAAAAATGATATGATATGATTTGTGCGCCACCTATCTTACGTTAATGGTACTAAACTTTCTCGCAACAATTATAAGAAGTTGCACCTCAATCAAATGAACAATACGCGAACGAAACGAGTAATGTAATGTTGATGGTACTATGTCAGAAATCTTCTCGCAAGTACCAACAACAACTGTAGAAAGTTAATTATGGGAAACCAGTCAAATTTATTCAATATTTTCATTCTTCTCTACAATTTTGGTCCAACCTGAACCATTTTCAGGAGTGAAAAGGATTTGAGAGATCATCAATGAACACCATATGTTCAATAAAAATATATAAACATATTAAGTTTATTTGAATGAAAACTAAACAGTTTTCTTAGTCGAAAAATATACTTCTACAAAATTTTGCAACGACCGACCGCTATGAAAGTCAAAAAGTAAATAAACTTGATATGTTTATGAATTTTTATTGAACATATGGCTTTCATTTGTGAACTCACCAATTCTTTTCACTCCTGAAGATGGTCTAGGCAGGGCCGAAAATTTAGAGTAAAAAGAATTCCCATAATTTAAGACCTACATCCATTTTATATGTATAAATGGAATAATATTAATATTTAACCCTCACGTATTCATCCAACTTATTAATTCTAGAAGCGAATAATATGTTTGCTGAATATTACGCATAAATAAGCGTATGATTGTATCATAACACGAACATTTTGATAATGCATATCAATAGAATTATTCGTATGACATATTTATATCTCGATTTCACCCTTTGCGTCCGTACCCGATGATTCCCGAAGAGTTGAACTCTCCCTATGCGACTCCGGGATGCGGAAGGACGCCCGGGTCGCAGCCACTGGCTCAGTGTGACGTCACGCGTCGCGACGTTTGTACGCCGATTTTTGCTGCCGTCCAACAGAACAGCATGCTCAGCTTACTTAACAATTGCGAGTTTGAAGTTGATGCACCAGAAGAAAATATTGTGTTTGTTTGTATTGTTAAAGCATTGAATGTTCTGAAAAGTAAAAAAAGTGTGATTTTATACCGGATGCTACAGTTGATGTTATGTGTGCTGTGACTATTGTGATAATTTTTAGAATTACTGCTCTTAAAGGGTTTAAGAATTTAAGGTATGATTTTTCAAATTCAATTTTATAGTTTTGTAAATGCTGACAAAATTTTATTTTTGAGGATATCTCACTGTACTTCTAGGTTGGAGTTGATAATAAATAATTGCTGCTAAAATTGTCTGTAAAAGAGAAAAATTAAAAAGAAAAATAATACGTACAGACTGCTGTAAACTCAAATATAGGCTCTATAAAATTATTAGATGTATAAATCTATAATTGTAAAGTACTCTCATATGGTTATTCAAATTTAAAAGCAGAAGTTGATACTTTTCATCGATCTCCTCCAGATTTACAGATCTATAAGGCCTGGTTGCATAGTCTTTGATTTATTCTTAATTATATTGTAACTCAGCAATGGTTACCTAGATAATTGGGTGTCAGTTAGGATATAAAAGTCTATGCAATCAGGCCTTGTAGAAAAAATTGCAATTCTTCGAATGCATTTAGGACCACGGTCTACCTCTCTAAAACGAGATTTGTTATAATCGATTCAGCCAACAAACATCTTTAGGCGAGGATAACAATGAAGAAACCTCAATCTCAACATCTGTCAAGTCCGTGATGAAGAAATAAAATAGGGACGTAAAGAAATTACTCTTTCACATTCAAATCTCCAAGATAGAAAGAAAATTTTCTGAATTAAATATGAGACTACGATTTCGTTATTTGATGATTTTTTGCAATATTTTGTTATCAGAGGTTGAAGCTGCCCACATTTATTGATGTTATCAAGAATGCAAAGTATTTTTATTCGATCATGAATCGAATATTTTCCCTTCGACTCTTTGTATGAATTAAATAATCAAATTTGTTCACAATTGTAAGCGTTAAAATTGCTCTAATTTTATTAGCATTCATTTTGTTTGTATATATAGTGATATCAATAATTAAGCGTCAAAGTACTTTGTCGCACGTTATTATGGGAAACGCGCAATAATAAATGAAAGAATAAGTATCGACCGTATCGACTTTTCATAGCATGTCTAGCAGATATCTCGCCAGCAGACAGATTTGAACTACTACATTAATCAATCACCCTCAATGCTGTAACAAAAATGTTTTCTGTCTCATAGAAATTATGAAAAAATAACTTGAATGTAGATCGAGAATACAGAATAGACTTACCAACTTCGTTCATTAAAATGGCTTGACTTTTGTTCGAATTTCTAACGCCTTCTAGATCAGCTGTCCATTAATTCATATTTCATAATATAAAAGAAGATATTCTAACCCTACAATGCATCACGGAAAATGTGTCAAGCGGTGGCACCGGCACCATCAACAGTGTGTCTTGGTTACTAAAAGATGTTTAGTTTCAAGAAAATATTTCAAATTAATTTTTACCACCTTATTATTCACATTAATAAATTCGATCAATTATAAATGGTATTGAATGATTATATTTTACTTCTCAACTATTTCTAACGCACATTAAGTTTATTAAAATAAACATTTTGGACTACTTCACCTACTCAATTATAATATCTCCTCCCAGTACAAAAAGTTTAAATAGTTCCAGTGAAATCTGAAAATTCGGACGTTGGCGGAAATAGTTAATTAAAGTATTAAGGTCAGTAAGTACGGTTTACCGATTGAGAATTATAGTTTGGAGGCCGAGCCTTGGCGAGGTTTCCAATATTATACGAAATCGGTACTGTACTTATTGACCGTGATGCTTGCCAATCTTTCTGCACGATTGGAAGATCTACCCAAAATATGGATCCTAATTTTCTTTTTCAAATTGAGCTACTACTGATGATTGCTTATTCGCTGTCAGCCGTCAAGTTTGACATTTATTGTAAATATTCAATTACAAATAACGATAAATAAATGAATATTTGGGGTGGTCACCCTAGAGAGATAATTTTTTTTATTGCTCTCCCACTCTTGATATAAAGAGTACATCATTATTTCCCCTAAGAGTACAAAATTTGAGAAAAATTAGTTCTTTCTTTTATTTACTAAAACTAGCTGTCACCCGCAATCAATTAAAAAATATAATATAATGAATCACTGCAGCATCCGAGATAACCGCGGACTGCGCCTGCGATAGCCCTGTGCTTCCGATATTTCCTGTTGTTAGTTTAGAATTAATCAATGCAATTGACTTTCTTTTGAAAATATAATAATTGACTACAGCACCCGATAAAACACAGGCTTCTGCCCGCGATAACTTTTTGAAATCAATAAAAAAAGTAATCAAATACTACTGCAGCACTAAGGGAACCGGTAGTCCTGTGATATAGTTATTTTTTACTGATTCTAGATCAACCGATCCAATTGACTGTCTCTTGAAAATATAATAACAATCGCAGAGAATACCGTTTTCTGCACATATGTATTCGAGTGTCCTCCTTAGAGACGGGATTTCAAAAAATCCTCTAATAGTGATTCTCTATGCCATTATAGGAATGCAGTATCAAAATTCCAGAACTTTAAGTCCAGTGGTTTAGTTTTTCAAGTAATTTAAATGGTCGAATTCAGAACTACGTGAACACAAGAAAAATAATCTATACCACTTTTTGAGATATTAATCAAGAGAAATATACACAGCAACGCGAGTCGTACTTTGATTTGATGGTACTGTGACAGAAACTTCCACGCAAGCAGTAACAACAACTGTTCAAAGTTTCAACTCAATCGGATGAACGATGCGCGAACAATCAGCTATCCGATACAATTCACAAGTCACCCATTATTAATATTAGTTAGAGACTTTCATGCAAGTACTAACAACGACTAGATGAACGATATGTGAATGAACAAATATGACCTGTGCGCCACTCATTATACGTTGATGACGCTGAACTTAGTTTCAACTCAATCGGATGAACGATGCGCAAACAAACAAATACGACTCGTGTGTCACTTATTATACGTTGATAATACTATGGCAGAAATTTTTACGCAAATATCAACAATAACTGTGGAAAAATTTTAAGTAAATTGATTCAGCCGTTTCGGAGATTAGTCCGGAGAAACAAACAGACAGATAAACAGACAAAAATTTGAAAAACGCGTGTTTAAGTTTTATTTGAGTTTGAAAAAATTCTTCATTTCAAAATCACAGACAGACACTTCAATCTTAATTAGGAAAATGGTTGATGAAATTTATAAGGTGGCTCTGAATTTCGAATTACAATTTTATCGATTTATTGGATACCTAAGCTTGATTGTTTGTTTTTTAATTTTTTCCTCTAGAATGTAGAAACCAAATTCCTGATTTTTTCATCATTTGTTGCGATCGTTCCATTTTTTCGGACATCCTCGGCGATATTTCATCGGTTCTCTGTGATGTATATAATTAGAAAAGTATTATTCATGTAGTATTTTCCAAATGAAACTCATAATTCATGAATTATTAACCATTTTTCTGAAGTTATCAAAATATAGAATCTCGACTCCTGCTACACAAAATTGTGTCTTTTTAAGGCCCGTTGACGGTTTGGCTTAGTTCAAGACACGAATGAACCTCATCAATCACTCTCTAATGACACGAAATTCTAATACTTAACTTACGGCATACGATTACGCCTCGCGTATCATTGCTCATGAATTAGCATCAAAGACAAATGAAATATTCAATTCCAGAAGTCATTACATTTCATGCAAAAAAAAAACTGATGTTATCAACTGCAATTCCACTGAAGATATAAGTATTGTATATATTGATTCCACAAATATTGATTTTGAATATTCTGTTATGCGATTACATTGCGTTTGTTTGACATCGAAATACGTTATTTATTTCGGAGTGTATAAAAAGAAAGTGAATTGACACGGCTAGTAAATCATACAAATATTGAAAATTTTATTGTAATATCTTGTCATGAATAATTACGTAAACAAGTATTATCTGTATTGTCTCTTACTTTAATGTTGTACAAACAAAAATTTATTTTGATTTTTGAGTTTTATTACATTTCGTATCATAGTATCCTTTACTTGTACCTAGACTAATAAATGATATAACTTTGACAATTTGGCAAGCATATAACGCCGGTGGCAAAGAGTGGTTAATCTGAAAGTATCGTTCTTGAGAAAGCTGTCAAAATTATATTAATTGATGATGAAAGGATATTCGCCAAAATTTTTTTTTTCGTTGCTTCAACTTGATAATATATTTGGAATAGTCTACTGAAACACAAATATGAATGTACAATTTCTAAATTTCAAATGAAACACACGTAATGGTTGGCATTTTGGTTGCTAAAAATTTAATAATCTTTGTAGGCTAGGGCAATTATTAGTTTAATCATCACTTGATTTGTCAATTCTCTATATTTGATCACAAAATTAACTCCGAATTAGACAAAAAATTTTTTTGGGAAAAATCAACATCTCTCAACTTTAGTTAATTTGTGCTCTGGGCTCCCTTGCTGTGAGTTGTCAAAATATGGAAGTTGAGGTCCGTAGAAAAAATTGTATACTACATGAGTGTATACAATTTCGCATCGCTTTTATGACTTCTTAAGAGCCAGAACGCTTCTCTTAGTATCCCAAAATGATCATAGTCTCTTGGGACAAAATCCGTAAGACGAGGAGGATGAGGCAGTTGAGCCCAAGAGTTGTTGGTTAGTTGGTCTACATTATCATGTAAAAAAATAATTGTTTTACTCAAAAGATCGCATCTATTTGTCGATTCGTGAATATTCCATTATCCAACAACTAGTACCATTTTTTGAACATTTATTTCTTCACAGCAGAAACTTCTCCAGGGGATATTTTTATTCTATCTGAATAGGTGGCGTTGAGGTAAAATCCACATAATTTTTCAAACTTTGAAAATGTCATTTGCCAATTGTCAGCTCGTAGAAGTTTAATAATGAGGACTAAGTGATTTCATTACAAAATCAAACATAATTAAAGTCTCACTAACACATTCTAGATTTTTGCTGAAGTGTCATCCTTTGTAGACCTCCGATAAATCATTTTATCAGAATTATTTATCTTGTTTTCCGGAAACAAATTGAATTTTCGCTGAGTTTGCGTTATAATCGAAGAGTTTTATAAATAAAGCATTGGTGTCTGTAATCACGATTAACTCTTCTGTGTTCATCTCGTGTAGCGACTGTACGTTGCCTATCCGTGTTCTATCGCATTACCGGTGATTAGCGATGCCAGGTTCGGCCGCAGGAGGAAATTAATACCGGATGGCGAGGAAACAGGATCGTGACTTCAAATTGTAATCGATACGGCTAAGAAATTAAATTGAAAAATTGGTACCGAACATTCAATTTGTTAGGGACACCTTTATTTTTGCACTATAAGAATGAGGTACAATAATGCATGCAAGAATTGCTTCAATAACTTCGTAAAGATTTTATTATTTGGTGTTCCGGTTTTCAACATTCTGAATGGCCTTTGAAAAAGATTTACTTTGTACATGGCCCGCAATTCATATTCCAGGTAATGTATTATAACGTATCTGTAAGTGCCAAACTCTGTTCATGACAACTTTGTACATCCTTATTTACATTCTAATAACCGTATCAATATCATTATAACAATATTAAACAAGTATAAACCTCGTTCCACTGAAATTATAGGCAAACCTTACAAATACCAAATAACAATAATGAAATTAATACATGCAAATATCGCATCAAACCAGTCCGAAAGGCATCAGAGAATCTAACGAGGGCCTCATCTCAAGCACATGTTGCTAGAAGCAACATTTCGACTAACGGAAACAACGAATTAATTCCGTAGTCGCCATAATCTTTGCAATTCGCTTTTGATGACGTCACAGAGAAACTGTAGGCTTAAAACAAAAGAGCACCTCAACTAGAGTGGTTTTATTCACGCGAAATTACTTTTTACGGGTGGACAAATTAAAGCGAATGATTATATCATCCGTGTCAAAAGCGCGCAGGATTATGTTTCCTATGTGGGTGGCATTTTGGGTGGATTTAGCTTGCGGAAGTGGTAAGAAAGGTGAACGAACCGACTGCGAACTATGGATGCTCATCTCTGTACCGTGATTGTTTTGTTTATGTTTTATTGATTTTGTTTTCGAATGAATACGCGCAAAGCATAGAGTATTTTTCCAGGTTACGGGAAACAAATGAAAGTATTTTTTTCTTTTTGATGTTGCAAAGCATAATCTCTTTGAAATTTATTCTCAAAAGGACTATTTTCAGTACTATTATATAGTCGTATTTAAAATAGAACATACAACTTTTCATTTTTTGGTTCACTGAATATTCATCCAAAATTAAACATTTTGAAAATTGCTTCTGAATTTCAATTTTGCCGGACAGGTATAATTTTTAATTAATGGAAAGAGATTTAATCCTCTAAAACGAAAGGTTTTTACGGGGGTTTTTACACTAAGATATTAATTAAATCTGTATTTTGTTTGAAGGAGCATTATATACAGGGAAAGTATAAAAAATTGAAAAATCATTTTGATGATCAAAGCGCACTTTTGGCAGTTAATTAATCTTAGTTTTTATCACAGATTTCAAACATAAAATTATAACTTCGAGTTAGGGGGACTATAACTGTTTATTTTACGAGGGGAATAACACTATGTTGCAAATTCATTTGAGAACGAGAAATTGTTATTGAAGTAGTTTATTGAACATTTGAGGTCTTAGTATGAATTTGTTATGAACTTGCACGATAGTTTTATCTGACAAAAATTGTATCAAACTTTGATCGACTTCAATTTATAACGGTCACAAATAAATTGAAAAATAAATTCAAGAAGTTCGATCCCCCCGGCAAAGATTTCATCCCTTCAGTTGTTTACGTTCTTCACATTGAAATTTATTTCGCAAATTACTATATTCCACAATCACTGAGCTTAAAATCAAGCAGTTTGGGAAAACTTGGTGACAAAGTTTACTGAGCTACTAAATTGTTGCCCGAATGTCAATTTTTCTGTATAGCCGTGAACTTAACAAATGGATCAGTGAGAAATAGAAAATTGAATTCAGGTTATGAAACTTTACTGCCACGCGTTTTAATGATGTAAAGTTGAAACACGAGAAATGCTCTATATGCATTAAATACCCATTTTACGCACAACCGTAGAAAAAAAATTATTTTGATTCATATGTACCCCTTTAAATATTTTTCAGCTTTTTGTACCCCTGGAAGAAAATTTTTGGGATACTATTAAAAACAGTCTATGTACTAATATTTTTTTTAGAAATCTACAATGTGCTCTTGGATTGTTGGATTGGTATTAAAAAGATTTTAGGAGATATTTTATTCTTCATAAGAGTTTTTACTTGTCTTTAAACTCCTAAAACCATCTTTAAACAATCGCGAAATTTGAAACATCGAGTCCTTCCATAAGCATGGTCGAAGGACACCTCTCACTTCATGAAACATTTTACAAAAAATGATGCTACAGTATTTGTCATGCCACTTAAATCAGTGTGATATGAAAAAAAAAACATTGATTTAGATCATTTGAATTTTTGCTTGTATCTTCATTAATTCAGTTATATTTCTGTTTTAGAACAAAATAACGATTCAAATTTAGTGATTATTTAATATTAGATGAAATAGATGAAGCTGACTGGATGAGTGAATTTGAGTAAGTAAAAAGTCTTGGGAATTCAGTCAATATATGTTAATTTCTTTCCTATTTTACAGTTTCGGCTGTACCTCAGCCATCTTCAGAAGCGAAAAGAACTTAAATTGAGAAAAATTAAAAATGTACATGAACTGTGATGTCGAGTGCACTTGGTCAACGTCTTCCACAGATGCAAGTTGTGGCATTTGACAAATGGAAAAAAAATTTTTTTTTTTTCCGCGTATTTTATTGAACTCGACATCACAGTTCATGTACATTTTTAATTTTTCTCAATTTAAGTTCTTTTCGCTTCTGAAGATGGCTGAGGTACAGCCGAAACTGTAAAGTAGGAAAGAAATTAAAATATATTGACTGAATTCCCAAGACTTTTTACTTACTCAAATTATTTAATATATCTGAGTGAAAATTCAATTCTTTAAGAAGCATTTTAGAGGTTTTTGATAAAACATTGAACTCCTAAGTTGTGTACACGTTTATTCTATATTCGTACTGTAACGAATCCCAGCTTGTTCATGGGTTTATAAATTTATTTTTACTTGAGACTACAAATATCCACTATTAATTACTTCTACTTATAACCGACGCTAAGCTAGACTCTAACACTACACATATTTATTATTTACACAATAACACTGTTTGCTATTTATTTTCACTACTTATTATTCATTTCGACTAGTTCATTTATTTATTTTCAATATTATCAACAACTATAATAATAATAATAATAATCCGCTCGACCTAGTCCCAGATCTATATATTCCCGCTAAGAGTTTCTCGAAGCTTCCAGAAAGTTCTAGTGGTTTCCAGAAACTCTACCAGACGTCACCACGTCCTTGGCGTCGTATGACTTAGTTGCGTTTGCCACCTGTTTATCCGGTGTGGGGAAATTGAAGTCTATCCTGTAGAGGCTCTGTTTGTTACAGTACTATAATTTTAAATGCGTGATAATAATAATAAATAACAATAATACTAGTAGAGTACAAAAGATACGCGATACTTGAGATATAAAAGTCGGTTACATTGTTACATAAACTCTTTAGTCGAATAAAAACATTTTCTAATTAGAAAAGATTTCAATTCTATCTTAAAAGATATTAAATTTTTAATGTTCTTCAAATTTTCATGAATCACCACAGAAGCGACAGCCATTGTAAAAAAGATGTTCTTGATATAATTTGGAGTTATGTTGAGGCAGTAATAGCAGATTTTTATATTTTGTTTCATGTAGATGGGATGCTTGGTGATTTTGGAACAATGATATATTTTTATAAACATTGCATACCAGTTTTTCTATATGAACACTGTGAACAGCCATTATATCTACATGACTCTCTCGGTCCTGCTCCAATTAGAGCCCGGATAGCTTTCTTTTGCATTACGAATATTTTATTGATATTCCGTATCCTAATAATTAAATTGAATTTATTATCTTTTGAAAGTATAATCATACCTATAAATGATTGAGAACTAATAGTTTTCTTTCATTTTGTGATAAAATTTTCAAAAAATGATAGACTCAAAAAATGAAAACAAATCATGCATGAATAATTCAACGAAATTCGTGATTTTTTTTTACTTAAATCATGATTTTGGCCAATCCTGATTTAAATACAACGAACTATAATTTTTTTATATTTGCTTTGATATACAAAATTTTGCATTCGAGAATAAAAGAAAAAATTATTCGAGAATACAAAAGAATTTCGCAATCATGTATCAAACAACTTTTCTTTGATAACCATGTCTCAAAATTAATAAAAATGTATAAATAAAATTTTGGCATTTCGAATCAATCAATATCACTTTTAATGTTGCTATGATACCAATACAGTTTGTCTAAGTATTTCGCATCCTGTCTGCGAAGTATTTCGCGTCCTGTAAACAAAACAATCATTTCAGATGTTTGTAGTTGCCTTGTAAATAAATGTTCACTTTTAATTACAGTTTTCGAAAAAAATTTCCACTTGCGTATTGTTAGAGGAAAACACCGATATAAGGTATTGTTTGAAAAGATATATTATTGTGAAAAAAGAAATAAAATGATGTCTTCAATTTAATGCTGTATCTTGGGATGAATCCTTTGTATTAAATTAAATATCTAAAAAGCTTTCTTGAGCATTAAATCTACGAGACCCTCGCCATGCGAACTAGTAATTGACCGATTTTCTCTTATATATAATTATCTCAATTCAATTTCTCATTGACATTATTTATTTACAATAATAGATGAAATTTTTTCACGAAAGAGATTTTTTTGTATAATAATTATTAATGGTTGAGAACTGATGCGATGGGTCAAAGATCCATTTACAAATATTTTACCAGACTCTTTTAACAATATGTCATCAAAAATAATTTAATAATGAAAATCACTCCTCATATAACAAGTTGATTATATCTTGAAAATAGAAATTGAATATTCCACTCAATAAATTTCCATTTGACACTTGTTTTCTAGCGAGTGTTGTATTTTCTCTCCTATTTTTGGAGCAGAAAAACGACAGCGACCATGAAAAAGCCATAAAATTGATCTTTTTCTAGTTGAAATGGCCAAACGCCTTGAAAATACTTCATCCCTTCCTATCTAAAACATACAGTTAACCAAAGAGCAATATATTATTTCTGTTCACAATGATATTGAATTATTCTATTCGCCTAGATAAAATTGTAACTGAAATTTTGCACTATCAATAATACAACCTGTATAGTTAACCTCAGTCAATAATCATTGTATATGTTGAATGCGTAATAAAATCAATATTACAAAAAAATAAATGAAAATTTTTAACGAGAAAAATTGTTGTTCATTGTTGTTAATGTGATTTAGGTTGAGCTCTACTGAGACCGAACACCATTATTTGAGAATCGCTTATTAGAGGAAACCAGCACTGTTGAAGTGCGATAGAAAAATAACCCAAAAATTTGTATGGATGCAAGCGCTCTATTAAATATAATATTAAACAATAAATCAAAATTGGTGTTTTATAAGAAAAAGCTATCAGAGATTAAGTGAAGTACCTACTTCAGTCTTTATGGTAATGCGATAAAAACAGTGTATTAATTTTTCACACTTTTCGCTCAACAGCACGCAAAAAGCAAGCATTGTAATAACTTCCGGTTGAGCAGCAACAACCCTTGTAACATAATACCTCATTTGCAGAGTTTATTTTCCTAACTTTCAAGCGCGTTCATTTTCTCCCTATTTCATGTGCTTTTGCTGAAATGAATAATTGCTTCGAAATTAAATTGCAACGCCATTGATGCTTGTTCATATTTCATCTTGGTTTCCGGGTGTTATTATCCTAAGTTGCCCAACAAAAGGATGAATTACATTGTCAAAGCATGACATATGTGTTTGCGATAGTTACTTCACAACTCATAATTTAGATTAGAATCCAATCGTGTAATGGAATTATCAGTATTTTCAGGATACATAAATTATTCAGCAATCTAGGTACCCAATGAAAACAGATAATTATTTCTATATCAAGCAAAATATCTTTTGAGCTGGTTTATAACATATTCAATTTATTAATTTATATTTTCTCAAATATAAATCTGACCAATCGTAGGTATCTGCTGACGTCAGAAATTGCAAATAGATAACTGTGAGAAATAAGATATTAGATTAATGAATGTAGTATAGAGATACACCCATACTTAAATGTCAAAATCTGCTGTAGCTAGCGCAGTACTTCCCCGTCCATAAATTTCATGGTCAGTTTCATCGCTGTTTCATAAATTTTAGTGTCACATCAATTGATTGCATATTTCAAAGTAACAGCTGTCATTGCCAAAGTGACAGCTGTCATTGTTGAAGTGACAGGTGGCGGTTATATTTTAGTCCTTGTATAAAATAGATATTCTTGAAAATGAAGAGTGGTTTTCTAGATTTTCGGGATCTTTAATTCATTGGAACATACAGTTTCGACATTTGATCGCCGGAAGTGTAATTTATAGATAGTAAGGTGGATTCCACTAATAATTTATTTCATATTTCTACTATGCATATTTCCCCGAGAGCTTCAAAATGATACAAAATTAAACATCATCATTTCAGTAATTATTTGACTCCATAAAGTCTTTATTTTATCAAAATCTCATATTAAATTCGAAAAACACTGTATCAATGAAGAATTAATGAAAAACTATAAATAAATAAAGTTGCTTTTGGGTAAACAGAATAAATTGATGTTCAACCATTATTCTTTGTTGTTATGTTTTGGATTTTACTTCTGTATAATTATGTAAAACTAATTTCCGCTCCCAATTACAATTTTATATGATTTCCAAATTTATTAGTTTTAAAATCAATGAATTCTAAATCAAGCAAATTAATTTTATTGCATAATACATTGCAAAAATGTAGTCAGACAGTATATTTCCATTTAGATTGTTTTCTATGAATTTTCTTTTTAAATTTATTCATCGTGTTAAGATTAGATTAGTTTATAAAGTTTGACTCAAACCGCACGAAATTTGAACTCTATAAAATTAAATTTTGATTTGAAATGAGTTTCTTATGGTAAACAAATGTGCATCTTTGATGTTTTTTTGCTTTTTTTAAACTGTTGTATACTTCACACTTTTTGCTGAGAGCAAAGCAACTATGACAGATGAGTGAACTCTTTGATTTATTAAGATCCTTTTTTATCTTTTAAATAAGTAATCAGCTTTCAATAAATATGAAGAAATGTCGAACCGTTTTTTGCGAAAGAAAATATGCGCTTTAAGATATTTTTTGAAAATCTTATTGTTCTAATAAAAGTTATTGTAATATTGAAATTTCAAATGAGTGTGCTCGAATTAGGTGGGCAATGTAGTATAAATTGAAGCGAAACGTGATGTACGATTAAATAAATTAGTTTTTGCTTCAACTGTTTGGATATAAATGCATTATGTATCTAACTTCAAAAACATAAAGTTGCTCAATATGCAATTAGTTGTAAGATAATTATTATTTGCACGGTTATTAGCTTTATGCTTGTTGACTATATCGTACATTATTATCACTAATATTAGCTTCTATCTTAACCGCTTCTCAACATCATTTATAAAAATTATTGGATTATTTATCTTTGCAAACAATTGATTCTTTTAGCAAAAACTTTCAATATTATCGACTATATTTCTCATATAAAATTTTAAATTCATCTCATATCATAATATAAACAGTTGTAGATAAATTATAGTATTTGGCGCACGTATAATGACCACATTTCATAAGACCATCCTTCTGAAAAAAGCCTCGATTATACTGCCATTAAATAATGTAGGTACAATTTTTTTTATCAAGTAGATTTTAGACTTTAAAAGATAATCGATTTTGTAGATTTTTTTCCTCAACCAATTTGGGGTATAGTATGCAAAGTTTGATGAAGATGCGATTAATGATTCAGAAGGAGCAGTTTTAAAAACAGAAATGCTAAGTTTTTGGGAAAGAAGATTCGCTGTAACATCATTGAATAGAAAATTGTATTTCATGATCGCGAAAATCAAAGAAGGCTATTTTTATCTTATTAGATATTATTCTTATAAAATTCATTTAAATCTTAGATTGCCCAACGATTTTTTAACAATTTTCTTTGTTTTGAAAACAATATTTGATTTGTCTTACGTACACATTAAATGTAGAACTAATGAAATGTTTATTCGAATAAGAATGATGTATGTATATAATATTGTGCTCTACTTTTCCATAGATTTTTTCATTGATTAAAGTTTCATTTTTTTTGTACTAGAATTCCATTCCTAGAAATATTTTCGAATAATTTATTATGATTTATTACATCAATAATTATTCAATATTTAATCACAAACTTTGACCTAACTGTGTACTAAACAAAATTTAGATTAAAATTTTAAGCAACAGTTCGACGATGTCTAGCTGAGTGTGATTATCTCGCTAAATTTCATAGTACTACATGAATAGTTCATTTCTGGATTAAAATCTGATGTATACTCAACATATCTACAAATACATAATATTAAGAGGATGTACAACGCGGATGGCATCGTTTGTGATGCGTTATTTTACGCACAGCCGTAGTTAGGATATTTGTTGAATTTAAATGTCAACTTGTGCTTTGGGCTCTCTTGCTGTGTGCTCAATGAAAGTTATGGACCGTAGAAAAATCTTGTATGCAATAAGAATGTAAAAAAGCATTATGACATTCGACCAACAATTTTAATGACTCGACAACTTTTGTCTCCAAATACCTAATCTCATGTTATAATTCCCAATTCTTGTTGCATAAATACGAATTAACACTAGATGAATCAGTTTTCCCCCTACAAAAAAGAATATGGAAATGATATGAATCTTCAATTAGGTATAAGTAATAAGTTTGAATGCTGTTTGCTATCATTTTCATACGACGGTTGTTTGTAAATAAATTCTATTGATATCCCACAGCTTTATGTAATTAGAAAATGTACTACGAGTACAATTCTTACTTTTTTAAATCTTTCGGTTCTCGCAAAATTGCGCGTTTGAATCCAAACTTATATTTTTATTTGAATGTAAGGAAAAGTTAGTTTATTTATTTTGTCGTATTCACATTTGAATACGGTTAAGTTACCTCGTTTATTCAAGTTCCGGTAGTTGATAACGTCACAGTCCTGACTTCGTGCTTATATTTTTTAGCAAGTTCCCTTATAGACACCCTACTTGAATATCGATCTAATATTTTTATATAAATAAGCAAGCCAGGAAGTTGTAAAGTAGTTCTCAAACTATTGAAGAATGAAACCCTCGATGAAACCATTCGCAAGCCACTTCGAAGGCACTCTCATCTACATAGCTCGAAAGTTTTTTGAATTTTGATTCACTTCTCTATTACTTGATTTATTGTTAACTACCTATAGATATAACACTACTTCCAATCCTACAACACGGACTCTTTGTAACTTAAAAATTGTGATAGAAAATTATAAGCACTATTATTAGCTGCTTCAATCTTTCTAATCTTGCTTGAGTCAAAAATAATATATTGGTTTGTCTAAGAAAAAAATGGCAATGAAGAAAGAAAATCAATTACTTGAGGTTTTTTCAAATAATTCAATAAATTTATAATGTGCACTCAACTGGAGCATTTCAACAAGGAGAAAAGTGAAAAGTAGAACTAATATAAAAAATATATATTATTTTATTGATTTTTAAATTGAGTTTTTTTTTAATTAATTGTTTTATAAATATTTTTATGATCATCATCTTGGTGATTTACCTTGCAGCGTCAATTATACTACTGAAAATACGAAAACTACAACAACATTGGATTTTTTGATTCTTTTTTTATTTTTCAATTTTACCTATGAAGTCATCCTAAAAGTAACTTTCACGAGAATCTGAATTTCGGGAGGGAAAAAGTACATGATTTATTTACACAAATTCAGTTAATATATTCTTTATCTTCTTAAAAGTCCGAAAGTCTACATCCTGTCTAATAATTTTATTTTGATTCAATATTTAAGTTTTTATTGAAAATATTTACATAGTAACAAAAATAACTCCTATTCAATTTAACACTATCTATCTTTGACATTTTTATCTACTTTTTTGGACAAAAGCATCTAATTTCGGAAAAATATTCTAATTTATTATCTTATCAAGTCCAAAATTACTATGCAAAGTATTAAAATTCAACAGTATTCAGTTAATACTTTATTTTTATTTGAAATAATGGTAAAAATCTAATCATGTAGATACAGTAAAAATAAAATTCATAAATTTTACTGTAGGTATTGAACAGAAGCATATTTTTTATCATTATGAAATAATGTATTATATTGACTTTTGTCGTCCTTTTCAAATACTTCTTCCTGTTTTATTTATCTTTCAATTTTCTCCTCACAATTCTATATAAAATTAAACTTGACAGTGAAACATATTTTGTACCATATGATCTAATAACCCGATTTTATTCGATAATATTGTCATTTATGCTTTTGAAGAATTCCAATTTATTATTATCTTCTATTTTATAATTATTTAAACAACTTTTTTCAATATTTTATTGATTAATTTCATCTTTGTTTTCAGGGTTTGGATAGTATAAGCTCAACGGGCGCGCTTCGTTCCTTGGATATTCATGCGCCGCGCATAGACAGCTATCGTTTCTCGATGGCGAACCTGGAGGACTCGCAGGATGTAGACCTGGACGCTATCCTCGGCGAGCTTTGCGCGCTGGAGACGCAATGCGACAGGGAAATCGACCGCGCACAGGCCAACAAACGGATTTCTGGTAAGTTTAATTATAAACCAATGAGTGTTAATAAAAAAACAGTTGCACAATTTCAAGTATTAATAAAATTTTATGAAGTAACTGTAATACAGAATGGATTTTCTGCAAAAGTCATTTTCCTTTGATTATACGTATTAGTCGAATATTAGTACACAGGATGATTTATTAACTCTATGACAAACTTCAACTGAGTAAAACTGACATGACTCATAATGAGATTATGTGAACTCGTTTTTAAAGGAATTAAAGCCTTTGAAAAAGTCCAAGCACTAGCCCTGCAGGAAAATAGATACCCAATCGACTTGAATAAAATTTTGATATTTTATACTTTACATTATATTGGTTAAATGATTTCGTTGGGAAAAAACCTCTATTTTGGCCCATTTCGTTGAAAGAAACACCGAAAGGTCAAATTTTTGTTATCCTACTATATTTGTAGCATTGTAGTGACGTAACAAATAGTAGAAACATTCAATAATTTTCCACAATTTATCTCATGGTTTTTTTGGTAGCTCGTAACTCTTTAATTAAGACGAGTCAGTCCTATGTCCATATTGTATTTTTTCCTGTCATTGCTTTTTAACTTTCATCTATCAGAGTTTGTCACAAACAATTTATATTATATGAAGTAAAAATACAATATCTTCTAGTCATTTTGCAAACTTACTTTATGTTCGAAAAAAATGGCAGTCAGTAAAATGTTGTTGGAAGAAGTTATTTTTAGTTGCTAATGTGCATTAACACCTAACGGGGATTTTTAAATGCAAATATCTTAAGCTTACAGCTGTAAGTATCTTTCCTATAAATGGTAGCATGCAAAAAATTGTTCTTTTTTTTCTGTCACGAGCGCCAGTTCTACCAGAATTAAACTGTCAATCCAACTTTACTATTTTTCAATTTTTTTAACATTTATATTTTATACTTTCTTAGATATAAAGGATGAATAATTTAGAGAGCAATTCGAAGCTTCCAAGTCCTGTAATCTGAAACCAAAGAAATTAAAAAAAACTATTTATCATATTTATTAGGCTCTTTATTCTTGTACTCCACATTTTTATGTAGCATTAAGATCATTTCAATAGCTTTGACTTATTGGGCTTTTGCTGCCTGAATCATTTGATTTATATAATGCAATGACTTCATATTTTTGGCAAAAGTTTTGAATCCTTACCTTATACAGTTTGATACCTCAATACACTGCATACTTCGATTTGTTTAGTATCTGAAATCTGTCGATGTGCGATCGACACGTATAAAATTCAAGCAGCTCTTCTCAGCAGCTCTTCTCATCCGGGCTTATTATGAAGACAGAGATATCTATAAATGATATATTGGAAGATTTATATTCTCTTCAACAGTAGTACTTGCGGAGCAGAAGTTTTTTTAGACATAATAAAATAAGAAACTTGAAAATTTCCACGTCAAGCAAACCTCACATAATAAACAATTTTTTTTATCATACCAATAAACACCACCGCATAATAAGTCTTCTTAGAATTGTTGCTTTCAGCGGAACAAAAACAAACACAGCATCTAAGTCGGACCCACACGCGCTCATCATCAGAGGGCAACCGTTTGAAGCTGGATCCTGGCGAAAGCGACATGATGCTGAAATCAGACGGGTCTGTGAGGACAGATTCCCCTGACAATGATTCTGCGTTCAGCGATACCGTCTCCATGCTCTCCAGCGAGAGCTCCGCCTCAAGTGGTGCTTCAGGAACCAAGCCACAGGGGCTTAGTTTGCAACTTGGATCACATGGCACACAGGTAAACATTATTATATCTTAGTGTAAGTATGCTGTAGTAAGACTGTTAATTTAGTCCTTTTACAAAGCAGCTAGCCGTGATATTAACAACCAATGTTTTTATTGCATTAATAAATCATAAAAACTACAAAAATCAACCTGAAATATAAATTATTACTATTATTTTGTTAGATTATCAAATCCTTAACCCAAATAAACATAACCGTAAATAATATGTGAATTGTTTTCCTTTGTCCATTTTTTTTTTCACAATGAATCATACGTTATGTAACTGTTATAATATAATCATTCAATGTTATATACAGTAGACTTTGGATTATAAATTTTGAATACTATATACCACTAAATCATTATTATTCATATTAAATATCTATGTATTTTTTCATATTGCACTAATGATGAAAGAGATTAAAAATAAAAATAACACATTTGTGCTTGAGATTTGCATTTTTAGTGTTTCCAACGTTTGAAATGTAAATTTGTTTTCTTTAGGATCCGTCCGGTAGAGCAAAAGCAGAGAAAATCCGAATGGCATTAGAGAAGATGAAAGAAGCATCTGTTAAAAAATTATTCATCAAAGCGTTCACAGTAGACGGCTCTACAAAATCATTGCTAGTTGACGAAAAAATGGTTTGCGGGTACGTTACAAGACTTTTAGCCGATAAAAATCACGTTCAAATGGATCCAAAATGGGCGATAGTAGAATACATTCCGGATTTATATATGGAAAGAGTTTATGAAGATCATGAATTATTGGTCGAGAATTTAATGCTATGGACCAGGGACTCAAAGAATAAGTTGTTGTTTGTTGAACGGCTGGATAAAACACAATTATTTACAACACCTGAACGATTTTTATTGTCACAAACTGATAAAGGTGGTGGGAATAACGATTATGACGAACACGCAAGAAACATGCTTCTTGATGAATTCTTTTCTGCTAGCACTAATTGCATCCCAGAAGTTGAAGGCCCATTATATCTCAAATCAGAATCAAAAAAAGGATGGAAGAAATACCACTTTGTTTTAAGAGCTTCAGGTCTTTATTATTTTCCTAAAGAAAAATCTAAAGTTTCAAGAGATTTAATTTGTCTCGCTAAATTTGACGTCAATCATGTTTACTATGGTTTAGGCTGGAAAAAGAAATACAAAGCACCTACAGATTATTGCTTCGCGATCAAACATCCAGTTATGCAAGATCCAAAATCAACAAAATACATTAAATTCTTGTGCGCGGAAGATTCCTCTGCTTTAGAACGATGGATGGTTGGAATGAGAATCGCAAAGCACGGCCGTCAACTGATGGAGAATTATAGATTATTAATGGACGAATTAGCTCAAGAAGATTTAGATAAATTAGCTCACGCAAGATCATGTTCTGTAAGCTCCATCGCAGTTCCGCATCTTGGGAATCAGTCTGTGGCCAGTACACCTACACAAGGAATCTACAACACTCTCAGTGATATTTCCGGAAGACATAGCCGAGCTAGCAGTTCAAGTTCAAGTGGATGCATGTCTGATGGTGCTCCGTCAAGCTGCGAAAATGCTTTCGACTCCGAATTTCCCATGGGTGAGTTAAGTTTCACACTTAAATTCTAAACTTTTTTCAAATATGATGCAAACTTGTGAATATTGTAGTTAAATGCATCAAATTGTGGAACATATTTTTGGTCTGCTTTTAGGAACAATAAAACGAAAACCGTCTATGAAACCGAGTTTACCTTTGACAAGTATTACGAGACAGCTGAAAGAAGTAGGAGAGACAAGAGATTCAGAATGTGATTCTTCACCAACGATTTGTTCAAGTCCTGGAGCATACACTAATTCTGGTAAATATATGAAAATTTTTTTAAAATTTACAGAAGTTAAATTATGTTCTCTACTCAAGGTACTTTAACGAGACGCCATAGCAGAAGGAAATCGAACAGTACAGATGATGGATCGAATTCAGGGACTTTAAAACGTCATCACAAGAACCGAGGATCTCAGGACTCAATGGGTAATCGAAGTGGAGGAAGTACACCTCTCAGTGGAACACCAGTCCGAGAAAGGGCAAGTCCGTTTGGAGAGAGACAAACACCTAGCGCTACTAATAGTCCAGTTACCAGTCCAAAAGCTTTACCTAGCCCTAATGGCATCTCCAATTTGCCCTCTTGCATGGTAAGAATCTTTTTCAGTAGAACGTATTTATAAATAAGAGAAGGACAACGCAACGTCATTTTAGCGTGCAAACTGATGGCATTTATGAAAATTTTCGGAATTACGGCGGTTTTTTAACGATATTTTCAGGACATTGGCCAACAATGAAAATATCTTCTTTAAACTGGACATGCACAAAAGTCAATGTAAAATGATTGTCGATATAGTGACATGTGTGCGTCATGCATATTAATAACTTCTGATATATAAAACAAATATTGCTGATCTACAAATGCATAATAGTTATTCATGTATCTAGTGCGCGAAATTATACTTTGGTGCTTGAGAATGAATCATTCGAATGCATCCAACAAATTTTTTGCACGAGTTGCATACAACATTTTGCAGACATTCGATTTCTTGCGCATTCAAAGGAACACGAATGAACTTGATTTCCTGGGTCGTGAGTTGAGTCCATGATTTTTTTTGCACCCGGTACAAGTTGTCAATGTTTAACATTTTTTTTCTTGTTGTTGTGGTTGGAAGTGCGATGAATTTGCCGTCAGATTAGCTTACATTTCCTTAAAGAGAAAACTGCGAACTTTCCAAAACTCAAAGATTCATCTATTTTTGATCAAAGTCAACCGAATTATGGCGGTTTGAAAAATCGGTATTTTTGATGCATTTTCAAGTAATACGTTTAAAAAAAAATGTACGATTGAGTTTTAAAAGAATTATTTCAGATGGAAATCAGCGCAACTCTTAATTCTCATAATAATAATTTAATAATTCATTTATTTGTCATCAGGGAATTCTCCCTATACAAATTTTGATACACTTTATTTCCGAATTTTACGTGTTTCTGTTACAATTACATTCTTTCTGTATGGGACAAACACATGTCCCGGGTGGAATTCGAACCTACTACATTTACATAAACAACATTGCTACTTTTAAAAGAATAGTCCATTATTAGCTGAAGACAGTTCAAATTCGAATAAATCTTATAGAAAATGATAACATTTATTGTTCTTTACCATTTCTCTTTATTTTCATAGACTGATTCAGTAACATCACTGCCACCGCTTCCTGATTCAACAGGAGAAATTTCAGAGACAGACAATTACCCTCTTCCACCGCCACCACCTGAAATGTTTCGCTCTACGTTATCTTTGGATTCATTACCACCTCCACCAGCACCTGGTGAACTACCAGCTTTTACTGGAGCGGAGCTTACAGGCTCACAATTATCGCTTATGTCGTTACCACCTCCTCCTGGATCACCCATGGATTCAGGGACCTTAAAGAGAAGGGACAAGTCTGCTACTCCCACAAATACACTTAGTCCTGACAGGTATGTAAACTATTACAATTTTCATCGTTTGTATTTTTTTTAGTCATGAGCTTAACATTTGATTCAGTTAATTTATTTTCAAATATAACTTTACCTATGTATTAGTCGTCAATTCTAGAGTATGTAACTGTACTGTCTTACTCGGAATATTTTGAAACACGAATACATATTTCTGAGTAAAACTATTTTATTTCAGAACACCAACGCAGCCGCTTTCTCCTGATGCAACTCCCACTCACTCTCGGCTCAACACTCCGTGTTTCAGCCCACCACCCCAAGGCTCTGATTCCAATTGCAGCACGCCTACGCACATCAACCCTCCTACATGTTATAGCCCACCTCCAGCCCAGCAGCACCATTTTAGTCCTGCTAACGGACAGCCAATTTACGCCACCAACGGCCAACCTGGTTATGCCACGCACATCAACGGTCAGCAGCCCAGTTTACCACCCGCCTACGTCAATCCACCCCCATACAGTAGACAGAGCTCTACTCTCCCCAACGAAAGAATTTCCCAGGGTGGACTCAGATCCTCACTCAGACAACAGTCTTCACTACCACGACAAACGTCAGTAAACAGTGTTAGTAGCAGTAATAGTTCTAATTCAGGAAACTCCATTTATGCGCTTCCATATTTAGCTGAATTACAAGCAAAAAGTTCCCCTCAAATGCCGCGGAAAGTCAATTTCCAAGAACCACCGACTAGTCCTAAGAAAAGTGGAAAAAAAATTAGTTTTAATTTAATACCGCAAGAAGCTCCTGCTTTGCCCAAGAAACCTCAACCACCAAAACGTTCAGAAAATACGAAATTAACTAGTCCGAAGAAGTTAGCAAATTCTAATTCGGCACCGCCCACGGATTTCTTGAAAGATTTGCAAAGAGTGATGCGTAAAAAATGGCAAGTTGCTCAAAAATGTAAGCTTGAACCAGCGACTACTCCTCATGAAGTGTTAGGTTTTAGAGATCCTCCTCCTCCAGTTGCAGATTATAAAGAAACTAACGTTGCTAATTGGGTACAAGATCACTACGGCCGAGATAATTTATATGAAAATATTTATCGTAATAATCCTGATGCTGTTGTGGAATACGCTACTAGTCCCGTTCACGTGCGGCATGAATACAAAGCCCCTGAATACAATATTCGGTCAAAAAGACCGCCCCCTCCTCCTCCGAAACGAAGTGAAACCACTCAGTTAACAACGCCGAAAATGCACTGATGCATAATTTTCTAAAAACAGCTAATTTATGCTACTACAGATTACCTATATAGTCGTAGACAGATGCAATACTCGCCAATCGCATTAGGGTAATCGAGCAATCCTGTATTTCAGAAATTAAATCGTTATTTGAGCTATTATTGATAAATAAGTAGGAAGTCATTTTGTAGTGAATTCTTACAAGATGAAATTTGTCGTACTTGTTAAACCTTATATTTGTGAAATTATTTCATGCAATACATGGTTGTACAATTTTTTTCAACACACACAACAGGGACCCTTCATGGAGTGTCGCATCTGTATGTAGGTAATCTGTAATGCTACTGTGTAACTCGTTGTTCGTGAGACACTGCCTATAATATTCTACCCGGCGAAATAAAGCCATTGTGATTTAAAAATAGGCAGAATTTAGGTGTGCCATGCTTTTATTATATAGTGTTATAATTATAAATGGAAAACTGATTTTGTAATGTATGTAAGTATGTATGAATTGTTTAGTGTGTTTTCTTGAATAACACATTAATTTTATTTTTGGAAAATATTTTAAGATCTCTAAAATGACTTTGATAGAATATTTTTTGAAAAATAAAATTATTGGACAAACTTTTTTTATGTACAAACTTTAGTTTAAAGGCTCAAGGAGTCCATCTTACGTTAGATTAAATAAAAAATTATAATGTCAAATGGTGCTTAACTTAGTTATAATTAAGACGATATTAAATTAGAATAAATTGGTATAATATATAAATGAAATTAATAAATCCAGATCAGTTAGTCAAGTTACTAAAATACAATTCAATTCGAAAAAATCTGGATGCCTAAATTAATGAAATTCGAACCATTGAAATTTCTTATGAACAGGGTTCTAGAAAATTAAAGAAGAGTAAAATAAAAAAGTCTTATTCTGTTTGATTAAGAACTCATTGATTACTTGAGATCTTTGAAATGTTTACCAACTACGAACAAGTTAATTCAACTTAGCCTAAGTGGGCTTCTAGAAGCTTTCATTTTAAGGTAAATTGTACTGTTTTCTTAATATGTATTTGTTCAAGGTTTAGAGTTCGTCGTTGGTAAAATATTTTTTTGGATCTTTTTCAATTCAATTATTCAATGAATTTAAATGTTAATAGATCTTAGTATTGTAATCGTTGATAAACAGTAATACCAACTATAATGTCTATATATAAATAATACTATTATAATCAATGAATTTATTAATGACTAATGATAATAACGCACTTTTGTTTGTAATATACAGTCAAGATCTCTTAATACCATTGCCATAAGCGGTAACAATTTTATACTTATTTGATAATTTTTATATGGAAACTATTAGGTGTGTATATTGTAACTTGCAAGTATGATGGTAAAATAAAATTGAATTTATATCAAGGTTAATATTGTAAAAGTTATATTTAATTAGAATGAGTTCAAGCATTCTAACGTACTGTACATATAGTGTCAAAAGATTATGTTTGAGTATATGAGAAATTTATCAGTAGGATTATAATTATTTATAGATTTTATTCTGAACACTTATGATAGTCATGATATTTAAAATTTGGACTTTTTTTGCAACTTTTATTATTCATATGACTGTCGAATTTGGTATACCAGCAATTTTTCTATATATTATATATTATACTATGGTTGTTATATCATATAGTATAATAAAACCATTAAACATATTAGATTAGTTTATTATTTTTCAGTCTTTCCCAGTACCTCGAATGAATCACGTCATATATAGTCTAAAATTGCAACACTAACTGGATGTGTCTAAACGCACGAAACGGGAGTTTGACATGTTTTAAATATGTTCGAAGATAAGGTCTCCTATATATCTCAAACGCATTTTATTTTCTTTAAAAGACTACTTAAAAATCTTTGTAACCTGGAGGTTGAGATCATCGAAAACATGAAACAAAATGTAATCTGTACATACAATAAAGAATGCATAAAAACGTAAAGCAAAGAACGGCAATGTTAAAATGACATACTATTTTGAATTGAACTTTACTTTCAAAAAGTTCCTACTCAATATAACAGCATATATAGATTAGTCAGGTCCCGTAACTTCATCTGCGTGGATCACCATTATAGGAATAAATAATCGTTAATAATAATGAGTAAATAGTGGTATCGTTGCTAACAATTATTATTTCTAAAAATTCTAATCATTGAAGAAAGCAAATGGATTCTGTAACAAAACTAGACATCATCTGGTCGCTCGCGCTTATTTTACAATGAGGCAGAAAGTATTTCCTCTTTCCTCACCGTATGAATGCGCATCCTTTAATTATTTCCAAAGTTACGCTGACACTGCAGTCTATGATTGACGCAGACACGAAGCATACACATATTTATATTCATATCTTCTGTATCCTGCAGGTTATCGAATTTAAGTTAAAATTCTTGTTTTAATCCCTAGAATATTCATTAAAATATATTGAACCGTTTCGGAACCTATTCGGGACAAGCTTTCAGACAAAAGTTCTATTTATCTATATAGGTATATAGATTGCATTCTGTTTACACGAATCTCTGATTTTTACTGAAATCTATTTGTAACTAGACGCAGTGGCGTAGCCACAAGGAAGCAACGCTTCTGAGGCCTTAGCTTTAGGGGGCTTCTTTAAAAATCTATTTGTTTATTATTTATATATAAGAAAACATATATATTTGATTATCTGTTTTTATTTATTAATATCGTTTAGAAATGTTAAAATATCAATAAAAAAGATGTTAGTAGGGGTCCCGTAGTTGGAATTTGTTTATGGGCCTGAAAAATCTACTATCACTGACTAGACGTTATGAATACTTCACCTTCACAAATATTTAAAGCGGTCCTTGAAATATCTAAATTATCGTAATTTTGTTTCAAAACACACTTTGATTCTGTCGAAAAGATGATTTCGTAGTTTTCAAAACATAAAAAACTAATGAATTAATATCAGCTTATTATTATTAAAGCAAAATTATTGCAGCTGCCAACACAAAAATGAATTGTGGAGTGAAGCTCGAATGATCCACTCAATTTTTATGCATATTTTCTCAAATTGCATAGAGAGAAAGCTTCTCATTTATTATACCATAAGTAGTTGAAGTATTATCGATTATTTTTGTGGTGCTATCACGAATGTTTATTGTGCTTGCGTTTGAATACCACGAGTGGTATGTATCAAACATAAACAAAATATGATTTAAATGTATGAAAAAAAAAACTGTGTATATCACCAGGATTCAAGAAATAAGCTATCACCAAAATTAATAGATTTTTTTTGGGAAAGGAAACAAATTTAATAATAAAATTTATTATTTATCCGTGTAAGAAAAATTAGTATGATGAATTGAAACATTTAAATTATTCAATTTAATATAACAAATATATTTAATATATGTTTAAAAATATATAAGCATATATATAAAACAAATAATGAAGATTCAAAATATTTCAATATTTATTAATTAATTTAACTAATATACACTGCTACTCCCAGTCCTCTGGTTCTTTCTTTATAGAAGTACTGTTATTTTCTGTTGGTTCAGTTTTTATTAGGGGATTGGTTTCAAAATCTGAGGGAGTTGCAGGTCTCCAAAAATCTTTCGTATCGAAATCCTCAGGAACACACATTGTGCTTTTCGTGCTTGTTTCAACTTCCGTCATTGTTCCTATAGTCCTAAAGCGAGGTGTTTCAGTTTCAGGTTGATATTCGGGTACGTATACTTGCTCAATATAACTTTCTTGTTTAAAATCAAGTGCATCGGAGAGTGGCTCATTTTTTCCTGATTCTTCATCAATTTCTTGTTTGATGTAACATGTTTCGAAAGAACATTCAGTTTCACTAGAATCATCTAATTTTAGAGTCGAAGTTGATGCATCTGCATCAGATTCGTGCTTCCTTTTCTTCAAATTTGATACATTTTCCTCTTTTATTCTTTTTTCCGATTCTGGTAAGGTACTAGAACTAAATGGTTCTCTTTTAGGAAGTACATCCTTTTTTATTCTTAGAACTTCGCCGTATGCTTGATAATTCATCCAGTTTATCGTATCATTTGGTAGCTGTAAATACAATGTTCCTACTTTGACTAAAAAATTCTTTTATTTATTGAAAACTACCCACATCAAAATGATCTCCACAGCAGTACAAGTTTCCAGTTACCAGAGCAGTTTTATTTGGTGCCACAGCATTGAACCATTTTGTCCTAATTTCTTCATTTTTTGGTACAGCAAAAAATATTAGATTTGATTTTTTATCAGAATTATTATCACAGCCTGGTACAAAACAACTTTTCACTACCATCGTAGAACTATCAACAGTATCAGCAGTATCATGAACAATATTATCTGGAAAAGTTGTATTTGTTACATAGCAATTATAATAAGGCCCGAGATATCCACCTCCTAATAAATTTCTTTGGTAAATAATAACTATGGCAACAATTGTCTGCACAATTGTTACCATAGTTATTATTCACCAAATAATTTTATTAGGAGGTGGATATCTCGGACCTAAATTATAAATTGAATAGATATTAAAAGACAAAACAACTGTAGACAAGTAAAGATTTGTTGGTTATGTTTTGACAAAACAAGTGTTGACATTGAATTTCATATCTCTCGAACGGCAAGTCATATCGTTTCTTCATTTACTAATTATTTATATTTATACTTCTTTACCTGTTTTTGATAAGTGTAGTGATGGAAGGCTACCTGGTTTCAACTGTTTTAATCCTCTTACTAAGCCATATTTGAAACAACGTACTTCAAAATGTGATGAACAAAGTGTTGTAAAAGCTCCTATTATTGCATCGCTCTTTCCAATAATATCCAACCATTTTTGGCGTTGTTCATGATTGGAAGGGAATCTATTATTAATGGAATATTTTTATGTGTACTCATTACATACATCTAAACTCATTTCCTTCCCTAGGTACTTACTTATGAAATGACCTTCGAGGTTCTCGATCTGCTCGCCACTTACAAGCAAAACATGTATACACCATTGTAATTTCTAATATTTGATTAAATAAATCGTTAGCATACTTCGTATATTTTATTCATGTAAGATGGCCTCAATTTAGTTCTATCTCTCTTTTAAACTTGCCGGATATTTCTACCAACCGCTGAAAAATAAATGAAATTTGAATTTATGATGCTATCATAAGTAGCACAAGCTTTGATTATATAGTACTAATACTATACAATCAAAGGTACAAGCAATATACAGTAATCAATGACGCAAGACATAAAACTATTTAAAAAAAATAACATGACTTTACTTGGGATATTTCCCAATTCCCCTATTTCGAAAATATATCCAAATCTGTTTCTAAATTTTAAATAGACCTCTGTCACGGTTAAAAAATATTTCAATATACATTTGGTTGGCAGGTCAACAACAGTTATTTTATTGCATATCTTTTTAGGCCCAGTTGTACAGTCTAAGCTTATCCAAAGTTTAGTAAAACCAAACCAAGTTTAATTTCTATGGTTACAATTGATAATAATTGTAACCATAGAAATTAAACTTGGTTTTACTAAACTTTGGATAAGCTTAGACTGCACAACTGGGCCTTAGTAGGAGATCATTCAGATTTAATCAGCGATCGACGCGTAGATTGCCGGTATTGTGTTTATCCAGATAATTCTTGAATCACTACCTGAATAAATAGATATATATCTACTATTTTTGTTAGAATTTGTTAAAGAGTATATTATCAATCAAAAATAATCTATAGATTATTATAAAGCTCGGAATATTCCGTTTTATTTATGTCGACACCAATATATTTAAATAGGTACTAATTTGTTTAGCTTGTTATTCTTTGTAGGTTTGATTGGAAGAGAACTGGATTCAATTATTTTAAAACAAATAAGATAATATAAACTTCATATAAAAGTTTAATTGATAAATCTAAAATTATTTATTTAGGAGATTATAAGCCCTCTAGTAGAAATTGACGTTTAAAACTACGGTTATCTGTTGAGCAGTTATATTGCATGACCTGATTACTTCTTAGTTCACGAGTATCAAAGAGATGACAGCATGTACCTCGTTTTGAGAAATTCTAAAGTAATTTTATTTTCTTGTGACTAAATGGCAACTTATTTTGAAAAATACTCAATTATAATTATGTATCGATTGAGCATAAAATAATTTTTGTATTTAGTACCAGTTTTGCAGGGGTAGAAATTATTGCGCCTCCCTCTACCTCCCTCTCTTCATCGTACTTTTCTTTTTTATAGATTTCAATCCCAATCCACAATCCACTATTTTAATCGCAATCCACAATCTACAATTTGAGTCCCAATCCACAATTTAAATCCCAATCCACAATTTTAAACCCAATCCACAATCTTAATTCCAATCCACAATTTCAATTCCAATCCACAATCCACAAATTTAATCTTAATTCACAATCCACAATCCTCAATTAGAATCCACAATATCAATCTCAATCCGCAATCTACAATCCGTAATCCACAATTTTGATCCTAATCCACATTTCAAAATTTCAATCCCAATCCACAATCCACAATCAATAATTTCGATCTCAAATCACAATTCACAATTTTAATCCTAACCCACAATCCACAAATTCAATCTCAACACACAATTTTAATCCCAACTCACAATCCACAATTTTAATCCCAATCCCAATTCGCAGTCCACAATTTCAATCCTAATCCAAAATCCAAAATCCACAATCCACAATCCCAATCCCAATCGAAAATCCACAGTCCCAAACCCAACTGAAAATCCACAATCTCAATCTCAATCAAAATTCACAATCCCAATCCCAATCCCAATCCCAATCCTGATCCAAAATCCAAAATCCAGAAATCCAATCCCAATCCAAAATCCACAATCCCAATCCCAATCCCAATCCAAAATTCAAAATCCAAAATCCCAATCCCAATCCCAATCCAAAATCCAAAGTCCAGAAACCCAATCTGAATCCAAAATCGACAATCGCGAGCCCAATCCCAATTCCAATCCAAGATCCAAAAACCCAATCCCAATCCAAAATCCACAATCCTCAATCCCAATCCCAATCCAAAATCCAAATTCCAAGAACCCAATCCCAATCCAGAATCCACTATCCCAATCTAAAATCCAAAGTCCAAGAACCCAATCTCAATCCAAAATCCACAATTCCAATCCCGATCCCAATCCAAAATTCAAAAACTCAATCCCAATCCAAAATTGATTGTGGATTACAGAATGTAGATTGTGGATTTAGCTCTAATAAAATATTTTGTTGGTCTTATTTTTAAAGAATTATGTTCGAGCTTTGGGGCCCAATTGCCGCCTTCAAGGATATGGTGCCGGGGTTTTTTTAAAACAGAAATTTCTTGTCAGTATTGTTTTTAAAACATTTTTGTTGATTTTAGAAATATTATCGAGTATTGTACAGGGCCGGCCCTACCATAAGGCGAACAAAGCGGTTTCACCAGGCCCCAAGTTCCAGAGGGCTTTTGTTTTTCAAAATTTGATTGCTGGCGTGTGGCTAGTATGATATGTGAATACTAGAGACAAGTAAGGGGGACGCAATAATTGGATCCCGCTCCATCCTAAAACTTGCGTTGGGCCAGCTCAGCTTTGAATTTTAATCAATCATATTTGTATTTCTAAAGATATTTTAATTAAACTTTCCATCGCAGTATAGCCAAGTATGTAGATCACAATACTTTCCAAATATTTTGATTATCTCAATTGAGTTGAAAGATACAGTTACAAATTCTAAATGTTATTAATCAGGCTATGGTATTTGAATTTTTTGAGATATTTCAATAATAATTTTTATTAGATTAGAATGAAACGTGCAGGTTACGATATTTTTTACAGAATTCAATTATCTCGATTCGTTTAGGAAATACAGAGTCAAACAGTGTGTGCTTCTGATTCGGTTATTCTCTCCTCCGTCCGGTACTCAAGCAATACAGCGTGCGATCGTAGCGTCTTTACGCGTTACCACACCACAAAATTCGTTAAAAAATTGAGAGTATGATATTTATAGCAACAAAATTTATCAGAATTCATTTTTTTTGACAAATTCTATCTTGAATTTACACAAATTTTAGAATATTAAGGTATCATATTTCAGAAATTAATCAACATGTGTGATTTTAAGTCGAATTTTTGTCGACAAGTAATAGTTTTTTCGCTATATTTTCATTAATTGACAATATAACACTTAAAGAAAAATTAAACCTTATGAAAAAGGAAAATCAAAATTATTATAAATAATTTTATCTAAATAGAAGCTGTGAAAAGAAAAATAGATTCAATCAAAACAACAATTGTTGATGATGATCTGAAGGGAAGGCTGAAATAGTAATTGAGGTATCAAGGGTGTTAAAAGGACAATAATGCCTGAGGTCAACAGTGTACTTTCCGAGGGCCTCTGGCCCGAGGTGTGTACGTTGACCGTAGGCATTATTGTCTGTTCAACTCCCGTGGCGCCTTCAATGTTTTATGTCCGACTTTTGTTGTATTTCAATCAAAATTTTTAGCAATGTATGTCCTGTCATTGTGATTTCTGTCAGAGAAATTATTCTAGTTACTTGCTGTAACTAGGAAACTTGTTTGTTATTTTTCAAAATAATGCCCTCTGGTATTATTTGTTACGTAACTATCCTGAAAACAATGTTATTATGACAACAACAATAAACTAGGACTTTTTTTATTAGTCACATTCATTCAACATTTACTCAACATTCAAACGTTTCTTTTCTTCGCTTCTTTCTTGAGTTTTGTCTTCTGGTTTATTTCTTTCGTGTCTTTCAACGGACCTAACATTTTATGCCGATCGAAGAGCTATCTATGCAAAGTTTGGTTGCCTCTAGCCTGAAACCGCGAGCGTTGCTTCAAAATTGATGGTGTGTATTTTATACATTTAAAATAATAAATTGATTTATTTGAATTAAATCAATTCTATTTTTTGAATTTGGTCTAATCTTTGGTTTAAACTTATTTTTAAACAACTATCAATAATTTTCGATATATATGTATGTATCTTCATCCAATGCACATTATGAGTTCATTCTATCAAAATAAATTTGTAAATTATTTACAGTAAAATTTCATTCCTGCCGCCATGTTTTAAACTCTGATGTCTGATGTCAAGCATATATTTTTTTATTTGATAACGAATAAATCTACATAAATTGAGTATTATCGTCATCTGTTAGCTAAAAGCCTAACCGCAGCTATTTAATTTAGGTTCGAAACTCAATTTGGACATTAAATGAAGTTTTCGCTAAATGTACGAAACTGTGAAGTAATAAGTCATGCATGTACGAAGCAGTCATTGTAATTTAAGGGGGCATTCATGTGTTGCGTGTTGCATAACCAAATTAATACAAAGTAATTCGACAATTTCTAATGAATGATAGATTATATGAGGAAAAGTTATATAAAAACGAAAAGTATATTTTTTTTCCGAGGGCAATAGCTATTTTATTCACTGAATATTTTGAACTGAAGAAATATAATTCAGTTCTTCTATTAAAACATACCAAAATTTAATTATATTGGTCCATTACCCTCCACAATGAAGAATAATTCATAAGTAATTGAGAAAAATTTCAGTTAAATCAATAATTTCTCCAAAATTGTTGAAATAAATTTCGAGTCATTTTAGAAGATTGTACAATAGACTCGAACCAAAACAGTTCAGCCTTTTTCTGACAGGTGGCTGAACCATCGGTCTGGTTTGAAATTCTCAGAAATTCTAATGCGAAAATTGATTCCAGCGATTTTGAAGGAGTGAAAGACCATTCACTCCTTTGTGCATGTAATTTTTATGATGAAATTTCAGAATTGCGCAGCATTTATAAGTGATAGAATGAAAATTTACAACTTCGATAATGGTAGAAAGAATTGTTATTAAAATACGAATTTGTTATTAACAATTGATTGTTTGTAAAAAATCTGTTATAAATATATTATTCTTATCAACATAACAATTTGTTTTAAGCAATTAATTTTCAATAAACCATTTATTACGAACAATGATAAAATTATAAATTAACAAGTGTAGTGTAATTGCAGATTATCGTACTTTTCCGATGAATCGTAATCACTGATGATCATGCACAATTAATACGAATTAATGGGCATGAAAAAATATTAATAAATTATAACATAAAGACAGCTTCTCTGTGCAAACAACGATAGAAAAATCAAAAATAATAAGTTAAATCTTGTTTGAAACTTATGTGCTACTGCTGCGCTAAATAATATATAAATCATCTTTACATTTTTGGCATTTTAATTTTGTAATATTCTTAGCGCATTCTTGCAAAAAAAATACACTATTATGTTCACTTTGGCTGTCTGGCTGGCTGGCATGACGCTGAGATCTCAGCAACTACAGCACTTACAGACTTGAAACTGGTACTAAATGGAAGCTGCTGCTTTGTAGGTTTCTTATTCATACATCCAGCTTTAGATGAGAAATTAAATAAATATTCAAAAAGTAATTACTGCTGAAATATGCATAGTTGAAATTTGAAAATTACCGCACAGAATAAGCAACATGTCAGTAATAAAATTTTATACTTCAAGTTTTGAGCTGATATGGGTTCCTACATATGTAGTCTTGAAGGTAATTGCAACAAATTTTCAGATAGGCATTTTTTTTTTTAGAAAACTTTGATAAAATTAAATTATTTTATCAAGGTACAGCATATGTCCTTCCGTCAGTCAACAACTGAACAATAAGGATTAAAAGGTCCTTTTGAGTTTGTACGTATACAAGTAATGTAAAAAATAATCACAAAATGAAAATTTCAATAAGCGATTCGATTTTGTTTTATCAATAAGTAAACCAAATCGTCAATAAATCAGGAAGTATAGCTGATATTGAAGAACTGATTTCATAATGAGTTTTAGTAGAGATTGGAGCTTAATTCAAAGTAGGATAAGTGTAACGTATGACCTCCAGTCAATTATTATTTGTTATTTTGGGGTTGACAGCGCAATTTGGAGAAAAATACGCTAATATATTCAGTTTGACTGTCTGACTGTCTGGTATGACGCTGAGTTCTCAGGAACTACAGCACTTACAGACTTGAAACTGATACTAAATGAAAGCTACTGTTTCATAAGTTTGCCCAAACTGCTTGATTTCAAGCTCAGTGATTGTAGAAGATAGTACCTTGAGAAATTTTTGAAATAACAAGCTTTCATGAATTGCCAAAAATGTGCTTTGATCATCAGGATGATTCTTCAGTTTTTTTATATAACTTTGATAAAGATCAAACTAGTATTTTATGGTACAGCACATGACTTCCCGTCAGTCAATAACTAAACAATAAAGACTAAAAGATCATTTTGATTTTAAATTCTGTATATTTATTTGAAACTTTGACGTGTTTCTTTTTTATTAATTCATATTGTTATTATTGTTCATAATAAATGGTTTATTAACAAATAATTGTTCATAACAAATTGTAATGTTTCATCTTGAATAATTGCACGAAGAGATAGGAAGTTTTAAGATATGTATATTTATTGTTATTTATAAAATTCATGAAAATATGATGAAATCTTATAAATCATAATTTATGGAGGCTCCTTGATGGAAACTATAGGAGCAAAACGAAATCTTAAGGGATAATTACTGAAATAGTTGAATATACCACATAATTGGCTATAAAATCAATTAATATTGCATATTTGCAAAATTCTGAGAAAACTGAAAGAAGAAAAAAATTATGAATTATAATATTTATACACTTTCAACCAAAGGATTGGGAGCTCATTGTATTTAATTTCGTACTCCATTTCCTATCCTGATATTTTTGATTATACCGTGACAAAATAAATGCCATGAGTTGAGAAGATTAGTTGAGCACATGTTTTCAGGTAGTTTCTATAAATAGATTTTTCTTTAGATCTCAGCTACAAACCAATATTTAGCCATCTACTGGCAGTAACTTGAAAATTCACTAGTAGTTGTAACTTTAACCACTATCACTTCAGGTCTCTGTTTTGGAAACGCACCCTTAAGCTGATGTACGCGTTCCCGTTTTTGAGGCATATTTTGTCTATTTGTTTGTAAGGGTTCGGACTTCTTGTATAGTCTTCATAGGTTTTACCAATGAGAAGATGTTGACAGTTGGAGAACCTTATATTATTTAACTATGGTCTTTACCAGGGTTGAATAATTGCTAGCCTCTACTTTGATCCATAAGTATAGAGTACCTGTACCGAAAGATAAAAACTCCACCGACATAGTTTTACTACTTGCCGTTCGATGGCACTTCTAGTATTAAAACAAGATACAAATAGTGGAAAAAAATAGTTCGGTGGCAAATAGTGTATATTCGATTAAAATTGATGTGTTAATGTCGATTACAATCTTTTTAATAAATTTTCGTCCATACTTGCATTAGGACATTTAAAAATAAAAATTAAGATACAGAAGTAAATGTTTTTACAGCATTCGTATACATACCGCATAACTTAATAAAAAAGCACAATTTTTGAATGACTACAGATATTAAACTAGCTATTGTACAGATTTTTATTTATTGAGTTAGCTAATTTGAATCACATTTTCAAATCATTCAGATTCTAGGGTAATTGTTTTTCCATTAGCAAGTGTGGTATGTATGTATTTACCTTAAACATTCATTAGATATTACTGCTGCATATTTCTACAAGAAAACGAACTAGTTTTATATCTATCTACATCTACAATCAGAAAGTTACATTCATATTCATATTTCAAACCCAAAATCAATAACTATTAGATTGTTATCATTACTAACATTATACATTCTAATAAAATTCGGCGATGGTTAGTAATTAATTGATCTGATGGTTATTCATTCATCCTATCGGTTAAACACGCATGGTATAATTACGTGTGTTCTCCAGTTCTCCAACTGTTATTATAGTTGGACCAGGCTGAAAGTGGTTATTAGGCGCCGACTAGACTGATTCAATGTCTCTATATTTTACCTGCGGCGCTAAGAAGATTGCTCGTAGCAGTTTGATCATTCTGGACGAAATGTTAACATGAGACGAATTTCGAAGAAATTAGTGCAAGTTTTTAAAATGTTGAAATTATAATCACAAATTATTTATATACCTATATTCTGTTCACAGATTCTTTATATAAATCGTATGCGTTGATATATTCCTTATTTTTTGAATACTATTTGTTTTAAGTCGGTTTGCATCACAAAATTTGAGGGAATGAAAGAGTACGCAGATATTACTTATGATACAGGAGATAAATATTTATATATGCATGAAATAGATAGATAATTACCTCAATCTATTTTACAACTATCTATTCAAATAATGATTGTTTCTTATCATATCAAATTCATTTGTTTTAAGTAAATTTCATGTTAAAATTTTATTTAAAATTGATTAAATAGCCTTATGATTACACTTGTGTTGGAGGTTGGAGGAGATTTCTCAAAGAACTATCTCAATTTGAATCATAATTTTAATATTATCGAAGCAGCTTCAAATTGGAATCGCGGTTTCTGTAAATTATTACATATATATATTCTTTTTTATAATGCTTTTATTACCTGTATCTATCTATGTAATGAAATCTTTGATCGTGAATTTTACTCAGTTAGAAACGTCAGATTAAATTAAAACTTTGCATACTTCTCAAGGACCGATGACAATACAATAATTTATTAAGTTTGTTTCATTATCCTGATAAGGATCATCAGAAATAAATATTCACTTCCGGAGAGGGCGTTTGAGAAACGGCTACCACATTCTAGGAAGGCAGCTCGGTTAACTGTAAGCAAGAAAAGCGAGCTCGGTTAACAGTAGATCGCCGTGCGAGCGAAGCGACCTCGGTTAATGGTAAGCTACCTTGCGAGCGAAGCAAGCTCAGTCAACGATCGGTTGATTATAATAACAAATAATTTTCTTATAGCAGATCAAACAAAAAATAGAAGATGAATTAAAGTTTAAAAAAACTGAAAAACGCTTTAATAGTATACCAAACTGAAAAGTTAATAGTTATTTTTGATTCTAGACTGCGAAATGTCACTTTTGCACTCGAGAATAAAATATTTTTTCTGTGAATGTAGCGAGCAAAAAAATTATTCGAGAATGCAAAAAAAAGTATTTCGCTTGCTGTAAACAAAACAATCATTTCGCATGTTTGTTGTAAATGCTCACTTTTAATGAGTTTTCGAAAAAATAGTATATTATGCTACAAGGACCGAACGACTATAAAATTTTTCCGTGACAGTAATGACAGTCGTTCAGTGTCCGTGTTGCATACGATACTTTTTGTAACAAATGCACCGATGTACCCCTATTAATGAACTTTAAATAAATTCAGATGCATTGAAACTATCTTATTAATCTGCAATCTCTATAGCCTTAGCCTGCAAAGACCTATTTTTTCAATCCCTGATTTACAAATAGCTATTAATATGACAATAAAGTAATTGACGAGAAAATTGATGTTATTGTGAAAAAAGCGTGAGGTGCATTGTGACATATTTTCATACTAACTCTACATTCAGAAATCATACCAATAGAATATTTAGAACAACTAATCTCGAACTCCTCACGCTTTTTCTGCAATAATATTAATTTTCTTGTCAATTAATTTATTTTTATATTAAAAACTATTTTATACTTTTTAATTCGGTTTACCATTAAAGCGTGTTTTTTAGTTTTTTAAACTATAATTTATTCCAATAATGAATTAGCGTAGTAGTTATACTTCACAAAATTTGGAGGCTATTCTTTAAAAGTGTTATTTTTTTGTCGTTAGCTAAAATGAAATTTTTAAGGGCACATCACATATCAATGATTTATTTTACATAAGATAAAAGTCAACCAGAGAAAAGATGAGAATGTGGAATTCTAACTGAAAATTGATATTCATTAATATATGATTGTGAGTAAACATTTTTCATGAACTAAAATTTTGAACTGACACAGCTTTTTTCTCTCAAATTTACTGCCGCTCTATTAAGAACCCTGTTTTGTACTTTAGGAATCTCACTACATGAAATGGGAAATTAAAAAAAACTTTTATACCTACCCTTGGAATTTTTTGAAAATTTTTTCATATTTTGGCTACTAGACTATGTGCTGGTAATAGAGGTCACTGGCTATAACTATTCCAAATCTCATGTTGATAGTTTTAATATGTATCTACTTTTTGGAAAAATCGACTAAACAAACAACTGATATATTGCAGACTCACTATAATAGATTCCTTTTTTACCATAAAATATGTAGAATCCTAAAAAAATCTAACTGATATTTCTTCAACAAAGGGTTGAATGAACACTTCTACTTGTCTTATTTTAAGGATTACTTTTAATAAATACTTGTAGATATAACATTTTTGAGAATTGAATATTAAATTTTAGTTTTAATTGAAGTATACGTCTTGTGTATTAGTGTATTAGTTCTCCTAGCTGCTGGCTATTTCTATTAGCATTCAGAATGAAATTTGACTATTTGAATTACAAATGACAAGCATGCAATTTGAGATGTCTGGTTTATTTGGGGGTTTCCAAATGGTAATTCTTAAATTATGTACTATTCAAGAGTGCAGAAATAATAATTAGACGAAACCAAAATTTAATTAGGCACGTGAGCTCTAAATTTATACTATTCATGTTAATTTAGTATAGACCAATTACTTTGAAGTCCAGAGCTCAATTTCATCAATTATTTCAGCTTCATGTTTTTAGGTAATTGATCTGATTTCTATTTTTAATATTTAACGTCTTGTTTTTGATTTCGAGTAATCAACTATTGAAAATTTGGTTATTGATACACACGGTAAATGAGACAGCTTATCAGAAATGCTTATTTTATTAAAACTTGAACACAACTGCTACAGATAAAAATACGTACAACTGTAATTTAAATTAATCAACTATCGTAGAATATGTTAAAGTATTGAAAAAGTATTCTGACGTTTAGTTTTGTAGATATTTCAATCTAAATGCTCAAAAATATACGAAAGTATCAGCCATAATTGGAAACGAAGAACATAAATTATTTGGCAACGACGTATGCAATCAAATCAGGGACGTGTCCAAGTTTTCTAAGGCCTAGAGGTTAAAGTTCAATAGGGATCCCATTTTTCGTTAATCTAAATTGAAATATGAAATTCATTATTGATAAAGTAAAAGTCAAAATTCAAAAATATGCATTTATGGGATAGTGTTGTGTAACATATTATATAAAAAACATAAGAAATGAAGCAATATTATTAAAAACGTGAAGACAAACAGAATTTAGAATATAATAAAATAGATTGAGATTAATTTACCATCCCACATTCGAATTCATGACAGTGGATCTAGAATTGAAACTTGAAGGTGTGTAGATCTATCTCTGCGTTGGATAAATACCGAAATTTACCAGATAGCTAATAAATACGCTGTTTTCAAGTTATTACACGCCAAAAATACATTTATTATTAATAAATTATTAAAAATCATAATCTGATTGTTTCACAAAATTACAAATTCAGGAGTTGGATAGGGCAGCAACTGTAGACACGTGTTTGGTGCTTATTAGGACTCTTCAGTACAGTATATCAAGCCTCAGATAGTCTGACTTGTAGCCGTGAAGTATACATGGCTTGCAGAAATATAAATCTGCAGCAGACGTGGCAGGTTTGAAAAAATACAGGAAGGACCAGTGAAAAAAATCCTAAATTTTATCATGATATTCTGGATACTGGGCGAATAACCTTACAGTAATGTTCTCGCGTCATAATTTTTGATTGAGCATGGGAAATTGAAATTTTTTCTTATCACATTCTAATAATCTTCAGTTAATTTTCTTGTCGATCTTCTGTAAATAATTGATTTATATTTAGACTGAGAACCTGAAAGCTTATTTTTAATATCTGAATTCCTATTCTATATGAAATAGTCTGCTAAAAAAAAAATCAGTCAAGTGCGAGTGGAACCTCTATGTTGAGGATTCTCCATACTTAGAACACCTGTGAATAATTATTAATTACTCGAGAAAACTAAAACTGAGATATCGCTATGTAGTCTATACTAAATCCTCTACATCAATGAAAGGAATACCAAATTTTTGAGATCCAAAACTTTGGATCCAAGAGGAGCAGGTATATTATCTAAAATAAATAACCCCTCTCAAATAATTGGAAGTATTTTCTATGGCGATATAGGTCAATAATTATTATAATCTTTTGAACATATTTGTTTAAAACTGATCATGAGACGTTTCGGCACCAAGACAAGTTGAGGCCTATCGCCATAGAAGATATTTCCAATAATATAATCCAGAGTCATGACAATAATATTTAAAACCTCTGAAATAATACTAGATATTATGAGAATAGTATATTGTGAAATACACTGTGCTGCTGTTTTATCTCGAAACTTGTAGACTGATGCCCAGTTGCATGAACGTTGATTAACTAAACAGTTCTCCAAAAATCAACAATATCAAATCGAATTTTTGACAGCAATGCTAAACAATTGATTTGATGAATACTCGATTTGATATTGTTCATTTTTAAAGAACTTTTCAGTTAATGCCCGTTCATGCAACCAGGCCTATGTCATGTAAATATTATAACGATCTGTAAGCGACGCCTGTAAGTACGTCGAACAACACAACCATGCAAAAAACATGTTTTTACAGAATCGCTCTCAGGTTAGTACATTCAATTTGAATTTTTATGAACATTATTGTGAAACTATTACAACAGATTTGTAAGCTATGTTGTCACAGACTATCATATTTTTCAACAAAATTATATCTTATGAAAAATCTGACGTGTGCATCACGTGACTTACTTATACATCGTTTGATATATACACAAATTCATTCAATAAAGTTTTCTGTCACTTCAGATTATAATTAATATAATTTCAATAATATTTTGACATGTACAATGTCAAACAAAATCGAAAAATTTACAACAGATTATTATTGCCTACTTTATCATTTCAATTGAACTGATGTTCTATACGGCAAATTCTGAATGTCTGTTATACATATAAACTGCACTTCCGGCTCAGCAGATTGATACAAAAATTGTAGATAACTATTCTGATGCTACAACAAGTTCAAACACTAAATTTCAATATGCTATGGCTGATCATTCTAGATTTATGCAAAAAAATAAAAAAAGTTTCAAGTAAAGTGCACTTCTGGCTTAGCCGATTCATACAAAAATAGCAGATAACCATTCTGATACAACATCAAGTTCAAATACTGAATTTCAACATCCTACACGGAAAAAAATGAATTATACTAAATAAAGATTGATGTCCAATAAGCAGTGTTATGATCATTAATTATTACACTTTTAAGCAATAATACCTTTGTTTTGACAATCAATTCACAATAATCATTGTTTAAATACTCAAATTTAAAGTTTATATGCAAAAAACTGGTATTATAAACATTAAAAATTACAATGTGCTTGTTGAAAAAATGAAATTGTGATAATTATTGAGTAAAAACTCAATCTTTATCGTTTAGGAAGTGAAAATTCATAGTCTGAAAGCTAAAATATTCAAAGACAAATCATAAAATTTGTAAGTCGAACTGAACTTTTTAATATATTATATATAATGAAAATGTACATGTACAGATCTCATATTTTATGTAGAATGAATATTAAGTTATACTATTTCAATATAAAATAATGAATTCTGAAGTGTATTTAATATTAAAAGAATTATTAATTCTTATCAATGAGCTCCATGAAAATTTACTTAAGTGAAATGGTAAATTTTATATACAATACTAAATTCACTTTATAATTATTATAATCATCAGCTTGTGAAAAGTATATTTCGAACTCAACAATTTTATCATTTGCATTATAATTTTTCATGTTTGAAACCTGATTCTCTGACCCTTTCCTCGAATGCGCTTAGAGCCCATAGGATTTGTAGTCTATTATTAGCTACAAGCTTCTAAAGTTTGCAGTGAAAGTGCCACCAAGTGAATTGCTAAGTGGTTATCTCTAAGAAAAATTAACAGAATAGGTAAGTGATGCATAGCAATAAAATATTAATTATTTACATTAATATCAATAAAGATCCAGTTGTATAAAGCATTGTTAAGGTTAATTACATTGTCAAATATTTGATCACGTGTTTCTAGCCCTACTTGCCGACTTTTTAATATAAATCATATTTTTATCCATAATTCCATACCAAATAAAACAACAAGTAGTTCGAACTCCTATCAACGAATTGAGAAATCATACTCCAAAAGTTGAACAAAATGAGATGTTTCTAATGTCCAATTAGTACGATGTAAGTATTGTAAGTTGAAATTTGCACGAAATGAAGGAAGTTCATGATCTTATAACATGATTTATCTAAGAGAATTCGGTTAGATTGATAATATCCTGCAACAATAATGAAGTTTTCTATGAGAATGATCTGTAATTTGAGCTCAGGGAATTTTATAGAAACTTTTTTAGACTCTAAATTATTTATTTATTGCTTTATCTATAATTTCAACAGTGTGTCAATTTATTTTTCTAATGTGAGATATCCGTTTTGTGTGATACTAGATTTATGCCATAATAATTCTATTTCTAGACTACACATATCCCTAAAGATGGCAACAATATCAACAAAGTGAGCGAAACGTCGGTTTTTGTGTGAATAAAATTTTAAACTGTGACTGACTTCCAATCATCGTTTTCATTCATCACCCATCCAGTCGATCATCGCTTTGATATTATTTTATAGTAATAATTGTTTTTTATTTTTATTTTTTTTATTTTATTTTTGTACTGAAAATGTAAAAGTGTATTATTTTTAAAAATAAAAATTACCACTTTTGAAACAAAAGCTGTGAATATATTATTTATTTATTTCAGTTGACAAATTACTACTTACCGAACGCGAGTTATTGAGCCTTATTATAGCATATTTCATGTTTACAAAAATGCAAGGTAAGAAAAAAAATAAATCAATTTCTTCGAAATTCAATTATGAATAATTGGCTCTTGGATTTTAATTTTGTGTATTTTTTTTCATTCCAGTTTGACGTTTCGATCCTTAAACCGATAATCATCATCGAAAACAATAATACAAAAATAAACAAAGCAAAAATCTGGATAGTAAAAGATCTACAGAAGCCTTGACATGAAAACGTGGACTCAACATTTACAATAAAAAGAATCAATAATCTCCTGCAATTCATCCAAGTTTTAAGTAAAACCATGTGAGAGTACCTCAAACAAAGGGAAAAATAATTCAAGTCACAATGATATTTGTCAAGACTAATATTATAAATTCCTCTGCTTGAGGCTCTCTCGTGTTGTTTTTTCTCAAACCTTGAATGAATGTCAGAAGTTTATTGTTCTTTTTGTCTTAGATGTATAATCTACGTTTTCATCTGATCTGCTGTATATTTTTCATTATCTTGATACTTGCCGTGTTTCCTTTTTATCATAATTTTCTGATGGTGATACTTTGTTAAAAGATCGAAATGTCAAACTGAAATGAAAAAAAAAATACGATATTGCATTCAAGAACCAATTATTAATAAAAAAAATATTTATTGATATTTAAAAAAATGAAAATTCAAACTTCGATAAGTATATTGTAAAAGTAAATATTTTACTGAAAGAATTGCTAGTTTTTATTGTTTGAAATGACGAAATTTTAAATCAAGATAGGAATATTTACTATTATATATATTCAAAAAATAGTGTTGATACGTGAAATTCTATAAATGAGATAGGAGATTTTTAGTGTTTGAAACATTAAAATTTAAAGGTTGAGAGTTATTATTTACCATAGTCCCTGTTACATATTATATACTTCTATATGGAATTATATGTATAGGAATAGAAAATTTTATCATTTGGAACTTTAAAATTTGTATCTTGACTCTGTATTATTTTTCCTTAGAGATAATACATTTTAGTGGATCAAGGATATATTTTTCCACTTTTCACTTTGTAATAAGTGACAAATTTCGAGGCAGGTTCCGGGTTACTATTCAAAGCATCAAAAACTAGTAGAAATCTTACTAAATGTTGACATTTACTTTTTTCCGTGTACGGTTGATCATTCTGGATTTATTAGAAAAATTCGAAAAAGGTTTCAAGTAAAGTGCACTTCCGGTACAGACGATTGGAACCATAATGCGAGGTGCACAACTTGACCACATACCAGTCTTAATTACAAAATTCCAACATTATACGTTCAACCAGTTTTGAGATTTGTGAGTTACGCACGAACGAACGCACGAACATACGTACCGACATCAAGCAAAATAGTCAAAATGGATTTAGGGATGCTCAAAACGGACATTTCCATCGAAATCTCGATAGATGAATTTTGTCGGTTTCACAATACCCTCTTGTACTTAGTACAAGTAAGTAAAAAACATTGTTAATGAGTCTATAAGTAAAAATTCATGCGCGCAATAAATAACGAGCTCAATAAAAACTAATCTATTCAATTAATCAGACATTAACACATCAAAGCAAATTGAAAGAGATTATAGCACACAATGTTCGTATAAATGACATAAACTACGAAATTCAACAGATCTCGCGGCTTTTTACTGATGTAACCTCTCACCTCTTAAAACGGGGCGGGGTAAGATCAGATTTATATCGTATTTATCCACCGTTGCATCTTGTTATGGGGTGCGATGGGGCAATACTGAAGAGATGTGATCTATTATAGGGAGGGACCCCGTGGGGAAGATCTTTTGAAGGGCGCGAGAGATCTAGTTCTTTGTAAAGTTTGTGTTTTATTATTTGCAGGTTGGATGTGTGACTGACAGTTGGAAATAGATCACGGAAGAAAATGATTGCATATGAACATTTTTTAACCATAATTTCACTACTATATATTAAGTTGTACCTATATGATCGTATCCAGCTATATTTTATTCTTCAAAAAGTCATCGAATGGTTTAACTCTCTATCCTTCTTTTTATCCATAATCCAATGAATTTTGGAAAATATATCAAGCCGAAAATAGTCAAAATGGATTCAGGGATGCTCAAAGCGAATATTTCCATCAAAATCTTGATGGGTGAATTTTGTCGGTTTCACAATACTTTCTTGTACTTAGTACAAGTGCAAATAGTGCAATCGAAGACGTATAACATGTTAAGAGTTGAAAAATTAAGGGTTGCACTGGTTTTTTAATAAATTGTAATAAATATCCTCCCTAACGTTTGTTTCATCATTATACGATTATTAGCTCAAAAGATATCAACTTTTAGAGTTATTGCTTTATTTAACCCCCTGTATTGTTTATTTATTTATTTATTTATTTAACATACGCTGTCCTACAGAAAACTCCAAAAAACGGAACAGGAAAAAACAAAAGAGCTTACAAAAAAAAAACGGAGTACAAGAAATACTAAAATTACTTGAAAAAAATTATATAAAAGAATTACTATTTGTTCAATACCCTAGGATTCACAAAGAAAACATCTATATTTCCAAATTTAAGTTCATAAATTAAACACATTCTATAAATTGGAGATACCATAAAAACATTTGTGCGCGAAGGTGGTAGGTAAAAGGTACGAATATTACGAGTAGATATAAACGGAGTATGAAAGGAGAGTAGATTAAGGCAGTTGGGATCATCAATATATCCTTGAATCAATTTACAGAGATGAGAAATTGAATTAGACTCACGGCGTTCAAAAAGGCTTTTAAAACCAAATAACTCAAGAAGAGAATTATAATTGAAGGAGAAATCAGGATAGGAGCGGTAAATTCTGAAATACAGGAGCCTAAGGAATTATCTTTGTATACTCTCTATACGGTCCTGATGTACCTCATATATTGGATTCCATATGGTGCAACAATATTCCAATTTTGATCGAACGAAACAATAATAGAGGGAGCAAATTGTTGAAATGTCTGTGAAAGAACGAGTGCTGCGAATTACGAAGCCTAACATTCGAATAGCTGATTTGTAGATTGTATTAATGTGGTTGATGAATGTCAGTTTTGCATCGAATGTAACTCCTAAATCATTCATGGTATCACAGCGCGAAAACTTGGTCTGATTTATTGTATAGTCATACAGTAAATGTGAAGTTTTACGTGTGAATGAATGAACATGACACTTTTCAAATTCAAATGTAAATTGTTCAATATGCACCATTGAGAAATGACATCTAAATCATTTTGAAGAATCTGACAATCATTGTTAGTGTCAATAGGATAAAATAGCTTAAGATCATCAGCGAATAAAAGTTTCTCGCACTGTTAATTTGCGGTTATGTCGTCTATGATTAAAATGAAAAACAATGGGCCTAAATTGGACCCTTGGCAAGGATTGGAATATTAAGGGCATGACACATGACATTCAAATCAACGTTTATTACATTATTCTACGATTTTTATTTCCGGAGGTACAAGCTTTCAAAGTTTTTGCAAACATCCAACCCTCTATAATACCAGGGTTGCAACTGATTTCAAAATAAATTTCAACGTTTGGTTCATCATTCTACGGTTATTATTTCAGGAGATACAAGCTTTCAAAGTGGTTGCATTATTCAACCTCTTATAATACCAGGGTTGAATGATCAAGAATTGAAACTGGTTTCATAATAAATAGCACTACATTGGCTCTTTTTAATTTTTTTGTTCAATATTATACGATTTTTATTTTAGGAGATATTAGTTGTCAATCCCCTATACTAGACCGGAAGCGCATTCTACTTGACAGATTTTTAGAATTTTTTGATGAATTCAAAACGATTAACCGTGAAAAAATAAGATTTTGTATTTGATTATCATATTATTATATGCTAACAAATCCAACAGATCAAAATGTATACAAAAATATGTTCGATTGGCAAGTCAACACCAATTATTCTATTGCATACCTTTATAGCGGGAGCTGAGTCAGACTCGTCAGACTTAACCGGCGATCGACGCGTAGCTTGCCGGCATTATATTTATCTAAATAACTCTTGAATCACTTTCTGAATAATTAATATATACCAATTATTCTTATCAGAATTTAATAAAGAGTATATTATCAATCAAAAATAATTTTTAAATTATTAAATAAGCTGGGAAAATTCCTTTTTATTTATGTCAACACCAATATATCTAAATACATATTAGTTTGCATTGCTTATCAGAGATAACAGCACCTAGCACGTTTTAGAATTTAGTTTTTCAAATGGCAGAAAATAGCGACTATTTAGCATATTTATTTATACCAGAGTATTTCGAGTATCTTATTCCAATAAAAATTGATATTTTTGAGCGATTGCAATAGCAAATATAAATCTACTTAAAAATAAATTTTTGGTAGCTTTCATTGACAGATGCTGCCTCTTGCGGGAAATTTTTGAAACTTACTCCTGATAGTGAAAAAAATATTTTTTTAATAGATTGAATGAAAAAATGAAAATATAAACTTGATTTTAATAATATAGATACATTTTAACAATACAAATTGAATTTCCAATTGTATTCACATCAAAAATAAAAAATACAAGTTAATATTGAATTTGATTTATTTTACAAACTATTTAATAATACATTTATTTTCCTAACTACTCTTGAAAGCAATAAAAATAGGTTTTTGAAATAAATAAGACTGTAAATTTTGTGGGAATGAGTTTATTTTGGAAATAAGGAGAGGGTACAAAGGTCCGAAGATTGATTGTTGAATACTCGATGCTGCTGTGTTGTTGGAAGTCTTGTTCGCGATGCTGTTGCGTTGTTTTAAGCCTTGTTCGCAATGACTAAGGGAAAAGAGACGAACTCTTCTCCGGAAATTCTCCCTTTGGGCCTAGGAAAACCCTAGCAAAACCTAGACCAGAGAAGCGCTTCTTCGCGTGCTGCAACTGAAACAACAAAATAATTATTACAAGTCGAAAAATTTAAAACGATATTAACTTACTTGAGCTTTGCAAGCGGCAGGCAAAATTAATCAGTTGACTTCTTTAAAGTACTGATCTTCTGTAGCTACTGGAGGACTTCTTGGTCGGCTGCTGGGCTCTGATTCTGCTGCTGGGCTCTCTTGGACATCCACGAAGTTCTCTGAAGTCTGGTTGTTACTGCAGCTGCAAGTTGCCATCTCCTGGACTTTAAATTTAAATTATAAATTCAAATATTATTATTTTAGCAGTAGCTAAGAACAGTAATATAATAAGCAATATTATATTACCTAGTTGGTAACGTGATGATGTTACAACGATTGATGGCCGCCAACCTGAAACAGAAACTTAAAACATATTTTGGTGAATCATATTCAACAGAAAAATATTGAGAGTTGATTTTGGCAGCTGGGCTCTTCCTCAGCTCCTCCCACGTTGTCCATTCCCTCGATGTCCATCCACCTCAACAGCTGGGCTCATCCTCAGCAAATGATCTGAAAAAATACAAATTAATTAGAAATCTGCGAAAAAACAATACATAATAGCTGGAAGAAAAATAATTAGAGCCTGAAAAGCAAAGTTTATTAGTCAACTTACGTCCTGGTTTCAATTTGTTGGAGTTGGTGATGAAAGAAGAAGCTGAAAGGGAATTTTTTTATTAATTACATTCATTCAACATTCGTTCAACATTCAAACGTGTTTTGTGTGTGTTTCGCGCCGTTTCAACGGATTTATTTATTTGGAGAGCTAGCTAACGCGATTGATTGTTGCATTTCAATTTCGCGAGATAATTTAAAAGTGTTCGGTTATATTATGCTACTGATATTGACTCTACTTTCTAACCCAATGAGTGCCTGAGCGCTCAGACACTCATAGCACCGGTGTGCTCGTCGTAAGCAAACAAAAATAAGTTATTTCAATACGTGGCCAATGCATATACCGAGGCCCACGATACCGCCTAATTACGCGATATAGTAACCTTAAGCATCGGTCTCGGCAGCTGTTGTTTCTTGAACTTAATCAAGGACCCCCGCCAGTTACTATATTTTCCGACTTCCGTTAGGTACATATCGAGAGTATGCCATTACTACCTAGCTAGGCCGCTCGTTCGCCCTAGAACTCATTGCAGCCCCACGCGGTGGTGGGGGGGGTGCCTCTCGTAGCGGTACCTACGTGTGCACCGATTCCCACGTTGGACCTTTCATTACAGGCCTTTGCAAAAAAACCAAGACATTTTATTTATTTATTACATAATAAAAGCAAAGACTAACATCGCGTATTACATGCACCTAACGCACACGCAATTTCGGAACAAAAATCCCAATTTACATATTTAAATACACAAAATTTTGATCTCTACGTTAATAAGCAATATTTAAAACCCCAAATATAATACTTGAACACTTTTAAAGTACTTTAAATCAACGATTTGTTCACGAGTCACGCGACGTACATCCGAACTGTATGAATTCTGAAGCAACAGTGCCATATGAACGCATATACAAAACAATGTACGCTGGCTTGAATACCTGCTGCCAAGCAAGTTGAAACTTCGCTACTTAATAAAACCAAATGAGATAAGAATGTTTTAATCAATAAATTTGTATACAGATGTACTTTTAATACAAAAGAAGCCAATACATGACCTCCCGTTCCTAATATTTACCAATATTATTAATTTTTTTATTTTATCGTTTCCTAATATAAAATAAAGGGGGTCAAATCAATTTGAAAATAATTTTTTAAAAATAAAATATCTTTTGAGATTTTGTAATGATTTATTCCCCAGAAATAATAGAAATTTTATTTTCATATTATTATTCTACGGACGAAAATACATTTTTCATGGAGTGAAACACCCCTTCAGATGAAATTCATGAAAGTCTTGCAAAAATTAAGAAATATGCTTCAAGAATTTTGGAAAGTGTCTTTTTTGATTTATTTCTGAACTATAACCCTTAAAAAAATTAAATTAAAAGGGCTATCAAAAACATGAATAAAATTTTCTTCCTACTTTTAAATTAAGAGTAATAGAATATCGTTTCTCAAAAATTATGAGTCCTAAATTTTTTTAATCTTGTAGGAAATTAGAAGTTATGTAAGTTTTATTCAAAATATTTGTCCCTAATCTTCTAGTTTTCGAGTTTTCGAGCAATAGCTAATTAAAATATTTGTGATTTTCTTCCAGCCTTTCAATTGAGGGAAGTACATATTATTCCCCAAAAACTAGGAGTTTTACAGTTTATTTCATTTAAGAACAGTCCAAGGGCTCTTATAGGACTACGTTTATTTTCTTAATGTCTTGAGAAGCTCACAGGGAATAATGTTTATTTGACAGATTTTCGGAGCTGAATTAATTGGAGAATTAGAAGCGTTCATTTCAAAATTAGGTGTCACATCTTTTAATCATGCGAAAATTGATACAATAATATATCAGATTACAGTATTATCCATTATTACAGTATAATATAATACAGTTTGTAAATAAATGAAATTAAGTAGAAAGAAACAGCTACAAAATCGTAATGTTATTTATCAGGTTTTAGTATATATGTATATATATATATTTCAATAATAATTTATTATTAGAATAGAATGACTTGTGCAGAATATGATATTTTTTATTTCATTCATAAAATTCAATTATCTCAATCTGTTTAGGATTTACAGAGGCAAACACTGTTTGCATCTGATTCGGTTATTCTCTCCTCCGTTCGTTATTCCGGTTATACTCCGTGCGATTATAGCGTCCTTACGTGCTACAACATAATTCGTTATAAAATTGAAAGTATGATGTTTATAACAATAAAAATTATCAGAATCAATTTTTATTATTATATTTTATCATAAAATACACAAATTTCAGGATATTTAGGTCTTGTATTTTAGAAATCAAGCAATATGTGTAATTTTAAGTCGAATTTTTGTTGACAAGTAATAGTTTTATCACTGTATTTTGATAAATTGGTAATATTTTTCGTTTTCTTATTGGAAATATATGATTTCATGATATTTGGATCAAATTGGTGGAAAATCAATTATGAACGAACAATTCCAAATAAGCTTGACTATTCCATTCGTAGGGTGGATAGCACCAAAAAATCATATTTACTATTGTATTAAATATTACTTTAGTAGTAGTAAATCCAGAAGTAAATTACTAGTAGAGTGAAACACTTCTGTAGTATTTTTGAAGAGCTGTTTGCAAAATTACTTCTAGAGTAATAACTATAGAAGTAGATAATATTTACTCTGAGAGAAGAATTAAAAACTTTCCAGGAGTGGAAAAGGCGCGACTAATCGAAATTATGGAAAAGTACATATGTTAATATAATCGAAAATAAAAAACATGACACTTTTATTTGAATTGTTGTGAGTGACTCTTATTTTATAATTTTCAAAAGGTAAGTAATGGCAAAGGAGTCATGTTGAATGCTGAATATATTTATTAAAATTCAATTTAAGACTGGTGTCATCAAATATTGGGACAAGACATAACCACTATTTCCAACTGAAAGATTATTGTATAGTCCCATTTTAAATCTTGCTGCTGTAGCACTGTTATCCCAAATTCGCGCATCATGTGTTGATCCTTGTCAGTGACTAACAATATTTAAAATTCTCATAGTTGAATCACAAAATAAATAACTTGTGTATTAATTGAGAAGAAACTTTTTCTGTTTCGGAAAATTCCATTATGTTCTCCAGGTGGACATATAATTGGTACATGGACACAATCAATTGCACCAATTACATTTGGGAATCTTCCCAAATGATAAAATGCTCTTTTATTCTGACAACATTGTTCCTTATTAAAAGGCATACAAATACAGATATATAATGGCTTGATTGCGAGAAGAGTATTAACAACCCTGTGAAATGCCCTGCTGGCAGTAGTTCTATGAACATTTATTGGATCACAATTTGATACATACCAGTACGAAAAATGCGCAACGCACAAAAAAGTTGTAACTTTGCAGATAAAACTACATCCTTTCTCGCAATATTTTCGAAATATTGCTCAGCCATGTCCAAAAGTCGTAAAACAGACTGTATTTTGAAATCAAACCTTTCTCTAAATTCTATTTCCGTATAAAATTCAAGTGGATCTCTTCTTTTACGAATTATTTGTACTAATTCTTCTTTGTCATCCCCATCTAACATGTCCATATATTCTAAATAATCCATTTTTCAAGTAATTAATGAGAGAAAACTACTTTAGAAACGTCACAAATATCTAATCGGCCATTTTACTCTACCTACGACGTAAAAATAGATTTATTCCAAATTCACTATGAATCTACTTTTTTTTAGTAATTTTCTCTTCGTTGGTGCTCTCAAATTTGTATTAATTCGAGGGTAATATTTTTTTTAACTTTCGGAGTAAGCAAAGAAGAGAATTTACCACCTTAGTAAATTACTCTTCAATGGAAGTTGCCAATTTCTTGTTTACTTATGAAGTACAACAGGAGTTTGACGTACTCTTGAGAGTAAATCAGTTGGTGCTCGTCACCCTCAAAAATTCTTGGATTCTAGTCTAATTTACTGCCAAATAAATTTAGAATTTAGAATGCCCTTATCTTCATTATTAGAATTATTATGGACGAGACTGCGAACGAGACAACATTAAAATGATATCAGTATCAGTATCGATAGCAAATGCATTTTATCGATATTGGTCTAGATTTTAAAATGATGGTCTTGATATCTCGATATCGATTTCAAATTTCTATCGGTCTCGGTATCGATTTTAAAGTCCCAGTATCGGTATTCAAATGACATCTAATCTGATTGTTTTCTAGTTACCAATTAATACAGATGCATTTATTCTTAATTACGTCACAGTAAGTAATACAGCACTAGATAACCATAGCTGACTCGTCCACCATCTTGGAGCCCACTGACAAATCTGTGAAACGTTTAATATCCTTATTTTTATGATTTTGTGTTAATTATGTGGATTTCTAGATGAATAATAACAAAATTAAAATAGCAGGCAGTTGTGCATCTTGTTCTTTAAGAAATTTATCTGCTTGCATTAATTTTCTACACAAAATTTGTAAATATTTAGTATTCAAATCATGAAGTTAAAGTAGGTAATATGGTGATTTAAACAAATTGGTACCTAGGTAAGTACCTAAATATCTGCTTTGGTCAAAGCAGGTTAACTCATTTGGAATTGTAGCTGGTGGTTTCATTTTTGTTCGAAATTTCAAAATTCCCAATTCCCAAACCTCTCACAACAGTGTAGTGCTATAAAAAATAATTGGCAATATTGCAAAACTTCGGGAAATTATGACAATTTAGTAGCAAATCATTAAGAATATTACTGAAGGACGAATATTTTTGCAATAATGCTGACATTTACTCTGAATAATGCACTCAGCCTCTTACAATCGAATAGTTAAACTCGACAGTGGGCTCCAAAATGGCGGACGAGTCTGCTTTGCCTTATCTAGTGCTATAGTAAAGCTGTATTCTTTCGTTCACGGAGTACTGATCTAACTGATCTAGATCACTATGTGCTTGTTCTTTCGTTTACGGATTAGTCACCCCCACTCCAAATTTCAACTACTCCAGATCACCAACAACTCCTCTAACGAAAAGCTAGAGGAGTTCATGTGGTCCATATGTATTTAAAAAACTGCGGAGTTCGTAATATTTGAATCATAAGAAATAAAAGAAATTGACTTTAAGTAGCTTTAGTTGTGATAATTTATCATGAAATTGAATTATAATCATTAAAAACAAGAAATAATTACATGTATTTGTGTTTTATACATTTAAAAAATACTTTCTATTGGAAATTTTTGAATATTCATGATTAAACGAAGTTAAAACAAATTTTGTTCAATCCTATTATTGAGACATGCTATTTTTTTACTTGGATACCAATCTTGAAACTGTTTGTTTTGTCAACTACAGTGATTCCTATGACAACGGGTGGGCGAAAGTAGTGAGTGTAATTACTTTCGTCCACTCACTCTTTCATAACGAAATAAAGAATAAACTACAATACATTTTATTACATGTATTTATTGATATGAAAATGAACTTCATAATTATTAAAAATTGCGTTACTTAAACAAGATATACCAGCAACTGAAAACTGATGGGACTCTGTAGTTATCGTAGTAACTTTTGTAATATCAACTCGAGTGCTATTTCTATTACTTGTTTTCTCTTCTTTGTTAATTATTTTCCTCGCACAATTTCATTATTATCTTGTTCCATTTTAGTGTCACAATTTATATTTGTAAAAATATCAGGACAAAACAATTTTAATATATTTGAAAGTTGCAGATGTTTATATTTACATGATCCATAACAACGCATCCGCCGCCTATGCTACTTTAGATTTTATACATGATTTTTGTTTAAGAAGTGTAATAGATTTTAATGTTTTAATGAATGTTTCAATAATAGGATTGAACAAAACGCTATACTGCACTCGTGAAGAAACGAATTCGCTCACTTGTGTGCCTTTGCACACTCGGCTAGCGCCTCGTGCACAAAACTGCAACCCGCGTGAGCAAAACTCATAGTTTCTTCACTTGTATTGTAATATACTATTAGGTAATGATCCCAGACAAACGCTCACTCAGCAAATGTTTGGCGTTCTTTCGAATACAACAGATCATATGATCTCGACGCCATTTTGAACTGATCTTTAGATTCAGTTGGATCAGTAATTCGTTAACGAAAGAATACAGCTTAAGTAACACGTCTTCGCACCGCGAGTGCACAAAACTCACAAGTTTGAAATCAAGTAGGATTACTCTAATACAATATTTATAAGAACAATATTTTTAAGAGATGGAAGACAGATTGTACTTTATCGTAAAGAATAAAATAATAGATATTTTCTACGATTGCTTAAAACGTAACAATTTTTTACTTTTTCAATGTATAAAGTAAGTTTTTATGAAAACTGCAATAAAACTTTTATTGCACATTTTTAATGCATGATTTCAGTAAAGAGTGTTTGATATTGTATCTTATATAGGAATCTATTAAGATACAAGTATAAAAAGTTATTATTTACCCCACGAGCGGCTTGGTTAAAAATATGAACAAAGCGAAGGTTTTACAAGCTTCGTGAATGCATTAGAATTTTTTTTTTATCGTCCAAATTTTCATAAAATCGTAAATTATATACAAATATTATACTATTTGTAAATGACACTTTGATGACAGGTGATAATAGCTAAGGAAACGATATTATGCGAGTTGAACTGTTTTTGGTGAAGTTGACATTAATGTTATTGGTAATCTGAATTAAAATATCAAGTTTTGTGTTGAAGATCAGATTAGAAATACTGATAGTGGGAGCTGATGGACTCTGTCACTAAAATCATGCATTAAAAGTTTGTAATTTTTATACAGTTGTACAGTTTTCTAAAAGCCCACTTTTCACATTGAAAATTATACAAAAACTACTATTACTTTTTTGATGATTGTTGATAAAATGATTTGAGGCAAGAAAAACAATCTGACCTGTCTGATAGCTGATTTCTTTTTTGTGAGCTTTCGAGACTTTCAAAACCGAGAGCATACTGTTCTCGATATCGTCTCGGTCTCGATTTAAAAATGCAGTATTGGTATTGGTATCGATGTCGGAATCGAGATTGATACAAAGATCGATACAAGTCTTTCGAGATTCTCATTGATCAATACACAAGAACCACAATTGACTCTATAAATGTTCCAGTATCTGATATTTGTCCTTCCGAAATAATATTTGAATACATAATAAAGCACTAATAATGATTTGAAAGCAGCTTCAGCAACAACTGTTTCATTTTTTTTTTGATAGTTGAATTGTGATCTTTCCCGATGTACGACTATGCTTGGGACTCATTAGCTGAACTAAGAAAGTAATTTAGTAGCGAAGCAACTGTCGTGTGACGTGGGCTTTATATAATTTTTTCTGTTTGGATTTCTTAACAGTATAAAACAAAAAAAAAATTCACACAGAATTTCATAGATTGTCCAAAATTATAATTATTTAACTTAAAACAGGTAAATGACAAGCAGTAGGTTTTTATTCAACGTGAAAAAATAAAAATTGCAGAGGGCGTTTTTGTTGAAATTCAATAAAACGATAAAACTACTAGCATGTGATGAGTTTTAAATTTGAAAAAACTTAACTTCAAAATTCAATTCCAACCATTGATGGGATTACTTATTCATCTATTCTACTTACACTTATTTATTTCAAATCTTCTTTCTGGATCCCATGTATCACAAATCGTTATTATTTTATATAAATATAAAAAGTATAAGAACGAGCTTAATGAGTAGAATGAGTTGATTTTAATTTGCGTAATGGTTTAAAATTTTGAAAAATATTTCATATGATGTCCATGTTCTGTTTTTCTAAACACATATACATACACTTGGCCGGATTATCTTGACTTGCATTAATTAGAAACCATTAATAAGTGAAAATATAATCACAAATTTTAAACAGATAATTGTGACCTGTAAACGAGGCCATTCATTTTTTGAAATAAATTCTCATATTACAAAGCATCTGTCCGGAACATGCAACTATCTTGAACTAATCAACACACTTTTGAACAATATAAACAAAACGCTTTATTGCCTCTCCCTTCACAATCAAAAACTAAAAAAAAAGCATCAAAAATAAGCGCACCCTTGGTGCACCGTTACACAAAGAAGGCATTTTCTTTCCCCGCGAAATAAATCTTACATCCCCCTTTTCGAGGTGAGCCAAAAAACAAAAATTCAACGGTGCATATACGCACGTATGTAAGAGAGCGATATTTTTCCAAATGATGCATTTCAGCCATTCCCATCTAGGAATAATAATGTAATTAATTTTCTAATTCTGCAAATAACCATAATAATATCGCATGTAAAAAAAGAGCTACATAAAATATTTGAGGTTTTGATATAATTCAAATTTTTGACGTTAATACGCCTTTGAAGCTTCTGTACTGTTGCAGTCCAAAAACTATTGTATAGTATGTCGAAAATAAATAACTACCGTGTTCAAAGAATTTATTTTATCTAACTGAGGATTGTGATTTTACTTGCAGCACGGGATTAGGTACGTTGCTATTTTGTGATCAATTCACTCAGGGTGTCAGTTGTTAATTTTGATCGTATTCAATAGATTTATTGTATAAAATATTGTTTTTCTACAGTCACTATAGAATGATACCCATTCCACACGCTGTAGCGTGCGGAATAGGGGTCATTCCGCACGCTCAGGGATTCCTAGGAAAGCCGCGTGGCGTCGCGAAAAAACTGTTTCATTACTGTCAAAATTTTAATTCTCATTAATTTTCTTTTCATTCCTCTTCTAAATGAAGTCTATATGAGTAATTTTATCAACATTTGATGAATTGGAATGAGATCAATGAAGCAAATTCTTTCTCAGAAAACGGTATATTTTGATTATAGATATTCATGCGGACATCTTTGACTGTAGAAACAATAACATCCGTCACTCGTGCGAATCGATCATGCCATGCTCATGTGAATTCAGAATTCTGGCACTGGCTGAATTATTCACATTCACATGGAATGATCTCCATTCCGCACTTGTATCGGAATATACTATTTTGAGTTTTTCCGACAAATTTATCAAACTGACAGCAATCCAGTAATATTGCATACATTGAACATGTTGATTTGAAATCGATTATTAAGAGTAAAACAATCGATTTTTCTGATCAATCTGAAACACTGGATTGATCTATTGAATCGATCAAATAGTCCAAGATTCCAGACCCGCCAGACGTTACTTATTTTCTGAGAAACAAAATTTGTGGGTTAGAGTAGTGTTAGTCGGTACTTTCATCATACGGATATTTGCTAGTTTGTGCCGACGGCCAATTAATAGATATGAGGTGCTATAGGCATTACTAACTTTTCTCAAAGTCTGAGTGCTGACTTTATGTATGTTCTATAGGGAATATTGTTGAAAATTGATAATCAACACTGCCAGATACTTCCCGTCGGCAGTAATTCCTGCTAAATGCTTCAAAGCTCGCAAAAAAATAACGTAATCTCAGTTATTGTATTAGTCCTTATTTTTATATGTGATACTCAGGGAGAAATTTCAATACTTTTTGTAAACAGCTACACCAAGGAATATTTGGATGCTCATAGATACCTTGCTTACTATCAAGTCTACAAATAGTGATCTCGCGCTTTTACTCACAACAATATTTTGATTGTGTCTGGAGGATGTTTAGCCCTACGATTGATCTGGCTGTTGACAAAAAGTATTGAAATTGTTTTCTGAGTTTTATATATAGAGATAAGCACTCAGACTATAAGCAAGATTACGTTATTCTTTGCTAGATTTAAAGAGTCTAGCAGTGTCGATTATCAATTTTTAACAATTTTCTCTGAAACATACATTATCATCACTCAAGACTTTAAGAAAAGTGAGTAATATGTTAACGTATCTCTAGCACCTCGTATCTGTAAATTGGCCGTCGGCACAAACTAACAAGTATGCGTATGATCAAAGTTCATATTAACACTACTCTATTACACACATTTTGTTTCTCAGAAAATAAGTAACGTCTGGCGGGTCTGGGATCTTGCTCTAAAAGAATTCATTGAATTGAACCGATCATGTTACAATAACAAAAAATCTGACGTGAACATCACATGACTTACTGTACATCATTTGATATATACACAAATTTATTCAATAAAGTTTTCAGTCACTTCAGATTATAATTAATATAATTTTAATAATATTTTGACATGTATAATGTATTATTGTCAAACAAAAATTGACAACAGATTATCATTGCCTACCTTATTATTCCAATTAAACTGATTGTTTTACACGGCAAATTCTGAATGTCTGTTATACATATATAAACTGCACTTCCGGCTCAGCCGATTGATACAAAAATAGTAGATAGCTATTTTGATGCTACAACAAGTTCAAACACTAAATTTTAATATGCTATGGCTCATAAGTCTAGATTTATGCAAAAAATTAAAAAAAAATTCAAGTAAAGTGCACTTCTGGCTTTGCCGATTCATAAAAAATAGTAGATAACCATTTTGATATAACATAAAGCTCAAATACTGAATTTCAACATCCTACGGTTGATCATTCTGGATTTATTCGAAAAAAGTTTTAAGTAAAGTGCACTTCCCGTACAGACGATTGGAACTATAATGCGAGATGCATAACTAGAGCCTATACCAGTCTTAAATACAAAATTTTTACATTATTCGTTCAACCAGTTTTGAGATTTGCGAGTTATGCACGAACGAACGAACGAACGCACGAACATACGTATCGACATCAAGCCGAAAATAGTCAAAATGGATTCAGGGATGCTAAAAACGGATATTTCTATCAAAATCTCGATAGATGAATTTAATTTTGTACTTAGTACAAGTAAGTAAAAAGCGGTAATACACAATATGACTCAGTCAAGTTATGTACGTCAGGTATTCAAATAATAGTGGAACACCTTAATTGATAAATTGATTGACTAAAGACTTATAATTTACTTATTGTTTTATTACATTTGATAAAATGAATCAATTGTTTTTTTTCAAAATGTGAGTCCTTCTAATAAATTCTGAAATTAAAACCCATGAGTCTATTTTGACTATTTTTGATTTGACGTCGGTACGTAATGTACGTATGTTTGTATGTATGTATGTAACCATGTATGTATGTATGTACGCAATTCGCAAATTTCAAAGCCTGTCGAATGTAAAATGATGAAATTTTGTATTTAAGACTGGCTTAGGTTCTAGTTATGTACCTCGCATTATTGTTGCGATCGTCCGTACCGGAAGTGCTCTCTACTTGAAATATTTTTTGAATTTGTCGCATAAGTTCTAAAGGGTTGAACTCAGAATATTAGAATCAAGTATTTAAGATGATTGTACCATCTAGATTCTAGATACTCACATTCTACTTTCATTGCGATCGACTGAGCCAGAAGTGCACTCTACTTGACAGTCTTGAAATTTGGAATTCCAGTCTGATGTAGCATCTGAATGATTGCCTACTATTTTCACAATAACACTTTAGTTGATTTAAAAAAAAAATTGGGCAGAGCTTTAGTCATAAAATCTTGGAAATTAGTATTTAGGAATATTGTAGCATGAAAATGATGGTTTCCTGTTTCCATAATAATCGACTAGGCCGAAAGCGCACTTTACTTGACACTTGACAGATTTTTAGAATTAGTCGTGAAAAGATGAGAATTTGTATTTGATTATCGTGTTATTATATGCAAAAAATATGTCCAATAATGTACAAGTAAGTCATGTGATGTCCACGTCAGATTTTGTTAGTACCCAGGTAACTATTTAATGACAGGCTCATAATCTAGAACTTTACTGGACAAATCAAAGTGTATGGACGTATGAAGCTGACAAAATAAGACAAGTCTATAAAATAGGAATTATGTAGCTGCTTTAGATGAGCTATTATTATTGAAATTCTGTTGATATTTGCAAAACTCGTACATCACATTGTGCTTTGACGATACTATGGTTACCGGTGACATTTGTTATGATTCAATTACTTTAATATTATCCAGAGATAAGTATTGCAATATACGGAGTGATGTTCAACGTTTTGGATTCAAAATAAGTAATAATGAAAATTATATTAATTCTATTACAACACCAATGAGCATTGGATGCAAAGTTCCGTTGTCCTACTATTGATATAATTCAAATTACATTTTGATTCGACTTTGTTGTTCTGACTTCCTACAAAGTAAATAGTAAAAAGTACTATTCCGAAAATGTTGGAACGCTAAACACTGTCAAATATTATATACACTCGGTAAAAAAGAAACGCACCACTTGAAAATGCATCAAAAATACTGATTTTTCAAACTACCATAACTCGGTTGATTTTGATCGAAAATGGATGAATCTTTGAGTTTTGGAAGGCTTGAAGTTTTCTCTTTCAGGACATGTAAGTTAATCTGACGCCAAGTTTAACGAATTCCCTATCACACCCCTGAAAAACAAAAATGTTCTTGATGTCAATTTATACGGAGTGCAAAAAATATCGTGTACTCAATTCACGACCCAGGAAATAAAGTTTATTCGATTTTTCTTTGAATTGCGCAGAAAATCGAGTATCTGTGATGATTTGTCGCAAAGTTATGAGTCAAATTTACAACACATAACAGACAGTAACAGCAAAGCAACACGCAACATACAACACACGATTGACAAATTCTGTCTGATAACCTCCTCGTAATGCTAATGTCGGCGATTGAATAAAACCTTTTTTGGTGCATCATACGAGTCAAAATGTCACAATTTCAAGTCAAAAACATTTTTCTTCTCTGGCAGGAGCCTGGGGTTGAATTTAATTTGACGACACATTATTTTGAAGAGAAATTTTCAAAACTCAAAAGTTCATCAATTTTCGTGCAAGATAGATTTGCGCCAAAGCGTCGCAGACATTCGATTTTCTGCGTAGGAAATGAATGAACTTGATTTCCTGGGTCGTAAATTGAGTCCACCTTTTTTTTTGCACCCGGTACAAGTCGTTGAAATTTGACATTTTTTAAAATCAAGAACTTTTTTGTTTCTCAGTGGTGTGGTACGGAGTGCTTACATGCCCTGAAAGAGAAAACCTCAAACTTTTCAAAACTGAGATTCAACCATTTCCAATCAGAATCAACTGAGTTATAACGGTTTGAAAAATCTGTATTTTTGGTGCATTTTCTAGAAATGCGTTTTTTTTCTTATCAAGCGTATTTTTAAGGCAATCGATTATAATATTTATTTGCATATCTAAGCTGCGAAGTCTCTCTTACGCGTACTGAGGCAACTTGAGGCCGAGACAAAACAATGCCAAGGAGACTAAAGATAAACATTTTTTATACAATTGCAATGTACAGAAGTAATAAAAAAGTATCATATAATGGATTTTTTATAGTCATGATATCATCATCAATACACGCGCGGCTTTAAAGTTGTGTAACTTAAATTCTCTGTGAAATCATGTTGGTAGTATGTATTGGATTGAATTTTCAAACTCTCAAATAAAGTTTTGGACTCTTAATTAATTTGAATAAATATGGAAGTTGATAATATCGAAGAAGAAATTCACGAACAAATTCGAAACTCACTTCTTTGTGTATATTTGTCATCAACCCATTTTTTATATTATTTACAAAATCCAGATGTCAGTTAGTACTGTTTTGTGGCTTCGGATTTATTCTGAAAGCTACTATTTAGGGCTGTAGAAAAGATCTTGTTTGTAATAATAGTGAAAACAAGAATTATGATATAGGGTCAAAAATTTTAGTGACATGGCAAGCTTCGTCTCCAAATAATTGTCCTCATGTTATAATACTCAAATACAATCTTGTTGTGTAAATTGCTAATATTTTCTATTTGATTGCCGCGTTTGATCCACGGAAATATTTTCCATAATATCATCGTTTTGCGACCTTTACTGACTGATAGCAACAGCCAGGAAATTATATTGTACATAAAAGTTGTACTTTGTAGTCTGAATTGCGTATGTCAGTGTCAACTTTATTGACAGCTGCGCAAGAAATAATTATTTAAAATGTATAATTTCTTCTAATCAACTATAAAACAATTATATTTGCTCTTCAATTTTGGGAAGTTCAAACCAAGACTGCAATATTCTGTATTCGTTCTGATTAGTCGAAATTATAAAATACGGTTACTATATTGGTTACTAGATGAGAGTAATAGCCTAGCTAATTTAATAGTTGGCCAAACTGGGTCCCTCCTAATTTATCCTCTGCTTCTAGGGCTGAACAAAGAACGCACATCTTAGGCATCTTTGTCCTGGGCACAGTACAACAGCACTGTTCGGATGATGTAACGTGTCATTGTTCGGTGGATGATTGATGCGCTGTGTGTAAAGGTGGCATGCCATGAGAAACTCGCCATAGGGTGTATAGTCACTTCTCTCCCTCCTCACCCCAACTGATATGTCCCCTGAGAAGATATTTGCCATCGATGTGAGACGTCTTCTTCCTCGCAGAAAGGTGAAAGCAAAAGCCTCCCTGATCGCTCTAAATATACTATCGTAAATAACGTATGTTTATGTACATTTTAGATAAGATTACGAACTTGGAACTTTATGAAAATATTCAAGATTATTTGGCGGCAAGAAAATTGTGCACAAAATCAAAACAACACTTTGCAATAATTTTCTTGTTATTCACATAAAATTAACAGAGAAAATCAGATTTTCTTGTGAGTTCATTGTAGACACAGAAAAAAAAATTCAGAGACAACAATTGAAATCAACTTTAAAAAAATTTTGATCTAAAAAAATGTATAATTAAAGTGAATAGTTCCATTCCTGTATAAGATAAGCATATACAAATGTAACAACTGAACGAGTCAGCTCAAATAATATTTTTATAATATAGAAAATTTGACAAAAATACTCATGGCTTCGGCAAAAATTATTTGTACAAAAAATAGTTTAATTTACGATCGTATTGAAAGTGACAGCTTTCTACATTATATTTAATGTAAAAGTAGACTTCTATAAAAAACTGTGCAATAAATGTTTTATTGCACACTTTTAACAGAGAGTCCATCAGTTCCAATTATCAGTATTTTAAATATTCGGAGGATATTTTGAAACTCATCTACAACACTAAAATCACTTTTGAAAATTTTCAAATTGAAATTTTAATCTTAAATTACTAACGGCCAGTTGCACCGCACTAGCTTAAATTTTAAGTTTCACTTAAACAAAAAATATCGAATCGGAATAATGACAGCAATGTTTATGTTACATTTGACTTTTAAGACTTGATACGATATTGTTCAATTAAGCGACACATAAAATTTAAGGGACAGCGGTACAATTGACCATAAGATTATTTATGTCAACTTCAATGAAAACGGTTCAACTCATAATATCGTTTCCTTAATGGTAATGGTAGTTATCAAAGTAATATGAAAGAGAAAATATCCATATATAATTGTTTTACAAAAATTAGGACTAGTGAAGATGAAACATTGTAAGACATATATGTAAAAAGTCTCTAATGCACTCACAGAGCTCGTGCAATAAAGAATTACTATCTACGATCGTATGAAAAGAAACATTTTTTACAAAATTTTCAGTCTAAGAATAAGGATTTTATTGAAAACTATGCACAATCTCAGTTGGAGAGACCATCAGTGGGACTATCAATATTTCAAAGATCTGGGGAATATTTTGAAACTTATCTACAACACTAATGTCACTTTTAAATAAATTAATGTTAATATTTTAATTCAATCTTCCAAAAGCATTTATGTTAATTTAACATGTTATGTTAACAGCAGCCGTCTAAGTTCTATTAACAAAAAAAAAAAATATTTATGAGAAATTGACTACATTTTAGGGAAAATAGAGTGATCGAAGGTAAAATTTCGTAAGGTACACGTGTAAAAAGTATCTAATGCACTACGGAGCTTTCAAAAGCAATCACTTGGATCGTTTGTCTAATAAAAGAATAACTTTTTCCATCTGTGTCTAAAGTAACTATTTTGTACGAGCATAATTGAAAATAAGCTTTACATAAATTATTTTTAAATATAGTAGAAGGTATCACTTTACGTGCTGAAGGTACTTTGTTGCACGTAACAATAGTTATCTACAATCGACTGAGATTAGAGTAGAATTTTACAGCTCGATAGCTTCGTTTGAGAAATGACCGCGAAGTGGAAGTTTCTTATCAGCCAGAGCGCTGTAAAATATTTAGTGCCCAAGATTTGTATTTGGTTAAGATCTGGGGAACTGTGTTGAAATCAATTGACGTTGATAATAGTTTTACAGTGACAGTTCTCAAAAATATAGCGAAATTCAAATTTTCCATATTCAGCACTTGACAGATTATTCCTAATTGTAATAAGGATGTTACAATTAGGAATACCAAAATAGTAGATTAAGTTTCAAAAGACAATTTAGGGCACGCGTTCTTGTTGGATTCTAATAAACAAGTGACCTAAAATGTCTCATGAAACTTATATCTCATACAATTTTTTCTATTTGGGCTCATATATGTTAAAAAATAATAAATAATTTATTTTGAAGGGATCGATAAAGAATATTTAGTTTTTTATTTAACTCTTTTGGTAACACTGAGACTTGATAGACAAGTAATTTGTGTAAATTAAAATTACTTTTCAAAATATGTCAATTTGAATGTAGTTACCAATGACGTATTAACAGTAGATCCAGCACGCGGCGTTTGTTTTGATGCAGGAGTAAACAGTGGGGTGAGGAGGGTAAACATCGTTGTATCGCAGGTTGCGTACTTACATATTTTCATTTGAAAAAATATCGATTGTGAGTTGTGGGAAAAAAATCTCGTTTTTGTTTTATTTTGAATCAATTAATATATTATTACTTCTATTTTAACAAATATATACATACAGTACAGAATAAAGGCACGCACTTCTCAAACATAAATAAAAGCAGGCAAACTGCATAACAAGCATGTTTTCTCCCTTTGCTTCTCAGAGCCCCTCACCTTCTAAGTGCTAACGTCACAACAAACTGTGAACTGCCATAGGACGCGCTGGGTCTATTTTAATAATACGTCATTGGGTGTTACCTTTTAGAAATAAATAAATATAAACCTGAACAATTTGAGAATTCTCTTCAAAATATCTTGTATTTTGACATATCAAAATGACAGTCAGGTTCTCTAGCAACGGAGCTACCAATCTAATAAAAATTAGGCTTCAGTTTCATGAAGAGGCACTTAACGATACCCAAATGAGTTTCATAAAGTACACTTTATGACATCCAAATAGAAAAAGTATGTTGCCGCACGTAAAATGATCAAATGCTACATTATTTTCAGAAATTTTATGTGAACAATAATCTGCGTTTTGCTGTTCTAGAAATAACTATCAATAAGATATTGATGAATGAATAAAAATAATTCTATATATTTCAATAGCGCTCATATAACATTCATCTCAGCTCTACCATAAGAGCAGTTAAGTTTCTTGACCTAGATCTGTTTCTTTTTTTTGTGATCTTACTATGCACAACATCTATATTTGATTCAGTTGTTTGATTATTTGTGAAATCTAACTGTGAGCTTGTGCTCTGTGCTTCTTTGCTTTATGCCTGATAACAGTAAAAAAAATTAAAATTGAGGAAGGTAGAGAAAAATCGTGCATAAACGATACTAAGAGAATCAAATGGTAAGGATAGCAATTTAAGAGGTACTAGTAGCAATTTTAATGGTATCAATGATAATTTGAAGTGATAAGGTCGATATGATGGTAAGTGATGAATTCTTGCAACTTGAATTATCATTTAAGTAATAGCTGATAGCCTTGCAGTATAAAGGCTGGGCTATGATGGATTTAATTTAGGAATTTAGATTCATCAGTCTTAGGCCCAGTATTTCAGTTTTCGGATTAAAAAAACTGTAGATCAATTTTCGTAGCAACGATTGTAAAAACAATTGTTACCATAGTAATTAAGCTTCGTTTAAGTAATCTATAAATTAAACTAAGTCTGAAATACTAGGCCTTAGGCCCAGTATTTCAGTCCATGGTTTACCTTTAACGTAGCTTAATTTCCATAGTATTGTTTGTTAGAACAATTGTTACTAAGGTAATTAAGTTTCGTTTAAGATAAACCGAGGACTGAAATACCGGCCCTTAGATTATCATTTTTGTTAATTTTTTGAAATATAACCTAAAATTGACATTTCAACTAGCCATTTTACATCGCCATAATTGTTTTATTTGCACAAATAATTGAATTTCAGTTTGATTTATCAATTTTATCATATAAATATGGGTGCTGTTTGTCAACTAAAGGCTGGTTTATGATGGATTTAATTTACAAATTTAGATTCTGTCAATTATAAGTACAGCCAATCAAAGACATTGGCTAACATGTCAAAAATTTCAAATTGTCAATTTTAGGTAATATTCCAAAAAAGAGAAGAGAACGGGGATCTAAAACTATGAATCCAAATTTTTAAATGTATTTTTATCTTTATTGAACTATATAAAATTTATACGTAAGAAATAGTTTTAAAACAAATAGTCTATTCCTGGAATTGCCAACTTTTGAGTACATAAGAACTTCTTTTCATCTTAGAAATGTAAGTTATAACTTCGGATTCCACCCCTTGAGTTTTACCACTTAAGTTTTACAACTAAAGTCTTACCACTGAAGTAGTAGGCTTTATCACTTATACTTTCAACTACTTGAATGGTGCAATCTAGCTTTCTTAGTGTAGCATCATGATATCCGGACAACAATTTTTCAGACTCAGCGAACCTCATTTTAGAATAAAAGTCGTAATAATAATTATACATCACTCCTACGTCGTGCTGTAAGTATTATAAATCCCTCATAAAATAATACATTATTCATTCACACAATCTTTAGAGTAATATGGCAATTTCCAATCTTTTAAAGGTTGTAAAATACGTAATTTTCAATTGCAATGATAATCTAATGGGTAAGAAATAACAGGTATATCTATCTATGGGTGATAAAAGTTCATGCAGCGTCTCTTTTCATGTGAGATAATCAGTGCTGTCAAAAATATCGGTTATACCTATTAATAGCAATAAAACATAGTTAAACTATAAATATTAATATTTAAAAGAAGCGATTACTTATAGCAACGTTTGAATTTTCGTTTTACTGTTATAGAAACAGCTAATAATGAGTAAATGAGGATAATTCTGTATCTATTAATATAAGTTTTGCTAGCGAGACATTTGCAAAATTTCTCAAAGATTCAATCGCCTAAGTAATTCTGCAAGTATTTTATGCTCCCGCGTAAAACAATACCTCACGTTTTTGATATGGAATACATATATTAAAATTAATTAGCTTGATATGCAGTAATACTGTCCATGTAAGAAAGAATTTTTTTGAAGTAGAGTTTTATTCTTAGCTATAAAATTTTCAGCAATATTTCTTTCTTATATTAAAATTATAAAGTATTTCCAATAACTCAAAAGATAATTATGTTTCTTGAATCTGCTAAATCATGATTGAATTTTTTTTTAACTTCTCCAAATACATTGACTCATACAAAATACCCAAGGAAATCTGACAAAGCAAGAAAGTCAGTTACAATTAACAAAGCACTATCTTTATAATTCCGTTCCCTTTGAAAATGAAAAGCAAAATTTAGATCATTTCTAACATCTAAGATCTGATATATCATGTCTCGTTCTTGCTGTTCAATTCGATTCACCATTCATTATGTTCGCCCTTCGCCCTACTTATTGTAACCGAACGCAAATCGAAGGGAAAAAATTTCAGTGGGAACATCCGTGCAGAATCTATCAGACTTGGCATCAGCTTTAATTTCGTATTGTGAATTTGAACTTGAACTTGGATTGAACTCTAATATGATTAATGGGAGTTTTGGGAATTCGTTGAAGAATTTTGAAATAGTTGCGTTGTTCCGAATTGAGTCATTGCAATTAGGTGTGTTTATTTTTGGTTTATTGAGCGGAAATTTCGGAGAAATTGATGATATTCAATCTCTGCTTAGTAATCTGAAAAACAATTAATGATAATTGATTTTTCTACTATTAGAATTCAGTTGAATACTGATTTGAAATTTGAATGAGATAATTGAAGAAATTGGCTTCAAAGTAGAAGACGAAGTGAAGATTCATTGACAATGGATCGTACTGCTGATGTGGCAAGTTTCAACCAACAAGATAACAAACATATTTTTAGTATAAATTCTTTTTTGTATGCATCGACATTGGTAGCCACTACCAATGTCGATTAATAGCGAAAATAAGTTTGTTATCGTGTTGGTTGAAAAACATATCACAGGGAGGAAATAATTGTTGATAAATTAATGGTGAAACAAAAATTAGTGACGATAGCTTTGACAGCGACTGGTAGTGTCAGTATGAGAAAAAAATAATTGTGTATGGTTGAAGTATTAGTTTGCCGATTTATTTATAAAAAATATCAATATTGATAGTATTTTATAAATAACAAAATTCAAGCCACATGGCATGATTCATAGTTTGATAGGAGTATTTGATATTTTTTATTCCAAATAGTATTCGATGTAAAGTTCATGTTAAGATATTGGTAATACATAGATATCAATACAATGGTCCGTAAATAAATACTCACTTGTACTTTGTACAAGTGAAAAGCTATTTTTTTAGCTAAACATCAAAATGAAAGTTATACTTTTTGAAGTAAAACATTTTATGGAACATCACGACTTTTGAGATTGAGAATCGTATTATCAATACCTTGAGGTTGGCGTGCTAAACCATACTAGAAATACATACCGCCATGCGAGGTGTGCTAAATGAACTGTGTTTTGTGAGAAACTTGATTTCTTATTTAGTGTTTGCATTCCAACCGTTTGAAATCAACAAAGGGACGAATTTTTATTCGGAAAACAAACCGTAAAATATCTTTCCGACCCGGAAGTTTTTATCTAGTGGCCTGCAGCAGTGACCCTCTTCAAGTACTTTCAAGGAAGGGTCAGTTATAGTTACAAATAAATTTTAATTTGAAATTAAATGCAAGGGGTAAGTTTAAGGACATGGTACATGTTTTATTGCTTGTAACCTGACAAGCGGACGAGTTATTGTATGTCTTTTAACCGTTCATTTTCTCATTAGAAATTGAATAAGAAGAGTAGGGGCATTTTTATTATTTTGTGCCACAGTGGTCAAAAAGGTAAGGTTGTGTGATCCTTTAACGCTTCTAACGTCCCGAAATTCGGTAAAATTAATTTTTTTGTCGAACAGTAGTTGGCATTGCAATTGATTCCATTATTTAATTTTATTTCAACAAAAGTAGGCTTATAAAGTGCACGTGATATATAAATATTCAACATCTATAGATTTTTTCCTTTCAGTCAATTAGTTTACATCTGATTTGTCGTTGTGCATCGAACTTTGAGTTTAAGAAAAAAATACTACTTTATCACTTGTTCAAATGATTACTATAGTGAGATTCTTGTATCCGTCTGTGTGTAATAATACTTTTTCCCGTAAACGGTAGAGCTATCAGTTTAAAACCTGGAGTATCTATAAAATTTATTTGTTCGCAACTAGTCCAAGAATTGGTACCTAACTCACAATAGTATATTCCGATACAAGTGCGGAATGATCGATTCGCACGAGTGACGGATGTTATTTTTTCTACAGTCAAAGGTGTTCGCGGTAATATTTATAACCAAAATATGCATTTTTTTGAGAAAAAATTTGCTTCATTCATCTCATTCCAATTCATCAAACTTTGATAGAATTACTCATATTGACATTTTTTTGGAGAGGAATGATAGGAAAATCAAAGAGAAATGAAATAATGACAGCAATGGAACAGTTTTTTCGCGACGCCACGCGACTCTCCTAAGAACTTCTAAGCGTGCGGAATGACCCCTATTCCGCAAGCTACAACGTGTGGAATGGGTATCATTCTATAGCGACTGTAGAAAAAAATATTTTTCATTTACCTACAAATTAAGAGGCTTGAAATATGAAGGTTTGAAAAAAAATATTTGTATAATTTCATGTTAGCTAGTTTACGAAATATTGGTGAAAGTATTCCCTCATCAATATTATGTCCATCTCTTCTACTACCAAATATAGATGATTGAAAAAAGAAGATACGTACAGATCATCATTATGTTCCTTAAAAAACATAATTCTTATCAATAATTTCATCAATAAAAAATTTTAAAAATACATAAATATCTAAAATCTCAATTCTTGGAAGACTGTAAATATATTCAGTGTATTTTATAATACTGCTAAGTATGTTGACGGGTGCAGCCTAATAGATTTCGTTCACCGCTCAAACTCTTCCACTCAATCGATAGATCAATCAAATCATCAAATTATTATTATATTATTATCAAATAGTTAAAATAATAGCAAATTTTTATTCTCCATTTTCGAATTATTTTTCCTTCAAATAGGTACCTATTTGAATCATCAGTTCTTCCAAATTTTAGCTCTAATATTATGATTCATATTGAAGATGTGTCAGTTTTCTAAATTTTATAGAAATATTCAACTTTCATTGCAGAATAGTGAACTAATTTTCATTTAGAAACGATTTTTTACAAACGGCTAGTTTTTTCACTACTGGTTAATATCGGTTTACTTTAACGGTCATTTACACCAATCGTTGGTATATTAAAACCGACAGATAAAGTTGACCAAGAATCGAAGAACTAGTCCTAAGGTATAATTTTGAAAATTCGAAAGCATGTTGCTTGGTAATATCCAGACGCCGCGTGGAGGCCATGTTATTCTGGAAGCAATATACTTACGGAAACTCTTAAGTTTATAAATATTTTTCAATGATTGAGGGATATTTTAATTTCATTCCTTAATTTTGCACACGTGAATTTTAATAGATTTTAGGATGTACAAAATTTTCAAGGGAAGTTCGACACATTCTTGTTTCACCAAAAAATAAATTTACAGTATTCGAGGCTGAAATAATGCCAACTATTGTGATAATGTATTATCATTGTTTGCAAAACGAAAGGAAATTGTGCAAGCCATCCAAAAAGCTGTTGAATAACTTCTCGACTCCTTTTATAAATTAATGTTTAATAGTGTTGTCCATCATGACAAACCACTTCTAAAAATTAATCCGAAAATTAAACACTCCACTTCCACACTTCATGTAACCACGCCTTAAAATTTCACCCGAACCCTTCCTACTAATTTTTAGTCTCAAGTCCACACTCTACAGGCCCATGTCACTTATTTCTCATTTATCCCCTGGTCAGTCGACGTCCACTCTTCGGTAGCAATGTGGTAACACTTTCCGTGCTGGGTGTGCCTGTCCCTAAATCATGTGCGTGACCTCGAAACGGTAGGGCGCCAGAGGTCACTGGGCACTGGTCACCTCGCTGGTTTGGTTACCAATAGATGAGTGCTAGTGTTGAACAGGAAGTTCGGATGTTAATGTCAGAATGGGCAGGTAGATTTCGAAGGTGCATGAAGATATAAGAATTAAGTCCCCAGTGAAGAGAATTAACTGATTTTATTCATGATTTACCTTAAGAAATCAGAAAAACTCAATAAATCAAGCCGGTTCGAAAAAGTAACAATAAAACAGCAAAGTTTTTTTAATGTTGTTAACATTAAAAAATATGAAATTATTGGAAATGGGGGACTTCATTCAAATATAGAATATTTCGTTTTCTGCCTCTACAATTTCGACGACACCTTAGCCATCTTCAGGAGCGCTGCAATTTAAAATTTAATACAGATTTAAGTCATGTTTTAAATTGCAGTGCTCTTGAAGATGGCTAAGGTGTAGCCGAAATTTTAAAGTCAGAAAAGTAAAAATTATATAATAAATAGACTTTTTTGGTTTTAATTCTGTATATTTTATTTTATTTTTGACGTTTCGACTCTCTAACCGAGAGTCTTCATAAGAAAAAATGATACAAAAATAAACAAAGCAAGAAGGTATCTAGATAATTAGATATTAAAAATTGAAAATATACAGATAACTAGATGTGAATACGTTCAATTTTTAATATCTAATTATCTAGATACCTTCTTGCCTTGTTTATTTTTGTATCATTTTTAGCGCATTTTTCAGAAAAAAGCGCTATTATATTCACTTTGGCTGGCTGGCTGGCTGGCTGGCTGGCGTGACGCTGAGATCTCAGCAACTATACTATTTACAGAGTTGAAACTGGTACTAAATAAAAGCTGCTATTTCGTAGGTTTGCACAAATTGCTTTAATTCAAGCTCAGTGATTGTGGAAGATCAAATTATTCAATTACTTATTTCAAGTGAAACAATGTCCATAGGTATATATGACATTAGGGATATGGCAACTAAAATTTATTAAAGTAGATAAAAATTTAGTTACAACTTTCGCCGCGAGTGTCACTATTATTATGTACAGTTGTCAAATCTGTCCGAGCTTCATTCAATGACTTGTTTGACGCGAATTTGAAGCTTATTAGAATGAATTATTATTATTGGATGAAAATTTGTTTACTTTTGGTGTATTTCTTTTATATAGCTTTGATAAAGATCAAATTATCATTTTAAGGTACAGCACTCGACCTCCTGTCAATCAATAACTAAACAATGAAGATTAAAAGGTATTTCTGAGTTTGTACATGCATAAATTATGTATCTATCAAATAGTCAACTTGAAACTAGTACTAAATGGAAGCTACTGTTTCGTAAGTTTGCCCAAGCTGCTTGATTTCAAGCTCAGTAATTGTGAGAGATGGTAATTTAAGAAATCTCTAAAGTAACAAGCATTCATGAGCTGTCAAAAATGCGCTTTCATCATATAGATGATTCTTCCATTTTTTCTGATGAAGACTCTTGGTTAGAGAGTCGAAACGTCAAAAATAAAATAAAATATACAGAATTAAAACCAAAAAAGTCTATTTATTATGATATAATTCTGAAAGAATGTATAGATCATTAAAAATTATATACTTGACTGAATTTCCTCATTTTCGATACTTCACTAATCCAGTCAGCTTCAGTCATTTTATCCATTAAAAAGTATAATTCCCATTTTATAGATATTCCATAACAAGTTATAAGTGAAGAAAATCCCTTCAGATTAATACCTATTGTGGTTCATCTCGGATATTGTGTAATAAATAGAAATAATTTAATTGAAATTATTACATAGTGTCAAAAAAATGTTTATTTGAAATAAGGCAACCTAAATTTCACGAATTTTGTTTCAATAAATAGCAATAATTTCGATGAGACACAAATAATATGAAATAATAACTTTTTGAAAAGACACAAACCGACACCAACATATATACCACTGAAAAGTGGAAAATATTTTTATTTTTTTTTGAAAAATATAGAGACCAATTCCAACATAGACCCCTAAAAAGTACAAAATGAGTATTTTCGAATCTCCTATGATTTTCGATACCTTGAAGTCGGTTCATGAGAACATTAAAGAGATGCACCATTTCTAGTTGCTACATTAAAGCCAACTTCAAGGTGGCTGTAATCAAACACATCATAAAAGGTGGATTTATATATGTTTCACATGCAACATAAAGTAAAAAAATCCAATAAGAATATTTCAAAATTCAAAACACGGTACTCTACGTTTAATGAAAAATTATAGAACCATTTTGATGATCAAAGCGCTTTTTTTGCAGCTCATGAATGTTTGTTAGTTCAGAGATCTTACAAATTACTATTCCCTACAATCACTGAGCTTAAAATCAGCAGTTTGGGCAAACCTGTGAAAGAGCAGCTTTCATTTAGTATACCAGTTTCAAGTTGTGACTATTCTATACATAAATTGTGCCCGTACAAACTCAAAAGGTCCTTTTAGTCTTTATTATTTAGTAATTGACTGACGGAAGGTCTTGTGCTATACCCTAAAAAAATAATATGATCTTTATCAAAGTTATTTAAAAGAAAATCTCTGAAATTTGGGTGCAATTATCTCCAAAACTATCGAGTTGATGTACTGGCCTAAATTGATCATGAAAACAGAAGTTCATTTATATATATTGAGCTGAATAGTTTCTACCCTGAAATGGGTACTTATTCATATCAGTTCAAAATTTAGGATATAAAATTTAACTATTGATATGTTGCTCATTCTGTGCAGCAATTTTCAGATTTCAATCATGCATAGCTCAGCAGTAATTATCTTTTGAATTTTCATTCAATTTTTTACTCAAAACTGGGTGTATGAATAAAGAAATCAAGCAGTTTGTGCAAACCCACAAAGTAGCAGCTTTCATTTAGTAGCAGTTTCAAGTCTGTAATTGCTGTAGTTGCTGAGAACTCAGCGTCACGCCAGCCAGCCAGACAGCCAGCCAGTCAGACAGCCGAAGTGAATATAATAGCGTATTTTTTTTTTTTGCAAAAATGCGCTAAAAATATAATCTGTCAATAAGTTCATAACTTAAAACTCACAATACCAACTACATAAATTCCGTTTCCATATTCTAAAGAAAGATCTCTCTAAGAAGTCTATTTCTGTCAAAACATTATGTAATTTCATCCTAAATCTGTCTTGTTGAAATGGTAAAAATTCACATAAATCCCGTATCTTATGGTATCGTATGTAGTTGACCTACGTTTTTTTCATCGGTAGAAAAACTACTGTATTATCAACCATTACAGTCGACCATTTTACTTCTGGTGGGATTTTCTGTCACGCATGATAGTCAAGGTATATGGGCGATTATATCTAGGTATAAGAGTAGAAGCATATGGGTCTTCTTAATACTTAATGTAGTGACCACGTGCGAATACACAACTATCAATAGAATTGTCCACACGACGAACTCTGTAAAATTTTTTTGCGAGACTAGGAGAATAAGAGTGTATCACGTTTACATGGAAAATACGAATTGTGAAAAGATGCTTGAGAAAAAGAATTACACAGCATTTAAATCTCCCTTACCTAAAATTTAATCAATCTCTGAAACTTAAGTACAGGTATTTATAGAGACGGAAAGCATAAATTGAACGTGGAATTTTAAATTTTTGGGACACTTATCTTTCCTGTACATTTTAAGAATAATATTTTTTTTTGCGAAAAATTCTTTCCCGTTAGACTACACAAGTGTCAGTCTAGATAGTTATAGAATGTTAGTTGCAACAGGTAAATCTGCCTTTTTCCAACCTAGCTAATCAAGTGTCTTTTTCCTGTGAATGGTCCTATTCAATTTTCATAAAGAATAATATTGCTGCAATCTAAAACAATTGAAAAATGAATGGTTTCTAAGAATTAAATGAAATAATATTTTGAAATAGGTAAAAAAATCGACGGATGTTGAGTAAAAATTACAATTTGAAATAATTGCAGCTTCTAAACAATAAACCATGAGAAAAATTACAATATTACTTTGATTATTCATTGTACTTTTATTCATCACCCGCCGATTTTTTTATCAGTTTCAAAATATTATTACATTCAATTTTAAAAGCTATGCATTTTTTTTCTTCTAATTTCAATATCCAAAATTCCATAAAGGAATATACTATATATATAGCAAATAATTTTGATATTAATAAATCAGGCATTACTTTTTATGATAATTCTGAACAGAATAATCTCATTAGACTACAAGTCTACATTTTGACTAATCACTACAGAAAAATACCAATGTTATAATGTAAATGAAGTAGACTAATGTAAATCTAAAACGTATGAGGTGCTTCAAATTGAACCAGAACCCTCTGTAAACGTTCTAGGTTATTTTTTATCCCGAATCAATCCACAATAATTGAAAGACACAAAAAAAATATCTCAACCGTACTAGATTCTGAATGAGCAAAATATAGTTGGTAATTATACAATACAGTTTGTGTTCCCAAAATTAAAACTAGCATCATTCTAACTGAATATGTGTGGTCAACTTTCAAGGCTATAAGTTAACATGCAAACCAAATCGAACAAAAACTTTATTTTGTAGTGAGGGCGGCAGTCAACCAATGAAAAGATGCTTTATAGAAATTATGTTTTTGCGGCACTTTCTTACAGGTCCTTGACAGCTGCTCGCGGTTTTTTAATCACTTTACTGAGAATTTGACATTTAGCAATAAGTTAGATTTTCGTGCTAATTTCACAGTCTTTTGTCTTTGATAATTTGAAAAGTTATGAATATGACTGTCCGGGTGAATCATAATTTTTACTTCCCCGACCCATATAATAGAAGTATTGTAATCGTGATTTTTTGACAGCTCGAGATTTTAGTAAATCTTCACGTTTTAGACCCTGCTGAACTCAAAAATGGCGGTCTGTCTGTCTATCTTCAAACACGATAACTTTAGACTGCGTACGAATTTTTGACTGAAACATATTTAAGTTTTTTATGAAAAAGCTAGGTTCAAGTTCGTAACTGAGTTTTTTTCAGCCAGTGGTATCAAAAATGTATCGATGAAACTTTTCAGTTCCTTGCATTTATTCTATGAACGATAGTATTTTGTATTTATCATAGAATATAGAATAACTAAAATTGATCCTTGAATAATTCAGCACAATTTTCAAAAGAAACATTTTCGAAAATTATCAGCGATTTGTTATTATTAAAATTTGAGTTATTATAGAATTCGTTATGGTTTTTTGAAGCAAAGGAATCATGAGAATTATAATGTGAAATTAAAATTATTATAATTCATATTTGGACATTACATGCAAATATTCATTAATTGTTTTTTCAAAATATGTAGGTAATTTGGTTCTATCGTGTTTGGTACCAAATTGAAGCTCCTGCGTAAAAAATTCTAGTATAAGTGTCAATTGATTTTTTTCCATAAGCTATCCAGTTTATGTCTAGTTTGGTATCAATTCGGAGAGATAAGCTCGGTAGAAATCTAAAATAAATAATTTTTTGGATGATTGATTATTTTTTCATAACTTGTGTAATTTCACATAACCGCCATCTTACTTTGACAATCACAGCTGTCACTTTGAAATATGCAATTAATTGAAACGACACTCGAAATTCAACCTCTAGCTGTTACAATACACCATTCTTTCGATACTGTCAAATATATCTCGTAATTATCAATGAGTCAAATATATTATAAATGAGAGCACATCACTCTTCTCAAATATATATCTCTTAAGATATGAATGAGAAAAATAACCAGTGGCTCAATTCACAGCTTTTAGAAGCTCAAAGCTTCTTTTGGGATGCCTAGCTTACGCCACTTTTTTTTGCCAAGTTTATCGCCATTATATAGTATAAAAAGAAAAAAATAGCTCAAGTGCGTGTCGGACCACGCGCATAAAGGGATCTCATTTTGGGTAATGAGTACCATGTAAGAGTACTCTCAGACTATGATTGTAAAAATAATTTTGAAATAATTTACAATTGAATACGACACCAGAAACAAGTTTACAGACAAGTCTGCAGTACAAATAATGAAAAAAAAATTATACAAGCGTTTAATAATAATTTTTTACGAATTTATTAACCAGCCCATATATAGCAATTTTGGCACTCTCACGTCTTGATGTCCTGAACACGTGCTCCTGTCTTTTCAGGACATTAGTTTGAATGTAAGTATAATTTCAAAATCAAAGACGATAGTACGGTTGAAAATTCACACGATCAGCTATTATTTCTATTTAAGTTCTAATTGAAATGATAGTAAATTTATGTTATAAATATTTAGCTAGATAACGGAAGTTTCATCAACCTGTTGCGCTCACGACAGTCAGAATTTTTGATTTGAGAAAAAACTATGAGATCCTAGTTTTACGATATTTAAATTTTAGGTTAAACATCATAATATTGACCTAGTTTTAAATTCTCATGTTTCTTTTTTCAGATTATATTTGGTGTAAATAATTAGGAGTATATTTTATTTAGGGATTTCAGAGCTTCAGTCGAATTTCTCAAGAACTAGGAACAATAATTATGTCGTTGATTACATAGACTAAAAATAGTCATGATAATCTCTCTAGAAGTTATTATAAAATAATTATCAAAGCATCCTCTGGTTGATGTCAATAATTTTGTCCAATAATCCACAAATTCCTCTCTATCTTTTTAACAATCCTCATCTCGTAATTGGTAACGGAAGCTTCAGATTCCTTAAATCTTTGCTCGCATCTGTGCGACTCGTTATGCCGAAGTTGTGGTAGTGGGGCAGGGGGCCATGTCAGTGGTGGGTGAAGGCCATGGCTGGTGCCGGTGCATCTCGCGACGCGCCGAATCTCACGGCCAAGGTCACGATTGTCCCGCGGGGACGAAAACAACATTCACTCAAACGCACGAGACAAACTCCAAGTGCACTCACTCTTGCTTTCAGCTACAGTAAACAAGAACGGGTTTCGACTTTGCCAAATTTAACTTTTTTAGTCGAAGAATAGTTACTCAAGATGGATGCATTATTCACATTAACAATTACAACTATCAAATTTCCCAGCTAATACATTTGTTTTGTATACCAGATGTCTTTTCGAAAACATTAAAATAGCAAATACGACTGATTTTTTTTATAGACGAAATTTCTTCAGCTATTAATTTTAGAACAAAAGCGCAAGATTTCTTATAGAATAAAATCCTATAGTCTATTTGTGGGTTCAGATAATAATAAATAATGAAATAATTATACCAAATAAAAATTGCTGAATCTAATTATGACGTATCATTTTAGGTACATTATAACTCATATTGCCGTGGAAATACAGTATAAAGTAAATATTACTAATCATATTTCATGAAACTATCACAGTTGGCACATTTTTTTTGTATATTTTTATCCTAAGACATCGACTGATATTGCACTTTGTCTAAACGAAGACTATAAACAAGGCACCAACTTCTGTCCAAGTGGTAGACGAAATGCAGTGTGCAGTCCATTACATTCAGGAAAAATGGTCTGACCTAGTGTTTTCATTCGGTCACTAAATAAATACTACCAATAATATGATAGAATGTTGATAATTCAAAAGTAGAATATGCTATGATCTACATCAGATCGTATTAGGTTAGTATGTGCTACGAATAATACGGGAATGGTACTAATTCATGTCTTAATAGGCAAATGGGCATAAAAATTTTGCTTGTCGAATAATGCGAAACAACTATTTGCCAATTTTCCGATCATTTTGCATATTAAACAAGTAATTTCTATCCTAGTCAAAATCATAGCCACAAAAAAAAATCTCAAGGTTTACTATGTCTCATTCAAGGATGACGTAACATTATGTTGGAAAAGATCAACGGCCTAGTGCTCCTTAGAAAATATGCAAAAATAATTGTAGAACGAATATTATTATAAAAGTGTTATTTTTTTGTTTCTTTTTTTCCAACAATAGAAAAGTTATTTTGAATTCACGAAGGACTAATAGCTCAAACATCCGATTTTATTTATTCCGAAACTTGTCTCAAATTTGCAACACTCATCGCAGGTAAAACATAGTTCAATACACTCCAATAATATTGCATATTGTCAAAATTCATGGCGCAAAAAAAGTCCAGCATTGCACACTGGAGACGTAGAACGTTGATTAAAAACACGTTTTAGATTCTGAACAATCTCACCTTGAACCATGCAGTTTTATTTTTATTTTTCCGTCTATGTCTAGTGTCTGCTTTTCTTCCATGCAAATTACACACGCCAACTCATTGCCGAATAATTAATCTACGTGCTAGAACTGCAAAAAATTACTCATCATTATGGATGGTTATCAAAACTATTATACATTGAAGTTGTAAGATATTACACAAAATTATCCTTTCAATTATCGTTCGTATGATTAGTGTAGATTATAATTCGATTTCTTGTTCTAATTAATCAGCTTGCACAACAAAACTTGAGGGATGAACTTCGTGTGACAGAACCGATATATATACACCACCGTATTAGAGAACATTATGTTGTAATTCGGTACTATACACTATTTAGAGAAAGCAGCTTTGAGACAACAGAGGAATATATTTATATTTATACTAATATCAAAATGAAAAATAATAGATTTTATATAAATAATTAGTCTTACCGATCATAGCCCGCCTCAAGCGGAGACACTTACGTGCCTATTAGCTAATTGCACCGATTTAGCTGAAATTTCAAGTTTCACATGAACAAAAAATTTCGGGTCGGAATAATGACAGCAAAAATGTGCACGACACATTTGACTTCTGAGTTTTGATACGATATTTTTTAGTTGGGCGACACTTGCCCGTAAATATATATTTAGCTGAAATTTTACTTTCCGTGCGAAGCTGGAATGGGCTTGCTAGTTCAAAATATTTTGCATGTAACAAAAAAAAATATATATAATGTACAATTGACTGAAAATTTCACAATTATTTGTAGAAATAAATAGGAGTTTATATATAATGATTTGTTTCAAATGATTTAGATGAAGCCAACCTTGCTTTTATTATTAGTATAGCGCCTAATGAATATAATAGTGGATCATAATAATTTTTATTTTTTTCTCTTGCAACAAATTGAAAAAACTCAGACTTGTTTAGCTGGTGTTATAAAATTGCGACTGATGATCTCATACTTCAAAGATGCATTAGCCTCCAAGGAATTGCTGTATCTTTCTCACTCGTAGAAGCTGTTCAAAAAAGAAAAGAAGATCATGATTTTGTTATTGTATCCTGCTGTTAAAATTCTTAATTAATACAATGAAAAAATATTTAATTACTGCTTACATGTACTTGCATCAGAATTTAAATATCAACCTAGAAAATTATTCTGAGATGGAAATGTAGAATGATTACTTTTGCCGAAAATTGTACTATTGGGAATGATGCGACATGTAATTTTCTTGCGGATCTAATACTTTTAGTTGTGTCTGCAATGAAATTTGAAGGTAAGTAATTTTTTTCTCTGAAAAACAACCATTTCGCTTCATCCACAATCATGATTCTATTTATACAAGTTTTTTTACTCTTGTAGCTTGGAAACTTTCTTACACGAATCATACCAATAATAATATCTACTCTCTTACATAATGTCTCCATTCACATATATTCTTTTCTAAAAACTTCAATTCGACATTCGCTTCTTATGCTCAAATCATCAAGACTGAATTATTTTTACTCTTTCAACTACATCCTCCCAGTATTAAGATCTTCATAAATAACAATTTATTTCGCATTCGATCTCTCTTGTAAAATCATGAAATAGTTATTTTTGATTTTAGATTACGAAATATCGCTATGCTCACAAAAAAATATCTTATTCTCGAATGCAAAAGAATTTCGCAATCATGTATCAAACAAAGTTTTTTTGGATACCACGTCTCAAAATTAATAAAAATGTAAAAAGAAAATTTTGTTTTTCGATGTAATCAATGTGACTTTTATTGTTGCTATGATACCAATACAATTTATTTTATTGCAGGATGCGAAATATCTTGCATTCCGGCTGCGAAATACTCCGCAATCTGTAAACAAAACAATCATTTACCATGTTTCTAGTTGCCAGTTTTCAAAAAATATATTCTCATCTAATCTTGAACTCAATGCCTTTGAATGCGTGAATAGTGAACTTAATCTTATTAAATAATGTAATGATAGTAATACTCTCTTTAACTTTTTGAAAAATAATTCTTTGCATAATTTCATATGTGAACAACTAGAGTCAACTGATGTTAGCAATCATTTGAATTAAAATTGCTTAAATTTTATAGAGACGAGCACGTATCTTTGGATCTTTTCAACTTTGCACTGTGATTCCAGCATTTCTTTTTCATCTTATGCTACAATATTTCGATCAGTAAGAGATCTGGACTACTGGATAGTCCAGGAGGTTGTATTGCAAATGAAGAAGTCATAGTAAACCGGTTGATTTTGATTTCGATACTTGCTCCTGAAAAAATAAACTGATCTCCAGTAGCGATGGATGTGAGTATGAAAGGCTGCGAAAGTAATAATACGTCGGATGAAATTTTTTCCATAAATAGTTGACAACATAGTGAGTTGAGAAAAAAATGTCAACTGTACCGTGGAGGGTGGATTATACGTCACTTGCTAACATAAACCTGTAAAAATAGAAGATTCTCAATTAAAGTAATAGTACACTGGATGGAATTTAGGACAGCCTCGATCTCGGGCCAAACTACCTGGATCATTAATTCTCTACTCGAACTCGGCACTATACTATGGATTAGAACTAATGACTTAATCATTCTATACCTGAGTGAGATTCATTGGACACATGCGATTTTATATTAACAATAAACCAGACTCAAATTTAGCCTTATATTTGAACACTCATTTATAGACTGGATTTCGACCCAACATGAGGAATACAGTGCACCCTTCTCGGCTGTCTCGGGCTCAAGTTCTGTTTCACAGGCGCATGCAATCCAGTAATATTCAGGGATGTTTTTCTAAAGCGCGAACGTAGCGAGCTAGCCTACAATCATTGTTATAGACGATATTTCAGCCCAATATCAGTGATTCCAAAGTTGTACTCACTTATAAAATCAAATCTTGCAGGATGATCGTGGGTTTATTTAAAATTAACAGTGCCGAGTTCATGTATGCTCCGCTCGAATCGGCTTAGCATTGATGCCGAGTTCATGTCTAATTTAATTAGGTAATTGTTTACATGATGAAAAAGAAGAAAGCAACAATCAGCTGCGTGTGTAATTGCTGCGAAAATATACAGTGTGTGCACATGCACCATTAAGATCTCGAGAACTATAGTAGATACGGCCTTGTTCAAATAAGATATTTTTGTGCGTTTAAGGGACAATCTCAAATATATCTTTGTTTTTTGAAAAGTTTCCATAGATCACTAGATATTGACGAAAATCTGATTTTGATTGATTTTTGCTCTCGTGTGCAATTCCTAAATTTTAGCAAATCGGAAAAAAAAAATTGAGTAAAAAAGTTGAATATCATCATACCCCAGCCAGTGACGTTCATAAATATTTTATTCGAAGCATATTTTTGAATTACGACACAAAGTTATAATTAGAGATTACATATTGCTTTCTGATTTTAATGATTCATTTTCGTTGTGTTGGTCAACATGAGAAATTCTACAATTTCTGTATTTTGTGTTGATAAATTACAAACAATGCAATAATTTATGATACTATATATTGTTAAATAACAAAACAATTGAAATTGATTATCATTTATTATTAACCTAAAATACAGATACTGTAAAATTTCTTATGTTATACTAGTACAAAGAAAATGAATGATTAAAATCAGAAAGAAATATGTGATTCTATTGAAAAAATTATAGTATTGTGTCATATTTCAAAAATGTGCTTCATGAATATATATTTCGTACACCACTAGCTGAGTAATAATAATATGGAGCATATCTACTTGAATTTTTTTCCCAACTCACGGAAGTGTAGGAATTACTTACTAAAGAGGAAAAAATTGACCAAAATAAGTTTCTCGTCATTAACTAGTGACCTATGACCGTAAACGCGCACAAGATGTCTCATTTAGACAAAGTCCTACTTCCTATAGTTTCCGATATTCCAATGGTGACACTACGGAATGTGGACACCCTATATATTTTTGATACATTCACACATGCAGCTGATTATTGTTTTCTTTTTTTTCATCATGTGAACAATTGCCTAGTCAAATTTTATTATGCGTATTATTACTTTAATTGACGTATTTTTTTTTTACAAGCTCATGCAAGCATCTGACTTTTAATTCACTCTCTACGGTGCAACTGACGATTTTTTCTCAACACACTATGTTGTCGACTGATTATAACAAAAAAATCAGCCGGCCTACAACTATTACTTTATTTTTATTATTTTTTCTACCACTTTTGCAGCATCTTACACCCACACCAACACTCCCCACTGGTGCGTCAGCTGACGCTTGGCTCATTTATTAGTAATACCAGATCTATCGGAAAAGATAATAATCGATCGGCGTAAAAACACTTCCTACATAAAATACAATGCTACTTCCTGGACTAGGATGTCCACTTCAAAAGTGGCATTTTGTTTTCCAATATCCAATCTTCTACGAAACCAGCCGTATGACAAGCAGCGTCCGTCTTTCGAAAGATACATATGATATTTTTCGAACGTATCTATTCATTTGATGGCTTCAAATATAAATTGAAAATCAAAACCTGAGTAGTCTCACAGAATCACAAATTCAGTAGTCGGTTCTCACACCATCGTCCTGAATAGGGCAGCAACTGTAGACACGTGTTTCGTCCTTATTAGGACTCCTCAGTACAGTATAGTGAGCCGCAGATGGTCAGACTTGTAGCCGCAAAGCCAATGAAAAGTGAGTTGGTACATGGCATGCAAAGATATAAATCCGCAGCAGTGTCATATGCCATTATACAGCCAAGGCGGCTTTAAATACTTTCGAAGGATGTTCATGTATTATATCTATTAGCGTTCAATATTTCGTTTGAAAAGTGAATTGTTGCCAGTTTTACTAGAAATGAATCTCAAATCATAATGGATGATGCCGAAAAAAAAATATGAAGGCAATTAGTGTGATAGATTTCTTCTCGACTCCTTATGACTTTGTTTCAGCTATCCACTAAAATAAACTTAAAATCTAACATCATCACTTCATAGTATAGAACCTCCATGATGATTTAAGGATTTATATCAACTGAAGAAGGCAACAATTACACTTTGTAGATAAAATCATGAATGTTGATAGATACATAAACGTCTTTCAAAATGATTTAAAGCCTCTAATTGAGTAGATGCATTCGAAAAATATATTTTTCGTAAAAATGATATCGCTTGCCATACGGCTATATTCAAACGAGATTAAATATTTGAAAAAAAAATTGCAATTTTAAAGTGAACATTCTGTAGTCCAGATCTCGTGCTGATCGAAACCTTGTAGCATATGATGAAATTGATACATCGATCACAGCGCGCATGGAAAGATTAAGAGTTAGCATTCGTACCCAAAAAAATTAAAAACAATTTCACACAGATGATTACTAAACATCAGTTCATCAGTAGATACTATGTTAAACGTATCAAGTTGATGAATAGTCAATTGAAGGCGATGAACGCAAAGGTAATATTCGTTGATTTCTTGTACTTTAACAATATTAGGAAAAGCTCAGAATTCACATATATCTGTTATCTAAAATTAGGGTTGGAAAAAAAACCTATTTTTTTTTTATAGAAATCAAAATCCAGTTATAATCCAATTTCATTAACTGGTATATAATATTTAATCAGTTGGGGACAGAGGGAGCAGCCAAACTGAGTTATCTGGGTACATAAAAGGTTGATTTGGGTTACAACTTGATGATAATTGTATTTATTTACTTTTATTCTATGTGAATCTGATAGGTGTTTAATATAGAATATTGGAGTAAAATCAAGTCTTGTATCACTCAGTTGCCGAAACCGGTTAACAAAATTTATTTTTCAATAGTATGATACAAGACTTGATTTTCCTCCAATATTCAATATTATTCACATCACACTAAGGCTAAATCATTCTTATCATGATAAGTATTTGAATAAGAAATTTTGATTGATTTTAATCGTGATTTTTTTACTTGATTTAAATCAATTGATTTGAATCAACTGATTTAAATTATGACATAAAATATAGTTAGATTGAAATTTAAACAAGTCTTAAAAGCAAAAACTTCATTCTAGAGCTGCCCTGTGCATTCTGTAGCCAGCTTGCCATGGGCAAAGTTTGACTGGCTAGATGAGCTTTATAATTAATTTTTCGCGTCTTGGGAAAAAAGAACAACGATGTCCGATTTTAATTTATATGAGTAAATTTATTAGGTGTTCGTAATAATTCTGGACTGGTCTTTGTTCCGCTGGTAACAAGAGCCAGACATCTGAAATGTAATTAAAACACAAGTAGATTTGATGTTGTAGGTTGGACCGTTTTTAAATGAGAAATTTGGGACGTCAAAAAAGTAAGCAACTTCACTTTGCGCAAATTGAAAAAAAAGTAAACTATAATGTAGGACTAATTACGGACTAATTTTTATCGAAAAATTTGAATTCGTACTTACACAGTTTTTGTTGCAATTTTGTGCAAATTCATGTTTTACATACATATTTGTAATAAATCCATAAGAAACTAATAAAAACAATCGATTTTTGTTGATTAATGATTTTATTCATAATTTACAGATTTATGAATTTATAAGAGTTATAGATAATTGCTACATTAGTCACAAAATCAACTTATAAAATGGGAGTGCTAGTATTAAAAAAGATAGCACCCCACATTTGCCGACCCAAAAAAAAACACACACACAGCTCATTCGGAGAAACTGATTTAGGATTAATTACAAGTATAAGCAAACAATATGAGAACAAAGCAAATTAAAGGAAACTTAATTTCGGAGTGAAAACTTATTTGCTCCTATAAAGATTTTTCCATAAATCGATTGATATGAAATTGCTTTACGCAAAAAAAAGTCATCAGGAATGCCTGAAAAAATAATATACCTATAATGTCATTTTATAAAATAACAATTCATGGAATAAGATTGCGAGCTTTAATAGCTTGAGGCCAATTATTTTGACACGAGATTTGCCGCATCCCACAAACTGTTTTGCGAATATTATAATGTTTCTTTATAAATGTGTTGCTCACAAGATTTTTTAAACGGCCTGTGATTTCCATTATTTTGACAATTATTGAGGTTACAGCGAGGGAGTACCGAGCACAATTTGACATTCATACTCTACAATCTGAAAAATGGATCGGTGACAGTGCTGCCAACATATATTCATAGATAATCTGCTACGCTCTTATGCAGTGGTAGAGCCGGGATGCATAAATGCTTAGTTCTAATCAAGTTTGAAGGTGGCTGAGAATCAGTTCCGTGCCATTGGTAAAATTTTTTTTTTGAATGAATCAACTACAATTCTTGTATATTCTGGTTTTAAAAATTACACATATTATTAATATTGGAACAATTATCTCATAAAAACTATTCTCCTAGGACACGTTTTTAGTATATTACATCTGAGGTGGGCAGTATTTCATTACAGCCGAGAGCTTATTATATGACCGAGAGGCGAAACCTCGAGGATCAGATATAGCTCGAGGCTGATATGAAATCCTTACCAAAGTATGTATACTATTTTATTCACAATCATTAGAAGTATTAGATGATTCTGACTGTTACATGAAATGAAGAAAACGATGTATGGAAATTCAGTCACAAGTTTATTATTTCTATCCTACTCTACAGTTTCGGTCCCACCTGGACCATCTTCAGGAGTGCTACATTTATACAATAGTGTGGGAATGTGGGACAAAAAAAAAAAACAAAGTGTGGGGAACAGTGTACTTACAATAGAATTATTGTTTGTGTATGTTGTCATCTGTAGTGTTACATAAATATTTTGTTTTCTTTTATAAGTCGATGTAATACAAATGAGAAAAAACACACATGTTTTCAGTCAAAAATAAAAGAATAAATAAATGTATATATAAAAAAAAAAATTAAAATATGAAAACTAAGCGTGGTAACAACTAACCATTATGAAAACCAGAGGCTAAGTACAGGTTACCTGAAGTGAGTGTCCGTGTAATGCGGAAAAGCAAAAAATGCATAAGTCACAACAGTCAATTGTTGAAGTCAACCAATGAAAAAGAATCACATCAAGATGTCCAGGGATGCAAGTCACAAGAGATTAAACGGAATAAACATGAAAATAAAAATAAAATAAAAATTTGAACAATTTCAAAACATCAAAAATCATTCCAATATATTATTATAAATGGTGCTTGAGGCTATGGTATCCGTTTTCTAATTGACATTATTATTATCTTGTTTTATAAATAATATTTCAAGTTTTAGGCTTTTTGTGCAGAATAGCCTGGTTATGTAAGATGCGAGTTTCAGCAAAATTGGAAGAATGTCCAGTGTTGATGCAGTGACTAACCACCGCACACTTAACACCCACCCTTTTAGCATTTTTACTGTAGAGTAGAATAGAAATAATAAACTTGTGACTGAATTCCCATACATCGTTTTATTCAATTCACAATCATCTCTAATTCTCCGAGAGATAGTTGATCCAATTTCGTCCTTTTTCAAAAAAGTGAATTGATGTAGTAGTCTATGAAAACAAGAATGTTTTGAAAAATTAAATTTGACATTTGTAGGATTTATGATTTATGAATCAAGATATTTATACGTGTATCCATTGAAATTGTGATAAGTGCAGATATCAATAAGTTACAACAGTGAAATGGAGCTATATACTTGCCCCGAATCGAACGAAAGTGCTACGGATGTGAGTTCATAGCGATTTTATTCATAATTTACAAATTTATGAATTTATAAGACATAGATTTACACAGAATTGCAACATAAATCCGCTTCTTTTCAATATTAATTGTTTTATTTGGATCATTAAATTATATAATCGGTATTTTTGACAGTACGAATTATTTTACTCTAACAAAGATTTATGACTGATGCTAGGCAATCCTGCATAAACATTTCCCACCCAAGAGATGGAAGTATCGCTTTCGACCTGTGAGCTAGTCATTGCAGTTGGAAATTACATATTCCCCAACCTCCAAAAGGTTAGGAATTGCCATATTACTATAATGATTGTGAATAAATATATTTATTCATTTAAAAGAAGTAATTACCTGTTTCAGTATTTAAAATGGTAAAGCATTGCTATCTGATATCATGTTCCTCTTTAGCGTAAAATAAACAAGGAGAGCGTAAAAGTGAAGTTAATATCCATCAAACGTCGCATTTGCTTCATAAAAATTCACCCCATCAAATTGATATTTAATCCAAACTCTGTGAACAAATCAGATAAAGTCGCGTAAATTCCAATGGCATCATCAAAATTCATCATTTCATCAAACAAAACCAGAAAAAAGAAACCGCAAAATAAAAAATCCTCGCCCTGCGGCAAACACAGTAGAGGGGGTGACGCACCCTCGGCAACCTGTTGAATCCACCTTTCCACTCCGCACGACCCGCACAGCCTTCTTTTTCATCGGAACATATAATAACGAAACAACCACCTGTGACATCTGAGATTAAAAACGCGATATTATTACACACGTAATAAAGGTGATGAGAGGATGATATCTCACTAAAGCAGTTAAATGGGGCTTTTGTTGTTTTATGTTACACAGATTTAGGAGACTTTTTTCCTATTAAGCAGGGATGATGGTATTTTTCATTATAATAACGGGGCAGAAATGAGGTTTTGAAGAATTTCAAATAAAAATAAATTGAATTCAAATATCAATCACGTCTTTTAGCAGGTAGGTACTGGTGGGGTAATCACTATTTATTTTTAATGCACATTGGTAGATTGATTAACATTTTCTAAGTCGTGGAGTGCGCTAACTATCCATTAAGTCTCGGGTACTTTTAACTTTTGTAAAGAGTATGTTATAGAGTATATTATAATTCAATGCAAATCATTCTGACATTTTGTCCGACTCTATGAGTTCTAAATTACAAAACCAATATATTTGCACTCAGATATGAAAACACATCGAAAAGATTCTCAAAGGTCACATTGTTGAATATAGAGCTGTCAACATTGGACATTGCACCAACGCTTAAAATCAGATAAAAATAAAAATAATCAACTGCACCAGAGGATTAATTCCCAGTTAATGCAGAATATGTACCATAGAAACTTCCTCTCTAACTTAATTCTCATCCACAAATCAATCAAATTTTAACTAACTTTTCTTCTGATAGGATATCTATTAATTATCATGCTGTATTTTCCTCATACCAATATGTTACTGAGTGTAATTTATTTTCAATTATTGATCGTGTGAACCTGAATGTTTTATTTTAGTTTTGTTTTTTTTTTGAGCTATATTTTTTCTTGCACCTCATGTTCAGTCTTCACATTGTTATACTAGAATGTTTTTAACTGTGATATTATTAATTTTTGTGAAACATATAGTTTATTATTAGTATTATTAAAAATTAATACATTTTTTCCTAGAACCCTTCGTATGAGCCACAGAAATACCTGAATAACAATCAAGTTCAGGGGCTTTTGTTTGGCACAAATGTCCATATTTTTGAAAAGGATTAAATTTATGACCGGATTAAGAACTTTTTACTGGCGCAAATGGCATACGACTATAAAAAAAAGGAGGAACAATAATATAATATGCACCAAAGCCGAATGTTCCATTATTATTTATCTAGTATCAAAATTATAAATGCAAAGCAACAAAGGAATGCTAGGTGCTGGTCAACAATTGATCTTATTTTCTGCTGTGCATACTATATTATTCTCTATCAGCTTTTAAATGATTTTTATAATGACATTGACATATTTTGGTTCGAATGTTTGCGTGTTCACTAGTTTCTTTGTTATAATTTTTATTGTTTGTCGTTTATCAATGGAAGTTTTTTACTATGTTTTGTTAGGAACAATCCAAGTATTTTATGGGACTACAATTCAAGCCCTTTGATTGGCCTATAGGCAAACCAAATTTAAATTAGTACAAAAATCGTACCCTGTCAGTTGCATCAACTGTCGTTTGTTCCTAAATTATCATGAATAAATTTAAGCGGTTTCAAATTTCAAATTTGTATTTATTTAGGTAAAATGTAAATATGTATTGCTTCTATTTATAACTTAGTGCAGACTTTGTAATCCGCAGATCGTATTGTCGATTCCAGCTTCGCAGATTTCCACTGGATTATAACATATTCTCCATAAAAGCTAAGAGTACCCGTGGCTTAACGGGTGACTGCAATATATCAATAAAAAAGTTTCTGCTACACCCGTATCTGGTAAAAGGCATGGTCGATATTTATTTTTTTATTTAATTCATTTTCAGTAAACTCGTTTTAAATTGTACATTGAACGTGGACTAATCGTGTTCGTGTTCGAATTACGACCAGTCAAGAAGTCAAAATTATAATCTTATTAGAGTCCTGGGCCGTTCATAATGGGAATAGAATATAGTTTTGCAAGTTTTGTCCGATAAGAGTAACTTTTAAAAATTCACTCTATAAGAAACAATGGGACACAATATCTACATATATTGTTGTATATGTAGCTGTCAACTTCAAAAAATGGTGGTGCCGAAGATCGGAAAGTAATTTTTCTTTAAAATAAATATAGTTATTCTTATCTGAATCATTGATTTATTCTCAGCTGAACATTATAAGGACATTTTAAATGATGTTATTGGAACTATCTTCGTATTTGAAATATATTTTTTTATTTTTCTGTCTCTGGATGTCTTCTCCACTTGTATAAATAATTATAATTTAGAATTTCAGTTATTTACATTATTCACTTTAGAATGAAATCAAAAAAATATTTCTCTCCGAACGTGTGAAAGTGTGAAAACCATAATATCTGTTAATAAATTAAAAATTCATGAGAGGTTCTTTCTTCCTTATCACAATTGGGTTAAACAAGGCACCTTACATTGTTACATCCAGACACAACAGACAAATCCTCCAAACATCCGTTAGACAATCCTTTCAATCCTTTTCCCCGCGACCCGCGCGAATAACGGAAACCTTACACATCCCTTTCTTCGAAAGAAGAAACGGTGAGGAAAGAGAGCTGAGGAGAATGAATGAGAGAAAAGAACGCATCAGAAGATTAATTTCAAAACTAATTACGAACGAGTGAATCTGGTCGTGGTCCTTGTTGGAGTTAGTCGTGAGTTGTGATGTTCTATTCTTCTATCCCTAAGGAGATGTGGTAGAAAGTAGGGAGGGGGAATTGTGGTTACCGGGATCAGAGACGTACTAGAGTATTTTTATTAGTAAAGGAAAATATGAAGTTTAATATTTGAATCTATAATTCTATGTGAATTGATAATAATCAAGTTATGGTAATATATTATGTATTATGGTTTGTAAACGTCTATTTTATGACGAGCTTTTTATTTACGAGCGAGAAAAGTATTTGGGTGATATTCATTTCTAAACAGTTTTCAAAATAATTTACATACCGTACTTTTTCTGCGTACTCAAATTGAGACAGCAAAAGTCAATATTATCATCGATTCATATGTCAGCAATTATTACAGACGTTTTATAGAGTGAGTATAATTATTAAATTACATATGTATTTGTATTTGTTTCAAATTAGAATTCTAAGTTTTTATGTATCTTCTCATTGTAGTCTTTCGGTTCTGAAGATGGCTACTCAGTAGTCGAAACCGGTCAACAAAATAAAACATTTTTGAACAGTGTGATACAAGACTATATTCCTTCAATACTCGATATTACATAAAGCACTTCGCCAGTTTTAGGTCGTTTTTAGAATGTTCGAAGCTACAATTCAACATGACGAATTTATTACGCCATGCAAACCAATGTGTCGAATAACAGTAATCACAGCGGAATTTTTTTTTTTTTAATTTAAGGGGGGTCTCTTGCAATCATTGACCATCTAAGGTCTTGGAGGTGTAAAGGGGACGGTAACAGAAAGCAGCATTGTGGGTGGGGTTAAAAATGAGTATTGACTGATAAGGAGGGAGGATCGTCAGTACCTCATCAACCAGGGTGGACGCACGTCAGTTTATGGCACGCCGTTTTGCTAATTGATAGCTAAAATTTATTCCACTTAAATTTAAACTATACATTTTTTTTTATTTCGCAAAACAATTTATTGAATTTTTATGATTGAATTAAAATTATGTACATAATGAAAATTCAGAATTATTATTATTTTGCAAGATAATTTCAATGCGTTGAATTTTTATGATTGAATTAAAATTATGAACATATTGGTAATTCAGAGTTTTTATTATCTTGCAAGATAATTTCAATTCATTGAATTTTTATGATTGAATCAAAATTATGTACATATAAAAAAATTGGAATTATTATTATTTTGCAAAATAATTTTAATGCATTGAATTTTAATGATTGAATTGAAATTATGTACATAATAGAAATAAGGAACTCTTATCATCCTGCAGAATAATTTTAATTCATTTTGAATTCTTATGATTGAATTAAAATTATGTACAAAATAAAAATTCAGAATTGTTATTATTTTGCAAGATAATTTTAATGCATTCAATTTTTATGATTGAATTAAAATTATGTACATGATAGAGATTCACTATTCTTATTATCTTGCAGAATAATTTTATTTCATTGAATTTTTATAATTGAATCTCCATTATGTACATAATGGAAATTCGGAATAATTATTTTCTTGCAATATAATTTCAATGCATCAAATTTTCATGATCTAATTAAAATTATGTACATTAAGGTAATTCGGAATTCCTATTATCTTGCAGGACAATTTCAATTGATTGAATTTTTTTGATTGAATTAAAATTATGTACACAAAGAAATTCAGAATTATTATTATCTTGCAAGATAATTTAAACCCGTAGAATTTTTATGATTGAATTAAAATTATGTACATAATGGTAATCCAGAATTATTATTACCTTGCAGGATAATTTCAATTCATTGAATTTTTATGATTGAATTAAAATTATGTACATAATAAAAATTCAGAATTATTATCTCGCAGGACAATTTTAATTCATCGAATTTTTTTGATTGAATTAAAATTAAGTACATAATGTAAATTCAAAATCATTACTATCTTTCAAGATAATTTGAATTCATTGAATTTTCATGATTGAATTAAAATTATGTACATAATAAAAATTCAGAATTATTATCATTTTGCAAGATAATTTTAATGCATTGAATTTTTATGATTGAATTAAAATTATGTACATAATGAAAATTTGGAATTCTAGTTATCTTGCAGGATAATTTTAATTCATGAATTTTTTTGCTTGAACTAAAATTATGTGCATAATGGAAATTCAGAATTATTATTATCTTGCAAGATAATTTCATACATTGAATTTTTATGATTGATTAAACTTATGTACATTAAAAAATCCAGAATTATTATCATTTTGCAAGATGATTTTAATGCGTTGAATATAAATTGAATTGATTAAAATTACCTTGCAAGGTAATAATAACTCTGAGTTTCTATTATGTACATAATTTTGATTCAATCAAAAAAATTCAATGAATTAAAAGTATCCTGCAAGATAATAAGAATTCCGAATTCCCATTATGGACATAATTTTAATTGAATCATAAAAATTCAATGTATCAAAATTATCTTGCAAGAGAATAATTATTCTGAATTTCCATTATGTACATAATTTTAATTCAATCATAAAAATTCAATGAATTAAAATTATTCTGCAAGATAATAAGAATACTGAATTTCTATTATGTATATAATTTAATTCAATCATAAAAATTGGATGCATGAAATAATCTTGCAAGATAATCATATTTCTGAATTTTCAGTATGTACATAATTTTAATTCAGTCATAAAAATTCAACGGTTCCGTATAATTTTGCTAGATAGTCTCTATGCTGAATTATCATTATGTACATAATTTAAATTCAATCATAAAATTTCAATGAAGCAAAATTATCTAGCAAGATAATAAGCAAAACGGCGTGCCATATCAGTTCTTTGTTTGAATATTTTTGTATTTGAAATCAACAATCATCAGAGACTGGTTTTTATGGGCGGCTTCGATCTCGGCACCAAACTACCTGGATCTTTAATCCCCTACTCGAACTCGGCACTATGCTATGGATTAGAATTTGTGACACAATCGTTCTACCTGAGTTGAGATTTTCTGGACACATGCGATTTTACATTGATAATAAACCAGACTCAAATTTAGCCGTACTTTTAAACGAATCTAATCACACGTATGACTCAACAACTCAAAAGTCCTGCATATCCTAAACAAAATAATTTGTTTCCATTTGATGCAAGAAATTCCATTGTCAAAAATACCTAAAAAAATTAAATGTTTTAGTTTGTTTTATACATATTTATATGTTTTTGTAATAATGTAGGTATGTACGGATAATGTATAAATAAGTCTTTATTCAATAATTATTTTTTTTCTGAAGTTTCATCAAATATTATTTGCAGTATTATTTTTAATACAAATTAATTTTAAAATAAAATATAGAGACTTGTAAAACTAAATCTTGCAGGTAGATCGTGGCTTTATTTAAAAATTTATAGTGCCGAGTTCGTGTGCGCCCCGCGCTAATCGGATTAGCATTGGTGCCGAGTTCATGTTCTTGGTGCCGAGTTCGTGTACGCCCGGTTTTTATGCAGAATGCATGCTTTTGTTTTTTGGAATATCTCTTTTATACTTCGTCCGAGAATATTCATGAATACTATATTAAATATTTAATATTCAAAAATATCACAACACTTAGAGAAATCAAAAACAAACAAAATCCACAAATCAACTACTTTCATCTCGGTAATCGAGTGACGAAAAGTAAAAATCCTGGTAAATCCCTCAAAAACCAACAAAACTCACATTTATACCGCTTTTACTTTCGAGTACCTAACAGTTCATTCAAAAATTCGTTGCTATGGAAACAAATTGGGGGCGGAGTTATGCCAAAGACTAGTCTTCCAGAAAATATATCACTTCACTAACGCCATCTATGAGCCAACGAAATAAATTATATTTATAATTTTATTTTGCTAATTACCCCGAACACATGGGTTTTTTAATAAATATATGGCTGAAAAATGAGAGATAAAGGTTGAAAGTAAATCAACATAGAGGTATTTGAACTGATTATCTGATTTTCATACAAGAAAAATAGGTTTGAAAAGTACCTATATTAGTGAACTTTACAATTTTTTTTACTGGAGACTGGGATGATTTTTTGAAAATTCCATACGCTTATTTGAAGCTAACAGTAATATCTTTCATATAGTGAATTTTCATAAGTGTGAATCAAATCATATTTGAGTTAAAACGATTTGAAAAGCCTTGAAATCAATATTTGTACTAAGTTTAGGGGCTTTTTACTCTTGTTCTAGAGAAGATTATCAAATTTTGATACGTACAATTGTTTATAAGGCTCTAATCTTCAAAATGATATATAACATTTGCCATTTCAATAATAAATGAAAGCTGTATAACGATTTGAAAAGTGACAATTATCGCCGTTTACGCAGAGACCCGCCTTAAGACTTTTTAATTTTAAAATGACAGTATCGAAACATTTCTTACTTATAGATTTTTCTATAAAATTTATTGATACTTTTTGAATTCCTCGACTTCCAGTCATTTTTTTTTATCTAGGCTAGTGTCCATATAATATTGAAATATTTCTTGGCATTTTTCATTTGGGCTAATTTAAAGGAGTTACAAGACACTTTTGAAACTTTAGAATGATTATATGCCGTATCGATAAATTTTCAGTAAACTGATATCAACAACAAATTGTGGTCACAATGTGCCCTCAGAGATTACTTTTATTTTTGCATGAATAATTTTAAGCAGAGAGAAGTACATAGGAGCTAATAATCAAAGAGAAAAATTTGGTCACTGATTGAACTCTTATTCTAGAAAACATGAATCAGCATGAACCGTGTATCTTCGTACTGCGATTCGTGTGATCAAAGTGAATATTATTCTCATGAATTATGTTTCATCAATTGTTATTTCATATTTTCTTCAGTTCGAGATCATAAAATCACAATCTCTTTATCCTTCTAGATCAGTTTTTCTCATGATTGCAATTACAGAATCAGTGTAACTTTGAAAACTGGCAAAAAGAGCAGAACAAGAAAATCATTGATAAATTCGAAATGCACATCCCACATATCACATTTATATAGAATTGGATTTTATATTAGTTATGCCGAATAATCAAACAATCATTAATTTTTTATATAAGTAAGCTTATAGTAATTAAGGTATCAAGGGTGATAAAAGGACAATAATGCCTGAGGTCAACAGTGTACTTTCCGAGGGCCTCCGGCCCGAGGTGTGTACATTGACCGTAGGCATTATTGTCTGTTCAACTCCCGTGGTGCCTTCAATGTTTCCGACATTTGTTGTATTTCAATCAACAATTTTTAGCAATGTATGTCCTGTCATTGTAATGCCTGTCAGAGAAATTACTCTAGTTACTTGCTGTAACTAGGAAAATTGTTTGTTATTTTTCAAAATAATGCCCTCGGGTATTATTTGTTACGTAATTACCCTGAAATCAGTGTTATTGTGACAACAATAATAAACTAATCGGACATTTACTATTTAATGTCATTGTAAAAATCAATAGGGTAAAATTTCGATAGCCAATCGATAGGAAAATGATAGCAACAAAATAAAATATTAAAAACGAATAGATGAATAGTTTAAAATCATTAAATTCACGACTCGTGCTATTCGTAGTTTGTTGTGTTCTCGTTTTAAAATCATGACAGAAAAGAATTTCATTTAGAATTCAGAAGTCGAAGAGACACGGCGGATGTCATTCATGGCTCATATTAAAATCCATTCCTTACTTATGCCAGCCCTGTCTTCATAAGTCTCTAATTGTTTCATCGCTTGCTGATCTTTTTTTCTCTTTTTCTATAACTTTGAAGGGTTGTTCACCCTTTCGTGTTTTGCCGTCTTCACACAAACATACACTGAAGTTCTTTCAGCGCCGCGTAACGTACGTTGCTTTCCTTCTGTAAAGAAACGGATCAAGATCACACATACACACACATAGGAAGAGATCGCAGACAGAGGAATGCTGCAGGGTGAGATGCAGCATCCCGCGAAGCGATGGGAACCTATTGCACTACTGACACAGATTCCACTGATTCTCAGAGGAGGATTAGAGCGAACGGAGATTCTCAAAAGAATGAGATTAGTGCATATGAATGAATGTAAAACTTATTGTTAGAGGGTGTTATCTCTAGATAAATAAATTGACGAACTAAAGGTAACGTTCAGTTGTATTGTCTTGAAAAGAAAGAGAAATTATAATATATTTTACATATACTAATATATTATCAGAAAATTGATAAAATGCCTTTTCCTCAGTGAATAAAAAAAAATTAGACAATTAATATGTAAACTTGTCTGTTCGTTATTCTGTTTCATTGTTATTCGTTCAGAATTGTTGATTATTTTAATATATGTTCTAAATACTGTTATTAGGAGGATATACAACGGATCAGCAGAAACTCTGCGTGATAGGTCAGTTGTGTGAGGATTCAGGAGAATTTGGCCAAAAACTCAATAATAGTCAATATTTCATTCATACATGATAGAATTTGGAAATAAGTTTTAGAATTGATGGAAGAGTAAAACATATTATGCAAGGTAGAATACATTTTGGAAGCAAGTGCTCATAGGGCTACCATCACCGCTGGCACAGTGTCATGAAATTATGAAAGAATTTGAATGCTGTAACTCAGTAACTCATCAATGTATTAGAATAAAACACATTCTGATCGGAAGATGAAGATCTTACATTAATTTTTAGATTAAAAGTTTTTGGGTAGGTTATAGGAGACGTGCAGTGCAAGGAGAGGAAAATAAATGCAGGATGCACCAGTTTGTAATTTTCTGTCAGCTGTAATACTCATTCCATTCAATTTATTTCAATACATTATAAATGCAGATATACATTACAATATTTGAAAAAATTATTGAACAAGTGCCAAAAGTCTGTATATCTCATGATCTTTCAACTTTCTCTTCGAGATTTAGACTAAAGTCAATTTACTTTTAATTCTAAATCGAGGCGTTGTTGTAAATTTCAATCAGAAATTAATTTCATTCAAGTATAAAGGGCCCTTCAGGATCTCACTAACCACATTCAAAATTACCTCTACTTACATGAATTCAAGTTAAAAACCCTTATATCTATAAATCTAAAAACCAAACAGTAAATCGGTGTAATGAAGAGGAAAATGAAGAAATGATCGGCGGCTTGATAGCATCGGTCACATGACCACCAGTTTCGTCCATGTCTAGACCGCGCGTCGCTTCTAATCCTTTTATAAAGGCGCGGTATAGGGGCTTGGCACACGTCTGATCCCAACCTTGTGGGTCAGAGGTTAGCTGACCACTGGTCACTACCACCGGGTAATGAGACGGGTGATTGAATGTGAACAGGTCTAACAAACATTTTTATGATGAGGTGTGTTAATACCTATTTGGAGAACAGATCTAATTTCCTTCGCGGTTGTCGGTGGAAATGAAAGTTCATTTGGAATTGTTATATGCATTGAAAGAAGATTTGAAGAATTGATACTCGTTGGAATAATTTGTGCAAACTATAGAGAGTAAATTTTTTTTAGCTGAAATAACTAGATATGCATAAGTTTCGACAATGCTTAATGGACGAATTCGGCATCGAGAACATGAACTTGGCACCGATACTAAACCGATTAGCGCCGTGCGTACATGAACTCGGCACTTTAATTTTAAATAAACCCACGATTACCCTGTAAGATTTGGTTTTGTATAAATAAATCACTCATGTTGGACTGTAGACTAGCTCGCCACGCTCGCGCTTTTGAAAAACATCCCTGAATAATAAATTTTACCGAATGGCACTGCGCGCGTCTGTGGGACAGAACTTAAGCTCGAGACAGCTGAGAAAGGTATACTAAAATTTGAATCTAGTTTATTATTAATATAAAATCGAATGTGTCCAGAGAATCTCATTCAGGCAGAACGATTAAGTAATTAGTTCTAATCCATAGTATAGTGGCGAGTTCGAGTAGGGGTTTAAAGATACAGGTAATTTGTTGCCGAGATCGAGGCCGCCCTCATAATGAACGGTTTTACTTGAACCACAAGTTGTTTGAACTTGACACTTATAATTCAAGTCACTTTTTCTAACTTCAAGTATAAAGGTATCATGCTGCTTATTTTGCAACTAATTGGTATAATAAATTTCATATTTTACTACTACCATTCAGTTTTGGTAAGTATAGTTTTTCCTACAATGTAATCATTTATTACAATGTAACTTGATTTTAAATTCACATTTTTCTAGCTATATGTTAATACTGATTAAGGCTGATGTAAATAATTGTACTCCATATGCTTGAGTGTATGACGTTTTTGGCTGATGACGGCTGGCCGTTGCGGCGCCGAAACGTTCTGTGTCTTTGAATTACGTAATTCTATTTACGAAGTCTCTATAAGTATCACAAGTTTTTTTTTCTGCTTATCATAATTATTTATCGATCATATACTTCACGCTTGCAATCTCTAATTATTTCCAGTCAAAACTAATTTGTTCCAAAAAGTTCAATTTGAGTAGATAAAATATTTATAATACTATTTTGTGTTCTAAAATTCATTCTCTTGTAATTTAGCCTGCATTATACGCTGTACGTTCATTAAATAAATATATTAGGTATAAAAGCATGCCATGTAATACTCAAAAAGTAGAAATTCAATGCACAAAAATATAAATTTATTACATCTAGATCTCAAGCACTATCTCACATTACAAAACATCGAAAAGGTACCAGAAGTGCTTCATAGTTTACAATTCAATAATTGTAACTCCAGAGTATTACGTAATGATTGTTGTGAAATATGGATAATAGAACCAATTGAATAAATTACTTTAAAAAAAAATGTCGAAAATAAAATGCATTTTTGAAAATTTGTGTGTATAACCATTTATTAGTTAATTAATTAAGATCGCATGTACATCGCTATTTGAGTAAACCGTTGATTAATATGAATGAAGAATTATTCTATTATGGAACAATACAAAAGTTGATAAATTCTGCAGAATGCTCACACCATGAACATAGGAGGCCATTCAAGTATTTTTTGAACAAATCTTCATTAATTTCAGATTTTTTTTCTTCTAATACATGTTTTCTCACATTTGATATTTTATTTTATCCTCTTAGGGAGCTAAACTTTCCTATTCATCAAATCCGACATGTAGTTATACTCACTTGAACGGCCATTAAGTTAATTTTATCACCTGTCAAAATTGAATAGTGTTGAAGAAAATAAACATACGTGCTCACTCATTCTCACTTTCCATACCAAATTCATAGCTATTATATATTAGGTGAGGACCAAAAAATAGGTTCATAATCATATATCCAAGTACTTCGGCTCTAAGTTTCAAAAGAAATTTCTTTCTCATTAAAAATGTTTGGACTCTACCAGACTTCGTAATCCTGGATTCACTAAAATGAATCTGCAATAATTGCATTCTGAAATATTTCTTGAAAAATTATTCCAAATATTAAATTGTGGAAGTTACATGTAATATACACTTTTTCAATACTGTTCGTTTCGTTTCATATGCACATATTTGTGCACCCCTTTTTAAGAATAAATAATCCGGAACCCTTTACCTGCTAGGACCGCAATCATGATTCAAATGCACAAGGAAGTACAGTGGCCATTGTCATTTCAGAATGTACGTTACTGATGACCATCCGAACTATTGATATGAAATTCACCATGGTGTAGATATTTTGTAACGAATTTATTTCAAGATACTTCTAGCAGAAGGGGGTATAGTTGTAATGTTATATTTTTTTGGTTCCTGTCCAGTGAGTAAAGGAAATTTATGCATAAGATGACAGATATTCAAATTTTCATTTGATATCCATGAGAACGAATTAGACTATCGAAAATTGGTATTTTAAAGTTTATATTTGTAAACTGTGATTGTATAGTCCTCATACGAAATATTAGGATGCAATATTTATAAAATTGATTTCTGCTTTGTTTTCTATTTCTATTATCAATTCTTTGATACTTATTCTAGAGAAAATATTAATATTTGTGGTAGAAAACTGGAGTATTAAATAGAATAAAATTGAAATAACATTTTTTTTCGACTAAAAACCTTAATAAGTTATATTTTAAAACGCTTGAATTTCTCAGACATTTCACCTAGCAGTTTTTAATATTGATCTAATATGAAACATAATTATTGATACAGCAAATAAGAAAGAATCTGTCGCAAATTTTACATTTATTTATCTACAAACTGCACTTGTGTTCGCTACTATATCACTTATATTTGTTGGCTTGCAAGTTTTTGATAGCTAGGAAGCTAGTAGCAAAGCGGGTATATGATTTTATTATAGCTAATATTAATATGGAATGAATGTATTGATATAAATAATCGATTAGAGCTGCTACCGAGTTTAGTTGCTACTCAATTCTCGAATAAATGAATTTCAATTTTCCAAAATAAACACACTCCTAAATTTATTTATTGTTTCAGCTATTGATGTATGATCTTTCGTTTATCAAAACTAAAAATAAGACAATACATAATCATTCTAATATACAGTGGATGGCTATATTATTAAGGAAAGTTTATGAATTTTGGTACTTTCTAGTTTTATTGCCTTTTTTTTTAAATAAATTATTAGTTGTAGGTTTCATTTATCTTTTTTATATATAAGAGTCTTTGATTTAGATACCTTAAATACGAGTTACAAAAAAAGAATATCAATATAAAAAAAAAAAAATATTAGATAATAGAAAGTGAATTTGACAATCAGGGTACATGGCAAGGGATCAAGTACTTTAAAACAGTAAACTTGAATTTAGTTTTATCTGGACGTTTTGCTTCCAGCTCCCTAGCTATAAGTAAATCGAGACTAGAAAATTTTGGATGGGTCGAGATATGTTCAAGAGAAATGCTTGTCAAATGGATTTCGTATAGAATAGGCTCTAATTCTTGCGATACTGATTATATGTCTTATGATCTGTTGCACCGCTCCAGCTTAAATTTTAAGTTTCTTCCAAACAAAACAAAAAAATGGGCGATTGTCAACTGCACCAGTCCAGGTATAAATTTCTTATCACATTGGACACCTGTGCCAATGCTTAAAATCAGGAAAAAATAAAAATGACCAACTACACCAAAGGATTATTATCCAGTAAACGCAAAATACGTACCGTAAAGACTTACTTTTAATTATTGGTAAGTTGTTATGCAATGACTTTGTCTAAATGTGAAATTTGATGTTCTATTTTGGTTTCGTTTTCTGTAGAGTTACATTCACTCTTATGCTCCACGTATGAAGTACCTCCTGTTCTCATTTTCATTGGCGCAGATGACATATGACCAAAAAAATATCGAGTCGAAATACTGACAGCAATGTTTATATTACATTTGACTTGAAATTTTGGTATGATATTGTTCAGTTAAGCGAGATTTGAAATTTAGGAGACAGCGGTCGGGTCCCGTTTCTCAAAATGAAAAAGTGGAATCATTGAAAATTATGGAATAAAGAAGCTATTATCATTCATGGTAAACAGGATTTTAATGGTTTCAAAATTGTCCAATAAATGCAAACCATTGCAAGATATCTCATTTGCCTGTCTATAAGTCCCAGATTTCTTTGGAATGGGTGAATTTATCAAGCTGAAATTTGGGATAGTCATAAATATTTCCAATCCTGAGATTTATGGAGCATTTTTCTATAAATTTTAGGAAAGAAAATAAAGGCACATATTCCAAAAATAAACTTTAGTATTGTAGTGTGCCAATAGCTAACCTTGATTCTAATTTTCTGGAACTATTTATTGTTGGATAAAGATGGCATCATTAGAAATTTTTAAGAAAAAGTCCTCAATAAAAGTTTTAGGAAAATAGTGCTACATAAACAAGTCACTTGATTTGTGAATAGTTTTTTGTGAATAGATTGTTTCTGTGCCTTTTATAATTGAACTTTCTAATGGACTATTCAGGTATCTATGTGGTTTACTTCTGTTTAATAAGCAGAGTAAAGTTATTCAAGATGCAGTCCAGGATGATTAACTTTCAGTTGTCGAATACACATTAGGAGTTATAGTCCAGGAGTCGACTGCACCTTATGTTCCCTGATTAGACTCACGGCCAAATTGTATATGAATCGATCGAGTGGTCAATAGGATGCTAAACTCAATAAAACAGGGTCCTGTCCTAAGTGTCGAAAAAAAGGCTTATTTTGGTCAAGTTTTTCGACGCAATACCTTGATAGAGCTTCCGAATGAAACTAGTATCAATTGATAGAGAAGCTCAAGTACTTTGAGAAAAACCAGGGTATCACCCTCTGTCCTGTTCAGGAGGGCGGCAGCCGTCCTTAAGTGTAGCTAATTTTTGTATTAAACCTCCCTCATCGAGCTTATGATAACTATTTTTTTCAAATTGAAGCTGGAACCTTACTGACTACGAAAAAACTAAGGGATCCGCCTCTCTATCAGTTCGGGAGGGCGGCAGCCACATTTAAAATAACTTATTCGATTTTCAGGTCTCTATTTCGAACGCAGCTGTACTTCTCTCATTGAATGTACGATTATTTCCAATAAATTGTAACTCGGGCCTTCCTGAACACGAAAAAATCGAACTGCTGCCTCCCATCCTGTATGGGAGGGCGATAGCCACTTTTAAAGTTCATCCGATTTCTAGGTCACAATTTCGCACGCAGTTTTATTTCTCTTATCGAATGTACGATTATTCTATATGAATTGTAGCTTGGGCCTTCCTGAACAAGAAAAAATCGAAGTACTGCCTCTAGTAGTAGTCATTCCCAAGTGTAACGCTTTTTTGTACTCGATTTCTCTTATTGAACTTACTCCACTGAACTCGGGGAAAACCGCTGTACATTTTATGAGAGAAGCACAGCTACGTTCAAAATTGGGACCAAGAAATCGAATAGACTTTAAGAGTGGTTGCTGTCTTCTCGAACTGGGTGGGAGGCAGCACTTCGGTATTCTCGAGTTTAGGAAGGCTCAAGCTATAATTAGAAAAAATAATCGTACATTCGATGAGAAAAATTAAGAATTAGGAACATTTTAGATTCCCGAACTCTTTGAAAACGAGGAGCTACAACTAATTTCTTGTTATGACTACTTTAGAGACTTATATAAACTTTTGAAAGCCCATAATTTGCTTGTAATTGTGTGAATAATTTACCAAACACTAAATTTGTAGGTTTAGGAGCTTTGAGACCAGCAGCAGAGCTAAATACTGCTGTAGGTATCTTACGTCAATTCATAGGTATCTCTTAATATATCAATATTGTTCTTCTCCACGGCCAGAGAGCATTACGCAAATCGTTTGCGTTTGCATACCATTACTCATAAATCGCAAACGATGCGTGAAGTACCAGCTTCACAAAATGGCCGTAGGAAAATAATTTTTCCAAATAGGTATACGTATTATCAATAGTCAAAGCAAAAGGTTTACTAGAGTAGTTATTAGGTAGCGCATAATCAATAATGTGAGCAGTGAAAATTTTGATTTATTTATACCGAGATACAATTCAATATCTTCGAATAAAAATCTCGAAAAAAATTTCAATATTATCTGGCAGAAATCATATATGTACCTACCTAATATTTTCTTCGATAATATTAAAATTAAATTGTGTTGTAGTTTTGTGTGATAAAATGAACTCCAACTGTAGTCACGTGAAAATGTCTGGTACTTTTAGCTAAATTGAAATAATTCTTCCTGCACGTAGTCAACTTACTTCCGTATTAGAAATATAAGTTTCTGCGCTCTCCCTTGAACTCTAGCAAAATAATTTTGGCGCGAAGTTAGATCGCCAAATTACATAAATTCAAATCACTGAACTGATAACGTAAAATAAATTTCTTTAATGCGTGCACAGCCCTTAAAACGTCCACACGCGCGACTATTAACCGATTAGTCCGGGTGCGATAAGCATCCGGGTTTGAACCCCGTCTGGTAGAACGTTTGGACATTCCGATGGTCAATTGACCTCTAGAGTGATCCCGACGACTCTTAGGGGAGGGTGATCGGGGTGGAAATGAAGGGATGCGTTACAATTAGCAGTAACGAGATGTTATCTGTTTATGACCCTCTGCTATTCAATCATGTGAATGGTTACAACTTATGTGACTGGAATTTTAGAAATTTAAATTAAATGCAAAATTATTTTGGAATCGTTTGAATCAATGACGTTTAAAAATTCAATGAAATATTCACTATGAACAAGCATGTTTAGATACGCATTGCTATAATTGATAGTATCTATAGAGTAGTAATTTGCGAAGAACATCTGATTTAAATTTTTATTGAATCTCATTTATCACTATATAGTCGATTCAAATTTCAAGTGAGTAGTAATTAATAAACAGATATATCCTTAGTCTCAACGATCAGACCCTAGATAATATAGTAGTCGGCCAGTTTAGTATTTCCACAAACTATTAACCTGAATCATTTCTATTTTCAGTATTCAACTGTGTGCCAAAAGAGTGTTGTTTATAAATTTTTGAAGCTTATTAACGGAGTTGTATTGAAGATAGGTATGTGTTAGATTTCTTGAAACTGTATTAAATAAATTTATTCATTTGAACTTTCCACTACATGTAGTATACTTCACTACTGTTAAACATCAAAAATAAAAACAGCCGAGTTATCCATTATATCTTCCAAGGACCATTTATCTGAGTTCTGTCGGGTGGTCGGGAAAATTTAATTACAAATAATTTTTTTCTTTTAATCATAGCTCTATATTGAATCCAGCAAATTTCATTTCTATTTTAGAGAATAAAATGCGGAATATTAAATACTCATTTAAATTTTTAATTGTGCACCTGCCAGTTGCTGGAATTGTGGATTTTTCATTGTTATACTCGTAATAGCACGTTAAAAGTTCAATATATTATCTTACATGAACCGAACGACTGTCATTATTGTCCAAGATGAAGTAGGCTGCACGAGGTGAAGGTGAAGCGTAACATGACTTGTTTGTTTAGCTGATATTACATTATGCTTTTTATATTTTCTGTGTCATCACGTTTACAGCACTAGAATTGAGAACTTTGGAAATTCGAAACAGGTCAGTAATAGGATACTTTCAGTGCACGTGTAACCAAAAGATAATTACTCACTTAAAGTCTAAGTCGACCATATTTGCACATTTAAATGACATTGCTTTTTACTTACTTGTTTATTTATTGGTAATAATTTTTTTGAAGAACTAGAATTTTTCTGGAAGAAGTATCATAAAGCATGAAAAAAGGAGAGTTTGTTGGAAAAATTAGAATTGGTCAATGAGAATGAAATACTGAAAGTGTTTTATGGAAGCCTTACTGTCAATCAAGTCAAATATTTTTATCTACAACTGTATGAGTTTAGGTACATTATGTGTACGAAGTCAAATATTGAAAGCTACCCACTATATCACACTGTTGTGTAGAAATGCGCGTTCTTTCAATCGGATGATTACAATATTTACCTCCTGGAAAACAGCCTTTCTTATACGCTTATTTGAAAATATACTATTTTTCAGGCTCAATCGTACCTTAGATGAAATTGATTCGTGATTGTTTGTAAAAAGATTTCACCAAAAAAACTGTTTTCAACATTATAAATCATAAAAAGGAAATCGTATTACTCGCACGACGTTGCTGGCTCTGTCAGTTCCGTTAACTCGGTTCACATGGAATCACTTGGCTATAATTTTATGCCAGTGATTTCTACACACATAATGTGTGGAGATCACTGTGGCGTGTTTATTTACTATAAATATGCTTAAAATAAAACATAAAGTTGAAGTTAAAATTGTTGGTACAATTGTTATCATAGTAATAATCTGTATATAAACTCAACTAACATTGGTGGAACTGAAAATTATGTACCTATATTTTTCGTGTAAATATAGACTGCAAAGTGTCCAAATTTATACATATTCTCTATGGCAATTCATAAACAGAAGTTGAAACGATACCATTTGAAGTATCATTCACTAGCAATGAATTACTGTAGTGGTAGAATTAGTGTTATCGGTGAGGGCTTTATGAGGCAACGAGAAGATTCACATAGAAAAGTCAAAAGAATGGGGGTGATGTAGTGGCAGCGAGAGAAGTGAAAATTTGTTAACTCTAGAAAGGTACATAGCATAATTTCATGCTAGCTTGGAATTCAAAGCTAAGCATATGAGCTCAGTAGTAACCATTCACAACCAAAATTTGTACTCAGCACACTTTATGGTCGAATTACAATGCTTAAGATGTGCAAGCTTTATCTTCGAGTCTAGTTAATTAGCATGCGCACTACATCTCACGCGCTTTTCACGCTAGGGGCGCTGGCGCTGATGTATTTATTCAACATGTGTTTTTGTCATTTGGAATCAAATAAAAGCCTAACTAACGAGTATTTTTCATCAGCCGCATATAATTGGTCGTTGAATTTGACAATATATTTTTTTAAACGAAAAAAGAATAAAGTATTTAATATTTGTACTATTTTGTGCCTCATTCCATAGATGGCATTAGAAACTTCAAGCAATGTTAAAAGTGGCTGTGAATGCTACGAATTTTAGCCGTGTGTAAGTAAAAATTAAACATAGTCCAAAGTAGTTGTGAATCTAGTTTAAGCTTGAAGCTTCTATGCTACCGCTATCTTATTTAATTTTTTTAGTGAGTGTTTAATATATTAAATTCAAAAATAGTGATATCAATAAATATAATGCATTTAACGGGTGCATCTACTAGTGCATTAATCTAATTTGAATATGAATAAAGGCATGCAATGATTGATACGGATAGGAGAAGAAATGGAAATGTTTGCAGCCAAAGTACAGTAACAGATTTTCGTAGCCTTGTAGCGAAAATAAATTTTTAGGCGATTAAATATTCCCTTGTACTTAAATAAATATGGAATTTTCAGTTTAACAAACATCTTACCAGACTCATATTCATTTATCATACCATAAATAGTTGAAGTATTATCGATTATTTTTGTGGTACTATCACGAATGTTTATTGTGCTTGCGTTTGAATATCACGAGTGTGCAGCACAAGAGATTCACAAGCACAATAAACATGAGTGATTGCACCACAAAAATTTTCTATAATACTTTAACGACAAATGGTATATGGAGGACTATTCCAGGAGTCAAACCATTTTTTCAAATTAGTTTCCTATGAATCAAGTAATAAGTCACGTAATTTTCATAGGAACGAGTAAACAAACTCTTGTCAAATTGAAGTTTCTTGCATTTTCTTTGATAAATAATAGAGAAATAAATTGCGTTCTCATATGGAAACTATCAAAAAGGTTTGGTGATAAATCAGAAGATGAAGTTGAAGAAGATATTCAGAAAAATATTTCATTAAATACGAAGAAAGCACGAGATTACAAATTGAAGGTATCTATATCTTTGAGTAAAATACTCACTTTTACCACTAGTGTAATACCCGATGGTATTTCCACGTGTCCAAATACCAACTGATATGGACCGTTTCTATGGTGATTTAGCATTGTTAACTTTGTTATAAATACTAAGAATGGAATAGTCATTTTTCGTGTAATTGATAGAAAACAGCGTCTTTCCTGGATAGAAAATAATAAAGAAAAGTGCTACTTTTCTCGTTAGTAACACTTTTCCACTTAACAACACTTTTCTGCATAGAAACACTTTTCTTCATAGCAACAAACAATACAAACAAATTTATTCATTATCATTACACTTATTAATATTAATTACAAATGTACAATTGTGTGAATTATTAAATGTTGTGCAAGAAGATGCCATCGACTGTAAATCCAAAACTGACAAAGAAGTGCTGACTCGTTCGCTTGATGCTACTGTTGATGAGACACAAGAAGTTCCAATAGATGAAGGTTGCTTACTAACGTTATGCTGGCCATTAAAAATTCTTCTTGTCGTATTTATTTTATTCTCGATACTCTCCTCAACATATCCCTCGGCAATGGTGATCGAACGCCATCCTCCATGCCTTTTCAACATTTGGATGTCAGCCCCACTATCTGCAAGTAATGTCGCAGAAGTCCTTGGGAAACAATGTCCGGTGTAACTACTGGCATTTGGGAGTTGTCAATACTCTGCAATTTTTCTTGGTATACTGTAGAAAGTATTAATTCCTACTGGCTGCACAGAACATTTGCCTTTTCGGTAACATACGAAGAACCTACGATGACCAATACTTTTTGGTCGTAAACTCAAATACGTTCGATATAATGCAATTCCATTGACACCTCCCACACCTGATAAGATTTTAAAGACACGTTTTTTCTTTGTTTTTGTATCATGCAATGTGACAAACAAAACAGATCCATTATCTTCAATGTTGTCAACTTGTAACATATGTAGTTCATCACCTCGACATGCACCATGGAGAGCGAAAATTAATACAACTTTCATGAACGGAAATAAATCATCAGGAGCTTTCGACAAAAACATTATAACATGATCCATCGTCAAAACTTTGGATTTCTTTGCCATATACCCTTTATTTTGACGTTTTATATATGCAATCAACTTTCTATATATATGCAATCAACTTTCTATACACAGAAATGTATTCATTAATTTGCAACGTGCTTTTCAACATAGAATACACTGACCACAATGTTGAGGATTTAAAAGTCTTGACCTATAAAAGTATGAAAATTATAATAAAAATATTAACAAGTTAGACTATAAAACTAACCTTCTCAAAAAAATAAGCTATTAAAATATCTTCATTAATTCCCTGAACTTTCTTTATTATTCCCCACTGGCAAAATAATTCCTAACATTTTTCGTAATTTTCTTTTGATATTGTCGGGAGTAAATTTGAGGTTGCTTCTGACACAGCTTTTAAAATATCAGGAAACTCTTCTTGATCCATTTCGAAAATTGTTTATTTACTCGTCGTTATGATGTTTTGGTACCATGACCATGTTAACAATTAGTTATTTACATAATTAGTTATGAAAAGTGCCATATTGTTTGACGAAACGTAATATTTGCCAAAACGAGCGTAGCGAGTTTTGCAAATTACGTGAGTCAAACAATATGGCTTTTCATAAAGGATTCTGTACAATTTTTTTTATCTAACTCCGTCAGAATAATTTTATCTATATTTTTGAATGAGAGCATCTCTCATAGTCCGTGAGACAGCGCCTAAATTTTTTGTTGATTTCCGCTCATTTGAAACTTTGTGAGTGGCTTCATTGTGATGAGTCCGACAACTTTTTCATTTAGCAAAATTTTAGATTTGGGGGCGTTTTCCAGCGAGGGCTAATTAATTGAAAGAATATTGTCGTAATGCTGATCTGTACACTAATCTAAAGATTTTTTGATAATAAAATGAAGGAAAAATATTGTCCGACATGAATATTGAGGCTACCGGTGAATCCGACAAGCCGCACTTGTCATAAGTATGTTGGTACTAATGGTAAGTAAACGCCCTCAAATCTAGAATTTTGCCAAATGAAAAAGTTGTCGGACTCATCACAATGAAGCCACTCACAAAGTTTCAAGTGAGCGGTAATCAACAAAAAATTTATGCGCTGTCTCACGGACTATCATGTTACGTCATAAAATTTAGATGACTTTGATTGTTACTACAGAAGCAAGAGTGCACTGAAATAAACAAATATCGATTTTTCACAAAACGTCAAAATAATTTTTTAAAATGTACTCAAGCAGTGATATTCTGAGTGATATAGTACCCTTTGATATAAAAGACTGCCAATGCTGCATACTGTAAATAATAAATCATTCTTTTAATTGTACGCAGATAAGTATAATTGATTAGCTCTGAAACATGGCCAGTTATGTAAAGTCATTACGTAACTACTTTACGCAACTGTTGCATGGCAGTTATGAAAAATGGTACGTTACATAACGTAAGAAATTTATGTAAAATTTGACTTTTCAAAACGGAATTAGATAAAAAAATTTAAAAAACAAATCTGACATAGCTTCTTTGATAAAAACATTTATATAATGTCAAATTTTAAATTTTCATGTTATTTTTGTATACTTATTCAAGTACACGAAAAAATAGCATGTTCAACACGTAAAGAAAAGTAGATTTTCAAGTTCGTGTATAATTAATGCACTCGCTACGCTCGTACATTAATCTTATACACTTACTAGAAAACTACCTCTTTTCTTTACTTATTAAACAATCTACTATTATTATACCATAAGTAGTGAAAGTATTATCGATTATTTGTGGTGCTATCACGAATGTTTATTGTGCTTGTGTTTGAATACTACGAGTGTGCAGCACGAGTGATATTCACAAGCACAATAAACATGAGTGATTGCACCACAAAAATAGTCTATAATATTTTAACTACAAATGGTATATAAAGGACTATTCCAGGAGTCAAACCATTTTTTCAAATTAGTTTCTTATGAATTAGGTAACAAGTCATGTTGTCACGTAATTCTCATAGGAACGAGTAAAAAAACTTGTGTCAAAATTGAAAAATTAGAATTTCTTCAAATTTCCTTGACGAATAATAGAGAAATAAATTGCATTCTGATATGAAAACTAGTTCAAAAAGGCTTGGGGATAAATTAGAAGATGAAATTGATGAAGATATCTAGAAAAATATTTCATTGAATACAAAGAAAGCATGAGATTACAAATTGACCACTATTGTAATAACCGATGGTATTTCTACGGGACCAAACACCCATTGATATGCACTGTTTCTATGGCGATTTAGCGCTGTTAACCTTGTTATAAATACTGTTAGGATTAAGCATAATACTACAATATTGTCTATTCATTTTTCAAATAATATTTTTGTGTTAGCTGTACCAATATGTTTATGTTATAGATAGCCTGAAAGAGATCTGTGAACGAAGTGTTGTCAAGTGAGTGTCGTGCGGAGAGTTTAGTTAAAATATAAGGTTTTTCTTATTGTGTATGTATTTTATATCCTCAGATTCCTATGATTACGGGTAGTACCATAGTGAGTCAATTTATTAACAAATACTACGAAGAGATTCACCGGCTTGGCTTGGTGCTTGAAAGCTTGGCTTGGTGCTTGAAAGCTTGGCTTGGGCTTGGCTTGAAAACCAAGTCAAGCCAGAGAAAAGTCAAACCAAGCTTTACATGTATCAAGTAAAGTAGTGATTTTCAAAAGCTTGAAATTTTCAAGCCAAGCCAAGCTTCATCTTGTCAAGTAGCTTGATAAAACCAAGCAGTTTGAAATTTATGACCTCTATAATTTTTGATCAATACGGCAGATACATTTATCCAGTTTTATTATCATAGATTCTTCAAAACTAAATTCAGATTCAAATAAACTGACAATTAGCTGAACAGTTGCACTCCTGCTTTGAAGCCAATTAGGTAAAAATTGTACACGTAGTCGTACGGGCACTGGTATTTATACTGTTTAACGAAATTATTTGCTTTTTTTTTGGAAATATAGTAATGATACTTCTTCCTATATCATGTTAATAAATGTCTTTTCAAAGACGTGGTAGAATCATTTCTAATTTTAATATTAGTTTTTTTTTTTCACATTACATAACGCACATATACCAATTTAACTATCTTTTCAATTAGTTTTTACGATATGAAAAAAAAAATGTTACTTTTTTAGGATCGGTCTTTGGCCCTTCTGATTTTGTATGATAAGATCTTTCATTTATGAACAGTTCGTCAGATTTTGAAGCATATTCTGAATGAGTATCCTGATATGGTTCAAGAGTAAGTAGTATTAGAATTATCATTTACTTTGTATATTTTATACAAAGTCTCAAATGTCACTGATACTGTATTTCAAATAATTATGAAACGCGTTTACTTGAGCTTCCATGTCCTGTACATCCCCGTTCTTCACAATAAAAATAGTAAATGCACGCCTAATACGTGGAACATATATATTTGCGCAACTGAGTGCGCAACGTATCAACAAGCTTCAAAGTACCTTGGTACAAGACCAAACTACTTGCGAAAAGCTTGAAACCAAGCCAAGCTTACTTATTTCGAGGTCAAGTCAAGCCAAGTATTAAATATTTATTGTAAAATCAAGTCAAGCCAAGCTTTTCGTTTTTAAGCCCAGCTACTTGGCTTGATGAATCCCTAACTACGAATGGAATAGTCATTGTTATTAGTAGTACAGTAGCTACCATTGCGAACGTAGTCCGAATATCATAACTTTTTACTATTACTGATGCCACTAGTCCTTCCATTATCACAATTAGGTCTATTATAAATGAACTTTTACACTTTGTGTTAGCTCTCATCAGTGACACCCGCACCGTCACATATGAATTTTACTCAGGTTTCGTGATGCAAACCTATTTAAAAAAAGTTTCATCCAAAATAACTTATGAAATCAGTAACATTAGAGGATTTGATATGTCAAGAAATTCGTGTCTCAAATGTACATCTGTTTGTAGATAAAATGGGTATCACAATAAATTGTGACATTTGCGAAAATGCTGTCCCACAAGAATTCAAATCTAAGAATCTGTTTTTTTTGCCATAGTTGTTTTCATCTGCACTCTATGGTTGATCAACCAATAGGTAGTGTCTGCTACACCCGTATCGGACAAAAAGCGCGATTGTTTTTTAAAATCTAAAACAGAAAAAATTATCGATTTGAAATTCGGATTAGAAATTTTATGTTTTTTATGGATCTTCATATTAGATCGAAATATTTGATATGTATTTCAATCTCAATTTTCTGTGCCATGAATCATGATCTTTAGGTAAAGTCATTGTAGTTGGAATTATCATACTATATGCACACTATAATATATGCAGAATATTCATCCAGTGAAAGGTCCACTGTCATTTGTTGCCATGGCGCTCTCCGTCATCTTTATCCCGGAGTTTAATTCGTGTATTGTGCACATATAAATTTTTAAAAAAAGTACATTTGGACTGACCTGAGAATTTAGCTTTCCATCAAATTCTAGAAGGGTTCCTAAATAATTTAAAAAATGAGTGCATCCTTTTAATTCTCACACTGGCTCTTGGGATAGTCTTCCAGTGGACACAAATAACAAAATCAGAACATCTTGCCGTTGGCTAGTTTCGTTACAATTGTCTATTGAAATGTAATCTTTTCTCTAGTCCATCCTATGTGACCTATATCAAACTGCCACTTCCGATTGACCAGGTACAAGGGGTGGGGGTAGGAAGGATAGAAGACACTTTGTCAGACGCCGCCGGATTTTTATTTACGACCTGATTCTACGATTGTAACGTATGGTTTTTGGTTTGAGATTTATATTCATGCGTTTTTAAGTGATTCCTATAAGGGTTATGGATAAATAAATGGTAAAAGTATTGTTAACTGAGATACGACCAGGTCAAAGTTAAATAAATATATCATACAACTGTCTAACTTAACGGAAAAGAGAAATTTATGTGAATATATTTAAATATTATATTCCTCTACTTGGGTTACAAAAGGAAAATTTATAATCCTTGCTGTTCCGAAGTGCGTTTCGTATAAGGTGGCATAAAATATTTTTTACATGATTGTGTCACTTCACATATCTAAAGATGTTGTTGACAGTCCATACAAATAATTTAGTTTAGTATAAATGATAAATAGAGCAACCACAATATTTTTCTTCTGCCGTAAGGACACGTAGAAGTATAAGATTTGTATTTAAAATTTTCTGTAAATTCAAGCTGGTAGAACAGTGCCTGGTACCAATATAATAGTATGTAAGTATTTGCTGCATGCTACAATTTTTATTAAGGACTGATAATAATATTGAGAAATTTGAAAAGTTTCTCGACATTATTTAGAGACTCTCGACACATGTATCACCCAGCAGATTACTTTAGAAGTGATTCAAGTTCCATTCCCAGTGAGATGATATTGCCGATGCCACTGCCAATATTCGTCAAAATCATCTTGTCTCATCATTAAATTCTGCTATTTATAATAAATATTATTATTTTTATTTTGTGTGACATATTGTCTACTGATCAAATAAGACTAGTTTTCACGATAAACCTTCTTTCAATGTATTGGTTTCATGATGACATCGGTATCATTGTGAATGATGCATCTTCAATGTCGGCATAGTGGAAGACAGTTTTCTGAAAATGGGAAGTAGGGTGATGTTATTCTAATAGTTCGATGCTTTTTTTTTGTCATTTGTATGTCACTCAGTTAATAATAATAAGATAAAATTTGACTACTATAATCAACTAGGAGTTTGCAAGGCGCCCGTTAAAAAGTGATGGGTCGTCAGTCAAATAGAAGTTATGTTTAGCACATAATAACTAACATAAAATACCTTAAATGTGAATGATGATGCTTTAGATAATTAATATTGATGAAATAGTTATCTGTATGAAAGAAAAAAAAAATGAAAATTTCAACTTCACCCGAAAGCGATTCGAACTTGGTACCTTCGAATCATAGGCCAACGCTCTACTTCTGAGCGACAGATTGCTGTAATAATTTGTTGTTATAACTGACTTTTATCTATATATCTATCTTAGAGCGTTACGTTAGTTTTCATTCAGATGCTGAAGAAAATCTAAGCCAAAATATGAAACAAAGAACTACAAAGATGCAAATCATATTACTTCACTATAGTGAGGTGAAATTTTTCATTATCTCATTTAAATACTCAAAATAGCATGGTTATCAAAACGTTGGCGAAAAAAGATAACTATTTGACGAAACAAAATTAGTAGAGTTCTATTCTGATAGTTGAAGTTGAGCGATAAAAATAAATTATCTCCAAAATTGATCAAAGTTTGCGAGCTGTAGGGCATCAAATAAGAATACAATCAGTTATGCCGTTTAGGACTGATTGTCCGATCCAAGTTCATCTACTGCTAAGTTGAACAGATTTTATTGACTACGGTTATAATCATTATTACTACGGAAATAGGTAATATGAGTATTATAATCCAGTCTGAAGTAACGTTCAGCAACAGACTTTGTTTGTGTTGTTTCTCTGTGCAAGAAACAAAAATCAACTATTCTCCTATTTTGTCTCATGATCATTAATATTTTATGCAACTCTTACGAACACATAATCAGAATTTTTGTGAATGATTCCTATTTTTATTGAGTAAATCAGCTAATGATTGACAAAAATTTATCAATCAAGTAACACAGTACTTCCTAATATAATAATAATAATAACTTTTCCAACAGACGTCAAAAATGATGACATTTGTACATCAATACTAGTATGCGAAATGTCACATTGGAGTTGTTTATCATGACAACGTGCTGACACGAAGTAATTTGTGAATGTTGGCATGTTAAAAAACTCCACTAATTTTTGTATTTTAGAATCATTTTGATATTTCTTTTTTATAATTTTTTGACGTCTGTAGAGAAAATGTTGTATGCAACTCGCGCACTAGATATACGAAAAACAATTTTTATCTAGCAGAATGCTATTCTTATACTTGACCATTTTACAAAATGAAAAACAGTGTTACCAAATCAAAAAATACTTGAATTAAATTAAAGCATACATCATCATTTGAAAATTTTATTTTTCTCACAGACTACACAATTTATATAAACTCTATGAAAATAATAATAATAATGATAATAGAATAAAAAATTGAAATTGAGAATCAAGAATGAGTTTTAAAACATATAATTAGGGTATGATACGCTGAAGCTAACTTTTTTATTTCTTTGGAAACTTAAAACTGGGTTTTAAGGTAGTTAGGCACTGGGCAATTTGTTTTAGATAACTGAATATTGAAAACTAAAACCATACTGATATGATGTTAACCTATGAGCAGAAACCAGCATGTAATTCAGATCTGAAATAATTTTTTACTTGTACAAAGTATTGTGAAACCGACAAAATTCACATTTCGAGATTTTAATGGAAATATCCATTTCAAGCATCCCATAACCCATTTTGACTATTTTCGGCTTGACGTCGGTACGTATGTACGTGTGTATGTGCGTTCGTTATACGCAAATCTCAAAGCCCGTCTAGGGGAACGTGCACCACGAAGCTGAGATACTAGATGATAGCAGTGATGATAGTTGAGAGAGTAGAATACAAGCGCTGATGGGTGTGCACAACTAAGCATTGCATACTTGTTGCGATAGTAGAATTTTGATAGCCAGTCTATTTCAAGATGTTGAGTAGTGCTGATGACTATTTCATTTCTGCAACGACAAAATGGTATATTTGAAATAGACACATTGAATTTTTACCTAGGCAATACCACATTCACCCTATAAATAGAAAACGTTCCACGCATGGTGAATTTTATCACCTTTATTAAGAATTGAGAATTTATCCACAGCGGTTATTTGAATATTTGCGATGGGGTTAGCCACATTTGACTTTATTTCGGATAAAATTAAGCCAAAACTTGAAAATGTTGGAAAAATTTTCATTACAACCCCATATGCCCAGAAGAAAAATTAATAGTAGTAGGTAAGTAGTAAGTAGCTCTCCCCATTTTTTTTTTCCAGGACATATCTGTTGTGGTGGTCCAGATGGGCCTGATTCCACAAACATTCACGTGTGAAAATCTCAGTTATTAGTTTTTCCACGTTGACGTTCATCTTTAGGTCTATTTCACGCCTGCAGAAGAATGATAACTACTATTCTGCATCGTTGTGCACACTTTCATTTGAATATGCAGTACAATTTTATCAGCGCAGTGAAAGAACAGCTATCATCACTGCTATCATCTAGAATTACAGCTCCGTGGTGCAAGTACCCTAACATATGTTGAATTTTTGTATTTAAGACTAGTCTAGTCTAGTTATGCACCGCGCATTCTGATTGCAATCGTCTGTACTGGAAGTGCACTTTACTTGAAACTTTTTATGAATTTTCCGCAAAAATCCAAAATGTTTAGCCGTAGGATACTTGTTGTAGCATCAAAATGATTATCTTCTATTTCTGTATCAATCGGCCAAGCCGGAATTGCACTTTATATAACAGACATTTCGAATTCTTCGCATAAATTCAAAGCAATCAGTCGTAGAATATTGAAATTTCGTATTAAGTACTTCTATAACATCTAGTTGTACACCTCACATTATCATTGCAATCGTCTGTTCCGGAAGTGCACTTGACTCAAAACATTTTTTGAATTTTTCGCATAATTCCAGAACGATTGAACATAGAATGTTAGAATTCAGTATTTAAGACAACGGTACCGTCTAGATGTTCATGTCCTATTTTCATTGAGATTTCTCGCATAAACTTGAAACGATCGATTGCAGAGTGTTGAAATTCAGTATTTCAGTCTGCTGTAGCCTCTATATTATTGCTTACCATTCTCATAATAATCGACTGAATCGGAAGTCTTTTAATAAATTTTGCCATGGATTCTTCGAGATCAGTATTTAGAAATATGATCTACTGTTTTCAAAGCAACCGACTGGGCCGAAAGCGTACTCTACTTGACAGACTTTTAGAATTATTTTGGTGAATCCAAAACGATAAGCCGTGAAACGATGGCATTTTGTGTTTGATTATCGTATTATTATATGCAAAAAATATATCGAATGATGTACAAGTAAGTCACGTGATGTTCACGTCAGATTTTTTTGTAGAATTTTAGTCGGATTTCACGATGTACCAGGCAGGCAGAATGTAGAAATTAACGGTTTCCCATATCCTCCGTTCGGAAGAAATTAAAATCGATTTATTACTTTTCATAGAAGAAAAGGATAAACTCAGTACTCTGCTAAAATGTGGTCGAAGTCTAAAGGAACATCACTCATCTCAATAGTGAAACTTTAGAATGTGAAAAAGTATATTCTGAATTTATTTTAAATATTTAAATGTTCTAAAGACACTAACTAGAGTCACCGACCTTTGTGCATTTTCACTATAATCCCCATTTCATATTTCATAAATGATTCAGTTATTACAAATAATCCCTCATTTAACCAGTTTGCCGACAAGGGTCTAACAAAAGGTTTACAACTTTTTAACGACTCATTTCCGTGAAATACAACCGTACACACCTCGTTTCTCACCTATGAATTCAACAAAATCCTTAAACAGGATTCGCAACTTTCATCGACTTCGATTCGGACACGTACCATTCTTGAACCTAAAGGGCAAAGAACTATGAATTTTCTGACAAACCGGACACGCGAGAATACAAATTGACCACAGGTCGAAAGTGGAAGTCTCTATCGTAAAGATTGACATGTTAAAAATTAGTAACTGGTTCTTGAATTGGGGAAATAACATAGGAAATATAGTAGCCAATTCAGGATTGTTCAAGGGTTGAATTCAAAAGTTCAAGCCTTGTTAACATGTTTTCACATTTCCACTTAAGGATACGTGAATAGATTCTCATGGAGTTTTGTAAGGTAATAATTGAAAGATATATCGGATTTTGTATTTCCGATAAACGATTGAAGATATATTCTAATGTATTGACACTGTAGTTTAGAAATAGTTATTTACGAAATAAGTGGGATAGTTTAAAAAATATCTGCTCGTTGCGTGCCTGAAATGTTAATGACTGTTCAAAAAGACAACAGACGAATAATTTCTGAGACAAATTTGGCGATGATGAATGCAGAATCGAAGATGTTTTGAAAATTGTTGTGATTAGTCTAACTTGGGTTCATCACTTCACAAATAGAAACGCAACAAAAAAAGAGCTTTATTGGAACTAATTTGGCGATAATGAATACAGATCCAGGGAATGAAGCCTTTGCTCAATGTTTAGGGTTACTTTTTCTGCCGACAGGATCATGCTGACAATTTTTTAGAATTCTGAGTTATTTTTTCTTATTATCTACCATGCGAGCACATTATAGATCAATATTATAACCCACTTGCTTTCGTCTACGTCTACGTTGAAGACAGTATTTCATCAACTTTATTCATATATTATAAATTTGGGCTGGTTATAACGTACTTTCATTGTACAAGCAGGAAATTAAGACATAATTTTGGCTTCCATCTATAAATGTTTTATGAAACTAGCAAAACCAGATTTCCACTCTCCAGTTGTACAGTTACTATTGTCTCTTCGAAGGGTCAGAAATAAATAATTCATTTTATTTCGAAGAGCATATTTTATCCTTCTAGTGACCATTGGTCATTTAGGATCATTCATACCGTCCAAATTAAAAAAAAATCCATTGTACATTGTCCTGCAATGACCATCGGTTATTCTTATAAAAAAAGCCTTATAATTCCAGTTTCCAAGTGATTCAAAAAGTTTGAAGAGCTCGCGTGTTGTTATTGTGCACTTGTTCGAAACTAGTTTAAAAGTTTTTCTGGTAAGTTTTAGGGCGGCTCGTGAACTAATTAAATTGTCATTTCGGTAATCCTGGGCAGGTCAGTGGATGTGTCATCAATCAACTTGGTTTGGGACAACGTCACTGCTTATAATAACATTTGTTTAGCCGGACATGGACACAACTCAGTCTGCGCGTGGATTACGCGAAGTTGCCGCACTAATCCTGTTATGTATGGAACATGGGACACTTATTAAAAGTTATGATTTCGTGTCATGTGAACTCTAGGCCTCTACACACTATGGTGCGGTAATATGGAGGAGGTAGGTCCTTTGCGGCATTGGCCGTGCATATGTTTGGAGAATGATAAAACTGGGTTAGCACGTGCGAGATATTTCTCCAGATGTATGAAATTGATGATCTCTGATTCTTTTTTCTCTAGAAACGATATTTTTATCCTTTTTGAGATCCCCTGAGACGATTAGAATGATTTCCTTAGTGGATTAAGTTAGTCTGTATATAATTTTCCACGATCACAGTCGCAGCATTTGTAATTTGATCGTATCAGATTGTGGTTTGAATCGGATCTACGGAAGATGCTCAGGTACCACACTGATTCTTTAATTTTAATCAACACGTTCATATTTCTTATTTCAGTAGTTTTTATTCAAGCTACCTATATAAGAAATAATCTTGGTATTAATCCTAGGTTCTTTCAATGTAAGAATGAAAGAAAATTAATAGCTGCATCAATCTTTTCTCCCTTCATACAAACATCTCTAGGGTTAATCTAGATTCCACTTGTCACTACATCAGTAACACTTCACGTAAAGAATTCGGGGATTTTAAGGTCATAGTTCATGAACTCTCACTGACATTGACCAGTGGTCAAGCAGTGTTAAAAAGCTTTCATCGGGCATCAAGGGTACAACTTGTTTTCCAGTTTCGCGTTATCAATGGTCACTCATTGGCCAAAGGTTGAATGACCACTTCATATTTATTGTTTACTTATGAAAAGTCATGCCATGAAAAATAGAAATACGCTGAATTAAAACGCTGACTTCTTGTTTGATCTGATATAATATTATTTACCAGAGTATTGGAACTTGACAGCTCATAAGAAATATTGTATAGTACAATTGGCAACTGAAATTAATTCTTAGCCATCTAGCAATCATAAGCGGAACTCTCCTTTAGTGGATACGTTTTAACTTCTCCTTTGATAATGTGTGAAATTGCTGATTTTATTGCAGTTTTTAATGTTATTCATTGGTATATTGGAAAAAACGTGCAAAATATTGGTGGTTACGATTAAATGAAATTCACTAGGTTGCTAAGTCTGTTTCACCTGAAATACTTATCGATGCTTCACGTTCCTATACAATAAAAAAAATATTCCAGGAATGTTTGCCCAAGAAGTATTTTTAGGCAATATAAATTTTTCATGTGACTTCAAAGAAAAGTTCTCGAATTTAATCCACATAAAATACAATTTATTGTCCACATTATTTGCTTGAAATATTCCATTCGCATAATTCATCACCCTTAAATACTCCTTGATACAAATCTCTTAAAACAGCTAAAAGAGAAGTACATGGTATCAGTCAATGAATTCAATATTGTTCATTCTCATTTGACGTACGTAGTTGTAGGCTAATTTAACACAAAGGTATACGGTAACAGTAATATCATATTATATGAATGTGTAATTTATGAATAATGAACAATGTAAAAGAACGTGATGCAGAACTGATAAGAACAAGTTTTGAAAGAAAATCCTAACGGCAAATTGCTTATAGAAAGCTCTAAAGCAAAATTAGGCCCAAAATAAAATGTATCAGTTATCCATTATAAATTAAAATATTCTTATGCTCTGACCATCCAAATGTATTCGTTACATATATGGAAAAAAGGGTCGTATAAATTTTATATCAACTTGTTCTACAACTATTAGATATCATGATAACATTATACGTCCTAAATCATTTGATAAAAAACATCAAAAAATTGTAACGTCCACGACTACCCAGCTGTAAAGCTCAATCTAGAATAATCGCCATTCTAGCTTTCTTCTGATTGGCTACCTGAGTTCCGATGCAAATCGGAAGTGGAGTAACTACCTTTTGATCTAGGTCGCATTAGGTAGAACTAAAGATTACATTTCAAATGACATTGTTACGATATGGCCAGCGGAGAATACCCTTTGGATTCTTGGAGTATCTTGTATGAAAAATACGTTAGCAAAGGGTCAAGACGAAAAAATTGAGAGTATGACAGTTTTAAGTTGACCTGAGATCTGTTTAAGTAGTAACGGATATTCAAATTGGGATTCATTGGATTGTTCAAGATATCAGGATGATGAACAGTGCGTGTTCTTCCAACCAGCTTGGTTAGTGATAGTTCGCATCGCTACATACTATGTTATTTGAATTCTACAATAAAATTCAAATTAATTACACATAACTTGATTTTTATTTCAATTAATTCACAAATACTAGCATAGCGATTGATATTGGAAGTGACAAACTTTCTCCATTCAACTTTAATATAAACAATGATAATGAAGATAGAGATCATTACTCCTTATAGGACAAAATAATCTTATAAATTCAACTTAATTCGTGAAACTGACCCTATATTTACTTTCATTAGAGAGAAATAAATTCACGATAATGATAAGTAGCACCCAAAAATATTATTTATGTCTCTTCAAAACAAACATAGCTGCGTATTCACCACCTCAAACTCAAGCGTCGCACGAAGCTACTTTTCGGTGGAGCCCCATCGCTATTTATCAGTTGGCCGCAGGTCACTGCGGTGTTCTGCTTCGCAAACCATCCCCTTCATGCACCATCCACCTACGGTTTGCTTGATCCTGAAATATGACTTACGCAACATACTTCAGTAAGAATCAGAACCGGACTAAATTTTTGTAATATATCTTGGATGAATCATTGTGACCGTCTTGTTGCACTCGAATTTTGTAATTGATTATGCTACATTCTTCAAATTTATTATTTGAGTTTTTTTGCTCGACTTTTGGGAATCAGTTTTCTAAGTTTATGATTTATACTTGCTTTGATACAAATCTTATTCAGGAGGATGTAATTAGAAATTCAATGCAACACGTCAGTAAGATTTTCGAGCAGTGGTGAAATCACAACGAATTGACATTGATATTGACTTTTGACTTGCTAATCATAGTCAATTTACAATGGAAGCTGGGCATGTCCCTGATTAGAATTTGTTATAGGGACTTGATGGGGTCTAAATCAGACTATTTTTCTGTAGAGATAACGACTTAGAAGTTCAAGACGAGATGGGATTATGTCAATGTCGATTCGATGTGGCACCACCAAGGAATTGCTACGGAATTACCCTAAGATATTCTTATACTGCTCAAGATATTTTGATCAAATAAGAAAATTTGATTTGTTGGAATATATGTGTAGTATAATATCATCTTTGTAGAATAGGTGGAGATCCAGTGATTATAATAGTATAAAGGATATCAGATGACCTTAAGGATCCAGAAAAAAAATTACAAAATGTGATCCTGTAGTGTATAGAAAAAAATTTTTTTCATTATTTAACTGTTTAAAAAATATCAAGATTGCAAATCTTTGTTTTCAAAGTTTATTTCAAAAATGAGGCTACATATTTGTATGTTTGATAATTTAAAATGTTCTTCATAAGTTTAGAGCTGATGATGAGGACACTTGCTCCTCAAAACGTCCAAACAATGAAAAATTAGAAAACTAATTTTGTTATATACAAAAAAAAGAAAATTCTGGATCCTAAAGGTCTTCTGATATTCTTTTTACTATTATAATATCATCTAAAATTTGTGTTCTGTATCGATTTTTATAATACCAAGATGAACGTGGGAATTCAAAATTATCTCGGACAATTCTATGGGTTGGCCGATAAGTACCTACTCTTACGTTTACGCTCTTTTTGAATAGAGTAGTACATTCTCTCTGAATAGATTCCTATATTCAAATTGTAGTTTTTATGCGTTCATTCCAATTTCACTTGCCTCTATACTCTTCTCGAGAACATCAAGAAATAATTTTCAGTTGATTCAATTTTTGTGCACATTTGAGAAACCATCTCTCAATGTTTCTATTTCTCTAAAATCAGGTAAATATAGTGAATAAATAATTTTTGTACATTCCTTCTTCGTCGAATGAATTCTATACATTAAAACTAGAGAGTGGTGTAAGAAAGATAACTTTTTAGCTACTGTCAGATTTCAAAATTCATTAATGGATGAATAATAATTACAATTAAAAAAGGAGTCGCAATTTTTGCGATCCAATATTGTTTTAAGAAGTGACATAAATATATTAAAACGATATATATTGATTTTGCTTAAATTCAATTCCAGCGGGCACACTTAATTGAACTGTAAAAATAAAAAGGGTCAACTATGTTCATTTTTTATGATACTAGCTGCCATCTACGGCTCCGTCCGCATATAGATGTACTTTTTGAAATCAATGAAATCAAATATGTTAATTAACTGCAGCATACGGACTAACCGCGGACACTGCCTGTGATAGCCCTGTGCTTTCGATATCTTTTGTTGTTATATTCTAGGGTTAATCAATTTAATTGACTTCCTCTTGATATTTGATAATTGAGTATAGCCCCGAAGAAAAGTTTTGGAATGTCTCCGCTATAGATGGAATCTTAAAAAATCCTCTATTATAGTAGTCCTCTATGTCATTAGAGGAATGCAGTGTAAAAATTTCAAAACCTCAGGTCCAGCGGTTTGGTCTATGCGTTGTGTTTCAAATAATAAGTATTTTTAGAAAAAAGATTCTAGAAATACATGAAGATCAAAAATTACCAATAAATTTTCTATACCACTTATTGAAACATTGATTAAAAGAAATATATACACTGCAACGTAAGTCGTTCTTGAGTGTAACTATGTCGGGAAAATTCCACATGAGTATCAACAACTGTTCAAAGTTTGAACTCAGTCGGATGAATGATGCGCGAACAAACAGCTATTCGATACGACTCGCACGCTACCTATTGTACAAGAATATTAGTATTTCAGAAATTTTTATGTTAGTAAATCCAATGTATTCAGCCGTTTCTAAGATTAACTCGGACAAGAAAACAGACAGAGAGACAGCCAGACAGACAAAAATTTGAAAGACGCGTGCTTTCGTTTTGGTATCCTACAAATAACCAATTGAGATTGAGAAAAAATCTGTATTTCGAAATCATAGATAGACACTTAAATTTTTTTTATATGATTGTATAAATACTAATATGATTCGGTTGTTTTCCTGAAATAATTATTAGGCCATAATGATAGTGCAAAAGAAAATATGCTATCAGCTATGATCCAACCAAATGTGTGCCAAAACAAACTATTTGTTATTATTGCGTTTGTGAGATGGTCAGTTTCCAACAATAATATTCCTAGATGGTTGATAAAATAGCTTTAACAATTTTAGAAAGTACGTTCTGGATGATGATTATCTTAAAGCAACGTATTCAAGGCAACAGTCAAAATTGTGGGCGTTTATCAATGATCGGTGAATATATTTGAAATTATTTTGACTATTCCATTCGTAGTATTTATAACAAGGTTAACAATGCTAAATCGCCATAGAAACGGTGCATATCAGTGAGTATTTGGACGTGTAGAAATACCATCGGGTATTACACTAGTGGTCAGAGTGAGTATTTTACTCAAAGATGTGAACACCTCCAATTTGTGCTTTCTTCGTATTTAATGGAATATTTTTCTGAATATCTTCATCAATTTTATCTTCTGATCTATCACCAAACCTATCTGAACTAGATTCCATATTAAGACGCAATATATTTCGCTATTATTTGTCAAAGAAAATGCAAGAAATTCTAATTTTTCAGTTTGACAGAAGTTTGTTCACTCGTTCCTATGAAAATTACGTGAGTTGTTGCTAGATTCATAGAAAACTAATTTGGAAAAATGGTTTGACTCCTGGAATAGTCCTCCATATACCATTTGTAGTTAAAGTATTATAGACTATTTTTGTGGTGCAATCACTCATGTTTATTGTGCTTGTGAATACCACTCGTGCTGCACACTCGTGGTATTTAAACGCAAGCACAATAAACATTCGTGATAGCACCACAAAAATAATCGATAATACTTCAACTACTTATGGTATAATAAATGACAGTTTTTCAAATCATGTTCTTATTTAGAAATTCGTGTTTCATCTAGAGATATTTTAATTTGTCAATTTTACAAATGATGTGACCACAGAAATACAGATATGAATGGATTCTGAGCTTGTCAGAAATTGGATATCAATTACAAATAACTGATTTTCACATTATGTCTGAGCTCCAGCAAATTATATAATGAAATAGACCCATGCTACAATTTATTGTTTCAAACAGGAGTTGTATTTGACCTTTTTTTCTATATTCAACTCGTTTTTATTATATTTCAATTGAAAGGCGCAATTCGGAGAGATTAAAATACTCTCCAATATTTTCTACTGATTTTAAATACATCCCTGACTGATACACGTTCATGAGAAGAGCGTCGGCGCTGCAGTCAGTGGCAGGAATGTAACTAAAGGAACAGCAGCAGGAAAGGATGTAGGGAAATAGAGAAAGTGAAATAAGGGTAGTGGGTAATAAGTGACATGTTTGGGATTTGATGTGATAAGATGCTAAAGAAGGTTAAGACATTTTGTAAACCCTAATATTTTGGAGATCTAAATAACGGTGATAAATGTATACTCTGTTGCATGAAATAAAAGTAACATTATGAATACATTCAAGAGATGTTGCATATGTCCATTTCTGAATGTTGTATTGATTTTTTAGAGATTATATTTAAATCTTTTATGGATCACAGTTGAATAAATTTATAAAAATATTTGAATCACTTACAAGTTGAATATGTAAAAAAAAGTTGGTAAATAAAATACTAGGAAAAACTTAATCATTCAGATGTCTGAAATTGGAATGCAAAATCTAGAAACAAAGACTAGAGACGAATATATGAATAAGAGTAACACGAGACTTATCATGAGTTGTTGCACTAACGATGATGATCACTAGATTGTAAATAATTTGAAAATTAGGATATTGCAAATGACTGCTGATTACATATTCTAGTATTGTGATCTTGTGAATCTTCATACCATATCTTTATATATCAATTATTACTGATTATAAAAAAATGAGATTCGGGAAGAAATAACTAATTTTATCAACCTGACGGAAAGTTAGTAGTTGTTGAATTAAAGTAGTGTGAAACATCAATGTCTGTAGGAAAATAATTTTATCATAAGAAATTATATTCAAGAGAAGAACACTACCTACTAAAAGAAAAAACAGCTCATGTGGAAGAAAAAAATTACACATCGATGACACGACTTTTCAATGATTCTACAAAGAATGTGGCTCTACCAGAAAAACTGTTTTTCCATCATATTGCAAAGTCTGACAATTTATTTTTCAAAATAATGTGTATATGCGAATCGATCAAATTGATCACACAACCACGTAGTGATCAAGTAAAGTATGCACCAGACAAAAGCACAGAAAGACTGTTTTGCAATCATGAGAGTTCGAACCAATCCCATCCATGGATGAAATCCACTTACAAATTTCATTCTCAATTCTTCCTAATCTCAGATAATTAAATTCCCTAATTCGGCGAGATATTGATACGATTCGCAAGATCGAATTTACGTGTGTGCGTTTCTACTTTTCAATTAAATTGTACGGTGGTCGCGGAGGGTGGTAATCAGGGAGTATAGGTAGTACTCCACTCCACTGCTGGACAGTGTGTGGTCAGAGGCTTGGCTGGGGATTATGGCGTTTTAGGACGAGGCATTTAATTGGATTTTGATTGGTTCAGGTGACCCTGCGACGCGCTACAACCACCCCCGAGCTGACCCTCTCTACCAGCAGCCTTTTAAATCTCCTGATCTGAATCCTGCACCCTAAGGCTGATCAACAAAGGTTGAGTTGCTTCGACAATGAACAAGAGTTTGCTTGACAGTGACGTGCAAGTTATTAAAATTTTGGACTTTTGTATTTAATCAAATCTCTTCTATCATTTAAGTGAAACAACTTCATAAGAAAACTCAAATTGTGTCTGAATTCTAAGTGGTGAATGGAACTTGCTTTCGAACAAATAACTTTTCCAAAAATTACTTCAAATAATGTCTCCTTCTTTGTTTATCGGATCTCTTGAAACTCCATCAAGATTGGAAAATAGAAATGTCTTGAAGTCTGTGAATCGTCTTCACAAATTCTCTATTCGGAATAGGTAGTTTTTGTCATAATTCTGTAAATATCTCTGAAGTTTTGTACTCTTTTAATTTTTTCCTGTCAATACACTTTGATTTGAGTAATTATCATCTTTTTATATTCAAAGAAACTTCTTCAAGAAATTATATATTTCCATAAAGTATATGTTATATTCAACATTATTCAATTGAAAATTCATCTATTGTAACGATACTTAGACTCGTCCGTTGATTAATAATTCATTTTTAGTTTGAGCTACACTAATCTAAACAAAATATTCAAGCTTTAATATTTCTACAATTAATGGACGCTAAAATAGTCACATTGATTATGTGCACCGAGATCTGTCTTCAATTTATTTCAACCGGTTCTTATTTATTTCCAACTAATTCACTTTTGTGCGCTCCGTAATCAAACAACCAAACAATATTACTTCTACGCGCTCCAATTATTCTATATACTAACCCTACTTTTTCACTTACAGTCATAGTGATAGTTACCCAGTTTATATACTTACGGCTATGTTTTTCTTGAATCTTCCCTGAAATTTTCATTCGGTCTGATGTCATCCGTCCTTGACAGATATCGATCATTCACGCTGACTTAGACAACAACTCTGTTGCGTCTAACTGGCGCGTCGCAGTGGAGGCCTACTCTATAGGGGCATTGTTTGTTACACTATTAAATCAAGTTTTACATGTCGTGATTGCATTTTGTACGGGCAAAATTGAACTCCTCTGAAATCACAAACAAATTTACTTAATTTATCCGTAATCTCTTCAATCATAATCTATTCAAAATCCTACTGGAATTCAGTATGGTACATTCCACTGTTTAATAACTGAAGCAATAATTTGGGCAAAGACATTGTCTATGATTAATATTTCATTTCTGTATGCGTAATTATTTGGTGGTGAGTAAACATATCATATATAAGGTTTATCTTTGTAGTTTCTGGAATCAAAATTTCTTTATACTTTATAATAGTACAGTCAATTTTGACAAAAAATAACGCATCTATCAAATAAATAGTACTGGTCTTTTTTTGCGGCAATATTTTCGTTTTGGCATATACAAGTGTGCAAAAGTGATATTGTCAAATCATAGTGATTGAGAAGATATCGAAGACTAAAGATCAAAACCCCGTTTTTGACTAGTTTTTCGCAAATATCCCATTTTAGGTCATGAGTAAAGAATAAGTTTTTTCTCTGCAAAAAAGACTGAATGACTCATTTGCGTATCTATAACCATTAACAAGATATCACGCGTAAAAAGTGCGACCTAATGTTTTCAATGAAAAGTATAGCTAAAATATCGGCAATATAAAATAATATTTCGAATATTTTACTTAGTTGCAAAGTTGTAATACATTTATATACTTATTTTGATAAGAATATCCGTTTTGGCATTCCTGAATCCACTTTGACAATTTTCAGCTTGACGTATGTGTATGTAACTCATAAATATTAAAACCCGTCGAACGCATAATGTTGAAATTTTATATTTAAGAATTATTTAAGCCATCTAAGGTCTAGTTATGCATCTCGCATTATGGTTGCAAACGTATATACCGGCAATGCACTTTACTTGAAATTGAAACGTTCTCTGAACTTTTAGCATAAATACAAAATTTCAACATCCTCCGACATGCAAAAAAATCAAAAAAAGTTTCGAGTAAAGTGCACTTTCGGTACAAATATTTGCAACCGCGAAGTGAAGTAAAGACGAAAATATTTTTTAGGCGATCATAACAAAAAAAGTGTTTCTATGGCCTCTTTTGCAACCAGAAATTTCACTTTTTTGTACAAATCTGTTAAATATTACTTTTGAGTACACATTTATCAAATGTTACTTTTTTGGGATATTCTGTCAAAAGCTACTTCGTAAACACTTTATACCTATCTATATCGACAGTTTGATGCACTATCTAAGAAATATTTTTTGCAGAGATGCGTATAATATTTTTCTGTCGATTTCTATAGTTCAATCAAGAATTAAATACCTATTTCGTTCAAATGTCAAGTTGGATAGAAGACAATAAAATAGAACAGTTTCAGCGGCAACCAAGATTTGCAATTGCAATGATTTAGAAATAAATAGATGAAATTTTGTGATTCAGGAGATCTATTCTAATTCAAGGGGACAGTCTTTTGACGTTATTCTAGAGACACTCAACACATGTACCACCTAGCGGACAATTGCAGAAATGATTTTATGACGTCATCATTGCAGATAGTCTTCTAAACGGAAGAAGACTGGGTCGAGACAATCTCTTTATTATGATGCATTTTTGTTTGACAGATGTTTTTGTTCACTGTTGAGTGATAGTGGAGAAGTGAGAATAGTTTTAATTTAATCTGACATCTCTAAGTGGATGAAATTCACGCTCAAAGATACCGTTACATAGATACATGAGAAGCTAATAAAAGCGTTATAAAAATATTAAAGATATAATTCAGCGGTTATCTGTTTTTATTTGCTAAATTAGTAATGGTATAAATTGAATTTGATTTTAATTTTGATACTTACTCATTACCAACATGAATTTGTAGATAATATCGTCTGCACCAACACACAATATTGAAATCCCCATAAATATAACTATGTCATGACGTCATCCAGAGGTGGGCAAGTATCGTGTTGAAAGTACTTTTGTAAGTAATAAATACAAATACAGAGAGCAAAGTACTTGCACGTTAAGTACTAAGTACCTGCTATTTGGTAATAATCATTCTTAACAAGTACAAGCAAAATTTACTGATTATTTTCCAAGGTTTTTTTCAAGTACTTCGAAATTTTATTAATATTTCCTTTAATAATTCACAAGGCCTCTATATATACTTTTTGAAATTGGAACTTATATTTATTAGTTAGTGTTAGAATATGCTGAACGTATTATTATCATATGAAAGAACCAAAAACTTCAATTAGTTAGTAAAAATAAAATAAATGATCCTTTTCCTGCAGCTATTATTTCGCTCTGTGTGTGTAAAAAGCACTATTTTCGCATACAAAAAAATCTGACATGAACAACACGTGACTTACTTGTACATCATTTGATATATATACAAATTCATTCAATAAAGTTTTCTGTCACTTCAGATTATAATTAATATAATTTTAATAATATTTTGACATGTACAATGTATTAATATCAAACAAAATCAAAAAATTGACAACAGATTATCATTGCCTACCTTATCATTACAACTAAACTGATAGTTTTATATGGCAAATTCTGAATGTCTGTTAACCATATAAACTGCACTTCTGGCTCAGTCGACTGATACAAAAATAAAAGATAACTATTTTGATGCTACATCAAGTTCAAACACTAAATTTCAATATGCTATGGCTGATCATTCTAGATTTACCTATGCAAAAAAATTTTAAAAAGTTTCAAGTAGTGTGCACTTCTGGCTTGGCCGATTCATACAAAAATAGCAGATTACCATTCTGATACAACATCAAATTCAAATACTAAATTTCAATATCTTACGGTTGATCATTCTGAATTTATTAGAAAAATTCGAAAAAAGTTTCAAGTAAAGCGCACTTCCGGTGCAGACGATTACATAATTCAAGGTGCACGACTAGATCCTAAATACAAAATTTCAACATTATACGTTCAGCCAGTTTTGAGATTTGCGAATTACGCACGAATGAACATACGTACCGAAATTAAGCCGAAAATAGTCGCAATGGATTTAGGGATACTCAAAACGGATATTTCCATCAAAATCTTGATAGGTGAATTTTGCTGGTTTCACAATACTTTCTTGTATTTAGTACAAGTAAGTAAAAATACTTATTTAATATTGAATGATACAAAATAAATCTTACATACAGACTTATTTATATTGAAACAGCCTGAAAATAGCGATTACAGGATACGAGTCCCTAGACTATAACTAGTTTTAAAAGAAAAAAACTACTACATATTTCGTAGTTTATTACATCATAATATTTCATACTTCAGTACTCATGATGTACTGAAGTATTATTCATAAGTAAGTTACCATTTCAAGTATTAAGTACAAGAATTTTCGTTTTGTACTTGAAAGTTAAATATTTTTGTCTCATTTTCAAAAAGACTGAAGTATAAGTCTTAGGTATTTTATACATAAGTACTTGAAAAGTACTTAAGTGCAAAAAGTATTCAAGTATTGCCCAGCTCTGACAAGTGACCTGTCTCCAAACCGTTTCTATGAATTAGAATAGGGGTCCTGGATTCTTTCGTGATGCTCTTCAGAAGAACCACCTCGGCCTGAAGTTCTTTTTTGGTCTAACAACAAATTCGACCAAAAAATATAACCTTTTAGGCCTTGATACACAAATTATAATTTTTTTAAAATTAATTATTGATTCTTTCGTAGGCAAACAATTGTTACTATTCCGCATTTAATTAGTTATACTTTCAATATTTTAAAATTCATGCTGCTATTCAGTACAGGTTATGGTAAATGTTACTGTTCTAAATGATTTTGAATATAGCAATTAACACACTTAACACAATTAAACTTATTTATTATAATGAAATTTATTATCTTTGAAGTTTGATATAGACAATAAATCCAATAATTAGATTTCAATCACTGTCATATTTTTAAATTCGTTATTTATTGATATCTCTTAGATACTATAACAATAAAGCATGTTCCTTGAGGGAAAACAAATCATATATATTATAAAATTTTGACAATGGCAACCACCCTAACAAAAAGACACGTGCTTCATCATCAACTCAAAAATATTAAAGAGTAGTAGGAGTTTATGAATTACAAAGAGTGATTCATTCACATTTTAGACTGCATTTTTAATAAAAGATCAACATGGGTAGGAAAAACATTTTTTTGCTTACAAACAAAGCAAACAAGAGAATGCAAATGAAAAAAATCTCCCCGGCACTGATGAGTGTTTAGAGCCTAATTTCATCTTGGGCATTAGGGAGTGAGTGATGCACAAGGGATAAAACCGCCCTACAGGCAAATTAAAAAAATACCTTGGTTGAAGGGTTGCGAGCATCGCAAATGGATACGAGATACGGATTCTATCTGCCTATCGCTATACTTTTCTCTGCATACTTCGTGTAAGCTTTCTGCCGATTTCGGTTCCTGTTAGCCTTTGGCGATCGAGTGCCAGGAATCAGTCCGTAAATTGAAAATAATTGTTCTGCTCTTTAGCACGTTAAGGTAGAGACATTCTTTAACAGAATTCAGTTAATCACTTTAAATTTATAAGTAAACAAAAACAAAAAGTATTATCAGAAAATATTCAAGAATTGATTTTGGGGAAATTCGTAGAACTACAACTATTTGAATATATTTGATTGGGTATTAAGTACTGAAAATATAAGAATATCCATACTGCGACCAGTTGTAGATGAATTTCATTTTCATCGCTCAATTTTCTGATAAGCAGATTGATCAAATTATTCAGCCCCGATAACTCTTGTTCTTTTTAGCGATATATTACAGCCTGTACAAGAAATTTTGACTCTATCTTTTTAATTCAGTAAATGTACATCATCTTATTTTCGATAAATTGTCAATTTTTTATGACTTCCAAATGAAATTTGAATATTTAATAGTAGATTCATGCTTTATTATATTTTTTCAATTCATATTTCACTTATTAATAAGAGTTCTTCAATTTCTCTCAAATTATTGATGAAAAGTCTTGGAACGTTCAGAAATAAGACTGTTGGATTATACTAGTTTTTGGTACTATCTACTAGCATTCAAAATAGAATATAAAACCAATCAGATAAGCAGACTTACAAATTTTTGTTGTCAGACTTGGATGCTACAGATTATCATTCAGACAGGTTGAAACTATAAGCGAATTCGCGAACGAAGCGAAATGCACGAATATAGATCAATAATATGCGACTGATGGATAATATTTCTTCTGAAATTCCTATTGATATTTGTTATTCCACTTGTGAAGCCTTACGATTTTTGACAGCAAAGCTAGTCGGTATATTTTTGAAATCATAATGACAATAGTTCTGAATTTTCCCAAATACCCTGTGTTAACTCAATATTTTCCTACTGAAAATATTTCCGTTTAAGTCCGTTACAATTCAAATTCTTTTTAGGCAGTATTAGCTTCTCCGGGCTCCCATAATAAAATTAATCACAGATGAGTACACACTATCCTCTTCTCAACCCTTTTCTATGAAGAAATAAGAATGGCTATTAGATAAACGGAACACGGACACTATTTCCCCTTGCACTAACTCCTATTTCCTATTTTGGCCGTTGTCCGCGTGGATATCAACCCTCTTAGATGTCTGTCGTCAATCATGCGCGTTTTTAATAATGTTTAGCAGGGCATGTTAAACGCATTAACATGTTGTAAAATGCAAGAAGGCTGCGAGTGTGTTTTATGGTGGTCAGAGGATGGTCAACGTTCATCAATCAAGGCCAGTGCGGCTCTTTTTGTCAAAATTTATTGACGAACGCGCTCTCAAAGGGGAGGTAACTATAGGAGTGTGCCTACATTAATAATTTGCTTTTTACGCGTGCACACGATAACTGACGGTTGAGATTTCTATAAAAAGTAGTTGAGTATTAAAATAAGATGCGTTAACGTTACAAGTTATAAAGTGAATGGTAATCGGAAAATATGGCATTCTTAATATAACTTAATTTACATCACACAAAATTTGTAATAGTTACAGTATATATTAAAAAGTTAATAAGGACTAGATGGAGGAAATGGCAGGCAATGATTTATGGATGATAAACTAATTCAAAAATTGAAGTTCATAGTCCAACAATAAAACTTTTTGATAAATTATTAACAGTTTTTTTTGTACAATTCACTCAATTTTCAACAATTACTCGTGATATTTTCTGCACTAACGTCTTGTATTATGGAAAAACAATGTTTATTTTAAGTTGTCATTATTGTTATGATTGTTACATGAATGGTTCTTTTATTGTTGTGCAGTGAGCTAAGAATGTGTCGACTAAGATGTACTGACAAAGATTTTTTAAATTTATTAATTATTTACGGTGAATATTAAAAGGTACCTACTGACAAGGACATGCGACACTTTTGAAGAAAGATATCCTGACAAACCACGTCCGACACGAGATTTGTTAAGAAGACTATTATTTAACTGTAGAACACACGGCCAGATTGAATGAAAACTGGAAAAATTAGAACAATTACAGAAGATCAAGAAAATTAAGTTGTTTATTTAGCATTTGTTTCGACATATCCAGAAGCATCTGTTAGAGTCACGAATAGTAACCATTTTCAATTAATTTAATAAATACAATCCAACCTGCCGATTTCAATGCAAAAATAAATTATTGTGAATTCATTTTATAAAAACGCAGGAGGATAAAGATTCTTTAAAACACATAATTTGGACACATGAAGCTAAGTTTAATAAAAATGGTATGTTGAACAGAAGAAATTCACCTATTTGAAATGATGAGAATCTTCATCAACCATATGAAACGCGACACCAACATTTTTCGAGTTTTAATGTCATAGCATAAAATAGGATTCGATGGTTATTCTATATATGTATGAAGATAATTTAAACTGTGAAAAATATCTGAAAAACTTTAAAAACTCCGATTTTTAATTATATAAAAGATTTACCATTAAATCAAAGGAATTTGGTATGGTACCAACATGACGACGCTCCACCACATAATGCTCGTAGGGTAAGTAGTTTTTTGAAAACCATTTGACCAGGTGACCTCTTCGTTCATCTGATTTAACTCCAATTGATTTTTACTTACTTGTACAAAGTACAAGGAAGTATTGTGAAACAAACAAAATTCACATATCGAGATTCTGATGGATGTATCCATTTTGACTATTTTCGGCTTGATGTCGGTACGTATGAGCATAGCTCACAAATCTCAAAACCCGTTCCCGTTCGATGCATAAAGGCCGTATAACACGATGCATAATTTCTCTCAAAATTATACTCATAATTTTGAAAAAAATTCCTAACAAAAATTTTCACAATTTTTTGAACATTATTTTGAACGCCTGTATGTCATTACTACAAAATTTTGTACATTAATCTGTTCACGCATCTGCGCACATGCTACTACACGTGACAACTTTCAGATTTAACAAAAATATTAAGATGGATGAAAGAAGATTTGTGGAGCATAAATTCAAATTATTATTGGTATCGTCGATAATAGTGATTGTTGGAAATAACAATATCTCAAACCAACAATGTATATAAAAAGTAGCTGTCAAACAAATTAGAATGTATATTTATGCTAGTACGCATTCATATTGGGCATATTTTGAATGTTCACGCATCTGCGCATAAGCTACTTCACACAACAAATGTCAGATTGAATAAAAATATCAAAATGGATGAAATGAAATTCCTCAATTAAAATTATGATTTCATCTCTGGAGCACGATATTTCTAAAATAATCATAACTCTTACAACAATAATTCATATTTGGGCACAAAATGTCAGACAAATGAGAATCTTTATTTATGCCAATGCACATTCGTGTTGCGCACATTTTGAAGGAAAATTTGTAAGAATATAGAGCGAGTCCTACATTTTCTTGTACAAATTTTTGAACATTTTTTTGGAGATATTTTGATGTATGCACAATACATTTTTTTGATCATAATTTTGAAACACAAAAATGCACATAATTTTGAGAGAAATTATGCATCGTGTCATACGGCCTTAATGCTGAAATTCTGATGTACACCTTGCATTATGGATGCAATCGTTTGTATCGGAAGTGCACTTTACTTGAAACTTTTTTTAAATTTTCCGCATAAATTAAGAATAATCAGCCGTAGGATACTAAAATTTAGTATTTGAAATTGCTGTAGCATTTCAATGATCATCTTGTATTTTTGTACCAGTCAGCTAAGCCGGAAGTGAACTTTATATAACAGACTTTTTGAATTTTCCGCATAAACTCAAAGCAATCAGTCGTAGAATATTGAAATTTCGTATTCAGCACTTCTGTAGCATCTAATTGTGTACCTCGTATTATGATTGCAATCGGTAGTGCACTTTACTTGATACATTTTTTGAATAGTCCGCATAAATAAAAAATGGTTGAACGTAGAATGTTGGAATTCAGTATTTAAGACGAATGTACCATCTTATTGGTCAAATACTATTTTTATCACATCGACTGAGCAGGAAGTGCACTTTACTTGACAGCCTTTTAGAATTCTTCGCATAAATTCGAAATGATCAGCCGTAGAGTATTGAAATTTAGTATATCAGTCTGCTGTAGCATCCGAATGATTGCCTCCTATTCTCATAGTAATCGACTCTACCAGATGTGCTCTTCAGTTGAATTATTTTTGCAATTTCACGTGTTAATTCAGAACTGTTAGCTTTAGCATCTTCGAAATCAGTTTTAGGAATGTTGTAGCATAAGAATGATGACCATAGCAACCGATTGGGCCAAGAGAATACTTTACTTGACAAATTTCTAGAATTTTTTAGATAAATCAAAAACTGTTAGCCGGAGAAAGATGCGATTTTATGCTTGAATATATGCATAAAATATATCCAATGATGTACAAGTAAGTCATATCAACGTTGTTTGGGGTTACATTACAAATGTCTATAAAAAACCTTTAATTACTAAAGAAGATTGCCAGCAAAGAGTATACGAACACCATTTAACATGTCTCCTGAGATGGTAAAAAGAGCAACGCAAAGTGAAGTATTGAAGAGAGTTACAAAATCCTTATATATGGACGGAAGGCAGTTTGAATATGTATAAGGTTAATTTTGTTTTTAGAATTTACTAGTTTTTTCATGGCTTACTTAGCTCCATTGATAAAAAGTATGAATATGGATGGTCTCGAATTACAATGTTTCTTCATTTCACCGAAATTTAATCAACTTTCAATATATGACATGTTACATGAAGTATCTTTATTCTTTCACCGTAGAAAATAGACTTTTATGATTTTGTCAACTGTAGTTTTGGCGTAGCGTACCCGTCACATTTTTATGAATAGTCAAATAATTTTTCACCGTATTTATAACATTTATTGGTTACAATCAAAGAAACAGAAAGAAAACGATACAATTTAAATTGTTACAATAGAAAATATGTCCTGCTTGTGCTTTTATGACTTCTTCATCACGTTGTTTTGGCATAGAATCAACAAGTTTTTTACAGTTTTCTGGTATTTACTGATCTCGAAACCATAACTGGATTACAGCCTCAATTAGTTTTATTTTTGTTGTGCAATCTATTTTACAAAGCTTAGCCCACAGACTTTATAAGAAAAGCAGTCCCAAAACAATCGACCGCAAAAAAAAAAAAAATTGTGAAAATTATCATATGTTCACATTAATTCGACCAAAACTGTAGCTTCAGGTCTCCCTGATAAAATACTGTTTTTATATTATGATAATTCTAGCTCATTCCTGATATACAGCGTTTTGAAGTTGTGCCGGATAACAGACAAAGAATTAAAAAAATTAATTACGCCGAATGTGATTGGTCAGCAGCAAAATATTTTTATTGTTTCATATGTAAAATATCTTGATGAATTGAATGGTAAAATAAAAAATAGGGTATCCCATTCAAAACAAGAGAGATGAGGCCAATTTCCGGTCAAACCGGATGTGCTTCTGATTTGAACATATTTTATTTGAAATAGGCATATTGGAAAACTTGATTCTAAAAGCTTCCTTGAGCATGTTGCTCTTATATTAACAGGCCCTCCTCGTAGCAATGTGTTGTTACCAAGCAACATGTTCTCATAACTGTCAAAATTTTATCGTTATTATAAATGACCTAAGGATATTATAGTTAATAATATCCTTAAGTCATTGATAATTACAAGATAATTCTGATAGTCATTTGAAACATGATGCTAAATTCCAGTTATATATGCATTGTACGCTCATTATAGAATTTAATATTACAAGAGTTGTAAATTGTATTTTGCATACGAATGGAAAAAGTTACACACGAGCCGTGAGGCAAATCATCTGTCACGAGGCTTTACACATATGAACATGAGAAATGATCTTTTAATCACAAAGGAGTGGAAGATTATTTAAGTTCCATCAGGTTTCACATAGTCTTATAAATGTTCAGATAATGATGTTGATCACAAATGTCACATGAAATGATTTTAGCAAAAGCATCCACAACAAAGTCCCGGCCCTCAAACCTTACATAATACTCTACAAAGTACCTAAACTTTCTTTCGAGTAAAAACGTTTAAGTTGTTGAAGAGGAAGGACCCACTTCACACTAATTGCTCACATGAGTTATTGATTCGAGCATAAATTCTACCACTTGGACTATACTTGGACTTGTGCGTGCCCGTGTGTACTTGGGAAATCTGTCATGGTTACTGCGTGGGGAAACTTTCCACTAACAATGCATTAATTATTACTAACGGACCTACAATATGTTACCTGATTTCAGGCAAAGTTTGAAGAAATCAGGCAGATTTGAAATGATACGGACAATATTATAGGATAAAAAATCTGCTGTGGCCAACAGAGTACTTCTCCGACGATGAATAATATGGCTAGTTTCATTGCTGTTTCATAAAAACTATTAACAATCAAAAAAATAAAATAAATTGTACAAAAACAATTGTCAATCATTTGAATATCATTTTTGACACATTTACTAGAATTATTTCCGCAGGAGCATTAATTTGATATCAAACACGATACAACCAAATAACTTATTAAAAAACAAAAAAAGCAATTGACGAGCGATTGCATGTGATGTCTAAATATGAGTAATAATATTTCTTATTTCATATTATGATTTTCATTATTTCTTTTCTTCTCATATTTCAGGAAAATATAATGACTTTTATAATAATTCAAATCTCAATTATAACAAATGAACCACAAATAACTTTGGGAATTATTTCAGGTGAATGTTATAACCAAGAGATAATTTTGACGGTGTCGAAATCATGCTTCTTGATAACAAATCAAGACAGCGCGGACGGATTTTTTACCTGAAAGCAGCATGCTTGATGAAATTATCGGAGGATGTTTGGCAAGAAAATTTTTGACTAGTCTAACTTGGTAATATTCTTGAAATCATCTGTAGGGATATAATTATTGAATGTACAATCAGTAAAATTTAAATTAGATACAAATGAAGTATGACATCTTGATTGCTTAGCAACTGAAATCAGCTTCAAGACTGTTTTGAGTGAAATAATAATTTGATTAATCAATTTTGCACACATGACCACAAGAGATAAATTTTACTGTATTCTGAATATGTCAAAGAAAATCTGACGTGGACATCACGTGACTTACTTGTACATCATTGGATATATGTGATCAAACACAACATCACATCATGCCACGGCTAATCGGTTGCTATGGAAACAGTATGTCATCATTCTTATGTCACAACATTCCTAAATACTGATTTTCAAGATTCTACGGCTAACAGTTCTGAATTTATGCGCAAAATTCCAAGATCGTCAGATATAGTGCACTTTCGACTCAGTCGATCTCAATGAAAATAGGATATGAGCATCTAGACAGTACTACAAAAATACAAAATCTCAATATTCTGCGACTGATAATTTCAAATTTATGAGAAAAATTCGAAAAGTCGGTAATATGAAGTGCACTTCCGGCTTAGTCGATTGAGACGATAACAGGAGATGCTCATTTGGATGCTACAGCAATTTCAAATACTGAATTCCAGTATCCTACGGCTAATGATTCTAGATTTATGCGGAAAATTCAAAAACAGTATCAGGTAAAGTGCACTGCCAATACAGACGATTGCAACCATAATGAGAGGTGCACCTCAAGATCCTAGATCCTATACCAGTCTTTTATACAAAATTTCAGCATTATACGTTTGACGAATTCTGATATTTGCGAGTTACGCACATATATACGTACATACGTACCGACATTAAGCCAAAATAGTCAAAATGGATTCAGGGATGCTCAAAACGGATATATCTATCAAAATCTCGATATGTGAATTTTGTCGGTTTCACAATATTTTCTTGTACTTTTTGACCGTCAGATAGTCGTAGATTTCAGTGCCTCATTTTGTTTGCGTATTTGGAGTTCAATAATGCTGAAATTAAAGATGGACCGTGTGACTAACATAATTAATATTAATTTTAAATTTGGATGTAAAAGCATGCTCTGATCCAATTTTGTCGCTTTTGTCATGCTTACAAAATTAAATTTAGGGAAAAATATTTTGACATTCAAAATGTCAAACAAAATTAAAAAATTGACAACAGATTATCATTGCCTACCTTATCATTTCAATTAAACTGATTGTTTTATACCGCAAATTCTGAATGTCTGTTTTACTCATAAACTTCACTTCCGGCCTGGCCGATTGATACAAAAATAGTAGATAACTATTTTGATGCTACAACAAGTTCAACTACTAAATTTCAATATGCTTATGGATGATCATTCTAGATTTATGCAAAAAAATCAAAAAAAGTTTCAAGTAAAGTGCACTTTCGGCTTGGCCGATTTATACAAAAATAGCAGATAACTATTCTGATATTAGATCAAGTTCAAATACTGAATTTCAGTATCTTACGGCTGATCATTCTAGATTTATGCGGAAAATTCAAAAAAAGTTTCAAGGGAAGTGCACTTCCAGTATACTAGTCTTAAATACAGAATTTCAACATTATACGCTCAACCAGTTTTGAGATTTTTGAATAGTCAAAATGGATTCAGGGATACTCAGAACGGATATTTCCATCAAAATCTCGATAGGTGAATTTTGTCGGTTTCACAATACTTCCTTGTACTTAGTATAAGTAAGTAAAAACTCAAACAAATCTCATTAAACTCAGTCTCACCAATTAATACAGGCTTTTTGGATATCTTTTTGAGTTTTTCTATAATTCAAGATGCTAAAATATGAAATTGACATTATGTGTATAAGTTATTCAAAATTCGAATGAATCTTTTATAATAATTTTTTTCCGATAGTAATCTGCCTCTTCATATGAAATACTTCTTGATTATATATGTCTTGATCGATCTGGAACAGAAGATTTAGGTTCTGAGAGCCGAGGCAATTGTTTTGCTTGAAAATAAGTTTACTTTAAAAATAGAAGTAACAAAACAGAAATAATTGGTAAAAATTAAATATTTATCATTCAAAAAGTACTGAATAATTTTATACATTTATCGATAAAGTATTGCAAATCCTAAGTGAACAACTCTTCAAAACTGGGACTTGGAGGTTGTCAATATAAATTCTTTCTGATTAATATTTAGGTGTTTGAAAATCCATTTAGTAGATATTTGTCTCGTACCTAAATCATGATGTTAAATGTGAAATGCCTTAGATCTACTATACGTTCTAACCGAATATGTCCATGTTCCAGAATTTTGTTAGAGTGGGCACAAGAACATGTTTTCCATGTTTTCCATTTAAGTAGTATAAAAAAGATTGAAATAATTATCCTAGGCTGTTTCTCTTTGGCTGTTTTTTTCCACACATTTTCCTCGGACTATTTTACCCATAATAGTGAGGATTAATCAAAACATATTTAATCCAACCTAAAATTGATAAGCCAGAGGAAAATAGTACTGAAAAAAAACGAGCAGGGAATAATGTCTTCTTACCAATTAAAAATATGCAATATGAGGTAAAATTATCATCTCCCGATTTTATAAGCTTATTAGTTTATTAATTCAATTAGTTATGTGATCGCTCATAACTAGATAATGAGTTTTGAGTTATTCTTTCAGTTTAGTTTTATCGTCTAGATCTAAACAATGAAGATGTGAGTATTATAGAGCTGGTGAATGGAGCCGAATGTAGAAGAAGATATAAGGTTTTTGAAAAACTTGGAGAAGTTTTGTCCACACTGTTCTATATTCTCTTTGTGGAAAAAACTCTGACCGGCTTTGATTATTTAAATAATCATCTTCAGGGTAGGTGATTGGTTGCCGACGGCTCAGCGAGCAGCTTTGGGCTGTAGTGGACCGTGGCTGGCCGCAAACAGAGCAGCGAGCAGCTTTGGGCTGTAGCAATCCCTGTCAGGTTACCAATGACTGGTATTAAGTCGTGGAACTGAAGTAACCCTGACCAGATTACCAACGGGGGACAAGTATGTGTAGATGTGTGTTGTATGTTAGAACTGTTGACAGCGGTAATTCCTTGATGAGCCTTGTGCTTGGATATTATAATATTTTCTGGGTTTTGTGCTAACTACAAGGCTCAAGAGAACTGAGGACTCACCCGAACACTGCACTGCAGTAGTGTATGACGCTTTTTCTTATTACAAGGGATCTATAAAACATATTGGGTGAGAATCATTAGAGTAATATTTTTCTACCTATGGTAATAATAATAGATATGAGTATAAAGTTAGAGAGACTATTCATGTGACAACCTACATTCATGGCAGTCGCTTTATATACAACAGAGGTTATAAAAAATTTATAACGATGATTATGTTGTATGTATGGATAGCAACAGGATACTAGCTATAATAATACTTCAGCGAATTGTTATTCTAGCTATAATCCAACTGAGATAAATTTGACGCTTAGAAAAGGGTTCATTCTAATGATTTTCAAATTTATTCTAGAAACAAGAAAAATATGAGCTCATCTTTATTGATAAGTTAGTTAAAGTTCCCCAAATAGTTACGCAATCAATAACTCTTGTGAATAATTAGTGCGGCCCGTTAGTTTCTCTCAAGTTGAACGTTTTTACCGGAGAGAATCGAGCCCCTTTTACTTAGATCAGTGTAGGAGGAGTTGGACTACTTTGCGTGTGCTGTGCGTATAGCCTTGCGATATTACCCTGTACTTACGCAATTCCCAACGGTCAACCCTCTAATTTTAATCCGTTAACTGATTAGGCGACGCCTAACTGCGGTACCGGCAACTCGCCTGAGTTATGTTCAGATTAGATCAGCGTAAGTCCAGCTGACAGCGCCCACTTATTTAGCGGAGCGCACGAGAAAAATCTCCGGAGTTTCAGTTCAGTTTGGAGTCGCCACTACCACAAACCCACTAGAGAATATCTCACCTTTATCTTAATGAGCTTATCTAATTTATTTACGATTTGGTTAACATTTTACCTGCACTCGAACTTGGTTCGAAAATCAATTCAAATGATTTGAACACATTATCAATAAAATATTCATGAAACTTAGTTTTCTGCTATGCAAAAGCAAATCCTTTCTAGTTTCGTAACGAATTGATAAAATGAATGAAGTGAATATATTCGATTTTCTATTTAAATTCTAGAAAAGTGACGAAAAAATATTTACAAACATGAAAACAAATGAATTTGAAAGAATATGGAACAGAATATATGGTCGTAACGTAACAGGCAAAACAAAACTGAATTGTAAAATTTTGATTTGAAGTCAAATTTGTTATTGTGCTTCCATATCAATATTTCTTCTTTCCAAACTGTTAAAGTATTATTACCATTGCTGTCAATTGTTATTAAAATTCTATTTTCACCATTAACTGATGTTTTCTCACTTTTAATATTAATTGCTCCCTTTATTCAACTTCTTCCGTACGCCCATGCTCATGCTGGCTCGGTGGAAGAAGTACTTGGTGGCTAGCGCCTCATGCATAACATTTGGACATTATATTTAATTTAATTATCGGCAATAAGTTATTCCACTGTATGTGCGAGTCAGTATGTTTTTTGAACGTCTACAGGAGTGCTTTTCGAACATCTAGCAGTGCCATTAAAATTACGACTTCGCCTTATATCGCAAGATTCAAGGGAACCTCTCTCTAACATGCGAATGTTTACCGCAATCCTGCTGTTTCCAGAATATCTCTTATTAGGATGTGCGAGTGAGACCGACCAAACGTGAGTACATCCATAAGTTTTTCTTTCCTTACGATAATGGTATTAAAAGAGCAAGAAACGCATCCCGCTGAACTGCATTTCAAGCAGATATTGAACAACTGGTGAACAAATAGTAATTTATATAATAAATGTATAAATTTAAACATCATAACATGAGACGAAGTATCATGAGACGAGGTTTGCCGGAGCATGATAAATATGGTTCAAATTTATATACTTGTTGCGTGCAAGATTTATTTATACGGCTATCAGTTTCCATATTTTGACAATTATCAAGCACCCAGTAAGGAAGCAAAGAGCACAAGCCCACTTTATTAATAAATTAACAAATTGATTGGTGTTACCAACAAGAATTTACAGAAAAATTAAATGCGTTTATATTGTTTGTGATGTGTGAACCACCAAGTTAAGTGGTACTTTTGAGAATGCATTTTTGAATACTGATAAGATACTGACCTTGTTTGACAATGAATGATAAAATTTCAATTCATACTTCAGGAACTTCAGCGAGTCAAACTAAAACGTTTTCTTAGTGATCAATGGGGTCTTAAAAAAAACCTCCATTCCTTTTAAGTAATTATTATAGACTTGTTAATTTTATACAAAAGCATTTCATTAAATTTTGATAAAAACAAACTGCGGTATTCAATATAACGTCACATCGCAACTGCAAACTTTTGTATAGTCATACAGCAAACGAATATCAATATAATATCATATTATTATTATATTTATTTCTGTGTTCAATTTCAGTAAATATACAGTCCAGGGGCATACCGCACTTTATGTTCCCTGATTGAACTTATAGCCATATTTTATATGAATCGATAGGGTATTTAGGGTATAAATGCAGGGTCCTGTCCTAAGTGTCAAAAAAAAATTAATTCTGGTCCAGGTTTTCAGCGCAGCTTCCCTAATAAAACTGGAACTAGTACCAATCGATAGAGAAGATCAAATACTTTAAGAAAAAACCAGAGTGTCACGTCCTGTCCTGTCCAGGAAGATGGCAGCCATCCCTAAGTGTATACTATTTTCGTATTAAGCTTCCCTGATCGAACCAACGATAGTTTTTTTTTTAATTGAGGCTCGAACCTTCCTGATCACGAATAAAACAAGGCACCGCCTCTCTACTTGTCCGGGAGGGCGGCAGCCACACTTAAAATTACTCGATTTTCAAGCCCCAATTTCAAACGCAGCTGTACTCTCATTGAATGTGCGATTATTTTTTCTAATGGTAGCTTGAGTTTTCCTGAACACGAGAATACTGAAGTGCTGCCTTTCACCCTACCCGGGAGGGTGGCAGCCACTCTTAAAGTCTATCCGATTTCTAGGTCCCAATTTCGAACGCAGCTGTACTTCTCTAATCGAAAGTACGATTATTATCTATAAATTATAGCTTGGGCCTTCTTAAATACGAAAAGACCAAAATGCTGCCTCTCATCCTGCCTGGGAGGGCGGCAATCATCTCTACGTGTAACGCATTTTCGTACTCGACTTCCATCATTGAACTTATAATTTTTTTCAAATTGAAGCTCAAACATCCCTGAACACGGAAAAGCCGGGATACATTCGATAAGTTGCAGCTGCGTTCAAAATTGGGACCTAAATATCAGATAGGCTTCAGGAGTGACTGCCATTCTTTCAGACCGGATGGAAGGCAGCACTTCGGTATTCTCGTGTTTAAGAGGGCTCAAGCTATAATTAGCCCTCCCGGAAAGTTAAAGAGGCGACTTTTCTTTTTTTTTGTGGTCAAGAAGATTTGAGTTTAATTATCGTAAGGTCGATCAGGGAAGCTCAATACAAAGAAGGGTTATACTTAGGGGTGGCTGCTGCTCTCCTGGACAGAACAAGGTGTGGCATCATGATTTTTTCTTGAAGTACCTGATCTTCACTATCGATTGGTACTAGTTTCAATCGTAAGTTCTATTAGAGAAGTTGCGTCGAAAAACTTGAGCAGAATTAAACTTTTTTTCGACACTTAGGGTAGGACCCTGCATTTATGCAAACTATTGACCACCAAATATTTGATCGATTCATATTCAATTTGACAGTAAATCAGATCAGGGAACATAAGGTGCGGCCGACTCTCCGACTATTATGTATGTTGTAATTGACTGCATAAAATAATTATCCTGTTTTATCAACTATTTTAAATTAAAAATAAAATTCCTCAAAGCAAGTGATATTTTTGCTTCGATCAATTCTGAATGCAATAGCGCGTGCGTAACGGTTTGAAAATAAGTTTATCACAGCTGTCAAAACCTGAAATTGTATTTGATAGACATAATCATTGCGCAATGGAAAATTATTGGAGTTTGTTTTCTTATGATCTAATTTTGTTTTAAAAACGAGGATTTTTGAAAAAAATTATAAAATTGACTTTCCCTTCAGAATTCAGCTGTGTGTAGTTCTCACTTTACTCATTGAAGTAGTGAAATCATTCACACTTGGAAGGACACCACTAAATTTTGATATATGATGAGATATAAGAGAATTTATGCTGAAAAAATCATAAAGATTTGATAATTTCAAGAAATTTTGAAGTTATCACTTTAAATCATGAATAGAATTGTTGGCCAAATTACGTCTCACTTTATTTATTGAATGGCTGTTTTTTATGCAATGGACCATATTAATAGACCAAGAGATGGAGACAGTTGAGGATCTCTAATTTCATACCGCATATCTTTTTGAGGGTTGAAAATTTACTCCTTGATAAAACAGATGAAAAAATTATTGACCAGTACACGCTCTCCGGTCAAAGTGCAAACCTCAATTATATTAAAAAAAAAAAATGGGTTTTTTCGTGGCAAAATTTTGCATGCCTTTATAACGTGAAATAGTTGAAAGTGATTAAAGGCCTAGTATTGAAAGATATGCAATTCGCAACGGCCCAAAAGATTCGAACGGTCGAGTGAATTTGTAAAAAAAAAAAAACAAAATTTGAAATCCGTATTTTCAAATTGCATGTCAATGAAAAGAATGGAAGCTACAACCACAAAACTCTTGCGGAAAAATTGGCATGCATCTCTTATGGCCAGTCGCACCGCTCTGGCTTAAATTTTAAGTTTCACTTAAACAAAAAATATCGAATCGGAATAATGACAGCAATGTTCATGTCACATTTGACTTTTAATACTTGATACGATATTGTTCAACTAAGCGAGACTTAGAATTTAAGGGAAAGCGGTGCAATTGGCTATTATTGGTGTAAGGGTGGCAAATATATAATAACAGAGATCCCGGCTAATTGGTTGTACATTTGTACAAGATTTCTCCAAAATTTTCCATCCTTGTGCCAACGATGGATGCATGTCAATTCTTTCAGAAGGGTTTTATATAGTGATTGAACGATTATCACTTTTGCGATAACAATTACGAATACGATTTGTCAAACAATAATTGTACGATTGCGATTACGAATACGATTATCTTTTTTTCTTCATTATAAATAAATAATAAAACAAAACAGAATAAAATAATGTGTCTTAATTTATTATTAAAGTCAAAATATAAAATTAAAAATATTACAAAGTGAAAATATTGATAAAAGCTTTCAATCTTGAATGTAACGACTTATTTATAGGATACTCAGCACAGCAGCAGACAGCAGCACAGTTTCAAACAAGATTAAATTTTTTGGGTCAAATGGTTGAAGCTGACTGGATTAGTGAATGTTAAGTATTGGAAATAAAGGAATTCAATCAATTTTATGATTTTTTCTTCTCTAACTCTACAGCTTTGGTTACACCTTAGTCATCTCCAGGAGCGAAAAACATTATTTAGTTTGAATTTGAATTTTATACATGTATTTTGAAGGTTAAATGCCACATAAAAGCGAGAAAAACTAGTTTCTATTTGTCAAATTGTCACATTTTTTTTCGCTCCTGAAGATGGTCAAGGTGTAGTCCAAACTGTAGAGTAATCAAATCAATTCCCTTATCTCCACTATTTATATTTTATTTTATTGGATAAAATGGTTGAAGCTGACTGGATTCACAAAATGGGCAGCTTCAGTCAAATTATATAAACTTTTGTTTCTACGCTGCAGTTTTGGCTACACTTCAGCCATCTTCAGGAGCGGAATGAATTATTTTGTTTAGATACGAAATATATCTGTTTTAAGAATAATTCTTTTCGCTCCTAGAAATGGCGAAGGAGTTGCCGAAACTGTAGAAAAAACAAGATTAAATAATTTGACTGAATTCTCTCATTTTTAATATGTACTCACATTCAATTTTATGTTTTTGATTTGCTTGCACAGAGAGGCTGTTCAATATGTTTCAATTTATTAATACTTTTTCATAATTATTAATTTGTGTTTATCGTGCAAGATAATCGGCAACCACAAATAATAGGAAAAGTAGGATAATCTGCGATTATGATTAATCTTAATCGTAATCGTTTCAGCACTATTATGGCTGAAACTTTCATTTTTTCTATTAGCATGCAATTTAAAAACATTGCGGAATTTCACTTTTTTTTTTCTCGAGCATTTTGGGCTGTTGCGAATTGCATGCTTTTTAGTACTAGACTTTAAATCACTTTCAACTATTTCAGATTACAAAGGCATGCAAAATGTTCTCATGGAGAAACTAAATTTTTTTCGGAAAGCGTGCATCGGTCAGTGTTAAACTTTCAACTGTCAAAACAACCTACGGTATAAAGTCGAGGAGCCCCAACTATGACAGTAAAAGCAGATTGTAGACGGTAATTGACGAATACATATATATATATATATATATACATACATATATATATATATATATATATATATATATATATATATATATATATATATATATATATATATATATATATATATATATATCTATATATATATATATATATATATATATATATATATATATATATATATATATATATATATATATATATATATATATATATATATATATATATATATATATATATATATATATATATATATATATACAATATTAAATCAACAATTGTTAACAGAAACACTCCCACAGTACCTCAGCTAGCACAGAAGCGCACTGTCAAACTGGAAGTGACTTCTAAATACGGACCTCCATGTCTTATTAATTTTATACGTATAAGTAGCTTTTTTTTTATTATTCGAGGAAGAACGTTATCCGAAACGACTTTGCCACCTTTATTTCGATTCAATGAGATTCTTCAGTATCTTTTTGTACATCAAATTCCAAACAGTCGAATTGTTTCGTATTATTCTATTAAATATGATGGTCGATATAAAAATTCATTTAGCAAAATATACTTGAATCAAAATCAATTTTGCAAATGTTGAGCAGAAACAGTTTATCCATGTTTCACAGAATACCTAAATGCAGATTTTTTTCTCAAATAATTCTGTGTAGTTTTATGAACAATAAAATTAATCATCCAATTCTATCTTGAAATATAACAATATAACGTATTTAAATTTGGACATCAAACAAAATAATTAATTAAATAAGGAAATATTTCTTGGCAAAATAATCTAGTTCGTGGCGGAACAATCTTGAGATTAGAGATTTAGATTTAGACATATGACCTCTTGTTCAGAGACAAACGCGCATCTCAGACTAGTGGGCTGGGGCTGAGTAACCAAGAGGGTTTGGGGTAGGATGTGGGGTGGCGAACATTGCTTCCGGCGTTAGTACGTAGTGGGAGGAGCTGAGCACAAACTACTTGTGCAAACCGCGGACTCGCTGTTAGGGAATTTAATTTTCTGTGTTGTCCGAATGGGTTTAGACTAGAGCCGTTGTTGACACTGCATGCAAATTTCGTCCGAGCACTAGTGGCGCACCATAAATTAATTACGCCGACTAACACAGTGCGAATTAATGTTTACGAACTTCTATAATTTGAAATTTATTGTTTTGCGTCATGCGAAATTCGGTGATAATTAATACGGAATTCGATTAGCCGTGTCGACAGCTTTAGCATTTGGACATGAGGAAATAATCTGGTTAAGAGTTCCACTTGCCGCGATGTGTGAATTTACTTTCAAAGTGAATCTGAGAGACACCACAAGCTGAGAATGTGTTAATACCATTTAAGACTTAATACAATGCAACCTAATCTGACAACTTAATCAAATGAATTCGCCCAAGCAATATAACTTCTAATTATTTTACTACGTTTTATGCTATTCGTATTTTCATTTTGTAAAGTCATACTAAAATTTCACGTTTCGACTTCCTTTACCTCAGAGAAACTATTTCAGAGTGACTGAAGTAATGTAATATATCACACATGTAATTATTCATTGGATATATATCTAGTGCGACTAGTGTATGACACATCTTTCTTTTAATTCAATTTTTGTATTTTCATTACTTATTTGTGAAATGTGCTAATGTATGAAATAATACATGTCTTTAATAAAAAAATTTAATCATATTTTCATATTTACACAATCATTATCCTAATAGAAACCTGGAAAGTTTTCTACTTTCAAAATTTGAATTCATTAAATTTTAATGAATTGAACAGGAAGTAACTTTTTCACGTTGGTGTGTTACAGGCAAATGGTTTCCTTGTTTTCCATTGCAAGGCGAAAATATATACTAAGATAAACCAAGGGAAAAATAGTAGAATATGGATGAAATTAGAAAAACCATCCTCGAACAATTGTTCATCGAATGGTCAAAATCCCATAACGATAAGTTTAGTAGTTCTCAACTGATTGCGTCCCAAATAGTTAGTTCAAAAATAATACACAAACTGTTTTCAAAATGATATCTGTAGGGCCAATAATCTTCGCCGTTCTCTAAAGCTAGCATTCTCAAAAAATTATCAACTTATCATTTCTGTTCTCAGTTCTGTATGGAATGTCTTTCAATACGGAAAAAATATTCCGGAGCACATAAATAAAATATTGTTTAATTTGGGTAAGGTTCCGTATTTTTTTATCAAAATTTAAGCACTTGAATATCTGTCTGTTAAAACTTTAAATTCAAATAAATAAAAACAAGTTCAAGCCTCCAATAAATTTAAATTCTCTATCAGACTGAACATATTTTTATGATCCTCTTTCAAACTCAATCACAGGTGTACTGTATATAGTACACTAATTTATATTCTCATGACAATTCTAAACCGAAAACCAATACTACCTCACTTCAACAAGAACAAGAATCTAACATCACATCATTCTGCTGATCCTGATGTCTTGTCCGTTATACTCTATCAACTTAACCTGTACATGCTGTGTTACCGCAACACCTAAGTGTAATTTAGTTACTACACACTGCTAGCGCCACCGTTGCACACTTCTCTTAAGATTTATGCAAGTGCATCCAGTGTAATGCGGCAGAAACTGGAGTTGGAGCTGTTATTGCTGCAGGTAATCAAGATGAAAAAGGAATTTGAGTTTATACAGTTATTGCTGCTACTACTATAATTTGTATATAATAGATATTTAAGATACATATTCTTATGCACAAGCGGCTTGGCTAAAAATACGAGCGAAACAAGTGTTTTTGAAAGCTCTGTGACCGTGAGTGCATTACAGACTTTTTACACATCTGTGTTACAATGTTTTATCTTCCATCGTTCTAATTTTTGTAGAATAGTCAATTTATGAATATTTTTTCTTTTGTAAATGTCACTTTGATGGTTACTATTGATAACTTTGAAAATGATATTATGAAATATACAATTTTCATTGCAGTTGAATATCAATTGTCCAAATGTGATTTTAGTTTTTGTATGAATTTCAAAATATTTCTCAGATGTTAAGAATACAGATAAATTGAAGCTGATGGACTCCCTCTACTTTTCACATCTGAACTGTCACTTTTGATACGGTCGTAGATAAATTATTTTTTATATAATCTTTAGATTTTGGCTTGCGGTGTGACGTTTAGAGCCAGTGCGTTCCAATATGCAGTGCACACTGCATACTAGATCCTCAAATCAAGTAACATTATATGACTTGTGGCCAAATATACAAGAATTTTTTTTTTCTTCTTCACACAGAGTTTATTTCATTATATTATAAGCCAAGACTAGAAGTATTTCATTATTGGTCGATATGCAAGTGAAGTTGCTGATCAATAATGATGATAAATACAGAAATTGTATCAAGTTTTATTTGATGGACCAATTTCATTCTAGTGACAATGATCAATTGAACGTTTTTATTGGGCTTTTCTGTCAGCAATGTAGTATTTTACTCTTTGAATATCATGAAAGTTTCTGGTCTCTAAATGAAAAAATCTGTCCTGAACATCACGTGACCTTCTTGTACATCATTGGATATATATATATATATATATATATATATATATATATATATATATATATATATATATATATATATAATACGATGTGATTTTGCGTTTGATCATATATATCATTGGATATATATAATCAAACACAAAATCTCAACGTTCCACAGTTAATCGTTTTGGATTTACCCAAGAGATTCTAAGAATCTGTCAAGTAAAATGCGCTTTCAGCCAAGTCGGTTGCTAAGGAAACAGTAGGCCATTATTCTTATACTACAACATTCCTAAATACTGATTTCCAAAACTCTACGACTACCAACAGATCTGAATTTATGCGCAAAATTAATAAATAAATTCCTACTGAGGTGCACTTCCGGTTCAGTCTATTGTTATGAAAATAGTAGGCAATCATTCAGATGCTACAGCAGACTGAAATATCAAATTTCAATATTCTACATCTGATCGTTTCGAATTTATGCGAAAAATTCCAAAAGACTGTCGTGTCAAGTGCACTTCCGGCTCGGTGGATCTCAATAAAAATAGGATATGAGCATCTAGACGGTATAATCGTCCTAAATACTAAATTCTAATAATCTACGTTTAATCATTTTGGATTTATGCGGAAAATTCAAAAAAATGTCTCGAATAAAGTGATCTTTCGGCTTAGTCGATAGCAATCATAATGCAAGGTGTATAACTAGATATTATAAAAATGCCTAATACAAAATTTAAATATTCTACGACTGATTGTTTAGAATTTATGCGGAAAATTCAAAAAGGCTGTCATATAAAGTGCACTTCCGGCTCAGCCGATTGTTACAAAAATAGAAGATGACCATTTATATGCTACAGCAATTTCAAATGCTGAATTCCAGTATCCTATGGCTGATCATTCTGAATTTTTGCGAAAATTAAAAAAAAATCAAGTAAAGTGCACTTCCGGTTTAGCCGATGTTATAGAAGCTCTTTATACAAAATTTCAATAAAATCTTTGTAAATTTATCATCATTATAGTACTCTTACCTACTTTTAATGTTAAAATAATCAAAATGATGAACATTTTCTCTAATAAAACTCATGTTTTAATATAATCTTTTTTTCTCGTAGCATTCATTCGACACTATTATCATTTTCAAAACGGATTTTATTTATTTATATGAATCCGAAATAATTATATCTTTTTTTATAAATGAAGTTGAAAATACACTTCATATAGTGTAATAATTCAGAAATTGATACAAGTTGATATTTTTGAGTAAGTTTTAATATAAGAAATATGTAAGAAAATGCATGCTCTTTGCTTATTTTAATTCCTGCAAAAATTAAGGATAAAATTCTGAGCTTCAAGAATATATTATTTATTTTTTGATTACGCATTCAGATTATAAGCAAACATTAATTGGAAAATGGACGATTCTAACTCAAAAACATCCAGCATTGTCAAAATGACAAAACTACCTACTTCGAAATATCTTTTGGGTTTGATATTTTGCATTTTTTGTAAAAAAATATGTGGGAGAGTTTGTAATTGTAGATCAACAGACTGACTAAGTTCCGCAATATGTGGTTCTTTGGTTTGTAGAATTTTACCTGAAATTTCAGTGCTAGAGCAAGACAGCGATGTTGAAAATGTTTGTAATGTCAAAGAAAGAAGAAGACAGTAAGTATAAATCAGATTTTTTTTTTTTTATCAATTTTTCACTTGTTTTATGAAATACTTTGGCTGGTACCACAAGCTCTGTTTTTGGCTATACTAGCAGTGTTATTTTAAGAAGCGTTTTAAGGCAATATAAATATTTCAAGCTATTTTAAACGAGAATATTTAAACAAATTTTGTAGACATATGTGTTTTTCGTAATTTGTATCTGAAGATTATTTTCTAAAGTATTTGGGAAAATTTTAATTGCGTTAAAACACATCTTGACACAACGCTCTTAGTAGCGCCAAAAACAGAGCTCGTGGTACCAGCCATTGTATTCGTGTGTTATTTTTGAAACCTCCATATTGAATACACCATTTTCATTTTCACTCAATTTTTATATGATGATCTTAATCAGCAAAAAACTATGATGTTCATATCACTTATTTACACTTTCAAAATATATAAATTAGGTTTTTGAAATATAGAGATTGAAAGTTTTTGGTACGTTCTAAATTGTCGACATATTGTATCCGCCATTTCTAATTTTGAAAATATCATATCAAATTATTAATCAGCATACCAAAAGACTCTTGGATACCCATTTTCAAAGAATATTTATATTGTTTTTATCAAACTTTATTATTTTTTTCGATGTATAACGTAAAAATCGAATTTATGATTTTAATTTCGAAATTATGAACTTAGCATACACTTTAGAGTAGCAAAGATTTTTTATCGTTTTCTATACCCAAAAAAGTACCTAGAAACTTAGTTTCAGCGACATCACATTTTATGAGAGATTTTGGTCTGAATTTGTCTCTGACAATTGGGCTATTATATGAGTGAATATACAGGATGTTTTACAACTTTGGGTACATACGTTAAGGGTATATATGTTGTTAGATATGCTGATCACGAATCAAAGAGAATTTTTCAAAAAATTCGAAAATTTACAGGTAGTTTCCCCACAACGTTTTCTAAGTACTGCATTGGATTCGCTGTGCTGTTAAGAACTGACAATACAAGTAGATAGTAACCTAAATTACATAATATTATTGAAATGAACAAACAAAATTCAATAATTTCAATGAAACCAATTAACAATTGGTGATATTTGATTATGTTTCAAAAGATATTGATAGGTAAAAATGAGTGTATCACATGGACTTTGGATTCATGATAATTATTATAAAAATTGCTCAAAAAATACCATGTCCAGAAAGCCGCCTTTGATGGAAATGTTTGGCATAAACACACTTTGCTAGTCTCGAATTTTGTCCCGTTTCTTCATATGCTAGCACTGTCCACTGATTTATTATTGCTTAATCCGTTCGCGTCACCCATTTTTAAAACAAATCACCAACTTTTTGACAAAGTCAAGTAGGTATGTACCTATCATTAGATAGATATTCATCATCTGCCGACCTACTACGAACAGAATAAAACTATACATTACATTAGTTTACCCATTACGCAATACAACTATTAGCTGTTATTTAATAATTGATATTGTATTATATTATTCGGTATTACAAAACCATCCCTCCTGTGGTAGCGGCAACGTGAAATTTTTGACTGGAAAATTAATTTTTTGAATTAAATATATATATATATATATATATATATATATATATATATATATATATATATATATATATATATATATATATATATATATATATATATATATATATATATATATATATATATATATATATATGAAAAAATTTGAAAAATAGAATAAATAAGAATATTGTTAAAAAAGAGTTCATATACTCTTTAAAAGAGACCTGTTGGCTACCTTATATATAACTGAGCTATTTACATTATTAAAATATCAAGTCAATATCAATCTCACAGGAATACTGCTAAAAATGTAACGTTTTTTTGCCGGTTAATATTCTGATGAAAAATTAAAGCATCCATTGGGAAATTGGTGAATAATTTAGGTTATATTTTAATTTTTAACACGCTAACGTACACTACTGTGTAGAACTATAGAATATTTAAAATTTTTTTTTCGCCAACTATCAAAAAAACATGATATTTTTGTATTGTTATGGATACGCAAAGTTCGTGATTCTTTCACTAGTAAATAAATAAAACATATTTTTTCACTAGTGAAAAAGAGCATATTTTTTCACTAGTGAAAAAATAAATTATATTTTTGCACACCTAATCTAATATAAATCAGTTTAGTAATGCTACAAGGATAAAAACAAACAGGTATTTAACAAAAAAGAAATATGAATTTGTACACAAAACTACTTATTTTTGAATATAAAAATTAATTGTTGACAGTTCTTCATTTATCAAACAACAGTTGCGCATATTTTTGGTTACAATACCCAGGTGACTGCAAATTAATTATAGTTTGTACTTTTTTCCTACATTTTACTGAATAAAACAATAATTATTGTTGATCTATTATTTGTTGACATTTGGCGAAAAAATATTGTTTGTATTTCGTGTGCGAAGTGATTGTATTTTGTTGCGCTTTCGAATGAATTTGTTACCTCGATCTTACGGTCTCGGTTAAAATTGACATTCTCACGCGCAACAAAAGAAAACAATCACTTCGCACACTTAATACAAAAATTACTATTTTCCCTTGAATCTTAAGAAAGGGTCTAATACTATCTTTTCCTCTATTGCTTACACACATTTATCTTTCAAATGAATTTAAATGTAAATGTAAATGGAAGTAGTGGATGATGCTGATTGTTAGATTAAATGAAGAAAACGAAGTGTGATAATTTAGTCAAGAGTTTTATTTTCTATTCTACTCTACAGTTTCGGTCCCACCTGGACCATCTTCAGCAGTGTTGCATTGTACAAAAGTGTGAAAATAATGGACAAAATGACAAAGTGAAATGAAAACTTTACTTACAATAAAATTAATGTGTGTGTGTGTGTTGACATCTGTGTGTTTAAATAAATTATATAAAAGTCAATGTGATAAAAATGAAAAAAACAATCATGTTTTTGGTCAAAAAATTTCAAAATAAAATATTTTAAATATTTAAAAAACTGTATTTGGCAACAACTGATCGTTATGAAAGACCAAGACTAAGTACTTGTTGAATAAAGTGTTTGCCCGCGTAATGCGGAAAAGCAAAATCACACAGGTCGATAACAGTCAGTTGATGAAGTCAACCAATGGATAAGAATCACACCAGGATATCAGGAGATGCAAGCCACAAAAGAAAAGAAAAAAAACCAACGAAACAAAAACATTCAAATCATCTCAAAATGTTATTTTAAATAGTGCTTATGGCTATAGTGTCAGTTTTCTCATTGACATTATTTTTGTCCTATTTTCTATGTAGCATTTCAAGTGTGAGTCTTTTGTCAAGAATAGTTTGATTTTGAAGGATGCGTGTGTTAGCAAAATTAAAAGAATGTCTGGTATTGATACAGTGATTAACCAACGCACATTTAGCATCCCTTTTTTGGCATTTTTACAATTGCATTTATGTTGATCCAAACGTGTTTTGAAATGTAAATAGCTGCATGAATCCGCCTTTAATAACATTGATACAGATTGGAAAACGTTCTACATTTCAATATCAGAGTTTTCACTATGAGTGACTTAAGATGGTTAGGTATTTTACGAATATAATGGAAAGAGTAATAAATATAGATTAGATATTATCCGAATTATAATTCAGATATATTGCCCATCAAAATATTTTTGAATTTTAAAAAAATCTAAAAAAATTTTAGAAAATTTGAATAAATACTAATTATTATTAACCAAGAGATAGGGGGCTGCTAGGTTTTATCCTAATTATTCTGTTAGATTTGAAAACATCAATAAAGATTGGCTGATAGTTGTACAATTGCACAAGCCAAGTCGAAGTTTTCTAACGAAGGAATCAGTGAAATTCATCGTTTGTTGCCTGCATGCAGAGACGAATAATCTTCCCAACATTGTTTCACCGCAACTCGGACTTGAGAAGTAAATGGAATAAATGAAATTTCTCAGGGATCTATTCAAGAATGAAATATTGTGCACATATTTACCTTACCGTATTATCGGTAAGAAATCTAAGCACATGGAGTAATATAATCAAGTTCGTTAGCCAGTCGCACATATGCGTAGCTCTATTTGCACGAACTGATTCAAGCCAATTTTGACATTCTTCTTTTCTCAAATTTTTTATTTGTTAAGATTGCCAATTTAACGCTGTATTCTGAATTTCATGCGTCTAGATGCAGAAGTTCTCATGGAACAAGCATCTGAATATCTTAGTTCTTGGCGAATTTACGTTTGATTTTATTTTAAGATACATAACAATGACTCCAGTTGATCTAAGTAGTTCTAAGATTGCATAGCACTACAACTGTCAATTTAGCAAAGTTAAAGCAGCAAGCTCGAATTGTGTGCTGCATACGGATCTTGAGGATTGTTAAATTAAATTAGTTACTGGTAAGCTACCGGAGAAATTATTCCGGAACAATGGTTGCCAAATCATTATTGGGATTGAGAATGGATCTTGACTATTTTTAAATTTGTTTCGAACGATAAATATCTTGAGATGAATAAGTTTTTAGCACCGTACTAGTTATTCTACAAAAATTTAAGAATTTTCAAAAATTTTATTGATACGTTCTACTTCATGTTGAACGAAGATGCTCCACAAAGTAGGATGTCTGGAGAGATTGATTATGTAGACAGTAATAAAAATAAGCATTTGATAATAAGATGATACACCTTATCCTCTCTTCCGATAACTATATTTGCTGAATGACTATTTTCTTTTACATATTCCGTAGCATTTATACTGAATGATTCACAATACAAGAAACATAATATCTTGAAGAAAGAAAATTTGATCGTATGAAGAAATATTGCTACAAATGTTTGTATGTATGAATAGAAGTTTGACTGAAACAGTTCCTTTTGAGGAGAAAATTAGATGATTATTAATGAGGATATCTGTAGTTAATTGGAGTCATTCCCTTAAAATTCGTTCATCGTTAAGCAAATAAGTCACCAACATAAAGTTTCTTAATCTCTTTAATTAAATGTAACAATCAAAACCATATCTAATTATAAGGAAATGTATTTAGTGCAGGGTTAAATATGGCAAGGTATTTGCTAGCACATGCGTGCGTGCGTGTTCAGGGAGAGTTAATGAGAGGGGGCACTGTAGAGAGGAGAGAGTGCGTGAGCGTTCACCGTGCCATCAGTCGCAGCAGCAGGAACAGGAGCGGCTACAAGGCATATTAAGGCAAGTTAGCGACGTTGTCGCTAAATGACAGGCCTCAGCGCGGGTGGCGGGGACTTAGAGGGTAGCAGTGCGTCAAAGAGGGGGGCGAGACCGAGATAGGGGATGTAATTACCCGGTGGACCAACTGCCCGTCTTTAATCAATAGCATGAGGCCAAGTCGTGTGCCAGTGCTATGTCTGCTGCGTCCTTGTATTACACACCTCTTTACCCCGCTGTTTTGGACTCCAGAGTTGAATTTACATACATAAACAACTATTTCATTTATTTGAGATTCTGTGCGAATTTCAAATAATTCAAAATTAGCTCCATGTGCGAATGGAATTTGATACGTACGACAAAATTCAATTAACTCAGAGATGTTTTTAGAAATCATAAATTTTTGGCAGAGCTTAAAATCAGTCAATTACTTTTCTTAATACATGTAAATAATCGTTGGTGCATCAATTAGTGACCGGGTGAGGTCAATTTCCCACAATATATTTGTTCTGTCAAGACGACGGTTCATAGCTATGCTAGAATCAGATAGGTGGTATTGCAGTCAAGTTATTTAATATTGTAGATTTTAAACCAAAGGCCAGGAAAACGTGACGCAAGCAAAGTAAAGTGCGTGAATATTGTAACAATGGCTGGGAAGAGAACAAATGCTGTACGTATGTTTATATTAATGTAGGAGCGAAGTGATGTGCGTATGTTACGGTTACAAATCAATCATTAAATAAAGAAAGATAATGATTTTTTACAAAAATGGATATAGCGTAGACCCGTGAGTTTTAAAGTTGTAGTTAAGAGAAAGGGAAATATGACCGAAAAAAGGAGAAATATGTTAAAAAAGCGATGTCTGTGCGAAGCAGGTCAAAGTGCTATAAAACGAGTGGCACAAAAATTGCCATCCGATATTCTCTGACTGTAATTTTTTTTATGAATGAAAATTTTGGTTATGCTTTTGGATTGTGCTTATTTGATGTCCGAATTATTTTTCCATCAAGTCGAGAAAATGATATTGACCAAGTGGCCGCCGTCAGAATTTATGATCATAAGGGCCCGATTTATGGCATTTTCCATTACTCTTCTCAGAATTTCTGGCGATAGGTTCTCGCATTCTTGACAGATATTTTTTTTTGAGGACTCCAAGAGTCTGAGGCTTGTTGACATAGACTCGTGACTTCAAAAAAAAAGTTTAAACGATTAAATTGGTTGATCCTTCCGGCCAGTGCAAATCATCGAAACGAGAGATTAGGCGTCCCGAAAATGCAGCCTACGAAATTTTGGTTATGGTGCGTGCAGTATGGTGCATCCTGTTGGTACTACTTGTTCTAAAATCCCAATTCATCCAATTGAGGAAGGAGAAAGTCGTTGAGAATGGCTCTGAAGCGTTCCATAGACCCGATGACGTCTCCAGCGTAGACAGCACATCATGAGTGAATAATGGCTCTTCGTGGGTTATATGCGGATTTTCGGTGCCCTAGAAGCGATAATTCTGCTTGTACATATCAACAAAGATGGAAGTGGGCCTTGTCACTCATGATGATTTTCTATGTAAGTTGTCTTTCTCATGGTCGAGATTCAGGTGAGCGTAGGATACACATGCTTGATGGTCAATGGCCAACAGCTGATGTACTGACTGCACTTGATGCTCAATTGCGTGGCACATCGTCTGGTCGATACTTTCTGGAGTCTTTTGCGACATTTTCGTTCTCAACAGAACGGCTGCTCCGAGGCCGGCCAGATCTGGTAGCGTCTTGTGGTGTCCCATACTCTTTTAAGCGACCCGAAAATCTGCGCCTAAATTCACGCTACGCCAACACCATCAACAAATTATTCCGCGAAAAAATCGAAACAATTAATCTGCGTTATTGAGGAGCGTAGCGACTCATGTCTTGTTGATGTGTATTTTGTATCTGCTAACTTCACAAATGTCAAAGCAACCCTGGGCTGGTACCACAACGAGTCGACATTGACATATTCCGATCTTGTTTTGATCTTCCAATCCTTGTCATCATTATCTAGATCTTATTTTTTAGAAGAATACCGTTATCTAGTCCCTGTCATGTCCCTATGATAAATATCAACTGGAAACATGTTCAACTTGCATGACAAATTGACTGTAAAAATTAATTAGTCGTTGTAGCTCCAGCCCTGAGCTGGAACTACATCTACTTGACATTGACATTGACTTGATTTCTACTGTCAATTTGCCATGCAAGTTGGACATGTGTCCAGTTAATATTTATCATAGATCTTATTTTAATAGAAGGATAACCTGATCTAGTCCCTATCATGTCCCTATTACAAATATTTACTGAAAATATGTCCAATTTGTGTGGCACATTGACAGTAAGAATCAAGTCAATGTCAATGTTAAGTCGTTGTAGTTCCACCACAGGTACCTAGATCTTATTTTCATAGAAGTATAACCTGATCTAGTCCCTGTCATGCCTATAAGATAAATACTAATCAGAAACATTTCCAACTTGCATGTTAAATTGATAATAACTATCAAGTCAATGTCAATGTCAAATCGTTGTAGTTGTAGTCCTGGTACCACATCAGACAGTTATTTGTCGCCCGGGTCCATCGCAAAATCATCCGAACGAGTTCTTAAGTTAGTCGTGAAGATCATCAGTCTGACATCTTTAATTCTATGTTGAGCCCTATGGTTCAATCTCAACCAGAACCCATTAGATTCTATATTAATATTACCCTTCAAATCGAATAAATCATGATAAAATTCTTACAAATAAGGAACATTATGTTCAACATATCCAAATTATTATATCCTTATTTCGTTCTCATGTAAAAACAACACACTAATAATATCTTAATGGAAAGTTCATTCTGAAACTTCAAGTATAATAATAATTTGTAATACGATTATAAATAAATATTGATATTGAATTTCAAGAAATGAAAATCGTTCGTATGAATATGAAATATATTTTTGTTCATTTGCATTGATTCTGACACACTAGATGAAAATACAGTATCTTTAAATTCTAATAATATCAAGACAAAAATGCCTTCTAATTTGGAAACTAAACGAATAAATAATTTTCTCTAGCAAATAAATACTGTTTCTTTTGTTGTTGTTAGTTGCTTCAGATCAAATGAATTTGAATTATGAAGGTCAATAAATTCCAGCAACAATCAGAGAAAAATATTAATCTGTCAGCATTTTTGCTAAAATTACACATAGTATCAGTTGATTAATTGACAATTGAATTTATGTGGATATTTGGCCGTATTCTGTAACACAATCATCAACTTATGATCGATCGATAAGATTTTTGACAAATAGAAACAATTGTAACAAGCGAATATTCAGAATTTTTGTCAGTGCTACCTACGTTCATTGGCTGAAATAGATAATGATCGATAAAAATTTATCGATTGAGTTACAGAATAGCCCCAATTATTTTGATTATTTCACTCATGTCAATTATACTGACAAATTTTGCATAGTTACAATGACAATTATAATAATAAATTCCTTGCCAACGGGAATTTACCTCTGAAAATGCCCGTTACCTCGGTAAATTCTCGTTGGCAAGCGATTTATTGCGATAAATTGCCTTTGTCATGGAGAAACAATACACAGTTCTAATATAAACAAACAATCAGTTCTCGGAAATGTCAAAATTCAATCGTATTGGAAATGCATTTTTCGCCGAAAATAATGAAATTGAAAACAAAAAGTTGAAAAATACAAGAGTATATGGAGAAAATTTAGTGCATTTTTCAATAAAAAAGGTTAGTAGTTGCAACTAACATTATTTAATAGATACTTATAGTAGCAATTTCATTCGAGGAATATTCTCCACAAATACAACTCGCGACTTTAATTTTATCATAAATTTTTCTTTCAAACATTGATTACCTTTAAGCAACATCCTTCGAGTCATCTGCTCAGACGAAATCCCTCAAGCTACGCTCTCGTGATTTAATCGGACAGATGACTCTCACGATGTTGCTAGGTAATAAATGTTTAAAAAAAAAAATTATTGATAAAATTACAATCCCTTGTGATATTATATACGATAATTCCACTCCAGTATAAAGTAAGCCATATATAAAAAAACAATTTTATCGTTTTGAGAGCGGATAAAAAGGAAGATAATTTTTTGCAAGTGATAAAACGTTATTTACTTTTCTCCTGGCAACCAAATCAAAACACTCACTATATTTATGTCATTTGCATGATTTGTCCATGCTTAAACTGCAAAATAAACAGAATTTGGAATATTTCCGAAGAAAATATTAAGTAAAGTGTGTCTCTAAATACAAAAAACAACAAATCATGTATCTGGAGACAATTCATCGTATTTTGTGAAAACCAGAATTTTGTATTAAAAATTAAGTGTATACACTCAGAAAGGTTGTAGGTATATGCAAAATTAATATCATCTACAAATAATTATTGGTGCACGAGCTACAAGCTCTGGATAACCGCTTGACCAAACAAAAATTTTTTGCGTAACCGCTCAAAACAAACTAATATTTTCTGAGTAAACAAGTGGCTCAAAAAATTCCAAATTTTATGTACGTATTTAAGATGGATGTAGATATATGCTCAATAAATCCTAGTCCTCAATTGTTATTGGTGCACGAGCCGTAGGCTCGAGAATTGGAAATACAAATATATCAACCGTTTAAAACAAATTAAATTTTTTTGAGTAAACCAGAGGTTCCAAAACAATCAAATTAAGTATGTACACTCAGGAATGATATAGGTATATGCAAAATCAATATTATCCTCAAATCATTATTGGTGCAAAAGCTACAGGCTCTGAACAACCGCTTGACCAAACTAAAATTTTTTGTGTAACCGCTCAAAACAAACTAATATTTTTTCAATAAACCAGGGGCTCAAAAAATTTAAAATTTTATGTACGTATTCAAGATGGATGTAGATATATGCAAAATGAATCCTAGTCCTTAATCGTTATTGTAGCACGAGCTATAGGCTCAAAAATTGGAAATTCCAATACAACAACCGTTTGAAACAAATAAATATTTTTTGAGTAAACCAGAGGTTTCAGAAATTTCAAATTGAATATATACACTCAAGAAGGATGTAGGTACATGCAAAATTAATATCATCTTCAAATCATTATTGATGCACGAGCTACAGGCTCTGGATAACCGCTTGACCAAACTAAAATTTTTTGTGTGACCGCTCAAAACAAATTAATATTTTCTGAGTAAACCAGTTGCTCAAAAAATTCCAAATTTGATGAACGTATTCAAGTTGGATGTAGATACATGCAGAATAAATCCTAGTCCTTAATCGTTATTGGTGCACGAGCTATAGGCTCAAGAATTGGAAATACCAATATATATTGGACTTAAAAGTATGCGAAGAATTGATAGAGAAAATTACTATAAAGAATACGTAGTGGAATATATCAAATGAAACGATGTATGATATTTGTACTCTCAATAATTGCTCATTGAAATAAACTTTTTCATAAATAAAATGTTAAATTATCTCGCCGAATTACACTCTAGCATTTTATTTATTTTGGGATAAATTTCAGTTTGACAACTCAACCTTGGAACCTTACAGCAATTTGACTCGAAAACTGTTCAAAAAATAAAATCACTCCACCTACGGTGTCGTGATTTTATTAGAACAGTTTTCTTGTCAAATTGCTAGGTAACAAGCTTTCGTGAAAACAGAAATTTATCCAGCAAAATAAAAAGCTCTTGTGTAATTACTCTTGAATAATTTATCTGCATTTATACTTTCTACATATTTCTGGGAATTATTTTACTTAATATGGCATTTTGAAATGATATTTTATTGAAAATGACACGATGTATTGTTGGCGTAGTAACTAAATGAAATTAAATAAATATCATTAAAGTATAGTCTATTCCAGGCTAGAACGGTCCAAGGGCTCCTATAGATGTACGATTTAAGTCTTCTGATTGACCGAAATGCGAACCAGTTTTACATTAGCACAAAAATCTTACTAGCCAGTTGCATCATAGACCAAATTATAAACAGACATATAAAGAAATGCTATTCAACAGCAACACTTCAAAAAAGTAAAATTTCAGCTCAATAGATGTCACTTTAGTTGAAGCACTATGAAAAATAATTTGGTCTGTGGTTGCATCAACTGTCAGTCATTCATCAATCATTATAAATAAATTTGTGCAGTTTTTCGGTTCCAATTTTTATCTATTCTGGTAATATGTGAATATATTTGTTACTTTTGTTTTAGAAAGCTTTTTAAAGTCCCGCATTTAATGTAAGTGAGTGAATTATGTTTGCATTTCGGCCAATCAGAAATCTTAAATCATAGTCCCATAAGAGCCTTGAACCGTTGTTAACTGAAATAGATTGTAAGTATATGCTTATAACAGAAAAACTGATTACTGAAAATAATAAGAGTTAGAAAAGATGAAGAGTCTGATCGATTTGAAAAGTTGTGTTGAATATCTTTAAAAAATAATGTAATTTTTCATAATACCTGCATTGAAACAACGCGTTTCGACGCCTGTTTTGTCAGTCGAAACAAGACAATTGTAGACAAATGCGAGTGTAGCCGGGCAGGAACAGGCTTGTTTCTGCCCGAGGGGAGAAACAAGCTTGTTTCTGCCCACTGAATTAATTCCTTACATCGTTTCATCCCTGGCAGAGTCGCATTTGTTCATTGTCAATCTCTAAATGAAAATCATATAACCTCAGTTAATTTGACAGTTGTTGTATTCGGAACTATAAATTGAATTAAAAAGACGCTTAGTTTCAAGAAAAAAAGTATGATTACGACAATTTTAAGTACACCACAACATCTTATTGATGAAGCAGAAGCAGCTTCTTTCGACTTGCTACCTGCAAAATCAAAAGAAAAATATTCACTTTGTTATGACAGATTTGTAGTGTGGAAAGTTTCAATGCAGGTATTACGAAAAATACAGTGTGTGACACGGAACAAAACACGATTTCAGCCGAGGGTGATGCCGGCCCTCGCTTCGCTCGGGCAAGCAACGCTCATCCTCAACTGAAATCGTCTTGTTTCGTCCCTAGCCACACAATATACTATTGTTAATTAAAAAGTGCTAGTCGGATATCGCAGATTATTTTAAATAGTTACATGATGGATAGACCTATATATTTGAAATTAGATACATAATACAATTTAACTCGAAAAATTGTAGATCATTATTTTTCAACCTCATCTACTCTGATATATCAAATGCTTTCAAATAGCTTATAGATAACCCTGTGAAATAAGATTTTCAAAACATTTAGATTTTTCCATTAAAGTGCTTTATCACTTAATCCAATTGTATATAGGTGTAAGAAGAATTTCTAAAAAAAAAAAAAAAAATCCATCATCCAGATTTTTTTTCCAATTTCGATCAAGATAAACAATACATTGAACAAGGGTAATCTCAACTACGTTTCATACCAATTGCTGTAAAATAGATATATCTATGAATTAAAGGTAAACACAATATTCATTTACGTTCCTAATTGAAATATTCAATTGCAACAATATTAGATGCAACAACCACTAATCAAACAGAATGGTATTACTTTCGTTTAATTTTGTTCTCGTTAGAGATGTCGTGGTCGTGGTTTCCAGCTCCAATGGAGAATTATTCATTAGTCGTAGGTGTAGTTAGATAGTGTATTGTACTACGTGCAATGTATATTCGTGTACTTGGACTACACAGACACACTACAGAGGGCAGCAATGTAGCGAAGAGCTTGGATGTTTTACAACTACCACCACTACACATACATACTCAAGTCAGAGTTGAGTATCTTCATTTGCATGCCTTCAGCGTTGTGACCAGCGGACTGTAATATTGGATAAGTTAATGTTTGGTTCTAGTTAGGAAACGATGTTGAAAAAAAACACTACCTGTATTGTGCCACACTTGTCACTTGTTAAACTTCCAAGTTATCTAATTACTATACTGTGTACACTATATGAAATCATATTTTAATGTAGGGTTTTTAAAGCATCTTGATGTTGTGACAGATCATATAATAATTTACAGCTCTGGAATAAGTTGAATGAAGGAAGCCAACGCAGCAAGTAATTTGCAAATATGAAATATATTTATATCGACTTTGGTATCTACATAATTGGTTTGATAAATATCATAACTACTTTTGTAATATCAAAAAAAGGAACAGTAAACAAACCGAATGTCACATGACTTGACCTGTTGAAAATTTTCTTCCTACTTATCTCTGAGCACAAAAATGGTCGATCATATTTTATACTTCCCGAGAACTACAATATATTTCAAGCAACTCATTTTCTAATTGAATTACGTAATAACTAAATGGAAGATTAGGGACCGTATAGAAGAAAAATCATTCGACAAGAAAAATCGAGAGATTTCAGTAGAGGGTATAGGAAATTTGGGATTTCTATACTATGAAATACTATCGAACATTCGAAAATAAAACAAAGTGCTACGGAGCAGTTTCGAATGATAAATGCGGAGCTATACGTGTCAAGAAAAATATTATTACTCATTCAACATTATTATGAGTTCATTTTAAATTAAATCCTTCACCATTCATTCAGAAATGAGGTTTACTAGGGGTCAGCCGGTGAGATTTGTATCGTGTTCGGACTTTCCGTAGATGCAGAAAGATTGCGGAATGTTTTCCACAGATGCAGAACGGCTGCCGAATATTTATCGCGGGCGCGGAAAGTTTTCCGCAAGTGCGAAAATGATGTGGAACGTATTCACAGTAGCTTTAATTATGACACAGTATATATTGTGATTTTTAGTCGATTGTGTATTGTTTGATGTTCGCGACACGGCACTTTGTTTTAGTTTGATACTTAAGTGCTACAAAATATATTCAGAAGAAATATGTTCACAACCTTTCTTAAAGTGGCGTCAGCACTGAATAAACGCGTACTTTACATTTATTTTTATTCGTTTCAAATAAAATAATCTATATAAACTCAATCAATAAATTTGAAATAGCTCTAAATCGAGATCCATTGATTTTCCAGTTGTATTACCATAAAGACTTTTGATCAGCACATCAATATCTATTGATTTCTAAGATCTGGGCCCAATTCACTTAGGTCCAAAGTTATTGGGTGCGGGGTCCTTTGCAAATTATTGTCCTCGACATGGGAGATATCAACCGAGCGAGGTGTTTGAAATAATTCAATATTCATATATAATCTTGATGGATAGATTTGGTGTATTTATCGAATTCTTCTAAACAATCCTTGTCAAGTTCTGCCAGCCATTCATTCACAGCAGCATTCATGAATATATATCCCTTCAAAAATACTCCTTCAAATTACGGAATAAATAAATTGTTGGTAGTCAAAAATGAAGAATAAGAAGATTTTAAGAGTCCTGGAACCAGTGTTAGGAATCGCATTATTACTTTCACGACCTATATTATAATAGGGGAAGTATTGTAATTGTGATTTTTTGGCAGTTCGAGATTTTGATGATTCTTCACGTTTTAGAATCTACTGAACCCGAAAAACATAATTTAAAAAAAAAAATTGATCTATCGGTCTGTCGGTCTATCTGAAAGCACGATAACTTGAGAACACATACTAATTTTCGATTGAAATTTTATATTTAAGTTTTTCATCAAAAAGCTAGGTTTAAGTTCGTTGATGAGCACTTTTTCAACCAGAGATACTTAAATTTTATTGATGGAACTTTTTAGTTCTTTGAGTTTATTTTATAAACGGTAGTATTTATTATAAAATATATCAAAACTCAAACTAATTCTTGAATGATTTGGCACAACATTCACGAGAAACATTTAAAAAATTATCAGCGGTTCATTTTTTATTATCGAAATTTAAATTCTTGAAGAATTAGTTATATTTTTCTGAACCAAAGAAATAATGAGAATCATAATGTGGAGTTGAAATTATTATCACTCATATTTTGACATCACATGCAAACATTCATCAATTGCTTTTTTAAAATAAGTAGGTAATTTGGCTCTACCGTGCTTGATTTCAAATTTAAGCTCTTGTGGAGATAATTCTAGTAGAATTGTCAAAGAGGATACTTAAACGATTTGTTTCTTTCACAAATCATTCAAAAGATGTCTAGTTTGGTATCAATTTTAAGCTCTCGAGGAAATATGCTTAGTAGATATCAAATATAAATAATTAAGTAGTGGAATCCACGTTACCATCTTCAAATTACACTTTAACAATGACAGCTGTCACTTTGATTATGACAGTTGTCACTTTGACAATGACAGTTGTCACTTTGATAATGACAGTTGTCATTTTAACAATGACAGCTTTCACTTTGAAATATGTAATTATTTGATGCGACACTCTAAATTTCTTAAACAGCGATGAAATTGGCCATGAAATTTATGGTCGGGGAAGTACTATATGGCTACAGCGGATTATTACTTTTATTCTGTTCATTCACAATGAAGTTTTAATGACGATGCCATTACAATTTCGATGCGTTGAAAGAAAATTTATAGTAAAAATTTGTGTATTGTCTTGTTGGTTGATAGATATATCACACAAAATAAATAATTGATGGCCATGAAACTTTGAATATCCTTATGCCAATATTTTATATTTTTCACATTTAAAGTGACGGAGTCCGGTTTTATTCATTGTTACATGATCACCATTTCATACAGAAAAGTCTAATTTTTCTGCAATATATTTCACTGTGGTCTTTCGAATATTGAGTACCATATCAAGGCTCAATAAAAAAAATGATCACAAAATTTTTCTATGTCCGATCTCATGATTTTGGGTTTAATTGGGAAGAAGTAAATACAAAATACAGATTTTGATATATTCGATCAATCATATTGTTCAATGACAGGAACACTTTGAAATTTGATATTGTTAACATAAGAATATTTTCAAACCGAAATTAAAAAATAGTCAAAAAGAAGACTTCTTCTTCTTCTCGACTATTCTTGAAAGTCTACAATAAAAGATTTAAACAAATATATCTTCTTGCCATTGAGGTACTCGAATTTGTTTCAGATAAAATTCATTTTAAGCAATAAAATATTGTCGAATTTATTTCCAGAGATTCCTGTGCTTTCTGTACAATATAAAAGTAATTCAGCGTTCATATTTTGATTTTATGATTTCCCAATTTTTATGTTTTTTTTTTATGTAATGAATTAATCCTCGGTGAAATTTGCAAAAAAGCGAGCAGTGAGTAGAAATTGCTTTTCAAAATTTTGTTGTGTTTAGTACAGTTCATTATTTAATCTTTACTAGATGGTATAATATTGATAAATTTTCTTCATTTGCAATCAACATTTCATTATAAACATTGTTGGATCGAAAAAAAATGAAATATTGGAATATGAAGATAAGAAATCCATTGTCTTTTTAGTGTCGCAAAATAGTTATTTAGTTTCAAACGATTTTATGAAAGATCATCCGAAATTTCAAAAATTGCTCCAAGAAAACCTATTGTTTGAATCTGCCAATTTCTGTTTCTCCTTGCTTTTTTCTCGATTTTCTATCAATTTTCATATTTTTGAAGAATTTGAGATTATTTCTTTATTATCTGTAAATAGTTATTTGTTTAACGAGTACAAAAAGTGCTAGATTTTGGGATGAGTAGGAATCCCAAAATCGTACTTTTTGTACGTGTTAAACATAATATTTTTCCTTCTATCACACTTTATTATTAAATCGTTAAAAATTGTAGTGACATTTTCTCTTCAGAATTTTATAATTATATTTTTATTTTAGGAGGTTTAAAATAATTGAGAATAAATACCAACATTAGAAACCAGTTTCATTAAAATGACTGACGCATCAAATTAATATTTATTATATAATAATATTTAGATTAACTGATACTTAGGAGATACGAACTATATAACGTGATTTACTTTTTGTACTAGTCCAAAAAAATCAGTGCTTTTTGATCAGTTGTCATGGCAACTTGTTGAAATATCTATATGGACAAATTTTGCGTGTAGTGTAGTGTTATAATATGGCATCTTACTCAAGTGATTTTTTTGGGTGGTTCATTGAGAAATTACACCGCAAAAGCTTTTTCGAATTACTAGTGCTATATCAAGAAAGCAAAAATTGTTTCTACCCAGCTGATTTTATTTGAAAAAATAAGGCGTAGTATACAATCAATAGCGTTTCGTTAATTTATTTTTTTTTTCAAGTTCTTGATAATTGTAAGAACACAAATGTGAAATCTGTATTAATAAGGTTGATATGAGCCTGGTCAAATTGATTCTCTCATATTTGATTCTTGGCCCTTGAGATTTCTCCTAGCGAGAGGGTCTTTGATATCAGCTTATCACGTCAGTGTATGATTATTGCGCATCAATAAACATTTAGATTACACAGACCGCAAATTATTAATATATCTACTTGTGTACTTGGGAGTCGGTTGCTTGTCGGAGTTGGCTATGCTGTGCAAATATCTATTTAATTAGGTGTATGTCCGAACTGAAATGGCGATGGTGATGTTCTCAACCCTTGCGGCATTGAAGGAAGTTAATGCGTGCGTGAGAAAATGAATGATAGGTGTTACAGTAGCAGATTTATTATTATTATATCAAGATAACAGCGTTTGTTCCATGTTTTATTGAATAAAAGGAGAAGTGTTGTTTGCTAAGACATGAAATGGATTTTCTTTCATACTTCTTGAATTAGAGATTATCATATTTTCACATAAAAGATAAGAATTCTAATTTTCCCGATTTTTCTCATTAAAACAAAAAAAAAAATAGAAAATATTAAATTAAAAGCAATGACCAGAGTGCAATAGCAATGTTGTAATTTTTACTATCATCTATTATTAGAGTTCCAGTTACCAATTCTTTATTTTAATAAACCCTCTCTGATTGCTTCTATATACTTAAAAAGCTGGTGGCGGATATTTTGATGGCGTTCTTGACGTTTTATTTTTCCTATTCTTTTTCTGAATCCCTTCAAAATTTGTTAAACTTTTGCGCTTGTATCAATTAATGGAACTACGACTATCGAACAACGAATACTTTTATTTAGCTGATTAATTGTCAGTTGGTAAGAAATAAATCGTTCAATGCATATTCGAAAAGAAAGATTCAAGACGAACTTTTTGCCTTCTTTAAATGGAGGGTACGTTGCTTTGTTGACTTACGATATATTTATCAAATTCAATTATTTTTGCTTCACTCTACTGAAAATCACAATTTTATTATTTTTACATACCGAATTATATTATTGTTATTGCGATTATTGCAACTGCCTTTCGAATTTACCAATACAAGAACGCAGCCGACTCCTGAGGATATCTTGGTTGTACTATCGTACGAATCCGAGATTCTGGCCTCGCACCGACATCCGCTCTCGAACTCACTTGGGTCATTTCACCATCATCTACAAAGAATGGCCCATAAAGAATTAATTTCTTCGAAACCCTTGCTATAACTATAACTTCTGTGAAATATTGATTTTGCTGACATTCTGAATTTGTGTTTTGTTTACCTAAACTCTAGCGGTTTTGGTCTTGAATTTTTATTTGAATTATATTATGTATGAATGGAATCTAATTACCATATAATAAAAATATTCGCTTGCCATCAATTTATTCTTTGTTCACTTAATATACTGAACCATAAATTTTGAGTTTAATTTGAACCATTTGAATACGTGAGTTTCACTTACTTCACCAATAGTCCAACTAAAATCAATTCCTTTTTGCAATTACCTAATATAAAAAATGACAAGTCACCCCTCTCTCAAAGAGATAAAAAGTATATAAACATGTATCGAGAATATTGTCAGATTTTCAACGTTTCCACTGACGTTTTGATTTGTGCCCTCTCCCTACTGACTGAATCCGGGTCAACATCCGGGTTTAAATTTTATAACTCAAGTAGTTTAAAATTTATTGATTGATTTTCAATTTAGCTTGGAGTTATATGTTTATCGGAAAGATGTTATAATTTATAAAAATCAGAACATAAAAGCAATTAATCACAATTTCTGCCATTCTTATATCACTATGTTATCAAATATAAGCATTTTAAGTTAACAAGAAAATAGCAATTATTAATAATTTGCTCAGGTCAGTTTGTTGATTCAATATATTAATCTAATAGTAACTGTTACTCGCGGTTTCACCCGCATACAGAGATGTACTTCTTGAAATCAATGAAAATAATATATAATAAATGACTGCTGCTATTGTCCGATCTGGTGTTGCACCCGATCGTGACATACAATGGCTGGTACCACAAGCTCTGTTTTTGGTTATACTAGCAGCGTTATTTTAAGAAGCGTTTTAAGGCAATATAAATATTTCAAGCTATTTTAAAAGAAAATATTCAAATAACTTTTGTAGACATATGTGTTTTCCGTAATTTGTATCTGAAGATTATTTTCTAAAGTATTTGGGAAAATTCTAATTGCGTTAAAACATATCTTGATACAACGCTCTTAGTAGCGCCAAAAACAGAGCTCGTGGTACCAGTCAATGTGTTTTTGATATTTGAAATTTTTCTTAACCAAGTTTTAACTCAGTTGGGTGGATAATACTCGAACGAACAAACACGACTCGTGCATTTCTTATTATATGTTGATGGTTTCATGCTATAGATCTTCACGCAAGAGCCAACAGTAAATACATAAAGTCTCAACTTAATTGATGAAGGCTTTTCGGAGATTAGACTGGACTTTACACTGCAGTGCGAGCCTTACTTTGATGGTTCTTCGAACAAAGTTATTCAATACGACTCACGCGTCACCTATTACATTGATAATATTATGCCAAAAATCTTGACGTAAGTGCCAGCAATATCTGTACAAAGTTTCAACCAAATCGGATACGTGATGCGCGAACGTACAATAACGACTTGTGCGCCACTTACTGTACATTGTTATTACTATATCAGAAATTTGTTCGCAAGCGTCAACAACAACTATAGGAAATTTCAACTCAATATATTCAGCCGCTTCGAAAATCAGGCTGGACAAACAAATAGACAGACAAACAGACAAATATTCAAAAAATTTGTGATGGAGTTTTCAAATCTTGCAAATGACCATATATGAGATTGAGAAAAAGTCCTTATTGCTAAATCACAAACAGAAACATCGATTTAATTTTTCTGTAAAGGCTAGGGTATCAACATTGTTGAATCAAATACTAAATGTCATGACTCTAACAGCAAAAACATAGAACTTTCTTATGAACCTTAATTTGTATTTGGGTTATTTGATTTGTCTCTGTCGTAAAATACTTACCCCACTTACCTGTGACATTTGCTCCCCATAAACGAAGCTACGAAGCTTCAGGGTAACTCGTATTTTTCAATATCTCGTTGGCAATTAAAAGAATTGCACTTTCGAAGAAGATTATTATGATTCAAGTCCCTGACATCAAAAACAAAAAAAATAGAACTTTCATATGAACTTGCAGTTACCTTTATACCCCTTTAATTCGGCCCTATCCCAAAATCCTTGATCAAATGATCTTTGTTCTCCGCAAATTATTTACCTAAAAAATTTTGCAGTAATTCGTACTTTTTAATATTCCGTTGACAAACTTAATCCATCCCTGTCGTAGAAATTATATCGAAATATTTATCCAGATATTTATATTGAAAACATTTAACTTATGAAGAAAATTAATATAATTCAAGTCTCCAACCGCCTGACATCTAAAACAGAGCTCTCAGAGTAAAATTTAGTCCTTTGTGTACCACCTCAAGCCAACCCTGTCGAAAAACTTCTATTGCGGTATTCAATCTTTCCACATTATCTATCTAACTCTTGAATTTTATTCCTTTACTAACAACATAGAATTTTCATATTCTTAGCTGACGTCTACTTCCGACATACTACTCACCTGCCAAATTTCAGCTTAATCGGCTAGGCAGTTTTTGAGATTTTGTGTTGAATCAGTGAGTGGTATTTCGCTGTTATAGATATAGATTCAATATCAAAAAGACAAGAGGCAATCGTATATGATTTTCTAGTATTTTTGAACCTCATGATCTATGAAAACAATTGCACACGAAGCAGTAGTTATTAGATTTTTAAAAACTGAACCAGGAGATTTAAAATAGATTCATATGAATTAATATTTTTACAATCTTGTTTCCAAGTTCATTCTTTCAGATGCAGGTAGATCTTTCTTATTTTGAGTTTAAGGATGATTTCATAAGCATTTCAACTTATGGTAACATTTTGCACATTCCTCGATCAATTCAAACGTCTGTTGTAAAATACAGTCTCTGTCGCATTTCTCCATCTTTTATATCCTTTTAAGAATAATACCTGTTTATTATGTATCTCTCATGCTTATCCCCCGTCCACTATATCGCGCATTTTCCCTTTTTCTGGTTTGCAAGTCTCCTCCACAAATCTTCAAAACAAAATCCACAATTTCACCCTATCTTAAAAAGCAATTTCATTCCCTGGACACATAACCTTAATTCTCCACGCACGCACACGCACTTTGCTGTGTAGGTGGATGGAAGGGGGATGGCGAGAGGGTGTTCAGCACCGCGGCGCTCATCTGTAAGACGTGACAATGCCGTGCCTGCGGCCATAAATTAAACTTTAGCACTTGCTACACTGGACTCGAGGGGTGGACACTGCAGATAAGGGACGACTATATTTCAGACTCTCTAAGTATGTGTGTGTGTGGTATGTGGTGGTCAGCGATGTAGACTAGTGTTAACCCCTTTTAAGGAGATATATAGAGTGTGTACAGAAACACGGGATGTAGAAGTTCGATGCAGTATGTTGAATCAACTTAAAAATTGACTTTTCTGCGACTTTTCGAAGAAGAAACAACTAAAATCGAAGATTGAATTCAGATTCTACTAGTAAGTCTTGAGTCAGTGCCTCTTGATCAATAGATCGAGATAATAACAAATCGTTGGTAAAACCAGAATAATACTAGTAATGATTATTGTCATTTGTATAAACGCATAATTGGCATGATACAAATTAGTGAAAATTGACAGTCTTGGACCTCCATAATCATGGTTTTGACTCACCATTGAACATGCTTTTCAATTACTTATGCACATACTCTTTGCACTTCTGAGGATGATCCAGGCAAAAAGACTATTATTACTAATAGATTTAATAAAATATGACAGATAGTCAGTCTTATACTATTGAATAAATTAACAATTGATAAGTTATTGACGCAATATTATATAACTTTATCACGACAAGCATTAAATTCTTCATTCCATGAAAAAAAAAGGAAAAAGTGTTTGTTTTTTTTTTATTATGTGTTATGATGAACTTATTTATTAACAATTATAAACAAAATCATAAAAAAGGATGGATCGTGTCTTTGTTCATATAATTGCTTATAATACATATAATTGTTGCTATTGGCCCAATGTTTTTTTGTGGTAAGTGACACATCATTTTCTTTCGAATTGAGACATAACAAGTTCTTTGTGTACGATAATAATAATATTAATAGACGAAATATAATAAACATACGATGGTTATTGTCTTGTACTCTTTTAATTCTGAAAAAAAATATTAGTTTGTTTGTTATCAAGTCATGTTAGGTCTGATAATCCTTAATTTTGAAATCGAATTGATATTTACACCAAAAAACTATGAAAGGTATACTCTCGTATCCTTTAATAACTCTTGAATGTTGATGATCACATTCTGCGTGTGTTCATTGTTTAAATTCGTAATGTCCAAATTTCCTGCATGGTCATCTCATCTCCGCACCCTTTAACTGTCTTCCCCATCCTCTCGGAAGTCTCCCTCCTCTCGGAGATAATACCACGAGGGTGAGGCCATGAGGGCAGTTTGCTTGTGTGCAATGTAAATTTCCTTATTCACAATTCTTCTTGATGGTGTTCTGGTCGATGTTATCGTAGAGCAGGAACGCGCTGAAGCGACCACTGCTTCATTTGCTGGAACTAACAGAGGGCGTACTCGCGGTCCAATTCCTGATTTTGATTTCACTTCTATTCTGTAATGTTCTGAGGATATGACTGCCTGATATTCTATCAGCTATCACTGATTTCTAGTCTAGTACTTGATCAGGAACGGACTTGACTATATATTAATCAATAAATTATCTAGTACATAAATAATTTTTCACAGGAAACAAATAATATTTTAGTTTCTTATAGATAACTTAGAATTAACCAAGAATAAGTGATGGATGGGAGATTATAGAGTCTTTTTATAATTATTCTAATACACTATCATCCTTTCTCAGACTCTATATTTGTCGAACGACAAGTATTTAAGAATTCATAGGCTTTCTATATAGTTTCTACAGCAACGTGATATAAAGGATTCCAATTCGACTCTCCTGTAAATTTTGGAATAGTAATATAAGAAAAAAATATTATACAGCATTACTAATAAAACAAATCTCTCTCACAATATTATTCAGACCTCCAATCCGAGCATTAAAATCACCACACAGATTAAGTACATAGCTACTTTATAGATTGAATCGAAGAAACGTCACAATCATAAGTCACTATTACAAAAAAAATAAAAAATCTTTTATTACGCGCCGAAAGCAACTATTGAATGAAATTAATTTATGAAACGCGAGATTCCCTGAGCCTAGATAAATCATTTAGATGAACGAACTAAGCATGAGAGTGGCGCTTTTTTACATTGATTATCTATGTATCGATGTATCAGAGTATCGGCAAATTCACCGATTCCGATATATTGAAAATCTCATGGTATCGCCGATATATCGGTATCGGTATCGGTATCAGATGCATCCCTAATTTCTAGCTAGCTGCGCCGCTGGAAGTTGCAGTTGGATTAGCAGATGTTTTCGATATGCGTACGGAGCCAAAATTATCGTTTATATGTCAAAAAATTAAAGAATCATCTTGATGATCAAAACGCATTTTTTGAAGCTCATGAATGTTTGTTCAGAGATTTCACAAATTACTATCCCCCACAATCACTGAGCTTGAAATCAAGCAGTCTGGGCAAACCTGCGAGACAGCAGATTTTATTTAGTACCAGTTTCAAGTTGTAACTATTCTATACATAACTTGTGCAAGTACAAACTCAAAAGGATCATTTAGTATTTATTGCTGTCAGGAGCTCATGTGCTATACCTTAAAAAATCATTGTATCTTTATTAAAGTTATTTAGAAAAAAACTCGTGAAAATTGGATGCATTTACCTCCAAAACTATAGATTTAAGAAAATGAGTAACAGGTGGTCATATACTGGCCTAAATTGATCATGAAAACAAAAGTTCAATTCATTTTGATACTAACACTAACAATCGCATGTCAATATCTTGTGTAACTCGCGAGATATTGAGATAAATAGTTTCTACCCTAAAATGGGTATACTTATTCATATCAGTTCGAATTTTAGGGTTTAAAATTCAATTTACTGACATTACGCTCATTATGTGCAGCAATTTTCAGATTTCAATTATGCATAGTTCAGCAGTAATTATCTTTTGAATTTTTATTTAATTTTTTTCCCGAAACTGGGAGTATGAATAAAAAAATCAAGAGTTTGTGCAAACCTACGAAAAAGCAGCTTTTATTTGGTACCAGCTTCAAGTCTGAATTCAGTGTCACGCCAGCCAGCCAGACAGTCAGCCAGCCATCCAGACAGCCAAAGTGCATATAAAAGCATATTTTTTTTCCAAAAATGCTCTAAAAAAATTTTTGTCAGCGACAAATGATTATAGCTGCGTCATTATTGATTCAAAAAATATTCCGGCAGAACGAAAGTCGACAATTGAAACGTTGTAGGGATTCACCAAGCCAAGTAGCTTGGCTTAAAAAAGAAAAGCTTGGCTTGGCTTGATTTAACAAGCTTTTGAATATTCAATACTTGCCTTGGCTTGATCTCGAAATAAGTGAGTTTGGCTTGGTTTCAAGCTTTTCTCAGGTAGTTTGGTCTTGTACCAAGCTACTCGGAAGCTTGTTGATACATTGCGCACTCGGTTGCGCGCATATAATTATGTTCCATGTATAAGACGTGCGTTTACTATTTTTACTGTGAAAAACGGGAATGTACAAGCGTGAAAGTTCAAATGCGTTTCATAATTATTTAAAATGCAGTATCAGTGACATCATAAGTGATAATTCTAATAGTACTCTTGAACCATATCAAGATACTCGTTCAGAATATGCTTCAGATTCTGACAAACTGTTCATAAATGAAAGATATCATACAAAATCAACAATGCCTAAGACCGATCCTAAAACAGTAACGTTTTTTTTGATATCGTAAAAACTGGTTGAAAAGATGAAAAAATTGGGACATGTACGTTATGTATACTGTGAGAAAAACACTAGTAAAAATTCGAAGTGATTCCACCACGTCTTTGAAAAGATATTTATCAACAAGACATAGAAAGAAGTATCATTATTATATCTGCAAAAAAAAAAAAAAAAAAACAGATAATAACGTTAAAAAGTATAAATACCAGTGCCCGTACGACTACGAGTACAATTTTTCATTGGCTTCAAAACAGTAGTGCAACTGTTCAGGTGAGTAACAGTTTATTTAGATCTGAATTTAGTTCAAAGAAATCTATAATAATAAAACCAGGCAAATGTATCTGCCGTTTTGATTCAAAATTATAAAGGTCATTACATTTCAAACAGCTTCAAGCTACTTGACATGTTGAAGCTTGGCTTGGCTTGAAAATTTCAAGCTTTTAAAAATCACTATTTGGCTTGATACATGTTAGGCTTGGTTTTACTTTTTTCTGGCTTGACTTGGTTTTCGAGCCAAGTCCAAGCCAAACTTTCAAGCACCAAGCCAAGCCCGTGAATCTCTAGGAGTTGGTTCAGTTGATTGTAGTTTTTGTGCAGGAATAGAGAGCATTTATAATTAGAAAATATACAAACTGTGGGATATAACATATAACAAACAAAAGAAAAAAATTGCCATATTTTTTTATATCTACATTTCATGATCCAATTATTTATATTATAATTTCGAAACTCACTATTCAGAATCCGAAGTCCTTCAATTGCTCTTTCAGTAGACTTACCACATAGACATACTATTATTCGAATCATTCGAACACACAGAATATGGTGAAATTATTGCGAATAAAAAGTAGTAGGCAAATTTTTAATAATCCAACAGATGTCGATTCACCAGAAATTTAATGCATCTAGGATCTTTTTTCTACATGTATCATCTTAAATAGGCAAAATATGGGAGAAAGTTGTTATATAAAAAATCTGACGTGGACATCACGTGACTTACTTGTACATCATTGGATATATTTAATCAAACACAACGTCTCATAATTCCACGGCTAGTCGGTTGCTATGGAAACAGTATGTCATTATTCTTATATCACAACAATCCTAAATACTGATTTCCAGGATTCTACGGCTAATAGTTCTGAATTTATGCGCAAAATTCCAAGATCGTCAAGTATAGTGCACTTTCGACTCAATCGATCTCAATGGAAATAGGATATGAGCATCTAGACAGTACTATCATCTTGAATACTGTATTCTAATATTCTACGTTCAATCATTTTGGATTTATGCGGAAAATTGAAAAATGTTTCGAGTAAACTGCACTCCCGGCTTAGCCGATCACAATCATAATGCAAAGTGTACAACTAGATGCTATGAAAGTGCTTAATACGAAATCTCAATATTCTGCGACTGATTATTTTAAATTTGTGAGAAAAATTCGAAAAATCTGTAATATGAAGTGCACTTCCGGCTAAGTCGATTGGGACAAAAACAGGAGATGATCATTTGGATGATACAGCAATTTCAAATACTGAATTCCAGTATCCTACGGCTAATCAATCTAGATTTATGCGGAGAATTCAAAAAAAGTATCAGGTAAAGTGCACTGCCAGTACAAACGATTGCAACCATAATGCGAGGTGCACATCAAGATCCTAGATCCTATACCAGTCTTTTATACAAAATTTGAGCATTATACGTTTGACGAATTCTGAGATTTGCGAGTTACGCACATACATACGTACATACGTACCGACATCAAGCCAAAAATAGTCAAAATTGATTCAGGGATGCTCGAAACGGATTATCCATCAAAATCTCGATATGTGGATTTTGTCGGTTTCACAATATTTCCTTGTATTTTTAGACCATCAGATAGTCGTAGATTTCAGTGCCTCATTTTGTTTTTCATGCCTTCAAGAGGTTTGATAAGTATGTATATTTGGAGTTCAATAATGCTGAAATTTAAGCTGTACCGTGTGACCAACACAATGAAAATTAGTTTTAAATTTGTATGAAAAAGCATGTTCTGATCCAATTTTGTCGCTTTTGTCATGCTTACGAAATGAAATTTAGGGAAAAATATTTTGGCACGTAAAATGTCAAACAAAATTAAAAAATTGACAACAGATTATCATTAACTACCCTACAATACCTACCTTATCATTTCAATTAAACTGATTGTTTTATACGGCAAATTCTGAATGTCTATTATACTCATAAACTGCACTTCCGGCTTGGCCGATTGATACAAAAATATTAGATAACTATTTTGATGCTACAACAAGTTCAAACACTAAATTTCAATATGCTACGGCTGATAATTCTAGATTTATGGAAAAAAAATTAAAACAGTTTCAAGTAAAGTGCACTTCTGGCTTGGCCGATTCATACAAAAATAACAGATAATCATTCTGATAGAATATCAAGTTCAAATACTGAATTTCAACATCTTACGGTTAATCATTCTGGATTTATCTGAAAAATTCGCCCCCTTTTTTCAAGATGGCGGGTTAACCTCCGATTTTCCAGTCCCGCAAACTGAGTTTTAACCAGGTTTTAACTTGGTTTCGATGTGCCCCGCCATATGGAATTCGAATTTTGAGTCCTTTTCGAAAATGCACAGATGGGTCATTTTTGACTCCTTATTGGCTGTACTAACAGTAGAAGGTATTTACTATAATAACAACTTTAATTACTTGTCGCTCGATGGATTTAGCTAAAGGTAATATGATTGGTACATATTTACTAAAATATTGCCAATAGATACTTATTATAGATTTAATATAGATCCTGAGGTCAAAGAGGGGTAAACGAGCGAGATGAAATCAATGTGATAGAGCCGATTTCATGTTTGCAATGATGAGTTGATGAGTCTCGTAAGTCGTTAATGTCCCAAATCGGAGTGTGCTGCGCCTTTATCTCTACCGCTCTGTCCTCTATACTGCAGTGATTTAAATTGTTCGTACACACAAATACATATAGTGGCATAGACACGCACTTTGCTCTAGCTGTACTTTATCATCCGTTTGTAGATATTAATTTCTATGGTCTGCTTTATGTTCACACCCCCAGAAACCGTAGGTTATCCTTAATGATGCAATTTTGACCGTATGTTTTGATTGGAGTCTTAAATTTACTATTAAACGTATTCTGTGGAGAAGTTAATATTATTTCTATACCCATGGTTCATTTAGAATCGTGAATTCAGCAGTTATTGGGTTAAATTGTGAGAGTCTATTGCTATAAAAGAACAAAAATAACAATCTGCTCAGAATCTGTTCCAAAAAAATTTCCTCCATATAATATCATTTAAGTGATGAATATAGTATTTGTCTACAATAGTATGAAAAGTGACAGTATTTTTATATCTTTTTCATTGTGAAAAATAGGCTTCTCAGACCCTTCAAAGGTGAAAAACGACCCAGATGGAGGAATGAGCGATTCCTCGCCTATATAACAGATAAAACAAAATATTAAAAAATAACAACAGTGAAACTTCGAATATAAATTAAATCAATTAGCTAGTAATTAGTTTAAATTCATATTTTCTAGTTTAATATAAGTAATGTGTTCAATTTCATTCCATTTATTTCAATAAAACTTATCAGTAAATAGATTTTTTAGGCGATTGTAACAAAAAATGTGTTTTTATGGCCCCTTTTGCGGCTGTCAAATTTCACTTTTTGGGACTGATCTGTCAAATTTTCCTTTTTCGGACTGATCTGTCAAATATTACTTTTTTGGGACTGATCTGTCAAAAAATACTTCATAAACTCCTCATATCTACCTATATGGGCAGCTTGATGAACTTGTTAAGAAACAATTTTCGCCGAAATATATATTATATTCTTCCGTCAACTTTTGTAGCTCTTACAATTCAAGAAATAAATACGCATTTTCATAAATGTCAACTTGATAGAAGACAATAAAACAATTCCAACGGCAACTAAGATTTACAATTGCAATGTTTTAGAAATATATAAATAAAATTATGTGATTTTGAATTATTTCGTAATGATCGCCAAGGAACGCTGTGTGCACCTCGGCCTACAGTTCTATTTTGGTCTCCTCCTGAATTGCAGCCTCAGCTACGCTTCGGCCGCAAACAACAGATTCGACCAAAAAAGATAACCTTTACGGCCTTGATACACAAATAACTATTTTGGAATAAAGTCTGTATATTTTTCTTTATTATTGACGTTTCAATGTTGGCCAATTATTCATAGTTTTTTATGGCTATATCCCACGTGGTCAATGCCATAGTACCCCATAAGCAATAAAAAATTGTAATATCTAAAATTTAATCCTCTACTATATGCTATTATAATCTATGGATTTTTCAATGTTGTGCAAACTGAGAAGCATGTGTTATATAACTTCAGTTTTTCATCTTCATTATTATCCAAAAGTTATTCTGGTTCTAGTGGCTTCAATTATATATATAAATAAATGTGTGCGCCAGCCGTAGAGTCTATCTTCACCACAAAAATTATTTTTTGGGCGATCATAACAAAAAAGCTCTTCTGCAGCCGTGAAGATTCACTTTTTGGTACCCATCTGTCAAATTTCACTTTTTGGGATTGATCTGTCAAATATTACTTTTTTAGGACTGATCTGTCAAAAACCACTTAATAAACACTTCATATCTACCTATGTGGATAGTTTGATGAACTCTTTAAGAAACAGCTTTCGCCGAATAACCTCTATAGTTCTTGCAATTCAAGAAATTGGTACGCATTTTTTTGTAAATGTCATCTTGATAGAAGACAATAAAATAAAACAATTTCAACGGTAACTACGGACCAAATTCAGAGACATGACTCACACTTACCTCAACCTAGACTCAGTTCTCACTTACTTGAGTGTGAACTTTTTCCTCAATTCCGTATTCATTAAAGCGAATGAAAGAGTCACTCATGAAAGTCGTTTTTTGAGATAATACGTCATCAAATAATGACGCCACTCCTGAACATTTGCACTTAGATGTCATTTAATTGACGTTTGATATGGAATTAATTTATACTGACTGATTCAAAAGAAATTTATTCAGAGAATTTGTATGAATATAAGCAAGAATATTAATGTTTTCTCAATGAGAATATGGCCAAACGAATATTAGTTCCGATATTGATGAATGTGCGAAATGTTATGAGCAGAAATTTAAAAAATATAAGAGTGAAGAATGAGGTGAAGAATGAATACTATTCAATGATACAACAAATGTAGAGTGTAAGAGAATGAACTGGATACATACTACAGAAAATCATGCTCCGGAGCATCCCAAGAGTATTCAAAATTATACTTGTATTAAGGATAAATTAAACACAGCATAATTCAATATAACAATTGTATTAAATTCCAATTAAACATTACAATAAACCAATATTCATCTAATCGATGCAGAGGGGCCGTCGGTCCCAGAGTGTAGATCTCATGTAATCTGAAAATAGAATATAACATAAGCAAACTACTTGCTTAGTGAGGAGAATCACATCCACAAACATAGATCATATACTAAATATTATCAGCACAACACAGGTTATATATTCAATACCATCAACATAACGCAGGTTATATATTCAATACCATCAACTCAACGCAGGTTATATATTCAATACCATCAACACAACGCAGGTTATATATTCAATACCATCAACTCAACGCAGGTTATATATTCAATACCATCAACATAACGCAGGTTATATATTCAATATCATCAACACAATGCAGATTATACACTCAGTACCATCAACTCAACGCAGGGTATATACTCAATACCATCAACTCAACGCAGGGTATGTATTCAATACCATCAACACACAATCACACCAGTACTACTCACGGTAGTACTTATCAGAACATTCGCATACTCTGAAACCACCCACAGTGGCATCCGTCAGAGTATCTAGAAACAATGCTCAACACCTTTCGAACCACATGCCTCACTGGGCTCTCGGGAGTATGGATTGAAAGTCAAGCTGAAACCCATCACTCCACCCGCATGTGGCAGATGTTAGCGAAACGTTGGGCACCTCCTGATACATTAAGACACTAAAGTTGGCAGGCAGGGCACCGGTGGCACGAGGCTAGCAAGTCGTGCTTCGTTGGCCACTGCTTGACTGTCACTCCCCGTCTTAAACTCACACAGAGGACTTCCCTGGAGTGACTTAGGCGTACAAAAGGATAGCAATCATACACATAGGATAATTTGGGACACTAACGTGAACAACAACATCTCAACGCTCTCTCAACCAACATACTACATACTCATTCAACTCACACACCTAGTAACTAAACTCATTGATTCAACTCATACCAACACACTGATTCAACCCACCCTTATTTCTTAAAGATACACTGAAACACTGTAGAACTTCACTCTCCTAAATAAAAGCACAAACTGAGATAATCAATGATTGTCGAACCGTTTAAATAACTTACGTGTTGTGTAACTTCCTAAAATATGTTAAGAATGACATGATTATTGATGTTACGTGAAACCTATAAAAAATATCCGTAACACTTGTAACAATACTGTGTAAAAATATTTTTTGTTGCTTGAAATTATTAAGATAAATCGTATTATACGAGAATTTCACTTTTAAATCCAGAATACAATAGTAAATTCCTCGAAAGGAAATTCTGTCAACAAGTACAAAAATTCAGTTTTGAGTCAAATATAATGAATGTTAGTGAGCGCGTGCACGTTGATCGTATAAGCTATTGCTCAAAAACTGGATTTCGATCCAATTCTTGATTTCAGTATCACAGGCGCGTAAACTCAATTCGATACCAGTCAGGGATAAGTGCAAGCTTAGCGAGCTAGTCCATGACCATTGTAATAGGAAAAAAAAACATCGTTTTGGTTCTACTGACGATATTTTATTTCATTTGTGAGTTAATAACACCGTCTCTTGAAAAAACCTTCCAACTCAAATTTTCTTCAGACTTCTTCTTGATTAGTCCTTCCCTGGATCATACCGTTATTTGATTGTAGATAAAGATCCATATCAAAATATTATAGTAGAATAGTAATTTTCATCTTCCCGTAAAATCTTGCTTGAAACTATATTTTTTAGAAAATATCAATTGACCAACATAAAATCAGTTAAAAACGCGTTTATATTAATTTGAGTGCAGTTTAAGGGCCCTGCTCATCACACTAAGATCTTACTCATCTCACACTTAATTGTCACTTACTTCTAACTCAAATTCGAACAGTCAAATGTCTTTGAATTCATTATGACATTCAATCTGTCAAATTGAGTGATAGGTGAGTGTGAGGTGAGTATATGAGTCACGTCTCTGAATTTGGCCCTAAGATTCGCAATTGCAATGTTTCAGAAATAAATAGATAAAACTCTGTGATTTTGAATTATTTCGTGATGATCTCCTAAAAAACGTTATGTGCACCTCGGCCTACAGTTATTTTTTGGTCTCATCTGAATTGAACAAAACAAACAAAAACCTGAACAAAGAAGATAATCTTTACGGCCTTGATTCACAAATAACTATTTTTTAAAGTGAGTTTTCGTAAGGAAGAAAAATGTTTAAATAACTCGTATATAATTAAAAATGAAGTTGAGCTTATGTGGAGATAACTGATAAATAAAAATGCAGGTTATCTTTTCTCCACTTATTTATTTTTAACACTTATGTACATTTCAACAGCAAAGCTGTCATCATCAGAGTACTCTGATGGTGACAGCTTTGCTGTTGAAATGTACATAAGTGTTAAAAATAAATAAGTGGAGAAAAGGTAACCTGCATTTTTATTTAACTCGTATATATTTTTTTTTTTGCTTCTTGGAACCTTTCTTACATATATACACAACAAAATAACGTCATATAAATATTTAAGAGCTATGTATATTGTTTATCATAAATTTTTTAAGTTGACAAAAAGTTAAAAATTTCTTAAATGCTGGTTTCCCGTCCGATAAAGGCGTTGAAATATCCTTTTCTCAATTTTTTGACTAGATTAATATTTTAAAAAAGAGAATTTTCCCTGCTCTACTGCTCAGAGTATATAACGATCTAAAAAATAATATTTTTTCTACAGTCACTATAGAATGATACCCATTCCACACGCTGTAGCGTGCGGAATAGGGGTCATTCCGCACGCTCAGGGATTCCTAAGAAAGCCGCGTGGCGTCGCGAAAAAACTGTTTCATTACTGTCATAATTTTAATTCTCCTTGATTTTCTTTTCATTCCTCTTCAAAATGAAGTCAATATGAAAAATTTTATCAACATTTGATGAATTGGAATGAGATCAATGAAGCAAATTCTTTCTCAGAAAACGGAATATTTTGATTATAGATATTCACGCGGACACCTTTGACTGTAGAAAAAATAACATCCGTCACTCGTGCGAATCGATCATGCCATGCTCATGTGAATTCTGCCACTCGACTTTGTCTCGTGGCTGAATTATTCACATTCGCATGGAATGATCTCCATTCCGCACTTGTATCGGAATATACTATTCTTTTCCAAATCATCCTCTTATTTTTCGATGATGTTTTTTTCATAAATCCATCATTTGAATTATTAGTTGAGAAATTATTTTTCATTCAGAACTCATGATTGAAAATTCTCTATAGAATAACTATAAAATATGTCTTTCTCATAAATAATCTCATTGTTTAAGTACAAAAAATTCTTTTACAACTTTATTGTCAGTTTACAGTCTGTAAAGTGGCACATTTACTGCCTAGGCAGTGGGAGATCCCATTGCACATAATTAGGTTGCTCGCGCAAATACGCGATTAGGCAGAAAGGATTACATAAAAAACGAGCTATGATTTCATCTACTTATTGTTGGAACCTTTTCATATTCCGAGATAAAAGTATCCTAAACGATGATCCAGGATATAAGTTATTACTAGTTCAAGTTTCATTGAAATATACAGATAATTTGTTCTTGTTACTGTGATCTTCTTAATTATTTTTGTTTCAAAATGATCAGGTAAAAATGTATCGCTAATTAAAATAGGAATTGGTTAGGGCTTTTTTAATAAAAAAAAACATAAAATTCTTGATCACACTGTTCTCTAATTTTGTTTAGTGACCGGTTTCGATCACTGGGTATTCATCCTCAGACTACCGGAGAGACTACAATGAGAGGGAAATATAACGTAGAACAAACAAACATACAAATAGGTAGAAAAATTTTAACAAATCATAAAATACAAAAAGGTAACTTACACAATAAAATTACAGGAGCTTCACAGAAGAAAACGGCGTTAAGTAGACCGCTAGTGTCATGTCAGTGAAAAAAATGGAAATGTTGATGAAAAAATGTAAAAAAGCGGTAATAAAACACTAAAAAAATTGTAAAAAGATATAAAAAGATATATCCAATCTGTTCAACTTCAAATTATCAGTCACACTTGGGTTTTCCTATTCTCCTATTATGCTAATTAAAATATTAAGCCAGGCAATGGCTTTTTGCAGCATTCCAAATTTGTGTAACGAAGAACCAGAATAACTTTTTTCAAGTATAGATCAATAATAGTTAAATTAGAGATTAATGTGGAATAAAATTTCTTGAATTTTGATGAATATCCTTTCTTTTACTTTTCATGAAATTCGTTACGTACTCCTTTTAATCCTGTAGATTATTTCATAATTATTCTGATATAATATAGCGTCAATATTCGATACATCACTACATCACTAGGCCTTACCTCATCCATAGAGTTGATCTTATGTGCTTTGCCTTGTTATAATTACCGACATTCTAAGGAAAGTTTATCTGAGCCCTTACCTGCCTAGCCAACGGCCTTGTGCCCTCCGCTCTGTAATATAACACCGCAGGACCTGCGAATTTGATCTGTTAGTTTCACTTCATTAGTTACCGTACTTTGACGTTAGATGGCATAGTAGGAGGACGAGTATTATCTCCTTCAGAAAGGGGTTAGAAAGTATTTTGTTTCTTGCTTAGAAGACTGACTAAAGTTGATATAGGTTAAGGGTAATTTTTCTGTCTTCTTATAGAATTTCATACGGTTAAGATAATACCTTCTAAATTGAGAGAAATAGAATATTGGCCAGATAAAAGTAGGTAGAAGAATGGATGGGTGCACGATTGTTATAAGAACTAGGGAGATCAGCTTTCATTCTGTAAACGTGAAAGTAAATTATCAAATGTTTTAGAACCATTCAACAATATTTTCACTCACAATCGGTTAGTAGTCTATGTATTTGTTATTAAATATCTGTAGACTATAGATTATTCTATAGACTATAGATATTAAGCTCTTTAGAAATCTTCTCTGAAAATTTGTCTGAAAAAAATGGTACAGTACTCAATGTGAACGGATTTTTTTGTTTCACACTGTCGGATACAAAACTTGACGTGAAAATTCAAACAGAGAAATGTATGTAAATTCAAATCCACAAAATAAATTATTCGAATGAATTTTGAGTTACATACATTTTTCTCAATGAATTTACATGCCAAATGTCAAATTTGAAGGTCTAAAAAAGTCCACGTATCCAGAATTTCATGAACAGAAAAATATTAGGTTATTTAAAACTAGCAATAAAAATTGATTTCATAAAAATAAAAAATGATAAGCATCAACTGTGCTACCAGAGTTTAATTATTTTGAAAAAATATATACAAGCTGTAACAGCTAAACGAGCTACCTCGAATAACTTCTATGTTATTGAAGATACAATACTTTCAGACAATCTTATGCAGGACAAAGGGGAACCCTCAATTATGGAAGAAAATATTTTTTAAGCCAGTGGCTCTCAAGCTACAACACAAAGTTATTTTTTCAAATGAGATGGTGAGTATTTTGTTGCTCCATTCGATAGAATGTTATTTTCTAAATTTAACCATATATTCATTTTATACCCTCACATGATAAAAATATCGAGAAAAAGGCACACCAAAACCAGGTTCTCGTTTTCTTGTTGAGAAATTGGCAATACTCTACGAACATTGAGTAACAAATAAAATTGTATTCTACAGACATGAAATTAAATTTCGTGTACACAATAGATATTCAAAATACTTGTGTAAAAAAATATTCTTTGATGCACGAGCGGCTTGATTCAAAATAGAGTATCTTACAATTTTTTATCTTTGATTGTTCTAATTTTCGTGAAACAGTCAATTATATATTGATATATTTTCGAATATAATATCACAAGGGACTGTAGTTTTTTCAATACATTCTTCTTGAAAACATTGTTTACCTAGCAACATCGTAAGAGTTACCTGTCCGATTAAATCACGAGAGTGTAGCTCGAGAGATTTAATCTGAGTAGATGACTTATGTTACTTAAAGGTAAACAATGTTTGAAAAAAAAATTGATGATATGAATAAATGAATGGATTTATAAAAAAAAAATTTACTATAAATATCAACTGTAACATTTTCATATTTCAAGAACATTACGGGAAATTTGTTTAAGGAACTAGAATTATTTGTATTTACATCAATTATATCTTTTTGACCTAGTAGTAGAGGATCCGAATTAAGAACGACCTTCACCCATCTGTTACAGCGGTGAAATTTTTTTCTATCAAGTTTAGTATACTACAGAATACATCGCAAATGGGTTGGCTAAGAAATTCCTGGCAAGGCTATGATTAATTAAATATTGAAAATTGACTTTCTGTTTAACATTGCACTCATGAGTTTTACGAATGAACTTAATACCAATCGAAAGTATGGAGCCTATAGAATATGTAAACGTTGGGCTGCCTATTTTTTTCCTGGCGTAACTGCTGATTTGACAGGTATGAACAGGTATATTAACACTAGCTATTTTCATTCATCTGTTTCTTAAATAAATCTTATATGAAAATGAGCGCAATTTGATTGTGAACACGATGATATAAGATAGTCAGCAAAAAAACTGGTTCAAATGACGGTTGTCGAATTTTAAAAAGTGAAATTTCAATGCGTATTTATGCGGAAAATTCAGGAAATGTTTCGAGTAAACTGCACTTCCAGTTCAGCCAATCGCAATCATAATGCAAGATGTACAACTAGATGTTATAGAAGTGCTTAATACGAAATTTCAATATTCTACGACCGATTTTTTTGAATTTATGGAGAAAATTCGAAAAGTCTGTCATATGAAGTGCACTTCCGGCTGAGCCGATTGGTAAGAAAATAGAAGATGACCATTTGGATGCTACAGCAATTTCGAATGCTAAATTTCAACATCCTACGGTTGATCATTCTGGATTTATCAGAAAAATTCGAAAATATTTCAAGTAAAGTACACTTCCGGTATAGACGATTGAATCCATAATGCGAGATGCACAACTAGACCCTATAACAGTCTTAAATACAAAATTTCAACGTTATACGTTCAACCAGTTCTGAGATTTGCGAATTGCGCACGCACGAACGAACATATACGTACCGACATCAAGCCAAAAATAGTCAAAATGGATTCAGGAATGCTCAAAACGGATATTTCTATCAAAATCTTGATAGGTGAATTTTGTCGGTTTCACAATACTTCCTTGTACTTAGTACAAGTAAGTAACAGAAAGTCAATTTTCAATATTTAATTAATCATAGCCTTGCCAGAAATTTCTTAGCCAACCCATTTGCGATGTATTCCGTAGTATACTCAATTTGATAGAAAAAAATTTCACCGCTGTAACAGATGCGTGAAGGTCGTTCTTAATTCGGATCTTAGACTATAGTTTTTGACGCCACTTGAAGTTTGTTTACTCTCAATTTATCCCTCTGCGATGTTTGATTATTATTTTCATCCACTGTGCCTTTTGAGAGTGATTATATCTTTTTCTGCATCAGCTAGTATTGCAGCAAACAGCAGATCATTTTTGAAAGCAATGTCCGGTGGAACTCATGCTTATAGGATTCGGCAAATTTAGAAACCTTTTTGACCTACTTTGAATTTCCGCCCGTCTTAAAATGACTTTTCGAGTGAAGTTCATAGTAAAGCTAACAGGAATCAACTATAAATGTTCTTTGACCCAAGTGAAATCTCGTCTCTAATATGGATATTTGAGGGGAGTAGATTACTAGTCCCTAATTTCATAGTAAAATTTGTATTAATTCTTAAAGAAAATTGTCTCCTGATTTAGCTCCCGATGTATGCATATCTCCGAAAATATTTTAACATTTGTATGTCAGTGGCAAGTATTTACTAAAGGGGAAGGGGGTTGATTGTGCAACGTGTGTGTATTAGTTTTGCGCCGTAAGGGGGTGCGCAGAAACAGTAAGAGGAAGATGCGGACGAAGGATAGAGAGAAGTAGGAGGAAATACGTGGCATCAGCCGGAACATGTAGAACACGTGCCATGCTCACGGAGGGTGGACATCTCCACATCTACATCCACGACTAGATTAACTATGGGTCAGGGACGGACTAGCACTTGTTGTTAAAAGCATATACTTCAGAGAGAATCATTACGAGTATTGTGAGTGAAGTGTAGTATGAGTACGACTGGAGAAAGTAAACTGATTTGAAACAAAATATTTTTATGGTTACTGTTATAAAAACATTTAATTGTCGAATTTTATCAGTATAAAGGATTTGTTGCTTTAACTTGAATACTAGGTTTCAAGTTATTTCTAAGAGAAGAATGTTTTATTATCATGTTCTTAAAGATAAGAAATTACTCAATTTTGAATTATTAATGATCAAATACTATGATTGACGAAAATTTCAGGAGGTATTTAATAATTAGCTATTAGTACTGGTAAAATTTCTGTTATCATATAGATTTTTGGAACGTATGCCTCTATTTTAGATAGAACCCCAACCAACTGTTACGGATACTACTCTAATATCTTTCTGGGATTTTTCACGTCTAATACTTCAAATGAGTAACAGTGAAAATACCTATTTGATCATTTGATGATATATGCGAGAGTTCTATTTTTTTGTGCCAACGTACGTACTCAGCAAACAGCACAAACTTAAGAAAGAAACCACATATTTATTTCAACATTTTTCCCTCTGATAACTATTTGTTGAATATTTTCTCAACTTTCGGCGTAAGTACAGTGGAGTGCAACTCCAACAAAAATTAGAATAAATACAGATAACGCTATAGTACGAACAATAAAGTGAAAAAAGGCAGTGTAACAAATTTTGGGACCAGACGCTTTTTCAAGAAGTGAAAATATGGACCATAAGCGCTACTTCAGCATCAATTGAAAAAAATAAATTATAGTGCTATAGTGGTACAAATCAAATTATAAATGACAGTGGCATTAAATTTTCAGGAATAGTGTTGCCTCGAACTTGATTTACTTGATATACTAAGGAGTGCAAGATCTAAACTGTGTTTACTAAAATTTGGAATAAATACGTCTGGATATAGTTTCATTTCTTATTGAAAAGTAATGTATTAAGTTAGAATTACTTATTGTCATGCAATAATAAAACAATCATATTTGAAATTAATTAAAATCGGAGTCTCTTCAACGGTTAATAGCACCAATTTCTAGATGAGCACGCTTGCTTATTGAGTAGAAAAGTTGACTTCGAGACTTTGCAAATCCTACAAAATACCGACATTTGTATTGGAACGTCAGGAATGAAACCTCATTTTCACTGGATATTTCGCATGCAGACAAAATTTAAAGTTGGACAGAAAATTTATTAGAATCAATATTCATGTAGAAATAATAAAGTGACAATTTTAGCATCTACTTTTCATTACTATACATATTTTTGAGCGATTTGAATTGTGAAAATCCTCAAAGAGATTAGTACTTGTATTAATAAGGAAAAAAAGTCATCTCAATCACCACAATTGTTTTTCAGATCCTTCCAGTTAGAGTCGCGAAAAATCCCTCCATTTTTCCAATTATAGGAACATGAAGTCCAAGAAACAATAATTTAAGTCAATCAAAAGTCTTTGCCGGAATTTCAGCTTTGTATTTGAATAACCCCGAAAAAATATAAATAAAAACGAAGGATATCACTTACATATATTGAAGATTTAAAAATAATTATGATTTCAATACTGACCAGTGGAATTCTCAGTAAGATTCATCAAGTATTTGAACATATCTAATCTACCAGACAAAAAAAAAAACCTTGTCTTTCGTTCATTTCGCTGGGTTAATTATAATCGGGAATAATATGACATTAAAACGCAAAATATCGACAATTTGGGTAACTTGAATAACTTTCTAAAGTTTACTCAATAAAATTTGAGGATCAAAAGTTTTACAGCTTCATCTGATCTGCTTAACTTGGCGTACTTCTATCAAAGAATCACTGCATAATTATTTGGTTCATCCATCATTAACTTTTCAATGCAGATTTACATTTTTAATAATCTAGTATTCACCTATTTAAAAGTTTACGGGATGGAATGTTTGGGCTTTTGCTCTTGAAAATTGCAGAGCATACTTTCTTTGTTTTAGAGAAAAGCGAATCATAATGCAACATTAGTCTATAGAATCAAACATCTTCTTCACTGTCCAGTATCTCCTCCTGCATCCTCCCTGCTATGCAAACCAAGCATCCCTCTTCGTCCCTGCCACACTATCGTACTCTACAGTCCAGCACCTCTCTTCACCCCCTTTTGAAAGTCTCTTCTCTGGACTTGGTCGTCCTGTACACTAGCCATGCTTCTCTTGCCTTGGTCGTTCCTTGTCCTGCTGCTTGGCGCTTCTATTCCTGCTGCGTCCTGCGTATTGATCTCGCGCGTCCTGAGGCCGAGGAGAATGTCGCAAGCGGACAGCGGTGCGTAAGTGTATGCGTATGTGTGTGGATGTGGCAGTGTGTGCTGAATCGCACTTCCAACTAACCTGTCCTTGTTGGAAGAAGAGTAGTCTCTCTCGTGCGCTTTATATTATCTATGTATAAGTTATAGGTATTTCCAGATTCATTTAATTATTTGCAAATTTTACAAAAAAGTATTATTAAATTAAAGATTACAGATATTTCATCCTTGCATTTCTTATCCAAAATTGTGAACGGTTCTTGTATCGAAAATCGATTCCTGGTAAGAGAAAAAATAGATTCGCTATTCAACCAGTGGGTAGTGAAATCGATAACTAGATTCAGATAGAATATCGTTTTTCCAGAAATTCAGAATCAGCGATATAAAACGGAATACAGAAAAAACTAACAAGGTCACAACCAATATTTACAATTTCAGAAGCTGAGACCATTATTTTGCAGCAAGCTGATATTGTATCTGTCTAAAGCACACATATTCAGTGAAAAGGATTGTTCATCTCTGTCTTCTTTCAAAGACCATGAAAAGCATAGTTTTAACACAGCAAGTTGTCAGAATCTAATAAGGTATAAGTCATTGGAGGAAACGTTAGTCTTATCAACAGATTACCATATAAATATTGATAGCCTATTGAAATGATATCGATTGTTTGGAAACTAAACATTATAAATTTCACGCTGTTCATTCCAGGCGAATTGTGCTCATAGAAATGGACTGGGTATAAAATCAAGTTACGCAACTAACAAGGCGTGGAGGGAGTTTGGCCCATCGCAGGCCTATGTCGGATCTATTGTCTATGCTGTCAGCTCGCGGTATTCCAAGGCCCAGCGATCACGGACATCATAATACGATGGTGCCTGAAACTGTTTGTAGTCCAGTATCCAGACTGAACACAGACTTCTGTCTTGGCTGACTGACACCTTCATATCGACGTGATATGGTTCTCTGTTTCATGGTTACTTACTGGAGTTTGTTATCAGACAAGTTTATAACTTGTTAATTATGTACTACTTGTACACTGGAAATCGGACTATAGATTCATGAAAGTCAATTTTTTGTGTATCTCAAATATTCCAGTTAATAATCTTTCAGATAAAAAAAGTATTACACCTATTTTTAAAAACATACAGAGAATCCAGATATTTTTCTGATTTCATCTTGGTTAATCCAGTCTTATTTACATTTTAGGGAGTGAGGAGTAGAAGCTTTTCATAAGATCGCCAAGCCGAATCAACACTGGTTAGCAAAGTGCTGGTTGTAAGATTTTTTAGGGACTGTACGAAATATGTCTGTTTCAAGGAATGCAAAATCTGTATAAAAAGGGATACGTCCATACTGTACTTCAATTGATTTATAGTAGTAAATACTAAAGCCTACCGCAAGCAAGCTAATTTCGCTTGGAGTCGTGCTTGCTGCCGTGCTAGCTTATATGAATGCTAGAAACTTAGTCTGCTGCTGAGCGCTGTGCTTGCCGCGCGACTTGTTTACAAGGTAGGTCCGGTGCTATTTTTCGCACTTGCTTCGCTACTGATTGCTTTCCTTAGTCAATTGGAAAGAGTGTCAAATTCACGTGACTATATCAGTGTTTTGTCATATTTATCACACCATGCTGGCTTGTATTTTGTGAGATTTTAAGAAATTTTTACTCAGAAGACTTGCATATTCGCATATTTAGAATTAATCGTTTGATCTTGACGATATCTCCGAACCATGATTTTCAACTAATTCTCTACAATTAACTAGACGACGCAGCAAGCTCAATCTAACAATGAAAACAATTTATTGCAAAGAATTAGTTGAAAACATTGCCGTTTGGATCAATTGATGCATTACAAATATTCTTAATATCACGCTTCCGGTTGATTTTCATTAGCATAAACAATCAAAGTAAGAAAAAAAGGTGAACATAATTTCTGCATCCTAAAATGAGAAAAATGAGGAGTAGATGTAACAATTTAAGTTGTTCGTGTATAGCACTTCAAATGATATGCCTAATAACTTGAAGTGATAAGGTCTTAAAACCCTTTCTTTTCCTCAATTTTTTTTCCTGCTAGCATTTTAATTAATTCGTAAGGTATAACTGTTTTGCTCCGACGGTTATTTTCGGCAACATCCATATTTGTGAAAAATAAGTCCACATTCTAGCTTCCCAATAAGCCGCGCAGCCTGCTTCGTGTGCGGCGAAAATAAGCGAAAAAAATTGCTTCAAAAATTGGCTTGTGCGCGGTGGTTTTAAGCGTGGATACAAAAACATGAACGTAAAGTGACTGATTGAATGTAGAATGAATTAATGAATAAAGAATGTGGTTGAATAAGTGAGAATGTGTCAATTGTTTTGGTTTGGGCATGAATTTCGAATGAAAGGTCTTATACAAAAAATATATGTGAGTAGATTTGAAGATAAAAATCTGTGCCGCACACAGAACGTCCACATATAATGATTGGTCTCTTGCATGAGAAGAAATTTTCATTTGAAGATAATAAACTATCTTTTATGAATAGAATTATGATTGTCGATAAATTGAAAGAAGTGCGTTTGGCTGGGAACGACTGGCAAAAAATGATTGCTGGCTGAATCTTGATGCGATTTATTTTAACTCATTTTGAGGGAAAGGCGTGTTATAAATGTATATAAGTATGCACAAAATCTGAACTGTCAAGGTTAAGGTTATGATTCAATAGTTCATTCTATTACAAGTTTTAGAATGGCTATTAATCCAAACGATCGAAAAGTTTGTAATTCGAGCCGAAGACGAGAATTACGGTTCATGAGTGTATAATTCGCTATTCCAAACAAGATGTAGGTTATACTCTCTTTATCAACATTTTAAATATTGTCCAAGTAATCAGAAGCAAATTTTAAAACTGTAAAACGATAAACTCAAAGCCAGATATGAATACCAGGATTATTTAGACAACTCTAGTACTTTATACATATTACGCGCTAAAGTCTGGTTAAACAGTTTGGTAATGTGAGTTTCTGCTGTGAAATATGAGAATTCAAAAATAGTGTTGGAGCAAGTTTGTTAAATTACTGCAGGAATTTGTGCCGTTACTGATTCGTTTCGATCAGACTATAAGACTATATTTGAAACACGCTGTTTGTAATCGAGAGTCAATCAAGTATATACCTATCGGAAGCTTTGAAGTATATGCATGTGTAGTATCCTTTCCTAACGTTAATAAAGGTCCTTTAATGCTACAAAAGAAGATTAGTTCGAGCTACTCCAAATAAATGCAACAAAAATGCGACAAGAATTTTTTTTTTATACCGATGCAATATTTAAAATAAATATGATGAACAAATGTTTGTTTCCTAACCATTTTATTGAGCACTTTTTTTCACATATACAAGATTCTCACATTATATACAGAATGTATCGACTTTTTTGTGCACCTGTAGGTGAGAGGGATGACTTCGGAAATCAAATGAAATAATAATAATAATAATACGCTAGTTGAACGATGGGCGCAGATAACTATGAAAGAACACTATGTAGCTATTTATTTTATAAAAAAAAAATAATATTTGAATTATATTCCGTTATTTTTTCATCTTTAGCAACATTCACAACAAAATATTAGAAATTTCATGTAATCTTATTTTAAATATGCTGAAAATAATATCAAATATTATCTTCACTCTGCTTACACCACAGCAATAAAGTCTTTCCTTCTCTCTAACCGCGTTAAAATATGTTACTTCTTGCCGTTATATCTCACGGCACATATACCGCTCATTTTAAAAGATCAGCAAAAATATCCAGTCATAAATTCATACGCACTTCGATCACATCCGCAACTTTTAAGCAGTAACCCTTTCTACAAAGTAAATGAAGCATGCCACACATACATTATTCACGTAGAGAACTCGGCATTACTGCGTGTATTGGGCAGTGGGCCGAAAGACTGTGGTGTCCAGAGCTCCAGGATTCAAATACAGAGACGGATTTATAAATACACTATTTGAAAAAAATCGAAGTCACATAATGCGTATATATTCAGAAGCATGGATGTTTCTAACATTAAATTTTCTGTGAAAACGCATGTTATTGAATAATAATCATATTAGATAATTGATTATTTTTGTAGTATGATGGAAAAGTTATCACAACTCCTAATAAAATAGAAATTTTATATGATATATGAGTTATTTTATAACTCACCTCCGAACTACCTGATTTGTATACCGCAAACAATGCGTAAACTTAGGACATTATGATAATCGACGCGTCAAAGTTTGTCAGATGATAATTCTAGAAGTTAAATAAAAAATCTGACGTGAACATCACATGATTTACTTGTACATCATTGGATATATATATATACACAGGGTGGAATGCGAAATTGGAAACACCTTTTTTTTCGGAAGTTATTATAGATACCAAAAAATTGTTCAAATAAAATTTTTTGTACTTTCAATAAGCTAACTAAATCTGTGTGAATTTGGTGGAAAAAAAATAATAATTCTCGTAGATATTGCCATATTTGTACTTTCTTCAAACGGAATCCCCTGTATATTATTGCACTAATGAATAGAAAATAATTTTTGCTTTGAAAAAGTTCAAGGGTTCTTACCTGCTAAACTTGATAGTTTTTGAGATATTAACGAAAATATCTAAATGTTGCTTCACAAAATCAAGTGTGCGTTTAGAACTAAATTTTTTGACAGTTGAGTTATTTTGTGTTGTATTTGCGTTAAGAAAAATTGTGTTGTATACACATCATTGATATTTTTGTGTCAATAATATTACTGTTAAGTATGCGGGGCATTACACAACGTTTATATTTTTTAAATTTAAATATTTTTGCGCGCTCAGACATTTGCACATCATCAAGAACGAAATGCATAGTTCAATTACTATTAAAAACAATGTACAAAATAAACAATTTTATTATCATAGTAGAACATAAAGAAGTACGAAATAAATGTTATTGAACTACACAAAATGTTCAAAATTTCCACCGTTTTCTCGGACACATAAATAAAGTCTTTTCAATAAATTTAGTTTTATATTAACTGTATTCAATTTAACAACAGTGTAGCAACGGACATTACATAAATTTTGTTTTTTATAGCTCCCCACAGAAAAAAATCTAAAGGCGATAGATTCGGAGATCTTGCGGGCCACGATGTAGGGCCTCTGTTGCCAATCCAGGAATTTGGAAATTGTTGATTCAAATACGCAGTTACATCCAATGAATTATGCGGAGGTGCACCATCTTGCTGGAATATCATTCTGCGTCTAACTGCCAATAGTATATCATCCAGATAATCTTGAAATTCATTTTGCAGAAAATTTAAGTATCTCTGTGATGTCAAAATGCCCTCATAAAAATATGGATCCAAAATAGTGTTGTTTATCATACCGCACCATACGTTAATTGAAAAGCGTATTTGAAAATTTGAAATAAATGTTTGACGTGGATTCGTTTCTACTGATTCCCAATAATGTGAATTATGTCTATTTAGCATTCCATTGTTAGAGAAATTTGTTTCATCTGATCATAAAATTGTATCTAGAAAATTATGCTCTGCAATATTTTCCAGTATAAAGTAATTACAAAATTGTAATCTCCTCACATCATCGCCAGGATGAAGATTATGAATTTTGTAGATTTTATAGGCTTTGTACTTATGCTTTTTCAGAATCTTAAGAACCTTTGTATGTGTGGTATTTATTTCCAATGCAACTTCTCTTATTGAATTTTTAGGGTATATATTGAAATATGCCAATACATCAACTTCTAAATTTTCATCTACTATCTCACGTGTTTTGTAATTCCTTAAAACTGACCCAGTCCTACGCAGCTCCCTCTCTAATTTGAATAAATACGAATGGTTTGGATAAAAGCGTTCCGGATACTGTTGTCTGTATAATTGCAGAGCTTGTCTCGAATTATAATTTGATAGATAAAAACATTTTATCATATCTAACTTCTCATTGATTGAATAATCTGCCATTATTAACACCAAATAATGATAATAATATGTATGCAACACAATTTTTTGTAGCGCAAATACAATACAAAATAACTCAACTGTCAACAAATTTTGTTCTCAAGGCACACTTGATTTTGAGAACAGCATTTAGATATTTTCGTTAATATCTCAAAAACTATCAAGTTTAGCAGGTATGAACCCTGAAACTTTCTTGCAGCAAAAAATATTTTCTATTCATTAGCGCAATGATTTACAAGATATTCTATTTGAAGGAAGTAAAAATATGGCAATATATACGAGAATTAATTTTTTTTTTTACTAAATTCACACAGATTCAGTTAGCTTATTGGAAGATCTAGAAACTTTATTTGAACAATTTTTCGGTATCTATAATAACTTCCGAGAAAAAAGGTGTTTCCATTTCGCATTCCACCCTGTATATATACAATACGATGTGATTTTGTGTTTAATCGTATATATTATTGGATATGTATAATCAAACACAAAATCTAATCGTTCCACAGTTAATCGTTTTGGATTTACTCAAGAGACTCTAAAAATCTGTCAAGTAAAATGCGCTTTCAGCCAAGTCGGTTGCTATGGAAACAGTAGGCCATTATTCTTATACTACAACATTCCTAAATACTGATTTCCAAAATTCTACGACTGACAACAGATCTGAATTTATGTGCAAAATATTAGGCAATCATTCAGATGCAACAGCAGACTAAAATACCAAATTTCAATATTCTACACCCGATAGTTTCGAATTTATGCGAAAAATTCCAAAAGACTGTCGAGTAAAGTGCACTTCCGGCTCAGTGGATCTCAATAAAAATAGGATATGAGCATCTAGACGGTATAATCGTCCTAAATCCTGAATTCTAACAATCTAAGTTTGATCGTTTTGGATTTATACGGAAAATTCAAAAAATATTTCGAATAAAATGTTCTTCCGGCTTAGTCGATAGCAATCATAATGCAAAGTGTACAACTAGATATTACAAAAGTGTCTAATACAAAATTTAAATCTTATACGACTGACTGTTTACAATTTATGTTGAAAATTCAAAATGTCTGTCATATAAAGTGCACTTTCGGCTCAGCCGATTGTTACAAAAATAGAAGATGACCATTAAGATGCTACAACAATTTTAAATGCTAAATTCCAGTATCCTACGGCTGATCATTCTGGATTTATGCGGAAAATTAAAAAAAAGTCTGAAGTAAAGTGCACTTCCGGCTTAGCCGATCGCAATCAAATTGCAAGATGTATAATAAGATGTTATAGAGATGCTCAATACGAAATTTCAATATGCTATGGCTGATCATTCTAGATTTAAGCAAAAAAATCAAGTGCACTTGAGGCTTGGCCAGCAAATAACAGATGACCATTCTGATACAACAAGTTCAAATACTGAATTTATTAGAAAAATTAGAAAAAGGTTTCAAGTAAAGTGCACTTCCGGCGCAGACGGTTGGAACCATAATACAAGGTGCACAACTAGACCCTATATCAGTCTTAAATACAAAATTTCAACATTATACGTTCTGCCAGTTTTGAGATTTGCGAGCTACGCACGAACGAACGAACATACGTACCGACATCAAGCCAAAAATAGTCAAAATGGATTCAGGGATGCTCAAAACGGATATTTCCATCAAAATCTCGATAGGTGAATTAAGTCGGTTTCACAATACTTACTTGTAACTTTGTACAAGTAAAAAGGAGGAATATTTCTTTTGGTATCTCGTTTAGTTTTCGAGATATTGTAAGTTTAAACATCAAAAATGCATTTTCACTTCCCCGATCTATAATATTGTAACGTGCGGGAGTGGAGAAGCTCGTAAAGGTGACCTTGTATGGGTGGAGCCTTTCGTCCTCGTTACGTCACGCCGCGTCGCATCACATCACCCCTCCCGATGGAAACCTCTAGCAATAATCCAGAAGTAGAACATTCGAGAAATGGATATTGTAGTTGTAATGAGTCTAGATGACTTAAGTCATCTTGACTCATTACAACTGCTGTCACTTAATTATGTTTTTTTTTATTTACATTTATTAACAAAATGTTTTACTTTTCACTCCTTTTTTTCAACTTGAATGAGCTGATGATGGTGACCGATATAAGGCACCGAAACGTCCTGAAATTATATTAATTATAATCCAGCATTTAACATGACTCCTTTCGCCACTATTTTACTTTCAAAAACTAATTAAAATGATGTCGAAACTGTATGTTCCAATGAATTAAAGATCCCGAAAATCTAGAAAAGGACTTTTCAATTTTAAAATACTTATGTTATCTAAGGACTAGAATATAACTTCATCTGTCTCATTAACAATGACAGCTGCCACTTCGACAATAGTTGTGTTTAGAATATTTGATAGAATAGTATTCAATGCAGCATTTTCCCTAAAGCCTAAAGACCTGAATTTTTCGAAGAAAATTTCTATCCTTGCTTAAACATATTTCCAATTCTAGGCTTCGGTAATACTGCGCATGGTTGACAATAATCATTCAAATAAAACTATAAAATGTCTAGTTTGTGAAGATATGATTTTTTGAAGAACTGTAACATTTCGAGTTCAATAAGATGTGCAATATCCGGTAGGGAAACATGGTTTTGAGCACTGTCGTCATAAGTCATGTGTCAAAATTTTCTTTTAGGTGAATTTATTTTGGCATGTGCCCACTAAGACTTTTATGAATCAACTTCTTTATCCCCCTAAGGACTAATAGATATTTACGATAGAAGCGTAAAATTTTATTCTTTGGCGTGCGAGGGTTTGGTTGAAAATACAAGCAAAGAGGATGTTTTTGAAAATTGAGTGACATCAGAAACTTTTAACACGTATATCTTATAATATTTTATCTTCGATCGTTTTAATTCTCGTAATACCTATAGTCAATAATATATAAAAAAAATATTGAAATTCTGCATATGAAAGTGTGCAATAAAACTTTTATCGCACAGTTCTCCATAAACACACCTTTTGCATGAAAATGACGTAAAAAACTGTTATTCTTCATTTGTAACCAGTGCACCGAAAGTACTCTATTACTGAGCTGAATTCTGCTTCGAAAGTTCTCAATACCAAACCACAGATAAACATATATGATATGATATGATTACTTCAATCATTAATATGAATGAGAAAACAACATTATTGCGGTCTAAAATTTTCAAAAATAACCCAAATCATATTACTGTTTCCTCTCCTTTTTTTTCAGGTAAATTGTGAATAAAAAACAAATTTTCAATTGTAGTAAGTATAGTGCTGAGTAAGTATCAATCGGCTCAAAAATACTTGAGAATGCCAAATATAAGCACTGGCAACTAAGTGATGATCTATCAAACATATTTACAAATAGCAATCATATATTTTTTTGGAAACTGCTATTAAAAGTGAACATTAACATAACAACTAGAAACACGCAAAATGATTGTTTTTTGTCTACAGGATGCGAAATACTTGGCATCAGGATGCGAACTGTTTTTTTTTCTTCTTACATTTTTATTAATTTTGAGATATGGTTTTTAAGAATACGTTGTTTGATACTCGATTTTTTTGACCCTTTATTCTCGAATGCAAAAGTGACATTTCGAAGTCGAAAATCAAAATAGTTACTTCTGATTCTAGACTGCAAAATGTCACTTTTGTATTCGAGAATAAAAGATTTTTCTAGAATGCAAAAGAATTTCGCAATCAAGTATCTAACAACGTTTTTTTGGAAACCATGTTTCAAAGTTAATAAAAATTTAAAAGAAAATTTTGACATTTTGAATCTATCAATGTGACTTTTAATATTGCCATGATACCAATAATCAGTGGGATGCGAAATATTTCGATTGCAAAAGTGACATTTCGCAATCTAGAATCAAAAATAACTATATTATGCAATCATAACAAAAAATGATGGTTCAAATGAAGAAATCAAAAATCATAGATACTCAGAGTTAATCATATTTTTCATTTTATGTTTTTTCTTTTTAATTCTTAAGAATACTTTTATAGATTAGAGAAAAATTATCTGTATTCATTCATCTATATGTACGAAAGATACGATCAAAAGATAATTAGTCTCGATTTCGATTATTGTTGAGCATTCAGAGTTATAGCACAAATATAAAATAAATACGCTCTCAACTCAACTTAAAACATTAAAAACGTCTATATATACATCATAATTGTTTCATTTGAGTCGTCATTTTTTCCTGCAATAGAAATATAACTGAATTTATAAAAAATACAAAAAATAAACTAACATGATCTATTTCTGAGATTTGAATGAAAAAAATTCACACTTATTCAATTCATGATTTGAATCAAATGATTTAAATCAAGCCAATTCTTTTTATGTTATATTCGGCCGAAGTTTGAACGCGGAAAAATCAAAAGAATTCTTGTTTATATAATGCAATGCTCCGCATCATATGAATGTCGCCCTTGTATTTCTTCAATAGGGTTTTTTCGACAACGGTTTGAACTGGTTGCATGTATCACGATTTCACCCTGGTGCCATCTAGTTCAGGCGTGGTAACAAATCATTATTTTGATACCCAAGGCGCCATAAGAGCCGTCTATCTGCTATGTTTATCTGTGACCAAACCATGGTAATAATCTTCATTAATTTCCTGTTTACAGGTTAATTTCCGCTGGGTAAAAATGAAAATTGTGGATCATGGATGCCGTTGGATTCATTTATTTCATTGATATTCGTACTTCGTACTCGCCTTTGCCTCGGGCTTTGCCCTCGTCTCCACCGAGTGCAGTCAAATTCATTCTGGACAAAAATGACAGTTGTTCGGTCCTTGTAGCATAATATACTATTATGTCAAAGTGTATAATGTGGCGTGTCTGAAATCTATCTAAACATTAGAAAGGGGTAAAACTATGTTCATGAGATGAAAGTCGATGCTCTCGGCAAGCAGTGTTTCACAAGAATCAAGAAACAGTCTTGATCTTGTCTTGATCTTGTCTTGGAATCAAGACAAGATCAAGACAAGAAGTCTTTTTTATTTCCCAAGACAAGACAAGACAGTACCATCACGAATCAAGATTTCTTGTCAAGAAATCTTGATATCTTGACAATAAATTTTTCAAATCTACATATTTATTAATCTATTATTAAAATCTTAAAATCTGCTGTGGCCATTACAGTTTTTGCCCGACAATAAATTTCATGGCCAGTTTCATCACTGTTTCATGAATTTAGGAGTGTCATACCAACTTTCGAATTGACATTTCTCATTGTCAAACTGACAGCTCAAACTGACAGCGTCATTGAAGAAGTGACAGCGTCATTTTCAAAGTGACAACTGTCATTGTCAAAGTAACAGCTGTCATCATAAAAATAACAGCTGTCATTTTTATGGTGACAGATGCCGGCTATATTTTAGTCCTCGCAATATAAGTATTTTTGAAAATGAATCTTTTCCTACTCTTTTTGGTTGAATAAGCTCATTCATGAATTTTAACCCAGCTTTTTAATAAAAAACTCAAATATTAAGTTTCAGTCGAAAATTCGTACGGGTTCAGAGAGACAGACCGATCGATTTCATTCAAACTTATGCTCCTTGGGTTCAGTAGGGTCTAAAATGTAAAAAATTATCAGAGTCTCGAAAATCAAGACAAGACAAGAAATGATCTTCAAGACAAGAAATCTTGTCTTGATGAAACACTATCGGCAAGTTGCTTACTTTTTTGTTCCAACGGTGTTTCAAGATTCTTAGAGGTTTCAGTTTGATATTTTATTCACGCTCGTCGAAATATCTAGTATTTCACGTAAAATCTCTAGAATATACAGATTAACAAATGTATTTATTTATATCATAGCATATGATATTCAATCAGTGATTTCAGTATTAGGCTCAGTAGTATCAAACGCGACGCTCTTATATTTTGCAACCTTTTTTCTCTGTATACGGTGAATATGTTGGATTCATTTGAAATAGTAAGTATCAACAGGAAAAGCTCATAACGTCAACAAATCATTAATTCCTTGTATTATATTATTATAGCCTGTAATTGAGATCTGATTTTTGTCTAATGTAAAGTTTCGGCAATATAAGTTACAATTAATAATTTATTTTTTTCATTGAATAATTATCCAGTTTTAATTTAGTGACAAGTCCAATTATTCCCGCTCGGCCTGGTACTACATCAGACATTGATACCCAAGAAATATGAATTCATTTATGGATCTATTTTAATACTCAAAATTACACCCTTCAGTCTAAAATTTATAGACAAAAAGATATTTGAGATATATTTACTCATAGTTAGAGATAACGTCTAGCATTTCACTGTTATACTTTCTTCAAAAATGTTTTCCTAAAATAATATTATTAAAAAACATTCAGTATAACGATTATCATTCATATAATTTGAATATTCTAGATTCTAGAATGTTCTTGGAAAATGTTCGATGCCTGCCACACACTAGCGAAATTGTGGTTGCTGATCGCCAAGTAGCACCATAATAATAATCGAAAATTGCACTGGCATATTACTTGGGTTCCGCAATTTCCTTAATCCGGTCTTGTGTTCGGGAGTGGGTGGACATGGACGTTCGCATCGTTCTACTTTCCCGGAGATGCGGACGCCGTCGCACATACTAAGCAGCGCTGGACATGCAGTGACGTTGACGCTGGATGGAAGATGGACGAAGATACCAAAGCATCGAGAGGACAAGGGATAGATCGATTTGTTTGAGATGTGCACAGTGAATGTGAATTAGAATGTAGATTATTGAAAAATATAAATCTAATTATTGAACATTATGTAGTATAATCTGTTTTTATTAATAAATTATATTTTTATAATCAATGTTTGCTTGTTATAACATGAAACCATTAGACAAAGAAAAAATGGAAAGAGGTGGAGCGCAGATATGATGACAATCCGTATGTTATATTGGGCTCGTTGGATTCCTTCAACAATTATAATTGTGGATAGGGCGAAATAGTTATTTATGCATCTAGTGCGTGAAATTATACTTTAGACACAAATTATTCGAAAGCTCCAAATAAATTTCGTGCACGCGTTGCATACAAAATGTTTTTACAGATGTCAAAAAATCATGAAAAAATATTAAAATCATATTAAAATACAAAAATCAGTGGAATTATTTTTCTTGACAAAGTGCACAATAGTTATTTGAGTAATAATAATTGGCGAGGTTTCCAAATATTATACGAAATCGGTACTGTACTTATTGACCGTGATGCTTACAAAATTTTTTGCACGATTGGAAGATCCAAAATATGGATCCGAATTTTTTTTTTAAATTCAATTACTACTGATTATTGTTCATTCGTTGTCAGCTGTCAAGTTTGACATTCTATTCTGAATATTCAATTACAAATAAAGACAGATAAATGCATATTTTTTGTGAAAATTCACAATTTTTCACTTGCCGCCTTTGAAGACCATTTGAAGAATCTGGAACAGGTATTTCAACATTTAAAGAAAGCTGGTTTGCACATCACCCTTCCCAATGAAAGCTTCTAGTAATATTCTAGAAATGGAAAGAGTCGAGAAATAGAACATTCAAGAAATCGATATTTGTCTATATAAGGCCAAGCAAAAGACGTGTGGAAAATAATAGTAGTAGTATTACTGGTGAAATGGAACTAGAACAGTGAATATCGAACAGTGAAGTGAAGAGTGTATATAAATAGTGAAATATAAATATCTGCGAGTTTGTTTAAGTTAGAATTAAATGATCAATAAATAAATATAGTGTTATTAGTGATATCAGAAGAATAAAACTTTTAGTTTCAATTCAAATTATTAAATAGTGACTTTTATTTAATCACAAACTATATTTCTTCAAGCAATAAACATTACAATATTGATGTACAAATGTCATGATTTTTTGACGTTTGCTGAAAAAATATATTTTTGATGAGATTGATATAAAAACATGCTCTTATTTCTAAAACTGACAAAGGAGTTTTACTTTAACTGCTTATAGAAGATTATACTATTATATTCTCTCAAAAGCTTAGAAATGTTAAGTTCCTTGATAAATATCCAAGAAATCTTGGAATGTTTACATTATTCACTTATATCACGCACAAAAAATATAGGTGCATATAAAATATTAGCTTTAAGTGACTTTTGAATCAATCAGACGCAGGTGAAGATTTTTCAATCATAATTCAAAGTCTGGAACCGATGATCTCATTTGGACCAGCGTCAATCTTGAGAACTGTCTTAATTAACTCTTTGGCGGTTTGATACTCACTCTACACCTGACATGGGTATTCACGTGATAAGAAGTGTTTTTTACGTTTATATTGAAGCAAAAATGTTGAGACTATTGAATGTAAGCAAAGGGTTCTTACGTGTAAAAAACAAAGTAATATGTCGCATATTTTACGTGTCCATCTTTGCTTCGCACACCCAAAACACTTCGCCTTTTCGATGAAATCGACAAAATTCACATTTCGAGATTTTGATGGAAATATCCGTTTTGGGCATCCCTGAATCCATTTTGATTATTTTCAGCTTGACGTCGGTACGTACGTAAGTATATAAGTATATATGTACGTAACTCGCAAATCTCACGAACGTTTTCTCTAACATTAGACCGAACGTTTGAGACAAGTTCGATAGTTGATGCAGCGAATGTTCCTGCTATACGGTGAATCGAATGTTTGATCCAATACATATGGAAACAGTCCAATTGCAACAATGGACGCGGATAATAATGATGTTACTATTGTGTTCTGCAATGTACTACTCGAAGAAAGAAGTTGTGAAAGACGTACTAGAAAACGGTGGATGTTACCACAAAATAAAAGCAAAGAACGGTGATTCACTTGAGGTATCAGAATATAGCATCGATAAAAACGAAATTTATGCTCCTAAAATATAAAATGATAATATGAAATATTATTTAAAAATGAATCTTCATATGAACGACTCGTGTAGCCGGTCCGGTGAGTCGAACCGACGAACATTTTCCTTCAAACTTTTGAGGCACTTCTTTGACTCAGTGCAAGAATACCGACATCGGCTGGAATATGGTCAAATGCGAACGTTCTATACTCGCCATTGAACACTCGTAGGTTTGAACTACGGCCACACGATGTGACGAACTATCAAACGTCCAACATTGGAAGATGTGCATAGCATCGTGTAGAGCCGTCTTTGGGTCTAGTTGTGCACCTCGCATTATAGTTGCAATCGTCTGTACAGGAATTGCACTTCACTTGAAACATTTTTTGAATTTCTAGCCTGAATCCAAAATGGTTAGCCGTAGGATGTTAAAATTCAATTTTTAAAGCTGCTGTAGCATTTTGATGATAATCATCTATTTTTGCACCAATTTATACAGCAGAATTTTGTATTAAGTACTTCTAATTCAAGATCTCAGACCTGCCAGACTTTATTTAAGGCTGGTTTATAATGGATGTAACCGGTGATTTATTCTGTAGTCTTTAAAATTAAACTATACATATTTCCACGTTGACGTTCATAATGGCATGAAATATGATGTTTACTTATGCTGTAACCGTAAAGTTCACCAACTTTCAAGTTTAACATCATACAGCTCATTCCCAATCAATAGCGAGCGAGCATTGTATCACGTGTATGCCTTGTATTTATTTTTGTATTTCAGCAGACATATTTGACATTTCGTCTTCACATCATGAAGCTTGTACTGCTGTTTGAAATGAGTTATTTTGATATAAAGTTAATTTGACTTGCAGAAAAATTTCCGCATTTATATGAAAAATGTAACGTGGATTATAAAAATAAATTAAGTAACAAAAATTCGTGGAAATTCATAGCTGATGAATTAAAAATACCAAGTAAGAAATTACATGAAATTATGATACATTTCATGGTATCTCCTTCTCTGTAATAATTGTCTTATATTTTAACAGAATTATTGAAAACATGACAGAACCGTTTTACTGTCAATCAATTTAAAAATCATTCTCTAGATCCATTTCTGACAAGGTTAAGATACACGATCTTCAAATTTTGACGTTTGATTATGAACCAAGCTGTTGAAAATAACATCATACATCCTGCATCATAAGTTAACAGATTAAGTTTACGTCCATTATAAACAAGCCTTTATTCTAAGAGAAAGAAAATGTGTGGATTAAAGTAGTGTCAGTAGGTACTTTGGTCATATGCATATTTGCTAGTATGTGCCGACGACCAATTTACAGATACGAGGTGCTAGAGGTGCGTTAAAACATTAATCACTTTTCTCAAAGTCTGAGTGCTGATTTTTATATATGTTTTAGATAATATTGTTAAAAATTGATAGTCAACATTGTCAAACACTTCCAATCGGCGGTAATTCCTGCTAGACGCTTTAAAGCGCGCAAAAAAATAACGTAATCTATAGTCTGAGTCCTAATTTTTATATATGATACTTGGGGAACAATTTCAATATTTTTCGTAAACAGCCAAATCAAGAGAGAGTTGGATGCTTATAGAATTATACTTCGCTTACTATCAAGTGTACAAATAATGACCTCGCACTCATACTCACAGCGGTATTTCAATTGTGTCTGGGGGATGCTTAGCCCCCACGATTGATCTGGCTGTTAGCAAAAAGTATTGAAATTGTTCCTTGAGCATCATAAATAAAAATTAGGACTCAGACTATAAGCAAGATTACGTTATTCTTTGGGAGCTTTTTGAGGCGTCTAGCTGAAATTACCACCGATGGGAAGAGTCTAACAATATTCTCTAAAACATACATTAGAATCAGCACTTAAACTTTGAAAAGTGAGTAAAGTCGAAACGTATCTTACTAAAGGTACTAACCTCGTATCTATAAATTGGCCGTCGGCAGAAACTAGCAAGTACGCGTATGATCAAAATACATACTAACACATAACACTACTCTATTTCACACATTTTGTTTCTCAGAAAATAAATAACGTCTGGCGGGCCCAGGACCTTGCTCTATTCTATAACATCTAGTTGTACATCTCGCATTATGATTGCGATTGGCTGAACCGAAAGTGCAGTTTACAAAACAGATCGCTATATATCGCTATTATCACAATTAATATTTTGATAATAACTACACAATCTTATAAATAAGGTAATATTGTCGATGAGGGGCCCAGACTCTAAAATGAATAAAATTTTGGGAAAAGTCTCTTCTAGACGTTGAGATAGTGGGAAAAATAATGATAATTGGAGATCGGGCTCATATGATCTTGATCATATTTGTTGGGCCGAAATCCAGTCTATAAAGAAATTTTTATGTGTGACAATGGTCGTAGATTAATGCAATGCAATTCAGTGATATTTAGGAATGTTTTTGAAAACTCTAGCGTAGCAAGCTAACCTTCAAGTAGTGTAACATATTTCTTGATGTTCAAATTGATATTCGATATTCTGCAATATTTGTTAACATTTATATCGTCATCTTCTAATTCTCTAAAGAGTGTGCGGTATTTTTCGACACTTTCTCATTTTCAAAATTTGTCGTATTCAAATTTCTCGCCTATTTTTGCTTCTTTCTTCCTCTTCTCCATCCAGAAAAAGTGCAATCATAGCAAGTTCTCTTGGATTAAAGATTGACATTTGAAAAAATATATATATTCAACAATTTTCACAGTTTTGCACGCCGTCATATGCCACACTAGACGATGACGTGACAGTCTAATGTGAATATCTGGCCAATTTGGCATGACGTTTTCGTGCCGTGACGTTATATTGACGATTCGTATGATATGAGTCGATCTTTATGCATTTGTCGCGGTGGAGTTCTGTCGAAAACAGGTTTCTAAGAACTTTCGTGGCTACTCGATCCGAAATATCATGAAGCGTTGTCGAAACGTACCATCACCTCAAAAAACATCTATATGTTGTGGAAACACAAGTCCACGCGAGCGCCAATTTGATCCACGGTGCCGAGGACTTCTGGCAACATAAGAGTCGACACCGTTGAATTTGTCAGGTCTCTGGCTACAATTTTTGTATAAGACGTTTTCGTCTAATAAAAAAAGGTATCTCATCGATATTTCCAACCCCTTTGAAGCCACTGTGCCGGGGGTTGTGGTATAGTGAGACTCGGCACCGTAAGTTTTTTTTGTTTTACCCATGAAAATACACGTCCAAGTCTAATTTTTAAGTGTTTTAGATAGAAAGGTTGCGTGTGCGTTCAATTCTGGCAGAACTAAAAATGACACCGTTGACTTTTGAGGATAATGTTTTTACGAAAAATCGTTTAGAATACGTAAGAATCGTCAACGATTCAAGGTAGCATTTCTAAGCGGGCTCTTGGACTAGTAGTTATTCTCTCAATTTTTATTGTGATGATGGATCATACAGTCAGTATGTATAAATAGCCTGTATAAATATAAATAGCCAATAGCATACATACTATATGTATAAATAGACATATCATTTAAATTTTTCGCATAAATTCGAAACTATTGGCTGTAGAATGATAAAATTTAATATTTGAGATTGCTACAGCGTTTTGATGAATTGTTTAGAATACGTAAGATGCTGTACAAGTCATATAGTGTTCACATCAGATTTTTTTCAATGTACCATCTCAGTTTTTTCAAATGATAATTTTAAAAGCTTGAAAAATAAGTTATACAGTTCAGCTAACTTCACGGAGAAAAGAAACAAAAAAGATCAAAATAAAGAATGAAGAATAGAGCACAACAAACCATCAATGTCAAAAATTGATAAGCGAAATGAATTTGCAATTGAATTTTTTTTGCAATTATATCAATGTTTTAGTGGAAGTAATTGTCCAAGATAATACCTGTCTTCAAAACAGTACCAGTTTTAATTTATTATTTATTTAATTTGGCTGAACTGTGACCAATGGAGCAGGAAGAGTAGTTGCTAAAAAGGAGTTGACATGTTTTTTTACTGAAACCATCTGCAGTAGGGTAATTGTTAATATGCCTAATAATAAAAGTATGTAACGGAAGTAATGTAAAAAATATATAGAATACATGCAAAAAGTGGAGCTCGTATTTTATTTTCTAAATTAGAGAATAATTTTCCAATTCAAACCTTTCCAGAAACCAGTCACATTTTTTTTCATACACGACTTGTCTTATTTTATGAATCAACAAAAAGAAAATACAAACTAACCCAGTCGATTGTTTTACGAATACACTTATGGTTCGTCGGTATACAAATAAAATTTTTATTTATTTATTTAATATAGTTTGGTAAAGTTTGGCTCCAGAAAATGTAGTAATCTGAAATTCAAATTTGCAGTACGCTTCGCATCATGCGTGTTGCGCGTGACGCATACATCGCCTTGGTGGGTTTGTAGTGTGTGCGTGATTCTCCCTAAACAGAAGCGACCAGAATTTTTTATGAAATCAGGGATTTCTTACAATTTACGTATGTTTGATCACTGCACTACGCTATCCAAACAAGGGGATGTTTTATTCACCTAAAATTCAATATGTGACTGAAAAGATCATTTCTCGAAAAATATTGCTGACAAAATAATTCTCATTCAGTTCTACAAGGTTAGAATTTAACTTAATAATTTAGGCTACAATGATGTAAGACCCTAATGATTGGTAAATCCAAAGTGATTCGTGAGAATCTAGATTTATAATGGAAAAATTATATGAATCAGAATTTATAGCAAAACATTCAGTGCTGCGCTGCACAACATATCTTATTCAAAACAAATTTAATTTAAAGTAAATAGCCTTTTTTGGTTTTAATTCTGTATATTTATTTTTATTTTTGACGTTTCGACTCTCTAACCGAATGTCTTCATCAGAAAAAATGATACAAAAATAAACAAGGCAAGGAAGTATCTAGATAATTAGAAATTAAAAATTGAAAATATACAGATAACTAGATGTGAAAACGGGGATTCCACATTTAGTGCAAGAAGAACAAAATTCCTCTGGCATTTACCCAAAGTTTGAGGAAAAACCACGTAAAAACCTCAACAGAGGAATCAACGATATGAGCCTTGACAATTATTATAGAGAAAAAGATTTAATTAATATAACCCATGAGGACGATGTCCCGTTTCTGCAACGCACACAGTTCCAAGGTCCAAACATGTCATAAAAATTTTGTTAACAGAAAAACTGAAATTCAATAATAAAAACAAGTACCGGAAGTGCACTTTACTTGAAATTTTTTTCGAATTTTTCAAATAAATCCAGAATGATCAACCGTAGGATATTGAAATTCAGTATTTGAACTTGATGTTGTATCAGAATGGTTATCTGCTATTTTTGTATGAATCGGCCAAGCCAGAAGTGCACTTTACTTTGAACTTTTTTTAAATTTTTGCGTAAATCTAAAATGATCAGCCATAGCATATTGAAATTCAGTGTTTGGACTTGTTGTAGCATCAAAATAGTTATCTACTATTTTTGTATCAATCGACTAAGCCGGAAGTGCAGTTTATGAGTATAGCAGACATTCAGAATTTGCCGTATAAAACAATCAGTTTAATTAAAATGATAAGGTATGCAATGATAATCTGTTGTCAATTTTTTTATTTTGTTTGACATTGTACACGTCAAAATATTATTAAAATGATATTAATTGTAATCTGAAGTGACAGAAAACTTTATTGAATAAATTTGTGTATATATCAAATGATGTACAAGTAAGTCACGTGATGTTCACGTCTGATTTTTTCTCATTCTGCAGTTACTTACATGTGCCACTTCTAATTGTTTTTTCGTAATTTGACTATACCATTGTATAGCAGCTCGTAGGAAACACCTTCCTTCCTAATTTGATCTATATAGAGCCAAGAGTCTCCAAGTAAAATGACTGTGACATCCGGACAGACGAACATGGCGAAATTATAAGGATTTTATTTTTGCCATCTGGCTACGGAGCCTTAAAAAGTATCCACTTTGAACTGTGTAAAATACTTTGCAGTAGAGTTATAGTTATAGAATTATTCAAGTGTAAGATTACCACAATACTAATACTCCGGTTCTGATTAAGCTTTAGTGCTGGGAAAATCCAACTGAAATTGGTTTCACGCTAAGCTGTTAATTTAGTTTTAAGAAACACGAAGTCAATCTCTGCTTCTTCTGTTTGAATGTACTTCTGGTGTTGATGATAAATAAATAACTAATTTAACAAGTAATCCAAATGTTACTTTGATTTTACTATCTGATTAAGTAATTTTCGTTGGATGCATTACTTAGGTTAAAGCTCACATTAACACTAAGTACACGTAAAACAATAGCTGGTCTTAGACAATTGAATTTCTGCAACCATCTTTTTATAGTACATGAAATTCTAAAAGGAATGATCATATATGACATTTCTACTATGCATTGGCTGTTTTTTTAAAAGAGCAAGTAAATTCATTATATCTAACAAATTTCATTTACTTTAAACCAATGTACACAATTGAAATTGTTTTAAGAGGTGTTGGATAAAACGTTGTATTGAACACGTGTGAGATGTGATTAGTCATTCAAAAAAATGTCCACTCGCCTTTCAGGCATCGTGCCTAAACGTTTTCTTCCGTAAATAATATATAACATTCTACACTAGTACAATAAATTATTATCCTCAATATCAAATCATCGTGATCCGTGACTTTAAATCTCATCTTTGGCATTGCTCAAATAAAATTACCCATAGGCAGATTCAGTTTAAATTTTAAGCACAATTCATTAGTAATAATAACTTTGATTTAAATCAGAATTATTTTCGAAATTTTCCCTCAAAATTAACCTTGCATAATAATCTATACATTTTTCAGAATTTTATTGAATAAAAACGACTTTTGATTTTAAATTCTGTATATTTATTTGAAACTTTGACGTTTCGATCCTTTTACCAAGGATCTTCTTCAGAAAACAATGATACAAAATTTAACAAGGCAAGTAACTAGATGATATCCACGTTATCACATCTAGTATTCTGTATTATATACTTTGCAAGGATCTAATTGATAATTTGTCTGTTCAAAATGAATGGATAGAAGACAGCTGTCTCTAACAGTGCGAATGACATTGATTCACGGAAAAATTACACAATTTAATAACCACGCGTATATTAATGGTGGTAGTCAAGAAATACATAATAGTAATTTAAATATTAAGGTCACTAAGTACAGTTTACCAATTGAAGATAATAGTTTGGAGGCCGAGCTCTGACGAGATTTCCAAATATTATGCGAAATCGCCACAAATGTATTTACTGACCATGTTGTTTACAAAAAAATTTGCAGAACTGGAAAATTTACAGCAGTACCAAATTCGACGTGTTCAAGTATCAATATAAGAACTCGGTTATTGTTGATAATATTAAAAGTTCTAATTCATTCTATTTCAATAAAACTTGTGATAATAGTTCTTTTCAATTTTATAGTAACCATTAAATAGGTATTTTGTTGAATATTTTTTATTTTTTATTAACCATCTTTGCTCATGGACGGTAAGTTAACATTACCATAGCCACCACACTTTGCATGATAAGAACAATAAAGTATAGACTATTCCAATTAAGAATGGTTCAAGGCTTAGATGGAGCTGCGATTCAAGCCTTCTGATTGGCTGAAAAGCAAACTCAATACAGTCACATTTACTGCAGAATTTAGAACAAGCTTTCTGGAAATGAATAATATAGAAGTTAGTGAGACAGAATTGCACTTCAATAAGTAGATTATCGAATGAGAATACTATTCTATATTTTTTCAGTGTCAACATATTAATGATAAAACTTTGAATCAGCCCTGAGAAAGCTGCATCAGCAGATAATCCGGAGCCAACAAGACTGTGCGAGCGACGCACGAATTGTGAGGTTTATGATGATGTTATAGTAATTCAGGTATGTATCAAGGGTGTTAAAAAGACAATAATGCCAGAGGTTAACAGAGTACTTTCCGAGGGCCTCTGGCCCAAAATGTGTACGTTGACCGTGGGCATTATCGTCCGTTCAACTCCTGTGGTGCATTCATTGCGTCAGACTAATGTACTATTTCAATCAAAATTTTTAGCAATGTATGTCCTGTCATTGTAATTTCTGTCAAATAAATGCCCTCGAGTATTATTTATTACGTAATTACCCTGGAATCAGTATTAATATGACAACAATAATAAACTAATCTGACATTAAAGTATATAACTTTACCAGACTGTCATTGTTAATTTTGTGATGTTCGATTATTGGTATCCCTAAATTATATTGCATTTACGTATTAAGAAAAATTAAGAAAATATTTATTGTCAAATTTCAGGAGATGCCATGAAATTAAATAACAAAAAAATGTTATTGTTTATATCTTCCATTTGCGTTGATAGGAGTTTTTGTATCAAATATTTAAATTAAAAATATATAATTGAGAAGAAAATTAAAAATATTGATTAATATTTTCGTATTTTTTCTTTTCTGGTTAAAGCTATATAAATTATAAATATGAGTATCAAGAAATGCGGTGTACTTTTTTCGTTTCTTAAATGTTATATTATATTAGAATTATTAATTTCATAGCTTAATTTTTGTTTTTAAAGCTCATTTATTTGTTTTATTGGTTAATTTCAATTGTTTTGTAGTAAAGCTTTATTTTATTCTATTGCAATGTATTTTCTTATATTCAAGCGTAGTAATTTTTAAATCAATTGCATCTATTTTAAAACACTATTAATTGAAACCAGATGTTTAAGAGAGACTAGGAGCCCCGTTAAAAATTCTAGATCAAATTTTTATAACACAAAAATATTTCTGAAATAACTTTATTCCCATTCGAACTTATAAATGTAAATTCTCATCTGCTAACTGCAAGCAACATAATAGCGTAGTCGCACTTTCTCCGATTCCATTTCCATGTTATTTACTTTACAATAAAAGAAAATCCTAACACTCTCTTACTAATAATTTTATTACTCGCAATATTAGCGTCAATTTGTCGGTGCTGGTCAAAGCCCAAAGCTTTCTAAATATTATATTCAGTTCAATAAACATTGATTATTTTACAACGCTTGGTACAGCAGCGAGCAAGCCGCTTGGAGATGTAAGGGTGATTGGATGGCGCCGACTAGCCCTAAGGGAATGTTTATAGGGCGGCCCTGTTATTCAGCTACCCCCTGCATCCTTAAGCCCCTCATCGATGAGCTAAGTGTGTCCAGTATGAACTACCTTGTTCAAAATTTGCTGTAAAACCTCTGAAAGATGGTAAATATAATGCTCCGCTCGCGTTCTTATGAACAATTGATTTAGGTGACGCGAGGGCAAATTTCGAAAATCTAATATAAATTGAATTTACTGTTTTAATATCAGGTCTATTCATTCAATTGTTCTGTACTTGTATCCCAATGCTACGCTGTTGTTTTGTGTCAATTTATGATTTTTCAAAATTAATCGGTTCTTTATGTGAAAACCACCAGAGAGATTCAGAAATTATCCTCAACCAATTTTTAATTCACATGTTAAATTAACAGCTAACTGAAATATTGAAGGTGTGCCAGTAAATCCAAAACAGATATCATTTGCAATTTTTATGAGAAAGTAAGAAATCTGTGATCTGATCTTTCTTCAAAGAACCAACAATTGTTAATAGATTCAAAGAGAGACACCATATTGTAAGATTCCTCTTGGAAAATCTCTTTCCTTTAATTAAATCTTTCACTTGATTATTTTTGTTTTCAAATAACTACGAATAAAATGATAATCAAACACAATTCATCTACTTTAAGTAGATAGTAAGAAAAACATAATATAACAACAAAAAAAAAAACTTTTTATGCAACTGAGCAGCTCAATTTGATTTTTTTTCTGTTGCTTTGGTTTTTAATAGTTTGAGCTAGATATTTTCATGATGATTCTTCAAATAGTTTTAATTTTTAATTATTGCATGATTATTCGTCATGATTAATTATTTATTCATTTATACCCTATCACTTGTATATATTGTGATAATTCAAAGTGCAGTTTAATGTTTTTGTAATTTTTTGATTAATTGTTTTGGAAACAGACCGTATAATATGAGTCTTCAAAGTAATAAGACTTGTTTCTGTTATTTCTTGCAGATTTAATAAGTATTTAACTATTTTTTCTGCATAATTCTTTTCTACAATAGTGCTTCTTCAAGTAATCAGGAAATGAATCAAGATATTTTCAAATTATTCTATAAGAATTATAATTTCACATCGCAAATGAAGTAAAACAAACTGGATTTTTAATCAAGCATAATATTTTGTTCCTAATTATAAGCTCGATATTCTTTAATCACAAGTTACCCTTTACCTTTCATGAATCTTCTCTTCATTTTATAAAAAAGTTCTTGAGTCAGTAAACAGTTTTTAATCTAAGATCAAACATCTACAAAAATTTACTTAGGCTTGATGTCTCCATTATCCATAAAATATCAAATTACTACTTGCAGTATAAATAAAATGTCACATCTACAATTTTGAAATAAATATGAGTTTGACAAATGATTTCATATTTATCTAATCGTAGATTCTTGACCACGACCACTTCAAAAAAAAAAATTAAATAGTACCTCTACCTAAAACCGTGTTAGAGGAGAATACATGAGAGTAATAAAACAAAAAAGAGGCAAGTTCAATATAAAATATCATTATGTAAGATTGAAAAAAATTGAGACTAGAGATTCATGGAATTTTTATAGAAAATTAAAAAGATATGTATAAAGATAACATATATAATTAATGTGCATATTGGCGAAAGGATATGAATCTTAATTTGAATGTTCATAAATTGTGAATGCCAGGCTCGACCACAGATGCATAAAAGGAGTGTGATAGCTGTGAAAATAATATTTTTGCGGGATGTTTTATGGCAAGGGATCCACTTTTACCACTCCACTTTTACCATTCAACTTTAACCAATCCATCTTTACCACCACACTTTTTTACCACCATACTTTCATACCACCTTACTTTTTTACCAATATTCTATTTTACCACTATTTTTACAATTACAATACATTAAAGTTTTATTCAAAATTGGATCCTATGTCCTATAGCTCTTAAGTACTCAACAATTTTCCATTCATCTTTTCTGATATCGTAAATAAATTGGATTGGGAGGTTAGCGCGGCATTGTACATCGAGCTTGATCAAGGCGGGCGAAACACGCCTGTTTATCGGATGCGAAGCACTTACCAGTTGAGAACAAAAACCCCTGTTTATGACTGTACTAGTGGTTTGATAACTTAATATAAAATATCTAGATGGAAGGAGCTGTATATCACACAATACATTTGTGCGAACGGTTACGCCAGAAAGAGATAAAAATATAGATTACGTTGGAGGGAGAAAGAAATAAAATATAATGAAAGAAAATGGATTGAAACGAAATGCACATGTGTATCGAAATTCATTTGCTATTAATAAAAGTAATGTGAAGAAGATGTACTTTGCAACTAGAAAACGGCGAATAAATATAAATATTTTTTACACAAATGAAAAGTTTTTACATACTGTGTTTGTTATTTTGCGGGCTTGACAAACCGAAATTTCATTATTGTCACGCATTATTTTTCCAGCTTTCTTACAATATATCTTCCATCTCTTTCCGTCATAACCGTTCGCAGTTTCTTCCATCTAGATATTATTTATGATCTAAGTTTGTTGAACATTGAGCATGGCGCGTCGAACTTTGTCAGAGCGGGCGAAGCCTGTCCGTCAGTCTGGATGCGAGGTACCGTCGGTTGAACATATTGACACACAAAGCAGTAGTGGGGGTGATAAAAGAATACGTTGTTAAATATGTTGATGGTAAAAAAAATAGTGGTAAAAAAGACGGTGGTAAAAGTTGATTGGTAAAAGTAGAGACGAATTATTTTGTGGTTATATCAAAAGACATAAAATGCAAAATAAATTGGCGAATGGAAAATTTGATATCAAAGAGAATGTGGTTGAAATAGAGGGTTATAAATCAGTAACTCTAGGTTAGAACATGTAAACGAATGTCGAATGAAAGGTTTCCGAAAGTGAAACGTGAACGTATGTAGGTGGATGGATATAACTGTTGGTTTGTGGCATAGGAGGAAGTTCCCGAATGGAAAAAATGAACGAGCTTGTATAAATAAGATTATAAATGTGGAAGAAACAAAAGAGTTGTGTCTGGATAGGAATATCTGGTTAAGAATGATACTGGTTGAATGCTAAATGGGAATCATGTCAACCTCATCCTGTAAAAAAGGCTCGTATGTTCAAAATAGCAACATATTCTTGTTGAACAAATTTTTTATTTCAATAAGTGTAGATAATTAATTTGTCAATTTCTCATTGACCCATCAATTAAGAAGGAAAATTACATACTATTATGTAGATTCTGCCTTAAAATGTAATTAGATTACAGTCCAGTTGGAACTAAATTTTTACAGGAACAATACAGGCTATGTTCATCCGATAGACATCAATACACACATTTCTCAATTTTATTTTGCATTTAATGCAATCTTCAAAGTTAGATATATAATTTAGAAATTACTTGACACATTGACCACAAAAGGATTTCTAAATATTCCCAATAATACATAAAATATCCATATTCTTTCTTCATTGTGTGTACACATCACACACAATGCGTAAACTAAGAGTTTTCCAATCTCATCTTTACTACCATCTAAAAATGAGCAGGCAAGTTTCTTCCCAAATTAAATTTGTCTGTGATCCATTCGTTAGGTTACTTATTTACAAAGGCAAAAATTCTTGATTGCAACACGTATGTAAACGGGCATCATGATACTCGGTTAATAATTTTCTTGACTAATGTAATGCTCATATTGACACACTTGTTGCATAAAATATTATTTTGATTCTTAGGTTGACGATTTGAATACTTGAATACTTAAATTTTTTGGGTGTAAACTTGTAAGTAGAATCACCATATTTTCGGAGACTCCGAAATTTCCAGTAAATTAGAAATGTCATCATGGATATAATCTGGCATAAATTAACCTGTAGAGAATTAAATTCAAATCGGGAGGAGAAACATCTCTAAACAGATTAAAAGGGATTAAATTTAAACGAGCTCGAATTAACAGTATATGTACCGGCAGATGTTGTGCTAATGATTGTCAAGAGATGACGATACCAAGTATCTTCATTTTTGCTCAAAGAGATACGAAAAAAGTGAAGATAAATTGATTACTAAATCCAGTTTGGAATTTACAAATGATAAGTGACCAAGACTTCTGATATGAACCGATTTGATAAATTTCAATCTATAGGTTAATCCTGTTTTAATAACATTTCATCACGTAATAATATTTATTCAATATTGAATTAAATGATCATACTCAAGTACGCTTCAACATAAGAGACAATCATCTGAACTTCTTCCATCACTCAAATAATGTTATTATTATTACTTTGTCGATTTATAAAAGTTAGATAGGTCTTTATACAGTTATTCGTTATTGTCCTTGGTATCCGCAATCTGCTATGTAATTTTTGGAATGAAATGGTAATGGAGAGTTGACATAGAAAAACCGATCGTCACAAAACGGAAGTAACATAACATCATACCGGCGCAGGCGCATCGATGCGAGCACGTATACATACACCCTCATAGGCTGTGTATGAACGGTTGATACAAAACGTACGCATGCGCACTTTTAAACAATGGACTGCATTCGTATGCCGTACAGTAAACATAGGCACAAACTTAATATTCCATATTATTTACAGGTTATTTTATCGCGGTAATTATATCTAGAATAAGTCATACGTTAATATTCAAAATACGAATATTCATTGGAGCTGACTGATTAGTGAATGTGAGCATCAAAATTAAGAAAATTCAAAAAAATATATATTATTTTCTTTGCCGACCGTACAGTTTCGTTTGAATTCAAATTTATACATATATTTTGAAGTATTGTGTGCATTTCAACACAGTAAAATAGTGTAAAAAGTAGTTTCAATTTGTCAATTACCAGAACCGATTACTATGAAGGATGCTGTCTAAATATCCATAGAAGTCGATTGTATCAATTGACAAATGAAAAATACTTTTTCTCCCTATTTCACTATGTTAAAATACATACAATACTCCGAAATGCATGTATAAATTAAAATTTGAATGAAATATTTGTTTTAGCTCCTGAAGAAGGCTAAGCCGAAACTGTAGAGTTAGAAAACAAAAAAAAAAATCATGTATTTAACTGAATCCCCTTATTTCACATACTTACATTAATATTTATAGCAAATATTTTTATGACTATTCCATTCGTAGAATTTATAACAAGTTTAACAATGCTAAATCACTATAGAATCGGTGCATATCAGTGGGTATTTGGACGTGTAGAAATACCATCGGGTATTACACAAGTGGTCAAAGTGAGTATTTTACTCAAAGATATGGATACTTCCAATTTGTAATCTCGTGCTTTCTTCGTATTTAATGGACTATTCCATTCGTAGTATTTATAACAAAGTTAACAATGCTAAATCGTCATAGAAACGGTGCATATCAGTGGGTATTTGGACGTGTAGAAATACCATCGGGTATTACACTAGTGGTCAGAGTGAGCATTTTACTCAAAGATGTGGATACCTCCAATTTGTGCTTTCTTCGTATTTAATGGAATATTTTTATGAATATCTTCATCAATTTTATCCTCTGATCTATCACCAAACCTTTCTGAACTAGTTCCAATATCAAGACGCAATATATTTCTCTATTATTCGTCAAAGAAAATGCAAGAAATTCTAATTTTTCAGGTTGACAGAAGTTTATTTACTCGTTCCTATGAAAATAGCGTGAGTTGTTACTAGATTCATAGAAAACTAATTTGAAAAAATGGTTTGACTCCTGGAATAGTCCGCCATATAACATTTGTAGTTAAAGTATTATAGACTATTTTTGTGGGGCAATCACTCATGTTTATTGTGCTTGTGAATACCACTCGTGTTGCACACTCGTGGTATTCAAACGCAAGCACAATAAACATTCGTGATAGCACCACAAAAATAATCGATAATACTTCAACTACTTATGGTAGGTATAATAAATGAGTATTCATAAGTCAGTGTAAATATGCTGGTTTTGTAATCCAGAGGTCGCGAGGTCGAGTTCCATCGACGGACAAAAAGTCAGTCTGAATTATATTTTATTCTGTTGGATACTCTCCAGTCTCCACAAAAACATCGCAGTCATCTTCTATATTTTGACGCCTGGGGACCGAGTTTCGCAGGCTTAAGCCTAAATCCACCTTTGGAGAAAGTGAATGTGCACATCTTTCCTTTTAAAGATTGAAAATTCATTCAAATTCACGAAATCTCAATCTTGAAACTACAAATTCGTCTTGGGCCATGGTTCCTGTGCAAGGAGTTCAATCATTAGCATTCACACCTCCGAAATCACAACAGCAATCAACACGATTTTACCGAAGCTGTCATCTAATGTACTATCAGAAATATTCATTTACTTAAAAAGCCAAGTCATTTAAACAATAGTGGAACAACAATCCTACTAATCGGATTTTTCAGATTATACAAAGTTTTGCCACTTGAAGTATTTTTAGGTATTATACAAATCTTTTAATAAAGCATATGTTTTTGGAATCGTATTGTAGTTTACAGTAACAGCAATCATAGTAAGAAAAAAGGGTTTAGAGATCTGCTGTTCTCAGAAAAGGAATTAATCAGTGTGCTCAACATAAATCACACTGTAAGGGTGGTTAACCTTTTTGAAAGGTACTGGTGTGAGTAAACTAGTGTTTCATCAAGACAAGATTTCTTGTCTTGATAATCATTTCTTGTCTTGTCTTGATTTTCAAGACAAGAAAATAAAAATTTCTTGTCTTGCCCATTTCTTGGCGATGCATTTCTTGTCTTGTTTCAAGAATTCTTAATATTCCTTGATATTGACATTGTGGAGGAATCCTCTTTCCCTATTGTTGAATCCAATTCGAACACTCAGTTTATCAGATAGTGTCTACCTTTTATCCTCCCTGTCAGTTATATTATGAATTGATTCCATCAACGTTTCCCAAGACTGCCACCAATAGAAAGAATGAAAAGTCTGTCATTTTCATGTTTTAATCAGTATTTGCAATTATTATTTGTTATATGATATAGCAATGTTCGAGATTCTGATGAATTTTCACATTTTGAACACTACTGAACTCAAAAAACATAAGTTTGAATGAAATCGGTAGGTCTGTCTGTCTGAAAGTATAATAATTTGAAAACCCGTACGAATTCTCGACTGAAATTTAATATTTGAGTCTTCTTATTGAATAGCTGAGTTTAAATTTGTAAATAAGCTTTTTCAACCAGAAAATCTAGAAAAAGACTCCATTTTCAAAACTACTCATATTGTAAGGACTAAAATGACAGCTGTCATTTCAACAATGACAGCTGTCACTTTAAAAATGACGCTGTCACTTTGACAATGATACTGTCACTTTGAAAGTTGGTATGACACTCCTAAATTCATGAAACAGTGATGAAACTGGCCATGAAATTTATTGTAATGCAGGGGCCACACTTACGTCTAATGTCATTTATAACGACATTAAGTGACAATTGACATATTGTCATTGACAATGTGTTCATTATTGAATAACACCTCAATTAGTGACATTAGACGTAAATGTGGCCCCAGCATAAGAGAAAAACTGTAATAGCCACAACAGATTTTAATATTTCATTATCGATTAATAAATATGCGGATTTGAAAAATTAATTGTCAAGATATCAAGATTTCTTGATAGTACTTTCTTGTCTTGTCTTGAGAAATAAAAAATTCTTCTTGTCTTGATTTCAAGACAAGATCAAGATTATTTTTTGATTCTTGTGAAACACTGGAATAAACTCATAATATAAATCAGATGCAAATTGCAGAAGTCATACTTCATCTCACATTCGTATTTGCAGTTTTGTGTTGCATTGATTGTGATTATTTTATGCATCTAAGGACCGGTTGTACAATCTAAGCTTATCTACAGTTTAATTAAACTGAGTTTATTTTCTATGGTAACAATTATTTCAGCAATTAATATTATAGTAAATGAGCTCGGTTCAACTAAACTGTATATAAGCTTAGCTTGTACAACTGGGCCTATGTCCTTCATATATTAACGTATTATGAAGCCGCAGAAATTCATATTTTAAGATTTTGATGGAAATATTCGTTTTAAGCGTTCCTGAATACATTTTGACTATTTTCGGCTCTATATTGGTACATCTCGAAGCCCATTGAACAAAGAGGGTTCAAATTTTGTATTTAAGACTACTCTAGAGTTTAGTTTTGTACCTCGAATTATGATTGCAATCGTCCGTACCGGAAGTGCACTTTACATAAAACATTTTTTGAATTTTTCGCATAAATCCAGAAATATTGAACGTGGAATGTTGGAATTTAGTATTTTAGGCGATTGTACAATTTAAATGCTCATATCCAATTTTTATTGAGATCGATTAGACCACACATTTTTCACATAAATTCGAAACGATCGGCTGTAGAGTATTGAAATTTAGTATTTCAGTCTTATTGTAGTATCTAAATGGTTGCCTACTATTCTCATAACAATCGACTGAACAGGAAATGCACTTCAGTTGATTTATTTTTCAAATTTTGCACATGAATTCAATACTGTTAGCCGTAGAATCTTAAAAATCAGTATTTAAGAATGCAGAAACATAAGAATAATGAACTCATGTTTCCATAGCAACCGACTGGACCGGAAGTGCACTTTACTTGACAAATTTTTAGAATTTTTGGGAAAATTCAAAATTTTCAGCCATAGAACGATAAGATTTTATGTTTGATAATTACATTATTATATGCAAAAAAAATATCCAATGATGTACATGTAAGTCATGTGATGTTCACGACAGATTTTTTTATGCTAATAATGGCAAATATTTGTGTGTATGAAAAAAATGTCAAGATCGGACAGTCTTATTTATTGGATAAGATGTTTTCAGTCTTCTGCTTGGCCGATTGAATAAATATTTATTTCACAAATATGTAGCATAGCACAAATTGATTTTTGCTTTATTACAATTATCTGAATTTTGTCAAAATTATTTGCGTGATTACAGAATAGGTTATTCATCTGTCATTTTATACTTTTCTGTGTATTCTAATAGCAATCAAGGCCAGGCTAATCGCGCAGGATTGAAATGTTTGATATAATGCAAAATTTTCCTTAGAAACAAAGTTGCACGGATTTGTTGCACGCGCACTACCATTGGTCAATCGACTGTGCTAGATTGAATCTGCATTTTCAAGTCACAGATGACTGATGAGCCAAAGTATAAAATTTTGTAACTGTTTTGTCACAGGAACATATTTACCCTCGGCTGTGAGAAATTGTGTATTATTAAATTAGCGTATAATGTAGACTACATTACACAAGAATTAAGTTTACGAGTCAAGCCAAAGGCAAATAAAATACCTACTATAATTAATTTACTATTATTCAGTGTTTAAGATATATTTAGCAGTTGTTTGAATTTGACATCTCACAATAACATTTCTTTGAAAAAAAGTGACGCTCTGTTAGCATATTACCGAAATTGAATTGAATGAACATAAAAATGTTTCGTGGAAATTCATCAGATAATACATGATATTAAATAAGAGTTAGCAACGATATCTGCAGAACGTATTCAATTCGGAAAATGGTAATAAGTGGTCTTGAAGAGAAGAATTGGTAATAATGTAATATATTATCATACAAAGATTAACGTTGAAATAGTATATAGTGCAACAAGTGCGGTAAGTTGTCGATTGCCCACAAGAGCGAAGTGGGGCAATTGACAATACCGCACGAGTTGCAGATACTATTTATTATTACGAATGCGGAATAAGTACTATTGTGCACTTGTTTTTCCGGATGGCAAATAGTTTGAAAGTTATACTTGGCGCACGCAAAAGAATAAAGAGCCATTTACAGCCTGGAAAAACGTATAGTGCCCGTCAAGATATAAGAAAACGAGCCTCTCAGCGGGTACTTAGCAAAAGGATTATCTCTAAATCAATTTCCAATTACATTTAAAGAATCATCTTGCATGTTTATACAAATAAAAATATAAAATATTGAAAATAAATAGGTTGAAAATCTTCCTTAATACTACTCCTACAAATTTTTAACCGCATCCCCTACTGGGACTGGTTACTCCTACCGATTAATAAGTCAGGCGAATTTCTTATATCTTGACGGGGACTATATGCAAAATAGTACTTATCCTGCATGAGTAATAAAATAAGAATTAAGGCAGCAGTATGTAAGATCTATATAGCATCTACGATATATCTTATTGATTGTACAAATCTTTGAATTTTCTCGTCACGTGAATAATGCTGTCATTGTTTATTTTGCTACAATTTTTATTTCTGTTTGACCAGAATTTATAATTCCTTTACATACGTACATTTCTTTCGAAGAGCATTACTCTCTAAATATTTATTTCTACCTCTTTCTATTTTCTACCGCTCTATATGCACCTTGGCAAGAACTACTAAACTACAAGCATCCTACAGCTATCCGTCATCAGGAGAGATTCTTTTATCTTTCGGTCTTTTTCCAGAAAAGAGTGCATCTCTGTCTTTATGCGGTTGTGGCGATGTTTCGCGGCTAGGGCTAAGGAAAAACGCGATGTCTAGGTCAGGATCCGTGGCATGTCCCTCAACCCGCATACACCCGCAAGGGCCATGCACCCTTAGAACCTCCAGTGCCCTCAAGACATCCCTGTCGAGCGGGACAGACGAAGGAAGAAAGTTGCGAGTTTTGGTTTCAGATTGTATGAGTAAAAGGGATTAATCTGAACAATGTAAAAGAAAATGAAAGTGATAAAGAATGTAGTAATAAAAAACTTTTGACACACATTTCTATAAGTAATAACTAGATATTATGTAAGATTCGTTCAATTATTATTATCAATTAACTTCTATATTTGCGGGATCGTCCCTAAGAAGATTACAAAATTTTCTAGATTTATTAATTCAAATAAATACTTTATGTCATGCAATTAAAGTTGTTAGACTTGAATTCAAAGCAACAACACGATCGTACAGATATTTTATTTTCTACTCAATATTGATTCTTTCCAATAATTTTTCACATATACGTTAAGAATAGTAGCTATTATTTATTTAAAACAAAATTATGAAAAAAAAACATAAATAATCGCAGCGATATAATTTTCAAATCAAATAAAGATGCAAATTTTATTCTATTGATTCATTTCCTGTTTTCATTGGAATACTTAATAGAATTTTTTTTTCAATTTTCCATCTGATCTCTGATTTTTTATGTTATTTGTCGCTTGAAATTTATTTGAGAAATAAAAAATGGACCAAAATCAGTTTTTTGTCAATATCATGAGACCTAAAGCTGGAAATAAAGATACCTTCGAGATATTCTGTCGTATTAGTGCAGTAATTTACTTTTGAAAAAAAATTAATTATCTCTAATTATCATAACTCTCTACCTCTGATATCTAAGAATAACTTTATGTGATAAAATGATATACATTATTTAAAAAATTCAATTCAATTACCGACAAACACAGTTTTATCTCTTGCATCTACTAATACACAAAAAAATGAATGCGTCACCCACTCTCTTGTAGGAACATATCTCAAATTGTAAATGAACAAGAAAAATGAGTTAATTTCTCAGGCATAAAAACGTCTTGTACCGATTATCCGATACAAATGACAAATTTCAACATTGAAAAAAAAGAAAGTACGTGAAAAAAGTGTTTGGTTTGAAATTTCAAGGTGAGAGACTAGCGAACTAAGACCGGGCCAACGAAATATTCACAGCACTTTTTGCACTCCTCAGTGTAAACTCTGATGAACTTATTTTTATGTTTTATTTTTGCAGACTGAGGCACCGTGTCTGCATGCATTAATTGCATCCCCCACGCGGGGGGAGGAGCATTCAGTGTCGGAGACAATGGGCAGGTAGAGGTAAGTGAACGATTTTTTCAACACATTTTTTGCGAGATCTTTGATTTTTTATACGTAGATTTTTGACCTACTAACTAATAATATGATGAATAATATTTTGGGTAATTGAATAGACATAATATGTAATAGTATTTTTAGCAATTAATATCAATTTTTTCCCTTGACGGTACGTTATTATTGAAATGTTGAAAGTTACTAGCTGTTCATTGTATTTTAAACATTTTTATCTGCAATAGGTTTTCTTAGCTTGGAATCGGTCCTTTTACTCTCGGATAAATTTATGTCAGCTAATTGTGTCAACAATTGTAAGTATGGATATTATCCGCGAGAAAAAGTTATTTAAGAATTAAGAAACCGGCTCTTACACATCGTGAACCACGTATTATCTAAGCTTTTACCCAACCCAGGTCTACCACCATATAAGCACGTAGCAGTATTTTTCTTGTGAGTTCATGCTGGTAGCACTGTACATATTACCTGTCACTGATTCATTTGCACTTGTGCTTCCTTGCTGTGAACTGAATAGTTGTCAAATGAGAAATGAGGGCCGTAGAATAAATCTTGTATATAACTTCTATATGAATGGTATTATAGCATTCAGACGACAATTTTTGTATCGAAATTTATGACCTTATGTAATTAGGCTCAAGGCTACAAACATGTTGCATAAATTATTATTGAAAAATTGAATACTGAGTACATAATAACTGCTATTGGGAAAACACGAATCAATTATTAGTCCTTCCGCTTTTTGGTAGTAAATTTGTACCTACATATAAATAACCACATGTCTTCGAACGAGGTGAACATGAAATCTATTTAATATCCAACCAATAATATTAATCTTTACCAGACGTCACCGTCCAAGCATACTTCATCCACATTCATAACTCTATTTATATAGGATGTTTCATAAATTCGAGTACATTCGTTTGATATACTGATTCGCTGTTCTATCGAAACAATGCAAAGGGATAATAACCTAAATCACCTAATACTAGTGAAATAAACAGACAAAATTTTACTATTTTCAATGAAACCAATTTATGAATAATAATAGTTGATTATGTTTCAAATATATTGATATGTAAAAGTAAGTGTATCACATGGAATTTGAATTATTATGTTAAGAATTGCTTAAAACATACCATGTCCATATGCTAGCACTATGTTCACTAATTCATTATTATCAAATCTATTTGCGTCACCCATTTTTAAAATAACTCACCAACTTTTTTACAAAATCAAGTATCATTCACCAAAGAAACAAATAATCACCGACTTACTATGAACAAAATAGAATTACACTAATTGACTGATAATGCAATTCAATTATTAACTGTTATTCAATAATGGACATTATATTTCATTATTAAGTTTCATATAACCATCCAGTGGCAGTGGAAACAAGAAAGAAAGAAGAAAAACGGTTGCCGAATGTTTTCCACTGGTAGAGAACTGTTGCCGAATGTTTTCCGCATGTACGGAACGAATGTGAGTTGTTTTGCGCATAGATGTAAGATATATTCACAGCATCTTCAATTGTGACACAGTACACCGTGAGTTTCAATCGAGAAGCATTTTCTGATTGTGTATTGTTTGATCAAAGCCTTTTTTAAAGTGCCCAGCAATGTAAATATAGCGCACATCACTGGAAAAACGTGTTCTTTGCATTTGATATCACTGATTTCATATAAAAAATTGTATATACACTCAATTAATAAACTTGAAGTAGCTCTAAATCAAGAACCATCGATTTTCCAGTTGTGTCTTTTGACCATTACATCAATATCCATTGATTTCTAAAATTTGGGCTTAATTCACCGGGATCCTAAAGTTTAAGGTTTCATGCGGGGTCCTTTAGAAGAAAATGTTAGGATGGGCATATCCTAGCTCGGCACACGACAATCCTATAATCCGAATAAACATTTTCTGTCATTATCGAAATAGCACATCTCGGTACAAAACATTTTCAAGTGGGTACTTATGGAAAGGATTGGGCGGGGGTTGAGTGCAGCGGAGCTGAAAGAATCAAGCTGGACGAGGAATCTTGTGTAACTTGAAACAGTGGTTTTATTTACAACCGGCGGTGCTTCGCACCAAAGCGTACGGGCGGGCTTCGCCCGCTCTGACGAGCTCGTCGTTGAATCTTACGTAACTTGAAACAGTGTTCTATTTCAACATAGAATGGCATTTAATTTATCAAGGCTTTCTTATTGTAATGCATCTGAGGTAGATAAATACCTATCTGAGGGTTCCACGAATCCTGTGTGCCGAGATGAGATATCGTAAACTGGGGCAATTTATATAATTTGACTTCGTTGCTATGAAATAATGGAAAGTTGAAAGCACTACTTAAAGAACGGTGGATATAGTAAAAAATAGACAATCGAACAAAAACATATCAATTCACCAAACGCTTCAATAAAAATAAATTTTTAAAGAACATTATGACGTAGATTGTGTAGGGCACAGATGAATAACTAAACTTTCTCTTATTATACCTCTTTCTAAATTGTTTATGATTAGAAATAAATATAAGGTTACTCATTATTCAGTGAATTTAGATCCAAATGGTTAAATTTTCAATGTTTTCTAAACTTCACGAGAGGTTTATATTCCCCCTTTTCAAATACAATAATCACAAAAAAATAAACGTATGACTAAAATTATCTAAGCAGGTGTAGTTCAAATAATATTAAATTTTAGAACAATATTAAATACAATAATTTTTTTTCGAAAATAATTTCTTACTAAAGTAAAATTATACAACTTTTTGTTTTGTAGATTGGCTAAATTCTTTTGAAAATCTGACTGTTATAGTTGTGCTAAGTCATAAATCAAGCCATCAGGCGTTAGATTCTACGAAATGAACTCGATTCTTGGAGATATCGTTAGACGAAAATACGGCTTGCTATGTTAATTCCTTGAATATGTCATAAAACTGATTGATGCTACTTATTTAGTCAAGTATAAAGATAAGGATTAAATTAAAATACAATAAATTATATCCTTTTAAATCCCCTGCAGCCTTTGTTATTTGATTTATAAATTTAATGAAGCAATCAAAACTAATTCCATATTGCATTCATTTAATAAAGTCACGCCATCTTCTTAAATGAGGTTGCACACGAATCTCATTCGTTGTTCGACTAACGATCCTATTTCACCACACAACTTTTTCAGTCCATCCACATTCATAATTTTATTCGTACAAGTTCATTAATTTTTACCTACTGACAAACTGAATATCATATTTATCCACTTACAAATGGAACGTTTACGCAGTTTTAAAATCTGAAATTCTTCGAAAAATATAAGAAAACTACACGTTTTTTTTTTTTTGAACAAAAATTGAACAAGAAAATTTTTTGGGTGATCTTGAGCTTTATGATCACAAAAATAAATGAGAAAATCACAAATACAACTATTAACATGTCTTGCAAATATTTCAGATCAAATTTGCCATTTTGAAAACTTTAAATTTTTTCAATTAATCATAAATCTATCAATCTTCGATACGTGCAAATTAGAATTTCCCCAAATACTTTAGAAAATAATCTTCAGATACAAATTACGGAAAACACATATGTCTACAAAATTTGTTTAAATATTTTCCTTTAAAATAGCTTGAAATATTTATATTGCCTTAAAACGCTTCTTAAAATAACACTGCTAGTATAGCCAAAAACAGAGCTTGTGGTACCAGCCTATATCTTTAATACTATTATTCAGGTATTCATTTCTGTTATATCAGAATTCGTAAGATTAATTCAAAATTTGCAAAGCGAAGGGGAAGTATTGTAATCGTGATTTTTTGATAGCTCCATATTTTGATGAATCTTCACGTTTTAAGCCCTACTGAACCAGAAAAACATAATTTTTAATAAAGTCGGTCTGTTGGTCTGTCGGACTGTCGGTCTATCTGAAAGCACGATAACTTGAGAACGCGTACGAATTTTCGACTGAAATTTTATATTTAAGTTTTTCATTAAAAACCTAGGTTCAAGTTCGTAGATGAGGTTTTTCCAACCGGTGGTAACAAAACTTTATTGATGAAACTTTTTAGTTTTTGCGATTATTCTACAAACGGTAGTATCTATCATAAAATACTAATTCTTGGCACAATATTTACACAAAACATTTTTCAAAATTATCAGCGGTTCAATTGTTATTATCAAAATTTAAATTATTATAAACTTCAAGATATTTTTCTGAACCAAAGAAATAATGAGAAGCATAATATGGAGTTGGAATTATTATCTCTTATATTTTGACATCACATGCAAACATTCGTCAATTGTTTTTTTTAAATAAATAGTTTTACTCTATCGTGTTTGGTATCAAATTAAAGCTCTTGTGGATAATTCTTGTAGAAGTACAAAGAGTATATTCGAACGATTGTCAATTGTTTCATTCACCAATCATTTAAATGTTGTCTAGTTTGTTATCAATTTTAAGCTCTTGGGGAGATAGGCTTAGTAGATATCAATAATCAATAATAAATAATTAGTGGAATCCACGTTACCATCTTCAAATTACACTTCCGGCTATCAAATGTCGAAACTGTATGTTCCAATGAATTAAAGACTCCGAAAATCTAGAAAAGGACTCTTCGTTTTCAAAAATACTTATTTTATATAAGGACTAAAAAATAATCGTCATCTGTCACTTTAACAATGACAGCTGTCACTTTGACAATGGCAGCTGTCACTTTGACAATAGCAGGTGTCACATTGACAAAGACAGTTGTCACTGACAATAGCAGGTGTCACATTGACAATGACAGCTTTCACTTTGAAATATGCAATTAATTGATGCGACACTCCAAATTTCTGAAACAGTGATGAAACTGGTCATGAAATTCATGGTCAGGGAAATACTGCGCTGGCCACAGCGAATTTAAAAAAAAAATAAGATAAGAAAATCTTCTTTCCATTTTACGTTGTTATAATACCTATTCTTGAATGGCACAAGATAAAATATACTTCTTCAGAAATATATTTTTTTTTTCACATTTTGATAATTTGATTAGTTACAGGAAAGCATCATCTATACCTGCGCTCAATTTTATTTCAATAGTTTCATTACCTACTTCCTGGAAAAAGTTGGCGATATATAGACGGGCGGCCTCGATCTCGGCACCAAACTACCTGGATCTTTAATCCCCTACTCGAACTCGGCACTATGCTATGGATTAGGATTTGTGACTCAATCGTTCTACCTGAGTGAGATTTCCTGGACACATGCGATTTTATATTAATAATAAACCAGACTCAAATTTAGCCGTACTTTTAAACGAATCTAATCATACGTGTGATATCAACAACTCAAAAGTCCTGCATATCGTAGACAAAATAATTTGTTTCCATTTGATGCAAGAAATTCCAATGTCAAAAATACCTAAAAAAATTAAATGTTTCAGTTTGTTCTATACATATTTATATATTTTTGTAATAATGTAGGTATGTACAGACAATATATAAATAAGTCTTTTTTTAATAATATTTCTGTTTCTGAAGTTGCATTAAATATTATTTGTAGTATTATTTACAAATTAATTTTAAAATAAAATATAGAGACTTATAAAACCAAATCTTGCGGGTAGATCGTGGCTTCATTAAAAATTGACAGTGCCGAGTTCGTGTGCGCCTCGCGCTAATCGGATTAGCATTGGTGCCGAGTTCATGTTCTTGGTGCCTAGTTCGTGTACGCCCATATAGACATTAAGATCCTACTATAAGATCATAATGGGCTTTTATTGTCTCTTTTACTTGCATTTTGATATATATGTGCAAGAAATCCAGGGCACTTCAAGTATTATGTAATCACCGTTAGCAGCTGAAATGGTTTATCTTTCTTATTTTAATGATGAAGGGGTCTAGGAACTAGGAACACTTCTTCTGCAAGACTTTTTTGTATCAAATTTAACAAGTTAGGACAGTAAATAGTTGTACACTGTAAACCTTACTTGTATTGTTATCAGAATGAGATGGAGTGTGTATTACTAATGATATCTCACTTATCGGAAGAGAGGGTCTAAAATCAACAGAATGTTAACTGTTCCTTACATTTTCTGGCTAAAATTGCTTTCTTAGCACCAGCTTCTTTCTAATTTTACCGTTTTTGTCATCCAAATGAGTAGTTCAAAATTCTGGAAATGATAATAATTAAATATAATTTCTATAGTCTCTTATTAAATATTTTATTTATTTACATTATCACTTTGTATTCATATGAATAGTACATTATTTCAGACCAGGATTCTTTGTCATGTGGGAAAACTTTTTTGTTACAGGTGATGGAAAAAAAACAAAATAGCCTATCTTGTAGGACTTGATGTAAACTTACTTATTTTTTTTTTTCGGTCCTCCGTATACTCGCTACCTCTAAGACCGATTATTGACAGTGTAACCTGTACGCACGATTTTTTTTTGTTACGCTGAAACCAGAAATTTATTAGTCTATCTTGTAGAGGACTCTTTGGAGATGGTACTTGTCTGAGACCTATTTTTTTAACCAAAATCTTAAAATGGGGTAATTGATACCCGAAATTTGGTGCTTTTTTCTCAAGAATATATATTTTTTTATTACTCTCCATATTCATATTTTCAGACAAAAAAATAAGAACCTATATGGGATCCATCAAAGCTTACCGGTGAAAATCTTAAAATATCCCAAAAATCATTTTTTATGAATACTCCGAATAACTACGCTCGCGCTAATTTAAACTTTTTTATTAGCTGTTTTAAGATTTATCTGAGATGGTTCTCTCTGAATAAGAGTCAGCAATTTTTGTGAGAAGCATGAATTGTTCGAAAATTCGGATATGAGATATGAGATGAGCAGAACGATGCGAAGTGAACAAAATGAGGTAACATTGGCATCAGATGTCACCAATCACACATGATGAAGTCAACAAGAACTGGGCGAAAAGAGAATATATAATATCACTTATTCGCTGAAACTAAATTCGCTTCTGTCGAGTAGTAAATTGAAAAAACAAGAATTAAATGAAACTTTTATGATGTTATTTAGAGCCTAAGCTTCAGGCTACTTGTATCAAATATTGAAATTTTAAAATTTATGAATAATTGACAGTTGTCACTGACATTGATATAAGGCAAAATCGATTCAAACCAAAATTTGAAGTGATCATTTACATGTTACAATTCATTAAAACGCTGTAGCAGTTTCAAATACTACGGCCGATAGTTTCGAATTTATGCAAAAAATCAAAAAAGAATGCCAAATAAAGTTTACTTCCGGCTCAGTAGATTGATATGAATATATAAACTTATCATTTGAATGCTGCAATTAAATACTAAATATCATGATTTTACAGCTGATCGTTCTCGATTTATGCGAAAAATTCGAAGAACTGTTCAGTAAACTGCACTTCCACCGGTTCACTCGATTCAAGTCGTAATGCGAGGTGTACAATTGGATGTTAATACGAAATTTCAATATTCTACGGCTGATTACTTTGAATTTATGTGAAAAGTTCGAAAAGATTGTTATATAAAGTGCACTTCCGGCTCAAAGTGATTGGAATTGGTATAAAAATAGAAGAGAATCATTTAGATCCTACATCAATTTCAAATACTGGATATCGACATCCTATTGGATTTATGCGAAAAATTAAAAAAAAAGTGTCAAATAAAGTGCACTTCCGGTAGAGATGATTGCAACCATAATGCAAGGTGCACAACTAGACCTTAGACTAGTCTTAAATACAGAATTTCAACATTATACGTTCGACAGGCTTTGAGATTTGCCAGTTATGAACATACGCACATACATACATACGTACCTACATACTTACGTACCTACCGATGTCAAGCCGAAAATAGTCAAAAAGGATTCAGAGATGCTCAGAACAGAATTACTAGTTTCATGACACGGTCAGTAAAACCTCTTTTAAATTCTGTTGAATAATTATTAATTTTTAAAATGATATCTTAACATATATTCACGCTTGTCACTGACTCACTGATTCTGTAATGCTCTAAGATAGATAAAAAGATATACATCAGTTACAGCAATAAATTGCTAAAGCAGACTATAGCTCAGAGAGCGTTGGACTAGGACTCGATAGGTACCAAGTTTAAATCGCATTTGAGTGCAAAAACTTTTTATATTTTTTTTCTTTTATACAGGTTACCATTTCATCAATATTATTCTCCCAAATCATCATCATTTACATTTAAGGTATTTTATGTTATGTGCTAAACATATCTTCTATTTTCATATGAATCTGCGATATTTCGTGTGATGATGGAGGTACTTGGCAACAGTACTGTCACTTTAAAGTATTGTTGTGATATTACAATTTTTAAATTGATTTTTGAATTCAAGTTATTGTGAATTGTGAACTTTAACTGTTATTAATTTAATCTTTTTTGAATCCATAACCTTCAACGTTTTATTGTGGAACAAATACGATCGAATTGACAGGGTAAGATAATATTTACATTTCTTGCATTTCTGTTGATGTTTAAACTTGAATAATATGTACTACAGATTGGAGTTTATTTGTATCATTCTGTATGTGACTTGATTTGCGCGTGAATTATTGTGTGCTTTATAATGGTTTTTCCAAATATAATGAGTGAGGACGAAGATCCTGCTTCTAGGAAGTGTCGCTTGGCTAAAGAAAGACAGAACAGGGGGCGGGCAAGTCATCTTAACATATATTCACGCTCATCACTGATTCACTGACTTCGTAACGCTTTGAGATAGATATAGAGATATAACTCAGTTACAGCAACAAATTATTACAGCAGTTTATGGCTTAGTGGTAGAGCGTTGGACTATTGTTCAACCGGTACGAAGTTCGAATCACATTCGAAACAAGTTAAAATTTTTATATTTTTATCATTCATACACATAACTTTTTCTTCAACATTACTTACCTAAAGCATCATCATTTACATTTAAAGTATTCTATAAGTTATTTTGTGCTAAACATATTTTCCATTTGACTGACGACCCATCACTGTTTAACGGGCGCCTAAGGCGCCTTGCATACCACTAGTAATAGTATATTGTGCAACAAGTGCAGCAAGTAGTCGATTGCCTATGAGATCGCTTTATCTTCGATCGTCCTAGTCTTTGTAAAATATAGTCATTTTTTTCATGAGTATAATTCCTTTTGTGAATTTTACGTCAACATGAAACGAAGCATACGATATTGTGATTTGAATTGGTATATTTGAAGTTGACATAAATGTTCTTGGAAGTTTGAATTAAAATATCAAGTTCAACGTTCAAGAGCAACTCAAACGTTGTAGATGAGTTTCAGAATAGTCGTCAGATGTTTAAAATATTGATAATATCACTGATGGACTAACTGGAATATTGGAATACGTAAAGATGAATAATAAAACTTTTATTACATAGTTTTTCTTACTTACTTTTATATGATCTTAGGTACATAATTTATGCAACAAGATTGTAAAATTAAGCATTATGATATGAGGCCAAGTATTTGGTGACGACGCTTACCGAGTCGCTAAAATTGTTGGTCGAATGTCATAATGCTTACTATTCATACTCGTATTGCACAAAAAAAATTCTGCGGCTTACCGCTCTCAACTTTCATATTTTGAAAATTATTAGGCACACAACAGTGAAACCCAAAGCACAAATTATTGAAAAGATTGAACAAATATCCGACCAAATGAATTATTCAGAGATACTACAACCATGAATTCACAAAAATCTAAGTAATAGCGTTTAAATGTTGGTAAAACTGGGACGCGAAAAACACTAATTTTACGCACGGTCGTAGAAAATAGTTATTTTTCGCCAACTGTCAAAAAACATAATATTTTTGTATTGTTATGGATACGCAAAGTTCGTGATTTTTTCACTAGTAAAAAAATGGAACATATTCTTTCACTAGTGAAAAAATGAACATATTTTTTCACTAGTGAAAAAGTAAATTCTATCTTTGCACACCTAATCTTATATAATTAAGTTTAGTAATGCTACAAGGATAGAAACAAGCAGGTATTTAACAAAAAAGAAATATGAATTTGTACACAAAACTACTTATTTTTGAATATAAAAATTGATTGTTGACAGCTCTTTATTTATCAAACAACAATTGCGCATACTTTTGGTGACAATACCCAGGTGACTGCAAATTAATTATAGTTTGTACTTTTTCCTACATTTTACTGAATAAAACAATAATTATTGTTGAACTATTATTTTTTGATATTTGGCGGAAAAATATTGTTTGTATTACGTGTGTGACGTGATTGTATTTTGTTGCGCTTTCAAATGAATTTGTTACATCGACCTTACGGTCTCGGTTAAAATTGACATTCTCACGCGCAACAAAAAAACAATCACTTCGCACACTTCATACAAAAATAACTATTGTGTATCTAGTGCGCGAAATTATACTTTGGTGCCTGAGAATGAAAATTTTTTGTCGAGGCGTTAGTCAAGACACAAATCATTCGAAAGCACCAAATAAATTTCGCGCACGAGCTGCATACAACATTTACAAATTATAGAAAAAATATTTAAATCATGTTAAAATACAAAAATTAATATACTTCGTGCACGTTATCAAGATGAAATTAGTGCGCGAAATACTTCGTGCACGTTGTCATGATAAACAGCTCCAATACGACATTTTATATACTAATATTGATGTACAAATGCCATAATTTCTTGATGTCTGTAGAAAAAATAGATTTATTTATAAAAATGGGATAATTTATATTGCTCAATTTGGAACTGCTCCATTTACTTCCTTTTTAGGATGTGTTCTTATTATTATTGCTATTTTTAGGTTTTCTTTTGGGAACCTCCAGTATCAATCCAATTTAAAATTACAAGAATGTGGATAATGTGATATCTTCATATGATAAAGCAATGCAATCTTTCTTAAACTAGTTTTATACTAAACTAAATTAGCATTATTTTTTACCCTATTCATTTATCTATATATTGATTATTGATAAAATATGTCCAAATAAGTTGAATAATATATTTTTAGTTGCTCTGATGACCACCAATGCAAATAATTTCAAATCGTGACTTGATGAGTCGCGGCCGTGATAATATTTAGCTGATGGCAAAGCGAATCGCGTGCATAGACAGACGCTGACGATTACAATCTTTATTTCGGAGATTCTAGAGCCAATGCCACGAGCCCATGATCTTGGGTTTCAGGCGCAACACTGTTTGACATTCAGAGGTCATTATGCATACAGATTCGCATTGTTTGATGTTTGCGCTAAACAACTATTGAAAAATATGAAATTACAATAAAATTCGCTTTCAAATCTTGATTTGTGATTCATTATTATTTTCCAAAATAAAGTCATTTGTACAATAATTGGTAGTACAATGTATATTTTTTTCATGAAATTGAAAACGAGCGAAATAAAACAGCTTTTATAGTTGAAATTTTTGCATACTGATACGTGATACCTAACAGCTCAAAGATCACGAATATAACTTAAGATAATCATGTTTTACTTTTTCTTTTAATGTAATGAATATAGTTGAAAGCAGTATATTCCATCACAATTTTTATTTTAAAAGTTTTCATTCCTCTTCAGTCTGTATATAATAAGAGAAGTATTGTGATCGTGATTTTTTGACAGTTCGTGATTTTGACAAATTTTTACGATTTAGACCCTACTAAACCCAAAAAAAACATGATTAAAAAAAAATCGATCTGTCGGTTTGCTTGATAGCACGATGACTTGAGAACTGAAATTTTATATTCAATCAGTGATACCAAAACTTTATTGATGGAATTTTTCTTAGTTTCTTGGGTTTATTTTATAAACAGTGGTATTTATTATAAAATATAAGATAACTGAAAGTGGTCTTTGAATAATTTGGAGCCGCATTTACATGACGCTTTTTTCAAAATTATGAGCGGTTCATTTATTATTATTAAAATTTGAAATTTTATAAAATTTGTTATATTTTTCTGAACCATGCGAAAAAAATTAATAGTGAAAATCTTAATGCGAAATTGAAATTATTATTACTCATAGTTCTAGTGAAACTGTTAAAAATTATATTAAAACGATTGTCAATTTTTTTTTATAAGTTATTCAAATGATGTCTAGCTTGGTATCAATTAAAAGCTCTCGTAGTAGAAATCTAGAATAACTAATTTTTTCTATTGTTAATTCTTCTTCAGATTATGCCAAGTTTGGGATCAACTGCAGCAACTGGGCATAAAACTTATGGCCATTTTAAAATAAAATAGTAATTCCATAATTCGCCATTTGTTACTTTAACAATGACAGCTGCTACTTTGAAATATGCAATTAATTGATACGACACTCAAAATTTAACAGCAATGAAATTAGCCATATAATTCATGGTCGAGGAAGTACTGTGTGGCCACAGCAGATTTTTCTATCAGTATACAAAAAATTGTTCACACGATTAATCGAGATTAATGAAATTCATTGAATATTGTGAGGAAACAAAAGGAACAACAGGAAGAGCTTCAAGATTTGAGAGACTAATGCTCAATATTATAAAGGACAAAGTAAATTTATTTTATTTTACAAACGCTAGTCGAATTATAATTATTTATGACAGTAAAAGCATTGATGTCAGAAATCAAGTATCACTTCACAGAGAGAACTTTATTTACTTTGGAAGTGAAATTTGTCCTTTATAGTATAAGGCATAACACAATAGTCGATTTAGATAATCGGTAGTATGGACTACCGGAGCGATATATATACGTTTGAATAAAGAATCTTCCAATGTCCTTTGCACAAACCAACATGACTAAGAAAAAAAATTATATTTTTAATCAGTAAAGAAACAAAAAATCTCTCGAATTTTCATAATGAGGAGATTTACAAATCACCGCTAATGATACGTGATCGCTAAATGAGTGTTTGTGCGCATGCGTATTGAAATTGGCAGATAATTTTATTATAACGTTGACAGTGTACAGTTCTTTGTAAATTTAAGCTAACTTGTTCAATAAGCATGCGCAATGAGATTCGTTTCTTACGTTGACGTTACCGTATCATTGACAAAGTTTTGCAAAAACTCCCCAATATTTTTCAAATTTAATCGTTTTATAATTTCTTGATGCAATCTATTTTTTCTACGGCCGTGTGTAATATAGGTATTTTACACATAGTCAGCGATGCGTAAGGAGAATTTAGCAGTCAAGTATAATAACTTGAATTTTATTTTTCTGTGAATTCATGTTTGTAGCACCTCTCATCTGTTTAGTTATTTGTTAGGTCTAAATATCAACTTGTACATTGTACTGTGGATTCTCGGGCTGTGTTCTCAGTTCTCAATAATTATCGAAATATGAACGATTAAGGTTTTAGAATAACCAAATGTATTAATGCCTGAAATATTATAATCAAATAATTATTATTTGGTGTATCAATTCGTGCAACATGCAAAGTAAATGTAATAGTGACGTCAGCAGACGGTCAAATATTTGATAGTGCATATTTCCAGTGTTAATAAAAAAAGCTATTACACTACAAAAATTGTATTTTTAGATGCATTAATAAAATTATTTATTTATAATATGCTCATATTTAAATGTATTTTTGTGGTTTATTTCTAGCCTTGAATACTAATATTATTTTTATGTTAATTAGTGCATATGCAATTTATAAGGCTAATTAAATTATTATTATGAGTAATACAATTAATAATTTAAAACAAAGGATGCATATAATGCAGACAGAATATTTGTAATCTTAATGACTTGAAATTATATCTTTGTTTCCATACTTTTAATTGCTCATTTTGCTGTCATTACAAATCTTTCCCTGAATATAAAGTATTAATAAGAGGACGCTTGCAAAATCTTAATTTGATAGGGATGAATTTAAATTGGCACTTATTGATATACTTAACCTTTTAGTGATATCAAATTAAGACATTCGATCATGTGAAATATTTCCGGTCCATAAAAAACACGTTGCATAGTAGACCATTGTTTTCTGCATTTCTTTGTGCTCTCATGTACACATGAAGAAGGATACCAGGAGATTTGCATTATCATGTGATTGTTTTAAATACTATTTCTGTAAAAAAATTGCGAGCGAAGTGTCCACCCGTTGGAGAAGATCGTGATGTCAGAAAAGAGAGAGAAGGGATGAATCCCCTTGCATGCCGCGCTCAAAAGTGCTGCAGCCCCCTTCCTGCGGGTAGCATCCCTGAGATGAATTAAGCCGTGGCCCGCCATTGGCCGAAAACGAAGGAGCCGGCCTATGGCGTGTCAGTTTGGTTTGCGAAACACGGCGATCGCACGCATAGCCGGCTTGGACCACGAAATTCGTGAGGACCGCAGCACAGTCGGTGGCTAGCCGGCAAACTGGCATAGTGTGTGTAAGTGTGTGCGCTTGTGATCGTAACTTAGAAGTTAGCGCGAGAGCGTTTCTTTGACTACTCTCATCTCCGTGTTTCGCCGCGTGCTCATCCACAAGTGCGACAACTACGTGTAACAACTATACAGAATGACTTTATGTTCGCGCGCCACTGTCGGTATCTCTAAGCAAAAACATTATAAAACTATGTAAAATGGGATAAACAGTGAAAAAAATTTGTTTTTATTTTTTTGTTATCACAGACTGACTTTTATTTATGTTTCGAGTTATTGTCAACAAGTGATGATCCAAATGAAGTATGGTAGTTTTAATATCCTTATTTCAAATACTATGCCACCAGGACTAAGAACTGTTGAAATGTTATGATATTAAAAGAGTGAACGTTGTATTTTTTATTTTTGAACTTTTATTTATTTTAAAAAACGGACAACTATTTAATTTTGTGCGCGCATTCGCGTGAAGTGTATGAAAAAGTATTGCAATGGCAAGTAATAATAGTGTGGCTAGCAGCCAGCAGCAGCAGCAAGCCCAGCAGTCGCATCAACAGTTCCAGCAGCCCAATAGTCAGCACCACTGCAAAGAGTGTGGCTTGTTCTTCGACTCTGGCAAATCGCTCGAGGTTCACCTGCAGTACCACAAAGAGAACTTGCTGAATAAATGGGCTACGCAGGCATCGCAGAGTACGTCCGGCACCTCCGATGAAACCAACAACAACAACACCAAGAACAACAACAACAAACGTGAGTTTAGTTCACATCCTAATACGATAGCAGCAGCCGCTGACTCGAGCGACGCAATGCTCAAGTCATCAAGCAATAAAAGTCCGGACAGCTTTACAAGTAGAACCACGCCAGAGACGTCCACCACGTCTTTTGGTCACCCACCTACACCTCAAAGTTTTAGCAGCGCACCCTCACCTTACCAAACTGCTGACGGGGCCAATTTTTCACCAAACTATCAGAATTATCCGCCTATTAAAAGTGAACGAGCATCTCCGCTCAATCATTACCCTTCATTTCAATCTCAGCAGCATATGTATTCAGCTGATCCCAATCAATATTTTTTGGATCAACAACATCCTGGTCATCCACAATCCCAACATCAACTTGGCTATCCACAAGATTACCCAGTCCACAAAATTCCCTCACAGTCAACAGCCAACTTCAGATATCATCCATATCAGCATTCGGGAGCGGGTTACGATCGTAGTCCGCAAGTGTCATCATCCAGTCCCGCGTATCCTTCGCAGAATCCGCAGCCTACACCGTCACCAAGTCCCAAGCAATGCGACAAGTGTGGCTGTGTATGTGATTCGGCCGCTCAGCTCATCGATCATTTGAACCATGCTCACCCAACCACCCCTACAACTCACATGAATAATCCATTCAACCAGCATCCACATTCCCAGCAACAACACTTTCCATTCAAAACAGAAATTAAAACTGAAGACGAACCTCAAACCGAAATTCTTGATCTCGATTCCCACAAAGTTCACCAAGTGTTCCAAACACCCGAAGAAGAAGAGTCTTTGAAGAGGCATAATGGCGAACTGGCTAACTTGAATGGACCCAATCCTCATTCTGTATCCGCCATGCTGAGTTCATGGCCAAATGGTTCGCCACAACAGAAAATGTTTTCACCTACTGCAACCGAGCATAGACAATTTTTCTCAGACCAAAAAATGTTCTCAAATGGTCAAGAAAATAAAATTTATCAGGGTAATATGTCTGAAAATAAAATGTTTCAGCAAGATCAGAAATTATTCCAACCGCATCAAATGCATTCACCCGATTTTGGGTCAACAAATGGCGTCACGACGACGTCACAAGATGGAGGCTCACAAGGTCTTGCCCAGTATAGATCTTTTGAACATATGCCACCTCAACCAACACCGCCTGTGATCACTAGCACACAATTGCCGAACCCGATTCCTAATAGTAGCCCTGTGGTCGTGTCGTCCAAAGGCGCGAACTGGAAATCCAATGAAGCAAGAAGACCTAAAACGTACAATTGTTCTGCTTGTAATAAGTGGTTTACGAGCTCTGGGCATTTAAAAAGACATTATAATACTACGTTGCACAAAAATGCTGTCAAGTCGAGTGGTCAGCCAGATCCAGCTACGATGCCTATCAGCGTCCATCATCATCCTGGCCGTGAACCGAGCTCGCGATCAAATGATGCGCATTCCAGTAATACATCTCCTGATCCGATGGATGACTCGAGAGACGAAGCTGCTTTTGAACGCACGCAGCTACCAGGCATGCTGCAACAACCGCCCAGTGGGCCGTACGACCGGCAGCAGCCGCCACCACCCAACTTGCATAGTCCAATGGGGCAGAATTCTGCTGCTACCGCCAACCCGCTTACAAATCTTTCTGCCGGGAGTCCCCCAAACGGGGATGCAGGTCCCTCGGTTACCAACCAAGATCATTCGAGGGGCCTGCTATCCATTTCAACCCCCAATACACCACAGCAAATTACCCCACTATCTCCAATGGTGGCCAGTATGTCCACGGGTTCGAACCAGTTGGGTTTCAGTCTGCTAAACCAGGCGCCGCATCCAGCTCATTTGATGGGTATGCCATCACCGAGGCCGAGGGAGCTCAATCAGTCGGATTTCCAACCACCGCTGATCATGTCCCAGCCGTCCTCCATGCCAGCGAATTACCCAAACGAGCTGGCCCCCCACGTTATGCCAGCTACGGCTATCAACAATCAGCCGCCGGCTTTAACCAGCCTAACTACTACTGGTGAAGCAGTATTTACACCAGAACTGCTGCAGTACGGGTTTCAGCCACAACAACTGCAATATTTTGACCAACAGCCGCTGCCAAGCTTCGCACAGTTCCAGCCGCACCGCTACGGATTGTTGCTAGCTGCCAGCTACCCGCACGCACACCAGTACCAGGCTAACGTGGGGGGCTTTAGCCCTATGCCTACAGCTGTTACAGCACAGGCACAGGAGCAACACCAAGCCTACGCCCCAGCGCCGCACACTCTTGACAACGAGCCGCGCGGCCTCATTTACCATGACACTGATGGAGGAAATTATGAAATTACAGTGTTATCTAATGATAATTCTGAATGTATTTTACCTGATGATACATCCAATCAGGCGCTTTATACTTCAACAGCGTCGTCACCTGTTGCAGCGACGTCTCCAACACATCTTACCAATCACAATACGCAGGGAATGTTTGCTGCTGCTGAAGATCACAGTCAATTGCAACAGCAGACAATCTTTACTAAATTGACAAAATTGAGTCCAACATCGCCGATTCGAGAAGAAATTAAGCGCGAGTATGAGAACGGTAGTCCTCGTATCACTTCAACAGGCAGTCCTTTGGCCGGTAAGACAGCTCCAGTTAATATTCACAAGTGTTTCGACTGTGACAAGGTATTCAACAAGGCATGTTACCTAACACAACATAACAAGACATGCCACAACGGCGAAATGCCGTTCAAATGTGGTCGCTGCGGTAAGCGATTCCCCAACGATGATGCGTATCAAGAACACTTGGCCAAGCACGCAGGCGACAAACCATACAAATGCGAGCAATGTCCTAAACAGTTCAATCACAAGACAGATCTCCGACGTCATATGTGCTTGCATACTGGCCAGAAACCATACGCGTGCGACCACTGCGGCAAGGGCTTCATTCGGAAGGACCATATGCTTAAGCATGCAGACACACATTCGCGCAAAAACATCCACCAGGCCAAACACCACCACTAGCTAACTTCCATGGTTCCTCGATCGAGACGTTACGTTGCTCAATGATGACACAACCAGCAAAAAACAGGTTTAATTTTTTTTCTATAGTTTTTCACTTCTCAATAATCTTATGTCCAGAACAATACTCACAACAGCAATACCTCAGAATCTCAGTTACAAATACGAAATATTTATATCAGAAATATTATTATAAAAGATATATCAACACTGATGTACAAATGATAGCTTCGCGCTAAAAGTTAAATTATAAGTACTTATTATATTATATATCATAAATAATATGTATAGAGAATAGCAAAGTATTTGTTTTTTATAGGCTAGATAATTGAGGTTTTTATAAAATGTATTTTTTCGAAATAAAGCTCAAAAAATTTCGCTAAAATACATTTTATAGTTGTCACCCTAATTGAAATTCAAAGTAATAACTACGCAATAATTATAACAACGCAACAAGTTTTTATATTTGTTTTTTTCTAAAAATACATTGCCACACATAAATACTTGAAACTTACCAAGTTGTGAGAAAATAAAAGTATTATTATCGATGTTTGTATATATTCATAATATAGTTATGTTTGTTAGAACTATTTATGTTTCCATGACGAATCTACCTCAGTTTTCACTCAGAATTGTGCCAATCTCTTGTTTGTTATTTTATTAACGTTCTCATCGTGTTGTACCCTTCTGAGCGAATGGATCTTCGCGCGAACTCATGTGCCAAATTGTCGTTCAATTGTTGCTGAACTTACGTAAAAAGTTCTGCATCGATTGTATGAATTTTTCATTGTTAAAATCACTGTGTCTTTTTGATAATCTTAATCCGACATCTGTTATCTATTAGCAGGAGAGTAAAGTGTAACTTTGTGCAATTGAACTATGTAAGATTAGTTTTTGTTTTGTTTGTTATTTAAAGCCAAGAGTCGGTTGGTTTTGACGTACATTCCCTCCAATGTTTTAAATTTGAGTATAAGTAATTTGTACATTATTATTGTCGTCCCCATTCTATTTCTACCAGTTGTTAATTTGTGAAGATTGTGTTAACTGAAACTCTAGTTACCAAATATTAACTTAACTCTGATTGGGTGTAAGATAATCTTGTTTTATGAATCATGTGTTATGTTATCTATTCTATTATTCCAAGATAGTGAATGTGAGATGAGTATGTTATAAAGTAATGTTGTATTGTAAGCACTTTACTTTGTAATTTTTTCGTGAATTTGTAAAACGGCGCCATATCAACCAGAATGAGACAGTTGAAGTACATACGTGTATTATTTGTTAAGACTGATTTTAATATTACTTAATTATTATTGATGATATATTTGATGCAACTGTACATTCAATATTACGTTACAGCTATTATTAGGTTTAAGTTTTTTCATAAATTTTTATGTTAGTTATAGATCAATATTGAATAAATAAATGAATGATTATTAATTATTGAATGTAACACTTGTTTCCTCTACAGATTCTCCATATTGTACCTTTTGTTATTTCAGGTAAATATTCAATGTAAGTATTTTGTACATGATGAAGTAGGTATACCATAATATACAATATATTTTCTGCAAAATTTATTGAAAAATTGAATGAACATAAATTTTTAGAGAATATGAGAAAGAAAATCCTAATAACTTTTAGAAATAATGTCAAATATAAAAAAAATAAATTTAAAATAATCTAAAACTTTTTTTATAATTAAATGGTGATTGAAAGGTTTTTTCGGCTCAAATTTTGTAGTTTTATTTATTTTTGACGTTTCGGCTCTCTATCTAAATGTCTTCATCAGAAAAACAATAAACAAAAATAGAGAGTCGAAATGTCAAAAATAAATAAAATATATAGAATTTAAACTCAAAAAGCTTTAGAAATAAAAATGGTTGATTTATGAAGAGTTTACCAATTAATATTGAAACATTCTCACAGAAATTTAGATTCTAAAGTTGATTCATTTTTCTAAAATCTCCATATTGTACCTTTTGTTATTTCAGGTAAATATTCAAAGTAAGTATTTTGTATACGATGAAGTAAGTATACCATAATATATAATATATTTTTTGCAAATTTTATTGAAAAATTGAATGAACATAAATTTTTGGAGAATATGGAAAAGAAAATGCAAATCCTAATAACTTTAAGAAATAATGTCAAATATAAAAAAAAAAAATATATTCAAACTTTTTAATTTATTTTTTTTGGGTGAATTGAAAATAATCTATAAAACTTTTTTTAATAATTAAATGATAATTGGAAGGTTTTTTCGGCTCAAATTCTGTAATTTCTTATTTATTTTTGACGTTTCGGCTCTCTATCTAAATGTCTTCATCAGAAAAACAATAAACAAAAATAGAGAGTCGAAATGTCAAAGATAAATAAAATATATAGAATTTAAACTCAAAAATCCTTTAGAAATAGAAATGGTTGATTTATGAAGAGTTAAAATTACAAATTAATATTGAAACATTCTCACAGAAATTTAGATTCCAAAGTTAATTTATTTTTCTAAAATCTAATGTATTTCTGGTTCCGTGCTCATAGCAGTCGCCATTAAATCGTGCTTATAGCGGTCACATATTCTCCTGCCCTCTATTCAGGTTTTTTTTCTGGAATTTCATATATCATATTTTGGTCTTGCTTGTAGCAGTCAATATTCCGTCCCTGATGTATATTTATTTATGCAACAATTTGGATCCATTTCTCAATTCGAATGAAAAATAAGTATGTTCAAATATTGAATATTCTCCATTTTTAACAAATTCTTTAAGCTTCATTGTATCATATTTTTTAGGAATTATTTCATATTTGATTCAATCAATTTGTCAGTGGCAATAGAACTATCTTTTTTTCCATAGATTAATTGTAGACTAGCTTGTTTCGCTTGCACTTGGAAAAAACATTCTTGAATAATATCGAATTTCACTTCGCGTGCCTGTGGGACCGCATTTGAGCCCGAGACAACCAAGAAGGATAAACTCAACTCCTCATGTTAGGCTGCAACCAAGTTTCTTTGAGAGCTACTACTTACAAAAACAGCATGTATGACTTTTTCGCAAGTGCGGAAAAGGAGCGTCTAATATAGCAACAAGCCAATAAATGAAAAATATTCAATATTCAAACACGCTTATTTCCTCATTTGAATTGTAAAGTGAACCTAAATTAATGAAGCTGTGTTAATCAATAAATGATGGAAAAGGAATTTGGACCGCTACAAGCGCGATCGAAATAGGAACCGCTATAAGCACGATTTTACGATGACCGCTATGAGCATACCACCGTATTTATTATTCTCTCAATTGATATTTCACTAAATGGAATTCAATGTATAAGCACAAATACGGCCGTGCATAAAGTCTTTTACCCGATACAATTTTATGTTACCATTTGAGCGCGGAGCAGTTACAATTTCAGTGAATTAGTTCGGATATTTGTTAAATCTAAATGTCAACTTGTGCTCTGGGCTTCCTTGCTGTATGCGAAATAATTGTTAAAAGCTGAGGACCGTAGAAAAAATCTTGTATGTAAAACGAATACGAGTGTAAATAAGCATTATGAAATTTGGTCAAAAATTTAAGTGACTCGGCAAGCCTCGTCACCATGCACTCTTGTTGCATGAATTACAATTTTTTGTATTATTTCGTATTTTTGAAACTCTTTTCACTGAATCACTGACAAGCAAAGAAACAATGAGAGTCATAATGTAAACTTACAATTATTATTATGTACTCATACTCACATGCAAATGTTCGTCAATTGTTTTTTCAAAATAAGTAATTTAGTTCGATCGTGCTCGGTATCAAATTATAGCTCCTTCGAGAATAATTCTAGTAGAAGTGTCAAAAACAAAAAGGATATTGAAATATTTTTTTTTTTTTACAAATTATTTGAATAATATCTAGTTTGGTATCAATTGGAAGCTATCGGGGAGATAGGCTTAGTAGAAATATAAAATAAATTATCAGTGGAAATCACGTTACCATCTTTAAATTATACTTCCGACGATCAAATGTCAAAGCTGTATGTTCCAATGAATTAAAAACTTCAAAAAAAAATAAAAGGACTTTTTATTTTAGAAACTACTTATTTCATGTAAGGACTAAAATATAACCGTCATCTGTCACTTCAACAATAATAGTTGTCACTTTGACATATACAATTAATTGATGCTACACTCTAAATTTATAAAACAGCGATGAAACTGGTTGGGAAAGTACTGCGATGGCTACATCAGATATTGTTATATATTTTCTGAGCCCTGAATTTTATATTTGATATTGCACAGTGGCGAATTCTAGAGAGAGGGGGGCGATGAGATAAAAATGTGCCATTTTCAGATGCATGAGACGTGCGGCAGAATTGGTAAAGAAAAAATTACCGTCTGCCAATAATACAGATAACAATTTTCGTTCATAAAAAAAAGATCTGAAAAAGTTGCTGATGTATATGAAGTGCATCGCCATATATGTATTTGAAAATTATAAAAAATAATTCCTACTCGAAGTGCGCACAATATGGCGGGGTGCACATCATAAAAGTCTGCAGCTTCCCCATGATCTTTTTTATGAGCCAAATTTGTCATCTATATTTTTCGCAGGCGGTATACAATTTTTTATTTTAAATTATTCTGGCTGATTTATGCATGCAAACCATGAAAGTTACTTAAGTGGGCTTACTTTTCATATTATACAATTAGTTAAAATTTTCTGTTGTCATATACTTTTAACTAGCTTATAAGTCCTAACTGCCAGTGTTCATTCCTTGATAGTGTAATAAAGTACAGTAACCAATGGTCAACCTATCAGTTTTTAAAGATGTTTGTATAGTGAGATATTTTAAGTCAACATTAATGAAAAATTATAATTTTAACTAGAGTACAACGAATAATTTTGACATGATCTCAAAGACTATAGAGTTGATAGAACTGAGCCTTTATTATGCTAGTGAAACATAAACAATTGAAAGTTTTATTGAAAAATGTTATCAGAAATTGAATCACATTCTGACAAAAAAAGATTTAACACAAACCAATTAAATCTCATGGAATGCCCAAAATTTCTAATCACCTAACCTGAATCTCATTTAAAAATACAATCAACAGAAAACGTCATCGTTTTCTTATCTGCGGCATAATTAAAGCAAGCACACTACCGCCCTCACTTATAGTGGTCGCCACTCGAACTGCGGCTGCATCAGCGTGATCAGTTCCTGATTTATCGGCCGGAAGTCGAGTAATGAGTTACAAACAGGTGGTCTGCGAACACTAGGGCTGCGGAATTGACAGTGGGGCCCCTTACCTCCCGTGGCGGGCGCCTATGATGAAGGTAAGTGCGAGAAAAATTGCTTTGTTTTTTAGGGTACTTTGTTAGGTGGCTTTGATAGTGTCGATTCATGTTAGGCGTGAAGTCACAAGAAATTATACAAATTGATTTATTTTTTTATATCTTTTTCTACTATGTTTCCATATTATTATGAACAATACACTATTGAAAATATAGTGTAACATGCAATATGACCTAATTTAAGTGAGGTTTTTTGAGCAACAGTCAATATTTTTTTAGAAGATAATTAAATATGAATTAAATCATATTTCAAAAATTCATCACGAACTCCAAAATTTTCCAACTCGGTGAAAATTTTAGTTTAGGTAGTTGATAGAATTACAATAATATATCAAATTTGCTACCACGTTGCATCGTTGCTGAAAAGATTTAGAAAATGGTGGATTAACCTAAAAAAAATCTGAAGTGAACATCACGTGACTTACTTGTACATCATTTAAGATATACACAAATTTATTCTATAATGTTTTCTGTCACTTCAGATTATAATTAAAATAATTTTAATAATATTTTGACATGTATAATGTCAAGCAAAATCAAAAACTTGACAACAGATTTTCATCTCATATCATTTCAATTAAACTGATTGTTTTATATGGCAAATTCTGAATGTTTGTTATACATATAAACTGCACTTCCAGCTCAGCCAATTGTTACAAAAATAGTAGATAACTATTTTGATGCTACAACAAGCTCAAACACTAAATTTCAATATGCTATGGCTGATCATGCAAGATTTATGCAAAAAATTTAAAAAATGTTTCAAGTAAAGTGTACTTTAGGCTTGGCCGATTCATACAAAAGTAGCAGATAACCATCAAGTTCAAATACTGAAATTCAACAACCTACGGTTGATCATTCGGGATTTATTAGAAAAACTTGAAAAAAGTTTCAAGTAAAGTGCACTTTCGGTACAGACGATTGGAACCATAATGCGAGGTGCACAACTAGACCCTATATCAGTCTTCAATACAAAATTTCAACATTATACGTTCCACCAGTTTTGAGATTTGCGAGCACGAACATACGTACCGACATCAAGCCGAAAATGGTCAAAATGGATTCAGGGATACTGAAAACGGATATTTCCATCATAATTTTGTCGGTTTCACAATACAATCAGCTCTCTACAAATAACTGGGAAAAAAGTTTTATACAAAATTCATAGTTGATATAATTTTGCACATTTTAATTTTCTGAACGACTTTCGAGCACAAAAATTGGCTGAAATAACATCACTTCAAATATAAGTACTTTTTTCATTTTCCGTATCGAAACACTGATTTTTCCAGGTTCTAGAGTCAAAACTACGATGCGACAGAGGTGAGAGAAAATCGGGAAGGTTTTGACTGCATTCTTGGAGCTGAGAGATTTTTATAATCAAGATCTGTTTTTCCGAGAAAATCCTAGAATTTCTGAAAATATGGGGACCCTAATTAAGATCCGTCTATTTATAGTCACGTATGCAAAATTGACGCATAAATAAATAACATAACATTGAGAACAGTTTCAGAACTGCTTTTAGGTGCTAAGCAAACAGAATTTTAAACGTGTGTCACATTAAAGAGTCGGTCAATAAATTTTGTTGCCAAAAATCATGTTGCTTTCAGGTTATCAAGCACTCCGCGAGGCATCAGGCTGTTACCAAGTTACATGTTTTCAAAACTCAAAATTATCTCGTAATTGTCAATGACATAAGAATATAATAGTCCAAGAGCTGGCTACATAAAAAACCTTGTTATCGCTACATGGCTAATTCCTTTTGTAAAATAATCTTTTTGTGTAATCAAGTTCGAATCGTCTTGTCTGCCAGCTCGAACTCGTGGCTTTTGGACATTTTGAACTTGATATTTTTATTCACATTGCCAAGAAATTTTCTGTCAGTTTTGACGAGAACAATGCCATTCACAATATCGTTTCCTTAGTTACCAACTACTACTGCCGTCAAACTGACATTCACAAAAGAAATATATTCATGAAAAAAATCACTATACTTGACTGAAATTGGGACGATCGTAAAAGACGAGTAAAAATTCTCTAATGCACTCATGTGATCCCAATCTAAGAGCTGGCTACATAAAAAGCTTGTCATCGCTACATAGCTGATTTCTATTATGAAAGAATTCTTTTGTTTAGGCAAGTTCAAATCGTCTTGTCTGATAGCGGGATCCCGTAGCTTATAGTGGGGGTGACCGGTGAAATAAGTGAGATTACGATAATATTTTTTTAATAAAAATACATGAATTATAATAATGAAAATAGCTCCTATTTATTCATGAGAAACAAGATAAATTGTTGGCTGTCTGCTTGTGTCTAAAGTGCTGACAGTCAGCGCGAAATTGGAGTAAGATTTTAAATGAAAAAATTATCACATACATGCATGCCGATGTATTAAATGTTATATTTATATTTTAGGATAGCTATAAATGGCAAACATAAAAATCATGGCTAAAATCACGGCAGACAGATATTAAAGGTGCGCTTGTGCTAGAACGTTCACACTCAAACACAGAACATTTTCTTTTTGAATGATTTCATTCTTTTCATGTTCACCAAATAAATATGATGTACAGAAGTGACGTTTGATAAGTTTGACATGCTACATCATAGATGAGAAAATTTTCTTTTCTAAATGTCAGTTTGACGGCAGTATTCGTTGGTTACTAAAGAAACGATATTGAGAATATTATTGTTTTCGTCAAAATTGACAGATTTTTTTTTGGCAAATTGAATTACAATATCAAGTTCAAAATATCCAAAAGCTACGGATTCGCGCTGGCAGACAAGATGATTCGAACTTGACTACACCAAAAGATCCTTTTACAAAAGGAATTAGCCATGTAGCGATAACAAGGTTTTTTATGTAGCCAGCTCTCCGTCTATAATAATTGAAAATATAATCTTTTATGAATATCTTATCCTCGTTTTTCTGATAATTGCAAAAAAAAAGTACTTTAAATTAAACAGATTCTTTGAATATTTAAGATATTTTACAAGTTGTCGTTTTTTTTATGTCAAGGCCTAATGACAGTGATATTTTTTTTAATTCTTCTATTGAAAAAATTCTTGGGCTATGATGTTTCAAAGTTCACCAACTTCCGATTTATTCGAAAATTGGTTATAACATTGAAAAATGCTCCAAAAAAGCACATACAAGATTTTTGCCGATTCCAAGTAGAAGGGGTAGAAAATGAATGTAATAATTAACAACTATGAATCATTTTGTGGTATAGGAGCTCTGAAACCAAGCTTTAATTTACGCCGAGCGTTGATCTGAACTTGACTCTCATTTTGTCATTCCCGAATTTTGAACCTGCACGCTATTTCATGTTTACCCCAATAACCAACATTAAGTTACTCTAGTCATTTGACAGCATTATAACGTTTTCAGTTTATGTATGTAAGATAACTAGTAGAAATATCCAACTAATCGATCAAATAGGTATCAATTATATTTCATACTATTACAGTACAATGACAACATTTTCAAAATCTTTTAAAATTGACAAACTTTTTTTCAAGTAAAGAAAAATTTCCTCAAGATCAAGATCTGAACTTTTACTTCAAGATCAAGACGAAATATGTAAAATGAACAAGTATGTCTAGTTTTTTAATGTGATTTTTAACAAAGATTCTGGTTTCATTAAAGATGATTGTTCACTTTTATCACATATGAAAAAATATAGAAGTGTAAATGTGTGAAAATTTTAATGGTAATATGTGCGCCGGCGCGTCCTTATTCCTCCACTTTTACCTGTTTGAATTCTTGACCGTAAGGTTGAAACGATAATCCCATTGTCGAATTCCTCCACCATCATCTTGTAGGGTTAGCAGTATCTCTCAAGCAAGGAAATATAAGGAACAAATTGAAGGCTTTTTTGACCCAACAGGGGATGTTTAGCGCACGCTAGATGCCACACGTCGAACTTGGTCAGAACAGGCGAAGCCCGCTCGTTTGTTTTGATGCGAAGCACCGCCGGTTAAAAACAAAACCACTGTTTCAAGTTACGTGAGATTCCACACATCGAGCTCGGTCAGAGCAGGCAAAACCTGTCCGATCATTTTGGTGCGAAGTACCGCCGGTTGGAAACAAAACCACTGTTTTAGTGCCACTGACAAAGCTTTATTTTACTAGTGAGCTTGGAATATAGCTACATGAGGCTTCGTGGAGGAGTTCGTATGCGATCGTAATCCCACGTTGTGGAGTAATTCGTATATAGAATAATAACTACGTGAAGCTTCGTGGAGGAACTCGGATGTACATGTGAAATTTAATATCCAAGCGTCACAGAGAAGGTCAGTATGTCTAGCGAAACTAATATATTCATCAAACAGAAATAATTTTTTGAAACATTTATTGGAGAAATTGATCAGTAATATTGTTTTCATAATACCTGCATTGAAACAACGCGTTTCAACGCCTGTTTTGTCAGTCGAAACAAGACAATTTCAGACAAATGCAAGTGTAGCCGGGTAGAAATAAGTCTGTTTCTGCTCTAGGGGAGAAACAAGCTTGTTTCTGCCCGCTGAATTTGTTTCTTACATCGTTTTATCCCTGGCAGAGTCGCATTTGTTCATTGTCAATCTCTAAATGGGAATCATATAACCTTAGTTAATTTGACAGTTGTTGTATTCGTAATTGTAAATTAGATTAAAAAAGCGATAAGTTACAAGAAAAGGAGTATTATTACGACAATTTCAAGTACACCACAACATTTTATTGATAAAGTACAAGCAGCTACTCTCGACTTGTTATCTACAAAATCAAAAGAAAAATATTCACTTTGTTATGACTTTGTAATGTGAAAAGTTTCAATGCAGGTATTATGAAAAATACAATGTGTGGCACGAGACAAAAGGACAAAACACGATTTCAGCCGATGGTGATGCCGGCTCTCGCCTCGCTCGGGCAAGCAACACTCACCCTCAGCTGAAATCGTCTTGTTTCGTCCCTAGCCACAGAATATACTATTTCCACTGATCTCTATATAACACTGGATTGGGTTTAGACCGTATTCTGGCATCTGAAAGCGGCCCCGGTTGAACGGCGGCCTTGACAGTAAAATTGAGGCTTTGTGTTCCTATTCGGCGGCAAATTCAAAACACTTATAGAAGACACTCGATGAAATTCAAAGTATAATGCAAGTAAGATGAAGAAATTATTCTCAATATATATTAAAATACATACATTAATAATCAACAAAAGTTAAAAATTGTTATAATAGTTGAAATATTTATTAATAGTTAAAAATATTTGTGAACTTTTTAGTGTCAGTGTTTCAACTATTTTTTTATTACTTATGCAGGATAAGTACTATTTTGCGCACGTTTTTCCGGGCGGTAAATGGCTCTTTGGCTTTTGAGTGCGCCAAGTATAATTTGCGTGCGACAAGTTTACTTGTCGCACGCAAACCGTTTACCGCCTGGAAAAATAAGCGCAAAATAGTACTTATCTCTCATTCGTAATAAAAAATAGTATCTGCAACTCGTGCGGTATTGTCAATTGTCCACTTGAGCGAATGAACACACTCACTTCGGTCTCGTGGGCAATCGACAACTTATCGCACTTGTTGCACAATATACTATTTAAACATTGTAGTTTAGTATTATTTAATCCGTTCAATAGTTTTATAAATTTTTGTTACCTAAAATTTAAAACTATGAATTTACCTATATGAATAAATGAAGTGCATTTCTGCGATAATATTGCCTATTCAAAACTAATAATTTTAAATACCTACTACACATGATAACAGAATAATAATACATTCAATAATCAAGATTTTATTGTTCGTAAGTAAGCACAAATTTGCAGTCCAGCGATTAATTTTGTGAGCAAGATATTTTATATTAAATTTGATATATTACTCAAATTTGTTATCATAACTTAATTATGCAGCGTCAAATTTCTTAATGAATCGGCATTATTTCCGCAGAACATGCATTTGAACACCATGATTTAAAAATTGCGTCCCAACACCATACTGAACTGTCACCAACATATGTCACCAATTGAACACAGAACCTCAATTTGCCAAGATGGCGACATTCAATTGGGGCCGCATTCCAGCGACCTAAACCCAATCCAGTGTTATATTCAGATCAGTGACTATTTCATAATACCTGCATTGAAACAACGCGTTCCAACGACTATTTTGTCAGTCAAAACAAGACAATTTCAGACAAATGCAAGTGTATCCAGGCAGAAACAAGCCTGTTTCTGCTCTATGAGAGAAACAAGCTTGTTTCTGCCCGCTGAATTTGTTTCTTACATCGTTTTATCCCTTGCAGAGTCGCATTTGTTCATTGTCAATCTCTAAATGAAAATCATATAACAACAGTAACAGTTGTTCGCTCGGGCAAGCAACTCTCACCCTCAGCTGAAATCGTCTTGTTTCGTCCTTAGCCACACAATATACTATTTCTCCTACGAATCTGATTGAAATCCCTTTCTTTCCTAATAAATAACACTATTAATTTTCAACACAGAATATTAAAAAGTATGGAATGTTAGAAAGAACGAGATATGACAAAAAATTGTTCAATTTCTTGTAATTTGATTGGTTGAGTTTTACGCACATTATAGAATTTGGAACTAATTACCTAACTCTAGCGTTGAGTTAACATGAGCCTAAATTAACGATTAATTTCCACGTTGTCATTTCAGAATGCCAACTTTATCTCTGAACATGAAAACCACTTAATACTAGTCTCCAGAATCCCTAAAAATATCAGAATAATTAAAATCATTTAAATATAATTGAAGAAGTGAACGAAGCATTGTATATAAAAGAAAAGCATTTTCATAGGAAAAAAAAAAACTGGTGAATGCATGTTCACTCGCGCTGTGATGTGTTAACATTATGTATGATGTTTCTATGTAATTAAACAGCAAAATATTCGTTGATCCACGATTCATAGTTCTATTATACCGTTGAAATATTCTCAATCCCTAAAAATATTTGAATTATTGATTTTACAAATGGAAAATCAATTGGATTGGTTAATCTTAGAATAAAACAATTAAAAAGTCGATATCACAGGACAGGAGTAATTCAAATTGAAATTAATCAAATAAAACAAAGCACTAGAAATACACTACAAACTATTTATTATTTCACACTCAACTATAATGATAATGCTTTTAATATTCTCTTGAAATATTTATATCATTCCAATTCATATTGACCAGCCCTGTAGATAACCTATGCGCCCGTTTGATTTATTGTGTGGCCTTTCGACTAAACGGCGAAGTCCTTTATATAGGCCGAGGGATGGGTCTCTTTCGTTCATCTGTGGTGGCCTGAAACAGTCCTACTACATTTCGACAGGCTCCTAGAGTTGTATCGAATATTCCACAAGTTAATTAAGGAAATCCGTTACAATATTTTTAATTAATTTAATTTTCCGTTGCATTTGGGGGAGGAAAGTGAAAGAAAGAGAAAAATAGTGATCCTACCATTATAGATTTATATAAAAAAAGCGTAAGAAACTTCACTTCTACCGCACCTCTACTCGTCGAGACACTTGTTTTCAACTTTTTGTGATAACACAAAAAAATGACATATTTTCAATTGTCAAGCAACGCTGTCTCTGACCTAATATAATTAGATTTGATTAGAATCGAATACAATACACTTCTAAACTTTTTTTAAAATGCGGATGTATTCTATATACTGAGCCTAATAATTTTAGTCCGGAAACGTATATTAAATATTATGTACTATTCATCATATAATCTCAGAAAACCTATATTTGAAAAAAAATAATAAAACTCACCTATCCTAACAAAAGAAGAAGTAAATACTTTAGTACATTAAATGAAACAAATACAAGTCTTCCCATCCATCTCAGCTGGAAATCAGATACACTTCGCTAGGATTCTCGAACCGCGATATATTTTCAGTCTTCATCTTACGACAGCAGTTTTCGGTTGAGGGTAGAAGTTACGGTTTTTTAATCGTGGGACACGCACAGATGTTCAGAGCGTTTAGCTGCAGAGTTTCCCAGCAAAAGGTGGATTTTTTGGCGAAAAAGTAAGGGGTTGGTGAGGGGGTGGATCTTCTTTTGGTTTTCGCAGGTTGCTCAGATTGAGAACTAAGCAGTTGAAGGCTGATTGATTGGAAAAAGGGTTGTAGTTGACGTGATTTTTACCTGCGAAAATTTTATGTCATAACGTTACGTTTGATCTAATTTTGTACTGTAATGAATTAAGGATATGAAGAAAAATGAGTTTTTACTGCAAAATAATTCATCAAATCAACAGATAGATACTGAATCGATAGCATAGATAATCATAACTCTAAATAATTCAAAATTTTACCAGATGTCTGAAGCAAATTACTTTTGAAGTAAATTAGACTTAAATGATATATTTATTTGTTAACTTTTCGTTATTAAGAGTTGAATTAACCTGGATAATTTAACTCAATCATGAAACCAGTTATTAGAGAAGCATAATTTTATACATTATATTCTCATTTATTGCAAGTGCAATGAATGATAAGACCTTCAAGGAATACCGATATTCTATTTACATACCACTACAAATTTTGTTGATTTATTATAAGAAAGTTTATACTAAACATAAAGCTACAAATTTTATTATTTCGAATTTCACATTACAATAGTTATTTGAGGTCTGGACTCTCCTTAGTTTTCATCTTGTTAACGAAGCTTCAAATTAAAATTCTGTTAAATATAGTAAAATGGACTTCGCGCAACTTCTATTCTATTTAATCAGCCTTGTAGCTGTAATAGTTTTCGAGATCTCAAAGGCGGAACTGGAACAAATAATTGTATTCGCAAATGAAACCTTTTTCACGAATGGTCATTTTTATCATAAAATTTCAAATCGAAAAAACTATAAACTCGATTTTATATCGGTTTGAAGCAAATTAAATATTTGTTCCTACCTTTCAAGCTCAGGTTTCAAAAATAACGATTTTTTCAAACTTTGGCATCTAAATCCCTAAATTCCAAGAACAACCCTTATATCAAATTCTCGAACGATCATTCTTTAACATTCTCACATTTTCCCAAAAAATCTCACTTTCAGTTCGTTGCATCTACCTTTAATACGGATATCCTTTTTTAACCGATTTCATTGCATCGAGGACAAGGTTAACTTTCTCCTGCGGAAAGAGTAGATTGGGGTAAAGATGCGCTAAGGGTTGAAGGGATTGTGCAGGGAGTTGATGATGCAGCAGCCGCTCCATAGTGCTGTCTCTGTCTTTCTCTAAGCACTGAGAGAAGATCGTGGGAAACCGCGATCGCGAGGAAGCAAAGAAAGAACGCAACGGATTTCGTGTTTGTTCCTTGTTCCACATCTGCAATGATTGTCACTTGTTTTGTCAAACGCAGGAGATTTATTATGAGAATATAGAGTGTTTAACTGATTTTTTTCCACGGATATATTTATTGGTTATTTAATTGTACGAAATATTTCGATTGTTGATCTTGCTATTCCATTCAAATAATCAATTATACATTTAACTTAATTTTAATGATATATTAAAATTTGTAATTAAAATTATAATGTTAATATATTACAGAAGTTTCACTTCCAAAAAGTCAATAACGTGAATTGTCAAACTCGTTTTTCTCATACTTGGCCTCATATCATAATGCTCAAGTTTACATAATCTAAAGTGCATAATATTAGAAAATATAAATAGCGGTGAATAATTTATTGGGTTTTGTTTCATAATGTATTATAGAAATGCATTATTTCGGGACGAGTGTGAAAAAATTGGGCAAATGTCAAAATAATTTTACAAAAAAATTGTTATTTTTGTATTAAGTGTGCGAAGTGATTGTTTTTCTTGTTGCGCGTGAGAATGTCAATTTTAACCGAGACCGTAAGGTCGAGGTAACAAATTCATTCGAAAGCGCAACAAAAAATACAATCACTTCGCGCACGAAATACAAACAATATTTTTTCGCCAATTGTCAAAAAATAATAGATCAACAATAATTATTATTTTATTCAGTAAAATATAATCAATTTGCAGTCACCTGGGTATTGTAACCAAAGAACTATCAGCAATTAATTTTTATATTAAAAAATAAGTAGTTTTGTGTACAAATTCATATTTCTTTTTTGTTAAATACCTGTTTGTTTCTATCCTTGTAGCATAACTAAACTGAATTGTACTAGATTAGGTGTGCAAAAATAGAATTTATTTTTTTACTAGTGAAAAAATCACGAACTTTGCGTATCCATAACAATACAAAAATATCATGTTTTTTTGACAGTTGGCGAAAAATATATATTATATCAATCACGCCTTTTACAAGTATGATAGACACTTTTAGTGCACTTGGTAGATTGACTGATATTTCCTGAGCCGTAGAGTGCGGTTACCAATCGTCAAACTACGGGAACTCTTAGTTTTTGTGGAGAGTACGCCACAGAGTATATTATAATTCAGTGAAAATTCTACTGACTATTTGTCCGTCGGTGGTATTCGACCCCGCGATCTCCGGATTACAAAATCAGCATAATACACTCAACAATATTTTCATATATTCTGTATATTATATATTTACAAATGGAATATAATATTGCTTCGCCAACCCCTTAATTTGCAAGTTTTGCTAGACTATTCAAATTAAAAGTGTGTTCGAGATATAACTATCCCTAAATAGGAATAGTTATATCTCGAACACACTTTAATTATGTTGAACTTCAATATTAATTATTCAAATCAATTCAGCAGAATTCTATTAAGGGATAATTGTAACTTGAACACACTTGCTCATGGGCTGTGATGACAGTTATTTTTTGTATTGGGAAAAAAAGTTAGATCCAGGTACAATTGCAATACTGATAACAACAGTCCCGTAATAGCATAATTTTCATACAAAAAAGTTGAAATTATGGTCTCATATTTAAGAGGTTGGAGAATAATTGTTTAAAATGAAAGTGTAAAAGAGACGGTTGGAAAAAAATCCGATTCTTTAAATAAAATCAAAAAAATCGTTTTTTTTCTATTTGAATCCGATTTTTTTAAATTAAAATCACAATTTTTTACATTTAAACAGAAAATTTTGATTTTTTATTCTATTTTTACCCAATTTTTATGTCATTATTATGACCCAATTCCAATTACTGATATGTAATATTCAATCATTTGTGTACAAATTATTCTCCAAGTTACCTATATAAAAGATTGAATTAGGTTATAGACTTGATGATAATTATATTTATTTAATTTTATTCCATATGAATCTGATAAGTATTTGAATAAGAAATTTTGATTGATTCAAATCGTGATTTTCTTACTTGATTTAAATCAACTGATTTTAATCATGACAACCCTAGTGAAAAGTGATTCTTTTACACACACGAGCGGCTTGGTTAAAAATACGACGAGTGTTCTTGAAAGCTCCGTGAGTGCATTAGAGACTGTGTCTTAGCTACAAAGTTTTATTTTTGATTTTGCAAAATATAGTCAATTTTTTATATATATTTTATTTTTGTAAATGTTACTTTGTCGGCTGTTAATGGTAACTAAGGAAACAATATTGTGAATTACATCGTTATAGTGGAGGTTGAAGTTCGAAATAAAATATCAAGTTAGAAATGTTTTATAAAAGACTTTAGAGTTGTAGATGACTTCTAAAATATCTCCCAGATGTTTAAAATACTGATAATGCCACTGAAAGTTTTCTTCTTAAATATAGAAAACTATATGGAGCCTTGCTCTTGAGGATAACTCAATAAAGAAATTTATTATTACTTATTATTATTTTTCCAAGAGACAGACATTTGCTCTACAAAGATTAATTTTCTTTAAAATTGGGCTCCTAAATGTTGAATTATATATTGCTGATAAAAGAAGAAATAGGATCATATTCGGAATATTCAGTTTATGTCTGTAATTCAAATTTCTAAAATATGGTGTGACATGTTATTTTTATTAATTATCTTCTTCCGTCTTTGAATCCTATTTGAAGTTTCTTGTTATTCTACTGGCAATCCATCCAAATGACATTCTTAATTTTGATTCAAAAAAACTCATTTGCAATTATTATAATTGAAATTTTCCTGATATTAAGACAATTCATATTGATGATTGAGTTCTAGAATTGTTGTTATACTCGATTTAAATTTAGTAAAATTGCCTAATACCGCCAGTTTTTCATTGGTTACATTCTGATTGAAAATTAAGATACACATGATGTACTGTTATTAATTTGCTATATATTTCATTACGTAGGTGTTTCATGGATATATTTCATAATCCTAAAAGAAGTCAAAATTAAGGTAAAATGAATCAGATATTAAATACAGGACGTTTTAAACTAGACACCATGTTTGGCTTTTAGTTTCACCTTCATATGCATACCCTCTTCATATTTTTTTTTTTTTTATGAACTATTCATTTGTTGTTTAAATCTATTATAAATCAAGGAAACAATAGTTCTTATACAAACACTCTTTTCATAAGTTTGATTTATTTACATAAAAAAAACTCCAAGTACAAAATAATTCCCTATAACTAAAGGCAATTCTTCTATTTCCTTCTCGATATATCCTCCACCAATTCAAGCTTATTCACCGTGACATCCATGATCTCTCCCCAGAAAGCAATTAAATTTTTCAGTTATTCTCATCTCCTCTCTGGGTAGACGTCTGTACATCATATATTGATCCTTAACATAAACAAAGTGGTGATCACGTCATCCGTGGACACTAAATCAGAGTGCATTATTTGAGAGCCGAAAGTACACATCCGATTCGTATTGTCAACACATCTTGAGCCATCATTATTGGTCCACTGAGCTTCCAGGTGTTCAACTACAGTGGATCAAGCAAGTTGTGCAAAGGTAAGAAGTACACTGTTAAAAAGGATGGAGATTTCGCGAATTTTTAAATTTGCACTTAATTAAAACGAAGACAATAAGCGAAATAATTTAGCTCTTATCGAAGCGTGTTGTCTCTTAAGTATAAGACAGGAGAGGAACTGAAGAAGTATACCCTTATTTAACAAGAATAATAATGAAAAATGGTTATTTTTTATTCTAGATTGCGAAATGTCACTTTTGCATTCGAGAATAAGAGATTTTTTTGTGAGCGTAGGGAGCAAAAAAATTATTCGAGAATGCAAAAGAATTTCGCAATCGTATATCAAACAACGTTTTCTTGAAAACTATGTCTCAAAATTAATAAAAATGTAAAAAGAAAATTTTCACATTTCGAATCTATCAATGTGACTTTTAATGTTGCTATGATATCAATAATCAGTAGGATGCGAAATATTTTGCACACTGGCTGCGAAGTATTTCGCGTCCTGTAAACAAAACAATCATTTCGCATGTTTCTAGTTACCATTTAAATATTCACTTCCAATGACAGTTTCCAAAAAATTGAATTTGTAGCATTTTCTAATATTGTCAAAATATGAAAAACCGAAGATAATTAATTAGAAAATTACCACTGGCTTACATCGCCTTCAATCGACTATTCACCACCTTGATACGTTTAATACAGTGTCAACTGATGTTTTGCTTCTACTTTTTCGGAGATGAGCACGTAACTCTGAAACTTTTCATGTGTGCTGTCAGTGGGACTCCTTTTTTATGCTATGCTATAGGTTTCAATCGGCTAAAAATCTGGTCTACTGAATGTCTAATTCAAGAATAAAATTTTGTTTTTCAACATATACAACAATTCCCGCCGTGACATTATTTTTTCGAAAGATACATACGATATTTTTCGAACTTCTATTCAATTTGTGGCTTCAAAATCAAGCCCAAACCATCACAGAGGCTGGAAGCAACGATTTTTTGAAAGCAATTAGTGTGATAGATTCTTTCTAGATTCCTCATGACTCGGTTCCGGCTATCACCAACATAAACTTCAAATCTAAGTTCCGTTTTACAACGTCACTTCATAAAATAGGATTCTGTTATTCCATACTATGAAGTGTGTGTCTGTGCGAAAAGCCCTCAAGTATTACAGAAAATTTTTGATTTTCTGCGTAACTTCCATAATATTGAAGATATTGACTTAAAATTTGCTTCTACTAGACATGGGAATAATAGAACAAATAATGACAAGTAGGAGCCGGCTCATATAACCTTGAAATCACTCATGTTGGGCTGAAATCCACTGTATAAATGAGTGTTTATGTGTAACAACGGTTAAAGGTCAGCTCGCTATGTTCAGGCTTTCAACAAAAAATTCTAAATATTACCAAATTCTACCCATTTTGGAACTGGCGCTCCTCATCGGCAATATTATCAAAATTTGGTACCAAAAGCCAGTTTTGATAATGCCTTCAAACCAAACTTCCTGGAAAATAAGATACATAAGTTTCTTGAGACGTTTCAAATCATAGTCTTTCTTTTATTCTTGTAGATATGAGTTTGTTGTTTTTTCTTTCAAATCTTTAAATAGGTTTCATCCTAAAAGATACTTCGAAAAAAAAAAATGTCATGCGACCAAGGATTCTGAATATGAGACGTTTATGTTATGTAAATGTCAATTATACAATTCATTTTTGTACATAACTACGATGTAGCATAAACTTATCGATTATTAACAAACCAATAAATCTATCTTTAATTGCCAAATCTCGAAGCTCGTTACTTGACTAATTGAAAATATCCTTTGGGAGTACTTACATTGATATTTCAATAAGATGATCCATTATTTTCAATCCATGAAAAAAATACTTTGCATTTTTTTAAATGATATGACTTCACAATAGGATAACTTGTCCACTTTCCCCATATCACATTTTGTCACACTTCTTTGACCTCCAACAGGAGGTTGTTCACATGTGACGTGTGATATGGACTATCCCTTATACAGATTCCGAATTTTACGTTTAATTATGGAGTAATAAAATTTTTCTATAAAGAAATTTTAGTTACTAATTTTGATCGAAGTATAGACATACAAAATTTCAGCTTTTTATTTTTATAATTTTGGAAACAAATAGCAGAAATGATCAGACATTTGAGAGAGTAAAAAGTCTCTGATTTTTGCCGTTTTCAATAAAGACCCAAGTACTGCGATAATAACTATATTTTAAAAATTTAACAGTGTAAAATCAATGCATCTTTGCACACTCATCATTCATCTGCTCCACTCTGTACCTGTATACAGCTCCTGGGAACCGCACAACTATCTCCCTTTCTCTTGGCCGTCTATCCAGCACTTCTTTTAGCCCTCCGTCCTACATACGTGTGTGTGCACTCAATAGAAGATCATACAGTAAGACACCATCCACCTGGCTTAAACAATCTAACCTCTAAACAAAGACGACATAAAGAATAGTTTCCAATGCGGGCCGTGAGCGAAATATAAATATTATTATTGTAAATTGTTTAAATCTGATAGGTTTTTAGATTTGTTTGTTTTGAAGATTGATATCTGTGGAAACTTATGTTGGTAGTCGTGGGAACGGGTTGAAGATGATGGGTGTTTGATCTAGTTTATTTTTTTCGATGTATAGGGGTTGATAACTCAGGTTGTTCTAAAGACTCCTGGTGTGAATTCATCCTATCTTAACACCTGTGAAAATTGATTCTACTCCTTTTCATTAAGAGAAGATAGTGAAAAAAACAACAGGGATGCTATTAGAGATAATGCAGCATGTACGAATTGTATAAATGTTATATTTAGTACTGTACCTATCGAACATAGTTCTTTAACATGTAAAACCAAAATATCACTTTTTCTTATTATTTTGGAAGAAAAGTCAAATATAGAGTTTAGAGTAAAATGATTTTACGTATTAAGGTTATATGTTCGAGAATTAAAATTACCACTCTAATATAACTGACGTTTAAAGAAAAGAGACCAATATTAGTAATAATTACCTTAGAATGAATAAATCGAAAAAATCAGTCGTTTGGCCGCTTGTCTGGGTAACTATCATAGCCGAAATTCTCTGGAATGTAAAAAATTATCAATGAAAAATTTGGCGTCACTTTAGAAATTGCACATATATTCCAAAATTTGAAAGCTACTTAATAATTTTCTTTAAATTTTTTAGTGTGAAAATTTTTGTACGCAGAAAAAATATATGTATCCTAGTAAAACTCTATCAATGATTTCCTCAAAATTTTCTGTTTCACAGTTTTTAAATATCAAAGAAAATGTAAAAAAAACATGCATTTTACATTACAAACAGAAGCTAGAATTACAAAAAAATTACTCATGTCAGAGGAACATTCTTAAAGAGGAAATAAAGCTGTTGAAAATCAAATTATATTGGTACACTCGCACCAAATTTTATTTGTCATTTTGTTTATTCAACTGCTGTGCAAATCTGTCGCAGCCGAATCTCTCTGGGATGGGAAAAGTATCAATCAAAAATTTGGTATCACTTCAGAAGGTTCACATATATTTTGATATTTAAAACCTACTAAGTAATTTTCTCTAAATTTATAGACGCGAAAATTTTTGTACCCAGAAAAATATACATAATTTTTCTTCTATCGCTTGAATAAGAGGCTGTATTCTAACATTACACCTCATGCAAAAGTAGTCCATTTTGGTATTTCAACAAGTTGCCATGGTAATTGTACAAAGAGCATTGAATTTTTTGGGCTAGTACAAAAAGTAAATTTATGTAATATGTATATATGCAATATACAATAAATAGGCTATCATTTTTTGTAGTAGTTTTATTATTTAGAAACAGGCACATAGGATATAAGTTTTGACACATGTCACTTGGACTAGTGCAATGCTTCAGTTTTGAAGTAGATAACGAATTATTTATATAATTATATTAAATTAAAAATAGAATTATAAATCAATTTTATTCAGGTTTATGCGTAAAATAATCGTTTTAAACGTCCTGAAATAAACTTATGATTTTATAATTCAGGACAACTTAATAATAAAGTGAGATGGAAGAAAAAGTATGATGTTTAATACATACACAAAATACGACGAATCCCTTTCAGTGCACAAGTATAAATTATAAATGGGACCAAGCTCGACGTTGAATCTTGCGTAACTTTAAAACAGTGGTTCTGTTTTTAATCGGCGGTGCTTCGCACCAAAACGAACGGGCGGGCCCTTTCTGACCAGGCTCAACGCAGAATCTTGCGTATCTGTAACAATGGTTTTCTTTTCAATCGGCGGTCTTTGCACCAAAACAAATATTTTTTAAGTTGGGAACGAGATCCTTGTAATATTTTGAACGATTAGCGCCCAGTGTACATTGTGAATTAGAGTACATGTATCGACCGTTGACTATTGCAGGGGATTATAAGGATCTCGTGCCCAATTTACTTTCATTGTTTTCAAATATACATGAATATATAAGAAATATACCCATTTTTCCATTACAGAAACTAGGATCACAGAAAAACTTATTACATTAGAGTATGGTCAAAGAAGAAAAGGTAAAAAATTGAATTAAAGCGAGCGTAGTTAATTCGGGGTATTCATATGAAATATTTTTGAGATTTTTCTCGATAGGTAGCCGATGGGTCCCCGATGGATTCCTTACGGATTCCCCATGGGCTTTGCGGCTAAAAATATTAATACAAAAGTAATAAAAAATTTTTTTTTTTAAAAAAGCATATAAACTATTACACTTTTAGGGGCTTGAATCAAAAAATAGGTCTGAATAGGGTAACATCTCAAAAGTTTCCTATAATAGACTAGCTACTTTCTGATTTCTAGTGTGCCAAAAAAAAAATCGAGCTTTTAGGATATACAGTTCAAAATCGGTTTTGGAGGAAGCGGGTGTAAAAGAAAGACGAATAAAAAAAAATCTATATGACAAAAAATTCTGGATTGAATTATTTATTTATCCAACTACAAGAGCAGTTATATATTTGTTGAAAATCTGATTAAAAATTATCCATGTGAGAGGTTTTTTATATGAGTGCTGGAAAAAAATTGATAAAACATTCGGGGATACTGGTAACAAAACGTGAACATCTACTGGTTCTATTATATGCAGTGGGACTCCTATTGACCGGGTTAATTATTGCCATAGGTCACTCGGTTATTCGAAAATCCGGATAATAAGATGCATGACAGAAAAACATAAATATTACACACAAAATTCTCGAGGATGTTGAGGTCTGGATAATTGAGATTTTACTGTATTAGCATAATGAGATATTTTAGCCAGAATGATTAGCCGGAGGATATTCAATTTAGCATTTGAGATTACTGTAGCATCTTCTATTTTTGTACCAATCGGCTGAGCCGGAAGTGCACTTTATATAACAATCTTTTCGAATTTTCCATGAGAACTCTAAATAATCACTCATAGAATATTGAAATTTTGTATTAAACACTTCTATAACATCTTGTTATACACCTTTGCATTCGCCAGTAATGGAAGTGCATTTTACTCAAAACATTTTTTGAATTTTCCGCATAAATCCAAAACGATTGTACTCGATTGTCTTTTGGAATTATTCGCATAAATTCGAAACGATTGGCTGTAGAGTATTGAAATTTAGTATTCCAACCTACTGTAGCATCTGAATGATTGCCTACTATTTTCATATCGAATAGACTGAATCCGAGGTGCATTTCAGTTAGTTTTTTTTTTCAATTTTGCGCACAAATTCAGATCTGCTAGTCGTGGAATCTTGGAACTGTTTTCATAGCAATCGATAGGGCTGAAAATACACTTTACTTGACAGATTTTTAGAATTTTTTTGATAAATCCAAAACGGTTAGACGTGGAACGATGGAATTTTGTGTGTTATTATCGTATTATTATATGCAAAAAATATATCCAATGATGTACAAATTACTCATGTGATGTCTACGTCAGATTTTTAAATAAATGGTACATGCATCTTCACATTTATTGCATATATAATTGTTCAAATAATAAAGACACGTTTCATAATTTTTCTTCACAAAAGTGTTTCAAATTAGTTATTTCTATTATAATCATAAAAAATTAATGGATATATTTTTTCCTAACACTCCTAATTCTTAGTCGATATTTTGCTTGGAAACATATTGAAATTTATGATTTCTATAATGGAAGTAAATTTGCGACGAGACAAGTTAAAGAACGACTTTGTAATGAGGCATAAAAGCAGAGCAAGATATATTTTTCAACATGCAGTGTATGTTATATTCCTATATTGCGTATATTTTATTTGATTATTTTATTCATCATGTTTTTAGCACTTATCTTTCAGGTGTAAATTCAGTAAGTTCTTAAAAGTTAAAATACTGATTTGGTTTTCCTCTTACATCGTTTTTATGACTATTTGAGGTGAACCGTGAAAATACATCTCAAACTGAAAGTTTTCATAAAACTCGTTCTATAATGAAATTAGATTTTACTGCAATGTAAATATCAATAAATCTCAAGACTTCCGCGATAGATTTATCAATGGAAAAAAGCCACGTAGAAATTATATCAAAATTTCTTTTTGGCTCCTTTAAATAATAAGCCAGTCGAGGCTTAGAATGTTTCATAGTTTCATTCCATCTTAGTTAGATATGGATATGGTATTTTCATGGGGAATGAAATAAATGAATATCAACCACATATTTCACCTGATACGGATATGACAGAAGTTTATAGGGCATTTGGAAAATTGATTGATATTTCTTCAGCCGTGGGTTGCGATTACCATTCATCAAGCCACGAATACTCTCAGTTTTTGTGGAGCGTGCGCCACAGAGTTCGTTTTAATCCAGTGAAAATCTTACTGATTTCTTGTCCATCGATTCAATCCCACGATTTCCGGATAATAAAGCAAGCATATTTGCACTGAGCTAGGATAGAGAACAGGATTTACCAAATTAGAGGCTTTTCGTTTATTATCTAAAACTTACGCCTGATATCTCTACCTAAATTATTTTTCTAAAATTTTCTCATTTATGAAGTGATTATGATATATACCCCCCAGTTTTTGTTATTATGATTCTTATAGGCTATGTCTGAAATATCTGAACGAATAAAAATTTTGTTCCATAGTGAATATTTTTGTTCATAATTATTTACCGATAATACCTTCGACTTCTACTTTTAGGAGATATTTTTTCATCTAAATCACTATTTTTGGCAAATAGATATTAATTTACACCAATTCTAAAACGAAAAATAAAAATTTAACATTCCAATAATGACAAAAAAAACGAGAGTCTATGTCAAAAATAACGCTAATGAAAAGTATATATTTCAACCTATCACTAGATGTAGTAAGATTTTCACTTCAATTGCGCGAAATGGTCAGTCGACCACATACTAATTTCGTTTAGAATAGCGATCAAATTACAGGACAGTAGGTTGGTACTGCAAGTTTTTCTAGTAACAAAAATAGAAATCATGTATAGGTACACATTCATTCAAGTATCTATCCATAAATAAACTTCATAATCCCTAAAACATATATGCAACATCAGTCTCAGTTTCAGCAGATCACGTATCTCTCTAAAATCCATTTATAATCTGCGATGCAACGAATTTTAACTTCCTAACCACACACACATGCAAAAAGCAATGAATAGTCAATCTTTCTATGACCACGCTCTGCGCAGAATGTTTGCGGATCTAGCTAGCGTCGTTAGAAGTGGTCGGTTGACAGTTGACACCTGATTGTGTGATGAGAGCAGTAATGTATGCAAGAACATGAGTAGAACTTCCGTTTGCATCTGCTTTGCAGAGGTTTTAAATCTGATGGTCGTTGAATATGACTGAATATTCTAGAAGAATTGAATGAGTATAAAATGCTTTTAATTGCATTCAATATGATAATTATTGGCTATTTTTCAAACTTCACCCCAAAAATTTGAAAAAAAAAACCTTATGCTAAGACTTCAGTGTTTATCTTCAACTTTGAAAATTCATCTCTGCTTTTTAGGCGATCATAACAAAAAAAGTTTTTCTATAGCCCTTTCACTTTATTGTAGCTCTTGCAAATCAAAAGATAAATACTCATATTTCGTAAATATCAATTTGATAAAACATAATATAAACAAAATAAATTCAACGGCAACTAAGATTTCCATTTGCAATTTTCAGAAATAAATAGGCAAAACTTTGTGGTTTTTAATTATTTCGTATTCTTGGTTTTTGTGAAGAATACGCCACAGAGTATACAATAATTCAGTGAAAATTTTACTGAAATATGTTGGTCGGTAGGATTCGACCCCGCGACCTTGGGATTACAAAGCCAACATATATTACTTCAAAACGACCATATTAAATTAAATATTATTGATTGAAAAGACCCATCATCATCATAGTCGAAATCCTCTCTAATTTGATGTCTCAATCTATATGTGATTGAAAAGTAAAGAATAATTCTGAAAAATTGCTGAACAAAGTATCGGTTGTCATTAAATGTTGAGAGAGACATTTTTTTTTATCATAGTACAGTACGTAAGTCATAAAAATTAATTAAAGCCATAACCGATGTCTTGAATGACTTTCTATATTTCACCAGAACTATGTAAATATCTTAAAATGATAAAACAAATATGTGTGTTCCTTTTACATACACTTATACAATTTTTTAACAATTGATTGACATTTTGTATTTCACCTAGGTATTTTTCATCAAGTTTTGTCATAAAATTTGTTATTGTGTAGAATCTAAATAATAATAAATTCCAAGAGATCTCTAAACTACGACCCGCGAGCCAGCTCTAGTCCGCGAGCACCACCAATCTGACCCGCGAGCACCACCAATCTGGCCCGCGAGCACCAACAATCTGGCCCGCGAGCACCATCAGTCCGGCTCGTTATTGCGGGTCAGAGATACTCAGTATCCGGCCTGTCATAGTTTATTTGGATTACATTGTAAACCTAAAAATCTGATGTGGACATTACGTAACTTACTTGTACATAAATACGATAATCAAACACAAAATTTCATGGTTCTACGGCTAATCGTTTTGAATTTATCCAAAAATTTCTAAAAATCTGTCAAGTAAAGTGCGCTTTCGGCTCAGTCGGTTGCTTTGGAAACAGTAGATCATCATTCTTATGCTACAACATTCCTAAATACTGATTTCCGAGATTCTACAGCTAACAGTTCTGAATGTAAAATGAAATAAAATAAAATTTGCGACTGAAGTGCACGTCCGGTTTAGTCCATTATTATAAGAATAGTAGGCAATCATTCAGATGCTACAGCAGACCGAAATACTGAATTTAATACTCTACGGTTGATCGTTTCGAATTTATGTGAAAAATTCTAAAAGACTGTCAAGTAAAGACTAAAGTACACTTCCAGCTCAGTCGATCTCAATGAAAAGAGGATATGGGCATTAAGGTAGTACAATCGTCTTAAATACTGAATTCTTATATTCTACGTTCAATCGTTTTAGATTTATACGAAAAATTCTAAAAATGTTTCGAATAAAGTGCAGTTCCGGCACAGACGATTGTAATTATAAGACGAGGTGCATTTGTGCATCTTCTACAGGTCAAGATTTAACAAAAATATTCCATATATTCCAAAACATTTTAAAATATCACGTCTTGAATGTAGTGTCTGAAAATATTATACATTCATTTATTATTATTTATTTATCTTCTTTTACTGCGTGAATGACGTAGGTATTCCACTACTATCAAAATTTGATAAACTTTGATGAAAATATGAAAATATTGGATAAATAATAGGTATAAGTAATAAAAACTATATTGAATATTGCTTTGTTCCAATGAAAGGTCGATTTAATACTTGTAAGACGTCATGATGACGTCCAAAGGTCTATTATGTTTCTCAAACAGTGGGCATCATAGGTGTACAAATTCCCAGAAAATTTGATCTAATTCATGAAAAAATTATGTTGCGTTATAGCTTGATGTACTTATAAATCAATGGAAATGTATGGGAAGAGTTGACATATATATCATTCCTATTTTTCGAATGCTATTTAGAAACATTTTGACAGACTTCCGAGTTTTACGGGCATGCGCAAGAAAAGAAAACTTAATTTCAAAGTATTGGATATTGTTTGGTAGAGAGAAGCGTGATTTTGACAAGTAAATTTGTTAAATATATAATTTATTTAGCTCGTGATCTAGATAAAAATTTTAAAAATAATTTAGATGGTGCATAACAAGCTAGACAGTAACGCCACGTATATTCTCAAAATGTTTGATGATGAATAAGACCACCGTTTGAGTGACAATAGATCTTTGGACGTCACGGAAAATTTCCAAACCTAAAATAGTTATTTGTGTATCAAGGCCGTAAAGGTTCTCTTTTTTGGTCGAATCTGTTGTTTGCGGCCGAAGCGTAGCTGAGGCTGCAATTCAGGTGAGACCAAAAAAGGACTGTAGGCCGAGGTGCACACAACGTTTTTTAGGCGATCATCACGAAATAATTCAAAATTACAAAATTTTATCTATTTATTTCTAAAACATTGCAATTGTAAATCTTAGTTGCCGCTGAAATTGTTTTATTTTATTGTCTTCTAATCAAAGTGACATTTGTCAAAAATTCGTATCAATTTCTTGAATTGCACGAGCTATGAAGGTTGAAGGAAGAATAAAATATGTATTTCGTCGAAAACTATTTCTTAAAGAGTTCATCAAGCAGCCTATATAGGTAGATATGAAGTGTTTATGAAGCATTTTTTGACAAATCAGTCCCAAAAAGTAATATTTGACAGATCAGTCCCAAAAAGTAAAATATGACAGATTTGTACCAAAAAGTGAAACTTCACGGCCGCAAAAGGAGCCATAGAAACAACTTTTTTGTTATGATCGCCTAAAAAAATATTTCTAAGTTACTACGAGGCTTTTTTGATTCGCATTTTCAAAATACTTCCATTTAGTCATGTCTCAAACTACTCTGATACAGAAATCCATTTGAAAATTTTATGTGTGAATGATTGAGGCTAATATTCAATCAATTATTTAAGCCATATTCCAATGATCAAGTAATAAAAACATGCATATTTAAATTAGATAGATGTGAAATTTTCCTGTCTGAAATTTTGAATAAAGAAATTAAGTTTTTGCAGAAATGAAAGAATTAAAACCTAGACAAAAGACTTTGGGAGCATAAAAAAAATTTTGAGTATTTTTATATGCTCCCAATAATTCACTAGACAAAAATGTTAAATTTATTCCATTTAATTTTTTTTTTTGTTCGACGAGAAATGTACATAAAGTACGAAAATAAAACTTAGATATAATTTTTCTTATAAAATTTTACGATAATTGTTTTCTATTTTTATATTGGGTTTGTTGAAATCTAAATTCTTGTTTTGGTTGCAATTGAAGTCGTTCATCTCTTTCATCCTAACCTGTGATAACACAATCATAAAAGTCTCCATTGGCCTCACGAACAACAATCGTTTTAAATTATGAATAAGTTTATAATGCAAAGCAAAATTGAATATAACATGACTATTCCACTCGTAGTATTTATAACAAGGTTAACAATGCTAAATCGCCATAGAAACGGTGCATATCAGTGAGTATTTGGACGTGTAGAAATACCATCGGGTATTACACTAGTGGTTAGAGTGAGTATTTTACTCAAAGATGTTGATACCTCCAATTTGTGCTTTCTTCGTATTTAATGGAATATTTTTCTGAATATCTTCATCAATTTTATCTTCTGATCTATCACCAAACCTTTTTGAACTATATTCCATATCAAGACGCAATATATTTCTTCATTATTTGTCAAAGAAAATGCAAGAAACTCTAATTTTTCAGTTTGACAGAAGTTTGTTTACTCGTTTCTATGAAAATTACGTGAGTTGTTACTAGATTCATAGAAAACTAGTTTGAAAAAATGGTTTGACTCCTGGAATAGTCCTCCATATACCATTTGTAGTTAAAGTATTATAGACTATTTTTGGGGTGCAATCACTCATGTTTATTGTGCTTGTGAATACCACTCGTGCTGTACACTCGTGGTATTCAAATGCAAGCACAATAAACATTCGTGATAGCACCACAAAAATAATCGATAATACTTCAACTACTTATGGTATAATAAATGAATATCTATCATATATTCTACTAAAAATATACAAAATATGATAATCTTTGAATATTTGTATCAAATATTCTAGGAATAATTTAGATAGACTATTCTCAGATGATCCATAGTATATAGGAATATGCTATCTATATTGATTGTGAATATTCCAAGAATAAGCAGAATAGGATATTTTCAGAAGATTTATAGGCTGTTGGAATATACCATGTATATTTCGAAAATCCAGGGCATTCACAGGACAACTAGAGAATATTCTCAGGACGTTATTGCTATCTGGGTAGCTTGATGTTACAGAAATGCTTAATACAAAATTTCAATATTCTACAACTGATTGTTTTGAATTTATGCGGAAAATTCGAAAAATCTGTTATATAAAGTGCACTTGGCTGAGACAAAAGTGCACTTTATATAAAAATAGAAGATAACCATTAAGATGCTAAAAGAACTCCAAATACTGAATTTCAGTATTCTACGACTAATCATACTGGGTTTACGCGAAAAGTTCAAAAAAATGTTTGAAAAAAAGTGCACTTCGGTACAGACGATTGCAACCAATGTGAGGTGTACAATTAGATCCTATACCAGACTTGAATACAAAATTTCAGCATCATATGTTCGACGAGTTTTGAGATTTGCGACCTATGAAAATACACACATACGTTCCGACGTCAAGCCGAAAATAGTCGAAATTGATTGAAGGATGCTCAAAACGGATATTTCCATCAAAATTTTGAGATGTGAATTTTGTCGGTTTCACAATACTTGTACTTTGTACAAGTAAATAAAAATGGAAGTAAATTACACAAAATGATAATCTGATGCTTTTATTTAACAACCAATCGAGTTTGAAGACTTCTGGTGTAGATCATGAAGAATATTCCTAAACTATATGAACAAGAGTTTATAATATTTAATATACATAGTCTCTTTATGCAATTCAGATTTTATAATTTATCTATGAGTATTTTATATATGAGAAAATGTACAACAAACTGGTCAGCAGAAATTCAGCTCAACTGGTAGATTGCGCGGGAATTTCCGAGAATTTGGTTGAAAATAGAGCAATAATGTTACGGGATATGTACCACAGATTTTCTTGTATATATACTTTGATTATTTTTTTGAAATCCGCTCTTGTAGTTATATAAAGATGTCTGATATTCATTATATTTTAACAATAAAAGGAAAAACAAAATGATAATAATAATAATTAAATTTTGAATTATCTAGTGCAACAAGAAAATTTTATGTCAGCCCACATCTACTTCAATACTAATTTGGAACAAGATAGTAGATTCTTTTGAATAGTATTTGAAAGCTAAATTTATATTTTAGGATGATACCTATAAATTTTTGAAAAGAATATATCGTATTCTTATTATAGGGACCGAATCAAATAAAAAAATTACAAAAAATGTTGAAATGCAGAATATAATACAAGAAGTTATTGCTAAAAGATACAAGAATAACTAAATGGGATTGTGGTGGTTGGCCTTGAAGAAGAAAACTGACAGTCATATAGTTTACTTTCAAAGAAATTATAACTGTGAAAATATAGGATTTTATTTTATTATTAATTGCAATATGGGCAGCATTATTTTTGGGGATAGATATATGATGCATCTTTCCATATATTCAAATAATTCTTGATAAAATATTATACTGTAGGTAATAATTGAAGAAACTGGATTTTTATGTGCTGGCGACATCACTTTTCATTTGCAAATATTCAAATACCCAAATTCTTTATTATCCTTCATTACAATTCCGTTTTTCTATTCTCTCTTTAGTTTCTGGTTTTAGAGAGGAACTATTCAACTTCTGTGATGTTTGTTTGCTTACCCTTTGACTGTTCTCCGAATGGAGTGTTCCACACCCGCCCTCTTGCTCAACCACTGCACGGATATTGCAAGTCACGTCGGACAGCAGATGCTGCACTACAACATTGCATACAGACGCCGAATTGTCTTTTTGACGCTTCGTTCTCACTCGATGCACAACTTGCTTCCAATGCTGTGTCAACATCCGAATGTTTTTGTTCTTTACTTCGGAAGCTGGAATATGTGGTTTTCGGTTTTCTTTGCATGAAGAGTGGTTAGGGTGCAATGTTAGTTTTTCATGGAAAAAAATGACTTATTACTAGATACATGAAGGGATAGATGCATAAATAATTTTGGGAAATGATCTATGTTACCAGTAATTAAAATACTCTTAGAAAACATATAATGTAGTTGAATAATCGATGAAAGCTTCAAAAGTTCAATATGATAATTATTCAGAATTTCCTTGACCTTGACATGTGTTATCAAGATGAAATTCGTGAGATTCTTATCTTTAAAAAAAGTTGCGCTCGTGATTCCTTAAAGTGATAAGAAAAAGGTAAACTTTAAAAATTCGCTGGTGCGCTTTTTACATACATAAAAATGTTCACAACCTTGAATTTGCCAATCTAATTCACAAAAAAAAATCAAAGGAATCATGCTAGCCATAAAAAAGAGCAAGAAAATATGTACTGCATGTTATATGTTCATTCCTTTTGACATTTTTGTCATGTGCCATGATTAAACGTTACCAATTAAAATGCTAAAATGTCCTAATTTATAACAAACAAACAATATCGCCCCAATTCACACCCGAAGTTTTTTCCACCCCAATTGCTCAATCACATCATTTAACAACCCCTAACTTTCAATAACAGGTTCCCCACCCTACGATCCGAACACTCGTTGAACCGGAACTGGGCGTCAGAGCTAGTTTCCGGCCACTAGTGCACTTGCACTATGGGTCTCATGTGGTCTAGTCACTCCGGGAATATTGGGGTGCACTGCACCAGGGTGCCAACAGTGCCAAGGTGCCCCGGAAACTGACAAGGTCGCGCATGTGGATCTAATCATCGGATGTGACAGATGAATTGGATCAGATTACATAATATACAAGAGAGAATTTTAGGGTGAACAGGTAAATGGGCTGATATTAGAAAGTAAGGACTGTTATATTAGTAAAGAGTATACTATATCAATACAACGTGGTATTTTCAAATTGTTTTGTGTGAATCCATTGAATCACATTTGAGTGACAGGAAAGACCTGATATCCATGAAATATTATGTAAGTATTTCGTTGAAAAACAATTTGTGACTTATATGAAAACTTGATTCTATGAAAATAGGAGGTTGTGAAGTGCGAACGATTGCCATTAATCTAAGATCCCAGACCCGCCAGACCTTACTTATTTTCTGAGAAACAAAATTTGTGGATTTGAATAGTGTTAGTCGGTACTTTGATCATACACATATTTACTAGTTTGTGCCGACGGCCAATTTATAGATACGAGGTGTTATAGGTACATCAAGACAATACTCACTTTTCTTGAAGTCTGAGTGCTGATTTTTATGTATGTTCTAGAGAATATTGTTGAAAATTGATAATCAACACTGCCAGACACTTCTCATCGGCAGTAATTCCTGCTAAACGCTGTAAAGCTCTCAAAAAAATATCGTTATCCTACTTATAGCCTGAGTCCTAATTTTTATATATAATACTCAGTGAGCGATTTCAAGACTTTTTATAAATAGCCAGACTAAGGAAGAGTTGAATGCCCATAGATACTTCACTTACTATCAAGCCTACAAGTAGTGACCTCGCGCTTTTACTCACAGCGATATTTTAGATGTGTCTGAGGAATGTTTAGCCCTACGATTAATCTAGCTGTTAACAAAAAGTATTGGAATTGTACCCTGAGTGTCATATATAAAAATTAGCACTCAAACTATAAGCAAGATCACGTTATTCTTTGTGAGCTTTGAAGAGTCTTGCAGAAATTACCACCGATAGAAAGTGTCTAGCAATGTTGATTATCAATTTTTAATAATATTCTCTGAAACATATCTCAAAATCAACACTCAAGACCTTAAGAAAAGTGAGTAATGTCTTAACGGTACGTTACCATCTATAAATAATGTGGGTCTCTATCATACAGTCCAAACGTCAACTTTCTTGGATATGAATAAAAAGTTATCTCGTTCATAAAAATAATATTCTGCTGCAGATCCAGGTTATTATAAATTTTTCAAATATTATTTCACAATAATTTATTCTTCGTTCAATATCACCTGCAACTAATCTCTGGTGGTTTTTCGAATGGAATGACTTGAAATGCTCTCTCTTCAAGAACTTGTGTACAACACTTTTGCTTACACCATTAGCTTGTCGATAATGTGCTATTATATTTTTTCTCTGCTGTCAATACTAGATTGAATACATCAAGTTGGACGCAACCATTTTCTTAAATTTTTTTTCACTATCTTGGCAACTGCCATCGGACTTGTAGTTTGTATAGCCAGTTGTACCGCTCTAGCTCAATTAAAAAATATATCGAATCGAAATAATGACAACAATGTTCATATCACATTTGACTTTCGAGTTCAGATACGATATTGATCAGTTAAGCGATGCATAAAATTCAAGTGTCAGCGGTGCAACTGGCCATTAAATACATAGCTGTCAAATTCGTAAACATGGATATAACACATTCCATATTTCGCGTCGAAATAAACTCACGGTATAGTGGAAAATGGATAGGAAAGTTTGTTGATAAGCAAATAATTCTATCTCTTATTTGTATTGAATTCTAAAATAGTAAGTTTTTTCAAACCTTTCCTGATTTGAATTGAGGGACTACAAGTTTTTAAAAGGAATACTCACTGGTTGAAAAAAAAGATACTGCTTCAATTGTCTAAAATTTGAATGTGTTATAGATAACGTGGTGCTGATTTGATGCTTCATTAGGCAAGAATCTTTACTATACCTAGTCTTGTCATTTCAAGATATTCAATTTTCAGCCAACATGATTGCGATTTATCCTTTTCGATAGATTTTAGGTTATTAATCAAGACGAGATGGACCTTGGTATCTAATTATGCAAACTCATCTGTTTTCATTTGCCAAAGATTTTCATAGATCTTATTAGACACACGTGTATTACATTAACTAAACTGATATCGCGATTACTCCTATTATGAACAGCTGCTAAGATACTTGACTTTTTGTTTAGTATCAACCTTACACCCTTTGTCTTTGGTTCCAATAAATTTTACCAGATATCTATCACCAAATTATTCTACCAAAAAACTGAAATCTAGAATAAGCCATTGACCATATGTCCTCACCCTTTCACACACACCTTCACTTCACAAATATCCACACACACTCTGTCGCAAACATCGTATAGCAGACCCAGTTTTTCCCTTGTGGTAGGTCATGGATGACCAGCGGTCCCTTCGCGGCTACGGTAGGGTTGGTCAGGGGTATCAGGTGCATCCCGATTGCACATGCACACCGCGCGCAGGTAGCGATGTGGACACTGACCAGGGTTAACACGTGTCCAGCACCACGTGCCAAGTGCCACGGGTGTCAACTGACACGTGACTGGGATTAGATTGGCTGATAACAGGATGTATGCTTAGTTTTTGTGAGGTAGATTTAAAACGTGCCCAATATATAACACACAAAAAGTGAGAATTGCTCTGAATTAAGTCGGAGGTCCGTCTTTCACAATTATTTTCAGACAAAATGGATAAATCTATCGATCGAAAATTGTAAAGGAAGTATACTAAATGTACCTTTAGGACAACAGAAGATAAGTATGATGAATAGTTTATAATTAGGGTTCGCTAATTTACCGACTTTTTCAGTGAAAAATTTTGGTCAACAATGGTCATCACCGGTAATTCACCGATTTATTCAAATGATATATGCATTCAAGCTTAAATTAGACTATCCAAAGATATCTTAACTTGTTCATTAGATTGAATGATCCCAAAGAATTTATGCTGAGAACACTTGTCGGATTGAAGAACATTGATCTTGATCGCACAAAAAGTATTTCGAAATAGATGCAGGTATCTATGTATCATTCTAGAGATATTGATATTGGAAAACAACCAACAAACTATTTGATGCGTATAAAGCTACTGTTGATATGCCTGCAGCCTGCAGAACAGAATTATTAAATTAGGGATATTCTGGAAACACCAGCTTTAGATAACTGCAGAGATTGTTGACCCTGTGATTTGTTTTCAGTCAATTCATTTTTTAAGCTATTAACTGATTTTCGATAAAGTTTTTCAATTGAATTGGCATTATTAATAGATAAAAAGATACACCCGTTTTTTGAATTAAAAAAAAAGGAAAAACAAGTGCACAGACTATTGAACCTTTTATCTATTCTCTTACTTACATTAAACCTCAGAAAAATTAGATATAAAAAGAAAAAATGAATAGGGTACGACGTTATTTCTTCCGAATAGAAGAATATAAATTTGTTTTCCAACTAAACGGAAAGCTTTGAATATGATATTTTCAAATATCAATATAGTTATATATTTATATTGGCTCAGAGAATTCTAAATTGAATGGTAAATTTATTCAAAAATCAGGTAGGCTGAGAACCAGCGTCAAAAATGCTGTTATCGCTCAAAAATCTGTAAATATTGACTTCTCAACCCAAGTTTCTATGTTATCTTACGTCTTGTGATATGAAATTTTTCAAAGGCTTGTAGCGTGTAACTATCGTCCAAAGACAAGTAAGACTTATCCGACTTATGTTTATTTGATTTTTCTTATATTTGTTTTAGCTTTTAATTAATCAAAATACAGCACACAATTCATTCATTGATCAGCCTGTAAATTCCAATATGATGCCAACAGATTTGGAACAATTTTTTGTATTTGTTAAGAATATGGTCAATCACTCGAATGATCGTGATCAAACGAGGTGATCTCAATTTTGTAATGTTTCCTTGTAACTCTTACATAAGATTCTTCATCACTGACTTTATTAATCGGTCAATCGATTCCGAGAGCTCTATTTCTGATTCTGTTTGAAAGAATTTAATTACCTCTTCTAGTACGATATTTATTTTAGTGTTGGATTTGGATGGTCTCTAAGAATAATCTACAAATATTCTAGAAGAGTATAGATTTTCACAAACAGTTGACAGGAAAAATATGGTGGCCATCGAAATTTGAGAATATTCAACCTTTTTCATGACTTGCTTTATGACATTATTTACTGTCTCTTAAGTACTTTTCTATTGGACTCGTACAACTATTGAACTACTGCTGAAATCAAAGTAGAAATTTCGATGATTTTTATATTGTGTATTACCGAATTAAAAAAGTTATCAATATTTTAGCTCTTCTAAGGTCTATTTTAAGCTACATATTACTTGGTAACAGGAAAAACAACCCCCGAGAAATAAAACCCCGGAAAAAAAGCCCCGGAAAAAAAACTCCCGGAAAAAAAACCTCCGGAAAAAAGCCCCCTGTGATAAAAACCGAAGAAAGTTTATACAACGAATATTAAAAATTGGATGTAAAACATTCATTATGTTTGATAATAAAACCTAGAATTATAAACAACAATTCTAAATAACGCGTAATGTATAATGTAATACAGACATAAATATACTGTGTCTTTTGTTTTATTCATCTATTAGCGTCAATAAAAATGTAGTGGAGTAAAACATTTACATATATTTATTATTTTCAATAATTTTATATCATTTAAAAATATAAAGGCTAGGTATTAGCATAAGTTGAGGCATCAAATATAATGTAGCTTTTTGTTGTTATTTTTATGTATTAGTTATGTTTGAAAAATTATAACTTTGTGTCATATTTGAAAAATATGCCCTACAATAAAAATATTCACGTATGCCACTGTCTGGGTAATGATAATATTCAATTTTTTTACTTGAAACCCTTTTCACCATTTGCAACAGTTCAGGAATTATTTACAGAATAAACAATCGACTAAAATCAGTTTCTCGTCATTATCTAGTAACCTCTGGAAACTTTTCAAAAAACAAAAATATTCTTGAGGTCGTCTCTTGAACATGCACAAAAATCAAATGGATGTGAATGTTTTACCCCACTATATTTTTATTGACGCTAATAGATAAATATAACTTATACACGTTTTATAGAATTATTGTTGCTTACAACTCTTGGTTTTATTATCAAACATAATGAAAACATCCTTATATACCTAATTTGTAACATTCGTTATATAAACTTTCTTCGGTTTTTATCACAGGGGGTTTTTTTCCGGGGGGTCTTTTTCCTGGGGGCTTTTTCCCGGGAGTTTTGCCGGGGCTTTTTTTCCGAGGTTTTATTTTCCGGGGTTTTTTTTTTCCTAGATTCATATTTCTTAAACTAAATTAATATAGCAAAACCTGTTTTATAATTATTATTACAAAAATTAATTTTCAGTCTTCGTCATTTCAACATTAAAATACTGAGTCTTAGATAGTTTAACATGAAACTTTCAACTACAGTATGCCTGAGTCACTGATGATGACACAATAAATTTTATGAATCTAGGAAAAAAAACCCTCGGGAAATAAAACCCCGAAAAAAGCCCCGAAAAAAAAACCCCTGGAAAAAAAACCCCAAGAAAAAAACCCCCGAAAAAAAAAGCCCCCTGTGATAAAAATCGAAGAAATTTTATATAACGAATATTATAAATTAAATATTTAAGGGTATTTTCATTATGTTTGATAATAAAACTAAGATTTATAAACAACAATTCTATATAATGTGTGATGTATAATGTAATACAGACTGTTTTATTTATCTGTTAGCGTCAATAATAGTATAGTGCAGTAAAACATTAACATACATTTAATTTTTGTGCATGTTTAAGAGACAATCTTTAAAATATTTTAGTTTTTTGAAGAATTTCTAGAGACCAAAAGATAATGACAAAAAATTGATTTTAGTCGATTGTTTATTCTGTAAATAATTACTGAACTGTCGCAAATCAAGTAAAAGGTTTCATGTAAAAAAGTTAAATATTGTTATTAACCAGACAGTGGCGTGCGTGAACATTTTTATTGTAGGGCATATTTATCAAATACGACACAAAGTTATAATTTTTTAAATAGAATACCTGAAAATAACAGCAAAAAACTACATAGTTTTTTTTTTTATTTCAATGATATGAAATTAATTCTCGTTATTTTAGTACAACATTAAAAATTTTACAATTTCTGTATTTTATGTTGAATTAAATTTGATGCCTCAACTTATGCTAGTACCTAGCCTTCATATCTTTAAGTAATATAACACAATTGAAAATAATTAACATTATTCATAGAATATTTTCATATTGAAGCTAAATATTTGTAATTTGTATAAAAAATATCAATCTGCTGTGGCCATCACAGTACTTTCCCGACTATAAATTTCATGGCCAGTTTCATCACTTTCATAAATTTAGGCCCGAGATATCCACCTTCTAATAAATTTATTTTGTGAATAATAAACACGGCAACAATTGTTACCATAGTTATTATTCACCAAATAAATTTATTAGGAGGTGGATATCTCTGGCCTTATGCAGGGGCCACACTTATGTCTAATGTCGTTAAGTAAGGCGTTATGTGACAATTGACATATTGTCATTGACAATGTGTTCATTATTAAATAACGCCTCAATTAATGACATTACACGTAAATGTGGCCCCAGCATTAGAGTATAGCATCAATTAATTACATATTTTAAAGTGACAGCTGTCATCGTAAAAGTCATAGCTATCATAGTAAAAGTGACATCTTTCATTGTCAAAGTGACAGCTGTCATTGTTAATGTGACAGATGGCGATTATATTTTAGTCCTTACATAAAAGGAGTATTTTTGAGAATGAAGGCTCTTTTTACAAATTTTTGGGAATCTCTAATTCATTGGAACATACAGTTCTAGTATTTGATTGCCGGAAGTGTAATTTCAAAATGGTAACATGAACTCCACTGATTTTTTATTTTTTTATTATAAGAAATTCTTCAAAAAACTAAAATATTTTAAAGATTGTCTCTTGAAAATGCACAAAAATTAAATGTATGTTAATGATTTACTGCACTATACTATTATTGACGCTAACAGATAAATAAAACAGTCTGTATTACATTATACATCACACATTATATAGAATTGTTGTTTATAAATCTTATAGTTTTATTATCAAACATATTGAAAACACCCTTATATATTTAATTTATAATATTCGTTATATAAAATTTCTTCGATTTTTATCACAGGGGGCTTTTTTTCCGGGGGTTTTTTTTTCGGGGCTTTTTTTTCGGGGTTTTATTTCCCGGGGGTTTTATTTCCTGTCACCAAATTTTATCTAGAATGTATAAAAAGTGACAGTTTGTTACCAAATTTTCAATGTAGGAAGCAGGCATTTTTGAAAAATTGTCCAATAAAAGATTAGTTTTATTCCACGATTATAATCATGTGGGGGCTATTTTAAAACTTATCTACAATAACAATCTGTAACTTTTAAACATTTCCCACTTGATCTAAACTTCCAAGAATATTTGTCATCTTCAACTACAACAGTTCAATTTATTATATCGTTGTCTTAGTTACAAATACTAATTGCCAAAGAAGTATTTTCAATAAAAAAAATTGGGAAAAATTTACTTTATTTTGAGATAATATAGAATATAGATGATCGAAGATAAAACGTTGTACATGTGTAAAATAGATATTTAAGATACAAGTGTTAAAAGTTATTTTTTAATGCACGGGCGGTTTGGTTAGGGGCACACCCCAACTCGGCACATTTAATCTCCCGATGGGACATCAGTCAAGGGTTGGTGGTAATCCTTATGACCAACTCGGCACATCTTAAACAAGTGTTTGCAGAAAAACTCATTCCTATTATTGGCTTAACACCTAAGAAAAATATAAATTAAAATGTTTTGTTGAGTAGCCATCTATTATCAATCTAACAGTTCAATCAACAACATCAAAAAAATCAATTCGCCAACTAAAGCTAACCAACGTGGAAAAACACTATTGATTGTAGTAAAACATAAATTCATTAAATCAAATCGAAAATTTTTATCTGGTGAAGTGAAGTAGCGGTGTGTTAATCGAAAGTACAAAGCATTTTTCCATATTATGAGCGAGTCAAGAGATCGAGTAATAACGACAAAAAGATTAATCCGCGATCACGCTGAAATTATTATTTTTATTGTATGATGCAGCCTACTTATTTTTTGATTTTATATTATTGTATGATTATAAAAAAGGTACTATAAAATTGATTTTATTTTATTTAAAAATATTAGAATGCCCAAACTACCAGCAAGTGTGCCGAGTTGGATATCATTGCAGGTACCTGATATACTCGTATGTGCCGAGTTGGGGAGTCATTAGCAGAGACTACCTGTAAATGTGCCGAGTTGGGAATCGCCGTTGGTTAGAAATACGAGCGAAACGAGTATTTCTAAAGACTTTTTACACATGTGTCTCACAATGGAATATCTTCGATCATCCTAAATTTCGTAAAACACTCAATTATATGAAAATATTTTTTCTTCTATGAATGTCACTTTGGCGTCTACTGTTTGTAGCCAAGGAAACGATAGTATGAATTGAACTGATTTCATTGAAGTTGACGGAAATGTTCTTGGAAATTTGAACTGAAATATCAATTATTGAATGTTCAGAAGTGATTGTAGTGTTGTAAATGAGTTTCAAAATACCCTTCAGATGTTTAAAATACTTGTTTAAATAATTGGAACTGATGGTTTCTCTCGCTGAAATCGTCCATTAAAAGTGAGTAAAAAGATTTTATTGCATAGTTTGCTATAAAAGTCATATCTTTACAAAGAAAATAATGTAAAAAAACTGTCACTTTATTATACTATCATGGATTCACTTTCTTCGAATTTTAAACTATATTGCTCACATATCAAACAATAATATTTCTGTTGTATCTTCAATATCTATTATCTCCGATCGTATAAAAAGTAACAGTCATGTGTTAAGTAAGCTTTTGTGGAAAACTATTCAATTAAATTTTTATTGCTCGATTTCAGCAGGAAGATCCATCTGTATGTTATCAGTTCTCTAAACATTTGAAACTCATCTATGAAAATTTAGTTATTTTTGAACATTTTGATCTTAATAGTTTAATCCAAACTTCCGAAAACATTCATGTCAATTCCAACTACAATAGTTCAATTCACAAAGCGTTCCCTTAGTTATCAATATTAGCCTTCAAACTGACTATTACAAAATAATATTCATGAAAAATTACAATATTTTAGAAAAATCTGAAGATTAAACGTCGTATGACACATGTGTAAAAAGTATCTAATGCACTCACAGAGAAATGCACGTTCCGCTCGAAATTCTAACCAAGCTGCTCGTGCATCGAAGAATAATTTCACATTTATATATTTAATAACTATAAGATTTCGAAATCACGTTGCTTGGTAACACACCAAAGCCGTTGCGGGCCTTTAATCTAGATATAACTTATTTGAGAAATCTATCAAGATTATCAATCAAAGATCGGGTAGTATTCGACAAAATAGTTTTTGTCTTCAAGTTGATAAATATTCGGAATTATTTATTAAAATAAACTATTAAATTTATAGGCCGCCTTGATAGTCGAGTGAGTTTAAACAGCGCTCAGCTATCTCTGTCATTTAACTACTGGAGTCGTGGGTTAAATTACCAGTCAGAGCTTGGATGGTTTGTGTATGTCCCTTTGATACATTTTAAATGTGTGAAATTATAAATTAAATAGAAATATTATAAAAATGTATCAAGAATTTGCATAGAAAATTCCCTGAAAACGAATAAAGAGCATAAAAATTTATTTATTAGATTTATAAAAAAAAATTAATTCCAATTACTTACACATGAAGTTAAACATCCTGGTTACTGAGAGATCGATAATCTTCTTGAGGAGATTATCTATTATAATAATATTCTTAGGGCTTATGTCATTGTAAATTACGAAATAATTTAGTCATATTCGAAAACATGATGTTGGTAATGACAGCTCGATGCCATACGGAGAGCTTGTTTCGCCAAAAGAAACGTGCTTGAAGAAACTGAAAATTATAAGTGTATCAATTAATGATCTAAAGACAATTGCTAAGAAATTGAAAATAGCTCTAATGCTGCTTTCAGTGTAATATTAATTTTATCCACCAATTTCGTACACGCCACTGCGTAAAGCAGGATCTAATGAGTTTTTCAAAAAAAATGCTTATAGTAATTATGAACCTCTCTCACTTGTCCATAATCTGTGCCACAACTAAGAAAACCTTACACACATTAAAAATTGTTGCATTGATAGCATTTAGGTACTTCAAAGAGAAAATAAAAATTTATTACAATTCATAATTTTTCATTAATACAATGTCATCTTCAGTATGAAAAAAGAAATCCTGTTTTAAGAATGAAAAATAATGTTCACATGTATCATAAATTGAATATTATCACACTATCTCCAAATTTCAAATATTCATTCCTCCTCACATTATGCGCACATGTTCAAAATATTATTTAGTATGTACCCCAATTCGCAAGATTATAAAACATCAGTCAAACGAGAACGAAATGATGGTCATAAAATACATTTCAAAATTTTCTCCAATAAACAACTCGCCGACGAGTTAAGGGTTGATTTCTGTTCAGACCCTTAAGTCAACGAGTTGAGTGCAATAAAGTACATCAACTCAGGGTCGGAATAATAAAATGGCAAGCTGGCTTTGAAATTTCCGTGAAAGCACGAATTATTGCTAACTAAAATAATTTATCTTTTGCTGAGATCAATTTGGGATCTCCAAACTTAATACTTTATTTTAGGGCTTCGGAGAAAATTAATCACTATAAACAGTTTTTTTTTGTTTTTACAAAAGTGGAATTAGTTTTAAAGCAGTTATAATAAGCTCGTATTTAAAATGAAAAAGATATTACCTAAAATAACAATTGTAGAAACGAAAAGAGCTATAAGAAATGCTGTTAATGGCTTAAAAAGTATAAATCACACAGATTTGCAAGGCTAGGCTTCAAAATAAATAAGCAATTATAATGCTATGTGATAAAAGGGTCAACATCCTGCTCCACTCCAATCATGTTACTGCAAAAAGGTGACGGCCGAATGAAATTCGTAGAGTTTTCTATGAAATAGTACATTTGAGGAAATAATGAGAAATATATTAAGTGTAACAAGCTTCAAAGAAACAAGAAAATTATTAACCTGAAAAAATTTTAATTCATGCAACAAGAATGCAAATTACTAGGCATTATGGAGTGATGACAGAATACAAGGCACTAATATTTATTTAATATGGAGTACATGTTATACAGCTTATATATAAATACTTTATATTATGATGATACATAATTGAAAGGTGGCGGTGCTCATAGCGATCGTGTATCTAGCGGTCATCATAAAATCATGCTCCTAGCGATCACATATTTTCTTGTTTATCTGTTCAGGCCTTTTTTTTGAGATTTTATCCCTCGTCATATTTCGGCCGTGCTCGTAGTGGTCAATTTGCATTCCCCATCATTTATTTATTCACACAACTTAATTTAGATTCTCTTTTTATTTTGAATAAGGAAATGAGCGTATTTCAATATTAAATATTTTTTATTCATTTGGTTGAGCCTATAATAGACTCTTCTTTTGTACGCAACGAAAGTTACATAAATGCAATTGTTATAAGCAGTAACTCTGAAATAAACTAGATTCCAGCCTAACATAAGGAGTTTAGCTCAGTCTTCTTGGTCGTCTCGGCCTCAAGTTTGGTCCCACATGTGCACGTAGCGTGATTTGATGCAATTCAGATAATCAATTATCGAAAAAAGCCACTGTCTTAGAGCAGCTAACAAAGCCCTATTTTACTAGTGAGTTGTTGGTATTGCATTACGTGAAAACTTAGCAAATAAAAAATATTTAATTTTTGAACATACAGGTACTTATTTCTTTATTAAAAATAGAATCAAGTGAATCCAAATTAGGGTGCATAGATAAATAAACGGTAGGGAAGAAATATTGGCCACCATGAGCGGGTCCAAAATATGACGGGGGATGAAATTATGTATTGAAAAACAAAGAAATATGACCGCTGGAAGCATAATTTTTTTGATGACCGTTGGAAACACGACCACTATGAGCACGGAACCAAATGAAATGAATCATATTCATGTCTAGACAAACTTATAATTGAATGTTGCTCCTATCTACTTTTATATAATATAATTTTATGACAATTCCTAATTTCAATCAATCTTTATTATGTCAGAATAATTATGATGAAACTATTTAGAATTTCTCTTCTAAATTTTTTGTTATAAACTTATATGAAAATTTAATTGCTATTAAATAGCAACACGGTATGCCATTTACACGCTATATGATCATGACATTAATTATGTTATCCAAAACAATTGTTTATTACTAGTGCAATATCAAATACTCGTACAGACCAATCATTGAATAGTGCATCTTATTTATTCCAGACTGCTGGCTTAAAGCTATGTATGTATGTCACTTTAAGAGAGGGAAAACTATTTGAAATCATATGATTAAGATGTTCAAGAAGTAAATTTGAAAAAACATAAAGCATAATTAAAGAAGAAATCACATAAATAAAAATTTCACACAAAAACTGTGAAATATGTGAAGTGCTGTGCTATGGAACATTCAAAAAAATGAATAATTCTAAAAAAGAATTGTTTTCCATAGAAAATTCAAATCTAAGAGTCGGGGCTGAAGCCGCCATCATCTTAGATCGGGGATGCAACTGTAGACATATGTTTCGTCCTTATTAGGACTCCTCAATACAGTAACTACAGTAATTATTGAAAAAGTAAAATAAACATAAATATGAACAAAATTAAACGGTAACAAGAAAAAAAAACCCCAGGAAATAAAACCCCGGAAAAAAAGCCCCGAAAAAAAACCCCGGAAAAAGACCCTAGGAAAAAAACCCCCCGGGAAAAAAGCCCCCTGTGATAGAAACCGAAGAAAGTTTATATAACGAATATTATAAATTATGTAGGTATATGATGATGCTTTCATTATGTTTGATAATAAAACCAAGAGTTATAAACAACAAGTCTATATAATATGTAATGTGGGCTTTTTTTCCGGGGTTTTTTTTTCCTGGGGGTTTTTTCCCGGGGTTTTTTTTTTCGGGGCTTTTTTTCCGGGGTTTTATTTCCCGGGGGTTTTTTTTCCTAGATTCATTTTAGATTGTAAGTTATGGTTGTTTCAATATTTAGGTTTTGATAGAAGGTTAGTAATTCATTGCAAAATTTGATTTACCAAAAGTTAAACATTAGAATTGAAAATATCGTCATTTTTTGAATTCCATATATTCGTTCTGACTATAGATAAATTGTAGATTTATTTTCACCATTCAGAATTGCCCCTTAACATAGTGCCAATATATCATAATGAAGTAACGACTTTCCAATAGTCGTTTCTGCAATATTTCGATTTTTCTTGCAGAATAATTCTTCTTTCATACGGATCTCTAATCTTCCAAACAATTACTATCCAGTTGAATTTCACAATTAATTATTGTCAATATATTGCAGCTTCCAAGAAACATATTATATTACCTCTTCTTATGTTTACAATTTTTTTGCAACTTCAATGTGGAATATAGCATGAAGAAATTGAACGGATGAAATCATGTGGCGTTGAACTCAAACTCACAAAATGTAAAAGCACAAAGTATGAATTTTTTCTTCTGCATCAACAGAATAATCAATCACAATTTTCTTCCATTTTCAAATCCCTAAAATCAGCAGTTAAAGATTATCCACGCTTATCGCTGTCCTTCACACATCTTATTCTTTTTCTCTCTAACACATAGTCATATCTAACGCAATTCTCTTCTCTGGCTGATTAGTCCAAGTCGTTACTTACCTGCAGGGGGTGGCCAGCACTCTTCTTTCGCTCGCTTCAGCTAGCACTGGACATTCTAACCATCCAGTGGAAACTCTGGTATTATTGCTTTGTCGAACAGCATTTATACGATGAAAAATCAATTGGTCGATTTTTGAAAACAGCGTGACACTAGAAAAGCTGCAGTTTTCTGAAACTGCATTGTGTGCTGTCAATGCTTCGTCTTTTGAAATATTGCTGAATGTACAGTTATGACAAAAGTTTATCTGACAACTAAAGATATTAACTTCGGGAAAGAGGATCAGAACATGAAGATAAGACAAAAATGTAAAGATTTGAAAATTAGTGAGATCATTATAAAAGACTTTACCAAAGAACTTAGAAGTAGTACTTTGATCAGATTGATTAGTATGATTTGAGTTTAACATGAAGTCGACATGTTTTTGCAGAAAGTACGTAAAAATGTTCCTTTTAAGCTGCAATGTGAAAATAAGTGGAAAATAAAATTAATTGATTGTGCAACATTAATATAACTACGATTCAAACCTGAGTAAGAATATTATTCAGATAAATTCAGTAATAGAATAAGGTACCTACTAATTGCTGCAAAATTTCAACTTTATTGATTGCAAATTATAATCTAACCAACCAAAAGAACGTTTCTTTGGCACTGGTTCTGAAATAATGAATTCTTGTACTAACGAAACAAATAACTATATTGAGACAAGACTAAATTGCACAAGCTACAAAAAGTATGAAACAAATTTTAATGTTTTACAGAAAGAATAAACTTTTATTGTAACAGTCTCTACTTTACACTGATAACTTTAAAAATGAATAGGATGCATAGTTTTATCACCTGGAAAAATATTGCGTGTGAGCGGTTTAGATACCGTATGAAAATATTATTCTGGGTAATGATTACGATCAGGAGAAATTATTAAAACCTTTATTTCTTACTGGTGATAATTCTGCTAAGATACGAACCGAAATAAATTAATAGAGTTGTCTTCTGAAAAATAGGTTTTTCGGGATTCAAGTAGTTGATTTATTATGATTTAGAACAAATCGAATAAAAATAGATTAATAATTTAACTCCAGAATTGTACTACGAGTAGGCTCCACATTCCACGAGATCAACAATATCTTATAAGGTAAAATGCGGTTAATTTCTTTTCAAGGAGCTTTATACAAGCCCTAAATTTTCCTATCATCTTTTTTATAAAATAAATTTATTATTCTATTGTAATCCAAATAAAATTTTTGACAAGGAGACAGACGCTGAACAAGAATAACAGAGCTCCATATCTGACTCATCAAGAATGATACTCAATACGCCAGCCCGACAACGCGCGAAGCGACGCTACTCGGCGAGAAGCGTAAACTGTCAGTGGTATATTTTGACAGGTTATACGGGCAATAGCTTCATAACAACTTTTATTATAGCTTTTGTACAGATAAAATGAGTGAAAAACAAAATAAGGGGTACGGTCACTTTGATAATGACAGCTGACACTTTGAAACATGCAATTAATTAAAGTGATACTATGAATTTATGAAACAGCAATGAAACTGGCCTTCAAATTTATTGTCGGGGAAGTACGGTGTAGTCACGGCAGATTTTTTGATACTGAGAAATAAATAATTATTAATTTCATATTTCTACCAAGCTTATTTCCTCGAGACCTTGAAATTGATACCAAACTAAACATCATTTGAATAACTTATGAAAAAAAAAATTGACAATCGTTTGAAACTTTTTTGACACTACTAGAATTATTGTCGAAGAAGCTTTAATTTAATATCAAACACGATAGAACCAAATTACTTATTCTGGAAAGACAATTGACGAACGTTTGCATGTTATGTCCAAACATGAGTAATAATAAATGTTACATCACATTATGATATATTTCATGAAATAATCGCGAAAAGCTAAAATACTCCATCAATAAAGTTTTTGTGCCATTTGGTGAAATTAATCCTAACTTTTTAATAGAAAAACTTGAATATAGAATTTTATTCAAAAATTAGTACTCATTCTCAAGTTATCGAAAGATTGACACACCGACCGATTTTCTTAAAACTGTTTTTTTTGGTTTAGTAGGGTCTAAATCGGGAAAATTCATCAAAATCTTGAACTGTCAAAAAATCATGATCACAATATTTCTCCTATTATAATAGTTCGGGGAATTAATAACCAATTATAAGGCGCTTATGAAAGCAGTGATAAGGTCCATTGTAAAGTTTTTTTTTCAGTAAAATTTAGTCAGAAGAATTTATTGGACTTTTTAACAAATTTACTGTTAATTATAAAGAAATTATATAAATGATCATTGAATTAGAGATAATAATAACAAAAAGTATATAGAAAGCTATTTAAGCACTTGTTAGATGGATTCAAGTTATGCTAAATTATAAAATTTCAGTTTTCTTTCAAATTCGGGAAACCATAGCGTGTCATAAATAAGTCAAAACTGCGCAGCCCTTAGGCACATTAGACAATAGCTTTCTAACATGAAATATTGCGATAAAATCTTAAAACTTCGCAAATAATTTCAGCTTGCTTCATATGCTATTTTTAGTGTTAATTCTACATTTTCGGTTGTTGAAAAAATTCTTTCGTAGATTATTTCTGAATGGAGCTTTGATTGTGAGGTTTTAGAAATTTGATGGGGCGTAAGAAAAGATTAGGTGCTTCTTTTGTGATGTAATCTTACTGAAAACATTTTTAGTTTTCTTACACAATGCTTTTATTTTCAATAGTTTGAAGAATAAAAAAGAACATAAATCGGAGTCTTTCATTTTTAAGAAAAATTTAGCTTTGATTTATTGGTATCTGACAAGAAATTATGTAGTTTTAGATATTAGAATAATAGAAAACACCAAGTTTTATTCTCAAATAATTTTGTTGTCAGGGTAGTATAAATGTTACGTCGAACAAAAATCACAGCTATTTTTTGAAAATAATCTCAATAAATTAGAAGTACCTGTGAGGAAAAAAATCCCTTGTTGTGTGTGTTTTTGAACACTGGATTGATAATAAACAATTACCAACCATCAATTCGAAAAATTATTCAGTAGTGTGAGTATTTTGTAGAAAAAGTATATCCATGATGATGTCCTAATATTCGAAAAAAATAAACTTACTTCTACTTCAACAAATTTAAACTTTATTTGCAAAATATTACAAGAAGAAATCTTTAAATAAAATTGAGAGATCTATTAAGGTTCTTTAAACTCATCCCAGCAATTGATGATCTTACAAGTATTTCGAGTAATAGTGAATCATGTATTGCTAATATTTGCATACTTACATACAGTTTTATATGAAATGTCACAGGTCTTTCTGATCATACTGCTCAGGTTATCGCCCTTGAATATTCAATTCGACATAAACAAACAGCTGATGATTCTACAAGTGAATGTAAAATATTTAATGAAACAAGTTTCGATAATTTCAATTATTATTTGTCAACAGAATCATAGACTACCGTTTATGAAGAAGTAGATATAAATGACAAATTTGAAGCATTTATTACATTATTCACCTACTACTTTGAATTAGTTTTTCCTAAAGTCAAATGTCAAGTTGAAACTAATTCAATCATTCAAAGTGGTTTACAAAAAGAATAAAAATTTCATCTCAGAAATCTAAACTCTTATTTAAATTCAACAATATAGATGTAATTAATGACGATTATAAGAAATATAAATCAGTTTACAATAAGCTCGTCGAATTAGCCAACCAAAATATAACTGTGGGCTACTGGTCAAATCTAAAAACAGATCAAAATTGTACGGAATAATAATAAATAGTATAACTAGCAGTTCTAATAGTTAGAAATATCCGTCACAGGTTCTAATAGATAATGAAATTATAAATAATCTAGGTGAAACTGAAACCTTTGTATAAAAAAGGAATTGAACAAGAAATTTCAAATTATAGACCAATTTCGTTGGTATCTGTTTTTCATAAAGCATTTGAGAAAGCTATACCTTTTTTCGAAATTTAGTAGTTATTTGAATAAGTATAAATTAAAATAGAATTTTCAAAGTCAACCAAGTCTGATCGCTAATTAATGATCAGCTGTAGGATGTTGAAATTTAATATTGGAAATTGCTGTAGCATCTAATTGGTTACATTCTATTTTTGTATCAATCGGCTGAACCGAAAGTGCACTTTATAAAACAGTCTTTTAGAATTTCTCGCATAAATTCAAAACAATCGGCCGAATTCGTATTAAGCACTACTATGTCATCTAATTGTACATCTTGCAATATGAATGCGATCGGCTAGACCGGAAGTGCAATTAACATTTTTTCGAATTTTATGTATAAATCCAGAACAATTAGTTGTATAAACACGAAATTTAATATTCAAAGCAACTGTAGCATTCAAATGATAAATTTATATTTTCATAGTAATCTACTGAACCAGAAGTAAATTTTATAAATTCGAAACTGTTGGCCGTAGAATGAAAAATTCTAGCACTTGAGACTGCTACAGCGTTTTAATTAATTGCAACATCTAAAAAAATGATTAACTCATATTTTGATTGCGATAGATTTTGACTTATGTCAATATATTACAATGGAGAACGATTGAACTCCCATTCTATCAATGTTGCATACCTATAATTTTTCAAATATACTAATATTATTTTATTTAGCTCTGTGCGGATATTATAACGTGCATAGCATGAAAGGTACGTTGAAATTATTTATTTTGGGTATTTTTTTTTTCTATTATGACGTACCTTTTGGAGAAAGCTTCTTAATCTGTTCAAATTGACAGGATAACCTCAATCTATGGCGCCGATGATCTTACCGACTGGGTTTGAATTTATCAAACACTATCCCTGTTACCGAGGAAGCATTGAAGAAAAGCGTGTAAATAGCTTTTTGCCATATTAAACATGTTGAAAAATATGTTGCTGACAATATTAACAACAAAATTATTGCGAAGTGCATCTGACAAACTTCTATTACTGAAACATCTCACAAATTAGAGATAGAGGTAAATTCATGAATCCCAAATCGATGACGAATCTCACAATTGAATTACAAATAACATCTTTGTTATATAGATTAATAATGAAAGACAGATAATACTCTATTTACCGCTTTGATCCACTTCACTCGTTTTTTGATGTTATAACTCCGTACAGGAAATCTATACGACTATATTTTATTTGAATCATCCTGAACACAAATGTCTGAAACTCAACAAGCGTTTTTCTATGTTTTATATGCAATTATTTCCACTTTTGAACTGCAATGCTCAATGACATATTCTGAGACATGAAGTTCAATGCTTTTAATGGTGCTCAACATGATCGCTTGCATTGATATTTGTTCAAACTCCGCCCCCTTGCACATAGCCTATATAATATGGGAAGTATTGCTATCGTGATTTTTTGACAGTCAAAATTTATCTGTCTGTCGGTTTGTCTGATGGCCAGTTGCACCACCGTCACTTAACTTTAAGGGAGGAATAATGACCGTGGTAACAATTGTGCATACAATAGTTGCCATAAATATTGAATTCCACTTAAAGTTAAATGACGGTGATGCAACTGGCCATGAAAGAACGATAACAAATTTTCGACTGAAATTTTATATTCAAGTTTTTTATTAAAAAGCTAGGCTTGAATTTGTGAATAAGCTTTTTTTCAACCAGTTGTACAAAAACTTTACTGATGGAGCTTTTTAGATTCTTGGGTTTATGTCATAAACGGTAGTATTTATCATTTACCTGAAACATTATTCAAAACTATCAGCGGTATATTTGTTATTATTAAAATTTAGATCATTGTTATAGTATATCATGATATAAGTTTTATGAGATATGATTTTAGGACACGCGTTTTTAATGAATAAAAGATCTAAAATGTCTTATGAAACACGTATCTTATACTATTTTTTCTATTTGGGTTCATGAATCTTAAAAAATAATAAATTTTCTATTCTGAAAGCATTGATAAAGGGAACTGTATTTTTTATTTGACTGTTGGTAACACTGAGATTTGACAAGATTTGTGTAACTCAAAAATTTTTCAACTTGATCGTTGTTTCTTTTTGGATATAACATATAAATGAATATGAACGTGAACAATTTGAGAATTTTCTTCAAAAAGATTTAGAGCTTTTCACTGGCGCAGATAGCATATGACCTTCGACATCAAATGCAAACTTTCGTCAATTATATTTTCAAAATATTATTATCAAAAATCTGGTCCTATCGTACATCACATTAAAGCTCCTGCGGAAATAGTTCTAGTAGGAGTGTCAAAGAGGATATTCAAACGATTGTCAACTGTTTTTCTTTATAAGCTATATAAATGATATCCAGATTGATATCAGTTTAAAGCCCTCGGGGAGATAAGCTTGCTAGAGATCAAGAATAAATAATAATCACTGAATTCCACGTTACCATCTAGAACATTTTTCAAAATTATTAGCGGTCAATTTGTTATTTTTAAAGTTTGAATTATTATAAAATTTGTTATATTTTTCTGTAATATGTGATGCAAAAATTGGTACTTGATGAAAATCATAATGTGAACTTAGAATTATTATAACTAACATTTGAACATCACATGCAAACGTTCATCAATTTTATTTTTAAATTAATTAAATTGATTCTATCGTATTAGGCATCAAATTGAAGCTGCTGCGGAAATGATTCTAGTAATAGTGACAAAAATTATACATATTTAAACGATTGTCAAATGTTTTTTTTTTACAAATTGTTTGAATATAAATGTTTTAAATAATAATGAAACCAGCCATATAATTCGTGATCAGGAAAGTACTGTGATGGTCACAGCATATTTTTATTCTAATATTTTGAGTTGAATAATCAAAAAATCATTATAATTTTTATATTCCTATCAGCAATTAGTAAATAGCTTCTACGTGCAACATGTAATTTTCAAAAATTTTCAAATTGAACGAGCTCATTGAAAACTAATAAGGCAATTCTATTTGGATATTGTTAACCGTTCTACCTTGATGACGACGGTCCAAAATAATTAAATTACAAGTGTAAAAAGATATCCTTTTGCTCGAACGACTTGATTAAAAATACTAGCAAAGCGAGTGCGTTAATATCATATTGAAAATATTTAAAAGTTGTAAATGAATATCAAAATATCCCAAGATGTTTAAATTCAACATTGGAGAAATATATTTTATGATTTTTAACAACTTGAGATCAACAATGGTATTGTGATTAACAAAGGTGGGTAAACAATTAAGATTCTGCAAAGACTTCCAAAACTGTTTGAAGAAGAGTGTTTATTACTTATAATAGTCTCCACAGGATAAACGCTGATATTGCAAATCCAGTGTCGCTTGGGCCTACTCCAAGATTTGACCAGCTCACCTGTAACAGTAGACAAATCTACTAAAGATGTGGCAAATAGACACTGTCATCGGATCAAGGACGTTACACGTTATTTTTCGCCCTACAAACTTCTCAGCTAATGCAAAACGCGTGGAATAAATTAGACTGAAACTATTGCCTTTTCCTGTGTAAACGTAATCGCAAATAAAAAATTGTGCTTACAAATCCATTTAAAAGGCGTCATAATTTTTATATGATGTAAAGTGACAGCACTGACCTTCATTTATCCAAGAGCAAGGAGTGAATTTATTTAATTGTGTTGATCATTTATTAAGCTTATCGTAAAGTTCATATTTAATTCGAAATGGGAAAACCGAAACAATAATTATTTTACAAATAACAACATGTTTAGTCAAAAACTAACAATCAAATGTTATCTATCAGATCATTAATAAATACAGCACCGCCGACGTTAAAATCGATAGACAATAGTCCAGATTTGAAATAAAGAACATCATCTCTTTGAAGTTTCAAAAAGACTCGCTATTGATTATTATATATCTTCCGATTAATTTTTACTGTCACTAAAAAAGATCTTATAAATCAGTTTTAATTTGGAAGAAAATTTAAAGTAGGTTTCATACAAACCGTCGTTGTACTAGTCTATACATACATAATTTCTCACCCCCAGTTTTTGTGGTAACAAATGGTGTACAATTTTGTTGTCAATAAAAATTATAGTTGCTGCAATGTGCATTTTTCTATTGAAAAGTAATCAATTGTTGGATTAAATCAGTTATTTGTGGTTACTTTAAACCCCTTTGTTACTGTTTCCGTTAAACGTCATCTGTTGCTTCCGATTTGGAAAATCAAGGCATGGTGCTATTGTAAGAAATAATGTGGGGTATACACAAGGTGCTTGAAAAATAACAGTATTTTTCTAACTTGATGAAAGAGTTCACCTGAAAGCTTCATTTTCTCCGAAAATTTTGTTATAGTTCATTACCTTATCCTAGGATAATGATAATAATTTATGCAACAAGTTTGTGTATTCTATGCAAACGTGTGCTGGCACTAGTTAAATTATGTAATTGAAAATTCATTAACATTTCAAAATGAGTTTAGTAATTGTTGTATATTTCGGTTTTTACACTCAGTCTGATGATGATGTAAAAATGTAAAAAAAAGCGGAATGTATATCTTTCAAAAATTATTAAACTTATTTTGAATTGAATTTTGAATTTTCAACAAATATGCGAACTCAAGCATTATGTTCTGAGGCCAATTATTTCAAGTCAAGATTTGCTGAGTCACGAAAATAGTTGTCCGAATATCTTAATACTTTCTACGGCCCTTAACTTATATATTTTGGCGATCTTCAAGTAGACAGCAATAGAGCACAAAGGACAAGTTGACATTTAGAAAGTAGTCAAATAAAGGAATCATTGCACCGTAAAGTTTTCATAAAATTTTGAATCTATTAAAAGGTGTATTCGAAATCAACTAAATTAGTAGATGAGTTCTATTAAGGTGCAAATGTGAAGTCATAATAATTTCTATTCATTTCAATTTTTACTTTATGTACACATTTTGCACAATAGAAGCTATATGAAAATAATCAAACGATGCCGCTACGTTTCATACTCATGGTCCATTGATTACCATTCGAATCCGCCATACAAACAGACATGAAAAAATTCTATCACGGTATCCAGTATGTAACTATGCACTGAAACAGCAGTAACGTCATTTTACGTAACAGAAACCTGCATGGTAGACACCAAAGCTCCGTGCAAAGAAACCAGCAAGGAAACGAGCGTCGTATTAAGCAGGCTTGCGCTTTAGTACTTCGCAATACAAATAATTGACAAAACTATAAAATTTAAGTTGGGTGAATGTATTAAATCATATAAATCGAACTACGAATAATTCAACGTCCTAATTTTTATTGTTAATTTATAGAAACATATTATGATCTATTTTTATTGCGTGTTTTCTCTGGTGAATAATTTAGGACTCCAGGTCTTAGATTAGAGTAGAATTCGCCTATCAACATTCTAGATTAGCTCATACCCTTTAGAAAATTTGATCGTTTTGAGAACCCATGTTTGTTACTTTTATTTAATTTTAAAGTTTATAATCGGGGTACAATACCAAAAAAAACTTCTTCTGTGGCTCGACAGCCCCAGGAGGGCCAAGATCCCAAGTACATGCATACTCGTTTCGTTACCGAATCATCCTGGTGGATTACGACGATCTCAAATTATTAACGATTAAGCGGCATCAGGAAGATTTCTTATACTACCAAGATTATCTTTTTAAGACATACAGGTGATTAACCCCTGGATTCGTACGTCATAAACGTGCAAGGGACAGCATCAAATACTATTTTATTTTTATTTTGGACAGTCTCAAAGTTGAGGCTATTGCAAGATTGTGTATACTGTTTAGCAAGGATGGGACAAAATGTGTGGAATAGAGTAGTGGTAGTATGTATTTTGATCATACGCATACTTGCTAGTTTGTGCGGACGGCCAATTTATAAATACGAGGTGCTAGAGGTACGTTAAGACATTAGTCACTTTTCTGATAGTCTTGAGTGCTAATTCTTAAATATTGTTAAAAGTTGATAATCAACACTTTCCATCGGTAGTAATTTCTGCTAAACTCATTAAAGCTCGCAAAGAATAACGTAATCTTACTCATAGATTGAGTGCTAATTTTTATATATGATACTCAGGGAACAGTTTTAATACTTTTTGTAAACAGCCAGATCAATCGTAGGGCTTAACATCCCCCAGACACAAACAAAATATCGCTGTGAGTAAAAGCGCGAGGACACTATTTGTAGACTTGATAGTGAGCGAAATATCTGTGGGCATCCAACTCTTCCTTGGTCTGGCTGTTTACAAAAAGTATTGAAATTGCTCCCTGAGTATTATATATAAAAATTAGGACTCAGACAATAAGTAAGATTAAATTCTTTTTTGCGAGCTTTGAAACGTTTTTCAGAAATTACTGCCAATGGGAAGTCTCTGGCAGTGTTAATTATCAATTTTCAACAATAATCTCTAGAACATACATAGCAATCAGACTTCAATAAAAGTGAGTAATGTCTTAACGTATCTATAGCACCTCGTACCTATAAATTGGCCGTCGGCACAAACTAGCAAATATGCGTATGATCAAAATACCGACCAACACTACTCTAATACACAAATTTTGTTTCTCAAAAAATAAGTAACGTCTGACGGGTCTGGGATCTTGGACTATAACATTTGAACGCTCATATTTAAAAATTTCTTTTAATTCAGTTTAAAAGTATCGCCGTCCAATATAGATTTCATGATGATATTAAGGAAACCTTATTAACTGGTCTGTTATTCCACCAATATTTCTCCACAAAATATCTTAAAAAATGCATTTTACGTTTTTTACAGTAATTATAAACTTAGAAAACGTCGAATTAATTCGTCACGTTTACTATCATGCGAAATGAATCATTAGACTATGAATGTTATTTTATTGATTAAATAAAATAAATATCAATCACACCTTTTATCCGTTACAGGTGTGGCAGACACTTATAGTGCACTTGATTGATGGATATTTCTTGAGCCGTAGAGTGCGGTTATCAGTCGTCAAACTATGGATACTCTTAGTTTTTGTGGAGAGTACGCCACAGAGTATATTATAATTCAGTGAAAATCTTACTGACCTTTTTCCCGTCTGTGGGATTCGACCCCGCGATCTCCGGATTACAAAGCCAGCATATTTCCCTCATATTTGAGCTTATGAGCGTTTTTTAAAATTTTTATCGATTGAAATCTGATATTGCTGTTGCGTCGCAAAGTTCGTTTTATATAATTTAGTGTTACTGCAGTTTTTTTGCAGTATTCTTCATTTTGCTCATCGTACTTTGAATTATTCATATTATAAAAATTCGTCATCGTATACTCCTATAATAGTACTTTGTGTATCAGACCTACAAAGATAATAATTTTTGGTCGCATCTGTTCTTGCAGTTCAGGTGAAAACAGAAAAGGAATTTTGGCCGAGGTACACACAACGTTTTTTAGGTGATCAATACGAAATAATTGAGAATCACTAAGTTTTATGTTTTTATTTCTAAGATGAGAAGAATAAGTATTTGTTTCTAGATTTGTAAGAACTAGAGATGCTAACAGAAGAATATAGTATTCATTTTGGCAAAAGCTGCTCCTCGAAGAGTTCATCGAACTATCCATATAGATAGATAAATAGTGTTCATGAAGTAGTTTTTGAAAGCTCAGTCCCAAAAAGTAAAATTTAAATATTTTGTGTAATAAAGAAAAGCTTTACGGCCGCAAAAAAGACCGTACTAATACATTTTTGCTATGATCGCATAAAATAATATATTATACATTTATTTGTGGATTCCCTGGGTAATAAGTTGAATTTCATCATTCTTAACATCCGTATAAATACCCTAATGGCCGATTTCAGAATATCGAGTTGAATTAATTCGATTTAAAGAGCTCATTTCTGTGATGACAATATCAAATTTGCACTTTTTGTGCAATCACTGGCCAAACAAATTAATCATATAAATCGAAGTCCAGTATATTTGTTAACTTGTCATTTTAACCCAGGTTAATTTAACTTCCGGTCATGAAATCGAGCATAAAAGTTCTATTAATAAGTCAATCGCTGAGAGTATCTGAAAACCATAACTAATGCTTTATTCTAAATTGCATATCCATATTAGATCCATAATGGACTGTTTTAGATAATTAGTAATAAAGTAATTTATAATTTAAGTAAAAATATCAATTTGATAATACATACCTCGAATAATCAGAAATAATAATAATTTTAGATTCCATATTACAATTTTAAGTTGATATTTTTTTCTGATTATATTTCACTAGGATAGAGACACGAGACTCAAGTATCGGAACCGGAATACGGGAAACACACCGGTAAATAACAAAAAAAGGACAAATGCAACCTGTTGAGTTCACAAAAATGTACAGCTGTGTAATTTTTTGCAAAGTTTGCCGTTCGGAAAGTACCATGTCTGATGTTGGGGTTGATTTATCCAGGGACGGAATTTTAAAATTCAGAAATTTAAATACATCCTAATTTTTGAATAGGAAAATTGCTAAAATATACTCACCGCAAAGTGAAGAAATATTTGGAATTGTTTTGATATTTAGCGATATTATGCTTATAGCTCTTATAATTATTGTAAGCAATTAAGGCAAAATGTAGTCCGATGAAGTTGAATTCACTGACCCGTATTCATTATTTTCTCTGGAATTGTTAATCATCTTTTGAAATACGAAGAGAGAAATAATAAAAACGCAAATTTTGATCCAAATGTCAACTTTATTATATAAAAGAGTAGAGCGGAGTTCATAAAGTTTTTGTAAATCGAAATACTCTTTAATTCTGACAAGAAGAGTTAAAAATTTCTCTATAATCGCATCATTTTAGTCGCATAACAACCACAATATTTATTGTGATTAACATTGACATTCGCGAATTTGATCTATAGTTTATTCCAGATCAGAGCGGTACAAGGCTCTAATGGGATTTTGATTTGAATCTTCTGACTGCTCGAAGTGGAAACACGTTTAACACATTTGAACAAATACCAATTTGCTCTTTATTTTCGATGTTTGATGAACGACTGACATTTGATGCAACTACGATTTTTATGCTAATATCGTACTAAGCCTTGGACCATTCTTATTTGGAGTAGACTATAATAATTAAAATCATTATCCTAATAATAAAATGAAAAATAGAATATGGGGCATGACTAATTGAGTGTTTATTATTATATTAATATAATAAATTTTCAAAACAAACTTCTGAAAAAACATTTTCCGAATTATATAAGAAATGGACAAGGATCGGAAAGATATTCATGTAATGCCCTATGCTCATTTTATGCTTGTTCAAAAATAACTAAAATCTACCCATTTCGACCCTGCACGTATATCATAGCATCTCGTGGTAATGTGGTACAGAGTTTCCTTCCACGTTCAGCCCACCCACAAGGTTGTTGTGGTGTCGAATCTCACCACTAAACATTTCCTCTTGCACTAAGACTAAGATTCTCCACAGCAAAACAGCATGCGAAACCAGACCACGACTGAACATTGGGAAGACCTGAATAATACTAAAGATTTTGAGAAATGCAAGTATATTTGAAAAGATACCTATATGATATTTTTTCCTCAAATTTCTTTAGAAATTGATAACATAACTGATGATTTAGTATCAAAATTTGTGGATGATTATTGATGGAGCATGTATTTATAAAAATAGGATAGTCTCTTCAGAATATTCACATGATTTCATAAACAATTGATGAAAGATACAATAAACTTCAAGAACATAAAAGTTTATTGAATAACAAGTTTCATAAGACAAGGTTTTGGTGTTGACCAGACTTTCTAAGCTTTAGACTCTTTGAGGTCTTGTACGAAATATTTCTTTTCATCTCGTTTCAAAGATGGATTGCAAATATTAAAGTTATTCACCCAGTACCCTAAGAGTAATAATATAATCTATATTTTTGTTTTACTTAAATCAGAAATAGGAACATGTAAATTAATAACTTGAATTTAAATGTTACTTAAGATAATTTTTGATTCGTTTGACTCCATTATCTATTTTCCAATAAATAAGTGTCTTTTGACTTCAATATTTTTGGCATGAAATTAACTTGGTAACAGCACGTCTAACAGCTGCATGCTTGAGTTCTGTAGTTTTCCAACGCAAAGGTGGCTCTACGTAGATTCAAGTTTCAATTTTGAATCCACTGTCACGGATTGGAATGTGTGATGGTATATCTATCTCAATCTATTTTTTTTTTATTATAAATTTTGTTTGCTATTACGTTTTTGCTAATATTATCGCTTTAATTCTTATGTTTTTTTTATATCATATATAACACTATTTCATAAATGAATATATTTCAATTCTAATTTTTACTTCATCAATAATAAATTACATACCCTAATTTAGATTCTTAGTTCAACAAAAAATGAGGTCCGTGTTAAATTTAAACTTGAACCTCTGGGATCTAATAGGATAATGTCGTTTGTTTTCATGTATGGCTGCGACAGATATTTTCGTTCATTTTTGATCATTCAAATTAGAATATCTACAAAACTGCATGTCAGTATACTTTTTTAATATTTTCACACATTCTACAAGAATTGTTTTATACAAATTACAGTTTTTGTATTTTTATCTTCAGCAATTGTGTTTAAATTTTAAGGAAATTCCGGTAAGTTTTCTCATTTACCGTGTATTAAAAACCACGTTTTCGACAATTAATTAAAAATCTGACGTTGACATCACGCGACTTACTTGTACATTATTAGATATATATAATCAAATACAACATCTCATCATTCCACGGCTAGTTGGTTGCTATGGAAACAGTATGTCATCATTCTTATGTCACAACATTCCTAAATACTGATTTCCAGGATTCTACGGCTAACAGTTCTGAATTTATGCGCAAAATTCCAAGATCGTCAAGTATAGTGCACTTTCAACTCAGTCGATCTCAATGAAAATAGGATATGAGCATCTAGACAGTACTAATCTTGAATACTGTATTCTAATATACTGCGTTCAACCGTTTTGGATTTATAATGCAGAGTGTATAACCAGATGCTATAAAAGTGCTCAATATTCTGCGACTGATTATTTTAAATTTATGAGAAAAATTCGAAAAGTCTGTAATTTGAGGTGCACTTCCGGCTTAGTCGATTGGGACGAAAATAGGAGATGATCATTTGGATGCTGCAGCAATTTCAAATACTGAATTCCAGTATCCTACGGCTAATCATTCTAGATTTATGCGGAAAATTCAAAAAAAGTATCAGGTAAAGTGCACTTCTAGTACAGACGATTGCAACCATTATGCGAGGTGCACATCAAGATCCTAGATCCTATACCAGTCTTTTATACAAAATTTCAGCATTATACGTTTGACGAATTCTGAGATTTGCGAATTACGCACATACACACATACATACGTACATACGTACCGACATTAAGTCAAAAATAGTCAAAATGGATTCAGGGATGCTTAAAACAGATATATCCATCAAAATCTCGATATGTGAATTTTGTCGGTTTCACAATATTTTCTTGTACTTTTAGACCGTCAGATAATCGTAGATTTCAGTGCCTCATTTTGTTTTTCATGCCTTCAAGAGGTTTGATAAGTATGTATATTTGGAGTTCAATAATGCTGAAATTAAAGCTGGACCGTGTGACCAACATAATGAAAATTAATTTTAAATTTGTATGAAAACGCATGTTCTGATCCAATTTTGTCGCTTTCGTCATGCTTACGAAATTAAATTTAGCGAAAAATATTTTGACATTTAAAATGTCAAACAAAATTGAAAAATTTACAACTGATTGATTTATTTCGAAAATTCTAAATGTCTGTTATACTCATAAACTGCACTTCCGGCTAAGCCGATTCATACAAAAATAGCAGATAACTATTCTGATATTAGATCAAGTTCAAATACTGAATTTCAGTATCTTACGGCTGATCATTCTGGATTTATGCGGAAAATTCAAAAAAAGTTTCAAGTAAAGTGCACTTTCGGTACAGGCGATTGCAACCATAATGCGAAATGCAAATCAACACTCTATACCAGTCTTAAATATGAAATTTAAACATAATACGTTCGACGGTTTTTGAGATTTGCGAGTTATGCACGTATGAACGTACCGACATCAAGCCGAAAATAGACAAAATGGATTCAGGGATGTTCACAACGGATATATTCATCAAAATCTCGATAGGTGAATTTTGTCGGTTTCACAATACTTGTTACTTTGTACAAGTAAGTAAAAAATTAACCTAATATCTTTTATCCTATATTTTAAAAACCTCAATCGAGCGATATCAAATAAAATGAGTTCAATTTTGTTTACCAACACTTACAGTGATATACTTGTACCTACGTATTTTGAACAAACAGAGTCAGAGAAATAGCAGTGCAGCTGTTATCTTTTCTAGGGTGTGAAAAATATTTGCAGGTGCACATTTTGCTACATGCTTGGAAAATTCAGCATTTTTTTAAACAATTTCACCAGATGATTGGCTAGCTGTTGGATAAATGTAATTGAAAAATCACACTATCTGTTCTTTTTTTAGTTTTACACTGTGTGATTTGTACTAATTCACAAGTAAAATCCTAACAAAATGGGATCGATTCGCACTTCGCAGCAATACGCCCGAACACTGACGAACGATACGGATCCAATGGACGTTACTTCCCTCCAAACCACACATTTGGATCATTCGTGCGAATACGGATGAGCTCAATAATTGCTTAATTCCGCAGTTTCCGTGGTTTTCCACTCCTAATGAATGGAAAATCATTATCAACTTTCCTATATTCGCAATCGCAATTTTTATTGCCAATGTGTTCGTATCAGTCACTAACCTCTTCGTCTCTATTTTCGATTGTGAAAAGTGGCAGACTGGCTCATACTAGAACTAGAGTGTGTTATTATAATAACGAAGTGCCAAAAAAATCTCTTATTTTGTTCAATTACAGATTTTGAGCAGGCCTGTGTCACTCTTACGGAAAGAAAAATACAAAGTTTGCGTATGTGTTAGTGAGTGTTAGTTACTGCAAGGCACCGCACACTGGCGCTAGTGTGACAGCTCCTACGCCAAAATGTCCAGGATTTGAAAATTGAGAAGGCTGTTATTTCTGTCCGCTGTCTTTGCAATCGTCATTGTATTGTGTCCTGTATTGTGTATTACATTATTTAATATTATTGTGAGAATAACATCATTGATTTTATTAGTGATGCCGAGTAGAAAAAATCCTGTAAGTATTAATTATTGATATTTGATATGATCTCGATATATTTGTCATTACTAACCTAACAAAACAATGTGCCATCATAAATGTTTGAATGAAATATGCCTAATATCATAATAAAAAACTATTCTATCTGTAATATTTTTAGAAAAATAGTTCTGCGTGCATGAGCAATGCTTGGTCAATTCCCTGCCCATAAAGAAAAGAGTGGGCCTATTCTGTTTTCCATGTGTAGAGGATTTGAAGAACGAATGGTTAGCAAATATGAATCGGAATGACCTGAGAGAGTTGAGCTATCGGCAACTGCTTGATCGTGGCTATCGAGTTTGTGAGCTGCATTTTGATAATAGTCAATTCAAAAATGAATTGGAATAACGTCTCAACGTAAGTCAGATACCTTGTCTTGTACGTATTCAAGGTAAAACCTCTCCTATCACAGTAAAAATAACAAAAGTTCTGATAAAATGCACGTATATTATAGATGCACCCGATACTTCACGAATCGGACCAGCTCAAATCAATCCAGCTAGAATCGAACCAGCTGAAATTGAACCTTCTTGAATGGATATCACCGAGGAGCATGGAGACGTTGAAAATATTCCACCAATGCCTGTGTGGAGGAGACTCACGACCATCAACTTAACAATTCGTTGATGCATACAAGACTGCTATTTTAAATAATACTGTTAGGTGTTGTATCGGTTCGAATTATGAGGATTACCGAATTCTACTATCTATCAATTTGATTCAGAATCTTTTCCGACATCCCCAATTTCCAATAATCCTATCCCATGTGTTCTTCCACAAAACACACGCACAGATGCTGTAGCATCGGAGATATATATTCAAACAACCTCTGAATATTTAACTAAAAAATTTCTAAATTATGAATGTAATTCATGTTTTCAGTTCTTTTGTTCTGAAAACGTAACTCACATCCATGATTTATCTGTTTTACGGGACTATGGGTCCAATGAAAAGTCTTATCTCAGAAATGCAAGCGCAGAATTTTTGCAAATAGTCGATGATTGTAAAAAACAGATTTTTGCTTCGATTCCCAATTTCATTCCATCCCCTAACATCCTATACCATATAGACATCCACTGTATACCTTCTAATATTTGTGAGCAGCATAGAGCAACCATGCAGAATAAAGCTATGCGATCATTACATTTAATATTATCAAGTGATTTTTCAAAATTGATCAGTAAGAAAAATAGATACAGTAAAAAATAACGATTTTTTTGTCAATTATTGTAGATAATTTTTTTTTCAATATTTTTTGTAATTCTTTTCTGTGTATGTTTCATATTCTTTTGTAGTATAAAAATTTAGTTTTCATTTACGATCTTATGAAAAATGACAGTTTTTTGCATTTTGGACTTGATATTTTAAACAAAATTCACAAACACATTTGTCAACTCGAACGAAAGCAGCTTAATTTCTAATATCTGTGACTTTTTTACGAAAATTAGGACGATCGAATATCTAATGTTATTTGCACATACATTTTGTTTCTATTTGTACATGTTTTTATAGTATTTCGTATTTTTGTACATATTTTTTATATTTTTCCTAATATTTATATGTAATTTATTTATATGTAAAAATATATGTATATATTTGGAACGATATTCTGGTTGATTTTAAATTTTACGATATTCTTAAATATTATATAAATTGGTCAAATTCAAATTAAGCGCTTCAGAATCAGTACGTGCACGGCACCGCTTGGAGCGCTCTTGTGTTGATGTTAAACCTTGTAAATTTTGATAACATTGTATTGTCAAGTCTTCTCTCTATTGATAGTCTTTGATTTTGAGTAAATTTTTTTTTAGGTTTGTATGTTGTTATTTTCAATGGACAAATGACAGTTTTATTATTATCTTCGATAAACAATAGTAATCCGAGATTTTTGACATTCTATTCTTGTACAGTAATCAATTCTGAAAAAAAATTATAGGTAAATTTCCGCTTTTACATTTGCATTCACAATATTTCTTTCGCAAACTTATTCACATTCGTTGTAATAAGTATATTCGTTTCAATCCTCATTTTAATTCCTGGTATGCATGGTTATTCATTTCTAAGGTAATTTTATTACCTATCCTTTAAATAAAGGATGTGCAAACGAATGCGCACAGATTGATTAATTAATAAAACATTTATTCGGTGAAAAAATAATAATACTCTAATTTTTTTCAGTGTACACATATTATAATTTAATATTTATAGTAAAATACAGTATCTAATGAATATTCATTTAATCCAGTCAGAAAAGACATGAGAGAAAACTCATTTATCGCTTATTGGAAAACAGATTCAGATCATCAACAAACAATAATTCTCAATTTCATTCAAAGCAGATTTAAATGATAAACCACAATGAGCTCTCTCAGTCGATTCGTATCAGAAAATAATTCATTGGATTTGTTTAATTTGTCTCACATGTGCTTGATCATTCGTAGCGATTAAAAGTAATCCTATGTAATCCTCTGTCGAATGGCGTGAGTATATTGATTCTACTCACTTTAAATGTCGGAAATATATCTGGACTGGCCAACTGGCTTCACATCACGGATATATTGGTCAGCACTTTTGATAGCAATTTGTTTTATCAGCCCTTTTGTTTTCATACGCTCGACGAATACCAATTAATGGTGAAGAATTTGAGAATATTTGCCATTCAAATTTTTTGATAGTGACATCAATTCTGTTTCGCGGAATTCCTTCACTGTGATTTAAATTCTAACAGTGTTTGTCGGTGAATTTTGGTTTCTCCCTTGAAATAAAATATTACTTATGACGGTCGTAAATAAATGTGAGCAATTTATGTCGAACTTTAATCAATATTGAAATTTATTAATTCGCATTTTGATAGAACACAGAACTGGAATTGAAATATCAATTTTATTCTGGAGGCTATATGAATTCACTAAAATGAATAAAATATAATGTACTTCGAAAATAGCACTAACATTCTAGGCTACAAGGCTTATTTCATTTGAAGACTAGTTAATATTTATGTCCAAAATGCAGCAAACTCAGGAAATAATTTTATTTTGCATATTTTGTTGACCATGAGTCGAGAAGTTCTATCTAAAATATAGATTCTTAATAAATAATTCAGGTTTGAGTTCGAGGAAGACCGAACAAAATGTCAAAATCAATAATTTAGTGTATATATGCTGGTTTTGTAATTCGAATGTCGTGAGATCGAATCCAGTTTCGGACTAAGAATTCAGTAAGATTTTCACTCTTAGTTTGACGACCTATGTGCACTAAAAATAATACTGCCACACCCAAGTCGGTCAAAAATCATGATTGATATTCACTTTTATTCACATGTCAAGATGATTTTATTCATACACTCAAGTTTCATTGTCAATGGAGCGCATTCAGAACGAAACTATAAGAATAGCTACAGGCGCATATAGGACAAGTCCTATCGATAGTTTACTATGTGAAGCAGGTGAATCAACACTCTTTATCCGAAGAAAGGCTCAAAGAATGAAATATATCATCAACCTAGCTAGTAATCCACAAATTTCAACCTACACACATTTCTTCCAAAAAATTGAAACACAATGACTCTCAAACATCGAACATCTCTCCAAAACCTCATCTACAATGACCTACATTTTCTTCAAACACCATTACAAAAAATACAAATTAAATTAACCCACATAATACCACCTTGGAAGATAAAAATCGAAAAATCCAACCTATTCCTCACAATGTATATCAAAAACATCCAAAGAGCTCTACCAAGACCTGATCAAGAAACATCAACAAGAACACAAAGATCACTGCAAAATCTTCTCTGACGGATCTCGCATTAACAATAATAGCGGAGTCACGTTCAAAATCAGCGAAAATATTTATCAATTTCATCTATCTCAAGAAGCATCTATATTTACCGCAGAAACATATGCTGTCATAAAAGCTACAGAGAAAATATTCGAAAACTGTAACAAAAACAAAAAATAAATCATTCACACAGATTCACTCAGCCTAATTTAAGACATAATAAACAAATACAAAACATCATTTCACACAAAAATTACAAGAAAACATAGAATTTACTAGAAGGAATCTTGATATATTGATTGAATTTGTGTGGATACCATCCCATGTCAATATAAAAGAAAATGACGGCGTTGACGAAGCAATAAGAAAAGCAACCATATAGATAGAAATCGAAAACATAAAAATTCCAAACGAAGATATAAAAGCCATAGCAAATCTAGAGATAAAAGAAGAATGGCAAATTTATTGGCATGGAAAAACAAATAACAAACTTAGAGAAATATGGGAAAACACTAAAAAATGGACGGTCTCCACAAAGAGAAAAGCCCAAACATAATCAAGAAAACTGAACTAATCACTTGTAACATCTGCTTGAAGACCATTACCGTCAAACACATAATTGAAGAATGTTCCAAATACGTAGCACACAGACAAAAACATAAAATCCCACATACAACGAAGAAAGCACTTGTTGACAACTTAATCAACATCAACAACCTAATAAACTACCTCACCGATATAAAACTAATAGACTGTATATAAACAATTACAATGTAAATAACATAGAAAAAATTACTCATCTTATCTAATGTAATGGATTAGTGACTAAAAAAGTCGGAGTTTAAAAAACCTTAAATAAATAAATAAAATTAAACCAAGCTCATTTCTTATGGTTGCAATTTTCAACAATTGTAACCATAGTGTTTAAGCTTGGTTCAATAAACTGCAGATGAGCTTAGATTGTACAATCGGGCCTTAGATGCATTCTGTATCTATTTTCAAGTACTTACGTATTGCTAAGGAATTCTATATTGCAGTTATAATAATCATTTTTTGAGATAAATTTATTTTCATAACATTTCATAACATTTGTTCACAGTTGATCCACGTTTCGAGTAGATCAGATGGCACTTCGGAGACAGAACAATTTACATACATTGAGTTCAGGATTAAAAAAAAAGCTCTCCAAGGCCCGACTGTACGGTCTGAGCTTATTTACAGTTCAGTTGACACGAGCTTATTCACTATAGTAGAAATAATTGTTATTATTATTATTAACCGTTTCAATCTGCTCTATACTCTTACGGGATGAGTAGCGATTAAATTAATTTTAGTTCAGGTTCTTCATCATTCCTCTCCATTCTGTTCTGTTCTCCGCTTTTCTTTTTTTTCGTGATAGCTGATTCTGTTTCTCCTTAAAATCTCTTCTACATTGTCCTCTCATGTTTTCCTAGATCTTCCTCTCTTTTTCTTCTTTGTGATCTCTGTGTTCCATACTTGTTTTGTTTGTCGCTCTTCTGGTATTATTATTTAGTGGCCGTACCATAACACTTGCTTTTTCTCCATGTTATGTATGCTTTCTATTTCCAGGTTTTTTCTTATTTAATCATTTCTTATTCTTGTTACTTTTTCTGCTCGTCTTAAATATCTCTTTTTTGCTGCTTAGATTTTACTTTTATTCCTTTGATTTATTGTCCACGTCTCACTTCTATATATTAGAGATGGTCTATATATTGTTTTATAGACTCTCATTTTTGTATTTTTCTACACATGTTTGTTATTTAAACTGTTTTGTTTGTTGCATGTAAGCTTCAATTGACTACTAATATTCTGTTGTTGATTTTTTTGATTTATGCTCCCTGTGTTGTTAATTGTTATCCCGAGATATGTGAATGTATCTATTGTTTTATTTCCTTCACGTTTATTTCTATGTTAGTTATTGTATCTTTTTTAGCTATGACCATTATTTTTGTTTTGTCTACATTTATGATCATATTATACTTCTTTAGTTCATCGTTCCATACATTTATATTGTGTTGCATGTCTTTCTCGTTCTTAGCTAGAATTACTAGATTATCTGCGAAAGCACATTCACCTATTGTTGTTATTGTCAGCCAATGGTAACCAATATACACTTTTTTGTTTTATCCTTTATTTCCTTGATTATACTATACAATAATATTCTAAATAGTAAACTGACTTAATACATCTCCTTGCCTTAGTCGTCCTTACGTTGTGAAAAATTCTTCTGATGTTTCAATTCGGTTCTTATGTAATTTTATTGTTTTCTGTACACTCTTTTTATTGCTTCTATTAGGTTTTCGATATCCAGTCTTTCTCTTAAAATTTTCCACATATGCTTTCGTGGTACTCTGTCGTACGCTTTTTCCAGATCAACAAATGTTATATATAATTTGCTCTTCTGGTTCATAGTTTTTTCTATGAGCTTTCTGATTGTGTATATGTGATCTTACGTAGAGTGTCCTCTCCTAAATTCTCTTCGTGCTCATTTCATTTTCTTCTATTATAGATTCATAATATATTTTAGCTGCAGTACATAAAAGTGATATCCCTCTAGAATTGTTACAATTTCTACTGTTTCCTTTTTATGGATGGAAAATATTAGCACCTTTTTCCAATCTTTGGGAATTTTTCCAATTTTCCAAAACTTATTAGGCATCTCAAGCAGCATCTGTTCTCTTTCTGCACATATACTGGTGTATTTATACCTATGTAATAAACTTTGATGATATATAGTATTTGGCGTACTAATCATGAATCAAAAAGAATTTTTTTGAAATTCTTCATTTCAAAAAACGGTTTAAGTAAAGAAAAGGTTTCGGAAGACTGGTTTGATGGCTACTCTTAAGAGTAATTACCTTGAATTTATTAAAATAGACTGTTCATGAATATTACATAAAATTGGCTGGTACCACAAGCTGTGTTTTTGGCTATACTAGCAGTGTTATTTCAGGAAGAGTTTTAAGGCAATATAAATATTTCAAGCTATTTTAATAGAAAATATTCAAATAAATTATGTATACATGTATTTTCCGTAATTTGTATCTGAAGATTTTTTCCTGAAGTATTTAGGAGAACTCTAATTGCATTAAAACACATCTTGACACAACGTTCCTAGTGTAAGGGTTTCCACTTACAATAAATTTATATTTTGGTAGATTGGGTTCTTTGCTGAACTGTGAGGATATTATATTTTGTACTTATCTGCTGTGATGTAATATTTCTGGAAGGGGATAACGACTTGCACAGGAACTTGAAACAATATGCACGCTTAACAAATAATAAAATATATTAAAGAATAATAAAGAGTATAAAGATGAAGTTAACCAACTCCGATTGATCACCGGCTTCCAAAACTACTTTTATGAATATCTTACTAGCTTCTAACTTCTCAACTCACGCACTAACTAACTTATCACCAACTACATTATCACTAATTAACTAACCAACTACTTCTTCTACTGACTAACTCTCTACATCTTCTCTTGATTAACTATCGTCACTTGACTCCCTATTGACTTACATATATAAAATCCAAAATGCCAATATAACAATATTCATTATTGACATCAATTATATTTGCAATAGTATAATTACCTGTTCGACTTGCTTTAAGTGGACAGCAGTTTCCTGATTTCGTAAGAGCTCAGTGAACTATGAATTTGCTGACTCTTACACTAGTACCGTCAAAACAGAGCTCGTGGTACCAGCCATTGTGTTTATATTTTCGAATATGAAGATGAAAAACAGTGGTACCTAAAATCCTCATGTTCTGCTAAGTACTGTTAATTTTACTAATTTTGAACAAATTCTTTTTGATTCACGATTAATACACCAAATACTATATACCAATAAAGTTTGTTACATAGGTATAGATACATCCTGTATATTTAAATGTTTCTGGGCGTATCATACCATGTCCCGGCGCTTTGCCGTTTCTCAGTTTTTTAAGAACTATTATAACTTCCTCCTCTGTTATGTCTTCTGTCTCATTTTCTTCTCTAGTGCTTTTTCCTTGCTAGTTTTCCTCCTTTTCATTTTCATTCATAGTCTGTCTTCCTCCAAGCAAATCTGCGAAGTGTTCTTTCCATCTCTCCTTAACTTCTTCATTTTCTTTCAATATATTTTGATGTCAATCTTTAAGTTTTTTTAGTATTGCTGGGTTACCCTTTTCAAAGTTTTCAATCATGGAATAGAATAATTTCTTATTTTCTTTGTAGTTATCTTCCGGTATGTTTCCAAACTCCTCCCAAGTTCTTGCTTTTGATTTTTTAATAACTTCTTCTACTTTTTTTCTTTGTGTTCTATATTCTTCAAAATCTTCTTCTTTCTTGATGTTTAGAAATTTCTTACACCAATGGGTTTGTTTGTTGTTTCTCGTATTTCTGTACATTCCGCAAGCTTGCTTCGTTGCCTTCAAAAATAATTGTTACCATAGAAAATAAACTGAATTGTAGATAGGCTTATATGGTAAAACCGGGCCTTAATATAAATATATTCACATAATACCAGTATAGTATCAAATAAAAACCTCCAAATTTCATAAATCTACTCAGTTGATGCATTTTATAGGAAATTACGTACGATATTTGAGCTAACGTAAATAACTTGCATTGCAATCAATTAAAAAGACTAAATCGTAGGCTCTATACTGCGCCGTAGTTTATTCTTATTGTGAATAAACTGTATATTCTCGTGTAATACAGCCTTCATTTTATATTCATCCATTAATATATTATTATTAATTATCATCTTAGAACCCCATCGTTATTGAATTTTTTTTTGAATCCAAGCGTTGTACTCCACTACTTCTTGCTTAGAAAGGACCAATCATGAATTACCATTTGCCAAGTAATAATGAAAACTGTTATCTCAAATCGAATCTAAGTCTTTAAAATATGCAACGCATCAAGTGCAGAAAAGTGTGCTGAACATATAAAATCAATTTTGTAATTACTGAAGGACTAAAATATCACTTTCGCTTATCGTACAGAAACTATAAATTCATGACCGGCTCCACGATCGCAGGTTAAATTATTATATTTGATTCATTTAATTAGTGGGATTGTGCAGTGATGACACGATAAATGGTTTTAATTCTTACTTATGAAGCTGCACATTGAGATATTTTCCAAACCTCAAATAATATAAAAAGAATGACAAAGAAATATAAATTCGAAATCTATTTCTGTGACTTTGTAAAACAAGTATCCAAGCAAATACTGATCTTCAAATATTTGTTTTGTTGATGTTAATATAAAAATCTTGAAAAAAAATTTAAATACCTAATAATAATAAATTAGAGATGACAATAAAATAAAACATCTTCATCGGCATATCAGATCTACAATTTCGACCACTTTGAAATAGATAAATAAGGATTTTATAATTTTTGTTAAAAATTGAGCAAGTATTCAGAATTTAAAATAAGAATAAAAAAATTCTCACGTATCAAGGACAGAATCCATGCACAATGAGGGCGTATTGCCAATGCCACTACCAAACCGTTGTATTGAAAGAAGATTTCTAGTGAAAATTAGTGCTTAATTTTGTTGGTTAATAATTAATAATAATAATAACTTTATTCAGAAGACATGGTGTTTCGCATGTATATAAAACGTCAAATATAAAAGTAGATGAGTTGAGTATAAGACATAAATACAAAATCAATTTTCATAGTCAAAATACTCTTCTAAGCTGTAGAAATTATTAGTTAATAAAAATTGTTTCAAGTTTATTATAAATGTTTTCAATGTAACACAAGTAACTATGTGTTCCGGTAAATGATTGAAAATTTTCAGTCCTATTACGTGAGGAGCACTTTTATTTTGGGTATAATCAACTAATGGTACTCGAAATTTTTCTTTGTTTCTAGTATTAAAATTGTGAATGTTCGCGTTTAAGACAAAATCATTTTTGTGTTGGAAAATATATTTACCTAATTCAAGAATGTACAGAGAGGTAACAGTTAGTATTTTGAATCTAGCAAACAACTCTCTACATGAAGTGCGGGATGTTACCCTTGCCAAGCAGCGCAGTAATTTTTTTTGCACTATGAAAACTCTGGCCAAATTAGATGCTGAACCCCAGAATATGATGCCGTAGCGTAATAAAGATTCAGCTTTTGCATGGTAGAATACAATAAGTTGTTCTAACGTTAGAATAGACCTCAAGTGCCAAACTTGGTAATACGTCGAATTTAATTTAGAGATTAGCTCATTAGTATGGATTCTCCAGTTTAGATTTTCGTCTAAAGTCATTCCTAAAAACTTATTTTTATTTACTCTTGTGATTTCATAATCCTCAATTGTAACTTTTGTGTCAAAGTTTTTATTACTATGAGGGTTATGAAAACGTAAATAACTTGTTTTAGTTTTATTGAGAAACAGATTATTATCTTTGAACCAATTCGACATTTGATTTAATCCAAGATGGCAAATGTTTAAAAGCGTGTCTTCACTACGATCTGATACCAACATTGATGTGTCATCAGCATATAATTTAAGAATGCACTCTTTATTTATATTGTTGCATATATCGTTAATATATAAAACAAAAAGCCTAGGAGATAGAATTCCGCCTTGCGGAACTCCATCTTTAACTGTTAGTAAATCTGAGTCTACTTCATGTGATACAGAATTTGTCGACTGTTTGAGGGAAACATATTGTTTTCTATTTCGTAGAAAACTCTCAACCCATTCAAGTGCAACACTCCGAATTCCAACTTTTTCTAATTTCCATAGCAGAAGACTGTGACTTACGCAATCGAAAGCCTTTGTGAGATCACAGAAAATTCCGATTGGATGTTCACCTCTTTCCAAAGCAGAAATTAGATCTTGTAAATATGATTGCACAGCATCAGTAGTAGATTTATTCCTGCAAAAACCATATTGATTATTTATAATTACGTCATTTTTATTCAAAAATGATTCTAATCTATCAAGATATGCGTACTCGAAGATTTTTGACAATATTGAAGCTTGTGCAATAGGTCTAAAATTATTCATATCTTGGGTATCGCCTTTTTTGGTTGTCAAATATACTACACAAAAAAAGGATTGATATTTTATAATGAATGGCTGAATTCTACTGGTAATATCATCGACAATACCTCAGTATAAATGTACCTCAATAGCTGAGTTTGAGGTGTGAAAAAAGCCAAGGCAAATAAATATACGTTTAAAAGTTGTACTTCAATACATGATTGCGAATATATTATCAAGTTAAACCAGTCAAAAAATACTGACTTTGCTTTTAGATTAACAAGCCTTCCGCGTAGCATTGAGCTCTTACCAAGCAACATGCTTTCGAACCTGTCAACATTACCTAAGGAAATTATAGTTGATAATATTAACAAAATTCATAATTTGATAATAAGAAAAACAAAACATGAGAGTATAAAATTCCAATAAACCTACACGAAATGCAAACACATCTTGGTTGCTAACAAAAAACCATCAATTATTTTTAACGATGGGAATAAATGTGCATCGATGCAAGACTTTGGGACAGCGGGTGTAGGAGGGGCAACTCGCGAATTGTGGTCCATGGTGCATTGTGCAAGTCATTAGTTTTACCATGATGAGAGTCAAAAGAGAGAGGTAAGAGAGGACAAGAGGAGTTGTCTAATATCGGGCATCGCGGTCAGACGGTCACTCACTCCGCCGAAACAATAACTATATAAATTACAGGTATCGCGAATAGTGCAAGAGATGCAATAACACATTAACAGACTTATATGACGTCTTCAAGTTCAAGTTCAGAGTACTGATGGCAATCTTACTTCTTTTGTCTTTATTTCTACTTTACTTTTCTTGTTTTTTATATCTACTCCAGTTACACTTTTTTACTGCCTGCGGCACACCAAGGAGAGTTGTATATTTAATAACTTTATGTTTGTATGCAGGATCGAACATTACGCTCTAGCTAGAGCCTACTAAAATTATTCGATTTATACAAGGTAGTGTTGATAGAAGTGTATGAATCCATCAGGTTTTATAAAGTATTTACTGCTAAGAAAACCCCAATTCGGCAGACATTAGGCATCAAAATAATGAATAAGTAATTTTAGCCAAATTTTACTGAAATTAATAATAGAAGTCTTGTCCAAATGATTGAAAAAATATGTAACTAAATTATTTATATTTCGGTGAAAAGCAAAACTACTTAGACGAAAAAATTAATCATAATTTTACACTGAGAAAAATAAAACAAAAACTCTTTAAACAGAATTTTTTTGCCAGTTTTGTGTTTCTTCTAAGTATTTTTTCTATTTGTAATTTTTTTGTCATATTTGATTATTTATATGTATTTAAAAACTTGATGCTGCCATGAAATATTCAATAATATTGCAAATAAAAATAAAATTGAAACACGACATAACTTTAATCATTGATCTTGTATGAAATTTAAATATTACTTCTCGGGCCCGCCCGAAAAGAGATGACAATCAGGATATATGGCAAGGGATCATATCATTAGTAAACTTGAAATGACTTTTGTTTAAACGTTTCGGCGCCGAAACGGCCAGCTTTATCAGGTTATGTTTGGAATCGGTTTACCGAAAGACTGATTATAAGATTCTCGGTATGATTTCTATCTTGTTGAATATATATACTTGAAATTTGGTATACAAAATCACTTTCTATGATTATATCGAACCATACTCCTTAGAGATCAAAATATTTCAGTTTCTTGAGACATCTTGAGCCACGGTGTTTCTTAAGTTTGTACAATTAAAGGATGTATTTGATGACACTGACTGCGGCTGGTAAGTTGAATGAAGCGAATAGAGGTACAGGAGATTCATTATAGATTTATTGCTCTTTATACAAGTAATTTGGGAAACACGATTATTTTTTCAATCCATTTCAAATCAGTGACAAATGAAAAAAGAAGCATTTAAAATTTAATATTCAGTGGGCGTACACAATTTTTTAGTCTTTCTGCACCTTATGATTATTTGTAGAATGTATTCTCTTCTATTGAAGAAAATTATTCCCTAGGCATTATACATGGTCGCATATTATATTTATTTTGTTTTCTGCTCTGCAGTACTCCACCTAAGTGCCAATTCACAATGTACGTAAACATAAGGAGTACGTAAAAACATAAACGTAAGAAATTATGTATGTTCACAATGGTCGTAACGTAAAATGTTAAAATTAAGTGTTTTTTTCATATTACGCTGACTGTCATTTTCAAATATTCTGTTGATTTCGATTCTGTTTCGTGTTAACTGTTTTTCCAGGGAGTACCTATGTTTTTCTTTGGTTTCACTTATGTTTCACTTTTAACAATTTGGATTTTAATTTGTTTTGTTTTATTGTATGATGCCTGATAAAGATCTTGCGATTGTTTCATTATTATTGAAACCAGATTGAAACTGCGTTATAAAAGTCGTCAACGAGAGAAATATTAAGATGAGGAAGAAATTGTTGTTTTTTTTTATCAATAATTCTATGTCAATCATATTTAAAGCATGTTTCGATCCAGGATATTGTCAACAGTCAGATGAAAACATGTGTTTGAAGTTGACGCATGCGCTATTAGTTGTTTCGTACGTAAACATAACATAAAGTTGAATTTATCTCAACTTTACGTTTTCATTACGTAGCTCTCATGTCAATACGTAAACGTAAGAAATACGTAAGAGCATTGTGAACACGGGCATTGAAATACAGTGGTTCAACTTTATGTTTATGTTCACCGTTACGTACTCCTTACGTTTACGTACATTGTGAATTGGCACTAAGTCATCTTCAGGAGTGAAAGGAATTTAGTTAAATATTGTTTCTGACCAAAAAAGAAACGTTTAACGTTTTTTTCTTTCCGATTGTAATTAATATCTCGACTATGATGATTATGTTCTAATAATTCCATGTGCGCAATTTCATCAAAACTAAATTATTTCCACTCCTGAAAATGACTTAGGTAGGGTCGAAACTGTGGAGCAGGAAGGAAAATAAATATGAACTTCCGTAATTCTATTAGCTTCATTGTAAAATTAAGTTTCTCATTGGAAACCCTACAAAAAATATTTATTGATTTTTTTAAATTTTACTTCATGACAATAAAATGTAGTAGAAGCTATTTACTTTGTTATTAATACAGCCAACAACGGAATATTTTCCTGAATGATCTATGTGCACCGAATATTCAAGAATTGATGAGAGTTTTTCGTATATAATATCACAAGGGACTGTAATTTTGTCAATAAATTTTTCTTGAAACATTGGTTACCTAGCAACATCGTGAGAGTCATCTGTCCGAATAAATCACGAGAGCGTAGCTCGAGGGATTTCATCTGAGCAGATGACTCGAAGGATGTTGCTTAAAGGTAATCAATGTTTAAAAGAAAAATTTATGATAAAATTAAAGTCGCGAGTGGTATTTGTGGAGAATATTTCTCGAATGAAATTGCTACTATAAGTATCTATTAAATAATGTTAGTTGCAACTACTAATCTTTTTTATTGAAAAATGCACTAAATTGTCTCCATATACTCTTGCATTTTTAGACTTTTTGTTTTCAATTTCATTACTTTCGGCGAAAAATGCATTTCCAAAACGATTCAATTTTGACATTTCCGAGAACTGATTGTTTATATTAGAACTGTGTATTGTTTCTCCATGACAAAGGCAATTTATCGCGATGAATCGCTTGCCAACGGAAATTTACCGAGGTAACGGGAATTTATTGCGGTAACGGGAATTTATCGCGGTAAATTCTCGTTGGCAAGGAATTTATTATTATAATTGTCATTGTAACTATGCAAAATTTGTCAGTATAATTGACATGAGTTAAATAATCAAGGAAAAAAATTCCTAATCACACTACTCTCAAAATTTATTTAGCAAGCAGTTACGATCACTGAGTGATCATCTTCATACTACCGGTGAGAATTATATAATTGCAGAACATTCACATAAACTGAATTAAGAAGTCCACTAATGCGATTAAAAATTAAAAATACTAGAAAATCGGCAATAAGAAACTAGAAAATCATATACGATATATAGAAGTGTCATTTGATTTATTTGATGGGATACCTCATACATATATGTGAAATTTGACCTATGAAACAAAGTCACCAGAGCTATGCAAAAGGCGCGTAGGATTGACGAGTATATTTTGCATGAAAATATGAATAAGATGACCGCCTACTATTATTTGATTTTGATCTGGGCATATATTAGAATCTTTGTAATGAACATTCCGATTCAAAGCTCATTAGAAAATGGAAATAATATTAAAGGCAGTATATAAATTAATTGGCCAGCAATTATCATGACTTAGTACTCTTGGCAGCAATTATAAAATACTTAATTAATGTCTTTGTGATATGCATGGACACATGTTTCTTTTAGCCACCAACATATTACAGTTTTGTGTGTCAGTGGGTGTTCAAAAGGCGGTGCTTCTCACCCAGACTAACAGACGGGCTTCGCCCGCTCTGACCAAGCTCGACATGCCATTTGCAATGTTAATCAAATCGCTAATACAGTCATAAACAGTGGTTTTTGTTTTCAACACAATTATCAGACGGGCCTCGACCGCTGTAACCAAGCTCGACATGCCATGTCACGTCAAGCTAATCTAGTTCGATTTCAAACCTAACTTCAATTTATTCACGATATCACAAAAGACGAAGGGAAAATGATGAATTATTATAGCTATAGGACATAACATCCAATTCTGAATAAAACTTTATTATACTGTAATTGTAAATTAGTGGTTAAATATATTAGTGATAAAATAAAATAGTGGTAAAAATGTATGGTGGTAGAAATTGAGTGGTAAAAGTTGAATGGTAAAAGTGGGGTGATAAAATTGGATCCCTATGGTGTAGGATTTATTAAATCGGAGTATCCCTTCGTTTTGCCCCATATTGTTTCTGTTTGTAATTTCTATAATAAAAGTATTATACCATGATTTCGATTTTTATGTAACAATTTGTATATTTCACCATTTTAATAATTTTTAGCACCTTTAAAAAGCAGTATTATTATTAGCATACATCACCCAACATGTAGAACCCAATGAAAGGACGGAGAAACATTATAATACAAAAAAAAATACAAGTTATAACGTACATCAAAAAATACATATAGGATTGTCAAAAAAGGCTAGACATTTAATTACATTAATTGTTTTAACAGCTGTTAACATAGAAGAAAATTTAAGATTATAAATGAAGCACATGAATAGGATACATTAAGCCAATATTAGTTGATATAAAAGAATAATCCAGAAAAAGTATAAAATTTTCAATGATTCTAATTGCAAATTCCACGAACTGTGTATCTATGACTAATAAAAAATAGTTTCACTGCAGTGACAGCAACGTGGAACTGTTTAAACTTTGTAATGTGAAATATCTGAACTCAAATGAATTTTTTGGTGTAGGTTTTCGACTGGTCTCAAGGTCAACGGAAAGTATTGGTTTTTTAGTTGCTTTTTTCGTTTGTTATTTTACGGCTTGTTGCATAGACATTAATTACATTTGACATTTGTGGGAACAGCGCCGATACTGCATTATTGCAATTTTGCATCTATTTACATACTTTAATGCTTAGAGTTTTTTATATTCATCTAATATAAGCTACATTCTTGACTTGAAAATTTTTGGCGGGTGATATTTCGCATAAAAAGTGATCGCACATGTAGATATTAAGGATTCTAGATATAATGAATTTATGTGGATTGACTTAATTCTCAACAATCATCAGTGTTATTTGTTAACTACTTCTTTGATGCTTCCTCAAACATACATATATTCAGAAAACTCAGTTTTTGATTGTTAAATAGGCCTGAATGGATGTCCCATATAAGTCTTAATTATATCCTCATGAATATTCTCGAGGCCTAACTCTTTCTTTAAAAATAATTTAATAATCACACATTGCTCGATTTTATCCATGTAGCGAATTTTCAGAATGCAGAAATTCAGTTTTCAAATTACTCAAAAACCTTGTACATCCATCTTTACACCAATGTCAATCCACCGAATGTATAACTAATAATCGGTTTCAATTCTGAATAAAAACGATATAATGCCGTGCCAGCGATGCAAGCTCGGTCAACTACAAACTGCCGTGCGAGCGCAGCGAGCTTGGTCAACGTTAAGGTCTACGACGACGTGGTTACAATTTCTTGAATAAAGGCAGTCTAGGATTAGCTCAGCGAATTTATTTGGAACGATTCTCGAACTGTCATTTTCCACTAAAAATTGAATTATTGTGGTTATGTTCAAGTATTTAATGTCAGAATATTGTGCATTTATACATTATGATTGAAATACTGTGATCTATGAGATATTTAGAATTTATCATTTATCTGAAACGTGAAACAGCAAATGAGATGAATGCAGTACATTAATTTATAAATGAAGCACCTATGTATTGTTTTTTTCTCATATTATTACAAACTTCACACTCAGGCCGTTTCAATACAGTATGCTCCTTGAATTGATCTGCTGAACAAATAAAATATTGTATTTTATATTTCAGAAAATATTTAAAATCAATTACCGAATTCAGTTTGATACATTTATAGGTTATGTTTTCTGTTCTTCAAGAATACAAGCTTCAAGAATTTATGTGGCAATATTTTCAATTGAATTAATTATTCTAGATTCTAGTATTGCATTCCATTAAATATTCCACGGTTTTCTTTAAATAAATCGTTGAATGATTTTCTCTTTATGTTCAACAATTAACGATAATGAAGTAAGTTGAGAACAGCAATTACTTTTCAAGCTGCTCATAGATGGCAGCACAGCCTGGCACACATTCTGACTATTTAGACTATTCAAATCAGCTGATCCAAGTGCAATGAACCTGTGCAAACAAATAAGAAATGTACTATCTGAAAATATACGTAAAATCTAATTTCTTAACAATGACATATAAATACAACTTCTAGACTAAACTGGTGATTTCAGAGACAAATTTAGTCTTTCATTCATATGTAAAAATAGAATTATCGAGGTGTGCAAATATCAATAATGAATTGCCAAAATTATTTCAGTCTCAAATGAATGATTGGTAAGACTACGATGGTTCAAAGTTGCAAAATATTCATTTCAATCGACAGCTGTCATTCTTCCAACAAACGAGAAACATTCACTTTTAACCATAAGCGCACTATGAAATTTTTGAAAAAACTTCGATGAGTTTGTACTCGATATCTAGAGGATTTATAGAAAAAAGTTATAAAGAAAGATTGCTATGCTTGACGAGTTCTATTACAGGTTAAAATTATTGTATGTATTTCTATTACACCCTGTATATTTATATATTCAATGTGTACCATAAAAATTATGTAAGTAGTTATTTATAATAATGACATAAAAAATACAAAGAAATTAACATTATGCAAATTCATTGTTATTATTATTACTATTATTTTATTTATTTGGTAGTCAATAAATGATCACGCTTATATTTAATTTTTTGTATTAATTATTCATTTGTGACTGTACCTACACTAAATAAGGGACGCTATCATCAGAACTTGACCAGGAAAGATCAGTTTGAGGGACTGCCACAGTCCAATAGCCTTTGACAGAACGACGTTTGTCGGGTCAGCTAGTATTCGACAGAAATCAAATTGAAAAATATTTCTACACTTGCTGACTTCTGAATTTTTATTAACTAGAGATGTTACATCGCTCAGTACTTATTTACATATTTCATAAAGGCAGTCATATACAGATGATACGTACATATCGTACATCATTTGAACGAAAAAGATGAGGATTTGATTTATGCAATCATTTTAAAAGGAATAAAACAATGAATTATGAGTGCTTATGAACAATGTGCTATTTATTACAAGTATCGGCTCAACTTTAATTTACTACTTTAGTTTTCTCATTAACGTCCATCAATCAAAATCAGAACTTCTAAGAATTGCACGTCTCTAGACTCGCACTCAGCGTTCATTCTTCAGGATCTTGCATTTGTTCTTGCACAGTTCTTTGTTCATTTTCGGGGCAGTAGAGTCCGTGCTACAGCTCAAGGTCATTGCTTGCTGTCCTAGTGCAACAAACAAACTCGCATCGCATCGCACGGTCCTGCTCCGGGCGAAGCACACCAGACCAAAACGGATATAATACGTGCCATATCATCGACATTCAATTGGTCTACCAAAATTAATCCTACTGATAATATTATTCAAATTACTTTACAGGTGAATCATTTCTCAATGAAATTTTTTTCAGTGCATACGTTCATCTATTATTTCTTTGAGATATGGTTAGAAAAAATAATAATATAAAATAATAATTTGTGATCAGGTTACCTTGTAAAATCCTAAAGCAATTACTTGTAATTAAATCAGGTAAAATTGATTTTGTAAAACATTTACGTCCAATCGTAAGTTGAATTGATAAAAACCACTAAAAAAAATCATTTAAAGAACTTTATGAAAATTACCACCTCCAATCAGCCGGAAGCATTTTTTTTACGGAGATGAAACATTTTCACCAATATTACCAATCACGCGTTTTACCTGCTAGGGCTGTGGCAGATACTTATAGTGCATTCTTTAGCCACAACCTACGGCTGAAGAAATATCAATCAATCTACAGAGTACGAATAAATCAATTCAAGAATATTATACGTCCAACGTCAAATTGATAATTTATGTGAAAAGTGTGTAATCTCTATAGTAATATGACATGTGGCCAAGTATTTCAATACAAGGCCTGCCGAGCCACGAAAATTAATGTAATGTTTATTTACATACGAGTTGCCTACAAGATTCTTCCTACGACCCTCAACCTTCGTACTTTATATTGGAGTCTTTCACTATCATTATTCTATTTGTTTTTCTGGAAAATTTGATTTGGGTAATTTTAAAGTCTGTTAAACTTACCAAAACTTCTTACTAAGCTATCAATATTCGTAATAAAGCAAGCGTACGGAATATGAAAATCTAGTATTCATAATAAAATGACCGTTTGTTATATTAGTTTATTATAATAATTTTATGAACACGGCCATAATAAACAAGTAATTAAACAAATATTTTTATTCAGTGAATTCAAATAGCATATGCATCACAATCTTGACGATACTTTTATACCGTAAACTTGTCGACGGTTTGATTTTTTTCCTACGATAGCTAAGCAGTGCAGAGAACGTGTCTGTGATTCATTCGTTTTCAATCGGAACCTGCTCAATGGAATTTCATTTCGGCTTTTTTTGAGTGTGGATGTGGCTGAGACTTTGGCTGCGGGGTTTGGAAAAAGTGAATAGGCCGTCATGGCCAAATGTCAGATATGATGAGCTCGATAAGGATGGACACTGTTTTAATAATGTGATTTGATTAAAGAACATGCAGAAATGATGCGACAAGATGTCTGTAAATTAATCTCATGTCACTAAAATATTACAACGAGACATTAGCCTATACAAAATTTGGGAGCAAAATAATAATTTTGTTAATAAAGACCAGCCATTCATTAGTTCATGCAATTTCAGATTAGGAACAGAAAAAAAATATGTTCACTTTTTTACTTCCTTAAAGCTCAAAGATATGCCTCTAAAAATTTTAAGCTTCATTGATTTAATAATTTCGCTTATACCGATTAAAAACTCTTGCAATATATTATTGTATGAGAAAATCATCGAAAATATTTGGTCTACTTTATTTGTCCTATGGTCGGTTTTATAAACGACCCAATAAATTAACACCCAGAGTAAAATATAGTGTAACAAATTCTATTTAATTTTTAATTTCTTTATGACAGCATAAAGCTTTTCATTCATAATTTCGATTAAAACCTTTCGCGATGGCGTCACAAGTGTAGAAATCAGTATAGTCATAGCAAGCGAATATAAACATATATCATATAATTATTTCTGAGCTCAAATTAAATTTTACCAAAGATCATCTGATCATCATCAGAAAGGACCGAAACGTCAAAAAATAAATAAATATACAGAAATAAAATTCATCCAAAAACCGTTTATTTATAATGGAGTTCTGAAAAACTGTAACACCAATTTTTGATTCCTCATGATGCCAATGTCATTACCATTATCGATATCCCATTTTATGAACAGTATAGAATATATCCTTACTTGAATTTTATCTTACAACTAGATTACCTACGCATAGAATAGAATAATCTCCATATGGCACACATTTTCAAGGCTATTGGGAGCAATTAATGGCATCAGCATTGGTAGTGCGACTTTATTGTAAATAAACTTTTATTCTTATAACAAACAATTTATTTTGAATACTTAAATATATTTAAAACTTTAATTATGAGTTCCCAAAAATAACGTACCTATCTGTGAAATTGGAGGCGCCTCGATCATTGCACGCATAACATAACAACTACAATTCGATGTTTTGAAAAAGGCCCCACGTGTCATTCAAATCCTCACAAAAACTGCAAAACAAAAGGAATATTTGAAGAAAAAAGATTGGTTCCGCACCGGTCTAGAAATGAATTCAAGGCATGGTTTGAATTTCAATCGCAAAATCGCAGTAGCCTTGGAAAACAATCGTTTTTGTTTTTTTGATATGTTCATGTCTTATACTTTTATTATTGCTTAAATTAATGCAGCTATAATTAAATTGGAATATTTAAATACAATCATGCTAATTAACGTATATTTTTTCTGGTGAAAAGTTTCTTTTAATGTGAAATCAGAATTCATAATAGGTATATGCATTTTTTCAGAGTTCAAGATCGTACATCCAAGTATAGCTTTGCGTCATTGCTCTGAGTAATGATGACATAAACATCATTTGAATACTGAAAAATAATTCGATTCATAAAATAATATTATTTTGTTAAGAAACCGTTCTTGTGTGAATAATGACTCGAACACTGATGGTATTGAACACTTGGAATAAAAAAATTTATTGCATGCATAATTATTAATTCCTTAAAAACTTTTAGAGAGATTCAAATTTTTTAAAATAGCTTTTCTTGAACACTGTTATGGAATTTGTATATTCCATAGCCAAAAATTAGAACAGGTGACATTCCACACGTCGTGTGAGAATAATATTCTGTAACAGTGTGGAATCATTTCGACGAATCAGAAGCTGTTATGTTGGTAACTATGGTTACGTCTCAACAATTTAGATATTCTTTTCTATACGCTACGTCAGTAGCATTGTGCGCGGCGCGAGTGCCTTTCTGGTGGCGACACTTGGCATCTATTTACTAATATATTTAAAATCGTGACAATCAACAAATTTTGACGTATTCATGTAATTTGTAAAACTGGCACTCAGAATTAGCAGAAAGTTTGTTACAATGACAGTAGTACTTCAATGCGGGTCTCAAGAAGTTGATTTATCTATATTTAGCTCCAAAAGTTTGAGCAAAGGGAAAAATTGGTACAAAGTTTTCATGTCAGCGACGAAGAAGAAATTAAAAATAACGAAGAAGATAGTAAAATTACGGGAAATACTTCAGGCGAAACGCCTGGCACATTTAGTGATGGAACAAATTCGAATTTGTATAATGTATTGGTCGAGATATGTGTAACTTATTATGAGTGTAAACATAGTTTTCTACTTGACATAATAATACGTACGTTCGCTTGTACTTTTTGTATGTTCTGTTTTATTGTCTGAATATTGAATCGATAAACAATATTAATTTTTCCTGTGATTTTACATAGCTTCATCTGATATTTACGAGTTATTTTTATAAATTGAAAATAATCTGTATGACTATCATAAACACTTCTTGAGTTAGTGTGTTTTGAATTCTTCAGTAAGGAATCAGCATCATTCATGACTGATGATTTAATATTTGCTTGCCAGAAACGAGTTATTCGAAAGCATCATTCATTTAAATAAGTGAAAATTCATTAATAAGGATTCATTCATGATATTTTGTCTTCAATTTATAAACAATGATAATATTGTTGAAATATAATTTTAATAATTTAATATTGATGCTGTACAAATATTATACAATTTAAAAGCACTAACTACTCCTTTCTAAATTTTGCTAATAAGTCTGTGTTTTTTTACATGAATGCTGTGAAAATTTATTAAAACAGGTAAATTTAGGTCGAAAAGTTGTTGATATTAGTTGCAACTGCAAACATGCAGCTGCAGTTTGCATATAAATTAACATAAAAAGTATCTGCTTCAAGACTGACCAGCCAATGATTTGGAATCGTCCAGCACAATTAGATAAATATCATAAGAGTGCAAGGATTGATAGTATGTACTATTGCATAAAAGGAAACTGAGGAGATAACTTTCTCACAGTTTCTTACGCCCATTCGCGATTCGGAAATAAATAAAATTTCAGTTCACCATTGCGCAATTGTGTGTGCAAACACTCAGGAACACAATAATTTAAACCTTGTCCCGATAATTTCCACTTTTTCAAAGGACTTTCCATATTTATTTGCCTCAAAAATTCAGTTTGGCTTTATGCTCTTTTATATTTGTTTTGACAGCTCCAGTCAGTATTAGTTAAGAGCTTATAACTTCTACCGCATGGAGTCGCGTTCGTCGCTACTGACATAGCGTATAGCTTCACGTTTGACGTTTCATAATTTTCAAGGTTTCGTTTGAAATATTGGTGCTCCCAAAACCTTGTTAAAGAAAATATAGTCTACAACATATATTGGAATGGCGTATTCCACACTCGCGAGCCGTGTAATTAGGTCCATTCCAATACTAGTTGTAGAATATACTATTCTGCAATTAAAAGGTATCATGAATATTTGCTTATGCTTATGTGTTTATTACACTAAACTAGTCATGAAGCACATTTTATGAAATTTGTAAAAATGTTACCGAGACTGAACTGTCAATTTAACATTTGGCTTAAAATTTGATAACAGCTGAAGATATTTCTTTGGTTTTTAGTTACAGACTTGAAACTAGTACAAAATTAAAGCTGTTGTTTCGCAGGTTTGCAAAAACTGCTTAATTTTTTTATACATACACCCAGTTTTGGGTAGAAAATTAAATAAAAATTCAAAAGGTAGTTACTGCTGAACTATGCATAATCAGAATCTGAAAATTGCTGCACAGAATGAGCGACAAACCAGTAATAAAATTTTAAGTCCTAAATTTTGAACTAATGGGTTAGGGTTAGTACCCATTTTAGGATAGAAAATATTTATCTCAATATCTCGCGAGTTACACAAGATATTGACATGTTATCGATGTTAGTATCACAATGAATTGAAATTATGTTTTTGTGATCAATTTAGGGCAGTACATGGCCACTTATTTTCTTGAATCTATAGTTTTGGAGTTAATTGCACCCAATTTTCAGTGTTTTTCTTTTAAATAACTTTGATAAAGATCAAATTAACACTTGACCTTAAGTCAGTCAATTACTAGGCAATAAAGACTAAAAGGTTATTTTGAGTTTGTATGTGCACAAGCTATGTATAAAGTAGTCATAACTTGAAATTGGTATTAAATGAAAGCTGCTGTTTTCAAAGCCTGAAATATAACTGTTCTGTTTTGATTTAAGTACGTTATATAAAAGATGAAAAGAAACATATCCCAATAAAATTTGCGATTTCGGCAAATTTAATGAGAAAACGTTGTTTCAATTTCTATAAATCAACTATAGAATTGGAAAAATAGTTGAAACTGACTGGGCTAGTGAATGTAAGTATTGGAAACTAGGGAATTCAGTCAATTATATATATTTTTCTTTTCGGACTCTTCAGTTTTGTTCCTGAAGATGGCTAAGGTGTAGAAGAAAATGTGGAGTTAGGAAAGAAAACATTACATAATTGATTGAATTCCCTAACTTCCGATACTCACAACTACAGTATTTTTCAAAATACAGATAATTTAAGTTTGTTGTGTAGGCTGTTCTAGGATTTGGCAATAAAAAAAAACACCAAGATTTTGTTTAAGGGAATGGTGCATACGACTGATAACGGAAAATAGATAGGAGCATTTTGTGAAACATAAAATTATATAGGTAATATAAAATACGACAGCAAGTCAATTTTCAATAAACTATACTAATTTTTTGTTTCATGAGACAATAACTACTTTTCCACAATACTCTAGTCCAACTACAAAGCTTTTAGCACATGTTTGTTTTTTTTTAATAATAATTTTATTCCTGAATTAGGTGTGAGTCCCATGTTGATAGCTTCAGCCTCTTCTGTACAATATTGGGCTGTTACCTAGCATCATGCTTTCGAAAACCTCATAATTATCTCTTCAATTATCAATGCCTGGCGAATATTAGACTTGAGAATTGATTGATATGATCTATACATACGTTTTTGGTTTTAATTCTATATATATTGATATATTTAGAATCTAATAAGTTCCATCTATTTGAAGTCTCGTATACGGCATTGACGAATGATTACTCCGAATACAGCATTAGGTCTAATTTCCATTACTGACCAACCCAGATGTCAAACATTATATGTGTCTAGTTAAATTCCGAGTATATCACTATGCTAAATCAGTTAAAAAAAATTGATTGTAAAAACTTATATTTTTTATAGTTTTCTCTAGCATACTGCTTCAGCGCTGGGCTCTTACCAAGCAACATGCTTTCAAAATTATCTCGTAATTATCAAGACCTGAGGATATTATAGTATGACCATATCAATACTTAATCACAGTATGAATTAATATTGTCAAAATAATATCCTTGACTGTGCTTCCGCTTTTAATGACTGCTTGCAACTGATGATGTTTAATAAATGTCGCTGATAATACTTTGAGGCCTTCCATTCACATTCTTATATTCTATAGTGGATTTTGTCAGGGTCTTTTCAAATCATAATCAAAAAATAAACTAAAATCTTCAAATTCTTTAAAGAGCTCCGAAAAGTGTGAGAAAAAGTGTGATTCCAAGATAACAAATATCTGCACGTTATCTGTCGATGATAGTTCAAATTACACTACGTAACAAAATATCTTACCCTCACATTGTAATTCTGAAACTCGATAGTTAATGCTCTTTGCTCTTTTTGTTCAATAGGGCTTTTAAATTTTTCATCTCTGTATGAAGGGGAATTTTAATGCTTTTCAAATGATTTTTGCAACAGGAAATACATATTTCATAAATATTAATGGCTTTGGCACGTTTTTTCGTTAACAGCAGCACCTGTTGATATTATCGTATAATTTTGAATGAAAAATAAGATTTTCAAGTGATATTTAGATACACCTGGATATAACTGTTAAAAGTCTCTCTTAAATGTATTAAAATAGCAAATTTATCAGGTTGGATTTAGAGCTACAAATGATTCTTTTTTAATTAAAATTTAGAACTAAGTATCTTGAATGGTCACAATTCTCAGTCTTTATGAGGTATAAAACTCTACAAATTCTTGTGGTATCAAACGAAGGATGAAAATTTGAGCGCAATAAATTGGCACTCAGTGATTTAAGTTCTGCAGTGTCTTAACCACTTTATAAAGTCGCTATATTTTTTACAAATACATCAATTAAGTTAAAGATTTTTGGAATCGTATTAAATCATTCAATAAAAATCAATGTACTAATTTTATCATTCGAATATATTCCTGAGTCCTTTCAACTATTCTAAAAGTAATATGAATTTTGAAATAGAAATTGAACATTTTAGTATAAATTTAGCGAATTTAAATCTCATATTTATTTCGTTTTTAAAAAACACGACAAACAATGAAACACCTGATAAACATATCGTAATTCGCAATGGTTGTTAGAATTGCGTTTTGATCTGACAGATAGTTGGAGAATAATCTGCAAATTGTTCTGAGGTCAACAAACGGTTTTCAATTAATTTCAAAACAGGGTAAAACAATCACCAATAATCAAAAAACTACACACACATTGAATCGTTTCAAATTGTTGAGAACTATTTTCGAAAAAAACGCAATACTTTTCTTATTGCCACTAGGTTTAATATGAAATTGCTATTATTTTTTGATAAGCAGACTATTGAATTATTAGTTTTTGTCTTCAAGGCCATTCCATACCATAATGTCTTGTAGATATACGCCTGTGTACCAATTTCTTCTTTCGATACCTGAAGGTGCTGTGGTTTCTATCTTGATGTTGATTTTTTGGACGATTACAATACTTTCTGCACTCCTAAAATCACTGGAAAGTAAAATCTAAACGAAACTTGATATGTTTCCATTTATTATATAATTGCTGTCATCCAAATTTTATTTCGCTCTTTTTAGCGCATTTATATTTATTTTGGCTGTCTGGCTGGCGTGACGCTGAACTCTCAGCAACTACAGCACTTACAGACTTGAAACTGGTATAAATGAAAGCTACTGTTTCGTAGGTTTGCAAGAACTACTTGATTTTTTTGTTTATACGCCTAGTTTAAAATAAAAATTTCAAAGATAATTACTGCTGAACTATGCATCAGGTGACTCTTTAATTTTTTATAATTCGTTACTCTAAACCAGTGATTCCAAAAGTGGTCCACATGGATCCCCTGAGGTCCACAGAAGACTCGACAGGGATCTACGATGGCGAGAAAATTTGGGGCCTCACAAGTTGTAAGTGGGGAACCACGAAAAGAGATTTGGTGCTCACCGAAACCAGTGAAATTTAGAAAGTGGTCTACGAGAAAAAAAGTTTGAGAGCCTCTGCTCTAAGCCGATAAAATGAATTGAATTCATCATTAAAACAGGCAAAAATATAATTTACATCAAAGTGAAGTTTGTCGTGTCACTTCGTATGTACAATTGAATCGAAAAAGCAACATCACCGAAGCTACGCAATTAATGTATTACATACAAAAAAAGTATATACCTAACATTAAATACTTATTGAAGGTTACCAGGGAGGATTCATAATGTTAGAAATAAAGTCTTACACTTTGTTTCCTTTATTTTCAGCTTTCGTTATTATATTGATTATTAAATGACCGGCTTCTGCAATTCAATTATGTTCATCAGATCGGGAGATCAAGTATTCAAAAAAAAGGACAAAATGAATAGAGAAAATTAGAAATCATGTTGGATTGATATTATTTATTGCAATTGACTAAACTGGAAAAGTTGTAGTATTTCACAATGACTAAAACATTTGGAAGATAACAACTCTTGCCTTTCGTCCTAGTTTTATAGCACATTCTTGTGAATTATGGCCTACATTAGGTAAGATACTATTCATCGTTTTTCAAAGTGTAGAAAATAGAAAATAATGCTCTCTTATTGCAACAATCATCAATAGTCTAATTAGCGAAGTTTTATATAATTATAAATTTCAATCCACTATGTAGCTAAGAGCCTACAACATCTGTTCACAAGGTGCATTTTGCTTGAAAGTATCTCAAGCCCGAAATAAATTTATTTCTAACTGTATCATATCACCGTGAAAAATTCCGAAAATATGTTTCGTCTTTGTCCAACATTCACAAGTTAGATAGGTGCATCTCCGTTGTCATCATCATTGCATCCACCTTGCACTGCTACCCCCGAATATACCAACATCTTGCTCAAGGTCGCATTATTGAGGGTAGAAAATACTATACATCTCGAAAATATCGAGCAAAACGTATATTTCTTAGAATTTTTTCTTGTTGTTTTGAAAAGATAACAATTTAGAAAAAATATTTGCCAGTTACAAATAAGATTTTGTTTCATTCATCAGTACCAACTGGAGTAGTAGATCATGTGTTTTTTATTTGTGACAATACGTCCAAATTTTAATAATTGATGATGTATATATATATATATATATATGTGTATCCAAATCATGTTATTCAGAGTATTCGCATAAATGCGAAACTTGCAAGTTTTACAGGATTTTCTAACATGAGTGATAATTTTTATTTTTTTCTGGAAACTTATAAAGTTTCTTAAGCTTACCAACACTATATATTTACTTTTGTAAAATATATATTTCTTCAATATTATCATATTCTAAATTTATTGTTGTCGTAATGAGTGCAAATAATTTAGGTAACTGTTGCGGTGAGTAAAATAAGATTATACAATTCTCATTTTGTTGGATAAGAACATATGCATATTTTGCTATCATTTGTGTTTGGTCTTATTTTTGTTTAAAAAATAGAGTTAGAATATGAGAAAATGGTCTCCAATAACTGTCTGAGGATATTGAGCACGATTATATCAAATGCAATTTTAGGTTGACAGCTGGTCACCTATTTATTTTCAAACACGTTGCGCGTGCTATCGCATTTATAACTTGTCTAAACAGAAATACCACTTGCTTTAACAAACTTTACTAATAAGTAATTAGTAATTATAATAACTAGTGATCGCCCAGTGGTCAAAAGTCGACTGTAATTCATTATATTGTTGAATTTGAATGTTATTTAATTCGTGCGCGCGTTACAAAGTTTTCTCTTCACGTAAACCCAAAATTGGACCTCCTGTACATAATTTTAACTTTCTGCACTCCACTGCCACATATACTTCAACTATGTGAATTCTCACATTCTTTCGTATACGCGGTACAAAGTTTTCTCTTCACATAAAATTAAATAGGACACCTGTATATAATTTAAGCTTTCTGTATTTCTCCATATGAACTTCAAGTAGGTCAAATCTAACAATCCTTCGTGCGCGCAGTACAAAGTTTTCTTCACGCAAAATGAAAATGGAACACCGTATATATAATTTCTGCTTAATGCACTCCTTCTCCATATAAACTTTGAATACCTCAAATCTCACATTCCTTTGTAAGCGTGTTACAAAGTTTTCTGTTCACGTAAAATTAAAACGAGACACCTGTATATAATTTTAGCTTTCTGCACTTCTTCATATATACTTAAAATTCAAGTATGCCAAGTCTTACATTCCTCCGTGCGCGCGGTACGAAGTTTTCTCTCAACGTAAAATCAAAATCGGTCACTCTTGATATAATTTTAGCTGATCTCACATTTCTTCGTGCGCGCGATACAAAGTTTTCTCTTCATGTAAAATTTAAATGAGATAGCCTGCATATGATTTTAAATTTCTGCACTCCTTCATATAAACTTCAAATATGTAAATTCTTTTCTGCGCACAGTATATTTCAGAAAAGGGTACAAAATTTTCTTTCCACGTATTGAAATATATTAAAAATGGGACAAAGGAATAACAAGCCTAAGAAATAATCATACACTAATATATAGCGGAGTCGATGAAAATGAAAGAGCAAAAACTGGGGTGGGTTACATAATACATAAAAAAAATAGAACACTCAATTAAGGAATGGGTTGGAGTAAATGATAGAATACTTACTATAGGACTAGAAGATATTGAGGGATTCAAAGCAAGTATAATAATAATATATGGACCAAATGAAGACGAGGACAAAACAACTAAAGATGATTTTTGAGACACGCTACAGTTAGAATTTGAAAAATTAGTAGAACCTATATACGTAATGGGGGACTTTAATGCAAGAGTGGGTAACATGAATAAAGATTTGGAAGAAATAATGGGAACTCATGGTGAGCCAGTAAGAAACAATAACGGCAACAGACTGATAGATTTCTGCATCATAAATGGATTGATAATATTGAACACGATCTTCGAGCACAAAGAAATCCACAAATATACCAGAGAAGTGCGAAGCAGGAACGAAAAATCGCTAATAGACTATTTTCTAATCAATAGCACACAAAGAAAGAATGTTAATGACGTAAGAGTGAAAAGAGGGAATGAAATTGGGAGCGACCATTATCTAACGATAGCAAAAATAAGAGTTATGAATAAGGCAACACAAAAACAGAAGACAAGTATAAAGGAGAAAAATACAATGAAAATAAGAGTAGATAAGTTAAAGGAAAAGGAAACAAGAGAGAAGCACGGAGAAGACATAAGAGAACTTATAAACAGCACATCAAGACCAAATTTGGATAACGTAAAAGAAATGTGGAGTACATTTAAATATATATTAGAAGAGGCAGCAAAAAGAGCGTGCGGAGTGATCAGGAAAACAGGCTACAACAAGCAAACACACTGGTGAAATGAAGAAGTTAAAAAGAAGAAGCAGAAATGGAAAATATTCCTCAATACAAAAAAAAACTGGAAGATAAGGAAGAATACGAAAAACAAAAGAAAAAAACGAAAGAAGTTATCAAAATTTCTAATGCAAAATCTTGGGAATAATTTGGAAATAAGTTGGAAGATAATTTTAGAGAAAATCAAAAATTATTCTATAACACATTGAAAAACAGCAAAAACGGAAACCAAAGTGCATTAAGACAGCTATATGACAAACAAGGGAATATTTTGAAAGAAAACGAGGAAATAATAGGAAGATGAAAAGAACACTTCGAGGAATTGCTGGAAGAAAAATACTCTTACAACGACAATGAAGAACAGGAGATCCAGCAATGCGGGAACATCAACAAGCATAGAAGAACAGAGAATATAACAGAAGAAGAGATGAAACTAGCATTAAATAGGCTAAGAAACGGAAAATCTCCGGGACACGATGGAATAGGACCAGAACAACTCAAATACATGGGGCCAGCAGGAGAACAAATACTATTAGTGATGCTGAATAGAATCTGGACAATAGAAAAAATCCCTAAAGATTGGGAAAAGGCAGTGATTTTCCATATTCATAAAAAAGAAGACAATTGAAATTGTAACAATTACAGAGGTATATCACTAATATGCACGACAGCCAAAGTATATGAAGCCATACTAGAAAAGAAACTAAGACAAGAGGTGGAATCAAAAATGGAAAGGTCACAAAGCGGATTCAGGAAAGAACATTGCACACAAGACTACATATACACAATTAGGAGGCTTATAGAAAAAACACTGATACAGGAAAGCAAGCTCTATATTATGTTTGTCGATCTAGAAAAAGCTTTTGACCGAGTACTGAGGAAACAAATGTGGAAAATATTGGGGGAGAAACAAATAAACATAGAACTACTAAATGCCATAAAAAGCGTGATAGAAAAACAACAAATTACATAAGATCGGGTAACGAAATATCAGGAGAATTCAACACCACGCAGGGCTTAAGAGAAGGAGGAGCATTAAGCTCATTATTATTTATTGTTTTCTTAGATAATATAATGAAGCAAATAAATGATAAAACGAAGAAAGTAGACATTGGACATTACCAGTTGACCGTAACTAAAATAGTAGAGTGTGAATTTGCAGACGATCTAACATTCCTGGTTAAGAATGAGGAAGGTATGAAATATAATTAAATGTATGGAACGAGGAATTGAGAAAACACAACATGAACATAAATGTCAAAAAAACAAAAGTAATGGTGATATCGAAAGAGGACATAATAACTAATATACAGCTAAACGGATGCGAAATAGAACAAGTAGAAGACTGTACATATCTGGGAGTAACAATAAATAATAAAGGGAATATGGAACCAGAAATCAACAAAAGAAACAAGCAGCTAGCAGAAACTACTATGCACTTAACAAAGCGGTACTAGGAAATAAGCAAATATCCAAGAATACAAAAATGACACTATACAAAACTGTATACCGACCAGCTTTAATATACGGAAGTGAGTCGTGGATACTCGAGCAGAAACTGAAAAGTAAAGTACAAGCATCAGAAATGCGATACTTAAGAAGAGTTGAAGGAGTCACAAAGATAGACAAAATAAGAAACGAACGAATAAGACATAATCTAAAAATAGAGAGCATACATAAGACCTTGCAAAAGAAACAAGTCTCATGGTATGGTCACTTAGTCAGAATGCCAGAGGAAAATCAGACGAAGCAAGTTTGGAAAGCAAGAACCACAAGAAAGAAAAAAAGTGGAAGACTAAAGAAGACCTGGAAAAAAAACCTAAATGAAGTTCTCCACAGAAACAACATCAGCTGGCAATAAGCAAAATAGACAACAGTGGAAAGAACTGATCAATAATTTAAAGTGAAAATAATTACAATCTAGACACTCGAAACGGTATAAATAGATTCAAAAAGATTAATAATAATGATAAAAAAAATAATTGAAGAATCATCTGGATGATGAAAGCGCATTTTTGACAGCTCATGAATGCTTGTTACTTCAGAGATTTCACAAATTACCATCTCCCACAATTACTGAGCTTGAAATCAAGCAGTTTGGGCAAACTTACGAGACAGCAGCTTCCATTTAGTACTAGTTTCAAGTTGACTATTTGATAGGTACATAATTGATGCATGTACAAACTCAAGAATACATTTTAATCTTCATTGTTTAGTTATTGACTGATGGAAGATCAAGTGCTGTATCTTAAAATAATAATTTGATCTTTATCAAAGCTATATAAAAAAAATATACCAAAAGTAAACAAATTTTCATCCAATACTAATAATTCATTCTAATAAGCATCAAATTCGCGTCAAACAAGTCATTGATTGAATCCCGGGCAGATTTGACAACTGTAAATAATAATAGTGACACCCACGGCTAAAGTTATAACTAAATTTTTATCTACTTGAATAAATTTTAGTTGCCATATCCCTAATGTCATATATATCTATGGGCATTGTTTCACTTGAAACAAGTAATTGAATAATTTAATCTTCAACAATCATTGAGCTTGAATTAAAGCAATTTGTGCAAACCTACGAAACAGCAGCTTTAATTTAGTACCAGTTTCAAGTCTGTGAACAGTATAGTTGCTGAGAACTCAGCGTCACGTTAGCCAGCCAGCCAGACAGCCAAAGTGAATATAATAGCGCTTTTTTCCAAAAAATGCGCTAAAAAATGGGACATTCTGTATATAATTCTCACTTTCTGCACTTCTTCTTTATATAAACTTTGAGTATGCTAAATCTCACGTTCCTCTGTGCATGCAATATCCCTACAAAGGAGGGCCGAAAGTTTTCTCTTGACGTATTAATATATATAGATAATGGAATGGGATGAGTATTTTATACATTCAATGACAACATAATGTTGAATTGAATTTGAACACAAAAATAAATATTTAATTGTGAAATATGTTTATATTCGCTTCCTGTGACTATATAAACTTCTGCATTTTTGCCGTTACACTGAAGACCGCGAATTGTTTTTATCGAAATTATGTATTAAAAGGTTCATGTGCTCACATCTTTTTGTGTAAAAATGTTCAAAATAGTATTTCTCTTATGATCATAAAAAGACCTTATTCGTGTTACTGGACATTTAAACTGAAAATGTTAGAATTACATTACAATCTAAAACGCAGTAATGATTTCCAAAAATTATTATAACCTGTAGTATTTGTAACGTGAGTATACGTCCCGTTTTCAGGTTGCCCGTCCCGCTGTCCCCAGCGAGGGCATAAATGTTCCGCTTTCGCAAAAAGACCAAACGATAATTTATTTCATAATTGTTTTGTACATTCGCACACCCAATATTTATATACTCCGTTTGGGATTGACAGACAGTAATAAAACAAAATTTTCGATAGTAGTATTGGATTTTTTTCAAGTATGCGGCAAATGAATCTACTAGAAAAATAAAATATATCTTTACTATGATATTCATAGAAAGCCACACACTATGTACTTGGAACATAACTCACTTCTTGAACAATGGAAACACCTCTATAAGCTTACCGATAATCTCTTTTTTACACCAACATAGACGTAGATAGGATTTTTAAGAATGACCTGTTTATGTATTTATTTTATTTAAAAATAGAAGCTCTTCATCAAAACTCATATTTATTTCAACTTACTATGTGTAGTCGATATAAAAATCAAATCTCTATCAATATATACATATTTACATTATATATAGTTAGTATTCACATATACAAGTGTACCAGCGAAACGAGCTACCTTGAATAACTTCTATGTTTTTGAAGATACAATAAAATACTATAGGACAATCTTATGCAGGATCAAGGGGGACACCCAATTATAGAAGAAAACATTTTTTGAACTAGTGGATCTCAAGCTTCAACACAAAGTTACATTTTTTCAAATGAGATGCTATTCTTTAGGCTCATTCGATGGAATTTTTTTTCTGAACTCAATCATGTATTTGTTTTATATCCTAACATTATGAAAATATTGATAAAAAATGCGCTTAAAATTTGAATAGATTTTATTTTTATAGCTATCTTTCAGTAGGCTATGAGCAATTGAGCAACCTAAATATATTAAATTACTTGCTAATAACTTCATAAATAATGTTCTAGCTGATTGCCATCTCTTTCTTAACATAATTCAAATCATTAAAAAACTGATTCAAAAGTGGCATTATTAATTTCTTTCGTTGATGAAGTAGCACACGCATCTCTTACGCGATCCATCAAATTTTTGTTGTTGTTATTGGTGTAGAGTACCCTTTATAGCAATTTGCAACAATATGAATTATGCATTAAATAATTCAAATTGACAAATACCAAATTTTGTTTTTCATAAATAACTATGAAAATTAAGTTTATTCTGATTTCAATCGCATTTTTCTCAATATTTTTATTATGTAAGGGTATAAAACAAATACATGGTTGAATTTAGAAAAAAAAAAACTCTTCTGAATGAGTCTAAAAAATATATAGCATCTGATTTGAAAAAATGTAGCTTTGTGTTGTAGCTTGAGAACCACTGGTTCAAAATAATATCTTCTTCCATAATTGCATGCCTCCCCTGGTTTTTATTGTATCTTCAAAAACATAGAAGTTATTCTAGGTAGCTCGTTTCGCTGGTACACCCTGTATGCATTCCATATTTAAATTTTTATTTATAACATACATATATATAAAAATTCTGTGCCAGGTAGTACGATTAGATAAAAGAAACTCCTTATCTATCAGGGAGAACTCCGTTATTTATTTAATCATCCTATAATATGAAAATTTAACATATTCTAAATTTAATTTAAGTGGTTAAATCTTGAATATTTAGGTGATTTATAACCCAACTTCAAAAAATTACTGAGAACTGAAACGATAGATCTATATCGAAATTCAGTCTTTTCAACTACCCCTGTACAAACAATTATATTATTGGCGCGCCACTGGAATCTCTTTGACATACTGATTTATTACTATCAGTCAATCCCAAACGGAGTATAACTGATTTCTTCAGCCAAAAAATACAAATATACTGCCTAAAAGTCACGTCAACTCATGCAACTTACTTATTTTATTAGTGCTTTGCTTATTTTGTATAAGTATTATTATTATTATTCCTTCTTTAATAAAAAACTTGTTGAACACCAAAAAGTCTTTTTTCACACAAATCCGCAAAGGACGTTCCGCTTTGACAATAAAATTTTTATAATTTCTTTAATAAGATTCTTAACTTTTTTTCAACCACCGAATTATAAGTCGAAGAATCGTATCATGAACTATTTTAATTTGAGTAGTGTTTGGTAAACTTATATATATTTTTTTGGTTGAGATCAAAGCTTTAGCTGAGACTATGCAAATTGATTGAAACACATAATAGTTTATTATGCTACAAGCTACTATCATTTTTGTCCAGGATAAATCTGGCTGCACTCGGTGAAGACGAGGAAAAAGTCCGAGACAAAGACGAGGGTGAAGTATGAAGCGAAGGCGAGAGTGAAGCCCAAGGTGTAGCTTCGTGCAGCCAAATTCATTCATTCTGGACAAAAATGACAGTAGTTCGGTCCTTGTAGCAATGATGACAGTCGTTCTGTGTCCGTGTTGCATACGATACTTTTTGTAACAAGTGCACCCCCATTACTGAGCTTTTTTAATAAATTTCGATGTATTGAAACTATCTTTCTGATAAATAAATTTTTGCAATTGCAATCACATTTCAATAAACTAATACAATGAAACATAACTTACATGATTTATTTTATTGATTGATATTTTTCACATTTACTGTGCTATCCCATTTACAATCAATACACACACTGTAACGAAAACATTCTATAATACAAATTTCTTTCAAATATCAATTTGACATATATCAATGAAATAAAAAAATCCAACGGCATCCTGATTCATGATCTACAACTTCATTTTTACCCAGCGGACAAAAATATACATTAATTCCCAGTCAACAGAGAATTAATAAAAATCCAACGGCATCCATGATCCACAATTTTCATTTTTACCCAGCGGACACCAATATTGTAACGTGCGAGAGTGTGGAGGCTCATAAAAGTGGAGTAAGCTCCTCCCTGCATCGCGCCGCACCGCATCACATCGCCCCCCTCGATGGAAGCCTCTAGCAATATTCTAGAAATGTGGTAGAACTTTCGAGAAATGGATATTTCTATATATAAAAGCAAGCAAAAGACTTGAGTAGTAATAGTGTAATAGTGACGCTAGAGCAGTGAATATCAAAAAGTGAAGTGATCGGTGGATATAAATAGTTAAATATAAATATCTGCGACTTTGTTTAAATTGGTATTAAGTGATAAATAAATAATATAATGTTGTTAGTGATATCCAGAAAAATAAAACTTTCATTTCATTTCAAGTTATTAAATAGTGATTTTTATTTAATTACTAACTATTTCGAAGCAATAAACATTACAATATCCATTAATTTCCTGTCAACTGAGAATTAATGAAAATTGTTACCATGGTTTAGAATTGAGAACTTTCGAAACACAATTCAGCTCAGTAATAGGGTATTTTCGATGCACTTGTTACAAAAAAGCATTTTTCACTGAACAGCATACACTAAAATACATTAAAATTTCTGGCAAAGTAGAAGGTGTGCCAACAAATTCTTCGGCATTTAGAGACATTTTATTCAGGTAAATGTGAGGGAAACAGCACAATCGTAGACAATATAGTCCATAACTGGGCAAAACAAGCATAGAGTTTCTAGAAAATGTCATCTTTGATTTATTGAAAATTTTACATTAATAACTGGTATTACGTACTAGTAGAACAATGACTTTGTTCTACATGTAGTAAAAAGTAACCTAATGTCAATATATTTTAGTAGCTTGAAGATAATAATAGTTTATGTTACAAGTTTATAATTTATGATTTTTTTCGGACAAGTCGCAGTTTATGGGCGAGTAACTATAACGAGCGAGACTATGGTATATGAGACGAGTTAAGTAGTTCGATTATGTACGGGTTGCATACAATAATTGGTATTTGATAGCACGGTAGATGATTATTTCAACTAAGGATGGCATTTATATTTGACAAATAACTTTGATGGAAGAATTGCCATGTGTGATATAGCATCTAATCCTGTCGTTATGCTTATTATTGTTATTGTTATTTTATAAGGTATTTATCAAAGTACTGTCCAGTTAAAATTTAATACATGAAATTATGTCCAACTTACTGGACTAGTACCTAATCATGAAAAATGAGTAATTAATATGCAGTACCGATGAATTGAATGTAAGATTACGTTGTACTTTTATTGATATTTTCAATATATGGAAATGAAAATCTAGTTCAATTCTCTTGCTGTAACTTGGAAAGTAAATGTATTAGATCAAAAAAGAAAATATTTTCGGTTGCTGAATTCTGTTAGAAATTATGTATCAGTTGAACATAAACTTTTTTCTCATCCAACTTTATATAAAGTTTACTTTCACACATTCATTTGCAGACAAAAATTATAGCTTTCTTAAACTCAATTACATTTTCATCCGCTAAGACTACATCTTACATCGATACCATCATTGTATTTGTGTACACTAGCTTTGAATATCAACCTAATTATCAACAAAAATAGTAAAATTCCATCTGTTCATTTCCAAATCATCCCAATTTTGGATAATGGGTGTTGCTGAAATTGTTCCACTTTATTGTCGATATAATGCTTACATCTGGAAAAAATGTGTATTTATTTCTAGATTTGTAAAGCCTGTATCACATTTTTCAGTTTTTTCGTCCATTTTAAGTACTTCCTTATGTTCTAGAAGCAGAGCTTGAAATATAGCTCTACATTTGCCTATTTTTCGTATTTTGGTAGCATTTTTCATTTCAATCATCTAATAGTGATATTCTGCAGCTTAAATTGAAGATAAATTTGACAAGTGTAAATGGTTTGCATATTTTGTAATGTTTTGCAATATCTTTTTTTGATAAATTTACCAAGGATTATAATGAAAATTATCCTTTCTCTATCAAATTTGTTACTCTGAAAATATACAATTCAACAAAAGAAGAGAAACTTATTGCACATGTTAAATCCCATTTATAATTTCGGAGAATTATTTTTTTATTTTAAACATTCTCATCAAAAAGTACAAAACTAGAACTCTAATTGTCAAAAATGAAAAAATAAAAATCATAGCAGATGGAGTTCCAAAATAAAACATGTCGATATCGATATGAAAATTATTGAATTGGATTAGAGTGCCAACAGTGGGTAAAATTTTATATGCATCCTGGTTTTACATAACGGGAAACAATCTTAACGTTATGTCAAAAAAGATATACTTTTCAGACTAGGCACATAATATACTATTTATTCGATGGAGTAAGAAAACAGATTTGATTTCCCAAATACCTAAATTCCTGTTACAGAAATTTGTATCAATCAACAAAAGTTGATACTGTATTATAAAATTTCTATAAATCCATAGATCTATAAGACTTTATTGACTTGCTTAGGATTCCACAAATAGTTTCAGATAATGATTATACTTATTAATATCATGATTTTAGTATGATTTTTTGTTTTAGATAAAATCTAATGACAAATTTTCAATTAAGTGAGGGTTTTGTATAAGATTTTCGGAAGGTTGAACTTCAAAGTAATGAGTAAAGAAAATGTATGCATTGTAAATACCAGTAAAGGAAAATAACATTGATCAGTTCAAAGTTCCTGAATAATCCAGCATTTTCATTGATTCTTTAATTTAAATAATTTCAAAAACTGTAGCCACATATTACTTTAATATTTAAAACACCTCTACCTAGTAAATTTTCAGTATTTTTTTTATTATTTGTTCAGTCGCGGTTGGCCAAAATCAAAAGTGTATGAACTCTTCTCGGTAAAATCTCGTTTAATTTATTTTTATGATTTAATTTTATTTCAAAATAAATCATCATTAATCTACCGAATCCTAGCACAAATAAAAAATATTTCATAGGTATCTTTACAACCAATTACAGAAAAAATTCAGTCACAAGGCAAAAATCGTAAAACACCGATATAAATAGAATGCAAGTTTTTATAGTTCATTCCTTTTGGCTTTTTTTGGGTCTACATTTTCAGATTGCATAGTAGCGCTGCAACAGCTAGCTGCATAGCGTGAGTCAACCCCCCACCCCTTTGATAGATGCGTCGGAGGGGTGGGGGACGAGGCACTCGCGGCGTCAAACCTGTTGCTGATTTGGCTTTTCCTCGAACGGGACGAAATTTTTAACAATGCGTGCTAATGGGAGAGGGATGGTTAATTGTTTGTTTATTTGATTTTCTCTTGCTTCATGTGTATAAATGGGGTAAATGAACGTGTTTGGTTGAATTTATATAGCAGTTCAATTTTTTTTTGTGAACAATGATCAAAAATCATTATAGCATACTGTTAAAGACCAGAATAGATGATATCGAACAATTCTAAAAATGGGAACTATTAAATTCATTTTCTAGTTTATGCCCACCAGAGATAAAGGAACTAGGCTCGAGTGTTTTTTTAAATACAATTTCAATAATTTCAATTGGAAACCTAGACTTGTGCTGATTATTATTCGTGCTCCGAACACAAACGCAGGTATTGATAAATTAATATGAAAAAAAAAAATGATTAAAATAATTCTTGGAAATGTGGCTGAAAGTCATAATGGTATGATTAGTGAAAAAAATAAAGTATTAAGCAATGAAAGAAGAAAGACAGTAAGATTTTCACAGAATTAAAATTTATTCTGTGGCCTATTCTCTACAAAAATTAAGAGTAATCTACTATTTGCACTATAAGTGTCTGCCATGTCCGTATCGGGTGAAATGCGATATAGATTTTTTCTATTCCAAGTAGATGCTGCTCGACCGTATGTACAGTTTCTTTATAAAATATGGGATTTTTTAAATTAAAAGACAATAGGACTACTTAGTTTTTTTTTATATTTGTGAATATAAAAATTATTTTCAAATAAAAAGAAAAGTTTCTAATTCGGCCTTTGAATTAGTTTCGATGAAAGTAGGGAATAGTACACCGAGAATAAAACTATTTTCAATATTGACACCTGAGCTGATTTTACAATTTTGATGAAATTATTTTTTGGGATCAAGCAGCAGGAGAAGATGAAAATTATAATGAGCTACACTATTCTTCATCTTTCAATTTTCAATACTGGAAAGACAATTTTTTATAATAAGTTTCTGAATCGAAGCTTTATCTTAACACAGATATAACGTCAGTTCTGTCTAGGGCTAACAACTTAATGGATCAGATTTCCGGGAGCCTTGAGGCATGATCGCCAGAAGGACAAACTCCAGGTGGAAGAGAGGAGAGGTTAGAAATAATTATGTCGCATTTTTCAATGAAGCCTTGAAGAGTACATTATTTTCTCCCACTCTTGTCGTGCTTTAATTTTGATAGTAATGTCTTGAGGTGAATTTTTTTTTGCAAAGCAAGCAGTTTACAGCATCTATTAGGCAACAAACTCAAAGAGTTCATTACACGTGTATCTTCTTAAAATTATTAGTGCACACTACTTGTATTTCGAACGAGACAGTTCAGTAGAATAATTAGACTTTCCTTGCGTACTCGGTTTATTATAAACATCCGTCTCCGCTGTGCATATATTTGGGCCTAACACGAAATTTTCCAGGTTCTAGAGTCAAAGTCACGGTGCGATAAATAGGTGAAAAATTTCGAGAGATTTTAGCTGCGTTCCTGGAGCCGGAAGATTTTTATTACTAAGATTTTTTCCAGGAGAATTCCGAGAGACTTGGCAACTCTACCCTGTCTCATAACATCGGTTCTTCTGTACTGACTCCTCATCCTGAAGCCTGCGTTAAGAAATTTCGTTTAAAAAATTAATGATAAAATAAATATTATTATATTATATATTTTTCTGTAACACTGCATCGAAAGTACTCTATTACAGAGCTAAATTCTGCTCCTAAAGTTCTCTATTCCAAACCATGGTAACAATTTTCATTAATTCTCAGTTGACAGGGAATTAATGGATATTTTTGTCCGCTGGGTGAAAATAAATAAATTGTGGATCATGTTCATGGATGCCGTTGGAATTCTTTTATTTTATTGGTATATGTAAAATTAATATTTGAAAAAAATTTGTATTATAGGTGTTCGTTATAGTGTGTGCATTGATTGTGGACGGGATAGCACAAAAAATGTGAAAAATATCAATCAATAAATTAAATGATGTAAGTTATGTTTGATTGAATAAGTTTACTGTAATGTGATCGCAATTGCAAAAATTTGTTTTTCAAACTGATAAGATAGTTTCAATACATCTAAATTTATTTAAAAAGCTCAGTTATGGATGGGGGTACTTCGGTGCACTTGTTACAAAAAGTATCGTATGCGACACGGACACTAAACGACTGTCATTATTGTCACGGACAAATTTGGCTGCACGATGATACGCCTCGCCCTCGCATTCGCCTCGTACTTCGCCCTCGCCTTTGCCTCGGGAATTGCCCTCGTCTTCACCGAGTGCAGCCAAATTTATCCTGGACAAAAATGACAGTCGTTCGGTCCTTGTTCATAATATACTATTATTTTCACTGTGATGATAATATTTTTCTGATTAGATTCTTTCATGACCGGATGGGACCATGAAAGAGGTTGAGCAGTGAACAAACTCCGTATCTATTCGTCTACCTGCCCTTTATTAACGACCAATATTTCCTCGTATTCTGTAACATAATCATTAATTTATTATCGATCTATTAGATTTTTGATAAATAGAAACAATTTTTACAATCATTTATCTTTTTGTCATTGTGTTCATTGATTAAAATATATATCGATTGATAAAAATTTATCGATTGAGTTACAGAATAGCCCCAATTATTATATAATAAATATAATTTCCACATTTTGAAGATAGAAATTTTATATAGGCTCTTTGCGCAAACGTTGAAGAGCGACACTAGCGCTCGGAGTGCTCAATTTTGAAAGTAGCTGCAGGAAAAAATTTGAACTGTCATTACGTGGCATAAGTGAATAACAGCTAAAAAGTTTATATTGAAGCTTGAAATAAGTTTAAAAACACACAAGTGAATGATGACCAATGAAGTTATAATAGGAACAGGATTCCAATTCATATAACCTGGTTGTATCCGGAGTTCAATAGTAGAAAGAGGAAAATTAGTGCAAGAAGTAATCATGTGTTTAATGTTGAAGAAAAACTGTTTTTGGATAAGAATTTGATTTTCGCGCTTGTTGTAGAGCAAATGTCGATTAATTCTTGTCCGTTTAAAGTTTTTATTGAAGTAAGATATGTTATTTTGAAGTAATTAATTATAGGCTGCTATATGTCTGTCAAACGAATCAAAACATGTCACATGAAAATATATTTTTTCACATTGCTTTAGGTTGATGAAACGCGAGATATTTTGCATGAATTTCCAAAAACTTATCCGATACATAAAAATAATACATACAAAATTGCTATAGCTTACAATGGTTTAACCTAACTTCTTACATAAATTTTCTAGTTTCATCAAGTAATTTCTACATTTAATACATATTCTATAATTATTATTGACTTCTTTTTACTTTTTTTACTCGTTTAATAGCCTGAATCCATTTTTTCCCATTCCTATTTCATGTTCTCTGGATGGAAACTTGTAGAAATGTTTATGTTTTTTTTTTGTATTTCCGTAACTGTTTTACAGTTTGAAACGCAACAATTTGTATAACCAACACGTAATATTTAAATTTATTTTTAAACTGGCTTATAAATTGCTCTATAATTTAAATTTGGTATATATATTCTGAAATCATGTACAATGATAACGTTTTGTTTTCCTGCTAGTACTGTCAAAATTAACCACTACTGGCGCTGCAATCTATTCGCAAAGAGCCTATAGTAGCGAGATTTATTACATAAATGTGATTGTCATTACTTCTTGCTTTGCATTTAAATGCTGCTTTTTGATGCAAAGAAAAATGCACCGTATCATACACTAAATTTTGTGCGTTGAACTCAAATTTTATGTATGGCACTGTGTATTTTTTCTTTGCATGAAAATTCAGTATTTGATGCGCAGTGTCAAGCGGCCCTCATATGGAAAATTTCAATATGATAGATATTTGTAAGACTCTATCAGCCTTATTCATATTAAGACACATAAAACCAGGTTTAATCTTGGTTTACTAGACCCGCCTACATAAGTCAATTCATAAAGATATTTGAACCAGCTCTAAATTAGGTCTAACAAAACTGAGTTTAAATCAGATTCAAGAATTCTGTCTCGTAGGATTCAGTTTGTTTTTATTATGCATTGACATTTGACAGTCATTATTCACTAGGATTATCATATTTGCTGATCTTATTAGGTCAAAATGAATAAACGATTGGTCAGTATAACAAAATAGATATACTAACAAAAATTAATACTCATTTTGAAATATATTAATAAATATAAAACTGAAAGAGAAGATGAAGCATAATATGGAATAATGGAATAATTTTAGACACAGTCGCTGCAAATATTCAGTTTCTGAAGATACATAGACGGAATATTGATTATGATATGGTTTATAATCTAACAGAACGAGAACTTGACTACAGATTGAACTATAGAGCAAATTAGTACAGAAAAAAAAGGAATAGGTTATAGAGTCAGAGAAATCTTAGATAAAGACCCTCACTAATACATGATGGACAATCATTTATATAATTTCAGGTGTAAGAATAGATCCTAATCTTTAATATAATAATTATTATTATAATTGTCTTAGTGAAAGAACAGAAGATCTTGTGATGGAATTTCATGGTTTATTATGTACTATTGATTGTTCGATTATTATAATCACAATTATGAACAAATGATTGGTAGCCATGATCGATTAAGTTCATAACCAGTATTCAAATTCAAATTATTCGGTGATTTTTTAATTTCAATTGCTTCTCTTATAAGCCTCTTGAACCAATTATTCTCTTTCCATAATTTCAAGTTATTTGTATCTACGAATCTACTTGCAAGAGTTACTTCATCACCACCTCCTGAAGATCTGTGGATGGTTCAGTTATGCGCCAAACCAAAAAGAGTAGAGCCAAATTGACCTAGAACCACAAGAAGTTGACAATTTCCCTATTTAGACCTTCATTATTATCTCCTGAAGTCCTGTGGATATTGAATCATCAATCACAGGCTGAGCTCTATGATCCTAGGAGTTAATATATTTTAAACCACGGTCTTATAAACAGGTCTTGACACTAGCATCCAGTACCATTGTTGCGTAGTGACTCTTATTGAAGCTAAATTTAGTTATAATTTGCTCCAAGAGAGGCTGCTACGATCGAGCAGAGTATGCAAAAAGTTGATCTAGGAAGCAGTGATCATCAGATGAAAAAATATTAAAAAATTATCTGTCACCTTTTTGAATAATGTCAGTTTAGGATTTTGCTTGTAATTAACTGTGAATTAGTTATATAGTTATAAAGAATTAATTGAAAAATTGCAAGCTGTAATCCCAAGTAATAAGAAGTTAATAAATATACCAAATACATCTGTGAACGACATTTCAAAACCGATGATACCAAAATTATCGCCAATTTGATCAAGATGGAACGTTAATTATTGACGTGAGTAATGCTATCTTATTATATCTTCATTGAATCGTATAGTAAATGAATCATTAATACACATACATATATATCGTGACTTATTTCAATGTCTAATACAATTTTTTTTAATAGATTTTTTTGAAACATTCGACACCGAAAAATGATGCTTTTCCATCGAATTTTGCTCCTGATCAATTAACGTTGGATATGTCTTATGACAATATTACGATGATTCCTGATGAAGAAATTATATAGATTTCGAGCATAGACCCTCAGATCGTTTCTAGTGATGATATTCCATACAATTCTGTAATTTGCAATGTGCAGGTCATTTCTGACAATGACATTCATAATGATGGCAGTGGTTTTGTTCCGTTAGGTCCTAATAACGAAATCCAGCACATATCTGGCGCTAATATTACACTGTTGAATGAGAAAAATTATATATCTAGCTAGAGATTAAGGATGAGACAATACACTCATCAAGAAAATTTAAAATCAAAGAAAATACATACCTACTGTAAAGAAAAAATTGTCAAAACTATCCAATTAATAAATGTTAATAATTAAAACTATCTGAGATAGTACAATGTATATTCAGTAAAATTAAGAAATTTCATCATGTCCGATTTGACGTGAAATGCTTCATATACATAAAATACTATTTTATTGTTAGAAGAATGCCTAATATTACTGTTATTTCAGTGATGAACCATGACAAATTTTTGTCTTGAGATTAATTTGTAATGAATTGTAGTTAATAATTATAAATTTACTTATAATAATAATTTAATAAAAATTTAAGAAAATATTCATTTATTACAAGTTTAAATTTCCATTTTTGTGTAATAATTCCAATACAAGGTAAGAATAAAACCTAATTATGAAATATAAAATGACCTATTGTTATTTTACTGTCAGTATTTTGAGTATTATTGAATATTGAACAATATTTGTAAATAAATCTGGTGGTATTAAATTAAATATTTAATTATTTAATTAATTCATTGCTATGCCATTCATTGAGATGATCAGTAGATCCATTCGTTACTTGTATGTATGCTAAATTAACCTCGCCAATGCCACCACATAAATTCATTTTTTCAAATGTAGTTAATATACATAATAACTCATGCATTTTGTATCTCCAGAAAATATGCATACATTCCAAATCTTCGGTATAGCTTCGAAACGCTCAACTAAGGGAATATTGTTAATATCATTGTTAGTAGAGTGCCCATTCGGAGATGGTTGTTCTTCAATGTTAGATATATATTTTTTTTTATTCAATAGTGTAATATTAGCGTCAGATATGTGCTGGATTTCGTTATTAGGACCTAACGGAACAAAATCACTGCCATCATTATGAATGTCATTGTCAGAAATGACCTGCACATTGCAAATTACAGAATTGTATGGAATATCATCACTAGAAACGATCTGAGGGTCTATGCTCGAAATCTATACAATTTCTTCATCAGGAATCATCGTAATATTGTCATAAGACATATCCAACGTTAATTGATCAGGAACAAAATTCGATGGAAAAGCATCATTTTTCAGTCGCGAATGTTTCAAAAAAATCTATTAAAAAAATTGTATTAGACATTTAAATAAGTCACGATATATATGTATGTGTATTTATGATTCATTTACTGTACTATTTAATGAAGATATAATAAGATAGCATTACTCACGTCAATAATTAACGTTCCATCTTGATCAAATTGGCGATAATTTTGGTATCATCGGTTTTGAAATGTCGTTCACAGATGTATTTGGTATATTTATTAACTTCTTATTACTTGGGATTACAGCTTGCAATTTTTCAATTAATTCTTTATAACTATATAACTAATTCACAGTTAATTACAAGCAAAATCCTAAACTGACATTATTCAAAAAGGTGACAGATAATTTTTTAATATTTTTTCATCTGATGATCACTGCTTCCTAGATCAACTTTTTGCATACTCTGCTCGATCGTAGCAGCCTCTCTTGGAGCAAATTATAACTAAATTTAGCTTCAATAAGAGTCACTACGCAACAATGGTACTGGATGCTAGTGTCAAGACCTGTTTATAAGACCGTGTTTTAAACTAATCTAGTTATTATTTGTACTTTTATTTTTATTTTTGTTGTCTTGACAATTTTGTTTATTTATATTTATATTTCTTTTCACTTGAAAAAGGCAGCACTTTGCTGTCGATACGTTGTGTTTCTAATAAATTACAGAACTTATACCCAATAAAACATATTTATTTATAAAATGAGTTCTGAAAAATTTTTTCCTTCATTGAGATATATTTGATCTTGTCAAGTATATAGATATAATAATTCAAATCAGGATCAACATGCAAATGCTACACAAAGATCTTCCACTTCTTGATATGCTGCAATTGTATATATGATATTCGAATAGAGTGAATTTGATATTTTATACAAAATATTTTCCAGAATTCATTTCTGCTCCTTTTGATTTTAATGAAAATATGACATAATTTAACATAGTGAATATTAGTAACATCAATAATCATCTTTACAGGATCCAATGAAAATAAATATATACTTTTATAATAACATGTCACTTCAGCTCTTGTTTTTTGACAGATAGGTTAGGTTTAAAACATATTTAAACTAGTAGGTTTGAATATTTAAACCTGGTTTACTTCTAAACCGCATCTATGAATAAGAGTTGAAACTGATCTAAAAATAAACCACGTTTAAACCCGGTTTATTCAACTATGAATAAGGCTGTATGTTATTAAGAAATGTTCTAGGTTTCTTCAAAGTACATTTTAAGAATATTAAGCTGTTATTAAAAGATTTATGATCCATGAACTCTACAAAAGTTTTTGAAAACTCAAAAATTATGCCATTATCCAAATTAAGGAGTTTGAATTTTTGAGAGAATGGCGACTTATCTAATTCGTTGATATTTGGATATAAAGAAGTCTCCGAAATTTTGGTCGTATGCCATCTGCGCCAGTGAAAAGCTCTTAATCCGGTCATAAATTTAATCCTACAAAAAATATGGACTTTTCCATCAAACGAGTACCCCTGCGCTAAACCGTCATTTAGATGCTTCTAATGCTAATACGACGGACTCTAGGAAAGACTACAATGAATTTCAAAAATATCTAGGTTCAATAGTTGACACAATCGTAACCATAGTTATTATCCTACAGATAAAGCTATCCGAAGATGAAAAATATGCATTAATAAAAAATCGATTGGTTTTTGGATTATAATAAGAATAAGATAGAAGAAAAACCATTTCGGTACATGTTCTGCGTTTACTGGGTGCAGTTACTGCAGTTGGTCATTCTAATTTCCATCTGGTTTTAAGCGTTGGTGCAGATGTCCAATGTGATAAGGAATTAATGCCTGGTCTGGTGCAGTTGACAGTCTCCCAAAATTTCATAATGAATGTTACACTATGCAGAAATCTCTCTATGGTTAATATAACAAGACTAGCTATCACATATTCTATGTTGTGGGATATACTATATAATAAAAAATTAGAAGCTTCCCGAGTATTCAGTAGCTCCGTTTTTTTTTTTCAGACTTGAGAAAATCAGAGCCGCATTGAATACGGGCAAAATTATCTCTGAGATAAACATAAATGATAGATCGGAGCAATAAATACAGGAACATTGAAAGAGAGGCACAAAATTCATCCAAAGCGGACGTTCCGAAACGTACATGTATTCGTTTCCCAACAAATCTATACGTTCTTCAAATTTTAATTCCAGACATACTGAATAATCCCGTTTCGGACATTCGAGAATACAAAGCATATTTTGTTTTAATTTCAGAATTAGTCCAGTCAATGGATGCATTATAGAGTGCATGGAATATGCGAGAATTTTTGACTTCAGCATCTTTTCAGAAGTAGGTGAACATACTAAAAGTCCCCGCCCCTAGGAGATGAGCTAAAGGTGTGAGGGGGGTGGAAAGAGACCATTTTGGATCATCTGGTCTTTTTTTAAACTTCAATAAACTGTCAGTACCTGATCATAGAAAACGTATAGAACACCCCTATGATTTATGAAAATGAACCTTTGTCGAACAACGGCTTGTGTGTACCTTATTTCATTCGTCAAATCGTAAGTAGATATGCATCTTACAACTCCCGTCGTAATGCAAACTATTATGAAAATTGAATATGTTATTTATTTTTTGAAGTATGATAAAATGTGGATTGAACAAATCAATTTTTTTTGTGGATTATAAATTATGGTACGTGCAGCAGTAAAATTTGTCATCATCATAAAATATCTTGAATCTAGATGAGACTAAAACCACAGATATCAGAGACAATTGAGTGCAGAAACCACCTAAATCTCCTGCGGTAAAAAATGACTAAAAATTGGGCGGTCACTAAATCATGAAACAATGACAGCCAAAGAACAAACTAATTTCTAATTATAGCAAAACTCAGTCAAGTCAAAGCCATTATCGTAAATCACCTGACAGTGTGTTCTGCGTTTGTTTACCTCATCGAAAAAAAGAACATCGGCGCAACAAAGCTGCGTCGGAAAACTAGCACCAAGTCCAAGCACACATTTAATATGCGCCGGACATGCAATGCAACTCTCTGATTGGCTGGTGGGACCGTCCAGCCGTCATCATCATTTATATTATTTTCGCCGTAGTACCGTAACGATTTTGGAATTTAAACCTAGCATTTGCCGTGTTATTTATTTAAGATGTGAACGATCATTTATTCCAGCCCTGACGCACATCGTTAAGGACGAAAGCAGGCCCGTAATAAAATATTTTGAAGATAATTCTCTTTTTCTAATGTTCTTGGATATTTACCACATCGCAATATATGACTACAAAATAGTGTGATGTAATTAGAAGACAGATGTTGAACTTCGATGACTTGAAAGCGCTGGAGGAAAAATTTTTATACATCCTTATTATAATTGCATTCATATAAACAATAACACTTATCGCATTATGATGGAAAGTGCATTTTTTCATATCAAGCTATCAAAATAGAGAATAACAGATTTGAAATGTAATGTGAAATGCAAGAAGATTGTAACATTAATGCATAGTGCAACCGTATTGAACTGATTAACATTGAAATCAAGAAAATTGTACGATGTAGCGTAAATCTCAATTCTGTTATACTAATAAAAATTAGTTTTCAAAGTAAATTCTAAAATGAATAAATGTACATAATATTTATCTGATGAAATAAATCTATAATTTATATAAAAATTTTGATGAGTAAATATTTATGCAAAGGGTAAAGTGAATTTATGTAACGCGTAATGCATAACGCTCGATCTTGTAGCACTTGGTTGGGGTTCGCTTCGGTCAAATTTGGGAATTGGGAGGCACTTCCAATGACAGCTGATAAGCATTGAATTAAGGCCGGTTTAACCAACATCAATTAAATATATTCTGAGATTATTTTTTCCGATGCAATTGCTACTATAGTTACTAATTCAAAATAACCTCTAGATAAATTTAACTGATGTTGGTTAAACTGGCCCTTAGGCAATAAATAATATAACTGAATAAAGATAGCATATGTAATAAGAGTGTTTAGTATTCATAGTTAAGTGACTAAACGTAATAATAGTGGTTTGTATTTATAATTAAGTTATATCTCTGCATGCCATGTATTAACTTCATTTTCATCGTCTTGCGGTTCACATGTTCAACTAACTGAGACTTGTTAGACTATACTGAAAAATCCAAGTAAGAACGAAATATTTGTCTAGAGTTACCGCCTTATTCAGAATGATAGTGTAAAAACTGACTCGTGAATTTGTAATTTTGTGACACAATCATGTTTGATTGTTAACAATTTATAATTAAGTATCAGAGTTATTTAGGTGGTCAATATTCATAATGAATGAAACGAACTTAATATATGAGTATTCAGTATTCATAATAAAGTGACCGTACGTAATATTAATATTTCGTTTTTATAATTAAATATCTATTTAAAGAGAGTCAATATTCATAACAGAGCGAGTATATGTAATATGAGTGTTCAATATTCATAATAAAGTGACTGTATGTAATATTAGTGCTCCGTATTTATGAATAAGTATCTGTAAGTATGAAGTGGTCAATATCAGTAACAATAATATTGCGTACTCAATAATTTTCCAATTAATAAGTACTGTGAGCCAATAAAATATGTATATTGGAAATATTTCAACGATACAATGGGACAATTTCAATTTGTGGATTAACAATGATCATTTCACTGTTTAATTACATACAATTATAATAATGCATAAATTCTACAATTCGAGCTCGAGGATGAAGTTTAGAACTCAAGTCTAATATTAAAATTTATCCAAAATGAAATTATTTATTACCAGAACTAATACATGATAGAAAATAAATTTCATCTTCAGAGACGCTACTATTTTAATTATTTTATTACTGATAATGTACATTATGGATGTCGGAAATACTTGAAAAAGAATTATTTTATGTAGAATTAAATGTGTACATTTATGTGTGATGTTAACATAATAAAATAGCGGGAAAAAATGCCACAACTGACGTCTGTGGAAGTCGCTGACTAAATTCGTGTTGAAAATCGTGCGTGCACGCATTACCAAAAAATTACAAATTGGCACAAGTAGAAATAAGTCAGTTGTGGTGTCAAACAATTAAAATTGAAATTTAATCTAGCTTATGCATCATGCAGATGTCTAGAATATGAATAAAAATCTGACGTGGACATCACGTGACTTACTTGTACATCATAGGATATATATATAATCAAACACAACATCTCATCATTCCACGGATAGTCGGTTGCTATGGAAACAGTAGGTCATCATTCTTATGCTACAACATTCCTTAATATTTATTTCCAGAATTCTACGACTGTTCTGAATTTATGTGCAAAATGCCAAGATCGTCCAGTATAGTGCACTTTCGACTCAGTCGATCTCAACGAAAATAGGATATGAGCATCTAGACAGTACTATCATCTTGAATACTGTATTCTAATATTCTACGTTCAATCGTTTTGGATTTATGCGGAAAATTAAAAAATGTTTCGAGTAGATTGCACTCCCGGCTTAGCCGATCACAATCATAATGCAAGGTGTACAACTAGATGCTATAAAAGTGGGAAGAAAATAGGAGATGATCATTTGGATGCTACAGCAATTTCAAATACTGAATTCTAGTATCTTACAGCTAATCATTCTAGATTTATGCGGGAGAATAAAAAAAAGTATCAGGTATAAAGTGCACTTCCAGTACAGACGATTGCAACCATAATGCGAGGTGCACATCAAGATCCTAGATCCTATACCAGTCTTTTATACAAAATTACAGCATTATACGTTTGACGAATTCTGATATTTGCGAGTTACGCACATACACACATACATACGTATATGCGTACCGACATCAAGTCAAAATGGATTCAGGGATGCTCAAAACGGATATATCCATCAAAATCTCAATATGCGAATTTTGTCGAGTTCACAATATTTCCTTGTACTTTTAGACCAACAAATAGTCGTGGATTTCAGTGCCTTATTTTGTTTTTCATGGCTTCAAGAGGTTTGATAAGTATGTATATTTGGAGCTGGACCGTGTGATCAACATAATGAAAATTAATTTTAAATTTGTATGAAAAAGCATGTTCGGATCCAATTTTGTCGCTTTTGTCATGCTTACGAAATTCAATTTAGGGAAAAATATTTTGACATGTAAAATGTCAAACAAAATTAAAAATTGACAACAGATTATCATTGCCTACCTTATCATTTCAATTAAACTGATTGTTTTATACGGCAAATTCTGAATGCCTGTTATACTCATAAACTGCACTTCCGGCTTGGCCGATTGCTACAAAAATAGTAGATAACTATTATGATGCTACAACAAGTTCAAACTCTAAATTTCAATATTCTATGGCTGATATTTCTAGATTTATGCAAAAAATTCAAAAAAAGTCTCAAGTAAAGTGCACTTCTGACTTGGCCGATTCATACAAAAATACCAGATAACCATTCTGATACAAGTGATATAACATCAAGTTCAAATACTGAATTTCAACATCCTACGGTTGATCATTCTGAATTTATTTGAGTAAAGTGCACTTCCGGTACAGACGATTGCAACCATAATGCGAGGTGCACAACTAGATCTTATACCAGTCTCAAATACAAAAGGAGATTAAGATATTATGGACAAACAAAAATTTACTTTAACATTCATCATTTTTAAAAATCAATTTTTGGTAACTGCTTCGTGTTGAATTATTAGTAATTATCGATAGAAAAATATTACACTTCTGATGGAACAAACTGAGATCCGAAACATGAATTAAAGAACATAGCAAAAAATTCAAGATTATTTTATTATTGATCTCCTTCTCAAACAGATATTTTTATCCAAATCTATGAATTATTCAAGATGTATTCAGTGGTGCGATTTTAAAGAAATATTCTCTCATTATTACAATGGTAATAAGATATGAAAACTTTCTTGTGAAAATTATGATGGCATGGCACAACAGGTTTTATTGGTGATTATCAAAGTAAAGATAAATAAACTAGAGATACATCGATACGCACTTTTGTCGATATGATATCAATACCTATATTTATAAAAAAGTATTAACGATATCGATACCGATACCTACACGGGCAGTGAAGGCTTAAAAATATAAAAAGTTGTGGGTTTAGATTAAAAACAGACGCTTATGAGATTTAGTGAGAGAAATGTCACATTGACAGATCACTACCACAAAAAATTATTATTTATTTGATTACGCGCTGAAAGCAACTACTAACAACAAGCAATTATAGCTGAATGAAATGAAATTATAGAACGCGGGATTCTCTGAGCTTATGCCGCGTTTACATGAACGAACTATGCGCGATCAAGTTATGTTCAACTAGTTAATTGCTATAATTAAGAATTCATGTAAACACTCGGTACTAAGAAAACATTTGATTTTCGCTCATATATTTTTTCAGGCTACTTATTAAATTGATAATTCCACTCCAATATAAAGTAAGCCATATATAAAAAACAATTTTATCGTTTTGACAGCGGATAAAAAGGAAGGTAACTTTTTGCAAGTGATAAAACGTTGTTTACCTTTCTCCTAGCAACCAAATCAAAACACTCACTATATTTATGACATTTGCATAATTTGTCCATGCTTGAACTGCAAAATAAACAGAAATTGGAATATTTCCGAAGAGAATATTAAGAAAAGTGTGTCTATAAATACGAAAAACAATAAATTATGTATCTGGAGACAATTCATCGTATTTTGTAAAAACCAGAATTATGTATTAGAGAGGTACAACGGTATGTCAAATTCCAAATATTTTGCTAGATTGGACTTAAAGTCTGCGAAGAATTGATGGAGAAAATTATAAAGAATATGTATAGTGAAATTTGTCAAATGAAACGATGTATGATAATTGTACTCTCAATAATTGCACATTTAAATAAACTTTTTCATAAATAAAATGTCGTTAAATTATCTCGCCGAATTACACTCTAGCATTTTATTTTTCTTGGGATAAATTTCAGTTTGACAACTCAACCTCGTAACCTGACAGCAATTTGACTCGAAAACTGTTCAAAAAATAAAATCACTCCACCTACGGTGTCGTGATTTTATTAGAACAGTTTTCTTGTCAAATTGCTAGGTAACAAAGTTTCGTGAAAACAGAAATTTATCCAGCAAAATAAAAAGCTCTTGTGTAATTACTGTTGATAATTAAACTTTATCTAATAATTCTGGTTATTAATTATTTAATTTTTTTGTAAAAGTAATAATATTTTGCAGTTCTACTCTGTATTTTAAGCACAACTATACACTCTCTTTTCCCTAAAGCGCCACCCTGTTTCTATCCAAAATTCGTGAGAACACCTATTGTTATCTGCTGTTTGTTCCCCTCTTTCCTCATCCCGTAAAAGCGAACAAGAGCTGTCGGTTTTGAGAAATTTGAAACGTTTAACTTACTGAACGCAATATTCACTGAAATATATTACTCTATCGAGAATTTAGGGTCTAATTAATCGCGTATTATTAATTTTCTCTCATTAAATGCAGATGTTCAATTGGTTTCGTAAATGATTTAGTCTTCTGTCGTTTGATTTGACATTCATTTTGATTTTATATTCGGCTTAAATAATAATTAAACTGAGTTATAGACTGTTTACACACTGGCGTTTTATAGTCGGTTGCAACGCTGCCTTTTAAATTTAAAGTTAAGCAACTATTCTTCTCAATCATTCATCTCATCAGACATGATTAAATCAAACGTACTTCTTCTATTCTTACTTACATTCTCCCATGAATAAATATGAATTAAAAATTAAGAGCCATACTTATCTTATATTGTAATAAAATTGTAAATCGTTTTGTCTGTTTGTCTGTTCGTTTCTACATGCTAATTATACTTGGCGCACGCAAAAAGCAAAGAGTCATGCCATTTACCTCTCGGAAAAACGTGCGCAAAATAGTACTTATTCCGCATGAGTAATAAAAAAGAATTATCAATTTTGAAGTGCGTTTTTATATACATAGAAAATTTTTTTCAACTAAAAGTAATTTCGGAGTTTTTTCGACTATTTGTGACATATTAAATTGAGGAAATGGGGAGAAGGGCCTTAAGCTTCCAAATATATTTATATCAGAAAATATTCGAAAAATATATTCTCGCACATATTACACGTTAAAAGATTCACAAATTTTACTGCGTAAACTATTATTATTTTTAAGACGAGTAGAAATTACTCCTTAGTTCAAATTTAATTAAAACTTAATTTAGCCCTTGTAGCCCTAATTCTTCTCATTAGCTCATTCATCTGAATTTCACTCTAAATAGCAATCTATTTTGCAGTTATGATCATTATGAATCTCAATATAATGATAATTTATTTTGTTGGTATCTAATTTTCTGCATGAAAGGTAATATTATTGCAAAAGATGTTCTATTAAGTATTTCTGAGAATCATTTAAAATAATTCTGACTTTTTTAATGTAAAAAATTAATGAATATCATTAAGAATTAGCGTATCACAATAAATGATTGTTTTTAAGTGAAGCGAATGGCGAATGCACCTTTGATCACTCTATAATTACTTTTGGCGGACTGCAAGCAAATTAAAAAGCATTCATTTTTACATTTTCGTTTGGTTGCTGACCGCAACAGCAACGCCTCGCCAAAAATCAGCGGCCAGACTGGAAATTAACACATAATAGATAAAATCATCATATTACACAGAAACTAAAAATAGAAAAAATAAGCTTGGAATATAATAAACAAGAAATAGAAGACTAATGATTCTTGACTACATTTTAAATTACTTTTAATTTATATTTCATTTATTTCATGGTTCATTTTATTGGAGTTTTGATCTTATCTACACTAGTACGATAAATTAAAATTTGATTAGATAGAAGTGAAAAAGCAAATTATTGTATTTTAAGATAAACTAAACATACAGGGTGGAATGCGAAATTGGAAACACTTTTTTTCTCGGAAGTTATTATAGATACCGAAAAATTGTTCAAATAAAGTTTGTAGATCTTCCAATAAGCTAACTGAATCTGTGTGAATTCAGTAAAAAAAAAAATTAATTCCCGTATATATTGCCATATTTTTACTTTCTTCAAATGGAATACTCTGTACATTATTGCACTAATAAATAGAAAATATTTTTTGCTGTAAAAAAGTTTCAAGGTTCATACCTGCTAAACTTTATAGTTTTTGAGATATTAACGAAAATATCTAAATGCTGTTCTCAAAATCAAGTGTGCCTTGAGAACAAAATTTGTTGACAGTTGAGTTATTTTGTATTGTATTTGCGCTACAAATAATTGTGTTGCATACATGCTACTATTATTTGGTGTTAATAATGGCAGATAATTCAATCAATGAGAAGTTAGATATAATAAAATGTTTTTATCTATCAAATAATAATTCGAGACAAGATCTGCAATTATACAGATAACAGTATCCGGAACGCTTTTATCCAAACTATTCGTATTTATTCAAATTAGAGAGAAAGCTGCGTAGGATTGGGTCAGTTTCAAGAAATTACAAAACACGTGAGATAGTAGATGAAAATTTAGAAGTTGATGTATTGGCATATTTCAATATATACCCTAAAAATTCAATAAGAGAAGCTGCATTGGAAATAAATACCACACATACAAAGGTTCTCGATTCTGAAAAAGCATAAGTACAAAGCCTATAAAATCTACAAAATTCATAATCTTCATCCTGGCGATAATGTGAGAAGATTACAATTTTGTTATTACTTAATACTGGAAAATATTGCAGAGCCTAATTTTTTAGATACAATTTTATGGTCAGATGAAACAAATTTCTCTAATAATGGAATACTAAATAGACATAGTTCACATTATTGGCAAGCAGTAGAAACGAGTCCATGTCAAACATTTATTTCAAATACGCTTTTCAATTAACGTATGGTGCGGTATGATAAACAAAACTATTTTGGGTCCATATTTTTATGAGGGCATTTTGACATCACAGAGATACTTAAATTTTCTGCAAAATGAATTTCAAGATTATCTGGATGATATACCATTGGCAGTTAGACGCAGACTGATATTCCAGCAAGATGGTGCACCTCCGCATAATTCATTGGATATAACTGCGTATTTGAATCAACAATTTCCAAATTCCTGGTTTGGCAACAGAGGCCCTACATCGTGGCCCACAAGATCTCCGGATCTATCGCCTTTAGATTTTTTTCTATGGGGAACTATAAAAAACAAAATTTATGTAATGTCCGTTGCTACACTTGATGAACTGAAAAACCGAATAAGACAAGCTGTTGTTGAATTGAATACAGTTAATATAAAACAAAATTTATTGAAAAGATTTTATTTATGTGTCCGAGAAAACGGTGAAAATTTTGAACATTTTGTATAGTTCGATAACATTTATTCCGTACTTCTTTATGTTCTACTATGATAATAAAATTGTTTATTTTGTACATTGTTTTGAATAGTAATTGAACTATGCATTTCGTTCATAATGATGTGCAAATGTCTGAGCGCGCAATAATATTTAAATTTAAAAAATATAAACGTTGTGTAATTTCCCGCGTACTTAACAGTAATATTATTGACACAAAAATATCAGTGATGTGTTTACAACACAATTTTTCTTAACGCAAATACAACACAAAATAACTCAACTGTCAAAAAATTTAGTTCTAAACACTCACTTGATTTTGTGAAGCAAGATTTAGATATTTTCGTTAATATCTCAAAAACTATCGAGTTTAGCAAGTAAGAATCCTCAAACTTTTTCAAAGCAAAAACTATTTTCTATTCATTAGTGCAATAATATACAGGGAATTCTATTTGAAGAAAATACAAGTATGGCAATATCTACGAGAATTTTTTTTTTTCCACCAAATTCACACAGATTGAGTTAGCTTATTGAAAGTACTAAAAATTTTATTTGAACAATTTTTTGGTATCTATAATAACTTCCGAGAAAAAAGGTGTTTCCAATTTCGCATTCCATCCTGTATATAACCATCATGCTTATTCTGCAGCCTTTTCATCACAATTACCCACAGATTTTCGATGGAATTTAGATCACTCTAAAAGTGGGATATTATGATAATAATTCTTTATGTTTGATACGGCGCTAAATCTTTTTGAAAAATGTCATCTCCATTTGAAAATTGCTTCTCAAAAGTGTGGAGGAGTTTTTCTAACATTTTAGCATATTTCGCACTATGTAATATGTCATCTATTGGTCTTAGATGCCCTGGTCCTTCCGATATGATACAACTCCAAAATATAACTTTTAGAGACTTTTTGGGAGATTGTACAATGCGACCTTGACGAAGTGGTTCTCTTGCAGTTCGTATCACAATGCTAAACCGGTATCCATGAACCTCGAAGTGGTTCTCTTCTCTGAACACTACTTACTTCTTATCATCTATAATCTATATAATGCTCAGTTTCGATATTTCTTGGCCCGTATAATTCCCCTTTTCTTCATAGCATTAGTCAGAAGTTGCTCCTATAAAGGTGTTGTGGCCCTGCGAACTTTCAAGAGAAGTACTCTATAACTATCTACAGCCACACCAGCCGCTGTAAGGCCTCTTTGCAGATCAAAATTAGTCTTTTCAGGGTTTAGAGCTCTATTTCTGATCATGAACTTATCGTCTTGAGCAGTAGTCTTTCATTTTCTGCCACCGTGTTTTTTGTTTTGCAATGAGTCTCTATGAAACCGATTTCCCTCACGAAGGATATTATACTGGGAACACTAGATATATCGAATTCAACTGCATGAGCAACTATTTTAACAGTCAATAGCATATATTCTTATGGAGAGCAATGAGCTCACTTTGATTTCTACTTACTTGTACAAAGTACAAGGAAGTATTGTGAAGCCGACAAAATTCACATACCAAGATTTTGATGGATATATCCGTTTTGAGCATCCCTGAATCCATTTTAACTTGGCTTGATGTTTGTACGTATTGTACGTACGTATGTATGTATGTGCGTAACTCACAAATCTCAAAACCCGTCAAACGTATAATGCTGAAATTTTGTATTCAAGACTGGTATAGGGTCTTAATGTGCACCTCAAATTATGGTTGAATACTTGAAACTTTTTAGAATTTTCCTCAAAAATTCAAAAGAATCAGTCGTAGAATATTGAAATTTCGTATTAAGCACTTCTATATCTTCTAATTGTACACCTTGCATTAAGATTGTGATCGGCTAAGCCGAAAGTGCAGTTTACTCGAAACATTTTTCGAATTTTCCGCATAAATCCAAAACGATTGAATGTAGGATATTAGAATTCAGTATTCAAGAGAAGATGATAGTACCGCCTAGATCTAGATGCTCATATTCTATTTTCATTGAGATCGACCAAGCCGGAAGTGCACTGTACTTGACAGTCTTTTGTAATTTTTCGCATAAATTCGAAACGATCAGCTGTAGAGTATTGATATTTGATATTTCAGTCTGCTGTAGCATCTAAATGATTGCTTACTATTTTAATAGCAATAGACTAACCGGAAGTGCACTTCAGTTGGAATTTGTTTTTAATTTTGCGCATAAATTTAGAACTGTTAGCCGTAGAATCTTGGAAATCAGTATTAAGGAATGTAGTAGCATAAGAATGATGACCTACTGTTTTCATAGCAACCGACTAGGCTAAAAGCGCATTTTACTTGACATATTTTTAGAATCTTTTGGATAAATCCAGAACGATTAGTTGTGGAATGATGATATTTTGTGTTTGATTAAATATCCAATGATGTACAAGTAAGTCACGTGATGTCCACGTCTGTTTTCTCAATATCCAATTATTGAATTTTCAGCACGGAACAATATTTTCTTCAAGACAAACTAAATTTGAAAATCAGTTCCAATAACTGATTTTAGCTAATCCTGTGCTCATTGTTTAGATTATTTCTATTTCATCATGAAACTTGAGGAAAACGTGATTGTTTCAAGTAATTTATACAGAACTGTATGATAGAATAATTCAGTTCATCGCAAAAATGGTGGAAATGGATATTTAGTAGACTACTCAAAATTAATAATTTATCTCAATGTCTCAATACAAATTGTATATAATTTGAGAAGAATTAATTTTGTCCCTTCCACAACCATCAGTTGAAATGTAACTTCTATAATAAGAGTTATTAGCTCCGTGAAATTTCTTCTTAATATCGAAAATTCACAAACCTAATTTTACTTGAATCGTTTTAAATGTTTTCAAATTCTGTTTACTAAACCGAGGCAATCACAGTTCTAGATAACACGGAGAAATAAAGATTTTTTGAGCTCGTACAAGAGCAGCTGTAACTTAAAATCTGTCAAAGATAGATGAATAGCTGTAGAAAATCTTGAATGCTATCAAAAATAATCTATGATTTTGTTCTACTTGAATTAGTTCTTCCTGTCCAAGCCCAGAAAAGACAACAAATATATTTTAAGGATTTATGAAAATAATTCAAAATAGTTTTGGCGATTGCACTTTCTACAAAATTGCGAAAAAATTATTATTTTATCACTGCCTAAATGAACTATCAAACCTTTCGTTTTTAAAATACAAGTATAGTTTATATCATAATTATTATTGTGTCAGAATTCAATTTCAATAGGAATTTGGAAATCCTTAATCATACTGTCCTCAAAATTTATTTAGCAATCGATTTCGATTACTAAGTGATTGTTTTTAGACTATCGGTGAGACTACAAAGAAAAGGACCTTTTGAAGAGCAAACATCATGAAACAGGTCCTGTAATTTTAATGTGTGCGTTTGTTTTCATTAGATTTTTCCACACCTGCTATAACGTATGTTTGATTTTTTTCTCTTTTCTTTGTAGTCTCACCGGTAGTCTGAAGATGATCACCCAGTGATCGAAATCGGTTGCAAAATAGATTTTGAGAACAGTGTGATAAAGAATTTTCTGTTTGCAGTTCCTATTATTGTCATACTTTGTTTATTCTATTATTATGATGGAGCACATCATCAATTTTAATATGTATGTGTTTATTCTAATTTCATAAAGAATCTATGGAAGATATTTTCAGGTAATAAAATCAATAGAAAACTTCTATGCGAGTAAGTCCATTAGCTTACATTTATTAATAAATGTATCATCAAATAATAGTGAAGAACGAAGTATTAGGTGGTTACTTAGACCCGATTGTTTAATATTCGTCTATAGTTCAGCTGAACTAAATTCCTTTACTATGGCAACAATTATTATAACCGTGGTAAATAAACTCAGTTCAAATTACTGATGTCGAACTTAGATTGATTCTAGATTGAATAACCGGCATTTATTTGTTTTATGTTTGTCATGTTCTGTACACTACATATTAACGAAGATATAATGATATAAACATTCTAACTACTGTCCATATGTTAGGGAAGTACAGTGTATCGTCTTTTATGTACAGCGTGCGTTACTCAGCCTGAAGATTATATTCAGATATTAAATATTAAATAATTTATTATTCATTGCTTCATAATATTTCACTAATCCAGAATTAATCTATTGTTTTGTCATACATCTGAATCAGATCATAATAAATAGTAGGAAAGAAATGATTACCTTATTTTGTGCGTCTGCTAGTAAGAATTTAAAATACATAAAATCAAAATATTAAATGTCGATAAACACACAGTATTTGTAGAGTTCTAATGTGTTTTTGAATCGTGAAATATTAAGCAAAGTTCATTAGCACTTCCTGTTGATGTCATAAGTATTTATTTCGGCCTAAGACATATGTTTCTCAAACATGTTTGTACTTGTTGTTCAGTTGATACATATTTTTATGAGAACACCTTAGCTTTGATCACATGTTAAGAATTCATATGACTTATGCGGTCACAGCATATGATTTTTTTTTATTTTCTCACACTTGCCAAATTAAATTGAACCACTATCGAAGTAAAAAATACTCTATCGAAGTAAAAAATATAGTCAGACAGAATTAAACGTTCACATATTTTCAAATAATGGCCCATTATTTCATGAACTATTGAATCTAATTTTTAACATGATGATCTGAACGCAGCAGTAAAAATGATTGAGATTTCAGAGTAGAACAGTAAATAATGTTCTATGAATAATGTATGCACAATCATCGATATATTAATAATTTCAACGACTTGTCTTGAACCTCCATACTGATCGGTCGGTCGGATTTGATTTAGGTATAAGATCAATGGTCAAATAAAGTATTGAGTTTTAAATCAGTTTGTGTAATGAAAGAAACTTGAGAAACAAATTGATGATTGTAGGATTTCGACTTTGGAAGTCATCCTCAGGATTCTTTTTTTTTTTATAAAAAAATATATAAGAAAAGAAATCTGAAGATGACTTCAAAAGTCGAAATAATTATCGTTTGATAATAAAAAATCATTAAATTGAAGCTTAATTTATTCTACAATCATCAATTTAAAATTTCTCAACTCTTCCCAAATGAAAAAACTATTGAGAAGTGAAATTGAAATGTTACATTCATCAGAAAAAAATTACTTGCAATGTCGCAATGTTTTTTTTTATATATGTAATACAGCCATAAACTTTGATACAACAGAGGTATAATAAAATTATTCATGTAATTTTGAGTACTTATTTTTGATTCTAAATTGCGAAATGTCACTTTTGCATTCGATAATAAAACAATTATTCGAGAATGCAAAAGAATTTCGTAATCATGTATCAAACAACGTTTTTTCGGAAACCATGTCTCAAAATTAATAAAAATGTGAAAAAACAATTTTGACATTTCGAATCAATCAATGTCACTTTTAATGTTGCTATGATACCAATACATTTTATCTATATATTTCGCATCCTAGCTGCGAAGTATTTCGCATCATAGCTGCAAAGTATTTCGCATCCTGGCTGCAAAGTATTTTGCGTCCTGTAAACGAAACAATCATTTCGCATGTTTCTAGTTGCCTTGTGAATGTTCACTTTTAATGATAGTTTTCGCAAATAGTCTAAGGCAAGGGCGAAGTACGAGGCGAAGGCGAGGGCAAAGCACGAGGCGAAGACGAGGGCAAAGCCCAAGGCGTAGCTTCGTGCAACTAAATTTGTCTGGGACAATAATGACAGTCGTTCAGTGTCCGTGTTGCATACGATACTTTTTGTAACAAGTGCACCGAAGTATTCCCATTATTAAGCTTTTTAAATAAATTTGGATGTATTGAAACTATCTTATCGATTTGACAAACAGATTTTTGCAAATGCAATCACATTATAGTAATGAAACATGACTTACGTGATTTATTTTATTGAATGACATTTTTCACATTGTCTGTGCTATCCCGTTCACAATAAACGCACACACTATAGCGAACACATTCTATAATACAAATTTCTTTCAAATATCAATTTGACATATACCATATATATAAAAAGAAACCAACGGCATCCTTGATATATAATTTCATTTTTACCCAGCGGACATTAATATCCATTAATTCCCTGTCAACTGAGAATTAATAAATGAGGTAAATGAAAATTGTAAAAACCTTTCAAAAGTTATTTCTTTATTGTAAAAGTGGAAATTTTATTTTTACCGTTGTATGATAGGTTACATAGTCTCGGATATACAATGTTTATTTGGGACCAATTGTCGTGCAAAAAAATCGAGTTACTGAAGTGAAACGGTACCTTCCATTGGCAAATTCGGTACTGCATGAAATTCATAATTATTAATGGAATAATAGTTTCAATCATAACAGAAATTTGTCAAAGAAGCTTTACTACAAACGGGCAGGTTCCTTGAACTACTACATTCAGTTTTCAAGTAAAACTTCTTTTAATTCGATTTGTATATTAGAATTTTACACTCACGCGAAATATAAACACTGACGTTTCATATGAGCTTCTGATATATTTGCATTTATTTATAAATTTAGAAAACCATGAATTCTGAAACAGAAGAAGTATATAGTTAAAAAAAAATATTTTTTTAAAAATTGAAACAAAATATGTACATTATGGTAACCAAGACATCAACAGAAAATCAATCTTTCCGGTACTAGTACTGAAAAATAATTACTTTTCGGTACTAGTACTAATAAATAGATAGCCCAAAGATTAGGTATATAATTTTTCAAACAGTATATTAATGAAATTATAATTACATGAATATGAGACTTAATTAGGCATAATAATTACTAGTTGATATTTCGAAACTTATTTTTTTACAATAATTTTAAAATTAATATTACAATTAGAACAATTATTAACAGATGGTCCAGATAGTCCAGACACAGATGGCATAGAAACTTCTGAACCAAATATTCCGTTTATACAGTTGTTAACATCTAGCGGCTTAGAACTAGTAGTGGTAGATTCCTTTGAATCTTCACGTAAAAAAATTTTATTTGCAATATTTTTTTTATTTTCGATAGAATCTTCAATGTAGCCTTCAGCAACAGCTGAAGACTTCCATCCCCCGTAGCGCTTTATTGTTGTTAAATTTGCTCCTGAATCTGCTAAAAAAGATGCAGAACAGCGTCTAAAGCAGTGACCTGTATACATCGAACAATCTTTTAAGTTAAGAAATTGAGCAATTTTAGTCGGTATTTTGCCCATAGTGTGTAAGCCAACTGGCTGTACGGTACATTTCCATTTTTTATAAAATATAAATAATCGACGGTGTCCAGTATGTCCAGGACGAAGGCTCAAGTATTTTCTGAAAATATCGATAGAATTGTATGGTGCATCTTCTGGAGCAGTGATAGTGAAGACTCTTTCAATTTTAGTCTTGGTGACCGGCACTTTTACTATTATTAAGGATCCTAGGTCTTGAATATCATCTATAGTCATAGATATTAATTCTTGTCGACGACAAGCACCGGCAATACCCATTATTGCTACAACCTATTACAGAGAAGGGTGTTAATAAAGTATTATCTAGAAGTAACAGATTAATAACCTTTATTAATAAATAATCTTCATCGGGCGCTTCCACCATAAATTTGTCTATCTCTTCCTTCGAGAATATTTTAGATTTTTTAGCCTTGTAACCCTCCGAATTGCGTTTTAGAAACGCAATTAATTTTGAAAAGCGGCTGATATCTATATTCTCGCGAACTATTAAAACTGCCTTCAGTATGGAATATTTTGACCATAGTGTTGAAGCTTTATAGGTTTTACCTAATGCTGAGAAATACGCTAGTAAAATATTTTCAGACACTTTCTTCATTTTTCCTTGTATACACCAATCTTGGAATTTTTTATATTCATGCTCGTACTTCTCTCGCGATTTTGAAGGCAGTAAATTTAAAGTTGCTGCGTTAGCAGCCTCTGCAATATCAGGTGGAGTACCCGGATCTTCAAAATCACTTTCATTACTTTTTTCGTTCATAATTTTATCGATAACTTTTACTTTTTTTACACTATTACATGAAGCATCTGTCAGAAATATTATTTTTCTTGTTGTCAATAAGCATTTTCAATTTTCGTCTCCTTAGAAACGATGAATTGATTTTATTTAAATTACGTCAATCAAAAACTGTATAGGTAATAATGTGTAAATTTTCTTCAGTAACACAATTTTTAAAAAAATATTGTATGCATCTTGTACAGAAAGTGCGTTTTCAGCACTCGCATGATTGCAGACCTCGGCGTTGCCTCGGGCTGCAATTATCCATGCTTGTACTGAAAATATGCACTTTCGGTACTTGATACATAAATAACTAGTTAATTCATCAAATATGTTCTACAATAATCTATTTAAAATAAGAGAGCATCGCAGAGCTGGGAAATACTTAGATATTCTTCGTACCTAAGTTCTTTTTAAATACTTTTGTAATACTTAAGATTTAAACTCTTTGAGAATGAGGCAAAATTATTTTTATATTTATATCAATAAACACCAGCTAACTTTTATGTGCAATATGTTATTTTAAAGAGTTTTCAAATCGAATCAGTCCATTACTATATACTTTTAAGCCAGTACTTGTGCACCTCTGGAGCATCGCAATTATTTTTTTGTACGATTGGGCGTTTTCATGTGTTTACCGACCCTCTATTTGAAATGGTATGTTGATTTTACCAGCAAACTGTGGTTACTATGGTTATGCTGACTTACCGCCCATGGGCAAAGGCGGTAAGAGAAAACTTGTGAATTTTCACAAAAAAATATTCATTTATTTATCTTCATTTGTAATTGAATAATCATATATAATACCACAAGAGCTTCGAAATTATCGGATATTTCTTGATAGGTTCGTTGCAAACAAATGAACGTGTCAAGTTTTCCAGGTTAAAAAACGCGTAGCGCTCGTGATTTTTCTGGAAAACTTGACAAGTTGACTTGTTTGCAGGGAACCTTGAGAGAAATATCAGATTAATTTCGAAGTTCGAGTGGTATTCGGGAGATTATTTTTCCCATCCAAATTTATCAATAGATTCCAGAGACTCGACTTCGAATCTGCTCATTTTTACATTCAATCTATCTGTCAGTTTGTCAGATGCTGAATCAACGCGGCTAAATGCTCTTTGTTTTGTATACATAACAGACAAAATTTTCAAAAAATTTCCACCGTGTAGGTTGTATCACGTGACGTCGAATGTTGCAATTCTATTGGTCGAAATTTGGATGGTAAAAATAAGCAGAATAAAATGTCAAACTTGACAGCTGACAGCGAATAAACAATCATCAGTAGTAATTTAATTTGAAAACAAAAATTCGGAACGATATTTTGGAGCTTCCAATCGTGCAAAAAATTTGTAAGCATCACGGTCAATAAGTACAGTACCGATTTCGTATAATATTTGGAAACCTCGCCAAGGCTCAGCCTCCAAACTATTATTCTCAATCGGTAAACTGTACTTACTGACCTTAATACTTAAATAACTATTTTAAATCTGAGTTATTTTTCTGTAGTAGAAATCTTGCATAACACACTCAGATATTATACAATGTTTTGAAACCTATTTTCAAAAAAAAATGAGTGAAATTTCTTTTGAATTGGTCTGCCCTGAGAATCTTGAGACGTAAATTCATCCGTAACATTGTGAGGAAGACGTGATGACAACTGGTCCCAAATTATAGACAGTAATTATTGAGCCAAGTTTCTTGTTAACAACAAAAATGAAATTCACATTTATAATTGAAATAGTATATTCATTCATAATTTATTTTATTGAGGAAGTGTCATTTCAACTGTGTTTTACTTCCAACAAATGGATCAGTTGCAATTCTTCTTATTGAAATGACAAAAAGAAGCTAAAATATAGCTACAATAATTTAGCCACAGTTGTCAGGAAGTTCAAAGTTCACCCAATACCATGAAAATCGTTAGATATCTGCTGTTTCCTTGAAAAAAACTGACTCCCTTTCCTTAAGTAAATAGAGTAAATAAGCGAAATGTCTCCCTTTTACTCCAATAAATATCAACCCAATAGAAGTGGAATACATAAAAAACTGGAGCGAAAAATTGAAAAGAGCAGCATTTCCTTTTGCCACGTGCAACAATTTCTCACAGAATCATGTGACCATTGTGCGCTTTGTTATCCACTGACTAAATACTTAAAATACGCAAAAAAATCAATAATAAAAACCTAAAAGTTGCGTGTAAATTCATGATGACTTTTTTTGCGGTTTCGCGCAACCAAATTTACATAATGGTCTGAAATGACAAAGGAATGATCCTATTTTTGGGGACAATAGCAGATGTTTTATTGTGGCCAGTGACTTTATTTATTAATGTGGATTTATGGACCATTTTAACGGTCCTAAATCGTATCGATATCTTTTTCAGAAGATTCGAAACCATTTTATTTGAAATGAAATCGAAATATAACGGAATGTTTTTTATGTTCTCATGAAACTAAAATTTTATTCAATTTCTTTTTAGTGTTACCAATATTTCTTATTTGTGTAACGCAGTGAAATCTTCTATATATATATCTATATTAATTGAAACATAAAAGTTCATATTAAATAATTATGTTCATTAGTACCTTCAATATGTAGAATGTTTCATTCAAATTTAAAACAATCTGAAACTATTTAATCAAATACAATACTTCCAACATCAACTATAGTATACTACAGATAATTCGCCCTTAATTCTTCAGAAATATATTCTAATCAAGTGAGAAGTTTTTTGAAGTAAAACTTCTTGTAAGTATATCACGAAACTTGAGGAATGAAATTAAAACGAGTGACGATCACATGGTCAGAATTGACCCATATTATAGTAGTACATAATGTTACAAGGACGGAGCTACAATTATTTAGTCGGGTGAAGCTGGCTGCTCACGACTAAGCTTCAGACTTTAAATAATCGACTGTCATCTTATAGTGTGAATTTTATTTACTCTGAAAGTAAATTACTCTGCCCTTTATAAAACCGGGCATTAGTCATGTTACTATTCATTTAAAACTTTAATGCCCGGTTTTATACAGGGCAAAGTATTTTACTTCCAGAGTAAATAAAATTTACTCTGTTAGATGACAGCCGATTATTTGACAGCAATGATTTTGTTGTCATAAGGAAGCTCAAACTGATTAGAATTTGTTGAATAAAATTAATTTACTTTAGGAGTAAATCTACTTGGTCTTTTATAAAACCGGCCATAAGAATATTTGTATTTGAACAATATACTGAGATCTTAGCTTACCTCTGTAATTCCATTTTTGCATGTTCTGCAAGACAGGTTAAATTTGATCTAATTGTTCTATTGGTCATATCTGTCAAGTAAATTGATTTCTATTTAGGAATTTCAAGTATTATCTCAAATATTTCTCACAAATTACATTGTCTACAAGTTTTTTGCACTTACACTGATAACATAAAATTGATTCATTTCACAGTCATCTCATCTGCTGATTTGTGTTTCAGAAACCCAATAAGTTCTGAATACTTTATAGTATTTTCATCGCTGTATGAATACTAATAGACAATGTTATGAAATGGAATGCATTAATCTAGCCACATTGATTTAATTTATATTGGAAAATGATGGTAGCGGTACCAAAATTTATTGATACAATTTTTTAGTTTCTTGAGTATCTATAAACAGTAGTATTTATCATAAAATATAAAATCACTGACATTGATCCTCAAATACTTGGGACAACATTTATCTAGAATTCTAAAGAAAATTATTAGCGCCTTATTTGTCGATATGTATGTATGTATGCATATTATTTGTTTTAAAATATAAGACTTCATATAGAAACATAAACCTATAGTACAAAAATTAAGATCTATGGGTCAGTTTTATACATTTTCAATCCCTTCTTATTATCCTATTCATTCAAACAGAAACTTCTCAACTGCAAACTGTGAACTACACAGAGAAAAAAGTCACTTATTTATTCCAAATTCAAATTTGATAGTAAACTGCACAAATGAGAGCACGAAGTATTGTGAAACCGACAAAATTCACCTATCAAATTTTGATGGAAATATCCGTTTTGAGCATCTCTGAATCCATTTTGACTATTTTTGGCTTGATGTCGGTACGTATGTTCCTGCGTGCTTTCCTGCGTGCTTTCATGCGTGCGTACGTGCGTTCGTAACTCGCAAATCTCAAAACTGGTTGAACGTATAATGATGAAATTTTGTATTTAAGACTGGTATAGGGTCTTGCTGTGCACCTCGCATTATAGTTCCAATCGTCTGTAACGGAACTGCACTTTACTTGAAACTTTTTTCGAATTTTTCTAATAAATTCAGAATGATCAACCGTAGGATGTTGAAATTCAGTATTTGAACTTGATGTTGTATCAAAATGGTTATCTGATATTTTTGTATGAATCGGTCAAGCTAGAAGTGCACTTTACTTAAAACTTTTTTTGAATTTTTTGCATAAATATAGAATGATCTGCCATAGCATATTGAAATTTTGTATTAAGCACTTCTATAACATTTTATTGTACATCTTGCATTATGATTGCGTTCGGCTAAGCCGGAAGTGCACTTTACTTGAGACTTTTTTTTAATTTTCCGCATAAATCCAGAATGATCAGCCGAAGAATACTGGAATTTATCATTTGAAATTGCTGCAGGATTTTAATGGTAATTTTTGTAACAATCGGTTGAGCCGGAAGTGCACTTTATATGACAAACTTTTTGAATTTTCCGCATAAATTCTAAACAATCAGTCGTAGAATATTCTAATTTTGTATTAAACACTTTTATAATATCTAGTTGTACACCTTGCATTATGATTGCTATCGACTAAGCCGGAAATATTTTTTGAATTTTCCGTATAAATCCATAACGATTGAACGTAGATTGTTAGAATTATGTATTTAGGACGATTATACCGTCTAGATGCTCATATCCTATTTTTATTGAGAACCACCGAGCCGGAAGTGCACTTTACTTGACAGTCTTTTGGAATTTTTCGCATAAATTCGAAACGATCAGGTGTAGAATATTGAAATTTGGTATTTCAATCTGCTGTAGCATCTGAATGATTGCCTACTATTTTCATAACAATAGACTGAGCCGGAAGTGCACTTCAGTAGGAATTTATTTTTTAATTTAGCGCATGAATTCAGATCTTTTGGTAGTCGTAGAATTTTGGAAATCAGTATTTAGGAATGTTGTAGTATAAGAATAATGGTCTACTGTTTCCTTAGCAACCGACTTGGCTGAAATGCATTTTACTTGACAGATGCTTAGAATCTCTTGGGTAAATCCAAAACTATTAACTGTGGAACGACGAGATTTTGTGTTTGATTATATATATCCAATGATATATATGATCAAACACAAAATCACATCGTATCATATATATATCCAATGATGTACAAGTAAGTCACGTGATGTTCACGTCAGATTTTTTGGTATTAAATTGAAGCTTCTATGAAAATCATTCTAGTAAATAGTTCAAAAATGATATTCAAACGATTGTCAATTGTTTTTTGACAAGTTATTCAGATGATGTCTAGTTTGGTATCAATTTAAAGCTCTCGGGAAGATAAATTTAGAAGAAATCTAAAATAAATAATTTTTCTTGATTGTTAATTGTTTTTTACAATTTAACCAGAACCAGATAATGCCAAGTTCGGAATCAAATAAAGCAACTGGACATAAAACTTTATGGCTATTGTGAAATTGAATAGTAATGTCATGTAACAGTCATCTGTCACTTTGAAAATGACAGCTGTCAGTTTGAAATATGAGTTTCAAATGGGAGTGGTTGGTCTTGATTTAAAAGATCGAGATAGTTTACAGTCATAATTCAATGATGTACGTTTCAGTTGTCAAAGCAACTATTTTCAGTATATACATAAGATTAACATACATAACAATGACAATATAAAAATTGAAGCAGCAGTACTTACTTCAAGTTCCTAGCTTAGGGAATTATATTTTACATGTAAATACTGCAACTAGAATTTTTATATTGTTATTATGTAGGTGCTGAAAATGGTTGCTTTGACAACCGAAACGTATATCATTAAATTGTATCTACAATTATGACTGTAAACTATTTCAATCTTTTAAATTAAAACCAATCATATCCATTTGAAACTCAATAAGAATAAGATCAAACTGTTCAACTTTTAACTTTGGAATAAGCAATTAATTACTCTAAATTTCTGAAATAGCAGTGAAACTAGCCATATAATACATTGGATAAAATGGTTTACGTTGATTGGATTAATGAATGTGAGTATTAAAAATGGGAAAATTCAGTCAAATTTATTTAATCTTTTCTTTTTAGTCCAGTTGTCAGAGATTTTGACCTCTCATGAAATGTGATATAGCTGAAATTTGGCTCGTTGGTAGTTTTTTGGGTATAGAAGAAGATAGAGGAATCTTCGCAACAGAGCCGGAACTAGAGTATTGGCCGCCCGTTGCGAATCATAAAATTGCGCCCCTATTCTTGTGTAGAGAATTATTATGAATATGAGGCAAAAAAGATATAATACAAAAAAATATATATATTCTTCAAAACAAGTGATGACGTAATAAAAGCAAAATTCTGGTCAATCAGGTACAGTAAATATTACTAACATCTTAATATCTATATATGAATTAAAAATCAATGTCATAATATGAAAAAATCTGCTGTGGCCACATAGTACTTTCTCGACCATAAATTTCGTGGACAGTTTCATCACTGTTTCAGAAATTTAGAGTATCGCATCAATTAATTGCATATTCCAAAGTGGCAGCTGTCATTGTCAAAGTGATATCTGTCATTGTCAAAGTGACAGCTGTCATTGTCAAATGGATAACTGTCAATGTTAAAGTGACGGATGGCAGTTATATTTCAGTCCTACATAAAATAAGTATTCTTGAAAATAAATAGTCCTTTTCTAGATTTTCGGAGTCTTCAGTTCATTGGAACATATAGTTTTGAATTTTGAACGCCGGAACGTGGTGACGTGTATTCCACTAATTAATATTCATTCTTGATATCTACTAATTTTATCTTCCCGAGATTTTCAAATTGATACCAAACTAGATATCATTTGAATAATTTTTGAAAGAAACAATTGATGATAGTTTAAATATCCTCTTTGACACTTCCACTACAATTACATACATATCTCCGCAAGAGCTTTAATTGGTTACCAAACACGAAAGAGTCAAATTACCTAATTTGAAAGAACAATTGACGAATGTTTGCATGTAATATCCGAATATGAGTGATAATAATTCTAATTTCACATTATGATTCTCATTATTTCTTTACTTCAGGAAAACATAACGAATTTCATAAAAATTCAAATTTTAATAATGATAAATGGACCACTGATAATTTCGAAAAATGTTTCGGGTAAATGTTGTGCCAAATTATTCGAGGATCAATTCTAGTCATTTTATATTCCATGATCAATATTACCATCCCTAAAATAAACGAAAAAAGTTGAAAAGCTCCGTCAATAAAGTTTAGGTACCACTGGTTGAAAAACGCTTATCTACGCATTTGATCTTTTTGATGAAAAACTTGGACATGAAATTTTGCTTGAAAATTCGTACGCGTTCTCAAGATATCGTGCTTCCACACAGACGAACCGACAGACAGACCGATGTTTTTTTAAACTGATTTTTGGGTTCTAAAACCAGAATTAAATAATTTTGAACAATAGATGAAAAGTTAGAAGACAAAAATATATTCTTTAACAAATCAAGTGTAGCGGGTTGCTCGGCATTTCTAACACAATGTACTAACTGCAGAAGCTAGACTATTTGCTGATAGAGTAGTATACATCTCCAATAACGAATAAACCCAAGTAAAATTTTATAGTCGACCTTAGGATGAGTAGCAGGTAATAAAACAGTATAAGCTTTCTCGCCAGAAGCCCGTTATAAAACATTTCTTAAAAAATTTGAATTTAAATGATTTGTTTAATGAATTCATAGAATTTTGCGTCCTCTACAAGCCTGCGCCCGTGGCAGGAGCCACTTTCGCCACACCCTAGTTCCGGCTCTGCTTTGCAGCTCTAAAGTGTATGATAAGTTCATAACCTCGACAACAAAATCGAAAATTTTGTTTTTGCGCTATATCTCGAAAAATAAAATGGAAAAATCGAAAAACTAATAGTACCGCCCGAAAGAGCAGGAAATTTCACTTCAAGTTATATTATAAGTTATATGACAAGAAATTCTTCATCAATATAAAAAATTATTAAAAATAAGAAAGCGAATTCGAAGACTCCACGCGCCAAGCCGCTGAATACAAATATTCAAGCGAGGCGTTCGAGGAAAAACTAAAGTTTCTTCATCTAAAATATATGCAAAACAAAAAAACCAAAAATCATCTTGAAGTGGAGACTCTAAGCTTTCTGAGGAAGACATTAGTTTTCAATAATTTTTTTTTCTCATAGAAAATTTCTAAAATTCTCACTGACTTTTATAAAATTGAAGATATATATATTAATAGAAGCATAAAAAAATTAAATTCTTGTACATTTATCATCACTATACTTTCACTTGTAATGTAAAAATAATATTAAAATGATGAATATTGTTGATGTTTGATAAAACTCATGTTTTAAAATAATCATTTTCTTTCGTAGCATTCATTCAACAATATTTTCATTTTCAAAACGGCTTTTATTAATTTATACGAATCAGAAATTATTACATCTGCTTTTTTGAATGAAGTTGAAAATATACTTTATAATGTGTAATAATTCAGAAATCAATATAACTTGATATGTTTGAATAATTTTCTATATAAGAAAGTGCATGTTCTTTGCTTATTCTTATTCCTGCAACTTGAAGTTGAGCTTCAGAAGAATATTTAAAAAAAAAAATTTAAGTTGAAACTCTGAGCATTAAGAATATATTATTTACTTTTTGATTACACATTCAGGTTATGAGCAAACATTGATTGGGAAATGGACGATTCTAACTCAAAGATATCCAGTCCTGTCAAAATGACAAAACTGCCAACTTCGAAATCTCTTTTGGATTTGATTTTCTGCAATTATCGCAAAAAAGATGTGGGAGAGCTTGTAATAATTGTAAATCAACAAACTTATTGAGTTCTGCAATATGTGGTTCTTGTGTAACAGGTGATGTTTGTAGAAATTCACCTCAAATTTCAGTGCTAGAGCAAGACAGCGATGTTGAAGATGTTTGTTATGTCAAAGAATAAGAAGACAGTAAGTACAAGTTTGAAACAGAATTTTTATCAAATTTTCGATTGTTTTTTGAAATACATCTTATTCTTTTGTTCATTTATTGACAAATTTTCACTCATTTTAAAAACCTCCATATTGAATACACCATTTTAATTTTTACTCCATTAATATATAATGATCTTAGTCAGCAGAAAAACCATGTTAATATCACCTGTTCATACTTTCAAAATATATAAATTGAATTTTAAAATATTGAAATTGAAAATTTTTGGTACGTTCCAAATTGCCGACTTATTGTATCCGCCATTCTCAATTTTGAAAATCTTATATCAAATTATTAATCATCATCCCAAAAAACTCCTGAATACTCATTCACAAAGAATATTCATATTGTTTTTATCAAACTTTATTATTTTTTTCGATATAAAAATTATCGATTTTGTTCTCGAGATTGTGAACTTAGCATACATTTTAGAGCAGCAAAGATTTTTTTATCGTTTTCTACACCCAAAAAAGTACCTAGAAATCTAGTTTCAGCGATATCACATTTTATGAGAGATTTTAGTTTGAATTTGTCTCTGACAACTGGGCTATTTCTACTCTACAGTTTCGGTTACACCTTAGCCATTTTCAGGAGCACTACAATTTCGAATTAATTTACTAGAGATAAATAGCCAACTGTTTTGTACTGTTTGAAACAAATTTTAATTCTCTCTTCTTTTTTGAATATTCGCTTAGCCGTACAACTAACGCTATCTATGTATAGAATTGTGAAGTATTCATCAGTCAAAGCATTTTTGTCATTCTTGTCTTTCGAATTAGGTACATGATTGATGATTTAATTTTTAACACCATTTTTAATGCCTAATGGCTGGTTACAGTGCTAATAACCTCAGTATGATACTTTTCAGAAGTCAATTCAAGTGCCCTAGTAAACATAAATATTTTTAGCAACATTGAGAAGATGACCTTTGGGATGATCAGATTTAAAACGAAGGTATCTTATACTTGCTGAGGGCTTTTTGTACCATTTGGTTGCAATATTGCCACATTGTTCTCTAATCAGTAACATATCTAGGAAAGGTAGGCTGTATAATTCATGATTTGTATAAAGGGCCAAAAATTTGATATAAACTACAATATTTATTTATTTGGAAAAAAATTACGGCATCCTCGTTCTGTTCCTTTTTTTAGTCTTGCACTTATACCTGTACCCCACTGTAACTGGCAAAAACTCTTATTCCTAGTAATAGTATTATTGAAAATAAGCAAATTAATTTTAAAAATTCGTCTATGGTACCAATGATCTCTCTTAAATTGACATACTCTCTTATATTTTGCTATAATTTTTTGCGTCAGTTGTTTTTATTTTTTGTTTAATAACTATAGATTTTATATTATGCTACAAACTCCTTTTTTAAAATATTCCGGGAAAACTGCATTTTACATTTTATAAAAAACATGATGATCTACCTATACATGTTTTTCAGAATTATATCATAATAAATAGGTTATTTGGTTTAAATTCCGTATAGTTATTCTTATTGTTTGACGTTTCGATTTTCGGATGGAAAATATGAGTAATGAAATAATTCTAATTACACAGTAAGATTTCATTATTTAATTTCATCGGATGTTTGAAAAAACTAAACCGAATTTCATAATAGTTCAAATTTTTAATAGTAAGAAATTGCCTATTTTCGTGCTCTAATTATAATCCATACAGAAAAATTTATATATCAGTATTTGAATACACAAAGTCCTTCAAATGTTTCTCATTTGTGCAGTTTACTATCAAACTTGAATTTGGAATAAATAAGTGACTTTTTCCTCTGTGTATTTCACAGTTTGCAGTTGAGAAGTTTTTGTTTGAATGAATAGGATAATAAGAAGGGATTGAAAATGTATGAAACTGACCCTTAGATCTTAATTTTTGTACTATAGGTTTATGTTTCTATATGAAGTCTTATACTTTAAAACAAATAATATGCATACATACATATCGACTAATGAAGCGCTAATCATTTCTATAGTACTCTAGATAAATGTTGCTCCAAGTATTTGAGGATCAATGTCAGTTATTTTATATTTTATGATAAATACTACTGTTTATAGATACTCCAGAGACTAAAAAACTCTATCAATAAATATTGGTACCGCTACCACCATTTTCCAATATAAATTGAATCATTGTGGCTAGATTAATGCATTCCATTTCATAATAATGTCTACTTTCAGCGATGAAAATACTATAAAGTATTTAGAACTTATTGTTTTTCTGAAACACAAATCAGCAGATGAGATGACTGTGAAATGAATCAATTTGTGTTATCAGTGTAAATGCAATAAACTTGTTGACAATCTAATTTGTGAGAAATATTTGGAAAAATACGTGAAATTCCTAAATAGAAATCAATTTACTTGACAGATATGACCAATAGAACGAATAGATCAAATTTAACCTGTCTTGCAAAACATGCAAAAATAGAATTACAGAGGTAAGCTAAGATCTCAGTATATTGTTCAATTACAAAAAAATATTCTTATGGCCGGCTTTATAAAAGACCAAGTAAATTTACTCCTGAAGTAAATTTATTTTATTCAACAAATGCTAATCTGCTTGAGCTTTCTTATGACAACAAAATCATTACTGTCAAATAATTGTCTGTCATCTAACAGAGTAAATTTTATTTACTCTGGAAGTAAAATACTTTGCCTTTAAAGTTAAAGTTTTAAATGAATAGTAAACATGACTAATGCCCGGTTTTATAAAGGGGCAGAATAATTTACTTTTAGAGTAAATAAAATTCACACTATAAGATGACAGTCGATTATTTGACAGCAATTATTCTGTTGTCATAAAGTCATATTTATTAAAAAACATGATATACAATATTTTTTGGATTTTTTTCACTGTTTAGGTTCGGAATCATACAAAGAATTAGAGATTATCATATTGGCATTAGAGCAGCGCCATAATAAATATTAAGACACATGTCAGGTCATAAAATGTAAGTTTAGAATTTAATTTTGTGAATATTCATCATTTTGTTGGACGTAACGAGCAAACTTCTAGTGCTTCATTGATAGGCTTCCTAATCATTAGATATCTTTATAATCATTGTTTTTAAAGGTCCATTTAATTTATTTTCCTAAACTTATTTTTCATTATTATAATTGTCTTTTCCTTTTGAGAAAAGCTAAAACAAAATTACAGAGACTTTTTGAATAAGGATTTATAACCACTTACACGGCAACAAACATTGCTCATATTTTTCAATGCGTATGTAAAGAAACTAGAAAAAAATACCAAATGTAAATGACTAAACGAAAAGAACAACAAAAAGAAATAACAACGAAAGACAGCAACTATCAGACAGCGAATAATTACATCTGGTTCTCTCAAATCTTTTAATTTGTATGTGAATAAAAACAATTTTCAATTTTTATATTTTTTCTGTGCATACATAGTAGATAACTATAGTATATGGAATATAGTTTGTTGATTTAATTTCGAATTCATGTGTAATATAAATGTAATGCAACAAATCTGATTTGAAACTCCGCCTCTGGATAGAGTATCGTTTATTACATGCCAATGGTAGGAGTGCCGTAACCTGATCTCGACAATTTTGAAAAGATGGCATTAGCACTGGCTTAAATAAAATTTTGATAATGGCTCTAAAAAATTGGATTTTAGGCTAGTTCGCTACGCTCGTATTTTTAAAGAACATCTGTGACAGAAACGAATTGCATTGTAGGCCTGATCTGAACTTGAGCCCGGTATTATCGATAAGGGTGCACTAAACACCTGTTGGGCCGAAATCCAGTTATGTATTTCAGAACTACTGCTTGCAGCCACTTCATATGAGACTATCGCTCATTTTAGCAAAATGAGGCGCTATTCTGCAAACAATCCTTATCTATTATGAAAAATTTTATAATAGATAGTAGATAAATTAGAAATTGAATTGCATTATTTAATTCGGTAATAATTTGAACAAAATAAGTTATCCAGTGACATTTTTTATCAGGTAGTCTTCTGTGCACAGGTAAAATTGCTGCGAATTTTTGTGAAAGAAAGTTGTATTCTACAAAAAATATCATACAATGTTATACTAAGGAAAGGACAGAATACTTAACTAGTTTCAGTTTTTTACCGCGTAACGAATCATCCAAAAGTTCAGTAAACCACATCTTTCTTTACTCATTCACACTCTTACAAAAAAAAACTAACTTTCACTTAAACCTCAGGACATCAACACCTACATCACTTTGCTAACCAGAACCCACTTGATTCATTCATTCTTACCGATAAAGGGTTCATCCTCTGTCCCTCGGCTTCGGTTTGGGTTTGGTCTGAGTCTGACCGCAACTTCCGGATATTGATATGTAAAAGTACGGTGTAAAAGTGATGCAACTGGTCGAAGACGGCGGTGGAGACCTCTCCGTTGGTGTAGGTCAGGTAGGGTAGGTTGTTGCTGCGTGTTTTAAGGCCTAATGTTAAAGGACGAAATGAATGAGTAGTAAGTGTTGAGATATGATAACAGAAGGTGAGAAGGTTTAGAAGTGTGAGGTAGAAAAGTAAGCTGATGAATGAAAGAGGTACTGTTCTTTTTTTTTTTATTAAACTGTGGTTATTATATTGTTTCTATGGATATATGATGTTCATGCTTTTGTTTATCAACACAAAGTTAATTAAGTTTCAAACTAACATAGAACTGTTTAGGTACCTAATTTTGTTCGTCTTCAAACTTCACCGTGATATTATAGACTAAGTATTTTCGAGTCAAATTCACAAAGATTTAGGAAGTTGAATAGTAATTTTTCAGTTCTTTAAATCTAAAAATAAATAACGCTTCGACCGCAAACAACAGATTCAACCAAAAAAGATTTTTACGGCCCTGATACACAAATTACTAGTTGTACTTCGAAAAATTTTGTGCTAATTCCTTGGCACTAAATCTATTCTTTTCTTTACAAAGGAATGTGAGACTTGGAATATTTAAAGTTTATATGGAAAAGTAGTACAGAAAGCCAGAATTATATATAAGTATCCCATTTTGATTTTATGTGAAGAGAAAACTTTGTACAGCGCGCACGAAGGGATGTTAGATTTGGCATACTTGGAGCTCATATGAAGAAGGAGTGCAAAAAGTTAAGAATATACACAGGTGTCCCATTTTAATCTACCGCTGAAAACGATATTATTTTTTTGCTGGAATATATCGAGAAATACGCACCAAAAAAATGTCTCAAGATAAAATTTAATGAATTCTCTCTCCTCCGGAGAGCAGACAAAGAATCCCTCTAAAATCTTGAATAGGAACCATTATTTTTTATTTCAGAATCGGATACAGCATCGAAGACCAAGTTAATTTTATCTGAAATACCCTGGGATGGAGAGTTAGATTCAATTACGTTCATATTTGGCAATATAATCAATTACGATCGAATTTTATTTACTAGTATTTATTACTGTTCTTGTGATTTCTATGTCTAGGTCTCCCTAATCCAGTCGTCGAGTTTGAAGTTATGTTCTTACATAATAAAATCAACGGTACCTTACGCGGAAACAGCTTCTCTCCAATCAAAACAAAACTCACAAACTGGCGTTAATAACCTGCGAGTGGGACAAGGTTACACGCTTGCAAGGACACTTACACTTTCAATTTCTCTATGAGCAGAGCATCCCAGAATGAGTCTTGTTTGTCATTCATACCCGCGAAGTATCTTCAAATGTAGCCGACAACTGAATTAGGTCGCGAGAAAGTGAAAGAATTCATTACGACACGTGAGAAATGCGAGACATCTAGTGCTGGGAAATAAGTAGGTTTGTGGTTAACATATGAAATTATATTTAAATTGTTTGTGTTAACACTTCTAGCGAGTTTTCAGTTATTTACATTTTGGACATCGAGATAAATATAAAAGAATATCTCCTTTATTAATGAAGAGGTGGAGAATTTAGGGTAACTGAAACGTACAGGACTAAAGATTCTGAAATTATAATTTGAAGTGTCTACCTTGAATAACAGTAAACATATTTTTCAGGTTATCCTCATTGCATATTATTTTTGAATTTATAAATGCAATAATTTGATATTGATATATCACATTTTTTCATTGAAACATTTTCCTGACGAAAATCCAACGTCTCGTGGCAAAAAAAAAACTCAATAAAAGTTATTGTTCATTTTCAAATAATCAAAATTGTAAAGTGACTAATCAGCTACTACAGTAACTTACATATCCTTGTTCCTCTCAATACCTATTTGATGCAATATCTAATTATTGAACGAGCAACAAAATATTTCATTTACTGTTGAGAAAAAGTCGCTCAAAAATTAATAGCTTCCAAATGGAAGTATAAATACATATTGCTGAACATATTCATTCGAATTAGACTGTTTATACTTGTGTCAAGTTCGCAAGTCACATATTACATTATCCTCATGAGAACAACCTTTAGTTCTAAGCCCTCAAACCCTGAAGGCCTCGAGGGCCAGTTCATGGGCAGTTATGAATCCTCTCAGTGGGATACAATGAACCCGGAATTTCTAGAATCACTTGACGCGAACCACGAATCTCTTGTGGCACGCGTAGGTCAAACAGTCACAACCTTTTTTATCCGGCGGTGAAGGAATGGGACTTAACGGAAGCACAAATCGCGGAAGAAAAAGGACGAGATGTTTAAGCTGATAATTGGGATTTGAAAGATATCTGTGACTGAGGAGTGTTCAATTTCTAATAGGTTCTTAGGATGGGATAACATTCATGACACAAATCGACTAATAGAATTTTAAGAAGGCACGAGAATGATAAAAGTTGAATTGAATTCTAAAAATTTGAGTACATATTTAACAATAGACTGGGCGAAATGTTAGAGTATAGAGTGTTCAACTCTCTATCGTTATGACTTAATTTACCAATTGGAGGTATACCAGACACAGCAAATAAAAGAGCTACATCTTATTCGGGATGGGATTATGAAAATTGAATTCGCAAAACACTGTATAAAATTCATTTTGATGTTTTATATTTCATACTACATATTATGTAGCAGCTTTTCCTTTCAATAAATTCACTATTTCATCATCATAATATTTAAATAAACTGAAATGAAAAGACGCATCTCAGTTATAACGGTAGAGAGTTGGAAATATCTATCCGATAATATTCTAGAGAAGAATGAATTGAAATTGAAGTAAAATAATTAACTAGCAATAAAAAAAAAAGTGATATTCCAGGTGTATGTGGCATTGTTAACTTCAATCACATTCTCAAATATTGAACCCTATATTTCTCATTCTCACTTTTCGACATTTGAATACAAATTATATTAATTTTATTTATTTACAAGTACAATTTCAAAAATTTATATTGAACTGTTAGAAACTAATTATTTTTACAATATTGCTCTTGATGAAATTCAATAATTATTTCAACAATATGTTAATAATTTTTATACATCCGGCTACTATAATGAAACGTATTATACAAGAAAATATCATTTTGTTCTCTTTTATTTCTTTGATGGTTGTATAGGCAACTAATCTCACATTTGTGTCGTGATGAGATGCTTTAAATATACAAATAGATAATAGCGGCAGTACAGGAAAAGAAAAAAATGTTCCATATTTTAAGCATTAAAATACTAAAATTTATTATTGACATTATTATTATGAATTTTATCGACAAACTTGGAAAATAATTCGATACTTCTTTTGAGGTCATATGTATGAAATTGAAGAATCAAATTGAGATTACATTAATTTATATTCTACTAATTGTACATTAATAATTCTATTTAATAAATAATTTTGTATATAATATCAAGTTAGAGCTATAAAATTAAATTTCTCAGGAAGCAACGTCTCTTTGAAGACTGAAAACTATTTCATTATTCTCAATGACCTATGGGTATGATAGTAAAAATATATTCACATTGGATAGGTCTCATTACACACGGTGTTAATAAATATGTGATATAATTTTTAAGAGCAATACAGGACAGAGAACAATATATTATTCCCGTACTATTAAAAAAAAATTCAGTTGAAATATAGTAATTAAGGTATCAAGGGTGTTAAAAGGACAATAATGCCTGAGGTCAACAGTGTACTTTTCGAGGACCTCTGGCCCGAGGTGTGTACGTTGACCGTAGGCATTATTGTCTGTTCAACTTCCGTGATGCCTTCAATGTTTAATGTCCGACTTTTGTTGCCCTCGGGTATTATTTGTTACGTAACTACCCTGAAAACAATGTTATTATGACAACAATAATAAACTAGTCGGACATTAAACAAATTAACTAGGCGTAGTTTATCAACAGAGTTTAATTAATAGTTATTGCACCCATTTTGACAATTCCAGATTTTAATTCCTGTTTATATCTTCCCAATCAAGGACAACAAAATATTGATAGAATAAATTCATTTCGAAACTCTTGTTTCAGATTTCTATATAATATATAATCATTTCGCATAGTTGCCAATATGAACTATATGATCATACAACAAATTAGCTGTTGTTATCTCTAATTCATAGAATATATGCAACTAAACTTCCTCCGTTCTTTAGGATATACCATGAGTAAAAAGTCGGCTTGGTCCTTGAACAGACGCTCGATTTGCTCGCTTGCACTAAAATCATATATTATGCTGTTTTTTTAGGTGAAAGCTCTCAAGCAAACTAGATTTCGGTTCCACATTAGGAGTTCAGTTCATCTTTTTCGGTTGACTCGGGCTCAAGTTCGGTCCCACAGGCGCGCGCTGCGCAATTCGGTATTATTCAGGGAATCTCTTCGAAAGTGCGAGCGAATCGAGCTGGCCTGTAATCTATTTATGAAAAAAGGAACACTGTTTTAGAGCGACTGACAAAGCTTCATTTTACTAGAGAGTCGTTAGTATCGTCATGTCTTAAAAATTGTTCAAATTATTAAGAACGTCTATTCAAAGACCCTACCAGCAAGTTTTATGATATAATGGCATGAAATAGAAACTATTGTTATCCCAATTCAAGCTTTCCATTGAAATACCTACATTTTTGAAGTCTCTATCATCACCAACTTTTGCTTGTTAAAAAATGCTGCAGCTAATCAATAATCATATTTTTTTGTAACGTTTAGTTGTAATATTCATTGTTTTTCATATATTACTAATTTTTAATAATGTATACATTTTTCAGAATTTTATTTAATAAAAACGACTTTTGACTTTAAATTCTGTATATTTATTTGAAACTTTGACGTTTCGATCCTTTGACCAAAGATCTTCTTCTGAAGAAGATCCTTGGTCAATGGATCGAAACGTCAAAGTTTCAAATAAATATACAGAATTTGAAGTCAAAAGTCGTTTCTATTACTAATTTTTGCTTTGTCATTCCACTTCTACAAAAAGTTATATTGAATGTACATGGGTATCTAACGTGAAATAGTAGCCTTTGTCTGAACCTCGCCTTCGAGATGATCTTAATACTGCCAATAAATATAAATTTATTATTATTATTTATTATTAATATAATTATAGCGTATCAGGGAACTCTGCGACACTTCTAATGAGTGTGGATTTCATCCAATTGCTTGCCTAGATCTTTTTGAAGATTAACTTCTAACTTCTCTTAGTTCAACACGGACATTTTATACATATATATATATATATATATATATATATATATATATATATATATATATATATATATATATATATATATATATATATATATATATATATATATACATATATATATATATATATATATATATATATATATATATATATATATATATATACATATATATATATATATATATATATATATATATATATATATATATATATATATATATATATATATATATATATATATATATATATATATATATACTGAATGTAAATCTAGTTGGCGAATCCGTAATAAGCCAGACGGTTGAATGAAAGTAAATTAATTTTTGAAAAAGTCTTGTACAGCGCCGGGATTCGAACCCGAGATCTCATGATTTCCGGTCATGCGTGATAACCACTACACCACGCTGAGACAAGACTTTTTCAAAAATTAATTTACTTTCATTCAACCGTCTGGCTTATTACGGATTCGCCAACTAGATTTACATTCAGTATATATATATATATATATATATATATATATATATATATATATATATATATATATATATATATATATATATATATATATATATATATATATATAAATTTACATACGTAATAATAATACAAATACAAACTAAATATCTTTAAAATGTATTTTTTTCTATAATTAGTTAAATATCAAATACTTTCACTATACATAATGATGTAACTTTAAAACATCGCAGAAAAATCTGAAAATCGTGAATAATTATAAGGAAGTCAATGATTTTGAATTATTTTATTGCGATCATGATTTTTTACCAACACTGTTCATAATTGAGTACACTTTGAAAGCTTTACAATCTTATTTGAAAACTACATATCAAATTGATTGACGTTTTGAAGCAGAATGCATCAAGTTAAATTGAATATAATATGGAATATACGAAAATATTAATACGTCCCAATAAAGAATTTTGTGAACTAATTATAGGATTATATTAGAATTCACTAGGAATTATTATTCATGGATGATAATTGAGAGAAAACAGAACTGTGTCTCAATTTCAGGTTTTTCATGTGTACGATTATTTTAGAACTAATGTTTGATTAATTAGGAAAATTTAGCTACATTATATAGTATATATTTTAAAATGCCACCCTGCTGATCTTTGTAGAAAAATTAATTCTCAAAAAGATCTATGTTAGGCAATTGGGTTGGGTCCGTACTCATTAATAAGAGTCGTAGCTAGCTGCTCTCCGCAAAAACGCTTCAGATCTTCATTTTATTTATCCGTATAAATAACCAGAATTTTTTTCTCCTATTTTATGTATTTAGTATGACGTCATTCATATCAAGAGTGTTGTAAAAATAAAGATTATTTGACACCTTATAGCGGCGGCCATTTTGAACCAATTACAATACTGATGCCCAGTTGCATGAACGTTCATTAAATAAACAGTTCTTTAAAAATGAACAATATCAAATCGAATTTTTGACAGCAATACTAAGCAACTGATTTGACGAATATATTCGATTTGATATTGTTCATTTTTGAAGAACCCTTTAGTTATTGCACGTTCATGCAACTAGGCCTGAGTATATTATTTGTATAGTCATCGTCACTAAAAGTGTATACAAAATTGAGCAACATTGGACTATGGGAAGTGGTTTATAACTGGATTACAAAGTTTGACGCAAGTTAATATAAGCATGGTAAACATATTGGCCGTTCGGTCTCCGAGTAATTGATAATTGAATATGTGGTTTTTAATATAAGATGATTGAGAAAATTTACAATACAAAAAACCTGTAATTTATACTAATCTATTCAATACAATATGTAAAAACATTGAAAAACTGTTCTACCGTACAGTTTTGTAGTGTTTTCAATATAAATGATCGAGAATACACGAAAGTATCCGTCAGCCAAGCTTGAAAATCTATAATGTATCCGAATCGCGAGAATTTGGCGACGCTGGATATAGTCGAATCAAGGACGTATCTAAGTTTTTCAGAGCCTAAGGCTTGAAATTCAACAGAAGCTCCATTTTTCATTGAACTAAGAATCTTCTAATTGTGATATGAAATTCATTATTAATAGAGTAGAAATCCATGTTGAAATATGAAATAGTGTTGCATGACAAACATTTATTATAGTATCAAATCCGAAAGTTTAATTTAGGAATAATTCCCGCAGCATTTCTAATTTCTTCAACAAATTGTGATCATAATGACAAAATATTTCGGTAGCATCTTTCTTCTTTATCTTTTTAGTATCTGTTTTCGTCTGACACATATGTAACAGTTCCACACTTGTAGGTGCGAATTAGCGAACTACCGAAGTCTGTGGGCCTCTGCCTCTACCGGTGGTGGAAACCACAGCCTCAGAGGGATATTTATTTTTCTTCTCCCGTGCTTGGCTGGCCACCTTTCCTCATTAGCACACGAAATTATGATATACATCGCTTGTGCTCTTCAAATAATGAAATATGTACATAAAACAAAGCTCGTGTAACTTCCTAATTGTACATAAAACATAAAATATTCACCAGGATTGTTCAAACATCCGTGGATAAATAGGACAGACCCTAAGGTAGCCTTTCGTATCTACTCCCCGCACCCTTATCTGCTACTGTGTTTCCTGTTCCCACCTCGTAAGGGTTGTTATATATTCTTGTTGCCGTTGGTCCATTTACCTACCTAATGTTCTACCTAACTTTCACTTTTCATTTGTATTATAAATGAGTTTTCAATTTTAGAATGCTAATATTTACTTGAAAACTGTTCATAGCATATTACGTCACATTTCGGTCAATTAAGGTGGACGGAAATATTTTCTTTCTCTGATTTGATCTGAGATCACATTATAGAAAAGACGTATTGTTCGATGATTATGTGTCAGAACTTCTGGCAAAAATTGTGATTATTGAGATTGTCATGAAAAATTAAATGTTAAAGATCTCTTGGAATTGTATCAAGCTATTTTGAAGCAATCATGTGAGACAAAATATAATATTTTAGTTTCTAGAGTTCTAGACTGTTGAACAATAATTATTTATTTATTTTACTTGAATGAACATACGAACAATTTATGTATGCTAGAAACATAAAATGCTATATCGGGTAAAGTTGTAGAATAAGAAATATTGGCTCTGCACACTTATGTAGTGGTGAACTCATATTTATTATAATCCAGTTAACAATAATTAAAATAAACTTATTCTAAACCAAGATCAACTTGTATATTAATAATGTAGTTTGAGCTACGATTTTTTGACCTACTTTTTAAATTAATAGTAGTTCATCACGTGGTCCGCACAGCTCACAGCAATAAACATATTGTGACGTGCGGGAGTGAGAGGGGAGCTCGTGAATACGACGCAGTATGGGGAGGGGCTTCTTGTCGCCTCTTACGCCGCGCTACGTCGCAGCGCATCACCCCTCCCAATGGAAGCCCCTAGCAATTCCTGGAAATGGAAAGAGTCGCGAAAATCGAAAATTCGAGAAGGACGATGTTTCTCTATATAAGGCCAAGCCAACGACGTGTGGGACAGTACAGTAATAATAGTAGCAGTGCAAATAAATAATAAACAGTGACAGTGAAGTGAGAGTGTATATAAATAGTGAAATATAAATATCTGTGACTTTGATTAAATTAGAATTAAGTGATTAATATATAAATATGCTGTTATTAGTGACATAAGAAGAATTAAAGATTTTATTTCATTTAGATTATTAAATAGTGACTTTTATTTATTTACAGAGTGAATCATCAAGCAATAAACATTACAGTGGTGTCAGGTGTGGGGTTGTTATAAACAATTTGGTATTTTGTTTATTGCTGCTTTGTGAAATTGGATAATGGCGTCTACGAAGCTGTTGAAAGATTTGAAGGTCGCAGAGTTGAAATATCAATTGGAAGAGCGGGATTTGGAAACCAGTGGCCGCAAACAAGTTTTAATGGAACGACTTCGAGGAGCTATGACTGAAGACGGTGAGGACCCTGATACGTATTTGTTTGAGGTTCAACTTTCTTTAACCGATTTGGCAATAAATATAAAAGAAAATTGTACAAATTTAGAATCAAAATTAAAAGAAAATTCTGTAAATTTAGAATCAAAATTGAAAGAAAATTGTTCACTTTTAAAAGAAGATTTAGAATCAAAATTAAAAGAAAATTCTACAAGTTTGGAAGAGAATTTAGACTTGAAATTGAAAGAAAATTCTACGAGTTTGAAAGAAGATTTATTAGGCAAGTTAGAAGAAAATTCTAGAAACTTGAGAGAAGAACTGCATGGAAAGATGGAGGAAAACTCAAAGAAAGTTGAACAGCAACTGGAAAAATTTAGAGAAAATTCAAAGGTATGGGAGGAAGTATTTGAAGATAATTGTAAAATGTTAAAAGAAGAATTGGATGCAGAATTGGATGAAAGAATGAAGATTTTTGAAGAAAAATTCAAATTTGGTGTTTCATCTCCGGAAAAAGTTTCAAAAGCTGAGATAATTGAATTATCCGCACCAAATCTTGACTCAACTACAAAAATGCGTGTCAAACCTCCAACCTTTGATGGTCAAACATCTTGGATTAATTACCATAGACAATTTGAAGCCGCTGCTAAGGCTAACGGCTGGAATGATACTGAGAAAGTTTCAGCACTTACAGTTGCTCTCCGAGGAGATGCGGTAAACATTTTACAGGCTATTCCACCGGAAGAAGACAACAATTACGAAAAATTGGTCAAGCGACTGGAGCTGCGATACGACCATGCACACTTGGAGGAAGTGTATCACACGCAGCTCAAGAGCCGATACCAACGTCCCAGCGAGAGTCTACAGGAGTTCGAAGCTGATGTGGCACGCCTAGTTCGACTGGCATATCCAACTGGCCCGGATGATTTCTTGGAAAGCTGGGCTGTGAGAATATTTGTGGACGGCATCAGAGACCATGAAACGCAGCAAGCCCTACGTTTGGCGCGGCCGAAGAAGCTGGTGGAAGCATTGGCTCATGCACTGGAATACGAAGCGGCAAAGCAGGCGTCCAGAAGCAGTGCTCGAGTGCGAGAGGTTACCTGTGACTCCGATACCACGGAAAGCTTGGAAGCCCAGGTTCAGCGGTTGGTCCAGGAAGCAGTAAAAGATCTCAAGAATTCCAGACAACTTCGGTGTTGGAACTGTGGAGAGCTAGGTCATCCAAGAAGTCGATGCAAGAAACCCTTGAAGACGTGGCCCAAGAATAACTCCGAGCAGGAAAACTAAATCGGGTCGATGTGCCGGGGCAAATATCGATCCAACCTAAACCTGCTCCATAAAATATTGCAATCATCGCTTCGCTACGTCATCAGTTTGATAGCTTATTTGTGGATGGATACATAGACGACAAGCCATGTAGTATTTTGTTGGACACAGGCGCAACGAAGACCATAGTAAGACCCGATTTACTGCGTCCGAACAAATCGTGCATGAGGACAAAATGGCGACTTCGAACAGCTACAGGTGACTCAGCTGCCACACATGGAGAAGTTGACGTCATCATCATGATTGGAGGAACAAAAATTGGACACCGTATCTTGGTAGCTGACATAGAAGAAGACTGTATCCTTGGAATGGATATAATGAGAAGATACGGATTCGAGCTCGATATGAAAAACGGAGTGAATAAAATCAATAATGAAGAGGTCGTCCTACATTTTCAAGAAGATTCTTCAGCTTGCTTAATGCTGGCAGAAGACCTTGCGATTCCTGAGCGATGCGAAGAAATTGTACCAGCTACAGTAGGTGGTGAGATTCGAGAAGGGAGTGTCGCAATGCTGGAACCAAACGATAATGTTCAGCAGGGGATTTTGGTTGCTAAGGCCCTCATAAGTTCAGGCGAAATAGTACCGGTAAGAATAAACGTTAATTATTATGCAGTAAAACTGAAAGCCGGTACTATTTTAGGACGCCTCGCAAGAGTGTCAACTTTAAAAAACACCGGAGAAGACGTAGAGATAGGACCCAACTGCGACAAACTTTCGAAAGAACTATCTAGTTCAGTACTATCCAAAGGACAACAATTAAACAATCGGCAACGTGCACAAGCAGAAGATCTGATACGCCGATTCCAAGAGATATTTGAAACCAGTGAGGGGCGAAAAGGAAGAACAAATATTGTCCATCACAAAATTGACACCGGCGATGCACGGCCAATTCGACAAGCACCACGACGACTCCCGATTGCGAAGAGAGAAGACGCTGAAGCTATCATCCGAGATATGGAGCAGGACGGTATTATTGAACCCTCGAACAGTCCATGGGCCTCTCCGGTGGTACTTGTGAAGAAGAAAGACGGGTCTACACGATTTTGTGTCGACTATCGCCAGCTGAATAACGTTACTAAGAAGGACAGTTATCCTTTACCCAGGATTGATGACACCTTGGATACTCTGGCAGGGTCAAAGATCTTCTCAACCTTAGATCTCAAGAGTGGGTATTGGCAAGTAGCGATGGACGAGAAAGACCGAGAGAAAACTGCATTTACTATCGGCAGTGGATTGTGGCAATTTACGGTCATGCCATTCGGCCTATGTAATGCTCCTGCTACTTTCGAGCGACTGATGGAGACCGTACTCAAAGGATTGTCCTGGAAAACTTGCTTGGTGTACCTGGACGATATAATTGTGATGGGCAAATCATTTGAAGACCATTTGAAGAATCTGGAACAGGTATTCCAACATTTAAAGAAAGCTGGTTTGAAACTTAGTCCAAAGAAATGCCACTTATTTCAAAAACGGGTGAACTATTTGGGACATGTGGTCTCCGAAGAAGGCGTAGCAGTTGGTACAGAGAAAATTAATACAATTCAAGAATGGCCAGTGCCTGCGGATAAACATCAGCTACGTAGTTTCCTCGGACTTTGTACTTATTACAGAAGATTTGTTTGTGGATTCGCCAATATCGCAAAACCATTAACCAGACTGACAGAAGAAAATCGTAGATATAGCTAGGATGAAGACTGCCAAGTCGCCTTCGAGCAACTGAAGCAACTCCTAGTTCAAGCACCGATACTGAGTTACCCGAAGACGGAAGGACGTTTTATTTTGGACACGGATGCCAGCGATGTCGGAATTGGGGGAGTCTTGTCCCAATTGCAGGATGGTCAAGAAAGAGTCATCGGATATTTCAGTAAAGTTTTATCGAAGCCAGAAAGAAACTACTGCGTCACAAGACGGGAATTACTAGCAGTAGTCAAGTCCATCGAGCATTTTTACAAATATTTGTATGGCAGAAAGTTCCTGTTAAGAACTGACCACGCTGCTCTAAAATGGTTACTCAAGTTCAAGAATCCTGAGGGTCAGGTCGCTCGTTGGATCGAGAGACTTCAAGAATACGACTTCGACATTGAACATCGAGCCGGTACAGCGCATAAGAATGCTGATGCCTTATCAAGACGACCATGTCCCAAAGATTGTCAGCATTGTTCTAAGGCTGAAGCAAAAGCATTCCGGACAACTGTCATTGACGATGCTTGGCAACCACAAGAGATAGAAAAGGACATAGAGGGCGACTCAGAGTTGCGGATTATTCAAGAATGGAAGAAGAAAGGAACAAGACCGACATGGCAAGAGGTGGCACCTTACTCCCCGACGGTCAAATCATACTGGGCGCAATGGGATTCCATAATCCTGGATGAAGGCGTCTTGAAGCGTGTCCTGAAAGATCCGGATGAAACCAAGAGTAGAGAACAGCTGATCGTTCCTAGAGGTCGGGTTCCGGAGATCTTGAGACATCTCCATGATGGAGTGAGTGGAGGACACCTTGGGGTAACGAAGACTCTGCAGAGAGTTCGTGAGCGGTTTTATTGGCTAAACTGCAAAGAAGACGTTAGGGAATGGTGCAGGAAATGCACTACGTGCGCTTCAAGCAACGGACCGCAGAAACGACCAAGAGCTCCGATGCGACAGTATAATGTCGGTAGTCCATTCGAGAGGATAGCCATCGACGTAGCAGGGCCATTTCCCGAATCAGACGTCGGAAATAAATACATTGTTGTCGTCATGGACTATTTTAGTAAATGGGCGGAAGCGTATGCCCTTCCTAATCAAGAGGCCGCTACTATTGCAGATGTCCTAGTGAAGAACTGGATCTGTCGTTTTGGCGTACCCTTGGAACTCCATTCTGACCAGGGAAGAAACTTTGAATCCACACTTTTCCAAGGGGTATGCGAAGTATTGAATATTCGTAAAACCAGAACTACTGCATTACATCCGCAGTCTGATGGAATGGTGGAACGGATGAATAAGACCATCAACAGACACCTGGCCAAAGTTGTCTCTAGTCACCAGAGAGACTGGGACAAATATCTCCATCTGTTCCTTTTGGCCTACCGCTCATCCGTACACGAAACAACCGGACAGACTCCAGCAAGAATTATTTTTGGACGGGAACTTCGGCTACCATGCGACCTAAAGTTCGGCTGCAAACCTGGAGAAGACTTGGCTGGTGAAGATTATGTCATTAATTTAAGGCGTCAGATGGACGATATCCACTCCCGAGTCCGTATAAACATCCAGAATGCCAGCGACCGGATGAAAGAGACCTATGACGTCAAGGCACAAGACGGGGGTTTTCAACCAGGAGACTCTGTGTGGCTTTATAACCCAGGGCGGCGACGTGGCCTGTCTCCAAAATTACAGACATCTTGGGAAGGGCCTTACGAAGTCATCAGAAGAATTAACGACATAATCTACGAAATCAGACGCAACCCCAAGAGCAAATCAAGAGTGGTGCACTTCAATCGGCTAGCACCATTTGCAGGAGACAATAATGAAGATCCCAACGACGCACGTGCTCGCAAAATCCATGCGCAGGAAGATTCATTTGAGGAGTTCATGAAGACTTTTTCAAGTGGACGTCGGGCTCGATTCGGAATAACTACCGAAGTGCAGTAGGATCTATTCAGAGTTCCGGGCGACTACTCCTTGGCCCATTGTGTATCAGGAGATTTGAAGATGTCCCGAGGGATAGCAGCAGTTTTCAAGAAGAAGTTTGGCAGGCCAGAACACCAGAAGCCTACTGTAGGGAAGACCATCTGTCTGAGGGACAATACGACAACCAAGGAACGCTATATTTACCACATGGTAACAAAAGATAAATTTCATCATAAACCAACCTACCGTTCCATGTGGGAAACGCTGCAAGACATGCGAGGCCATTTAATGCAGAACGACATCCTGAAACTGGCAATACCAAAATTAGGCTGCGGTCTGGATGGATTAGATTGGAAGATCGTTCGAAATATGATAGAGGTAACATTCCAGAACAGCGGAATTCAAATATTGGTCTGCTGCTTCCACCCAGCAGGCCCGATCGAACCAAAAACTGTCGACTGCTACTTCTACCAAACTACTGGTTGCACCAAGGGCGGCGAGTGTCGATTCCGGCATAGACATGAAGATGTGTTTCGGGACGAAACATTCTTAAGAAGAGGGCAGTGTGACGTGCGGGAGTGAGAGGGGAGCTCGTGAATACGACGCAGTATGGGGAGGGGCTTCTTGTCGCCTCTTACGCCGCTCTACGTCGCAGCGCATCACCCCTCCCAATGGAAGCCCCTAGCAATTCCTGGAAATGGAAAGAGTCGCGAAAATCGAAAATTCGAGAAGGACGATGTTTCTCTATATAAGGCCAAGCCAACGACGTGTGGGACAGTACAGTAATAATAGTAGCAGTGCAAATAAATAATAAACAGTGACAGTGAAGTGAGAGTGTATATAAATAGTGAAATATAAATATCTGTGACTTTGATTAAATTAGAATTAAGTGATTAATATATAAATATGCTGTTATTAGTGACATAAGAAGAATTAAAGATTTTATTTCATTTAGATTATTAAATAGTGACTTTTATTTATTTACAGAGTGAATCATCAAGCAATAAACATTACAATATAATGCCCGATTTATATGGGACTGTAGAAAATCAGTAACTGATTAAGACACAATATTTAATCAGCTTTCCTGAAATTTTTATAGCTTTAAATATTTCAATGAGAAAAAGAAGACATAAATAATATACAGTCAAATACACGTACGAATAGCATGCCAATGTAATATAATAACGTTAGTCGTCACTACATTACAATTTAACTTCATATGATACGAATCAAGAGCTAGAAATTAATTCTGAAAATAGAGAGTTGTCCCATATAGTTACTAATCCAATTTATGTGCTTCATATGATATAATATGTGCATATTTGACCTTATTTTATGCTTATCTGGGAGATCTTTTAGCTTTTGATACATGAAATTTGTCGGGAATGAAACTGAGAATTAAGAGCGTGGAACTGAAATTGTCAAACCTTATGAATTATCTAGTTATGTCACAAAGATTATAAGATGTTAACTATATCTGATATATCCCTGAACTTGATTCATTCATTGCATTGATTTAGTTGCTATTCTTACGGGAATCTTATCTTCAAAAAATTTTCTTGTTAATGCTAGTGGCTTATCTTCTTCTATCTATATAAATAAAAATCAATGTTTGTATGTTTGTACCTTATGCGTTCCGAAACCATGGATCAGATTGTAGTGAAACTTTGACAGAGTGCTCTGGGGACGTATGAGACGGTTCGTGGCACAGAAAATCTATGTATAAATAAGTTGTTTTTTTTCAATGAATTTTACTGCTTTGGTGAAAAGAATGTATATTATTAATGACTCAATACACAAATAATTAACTATTATTATTATTTCATCAAAGTTTATATCAAAAATTAATGGGTCGATTCTGTTCACACTTTTACGATCTGTAACGCTAATCGTAAGCCCTGTAGTATGCATCGGATAAAATCACAATTCTGATCACCTCAGTAGCTTACAGATTTTTCATAAACTCTTACGGTTCTCGTAAGTTTTTACAGTTGAATAGAGAATAGCCATAACTGCTATAGATTTTGACAGTTCAAAATAAATCAGGGTGAAGTGCTTATGTTTATAGGTCTTTTTTTAGAAGAAGATGATACAAGGTGAGTTACAGAGATTGGGATGTTATTTCTTGGAATATGTATCTGACATTATTTGACAGATTGATTTAATAAAACAGTTTCTAGAAATTATATGCAATTACTACGAAGAAACCTCAGGGGCACTACAAACTTGTTCGACGTCCCAGAAAATAATTCCAAAAAAATGTTAGGCTGAACAAAATTACAGTTTATGAATCAATTCAAACACTTGAACCATTCATACAAAAATTTCAGAAGGATCAAATTCCAGTACATCTAAAAGTAGGCACCTAGTTGTCGAGCAATAATTTTTATTAAAATTTTTACCGATATCGAATTTAAGGATTTTAAGTTCTACCTTCGAATTTAAAAAAATCATTTGTACCTGCAGTATTTTCTTGAATCATCAATGTTTTGACAATTACAATAAGTAATGATGCTTGAAGAAAAAATCTAGTAATAATTCCTCACGTCATAATATATATTACTAGGTATTTAACTTCCACACAATCACACGTATTATACAGATAAAAAAATACTTTTTTTCAATATAAGATTTGACGTTTGAACATTGAAGTATTGAAACAATTGTTTAATGAATAGAATGAAATTAGCTCAAGATATGTTTACGAGATAGTCTTTATATTTGGAATCTGTAACAACGTTTCTTATAGATGTATGAACAGAATCGCCATATTTGTAAATTTGTAAATTGTTCTCTTACGAACGATCTGTAGCTTATGAATTTACAATTTTACAAATTTATAGGACAGTGAACAGAATCGATCCATAAATTGATATCAGTATTATATAAAACAAAGTCGGGTTATTTACAATATTCATAAATCAAGAACATCTCGAGCGATTTACATGATCTTTGATTTTTTGGATTTGTCTCCGTCCAGAATAGCAGAATGAGTATTTAGAAATCGGGAGGAGAAATACCATTCTCTCATACATTTTGTATAGAACAGATTTTATGATGATATCATGAGAACTTATTTATCGTATTCAGATTATGAGATTTGCCCCACAGAGTGCAACAAACAGAAGTAGCCGATAGGACTTAGAAATGAATTTGGAAATTTCAGGTCCTATCGGTTGCTTTTTTCGCCATGCGAGCGAAACGAGCTTGGTCAAAAATAAGTTGCTATGCAAGCGAAGCGACCTCCGTCAACGTGAAAATGCCTTACTAGAGATGCGAACTCGGTGAACGGTAAGCTGCGGTGCCAGCAAAGCTAACTCGATCAACGGTAAACCACCGTACGAGCAAATCGAGCTCGGTCAACAGTAGACCGCTGTGCGAGCAAAACGAGCTCGGATAACTATGAGCTGCCGCGTGAGCGAAGCGAGCTCAGTCAATGCCAAGCTGCTGTGCGAGCGAAAAGAGCTCAGTTAACGACAAGCTGCCGTGCGAGTGGAACAAGCTCGGTTGACTATAAGTAACCGTGCGATCGAAGCGAGTTTGGTCAACTGTAGAACGTCGTGCGAGCGGAACGAGATCGGTCAACGGTAAGATGGCGTGCGAGCGAAGCGTACTCGGTCAACGTTTAGATGCCGTGCGAGCGTTGCAAACTCAGTTAAAGGCAAGCAGCCTTGCGAACGGAGCGACGTCGTTCAACAGTAAGCCGCCATATGAACGAAGCGAGTATGATAAACTTGGATTATTCCTATCACATGCATATTCATTTCATTGTTACATTTTGGTTAGGTTCATATTCAAATAGGCAATTTATGTCAAATATAATAATTACTTCTATATATTCACTTAAATGAGCATGTCATGTGAGTTTTATATATTTCATGTATAATCTTCAATAAATTAACAGAAAAGAAAGTGAAATAAACTCAAAAGATATTCAGTGGAACTGCAAAGTCTCGGCCAAATACAAAAATCTCCTATTTCGATTGATTTCCTACAATAGAAGATCTTTTCACAGTTTGACATGTCCTTACCATTTCCGGGTTATAAGGTCCTGATATAAAACGAAGTCGTATAGTTGGGCCAGTCTACCTGCTAAAAATTTTCTAATCCCAAGGGTCAACTAATCTCACAGTATAGTTGGGCCAAATGCCAGCACCTGATCATTAAGCAAGGGTATAAAATAAAATACCGTATGAAAGAAGTAGATATTTTTATTTCATAATTGTTTTGTACATTTGGTTCATATAAGTAGTCAAACACATACATATAACACATACATTGACATATACTTTTATATAGGTACAGTCATATATACTTTTATGTAGGTACAGCCACATATAGATTTATATAGGTACAGTCAAACACAAACATATACATTTTTTTTATAAACTTGGAGCATGCTTGTGTGCCACACTTTTTATGCCCTTTGAAATAGCTCTAAATGCCGTGTGCAATAATTTTGCCGGTTTTTCATATATAGGTTTTTCAAAGCTTTCCTTTTGAAACTGTTACTGAAGAATTGCTTTAATCCCTCGGTTGCATGATGTTGGCCCAACTACAAGGTAAAATTAGTACCTGAGGATTAATTTGGCCCAACTATAACGCGCCCATATAAAAGGTAGGCTCAAGTACATTGCAATCTGAATTTATTAATTCTGTGGCGTTACGAAGTACGCCGGGTCAGCTAGTAAATAATAAATTTCAATAATGAAATAATACTTAATAATTGAAAAAAATTGTTATTGTCTCTGGCTGGTAATTTGAATGTATGTAGGTGTTAAATTGTAAGCGTTTGAATATTTCGTTTTACTCTTCAGTTTCGGTCTCACCTAGAACATTTTCAGGAACAAGAAGAATTTGTCAGTCCAAAATTGAACAGTATAAGTTCAATGAAATTATAATAGTTATTTTTGTATTAAGTGTGCGAAGTGATTATTTTTTTTGTTGCACGTGAGAATGTCAATTTTAACCGAGACCGTAAGGTCGAGGTAACAAATTCATTTGAAAGCGCAACAAAATACAATCACTTTGCACACGAAATACAAACAATATTTTTTCGCCAAATGTCAAAAAATAATAGATCAACAATAATTATTGTTTTATTCAGTATAATGAAGAATACCTGGGTATTGTAACCAAAAGTATGCGCAATTGTTGTTTGATAAATAAAGAACTGTCAACAATAAATTTTTATATTCAAAAATAAGTATTTTTGTGTACAAATTCATGTTTCTTTTTTGTTAAATACCTGTTTGTTTCTATCCTTGTAGCATTACTAAACTGATTTATATTAGATTAGGTGTGCAAAAATAGAATTTATTTTTCCACTAGTGAAAAATGTGTTTCATTTTTTTATTAGTGAAAAAATCACGAACTTTGCGTACCCATAACAATTCAAAAATATCATGTTTTTTTGACAGTTGGCGAAAAAAATATATTGAGTTTGTTCCTACTAAGACTAAACAATTTTTCAAGTCAAACAATATATATATAAAAATTTGCAACGACCGACCACTTGTTTTCAGATTTTTATTGAACATATGCTGTTCAATTTCAAACTCACAAACTCTTTTCACTCCTGACGATGATTCAGGTGGGACCGAAACTGTAGAGTAAAAAGGAATATGAAAACTCTTGTCTGAATTTCCTGAATTTAATACCTACATTAATAATTGAAGGTTACGAAACACTTTTTCCAAAATTATATTTCTTGCAAGAATATCAATTATTTTATTAATTAATATGTGTTCATTGTTCCCAAACCTACTGGAGTCCACAATTAGCTTTTTTAAAATACATTTTAGAACCTTGTCTAGCTAACCGTCCAGATTCACTTATCTCGGTGACTTGGCTTTAGCAATACAGAAGATCGTTCTGTGAAGCTCTTGTCGTCACGCGACGTCGACGAGACAGATTTGTTCACGAAAGTAAAGGATAAGCGAAGAAAGTGCTACCGTTTCCTTCTAGGATTTACCGACGTTTCTCTCACTGCTAGCTATCATTGTATTTGTGAGAAGGCGCTGCCAAGCGAGAAGGATTCTTAACGAAAGTTTTTTGACATAGGTTAAGAAAGATAAATCATATTCATAGTTACATAATAATACGAAGCTTGCCGAGTTACAGGAATTGTCCGAATGTCATAATGTTTGTGTACATTCGATTTGCATATACAATTGACTGAATTATTGAGCACACAGCAAGGAAGTCTAGAGCATAACTTGACGTTGAGATTCAACAAATAATCATACAAATAGTGCTGCCAATACGAATTCATAGAAAAAATAAATTCAGGCTATGAAACTTGACTGTTATGTTTAATATTGATGGTAGGGCTGGAAAAGTTTAATTTATTACCTTTAAACAAGGATCTTTTACTCGCTTCTCTTGCATACAGATCTAAAATACTTTCAGTTTAGATTTTTTGGTGAGTGGCGTGAGATTGAAATAAGTTGATAAGTTTGTGTATCTGGGCAGTGTTATGTTGAATGATGGAAGAATTGATGAGGAGACTGAAAGAAGAGCATCTGATGGTTGTAAGATCTTGGGTGCTTTAGGGACGTTTGCACGGAATATGAATGTTTCAAGGGATGCAAGATTGATTGTAAATAACGGAATAATTGTACCTGCATCGATGTATGGTAATTATTGCTGCGTGGTATATCTGGATATACTAAAAGGGATCGAATTCAGAATTAATTGGTGTATGAGGAATGTAATATTGGAGAAAATGTGGTAGAGAGAGTGAGCATGAGTCAGATACGTTAGCTTGGACATGTGGAATGAATGTCGAATAAAACATTTTTGGAAAAGATTTATGTTGATGAAATTGAAGGTGAAAGATTGCGTGTGCGGCCTGTATGTAGGGTATGTAGGTGGATGGATATGATTGTTGGTTTATTGCGTAAGGCAATAAAGTTTCCAAATGAAAACAATAAACGAGCTTGTACGAAAAGGATAATGAATGTGGATGAAGCGAAGGAAGTGTGTTTAGACGGAGGTATTTGGTGAAGAACGATTGCTGGTTGAATATCTATTGAGGTTTAGCCAACCTCATTTTGAAAAGTAGGCGTGATATATATGTATCTATGTATTCAACAAATTTATAAAATTTAGATTACAGACATTGAGAAGAGAATATAACAATGAAATGCCGCGTAATAGAGCAAGATCTCAGGCCCGCCAAACATTACTTATTTTATGAGAAACAAAATGTGTGAAATAGAGTAGTGTTGGTATGTACTTTGATCATACGCATACTTACTAATATGTGCCGACGGAAAATTAACAGATACGAGATGCAAGAGGTACGTTGAAACATTACTCACTTTTCTTAAAGTCTGAGTGCTGATTTTTATGTATAATTTAGAGAATATTATTAAAAGTTAATAATCAACGCTACTAGACACTTTCCATCGGTGGTAACTTGGAAGTAAAACTTTCCATTCTATTATATTCGTTAGGATAAAGTTCTGTATCAGGCAGAAGATGCCTGCGTGACAATTACTCTTAACTAAAAAGTGATGAAGGTAGGTTCAAATAAAATTGTCAATCACATAAAAATGAGACTTGATGGATTACACGTCGTTCGTTATGTATCCTAATTTGACGCTCAGAAATGAGAATAGTCATTATTTTCAATGCAACCAAATCTCGTGAAGTAGTGTTATGGTTTATGGTTGATGTGTGGTCATTCGATTCAAGCAAAAATTTGATGAAACACCAATGAAAGCTCATGTTTTATAAACGAAAGAAGTTTCTGAACATCTATTTTTTTGTATTAATTAACTTAATTTTATTAATTATAACAGGGCATATTTTTTTCCTGGTGCATCTCTCCTTCTCTGAGTGCACCTTTCAGAAAGAATGTGTAAGTCTTTCTGCTTGCAGCCGCTTTAAAATCTTGTCTTCAAGAGCAGGCTAAAAAAAACCTCTTTTCCTTTTTAATTTATTATCGCACAATGAATTACACTTTTTTGAAGTTTACCCTTGATTTAATTTTACAACTCAATCCAATATTGAAATACGTTCAAAACAATACTTCCGATGACATTTATTTCAAGTTATACGAAAAATATTATTTGAGAAGAAAATTATCTGGAAAACCAAAGTTCATGATGTAGAGACGCAGTTCGGTTAATGACCTTCTAACGGCAGACAAACAAACTTCATCTGGTGAGAAAGCGAAAGCTCCTTCTGTTAATATTTCCATAACCTACTTCGAGATTTTCCCAGCTCAGACACCAACACAAAGGAACAAATGAAACCGAAAGGAATTCCACAGCAAACTTCGCGACCGAGTTTTCCGGGTCTTGCTGCATCCTTGTCGCTGGATCTTGAGATGTGGCGTGTTAGAGTGAGATGAGACATAAATAAGACGCTCGCTCGAGACCCTGCGGAGACGCGTTGCGATAGGTCAGGACCCTCTTGACAACGAGGATAAATAAATACAGCAGATAAAGTGGCGGTAGCAGTGTACGGCTCTATCTCTTTCCCTGCCTCGTTTAATTCAGTTTTCATTCCATCTCTCTCTCTCGCGAGTCTTGGCTTTGGCGCTTACGGCGTCTTACACTCATTCATTGATGAAACACACGTTGTGTAGCTTACGATGAGTTGAAATCTGCTTATGATGAAGATTATACAAGATAATTTGTTTTCGGAAGTCGCCTTATTGAGTTTATGCGTTATTCTTTCGCACCTTCAGTTTTCAAGCATCAGGTAATGAGAGTTGATTTAAAACCGCACCAACTGAATTTTGTCCATGCATGTAGATGTAATTCGAGTTTTGATTGGCAACATTGTTGTTACATGTGAGAATATAGTGGGTGGGATGTTGACTTACATACAGTAGAGATACTTATTATTTTAGCAAAAGTTGCATAGTTTCTGACTACCGGAAGAAATTTCACTCCAGATGATTGCTAAACATCAGTTGACACTACGTTAAAGGTATCAAGATCGTGGATAGTGGTTTGAAAGCGATGTAACGTAAAGGTAATATATATTTTTTTTTATTTAAGTTTGCCATCGTAACGTAATTTTTCATTTGATTTTCGTGGGGCTTATGTAATTGAATAATATTAGGAAATGCTTGGAATTTTCCTATTTGTGTTATCTAAAATATAGCTAATTGTGTGGAAGGTAATAATCAGTCTCTAGGTAGATAGAAGAAAAGTTAATCTCAATAACTTCCGTCAAATACTGGTTAGATTTCGTTGAAAGACATATTTTCGTTAGCTGTGTCAATTCATTAAACAATAATATATTAATGAAGGAAAAAACTTGTCGTAACACATTTTTTAATAAATATGTTTTATTTGGAAAAGTTCTGTATGTTAAAAAAGATTAGAAACACAACGTTTCGACAGCAAAGTGCTGCCTTTTTCAAGTGTAAAGAAATATGAAAATAAATAAACAAAATTGCAAAGAGAACTTTTCCAAATAAAATATATTTAATAATATATTACAGCATTCTGTTATCGACAGTCAAACCGAGTGGACGTTCGTAACAGAGTTATCGCAGTGCTAATTATATAAAGTGAATATAAGTGTGATATAATAATCTATAGTGCGAGCATAAATAAAAAGTTGAAATAGTGAAATCTATGTGAACAATGCCCCCAGGGGCAGTAGAGGGGAATTCCCCTCCGAACGAGAACCAAGTAAATCTTTATACTGAATACAACAACCAGAAATATTACAAAGTTTATGTACAAAAAGCTAACAATAATGGAGAAGAAAGGTCTTCAATCAGCGCTCTGAAAGTAGCTGAAATTCTAAGACAAACATTCATGGAAAAAGACATATTCGAAATAAGGAAAATAGGAAGGAATCGGGTGAGTATTGAATGTTATGATAGAGAAATCGCGAACAGCATAGTGAACAATAAAGATCTAAAAAATAAAAAGATGGTAGCCTTCATACCAAATTTTCTTATCGCTCGAGCAGCAATAGTAAAAGGAGTGGAGCCAGAATATACTGTTGAACAACTGGAAAACATAATAGACGCATGTCAATACAAAATCAAATCCGTAATTAGACTCAACAGAAGAATAATGGATGAGAATAATGAACCCCAATACATACCGTCCAATAATGTCAAAATTCTATTTTATGGAGATAGCCTTCCACAGTACATATACATATGGAGAGTAAGAATTTGTTGTGAACCTTATGTTCAAAGAATAAAACAATGTTTCATGTGCTATCGCTTTGGTCATATCTCTAAACAGTGTAAAAGCTCTAAGGAAAAATGTAATAAATGCGGCAGTACAGAGCACAAACAAGATACATGCCACGAAGATATTCCTACTTGTACCAATTGTAGAGAACAACACCACTCTACATCCAAACAATGTCCAGAGAGGATAAGGCAAGAGAAAATTCAACAACTCATATCAACACACAATCTAAGCTATCTAGAAGCTAATTTAGAAATACCTCAGATTTCAAGGAGTTCCATGGAATATGCTACCAAAACTTCTAATAGATTCACGATACTAGAAAACTATGAAGAAGAGTTCCCATTGCTACAAAATAAGGAGCAGCAACCTTCCTCTTCTATCCCAGCTTTTGTTCCCCCTCCCATATCAAAAACGTATTACCCCAAACCAAAGGCTAATAATGATAACAAACCAATAGTCAAAGATAGACGGATACAAACAAAAAGAAAAATAACTAATATTGACGAAGACAAAACCATTGACCCACAAAGTAAAAAAACTATATCAATAAGAAACAGAAGTGAAGAAAATCCCATCAAATTAAAATTAACTAGAACTCAGCAAAACTTAGAACTAAGTGAACAAAATATAATACAAACACAAAGTGATTTTTACAGTGTTTCACAAATTACAACAAATGCAGAAATGCACAATTGGGATCGAAATACAGATAGAAGAGAGAAAACACAAATTGATAAACTACATACATAACGAATAACATAATCGATATCTACAGATATTACATAAATATTGTTTCTTCAATTTAATAATAACAAATAAATTTCAAATTAAAAATAAAATTCAATTTACTTCATTGGAATGCTGAAGGAGTAATCAACAATAAAGTAGAGCTTCAATATCTGCTGGAACAATATCAAGTACATATTTGTGCACTAGGTGAAACTTTTCTTACGAAAGAAAAGAAGTTTCATATAAGAGAATTTGCAATTGAAAGAGAAGATAGAGAGACGATCAAGCCAACAAATCCACATGGAGGCTCGGCCCTGATGATTCACAAGTCGATAAATTACACAAACAAACAAATTTCAAAACCAAATAGCAACATAGAATTAGTAGCAATAACATGTAAATATAAAAATATGGATGTCACCATTATATCAATATATGCAAAACCTAGACACAAAACCACTAAGGATGACTGGATTCAAATCTTCAATCAAATCTCTGGAGAATTTATAATAACAGGTGATCTAAACAGCCACCACGAAGCTTGGGATACCAGAATTCCCCAAAACTTCGAAGGAAAAGAACTCTATGAATTCATTGACAGGAAAAAATTGTGCATTCTTAATAAAAATCATCCCACCACAGTCAAAAGACCTCACTGGAGAGAAAGTATTCTTGACCTAACAATTACGACTCCTTCAATAGCATCTTATATGGAAAATTGGACAACAATTAAAGACAACTTTTATAGTTACCATTTACCAGTACTCATCAATTTCAACCAAAGAAGAAACAGCGATCCGGACACAACAACCATTCGTCGCAGAGATTACAAATCAGCCAATTGGGATTATTATTCTCAAACAATTGAAGCTGAATTAGAAAAACATCAAAAATATATTGAAGAAAATGATGTGATTGAAAAGTATAATCTATTGATAGATTCTATCAACAAGGCATCAGATGAAACCATACCAATCAAAACCATAGTCATAAAACAAGGAATCAGCACTAACCCAAAATGGATGGACAATGAATGCAAGAAAAGAATAGCTAAGAATAGGCGTTCCTTATCAGAATTTAACAAGGATCCCTCCATCAAGAACTACATCCTATTGAAGAAGCAAAAAGCTGCAACCAGAAGGTATTTGAAGAAACGCAAAAAAGAAGAATGGCATAAATATTGTGAAACACTGTCCCCGTCAACAAACAGCAAAAAGATATGGCAAGAAGTTAAAAAAATGAAAAGCTCTCAAACATCCATTACTGCCACTAACAGAAATAAAAATAACGAATGGATACAGGAGTTCATAGAAACAATATGTCCGACCAATCATATACCGCCTTTTAATCCAAGACCATCAATCATTGAATTCAATGAAACAGTAGACTATAGAATAACAATTGAAGAAATTAAGTACAACCTAAATCATAACAAGAAGACCAGCGAGGGCTTTGACAAAATAAACTACCAGATGATACAACATTTACCTGAAAATGGATTAAATCTACTCACAATTATCTTAAACGAATTATTAAGTAAAAATGCAATTCCTGAAGAATGGAAAAAATGTATTTGTATTCCGATTAAAAAACCTGGAAAGGAGCCCTATTTAGCAGCATCCTACAGACCAATTTCTCTTCTATCATGCTTTGCCAAGACACTAGAGAGTATTCTGAAAAGCAGAATAGAATGGTACATGGAGCACAATAACAAAATCTCCAGCACACAATACGGATTCAGGAAATATCGCAGTACTCAAGATAATTTAAATATAATTAACATGGATATACAGAAGACATATAGTATAAATAAATATATGATTTGCACATTTCTAGATATAAAAGGTGCCTACGATAACGTCGACATAGATATTTTATACCAAAAACTACTAATCAATGGTGTACCACAATATATAGCCATTTGGATATACTACTACTTTCAATCTAGAGAAGTATGTATAAAACATGAAGATAAACTTTTAGGACCACACAAAGTATACAAAGGAATTCCACAAGGTTCACCCCTTAGTCCCTTATGCTATACTATCTACACGAATGAACTTCAAATAGTACGAGATCATAATACTGAAATTTTACAATTTTGTGATGATACAGCGATATATAGTAAAGGTAGAACATTAAGAGAAGCCCAAAAGAGATTACAACGCCAATTAGATAAATTATTGGAAATTTTATCTGATCTGCAACTACCTATCTCTATTGAAAAAAGCAAAATTATTATATTCACAAGACACCAACAACGAGTCAGCCCACGGATTACAATAAACAACAAATGCATTAAAGTTGTCAGTACAACAAAATTCTTAGGATCTTGGTTCGACTCCAAATCCTTGTGGGTAAAAGAAATAACAGAAACTAGCAATAAGTGTCATAAAGGGTTAAATCTACTCCGATGTGTGGCAGGACATAAATGGGGGGCTCATCCATCAACACTACTAATGTTGTATAGAGCTATAATTAGACCTCATCTTGATTACTCATCTTCACTTATATGCACAGCTTCTGCTTCAAACCTTAAAAAGTTAGATAGGATACAACATTCCGCATTAAGAATATGTTTAGGTTCAATGAGAAGTACTCCAAATCAAGTCTTGAATTACGAGGCAGTTGAACTACCACTACATATCAGAAGAAAATTCATCATAGAAAAGTACTATCTTAAAAAAATCCAAGTAGCAGACTCCACCATTCTAAAAAAAATTCAAGAAAATAGAAATAATATAGAGTCGACCTATTGGATGAAGAAGAATAAACCTATTCTTTTGGATAGTCATAACAGATGGGCTGATATGAATATAGAAAAATATAAAACTCCACCGATATTTAAATTCGATATAAGAAACAATTGGTTAAACTTGGATATTGAGACCAATAAATTCAACAAATTTGATCCGAAGTCAATAATAAAAACTAAATTTAATGAAATAATAAGTAGTAACAGATGGGATAAAATCATCTATACTGATGGGTCAGTACAATACAAAGAAAATCGTAGCATGTTTGCAATATTTGAATCAAACAATTAAAAGACTACAGTATACAAAATTGATCATATAACTAGCTCTTATAATACTGAAGCTTTAGCGATATACTATGCGTTGAAAGAATTGGTAACATGTTACAACGAAAATATAATAATTATAACAGATTCAAAATCAGTACTAGATAGCATTAGCAACAAACCTATCAAATCCAACCCCTTAATAATATATCAAATCAAAGATATTACGAAAAGTATACTGAAGAATAAAAATCAAATAAAATTTCTCTGGGTTCCAGGGCACTCGGGCATATTAGGAAATGAAATAGTTGACAGAGCAGCTAGCAATGGTCAGCTCGGACTGGACATTAAAATATAATTCACTCTTTCTGATGCAATAAATAACTTAAAGACCAAAACACAAGAAGAATTTCAATCCTGGTATTCCTATAAATGCGGATTCACGGCAAAACTCTTTCACCAATACAACCCTGTAATACCAAAAACAAACTGGTTTGATAAAAACATGACCCGTAACTACATAACAATAATGACAAGATTAAGAAGTGGGCACTGCAGAACTCCGGAGCATCTACACAAATTAGGGATAATTCAGACAGACAAATGTAATTGTGGAGAAATTGGGAATCTTGATCATCTCTTCTTTAATTGCGATCTATTCGCCATATCCCAACCAATATTATATCAAGAGATAATAAAAGTCTATTGCACCCTTCCAATCAAAATACAGGTTCTAACAACAAATCCCAAATCCAAAATATGTCAAACGCTTTATAAGTACATAACTCAGAATAATCTAGATATTTAAAAAAAAAAAAAAGATATAAGAATGATAAATGGCAAGGATGTCTTACACAGACACAAAGCCAAAGAGAAAGGGGAAAAAAAAAAAAAAAATATATTACATTATAATCAGATACACATACCAAATTATAAATTGACTTATGAGCGACATTAAAATGATATTTATGTAGATTTGTAAATAGCAAGAATTTCCCAAAATTCGTATATTCAAGGGTAGTTTCCATCAAACTAATATTTTTAGTACTAACAGTAATACTTTTTTTGCGGATAAAAGCATAATTTTTTTATTTGACATTAATTTACGCAATGTTTATGAGAAATCAAATCTTAATAATTTCTAACGTATTTAATTTTGGGACAATAAACCATAGCAAAGTTATCGAGATGATCGTTAATAATTTCGATTGCAATGCATATTCAAATCATTTTTGCACCAGATCTGATTAAATTATTTTTAAATTTTATGCCACTGGGATATGAACCTAGTTGTCCGTAGATAAAAAAATCTTGTTTCGCAGAAATTTCATCAATCAAGGGAAAAAAAGACAACTTATAAAATAAAGGACTCACGTCTAGAATAGAGAGACATTTTTTAGAGATGGCGTTACTAGCAAAATGAAATTTTATCAATGGCACTGAAACGGTGGTAATCTATAGCAAATCTATTGGTCCTGGTGCTGCTCGTGTTGGTGTAAGCTGTGTTACCTATAGCCATTGTTACTCATAAACATTGATTTTTAGACTAGATTTCAGCCTACCATTGAGGAGTTTAGTTTACCCTTCGAGATGGTTTCCTCTCAAGTTTAGTCCCACAGGCGCGCGTAAAACCATTGTTATACGTAAACAATTCCACATATTTTTTTTTTTAGAAAAAAGAGAACTGTTTTACTGCCACTTGTGAAATACTAGTAACGCCATCTCTTAAAAATTGTCTCAATCATAAGAGACATCTATTCTATAGATGTGTACCAAAATATGTAACAATTATTTATGAATATGAATAGCATTAATACTAGGAACATTGAAATTTAGTGTAACAATGTTAATATGGGGAAAAACTTACCTTGAAAATAAATTGGAGAATGAAGACGAAACGCACAAATATTGTTGTATGACTGTGTGAAACATCCTGCTTAAATCGCATTTAATCCCATTTCACCATAAATTAGAACCTCATCCGCTAATTATTATATATAAATAAATTTCAAAGAGCACTGCAAAATTACCTCTCACTGACACTTCCAAGAATAGAAATAAAACCGTTCTATCTTTTACATAATTATTTTAGTTAAATTAATGCTAACTATTAAATTCAATTATTAATCTATTATACAATTAATTTTGAGAGTATTTTCTATAACCATATTTTTGTTAAATTATTAACTCAAACAGCATTTTAGAAAGTTTACTCAAGTCTATCTTTTTGCGAATTTATTTTCAATTATTTTTATTTTATTTTATTATTTGTTTCGTGATCTACATAATGTCAAATGTTATTTTTATCCTTTGATTGAAAGCTTAGCTATGAATCTTTAATTTAAAAATTATTACGTTCTTTATTTTTTTCATTTGATCTGTGGGATATTCCGTTAAATTATTACTTCATTTTTGGCCAGATTTGCACTGAATTGCTATTGACGCATTGTCCATTATTGAAAAGGTTACTGATTAATAAAATTTCACTTTTACACCACAGCATTGCTGTTACCAACTCAGTTATCTTGAAATTAGCAGTTGCGCTTGAGGCTCGTGTTGAACGATATAATTCTTATAAAGCCAGCTATGATCGTCCACGTACATTTACTAATACGTGAGGAGAAAACTTCCCATCCCTTTTTTAAGTACATCGCATGCACAAAGGAATGTGAGATTTGGCATAAGTAGGTATATAAAGTTTATATGGAGAAGGTGTGCAGAAAGCGAAAATTATATATAGGATGTCCCATTTTAATTATATATTAATACGTGAAGAGAAAATTATGTACGCCTTTTTAGGAATATTGCAGAGAAAACTTTATACCGCGCACACGAGGGAATGTTAGATTTGGCATACTTGAAGCTGATATGGAGAAGTGCAGATGGTTGAAATTATATACAGGATGCTCTATTTTCGTTTTACGTGAAGAAAAAACTTCGCATCGCGCGCAAAGAAGAATGGGAGATTTGGCATACCTACTTGAAATTTATATGAAGAAGAAATGCAGAAAGCTAAAATTATATACAGGTTGTTCCATTTCAGGTCCACGTGAAGGGAAAATTTTGTAACGCGCGCCTGAAGAAATGTGAGATTTGGCATACTTGAAAAAATCTCTAATTATATACAGGTGTCTCATTTTAATCTTACGTGAAGAGATAATGTTGTACCGTGTGCACGAAGAAATGTGAGACTTGGCTTACTTAAAGTTTATATGGAAAAGGAGTGCAGATAGCTAAAACTATATGCTGAATATTCCATTTTAATTTTACGTAGAGAGAAATTTTTTTACCGCGCTCACGAAGGAATGTAAGATTTGACATACTTGAAGTTAATATGGAGAAGAAGAGAGCAGAATGCTATAACTATATATAAGCTGTATTATTTTATTTTACTACTGAAAATGATATTACTTTTTGCTGGAATATATCGAAAAATGTGCACCTAATAAAAAAAATGTTTCAAGTAAAAGTTTAACGATTCTCCTCGCCTCCAGGGGCAGGAAGGGACTCACTCTAAAATCTTGAATGGAAACCACAACTTTTATTTCTAGGCTACGGATAGAACAAATAGGATTGCTTTATGGCCACAGATTTGGTTCAATTGTTATACATATTATTTGAGCAATGCTTACAAAATAATGTTAAATTTTCAATGTAAGGTATAGAAATTTATATTTCATGAATATCAGCTTACAGGAAAATAACCAAAACGCGAAGCGGCGAAAATTAGTACAACATAGAACCGAAATAATATAATTTCAACAGGAGAACTTTCCACAAATTAGCCTGTCGTTAATTATTATCACGGTTTACACGTTTTTTTCTTTATATCAGAGAGTTAATTATAAGGAAAATCGGTATTTCATTATTTTCAATGATTACATTTAGTTATCTATCTTGAGGCTGGTTTCATAGAAGACCAAGTAGATTTATTTCCAGAGTAATATTAATTTATTGTACTAGTATAGCATGTGATACAGTCGAGATTTTTTTTTAACAGCACCTGGAAGGCTTGTGACTACTATTTTTGAGTAACTAATCATATTTTGAATAAGTACAATATAACGTTTCATTTCGCATCTCTCTTAGAACCTCTTGAGCAGTTTTCATTTGTTGGTATATTATTCAACTGACAAGACATTTGAATAATATTAGCAAAATATGGAAATTCCAAAGAAGCCATGAAATGATTGTTATGATACTTTCCTATATACTGATTGACTAATGATTGATATTATTCATTTCAGATGACTATAGTAACAAGCCTATTATGAATCAGTGTTCTTTGGAATAAATGATATCAATTGGAAATTAATAATTTGAAAATTGAATAGAATTTAAATGATGTTAAGAAGAGCCCACTTAGAAAAATCTATTTGATTGACTACTGAAGCATCAAATACATCATCTTCATGCTCAAAATAATTTGTTAATTAATCGTATATTCATTCAAATGATATCTTTCATTTTAATTAGACATCACATTTTTCCTTACTCTACTTTTTATTGTAATTCATTCTATTTCATATCAGAGCTGGCCGCTGAAAGCACCTTTCTTTCAGATAGCGCCAACTTCTGACACTGCAGCGTCAACTCACTCGCACTTGCTTGTTTGATTAAACTTTTTATCCCCGACAATCTGTTACTCAAGAGTTGATTTTTCTCTAGTTCTATTTCATTTTGCTCTTCATTTTCCTCCTCATCTTCACTTTCCATGTCCTCGTCTTGATGCTCGTGTTCACTCTCAACTTCTTCCATCGAATAATTAGAAGTAACATCTACTCGTATTACTTGTATCGTCTCTGGACTCGGAGGCCGCGATAGTGATAGTGTGCGAGTTAATTTAGATCTTGGTTTTTCTTTTGTTTCATTATTTCGGTCTTTTGTTCTGTTTTTTGAGGTTTTCTTACATTTTCTTTGTTCGGGCTCCTCGATGTCATTGTGACTTTCTTCTAATTTTTTTTCTGCCATTCTCTGGTCATATTCAGCGGCTTGTTGGATTAGAAGCTGTACATGCTCATCGATTTCATATTCTTCCATGACTTGCTGGATTTCCATAAGCTGAGAGTCGGTCTCTGTGTTATCATCATGGAATATCCGTTCATCCTCGGAGCTGTCTGGTGATTTAGAACGAGGACTTCTCGAGTTTTTGATTCTTGCTGATTGAAGTCGAGGGCGTTTCTTCACCCATCGTTCGCTGAGTGCTCCACTGTCCACCAAAACTGGAACATTTGTCGGAAGAACTAAATTACAAACTGTTAAATATGGACGGTCATCTTGACAAGTATTGTGTGTTTTATCCAACCAAGGTACGTAGCTGAAAAATAAAATTATGTTGATGATTGATGCGTATTATGTAAATACTTTATGAAGATACTTTTGGAATTGTGCATTATATTCTCGTTGATAATGGCAGCTGTGTTTTGCGTTCTTCGACAGTTTCTCTTTTCGATCGAATAAAGTTATGCGAGAACATTTCATTATTCTGAAACAAAATAAAAACATATGAGTAATGAATTTCAAGATATTGTAGCGAATTAAAGTCTATAAATTAGTCATTTTGGTTTTACTGGTGCTTAGAATGATTGTGGAGTAATTTTACATTAAGAAATAGAAGCGAATATATTTGTTTTCTGGAAAATTACTGGCACCTTCTAGCGTTCTTCTAGAAACGCCTAGACGTTTGCGGGGAGAACGTAGTGGGGAGAGACCAACGGTATATATTCGCTGACGGACAGCGAGAAGATTATTGATTTTTTAGCAGAGTGACCTTATACCATGGATTGCTAGTGATAGAAATAAATTGTGTTATTTAAAATAAATCAACATTGACATAAATAATTAAAGTTAAGTTATAGTGTAGTGTATAATAATCTTGAGTCTAAATTAGAATAAGTTATCAAAAATAGTGTTAGTTATTTAATTTATTACTTTAATAAATCATAAAAAAAAAATAGTAGTGTTTAAAAACTTTTGCTCCCTGAATTAAAGTAAATAACGTTACAATTGGTGATCAGGTGTGAAGTTTTAAATTCAAATAAATGAAATGGCGCCAAAGACAGTAAAATTGAGTGAATTAAAAGCGGTTGATCTCAAGAATGAGCTAGAAGAACGAGAATTGGAAACAACAGGAACCAAGACCGTCCTCCAACAACGCCTCCGACAAGCTTTGGAAAATGCTGGTGAGAATCCTAATGAATATATTCCGTGTGGCATATTCGATTTCGGGAAAATGGAAGAAAAGTTAATAGAAAATTCTAGAAAATTAGAAGAGAAATTATCTGAAAATTGTAGAACACTGACAGAAAATTCTAGAATGTTAGAAGAAAATTGACCGTGCCACAAAGACTGCAAACACTGTTGTTGTCGCTTAGAAGAAAAACTTATTGCCGTCAAGAGGACAACAGTAGTAGATGAGAGATGGCAACCGAAAGAGTTACGCAAAGATCAGAAGAATGACCCGGATTTGAAAATTGTACTGAAGTAGAAAAATGATGATGTTAGGCCAGCTTGGGAAGATGTTGCACCACATTCTCGGAATGTAAAATCGTATTGGGCGCAGTGGAATTCCATCGTGGTTGAAGAGGGCTTCCTGAAACGCGTCGTAGAGAGTACGGACGGAAATGAGAGCAGGACTTAGTTGATAATCCCTAGAAACAGAGTGCCGGAAGTACTGAGAAGGATTCATGATGAAGCTGATGGAGGGCACTTTGGAATCAGTAAAACATTGAAAAAATTGCACCAGCGATTTTACTGGATGAATTGTAAGGAGGATGTTAAAGAGTGGTGTAGAAAATGCGTGGTCTGCGCCAGTAGTAACGGGCCACAAAGAAAAAGAAGAGCTCCAATGCATCAGTACAATGTGGGAAGTCCTTTCGAGCGCACTGCAATCGATGTGGCCGGATCGTTTCCAGAAACTAACAACGGAAATAAATACATAATCGTCGTAATGGACTACTTCAGTAAATGGGTGGAGGCGTACGCTCTACCCAACCAGGATGCTGTCACTGTCGCCAAAGTTTTGGTGAAAGAATGTATCTGTCGATTTGGAATACCACGAGAACTTCATTCGGATCAAGGAAGAAATTTCGAGTCGGCCGTCTTCCAAAACATTTGTAAAATCTTGAGAATCCACAAAACCAGGACCACTGCATTACATCCGCAGTCCGACGGCATGGTTGAACGGATGAACAGAACAATAAATCGATATCTGGCAAAGGTTGTCTCCGACCATCAGCGAGACTGGGACCAGCACCTGCATCTGTTTCTGTTAGCATACTGCTCAGATGTACACGAAATTACTGGGCAGACACCTGCGAACATCTTATTTGGACGAGAGTTGCGCTTGTCATGCGACCTGATATTTGGTAGTAAACCAGGTGAAGATCTAGCAGGAGAAGACTACGTTACCAACATTCGAAGAAGAATGGACGACATTCATGGCCGAGTTCGTTCAAACATCCAAAATGCCAGCGATCGAATGAAGGAAAATTATGACATCAAGGCAGAGAAAGGTGGTTATCAACCCGGGGATTTGGTGTGGCTTTATAACCCCCAGAAGCGCCGAGGGTTGTCACCAAAATTTCAGCGGAACTGGGAAGGTCCATATGAAGTGATGAAGAGAATTAACGACATCATCTACCGGATACGGAAAACTCCAAACAGAGAGCCGAGAGTCGTCCACTTTAATCGGCTAGCCCTATTTGCCGGCGATAACCATGAAGAACGACATGGAGCCACGGTTCGACGAATTGTTGAGCAAGAACCAACCTTTGAAGAGTTCATGGCCAATTATTTCAACGGTCGTAAAGTGCGGTACGCCGTGACGAAAGAAGAACAACAAGACCTGTTCACAGTGCCTTTGAACTATTCCCTGGCTCACTGTGTGGCGAGTGACTTGAAGATGTCCTGAGGAATAGCGTCCGTTTTCAAAGAGAATTATGGAAGATTTAAAGAACTGGCCTGCCAAAATCTATCAGTCGGGAAAACACTACACCTAAAGGACACTCGCACGGAGTACAAACGATATCTGTACTATATGGCGACTAAGTCATGCTCCTACCAGAAACCGACATACCGCACTATGTGGAATGCTCTGCTCGACCTCCGGAAGCATCTATTGGACAACGATGTGATGAAGCTTGCAGTACCGAAGTTGGGTTGTGGACTAGATAAACTGGATTGGAGGGTAGTAAGGAATATGTTGGAAACCCTCTTCCGGTCTACCGGAATAGAAATCCTCGTCTGTAGCTACAACCCTAAACAGCAGACGAATAATGGACGGACCGTTGACTGCTACTTCTACAAAACATCCCGATGTACCAAGGGTGACCAATGCAGATTCCGACATGACTCTTCAGGAATTTGTGAAGAACCGTTTCGGGACGAAACAGTCCTAAGGAGGGGGCAGTGTAGCGAATTTAAGTCTATAAATTAGTCATTTCGGCTTTACTGGTGCTTAGAATGATTGTGGAATTATTTTACATTAAGAAATAGAAGCGAATATATTTGTTTTCTGGAAAATTACTGGCAGCTTCTAGCGTTCCTCTAGAAACGCCTAGACGTTTGCGGGGAGAACGTAGTGGGGAGAGACCAACAGTATATATTCGCTGACGGACAGCGAGAAGATTATTGATTTTTTAGTAGAGTGACCTTATACCATGGATTGCTAGTGATAGAAATAAATTGTGTTATTTAAAATAAATCAACATTGACATAAATAGTTAAAGTTAAGTTATAGTGTAGTGTATAATAATCTTTAGTCTAAATTAGAATTAGTTATTAAAAATAGTGTTAGTAATTAATTTATTACTTTAATAAATCATAAAAATAAATAGTAGTGTTTAAAAACTTTTGCTCCCTGAATTAAAGTAAATAACGTTACAATATTTACCAATACGAATTCATGTCATGACGATATGAGATAAGAATCGATTGAAAAGATTAAATATGATTCACTTCGCTTAATTTGTGTTCTAAGATCAGCAAACGATGTTCATAGAGTTTTTACTATATTGGTAGGTGCAACATTTATTCAAGCATACACAAATATTAATTTTTTCATTAGCAATACTGAGACCAAATACCTGTACAAGATGGTTTTTAAGTAGTTGTTCTGGCTTTTATCAACAAGAAGAAAATGTTGATGCATTCCAATGAAAAGCAAATCAGAGAAAATACGGACTAGTTTCTTCAAACAAGAGTAGTTAATTATGCAACAAGAGTGTAAAGATGAACATTTTGACATATGGTGACGAGGCTTGTGGAGTTATTAGCATTGTTGACCGAATATGATTATGCTTGTTAACACTGGTATTGCAAAATTCTTCCTATGGTCCTAAATAGTAGCTTTCAAAACAAATCCGAAATACTTAACAATAGTTGACACTTAGACTTTACGAACCACCTGAACAAAAGCTCAATGGCAGATGTATATAAAGTACATAAAGTACATGGCACGTGTGGAGGCTTGGGTTTTTTCTTTGTTTTTTAAGTTACTAGTTTATTTCATTCCAAATTTATATTGTATTTTTTCGACTACTTTGTAGTATGAATATGTAATATCATTTAACATTAGCAGCTGATGATGGCGGGCCGTTCCGGCACCGAAACGTCCAAACATTGAAAGAGAATTAAATTTTTGATCCCTTAGCCACTCTCATAGCCTCAAAAATACATAAAGTTGTGTTTCCAATTTCTTCTTAATATTCTCTTTAATACCACCGACTTCCATATTTTGAAAAAAATTAAGAATCAACACAGTGCAAGAACACAAATGCGTGAAACACTAGTTGGGAATTTGGCAATTTGAAGCAAATGGCAGCTTGTTATCAATATTAATTCACAAAGAAATCAAATTTAGGCTATGATATTTATCAGCCGCACATATATTGATGGCAGAAGCGATGAAAGAAGTAAAATGAATAGGTGAAATAAGAAAAAATGCCAAAAGCATTTATTTTACGCTTTGTTTGCGGTGCATAAGGAACTAATACTATGCCCATTAGATTTTGCTTCGTTTTAATTGGTGTAGAGTTTACTATATCTATGAGATATTTCTAAAGGAAAAAATATAACTTTGTGAAGACAGGGAAACGAGCGGATCATTTGTATGATCCATTCGTAGCTATCCAGTGATTGTAAAACTTTTCGTGGAGCTGTTCGACAAGTTTTGCGAGCCGAGTTCCATTTTGCTAAAACCACATACTCATGCCCGGTTGCATGAACGTTCATTAACTAAACAGTTCTTCAAAAATGAACAATATCAAATCGAATTTTTGACAGCAATGCTAAGCAACTGATTTGACGAATATATTCGATTTGATATTGTTCATTTTTAAAGAACTCTTTAGTTAATGCACGTTCATGCAACTAGGCCTCAGTCTTCCATTTAATTATAAATTTTCCAATAAATCCAATAATCTATTTTCCAAAAAAAAAAAAAAAATACGTTCGCTATTCAAATCCTCTTTAAAAAATGAAGTCCAATAATTTTATTCTCCTACACTCCAATCCATACATTACAACTCCATCTTCGTGAGCAACTTCTTTCTCTAAATGAATACGGATTCTCTTCTGCCCACACATGTTCATTATTTCTATTGAATAGAACATTGTTTGTATATTTGAGCTTATCAGATCACAAAATTTATTTTAGAAAATCATTATTCTCTTGATAATTAAAAAATAATCTGACATTGATACATGACGTATTTGTAGATCTTTGGATATATTTTTTGCATATAATAATATGAAAATCAAACACAAAACTCCATCGTTCCAGATCTAATCGATTTGGATTCATCCAAATAATTCTGAGAATCTGTCAAGTAAAATGCACTTTCGGCTCATTTGGTTGTTTTGGTAAACAGTAGGTCATCATTCTTAGGCTACAACATTCCTAAATATTGTTTTCCAAGATTTTACGATAAGCAATTGAAAATTTTTGCGCAAAATTGGAAAAAAAATTGAGGTGCAGTGCACTTCCGGTTCAGTCGATTGTTATGAGAATAGTAGGCAATCATTCAGATGCTACAGCAGACTGAAATACGGAATTTAAATACTCTACAGCCGATCGTTTCGAATTTATGCGGGAAATTCCAAAAGCTTGTCAAGAAAAATGCATTTCCGGCTTAGTCCATATCAATGAAAATAGGATATGAGCATAAACAGTACTATCGTTTCAAATACTGAATTCTCTACGTTCAATGGTATTGCATTTATGCGAAAAATTCAAGAAATGATTCGAGTAAAGTACACTGCCGGTATAGATGATTGAAATCATATTGCGAGTTGTACAACTTGATGTCATGGAAGAATTTAAATATTTTGTATTTATGCAGAAAATTCGAAAAGTCTGTTATATAAAGTGCATTTCCGGCTCAGCCGATTGGCACAAAAATAGAAGATAACCATTTAGATGCTATAGAAATCTCAAATACTGAATTTCAGTATCCTACAATAATAATTCTAGTAATTCTAGATTTATGCGGAAAATTCGAAAAAGTTTTGAGTAAAGTGCCCTTTCCGTATATACGATTGCAACCATAATGCGAAGTGCACAACTAGACTCTAGACCAATCTTAAATACAAAATTTCAATATTATACGAGTTATGAACGCACATACACATATACATACATATCGACGTCAAGCCAAAAATAGTCAAAATTAATTAAGGGATGCTCAAAATGGATATTTCTATCAAAATCTCAAAATGTGAATTTTGTCTTTTTCATAATACTTCTACTTTGCACAAGTAAGTAAAAACACTCGAAAAACTCTATTCTGCATTCAGTGTCATTATTATTTATAGCATGTAACAATTTGTAAGAATAAGCTCATTTGTATATTTTTCAAAATCTCGCTATACTGATATTTTTGGAAGAAAATATTCATTTATTATACCATAAGTAGTTGAAGTATTATCGATTATTTTTGTGGTGCTATCACGAATGTTTATTGTGCTTGCGTTTGAATACCACGAGTGTGCAGCACGAGTGGTATTCACAAGCACAATAAACATGAGTAATTGCACCACAAAAATAGTCAATAATACTTTAACTACAAATGGTATATGGAGGACTATTCCAGGAGATAAACCAATTTTTCAAATTAGTTTTCTATGAATCTTTGTGTAAAATACTCACTCTGACCACTAGTGTAATACCCGATGGTATTTCCACACGTCTAAATACCCACTGATATGCACCGTTTCTATGGCGATTTAGCATTGTTAACCTTGTTAAAAATACTACGAATGGAATAGTCATGGGCAATTTCACGTGTGAAGGCATTTGAGTAGTAGGCAATACAAGCTAAGACTGCAGCTTCTATTGCTTCATTATTATGACAGGCCGCTAGTTTTCACATTTACGCGAAAATGTACCATAATTTTTTGAATTTCTTTCCCTTTTATAATATTTCTCTCTGGACACGGTTTACCTGGATAACTTATAGCATAAATATTGAAAGCTTGTATTACATTTCTATAGCATTCTCCATAAATTAGTAACAAATTGAACAAATCTTTGTTTGTATAATTATTGACTCCCATATTCATACAAAAATAGCCTACAGTACACTAATGTAATTGATAAGATTTATTTGAATTCCGATCGCATTTTCATTATATATGGATAAATTATGTTTATATAGTTGAATTTAGAAAAAAACATACTATCTAATCGTGTATAAGTTCCAATACAGCATTCTGTTTGAAAAAATGTAACTTTGTACTATAACTTCAGAATCACCAGCTTAAAATAATATTATCTTCTATAATACAATCCCCAGTGGTCTTGTACAACTTTGTTATTTATTGTTTTGTTGTATATTTAATAATAATAAAAATAATAATGCTGACTTGTTTCGCTGGTACAGCCTGTATTTGAATATGTACCTATGTATATAATTATAATCTGCCAAATCTTAAAATAGAGCTAATATTCTACAGAATTTTAGTAGACCGGTATTGCAAAGCCTGCCTGTATGTGGAAAAAATGTACTGTTGAAAGCAAAGTAGTCAACTGATCCAAAATTATAGCTTTGGTTGGTTTTTCTTGAAAATTGTAAGATATACATAATTATATCTGCGTAATTAATTCACATAGTTGTCTGATTCATAATGAGAAAGATTTTTAATGGAATGCTAAACTTTTCCCTGATAAAAATATGATTTTATTAAAACATTAGTACTCTCACGCAATTGCCTACTAAAATTATATTACCACTACAAATTCAACATGGATTTATTGCGGTGCTCTGCGGAACTTCTTTTGTAAATAAAAGTTTGAGCTATCAAGGATAAAGGCATTGGCAAGGAATGTTCAAAGACTGCGTTTCTGGGAATTGGAAATCATATGCATATAATTATAACAACGGCTCCTATTTCGCGAAACTAGTTTAAATTTTAACGAGTAGTGAATTGGGCTGAATATGCAACTGGTTTGGATCATGGATTTTTCAATTATAATAAACTATTTTGCTGAATGATGGAGGAATTGATATATGACAAAATTTAGGGGTAGAATTTACAAGCAGCCCTATCTAACGATAAAGAGTCAATGCCAACTTGTGAATAAAACAGATATTCCGTGGAGCATTCTGATTAAACACAGCCAAATAAAATTAAAACACGTGCCTTCATATAAATTTTTCACTTAATTGTACAAATTATAAGTATTGTGAAACCAACAGAATACATATTAAAAAATTCTGATGGAAATATCCGTTTTAAGTATCTCTGAATCAATTTTGACTAATTTCGGCTTGCTTCGGTACGTACGTATGTATGTATGCTACTCGCAAATCTCAAATATAATGTTGAAGTTTCCTATTCAAAACTAGTCTAAGATCTAGTTGTGCATCATGCATTATGGTTGCAAATGTCTGTACTGGAAGCGCACTTTACTTGATTTTTTTTTTAATTTTTCGTGTAACCGTTTTACAGGAACTAGAAAAAAAATTCTGTAAGACAGTTTTCTGATGTCTTTAAGAAAGAAGTCTATTATATATCTTTGTCCTTTTCCCTGTGTCACTTATCAGTGTACTGTATCTTATAATTTTTTTTGGTTGCATCGACAGGTGTAACTGAACCTTTGTAACAAAATTTGATGGTATGTAGTATTAGACGTACTGATCATGAATCAAAAAGAATTTCGCTGAAATTCGAAAATTGGGAAATGGCTTCAATCAAATAAACAGTTTTGGGCCACTGGGTTAATATTTTCTTTTAATATTACAACATTACTCGTAACCATTACCCAACAACTAATCAAAAATTAAATAGATATTGCATAATACATAAATGAATCAAATAATTTTCTATTAATTTCTGTCGGCAAAAGTTCACAAGTTTGTAACGTAAAACAGTGTTTGATGCTATTGTTATTAAATTAAAAAAAAAAAATGGAAATGGATATTGCATTTAGTAATTTAAAATTAACTGATATGACGATAGTATACGTAGAAGAGGGGCAAAACGGGAGAGCAGCGCAGCGTTTGTATGCAGAACGATAACCTGACAGACGGCATCCCAGTCATCGAATGTTTGGAAGACTACTACAGCGTCTTCGTGATACAGTATAACTTCGACCTAATCCTGGTAGACGTGGGGAACGTCAAAGATACCGACAAAATTTTGAAAATGTTTTATCGGATATAATTGATGTTGATCCTACAATTAGTACTCGCCAAATTTCACGCAGCTTGGGACAAGAAGTTTCTCATATGACTGTGTGGAGAATTCTCCGAAACTTAAGGTACCATCTGTTCCATTACCAGAGAATCTGATGCAACGTGACCACCTCGAGCGAGTAAATTTCTGCCAATGTCTTCTTCACCAACATTTTAATTTCAAATTAAATGTAATTTTTTCCGATGAGTCCTTATTCATTCGAGATGGTATTTATAATTTTCACAATTCACATTACTGGTCACCAGAAAACCCACATGTTATTATAAGAAGTAATTTCCAGCATCGATTCTCTTTGAAAGTTTGGGCTGGGATTGTGAATGGTACTCTACTTGGTCCATACATTTCACCTGAGCGTATGAATGGTAACGATTATTCAGGGTTTCACGAAACCCTCTACCAGAATTTTTAGAGGACATTCCGCTAGATGTTCGGCAGCATGCATGGTTTCTCCATGACGGTGCATCTCCGCACTACAGCAGATTTGTGAGAGAGCATTTAGATACTACATACGAAGGTCGTTGAATAGGGTGTGGTGGTCCTCTACCATGGCCTCCGAGATCACTAGATCTTAATCCTCTTGATTTTTATTTTTTAAAGTCATTAGTTTATGATAACCAAGATGCGCCGCAAAGTATTGAAAAACTGCAACAGCGTATTGAAAATAGCGCAGAAATAATAGAAGAACACAATTACCTCCGTCAAACTTGTACCGTTTACCTCATTCAACGTGCTGCATTGTGTGTTGCTGTGAACGGGGACAATTTTGAGCAATTTTTATGAATTTATTATCTTCCAATTCTTTTCTTTAGATTTATGTAATATCTTGTGTAGTAAAAACTCCATTTAATCTGCAGTGGATAAAAATATTCTTATTTAATTAATTTAATTGCTTTTCTGATAGTAAATTACGCATGTGAATATTGCGTAACATAGTTTTTTATTTATTTTGTATAGGAGTACCTATCACAACCAGCGGTACCCAAAATGCTATATATTTGCAAACTACTGCTGTTTTTACGAATTTCAGCAAAGTTCTTTTTGATTCATGATCAGTACTATATACCATCAAATTTTATTATAAAGGTTCTGTTACACCTGGTATATAAAGAAACTTTTAATATTTATGAAAAGTATGTGGTAGTACATATTATTGTTGAACAAAAAAATAATCTTCAAGATCTCTTCGAGATCCTTGTTCAATGTGAATCAGACTCAATCGCGCGCAGCATATTTCGGTGTATCAAAACCATTCCAGTTATTTCATTGCAAAAAATTCACGCTGCATCCATTAAAGAGTTATAAAAATAATCATCTCATCACATATTTACCAAACTACAATATTTTCATCATAAAATACAGTAGAAATTGATATAATAAAACATATTCAGGGTTATTCTATAACTCAATCGATAATATTCTATTGCTCATATTCTGTCTCAATCAATCATCATAAATTGCACTGACAAAAATTCTGGATATCTGCTTCCTTCAATTGATCGACAGTAAATTAGTGATTGTGTTATAGAATATTCTGAAAATCTAAATTTGTATCAAAAGCTGGAGCATAAAAGCAAATCTGCTACGTATATATTCATGAAGAATTATTCATGTTTTAACACCATCTTTATTGCTACAACAAATTTGGAAACAATTGTTTCATAAACAACACGAGCTGTTATTGTGTTGTCTTAGTAAATAAAGACTCAAAAAGTTGGAGAAAACAGAAGAGTAAAAAGTGGTGTGAATTTGCATGAAAGTTAATTCCTTTAAAAACACAAAGCCATTAAAAATTAGCGGTCCATCAGGCATGTCAAATCTGAGCGGTGGGCGGGCCACCTCATGTCTGCAGATGGCATTTCATATTTTAAACGTCGCCAGTTGGGAAGTCTGCTCTTACATGAAGAATCACCATTCCGAATGCCAATAATTATACACAATTATAGGGTCTTTGGCCATTATGAATTGTTACTATGTTACAAATGATTGACAATATTTCATAGAAAAATTTTGTGTAAATTAAAATACAATTTATTTTGTATGCTTCTCAATTCATAAATTTCTTTTATCCTCTGCATAATGATTAAAACTTATTTTGTTATATTCTTATGCACTTGCAATGTTTGTAGGCTTTATTGATTGCTAGCCCAAGAATCAGTGGCGTAACTATAGGGTGGCAGGGCTGGCAAAATGCCACGGGCCTCCGAGCCAAGAGTGCCCTGGCCCAAGAGGATGATCTAACATTTCTAACAAAATTATAATATTTTTCAAGTACTTGAAATCAATTAAAGTCAGACACAAGACACAGCTAATAAGGACAAATTCAAACTAATCATTAAGATTTCAACGCATTCAAAACAAATTCAAATTAAAATTCAATTTTAGAATGCATCCATTGGTTGCTTTATTTTTTGTCGAACGAAAACAATTCTGTTAAATTGCAAATCAGATGAAAGAAATGAAACTATTTCACTCAAGAAAATGATCAAGAACTACAATTTTATTATGTTATTGGTTTTTCATTGCAAAATTCTACAAACTATCGTTGTAGGCTCTAAAGCACTTCAGTCTAGAGCCTCCGATTCTTCAAATGCCTCAAAACGTTTGAAAATTTGTCTAGAAGAATTGGAAAGGTATCGACATGAAATTGTAAATTTAAAAATGGAAGCAAATAGTGTAGCAGAGAAATGGTCTATCAACACTGAACTCGTCAGAAGAAGGTAATACGTCATTTTGACGAACTTTGCGAAGATGAGCGTCTCCAAGATCTGGAAAGTACGTTCAAAGTGAACATATTTTATCGAGTATTGGACATCATTATTAATCAACTGAAATCGCGTTTCCTTCCATGAATGAAATTATTTCCAATTTCAGTGCTTTGCAATCTGCCCCTATATAAATTTAAAATGACACTGATCTATTGAAATAGCTCTAGAATTTGTGGATATATATAAAAAAGATATGTCTGCATAATTTGCCAGGGAAATTCTTAGTTTTTGGTCCACTTTTAGAGACGAAATAGAAAAATCTTCGTATATTAGAGAACTTATTGATTTATTAATAATAAAAAATCATTTTATGTCGTGCTGCTTTCCTGAAGTATGTACTGCATTAATGTTATTTGTTACAATTTCTGTGACTACAGCTAGTGCTGAACGATCATTTCCGAAATTGAAATTAATAAAAACTTATTCAAGACACTCTGTGGGGCAAGACAGGCTACGTTACTTGGCAATTCTGTCTATTGAAAATTCTATGGCCCGATCTTCCGATCTTCAAACTTTGATGATGTTATAGATACTTTTACGGAACAGAAAGCTCGGAAAATAGACTTTTATTGATAAATATCTTATTTATTTTATTATAAATATGTATAAACATAATATGGTCTTGAAAATGAAATTTATTAGATATTCAACGATTTTTACTGAGAGGGTCCCATCAAAAGAATTTGCCACGGGCCTCACATGGTATAATTACGCCACTGCCAAGAATATTGATTATTGACAAATCTTTGTAGGTATCGAGATGTTTTTACTACCTCTTGATGAAAAATTCTATAATAGGTGATTATTTGCCAAGGTTGATAATGGAAATCAGCACTGTCCAACCAAACTTGAGCCTTCGAAATAAATAACGCATTATATGCTTGAAAATTTCACACCTCTTTTCCAATTTTAGCAGGAATAGTTTTCTTTAGGTCACTTCCATTTATCGCACAGAAGGTGTAAAACAGAAATTTTAGGTATTAAATGTTAGATAATAGAAAATATTGGTAGAAATAATTAGTTTGAGAATTAGAGACAAATTCTTACATGTGACTTACACTCACCTCATTCTTTCTATCTTTCCTCAATACACACTCAATTCTCACTCTTTAGTTTGATACGTTATAAAATAATGACGTCAGTCCAGAACATTTGCACACACAAATCAATAAATTGACGTTTGGAATGGAATCTGTTTACACTGACAGATTCAAAACCCTTATATAGATAATTTAAATGGATATAAGAGAGTTTATAAATATTTTCTACAAGAAACTATAAATAATGGGTTCTAGTTTCCATATTTTAAACGTGCAAAATATTATCGGTAGGTAATTCAAAATTTATATGAGTGAATAATAAAATTGGTACAATGATTCGAGAGAACTTAGAATGTAAGAAAATTAAATCGATATATACTACAAAAAATTATCCTATGTAACTCCTCAGGGGCTTACCATCATCAAGAGAAACCTCATTATACAAGAATTTAACTCAAAATCAATTCTCTGATTACAATGATTGAGATCTTGATAACAATTATTTCACTATTTCTACTAATTTGAGAATGGATATACAACAGTAGACTCCTTAATTATAGATTTCTAGATAACAAGTACAAAAATCCAGACATGAGTGTACTATAATGTCTGTTAGTGAGCGCATGTATGTCTGGTGGTCTTTTAGTATTGCTGTGCTCAGTAGCTCGTCCCAATATGCATGTTTAGTGCCCTTCTTCTCGATACAGGACTCATGCTTTGTCCCACAGACGTGCACAGTGCAATCCAATACTATTCAGCTATATTATTTTCGAAAATGCTACAAACACTGCAATAGAAAAAAACAAAGTTCTAGTTTCACTGACAATATTCTATTTCTAGCACAAATAGTACAGAAAAAAGATAGAACATAATAACGTGTCCTATTTATTTTCATAATAATGTCTAAAGAAAAAATTCATAAAAGTAGACCACAGATAACCCGAAGGAAATATTTTATTAGAAATCAAAGACGTTGACATGTATACCTAGATGGAATAACCTAGAGAAACTGAAGGAAAAATTGATTAGCCTTAAATATTGACATTGCTTTGTGAGTAAAAATTTAAGAATTGGCGAATCCAAAGGCATTTATTTTCCTGAAGCAGGAAATTAAATTTGAAAACAAGTAATCCATTCATATTTCAAAGGAGTATTTTCTTTTTAGCGATGAAACTTTTGTAGGAAATATTGATTCCAGAAAGAATGTGTATGCATAAAAGTTTATCGGCACGAGATATCACGACTATCGTGTGAATGCCACTCGTATTTTCGCACGCGAAAGGTACAAAAATATATCACTATCCTTGTTAAACTTTTTATTAAATACAAGGAATTAAATATAACTCAAAAATAAATTATACAAAGCATGTTTTCAGCTGAATAAATAAATGCTAATTTATTATCACGCAATCTACATGGAAATTAGATTTTTCCTCTGTTTGATATACGCATCAAGCGTCAGCAAATTATAAATTTTTGAATGGAATACTATATTTTTAATTAAAAGAAAAAGTTAAACTATAAGATTTTAAATATATTATTTATTCATTTAATGAGTGAACAATCTAGACCTTATTTGTCGAAGATTTAATTTGGAATACGAGTTGAAGGCGACTGTTCTGATCTTTTCAATGTAACGTAGATATTTATACAAGTGAAATACCATGGCCCGTGCTCTCACATCTTGAAGAAGCGCTTCGTCTCAAAATTCGATGCATTACCTTTTCATTTAATTGTACAAAATACGAGAAAGTATTGTGAAACCGACAAAATTCATATACCGATTTGATGGATATATCCGTTTCGAGCATCCCTGAATCCATTTTGACTATTTTCGGCTTGAGGTCGGTACATATGTGCGTATGTGCGTAACTCGCAAATCCCAAAACCCGTCAAACGTATAATGCTAAAATTTTGTATTTAAGACTGGTGTAGGGTCTTAATGTGCGCCTGGCATTACGGTTGCAATCATCTGTAGACATATAATTTGCAGAATTGTCATGTTTTGAACATTTTGAATCATCTCAATTATACATCTATAACATCTGTGAAGTATCTACAATATAAATAGTTAGTGGAATGGTGCAAATATTTCTAATAGCCTAATTCAAAGAACTTGCTCACAATTAAAAATTTTACCAGTATTCTCAGATTCCCGAATTATAACATCCGATAAACTCTACGAATAACACTAGGACTTTTATCAAATCTTCTATACTTTCTTGTCAAAAATTAAAGTTGGTCTTTTCTTGTCAAAATTTCTCAATTATAGGAAAACATTCGATGGAATCACTAATCGTGGCATATTGGAGAAACGAATCTCAAAATTAATTAGATAAAAATAAAAATGAGAAGATAAACTACAAATTTTGAAGGAGGCTATCCAATAGTATATTATTCAATAAGCATATATTACGGGCTCTATTTTTTATAAGATGAAGTTTGGAACATCAGCCAAAATGGGTGCTGCTATCATCCATCTGAAGAATAACCGTTCTACGTAAGTCACTATGAGGTTCCTACGTACATATGACATATGTATCCCAAATTGGCAACATTAGTGTAGCTAAATGCCATCTGACATATTGATATTGAAGTTTGATATTTGAGACGATATATTCACTCAGTGCTAAAAAATATAATTTGATGATGTATTATGACTTTCGATGCAAATTATCTCGACAAATTTGCATCGATCAATTCATTTTGACTTTTGGTCACTAAGCACCATCTGGAACCACTGTATACCTCTAGTTTAGTGATTTCAATCGTGAATATTGTCCGCTTACTGAAGAATTCAATAAAGGTGGTCCAAAATTGCTTGTTGTGACAGAAAACATTAATGCTGTAAGAGAACTGGTAATGCGAGATCGTCACGTGACATGTCGTGAGATTGAGGCATCTCCATGTATTAGTATGACAATCATACATAAAATATTGCACAAGCATATAGCCATGAAAGGATATGTTTGCGTTAGATCCCGCATAATTTGACAACCGTCCAAAAATACTAACGTGCCGATTAGAGATAAATTTCATAAAATACATAATTGTGGTGCTTGAAAAGCCATATATAACGGGTTCACAGGTAATGATAAACTATGTGTTTGAGCAGTCGACGGTGTAGTTGTTTCAAGATGAGCCAAACCCGACAAAATTGTTCGCGTAAAAAGCAATACAAAGCAAATGGTCGCCTGTCCTTTTGGAAAAAATGATCATGTAGCTACAATACAACTTCAATTCTAAATGTTCTTGCAAATCAAGAAACAAATACGCAATTTTAACAAATATCAACTCAATAGACGACAGTAAAATAAAACAATTTCAATGGCAATCAAGATTTACAATTACGGTAAGTCAGCATAACCATAGTAACCACAGTTTGCTGGTGAAATCAACATACCACCTCGAATAGAGGGCCGGTAATAGTAATTAAGGTATCAAGGATGTTAAAAGGACAATAATGCCTGAGGTCAACAGTGTACTTTCCGAGGGCCTCTGGTCCGAGGTGTGCACGTTGACCGTAGATATTATTTTCTGTTCAACTCCCGTGGTGCCTCCAATGTTTAATGTCCGACTTTTGTTGTATTTCAATAAGAATTTTTAGCAATTTATGTCCTGTCATTGTGACTTCTGTCAGAGAAATTACTCTAGTTACTTGCTGTAACTAGGAAACTTGTTTGTTATTTTTCAAAATAATGCCCTCGGGTATTATTCTTTACGTAATAACCCTGAAATCAGGGTTCTTGTGGCAACAATATTAAACTAGTCGGAAATTAACACATGAAAACGCCCAATCGTGGAAAATCATATATTTGCTAAAACACTAGCTCTATTACACAGCTTGAATTCGGATTTATAACTTTTGCCGTAATGAATTGTCTTCTATTACTATTGCTTATATCCTACCTTTCGGGATCCCCATCGTGATATAAATCTTGCGTAATTTTGTTGAATTTTGATCTGCAAGCTACACAGCGATTCATTTTCAGTTTTAGTCATTAGAAATTGAGCAACGACAATTTTTCTGCACACTCGCCTGATGGCTCACTAACACACTAAGGTATTTTGTATCAGAGTTCTCGCCATCGTCTTACTAAATATTTTTATATCTATCACCATAGAAACGATTTGATCGAAACAATAGATATGGAAAACAAACAACGAACAGTGTTGCTGTCCTCATGTGTTTTTGTAATTCTGATGGATCAGAAATCTTGAAACATACAGAAAAATTATTTCTTGCAATTAATTTAGTACTAGTTCAAGGTTATTCAGCAGAATTTTATAATCATGGTAATGCAAAAGTAAATATTACTTATCGTACAGATCCTGGGCTGTCAGTTTTTATCGAAATTGTAAGTAGGAAATAATTACGTGAGAATTTATAATAGTTAAGTATAGAAAAGAATTTTGGAGCATAAAATTACTAGCAGCTTGAATAAAATTGTTGATTTAATAACACTATTCAGTCAACAGTATTACTTAGCGAATAGCAGAATCCTAATATTTAAAGAAGTTGTGAATATTGCAACCACATTGAGAACTGACCGAATTTGTGAGACGCAGAAAAGATCTGTGTGATTAGGAAGCAATCATTGAACACAATCTTCATATGTTTACAAGATAATTGTCCATTAGATGATCGGATGCAGTTGGAAAACGTATACTGAGAGATAATTTTATCTCAAAAGACTGAAAAAGTAAGGTAAGGCTTTTATGAAGTATGAAGGTGTATATATTTTCGCAGAGCTCGAATTTCTCTCTCACGTTTGAATACAAGAATGCATAATATTTGTGGGCAAAAATGCAATAAATTAGCCTAAAACTCAGTTAGACTCCATAAATTGGAGCGACAAATAGAAAATACATTTATTGATCAAGTAACATTGGTAAGTAGATAGTGACAGGAAATCGTGACTGATCATTTGTAGTCTGCAAGTGGGATGGATTAGTATTCATGTAATTAAGCAATGTTGGAGATTTGTACGAGATGTAATATTAGTGGCAAGAAATAATCACTGTTTACCGTTCGCAAACAAATCAAATGATATTTTCGGTTAATGAAAATGGTTTAGAGGAAACTGCAGACGTTTGAGATGTGCAAATCGAGATTATCATATCGTTTAAATACATAAAAAGTAATTGACAATCGCCTGATATGGCGATATGTACATAATAATCGTCTGTAACTTTGCCCACTCTTTCACTTGAATCATAATGGTCATCTATATTGTCTGCAGGCATAAATAATGTTTTTTTCACTACTTTTGCCTTACGTCCCATGCATACTCGCAAACCTTGAAAATAATTCGAATAGGTTTATGATATAATAATAATACTAATGGTAAAGATGGTAGCTTTGCTACTGGAATGTACGTAAATAATTTTAATAAAAAGTGAAGAATAGGTTTTATTGTTTTATAATTGTAATCTTTGCGTAGCTCAAATCAGTGTTTATAATAATAATATATTCAAATCCCCTTCCACCCTTGGGCTGTTGAGGCTGTTTCATCCTGTTTCTCTTATTCTTCTATAAATATCTTCCACTTTTCATTCTGTTATATACACAAATTATTTCTAGACAGTAAACGATCTATCACGATTTTCTGCATTACCAACAAATTATCAAGAATACCTGAAAGATGCAATATTTGTTGATATCATAATTTCTTCTCCAAATAGGATACATTTGATTTCAACCAAAAATCCGTTTATCAAGCTTCAAGTCAATTTCTTCAATATTATGGAAGTAATGCAGCAAATGAAGAATCAGTGTAATACCTGATGGCCAAATCCAACCGCAATCTGATTCAGTCACATCATTAACTCATTTATTTTTAACATTTCAGTCATTCGACCAGATGAGGTCCCAATAACATAATGGCATCAAAAATACATAATAGTTATTCATGTATCTAGTGCGTAAAATTAAACTTTGATGCTTGAGAAGCCCCAAAGAAATTTCGCGTACGAGTTGCATATAATATTTTTTCTACGGACGTCAAAAAATTATCGGAAAAATTGTTAAAATCATATTAAAATACAAAAATCAGTGGAGTTGTTTATCATGCTAACGTGCACGAAATACTTCATGCACATTGACAAGAAAGAAATCTGACGTGGACATCATGTGACATACTTGTACATCATTAGATATATATAATCAAACACCAAATCTCATCATTCCACGGCTAATCGTTTTGAATTTATCCAAAAGATTCTAAATATTCGTCAAGTGTAATGCGCTTCTAGCCTAGTCGGTTGCTAAGGAAATAGTAGGTTATAATTCTCATGTTACAACATTCCTAAATACTGATTTCCAAAATTCTACGGCCAACAGTTCTAAATTTATGCCCAAAATTAAAAAATAAATTCCAACTGAAATGTACTTTCGGTTCATTCTATTATTATGAAAATAGTAGGTAACCATTCAGATACTACAGCAGACTGAAATACCAAATTTCAATACTCTACACCCGATCGTTTCGAATTTATGCGAAAAATTCCAAAAGACTGTCAAGTATAGTGCACTTCCGGCTAAGTCGAGCTCAATAGCATTGTTCATGAAATATTTTTGAAACTTAGCATGCGTTGACTTTACTATATTGTTTCGGACAGTTTCATCTCAATAAGCAGTAATAATAGGACTGAGGACGTTTTTCAGTATCATATTAAATTAATAGATGATTGATGAGGTAACATTGTTGTATGGTAAATTAGAGAATCATTCTTGCCTTCAATTGAAACGGTGGCTGAAGCGCCACGGACGGAAATAGAGTGGTAACATAGAAGAATTAGTGAAGAGGTTAGAATTATTTTCTGTATTCATCATTCTTGTATTATGTTCATCCTCGAAGTTATCTCATTATTAATTTGTCATCAATTTTTACAAATTAAAATATATTACAGCTCTGTGATGGTATTTATAATGTCATGAATGTCAAGCGATTATGTATTCGCAATGTATAAAATGTACAATCTTCGTATGATAGAAAAAACCTTAATTTTCAATTATTTTATTGATATCAAGCTGAGTTTAGCTTATGTGGGCCCAGTGCCACCATAAAAAAAACGGGACAAATATATGAGTCCTTTGTTACGTGATCCAGAGTTTGAAATCTTCACGTCGATACGATTTCATCCACGAATCACATTTTGCACACTCTGAACAATATTTCATGTGCACTTCACCAGAAATTTGTGCTTTCTTCTGTCGATATGTGAAGTAAATATTACATTTTCTGTAACACAATCATTAACTTATTATCGATCGATAAGATTTTTGACAAATAGTAACAATTGTAACAAGCGAAAATTCAGAATTTTTGTCAGTACTATCTACTTTCATTGACTGAAATAGATAATGATCGATAAAAATTCATCGATTGAGTTACAGAATAGGCCTGTTGCATATCTTCAAATTTCGACGAAAGCGCCGCATATTATTCAAAAATCACAACTTCGAGGTGTGATGTCACCTGTCAATGTTTTGAAATATGTCAATCTGCTTCAAAATCAAAATGAAATCCATGACGTACCATCTTTATTCCTAATAATAATATTGTATTTAATTTATGACAACATTTGTGGACAAAAATATTCTAAAAGAAGCAAATCAACCATAGTCATAGTTATTTTTTATTGTCTATGTGAATCATCTAAAGATAATCAATTCAGTTAGATTTATAATGTGTTATATACGTACATAATTTGAGCGAAATTCTTGGGGGAAAGAGATTTTCTGATCTTGTTTATCTTTAAAACAATTCTTGAATATTGAGAGGGAAAAATTTGGTGCTTTCAGTAAAGGATTCTGAGACGAATCTATGTGACTGTTCAGTCATCTAAGTGGTATTTATTGAGTTTCTTTACAATTATAATATATAACTTCTCTTAAAGGTGATTGATGCTGAGAATTGAAAACATTTTTATGGATTATTGCCTAAAATCACACTCTTTTAACTGCTGTTGTCCACATTTTTCTTTGTCTTGTTTCATAATCTCTTCCCGCAGACCTTTAAAAATTAGTTCTGGGCTGTTTGCTTTAGTATTAGTACGTCCAACAATACAACAACTTTTAAGTGAATGATTTATACTCATGATTATCGAATAATATGACATACAGAAATGACGTTTGACAGTTTGACGTTTTTGACGGCACACCTCGTAGATGTAAAATTTAACCGATAGAGCGGAGCCACTGAGGATACGCAATAGGCGTATAGCCCCAATTATCTTCTCCTAACGATTTTGAACGACTGTCACTTTGACATATTCTTAAACAACACCGTTTTGTAGCTCCTTTCCTGCCTTTCCGATCTTTTATAATTAACTCAACTCAGCTACAAACTTTTATGATATCAATTATCCCTTTATATCAATAAACTATCTGTATTTAACATTGGAAATACACTTTAACAATATTTAACTGTACGAAACTGTCCGAAACAATATAGTGGAGTCAACGCATGCTAAGTTTCCAAAGTATTTCATGAACAATGCTATGAAAGCAGGATATGATTATCTAGACGGTACTATCGCCTTGAATACTGAATTTTAATATTCCACGTTCAATCTTTTTGGATTCATACGGAAAATTCAAAAAATGTTACGGTTAAACTGCACTTCTGGTTCAGCCGATCGCAATCATAATGTTATAGAAGTGCTTCATACAAAATTTTAATATTCTACGACTGATTGTTTTGAATTTATGAGGAAAATTCGGAAAAAGTTTCAAGTAAAGTGCACTTTCGGTCAGATGATTGCAACCATAATGCGAAGTGCACATTAAGACCCTATACCAGTCTTAAATACAAAATTTCAGCATAATTCGTTTGACGGGTTTTGAGATTTGCGACTTACGCACATACATACGTACGTACATACGTATCGACATCAAGCTAAAAGTAGTCAAAATGGATTCAGGGAAATGATCTGATCTTGGATTGACCTGATTGTTTTTTTTGCATAGGTCTACTTCGCTGAGAATTTTTGCCGTCAGGAAATATATTACCAAAAATTCAATTTTCATATTACCAATTCTACTTTGGTAGGGACTAGGGACATGTTTATAATTCCGAAAACGAGAATATTAATATCAATCTTCAAATGGAAATCATATTTTGTTGTAATCAAGATATATAGTCTTTGATCAAGAAACTTATTATTGACATCAAAGTATCAATTATTTGATCAAGTAATCAATTATTGAAGTTAAATTCTCATGCAGTAAAGTTCATCTGACGAGGAAAATTTTTCTTCGGAGATATTGCATTATGATAATTCATTTCCAAATTATCACGCTATTCATTACAAATGTTACTAACGATTATTCTGTAACAGTAAAATATCAACTGGGATGCCTATCGAATTTTCAATGTAGAGCTCGGTGAGATATAATTCATCTGTCAGTCTGATGATAGCATTGGGTATATTATTAAAAATAAATACTCAAAGATAATGATGAATCAAATAGAAAATTTACGAACACAGTATTGCTACAAGAAAATCATTCGAAATGCTTCTAAGTTGTTCTGTACCTACAACAATTTTTAATTATGAATTCATGAATAATGGAATTAAAATACTTAGGCCCAGCTTCACCAATGTCAATTAAATTTATCTGGAAATTATTTTGAGTAAGGCTCAGTTGTACAATCCAAGCTTATCTACAGTTTAGTTAAACTAAGCTTATTTACTATGGTTACAATTGCTGTAATAATTGTTACCATAGGAAATAAACTTTGTTCAACTAAACTGTGGATAAGCTTAGATTGTACAACAGGGCCTTAGTGAGTATGACAACAATTGTATTAACAATAGTTTTGGGATAAAATAACCTCAGAATTGATTAAACTGATGTTGGTTTCAGAAATTATTTATATATCTCCTTATATGCATTCAAATTCTTCATATTTTTATTTTCAATCTGTTAGTTCATTGAGAATTAATTCCGTTCCAAAAGTCCGTTATACATTATGCATATTTTTTTCAAGCGGTCATTATTTCATGACGTATCATCTCAAAAAAAGACTTTCGGTAGTGACGGTTTACTTTGCTGAGAAAAAAAAAAATAAGAAAGAAGAGAATGCTGACTCAGCTTTGACTCAATTGAGTGAGAAATGAAGCAAGGTTGAATTGAGGATGAGGTAATTGTGAGTCAGATCTCTGAATTTGGCCCTTGGACAATTTCAGTCTCCTTCTCCTTAAAACCGCCGTGTTACATGTTTTAACGAATTCATATATTGTTTCCGGTGACATTTGTGTTCAATTTATAGCACAATAGAGATCTTATGTGGTATTCGAATTCTCTCACTTTCAACAAAAGAAGAAATCTGAAAGGCTTCAATTTAAAAATCAAAATTAAAAACCATCACTTTCCCACCCTGAAATCAGTTCTTTTGGCACACTAGTTGCACCTGAACAGACTGGCCACAACAACAGCAACACATGACATTCGCACTGGGATATTTATTCGGGGCTGTCAACATGTCAGCCGGATGTGACGTAGGAATGTGTTTATGAACCTTTGTACACGGATGGCGGGGGTGTGCAGGATGCAAGTCACTGCCAACAATAGCAAAAATAACATTCAACTAACACATGAAAGGTCTTTTGCTCAATCTACCGTGAACGAATAAAATAAAATGAGATTTATTCTCATTTTTCGAAGTAATTTTGTATTTGGCATCGGACGGTAGTATCGGTAAATGGCGTATACATATGATTATGAATGGTGACTTATACACATTTGTCACAATCGCATGCAAAATTAATTTCTATAGCAAAATTTATTGAGCAATCAGTTTCGATCACTGGGTGATCATCTTAAGATTACCGGTGAGACTACAAATAGAAGAGGACAAATTAGGTGCGAAAAAATCGACTGGAGTGTACAGACAGACAGACTGACGGGCAGACATCGGAATCTCACTATAACAGGTTTCTTATGTACTTTGTATAATTCGAACTTTTGGAAACGGATACTGACATATCTTACACTTTTCAAATCATCAATTCTATTATGTCTAAACAATTTCTGTAATTTTTAGCGTTGTTATAATATTGTTACAGAAAAAAATGATGAATATTGACACTTTTGTTAAAAATAAGCACTTTTTTATACATATTTATGTTAATTTTTATTTGCAAATTCTATCTTTGTATAACAATCTAAAATTATTTGAATTTCTCGAAGGATAATACTGTGGGATATTCCTTCTGCCTTTCGTGAGATTCCTTTGCATGAGTTCAGTTAGATTTCTCCGTATTAGCCTCAATACATTTGGGCTTATCTGTCATAGCGAGGGAAGGTAGCTTGTGACGCAGACAGATCAGTTTCGCGGCCGTCAAATTCCGCTCTGTTCTGTGACACAGACCCCATACGTCTTTCGACTGACACCAGCTGCCCACTACTTTGCTCCACCAAATCTGTCAAAAACGACATCGACACGCATACATAAATCCGAAAATGTAAGACGTAGTATTCACTTCGAGTAGCGTGGAGTTTCAGATGAAATCACAAGGAAAGCGAATTTCAAGATTAGGGAAAAGTTCTAGAGTAAAAATTTGGTGAGGCAGAATTATTGCAATCATTATACCATTGAGAATGGAGATTTCACAGAATGCGCCGAAATTCTCAATTATAATCGAATAAAAATTACCTCATGAAATAAACTGACCGGAGAGCAAAAATGTGTATATAGTATTTCTAGAAAGTGAATTCATCATTTCTGTCATAATATTTCCGTCATAGCGACAGATGTTCATTTCTGGCCATGAAACGTGTGATTTTTTACGAGGTGCATTCTAAAACCAGAGGGTAATGTCTAGTTAGTCTAAGAGCTGGCTACGAAAAGGTGTACTGATATAAAATAATCACAATTTTTTCTCAAAAGGTTGCGATAAATAACAGACCAATTTGTAGAAGTCATATTGGTTGCAAAGAGGGCGGGTAAAGGGTTACTTGTGTAAATTTAAGAAGAATAATCGAATATAGTTCTGCAAATCTGTATAATATTGATTATTAAATGAACAAATTGAAAAAAATGACCCCCAGAAATGTAGGTGAAGGCCTTCTCATTATATAAAGCGACAAAATGGTAAACTAAAAGTAGAGGTTAAACTCATAAAACATAGTTCTGCAAATTTATATAGTGCAAGCTTACGGTATAATTGAACTAATTATAAATTTAGAGAAATCTAAAGCGAGGCAAATTGTCAAAACAAATAGTGTACTTATCACTGTACACCCGTATCAAGTTTATTCTTTCTATAACCAGTATCATGATAAAGTTTTGCGGCTTGAATAGTTAAAGCTTACCAATAAAGTATTAACCGGCACCACTTGCAGTTGTAAGACAAATAAGACGTCAAACGTTTAAGTTTGGAAGTCAGAAAATATATTTTCATTATCATGGAACTATATTCGTTTCTACAAAATTTAAATACGAAAAATAGTTCTGAAGCTAAAAGTCTATACCAGGGATTGCCAACTTTTGTGTACATAACATTTACTTTTTATCTTAAAAATGTATCGCAATCGACTTATAACTTAAGTTTTTACCACTTGAATTTTGCCATATAATTCTTACCTTTCGGGTCGTAAGACTTCACCACTTATATCTTAAACCACTTGAGTGTAACAATTTGATTTACTTAGTGTGGTAATAATTTAGTCTTCTCAACAAGATATCCTAGCAGTGACAACGTAAATTTTCATACATTAGTAGGGACTTATAATTTATCAGTGTGATTTAAGAGTACTAGTGCAGAATGTGATACATTAGTCACGAGAATAAATGTTTAGCCACGACACATGGAAGACGAGTGCCAAATCACACTTCACGCAAGTGTAATATACCTATCATTTTAGCCAACACCTCTTTTAAAACGACCCAAATCATTTTGATATGTTTGTTTATTCTTATATACTGTCAAGAAATTTATATGCTATTGGACAAACAGAAATTACAAAGAAGTCGTAACACCGTTGTAATGGTACTTACTGTTACCCGTAATTCACCAATTTTTATGTTACTCAAAGACTAATATTGGATATTATCTATTTCAAACGACCTTAATAGTGAGCTGATTATAAATCGGTGTTGGCTAATAATAATTGATTGTACTAGTGTAGGATATGATGTATCAGTCACGAAAGAAAATGCTTAGCCACGACGCCTGAAAGACGAATGACTAATTTTCTTGAGTTACTAATCACATTTGATATAAGTCCAATATAACGTTTTAGCCCACAACTCTCTTAGAACGACTTAAATCGTTTCCAAATTTTGATTAATTTTTTGACACTGATAAAACATTTGAATGCTATTAGTCAAACATTGAAATTACAAAGTAGCCAAAACGCATTTATCATGGTACTTTTACACTAATAAGACATTTGAATCTTATAAGTGAAACATAGATATTACATGTTTGTTATGGTACTTGGAGTTATCTGTGATTCCGTTTTTTTTTTCTCTCATTGAGTGACTAATTTCAATTATAATTCATTCCAAAGGACCATAATAATATGCTTATTATGAATATAAATTGGTGTTGGATGAACATTGTTCTACTTTTCCAATATTTTCACGTCCCACAATTTCAAATATTCATTTTCATTTTATTTCACTAGGATACATTCACCTTTGACACAAATTAATACCGAAATATATAATTTTATATAGATGTCATAAATAGTACCATTAATCAGCTAAAAAGTGAGTAGTGACACGAGAGATTATTATGAATTTTTAATCCAGCCCTAGACAACTCATTCATTCAAATATGGAATGGGCCAACGAACTTAAATTGATGATACCCGTTCCATTTGAAATACAGATACAAAAACATTGAGACTAAGAAATGCAAAATTCTAGATTCCAGAACTTCGTCTAGAATAAATTTGATTCAAAGGATTTTGGGAACGATACGCAGATTATTAGTTTTAAAAGAAACGTTAAGAATCTAATACATCTAATGATATAAAATTATTACATGGATGAATTCACGGAGAAGCTCTCCTCACATATGGCCTAAGATATATGAATGTCATATGAGTACCTTCGATTCAAAAAGTATTTTATCTTAAGAATTACACCGAAGAACAGTGATTTTGGGGCGAAGAATTTTGAAACCGATTTAGAGTAATTCTAGTATATTGAACCTGAATCAAATATCAGATTCTCTGAATTATCTCTAGTTCAATTGATTAGACCTTTGCATCGATAAGGACGAAAATTTCATGATTTTGATCTGAATTATAAAACAACATTCTATTTTGAAGATGTCTGGTCTTATATGAATTATATATAAAAAACTAATTGAGGAAAACGTTTCCTATATGATTTTTTACTGTATTCTTATTTAAAGCAATCTGTTAGTGAGATCCAGCAGTAGTCTGCCATCATTATCATCTCATCGACCTTGTTACCTTCCTCATATCATTTTGATGTCTGATAGAACGTTTTATTCAATCTTTTTAGCCTGTCAAAGATAACTATTTTTAGTTTTGCCATATTAATTTCCAACTATCTCAGAGTCATTCTTGGAACGCATAAATAATAGCAAAAATATCAAATTTGAAAAAAATCATCGAAATCAAAGGGAATGCACTTTTTGTTAGATTTCAGGAGACAAAATACAATTCTGAATCGATTTCAGATTGTTTGATCTGAGATCAAAAGAAGAGGATAAAGTAGGGATGACGGTTCAAAATTTAATCTTTTGTTAGAAATAGCTAGTTTTGCTTCACATTCAGTTTTAATAATAGATTACTTTGTATGAATGAGCTTGAGAGTAAGTCCGCTTGAGAACTTGAAACAAACAACTTTAAAATTAGCAAACTAAAAGTAACTAGAACATTAGTAGTTGTATACAGGCTAGGAAGTTTTCCACTTGTTCTGGGAAATGTGGAGTGTTGTGCTTGTGCTTGGTATTTTAATTTGTTCAGTTTAGGGCCGGTGTTGTACTGTGCCATTTTACTTAGAGCTGTGTGAACAGAGGTGTCCGGATGTTTTGGAATGCTTGTTTGTGGGCAGGTACACTCAATATGTGCCCACTAATTATACTTTATTACTGCCTTCTCACAACAAACAGCAAATCATATACATATATGCATCAACATATCTGTAAAATATATTGATGAAATGTTTGGCACATAGTGTACAAATCATTCAATAATAACAAACACTAAATTTCGTTGTTAAAGGAATAGACTGCAAGTAAATGTAACATTTTATTTTAAAAGTATCTGAATTTTTAAATTTTGCACTCATTTTGGCTCACTCTGTGTATTGTAGGTTCGTGTACAATCCAATAGAAATGAGAAAATAGAATGAAATGAGTCAATAGTATAAGGAATTGATTGGCTTAACCGAAGATTAATAATTCAATAACAGGTTTGGTCGTTATCAGGACTAAATAATTTAAATAGCTTGATTTACATTTCTGTGATCAATATGAAGTTCAGATGATTTGAATAGTCGAGTTTCGGTCCTGGCTATACAATTCCCTCGAATAATCTGATCATCCATCTGGACTACCTATGTAAGAATTATGTACCTATATTAATATAATGAAAAATAATTTGCAAAATCACTTCCACTACATATTGGCATATCAAATTATCTGTTTATCAAACGAAAAAAATTCATGTCAGATGAATAATAAAGATTAATAGATGTTCATGAGTCCTAAAATATTCTTAGTGAGAATGGAACATGATATTTTTCTCTCAACCACCGAATACGCGAATTTGCATCAACTAATCAAATTATAATAATGTGACTTAAGCCAGGTTGTACAATAATTCAAGCACAGGTCAGTTAAACTCAGCTTATCTTCTATGGTTACAATTATTACAGAAACTATAACTATAAAGAATAATAGAAGTAATTATCCAACTAATTTACAACATAATTCTATTCAGCGATCATTGTTACTCGAGAAAAATCACTCATACGCTGAGGAGGCATTATTTCTTTTTATTAAGTAGAAAAAAATAATAAGATTCTGGTACAGCTGTCATAGTACTAACAACCATCCCGCAATTTAAATTTGCAATTATCAGATCATTTATTCAAAAAAATTAATAAGAAATATATCATAGCAATTGAAAAGTAACAGCCATTGAGGAATAGTATATTGTGTGGCTAGGGACGAAACAAGACGATTTCAGCTGAGGGTGAGAGTTGCTTGCCCGAGCGAAGCGAGGGCTGGCATCACTCTCGGCTGAAATCGTGTTTTGTCCCGTGCCACACACTGTATTTTTCATAATACCTTGCATTGAAACATTCCATATTACAAGTTTGACATAACAAAGTAAATATTTTTCTATTGATTTTTCAGGTAACAAGTCGAGAGTAACTGCTTGTGCTTTATCAATAAGATGTTGTGGTGTACTTCAAATTGTCGTATTAATACTTTTTTTTTCTTGAAACTAATCGTCTTTTTAATTTAATTTACAGTTCCGAATACAACAACTGTCAAATAAACTAAGGTTATATGATTTTCATTAAGAGATTGACAATGAACAAATGCGACTCTGCCAGGGATAAAACGATGAAAAAAATTAATTCAGCGGGTAGAAACAAGCTTGTTTCTCCCCTCGGGCAGAAACAAATCTGTTTCTGCCCGGCTACACTCGCATTTGTCTGCAATTGTCTTGTTTCGACCGACAAAACAGGCGTTAAAACGCATTGTTTCAATGCAGGTATTATGAAAAATATATAACTTTTGACTGCTTATGTATACTTGACTTTCCAGTCACGGAAACTTACGATTATTCTGATGAATTGAGTATATTTGTGATTGCAAATTTGAAGACTTATTCTTCATACTGGAGTTGAAAATGTTTGTCGGATTCTATATCTAGTATTGCAAAAAATATAACATGAAATCTTGACAGGATATTCATTGAATCATCATAAATGCAGAAGGATAGATCGATAGCACAAAAATTCTCGAAAGAAAATCCGTATCAATTAAGCGCCATGCCATACTACAGTTTTCCCGTGCCGTTCAAAATATTTTATGGTAAAGAAAAAAAATAGAGGTGTAATTTGCAATCGTCAACTGTGACATTTTGAAAATTTCATTCAGTATTATAACGGAATGCATTGAATATGATAATTTTCGATGAGTCAAAAAACATGACGAAGCAAAATAAAAATTTATAAAATAACTAGCCAGTGCCTGCGACTTTGTGTGCGTGGATCATCATAATCGTAATAAATAATCGTTAAAAATGAGTGAATAGTGATACCGCTGCTAACAATAATTATTTCTGAAAATTATAATCATTAGAAGGAAAAATGGGATTCTGTAATAGGGCTGCACATCATCAGGTCGCTCACGCAAATGATACGATTTCGCATACTTTACGATGAGGCAGGATGTCTTTTCTTTCTCTCCATTTTACGCATGCGCATATTTCCTATCATTTTCACAGTTACGCTGACATTGGAAGTCTATGGCTGGCGCAGACACAAAGCACACAAATATTTATACTCATATCTATAGCAAGATATGGAAATGGAACATACACGAAAATTATTTAAGCTGAAAGTTGAAACTCCTGTTTAAATTCCTGAATTTTCATTGAAATCTGTTGAACCATCTCGAGACGCATTTTTAGGCAAAAATTCTAAAAACGGTCGTTTCTGATTAAACGTCGTTCAAATAGCAGTTCCCATTCGAATTCTTGCATTTATTTTGAAATCACAGACAGACATTTCAGTTTTATTTATCTGTATAGATTTGGAATGCTCGGTTAGTTTTTGTAACAGGGCAGCTCATCTTCATAGCTTTCCATCAATTTGCAAGGAAAACCTTCTGATGTACAACTTCAGTTTGAATTCATATTGCAAGTAGAAAATTATTTTGCCATACTAAATATTATGTTTCTGTATTTATGTACTAAACTTCAGAGGGTGGTATATAATAAACTAAGGGACTAGTCTCATGGAAATAATTAAAATCCTCACATGTTGTTAACTCAATTCTTGAGTAGTGATTAACAAAGTTATTAATAAAGAAACATTGGATTGTAAGAGTGATTTACTTATTTTAAACATTCGAATGAAAGTTGCATTTATTAATCAATTGGACATAAATATATCACAATCAGTATTCAAATTTCAAAAAGTGAGTTCAGAATCATATGAGCGAAAATTTAAAAATGTGATTGAAATCAACGGTTTATGCAACGTAATTCGGATCTGAGACAGTTTTTGCTTTCATAAAATTGTGAAAACGAATCAGATCTACTTGAATTTGCCACTGATGATAATATTATTAATTGAATGAAACTCCGAGAACCATTTAATTACTCATATTCGTAATTATGAATCATAATTTCCAATGGCTAATAATTTTATTTTCTAATCTTGTTCAGATTGTTGACTATTATTTTTGTTCTTTCTTCAATAATATAGATTCTTGGAATTTCTTAATTGATGATTTTAAAACTCTTAACTGTAGTCTTTACACGTCGTGAGCTGGTTTTCAGATTTATTTGAACAGTGCCTACACAAATGGGCAGGGCATTAGAAATTTTGTTTTCTGAAGACAACAATATTTCAAAATTAAATCAGTTGTTCACCAAAAATCATTTTGGTTTCTTCAATTGGTGCATGATTATCAAAACGTCTTGTATAAAGACCTATGATTCTAATTTTATGTTATCAGCTACATGAGAAATATTACCTTTTGAAAAAAATCAAATTGTATTCTAAAATCTAATTGGGCAAACCCAATATTGAATAATACTCAGATAATATGGCATTTATAATAATAAACAATATATTAAACTAATAAAATAAATAGCTATCAATAGCTCTTTAAAATTATTACAAAAAGCAATGGCTGGTACCACAAACTCTGTTTTTGGCTATACTAAGAGTGTTGTTCTAAGAAGAGTTTTAAGCAATATGAATGTTCCTAAATTTTTTAATAGCAATATCAAAATAAAATATTCTAGATAATTGTATTTTCCGTAGCATGGACCTGAAAACTATTTTTTAAAGAGATTAGGAGAATTTTAATTGCCCTAAAACAGTTCTTGACACCACGCTCCTAGTAGAGCCAAAAACAGAGCTCGTGGTAGCAGCCAATGTGTCCAAATTGGAAAATTATGCAAAAAAAAAAATTATCTCTAATCTAATTTATCAACCAAAATCTTGAATTCCATTTGTCATATATAAATGGAATAAAATGTATAACTTGTTGCACATTAAAGTGTTTAAAAGATATTCTATAATTCAAGTGCTTTATGTGAAGCAAATGGTGAGTGAATATAGAAAATTTTCTCTGCCTCACCTTAATTAAAATAACTAGAATTCAGGAGAATTCATATACATTTCACCATTTCTAACAAGTACCTAAGCAACTAAAACTGTTAAACCTTCAATGCTGTGTTTATTACAGAAGAAAACTAAAAACTGAGACAAGTTTCGCGGGCAGCACGCTATACCGATGTGCACGCCGTGTTGCCGGTTCGTAGTCCTGGCGTGAATTTCTACCCCTTCCTTTTTCGCCCACCCTCCTAACGTTAGTAGACTCAAAGACTTCGTTCACTACTACAAACTTACTGCTTCCTTTTTCACGTGTCGTAATTTCCTGCCAGCAGAGTTATTTCACGTATTTAGAGCATTTTTTCATTTTCCCAGGTTTTTTCGTCTTTTTAGAACCATGACCCGATTAGATCTTCCTTCATTCATCCTGTTCATTGTGCCAATAATGTCATGATGGATCTACCTTAATTAAAACGCTCTAGGGCTGGACTTACATAAAGTAGGTGTAGAATGTGCATTTATAGTTGCATGAATGATGTACTCGAATTTCTGCGATAGTTTCTATAAAATTGAAAATTCAATCATTTTTCTAACTAATAAACTTATAGATCGATCTCTAGTTCACTTGTAGTCCAGAATATGTGAAAATTAATAATAATATAATTCAGAATATTTACAAGAAATGATGAACTATAATATCCCTTGGTCGTTCAGGAATTTAAAATAATTTCGACAGTCGACATTCGCATGTTGCTTATTTAAACAAAAAGAAAGATACTTGAGGAAACTGTGAAGACAATTTCTAATTTAATTATCTATTTGAATTTATTCCGTAAACTATATCAATTTAATGTACGATTAGTGGAATCTATTATTATGTACTTTTATCAATTTATTAGTTTTGTAAATTTACATTATTTTGTTACTTTTGATATCTTTTTTTTTTTGTTTTCAAGCCTAATTAAGTATTTACTACTTTGACTAGATTTGATCCTCATTTATTTTTGTCAAAAACTACCTACTATTTTGATTTTCAGGAAGTGATTTATTTAGTGCTTTACTTATATTTCTCAGCTGGTGTGTAAGTATGACTGTTTGAGATATTGTTTTATTTTATGTTTCGCAACATCTTGATCAACGCTGACAGAATTGATTGTCCTTCAATTCCAATATTTTTTGCAGATACATTCGCAGTTGTGTGTCTGAGGTCGGAAAACTAACGATTGCATGGCGCCTTATATTCTTTTCTTATATAAATTATATTTACGTAACGTCCGTTATATTGTTTTGTAAAGTTGTATTTATTTTGAAAGCTAACCTCAATACTACCCAGTCCAGCCCTGGGTTTTTTTTTTTTTGTTTGATAATACTGAGCTAGACCATTTTAAAGGCAGATTTGTCTATTTTGTTCCGCGATCCTTCAAAATATGTTACAGTTCTTGAGCTTGCAGTTGCTCCTTAGGAAGAATTATAAATTCATCTTTCTTGATGTATGAATTTAGATTTTTTTTCAGTATTTATTATCCTTATTATATTAATATTTATTGAATGACAGTGAGCTCCACACATTAGTTTTAGTTTTTTCCAATTGAACTGAAATCAATTAATTTTTATGTCCATTATTCACCTTGTAAGTACAATAAATCTACTCAGTGAATATTTCATTTCTCTTCCCTTTATCAGCTAGTGCATACCATGATTTCAGACCCACTATTTTGATTCTAATCACTGTTAGTTATAAATACCAGTGGTAAAGGTACAGTTTGTAGCTGTAATGGCGTGATATCATTAGACTCACCGAGCAATTTGCAGCAGTAGTTACTTTGCCGTGCTATGTAATATGTGTTTGTGTTTATGTGCATGTTCTAAACACATTACGCGATCACTGATTTTGAGCAACGTTTAATTAAGCAAATTCACTGATAACAGGTTTTGTTGTTCAGACTATGGATTGTGATTGACATGAAATGAATATTGTTTCAATCAGTTGCTAATCTTAGAAATGAGTAATTAAGATTGCTATATTATTCTGAAATTTCTGCAAATTCATAACACACTATCATTTAGATAAGTAAAAGATTTTCATTCACTTATATTAATTGTACATTAGTCAATTTTGGCTCTAGTTTGTCGAGTGCTTTGCCATCAAATTATTAAAAATTAGAGATGTGTCAAATATAGTTTAGTCCGATCAGCCGACTGACTGCTAATCGGCTCTGCAATTATTTTAAAATGTTGCTAGCAATTAGAAAAACTGATAATTCATCACAACTTATCTTGGCTAAATCTGAATATTGAAATGTTCCTAGAGATTTTTTTTCAACTGTCCTCTTAATTATTGAATATCAAACTTTTGTGAAAAAAAAATCATTGCTTGTTATCCAACGTTCAACCTATTTTTGTTGCGGCATAACTGACTAGTGACTAATCTATGGATTTTTACTAAAAATTTACCTTACGCACTCACCAAATGTATGGATCCCAAAGAGCGAGTCACCTTATTACTTAAGCGATTTAATTCCATTATCCATAATATTTAAACCATTTTTGTATTCATCTCTCACCAAACAAAGATATATCATCAAATGAATGGGTTGAAAATGAAATAGAACTCAGTTGGTGAATGATATTGTAACAAACAGAACCCCTACAGGATAGAGGTCCATATCAACAAGCCGAATAAACTGGTTTCAAAGGCAACTGAGTCATATATGGCGCCAAGAATGTGGTGACGTCTGATAGAATTTCTAAAACCCAGTAGAAATTTCTGGAAGCTTCCAGAAACTCTAGGCGGGGATATTTATAAATTCGAGACTAGGTCGAAAAAAGGATTGTTGGTAGTTTGGATACGGAGCGTACGGAGATTGAAAATAAATAAGTCAAAATGAATTAGAAACAGTGGAAATAAATAGCAGACAGTGTTATTATGTAAATTTAGTGCTGATGCTCTAGTTTAGCGTCGGTGATAAGTAGAAGTATTTATCAGTGGATATTGTAGTTATAATATAAGAGTCTGAGTAAAAATAAATTTATGAGCTCATAAAAGAGTTGAGTTTTGTTATGTTTAGATCAATACATCAGATATAGTTGTTCCATTTGATTACACCTGGTGAGAATATTTATAATTTCATTCACAAGTTTTGTCCATTATTATCATTGATGAAAATAACAAACAAGATAAATATTTTTGTTTTGGTAATCGTGCGAAAAATAGATGATCTGACGATCAAATGGGCAAAATGAGTTCGAGAAATAATAATTTCAAGCACAAGTATGAGAAACAACTAATTCTTGTACTTATGCGGAGAATTTTAATTATAGATTTTCCGTTAACAAGGCAAGATTATTTTAGGAGATTTTTCATTTGATTGCAATATGAGGATGCAGATTGATCATTTATTCCTCCATATAAAATTAATTGGATCATTTTATTCTTATTACCAACTCAAGATTTTATAAAGCTTTCGGCCAGTATAATTGGTAATGCTAGCCCCGGAATCTATCAAAAATGTTGGAGAATAACGCCTAAACCAGTGTCCTGTATATTCACGCAGATTCATAAAATTCAAGAAATCTTGCAAAAGTTTGTGAGAATCATACAAACATGTTTATACCAATTAGTTGGACACAAACAGCGCATTTTTTTTTATAGTTTAGAATTTGACGATTGTGATTGATATGAGTCGAATGCAGATTAATATATTTATTATAAATATCTAGATAATTTACATTTCCCTAATCATTCTCTACAGCTTCTCTAATTGTAATATACATCTAATTTTTGTTTTCGAATTTATTATTTTGGCACTCATTTAGATCAGTTTGTCTTCAATGTGGTCAGATAATAAATTTCTTGATTCAATTATTTGACATGTATTATTACAGCATCGTTTATATAAGAATTCTAAATTATTATTATTATTGCAATGAAATATTAGAATCCACCTAAATTCACTCTAATCGTGAATAATTTATTTGTATCTGCTTCGTTTAGAACTGTAACAGTATTTTCTCCAGCAAATATTTTAAATTTCTTAGGTTGATACCCTTCATATTCTCGTTCTAAAAATGTAATGTTTGCTATACTTGCTAATATCGATTCCCTTTTTTCTAAAACCTATGTAGATTTTATCATAGAATATCGTGCTCAGTATGTAGACTCATCAATTTGAATAACTTGCTTAAATATGCAAGAACAATAGTTTCAAAGCTATTTTTCGCATTTTTTTTCCAAACAACTCCAAAAACTGTCCATTTCTATATTTTGATTTTTTTGGAAACTTATTTTGTTTTACTTGATACATTGCGATGCGTCTCAGATATATTTTGGAGTCGATTCTTTATTAATTGAAGCAAAGCACAATAAACATGACAAACAAAACGCTCGTACTCTACAAAAAATCGGAGATAATAAGTTTTTTTTGTTTTGCTGTATTATTATCATGTTGGTTACCGTCATAACACTTAGAAATTGGAGATGAACAGTGCATTGCCGTCCAAGTGGTTACTTTAAAGTTATGAATCACGAATAAATTTTTGACAGCAAGTTGCACTATAATTTACTTCAGTTAAGAACATACTACGATTTGAGCCTTCTGATTGGTCAAAATGTTCACATAATCACAAAAATCGCAGTTGGCTATCTGTCAGTTGCATCACTTGTCAGTCGTGAATCTATATAAATAGATTCATGCAGTTCGATGATTTAAATTTGTATCCATTCAGGTAATATGTGAATATATTTGATGCTTTTATTTCATGAATTCATTTTCAGCAAGCTTATTTTGAAACCTGCATTTAATGTGAGTGAATTGTATTCGCATTTCGGCCAATCACAAGGCTTAAATCGTAGTCCCATAAGAGCCATTCCCCACAATTATCACATAAATAATTATCAATCATAAAGATTTCCTTCTAATTTGACTCAAGATATCGAGAATTAAGTAATATTATAGCATTTATTTTTTTTCTATAAAATCCAACTTTCCGGAATATATGTCATAATTTTTTCAACTATTTATGACTGACATCAATTATTTGCTGAAGCTATAATAATATATATTTTACACAATAAATTATCGTGCAGAAGTATCATATTTTACTAAACAGAATCTTATCTACGAAAATTCCCATTGAAATAAAAAAAGTTCTCAACTCCAATAAAAATTAAATCCAAATATCTCGCGGCACGCAACTGACAACGACCTATAAAATCTTAGTCAAAGAATGAAGCATAAATTAAACAATTCCGGTTTGACATAGATTCAGAAGTTGGCGTCGGCGATAAAGAAGCAAAATTAGGCAAAAAAGAAAGTAATAATCACGACAATCGATACTGCTTGGCAGTGGATCGCAATAGTTGCCTGAAAAGGTGTCAGGCACTGCGTAGAGAAAGGAAGAAAGCTTAGGAGCTCGTCACACAAAAGATGGCTTCCGACCTTATTTCACGCGAGCGAGTGTGAATACGTTGATGGCTTATATGCAGATATATAATGGATGCCGGCAACATTATATCCATTATGAAGCCGGTTAAATGGAATTGAGAATTTTATAAAAGTATCTATCATCGGGATCTGAAAGAAAATTTTAATGACTTGATAAATGAGGTCAAGTTTAGAACAATTCACTCGAATTTCAAATATAGAACTGAAAATTTTATTATTAACTGTGTAAGATCTTTGTAAAATAAGTGGAATTGTAATCGAATATACGAGCATTCTCTAGTATGTTGTTTTAGTAAGAGCTCAATTTCTCAAAAAAGTGGCGATCTGTCTAGTTCTTGAAATAACAAGTTACAATCATAGTTTCAATAATCTACATTTTTTTTCAGAATTTTAAATGAATAATAAATTGATTTTAGTTATAAATTCTGTATATTATTTTATAAAAAAACTTTGATGTTTCAATCTTTTGATCAAGGATCTTCTTTAGAAAACAATGATACATAAAAAACAAGACAAGTAACTGTTACTTGAAAATATTCGTATTGAAATTTTTTATGAAGTCCATCTGCATCTGCATCTGAGTGATTATTTGCACATTCTTATTGATTTATATTACAAATCATTTCTGTTATGATGGGTGATTCATTTGGAAGTTTTTTTTTTTTTTTAAATGAGAAAAAATATCTGAAAATCAATTTTATCGAGTTTTCTATATCATCATACTAAAGAGTCGATCTCTACATTTATTTTTTTGAGATTATTCCTTTCAAATCTTGGCCTTAACTACGGCTAGCATGCTTCATTCTGAATTTCCAATTTTCGATAACGTGTCCGAGTATGTCGAGTGGTATTTGGCGAAAAACGCAAGTGATGCTGGCTTCCAATTTCTTAATCGTAGCAGCCTTATCCATGTACACTTCGGACTTCTCAAAGAAAAAGTATGGAGATGTGATATCACACGGTTTAGGCGGCCAATCCATCGGTCCGAAGAGTGAAGTTAACTGCTCATCGAATTTTTCTCGCAATAAAGCCATGGTTTCACACGCTGTGTGGCAAGTACCAAATGTCTTCGAGATCACGGGCTTTGATTTCAAGCAGCAAATAGTTCGTTATCATGGCGCGATATGGACGTCATCGACAGTTATGTTCTGGCCGGTTATATTTTGCTCACCGCGTGCTGGATGTGATCTATTGAATCGCGTAGAATCTAATATTGAAAATTGAGCTTCAGACTATTCGATGTTATAGCAAATTGGGCGTTCGATAGGCCAGGTATGTGAACCATAAGTAGCTCTAAGTACACGGAACACATTTCTCGTAGAACACTGATTTTCGTAATACAGCTGAATAATTTGTAAGGATTGTGCCAGGCTAAGTCTTTCCACGATGAAATTTCGAACAATACTGAACAAAAATACAGTGATAATTTGTCATAATTCACGCGTCGTCAGTCGAAAAATCCATTAAGAAAAAAGTACCTCTAAATAAATCACCTCTCAGTCTAAAGTGATTTTTTTTGAGTCAAATAAAAAAATAGATATCTTTGTTCTTGTTTACCTATAAAATTGCCCCTAACATTGTTCATTACATCAAAATATTGTGCATGATTTCTCTAAAAAAAATTATTCCTTGTATTTGGATAATTGGCGACACTCCTTAATAGTTCTGCTCCAATATTTCTGGAAAAGGGCTTGCATATCTTTACTGTCTTGAGATCTACTGGAGTTTTCAAGCTACACTCATTTTTTGTTCTTAGTCACAAATTCAGAGCTATGCTCGAAGAAAAGATGAATAATGAAACAGAAGTTTAAAGTGCATTCAATTTGTATACCTAGAAAAAAGAAGACGACCGGATAATCACTAATGTTAAACTGCATAAGACGACGAGTTATGCTAAATAAATATGAAAATAGCGTTATAATATTTTATGCCAACATTCAAAGTTTGCTGCGGCCGGCCTCCTCACGTGGATATTATAAATTATACCTGTAATCAGCTAATTGGAGCATTTTAACCGCTGTCAGTACCACCCAGTATTAGGATCGTGAACTTCTCCATTTTCTGCAAAAAGCGATAATCATCCTTTTTTGCTCATTTCCCTAGAGTGAAAATCCCTTATCCTAACCTTACAGATGTTGTGTCAGTTATGATTGCGCCGAAAAATATTCATATTTAATGTGGCAATTTTGCTGAAATTGCATGATTACTTTGAGCCTGTGTCGTTGACTTTGCAGTTTTGTTTTCTTTTTAAAAATAGAATTTTCAGAATCCGAAATAGAATGCATCAAAATATATTAAATCGAGACAGCTTCATAAAGTGCGTGATGAATAGAAGTATAATGTACTACCGTGATTGATGAATTGCAAAATAAAAGATCAAGACATCTAATAAAATGGAGGATGAAGCTCAGGAAAAAATGTGTCTTGGAGACTGACAAATAAAAATTTATAAGTATTTTTCCAGTGGAATAAGGTGAATAGCGAATAGATTAAATAAAGAATGTTCTCATATGCAGCATAAATTCAGAATTTCTATGATGTATAAGTGATTCAGAAAACTCACGGCCTCACAAAGAGAAAAAAAAAAAAATCATCTTGATGATCAAAGCGCATTTTTGACAGCTCATGAATGTTTATTTGTTCAGAGATTCCACAAATTACTATCTCCCATAATTACTGAGCTTAAAATCAAGCAGTATGAAGCAGCAGCTTTTATTTAGTACTAGTTTCAAGTAGTGATTATTTTATACATAACTTGTACACACATGGGAGCCGCCAGAATTATTTTCAGGAAGGTGCATCTGCATCTACACATTACATTATAAACTAATATGAAATACAGAATTATACATGTATATCATGTAGAAAAAAGAATGTGCGTGTTTTAGTTTATACACGTACGAAGTGAAACTTCTATACGATGTATTGTTTTATTTTATATTTCATATTTTTTCTATGTATTTTCTTTTCCGTCAGGAGGATGCAAGTGCACCTCCTTGCACCCTGCTGCCGGCGCCCATGTGTGCACGTACAAACTCAAAAAGACCTTTCAGTCTTCAATATTTAGTTATTGACTGACAGGTGCTCATGTGCTGTACCCCAAAATAATAATTTGATCTTTATCAAAGTTATATTCAAAAAATCTGACGTGAACATCACATGACTTACTTGTACATCATTGGATATATATATATATATATATATATAATACGATGTAATTTTGTGTTTGATCATATATATCATTGGATATATATAATCAAGCACAAAATCTCATCGTTCCACAGTTAATCGTTTTGGATTTACCCAAGAGATTCTAAGAATCTGTCAAGTAAAATGCGCTTTCAGCCAAGTCAGTTGCTATGGAAACAGTAGGCCATTATTCTTATGCTACAACATTCCTGAATACTAATTTCCAAAATTCTACGACTACCAACAGATCTGAATTTATGCGCAAAATTGAAAAGTAAATTCCTACTGAAGTGCACTTCCGGTTCAGTCTACTGTTATGAAAATAGTAGACTGAAATACCAAATTTCAATATTCTACACCTGATTGTTCCGAATTTATGGGAAAAATTCCAAAAGACTGTCAAGTAAAGTGCACTTCCGGCTCAGTGGATCTCAATAAAAATAGGATATGACCATCTAGACGGTATAGTCATCCTATATACTGAATTTCAACAATCTATGTTCAATCGTTTTGGATTTATGCAAAAAATTCAAAAAATGTTTCGAACAAAGTGCTCTTCCGGCGTAGGCGATAGCAATCATGATACAAGGTGTATAACTAGATAAATATTCTACGACTGATAGTTTAAAGTTTATGCGGAAAATACAAAAAGTCTGTCATATAAAGTGCGCTTCCGGCTCTGCCAATTGTTAAAAAAATAGAAGATGACCATTGAGATTTTAGATGCTACAGCAATTTCAAATGCTAAATTCCAGTATCCTATGGCCGATCATTCTGAATTTATGCGAAAAATTAGAAAAAAGTTTCAAGTAAAGTGCACTTCCGGTTCAGCCGATCGCAATCATAATGCAAGATGTACAATAAGATGTTATAGAAGTTCTTTATACGTAATTTCAATATGCTATGGCGAATCATTCTATATTTATGCAAAAAATTCAAAAATAGTTTCAAGTAAAGTGCACTTCCGGTACAGACGATTGGAACCATAATGCGAGGTGCACAGCTAGACTCTATAACAGTCTTAAATACAAAACTTCAACATTATACGTTCAACCAGTTTTGCGATTTGCGAGTTACGCACGCACGCACGTAGGAACGCACGCACGAACATACGTACCGACATCAAGCCAAAAATAGTCAAAATGGATTCAGGGATGCTCAAAACGGATATTTCCATCAAAATCTCGATAGGTGAATTTTGTCGGTTTCACAATACTTACTTGTTACTTTGTACAAGTAAGTAAATAAACCCTGAAAATTGGTTGCAATTACCTCCAAAACTACAGATTCAAGAAAATGAGTAACGGATGATTATTATGTACTGGCCTAAATTAATCTTTAAAACAAAAGCTCATTCATTCTGAGATCAACATCGAAAACCGCATTGACACATATATTCATATTCAGATCAGGTAACTTCACAAATGTCTCTGTTTACAGATGCTTCCAATTATTGGAGGTATTGCAAAAAAAATTAGTAAACGGGTGAAATGTAAAATACATTCTACTTTTCTTTCTCGAAAAAGTAACTCGTGACATATTGAGAAAAATAGTTTCTACCCTAAAATAGGTACCAACCCATATCAGTTCGAAATTTGAGGTATAAAATTTAATTACTGAGATATTGCTCATTCTGTGCAGCAGTTTCCAAATTTCAACTATGCATAGTTCGGCAGTAATTACCTTTTGAATTTTTATTTCATTTTTTTTCAAAAACTGGGTGTATGAATAAAAAATCAAGCAGTTTGTGCAAACCTTCAAAATAGCACCTTTTATTTAGTACTAGTTTCAAGTATGTAAGTGCTGTAATTCCTGAGAACTCAGCGTTAGGCTAGTCAGCCAGACAGCCAAAGTGCATATAATAGCGTATTATTTTGCGACAATGCGCTAAAACACTAGTACAAATAAGAGAAATAATCTTTCTAGCATGTTTCTTGAAAAGTATCATGTTGAATTACAGCCAACACACCAAAAAATACACTCAAAATTGGATAAAATCTAATTCACAATGAAATTATTTGTTACTTCAGTGTGTTCAAAAATTCACTTACAACATTAGCGTCAATAATTGCAGAATCTTGCAAAAACTCTATTTTTGTTAGATGAAGTTAATAAGTTTATTCATGATTTCTGTCATGTCAATAAGCTTATTCTACAGATATTTTTATGACGATACCTCCAGAGGTAGCAGTGTTTGGATGCCTGGAACATTCATTATCATTTCTGAAACTATTTAAAAAAAGATGATAAAGATTATCTTCGACATGACATTCATTTTCTCTGCTTCTTGTCTTATCATAAAGAAAGTTTTAAGCTCAATTTGTATACTATTTAGATTTGTCTTCACACTTAAATTCATATTCAGATCAGGTGATTTCTTTGCAAAAATGTCTTCGTCACTAGGAGATATTCGGATTTATTTTTGTTGCATTTACAATTCAAATTTTTACTTGTAATTTGTGTTTATTGTTCATGATGAATGAATCCATATAATAACTCACGAAAACAGTAGAAGTAAACATGTCAAACTTTACATGTTCATAATTCTGCGCTTAGCTATAATAATATCATAAATATAACAGTGCAAGAACCTTCCTACATACATGCTTATACATACAATTGGATGAAGCACGTGAAACTAGCAACACTTCATTGTAAATAAACAACACTTTCAAGTTATAAAAAGGTCATTATGTGAGCATACTTGCAGTTGCAGTGTGCAATGCAGTTGAGCAGGACTCGCCGTATGATGTGAGCGGAATTCAGCGAACGAAATTTGTGCCGAGCAGATTTATGAGCTTGAGACATTCTGAAAGCTATAGAATGAATAATGATTAATGAGTTATTTGGTAGAAATAAAGTGAATTATAACAAAATTCATATGTTATGTTGAGTTCAGGGATAGTTTTCATCTACGGTTACCTCCAAAAACTCTAAATCCCATTTTTAGTTAAGCTCTTACGCATTATATTTGATTTTGATGATATCTATATTACTATCATAAATTTTTTTGCAACGATACTCCCATATACAAATTAAATTGACTCATGCATATATACTCAACCCTGTTCCATATCAATATTAAAACTTAATTAATCAATATATTATTCTTCAACTAGAATACTAGTTTCACTTTCTTCTTAGTGTTAAAGTTTGCTTCTGACATACGTAGCAGCACTATCAAACACTAAGATCGAGAAGTCCTAATACATTTATTCAAGTGACAGTTCGACGAATAAACAAATAGAAAATTATGAATTGTTACATTTTCTATTAGGTAGATACTCTCTATGCATATTTCTTATTGAATTATGGTGTGTCATAAATAGAACAAAATTATTTGTGTGGTTGTCGTATATTACTTTACGACTCGGGTTGGTTTGCGTGTACGCGAAAAGCAGATAGGTACCCACAAACGCAACAAGTCGAAAAGTCAACTCCATCAGATAAGCGTAGGAGATGAATTTAATCGGATGGGAGTCAAGGATGAACTGATTTTAAAACAACATGCAGGATTTAGAAGAAGTCCGAGACAAAGAAAATATGCTGCAAAAGAAACTAAATAGTTGGCACATATTAGTATCTAGAAAGAGTAAAGCAGTTAATTTTGAGAGGGATCTTGACAAGATTTTGTAGCCGAAAGCATGTACAGTGAGTCATAAAGTATGTTCACAAAAAAAAATTAGAACATTTGGTATTTACAATACTCAAAAATAATATATTACAGACTTAGGCTAAAATGTCATATCGTCAAGATACGAAAACTTAATAATATATATTCATGAATGTGTTTGTGTATGTGTGACTGGGTGGATGTGTGTGCGTATATAGGAGAATGTATGTACATGATATGAAGTATGTGGAGATGCCAGTCCTCACAGAATAATTTTTCCAACTCTTAAATTATTAAGGACTAGTGGTAACCCCAAAATAACCAAAATCCAATAACATTGAATTGGCTCACGGATTACTATAGTCAATCTAAATATTGTCACAAAAAAAAGTGTTTGATAAAAAAATATGTCAAATGATGACTTATACAGAAAAAATAACGTAACAAACTTTCAAAATTGAGATCTAGAAGCTTCCCCAAAAGTTCATATTGTATTCTGGATCCACTTGAGAAGATATATAAAGCTGAGCATCAAGGGCGAGATGATAATTCAGAGTGGCGTGACTAGCGAGAAGCAGTAGAAATATATATGGTATTAAATAAATATTTTTGTTAGTTGTCAGCTAGTTGTGTGAGTTGGTGCTAAGATACCTGTATTTTGATGGAAAGGCCTGATTTTTTATCTATTTTAAAGATCAATTACAAAATTAATGAACATTGCAATAAGTGTCTGGTATAGGATAAGCCAACATCTAAACTGTTTTATTTAGCTTTATAGAATTTTCAATAATAATTCAAAGTAATTTGAGTGTTGATAAGTTTAATACAAAAGACAGTAACAATAAAAAAAGATGATTAGCCCTCAACTAATATCGAGATTTCTTCTAACATAAGTACTATCGTGTAAATATTCATGACCCTAAAGTTTATGCTAGTGTAGGTAAATTGATTGATGTAGAAAAAATCTGACGTGGACATCACGTGACTTATTTGTACATCATTGGATATATATCATCAAACACAACATCTCATCATTCCACGGCTAGTCGGTTGCTATGGAAACAGTAGGTTATCATTCTTATGCTACAACATTCCTAAATACTGATTTCCAGGATTCTATGGCTAACAGCTCTGAATTTATGCGCAAAATTCCAAGATCGTCAAGTATAGTGCACTGTCGACTCAGTCGATTTTAATGGAAATAGAATATGAGCATCTAGACAGTACTACCATCTTGAATACTGTATTCTAATATTCTACGTTCAATCGTTTTGGATTTATACGCACATACACACATACATACGTACATACGTACCGACATCAAGCCAAAAATAATCAAAATGGATTCAGGGATGCTCAAAACGGATATATCTATTAAAATCTCGATATGTGAATTTTGTCGGTTTTACAATATTTCCTTGTACTTTTAGACCGTCAGATAGTCGTAGATTTCAGTGCCACATTTTGTTTTGCATGCCTTCAAGAGGTTTGATCAGTATATATATTTGGAGTTCAATAATGCTGAAATTGAAGCTGGACCGTGTGATCAATTTTAAATTTGTATGAAAAAGCTTTTGTCGCTTTTGTCATGCTTACGAAATGAAATTTAGGGAAAAATATTTTGACATGTAAAATGTCAAAATTCAAAAATTGTCAACAAATTATCATTGCTACCTCATCATTTCAATTAAACTGATTGTTTTATATGGCAATTTCTGGATGTATGTTATACTCATAAACTGCACTTCCGGCTTGGCCGATTGATACAAAAATAGTAGATAACTATTTTGATGCTACAACAAGTTCAAACACTAAATTTTAATATGCGATGGCTGATCATTCTAGATTTATGCAAAAAATTTGAGATAAGTTTCAAGTGAAGTGCACTTCTGGATTTGCCGATTCATACTAAAATAGCAGATAACTATTCTGATACAACATCAAGTTCAAATACTGAATTTCAACATCCCACGGTTGATCATTCTGGATTTATTAGAAAAAATCGAGAAAAAATTCAAATAAAGTGCACTTCCGGTACAGACGATTGGAACCATGATGCGAGGTGCACAACTAGACCCTATACCAGTCTTAAATACAAAATTTTAGCATTATACGTTCAGCCAGCTTTGCTGAACCGGAAGTGCACTACAGTTGGAATTTATTTTGCAATTTTGCGCATAATTTCAGATCTGTTGGTAGTCGTAGAATTTTGGAAATCAGTATCTAGGAATGTGTAGTATAAGCATAATGGCCTATTATCGACTTGGCTGAAAGCGCATTTTACTTGACAGATTTTTAGAATCTCTTAGGTAATTCCAAAACGATTAATTGTGGAATGATAAGATTTTGTATTTGGTTAAACATAGCCAATGATATATATATATGTATATATATATATATATATATATATATATATATATATATATATATATATATATATATATATATATATATATATATATATATATATCCAATGATGTACAAGTAAGTCACGTAATGTTCACGTCAGATTTTGTGTACACACATTTAAAGAAAAATATTTTTTGCCTTCAAAAGTACAACTTATTGACAGTTTACAGTCCATAAAGTGTCACTTTCACTGCCTACAAGAGATCAGAGGTTTATAATAAAAGAAAATGATACAACTTCGAAATATACAAGTCATATAGAAAATAAGGCTGAAATAATAAAAAAGAGAGTCAGTAGCGACATCAAACGTTCAACGAATAAACGACAATAAATTATCGATCGACACTTCTTCTCGATTGATGTCAATTAGTAAAACTGATAAAGTTGAAAACACCGAGATAAAATAAATATTTTCAAACTTAATCTTTTTAAAGATGAGACAATCATTTGAAGCAATAAACAAAAAGCTAATTCAAATAAAAAATTCAAAATGTATCCGACATTAGGTGATTGGAATTAGACGTATAATGCAGTTTTATTCAAAAAATTCAACCTGATTCTGTCCGGATAGGTCCAATTTCGATGTTTTTCTCACCGTGATCATGAGAATAGGTCAAATTTGTACTGATTTGATTCAAAATTTGCGCTAATTTATAATACAATCTAAGCAGACAGAAGGAAGTGCTGCAACAAATGTAGATTGGCTCAAGTATTCCTAAAACTAAATTGGATCCAAACAGTGAAATAATGCACTTGGCATACATTTTCTACTCATTAGCTGATGACAGGTCTCACAAGAAGGATTCTCTCCACCCATAACACACAGTCTTGGTTCTATTATAGGCCAGGTCAGTTGCCAGCGTAATAAATATCACTAATCAAATGTTGATCCAGTTACGTGTTAACCTTATTTTTGGTAAATAATAAAAAAAAGAATAATTCTGCCCAATATTAGAACAACTTGACGTGAATAGAAGTCCTTGAATACTTTGTAGGAGTGATAAGTTTCTTACAAATTGCAGGTCTGGGTCAGGAATATCAGCTTGTTGACCCACGACCCTTAGTTGAGTCGCGGCACGCAATTCTTTCATCCCTGGAACTCTGACTCTGCCCCAGACCAACCCAGACCGCTTCCGGGGTCGGACAAACTTTTCCCAGTGCCCGGACCTATCACAATATACGCGTGACATGCACACCCGCACTCGCCACTTTTATCTACACGAGAAATTATATCATTTTCTCGCTTACACGGACAACTTTTAAATGAATGGATTTATAGAGAATGAATGACTTTATTATGAAGCTACTATCGAGTTTCTCTGTTTTAGAGAAATGTAGAGTAAAAATAAATTTTAGAAGTATTATTTATAATATATATAATAATAATTTATAATTTGTAAAGGACATGAATAACTATTTATGATAGATTGGGATAGAATGCATATGCTCACTTTTGCGTATTAACATCAACCTTTGAATTCTTGACGTTTGATTTTCTTATGGTCAGAGCCAGAGAAAACAGAGCGAAATTTTTTGTGTTGTGATTAGTTTCATAATGGTTAAAAGTATTGCCGGATATCATTGAATCTCAAATAGAATTTTACGATTACACCCTGTTTGGTATAGAATAAGTTTTTGTAATTCTTTTAATTTATTTTTAGTTTTCCATAGCTACTTATCTCAAATTGTTATATTACCGTATTTTATTTTGAAAGTTGTCAAACTTGTACTCCGTTCAAAAACGATGTTATGCGACTGTCCACGAATAGTGTTGGAATTGGATTAGAGCATGAAACTAAGAATAGAAATCTAAACGGAAAAATTATAATGTAATTCAAGCTTTAGACCTGAAATATGATAGATATAATATATCTTTGGAAATAGTACTTGTTATGTCGCCATCGGAAAATAAAATTGTAGTGCAGCGTGAAGTACGCGAATTTCAGTCGACTATATTTCATATCACAATTTACTATTTAGTAGCTCCTCTATATACTTGTATGTGACGGCCGGTAGGCTTGTACTTCCTGAACTCTCCATCTCTACACGAAGTTATAAAGGATTTAGTGATGTCGCAATTTATTGCTGAACCGGTAAAATTAAACGGGCTCATTTCCTTATCACGTGACTGAGAGTACGTGAACGATGCGTGTACACTATACATAGGTGGTGTGCGATGCTCCCTTCTTGTGACAGGAACTGGAACTATGTGATATACATATAACTTGTATGTTACCACCAAGTTGCTGCCAACTACAGGGTGAACGCGGACGAGGCTGGTGTTAGTCGGTGGCTAGAATGCCAGGACCTTGTTTATGACACGTCATAACGGACGCTAATGTGCTTTATGTTGATTACGAGGCCGTAAATAAAACTGGAATATTGTTGCTCATATTCTCTGCGATAAACTTACATGGCTCTCTCATAGTTGGACTTGTTATCATTCATGTTCATAAAACAGTACGTATGAAGAGTGGAAAATACAGGGAAGCACTAATTTCCATGCAATTCTAAGATTTGTTAAGATAAACGTTATGCTCATTGAAGAATTATGTGGATACAGCTATAATCTTTTCAACAAGCTTTACAATAATTTGCTTGGACAAGCAAATTCAAAATTCAATATCTTATATTAAATCGAAACGGTTGCTTCTTATCTTACTGATGTCACTTGATTGTGCGACTTGTACTTCAGTTTTATTCTTCATCTCTGTGATATCTGTTTAACCAAGAATAGCATATTCTACAGCAAGTATTGGAATGGTTCGTGAGTATGGAATACGCCGTTCCAAACATGTTGAAGACTATATTTTCTTCAACAAGATTTTGGAAACACACCAATATTTCAGATCTTTTTGAAAAATTATGAATCGTCAAAGGCAAAACCAGAAACGAATACCTGAATTCTTCGGAAGTAACCATCGTAACCAAACTAACATTTGATTCGTCGAGAATGATTTTTGAATGATTATAAATGGCATACAGAATTATTCTAAAAGACGTGTTGAAATGTCACTGTTCCAACATAATTTTTGGTTGTGGAATATACAAACTCCAAAGCACTGTTAGAGAGACATTATACTTCCATGTACATCAAATGAATATTAATTCTGTCGACAAGATTATCTTGCTTGATTGAATTGAATTACTACAGAGTACGACTTTTTATCACTAGTATGATTATTAGAATCTATTTTCAGTTATTATAATATGTTGAATACGAATTGATCATTTCTTGTGATAGTTGTCTGTAACAGCAGAATGAAATATTCTTGAAACAAAAATAAAATTGGTCCATACCAATGTCAGAAAAGTCTGAAAGTGAGAATAATTCATAATTACTAATTGCTACGCTACCACAATGTGACCGCGCGTCACAAAGTGTGCAATATTTACTCGATTCCGAATATTGCCCTTGTCACTAATTGTGACATATGTCATTGATGTTCGTTGAAATATAAAAAGAACCAGTCTAATAATCACATCTAAGTCTGCACTAAATCGTCAAATTTTGACGTTCGATCCAAAATTTGTATGATTCACCAAATCAACAAGAGTGAGGCAAATTTTTTTTTTGCTCTTATCCATAATAATGTGTTAGAAATTGGGAAAAAAGTTTTAACACGAATTATGTGAACATTATCAACGGAAGTAAGTGAAGTAACTCATTTGGGATAGATGGAAGAATATTATGTAAGTAGGTATTAGATTATAGGAATTCAGTCAAAAGTTTTCATATTTCTTTCTACTTGACAATTTCGACCTCACCAGAACCATCTTCAGGAGTAAAAAGAATTTATGAAGCGCAGTTATTTGATGTGATTTTGATTGAAACAAAAACAAACAAAGAGAGATACATTTGTTAACGTAATATATTAATTTTTATACTTGAATTTCTGAAGTTCAACGTCACAATAATATTCATATTCAATATATTAGCTTTTATAAAATCGTCAAAGTGTAATGGGGTTGAGGCAATGCTTATGTAATGTTTCAGACAAAGATTGATACAAGGTATAATGTAGAAAACCATATATAACACTACTTTCACTTCACAATGCTCTTCACGATGTTGATCTTCAGAACTTTAAATTAAATATTATCCCAATCTTATTACTTCCTAACGAATTCTTGAAAGATATTTTATTGTACATATCAATCATTATGATTTTATACAATTTAGAGTACAAAAAAATCAATCAACAAATTAACAATAATCTCCGGTGGCAACATAGCCGTTATAAATAATCTGTAATTTGGAGTTTATATTTGATATGTGCATTAATCAGAGACTTGAAATCAGTCCATAATTTCAGAATACATGTATGTAATGGAGAAGTTCGCGTGCATAGTAGCACATTTAAAATCTCTTGACAAGCGGAAATTAATGGAAAGTTGCTGGAATGAACTTTTATATCGTTGATATTCCTATAAATACGTATGAATGAGTTAACCACGAACTAGTTTTGTACGCTAGTAAATTTTGTGCTGAGGTTAAAAATAAATTACAGTTCCCTCAATTATTATTAACTGGCTGCAGAACCTTTCTTATCTTGCAAATATTTATTACCTATTTTGTCAGGTTAAAAATTGTTTCTATGGCGCATATATTTTTCATTATTCAGGTAACTTTATGTTGGAAAATTGCAAATGTTTTTATGTTTGATTAATATTCATGTCTGAAATTGCAGTCTATTCACGATATTTTGAACCCTTGCAATCATTTGTCAAATAGAAATGTGAGTCGTGCAATTAATTTTAAAAACAATATACTTACTAGTATAAAATTGGTTTCGGTGTCTTTTGCGATAGATCTAGTTCCAATTGCAGCAATTCTCGAAGTTTGTTTGAATGACATCCATATTATTGAAAAGAGTTGATTATAAACCAAACATAAGAAGTTGCTGATCCACTTATATATATATTATCCAATACCAATGAATAGATTTTACTTCAGTTACACAGCTGTTACTTAAGTTCCGCGATTGGGTGTATAAAAAGTGTATGTTAGAACCCTCTCACACAGTAATGTGGTTACATCAATGACAATGAGACTAAAATCCTGGTCTGCTTTTTTTTATTGTGAATAATTTTAAGTTCACTTTTTCGTACAGAACATCTCTATGATGTATACGCCATAATTCATTCAGTCTGCGACGAAAGTTCGACACTCCAAGAGCATGGCAGTGATTAGTAGTACAATCAAACTATCATATAGTTGAGAAATTTTTGGAAATCAAAAGTCATGATCGATTCTTATAAATTTTTGAGCGTAGTTCATATAGTTGAACTAATACTGACGCTCAAAAAGTAATGCATCACACCTTAAAATATAAAAATGGAAGATACATTTTTTACGCGTTTTTCCTGAAAAGTTCAGAATCTTGATGAAATACTAGGTTAAACTATGTTTGATGTAAGTATCCATAGAATTCAAGGAATTCCGTCTAATAATAAGCTCGACAGTTACGATTACACCTTAACGATCTTCAAGAACAAAATAATTGTGTAGTTTGTGGCAAAATGACAAAGAGAGAATTACTTTTTCCGCTTTCAATATATCAGATGTTTATCAAAATATATAATATAGTATACAAACTTTTACACTTGAAGATGGAGCTAGGAAGGAAAAAATTGCTTATTTGATTAAATTCGTTCATTCTTATACTTACATACTATTCGACTATTCCAGTCAGCTTCAACAATATCATCGAATATAATGTTTGATATTTGATAGGAACAAGAGTGTGACCAATTTAATTCAATTTGACCTATTATGAAAGGTAAAAGCGTATTTTTCAAATGAGAATCAGTTTTAAATTCATAACTCTCCTCACGATGATCGTAGAAACTTCTTAGGCTCAAGTCTTTACCTTGAACTTTGTATAATAAAGATAAATAGGAGAAAAGATAATTACTCTGCCTATACTAATTATTTTCGGGATTGAACAATGGTGGCTCACGCATATTGAAAAAAAGGCACCCTTTTACTATAATTGGAATAAAACAATTACGATTTAACACTTTTCTATTGAACTTGTGTAGATTTCTCCTCCATTTTCGGAGATGGTACACTACTTTTGGGCATACGCAATATTTTTACTATAATAAAGACATCAAAATCAATAAAACGTCAGTTTCTCCAAGAATTTTCTATTTGAATCTTTATTGGCAATTCGACTGGAGTAAATGTTGACTGAAAAAAAAAAATAATTGTTTGAAAATGAATGTACGAATGTACCGAATTCCCAATAAAATTGCAAGCTTCACATGTAATCTTTAGCCTGGTGCGACAAGATGCTTACAAATGAAAAAAATTATTCAACTGAAGTACTAACAGAGGACAAGCTTAAAATTATTCGGAACGGAATCAAATCTTTCATCATGGAAGTTGTTTCAAATAGTATATTATGCTACAAGAACCGAACAATCGTAATTATTGTCCAGGATGAAGTTGACTGCACTCGACGTAGGCAAGGGCGAAGCGTGAGGCGTAGCTTCGTGCAGCCAACTTCATTCGTGCCAATGATGACGATCGTTCATCGTCCGTCTTGCATACGATACTTTTTGTAGAAAGTTCACCGAAGTATTCCATTACAGAGTTTTTGAATGAATTTAGATGTATGTATTAGAACTATCTTATCGATTTCAACAACAAATTTTTGCAAATGCCCTCACATTCCCAGCAAACTAATACTACAGAATATAACTCACATGACTTATTTCATTGATTGATATAAGATTTTTCACATTTTCTGTGCTATCACGTTTACAGCAAATGCAAACACTATACTGAACACATCCTATTATACAATGTTTTTCCAAATATCACCTTGAGAGATAAGAATAAAATAAAAGTCGTCAACGGTATCCAAAATTCACAATTAACTTTTTTTTCCTTCTTATCAAGGAAATAATAATCATTAATTCAAAAAGGAATTATTGATGAATGTTTTTATGGTTTGGAATTGAGTACTTTCGTAGTGAAATTCAGTTCAAAACTAGAGCTCTTTTGCTGCACGTGTTACAAAAAATATTTTTTGATAATTTGCTGGGATAAATGAATATTCCAGAGACTAAAGCCTGGTTTACCCAACTTTTCATTGGACATAACGACATAATAATAATAATAAAATACTACCTTAAAGAAACAGAGAAAAATAATATGAGAAAATTTTACAACACCCATTTAGTGAGTACTAACTAAAATAATGCTCTTAGATTAGATTTGAACTTTTTGACTAATGTGACATTAGCAATATAAAAAAAACTATTATGCTTCAGAAAGCCTTTATGAAACACTGATAAACATGTTTTAGTCCTATTATTTGATGGAACATATGATTTGTCTCCCTGACGATTATTATATTTATATATTTCTCTTACATATTCAATACTATCAGACAAATATCCAGGCAATTTATTTGTCGTCATTCTATAAAGATCAATACATTGAATTCAATGAAATTGCTTATATTAACTCAGCCTAAAGTGCATAAGTACTAGAACATCTATTTTTGCTATCTAATTTTGCTATCTATTTATTACACTTCAGTATTACTCTCATGGCCCTATTTTGTAATTCTTGGAGTTTTTCTGTGTTTTTATTACTACATATATAAAATAATTTTGAACAATAATTAGTGATGTGATATAAGAAATAGAATATGAAACATAAATACTTTTTTCATTTTCTGCAAACAGTTAATGCCGTTTTGTGATGAATTATAAACATAATTCCTAGTAATCAACCAGATTATATTATATTTTATCTTTATTCATTATATTTATGTTGAAAGAAAGGAATGATGCGAGCGAATAATCTCAAATAAAGTTACTGATTGAGCTAATCGTACAGATGAAATTATTTGTTCTGGTTAACGCAAATCTGCATTAGACATAGTATTAAAAAAACCGACTGCGTCAAGTTCTCCTTGACAGAACACACGAATAATTCTTCTTTCTATTGAAATATTTTTACTTACTTGTACTAAGTACAAGAAAGTATTGTGAAACCGACATAATTAACCTATCTAGATTTTGATGGAAATATCCGTTTTAAGCATCCCTGAATCCATTTTGACTATTTTTGGCTTGATGTCGGTACGTATGTTCGTGCGTGCGTAACTCGCAAATCTCAAAACTAGTTTATCGTATAATGTTGAAATTTTGTATTTAAGACTGATATAGGGTCTAGTTGTGCACTTCGCATTATAGTTCCAATCGTCTGTACCGGAAGTGCACTTTACAATAAACTTTTTTCGATTTTTTCTAATAAATCCAGAATGATCAAACGTAGGATGTTGAAATTCAGTATTTGAACTTGATGTTGTAGCAGAATGGTCATCTGTTATTTTGGTATGAATTGGTCAAGTCAAATGTGCACTTTACTTGAAACTTATTTTTAATTTTTGCCATAAATCTGGAATTATCAGCCATAGCATATTGAAATTTGATGTTTGAACTTGCTGTAGCATCAAAATAGTTATCTACTATTTAAGTATCAATCGGTCAAGCCAGAAGTGCAGTTTATGAGTATAACAGACATTAAGAATTTGCGGTATAAAACAATTAGTTTAATTGAAATTTCGTTTCGTAAGCATGACAAATGCGAGAGAATTGGAACAGAACATGCTTTTTCATACAAATTAAAAACTAACGGTCCAGCTTTAATTTCAGCATTATTGAACTCCAAATATACATACTTATCAAACATCTTGAAGGCATGAAAAACAAAATGAGGCACTGGAATCCACGACTATCTGATGGCCTGAAAGTACAAGGAAATATTGTGAAACCGACAGAATCCACATATCGAGATTTTAATGGATATATCCGTTTTCAGCATCCCTGAATCCATTTTGACTATTTTTGGCTTGATGTTGGTACGTATGTACGTATGTATGTGTGTATGTGCGTAACTCGCAAATCTCAGAATTCGTCAAGCGTATAATGCTGAAATTTTGTACAAATGACTGGTATAGGATCTAGGATTTTGATGTACACCTCGCATTATGGTTGCAATCGTCTGTTCTGGAAGTGCACTTTACCTGATATTTTTTTTGAACTCTTCGCATAAATCCAGAATGATCAGCCGTAGGATACTGGAATTCAGTATTTGAAATTGCTGTAGCATCCAAATGATCATCTCTTATTTTTGTCCCAATCGACTAAGCCGGAAGTGCACTTCATATTACAGACTTTTCGAATTTTTCTCATAAATTTAAAATAATCAGTCGCAAAATATTGAGATTTCGTATTAAGCACTTTTATAGCATTTAGTTGTACAACTTGCATTATGATTGTGATCGGCTAAGCCGGGAGTGCAGTTTACTCGAAAAGTTTTATAATTTTCCGCATAAATCCAAAACGTTCGAACGTAGAATATTCGAATACAGTATTCAAGATGATAGTACTGTCAAGATGCTCATATTCTATTTCCATTGAGATCGACCGAGTCAAAAGTGCACTATACTTGACGATCTTGGAATTTTGCGCATAAATTCAGAACTGCTAGGCGTAGAATCCTGGAAATCAGTATTTATGAATGTTGTAGCTTAAGAATGATGACATACTGTTTCCATAGCAACCGACTAGCCGTGGATTGATGAGATGTTGTGTTTGATTATAAATATCCAATGATGTACAAGTAAGTCACGTGATGTCAACGTCAGATTTTTAGTGCTTATGATGGCCCAGGGTTTTATAAGTACCAAAATTTGATCAAAGTATTGAAAAAAATGACATTGGAGCAATCCTGTCGCACTTTCTGTTGAAATTAGGGATGGCAGTATATATATAATTTTGCTATCTTATCAATCTGTAATGGATATATTATATACTAGCTGACTTGGCGTACTTCGTAACGCCACAGAATTGACAAATTCAGATTGCAAGGTACTTGAGCCTATCTTTTATATCAGGACCTCATAACCCGGCAATGATAAGGACATGTCAAATTGTGAAAAGATTTTCTTTTGTAGGAAATCAATCGAAATAGGAGATTTTTGTATTTGGCTGAGACTTTGCAGTTCCACTGAATGTCTTTTGAGTTCAAATTACTTTCTTTGTGGCTCATCTATTAAAGATTATACATTAAATATATGAATCTCATATGACATGCTGATTCAATTGATTATATAAAAGTAATTATTATATTGGACATAACTTGCCTATTTGAATATGAACCTAACCAAAATATAACAATGAAATGAATATGCATGTGCTGGGAGTAATCCAAGTTCACCAAACTCGCTTCGTTCATATGGCGGTTTACTGTTGAGCGATGTCGCTTCGTTCGCACGGCTGCTTGCCTTTAACTGAGTTTGCAACGCTCGCATGGCATCTTAACATTGACCGAGCACGCTTCGCTTGCACGGCAGCTTACCGCTGACCAATCTCGTTCCGCTCGCACGACGTTCTACAGTTGATCGAGCTCACTTCGCTCGTACGGTAGCTTATAGTCAACCGAGCTTGTTTCACTCGCATGGCAGCTTGCCGTTAACTGAGCTCTTTTCGCTCGCACAGCAGCTTGACATTGACCGAGCTCGCTTCGCTCACACAGCAGTTTACAGTTATTCGAGCCCGTTTTGCTCGCATAGCGGTCTACTGTTGACAGAGCTCGATTTGCTCGTACGGCGGTTCACCGTTGATCGAGCTTGCTTCGCTGGCGACTTATTTTTGACCAAGCTCGTTTCGCTCGCAGTGCGATAGGACCTGAAATTTCCAAATTCATTTCCAAGTCCTATCGGCTACTTTTGTTTGTTCCACCCTAGGGCAAATCTTATAAGCTGAATACGATAAATAAGTTCTCATTATATACAAAACATTTCTTCTTTAGCTTGTCATATTTTTGTGTGAAATTTTTATTTATGTGATTTCTTCTTTATATTGTCAGCCGTGCAATCGGCATTTGTGCCCGATAGATGGTGTTGTTCATTGTTTTTGCTACAGTGCACCTTTTATCGTAATGAGTTTATACACTCTTGGGATCCAAGTCTTGATTATCTTGGGCTTGGCTATACTGTACTGAGGAGTCCTAATAAGGACGAAACATGTGTCTACAGTTGCATCCCCGATCTAAGATGATAGTGGCTTCAGCCCCGACTCTTAGATTTGAATTTTCTATGGAAAACAATTCTTTTTTAGAGTTATTCATTTTTTGAATGTTCCATAGCACAAGCACTTCACATATTTCACAGTTTTTGTGTGAAATTTTTGTGATTTCTTCTTTATTTTATACAAAATGTATGAGAGAATGACATTTCTCTTTCCAAATTTTCAATATTTATTCTGCTATTCTGGGTGGTGACAAATCCAAAAAATCAAAGATCATGAAAATCGGTCAAGTCGTTCTTGATTTATTAATGGTGTAAATGAACCGACTTTGTTCCATATGATACTGATATCAATCTAATTTTCGATATTAACTTTGATGAAGTGATAATAATATTTAATTATTTGTGTATTGAGTCATTAATAATATACATTCTTTCCACCAAAGCAGAAAAATTTATTGAAAAAAAAAATCATTCATATATAGATTTTTTATGTCACGAACCGTACTGTACTTTCCCAGAACACGCTTTCAAAGTTCCACCACAATCTGATCAATGGTTTCGGAACGCATAAGGTACAAACATACAGACATTGATTTTTATTTATTTAATAATATACATTCTTTCCACCAAAGCAGAAAAATTTATTGAAAAAAAAAATCATTCATATATAGATTTTTTATGTCACGAACCGTACTGTACTTTCCCAGAACACGCTTTCAAAGTTCCACCACAATCTGATCAATGGTTTCGGAACGCATAAGGTACAAACATACAGACATTGATTTTTATTTATATAGAAGATAGAAGATATGAATTTTGAGGAAGTTCTATAGTGTAGTTATGTGCGATAAATTTTTGAAAATAGATGTCCAAGATACAAAAATAAAATGTTATTTTTTATTGTACGAGCGGCTTGATTAAAAAATCGAGCTCTGTGAGTGCATTAAAGACTAGTAACATTTTTAGAATAATGATAATAATTGGAAAGTATTAAATGATGTATTATCCATACAATCTAGTCATAACTGCTAGAAACATAAATACAAAACAATGTAATTTATATCAATCAATTCTCGTAAATTATGTGAAAGTTATAAGAAACCATGAAATATTGACTAGCAGTTATCCACGGCTTCGCTTGTATAAACAGGTACTTTTTGAAATATAATATCGACTGTAGTCAGAATTTCTCACTCAAGCCGACTTTGGCGTAGTAATAGCTTCACAAATATTTATATTCATTACATATATTCATATTCATATCTTCGGCACCCTGCAGAATATCGATATGGAACATACACGAGATTTTAAGTTAAAATTCCTGTTTCAATCCCTTGAATTTTCATTGAAAACTGTTAAACTGTTTTTGAGCCTATTCTAGACAAACATTCAGACAGACAGGCAGACAAAATGCCTGAAAACGGTAGTTGATGACTGGGCATTGTTTAGATAGCAGTTCTCATTAAAATTTTTGCATTTATTTTATAATCATAAACAGACACTTCAATTTTATTTATTTATTCAGATAGAGATAAGATAAAATCAGAGTTGCAATATATTCATTTATGAGATGATGCTGAGCGACATAATAAATTATTGAAATTGTGAATTGGTGGTGAATGGATTCACCTCTGGGTGATAAGAACTTTGCACACATTGCTGTTACTTGCACTGTTACCAGATCTGTTTCACGCGAAATAATATTAAAGTCGAAAGACACTTATTTATTATTCTTAATGAATAGATGATGAATTTTATGAGGTCATAATAGTGATCTCAATTAAAATCTAAATTCAAGTTATTGATTTACAAGTTCACAGTTTTGATTCAAGTTGAACAAAAATCTAGATTTCATTATGACTTACAAGATGGTAGATGTATAATTTTTATCCCTGAAGAACTACCAATATCAATTATCCTATGTTCTTTAAGAGATATACTCATAGACAAAAATATTGCATATTTTTCCTAAGTCATATTTTTTTAAAAATAAATGGGATTTTTTGATTTGAATTCTATATATTTATTGATTATTTGTCTAGGGTGCTATGAGTAAGTTATAGTCCAATAAATTACATATTAAAGCTTTCCAACAAAATCGTAGATAAACTAATAAAATAGCCGGATTCTGGTTATTCCTTCATTTAGAAAGAGTAACATTAATGAATCTAACTCGCTTAAATGGGACAACTCTCTAGCCGAATCTTCAGAAACAAGGTATAAAGCACTCGAAATGTCATTTGGATTACAAGAAACAAAAGAGCATACGTTATTTTTTGAAAAGAATAATGTTTAAAAAAAACTGCAATATTTTTGTCTGTGAATGTATAACTATAAGAAATAAAATATCTTCGGATAGCCGGGTGGGCTAGGTTGAATCTGGGTGAATGAATATTATTTCTAATGGAGTTATTGATTTAATAGTACAGATGAAATTATTCGTTTGGTTTGAAAATATAACGTAGTATTCAAGTTCTGATTCATTCATCTTGACACACTATTCTTGATCAATTTGGATAGGTAAACAATGAGCAAATTTTGTGATTGAGTGAAGTTTATATTCTATATGTATTAACGTTTCAAATCCTGAGATTCTGGATCAGATAGAGAACTAAGCACTAATTTAAGTGTTAGCTTGTACAATTGAACACGTTGCAGTACGGCATAAAAAGTCGCAACACAATATATATATAAGTATCCAGAATTAAGTATGCACATCACATAAGCAACGACATTCAATCAACTTGCATTTTTCGTTATCTATCTATTATAGAGAGCTTTGTTCAGATCATAAATACACTTGCCATTGATCATCAACAGAACAGAAGAGATAATACTTCGTGATATTCGTCAGGATGACTTCATTCAGGGTACATTAATTGTTCTTCCACGTATATGGTCATCAATAGGCGACTGAGATAATAGTTAGTAAGTGCTCAGCCAATAAGCGTTGAAAACTGGGAGACCAGAGAGACTACTTAGCGCCGATAAACAGAATATAAATGATATTTCAGTAGTTCAATTAGAGGCATTCATAAACGCCATTATAATAAAGCAACTTCAACCATAACTAATTTAGATTGAAGCCTAAATCTTAGACGCTAATTAATCATCGGGCACCCCTTTCATTAAGGCACAATGGCGACGGGGGTCAGTCCAAATACACATTATTGTGTGCTGGAACGCATAGGCGCATGCACAGCTAGCCGTGCACGCGCACACGCTTTCTATAATTATTACGAAATAAATCATTTTGGGCTTTGTGCTAAATATCTAGCAGAGCAGCCATAGACCACTTGCGCCTATGCCAAACACACATATACATATTATATATCGTACAACTATAGACTATATTCAGTACTCTGTGTAATCTGGAAACAGAATGGTCACTATGAAAGTGATACCTTACCTCTAATCATATTATTCAAAGACATTGATCCAGAGTGCATACACGGAAATACATTCTTCTCTTGTATTTTTGCCGCTGCTTTAAAACTGTGGCTATACGACTCTTCGTATTATGTAAGGTGAGAAGAATATAATGAGTACAAGATTAACATGTACATATTTGCATTCATTCTTTATATACATATATTTCCTGCAAGTATCAACATACAAACGAAAAACAGAAAAAAACCAGTGAAAATTAAAAATTTCACCTCAATTTTACATTTTTTGAATTGAATTGTTATTTTTGTTACATATTAGGCGATCGGGACACTTCCGAAATATTGCCCAGAAGCAACAAAATGTGACTTGACTTTATAAAACTAATGACTAGACGTAGGTTTTTCTATATATTCAGCGTCGCTGTATACGAATGGAGTTTATCTATTGTTGTCTATGTTTTTTCATCTCTAAAATGAATTGTAGTATATGTAAAAACACTCCATTTAACAATGAAAAACATTAAAAGAACAACAGATAGATTTTTTGAAAAGAATAATGACTTTAAAAGAAATATTCAATATTTTTGTCTGTGAATGTATAAAGTTAAAAGAAAATTACTTGAAATCAAATTTCATACCATTGCTATTTGCAAATTATACGTTGTAAACGATGAAGAAAAAATCCTCCAGTTTATGTTGGTCTAGGAAAAGCTGAAAATGTTCCTCTTTTGTTATTCAAAATATAGCTCAATGTGTAAAAATATAAAAACTTTATCTAGGGGAATAGAAACATATGCTGATCTTGATCAATTGTCTAAAAACTGGCAGAATTCCTTTTAAAAACTTTTGTTTCAGTTGTACCAATTCATCTGAAACAGGGATCCTAATAAATCATGTATGTTCAATGTGTTACTAATAAATAGCAATTTAATTGTGGATATCTATCAACACTTGGTTACTTTTTTCTACATAAAGGTTTTTTAATTCGAATATTTATTTTATAAGACCGTTTTATTGTAGATAAGTGAATAGGATTATTCTCGAACATAATGTTGTAATTCTTTATACTGAATTGATTGTGGTGCATCATGAATAAAACAAAAATATTTTGTGTAGTTGTCGTTTATTACTTTACAACTCGAGTTGGTTTGGGTGTATGTGAAAAGCAAGTACCCACAAACTCAACAAGTCGGAAAGTTTTCTCAATCGGATAAGCGTAGAAGATGTAGGTATGTACATGGTATGAAGTATGTGGAGATAGTCCCACAATACTAATATATAACAGATTAATTATCCTCAACAAAATGTTGCATCCTTTGATTTGTATGACACTTTAATTGCTGGTGAAATAATAGTAGATTGTTTGACAAATAAAGAAAATTGAGAGATTACTAGCGAGTGTAAATATTTCAATTCACGAGCGAGAGAATCAAATAGTAATATTGCTTTTCTCACATGTTGAACATGCTATTTTTAACGCATTTTTCCGAAAAAAGCGCTATTATATTCACTTTGGCTGGCTGGCTGGCTGGCTGGCTGGCTGGCGTGACGCTGAGATCTCGGCAACTATACTATTTACAGACTTGAAACTGGTACTAAATAAAAGCTGCTGTTTCGTAGGCTTGCACAAATTGCTTTAATTCAAGCTCAGTGATTGTGGAAAATTGAATTATTCAATTACTTGTTTCAAGTGAAACAATGTCCATAGATATCTATGACATTAGGGATATGGCAACTAAAATTTATTAAAGTAGATAAAAATTTAGTTACAACTTTCGCCGCGGGTGTCACTATTATTATGTACAGTTGTCAAATCTGTCCGGAATTCATTCAATGACTTGTTTGACGCGAATTTGAAGCTTATTAGAATGAATTATTATTATTGGATGAAAATTTGTTCACTTTTGGTGTATTTTTTTTTATATAGCTTTGATAAAGATCAAATTATTATTTTAAGCTACAGCACTTGACCTCCTGTCAGTCAATAACTAAACAATGAAGATTAAATAGTATATTATATAACGAGGGACTTAAGTGCTTGATTTAATCCTGAGGGTGGAGTTTATTGCACGAGACGCAGTCGAGGGCAATACTCACCTGAGGGATTAAAGGCACTTAAGTCATGTGTTATCTACGCTATTTTTCGCACTACCGTATTATATTAAATCACAATAGTCTAAAGTAGATTAATCAATGTTACAATTTTGACAACTACAAACTTGAAACAAAAATGTTGAGTAAATTCACCATAGAAACAAGACTGGCTACGGCAGTTGTTCAATAAATAAGCTTGCTGTCAAAAAGATGAGTGAGAAAATTCATATTGATAAGGCTGCGGAACAGGTAACTGTAAAATGATTTTGCCAAAAGTCTAGAAAATTTACGAACAACAATACGATGCATTTGTGAAATTGTGTGAATTGCAATAATGCTAATACAAATTAAGAATGAAGGTTTGAATTCTAATGATAAAATTCAATTTGACATTTAGGTAAGTACTTTGATTATTTAGTTGTCATAGAAAAATTTGTTTATTTTACTTTAGTCCCTTGAGATTCTTGATCATTTTAGATCCCGGAGGGACTAAACTCAAACTTAAGTCCCTGAAATGAGGGATTAAATTCGTTGTTTACTCCCGGGAGTGCGAAAAGGTATTTTTGAGTTTGTACATGTATAAATTATGTACCTATCAAATAGTCAACTTCAAACTAGTACTAAATGGAAGCTGCTGTTCCGTAAGTTTGCCCAAACTGCTTGATTTCAAGCTCAGTAATTGTAAGAGATGGTAATTTGCGAAATCTCTGAAGTAACAAGGATTCATGAGCTGTCAAAAATGCGCTTCCATCATCTAGATGATTCTTCCATTTTTTTGTATACTTGATGGAAAAACTTGAGTGGAAGATGCCAAGAATAGAAATTATCTACAGAAATACTAATAAAGGTTGTGCTCTTTCAAAAACGTAGTAACGGTTGTGACAGCAGCCAAGTAAAAATATAGTGACAGATAAACAATATTGAAAATCAATTTGTCAAAAACATCAGAACCTAAAGATTCTCGCGAAATTCTGGATGCAGCTAAAGAAGCGACTTTACATTTGTTCCGGAGAAATCAAGAGAATTTTTATTTTGTTATATGTTTAAGCTGTGATTTTTTCTTAATTAGGGCAAAGCTGTCGTTTGGGCGCGTGTCATAGTGCGTTTTCTGTTTGTTATTTTTAGCGCATTTTTCCAAAAAAAGCGCTATTATATTCACTTTGGCTGTCTGGCTGGCTGGCTGGCTGGCTGGCTGGCTGGCTGGCGTGACGCTGAGATCTCAGCAACTATACTATTTACAGACTTGAAACTGGTACTAAATAAAAGCTGCTGTTTCGTAGGCTTGCACAAATTGCTTTAATTCAAGCTCAGTGATTGTGGAAAATTGAATTATTCAATTACTTGTTTCAAGTGGAACAATGTCCATAGATATCTATGACATTAGGGATATGGCAACTAAAATTTATTAAAGTAGATAAAAATTTAGTTATAACTTTCGCCGCGGGTGTCACTATTATTATGTACAGTTGTCAAATCTGTCCGGGATTCATTCAATGACTTGTTTGACGCGAATTTGAAGCTTATTAGAATGAATTATTATTATTGGATGAAAATTTGTTCACTTTTGGTGTATTTTTTTTTATATAGCTTTGATAAAGATCAAATTATCATTTTAAGCTACAGCACTTGACCTCCTGTCAGTCAATAACTAAACAATGAAGATTAAAAGGTATTTTTGAGTTTGTACATGTATAAATTATGTACCTATTAAATAGTCAACTTGAAACTAGTACTAAATGGAAGCTGCTGTTTCGTAAGTTTGCCCAAACTGCTTGATTTCAAGCTCAATAATTGTAAGAGATGGTAATTTGCGAAATCTCTGAAGTAACAAGCATTCATGAGCTGTCAAAAATGCGCTTCCATCATCTAGATGATTCTTCCATTTTTTTGTTACTACTTGGAAAAGTGCTGCTAATTTGTAAAATCGCACTTTAATTTACTGATTTCTACAGATTAAACCAGATGTTTTCCATCAAGTATACAGTGTTACAAAAATTTCGTCTCACGTCAGTTTTGTACAATTTTTATCTTACTGCATACCTATGTCGCCATCTGTATGACAAATTTGCACTAATTTTGTAAAATTAGTACATACTAATGACACTTGATTGAAGAGCGCTAATTTGGGGAGCATGCGCGTCTGGTTCTCCCTCTTTCGTTCCTGAGCCGTTGTTGCAGACGGGTTGTTTTTGAGCAGTCTTGTGATTTTTCTAGTTGTTCTAAATTTTGTGATTATTTTATTTCATTAAAATCAGTGTTAGGATTTTGTAAGTATTTTGTTTATTATTTTTGTTTACATTATTCGAAATTTAGTATTATTTTTGCTAGTGATTTCGTTTGAGGTGACCCGCGTGGTTAACCTTTTGTTTTCCAAATTTATCTCTTTCATTCCTAATTTTTAGTTAGTTTTTTGTGCTCAAAACCTTTTTCAACCTTCAAACTTTTATGCTAAATTAATATTTTTGTTCTAAATTTATTTTTTTCTAAATTTTACAAAAGCGTAGGTAGTTGCTGTTCCGGTCGAAGGAGCAGGTCTTTTTCTCTTTGGGAGGTTATTATTATTTGTTGTCCTTCCTCGGGAAGATACGTTTAATTATTTCTGATGTTTTATATTCAGATTAGTTTTGATAATCATTACTATTGATAGTGTTTCGTAAACATATTCTAGTTGTTACCTGCCCTAGTTTACCATACTATTCCGTCTACAAGAGTAGACATTCCTTTTTTTGTAATTTACCGGCTTTTTGTATTTCTGTTTTAAATTTTCTTCTGCTACCAATCGCGATCAGGCGGATATCGATTCGGTGATACGCGATTTTTTTTTTATATATACACTCGAAGTAATAAAACCTACGAGATTTGTGGCAATCTTCGTTCCTCATTTTACCTTTACTCACCTAAGTATGTTTGATGTATGAATGATTAGTGAAAGTGGTTGATAATACATAATTTAACTATATTTTGGATCCAACGCGTTGCAGATTTGTCATTCAACAACTCGTAGTTTAGTTTCTTACGTTGTTTGTATAGTTATTGGTTTCCAAAGCTTGAAATATTTTGTTGTGGGCTTTAGTTCCCGTTTTTAAGCTGGAAAATCCTACGAGTTTGTGAAGATTGTTCCAATTTTTTAGTAACGAGCCACGTTCGTAAATTTATCGACTCGTCGCTAATAAATCCTTATTCTTGTCCTGCTAGACTTTGTATTTTCTTTATTTTTCTTCTCTTTAATGCTCAGCGTAGTTTTTTTTACTTTGTAATTCTTCAGTGCACTATTTAAAATCAGACAAATAATTAACTTACTGATTATTTTATCCAACTTTTACCAAATTTACGGTTTATTCATTTTTCAATTTAAATCTAAATTTATTTATTCAAGTTTAACGCTTCACGTTCAAAGAGAGCTCTCCAATTTTTCATAGGAACCTCCTGTTTCAATTGAATTGAATACTGATTGGGTTGTTTGTTTCCAGTGTAAGCTGCTAGGGATCTTAGGAACCCGTGGCCACTTGAGACTAGTTTTTGGCCAACTTCAAGTTAAGAAAAACATCAACACGTCTACGAAATTAAGAAGAACATTAATATCTCACGGCCAACCTTAACACCTTCAAGGACCGTTGGGTATTTTTCAAAGCCCTATAAGACGCAAGATCAACTATACTTAATTCAGGGAACGTTCTTGTCTGACGTTGTTTTTATGGCTACCAATTCGACATCTATCTTCTCTGCCGATACTAGTCTTGAGTTCCGCCTGAAGAGGATATTTAGCTAGTTTTTGTAACGTAATTTTGAACGTCTGTGACGTGCTCTCCAGTTCCCTTTTGGCTGTTGCAGTGAGATTTTTTTGTATTATAGCTTTAACCATTTTCGTAAGTTACCAAATTTTTTTAATTATAATTTTTGGATTTATTTGCTTCAAATTAATAATAATTTTGTTTATAATTGATTTCGACGTCTATGCTTTATTTCTTTTTTTTTGCTTTCGCTATTGTCTCCCAGAAGAGTATTTTTTCCTCCTTTGATCATTTCCTATTTTTCAGGTAGAATATTTCTGGTGCCCTTATTAATAGCTAGGCTGGGTCTTCACTTTCAAGGTAGGATATTCCAATACTTAAATTTAGTGTCAATCAGCAGTACATTAAGTTTTCGCTACCAAATAGTGAAGAAACATTACCTTTTTTAATTTCCTACTGCCACCTTGGAAATAGGAAAAGGTACTACATAAAAGCAATTTATTATAATTTCTCCTGATTGTGGTCAGTGTGGTGCTTGAGAAAAAAATTATTGAAAGAATGGCCTTGCCGATTACAATAATATTTGTTCAAGAATCCATATAGCTACAGTATGTATATTTTTTTCAAGAATATTTTTCTCCATATGTTCCGTCTTTCTAAATTATGGATCTATATATGTAATATTTACACTGAATTTATTCTAAATGATGACATAGTCAGTTATGTACATTCTTATCGAGAGCCATTGGCCTATGCTTATTCGGATATACTTATTCTTTCTTAGGAATAATTGTTTTATTATATATGAGTTATTATCATGTTAACATACAGCATATTTGTGGAATTGGAATACACATAGAAAACAAATTTTCTCATTCTCAGATTGTGTGAGATCTGACAAAAAGTCCTGTAACATTAATTACAAGTATGTCGAGGTGTTCATTCGCAAGCTAAACACGAATACCGAACAGAGGAACTGAAACACATCTCACAATTCTCACATCGTAGTCAGTTCATTTACAGAATACAAGAGAAACAAAACGTAGAGAATTCTGTATGCACATATATGTAAAACGTCATATATGCATACCTACATACATATGCACGTTTCACATGTATAATATCAGTGACTTGAAGTAGCTGCATGGTGGAAATGCGGCGAACTTGTATTACATCCCGTTCCTGTTTGCTTAATGTCCTTCCCTGCCGTTTAATGTCATTCCTGCAGAGTGCACGAGATGACCGTCCACACGTTCACGCATGGCTACGTTTAATTGCTCGCTTTCAAACATTCAGATTCTAAAAGCTGAATGAACAAAAGATTCCATTACCCAAAAAATTATCAAGTACTCTTAGGCCTTTATCTATGAGCCTTGCACAAGAATTCCACAAGATATAATTTTGTTGATTATATCAAATGGATATCGTTGTCTGAAGTGAAAGACAGAAAATAATATTTTCCTTACATATTAAGGAAATTTAAAATCAGTGAGGCTGTAGCATATACCGTATAAATTTACCAGCGTAATGTAAAAATAAGCTAATAGTAGAGGATCCGAATTAAGAACGACCTTCACCCACCTGTTACAGCGGTAGAAATTTTTTCCATCAAATTTAGTATACTACAGAATACATCGCAAATGGGTTGGCTAAGAAATACCTGGCAAGGCTATGATTGAATAAATATTGAAAATTGACTTTCTGTTTAACATTGCACTCATGAGTTTCACCAATCGAAAGTATGGAGCCTATAGAATATGTAAACGTTGGGTTGTCTATTTTTTCCTGGCGTAACTGCTGATTTGACAAGAATGAACAGGTATATTAATACTAGCTATTTTCACTCATCTGTTTCTCAAATAAATCTTATATGAAAATAGGCGCTATTCAATTGTGAACACGATGATATAAGGTAATCAGCAAAATATCTGGTTCAAATGACGGTTGTCGAATTTTGAAAAGTGAAATTTTAATGTGTATTTATGCGGAAAATTCAAGAAATGTTTCAAGTAAACTGCACTTCCAGTTCAACCGATCGCAATCATAATGCAAGATGTACAACTAGATGTTATAGAAACGCTTGATACAAAATTTCAATATTCTGCCACCGATTGTTTTGAATTTATGGAGAAAACTCGAGAAGTCTGTCATATAAAGTGCACTAACGGCTGAGCCGATTGGCACGAAGATAGGAGATGACCATTTTGATGCTACTGCAATTTCAAATGCAGAATTTCAACATCCTACGGTTGATCATTCTGGATTTATCGGAAAAATTCGAAAAAAATTTCAAGTAAAGTACACTTCCGGTACAGACGATTGAAATCATAATGCGAGGTGCACAACTAGACCCTAAGCCGCAGTCTTAAATACAAAATTTCAACATTATACGTTCAACAAGTTTTGAGATTTGCGAGCTACGCACGCACGCACGCACGAACGAACATACGTACCGACATCAGGCCAAAAATAGTCAAAATGGATTCAAGGATGCTCACAACGGATATTTCCATCAAAATCTCGATAAGTGAATTTTGTCGGTTTCACAATACTTTCTTGTACTTAGTACAAGTAGGTAACAAAAAGTCAATTTTCAATATTTAATTAATCATAGCCTTGCCAGGAATTTCTTAGCCAACCCATTACCGATGTATTCTGTAGTATACTACATTTGATAGAAAAAGATTTCACCGCTGTAACAGATGGGTGAAGGTCGTTTTTAATTCGAACTTTAGACTATAAGATATGTTCAGTGTCGATCATGAAGAGTATTCACATATTCACAAGCTACCAAAGATTTCAAATTCGAATTTACGCAGGCGACACAAGTTGATTTTATTGGCAGCGACAATGGTACACGGTTGAAGCATGCTCCGTATTGTCAGTTACCACTTACGCTCGACCTTGGTCATTTTGGATTCGCCTAAAACTTGCTGTTCTTTCAATATGTATTCATGATACTTTTGAACATACTGATCGTCCGTATACTGTGACACTTCTCCAGAATCCACAATTTTAGTGACAGCGCACGTGACTATTCATCATTTCGATTTTATTAGCTTGCATTCTGGCTTGTCTCTTGCCTGACCGGTACAAATCTTGTAACCGAATTTAAACTAACTTTCCGATGAGATAGATACTTGAAACTCTTAACGTAGCTCAGAACTGGATGATAATGCAATATTTAGTTGCTTTTCTGTTTATATGATTTTCTGTAATCTTGTAATCGATAATTCAGTCACTTATTCCCAGTTAGCTTGTACGTTTTAACTCTTAGAAAAGCTCAGTTCTCGATAACAATACAATATTTGCTTATTTGGATCAAGCTTCAAGTCCTGTAAATATAAATAAAATAGCATGCAGACAAGTATACTACGTGACACATAGTGCACTTTGTTAGCTCATGGTGACAGTGGGATCAAGGACTTAATACAATCTCATCTACAATTTAGTTAAATCAAATTTATGTCCAATAGCTACAATTATTCCAGCAACTAATTAGTCAGGAAACTCTACAAATTGTTTAAGACAAGACAGCATTCTCTCCTGAGGTGCATGTATAATTTTTCTAAGCCTTCAACTATGCAGATATGCAAATAATAAAACTTTTAGAAATATGATGAAATGTTAGTCCGGGAAAAGACCGTACAAATATACCATGATCCCATGGATAAACTACATAAAAATCTTCGAGTGAATGAATCGTATAACCACAGACCTAAAGAGATAAAAACTAATTTTGCACTTCACATGAAAAAAATGTTCAACTGGGTCAATCGATGAAGACTGTTATAAACGTTGAAAAACCGTAGGTAGAAATATTTTACTCCAAAGATTCTCACCTAATATGTTCTTTAGATCCCCTCTAATAATCACAATGTCAAATATAACTGCGGTGTAGTGTCCGGGTGAGTCAGTTCAAGACGAACCTGGTGTTTAGCTCGAAGCCCTGAAAGTGTTAAAATATCTAAGCACAAGGCTCAGAGAGAAGTTATCGATATCAACAGTTCCAACACATATCATACACCTACACACACTTTTCCCTCGTTGGTAACCTCTGCTTAATCTCAGCCGTTGGTAACCTGTCAAGGGCTACTACAGCCCAAAGCTGCTTGCTGCATCGTTGGTGTCCAGCCACTGCACATTACAGCCCATAGCTGCTCGCTGAGCTGTCGGCAATCAATCACAGACGCATCATAAATACTCCATCCCCACACATATACTTACTTTCTTCACTTTAGGCCCAAAGCCACACCCTGAGCTGTTGGCAGCCAACTATAGTTGCAGCATATACACTCGGCTCCAAGCCGTACCATGAATACTCCATTCGTACATACACATACTTTCTCCTTGTTGGCAACCTGATCAGAGTTACTACAGTCCCACTGCTTAATTTCAGTCGTTGGCTACCTGCCAAGGGTCACTCTATTTTTGCACTCTTTCATCTGCAAGCCGTACCATAAACACTTCACTCTTACACACGTCTGGCTCCAAAGTCGTACCATAAGCACTCTACTCTTACACATACACTAAATAACTCAACTAACTCACCCAGTAACTCAGCTCACCTAGCACTAGTACTAGCACTTCATCAACTCTGTAATACCTGCATCTTCACTAAACTGCCAGAATAACTTGAGGCTCATCATCCACGTATAAGCGATTACATAACTAATTGAATTGATAAACTTATGAAATCGGGCGATGATAATTTCACCCAATAAGATATACATACATAATTTTAACGTGAAAATATAGATATTCATTGTAATTATTTGGGTGTCAAGCCTAATTAATTCACAATCCCGAGGCGGCTTCAATCTTATCTTATAATATCCCTCAAAACCTACATATTCACGTAAATTCCATTATTGAATTCTGAAATTCAAGGAAACATTAGAAATCGTTGCTGGAGGTGACTCCATCATTTTATAACGCGGACAAAATTAGTTTATACAGAAATTAGCTCGCTCTCCGATTTAACTTCATCAAATTACATCAGGCAATGTTAGAGATAACAAAATCTATCAAATAAAAGTATAGCAAATTACAAGAAGGTTTAACTTGCAGTTTCAAATTGTTTATCACTGAAATTCACGAGAATTATTGTAGGATGCATGAACCTAGTCCAGTCAATGGGGAGTAAAAAAGAGCCATTTAAAGGGTAGGGAATGATCTCTAATTTCGGGCCACATTTTCTTTCTTCGAGGAAGGTGCATATTTTAAGTTTAAGTTTATTTATGCATAATAGTAGACATACATGATTTGTAGAATATTTGTCTTGATTCTTATTTTTGTTTCGTCCATGTACATTATTGAAACTCAGTTCTTTTTGGTAAAAAAATATTGTATGACATGTTTGGACTTCCGGACTGAATTTCCAATGACAATTCAAATTTTTCGAGTGCATCTACTCATAAGTAATTATATGTATACAATATATTGAATTTCAATTGATAAATAAGCCTGCGCAGCTTTTTTATTCCATTTCGAAACGCTTTTCGACCATTTCCTATTTGCATCACTAGTTACCTCTGATTTTCATCATTTCTTGATTATTTGATCAAATATAGTTTCCAATAAGTACAAGAGACAACTGAATGACAATATAGTCGGAAAAAGTAAAATTTATAATCAGTTTCAAAATTATTTTTCCAACTCACCACATAATGAATAACACTTGTTTGTTGTACTGTGCAGGTTTAATTGATAATTGGAATTGAAACATGAGTACAAGTAATTATTTGTTTAAGATCACTATATGAGATCAATAACAGGTGTTTTCAACAAAGGATCAATAGTAAACGATCTAATTACAATTCATTGTATAATACTGTAATGCTGGGGCCACACTTACGTATAATGTCATTAATTAAGGCGTTATTCAATAATGAACACATTGTCAATGACAATATGTCAATTGTCACATAACGCCTTACTTAACGGCATTAGACATTACTGTGGCCCCTGCATAACCAGTAACATGCTTCGCTTTGCTGCAGATCTATGGATCTATTACCAAATCTATGATATATGAGTGGTTTATTACGTAAAATTTGAATACTCAGCTTAAAATAACTTTAAAAATTCTAGGTAGGTCTAGCTCAGACTCAGGGAAATAATTGGGTAAAATGAGGCTAGCTTCAACAAAAAAAAATATATATACAATAAAATATAGGTAAAGAAATAAATAGTAGGGCGCCACGTAGTTCAACTTATTTTTCCCAAGGTACTCAATCACGAAAATACCTGAAACTAAGGTGTTGAAAGGAATAATTGGGAAACAGGAGAATAGATGTTAATATTATGTCAGCGTCAATCTGGTTGCTGACTCCCAAATAATTTAATATAACTCAAACAGCAACTTACCTCGAGCTTACTGAGAGAAATTACGCTCTCTTCTACACTGCTGAAAAAAAAAAGGGTGGGCAATTTTCATTCAATAAAAAAGATAATATTTACCCAAAATAATATAAATTTAATTAAGTAAGTACGTAATTTTTGACAACGCACCTAAGTACTGCAAAAGTAAAATAAATGAATAAAAGTAATTGAAATTAGTTATTTACATTACAAGATGCGAAAGTATACTTTTTTGTGTGAGGTGGTATTTGAATGGCCGAGGTGAAGCCGAGGCCCTTCAAAACCGCCGAACACCTGAAAGGGCTTTCGCATCGTGTGATGTATTAAATTTTTTCTGCTACTGTTCTATACAGATATTAATATTTAATAATGATTATTATATTTGAAATAATGTCATGGAAGCTGTTTTACCTGTCTAAAATTATCAATAGCAACGGTTTATTTACAATGTTATCTGTCATCAGCGCCTGTCAAAGATTTTGAATTTCAATAATTTAGTGGAACATTGCATTTGACCGATTTAATAAGTCAACAGAAAATGAAAATGGTATTCAAAAGAAAGCTAACAATGCATGTGCCTCACTTCTTGCGGATAAATTCAAAGAAAGGTACAATCAAACATACAGCATGTTTTCTAAATGGCTTGCTGATAAAAAGTTACTCGAATTGACGAAAATATAATGCTTCGGGTGCCGATATTTTGGATTTAAAGAGCCGATGGAAGACTTCTTCGTAAAGTAATGAAATTGAAATTTCTACAAAGGTGTTACATGAAATTCACATTAATATATCTCCAATATGAATTTTGACGTAATTCAAAATGATAAAAATCTCCCAATACAAAGTGAAGATGTTAATAATTCAAATAATATTCCTACCATGACTTTTTCCAATTGTTCAAATTGCATAATTACTTAAAACCAATAAATAGATAAAATTAAATTAAATAGATTGGATAAAATCATATTATTGTTATAAACTACTTATTTATTTGAATAAATTATGAAATTTCCAATATATTTGCATTTTTTCAAACTTTTACTTTTTAGTCCTGGCCCCGAAAGTATTACTTTCGAAGCTAGCAACGCATAGCAACGAGATAACACGAAGGTTTGCTTTCGTTATCGTTCGAGTTGCCAGAGCTACAAAGCTCACTTATTTATACAGTAGCAGAAAAAAACTATTTCAAATTACGCGTTTAAATAACGCAAGAAAAAAAACAAATAAATGAAAGTAAATAGTAGGCCTTACAATGACTTACGCCTAAGTAGCGCAAAAATAAAATAAAAGAATGTAAATAAGCTAGGTTAGAGCCCTCGACGTTGTACAAAAGATACAAAAAAAAGTAAATGAAAATGCGAAACAACTCGCGCGTACGTCTATGAGTATATCAAAAAAGTAACAACAATAAATTTGGCCCTTATTCGATCGAATCGAGTTCACAGCGAAGTATACCACATAAGCGTAAAGAAAAAGAAAATAAGCTACTTCGTCGACTGACCCTATACAATTTACAAAATAACAGCATGGTCCAAACGACCACGCAAAAAAAAGCAGTAAACAAAAGTAAATTAGATTCAGCCGTGTAGGGCGGTTTGGCTACCTAAAGTGGATAAGTAATAATAAAGGAAAAAAATATCGGCAGTCCGAATAAGAAAAAAAAACAAAACCACGAACGTAATGCCACTTAGCTGTCACTTCCGGTTGGTTGCTGGAGCTCGTTGACCAATGGTCTGTCACACCAAGATGGACGCCTCAAACAGATATTTCCCGGTCCGGACTGGCAGGAAATCTGGTGACGTCACACCAGGGTCAAAGGTTGGATAAGAGGGTGCCTAGGTGGTATCAGGCACTCCGTAGCCGAGATGTTGGTCAAAGTAGTTCAACTACGCACACTGATGGTCGGCGCAAAGAGAGCGATGTCGTGCACAAAATTTTAATAATCCTCCAACAATGGAGATGCTTGCGGAACAACACAAAATTGCACCAAGTGCCCAAAATGTTCCGCGAAGCAAAGAAAAGCTAGTTTTTTATCCCTCCTAGAGGATTGCGCAAGGCAATATACAAAAAAGCGATTCTTAAAAGAATTCAATGAACAAAAAGTACTATGGTAGTTGAAGACCAACTATAGACTGACGACTTCAGTTAAGTCAATTCCGGACGATCGGACCTGATTAGGAAAAAACCGTTTTTCATTAATTAAAAAAAAACTGAGTAACGTCACTGATTATAGCGCGCGCATTACAAAATCTTGAACTAAGGCTTAATTGACAGAAGTAAACAAAGAACACGTTTCTAATATAACCAGAGAAATAGAAATGAGCTTAAAGAAGAAAAACCAAACTAAAGATTTGAAATGTGAATTGAAAACTAAAATATCTTTAACGAAAAGTAAGTAATGAAGCTGACCAAAAGAAAAAGACCCAAATTAACCCAAATTATATTTTAGAATTTAACCCTACATAAAAAAATATCCAAAGGCCAAATTGGCACGTAACAGATTTGGTATGACTAAGGCACAAACTTTAAAAAACTAAAACTACAGTTAAATAAAGCCCATACAAGATTAAATTCAATAATATTGAATCATAATCTCTCTCTCATTCACTTCTTTCTTCTTTTTTTCTCAAAAATTCAATTCAAAAAACGCAATTACACTTTTCATGTAAATCGAAGATATAAATTTTGAAGTTTGATCCTATCCTTATAGCATTATTATTGGAAATTGGTTGGTTTCAAGGATCTGAATAAATCATAGTCATTGTAGATACAGTTTATTTGGACGTTTCGGTTGTCACAGCAACCATCTTCAGCGACTATTTAATAAATTACATGATTTTATATTATGTTATTTGGTACATGGTACATTAGTAGTGGTGCTTACATGGATAATATTTTTTTTGATAAATAGATTCCTAGGGAATAGATTGATATCGTTTCCTTTTAATATATTTTAAAAATAGCGAAATGCACAGTTTTCAAACGAAATTGATAAACAAAAATTGTAGTCACATGGTCATGAAAAAAATTAAACAGTAAAACGAACTATCACCTCGGGTGACTGCTCAAGAATGGCCATAAATCGCCAGAAACAGAATGAGTGGATGCTGTTTCCAGCGATTTATGGCCATGGCCATTCTTGACCAGTCACCCGAGGTGATAGTTCATTTTACTGTTCAACTATATTCATCTACAATAATTTATTTTATCTCTTCTTCATTTGATTCTATAGCACCCACTCATTCTGTTTCTGACGATTTATGGCCATTCTTGAGCAGTCACCCGAGGTGATAGTTCGTTTTACTGTTTAACTGTTTTCATTACCATGTGACTACAAATTTTTGTTATATCAATTTAGTTTGAAAACTGTGCATATCGCTATTTTTAAAATATATTAACAGGAAACGATATCAATGTTTTCCTTAGAATCTATTTATCAAAAAAATATCATCCCTGTAAGTACCACTACTAATATACTAAATAACATAGTATAAAATCATGTAATTTATTAAATAGTCGCTGAAGATGGTTGCTTTGACAACCGAAACGTCCAAATAAACTGTGTCTATAATGACTACGATTTATTCCGATCCTTTAAACCAACAAATTTCCAACAATAAATAGAAGATAGTCCTAAATTATTGAAAAAAAAAATTCTTATTTCATTGATTTACTCTGTTCACTATGTGTTCAGTAACTAACTTCTCTTTCCATAATAATTCGTTCATTATACCCCTAACAGTTCCCGGAATAACATATCTTGATCAAAATCGTTACACAATGTAACTTTGACAATATAAGCCTCAAGATATTGAAGACTCGTTTTGAAAAACTTCTTGAACGATTGAATTGAAGACCAATTCGGATTAAATGTCATTTAAATAATTGAATGCGACCGAATATTATCGAATACTGTTAACTGATGAAGACGGCTATTGTAATACAAATTGTTTCAATAACCAAGGTACAACAAACATAATGATGTAAATAGAATTTGTATTTTCAACGTTAGATCAACTGGAGATGAAAAGAAGCATGAGAAGCAGAATTCAGCCCTTTTTCAAGATGGTTAAATACGCACACCTTCCACGAGATGGAAAAGTGTACTTCAGGGTTACTTAGAAATGAACGCTTTCTGATTGAAAAGTGATTATGTAAGATTTTGCGTTTATACCTTTTGAGATACGTGGCCCAATGAGACAATTTTATGAAAAATATTCCCACAATAAAAGTGACCCTCTGTAGCAACGTTGCCTGTATTCCACATCCCACGCGTTAGACCAAATTCATTCTATTCTACTAGGAACTGTCAATATCTTTCCCCCTTCCGATCAGATCCCTTTTGCCGTTCGTCCTGAAAGACATACATCAGAGCTGACGTGTAGCCCTACAAGCCCTACTTTACATTTCGCTAGTCCTGCTGCAGAGTGACAAGTCGGACAGTGACGTCACAAACCTTGGGCGGAGATGAGTTTTTGTTTAAGATACGCTGCACTGGACGTAACGGAATAAGGACACTGCTTGTTCTAGACGCAGGATAACTTCAAAGTGAAAGGACGCTGAATTTGTGATGATCGGTAGTTTTTGTGATATTGATATGAAAAATTCAGCTGAAGAAGTATATCTTCACGAGAAATGTGATTGAGAGTAGACTCTTCAGCTTTCAGATGAATTTTCATACCTATTTTCTATTATAGTGAATAAAACGTTGTATTGGACTCGTGTCAGATATGATTAGTCACTTAAGATATGTAGCCATTCGCCTTTCAAGCGTCATGGCATAACTTTTTCTTTCACTTTTCAGACTAGTACAATAAATCACTATTCTTTAACAGGATATATATTTTACTGCTCGTGAATAAATTCGTTAGGAGTTTTATCCAACTATATTGTATATTATCTTATTCAAAATATCAGACTGATCCTCAAAAAAGTTTGAGTGATCCACAATTTTAGTTTAGTCATTTATATTCTCATTTAGTATGTTTATTTATTAAAATGCATTCTACCTTATTCCAATTGTTCGTTTCTTCTGAAAAAAAAATCCAAAATGAAATTCTTGATACTATATTTTAGAAGAAATTATCAATTCAATTTCAAGGTTATAAAAATGATTCTCTATGTTCCTTGGAATAATACGATCTCGTTAATTAATAACGGATTTGAATAAATGTGTTATTGAGATTCGAAACAAAATCCAACGTCCCTCAGCAAATCTCGTGAAGCTAGTTTGACGTTGTTATTAATGGAATTTTACTCCCCCTGTAGGGCTAAGAGGGGAATACATTGTAATCGAGCTTACGAACTCCACAATATACACACAGTATTATACACTGGAGAAATTGATTCAATTCATGCATAATGTCATCCACGAGTTAATCGTCATCCTATACTTGTAATTCATTTCATTATTCCCTTACAGTTCCGAAATTTTTAGTAAGATCAAACAGTATATTTTCAATTGACTCATTACTGCAATTTTATACTTTCAAATCTTTCAAATAGACAGATACAAGTTTCCTTCTAACAATAAGATTTTCTCGGAATGACAAGATTCCAAAAATCTTAACTTCATGTAAATTAATTATGGTATTTTGCCGCAAAAATTGTAAATTAGATGGATCCTTATCTCTGAACCATCATCAAGATTACGTGAAGAACCTTTGAATGAAGTGATATCTCAACATACTTTTGTACAGTTTGGGAATCAGGTTTTATGGACAAATCAAAAACAAGAAGTAATGTGTGTAACGCTAGCCTCGCTGATGACGGGGTTGTTAACTTTTGGCGTCGCGGTCTAAACTGCTGACGGTGTGCTCGGGCGCCAATGCGGTTTCCAAGGTAGACAGTTGGATAGCTCAGAAAGGAAGGGTTAGGGCTGTCAAAATAATCATCAAGAGGTGGGTATCACAATGAAATTTATTTACACTTAAATACGACGACGGTGAACAAAAAACATATATTTTGCAGGAACTTGCACGGAGATAACTTGGCTGATGGTGACGGGACGGTTGTACATGACACTCGACACCAGCGGTCGCAGTACGAACCCAGGCGGTCGCAGTACGAACCCAGGCGGTCGCAGACGACGAGAAACTTTGAAACAAACAAATCGTGAAGCGATTTCTCAAACGGTGGATTAACTTGTCTTCGACGCTTGTGAATCTAAACTGGTTCCCAAGTAGTGACTCTACATTAACTTGCTCAACGCTGTGGAGCCAATGATGACTCCCTTAACGGTGACTCTACGTTAAAACAATCTAACGCTGCAACTCACGAAGACTTCATCAACGGCGACGCTACGTTAAATTATTCAAACACTGCGAAATCAACTAGGACTTCTCCAGCGGTAATTCTACGATAAATTATGCAGAAATATTCTAAGTTCAAGAACAGCAAATGCAAAAAAAATCCTTTCACGGACTTATAAAAAACAAACAAACTCACAGATTGTGTCAGACAGTTGTGCTAATGGACTTAACACAAAAATTCCACTTGGACGGTGAACACTCTGAAGAATCGGAATCGGAACTAGAAGTGTACTTTGGAACGGCTACTCAGAAGACTGGACTTTCAAAGAAGTGACTTAAGTCTGCCACAAGGCCTTATTTATACTTAAATTTCAATGAATCCTTACTTTACTTGCCTTACAATTAATTTCTTATTGGTGCTGTCAGTAATGTAAAAAGAGATACAGATAAAAAGAAGAAATAATTTTACAAATACAAATTTCTTCATAACAACAAATTTAATATTCTTTTCCAACTAAATACATCCTCATAAACATTTCCTTGAAATTCAAATTATCCTAAATTATTTTTGTCTGTCGGTAAAGTAGTTACGATTTAGCCCTGTGTCGGCTAACTGTCAAATGTCAAATATTTATTTGTTTATGGTCGAAGGTCACGAGGAACATCAAACAAAATATACAATATACAACATATTTACAAAACAACAGTTGATTACATTTAGAATTCATTAACGGTAAGCACAAGACATAAATACGGATCAAGCAAATATAGGTTGATTCTAATTTCAGATATTTTCAAGCCTAACCTCATTCCACCACATGTTATGAAATATGAAAAAGTATTTATTCCAGCTGGTAGCTGATAATGGGTGGGATTTTTTAATTCAACCGTTCGTTTTCGATACCGTTAAGTTATCGGTATTAAGTTTTCGGTTTCAACTGCTATTGCAATTATATAAGTGGTACCGAAAACTACTACCGTTTATTATCGATACCGAAATATTTGAAGAATTGTAATTTTGACAGCATCGCAAATAGATACATATATTCAACTTATTTTCAAATGTCAAAGAATTTGTTGAATGATATTTCTCATTTGTTGGATAAAAATTAAATTCAATCTGCGAAAGTGATTGAAATTCTAATAAATTGATAGTAAATTTTGATGGAAAACTCACGTCAATCTGACAGTTCTAACAGATAGATTTGAGGTTCTGTAAAATAAATTTTTGTACTCACTTAGATTAGATATATCCTTACAAGACTTGAAATAATATGTTTCAACTTACTTTTTATAATTCATACATAAATGTTCTTCTATAAATGTGTTGCAATATCCGAAAAATATTATTCAAAAATTTGAAGTGGAACGTAATGGTCGATCTCCGCACCTATAACTTTTCGGTAGGTGTTAACGACAAGTACTGAAAACTCAACGGTAGATCCTGATAACACTACCGTTAAGAGGTACAGAATATTAATATTAAGGTAAACGGTGATGTATGTTTAAACAGAATTACGGATTTTAAAATTTATGGGGTATGCAAGATGTGAACTAATTGTGATGGACTTTAAAATATTTAACGGTAGCAGAAGGCTCTGGGATGTGCAACTGTGACGGAGTTTTGGGACATAATTCGTCACAAGTGACGCATGATAAATTTTTATATTCTCGAAGCAGAGCTCAACTTCCAATATTTCCGCTCCAGCAGCAAACTATTAATATTTATCTTAGGTGAATATCGTCATTCACGAAGCTTCAAACACACAGTAAAATCCTGGTGAATGATAGAAGTAATCGAAATAATGATGATTCTATAGGCAGTTATAATTTGATTGCAGAAGAAACTGTGAAAACAAACTAGGCATCTAGACAATGAATCACTCAAATAATAATTTCTATGACAATTCAATCGAAACATTCATTAATGCTTTGTGGTCAAGGTCAGGCGCCGTTTATAAGCCGAAAAATTCTTGAAGTTCCATCATAACTTATTTGATGTGAGATTCCAATAAGTGATTCAATAAATAACCAATTTTCAGAAATGTCAATATCTGTATTTTATCATTAAGCTGAAATCGAGATTAGTTGCGAATACTCAGTCAGCAAAGTCGAATATCTATATTAATACGTCAAGAGAAAACTTTCGACCCCTTTTTAGGCATATTACATGCACGGAGGAATGTGAAATTTGATATACTTAAAGTAGAAGTGCAGAAAGCTGAAATTATGTACAAGGTATCTCATTTTAATTTTACGTGAAGAGAAAAATTTGTACCGCGCGCACGAAAGAATGTGAGATATGCCATACTTGAAGTTTATATAGAGATGGAGTGCAGAAAGGTTAAAGTATATATGGGTGTCCTATTTCAATTTTACGTGAAAAGAAAACTTTGTACTTAGCGCATAGAGGAATATGATATCTGGCATACTGAAAGTTTATGTGGAGAAGGAGTGCAGAGAGCTAAAATTATATACAGTTGTCCCTTTTCAATTTTACGTGAAGGTAAAAATTTGTATTTCGCGCTTGAAGGAAAGTGAGATTGGCATACTTGACGTTTATATGGAGAAGGACTGCAGAAAGCTAAAAGTATATATAGGTTTCTCATTTTAATTTCACGTGAAGAGACAACTTTGTATCGTGCGCATGAACGCAAAGTAATGTGCTTTGGCATACTTGCAGTCTGTGTGTAGAAGGAAGTGCAGAAAGCTAAAATTATATACAGAAAGTAGCATTCTAATTCAACGTGCCGAGAAAATTTCGTACTGCGCGCATGAAGGAATGTGTGGTTTGGCATACTTGAAGTTTATGTGGAGAAAGAGTACAGATAGCTGAAAGTATATATAGGTGCCCTCTTTTAATTCCAAGTAAAGAGAGAACTTTGTACCTCTTTCACGAAGGAATGTGAGATATGGCATACTTGAAGTTCATTTTGAGAAAAAGTGCAGAATGCTGAAATTATATACAGATGTCTAATTTTGATTTTATATGAAGAAAAAACTTTGTAACGCGCACGAAGGAATGTGAGATTTGGCATACTTGAAGTTCATGTGGAGAAGTGCTGTTATATATACCTATACGCTGTCCTATTCCAATTTCACGTGAAGAGAGAGCTTTGTACCGTGCGCTTGAAGGAGTGTGAGATTTGACATACTTGAAGTTATTGTGAAGAAGGAGTGCAGAAGGCTTAAACTATATACAGGATGTTCAATTTTTATTTACCGCTGAAAAGGATATTATTTTTTGCTGAATATATCGAGAAATATGCACCGAATAGAAAAGTGACTGAGGGAAAAACTTAATAATTTTTTTCTCCTTCCAAGGGCAATATAAAGATTTACAATCAAATTTCGACCACTGGGCGACCACAAGTAAGAATAATTACACAAACTGTTGTATTTGCGATTACATTAACTCCGATTTATACTGACTGCAGCATGGTTAATAGTTATCAGGATACATAATCTGCTTACGATACGTTCAGTGGTTCGACATGAGTAGTTAAACAGACTGATTGCAAAAGGCTCGCAGAAAAGTGTTTTGCTTTAAAACACTATTGATTTGGATTTATTGTTAATGAAACGTTCGTGGGATGTTGTTTTATGCAAAATTTAGTTTAAATGCGATCAGTAGTTAAAAAAGAGTATTCAAACAGAAGGGCATACAAATAGTTACTTTGTTCGAAAATATCATCGATTTTCGTAGAATTTGGTCAAGATTATGTCGGTAGTTCAAGAGGTATAATTATATTTTAAAAATTCTTCAGTAAAAGAGCTACGTCCTAATGGCTGGGAGTGCGTGTCGCTATGTCTAAGTCCACAATGTCTAATCACCATTACCGCGACGACTAATACCGCTACGACTAAAATGTCCCCCACCAATTTGCTCACAAGGTCTAACGACGCCCATCACCATCACTATACCACTATCTCACTCCCACCACTCATAATGTACAGTGGACCAGATGAATACTAGTATAAGTCCTCATTCGCAAATTAAATAAGAAAAATCGTACGTAATCAAGCGTAAGTTATCGTGAACTGCGTGCTTTGAAAAATCGCTAAGTTAGACAATTGTGTCTTTGACATTTTACTTACGAGAACAGAAATTAAATTACACAAATATACCTGATGTATCCACCATGTAGTATTAGAAGTCAAATTTATCGGTATAAATCTGTATTTTGTATCAAAAGAACTTATTAAGGAGGAATATATTACAAGGAACGTATTGAATACGAAACTTTGACGGTTGAAAACAGGAGTTACAGGTTGACTGCGGAAAATTTTGCTGTTTACGGAACTTTGCAGCTCTCACAAGTTATTTCAACGTACGTTGATGAGTACTGGAAAAGAAACATTTTTCTGGAGATAATTAGGCGCTCTGATAACCAGTCACAGGCAGAAAATGGTGAACATCGATTATGGAACTCTACTAGCTTTGTACCTAATGACCAGTGGCGCAGTATGTGGCAGGTAGATGCAATCATGATTGATCCCTGGTAATTTTTTTTATAGATTTGGATGACAAATCAGTGTGACGTTAGTTAAAATGGGCAATTTAAGGCAGTTTAGAAAAAAAGTGATATTCCTTATCTGTTGCAGTGAGCACAGGACGATAAGACGCACCTCAAATTTATAAGATGATTTTTAGGAAAATATATCTTAATGTTACTTTCGAATTATAATTTTTACTTTCCCGACCTATATAATAGCCAATAGGGGAAGTATTGTAATCGTGATTTTTTGAAAACTCAAGATTTTGATGAATCTTCACGTTTTAGACCCCACTGAACCTGGATAACATAATTTGAAAAAAGTCGGCATATCTGTCTGGAAGCACGATAATTCGAGATCACGTACGAATTTTTGACAGAGATTATATATTTTCAAGCTTTTCACCAAATGCTAGGCTCAAGTTTATAGATGAGCTTTTTTAACTAGTGATACTTACCAAAATTTTATTGATGAGGTCATTTAGTTTTTTGCGTTTATTCTATGAATGATAGTATATATCATCAAATATGGGATAGCTGAAATTGATCCTCGAATAATTTGACACAACATTCCCCCGAAACATTTTTCAAAATAATTAGCGCTTTTAATAAGTTATTATTAAAATTTGAATTACCTATTATGAAATTCGTTATATTTTTCTGAAGCAAAGAAATTATGAGGAACATAATGTGATAACTATTATCACTCATATTTAGACATCTCATGCGTAAGTCTGTCAATTGTCTTTGCAAAATAAGTTATTTGGTTCTGTCGTGTTTGGTATCAGATTACAGCTCTTGCGGAGATAATTCTATAGTATAGAAGTGTCAAAGAGAATATTTGAACGATTGTCAGTTGTTTCTTTCACAAATTATTTAAATGATGTTCAGTTTGGTTTCAATTGGAATTCTTGGGGAAATAAGCCTAGTAGATATTAAGAATTAATAATCAGTGGAATTTACGTTACCATCTTCAAGCTGCATTTCTGGAGATCAAATGTCGAAACTTCTTGTTCCAAAGAGCTGAAAGCTCCGAAAATATTATCATTTTGATAATGAACGCTGTCACTTTGAGATATGCAATTAATTGATGCGACACTCTAAAATTCTGAGACAGTGATGAAACTGACCATGAAATTCACGGTCGAAGAAGTACTGTGATGGCCACAGCAGATTATTGAGATAAGGATTAACTATATTTTCTTCATAGATAGTTTATTGTTATCGTTTATCATATTTTTCATATGAAAAGATACTGAAGACTTTTCTAAAGTATAAAATCAAGATATAGAATCAGTTATGTATCAGTGGTTATTGTAATAACAGCTGTTACTACTTGTACAATCACTAACTTGGGGAAAAAACATTTGGGGACTTGAGGCAGTTAGGTGGGCAAGGTATGACATGTGACTTTACGAGAGTGAATGAATAATAAACAAAATGCTTCATGGTTTTATCCCAACTAAATAAATCTAACATTATCAATCAAATTGATTTTTCATTCAAACTATCACCCGCTGCGGGTTTTCCCTGATTGGAGTCCGACAAACAGGACACCAGCGTGATCAGTCCTCGGAATAAACGAACGCGACAGATCATCTTGAGCTGTCAAAATGAACATACGAGCAAATTAAACAATTTACCAATTTGCAAATAATATCTTTTCCAATGAAAGTTGACCAAAAAAATATAGAACAGACTTCTAAAATTAAGAATTATGTTGGAAATATTATACTACTTATGATTGATAATTTATTTGAAATAATTACATCCTCATGTGACAAGTCGCACATAGAACATTGATATAAATAATTACAGACATCTTCTACAAAGAAATGAGTTTTAGAAAATAAATAACTAATGTTTGTTTATCTCTAACCTCAGTTCACAAACGTCACTTTGACAAGGATCTAAGCGCTCGATGGTTGATCTCTGAGCAAATCGAGCGCGCTCGAAATGCTCCGTGAGTCAATAAACGAACGCAGATCGCGTGCTCCGAGCGCTCCAGATCCTATTTTCGAACGCTACGGAGCAAATCGAGCGCGCTTAGAGTGCTCAGACCCAATTTTCGAACGTACCCGTATTCGGCTTACAAAACTGCCTTGGAGTAGATCAAACAAATATAACCGATATTAATCGAGAAGAAGTCGAAACTCACCGATGTCGTTTGAAACTCGAATCCCGGTAAAAATTCAAGCTCCTCGGTTTGTTTCGTAACTATTCGGCCGCCCTGCCTGCTGACAGTTTTGTAAGCCGAATACGATAACTGTTTCATGAATTTAGAGTGTCACACCAACTGTCAAAGGGACATCTGTCATTGTCAAACTGACAGTTGTCATTATCAAAGTGACAACATCATTGTCAAAGTGACAGCGTCATTGTCAAAGTGACAGCGTCATTATCAAAATGACAGCTGTCATTGTTATGGTGACAGATGGCGGCTATGTTTTAGTCACTGATCTCTAATAGACACTGGATTGGGTTTAGGTCGCTGGAATGCGGCCCCAATTGAGCGTCGCCATCTTGGCAAAAATGAGGTTCTGTGTTCAATTGGTGACATATGTTGGTGACAGTTCAGTATGGTGTTGGGACGCAATTTTTAAATCATGGTGTTCAAATGCATGTTCTGCGGAAATAAAGCCGATTCATTAAGAAATTTGACGCTGCACAAGTAAGTTATGATAACAAATTTGAGTAATATATCAAATTTAATATAAAATATCTTGCTCACAAAATTAATCGCTGGACTGCAAATTTGTGCTTACTTATGAACAATAAAATCTTGATTATTAAATGTATTATTATTCTCCTATCATGTGTAGTAGATATTTAAAATTATTAGTTTTGAATAGGCAATATTATCGCAGAAATGCACTTCATTTATTCATATAGGTAAATTCATAGTTTTAAATTTTAGGTGACAAAAATTTATAAAACTATTGAACGGATTAAATAATACTAAACTACAATGTTTAAAAAATAATTACAACACTGACACTAAAAAGTTCACCAATATTTTCAACTATTAATAAATATTCCAACTATTATAACAATTTTCAACTTTTGTTGATTATTAATGTATGTATTTTAATATATATCGAGAATAATTTCTTCATCTTACTTGCATTATACTTTGAATTTCATCGAGTGTCTTCTATAGGTGCTTTGAATTTGCCGCCGAATAGGAACACAAAGCCTCAGTTTTACTGTCAAGGCCGCCGTTCAACCGGGGCCGCTTTCAGATGCCAGAATACGGTCTAAACCCAATCCAGTGTTATATAGAGATCAGTGGTTTTAGTCCTTACAATATAAGTATTTATGAAAATGAAAAATCTTTTTCTAGATTTTCTGGTTGAAAAAGCTCTCTTTCAAATTTGAATCTAGCTTTTCAATAAAAAACTCAAATACAAAATTTCAATCAAAAATTTGTATGGGTGCTCAAATTTTTATACTTCCAGACAGACAGACCGACCGATTTTATTTAAACTTTTGTGTTATGGGTTCGGTAGGGTCTAAAATGTAAAAATTTTTCAGAATCTCGAACCGTCAAAAATCACGATTTCAATACTAGGTATATATATTCGGAGAAGTATCGGTGACTATGATTTTCAAAATGAATATTTTATACATATCGAAAGCATAAGTTTGCAGTTTCCGGTGAATAAATCGTTCATGTAGAGAAGAAATGTATAGGTAGATCCCCAAATACTTTAGGAAAGTTGTTAACTCTTAATACCATTGCTGTATCATATAAAAAATAATAATTGGAAATTGAAATTGAAAGAAATGCGTCGTCAAGAAACGGGCAAGACAAGAAATTTTTATTTTCTTGTCCAAGAAATCTTGTCTTGTTGAAACACTACATAGTAGAATCAATATACCACCTCAAATAGAGAGTCGGTAAACACATGAAAACGCCAAATCGTACAAAATTATTAAAGTATCAAGATCAGTAAGTACAGTTTACCGATTGAGAATAATAGTTTGGAGGTCAAGCCTTGGCGAGGTTTCCAAATATTAAGGATATATGAGCGAGGGCGTAGGGTAATAGTAAATTTTGATGGGTAGAAATAGGCTTGAACGTTTGCGGGGTGAAGTGGAAAAATTATTCACGTGATCTGTATTAACTTGGCAATGCAGCAAAAAGCCACATGCTCGCCACCTTGCTATAGCAGTACAACGTTGCCGTGTCAATTCATTGCGAATAAAAATCTATTCAATCAAGTAATTTTAATTTCATTTCAATTTTTCTCTTCAGGATGAACGGATACATACTGTTTTCAAAATATTGACGTGACACTGCAATATTCATCTTTCTTATGATCAGTTTTTTCTTTATTATACAGAAACTTGAACATACTGATATCTATTTATTTATGAGCTCAATCACCTATCCCTCCATAAGAGCAATGTATTTTGTGTCAATTTTCAACAATTTATTACTTCAAAATATGAACAGTGACCTATCCTGAGATTTTAACAGTGAATTCTTTGGATAGAAAACTAATAATAAATAAATTTTGAGGCATGAATTCAAAAATAGTTGACACGCTCATACATCCTCAAGCGAAATCGGTACTGTATACTTATTGACCGTAATGCTTACAAAAATTTTTGCACGATTGGAAGACCTTCCAGAAATATGAATCCTAATATTCCTAAAAGTCCACAATATTTTACTAACCGCCTTTGCCCATGGGCGGTAGGTCAGCGTAATTATAGTAACCACAGTTTGCCGGTAAAATCAACATACCCTCTTAAATAGAGGGCCGGTAAACACATGAAAACGCCCAATCGTGCAAAAAATATATTTAATCACAATCATTATAGTAATATGGCAATTCCTAATCTTTTGGAGATTGGGAAGTATGTGATTTCCAACTGCAATGACAAGCTCACGGGTCGGAAGCGATACTTCCATCTCTTGGGTGGAAAATGTTTATGCAGGGTTGCCTAGCATCAGTCGTAAATCTTTGATGAAGTAAAATAATTCGTGCTGTCAAAAATACCGATTATATAATCTAATGATTCAAATAAAACAATTAATATTGAGAAGAAGTGGATTCATGTTGCAATTCTGTGTAAATTTATATCTTATAAATTCATGAATTCGTAAATTCAGGTGCAACGAAGTAATAAAAAGATTTATTTAATTGGGATATATTTGTTTTGAACTCTTGCCTATCCTGACGCTCACATATATATTGATCTTGCGTTAAAACCGGCTACGGATATGGCAGGAACATAAGGTGCATTCGGTATATTGATTGATATTTAATCGTCTGCGGGGTGCAGTTACCAGCCGTCAAGTCACGGTTTCTCTTAGTTTTTGTGAAGAGTATGCTACAGAATATATTATATAATTCATGGATATCTTACTGATTTTTTTCCGAATTCTCTGTTCTGGATCACAAAGCCAGCATACATACATATTTCCACTGAACTAGGACTATTAAATGCCTTCAACTTTGTTCAAACTGACAAACGAGTTATATTCACAGCTTTCTTGACAATTTGGGACAAATTCATTTCAGGCTAATATTCTATGTTTTCCTTCCATTTAAACGATGCTATCACATAATATGAGTTGAAGTTTTGCAACATAATTCATTTGAGACTTCTAGAAGACTATTTAAAATGCCAATTTTGCATCATAGCTCAGGTTCACAATTCAAAACATCAGTTTATTACAGTTATTATTCCTTATTATCTTTGATTTGTACAAACTGTACTGTCATTTTTCTTTAACCTACATTTTCGTATCAACTATTTTATATACCGCGCTATTTTCCTCATAGCTTCCAGTAATATTTTATTTAAGACAGGACACTAATTTTGCATCACTAAATTTGAGATCTCTCATCAGATACATATATTTGTGTTTGTTCCTAAGATAGATTGAATTTTTTTTAAATATTGCTTGAACTGAACTGGTCCACTGCAAAGTACACAAACTAATTTGCAGTGGGGATGATGACGTTTGGTGGGCGTGGTTGTACTGTGATTTGATTGGAGTTAGACATTATGGACAAATTGGTGGGAACAACTTTCTGTCTCATGAAATTAGTCGTAGTGGATAAGGTGATTAGACGTAGTGGTTTTAGACGTAGCGGCATGATCCGATGGCTGGTACCACGAGCTGTATTTTTGCTGCACTAGGAGTGTTTTATCCTAATTACTTTAAGGAACGACCTTTGGATACAAGTCTTCTTCTTCAATATTTATATAGATATTCTCCATTGAAATAATTTGAAATATTTATATTACCTTGAAACTATCTTTAAAACAATACTTTTAATATAGCCAAAAACAAAATTGGTTGTACCTGATACTATTAAGTTCTAATTCTAAATAAACAATTATAGAGCTAAAATCTATCTCTTCTTTGATAAATGTTGGTGCGAGTCAATCTGATATGATCAATTGTTCATTCTAAAACATCATCAATTTAAATTTTTTCCACCTAAAACTACAGTGAAAACTGAAAGAAGCTTCTCTCGAATGACACCTAGTAAGTGAAACAAAATGGTTGCTTAATAGAACTAATCGACTGTCAAGTCCAACAAAAGTTCAATTACAGAAAATATACACAACATTGGATAATTCACCACAAAAACAACTAGGTCATGATAATATGGTTTATGTTCAACTTATCACCAGATATAGAATAATTAAACGTGAAAAAAAAAAAAATTCTATCCTGCAAGAAATTTCTAAATGATCACCAAAATCAAAATCTCTTCTTGATGTGAAATTATAATCCAAAATTTTACATCTTGGCTCCGAACTAAGCATTATTAACCTAAAAATAGTAAATTACCACAAAATTTTGACCACTTAGCTCGAGTTTGCAAGATCATTTGGGCTGAAATCCAGTCTATAAAAAAGTGTTCGTATTAACAATGATTGAAGGCTACCTCGCCACGTTTGCACTTGTGAAATACATCCCTAGATAGTACCGATTTGTGCTGGGCGCGACTGTGAGACAGAACTTGAGCCCGACAGACGAGATAGGTGGTCTATACAAATTGAATTGCAATCATACATTGAACAGCTTGAACCATTTTAATTTTAGACTTCATTTTTTGGTACATGCTTCGTTTTTTTTCTGGTGTTTATTCTATTTTTCAAGTAAGAGAGCTTAGGATCTCAGATTTTTTTTTGGTGGTCCTAATATGTAATACCTAATAATATCCAATCAACAAATAATTACTTAGAATCGGAACTGATTATTCTACAAAGAGTTGATACTTGAGTGTCCAAATCAAACTCGACTCGAGTACTTCGCTGGAATAACAACATGAATTGAACGACTTCCTCTGGAAATTGAGTATATTACAAAATCTACTCAGTTTATAACTAAAGTGTACACCAATTCAAAAACCAAAAAAGTGCAATTTTTAAGCGAATATAGCGTATCAAGAAAAATATTTGATCAGCTGCGTCCAAATATTACATTCCATAACTTCCGCCTCTTCTAACAGTTTCAGTTCATTCAATAAGATGCGCACTAGCTCTCGAATTTGTATCACACTTGAACGACTTAGTGCATGTCAACGAAGACAGCTACCATTAACTAATACAAAGCTGGTAACATTCACTAGAAGAGTGCAGCAATTGCCATCATCGGACATTCACAGTGTATAACCCAAATTAATTGGATAAACACTGATGGCAAAAAGCTATTACGTGCAAAAAGTATTCTCTAGATTATATGAAATTGTTTAATTCAAATAAGAATATAAATATAAAGTGTTTACAAAATAATAGAAAGGTCCGACAACAATTAAAAACGCTAATATAACAGTGGTGTGAGCAACATTTAGTGATTCTGTTGGTATCATCCTCACCAAACACTGTATATCTCTGTCCACGTCCTTCTCACCCTCTAGGCTTGATCCTGCGTCCTGCATAGTGGACTGTACTTCCACTTCCCTTGCAGGGGGGTAAGACGCGGTACTCCGTGAAGCGTGCATACATAATAGATGTGGCGAACGCGGCCTAAAACGGTATTGGACGGCCGCGGCTTCCTCGTTTCTCCTCTTGCAGCCCCTGAAAGGAGTAATTCTCTCTCTTCACTCAGTACAAGCTATTCTCTCCGAGAGAAGTGCGAATGCGAGTGCGTGTGTATCTTCTCTAGCTCTGGGACATGTGCGAATGCGTATGAATCAGGAGTGTTGGACACGTGGAAGCATGCGAATACGCTTGCACGTGCCTTGAGGTTAATTACAGTAATTGTTTATTAATTACTTTTTGGATTATTTGAAGTGATTGGAAGTGGTTGAGGAATGAATTTATCTAGATTGGAAAGCTGAATGTTACAATGAAGTGCAAAATATACCTTTTTCTACTCCCTACGGTATATTGCCATATCTTCATACTATCAAGAGCGAATATAAAAGTCATTTCCACACAATGTTTTCATCACAAAAATATCTCAGTCTAATATTCTAGTGATAATAGTTGTTGTTTCTGACTGATACTTTGAGTGTACAAGGTATTGAATTATGAGGATTTGGTCAAAGATTTCAATATTACATTTTGCTCTACAGTTTCGGTCCGACCTGGACCATCTTTTGGAGTGTTACAGATTTACATTATTGTGAGTAGCTAGATATATTTTAGTATTTAGAATTAATTTTAAAAACATTCTGTAAAAATCAATTGATTATAAAAAAAATCTTAAAACAGATAATCCGCTGAAAAATTTATTCCCACCTTTTATATTTTGTTGTAGAAAGACTATACCGTACAATACGAATGGATATGCGTCTATTGCACCCGAATGTTTGAAGCACTGCCTATTCGGAGTCGTGCTTGCAAATCGTTCACATGCGATATCAGCAACATTATCCACTCTTCTTGAACAAAGTACTATTTCCTTATTCCATGAGAATAAATTAAATAATCTCTAGGACCATATCTTAACTGAAAGTATGTCCGGTTGCATCGACTCCTTAAATTTTATGTATCACCTAAATTGCAAAGTATTGCTCAAATCGTGACACTTCTTATACACCCTTCGATGTCACTTGAATTAATGGGCTCGAACTCGGAGACTTAGTATTTCAGTAATTGTTGAATATAAATTGACATTAGGATGTAAGTACACTATTTTGATAAGAATGTGAGGAATGTTACAGATGTTTCAACAAATTTGAACATCATATCTATAAAAAAGCGGGTCACACTCACATATTATCCAAGTACTAGAGTAGTCCAGGCAAAATAGACCAAAATAGGGAAAATAGGGGAACTAACTTGTGTATTACCAATTTTTTCAGAAATGTCTTGAAGAAGGTTCCCTAATCAAAATATAATTTCTAAAAGTGGAATCACTATTCCGCGCGCCGGAGGGAGGGAAAGTCTTCAAAGGTCTGTTTTCAACGTTTTTTTGCTCATAACTCAAAAACGGTTTGTCCTAGCGCAAAAATTTCAATAAAAAAATTGATGCTTCATAAGCTTTCTATAACTTTACCTCCACATGTTTTTTCAAAAAAATGTATAGCTTCGGAGATATCTGCTCTCGAAAGTAAGGAATTAGTGAAAACACGTCAAGATTCTCCCTCTAGCTCCTCCGCCATTAATTTCACGGAAAAATTACAAAAAAAAATTGTAGGGTATCAAATTTCATTCAAGAATATGTATATATACGAGACCGAGATGAGACTCACTGAAGTCTCGTCTCGTCTCGTCTCATGGCAACACTACTTCTGTAGATAAAAACATAACTTCAATACTTAATAGCTATTTACATAATTAGTCATGAAAAGTGCCATATTGTTTGACGAGACGCAATATTTGCCAAAACGAGCGTAGCGAGTTTTGCAAATTACGTTTCATAACGTATTCTGTACAAAATTTTATCTAATTCCGTCCGAATAATTTTATCTATATTTTTGAATGAGAACATCTCTCACGTTACATCACAAATTCAGATGACTGTGATTCATGACCATCTTTTGTTATTACAGACACAAAAGTGCACTGAAATAAATAAATAATAAATTTTCACAAAACGTCAAAATAATTTTCAAAAATGTACTCAAGCAGTGATATCCTGAGTGCTATAGTACCCTTTGATATTAAAGACTCTGCCAATGCTACAAACTGTAAATAATTTTATCTAATTCCGTTGTGAAATATCAAATTTTACATCAATTTCTGACGTTATGCAACATCCAATTTTTCATAACTGTCATGCAACAATTGCGTAAAGTAGTTACGTAATGACTTTACATAACTGGCCATGTTTCAGAGCTAATCAATTATACTTACCTGCGTACAATTAAGAGAAAAATCTATTATTTACAGTATGCAGCATTGGCAGCGTTTTTAATATCAAAGTATACTATATTACTCAGAATATCACTGCTTGAGAACATTTTAAAAAATTATTTTGACATTTTGTGGAAATTCGATATTTGTTTATTTCAGTGCATACTCTTGTTTCTGTAGTAACAATAGATGGTCATGAATCACGGTCATCCGAATTTTGTGATGTGACGTGAGAAATGTTCTTATTAAAAAATATAGATAAAATTATTCTGACGGAATTAGATAACATTTTGTACAGAATACGTTATGAAAAGCGATATAGTTTGACTCACATAATTTGCAAAACTCGCTACGCTCGTTTTGGCAAATATTACGTTTCGTCAAACAATATGTCACTTTTCATAACTAATTATGTAAATAACTAAATCATTCTTTTAATTGTACGCAGATAAGTATAATTGATCAGCTCTGAAACATGGCCAGTTATGTAAAGTCATTACGTAACTACTTTACGCAATTGTTGCATGACAGTTATGAGAAATTGGATGTTGCATAACGTCAGAAATTGATGTAAAATTTGATATTTCACAACGGAATTAGATAAAATTAATTTGCATAATTTTTGTGGGTAATCAAATCTTTATTATTTCTAACGTAATTTATTTTAATGAACTATATCAAAGAGTAATATTAAAATTTCCCAAGATTATTTGAATGAAAAAAATTTGAAGTGGCCAGCACATGATTTCTTTGTACGCCTAAGAAACTGTTCATACTTTTTCAACGAATATGTGAAATAATTATTTTGAGCTTACGCTCACCGGCCGTGCAAGGAGGTTCGACAAAATCAGCAAAAATTAAACTTATAAATAACAACAATACTAGAAACTTTTAGTTCTCATGTAACAATATTGATACGATATTGATATGAAAAAACACAGCTACACACAATGCACTACGTTGAATTAGTGAGACACTATATGCCAGATGCATACGATTTTATTGTTAAATAATTTATACATTATTCTGAATCCGCATCCTCAATTCTTCAACACACGGAGGAGGGTGACCCCACAAATAAAAATCTGAGGGATTGAGCTCAGGTGATCTTGGTGACCATGGTACAGGACCTCCATGGCCAATCTACCTGCTCTCATAGATATTATTCAAATTCTGTCACATATTTATGGGAAATAAGGAGGAGCACCATCTTGCTGAAACCATGCATGTTGACGAACATTTAAAGGAGTATTTTCTAATAATTCTGACAGAATATTTTGGAAAAATTCCAAATACTGGAACCTATATGGGGAAGCATGTATAGTACAAGTTAATTGCCATGTAAGATAACAGCCCAAACATTTAATGAAAATCTATGTTGTAAACTATTTCTTTCCACATCATGTGGATTTTCTTGAGCCCAATAATGAGGATTGAAGAAATCATATATAAAAAATTGAAGACAATAGATTGGTTTTTCACCACCACGCATATGAAAAACAATGATTCGACAAGAATTCATCCTCTTAGCTCAATCACTACCCGGTAATTCCTAATATCACGATATCTTTTTAGAGTACTACTTAAAATTTGTTTGTACCCATTAGGTCTAAAATTAACAAAAGTTACATATTTTATTTTATATACATTGATTTGCTTTTATCCAATAATTGTTGCAATCATCGTTACTTTGATAAAAACTGAATTTTGCTACAGCCGAATAAGCATTGCAAAAAAAAGGCTGTAAGTCCGTCTAAATACAGAAATATTTGAATGCAGTTATCAATATCATACTATATTATTATTTACTCTTACCGTTTTCTATTATAAATAAATATATTGCATTAATCAATCAACTCTCTCTGAACAATTTTGCTATTACAGAGACCCTATGCGCTGAAAGTGTTTAATCAATGTTTACCTACATTCAGCTAAATAATAAATAAACATTTCATGCCACTATTGTGGAACTATGTGATACCTATAATATTTATAATAATTTAGTATGCTGATGAAAAGTGGATGACCACTCGAAACTTCCAAAAATATATAATCAATAAACATAACTAGACTACAATGCCTAATTTTCAATTTATCCGAATTCTTATTTTTTTTTGCAATTTAGAAAACATTATTGATAACTTAAAAATGCGATTATTGGGGCTTTGGTACATTCAAAGGCTAGTTTCGTTACATTTGTAGCAATTGTTTCAACAATCATGACCAAAGTTAACAAGCTGCGTCTAGGATAAGCCCATAAGTCTGTACAACCGGGTCTAAGAAACAGAAGTTATCTTTTAATTTAATATAAGGAATGCTAGATCATGTACCTACAAATTGATTCAGAGATTTCTATTTTGAAAAAGTATTATTATTGTGTACTTGATAAAGTTAGGTAGATTTATAATTTTGGTTCAAAAGGTAGCTCCTCATATTCTGACGAAACAAAAACAAGATTGTTTGTAGTGGACATTGTTTTTATAATAAATTTGAATGTTTGTAAAAATTAAGGTATTACCGACATCCATCTTCGAATTACAAAAATGTAAATTTCTGGAGGCCTTGTTCGTATACACTGTTTTTAATTTCAATGGCATAATCCGTGAATATTATTTCAACCCTTCAGGAAAAACGAAGTCTAACAAGCTGAGCTGGGTATAAGTCTGAAATCGGATATTCGAACTTAATGAATTTATCCGATTTTGTGTATGGGCTACTTTTTACAGAACCTTCTAACGATGGCACTTATTTCTAAATTTACTTTCCCAGGATTCCAGGATTTACTGTAACAAAGATAATTAAATGCCCGCTCAGAGTTTTTCTAGCCCTTGGGGTATTATTCAAACTCTTCCCCCTGATTCCTATTATAACAATTTTTTGTTTATCTCATATTATTTTTATGATAAAAATATTGCCTTACATGAATTTGAATAAAACAAGGCTCTTTTATTCTTGCTACTGATATTTAAAACTAAATTATAATGTAGCAATATAAAATTATCGATGGATAAATTCTGAGTAAAATATCCAACTGTGACGTAAAGAAGAGATATATTATGCTATTTGATGAAGAGAAACTTTTTATTATAGCTTTGTGAGCCACAGGTCCAATAGACGATATTTGTTTTCGTTCTCCGAACTTTAGTTTGATTCCGGATCAATTATAGAGTAGTTAATATACGAAAATTTTCACTGCTTCAATTTAATCATTTTGCATATAAAATTTTTTGATGCGCGAATATGAAAAATATCATTACCAGAATAGAGCTATTCCTGTATAAAACCTAACTAGGAAACAGTTTTCGCATATGTCTTTGGAATACTCGTGAAATAATATGGAAAGAGAATCATAAATGCAGAATTTATTAGTTAAGTTCATGGAAGTTAAATGCCAACAAATTATAAATTAAGTTCACTGTGAAAGACGTACATATATAGGTACAGTTTTAATTTTTTTACATACAGAATATTTAAAAACATTTTTCTTCTAATTTGATTACCATGCTACTACTAGAAAATTTAATTACACACGTACTCGCAAAGGAAATGAATATTTATTCAAAGGAGAATTAGCGAACAAGTGTGATGTTAATGATGATGATATTGCTTTTACCTATTATCATGAAATGAAATCTGAGCCTATTGAAGAAAAAAAATATGTTACTGCTCAAAATAATAAGCTTCGCACTATCAAAATGTTTTCCATAAATTGTGTAATGCAGATTTCACTTGACTTGAAATTCAGAAATGATGTTTATTTACGATCCTATAAAAAGTGATTTTATTTTTACATCATTTTCAATGTGAAAAGTAGGCTTTTATGGGAAATTGTGCAGTAAAAGTTTTATGCACTCTTTTAATGCACAATTTCAGTAAAGGAGTTTATCATTTCCAATTATCGGTATTTTAAATATCTGGATGATATTTTGAAACTCATCTACAACACTAAAATTACTTCTAGGCATTTTAAATTTGATATTTCAATTTGAATTTTCAAGAATATTCACGTCAAATTCAATGAAAACAGTTCAATTCATAGTACCGTTTACTTATTTTCCGATAGTAGCCGCCAAAGTGACATTTACAAGAGAAAATAGTTATTTATGTATCTAGTGCGCAAAATTATATTTTGATGCTTGAGAATGAAAGTTTTCTGTCGTGGCGGTAGCCGAGACACAAATCAATCGAAAGCTCCAAACAAATTTCATGCACGTATAGCATACAACATTTTTTCTACAGATGTCAAAAAATTTAAAAAATATAATCAAATCATATTAAAATACAAAAATTAGTAGAATTATTTTTCTTGACAACATGCACAAAGTACTTTGTGCACGTTGTCAAAATAAAATCAGTGCACAAAATACTTCGTGCCCGTTGTTATGATAAACAACTCCTATGCGACAGTTCGTATACTAATATTGATGTAGAAATGTCATGATTTTTTGACGTTTGTAGAAAAAAATATTTATGTGTAATTGACTGTTTTACGAATATGAGGACGATCGAAGACAACAAATTATAAGACATAAAGTCTCTTATGTATTTACGGAGCTTCAAAAAACACTCACTGCGCTCGTATTATTAGCAAAGCCTAAGATACAAACGTAAAAAGTTATTGTGAGTGATAAAATACTGTCAATTATTAATAAAATTTTCTTTCCTAACTTTTCAGTTTCGGCTGCACCTCAGCCATCTTTAGATGGGCTACAATTTCAATTATTTTTCTACAGATATGGGTATTGTGGATGTCGGAAATACTTACAATAGAATTATTTGATGTGAAATTGAATGTGTTAACATAATAAAAAAGCAGGAAAAAAAAGTTTCCATTTGTCAGTTGCCACAGCCTACTTCTATGGAAGACGCTGACTGAATGCGTGTTGCAAATCGAGCGTGCACGCATTGCCAAAATAATACAAATTGGCGCAGATATAAATTAGTCAATTGTGGTGTCAATCGATTAAAATTAAATCTAAGCATAAGGTATCAAAAATATCAACAAAAATCAGGAAAGGTAACATAAACCTAGATATTAAAGAATATTGTTATATATTGTGATTTGCGCTATAGTATCTGTCTTTTCATTAATATTTTGTTTGCCCAGTTTGTTATACCCACACCATTTCGAATGTGAGTCTTTTATTTAGGTTGACTTCATTATGGATAATACTAGATTCATCAAAACTAAAAGTATGTCCTGAATCTATGCAATGAGTGACTAGAGCACAACTCGGTGTATTTTTATTCAACTTTTTACTGTTTTGTTCATGTTCATCAAACGTTGTTTTCAGATATCTACTAGTTTGTCCTGTGTACTTTGCATCACAATCATTACATGGTATTTTTTAAATTAAATTTGATCATCAGTTTTTATCTGTTTTATCTTTTACTTTGGAGAATAAATTGCCTACTGTTTTGTGCTGTTTGAAAAGAAGAATGTGTCAACATTATCACCAAATAGTATAAAAAGCCCTCAGCAAGTATCAGATACCTAAGTTTTCAATCGTATCATCAATGTTGCTAGAAATATGATTATATTGGGCACTTAAATTGTCCTTTGAAAAGTATCATTCCAAAGTTAGCAGCTCAGTAACTAACTTATTTCGTTCCAATAAATATCCATTTGCTATTATGAACAATGTCAAGAATCAAATCATGAATCATTCGCTTAATTCAAATAACGATGACAGGGACAAGAAAAATTCTTCAACTAATAAATATTTCGCAATTCCGTGTTGGTATTCGAAAATAAAAAGAATTGAAACTTGTTTCAAACAGTACATAAAATAAATAAATAAAATAATTGACTGAATTCCCGCTTTCTATTATTCATATTCACTTATCCAGTCAGCTTCAACCATTTTATCCAGTAAAAAGTTAATCCTTATATATAAAAAAATAACAATAGTTTTTATATGAGATAACCGCCTTATATATTCAACTAAGGTTATGTAAAACTGACCTCTAGACCTAGACCATAAAAATTGTATTTCCTGTACTTCTATATTTTTGCAAGTTCTCTGATACCCTTACTGAACTTCAGTAGCAAAGCGAAAACACATAGAATTTGATTCAAACAGTTTGCAATTTATTTCCAATTATTCTTTATCAAGACACCGAAGAGTGGTTATAGGTCGCAAAAACTCCACCATTTTCTTCATGCCCAGAGATGTCCACAAGACTCTGTGTGTAAACTACTGTATTTTTCAATATACATGTTTGACATCTACAAAGTTATAAATCATGTTATTCTTCACATTTATGCTGATGTTACGCAAATATTTCCACCTATTTAAGCTAGCGAATATGAAGAATCATCATATGCATGAATTATAGAATTAGTAGTTAATCAAGCACTATACAGGATGTTAAAAAAAAAGGTAAATTTTTTTTATGGCATATACATTTCGATGTTCTGATTCACAATCAAAAAGATTTTTTTCAAAATTCGTAAGATTTGTGTTTCAAGAAGTGTACATTCGCAGTGCCCCTGTTCGACACGAAATTGTTAATGAAGCTAATAAATAAGTATTTTAACCACGTAATTAATGAATATATTCGACTACTCAATCTTATGATCAGTGACAGTTAGGTATTATTACAAAACGCCAAAATAAAATTAATTTATTTATTACTCAACATTAATTATGTGGTTGAAATACTCATTTACTAGCTTCATTAAAAATTTCGTGTCGACCAGTGGCACTTGAAATTTACTCTTCGTAAAGTACAAATTTTACGAGTTTGGAAAAAATTCTTTTTGATTGTAAATAAGCACATCGAAATATATGGCACGAAATTTTTTCACCCTTTTTTTGACACCCCGCATACATATGTATAAGATTACATTATCGCATCACTAATAGAAATAGATCAGATGTTATACTTTTTGGCCAAAAAATATAATTCTGCAGTGAATTCGATAATTTATTTCATAATTAAATTGATATCATTAAAAATATATTATGGTTAGTGTCAGGATCGGAGAGAATCCGAATTAATTTTGTACGGAGCTGCATTTTACAGACTATGTGACTTTGTTAAACAAAACAGCATATTCACCTCCAAAAAAAACTTATTAATCATTTGTAATGCCAAAACATATTGCATGTACTTGCGAACTATTGCTACGATCTATGGTCGTTTAACTGCAGATAATGCACGTAGAAAACAGAAAATGCAAAATTGTCAAGCAAAGTTAATTTTTGATGCAATTAGATAAAAGGCATTACAAATTTCCCCTAACGAATTGGGGTGTATGAATATAAAAAATCATTGAGCCCACCACGAAGCTTGACTTGTGTATATGATATTTTAATCTCTAAAATTCCATGATACCTCGTTACAAAAATTGTATAGTTCAAGTTCAATGTAAGTATAGTTATATAGCTGATGGTAGAAATTTTCATATGATTCTATTGTGTGAATAAAAAGTGTGAAGATGTAATAATAAAAAGCCAGAAAATCTATTACAGTCGTTAAGGCTTCGCAATAAAAAAATATGCTTATATATAATTTGATTGTCGTTGTACCTTGTATCTGAAGTCTTGGAATGAAATTAGAAACAATAAAACAGCCACTGTTAATCTGATTCTCCATCGACTTACGTTTTTTAATAATTTTGTAAATGCAAATAAATAAGAAATATCATTTTAAATTAGTTCATTGAAACTATAATTAAAAAACAATGAAGAAGAAATAATTATTCTTTATCATAACAATAATAAACTAACCTATTTCTATTCATTTGATCATAACTTTGTTTTTGTAACCTTATTACTGAAATGAATTTTGCTTCGAAAGTTCTTAAATCCAGATCATGGTAACAATTTTCATCAATCTCCTGTTCACAGAGAGTTAATAGATATTAATTCTCTTTGCAAAGGGAAAAAACTGGAATTGTGGATCATGAATGCCGTTGGTATTTTCTATTCCATTGTTATACGTCAAATTAACAATTAAAAGAAATACGTATTATGAGATGTGTTCGTTATGATTTGTGAATTTACTGTAAACGGGATAGCACAGAAAATGTGGAAACTATCAATCAATAATATAAGTCACGTAATTCATGTTTCGTTGCATTAGTTGACTCTAAATGTGATCACAATTGCAGAAATTTGTTTGAAAAATAAATAAGATAATTTTGATACATCTAAAAGCTCAGAAATGGGAAATTTCAGTTCACTTATTGTTACAAAAAGTATCATATGCAACACGGACAATGAACGACCGTCATTATTGGCACGGATGAAGCTAGCTGCATAAAGCTATGTTTTTGGTTTCGCTCTCGTTCTCGCCTCGCTTTGCCCTTGCCTTGACTGGGTGCAGCCAACTTTATTCTGAACAATAATATACTATTATTGCCTCTCTTTTATCATAAATAACATAGTTCCATTGTATATTCTCACGAGTTGAATAGATAAGGAATATATAAATATCAATCACATCTTTTACCTGACACAAGTATGGCAGACACTTATAGAGCACTTGGTAAAGTTAAATCATCAAAATAAGTGAAGAAATCATAATCGCAGTCAGTAATAAAGCTCATATTCAAAATTTAAAGTCAGAAATATGTTTTTTAAGTGATAAAATATAAATGGAAGATCGAAGGCGGAAGAACAGTCTAGGCTGATCCTTGCCATTGACTTCAGTCAATGAAGATTATTCTTATTATCATTATTATGATCATTATAACAACTTGTTTTGACAAATTTCAATAAAATAATTAATTTTTCTAACTTTGATTTTTTTTTAAGTGAACGGAGAATATTTCTGAAAATCAGCAATTTATACTTCAGCCAATATTTTTTTCCTATTTCTGGATACTAACAAATCAAAACCAATGTGAAGTACAATAGAATGACTTATTAGCACTTTTTTTCTGCAAACCTGCTTCAATCGGTCAGTTATATCAATACCTGTATTTCATATTATTATTGGAATAATGAAATCATAAATCCGTATCCGTATTATCACCACTAGTTCGCTAGCTGAATTTGTGATGTTGGTATTCGGGTATCAATAGGAAACGTCAATTTTCAACTCGATTTGTCAAATATTATTGCATATGACTTTTGAAAATGGAAGTGATATGTGTGACTACTTATAGATAAATTAATGTTTGTGAGAAGCCTGCAAATAAGAGAAAAATAACTGGTATTTGGATTTAAACGTGGTCGTACTTATTCAAAGACGACATACGTGAAGGGCGACAAAAATTTATAATCACAATCACAGATGAAAACATCTAGATGTGCACAGTGATTGAAGTATATGGAATAGATGAAGTTGTAGACATACCGGAAGAATAGGTACGGTGCTTTTTGCATCATGAATCAGATTTGTAAAAGTCCTGTGCTAGATGAGCGTCGAGCTCACTAAGTGGGTGCATTATTGTCCGCTGGAGTTGTTTAAAGGAGAGCTTCCTGGGATGCAAAAGGTATTCAACTTGATGAGAATAAAACAATAACTGGGAAATACTACACTAGTCTGGTTCAAATAGATGGAGAATTTGTCAGTATAGGCCTAGATAGCGGAAGAAATAAAAATTCTTTTACGGAGACAATGTATCTTTTCTTAATGATGTTTTGATATTGGAGAAAATGACTTATTTAAGGTACAAAATGTTGGAGCATTAACATTATCTACTAGATTGAGTCCTTATGTCCTCCACTTTTTCTCCAATTCCAAGAAATCTCTGGCTGGTAAATGATTAAAGTTGATTTTGGCTAGTCCCAAACAATATAGTCCACTCATATTTATCATGAATTTGTGGTTTGTATTGATGAGTTCTACCTATATATGAGATCCACTACAATTTTTATTTTTTTCACAGTATTTTATCTGCGACCGTTCTAATATCCCCAAAATATATCCAATTCATCATTGGTGAATTTCACTTTGACTGTATTGTGAATTAAACTATGTAGTTGGAGTTTTAAGAATATTTTTGGAAGGTTAGAATAAAACATCAAGTTCAAAATTTTCAAAACTAACTTGAGTGGTTGTAGATGAGTTTAAAAATACACATTACTCAACTGAGAATATTTTTAAACTCAATTACAGCATTAGTCACTTTCGAATCTGCTTAACTTGATTTTTTCGTTCGAACTTCCATGAACATTATTATGAACTTCAACTACAACAATTCAGTTCACAATATCGTTTCCTTAGCTACCGATAATAGACGTCAAAGTGTTATTTTCATCGATCTTAAATAACTATTATTTCTTTTAATTGTAAGAAATTCTCTGGAGACTAATACACCCCGATTCCAAGAATTAATTATGCGCAATAATTATGAACTCATTCAAATACAAATTATCCCCATTAAAACTCATTCCATTTCGAATATCTCACAATTTATCGCCTTTTGATATAACTTTTGGAAGTCAAAGACATCTTGAAATCATAATAAATTCTCTGCCATCTTTTTAATAATCTCAATAATAACTGTGATGGGCTCGTTCGCACTCAATTGCATCAAAATAAAAATCAGTCAGGACACAAAAGAAACATTTAAGACAGAAATCATCGCGAATCGCAGAATCGTAAGATTAATGAGCGAGAAAAGTAGAGCCTTACAACCCAAACATTAGAGATCAAACCTCTTGATCTTGGGTATTGGTTGTTGTGGAAGCTTTGATGGTCTAATGCGGGTATACTCACAGTTCTTAGCAGAAAAGATCCAAAAAATTTACTGTAATAACGTTAACAAACTTGTTTTAAAAAACAGACATATGTATATTGAGTAGAAAATAATATTTTATTGTGATAGTATATTATTTAATTAACAAATAATGAAAGCTATTTTTCAGAGGATATAATTTGCAACACGCGTTGAAAGCAAGTATTGAGATCATTTGCTGAAAAATACACGTTATGTAAAAAATAAACCATGCTAGCCGTAGTTAGAGCCAAGATTTGAAGAAAAAAATCTTTAAAAAATAAATTTAGAGATTGATTCTTTCGTATGATGATAAAAAAAACTGATAAAATTGATTTTTGGATAATTCTCAAGAAAAGTATCTCCAAATGAATCACTTATTATATATGTTTGAATACTTGAAACTATATGCAAATTTCATTGTTATTGAGCGCACTACTTCAAGCTGACATTAAGCTAATTTTATTTAGCAGTCATATCAGTAATTCTAACATATGGATTTATACATTTTTCAGAATTCTTTTTATTAAAAACGACTTTTGACATTAAATTCTGAATATTTATTTGAAACTTTGACGTTTCGATCCTTTGACCAAGGATCTTCTTCAGAAAACAATGATACAAAATAAAACAAGGCAAGTAACTAGATACTAAAAATATACAGAATACTAGATGTGATAACGTGGATATCACACCTAAACAAAAAGAATAAAATCCTCTGGCATTCACCCAAGGCTTGAGGAAAACCACGTGAAAACCCCAAACAGAGAAATATGTCCTATTTGGTACAGCTCCGCACACATCCCAAATCACAAAATACACGACATTTCAACAAGACAGCGTAGCGCTACTCTTTGCTATTGATTTGGCTCACAACTGCAGTGTCAAATAGTCTTCAGTGTACTTTATAATCCAAAATATACACAGAACTGCACCAACTAAAACATAATCATTATATATGTGTGTTATTGATTACAGAAAGCCAAACATTTGATAATTCAAAACCATCAGATAAAATTGATCACTCTGTCCTTCTCTATAAACTAAAACAAAATTTCAATTTCTCCAACAAGCTATTATCACTTCTATCATCCTACCTGAAAAATCGTTCTAAGCATGTCCATTATAATGGTTTTTTTTCTAATCCATACTATCCTACATCCGGTATACCACAAGGCTCTAGCTTGGGACCATTGTTATTCATATTATTTATAAATGATATTGTTGACGTAATAAAACATTCTGAAATCTTGTTATACGCTGATGATCTCAAAATATATAGAATCAATAATTCTCAAGAAGATTGCAATAAACTACCAGCTGCTAAAGAAATAATTCACTTTATTATTATAATGTTAGCAACATTCACATTCAAGTAATAACATTCTCATGAAATAATGATTTGATTTCAATTTACTTACTTAAATTGCCTGACAGTATTCTTAATCTCATAGCTTTTATTGTGGAAGGAATGAAAATGAATATCCTTCGACACTCGGGACTGATAATCCACAGCACAACAACCACGAGTAAATTTTCTTTTCTTCTCTTCATTCATTTTCCCACTGTTTATTAAATGTACACTTGCTTCGATCACAAACCAGTGTATATAAATTCATCATGGAAAACGCCACTAAAGGCATTACAAACGTTGTGTCAATAGTTTACAGTTGTAGATAAATGGAATTTATTCATTATACATCAGTAATAATTCTTAAAATGAATATTTAATACACAGCATGCTCAAAAAAATTGAGCTCACGAATTTAAGGGTGGATGAAATATCTGAAAACAATAATATAATTCATATACACGTATATGGAAATGCCTAATCTCAGAGCTATAGCGATTTCATTATTTTATTCCTGTCATATGCAACTCATATTTTCAATATTACAATAAAATCATAGTAGCCGTTTATAATGGAAACAGTAAATTATAAATTATTATAAAATATGTTCACATTGAACTTCAATACAACATTCTAATCTTTGTCTCATGGACTGACGAATAAGTTCGAATATTCCGATTTAATTGCGAATTGTATTGCAGTTATTTATAATTCTTTGATGTAAGTTATATGTTTAATTGACTGATGCTATATAATCTAGATTTTTAAGATTACTCCAAAAATAAAAATCCAAGGGATTTAAATCAAGTGACCTCGGTGACCGTATAGCAGCCCCTTTACCAATCTACCGATTATCATGAAAATTATTCAAAAATTGCCTTACATTTCGAGTGGAATGTGGCGGTGCTCCATCGTGCATGAACCACATTCTTTGTCTTATAGCTAGTGGAGTATTTTCTAATCACTCTGGCAACACAATATCTAGAAAATCTCTATAAATGTTTCCATTTAACGTTGCGGGCAATAAATGGAGTCCAATAATATCCATTGAGACTAAAATGATTTTGATGCCTACTTTGTCGATAAATATCACCAATAATGTGAAATGAAGAGTAATTGCAAATTATGGTAAAAGCCATTCACAAAATTCTATTAAAAGTTATAAATCATTTGGTGATTAATTATTGTAAACTCACTGTACATGACAGCGATGCAATTGTTGCTCATGTAAGACATTCCAAACTTGTGAATTATGAACACGTAATGCAGAAGAAACTCTTCTTGTACTTGCAGAGAGATCTTGATATACGCTATTCAAAATATCTTCATACATTTTGGATGTTGAAACACTTCTAGGTCTTCCTCTGTCACATGAATGAATCTTGGAGCTCCCAAATTCTCTCAAGCTAATCAATTGACCCAAAGAATTTTCTACTTGGTACCCTCCGATTAGAAAAATTCTCCTCGTTCAAAGGTGTAGCTAATTATGAGATACATATATGACAAGAAATAAAATAATGATTTAGCTATATATAGCTCCGGATTATTATTATATGAACTTTTTTCATTGTTTTGAGGTGTTTTATTCATTCTTGAATCAGTGACCTCAAGTTTTTTAACACTCCGTATATTATGCTACATTTATTATTATTCCAATGAATACTGTTATTATTGATAATTACCAGCAAATATCAATAATTACCTAGATACCTGATTAGTGATCCATAGAGCCGTATTCATATCATTCATAATTTCCAATAAAAATTGAGTCAAATTTAAAAATGGTGATGGATTGGATAGACTTGAAGTAAAAAAAACTACTAATAATTTCGTCCACTAGAGTTAGGTATTTAAAGTGAGACACATAGTACACTAATAATAGTTATTTGTTCCATGAGTAGTAAATGTACTTGATTTCAGAACGAGTAAATAAGTTTGCAGGACGATACGGAACGGCTTACGTCAACTTTAAAAGTCCTAAAGTATTTTTTATACGGATGAAACATTGTATTTTTCGCAACCACGAATTTGCAAGTTTCGCTAGTATTATCGAAATCAGGATAACATAGCTTAATATTTTTTTCACTTTGGAATGATTTTAATTGAGACACTTCAACAAAAATAACTAAATTAATTCAAAATTATTTTACTTGGAGATTGTTGAAATTCGCGGGTCTTGCTCATACGTCAACATGACATCTACTTTTTGTACTAGCAGAAAAAGTATGATTACGATGTTACCATGGTGATAATATCTCCGCAATAACATACTTTTACTACAAGAAAAGTTGAAATAATGATGTCATATTCAAGTGGTCGACGAAAAAATTCTACATTGATTCTTTATTGAGTATTTATAAATTAGCGCAAGTATGCTTGCTTTGTATTCCAGAGGTCGCGTGGTTCCACCGATGGACAAAAGGTCAGTAACATTTTTACTGAATTATAATATACTGTGGCGTACTCTCCACAAATACAAACGTAACCGTAACTTGACGACTGGTAACTGCACCCTAGATCTGAGGGAATATCAATCAATCAAGTGCACTCCAGTATCTGCCACACCCTTAACGGGTAAAAAACATGATTAATTTTTTTTCATTTGATAGATATGGTTTGATGTAATTTACATTTCAGGTAGCATTTCATTCCAAATAAATAGTAAATAAGTCACTACCTATATGAAACTAAAATCAAGAAAAATGTGCTCTGCGAGTAGGGCCAGGAAGAAATCCTCAGAACTTTATTTGAAGAACTATATGCTTGCTTGTATTATCACCTTACAAAAATTCGCTTTTATAGAAAACCTGTAGCTTCACAGTCAGTACCTCAAATCCTAATTACTTTTATTAAATTATCGATGAATAGAATTGAAACTGTGTTTATATCAATATGTCCATTCCATATACTTGATTAAGTGAATATGCGAATGTAGTCCATCCCCATGTCATATCTGAAACTTCACAGTCAATCGCCAGCCTCAGATACTCTGACAAAAGAAACATTTGACGTTGGAAATGATCGCGAAATCGCCAGCTAAGATTAATGAGCGCAGCTACCAGCAACAGCAAGAAGTCCGCTGATGCTCTGCTGCTGTGGGGTTGGTTCTATAGTGCGGGCGATCATATCATGTTTAAAACAATGGAGGCGAATGGTGCTGGGCTGCTGGACCTTGTCTATCTAGAGGGGCTAGCGGAGTGAGACGTAGGCGCGTGGACGCAAGAGTGAGAGTGTAGGTATTGATCTTTGAGGAGGCACAGCAGGGAAAGTTTACAACCCTTCTGCTCCGCACAAACCCCGCACCCTAGCGCCGAACTGTGAAGTTTAGAAGCCCGGCGGCCGCTGGTCATTTCAATCAGTGTCGACTCGTTCCGCAACGCCTTGGGACACTATATGCATATTTGGAATTTATCGCTAATATTCTCAGATGCATCTACCAAGTTTCAATTTATACCAATTTCATTTAATATGTGACCAAATTGTACAATTGCTGTAAAACATATTGACGGAGGATTTGCATACATACATATAATTTAATCAATTCACATTTAATAAGAAATTGTTGCTATGCGGAGAAGCTAGCTTCTCTTTCTGAGTGCACAGAAAATAAACAATGTACTACATAACGAAAAATATTCTTTAAAAATAAACGTTTGTTTCAATTTTTGTTCCGATATGAAATTCGTTTCATGATTGATTGTCACAATGTGTTTATTATTTATCATAATTTTCAATTTGCTCTTCTCTTTTCTAAAATATTATATTGGGTACTAGGAGTTTGCAAGGCGCCTGGGCGCTCGTTGAAAAGTGATGGGTCAGTCAAATAGAAGATATGTTTAGCACATAATAACTAACTTAAAATACCTTAAATGTAAATGAAATTGCTTTAGGTAAGTAATACTGACGGAATGATTATCTGTATAAAAAAAAAATTTATATGAAAATTTCAACTTCATCCGAACGCAATTCGAAGTTGGTACCTGTCGAGCCATAGACTGCTGTAATAATTTGTTGCTGTAACTGACTTATATCAATATATCTATCTTAGAGCGTTACGGTATTAGTACATCAGTGGATCAGTGATGAGCGTAAATATTTGTTAAGATTAGATAATAAGAAACAATCTTTAAACTAGAAAGAGTTAAAAAGTTGTTTCGAATACTTACTATTCACTAATCTATTTTCTAAGTACATTCATCCTTTTCCGTTTTCCATCTGTATGATCTTCATCTATAATATTATTTTTGGCAATCTGTGTCTATTCCCGTCTGTGAAAAGAAAGGAGCAATGATTTTGTTCTGCTTATCATCTAACAATTTATGACATAATTACTGCAGCGCGCAAGGACTTTCCAATGGCTTGGTTAGACTGTACTGATAAATAAGAATGAATGCAGTTATCGCCCAATTCAAAATAATAATGAAAGACCAATTATTGAATCCGAATTTTGAAAAACACTCAAGTGTTTTGAATTTTTCATATTCTACTCTTTTTGTCTCACAAATCTGTTGAATTCACATTATTGTGACATTTTCTTCTGCTGCTATCTCGACTTTTATTTAGTAGATAATACTGGGTGCAGAGTTTATCTCTGTATACCATTTACTTATGGCATAATATTCCCAGTGTGCAATTCTCGATTATCTGCAACTCTGTTCGATTGTACTGATAGGTCCAAATAAGAAACACGTGCATACAATAGCTGGTCGATTAAATAAGAATTCTGTGAAATATCCAGATGTTTTGAATTTTTAATACTATTCTGTTTCGAGATCTATCGAAATTTCACAATATCTGACTTTTATTTCTACTAAATCTACTATATTGGTCTTCATTCGCTGGATGGTGCTGCATGAAGATTTAATTTCTGCATACTATCTACCAACTTGAGGCCTTATATTTTTGGCGTGTAAGTCCCGATTATATGTAGCTTGGTTTGACCGTACCCCCAATCCCAAAAAGAACGATTCAAGATGTGGAAGAACCGATTATTGGATTTAAATTTTGTGAAATATATACTTCAGCTCAGTTTTATTCAGTAAGAATTCCGACTGTGTAACTTTTATTACAATTTTATGTATCACTTTTTAACTACGAATTGTTCATTCTACAACTACTTGATCGAAACGTCATCTATTAAATATAAAATATACAACTAGAGCCTATATTCGTATTATTTTTGAAAAACCTGGTTTTTCATCCTTTCTACAGTAATTTATTGGAAATCATAACTGAACAATCTATCCAAACATGTTGCAAATTACGTTTGACACATTATTATGCCTGACAGTGCTGCAGTCGGATGGTCACTTTTCTCACAATAGCGATCGCTTCAATTAGATTCATATAATTGGTTTTATGTCCTATCCATTTATTCATAAAGATCAGTGGTATGTACTCACTAGATTTTTTGATAAATGGCTTGGCATTTAATTGCAAGTCCTAGAGTCTATTTCAGTCAAGAACGGTTCAAGGCTTATGGACTAAGATTCAAGCCGAAATACAATCACGATTCATTCATTTTAAATGCAATATTTAAAACAAGCTTTTTGAGAATAAATTCAAGAAACAATAGCAACAAATACACATATATTCTAAATAAATATGAACTTGAATCTTGAAACTGGGCAAATTGATTTATGAGGATTGATGAACCACTGACAGATGATGCAACTAATAGATAGTCAAGTACTATTTTTGTGCTTATATAAAATTGCTTCGACTAATCAGAAACCCTTGGATCATTCTTAATTAGAATAGACTATAGACTCATATAGAATTTTCAAATTCAAAACTGTAGATCAACTCAAACTCTTTTGGGAATCTGGCGGTCCTAATAATTGAAACTGCTCGCAAGAATTCCGAACTATGTTGCTGATAATTTATTTGTAACTGATATTGATAATACAGAAATAAAATAGAAAAGAAAGAATACGATGTGATGAACAGTATTGGAGGAGAATGTAGAAATATATAATTCTGACATTTCTATAACGTTGAAAAATAGTATTCTGAGATATGTTTCATAAGATATGATTTTAAGGTACGCGTTCTTGTTTCTAATGAACAAGTGACCTGAAATGTCTTATGAAACGTGTATCTTATACAATTTTTTCTATTTGGATTCATAAATGTCAAAAAGTAATAAATTTTATATTCTGAAAACATCGATAAAGAATATTAAATTTTTTATTTGACTCTTGGTAACACTGAGACTTGACATACCTATAAGTTATTTGTGTGAATCAAAAATACTTCTCAAAATTTGTTAATTTGAATGTAGTTATTTTTTTAGAAATAAATAAATATAAACGCAAACAATTTGAGAATTTTTTGTAAAATATATTATATTTTGACATGAATGACAGTTAGGTTATCTAGCAACGTAGTTACCAGCCTGATAAAAATTAGGAACTTTACGATACCCAAACTAGTCCCATAAAGTATAATTTATGACACCCAAATAGAGAAAAAATTTACGACAGTGCGTGAAGTAAAGCTTCTTCGCGTTTTAGTTTTAGCACTATCTGAACGCATAGTAGTTGAATTTCTGTGAGTTCATGATTCTAGCACTTCTTACTGATCCATTTTTTTGATATTTGTTAGATTTGAAAGTCATCTTTTGTCCTCAGTTCTCTTATTGTATTGATAATGATTGTCAAAATATGGAAGTTGGGTACCGTAAAAAAAAAAAATAAGTATGCAATACGAGTGTAAAAAAGCATTATGTCGTTCGGCCAATAATTTTAGTGACTTGACAAGTCTCGACACAAAATACTTGGCCTCCTGGCATAATACTTAACTTTACACTCTTATTGCATAAATAATCTATACAACAGAGCCAAATTGCAAAAGGCATTGTATATTTTTCAATTATTTATTCACGTATTTCTAATCTTATTTTTTGACATTTACGGATAATTTTTGAATTCTCGCTTAACTTTATGTGTTGGTGAATATGTATAGCAACGATTGTTAAAACAATTATAGCTAATCATAGATACTAACCGACCATTAAAGTTAACCAAAGAAACCGACAATAAATAACAGTCCTCATATTGCGAAAAGTCATATTTTTTCTATAACTCAATGAAAAATTCATTTAAAAAATGCTTTTGAGATGTTGAAGACCAGCAGAACATTCATATAATTTATATTACATAATAAATGTTATTTAGAAATTGCATTGATACTTTTATTAATCATTACATAGCAGTACATTATGATTGATTGGTTCCGTGCTCATAACAATCGTGCAATAGTCACCATAAAATCGTGCTTATAGCGGTTACCTATTTTCTTGCTTCTCATTTTTTTTTTCGGAATTTTATTGCTCGTCATATTTCGATGAGCGGTCAATATTCCTTTCTTATCGTTTATTTATTTATACAACTTTGGATTCACTTCTTAATACGAATAAAAAAATACGTAGGCAACGTGGAATATTTTTTATTTAAACAAGTTTTAATAAATGACGATACTAGCTAAATAGTGGAATGGAGCTTTTTCAGTGGCACAAAAGCAGTGGCTTTTTTCGGAAAGCATCTCTGAATAGTACGAAATTGCGCAGCGCGCGCCTAGGAAACCGAATTTGAGCCCAAGAGAACCGAGAAAAGTGAGTAGTTGTGCCGAAATCTAGTTAAAAAGCTGCTGCTTATAACAACAGCTTTATGTCTATGCGTCTATTGTAGAATCAAGCCAATCGATGAAAAATATTCAATATATATTCAAACACGCTTATTTCTTTATACAAATTGAAAAGTGAATTTGAATTAGGTAGGTGTATAAATATATGAATGATGAAGAAGTTATATTGACCGCTACGGATGAGCACGGCCGAAATATGACGAGACAAAATTCCGATAGAAAAATATAACCATGATTTTATAGCGACCGCTATGAGCACGACTGCTATAAGCACGCCCCCTATAGATTTGAGAATCTGATTTATTTTTCATCTATTTATTTATATATTTGATATATTTGTTGGAAAACTATCATCTATTAGTATTTGAGTAACTTTTACGTTAATTTTCCAAATTGAATTGATCTGTTATAATGACCAGACAATATACAATAATTGCGTTCAGTACCGTTCAGAGTTCAAGCAGCAACAAATTGTTTGAAATTCTTGAGAATTCCAATCTGAATCTGATAATCAAAACGAAAAATTTTAACTTCGGAACTGTAAAATAGTTAAGTTTGAATGTTTATTGTTCTATTTTCTATAACGCTCTATTTTTTTTCCTAAAAACATCCAGTTCTTTATTCATTCTTCTACGGATAAGTTACGATTCTGATGAACAGAAACATAGGTACTCAATGCAGTTATCAAAACAAGTGGACAATATACACCATACACCACACAAAGGCACAATCAAAACATACTTAAGATAACAATCGATATATAAATACAGCTGTATCCAGGTGTTAGTGATCACAGTAATCGAAACACCCGAAATTATCACAATAAAAAAAGCAACGATATGTTTTATCTTGAGTTTGGATGCCTATAAAACACATATTTGTATATGAATATTTATAACATATTTGGATGTATGAGCTCTTTAAATTTTTATACACAAGATTTCTTAAACATTCAGACATTTGGTGAACCCTTGTGAAAACGTAAAAATGATTACTCAATCTATCAGAATTGAGATAACTTAACTACGATAATATATTAAGGAGCTACTGTCTTGATTGTATAATTTACTCTTAATTCTATACACTAAGTCACTAAATATGTATAACGGTTATATAGTAACTCTAGATCTTCAGAAATATTCTTGGTCTGCGAACTAGTATTCTATTACACTTAATCCATTTTCACTTGATTTAATTTTGTTCCCATTTTAATGCTTATCTATTTTTTGTAATTATTATCAGCCAATTTTTGCTAAATCAGCGGAATGTAGGTAAACAGCTATTAGTTCAACATCTAATATATAGTTTTTTTGCGAACTGAAGTTCAGTTGATGAAAATAATGTTGTGGTATGATATTCAAAATTAATATTTTGTTCGAAAACTGTCAAAAAAAGTTATGTACCTATCTTCTTAACGTCAAATTATTTTATATACAGCCGTATTTGTATTTGTCGATTGAAAGTGAGCTAGGCCAACTATTTATCGATATATTAAACTCCAGATGCTGTTTTTATCAACTCATGACATAAGATGTAATAGGTCCAGGAAGAGCAGTGAATTAAAGAAGCATTATAGTACAAAGGTAATATCAGCTTTAAACACTATTTAATTTAAATGCTGACCTTAATACGGAATATACCATCTACTCGTATTTCCGTATCTTGTTTGAGAGGCAAGAACAAGGATTAAAATTAATCCTCAATTAGATTAAATAGTTACAATGCAAAATAGATACAGAAAACGTAACTAACACCAGATATTGATCTTATTTAGAAGTTATTTCCTTTTCCTTTTCAATTAAAAAACAGAAACTCATCCGGATTTTCAGAGAGTGGAAGAGAAAAACAAAAATGAAACTACTCTGTCTCTCCTAGTTGGAACTTACCACTTTAAAAATTAATAGCGAGTGATAATTAAAAAGAGGTGTTATAAAAGTGAAAGTTGCTAGGAGCTAAATTAGAAAGTGATATGTTACAAGTGAGGAAAGTTTGTTCTGTGATTGAGGAATTATTAAAGCCCTTCCAACGTGGCCGCTGTGCGCGCTTTCAGCCGCTTGTTGGTGTGCATTATTAACGCTAGGTAAAGTGGATTTACTACTAAACAATTCGGGAACTACTCTCACACAACCAAACTCGAGATGTTTCACCATACCAACCACTACAAATCATTACTCAAACTTAAACTGCTATCTTGCTCCAATGCCACCAAATTTTCTTACACTCGTTTTCTATACCAGGTGTTTACAGAAACGTAGAAATTCAAAGGAAACACAGAATTTGTGCGAAAACTGGTACTTTAGCACATTTTAGAGATGAATGAATGCATTATTAAAAATTTACTTAGAATCAAATTTTCTCGTGTGCCACTAGTCCCATCTGCACTAGATTTGGAAACCTGACAACTATTATGGTGCAAGTGGTCCCAGTAAGAAACAAATAATCAAAATTGATGGCTTTTTTCTTGATTACTGGTCAAATTTTGCACACTGTCAATCATTACACCGCAGACTGTTTTATTAAAATAGTAGTCGAAGTTTGATAAAATTCTGGAAGTGCCGTCAACTGGAAGCTGGAACAACTACTAAGATGTAGAAGTAATCCGATTGCTTATGGTTAAAAGGATTGTCAAGATGTGTACCAGCACTTACTGTGTCAATCTAATGTTAAGTAAAAACTGATTTGTTGACAATTTTGATCAAAGATTACATTTACAATTACCTACATTTGTAATTTATTCTTATATGTAATATTTATAATATAAGAAACAATATGTACAAGATGAGAAAACCATCATCTCATCTGTTGCTTCTCAATTATGAATTATGTTTTAAATATTGCCTTCGTATTTTGAGTTTGGCGAAAATTGCAAAGCTTTTCAAGGAGTGATGTATTTCTGATCAAAGTTCAAATGGAGCGAAATGAATCAGGTTTCCTGCAATGTCATCAATGGCGTGCGGACGACGACATCGTTATTACTTAATCTATTCAGCGGCCCGACCACAAAAATATACCCGGAACTAAAAAAACGATCTAGTTGATTGTGGTCCATGTAATAAAAAATTCAAACACTTTATTAGGATATTTGCATCAGTCCCAAAACGAAAGACTTTGTAAAACTCTTGTACTCCTTGAGGTGCTTACATCAAAGCTCTTTGATTCTGGTTATTAAATACGCGTAGAAGGGTCATCACTAGCAGGAAGATGTATTAAAGTTAGACCTTAGGGTACCGAAGCAAGATGAATTGAAATTCAAGAAAATTAGAAACTGGTATATTGTACTTAAAGGTCTTCACTTGTTAACAGCAGAATACATATAAGAGTATACATACTTTTTCTACAAATGCAAATTAAGACATTAAGACAGCACAAGGGTAACTATTTTGGAACAAGTATTATAAACTGATTTCAGCCTGTTTCTCCCCACTTAGAATTGTTTTTGGAATACTTGAAGCTACAATTCGTAAAAAAGTATTCAAAATATTATAGAGCGATATTAAAATTCAGTAAATTCTTCCTTAGTTTTTTAGGAGATGGAAAAGGACATAAGTTTGTATAAAATAGAATTACTATCGTCCCGAATCTGTGGTAAATCTGCGTACATATTTAAAGAGCTGAAACCATATCGATTCTCTGTAATATTAGCTCAAAATAGGAAGCATAAAGCTATAAAAAGCTTTTTTCAAGAAGGGAGTTCGTCGCAGCTTCCAGAATATCATACAATTTTTATTACTCTGCGACTTTTTCGCAGATACTGAGAATATTAGAATTGAACTTTTTGCCTACTTTCCAAGGATAAATTCATGATCACATATTTCAATTTGTGAATTTTGTCTAGTTAATCTTTGAAAATATGTTTGAAGAAAAAGTATTTCACATCAAAATGATGTCATACATGTCGCTTTCAAATATTGTTGAACTTGTGTACTCATTTTATTTATTATTCATATCTCAAAACTAATTTATTATCATTCTGATTTTGCACTAAGCTCAAGCAGTTTGTCAAATCGATAAGATAGTTTCAATGCATCTGAATTTATCCGAAGCTCAGTAATGGGAGTACTTTGGTGCACTTGTTACAAAATAGTATATTCCGATACAAGTACGGAATGAAGATCATTCCATTCGAATTTGAATAATTCAGCCACGAGACGAAGTCGAGTGGCAGAATTCACATGAGCATGGTGTGATCGATTCGCACGAGTGATGCATGCTATTTTTTCTACAATCAAAGGTGTCCGCGTGAATATCTATAATCAATATATACCGTTTTTTGAGAAAGAGTTTGCTTCATTGATTTCATTCCAATTCATCAAATGTTGATAAAATTACTCATATTGACTCCATTTTGAAGAGAAATGATAAAAAAATCAAGGAGAATTAAAATTATGATAGTAATGAAACAGTTTTTGCGCGACGCCACGCGGCTTTCCTTGGAATCCCTGAGCGTGCGGAATGACCCTATTTCCGCACGCTACAGCGTGTGGAATGGGCATCATTCTATAGTGACTGTAGAAAAAATATCGTATGCAACACGGATACTGAACGACTGTCATTATTGTCACGGAAAAAATTGGCTGCACGAAGCTACGCCTTGGGTTTTGCCCTCGTCTTCGCCTTGTGCTTCGCCCTCGTCTTCACCAAGTGCAGCCAAATTTATCCTGGATAAAAATGACTGTCGTTCGGTCCTTGTAGCATAATATACTAATACTGCGCAGATTGCAGACTCATCAAAAATAGCTATAATATTTTTATGTTGTGAAAGTTTCTTGAATGCCTTACGGTATCTCAAAAGTAGGAACTATTTGATTTTAAAATGAATAATGCATATTTTTATCAAATCTAGACTAGGTTCAAGTTATTTTAAAAGTTTGAAGATACATTCGAAATGCCCATCTTCAACTTGAATGCATTTATTACGTAAAACCTTGTATTTGAATACAAAAATTAGTGAAAAATAACTGAACCGATAATCACTCCAAATGATATTTCATTTGGTAAGGTTTAGGATCCTTTATTTGAATTGCTTTATTATTATCTCACGGAGACATATTTAAATGAAGAATACAGCACCTTACCTAAACAAAAAATCTTATTTTATATCAGTTCTGGAAGATTTTTACCTTCATTATTGTTTATCATTTTATGAACCACTATTCTTAATTTTTATTCATATAAAATTGAACTGTGAAACACAATTTCATTTTTATCATAAGTCTCAGTACGATAATTTATGCCTAATAATCTTTCCTACGAATATTTGCTACAAGTTCACATTTCCATATTAAGAAAAATTGATTAAAAATTTGTGTAATTCAAATGATAGGGAACAGTGTGCCATCTGCCCCTTCATAAGATGCTATGGCACGGCACTGTTTTACGCACATACTCTCCCGGAGTTGTCCGGAGCGGCGGAGAAAGTCCAGAGAGTCCGGGCGGAGAGAGTGAAAGTCCTCAGGGAAGTGTAAAGTGCGGGGTGGGGTGCGGAGTGGGCGGCTGAATCGATCCGACGTCCTTCTCTCCTTACACTCCTTGCTCTGGTCTAGTAGTACTGCTTCGTCCGCGTGGTCCACGCACAAAGGCTTCCTTAACAGCTCCGCCACCATCGGTCAGCTTGGTCATAGGCACGCCGAATTAACACATTCATATACGCCAGCCCCACAACCACTATTTACAAAACGATCAAAAATCAGAATAAGTGTTGCACATGTGACGAGATATAAGATATGTCGTTCTTGTCTATAAATTTCATTCCTATTATCGATCTCGGTCTCATTTTCGCACTGATTTTCAGTAATCCCGAGAGTTTGTCATATCATATCACATTTTTTCTTCATATATTGTTCTTGTTCTCAGACAAGTTGCGATAATGTCACAATACAACACCAATCAAAATAAGCCATATTAAATATTTGAAACTCAGGAATCGGTTACTTAAGGTTAAAGTTTCGATAAATCCATGGCCGACTTTGAAAGCTCTTGAAGTCCATTCGTATGTGAATACCACGAGATTTTCACTATGTAAGTACTAAAAATAAAATTAACAGGGACCACATATTCTGCTCGAGCCATGGCGTTTTAACACTACTTCCAGTTACAATTATTTGGACTATATCCTCAAGTTATAGACAACAAGAATCAAATATATATCAAAATCTGAGTTCTAATATCGACTTGAAAATTATATTAGGGTACCAAATCTGATCCAGTCGTCATCCTACGACGATGAAGTCATGTATACTAAACATAACTTAATTATCTTAATAGGAAAGTCTTTAAGCACGATGAATGACATCTAAATATCTTTAAGAAATACAATAATGGTCAAGTACTACAATTGTTCACATCAGCTACTCCCATTCAAATTTTCCATCATCAAATAAATGCGAAATATATTGGTAGGTATATGAAGAATATGATATTGGGAAAATGTGGTTACAAGAGTTTGTTTGTTTGGATATATTGAATAATTCTAAATTGAAGATTTTTGAAGAAGATTTATATGAAATTGAAGGTGAGACGGCCTGTATGTAGGTGGATGAATATGATTGTTGGTTTGTTGCGTAAGAGAAACTTTCCAAGGGGGAAGAATAAACGAGCTTGTATGAATAGGATCATTAATGAGGATGGAACAAAAAAAGTGTGTTTAGACAAGGGTATTTGGCAAAGAATGATTGCTGGTTTATAGAAATTGTTTTTTGGCTTCCCGTCCATTTAGAGCGGAGTGCTTTAAACTGCGAAATGACGAATTCAGACGAGTGCCATTCGAATGGAATCGTCTAAATATCCATCGTCCATTGCTGCAGTATTCATCCAGACGATATGACATCAGCACTCAGAGACGATTCACGTAATGATTTTAATGAAGAATTTATAGAATCGGAATTATCACCTTTTATACTTCGACATAATATATCACACAGACATTATCGAAGAAGACAGCAAATGTGGATTAAACATTTTTATACTAAAAGAAAGGAGTCTGGTGAGTTTTCTCATATTTGACGAGATCTACAAATTGATGATGACGACCATTTCCCTATTTTCAAATAAGAAATGGCACATTTTCCTAGATCATTGCGAAATTTTCTTCTGAATTTGAAAAATGAGGCAAATTTTAAGAGATGATTTAATCAGAAGAAAGATTAGCTATCACATTACGGTAAATGTGATTGAGAAATCACCCTATTTAATTGTTTTTTGGTTTTGCACCGTGTGATTCGCTCTAATTCGCAAGTAAAATTTAAATAGGATAGAATTGATTCGCACTTCGCAGCTATACGCATTTATACGCACAAGCATTGACAAAAGATCCTGTCTGAACCACACGTTTGGATTTTTCGTGCGAATTCAGACGAACTCAATTTCGCAACTTTCTGTAGCTTGCCGTTCCCAATGGACGAGAAGCCTATGACGTGATTTTTGTGTATGTTTGTGTACGTAATACATACTGTTAACAGAAATGTGGAACATGAAATATATCATGGAATTTTAAATTTATGCAAAAATTGACTTTTTTTTTCTAAATTTCTGTGATTGATTTCATATGTACGACTTTATTGAAGCATTAAAATATCCCAAAATGTTCTAGATATAAGAAACACAGGAAGTCAATGCTGAAAAGAAGAAAAAATCAACGAACATGAAAGATTTATTCGATATGAAAAATGATGGCAAGTGATCCTGAAGAAGGAGACTATTCGTATTGAGAACATTGCTATGTACATATTGTACGCATCAATGTGAAATTGAAAGCATAATGCATCTATATTCAAAAAGTTGTAGATAATAGTATATCAAGATATAAAGTTCATGAGACATTTTAGATTATTCCAATGATTTTGAAACGAACCACTCGCGGTGAAACTTTCGATAAACAAGTGCCCCATATCTATAATATCTTATGAACTGGTCTCTGCCAGTATAAATTTGAGAAAAATGTAAAATTTTCAATATACTAAGGTTTTCTTTGTCTTCAAGAACACTTGCGATCGCTCAGTCAAAAACGGTACCATTTTTATTGAATAAAGAAACGCAAGAGAAACATCTCTCAAGAGAATGTGATAAAATGGCTTTACAAATTCATCAGCGAAGTGATCAATACAGCCGCAAATTCCAATGCAACTCGAAGAGTGATTTTAAGACTAATTTATCGGCACAGAGAAACAGGCACAACCTCAAAAAGACCTGGTATTGGATCCAGTTGCATTACCACAATGTAACAAAACCGAAATCTTGTAATATAACAATACAAGCGAAGAGACATTGTTTTGCAACTGCGCGGCTACTGCAGCAGAATCTTTATAATGCCACAGGAGTCCTGCTGAGTGATCAAATCGTATGAAACGGATTGTGAGAGGCTGGTTTGACTTCATACCAACCATAAGATTTATTTCAAAAACTCGTGCTCACCGACGTCAAAGAATGAAGTGGGCTAACCAGTGATTCAATGACGTTACCACTTGGAAATATGTTCTGTTCATGAATGAGTCCAGATTTTGTATCCATGATGACGCCGACATCGAAGAGTGTATAGGAGTGCAGAGCATCGATCACTGCCACAGTATATTCAGCCGGTGATCCCATTTAAAGATGGAATGGTTTAGGGAGCTATATGTTCAGGCTTGCATACCGACGTACATGTGTTTGATGGTAGAGTCACAGGACAATATTATAATGACAAGATCATCCGTACATATGTTGTGAACAGTTGCAAGTTTTTTGTTTCTGTATTAAAATATTCGTTCGCAGCAAGAAAATTGCTGCAGACTCTTGATGAACTGCATATCAATCATCTTGCCCTTCCACCATTATCTCTAGACTTGAATCCGATGGAACATGTATAGGTTATGCTTCAGAAACAGCTAAATAATCATGTTCCTCATGCTCATTCCACAATCCCAAGACACTGCAGAAGTATTGCCTACACTGTGGGATGGAATACCACAGCAACATATTGATAATTGTATTTTAAGCATGCTAATAAGATGCCAAGTAATCGTGCAAGGACGAGGATGTACTACAAGTTACTAAAACAAACATAAATCACATCGATGATACTGCGGTACAGACAACTGGAAGCTTAAACTGTACATATTGATTTTTACAGAAGTTTAATGATAAATTTTCAATAATTTCTTCTCGGAAATATGTAATTTGATTTCTTCTACTCTGGTATTCACTTAAACATATCGATATGATAATTTGAATGTTTCTGTTTCTGATATCCCTCTACACTTATGAGTAGTTTATTTGAGCTCTTACCTATCGAAAAATATTAAATATTTCAGTTCCTATCATGAAAGCTTTAATTAGGAACATTGCATTCTGCAATAAAAAATCCAATTAGGAAAAATAATAATTACAACTGAGATAGAGTTTTTTATTGAAGATTTTCTTTCTCTAATTTCAAAACTTAATTATCTTATATGTTCTAAGCAGACAAAAAGTCTCAAAATCTTTGTTGTTCACACAAAGAGAATGAAATAGGCTTGAAACTCAAATCTTTCGCCACCTAAACTATTCAGAGTTCGACAATTCTGTGATGCAAAGAACCACCGTGATTCCTACTTCGTGGTTGTTAAGAAACAACTTTCACAAAAAAAGAAAAACTTTCAGTATAAAACACGATCAAACAAATTCGCACTTAAAGATGATCAAAAGGCTCTCGGACGCATCGTATCTCCCGGTAGTAGAAGAGGGATAGAAGGGTGTGACTAAGTATATTGCGAAGCTAAGAAGAAATTCGCAGGATGTCCTGGTGAGGACGGAGACAGTGGTGAAGGTTTAATCCGATCATTGGGATCCCCAAGGGCCAAAAACGATGTCATATTGACATTTTCACACATGGTTACCACAGGACACTTTAACTAAATTTAATAAGCCTTATGTTTTCATACATTTTACATATGATGGGAAAAGATGAATACGTTATGAACATTCAAGGAATAGGATATTGGAAAATTCTGTGAGGAGAATCCATGTTTTCATTCACAGCTGGATATTTTAATTGAACTGCATTATCAGAAAAAACAATACAACTATTAATTTTTAATCGAATACACAAATTAACAATATGTGTGATGACTTACAGAGCTAAAATTCAACAATTATTAGTTATCGAATTCAAAGAAAATACTTTTAAAAGACAACTTTTCGATCTTGTAATAATTGAAGGGAGCGGCTTCTAATCAATAAATTTAAATATTTCATTTCAAAATATAATTGTTCATAATTATGTGTATATATTTAAGGGCCAGTATCACTAACATCAGTTGAATTTATCAGGAGGTCATTTTGTGTTGGTAACAGTAGCAGCAATTGTATAAATAAATTTTTGAATAAAATAACTCAATAATCCAGGAGCCGACCGCCGCGTCTCATCTTTACTGATCAGACTTAGCCAAATTGTGTACGCATCGATCGGGAATATAGTGGTCAATAGGGTGCCAGACTTTATAAATCCAGGATCCTGTCCTAAGAGTCGAAAAAAAGATCATTTTTTTTTGGATTTAACTTCCTTGATGAAACAATCGATAGTGAAGATCAAGTATTTCAAGACAAAACCAGAGTGCCACCTTCTGTCCTATCCGATCGTAAGTTCGGTCAGGGAAGTTGAATACGAAAATGGGTTACACTTAAGGGTGGCTGCCTCCCTCCCGGACAGGTTAGGAGTTAGCATTCTGATTTTTTCTCAAAGTACTTGACTTTTGCTATCGGTAGGTCCTAGTTTCAATCGTAAGTTCTATTAGGGATGTTGACTCTAAGATAATTTAGAGAAAATAGCCTTTTTTTAGATACGTTGGACTAAAGATTCATATACAATATGATTGTGAGTCTGATCAGGTAAGATAAGATGTTCGGCTCCCTAACTATATGAATAAATATCTGTTTTTACTTCCCCGACCTATATATAATAGGGGAAGTATTGTAGTAGTGATTTCTTGATAGTTTGGAATTTTGATAAATCCTGAAGTTTAGACCTTACTGAACCCGAAAAACATAATTTTCAAGAAGTCGGTCTATTTGAGTGGAAGCACGATGACTTGAGAACGCGTACGAATTTTCGAATGAAATTTCATATTCAACTTTTTAGTTTTTTGCGTTTATTTTATAAACCGTAGTATTCATTATAAAATATGAAATAACTAAAATTGATCCCCGAGTAATTTGTCATAACATTCATTTTAAGCATTTTTCAAAATTATCAGCGGTTCATTTGTCATTAAAATTTGAATTATTATAAAATTCATTATATTTTTCCGAAGCGAAGGAATAATGAGAATCATAAAGTGAAATTAGAATTATTATCACTCTTATTTGCACATCACATTCAAATGTTGATTGATTGTTTTTTAAAAATTAGTTCTTGAGCAACTGTCATTTATTTTGTTGATATTGACTGGATATTCATAATATTTCACACATACCTACATAGGTACGAAATAATCAGTACATTAGCCAAACTTGCACTCGACTATTTGTATTGTTTTCTTATTGTTTGAACAAATGAATATTTGACGAAAGACTTTTGCTCAGTTGCATGAACATTCATTAGCTAAACAGTTCTTTAAAAATGAAAAAAATCAAATCTAAATTTTGACAGCAATGCTAAACAACTAATTTGACAAATTTATTCGATTTGATATTGTTCATTTTTAAAGAGCTCTTTAGTTAATTAACGTTCTTGCAATCAGGCCTGTATCTTATATTTTGATTTATCAGCCTGAATTAAGTATTCAAAACTGTACTTTATTATTAATTATATGAGAATCTTTTCCTATTATTTTTTATAGCCATCTAGAAATACGGTATTCTATTCCACTAAAATTCGTACAAATTCAACATCTCCCATTACTACTTAACATTCAGACTCTAGCACCACAGTTTCTCTTAAAATCTCAAAACGTAAGATTAAAAGTACCCGATGCCAATTCCGCTGTCATTCAATGGTGCGTTGTGCAGTGGCGTCCGTCAACAGGGGATCCGTCGAGATGTGAAGCGACGTGGCAGAAATCTCAGGCAGGCGTAACGAAGCACGTAACATGAAAAGGGGGTCTATTGCCTCTCTTACGCCGCTACTGTAAAGTTTGCAACTACAGGAGAGGAATATTCTTCACTTTTCATATACAAATTGAAATAGAAATTCGTACTTTCCAATTCTATATTATTAAAAATTTCAAATTCCTTGCCTCTAATTTAAAATTTTAAGTCTTACAGGTAGTCTAAAATATATAATTTTTTTTTATTGCCAATACTTTTGCAAATTTGCCTGTTTTCTTTTCAGGACACTGTACCTCTTAAGAATAGAATAATCCTTTCTAGTAGATTACGATGTCTGTCAGTATGTCTCTCTGTGAATAACTTTTATTTTTTCCAGAATGTGATTGATGAAAAATCACTTGATAAGAACAAGATGGTTCATCAATGAATCTCTAGAATGTGCTCGTAGAGTACGATATGGCTACGATTCGTACATTATATGAAGAAGTACAGCTGGTTTGAGTTGAAGGTAGATAGGGTAATTCGTTTAGTACTGATATTGATATGAATCAGGATTGTGGTCTATTTCTGACATTTTCCAATTTGTGTATTGATCTGTTCTTGCGATATTATTTACAGATGATGTAATTGTATAAGTGAGAGTGAAGATAAATGTAAAAGAAATATTGATAGGATACATGAATTTTAATAGAATATGAATCCTATTTTGAACATTGTAGAAAATGTGATGTGTTGATTTTTGAGAAGAGTGAATCGATGACTAATTTCTATCTTTTGGTGAATGGCGTGAAATAAGAGCAAGTGATTGAGTTTGTATATCTGCCGAATGATGAAAGAATCAATAAAGAAATCGAAAGAAGAATACCTGCTTGTAGTTAGATTTTGGGTGCATTAGGAACGTTTCACGGAATGAGTTTGTTTCAAGAAATGCAAGATGGAGTGAATACAACGGAATCCTTGTACCTGTGTTGATGTATAGAAGTGAATGCTCGGTATGATTACAGAAGCATTCACGGATAGTGACTGCTATGAAAATAAGATTTTTGCATGGTGTTTATGAATATAGAGAAGAGATCTAATGTGGAATAAATCAGTGTAGAAACGATAAAATATTAGAAGAAAAAAATGCTCAAAAGTGTGAAAATAAGTCAGTTATGTTGATTTGGATATGTGGAACGAATATCGAATAGAAGATTTCTCTCAAAAAAATATATGTAGATGAAAGATTATGTGGAGGTGCTATGTGTAGAAAAATGGCTATATTTGTTGGTTTATTGTTTAAAAGGAAGTTTTCGAATCAACCAGATTGTACATGAATGCAGCAGAAGAGATTTGTTTGGATGGATTTATTTGACAAAGTATGATTACTGCTTGAATGCAAATGGCAAACACATTCCAAGGAGAAGCTGTGATCCATAGATATGTATTTTCCAGGAAATATTGGGGCTATTAATTTGAATAAATTAAAAAATATTGAAACCTGATAGCTTCACAAAATCACAAATTCAGGAGTCGTGTTTTTCCACCATCATCCTGAATTGAGCAGCAACTGTAGACACTCAAAACATTCAAAATCTACTGCAATTATCAAAAATCTAGTAAAGTTTAACGAAAATGAATACAGTCAAGTTCATTTTTGAAAAATTGTATCTTGAGAGCAGCATCATCATAATTTTTCTAAAAAGAAAAACAGCTCCTACAAAAGGTAAAAACATGGAATAATAGTTCTCTAATAGATTTTATTTAATGAGTTAATTCTGGGCGGGTGCATCATTAGAAATTGGTTGGTAGGCTTCACACCCAGATAATGGACTGTGAATTTTTTAACAGCCCCTCTGTTCGCTCCACACTGATGGATTCAAAACACCTGTGTTTATTCATTTATGATACTCTGATTCTTTTAGAATATTCAATGAGGAAGTAATTGTCTAGTTATTTTGGCTTATACTCGCTGCTTCAATATCGATTTACATCTTCAATTATTCATTTTTTTTTCATAAGTTTGGCTTACTTTTTGTTTGAATTTTGAGCTACTCATTTATTAATGATACATTTAAATTAGCCATCGATAAACAAATGTGGAAAAAGGGGCATCCTAAATTCAGATTTGGAAAACATTGCTTCAACAATCATTATTACTGTTCATTCACGTTTCGAGTAGACCATGCTTGGAGACTTAACAGTCAAGCTCTTATGAACGAAATAACAAAATAGTCGCTAGTGTTCGATAAATACCGTTTGACATCCACATGAAATATGACATAAGTAATGAGAAACATAAAATGTGTATGGTTTTAACTCTATTTATATATTTATGAAAATTAGGTGAGATTGAATTTTTCTTTATTTCACTTGATAAAAAACTTTTCAAGCATTTCTAAAAGATTGAACTTTGCTCGCCTAATGTTTTTCATCTGGTTTTTTATCCATTAAATATTCAAGTCATAGATTTTTATGTGCTTGAACCTTCTTGTGTAGTCTCCATAAAACCATGACTTAGCATAAGACTGCAATTTTTGAAACTCATACAAGCTATTAGTTGCTCATCATTAATTATTAATATATTCAGAAAATATTTATGCAGTATTTGTTTATATATGTTTTTTTTGATTAATGGAATTTATTATTGAGAAGCTCTTCTTGAATCCTGCATTAAGTATATGTGAATTGCACTATCTCGTATGCAATAATAATAATTGTTTTGAATACAAAATAATTTCTAATAATAATGCATTTTATTTAATATTAAGATGATTCAGGAGATAACTAAACACATACCTGAAGCATAAAACTACAAATACTGTTCAAAATTTGCACCATTCATTCTTACCCTACATTGCAGCACGATGAATTAATGATCTAGTACAGTCTTTACACGAATTTTGTACTCGTATTGTTCTTGCTTTTCTCAGTCTAGGTTCTTCTTCGCTTTCTGGCGCATTTTGGTAGTCGTATACAAGTGATTTAAAATTACTCCAGAAATAAAAATATAGCGGATTCATGTCAACGGATCCAGCGAGCAAGCTACAGGACCGCCGCGACCAGTCCTCTTGTCTTCAAGCATTTGATTCTAATGTTCTCTCACATTTAGAGTATAGTGTGGTGGAGCATCATCGTGCTGAAACCATGTCTGCTGACACACATTTAAAGGCATATTTTCAAGTAGTTCTGGCAAAATATTTTGTAAAAATAATAAATAATTAGCTTCAGTCACCCTATTTGGAAGAATGTAACATTCCATCAACAATACCTGCCCAAATATTCATCGAAGAACGATGCTAAAAACTGCGTCGTACAACAAAGTGCGGATTGACTTGAGTCCAATAATGAGAGTTACGATAATTATGTACTCCCTCCCTTGTAAAAGTTGCTTCATCAGAAAATCAGATGTACCAGGGGAAATTAAGATTTTCAGTATGTTTTTGTAAAAGCCAGTTACAAAACCGTACTCTAGGCTGATGGTCAGGTTCTCTTAGCCTCTATACCCGTTGAAAAAGGAATGGATGGTACTCAAGATCTCTTAAAATTCGCCATACACAACTTTGTGATACTCCTAATTATTGAGATACCCTTCGGGTACTAGTAAATTATTCAGCATGTAGAGCATCTAAGATATCATTTACCATATTACCGTGTCGATGTTGATGGCCAGCATCTCCCCCACGATTTAAGTCGCACAGATCCTGTGTCTCGAAGGCGCTGAACTATCCTTACAAACAAACGGTGAGTGGGCAATCGTCGTAAAGGATAACGTCGTGCCAGTAACGAATTTTGCCCTGCTTCTCCAAAAATTAACATCATGTCCATCAATTCACTGTTACAAAATGCATCCATTTTAAGAAAAACCACACTACATTGGTATTCACTGTAAAATTAGAGCACTGCACCAGCAAAGATAAATGATAATTAACAGCAAAGTGGACGAAAGAATTCCTTACCACTTTTAAAATTAAATTAAATTATCAATCCCAAAATTATGGAACATTTATTAGTATTAGATATTATGTAAGCAATTATTTTCATAATCTATACATTTTTCAGAATTTTATTGAACAAAAATGAGTTTTGATTTTAAATTTTGTTTCATGATCAGCTCGTCGTACAACATGTACTCTTAAATTTCTTGTTCTAAGTTGTGTTACGGATATTTCTCATAGGTTTTACGTAACATCGATAATCATATCATTTTTAGCATATTTCAGGGAGTTACACAACACGTAAGTTATTCAAACAGTTCGACAGTGATTTGTTACCTCAGTTTGTGTTATTATTTAGGAGAATGGAGTTCTATAGTGTTTTAGTGTATCTTGAATAGTTGAAGGTAAGTTGAATCAGTGTATTGGTGTGAGTTAAATCAGTGAGTTTAGTTACTAGGGGTGTGAGTTTAGTTACTAGGTGTGTGAGATGAATGAATATGCAGTGTGTTGGTTAAGAGAGCGTTTGAGAGTGACCGTGAGTAGAGTTGTTGTTGTTTACATCAGTGTCCCGGAATATCCTATGTGTTGTTGTATGATTGCTATCCTTTTGTACGCCGCAGTCACTCCAGGGAAGTCTTTTGTGTGAGTTTTTGACGGGGAATGACGGCCAAGTAGAGACCAACGAACCACGACTTGTTAGCCTGCCTGCCAACTTTAGTGTCTTATGGTATCAGGAGGTCTCCACCGTTTCACTAACACCTGCCACTTGCGGGTGGAGTGATGGGTTTCAGCTTGGCATTCAATCCATACTCCCGAGAGCCCAGTGAGGCATGTGGTTCGAAAGGTGTTGAGCACTATTGCTAAGTAGATACTCTGACGGATGCCTCTGTGGGTGGTTTCAGAGTATGCGAATGTTCTGTTGAGTACTACCGTGTGTAGTACTGGTGCGATCTTTTGTTGTGATGATATTGAGTATATAACCTTGGATGTATATCCTGTGTGTGGATGTGATTCTCCTCACTAAGCAAGTAGTTTGCTTATGTTATATTCTATTTTCAGAATACATGAGGTCCACATTCTGAAATTGGCGGTCCCTGTATTTCAGTTATAAATTAATATTTTGTTATTGAAATATTCAATTGGATTTTAGTACAAGTGTTATAATGTATGTATGTTTTGTTTCATTTATCCTCTAATAGCTGTGAAACACTCTTACAACAAAGTGCAACCATTTATATGATAGTGCTCGACGAAAGAACACATCTCAAATAATCTCGAACTATTGTCCAAACCTCCCACGAATTGATGTTTTTCTAAAAACAACAACGTAGATAAGGCATTCATATTACTTTTGGGTTTAAATTCTTTGTTTGGCGGAAAGACTGATTGAAATTATGTTATTTGTGTTTCTCCCAATTTTAGTAGCTCCTAGTCCTTCTTTAATATTTGATTGTTTGCATCAAAATCATTCAAGACTGCCTTATATACACGGCATGAAGGCAAGATTTACTATCACAATGGGCAGAATTTCTGACAATCAGTAATTTTGTCAATTGAAATCGATATCAACTTAAGATTTTACCGTTTTGATTACCATAGCTCGACAAAATGAACTGCACCATACTGGGATCTGATGATAAATCAAGTACGAACTTACATGAATTGCTGCTTTTGCTGATGGTAATAGTCACCAAATGCCAGGACTTAATTCGAAAATTATTTACAGTCCAGATCTCCAAGCGATTTAATCTAATTCAGTCTTGAATTACTGATATCTGAGCTACTCTTGTTTATATATTTATATAGTTTATTCATCAAAATATATTCTGATCTACATCCTTTGGCTGATTATGCTGGAATATTAGTTGAAATTAGTCTTCAAGTTCTAAATTGGAGTAGAATTCGCTTATCAAAAATTATGGATTGATTCGAAATTTTTCGAGATACTAGCTGTTAATTTTTAATGCGTATTCAAATGGAATACATGATTATCAATGTTCCTTTATCACACAATTTTTGATAAACTTAATTGTAATCTTTTGTAATTTTTTTAAATTTTCTATTATTGGTATCAGGAACATTGTTGCTTGGTGAAGCCTTTGCTTCCAGATGTGTTACTGAAAAGAACACATTCAGAAAGATCTACATATCTCCCAATTTAGGCAATTCAGGTAAATTACAGCTACTGGAACAATTTCAGAAATATATGACTCACAAAACTGTTATTAGTTGAAGGAAATTAATTTTGTATTAATAAATATCCTTTAAAATACTTTTTAGTTTCACTGGAACTCAAAAATTGTTTCTAAATACAAAAAAAATAATTCAGTTGAAAAAACTTTATTTATATAGATTCATTTACGTCGTGATGAAAAAATCAAATAGAGACAACAATTTTAAAACTTTTGAAAATATATAGACTGAGAGCTAGTGACAGGTGGGGTTCTCCGATTTTATACCGCTTGCCTTTTTGAGGGTTGATAATTTACTTCTTGATAAGAAAGATAAAAATGTTATTGAGCGATGCACGCTTTCCGGTCATAGTTCAAATTTCAATTTCAGTCAGCGGTTTATTAGCAAATATCTTCATCGATTATATTGAAACCAATATATTCAAACACCCTTTAAACAGTAAAATTTTATTCTGGAAAAGATATGTTGATGATATGCTTTGTTTTTGGAATGGTGATGATGCAGAATTAGATACTTTCCTAAACGACATTAATAATTTATCAAAAATCAAATTCACGCTGGAAACAGAACAAAATCAAACTATTAATTTTTTAGATCTCACGCTATTACACTCACAACACAATATAGAATACAATATATACAGAAAACCTACATCCACAGACATAATAATTCCATATAATTCATACCACTCACCACAAATTAAAGTTAGTGCCTTTAGATACATGTTTCAGAGATTATTGACCACCCCTCTTTCACTTACACTTCACTTCAGAACTAAAAACCATAACAACAATTAGGCGCGTGCATCACGTGGTCGAATCTATGCAACCCGCCAGCCTGGTGGACCAACAAACCAAAACATTGCATTTGAAACCATTCTGCTTGGTTGGCGTATTGTGAATTTAATGTTTATTTAGTGAAATTTTGTTTTAAAAATTATTTTTAGCATAATATCTCGATTAATCAATGATTATTATTCTCTGTCAGACAATATAAAACATAGGTATTTGGAGAAAATATCTCGTTTATTATCTATGAAGATCCATATATGGTGGAGATGAAAGAAATAAGACATTTACATGGTAATTACTAAAGATTATTTAGCTTATGAAGGAAGCTGAATACAACTAGAATATGTTACAGCTCTTAAAAGCTGACATGAAACTTCAAATTATGAACATTAACCAACATGACTATAATCTTCAAAAATATTTATAAAAGTCGGTAATAAACGAATGATTTATTTGTTTTTTGATTAAACATCTTTTAAGACAGTTCAAATTGAATTTTCTATTCCAAGTAATTATTATTGATTGTCATTCATTTTGCTGTTAAGCTATTTGCTTGAAATGTTGGAAAAAAATTTAGAGTTCTAATTTACTAACTTGCACAAAGCAGAATCCTGCAGCTTTGCCTATATTTAAAAACAGTTCTCAATCAGGATTATCTCTATCGTCCAAAAGGCTAGTTCGTCTATAATTTAGAAATAATTCTACGGTTTAAGTTATTAGCGATTTCACAAATATATAGTGTGATAATTAGGTCTAAATTAGGATTATGCTAATATTTGTTGAATAGATATTATACAAAAATTTCAGTTTATACAACAAAATATAACTTATACTCAGGTTGAACAATTTGTTTATCTTGTTGTGTTACTTCTAACCTATAAAATCTGTCTCAATTTCAGATACTTTATCTACTTTATGCAGCCATAAATTTCAAATATTACTTTATATTCACTTGAAATATTAAATATCAGATTCAAATAGATAAAATACCTGCAATAAAGTGCCTGATACAGATACGGCTTTACTTAATTTTGGTGTCAGTTAAATCACTCCTTTTTATAATAATAATTATTAATTAATTTATAAGGAATAATTCTTCCTCCAAAGTTTTTATCTGAAGTAAATCCACGAAAAGATAAGTCTTGTACAGCCTCACTTTTCTAAAAACAACCAACAACAGCACTAAAATTGAGGTATTATTAAATGTGTTCCATATGACAGAACGTTTGTTGGTCCACCAGGCTGACATTTTTAAATGTCCGTGACGTCACGTGCACGCGCCTAATAGGTTTAAACAACAACTACCCATTAGACTTAATAGAAAATATATTTAAAAATACAAAACGTAACCTAACCCTACAACAAATTTATAAACACAGCAAAAACACTACAAAATATATCTCCATACCCTATTATACAAATATTCACAACAAGATAAACCGTACACTCAAGAAACACAATATACAACTAACTTCCAAATCACACCCCACATTAGCTAACATCTTCACCAACACTAAACAACAACATCAAAAAATAATAGCAGTGGGATTTACAAAATTAATTGTGATGATTGCAACAGTACATATATTGGAATGACAACACGTAAATTTGAAATTAGATACAAAGAACATGTCAAAAAACAGTCCTCCGTCAGCATTCGGCACACATCTAAAAACAGAGAATCATTCATCTACAATTAACAACAGTAAACTACTACACAAAGAAGATAATTATAGTAAACTCATACTCTTAGAAAAACTAGAAATCTTAAGACACCTTAAAAATAATGAAGAACAACATATATTAAACGATCAAACTTTTTTCCCGAAAATCATATTTTCAAATTATTACCGCCATTCTCCCGATACCACACATGACACAAATCCGGAAACAACACTCCACCCATAATTCAATGTAATTCGCCCACTCGACTGAAACACACGCTAAAATGTTTCAGAACAAAACTTTATTAAATTTAAACATAATCCTGACTTTTTACAAACTTAGCTGCTTTTAAACCATTGACGGTAAGCCTATTCATTGTTTTCGAATATTGCATGCACCTACTTCTCTCTATTTATATATATTTAAATTCTTAACCTCACAAAAAATTTTTTCAACACGTGTTCTAGTTTCCAATCTTCAATTGTCAAAAAACAAATATGATTTTTCAATATTTATATTATAACTTGACTAGACTAATATTAAAATTTAAATTTAATTACAAAACTTTATATCAAAAAACACTATTAAAATACTTTTCAAAATTATAATATCAATGTATTTTTTAGCCAAGGCCTGAAGATGGACGATTGTCCGAAATCGATAACCTAAAGATTCCAAAATAAAACGTATGTTTTTTGAAACAATTTTTCAACTTTTCGACTTATTAACCTTTACATACTACCATGGAGAAATTTATTCAAAATATTCTCTGACTTTATTCTGCCTGCCATTTTGTATTACATCAATAAATGCTGTTTCAAATTAATTTGGGAAATGGCAAGCATGTTTCTCAAGCCCTTCATATTTCGAATGAAAATGGAAGTTGCATAAAAAACACGCGAAATTTCTCCGACTTCATTCTGCCTGCCATTTTATATTACATTAATAAATGCTGTTTTAAATTCATTTGGAAAATGGCATGCATGTAACTCTGTCCGATCATTGAAAAACTTTGGAAAAAGTGGCAATAAGAAGTAAGAATATTGTCGTGATATTATTTTGAATTTCAATAATGAAATACTCATGCTTCAAGTTAAAATGAAAAAAATCTAATGCATATGACATAAGACGAACATTTACAAATGAAAAAAAAATCAAGAAAATATGCCCTAGAATCAACTTAGTTTGTAATTATAGACATGGCAGGAGATAAATCTTTTATAATAGTGCAGATTATATATTCAAAGTAATACAATTAGGTTCATAAACAATACTTTTATACCAGTAAGTTTTCCGTTTGGCATAAATAAATGAATAATAGTATGAAAATGAATAGAGTTGAAGAGCATGATTTTTTTTCATTGGAGAAAAGTTGAAACATTTTGTGTTAATAATTGTAGGAAGAGTTAAGTTTCAATTTATGATTTATATATTTTTTATAAAAAATATACCTGAAGATGACTCCAAAAGTCGAAATGATCATCGTAAATCAATAAAGAAAATCCTAAATTGAAACCTAACTTTTCCTACAATTATTAAAGAGCATGATAAATCGGACAATGATGACAGCGACACTTATTCTCAAATAGATGGTGAAACTACTGAAGAGGAACCTGAAATTGACAATAATTATGATGAAGAAATGGAAATTTGAGCAATTATTGCCAATTTCAGATTCCTCTCCATTCCTATTTATTTATATTATGAAACATCCCATTAGCTATTTGAGTATGATTTTTCTATGATAGTAAATTTTTTCTTTGATAATTAGCTTTTTCATTTTTTCATTATGATAATAATATTTTTGCATGATAATGAAGATATACCTACTCTTAAGTTCCAGATGAAGGCAATTTAACTTTCAAAAATATATTTTGTTACAATATTCCATCCTCATAACTTATTCATATTCCGGGGGAAAAGTAAGAACATAATTATTATTTTTTTCGTTGTTAATATGTTAACCTTAATGTTTCACAAACTCAGAAATTGGGATGTCAACTGTACATACGCGTTCCGTCCTTATTTGGACTCTTTGATATAGTATTATTCTAGTGCCTTATTGGTTGCAATTTAATGTTATACCCAGTTAGAGCTAATACTGATATTAATGGGAAAATTTGATGTTTCCAGTGATTTCAATTGAATATTTTTGGAATTGTTGCTATGAAAACATTATGGATAATTCAAATTGTAGCTCTCTGCAATATTTTGGAAGAGCCTCACCTAGGCCATTATTGCTTGAAATAAGTCAAGAAATTTAAATAGATAAATTCGCAGAATAATTCCTCTTAATTTTACTGAATTAATTTACGGGCACTTTTTCTCAATCTTTTTTCCAAAATTTATTAATGATGAGCCTGAGCAACATGCTTGCCATTCTTTGTGTCGTCTAAAAAAAATAATTTTGAACGAAATACACAATGGCATGCAAAATAAAATGACGGAAATTTTACCTCTTTTTTGTGCAACTTTCTCAATGCATGCCTCCATTTTGGGACATCCTGGGGTGCATGCCAATTTTCTCAATAACAATTCATCGAACAAATCACCTATAGTTGGAATGGCATGCAATTTGAAATCACGGCTAATTGGTGCAAAATTTATGCAAGATTACCCCCAAATTTCGAACCCTTGCGCTAGCGAGGAATGCTTGCCAATTTTTTTACAAGGGTTTTATGACTAAAACTTCAATTCTTTCCATTGGCATGCAATTTGGAAACACGGCATTTTTCATTTTTTTTTCACCTAGTTCTCGCAACCCTTTGAGCCACTTGGGCTGTTGCGAATCGCTTGCCTTTCAGTACTTGGCTTTAGATTAATTTCAATTATTCAACATTACAAAGGCATGCATTATGATATCACGGAAAAAAAGACTTTTTTTTCAGACCTTCAATTGAAATTTGAACTATGACCGGAAAGCGTGCATCGCTCAATAATATTTTTATCTTTCTTATCAAGAGGTAAATTATCAATCCTCAAAAAGGCAAGCGGTATAAAATCGGAGAACCCCACCTGTCACTAGCTCCCAGTCTAATAGTATCGATGCCTAATACAGTATTGTTTTCAATTAGATTAGATGTGTTCGAGTAAATATCAGGGTCAGGGAATAGATGAAATAAAATTATTCACATTTCACAGTCCTGAGTTCTAAAGTCTACAGATTTTCAAATCCCACACAAGGCCGATGAGGGATTAAAATTGAAACATTTAGAAATCCTAGAAATAAAAAAATTCCTCAACACTAACAAGAACACTGTAAATTACCAAATAGGTATCATAACATCTTCCTACTCAAGTTTATATTAGAGAAGAGTTTTTTTTAAGTCTTAGAATTAGTCAACCTGATGATGACCGGAAGGTTGAAACGATACCATCCTATACAATAAAAGCAATTTATTAAATGCAATGAAACAAGGTAGTGTCGTTTATTTTTCAATGTCCGACTAGTTTATTATTGCTGTCATAATAACATTGTTTTCAGGGTAGTTACGTAACAAATAATACCTAAAGGCATTATGTTTCAAAATAATGCCTGAGGGCATTATTTCGAAAAATAACAAACAAGTTGCCTAGTTACAGCAAGTAACTAGAGTAATTTCTCTGACAGAAATCGTAATGACAGGACATACATTACTAAAAATTCCGATTGAAATACGACAAAAATCGGACATTAAACATTGAAGGCAACACGGGAATTGAACAGACAATAATGCTTACGGTCAACGTACACACCTCGGGCCAGAGGTCCTCGGAAAGTACACTGTTGACCTCAGGCATTATTTAACACCCTTGATATCTTAATTACTATAATAATTTTCAATATCTACAAATGTCTTCTATAAGAATTCTTGAAAATATCTATTCTTTGGGAAATCACCTTAGCTCTGGATTATTGGTTTGACGGCTCAAGTTTCCTATCACATTTCAAATAGATATCAGTGATATCACTCATTATTGCAGATTTTATTCTGATGACGATAAATCTATAATTTTCAAAATAAAATAGTATAAATTTCTGACTATGATCTGAATTTAATTTATTTTTGCGCAATAGGCTATGTGCAAGGGGGCGGAGTTTGAGCAAATATCGATGCGAGCGCTCATGATGAGCACCATTGTAACCATTGAACTCCATTTCTCAGAATACGTCAATGAGCTGTCATTGAGCATTGTAGTTTAAAAGTGAAAATAATTGCATATAAAACATGGGAAAACGTTTGTTCTGTTCCAGGCTGTTGTGTTAAGGATGATTCAAGTGAAATATTGTTTTATAGATTTCATGTACCCAGTTATAACATGAAAAAACGAGTGAAGTGAATCAAAGCGGTAAATAGAGTATTGTCTGTCTTTCATTATTAATCTATACAACAAATATGTTTGTAATTCAATTGTGAAATTAGAAATATTCATCATCGATTTGGGATTCATGAATTCACCTCTATCTCTAATTTGTAAGATGTTTCAGTGATAGAAGTTTGTCAGTTGCACTTCGTAATAATTTTGTTGTTAATATTGTCAGCAACATATTCTTCAACATGTTTAATATGGCAAAACTAATTTCACGCTTTTCTTCAATGCTTCCTCGGTAAAAGGGATATAGTGTTTGATAAATACAAACCCGATCTGCAAGATCACGGCGTCATAATTTGAGGTTATCCTGTCAATTTGGACGGATTAAGACGTTTTCTCTATAATAGGTACGTTATAATTGAAGAAAAAAATACTCAAAATAAATAATTTCAACGTACCTTTTATGCTATGCAAGTTATATTATACGCACACAGCTGAATTAAATAATATTAGTACATTTAAAAAATTATAGGTATGAAACAATGATAAAATGGAGTTCAATCGTTCTCCATTGCCCGCTAGAGGCGCTAGTAGACTTCATGCACGTAGCCTATAGTCGCAAAATATTTTAAAATTACGAACAATTGAACGGAGAATTCCAAAACACAAATGTTTCAATGAGAAGGGAAGTAAGAAAAAATTAGCTTTGCCTCATTTTACTCAAGATCAGAATCATTTGACTATGGGATACTCAACAATTTTTTAATACATTTGTTCTGTATCAGTTGAGTTAGCTATTGATATCTACAGAAAAGTACCAGTGTCTATATTTCAGTTTTTCATTCAGTTCATTCTAATCATATTTATTTATGCATTTTTTACTCACTTGGACAAAGTATAAGGAAGTATTGTGAAACCGACAAAATTCACATATCGAGATTTTGATGGATATATCCGTTTTGAGCATCCCTGGATCCATTTTGACTATTTTTGGCTTAATGTCAGTATGTATGTGCGTAAGATGTGCCGGATCGTTAAAAATGTATATCCGGATACGGATACAGATACGGATTATTAGTATCTAGATCCGCGAATACGGATACGGATACGGATCTCAATTTTGCGTGTGATCTTGGACCGAGCAATTTCTCAGTGCATCAGCAGGAATTATTTATGACTCACATTGTGACAGACTTTACAGAGACAAAGCTGCAAAACTGCTCTTTTTGAAGATCAATTTACCATCACTTTATTTTAATTATGACATTTAATTGCTCTTGAATGATCTGGAATAGTAATTGAAGCAACAAGAGTGCAAAGCTGAGCGTTATGACATGAGGCCAAGTATTAGCTAATTATTGGCCCAATATCATAAAACTCGCTTACACTCTTAGAGCATACAGAAAAAATTCCACGGCTCTCAACCTCCATATTTTGAAAATTATTAAGCACTTATCAAGAGAGTCAAAAGCACAATGTGACATTCAGATTCTGCAGTTTACGGATACGGATACAGATCTTTTTTTCTTGTCGGGTATCCGCGGATATTGATACGGATATCCGGCACATCACTGCGGTACGTATGTGCGTAGCTCGCAAATCGCAAAAGCCGTATAAGAATAATGCTTGAATTTTGTTTTTGAGACTGGTATATGGTCTTGATGTGCATCACGCATTATGGTTGCAATCGTCTGTACCGAAAGGGCACTTTACTTGAAACTTCTTTCGAATTTACTGCATAAATCCAGAATGATCAGCCGTAGGATATTAAAATTTAATATTTGTAATTGCTGTAACATCTAAATGGTCATCTTCTATTTTTGTTTCAATCGGCTAAACCAGAAGTTAACTTTATATGACAGACTTTTCGAATTTTCCGCATAAATTCAATATTGAAATTTCATATTAAGCACTTCTCTAACATCTAGTTGTGCACTTTCCATTATGACTGCAATCATCTTTACCGAAAATGCACTTTATTCGAAACATTTTTTGAATTCTCCGCATAAATTCAAAACGATTGAACGTAGAATGTTGGAATTCAGTATTTAAGACGACTGTACCATCTAAATGCTCATATCATATTTCAATTGAGATCGACTAAGCCGGAAGTGCACTCTACTTAAAAGTTTTTTAGAATTCCTCGCATAAATTCGAAACGATCAGGCGTAGAGTATTAATAATTAATATCTCAATTCGCTGTAGCATCTGAATGATTGCCTACTATTTTCATAACAATCGACTGTACCGGAAGTGCACTCCAATTGATTTTTTTTTTCAATTTCACGTATAAATTCAGTACTATTTGCCGTAGAATCTTTGAAATCAGTATTTAGGGATGTTGTAGCATGAAAATGATGAGCTACTGTTTCTGAAAGCGCACTTGACAAATTTTTAGAATTTTTGGATAAATCCAAAACTATCAGCCATGGAGAGATGTGTTTAATTATCGTATTATTATATGCAAAAAAATAGATCCAATGATGTACAAGTAAGTCACGTGATGTCTACGTCAGATTTTTTAAATTTATTAACATTGGATACGTATGTTGATTGATTGATGGTGACAGTATTTATGTCTGGATGGTTGTGCTAAATTTTATTCTTTGTTCTCTGGCGAAGATAATTATGGTGAAACATTAATTTTACCCTTATACTGGAAGAAATTCATTCTATACGATTCTTGTTATGTTGGATAAATGGTACCATTTTGATAAATGCAAAATTTGATCTTTGAATATATTTGTAAATACTTGTTTGAGGATCCAGGAAGTTGATTTGAAGATTTTTATTAAAAGCCTCAAGAGATCCAGTTGAAAAATTGTTTAATTACAATTTTATTATACACATATGGACGTTTCAAGAGTCAAACACCCTCATCATAAGCAGGTAATAAATAAATGTTGTCACATGGCGAAAATCTTACATTGATACATAATTATTTATTGTGTATAAATGTTTTCATATGGAGATAATCTTATATTATATTATAAGATTATCTCCATATGAAAATTTTTATACACAATAAGTAATTATGTATCAATGTAAGATTTTCGCCATATGACAACATTTATCTATTACCTGCTGATGATGAGGAAGTTTGACTCTCGAAACGTCCATATGTGTATAATAAAATTGTAATTAAACAATTTTTCAACTGGATCTCTTAAGGCTTTTAATAAAAATCTTCAAATCTTTGAATATAAGAAGTATAAGTAAAAAGGTAAATGAATTTATTGTTGTTATTGTTTCTGGTAGAGAAGAATGAAAGAGCGTGCAAGGCTAGAAGTAGAAATTTTGGTGGATGAAAAAATGAAAGAGTCTATAACAAATTCTGGCTATTCTTCTGGTTGCAATTAAAGGTAGGCTTGTCCTGAGTTTGCGTTGTGTTAATTTATAGCCCAACTAAATCGGGCAGTGATCTTGAAAAAGATAAATTTTGGAATATGCTCAATAATGTGATTGATTTGTGTGATTCAGAAGACAAAATTGATTGTTTGTAGTAATTTAGGTAGGATAGGTGTGAAGAGGAGTACGTCTGGTAATTTTTTAGATAGCCGAGTAAATGGGAACGGTGAGAAGATTGTGTCTTTTTGTTTGGAGCTAGGTCTCTTCATTTCCAATTCATTTTTTAAACTTGAGTTAGCTCATATGTATACTTGTATACATACGTAGTTGAGAATTGAATAATAATTATTGTTTCTTTCAGGTATAATTAAAGATTGAAAGTTGACGAATGAAAGTGAGATGATCTGATGAAATGTTCCGCGTGAAGTCCATTTTACTTACAAATGGCGATCTTTCGTTGATAAGTTGGATGAATTTCTGCCAGAATTGATATTGTGGGCCTGAATATGAATGATGTTTGGACGAGATTCAAGGACACTTGAATGTGCAAAAGATGTTTGTGGTGAATGTAGATTAGTCTGCTGACCGAAAAATGCACTTAAGAATTCTGTAAATGTTGGAGATTTGTCCGGTAGTGTGTGATGAATGTTTGATGGAATACAAAAGATTGAGTGAAAGCTCGATGAATTATTTTTGTATGAGCAGAAGAATGTTTGGTTGAATGTCAGAAGATTGAAGGGTGGGAATATTAAGAGAGTGAAAGCTATCAATAGTTTGATTGGTGTATTGCTACGGAATGAATCTGATGTTAGAGGAAGATAATTTGAATATTTAGTATGCTTATATGGTAGCGTGAATGGTAGTAGTGCTCGAAAAACAAATAAAAGTGGGAATATTTTGAATACAAGTGAAGCTGACTATGATAATGATGAGAATGATCTTAGATATGAGTATCAACATTTCATTTTTTCAACTTTCCATTCTTTAAACGCATCAGCGTTTAAAGAATGGAAAGTTGAAAACATGAAATGTTGAAGTATGAAGGTGAAAAAGTGTTTGAATAGTTAGTTTATTTGTTTTATAACCAGTTGCACCGTTATCCTTTCAATTTTAAGTGTCGCTTGATTGAATAATATCGTATCCAGACCCAAAAGTCAAATATGATATAAACTTTGCTGTCATTATTCCGAGTCGATATTTTTTATTTAAGTGTAACTTAGAAATTGAGCTAGAGCGGTGCAACTGGCCATAAATATTGTTAAAAACGTTTAATTCCTGATGATTGAAGAAAGGCTGTTGTTTATCCTTTATTCAATTGCAGAGACCGTTCGAGACAAATGTGTGTAGTAGGGAAGTTGTAAGGGAAAATTTTAATTTATAAGGTGCGATACATCAATTTCTGTGGCTTTCTCGATTTTAGAAAAGCGTATAATAGTGTTTTCGAGATAAAAAAAAAATGGGATGGAATGTGCTTATTGAGTACGATACACAGAGTAAACTAAGTAGTAAGGGTAGCAATTCAAGTGGAACAGAGCAATTTTAGTGGTATCCTTGACAACCTAAAGTGGTAAGAGAAGTCTCACAACTTAGGTAAATAATAAAATCTTACTACTTAATATTATTTAGCTTAAATTAATGTGATATTGCTTAATTTCTAATATAAACTTCTTGATTTCACATACTTTCAAGTACCCTGGTAAACTATTGTTATTAATTGCTACCTTGAAAAACAATGAGTTTTGTGATTCCATATATTTATTTTGGACAATAATAAAGTTTTTATTGTTACGAGTATTATAATTATGCATTCCATCCGATCTTTGGAACATATTACAAAAATAATTTGGCATGAGACCTTTTTCAATTTTGTGTATGAAAATCATACTTTTCATCTGTACAAATTTGTCAACTGGCAGCCAGTCCAATTTTCTCAATATACTACTAAATACTAGTGAATCTGTCATACTGTAAAATAGTCCTCATAGCTTGGTTTTGAAGTAAATTCAATTTATTTTTATCAGCACTACTACAAAGATAGATGAAAGTAGAGCAAAGATCAAAATGGGGTAAGATGATTGAATTGTGAACTGTTTGTGGACTACATTTACTGAGATCACTGTCTATCCTATATACTATATTTTTTGATATATTTTTACATAAATAATCTATATGTTGACCAAAATTCAAATTAATTTTTGCAATTACACCCAAATACTTGATTTCTATAACAATAAGACGTTAAACGTGACACTTGTGAGGGTAGGAAATGTATTTTCATCTTTGTCGAACTATATTTGTTTGAACAAAATATTGTCACGCAAAATAGCTGTTGAATTAATAGTCTATATCTTCACGATATATTGTTTCCCGGGATTATATTTAGTTCAGTCTTTAAGCAATATTCAAAAATAATTATTTCAGCACTTAAGTTTTACTATTTGAGTTTTACCAACTATACCATTTGAATGATTCAATTTAGTTTATGTATTTATGTTTAAATAGCTTTTTATTAGGTACTCTTCGTGCGTTGAATGAAGACCGGGTTAATGATACATTGATTGGATAATTTAATATTGATGTTGGTATAAAACAGGATTGTGGTATGTCTTCGTGATGTCGATAAATATGAAGTTTAAGAAAACTGATTGCAATATTCTGGTGAATATTGTAGAAATGGAACAATTTAATGAATTTATATAATATGGTAGTGTAATGTCTCGTGATGGAATATTCAACAAGGAAATAGAAAGAAATGTATCTCCTGGTTGTAGAATTTTTGATGCTTTACGGACATTTGCACGAAATATGTCTGATTTAAGGGATGTAATATTTGGTGCCCATGATGGAAAACTTGTATAGAGTGTAATGCAATATAACAATGAATTGCTGATTTGTCCAATGCAATTTATTATTATTTATGTATTTGAGGTGGAAATTAGTCAGTTACGTTGGTCTTAGCATGTGAAACGTAAACAAATGATTTTCTTTGGAAAAATACATGTGGGTGATGGTCTTTATGTAGGTAGATGGTTATGATTCATGATTTGCTGCGCGAGAGAAAGTTTCCTAGTGGAAATAATTGACATATTTATATGAATAGATTCTTATAAGTATAGGAAGCAAAAGAGATATGTTCCGATATGAGTATCTGACAAAGAATGATGGCTAGTTCAACGGAGATTATGCCAACCTAATTTTGACTATAGTCAGTTGTCTTGTATAATAGAAATCGTTTGCAGATTTATTAAGAATTGATAAATTCTAACATCAATCCACTGCTTCTTGAAAATTATCATTTTTACATCTACATTGTTTTTTCCAGTGGATATGATTATTTCAATATCAAAAAAGTTTACTTGGACTCTGATTTTTGTTAGTTTTTAAACGCTAATCAAATTTGTATGTCTAGCTGTTAGGTAGTGCTATAAGTTATAATATTGTTTTTGCATTTTTTGGACATTAATCTTCTTTCTCCCTGTGGTCCCTCTATGACGTTGAAGTTAATTTTGTTATTCCACATAACACGCTCTTCGACAGGAAGATGACACATTCCGAGATAGGCTATAGAATATTTTTATACGTTTGTTCTTAAGATATAATACTTAAAACTCACTAATCATGCCATTCCGTGGATGAAATTGAAACATCCTTAAAGTCATGAACTGAATTTTCCTCATAATTATCTTTGCTCACTATTTGGAGGCATATATTTGCACTTATTAATAATTTCTTCTACTCCTTGCAAATATAGTTAAACTAAATATTGAATGAATGCAATAATCATTTCAAAATGACTTATTCTAGTTGATAAAAAGTTCAATTCAGTCATATTCAAGAGGAAAGTGTGGACATCAATAATCCGTCATTGATTCTGGGCCAGCTCAAGATCGGGTCGGGTTAGGATTAGGAACTAATCAAGTTTGGGTCGAGTTGAGAACTGACCACTTTGAGTTAAGTTGGAAACTGATCAGTTCAGCTCGAATTAGGTTTTAGTCGAGTCAATCCACGTCGAATACGGTTCAAGCTCGATTTAGGTCGAGTCAAGCTACACTTAGGAGGAGCTTCGATAGTATGAGTAAAGTTCAGGCTCAGGACTGCAATTTTTTGTAATTGCACTTATTTTGTATCTATGTTCCATTCCCAGCCGAAAATTGTTAGAAAGAAAATTTTCATTCTCTTTTTCAACCACAATTTCTATATTGATGTGGAGCTTGAACCCAAAAATCATTCATTATTTTAATATTTGGAAGCTTTCATATCACTCATGAATCTTCATCAAATCACACTGTCCAGGAATCTTTTGTATAAAATTTTAGAAAATAAAATATTGCTTGTTCCCATCCAAAATTGAGTTTAGATATTCATGAGAAATGAACGGAAGATGTAAAAGAATTCCAGTAACCTGGAAACACAGATTCGCATGAAGTGAAATAAGATCTTGGTTCTTTTTGTTTTGTAAAAACGGTTGACATGAAGTTGCGCTTAGTTGGGGTGGTGCGGGAACGTAAGTGCAAGAATGTGTGTGAATGCCATCTACAGGCACTGTTCGTCCTCGTGGACGTCGCACTGGTCGTCGTGGCCTCGACGGCGGCGCGTATTGATTGAGTCGGACGGCGAAGTTTTCCACACCCCGCAAAACCCCTGGCAAGAACGACGGATGTCCATTTTCGCAACCGCCCGCGTCTAAATTATGCGTGAGGCAAAGTGTATGCGTGCTACGACGCACCGCACGCGTCAATCCCACAGCGCCAAGCCGCTGTCCGTCCTTACGTGCTGCACCCCGCCATCCCCGCTCAATACGCTCCTTTCCCCACCACTCAACACAGATCACTCATTCACTCTCCTCTCCTCTCATTATAATTTATGTAAAACAGGGGAGCATATTTGATTGTTGATCTCAAATGGAAATCAAAAATTTTTGATCTTTCTGCGTTAATTATTTATCCAATCTGATGAAAATGGCTTCCTCCTGTCAGCAGTATTTTTTCTGCAGAAATTAAAAATTGGATGTATTGTATTATTTAAGGTCTCGGTGGACACTCTGACAGAAAGAGTGAAGTATTTTGCTAAATGCCATTATTATTTCTAGAAGACAACGGAAGAGATCTATTTTTGACAATCACAAAAATTTATACATAATTTTCGATCAATCGGCATTTTTACTTTCTCTTTAGAAATAATGATGGAAAATAAATATGACTAAAAACGTGAGTGTGTGTTAAATATATTACAAGCTGCTTTGACTTGGCGGGATACTTACACAATTTGAGCTTGAATTAATTTTACCACTGTTTTTAATTTCAAATCTGATTTGAAAGATCTGATTTTTCAATTATAAATCTTTATTCATATACCTTTTCTAAAAAGAAATCGGTTATCCTAAAATTAAGTTACTTGGAGTTTATTATGAAACCGAAAGTTGAATACTTATTTTCTGATCAATTATGAACTATGTACTTGATATTCTCTTTCCGACAAATTGATGTGAATATTATAAAATATTTGGTGATCTTATTTCCAATTTAAAAAGACGTTCTGAAATTCGTTCGAAACACGTTCAGATAGATCAAAAAAATCTTGATTATTTGATCGAAAAATATACAATGATTTTGAGCAGGAATAGTACAATTCATGGATTTTGTGGAAGTCGGATCATAGTAAAAATAGAAATTCGAAAGTTATCTTGAATTTGATGTCTGGAACTGAAAACACGATGTAAAATAAAATTCAATGTAACCTATACAATGTAGGTACTCAATTGAGATAGTCATCGAAAATAAATCAATTATTATTGAAGATGTGAAGCAATCGTAGACAACTAAGATGAGGAGGAACATCGATTTTTCGTTATGAAATATTTTCAATCTGATGGCTCTCAAACTACAACAAAAAGTTCAATTTCTGAACTTATCCATGCAATTATTCCATAATCAGATGCTATATTTGATCAGACTAGTAACTGCTTTACGTGAAACTCTCAGAGGTGTCTTCATCTACATTTTGAACATCTAGATTCATCGATATCTTGCTCGGTAATCATAAACAATAAGAAAGATTGCTCTGAAAACTGAAACCAAGACATTCTAGGCAGTACGTATGATGTCATTTGAAGCAAAGAAACTTTTCGTGGTAGCTTGAGAGAACTACTGGCTCAGAAAAATATATTCTACAAGATTCGAATGTTTAATTCAGTTTCTCGCGGCACAATACATTTTAATATTAAGTGAAGTACGGTCATATGATGATAAATTTTTAATAGTTTTCTTCCAGATATACAGAAAAAAATTATGTCAAGTCTTATTCATTTACTAATAAACAAAATGGAAAAAAAGCATGGAAGCTCTCAAATAACTTCTCTCCTTATATCATTTCATATTTGCATATACTTTTTTCTTGTACTCCTAGGCATTAACATTTTTAAAACATGATTCTTGGAATTGATGCAATAAGTATATAACCTTTATGACTATTGCAAATTTCAATTTGATACTAACATTTGTTTCGTTTTGAGCTTAAGAGCTCTGAGTAAGGAACAGGTTTCAGTCTCATTTTATTAATTCAAATATTTGATAGAATTCAGACGTTCTCTATTCAACATGAACTTCTTATCTTTCCATCCACATGTCGAAAAGAAATAAACTAGAAACATAAATATTTATTCCACAACTCAAAGAAGGGTCGTCATAAAATCACATAGTTTAATCCTCTTTAAAATAAAACCAGAAATAAGATGTGGAAGTATTGGAAATACTCTTGCTCGCTTCCAGCGCTCATAACTTATCGAAATCACGCTTCACGTTGCTCACGCTCACGCACACGCGGCGTTACGTTCCCAAGTCGCCCTCGCGGCAATAAACTGCCCCTGTCCTCTCTGCTAGCTTTCCCATAGCAAGGATACGCATGGTAGAATGGTCAGCCTGAAGGACGAATGTAGAGATAGTAGATGTGAAATGTTAGAGAAATGCTTAGCATTCAAGTTGTAATCAAAAGATTTATTTAGATTGTTTGGTTAATCAAGTTATTTGTCTAACTAGTGATGGAAGCAAAATTTTTTTCAGGAAATTAAAATGTATTGTAATAGAAAGGATGGGCACAGGTAAGAAACTTATGGGAATGCATCCGTCGAACGTTGAATTTCGTATGAGAAGTTGAAATTTGTTTCACGAATTTCCAAAAGTAATTTTGCGAATGTTTCCTAATTCCGATACCGAGTAGCTCCATAAAATTCTTAACACACCATATCTTAAAGCGCTAGTCTTAGCACTTCTTTCGTCTTTTTTGAAAACATCATATCTTTCGAGAAGATATGTATGCTCATTGAATTGATTTATAATTATTACACTGCAACTCCAAGTAATGTCTCTCACGTTCATTTGCCATTGTCACATAATTGCAGTGAATCTTTGTTATAACAAGAAATATTTTTCTTTTTTCTCTAGTTTATAAGCCTCTCAGCAGAGGTCAGTCACTTTGATTTTTTCGTTAATAAAAGGTAGTCATGTTGATAAAATGATGTTCTGTATCAAAAGGAACAACCGTTTAGTCCAATAGGAAATATGCATGAAATTTGAATTTGGTTCAAATATTTTTTTCCGAATTTATATTGGCCGGACTTTTGTACTAAACCATCATTTTGGTATTTAATATCTTTTTAATTACTCAAAATTAATAAATAAAAATGCAAATCAAGCGCGGGAAATTCAAAGTTTCAAAACGCAACACCATTGGTTAAAACGAAATGTGACGTCAGATACTACTAATACTGCTTATATTTGTATGGCATTGCAGGCTTTTGATTAGAAAACATGGTAATAACGTGTGTGTTGTAAATTCATTCATTGTTTGAGTGTAATTTTAGCATCCTAGTGATATTATAAATCATTTAAGACAGTGGTTTTGTAAAAGCACAATCGGATAATCTGTCAAGAATAGATCTATTCATGATGTCATCTTATTTTCTTTAAATCCAAATTTTACGTCCGCTGAAGAAAAAAGAGTGAACACTGCAAAGTAATTATTCACATTATGTACGCTATTTTAATAAATACAATCCGAAATATGATGAGCAGAAAACAAAGCCCTATACATACACTGAATTTTATTGCCAAAACTAATTACATTTAGAGTACGTTCCACTTGATGACCGCAACGCTCATGCTCACGACCGCGGTTTTTGCTGTTCCACTAACTCATGATCGATGTGGCTGGTGCTTCAAGTGGAACGATGCGAGTGTCTGTTAAATGTCAAATAAACTGTCAATTTCTGGTTAGAATCAAAAATTAAATTATAAATAAGATTAAACTAACCTGTAGCAAAAAGGATATACGAATGGAATAAATCCAATATGCCTGTGTAAATTAATCGCTCTTGAATAATAAATGATGATAATGAGAGACCATGAAATTATCTGTTATATGACAAATGAAAAATCTTGAATCCATTGACATAGCAATTGAAAATACAAATTGGAAAGGCATCTTCTTATTTAATTTGAACTTCTTGGCGATGTATTCAAAAATGAACGCAACGACAGCTTCGATCCACCTATAAATCGCGGGCGTAGGGAGCTTGAAGTAGTCGAGATCAATGACGTCATCTATGACGTATTTATCATGAACGCCAAGACCGCGATCGTCTTGTGGAACGATTATTGAGGGGACATGAGCGTTGCGGCAGTCTAGTGGAACGTACCCATATGTTATTCATGATCTGTCAAGTTTATTATGACACTTCATCTCTTCTGATAACCTTACATCATTTCTTACGTATTTTAAAACCTGTCTGGATTGAAAAAAATACTTTATCAGGTACATTTCTGATAGTATTTTGCATTCAAGCACAATGCTATACTTATAAGCTGACTTTTGACCCTTTTTCAATGCTGAAATAAGTTGAGAATGAAAACACCTGTAGTAAACAATGGATTGTAATGTCACTGGACATGTTATTTGACGTCATCCATAGAGCACGCGAAAATGGCGGCGTTTAAACAGCTCAAAATTATTCTCAATTTTAAATATTTTTTCAAACTTGATTACAGCACTTTTAAACATAACTTCTATTTTTTACTATGTTATAACGATGTAATCAGTGAATTAGAAATATAAAAAAATTCATGAATACTCCCTATTCTAATTGTATCAGAAAACAACCGATTCTGGTATTTTTTAATAAGTAGCGACGTTTAAAAAAGCAGCCTTCCAAAGTGAGCAAATGTCAACTATTAAATATGTCTATCCATCGAAATCTGTTGGCAGGAAAAGATTTGAGTCAGCAAGAAATACACAAGACAAGAAGCTGTTTTATCTTATCTCATAGTCCGTCAAAATAGACAATCAACTTCGTTGCAAAGATCTAAAAATTGGTACAGACCTCAAATATTTGATTATAAGTGCACTCGCAAGAATTCACACCGATCTCACTTCTGCTAAAAGAACTATTCAAGGTCAAAGGATAACTCTTTCTCAAAAAATTAGTAGTTATTATCGTAAGAATAATTCCTACAAAGTTCGTGGATTCGTGAATAATGCAATTCCCTACAAAGAAGTCTTAATTCATTTTTCACTGTGACTTATCATTCATAGGGTATCACGATTTTGAATATTTGAAAAGTTATATACTGCATAGTATGCGCTCTTTTCCACACTACCTTCGAAGTAGAGTACTTGGCGTTTTTTTTTATGGGGCTTCTCCTTTATGCACAGTCTTCAATTAATTCTGATCATTTAAATTTGATCAAACAGTTTTCTATCGCTTACAAAAAAATGGATAACTATCATATACGTGTCGTGGATCCACAACAAGTTCACATTGATGCTGACTGGATAGTTATATTCAATTTACTATGGAAGCTAGACAGTGGACATGTCCCTGATTGAAATTTATCATAAAGACTTGACCGAGACCGAATCAGGTTATCTTTCCATAAAAATTTGTTCCAGATTAAGATAAGAAGGATTGAAGGTTTAAGACAAGATTGGATTATGTCGTTTTTATGTGGTACCACCACTAATCATTATTATTATTATTATTATTTTAATTGTACTATGATCAACAACTTTCAATTCTTCTTTAATAATCATATGTTTTCCTTCGCTTCCTTCTTTGTTTTCTTCTGCTTTTCTCTTTTTTCTGGATTTTAATCGATTGCTGTAAAAAATAAAATGGATTAGATACCTTTCAATGATACTTACTGATAAACAAAATAAGAATGACTTTTCCAAAGCTACATTCATTATTAAACCTGTTCTTGTAATTTTAAAAAAGAGTTTTTCTGGAGCAAGCTGTAGTAGAGTTTGAATTGAATTTCAATATCAATCTAGTCTGCAGGGTCCAAATTGTTATCTAACCATATCTGAACTTGATACCAGTTTAAACCTACTAACTACTCAGTATTTTTATCAATTCTAGATATGGGTAGCGTGACTATTTATTCTTTCTGTAAAAGCAGGCCATCTTCTGCGGAATTAAAGAAGGAATAATAATATTAATACAAAATAATTAAAGCACTAATAATATGTAAGTTGCATAAGTTGACGTGACTTCTAGGCTATATTTTTATATTTTTCAGCTGAACAAATCAGTGTTAGAATTTCACCTCTGCAAGTGTACAAAATAATGTAAATTAAATTATCGTTTGGTCTGTTTATGAAAGCGGGACTTTTATGCCTTCGCTGGGGACAGCAGGACGGACAGTCTGAAAGCGGGATGTATGGTCACGTTAGGTATGGGTAACGTGACCATACGTCTCGCTTTGGATGGGATAGTTCCAGAAAGAAATCTAGATTCCACTAGACTACCACAACGCTCATGTCGACTCAATAATCGTTTCACAAGACGATCGCGGTCTTGGCGTTCATGATAAATACGTCATAGACGACGTGATTGATCTTGACCACTTCAAGCTCACAGCGCTCGCGATTGAAAAGTGGGTCGAAGCGGTCATTGCGTTAATTTTTGCAAAAATCGCCAAGAAGTTCAAATCAAATGAAAAATTGTCTTTCCTATTTGTACTTTCGATTCCAAATTATTTATTATTTAAGAGTGATTAATTTTCACAGGTATATTGGATTCATTCCGTTCATATATCCTTTTTGCTACACGTTAGTTCAATCTTATTATTGATTTACTTTTTGATCCTAATCAAAAATTGTCAGTTTATCTGATATTTAACAGATACTCGCATCGTTCCACTTGAAGCACCAGCCACATCGACCATGGGTTAGTGGAACAGCAAAAACAGCGGTCGTAGGCGTGAGCGTTACGGTCATCTAATGGAACGTATTCTACATGACTTACTTGTACACTCTTTGGCAAAACAGTTGACAGTTAACACTAACATTGACATTAGGCAAAATCGAAAGCAACCAAAATTTGAAGTGATCATTTTGATGTTACAATTCATTAAGGTTGTTATGAAGAGGAGTGGGGTCAAGCTGATGTGGAAACCCTGCTTTATGCTAAATATATAGGATAAAGCATTCATTGCCAACTTCAAATAAACAAAATTTCAAAGATTAAAACTAATGGAAATGTTTGTTTTCGGTTGAAAATACATGATTTTGAATAATTTGGTTCCTTATTCTATTCATTCAAAGAGGTTCCATCGATTGAAATTTTTTTTTTTTTCACATTTTAATAAAGCTATAGTATGATGTGCATTGTACGCAACGCTGTAGACTTTCGAAAATATTTTTGACATTTGACGTTTAGTAATGGTACTGCGTTTCATAACCAAACAAACTTATTGATGATAAATCTACATCAAAAAAAGAATATTGATGGAAGAATAAGTGAGTTACTGAATCAGAGTACCATCCAGTTAGGGAAGTAATAAAAAATCTTGTTTATTCTAATCGCACACACTCTTTCCATTTCATCTCATGTGGCGACGTTGCCAAGCGTATGATAATTTGTTAAATTTTAGAAGCTTTTGTACAATTGGATACGATCAACTACAACTTTTATACAATTTTTTGAATAATAATTCAATTTTCTCCGAAATTATAAACAAGACTTTTTTGAAATTTGATACACATGTTTATAAGACTTCCGTAGATATTTTGGCGATTTTTTGTAATGTTGTCATTTTAGATAGTCAAGATAATGACGTATAAATCAATATGAAACACGTCGCGTGCATTTAACTCAATGTAATAACATGTCACCGAACAGCAACTTTGACATTTTTTATCTCGATAACTAAAAACAGGATTCAATTCAAACTTTGCCAGAATATTCTTCATTGAACAAATAATATACTGTGAAAATTCAAGAGAACTCTCATATACTTTCTCAACAACTTTAAAACGCTGTAGCAATCTCAAATACTGAATTTTATCATTTTACGGCTAATAGTTTCAAATTTATGCGTAAATTTGAAAAAATTGTCACATCAAGTTTACTTCTCGCTCAGTAGATTGCTATGAGATTATAAAGTCATCATTTGAAGGCTACAATTGCTTTGAATACTAAATGTCATGATTTTACGGCGGATCGTTCTGGATTTATGCGAAAATATCGATGAATTGTTGAGTAAACTGCACTTTTGGTTCAGCCGATCGCAATCATAATGCGAGGTGTACAACTAGATGTTAAAAAAGTGCTTCATACAAAATTTCAGTATAGTACGGCTGAATGTTTTAAATTTATGCGAGAAATTTGAAAAGACTATTATATAATAAGTATATTTTCAGCTATAAATATAAAAATAGAAGATAACTATTAAGATACTACAGCAATTTCAAATACTGAATTTTAACAGCCTACTGCAAATAATTTTGGATTTAAGTGGAAAATTCAAATAAAGTTTTAAGAAAAGTGACATTCAGTACAGACGATTGCAACCATAATGCAAGATGCACAACTAGACCTCAGACCAGTCTTGAATTCAAAATTCCAACATTATATGTTCGACGAATTTTTAAAATCTGCGTGTTACGTACATACGCAAATACATACGTACCTACGTACGCACCGATGTCAAACCAAAAATAGTCAATATGAATTCGGGGATGCTCAAAACAGATATTTCCATCAAAATCTCGGAATGTGAATTTTGTCGGTTCTACAATACTTACTTTTACATTGTGCAGGTAAGTAAAACACGCAGGATATTAGTGCTGTATCAAAATCATCATCAGATATACTTGATATATTGTTTATCAATATAAAGAAATGATATAAATGATTGTTTCGCCAATTTGAATCTTACTAATAACAATAAATAATTTTATTGTTGTTTTCAAAAATTGATTTTAGCACACGACAAAATATATTGCCTCTTGCTGCTATTGAAGACGAGCGTTCAAGTTAGTTCCTGGAAAACAACAACTCTGCCGACAATTAAAAACGTAAACATCAATTCTCCGTAGCAATCATAACAAAAATTCAAATTAGTGAAACTCAAGCTCCAGCTTTCTTCAAATGGAATCATACTTATTTCTTAGGATTCTAAAGCACTTTTTCCCATTGATTGTCTACCACGTCCATCGCAGGTCAATATTATATGAATCTTGCTACGGAAGCTCGTAAAGCAATAAAGCCAAAAAGATAGGGTATATCACTGATTTACCTAAAAGGGAATTTATTCAATGAGGCTCTCGATTGTAATTGAGATTCATACTTTAAAAGTACTGTGCATTTAATGTATAGTATTCCACATTATTTCTGATATTGTTTATCTTCCTAAGGGCGAGTTTCACCAAAGCCAGTTAAATTTATCCAGAGGTTATTTTATACGATAACTATAGTTACTAACTCAAAATAACCTCTAGATAAATTTAACTGACTTTGGGAAAACCGGGCCTAAAAAAGGTTAATATTTCCAAAACTTGGCAAAGAAGCTAATTCTTTTTTAATCGTTACATGATAAAAATTATCATTTGTTTTCTAACAATTAAGACCGTGATTAAAAAAATTACTCTCGGAAGAAAATCATACACTGCTCTGTGGACGCGATTATGTACGCCTATTGGGAGTGCTCTGGGTATGCCGTAGAAAAAACTTTTTCACGAAACCAATTTAATTCTTTACTTGCCCACAAAAAGTCATCCTGTCTTAGATATCTTCAAACTGACCCAAATTTTTTGTCTGAATAAAATTTTGTCAACAGTCGAAAATATCCTTTTGAACTTTCTCTCCCATTTCAGATAATATATTATGTAGAATATGTTAAAGTTGGATGAGAAGTTAGAAAATTCAAATATAAAATGTAATTTATTTTACCACCATTTTTCAATGTTCTCGTAAAAATAAAATTCTTAGGTACCAGATGGAGTAAAATATATGCGTCTCTAATTCCAATGAACTTTTAAATTAGCACTTTGTTTGATAAATTTGCATATGGGGGTCTTTTGCTTTCAAGTCATGTAAAAACATCTTATGTAAATTAACGGACTGAAAAAATAATACAGGCTTTTTTTCGGTTTCTGCTTAGTTGAATAATTGCCGCTTGAATTTCCAACATACGACGCACCAAATTATACCGCATGATCTAAAGCTGCTAGCTGCAACGTTTTACAATAAAAACTGTGCTCACTTCTAAAATACCAAGGTAATATGTCCATCCGTAAGGAATACTGAACAGGTTTTCTGTCATACACGTGAAAGTATATAGTGTTTTATCAAAATGGAGATTCTTTATTATAGATATATAAAAAAAAAAGTTTTAGAATTGAAGTGTATAGAGACAAAATAAACAACGATTCATAGCGTCACATATTTTTCATTCTTTTTCGGAAGTAAATATCGAGATTTCACTCATTCAATAATTTAATGTTGCTATGTACTTTTTTATGCAAGCGCGACTGAAACTTGAACATAAATATTAGAACTTCGAATTTCATTTACAGGTGCTTCGAAACAATAGTAACCGGATGAAAGATCTCATCAAAATAACTATTTTTAAAAATTGAAACAAAATATGTACATTATGGTAACCAAGACATCAACAGAAAATCAATCTTTCCGGTACTAGTACTGAAAAATAGTTACTTTTCGGTACTAGTACTAATAAATAGGTAGCCCAAAGATTAGGTATATAATTTTTCAAACAGTATATTAATGAAATTATAATTACATGAATATGAGACTTAATTAGGCATAATAATTACTAGTTGATAGTTCGAAACTTATTTTTTTACAATAATTTTAAAATTAATATTACAATTAGAACAATTATTAACAGATGGTCCAGATAGTCCAGACACAGATGGCATAGAAACTTCTGAATCAAATATTCCGTTTATACAGTTGTTAACATCTAGCGGCTTAGAACTAGTAGTGGTAGATTCCTTTGAATCTTCACGTAAAAAAATTTTATGTGCAATATTTTTTTAATTTTCGATAGAATCTTCAATGTAGTCTTCAGCAACAGCTGAAGACTTCCATCTCCCGTGGCGCTTTACTGTTGTTAAATTTGCTCCTGAATCTGCCAAAAAAGATGCAGAACAGCGTCTAAAGCAGTGACCTGTATACATCGAACAATCTTTTAAGTTAAGAAATTGAGCAATTTCAGTCGGTATTTTGCCCATAGTGTGTAAGCCAACTGGCTGTACGGTACATTTCCATTTTTTATAAAATATAAATAATCGACGGTGTCCAGTATGTCCAGGACGAAGGCTCAAGTATTTTCTGAAAATATCGATAGAATTGTATGGTGCATCTTCTGGAGCAGTGATAGTAAAGACTCTTTCAATTTTAGTCTTGATGACCGGCACTTTTACTATTATTAAGGATCCTAGGTCTTGAATATCATCTATAGTCATAGATATTAATTCTTGTCGACGACAAGTACCGGCAATACCCATTATTGCTACAACCTATTACAGAGAAGGGTGTTAATAAAGTATTATCTAAAAGTAACATATTAATAACCTTTATTAATAAATAATTTTCATCGGGCGCTTCCACCATAAATTTGTCTATCTCTTCCTTCGAGAATATTTTAGATTTTTTAGCCTTGTAACCCTCCGAATTGCGTTTTAGAAACGCAATTAATTTTGAAAAGCGGCTGATATCTATATTCTCGCGAACTATTAAAACTGCCTTCAGCATGGAATATTTTGACCATAGTGTTGAAGCTTTATAGGTTTTACCTAATGCTGAGAAATCAGCTAGTAAAATATTTTCAGACACTTTCTTCATTTTTCCTTGTATACACCAATCTTGGAATTTTTTATATTCATGCTCGTACTTCTCTCGCGATTTTGAAGGCAGTAAATTTAAAGTTGCTGCGTTAGCAGCCTCTGCAATATCAGGTGGAGTACCCGGATCTTCAAAATCACTTTCATTACTTTTTTCGTTCATAATTTTATCGATAACTTTTACTTTTTTTACACTATTACATGAAGCATCTGTCAGAAATATTATTTTTCTTGTTGTCAATAAACATTTTCAATTTTCGTCTCCTTAGAAACGATGAATTGATTTTATTTAAATTACGTCAATCAAAAACTGTATAGGTAATAATGTGTAAATTTTCTTGAGTAACACAATTTTAAAAAAATTATTGTATGCATCTTGTACAGAAAGTGCGTTTTCAACACTCGCATGATTGCAGACCTCGGCGTTGCCTCGGGCTGCAATTATCCATGCTTGTACTGAAAATATGCACTTTCGGTACTTGATACATAAATAACTATTTCACGTGCAATTCTCGAAAACTAGAAAATGTCACCTTCTGTTTTTCATAGAACAATTATGATTCTTATTTTTCAATTAAAATTCGGACAGTTTTTTAATCTACGCAATATTCAATAAACATTCATATTGACATATGAAGGGTTAATAAACAGTTTTGAAATAAAAATGGTCGTCTCTCGATGTTCAATTATTTTGAAAAATATCAAATTTTGTGATATCTTCTCTATGGTATTTTTTTTTTCAACTCGGTTTTCGATCTTTCTACAAATATCTGATGATTATCAGTTAAAACCCTATCTAATGATTTGGTCTCTAGCTACACATTACTGCCACAAATAAGAGATATTAATTTCCATCTGAAATTTGTTTGCAGGAATGATCATTTTTTTTCATATTTATCTTCACATATAATTTGTGGTTAAATACACTCACTGATCAAATTATAACCAAACCAAAAACACAAAGAAGTTTCATACTCTCGAACTCAACCACCCTTACGCAAGGCTAGTTCTCCTGGTACGCCTTAGCCGGCGTCACAGGACTTTGATGTTCCATGCTGACACCTCCCGGAGCTGTATACCTCCTGCCCCCATTCCTCACTGTTCTCTTTACCCCTCTCCTTACTTCTTGCCCCTCATTCTGCCTTTATTCCACCCCTTCCATCGCTGCCAGCGTTCGTCCATGCATGATTGAGATCGTGTATTGAAATTGAATTCGCACCATCGTGTCCAAGGCAAGGGAGACTTCGATCCGATGGACACTAACGCACCCCTCAGCCCACAGAACACTCTAGGCTGGACAGGGAGGCTGGAAGGCCTGACAAGTGAGATCGACAGACATTTGGGATGAAACCGATTTTAAAGAATTGTGATGTAGATAGATTAAAGTCTTTTAGGGATACGTTATACGTGCCCTACATAGATAGTTGCCATTTCTTTTACTCTAGCGATAAGGTGAGAGTTGGTCAGTAGAGCCAAAAACTAATACCTTCGAGTAGCTCTTCCTCCATTCAGAAGAAAGAAAAGAAAATGTAAAAGCATGACATGGTTATAAAAAATTTAACTCTTCTAAAAATATGCGTAAATAGGTCAAAATTTTTATTCTTCTTATAATCGGTTTCACGAGACACGGAATGTTTACTTCTAAAATAAATTTATTTTATTCAATCAATTCTTATCAGTTCGATTTCTTCATGATAAATAGATTATTGCTGTCATATAACACTGGTCAACACAGAAAAATTTTCCAGACTTCTTTTGATCGTTTTTGGTTAAATTCAGGAGTCTGATTACGAAACTAGCACTAGTTTTTTTCTATCAGCTCTTGTTTTTGAATTACTTACAGGCTATAAGTTCTTACGAAAATATGTATTTTTACACACTTAAGTTGATTTGAACCCATACAATATTGTCTCTTATATGACTTTCTGGAATAAGGAGCATGCTCAAGGTCCTGACAAAGATTCCAGCAATAATAAGCCATCATGTAAGTATCCTGTCATCCTTGCTATCGTTCTACCATAACTCGTATCTTGGTGAAATCTTTCACCCTGCTCCTCACTAAAATCTTCAAGAGTTTTAGGAAATCGATCCAAATGAGAATGTAAATAATGAACTTTAATGTTCTTGTTACACCCAAAATGTCTCAGATTTGACAACATGTCCTGTACTAATTGTAAATAATTTTCTGACTTTTTGGATTTCAAAAACGAATTATTTCCATGTCCTCTTTTCGAGCTCAACAAAATTTGGACTTTTGATCAACAGTCTAATCTGTGAACCATCGAGAATATCTACTTTCAATTTCTCTGCACTTAGCTCAGGAGATTTGGAAGGTAAGCAGAACATTCATCATCTTTGTTAAGGGCCTTAATAAATTGTTTCCTAATGCCGAGTTTTTTATGAAGCGGTAGTAATATAATTCGATCTTGAACCACTAAATGTGGATTCATCACATTTTGTTTACCAATAATAACTAATGACTCTCTCGATGGCCGCATTCTTGGAGTCCAAAGGTTCTTTTTATTTGTAATATATTTACGATACTGTGTTAAGGTATATTCACCACAAATAAAACAAAAACTATCTGGATCGTTTGTACAAGATCTCCTCTTTGTAGTTATTGTATAATTCACTAGTAAATTCACAGATGTGCTAAGTAAAACTGGAAAAAAAATCTACTTCCTAAATGGTAATGAATGTGAAGAATTTAAATATCTTAAAAACTAGAGCTGCCAAGGAAGATTTAGTATGATATATGGAATCACCACATCAAAATACATTGAAATTGAATCAATATTTTTGGAAAATTTCATAAAGTCGTAAAGTGTTGACCAGTGTAATCGACTATCATTCAATAGAGCTAATCCCATTTTCTCGGAAAGTAATTCAATCTACATTTTATAAAATCGAGCATAAGCAAATCTACCTCCATCAAAAAAATCTACAAATTCTAATCCATCCGAGTTATTTTATGGCAACTAAATCATTCCTGTTGAAGTGAACTTTATTTATTCGAGAAGTAAATTTATCTAAGCTTTATAATACTCAGCATTATTCGAGAGGAGATGAGAATTAGACAATGGGTTTGAAAACTACATCTTTGAATATATTTTTTTCTTTGAAAGATGTTTGACACTTTTCTGTACCACAATTACGATCATAAAAAAAAATTATCAATAAAAATAGGTAATACTGATATATTATAATCAACTGCTTATAACAATTTATACAAAATTCCATCATTCAATAGTAAATTGAAACATTACGTATATCATACTTAAATATTATAGAAAAGTTATAAAATAACAAACAGTTGAATGGAACAACAGGCTGACAAATAATATTTATAATACGTTCACAAAAACTCTTCCTTTACAGCTGAATGCATAAATTACTCAGTCGGACTAATTTTCTATAACTCTAAAACATTGCTGCCAAATTCATAACCATGGATATAACAAATCCTGATACCTATTCTATAACTCTTTCACCAGGTTGCATAGCATAGTCTTTGCCTATTTGGTGTATTATAAGCGAAGCGCAATATTTGATTTGATTACGTGTTTCTAACCTCATATTTTGATATTACAATACTATAATTGATTATATTTTCATATCTGATTCTATAATAAATGCAACCAAAAATCCTATAATCCAGATTTCTTCAGAAGTACTACGGTAATAGGATTTTATCATTAGCTCTGGGTGATATGACTTCGCTAAGTATGACGCCATTTAGTCAGGTTCGGTAGACTAAATAAGATGGCAAAATATATCATCTTTTTTTCATTGTTATGAAAGTTGTTATGGATTCCTAATTACTTGTCCATCATTGGACATATGTATTTCTTGCATACAATAATATGATAATCAAACAGAAAATTCCATCGTTCCACGGCTAATTATTTTGGATTTATCCACAAAATTATAAAAATCTTTCAAGTGAAGTGCGCTTTTGGCCCAGTCGGTTACTTTGGAAACAGTAGGTCATCATTCTTATGCTACAACATTCATAAATACTGATTTTCAAGATTCTACGCCTCACAGCTCTGAATTTAAACTCGAAATTGAAAAAAAAAAATAAACTGAAGTTCACTTCTGGTACAGTCGATTGTTATGAGAATAGTGGGCAATCATTCAGATGCTACAGCAGACTCAATTTCAATACTCTACGGCTGATCGTTTCGAATTTATGTGAAAAATTCTAAAAGACTGTCAAGTAAAGTGCATTTCCGGCTCAGTCGATCTCAATGAAAATAGAATATGAGCATTCAGATGATACAGTCGTCTTAAATACTGGATTCCTACATTATACGTTCAACCGTTTTGGATTTATGCGGAAGTTTCAAAAAATGTTTCGAGTAAAGTGCATTTCCGGTACAGACGATTGCATTCATAATGTGAGGTGTACAACTAGATGTTACAAAAGAGCTTAATGAAGAATTTCAATATTTTACAACTGATTATTCTGAGTTTTAATGAAGAATACGAAAAGACTGTTATATAAAGTACACTTCCGGCTCAGCCGATACTGAATTTGAACATCCTACTGCTAGTTATTCTGGATTTATGCGAAAAATTTAAAATTCACTTCCGGTAAAAACAAGTAAATTGCATTTTCGGAACAGACGATTGCAGCCATAATGCAAGATGCACAACTAGGCCACATACCAGTCTTAAATACGAAATTTCAGCATTATATGTTTGACGGGTTTCGAGATTTGCGAGTTACGAACATACGCATATACGCATATATGTACCGACATCAAACCGAAAACAGTCAAAATGGATTTAGGAATGCTCAAAACGGATATTTCAATCAAAATCTTGATATGTGAATTTTGTCGGTTTCACAATTAGGTACTTACTTTCTCTTTGTACAAGTAAGTAAAAAGAACAGATAACAATGTTGTTCACTTATCAGAAAAAAAAATAGTATTGGAAATGTATGAATATCTGAAATTAGATTGCATCTATATTCATACAGTTGTGAGTAAAAGTAATGAATAGTCTAGTAAAAACCTATTTTTGAGACTTGATAATTCAAATTATAATAAAAGAAGCAAATATTTTGCACGTCTGCATGACGAAGTTCTTTTCTTTGAAATGTGAACCGGATATCGAATGGATACCTCCGCAGCGTCAACGTTCGCCTTCGCTCAGTTCACTCTCGTTTTCGCTTGGTGGACATCAGAATACATTCTATCTTCCTCGCACTATTTTCACCAGGAGCAACGTTGACGCTAGTGTCCACTGGAGCAGGACCGACTTTTGCAATTTTTAGTTTGAGAGTTCCACAGGCGCAGTGTGTTTTTCGTAAAGTTTTCATAAATTTTTAATATAATGTATGTATATCAATTTTTCAATGACTATAGCAGTCAAAGACGTATTTTTTTTGTGGGCACTTTCCCATAGGCAACCATGTACCCAGCAACAATTTGATATATATCAAGTGAAATACGTTGTGAACATATAAAATCAACGTTCTTGTACTTGTTTACTCGTGGCTGCCAAGAGGCTGCGGACAAGTGAGAGGCAGCAACTCATACTTTTTAGGTCCTTTATGTACCTCTCTTCAAAATAAATCATATAATTTCTAAAAAACAAATGAACATAATTGATAAAATACTGAGCTACTCAAAATTAAATAAAAAATACTTGTGACCATATTTTGATGGACAACCCTGCAAAACCGAGTTCTTTTATCAATAATTATCTATAAAAAATATATTTCAATCAAAAAACAGATGGACGTATATATGTTGCGGCGGTGGGATCTCGGACTATATAGTATAACTATATTGGAAAATGAGTAACAATTATAACTATTTTAAAATATTCTAATCCAGTGTAGAGTCCATCCCTGTTTACTCGCAAACACTGCCTCAGCTTTGCCTCGTCAATATTTACATAAGAGCTTGAATTTTTCAAAAGAAGATGGACCGGCGAGCCTGCGCACGCTACACTAAGCAGTGTCAGTTTTGATTTGTGAGCCGCGCGAACCATTGATGTATCTCTTAGATTAATAATGACGTTTTTTCTGCCGGACACATGCAAACATACGAAAAATGTTTGCTTTTTAGGTCATTTCTTTTCTTTTGCCTGTTGGATGCTTCTCTTTATTTTTTTATTTAATCCATTTTATTTTTCTTCTTTTCAAAATTTCATACTTGATGGACTATGATTTGTCATTTTGATATTGCTATGCACAATAAATATTCTTTTATGGACATTGCTTTTTTCTCCAGATATACAACTCTCCCAGATCCTAGCGAATTTATCGTTACTTTCAAATATGAAAAAGAAAATTATTTCTTAAAGCTCTTGTGAATTTCCCTCTTTGACATAAATAAGAAAAACATATTGAGACAAATACAAATCTTTCATTTTTACTCCCTTGTACTAAGTACAAGGAAGAATTGTGAAACCGACAAAATTCACCTATCGAGATTTGGATGGGAATATCCGTTTTGTGCATCTCTGAATCCATTTTGACTATTTTTGGCTTGATGTAGGTACATGTGTTCGTGCGTGCGTAACTCCCAAATCTCAAAACTGGTTGAACGTATAATGTTGAAATTTTGTATTTAAGACTGGTATAGGGTCTAGTTATGCACCTCGCATTATGGTTTCAATCGTCTGTATCAGAAGTGCACTTTACTTGAAACTTTTTTCGAATTTCTCTAATAAATCTAGAATGATCAACCATTCAAATTCAGTATTTAAACTTGATGCTTTATCAGAATGATTATCTGCTATTTTTGTAAGAATCGGTCAGACCAGAAATGCACTTTACTTGAATTTTTTTTTAAAGCTTTCACATAAATACAAATTATCCGCCATAGCATATTTAAATTTCGTATAAAGAACTTCTATAACATCTTATTGTACATTTTGCATTAAGATTGGGATCGGCTAAACCGAAAGTGCACTTTACTTGAAACTTTTTTAAATTTTCTGCATGAATTTAGAGTGATCAGCCATAGGATACTGGAATTTAGTATTTAAAATTGCTGTAGCATCTAAATGGTCATCTTCTATTTTTGTAACAATCGGCTGAGCCGGAAGTGCACTTTATATGACAGACTTTTTAAATTTGCAGCATAAATTCTAAACAATCAGTCGTTGAATATTCAAATTCTGTATCAGGCACTTTTATAATATCTAGTTGTACACCTTGCATTATGATTGCTATCGACTAAGCCGGAGGAGCACTTTATTCGAAACATTTTTATAATTTTCCGTATAAATCCAAAACGATTGAACGTAGATTGTTAGAATTCAGTATTTAGGACGATTAGACCGTCTAGATGCTCATATTCTATTTTTATTGAGATCCACCGAGCCGGAATTGCACTTTACTCGACAGTCTTTTGGAATTTTTCGCATAAATTCGAAACGATCAGGTGTAGAATATTGAAATTTTGTATTTCAGTCTGCTATAGCATCTGAATGATTGCCTTCGATTCTCATTACAATAAACTGAACCGGAAGTGCACTTCAGTAGGAATTTATTTTTTTATTTTGTGCATAAATTCAGATCTGTTGGTAGTCGTAGAATTTTGGAAATCAGTATTTAGGAATGTTGTAGTATAAGAATAATGGCCTACTGTTTCCATAGCAACCGCTTTAGCTGGAAGCGCATTTTGCTTGACAGATTCTTAGAATCTCTTGGGTAAATCCAAAACGATTAACTGTGGAACGATGAGATTTTGTGTTTGATTATATATATCCAATGATATATATGATCAATCACAAAATCACATCGTATTATATATATATATATATATATATATATATATATATATATATATATATATATATATATATATATAATATATAATATATAATATATAATATATATATCCAATAATGTACAAGTAAGTCACGTGATGTTCACGTCAGATTTTTAATTTCCTGCTACGTATAAACTATGCGAACATGGGTAATGGACTTTTTAAAAAAAACATCTATTTTCTGTTATTATGACAGATTGTTTGTAATGTTGAACATCTTGGTACAGAAAATGTGAATATTCGATAATTTTCATTCATTATTTCGATGAAAACAGTCCGCGGTATTTAAAGTGACACCACAGCTGTGAAAATGTTTGTAAATATTATAAATTCATTTTGGTGCTCAAATTCATTCTAAAATAAATTTTAATGTTGTAGTAGAATGCCCAAAGTAATTATTTTATTCAATCTGATAAAATGGTAATAAAATTATTCGAAGCAAGTAGTACTATAGCCTTGTACAGACTATACATGTAATAAGCTTGCACGCAATGTGCTTAACGTCTTCTGTCAAAACTTTTCTTCAAGAGGTGGCTTGACCGTTGAAGTCCATTTCTTTAATTTAAGGAGCAGTATATAATTGAAATAATCTAATGTGTTACACTCACTGATCTCTATATAACACTGGATTGGGTTTAGACCGTATTCTGGCATCTGAAAGCGGCCCCGGTTGAACGGCAGCCTTGACAGTAAAATTGAGGCTTTGTGTTCCTATTCGGCGGCAAATTCAAAACACTTATAGAAGACACTCGATGAAATTCAAAGTATAATGCTAGTAAGATGAAGAAATTATTCTCAATATATATTAAAATACATACATTAATAATCAACAAAAGTTAAAAATTGTTATAATAGTTGAAATATTTATTAATAGTTAAAAATATTTCAGAACTTTTTAATGTCAGTGTTTCAACTATTTTTTAAACATTGTAGTTTAGTATTATTTAATCCGTTAAATAGTTTTATAAATTTTTGTTACCTAAAATTTAAAACTATGAATTTACCTATATGAATAAATGAAGTGCATTTCTGCGATAATATTGCCTATGTAAAACTAATAATTTTAAATATCTACTACACATGATAGGAGAATAATAATACATTTAATAATCAAGATTTTATTGTTCGTAAGTAAGCACAAATTTGCAGTCCAGCGATTAATTTTGTGAGCAAGATATTTTATATTAAATTTGATATATTACTCAAATTTGTTATCATAACTTACTTGTGCAGCGTCAAATTTCTGAATGAATCTGCTTTATTTCCGCAGAACATGCATTTGAACACCATGATTTAAAAATTGCGTCCCAACACCATACTGAACTGTCACCAATTGAACACAGAACCTCATTTTTGCCAAGATGGCGACATTCAATTGGGGTCGCATTCCAGCGACCTAAACCCAATCCAGTGTTATATTCAGATCAGTGGTTACACTATACTCCAGAAATAGATTTCTAGTGAACACATTCCAAACATTCCTCCAATTTTAGATACAAACTTAAAAACTAACTAGAAATTGTCAAATAGAATAAATCTAGTCTTAAGGGGGTAACTCGAACATACTTGGTATAAGATTAAATTTTAAATTTTATAGCAAGTTACAGATCAGATACACATATTCGACTCAAAAAAATTTTGGGAACATCTTATGGTTCATTTAAATAAAGAATAATAGTTTTAATAACGTTAAAATAACACAGTGTCTTATGGCAGATTGCAGCAAGATTATTTCATTGGAATATCAATAGAACTTAACGATTAGATATTGCAGAAAATCAACTTCCTTCTTGTCCACTAATAATCAATGTTTAATTTTCGCGAAAGAAAAGCACACTTCACGGACGTATTTTTTGAATTATAAGGAAAATAATATGAAAACATCCAAGTTACAATTTCTCAAGTATGGCCATCAAAGAAGCGACAACGTCGCTTGCCAAACGTCATTCATGACCTTAATATTGTTCTAGAGGTCACTTCTTCTACCGCAGAAAAATAAGAAATTCTAATTTTTTTATATCAAAAATATGGATTCACCAGTGAAATTTGTATATTAAAATGATACAATAGTATGTGGCACACACACTATGTTTCTCCATTTATCACCAATATATTAGAGCTATTATAAAATAATTAGGTCATTTTACACAATGCTCAAAACAAACTACAAAGAAAACAGCGTTGCCAGATCTGTTTCAACTATTTTCACAAAAATCAACTGAGCGATTAAATACAACATTCTCTTTAATTATTGTTGATATCTGTTTCAAAGAAACTGTCAGATTCACTAATAAATAAAAAATGTACTTTTTTGATTGTCAATATCCATTATAAATTATTTTAACAAAAGTTTAAGTACTTATGTTATTAGAGATACGGCCAGTCTTCGAGTTACCCTCTTAAAGTAAATTTACTTGGTCTTTTATAAAACCGGCCATTAACAAATTCCAATCAGTTTGAGTTTCTTTATAACAGAATCATTGATGTCAAATAATCGATTGTCATCTAGTAGAGTAAATTTTATATATTCTAGAAGTAAATTACTCTGTCCTTCACAAAACCGGGCATTAAATAAGTACATAGAACAGTAGCAGAAAAAAAAAACATCACACTATGCGAAAGCCCTCTCAAGTGTTCGGAGCTTTTGAATTGCCTCGACCATTCAAATACAACTTCGCTCCAAAAAGTATACTTTCGCATCTTGTAATGTAAATAACTATTTTCTAAGACCATGCGTGAAGTTACCTCCCTACTTATCGCAAACGATGCATGAAATAAGTGTTTTCACGCATTCCTGGGCTACCATATCGACTACCATCAATACATGAGCGGCTGTCAAATTGGGTGACCTTTATTTTTCTTTTTTATGACATGATGTTGGTAAAAAGTTGCCATTTGCTTTGAACAATCAAACTCTCAACTAATCCGTGCATTTGTGCTTTTTGCAGTGTTGTTGGTTCTTTATTAGTGTTAAAATATGAAATTCGATATTATTTAAGAAGAAATTTGAAACTCAATGTTCTCGTACATCTGTTAGCGACTCATTGTTTAGGTTATTCGTGAAATCTAAAAGTCAACGATATGTGTACCGGATTCGTTTCGGAAGCTACTATTAGGATCAAAAAAAATATTGTATGCAATTTGAGGGTAAAGAAGCATTATGACATTCGGTCAATAATTTTAGTGACTCGGCAAGTCGCGTCATCAAATATTTGGTCCAAGGCATAATGCTCAACTTTACACTCTTGTTGAATAAATTACTATTTTGTCATAAATCCAAAGAGACTTCTTGCTTTCAAGTATAACTCTTCGACTTGAAACGAGTTCCACAATGAAAAAAAGCGAAAGGCAAAAAAAGAACGCTTGGCATTATTAATTCTCGACAAAATGCCGCGGTGACGATATTCAGTACACGTTATTTTTCTATCTTTCTCAATTACGGTCCGGAGATGTGCGCTCCGTGACTGGGCGATGCTACTCGACGCTCCTCAGATGGAAAGAAGTGCGTTGAGATGTTCAAGAACAGACGAACGTACATTTATTTTCACCTTTTATTTGAAGAAGATAGAATCCTCAAGAAATAACATTTAGCAAGAGTATAAGGCTAAATCATGGCTATATTTGAAATTGATCATTCTCTGATAGGTTCATGCATACAAAATTAAGATAAAATTAGGAATAAACTAAAAATAGTTATAACATATGAATTAGTTGATGAAACTGAAGCAGCAATATCAATAAGCATAATATTTTGAGTTATAAAAACAAAAACTAACATCAACTCTCATTGTCATTCATCTTCGTTCATCTTGGTTACATATATAGCTTATAAAATATTCACATGTCATCATTGAGAACTCAAGAGATATAAATACTACAATGCCAGCGAAATGGAGACTTTTGTGCTAACTTTGAAGGTTTTTTAGTTTTTTATAGAACTCCTCATCGATCATATAAAATGGCAAAAAAACTGATTTCCGTCGATTTCTTTAAATCCTGAACAGCTCACTAGCTAACGGAAGTAAAATGATTCATTTGCGATGCGTAAAGTCCCTATACTTTACGCACGGCCCTAAAAAAAAAATTTTTTTGATTTATCACTCGATGAAGAATTTTATGAAAACAGAAATACCTTTGAAGTGATCCTTGAAATAAACACACAAATCTGTATTAATGATCCCACTAAAAATATTTGCATGTAAAATGTTGGCAAGACAAAACCATATAGCTCGCACTCTCAAAAAATTATCAGATCTCATGTAGAGCCAAACTTCTAACACTACTCGCCCTAACTCTACAAGCCCTAACTTCGCAAACTCTACACCTTAGTCAAAATATGTGGCTTGGCTGTTTCGTTACTACAAGAGTTATTGTATAACAGAAATGTAATGAACAGTGAATAGATTTTTCGCCTTATGCCCATGTGACTGTAGCGAAATGGCCAAGTTACATATTTTGACTAAGGTGTAGAGTTTGCAAAGTTAAGGCTTGAAGAGTTAGGGCGAGTAGTATTAGAAGCTTGGTTCTACATGAGATCTGATAACTTTTTGACAGTGCGAGCTATATGGTCTCGTCTTGGCAACATTTTACATGAAAATGTTTTTAGTGGGATTTCATTTCTTTTTGTAAGTTGATTATAACAATATTTTCCTATTTTGTTTATTTTTTCTGGTTTATTTTTCTATTACCTATGACAAGAAGTCCCTATATCAATTTTCAGATCTCAAGCATCAAAATTTGTAAGAATCTTATATAAACTTCCATCTCTTAGTTTAAGGGGTTGGGGGTAAAAGTTCCAAGTTTTGTAATTTTTTGTTGTTTGTGTACAAATACTAGCTCACATACCCGATTTCAGCTTTCTAGGACTCCAGAAAGTACCCTAAACATTTTGATGATCATAAGTGTGTGAGTCAGTGACGAAATCGTGGTTTTTTAGATATCAATAAAATCTAAAGTATTAGAGTTATGTAATCGAAACTTCATAAATTTGATAATTTCAGTATTGACATCATATCCCGAGAGTTTTGTTTATCTGGTATAATCCAAACCCAAGTTATGATGGTTCAAAATAGCGACGAAGCTCTTCGAGAAAAGGTGGGTAGTGCCCTTGCACTTCGCTTGGCTCGTCTTGGCGGGGGCACTACCGTGCCCCAGATACATGAATATCGTTTAACTAAAGATAAGTACAATAATTCTACTATGCTTATTAATCATCATTATTAACTTGTCGAGTTGTTATTGTATACGTTAAATTTTGTAATCGAATTTGAAACCACTTTCTCTAGTCCAATTTTGTTGAAATTTTGTATGCGTTCTTGACGTTGATGGCAATACTATCTACATAGCATACTCAATATTGTATTTTGTTCAAAGTGGCCGCCGGTCTAAGATGGCGGATTGCCTTTTTCTTTACAACTCTCTTAATATGGATATCAAATGAGAGGATTTGACGAGTAGAAAACGATAGAGTAGGAGACATCATACTAAATCTAATATGAAGGTGGCACAATCACTTTGATGAAATATCTGACTTGCACATCACGTGACTTACTTGTACATCATTGGATATATTTTTGCATATAATAATACGATAATCAAACATCAAATTCCATCGATCCACGGCTAATCGTTTTGGATTTATCCAAAAAATTCTAAGAAATCTGTCAAGTAAAGTGCGCTTTCGGCACAGTCGGTTGATTTGGAAACAGTAGGTCATCATTTTTATACTTACAACATTACTAAATACTGATTAACAAGATCTACGGCCAGCAGTTCTGAATTTACGCGCAAAATTCGGAAAAAAACAATTGAAGTGCACTTTTAGTTCAGTGGATTGTTATGAGAATAATAGGCAATCATTCAGATGCTGCCACAGACTGACATACTGAATTTCAATACTCTACAGCCGATCGTTTCGAATTCATGCAAAAAATTACAAAAGACTGTCAAGTCAAATGCACCAAGACAATCGATCTCAATAAAAATAGGATATCTAGGCGGTACTATCGTCTTAAATACTAAATTCTAACATTCTACATTCAATCGTTTTGGATTTATGCAGGAAATTCAGAAAATGTCTCGAGTAAAGTGTACTTCCGCTATAGACTATTACAATTATAATGCGAGGTGTACAATTAGATGTTATAAAAGTGCCTAATACAAAATTTCAATACGTTCGACGGATTTTGAGTTTTGCGACTTGCGAGTTTCGAACGTATATACGCACATATGTACCGACATGAAGCCGAAAATAATCAAAATTCATTAAGGGATGCTCAAAATGGATATTTCCATAAAAATCTCGAAATGCGAATTTTGTCAGTCTCACAATACTTATACTTTATACAAGTAAGTAAAAATTTAAAAAATCATCTTGATGATAAAAGCGCATTTTTTGCAGCTCATGAATGTTTGTTAGTTCAGAAATCTTACAAATTACTATCCTCCACAATCACTGAGCTCAAAATCAAGCAGATTGGGCAAACCTGCGGAAGAGCCGCTTTTATTTAGTTTCAAGATGTGACATAGCTTGTGCCCGTACAAACTCAAAACGACCTTTTAGTCTTTATTATCCAGTAATTGACTGACAGGAGGTCATGCGCTATATCTTAAAAAAATAATTTGATCTTTATCAAAGTTATTTACAAAAAATCTCTGAAAATTGGATGCAGTTACCTCCAAAACTATAGATTTGAGAAAATCAGTAACAGGTGGTCATGTACTGGCCTAAATATCATAAAAACAGAAGTTCAATTCGGAAAACTGCATGTCAATATCTTGTATAACTCGCGGTGTATTGAGATAAATAGTTTCTACTCTAAAATGGGTACTTATTCATATCAGTTCGAAATTTATCAATTTTCAGATTTTAATCATGCACAGTTCGGCAGTAATTATCTTTAGAATTTTTATTTCATTTTTCACCCAAAACTGGGTGCAAATGAATAAAAAATCAAGCAGTTTGTGCAAACCTACAGAACAGCAGCTTTCATTTAGTAGCAGTTTCAAGTCTGCAAGTGCTATAGTTGCTAAGAACTCAACGTCATACCAGCCAGCCAGACAGCCAAAGTGCATAAATAAAAGCGTTTTTAGCGCATTTTTTGGAAAAAGCGCTATTATATACACTTTGGCTGTCTGGCTGTCTGGCTGGCTGGCGTGCCGCTGAGTTCTCAGCAACTACAGACTTGAAACTGGTACTAAATAAAAGCTGCTGTTTCGTGGGTTTGCACAAATTGCTTTAATTCAAGCTCAGTGATTGTGAAAGATTAAATTATTCAATTACTTTTTTCAAGTGGAACAATGCCCATAGATATATATGACATTAGGGATATGGCAACTAAAGTTTATTCAAGTAGATAAAAATTTAGCCGTTGGTGTCACTATTATTATGTACAGTTGTCAAATCTGTCCGGGATTCATTCAATGACTTGTTTGACACGAATTTGAAGCTTATTAGAATGAATTATTATTATTGGATGAAAATTTGTTTACTTCTGGTGAATTTTTTTATATAGCTTTGATATAGATCAAATTATTATTTCAAGGTACAGCACTTGACCTCCCGTCAGTCAATAACTAAACAATGAAGATTACAAGCTATTTTTGAGTTTGTACATGCATAAATTATGTACCTATCAAATAGTCAACTTGAAACTAGTACTAAATGGAAGCTGCTGTTTCATAAGTTTGCCCAAACTGCTTGATTTCAAGTTCAGTAATTGTGGGAGATGGTAATTTGCGAAATCTCTGAAGTAACAAGCATTCATGAGCTGTCAAAAATGCGCTTTCATCATCTAGATGATTCTTCAATTTTTTTTTGTGAACTAAGGCAGCCTGATGAGCAAAACTCTAGTTTCTGGTACTTTGGCATATTTCTCGTAGAACTACACTCTTGTACTGTTGATCAAATTTCAATCAAATTTTGCTCCCTAACATGTGCGTGAGACCGCAAACAATTGAATTTGTAAAAAAATCAAAGGTTGGTATTCTCATCTCTTGTTCAAACGCTAGTGAAAACAATGAAATAAAGAAAGATAGTGCATCAAATTTTGGGAAGATGCGCTCCTTCAAGTAGTGAGAATACGGGCCAAGGATTTTCCAACAGAATATATACTTCGATGAATTTTTTAACAATAGTTTTCGTATGAATGAACAATGAATAATGACAACAATTTAGTCCTAATGGGGTCTTTTCACATTTTTTTTTTATTTTTTTTTCGAAAGAATAAACTAAAATATTGATATTTACGTTTATAAAACTGTCGTAACATGTTTATTTTTAAAAATATAATTATTTTAAATTTTCATCTATTTTCAAATAATCTTATGACGTCACAAGTCTCTTGTTCCTATGGGTTGCGGGCTATCACGTGACACCTATGACGTAACTGGTGTTCAACTGTCAGAATGACATTTGTCGGCCATTGTTTTTGTTTACGTTTTGTACGATCAAGTGTTTGAGATATTTTTCTCTTGTTCTGCTACCTCATCTGTGTAAATCAGGTGTAAATTTCAAATTTTCAAGGCAATCTTGCCTCTTCTCGTGGGATATGTTATATATCAGAAATATGAAATACGATTATTTACAATCACTTCTGCAAATTTTGATCAGGGAGTATTTTGATGGTGAAAGTTCTTGAATATTATGGATTAATTTTTATTAACTAATAGGTCAAATAGATCCTATCAAACCAGCCCAAAGATTGCAATGGATTGAAGCTATCAATGTATCAGACATTGGAAACAGGAAAAGTGCACGCGTATATAGAATACATTTAGAAAATGGTAATTATCAAGAGTATCAAGTATTTTCACTCAGTAAATGTAAGGAATTGTCGTTCTAGGTTAATAAATTAATGGTATAAATCATTAGATTGTTATTTACTAATGTAATTGTGAGTTTTAAACTGTATAACGTTTGTTGGATGATATAGTATATACACTAGGACGAATTGCATATCGCTCTTGAGAAACTATCGATTTCAATGACTCTTTCAAACAATCTGCTCGCCGTTGGTAACACATTATATTCGTACTCGATACACAAGTAACTTATATTGTAGGTCATCCATCAGACAATTCAAACGATCCCGATTTTTCATAATAAATCATGAATAAAATATGCGACTTGTCATTCCTCTGTCATTGTTAAATTGGAAGCCTAAATATGTGAACTGCATATCCAAGTGTAGTTTAACTGATGTTGCTGAAATGCCGTAAGTGTCAAGCGCCTTTTTTTATTACTTCAGGTTTAATTAATTAAAAAAAAAAATTACAGCCTTTATTGACGGTAGTCCTGGTATGAAACAAGAGCTGGATCCTTTTACAATTTTTCCTCCTTCATTTGGATGCGGCCCAGTAATCGCTTGGACCACTTTAGGTGAGCCAACATGTTTCGCTGCCTATCTTCTTCTGGAGTTACGAATTCGTCACCCTGGGGGAGCTTTCGACGAGTAGCTATTTCAATAGCTACTACAGGTGATCTTGCTTGAGGACTCGACACAGACCCAGACCGATATTGCAGACGGCTACCGGAATTAGTATCAGTTATAGATGATCCTGGTAGAGCCAATCATTGATGTTGATGGATATGACTGCATTGCAGTCTGCTGCTGTAAACGTGTCTAGAAGGTCTCTTGGTGGTACCATGATCTATATTTTGTTATTCATGTAATATGATTATATTACCCACTACTTTTATGCAGTATATTATCAACTTTTATTTTTATTATTTTGTTTATTAAAATTTTCAAACTTTCAGTTTTTACACTCTACTGTTAATCACAATCTATGGATAATAATTAAAGAAAGAAGCATAGAACTGCCAAAACTAAATACTGAAACATATAATGAATCCTAGATGCAAAATTTCAAATGTCCTTTAAAATGCAGGCTTACATATTTTGAATCACACTTTTTTTCAGAAAAGTTTTTATTCAAAAATATATACATTTCATTGGTCTTGTATGGAATATATAAAATTAACTGAATTTATATAAAATAATGTGGATAAAATGAGTAAAGAAATAAAAATCAATTATAAACTACCAGAATTTGTTTGATGCTACAGTAAGAAAGAATTACAATCACAAATTATGAAAGAAATATATATCATATTTTCATAATATTGTATAAAGAGCGACAGTTACACCATGAACATTGGAAAACGTTTAAAATTCATGAAAATTATTTAATTTTTATCTTAATAATTGGACCAGTTCAAGTTTCAATGTTAATAATGCTAGCAACCAAATAAATTAAAAATTACACTTCGAGCTCCCATAGAGATGCGGAGTCCAGTCGGGATCGTTTGGATTGTCTGATGGCTGTCCTACAATATAAGTTGTTTGTGAGTAGAGTCAAAATCGAGATCAATCGTTTTTCAAGAATGATATGCAATTCGTCCAAGTGTATATACTATTTTATCCAACAAACGTTGTTCAAAGTCTAAAACTTACAATGTCATTCGTATACATGACAATCTAATGACTTATATCATTAATTTATTAACCTAGTACGACAATTTCTTACATTTACCAAGTAAAAATACTTTAAAAGAGATATTTATTGTACAACAAATGCCGAAACAAGTACATTCTAATAAAATACGCGAAATTTAAATACTTTTGATAATTACCATTTTCTAAATATATTCCACATACGCGTGCACTTTTCCTGTTTCCAATGTTTGATACATTGATAGCGTCAATCCATTGCAATATTTGGGCTGGTTTGATAGAATCTATTTGACCTATTAATTAATAAAAATTAATTTATAATATTCAAGAACTTTTACCATCAAAATATTCCCTGATCAAAATTTGCAGAAGTAATTCTAAATAATCGTATTTCATATTTCTGATATATAACATATCCCACGAGAAGAGGCATAATTGCCTTGAAAATTTAAAATTTACACCTGATTTACACAGATGAGGTAGCAGAACAAGAGAAAAATATCTCAAACACTTGATCGTACAAAACGTAAACAAAAACAATGGCCGACAAATGTCATTCTGACAGTTGAACACCAACTACGTCATAAGTGTCACGTGATAGCCCGCCTCCCATTGGCTGAGATGGAGAGTGCGTATTGGCTGTAAGCGAAAACACGTGCTCTGGTTCGTCGATCCAACCTTGAGCCTTAATGTATAGCCCGTTTGGAAAACATGACTCGAACAAAAAAATATGAAAATGCATTTAATATATTTCTCTTCAGAAATAAAATTCGTACATAATATATATTATTACGGTGTATATGTAGATAGGTGCCGGATATTATTTTGAGCACAAATATTGAATTTTCTGTGATAAAAATGTTACATCTATTTTCTTTGGTCATACTATAGATTTGGAGACTTGTGACGTCATTATTCAGCCCGCGAAAGGTTTTTATCAAAATTATGAATGAAATGTTTTATATTTTGGGAACTTATAATTACAGATATGTTTGAAATTCAATATTTTTTCGTAATCTAGCGAAAAAACAAAATATTTTTTTTTTTGGAATGACCCCATTAGTATTGACCGAATTAGAATTGATATATTAATGTTTAACAACTTCTTTCAATCTTCTGGAATTCAATAAACGGACCAAGGGTGAAAAGAGATCCCCAAGAAAACCGAGACGAGTTTTATCTTTACCGAGAACGAAAGAATATTTGGGTCAAAGTTACGGCCAACTCGTTATGAGGATAATGTCTCCCAACAAAGTAACGCAACATTTCGTCCCACATCTGCGGGGTTATTGCAGGTTATTGGCAATGAAAATATTTTGGCGCTATATGGAAAGAAATTTGCATGTTTTTCTTGGTGAGCAAGGGCTCTCTTGGATTTCTTTATATAAGGGCTAGGATTAGAAGAACCATACTTAAATTTTAGGGCAGATGAGACTTTCAGAATGAACGTGATTATTTGTAAGAAGAGAATTTCACTCAAGAAAGAGTAGAATAGGAGATTTGACTTTTATGATTAATATATTTTTTCTACAGACGTCAAAAAAATTATGATATTTGTACATCAATATTAGTAAGCAAAATGTTATATTGAAGTTGTTTATCACGATAACGTACACGAAGTATTTCATGCACTGATTTTATTTTGACAACATGCACAAAGTATTTCGTGCACTTTGGCATTAGAATCAGCTCCAATAATTTTTGTATTTTGATATTTTTTCAATAATTTTTTGACGTGTGTAGAAAGGATGTTGTATTCAACACGTGCGCGGAATTTCTTTGGTGCTTTCGAATGATTTGTGTTTTGGCTACCACCTCGACAAAAAACTCTCATTCTCAAGCACCAAAGTATAATTTCGCGCACTAGATACATAAATAACTATCATTTATAGCTAATACCATCTATCTCAAATTTCAAAAATTATTGATTGTACCAACTAAATAATTATGGAGAAAAAATATCCTGAAACACCCAAATTTCAGTTTTTGAGCACAAAGTGGTTTGACAATATTCTGAAATGAGAAATTTAATTTTTTTTTCTAATTACTTGCTTTTATTTGCCGTTTTATTGATGCATGATACATGAGTATCACTTTCGTAATAATTCTATGGAAAAAGCTTTGGGCATGGATGCCGATTAGTTAATCACTTACTTGTACAAGGAAGTTTTGTGAAACCAACAAAATTAATATATTGAGATTTTGATGGATATATCCGTTTTGAGCATCCCTGATTTCATTCTGACTATTTTTGGCTTGATGTCGGTATCTATGTATGTGTGTATGTGCGTAACTCGTGAATCTCAGAGTCTGTCAAACGTATTATGCTTCAAATTTTGTATTTAAGACTGGTATAGGGTCTTGATGTGCATTTCGCATTATGGTTGCAATCGTCTGAACCGGAAGTGCTAATGCCAGAATGATTAGCCCTAGGATACTGGAATTCAGTATCTAAAATTGCTGTAGCATCCAAATGATCATCTCCTATTTTCGTACCAATCGGCTAACCCAGAAATGCACTTCATATAATAGACTTTTAGAATTCTCCTCATAAATTCAAAACAATCAGTCGTATAATATTAAATTTAGTATTAAGCACTCCTATAACATCTAGTTGTACACCTGACATCATGATTGCGATCGGTTAAGCCGGAAATGCAATTTACCTGAAACACTTTTTGAATTTTCCGCATAAAACCAAAACGATTGAACGTAGAATATGAAAATTACAATAGACTGAACCGGAAGTGCACTTCAGTTGGAGTTTATCATTTTACTTGACAGATTTTTAGAATCTTCTAAAACGATTAGCTGTGAAACTATGAGATTTTATGTTCGATTATATATACCCAATAATGTACAAATAAGTCACATGATGTCCACGTCAGATTTTTTTGTATTTTGCAATACTGATTTAGATTATAGATGCTTGGTATTTGCATAGTAGCTTATGTCACCTATCCCTCTTATTTCCTCTGATGTAACGCTATTTTTGTTCACTAAGGCACCTATATATAAAAAGTTATCAGCTTTTTTGAAAACATGCGTCAATTACAATTTTTTCATTTTCATTATATGTTTGTTGTTTCTTTGCTATTGAATTTATTTGGAGTCCAACCTTCCTTACTTTACGTTTTGGTACCTGAATGTGTTTTCATGCTCACATCACTTTTCGGGATAATAGCAATATAATTTCCGAATACTAGTACTTGATGAGAGTTATTTAGTGAAGCTGTTTCCTATTTATCGCTTTTTGTAGAGCAGGGTTAAATAGTATAGATGCTTGTATATCCTCTTGTTTAATGCTTGGAAACTGAATGTCACATTCCTTTTGCTTTTTGTTCTTAATGTGGTCAATCTATTTTCTATAGTAGATATACAAAAATTAGTTTTTCTACAGTCACTATAGAATCATACCCATTCCACTCGCTGTAGCGTGCGGAATAGGGGTCATTCCGCACGCTTAGAGGTTCCTAAGAGAGCCGCGTGGCGTCGCGAAAAAACTGTTTCATTACTGTCACAACTTTAATTCTTTTTGATTTTCTTATCATTTCTCTTCAAAAATGGAGTCAATATGAGTAATTTCATTAGCATTTGATGAATTGGAGTAAGATCAATGAAGCAAATTCTTTCTCAGAAAACGGTATATTTTGGTTACAGATATTCACGCGGACACCTTTGACTGTAGAAAAAAAAACATCCGTCACTCGTGCGAATCGATCATACCATACTCATGTGAATTCTGCCACTGGCTGAATTATTCACATTCGCATGGAATGATCTTCATTCTGCACTTGTTTCGGAATATACTATTCCCTGATCATTCTGAGTTCTGCCTTCTTCCGATTTTCACAATGAAATCATATACCTTTAAGTGAGAAATTCTTGTATATACAAGGTATAACAGAGATAGTTACATTAATTTCTACCTGTAATAGAACTCGTCAAGTATAACAATTTTTCTTTATAACTTTTTTCTGTAGATCGTTTGGATATCGTGTAGAAATTCATCAAAGTTTTGTTGAAAATTTCATAGTGCGCTCATGGTTCGAACTAAATGTTTCTCAATTGTTGGAATGTCAATCATTTATTTGAAACTGAAAAAATATTTGTATCTTGGCAATACATTAATCTTCGCTTACCTCGATGACTCTATTTTTGAAAATATGTTGAAAAAAAAACAAAATTTGTCTCTGAGATCAACAATTTGGTCTATTAGTCATATTTATATATCATTGTCAAGTGAATTAATTTCTATTTAGAGATTCCACGTATTTTTTTTTTTCTAGATACTTACTACATTTCTTGAAAACTAAATTGATTGCACAAGTTCATTGCACTTTTACAAAGATTTGAACAGTCTTAATATATTCAAAATCTGAGCTGCAATTTATGAGCGACTTAAAAAGTAGTTGTTATCCTCAAACATCAAGAAAAAATTATTCAACAATTTACTTTAAAAAAAATACGGTGGAATATTAAATGGAACTCAGTTCTAAATTAATGAATTGAGAGAATAATTCAATTGAAAATATTACTAGAATTTTGGAAGCTCTATTTTCAAAGAAGAGATAACAGCCTACAAAAAATATGATGGAACTAAATCTGGTTAGTGATGTTTATAATGTTTTCTGAAATATTAGATGCAATATTACATACGTTTTATTTGTTTAGCAGATCAATTCACGTCAGATAATTTCTAAATATCTACCTCATAGTATTGGACCTAAAATTTGATTACTTACAACAGTGTGCAATTCTTCAAATCAAAAAAGGAAAAATATATTCTATGAGTGATTTTATAATAAACTAGCAACCCGGCCGGCTTCGCACGGCTGGACATTTGATATTATTCAACATTTTTTTACGAATCTTGAAAGCATAGTTTAATAGTATAAGATAATTATTGAGAATAATACCACATTTCTTGCATGAGTAACACAATTAGAACATAATCTAAACTGTCAAAATTTCTTGATAAGTGCGTAGATCTATATATAGATAGCATCATCAGTATTCAATTTAATAAATTACGGGCAATAAAAGATTATATTGCAGCGCAGGCAATGTGAGGAAATTAATTGGTCATTTTTTTACATTTTTTTTAATAGAAAATTATAGCCCATGTTACTCAGTGATAATAGATATAGAATGCTATCTGGGCTTCAAAGGTGGAGGAGATATGACATCATTAATATATCACCCCCAATGGGTAAAAAGTCGTGAAAAGTTATAGAATAGGTACCCTAGTTTCAATTCAATCGGTTGAACGGACAAATACCGTTACTACCTAGTACTATGTCAGAGCCTTCATGCAAGTGTCAACAACAGTTATATAAAATTCCAACTCAATCGGATGAACGGACAAATACGGCTCGTACGCCACTTAAGGTATGTTGATGGTACAATACTAAGAACTTTTTCAAAAAAGCCAACAACAACTGTAGTAAATTTCAACTCAATTGGATAAACGATGCGCGAACGAACAAATAATTCTCATGCGCCGCGTTGATGACAACAACTATAATAAGTTTCAACTTAATCAGACGAACGAACAAATACGACTCGTGCGCCACTTATTGTATGTTGATATTACTATAATAAAAACCTACACGATATTGTCTCCAACAACTATAGAATGTTTTAACCCAATTGGATGGACGGTGCGCTCGTGCACTACTTAATGTATGTTGATCATTTTTTATTTAAACCACCACTGTATTAAAGCGAACAGAATAAAAAAGAAATTATTTATATCGGTCATGCCATTTTTGAGTTTTAGCGAAACTAACGAACAGCGTCTCATTTTTATTATATTAGATAATATTATAATAATAATAATACTTTATTTAAGTAGCTGAGCTAGTACAAAAACAGAAAAATTTGATATAAGACAAATCTATATAGAATACATTTAGAAAGTACTAACTAGAGTAGCGTTCTTAGATTAGATTTGAACTTTTTAACTGATGTGACATTAGTAACAGTAGCAGGCAAGCTATTAAATTTCAAAAAACCTTTATGGAACACTGATAGGCATGTCTTAGATTTATTATTTAATGAAACATATAATTTGTCTCCTTGACGAGTATTATATTTATGTATTTCTCTAACATACTTAATATTATCAGTCAGATAACTAGGCAATTTGTTTGTTGTGTTACAAAAATTTCGTCTGACGTCTTTTTTTTTGTACAATTGTTTTCCCATTGCATACCCATGTCGCCATCTATGTAGCAGATTCGCACTAATTTGTAAAATAGTACGTTCGTCCGACACTTGATTGAAGCGCTCTCTTGGGGAGTCGACGCGTCTGCTTCTTCCTCGCTCTCTTGCTTCCGAGCTGTTGTTGCAGACGTTTGTTTTTGAGTAGTCTTGTGATTTTTCTTGTTGTTCTAAATTTGGTGATTATTTTATTTAATTAAAATCAGTGTTATGATTTTGTAAGTATTTCGTTTATTATTTTGTTCACGTATTCCAAATTTAGTATTATTTTTCTAGTGATTTCGTTTGAGGCGACCCGCGTGGTTAACCTTTTGTTTTCCAAATTTATTTCTTTCATCCTTAATTATTTGTTAGTTTTTTGTGTTCAGCACCTTTTTACTACCTTGAAACTTTTATACCAAATTAATATTTTTGTTCTAAATTTATTTTTTTATATACTTATACACCCGAAATAATAAAACCTACGAGATTTGTGGCTATCTTCGTTCCTCCCTTTACCTTTCCTCACATAAGTATGTGTGCTGTATGAATGATTAGTGAAAGTGGTTGATAATACATAATTTAACTATATTTTGGATCCAACGCGTTGCGGATTTGTCATTCAACAACTCGTATTTTAGTTTCTTATGTTGTTTTTGTAGTTTTTTTGTTTCCAAAGCTTAAAATATTTTGTTGTGGGCTTTAGTTCCCGTTTTTAAGCTGGAAAATCCTACGAGTTTGTGAAGATTGATCCAATTTTTTAGTAACGAACCACGTTCGTAAATTTATCGACTCGACGCTAATAAATCCTTTTTCTTGTCCTGCTAGACTTTGTATTTTCTTCTCTTTAATGCTCAGCGTAGTTTTTTTTTACTTTGTAAATTTTTAGTGCACTATTTAAAATCAGACAAATAAATAACTTACTGATTATTTTATTTAACTTTAACTAAATTTTACAGTTTATTCGTTTTTTTAATTGAATCTAAATTTATTCATTCAAGTTTAACGCTTCACGTTTGAAGAGAGCTCTCGAATTTTTTTTGTAGGAACCTCCTGTTTCAGTTGAATTGGATACTGGTTGGGTTGTTTGTTTTCAGTGTAAACTGCTAGGAATCTTAGGGACCAGTGGCCACTTGAGACTAGTTTTTGGCCTATTTCAAGTTAATAAAAACATCAACACGTCTACGAATTTAAGAAGAACATTAATATCTCCCGAAGTTGACGACCAAGCGCACGGCCAACCTTAACACCTTCAAGGACCGTTGGGTATTTATCAAAGCCCTATAAGACGCAAGATCAACTTTACTTAATTCAGGGAACGTTCTTGTCTGACGTTGTTTTTGTGGCTACCAATTCGACATCTATCTCCTCTGCCGATACTAGTCTTGAGTTCCGCCTGAAGAGGATATTTAGCTAGTTTTTGTAACGTAATTTTGAACGTCTGTGACGTGCTCTCCAGTTCCCTTTTGGCTGTTGCAGTGAGATTTTGTTTTTGTATAATAGCTTCCATCATTTTCGTAAGTTACAAATTTTTTGAATTATAATTTTTGGAATTCTTTGCTTTAATTTAATAATAATTTTATTTATAATTGATTTCGACGTCTATGTTTTATTTCTTTTTTTTGCTGTCGCTATTGTCTCCCAGAATAGTACCTTTTTCTCCTTTGATCATTTCCTGGGAGTGGCGCCCATTTCCTATTTTTCAGGTAAAATATTTCTGGTGCCCTTATTAATAGCTAGCCTGGATCTTCACTTTCAAGGTAGGATATTCCATAACTTAAATTTAGTGTCAATCAGCAGTACATTAAGTTTTTGCCACCAAATAGTGAAGAAACATTACCTTTTTTAATTTCCTACTGCCACCTTGGAAATAGAAAAAGGTACAGTTGTCATTTTATATATAAAGATCAGTACATTATATTCACTAAAATTATTATATTTAGCCAGCCTAAAGTGCACAACATAATATTAATACCCGTACGTTTACTACACTTTAGTATTACTCTCATGGCCCTATTCTGTAGTTTTTGGAGCTTTTCTATGTTTTTATTACTACACATATAAAATAATGTTGAACAATAGGTGAAACTAAAGTGTTATACACCATCAATAAGCTCCATGTCGACAAATATTTTGCAATACGCGATAGATAATTAATCTTCTTCGATATTTTTATACAACGATATTAGATATGTTTTTCAAGTATTAACATATTATCTATAATTATCCCGAGATACTTGATTTCTATGACCATTTCGATTTCGACAATATTTATCTTGATCTTTTTATCAATCGAATGATTCTTTTGGTTCTGATATGATGTGAATATAACTTTAGTTTTATTTTCATTAAGCTTTAATTTATTACAATTCAACCATAATACACATCTCTCCAAATCCTCATTTACTGTATTTATCATGTTATCCATATCAGTTCCTTCCAAGTATATAAGGGTGTCATCCGCAAAAAGATGTATTTTACAAGATTGCAAGATGTTTGGCAAATCATTGATATAAAGAATAAATAAAAGGGGGCCTAATACACTTCCTTGCGGGACACCTTTTCTAACGGGCAATAAGGGAGAATAAATATCACAAATTTTTACATGTTGCTGTCTCCCGTTTAGATAACTTCGGATCCATTTCAAAGCATTGCTTTTTATGCCGTATGCTAATAACTTTTCTAGCAAAATTTCCCTATCCACAGTTTCGAAGGCTCTTTTTAAATCAAGAAAAACAGTGCAAACTACTTTGTCTTGATCTAGCATTATTTTCCATTGATTTAATAGCATGTTTAAAACTGTTTCACAGGAATGATTTTTTCTAAACCCAGACTGTATAGGGGCAAGAATATCGTTTGCATTTATATAATTAGAAAGCTGATCATGCACGACAATTTCAAGAAGTTTTTCACAAAAAGGCAGCATATTAACAGGTCGATAGTCTTTTACTTTAACTGAGTTTTTAACTTTTTGTATTGGTGTAATAGCTGAAATTTTCTACTGTTCAGGTACTGTACCTGTTGTTAATGATAAATTTATGAACTGCAATATAGGGTAACCAATAATATCAAAATGTGACTTTATAAATTTAGCATCAATTCCGTCATTGCTGAACTTATTTAATTATGAGAAAACTATTTTTTTTCATTTATTGAGGGTAAGAACTTCGAACTCGCAAAATTCTGTGGAGACTTTTTTTACATAGTCAATCGCTTCAATACCAGGAGTAATTAGAATAGAATTACTCACCTGATCTATGCTACCAATGAAGTAACTGTTGAAAATTTCAGCAATTTCTACTGTATCATCATAGACTGTGTTGTTATGGCGATTATTTCACTCATGTCAATTATACTGACAAATTTTGCATTTACCTCGGTAAATTCCCGTTACCTCGATAAATTTCCATTGGCAAGCGAGCTACCGCGATAAATTGCCTTTGTCATGGAGAAACAATACACAGTTCTAATATAAACAAACAATCAGTTCTCGGAAATGTCAAAATTTAATAGTTTTGGAAATGCATTTTTCACCGAAAGTAATGAAATTGGAAACAAAAAGTCTAAAAATACAAGAGTATATGGAGACAATTTAGTGCATTTTTCAATAAAAAAGGTTAGTAGTTGCAATTAACATTATTAAATAGGTTCTTATAGTAGCAATTTCATTCGAGAAATATTCTCCACAAATACCACTCGCGACTTTAATTTTATCATAAATTTTTCTTTCAAACATTGATTACCTTTAAGCAATATCCTTCAAGTCATCTGCTCAGATAAAATCCCTCGAGCTACGCTCTCGTGATTTAATCGGACAGATGACTCTCACGATGTTACTAGGTAATCAAAGTTTTCAAGAAAAATTTATTGATAAAATTACAGTCCCTTGTGATATTATATACGAATATTTTTTATTTCAACATTGTTCTTGACTGAAGTAAAGTCTTTCAAAGTTTTTATTACTACACATATAAAATATACACCATCAATAAGCTCCATGTCGACAAATATTTTGCAATACGCGATAGATAGTTAATCTTCTTCGCTATTTTTTTACAACAATATTGGATTTGTTTCTGTATGACATATTATCTATAAATTACGTTTCTGTTTGAATATAGACCAATCACTTTTGTCCTTAGTATACAGAAATCTTTTATAAGATAAATCTCTTTCACGAATAGCATATTTGACATTCTTGTTAAACCTACCTTTACTGTTACTCGCTACTTTACTTACAATTTGCGAGCTGTTACTTATACTATAAGTTAGATTATTACTTAGATTTTCATAATATTGGTTCACATCTGTTATTCTATAATTCCAATCACAATTTAATTAATTAAAAATTAAAAGATGAGGATCCACTCTTTTGTATATATTCTGTGTATCATTTGCTGTATCAATAGGATTAGGTAAATTTACAAATATTATATTATGGTCTGAAATGTTGGGCGTGTCTCTAACTTCACAGGTAATATTAAAATCAGTGGATAAAACATAATCAATTAAAGTCTTGGATGTATCCGTTATTCTCGTCGGTTTGTTCACTAATTGTTCATATCCGAGCGACTCTACAAGATTTTTTGCTTTTTTTGTGTAAAAATTTTCCACCTCGTTCCCGGTAACCGTACCGCTGGCAATTGCACTATTTTCATTTCTTTAATTTTTGACGGTTTTTATTTTTTCACAAGAAATCTATTCCACCGAAAAAGACACATATCTAGATAAACTTGGAAAATAAAATATCATCTAAATACCAAATTTCAAAGAAATCGTTGGACCTGTTTTCGAAATATCAAAAATATGTACAGGATGTAATATTTTATAATTTTAATGTATAACATTCTCATAGAGATTAGTGCCATATAGAAATAAATTGTTGAACATTGATGATATCTTCTGTCAGTTTTGACATTCAGATTCCAATATTTGGCCGTATTCTGTAATACAATCATTATTTTTGACAAATGGGAAGAAATATGGCAAGTGAATATTCAGAATTCAAGTCAGTGCTACCTATGTTCATTGATTGGAATAGATAATGATCGATAAAAAAAAACTAAGTTGTTATAAATAGTAATTCATGCAACAAGAATGTAAAGCTGAGCATTATGACATGAGATCAAGCATAAATTATTGATCAAATTTGATAATGCTTGTTTACACTCGTATTATATATGAGATTTTTTCTACCATCCCCAACTTCCATATTTTAACAATTATTGAGCACACAGCAAGTATCCAGAGCACAAGTTGGCATTCAAATTTAATAAATATCCAAACTTATGGATCAGTGAGAGTTACAACATAAATGAGTTCGCAGAAATTTAGTTACTACACGTTTAAATGGTGATAAACTGATAAAACTGGTACGCGAAAAAGACTTACTTCACGCATCGTTCGTGATAAAAAATGACGAGCGAAGCTTGGTAGTATCTCTAATATCCCATGTTGACAAATATTTGTAATGGTCAAAAGATCTGAATCGATAAAACTTACTATTTGCTTTTAATTTCTTAGATTCTCAGATGAGATTAACAAGATATAACAATTATGGTTATATCAATTCTCCAAGGTACTGATCTACTGACTCTTAAAAATATGATATCTGCTTGAACGTAATTCAGAGGTTCTCTCTGTTTTCAATAGAAACGTAAATCGACCAAAACATCTAAGAAAGAGAAATTCTATATCTATCTGCAAGAAAAAGAAGCTGGTTACTTTGGAGATAACCTTTAATTATCTGATAGAAACATATTTGCCTCCACAAAGTATATGTTAATATAACCTATCAATTATAAAGGATACCAAAAAAGACAATGTATCTTTCCTCACAAAATACTGTCATTTGCACATGATACCTGCCACAACCTTGGAAACTAAAACTCTCCCTTTCAAAAATAGCAATAATTGACTTTGCCACAACAGGTGAAAACTAATATATTTGGATAAAATCGAACTAGAACATCTGTCGACCTTGAGCTACGTTACTGAATATCCATAACAAAACAACAAAAACTACAAAAAAAATTTAAGAAGTATCGCTCTGTGACCTTTCAGTCTTTGAATAGTCCAAGAGGCGTCGTTTGTGGCGATATACCGTGTACAGCTGATCACTTATTAATTGCGGGGTTGAGGTCCCTCACGGCATGTGTCTACCACGAATTCTGCTGACCGACATTTTTGCGGTTTCTATACTGGCGTCTATAGATTTGAATTTACTTGTTTTGTTTTCGGACAAGATCTTACAAGATCACAATCCTATTACATATAATTTTGAATTAATTAAATTTCTACGAAAATTTTGAAGTTTATTTCAATGACATACTCATAGCCTTTTCAGCTTATAGTTGGCTATATCAAAAAAAGCATGAATCACTTGTCTGTGGCGCTACGAATTAAAATAATTTTCATGGTTTTTTTTACGTATGGAACAAATCTACAGAGAGAATTTTCGTATCTTGATTGGTTTGCGAGATATCTAGGAGATTTAATGATACTTTGTTTGAAATAAATATCAAAATAGCCTACCTCAACAATAATATCTTGAGCTCCATCGCGCATCGCTCGCATTGTGTTGTTGACATCGCTCGCTCCGCTAATGCGTATAATCGGTGTGTTATTGATCTCTTATACATATTCAAAATTTTCGTCCTCAATATTCACAATTTATTTGAAATTCTTAGCAAAATATTCAAAATTATAGCCCAAAGAGTAGAAACTGTTTTTATCATCATCTGATTAATCTTGAATAGAACTTAACAATGCTCACATTTATTCACACTTCGAGCATTCAAGCACTAAAAGACAAAAGAAAACAAAACAAAAACATTTCAATGGGCAATGCAAGTTCTGAATGTAGAAAACAACAATAACGATAATACACAACCATACAAACTCAAAATTTCTCTAGTGAAGCGGAAAGCAGTTGTAAAGTAGGAAACAACTACCACAGGATATCAAAATAACAGACTCCAATTTACATAACAGGATTAATAATAAAGTTGGCTAGGAAAGATGGTGTAACCCTCAATATTGTAAGCCTATTCGCAGAAATTTAATTTTGTTTGCGTAAAACTGAGCCTAGGGTTCAAGGCATTATCAGCTCACACGTGATTAAGTTTTGTGCAGATTTGGCGTCCATTATACTTTGATGAAAATTTTTTTCCGAAGACTTGTCCCTATTATGTTTGCTGTTCTCATCACGGTAATAGTGAAGAATAGTTCACAAATTAATATAACATAGAAGTAGATAGGGGTGTTCGTAATAATTTTATTTTTGACATGAATTTCCGACAGGAATATGAATGTCTTTAAACATGGTATGGATCTCACTTCGGCTGAGGATTCGACACCGCTGAAAACTCGTAAACTATGAAAGCAACAGAGTTGAAGTAAATATATCTTAAAAGAGCAGGCTTTGCATTTGATCGTTGCGTATAACCCACTCGCTTATCATTTGCAGTGATAATGTAATGAACGTTGATGTGGAGCAACACACTGAAGTTATTGAAAACTGTGACCCCAAAAGTAATAGACCAAATAATAATGAAGCTACTAAATTTGATTTAGAGCCTTTAATCACAAAATTCCTAAGCGAAAACAGAGTATGCTGGAGAAAAGAAAGAAAACAAGCGAAATCGCCTGGGCAGAAGCAATCGAAAATGCAAAAAAGTGTCTTAGATATCAGACGAGGCAAAAAGTGGCCAGAAGAAATTAGCCAATAGGGCAAAACGAGTCCTCGAACGAGACGCTAAATTTGCGCTCGAGCGAGCCTCAGCCGTCTACCTCGCGAGAAAACATGTCTATGACAAAAGACAATGGAAATAATTAAAATGTAATTTGTCATTATCTGTGATATTTGAATGGACGTCAATAAAATAAAAATGTTATACGTGCACCGGAAGTACCTTTGTACTAAACTGAAATCTGTTTCGAAAGTTCTCAATTCCAAACCATGGAAACAATTATCATCAATTCCCTGTTGACAGGGAATAAATGAATATTAATTCTCTGCAGAGAGGGAAAATATGATAATTGTGGATCATGGATACCGTTGATACTTTTTAATTTCATTGTTATAAGTCAAATTGACATTTGGGAAGAATCTTTATCATAAGAATGATGTGTTCGTTATAGTATTTGCATTTACAGTAAACGTTATAGCATAGAAAATTCGAAAAATATCAATCAATAAAATGAGTCATGTGAGCTATGCTTCGTAGTATTAGTTTACTGTAAATGTGTTCGCAATTGCAAAAATTTGTCTGCAAAATTGATAAGATAGTTTCAAATCTAAATTCATTTAAAATGCTTATTTATGGGATTCTTCGGTGCATTTGTCACAAACAGTATCATCTGCAACCAGGACAATGAACGAAAGTCATTAGTGTCATGAATGGAGTTGGCTGCACGAAGCTATGCCTTGAGCCTCGCTCTCACTTTCATCGAGTGCAGCCAACTTTATCCTGAACAATAATGATGGCCGTTCAGTCCATTAGCATAATTTACATGTATTGACATAGGTAGGTGTAAGAAAATCATGTTATTTCACCTGATCTTATTTATTGTATATTGGTAGCTTATCAACAAGGCCTATAAACACAGAAGGCATCAAAAAAGGCTCCAAATATCTGGCAAATGTGAAATATTATTATTGTCCGTTAAACTATTTTATTTATTTCATACACAGTGATACATTCTTCGACACCTTTAGCGAAAGAAAGTTCTGCATGATATCAATCACTCATTTACAGCTGCAATTACATCTTCATTATCATAAAAATTAACTTCGTCTATAAGTTTTCCCCTAACTTACGAGATAAATGACAGTTTCTGGTGTCTAGAGAATATACCAACTGTCAAAAAATGACAGCCATTGGGCTTGATTCTGGTAATCATTTCAGTAGAAACAAAATGGCATTCTATACATTATACAATGACGTTAACAATATTCTAAACGATATTGTGAAGATTCGGTGTGCTGGTGATACATTGTAATTGTTTATTTGGATGATTGGACGTCAAATCACAGTGTGTTTTCTTCAAGTGATCCATGAGACATTTATTATATTTTTTCTACGGTTGTGCGTGAAGTTGATACTTAACGCAGCACAAACGATAACCTTCTTGGAAAGTGGTGTGCCAAGGTATAAGAACAGGATTTGACGAGGCACACAGATATACCTTTTTTTTACTCAATAACACCTAAACTTTACGAGTAATTTCACAGATTTTACGCTATTGACATAGTTGCTGTACGAAAAATGTACCATGAAAAAATCATATTCTACTTGTGCACAGTTTCTGCCTAGGCACACCATGACTTTTCTTATTATACTCTCGGTCAGTACCAACGTTTGAAAAACATTTCATTCTGTTACTCGATCGGCCGAAATTTTTGCAGCCAGCTCTCGCTCTATTATGTTACCTGATTCTCATAAACAATTAGTTTTTTACATGATTGTTCGATACCATTAACTAATGTGAGCTTCCTGCATCACAAAGATATTGTCACAAGTATGAAATATCTCAAGCCACTTCTTTATTGACACATATTTTTATCTAAGTTGGCATTTGGAATGCTCTATAAAATGTTTTTTTAGGCGATCATGACAAAAAAGGTGTTTTTATGGCTTCTTTTGCGGCCGTGAAGTTTCACTTTTTGGGACTGATGTGTCAAATTTTACTTTTTGGGACTGATCTGTCAAATATCACTTTTTGGGACTGATCTGCCAAAAAATATTTCATAAACACTTTATATTTACCTATATGGGCAGCTTGATAAACTCTTCAAGAAACAGTTTTCGCTTCAATAGTACATATTCTTCCATCAACCTCTGTAGTTCTTGCAATTCAAAAAATAAATACGCATTTTTTGTTAAATGTCAACTTGATAGAAGACAATAAAATAAAACAATTTCAACGGCAACTAAGATTTACAATTGCAGTGTTTTAGAAATAAATAGATAAAATGATGTGATTTTGAATTATTTCGTAATGATCGCCTAAAAAACGTTGTGTGCATCTCGGCCTACAGTTCTTTTTTGGTCTCACCTGAATTGCAGCCTCAGCTACGCTTCGGCCGCAAACAACAGATTCGACCAAAAAAGATAATCTTTACGGCCTTGATACACAAATAACTATTTTTAGACGCTAGACAATTTAAATAGTTGTCCTTTGTGGTAAAATGTAATCCGATTGGTTCACTTCCTGCCTGGTGACGTTGTAGTTACTAGAATGTTCTAGAACATCAAATGATATCCTTATAAACTACCGTTCAGGCGAGTGTAGCGAAATTTAAAAAAGTCTAGAAGCGGTACTAAAGAGAAAGAAAGCAATATTTGCGCGAAATTACATTGTACGACAATCTGATATGTGAATATTGTACTGTAACCTGAAAATAAATAAATTTGTAATATATAAATACAAGAAATAAAATGTGAAGTGCGTAGTGTAGGTTTTACTTTTAATTTTCAAATTACGAATAAACTGCATTAGATTTATCAACCTTATAAACGTATATGAATCAATGAGCAAGATTTGATGCTTTTATAGAGTAAGTTTATATCGAAGATCTAAATCGGATTCATTCTAAATCGGATTTGATTAAATTTTAAATGTCGATTGTTTACATCGATAAATTTATAAACCGATTTAATTCTATCGGATAAAATTGGATTTATTTATTTATTACTGGTACCATAGAAATATAATCATAACATCAAAATTCTTCTATTTTGGGTTAATTCTTTAAATATTTCATTCCCTCGTGTCATTTTTCCATCTAGAAAACTCGTAATTTTCCTCTTTTAAATTCATTTTGGAAAGTATTCAGTTACTTTTGTAGTCCAAGAAAAACTTAGACTCATTCCTACAACCTCAAAATTACTATTTAGATGACTAAACCAACATCTGTCAGGTGAAACAAATAATTTGCATTATTTTGTTTCAGTACCTACTATTAGGTTTTTCATATAATCGCTGTTTATCTCGGTAAAGCAAATCGGATTTATTAACAAATCTTGTTCATAAAGTCGATTAGAAATCCGATTTGAAATCTGATTCAGACCGTTTACATCCTTTTTATGAATCAGATTTATAATCCTAAATCCAGTTAAATCCGATTTAAGTCCTCGATATAAACTTACTCATACTTAATTTTAATGGATTTATAATCTATAGGATTTACGAGTTCGTACAAATATCAGCATATTGTATCTCTCACTGTTTTTGTTTTTCTTGTAATATATTGAACATAAAAATCCATAAACCATACAGAATTTCTAAGAAAAACCAAAGACATTAAAACATCGAATATCACATGGTTGAAAGCGAAACCGTCTGAATATAGTCCTTGACCACATGACTCCTATCTCGACGTTTAGCGTTTCCGTTTGTACATTCTGAGTCTTCCGGTTTTCCAACATCACGCACGCACACAAAAACTACTTCATAGTAAAACAGTAGACTTGTGGCGTATAAAGGAACGATAATTGTTTATTATACAACAAAAACAACAACAAAAACGTATTATTCCAGTTCCGATTTTACTTTGTTTTAAAATGAAGGTTACAGCATTAATTCATTGTAAGTCCTAACGGAAATGCCTAACTAAAATAAAATTGATTTATGGTTGATAACTTTAAATGTTAGTTGTCTTGAAATTATATTTCTTGGAAAAATTATGAATACAAACGGAAACATTCGCTCATTATCAATAAGAGCTAAATGGTCAATTTATAAAGTATAAATAAATTCATTATCCAAGTAAATAAAATTTACCTACTCCAGTAACTGACGATTATCCAAAAATTTGGTTAGCATTAGTTATTTGTAATGGGAGCAATATTTTTGAGCAAGGAATTTCTCTGAAATAGGTTCAGTGAAATGGAGAAAATGTTACATTCGGACGAAAGAACAATCACATGCAACAAATTCGCGGGAAATACATAGGTACCTACAATATTATCTAGTATTAGGATCGAGGATATTTAAGTTCGCTTGCAATATTTTTGTTTATATGCGTGATACCTATAGCTGTAAACTCTGATACAGCAACAGAATATGACCAAATAATTCTACATTCCTTCATGCGCGCAATTCAAAATTTTCACTTCACGTAAAATTAGAATAAGACATCTGCATATAGATGCTTTTAGCATTCTATACTCTTTCTTCATATAAACTTCAAGTATGCCAAATATCACATTATTTTATGCGCGCGTTACAGAATTTTCCCTTCGCGTGAAATTGAAAGCGGACACCTGTATATAATTTCAGCTTTCTGCACTCTTCTCCAGATAAACTTCAAGTATGCCAAGTCTCTTATTCCTTCGTGCGCGGTAAAAAATTTTCTCTTCACGTTAAATATAAATGGGACACCTGTATATACTTTTAGCTTCATGCACTCCTTCTTCATATAAACTTCAAGTATGCCAAATATTGCATTCCTTCATTCCATTCCAGTACAAAGTTTCTCTTCACGTAAAATTAAAATAGGACAGCCTGTATATAATTTTGGCTTTCTGCACTTCTTTCCTCACACAGATTTCAAGTATGCTAAGGCTCACATTATGAAGAATTTGAATTGGCCCTCAGAAAAAAATACTAAGATTATCCAAAACCTACTACTTTTGGATTACTTGTGAAAGATACAACATTTGGTCCTTCAACTCTTTCTAAAAAAAATTGTACTTCCCGAAAGCGTTACGATTCTATTTAGTTTTAAGACTAGGTACATAACATGCCATAACGAATATTCTCCCAGAGATTCGTTCTTTCTCTAATTTTTATACGGCAGAAAATTAAATCCTACTCGTGAAGTTGTAGATATAGTCTCTACGTCTAACTTTCAACATCAATTTTTTTTTATAACATTTAAACTATCACAGAGCGGACGGGGCGCCAAATCACAATTGTGCCAGGGTGCAATCTAATCTGACTCTGTGTGATATGGAATTCAGTTTTGGCCAATCATATTTTAATGAACACCACAGATATCTTGACCTATTTGATCTCTAACCCCATGTTAAATATTGAAGCCAATTGAACGAAAAATAGAAAAAAGAATTCCGGTAACAAATGGGATCTATCCTAGAAACTTACATGAGAAAGTAACATACTGAATCGAAAATCTAATTTATAGGTGATTTATAAGTGAATAAACCAATGGATAAGTTTTTTGAAAACAATCTTGATTAAAAGAATTTAGGTGTATTTTCGCCATCTTGAACATCAAGTGATTCAACAGTAAAAATCTCGATATTTTCTTGAAGATCAGTCTTTATCAGTATGTCAGGAATGGAAATTTTAATGAGAAATTTAGTTAATAATACCCAATATGACAGAATGCAGAATCCTAGGATTCCTGCCACACACCCTCTAGTAGGTTATGAGAAAATATTTACGCAACAAATAACGATCATTGTCCGTCGTCGCAGTCGACTATGCGACATTCCTGCGGTTCTAGTAAGAATGCTAAGCCAACGCCAGGAGCCAGCATCAGCGCTATTGTTGGCCTCTATTGGAAGGATCGAGAACTTTCTTTCCCTTGAATCTTACACGATTTTGCATTCACCATCATACACACTATATTGACACGGCAATATATTGATTTTTCGGCCGACCTTTGTAATTATATTCATAAAATCCTAATTCATAGGAACGTGATTAATCTACCAAATATAATTGCGACCATCGTGTTTACTGATGATCGGTAAAGCAGTTAAAAAGTGAGCTCCAAAATGTGGCAGTAAAGCTATTATAACCAAAGGTAAATATTCTGAAACTGGTGTAAAATCAATGTTGGATTTGACATAGGACCGTTGATCCAAAATATAATTTCAATTCTCTGTTCTTGTCCAGATAGAACTTATTTGACTAAATCGCAAGGCCGCCAACGACCTTGACTTAAATTAAACATCATTGACTATAAACAAACGGATCAAAAATTTGAAACAGTAAGGGCAGAAAACGCTTCGTTACAAAGTATGTCATTCAATTGAAAGTTAAATATCTATATCATATCTCATTTTGATAGAGTTTTATTGATTATCTTCTTGTAAGTATCCACGAAAATATTGGCAACAGGATATTGGCTTACGAGATTAGATTTTTTGAAGAAAAAAAACTATACAAGTTACGGTAGTTGTTTCCGTCCGAAATTCACGTAAACGATATAATAGAATAGTATATTCTACAATAAGTATTGGAATGGCTTATATTCTAAACAAGCGAAAAGTTTGTAAACCGAGCCGAAGGCGAGGATTACGGTTCGCGAGTGTGGAATACGCCATTCCAAACATGTTGTAGACTATATTTTCTCTAACAAAGTTTTGGAAACTCACCAATATTTCACAAAAAACTTAAAAAATTATTAAACTTCAAACGTAAAACTGAATATGAATACTTGAATTGTTAGGAAGTAACCATGGTAGTAACCAAACAACAGCTTCTGATTTGTCGAAATTATTCTAAACGGCATAAGGAATCATTCTAAACGATTTATAGGAATTTCATTCGTTCCAACATAATTTTTTGGTTATGGAATATGCAAATTCCAAAACAGTGTTGGAGAAAAAAATGTAATGAATTGCATGAAAAACGGTCAGAATGCTCCAATACCAACCCCCTTGCAAAGCTTGAATAACTACATATTGACGCTACGTATTTTTTTGAAGAAATACATGTTGACATTGTAGGAATTTATTGGAAAATATATTCATTAATGCCTATATAATAATAAAGACTGAACACTAGTTATATCACTCTTAAAAATGGAAATGCAAATTGTTTGTTATTTTTAGGGATATTTCAATTGGTAACACTAATCACTTTCTATTTAACACTGTGTGTACAGTTCAATTTTCACTTTCAATTCGAATACTTGACACCTTGAAACTTGTTATATATTTAATTATATTTGAGACTATTGTGCCAATAATAATTTTAATTAAAATTTTTTATTGTCAATAGTTTTCTGCACTTTAATAACTATATTTCCCAGTTACATATATTTTTTATGATATATATTGTTTAGTCTTTAAGCCTGTTTTGATTTCACATCATTTAATCATCGTCTTTAAAATCAAAATCAAAATATTATTCCCGCTTGTCTAGAATATTTACCAATTAAATAGTTCTAATGCGTTGCTAGATTATATGCTATGCTGGTTGCATATTATGTGAAAATGATCGGTTAGTATTCTAGATAATAAGCACACATTCTCAAAACAACTAGTTTAAAATCTTTGGAATAAGGTTCTCCTTTTGGCATTTCAATGTTTTTTTAGAAAAAATCTGACGTGGACATCACGTGACTTACTTGTATATCATTGGATATGTATAATCAAACACAACATATCATCATTCCATGGCTAGTCGGTTGCTATAGAAACAGTATGTCGTCATTCTTATGTCACAACATTCCTAAATACTGATTTCCAGGCTAACAGTTCTGAATTTATGCGCAAAACTCCAAAATCGTCAAGTATAGTTCACTTTCGACTCAATTGATCTCAATGAAAATAGGATATGAGCATCTAGACAGTACTATCAATTCGAATACTGTATTCTAATATTCTACGTTCAATCGTTTTGGATTTATGCGGAAAATTAAAAAATGTTTCGAGTAAACTGCACTCCCGCCTTGGCCGATCACAATCATAATGCAAAGTGTACAACTAGATGCTATAAAAGTGCTTAATACGAAATCTCAATATTCTGCGACTGATTATTTCAAATTTATGAGAAAAATTCGAAAAGTCTGCAATATGAAGTGCACCTCCGGCTTAGTCGATTGGGACGAAAATAGGAGATGATCATTTAGATGCTACAGCAATTTCAAATACTGAATTCCAGTATCCTACGGCTTATCATTCTAGACTAATGCGGGAAATTCAAAAAAAGTATCAGGTAAAGTGCACTTCTAGTACAGACGATTGCAACCATAATGCGAGATGCACATCAAGATCCTAGATCCTATACCAGTCTTTTATACAAAATTTCAGCATTTGACGAATTCTGAGATTTGCGAGTTACCCACATACACACATACATACGTACATTTGTACCGACATTAAGCCAAAAATAGTCAAAATGGATTCAGGGATGCTCAAAACGGATATATCCAGCAAAATCTCGATATGTGAATTTTGTCGGTTTCACAATATTTTCTTGTACTTTTAGACCGTCAGATAATCGTAAATTTCAATGCCTCATTTTATTTTCCATGCCTTCAAGAGGTTTGATAAGTATGTATATTTGGAGTTCAATAATGCTCAAATTAAAGACGGACCGTGTGACCAACATAATAAAAATTAAATTGTCATGCTTACGAAATGAAATTTAGGGAAAAATATTTTGACATATGAAATGTCAAACAAAATTAAGAAATTGACAACAGATTATCATTACCTATCTTATCATTTCAATTATACTGATTGTTTCATACCGCAAATTCTGAATGTCTGTTATACCCATAAAATGCACTTCCGGCTTGGCCGATTGATACAAATAATCTAATTTGATGCTACAAGTTCTAATATCAAATTCCAATATGCTATGGCTGATCATTCTAGATTTATGCAAAAAACTCAAAAAAAGTTTCAAGTAAAGTGTTCTTCCGGCTTGGCCAATTCATATAAAAATAGCAGATAACTATTCTGATATTAAATCAAGTTCAAATACTGAATTTCAGTATCTTACGGCTGATCATTCTGGATTTATGGGAAAATTCAAAAAAAGTTTCGCATAAAGTGCACTTCCGGTACAGGCGATTGCAATCATAATGCGAGGAGCAAATCAACACTCTATACCAGTCTTAAATACAAAATTTCAACATTGTACGTTCAACCAGTTTTGAGATTTGCGAGTTACACACGCACGCACGCACGAACATGCGTACCGACATCAAGCCAAAAATAGTCAAAATGGATTCAGGGATGCTCAAAACGAATATTTCCATCAAAATCTTGATAGGTGAACTTTGTTTGTTTCACAATACTTCCTTGTACTTAGTACAAATAAGTAACAAAAATATAATTCAAAACAACTACACAAGAAAAAGAACACAAATGTTGTTTGAATTAAAAGTGGCAATTGAACAACTATATACAAAGTGTGAAACAGACAGTTGGATTTCTTACCGACTCAAATATCAGCAAAAAAATTGCATTTCCATTTTTAAAAATAATGTAACAATTGTTCAGCGTTTATTAATATTCTGGCATTTCTTAAATATATTTTTCAATTTATTCCCACCATGCCAGTATGTATTTCTTTAGTTCAAAAAATATGTAGCGTCATTACATAGTTATTCAAATTTTGTAGGGTTGGTATTGGCGTATTATGAGGTTTTTCATGCCCGTGACGTCATGCCACTATATAAACGTAAGTATTATGACGTCATCACATCATCCATGCTATTCATTCAATATTTTTCCTATCATCATATTGTAGAGATTTGACTTTGAAGATCAATTTACAGCAGAAAATTGGACAATATAGATCATACTTATGAAAATTTCAGCTAATTGTAGAACAGTACATTTTGCGAGCTTCATAATTGACTGGAGCTATAGGTGTTCCTATTTATATTTTCATTGAGTTATTTGCTTCTTAATATCAGGGAAAGAGAGAAAAATAATATTTTTTAGATAGAGTAATTTTTTTCATTCAAATGTGTTAATCTCTCATATTCAAAAAGATCATTGCATTGCTTTGTGTATTCAAGGTTAAGGCTAAGTGAACTTCAAGGTCAATATTTGAAATATGCGTGTGTGGTTTAAAAATGACTCATAGATTCCGCATCCTGTAGTAAAGGACTGGGAATCAAATGCGTTCCCAACCTTGAAGAAGTTGTGGGGTCATTGATAATCACAAATTTTTTAGATCTGATTTCAGAGAATGGGCGTGTGAATCGGATGAAGTAATAATATGATGTTTTGTACAGGATATTCAACTTAGTCAAGATGTTATTATTAGTATTTAAAAAAATTGTTACCAATAATTAAAAATGATTCATAAATCATGTAGATTCATTATTTATTCATATTCACAGTGCATCAAAGTACCTAATTACTGAACTTTTTTTTATTTGAATGTATTAAAACTATTTTATTGATTTTATAAACAAATTTTTGCAATTGCGATCACATTTCCAGCAAACACTACGAAACAAAAATTACATGATTCATTTTATTGATTGATATTTGTCACATTTTCTGTGCTATTACATTTACGGCAAATGCGAACACTATAACAACATATCGCATGAAACGAAAAATTTGATACTTCCCCAAATATCTTATCCATATTATATTTTACTTAGTGATCTTATATTTTTAAATTTCTATCATGAATTTCTAGTACAAAGTTTTCAAATTTTTCAAATATCAATATTCGTATCACTCGATTCAGCCCTAATGTTCCACCTTCTTTCAAAACCACATCTATAAAACAAACACTTGAGTAAACTGCTAATCGAACTCATAAATAAATAAATTCAATTGTCTTATAATCATTATTAGGTGTAAAACGATAGGGACCAGGTACAGCAACCAACGTAAAAACTAACACTCTAGAATCGAACGACGATAACACAGGCAGGCTAAGCGGGATGTTACATTAAAATGCACATTATCACGTAATGCGATCATAACAAACAAACCCTCAGTTCAGCCTTCTGAGGAGGACGAAGCGAATGGACACTTGCTATCGCAGAAGGGAAGCACAAATTTGATTTTATGTCATAAGGTGGAATTCCCAAATTTTCTGATCTCCACCTTTTGTGAGATATTTATAAAAAAATTCAAACTAAAAAATTTTTCAACTGTCTATGCTATTATCAAACGTCAAACTTTATACTATCTACAAAATGTAGAGTTACACAGGATCATTACTGTTGGTCTTAAATGTGGGGCTGTAACTTGCTTTCCTGATTATTTTAAAAAGCAAATTTGAATTATGAGTTTCAAAGCACACATTCTGCAAGTTGATCAATAAGCAATAGTATATTACAATACAAGTGAAGAAACTATGAGTTTTGCTCACGCGGGTGACAGTTTTGTGCACGAGGCGCTAGCCGAGTGTGCAAAGGCCCGCAAGTGAGCGAATTCGTTTCTTCACGAGTGCTGTATAGCGTTTTGTTCAATCCTATTATTGAAATATTCATTAAAACATTAAAATCTATTACACTTCTTAAACAAAGATCATGTATAAAGTTTAAAGTAGCAAAGGCGGCGGATGCGTTGTTATGGATCATGTAAATATAAACATCCGCAACTGTCAAAAATATTAAAATTGTTTTGTCCTGATATTTTTACAAATATAAATTGTGACACTAAAATGGAACAAGATAATCATGAAATTGTGCGAGGAAAATAATTAACAAAGAAGAGAAAATAAGTAATAGAAATAGCACTCAAGTTGATATTACAAAAGTTACTACGATAACTACAGAGTCTCATCAGTTTTCAGTTGCTGGTATATCTTATTTAAGTAACGCAATTTTTAATAATTATGAAGTTCATTTTCATATCAATAAATACATGTAATAAAATGTATTGTAGTTTATTCTTTATTTCGTTATGAAAGAGTGAGTGGACGAAAGTAATTACACTCACTACTTTCGCCCACCCGTTGTCATAGGAATCACTGTAGTTGACAAAACAAACACTTTCAAGATTGGTATCCAAGTAAAAAATAACATGTTTCAATAATAAGATTGAACAAAATCAATTTTGCCTACCTAATATGAATATGAAATGACGACTAGGAATTTGCAAAATGTACCTTCTTTTCGAGTTATCGGTAATGCGATAAAAGTCCACACAATATTAGTTTACCAATAATTTACCGATTCGTAGATATAAAATATGAACAAGTCTTATAAACCCGTTTGAATAAGTCTTAATCAGAAATCTCAAGGAATACTTGCATTAGTTCAAAAACAAAATTTTTATTCAAAAACTTCTATAAAATAGATATTTTATAACTCTGAAGATATTGGAAGAAATTGCCACTATTATATACCAAATTTTGAGACTCCTGCAGCCTGCAGAACAAAGCTGATAATTTGGTAGCGTTTTGAAAACGTTAGTTTCAGGCCATGTTCATATGTGGACACATTAAAAACGCAAACGTGTTCAAGATTTTGTGTCGTACCCCTCTAGAAATTATTTGAACCTACAAAAGAAAATCCACGTCTTTTTTCACACCTCACACATTAACTTCTTTGTAGTCCCATTCTTTTCTTCTTCTTCCTTTTTTAAGAATTTCTTCATGCTTATTTGATGAGAGCAATTTGTCTCTCGGAACATCCTAGTTTATGTTTAAATAAATGATCATTCGGAATTACACCGTATCTCTGAATTCCTCTTCAATTACATAATTATGCAACTATTTAATAGAATATTATTTTCACAAGCTGAATTTGAATTATTATCCTTCAAAACTAAAATTTTAATTTTGATATATTCTTGATTTAAAGGACCGGAATGAAATCACACTCAAAATTATGAATACAATTTAATGAGACTGATGTTTTAAATTGTATCTACAATTATTATTATGAGTGCGATTTCATTTCTATCCTTCACACCATAAGGATAAGATCAACTTTTCAATCTATATTTGAAGCTAACTTGTTCTTTTTTGAATATTGCACTTTAAAAAAAGTTTATCGCTACATGTGAGGCCATCATGCAACGGAGGCACTGAAAAGCATTAGCGAGGCACTAACCAATGATACCAAGTTTATTAATTTCTATTCAAAATTTGTCAGCTAACGTGAAGTTGGAAGTAATGTAATTGAACTTCTAGTAGAAAATTTAAAAGAACTAACCAATGGCACTAAGCTGATAAACTGTTAAAAAATGTCAGCTAGTGTGAAATTGATAAAAAAAAAATAGTAATTAAGTTATCAAGGGTGTTAAAAGGACAATAATGCCTGAGGTCAACAGTGTACTTTCCGAGGGCCTCTGGCCCGAGGTGTGTACGTTGACCGTAGACATTATTATCTGTTCAACTCCCGTGGTGCCTTCATTGTTTAATGTCCAACTTTTGTTGTATTTCAATCAAAATTTTCAGCAATTTATGTCCTGTCATTGTGATTTCTATCAGAGAAATTACTCTAGTTACTTGCTGTAACTAGAAAACTTGTTTGTTATTTTTCAAAATAATGCCTTCGAGCATTATTTTGGAACATAATGCCCTCGGGTATTATTATTTTGTTACGTAATTACCCTGAAATCAATGTTATTATGACAACAATAATAAACTAGTCGGACATTAACAATAGAACATCATTCATAACGTAGTAACAGACCCGCTGAGGTGTAGTTACAAGCACTGAAAAGCAGTATTAAAAGCACTAACCACTTACATATAGTTTGTTTGGTTAGTGTTAACTTAATGCACTAGCTATGAAGTGAAGTTATGCCATTTGAAATCTCGAATTATCGACAGCTAGAAGTTGGAGGAATAAGGATATGTCTTCCACGTACCCGGGCACAAAACTGAAACTGTTACTGATGTATCCCATCAATTCTATTAGTTTTTTTTTTTCCTTTTTTTATTTGTTGAAGGTGGACTCTTACAAAGTTAACACCTTTATATAATCAAATTTCAACTGCAAGTGTCTTTACTGCCTATTTCTACCATTTCAACAATTGAAATTTTACTTCTGAAAAGTTATCAGCCCGCCTCAGATGAGTCCTGGACATGGTGCCATTTAAGCACCACTTCTTAAAAGTAAGGTATAGATGTATACCACAATTTTTAGAGACACTGAAAGGCACTAACGAATTACCTACATAGTTTGTTTTGATAATGCTTGAGATTGTTAGTTAACTTCACGTTTAGAAATAATCGAACGTCATCATGAAACTTCTGAAAATTCTAAAGTCACTAAAGAAATACTAACCAACAGTATCATGCTCAATAATGTTTGTTGGCAAGTGTCAGCTAGCGTGAAATTGGCAAGAAAATAAATGAATGTTATTTGTGACATCATTATGACACTTGGAGTGGCAAATTTGATAGCACTAAAAAGCACTAACTAATTGGTGATACCAAGCTCATTAACTTCTGTTGAAACGTGTTAGCTAGCGTAAAGATAGCAAAAACCTATCGAAACTCATTCCTGATGCACTAATTTATTTCCTTGGTTGAAATTGAAATAAAAAGTTGAGCATTATAATATGAAGCCAAGTATTTGAATTGCCGAGGCACTAAAATTGTTGGCCGAGTGTCATAATGCATATTTATGTACAAAAGAAAATCTGCAGGCCTAAATTCCTCATTTTGAAAATTATTGACCATACAGCAAGAGAGCCGAAACCCAAGTTGACTCTTAAACTCAAATATTCGATCAAATGGATTAGTGAGAGATGTTGCAAAGTAACATGAATTTGCAGAAATCCAACTGCTACGCGTTGAAATGGTGATAAAGCTGGGTAACAAAAAACTTTCTCTTCACGCATCGTAAAATACCTACTCCACGCATAGCCATAAAAAAAGTATTTTTTTACCAATAGTCTCTGATGTTTCCGATTTGGATTAATTCCAAAAATTCTAAAAATCTGTCAAATAAAATGCGCTTTAGTCCCAGTCTGTTGCTTTGGAAACAGTAGGTCATCATTCTTATGCTACAATATTCTTAAATCCTGATTTCCAAGATTCTATCGAATGCACTATAAGTATTTGCCATACTTCTAGCGGCGTAACTGATATTTTTTTTTCTGCGGCTCGCAGCTCTGAATTTATGCGCGAATTTAGAAAAAACAATCTGACGTGAACATCACGTGACTTACTTGTACTTCATTGGATATATAATCAAACAGAAAATCTCGTCATTCCACGGCTAACTGTTTTTGATTTATCCAAAAAAAATTAAAAATATGTCAAGTAAAATGCGCTTTTAGCCTAGTCGGTTACTATGGAAACAGTAGGTCATCATTCTCATGCTACAACATTCCTGAATACTGATTTCCAAGATTCTACACCTCACAGTTCTGAATTTATACGCAGAAAGAAAAATATATTCCAACTGAAGTGCACTTCCGGTTATTATTATTGTTATGAAAATAGTAGGCAATCATTCAGATGCTACAGCAGACTGAAATACCAAATTTCAATATTCTATAGATGATCGTTCTGAATTTATGCGAAAAATTCCAAAATATTGTCAAGTATAGTGCACTGCCGGCTCAGTCGATCTCAATAAAAATTGAAGACGGTAATATCGTCTTCAATACTGAATTCTAATACTCAACGTTTGATCGTTTTGAATTTATGCGGAAAATTCAAGAAATGTTTCGAGTAAACTGCACTTCCGGTTCAGCCGATCGCAATCATAATGCAAGATGTACAACTAGATGTTATAGAAGTGCTTAATACAAAATTTCAATATTCTTCGACCGATTGTTTTGAATTTATGAAGAAAATTCGAAAAGTCTGTCATATAAAGTGCACTTCTGGCTGAGCCGATTGGTACGAAAATAGGATATGACCATTTGGATGCTACATCAATTTTAAATGCTGAATTTTAACATCCTACGGTTGATCATTCTGGATTTATCAGAAAAATTCAAAAAAGTTCCAAGAAAAGTGCACTTCCGGTACAGACGATTGAAAGCATAATGCGAGGTGCGCAACTAGACCCCATACCAGTCTTAAATACAAAATTTCAACATTATACGTTCAACCAGTTTTGAGATTTGCGAGTTACGCACGCACGAACGCTCAAACATACGTACCGACATCAAGCCAAAAATAGTCAAAATGGATTCAGGGATGCTCAAAACGGATATTCCCATCAAAATCTCGATAGGTGAAGTTTGCCGGTTTCACAATACTTGTACTTAGTACAAGTAAGTAAAAATCAATCGAAGTGCACTTCTGGTTCAGTCGATTGTTATGAGAATAGCAGTATGCAATTATTCAGATCCAACAGTAGACTGGGATACTAAATTTCAATACTCTACGGCCGATCGTTTAGAATTTATGCGTAAAATTCCAAAAGACTGTCCAGTAAAATGCACTTCCGGCTGAGTCGTTCCCAATGAAAATAGGATATAGGCATCTGGACGATTATATCGTCTTAAATGCTTAATTCTAACATTCTACGTACAATAGTTTCGGATTTATGCGGAAAATTCAAAAAATGCTACGAACAAAGTGCACTTTTGGTACAGACGATTGCATTTATAATGTGTTTAACACGAAATTTTAATATTCTACGACTGATTGTTTTGTATTTATGCGGAAAATTCGAAAAGTCTGTTATATAAAGTGCACTTCCGGCTCAGCCGATTGGTACAAAAATAAATAAATAAGCATTTGAATGCTACAGTAACCTCAAATACTGAATTTCAGTATCCTATGGCTAATCATTCTGGATTTATACGAAAAAGTCAAAAAATGTTTCAAGTAAAGTGCACTTCCGGTACAGACGATCGCATCCATAATTTGAGGTGCACAATAATACAATAAACCAGTCTTAAATACAAAATTTCAACATTATACGTTCGATGAGTTTCGAGATTTGCGAATTACGAATGCACATGCACACATACATACATATCGGCGATAAACCAAAAATAGTCAAAATGGATCAAGGGATGCTCAAAACGGATATTTCCATCAAAATCTCGAAATATGAATTTTGTCGGTTTCACAATACTTATACTTTGTACAAGTAACAAAGTGATGCCGCAAGCTGCTTTAAGTGTCATCAGAGAATAATTAAGTATAGAAAATGTATAATAATTCTCTGACGTACTGAATATATTGAACTCTAATTTCGCCAGTTTTTTTAGAATCTTATTACTTTCGTATTCATTGTTTCAACTTAATTATAAATATTTTGATACAGGGCTCGTGGTCGAAGCTATTATGAACACCGGCTTCAGACGTCAGCTCTATCTTCAATACCGCGTTATAAGAGGATAAGGCAAAGTGAATCAGGTGGAATATTCTCTGTCATATCACGATAATCCGAGCCAGTTACGTGAACTGGTGTTGGTGCTCCGTGTGTACTTTCCACCCACCGCTATCCGCTGTCCCGGAGATGCCAAGTAATGTTAGCAGCCGAAGTGTTGAGCCTTTTTATGCCACACGTACTGCGAGGATGCTATGTGGGTAACAGAGTGTAGTATGCGTGGGTGAAATCTCACGATTTTTTCGACACAAAATGTATAATTTTAGAAGATATACTATTTTCTTCTTGACTTGTGAAGATACTTATTAATACTTTCAAATAATTTTATTCCAAATTGAAAAGCATGTACTTTTTTACATTAGTATTTTTTTATTTATAACTAAACAGTGTAAAAATGTCAATGTCTCAAAAATCTCAGTTCTCTGTAATAAATGCGTGCTAATTAAAGCATTAGACTATAAGGTTGGAATTTATTTACGTTCCTTAGAACCTCCTTAACACATTGACTGCCACGACACTTTTTGAAAAAAATTACCCCGGGGCCACGCCATTTTTTTTCGAAAAATTGTTAATAAGTTCAAAATAAGTAGTTAGGTACACATAAGTAATTTTTTTTGTTCTTAGAAACGTAGATATTAATTTTTTTTCATGTCGCTCATATGTGGTTGACGTGGCCCACCGTGTTATATTGTTTCTTGCAGAGCCATGTCGACCATATATGTGTGATGATATGTTTAGTTACGTTTCTCTTTTATCATCTGTAAATTTGTGATAGTTGAAACAGTCTTATTTGTGAAGTTGTCTTGCGAAAAGTGCAGTAGAAAATGGCTAAGAGAAAATATTTAAGCGATGATAATTTGCGAATAATATTAGAAAGTGATGAATTTTTACAAAGTGATGAAGATGAAGAATGTGCAGATTTCAGTTCAGATGATTCTATAGAAGATCCTGGATATAATCCTTCACCAAATACATCAGAAAATGAAGAAGATGATGAAGTAGTTGAAAATATTGAAGAAGTAATTCAGGATCTACAACTAGAAGAGGAAAGTGAGGAGTTAGATGGTCAGTCTTCAGAGGTTCCGGAGTTTGCAAATGCTAAATGGACAGAGTACGAAGGTCGTCAAAAAAAAATCGCTTTTACTGGCAACTCAGGTTTACAAATAGATGTGGCGAAAGATATTACTCCATTTGATGCGTTTTCATTATTTGTTGATGATGAAATTATAAATATTATCGTGGTGGAAACAAACAGATACGCTGAACAGAAATTGAATAATAATCAAACTAAGAGTAAAAGTCGAATTAAAAAATGGGTTCCAACTGATAGTGAAGAGATAAAAAAGTTTTTGGGGCTTCTTATATGGATGGGGTTAGTAAGACCTGGTAGTATTCCATCCTATTGGTCAACAAGCGATATTTATAAAAATAATGTAGCGGCAAAAATTATGTCTCGTAATAGATTTGAATTATTGCTGTCAAATATTCACTTTTCAAACAATGAAGAAATTCCTCATGGAGATAGACTAGGAAAAATACAACCTCTTATAGATGCATTGCAAAAGAAGTTTCAAGATATAATGATTCCAGCTGAAGACTTTGTTATTGATGAAACCCTTATACCTTGGAGAGGTAGATTAGTATTTCGACAGTACATACCTAATAAAGCTCACAGATATGGGATAAAGCTTTTCAAGCTATGCTCTACTGAAGGATATACTTGGTCCAGCAAAATATACTCAGGGAAATCTGAAATATATACAAAAAGGGTTGGTTTAGGTAGAACAGTTTGTGAAGAGCTATCGCAAGGACTTCTAAATCAAGGTCGCACATTATTTGTCGATAACTTCTATACGAGCTATGAATTAGCATTGTCCTTCTTACACCAAAATACTCACGTAGTTGGTACTTTGAGGGCCAATAAAAAATATATGCCACGAGAAATTTTACACGCTAAACTAGATAGAGGCCAAATGTTAGCGAAAGAAGAGTAAAATGGAATTGTTGTACTAAAATGGCGGGATACACGCGATGTAAGAATTCTATCAACTAAACACGCTCCACACATGAGAAATATTACAGGCGGCGAGGTAGAAAATGCTGGAGCAGATGGGGGATGTAATGCTAACCAACCATCAACCAGTCGAGCTTCAAATACTAATCGAAAACGTAAACAGAAACAAAAGCCAATCGCCGTACTAGCGTACAACAGAGGAAAAGCTGGTATTGATCTATCAGATCAAATTTGTTCATATGCCACGACCCTGAGGAAGGGTGTAAAGTGGTACCGGAAGCTAGGCATAGAGTATTTGCTAGGTATTTCACTTGTGAATGCTTTTGTAGTATATAAAACAGCAACTAAAAAATCAGCTAAAATACGATGGTTTCGAGAAGAAATATCATCAAGCTTGCTAAATTTACAAAAAAAAATTAAACACGACAAACCCAATTGTCGTAATGTTCATGTACTGAAAACTAAAGTGGATGAAAATAATAAAAAGGTACGCCGGATGTGTACTTTGTGTTACGCAAGAATAAAAAAACTTGAAGGAAGAACTGCAGCTAAAAAGAAGGGAAAAAGAGTATACACATATTGCCCAGATTGCAATCATGCCCCTTTTATGTGTTTAGAGTGCTTCGGAAACCATCACAAATCTAATTGACTTTTTTTTGACTTATAATTTATGTTTTTGAAGTTATATTTGTAGCCATACTATAGTTTGAAAAAATAAATTACTAAAATAATTAAATTGTTGTTATTTCTCTTATTTTTTGAGCAGGGCCAAAACCAATATATCAAAAGTTTCGCCCGAGGCCACGCTTCAAAATACTACAGTAAAATAGCATAGAGTGTAAACCATATTTGTTCGACATGGCTTCAAATGAAATACAACGTGTCGCACATATATGGTTGACGCGGCGCACAGTGAACAAACTGGTGTCGGCCATATATGGTCGACGTGGCAGTCAATGTGTTAAGCTGTGGTTCCCTTGAATATGTCAGATTGATAGTTTTATTTTGAAATTATCCTAAATGTGGAGCAGAAGCTATTTCTCTAGTATTGAGAAAGCCTTAGCTTAAAGGATTTCTATAAGGAATGTTAATAAATTCGGACTTCAGTGTATGTGGCGTTTTCTCGCACTCTGTTCATACTGACGATCACACAACAATTCTGTACTCTAAAGTATATTAAGTCGCACGTTTCAAAATCTTGATATTACCTTCCTCTATAGGCTATGTGCAAGGGGGCGAATATCGATACGAGCGCTCATGGTCAGCACAATTGTAAACATTAAACTCCATTTCTCAGAATACGTCATTGAGCTGTCATTGAGCATTGTACTTTAAAAGTGAAAATAATTGCATATAAAATATTGGAAAACGTTTTTTCTGTTTCTTGCTGTTGTGTTAAGGATGATTCAAGTGAAATATAGTTACATAGATTTCATGCACCCAGTTATAACATAAAAAAACGAGTGAAGTGTATCAAAGCGGTAAATAGAGTATTGTCTGTCTTTCATTATTAATATATATAAGAAACATGTTTGTAATTCAATTGTGAAATTAGAAATATTCATCATCGATTTGGGATTCATGAATTTACCTCTATCTCTAATTTGTAAGATGTTTCAGTGATAGAAGTTTGTCGGATGCACTTTGCAATAATTTTGTTGTTAATATTGTCAGCAACATATTCTTCCACATGTTTAATATGGCAAAACTAATTTCACGCTTTTCTTCAATGCTTCCTCGTTAAAAGGGATACAGTGTTTGATAAATACAAACCTGATCTGCAAGATCATCGGTGTCATAATTTGAGGTTATCCTGTCAATTTGGACGAATTAAGACGTTTTCTCTAATAGGTACGTTATAATTGAAGATAAAAATACTCAAAGTAAATAATTTCAACGTACCTTTTATGCTATGCAAGTTATATTATACGCATACAGCTGAATTAAATAATATTAGTACATTTAAAAAATTTTAGGTATGAAACAATGATAAAATGGAGTTCAATCGTTCTCCATGGCCCGCTAGAGGCGCGCAGTAGACTTCATGCACGTAGCCTATAATCCATCAATTTACCTAGTAAAATTTAGAAATCTGATTGCATTGCAGTCATTACAGCATACGTTACATCATTTGGTATATATGCAACTCTAATTTATCTACAACTAAATGTGAAAAAACATGCTAAAAATCTCAGGAGTTACAGAAAAAAAAATCATTTATCATTTACCGGTCAACACTATTACACTTTCATCTTCATATCCAGTTCATAGCTAGAAAGATAATTGAGTGTCGTGTTAAAGTTAAGCAGAATCACAAAGAATGAAGGAGCTGATGTATCCTCGATTGATAAAGCGCAACTGGCTGAATATTTGTGAAGAATGTCGTTTTACTCTTTCTGGATTTTTCTTACGATTTCTGATTTTCAATACTTCATACTTGTGTACAACTGCTTCATTTCTATTGTACATGCTGACAACTTAAGTATTTTTCAAAGAGTCAATAGTTAGCGAAGATAAAAAATCCAAGCAATTTGAACGATGGTATCGAGTGGTCCTGAAGAAAAAACTCTAGAAAATGCTGCATTATATGAATAACATTATGTAATACAATTTTTTATCCTATATTTTTTTTTGATTTTTTAATTGATTACATCTCGAAACTACGAGAAGTCACAGAAAAAAATCAAATTTATTTATTTTTTCTAAAACGAACACCGAAAGTACCCTATTACTGAGCTGACTTCTACTTCGAAAGTTCTCAATTCCAAACCATGGTAACAATTTTCATTCATTATCTGTTGACAGGGAGTTAATGGATAATAATGTCCGCTGGGTAAAAATGAAAATTTTGGGTCATGGATGCCGTTGAATTTTTTTATTTCATTGGTATAATATGTCAAATTGATATTTGAAAGAAATTTGTATTAAAGGATGTGTTCGTTATAGTGTGTGCATTGATTGTGAACGTGATAGCACAGAAAATGTGAAAAATAAATCATGTAAGCTATGTTTCATTGTATTAGTTCACTGTAATGTGATCGCAATTGCAATTTTTTTTTTATCAAATCAATAAGATAGATTCAATGCATCTGAATTTATTCAAAGCTTAGTAATGGAGTTACTACATCTTGGGCTTTCCCCTCGTCTTCGCCTCGTGCTTCGCCCTCGCCTTCGCCTCGTCTTCACTAAGTGCAGCCAAATTTATCCTGGACAAAAATGACAGTCGTTCGGTCCTTGTATTTATGAACAGAGCGAAAATATTTTTGGAACAATTCCAATTCCTTGATCAATAACTTTCTTTGTAGATAATGATTTTTTACGTCAGATTCGTATTCAACAATCCCAAAAATGTAGATTTTTCAAGTTGAAAATATAAAAATTACAAAAATTGTCCTGAGGAAGTAATGAAAAGTATATAAATATAAACATAAATACAAATATACTGATAATGAAAGCATTTAAATCTTCAAATATGATTTTTGTTGATTTTTCAATATATACAGTATAAAGAACTATTTTAATCCTGGGAAAGATGAAAAGTTCAAAATTGTTGCATAGTGTAATTATTATATCATTGTACAATCAATTTAGTCTACTTGTCGAAGGAATATCAGCCATGGAATATAAATTTCATGAATAAAATGGATTAGTGAATGGGAGTATTAAAAGTGAGAGAATTCAGTCAATTATTTAATCTTTTCTTTTCTGACTCTACAGTTTCGGCTAAGTACACCTTAGGATAGTCCAAGAGCCGGTAATACTGTCGGGTATGTGATCGTTGCTATGGACCGTACCCACATGAAACAAAAGTTGATAGTTGCCTGTAAACGAAATGGATAGGTTGCCTCGATTTCTTTTGCCGAAAGGGTGTTTAATAAGTTCATGTTCTTTTAAATTTTTGACATATCATCTATGAATAAGCGCTACAAAAAAAAAAGTACATTTTCGTGTAAGGGGTAACCATCATATGCAATTGGCATAGGGCTGCCACCCCACATGTTCCTGGAACCTCTTGGTAGCCGGGCATAAATAACCCCTATTTTTTCTTTATCGGCATGTTATCATTCCTGAAGGTGAAAAATTGAAGATATGTTCTTGAATACGTCACCTGACAAGATATATACGGTTGCCTCAGTTTTGATTGCCGGAAATGGTGGCAACCTTCGTCAAAAGACGAGCGCGCGCGTCACTTTTTATAATTCACACGCGAGTCATTTTCAGCACGATTCGAACTATTTACGAGAATTCTTTTCATCCGGAAATATCAAATTTGAATGTAGTTACCAGTAGTAACAAGTCAATGAGTTACACCATTCCAAATAAATGAATTTCGGAAGGTGACAAATGGAATTTTTGTCTAGTTCTGTAACTTTTTGTTTCGTAATACAATTATTACTCAGATTATACTCCGGTACCGGCAATCAAAATTGAGGCAACCGTATGTATCTTGTCAGGTGACGTATTCAAGAAGATATCTTCAATTTTCACCTTTAGGAACGATAACATGCTGATAACGAAAAAATAGAGGTTACTTATGCCCGGCAACATGTGGGGTGGCAACCCTATGCCCATTGCACATGACGGTTTTCCTCTACACGACAATGTACTATTTTTTTTGTAGCGCTTATTCATTGATGATATGTCAAAAATTTTGAAAGAACATTAACTTATTAAACACATTTCTAGCAATAGAAATCGAGGCAGCCTATCCATTTGGTTTACATGCAACTATAAACTTTTGTTTCATGTGAGAACGGTCCATAGCAACGATCACACCCTACAGTATTACCAGCTCTCTGTCTAGGAGCGCTATAATTTCAAATTAATTTTCTACAGGTTTGGGACTTGTGAATTATTTTGTTTAGTACACATGTTTTATTTATTTTTATAATAGTCATATAGCGAGATTTCTTTCTAACATTCTACGTTCGATAATTTTGAATTTATGCGAAAAATTCAAAAAATCTTCTGAGTAAAATGCATTTCCGGTATAGACGATTACAATCATAATGCGAGGCGTACAGCTAAATGTTATAGAAGTGTTTAATACGAAATTTTAATATTCTACGACTGATTGTTTTGTATTCATGCGGAAAATTCGAAAAGTCTGTTATATAAAGTGCACTTCCGGCTCAGCCGATTGGTACAAAAATAAAAGATAACCATTTAGATGCTGCAATAATCTCAAATACTGTATTTCAGTATCTTACAGCTAACCATTTTGAATTCATGCGGAAAATTCATAAAAAGTACTTCCGGTATAGACGATTGCAACCACAATGCGAGGTGCACAACTAGACCCTAGACCAGTCTTAAATACAAAATTTCGACATTATACGTTAAACGGGTTTTGAGATTTGCGACATCAAGTCTAAAATAGTCAAAATGGATTCAGGGATGCTCAAAACGGATATTTCCATCAAAATCTAGTCAGTTTCACAACCAAAGTACAAGTAAAAGTGCAACAATTTTAGTAAGAAGGCTGTGCCTGAATTTTTTTTTTAATTTGCGAAATTGTGCCACTATTTTTGAGATGTGAACAACCAAATCATGTTCTAAATGGAGCCTTTTTTTCATTCCTTAGTTTTTATTCACCATTGAAAAGAATATTAGTTCACATAGATAGGAAATAGCAAATGGCACTAATTATTTCATAGCTTTCCTTGCTTGCTCTGGATATTGTTCTTTTTTTTTCATCCAGGAGACGCGAACTTCCTGGAAATTAAATACTATTCTGCTATTAACAGCAAAATCTATAATATTCTCTTTCATCTTCGTGATCAGATCAGCCAGTTGTAGTGACTTATCCAAACAAGGATTTAGTATCCATCTATGCCTATTGTCAGCTTCAGAGTTCAGTTCTGGAAATTAGTTTCTTTTCCAAATTATGTAAGCTCTGTATCATGCAAGGAATTTGAGAGCTTATTACCAACGATTGGTCCATTACAATTTCTTTGATAATCTTCTAAACGCAAGGAAAAGATTCATATATAATTTTTTGTGCAATTTCGTAAGAAATCATTTGATTTTATTTTTAGCCGTTGTTCTTTTCTCGTCCTTGAAGAGTCTTTGCTAAAATATTCAGATTCTGATGGAGCGTACTCCTGTCTTCATAAATGATTCTAAATAGTCGAATTTTCGAAGCTTCACCTGTAATAGAGTTCACATCTAATACGTCATCTTTGAAAAATCACTGATATTCTTTTATTATGGTCCTAGGGGATCACTAGAATTTTTTTACTTAATATTCAAAAAGATTTCAAACACTGGTGTATTGCAACAATTGACTTCTATGGACAAAGCTGAACAAATGCGTGCTAAAAACACAAATTGGCACTGATAAAAATTAGTCAACTGTGGCGTCAATCAATTAAAATTGTAAATAAGCATATGTTAATAAATACAAACAATAATCTATCAGGAAAAGTAATGTGAACCTAGATCTTAATAGTTATTTATGTATCTAGTGCGCGAAATTATACTTTGGTGCTTGAGAATGAAAGTTTTTTGTCGAGGCGGGAGCCGAGATACAAATCATTCGAAAGCTCCAAAGAAATTTCGTGCACGTGTAGCATACAACATTTTTTCTACAGACGTCAAAAAACTAAGAAATATATTAAAATCATATTAAAATACAAAAATTAGTAGAATTCTTTTTCTTGACAACGTGCACAAAGTACTTTGTGCACTTTATCAAGATAAAATCAGTGCACGAAATACTTCGTGCTCGTTGTCATGATAAACAACTCCAAAGCGATATTTCGTATACTAATATTGATGCACAAATGTCATGTATTTTTGATGTTTGTAGAAAAAAAATATTATTGTATATTGTGCTAAACGCTATATAATCAGTCTTCTCATTAATCCTGTTTTATATACAACATTTCCAATGTCTTTTATTCAAGTTGATTTCATCATGGATTATACTAGTTTTGTCAAAATTAAAAGTATGTCCTGTATTAATGCAGTGAGTAACTAAAGCAGAATAAGGCGTATTTTTATTTCATTTCTTACTGTTACGCCTAATTACTTATTTTTAATTCTGACGAAACTAGTATAAAATAAATAAAATGTTGTAATTTTAGTTGTTTCTCAAAGATCGTCTGGAAAACGTTATGTGCTTTTTTAGTCTCCCTTGAAGTACAGCCTCAGTTGATATTTCGGCCGCAAACAATAGATTCGACCAAAAATAAAAAAGATTACCATTTTGGCCTTGATACACAAAGTACTATTATCTCAGTAGTAAGTGAAATTATCAGCAGTTCATTTATCATTATTAAAATTTGAATTATCATAAAACTCGTTATATTCTTCTGAAGTAAAGAAATAATGAGTATTATGATGTGAAATTAGAATTATTATCACTCATATTTGGATATCATATGCAAACGTTCGTCAATTTTTTTTTTTAATATATTATTTGGCTCTATTGTGTTTGGTATCAAATTAAAGCTCTTGCTGAGATAATTCTAGTAAAAGTGTCAAAAAGGATATTTTAATGATTGTCAATTGTTTCTTTTACAAATTATTTAAATGATGTCTAATTTGATATTAATTCAAAGCTCTCGGAAAGTTAAAACTAGTAGATATCAAGAATGAATAATTAGTGGAATCCACGTTACCATCTTCAAATTACACTTTCAGCGATCAAATGTCAAAACTGTATGCTCCAATAAATTGAAGACTCCGAAAATCTAGAAAAGGACTCTTCATTTTCAAAAATACTTCTTTTATGTAAGTACCAAAATATAACCGTCATCTGTCACTTTGACATTGACAGTTATCATTTTGTAACGTTTTTTTTTGAGAGATGGATATTTCTATATATAAACGCAAGCGAACGATTTGAGTGAGTGTAATGGTGAAGCTAGAGCAGTGATGTGACTGGTGGATATAAATAGTTGAATATAAATATCTGCGATTTTGTTCAAGTTAGTATTAAGTGATAAATAAATAATAAAATGTTGTAAATTATTAAATAGTGATTTTTATTTTAATTACAAGCGATTTCGAAGCAATAAGCATTACAATTTTGATAATGACAGTTGTCACTTTGATTTATGCAATTAATTTCTGAAACAGCGATGAAACTGGTCAGGAAATTTATGGTCGGAGAAGTACTGTGTGACCACATCAGATTTCTATCCTGGTACAATAGTTGTGTACATTTTTTTCTCTAAATATAACAATCGCGAGCTATGCAAGTCCCAAACTGTTAATTATTTTGTACACTAGTGTCATTACATTACATTAAAATTAATAATTTGTTCTACATTCAAGCAGTTAGAAGATTTTAACATATCGCTTGTACCTATTCGTATATTTGTTAAAATGTAAAATATATCTCATACTTTTATTCTGCATTACCTAAAGATTGTCTGACTGAGTTTTGTTATATTAAAACAATATTGATCCACGTTAATTAAAAAGGGACAATATATTTGTATTATAAATAAGTAACTTCGTATTGATACATTTTACTAAATGTATTCATAAAATCATATTCCTTCGCGATTTTTTGTTTGTTCTATAATCAATATGAATTTTCAATTTTCTCAACTCCTTTATAATATTTACATATTCAATCATTTCACTGAGTAAAATTTTCAGGGTTCTGTAAGCAAATTTTATATTTGATGCTATTTTAGTTTTACTACTATTTTATTTTAATTTGTTTTTACTTGACTAATCACTAATTAGAACTACCATTTCACAGTTTATGGCATCAATCGATTCATCATCAATTTTATGAATGTAATACACAAAAGTGTCACCTGCAAATAAATTGACATCGCATTTAATAATACGAAAGGTAAATCATAAATTTAGATACTGAATAATTAAGGGAGTGCAGTCAATGATATATATTTTCTTTCTTTCCTATTCTATAGTCTTGCCAATATCTTTCAGAAGCGCTACAAATTTACAAAATTATTTTAGAGATCACATCACATCATGACTTACCCTTTTTAAAATAGTTTTTTTTGTTGATAAACAGACATTGTAACGAAATCAAAAAGAGTTAATTCAAACGTTTGAAATATAAATATCTATTAAGTGTTACAATTTGAAATTCATAGTGTAGATAAAATAATCTTGCAAAATGTCACATCTCATACATTTAATACTTTCCAATATAGTAGCAAAATTAGAATGAACACCTGCATACTTGTTTTCATTTCATATCCTTAGTAACTCTTCTGTCTTCTCCGTGGTTTCCTTCTTCTTAACAACACTGCTTCACGCTTTCACACTATCTGTCGCGTACATCATGCGGGATTGCGTTATCGTGGTCCGATGTGCTATGTGGGCCCTACTGGGATTTCCCGGATCTGACTCTGTGTATGTGCTTCATGTTGTGGAGGATCTACGTTGTCGATGGTTATTATTATAGCCACATTGAATCGTTTTTGCTATTGTTTATAGTGATAATGGTTCGACTTGTATACTATCGGACCTATCTTGGTTTCGGAAACAGAAACTATAACATGTAAAGTAGGACTTCAGAATAAAGGATGTTTATGGAATAGGGAATTTTGTTCAAGTGTTCTACTAAAGCATTATATTTGAATAGATAATATTAAGAGGAAACTAATAATTATTAACAATAACAGACAAATACATAATAGTAGAATACACTGATTGTGTATCTATAAGGCTTTATGGAAAGGAAAATTATTTACAGTAAAATAATAATACCTAGTAGAATTTGTATATCTTCCAGCTTCCAAATGTAATTACTAATTATCAAATACATCAATGATTCACTTAAAAACTTTGATATAGTAATTCAAGCAACAGGAATGTAAAATTGAGCATTTTGACATAAGATTAAGTATTCGGTGTCGAAGCTTGCCGAGTCACTAAAATTGTTGGCCGAATGTTATAATATTTGTTTACACTCGTATTGCATAAAAAATTTAATCTGCAGCCCTCAACTTCCATATTTTGACATTTATTCAATTCAACTGAACAAATAGCAAAACTAAATACCGGTTAACAAACTTAACTGCAACGAGTTTAAATTGTAAAGAAGAAGCATACTTTTTTGACGACTAAACTGCTGTAGTACCAAAATAGAAACTTCTTATGGCGAGAATTCAATGACTGTATCGCACATCACAAGCGACATTTAATTCAGCATAATTATAAATATATAGGCAAAATGAATTGTTACTTTTCCTATGCATTTATATAATGTTTTGTCACTCTAAGATGAATATTAAACCGTGACTCAAAGACAAACACTGCAATCATGAAGAGCTACAAAAATACACAGAATAGTTTTGCAACACGTTTATGTATAAATTGAATGAATACATTCATCAAGTATTCTCTTGCCGAACGATAGAAAAATGATCAAGTTTCGTAAGCATTCATACTGTTTGTATTCATGTTGGTATGAAATAAATAAATTCAGTAAATTCCAGCTTCCGTCATTTATACTTAGTCCAGACAAAATAGACATTCCAGTTTGCATCAATTCCCAACAAGATGGATTTTTGTATAGGTCTTGAATAAGTCATTATGAATGCCATGTCAAAAGACCCCATTGATCTTGCTTGTGCGTTGTTTTTTATCCGATGTCAGAGGTCACAGATCTTCATTTTTTGCGAATTTCTCTGAAACGACGAGAGCTTCTGGAAAATGAGCAAAAGAAAGTTTGTAGATTGTGAAATTCTCTACAGAAAAGATATCAATACTTTTTCCCTACGAAGCACCATTCTCGAGTTATCTCGATTTTAGATCGTAGGTATGCACATATTTCCGAACCACGTCTGAAGTAGTGTACTCGACACTTTTTTAACATGGTTTCCTCAGTAGGAATACTCCACGATATATTTCGATCCAGGAAATTTAATGGAATAATATTTTATTAATATAATTAAAATTGTAGCAGCAAGAAAATTACATTATTCATCATCAAATTCTACATGATCACTCGTTCCTTCCTCCTCGCTCTCTCCTTCATCTTCTTGCTAAATTTGCGTTGACTGCTCTTAGAATAGAGAAATATCAGTTAGATCCTAATCGATTTTAAATGAAACTTCATCTGTTGCATTTGATACAGCATTAGCGCAAGAATGGCCTTGACAATTAGCACAGACTTATTGCAATTACAAAAAATTGTACTCAGCAGTTTCTCTGGAGCAGGTGGAAATAAAGTCTGAATTGGCTCCAAATTATTATTCATCAATTTACAGTCGCAATCTTCAGAATTCAGTTCATTCTCCAATCATACTTACTCTTGGTAGAACACACGAAACAAGTGTTGATATAAGCACAAGCTGATGTTGAAGGGAGACAAAATAACTACACTTTTTTATTTCATCTTCAGTTAAAGATTTACTACAAATGAAGCAAACTTTTGATATTTTTATTAAATTTTTTAGGCGATCATAACAAAAAAGGTGTATCTATGGCTCCTTTTGCGGCCGTGAAGTTTTACTTTTTGGTACACATCTGTCAAATTTTACTTTTTGGGACTGATCTGTCATATATTACTTTTTTGGGATTGATCCATCAAAAACTACTTCAAAAACATTTCATACTTACCTACGAATATATAAGCTGCTTGATGAACTCTCCAAGATAAAGTTTTTGCCGAAAAACAAATTATATTCCTTCGTCAACCTTAATAGTTCGTGCAATTCAAGAAATTGATACGCATTTTCTATAAATGTCACTTTGATAGAAGACAATAAAATAAGACAATTTCAACGGCAACTGAGATTTACAATTGTAATGTTTTAGAAATAAACAGATAAAATTTTGTGATTTTGAATTATTTCGTGATGATCACCTAAAAAATGTTGTGTGCACCTCGGCCTACAGTTCTTTATTGGTCTCACCTGAATTGCAGCCTCAGCTTCGCTTCGGCAGCAAACAACAGATTCGACCAAAAAAGATTACCTTTACGGCCTTGATACACAAATAACTATGGTAAAGGCGTAGTTAAAAATGAAAGTACCATTAATAAATACTTCTATTTATCACGAAAAACCGCATAAAACTGACTGGACTGTTGACGTTACTCAAGGCCAAACGACTAATGGAATTAGGGACGGCTGTTGTCTCACTCAATCGTATATTTTCCACGCTTAGTATTTGAGTGCATGAATCACAAAAAAGTATTGATATCTTTTTTGTAGAGAATTGCACGTCCTATAAATTTTTGCTCACTCATTTTTCCGGTAGCTCTCACTATTTCAGACATTTGTAATGACGTATTCAAGATCTGTACAAAAATTCAGCTTGTTGGGAATTAATGCAAACACAGCACTTTTTTGTCTTTTTTGTCTGGACTATTTGTCGTACATTACTATCACAAACGTTAACTTTGAGCTGATAAATAAATGCGTAAACATCGCCTGTTCATAGAAAATCAAAATTTACTATATTAAAAAACAGTTTGAAAAAGTATCCTTTGGTGTACTCAGAACAATTTTTTTTATATTTCAAAAGATCATCGGATGATGGATAAATATGAAAGATAAAGAATTATTGAATCATCTCTTCACGTTGCAAGTTAGATTATTTTTGAATCTTCTGCAATTAAAATCTGATCACCATACTATACTTACAAAAGAATTTTTGGAAATTAATATAAAACATCAATATTTTAAAGGGCAGAGTATTTTACTTCCAGAGTTGAAAAGGGGCAATTTTATATATCAGACTTTTTAATTTTTTTCCAACTTAGTCTGCATCAAGACTAATATATTTTTCATAACGATGCTCTAATATAGTGACGCTATTTTTATAATGCGATTCGTCAAGTCCCTCAAAATATTTATTTACAGCATCGATGACTTCCCCGTTGCTGTCAGTTTTTTTTATCTCCGAGCCATTTTTTAAGATAATAAAAACATTAGAGAATACATTAAACTGATAATTTTTTCTTACCTAGATCAAAATGGGAGATATGAAAAACAATTTTGTTTGAAATATACATATCGATCTTTCAAAATCATTTCATATACAGTATCATCATTCTCATAGGTCGACACATTAACTAGACCTCCGGTACAGTGTTTATTATTGATGTCGTCCGCTCTTGAAATTTGCAGCCCAATTTTGGATGGGAAAGAAAACTGTTCCTTAGGGTGACAAGCACCAACTGATTTACTCTCAAGATTATGTCAAACTCCTGTAGTACTTCATAAGTAAACAAGAAATTGACGACTTCCATTAAAGAGTAATTTACTAAGGTGATAAATTTTTTTCTTTGCTTACTCCGAAAATTGGAAAAATATTACCCTCGAATTAATACAAATTCGAGAGCACCAACGAAGAGAAAATTACTAAAAAAGTAAATTCATAGTAAATTTGGAATAAATCTACTCTTACGTCGTAGGTGGAGTAAAGTTGCCGATTAGATATTTGTGACGTTTTTGAAGTAGTTTTCTCCCATTAATTGCTCAAAAAATGGATTATTTAGAGTACATGGACATTTTAGATGGAGATGACAAGGAAGAATTGGTACAAATAATGCGTAAAAGAAGAGATCCACTTGAATTTTATACGGAAATAGAATTTAGAGAAAGGTTTGGTTTCAAATGCAGTCTGTTTTACGACTTTTGGACATGGCTGAGCAATATTTGGAAAATATTACGAGAAAGAATGTAGTTTTATCTGCAAAGTTACAATTTTTTTGTGCGCTGCGCATTTTTTGTACTGGTATGTATCAAATTGTAGCTGGTGATCTAATTAATGTTCATAGAACTACTGCCCGCAGGGCATTTCACAGGATTGTTAATATTCTTCTCGCAATCAAGTCATTATATATTTGTATTTGTAACTTTCCTTCAATAAGGAACAATGCTCCCAGAACAAAAGAGCATTTTATCATTTGGGAAGATTCCCAAATGTAATTGGTGCAATTGATTGTGTCCATATACCAATTTTATGTCCATCTTGAGAACATAATGGAATTTTCCGAAACAGAAAAAGTTTTTTCTCAATTAATACACAAGTTATTTGTGATTCAACTATGAGAATTTTAAATACTGTTAGTCACTGGCAAGGATCAACACATGATGCGCGAATTTGGGATAACAGTGCTATAGCAGCAAGATTTGAAATGGGACTATACAATGAACTTTTAGTTGGAAACAGTGGTTATGCCTTGTCCCAATATTTAATGACACCAGTCTAAAATTGAATTTTAATAAATATATTCAGCATTCAACATGACTCCTTTGCCATTTTATACCTTTAAAAAACATAAAATAAGAGTCACTCACAACAATTGAGATAAAAGTAGCGTGTTTTTCATTTTCAATTATATTAACATATGTACTTTTCAGAGCTGGGTAGTATTCGAATACTTTGGTATTCGGAAACAGTATTCCAATACTTTTTGTGTATCCGGATGCTGTTTCCGAATACTTGAAAAAAATTGTATTTGTTATCCGTATCCGCAATATAATTGTGAAAGTTTCTGTATTCGAATATTTTCTCTCCTTCACGGATACAATTTTATCAGGTATTTTCCCAATGTGTCTCTACAGCGCTGACTGTCTTGTGTCATGAGGCGCAAGCATCTGGAGAAATGACGGACAGACAAATTTCGTTAAGATATCTTGAAGATAAAAGAACAAACATGCAAATACTTAATGAATACCTGTTGTTAAAGAAGTAGTCTCTTAAATACTATATATACCTGCCATCTTTAGCACCAGTTGAAAGACTATTTTCCTTTGCAACTATGATTGATGCAGTACGACGAAACGAACTCTACTACTTTTCCATAATTTCGACAAGTCGCGCCTTTTTCACTCCTGGAAAGTTTTTAATCCTTCTCTCAGAGTAAATATCATCTACTTCTATACTTATTACTCCAGAAGTAATTTTGCAGACAGCTCTTCAAAAATACTACAAAAGTATTTCACTCTACTAGTAATTTACTTCTGGATTTACTACTACTATGCCCAGTATTATAAAGGACGAAGTAAATTTATTTCCAAAGTAAATTTATTTTCTTTAACAAATTCTAATCGAATTATTACTCTTTATGACAGTAAAAGCATTGCGGTCAAAAAGTCGACTGTCATTTAACAGAGTAAATTTTATGGCTGGATCTATTCGTCCGGCGACCGGACGAAAATATTTTTTCAAATTTTTCCGGTAACCGGATGAATAATATATTTTTATTTATCCGGCTAGAAAAATGTATTATCTACTATCCAATTCTGCATTATTAAGTACGGTATACCCTTAAAGATTACATTATATCTTTCCAAACTGCTTTTAAACCATCTGCTTTGATACTTTTATCACTAACTATATACACTTTGAAGTATCCAAAGTGAATTGAATAAAATTGAAAAGTATCCGAATATCGTGAAATAAATAGTAATTCCGAGAGTAATTCATTTATTATAGAAATTCAAAATTACCTCCAAGTCAGAATTCATGAAAACAATGTCAAGTGTCTTAAAATTATATTTACTTAAATTACGTTATATATTAAAATTCACAATTATCACACATCCATAATTCTTTTGTCAATCACTTGAGCCCCGAACATACCAAATGATACTATACATAACAATAATCACAACTTATCCATTTTTTCAATATTTTATTGAGTATTTATCAATTGTGATATCCAAATTCTTGTGCATTTTGGAAGTGTTTTTTTGAAAGTACTCTTTTACAACAGTTTTCTCCGCTTTCGTAGTAAAATATAGCTGTCGACATGAAAGGAAGTTTTTATTGGACTGAATTATTGAATTACATTGCATTACATGATTATCTGAATATAAAAAGGAATATGACAGATCGACGATTTTTGAAAAATTGAAAATCGGGTAAATAAGTTCATTCTATCAATTTACCTTTGCATGTATTCTAGTAAATTCTAAAAAGATGAATTAAATTACATAAAATATACCAGGAACGACTTCAGAGATTCAATTTTATCACGATAAACTATCCCCACTGACATTTAATTAAATGACGGATAAAATACAGGCTATTGTTTTGCACGCAAAAAAAATAACCGGACGAATAAAAATATCTCATTCCTCCGGTAGCCGGATCATTAGTCACTTCGAAATTGGCTTTACTTTGGAAGTAAATTTATTTGTTCTTTATAATACTGGGCACTAAAGTAACATTTAATACAATAGTAAATATGATTTTTTGGTGCTCTCCACCTTTAGTGTATTAGGCAAGTAGACATAACATCCTTTAGCAGCTTTAAGCCCGCCGCACACGAGGCAATTTTCCATGCAATTTTGTTCATTTAATTTGCAGCAAGTTTTCTTGCGCACTGGGCCACTTTGAGGTACACTTGGTGTTTCACTTATTCTCGCATCACACGATGCAAGCTGCGTCACTCATTCTGACACTAGAACTTAGACTTGGTAGATTTGCACATTACAAGTATGGATGTTGTCGAAAATAATCGTCGGAGGAGAGCAGGAGCATTTGCTGCAATTACGAAACAGAAAAAAAAAACTTTGGTCAAGAGAGTGACTTTTGAGAAGGAATCAAGGCCGCAGAGTTTACAACATGTTGTTTGACGAGCTAGTAGGGTGTATACCAAACGTGAAAAATCTGGAAATGTCAGGAAATTTTGATAAACAAACTGGAAATGTCATGGAATCGTCTGGGAATTTCTGATATATGTCTGGAAAAAATGCATTATAGGATATTTATGCATTATTACTCATAAAAGTATATTTTCACTCTTTAAGATACTAGGGCCATCTGTGCAAATCAATAAGTCTTCCAGATCTATAAATTCATGAAAAAAAAAATTATTAAAGTACATTTACTTTTGTCGATCAATGAAAATTCGTTCATAAGGATATCAAGTTCATTGCGATTTTGTTTTTAATTCACAGATTTATAGGGTTCACACAGAATTGCAACATTAATCTGTGATTATATGTAAACTTGTATCAAACTTGGTTTTTTACTGTCTGGAATTTTATTGAAAATAACCTGGAAAGATAATTTTCATTTAATTTTTTGGTATACACCCTGAGCTAGGGTACGTAAACATAACCTAATTTCCACTGGCCATAATTTTTACTTATTTGTATCTTAAAACACCACAAAACACAATGTACTAATGAGGCACAGCATTCTGATGCGACGTACAACTCAGTGATGTAATCACGTGATTTTGTCGTCTGCTTTGATTGGCTGTGGACAGCAGCCAGTGGCGCAGCAAGTGCGAAAAATAGCACCGAACCTATCTTGAAAAACAAGCCTCGTGGTAAGTCTAGTACCCCGCATCGCACCAAATTTCTTGCATCGGAGCAAGCGTGGCACCCAGCGCGGCGCCAAGTGAACGAAATTGCTTGAAAAATTGCATCGTGTGCGGCGAGCTTAAGAGTTGCTCAATCATCTTTTGCTATTTGATTTCCCTAAATTCACCAAAATTAGTAGGTGCTATCAACGTGAGAGAATGTTGCTATAAATAATATCGAGAAGGCCAATAATTTCCGTAATTACTAAAACCATTTTATAATTTATCTACTAAAATTTTAATATTTGAATCTTACTATTTTTTTCTCGTAAAAAAAACGGATGCTAGTAATAAAATACTGAATGAAAAAATGGAAAATCTAGCATGTTATTTTGAAACTCTAGGAAAATATTATTTGAAAAGAGCGACTCTTATTCTTGTTCCTCTTGTAATATATAGATCTTTATGCTGATGAAAATTCAGGATGTTTGCTTCAGTTGTTAAACATGCATGATTGAATTTTCATTCGTCCAGTCTACTGAAAATTCAAAGAAAAGCAAACATTTCGGACATTAAATAAAATTTTTACCTCCATCCTGTTCTCTAAGCCGTGAAAAATATATTTTGCAAAAATTTTACTTTACAGACCAAATATTCTCTTTTCACATATATAGCTGTATCTATTTAGAACAAATTATATACTTGTAAGAACTTCATACATAAAAATTATGATATTCTCTCAAATAAGATTGACGCGAGCCCCAAACTAATATTCAACAAGCAATTAATTTAAGTGAGACAGCAAACTTAAGTTCACTTCTGGTAAAAAAGAAAAAATCAAGATCATTATTCTCTCTTTATCATGAAGCTGGAATAGAAACTTTAGATACTATCAAAGAGTATATTTATACTCTTTGATACTATATAAATAAAAATGTAATAAAAAATTTTATTGTTTCGTTTTTTTTTTAATTTTCAAATATTGGATGCCTCAAAATAATTTAGGAGTTATGTAATCACATCAACTAAACCCTCCATTCTTCTACAGAAATATGAATCTAAGCAACACTCAACTCATAGAAGTAAGAAGGATTACATAGACGAATAGTAAGTAGTTAAGTAATTGAAAGAACTTCTGCGGCGAATTTGTGGGATTCCGAATGTGTTAGACTCTGGGCAGGTAAAAAATTATATTAAGAGTTATTAGTTAAATATGGGCTTTCTATGTTACATTAGCTGTGATCGAGTGCTGGACAAGTATATGAACTCCAAAAACGAGCGATTTAGGACCAGGTGTTCAGTCCAAGTACTACGTTTTTATCACCTCGCTTTCTGATCTGTCTCTCTGTCTGTTCGATTCAAATTTTGCAATCAATTTTAAACTAACTTCCGGATGAGCTATAGATTTGTAGCTTTAAATATAGCTCAGAACTGGTTGACAATGTAATAAACTCGCTTTCTTGTCTGTCTGGATATCTGATATCTTGTAATCAAAATTTCAGCTAATGTCCAGCTAACTAGTCTGTTTAAAATTTCAGGGAAGCTCAATTCCCAATCACAATACAATATTCAATCATTCGTAGCACGCTTTAATTCCTGCGAATATAAATATAATAGCAAACAGGCAAGTGCACTTGGTGATTGTAATGTCTCTATATTGGCAACACTGTTTAGTATATTCGCGAGTAAAATTACCGATGGCGGCGCTGTTATCAACCAAAATGTCGGATGTAAGTCGTATTATCATTTTTAGACAGGCTTGTTTACATGTTAAAGCAGCAGTTTCCCAGAGAGTCATATTTTGTTATTATAATATTTAAGGTGGCCTCTCTTGACAAACTTGTAAGTTTGAGGATTAAATTTCATTGCTACTATTCCAATTTTGTGCATGGACGCTCCAAATTGTATTTATTTGCTGATTAATAATCATGTTCTTGGGAAATACGCTATGTCAGTAGCGACGGACGCGACTCCATGCGGTAGAAGTTATAAGCTCTTTACTAATACTGACTAGAGCTGTCAAAACAAATATAAAAGAACATAAAACCAAACTGAGTTTTTGAGCAAATAAATATGGAAAATCCTTTGAGAAAGTGGAGATCATCGGGACAAGGTTTATTTTATTGTGTGTCTGAGTGTTCGCACACACAACTGCGCAATGGTGAACTGAAATTTCATTCATTTCCGAATCGCAAATGGGCGTAAGAAACTATGAAAAAGTTATCTTCTCAGTTTGCTTTTATGCAATAATACATACTATCAATCCTTGCACTCTTATGATATTCATTCAACTGTGCAGGACGATTCCAAATCATTGACTGATAAGTCTTGAAGCAGATACCTTCTGTGTTAATTTATATGCAAATTGCAGCTGTATGTTTGCAGTTGCAACTAATATTAACAATTTTTCGACCTAAATTTACCTGTATTAATAAATTTTTACAGCAATCATGTAAAAAACACAGACTTATTATTATATTAGCGAACTTTAGAAATAAGCAGTTGGTGTTTTTCAAATTGTATAATGTTTGTACAGTACCAATATTGAATTATTAAAATAATATTTCAACACTATTATCATTGATCATAGATTGAAGACAAAATATCATGAATAAATCCTTATTAATGAATTTTTACTTATTTAAATGAATGATGTTTTCGGATAACTCGTATCTGGCAAGCAAATATCAAATCATCAGGCATGAATGATGCTGATTCCCTAATGAAGAATTCAAAATACATCAAATCAAGAAGTTTTTATGATAGTCACATAGTTATTTTCAATTTGTAAGAATAACTCGTAAATATCAAATGAAGTTATCTAAAATCACGAAAAAAATTAATATTTTTTATCGATTCAATATTCAGATAATAATCAAACAGAACATACAAGAAGTACACCCGAACGTACGTATTATCATGTCAAGTAGAAAACTATGTTTACACTTATAATAATTTACACATATCTCGACCAATAAATTATACAAATTCAGATTTGTTCTATCCCTAAATGTGCCAGGCGTTTCGCACAAAATAACTCCCGTAATTTCACTATATTCTTCGTTATTTTTAATTTCTTCTTCGTCGCTGACATGAAAACTTTGTACCAATTTTTTCCCTTTGCTCAAACTTTTGGATCTAAATATAGATAAATCAACTTCTTGCGACCTGCATCAAAGTACTTCTATCATTGTAACAAACTTTCTGCTAATTCTGAGTGCCAGTTTTGCAAATTACGTGAGTACGTCAAAATCTGTTTATTGTCACGATTTTAAATATATTAGTAAATAGATGCCAAGTGTCGCCACCAGGACGGCGCTCGCGCCGCGCACAACGCTACTGACATGGCGTATAGTCTTTAAATATTTAAATTCGCATCATTTACTTTTCTCCAAGAAAATCTCATGGTAAACCCAAAAATTTAATAAATGGAGAAAGAATAAGGAAATTAATAGGTTGTAAATAGGAAAGTGCAAAAGAGGTTAAAATGAAACTGATGTAAATAAGAAATCAGTCTCCACAAAGACTGATTTTGATCAATACACATATACTAAAATAGTAAATAAAAAGGTGAAATAGAAAAAATATAACAAAAGCTCACTGTTTACAAATAACAAACGATTAAAGTAACATTAGCTCAAATGACGTTTGAAGCGGAGTACGTGTTTGAGTAGTTCTCGTGTTGCCACACCAGATGGCTACGGCTTAATTTTACTCGCGAATAGTAGTAAAACGGATATAGATGTCGCGTCATACATATAGATGTTGCGTTTTTCAATCTAATACCTCTACTTAAATACTCAGGAAGAACAAACTGGTTTTACTGTTGTAAACTTGAAAAACATTTTATTCAGTTGAAAGATGTCATACATCAAAAAAGGAATCATATATATAAATCAATTATATCTATATCTATGGAAACGAAATAAATGTTAACATAATAGAATAGAAGGCTATTTTCTTCAACACTTTCCCTTGTTAACTGGTTTTTGTTTCCTCTTGGTACAATCCCATCTGATCACACAATGTCAGTAGTCTTGATTTTGCTAATGGTTTCGTCAAGATGTCAGAGACTTGTTTTTCAGTTGACAACTGTTCAACATTAAGCTTTCCTTCTATAACTTTCTCACGTACAAAGAAATGCTTTATATCGATGTGTTTAGTCCGTCGATGATATTCGGGATTGTGTGACAACTTCACAGCGGCTCTATTATCTACGTAGAGTGTAGGAATTTCTTTTAAATTCACAATACCTTCAAACAATCTACGAAGCCAAATCACTTCTTTGGCTGCTTCTGATGCTGCTATAACTTCAGCCTCAGTGGTTGATGTGGCAACAATGGCTTGTCTTTGACTACGCCAGGATATAGCTCCTCCAGCATATATCATCACATACCCAGAGGTTGATCGGCCAGTTTTGGTACAGCCACCAAAATCCGAATCACTATAACACTGAAGTATTCCTCTATTTGTTGCACGATATGTGATTCCATACGTAATTGTGCCAGCTACATAGCGCAATACTCTCTTCACTCGTACTATATCTTCTGCAGATGGGTTTTCGAGTGATCTTGAAAGATATCCTATACTGTAGGCTAGATCTGGCCTAGTTCCTACCATTAAATACATAAGAGCACCAACTACCTGTCTGTATGGAAAGTCTAGGATTTTGGTCGTATCATGCTCTTGTAACTCTGATCCTGAATCCTTCAACATAGGAGTTGCTACAGCTCTGCACTTATCAAATCCAAAACGTTGAAGGATTTTTCTAGTGTATCCTTTCTGATTAACTGTAATTGAATTATCGCTATTACGTTCAATTTCCAGTCCTAAGAAACAGGAGACCTCTCCAACAGAAATTTTGAATTTTGCTTTCAGTTCCTTGATGAATATTTCAGAGTCCTGTTGATCAGTTGCAGCAATCAAACCATCATCAACGTAAAGCACTATAAGCAATTTTCTGCCTTTCCTTTCACGAATGTAGAGACATGGATCAGCTTCACTTGCTTTGAAGCCAAGATCTGTTAGAAACTTACCGAAACACTTATTCCAACAACGTGACGATTGTTTTAGACCATAAAGGCTACGCTTGAGTCTGCACACTCTTTCCGTACCATCTCTGAAACCTTCTGGTTGTTTCATGTATATGGTTTCATCCAAATCTCCATAAAGGAATGCTGTTGATACGTCAAATTGTGTCAAGTGCATACTTTCTTCAGCTGCAATGCTTAATACTGCACGTATTGTTCCTAATTTGGCTACTGGACTATATGTTTCACTATAGTCAATGCCCTGCCGTTGACTGAAGCCCTTGATAACAAGTCTGGCTTTGTATTTGTCAATGCTACCATCTGGATTCGTCTTGAGTCTATAAACCCACTTACAGGGTATTGCTCTAGCTCCAGCTGGTAGTTCAGTCAGTTCCCATGTTTGATTCTCCTTCAATGAACTCATTTCATTGTTCATGGCTTTCTTCCAGTCTATGCTATCCTTGGCATTAATTGCTTCTTCATATGTTTCAGGATTATTATTTTCATTTAAATATGCCTCAGCTTCCATAATATGATCCTCAAAGCGTTTAGGTCTTTGCAGAAGTGAGCGGTTTCTTAGCTGTCTATTAGATGTGAGTTCAGCATCACCTTCTTCACTATCTGTTTCGCTTGTTTCGCTTTCTTGGCGTTGATCATCTTGTTTGGAGTTTTCTTCATTTTCTATTTGCTGCTCTTCAGACTTTCCCTGATTTAACTCTTCTTCTACTCTATCTTGTAATGATAAGTCAGTGCGGTCATCACATTTGCCAACCTTTTCTTCAAAGATTACATCTCTTGACAGAATCACACTATGATTTTGCTTAACGTAAATTCTGTAACGCTCATCCCCATCATATCCTACCAGATAGCCTTTAATAGCTTTCTTGTCCATCTTTCTTCGTTTTTGAATAGGAATATGAACGTAACATGTAGATCCAATTATACGTAAGTGTTTTAGTCTAGGTTTCTTTTTCAGCCAAAGCTCAAATGGACTAACATCTTCTACTGATGACTTGCCTGTCCTGTTTAGTATGTAAATAGCAGAGCTAACTAATTCAGCCCATATTGCAGTAGGAAAATTTGTCTCAGTATTAGCGTATTTGAATGTTCTGGCCATCTCAACTATGGTTCTCATTTCACGTTCACTGCCTCCATTCTGTTCTGGAGTATAAGGTGCTGTCAGTCTTACGGTGATTCCTTTTGAATACAAAATTTTACGAACATCTTCATTGTCAAACTCACCACCATTGTCACTGAGGAACTCCTTTACTGAGTATCCTAGGACTTTGACATGTGCAAGCATTTGTTCTAAGACATTTTTAACTTCTGACTTCTCTTTTATAATATAACCATAGCGAAACTTTGTGAAACTGTCTTTGAATAGGACAAAATACCGTTTTTTCTGAAAAGACTCATCGAATGGTCCACATACGTCAGCTGTAATTAGTTCACCAGGCTCAGAGGCTTTCTTCCTGGTGCCAAATGATAATCGATGTGCTTTACCATAGATACATGGCTCACATAATTCTTTGTCTAGATTTACACAAATGTCTAGTTCCTTTTTCATAATGTTTTTAATATGGCGTTTATCTTGGTGACCCCATCTCTCATGATACAACTGTAACAAGGAGCTTTCCACTTCAACATTATCTACTTCTGTTACTTCTTCAGGTGAAATTGGTTCAATATCTGCCTTGAATAAAGTACCATTTACACTGCGAGATCCGTATAGTACCACTTTATCATTGACTTTCAACCAGCATTGTGTAGAAGTTGACACAAATTTACTATTCTGATTTCTGTCTTGAGCAGCGAGCACAGAAAATAAATTTCGATTAATGTTTGGTACATACCAAACTTCTTTCAGAAGAATTTCTTGACATTTTCCATCAAATGTTGCTCTAAATTTGATAGTGCCTTTCCCTAGTGCATCCAAAATTTCATTTCCTGCAGCTCTAATGCCATAAGGTTTATCAAACTTCATAAAGTCAACAAAGTATGTGGAACTGTTTGTGACATGTCTAGTTGCTCCATTGTCGATCCAATATGCTGTTGAATTGGTCTCTGCTGCGTACGCTTCTTCACAGATAGACATCAGTGCAATATTTGCTGATACTACATTTGACTTTGTCTTTGGTGGTCTTCCATCTGAAATCCATTTTCTGCAGTCTTTTACCCAATGTCCTTTACGTTTGCAGTAATTGCAGATATCTTCTTTCCTGGTTTTTGACTTATTTTTGACATCTTGTCTTGGCCTTTCCATCTTTGCCATTACCAGTGCTTCCTGAACAGCTTTGCTACCATCTTCAACTTTTGTGAAATTCCTTTCAAACATGCACAATTGCATTGTTAGTTCTTCAAATGACTTTTCATCATCTCTTGCCAGCAGCATCCAGCTGGATTTAAAGGTTTCAAACTTATTTGGTAAAATATGTAAAACTTTACAAACTAACATTAATTCAGGCAATTTACTTTCCTCTCTAGCTTCAAGACCATTATTTAGTTCATTCCAGAGACTCCTTAATTTTGCTATGTGTGTTGAAACATCTTCTCCTTGAATCCAACTAAAAGCAAAAAACTCTGTGCATATTTTGAACAACTGATCTTTTGAACTTGCTTCAAATTGCTGCTTTAGTGATTCCCAAGCTTCATAGGCTGTTTCTTTATCCATGATTTTCTGGTAAACCGCATCAGTGACCGTACTCGCGATCATAGATTTGGCGTAGCTGTTCGCTTTGCGGTACAAATCACAGCGTTCTTTATATTGTTTCCTTTCTGTGTCCTGTGCATCAGCATTTATGGATTCTGGTTTCTTCAGCTTTCCATCGATTACTTCGATTGCACCCTCGTGATAATCAAGTAAATCTCGTATTTTGCGTCTCCACATCGGCCAATCGGCTTCTCCGGTCAAAGGCTTAATATGTCGGCTAAAATCCATGCTTTATCTCACTTTCAGAAATATGAGATTCATAAATTTACAAAATAGTTCACTGAAACTTCTTTTCAGCAGATTTCTCGATACGCATATTAAAGCTCGTGCATGTACCCATAACCTGTTGCGTTTTTCAATCTAATACCTCTACTTAAATACTCAGGAAGAACAAACTGGTTTTACTGTTGTAAACTTGAAAAACATTTTATTCAGTTGAAAGATGTCATACATCAAAAAAGGAATCATATATATAAATCAATTATATCTATATCTATGGAAACGAAATAAATGTTAACATAATAGAATAGAAGGCTATTTTCTTCAACAATAGAACTGTCAAGTAATGTAAGACCACATGAAAGTAATAAAGACATATATCTAAATATAAAGTATATCTAATTTTTGTGCGAAACATATAAATTGGCGACGAGGATAAAAATAAAAATAAGGAGTGAAGGAATGATAGTGAAAATCAAATTGATTCAGATATTGTTTCGAATTTTACGAAGATAAATCCTAATAACCTCAACGAAAATGGCAACAATGGGTCACATTTCTGAGTTTAATCTTAAAAATGATAACTTCCAATCGTGGTTGCAACGCTTTGAAGCATATATAAAACTGAATTCAGTTAGTGAAGAAAACAAATTACTTCTATTTATTACACTATTGGGCAATGATGGATACGAGTTACTTAAAAATTTATGTACACCGATCGATCCAATCACTAAATCGTTCAATGATTTAAGGAAAATTATCAGTAATTATCTGAACCCAAAACCTAATAAGAGAACTGAACGATATAAATTTAAAGATCGTAAGCAAGCTGCAAATGAATCAATCGCACAGTATATTGCGGAATTACGACGTCTTTCTCAGTACTGCGAATTCGCCGATCTAGAAGATGCTTTATGTGATCAAATCTTATGGGGCATTCGAGACAAGTCAATCAGAGAACGACTATTAGCTGAGGATAACCTAAAATTCGAGAAATGTGTTGCACTTACCTTAACATTGGAGATGGCAGCTAAAGAAGTTTGTAGTTTAGACCAGGCTTCAACATTGAACTATGTGGGCAATCGTTCGAAAAACAAGTGCCAAGATTTTAAAGCAAAACAGAAGCCGGAAAACAGGAACCAGAAAAAAATACCTTGTTCACGCTGTGGCCGAAAAAATCATACCAAAGAAGAATGTTATTTCAAGGACAAAAGATGTAATAAATGTGGTATTGTAGGTCATATTGCACCGGTTTGTAAGTCAAAAGGAAACCAACCTGTTACTAGATATAGAAAATTTAATAATATTAGGGAAACAGAATCTGATTCGCAAACAGATGACATAGATACCTTGTATAACTTGAGTTCATCTAATATAAATTATATTAAACCATTTGAAACTAAATTATTGATCAATGGAATACCAGTAATTTTCCAGTCAGATTCTGGCTCACCTATAGCAGCAATAGCGAAAAGTGATGTTCAAAAGTATTCACTAATAAATAACACGGAAATTAAACCGAGTAGCCGTACTTTCACTGACTATATTGGGAATAAAATTAAACCAATTGGGTATTTCCAAGTAAACGTCACTTATCGTAAATTGACTAAAAATTTAGATTTGTACGTATTTGAAAATGGTGGCCCACCAATAGCTGGTCGTGAATGGATAGTAAATCTTGGTTTGTCAAACACCGAACATACTCAAGTTACTCAAGTTTTAAATATACATTCAAATAGAGAAGAAGATATTATTCATAAATATCCTGAAGTTTTTAACAACAATCTAGGTTGTCTAAAGTATGAAAAATTTAAATTATTTGTGAAGCCAGATACTAAACCAGTATTTCACAAACCAAGAGTATTACCTTTTGCAATCAAAGAGAAAGTAACTCAAGAATTAATGAGACTTCAAAAAGATGGGTTAATTTCTCCAGTTGAATCGTCGGAATGGGGAACACCGATAGTTCCAGTAGTAAAGTCAAATGGGACAATTCGTATTTGCGGAGACTATAAAGTCACAATAAACCCCCATTTAGAAGTGGACAAATTCCCAATTCCAAGAATAAATGATATCTTAGCTTCGTTAAATAACGGAACCAAATTTTGTAAATTAGATTTATCTCAAGCTTATTTTCAATTTCCAATGGAAGAAGATGCTAAGAAATTAACAACAATCTCTACACACCTGGGACTTTTTGTTATGAATCGTTTACCGTATGGAATTTCATCCTGCCCGGGAATTTTCTCAAGGGTGATTCATAACTTATTAATTGGTTCAGAAGGTACTGTCTCGTTTTTTGACGATATTTTGATTTCGGGAAAAAATGATGAGGAATTGGAAAAAAGACTATGCATAGTATTAGATAAATTGAAAGCAGCTGGGTTAACAGTAAAAACCGAGAAATGTAAATTTTTTACAGATAAAATTCAATTTTTAGGCTATGAACTAACCCGAGATGGACTTAAAGTTCCGGAAGATAAACTAATCGCTATTAAAAAAGTACCGATTCCAACAAATGTAACTGAATTAAAAGCATATTTAGGCATGGTTACTTATTATAATAAATTTGTACCTGCGATGGCAACAGTAGCCAGTCCTTTGTATAAGTTGTTATCGAAAGATGTAAAATGGCAGTGGAAAAGTTCCCAACAAGCGGCATTTAATAAAATGAAAGAGATCATTCTATCAAATAAAGTACTAACTCATTACAATCCAGAATATCCGTTAATAGTAACTTGTGATGCTAGTCCGGTGGGGATCTCAGGTATCTTATCACACATCCTTCCAAATGGAGAGGAACATCCAGTAGGTTTTGCATCACGCTCACTGAATAGTGCGGAGAAAAATTATTCGCAAATTGACAGGGAAGCTCTTGCAATTGTCTTTGCAGTAAAATATTTCCATCAATATATATACGGGCGTAAATTTACTCTCAGAACAGATAACAAGGCCTTAAGCCTTATTTTCAGTGAAAAAAAAGGATTTCCAGTCATGTCCGCGCAACGACTACAGAGATATGCAGTATTTTTAACCGCATACGATTATAAACTAGAACATATCAAGGGTTCGATGATAGGAAATGTAGATGCACTATCAAGATTACCGCTTAAAGTAAGTGATTCAATTAATCATGAAGCTAGTGATAATTTTTATATAAATGCTGTTTTGGAAGATATCAATTGTTTATCGGGTATTGATTTGACGAAATACGTTAAAGCTGATAAAATACTAAATGAAGTATTTTTGAGGGTTTACTTAGATGATTGGCCAAGTAAAGAATGCGAATTATCCGACGAATTGAAAGTCTATTTTAGAAAAAGACTAGAATTAACTATTGAAAACGGTTACCTAATGTGGGGACACAGAATGATAATTCCGGAGAATTTACGAAAATTAATTCTAGATGAATTACATAGTACGCATTTAGGGGTAGTTAAAATGAAAAGTTTGGCTAGATCGTATGTATATTGGCCGAAAATTGATTCTGATATCGAGGAATTAGTTAAAAATTGCCATAATTGTCTAGTTAACCGGGACGAACCGCCTAAATCAGTTCTAAATCCATGGCCTAGGCCAAGTGGTCCAGGTCATAGAATTCATTTAGATTTTGCCGGGCCAATAAATCAAAAAATGTTTATAGTCATTTGCGATGCGTATTCAAAGTGGCTGTTCGTAAGTGAAATGAAGAATATTACTTCTTTTGAAGTCATTAAATTACTAAGACAATATTTTGCAACTTGGGGAGTTCCATTTTCATTAGTAACAGATAATGGTACCTCCCTTACTTCTCAAGAATTTGAAGGATTTTTAGAAAAAAATGGAATAACACACATTAAAACACCTCCATATCATCCTTCAACTAATGGCGCTGCTGAAAATTCGGTAAAAACCTTGAAGAATTTTTTAAAAAAATGTGCAGTCCAATCAGATTTTACAGTTCTAATTAATAAATTTTTGCTACTGTACAATAGCACACCACATTGTACAACCGGAGTTTCACCAGCAGAGTTACAACTAGGAAGGAAAATTTTCACGGCATTAGATAGAGTAACACCCAAATTTCGCGCTACTCAAAACTATTATAAAAGATTACAATCTTCTATTGAAAATCATAAAGGTAAACGCGAAATTGAATTTTCCAATAATGCGAAGGTTTTAGTTCGAAATTACGGACAGGGAGACAAATTTCTTTCGGGAACGGTTCAGCAAAAATTATCCCCAGTAACATATTCAGTTAGGGTGGAAGATGCCGTTGTTAAAAAGCATACGGAACAGTTATTTCCTGATAACAGAAAACGTAACGAAAATTTTTGTAGTTCAGTACCCCCAGACTGTCAAGTACAAAATAAAACGTTGAGTAATATACCAAATTTAACAACCTTAAGTAGTAATTATTCCAGCGAACAGGAATCAAATGCCACGGTAGTAACTGACAATACGAATAAAAATTTGGATATGCCAGAGTTAAGACGTAGCCAGAGAATCAAAAGACCTGTAGAACGACTTAATTTATAAGTTGAAATATTGTAATTATTTTATAAGTGTGGGAGACTGTTATGTCTCTATATTGGCAACACTGTTTAGTATATAGTAGTAAAACGGATATAGATGTCGCGTCATACATATAGAACTGTCAAGTAATGTAAGACCACATGAAAGTAATAAAGACATATATCTAAATATAAAGTATATCTAATTTTTGTGCGAAACACCACAGTGATGTATAGCGAGTAAGTTGCGCGCTTTGTTAACTTATGGTGACAGTACGATCGACGGCTTGGGACAGCACTTGGGCTCTATACACCTGCCACTAATAGCAAAACTGATACATCAAGGCACACAAATTACATTTTTCCACAGACCTCAAAAAATGTTGACATTTGTACATTAATATTAGTATGCAGAATATCACATTGGAGTTGTTTATCATGACTGCGTGCACGAAATATTTCGTTCACCAGAGCGAAAAATATTTCGTGCATGGCGACAATGGTTACATTTTTTAAATAAATTAAGATAGGTTACATAAATCGCTTCATTAAAATATAACAAAAGCACATTCACTAATATTATTATTGAAGAACCTCGTCTGCATTATGGTAGATGGCACTGCTACAGATTCATTTTACTGCATGCCACGTATCAACTCACTTTCAATAGCTCTGCGGCTACAAGTCGTACTATATGAGGCTTGCTATACTGTACTGAAGAGTCATAATAAGGACGAAATAAGTGTATATAGTTGCTGCTCTATTCAGGACGATGGTATAAATGCTGACTCCTGAATTTGAAATCTTGTGAAACTACTAGGGTTTTGATTTTTAACAAGTTATCAATATTATTATTATTATTGCTGTACTTATTAAAATTACTAATACAACCACTGCAAATCCCTGAATGTATTCCACTTGTAAAAACAGTCAAACTTTTTTTTACAATTTGTTTTTCATGTGCCTGGTATTTCATTGATATTTTTTATAACAGTGCATTGTGCTGGTAGTAGGGCATTAATACTAGAGAAAATACGTGTAGATAGATTTTCGACTTGGCAACCCAATTTTTTTTAATATTGTAATGTTCTTAAGGTTCGAAATAAAATCAACACATTATTTTTTTTTTAAATAAATATAAAACTCACAATTTATTAAATAAAGCAAAGCACTAAAAATGATACGCTATAACTATTTATTAATTTGCAGTTAACAATAATATTACAAGCTTAGATTGTACAACTGGGCCTTGGTGCATTTCGCATTTGAAAAACATAGTGACTTAAAAAGTTTTTTTAAAATAATATTTTTAATTACTATCGTTACAATAGCTGAAATAACTGGTAACATAGTTTTCAAACTAATTAGCAAAAGACTGAAGCTCGGTTGCACTTTGCACAGTCTGATTTATTCTAAGCGTAGCTCAATTACCTTAGTAAAAATTGATTCGTTGTCTGGATAATTAAACTATGCTTCGGATAAACTGAAGACTGTCAGTTAAAATAAAGTTAATATGATTCTAATAAACTGAGATTGAGTAACTTTCAATTGATTTTCTGATAGATAAGAATGTAATTTTTATTACTGTTGTATTTATCGTACTATGCTTCGTTTTTTTACTCGCAGATGATGAAGAGACAATTGGTTTCGAAAGGTCCGAATATTTTCACTTTTTCCAAATAAGGAAATAAATATATTAAACTGGATCACTGAGGGTCTTTTATATTATTTTATCTTAATATGGTTCTAAAGCCTCGCTGGACATATGCTGCTCAATTTTAAACACACAAATACTTTCCACTCCTGAGGATGGTCTAAGTGGGATCGAAATTGTAGAGTAGAAAAGAGATATTGAACCCTTGACTGAAATCCCGTATTTCAATACCTGCATTAATATCTATATCAAATATAAATACAAATATCCATCTTTTCACCAATTTCAAAAATATGATCTTTATTATATATATAAATTTGTAAGATAAAACATCTGTAAATTGCAACTTTTACGTTCATACATTAGACCCTTGCAACTAATTGAATAACATGAACTAATCAGAGCATCAATTCAACAATTTTTATTATATATAACGTCGAAGATTTGACGTAAGCCTATATTCAAGAACCAGATGGGTCACCTTCAGTGGGTGCTCTCCCAAAACGTCCCTCCACAACACCCCTGAGTCGCCTTGCATCATGGCAATCCCGCATGCACGGCAAACGCTACGCAGGGGCTACTAGATTGAATTTTCTTATTTTATTTTTACACCCTCTACTGCCCTTGTCCCCGTGCCGCGCTTTAGTATCACCTAGCGCCAAAGGGATGGTGTTAACTAGTAAGGAAAATGTACAAAAATCAGAACAGCAAAAAAACTTTTTTTACCTTGCAGTGATTGTAGGTAAAAAAATTGCATGCATACGGAATATCCAAGACTCGAAAAAATAAATGTTGATCGTTATATATAAATACTTGATGTATATTTGGATGCTTATCGTTAAGATTTTTAGAAAACAATAGATTTTCGAAAATGGAACTTTTTTTGTTGGTAAAAACTTTTGAATGCAATTTTTGGATAGATAGAATCTTATGAGTTCGCGTTACAGATAATGCTACTGGCACGTGCATTGATCACCGAGGCTGTATCTTTTATTCTTGTTTTTCAGAGAGTACTTTCTGTTTAATCTCACTTTGTTAACAATTCAGTCTCGATTGTGTTTTATGTACGTGAATTTCAAAAATAGTTTAGTGTATTATATTTAGTAGCAAAATATTTGTGTTTGTGATGCATTTCAGTCAGTTAAAAGGTATTTAAAAAATTATATATTTTTTTAGTGATAATTTTTAGAATTGGTTCGTTCTATCCTCAATTTGTGTTGATAGAACAAATATAGTGTGTAACATCTTTTTATAAACCCTTGAGACGCGCGTTTCTCTAAGCACTCGCTTCGCTCGATTCTCAAGAGACGTTCGCAAAACATAATAAATAATATACTATTTTCTACTCATATTTCAAATGTGTTAATTCGCGTCGCCTAAGCAGCGTCCAAAATTTCGATTTCCTCAATTTTATTAGAAAAAAAAAGCTGCAATCACAAAGCATTTAAGGGAAAAACTATATTCATAGTGTAAATATTCAGTATCTTAAACTGTCTTTTGGGTAAAAATAATAAAAAACGATGAATCCTAATGTTGCCAATGTTGGCAATAGTTCCAAACCGGCATAATTTACTAATGTGATGAAAATGGGCAAAAAATAATAAAAAAAAAAGATAGATAAATAAAAAATAATTATCGGATAAATGATTTCATTGTTTTCGGAAATATTTGATGAATTATTATGAACGTTCTATGTTTTCAGCAAATCAATCCAGTTTGATCGAATTATTACAAAACTACGTGAAGTATTAGATTTTCAGTATTATAACTGCTATCATGTTGAACTTGAATTTTAGATAATTCATCAACATTTCACAGAATTTCTCACAGCTAAAGTTCGTGATACATACATTATTGAAACAGCCAAACGTAAGGTTTGTAATGAATGTGAGAAAAAAAAACGAATTAATTTATTTTCCCATTTACCTTAATTAAAGAGAAAAAAAAAACTATTTGGTGCGTATCATTTATTAGATGATTTATTTGACATTTCATTTCATGCATTTAGTTTGCTGTTTCGAGTTTTAGAAAAGCAATGGCCCGTAGTCAGGACGCAGTTTTAAACCCGGTTCTAGGTCTGGCTTATGCATAACCATGACATGTCAAAACAGTGTTATAACCTAATCGATTTTTAAACGTCGTCATGGTTATGTATAAGATAGATTCAGGTCTGGGTTTAAAACCGCGTTCTGATTACGGGCCAATGATTTTGAATACGTTGGAATATTCAAGTACACTAGATTAGGATTAGAATATGTTGAACATAATTATTTGTAATATTTTTATAGGCTTTCTTTTATAATAATTATCAATCGGTACATTTGTCAAAATTTATTTCAGTTCATATTGTTTTATGCACAACCACTTTGTACTTTGCCTAATTTGTACTCAAAGTTCGAATTACGCAGTTATTAGTTGAACTGCTAGTTGATTTTAAACGTCAAAAACACATGTTGAATAAATACCACGCCTATGCAATTCCCTATCTTAACTGTGTTGCAAAAGTGAAGCCAAAAATGTAATATTGTTAGAGAGAGAAGATAACTGAGAGATAGGTAGAGGCGGGCCCATGTTTGTATGAAAGTTAATGGCGAGTTTCGCTCTATGTAGTATTTTCATGTGAAAATATATTGTTAAATAGGAAGAAAATGTTTTGTGCCAAATTGTAATAGTAGGTACAGAACTTGTAAAGAGAAATATTGTCTTTTTTCTGTATCCAAAAATGCTATTTTATTAAATAAGTGGCGCAACATAACACGACAGAGTAGAACATTATAAATTACAAATTACGTTTGTGAAAAACATTTCAGAGAGGAGGATATTATAAAAGAATGGTCGTCCAGAGATGTAAAAGTGAGTAGAAATTGTTTTAAAATTATAATAGCAGATCTACTGACAATTCTATGTAAGAAATTGAAAGGTTATATCAATGTTTCAAATTATTAAACGTATCTAATCAAGACTTTCAGTAAAAAATTCAATTTCGAGGAAACTTCTTGTCAATAAATTTATTTATTCATAAAACTTATAGATTTACACATAATTGCAACATTAATTTCTTCACTTTTCATCAATATATAAAAGTTATTGAGAATACAATTGTCAAAAGCGAGCGAAGCAAGTGTTCTTGTAAGCCTTGTGGCATATTAGAATAGTTTTTTATTTCTCCTGTGCTACTTTCGAAAAAATTGAAATTAAAAATAGTATATTGTGCAACAAGTGCAATAAGTTCTCGATTGCCCACGAGAGCTCAAGTGGGCAACTGACAACACCGCACGAGTTGTAGATAATATTTTTCATTACGAATGCGGGTAAACACTATTTTGCGCTTGTTTTTTTTCCGGCGGTAAATTATACTTGGCGCACGCAAAACCCAAAGAGCCATTTACCGCCCGGAGAAATATGTACAAAATAGTACTTATCCTGCATGAGTAATAAAAACTATATTTAATGTAATTACTGATAGAATAGAGTCAAGTAATAAAACTTTTATTGGGCAGTTTAATTCAATAACTTTTTTTACACCAGAAATTAAGTCAAAAACTGTTACTTTTTGTGAGATCGTGGATGTATATTATATTTTTGTTAAATTTTTCGTTCATGTTCAACAAACAAAAAATTATTGCAGAGCAGCATTTTCTATTTCCACGTTTCTTCTAGTGAATAAGAAATTTTTTGTGTATATTTTTCTATTTTATCACGCCCATGTAATATAAAATATTCATCAAATTATTTATGTGCTTATTGTAATTTATAATCAGAAAACTCGCGTCCAAAGAAACGTTTATAAAACATGTTTCATTATAATGTACTAATTCATTGCAGGTTTTAATGAATAGAAATACTAATTTTCTTTTACTTTTGCCTTCCATTCAATAAATAATGTAGTATTTAACGTAATTAAAATAAGAAATCTATCTGGCAATTGTATTTTATTGAAAATAATTGAAATATAATATTATTTCTGCATATGAGGCACGCAAAGCTCGGCCCGCTCTCGCTATCTCTCTCACAGCTGCCGCATTACATTTTAGGCTTCACGTTTTCTAAGTGAGTGTCCACTCCTCTATATTCTCCTTCGTGATAAATACATATGCACCAGCGCCCCTAGCGTGAAAAATGTGCTAGGTGCATGCGCATGTCAATTCCCTGAAGTGTAAGCTTGCACATTGCGAACATTGCAATTCGAACCTGAAGTGTGCAGACTACAAATTTTGGTTGTGATTGGTTCCTACTGAGCTCATATGCTTTGCTTTATATTTTAAGCTAGCATTAAATTGTGCTATATTCAAATTGGGCTGTGAATGTACGTTGATTGCTATTGAATCAAATGAAAATATCTAAACGGCTCGTTTTACCGTGAGGAGAAGAGCAAAAATTTAAAAAAAAAAGTATTTAAAAGGTTGAGGAATATTTCTTCTCCCGATGAGCTCTATTACTTCTTAAATTTAATGTATTTATTTATATTATCATCCTTCATATGAATATAACTAGAATAGGTCGGCAACCATGCCTAGGCTTATCAAGTTGAAAAAATTATGTCAGCCTTTCTCAAAATATGAGACCATAATATGGCACGTATTGTCTAATTCTAATCCAACCAACATCATATCTCTTCACATATAAAAGTCAGCAGTGGTGAGCACGATAAATGAGAACTTCATTATTCCAATCATATTCTAAAACTGTATAGCACGTTGGATGATACGCGTTTTTAGGATAACTAAGCCCCATAAGACTTTAAAGCTCCAAACTTTTCTCCTATACCTACTCATCGGATAACTTATTCACAAATTTTTATGTTTACAACATCAGGGAGGGCAATACGCCGTTCGCGAGCCGCATGCTTTAACAAATTTTCCTATATGCTGGCTTTAACCATAGCACTAATTGGAAAAAAAAATTACATGAAAGATGTGGTATATTTTCCAATTAAAAAAAAATTCTACTTGAAATTTGTAATTTGTCATACTGGTATACAAATTTTCTATCAAATATTTGCAAAGTTCAATTGTTAGCTCTAGATAAAACATTTTTTATCGACTAGCGTACATTTCGATAGCAATGCTATCATCATAGTATTTTGATAGTTCTAGGATGCTCGCAGAGAATGCAGCATGTAGCTTAAATGAAGGATGTGGAGCTAACTTTTTTTAACTTTTAACTTTTTTCTGGCTAAACGGCTGAGTTAATCAAAATAATTCAAGACAAATTTCATTCTATAAATGTCTACCAGCCTGATAATTTTATTTCCGCGATATCCAAAATTAGAGATGCATCCGATACCGACATTTCAGCGCGTAATAAAATAAATATTTTTTTTTTTGTGGTTTTGACTTGTGATTGTGACATTTCTTTCACTAAATACGTAGCTACATAGTAACGTATTCATAAGCGTCCAAGCCCACAACTTTTTACCCATTTTGAAATTTTCACTGTCCATATATTGGTATCAGTTTTGGTATCGTCGATATTTTTTGTAAAAATCGGTATCAATTCGTAAACTTGAGGCGCGAGAGACTAAATTAGGCTGACTGGAAAGAGTGAGAATCTGTGGATGAGTTTCAAAAAATCGAACTAATTTTCCATTTTTTCATATTATCTCTTGCTATCAAAGAGATATAAATTACCTTTTTAATTTTTTTTCTCTAAAATACGGTTCTCAAAGGAGTGTAGCTGATCTACCCTGCATTATATTATTTTAACTAATGGGAATATTAGTTATAGCGTTTTGTGAGCATAAGCTATAAGAAAAGCTATTAGGTTTCAGTCAACAAGTTTAACTTTATTTCCTCAAAGTTTTAATGCTTGCGCTCCCAGAATCTTAGGAACTACATTAAGAAATGAATAATTGAATAATGAAATAAGGTTGTACAAACAGGCCCTATTACTAGAACAGCAATTGTTAATATGTATCAAACTTACACACAACAATTTTGAACGAAATAAGAATTCATATGTTAAAACTTGCATACACATCGCATAAAATTTTCACGCATTATATTTCATAAAGGTGAGGAGGCTAATAATAAATTTGAATAATATCAGTTACACCGATTTAGGCAATTCTAATAGTACAGAATCCGTTATATAGGTGTCGACCTGCACCGATCAAATAATCGATTGAGATTTATTTTTTATGCAATAAAATATATTGAAAATAGTAACATTAATGAGTTGCCCAAAGAAATCTGTTCAAGTTTATATTCAATAAAAAATTCAATAATTATTTTTTCCATATCTTCACCGATCTTGCAACCAAAGAAATTTAAGGCTTATTGAAAGTATAAAGCCTATAGAATATGCAAACATAGGGTTGCTTACCTTTTTCTATACCACTTCAGGTTCACCTATTTAAACCTGGCAGCTATATAGACTTAAACAGAAATAGGTACATAATCTTATGTTTGCATATTCTATAGGCTTCATACTTTCAATTAGTGTTAAATTTTTTAACTGCAAGATCCGTGAAGATATGGGAAAAAAATAATCAACATTAACCTTGAACAGATTATTTTAGGCAACTCATCAACATTACTTTTGTTAACATATTTTATTTCATAAAAAAATAAATTTCATTCGGTTACTTGATCGGTGCAGATCGACACCTATTACAGATCTTAAACTATAAAGCTTTCATTCCAACAATAATTAAAGAAATCATAGTTTACGTAAAACAGAAGATGATCACAAAAATCTGGTAAGGGACCTTAACGCAGTAAATATATTAAAACTAAAGTTTCATTAACTGACAGATAAAACTAACCAATAAGAAAAATTGGCTCTTTGTAACTGTTAATTATCAATTTTTTCCAATCTCAATTATCCTCGGTTATCTCAAATGGTTGATTATTATATTTAAAAACAATCTTTAGCATGCATATAATCAATATGAACAGCCTCTTTTTCATAATTAATGCATATTCCAGAGTTTAAAATATTCGAAATGCCGATAATTAATTTTCAGATGTTTGAGAATCCCATTCCAAAATTTGATAGAATTATAGCAATATCTATAGTTATTTTATGTTCAAACAAAATAAGCACCTTAAAATGTAGGTAGATAAAAAACAAATCTCATAATGATAAAAAATTCGCAAATATTTTATTTCTGAGATATACATGATAATTGTGGAATGAGCTAATAAATGGACAAAATAGGTTTGGGTTGTATCGAATACAATATCTACTCACGACGAAAGAAATGTAACTAGATTTATAATTTTCGAGTTCAAAGACATCTTGCCGATTCATGTACACTGAAAACTTTTCAAATTGTATAATTTAATCGACGAGTAGTGAATAGTTACCAATCTAGAAAAATGCTAAAAAAGATGTGACAAATTTTCAATGCTCGCAGTCACTTATTCATAAACTATACTTGTATTGCATATTACCGAACAAAATAAGGCAAAAATCAAATCGGTCTACTTGGCCATCTGCTAAAGGTAATGAACGCGCGTTCAAAAATGTGACACAATCTCTTTCCACAAGAAGGTTATCACAGTAGCATTTAGCTACGGCGTTGAATATAGAATACGTATTATTTATTCAGCGCCTTAGAGTCTTTTGTAACGAAACAACCTAAGGCAAATAGTGCGATTTTCACAACGCTAAATTTTCGTAACACATCAGAATACACAGTATAATGAAACTATGTTGCTGTCGCTTTTTTATTTCAATTATATTTTTTTCAAGTGTGAGAGGGTTTGATTTTAGTGTATAACACCATCCACTCTTGGCCCTGTTAACCCAATCCCAATCCAGGGCGCGCGCGGGCACCGCACTAAAACACAGTCATAAAAACACACAAACCAATTTAGCCCGGTACAGTCTGATGGCAATGTTCCTCCTTCAGAAACTCGTACCTCCCTCCTCACGTCTGTTTCAGAGTGAACTACCCCACAGACGCACGCACAATCGCCCAGTTCTAGTCCCCCAGCGAGATTGGCCGATTTAATTTGGCCGTTCTCAGCCGGGACACTTATGCCATGTTCCGCCACTTTATGTCGTCAATCTCACTCCTTGCTTCAGTTTCAGCCTCTTGCTCTTGCTTCAGTACCAACAGTATTAATGTTCTTGCTCATAGAACAAGAGGGAACGAACGAATGAACATTGCACGAATTACTTTCAATTTCAGCATTAAGATGTTGCTACTTATTGCAAATGTACTTGTTTCCTTATAGCAAAATACAAGTGCACCAATATATTTCACCAAAACTAGAGGAATCTATTCCATAAAATTACAAAGAAACCTCTAAGAACTATATCGCAAATTGTTTCGTAAGAATACTCGAACTTCTCCATTCAACAAAATAATCTACACTATTACTTGCTTATATCTGACCAGACTACTAAAAATGTTTTTTCCCATTGTGGACATGTTTTGCAGCGTAATCGAATGGAGTAATTTTCAGCAAGAAGTATTAGAAATAGACAGTCAATTATTTGGATAAACCGACTATCCGGTTATTCAGAGCCGTATTTAAGTATGGGCAACTGCTCAGGGTGGCAAATAATTCGAAGGAGTGGAGTGCGGAAAATAATTGGGCAAAGTGGAGGGCCGCAAATTTTGAGAAAAAGATTTAAAATTTCTTGAGAATTCAAAAGATATCATTTCAATCTTAGAACACCAAAACTGAATCACTAATGCATTTTTCGAATCAAGACTCCTCACCTATTAGCACAATTTTAAAATATGATATTTTCAAAAAAATTTCTCAATTTACTGAGTATCTCTCTGCCCAGGGGCGGCAAGAAGGATAAATCCGACCCTGCAGTCACTTTTGTATTCTGAGAACCGTGAACAACTATCAACGATTAATGAATTTCTACAAGTACTAAAAGTGTGCGCTTTGTTATTATATTTAAAAGTTTTTAAGAAGGCCACCTAATCGGTTAGGCGACTGGTTGGCCAAAACCATAATCGAAGCATTTCTATAAAATAATTTAAATCGTATTAGTTGAACCGGCACAATATTTTACCATAGTGACATTTCATTTATTACAAAAAGCTCAATAAAGATTTTATTCTTATAAACATTATTTTAATAAATAGACTTTTTTGGTTTTAATTCTGTATATTTATTTTTATTTTTGACGTTTCGACTCTTGTTAAAATATATAGATTCAGCTTAAATTAAAATGAACAAGAAAATAGATCTAATAACAGTTAGATTTTAAATTAAATTAAATTAACTTTAACATACGAATCAGCATAATTGGACTACTGTTTTAATATTGCGTTGCACCTCCTTTATTGACTATAACAGCTTTAATTCTGTTAAACATTGTATCAACTAACTTTGCACTCGCAGTATTCAATATTATCCCATACTTGTTGCAATTTTATTTTTAATTCGTTTAGAATGCATGCCGGATTCTTATGCAGTTCCTTTTTCATTTTATGTGAGAGGAACTCAATCGGCGAGAAATCTGAATTACTTGAAATCCACTTTAGAGTAGGAATATTGTGATTCTCAAGACAAATTGTAACTGTTTTTGCCGTATGACACGAGGCACCGTCTTACTTAAAACGTAACTCTCTTCGATGGACTGTCATAAAGGAATCGATGGTAAAAAAATATTTATCAGCATTAACAGTATTATTTTTTATAAAATGTAGTTCACCCACCCTTCTTCCAGATATACAACTCCAAGCCATAACGATTGCAAGAAATTTCACTTTTTTAATCAAACAGTCTGTTTGGTATATCTCTGAAGAAGTACGCAATACACGTTTTCCATAATCCCCCAGGTAAACTTCAAATTTTGACTCATCACTCCAAATGACGCTTGCCATTGTTCGTGTGCCCAATTTTTGTGATCTATAGCCCATTTCAATTTATTGCAATAATTGTAAGGAAAGGCTCTTATTTGGCCTAGTGGAACATATTGTCACAAAGTTTATTGTGATTGAATAATTATAATAGGTTACAGTGCAAATATTTATTTTACAAACTCGTACGATCACAAAATCGCTCACATTCTTACAGAATGGTTACTCTGTCGCTAACTCACGCGCTTTATATACTCTGCTCCAACAATGGGCTGACATTCAAATATCTGACAGTTGAACAAACGAATAGATAAATAAATGAATAAATAAATAATTAACAATGAACTAGCATTTAGATGTCCGACAACCGAACATCTAGTAACCATGAACTAGCATTCACATGTCTGACAATTGAATGCCGGCTAGATTGTTGGTCAATGCTAATTAAAATTACAATTACAATACATTTTTTAATAAATAACGAATTCAAATAATCAATAATGTGAAATGATGACTTAAAATATTCGACATCTGTGACAATATAAAAAACTAATAATTCTTTTTAACAGAGAAATCGCTAAAAAAAAAGTAATATAACTTGTATCCTATTTATTTAGCTCTTCTTGTAGTGGTAGATACGGAACTCAGTTTTCCGATCATTTCCCGTCTTTGTATCTCGAGCATTTGATCGGCATTTTGTTTCACAATTTTCCTTAAAGCTTGATGATCAGTATCAGAAGGTGACGGTGGAGGACTAGTTTTTTTTCCTTTTCATAACACTTCCATTTTCTTTAAACAAATTAATAATACGTTGTACTGTCGATCAAGAAGTCAAATGTAAAACCAAAATTGTTCATCCTGAAATGCCGTTAATATGGGCATTAATTATGAATTTTCTTAAATCTTGATTATATGGTTATTCACGAGCCATTTTAGTGTAAAAACATCACTTACTATAAATGCTTAGCACTTAGTTGATTTCAACATGTATCAATTATTTAATATTTTGCCAACAGCAGAATCATACAGTGCTTGCTTTGTGCAAAATTTATAAGTGGTTCAACTGTTTTGATTCATGTGTAAAAGTTGATTTTTGTAGCACGTACACCGAAAGTACCCTATTACTGAGTTGACTTCTGCTTCGAAAGTTCTCAATTCCAAACCATGGTAACAATTTTCATTAATTCTCTGTTGACTGGGAATTAATGGATATTTTTGTCCGCTGGGTAAAAATGAAATTGTAGATCATGGATCATGGATGCCGTTGGATTTTTTTATTTCATTGATATATGTCAAATTGATATTCGAAAGAAATTTGTATTATAGAATGTGTTCGTTATATTATGTGCATTTATTGTGAACGGGATAGCACGGAAAATGTGAAAAATATCAATCAATAAAATAAATCATGTAAGTTATGTTTCATTGTATTAGTTTACTGTAATGTGAATGCATTTGCAAAAATCTGTTTGTCAAATCGATAAGATATTTTCAATACATCCAAATTTATTCAAAAAGCTTAGTAATAGGGGTACTTCGGTGCACTTTTTACAAAAAGTATCGTATGCAACACGGACACTGAACGACTGTCATTATTGTCACGGACAAAGGCTGCATGGAGCTACGCCTTGAGCTTTTCCCTCGTCTTCACCGAATGCAGCCAAATTTATCCTGGACAAAAATGACAGTCGTTCGGTCCTTGTAGCATAAAGGCCGTATGACACGATGCATAATTTCTCTCAAAATTATGTACATTTTTGTGTTTCAAAATTATGATCAAAAAAATGTACTGTGGCATACATCAAAATACCTTCAAAAAAATGTTCAAAAAAATGTACGAAAAAATGTAGGACTCGCTCTATATTCTTACAAATTTTTCTTCAAAATGTGCGCAATACGAATGCGCATTGGCATAAATAAAGATTCTCATTTGTCTAACATTTTATGCCTAAATATGAATTGTTGTTGTAAGAGTTATGATTATTTTAGAAATATCGTGCTCCAGAGATGAAATCATAATTTTAATTGAGGAATTTCATTCCATCCATTTTGATATTTTTATTCAATCTGACATTTGTCACGTGAAGTAGCTTATGCGCAGATGCGTGAACATTCAAAATGTGCGCAATATGAATGCGTACTAGCATAAATATACATTCTAATCTGTTTGACAGTTACTTTTTATATACAATATTTCCAACAATCACTATTATCGACGATATCAGTAATAATTTGAATTTATGCTCCACAAATCTTCTTTCATTCATCTTAATATTTTTGTTCAATCTGATAGTTGTCACGTGAAGTTGCGCAGATGCGTGGACAGATTAATGTACAAAATGTTGTAGTAGTGACATACAGGCCTTCAAAATAATGTTCAAAAAATTGTAACAATTTTTGTTAGAAATTTTTTTCAAAATTATGTTCATAATTTTGAGAGAAATTATGCATCGTGTCATACGGCCTTAATATACTATTAATTTAGTTACAATTTAATTGATATCCAAACTATTTTCAGCCAGCGTTTTGTATTTTATGATGAATATTCCACTTTTCTATTATACTGACAAATTTTATATAGTTACATCAACAATTATAGTAACAAATCGCTTGCCAGCGAGGGTTTACCTCTGTAAATTCTCAAGACCATTTATCGCGATAAATTGTCTTTGCACATCATTGGATAAATTAATATACAAAAAATCATTGAAATGGTGGGAACATGTACTCGTTATGAAATAAATCATAAACTTTATGTAAATTAATTTACGAACAATTCGTATTATGTAATACTTACACCACAAAAATAAAATTTATAAAAACAAAATAATTTGTTGTTTATTAAAAAACATTTACAATTATGAAAATATGCACTCTATGTAAAATCAAATTTCAATAGATTCCGATTTATGCGAGTATTTTTAAAAATTGTTTAATACGAAATTTCAATATTCTACGGCTGATTGTTTTGAATGTATGCGGAAAATTCGAAAAAACTCTTATATAAAATGCACTTTCGGCTCAACCGATCGATACAAAAATAGAAGGTAACCATTAAGGTGCTACAGAAATTTCAATATTTTTCGGCCAACCATTCTGGATTTATGCGAAAAATTCAAAAAAAGTTTCAAGTAAAGTGCACTTTCGATACAGACGATTGCAGCCATAATGCACAACTAGATCCTAGACCAGTCTTAAATACAAAATTTCAACATTATACGTTCGACGGGTTTTGAGATTTGCGAGTTTCGCATATACACACATATATACGTACCCACATCAAGCCGAAACTATACAAAGTTGATTCAAGGACATCCAAATAATCAAAATTTCAAAATGTGAATTTTGTCGTTTTAACAATACTTAGTTTAACTTTGTACATTTAATACAAACAAACAATCAGTTTTCGAAAATGTCAGAATAGAATCGTTCTGAAAATGCATCTTTCGCGGAAACTTGTAAAAAAAATTAAAAGAAGAAGTCTGGGAGTACAAATAAAAAAATGAGACAAATTAGTGCATTTTGTAATGGAAATATTCTCCATAAATACGACTCGCAACTTTGATTTCATCAGTCATTTTTGTTTCATTGTTTAACTTTAAGCAAAACCCTTCGAGTCATCTGCTCAGATTAAATTCCTCGAACTGCGCTCTCGTGATTTAATCGAACGACTGACTCTCACGATGTTGCTAGATAAACAATGTTTGCAAGAAAAATTGACTGATAAAATTACAGTCCATTGTGATATTATACAAGGTGTTAACACCAAGTTGTAACAATCGAAAATGGCAGTTAGAACTCATTGAAAGAAACAATTTTTCCTAGTTCTAATTTTTAATTTGGTGCCCCAGTTCATTATTATTGGCGTTTTCTGATTTTCGAAAAATCGCCATTATTCCTTCGTTAGGAATATTTGAAAAATACAAAAACTTTTAGCTTTTGCTTTCGGTTCTCTAGAATATTTGTATTTACAATTATTTTCTATTCTTTCAAGTAACAGAATGGCGAACTATCAAAAATTTCAATACAAAATATTTTGAAAATCACTCGATCAATTTTTGAAAATGAAATATTCACAAAATCCTTAAACTATTTACTTATATTATAAAAGGATAAATTAATCAAAGCATAATTCAATATAACACTTGTATTACAGCCCAATGAAATATTACAATAAAACAATATGCATCTATAATTGATGTTCAGCGGTCGCCGGTCTCAAAGTGTGGATCTCAAGACTCCTGGAAATAAAATACAACATAAGCAAACAACTGGCTTAGTGAGGAATCACATCCACACACACGTTATACAATCATAACCACCAACACATCAAATCACACTCTCTGGTATACACATAGAGAGGAAACGCACAAAGTGCGAAAACACATAAACAGTATTATCAGGGAGCTCGGCCGACCAGTCGACCTGCTCAAACCACACTGGGAGCGCCAAACTGTCGACCCGCTCAACCTCTGCCGGGAGCGTCAACACTACGTCTAGCTTGACAAGCTCAACCCCGAGTCCTCAAGACGACGTCAGCCCTACTGGCTCGTCCGTCTGGGAGTCGAGAGTAACTCAGTCACGTCTGCCCTGAGTACCCTAGCTGCTGTCACCTCACACCGGCTTTACAAAGGACTTATGAGGCGTTCGAAAAGCCAAGGTAAAATCCTCTGCCCCTACCGTATAGAGACCCAGCGAACATTTGCACACAAGGCTAGCAATTGTGCGCACACATATGTCGTCCTCTTGGCTTACGCTCTCCACTCAGAGCTACGACCTCACAAAAACAGCACAAGGGATATCACAGGGATAATCACAATCACATAGGCTTGACGTAGACACAAATAGAGGCATACAACTATATCATCAATGCTCACTCTCAAACGCTCTCTCAACCAACACACTGCATACTCACACCTAGCAACTAAACTCACACCTCAACCTCCTGACTCAACTCACCCTTGAATCTGCTGAAATATATCAAAACACTTTAGAACTTATCTCGCGTAAATAATAACACAAAGTGAGGTAACAAATGATTGTCGAGCTGTTTAAATAACTTACGTATTGTGTAACTCCCTGAAATATGTTGAAATGATATGATTAATAATCTTACGTAAAGCCATAGAAAAATATGCGTGACACTTATAACATTTATCTGAAAAACTTTTTTCGATCTGTCCAAAAAAAGTTTTTATTCAAATTGAATTGCAAGATACATTTTAACACACTGCAACATGGTCAGATTCTTAAATCATCCTAACCCACGGTTTTGGATTAGTAAATTTTATTCTAATGTAGATCTCTTAAATTCAATCTTCAGTTAAACTATCTACTAATAACATTTGTCTGAAACATTTTTTTCGATCTGTCCAAAAATAGTTTTTATTCAAATTGAATTGCAAGATAAATTTTAACACACTGCACCATAGCCAGATTTTTTTAATAAATTCATCCTAACCCACAGTTTTGGATTAATAAATTTTGTTCTAATGTAGATTTCTTAAATTAATTTTGAATCATTTATGTCCATAAATAAACAGTAGATATGAACTAGAATGAGCTTTAATAATAAAATGTGGATTAGCTTAAACTATTTTAAGAATCAGTCTGTGTGATTAATTGAGGGAATAAATAGAAAAAAAGATAAGATCAATAGACTTATAGTCCTGAGACAGCGCACAAATTTTTTGTTGATTACCGCTCACTTGAAACTTTGTGAGTGGCTTCATTGTGATGAGTCCGACAACTTTTTCATTTGGTAAAATTCTAGATTTGGGGGCGTTCACGCGCGAGGGTTAATTAATTGAAAGAATATTACCGTAATACTGTTCTTTACACTAATCGAAAGATTTTTTGGTAATAAAATGAAGGAAAAATATTGTCCGACATGAATATTGAGGCTACCGGTGAGTCCGACTTGTCATAAGTACCAACATACTTATTATTAGTACCAACATACTTATGACAAGTGCGGCTTGTCGGATTCACCGGTAGCCTCAATATTCATGTCGGACAATATTTTTTCCTTCATTTTATTATCAAAAAATCTTTCGATTAGTGTAAAGATCAGTATTACGGTAATATTCTTTCAATTAATTAACCCTCGCGGGTAAACGCCCCCAAATCTAAAATTTTGCTAAATGAAAAAGTTGTTGGACTCATCACGATGAAGCCACTCACAAAGTTTCATTTGAGCGGTAATCAACAAAAAATTTAGGCGCTGTCTCACGGACTATTAAGAGTATTTTTATGAGATAATTATGGAAGTCTTCCAGTACTTTTGAGAAGAATGAACTTGATGTGCGTATAAACCAAGGACATCCTTGGTATAAACTGAACTGATATAAACCTATAAAATTGGTTGTCAAAATCATTTTGGATGAGTCATCGAAAAGCGAAAGTGAACAAGTGTAAACGCGCCTTAACCTAAACCTAGATCAGGAACTTAGACAAACGCTCGAATTGCTAGCTACATTGAACGCACCTAGGCATTCCGAAAAGCTCTGCGTGTTTTAGGGAGAATTAAGATTTTGATTCAATCAGGTTGGTATTACTATCCTGTGTAAAACAAAATAGTTGTAATCTTTAGTAAACAAAACTGGCAAACAGTGAATAAGTAAAATTTGATCTATTCGTAATAAATACTGCGGCTGTCTATTCTTCTAGGTAAGAATTTTCAATATTGTACTTATAAATAATATTATATTTATTGTAATATGTAGGAAGTAAGATATTTGAAGTTTATAGAAAAATTTTCATATGCGTTCACAAACTCATTCTCAAATCAACAAAATTTAATTCATTATATCACACATTATAAAATTAGTATATCAGCTAATTTAAAATTCAACAATAAAATCAAGATATGATTGTTATCACAACAATGAATTATAATGAAATTTTTTCATTACAAGAGATACGTGGAGGCATCTATGCTGCAAGCGCTAAACTTATAAAACAAATGAGTAAAATTCATCTTCCATTTTCAAAGTAAACTGACATTCCGTGATATAAAAATTACGGTAAATACTAAATAGAAATCTACTGCTAAATTAATATACCAAGTATAATAAATTGAAAGAATGCTATGTAACATATTTTGAAGTTTTATTCATTGTTATAACATTTGCGCTTCGTATTTGCAAAGCGCAAGAAGATATTCAAGTACCTTTAAAATTTTTCAACATTGCTTGGAAGGTGAGATTAGTAAACTATAAATCAGTGACAACATATTATATTTGTAAAAACAATAGGTATAATTCCTCAAATCATTCAATCAAACATTAAAATTGTTTGCCAACAATATACATTTTCATAAATTATTTCGAATTTGTATTATATTCCTGTCATATGTAAAACATAATTTCGTGCTATTTCTTGTTTTTATCTGCAGCATAATGACTGATGAATCTCGCTGATGGGTCTGAAACATTTATCCATTTTGGCATCCAGAAATAAGGGACAAATGCCTCCGCTTGCTTTGTAAATGATTGTTCAAATTTTTGTCTGCAAATAACATAAAATATTCTAATCTCTTAGATTATCAGAAACATTCATTATTACCTGTAGTATAAAGATTCTTTAGTTTTCGGTATGCAATGCTTATATATTTGTGTCGCTGTACTCAATTCAACACTTGGTATTCTCTTGTCAATAATTTCTTGAATTATTGTGAATAATGATTTTTTAACAGATGCGACTCCATCACTAGAAGTAAAATTAGTTAGTCCTACCAATTTTTGTTTATTTTTTTCGTCAAACACTTTGACTAGTACCACGAGTTCTGTTTTCGGCTATACAAGAAGCGTGGTGTCAAGAAGTGTTTCAAGGCAATTAAAATTTTCCCAATTATTTCAAATGACGATCTTCAGATACAAATTATGGAAAATACTTTTCTCCATAAAATTTATTTGAATGTCTACCATTAAAGTATTGCCTTAAAACTTCCTTAAAAGAATACTCTTAGTATAACCAAAAGCAGAGTTTGTAGTACTAGCCTTTAAGATGACACGATTGTTTAAACTTTTTTGCATAAAAAGTGTGCTACAGTGGGATTGTTATCACCATGGCAAATGTACCGAAATTTTAAGTTTTTTTTCTAGTATAAAAAATAAATGTCATAACTCAGCGCATGAGCGACTGTGCTTGAGCTACAATAATTATTAAAATAGAATTATTTGGAATTTATTGGATAATTTATATAAAAGTATTTTGATTTAGATTATTTTAAAGTCAAATTATGTCTTATTCCTACAAAAAATGTTTTAGGATTTGTAAAATTGCTAGAATCCGCTTCGTATCATTCCAAAATCAAACATTTTTTGTACTGACGGAAAAATAGCTATAATTTATCAAATCCTACCTAAATGCTTCTTTATGCCTCCATAATATTTCGTGGGGAAGTAAATCTGTTCCATCAAATGCAGATCGTAATAAATATTTTTCCACGCCGTTTTGTGGTTGTCGCGACTTTTTATCCAAGCTGAGGTAATAATTAGTGAATTGCAAATCTAAGAATGGTACACGGAGCTCCAAACTATAAAAAAAAAGAATTTAAACAACTTGATCTATTTGCTTTATAACAAACAATGACAAAATAGTATATTGTGTGGCTAGGGACGAAACAAGACGATTTCAGCCGAGGGTGAGTGTTGCTTGCCCGAGCGAAGCGAGGGCCGGCAACACCCTCGGCTGAAATCGTGTTTTGTCCCGTGCCACACACTGTATTTTTCATAATACCTGCATTGAAACCTTCCACATTACAAATTTTTCATAACAAAGTAAACATTTTTCTTTTGATTTTGCAGGTAACAAATCGAGAGTAGCTGCTTGTGCTTCATCAATAAGATGTTGTGGTGTACTTGAAATTGTCGTATTAATGCTTTTTTTTCTTGAAACTAATCGTCTTTTCAATTTAATTTACAGTTCCGAATACAACAACTGTCAAATTAACTAAGGTTATATGATTTTCATTTAGAGATTGACAATGAACAAATGCGACTCTGCCAGGGATAAAACGATGTAAGAATCAAATCCAGCGGGCAGAAACAAGCTTGTTTCTCCCCTCGGGCAGAAACAGGCCTATTTCTGCCCGGCTTCACCCGCATTTGTCTGCAATTGTCTTGTTTCGACTGTCAAAACAGGCGTTGAAACGCGTTGTTTCAATGCAGGTATTATGAAAATATATATTACAAGGGTCCTACAAAGTTTAAAGTTTAAAATTGTTTACCTGTGCGCAGCCATAGTTCTGTCAGCTCTTAATCCATCATATAAATAAATATCTGATAATAATCTCAAACTTTCTTTGTGCGCTTCTTCTGCATTTGGAGCATCTCGGAAATAAATATAGCCTTGTGCCAATTCATCAGCACCTTCTCCACTGAACACGACTGTTGTGTCTGTATTTTCTTTTATATATTTTGCAATTAAGTACATTCCAATCGACGCCCTGATTGTTGTAATATCAGCTGTTTCTAAGGAGTAAATAACGTCATCCAGAACATCAGCAACATCTTCTTCAGTAAAAATAACTTCATGATGCTCTGTTCCAATATGTTTAGCAACTTTTCTTGCTGCTATTAAATCAGGACTATCGCCCATACCAACTGCAAAAGACTGAAAATACATTAAATTTTTTTAAAAACAGCGAAAATATTTTGCTTTGAATTAAATGCCTAATAATTTACTCACAAGTAAATCATATTACGTGTACCTCCCTCAATATATTATTTATCACACATTTTCTCTATTATCATTGGAAATAATTTCTAGTAGTCGTAAAAATTAGATCCTTAACCAGGCAATTATTACATTTTGCAAACCAACACATAAATAGTGAATTCTAATTTAATCTGTTGAAAATAAAAAGCACATTTCTACAAATGAATTGTAGAAAAAAATCTAATGTTCAAGGCGTTGGAATCTTGCAATATACAAAACTTGTAAAAGTCTGAGATACATGTTTCTAAGATTTCGATAGAAAATGAAATATTACAAGTATATCCAAATTGGAGAGATAACAGTTTTTTCAATAAAAATACTGCTTTTCTTGAAAGATATCACATTAAAAAAATTATGCAGTAATTGATGTTTCTAAAATTGTGATAATGTTATTATACCTACTTGTATTTTGTAGGGCAGATTCGCTTCTTTTGCGAGTTTGACTAATAACGAAGCAACAAGAGAAGAATCCAGTCCTCCTGACAGAAGGCAACCAATTCTTCTATCTGCCATCAGACGTTTTCTACAAGCTTCAGTAAAAAGATCTCTGATATTAGCCAAGATGTCAGTTCCTGATAACTCTGTAAGTTTTGTTATTAGTATTTTGTATCAAAAATGTTTGTCTGTGACTTACTTTCATAAGGTATTGCGGTTTGGAATGAAGTTTTATCACCCGGACTGTGGTATTTAACTTGACGTATTAATTTAACAGATCCGTCGTCCAGTAACTCGTATTCTTCAAATGTACCAGGAGGGAATGGTTCTAATTTCCATCCTGCTCCATTTAACTCTTCACTGATGCCCATGAGTCCTATCAGATCAAATTTATTAATAATATGTACTTATGATAGTTTCCAGAACAGCATATTATTCATTAATATTTTGTTTCGGTCATGTTTATAAATCTCGAGCATAGATTTTTTCAAATTTTTACCAAGTTTGTCCAAATACCAAATTTTGATAAGTTACTGATTTTTCGCGTGATAAATTCTTGAAATATTGAAGACAAAGGTTCAAGACGGTGTAAAAAATTAATTTATGACTACAAAGGAGGAACTGGTAAAGGTTCTTTGAGAGAACACCAAAAATTCTAAATCACACTCTCCTCAAAATTTATTTGGTAACCGGTATCGATCACTGGGCTATCAATCATCTTCAGACTATCGGTGAGAACAATAAAATTACAGGACATTCACAAAATAAAACTGCATAAAATAGTCCGCTAGTGTCATTATAAACAAAATTGATTGGAAAAGCGGCAGTAAAGTACTAAAAAATGAAGAAAATAGATTTTTTGGATTAAATTCTGTATATTTATTTATATTTTTTGACGTTTCGACTCTCTATCCGAAAGTCTTAATTATTTTTTCTCATGAAGACTTTCGGATAGAGAGTCTAAACGTCAAAAAATATAAATAAATATACAGAATTTTATCCTAAAAATCTATTTATTATGATTTAATTCTGAAAAATATGTATAGATAATATCATTTTTTGTATACTTGAAGGAAAATATCAGGTTTAATATGTTTAGAAATCAATAAAGAAAAGTGCCAGTTTTCCAATTAGCCACACTTTTCTAATTAGCAACAAAAAATAACAAAAAACGCACCCGAATGACAGCTTTGACCTAATTAAGAAAAAATTACAGGTTAAACATATGAGAAAACAGAAATTCTCTTAATTTTGCCGGAAAGAAAATAAATGTAAAGTCGCTTCTTTAGCTACATCCAGAATTTCGCGAGAATATTCAGCTTCTGACGTTTCTGACAAATTAACTTTTAATATTGTTTATTTGTTATTATGCTTTTGCTTCGCAGTTGTCAAAGCTGTTACTACGTTTCTGCAAAAACACAGCCTTGATTAGTATTTCTGTAGAAAATTATTTTTATTCTTGGCGTCTCTCACATCAAGTAAACAAAAAAATAGCATGTTCAACAATAAGAAAAGCGATATTACTTTGCTCGTGTAAATTTACACTTGCTGGAAACTCTTAATTTTCTCTACTTGTCAAACAATCTACTATTATTCTTTACTATTCTTTTATAGCTTTTCCAGTCAATTTTGTTTATAATGACACTAACGAACTACCTGACACCTTTCTCTTTTGTGAAGATCCTGTAATTTTGTTTCATTGTTTATTACGCTATTCTGAAAATTCATTTAGCAAGCAGTTTCGATCACTGGATGATCATCTTCAGGCTACCGGTGGGAACAATACCGGTCCTGTAATTTTATTGTTCTTACCGGTAGTCTGGAGATGATCACCCAGTGATCGAAACTGCTTGCTCAATAAATTTTGAGAATAGTGTGATCAAGAATTTTTGTTTTGTTGCCATAGAATGTCATTCACTGTATTAAAATCAAGTTATTCTTGTGGTGCGATTTTGAGCAAATCTATAAATCTTATACATGGATCTGTAATTCACAAGTTATGAACAAAATCGCAATGAGTCTGTCATATGTATGAATGATTTTATAAAAGACCAAGTAAATCTACATTCAATAGTAAATACATTAATTCTAATCAGTTTTAGGTTTATTTACGAAAACAGAATAATTGCTATTGAATAATCAACTCCCTTAAGGCCGGTTTTAAAAAGACCAAGCAAATTTACTCCTAGAGTATTTTTAACAAATTCTAATCTAGTTTCTTTATGACGACAGAAATATTGCTGTCAAAAAATCGACTGTCATCTAATAGAGCTATTTTTAATAAATATGTTTCATTTGGAAATGTTCTGTATATAAAAATGATTAGAAACACAACGTTTCAACAGCAAAGTGCTGCCTTCTTCAAGTGTAAAAGTATAATACTTTTACACTTCAAAAAGGCAGCACTTTGCTGTTGAAACGTTGTGTTTCTAATCATTCTTATACACAGAACTTTTCCAAATAAAACATATTTATTAAAAAATGAGTTCTGGAAAGTATTTTCCTACATTAGAGCTATTTTTATTTACTAAGTAATTAAATTACTCTGCCCTTCATAAAACTGGGTATTAATGGAGTAAATTTTATTTGCTCGGGAAGTAAATTTTTCAGTTCAATTTATATTGATCAAATAAAGTTGATGCTTCTTGATCAACTTCTCATGGATCTATAGATTTGTAAGATTTAAATACTTCTCATTATGTTGAGAACATTATCATTATTTTAAAAAGTCAACTAAAACATATTTAAAAATAATATTTATAATTAATTGAACTATTGGTTGCAAGAACGAAAAATATTCCTAAAATATTTGAGAAATATGAAGTAATTGTTACTTAGGAAATAAAAGATTTATTCGAAATAGTTCTACCTTTAGCTTCGGAACAAACTGCTAAAACTCCAGAATTTCCATGAAGCCTAAAAAGTGGTCGAACGCCATAAGGATCCCTTGCAATTAAAATTCTCTTTTTGGTTGGATCCAATATACAAAATGCAAATACTCCGTCTAAGTTTTTTACGCATTCATCAATTCCTTGAGTTTGATACAGATGGAAAATGCATTCAACATCACTGCCTGTTTCGTATTCGAAACCGAATTGTTGTCCCAACTGAAAATATATTATTTATTTTATAACTGATTACTAAATACGAGGGTAGAACCAAAGACTATGTAAACGGCACTAGGTAAAATTAAATATCTTGGGATAATTAGATATTTCTTAAAAACAGGGTCAGTAACAGAGCAAATCTTTGAGAATAGGCGACTTTAAATCAATCAATGCTTGATAAATTGCTATTCCTTTGTTTTGCAAATTCTCAATCAATCAGGGCTATTCTGTAACTCAATCGATAATTTTTTATCGATCATTATCTATTCCAGTCAATGGACATAAGTAGCACTGACAAAAATTCTGAATATTCGCTTGTCACAATTGTTTCCATTTGTCAAAAATCTTATCGATCGATAATAACTTAATGATTGTGTTACAGAATACGGCCAAATATTAGTTTAATCAGCAAAGTAAAATAAAATTTTTGAACATACTTATTCTTGTCATAAAGAAATACAAAATATTTCATAAATACTTACTCGTTTGCAATTATAAAGTTCTCCATTGCAACTCAAAACAGAATGTGGATATTTATGTAATTTCATCGGTTGCATTCCGTATGTACTATCAACAATAGTAAGTCTATGAAATCCGATACAGCAATTCTAAAACAAATCGTAATATTAATATATCAAATTAAAACTTTTTTGTTATTTTTAATTTTTGATTACTTTGAAAGAAGAAAAAAAGTTTATCTCAAGTATTTTATTTAGACTAAACATATCAAAATTTCAATTTTTTTCTATTGAATCTGTATTCATATGCAAAATTATAGGAAAAAAAAATACTGATAAAATATTTTTTAAAAAAACAGTAATTATGGCATTATTAGTAATTTGAGAAAATTGTGTAGTACGGACGTAAGCTATTATAAAATCATATAAATATAAATTAGATTATTCATTTGGTAATTACTTTATAATGTTATATGTGATATCACTTGTTTATGCTTATATCAACTCTACCAAAAACAACTTAGTTTGTAAAAAGAGGAAATTCTTCAGCTCTTATCATAAATTTATAAATAATAATGAAGGTGTCAATAGTGTTATTACCTTTACACGAGCATCATATTCCACGCGCCAAGCATCCGGACCTCTATGTGTAATATTGGTAAAAGTTGTTCCGCAATGTTTGTATAAATTAGTGTCTAATCCGAATACGGCCCAAATCCCACACATTTTCAAATTCTAAAATAAAAAACAAATCACGACAATTAGTACATTCATCATTTAATTCAATATAGAAGGGGACGGTTTTTGGAAATAAAAACTCCAAAACGTCTTCTGTTCACACTGTTCTCTCATTTTTTATTCAATTAATTAGGTAATTGAATGAAAATTACGAGAACAGTGTGAACAGAAGACGTTTTGGAATTTTTATTTCTAAAAACCGTCCCCTTCTATCTTGTATTTTTTCACACTTTGGGCTCCTCCTTATTTTATTTTATTCAATAATTATATTCAAAACAATTAAATATTTCTAAACATAAAAAACTTCATTAATATCAATAATTTGTGAATTGACAATTTATTTTAATTTTTCTGATTAATCCAAATGCATTTTAATATTGTGTACATAATTTTTAGACTCCTAATTTTGAATCAACCTGTTTATCTCAACTCAATTTTTTCATGCTGTATTTTCTTTTTAAATGCCCTTAAATGGAAAAAGCGGGATGTAAATGCTCAGACGGCAGCCAACCAATAGTTTAAAAAAATATATATTTTACTTCAGATTAAATTTATTGTATAAATATGTTCAAAATAACAGCAAAAGCTATTATCATTTCGGAAAGAATAAAATACAATTAATAAATAATATAATATCTCATTTGTATTTGTCATAATAAAACATTATTACTTACCAGTTATACAATAATGTCCGAAAATTCTAAAATATGTTGACACGTGGGAAAATATTACCACAAACTGGCTCACAAACCGCGAATCAAGAATCCTACTGAAAACTACATGCTTTTATATAGCAGCTACACATGCGCGGGCCTTAACCTTGGATTTCTCGGTACTATAATCGACAGATGTTCCCAACGAAGTAGATTAGAGCAAAAGAGAAGGCAGTGTGAAGTAACATCTTCAGGTATTGATTTACGAAACAAGCTGCTGATGCAATGCTACTACAATATTTATCAGCTGGTTTAAATGGAATAGTTGTTATTTTTTAAACATTAATATTTTGTTTAAATTCATTTTAATGATCCGGATTTGAATTTAATTATTGTCAAAATGTAAAAGAATTTTTATTCGCACTTTTTAAAATTACCGCCTAGCAGCTCTACCTCTCCCGTTACAAAAAAAATTTTGTACCTAGGTCGATAAATTTTTGTTTTGAGATTTAAACAATTTCTTATCATTTACTTAGATTGTAGATAACAATGGTGAAAAGCAGTCATCTTTTTACTTCCCCAACCTATTTATTATTGTGATCGTGATTTTTTGACAGCTCGAGATATTGATAAATTTCCACGATTTATATCCTACTAAACCCAAAAAACATAATTTCAAGAAAAGTTGGTCTGTCTATCTGGAAACACAATAATTTGAAATCGTGTAAGAACTTTCGACTGAAATTTCGTATTTAAGCTTTTTATCAAAAAGTTAGTTTTAAGTTCATGAATAAGCTTTTTTCAACTAGTGATACCAGTATTTTATTGATGGAACTTTTTAGTTTCTTGCGTTTAAATTATAAACGATAGTATTTATCATGAAATATAAAATAATTGAAATTTATCTTTGGATAATTTGGAACAACATTTACCTAAAACATTTTTCAAAATCATTTACGGCTCATTTGTTATTATTAAAAGGTGAATTATTATAAAATTCGTTATATTTTTCTGAAACATGCAAAGAAATCAAATAATGAAAATCATAATTTGGAATTAGAAATTATTATTACTCATATATGGACATCACATGCAAACGTTCATTAATAGGGTATTCCACTAATAATATCAAAATTTGAGAATTTTTATGAAAATGAGAAAGTAGGAGATAAATAGTACGTGCAATGAAAATATTGCTTCGTTTTAATTAAAAAGACGATTTAATACTCACGTCTTGATGACGTATGAAATCTTTTTGTCTCTTAAATTGTGGACTTCATAGGTGCACAAGTTCTTAAAAGATTTGATATTATCTATGAAAAATATTGTAGCATTATCAATTAATGTACTTAATGTTATTCAGAAACATTTTGGTAGTCTACAAGTCTCGAATGTTGTATGTTGGTAACTAGAAAAAAACGATGTTTGAAATCAGATGCAATTCATGTTTATTCAGTTTTCTGATTTATTATCAATTATAATAATAAAATTTTATTCTATTGTTATTATTTGATGACATACAAACTTCAAATTTGACATCGAGCTAAAGAACATGATTTGACCCCATCTTACTTCTGGAAGACTGTCATCAACGATGACATTGAATCACTTCTCCAATTGTCCGCTAGGTGGTACATGTGTCAAGAGTCTATAAAATGATGTCAAGAGACAGTCTTTACGAATTAGAGCTGAAACCAAGAAAGACACTAACGTCATCTATTTTACTTCACGACAATATTATCAACAGTGACTTCTAGAAGAGATCACTGATTATCAAAGTGTTTGATAGGGTTTAGGTATATTTGTATTTTTTACATGAATGAGACCCAACGTCACGAAAATTTTCGAATTGAATTGATCTATGTTTCGAATACTACAAGGTTTTTTGAATAATATTTTTCCCAATACTTTTTTTTGCATGTTTCATCAGAAAATAATAATAATTAAAAAAACAGCACAATACCCTATGGTTTTTTTTTAAAATAAATTATTTAGTTCTATCGTTTTCGGTATCATATTGAAGCTCCTGCAGGAATAATTCTAGTAAAAGTGTCAAAAATTATATTCAGACGACGGTCAATTGTTTTTTTACAAATTATTTAAATGATGTCTAGTTTGGTATCAATTTATAGCTCTCGGGGAGATAAGCTTAGTAGGAATCTTAAATAAATAATTCTTTTGATCACATAAAACTCTTGGTCATTGTAAAATAAAGTAGTAATTTCATATAACCACCATCTGTCGCTTAGAAAATGACAGCTGTCACTTTGAAACATGTAATTAATTATTACGACACTCTGAATTTATAAAACAGCATTGAAAATGGCCATAAAGTTCATGGTCGGGTAAGTACTTTGGTGGTCACAGCAGATTTTTTGTATTAATTTGTTAAATTTAGAGCAATGCAATTAAAGTCTTTTCAGCTCCTATAATTAAGAATTATTTAGGTAGATCTGCATTTTTGTGACATTCACTATACGCTATGTCAGTAGCGACGGACGCGACTCCATGCGGTAGAAGTTATAAGCTCTTTACTAATACTGACTAGAGCTGTCAAAACAAATATAAAAGAACATAAAGCCAAACTGAGTTTTTGAGGCAAATAAATATGGAAAATCTTTTGAAAAAGTGGAGATCATCGGGCAAAGGTTTAATTTATTGTGTGTCGGAGTGTTCGCACACACAACTGCGCAATGTTGAACTGAAATTTCATTCATTTCCGAATCGCGAATGGGCGTAAGAAACTATGAAAAAGTTATCTTTTCAGTTTGCTTTCATGCAATAGTACATACTATCAATCCTTGCACTCTTATGATATTCATTCAACTGTGCTGGACGATTCCAAATCATTGACTGATCAGTCTTGAAGCAGATAAATTATTATATTAGCGAACTTTAGAAATAAGCAGTTGGTGTTTTTTAAATTGTATAATGTTTGTACAGTACCAATATTGAATTATTAAAATAATATTTCAACAATATTATCATTGATCATAGATTAAAGACAAAATATCATGAATGAATCCTTATTAATGAATTTTTACTTATTTAAATGAATGATGTTTTCGGATAACTCGTATCTGGCAAGCAAATATCAAATCATCAGGCATGAATGATGCTGATTCCCTAATGAAGGATTCAAAATACACCAAATCAAGAAGTTTTTATGATAGTCACACAGATTATTTTCAATTTATAAGAATAACTCTTAAATATCAAATGAAGTTATCTAAAATCACGAAAAAAATTAATATTGTTTATCGATTCAATATTCAGATAATAATCAAACAGAACATACAAGAAGTACACCCGAACGTACGTATTATCATGTCAAGAAGAAAACTAAGTTTACACTTATAATAATTTACACATATCTCGACCAATAAATTATACAAATTCAGATTTGTTCTATCACTAAATGTGCCAGGCGTTTCGCACAAAGTAACTCCCGTAATTTCACTATATTCTTCGTTTTTTTTTCATTTCTTCTTCGTCGTTGACATGAAATCTTTGTACCAATTTTTTCCCTTTGCTCAAACTTTTGGATCTAAATATAGGTAAATCAACTTCTTGAGACCTGCATCAAAGTACTTCTGTCATTGTAACAAACTTTCTACTAATTCTGAGTGCTAGTTTTGCAAATTACGTGAGTACGTCAAAATTTGTTGATTGTCACGATTTTGAATATATTAGTAAATAGATGCCAAGTGTCGCCACCAGGACGGCGCTCGCGCCGCGCACAACGCTACTGACATGGCGTTATCTGAAACACTATGGTAAAATTTTATGAATATAAAACAGAAATTAAATAGTTCTCATGAATTTATTCCCTAATTCATAATATGAGTACAAAATACGATATATAATTTATTTGAAATTTTACTAAAAAAAAAAAAAAAACAAATTATACATTCTAAACACTATCCATAGAAATAGTATCTTCACAACTTGTTTCCGCATTTTCGCGATTTCCTGATCTAGGAGTATAATAAGGTGTTGCAGGCCTAGAAAGTTTTGGAGCTTCAGAGTTACTTGCTTCCCTTTTCAGTTGCAGCTTCAACTCATATCTATATAAAATAATATTTCAATAAATATATGAATACTGAATAGAAGGAAAAAACTAAATATCCAACAAAAAGTGGATCAAAGTAATGAATCTAATATTTATGCCCAGTTGCATGAACGTCGTAGTAGAATCAACTTTTATTTGTGGAATTTTAGATCATCATGTTTTGTAATTCAATAACTGAAATCTACTCGAAGACGCGAAATTTTATTCTAAAAACTTGTGATCCATCTTTTGTGGTAGCTCTGTTGGTAAATTGGATTTACTTTGATGAAATATGGTCAAGTACTTTCTTCTCAGTTTCATTCAGAAGTGAATTCTTAGAATTCAATTTTAATTTACACTTCTCGCACTTACTAAAAAATTGATCAATCATAATCAGATTTTTTAAAATATTGTCACAAAATACCGAATTTCTCTGTCTAATTTTGCTATAATTTTCTTCATCATGCTAGCTTCCTTTGAAGTTTTTCTTAAACCTAATTGTTCTCTTGTAGAATCTAGTTCAATTTGTTGGTCTATTACTAACTGCTTCAAATTTCTGTTTTCCATAAATAAATCTGCTATATCTTTTCTATATTTGGCTTCTTTGTTCTCACTTATAACAAATGTTGATAAAGGTTGTGTAACTATTAATTTTTTGAGATTTTGTACTGTTTTTCTCATGGAAACAAAATTTTTTCTAAAAATAAAAAATATATATTTGGTTCACTGCTTTTGCCTGACGATGGGGTGACATACGTTATGGATGTCTCAATAAAAACGTAAGATTTAGTTATTTATTATAACGAGTAATTTATTTGAACATCTAATGTAACAGAGTTTCTATTAACTTAATTACGAACATCGTACCTAATGTGCTCTTAGACCGATCAAATATTTTTATTATTTGTGTAAAAGTGATTTAGAAAAAAAAATCTGCATCAACTCCCTCCTCGCTTTATTAATAATCCCTGTATGTCATCCATAACCAGATTAAAGGTTATTTTTCTTTTATAAATGAATCTCAAGTACTTTTTTATTGGCATGTATCCTGGTTCAAGTGGAAAAGTAATTTGGTCATCTTCATCATCATCAATAGTAAATACATTGTAATAAGGAGTAGAAGGTCTTCTTTCTGTAATTTCCACACTTTGTTTTACTAAATGAGGTTTATAAGTTTGACAAGCTGTTTCTCGTATTTCAATAAGTGATTGAGACTTTTGTTCGTTATATTTTAAAGTCATGTACGCTTGTCTTAATTTATCAAAAACAGGCTGATTTTCTTGGATATAATGAAGTTTTTTCTGATATTTCGAGCTTCGATTTCTTTCCTCGCTCAATCTAAAAAAAAAAATATTAAGTCTTGAAAAGAAAGAGAAAATTTTCGTTGACAGTTCTAAAAATAAAATAATATTACTCAAAAATTTTTATTGGAGAATTTAAGAAATCTTTATGAATTGTTAAAAATCAAAACCTGATTGCCTCACAAAATTGCAAATAGGGCGGCAACTGTACACGTATTTCGTGATTAATGGAACTGTTCAGTACAGAACCGCAGGAAATGAAAATGAAGTTGATATGTGGTATGCAGAGATATAAATCTGCAGCAGTGCCATCTACCATAATGCAACCGAAGTGGCAGGTCCGAAGAAATACAGAGCACTGTAAAGCGATCTTTGAAAAAATCCAAGAAACATCATTTGATAAAGTGTTGAAAATCAAAACCTGATTGCTTCACAAAATTGCAAATTCAAAAGTCTGTACTTACACTATCATCCTGAATGGGGCAACAACTGTAGACACGTGGTTCGTTCTTAATGGATCTCTTCAGTACATTCTAGCAAGCTTCAGATAGTCGGATTTTTGAACCGCAAGGCAATGAGAGGACTAAACACGTGTCTACAGTTGCCACCCTAGTCAGGATGATGGTGTTAAAACCGACTCCTAACTTTGTAATTTTGTGAAACAATCAGGTTTTAATTTTCAACAATTACTCAAATTCTGTTTCACGGTTTTTTTCAAAGCTCACTTTACTGTGTCCTGTATTTCTTTTTCATGAATTACCAAGGTCTGGCTAAAAAAATGAGTAATATTTGAAAATCTGTTTTTTGACATTCTTATTCTTATAAGGTCTATTTGTTATCACGAAATTGACGAAGCAAACTGACATTAAGAATTTATAGTTGACAAATTGACATTGTTACAAGAGACAACGCGGATCACTTTATCTACGTCATTTCATTAATATGTAAACATATTATTTGATATTGTAAAATAGGTATTCTGGCAGCTTGAATCCGCTGCATTACGTCGTGGTGCTAACAGAACTTGCGTTAATTCTAGCATTATTTTTTTATAGTTCATATATGCAGGATTAAACATTTAATAATGGGGATAACACTTTAATGAAATGACGTAATTAGAATCGTGCTGACTCTCCTATTTATACTTGTACTTGTATGTATTTTCAAAATTACATTTCGTTCAAACTACAGTTCTCTTTTTTCAAATTTTCTATGCGCTGTTGCATTATACTCCATCGTTTTTGAAGAATTTGATTTTTTTGGAAAAGTCCTTCAATTACAGTATCACTTTCTTCACTGAGCAATGGGTTAACATCAACTACAGTAGTATCTAGAGATACAATAGCAGTAACATCTCTATTGCTATTTTTTAGTTTGTTTTGTATTCCAAACTTATCAATCTTCATTATGCAATGAGCACTTTCAGTTCTTTCTGTCGAATCTTCTCGTTTTTCATTCTTGTTATTTTTTGCCTTAGAATGTGCTGCTACTTCACTACTAGATGAACTGCTTTGTTTTTCGATTCTTTTACCGTTTATTAAAGTTTGTTGCGCTATTTTATTGTATTTAACTGATGATAATATAGGATATAAATTTTGTTTTTCCATACTTAAAACAAGAACAAGAATCTTTGATATAATTTTGACAATGACATTTAAATTTAAATTTAAATTTGTACTTACTTGATTTGCAGAAAACGTTGCTAGAATCAGGCAGAGGAACTTCCTATTGGATGGAGAGATTGATTGAACTAAATACTAATACAACCTTAACTTTTACCCAACGAATCTGTGCTATTTCTGATTATAAAGCTCATGTCAATGGTAAGTAAGAAATTTTATTAAGTTTCATAATATTGTATTAATTTAAATGCTGACATTGAAGCAAAGTCAAAACTTCTTTTGTTTTTTCGATAGATCATTCTGAATTTAAATTTTTCTCAAGTGCAACCTATGCGAAGATACTTTTCACACCTTTAATAAAACATATTCAAAACTCAAACTTAGTTTTTAAGTATCGTTTTTTTAAAAACGACTATCTAATATCTTTAAGAATTTACATAGACTGAATAAAAGAATACTTTTTGATTGCAGCTGAAACTGAAGAATTTAATCAATTAAAAAGTAAATTCCAAAATTTGATAACAAAATATGAATGCAATTTACAGTTACGCGATATTCGGCGTCAGATTTATGAAGAAGTACAGAATAGAGAAACAAGGTTTGTATATTAATATATTTCTTCTGATTCAGGTTTCGAATAAAGTGTTAATATACCTCTTACATCCCTTTAGCATCATGTACATTCATGATTCTATTCATATTTAATTATCATTCATAAAAGCTCATATATTTTTCTCATTAGAAACATTTTTTATTCGCATCAAACCACAATCATATTAATAGATCTATACATCGTTCACTGTTGATTTTTTCCATGAGCATTCAACATCTGTTGCACTTGCCCATTCCAACAACAGATTCATTTTTACCGTTTCAAGTACATTCTTCTCAATAACACATTCTTCATACACCAACCCATTCCATTCCTTCGACCACTTATGTAATGAAATATTCTATTACTGCCTTCAATTTTATAATTCAATATTTTGTAGAATTGATGAGCTAATTAGAATTAAGACATATAATATTGAACTAGCTGAAGAACTACATGATTTGAGAAAAAAACTCGTCTCGGAACATGAGAAACAAGATAAAATAAGGGAGAAACAATTCTATGAAATATACCAAGAATCAATGAAAATTTTCGAAAGAGATCCTTTTGTTATCAAACGCAATAATCTGAAAAAACAAATTGCTAAAAAGAAATTTGATACTTCATTTGCTAAACAGAAACTGTCCACTCTTAATAAAGTAAATGGGAATTTGAACAAACTTGAAAAACAATTAGAAGAAAAGAAGATTATTCAGTTAGCTCGAACTATGATAGAATACAAGCAGAAAAAAGAATTAGAACGTAATCAAAGTACTTTAAACAATTCTGTAGCAGAAAAATTGACGGTGATGTTTGAAAATCCTCAAGAAAGTCCAATTGTGAAATCTTCCCAAAAAGTGGTAAGTATTTTTTTCACATATTTATCGTAAGACATTACTGGATGAAATGGTTGATGCTGACTGGATTAGTGAAAGTAAGTAGCGCAAATAAGAGGATTCAGTCGATTATATAATTTTTTTCCTTTCTAACTCTACAGTTCCGGCTACACTTTAGCCACATTCAGGAGCGAAAGGAATTATTATGTAATACACACTATCAAAAAATATTGATAAAAGAACTTTGGAGCAAAAAAAGTTAGAATCGATTTCTGGTTTTTAAAACAGAAATCATAGAACTTATCATCAGCTTCATTCTCACATTTTCATTTATTTATAAGATGTTTGCAGTGTTAATTCTGTATTTATATGTGTGTTCATTATTTTAGATTAATTATGAATCTCAGTATAACTTCATGTTCGAAAAATATAATCTATTCAACCCAAAAACTTCTTTTAAAAGTTCCCAAAATCCTCAAAATAAAGATTTACCTGAGATGAATATCATGCAAATACAGGTATTGCAACAACTTTTTTAATCGCTGTACGTAATATTTATTATATTTTCGTTTGCAGCTACCTTCTTTGGATTTGCTGAATACCAGATTATTTGAAACAAACACAAATTCTTCAAGAAACTCAAAACCAACAGGTATAAAATATAACTGTAGCTATTTTACTAGTGTAACGAAATTCAATTTCAGAACAACAGATTGAAAAATCATCCAAACAGAAATCATCGGCCATTTTAAATACATTGGCGCCAAAATTAGATTTTTTAAGCGTCCCGAAATTTGACTACAAGCTTCAAACAATTACACCATTCAAGAAAACTTCGCAAAATGAGCCAGCAAATCAACAGAGACATGTATCAAAAAGACCAGCTGAATCTGAAGAAAGTATAATTAAACCAAAATTGTCCAATATTCCAAAATATAATCAAATACTTGATAATATGAAACCTAATGAAGAAGAACGTGTTTTTCTTTCCCAGCCGGGTAACAGAGCTACATTGCAATGTGACAATACTGTTATGTCTTTGAGTCAAGACAGTCAAAAGAGTTTAATTTCGAACGTTAGTCGACAAAATCAAATGAACAACATTGATCCTACAACGATAATTAAAGAAAACATTTCTACCAACCAAAAAAAGGAAATTGACACACAACCTAAGAAAAAGAACTTAAAAATTCATTCAGTCGAGACAATTGTACCTGGAGGACAGATTCAAAATAAAATTGAACGTAAAAATCAAGTCCAAAGAACTGAAGCAAAAGAAATTGAAAAGCAAAATCTTGTTGAATACAAAATGCTTTCATTAGGACAATTGTTTGCAACTAAGACACAATCTTCAGTTAACGATATGTTCAATTTGAAATCATGTGCTTCCAGCAATAAACAAACATCGTCAACGAATCAAATGACTACCGTACAAAAAAATGTTTCAGTAAGGCCGGAAACAGTTGAAACACAAAAGCAAAATATGGACCAATCTAGATTACCAAATCAGTTCAGCTTACCAATTCCTGTATCTGTTGATAATACACCAAAACCTCTTCATTTTCCTGTAAGTAGAGTTCGCTTTCTTTTACGTTGCATCCCAAATTATTATGAGAAAAAAAAATTTTTTCAAGCAGTAATCTTTCCCTTTTATATATTTCAAATACTGTGAAAATTGATTTTTCTCTTTACTCATAAGAAATGTTTATTCTATGAAAATATGTCAATCAATCTAATATTTCAAGATCCACTCTATTTCCTTTTAAAATTGTATGCCAATCATAAGATTGTTATCAAAATTTTGCTCAAAGAGATATTTTTGAATTCCCTACGGTTTTAATATTGTGCAACAAGTGCAGAAAATTACTAAGTAGAGTCCGGATCGAAAGGCCGGATTGAGCGGAATTTGCTACGAAATGCACATGTAAAATATTTCAGCGATTTTTTCTTATAAAATAATACACTTTATGAGATATGATTAACAAAACAAAAAATCTTTGTGGTTTTATTACTCAAAATTTATTTATTTTATATTGTATACTACAAAAGAAACCACAACATCCAACTTACCGCTCAGCAAATTAAATTTTTACAGTTTACTACTTTATTATAGATAATAATATTCATTTTTTATTGATCTTTTCACTTCACTATAACATTTAATTTCTTATTTAAAAATGAAATTTTATTATTTTTTTTTCCTTGTCCGGATTAACCGGATGTCCGAAAAATCGAAGTCGGGTTAAGCGGCACTCTTCTACAGTAATTCTCAAGCAAATATTACATTTGTGAAGTGAATTGCAAGTATGAAGAATAGATTCAAACGATTCGCATACAAAATTTTCTCAGGCGACCACGATAGTTCTAAAGAAAAGTATTTTTTCTACGGCTGTGCGTAAAATAGGTCCCAGTTTTGCCACCATGTAGCAGTTAAATTTCTATCAATTCATGTTTGTAGCACCTCTCAGTCTCAGTAATCCATTTGTTTGGATATTATTTCTCAAGTCTAAATGTAACTTGAGCTCTGGACTTCAGGCTGGTTTATGATGGATTTAATTTACAAATTTAGATTTTCTTAATTATAAATCCAGCCAATCGTAGTCTTTGGTTGGCATGTCAGAATTTCCAAATTGACAATTGTCACAGAAAAGATATTCGAATCATGAGTCTGGTGGAATAGCATCCATATTTTTATGATAAAAGTAATAAATCAAACCGAAATTAAATCATTTGTGCAAACAAAACAATTTTGGTGATATAAAATAGCTACTCAAAGAGTCAATTTCAGATTATATTTAAAAAAATGAACGAGAATGAGGATCTAAGATTATGAATCTAAATTTCTAAATTCCTAAATTAAATTCATCATAAACCATCCTTTCCTCGTTAATGTGCTCAATAATTGACAAAAGATGGAAGTTAAGACCCGTAGATAAAATGTTGTATGCATTACGAGTGTAAAAAAGCATTATAACATTCGGCCAACAATTCTAGTGACTCAATAAGCTTCGTTGCCAAATACTTCACTTGGCCTGATGACATAATGCTAAACTTTACACTCTTATTACATAAAGGCTGGTTTATGATGGATTTAATTCAGGAATTTACATTTAGAAATTTAGGTTCATAGTTTCAGATCCTCATTCTCGTTCATTTTTTGAAATATAAATTAAAATTGACTTTTTGAGTAGCCCTTTTACATCGCCAAAATAGTTTTAATTGCATAAATGATTGAGTTTCGGTTTGATTTTTTATTTTTATCATATAAATGTGGGTGCTCTTTCACCTGTGACAGTTGTCTATTTGGAATTTCTGACATGCCAACATATGTCTACGATTGGCTGGATTTATAATTGAAAATTCTAAATTAAATTAAATCCATCATAAACCAGCCTTAAAGTACTACTAAATTACTAAAATTTTTAGCTTGATTTCATAATACTTGTTTACACTCGTATTGCATACAGGTTTTTTTCTACGGCCCTCAATTTCTATATTTTGACAATTAGCACGCAACAAAGGAGCCCAGAGGACAAATTGACATTTAATAAATATCCGAGTAAATGGATCAATGCGAGATGCTACGAACATGAATTCACAGAAATTTTACTACTTCGAGTATAAATGGTGAAAGAATTGAGACACGAGAATTTAACATATTATTATATTATGGAGAAAGTGTGACACTCATAAGAATCGGTAAAGGTTTTTTAAGAAAAACCAGAAAATTCTTAATCAACAATATTCTCAAAATTAATTTAGCAGCCGGTTTCGATTACTAGGTGATTATCTTCAAACTACCGGTGAGAACAATATCGGTCCTGTAATTTTATTATTCTCACAGTTAGTCTGAAGATGATCATTCAGTGATCGAAACCGATTGCTAAACACATTTTGAGAACAGTGTGTGATTAAGAAATTTCTGATTCTTTCTTAAAAAAACCTTTACCAGTTCCTGTTATTATATTGATAATTAACGATATTGATTACAATTTTAAAACAGAGAACTCGCTTATTTGGGCGAAAAAAAATCATTTCAAAACTCATATTTAATAAATATGTTTCATTGGGATAAGTTCTGTACAAAAATAATTAGAAACAAAACGTTTCATTAGCAAAGTGCTGCCTTTTTCAAGAGAAATAAAAATTTATATTTGAAAAAGACAGCACTTTGCTGTTGAAACGTTTTGTTTCTAATCATTTTTATATAGAACTTATCCCAATAAAACATATTTATTTAGAATAAATTAGAACACATTTTTATAAATTGGTTTTCATAGATGAGATATTTTTTTTTTGCTTTATTTATTCAATTTTTTTCTTTTTAAGTAATAATTTGGGAAGCACAACGTTGAATACATAAATTATTTGAAGATATATTACAGTAATTTTTTTTTCTATAGAATACTTATGAAACGTCCAAACATTCAGAAACAAAATCTCCATACTTTCCTAATCAGCCTTCATCTCAAGAAGATCGTTCTAGTTTGAACACTAGTGCAGAACAAAGTGATAAAGTGAATATATCAAGTGACCAGATGACTTCACAAATTTCTGCTATGGATTCTGAAGGCATTGATCCTAATATTGAGCAACCAATAGAAATTGATAACGCAGGTATGATAAATCAAAATTTAATTTGTAATATTCAGTAGGGCAACACGAGTGATCAATTGAAATGATTCATTTGAACTACTTAGTAGATCAAAACCAATAATTTTATAATTCAACTATTCCAATTCATTTATGAACACTTTTATTGTACATATACTTAATATGATTTAAGCTGAAAAATAATCCACTGAACTCTATGTTACAAAAATTTAAGCTACTTTCATGTTTTAATGATTATTTTTCGTTTTGCAGAATATTACGGAGATGGTAATGATTTAAATGCAATGATGCCAGAGTTTGATGATGCTCTTCCAGAATTTACTTCACCTCCGGAACCAAATTTTAATGCAAGCAGAAATCTTAATACCTCTGGTCTGCCAGTGTTTTTGTCGCCCCCCAAAAATCAAAACATGAATCAGGGAACTAGTGAATTTTTGCCGACTAATACTTTTGGTACCAATGAGAACACCACACAAGTACAAAATACTGGAAATAACTTTTTCAGCTTCGGACAATCTAGCAGTGAAAAGCCAGGCATTTTTAATATGTTTTGATTTGCTTTCAATTCCAATTTCAAAAATTTATCTCCAAAAGATTATAATTTAATTATTACATTAATATTAGTTTAAATATAATATTTAAGTTTATTTGACGATGTTAGCAGAGAGGAACATTTGATTATCTCAATAGCTTAAAGGCTAATTTGTTTAGGAGAATTTATTAATTTTTGTGTTATAAAGTAATTATTTCGACGAAAACTAGATTTTTGTTTGTTGCATTGTATTTGAATTCGCGCCAGAGACATGAGGCTAGCTTCAAATACATGCAGTTACCACAATATAATTAATTTCTCTATTTTCTCTTGTATGATATAATTTGAAGTCAATTGTATCATTTCAATTATGGATTATATCTACTGGCTCACTTTAGAAATAAATTTGTTCTAAAATGCTTCGACTTGTTTCTCACCTCACGTTTCTGTCTCGCTGTCATAAATATTAAGTATGGCGGCTGTCATTGTATTGACAGTATTATTATAAAATAAATATTTACAGTAGAAGTGATATATTTTTATGATATTTTGTTTGATATGAATGAGTAACTGCAGTTTCTTCATCATGATACGTAAATGTTCCTAAAGTCTACGTAGTTGTTAAGATATACTCTTAAAAATGGGTAAGTGAAAACTTGTTTTACTATTTATTTTTATCTTATGCTAATAAAAAGTATTGCATGCGAAGTATTAAAATAACTTCTTGAGTGAATCATTCATTCTTTAATATAGGGCAGTAGTGGTCAATTTCTTATTCGAACAGCTCTGTTTATAAACTTATTTCTTAACTTGAAAATAAAAAATGTTAGCAAAGCAAAAACATACAGTTTTGGTTATTTGTTTTTATATTTATTTTTATTATTTGTCGTAGACGGTGTTCCCGTGATGAAAGGACCTGGGCTCTATGAATTTTTGGTTGAAGCCGAGCTCCAACATTATTACAATAGCATTAAGTACGTATAAATGTAATTTGATACTTTATATTATTTATGTAAGAAGTCACGGTCTTATTCAATCGTTATAAAATTAAATAAACTTTATTCGTATAGTCGAGTGTAAATTTCTTGTAATAATATTATTAAATTTTATTTTAGGAGTGATCTCAAAGTTCAAAGTGCGTCTCAACTAAAATATGTAACAGATGAAGATTTAGCGCAGCTGGGTATGTCAAAGCCCGAACAAAGACGATTGAAGAAATTTTATAATAAACATTTTCCCCAAAATTATTTAAGTAAATTCAAGCGATTATTGTCGGTGAAAAAAGAGGATGGCCTATTACAAGGAAGCGGAAATATTAATATTGGACTGTCAGGTCAGATATCTCTCTTTTACATCCTTATTATTCATGATTGAAACTTGCATGTGGAACATAAACATGAAACTTTCCATATCAATTAATTTATGTTGATAGGAAATGGTGGTGAAAGAACAAATGGGGATCGATCCCAAGGTCCTCGAGTTCCTAGCAAACATATCATTAGCTCAGACAGTATTACTGTTAATAAAGAACTAGGAATGGGAGAGTTTGGGGTTGTACAACAAGGAGTTTGGACAAATGACGGAGAAAGAGTAAGCAAAATATTTTTTTCTGAATAAAAGTTACTATTATTAAATTTTAACAAAATCACTGTTTTATGAATAAAAACTTATCATCATTAAAATAATTTTTGTCAAATATTTGATATAAAATTTCTCTAAAATACGTTTTCAAACAATGACACAGAAAATTCAATTTTTAAACTTAATAGCTTGTCCTAAACTATAAATATGTTTTTCTACGACTGTGTGCTATGTGGGAACTTTATACAATATTTGCGATGCTTGAAATAAGTATTTTTCATGTCCCAGTTTTACCATCATTTGAACGCGTAGCGGCTAAATTTCTGTGAATTCATGTTTCATTGATCCATGAGTTTGGACATTTGTTAAGTTAAATGTCAACTTTAGCTCTGAATTCCTTTGCAGTGTGCTCAATTATTGTCAAAAAATGAAAATTGAGGGCCGTAGAATCTTTTTTGTATGCAATACGTATGTAAACAAGCACTATAACATTCGTCCAACAAGTCTCGTCACCAAATGTCATAATGTTCAATTTTACAATCTTATTGCATAAATTATTATTAATCTGAAAAAAAATTGCTACTTTGAAACATGATATTTCAATCAAAAACGATGAATGATGTATCCTCTATTGAAATAATGAAATGTTAATATCGCTAAATATTTTGTCCAAGCTGTCTATATTTTCTAATCTAGCTGCTTTCACAATTTTTCAATAGTAACTGATATTCCAAAAGATAACCTTCATTTTATTTCAATGTCATTGTTATATGTTTCTTTTTTCCCTAGATACAAGTAGCAATTAAGTGTTTAGCTCGCGAAAGGATGCAGAATAATCCCATCGAATTTTTAAAGGAAGCCGCAATTATGCACTCCATTGATCATGCACACATTGTTCGTTTATATGGAGTCGTTCTTGACACGGATAGCCTAATGTTGGTATGTTCATCGTAATGTTTTGTTGCAAATATTTCTGTTTATCCGGAAAGATTAAATACCTAGGTATTTACTCATTGCTTATCAGTTTTTCCTTTTTACTATTCAAACTAATCTCTTGATTTTTTTAATGATATATCAATTTTTAGGTAACTGAATTGGCGCCCTTGCGTTCATTGTTAGAGTGCCTAAAAGAACCATCCCTCCGATCCAGTTTTCCAGTTTTAAGCCTTTGTGATTTTGCAATGCAAGTGTGTGATGGAATGCAATATTTGGAAGCCAAAAGACTGATTCACAGAGACTTAGCAGCAAGAAATATTTTAGTATTTTCTAAAAATAAAGTTAAAATTTCAGATTTTGGTTTGAGTCGAGCTTTGGGCCAAGGCAAAGATTATTATCAAACCAATTTTAACGTAAATTTAAAATTACCAATTGCGTGGTGTGCGCCGGAATGTATTAGCTATCTTAGGTTCACAACCGCAAGTGATGTTTGGGCCTATGGTGTTACGCTATGGGAAATGTTTTCATATGGTTTCCAACCGTGGGCGGCTCTTACAGGTTTGTATTTGACCAATTTTATCAAACAGACGAAACATTTGAATAATCGAGTTTATTATATTATCACTTTGCTATCAATTCAGTCAAAATAGTAATTAAGGTATCAAGGGTGTTTAAAGGACAATAATGTCTGAGGTCAACAGTGTACGAAGGCCTCTGGCCCGAGGTGTGTACGTTGACCGTAGGCATTATCGTCCGTTAAACTCCCGTGGTGCCTTCAATGTTTAATGTCAGACTTTTGTATTATTTCAATCAAAATTTTTAGCAATGTAAGTCCTGTTATTGTTGTTTCTGTCAGAAAAATTACTCTAGTTACTTGCTGTTACTAGGATACTTGTTCGTTATTTTTAAAAATAATGCCCTCGAGCTTTATTTTGAAACATTATGCCCTCGGGTATCATTTGTTACGCAATTATCCCGGAATCAGTATTATTATAATAACAACAATAATAAACTAGTCGGACATTAAAAAAAATATATATTCAAGCACAAATTTAATGCACATGATATTTAAATACTACTTTGTATATTAGATGATGGATGAAGAAAGTGATTTAATATTATGAGAAAATTATGGTAATAATGCTTTTTACATAAATTTTCGTTTAAATTGTTTCTTTTATTAACTTTCTAGATTAATTTTTTCCCTGATATAATTGTTTATAATGACAGTAAAATTGAAGTAATTGTTGATAATTTTCATGTTATATGTTATATACATGATTCGTATTTTTAGATGGTAATGAGAAACAATTATCAAATTACATGATTAGTACTTTCAAAAGGTAATTGAAAAAAAATTATCAAATTTCTGTTCCAACAGTATAAGAAAGTTCAATAAATTTTCGGTATAGATATGTAAAGAGAAATATGTAAAAACGATTTAATTTAAAATCATCAGCGTACCAAAAATTTGAAAATAATTAGGACACAAACCGAGATTTTCTTTTATTTTGACATCTGGTAAGAAATCGTGCGATACTAGCAGTGCTGTATTCTCGTGTGGGATGCCAAGAGGCACTTTGTGTCGCTGCGGAATAAGTTATAAACTGATACTTTTAACAGACTATGATAAAAACGACGTAAGAATTTCAAAATGGTCTAGGTTTGTGTCCTAATCATTTTCTAGTTTTTAGTACAGCTGTTTAGCTCAAAAAGTTTTCTAGCTATTTTCATTTTCTAGTTTCTAGTCTGATTTTTTATTCGAAACATTCAAATTTTCGCAAGACGTTTTCGTACATATCATCATTCGAAAACCTTCTGCTACTCGTTTCTACGAGATACTCATAATATCAACTTTCATACGGGCAATAGAGAATATGCATGAAATTTAAATTTGGTACAAATATTTTTTTTCCGAATTTATATTGGCCGGACTTTTGTACTAAACCATCATTTTGGTATTTAATATCTTTTTAATTACTCAAAATTAATAATAAATTAAGCGCAGAAAATTCAAAGTTCCAAAACGCAACACCATTGGTTAAAACGAAATGTGACGTCAGATACTACTAATACTGCTTACATTTGTATGGCATTGCAGGCTTTTGATTAGAAAACATAGTAATAACGTGTGTGTTGTAAATTCATTTATTGTTTAAGTGTAATTTCAGCATCCTAGTGAGATTATAAATCATTTAAGACAGTGGTTTTGTAAAAGCACAATCGGATAGTATGTCAAGAATAGATCTATTATTTTCTTTAAATTCAAATTTTACGTCCGCTGAAGTAAAAAGAGTGAACACTGCAAAGTAATTATTCAATAATAACATATTATGTACGCTATTTTAATAAATACAATCCGAAATATGATGAGCAGCACATATACTGAATTTTATTGCTAAAACTAATTACATTTAGAGTACGTTCCACTTAATGACCGCAACGTTCACGCTCACGACCGCGGTTTTTGCTGTTCCACTAACTCATAGTCGATGTGGCTGGTGTTTCAAGTGGAATGATGCGAGTGTCTGTTAAATGTCAAATAAACTGACAATTTTTGGTTAGAATCGAAAAGTAAATCATAAATAAGATTAAACTAACCTGTAGCAAAAAGGATATACGAATGGAATAAATCCAATATGCCTGTATAAATTAATCGCTCTTGAATAATAAATAATGATAATGAGAGACCATAAAATTATCTGTTATATGACAAATGGAAAATCTTGAATCAATTGACATAGCTTGGAATCGAAAGTACAAATTGGAAAGGCATCTTCTTATTTAATTTGAACTTCTTGGCGGTTTATTCAAGAATGAACACAACGACCGCTTCGACCCACCTTTAAATCGCGGGCGTAGGGAGCTTGAAGTAGTCGAGATCTATGACGTATTTATCATGAACGTCAAGACCGCGATCGTCTTGTGGAACGATTATTGAGGGGACATGAGCGTTGCGGCAGTCTAGTGGAACGTACCCATATGTTATTCATGATCTGTCAAGTTTATTATGACATTTCATCTCTTCTGATAACCTTACATCATTTCTTACATATTTTAAAACCTGTCTGGATTGGAAAAAAGACTTTATCAGGTATATTTCTGATAGTATTTTGCATTCAGGCACAATGCAATACTTATAAACTGACTTCTGACCTTTTTTAATGCTGAAATAAGTTGAGAATGAAAACACCTGTAATAAACAATGGATTGTAATGTCACTGGACATGTGATTTAACGTCATCCATAGAGCGCGCGAAAATGGCGGCGTTTAAACAGCTCAAAATTATTCTCAATTTTAAATATTTTTTAAACTTGATTACAGCACTTTTAAACATAATTTATATTTTTTACTATGTTATAACAATGTAATCAGTGAATTAAAAATATTTAAAAAAATCATGAGTATTCCCTATTGACAGAAGCGAGAAGAACGTTGACAATAGGCCTGTTGCGTATGTTTAAATTTCGACGAAAGCGCCGCATATTATTCAAAAATCACAACTTCGAGGTGTGATGTCATCTGTCAATGTTTTGAAATATGTCAATCTGCTTTGAAATCAAAATGAAATCCATGACGTACCATCTGTATTCCTAATAATAATTGGGGATATTCTGTTATTCAAATTGTATTGAATTTATGACAACTTTTGTAGACAAAAATATTCTAGAAGAAGCAAATCAACCATATTATATTTTTTATTGTTTATGTGACTCATCTAAAGGTAATCAATTACAGTTAGATTTATAATGTGTTATATACGTACAGAATCTGAGCGAAATCCTTAGGGGAAAGAGATTTTCTCATCTTGTTCATCTTTAAAACAATTCTTGAATTTTGAGAAGAAAAAATATTAAGCAAAAATTTTGTACTTTCAGTAAAGGGTTCTGGGACGAATTCATGGGACTGTTCAGTCAATTAAGAAACTTATCTAAGTGGTATTTATTGAGTTTATTTACAATTATAATATTTAACTTCTCTTAAAGATGGTATACTGAGAATTAAATGATATCTAATACATTTTTATAGAATATTGCATAAAATCACACTCGTTTAACAGCAGTTATCCACATTTTTCTTTGTTTCGCTTAATAATCTCTTCTCGGAGACTTATGAAAATAAGCTCTGGGCTGTTTGCTTTAGTATTAGTACATCCAACAACACAACAACTTCTAAGTGAATGATTTATACTCATGATTATTGAATAATATGACATACAAAACTGACGATTGACAGTTTGACATTTTTGACGACTCACCTCGTAGATGTAAAATTTGACCGATAGAGCGGAGCCACAGAGGATACGCAATAGGCGTATTGATATTATTTTTTTTGCACAATCGAGCATCCATTCCAAACCCTTAGGCCTGTGGAACTCTTCTGCCTATCGTTTCCCGCTGACTTTTTTTTCCTAATTTTCATTTCGTTACTATGGCAAAAGCGACAAAATTGTATCAGGACATGTTTTTTTATTTTAATTTAATTTTCATTATGTTGGTCACGCGGTCCAGCTTTCATTTTAGCATTATTGTACTCTAAATATGCATACTTATCAAACCTCTTGAAAGCAGAAAAAACGAAATGAGGCATTGAAATCTACGACTATCTGATGGTCTATTATACTTTTTTTTACATTTTCACGAAAAGTTGTTTCGACAGAACGGCTCGAGTAAATGTTGTCTTCGATACTTCCTTTACATTAACTATCAGTTTTGGAAGGTGGATAATGTAGTATTAGATTCCTCATAAACTACTCTTTTCTGATCAATTTTAATAATTTACTAATTTAGTGTGATGCCTACGGTGCTTAGATTTCGTTAACATCGTAAAATCACTCATGATCCGGGTATAGCAAATAAACGAATCAACAGATTGTCTCTATTTTTAGCATTTATAGTCTCAATGAAACTGTCAATATGAATCGTGATTAGGTATAACATATCGACACCAAGAATTTATTGAAAACCCCTCATATTGTAAAATAATTGTATCTTTTTTATTAATGACTTCTTAGAGTAACGCAAGCAAATAACTTCACTACAAATATGTGATTACAACCGTTAATTTTGTGAATTTACAATATTTGTATAAAAAACAGCACTTTCATTTTCAGGTCATCAAATTTTAGAAGCAATTGATGAACCAAATTTACAACGTTTAGAACAACCAGACTGTTGTCCGTCTGACCACTATACGGTTATGTTGGACTGTTGGAAACATGAACCAACTCAAAGACCTCGATTTAATGAAATTGCGACCCGGTTAGCAGATTGCCGACCTGAGCAAGTTCAAGCTAAAGTTTCCAATACCGATGCACCTCATTTACTACCCCACAGAGTCGGAGATATTATCACTGTTCTTGATAAATCGTAAGTCAAAAAAGTTAAATTAAAAATTCAAGACTATAGTAGTGAATCTTTCATTATTATTCCTTGTACTCCAACCACGTTTATCATTCAAATTGTAGTAAAATATGAAATTAAAAATAAGTTTAAGAAATATTTTAAACTCATTAATATAGAATTAAAACTTGGAAGAAATTACTTAAAACTGAAATAATGATATTCAGCCAAACATTACAGAATATTGTTATGAAAACTAGTTGTGCTTACGAAGAATTGTAAAAGTTGAAATTTTTTTTTATAGGAACCATGATCAACTGTGGAAAGGTGTTTTGTCAAACGGAAAAACAGGTCTATTTAATCCAGCTCATGTAGTTGCGTATATTGGAAATAATTTACCATGTGGAACATTGAGACCAGAATCTTTTATTAGAAATGATATTAAGACTTCTAGTCGAAGAAAATTAAATCCTTCTATGATTAGCGGACCTCAAGGAGATGTTAAACACACAGGTGATATATTACAAGACGTAGGATGAAATATTTATATTCATTTGATTATTTTCATTTTGTAGGGCATGTTGGGTTAGATGGCACATATTTTGGCGATTTAAACTTCTTAGGTTGTAGCAAAGTTGATGTAAGTATTACTGTTTTACGATTATTTTGCAGTTATTTTCCAATGTGTTTTGCTTATTGTATGTGCTTACAAATGTTCAGAAGAATCCAACCAATCCTGTAAGTTGGCGAAAGTTTCAGTATTAGAAATATATTATTAGATTAGAATAATAGATCCACAGAAATTAAAAGTTAGTCTTAGTAGGTGTCTAATCATTGAATCACTTTTCATTACATTGCTGCAAACCTTATTTTATTGTTTTGCAGGTTCGTTATAGTATTTAAAAATTATCATCTGTTTCGATATATGTCATTTGCAAATGTTCAAAAATTTAATATTTAGTTCAAAACATTTCTTATTTCTTGACATGAAATATTCTACAAAAGTTCTAAATAAATTCATATAATCGTCGTAATCAATTGGAACCAGAGTTGAAAAATATGATTTAAATGAAAAATCATAGATTTTTCTATTTAATCATGCCTCTATTGATTTTTTTCAATTTTTTTAAATTGAATCACAAAATGGAGTAAAGGTATTAATATTGAATCTTTCATATGTATGAAAATTATCAGAGCTGTTTGACATGGTACACTAGATTTGCATTTGATTCTCTATTTTGAAGCAAAGGAAATTGGAAATTGCACAGTGTCGTACACAAAATTAGAATGTATTGCACAAAATTCTGTGTATGACAAGGTCCATTTTTCTTTACAATAAAAAGATTAATCAAGATGCAAAGCATAATTTAATTTATTTGATTTAAATAAAACCAACTCTGGGTGTTGATTTTGTAACTAGAAAACGATATTGAATACATATTCGTCACCTAGCGCCATCTGAAATTAGCCATTTTATACCATTCTCGGTGTAATCGGAACTATATTCACTGTGCCGAATACGTATTCGTCTGCTCCCGACCAGTTGAATAAGCCTATTCAACCGAGGATAGCATTAAATGGCTGATTTCAGATTGGTGCGAGGCAACGAATACGATTCAGTATCGCTTTCTAGTTACAAAATCAACACCCTGATTGGAACCATATTTATTTTCTTAATATTAGTATGTTGAGTTTGTTTTATAAATTTGGTAGTACAAGATTATCTTTAAAAATGAGACTATAAGCAAATTTTATGAAATCATGGCAAAATTTCCTTCAAAATCTGAAGATGGTATAGGATAATCTATTAGCTGTTTGACAGATAAAAACTAATACGGCTATATGAGAAAAATACTTATATTTTGCTCACAATGTGTAATTTAGCTGAATAATATTTGAATAATTTCATTAGTTGCATCTTGAGACCTTTCCAGTTCAATAATTGATGCTCATTTTTTATTCAAAACTAGTCGAAACAAAATTTGTATAATATATTTTTCTTGTAATCCCATCAACTAACATCTGCTAAGATTGTATTAAACCTAAAAATTCAGGATGTACAAATATAAAATATATTATTATTCATTAGATAATCACAAACTTATTTAATTTTTAATAAATTTCCTACAGTACAACTCAGTCCCTCGTCAAATAGTGCCGCCTTACAAACCCCAAGATGATCTGGAGGAGTCACCTCTTCTAATGGGCGTTGGTGGAGGTGGTGGTGCGGAATCACTTCCTCTTCATGTTTCGGATCACATTAACCTGGGTCTGGCAACTAATGGTACTGGCACTATAGATCGACGTCCAGCTTCTGCGACAGTTTCAATGAACAGTAAAATTCGATGGCAAGGTGATGTTCCGCCATTAGTTATCCAACCTTCCAATGATCATGAATACCATGAAATCAGCGATGAAGAAAGTCTTGTGGGAGACAGTCCTCGATTTGAGGTTTGAATTTATTATTAATTTTCGCTAATTTTCTCATTTTTTCAGCATTGTATTTATGAATATTGTGACATCACAAGCAGATTACTGTTATTATTTTTATAGAAACTTGGATCTTACATAGTTAAAAATTTAAAATTGCAAAATATTCCAAGAATAACATTAAAATCATTTCTAAGCTGAAATACACGAAAGTGTACCTTGCAGAAGGAAAGGATGGATATAATCTCTTCAATAAAGTCATGCAATAACGTAATTCTGAATTAAAAACTGTTTTTTAAGCCCGAATGACACGCTCAATTTTTTCGTACAATTTCTATGTCAATGTTTTGTAGTCAAATTTTTCTGTATTCTTTTATGAACTAAATCATTGAAAGCAAGAAATCCTGTATGCAGCGCATCTCAATTTTTTGTTGCATGCTCATGCGTATTTTATTTTTATTTTCTCAGAATAATACTGACAAGCTGCAGCTGTCAAACATTTAATGTCAAAAATGGATTATGTGGAGGAAATTGATATTCTGGTTCTAGTTCCCGCAGTTGCAGCTACCAATTTAATTATGAAAAATTTACGAAACATTCTGAAAACATTAATCCAGCAATCTTAGATAATTTCTGAACGAATTTATATCAACAATTCTTCATTCATCATTGTTAAGATACCATCGTTCGTTTCTCTACGTTGTAGCCAGTTCCTACTCCATTTTTTTTTCACTGATTTTCTTTCATTTTGTTGTAAATGATACCAATGTAGTTATTATCTTTGGCTACTATTGACAGCGCAATGCGATATAGTGCGCATACTATCTGCGCAATTAATTGACGAAAACATTGAACAAAATAGAGCAAGTTCTATTATTTCATTGAACGAAAAATTGAGTAAATCATTGAATATTTTAACCTGTTTGTTGCAGTCAATTTTTTCACAAACAAAACATTGAACTGAAAAATATACGAAAAATTTGAGTGTGTCATACGGGCTTTAAAAATGAAGCTATCTAAAATTGGAAAAAGTTCCAAAAACCCTCTACAAATAAACGTGAAGGTAATTTTGAGTAGCTATCGTATTTTTCTGCCAATAGATGTTTTGTACCAAAGAAATTATCTTGTAGAAATATGTAAATTTAAATCTTTATCTCTCACTTCTAACTTCTTTTAGGAAAATCTTTGCAACAACAATTGGTTAACAAATCACGAACCGTAGAGTAAGTAAATTTTGTGAATTCTAGAAAATATTGTAAAACATGAAACTACGACAGATGTTTTATTGATTCTGATCTGTCAAAGACCAATAAAAATCTCAAAAAATAATAGAATTCCTATTCTTGAAAGAAAATAACTGAGTACTGGAACGTTAGATCTATATAGAAATTCAGTCTTTTCGACTATCCCTGAGCAAATAATTATTGACAGCAGTTAAATCATTTGCACTTATGATGTCATCACTTAATTTGAAATATGATGGGTTAAAAAAATATATATATTTTAAAAAATTTCAAAATTATTACTTTCAACTAAACTTTCCTGAGAAAAATAGAAAGAAATAATAGAAAATTCTATTGAATTTTTTAGCGCATTTTTGAAAAAAAAATGGAAGAATCATCTAGATGATGAAAGCGCGTTTTTGACAGCTCATGAATGCTTGTTACTCCAAAGATTTCGCAAATTACCATCTCTCACAATTACTGAGCTTGAAATCAAGCAGTTTGGGCAAACTTACGAAACAGCAGCTTCCATTTAGTACTAGTTTCAAGTTGACTATTTGATAGGTACATAATTCATGCATGTACAAACTCAAAAATACCTTTTAATCTTTATTGTTTAGTTATTGACTGACGGGAGGTCAAGTGCTGTACCTTAAAATGATAATTTGATCTCTATCAAAGCTATATAAAAAAAATACACCAAAAGTAAACAAATTTTCATCCAATAATAATAATTCATTCTAATAAGCTTCAAATTCGCGTCAAACAAGTCAATGAATGAGTCCCGGACAGATTTGACAACTGTACATAATAATAGTGACAACCGCGGCGAAATTTCTAACTAAATTTTCATCTACTTTAATAAATTTTAGTTGCCATATTCCTAATGTCATGTATATCTATGGGCATTGTTTCACTTGAAACAAGTAATTGCATAATTTAATCTTCCACAATCACTGAGCTTGAATTAAAGCAATTTGTGCAAACCTACGAAACAGTAGCTTGTATTTAGTACCAGTTTCAAGTCTATAAATAGTATAGTTGCTGAGAACTCAGCGTCACGCCAGCCAGCCAGACAGCCAAAGTGAATATAATAGCGCTTTTTTCCAAAAAATGCGCTAAAACCTATTATATGCACTTTGGCTGTCTGGCTGGCGTGACGCTGACTTCTCAGGAACTACAGCACTTACAGACTTGAAACTGGTACTAAATGAAAGCTGCTGTCTCGTAGATTTGCACAAACTATTTAATTTTTAGCGCTTTTTTTGGAAAAAAGCGCTATTATATTTACTTTGGCTGTCTGTCTGGCTAGCTGGCGTGACGCTGAATTCTCAGCAACTATACTATTCACAGACTTGAAATTGGTACTTAATAAAAGCTACTGTTTCGTAGGTTTGCACAAATTGCTTTAATTCAAGCTCAGTGATTGTGGAAGATTAAATTATTCAATTACTTGTTTCAAGTGAAACAATTTCCATAGATATATATGACATTAGGGATATGGCAACTAAAATTTATTAAAGTAGATAAAAATTTAGTTACAACTTTAGTCGCGGGTGTCACTATTATTATGTACAGTTGTCAAATCTGTCCGGGATTCATTCAATGACTTGTTTGACGCAAATTTGAAGCGTATTAGAATGAATTATTATTATTGGTTGAAAATTTGTTTACTTTTGGTGTATTTTTTTTTATATAGCTTTGATAAAGATCAAATTATCATTTTAAGATACAGCACTTGACCTCCCGTCAGTCAATAAATAAACAATGAAGATTAAAAGGTATTTTTGAGTTTGTACATGCATAAATTATGTACCTATCAAATAGTCAACTTGAAACTAGTACTAAATGGAAGCTGCTCTTTCGTAAATTTTCCCAAACTGCTTGATTTCAAGCTCAGTGATTGTGAGAGATGGTAATTTACGAAATCTCTGAAGTAACAAGCATTCATGAGCTGTCAAAAATGCTCTTTCATCATCTAGATGATTCTTTCATTTTTTTATTCATACACCCAGTTTTGGATAAAAAATTGAATAAAAATTCAAAAGGTAATTACTGCTGAACTATACATAATTGAAATCTGAAAATTGCTGTACAGAAATGAACAACATGTCAGTAATTAGATTTCATATCTTGAATTTTGAACTGATATGGGTTAGTACCTATTTTAGGGTAGAAACTATTAATCTCAATATCCTGCAAGTTACACAAGATATTGATATGCGGTTTTTGATATTTTTTGTCAGAATGGAATAAACTTTTGTTTTTATGATCAATTTAGCATAGTAGGATAGTAAATAACCAGCTGTTACTCATTTTCTTGAATCTGTAATTTTGGAGATAATTGCACCAAATTTTCAGGAATTTTTTTTCAACTGTGGTAAAGATCAAATTATTATTTTACGATACACTATATGACATCCCGTCAGTCATTAATTGAACAATAAAGACTAAAATAGAGCAAGATCCCAGGCCCACCGGACGTTACTTATTTTCTGAGAAACAAAATGTGTAGAATACAGTAATGTTGGTATGTCCTTTGATCATACGCATACTTGCTAGTTTGTGCCGACGGCCAATTTACAGATACGAGGTGCTAAATGTACGTTAAAACATAACTCACTTTTCTCAAAGTCTTGAGTGCTGATTTTTATGTATGTTTTAAAGAATATTGTTAAAAATTGATAATCAACACAGCTAGACACTTTCCATCGGTGGTAATTTCTGCTAGACTCTTTAAAGTTCACAAAGAATAACGTAATCTCCGAATGCAAATTTTTATATATGATACTCAGGGAACAATTTCAATACCTTCTGTTAACAGCCAGATCAATCGTAGGGCTAAACATCCCCCAGCAGACACAATTAAGATATTGTTGTGAGTAAAAGCGCGAGGTCACTATTTGTAGGCTTGATAGTAAGCGAACTATATATGGTCATTCAACCTATTATGTATTTCTGTTTATTTACTAATATACATATCATAAAAAAGTACTAAATAGAATATTCATTTTGATAACAATGACCATGAGGTTGCAATCGGAATAACTGTCAAAAAATCTCCGCTTCCGGAAGGACGCGGTTCCGTGCAATCCGTATATGGGTGCGTTCGCTTGAATATATATAACAATGCCTTCCCCTTAAGGAATTTACAGGTCCAATCGCTCGGGCTTCTTGCGAATGCGGGAGGATCTCCGTAAGGGTGTTGTAACAGGACTCTTCGGAATAACTTGCTTCGGCGTAGGAGATAGTGGCATTGACTTATCTTCTGATGACGTTGATGGTATTTCCGAATTTGATTTTTTTTTTATCTCGAGTTTCTCAGTACCATCATTCTTCTCTTCTACTGAATTTGTTTCTGTCCCGGTTTTAAAGTTCATTTCTACATGTTCAGTTGCACAGACTATAGTATCCTTTCCTTCGACTCCTGTTTGTCGTATTTGATCAAGATGTCGTACATGGCTTTGTCCATCTACTAATACAGAATAATGTAGAGAACCGATTTTGTCTTTGATAATCCCAAATTTCCATTTTTCTCCATTATAAAATCGTATTTGTACTTTATCACCTGGATTGAAACTTCGAATTTTGGTGGGTGGATACGTCTCTGATTTCAAAGATATTTCAGACCTGATGAGATCTATTTTTGTTCGGATTTGCCTATTGAGCAATAATTCGGCAGGACTTTTCCCCGTAGTAGAATTTGGTAGTTTTCTATACTGCATTAAAAATTGGCACAATCTCAAATTTAAATTATTTGGGTCATCCATCAGCGATTGTAGCCCTTGCTTAACAGTCTGGACGTATCGTTCTGCTTGGCCATTAGTCGCTGGATGATATGGTGCTGACGTTTTGTGAGATATGCCGTTTTTCTTCAAAAATGTCTCGAATTCTTCAGAAACAAATTGTTTGCCGTTATCGGACACGACAGTAACCGGTAATCCAAATCTTGCAAAGATTTCTCTCAATATTTGTATGGTTACTTTAGAAGTAATCAGTTTAGTTGGAATTACTTCTAACCATTTAGAATACGCATCGACGATTATCAAAAAATTTCTTTCGTTGAAGGGTCCAGCGTAGTCAATATGGATTCGTTGCCATGGTTGCTGAGGGTACTCCCACGGATGCGTATTTATTTTCTTTGGATTATTTTGTAATTTGCAGCAAATTCTGCAGCTTCTTGCCATCTCTTCGATATCTCTATCGATATTTTTCCACCACACGTAACTTCGCGCTAGTGCCTTCATACGAACAATGCCAGTGTGAGCGGTGTGTAATTAGATTTTTTTTTTTTTCTTAATTTCTTCGGAACCATTACGCGTATTCCATTGAATATGCAACCATCCAACAAGGAAAACCTTTCCTGCGCTTCCATTGTACCAGATTGTAGTTTTAAGTAAATTTCTTGGCATTCTGGATCATTTACGGTTTCATTTTGAATATCTCTTTTTGAAACTGGTAATTCTTCAATTTGGTTTAGGTAAAAAACTGCGTCATCGTCTTTCACATCTTTCTCTTGTAGAGTAATTTCTAGTGGAAATCTGGATAAATAATCTGCATTTGAATGTTCTTTCGTATTTCGATAACATATTTCGTAATCAAATCCAGACATGAAATTTGCGTAATGTAATAACCTCAGGGCAGACGTTGCTGGTAACTCTTTGCTAGGGTTAAATATACTCGTGAGGGGTTTATGATCTGTCACAAGGATTATTTTTCTTCCGTAACAGTATTGGAAAAACTTTTTTAAGCCCCAGACTATGGCTGTCGCTTCTTTATCAATCTGACTGTAGTTGGATTCAGATTTAGTTAGTGATCGTGAAGCGAAAGCGATAGGTCTTTCGCTGTTGTCTTCTAACCTGTGAGATATGACTGCTCCGAGTCCTGTGGGTGATGCATCTGTTGCGAGTATCAGTGGTAATTTTGGATTATAAGAAATTAATACTTGCGTGCTTGTAATGTCTTCCTTAAGCTTCTTAAAAACATTTTCGCACTTTTTTGTCCATATAAATTCTTCATTCTTCTTCAAGAGATTATTTAACGGATGCAAAAGTGTTGCTAAGTTGGGTAAAAACTTCTGATAATAATTGATTAACCCAAGAAATGTTCTTAATTCCGATACAGATTTTGGGCGTTCACTTCTTGTAATGGCTGTAATTTTATCGGGCATTGGATGTAATCCATTTGCGTCTATGACGTGTCCCAGATACGTAACTTGATCTTGGTAAAACTTACATTTCTTCATGTTTAGATGTAAGCCATTTTGACTCAAAATTTTGAAAGCGTTCTTGAGTCGTCTGTATAATTCTTCTAATGTGGCTCCTTGTATAATGATGTCGTCAAAGAAACAAGCAACCCCGTCTAGATTTTGAATGGTTTGATCCATGTAACGTTGCCAGACGTTTGGCGCTACTTTTACTCCAAACATCAATCTATTTACTTTGTACATGCCTTTATGGGTTGATATAACTTGCATTTTTGCGCTTTCTTCATCGACTTCCATATGTAAATATGCCTTGTGTATATCCAAGGTGCAAAAATATCTACCGCCAGTCATTTTTGTAAATATGTCTTCTACTCTCGGAATTGGGTAGTTGTCATCTTGCAAATGTTTATTAAGTGTTGCTTTATAATCCGCACAGAGTCTTACTTCGCCATCTTTTTTGATTACTGGTACTATTGGTGTACCCCATTCGGAATTTTTAACCTTGCTTATAATTCCAAGTGATTCGAGTCTATCGATTTCTTTTTCAATTCTTTCTTTTAGAGCATACGGCTGGTCTTGGGCGTAAGAAAACAGGTTTCACGTTTTCTTTCAATTTCAATGAAACATTGTAATTTTGTATCTTTCCAATAGAATTATTAAATAATTCTTTAAACTTGCCGATCAATTTATTGAGTTCGCGCTTATCATCGACTTGTTCAATCTTATTTAGTGCTGACCAGTCGATTTGAATTTTACGTAGCCATTCTCGTCCCATGATGGTATCCAATTTACCGTTCAGGATGTATAAATTTCCTTTAGTAGTTTGATGATCATTCTTGATCGTTACTTCACACATTTCGATTGGAATTATTACTTCATTTGTATAAGTTTTTAATTTTATGTGTGTACTTTGTAATTTCTTATTGGGAAACAATTTTGAAAACGTTTCACTTGAAATCGTTGATACTGCTGCTCCAGTATCGACTTCGAAATTGCATTTCTTCCCATCAATTTGTAATTCTGTTACAAATTTATTGCAGCTATTTATTGCATGTATCGTACTTATCGTGTATATTTCCTCCTCCTCAAGAGTTTGTAGTTCATCTTTTTGTATTTGATGTTGACTGGAATTGTTGACTTTTTTCAAGCATACCTTCTGTAGATGACCAATTTTACCACAATGGCCACATTTTGCTTCTTTGTATCTGCATTCATTTGCTTTATGGTTCGTATGGCCACATCGAAAACATTTCCCCCACATTTACTGAATACCTTTAGATTTGGGTTTGCATTCATTATTTCCTGTTCTATTTTTCACAAACTTAGTGTTTGTTGAGTGTTTCTTTTCTTGCTTTAATTTATTTACTTGCATGTTAGAGCAAGACATGCTTTGACTTTCCTTTTTCGAATTTTCTATAGCTAAAGCAATCTTCACGGCTTCTTCGAACGAAATATCTGAACTTTTCTGTAATAATCTTTCTTGAATGTCGTTATCCCTCACTCCTCGTATAAATTGAGAGTGAAGATGAGTATTAACTGTAGTTTTTTTGCAATGTTCGCAACAAAAATTGCAATTAGTACAGAGTTTCTTCAATTCAGTTTGAAAATGCTGAATAGATTCACCTTCGTGTTGAGTTCGTAATGCAAATTTATGCTGTTCATGAATTTCATTCGGTTGAGGACATAAATAAGTTTTTAGCAAACGTATCAATTCTTGGTAATCTTTAGTTTTTGGTAATTCTGGTGCAGTCAGACTCGTAAGTGTCTGGTACATCTTTGCACTTAAGCAGTTTATAAGAATTTGTATTCATATCTTATCATTGTTTGGTATATGTTCTTTAAGATTGCGTAATTCCAAATAATTTTCAAAGCGCTGTAAATATGCTTCAAAAGTTTCGTTTGATTCATCGAAGGGTTGTAAGCTTAATCCGCGTAGATCAGCTTCTTTACTTTGGGTATGTTGTTGAGTCGTTGTAAGTACTGCCGTTTGAAGTTGCAATGTCTTGGACATTTCCTGTAACGCTTTCATCATTTGAGCAATTTGTGCATCCATATTTTTTGTAAAATGTTGGGAAAATGGAGCTGTGATATTAGGGAGTCGCCTAGAGGGCTGTCAAGGCTTTGAATAAATTTTGGAAGCCCCTGAATAACAGGATTTGTTAGGGTGGAACAAAAGAATTGTAATTTGTACGTAATTTCTCTTTCTTCCCACTGTAGTTTCCAATTCCTTTTCTCTTTCTTTTCTTCTGTACTCGTTCTCCGAATCCTCGTCGCCACTTATTATGTATTTCTGTTTATTTACTAATATACATATCATAAAAAAGTACTAAATAGAATATTCATTTTGATAACAATGACCATGAGGTTGCAATCGGAATAACTGTCAAAAAATCTCCGCTTCCGGAAGGACGCGGTTCCGTGCAATCCGTATATGGGTGCCTTCGCTTGAATATATATAACACAACCCTTCCTTGATCTGGCTGTTTACAAAAAGTATTGAAATTGTTCCCTGAGTATCATATATAAAAATTAGGACTCAGACTATAAGTGAGATTACGTATTTTTTTGCGAGATTTAAAGAATTTAGCAGGAAATACTGTCGATGGGAACTGTCTGGCAATGTTGATTATCAATTTTCAACAATATTCTGTAGAACATACATAAAAATCAACACTCAGACTTTAATAAAAGTGAGTAATTACCTATAGCACCTCGTATCTATAAATTGGCCGTCGGCACAAACTAGCAAATATGCGTATGGTGAAAGTATCGACTAACACTACTCTAATCCACAAATTTTATTTCTGAGAAAATAAGTAATGTCTGGTGGGTCTGGGATCTTGGACTAGAATAGTCACAGCTTGAAACTGGTATTAAATGAAAGCTGTTGTTTCGTAGGTTTGCTCAAACTGCTTGATTCAAGCTCAGTGATTGTGGAAGATTGAAATTTGCGAAATCTCTAAACAAACAAAGATTTTTGAATTGCCAAAAATGCACTTTGATCATCAAGATGATTTTTTTGATCTATTATCAAGTTCTAAATGCCTAGTTTACCATAAATAAATAATAATTACATTAAGTACAGAAACTTGGGTTTCAAATATAGTATTGCTGTCAATGAATATTTGTGTAACAAGGCATTTGGCTGTACCTATTTTGTAATATAATCATTAGCTTATTATCGATCGATAAGATTTTTGACAAATGGAAACAATTGTAACAAGCGAATATTCAAAGTTTCTGTTAATGCTACTTATTTTCATTGGTTTAAATAGATAATTGAGTTACAGAATAGCCTCGAATAATCCATTTTCAATATTCCATACCCAGAGACCAAACGGGGTTCAGTTAATCTCTTCACAATTAGACCGTCAGTTAGTCGTAGATTTGAGTGCTTCATTTTGTTTTTTCTGCCTTCAAGAGTTTTGATAAGTATGTATATTTGGAGTATAATAATGCCAAAATTAAAGCTGGACCGTGTGGCCAACATAATGCAAATTGTGCAAAAAATTTATATCAATTGTTCACGTTCTTCTCGTTTCTGCCATTTGGTCGTATGAAAGTTGATATCATGAGTATCTCGTATAAACGAATAGCATAAGTTTTTCGAATGACCAAGTCAAGATATGCACGAAAACATTCAAATTTTCGCAAGATGTTTTCGTACATATCTTGACTTGGTCATTCAAAAAACTTATGCTATTCGTTTCTACAAGATACTCATGATATCAACTTTTATGGGGCCAAACGGCAGAAACAAGAAGAACATGAACAATTGATATAATTTTTTTCCCTAAATTTCATTTCGTAAGCATGGCAGAAGCGACAAAATTGGATCAAAACATATTTTGTTATAAAAATTTAAAATGTGAGATCTTAATGAAAAATATATCCTAGGGTAGAAGAAAAAAAATCAGAGATAACTCAATAAAATCAATATTTTGCACCACATTGTTTGCAAAAAGTGAGTTTTATGTCTGGCGTTGGTCTTGTTTTCATAATTTAATTTTTCGTTTCGACATCACGACGTGAAAAAGAATTTTCCAGTAGCTCACAAATGATAGATTTATTTTCAGTTGTCATTCTACAAATGATAATTTTAGCCTTTTAGGAAAATAAACTAGCGCTTGGCCTGCTACGCAGGCCTAAGCCCTAGGCTTCGCAGCTCGATATGTGAACCGCCTCCGGCAAAAATTCTGTCTCTATAAGATAAATTCCAAGTACATTTTTAACCCACAAAACCCTCGTGCTCCGTATTATATTTGTGCATTTTTCTCTACTCGTGATTTCACTGTTTTTTATTGACAATCCTCAATATTATTCCATGTATTCATAAATCGGATAAATTGATTCCAACTCTTCTACGAATTACAAAGTCTAAATTCAAAACTTCACAGCGAGATAACATGTCTGTGCTATGTTTCGCATATTCTCAGTCATTGCTTTAATGTTTTCGAATACAAATCAGAGTATTAGTTATTACAACTCATGTGATCCTTCTGTTTCATTTTGACGACATACTTACATCCTTATAATTTGTTTCGCTCGTCAATTTGTATGTAATCACAATCTTTCTGTCTCCTTTGCAACTTTCACTATTATTTTGAATAAATATGGTTGATAATGCTGACTGAAATGATGCATTAACATTGAATATACAAAAAGATGGTTACTCCAGGTGGAACCAAGAATATCGAGTGGAAAAGTGAAATAGAATTTCAGTAGAAATTTTGTGTTATTCTAAATATTTCTCTCAGGAGAATCATTCAGTTGATTCCTTCCATGAATTAGCGTATCTGATTTCTGAGCTCAATTGCGAGATTGAAAGACCGACTATTCTCTTCGTAGTAAGATTGATCCTCATAGATTTCCTTCTAAATCACTGCTTTGAGTCTTAATCACTTAGCTCCAATGGTACATTCGGAGAAACATGCATGTTCCACGTTCCTATAGTAATAATTTTGGAGCTCATGCACTCTGCTATACTTTTGCTTTCCAAAAACATGTTTCTTATTCATTCAGGCACTACTCACAAGCCCACGCTACATGTTTTGACTCCTTGTACAGAGCTACAATATTCAATTTTCTCTGGAATTGTGATTTAACTTGTATTGAAATCAATTCAACATTATTCATTAAATCAATATTAGCTATTCAAAGTGCCTATTCAATAGAATACAATATCAAGGAATTGATCAAAATAATGAAATTGATGAATGTAGCAATGAAAATGACTGTTGTATCATCTGACTACTCGTCATCCGATTCCTTGATATACAACAAAAAACTCATGTTCTTCACAATTACAATATATTTCAATAACAGATATTATGAAAAACACTAAAAGAAAAATAATATCTGACTCTTATGCTGGGGCCACATTAACGTCTAATGTCATTAATTAAGGTGCTATTCAATAATGAACACATTGTCAATAACAATATGTCAATTCTCACATAACGCCTTATTTAACGGCATTAGACATAAATGTGGCCCCTGCATTACAAAATATCTCTTACGCACGCGCCTGCGCACGCGCACGCGAGCGTCAACGTCACACCTAACAATGTTACCAACTGTTGGAATAGATGTCTGTGTTGATTGTTCCAATGACATTCATTAAAATCAGCTGATTACAACAGTAAATTTTTATTTGCAGCAACCCGTATCATCTATCAACATTTTCCGCGAAGACCCTTTCTTGAATAACTACGTTTAATCTGAGAATAAAATATTGAATCTATCCATATCATGTGTCTCCTACACTTCTTGAGAAACTAATTTTTTTCAATCCCATATATGATTTCTCTCAACTATTACAATATATTTCAATAACTGATATTATGAACAAACACTAAAAGAAAAATAATATCTGATTCTCACAAAATATCTCTATCCACTCTTTCTTACGCACGCGCCTGCGCACGCGCACCCAAGAGTCTACGTCACACCTAACAATGTTACCAACTGTTGGAATAGATGTCTGTGTTGACTGTTTCAATGACATTCATTAAAATCAGCTGATTACAACAGTAAAATTTCACTTGCAGCAACCCGTATCATCTATCAACATTTTCCGCGAAGACCCTTTCTTGAATAACTACGTTTAATCTGAGAATAAAATATTGAATCTATTTATATCTTGTGTCTCCTACATTTCTTGAGAAATTAATTTTTTCCAATCCCATATTTGATTTTTCTCATCGATATTACCGATTATTATTTAATTGGAAGTTCTAACCAATAATTCTCATTTCGTTTTATCTTCGTTCACGTCATCTACCATTTTATCGTATTTGTAGTTTTTAAATATAAAGATATATTTTGTTGACGTTTAATAAAATTGAACAATTTGAGGCAAAGAATATCCCAAAAGCCATGAATCTCGTTAATATTTAACAATTTGACAGGCCTGTATGTAAGTAGATGAATTAATTTGGTTCTAAAATCTTGTTCGTATATGTCTATTCTTACAAGGGTCTTATCTATGGGTTATTGAAATTTAGTCCTAAAATGTACCACTAATAGCAGTGATGCACGTTTTAACTTTCAATTTAAGATCTCATGGTACTTGCAATATATATGTCTATGTCTGATTTACTCATTTGAAACGTAAAGAGAGCAAAAATGTTTGAATTGAATAATTCGTACAACGTTATTATTGAAGACTTCTTCAAGAAGAGAATCATTTGAAAAAAGCATTATTCAGGTACTTATCTTCTGTAGTCCATATAGGCTATGTTTGTTGTGTACAACCTGTGTACAATAATGAACTCATGATTCCAACAATCACACTCTAGTCTCTAGTGCATACATCAGAATTGCCTATACTACGTATTAAAACATTAACTCATGAAATGAATCAACATTAGAGCCTAGACTATTAGATGTCAAAAACTACAGATCAAAGTTTTAGAGCCACTGAGATTTGCTACTCTCCCCAATGCACTTGTCATCAAGAAAATATTTCATATCCAATTTTGTATACCAATTGAATAGGAACATCCACACTAAATAAGAAATTAGTGACTTTTGATATTGTAATAAAATGATATGTATCATACAGAATATTTACGTACAGTTTATTTCAGTAATATGCTATAATTTACATTTTTCAAAATAAATTATGACAATCGATATTTTCATCATCGTTCTCACCCAAGCTCAGTGTGTTTCATCAGCTCAATGCCGCTTCTAGTAGAATTGCTCTCTACATAACCTTAAATACGAAGTTATTCAAGTTCATTGAGTGATGTATGATTAATATCTTTCAACAAGTACAAATTATTGATTGATGGCTCCATTATCGTAATATTATAATCAGTTGATTATTGCTTGTTTCATTGTTGACTCAAGCAAAATGTTCGATTGGCTGGGTTTATCAAGTCAACTCAAATTTATTCAACTGAAAGAGATGTGAGAATAGCATAAACTGAACTATTACCAAACAATATTGAAAATCTAAATAAATACTCGTGTATTGTTGAATATTTACCATATGTGCCAGCTAAACTATACTTGACATGTTTCAAACTTCAATTCAATCTTCAGTACTTATTTCATCCACAACAGAGAAACATCATGAATCAAAATATCTCTTGATTATAAGAATCGATTTCTTCATAACAATTATATGTTGAAATCATTCTATAACTTAGTCAACAACTAATCCATTTTGCGATCAGGCATATTCTGCGTTAAAAATGCATGAATATCGTGACATATTACTTTATTTCAAAAAATGTTTGAGCATAGCCTAAAAAATATTACATAAAATTGTCATCATGTTAATATTATTCAATTAAACTACTTACTTTCTATTTATTAGATGTGCACGTTGTTGAAAACTGGAATTGGAATTTTGCGTGAAAGCGAGTACGCATGTACATTCTTCGCTTGGAAAATAAGTTGGCAATACTGAATTTATTGAAATGTCAAAAAAATAGTAATTTTAATATTTAAGCATAATATTAGCTTAAAATGTATCACAAGTGATTTGCTCATGTTTGTTATAAATGTGTTAATACATAAATTTGTGAAAATTTTTCTCATCATGCAATATTCAATGAAATAATATTGAAACCTGAACGTCAAAGCTGACAGATAACATCGATGTTCAACAATTATTTGTACATGGCTACTATTTTTACGTGAAAGCGAGTACGCATGTACATTCTTCGCTTGAGAAATAAGTTGGCAATACTGAATTTATCGAAATGTCAAAAAAATAAGAATTTTAATATTTAAGCATAATATTAGCTCAAAATGTATCACAAGTGATCTGCTCATGTTTGTAATAGATGTATTAATACATAAATTTGTGGGAATCTTTCTCATTTTGCAATATTCAATGAAATAATATTGAAACCTAAACGTCAAAGCTGACAGATGTCATCGATGTTCAACAATTATTTGTACATGCCTACTATGTCCAGGAGGAATTTTTGACGGTTTTTGATTTTTTACACGAAACCTATAAGACTGAAAAAATTGAGACCCCCAAAAGGCACTGCTTGACAAGAATATCAAATTTATAAAAAAAAAATCATGTTAATCAGAGTTCTCGTTTAGGCTGTAGCCGTGGCTAACTGAAAGTGTATCTTATGCCTTTTAGTATATAAGACTAGCGCTTGGCCTGCTGCGCAGGCCTAAGCCCTAGGCTTCGCAGCTCGATATGTGAACCGCCTCCGGCAAAAATTTTGTCTCTATAAGATGAATTCCAAATATATTTTTAGCCCACAAAATCCTCCTGCTCCATATTATATTTGTGCATTTTCTCCTACTCGTGATTTCACTGTTTTTTATTGACAACTCTCAATATTATTTCATGTATTCATCAATCGGATAAATTGATTCCAACTCTTCTACGAATTACAAAGTCTAAATTCAAAACTTCACAGCGAGATAACATGTCTGTGCCATGTTTCGCATATTCTCAGTCATTGCTTTACTGTTTTCAAATACAAATTAGAGTATTAGTTATTACAACTCATGTAATCCTTCTGTTTTATCTTGACGACATACTTACATCCTCACAATTCGCTTTGCTCGTCAATTTGTATGTAATCACTTCTTTTTATCTCGTTTGCAATTCTCAATATTATCTTGAATATATATGGTTGATAATGCTGACTGAAATGATGCATGTACATCGAATATACAAAAAGATGGTTACTCCAGGTGAAACCGAGAATATCGAGTGGAAAAGTGAAATATAATTTCAGTTGAAATTCTGTGTTTTCATCACTTACTCCCATTATCCTAAATATTTCTCTCAGGAGAATCATTTTGTTGATTTCTTCCATGAATTAGCGTATCTGATTTCTGAGCTCAATTGCGAGATTGATAGCCCGCCTATTAGGCAGGACTATTTTCTCCGTAGTAACATTTTTTCCTCATAGATTGTATTCTAAATCACTGCTCTGAGTCTGAATTACTCAGCTCCAATTGTGCATTCAAAGAAACATGCATGTTTCACGTTCCTCCAGTAATAATTTTGGAGCTCACGCACTTTGATATACTTTTGCCTCCCATGTTTTTTATCCATTCAGTCACTACTCTGGCACTCAAAAGCCCACGCTACATGTTTTGACTCCTCATATATAGCTACAATATTCAATTTCTTCTGGAATTGTGATAATTCTTGTCTTAAAATCAATTCAACATGTGTCTCAAATCCTTCTTCGATAAGAATAACATTTCCCCTCCAAAATAGCTAATAAAAAAAAAAATCCACTTGGATATATTTCAACTATTTTCTATTCCAATTGAGAGCACTTCAAAGTTATTATGGGGCAACGATTCAAGTATTTTAATTGGCCGATATACGAATCAATCTTACATAAGCGAAAACAACGGCTTTGGCTATCCGTCAGTTGCATCAACTCATAGCCGTTCATTAATCATGATAAATGAATTTGTGCAGTATGAAAATTCAGTTTGCATATAGAAATATAATCCTATTTTTTCTATTTCATCCATGGGATTTATTCAAAAGAGCATTTATTGTAAATAAATTGTGTTTATATCTCCGCCAATCAGTAGGCCTTAATCATGGTCCCATAGGAGTCTTTGCACCGTTCCCAGCTAGAATAAGCTATGAAATATTCCACATTACTTTGCAATGTACGTCCACCCAAAAAAAGCCTAAAACTATTTCTGTTATGTGAATTTTTTTTTTTTGGAATGTCAGAAAATTAAAACTGTTATACGCTAATGAAATGCAATCACCAGAGAATTTATCTCTTCCTTAACTACGCATTGGAACATTAGTAGAATATTAAGATACAGAGATTGATAAATATTGGGGCCTAGATAATGAGATGCTGAGAACTCGAGATCCAAATTTCAGAACTTCTCACATGATTCTTGGGAATTTTGGAAGCACAAAGTTATGACAACTCCAAAATGTCCAAATAAAATTGAACATTGTTGTGTGAGAAAAATGGAATATATAGTTTTGTCTCAGTGTAAGTATGCTGGATTTGTGATTTTGAAGTTGTGGGGTCGAGTCCTACCGACGTAGAAGAAGTTGGTAGAATTTCTACTGAATTATAATGTACTCTGTGACGTACTCTCCAAGAGTAAGAACTAAGAGTACCCGTATTTTGACGAATGGTAGCAGTACTCTCAGAGAATATCAGTTAATTTCACAGATTGCCTGGTGCACTCTTACCAGATGAAAGGCGTGACTGATACTCATTTACCTATCATATTTAAAATATACCGTTTTCTGAGAGAAACTATGCTTTAATAATCTTTTTCAAATTCATCAAACGTTGATGAAATTACTCGAATTGATTCCATTTTTAGAAGAAATGATGGAAAATTTACAAGAAAAATTAAACTATGCCAACAATGAAACAGTTTTTTCGAGATATTACGTGGCATACTCAAGAACTTCTAAGCATGCGGAATAAGTATTTTCCTATTGTGACTGTAGAAAAATACTTCTTTGGTTCTTTCACCTGATTTATCAAAAAAGTACTCTATATTTCTCCCAAAGTTATACAAACTGGAAAAATATTCTCTAATAATATTGACTTCTCAATTCATTATCTTCCAATTTATGATATCACACACACATTTCTACGGAATAAATTATATTGAGTGTGAGCACACTATTTCTTTCAAAACAACGCTGCTAGGGCTTTTACTCCATCAAATACAAAAACTTTCAGTATTTATTCTCAATCAATGTCTTCTTGATTAGAACTAAAAATTATTACAAATTTGAATTGACATCAATTCTTTCATAATCACCCTGAATAATACACTAATTGTCCAATATTCCAGTTAAAAACAGTCCAAGAGCTCGTATGGGACAACGATTCAATCTACCATGCTGGTAAAAATACAGACACGATTCACTTCCAGTAAATATACATAATTTGGACCACACTCTTTGAAAATTGGATTAAGTCATAAGAGCAATAGTTATATACATATACCATTCAAAAAAAATCCAATTTGAATCTTCCGTCTGCATACATTCGATAAAAATATTCCATGCACGACTAACAGTTTATGTTAGCCAAGTACGATTCTGTGCTGATGTAAAATTAGTTTGCATTTCTACCTATCAGAGATCTCTAATCGGAGTCCTATAAGAGCCTTGAGCAGGACTCAACTGAAATAGACTGTATTTTGATGAGAGCAACATTATTCTAATAGTCATTTTGATTAAGAACTGTCCAACGATTGTTATGGGACTACGATTCAAGCGTTCTGATTGACTTATATTTGAACTAATTCCACAATAGCACAATAATAGCACTTAGTTTGTCAGTTGCTCATTAATTATCATGAACAGATTGGTTCAAAGATTGAAATTTGTATCCATTCAAGTAATATGTGGGTATACTCCTTGCTTTTATTTCTTGGATTCAATCAAAGCAAAGTTGTTGTGAACTTTGAATTCATTGTGAGTGAATCATGTTCGCGGCTCAGTCATTCAGAAGACTTGAATCTTAATGCCGTGGGAGCTCTTGGACTGTTCTTGAAACACATGAACTATAGGCGAAAGTGCTATTGATAACTTCTAATAATTATTAATTGGACTTGATACATTTTCTGCAACGTACTATTTCATACATTGTTACCTATTATACAAAATGATACAATCTTTTAGAGTCTATTATTGTCTCATTTTCAATTTGAAACAGTTTTTCTGCCATGGCATTCTGGTATCTGGGAATATATAAGAAATTTTTTTCTAAAAACGATGTTTTTGCAATTTTTGGCCTTTTTATCCAAGCTGAAATGAAATATTCCTTGAAAAAAGTCAATCCAATATTTGTAAATCTAATTCATCAGAAAGTGACATTGAATACTTTTCTTGACAACGTTAATGATCATGGAATCCTGCAGCAGCTGCTTCTCTCACCGCAAGTTCATAATTTCTGCTTCAGGATCTCTACCGCGGGGGAACAATTCCTCAAGAATCACGTAAACAAAACATGAGTCATCCTTAACACAATAATCATTGTATAAGCTATAAAATGTTTCACAGAAAAAAATGAAAATGGGAAATAATTTACGCTCAAATACATCAACAAAACTTTAATTCACATGGAAAAGTTCAATAAAATTAGCTCCCGATAATCTCACTTCTAGACTACGTATACCTCTGCAGCAGTCGATTTGCAATGGACAACTGACGCATCCGCACAAACAGTCCAGAAGCATAGGCCTTCAAAATGACTGAATCTCTGAGTCTTATAAACAATACCCTGATCTTGAATTCTGATTCACAATGATTCTATTCCAATATTTTGATGTATATCTAGTCTACATCTATATTGGAATGGAGATGAACTATCCAAAGTAACAATTATGACCAAATATGACGTCGATACGACGTCACATTCTTAGTCATAATCGCGTCAGCAAGACGTCAATGCGTGGAGCTATATGACGTCATATTATGACGTAAGTTTGACGTCATATTATGACGTAAGTATCAAAACCTAAGAAAAAATTAATCACCATGACAAGAAAAGAACTGATCGTCAAGCATCTGTGAATTCTGGACCAATTTCTGTATACCTTCGGGTTATTTATTCAAATGTTGTGACCATGACAATAGTGTCAATAGCCGGCACTGCAGCAATTGAGTCGAAATTTGAAAAATGCACCATTATATAGAGTCATCCTGGAAAACAATTTCATATGATTTTCAGTAATTCAAGATTCAACACTATTACTCAGATCCTATCAATCATCAGCTTTGTAGCTAGAAAAATTTTTAATAACAGTTATGAAATTCGAAAATATCTTTTATGATACATCTGTTTCTAGATTTTAAAATTCTTTTAAATCGATAGCAAATTATTCAATGTGTTGGATATACGATGAGTCACCTTTTTCTACTTTTAATATCGATACCTACCTTCCAATAACTTTAAAAAAATTCTTGAGTGGAGCAATATCATGTAAACAAACAAATGAACCTCCCTGAACTGAACTACAAAAGAAAGACGATTGGTTTGGTGATAGCTTGATATTTCAATAGTCCGAATCTTACCAAAGATTTCCGAACTGTTGTACTAGATGCGGGAGGCCTCCGAGCAAAAAGTCAAATATGTTACCCTTTGAATGCTTGTAACCCAAATAAATAGAGGATCAGGCTCTTCACTTTTATTGATAGACTGCTTAGAGAGATTTATAGGAATAAATAAGATTTTATCTACACTGGAATATAAAAGCCGAACACACCTAATTTATATTTCATAACTTAACTTGTTCATAATTCCCATAATTGAACACTGATCTCTATATAATAATTTATAACTTCATATCTAGATAACCGATACTCATAATGTCGACTTTGAGTCATAAAATGAATGCTGGGATGAAAATGTTACATACGTCACAACATGACGTCGAACTCACGTCATAAAGTGACGTTGAGCTGAAAAATGAGACTCAATTGGTTGGAAACGTAAGCGCAAAGTACACTGATTGAAAAAATAAGTATGATTTCTCAAAACGCTGAAACATAACGTCAAATTATGACGTCTGTTCAACATTCTATGACGTCAAGAAATGACGTCAATTTATGACCACAATTTGACTTAAAATGTGACGTCGATTCAACGTCTTATGACGTCGAAATATGACCGTCAGCTTATGACTTCATTATGACCAAAATCTGACGTCACATTCTGGTCGAGGGTCAGTCATTGTTACTTGGGATTATTCTGGCTTCATTAAATAGATTATTGTCAGTCATAAAACGTATTCCAAATCCACTATCCTATCATATTTGTAGTGTGTGGATACAAAAATATATGTTTATGTACAAATTGAGGCGAATAATATTTGAAAAGTCATAAATAGTCGGATAGAATTAGCATATCTTGGAAAAAAGATAACATATCCCATTTGACATTTTTTGTCATTTTTTCGAAAATTCATAACTTGTATTGTATTCAATATTTAGACTTCAAATTTTGACAAAATGTGAGTAAAGAATGATTCTAACACATGCATCAAATTTTCAGAAGATCGATTGTGAACTTTTGAAGATATGTTGGAAAAACTGAAAGAAGGCTCTTCCGAAAAACGGCCATTGAGAAGTTGTTAGATAACGTACACTAATTTTACAAAAAGCTTTCATTTTTTAAAGAAATACTCTACAATGTACCCGAATGGCCTTCTCTTTGAGCAAGTGAAAGTATGAAAAAAAATCGATTGCAAAAAACCGCACTTCTGCGATAACGATTTTTGGAGTATCAACAATTATAGAGAAGGCTTCATGAGTCGTTATTGTGTTATTGTTTATTGACCATTGACCGCAAGAATACGGTTTCTTAAGCAATGCTTCTATCGCAACGTTATGATTCTTCACATGAGCAGTAGAATGACGGAGACTGACTGATTTTCGAACGACACTGATTCTTCCCTCACCAAACAGCCTTGATTGCTGCTGCTGCTCTCCAACTCTCTTCTCTCTCTTGCCTCTATCCAAACGGCCTCTAATATTGCTGCTTGATGTCGTTCCCCTCTCTCCACCTCTTACCTGAGCGGCCAATACAGCAAGTGAATGACGCATGGCAATAATACTGCCCTTTCGTAATTCATCGTAACATATTATACCAATCTTTAATCTAGTTCTTATTTCCACATGATTTTTTGTTGGAGAAGGCTTCATATACACTTATTGGACTTCCAATTATATATTAAATATAAGTAGTACATTGCTCTTCACAAAAAACTACGGAAACTATTCCTTGTATTGGTGAAATGCGATTTTTGCAATCGATCTTTTCTATACTCACACTTGCTCAAAAGAGACGCCATCTAGTCACTTTGTGGAGTAACTCTTGACAAAGGAAATGCAATCTGTGAAATTGATCTTTGCTGGCCAACCATTTTTTATAGCCTGTTTCCGGCAGGGCCTTTTTTGGGTTTTTTCAACATTTCTCAAAAAATTCACAATCGATCTTCTGAACAATTTGATGCGTATTCTAAAAGCTACTCTACTCACATTCTGTCAGAATTTTGAGTCCCAATAACACATACAATGCAAGTGAGGAATTTCTGAAAAAATGACAAAAAGATAAGGATTTTTTGCAGTCAACCCAAAAGCAGCTGGACTGATCCAAATTCAAAGGAACTTACTTGATTCGTCTTTCTATTGCGTACTTTTTCTAGCAGAACACTATTTTTTGTCAGATGCGTAGTTTTTTAACAGAACGCAAAAAACCGTTTTTGCAGTTTTTTACCTTCTTTTGACAGCCTTTCTGACATTGTAGCCGCGTACAAATAGAATATATTATTTGTCACGTTATGAACTAACAAATACAGAAAAAAATTTAAATTATCAATCTTCTTGATTCAAGCATGTATTTGCGCTAATTCTGCCAAGCTAAAATCTCATTTTCATTTAACAGAATGACAGACCTATATATAAATTGATGAGATAAATCTGTTTCTGAGATCTAGTTCGTATATGTCTATCACTGCGGGGGGTCGTATCTAATAGTTATAGAAATTTGATTCTAAAATCTGCCACTACGGGCAGTGATGCGCGTCCTAACTTCTAGTTTCTGATTTTATAGTCCTTGCAGTATATTTATCAATGTCCGTATCAAAAACTAATCCATCCATTCGACACGTAGATAGAGCACTCTTCAAATGTTCAAATGGAATAAAACGTACAATATTATTATTTAAGATTTCTACAAGAAGAGTATCTTTTGGAAATATATTTGTCCGAGTACATATTTCTCTGTTCGTTTCGTACAACAATTAACTCTTGATACCAACAATCACACTCTAGTACCTAGTGCTTATGGAAAGAATGAAAATTAGAGCCTAGAATATTAGATGACAGAAATTAGATGTCATAACTTTATATGACTCAGTTTTTTGATACAGACTGATGATTCTCACAAATTTTGATTATTGTAAACACTTATTTGTTCATTCGTTGGAGTTTTCAAAGTGTTAGCTTCATTGATAGCAAAAGGATATTATAGTCAGCTCTTGATTGCTTGTTCTATTGTTGTATTTGGACAGAATGTTCGATTGGCTGGGTTCATCAAGATCCAAATTCAAATTTATTCAACTAAAAGAAGTGTGAGATCAGCATAAACCAAACTATCAATGAACAATATTGAAAATCAGAATAGATACTCGTGTATTGTTGAATTTGTACCACATGTATCTACCAAACTGTAATTGACATGTTTCAAATTCCATTCAATCTTCAATACTCATTCCATCCACAACAGAGAAACATCGTGAATTGGAATATCGTATCCAGAAAATAGTATAATTAAATGATGGATCTTTAAATGACAGATAATCGGTATCAGTAATTAAAATTCACATCACTTGAGCAAGCGTTTTAAGTCTCATTGATTATTCTTTAGTGCCTACGAACAGTTAGGTTTCTTCCAACAATATCATTACAAATCAATTACTGAGAGTACCACTTCTTCAATCTCTTGAATTTATTGTATGCACGTTTCCTACAATATTTGTGAATGTGAAATAAATTGTCCAGTGTATTAATAATTACATGCCCATATTTCACTATTCTTCAAGATTTGATCCAAGAATTTATCCAATTCTACGGTACGAAATACAATTTTGGTTAAATAATTATAAAAACATACCCATGAATAACCTTATTTTGTTCCGTCTTTGATTATTCACTAAATTCATCAAGTGAAAATTTTATTTATCCGAAATGATTCTCAAAATTTATGTATACGCTTTCAACAATATCTTAAAATGTCAAAAAGTTGAAATGTCATTTCAACAATTGAATATTAACATCAAGTCGCAATGATCAGAGCAGGACCAGCCACATTGGAACGATATTAAATGCTACAAACCCCGCAGCTTATGATATCCACGCATAAACGCCTGATAGAATGTAGAAAAAAAATGTCTCAATCGAGTAGGGACCATAAAAGTATTTTTCCGAATCAAGGTAGGGCCTCTAGATAGAATTTGCTACAGAACGCAGGCTGACTCAATCCGGCACTGTCGCAGAAGCCACGTTTACATTAGAGCGAAACAACTAATAAATGTTGAATATATACATTATTTAAAACAACTTTTCAGTGAATAAAATGCATCAGATGACATTTGCTCATGACTATTATGTACTAAACTATCATTTAAATTCATGTAGACTCAGTAGATTTTATGAAATCTATAGAAATATTTTTCAGTTTGACATGTCAAAGTGACGTTTTCGAAATACAGTAAAAAGCATGAATCACAGTAGAGCGACAAAATTTAAAAAAGTTGTACTTATAAATTATTCAAAATACCTTTTTAACAATTGAATTGTATCACAGGATATCTGCTCATGCATATTTAACATTAAACTACTGTTAAAATTGACGTAAAAATAACAGAAATAATAAAATGTATGAAAATGTTTTCGAAATTGAAATGTCAAAATGACATATAATTTTGTATACCCCTGTTGAATAGATGAATAAAAGATAGGGGCACGCTGATCAACGCAAATTTTCGTCGTTTTTAATTTTTCCTGCAAATACTATAAGTACCAAAAATATGAGACCCCCGGAAGGCACTCGTCCTAATGAATATCTATCAAATAAAAAAAATTTCATGAAAATCCATCAATAAATACGACCTGTAGAAATGCGCAAAAAAGTGACGAATCTATACCGAGAGTGGAACATAAGGCTTTTAGTATATAGTAAACTAGCGTTTCGACCTGCTTCGCAGGTCTAAGCGCTAGGCTTCGCAGCTCCATATGTGAACCGCCTCCGGCAAAAATAATTTCTTGATAAGATTAGTTCCGATTATAATTTTAGCCTACAGAGTCCTTCTGTTCTATATTATATTTCTGCATTCTGTCTTATTCGTGATTTCACTGTTTTCCGTAGACAATTCCCAATGTTATTTTATGTATTTATCTGGAGAGAAATTATTGATTTCAACTCCTTCAAACTACAGAAACACTAGGCGTCGCAGCTCCATATATGTACCGCCTCTCTGACAAGAGTTCTTCTTTGACAAGATCAATCTCGAATGTGAATTGAGCCCACGTAATTCCTCTGCTCCATATTATATTTCTGCACTTTTCACGTGATTACATTGACTGACAGTTTCCAATGATATCTAGGTAAAATTCCTTGAGAAAATCATTGATTTCATTCCCTTTAAGGATTAGCGACAAGATGGCGAAACTGTTCCTGTAGTGGAACCATCTTTTCAACCGGGTCTAAAATTATTATTATAAGTAGATATTTAATCATCAAATACAATATATTACAGCTTCTTACATCTTCAGGAACTAATAATAGCTGAATACTTCAATAAGAGTCAACCCCTTACCAATGGTAGTGCCAAGACCTGTATATAAGACCGTGATGCGTGAATTTACATGCTCTATTTTTGCATGGAAAACTGCAAAAGTTTCACAAATGGCCAATACCACTGTGAAAATACTTCACTCCATGTATTAAGTTTGCAACAATTCAAGAGTTAGCGGACATAATTTTTTTCTCATATATTCATGTTTTTCTTTCTTATTTGCAACGTTTTTCGTCTAACGCATCGTCAACGCTACCATCGACAAACCTTGGCATGCGGCGTCCAAATATATGTATAAAAAATTCTTATTCTGCACTGATAATAATTATTACCCTACTTTAAAAAAATTCATGGAACTTTATAATAAATAAAATTGAACCGCTAATAATTTTGGAAAATGTTCTAGGTAAATGTTGTGCCAATCCATTTGGGGATCAATCTAAGTTATTTTATATCTTTTGATAGATACCACCGTTGATAAAATAAACGCAAAAAACTCAAACGTTCCATCAATGAAGTTTTGGTACCACAGATTGAAAGTACCTTATTTATGAATATGAACCTATTTTTTGAATAAAAAACTTGAATATGAAATTTAAGTCGAAGATTTCTAGGCGTTCTCAAGTTATCGTGTTTTGAGACATAGACAAACACAACGACTGACTTTCTTTTGAATTATGTTTTTGGGTTCAGTAGGGTCTAAAATGTGAAGATTTATTGGAGGCGACAACTGTCCTCATACTTTTTTGTGAATGCGTCTCAGTGGTTGATTCTAATTTTCATTTTAAATGGAGTTGCATACCAATAGCAGGAAAATTGATGATTCAAAACTTAGATATGTGACTTCAAATTTCAAATATTCAGGAAAGCTATGCAGAGCAAGTATTTAATATGTTACATCTCTTTATAACAAAAATAAATTTCTTGATCACAAGAATGGATTCTCTTATAACAATTATATGGTAATTTCATCTTGAAGTTTAGTCAATAACTACATCATTCTACGATCTCTTGTTTGATAAGAGTTTTATAGTGTGAAATATGCATGCTCTCTATTTTGTATTTAAAATGCAATAATATTGTCGCATATAACTCTTATCTTAGAAATTTCTGAGCATAACCTGAAGAAGATCACAGAAATTGGTCATTTTATTGATATTCGATTAAACTACCTACATTCTCTTCTATAAGATGTGTACATTGTTGTGAATTGAAATTGGAAATGTGCGCAAAAGCGTACCTATAAATAGTATAATCAAATGATGGATCGTCGGATGATAGACCAACGTTTCGAATCTTATCAATTCTTCTTCATTGTCTACAAACAATTAAATTTTCTGCAACAATATCATTACAGAACTATAATTTCACCGGCATACGCTGTAATTGGATACCAAGTAAACTGACTGAACCTCTTCACAACCTGCAGCGCTAATAATGAATTTATTATAAGCATGTTTTCTACAATATTTGTAAATGTGGTATAAATTGTCTACTGCATTCATAAATACTTAGTCATGTTCAATTTTCCTTCAAAACTGTTCTTAAGGATTTATTCAATTCTACGGTACAAAATACAAATTTAGTTGAGTAATTAAACAGAATTCATCATATGCATACAGTTTATTTGAGTGAAGTTTGATAATTTACATTTCTCAACGAATGAATAATGTTAATTGATATCTCCATTGTTGTTTTTAACCAATCTTTTCTTGATTCAAACTGAGAGTTTTCACAAATTAGAAATAGCATATATTCTCTCCTAATTACTTTGAATAATACACTTTTTATTCGACATGCCAGGTAAAAACGGTCCAAGAGCTTTTATGGGACCAATATTTTAGCCTCCAGGTTGACCGGGATACCGTGTCGATTTACTCTCGATAAATATTCATGATTTGAAACATTGTTTCTAAAAATTATATCAAGTTATAAGAGCAACAAATATATACATCAACTACCTGAACAGATTCAATTTGAATCTTCTGACTGCATGAATTCAGTTATGATGTTATTGATGTTTGATGCACGACTAACAGTAGATGGAACTGTCTCATAGCAAAGTACTATTTTGTGCTATTGTAAAAACGGTTCAGAAAACTTAAATCGGAGTAGCACATTTTCAACTGAAGTAGATCATAATTTTAATGAAATAACAATAATTCTATAATACATTTCGGTTAAGAACGGTCCAAAGATTCTTATGGGACTATGATTCTAGCCTTCCGATTGACCATGATGCGAACCAGTTTCACATAAGCACAATAACACTTGGCTATTTGTCAGTTGCATTATTTATCAGTTGCTCATCAATTATCATAAACAGATTATTTTGAAGATTCAAATTTGCTTCCTTCCGGTTGATATGTGACTGTTTTTGTTGCTCTTATTTCTTGACTTTATTTTCAGCAAACTTGTTGTGAAACCTATATTCATTGTAAGTGGATCATATTCGCATTTCAGTCTATTGAAAGACTCAAATCATAATGCCGTAAGAGCCCTTGGACCATTCATGACATAAATGAACCATAGACAAGAATACTTTTGATCACTTCTAACCATTATTCATTGAACTTGATACTTTTCCTGCAATATACCATTTCATACATTGTTATCTATTATACAGAGTGATACAATATTTTAGAATCTGCTGTCTCATTATAAATTCAAAATATTTTCTTGTCACGACATTCTAATTTTTCGTGAACATATAAAATTTCATTTTCTCACATCGCTGAAACAATAAGTATTGTAAAAGCTGTAGAATATTTGATAGAAAAAAATACGAATACAAATTACGGCTCACTTTTATGCTAGGAACCTAGTGACGTGCGCATGCGCGTACTTTGTACATGTATTGCTATAGTCAGTGGCTTTCAAACAAAGAGCATTCCACCTAAATACGTACAAGTGTGTGGCTCGCTGACAATAATGAATTTTTTTCAATATTAGAAAGCTTGGTTTAGGTTTTATTCTGGCTGTTTTTTTTTTGAACTGAAAAAACACTAATTTACTGTTTTCCAATACTACTTGACCTTAAAAAGCTCGGTTAAGGTCAAGTTTTGTGTTTTTTGAACTAAAAAACACTGATTTACTGTTTTCCAATACTAATTGGCCGGAAAGCTTGTTTTAGGTTACTTTAAAGTTGCTTTTTCTTGAATGTAAAATTCTAGTCCCCACCGTTCTAGTGCCACTGGAAAATTTCTTTGAATCTTTGTGGCGCCATCTCTTTTTACTTTTAAAGTTATCACTAGGTTCATATTGTTAAAATCTACCCAAATTACTTATGGTCTAATGGAAGACTCTATTCGCATACGAAAGTTTAATAGAATAACATCACTTCTAGATTTCAAATTAGTTTGCAGCAACAGATTAATAATTGACAACTGACGCATGCGCACAAACAGTTCAGAAGTGTATGCGTACGTTCCGTTTGTATCTCAAAATTTGAGAAAGAATGAATAATGACAAATGATACTTTCATCATCGTTTTCACCCAAGCTTATCGTGTTTTATCAGCTCAATGCAGCTTTTAGGAGAAATATAGAAATACTACGAATACGAAATTGATAGAACTATTTATAGCATAATATGAATTTGATCCATTTGATGATTTATAGATTATTGTACAAAATATTTAGATACAGTTAGTTTCTCAAGAAAAATTTGATTTATATTTTTAAACAAATAAAAAATTCAGATTGATGGCCCCATTGTCGTAATCTAATGTCATTACTCTATTTGATCCATTGTTAGGTTATGAACTGATGGTTCTCTGGTTCTCACCAATTTTGATCAATGTAAACTCCTATTCGTTGATTCAATTGTATTTTCAATGTATTGGCTTCATTGATTGATGGAATTTTATAATCTACTGATGATTGCATGTTACATTGTTGTACCTCAACAAAATGTACGATTGGATTGGTTGGTCCTTGCAATATATGTGTTAATGTCGGATTCATACATTTAAAACTTAGAAAGAGCACCTCACTAATATTTTAATGGAATATTATGTACAAAATTATCATTAAGAACTCCTCCAAGCTGAGTATCTTTTGGATACATATCTTCTGTAATCCATATAGGCTACGTTTAATGTGTATAACCTGTGTACAACAATGAACTCTTGAATTCAACAATGCCATTTAAGTCTCTAGTGCATACATCAGATTTGTCTACTACGCATTGAATCATTAGCTCATGAATAAACATCAGAGCCTAGGCTATTAGATGTCAGGAACTTCAGATCGAAATCTTAGAGCTACTGGGATCTGCTACTCCTTCCAATGAACTTGATATAGCCAAGGATCTTCCAACGGTATATAGCAGTATGATATAATTTTCTTTACATCAATCTTTGAATGAATATTTGCAGTATATGTACATCGATCGAATTTTTGGAATCGGAAGCCGAATCATCAAGTAATTATCTCTTATCATTTTCCATTGCATTTACCTAGGGAATAGGAACATCCATAATAAATAACAAACTTGTCACTTCTTCATGGTATACAGAATATACGTTATATCCATTCGAGTATTATTTTATTATTTGAATCGTTCACACCCAAGCTTATCGTGTTCCATCAGATCAATGCAGTTTTCAGGAGAATTATCTTCAACATAACCTCAAATAAAAAGTTAATAGGAATATTTATTTTTTTATTGCAGAATATTTATCACATGTACCAAACTATAGTTACTTGAGATATTTCAAGTGGCATTTAATCTTCAGTACTTATTTTACAGGAGAGCAATGTAAATTAGAATATAAATCGTATTTAGAAAATAGTATATTCAAATGATGGATGGTCGGAAAATGGATGAATCAGTATTAGTGAATTAAATTCATATCACTCAAGCAGACGTTCCAAATCTTATTAATTCTTCTCCAGTACCTACAAATAGTTAAATTTTGTTCAATAATATCATCACAAAACTATAATTCTGTAATTAGATAGGTACCAAGTAGATTGACTGAATTTCTCTTCAACCTGCAGCGCTAATTATAAATTTATTGTATGCATGTTTCTGAAATATTCTTAAATATAAGATAAATTGTCTAGTGTATTCATGAATACATGCTTATGGTCCATTCATCTCAAATACTTTTCTTGATGATTTATTCGACTCTACGGTATGAAATACGAAGTTAGTTGGATAATTATGAATACATGCCAATGAATAACCTTATTCCGTTGATGATCCTGAATGGATATATTCGATTTGAGAAATATCTAAAAAAAATTGTCGCAAAAGCCAGAATACTTTTTATAAATAAGGCTGGGCAACAACGATCATTACCACTATTACCAGTTCAATAATATGAAAGAGTAATTGATGGTGTGTTAATACAATAACGACGATGATTGAAATGTTATGCTCGTCCTCATGGTGGTAATAAAGCAGAACTTATTGATACGCTAGGATGACAATTATTTTCATATTAGGTTCAAATTATTCAATACAATATCAATTCTGAATACAGAGGGTAACAATCAAAAAATTCAGTAACAGATCACATTTAACACATTCTGGACATAATTTCAGATACTTTTGCTTCGTTGATTTGATAAGTTTTCGACGAAATTCAAGACAAGGCTTTGGGAAGCTAATTAAATAATATTAATTGTCCAAAAATCACTTACTACGCATATCGCTGTGACATATTCCATAACAATAGCGCTATTCTGCCCCTTTGTGAACTGATAACAATAAATATTTCCATTAAAAAGCTTGTATCATGATTTTACTGTAAATATATATCAAAATTGTAATAAATATGAATTCCCTAAAATCTCACATTGAAAACATAGTATCAACGGCTTATCTAAGTATTAAGTGCCCAAGAAACATGGCGGATGTCCAGGCATGCGCACGAAAAAATTCCAATTATGAAAAGAGCTATTGTTGGCATCTTAAATAAAAGTAAGTTTCTTGATTGAAAGAATTGATTTCTTGATAACAAATGGAATCGTAATCATCGAGCATTCTACTATAACAACTTCTAGTAAATCCTCAAGCATAACCTAAAAAATATCACATAAAGTTACACTTGAATTACAAAAATGAGTTTCTTAATTACTAGAATCGGTTTCCTTATAACAATTACATGTTGAAATCATCTTGGAACTAATGCGATCGCTTGTTTGGAAGGATTTATATTGTACGAGATATGCCTGTTTTCTATTTTGTGTTGAAAATGCATAGTATTGTGACATTATACTTTATTCCAAAAGAAGTTTGAGTATAGCCTAAAAAATATTACATAAGATTGTCATTTTATCAATATTATTCAATTAAACTACTCACTTTCTATTTATGAGATGTGTACATTGATGTGAACTGTCATTGACTGCAAATGCGAGTCCGCATGTGCAGTTTCTGCTCATGAAATAAGTTGGCAATACTGACGTTTTATTGAATGTCAAAAGATTTATTTCTATTAGAATAAGCTTGATGGAAGCTTCAAATACATCACAAATTATCCATTTGAATATTTTATTTATATAACAATACATAATATCTATATTAAATAGTGATGTTGTAATATTTTGAGAAATATTTAAAATACCTGTATGTCAAACTTGACAGAAGCGACCTGATGTTCATTAATTTTTTGTCAGAGACAACTTGAGAATATTTCGACGGCCGGTGAACTGTCATTTTTGACAATTGTAATCGATGGTTTTGGCCTTCTCCTGTGATTACTATACATGTGACAGTTTTCAAATATATAAAAGGCACTAGTCCTCATTAAGATGTATTGAATAGAGAAGAAATGAACAAAATTAAATATACCGTTCAAGCTGCAGCGATGGATAAAAATTTTTTTGGTAACATCCAACTGACAGTTCTAATTCAAAAAATTTAAGCAAATTAGTATATAAGATAATTTAAGAAACGTATAAAATAAGTGTTTACCTAATATTGTTGTCTTAAATAACAAATAACTATATTTCAACTATTTTAACAAACTTATAAAAGTCTGCCTGCACCCAGCGAGAGAGAACGAGCGATAGGAGATCTGTTAATATCGGTATTCATTTTCTCTGTCAGACTCTATTCCTTCACTTTCCTAATACTGACTATGCCAAACAGACCTCGCTCGCCGTGCAGCGAGAAATTCTGCACCTCAAGCATCGACATTCGTTTCAAATATATAGCAGAGTGGCCCGCGAGGCGCGCCCGTATTTCTGGTTGCATAAATAGATAAAATACGCTCTTTCTCTGATTTTATAATGAAAATTTGTGAAACAAAATGAAGTATTCAATAAACCATTATATTAATTTTATTTACGTAATTTCTAATATTTTCATAGGATGTGCAGTGCACATCCTGCACATATGGACTGCACGCCACTGTTATCCATAGTGCTTATATTGACCGAGCTGCTTGTTTGGTTACAACAATTCCCACGCTATTCGTAGTACTCTCAGAATTTGTTTATATTCCTTTAAATAATTGTTTTATGAATTTTTTAAGGTAAGAGCGAAGAATAAAATATCAAAGCTCGATTTTATAAGAATACTGGTAATTAAAAGCAGTTGAATAGTAATTTTTCTTATTAAAAATTTATTTTTGAATTGTTAGTAGCTGTCTTTTGCTGCTGTATTTTAGAATTGGTAATCACCACCCCGTAGAAGGCAATCAACGTTCTCCTTAAATATTGAAAAATGATGCGAATTTGTCAATATACCACAGCGTTATAGAATTTTTAATATAGCCGGATCGATAAGACTCAAAGATGAATGATGCGTGAGAAAAATTTAGAATGCATCATAAGATAAAATTATAAAAAATTCAGCATTTATTTAGACAAATAATACATGTTGGCAAACTCTCCTTTTATCTTTCTTAGTTGTTGAATTATTTATAATGAAATATTTTTTAAAGTCGTTCTATTGAATTTAGTATAAAGGTCTTTACCCACTACACCGGACCATACCATGTCTGTCTCAAGCACGAAAAAAAGTGCTCCGGTCACAACTATGTCCACTGCAACAGATTAGCAGCGTTCTATACCCGTATACTACGCGTATGATGAGCGTATTATGCCCGTTTCATAGCCGTGCAGTGCCCGTTCTATTCGTTGTTCCACTGCCATTATTTTGGACAAGGAGGAAGAGGAGAGAGAAAGAAAGAAAAAAAGCACTACTGGATTTACAAATCTCTGAAAAAACGGAAAATCGTAGAAGAATATTGGACACTATATAGGATGATGGATATAAAAATACGCGGTTGTAACCCGTAGCATACGCGGATCAAACGCTGGTAGGCACCGTAGCGCGCCATGCACAGAGCGTTCCAACACCTGCAAAATATAATCTGGACGGACACGGTACGGTGTTGGTCGATGACGGAACGGTGTAGTGAGCATTGTCTCATAACAATCTATACAAATAATATTTTTTACATGTATCGGTACGGGCACGGTCATGGTATGGTACGGTGTAGTGTGCAGAGACCTTTAATAGAATAATTATGAAATATATTATATCAATTACTGTAATATTTGTTCTAAAATGGCGAATTTTCAACTATGTCTATTTGCAGTCTCTTGACTTGGGTCCGTCACTGATGGACGAAATGGAATCCGTGTTTCGCAATTTGAACTCTCCGGGTGGTTCAACTTCGGCAGCTGATCATGAAGGAGCTAATAAATGTAATGAACTTCGAGAACTAACATCGCGTTTATCTACAAGCAGCAAACATCGTAAACAGGCTGCAGTCAAACCCATCTCAGCTACCGACCAAAAAACTCTTGATTCTGCCATTGCTCTTGCCAATGAAATATCCGCCCGGTAAAATAAAAATGATGTCCAATTTTCAAAATCTAAATACATTGTTTGTAGATCTATGATTGATTTGGATTCGGAACAAGTTCCTACTACTCCAGTTTCTCCTAATAAGAGAAAATTTAGTATCCGGTTTCCGTCGACTGGTTACCATGATCATGATTCCAAAACCGAAAGAAGAAATTTTTCGGATGAAGCACAGTCCATACCAGATTTACAGGTAAGTGGTGACGATAATCAAAACTGTAATGAACTTAGAGTTAATGATAAAATATATTATACTTTGTACGATATTCGATCAAAGCAAACAAAGAATATTGATAATAATAAACAACAAATACATCCAACTACGAATGCTGTACAAATGACGAAAAGTGTAGATGATTTATTGAATGAGAATAATGTAACTGAAGACACTGTTTCTTCAAATAAATCAAAATTAAAATTAACAAAAAGTTTTGACGATTTAAATGGATTAGTAGATGGAAGCTACACTAACAAAAAATCTGGCCTTGATATCAAACACGATTATGTCAACTTACCGAATGATGAAGACGATAACCTCAACTCACAAAATGATAAAAACGAATTATCAGACAAAACATTTGAGCAAATAGAAGAAATAAAAACTAAATCTGTTTCAAAAGTAAAATTATCAAGTATTCCGTCCTCTTTTATGAAAAATAAATTCAATTTTTATCCTAAATTCAGAGAAAATCAAAAAGAAACCAAATTGTGTTTTCAAAGTAATGTTTTGGGTATATTCAAATCTCCTAGATTTAATCGTAAAAATTTAGCCGAAATGAATGGGACATCAGATAACAAAAATAGAGAAAGATCAAAATCAAGTAATATTAGTTCATTAAATGGAGAAGGTTATAGTTTGAAAGATATTGATCTTAGTGATGATAGTAGTGGAGTGTGGGTGTAGTTGTTGTAATAATTATTATTATACAAAATAGAACTCAATTATGACGCACATTTTCTTAGTCTATCATTAAAAAATTATTTTATTAATTGCTACGTAATCAAAATGACTTTTTCCGAATAATAGATTTAAAAATAGATATTACATTATTTGTGCCAAATTTTCTATTCTTGTTTGTCTCTGACATCAAATAGTTATCAAATATTAATATATATGCTAGGGTTTCCTTTCCTACTATCTTATTTATTGGATTTATTTTGATTTCGGTTGAAATCAGCACATGCTTAGCTGACTACCCTCTTACTGTACGTTAAAAACTAATAATTTACTAATATTTTCATTTTCATCCTTTCTTTCCTTTTCCTTTATTAATTAACTAATTATTTAATTTGCATGTATTCTCTATGATTGATTATTTTAATATATTGTTTTATTTAACCTCAATTTTGTTATTCTTGCACGCTTCAACTTGAACTTATTCCATGTAGAAATTACGTTCTTCTTTAACATCTTTGGAAGACTCACCGAGTAATACTTTGCGACTTCCACTTTGGGATCGCGCTTCAGCAGAATTTTGCTTTGCTAAATCGCGCGAATTGTTGAGCAAACCTTTCTTGACGGAGGCTCCTCACCATCAGATACAGAAAGCTCCGAAAACTTGTTCGCATGTATGTCGGGGCTCCTCCGCACCACATAATTCTTGTAGAGATATAAATACCATGTCAGTCCAAACAAATCAGATCCTCAATCTAAACAGCAAATATGCTCAACATCAGAAAACTCTAGAAAAAAGATTACTGGATTTAAATTTAGACGGAAATTATCAGCATCATTATACATCACAATACAGAGATAGGACATTAACGAAATCAGATAGTATGTCTAGAAAAATTTACAGTTCAAACTATGCAGTTTTATCTCCAGATGTTCAGAAAGCATTCCCGGATAGATTTAAATTGGAAAGAAATCGCAGTTTTTTACATGATACCGGCAAATACATGTGTTCTCCATCGCCAATTACTAGTCCGCCTTATTGGACTGAACAACCCGTTTATTCTGATAATTTCCATTACAGTAATCCTTTCCGTAAACCAACTACTCCAAAATTTCCAACGAACACCGAAAATTTTCCTGAGCCAGATAATTTCGTTTATGAATCTCCGTTTCTTCCAGTAGGTTTTCAGTTGACCGAAAGCACTTATAGTTACGAAAATGGTGAGCCCTATCCGCCTGAAATAAATTCGTATAACATAGAACAAAATACAATTCCGGAAAATGTAATTTCAAATGGTCCTAGACCAAGAGCTTTATCATTCACTGAAAATCGCGCAGAAATACCTCGAAAATTAGGTAAAACTATTCGTGATAGAAATCTTCGCAGACAAAGTTACAATCCTAGAACTTATGAATCAAGCTCTTCAGATAGCGAATGTACTAGTTTGGGATCAACAGTGCATTCTGATTTAGAATTACGCAGACGTAGACGTACTTCTAGTAGTGCTGCCTCCAGATTATCGACTTCTAACAGTAGTATAAGATCCGAATTAGTTGGACCTGGTAGGTTTAAATGTGGGAGGATTAAGTCAAGTCAATTATTGAGACCAGAAATAACAGCACCAATGAAAATGGGAAAATCTCCACCACCAAGTCAAAGTGCACTTAGTGGTCTGTCTCCTACAACTGCGGCTAGGTGGCAGCACGATTCTAACACGTCATCGGATTCTAGTTTATAAACCAACATCTTTGAAAATATCCCAAGCATTCCGACTGAATTTGAACAATCATATTCTTATTCACGTAGTACAGCAATTTTCGAAAGTTGCCTATAATTTATTTAAAATATTTACAGAACAATCAACAACGATAATTTATAATTAAATTTTTTAATTTATCATTCAACTTAATCAACTAAGGCGTTCCATATCTATTAAAATATTTAAAAAAAGCTTGTATAAACTGACGCCATCATCGCCTTAGCCTTTGTAAATATAAACAAAAATACTCTTCCACAGACTGATAATTTTATATTGAAAACTTTTTACTGTTCAATGTAATCGTTAGATATATTGACTCATAATTTTACATCTAAAATATAATAGTTGATATATAACTTCCGCCCATTTTAAAGAATGATAATTCTCGTATTCAGCACAAAATTCGTACGCATCACCTAATTGCATGAGTAGACGTAGCTTCATAGCTTTGCTTCAAGCATCAACTTGAGAAATTTATATTTATTTATCAATGTTTTGTTATATTTTATTTTTATTTGATTTGTTTTTCCTCAATCCTTTTACACCATCCATTATCCTTCTGTGTTTTCTTATCATATAATGTATTCTTTATTCATCATTATGATATTGCTGTGTTCATTCAATATCATGAATATTTATATTATCTTTCCGGTTTTCCCATTTTCATTTGAACCATCATTTCTTGTTTTTTCATTAATATCCTCAATACATTCATCTGTTATTGTTTGTACCTGTAATTTTTTGAAACATATTGTACATTGCACTTGTAAATACATTTTTTTTCGAACATATATCTTGTATACACTTTTGTTTCGGTTTATGTTCACTTCATTTCATAATATTTATTTTGACACTCCTGGATGATTTTACATCCAAATTCCGTGATGATTTGGTACATTTTCCGAACATCTTGAACCTTGATCACATCCACACCTTCTTGCCTTCGGTATCCCCTTGTTGCAGTCCACATTGACTGAAGAAGCTCAACTTGCGTACGAGAGCCTCATTGAAGCGCCAATTAATGAAATTTCAACACAGGCACAGGTATTTTGTTTATCATTAAATTTTTATCGTTTTCAAAATATTTTTTTGTAGTTAACCCACCAAAGACATCGCTCTAGTCAGCCCAGTTTGCCTGACAACCCTCTAAGAATGCTGCGATCTGGAAATTTACCGATGATCAAGCCTCGCATCAGATCTAATATAAGTGAGAACTCTGGTACACAATCCTTAAGAATTAAACCATCAATTGCAAAAGTAGAACGTTCCCTTTCTGATAGGCATTCTGCTTCGGATATTAATTTAAAATCAGACGTGACAAATGGTAATTTAATAAATATTCTATATCTTTTGTCTGTAGCATATAGATATTATGAGAAGAATTTCTAGGTTTCCAGGATATTGATAATTATCATGAGAGAAATTAAATTTGATCAAAAATACAATGATAATTTTTAATGGATCGATCTGTCGAGTTAAAAAATAGAATGAATCAATATTTATTGAAACCGATATAGTTCTCCTTGTGATACATCAATTTAAAAACGGCTATCTTTTCCTCAATTAATTAATTATTCTCCATATTATTGCAACTAGTTTTGTTTTATTTAACAAAGATTCAATATTCAAAGTACAATGCAAGCAAAAAATGCATATAGATCTCAACCAAAAAGAGCATCCTCTCTAAATGATATTATACTAATGTTGGGATTCTAAGCAAGTCAATAATAGTCCGTGAGATAGGGCATAAATTTTTCGTTGATTACCGCTCACTTGAAACTTCGTGAGTGATTTCATTGTGATGAGTCCGACAGCTTTCCCATTTGACGAAATTCTTGATTTGGGGGCGTTTTTCAGCGAGGGCTAATTGAACATGTCAATTTCATGAAGCCTTATAAATGTATTACCGTCATATTGATGTTTACACTAATCGAAAGATTTTTTGATTATAAAATGAAGAATATTATTGCCCGACATGAATATTGGGGGCCAGCGATGAGTCCGACAAGCCGCACTTGTCACAAGTACATTGTTATGAAAACAGATTACAGCTAGTCTGAGACTTTGAGGACGTGTTCAATTATTTTTTTTTTAAGTTTGGTCATTTTGTCCGACGAATTTTCGGGGGCGTTTTCTCAGTCCGAGACTGAAAACGTTTCATTCAAATAGTGTCTAGAACATTACTGTATACATGTCCGACAATATAAGTGGGGCAATACTTCAGAAAAAGCAAAAATATGTGGTATGAATGCGGCTGCGTTCATAGGCATATACATATATGAAATGCATATCAAGTCAGAATGATTATTGATTATAAATAATAAAAAATGGCTTGTGCACCAATATATTAATATTATTTTGGAATCAAATGTGTGGTATAAAGTCTATATACTGTGATAATCACCTCAAATATCATTCAAATTTACCTTCAACTGTGATATCTATATACTAATAAGTCAAGAGCAAACTTTTGATCTCTTTTTAAGCATATTGCATGCACAGAGGAGTGTGAGATTTGGCATACTCAAATTTTATATGAAGTAGATGTGTAGAAAGCGAAAATTATATACAGGTGTCTTATTTTAATCTATATATTAACACGTGAAGAGGAAGCTTTGTATCCCTTTTCAAGAACATTGCACGCACGAAAAAATTTTATATTTGGCATACTTGAAGTGTATATGATCGAGTGCAGAGAGCTGAAAGTATATACAGGTGTCCCATTTTAATTTTACGACGTAAAGAAAAAACTTTGTACCGCGCACACGAGGTGATGTGAAACTTGGCTAAGTTGAAGTCTGTGTGGAGAATGTGAGATATGTCATATTTGAAGTATATCTGGAGAAATATGCACCAAATGGGAAAGTGGCTGAAGAAAAATTTCAAAGATTTCTCTTCCCTTTCTATAGTCGGAGGAGAAAGTCACTTTAAAATCTTGAATGGGAACCACTAAACCTATTTTTAGATTCGGATGGAGCATCGAATACCAATTTAATTCTACTTGGAACCCCCGGGGATGGAAGATTAAAGTGAGTAACGTTCTAACTTAGCGACATAGCCCTGGACATGCACACTTCATTTGTAGTTGCATAAGTGTCACACTGGGGTCTCAGAAACCCCAATCGAAAACGTAGTTTTTCTGAGAATTGGATGTTGTTTTGACTAATTTTCAGGATACATAATCTATTCAGGATAATCATGAAAGAAGTAAAAGAACATTGAGTTCTTTAAGAGCACAATTAATTGAGAAAAGAAAAGAGGTGGTCACATCGTACTATATCGACTTTGTGCTTGTGCACAAGATAAAAATTGGAGCATGGGGTTTCTGAGACCCCAGTGTGCACTTCCAGGGATAATAATATATTTCTTTTTCTATTGCTACTTTACTTTTTTTCAATTATTTTGTTAATGAATTATTCATTACTAGCTAGCTTATAAACAACGTCCATTACTTATCTCTTGATATTAAATACGTCAAAATCTGAGTTATATATGTGCGAGCGTTTGCTTGTACGAACCAATATTTCTGTCGGACAGTATGTTTTTTGGACAGATAGAATGTTTTCAAATTGTGACTGTTTTGGTCCGACAAGCGGTCATTGATGAAGGAGTTGTTATAATCCTGATATGTTTTCAGTGTCGGACTGAGAAAACGCCCTCGAAAATTTGTCGGACAAAATGACCAAATTTTAGAAAAAAAAATAATTGAACACGTCCTCAAAGTCTCAGACTAGCGGTAATCTGTTTTCATACTAACGTACTTGTGACAAGTGCGGCTTGTCGGACTCACCGCTGGCTCCCAATATTCATGTCGGACAATAATATTCCTCATATTATAATCAAAAAATCTTTCGATTAGTGTAAACATCAATATGACGGTAATACATTTTTAAGGCTTCATGAAATTGACATGTTCAATTAGCCCTCGCTGAAAAACGGCCCCAAATCAAGAATTTTGTCAAATGTGAAAGCTGTCGGACTCATCACAATGAAGTCACTCACGAAGTTTTAAGTGAGCGGTAATTAACGAAAAATGTATGCCCTGTCTCACGGACTATAAGTTTTATAGATCTGTAAAAAAATATTTAAAAAACTTCCTTTGTTATTAATATTGAAGTAAAACAACATTGCCCATTTAACCAAATCTCTATCTTCAATAATAAGAAATATTTGGTGGAATGGGCAATATTGTGCAATTTTGTGAGATGTCATCGAAAAATAGTTTGAATTCGGAATGGTTTACACATTATTTTAAAAAACTGAAAATCGCTGATTTCTAAAAAGTTAAATTTCTTCATAATTATGAGAGAAATTTAAAACAACTCAGATAAGAGTTACCTACTTTGATGAGGCAAACTTAAGAATGATCTCAAAATAAAATTCAAGATGACGGTTTCCGAGATATAACTTTCTTATTTTAAATAGAGGCCGTATTGAATTTTTTCATTATTGAATAGGATTTTTCCAGTTATGTATAACAGCTTATACCTTAAATTTTAAATCAAGTAGCCATAAATAAAAAATGCGTGTGGAATTTATTTTGAAAACAAATGGAAGAAAATTAAAAACAGTACTATTAGTAAATACAAAAAATTACAACCAATATTTGAAGTGCTGGATGTTTTGGGCTATACATAATCGACACTGTTTTGAAACATTATTAGTAACTTGTTGCAATGTATTGCGATTAACACCGTTAAGAGCCGCCACCTCTCCTTCTCGCAGTTTATCTGCTTATTATAATGGAAATTACTGTCATACACCTATTTTTTAAAGTGTCCCACAAATAAAAGTCCACAGGCGTCAAGTCTGCTGATCTGGCTGGCCACTGATCAGGCGTATTAGTAGCAATTACTCTTTTATCAAAACGGTCATTTAAAATATCTGATAACGTCTCTAGAAAATAGGAGAAAAAATCTATTCAATAATTTAAAAATCCAACATGCCTATTTGCTTGCTACAAAAATCTACATCCAAGAGATTTCTATAAAATTTGGATATTATGAAATTTCAATGTTAAAAGTGAAACACAAGATATCAAAACATAAGAATCATCTCTGGATTAATTTGATAGATATTTCAATCCTAAATCAATACTCTTTTTATGGGACGCCGTAATACATTTGTTACAGTTTTGGATATTGTCGCGATAAACAGTGATTTTATTTTGACATCGTTATTCAAGTAATTTTTATGTAAAACTTTTTTTATCTCTTTTATAATTGAGACAGAGAAATTTGAGTTTTTAGAAATCAGCGATTTTCAGTTTTTTTCAAATTATTTGCAAACCATTGCGAATTTAAGTTATTTTTTGACGGCATCTAAATTGCCCCACAAAATTGCACAACATTGCTCGCAAAACCAGATCTCTATCTTTAATAATAAAAAAAAAAAAGATACCCATGTTATCCTACTCTATTTGGGACACACTGTATATGAAGGATTTTTGTTTATCTGTTAATCTGTAGCTTATATATCTACAAGATTCATAGAACTGCTTAGAATTTTTGTAAACATCAAGGAATGAATAAAATCATCCTTCGATTTATTGAAATTTCAAATTCATAACTAGTGCTCAAAATAATTACTGATTGAATAGATTGGATTGTAAGTAGGGTTTGCAATACCGATTTGTCGATAAATAACTTTTTTTCTAGAATTTGTTTAGCGGTAAATACACAGTAAATTAATGAAATCACAAATCTTTAAATATTTAACATAAGAACTTGGATCTAAAAGTGAATGCATATATTTTTTTATACAGTAACAATATTTTTGTCGCCTAAATTTACTTTTTTTGATTTTTTTGAGTGAATATTCTAATAATTGTTGAATTCTTTGAGCTTAATGATGTAAAGCTCTATTTTGAAAAATGTAGCGTTCGAAACTTATCTATTTATTTTCTCCGGAAAAATATCGCTTCTTGCCATGTCACACTACCCTCAATTTTGTATGATATTTATATATTGGATAAAATGGTTGAAGCTGATTGGATTAATGGATATGATTAGTGGTAATAAGGGAATTCAGTCAATTACATTGTCACAAATTGTTGAAGCCGGTGAAGGGAAAATTTATTGCTTTTGCTAATTCGGAAAGGGTGTTGGAAGTTTGAATATTTTGGATCCGCTTATCGGATAAAACGTAAAATAGATAATGTTTTTTCGTAACTAACCGAGGTTATTTGGGAAACAATAGAATGTAAACAGACTGTTGCACTTGGCAATTTAAGACAGTGACATCACTTGTTGGAAGTGGAATATAATTGAGCTCAGAATAGAGAGCTCATCAGGCAGCACGTTATTGGAAGTACTGTTCTATATTCCTTTTCACATGTGAAAAGGAATAGCATTCAACTTAATCAGGTTGAATTCATTTAGTTGAAAGCTCTACAGAAAAAGGTAGAGATATTACAATCAAGAAAAAATTTGGTTTCAACTTGGCAAAATTGATGGTAAAATGGTTATCCTTCGGAAAGAAACTAATCATGTACATTAGAAAATTCTTTGTATTTTGGATCCTCCTAAATCTTCATAAGAATATGGTACTGATCTTTGGATTAACAAGATAAATAAATTGTTCTTTTTTTGTATCTAGAATATCAAAAAAAGATTCACCCCGTTTTCATATTTTACTTTTGAATTTTAAAAATCATAAATAAATACAGTTCACTAAAATTGGGTTTCTTTAACAAGAGCCTTACTACAAATCTTATTGTGTTTTAAAAATTAATACAGATCACAGTACACTAATTTATTTTACAATTCATTGCACAATAACAAAATCGCTGACTTTTATTGAATGATTATTCAGGATAATTCTCCCTCTTAGCAGCTCACTGCGACTTGATATATCTTTTCCTACAATGTTCAATATTCTAACCAATCAGAATGCAGTCAATCAGCCAACGGACCAATTGTAACAATGACATTTTGCTACAATGAGCTAGCATTCAAATATCTGACAATTGAACATTTTCTAGATTGCTCATGAATGATTGAATGCTAACTTACAATTACAATAAATTATTGAATAAATATCAAACTTAAATAAACATTTGCGTAAATTAATTGCTTAAGATATTTCATATTTGTGGCTATATAATTTTTTTCCTATCTAACAGTTTCGACTACATCTTATAGCGTTTTCGATTCAGTGCTCGGTACTGCACTCAGGTTGCACTGCGAGCAACAATTGCGGTCGATTGGGTTTTTTGGAGCAAGCGAGCAGTTCGCGTTGTTTTCGATTGGGGAGGAATAGAGCACTCTGCGTGCAAGATTACTTGCTCCGTCTCAAGCACGAAGGAGAATAATAGAGGAGCGGACACTCAGTTGGAAAACATTAAGCCTAAAATGTAATGCGGCAGACGTAAGAGAGATAGCGAGAGCGGACTCAGCTTTGCATGCTTCATATACAGAAATGAGATCATATTAGAATTAAAAAAAAAAAAAACAATTGCCAGAAGAATTCAGTATTTTCATAACGTTAAATACTTTATTATTTATTAAATGAAAGGCAAAAGTAAAAGAAAATTAACATTTCTATTTATTAAAATCTGCAATGAAAAAATGCATTATTATGAAACATGTTTTATAAACGTTTCTTTGGATTAGAGTTTTCTAATTATGAATAACAGATACATAAACAATTTTATGAATATTTTACATTACAATGGGCGTAATAGAATTGAGAAAATACACACAAACAATTTCTTATATACCAGAAGAAAATATTAACAAAAAACTTAGCAAAAATCTCCTAAATTGCGTACATCCGTGATATTTATGGGAAAACTCCGTTCATTTTTATATTTCTTTCTGAAAACAAAGTATTTTGTCTCCAACATCTTATTGATGAAACTTTGTTTCTCTTCGATGGATATAATTTTCAAATCGAAAAAATTCTTACAAGTCCTCTGAATCCAAGTATTGCTCTGGATTTAAATTTATTTCTAGCATTTATGTGTCTTCTACTAAAAATTAAAAATTATTTCAATCGAATAAATGCAAGATGAATTCTATCTGCATTATAATATCTTTCTCTTTTTTGCACAGCTTGGGCTTTTTCAAAGATCCATCCTGTTTCATAATTTCCTTGTTTTTTTAGAGACTTTTAAATATTTCGGGCAATTTGGAAAAATACTCGGATATGCTTTTTCTTTTAGTTGGAAATATTTGAAGAACGGTATCTGTAATAATATATTTGTCACATAATTGAACAATTCCATACTATACTGTACGGTGAATTTGCAAACAATTATCACATCTCTATTGATTTCAAAACATAAATAGAAATATTAATATTCTTCATCGATAAAAAGTTTTCTTGAAGCTGAATTTTTTACTAAAAGTTTAGATTAGATACGTTCAATAATTTGAAACATTGAACTGACCTTTTATTTCAATATAATTTTAAGATAATTTCTTCTCATTTTTATATCTCCAGACGAACATTCTTTTATGATATCCTCGCCACTTATTTAATCAAATATCATCTTTATTCTATACCCAGTATCACAAATTGTCACAAAACATTTTCTTCCCATTTTACAATATATTTTTACATGAAAATTCTAAATAAACCGAACCTAGACATTTAACTCCATACAAACATGGGCCCGCCTCAACCTATCTCTCAGTTACTTTCTCTCTCTAACAATATTAAATTTTTGGCTTCACTTTTGCAACACAGTTGAGATAGGGAATTGCATAGGCGTGGTCTCAAGAGGTCGAGCAGTTATTTGAGTGCAAGTAAAATAGCGGAGTTTACGAACGAAATCAAACAGGAAAAAATTATTTTACTAGAAATATTACTAGAATCTTCTTCGTCTTGTAGTGTTGAAGATTTTATTAAAGAAATAAGAATGCGACCAAAAGTTATACTTTATTGAAGAAGTTATTGATCAATTTAATGATGAGAGTAGAATAAATGTAGGTATATGTATATATTTTTTAGCTTAGGAAGAACTTACGGATATCCAGGAAAACATGTGATGAACTGACAAATTTAGATGAATCTTTTTCAAGGAATCAGGCACATAGTTGAAAAAAGATAGTTTCATTCAAAAAACAAATTCTGGCTTTTTCATGGTATATAAGAATATTGAAGATGATCCATCAATACTATAATAGTGGCCTGCTTATTATCGCATAGTATCTTATCATTTTATTTTATATAGCCATTTTTATTTTCTACATCATAGATTATTCTATTAAATAACATTTCTCTTGCATTCTGATCATTACTACCATAGCTACTACTACATCCCGCCATTTTTGCTTGCACTGAACTAAGTACTGTATTCGATTGGACTCAGTGCAGTTCTAGTGCATATAAATCGAAAACGCTATTAGCTATCTTGAGGAGCGAAATGAATTATTTAGCTTAAATTTGAATTTATATATGTATTTTAAAAGCTAAATGCCACATAATAGCAAGAAAAAGTTTTCATTTGTCAAATTGCCACAAACGAATTCTATTGAAGATGCTGATAAATTGCGATTAGTCAACATCCCATAGTAGTCGGCTGTGGCAATTTGGCAAATGAAAACTACTTATTCTTGTTATTATGTAGTATTTAACTTTTAAAATACATCTATAAATTCAAATTTGAACTGAATAATTCCTTTCGCTCCTGAAGATGGTTAAGGTGTAGCTGAAACTGTATAGTTAGAAAGGAAAAAAACATATACAATTGACTGAATTTCCTTATTTTCACTATGTACACTTAATTCTCAATCCAACTTGTAAAGTTTTCAGTTTGAAAAATTAACAAACTTTTAAAAACTATATCTGTTTCGGAGACATCACAAACTTAATATTTTGTTCAGATTGCAGGCGCATCAAAAATAGCTATATCATAAAATAGCTAGTTGAATGCCTTCCAATATCTTCAGAATGAAACAACCAGCATCTGTTTTGAAGTAGTTCTAGTATAACTTTTTTTACAACTCAGGCTAGTGTTTACAAGTATTTTACTATAAACAAATTATAAAATACTCGTATTTTTGAAATGTCCATTTTAAGCTTGTATACATTAACGAATCGATAAATTTTCGATCGAATTATTGGTAATTGGAAAAGTGAGTAGCTTTGCAAACCCTAATTGTAACTACTAGAATAACTACTTCGACTGTAGAAGTTGGAAGTAAGTTATATCCATTCCTTGATATCTCTATACATTCATTATTACAACATTTTAACAGGTTTTCTCTATTTTGTTTAGATATATGCACATTTTTCTTCGCTTTGTATCTTTATAAATGATAACCGTTACTAAATAAATTAGTTAATTGTCGAACTTGAACTTTATATATCATTTCTTCAGGTGATGAATCTGAAAATTGCAAACAGAAGTTTCGTATTAGTCAAAGTATCGATACACCAGATTGTGCAAGAAGTCACACATCTCAAACTGAACTTAATAGTGATTCGTGTTCAACTAACACAGAAATCAGTAGTCATCAAGACGATAATCCAATACCTCTTCCACCTCGTGATCGAAATAAATCTCTTTTAACTTCTAAGCCTCGCCATACAAGAAAACATCCACTTATAATACCAGCATCAAGTATTCAACGCACGTTAGAAAAAGTAAATGTAGTAACTCCAGAAGAAAGATCCACAAATCCACTTGAAACTCAATTCTTGAACAACAATGTAACCGTTATTCCAGATGGAAAAAGAGAACCATTTTATATAAATCAAAGGTTAATGGGTTCCGATACATCCATATCTACACCAGAAAGAGATTTCGATACTGAATCTTTACATTTCGAAGCACAAATAGACTCTGATCTCGCTGCCTTGGATGAAATTCCGTCTGAAGATTTAGACACGCAAATTTCTTTACCAATTACAATAGGATTAAATACAGCAGGATATAATCCAATTGGAAAACCTGAAAGAAAATTTTTTAGGCAAATGAATCAAGCTGTCGAAAGACATGAAATTGTAGAAGAAAATTCTACAGAAAATGCAAGTACTGATGAACTCATGTTATGTCACAAAATTGATCATGTAAGCTGTGAAGATTTATTGGAATTTGCAGACGCAAAGCCAAGTTCTAGAGCACGAGGAAATGATTCAGATGAAGTGAGAATTATGTCTAAAGTACTGGGTGCAGAAGTAAGTAATCTTCTTAGGTTAAAGTTAGCAAAATCATATAACTTTGCTTTTCCAAATTAATTATCGGCTAATACAATTAGTAATGTCTTAAATTATAATTTTTGGTATAACAAAATTCAATTATCTGTTAGAAAATTTGCTGTATGTTATCGGATCTTGAAATCGACAATATAAAAGCGATATATTTAAAAAAAAAATGAAACTTATATTTTTTCAACAGGTATCAAAAGAACAGTGTCTTCTAGCATTAGAATATTCGAACTGGGATGTTCATAAAGCTATAAAATTAGCCCGATTGCAAAAATTAATTCGTGATACACCAGGAGGACCGTTTGTAGATTTGGCAACATGTAACGGAGCTCTGGAGACCTCCCAGTGGGATTTGGGGCGAGCTGCGAGTTGGATTGTTGCAGCAAGACAAGAAGGTGATATTACCCAAGTGTGAGCAGCAGAACAAAGATATTTTATTATGTTAATAAAGTTTTTTACATTAATGAGGTTAACTGAAAGTTTAAATATTGATTTTATATTTTTATAATTGGAAATGTATTTTTATAAAATCGATCTTAAGCTAGGGTCGTGCAAAACTAATTTTTATTCAATTTCCATTTAATTTTAATTTTCAAAAGTTGATGTTACAAAAATCAGAGGGCATACTCACGCAATTGTATTTACATTCTTATAAAAACGAACTGTGCGCATGCGCTATTACTTTGCAGGCGATTGCACGAACCCCCTAATTCTGTAATGTGAGATAAATTAAAATGTAATCTTAATGTGAAGGAAATATAATTAATCTTATTTTTGCATGAATCCAGATTTATGTGAAAGTGCCAATTGAGATTTACTTTGACCAAAAACGCATATCAAATGATGAAATCAAATTCGTGATTCCGCAAGCCTTATTATTCAGTTCATTTTATCTGTGAATCATTTGGAATAATAGTATATTGTGCAACAAGTGCGGCAAGTTGTCGATTGCTCACGCTCAAGTGGACGATTGACTACACCACACGAGTTGCTGATACTATTTTTTGTAATCCATGCGGGATAAGTACTATTTTGCGAATGTTTTCCCGGACGGTAAATAGTACTTATCCTGCGTAAGTAATGAAAAAAAAAAATGGTGTAGCGTATATTTCAAATATTGCTTATATAAATTTTTACCAATATCATAAGTATATTGTAAATGCATGTGATTAAAACATAATCAAATTTTTGATTATATACTATATTATACAATATGCGTCAGAAGTGAAACTCCCTTGCCATTGTGACTATTTAAAGAGTTTCAAGGGTGTGAATATGTACAGTAAATAATTCTCTCTCGTCTCATTTTATTATCGATAAAGGGAAGAAATAGTTCTCAGTCCTATAGAAATATAGTAAATATAAACCAATAAGATAAAATTAAGTAATATTTTCTCAGTAATACTACAGAAGTATGAAAAAAATTGGTATAAACTCTCCAAAATTAGACATTTCTCTCCGTATTCTTACCGCTAACATTTACTATCTACTATTTATTCCTCTCTAAATCGGTATAAATTTTCGTAAAGCCACTTTTTTCGCCGTAGTCTACAAAGGTTTTATCAGCGTTGCTATAAAATTTTCACTTCAAAACGGCAGCTTAGTATTTATATTGTCACTTAACATTGGGCGAAAGAACTCGAAACTATAAATAACTATGAGCAATACATATATACAAAAAGACACATTATACATGCAATATTTTTGCATACCGAGCTTTTGCAACTCGAACTTCAATCAACAAGAGGAGATCAAGGAGCATGAATTAAGTACTCAAGGATTCAATACTTTTGATAACTTTTTTATTTTTTTAACCCATTTAAATAATGAAATAAAAATAACAATAATGATACTGTAAATATCATTGAAGTTAATTAATAATAACGAATGTGAATATGCGAACAAATAATTCAATAAAAGTTTAAAAAAAGATTTGATGTTCCATTTTTGAGTGCTCAGCTCCGTTTACACCTGCTTTTTACTTTCTAGGTACTCACAACAACAAAGACAAATCAAACTATCATTTCCATAATATTGATTATATAATTCATTGTTAAATAGGTCAATAAAATATCACAATTTTCGCTAGTTATGCTGTATTATATTGAGTATTACTGCGTTACTAAATTATGTTTCACTCCAGCGAAAACTGTCCAAGGACTCTTATGGGACTACGATTTAAGCCTTTTATACTGCAATTCTGTGTAGCTCCATAAGTCTTACAAATCTATAAATCCATAAGAAACTGATGAAAACGCACCGACTTTTGTTGATTAATGTCAATTATTTCATGCGAATGACAAGTTCATTACGATTTTGTTTATAATTCACAGATTTATAAACTTATAAGCCATAGATTCACACAGAATTGCAACATTAATTGGCCAAAATGCGACCTTATTTACAATGGCACAAGAATTGTACCTTGCTATCATGTGCCATTTGAAGATTTTTTGTATCTTTTTAGGTAATATTTGTTCCTTTTATTTCTTGAATTTATTTTCAGAAAGCTTTTTTTCTAATTCTGCATTTAATGTGAATAAGTTCCAGTTGTATAATCTAAGCTTATCTACATTAACTGAGTTTATTATCTATGGTAACAATTATTTCAGCAATTGTAACCAAAGTTTTAGATTGTACAACCGAGCCTAAGGCCCAGTTGTACAGTCTAAGCTTATCCAAAGTTTAGTAAAACCAAGTTTAATTTCAATGGTTACAATTGTTAAAATAATTGTAACCATAGAAATTAAACTTGGTTTTACTAAACTTTGGATAAGCTTAGACTGTACAACTGGGCCTAAATCATATTTGCATTTCGATCAATCAGAAGGTTCAAATTGTAGTCCCATAAAACATTGAATCGTTCTTGATTAAAATAAACTATAATCGTGTTTCGCTGACGAACGAATGTATTAAAGCCATGGATATCGATAAACAATTACAGATTATTTTAGCATATAGACAGTATATTCTACAGCGAGTATTAGAATGGCCCTTATTTCAAACGAGCGAAATGTTTTTAGATTACGGTTCGCGAATGTGGAATACGCTATTCCAAACATGTTGTAGACTATACTTTCTCTAACAAGATTTTGGAAACTCATCAATATTTCAGGAGAAACTTTGAAAATTACGAAACGTCGAACTCAAAGCCAGAAGTGAATACCTGAATTGTTAAGAAATAACCATGGAAACCAAACTAACAGCTTCTAATTCGTCGAAAACTATGATTGAATAATTCTAAACGGCATAAGTTTTGGTTATGAAATATGCAAATTCCAAAACAGTGTTAGAGAAACTATTATGAAAATTATTTTGCTCTGATGTACATATACCGTGAGTTTATTTTAACGCGAATGATGGGATTTTTTATATCCATGGTTACCAATTTGACAGCAATGTATTTAAGTGTCCATTTTAAAATGAAACACAGGGAATACATTAAACTGAATATTTATATTTAAATAAAATTGATGAAGCTGACTGGATGAGTGAATTTGAGAGAGTAAAAAGTCTTGGGAATTCAGTCAATATTTATGTTTTAATTTCTTTCCTACTTTACAGGCTGAGGTACAGCCGAAACTGTAAAGTAGGAAAGAAATTAAAACATAAATATTGACTGAATTCCCAAGACTTTTTATATTTAAAGATTATAAAAAACTCACTAAACTATAGAGAAATATATCTGCAGCAAATTTTTTCAATCATTGATTCAAGAAAATTTATTATTCGTTCCGTATCACTTGCAACCACGCCTATGCAATTCCCTATCTCAACTGTGTTGCAAAAGTGAAGCCAAAAATGTAATATTGTTAGAGAGAGAAAGTAAATGAGAGATAGGTTGAGGCGGGCCTATGTTTGTATGGAGTTAAATGTTTAAGTTCGGTTTATCTAGTATTTTCATGTGAAAATATATTGTAAAACGGGAAGAAAATGTTTTGTGACAAATTGTGATACTGGGTACAGAACATGTAACGAGAAATTTTCTCTTTTTTCTGCACCTAAAGATGATATTTTATTAAATAAGTGGCGAGGATATCATAAAAGAATGCTCGTCTAGAGATGTAAAAGTGAGAAGAAATTATTTTAAAATTATATTAAATTTAAAGGATATATCAATGTTTCAAATTATTGAACGTATCTAATCGAAACTTTTAGTGAAAAATTGAATTTCAAGAAAACTTCTTATCAATAAAGAATATAAATATTTCTATTTATGTTTTAAAATCAATAAAGATGTGATGATTGTTTACAAATTTACCGTACAGTAGAGTATGGAATTGTTCAATTATGTGACAAATACATTATTACAGATACCGTTCAAATATTTCCGACCAAAAGAAAATACATGTCCGAGTATTTTTTCAAATTGCCCGAAATATTTAAGCGTCTCTAAAAACAAGGAAATCTCTTATAAAACAGGATGGATCTTTGAAAAAGCCCAAGCTGTGCATAAAAGAGAAAGATATTAAAATGTAGATAGAATTCATCTTACATTTATTCGACTAAATTAATTTTTAGTTTTTAGTAGAAGACAAACGCTAGAAATAAATTTGAATCCAAAGCAAAACTTGGATTCAGAAGACTTGTAAGAGTTTTTTCAATTTGAAAATTATATCCATCGAAGAAAAACAAATTTTCATGAATGAGATGTTGGAGACAAAATACTTTGGTTTCAGAAGGGAATATAAAAATGAACGGAATTTTCCCATAAATATCACGGATGTACTAAAGTTAGGAGATTTGTGCTAAGTTTTTTGTTTATATTTTCTCAATTTTATTACATCTATTGTAATATAAAATATTCACAAAATTGTTTATGTATCTGTTATTCATAATTAGAAAGCTCTTATCCAAAGAAACGTTTATAAAACATGTTTCATAATAATGCACTTTTTCAATGCAGATTTTAATAAATAGAAATGTTAATTTTCTCTTACTTTTGCCTTTAATTTAATAAATGAAAATACTGAATTTATCTGGCAATTGTTTTCTATTGAAAAAAGTTCAAATATTATATTATTTCTGTATATGAAGCATGCAAAGCTGGGCCCGCTCTAGCTATCTCTCTCACTTCTGCCGCATTACATTTTAGGCTTCATGTTTTCCGACTGAGTGTCCGCTCCTCTATTATTCTCCTTCGTGCTTGCAACTAATTCCTGGTTCCTGGAAAATGGAATGACATGAAGTGCTCTCTCTTCAATAACTTATATACACCAGAAGCTTGCCCAATCGCTCTTGTCGATAATGTGTTGTTATTATATATTAACATTATAATTTCATATTTAATGATCTACACATTTTTTTTCTAAAAAACTCTATATTTTATTTATTTTCGACATTTCGACTCTCTATCCAAAAGTCTTCATCAGAAGAAAAGTCAAAAATAAATAAAATTACAGAATTCAAGCCAAAAAAACTTTCAACCGTCCATTTTTTTTTGCCGTCATATCCTTATGATCAGATTGCACGCAACCATTTTCTTCAAATGTTTTTTACTATTCTGGCAGCTGTCGCAGGACTTGGAGTTAATGTCAGAAAATGATGCTCGGAACAAGTCCGACACTTGTCTTGAACTGGGATTGAATTCCGCATAGTACCATCTAACGATTTGTACTTTCTCTTCAATAATATACAACTTTGTAATAAAAGTGTTACACTAACTGACAAATGTCAAATTTATCTCTTATGTTTTTTTTTTAAATTGGACACAAATACAATGGGCTGAATTCAGCTCCCTTCACTACTTAGTGAAGCTTCACTAAGACAAATAAAGACAAATTTATGTTCAAATGAATAAAGGGAAAAAGAAGGAAGACATTTCCATGGTAAAAAGGAAACTATTTTCATCAGCATTCAAAAATATGCAATAGAGTCTTCTCAAAAATTGACATATTTTTTTATTTGTTGATCGATTTAAATGAAACAAACATCTAATATTAGCCCAAGCTTTTATCTGAATACTAATAAGAACCAAATTCAAATTGATTAAGTCATTGTGGAGATTAGCATGCACAAATGATTGGCGTTACACAATTTTAATAGAATTTAATTAATTTTGCTCTTAATTTTAAGACTAGATATTTTCTCTAGAACATTAAGAACAGCAGGAAATTATATCGATTCACCATTGTATGTCCTATAGTCAGTATAATAACCCTATAAGAATAAATTCTAGGGACCTTAAACACATATCAATCTCTTAAAATACCTATTCACTACTTATCTACTTCTCTTAAGAGGCGTTGGAAGTAATAAAAATAATAGTTTTTAATTCTGATATAAATAATATTCCACAAAGTACGTAATTGTATATTTCAGTTAACTTCGTTTGTGTTATATCGAATTTTATTGAACGTTTTACTACTGTTATTTTGTACATTTTCTCTAATTAATAATTTCATACGCACTTGTAGTTAGAGTTTAATGGCAAGTGATACCTATTACTACTACTTCGATAAAATTATGAGTATTGAAATGTCAAACACGCTTAGATATTCTTACGCACCATTCAAAATACTGTTTAGATTATGTGTAAAAAATATTTATAAATTTGTACCTTAATATATACAATAAATTTACAAGCTTTTAATAAACATTTTCAATTATTTTTTTATCATTCTTTCAATAATCACTTCCAGGATTTGAAGTTGGATCCCCCATTTACCTTATTTAGAACTGCATTTGAAATATTTTCTTTCAACATAATATGGAAATTCAAAACTATTCCTGAAATTTCAAGTCCGAATTCATACATTTTGAAAATGCATTATTCAAAAAAATAATGTTACGCTTCTTTTCTTTTCTATTTCGATTTCTAGGGTTTCCGGTAGCCAAATGACAAAAACGGAACCTTATAATTTCGTCCTGTCCGTATGTCACAATTATATATAATAGAAGAAGTAAGTAATCGTGATTTTTTGACAGTTCGAGATTTTGATGAATCTTCACAGACATAATTTTGAAAAAAATCGGTTTGTCAGTCTGTCTTTCTGGAAGCACGATAACTTGGGAACGGATACGAATTTTCGACTGAATTTTTATATTTAAGTTTTTCATCCAAAAGCTAGAGTCAAGTCCATAGATGAGCTTCCTCAAACAAAACTTTATCGATTGAACTTTTTAGTTTTTGCGTTTATTTTATAAGCGGTAGTATTTATCATAAAATATGAAAGAACTAAAATTGATCTCCGAATAATTTGGCTCAACATTCATCTTAATCATCTTTTAAAATTATCAGCAGTTCATTTGTCATTATTAAAATTTGAATTATTATAAAATTCGTTATATTTCTTTGAAGCAAAGAAATAATGAAAGTCATAATGTGAAATCAGAATTATTATCACTCATATTTGGACATCACTTGCAAACGTTTGTCAATTATTATTATTTTTTAAAATAATTAATTCGGCTCTATCATTTTTTGAATCAAATGAGAGGTCTTTGTCAAAGAGTACATTTAAACGATTGTCATTGTTTCTTTCAAATTATTTAAATGATGTCTAGTTTGGTATCAATTTAAAGCTCTCGGGGAAATGAGCTTAGTAGATATCAATAACAAATAATTAGTGAAAGCCATGTTACCATCTTTAAATTACATTTCCAGCAATCAAATGTCGAAACTGTATGTTCCAATGGAATAAAGACCCCTAAAATCTTGAGGACTCTTCATTTTCAAAAATACTTATTTTATGAAAGGACTAAAATATAACTGCCAGCTGTCACTTTAACAATGACAGCTGTCATTTAGACAATAACAGCTGTTACTTTAACAATGACTGCTGTCACTTTGAAATATGCAAATAATTGATGTGACACTCTAAATTTCCGAAACAGCGATGAAACTGGCCATGAAATTTATGATCGAAGAAGTACTGTGTGGCCGCAGCAGATTTTTAAGTAAACAGTTTGTGAAACATGCGATTCTAAAGTCGTAAAAAATTGGTTCTCCCTCTTAACTTTTCACAGTATCTTTGTGAAATTCTATGAAAAGGTGAACGTTCTTCCGCACTACGTAACTTTTCACTGTGCGTAGTCCGATTTTTTTCGTCTTATAGCCTTATTTTTCCTAATTTTAATTAATTTTTAGGCGATCATAACAAAAAAAAAGTTATTATGCGATCATAACGAAGGTGTTTCTATGGCCCCTCTTGCGGCTGTGAAGTTTAAATTTTTTTAAATCTGTCAAATGTTAAGTTTTTGGGACGGATCTGTCAAAAACTACTGCATAAACAATCAAGTTCATTTATACTTACCTATGTAGGCAGTTTGAGGAACTCTTTAAGAAAAAATTCTGGCCGAGATGCATATAGTATTCTTCTATCAACCTGTGTAGTTCTTGCAAATCGAGAAATAAATACACATTTTTTACAAATGTCAGCATGATAGAAGACAATATAAAACAATATCAAAGGCAATCATGATTTTAATTGCAATGTTTTAGAAGTAAAATAGTTATTTAAGTATTAAGGTCAGTAAGTACAGTTTACCGATTGAGAATAATAGTTTGGAGACCGAGCCTTGGCGAGGTTTCCAAATATTATACGAAATCGGTACCTACTGTACTTATTGACCGTGATGCTTACAAAACGATTGGAAGATCCAAAATATGGATCCGAATTTTCTTTTTCAAACTGAATTACTACTGATGATTGTTTATTCGCTGTCAGCTGTCAAGTTTGACATTTTATTGTGAATATTCAATCACAAATAAAGAAAAATAAATGAATATTTTTTGTGAAAATCCACAATTTTTCACCTACCGCTTTTGCCCATGGGCGGTAAGTCAGAATAACCATAGTAACCGCAGTTTGCTGGTAAAATCAACATAACACCTCGAATAGAAGGCCGGTAAAAACATGAAAACGCCCAATCGTGCAAAAAAAAATTTGTGATGATCGCGTGGAAAACGTTGTGTGCACCGTAGCGTAAAGTTCTTGCTTGTCCCACCTTAATTGCAACCTCAGCTGGCGCTTTGGCCGCAAACGACAGATTCGACCGGAAAAGATCACCTTTACGACTTTGATACACAAATAACTATTGAAGTAAAGCTTTCTCAAAGAGGTGAAAATACATTTTATCCACAATTTTTTATCTACCGCCTTTGCCCATGGGCGGTAAATCTGCATAACCATAGTTACCACAGTTTGCTGGTAAAATCAACATATCTCCTCAAATAGAGGGCCGGTAAACACATGAAAACGCCCAATCGTGCAAAAATAACTATTTGCTATTTGAAAGAAAATCTATCATCCAGAAATTTTTATATTCATTGAATGACTCTCCAAGGTTTTCCTGATTTCAGAAAAGTGAACGCAGTTGCGCTAATGTAAATATGTTGGACTATCGAATGGTAATTCATTAAAATAGATGTTCCGTTTTTGGACGTGTTAAAAAATATATAGCTCAGCTTCAATTTTAGAAATCATCATAAATTCGGTTTAGCTCCGAATGTAACAAAAATAATCTTAGATTATGATGGTCATTTATCAAGTTTAGCAAAGGACTTATATTAAAAAATGAAAAACCAATCTGCAAAAATTTAATTTTATTAAATAAAAATAATGTTCACACATTTTTTTTATATTAGTAGTTATTAAATAAAATTGCTGGAAGAAATAATAATTAATAATCGTTAAAGATCAATTTTATAACCTTCAATAAAAGGCAAACCCGTAGAAACACTTTTTTGATAATCGTAATATTGCTGACCAAAAAAGTTTAAAAGAGTTATTTCTTCAATCATAACTCGGTCACGAAAGAACAGCCAACTGCTTACAGTGTACGCTATAATGCAAATTGGATTCAGGAGAATAATCTAAAAAAAAGCGTCCATTATAGTGACATCAATATACTGAAAAAAAATTATTCATAATTATATAAATTTTCAACGAACTACAGTTTATGCTTTGGACGCAGCATGATTCATAAACATTAAAACCAGAATTCAAATAAAAGTTTCCAACGATAAATATAATAGATAAAAAAAAAACAAATATATTCACACATTACCTGAATAGGGCATGAATTTTCAAAATACTACAAACAGTATAATAAAGTAATCAACTCGGAAAAAAATAATTCAAAAATAATCATTAACACTCGTAAAAAGAACATTCTTTACAACCCTTATCATCAATTACAAGATCTCCTTTCGAATAAGCGTTAATTGTAATTTTGAAAACTTGGATTTCATTGCTTCTTGGATAATATAATAATAGTACTTACTTGAGTGCCAATGGCCCAATAAAACCAGCCTACATAGCTAGGGTGTCTACAGTATTTGTAAATACCATCAGTTACAAGTACATGGCCTTCTGCTCGTACATCTTGGACTAGATGATTAAAATTTGAACTTGCCCATAAAATTGCAGTTTTCCGTAGAATTTCACCAGTCAAGCAAATCAAAAAGCCCAAATATGAAATTGTGTGATAAGTTTTCATATCTACAAATTACAAACATAAAACTGTTGGAATGGTAGGTAAGTATTGTTGCAATTCTGTGCAAACCTATAAGTCTTATAGATTTATAAAAATATGAACCGAATCACAATGAACATTCTTATGAACGAATTAACATTAGTCAATCAAGAGTCGATGCGTTTTCATCATTTTTTTATAGATTTGTAGGTCTGTAAGACTTACGACTTTGCACAGAATTGCAACAATATGTTGCAATTCTGTGCAATACTATAAATCTTACAGATTTGTAAGTTATGAACAAAATCGCAATAAGCTTGTCAGCTATAGATCGCAATTAATCAACGAAAATAATTGCTTCATCAATTTCTTTTGGTTTCATAGATCTGTAACACTAATGAATTTGCACAGAATTGCAGCATTAATTTTCTAACCTGGCCAAATGTAAGTTTCTATCGAAAATTCTATCCATGAAAATATTGCAGCAATTATGTACTGCGGACTATGATTCAACATGAAAGTGTCTAAAGATAATGATTTAGGATTGGCTATTGCTATAGTTACGAATTCGCTATAATGAAAGAATGACATAACAGACATGTAGAGCCCAAATATGCATAGTGAACTGGATGCTAAGAACCAGATATAAATTCCTAAAGCAAAGATAAAGCCAAGTAATGCTGCACGAATTGCTATCTAAAAAATCACACATTTCACTCGACTAGAAAAACAAGTTCCTTGAATGCTTACTTGATAGTAATATAATTTGAACATAAATTTTAGTACAATATTAATGAATATAAAATGTAATAGAGGGCCCCAAAATACAGCCCCCCACAAATTTGGCACCATATCATATTTGACATTTGGAAGAAGTAGGAGACATATGAAACATGTAGACAGCCAGAAAGCCCACAAAGATACCTTTCCTTCGTAACAAATCATTTTATTACTGGTTTTTCTACATTTCTGTTCTGTAGTACTGTCACATTTTGTGGTTGTTTAAATGTCACTTTTACCACTACTAAAAACATTAAGCGGTGGGTGCAGGGTTTTTGTTTTTCATTCTGTACATCCAATTTATGCGACTCCTAACCTATAAGTTGCTAAAGTATCTTGAATTTCATAAAAGATAGTTGACTCAAGAATCCTGGTTTAAATGATATCATATATCGATTTTCAACATAATGGCTAATACATGTTTGGAGGTGTATCCTTTTTATTTACTAACCTAAAAATTTTGTGCTGTCATTTTTTAGTTTTCTTTAATAACTACATAGAAATGTGAACATACCATTTCAATCAGAGAGATTAGCAAAAATTGCTTTCGATGTATTGAGAGTTGATTCTGAACCAAAACGTAGTTCAGTTACAAAGGAACTATCAATAGAAGGAAATTTATTAAGAGGGTAAATCTTAATCAAGTTTCATTATTTTTTATAAATGAATTTTGTATTACAGAAGATTCACTGCTAATTCTAGCAAACAGATAAGAGTTGGAGTAAATTGTTTTTTTGACAACGTATCTTTAATATTGCAAACATTCGAATTTGCTGGACCGCCTACAAGTGAAAAGTATTCTCATTCATAATATTTGTACAATGCCTGAACATACTCCCGCTCCAACACCAAGCCGCTCGGTATATGGATTTGTCTTGCATTTATGTTCTAGTATTTTCTTTAAATTATATATATTATGGGCAATTATTCCAGAATCTTGGTTTGCTGCACTTAATATTACTTGTTTGCCTCAAAGATATTGGGCAGTAGCAATACCAATTTTCTTGTTAACAGTTTTAGCCACCTTCGCATTTATTATTTATCCTAGCATAAATTTGTATATGACGCCAGCTATTGATGATATTCGAATTGTTAAAGAATCAACAAGCAGAAACAGAAAGATTTCTGAATACATTGTAAACTCCACAAATTCAAATACGCACTGTTGTAGCTGTAAACTACAAAAATGTCATGCTAATGAATTTATGATGAAAAATAAGAGCACTCTCAAGTATAGTATACCCGTTGTTGAAGACTTATGCATAGCTGATGTTTCAAAAACACTATATTTAAGATAAAAGAAGCTGCTGTTAATAAACAAAATACATATATTGTAAATTGTAATATATTTATTTCAATTTTTATTTAAGACAATCAATAAACGAGAATATATTGGTTATTTATTTTTTGTTGACAAAATTATTTCTTATCGTGATATCACAACCTTCAAAATCAACTTGTTCGTACACATATTTTCTATTTACTCTACATTCATTTCCACATTTAGTTGAATTACATTTGGAACACGGAAAAAAGCAACCAGGACAGTCACTAAATAAACAGTCGCAAGCATCTTGACCTGTAGTAATATGAATACCATTTTCGTCATATACAGCTCCAGTATTTTTCTTTGGCCCTGTTGTTAATTTTCTGTGCAACTTCCGTCGTTCTCTAGCACTTGTCTCTGGATTGAAATTTTCCATGAATTTATTTGTGGTCTGAGTAAGTTTTTTCAATGATCCTCTATCAACAGTCCAGTCTCTAGATGATCTAGTGAATGGTCTTTGATCTGTTTCTGCCGAATCTCCATTGTTTTCTACTGTAGCCATTGTTTAATCAAAGTAAGTGGTTACTTGGTTTTTTTCAATCTAAATATTATACATAACCTAAAAACTGATATGTTCAATATATTTTTATCACTCTTTTATTTTATAATTTCGCATCACAATCACAACAAATATTGGTTAAATATGTAAATACACTCGAACAAGCGTAAACAGACTTAGATATTTTTTTCCTGGAGATGGAAATAGTCTGACCGGATTGTATCTATCTCTCTCTTACTAATGGTAACATTGGTAACAATTATTACATGGCGTTTGTCTGCCCAAGCTTCGACATACTTTATTAATGACGTCTTCTTTAAACCCTACTTATCGCCTTGTACCAGTGAAGACGTACGACTGCGTAAAACTATTATATTCGCTCCCATGAGCGCACTAGTGAAAATTGCTAGTACGCTTCTCAGACTGTATTGGGATACTCCACATCTCCAGTGGCGAATACGAGAAATATTATAAGACTGCATCCAGTGAAATTATGTATCAATATCAAGCTCCATTTGCTCAAATTTGTTTATTAATCCATACCAAAATATTATTAGACTGCATCCAGTGAAATTATGTATCAAGCTTTGTTCAAGTATATTTATTAATCCATATCTACATCCAAATTCTCAAAAATGGAATTAATAAAATTTCCAATTGATCTATTGTCTCTAGATAATTTCCTGAAGCAGAAAAACGTTTTGTGTATACATAAAATATTTTTGGAAAATTATAAAAAAATAACTATTCCCTTTGAGTAAATAATATAAGCGCCAAAAGAGCTTTGGGAATTAGTGAAGTAGACGATTAAAGTTTGTCCTGTACATTTAAAAAAAAAATATGATTTTATATTATTCGGTAGTATATAAGTGTGACATATAGGCGAATTCTGGCGATGGATGCAAATCCATGAATCCTTAATTTTTTTTCCAACTAATGACGTCATGTTTCCATACATACGTCACAGCTACAACACCTCGCCAGAACGAAATATTCCATCTTATTCCATGATATCAGTGTTGAAGTTTGAATTTTTTAGGTTATTTACTAATCATTACTATGAATTCAATATTAGTAGCTTTGGTTGCAAGTGTTGAGTTTTTCCTTGATAACAATGAACTTTTTATATTCGACAGTATAATACAGAATACCAGTAATAATTAATTTAAAATTTTTTTACACTTCTTTTGTTCTAACCAAAGTTTGCAAAGAAAGACATAACCGAATAGGAAATATTACGGAGAAGTAATTAGTACTTATTCAGAAAAGAACTTTTATAGACACTTTAAAATGAGTCAAATCTCTTTCAATTAACTTTTTGAAATCAATGAAAATAAATGCTTGACAGAAGAGTGAGAAAGAACGACATTTGGAAAAGGATAGGCTACATGGAAGCAGCTCGCTTGCAGTATCCATGAATCCGTGGGATTACTAACTCATGACGTCATGAGTTCGTCGCCAGAATTCTGAATATTCCATGTTTCCCACGAACACAAACTCGAATCCATCGCCAGAATTCCCTTTGTTTCACCGTTTTGATGTAATAGTCATATTATTCGTAATTGCTTATCGATTTGTATTACCGAAAAATCTTTATTATAACTATCTCTATAATTTTCTAGACAAATAGATCAATGATCAATCTTGTTTACAAATAGGGTAAGAATAGCATCTCGTTTCAAATGCTCTTTTTTCCGGTAATTCAAATCAATAAACAATTACACTAAACGAGCAATTGACATTCAACAGCAACATCCCTATTTGCACCCAAGATCTCATATGTATTTTCTAACTCTAAAAGCACAGAGTATTCAGTGCCTCCAGTGACATAGAGATAGCTCTAAAGTTACAGAATAGGGGTCCAGATAACACTACTTCTATACACTCCGTCAGCACTCCGTAGTGGCCGTTGATTTTGTAACCAGAAAGCGATACTGAATACGTATTCGATTGGACGGCGCTAGTATTGCGATTGCGATTCGAAAATCTTCGTTATTACTCGGTTTCGCTCGGAGATTTAAAATTTTGCATCAACCGTTATTATTTGTTTGCACAAAACGTGGTCCAGCTGTTTTTCTGGTATTCCCTGCTGTTTTCATTTAATTTTCTAAAGAGTTGTGTTGTAGTATAGTTAATTTAAGTAAATTGTCGTTCTGTCCGAAGAATTCTAAATCATGAGAACTGTAAGTATAAAATATTAATTCTATGAAGAAAGTATTTTATGTTCGACTGCATCATAATCAACGAGAGTGATCCTAGCAGGCAGTTCTAGCAGACAGCTCTCAGCTGACGTGTTTGACCAAGGCCAAACGCATGAGAAGTTTTCAATAGATCTAAAGTATAATTTGTTAATTATTTAATAAATATGTTTACAATCATATGTATATATACAATAAACCATAATTACATACATTACAATACAAATTTGAATTTTATTTGCTGAAATAAACTGATTAAAAATAATTAGATCCATTGAAACTTACGGGAAATAAAGATGGCCGAAAACTCTGACAAAACAGGTATTATAAAGTAAATCGAATTATCTCAAATAATTGATGACATATTGCAATGAAATTTTATATACATTTAGAAAAACCCTTAGTACAACTATTTATAACAGAAATATATCCCTTGCCCCTAAAAAACAGGTCGAAATGAACAATTGTTATAAACAATTCCCATTTTCATCATATAATTAAATATGTTTCTCAATATTTTTGCGGAAACATTATTTAGTACATGCATATGCAACTTTTGACAACAATATTAAAAACCAACTCCCTGACGTTTTTGTGTAAATGAGAATTCAATTCTAGCAGGCATTCCTACATTTATGAACAAATGCAGATAGCAACTATAAATATTAAGATATATCAATGAAATTTTATATACACCTAGAAAAACCCTTAGTACAACTATTTATAACAGAAATATATTCCTTGCCCTCAAAAAACAGGTCGAAATGAACAATTGTTATAAACAATTCCCATTTTTACCATATAATTGAATATGTTTCTCAATATTTTTGTGGAAACATTATTTAGTACATGCATATGCAACTTTTAACAACAATATTAAAAACCAACTCCCTGACGTTTTTGTGTAAATGAGAATTCAATTCTAGCAGGCATTCCTACATTTATGAACAAATGCAGATAGCAACTATAAATATCAAGATATTTTAATGAAATTTTATATACACTTAGAAAAACCCTTAGTACAACTATTTATAATAGAAATATATTCCTTGCCCCTAATAAACAGGTCGAAATGAACAATTGTTATAAACAATTCCCATTTTCACCATATAATTGAATATGTTTCTCAATATTTTTGTGGAAACATTATTTAGTACATGCATATGCAACTTTTAACAACAATATTAAAAACCAACTCCCTGACGTTTTTGTGTAAATGAGAATTCAATTCTAGCAGGCATTCCTACATTTATGAACAAATGCAGATAGCAACTATAAATATCAAGATATTTTAATGAAATTTTATATACACTTAGAAAAACCCTTAGTACAACTATTTATAATAGAAATATATTCCTTGCCCCTAATAAACAGGTCGAAATGAACAATTGTTATAAACAATTCCCATTTTCACCATATAATTGAATATGTTTCTCAATATTTTTGTGGAAACATTATTTAGTACATGCATATGCAACTTTTAACAACAATATTAAAAACCAACTCCCTGACGTTTTTGTGTAAATGAGAATTCAATTCTAGCAGGCAATCCTACACTTATGAACAAATGCAGATAGCAACTATAAATATCAAGATATTTTAATGAAATTTTATATACACTTAGAAAAACCTTTAGTACAACTATTTATAACAGAAATATATTCCTTGCCCCTAATAAACAGGTCGAAATGATCAATTGTTATAAACAAATCCCATTTTCACCATATAATTAAATATGTTTCTCAATATTTTTGTGAAAACATTATTTAGTACGTGCATATGCAACTTTCAGCAACAATATTCAAAACCCTACGCCCTACAGTTTTGAACAAAACTCTCAAAGAATGAATTATAAGTGCTGTGATATTTAACTTTACTCACATAAATTTCTTTGAAGTAAATAATTATAAATGTCGTATAAAATATTCAGTACTATTAAGAATAAATATTGTCTATACAGTATTACGAAAAATAAAATTTATTTGTTAAAAATGCAATTAGAAATAAAGTATGTATGTTTCATATTCAAATTATTTTATTTATTCTGTTAGGTTGGTAGTGTAATTGGAATATTTCAACCGGCCAATCAAAAGAACGCAATGTTAAAAGGCGCATGCGCACATTGACACTTGAATGTCAGAATTATCATACTGTCAACTTAGCAGAATTAAAATATTTCTTGTAATAATGTTCGGATATGTAGTCAAATTCTTGTACTTAAATATTTTTTATTATTTTAACCTGAAGTTAACCTTGGGATTGTAAGATGATGGTATGGGAACATCAAAAATATTTTGAATATTTTTAGAAATATTTCTTTCTAAAATTATCTCACTTGAAATTATTATCATATATATGAAATGTAACTAACAAACGTTATTTTTTTTATAACCCACATTCGTTGACGTATTTCTTATTTAATTCAGGTATAGTTTCAAAATAGGATGTAGCGTGAAAAGGCGCATGCGTATTTCAATGTCACAATTATTTATTGTAATGATAATTAAAAATTATTAATAATCAATATTGTATTAGAAATGTGACTCAAAATAAAATATTTCTTTGAATTTTAAACAATTATATATATTCCGTTAGAATGGTACCGTATAGTTAGGTTTGAATGTTTTCAATTGGCCAATTAAAAGCAGGCAATGTTGAAAGGCGCATGCGTACATTCTATTTGCATGACAACTACAATAATTTGTATTAATATTTAATCATTGAAATACATTTCAATAGCTGCAATTTGATTATTGTTGTGATGATACTTTATTATCAATCTCACTTTAGAATTGTTGATAAATATAAATTGATTAGGTGAATTATTACTCAGATCGTCCAAATCCATTATTTCATATGTAGAATATAGTTTGTTGATCTAGCAATGAATTCCATAAATTATATTAAAAAAATATTGATGTAGCGCGTCAAATCTGTCCTAACTCCTCTAGTTTGATAATCTGCCGCTAGATAGAGAATTGCTTATGTTTATTTGCCATAGCTGCATTTTAATGATTGTCTTCTGTTTCTTGAAAATCGAAATTATTCAACTTTCGAACGATACGCAAAAATCAAATATCATTAATATTGTATTAGAAATCTTAACTTGAAATAAAATGTAAAATTCTGAAAAGTGTATAGATTATTGAAATAAAATGTTGCTTTAAATTTTAAACAATTACAGTATATTTATGGTCTGTGATTTATTTATATATTTATTTATAGTATATTTATGATCTGTGATTATATCCATACCGTTAGGATGGTACTGTGATTTGAATGTATTCTACTGGCCAATTAAAAGCGCGCACAGTAGACTGGCGCATGCGTAAATATTTTTGCATGCCAGAATTTTCGTACTGCCAACTTAGATAAAATGGAATGTTTGTTTCAATATTCAATCATTCAAATAAAATAAAAATCAAATCAAATCAAAATGTCAATAAAAATTGTTCTTATTTATTTCTAAGTTGTTACTTGCTCTGTTATTAATAAAACATTGTGAAGTGCGCGAGGTGCGGATCAGGCGAACCAGGGATGCGAACGCTCGACGCTCGTTTTGAGAGACATATTTGGTCACGTGGTAAAATTTAAAATTTCCCGGCAATTCAAAACATTTAGCAACAAAGATGGACAAACTGATCTTTGTTGCTATGGATGGAGTGTATAGAGGGAAGGTTATCTCTAATGGACAATATTTTTAAAATGTCAAATTTTGTAGGCAGATAAAAAGTACATAGAAACATACATATTTTATTTCTAATTGCATTTTGAATAAATAAATTTTATTTTTCGTAATACTGTAAAGACAATATTTATTTTCAATAGTACTCAATATTTTTTACAACATTTATAATTATTTACTTGAAAAAAATTTATGTGAGTAAAATTAAATATCACAGCACTTATAGTTCATTCCTTGAGAAATTTTTTCAAAACTGTAGGGGGTAGGGTTTTTTATATTGTTGCTAAAAGTTGCATATGCATGTACTAAATAATGTTTTCACAAAAATATTGAGAAACATCTCCAATCATATGGTGAAAATTGAATTTGTTTATAACAATTGTTTATTTCAACCTGTTTTTAGAGGGTTAGGAGTGTATTACTTTAATAAATAATTGGTTCTTCTGGGTGTGTGTATCTTAATGTTTATAGTTGCTATCTGCATTTGTTGATGAATGTAGGAATGCCTGCTAGAATTGAATTCTCATTAACACAAAAACTGTAGGGAGAAAGTTTTCAATATTGTTGCTGAAAGTTGCATATGCATGTACTAAATAATGTTTCCACAAAAATATTGAGAAACATATTTAATTATACAGTGAAAATTGAATTTGTTTAAAACAATTGTTCATTTCTACGTGTTTTTTAGGAGTGAGGGGTATATTTCTATGATAAATAATTATATTAGAGGTTTTTCTAGGTGTATATAAAATTTCATTGATATATCTTAATATTTATAGTTGCTATCTGCATTTGTTCATAAATGTAGGATTGCCTGCTAGAATTGAATTCTCATTTACACAAAAACGTCAGGGAGTTGGTTTTTAATATTGTTGTTAAAAGTTGCATATGCATGTACTAAATAATGTTTCCACAAAAATATTGAGAAACATATTCAATTATATGGTGAAAATGGGAATTGTTTATAACAATTGTTCATTTCGACCTGTTTATTAGGGGCAAGGAATATATTTCTATTATAAATAGTTGTACTAAGGGTTTTTCTAAGTGTATATAAAATTTCATTAAAATATCTTGATATTTATAGTTGCTATCTGCATTTGTTCATAAATGTAGGAATGCCTGCTAGAATTGAATTCTCATTTACACAAAAACGTCAGGGAGTTGGTTTTTAATATTGTTGTTAAAAGTTGCATATGCATGTACTAAATAATGTTTCCACAAAAATATTGAGAAACATATTCAATTATATGGTAAAAATGGGAATTGTTTATAACAATTGTTCATTTCGACCTGTTTTTTGAGGGCAAGGAATATATTTCTGTTATAAATAGTTGTACTAAGGGTTTTTCTAGGTGTATATAAAATTTCATTGATATATCTTAATATTTATAGTTGCTATCTGCATTTGTTCATAAATGTAGGAATGCCTGCTAGAATTGAATTCTCATTTACACAAAAACGTCAGGGAGTTGGTTTTTAATATTGTTGTCAAAAGTTGCATATGCATGTACTAAATAATGTTTCCGCAAAAATATTGAGAAACATATTTAATTATATGATGAAAATGGGAATTGTTTATAACAATTGTTCATTTCGACCTGTTTTTTAGGGGCAAGGGATATATTTCTGTTATAAATAGTTGTACTAAGGGTTTTTCTAAATGTATATAAAATTTCATTGCAATATGTCATCAATTATTTGAGATAATTCGATTTACTTTATAATACCTGTTTTGTCAGAGTTTTCGGCCATCTTTATTTCCCGTAAGTTTCAATGGATCTAATTATTTTTAATCAGTTTATTTCAGCAAATAAAATTCAAATTTGTATTGTAATGTATGTAATTATGGTTTATTGTATATATACATATGATTGTAAACATATTTATTAAATAATTAACAAATTATACTTTAGATCTATTGAAAACTTCTCATGCGTTTGGCCTTGGTCAAACACGTCAGCTGAGAGCTGTCTGCTAGATTTGCCTGCTAGGATCACTCTCGTTCATAATCATGTAGTTTGTTTATGGTTGCATTTAGTGTCCATAATGTGCCACTTAATTGGACTAGAACTTTTACTTCATATAATTGGACGGAACTGTCATTGTCAAAAAAAGTCACACAAATAGATTTTTTTTATTAACAAAATAAATCCAAACAATTAAATCAACATATTATTTATTATGGTAATGAATACTTATAGAAGTAGTGGATAATGCTGACTGTTAGATGATATGAAGAAAACGAAATGTGGGAGTTCAGTCAAGAGTTTTATTTTTAGTCTTGGTCTTTCATAACGGTCAGTTGTTGCAAGCACAGTTTTTTAAATATTTTATTTTAATTACTCCGACTTTTATTTAACTTATTATTACACACAGATGTCAACACATACACATTTTAATTTTATTCACTCCTGAAGATGGTCCAGGTGGGACCGAAACTATAGAGTAGATTAAAATAAAACTCTTGACTGAACTCCCACATTTCGTTTTCTTCATGAATACTTATAACACAATTGGTATTGTCGCGAATATTCAGACATAAAGATAAAATCTTATTGTTTTTCTCTCAATATTTGTGATTCTTTGGCACTTGCTGCCAACACTTCAACGCTTTCTGAAGTATCCATTTATTCTTTTCTATCGTATTTATTCTTTTCTACACTTTCTGAAGTATCCATTCATTATTTTCTATCGTATTTAATCTCTTCTACACTTTCTTGAGTATCTATTTCTTCTTTCAAATTGTATTTGATACTTTTGACATCTGCAAACAAACAGTAAAAAACAATTTTAACAATAGCAACACTATAGCAAAGCACACCAAGATAGGGAAATTAAGAAATATTTTTAAAAGATATAAACATAAAGATTTGTATGTAATTCGTACATAAACAAACTTTGTAGACTCGCCTTCCTTATTAGACTCGCTCGTACTGCTCGCTCGTTCATAATCAGCGGCTCGTCCAATAAAGTTCTATATTATATACTAATTACATAAATAGCTATTTTATAAAATTTTGCTTTGATCATTAATAAACTGGAATTTATTTGTTGTTCTTAGGTATTATGGTTGCCCCACTAACGATTTATCAAAGGATAAACAGGGCAATATGTTTTGTTTTCCAAAGCCGGAAAATCTACGTCGTGAGTGCATACTCCAAATGAATCGTCTTGATTTACTTAAGCTGAATTATCAGCAAATATTAAATCGGGGACGTCGGGTATGTTATGTTCATTTCGCTGATAACCAGTTTCAAACAGCCGAAAAAAAGAAATTAAATCCCATGCAAATACCTCTCAACGTTTTCCTCCATGGTATGTTTTTTGTTTTTTATTCTAGATTAATCTAATTCATAAGAATTGTTTATATCACTATAGTTTTATATCTGAAATTGACATATCAACAATTCTATGTTCAAATAAGTTCATAGTATATAATAGTTCTAAAATTGAATATATTTGATTTGATAGTAATTTAAATATTGCAAGCGAGCAATAGTTGTTGAGAAATCCAAGCCATGTATTTTATCTCAGAATATTATTGACGCTGGTCAAATAATGCAGGTAGAGAATTCATTTCTTGAAATTAACTAAACCGAGTCACTCCAGAAAACGTTCTGTTGTTACTGACTTGGAAATCCTAAGGACTGAAGATTCTAGTGGACTGCCTTCGACTCTGCGAAGATGCAGAGGTAAATATAATGTTCCTTTTAGTAATAATTTTTTGTATTGCCCAAATAAACAATTTATTTTATATGATTTGCCAATAGTTTGTGTTAGCAAGTTCATTCTAAAGTTTTTCTTATTATCAATATATTAGAAATTAGATGATCTGTGCTCTAGTACCTCAAGCACCGCTGCGATCCTCAAAAAACATGCCAGTTGAATAGTAAAGTTATAGCGCGTGTGCTACTTTGTTAATCCGTTATTTGTATGTTACAAGTTTTTATAGTTCTTTTTCCTAACTCATATTATCCTTTTATATATCACAATATTTAAAATGAAAAAATATTGCTATTCAATAATATTATTTTATTCCTAACCTCATATGTTCTTCTTTCCTACTCCTTTCTATACTTCATTGTTTATTACTCTGAGAAAAATCAATCTTTCCAAGACGTTTTCCATTTTATCATTAATAAATACTTAATCTCATATGTATATTTCTAATTTTAATATCTATTATTCCTATATTTTCTCACCATAATAAATATTCCCGTATACTACTAAAATCAGAGAACCAATAATGCTGTAGAATCTTCTCACAGAGATTTGCTAAAGAGGAGTGCCGACTTAATATCCAAATATTTGGTTCTTCACAAAGTGTCTATAACGTATGGAACATATGAAGTCAATTGATCATCAAAATACTTGGAATGCAGTTGGACTACCATGGAGGTCACGTCTGAAGTACCTACCGAAGGTTGCACATCAAACAAATAAATCAACAGATTCGAAATGCCCAAAACATCCGGATAAAGATGGCAACATTCGATGGTTTCTACTTCACATGTCTCATGCTAGTAGTTAACAATTTCCAGAGAGGACCAAGTAAATATATAATTATATCATATTTATTGTATCTTAATTCATTTTTATTTTTCTTTTAGCACATAACGACGATCCAGAAGATAGTCCCAGACCTTTTTATTCAGTACTTCTTGCACCGCCATTCATAACTATGGAGACAATTTCTGTTCCTCAAGCAAATATGCAGACTTCAAATTTTCATTGGTGTTAGTACACCAGTTCAAAATATATTTTTTTCTTTGATAAATGAAAGTTCGACAATCGTTTGAAAATCATTTGTCATTTAGGTACATTTCAAAAAGAATGAGCATCATCCATGAAAAATATCGATGACATATTCTTAATTTTGGGTAGTTTAAAATTCATGTTGGAAACATGAATTCTAAAAGTTAAATTAATACTTTGTCTCAGAAAATATGATGATGATACAAATTTCATACAATCACTATTTATAAAAAAATACACAATATAACAAATTTATGGGTGTTGTCAATCTTCATTATAACGGTGTGCAACATAATGGGGAAAAAGGGTGGTGGCCCTTATTTTGTAACTCTTTGGATAGTTCTATTGTCAACAGTTGGAAATTATATAATATGGTTAACAACACAAAAATTTCGCAGATTGAAAAATCCTTCATAGCGTTACAGTTGATGGAATCAAAACCTCTATCTGGTATAAGAAATTAAATTTGATCAAATCAGTCACCCAAAAATTTCTGATGGGAAAAAAGGCATGCAGAAGAAGCAGAGTTTGCCATAGTCATTCTATTATGTTTGTCAACGATTTGAAGTGTATTTGAAACGTAGATTGTTTTACACAATATTACCAAAAATAGATATTTTCGATTTTCCCAGTGCAGCGTTGGCGCATCAGTGGAAATCTTTGATCTATTCAATTATGTGCTTCTGTATTATCAATAAGCTTATTTATTTTATCTAATTCTTTAAAAGTTTTAAAGTCAGTTTTTCTCTAATTTTTTAAGAAATGATGTTTAATTTTTCGATTTTTCATTGTATGTCCCAGTGGTGTGTTGTCTTTAATGTCTCGTTTTTTTTTTGTTCGAATGTCATAATTGTTCTTTGCACATCAAACAAATAAAAGATTTATGAAAAAAAAAAGTTTTTGTTTCTTATTATTTTTTTCCCTCGGACAAAATGGGTCAAGATCTACATTCGGATTATTGGCTCCCGTTCTAAACTTTATTTGTCATAATTATACATGTATGTATGAGATTTTTAATTAATACATTGAAAAAATGGAATATTATTATTTGTCATATTGTTATTTCAGCTGTATTTTCACTTTGCACTCAACTAACGGATGGGCTTTGCCCGCTCTTACCAAGCTTGACGTGCCATGCTCAATTTTTATAAACAGTGGTTTTTGTTTTCAACAGGCGATGCTTCGTACCCAACTAAAAGACGGGCATCAACATCTGGTGCCCTAAAAATAACTACTTCTGAAAAATTAATAAGAAATAAAAAAAAATAGAATATTCACTAAAAAAATTTTCGTACCTTAGTTCACAGTTTTCCTAAAAAGAAAAGGAAACTATATTATTGAGAAATAAGTTTGGGGAAGATTATTAGTGTTGAAAATGGCATGAAAACTATTAAAGTTTACATTTACCCTAACTCCAATAGTTCAGTAACATTCGATGGAGCGCTACTATCTTAAATTTATTTGCCGATATATTTCCTCACGAAAGAAATTAAAATGTAGAAGACAACAATTATTGTTAATATTATATATTAGTGATAGAATGTAAGGAAACCCAAATTGGGAAAAATATAACAGGAGAAATGGGTATGGTTTTTAGAAATAAGATCTCCAAAACGTCTTAAATTCACACTGGTCTCGTAACTTATTTAATTACTGATTTTCATTGAATTATAATATATTCGTGGCGTACTTCCCACAAAAAAAGAGTACCCGTAGTTTGACGACTGATAATCGCACTCTACGGCACAGGAAATATCAATCAATCTACCAAGTGCACTATAAGTGTCTGCTCCACCCGTATCAGGTATAAGGCGCGATAGTCGGGGACCGGGGAGCCAGCCGCACCTAATCGGACTTACGGCCAAATTATATATGAATCGATCGGGTATTTAGTGGTTAATAAGATGCTAGACTTTATAAATGCAGGGTCCTGTCCTAAGTGTCGAAAAAAAGGCCAATTCTGGTCAAGTTTTTTGACGCAACTTATCTGATAGAACATACGTCTAAACAAGTACCAAGCGATATCGAAGACCAGGTACTTTAAAAAAAAACAGGGTTCCACTCCTAGTGTAACCCATTTTGTTTTTTAACTTTCCTGATCGTGCTTACGATAATTATTCTTTTCAAATTGAATCTGAAACCTACCTGATTACGATAAAACCAAAATACCGCCTTTCTACCTGTCCAGGAGGGCGGCAGCCACATGTAGAGATACTCAATTGTCAAGTCCCAATTTCGAACGCTGCTATACTTCTCTCATTGAATGTATATACCGAGTTCAGGAGGTTTAAGCTTCAAATTGAAAAAAAGGTAAGTTCGATGAGGGAAGTCGAGAATAAAAATATGTTACACTTACAGGTGACTGCCGCCCTCCCAGACAGGGCAAGAGGCAGCACTTCAGAGTAGTACTAGTTTTTTCATGTCTTTTATATATAAAAACCATTCCCTTCTCTCCTGTTATATAATAGTAATTTATGTAAAATGAGTGTAAAGTTGAACATCATGATATAAAACCAAGTATTTGTAGACAAGGCTTGCCGATACTATATTTTTTTACAGCCCTAAATCGTAACTTTCAAAACAAAATTCGAAACACACAAAACAGCACTAATTGATATTCAAATTTTGCTTATAATAGACAATGGATCAATGATAGTTATACACAGATTTGTAAGTTTCCAATTTATTCTTAGTTTTCTTTGGTATAATCGATTTCCATATTTTGACACTTATAAGAACCACTAGCACTGCAACAAGTACTAAACACTATTTGATGAGAGTTTAACGATTCACATTCAAACCAAATGAATGCTGCTACCAATACGATTCCACAAAAAAATTAAATTTAAATACACAGCTTGACAGCCGAGCGTGATTTGATGGCGGAAGCTAGCTATGTATCAAAAATAATGAAATCCGAAAATTGCCTATTTCATGTATCGTTTGCGATACATAGAGATCTAACTTTACGCATGTCCATTGAGAATATACAGCTTATCATAAAGAATTGACTTTCTTGTGAAAGTTCGTATTATAATCAAAATTATCTTCCACAAAATAAAGTTTGTAGTTAAAAATTGAAACTTAGTTTTTACAAGTATTTTTATAGTAATACTGATGATCTACTTGCAACATGAGCCCATGAATGTAAGAAGGATTTTTATACGAAATCGTAATAAAATGCAAAACTAGAACATATACGGCTTCTAGCAAAAGTGTAAGAAAGAGATGACTGTAATGATTATCAAATTTGAGAGAAACATAATTAGTAATTATTTTTTATTAAACAAAGGTAGCTACATCTTGCAATACATAACTTTTTTCTACAACAATTTATTCTACTCTTTTTTATGTATATTATTCTATTATAAGTTCCAATTATATCAACCTACTGATTAAATTATTGTATAGTAGTATATTTGTCCTATCTGTATGCTAAATAATATAATAATACATTATTAATTAGCATTACAAGAATTTTAAATTATGAAATGAATCGTGCACGATTTCTCTAAACATTTCATTTGTTTCATAAACATCCAAACAAATATCAGTTCTATCTTCATACATAAATTTTTTGAATTTTTCTGGATCTTTTTCTATACTTGGATCAATGAGTAAGGCATACATAGTAGAAAACCCAGCCTTTTGTAAAATTATAAACGGTAAAACATACTCCATACTTTGGAGAAATTCATCGTATGAAATATAACTATTTAAATCAATATTAAATTTTTCCAAAATTTGCATCAATGAATCATAATAAAACTGTTGTAACTCTTCTTGATTTTGGTTTATAAACTCAGTTATGTTTGAGCTATGAAGAAGAAACAAAAAATCATGAGCTGGAACTGTGTACCTGATAGCTTGAAAATCAATCAATTTACAGTCAATTATATCATCGTTTTCATGTTTAAATAGCATATTATTAATCCAAATATCACCGTGATTGATGACATTCTGATATTTATTTGATTCCTTCACTAATTCAAAAACACAGTCAGCTTTCTTAGATACTTTTTGTAATAACTCCTGCTTTTCCTCTTCAGAATAGATCTTTATTTTAGGTAGTAGTGCTAAAATAACGTTTAAAGATGTTTTGTGAATATTATTTCCCAAATAATTCTCTTCATTTTGTCTATATAACGAATCTTTAAAAAATTGTGAGTATTCCTGTGTCATTTTATATTTGGTATTCAGTTGTTGGGATTTTCTATTTTCGTAAATGATAGATGCAGCATGGAATTGTGCAAGTACTTTTAGCGCCATTTTTAAATGTTGTAAATCTAGTTGCATAGCGTAAGATTTTACGTCATATCCTTCTGGACGTAAATCTTCAAGAACAAATTTTTCTTCTTTCACAGCTAGAAAACATTTTGGAATGAATGCATTTGAATATTTTGGCTCCAAGTTTGTTAATTCTGCTAAAAAATCATATATAAATTTCTCTTTTTCATATGCTCCCTGCAATTTAATCATTTGATTTTGAATATCATATTTTGACAACATCCGTTTGACAAAATATTTTTTAACTAATTTGTTGTTATTTATTTTAACCACCACTTGTAGACTGTAATGACCAGCCATGATTCCATGAACTTCTTTTGCTAGAGATTTAACGTTGTATTCTACAATTTCAAAGTGTTTAGTTTGTAGATCTTTTTGCAAAACTTCACAACATTCATCCAAACTTATAATTTTATCCTCAGCCATTTTTAGAATAACTTCTATCTAATAGTCTGAGCGTCACTCTTGAAACTGTATTATAATTATACGAATAGAACATCAGCTATAGAATGAACATTCCAATTTTCGTAGTAGGGATGACCTTGTTGGATGTAGCAATTACAGAGCATTTACAGATTAGTTTTGATGCCGATGCTTACTTCAAATCAAAACGCTAGTTGTATTAAGATAATAATATTTGCTTTTTCTTCAATCTTGGAGCAAAATATATTTGTTCTACAAACATCTCGTTTGTAGAACAAATATATTTTGCTCCAAAATTATCTCATGAACAATATTATCTTTTGAAATCTAGAGCTTGTAAGATATCAATTTTAGATGGGTCATGATGACTTTCTGAATCTGAATGTTTAGATAATTTTGAACACATCATAGGAAAGGATTTTGATTTTGGACTGATATTAGAGTTTCAGTTCAAGCAATTTATTTTATAGGAGACGAGATGTCACGTGACATAAATCATATGGCTGGTTCCTACTAGCTTCACTCGTAAGTCTTGCAGCTAATATCTCTTTCTACTAGAACTGTCATTTCGAGAAGAGCGGAAAATTTGAAAATTATTCATTGTAGAAAGATCATTTTGTGATCGTTGAGTTGTCGTACAGAAAATGTTTTGTGGTATTTGTCAGTGTTTTTATTCTCAGACGATACCTGCAGAGGCACATTGGAAAGGTGATATTTGGAAATAAATTATATTTAAACAAGTAACAATTATTTATATGTGTGCAGGGTGGGTGGATCCGAGAGAGTTGAGAGACATCGCTGATGGTTTAGAAGCAATTGGAAATGATGATTCTATGCGCGATGATGCTCGTGCTCGGCTCAGCTTGTTTTATCATCCTTTACGTACATCACAACGTCCCTCCTTATTTCAAGAATCTCCATCTCTAGTTATTTTTGAAGATTCCACATGAACAATTTGATTTAACGAAGCATTAAGTTAATGTCATTTGGTTTTTGTTTGCCAAACAGATAATGCAATAATAAAGATCATCCAGTCTGGGTGCCATCAAAAAATCTTTTTGACAATATTTCACCTAAAGATGAAGATGAAGGTATAAAGTTGGTGAAGCATGCGGAAAAATTGAGAGAGAGAAGAAGTATAAATATGGATTTATTGCCATTAACATTTAAAAAAATGCATGTTACTATAACATTGAAGATGTATCAATCAATGATTGTAAATTCTTCCATATATGAGTTGAATTTTATTAATTAATTGTTTTACAAGGTATTAGATATTAATTTTTCAAAGCCAACCACTGTTTACTTTGTTCCAGCTGGGAAAGTTCAGAAATATACGGCCACAGAAAATAGCAATATGAAATATAAATCAATGAGTAACAGTGCGCTCTAGCGAAGCAAATTTTCAGATAATATTATTATCATGAACTGTTTTAATCTTTAATCAGCATCTATTTCAATTGAAGAGTTATTTGCATATTATCTACCCGCATCTCTAGTTGCCGATAGTAACTGATATATGTCTTTTTCGGTCGGCGTAAATATTTTGTAAGATTTAATAATTCATTTTTCCTTAGGGAACTTTCCACGCAGGCTTTACTCCCGTTACGGATATTTTTTCTTTTTGTAATTTCTCATCTTCTACAGCGAACAAAATAGCAGCAAAATGTCTACAAACCTCACCAAGACATGCATCGCATCTACAATGACTACAAATAATTTCTCCTTCTGGCCGAGCTAAAATCCAAGGCTGCAGAGGTTTCTCATTGAGTCGTTGAGAATGCATCACCTAAGACACAAATTGTTTAAAAATTAGTATGTACAAAAATATTAATTCTTTACGTATTAATTCATAGTTATATTTGAATAAATTTGAGTGACCATTTTAGTCGCATAACGTGTGTTACTGCTTTATTTTTATTTGCTGTGCATAGTGTTTTAATTGAAGCTATAAAGAATTGGAGAATATATCTTTTTCAATAATATTTCAAGATTTTATGCGTAAAATTTTTTGTTATATAAATATTAATAATAAATGTTCAGTGCATACAACTTACCTTTCCAAAAATCAAGATATTTTCTTTAAACTTTTTCACCAATAAATCTCGCACCCATCCGCATGACACATATTTATAGACTTCTAAACTCTTGAAAACTCTAAATTCTTGATGTGTATAGAAACTTCTTGTAAGAACTAAATATTAAAATTTTTTATCGTGTAATATTTGTTCCAGTTGCCTTGAAAAACTGGATAAATCACTATTATAAGGATCGACATCTTCAAATTGATTAATTTTATTCAAATAAGGAGCTCTCACGTCACTACTTGAAGATTCAAAATATTTAGACATGTTTATTTCTCAAAACTCACAAATGAACCAAATTAGTTAGGGAAAATCTTTAGGTTCAAACACTTTTTAAATTTATCGTAATTTCGACTATGAATAATTCTGTTCAGAAATCCGCTTAATAAACTCTCAAATATGTAGATACTTGATTTTGTATTATTCATGTAGGTATAATTCTTCTTTCAGCGAATACATATCTGTACACAATAGTAAACAGTTACAAAAATTTTACTGTTATAAATATGCAATCTGTTTTGGAAAAGATTGTCTTTGTATTAAGTATTTTTGCATCGTACTTTAGTTTTAGTGCAAGATCATGCATTTGGAAAACCAGATATGCATGAGATCATGTTAGGAATATTCACCGTAATAAAAAAAAAAATATAAGTAGAACAGAAAATACAAAAGGTACAGTTCATTGTGGTATTCAATAGTAGAAGAAAATACAAATATTAAATTACTTGAAAAAAATTAAATTTCATGTAAAAAATATAATTCCACCATATTTGCTTGTAATTCCATTTTAATTTTCTGAATTTTTTATAGGTTGATAGCAGATATAATTCATGTAACTGAAAAGACCGTATATTTCAAATTAGGAAACATACATTTTTTTAATACATTTTGAATTCCCGCCCTTCTCAAAGTGACAGTTCTATTTGAAAGAGATATTAGCTGCAAAGCTTCGAGTGAAGTTAGTAGGAACCAGCCATATGATTTATGTCACGTGACATCTCGTCTCCTATATGGAATAAATAATTATTTAAAAATAATTCTGTTTATTTCTGACATAAAATCTCTACGAATATTTGCCTTTAAAAAATAATACAGAAAATGTTCGACCAACACGCGGAATCAGAAAATTTGGCAATTTTTCTGAAACCTTAAATAAAATTCAAGACATTTCACTGTAATATCTCAGGTTGTATAAGAGTGTACTCTTAATTTCTTCAGTTCATATCCTGGTTCATATAAAAAAAACAAATGAAATGCTTTTTTGTTGTTCGTTTGAAATGAGTCACAGTCCAAATCACAGATCATTTAAATTTGGTTCAAATATTCAAAGAGAGACTGGACATCTCCATGTTTTATCTTGTAATCGTGGATTGTAACGCCATCTATGAATACGAACAAGGTACTAAAATTTAAAACAATTAAAAAATTATCTTGATGATCAAAGCGCATTTTTTGCAGTTCATGAATGTTTGTTAGTTCAGAAATTTTGCAAATTACTGTCTTTCACAATAACTGAGCCTAATCGAGCAGTTTGGGAAAACTTACGAAACAGCAGCTTTCATTTAGTACCAGTTTCAAGTCTGCAAGTGCTGTAGCTGCTGACACGCCAGCCAGATAGCCAAAGAGAATATAATGGCGTATTTTTTTTTGCAAAAATGCGCTGAAAATGGAATGCACCTGGCTTACTTCTTATTTGTGTTGTCACAAATTTTATTATGGGTTAACGTGAAACAGTACTTTACGCGTCATTTACTTCAGCATTTAACTATAGTCCATGTGGATTTATATACCCTCGTCTAAAACACTCGAATATTCTATCTAGATCAATCAGGGCGTCCTGGTGAAGAATGAATCGTTTTGTCTTATGGTAGAAATTATTCGACCGCAATAGATATGCGTTCGTGTCAAACTGGCGGCGTGCATTAGGATGATTCAAAACGAAAAAACGTCGACGATATTACTTGGCATGCACTTTTAATACATGACCTTACATTAGAAAGAGAATATGAACACCAATACAATTTATAAGATAATCCATTGGGTAACCATTTTATTCTGAACATTCCTTCTTATCAATGAAATCTGTCTATATATATATAAGCAAGTGTGTATCTGTCTGAAATTTATACAAATCTATACGCTTTCACTTATCACTGCCAAATTTTGTAGAAACATGTTTTGTCAAGTAGCAACTAGCACTTCTCAGCAAGATATTTTTATGTGATTTTCATGCGTGGTTTATTCAATAAAAATAAAAAATCATTGAACTGACAAAAGTGACATTCGCCAAGAACAATTTTTCAAGTGAACTTCGAACAATAGATGCTCATATTCTATTTTCATTGAGATCGACTGAGCCTGAAGTGCACTTTACTTGACAGTCTTTCGGAATTTTTCGCATAAATTCGAAACGATTTGCTGTAAGGCATTGATATTCAGTATTTCAGTCTGCTGTAGCATCTGAATGATTGCCTTTTATTCTCTCAGAGGAGGCGCTCAGGTTCTCCTGCGTAGTCGTCGATGAAAATCGCATAGCCTGGGCAATAGAGAACCTGAAGCCATATAAATCCCCAGGCTCAGATGGGATTGTACCAGCCGTTCTTCGGTGAGGGTGCAATCTGTTAATGCATCACCTGGTTTGGATATTTAGAGCCTGCATTACCCTCACTTATGTTCCACACCTTTGGAGGGAAGTAAAAGTAGTCTATATTCCAAAACCCGGGCGTGTAGACTACTCTACACCAAAATCCTATCGCCCTATAAGTCTTACCTCTGTTTTTCTTAAAACCTTGGAGAGACTTTGCGATAGACACATAAGAGATACGGCTCTGACTACCAACCAGCTACACTCCAACCAACATGCCTATATCCAGGGTAGATCTACCGAGACTGCTCTTCACGCCGTGATCAGCAACATCGAGAAATCTCTGGAATATAAAAATTCCACCCTGGGTATATTCATTGATATAGAAGGAGCTTTTGACAAAGCAACATTCTTCTCCATTGTCCATGCTCTCGAAGAACATGGAGTCGAAGCACCTCTTGTTAAATGGATTCATTTCATGCTTGAACATAGAGCTATACAATTTCCCACTGGGGAATCAAATAACAAAGGCTACGTTACTAGAGGATGCCCTCAAGGAGGTGTACTTTCACCTCTTCTGTGGGCGATTGTTGTTAACAGTCTTCTGGAACTCCTTAACAATAACGGTTATCATACCATCGGATACGCGGATGATATTGCAATTCTGCTCAACGGTAGATTCGAGACCACTCTTGCCTGTATAGCAGATGATGCTCTCAAACTCACTGAACACTGGTGTAAAGAACATTCTCTTTTGGTCAACCCAACCAAGACGGAAGTAGTCCTTTTCACAAGGAAACGAAAGATTGTCACACTGAATATGCCAAAAATCTTCAACCAAACACTAAGTTTGTCTAACTTCGTCAAGTACCTGGGCATCATACTTGACAGCAAACTCAACTGGAGTTTACACCTGAACTTCAAAGTTGAAAAAGCCTGTATAGCCTTTTGGCAATGTCGTCGAGCCTTAGGTCAAACTTGGGGTCTTAGCCCAAAGCTTACCTTATGGCTCTACTCTGCTATTATTAGGCCAATGATATCCTATGGTGCATTTGTTTGGTGGCCTAGAGTCAGACAATCAACTGCACGACCAAAACTAGAACATATACAACGGTTAGCATGTCTAGCAATTACAGGTGCCATGCGCACAACTCCAACAGCAGCGATGGAAGTCCTTCTATGTCTTACCCCTCTTAATCTTCACCTAGAGGAGGTTGCTACGAAGGTAATTCTTCGCCTCCTACACTTAGGTTTGTATCCTAAAACTGGAGCTAATACCAGGCATTGCTCCATCTTAAGGGAGGCAACATCGGGAGCTCCTCTCCTAGAGATGAGTACCGACTCCATTCTCCCAAAATTCTACTTTGATAAATCTTATCAAATCATATTAGATGGTCAGATATCCTCAACCTCTGATATTAAAATATTTACTGACGGTTCCAAGAAAGGAAAAGGTTCTGGTTCTGGTATCTTTTCAGAACAAATGAACTTGTATGTCAGTATACCCTTAGGGCAGTACCCCAGCGTCTTCCAAACAGAGATCTTTGCAATTTTGCACTCCGCGACATTAATCAAAGAACGCAAATTTATAAATAGAAATATAAAGATATATACAGACAGTAAAGCTGCTCTTCGCAGCCTAAGTGGATGCAAATTCACATCTAGGCTTGTCGAACTCTGTCACCTTGCATTGTCAAATATATCTCAACACAACTTTCTGGAACTTATTTGGGTAAGAGGGCACAATGGAAATGAAGGCAACATCTGTGCAGATAACCTTGCTAAACAAGGCTCGTCAGTTCGACCCTATGGTCCAGAACCAATGTTGCCCCTATCAAAAACTGTTTTTCACAACATAATCCACAGAATTACTTTTGAGAAATTCTCCAGCAGCTGGAACACTTCAACTTACTGCAAACAAACGAGAAATCTTATCCCCAAGACATCAACCGAGCTGGCCAGTTATCTCCTAAGACTTTCAAGGAGGAATCTTAAACTTCTCACAGAGGTCCTTACAGGGCACGGTCGCTTTAATAAGCACATGCACCGAATAAAAATTTCGAGCAGTCCTCTTTGTAGAGGCTGCAAGGACGACGATGAAACAGTGGAGCATATTCTTTGCGAATGCTCCGCTCTATCTCGTAAAAGAAGATCCATATTGGGGGAAGCATGGCCTTCCATGGCTGCACTTAGCTCAACTCCTGCTGCTGACTTGATAGCCTTCTTCCTCAGCGTTGACTGGCTTCAAGACCAGTAGCATGTAGCTGTGCACCCGGAGGTAGCACAATGGGCCCTTAAAGTGGCCTCGGTGCGCGTGTTCTTCACCCTTCCCCTCTCTATCTATCTATCTATCTCATAACAATAGACTGAACCGAAAGTGCACTTCAGTTATATTTTTTATTTTTTTATTTTGCGCGTAAATTCGAAACTATTAGATGTAGAAACTTGAAAATCAATATTTGGGAATGTTGTAGCATAAAAATGATGACCTACTGTTTCCAAAGCAATCGACTGGGCCGAAAGCGCACTTTACTTGACAGATTTTTAGAATTTATGGATAAGTCCAAAAAAATGATTAGATGTGTAATGATAGAATTTTGTGTTTGATTATCGTATTGTTATATACAAACAAATATATACAATGGTGTACAAGTTAGTCACGTGATGTTCACGTTAGCTTTTTTTTTGGAATTTTGACAATAGCAGCTCTGTTAAGATTATTGCTTTTGTCACCTGTAATAGTGAAAATGTCACTTAGAAAGCTCAGTCATGTGAAGCTTTTCGGAATTTTTCGCATAATTTCGAAAAGATTGGCTGTAAAGTATTGATATTTAGTATTTTAGTCTGCTGTAGCATCTGAATGATTGCCTACGATTCTCATTCAGAGCTGTTAGCCGTAGAATATTTGAAATCAGTATTTAAGAATGCTGTAGCATAAGAATGATGGCAACCGACTGGGCCGAAAGCGCACTTTACTTGATAGATTTTTAGAATTTTTTGGATAAATCCAGAACAATTAGCCATGGTACAATGAAATTTTGTGTTTGATTATCGTACATTATAATTATGCAAAAAATATGTCCAATGGTGTACAAGCAAGTCACGTGATGTTCAAGTCAGATTTTTGTTCGAAGTTCACATGTAATTAAAATCTTGGCGAATGACACTTTTGACAATTCATTGATTTTTGATTTTTATTGAATAAACCACACATGAAAATCACATGAAAATATCGTGTTGAGAAGTGCTAGCTGCTACTTAATAAAACATGTTTCTAAAAAATTTGGCGGTGATAGGTGAAAGAGTATAGATTTGTATAAATTTCTGACAGATACCCACTTGCTTATACAGAGTGATCAATAATGACTGTCTGTCACGTGACTAGCAAAAGTTTGCATTATGATCAAAACTATCTTCATAGAATAAAATTAGTATAAATTTATTTATTTTGATAACTACGTTACCGACATTTCAAGAACACAGTGGCGTATATTTTGCAAATTTTATGACGGATTTGTCCATAATCTGGTTCAAAAAACAAGGAAGTAAGTAAATAGCTGTATTATTGAATGATTATTGAAAATTGATTATTATTCAACCAAATTTTTAGGTTAGAATTATGGTTGTCACCCGTACTATAATATATAATATTGTACTATATTTTGAGCCCGTTTAACTATATACTGTTGAAGAAATGTATAGTAAGCAAAAATACTGTTTTCATCACCGAGCTCTAACAAACAAATCCTTTATTTAAAAAATTTATAAACGCGCCTCTCAGAAAGGATATTTTCGTTTATGAATTCGAAATGGTGAGAAGAAAGAAACAGGAGTAATATCTTATTAATAAAAAATGAGCTTTTGATTCACGATAATATAAAAATTGAATGTAATAAAGCATTATGATACTTTTATTTCAAACAAAAAATTGTTAAAAAATGCAAGAAGTGCAAAAAAAAATTGATTTCATGAAAATGAATGAGTAACGAATATATCTGTGTCTAGTTCTTGCTTTTCCCATAAGATACCATATTTTTTTTCGAGATGTACTATATTTTTTATAGTTCAGTACTATATTTTGCCGAAGAAAGTGTGGCAACCCTAGTTAAAATAGTGTTTTCAGAGGAACTGTCATCTGTCACTTGAAATTCACTATCTCAAGCAGGCGGCAAAGAAAAAATCAGAACAAGGCGGCACGGAAAATCATTTTTGACCACTCTGTATATATAGATATATAGATAGATTTCATTGATATGATCAGAATAAAATGGTCACCCAATAGATTGTCTCGTAAATTGTATCTGTGTTCATATTCTCTTTCTAATGTAAGGTGATGCACTCATATAGTGTATGCCAAGTAATATCGTCGACGATTTTTCGTTTTGAGTCATCCTAATGCACGCCGCCAGTTTGACACGGACGCATATCTATTGCGGTCGAATAATTTCTACCATAAGACAAAGCGATTCATTCTTCACCAGGATGCCCTGATTGATCTAGATTGAATATTCTAGTGTTTTAGACGAGGGTATATAAATCCACATGGACTATAGTTTAATGCATTACAGAAGTAAGTGACGCGTAAAGTGCGGTTCACCTTAATCCATAATAAAATTTGTGACAACACAAATAGGAAGTAAGCCAGGTGCATTCTATTTTCAGCGCATTTTTGCAAAAAAAAAATACGCCATTATATTCCCTTTGGCTATCTGGCTGGCGTCTCAGCAACTACAGCACTTACAGAATTGAATTGAATTCTAACATTCTATACGTTCAATCGTTTTGAAAATATGCGGAAAATTCAAAAAATGTTTCGAGTAAAGTGCGCTTCCGATACAGACGATTGTAATCATAATGCGAGGTGCACAGTTAGATGTTACAAAAGTGCTCGATACAAAATGTCAATATTCTATGACTTTTGAATTTATGCCGAAAATTCGAAATGTCTGTTATACTAAGTGCACTTCCGGCTCAGTCGATTGGTATAAAAATAGAAAGTGCACAGCTAGATGTTACAGAAGTGCTTAATACAAAATTTTAGTATCCTACGGCTAATCATTTCGGAATTATGCGGAAAATTCAAAAGAAGTTTCAAGTAAAGTCACTTCCGGTACAAATGATTACAACCATAATGCGAGGTGCACATTAAGACTCTATACCAGTCTAAAATATAAAATTTCAGCATTAGATACACATACATACGCACATACGTACCGACATCAAGGCGAAAATAGTCAAAATGGATTCAGGAATGCTCAAAACGGATATCTCCATCAAATTTTCGAAATGTGAATTTTGTCGTTTCACAATACTTGTACTTTGTACATGTAAGTAAAAACAGATGTTTTTGATAATTTCCCAATTTTTCTCTTCATATCTTTTTCAGTACTGATCCTAGCGAAAATGTGTATGTATTTCTTTTTTGTAGAGAATTTTATTAAGAATAATTTGACATATAAAATTTTTCTTTGCTAGGAGCAGTAATTTTTGAGTTATTAACGCGAAACTGAAAAAGGGACATTTAAAGATCTGCTATCACCTTAGCTCTACTCTCACCTATCAGGACTTTTAGTATGTCATTAAGGACATCTTGGCTTCTACATGAATTATTTCCGCTATTTGACTTATTTCGGTCTTCGTTCATACGTTACCTGGACTATAAAGAAAAATTGTGGGATGTGCTTTTTGAATACGGTATAAATGGTAATTAATTGCGTACGATTCGTGCGCTGTATGAAGGAAGTGAATGTATTGTTCGGGTAGATGATAGATTGAGTGAATGATTAGATATTGATGTTGATGTGAAACAGAAACAGAATTGTGGTATGTCACCATGGTGGTTTAATTTGTGTATGTATGAGTTACTGCGAAATACATTGAATGGATTAGATGATGTGCATATTGGTGGAAATGTAGGACATGTGTTTTGGATGAAAGCGAAGAACAATTGAGAAAATGATTGATAGAATACATGAAGTTGAAAAGGAAATTATTCTTATCTACATGTTGATAAATATAAAGTTTTGGTGTTTGAAAGAAGTGAATTTATGACTGATTGCAATGTTTTGATAAATGGCAGGCAACTGGAACCATGAATGAATTTGTGTATTTAAGTAGAGTAATGCCGAATAATGGAAGAATTGGTAAGGAGGCTGAAAGAAGAGTGTAAGTATCTGCTGGTTGTAAGAATTCAAGTGCTTAGGGACGTTTGCACGGAATGTGAATGTATCAAGGAATGCAAGATTGAGTATATATAATGTTGTACTTATGGTGGTGAATTCTGGGTGTGGCTGCTGAAGCATACACAAAAAGTGACTGCTGTGGAAATGGGATGTTTGTGGATGTATGAAGTATGTAATAGTAGAGATAATATAATAGAAAGAGTGGTAATGAGTCAGTTACGTTGGTTAGACATATAAAATTAATTTGGAATGAAAAATTTATGCTGGGAAAATTGAAGGTAAAAGTTGGCGTGGAGAGCCTGTATATGGGTGGATGGATATGATTGTTGGTTTGTTGTGTGAGAGAAAGTTTTCGAGTTTAAAAGATTAACCAACTTGTATTAATAGAACTATGAATGTGGATGAACCAAAAGAGATGTTTTAGACAAGGATATCTGGCGAAGAGTCTGATTGAATATAGGACAAGGTTAATGCCAACCTCATTTTGATTTATATGTATGTATGTATGAAAAATCATGATTTTGACGAATTTTAACGGCTTATAAATTCATAAAAATTACTAATATGATATTAATTTTGTTTTTAATGTTCTTTATTATGTGGTCAACAAACTCCGTAGTGACAAATATGAAAATTTCCGTCATTAAGGACCGTTTTCTAATTAATTATTATGCGCATCCGGTAGTAGCGCAAGAATAACAACTACAATTTTTCATCGGCACATGACTAAAAGATTGCTTTTTCTAAATGAGTAATTGTTATTTTGAGTCTAATGACACCTTGACTGTTTATCCGTAAATTCATGGTGCACTTTTGACCGGTCACAGGAAATGAATGAAACCAGTGGCGGATTATCCATAAGGCAAACTAGGCACGTGCCTAGGAGCGCGTGCCTACGAAGTGCCGCACGCGAAAGATTTAAAACGAAGAAAAAAATAATTCAAATAATAATAATGATCGAAACGTCAAAGTTTCGAATAAAATATCCAGAACTTAAAATCAGAAGTAATTAATTAATAATATACGAGAAAAATAAATGACAATGTAATGTAATTGAGTAGGTTCCTATACTTACACAATATGAAAAATTATTGTGTTTCTAGAGATATAGAGCTTCCGAAGCGCATCACGTCTACTTGATTACTTACTACTTACTTCTTACTCTTAAGCTTGTACATATTTGATGATAAAAAAACAATTATCTGGTAGTTATTAAAGATATTTCTAATAACTATACATTCATAGTCGCATCTGTTTCCCGGAGAGAAAGGCGCGAAGACCCCGAATCTCCATGTGCTATCCCAAATTGTTTTCTTCAATCAAACTGTCGATGTACTACTTCACCTCTGATTTCGCTGAAACTTGATGGGAATATTCTTTTTAGCATCACAAATATGGGAAACCATTGGCTATCAAACTCGGTTGACCTTGGAAATAATATTAATCAATTTATATTAATATATTGATGTAACATGTATACATTGTGCATGTGTGTGTGTGCGATACTAGCGACTTCCTAGTGAAATGAGATTTAGTCAGTGGCAGTACTTCGCACCCAACTAGCGAATGGGCCTTGCCCGCTCGACCACGCTCGACATGGAATCTTGAGTCCGAGACAATAACGAAGAGTGCACTAGACGTCTCATCTTGGGTTTGATCGGCCATAATTGTAACGGACTTAAGACTCTACGTCGAGTCAAGAGCATTAAAGCCCGCCAGTTAGTTGGGTGCGAAGCACCACTGGTTGAAAACAAAGACCACTGTTTCTGTGCCATTAATTAAATTCCATTTTAGTGAGGAGCCGCTAGTATCGCCATCTTACACACCGCGCAATGTATACATTTCTCAATGATATAAGTCAATAAATAAGATTTTCATGGACAACTTAGCCTAATCGTCAATAGTTATTATATTTCCTATTTTTGTAACACTAAAAATGATCTATTAATTGAAATTTATAATATATGATCCGCCTCTGAATGAAACAGATAGAGATGTGAAATTTTAGCTAAATAAAAGGAAAACTTTCAAAGTTTCATATCTATTCAGTGCAGTTCGATGTGGTTTCCATTTGTTGCTCTATATATATCTAAAAGATATTCAAGTTCTTGTTGTGAAAGTTATAAAAATAATTCAATAGATCATAATATTATGTAAATTATTTATTATAGCTCTATTGTTATCAAACCAAACAAAACCAAAGTCCAAAAAATTAACTCGAACTAAAGACCATTTTAGGCAAGAAATCGCGAATACTATTCCATTATTTATTTTCCTTCTCAAGAATTTCAAAGTATATCATTTACATGAAGTTTATCAATTAAAAAGCTCAACAAACAATTACAGATAAAAAAAATGCCGAATAGACTTTTTTCAACTTTTAAGAAATGATATCATCTTTGGTTTATTATTATAATGTGAATATTGAGTCGAGAAGTATACAGGATGTAACAGAAATAAGTACATTAATTTCAACCAGTAATAAAACTCGTCCAGAGCATCAATATTTCTTCATAACGTTTTTCGAATTGTCAATTTAATTTAGCATTTCTACTTCTCCATAATTGACCGATTCGTTTATCTTCTTACTTAATAATTGGATCCAATAGCTGTAAAAATGGAATAATTGATTTTGACATAATGTGAGTTGTCAATTCCTTCAAATAAATTCTGAAAAAAAATCGATTAGTAAAATTATCTCTACAGTTTAAACTTGTGAAAATGTCTACATTCGCTCATAGCAATTTCACAGGCTGTTTAAAATTAGCTCAGTGCATTTATTTGGAAAGCTTGCCGAAATTTAATTTTTCATTGAAAAAGAAATAATTGTGATTATTTTAACGTATTCCATGTCAAAATGTTACCTACTCGTACATAATGATGGAAGTATTATGAGGTATATAGAACTTATTGTTTATCTGAAACGTAAAACAGCACATTCTCGTGAATGGATCTGCTATCAAATAAAACGTATATCATATTGCATCTAATATTTTAGAAAACAATGGCTGCGTTCAGTCCAGCATAGCGCTCGTAGCGATTGCTATGAAACCATAGTGACACTACTGACAAATGAATACTGCTGTACCAATCGGCGCAGAGAAATTAATTACTGCTATGTAGCGCTACGCCGGCCGGGCTGAACGCGGGCAATTATTCACTTACCAAATTTAGTTCGATTACATTTGAAGGCTATGTGTATTCTGTCCTATGTATTGGTAGAGCACTAAAAACATATAGGTATTGACATCCGCGATTTTGTGTCCTGTCAATAAAAGAAAGTATAATGTAAACCAATGTAAACATTACAGGAAATGCGTTGTTTGACGAAGATAAAATGTTATTGGTAGCTGAAATTAACCCGTAGCCACCTAGTGGTTATAAGCGGAACTATATTGTAAAGTGGATTCAACCTTAATTTCCATATGATCATATGTTATGTTAATGGCTTTGTTAGCAATATTTTATGGCTTTTTTGAGGTTGTTTACATGAAATTTTATACTACAATAGTTCATATTGGATTTGTTGCAATTAATTCAGTGAAAAATACTTAGCTTTCGACTTTATTGTTAAATTACATAACCTCATTGCTATACTGAAATTAGTCTTTCTCAAGATTTTATTCTTCAAAATATGGAATCTAAACGAAGATGCGTTAAAAATGGTTGTGTTTGTAGATGTCATTCCAAATTTAGTTGAATATTTGATTTGAGTTTCCATAAATTTCCTAAAAGGGGAAAAGGAAAGTGTCGGTAGTAAATAAATTTGGAGACTACGATCCAGTTCATAAACAAGCTATGCGGATTAGAAAAGTTCGTACAGGGAAAGCTGAAAGCTGAAATGTACAATACAAAAATGTCATAAATACTTCCCTATAATATTATTTTCTTTGAAGCTATGAATTTCATAACCTCATTCAGTCTTCCAGTTACAACTAAAATTCATATATAAATAAAAAGATTTTAAAAGAAAAAACTAAATGTTATAAAAGAAGAAAGCCAATACTTTCTCGCACAATTGAAATTGAATTGAAACATTCAACGAAATATGAATATTTCTTTGCTGAATATCAACGTATTCACATTGTAAACAGATTACAAACTTGCCGTAAGCCACTTTTGATCCACCATTTTATAAGCACAGTGCTGCCGCCAACGGTAATTTTAGTTGCCAACAGGGATCATTCATATGAATGATCCCTGGTTGCCAATAAGTATATGAGACTGCTACAATGTAGTTGTAGAATCTAAATGATCATCTCAAATTTTGTTTGCAATTGATTTTGCCTAATGTCAATGTCAGTGTCCTGTCAACTATGAATTATTCAGTCAAAAGGTGTATAGAAGTAAGTCATGTTAGTCGGGAAGCCGGCTGCACTTTATGTTCCCTTATCGGACTTATCAAATTGTATATGAATCGATTAAGAATATAGTGGTCAATAGTGTGTTAGACTTTATAAATCTAGGATCGTGTTCTAAGCGTTGAAAAAGGCTACTGCATGCCGGTCCATTTTTGTCGGAGTCAACTTCCCTGATAGAAATTATAATTCAAATTTGTACCGATCGGTAGCGAAGGTCAAATTCTTTGGGTAGAGCACTAAAAACATAGGCTGGTACCACGAGCTCTGTTTTTGGCGGTACTAAGAGCGTTGTGTCAAGATGTGTTTTAACGCAATTAGAATTTTCCCAAATACTTTAAAAAATAATCTTCAGATACAAATTACAGAAAACACATATGTCTAAAAAATTCATTTGAATGTTGTCTATTAAAATAGCTTGAAATATTCATACTGCCTTAAAACTCTTCTTAAAATAACACTGCTAGTATAGCCAAAAACAGAGCTTGTGGTACCAGCCATAGGTATTATTAGAGCACTAAAAACATAGGTATTATCATCCGCCATTCTGTGTCCTGTCAATAAAAGAAAGCATATGTAAACCAATGTAAACATTACAGGAAATGCGTTGTTTCACGAGGATAAAATGTTATAATAACTTGAAAAACTAAAGAAAATAGTACCGGAGTGATTCATTAATGTGAATGATTTATTATCATTATTAGCGGCAATTGTGGCTGTGAGATTCACAGACGAATTATAAGTATTTCATATAAAAGTACGTATATTCAGTCAAAATTTCCATTTAAAGTTATGATCAGATTAAAATTTTGATTAAAGTTATCTCAGTTCATTTTAATATATATTTTTATCTAAATTTTTAGACACGATCATAGAATCTAACCTCAATTTCAAGCAATAATTGATCAATATATTTATGTATTATACATAGGTACCTATTATATAAAATATATATTATATATTTACATATATAAATATAAAATAAGTATAAATGATATACAAACAATTATTTCTTTGATAAGTAAAATTAATAATACAAGCTCACAATTTTTTATCAAGACATGCGATATAAAAAATTGCAAATAGTAGATTTCCATGTTTTTTATCCCTTGGGTGAGAGCAGCAGAATAATGAATTTTCCAATAAATATGCATCATAGTTTTTCTAGGAAAGTTAAAGATCACGAAGTTTGAAGATAAACAATAGAGTTTTATATATTTAGAGATCCTGAAATGCAATAATTTGTCAGATTGCTTTCAAAAATTGTATTACAGAATATAAATCGAAATTCCATTATGATATTCTGAATATTTAATATTACTTTAATTATATATGATTGAAAACCGTATTATTTGATTCAACATTTGAAAACTGAAAATTCTAAATTGAAGCATGTTATTTGATTACAAATAATACATCATGCCAAAAATAAATAGTTTGATAGACTCAGATAATATTTTATCACGTTTTTTACCTCAAGATTAAACTATTTCGACTCAATCATCGCGTTTCCTGCACTGTTCACATATGCTAAAGCGCTTTCCAAGGACATAAAATGGCGGATGATAATACTCATGTATTTAGAATATTTCTTTACTGAGTATCAACGTATTTACATTGTAAATAGATTACAAGCTTGCCGTAAGCCACTTTTGATCCACCATTTTGTAAGCACAGTGCTGCCGCCAACGGTAATTTCAGTTGCCAATAAGGATAGAAGCTTCCAGGTTCATGGAAATATTTTCAATTAAATTCACTAAATTCATCATTTAATGATTGAATTACATTCCATATTACACTGTTTTCCTCAAATAAATCCTGGAATGATTTTCTCTTAATGTTTGAGAATAATAGATAGTGTATTCAACGAAACGCACACAGATGGCAGCGACAGCACATGTTATGACTGCCGTATCAGCTACTATATCAGCTGTTATAGGAAAGTGTAATGAACTCACAGCCATCTTATTCTGTGAAAAATGTACCATCTGTCTAAAAAAATATATGAAACCCTCTCAATAGAAGTTTTAGAGACGTTATTCGGCAAATTTAACCTATCTTCCCAGTTACGCAAAAATATCACTGAGGTAAAATACATGTATTGTTATAGCTTTAAATAAATAATTGACAAGACTACGATCGTTCAAAGTAAAAAAATAGTCATTTTAATCAACACCTGTCATTTCTCCAACAAATGTCGAACATTCATAGGCGCGCAGTGAAGTTTTTACTAAAACTTTCATGAATTTTGACTGACTATCCAGAAGGTTCACATGAAAAATTATGAGGAAATGTTGTTCTACTTGACAAATTCTATTACTGGTTAAAATCAATGTACTTATTTCTTTTACATCTTGTAGGTATATAGAGCAGTGGCGTGATAAATAAATAGGGACATTATTAGCCAGTTGCACTACCGTTACTTAACTTTAAGGGAAGAATAATAACCATAGTAACAATTGTCCATACAATAGTTGCCATAGATATTATTCTCTACTTGAAGTTAAGTGACAGTGGTGCAACTGGCCATGAATAGAATAAATATTAAATTATTTATGGCCAGTTGCACCACCGTCACTTAACTTTAAGTGGAGTTCAATATCTATGGCAACCATGCTTATGCAATTCCCTATCTTAACGAAAAGTGAAGCCAAAAATCTAATATTGTTAGAGAGAGATAGGTAGAGGCAGGCCCATGTTTGCATAGAGGTGAATGGCAAGTTTCGCTCTATTTAGTATTTTTATGTGGAAATATATTGTAAAATAGAAAGAAAATGCTTTGTGCCAAATTGTAATAGTGGGTATAGAACATGTAAAGAGAAATATTCTCTTTTTTCTGTACCCAAAAATGATATTTTATTAAATAAGTGGCGCAAGAACATACCATGAGAGGATAGAACATTGGAAATTACAGATTACTAGATAAAATTGATGACGCTGACTGGATAAGTGAATTTGAGTAAATAAAATTTTTGGGAATTCAGTCAATTTTTTGTTTTAATTTCTTTTCTACTTTACAGTTTCGGCTGTACCTCAGCCATCTTCAGAAGCGAAAAGAACTATATTGTGAAAAATTAACAATATACATTACAAAATAGCGGAATTTTTTTTTCCATTTGTCAAATGCCACAACAGACATCTGTGGAAGACGTTGACTAAGTTAGCTTCATGTTTATTATTTTCCTTCGGGATGGCAATTATTGTATGGACAATTGTTACTTTGGTTATTATTCCTCTCTTAAAGTTAAGTAACAGTCGTGCAACTGGCCATTAGTAGTACCTAAGTTAAGTATTCATTATTTTTAGTGTAGATTTCACTTTATGTTGAATATACAGACACTAAATTTGATTTCTTTGAGAAAGCTGTATTTTATTTTTGAAACCAAATAATCATTACCTACACTCACACAATATTTTTCACAAATCTTCTTTGTTAGTCAAATACAAAGCATATATTATTGTGAAAAATTCAGAAGATCGCAATTGTTGAACATTCTAATAATGGCAAATATGATAAAAATGATACTGAAATAAAAATTCTTTCTTCTATGTCAACTCACTATTAATACAGAATATTTGTAATTATTTACGAAATATTACCTTCTATGAACTCTTCAGACAGCAGTGAAAAAGAGATAATGCTCAATGTAGGGTTTGGAATAAAGATTGATAAAAAGTACAGTTCAATGTAGCAAACCATACAAAACACTAACTCAGTCACATTACTTGTCACAAAGTTGATCACAACTCGTATCACTCTTTCGAACATAATCAGGTGTGGACTAAGGATTGGAGGTTGAGGTACATCTTTTATACCGATGGGATGGATGGTACAGCATCAAGGAGTTTTAGCGGTTAAAAAATTATGTCGGGTTGACTATTCACTTGAACGTTTATGATTAGCTTGTTCTTTCTTTAACTTTAACCCCAACTACTATCGTGATTTCTTCTGACGTAAGTATTATCGTGGAGTCAACCATGACCCCGAAATTCATGCTCGTGTAGGTGAATTGATTACTTCAGAAATATAATTAATAAGGTACATTGTATGTCATTATAAACACACCTTTCAAGAAAAACATTTGTTACACATCGAAAGTGAAACAAACAAATATTTACCAATGCTTCTTGTATCGTATAAAGGTTCAAAGTAAATTTCGATCAGAGTAAAAATATAAATTATGCAAAAGAAGAAAACCAACGAACATGTTTATCCCACATAAAAACGAAAAGAAAAACTAAAATTTTTCCTGCTTCATAAAATTATAGGATATAATTGTCGCTTTTTTTAGATCACTTGACTTATTAGTTTTGCGATAAAAATAATTTTCAGAACTGAACGCGACTCTGTTATTCGATTCAGATTGTGATAATTCGGACGCAGTATCATGAATACTGTGACGTGCGAGAGTGGGGGAAGCTCGTAAAGACGACGTAGTATGGAAGGAGCCTTTCGTCCTCGTTACGCAGCGTCGCGTCGCAGCACATCACCCCTCCCGATGGAAGCATCTAGTAATATTCTAGAGATAGAAAAAGTCGAGAAATAGAACATTCGAGAAATCGATATTTCTCTATATAAGGGCAAGCAAAAGACGTGTGGAGTAGTAGTAGTAGTAGTACTAGTGTGAAACAGTGAATATCGAACAGTGAAGTGAACAGTGTATATAAATAGTTGAATATAAATATCTGTGACCTTGTTTAAGTTAGAATTAAGTAATAAATAAATAAATATAGTGTTATTAGTGACATCAGAAGAATAAAACTTTTATTTCAATTTAGATTATTAAATAGTGACTTTTATTTAATCACAAACTATACTTCGTCAAGCAATAAACATTACAATACTATGTTCACTAGTTTTATAGTGTCGGTGGCCATTTTTACAGATAGTTCTGAAAATGAATAAAAATTAATTTTTTTACACGACTACTATCCTAAGGTCGCCAGAGACCCCAATGTTTTAATACCGCCAAATCTGTTTCACCCACAGATACGACTAATACGAAATTTCATTAGCCACTTGTAAAAGAATACCGGGATGCAAATAAGCGGCATACGACGCACAACGAAATTATAGCGAAATATTTTGTAGTTGAGGGTTAATTCAAACCTTTTTTTCTTGTAGACCACTTTCAAAATATTATTGATTTCGGTGAGTCCCCTGCTGCCACATTTCTACCATATTCTCAAAACTCGTTAAAAAATATAAAGGTTATATCTAACGATGGAAATTTGCGTCCCGGCTGAGTTCCAATCCTAAATTCGGAGTGGTAAAAATAAAAAGAAAATACTTAGTGTACTTTGTTGTGTCCTATTTATTGAAATAATGTAATGTTTATTGCTCTTAAATAATTGTTTATAGTTGAAATAAAAAGTCACTATTTAATAAATAAAAAGGCAATACAAGTTTTATTTTTTGTTGTAACACTAAAATAAATACTATACAATTTATTTCTCACTCACTATTAATAAGCCTCAACTACAAAGCCACCAATATTTATTTACAACAACTTATTTATTTATCACGCTCTGAATATTCACTCCATTTCACTATTCACTGTTTCTGTCAGGTTGTTAGCCCTTTTATTACGGAAACCAAATATCCAGAAATTTCTACTTTAATCCCGAATGTAGCTTGACGCGACGTAGAGAGATAACAGGCTCCGCCCAGACAACAGGGATGGATTCAGGCCTATTTTATTTTTACGCAAGTTACAATAATATGATTACAGACTTGATAGAATTAAAATTAAATATAAATAACCGTAACAAACTTCAAAAATCTGACGTGGACATCACGTGACTTACTTGTACATCATTGGATATGGATATATATATATATAATCAAACAGAAAATCTCATCATTCCACGGCTAATTGTTTTTGATTTATCAAAAAAATTCTAAAATTTTGTCAAGTAAAATGCGCTTTTAGCCTAGTCGGTTGCTATGGAAACAGTAGGTCATCATTTTCATGCTACAACATTCTTAAATACTGATTATCAAGATTCTACGGCTCACAGTACTGAATTTATACGCAAAATTGAAAAATAAATTCCAACTGAAGCGCACTTCCGGTTATTATTATTGTTATGAAAATAGTAGGCAATCATTCAGATGCTACAGCAGACTGAAATACCAAATTTCAATATTCTACAGATGATCGTTCTGAATTTATGCGAAAAATTCCAAAAGATTGTCAAGTATAGTGCACTGCCGGCTCAGTCGATCACAATGAAAATAGGATATGAGCATCTAGAAGATGGTTCTATCCTCTTGAATACTGAACTCCAATATTCTACCTTCAATCGTTTTGGATTTATGCGGAAAATTCAAGAAATGTTTCGAGTAAACGGCACTTCCGGTTGAGCCGATCGCAATCATAATGCAAGATGTACAACTAGATGTTATAAAAGTGCTTAATACAAAATTTCTATATTCTTCGACCGACTGTTTTGAATTTATGAAGGAAATTCAAAAAGTCTGTCATATAAAGTGCACTTCCGGCTCAGCCGATTGTTACAAAAATAGAAGATGACCATTTGGATGCTACAGCAATTTCAAATGCTTAATTCCAGTATCCTACGGCTGATCATTCTGGATTCATGCGAAAAAATTAAAAAAAAATCTCAAGTGAAGTGCACTTCTGGCATAGCCGATCGCAGTCATAATGTAAGATGTTCAATAAGATGTTATAGAAGTGCTTAATACGAAATTTCAATATGCTATGGCTAATCATTTTAGATTTATGCAAAAAATTCAAAAAAAGTTTTAAGTAAAGTGCACTTCTGGTTTGGCCGATTCATATAAAAATAGCAGATGACCATTCTGATACAACATCAAGTTCAAATACTGAATTTCAACATCCTACGGTTGATCATTCTGGATTTATTAGAAAAACTCGAAAAATGTTTCAAGTAAAGTGCACTTCCGGTATAGACGATTGGAACCATAATGCGAGGTGCACAACTAGACCCTATACCAGTCTTAAATACAAAATTTCAACATTTTACATTCACCCAGTTTCAAGATTTGCGAGTTACGCACGCACGTACGAACGTACCGACATCAAGCTAAAAATAGTCAAAATAAATTCAGGGATGCTCAAAACGGATATTTCCATCAAAATTTCGATTTGTAAATTTTGTTGGTTTCGCAATACTTCCTTGTACTTAGTACAAGTAAGTAAAAATGCGAACAATTGAAAAAAAAGTTATAATTTTAATGGCAGGGATGTACTTGATGGAATTGACTGCAAATTATCAATATTTGACTTTATTTTTGTAAGCAATAACCGCAAATCTTCCCGTTCTGTGATGTTTAATCTTCTCCTTTTTTTGTAATAGATTTGTAACGACATTAAAAATTTTTTCGACAAAGTATTACGATGGAAACGTTATCAAAAGTTTTTTCGCAATTTCCCACAGTCCAGGATATTTTTTCGGTATTTCTGCCTGCAGCTAAAATGTTTGATATAGCCTTTGCGTTGCGGGCGGCGCTTTGCAAGTCTCGACACGCGTTGTATATACTGAATATCGAATATGCAAGTTTTTGCAAGTAACAGTCGCAGAACTTCTTGAAAAATTATTTGCCTACATTGATAGGTAAAGCCAAGCCAACATTTTTGTTCTTTACTTTAAAAACTAGATACATTTTTGTGGACCCCCACTTACAAGTTGTGAACCCCCTATTTTTTTCCGCCAACGTAGATCCTTGTCGAGTCACGTGGACCACTTTGGGAATCACTGATATAAATGATAACTTCGAAATTCTTAAGAAGGGAAATGAATAGTGGAATAGCATTGGATTTCTTGGCTAAAATAGACTTAAATTCAAATCAACGTTTCGGACTTTGGTGAATTATTTTGTCGAAAATAACAGATAATTTTCTGTGCAAAATAAATATTCCAATTTTTTTTTTCATTTCACTGCGATTGCTTAATATCAAACAATTCTAATTAAAAAAACAAATCTTCAATTTTAGATCTAGAATAATTATTCCCTCTCTACTTATTTAGCGCACATCCGACTAATCTCGGAAATACCCGAGCCACAGGTGTGCCACACGAAAAAATCCTTGTGCATTGCGCGCCGACATTCGTGGTTTGTTCGTTGTGTAAAGTGTGTATAGATGGACATCTAAATACCGGCAAGTTCCTAGATACGAAATATCTGTCAACGGTAAAGTCGCGAAGTGTAGTATATATAAAATATGTGAATGCGAATTAACAAACAAGTGACAATAATATTACGGTCTTCCTTGAGTTTTTTTTTCAACATATGTAAAGTTGCACACTTTATTAAATAGTTATGAAATTTTTTAATTATCTGTTTATTTAATCGGAATTGGAATGACAATGTTTAAGTATTCAGTGTTTTTGTGCCTTTTTGCGTTGGTTCCTGTACAATGCATTGTGGACTTTTGCGCACAAAATACATATACTACAAATAGTACATGGTTACAATTAAATAAAGAAGCCAGCTCTTATGAATATGCTCTCGAAAAAAGGTTTAAGGGCTTGCATTGTTGTGCAAAAGGATACAGAAGTATTGAATGGTAAGTGAAGTTTAAACTCATACTAATGTAGCGAGCCTGTTCAGACGTGTTTGTTTGTAAACAATCAATTGATGAGCTAGTGATCAATGTGCTGATGTTTGCAGTTTTGAAAATTTAGCAGACCTTTCATAGTAAAGTAAAATTGTTGAGATTCATAAATATCCGATAAATAATTTACTGACGTAGATTTATTCATGCGGAACGTTTTTTTTCTCTGAATATATATTAAAATATGGATCCTTTTGTTTAAAAAACTAACTTTTTCCATTTAATTGATGAATCTAATGTATCGCACATCTTCTGATACCTCCAATGATCGAAACTTATCAGAAGTTGGTACTTTATGGGGATTCCAGTTTGTCACCTAATTGTATTCGATTAAGTTACAGACTGAATTCATAATGATTAATTTATCGTTTTCATTCATTAGATAAGCTTCCAGGTCTACTTGGTTTAATTAGAAATGAGTGTATTATAGAGAAAGTTTAATTTTTAGCGAACCTAGGTCCAAATTTGCAGTCTGGTTTATTCTGAGTGTAGCTCAATTACCTTAGTAACAATTGTTTCAACAATCGTTTTCCAGATAATTGAGCTGAACTTAGGTATCAATTTTATATTAATTATTATAAAATCAATTGCTTAGGGCAAACTAAAGACTGTGTGACCGAGCCCCAAACTGTTACACCTTAAGCTTCAGTTTGTAACCTCTGTCCTGCAACTTGTCTTTTAAAACCATGGATCTTATTGAAAATTATGAGATTAATAAGTAATATTATGAAGATCATATTATTGATAGACAACAGCCTCAAATATCTTTTAAATTTTTTCAAAGATTTCTCTTATCATCGTTGAGGGTGAGACCTATTTATGATGATATTAAAGCATAGATTACGTGGTAAGCGAGAATAAATTGCTCTTCTATTGTGTTTCATAACTGAAGATAAAATAAAAAAAAAGTTGACCTCTTATAAACTTTAACTAGTTGAAGTAGTTTTGGTTTTGATGAAGCAACATAATGAATTTAAAATATAACTCACTTTCGATAGTAATAATAATAACAATATCATTGTTTTTTGAAGATCCTTGGTCAAAGGAGCGAAATGTCGAAATTCCCAATAAATTAACAGATTTTATAACTAAAAACAATTTTATTAATAATAATGATTACTACATATATTCAATATTTCGGCTTGTTTAGGACTTTAATACAAAAACTTGTTTGCAAATTAATCAAGAATATCTAAAACTTCCACAAGTTTAGTTCACTGCCATCTGTTGTTGAATAGTTTGAATCAACTAAAATATATCCAAGTGCAGACTATAAATCGGGTTTTAATGCGTCAATCCTTGACGCGAATTTCACTTACAAAAATGAGAATTTGATTTACAACAATTTTTTCAATGTAACTGGTATTTTCATGCTTTAAAAGACTTTTGTTCCAATTTAATTGATGATTTGTTGATTAAATTTTCCTTCCCTAATACCATTGATTTTATAATAATTATAAAATCAATGTTAATACTGAACGTGATATAGGGGCTGGCGTTTCGCCATTAAAGTGTTAAGTATGTTCACTGTTCAGTCAGATGACAATAGTATAGCGAGCTTTTTGTATACAACTTGAATGATCTCATTTTCATAACAACAATATACGTAACTGTGCAGAAAAAGATTTATTTTTTATTAATCTAAATCGAGATTTTCATTATTCACAATTCCGAATTTCTCATAGGTAATATTTAATTTTTAATCAAATTATGTTTCTGTTTATTATCGTTTTGTTGTATAAATTATATTTCAGATAAGATTAATAAATTATATAATATATAGTCTATTGTTGCAAGGATTATATGACTAATGTAATTGACAGTACCTATAATATTTAATGAATTAAAATAACTATGAGAACACTATTTGGTTATAATAATAAATGATAATATTATATTCAATTTGATAGAAGTCTGGTTTTATTTTCTATGTGGGTTTCCAAATATTATAGCAAACCTACCAATGAATTTTATGTACAAGATATTTATTTAATTTTTTTTTTTTTGTTGACACTTTTATATACTGGATAACATAATATATCTGAATCTCAAGAAAGGCAGAAAAATTTTAGATATAAATATCACAGTTTTGTGAGTAAGCCTTTAAATGAGGTATATTTGAACAAATGATTTAGGTATTGTCACAACCATTAAGTGTCTCAATATACTTTCTTATATTTGTTTGGGCTTGTTTATTTATTGTAATATATAATAATTTAAGATATAAATATCGCAGTTTTCTGAGTAAGCTTTTAAATTAGGTATATTTGAACAAATGAATTAGGTATTGTCACAACCATTAAATATCTCAAGATACTTATTTATATTTGTTTGGGTTTGTTTATTTATTGTAATATCTATCTAAATTGGTATTGCGAACATTCTAGAAAATGTTCTTTCATTTGAATAATAGTTTATTGTCGTAAAATGTAATTATTACGTAGCAAGAAAAGATTAATCTTATTGGTCCCTTATGACACTGCCGATTCTGTTTGGTGGAATGTTTTAGAACATCAAGCGATGTCTATATAAATCAACGTCAGGCAGTCTAGAAGTAATGGAAAGTAAACGATTTTGGCACGAAATTACATTGTGTGACAATCAGTCAAGTAAAATTTTTACTGCATTCTGTGCATAAGTCATTGAATCACAATAAATTTGTAACAGTATGAAGAAGGTTTCTAATAAGATTAGATATTTTACGGGATAAAAAAGAGAAGAAAAATCTCGTAGGGTTTCGCTAATGCAAATTGTGAAATTTTTCGGTTTTAGAATTTTTGGAGCACTTGAAGAGTTTTTCGGCTATTAGATATTCAAATTATAAAAAATATTTCACACTTCGATCCATATTTTTTAAAAGTTTGTTAGAATTATTTTTGCACAGTATAAAAACAAAGAATTATTTATTTCTCATCTGTTAATGTTACTAGAATCATTATTTCTGTCAATGAATCATCAGCAAAATATTTTACTTATAAAATCTGTACTTACATAAAAGAAAATAAACTAACGAAAACATTTTATTTGTATAATGTGTTTTTGTGAAGTTCAAATAATTCACTTCTCGGAAAACATCGAAGTACATCGATTCTAATTTCAATATAATTTATGCTGTACGCGTCATGTCACGATATTTTCCAAGTATTTTACTTATTGTTAATTTTATTTTCCATGAAATTTGATTGTGTTGCGTTTTGTTCGACCTGTTCTTTCTCTTTCTCTGTTTTATGAAACTTATTTTTAATTACATTCGGAGAATACTAGGGTTTATGAATATAATTTATTATTCAGTGATTAATTCAATAGTATTTAGAAAGTGAAGAAGGCGTGGATGATTTACACTTGTTATTAAATTGATTTTTAACATCAGTACGGAAAATTATAGAAAATTATTGTGCTGTGTTCTTTGTAATCTACACTATCCAACTTTAAATTTTAATAAGTATAGATGAAAGAACTATAAGAAAAAAAGATCTCATGGCTTCCTGTAATAAATATTAGATCTTAAACAATTTATTTATTATTTCATATGATATCCACATCAAAAACATTGATGGGAGTATTGACAAGGCGACCGAAAATATGAAACAAATATTGTCGATTTTTATTAATTTTCCTTTAATGGATTGTTGAGCGTATTGGAAACTGTTCTACGAATGTGATTAATAACCAGTGGACTTTGGTAACTACCTCGGTAACTACTAAAATCCGCAAATATTATTATTGTACCTATTATAAATAGATTATGAGTTCTCTTTTTTTCTAATTTTTCATATTAGAAGTATTACTTTTACTTTGTGATATTTTTTTAGAAGTACTTATTCTCCACAATTTTGACAGAAAAAGAAGAAGATCCTTGGTCAAAGGATCGAAACGTCAATGTTACAAATGAATATACAGAATTTAAAATCAAAAGTCGTTTTTATTCAATAAAATTCTGAAAAATGTATAGATTATTACAATAGTTATTTTTCTATATAAACCAATGAAAATGCATGTACAACTCGTATCAACTATTATGATTAACAATTCTATCGATATATGCATAATTGTCTGATTGTCGATTTTTTCTTTGTCCAATAACTCTTCAACTTAATCTCACAAACTTACATTGTGTATCGGTCCAGAGATTGTATAAATATTTGGTCTAAGAATATTATTTATTTATTCTAAAATATATTAGAGCGATGTCTTTAAAAAAATGTTTGCGCCCTAATTTAGAAACATTCGGTTTAGTTCATATTGTATAATGTATCTGAATTCGCTCGTGCTCTATATTAAAAGCCCAGTCAAATAGTGCTTTGAGAGGAAAAGTTCTGGTGTAATTGTTTTCTGTGGCTTACTTGTTGTTTTTGGGGATGATGAATACTAATCTAAAGTTGTCCAATAAAAATTTTCTTCGCAAATATAAAAAATCATCAAAAAACCACAAAAAAATTGCAGTTTTTTTCGGCTTTTGTTTTATAACTTGAAAAGTAAGCTTGAAGCACAAAACATGATTAGATATGCCAATTATTTATTCGTTCGACATAAAGTTTTCGCACAAAGAGGCGTTGAAAAATCGGCAAAAAACAATATTTCTTGGCAAAGAAAATTAAACTTGTTTATTTTGGAGATTTTTCTTTTATTACATAAAAAATGAACAGTACACTGTAAACATTACTTTATACTTTAACAAAGCAAATAAATTCCTCCACAATCTATGTTTTCATCGATTAATCCGAGCCCTCTTAGTTATGTTTTGCATGGCTGCCTTCCAGTTCTTCATCTAAAAAAAAAAAGGATCTTAAATTAATAATTAGTGATTTAGTTTCAATCGGTTGGAAATTTAATAGTAATGCAAAATGTATTAGGACATAGTTCATCAGCTCGAAAACTTTTCTAAATATTTTGCGTTTAAAGCCTACTTTTCAAGTTGTAAGCCAAAAACCGAAGAAAACTGCAATTTTATGTGGTATTTTGATGATTTTTCATATTTGCTGTAAATAATTTTGTTGGACAACTTTTGATTCATGTGCAGCACCTCCAAAAACATGAAGTAAACCACAAAAACAATCACACCATCAGGACTTCCCAATTTAAACCCTTTTCGAACACCATTTGACTAATGTAGAGTAAGAGTACATGGTTTGTAAGTGTCCGTCATGGAACACCTTGATAATTGTAGATAAATTCGGAAAAATATATTTAAAAGAATAAATTGATAGTCATTGAGGACTGCCGACAAATTTGAAAACTCGGTGCAATAAAATAACAGTATTTTTTTTGGATATTCAAATCAATTGTAATATCAAAAATTAAAATTTCATATTTCTTAAATCAAAATCATTACCATAAGTCTCGTTTTTACATCTATCTTTCTGCACTCTGAGCAACAATTATGGTAGTTCAGTTCAAATAAAAACTTTATAATGCTTTCTATAGAATATTCTTCTTTATCAGCATATCGGTGATGCGAAATAAGATTTAACCAATGACGTATTATTAAAGTAGACCCAGCGCGTCCTATGGCAGTCCACAGTTTGTTGTGATGTTAGCATTTACAAGGTGAGGGGCTCTGAGAAGCGAAGGGAGAAAACATGCTTGTTATGCGGTTTGCCTGCTTTTATTTATGTTTGAGAAGTGCGTACCTTGATTTTGTACTGTATGTATATATTTGTTAAAATAGAAGTAATAATATATTGATTGATTCAAAATAAAACTAAAACGAGATTTTTCCCACATCTCACAATCGATACTTTTTCAAATGAAAATATGTAAGTACGCAACCTGCGATACAACGATGTTTACCCTCCTCACCCCACTGTTTACTCCTGCATCAAAACAAACGCCGCGTGCTGGGTCTACTGTTAATACGTCATTGGATTTAACCAATCCTAAAATTTTCACTCCAAGAATTTATAATTCTTTAAAATATTTTTTAACTGACTAAAATGCATCACAAATTTTTTGCTCCTAAATTATACACTAAACTATTGTTAAAATTCACGTACATAAAACACATTTAATAAAATCAACAAGAATATTCTCGAGACTGAACTTTCAACACAGCGCCAGTACAGAGAAAATACAGGACTAAACGTACGGCGTCGCTGATCAAACGCACGCGTCAGTAGCTTGTGGTAACGCGAGCTTATAAGATTTTACTCATCCAAAAATTGCCCAATTATAGAAGTTTCACTTCAAAAATCTGTCAGACGCCGCTAGTAAAGCTAATTATTTGATTTTAATCAAGTGTTTTTTTTTTTTAAATCTTTGATTTCAATCAAAAACAAAATATTTTCTTTTAAAGAAAAACACCACAGTGGAAACTGAAGTAAATTACTTATTATAAGAAAATTAAAAACAGGAAGCATACATATTTTCTCAAACATAAGAAATTATACTAGAAAATAAAAAATTAATTGAATTATGGCATTAGAAATTCTAACTTAAAATTGGATATAAACAAAAATTTGTGTGAAGAAACTGTGTGGGTTTTTAAAACATCATGCTTCGACCTGGAATCCCAGAAACACTTGACGTTATTTTCATGTCAATTTAAAATTAAATTAGTATTAGAGGCAGTTATGCAACGAAATGGTTCAAATAATTACTATAAGTATTGAAAATATTATCTAATTAGTACTCTAAAAGTCAAAACTAAAGAAGAAAAAACCAAAAAAATCATGATTTTTTTTTAATAAAAATCGCGATTTTTGATTTTTTCACACCCTGGATACAATTGAGAATGTTCTCAAGTAGTACCTATTCAAATCAAAATACCAATTCATAGTTCTTTTTTTTTTTTTTTTAAATATTTCAATGAAAATATAAATACTGACGAGTTACCCAATTTAAACCCGATCCTTCCTTTAATACTCCAGTCTTTAGCATTTTAAGGCTCGACCAATTCAGTCCGGCAAATTTAAAAGCCTGGTCGGCCCGATCTATGGAATTTTGATTTCTTAGTCCTATGCATATCTATACTTCAATAAACAACATTTATTTGTCTATATTCTAGAAAGAGACGAGTTCAGACTTGTCCGTAAACTCCACTTTCTCCACTTGTAAATTTTTTAATGTGCATGTAATACCTACAATAATATTACTATAGTTGTTTTTGCAACATAGATTGAATCTCCCAAAACTATTTTGCATAAATTTTACAATTTTGGAAGCATAAAAACAGCAATTACAGTTTTTTTAAAGGATCTGTTGGAGATAAGGCCCTCTATAATTAGTATAATGAAACAATTCTGATAGAATGTCATGTTGTGTAGGCCGAGGAGGTATTTTGCAGCATTTCTTAGAAGCAATCTTTATTTTAACCATATGTTATAGAAGCGATGTTAATATCCTTGCAGTTAATAATTTAGGAACAATATATTTTTATTTGCTCATTTTTTATCTTTATAAAGTAATTAAAGTGATGAATCTGAAATGTTTCCTTTCACCCATATATTCAAGATTAAGGTATAATATTCCACTAGACATTTAATATTTTTGTTGTAGTATATAATCTACAAAAATGTACTGAAAACTAAATAATAGAATAATTATTGTACTTTCATTCCACATGATATATATTTTAATATCAACAAATTGGACCTTTTACGTACATACTCAACAACAAGTTTTACTCGTTTTTGAGTGGGTTTAGTTGAATTTTAATTGTAAAAATATTCTAGGGATTCCATCAAAATTACTTGATTAGTTGCGGAACTGTGCGAAACTGTATACAACAAATATTTCTTTTATAAAAAAAGAAAATCCTGCATTGTTCTTATCTGTACTTATATGGTCTAAGGCTCTCTCCCTTAGAGATCTTTATATTAAAGATAATTGCACAGATGTTTTGAAGCTCACACATCACCCGCCAATGTGAGAGCGGTTTTATGTATGTTTTCTTCATTTTCTGAGAAAATTCGGCGGTTAAAAGACATGCCACTTCTTACTGCAATAATTACAATTTAAATACAGTCTGATAAATAGAAATTATGGGCTCTGTTAAGTTACAAATATGTGTTGTTGGTTCTATCGATATCACTGAAATTTCATATTATTATAATAATTATTTACACATAAAAATTTAACTGTTTAACGTATGTATTGTTTTTACCTGATGGTGTTCAAAAGGACGAAACGATTCGTTATTATTGTTATTACACACTAATAGATTTATACGTGAAACCATTACCAAGTATTTTATTCAGTTCTATTCATAATAATTCAGTATCAGGTATACTTAAATTTTTAATATTGCACGTTTTCTTGATTCCATTTGCAAGGTGCTGTTAGCGGATGGATTTCATCAAAACAATTTATTTTTCCAAGTGAAATTTGCAATATCGCGTCTACATTAGTATCCAAAAAAATTTCTCTTGTTTCTCGAAAAATGAGTTCAATGCAATTTACTGTGTGATATTCATTTTACGGCAGCAGTTGTTCAGAATTGTAAGATGTATCAAAACTGTATTAATTATTTCATTATGCTTTTGGTTCAGCTCGTACTTTAAAAATAATTCTATAGTTTCTTCAAAAAAATCACTTAAAGATTCTCTTTTAGAACAGTCATCAGATTTATTAACTGACAGCTGCGACAAGTAGATTCGCAATGAAATATAAACACTATTATATAAAAATAACAAGAAATTGAAGTTTATTTATTGAACAGAATAACTCTAATAACTTTAGCTACAACTATTCTACATTCAACAATAATATTATAACTTATATTTATTTCCAGAAAAATTTATTTCAAACTATATTTATTTTGACCTATCATGTTTATTCTCCCATTGTTCGAGTGACCTCCTTACTAAACGACGCGGTCCTTTATGTATAGGAGAGATCTCCTTTGCTTACTACTTGCGGTGGTCTGGAAATGTTCTCCCGCATTTGTATTGCATGGCTTGACATAAACTTCATTCATTCTTTTTTTGTCCGAATACTCGCAGCCTGCCAAAAACCGATATTTGACAGTGTAGCCTATACGCACGACAATTTTTAGCGCATTTTTACAAAAAAAAACCGCTATTATATGCACTTTGACTGTCTGGCTGGCTGGCTGGCGTGACGCTTAAATCTCAGCAACTACAGCACTTACAGACTTTAAACAGGTATTAAATGAAAGATGCTGATTTGTAAGTTTGCACAAACTGCTAGATTTTCTTATTCGAAGACCCAGTTCTAGGTAAAAATTGAAACAAAAATTGAAAAAAAGTCTGGGGAATTCAGTCAATATTTCTGTTTTAATTTCTTTCCTACTTTACAGTTTCGGCTTTACCTCAGCCATCTTCAGAAGCGAAAAGAACTATATTGTGAAAAATTAAAAATGTACATTGAAATGTGATATCGAGTTGGTAAAATAGCGGACTAAGTCAACGGCTTCCACAAATGTAGGCTATGGCATTTGACAAATGGAAAAAAACTAGCCTTGGAATGATGAGAGGTTGTGTTTAATTATATATATCCAATGATGTACAAATAAGTCACGTGATGTCCACGTCATATTTTTTAATGTCTCACTCGGTTTCACTAAAATCAGAAACCAACTTGTCTCTCTTGTAGAGAATCAATCGAGAACCTATTATGTATTTTATTCTTAAAAATGGAGTCTCTGACCCCCAAAGATAATTTTTTTCAAAAACTCATGTTTATATTTTTAGCCAAAAAATCCCAACGAAAAATCCATCCGAATGTTGATCTTAAAAAAATTAAATAAATGAATTTAATCCCTAAATAAATCATTTAACCTTCGATTTTGGTATTATGTCATTTATATGGATGTATAGCGCTATATGATAAAACATGAGATAGTAAGAGAAAGTGCATAATTTTTTAGGAAGTAGTGCGATTTTAAGAGGTGAGAATATGGACCTATGTCTTTAAAGAATCGATTGAAGATTTTTAGGAAGTAGTGCGATTTTAAGAGGTGAGAATATGGACTTATGTCTTTGAAGAAATGATCGAAGATTTGTCTCAACATTTGAAGGAATCGAAAAGTCCATATGCCGTCTCATTTAGACTTGCAAGTGGAAAATATTGAATCTTAAAATCTTACCGACCTGAAATTTAATTCCTATCATCAAGTTTATGCTCTGAGGATATATTTCAAGGTCAAATATTAATTTGAAACTTCGATATCAGACCCCTATTAAATCTCATAGATGCAAGCAGATTGTCTGGATCGTTAATTATATATCAGTTTTTTGTTGGTTACCATAATGAATTATTCTCAAAATTGACTTTTTAGTGAGGCGGGAGGAATATTGATGGAGAAACTAAGAATGCTTATACTCGTTTATGCAAGTGAAATTTTTGCACCTTCATCAATCCCAATAAAAGTAATGATTTAAAAAAAAACAATATATTACCGGTAAAATTCGATTCTATACATAAAAATAGTTTTGCGTAGGCTAAACTAATGGAGAAATAATTTATATTATTAAAAATCTAAAACTGACTTCATAAGGATCCAGTTGTAGTAATAATAATCTAAAAGTAGTGATAGTGGATTTCTCTTAGATTGATAATAATTTTGGCTACAAAATTTGTTTAATGTGTGTGTTACATTGGTTTTAAACCTAACCGATTAGTGTCTGCATTTTAGCGGGTGTAGAACGAAAGAAAATTGCGATAGTAGACAATGATTCGCGAAATAACCCAGGACTAGCCCAGGCCAACCCACAAACCATTTCCATTCTCAAACTGGTCGGCTTGTATTACGTTTTTGGTTTTTTTGTGGTCTTCTTTGTTCGCTTGTCTGGTGTCGTTTTTTAGTATTCAACCGCTATACGGAGAATTTATTATTCATTTATAGAATCCAAACATGAAACGAAAATGTTTCCGAATCATGAATGAAAGTGAATGTGAAACGATTTTTATTAGTTGATGTATGGAAGAAATAGGCTTGATTTTTGTTGAGGAAAAAAAATTGCTGCCTGTTCTAAGATGATGGTTTCAAAAATCAATTCTTAGATTTCAATATCTGTGGGACACAAGTCTCTGAATTGTAATTTTTGAATTCATACTTCAGACTTATTAAATATGTTTTACCTGCAAACAGTGCTATCATAAATACTTTCAAAATTAAATTAGAAACTATTTGTATATCTTGATTTGTTCACATGATAGGTATTTGAGAGCGATAAAAAAAAATTATGTAATTTGAGCCTCCCAAGTAGAGTAAGTCAGGTACCTATTCTTTAGAAAGCTTGAAACTGTGTTCTATCTGTTCGAGAAACGAAGCATTCGAAAATCTGCATATACAGGGTATAAACGGTTACTTACTCTTATGAATTTCATTTTAACTCTTAAAACTTGTTTACGAGATTCAAATTCAACACTGAAAATTGATAATTTCAATTTTTATTTGTAATACAAATATATTTAGAAGGCGAAAGAGTCTTTTTGAATAAAAGTTGCTCATTTTGCTGCTGTACATTAGAGGCGGTTGGAGCGTCTATTTAAAATCAGTAAGGGAACAGGTTTCTAACCCAACTTCTCCATTAGTTTTCTTACTACTAATCTTTAATATTGCAAAATCTTAGATAGAACAAGATTGCAGGATAAACTCTTTCACAACACGAAATTAGTAGGTGGTGTTAGTAGTTATGTATATAGTATTGTGTGCTTGCGTTCACAACGAAATTTATCTCACGCTGTTCTGCGTTAGCAACAGTAACCATAACTACAAACACCAAGTACTAATTTCGTCGTATGAATGAAAATTTAGCATAGCCAGTGAAAGCAATGTTGAGATGAATTTACACGTACGAAAATTGGGTCTTTCACTATTTTATTTTCATTATGTTTTTTTCTGAAAATTCTATTCAAAATAATAACTCTCAAGTTTGTAAAACTCTGTAGTTTCTTATATATATTTTTTTATATTTCAAATACATCGATGACGTTCCAATTGTGCTTACTAGGGCCGTTGTACTATCAATCATTACTATGAAAATAAAGTTACGTTTAAGGTAAACCAAGGACTGATATATATAGGAGCTTCACTGCTGCTGTGAGCAAAATAGGAGCTACACATATCAATCTTTCTGATGAACCAATATAATCATATTTTTTCAATTATTTATGTTTGGTCTTATTTTTGTTTTGTGAATAGAATTAAAATACAAGAAATCAGGCTCCAATAATCTTCAGAAGATATCAAGCACGATTACATCATATGCAATTTTAGGTTGACAAATGACGATAAGCATGTATTGCACGTATACTTTTGGCATTGAATTATTTAATTTCTATTTTATCAAATAGTATGGAAAAATTACTTTGACCATCCTACTATTATACAGCATTTGAATGAATTTTGAAATAAATTGAAGCACCAAAATGAATATGAAAATATATAATGCATTTGCCTGTTGTGACTGTACACATTTTGACATCACTTTGAATACCGCGAATTGTTTTTATCGAATTTATGAATGAAAAGTGTCAAATACTTATTTTTTTTTTTTGTACCAAGATGTTTGAAATCAATGCATTTTTTTTTTACTGTGAGAAACCCTATTGATGCTTTAAAAATATCGTTAATTTACACTTTACGTAATCATGGTAAGATGACAACCAAATTTCAAATGCTAGAGGTATCTAAACCGCAGATATGAAGCTCTTCACTTCTTGTTAACATTAATACATAGTTTTTCTTTATTGCATATTTCTTGAAATTCCCAATTTGCGGTGTGGATAATTTCCTTTTAGTCTTCGTAATAATTTTTTGTTTTAAATAAACTTGAAAGTTGGTTGTTGAAACTAATCGTTTTCTCCGAAATTCTCTTTGATTCGCCGACCATTTTTTACACAAGAGTGGCTTTGAACTTATTTGATTCCCCAGTCATTTTTATGAAATGTATTTCTGAAAAACGATCTTTGTGTTTTACTATGAAAAAAAATTAATTTACTTTCATTGGAGACGATATGATTCTTGAAATGCTATAAGTAAGTACATAATTTTTATATATACTGATGATGAAAAGCATTTTTTTTTTTTTGTGTCAAACTGTGAAGAAAGTAACGTTTGCCTAAACTCTACAAATATTTAACATCTGTGTCTATAAAAGAAATTTTTATCTTCATTTTATTATTTCTAAGTATTGACATTTAACTAACTAAATCTTGTGATGGAGACAATAGAGTGGTTCTTTTTCGAGTTGCAAGAAATTTAAGTAGTCACATTTAAAAAAGAATGAAATCGTAGTTTTTAATTGTTTAATCGTGCCTTCCGTAATTTCTTTAATTAGGTTTGTTTCAATTCCATCTTTCTAAATACATAGTTTTTTAAAATCTCATTATATTTTAAATTTATTGTTATCATCACGAGTGCAAACGATTTTACTGTTGCGGTGAGTAAAATGAGAACTACACAACTGTCACTCTGAAGCACAAGTTACATGTAATATTTCGTATTTTTTGATTTTATGTTGCAATTCTGTGCAAATTCATAAGTCTTACAGATCTATAAATCCATAAGAAACTGATCAAAACGCATCGATTTTTGTAGATTAATGTTAATTTGTTCATTGAGATTACAAGTTCATTGCGATTTTGTTCATAGTTTACAGATTTACAAATTTATAAAATTTATAGATCCACACGAAATTGCAACATTAGTCTTCTTTTTGTTTTCGAGATGAAATTAGAATATGAGAAATCAGGCTGCAATAATCTTCCAAAGATATACAGCAAGGTTATACGAAATACAATGGAAGTTTGTTAATCAACAGGCTAACAGAACGTTTACTTTTAAACACGTGGCATGCTATCGCATTTATAGCTTGCCACAGTAAGAATACCACGTGCTTTCTTACATTCAATCACACATATATATTAAATTAAACTTGAGCGCAGAAATAAGTATCTGATTATATAAAATATTTCTGTGCTTGTGATATCACATAGAAAACCGCAAATTGTTTTTATTGAAATTATGAGTGAGATGTTTCAATGTAATCATATTTTTTTTTGTATAGAAATTAACCCATAAAAACAGGTTTCCATTCTTTGAATGCGGAGTTTTGGTTTCCATTTTATTCCCTTTTTTAATTCACAACAAACAAAATCATTTTACGACTAAATTCAGAGAAAAAAAATGCAAAATTTTTCAACGGTGTGTTAATTTTAGGTAAAATATGAATAAATGAATGTTAACTTATAAGAATTAGCACACAAGATCAAACCCGTTGAATAGTGAATGATATCATCATAGAGTTATGAGACCATACAGTGACGTGTGGAATTCGCAAGACCAGCCGCAGTTTACCTCTGATTGTATCATCTTTTACACGATGTGGTCTCACGGTCAACTGTCTTAGTATAGCAGTTCTAGCCTCTTTAGTCTTGGCTGTTTCTATCAGAAATCCCAAAACTGTTGAACGAACAGTTTTTTATTTAGAATATAGAACAAGAGCTAGTTTTTTCTTTTGTCAGGCGGTCAAGTATGTATTTTTTGACTTCGGTATCCCAACTAGCACAAATAGTCGTCGGAACGTGACAGCAACTACATTAGGAACTTTTATGGGTCTTGTCACTAGCCATAGGCACGTATTAGGAACGTTCCTATTACGAAAGTACGACCAAAATGGGGAATAATTCTTGGTCCTGGCTACGTTCCAACTACGTTCCTGGAGCTTATTCAGTTACGTTCCAAAAATGTAATGGCTCCGTATTAGCGTCGTTGCTGTGTAGTTTTCGCGACTTTCTTGGAACTTTCCTCCCACTATTCCAAACTTGTTGCTTGCTTTGTCTTGCAACTAGTTTTATCTTTCTCATGTTCCACTCTAGTAAAAACCTGTCTATAACATTTGTTCAACTCAGAAAGAAAATGAAATACTTTATGAAAGGAATATACGAACGCAATAAATTCTTGATAATTCCATGTTATCCAATCTGAGTGACCAAAAAATTGAAAAAAAAATGCAATTTTACTGTCGAACATAATAATTATAAGTCTAATGCCCAGTTGCATGAACGTTCACTAGCTAAACAGTTCTCTAAAAATGAACAATATCAAATCAAATTTTTGACAGCAATGCTAAGCAACTGATTTGACGAATATATTTGATTTGATATTGTTCATTTTTGAAGAACTGTTTAGCTAATGAACGTTCATGCAACTGGGCATAAATCTGACACGCGCCCTCAAATTTGTCATTTTTTAATTCAAATATTATTTATCAAATATTTTTTTGTGAAAGAAAATGACGCTTAAACGCAAAAAATACTTTTCTCCATTCATTATTCAGAGCATTTAATTAATTATTATCCATTAATTTGTGGTACGTAGTGCTAAATTTATGAGCTCGTCCAAGTTTTTAGTCATTGTGGTGTACAAGTTCTCGTTTTGTAGTAATGACGTCGCATATTTTGCTAATAAAAATGGCGAAGTTTGGGAGAAATTACTTTCAAGTCAGAATTACTAAAAAATGCAACTTGAAAGTAATTACGACTGAGCGATAGTTGTGGGAACCGAACGAAAACTGGAAATATGAACTTTAAAGTTTATTTACTACAAGGTATTGCAGTGCCACTTCCAAGTTGCGACAAAGTTGTGACTATCACTGTGTCTGCTCAGTGTTGTCAGGTTCTAAAGAAACAGAGCATGAGATTCAGAAAAAAGAGATATGAAATTGCGCAAATGTAGCCCTAGCTTCTAGCAAAGTACATTTTTGATCCAATTTTAAATATTTTGGTGGATCTTCTATGAGAATGCTACTATGTTCTTAGCTGATCTACTAGCGAAATTGGGGATATGATAAAATTATTAGGTTCTTCATCATCATATGAGGTAGTAACGTCGTCTTTGATAGCATATATGACTCATGAAGAATATAAATTTTTGATGGTGACGATTGCACAACACCAAAATATTCTTTCAGTACACCATTCGCTCTCAAGCTTTTTAATTTCCCGTAAAATGCTGTGGATTGTCAATTTTTTTTTATTCTATGCTTGCTTCCAATAACAGACGCCATTATGAACCAACGAACCCTCATACAACTATGCGAACACTAATCAATGATGCAGAGCATATGAATGTTTTGGGAACTACATGGTGAAGTTTTCTTCATGGTGATTCTAAGAGGTGATACAAACTTTGTAGTAGCCATGCACAATGACGTTAAATTTTGCGGGTCGCAGTCACGTTACTTACACTTATAAATATCACTTCAAAGTTTCAAGAATTTGAAGTGATCCTAAAGGTTCCCAAAACGTTATGGCAACTTTCAAAGTTACTTAAAAGTAGCTGCAACTTTTAGGTTGCATTGTAGTAGCATTGAATAGTCGCTGCTACGATTTTTGTTGTTGTCAAGTTATTGGAGCTTTAAAGTGGTACCATTGGTAGCTACGATGTTCCCAATACCAATGAAATCACATAGAAATAGTATAACTATAAAGTAAATATTAGTGGTAAGTTTCACGTGATTGCGATTGAAGATTTGTGAAATGAAGTTATCCACACATTGAAGTTGAAAAATTAGTGACAGTTACGTAACAATTACGCATTCAAGGTTTCCGTCTCGGTTACGATTACTTTGGTGATAGTTGGGAAGTAGGGAATTGATAGAATGAGAGTTGTTTATGGGTTTCAATTTTAAGTGCCGCAGTTATTGAAATATTTTTGTCTTTCTTTACTAAATTCTGAAAATAGTTTATCCAAAAACTTTAAACTTTTAGGAATATCGAACGACACGTACCTAAAGATTATACGCGAAAATAGTGCTGATAATTGAATTCAAGAATATGTGTACCGCTATTTATAGATTCATGATCTAATTTTTGCCTGTAAGTTGAAAACTCATAAAGCGAAATCAAAATAAATACTGGTTTGGAATTTCATATGAGTGTACTCTCTGAAGTCGAGAATTCTAACAAATTATAAACTAAGTCGATTTCTTCAAAACCCTAATGCGACATTACTTATTTCTCGAAGAGCTGGTCCTACTTTCATCTGATCAAATTTTTAGCCCATTTTTGCAAAAAAAAACAACGCTATTATATGCACTTTAGCTGTCTGGCTGGCTGGCGTGACGCTGAGTTCTCAGCAACTACAGCACTTACAGACCTGAAATTGGTACTAAATGAAAGCTGCCGTTTTGTAGGCTTGCACAAACTGCTTTGTTTTTTTTATCCAAACGCTCAGCCTTTGGTAAAAAATTAAATAAAAATTCAAAAGGTAATAACTGCTACACTAATAATATAATTGAAATCTGAAAACTGCTGCACGGAATAAGCAACATGTCAGTAATTAAATTTTATACCTGAAGTTTCGAGCTGATACGAATTATCACCCATTTTAGGATAGAAACTATTTATCTCAATATCTCACGAGTTACTCAAGATATTAACATGCGGTTTTCGATATTTGTATTGAAATTAATAAACTTTTGTTTTGAGGATCAATTTAGGCCAGTACATGACCATCTGTTACTCATTTTCTTGAAATTGTAGTTTTGTTTTGGAGGTAATTACACAAAATTTTCAGATTTTTTTTTTTATATAACTTTGATTTAAATCAAATTAATTATTTTGGGGTACAGAACATGACCTACGGTCAGTCAATAACTAAACAATAAAGACTTAAAGGTTATTTTGAATTTGTACGTTTACAAGTTATGTATAAAATAGTCACCACTTGAAACTGATACTGAATAAAATCTGATGTTTCATAGGTTTCCCCAAACTGCTTCATTTTAAGCTCAGTGATTGTGGGAGATAGTAATTTGTGATATCTCTGAACTAACAAACATTCATGAGCTGGTGGTTTTTAGCTCTTTTATCTTTTGAAAAACCAGATATTGCTTTAGAACTGATACTAAATAAAAGCTGCTGTTCCGTAGTTTTCCCCAAACTGCTTCATTTTGAGCTCAGTGATTAAGAGAGATGGTAATTTGTGAAATCTCTGAACTAACAATCATTCATGAGCTGCCAAAAATGCGCTTTGATCTTCAAGAAGATTCTTTAATTTTTTAAATGCAGAACGCGTTAGAGTCTTTTGATGCCGACTTGAAATCCGCTTTATACTGGAGTCAGTGGGGTCGTAGATGCATTTTAATCTTTGGAGACCACTGGACTTTGATGTGTCTACTGAGCAGGTAGACAAACAAGACACCCTGATGATGTCGTTCTTGTTGTCGTTGTGTTCTTGTGAACGATTGCCGCTTGTTTAACAAGATTTTTCGGCAGCGGCCACGCACGTTTGTTCATTCTTTGCTCTCAAAAAGATTTAGAGATGCTTTTGTCAGTTTTTTTTTTTGTCTCTTTTATGTTTCTTTGGAGTGTTAGATTATATTTTGGTGAGGCTTCGTTCAAATTGGTTGTATTGTTGATTTGATAGGAATTTAAAATACAGCTCCACAAATTTTCTTATTCACTTAGGTATGTTAATTCTAGTGAGATAACTGGACCTGTTTTTATTTGCTCATTTAATTGACTTTTAGACACTTTCAGATTGAACATTTATTATTGTGACATTTAATGAAATCCGTCTATTTGTAGTCACGTGTGTAAAATTAACAAATCAGTTCCAAAGCAATCAATATATTAAACGTCATGAATTTTACTAATTCGGAAGTATTCCAGACTTTAATTGGGCAAATCTTTTACACTACATATATTCAGAACTCTAAAAGCTATAAATTTCTACTTGGCTAGTGTAACAAAAATGAGTTTATCTACAATCCACACAAATCAACTTTATTGTAGCAAGCAGTACCCTACAGAGTAAACTTTAATTGCAACACGACTGCTAAACGGATAACGTACGCAATAAAGTTGCTTGGCCAACGCAATTGACTGATATGTCAAGGAAGTAGTTGACGTTGACGTCAGACCGAATAGAAATATGTTGAAGTTTCGAGAGCGTAGTTGTGGATATATAAACCGGGAACTGAGCCGAGTAAGGAAAAGATGAGAATTGGAATAATAGTTGGAGCGCGTAGAAGTAATAGTGGTTGGTAGATGGGTTACGGAATGCGCAAAAGTGAAACAGTTGAAAATAAATAATAACTGCTCGGTGCGAATAATCAATAAATGAAGCTAAATAAATGACTATTTGAATGTGGATAAGTAGAAATATCAAGTAATGGATAATTTTATTTATATAACTGTAACCTAAAGTGAAAATAAACTATTAACCCACAAGCGAGAGTTTAAATTTTGTTACAATATCTACAAACCGTAGTTCTTTAGATAAAAGTGTCTTAGTGAAATGAAATGGGGAAGCAATTATCATTGTTAAAGTTTGCGGATTGCATGTCGATAAGAATCTAAGATTTCTATGAACAGTGTGAATTCATTACATACTAAATAGCAGTTTTCTGTTTCATTATCAAACGGATAAGACTGTTGGTGGATCATAACACTGAATTTTTTTTATTATTGTCGAGTAAATTCATTTCTTATTTATGGTATACTTTTTTGAGTCAACCCTGACCATGCATAAAGAGTTTTCAAGGTACAGAAAAGAATTATTAGATGTATTGTTAACGTGATCTTAAGTCTCGCTTTCAGACTGTCTGTCCCGCTTTCAGGCTGTCTGTCCCGCTTTCAGGCTGTCTGTCCCACTGTCCCCAGTGAGGGCATAAAAGTTCCTCTTTCCTAAACAGACCAAACGATAATTTAATTTATAATTATTTTGTGCACTCGCAGACCTGATATTTTTCAGCCGAAAAACGCAAAAATACTGCCTAGAAGTCACTTCAACTCATTTAAATTATTTTTTATTAGTGCTTTGATTATTTTGTATAAGTATTATTATTCCTCCTTCAATAAAAAAATTTTCAGCTGGGGACGTCCCGCTTTCACAAAAAAATAAATGGTCATGTTATGTATGGTCATTGTAAACAATGTGGTATCATGTAAATTGTACTTTTTAGATCAGAGAATATTACCCCTTGTTTATATATTCCCCATATTTGCATGTATTTTTATAAGGCATAAGGATAATTTTGTTATACTCAAGTCGAATCATAATTATCTAATAAGAAGAAACGATAATTTCCAGTTACCTACTCATAAGTTAACTCCTTACGAAAGATGTGTGCTTTACGCAGGGGCTTTATTATACAATAACTTGTCTAGAGAAATTAAGCAATCAGCTACATTGAATAGTTTCAAATTACTAATTCCCATCCAGCTTAGTAATATCATCATTTCATATTGTTTTTATATATTGCGGTATACCTTCAACTAAGAATATCCGTTTTCGTAGTAAAATGCTATCATATTTGCAGATCTTATACGTTCTTGAAAATCATCATGAATAGCGAATACGCGAATAATGTCGGGAATTTTTTATGAACTCATAATGCTTCCGCTAGCAAACTGAAAAAATTTTCAGCTCAATAAGAGAAGACAAGAAAATGGTGAAATATCAATTGTTTTGCTTTTGTCAATCACGTTGAAAGTAAGCTATTGTTTTTTGATTGAACTATACTATTAAAAAATCTTATATTTGATCTTGTACAAAAAATATAGATTTTTATAATCTTTTTGTTTGTTACATAATTGGTTGAACAGTTTGCGCAAAAACTAATAATAGTTCGTGAAACAAGGCATAAATTTTTCGTAGATTACCGCTCACTTGAAACTTTGTGAGTGGCTTCATTGTGATGAGTCCGACAACTTTTTCATTTGGAAAAATTCTAAATTTGGAGGCGTTTTTCAGCGAGGGCTGATTGATTGAAAAAATATTACCGTCATATTGATCTCTACACTAATCGAAAGATTTTTTGATTACCGTCAGCCTCAATATTCATGTCGGACAATATTTTTTTTCATTTTATAACCAAAAAATCTTTTGATTAGTCTAAAGATCAATATGACGGTAATAATTTTTCAATTGATTAGCCCTCGCTGAAAAATGCCCCCAAATTCTAGAATTTTGCCAATGAAAAGTTGTCGAACGTATCACAATGAAGCCACTCACTTGAGAGCGATAATCAACGAAAAATTTATGCCCTGTCTCACGGACTATAACTATTTAGATTCACAAAATTAAAAATGTTTGAAATAATCTTTCAGAAGCATTGAAATCAAAGCCGAACTAAATTTTCGTGAGATGGTTGGAGCTATTATCAGATAGATTCCTGATATTTAAAATCAGGATCGTATGGATTAGAATTATTCCTATCAAATCATAATTAAAATCAGTATGATGGAAAATCATTGATTTATATGTATATATTTTTTTTGTGTTTTTCCATTAATTTTGTTCTTATTTCTATCGTATCAAGTGATTTTTGAATATATTTGTGCTACAACTTTTAATCCAACGTATCTTTTGAATACGAACTACATTTACGTTATTTCCAGAAAAAAATCTATAAAATCAGGAAAAATCTATTATTTTTGATTTTTTTATTCAAATTATATTTTATTCAACCCTGTTTTGTCATTTACTTCACTGTATTAAGTTGAATATACTATTATTGATTCTCCTATTCAAGCTTTTTCATTTTAATGCTTCAGAAGAGTTTAATTTGAATTTTTTTGCGTGTCTTCACAACAAAATTAATTTTTTCCAACGTGAATCATATTTATATGACAAGCAAAAGAAATTATTAAGGATAACTTCATTTTCGAAAATTTTTAAATTATTTTTACAAGTAGAGTAAATTCCATCCGTTGACACACTTTATTTTGATTTATGTAGCTTGTTATTGCTTCTATTCTATTTCTTGAAAGCCTGTAATCATACCGCGATTAGTACTGAATATAAGACCGTGAATAACAAGAAATGGTCTAAAAAATCACTGCGGATAACGAATCTGCGGATCCTGAATGCACGAGTAACAAGATGAACTGTGTACCGGTGACTAAATTTAAAGAAACAAAAAAAATAGTCGACACAAAAGACTTGTTTGGTTGTTGGCGCTTATTGTGTTTGTGCCGCAGCTAATCGCGCGACTGATCGTCTGACCAGCTACCACACACATGCATGTAGTGCCCATCATTAAACATGAAAAATTCCTTCGGCCAGTGTTGTCAGGTATATGATTTGGAGAATTATACAGGAAGTAAGAGAAATTCAATTTTCCTCAACTTTATTTATGGACAATGCTATTATATTATGTATAAGAATGTGTTTTGAGAAATTCAATTATTTGACGTAGATAATATGAATGAGTGAAAAATAGTACTGGCTAGTTAAATAAATCGTCTCCGTTCCGTCTATTACCTACTAGAAAATAATATATGGTATTAGACGAAGAAAGCACTGAAAGCCGTCACTTTAATAATATATTTATTGGTAATAGAAAGTTGTCACTCAAAATTGAGCTTAGACACTTATTGCCAAGGCCTTAGCCGAGACTATACAAAATGAGCGAAACACGAGAAAGTATATTGCCATTTTTTCGCAAAGCGTATTAAATAAAAAATTGAAGGTTCATTGCTAAATTTCTCGGCTTTCAGTTAATGTGATGGAACAGCTCAATTTACTGTTAATCGTAGACAGTATGGTCGATAGCTATAATAGACAAGGCAAGCACAGTTACAGGTGATGACATCTTTGGTTTCTTTATGTAATTTTTATTATTGATTTAAATAAAAATTTCATTGCTATGTATACTTAAAATATACTGACTTTGTTTTACTTGTACTAAATACTACTACAACTAATAAATGATGTAAATATTATTGTACGATAGAAAAGCGTTTTAAGTAAATAGAAATAGACTGTAGGTATATTTATAGCCAGTTGCATCGCTCTAGTTGAAATTTTGAATTTTACTTTAACAAAAAATATCGAATCGGAATGATGATAGCAATGTGTTTGTCACATTTGTCTTTCGATATTGTTCAATTAAGCGGCACTTGAAATTTGAGGGACAGCGATGCAACTGGCCATTAGACCAGATGTTGTCATGACCACCAAGTCATGAATTGCCCATATTTTCTACTAAACATTGTCTTTTTTTAATTCACCTATCTATCTTTTTGAAAAAATGATAATTTTATGCCTAATCTTAATAGCATTACATACAATTTTTAAGTAAATATATTTTTTTCGTGGAATTCGCAAAATAATTATCACATAAAATAATAAGGTAGGGATGGATTGTTACTATAATTTTTCAATAATTATCGTTCATACAGTCCAATTTATCTTGGATTTATCTCCATTCCAATATAGAAGGTGTATTAGTAATGTCGCATAATAAGAGAAAAACTTTATTGTCAAAAATGAAACTATAACGAGAAAAACAAGGTTTATTGTAAAATTACATTTGATCTAATGTTGAATGTGCCATGCAATGTTTACATGTTCGGAACCTATAAGTACTTGAGTGCAAATAATATATATTTTAAGTCTTTGATGGGCAGCAGGAATATTATTCTTACCATAAATTGAACTTTATCACTATAAATAACTCAGCAACCTGAATGTTATAAATGATTGCAGCAGGAAACAAACCAAAATTACGAACACAAACTTGTTGAACTTAAGTTTGATTTAAATTATGGTGGTAATTATACTGCCCGTCAAAGGCTTGAAGTATATTTTATTTGCACACAAGTACTATTGGGCTCCGAACATATAAACATTGCATGGCACATTCAACATTAAATCAAACGTAATTCCATAATAGACCTAGTTTTTCTCTTTTCATTTATATTTTTGAAAATGAAGCTTTCTCATTTTTTCATGGCCAGTTGCACTGCTTAAGGCTGTTGTCGTAGTACATCATTGTCAAAAAGTGATTTCTAGCGTATCTACAAAAAGCGCCTTGCAAACTAATATATAGATGCTTGTAATTCTTGTCAGAACTTGTTCATAACACAGATAGTTCAATATATAGATTTTCATGATAATACTGATGAGTAAAGACTAAGAAATTTAGAATCAATTTAGTGGATGACTGAAATTTTTGTCAGGGAATGTATCTCATACTCGTACATTATAGTAAATATTCACGGGTACTTGCCGGAAAAATAACTTGGCAACATTGTGCTTAGCTGTCATCTCAATATAGAAATTTTTTCGAAATATTGCGATATAAAGGTAAATTTATGAAACAAAAAGTTTTAGATTACGATGAGGAAGGAGAGCAAAGACTTGTCCAAATTTTAACAGAGTTAAAAAATGGCAAGCCCACAAAAATAAACGTATTATCACGCTAATTATTTCTTTTTTCAAGCTACAGAATTAATGTGATTGAATTTTATATGTTAGTTCATACCATATTATTTTTATCTGTTTTTATTAATATTCATATATTTGAGTTAATAATACTTTTTTTTCACTTTTATGTGCTTTGTTTATTTAATATTCAATATCAAGATTATATTGATACTTATAATTTTTTGTGTCACCAAATATATTATATATTTAATCCATCATAAATATTATTGCTCTATTGAAATCATTATTAACTATTTATTTTGATCTCTTTTCCTTTGAATTTATAGTTAGAATAGTACAATGCGATGTATAGAGTAACGTACAGTGTTGCCAAGCATTTCTGTTCATCGTGTCGGTACGTATTTTATATATAAAATGTTCAACTTTGTGTTCTCATATCTAAACAATGAGATGGTCAATATTTTTTTCTTTATTTCCAAATACGCAGAACATATTCACCAATTAGTAGCTAGTTTTTTGAAAGAATCTGACTGTTAGTTTTTTCATTAAAAATTAAAACTGATATAATTACCGCCTAAAATGTATACTCTCCATTGCTCTCCATGTTAAAATTTTCAATTTTAATTGCGTTTATCTCAAGTTTGAGATGGTCAATCGACTTCAAATTTCAAGGATAATTGTATAATAATATTGTTAATAAGTATACAAAAATTTGGAATATTCTGATACTATGGCTATAGCACGACAACTACCTTAAACTATAAGCTTCACTTGAACAAAAAATATCGGATCGAAACATTGACAGCAATGCTCATGTCACATTTGACTTTTGAGTTTTGATACGATACTGTTCAATGAAGCGACACTTAAAGTTTAAGAGATGGCGGTGCAACTGGCCATTAGTCTTGATTATTTTTTTTCAAAGAAATGTTTTTGCAATCGATTTTTTCGTTTTTAGCGCATTTTTTTGGAAAAAAGCGCTATTATATTCACTTTGGCTGTCTGGCTGGCGTGACGCTGTGTTCACAGCAACTATACTATTTACAGACTTGAAACTGGTACTAAATAAAAGCTGCTATTTTGTAGGTTTGCACAAATTGCTTTCATTCAAGCTCAGTGATTGTGGAAGATTAAATTATTCAATTACTTTTTTCAAGTGAAACAATGCCCATAGATATATATGACAATAGGGATATGGCAACTAAAATTTATTCAAGTAGATAAAAATTTAGTTACAACTTTAGCCGCGCATGTCACTATTATTATGTACAGTTGTCAAATCTGTCCGGGATTCATTCAATGACTTGTTTGACGCGAATTTGAAGCTTATTGGAATGAATTATTATCATTGGATGAAAATTTGTTTACTTTTGGTGTATTTTTTTTATATAGCTTTGATAAAGATCAAATTATCATTTTACAGCACTTGACCCCCCGTCAGTCAATAACTAAACAATGAAGATTAAAAGGTATTTTTGAGTTTGTACATGCATAAATTATGTAACTATCATACAGTCAACTTGAAACTAGTACTAAATGGAAGCTGCTGTTGCGTAAGTTTTCCCAAACTGCTTGATTCCAATCTCAGTAATTGTGAGAGATGGTAATTTGCGAAATCTCTGAAGTAACAAGCATTCATGAGCTGTCAAAAATGCGCTTCCATCATCTAGATGATTCTTCCATTTTTTGAATAATTTGGTTTATTTATAAGATTATTTTCTTTTGTATATGCCCAATAGTTTGAGTCTTGCCACTTTCGAGGTAAAAGTAGATTGATTTAATCAATAGTTTGATTTTGCAATTTGTCGGCAATTTGTCTTTTCAAATTATATTGAGACATGTAAGTTGTATATATTTTCATGAACATTTTTCAATATTCTTCATTTCGAAAAAAAAATTCACTTTGAATCCGCCGTTTCGATTTTTTCTAGCGTCACTTATTCTAAAATAATTCAACGATCTTCTAATTTGAGAAATTTGTTCAGCCGTTTGGATGATATGAGGTGATAAAGAATATTACATACATATATGATACGCGCAAAAAAACATTACCCTTCTTGGTAGTCGAGTGAAAAGTACAGTATTTGATTTCCAGATTTAAATTAGTGATGTGCCAGATATCTGTATCCGTATCCGTGACGTTTTAGCGGATCTTTAAGGGATCTTTTACATTAATGAATTTTATTAAGTATATGAAATTTTGAAGATAGGTAGCAAAGAAATACTATTTGCAACAATTCATCATTCCATCTTTTGTGCCCCCATGTTTCGATATGGTGTAAGCAATTTTGTATTTTCATATTTAAATTCTTAGAATGTTTTTTTTTCCAAATTTTATCTGTGTTTTTCAAGCGGAGGAAAAGGATTCTCTCCAATATCCAGATATTCATTTTGCCTTTGGTGCACTATTACTTGTTCCACTTGTAAAACAATTGTTTTTATTTGATTTATATTTGTTGTAGCTGATAATGGCGAGATAGCGAGCCAATATTTAGCATATTGATATTGCAAGAATTGTACATTTAAACATGAATTGTAGTAAGTTATAAGATATTAATTTCACTTTTTTGTGTTTACATCGGTTTACATCATATAAAATAAACAATTTTCAGAAAACTTGAAAGTATTTAAATGTGTAATTGAAATTAAGTAACGATGAATTGTACTTCAAAAAGAGTATAGCTTGGCAACTTTGTCCCTCAAGAATAATTCCTGCTGCACTGAAAAACTACTTGGTCCAAAGTTGCACCCATCGGCGCAGACTGAAAACGAAAGTTGAGGTTCGTATCCGCATCCGTATTCGCAATAGACACTAATGATCCGTGCTCGTATTCATATCCGCTGGTATACATTTTTGACAATCCGGCACATTTCTAAAATGAAATGATGAGAAATATGGTCGTGTGTATGACTGACGTACTATCATTAATGTAATTTTTTAACCTTATACAATATATCAGTTTTGTTGTTAATCACTTTCTTCTAGCGTTTTGTCTTCAGTTTTTATGATTTTGTTTAAGTTAGGCTGGACAGTGTTGCTAAATAAAAAAATCTTTCCCGCAAATAATTTCTAAAATATTCGCCTAAGATAAAATTGTTCAGAAACTGTTTAGTTCTCTTTTCGAGAAAAAATTGAAATGTAGAAATCGAGAGCAGTCATGCATCATTATAAAGCCAGGAAATGAAATTAGGAATTTAATACTTTTTCTTTTATAAGACATCTTAATCATCATGTTAATAGTTATGGCTATTTTTCTCTCTCTTGATTTTTCCCAGTTAACAATCGGGTAATATCCCTTGTTTTATTCATGTCTGTTTTCGTTACTGTATATATTACCCGACAGATAAATTCAATCAAGAATGAATAAATAGGTTCTTAATGTTATAATTGGTAAAATAATAACCTCATTTGTAGGCAATAAAATCTCAAGATTTATTTCATGAAAATATTCCTAGAAATATTGTCACAAATTTCATTGTAAATAATTTATTATCACAGGTTGCAATACAAATATTTGATTTATAAACACGTATGAACACAATATTGCTTACAGTTACTCGTACTGAATGAATTAATGACTGACTACTTCTCCTAGCTCACGCTCTTATATACCTAAGCATACAATGGGCCAACATTCAATTGTCTAACAGTTGTTGGCAACCACCGAACATCTAGTGACCATAGCCTGTCAATCATGTCCGACAATTGAACATCGACCTTGTCAATACTAACTTGGATTACAGTTACAGCGAATTCAAATAAATAATTATGTGGCCTAATTACTACAAATATTTCATATTTGTGACAATATATACCCAATGTTTAATTTTCTATTTTATTGCAAGTATGCATTAATATTTCTTCTTGAAAATGTCGCTTAATCATTTAATGATAATTTTAGATTATAATTCATTGTAACAATATAATCAATATTTTGCTTCAGTATACCTAATCTTGAAATTATAGACTCAATAAGGACGGGTGCTTGACTGATAATTTTGCATTTAATTTTTTTAATCCTTCATCATGTACGAATAAAGGTGAAATAAATTTTTGAAATATTTGTTCGTTTCCATGTGTTAGTATCTACGTTACGGAGGTTAAAAAAGAAAGATCTTAGATAAGGATATGGAATGTGAAGGATTGTTAGTGTGATGTCTTGACGGACGATCTTCTTTGTCTATTCCAAAGAGTCATTTGTTTGATAATTTTTATGACTGCGTCAAATACTACGGAAAAGAAAACTTCGTTTAAAACCTTATTTATAGTATAGGTAAGTAAAAGAATACAATGAGTTTTTAGTTCATCATGAATTGGTTCACCTATTTATGGTGATCAATGTATTGTAACGTTTGTTAGGTTCATGAAATAATTAAGCTCTAAATTAATGTTTACAGAACTAAACAAATTATAACAGCAATTTAATACATCAATTAACTGAAAATTTACTTCAACATACTGATTCTCGCTCGACACACCACTGGCTCACAGCGTAAGCCATGTCCTTTTTGTACCTGCATGTAAGGCATCCAGAATAGCGTTGAACAATTTGTGAGAGCTTCTAGATTTTTGTGTGAATAACTTCTAGATTTTAGCATAGAAAGTTCGTTAAATTCTAAACATTTTCAATGTTTTATAGTACTAATGAACGTGCTAAAAGTGGCCAGCCATACTTTACTAATAGCAATGTGCAATTATATATTGCTGCCCGCAAAACTCATCAAATGATGCTATATTTCAGAAATTTTTAATTTTTCTGTCACAAAAATGGATAACAATAAAATATAAACAATTAAATTGAAATTATCTTATATCTTTTATCTTAAGTTGTCGCTTGTCCATAAACAGTGTTAATATATACCGAGCGTAATTTGTTTTACAAATAACAAAATGCGATCTTTCTCTCTATCCAAAATATTTTCAGAACATTTCAAACACTCATATTGAAAAAATTAAATTTTTCTGAAAATAAAATTGCATTTGAAGGCCCAAATGATTAGTGAAACCGCAAGTTAACTTTGGAGTGAGAAAAAATGGGCTTTATATAATATAACTAACATTATTTTAAAAATGTCGGCAGTCTAAAGTATGTATGTAACATGAACATGTGAACACAAGTGCAACATGAAAGTTTGCGTGACTCATCTTTGGCTGCTAGTTGATGATCGTCGACACTTGCCGTGTGCCTTCTGCCTTTGTGAATGTGTTAATGGATTTGATTTGCTTGAGCGTGTGTATGAATGTGTGTAATACTTGGAAAATACACTAGATTTTAACATCTGTGATTTATGCGATTATAAATATGCATAGATTTACATATTTGTATCAAGATTTCTCTGCAAAAATCAATATGCAAATCCCTATACTATTTTTCTTCTGAAAATCATTTATTAGAAAAACCAATATTTATCTGCATTCTTTAATTTTATAATTCAACTAGGTATTTTAATTTTGTACGTCTGTATCTGACAAGAAACCATAATAGCTATTTATATATCTACTGCTCGAAATTATACTTTGGTGCTTGAGAGTGAAAGCACCAAAGAAATTTCGCGCACGAGTTGCATACATTATTTTTTTTACATACTTCAAAAAATATTAAAATACAAAAATTGTGGAGTTGTCAAGATTAAACTAGTGCGCGAAATACTTCATGCACGTTGTCATGATGAACAACTCCAATGCGATATTAAGCTATTCAATTGTGCAACACAAAACAAATTGCATGATTGCAAAATTAAATAATTTATGTCAAAACATAAACTATTAGTTGTCTATCATGGCAGCACGGTAGATATAGCAAGATCACAATAAAACAATTGCACAACTAAAAGCTGCATGTTAATGACTAGATTTAGGCCCAGTTGCATAAAGCAATGACTCTAATCTTCTTTTTAAATATTTCAATGCAAATGATGATATTTTCATATTTGGTTTTATAATAAAGACAACTAAAAATTATAATTTAAATTAAATATACAAGTAAATCATTAAAATCTGGTTTCCTTGAAAAAACACATTCAAAAATTGAGTCAACAACATGTTAGCTAGTAACCTGTTAACAATGCTTTATGCAACTAGGCCTTAGTGTTCTATTTTATTATTTGGAATTTCACCTTTAATGACGGTAAAATTAAGGCAAAACTCTCTAATAGATCTATGTTTTTTAATATGGTAGCTACGTACATTTGGTTTATCCAAGGAATTATTATTTTCTTCTTGTTAATTCATTATTATTATTTACAGTACGAGTAGGTTTCATAAAAAAAAACATGCATATCATTGTGTTCAGTCAGTTGTAGGGACATGTAGATATTAACTAATTTAAGCTTGTTCAGCAAATCTTAATTGAGTGTATAAGGCATTAGTATTTTGTTCTAGTATTTGTAAAATGGAAGAAATGATGGTAGATTTCAGATAACGTCGATAAAATATATTTTCCAAAAAAATAAATCAAATATACATGCTTTTTGGTAAGTTCAAGATGAAGAACTTTTCGTACAAGCTCTGTACATTTATTCTTTCTAATGTTTCGTTCTGTTCCACTTCATTCTAAGGTAATTTGGTGATATTAGTCACGCAATAAGTTAGTGTCACTTTATTTATACAAATGAACCAAGATTGGGAAGATGTGCCTATTTCTTTCATGATGAATATCTTAAAAAAATGATTTTTAGATTTAAGCTTCTGCTAGAAATAAGTCATTGCTGCAGTACTAGATTTCTATTTCTTTGTGATATACTATTTGTTTAGTACATATTTGAAGCCAGAACTGCAGTCTGATAAAGATCAAGATTATGTTATCAGTTTATTGTATTGTATTATTTATTGATAACTTTCTCTCATATTTAATTCTGGTTTCGATTTTATATTACATCATTTTAAATAATATATGTACTTATGCAGAATTGAGCAATATTAGAATACTACCTGCTCAATTCATAAATGAGAATAATAAAATTTAACTAATCTATTTCGAAGTTGTTGTTTTATTTGTTTGTCATTTGAAAAAATGTATTGATTTATAGATTTGTAAAAATAAGAGGGATTGAAAATAAATATGATGAGCAAATCTGCAAAAGTGGTCTTCTCACCAGTCAATATAGATTCAGCTACAACGTGGCTTGTAGCTAGGACTTTTTTTCGGGAGGAGCTTCAAAATTTTAGGATATAAAGGGGGGATTATTATTTTTCCATCAGATTGGTATTTTTAATATACTTTAGAACATTTGGATACATTTATAGTGATTATTTAAGACGCAAGTGTAAACATAAAAAGTTATTGTTTTGCACGAGTGGTTTGGTTAAAAATACGTACGAAGTGTTTTAATATTCAATTATTTTTGAAATATTAGGTTGTATTTGAGGAAGTATCGAATATAATAAGTTGAAACGACCAGGAAGCAGTACGTGAAATTACCTGATTTGCGAGTTTTCTTAATTCAGGGAATAAAATGACCTTTTTCAAATAGATTAATATCGTTTCAAAAATTCTCTTTCGTAATTATTTGATGACACAGAATTATCATTGAATACTGAGCAAGTTTTGATTTGATTAGAAAAGTATGTGTGCACATCAGATAAACCCATATCTGGAATTGATATAAAAACTTATTGAGTAGTTGGTGCTAGATTTATGCTCGAATTTCAAAGTTTGTGCTGTCAATTTACGCTTGTAATTCCAATCTGGCGTGACGCAATTAATATTGAATACAAATAAAAAGCACAAAATTTCACAATCTATATTCAAGCTGCACAAACCTAGCATAAAGTATAATTCATTGAATATTGTAATGAATAGTGAAGATTCACTCACTCTTTTTGTCACGTAAATCAATAGTACAAACTCCAGGATTCTAGCAAAAACCTAGCAATAAGTACTTTTTTCATCAATGTCGGGTATAAGTCCATCTGACGTGACACACATTAAAAAAGTTTGCATATTTTATAGCCATTAAATGCGTACGTATACTCATACGATAAATTAATTCAAAGAGTATATTTAAAAACTGACTGTAGGATATGAGTACTTAACCTTGTAATATTTTTTCGGTAAATCATTAATACCGGGCGGATTTTGAACCAGGATCTGCCGGATTCATACGTGACATACGTGCAATGAACAGCGCACTAACGCATTGATCCACTGGTTCGACTCACGTAATCTATGTTCTAAATTCATATGATAGATCATCTCAAATAGTATTTAAAAATCGCGTATTCTATAGAGAAATATTTAGAATTTTACTTTCCTCGGAGTAGTATTTTTACTACTTTTTGTCGAAATAATTGTTATATGTAATTGAATACTTGTCAATAATTTGCTCAGCTTCATACTTATGTATATAGTAACAATTATTGAATAATGGAAAACCTCATAACATTAGTAAGTAATCTACGAATATGATATTTTATTCTGTTATCTAATCAGATGATCATATAAATTCTCCCCCCTTTGTAACTTGATCCTCATATATGCAAACTGACTAGAGAAAAATAATTATGTAAAACAATAATTCTTTTCGCTTCTGAGGATGAAGATTTAAATTAATTTAGCATAATACTCAATTGCGTTTTTCTCATGTTTTTGTTATGCAGGGGTATGAAAATAATATATCGTTGAATTCAGAAAAAAAATCTGACGTGAACATCACCTGACTCACTTGTACATCATTTGATATATACACAAATTTATTCAATAAAGTTTTCTGTCACTTCATATTATAATTAATACAGAGTGAACAATAATGATTGTCTGACAGGTGACAGGCAAAAGTTCGCATTAAAACTATCTTCATGGAATAAAGTTAGTATAAATTTATTTATTTTGAAAACTACGTTACCGACATTTCAAGAACACAGTGGCGTATATTTTGCATATTTTATGACGGATTCATCCATAATCTGATTCAATAAACAAAAAAGTAAGTAAATAGCTGTATTTTTGACTGATTATTGAGAATTTATTATTATTCTACCAAATTATTAGGTAAGAATAGAGTTTTCAGAGGAACTGTCATCTGTCACTTGAATGTCACTATCTCAAGCAGGCGGCAAAGAAAAAATCAGAACAAAGCGGCACGGACAATCATTTTTGATCACTCTGTATAATTTTGATAATATTTTAACATGTGAAATGTCAAATAAAATCAAAAAATTGACAACAGATTATCATTACCTACCTTATCATTTCAATTGAACTGATTGTTCTATATGGCAAGTTTTGAATGTCTGTTATATATATAAACTAAACTTCCGGCTCAGCCGATTGATACAAAAATAGTAGATAACTATTTTGGTGCTACAACAAGTTCAAACACTAAATTTCAATATGCTATGGCTGATCATTCTAGATTTACGTAAAAAATTAAAAAAAAGTTTCAAGTAAAGTGCACTTCTGGCTTGGCCGATTCATACAAAAATAGCAGGTAACCATTCTGATACAACATCAAGTTCAAATACTGAATTTCAACATCCTACGGTTGATCATTCTGGATTTATTAGAAAAATTCGAAAAAAGTTTCAAATAAAGTGCACTTTCGGTACAGACGATTGGAATCATAATGCGACGTTCAACCAGTTTTGAGATTTGCGAGTTACGAATGCTCGCACGACCGAACATACGTATCGACATCAAGCCAAAAATAGTCAAAATGGATTCAGGGATGCTCAAAACGGATATTTCCATCAAAATCTCGATGGGTGAATTTTGTCGGTTTCACAATACTTACTTGTACTTTACAAATAAGTAATACAAAATCGAATAAGCAAAGAAAAAAGATAGGTCTCCATTTAAAATAAGAAAGTTGCACCTCGTATTTTAAGAGCCACTGGTCTAAAAAAACTTTTGTTTCGTTCATTTAAGTAGTCATATATAAAATAGGAATTGTTTGCTAATTTTACTAACTTTGTAGCTCTTATACTTTCCGAGATAGCAATGGTGCGCCACTTAAATTGAACATCCTATACATATAATTATTGGATATTTATACATTATTAATAAAAATAAATGGCATTTTCGCTTTGTAAGATACTAGGGCCCCATCTATCGTATGAACCACAGTGACACAGTTATTACAGTGAATGATTTATGTTGTAATTCTGTGCAAATCCATGAGTTTTACAGATCTATAAATCCATAAAAAAATTATTGAAGCGCATTTAATTTTGTTAATTAATATAAATTCGTTCGTGAGAATATCAAGTTCATTGCATATAAGTATATTAATATCTATGAAACTTTTTGAATTTTACTGTCTGGAGTTTTATTAAGAATGACCTGGAAAAACCTGGAAATGTCAGGGAATTTTCATTTAATTTTTTGGTATATGCCCTGATTTATAAAAATAAAATAAAAATTCTATTTTGTCGAAACCACTGCTGTGAATAAGAAACGAAATATTTTAAAACGTTACTGTTTGTTATCGTTCTTTAGACGAAGGCATTTGATTCCATAGAATTCATTTATTGTGTCAACCACAATTTTGTAAACAAAGATGTTATTTCTACTTCTTAGAAATACACGCTGGACAAACGTAATCTACATATTAGTCATAAATACATGAGCATTAAATTCATTTATGCTTTCGTTAGAGCTTCACTAGCTTAACTTTTAGGCTAAGGTAATTTTATTACAACCTTTTGTACTGTTTATTGAATTATTAATTGGGATTTGAAACCTACATTGAATCCAATTGAAATTGTCAGATATAGCAATACATATTGTTGTTTCCACTAAAGGCTCCTTTACCCTCAAATTTTGTTCATAATACGAAATTACTAGTTATTGTTAGTGCTAGATTTTTGGCATGCAGTATTTTGTATTTGCGATCACAACAACGAAATTAGCCTAACGCTGCTCTGCGCTAAGCATGATTTAGAGCTACCAGGGATATTGAAAATTCTAAAGAACTATGATGTAACAAATTACGAACTCTCAATGCAAAAACTATTAAATGTACTCAGATTGAATTTCAAAATTAATGCATCGCTGTTTTCCATCACGTTGAATTGTGCTAATTATCTTAAATTGTAAAAATGGAGCTTTTTCTCTTTTTACTGATAAAAATCAACCTAAATTTAAATATATTATTCTATTATAATTATATTTTCTTCTATCTTTTGAATTAGAGTTAGGAAATTGTTTATATATGTTTTATTTTTGTTCCTTCATATTTATTTGTTGGCTAGATTTCAATTCTAAGCAGATTTTGATCTTTTCATTTTCCAGAACTAAACATGTTTAGTCTGAAAGAGATAATAATTTTTTATTACATTGTAACCACATTGTGTACGAGTACATTTTGAAAGTAAGATTTTATGCTCTGCTAGTCCATGGCTGTCAACATAGAATAACATGTTGGCGATGAAGATAAAGACAATGAGGTGCCCAAATTTTAATATTCCAAAAAAATCTAATCTAATCATCTAAGTGTTAACATACATACTTATAAAATAAAGTCGACTGGATCACTAGCCCATTTTTGAAATGCTACACCCGCTACCGGATGAAAGGTGTAATTGATATTTATTTCATATGAATCGATAAACTTGTCAGATTAAATCACTCACTTCTTTACGTTAAGCTTATCTCTGAAACAATTCGTAGGTGAGCCAATAAATCGAATTGTTTAATTATTTTTAGTTCTTTGAACGAATAAATCAGTAATATTTTTATTGTTTTTGATTACATTCCTAAGCGTTTCTTTCAGACGGACATAAATATTAATGACATACGATAAGGCTATCATGGAAATATAAGCAAGTGTGAACATTACATCTTATTTTTTTCTTTTAATTTGCGTTGACATTCCTGTCTCCCGCTCGTCTGCCAATGCATCCCATTTGTGCGTGCAAATAGAGACAATACTCTCTGCTGTACATTTATGCATTATTTATCATTTAATGGCCATTATGTTATATGTTTTCTTTGTTGAGTTGAATTTATATCGTCTTTAAAAGTCACAAGCGTGGGAGGTAAAAATGCTTAACTTTATTGTGATTATTGAGAAAAGCTATATATGATGTGCATTAAAATTATTCATTTTATAAGAAAGATATGTGTCTTTTACAATTGATTATCAATTTTAAAATATTCAACATCAAAGATAGATCAATTATTAATAAAAATTATGAACTATTTTTCTCCGTGAAATGGATTGCCAATTTTTGTGTCATGAAATAACGTATTTTTCGAATTGAATTGGTGAATATTGCTAGAATAAATTGAAAGCTGTATGAGCAGCACAATAAAACTAAATTCATTTTACGAAACCTAACTGCCATGCTTTTATATGGTGGTAAAGTAGAAGTGCGAAAAGCCTAGTCGTAGAAAATAGTAATTTAAGAGTGTAAAGTTGAACATTATGACATGAGGCCAAGTATTTGGGGACAAGGCTTGCTAAGTTACTAAAGTTATTGATCGAATGTCAAAAAGCTTATTTACAATCGTATTGCACATGAAAAAAATTCTACGGCACTCAACTTACATATTTTAAACAATTATAAGTACACAGCAAGAAAGCCAAAAATACAAGGTGACATTCAGATTCAACAAATAGTCCGAAAAAGCCTTACTTCACGCATCGTTGAAAATATTAGTTCAGTTTCAATTTATGGAGATTTTTTTGATAAAAATATGTTTTCTAAAGCTGTATGTCTTTTCGATAAATGTAAATGAAAAGTGACACAGTTTGGTATTTACACAAAGTATATACGTTTAACAATTCTTGTAATACTTATCATTAACTAGAATTACTTTTGAAATCAGGAAATGACGTTTAAACTACAGATAACTTATTTATGATGTAAAGTAGGTTGTAGCTTATCTGCAGTTTTCATATTTCGGCTTTATCAATTTTAGTTATCAACCACCTGCAAGTCCGTCAACTTGAGCTTATTTTATGGTCTTTTTGGTCGATATATATCCTTTATATATTAAAAAAGTACTTTGTTATAAATATTTTTGATTATAAAATCCGATATTTCTTCAAGTTATTGATCAAATTTACTTTATTATGTTCTAAACAGCCGTTTGAACTTAAAAATTAATTTTAAAAATCTGACGTGGACATCACGTGACTTACTTGTACATAATTGGATATATTTTTTGCATATAATAATACAATAATCAAACATTCCATCGTTCCACGGCTAATCGTTTTGGATTTATCCAAAAAATTCTAGAAATCTGTCAAGTAAAGTACGCTTTCGGCCTAGTCGGTTGCTATGAAAACAGTAGGTCATCATTCTTATGCTACAGCATTCCTAAATACTGATTTCCAAGATTCTACGGCTAACAGTTTATGCGCAAAATAAAAAAAAAACCCAACTGGAGTGCACTTCCAGTTCAGTCTATAGTTTTGAAACTAAAAGGCAATCATTCAGATGCGACAGCAGACTAAAATACAAAATATCAATACTTTACAGTCGAACGTTTCGAATTTATGCGAAAAATTCCGAAAGACTATCAAGTAAAGTGCATATTTGGCTCAGTCGATCGCAATGAAAATAGGATATGAGCATCTAAACGGTACTATCATCTTAAATACTGAATTCTAACATTTTACGTTCAATCGTTTTGGATTTATGCGGAAAATTCGAAAAATGTTTCAGGTATAGTGCACTTTCGGTACAGACGATTGTAGTCATAATGCGAAATGCACTTCTAGATGTTACAGAAGTACTCAATACAAAATTTCAATATTCTACGACTGATTGTTTTGAATTTATGCGAAAAATTCGAAGTCTGTTATATGAAGCGCACTTCTTGCTGAGCCGATTGATACAAAATATAAAATAACCATTTAGATGTTACAGAAATTTCAAATACCGAATTTCAGTCTCATACGGCTAATCATTCTAGATTTATGCGGAAAATTCAAAAAAGTTCCAAATAAAATGCACTTCCAGCACATACAATTGCAACCATAATACTCGGTGCTCATCAAGACCCTATACCAGTCTTAAATACAAAATTTCAGCATTATATATACGTTTGACGGGTTTTGAGATTTGCGAGTTACGTACGTACCGACATCAAGCCGAAAATATTCAAAATGGATTCAGGGATGTTCAAAACGGATATTTTCATCAAAATCTCGAAATGTGAATTTTGTCGGTTTCACAATACTTCTTTGTACTTTGTACAAGTAAAAATTGCACTGCATGCAATAAATCAGATGATAAGATAAACTTCATTGATGTATTTAAAATTTGTGGCTGAGTATTGCCATCAGACAATCCTGAAAATTTTCGAAGATCCAATAATTTCGCTTCCTTAAGATTTTTATTAATTATTGTTGTACACCAATTACGTTTACATCAGAGGAAACAAAGTTTTTCATCAAATTTCTTAGATATTATTCCATCCAACAACTGCATTTGAGTATTTTTACAGACCTTTCAATGTAAAATTGCCAATAAAACTTCAAATTTGGAGATCATAATCTTCTAGTCAAATAAGACGAAAGTTTCTATTTCAAATGCACTCTCTACCGAAATGTTCCAATGAAAACTGTAAACATTAGACAACTTTTTCCTCCGTCTTTCCATCCCCGGATTCTTTTTTTTCCGTTTTGTTATTTCTCCCTACGCCTAAATTTGAATTATTTGGAATTTAGCTCATTCCATTAGTTAACATGAAGATAATGGAAAAAATAATCATAAGTAGAGAGGTAAACTTGGAAAATCCTACTAGGAACGTAATTTTTCCTACAAATATTAGCCTACCTAAAAAGTTTGGTTTGGTTTCCAGCAGGCTATTTTGTTGATTCCCACTTGTCCCAGTTCCAAAATGAGAGCAGTACTTCCATGATACCCACTGGCGTCATGGAAGTGTATTTTTAGCGCATTTTTCCGAAAAAAGCGCTATTATATTCACTTTGGCTGGCTGGCTGGCTGGCTGGCTGGCTGGCTGGCTGGCTGGCTGGCTGGCGTGACGCTGAGATCTCAGTAACTATACTATTTACAGACTTGAAACTGGTACTAAATAAAAGCTGCTGTTTCGTAGGCTTGCACAAATTGCTTTAATTCAAGCTCAGTGATTGTGGAAAATTGAATCATTCAATTACTTGTTCCAAGTGAAACAATGTCCATAGATATCTATGACATTAGAGATATGAAGAGGAAATCGTGTCCTTGTAGTTATGATGTAATATGGAGTGGTCGGAAATAGGACAACAGTTGAAAAAAAAACAATTAAATGCCAACTAACGTTTCGGTTTATATTAAACCATCTTCAGAGTACACTACAAAACAGGAAAATACGATAGATACAATTCTATACAAAATATTTTCAGAAAAATAATAACAAAATCAAAAATTTTTTTTTTTTTAAATATACATACCATTGTAGCATTCATAAATTACAAAACCATTATGAAACATATGGAAAATTACAAAAAATACTATTTTAAATATACATTGGAAGGTATCAGGTTACAATTTAGACCTGACAGTGACAACACTTGCTGAGTGACTGAAGATATCAAGATCAATCACTAACTAATTAAACGAAATGTAACCACCATTGTAACGCCAACAGCCACTGGCAATGTCAAAAACATCCGGTATTCAAAGTACAGATGGCAGCAGCAACCAATTTTAAATTAAATTTTATTTAGAATATTAAGTAATGTTTACTCTAATATTCTAAATAAAATTTAATTTAAAATTGGTTGCTGCTGCCATCTGTACTTTGAATACCGGATGTTTTTGACATTGCCAGTGGCTGTTGGCGTTACAATGGTGGTTACATTTCGTTTAATTAGTTAGTGATTGATCTTGATATCTTCAGTCACTCAGCAAGTGTTGTCACTGTCAGGTCTAAATTGTAACCTGATACCTTCCAATGTATATTTAAAATAGTATTTTTTGTAATTTTCCATATGTTTCATAATGGTTTTATAATTTATGAATGCTACAATGGTATGTATATTTAAAAAAAAAAAAATTTTTGATTTTGTTATTATTTTTCTGAAAATATTTTGTATAGAATTGTATCTATCGTATTTTCCTGTTTTGTAGTGTACTCTGAAGATGGTTTAATATAAACCGAAACGTTAGTTGGCATTTAATTGTTTTTTTTCAACTGTTGTCCTATTTCCGACCACTCCATATTACATTAGAGATATGGCAACTAAAATTTATTAAAGTAGATAAAAATTTAGTTACAACTTTCGCCGCGGGTGTCACTATTATTATGTACAGTTGTCAAATCTGTCCGGGATTCATTCAATGACTTGTTTGACGCGAATTTGAAGCTTATTAGAATGAATTATCATTATTGGATGAAAATTTGTTCACTTTTGGTGTATTTTTTTTTTATATAGCTTTGATAAAGATCAAATTATCATTTTAAGCTACAGCACTTGACCTCCTGTCAGTCAATAACTAAACAATGAAGATTAAAAGGTATTTTTGAGTTTGTACATGCATAAATTATGTACCTATCAAGTAGTCAACTTGAAACTAGTACTAAATGGAAGCTGCTGTTTCGTAAGTTTCCCCAAATTGCTTGATTTCAAGCTCAGTAATTGTGAGAGATGGTAATTTGCAAAATCTCTGAAGTAACAAGCATTCATGAGCTGTCAAAAATGCGCTTTCATCATCTAGATGATTCTTCCATCTTTTTTTTTTTTTGCGAAAAAAATGTATTTGTGTAAAAATTTATTCGGGTGAATGTATCAAGCCTTAGGGCTGTGAAATATGATCGGGAAGAAAAGGCCCATTGGTTGCAAACGCCTTAAATTATTAATTTAACTGCGTTAAGCTAGAAGCAATTTGATCTGTCATGAAATACAAAAATAATTATAGGTTATGTCAAGATATTACAACCAGCAAAATGAGCTGAAGAAGGTATCAAGATATATGTCCAACTTCAATATTAGTCAAACTATGTGCTAGAAAAATAAAATTTTAATTAGAATTACTATATTTGTAAACTTCGATATAATAGGCTTAACTAACTTTGATATATTAACGTTTCATAGATACTCAAGGTAGATTTCAACATCGAATAGCTGGTCCATAATGTAGATGTTTTATGAATTTTACCAAGTTCATAGAAATATGCCAACATCACATCCTCGTTTAAAACCTTAATATTTAAACTCTTTTTCATACTTCTGCTGTGATTTAGCTGGTATTAAATCAAAATGTTGCTAATTTAGCTTGTTCTTTAATATCTTCTGAAACAGCTAATTCTTCTGGAATATCCATAACTTACTGTATTAGGTATCACTCAGACGCGGGAGAGATCACTCAAATGAGAGAATTTGGCGCTTAGCTGCTACCATCTTGCGGGAAGGGGCGCAACTATTTTTCAATTTTATTTGAATCTTGAATCTTAGTTACCGTTGAAAAAAATTTGAACAAATTTTGATTTACATAAAAAAATGTTTGTCAATGCAAATATTATTTTTTTATCGAGATTCTCTGCTGATTTTAATAGTTAAATGCTACAAGAAGTTATTAAAAAGTGAGTACAACAAGTAAATTTCAAGTCTGCTTAATATTTTTCTGTTCATTTATTATAAATCATAATTATTCTAGGCGTACATCCACTGGTTCCATTTTAAGACCTGCAGTTTTCTATAAGTGCAAAAGCATTATTACACACATGATTTAGATCTACCACAATAACAGATATTGGACTAAATTATTTTTTGGACCTCACAAATACCTGGAATTTCGAGCAGTGAACAAATAAGAAGCATTTGGAATGGATGAGAATTTTCCAGCTCCAATATTTGAACGGTGCTAGAACTGAAAATTATTTGTAACGGAAGATGCTCCAATAGATATCATATAGAACCAAGAAAGAGTAATACTCTTCAGTCTTGATGTTACTTTGAAATTCAGGCAGCCTAAGAAATTTCAATAAATTTTTACTCGCAACAAGTTCATGCTTCATGAAAGTGCTAAAATACTCTCCTCTCTCCAGTCAATGTAAAGGAAGTAGAACCAAGAAGAAAAGTAATATTTGTCGGAAAAAAATCTTAAATTCAGTAAAATTGATTCAGTTTAGACAGTAAGATGCATTTATGTTCAGATAAAGTGAAAATAATGCAGAACGTCACTAGCTCAAAGTAAATTGAAAAAATTCAGTAATTATCTCAAAAAAATACTTCGAAATAATGATATTTTCTTTTATTCATTTTCTCAATTAATTATACATCTCAAAAGAAATTTGAACTAGTCTCCAGTCCTGGATTAGTGATTTTCGTGTCCTATTTTTTTCAGTTTTGTTATTAAAACCCATTCGCCATTCTAGTTCATATCTATTGCTCATTTATCACCATAAGTCATTTAAGATTGTATTTGAAAGACCTAAAAAAGAAGAGAATTTACTAATCCAAAATTGTGGGTTTGTATGAGTTCTTTTGAGAATATGGCTATAAAATTTCATACTTTAATAGAATAATTTCAAATTGTTTTGACCGTTTGTATTCAATGTTTCTCTAGTCTTGTTCACAATGAACTTGGAATACTGTGAAAAGTAATTTCAACAGAAAGTATGACCCACAATTGAAAAAACATTTCTTGAGAATAGATATTTTAAAGTAATTGACCTATTATGACGTTCTAGCACAAATCACTAATTTATTCAATAACTACAAAGTTGAATCAAAATTAATGCATGAAATGATTTTATTAAATTTTGAATGTAAGCTATTCGATGTATTGCAATACTGTGGAAAGTAATTTTATTCTAAGGTATGATCTACAGTTAGAGAAGGCATTCTACAAAAATAGATTATGCAAAGTCATTGATTCATAACGTTTTTTAAACAAATTTTGAATATACTTTACATCTGCGGATTTATTGATTACAATAATTGGATCATGCTTCATGGATAAAGTAACTTCATATTTTATCGCAAAACCTAATATTTATACATATATTTTGTCGGTGAGATTGATTTACATGTACAAACATTTATAATACATGTATTTTTGTTAAAAAAGTTTTGTGATTCCTTTCTCTCAATAAACCTAACCTCAAAATACTAATTTAGACTAGAAACCATGGTAACATAGCTATCAGAGACCTCATGTGGCAAGGGGCGCAATTATTTTCATGCGCAGAATTTTTAACATTGAGTGCTCTCTCTCGGTACTCCCTGCTCAGACGTTTTATTCTACAAGAAACGTTACTCAAGAATCAAATAAATAATAGGCACATGTAACCTAGTAACTGTTTCATATGTATTTATTTTTTGTAATATACAGGGTAATATATGTCATACGAAATATCAATTATTATGTTTTAAATTCATTCAATGAAATGAAATTGGATAAAATATGAACCACTCGAAAATATTGGTGAAACAATTTTCTCGTGAATAATTTCTTACTTCACTAGTAAAGTAAATTACTATTGTTTTAAGTAAGACACAAATTTATGCATGTATATGAACATAATTTTACTTGTTAAACATCTGACTTTAAGTACAAGGCAGTCTTCACACTATGTGCCGTTTAAAAAAAAAATCGATTTGAGTATGCCAATTATAATTTGATTCGCTTAAAGCATGAAATTGTGAACAATAATGAACAGAACGGCATCCGAGAACGTGAGCAATAATTTTGCATAAGTCAGGGATATCTCATACATTTTTCTCAGAATTTCATCATGTTACATTTCAGAAGAAACAAAACAATAAAAGAAACAGCAGGCAACATTTGAACTACATCAGCATGCATATGTTGTAAATTTTTCAACTCACATCTCATGAAGAAATTTTCTAAATGTATTGAAATATTTATCGATGTAAAAAGTAATCAGTTTTAAAACATAAATGAAAATTAGTTTATTTATTTACGAATTCACACAAACTAAACTAAATAACTAAACCAAGATGAATTTATGTACACAGTTCAACACTGAATTCATTTAAACAATGTGAGTAGAATTTATGTTTTTCTAAAACCGCACTGAGAATTGATGTTGGACTTTGAATTCAATGAACTGGGTTGACTGTAATGGTGCGACATATTGAGGTTGGAACGAACCCATGTATTATTCGTTTATGTTTTTCTGTCATTGATGTCATATTTGATAACATGAGCTACATAAAGAAATGGAGGACAATACGCGGATGAAGTTGCGGTTTATCGCTAGTATGTAATAAATTAAACAAATATTTGTCTTATCACTTTACTAAAACTGTTCATGGCCTGATGATGATTCAGAATAATTTTTGTCCTATGTAAAGTTACTTAATTTTTACTCAATAATTTTTTAAACCTATAAAATAAGTAATGCATAAAAATCTTTTACTTCCAGTAGCAATTTGTTGCATTCATATAAGTTGATGCTTGTTAGTGATAATAGAATGAATGTGCTATTTTGATTTTAGAAAATTAGATACACTAAATTTTCTTTGGGACTTTTTTTTGTCTAAATAAATATGGGGTTGAAAATTTAACATTGGGAATACATAAGCTTTATTTTAAATTCCATTTCTTGTAGTAAATAATAATTCGACATGACTAATTATTGTTGGTGCATTATTATTGAATTAAAAATAGAAATGACAATGTATATGAACAATTTTAATCAACTTACGTAGTATAGGAATTTCTAAATTACATTTAATAATTGCTAATATGTATTTTCAGCTTAGTTTTTTTATTCATGCTCATGGAATCAATCATTTCATATACAACTGTGCAAAAATTATAATATTAATCATATTTGTTCATATTGATAGAAAAAGTTATTGAGTATTTTTTTATATCAACCAAATCAATTTTTTTATGAGCATGGACAAGACCAAGACAAAGATAATCAGTCTTGGATTTGATTTTGATCCTGAAAATAAATCTTGCTCTTGACCTTGCAAAATTAGTCCTGTTTTTGATCTTACTCGTGTACATTTGGACTTATACAATTAGGTTTTCATCTTACCTGGAAGACTTTTGTAGTCCGCTATTTCGTAGCAATATTTATTTCTTCATTTAAATGATTTTTTAAATAAATAAAATTATGAAATAACTTTGTGGTTGACAACTCGCGTGTACAAGTTGTTATGGTTTTTACTAATAAACAAAAGAAAAATTAATTCGGATCTAATTTTCTTATTTCAGTCATTGATAATCTGAACCACTTTTGGTGTTAATAATACCTGTAAATATATATATTTTTTGAAATTAGGAAATTTGTTATTTTCCTAAGCTTAGTACTTGGATTTTAATTTTTAATACGTGCAAAAAAGGATTAATCTTTTATTTCTATCATATGATTACTCAATTAAATTTTTATGGATGATGAAGCATCAGATAACCTGTGTATAAAACAAGATTTTGCATAGATTAAAAAAGTAAGTACCCGCATTTAGTAATAAAAATCGGTTTCGATATCAGCGATAACATTTTAATATAGTTACCATTTCATCATTTTTTTTCAACTATAGTACTATAAAATGTTCCATTTTATCTTATTTAATTTTGTTTTATTGGTTCGTAATTACAAATATCCGTTTTGCAACACATTAAAAAAAATTACGTCGTCATTAAATTATAATGTCAACAAATTAGTGCCGCAAAAACACCGCTCTCTGGACAATTATTATAATTATACTCTTCGTAAAAGTTATTTGTCTCCCGAACAACAAAGATAAAATAAAACAACCATACATACCTAGAAAAGAATATAAAGACAAAAAGGATATAACGTTGTCGACAAAACATAATACACGTATAAATGTGGTTTTCACATAATAATAGATTTGTTTGAGTATTTGTTGTTCTTTGAAGGCGAACAAAATTCCAAAAATTGAATTATTATTCACTGGAATTCATGTTTAACAGATGACAGAAATAAAAAAAAATAATTCTCCGTCAGAAAACGGTATATTGAGTTACAAGTGTATTCATGGAACGAGACCCAGCCGAGCATCAATTATACGAGTGTGAATGAGTTGCACATTATATTTTTTACATGATGACTACAAAAATTTTAATATCCAATATTGTTAGAGGTTTATTGAAAACAATGATAATTTATAAAAAGATAGCGCAAAGGCCAATTTGCTGGGATGCACATAGAAATATTATTCTAGATAATTAATTGAGTAAAGATTCGATAAATATATTATTTTTCTGTTCCCAGTTTGATCCTTAGTTTTGGCAGATTTTCATCCCGGTTTATATTGAATTTGAATTTTCCGAATGTAACCAATCGCATCCTGTTGACGCGTGGAATATTAGATATAATGTAAATTTTGAATTGAAAATTAAATAAATTGGATCAATTGTAAACTCGCGCCGCGGTGTATATATTACTAAGGCCCAGTTGTACTCTCTAAGCTTATCCAAAGTTTAGTAGAACCCAGTTTAATTTCTATGGTTACAATTGCTAAAATAATTGTAACTATAGAAATTAAAATTGATTTTACTAAACTTTGGATAAGCTTAGACTGTACAACTGGGCCTTATTGTCGACTAGCACGCTAGTCTCGGCTTTTAACGATAGAAGTGTGATTATAACTTAGGTAATTCTACAAGTAATCAATTTCAAATATAACTATTTGCAAAAAGGCAATGATACCATTTTAAATTTTTTCAAATATTATGACCTAAATTTGCCTTTTAAACATTACATGCATCTCCTCTTCAATTCTTTTGCTTGAGGATACAGTTCACAGCTTCACTGATTTTTGTGATTCTTCATTCTATCGATTGGTCAATTGTCAGAATAGAACCCTATTGGTTTTCATAACAATTTGATGAATGGTTACATTTTTATTAAAAAAAAATCTTATTCTCCCGAATTGTAAGTGTGAAATGATATCTGCTGAATTTATACACGTGTTAAGATCACTTGAAATTGTTATTAGTGCTACAGAAGTATAGAGCAATGAATAACGTTGTATATTATTTTTGTTAGCACTGAAGGAACGGATTCGGGGTCTGGGATGAGAGTTTTTTTTAATTCAATATTATGAACTCAAAATATTGATATAAATATTAGGCTCTGATATTTCATTTTATTGCTATCATTTTTGGTGATTTTCCATTTACGATTTTCATGATGATTTATTAAATAGTTTTATTTCTAAAAACAGTTATTTATAGCAATATTATTCGATATAATTAACTAATGTAAATATAAGTAAGTGTAACACAAACCAATGATATATCAGATGAAATAAAACGAAAAATCCTGGCAGGAAACAGAGCTTATTATAGTCTACTTCATCTGCTCAAATCGAGGCAGTTAACAAGAAACATGAAACTCGTAATTTATAACACTTTGATAGTCCTATACGGGGCAGAATCGTGGACCCTAAGTAAAATGGACGTGAATTTGTTACTTCGTTTTGAAAGAAAAATATTAAGGAATATATTTGGACCTGTCAAAAACGATGAAAATCAGTATAGAATCCTGATGAATTTTGAAATAAATGAACTATACAGTGACGATGACATAGTCACTTGAATAAAAAGACATAGATTCAGATGGCTGGGCCAACTGAACAGAATGGAAGATAACAGAATGACGAAAAGAAGGTACATATACAAACCTAGCTATAAAAGACCGAAAGGAAGGTCACGATTAAGATGATTAGATAACGTTGAAGAAGACTTACGTAAAGCAAATATACAAAATTGGAGACAGAAAACACTCAATAGAGATGAATGGAGGAGGATCGTAAAGGAGGCGAATATCCACCAAGGATAGCAGAGCCTACAAGAAGAAGAAGAAGAAATATATCACTTATCACTTGGATATATGAATAGAAGACGAGGGAGGTGCACGTTTGTTTTTATCAACGACTTAAAACTGCTACGCTCTTTGCATGTTACACGTTTTCGCCCACTAGATCAAAACTCGCACGGGTTTGAATCGTGGTCTGTTGGTGTTTTCACAATGTAAGATTTCAACAGTTCAAAAAGAAGACCTGAGAAATGATTACCAAAAGTTTCTCAACCACTTTCGTATGTCTGTTGGCTTCTTCGATGAATTGCACGGAAAAATGAAGAATGATCTTCATTGGCAAAACTCGCAATTTAGAAATTGTACACAACCTATTGAAATGCTGACTATGACTTGAAGGTAAGTCTTTGAATATTGCTTTGTAAACATTGCACATTCAAGCGTAATTATACATTTGTAAGTTTTTACTGCTCTCTTTCTAATAAAATTTAGAACATCTAAATTTTCTCACCAAACTACCCTAAAGAAACAAACATGAAAGATAAAATAATGCAATCGTTGAACCAAGCAACGCGTACTAGTAACAGTTTCCGCACGACTAAAACCTTCTAGGCTTCTAGCATGAAAGCGTGCATTTTGTAACGTAGGCCAACGAACAGAGAAACGACGATATGATAGCCGTGTGGATTCAGTGACACTGGACGGCTGCAACGCGACTAAAAATCGGGCGAAAACGTGTAATGTACAAAGAGAACGTCACGGCTGGTGATTCAAAATTTAAATCTGACATTTTTGCTATGACAATCAATAATTACTTATGATTGGTTGGATATGAGTTTTAAGACCTATTAAGAATGAGGTCATACTGCCGATATTATTACCAGTCATTAACAAAACTATCGTTACTAATTTTTGCATAATCATAAATTTTTGCCATTAATTTATGAGATATCATCAATGCATCGAATTGGTAGTGGCATCAGCAGTGCGATGTCATTGCGAATTGACTCTTAGATCTCGAAATTAATATTTTATATTTTATAAATCAAAATTTCTAAATGTTAATTATTAAATTAAGTTCATTATAAACCAGCTTTGAGACTATTCAGATTATTCTATTTACCAAAAATATTTTAATTATATCAACTATTAAAAAAAAAAAAGCTAAAGCTGCTAACTTTTAGTTTATTCATTTACACGTACATGTAGTGCCTGACTGACTATGACAAGCTAAACCAGTTCAGAAAACCTTTTGAAAATCATGGACTGTGGGGGGCAGAAATTGTACTATTAGTGACATGACAGACTTGTAGGTGTACTTAATTAAAAAATATCATATAATTTATTTATTGCGTAGTTGTCAGACGCCATGAAGTCAGTATGTGTGAATTAATATGCTGACAGCAAATTTACAGTTTACTATAACCGTGCAAAAGTGAAGCAAACGCTCTCCCAATAACCAAGTTTGAATCTGAAGTTTGTAGAATAAACCAAGATGAAAAAATTGTAATTGCGAATTCGTGTCAAGTATTAAAAATACAACAGGAAAAAATCTGACGTGGACATCACGTGAGTTACTTGTACATCATTGGATACATATAATCAAACACAAAATCTTATCATTCCACGTCTAATCTCTTGGATTTATCCAAAAGATTCTAAAAATCTGTCTAGTAAAATGCGCTTTTAGCTACGGAAACAGTAGATCATCATTCTTATGCTACAACATTCCTAAGTTCTGATTTCCAAGATTCTACGGCTAACAGTTCTGAATTTATACGCATAATTAAAAAATAAATCCCAACTGAAGTGTACTTCCAGTTCAGTCTATTGTTATGAAAATAGTAGGCAATCATTCAGAAGCTACAGCAGACTGAAATATCAAATATCAATACTCTATCAACGATCGTTCTGAATTGATGAGAAAAATTCCAAAGGACTGTCAAGTATAGCGCACTTCAGGTTCAGTCGATCTTGATGAAAAATAGGATATTAGCATCTACTATCGTCTTGAATACTGAGTTCTAATATTCTATGTTCAATCGTTTTGTATTTATTCGGAAAATTCAAGAAGAGTTTCGAGTAAACTATACCTCCGGCTTAGCCCATCGCAATCATAATGCAAGATGTACAATTAAATGTTATATATGTGCTTAACATAAAATTCAATATTCTATGAATGATTGTTGTGAATATATGAGGAAAATTAGAAAAGTCTATTATGTAAAATGCACTTCCGGCTAAGCCGATTGTACGAAAATAGGAGATGACCATTTTGATGCTACAGCAATTTTAAATAGTGAATTTCAGTATCTCACGGTTAATCATTTTGGATTTATGCGGGAAATTCAAAAAAAGTTTCAAGTAAAGTGCACTTCCGGTACAGACGATTGCAACCATAATGCGAGGTGCACATCAAAACCCTATACCAGTCTTAAATACAAAATTTCAGCATTATACGTTCGACGGGTTTTGAGACTTGCGAGTTACGCACATACGTACCGACATCAAGCCAAAAACAGTCAAAATGGATTCAGGGATGCTCAAAACGGATATATCCATCAAAATCTCGAAATGTGAATTTTGTCGGTTTCACAATACTTCCTTGTACTTTGTATAAGTAAGTAAAAATTATGTTAATTTTCTCTAAAAATAGTAGATCACAAACTGTTATAACTAAATAAGGGAAGGATTCTACTACAAAAATTCAAAATTGTTGAGTGTACTATTCATGTGTAATCCTAACTCGTGGGGTCAAACCAAGCTTCAGACAAAAGATTCAGTTTGATTTTCACTGATTTAGAATATACTATGTGGCGTACTCTCCGCGAAAAAACAAGAGTATCCGTGGTTTGACGATTGCTTAGGAAATATCATTAATTGATCAATCAAAAGGTCAGGGTGTATATTAAACCTGGAAAACCTGGAAAACCTGGAAATGTCAGGGAATTTAGATAAACTGGAAATGTCATGGAATCGTCAGGGAATTTCCGATATTTGAACGTTTTGAATGCACATATTATCATGCATCAGTAATATAATCAACAGAAGTTTTTCGTCAATCCCAGTTGCTAGCGATTTACCATCATGTAGGTCCGTGTTTTTTTATATAACAACATGATATGCTTTTCACACTGTTCAATTATGTTCAATACATAAAATAAAAATTTTCAAGAAATATTCAATTGCTCATATTGTTGATGATGGATGATAATGTATGCATCCGAAACGTCCACCATCTCTTAAAATAGAAGGACGTATTAAACTTTTTTTTTTTTAAATTGTACTTTTTGATTGATCCTGAAGCCTTCATACAAATTATACTTTGAATGTAAACGACTGTAGATTTATATGGAAAACCAAATCGACGCTGGTAGTTCAGCGTGTTAAGCCAACGCTTAAATGAGCTTTTTTGTGGGCTACTAGTGTCGTGAGTTTAAATTCCACCCAGGGCATGGTTGTTTGTGTTGTCTGATTCAGAAAGACTGTAATTATTATGTGAACATATGAAAAGTGCCAAATTTGTATAGGAGGATTTCCCTGATGGCAAATAAATAAATTAATTTATTATATAATTACGTAGAGTCGATATATTCACTATATCCATTCCTTTTTACACCTACAACCATGGTAACATAATACATATGATATTTGTTTTCATCTTTTGTTTATTTCTCATATTACTACTGTGCTAAATTCTTGGTAAGGTATTTCAGTCAGCAAAATAATCACAATGACATTGGTATTTTCCAGATAAAAGAATCAATTAAGTAATTATAATACTAATATGGTACGATAAAGAATCAAGAAATAGGAATTCCCAGAATTTTCAACACACACCAATATATATCAAATTCATCCCTTAGTTGAGGGTATTCTAAGTGAACAAATTCTGCAATTTTTAATTTATTTTTTATTATATAAAACCATGTGTTTTTATTCAAGCGTACAATAATTTTTACTTTATGCTACTATTTACTACATGTATAACAAAGTTATTAAATTGCTAGTATAATAACGAAATTATACCAGTCAAGTAAATTAATTAACAAACCAAAGTTGCAATCACATGGCAACTATGTGCTTGATTTATTCAGCTATATCATATTGTATTTTACTGTTGTGTTATTCACCTTAATACAAGGTTTGATAGCCCGACAAAATTTTAAGTAGTTACATCTCCTGCTTCATTATGTTATTCGCAGTAGAATGTTTTTGTTTTGCACTCAATTTGCATAGCTTTAACTAATGCTTCAACTACAACTGTCTTGAGCTCAATACATAATAACTGTTTTCTTCGTATGATGGGATAATATGCTATTATTGAGTATATGATATTAAAGACATTTGCATGGATGCAAGTAAATAATAAACCGGTAAAAAAATGGAGAATCTTAAGGGTCAGGGAAAAGTCAGTGAAAAGTCAGAGGATTACATTACAAGTCAGGATAAAATCTTGTAATTAATAATAATTTTGGTTACTGAACTCCCACTGATTGCGTAATAAAAACTCAATATTTTACAAATATCTTTCCACAAACTTCCGTATATGGTTTGAAAAAATTATGTTAGTAATGATGTTTCCTTCATCGAATGAATTGTAGCAAGTTTTGATTTTATTCTTAATTATTAAAAGTATTTTTAAATACGTTTGTGTACATAATCTGTCAAAAAATAAAAATTAACCACTTGGCACTTTCAGAAAGTTTGGGAAGGAAGAGTGGCGGATTTCTTAATAATGTCTGGGGAAAAAATTAAAATCTTCTATAAAACCTGGAAGAGTTGGGAATTTTTGTTTTCAGAAAAAGAGTGGACATTCTGATTGATGTAGTAAATCAAATAATGGAAATTCAACCAAGCGTCTAATTTTTATTCCATAGTTTCGGTCCCACCTGGACCTATGTTCAATAAAAATATAAAAACATCTGGTGTTTGTTTCAATAAAAAACTGAGCAGTTTTTTCAAATCGTAAAATATGTATAAAAATTTGTAACGATCAACCGCTACGGAGATCCAATGCTAAGTGATTGATGTATGACATTGAATACATATAGCATGTGTAGTTGTTACAGTAGTATAACTTTATACAACGAGTGACTGCAATGGAAATAAGATTTTGTCGATAGAGGGGACTAAATTTGAAATAAACTGGTGTATGAAGAATGTAATATTGAAAAGGGTGTGATTAAAAGATTAGATACTGTTAAGAAGTGCATGGATAATATTTTTGCTCTGTTTATTGATGCACAGTTTTCTGAGTGGAAAGAATCTAAAAGTTTTATGAATAGAGAATTATGAATGTGTATGAAGCGAAAGAGTTTTGTTGGGACACAGATGTATCGCGAAATTTGATTGATTATTGTATGTTGATGAGGCTTTTGCCGGAAGCATTCGATTTTGGTAAAATACTAATATGCTCCGGATTGTCCCATCGTTCGGGCGAAATTATTCAGTCTATTTAGAATTGTTGAAACACGTATACATAGATTAGGTTGATTTGATTTAAATCATTTGATTCATGTGATGATTTGAATTATTGTGATTTTTTATTAAATCATTAATTCGAATAATTTCTAGGCCTTTTTGTACCTTTTATAAATTTAATTATATTTCTATTACAGAAGAAAATTCAAATCAAATGTTTATTGAATACATTAGAATGAAAATTTAATCCTTCAGGAAAAAATATTTATTTAGACTATCATTATAAAAAAAGTAATTCTATAGTCCCTTTGCAGGCTGTAAAGTATCATTTTCTTGTACAAATCTATCAAACTCTACTTTTTTAAGATTGATATGTGAAACACTATTTTATGAACACTTTTTATCTAGCTATAACAGGCAGTTTGATGAACTCTTTAAGGAATAGTTTAAGCTAAGATGCATCTTATATTTTTCCGTCAATTTCTCTAGTTCTTCAAATCTAGAAATAAATACGCATTTTTTCCGAATGTCAACTTTAACGGCAACCAAAATTTACTATTGCCATGTCTTAGAAATAAATAGATGAAAATGTGTTTCAATTCTTTAGTGATGATTGTCTAAAAAATGCTGTGTGCACCTCGGCTAAAAATGCTTTTTTGGTCTCACCTGAATTGGATTATTACTGGATATAACAGATTCGACCAAAAAAGATGACCTTCATGGCCTTAATACGCAAACCACTATTTTAGGTGATCATACAAAAAATGTGATTCTGTGGCAACTTTTTCGGCCATAAAGTCTTACTTTATTGTACACATGTGTCAAATGCTATAGGTACTTTCATGTACACAACTATCAAATTTTACTTTTTTGGGCCAGATTTGTCAGAATCTACTTCACTATTTCTAAGGCCTTGGTACATAAATTTTTATTAATGTTTCAGTTCTCAAAGCATCTTACTATTCTTATTCATTTTGTGATATAATTTGCAGAATTTGAAAAAAAATCTCAGAACTGAAGAAAATTATGAACAATTTAAAAAGTTCAATGATTTTTAATTTTTCTATTTAAATCATGATTTTTTCCAGCCCTGCGTATAGAATTAGAAGACGACTACTTTTTCCGGAACGTCCATTCCGGATAAATTTTGTGTTAATTATTTATAGTTAATGTGTCTATTGCATCGGTGTATCATTCAATTGCGCCTAATGCAGGGGCCACACTAACGTGCAATGCCGTTGACAATTATCATTGACATTGTGTTTATTATTGAATAACGCCCTAATTAATAGCATTAGATGAAAATCTAGTCTCGGTATAACAAATCAAGGTAATTTTCATCCGGACGCAATGTGGTCGATAACATTCCAGATCCGATTTTATTCAGTTCCGGAAAATATCGAATCAATACACTCCAGGCCTAGGTATTTATTATTATATATGTCAGCCCTCCAGGCCTTGCTGCCCCAGAGCTATTATTCTTACAATAATAAATAACAACGTTGTACAAACCAACAAGATTGATAGTGAAATTAAATTTACGACTTATATTGCGTATTTCTAGATTACATTTGGACAGGATTAAATTTTGTATTCGGATTCATTTACATAAAATGTATTCTTAACAAATATTGTTTTAGGTCTGCATGGATTCGTGCTCATAGCAGTCGTTTTTCTAGCAGTCACATTTTATTGCCTTTCAATTCAGGTCTTTTGAATCGAAATTTCATCCCCCGTCATATTTCGTTTGTACTCGTAGTAATCACTATTCCTTGGCTAGCGTTTATGTATTCATGCAACTTATATATTTTTTTAATCAATCGATAGTAGACTAGCTTGCTTCGTTCGCACTTTCAAAAAGCATTCCTAACTAGTCCCGGATTGTGCTGCGCGCGCCTGTGGAGCTTAACTTGAACCTGAGACAATCAAGAAGTGTGCGTGAATTAAACTTCTTATGTTGGATCGAAATTCAGTTTGTTTGAGAGCGGCCTGAGCATAGATACGAGACATGATTTGAAGCTATCAGATTAGTAAACTTCAGTTTCGTCTATTCACTACGGTTCAACCATAAATTTAATAAAATATGATTCAAATTTAATGAAATATTGTCACAAGTTATTAGTTCACACCGATGTTTATTTGAGTTCGTCATTCATTTAATAATTTATTGTAATTACGATCTAATAGTTAAGTAAGCATTCGCGAACAATCTGGAAACTGTCCATTTGTCAGTCATTTGGATAGTAGCTCATTGTTGCAAAATGCCATTGCTATTGATCCACTAATTGATTGCATTATGATTGATTAAAATATTGGACATTATTGAAAAAGGGTATATAAAGTTCCCGTTGGCCGATGAGAGCAAGAATAATCATTCAATAATAATAATCACAATGAAATTTGTCACAATATGATATAATAAATAAAAATATTTAATATTTAAACAAGCTTTTTCCTTTATTCAAATTAAAAAGTGATTTTGAATTTAATTGTATAAATAAGTAATTGAAGGGGAAGTAATATTGACTACTACGATTACGACTGAGATATGGCGACAGATAAATTTCCGAAATAAAAAGAATCTGAACAGAAACGAGGAATTATTAGTACGCCACCATCTGAATATTGAGGGTTGGTAATGAAATTGAAATTTTTCACAATTACGTAATTGAAACTGTTTGTTTAATATGATTTAATACTACTAAACACCTGTTCTTTTTGTTGTTGTAACAGTCAGCCTTATCAATGCATTTTCTTAGAATTTAATCAATGTTTTAATAACATAGAAATTGGCATTTTCTGGGAAACCTTATCAATACCGATTATATTAACATATAGTTCACGAAATTATCAATTTATTGATTAACTCTTTTTTTCAACCTTCATTTTTTTTTAAGTGTATATTTCAAATGAATTTTCATGAAGATGAGCACTGTGTTCTCCATTAACTTCCGAGAACAAAGTAAATAATCAATTAATTTATTTTTCCTTACTAGCTCGACGGTTTCGGCTAGGAAAGAGAAAAAACACAATTCCTATTGCTTACGTTACATTCACTTTGTAAATATTTTCAAGAACAACATAAGCTGAACAATATGATTTATAATTTGTCAACTTATTGAATGTCTTTTGATGTAATTTATTATTATGTAGCTGATGATGAGAGACCACGACTCCGAAACGTTCTAAATTAGAGGTATTTTCAAGTATCATCCAAGTATTGGCCCCTCACCACTTAATTTTCAATTTTACCTCACAACATTGGATCACCAAGAAAATAAGATTAATATGAGTTGAATAACAGAAATAAAATGAAAGTAAAAGCAAACCGTATAAAATTACAGTTAATGCGAATGCAACGATCATTAGATTTCATAGAAACCAAACAAATTATTCATTATTTTCCATGAATCATGATACCACAGTTTATGTGGACACAACATTAAATAATACAAATGGAATATTAAATTACTCATGTTTAGTTGAATGAAGCTCTTGAACAATTCTGTAACTTTTAATTTTCATAGATTTTTTTTTGCACATAGAAGGTAAACCAGCATATGATTCGAGTGAAGATATATTTCTTTATTCAATCAACTGACGTTTTACTCCTGTTTAGCACTACGAAATATTCGCTTCGCTGGAATAGTCGCCGCAAAATAATTTTCCGAGATTGTCACAAGAAGATTTGACCGCTCTGCAATTTTATCACAATAGAAACCTCAATAATCTCAGCTTCCTGTCACTGTAATTCTGTCATTCATTCATAGTTCATAGAAACAGAGCCGAAAATATTTCTAAGAAAATTAAAAAATAAATTCTGAAGTCTCGTTTACAATACAATATTAGTAGTTAAGTGTTAGTAGTTATGGTTAGTGCTAGATGTTTGATATGCACAATCGTGGGTTAGCACTCACAACGATAAAATTAGCCCAGCGTTGCCCAGCATTAACCGTGGTTATTTGATTGATTAATTGTTCAGATCGATCAAAGAATGTTCTGATCGGTTAAACAATTGTATTGATCAAACGATTAATGGAATCAATCATTCTTCACATTCTTGACTCTGTCTAAATCTTCTAGGATAGCGGAACTTTAAGAAAATATTGAAAAAGTAAATGAATTGTACATAAATAAATTACTGTGATTCATATCGATGAAGTTGTTCGCCGGATAATACTGAACTATCTGCTCTTCAAACTTGTTCCAACAAGTTGGAAAGTGTCTTAAATATAATGCCTGTCAATGTAGAATTAGTAGAAATATTGCCAAAAATCGTAATCCCTACTTCTGCGAAAAGAGATATGGAGAGCTAAGAATAGAACAGAGAAAAAGAAAAAAATACCAGTTTGAAGGATGAATGTAGTAAAAACCTTTGGATGGAATCATTAGAAACCAGAAGATTTCCAACACAAATTGAATAATCTTACAGATTAAAATTTCAGAAGTTAAATCATTCTTAAACTCATCTCGAAACATTACATATTGCATATCTTCTCGTTAAAAAATAAGAAATGTTAATTTACTGCAACTGAGAAAATACGTTTAATTCTTTCAAAACAAGTCTATTTCGTGATTTTTTTTTCTTGTCCTAATTTAAAGATCAATAGCATAAGTATAAGAGGTAATTTAAAAATTGTTTCCAACTTCCATAGAATAATTCATTAATCATTTTTTGAGCATTTCTTGTTTATGACTGCCATTCAATATTGATTATTTTAATTCCGTAATATTCAAAGGTTCTGGTCCGAGCCAAACATTTTGTTGAATTGCATATTGTGGCCAAGAGCAGCATCATAACTTCTAATATTATATTCTGGAGTATCGATTTATAACTCTCAGTATTGTTACAAATTGCATATTTGTTGGAATTTAACACTAATTGAATAAAATAGCATTTTTGCCCGATTGGGCGTTTCCATATGTTTACCAGCCCTCTATTTGAGGTGGTATGTTGATTTTAACAGAAAAGTGTGGTTACTATGGTTATGCTGACTTGCCGCCCATGGGCAAAGGCGGTAAGTGAAAAATTGTGGATTTTCACAAAAAATATTCATTTATTTATAATTGAATATTCACGATAAAATGTCAAACTTGACAGCTGACAGTGAATAAACAATCATCAGTAGTAACTCAATTTGAAAAAGAAAATTAGAATCCATATTTTGGATAGATCTTTCAATTGTGCAAAAATTTTTGTAAGCATCACGGTTAATAAATACAGTACCGATTTCGTATAATATTTGGAAACCTCGCTAAGGCTCGGCCTCCAAAGCCAAACTATTATTTTCAATCGGTAAACTGTACTTACTGATTTTAATACTTAAATAACTATTTGCTTACTTAAATTAGGATCTATATACAAACGCGATAATAAAATCATTCTTTAAAAACTTTGTGTCATCTTTCTGTTTAAGTTAGTGACAAATGTGAAATTAAAAATTCAATTATACTATGAAAAGTTAATGCAAAAAGATGTTAAAGTCATTCGATTTTAGAAATTTCAAAGTTTTATGGTTGAAATACTTATATGAATTGAATATTCAAAATAGATATATTTGGAATTATTTCTCACAAGACAATATTCCACTTTTTCCTGAATATCCTGAGCTACATTTGATCATGAAGACTTTTCAAAAGTCATTATGTAATTTATTATTTTAATTTTTAATTTTATTGCAATGAAATTCAAAATTAAAAGTGATTTTACTCAATTTTTTCCTCATTTGTCAGAGAAATTTTATCAAATCAAATGCACAGCGTTTTGGTTCTAATATGATTCAGGTAGTTATCGTTTTATTGAATATTTGTTAGTTTCATATTAAGAAGTTACATCTGTGTGAGGCTAAAATTTTGCGATTCATGCTAGATGACTCAGTAAATATTAACTGAATACGGTTCTGTTTCTGAGAATGTATTTCTAGTTCTTGATGAGGCAAAAGTTAGCGCCTCTGCATTGTGTTGGACACTTCTAGGAAATAGGTAAGCAGTGGTAAAGGCTTCCTGCAGCGAATGTAAAAAGGGCCTAACTAACGGTGACAGAAAGTGATTTATTAGTACTTCGGATTTGCTGCATAGCGGCAATTTATTGCTTCTGTGAATTTTCACATTTTGTAATTTTCAAATTCGTTTTCCAGTTGAGTGAATATGTTTGTACTTCATTAATAATTGGAGTATAATTCATTGTGAATTATAACGCCTACCTCCATCCCGATATATTTAGCCAACTATTCGGAAATCGAATTGACGCGGAGATAATACAATGAGAGCCTGCTTCATTGTATTATCTTCGAATGTAACATATTTTCATTAGGAAGCTTCATTCATATAAATGCTGAAATATATTTTCCACGAAAATTTCAAATAAATGGCTGGTAGATAAATGAATAAGTTTATTTTTAGAACACATGTTGCAATTTTGTGAACGAACTGACAATAATCTATAAAGAAGATGCGTTTTTATCAGTTTCTTAAAGATTTATAGATCTGTAAAATTTATAGATTTGAATAGAATAGCAACATTAGTCTGATTGTTGTATTTCATGAAGGAACTGAATCATTTATGTTTATTACAGTTTTTGGATAGCAATTTGCTCAACATATTTTTTTTTTTTTCAAAAAGCGCGTATTCAAATATTTTTCCTAGACATATATTTTATTATCTATGAATTTTTTAATCCGTTCACTTAATTCAGAGTTCGTACTATATGCATTTTTTTTTTTGCATTATCATCCTCCGGTTGTCTGTGGTCGACAGATTCTAAATCTAAACATATTTTCAGTACTCGTTATCAGAACGTCACGGAACGCAGATATTTTTACTCTGGACTGGAAAAAGACGCATCATTATGGTCCGGATCTATCATAACTATTCACTTTGATAATGAAATTTTACGATAACTATATTTCAATTCATCATTCGGTACATGTGTTTGACTGACGTTATGACGTTAAACAATTGAGTATTATTTGAAATGCATGAATAAATCCACCCTCGGAGATAAATAATTTATTGATATAAAAATTTAAAGTGAATCAATAATTATAGGCCTATATGCTTTTTCTATTAAATATTTATTGTATTAACATTATTTTTTTTTTATAGGTAAGTTCCCGGAGAAATCGCTCATGTCAACGAATAATATTCAATTATATTCTGTCTAAAATTGGTAAGTATCTAATTTTCTATTTGTTCTTAATTTTGAAATGCACTCTTTTCACATAGAAAAGAGATAATTTGAATGCACTTGAGTTAAATGGAAATAAATAGAATTCTGAAAATGAATTCTGTTGTTATTTCTAGTGATGAGAAAATGTCAGGGCCGTTGCAAGTAAAACGAACATTAAATCTAATTTTAACATATATGTACTTCGTTCCTACAAGCTACGTTTTTTGCATCAAGTCTCTACTATTAAGCAAATCAATACGAAAATCTACATTTTCAAAATTTATTTACATCCATATTTTATAAGAATTGCTCAATTTTCTAATGATATTCTTTTATTTGAAATGAATTGTTTCATTCTTACTCATATAGCTGCCGAAACTAATCCAACAGTGAATTTTTGAGTGCGTGATATCTATGCTGCAATATATTTTTTATTTTCGAGTTATATCGAATGATAATAATGAATACTTAAGATTATATTGAAAAGTTCAATTTGGTGAATGAGTCAGAATGATATGAAGTTCGCATGCCACTTGAGCAAATATATTTCAATAACTTGAGAGTAAGCGATCGAGAAATTTTTTTTTTCAAAAAATGTATAGATAAATTTCGAAACGATATACGAATAATAAATCGAAAATGAAAAATATAGAACATTACTTGAGCACATCAGTTATTAGTCTGCAGTGAAAGCTTCTGAATAAGAGAAGGAGAACATTTGCTCTTTCACATACCCTTCAGGTAATAGCACTATCTACCTGGTAATACATGAAATTATTATAGTTTATTCCAACAAAAATACAGTAGGGTAAGAAAAACCAAATCTGTTGATATTTAGGGGAATTGTGATAGTAAAAGGTGATGTGATATACACAGGATGTGCAACGAAATGCGGTACATAGTAGTTTAAGGAATTTTTTAAATGTGCGTATCTTAGCTCTCCTGTATAGGTTAGAGCAAAAGTACAAGAATAAAAAGTTGTATAAAATCAATTTTTACTCATGGAAAGTCTTCATTTAATGCAGTAGAATATCTGTAGCATAAGATATTTAAAAAATAAAGTATGACATCCCCGTCAAAAATCAAATAGCCATTAAAATAAAAAACGAATGAAACAAACTTCCATTCCGACAGTTCAATTCCGTGCTATAGGCTACGTGCATGAAGTCTACTAGCGCCTCTAGCGGGCAATGGAAAACGATTGAACTCCCATTTTATCATTGTTTCATACCTATAATTTTTTAAATGTACTAATATTATTTAATTCAGCTTTGTTTGTATAATGTAATTTGCATAGCATAAAAGGCACGTTGAAATTATTTACTTTGAGTATTTTTTTCTTCAATTATAACGTACCTATTAGAGAAAACGTCTTAATTCGTCCAAATTGATAGGATAACCTCAAATTATGACGCCGATGATCTTGCAGATCGGGTTTGTATTAATCAAACACTGTATCCCTTTTACCGAGGAAGCATTGAAGAAAAGCGTGATTTGCCATATTAAACATGTTGAAGAATATGCTGCTGACAATATTAACAACAAAATTATTGCGAAGTGCATCCGACAACTTTCTATCACTGAAACATCTTACAAATTAGAGATAGAGGTAAATTCATGAATTTCAAATTGATGATGAATATTTCTAATTTCGCAATTGAATTACAAACATATTTGTTATATAGATTAATAATGAAAGACAGATGATACTCTATTTACCGCTTTGATTCACTTCACTCGTTTTTTTATGTTATAACTGGGTACATGAAATCTATGAAACTATATTCCACTTGAATCATCCTTAACACAACAGCCTGAAACAGAACAAACGTTTTCCCATGTTTTATATGCAATTATTTTCACTTTTAAACTACAATGCTCAGTGACAGCTCAATGACGTATTCTGAGAAATGTTTACAATTGTGCTCACCATGAGCGCTCGCATCGATATTTGTTGAAACTCCGCCCCCTTGCACATAGCCTATAACAATAATTAACAATGATGAAAAGTTGTTTGAAATTAATTTTTACTTGTAAAAAATCTTCACTTAATGTCGTAGAATATCTGTAGCATCTGAAAAAAAATTACATTGATAACACGGAATTGAACTGTCAGAATAAAAGCTTGTTCCATTGGTTTTTTATTCTCATTGCTATCTGATCTGATCTGATTTGTGACGAAAATGTCATATTTTATTTTATAGATATCTAATGCCACAGATATTCTACAGCATTAAACAAACATTTTTTATAAGTAAAAATTTATTTTAAGCATTTTTCCATTCTTGTACTTTTGCTCTAAAATATACAGGAGAGCCAATATCCGCACAATTTGAAAATCTCATGTTAAACTTCTAGGTTTCTCGTTTCGTTGCACAGCCTGTAAAAGGAATATGAAACATGAAAAACCTAGTTGCTTTGTCATTATAATATTGTTACTGATATAAGCAGCGATTGTAGTTGTAACTGATGAATATTTTGTAATTCACAATTCTGTGCAAACCAATATGTTTTACCTAAATATTTCTTAACCTATAAGATGTGAGTGATGAACTGTCTATCCTTGAATATATCAATTTCTTATGGATTTTTAATTCTGTAAGACTCATGAATTCGCATAAAACTGCGACATCAATTACCCGGAAATAATCAATATCTCTATGGCAATCTATATATTGCCTAGGAGGGCAAATTACTATTGATTGATTGTATGAATTTATTACAGGTTATCAATTTGCACCATTGAATCAGCAATTATCCTATCAAACGTAGTACATAATTTTTTGTTTCAATTAAAAAACTAATGAAGAATAGGTTTTTTGTCGAATTGCCAGAATTATGAATATTTTTATTTTTTCCTAGAATATTATAATGTAATTAGTTATTTTCATCCTCTAATCTTTTTCATCAATTGACGCAGGTGTATACTAATATTTTTGAGGTTAATAAACCACATTATATGAAATTTAACAATGGATATCTCTTTCATCTGTCAAGAAGTGCATTTTAAGAATAGACGAATGAATCAAAAAAAATCTCAAACATTTTATTTTCTAAATAGTACTTGATATTTTCTAGTGCTCAACCTAACTACTAAATAACTAATTCTTATATTACGAATGCTAATTTTCGTGGGAAGAATTTTTATTTCAGAGTGAGCTCATTGGTCTTTGGGATAAGTTGATAATGATGAAACTAAGTAAGAACGATTGTGATACAGTTGGTTTAAGCACTGATGTCAAGGAGTGAGACCTAAATTCCTTAATTTAAATCACGGATCACGGAGGGAATCATTTAAAATATTGAACGAAAAATCAATCGAATATTTACATTTGTTATTGTTATTATATTGTATTCAATCAATCTTCTTGATATTTATTTATATTAAAAAAATTAAATTCAGGTACATTGTGTGAAACCATCATCTTAGACCAGGGTTCAACTGTAGACACGTGTTTCGTCCATATTAGAACTCGTCAATACAGTATAGCCAAGCCCAGATATATCATTTATTATCATATGATAATATTATTCTGGGTTCCAAATTCTAACTATCTAGGTCTGGCTATACCGTACTGACGAGTCTTAATAAGGACACACTGTATTTTGCGCAACTATAAAGATTTTGTAAACATTGAAATATAAATTTATATAACATGGAACTGACTATTAAGCTTTACTTCCAATATTTGTTTTCTAAATTGATCAAGAACAATAAAATAAAAAAAATATTAATTTTATTAATGTACTCATTTTACAGAAAACCGTCATATTTTGTGTAAAGATTTTCTGAAAATTATTTCAGTTTTTATGCTTTCTTACATTAGGTACATATAGTATTATGTATAATATGTTTAGTATAGTTAGTATATCTGTTGCGCTCATATTATTTCCGAGAAAGATAAATTTAGACTTTGATCTAATTGCAATAGACGTATATCAGTTCGCAAAGGTGTTTCATTAAATTTAACGCAAAATGATTCTCTATAATACTGGTTCGATGAAATAGGTAATAGGATTACCTTTAATCACCTACGAGGTCACCTAGTACATGAATGTAACAGAGAAACAGCCCTCAAGCATCATCTTTTGATCTAAAATTTTTTAAACAGTGATGACACTTACCAAACAAATAACATATTTTTTATTTATTGCTTCTTAGACTGACATAAAAATTAGAGCAATGTTTTTTGATTGGATTTATATGAAGAGTCTCTTGACACACTGCACTAAATGCTGCTTTTTGTTTTGCATTTTGATTCTCCACTTTGCTGCAGAGAAAAATTAACCTTGTCATACATAAAATTTTGTGCAGTGCACTTTGATTTTATGTGTGACACATTGACACAGTATATTTTTCTTTGCTTTAAAATAGACTAAATTTAAAGTAAAATGCAGTGTTTATTGTTTAATGCACCGTTTTAAACGACCCTTATAAGTGGGATATTTGAAGAACCTATATTCGAAAGTCATGATGAAAATATTTTACAGAAAACCAATTTAATCTTTTTTCCTCATATTCAAATCCTGTACGTTCGCAAGGTTGTATTTATTTTTTTGAGTAGATATTTTCAACTCTTAATAATTGTAACTCACTTGTATGTGACTAACCAAATATAATCTTAAATGTAACAATGAAAATATATTCTCTTCAATTAATTGTAATGAATCTGATGGTAATTACCGCTTTTTACATTGTTTTTATTTTATTTATACAAAAATCAAGTTTAGCCAAGAGTGATTTAAATGGTCATTATGACAATCCTGGTCATTAGTTATAAATTATGATATAAATAACATTTTCATTGTCATTTTGCTACTTTCCATGCTTTTCGACCCACGACGCGCCTCTCTTGGTTTTGTGGAATGAATCATTGTTGATGGCCACAGGCTATCCGCCAAATCTGACTAAGCGCACGTCTACACCTGTTTTTAGATAAAAATTAATAGTACAACAGGAAATTTTTAAGTAAATTTACTTCGGAAAAAAGTAATGCGTCATTAATCATCATTATCGTTTTATGTAAATTTAAGAATACATGATAGTTACTTGTTCAATTTTTTGTGGTAGTAAAGTTTGAAGCCTCCAAATTTTTTGCTACATTTTGTTAATTTATTTTTGTATTTGGTTTTGAATGCGCGAAAAAGATGTTTGAGATGTATGTTATGCATGTTTGAAGGGCATTTTGAAGATTCTTATGCTTGTCTGGTGGCTTGAAAGCTCATATAGATCTAAAAGTTATTTTAATTTGACATTTTGAAGAAATAATTCAATGGATTGGGGACAGTGCATTTTTTCTCCGTTTACTAAATGAAATAAAATGTACATTCACATTTTCATGCAATGTAAGTTTATGTAACAAAAGTTATTGTTAAAAAGAACATGTGTTAGCATAGTTGAAAACATCTGACGTGGACATCACGTGACTAACTTGTACATCATTAGATGTATTTTTTGCATATAATAATGCGATAACCAAACACAAAATTCCATCGATCCAGGACTAATCGTTTTAGATTTATCAAAAAAATATACGTTTGACGGGTTTTTAGATTCGCGAGCTATGTACGCACATACTGACATCAAGCCGAAAATTGTCAAACTGGATTCAGGGATGCTTAAAACGGATATTTATATCAAAATCTCGAGATGTGAATTTTGTCGGTTTCAAAATACTTACTTTTATTTTGTATATAAGTAAGTCAAAATGTAATGAATAAAATATGAGTGGCTTTGCAGAAGAAAAAAAAAATCTGACGTGAACATCACGTGACTTACTTGTACATCATTTGATATGTACACAAATTTATTCAATTAAGTTTTCTGTCACTCCAGATTATAATTAATAGAAATATTTTAATAATATTTTGACATGTAAAATGTCAAACAAAATCAAATAATTGACAACAAATTATCATTGCCTACCTTATCATTTCAATTAAACTGATTGTTTTATACGCCAAATTTTGAATGTCTGTTATTCTTATAAACTGCATTTCCGGCTCAGCCGATTGATACAAAAATAGTAGATAACCATTCTGATTCAACATTAAGTTCATTTACTGAACTTCAACATTCTACGGTTGATCATGCTGGATTTATTAGAAAAATTCGAAAAAAGTCTCAAGTAAAGTGCACTTCCGGTACAGATGATTGGAACCATAATTCGAGGTGCACAACTAGACCCTATACCAGTCTTAAATACAAAATTTCAACATCATACGTTCAACCAGTTTTGAGATTTGCGAGTTACGAACGAACGCACGTACAAGTACCGACATCAAGCCGAAAATAATCAAAATGGATTCAGGAATCCTCAAAACGGATATTTCCATCAAAATCTCGATAGGTGAATTTTGTCGGTTTCACAATACTTCGTACAAGCATTGATTTTATAAAATTTTATAAAATCAATGGTACAAGTAAAATTATGCGGAAAATTCCAAGAAGCTATCAAGTAAAGTGCACTTCCGGCTCAATCGTTCTCAATGAAAATGATATATAAGCATTAAGACGGTACTGTCCTCTTAAACTCTGAGTTCTAACATTCTACGTTCAATTGTTTTGTATTTACGCGGTAAATTCAAAAAATGTTACAAGTAAATTGCACTTCCGGTATAGACGATTGCAATTATAATGCGAGACCCACAACTAGGTGTTACAAAAGTGCTTGATACGAAATTTCAATATTCTACGACTGACTGTTTTGAATTCATGCGAAAAATTCGAAAAGTCTGTCATATAAAGTGCACTTCCGGCTCAGCCGATTGAACCAAAAATAGGAGATGATCATTTAATTGCTAAAGAAATCTCAAATACTGAATTTCAATATCTTACAACTAATCATTCTGGATCTATGCGAAAAATTCAAAAAAAGTTTCAAGTGAAGTGCATTTCCGGTACGGGCGATTGCAACCATAATGCGAGGTGCAAATCAAAACCCTATACCAGTCTTGAATACAAAATTTCAGCATAATACGTTCGACGGTTTTTGAGATTTGCGAGATACGTACGTACGCACATACGTACCGACATCGAGCCGAAAATAGTCAAAATGGATTCAGGAATGCTCAAACGGATATTTCCATCAAAATCTGAATTTTGTCGGTTTTACAATACTAATTTGTTACTTTGTACAAGTATGTAAGTAATATTTACTCTACCAAGATATGGTAGCTGTGTATAAGAGATTTTTCACATTAAAGCAGCTGTATTATGTACAAATTTGATGTTAGATACATAAGAACAATTGTAGATAAAATATTTACCAACTCTTGAGCATCTCGTTTATTTCGGAACCTCTACTTATTTAACATTTTTCAAGGATACAAATCTCTATTTACATAATATTCCGGAGAATTTCTATGGGTATTTCCACTGATCCTATTGCACGAAACTATGACCATACAAACTATTAGAAGTAATGCGGTCACCTAACATTTTCAATTCTGTTTGTTATGTAAAAAAGTTGCCTCGCGATTTTTGCTGAGATCATATATGATGATGATGCATAATATTTTCTGTCTATACGTTCTAAATGTCTCATATTTACATTTGATAGTCGCAATTTTCATCTCAATTCTAATTTCGCTGAATTTTTGAAATGAATTTGGAATATTTTTTTGTTTATATTGTCACAAATATGAAATATTTGTAGTAATTAGGTCACATAATTATTTATTTGAATTCGCTGTAACTGTAATCCTAGTTAATACTGACAAGGTCGATGTTCAATTGTCGGACATGATTGACAGGCTATGGTCACTAGATGTTTGGTGGTTGCCAGGCAACAATTGTTAAACAATTGAATGTTGGCCCATTGTCGGCTTAGGTCACTGATCTCTATATAACACTGGATTGGGTTTAGTAGACCGTATTCTGGCATCTGAAAGCGGCCCCGGTTGAACGGCGGCCTTGACAGTAAAACTGAGGCTTTGTGTTTCTAATCGGCGGCAAATTCAAAACACTTATAGAAGACACTCGATGAAATTCAAAGTATAATGCAAGTAAGATGAAAAAATTATTCTCAATATATATTAAAATACATACATTAATAATCAACAAAAGTTAAAAATTGTTATAATAGTTGAAATATTTATTAATAGTTAAAAATATTCGTTAACTTTTTAGTGTCAGTGTTTTAACTATTTTTTAAACATTGTAGTTTAGTATTATTTAATCCGTTCAATAGTTTTATAAATTTTTGTTACCTAAAATTTAAAACTATAAATTTACCTATATGAATAAATGAAGTGTATTTCTGCGATAATATTGCCTATTCAAAACTAATAATTTTAAATATCTACTACACATGATAGGAGAATAATAATACATTTGATAATCAAGATTTTATTGTTCGTAAGTAAGCACAAATTTGCAATCCAGCGATTAATTACGATATATTACTCAAATTTGTTTTCATAACTTACTTGTGCAGCGTCAAATTTCTTAATGAATCGGCTTTATTTCCGCAGAACATGCATTTGAACACCATGATTTAAAAATTGCGTCCCAACACCATACTACTGTCACCAACATATGTCACCAATTGAACACAGAACCTCACTTTTGCCAAGATGGCGACGCTCAATTGGGGCCGCATTCCAGCGACCTAAACCCAATCCAGTGTTTATTAGAGATCAGTGGCTTAGGTATATAAGAGCGTTAGCTAGGAAAGGAATTTATTCAGTCAATGAGTCATTCAGTGATTAAGTACGAGTAACAGCGAGTGATATTGTGAACATACGAGTGTGTAAAGTAAAGATTTACACTGTAACCTGTATTAATAAATTATTCACATTGAAATTTGTAACAGTATTTCAAAGACTACAGACTCCGTAGAGGTATGATTGATTTATTCGGCGTAGAGGCGATTTAGTAAGGCGTGTAATAATATTTTCATTCAATAAGAAGTCGAATCATACAACTATCACCAAGAATTGGATGAATTTTCAAACACGTGCGAAAATTGACTGCTGAATCTTTTAAATCAAAATACAAGAATAATAATAAGTTTAAAATTGTACCTTTCTCTTAGAAAAACTGAAAGTAACAGTTTAGCTATATACATATATGACTCGCTTGTCAGTACAGAGCATGTACGGAACCAGAAGAAAGAGAAAAAGAAAAATGAGTAGGATAGATAGGTTTTTTTTTGTGGGATTTGTGTGAATCTAGACATCATGATATGAAGCCAATTATTTCGAGATGAAGCTTGCCGAGCTCGAATATTGTTGTACAAGTGTCATATTGCGTGTTTACACACAATGTAATACAATTCCACTTTACAACTCAGAAAATACGCAAGGACTGCAGTAAGTATCACACCAAAAATAGTCTATCCTGTTGCATTTATTTTGTCGAAAAATATTTGATACAGTTTGAATTATCAATATTTCTTCCAATTCAATCAAATAATTAAAATACTTGATGCTGTGTGAATGATTAATGATTAAATATAGAAAAAATTGATTTGATTAATGGAATCTACCTACCTGAATAACATTAAAATATTTTTCTTGTATCCTCAATAGATAGAAAATTAGAAAATAATCATGAAAACACGAAAAAATCAATTTCAACTCGGAAATAAGAGGAATATATAATCTAAGAGCAAACCATACGACTTATCAGTTTCCCATAAGGTTAGAAAATTTTAGAATTATGTTTCATTATCGGTCAATTTACACGTTCACTGCGTTAAGGGTCCAATTGTCCCTCATTTGACTCTCCTGTAGTGCGGCAATATTTCATGCATATTTTCTGTTTTGCGAAAACTATAACTTTGTTAAAATTTGGATAAATTCGTCGTCGAATGTAGCTTTATGAAGAGCGGATCGTGTATTAGTTAGATATTTTATTAATTTTGTTAGGGTCTTTTGGTCCCTCTCAGCATGTATAATATGAATATATTCGATTCCTTTTAATTAAGGGCATATCGTCTCTTATGAAGAAAACGATGTACGGGAATTCAGTCACAAGTTTATTATTTCTATCCTACTCTAGAGTAGGATAGAAATAATAAACTTGTGACTGAATTCCCGTACATCGTTTTCTTCATTTCACGTAACAGTCAGCATCATCTAATACTTCCATCGTCTCTTATATTCATACAAGTTTATTCATGTTTGTAACACAATATTACTTACAAGACCTGAAGCTGGACACAATCTAAATAGGCAAACAACTAAATGAAGACATTTATTCATGAAACGGGATGGACCAGGAGTAAATAAAAGAAAGAAATGTCAAAAACGCTAATACTTTACGAAAATCAATGTCCAGTGTTGAAGCACAGAAAAAAGCAAAGAAAATCACTAGTTTCTGTGCAGACAGCCCCAACAATCTTATTTTAACAAAATTCACCTTGAAACTTGAAATTTTGTGTCTTTTTTTTAGAGCTATATATGTTCTGTTAGCTATTTATATTAATAGTTTACAGAGTATAATTCAAATTTTATAGAATAAATGTGATATTCTATCACGATTGTAATTTTACTTTGATTGAAAATGGAAAAATGATAATTCAAACTTCTGTCATCTCTATATGCGATAAGGGACCATCAGTCCCTTGGCTGAGCCAGTATAGTAAAGATAGATACCTATAGAAAGCTATCCGACACCCAAACCATAATTCTAGTTGAGTTTCGTGCCAATATGTGGAGTTAGGTGAAACGAAAATTTAGGAACCAAATGATCCCTTACCGCATAATAGGAAAGATTTCTTAGGGACCAATTGTCCCTTGACGCATACCGGGAAGAACATAAAAAAATCTACCGCAGTGAACGTGTTAAGAAAGTATCGTTCTTGTAGGCATCTCGCGGTTGCATCATCTTCCCTTAAATGTTTTAAAATGTCAATAATAATTTTTCTTTAATTCTACTCCCACAAGGCTAAAATTTTAATATATTGTAATTTACTTATGTTTAAGTGTAGAAAAAAATTGACAACCTATTTTGAAGGTTGCAAGTATGTGCAAGACGATAGCAGGATAGTAGGATTGAAAAAGAATATTCATTGACATTTTCAAAAATCTAAATGAAGATGACGCAACCGCGAGATGTCTGCCAGAACGGTTTTTTCCTTATTGATTGATGATAAATCATTATTTAAAAAATTTCTAGCGGGAAACAGATTAGTTGAAATATTATTTTTACAATTGAGCAGTTCTCTAAAAAAAAAATATATCGTGTCTATCTATCTTCCTATTTCTCTTCTATCTCTTTTGTACCTGGAGATGTCTTATTCTGACAACTATTTTTTGTTTTCGTTTTGTGCATACAAGAAAATCTCGCTATCTACTCAAATGAGGAATCACGCTATTCACTCAAATGAAGAATCACGATTTACTTTAATGAGTTTTGCACGAACTTCAAGCAACAATTCAATCAGTTGTCCTATTATAGCTAAATAAGTATCTTTTGTGGCGTCTACATTCATGATTTTATTTGTAAGCCAGTCAGTTTAGCGCAAAAGTATCAATGTCAGTATTTTCTAACAATGTTTAGTATTTGTTTTTTTGATTAGTTTTTTTGCATTTATCTCGATGAGGATCAGAGTAATCGTAATTATCTGGTGAAATAATATGTAAAGAATTGCAAGACCTTCAAAATAAAATTTGAATTTTGTCGATCGAAGGTATGTTCATTGAGAGAAACGTGAAAAACCTCTCAAATATAATCATTTATAACTTTGTTAATTAAAAGTTTCTAGCATCGGCTTTTCGGAACAAAAAATGAGTAAAAGAGAAATTCTGTCGGACTTACAGTTTTTGCAGAATATTGATAAAATATTGTGACAAGTAATTTTGCATAGCTCACTCTATCTTGCCCGATTAACGTATGTAATATTTTCGTATAGATTATTATACTTCAAAATTCACAAAAAATCAAATGTATATTTCGCTGTTTTATTTAAATGTTCATAAGCACTTGGAAAAGCAGCGTCGGTTGAGCGGTAGAGGAGAAAGCTCTACGTAAATTTCACCTACGTTAATGTGGAAAAATCATTCAGCAAAATTAGAATAATTTCTTAACTTTTATTGAAATAATAACGTTGGAAAGGTAATAAGAGAAGCAAAAAGAAAAAAAAGACTGAATTAGTATGATTTTACATGCTGGAACTCCCTCTGTTGATAAATTATCCAAAATTGACGTAATTATCACATCTAAAATAAATTGAAAATCAAAATTCACAGTACCACCTTGTCAGTTGTATCAAAGATTTCAGTTATATGAGCTACAATTAATTTTTTTTTAATCATCCGTATCGAATAAATGGAATTTTATTTAACCTATGGAATCCCGTATTTTTACGATAAATAATGGTATTCAAATTAAAAGAATTGTCGGAAATCATTTTAAATATTTTCAATTCTGTTTGTAATTCAAAGAATGGTAACGTTTTATCCAACAGAAAAATGCGATGAGTTACTTACTGGTCAGGATTAATTTTATGATGTCTGCAAATTCAGTATTGATGAAAATAATTGTATATTTTTGCAAACTTATCTAATTGTTCAGTTTTTCATCTTGTCGGTGTAAAAATTAATACAAATTATTGATTCATCAACATAACGAATTTTGAATTTTGCAAGTATACTTATGCGGAATAGTATCAGATGATGAACACATTTTGAATTCAACTTTGTGTCACGCAAGACAGTTGGCATATCTTAAAATTTAGATGTTACACAGGACAGCCAGTATATATTTTTTTTTTTTGCTTATTTTTTACACCACATTTGTTTACATTAACAGCCACTTAAGATTAGGGTTGCTGGGCTGATCGTGGCCTCGATCGTAGCAAAGGCATCAGTATTTGAATTGTGTACATTGTGTAAGGAAGTATTTTGTGTTTATGTGCAATTGTGTAGTGGCCAGAGTTATTGCAGTTTTACACAACAATTGGATTACCTGATCATATTGATAAGGTGAGTGGTATTTCCGATTGAGATATTACGTCTTAATAAGAGTTGTAATTGTATTGTTTGTACAAATCATGCCGATGCGGGATGCATTGAATATGTTGTGTGAATGTAATATCCGTTGGTAAAAAGGATAACAGCTAGTTGACGGTGCTCCTTAGCTCAACATGGGATCAGGACAGATCCGTGTATTTCCCTGTCCTGGGCCCTGTAATTGGGAACAACGTGGGAGACGTTCAGTAGTCGGTGCTCCCTGGCGCAACGCGGGATTGAACTAGCGATTGAGACCCTAGTTCGCGAATGGTGTGTGAATGTTGTGATTATTGCGAACATATAGAATAATAGCTCTACCTGTATATTTTTATAATCATCGAACTGTTTTTATTACAGATAAGATTCAGTCAAAGCGGCCGTGATGTGTCGACGCTCTCTAATTCATCTCTCTCTCTCTCTCTCTCCCTCTCTCTCTCTCTCTCTCTCTCTCTCCCCCCCCCCCCCCCCCCCCCCGTTACATTTACATATTTGTGCTATATTTACTGTTTTATGTGTTTTATTATTAATCATTATCATCAATATTTTCAATGTTTTCATGTTTCATTTATGTATTAAATTAATTAATATAAATGTTTCTTTTTCATTGTTTCTCCTATTCGTCACATCCTACGACATTATCAAAAACAAGTCAACATTAATCAATCATATACTTTACGACCACCTCTTACCGCCTTCATCGCTCCTCAACTCCGCAACACCCGAAACCCCTGTCATTTGTATAAAAATATTTTATGAATTATGTGTGTCTGTGATAATAAGCGAGAAAATAGAGTGTGTCTTAGTCTAAATTGATTACAGAAATTACTTAAAATGCATTTCAATCTGATAATTTACATAATTTATCGAGAAACAAGTGATTTTTGAGAAAATTTAATTCAAATTATTATAATAATAATTTTCACTTAGTTATTAAGAGAATAATTGAAATAGGTTTTATTTTGAAATTGTGAATTCTATGATTTACCACACATATCCCTTTTTGTCTTCACATTGTTGAGGACAAGTAATGTAAATTGCTTAATACACTGTAAGAATATGAGATTTTGAATATCCTTAGAACTACTTATCTAGGAACCAGGCCCCCACAACTCTCATTGCCGGTCTACTATAAATGTGTCCGCTGACTGTGTCAAGCATGTGGACGTGAGAGGTGAGAGGAAATGTTTCAAGATGGCGGATATGTAGGGCCTAGTTGCCAATTGAAAAGCGTTTGATTTTAGTGTTTGTGTCGTTGAATACAGTCAGATTATAGTAAATAAATAATAATTTAATAAAGTGATAGCCGTGTGACAAATGAACATTCAATTAAAATGCCTGGAAAATGTTTTGTCCCGAATTGTAATTCTGGATATGAGAGTTGTAAGATAAAATATAGTGTTTTTAGAGCTCCACTTGACATGATAGAAATTTGGGATGAAGCAATTGAATAAAATTATGTATACAAACACGTGAATTACACTTCTTTATTTGCTCAAAGAATTAAAGCTGAACGCGCTCGTGATATTGAACTTTCTTCTCGCAAATAAACAGTGGTTTAATTCACTTGTATAAATAACTATTAAACTAGGTCCAGTTTCATAAATGAATTTAATTCTCATTCAAATTTACTCACAAAGTAAATTTGTATCAAGTAATTCAAATGAAATCTAAATTTTGACAATGTTAATGAATTAAGTATAAGATAATTTAAAATAACGTGTATTTGTTAAAAATAAATATGAGTGCCCTTAATATAGAAAAAACTATTACGTTGTGAAACATTATGTATAATATAGAAATATAATATTTTGAACTGAATCTAATTTTTGTTTAACTTATGTTTTCATGTTTCCTTTATTGAAAGTTCGAACAATTTTCTTGTAATTGAAAACATATCATCTATATGAATTCTTGAAGATTAAACACATTGTTAATGTATTGTTCAAATATTTCTCAATTATTGTTAATCGCATGTGATCTCGGAATTTATCCAACTGAGTTTCTTGCATAGGTAATAATTAAATATTGAATATTACTCAATGCAACACTAATTTAACAAGTATATCAATTTTTAATTAAAGTAAAATATATGCTGTAAACATTACATATACGGTTAACTTCAATATATAAATGATTTCGTAAAATTTTGTAAGTTTAGTGTAATTATACATTAAACACTGTTGTAAAACAGGCCTTACTGATGTAGGCGTCTCTAGCGGCGACAGCGCGAACTATAACCATCTCAGCGGACGCATTTTCGGGGCGAGTTAGGTTACCTACTATGTCTTGTACCGTGCTAGGAACTTACAAAAATAGGGATATACCGTTTGAGCGCGGCGGTCAGTTTTGTTCTAATCCCATAGACCATTTGAGCATTTTTCTCTTAATCCCTATATACCGTTTGAGCCAAGTTTATTACTTCAATCTTTAGATCTCAAATAAATGTATCTGTGGAAAAAATATAACATATTCACAAATATTCACACTTTTTTATAACCAACATAATTAATTTTATTGAAAACTCGTCATATATACATCTTTACATTTTAATTAATGAATACTAATGTGAATGTTATATTTTGGTGTCAATTGGTACACTTACCCATACATTATTCATTCAAAAAATTGTCCAATTGGAGTGTTTTTTTCTCATTATTCTTACGTGATTGGTTCATTTTGGCAATCTGCATTGTTCATTGAAGATTTTACATTTTACTTACTATCTTTGTTTATGGTTAATCCAATAATCTGTTAAGCTTCCGCCGTGCTCAAGTGGTACATAGGGATTACGGCAGACCCTGCTACACGGATTAAAAATTTGACCGCTCAAACGGTCTATGCCCACAAAAATATAGGTGTCCTTCATTACGTGTATTTTAATCATTCTCTCGATAAATACGAAACTTGAAGGTTGTATACCTACTATAAAATTATAGAGATGTGAATTGAGATAACTGTACAACTTCTAGTTTCGATTATTACGAGTTTTGTGCATTCAATTTAAATTAATTATATTTCCTACTATTGGTAGGTGTATCTTTATTATATTTTCGGAGAATTCTCCTATGCTTTCTATAGTACTAATATCATTAACTTATTTTATACAATAAAATATAAACATTTTTGAGTTGCTTCACTAATAGCAATAAATTTGATAATTAAAAAAAAGCTCCATTTGCCCAAGTGCTAACAATTTAAGATACAATGTACTTGGTATACAACTATATTGTACCGTTTATGTCTATGACCATAACAATGTTAACAAATAAATTCTTGATCTTTGGAACATTAAAACTTCACGTATTGCCAATATTAGGCTTGAATTTTGATACTGCATTTGTTCTTTGTAAAATTCCACTGGAAATCATGATGACCCTGTTGAAAAATGTTTCTTAAACAAAAGAAGCACGCAATTGAGTGCAAAGCATATGTACTTGCAAATTATTATTTCCGAGAAAACAATTTACTAAATAAGCGTAGTTACCTACTAGCAATTGTTTGTCATGGACTGATAAGTCTATCATGTTGATGTCATGCAAATCTTATTTTTATTCGAAATGAAGAAACTGAATTTACCATTTTTTCATTGTTGTGTATTCACTTCTTTCTGTCGGAAACAGAATAATGTATTGATGTACTTTTATTAATGTTATATTGTGCCTCATTATTCAATTATTCTTGGTACCCAATATTTTTTTGTATCAGGGCAATAATTGGTTCTGCATTATCATTTTGCAACGAATATAATTATTATTAATGGCATGAATCTAAATATTTCCCATAAAAATACTCTAAATGTAAAATTTCAAGCGCCGGAATGGAACTTCTCGGAATAAGGAGATTGAATTTATCGAGGCTCGTGGATTAGAGGCTTCATTTGTAGTAAAGTTTATTATGAATAAAACTTGTAATCCATTATGAAATGTGGAGAGAATCTGAAGCAGCGAGAATAAGATAGTAAAATTTTATATATCTTCCTAGTATATTTTCTGTAATTACCCTTAGCGAAAACAAGAAATGTAGTGAGATCGATGAGAGGTGCCTTGTTTGATTTCTTCACCAAATTTACTTTATGGTGTTATTAACTAATTGAAGAATTTGAAGATAGGTCGCCGAATACCTTATGAGAAAAATTATGTCAAAATTTATTTCTTAAATTTATAGTTCAGACGACATCAATTTTGTACTTGTAAATATTATTAACAATAATTACATCATCTTCAAGATATTGATGGTACATTCAGAATTAATTGAAAATTCACATTTCAATAATAATATGATAAAATATAAGAATACTTGTACAATATCACGAGTCGAGTCATACTCTTTCCATTCATTCCTCACGTAAACAGTGACTTGAGGCTCTTGTCACACATAAGTTTGGATTGCATGCGTTATTTTCTTACTAATAACTGCAATTAGCACAGTATTCTATCGAGAGCACAGCTTGTAATAATGACAACTCTGACTTTTATCTTCTTGTATACTTCGTTGGCAGATTATATAGACAGAACCGTAATACGAGGTTCTTTTTTCAAGTTGATCGACATTGACATTTCAAGATCTATTAGATTTTTTCAAGATGATAATAATATAATTTCTTGTATTGTTTGCTGTTAAACTGTATAATACAAAGCTTTTGTTTCAACTATATGAACATTGATATTTCAATACTTCGCGTTTGGTTCCAGATTAAAAAAGAATTGTATGCTAGTATAACCAACGTCAATTATTGACTTAACCCAGAGCTGTTTTGAGTGTCAAAATGACAAAAATTGGCAAAACCTGCTCTGTAGATATTAGTGTTTCACAAGAATCAAGAAATAGTCTTGATCTTGTCTTGATCTTGTCTTGAAATCAAGACAAGACCAAGACAAGAAGTGTTTTTTATTTTCTAAGACAAGACAAGAACGTATTATCAAGAATCAAGACTTCTTGTCAAGAAATCTTGATATCTTGACAATTAATTATTCAAATCTGCATATTCATTATTCTATTATTGAAATATTGAAATCTGCTGTGGTCATCGCAGTTTTTTTTCGTCAATAAATTTCATGACCAGCTCTATAACTGTTTCATGAATTTAGGAGTATCATACCAACTTTCAAAGTGACATTTGTCATTGTCAAACTGACAGTTCAAAGTGACAGCGTCATTGTAAAAGTGACAGCGTCATTTTCAATGTGACAGCTGTCATTGTCAAAGTGACGGCTGTCATTGTTTAAATGACAGCTGTTATTGTTCTGGTGACAGATGGCGGCTCACAATATAAGTATTTTTGAAAATGAAGAGTCTTTTTCTAGATTTCCTAGTTGAAAAAGCTCATTTACAAATTTGAACCTATTGGGGGGAGTAAAAAGTATCGGTGACTATGATTTTCAAAACAAATATTTGATACATATCGAAAGCATGAGTCGTCAGTTTCCGGTGATTAAATCGTTTATGTAGAAGAGAAATGTATCGGTAGAATCCCCAATACTCTAAGAAAATTGTTAATTCTCAGCAGCATTGCTATATCATATAACAATAATAATTGCAAATACTGATTAAAACATGAAAATGACAGACCTTCCATTCATTTCTATTGGTGACTATTTTGGAAAACGTTGCTAGAATCGATTTATAACATAACTGACAGGGAGGATAAAGGGTAGACACTAACGCTAAACTGAGTGTTCAGATTGGATAAAACAATGGAGAAAGGGGATTCCCCCTAGAAGTCAAGATCAAGAAATATCAAGAATTCTTGAAACAAGACAAGAAATACTTCGTCAAGAAATGAACAAGACAAGAAATTTTTATTTTCTTGTCTTGAAAATCAAGACAAGACAAGAAATGGTCATCAAGACAAGATTTCTTGTCTTGATGACCATTTCTACAAACACTAGTAGATATTAAATGATTTTGAAACTATTTTAAAATTCTGAATATACATTATTGAAACACAAGCTATATCTTTTTTATCCTCCGTGAAGAAGTAAAATAGATCGTGTTTCAAAACTTCCTATATTACATTTTCCACAGTAAACATATTACTTAATTATTGAACGAAATTTCCGTATTTGGCCGAGTATAGCATTTTACGCACTATCGTAGAAATAATTATATTCTCTGATAGTTACATTACATCGTTGCAGAGCTTTAGTTGTGCCAGGTTATTCGTCATACTTTTTATACGTCTATTAGCATATAACAACCAGAACTGTTCAACCATCTTTCAATCAAAGATCTATCTATCGGTTTTTTTTTTTGATTCGGTCTTTCAGATTCATTCAATTTCCAAGACTGGTAATCTAGGATCAGTCTTCCAAATTATTTTCCAAGCATAAAAATACTTGATTTATCAAAAATACTTTTCTTTCAATTATCTATACATTCTAGAATTTTATTTAATAAAAACGACTTTTGATTTTAAATTCTGTATATTTATTTGAAACCACTAGGGCGCGAAGACAAGTCCATTAGGGCGCAGGTTCATTTGAGCGCAAAGATATAAAGCGTGCGGACACTACTGTAAATATCTTCAAAAAAATAATTGTCTCTCCACAAGGGCAACTTAAAAGTGAAATCAAGTATTAGGTACATACATATGTAATAAACAAGTAAATCTTTGTTTTGAGTGATGAACAGAGACAAGTACGAACAACAAAGATACACCGGCTTAAACAAAAACCAAAATTATGAACTAAAGTTACCACTACCTGGAAATTAGAGTAAATTACAATCAAAATACATTTCGCAGGATTGCCTGCAAACGTTAGACGTTATTATAATTTTTATTAATATGAAGACTCCTTCTGAATGCAGAACCTATTTTGAGGCATATTGATCTTATATTTAGAGTACAGAAGTTGTAAAATTCTGAATATCTTCAACAAAGTCGATTTTTTCCCTTTCATCGATTCTCAAATTTATAGAAAAACTAGCAACCCATGCCGACTTCGCACGGGAGGTCATCTAATAATATTCAACATTTTTGTACGAATCTTCAAAGCATAGTTTAATAGTATAAGATGATTATCAAGAATAATACCACATTTCTTGCTTGAGTAACACAATTAAAACATAATCTAAACTGTCAAAATTTCTTGATAAGTGCGTAGATCTATGTATTGATAGTATCATCAGTACTTAATTGAATGAATTACGGAAAATAGAAGATTGAATTGCAGCGCAGGCAGTGTAAGGAATTTTATTGGTCATTTTTTCATATCTTGAATTACATTATTAAAGTTTTCGTAGGTAACCCTTTTTTGAGAGTGAATTATAGCGCATGTTAAGCGCCAGCAACAACTATAAAAATTTCAATTTAATCGGTTGAACGATGCTCGAACGGACAAATACCGTCCGTAATAATATGTCAGAACCTTCATGCAAGTGCCAACAATTATGTAGAATTCCAACTCAATTGGATGGACGATGTGTGAACGGACAAATATGGTTCGTGCGCTACGTTGATGACACTACTATAAGAATCCTCCGAATGTGCCAACAACAACTCTAATAAGTTTCAACTCAATCAGACGAACAATGCATGAACAAACAAATACGGCTCGTACGCCACTTATTGTACGTTGATGGTACTACAATAAAAACTTCCACGATAGTGCCACTAACAACTATAGAATGTTTTAACCCAACTGAATGAACGGTGCGCGAACGAACAAATACGGCCCGTGTACTACTCAATGTATGTTGATAATTTTCGATTGAACCACCACTGTATCAAAGTGAACAGAATGAAGAAGAAATTATTCAAATCGATCAAGCCGTTTTTGAGTTTTAGCGAGACTAACGAACAGCGTTTCATTTTTATTATATTAGATAAAGGCTATTCTATCGCATTTTCTCAATTTTCTTATTATTTGTGTTGAAATGTTATACCATTGAATTTATAAAAAGGAACTGAATTGAATAAGTGATTAAAAAAGTGAGTTCCAATTTGAAATAAAAAGTTGTACCTTGTATTTTGAGAACTACGGATCTAAACAAAATTCTTTTATTGTTGAATCAACTAGTCTTATGATAAGAAAATTATAATAATATAATTTGAATAATAATAGGAAAATTGTTTGTTGATAATGATAATAATAATAAGTATAGTTTCAAGAGATGAAGTGGTTGGATTTAAATATAAGAATTGTATAAAACACTTGATTGTTTCACAAATTTATGAAACAATCAAGTGTTTTAATCAAAAATAAGTATGCTTATTTCTTTGAGTATTATAATTCTTCTATAATATATTTATAAATATTTAGGAAATTCTGCGTCCAAGTATCTCGCGCCCAAGTGTCTCTGCGCCCTTTCGGCTGCGCCCTATCGGCCGCGCCCAAATGTCCTAGACCGAGTGAAGGTAATATAAGAAAATCGCTGTCAGTATTTTTCAGGATTAATTAATGAGTAAATGTGCAGAAAACTACTGAATCGCTTCACTCATCAAATACAGCTATTCTTAAATTGCAAATATCACCATCATATCTGAAGATGAGATTGGATTGGAGTTTAACAGTACATGAACAGGCATATCAATATAATTACGATACATGAAATATATAGATTAGATCTTGACTGTAAATCTGATTGCAAACTTTTGAAAAAACCACACATTAATCATTTTATCGAATTTGTTGAAATTTAGTCTTATGAATCTAATTGAATGTTTCTAAAGATAAATACCCAGAAATGGTTAATTTAGTCACTGCAGTCAGCCATAAGTCAAAGAACTGTACTATTACATTATCGTTGGATAACTTTGGATAATTGTAATGACGAAACCAGTCATAGCAGCGTTTTATGCCCATTCCGAGGATGCACAACGGGGCAGTAGAAACTCAGCAGGACAGTTCAGTTGTATATGTGTAGTAGTCCAAAATCAAATAACAGTATTTCGGGCTATTCAACGGATTTAATGAGGATAATGATGTGAAATTAGAATTATCATCACTCATATTTGGACATCACATGCAAACGTTCGTCATTTTTTTTTAAAATAAGTTATTCGGCTCTATCAATTTGAAGCTCTTGCAGAGATATTTCTAGTAGAAGTGACAAAAAGGATATATAAAACGATTGTCAACTGTTTCATTTACAAATTATTTAAATTTCCGAAACTGATGGAATAGGGGAAATTTTGCAGAACAAAATCTCGACTCGAATCAAGAGATTCTCTATATGTTTGAGTGAAAATTCAATTCTTTAAAAGGTTTTGATTTCTAGTAATTTGAAAAACTGAAAAAAACTGAAAAAAAAAATATTATTAATCTTGAAAAATCGATAATTTTAGATTTTTTTATTTTGCTCATGATTTTTTCAATTTTTTTTTAGCTCTGCAAAACAAGAGTTATTGTAATTTTTTCTCATCAATCAGTTTATTAGTACAATTTTTCTTTAACCTTTCAAATTGAACTGAATTATCTGAATACTTTTACAGAAATGAGGTTTGAATATTTAACTATCAATCCAGGCACCATTATCCAAACTTTCTACTCATGCACTGAGAAAAATGTTGTTTTGAGTCAAATGATTCTCTGTTTTCTCAACTGCGCGGCGTACTTGGATACGGCGAAATGCGCAAGGGTGCTAACTCAATTCCTCAGCGCATTTGAAAGGTTCATAACAGAAATTCCGTAAGGAATTGGGATATGTCATTGGGAGTTCATTCTAATACTTACTAATTTCATTTGATTGCTATTATAATTCAATACATCAAAAGAATATTAGATACAAATAAAAAAATATTTTCGGGTAAAATGATTTACTTTTCTGGCAATAGAAAGAATTGTTCATTTAATATTTTCTCCAATTTCCTTCAATTCGTGTTCGATCGATTAAATATTAAAAAGTGTTGAGAGAAACATATAACTAATTATTTCAACTGTTGTTAGCTTTGAATTAGATGCGGAAGCATTTGAAGTAAAATCGAATATATTCAAGAAAATAGAATCATTTCATCGAAAGAATCACAATAACCGTTTTCTAAATTTCATACTAAATTCCAAAAAGTAACTCTCATTATTAATTTATAGGATTGGGTTATTGATATTATTATTCATTAATGTTCAGATAAACTTTTTTATTATAAAATACGGAACATGAATCTATACATTTATACATAAATGTCATCCAATTATTGCTGATTAATTTTTTCTATACGGATATATGGTGTATACTAATTAGATATTCATTAACATTAGCAAGAGCAAAATATTCTTTATAGTAATATGAAAAGCATCAGATGAAATTAATTGATGGTAGCGTGCCTGGACGGTTTTTTTTCCAATACTTCATGATTTCTGGAAAAGTATTGCTGTATTCCAGCCTAGCAAAGAATCTTTTATTTCATCTGTAACGAATAAAGAATAGATAATATAAGCAGATAGATTTATTCGCATTTTCCATCTGAAATACACGATCTGACAGAATAATACTTGCCTGGAAGTTCTATTTGGACTTTTCTTGAGGCGTTCGATTGGTTGCGTACCCGCTGATGGACCCTGTATCGTTGTGATTTGATAGAAAATTCATTTCCAAGTCCGTCTTGTATTTTAGTGTGGGTATTGTCTTCGCTATCCCTTTTTCATAATACACAATTCTCATTATCCTTATTGTTGCTATTTGCATCAGACATCTAGAATTGTTATATATTATATAAATATTGTTACTATATTATTACAGGAATAATAAAACAGTGTCACTTAAATTTCCATTATTATTGGCTGGGTTTCCGAAAGAAATTGACTGTGTAGGACAATCCTCATTAGCTGCATCTTTCTGAAATACATTTTTCTATTTAGAAGAAAATTCCAGCCAGTCATCAATAATCGGAATCAATTGTTTAATAGACGAATTATCTAGGAGCTTTAGTCTATTGTTGATGATTTTTGATCCTAAAATGCAATCACTGATTCAGATATTCAATAATTTCACATAAATTCAAATGATTGAATACAGTACGATAAATTACCTTTAAAAGTAGTTATGAGCTCCAATATTCTATTCCATCAAAATCTCTCGCATTTCTTCATCTGTTATTCCACTATTTTGTAAAACAGTATCAAGCACTGGTTCAATGCGTTTTCGATAACAGCTCAAAACTAAATGAACTCTCCAAAAATAAAGTAAAACGGTAAATATTCTTCTAGAAAACTTGAGGGTAGGGTGGACAAATTTTTGTTTTGTGATTGTTTGGAACAGAGATCCTCAAACTCCTCCACGCTCCACCAAATCTTAAGATCCAAAATATGAATTGATCGTTGAATATAAACATCTTTGATTATAATTTTATATAATTTACCCACATTCTGAATCTTTCAATGTAATCAAAATAAACAATAACGGGTCGATTACCGGACAAGTCTGAACCGCTATCGGGGGCCAGATTGGTGTTCTCGCGGGCTGGTGTTGGAGGCCCCTGGTTTATAACACTGGCTGTGAAAGGGACAAACAGATATGCGCCAAGAATTTCAAGTAATAAAACCCAAAGTACAGACAAATTTAATATTTTGTTCAACAAGGCTTAGTCCACTCAAAAAAATAAAAAATGCTAAATGACTAACGTTAATTGATTCATTTAAGTGAACACATCAGATTCTCTCACAAACTTTGGATAAATCAACCTAATGATCTTGAATAGATGCAATTTTTATTTTAATCTGAAATAAATAGATTTTAAATGAACAAGGAATGCTAAGAGACCAAATTTTTCTTTAAATAAATTGGCTTATGTATTCATATATAGGAAAAAATTTGGATGAGTTCTTTAAATCTAATTGATATTGCGTCAACAAGCATTTTTAAGAAATCTGTTATAAACATTTTCATTATTTTATTATTATTCACCATTTTCATAAATTAGAACATGGATAAATAAATAATACTAGAGAAATTATATCAATTACACTTATTGAAACTCATAATAAATATTTTTTTCATTTTAATTGTTACTATGAATCAAGAGATTACTTGAAAAAATATTCCAAGAATTTTTCAAGCTTACAATGAATTTAAAAAAAAATCAATTCAAATATAGAAATTTTCATGTCAATCATTGAAGGGTTATTCATTTTACTATATATTTTGTTGCATCAATAAATAGATTCGTTTATCCAACTTAAATTAAATCCGCTCAACTTCACGAGATATTTAACTACAACTCCTTCACGCAGTTGGTTTTAAGGATGCTGAACGGTTACACTGATTCCGATAGACTCGCGTGAACCATGATTCTATAGACTCGACTCCGAGTTTGTCAATTCCGCGCGGAGTTGTCATAATTTCATAAATTTCTCTCAGTGTGAACATACTCTTATCAATTTTTTCACTCTCAATAAACCAACAATCATGTTCATACACTTGCACACCGGATGACAATTATATTTATTTATTTAAAATTATTTGACCTCCTAATATTGTTCGTATTTTATTTGCCACACCTATGTGGTAAATGACGACTGTTTATAAATTGTTATTTCCAGGGCAATATCCGGAATCAGAAATTATTACTAGTTACTGTTAATTGATGTCAATTATTCTATCTCATTGTATGCTTTTTCATGGAGTAAGCTCCGTGAAATGATGACGAGTGCTTTATTCGGTTCTATTGCATCAAAATGTTCTATTAGAGACAAAGTGTAATTGCTAGCTAGCTTACTATGGTATATTTGATATAATTTAATGTATGTGGAAATATAATAAATGCTATTAATTTGGAAATTGCGGATATAACTATATTGCATTTCAAACCGCATTTACAGACGTAATTGTGATTTTAATGTTTCGAGGAATAAGATTCTTTTTATGAAGAATATCTAATGTATACATATTAGAAATATGAGCTATAATCTTTATACTCTTTTTATTTTCTGTGTCTCATTATACATAATTGAGGGCAAAGCAATTTCTGAAAATAGTGGGTGATATTCTACATAGTAGAAGTATATTATGTACATTTTTCTGACAACCGAATCATTGCTATCAAATATCTATTAATTTTTATTATTTTCACTCGAGAAGTAGATTAATCTATCCTTTATAAACTCAAGAATGAGTTTATTATATACTCCTTTTTCTAAATTGACAAGGGTACAAGTAATTACTTATCAATTATATTTTTGAGAGACATATGAATTTTATTTAGTGCGGCATTCAGTTTCCATCGGTACTTATTGCCCTGAATTTTTCGTCGCCACCAAATGCTACATGTGTGGTTTTTACAACGTCAGCATCCCAGGGAATTTGTTTGTTCTCGAAAACAAATGTTGATGACAATTCCAGGAATCCGGATTCAACTGAAACGTGCGTGCAGTTTTAGTATTTCTGTACCGATGAGAAATAAAACAAAAATTAGAACCACACTGAAAATATAAACAGATTAATCAGTATCTATACATTAGTCTGCTCAGTCTTAGATTTCACTTGTGCTACACATATACAAAATATGTACTATTTGTTTACTTCATGTCAGAGAATTTGATATTTCAACATATTAATGTGAAATTAGTTGAAATAGAATATAGGCGTTAGAGAGTGCAACAACAGAGATCGAAATATTGTGACGTCATGTTAATTACAAATGTATAAACTAGAATTTTTTTCCCAGCTTTTATTCCCTAAATCCTAATCTATTGGTGTTTTCTACATTAGTAAGATGTGAACGTATATATTTCTGGATTTCTAGGCGTAACTCACACAGATTCAGAAAAAAGAGTAACAAAAAAAATAGTTCAGGTGACCCGTTTTTTTGCATCTAAATGAAATATTATTGGTTCATGTCACCGATATTCTCTTATTCTATTGAATGCATAAACTATTTCGGTTCAACTCCTGTTAACTACTGTACTTATAACTTTTATTTAGTTTTCTATAAATTTTTATTTATCAGACATTAAAACTTATTCACGTTATTAGTAAATGGAAAAACCACATTGAAGTCATTAAACGTGAATACCTTCAAAATTCTTTGTTGATTTTTGTCTTTTTCTTCATATTACATTAAATTCGCATTAGAAATGCAATTGTTGGTTATCTTGGGAGAACAAGTAGACCTAAGTATCAAGTAAATGACAATGCATATATTCTATTTCGATATACATTCAAATTTTCTGGAATAGAAAAAATTTTGAGCAGGTATTTATCATCATCATTATAAAGTCAACGCGTTGATGAAATAATAATTTATAAATGTAAGCATCATGTCATGAGATAAGTATTTCTAACTTAGGCTATTGATTGAACCAAATGCGAGTATTGTAGTCACCCGAATTGAGTATAGTCATTATACGCTAAACAAATCCTTGTTCAAGACTTGATCAGTTGTTATTCAAACTTTAAATTCTAAAATGGAATTTATTTGCCACAAAAAAAAAAATATGCCAAATTAGTACTATAATAAATACAAGCCTTATTGCTACTAAAATTAATAGTTGGCAAAGGTTGATAATTTAATCAATTTGAAGCATGGTGGTAAATAGGTGTTAAGAATCAAATTTGTGATAATGTAGTCCTCTTATAATAATTGATAGCCGTGGAAATATGAAACTTTGTATTAGCTGCATTATCTATTTTTTTTTTTTTATCTATAATGTGTACATTATATAATGTTATTAGGAGTAGACAGCAATTATTTTTTGATACCTCTAACCGTGGCTATGTGAAATGAGTGAAATAAAAGAGAATGTTCTATTTTGAATATCATTCTACTTATCCGGCAAGCTTATATCAAAATAGTTGTTGAAGCAAGAGATGAACTACTAAGTTCTTCGACTTTTTGAGACATTTCAGATAATGGTTGTTCTTCAATTCTTACATATGATATTCAGAAACTGGAAATATAAATTCCGTAACTTTTATTTTTTCCAAGAAATATTCAATAAAGCCAATAATAATTTATTCAGTATCCAACTAGTAATAAAACTAATTCCAGGGTAATCACTTAACAAATAATATATAATTATGTAACAAATAATATATAAAATATATATGACAAGACATACTTCGCTAAAAATTTTGATTGAAATAGTAAATTAGTTGGACATTAAACATTGAAGGCACCGCGGGAGTAGAACGGACGATAATGCCTACGGTTAACGTACACACCTCGGGCCAGAGGTCCTCGGAAAATACACTGTTGACCTAATGACGTCACTGTCACTAGATCGTAAGAATTTTGTTAGACGTACATGTACTCGGAGATAAAATGTAAACGTATATCGAGTAATATGCAGTGGCGCTACCCAACTAAACATCCCAACTGATTACTAGCAGAAAATACACCTCTTTGGTACAACTGGACAATTATATAGTGGCGGTTACGTCATGAATGGCGCTTGTTCAAATGAACATTTTCATTTAAACATTTCGAGTTAAATACTGAACAAAATATGATAATTTTTATAATTATATCATTAACTGCTAACTTATATGTGCAATATGTAATTTTCAAGAGTTTCCAAATCGAACGAGTCCATTATGAGGAAAGCAGCACAATAAACTGTTGATCATAGACAATATAACCAATAGCTGGGTATGTTGAACACATAGTTATCCTTTGATGCCAACTTTGATCTTTCAAATAACTAATTACAGAGCTAGAAAAGTAACAATTTAATTTTTACTTCTCTGACCTATAAAATAAGGGAAGTATTGTAACCGTGATTGTTTGTTTCATAGTTCGAGATTTTGATGGATATTTACGTTTTAGAAATAATAATAATAATTTTAAAAAAAATCAGTCTGTCTGACTAAAATTTTATATTTAAGCTCTCCATCAAAAAGCTGGGTTCAAGTTTTTAAATAAGCTTTTTTTTTTAACCAAACCTTCATTGATGAAACTTTATAGTTTTTTGCGTTTATTTTGTAAACGGTAGTATTTACCATAAAATATAAAATAACTAAAATTGATACTTGAATAATTTGGCACAACATTCACCTAGAAGCATCTATTAAATTTATCAGCGGTTCATTGGTTATTATTAAAATTTGAACTATTACAAAATTCGTTATATTATTATGAAGTAAAGAAATAATAAGAATCATAATGTGAAATTAGAATTATTATCATTCATATTTGGATATCACATGTTAACGTTCGTCAACTGTTTTTTAAAAATAAGTAATTTGACTCTATCGTGTTTGGTATCAAATTGAAGCTCTTGCGGGGATAATTCTAGTAGAAGTGTCAAAGAGAATATGTAAACGATTGTCAATTGTTTCTTTCACAAATTATTCAAATGATGTCTAGTTTGGTATCATTTTAAAGCTTCCGAGGAGATAAGCTTAGTAGATGTCAAAAATAAATAAGTGAATTTGAATTACAAATCCGGCGATCAAATGTCGAAATTATAAGTTCCAATGAATTGAAGATCCCAAAAATCTAATAGGACTCTTTATTTAGAAAAATATGTTTTATATGTAAGGACTAAAATATAACCGCCATCTGCCATTTTAGAAATGACAGCTATCACTTTGACGGTGACAGCTGTTACCTTGAAATATGCAATTAGTTAATATGACACTCTAAATTTTTGAAACAGCGATGAAACTTGCCATGAAATTTATGGTCGAGGCAGTATCGCAGATTTTCATACTTGTAATTTGTTTTACATGCAGTACATAGTAGCATAATATGAATATTATTGAATATAATGAAATTAGATTGTTTTGTTATAACTAAATCATACAGGACGAAAGTAAAAATACAGACTTTCGAACATTATCTTCAACATATAGAATAAAATTCAAAGGAAAACAGCCCTGTCTTTAAATATTATTAGCTATGAGAAAACTTGAGAACCGAAATCTATTGAATACAGCTCTCTTGTCAATATGACACGTTAAAATAGTGTTGAACCATTCTATCAGATGTCGGATATCCTAGCAAATTCTTTTCAACTTTAAAATTCGTAGGTAAAAATGGACTGAAAAAGGTCACGCGCTTTTGAACAAATCAATGAATGTCTGTGAAATTGTTCAACGAAAACTTAAAATATCACAATAGGAGCGTCAAGGGTGGGTATTGTGGTTAGAAGCTGAAGTATTTTGCCAGGTAGCAGAAAAAGATAAAATTCTTTATTGTTATACCGGCAAGATGTTTGAATATTTCTATTTCAAGAAAGAACTGTTTGTCACCTTATTATAACTTACTTTTAGTAAAAGGAGGTATTTAATTTCGTACTATACCCATCTCAATAAGCCACATGAGTTTTTGCTTTCCCTACTATAGTAAAATGAAAATGATAATTTAAGCATTTCGTTACAGCTTTTTCCAACAAATATCTTATTAGGTTACATTTGTTACAAAACTTTTCAACAATTAAAAAGATAATTTATTATTAACATGATCACATTTGGCCTGTTTTGTTTCACGAACGGTGAGTAATGTAAATAAATTTTCATCTTATTTAGGTAAAAAGAAAGGGTTCAACTGAAATCCGAATATGGCTTTACAAATATCAATATTTATTTATATTCTCATTTGAAAATGTTTTTATATTTTTTTAACAGGCATCATTTCAATCGTAGTCCGGGTCCAATTTATTTTACATCATTTCTATTCAATTAACTTTATGGCTCACAACTTAGTTGGGAATATGTAGGTTCACTTAAGTCAGAAAAAATCAAATTTGAAATCATGTTGCCTATGCTCTAGTAGAGGTGCGTTAATCATTAAGTAAGATATTAAAAAAATTAAGCGTATATTCTCATAAAAATGCACACACTGTAAACCTTTATTTTGGTACCAAAACGTCTGAATACAAATTATTAATAATCTTATTAATATTAATATGTTGATACTTGCTTGCTGTGATTATTCACATTCTAACACTTGTTTTTATCGAAATGATGGTTGAAAAATTTGATGTATTTGCATTTCCTTTTATCTTGTATAAAAACGTTTTTAAATAAGCCAGTCTATTATGATCATAAAATATATTCAATAATTAGTCCTTTATAGCTTTCCACTTCATATAAGAAATCAAAGATCAGTCGCTCTACACCGCCTTTCTTGTCATTGCCTTGTTGTGTGCTTGTTCTAGCTTGTTCAAAGGCAAAGACTCTTGACATGGCACATTAACCTTAGGGAAAACACCTTGACGTCTTATTTGAAGGCAGGTAAATACTCAGAACAAACACAAAAGCCCTTAGACCATAAATAACAACAGATAGAATCCAGTTTTGAATTATACCTGATTTATGGATTGCATAACCGACTCTAATCACCAATGACATTATGAAGTCCTGGGAATGTTTACCGAAAATAGGTATATTACGTGATAATTTTATTTTTTTATTTGTGAACCATGAAGAAACACTAAAAACCTCATAATCTAGAACACGAATTTCTCGAACACTTCTTCACAAAATTTCCAAGAATAAAAAGCGAAATTTACTGCTTTTCTGCAAAATTTTTACGATATTTATTCATAACTTTCGCATTTATCTCAAGTTTAGTTATTCATTGATCTACGTGTATATTATAGAATGACACAGAAAAATCACATTTGACATTATTCGACTACCTTTGTATATGGTCGAACGTTATAGGGCCTTATTATATGGACCCATTCTTGTGTACTCGTTAAAATCTATTCATCGTTCTTTTATGACTTCAAATAAAAACTTTGAAGTTTGTAGATCTTACGGTTCTTCGCGGGTTTATAACTTTTCCACAAAATCTTGAAGGTCGAAAACTTCAAAAAATTATATTTACGATGTTATTTCTAGGGTGCACCTATATAATTTATGATTTATCTGGGAGAACATAAATACAGTAATAAAAATATCTAATAAGAGTATATTCCACAAGTATTCCAAACGAGCGAAAAGTTATATCTGAGCCGAAGGCGAGAACTACCTTCGCGAATATGGAATATGCCTTATCAAACATATTGTAGACTAACAAAGAAATGAATCAAACACTTGATTGAGCGTCACAATATTATATTTATACGACTTACGTTTCGATTTACAAAGTAATCATCAGGTATTATCTGATGATTACTTTTAAGTCGAAACGTACGTCCTATAAATACAATATTGTGAAATTTAACAAAGTGTTTAATTTATTTCTATGATTAAGAATTGATTCACTTTTGCATTTTTTGGAAGTGCGGCCAATTGAATGAAAGAAAAAAAAATTAAATTGAATGTTTCACCATGCAGATAAATTTTTCTATTCGCAAAATTTGTTCAAAAAGTATTCTTATTTTTGTCACAGCGTAACATATGAATTCAGTGGAGCATACTTAGAGGTGGGAACCAATGCAAAAAGTAGTATTTCCATTCCGTTGCTTCAATGTTTTCGCAATTTCCATGCAATTTAGAAACGCTGTTTTTTGCGCCAGTCGTTATCGTTATTAGCTTTGCTTCGCTGCCTGCCTTTTAATGTTAATACCTGCCCCATGTATACCTGTTTAGGATCTAAGACATTCCTTTAATGAAATAATAGATTTACTGATCTGAAGTATATATTATCGATTTATTTATAGATTTTATAAAATGACAACTAGTAAAAATAAGATGATCCATAAATAATTACTGATTATTATTTTTAGTTTTAGAGCTGTTTGACACAATGCATTGAATGCTGCATTTCGTTTGGCATTTCAATGTTGCAATTTGTTGCAAAGAAAAATGCACATAAATCAGATTTCAATGCCCAAAATTTTATGTATAACACGGTGCATTTTTTTTTGCATCAGAATGCAGCATTGAAATGCAGCATTTAATGTATTGTGTAAAACGGTTCTTTGAGTAAATAATTAAATGGATAATATAGTTCAAGCTAATTGGAATAATCAATTGAATAATGGAACTACAGGAATTCTGTCAGTTGACTTGATATATTTTCTTTCCCAACTCGACATTTTCGGCTACACCTTAGCCATCTTAAAAACGAAAAATTAATATTCAGTTAAAATTTGTATATTTATTTAAATTGTAATTTGTTTTCTTCCTTCTTCCTATCACTTGTCACAACCGACTACTTCTGACTCCATAGTAGTCGGTTGTTGTAAATGATGAATTTTGTTCCAGCGTTGTCGCCACCAGTTTTACATTCATATTTAAAAATCTCAGTAATTATTATAGTTATTTTTAATATATATTTTTGTTGGAATTAGAATATTCATACGTTGTTGTTCCTTATTATCTAGACATCTAGATTGTATTGTTACTAGACGATATTGATGTGTATATATAACAAGTTTGATTTTTGATGACACCTGTCAATAGTTAATTCAATAAATATACTTTTCAACCATTTTCGCTAGATTATTTCGTCAGGTTATGTGCCCAGAGCGATTTCACTGTAGAAAAAGTGTTTAAAAATCGAAAAAGCAACTTGAGGAAAGATGGCTGCAACAGGGGATGGTGCTAAGCTGTTAGTTACAAAGTTGAATGGCACCAACTATCAGTTGTGGAAAATAAAAATTAAAGTGTTGCTTATGAGGGACGATCTTTGGGAAGTGGTTAGTCAAACTAAGCCAGAACCAATTACAGATAATTGGAATAGAAAGAATTGCAAAGCAATTGCGGCGATCTGTCTAACGGTTGAAGATGATCAATTACTGCATTTGGCACAGCTCGAGACAGCCCGAGAAATGTGGGAAACGTTGCAGCGAATGCACGAGCGTGCGTCAATGGGCAGTAAACTCTATCTACTTAGGAAGCTAGTGGGAATTAAATTTACAACCGGAACAATGCAAGAACACCTTAATCAAATTTTGGAAACTGTAGCTCAGCTTCTAGGTATGGGCAAGGAGATGAGTTCAGAAGATATGGTAGCTATCATGTTGAATAGTCTTCCAGAATCATATGAAGCATTGATTACGGCGCTTGAAGGTCGTGATGAGAAAGATTTAACTGTTGAATATGTGAGTGGTAAGTTATTAGATGAATTTCAACGACAGGTGGAGCGATCAACTCAACAAATTGGTGGAGCAGAAGTAGCGCTTCAGACTGCTACTAAATTACCAGGTGGTGTGACAAAGTCATCAAGTCGTAAATCACGCAAGAAAGAAGAGCGAGAGTGTTTCTTTTGCAAAGAGAAAGGGCATATCAAAATAAACTGTCGCAAGTTTAAATCTCAACAATCGTCTGAAAAAGCCAGTTGTGTGATCGATGACAAGAGTGATGATGGGGATCTCCACCAGCATATATCTTTTACTGTATCTGAAACAGGTCATCAAGCTGGTAATATTGAGAAGTGGTATATTGACTCCGGTGCAACAAGCCACATGTCGAGCAATTTGAAATTTTTCACATCACTAAATTATGAAAAAATACCTGTTTATCTTGCGAATAATAATACAACCAGCGCTGAGGGTATTGGTCATGGATGGCTGCATTGTAAAAATTCAAATGGCGTCATAGAAAAGCTATATCTGCAGAACGTACTTTACGTGCCGAAACTTGAATGTGGTCTTCTGTCGGTAAGACAGATAACACGTAGAAGTGGTTTTCAGGTATTGTTCGAGGGAGAAAATTGTAACATTCTTTTCAAGAAGAAAGTTGTTGCTATGGCATTCCTTGATGGCACATTGTTTCGATTGAACATTGTTGAAGTTATGAACACAGCGTTAAGTGTTAGAGCTGCAGTTTCTTTGAGTACATGGCATCGTCGGATGGGACATCGAGATCCTGCTGCAATCAAGAAGATGTGCACCGAGGGGTTAGCTGATGGAATGAATATTGATAATAATGAAATTCGGCAGAATTGCGAATGCTGTATAATGGGTAAGATGACAGAGCTTCCGTTTCCTGTAAGTAAGAGACGTGCAGAGCGTCCTCTTGAGCTGGTGCATAGTGACGTCTGTGGACCCATGTCAATCAGCACTCCAAGTGGTAATAAATATATACTTACTTTCATTGATGATCATTCCCGTTTTACAGTAATCAGATTGCTAAAAAGCAAAGACGAGGTACCTGGTGTTATTAAGGAGTATGTTGCCAGAATGAGTACATATTTTGGTCGTAAGCCCTCCACATTTCGCACTGATAATGGAAGGGAATATGTTAACAATGAATTATTGTCATATTTTCGACGCGAAGGTATTGAACATCAGTTTTCGGTACCATACACTCCTCAGCAGAATGGAGTGGCCGAACGAAAGAATCGTTCTCTTGTTGAGATGGCAAGATGTATGCTTCTTGACGCAGATCTTCCTAAAAGATTCTGGGGAGAAGCAGTATTATTTGCGACATATTTGCAGAACCGGCTGCCAAGTCGAAGTATCGAAAAAACACCATTTGAACACTGGACGAATGAAAAACCGGATGTTAGTCACATCCTTGTGTTTGGATCTAAAGTTTATACTCTTGTTCCAGAACAAAAACGTAAGAAATGGGACGACAAAGCAATTCAGGGTGTTTTAGTAGGTTATGACACAACTACTAAGGGATATCGTGTTTTGAATCCCAAGAACAACAGAGTTTGGATAAGTCGATCAGTTCGAATCGTGGAATCGATGGAATCAAATTTCTTGTTTCCAGTATATTGTCGAAACACTGACAGTAATAATAGTAAGCCAGAAGGGGTAGTTTTGGTGTCAGAAAGTACTGATGAAGATGAGATTGACACTGATGAAACTCTTCAATCCAATTCGGAGCTAGAAGAAGAGGAAGCTCAAGTTCAGCCCTCGTTACCACGACGATCGGAGAGAATTAACAAAGGAATTCCAGCTAAAAAGTTGGTCTATAAGGTAAATGCAAGCAATGTTCGTGAGCCTATGTCCTGGGAAGATTTGTTAACATTTCCTGCCCGAGAGCAAACGAACTGGCTTCAAGCGATTGAAGAAGAAATGGCATCTCTTAAAGAACGAAAAGTATGGCAATTGGCCGAGCTTCCAGCAGGCAAAAGAGCAGTGTCTTGTAAGTGGGTATTTAAGGCAAAACCAAATGCAAATGGTGAAGTAGAAACTTACAAAGCAAGATTAGTAGCGAGGGGTTTCCCGCAAAAATATGGAGAAGATTATGACGAAACTTTTGCACCAGTTGTAAAACACGAAACAGTACGTATATTGCTCAGTGTGGCAGCAATTCGCCATCTTCATGTTCGTCATTTTGATGTAAAGTCAGCATATCTAAACGGAGAGCTGGACGAAGAAATATACATGGAACAGCCGCCAGGTTTTAAGATTTCTGACAAAGAAGACATGGTTTTACGCCTTCATCGCAGCCTTTATGGACTGAAGCAGTCAGCCCGAGCTTGGAATCGTAAAGCTAACGAAGTTTTATCTACTTTAAATTTTCAACGGGGTAGAGCAGATCCCTGTTTGTATATCAGGGAGGAGAAAAATGGTGGGATTACCTATGTACTAATATATGTTGATGATATGCTGGTTGCTGGCGGTGATGCAGATGTAGTGCATAGTATATGCCAAGATTTGAATCAACATTTTATTACTAAGGACTTGGGCGAAGTGTTACATTTTCTAGGAATCCAGATAGAACGTGAAGTTGACGGATCTTTCTCTCTACATCAAAGTACAAAAATCACTCAACTTCTAGAAAAATATGGGTTGCTAAATGCTAAAACGGCACTTACTCCAATGGAAGCAGGATATTTATTGACAATTGGTGAACCAAGCCAAAAGTTGCCCAGCAACACGAAGTATCGACAAGCAATTGGATCGTTGATTTAACTGGCTACCGTTTCCCGACCAGATATAGCTGTTGCCGTAAATTTATTAGCTCGTCAAGTAGAATCTCCTACTGAAAAAGATTGGAAATCTCTAAAGCGTATATTACGTTATTTGGCAGGAACAATTAATGCAAAACTTCATTTTTCGGCTAGAAGTAGCTTACTTCTTAATTGCTATGTTGATTCGGATTGGGCTGGTGATAAATTAGATCGGAAATCGACAAGTGGGTATCTTTTCAAATTGGGTGACAGTACGGTATCGTGGTCGAGCCGAAAACAAACTAGTGTGGCTCTATCTTCTACCGAGGCAGAATATGTGGCAGCAGCACATGCCAGTCAAGAGTTGGTGTGGCTGAGACAACTGTTGAAATATATGAAATCACCTATGGAACAAGCTACTCCAGTATTTGAAGATAATCAGGGATGTATCCAACTTATTGAGTCAGATAAATGTGGAGCTCGTACAAAGCACATAGACGTCAAATATCATCTGCTACGAGATCTACGTGAGCAAGGAATCATCGATATACAGTATTGTCCAACTGAAGAAATGATAGCAGATTTTCTGACCAAGCCTGTGACAAGAGAAATTTTACTTCGTCTTACTGCACAAGCTGGATTAATACTGAAATAATTTTATGTAACGGTACAACAACGAGAAGGGGTGTTGGAATTTGAATATTCATACGTTGTTGTTCCTTATTATCTAGACATCTAGATTGTATTGTTACTAGACGATATTGATGTGTATATATAACAAGTTTGATTTTTGATGACACCTGTCAATAGTTAATTCAATAAATATACTTTTCAACCATTTTCGCTAGATTATTTCGTCAATTTTTTTAGGCGATCATAACAAAAAAGGCGTTTCTATGGCCCCTTTTGCGGCCGTGAAGTTTCACTTTTTGGTACTCATCTGTCAAATTTTACTTTTTGGGACTGATTTGTCTAATACTACTTTTTTGGGATTGATCTGTCAAAAAATATTTAATAAACACTTTATGCCTACCTATATTTTCTGCTTTATGAACTCTTTAAGAAACAGTTTTCGCCGAAATACATATTATATTCTCCCGTCAATGTTCGTGCAATTCAAGAAATTGATACGCATTTTTTACAAATGTCACTTTGATAGAAGACAATAAAATAATACAATTTCAACGGCAACTAAGATTTACAATTGCAATATTTTAGAAATAAATAGATTTCATTTTATGATTTTGAATTATTTCGTGATGGTCGCCTAAAAAACGTAGTGTGCACCTCGGCCTACAATTCTTTTTTGGTCTCACTTGAATTGCAGCCTCAGCTACGCTTCGACCGCAAACAACAGATTCGACCAAAAAAGATAGCCTATACGGCCTTGATACACAAATAACTATTTTTGTTCCTTCATTAATCCTATTTTGTTTTTTATTCTGAAGTGGCTTAATATATATTTTTTTTTGTTACAGGTAAGCTGTTTATTTTGTTCATTTGAACATGGTCCAGCCTGCTCGTATATGCAAGTACGTATGTACAAAATTATCAGTACCTACACTATATTATAAGTTTAAAAAAGTTGAATTTAATTTTTCGTGAAATAATGAATAACTTTTCATACTTTTCTCTCAAATAACTATTTCGTAGGCAGGTATACCAATAAATTTATTCAAATATTTCTCACGATTCATAAAATAATGAACTAGTCCTGTCAGTAGGATATTTTTCTGCCAAAAAAATTACTGGAGTTTTTTTTTTATTTAGCAACTTCAAAGCACATTTTTTAACTCAAGGGCAACATGTGTATTTCATCTTCCTTTTAAAAATGGTTTAGCTCAATTGAACTGGCATTTAACATACATTGAAATGTTGGGTATCAATTCCCTACACTCTTTATTCACAGCATTTTGTTGTTTTCCAAACAGTTGCAAAATACAGTGAATTATAAAAACTCTACCGGACTCCATAGTGTTATCTTCAACGAACAGTTTTGTATATCAGTTGTTCAATTTTAATTATGAATTGAACCTTTTCCGCAAATGCAGGTATTGTTTATTGTGTGGCGGTCTAAATGAGTAGCAGAAATGAGTTCCACGATGCACGAAACGACATATAGCAATGGCGTAAAAAGCTTCATGTGAGAAATATGGACAGAGGAAATAAGAAAATAGAGCTGTTACTAATAAAATCAATAGAATTAAAACTTCCTTGCGAGCTTTGATCGGAAATACAGTTGAAAAATAGTTATAGAAATCGTTTCAGAAAGGCAATAAAATAGCTGTATGTGCCTAGTTACTAATCAAAATTATATATAAATAATAAAATTGTTATTGAGAGATTTCCCACTACATAATGGTATATAATCGTTGGGATAATCGTGATAGGTATAATAAAATGTTGCAGTTTAAAATTGTAAGACATTAGATTTCCTACACAATTGTTTGAAGGTATTTCCAATAGAGAGTAGAGTCAACGAACAATGAGAAACAAGTGGAAAATTTCAATTGAAACCTTTTCTAAGAGGGTGGAATCGTGTATCTTTCCGGATGATACTCCTCCTCCCCAAGTGCTAAATTGGAAAAAAACAATTGACTCCATTTAATGCTCCAATTTAATTTGGGGAACTTTGATCTTTTTCCAACTTTTTCTCATAAATAATTGAACAATTCTGACGATTTCAAATTATTGATGGCGTCATACCAAACTCAAATTTTCAAATGAATTCTTCAACATATCGGTGAAAAAAGGTACTATTTATATTATAAATAAAGTATGCGTCAAAATGTCACGTACAATAAGTTGATTGAAATGCATGTCATTCATCTGAAAGAAAATGATGAATTGACGAGAAAATATCTGATCGGTCATTGTTCTCCTGTTGTAGAAGACTTGCAATAACTGTAAAGTCTTTATCTAATTCCATCTAAAAATGGAAATATATACTACAGACTGACACTCAACTCATATACCCTTCTGAATTAAAACAACTTTTGTTTCAAATAATATTATTAATTTGAGATTGAAATGAAATTAAATTAAATGTTGATAAATAATAGTTATTTATGTAATTAGTATATAATATAGAACTTTATTGGACGAGCTGCTGGTTATGGACGAGCGAGCAGCGCGAGCGAGTCTAATAAGGAAGGCGAGTCTATTAAGTTTGTTCATGTACGAATTACATACAAAGATTTATGTTCGACTGCTCTAAAGACGCAGGATATCTTCTGAAAATATTTCTTGATTCCCCTATTCAAAAATTCGGTAAGTATAACTTGGTGTGCTTGCTAGTCTTGCTATTGTTACAATTGTTTTTACCATTTGTTTGCAGATGTCAAAAATATTAAATACAATTTAATAGAAGAAATCAATACTTTAGAAAGTGTAGAAGAGATTAAATACGATAGAAAAGAATGAATGGATACTTTAGAAAAAGTAGAAAAGAATAAATACGATAGAAAAGAATAAATGGATACTTCAGAAAGCGTAAAACTGTTGGCAGCAAGTAACAAAGAATCACAAATATTGAAAGGAAAATATTTTTATAACAAGAAGAATTTATCTTCGGTTCTGAATATTCGCGACAATACCAATTGTGTTATAAGTATTCATTACAATAATAAATGATATGTTGATTTAATTGTTCGAATTTATTTCATGTCAATAAAAAACTATTTTTTTTGACAGTGACAGTTTCGTCCAATTATATAAAGTAAAAGTCCTAGTCCAATTAAGTGGCACATTATGGGCACTAAATGCAACCATAAACTACATGATTATGATGCAGTCGAACATAAAATAAATTATCACACATTCAAAATCTATCAGTTTCATCTAGTCATTGATTGCTATATGCTTTTGCAAAACTCGGTAAGGGTAGCATGTATCATCAGTTATCAGGAGTCACATAGGAACTTACTTTTATTTGTTGTGTAATTATTTGTATTTACTATCTTATACTTACAACCGAGAATATAACGCATTATGTATTCTCGACGCGGTGATTATTCTATTATCGACTAGCGCTCCAGCCTCAAGTTTTGCCGATAGAAGTGATTATAACTTGGGTCATCTCTCACAAGTAATCAACTTCTAAGATTTAAAAAGGAAAAATCTATCTCTGAACAATAATATTATTATTATTTTTTTCAAATATTTATTATGACCAACATTTGCATTTGGAAAATTATGCATCTCCGTCCTTAATTCTGTTGGCCTGAGGACACGCTATTGATCGTAATTCTTAATTACTTTTCGTGATTTCTTTGTTCTATCTATTGGTTATCTGCGTGTGCGGATAGCCAAGTGTGTCTGTTCACCTACACATGCTGTGACGTCACTCGAACTAGAGGTCGCAGGTTCGAATCCACCCACCGACAATGTGTGATGTGTCGCGAAAATAAAAAAAATCTGCTACTTGCATCAACACACTAGGGTGCTACAAGCTGTCTACATATACACCTTAAATATGTAGCAATGGCACGAAATTCTGATCGGCAGTACGGCGATGTTGTACCGCGGCTCGGTGATACTGATTAGGAAGACCGAAGACGTAGGCCTAACAAGGGCTGTTGCGCCAGTGATGACGATAATTGGTATCTATCACAACCCTATTGATTATCATTACGATTTGCTGAAAAGTTTAGTTTTTATGAACAATTTTCTACAATTTTTTTTATTAAACTGAATTTCAAGTAGGAAATTATATATGTGGGATTCATATACCTGTTAAGATTACATCAAACCAATATATCCGCCATGGAGTAGTAGATAAATTCGTGTTTTACCGCGCTGGAGCTGACGCTGTAGGATCGAGCTCAAACTCGGAACGAGAGATTATTTTTATTTAATTTTATGATTCAAATTTTTTCCTATATTAGGTTTTCACATTCTGTTTGTTGCTATGGTTGATTAAATAGCTTTATTCCTAAAAACAGTTATTGCATGATTATTCGTCATACTTAACCAATGTAAACCTATCACTTTTCACTTAGATATAGGAATCGTTTTACTTGCGATTTCGTTTATCAAATCTCAGGAAAAGATTTTGTGTGCTTTGGATAAAATATGGATGTGTTTGACTTTATAGCGTACGTGAAGCTATTATATTGTAAATTAGGAAAGAACAAGTCGTATATCTCTTACTTGGACAGTAATTTCGAATGCAGGTCGCATCATAATATACCACTTTTAAAACATGTCCCACATTTTGATGTGAAGTATAATACATATTTTATAACTTATAACCGTCTCGGGTATTTACTCTCATTCGTAAATTTTGACTATAGTTTATATTTTATTCCAAAGATACTCAAACTTTTTGGTCTCGTAGACCACGTGCCAATTTTTTCTATTAGGGATAGATCCCTGCCTTTCTCATATTAAATTTTTACAAACTCATCAACTTAGCTCAATATCTTCATCACGATCCACTAACATTAAAGTTTTAGAAATATTTAATTCACAGCTAACTTTTACGTCTGTTATAAGAAAGTATTGTTCAAGAACGTACATAGTATCTGTATTATATGGATATCGTGGATCCTCATATCCATCTAAAGCACCCTCAATTTTCGTTTTCACTGATATAGACCCTTTGTATTTCAGAGTCGATAAAGATTACTTTTGGAGTGAATGTTTCATTCTCCACATACTGGAATCTATTATTACAAATTGCCACCAGGCAAAAAGAATGGAGAGATTTTTCTTTTTTTTAAATTTGATTCTACAAAGTTTATCTTCTATTTGCTTTAAAATTTTAGAAATCATTATTATAATCTACAACCATACAAATAGAAATTCACTGTACCGAATATAACGATGAAACACAAAATGACAAGAACTACCAAAGTAGCACTAGATAAAGATACAAATAAGTCAAATAGTCAATTTGAATGAAATTTTCGAGATATTGAACTTTTTGCTAGTGAAAAAATATTTTTCGATGAGGGACAAAAAATAATTTTAGAGTAGATTTCAAAACCAAAATTTATTTTATTAATATCTATCTGAACTATTAGGTACCCACTCGACAAAAAACAGGCAGTTTTGAGATCAGTGTGATTAATTCTATCTATGAAGAAAACTAATCAGAATTTTATCATCCCTAATTATTGTGCCAAGTACACGTCCTTAAGATAACTGAAACAATAAGAGTTCAGAAAACTAGGAATAATTGAGTGGCTTCTGATTAATTTTATTGTAAACTATTTTTTATGCTAGACAAGGCTGTAGTAATTTATAAATAAAAATTGGTTTTTCCTACCTTGAATTACATATGACTGGAAATAATAATAATATACTTCACGTGGAAATCCCTTGTTTGAATTTTGACTACTCTGTGCAACTTTTTCAAATAATCATGACTTATAAATATTCAATTCATTATTTGACAATATTTTCTTTATGGGTGGTGTAAGAACAAGTGACATGTTCATGTATTGCACGTACATTATTTCTGTTTGAGTACGTGTGTTGAGCCTAGAATAAGGTGATCATATGGCAAGCGGAAGTAGCACCAGCCATTCATTTCCTGTCACCAGGTGTCTCCCGTCATTCTTCACTGCTCTTAACACTTGCAAGACGTGATGAACTGCGCACTGCACGTGGTTTTTCAGTAATTAGTTTTTTAATTGTTGGCAGAATCTCAAGCCCAAGAATACTTGTTTAATTGGCATTTCAGGAATTATTATTAAAGAATTTTTATAGAAAGTGTAAAATATATTTCAGTTATATATGTACACTGACGTTTATTTGAACTCTAATAGTTAAATGGGAACGAAGTATGTACCGAATTCAGATCATGGTTTTATTTTTTTTTTACTTGGAAACATCATTTGTTTCGTACATTATAGAACATTTATATTTGGTTCCACAATACTTTGCTGATTTCTATAATTGATAAATCTGAGACAATCTGTTGAATCAGAAAATTCGGTACATAAAAATATTCAACAAACTGCTATTTCAAATACGAAAGTTTTTCTTCTATTGCCTAATGTTTATATTATATATTAAATGTAATTAAAAAATAATCGAAGATTACTAGGAAATATTCAGGATGTTATGAATAATGTTTTTTTATAACTTTTGTTATTCCATTATATTATATGAATATTGTTATGATAAAATAATGCAATAACGAAAGTTATAAAACAAAAGAGCAAAGTTTAAGACGTTATTTCCAACATCCTGATTCAAAATACTTTGCTGGATATAACATTTCAATCATAAAAAGTAATCATTATAAATATAAGTAGTAAATATAATATTTTCATGAACTTCTCAAATTTGTAATATGATATCTGCTCCAGAGATCAGAATATTAGTAATTGCAACCCCCAATAAATTTCTATAGATATAATAAATTCACTTGACGTTTAAAATGACACTTCAAAATGAATCTTTATTAAGGATTTAGCTGAAAGCACCTTAAGTTATCAAATTGATCTCATGGAGCAGTTATCAGTTTATCTTGGATATTATATACATCTGATACTTACAAGAGAGGATCATACTAATTTCATAGTATCGTGGATAATACACTGACACCCATAAGATTTTTGGTATATGGTTTTATAATGGAGGAAACGATGTGTGGGAATTCAGTCAATGAGTTTTTATTGTATCTATCCTTCTCTACAGTTTTGATCCCACCTGGAGCATCTTCAGGAGTGATAACTCACACAACACTAATTCTATTCACTCCTGAAGATGGTCCAGGTGGGACTGAAACTGTAGAGTAGGATAGATTCAATAAAAACTCATTGACTGAATTTCCACACTTTGTTTCCTCCATTTAATATAACAGTCAGCATCATCCACTACTTCCATGATTTTATAACTCCAAAACTCTGTAGGTGCTAGGTAACTGTCAAAATAAATTTCAAAATCATTAATCACAAATTAAATAATACATATATAAAATTTCTACGATCTTAATTTGAAAATTTGATCTCTTATTAGTATTCTTAGCTCAGTGCAAATATGTCTGCTTTGTAATACGAAAATCGCGGGGTCGAATCCCAACGACGGACAAAAAATGAGATTTTTAGTGAATAATATACTATATGGCGTACCAATAGCTGGACGATTGGTAACCGTAACCTACTCCCAAAGAGATATCAATCAATCTACCGAGTGCATTATGAGTGTCTGCCATACCTGTAGCGGGTAAAAGGCGTGTTTGATATTCATTTTTTATTTTTAAATTATAATGAATTTTCTTTGAAGCTGTGCAGCGTGGAATCAGATAAGAGAATTTGACATTTTTGCACCCCAACAACAATGCTAAACTGACAAATTGTTTTATGAAACGTAAGAAAATTCAACGGTTCGTTATTCTAACAAAAATTCAAATAAATAATTGATTCGAACATGCTTTCGTGAAATCTGGTATTAGATATTTAAAGTAGTGTCTTCGATTATACAGTAGGAAAAACTATTTCAAATTGCTATAAGAATGAAGAAATTTTGATTATTTAATATAATTGAATGTTTTCTACATAACAAACTTCACGTACAAGGGCTAAAATAATTTCCGGTTTCTATAAATTACCAATTTAGTTCATTTGAAATCAAATGATCTTGTACCTCAATACATTATGCCAAAATTCCAGTGAACAAAACTGTACTATTATATCAAATATCAAGGGTTACAAGGTTTTACTATTATTATTGAACTACAATATCTACTTTATTTTGAAAAACTTTAGAATATCTACTTCGTAAAGATAATGTACAAAATATTCGCTAGAAAAATTGTTTTTTTGAGAATCATCATCTTGAGCCAAGCGTTAAAATATATATAAACGATTTAATAAACCGGTTCTAGGAAAATAATTATCAGTTTATCGTAATAGTATATTCTACAACGAGTGTTGGAATAACTCTCCAAATGAGCGAAAAAGGTGAGGATTAAGGTCCACGAGTGGTGTGGAATACGCCATTCCAAACATGTTGTAGATTATACTTTCTCTAACAAGATTTTGGAGACTCATCAATATTCCAGAAGAAACTAAAAATTATGAAATAATGTCAAACGCAAAGCCAGAAATGAATATCTGAATGGTCAGGAAGTAGCCATGGTAACCAAACTAAGAGCTTGTGATTGATCCAAAATTATGATTGAATGATTCTAAACGTCATACGGTATTATTCTAAACGATGTATCGAAATGTCACATGTTCCAGCACAAATTTTTGGTTATGGAATATGCAAATTCCAAAACAGTGTTTGAGAAAAATAATTACTGATGAAGACCGTTGCTTTGCATTCCTTGTTCAAGTATACAGAAAACAACAGAGAAGTAGATAGCAAAACGTTGTTTCATCGATATTCTGTCGGTTAATTAGACAGTAGCTTGAAACAAAGATACCGCTTTTCCTTTATCTGGTGCGCGGCATTAGCACACAAAGTAACATTGTTACCAACTATGCATTCAATAATACTTGAAAGAACACTAACTTGACCTTGATCAATAATGTTGATATTTCGTACTTATTTAAAATTGAAATGTTGTTAATCGTGGATTTATAGATGCTCACCTCAATTATTTATAACAATTAAACAAACGTTTATCAGTTGTGTATAGAACTTAAACTATCCAATGTGGGAAGTGGAAGTGATTCCTAGCCTGCATCGTGGCAGTCAGAGCTCTTTTGACTATGCATGCACAATAGCACGTAATCTTGATTAGATATAACTTGCGCTTGTATCAATTCACAGTCACTGATCACAAAAAACCGAGAATTTTTTGTTAAATAAATCTTAATGAAATTCATCAGGAGTCTATTTTGTTAATTAATCAATCGATAGAAAAAAGTATCACAAAACTCGTTCAAGAATTCGTCTTCTTCCAAAGTAAGATTCAGATCAATGTAATAGAAAAAAAAATAACAAGGTGTAATTTTTTAGTTCATTACATACACAATATTTTCTTCTATGAACTCTTCAGTAAGCAATGTTTAATTTAGGGTTTGGGACAAAGATTTGATACAAAGTACAATTCAATGTAGCAAACCATATAAAACACTAACTTGGTCACATTACTCGTCACAACGTATTTCATTCTCTCTGATGCAATTCGAGAGAATAATTCTAACTCGTTTCTCAGATACAGCGTTTTGAAGGTTTGCCGGATTTAACCCTTCAGCCGTGTGGTGGGGTATGTCATACCCCATAGATGCTACTCATGTTCGTCTCTTCATTATTTGGTAGTTTACTGTCTCAAAAAGGTCAGTAACTGTCTTACTTGTGTTACGGAATATTTTAGTGGTAGATTCGTCATTATATTCTCCGATGTTATTGAGTTGTAGCGTCTCAAAGTTGTTCAGGGTATCACATACTCCACCACACAGTTAGTGTAACAAATTATTGTGGTATAAGTTCAGATTATGGTTGAGCAAATATACCCCTAGAAAGTTCGTCCAAGCGTTTGAGTACTTCGAAAAGATGTAACATTTGTACTAGAACGAAAGATCGTAAGACATTTTATGTTTGCTACAAATGTAATAAGGCTATTTGTTTAGAACATGCCATTTTTACATGCTCAAATTGATGTAAATTTGAGAGATCATAACTTTTATGTGTTACAATATTTTTGTATCAAAATTTCTCTGTTCTTCTAGCGATAGTTAAGTGTTTATTTCATAAAGAATAAGTTAGTTTCCATCTTATATTCAATATTCAGATGAGGATGAATAAAATATATTTTTTAAAAACGGTCATTTACAATTTTCTTTGCCATTTATAGTTTCTACTCCTCAAGAAGATAATATATGTTTTGTTGTGTTCAATATATACCGAGTTAAGAGAATCATCAGAAGAATCTGATATAAAACTGTAAATTTGTATATTTATTTTGTTTTTATTACTGGGGTATGTCATACCCCACCACAAAGTTCTTGCAACTTTTTTCCACCACACGGTTGAAGGGTTAAGATAAAAAATCAAAAAAATTGTGTTACACTGAATGTGATTGGCCAACACGTCAACAGCAAAATGTTTTTACTGTTTCATATGTAAAATTCTCCACTGAATTGAATGGTGAATAGTGTTTCATCAAGACAAGATTTCTTGTTTTAATGATCATTTCTTGTCTTGTCTTGATTTTCAAGAAAGAAAATAAAAATTTCTTGTCTTGCCCATTTCTTGGCGACGCATTTCTTGTCTTGTTTCAAGAATTCTTGATATTTCTTGATCTTGACATTCGAACGAAATCTCCTTTCTCTATTCCTTTATCCAATCCGAACACTCAATTTAGCGTTAGTGTCTACCCTTTATCCTCCCTGTCGGTTATGTTATGAATCGATTTTAGCAACGTTTTCCAAGATTACCACCAATAGAAATAAATGAAAAATCTGTCTATTTAATTTGCAATTATTATTTGTTATATGATATAGCAATGTTTCTAAGAGTTAACAACTTATAGTATTGGGGAATCCACCTAAACATTTCTCCTCTAAATGAACGATTTAATCACCGGAAACTGACGACTTATGCTTTTGATATGTATCAAATATTTGTTTTGAAAATCATACTCAAAGATACTTTCTATTTTCCCGACTTATATATAATAGGGAAAGTAATGAAATTGTGATTCTTTGATAGTTCGAGACTCTTGAAGTTTCACATTTTAGACTCTACTGAACCCAAGAAACATAAGTTTAAATGAAATCGGTCGGTCTGCCTGTCTGAAAGTATAATAATTAGAGAATCCGTACGTATTATGAGCTTTTCAACCAGAAAGTCTAGTAAAAGACTCCCTATTTTCGAAAAAACTTATGTGAGGACTAAAATATAGACGCCAAATGTCACCATAACAATGACAGCTATCATTTTGACAATGACGCTGTAACTTTGAACTGTCAGTTTGACAATGACAAATATCAATTTGAAAGGTAGTACAACACTCCTAAATTCATGAAACAGTGATGAAACTGGCCATGAAATTTATTGTTGGGGAAAAACTGTAATGGCCTTAGCAGATTTTAATATTTTAATAATAGATTAATATATATGCAGATTTTTAAAATTCATTGTCAAGATATCAAGATTTCTTGACAAGATATCTTGATTCTTAATGGTACTGTTTTGTCTTGATTTCAAGACAAGATCAAGACTATTTCATGATTCTTGTGAAACAATAATGGTAAAATAAAAAATAGGGTACTTTATTTAAAATAAGAAAGTTGAGGCCAAATTCCAATCAAACCGGATGTGCTACTGGTTTGAAAATATTTCAATTAAAATCGGCATGTTGGAAAACCCATAGATACCAAATTTTGTAGAATTTTATTGAATAGTATTTAAAATACAAGACACTTGTAGAATTTACTTGTAGATAGAGCATCAAATGACTCAATAATTTTAGTCAAATCTAGCGTGAATGTCACTGTTTTCAACTAACTCACAGTTGTTTTAAAAATAACATGTTTGAACTCATTCACCCTTCTCTAAATGATTAGAATAATACACAGTAACTTGTTGGATTACTGTTCGTTTCTAAGCAGAGTCTAGTGTCGGCATTTCCGTGAACTATGTTCGCTGAATGGCTGCACTAAAGACAACTAGTGTTTTTGCAGTTGTAGACAAGAGCATGAAAGAACGCAACATAGTGCTATGTACAGAAATCGCTGAACAGGAATCACTCAAGTTAACTGGTTCCATTTCGATCATCATGATCATGAAGTAAGAACCTGAGTAATGTTATAGTTATTTTGTATTTGATTTGAAATTAAGTCTGGTTGAGAAAAATATATTTTTATTGAATCCAAGCAAAAAATTTAGTTTCAATATGTTTACATAATCCACATATCTTACATTCAGTTGCACAAAGAAACGAATTGAATTATCTCGTTGTTTTCAAACAATATTTCTTTTGTGTTGTGCTGCTGTGGATTCTATTGTTTTTGTGATACTAATATTTATTTAGGTGACGCTTGAATTTTTTTAGCAATATTAGAATATCAAATTCAACGTTTTCAAATATCAATAAAAATTCATTGATTCATATTGAATGTTCCAATCCCATTTTAATAAAAAATTGAGATAATTAATGTTCTTCCAACTTTTATGGCAGTAGGTATTTTCTACTCACTGCTTTTGCCTATGGGCAGTAAGTCAACATAACAATAGCAACCACAATTATTCAAATGAAATATCGTGCAACTTTGACGTTACTTTCCTTTATGAGTCAAATGACAGTTCCAGAGTATTTCGAACAAGAATACTTGAGAATTCAAATCTTCATAAGTTCTATCAGCTTTTCTGAATTGTTTCACTGATTTTTGGGAAGTTTATAAGGTGACTTTGATTACTCTGGTAATACAATCCTGATTTCGTTCGTCTTACACAGTAACTACAGTTAGTTATTGCTCGTACGTCTTGCACAAGAATTGCAGTTATTGCTCATTCATCGACGCTAAAAACCATCCAAAATTATAAGGTGACACTGAACCATAGTAATTGATTCTCTTTGCATAATGTCGAATAAATTTCTTCAAATTTTATATTGCAGTACTCTATCTACCACATATATACTGTTGTTTCTCGGCCATTTGAATAGTATTAGGTATGCATAGCAACGAAAATTGCATTATAAATATGTATTAACAAGCAATAATATTTAAAGAAGATAATCAGGTGATCGTTATTTCTCACATCTGGGTGTTTATTATTTTTCTAACTATTTATACAGTTATTCTAATTTCAACTATTCTTGGAACATAATAAAGGAATTATCAAATCGTCTAAAATAACTGTTTTTATGATGCGTTTCTGGACATTTCAGTAGTATACAGATTAATTGCCTTATCAGTAGAAACAGCTATATTGTCAGATAACGGTCCAAGCAACGATTTCACCCAATGGGATTAGAAACGTCACACATAGTACTTACTATGTATTAACAAATAAAAGTAATACAGAAGAAAAACATTGAATAAATGGCTTCATTTAATGTAAATATATCCAAATATAGGCTATTATCAAATAAAAGTATCTATAGTTATTGGTTATACTAAATACTGTAATAGACTGGGAGATAGCGACAGAAAATTTCAAGCCATTTGTTACTAGTACCCTTCAGGGGTCGAATTAGGTAATTGATGGAAGAAAAATAATGGTCGTAGCGCTGGTCGTCGGGGCGCAGTCGCAGGGTAATTAATGAAACTTGTCGGATTCAATTACAAGTTTGAACGATTTGTTACACAAAGATTTTTGTATTTTTTAGAAGTCGTTAGATATTAAACTCGGCCTATAGAAATGGCATACTTTTCTGGTGAGGCTTACATACTCCCATACCAATTCTCTTCTGTGGCTCAACAGCCCTAGGAGGGCCAAGACCTCGAGTACATGCGTACTCGTTTCGTTACCGAATCATCCTGATAGATTCGAAACCTCAATATGTGCGACGATCTCAAATCACCAACGATTGAAAGGCATCAGAGATATTTCTTATGCTGCCAGGATAAAAATATTTGTTACAGGCAATTTTATTTTTAAACTTATTATTTTTGAGTAAGCATTCACGAAGATCACTATTCTATACCGTTACGACGGTTCCAAATAATCGCCATATCGCCGCAAAGAAGCAGATTTATTTAATAATGCAATACGATTTGTTACAGTATGGCACTTGAATCATGGCAAGTTTATAACACGGTGAGACTATTCGTATATTTGCCATACTTTTTGTGAAGTGCAAAAGTGGTGCCATACTTGGAAACAGCGCTGCGATGTAACAAAAAAAAATGTCGAAACAACTTGTAACAGAATGGCATTTGAATTTTCCAAAAGTTAATAAAATAATATGCTTCGCAAAATTTTCACAATACTTATGGTGAAGTACTAAAGTGAGGCATACCCGGAAAACAGATTTTCAGCAGCTTCATTCAGCTATAACTTATACACGACGCATAAGTTTTCATAACGATACAGCTAAGTTATATTGAATTTGGTTCAATTCAATTTTTCTTTTAAATTAGCACATTCTGTGACCACACTTACTTTAATATTTAAGATTTCTGTTCTTCGCATCTCAAACTTTCATAAAAATTTGTGCCATACTGTAACAAATTATTTGAACTCCGCATAAAAGGTTACCATTTTGTAATAACATTCCACGCATTTGACCCATCCCAATCAGATTTAAATTTCTACCCATACAAATAACTGTTAACCGAAGTTTCAGGTTGTAACAAATCATTTTGCATTATTAAATAAATATGCTTCTTTGCGGCGGTATGGCGGTTATTTGGAACTGTCGGAACGGTATGGTATAGTGATTTTCGTTGAAGCTCATAAAAAGTTGAGAGAAAAAATTGTCTGTAACAAATATTTAAAAAAATCAATGTGTTCTATTAGTATGGCGACATGTAAGCACCACCAGAAAAGAGTGGCATTTCTATATGCCAAGTTTATTATTTAACGACTTCTGAAAAATTCAAAAATCTTTGTGTAACAAATCGTTCAAACTTGTAATTTAATTCGACAAGTTTAATTAAATGCCTCGACGACCAGCGTCGTAGCGACCATTATTTTTCTTCCATCAATTACCTAATTCGACCCCTAAATGGTCGCTGTAGTAGTAACAAATGACATGGAGTTTTCTGTCACTATCTCGCACTCTATAACTTCAGTAGAGTGAAAATAAAAAATATATTTGACAAAGCAGAAATGTTACTTTCATAGAAACTATAGTTATTGAACGAAATCTTAAAAAAGTAGGCATTCCTTCAACTGGTTTTTTTATAGAAATAGTATGTTGATGCCTGTTTCGATACTCAAATGACTTTGAGGCAACAGCCTATTCACAGAGATTGTAGATTTAAATCTCGCATAGAGCATGGATGTTTGTCGATAAATACTCTCTGTAAATGGTAATGTTGAGATGTATTAAATTAATAGATAACGAATGCTTGATAACCATATTCACAATAGGAAATGATTGTAGTGCATTCTGGTGGTATGAAATGAAAGCTGTCTATGACAAGTCATATTTATATTTTAGAATTACTTAATATGAGTATTCATAGCTCAGTGGTAATATGCTCGCTTTCTAATCCGAAGATCGCGGGGTCGAATCTCACCGACAGACAAAAAAGTCCACCATTAAAAAAAGAAGTAAAAGTAGTTACTAGGCGAATATTCGGAATAGTGGAAGAAGATGAAAGTGTCCTCGTAGCACTTAAACAAGATCATTATTTTCCCTGGAGAATAGTCTATCAGATGGTCAAATATTTATTAAGAATCCATACCAAAACATATACAGCCTAATTCATAGTAAGACACATAAAACCAGGTTTAGTCTTGGTTCACTAGACCTAGTTTAAACCTAGTCTAAATAAGTCCATTCATAAGGATATTTAAACCAGTTCTAAATTAGTTTTAACAAAACTGAGTTTAAATCATATTCAAGAATTCTGGCTCATAGGCTTTGGTTTGTTTTTGATATGCATTGACATTTGACAGTTATTATTCACTAGGATTATCATATTTACTGATTTTATTAGGTCAAAATGAATAAACGATTGGTTAGTACAACAAAATAGATATATGAACAAAAATTAATACTCGCTTTGAAATGTATTGATAAATATAAAACTGAAAGAGGAGATGGAGCATGGAAATAATTTTAGACACAGTCGCTGCAAATTTTCAGTTTCTGAAGATAAATAAACAGAATATTGATTATGATATGGTTTATAATTTAACAGAACGAGAACTTGACTACAGATAGAGCAAATTAGTCCGGAAAAAATAGTTTATAGAGTCGGAGAGATCTTAGATAAAATCCCTGACTAATACTGAATGAACAATCATTCATATAATTTTAGGTGTGAAAATAGATCTTAATCTTGATAACAATAATTATTATAATTGTCTTGGTGAAAAAGCAGAAGATCTTATGACGGAATTTTATGGTTTTTATTGTACTATTGATTGTTCCATTATTATAATCAGTGAAAAGAATTGTTTGCTTATTCGAATTAGTTCAATTCATAGTTATTTGTGCTGATTTGATTGAGAACGAAGGAATATGATCATATCTATTGATTATTCTATTATCGTAATCAGCCAAACTTTTAACTTTTTTCATTCATGTAAGAACTGAAGGGATCTTTGTTGAATTATTTGTTGTAATCAGAAGAAACGAATCATCATCGTGAAGATGATGAATAAGATAGTTCTAGTAATTAATATTTTGAGTATTATTATTATTCATGAAAAAATTATTATCTATCTCTATATCATTTTCTCATTTGAGATATATTTGAACTTGTCAAATATTTAATTATATTAATTCAAATCAGGATCAACATGCAAATGCTACATAAAGATCTTCTACTTCTTAATATGCTGCAATTGTGTATATTGCATTCAAATCGAGTGAATTTGATGTTCTATACGAAATATTTTCCAAAATTCATTTTTGCTTCTTCTGATTTTGATTAAGATATGACATAATTTAACACAATGAATATCTGTAACAACAATAATCATCTTTACAGGATCTAATAAAAATGAATATACACTTTTATAATAACATGTCACTTCAGTTCTTGATTTTTGACAGATAGGTTAGGTTTAAAACATATTTAAACTAGGGTGCAAGTAGATTTAAATATTTAAACCTGGTTTAAACCGCATCTATGAATAAGAGTTGAAACGGATCTAAAGATAAACCATGTTTAAACCCAGTTTATTCAACTATGAATAAGGCTGATATAGTTTTGTACGAAAAGATTAAATAATTTAGGCATTGCTTCTAAAAAGTAAATATCTCTGAGAAATGGGGATAAGCCAGATATTTTTTTTTATCAGTCTTCGCGAAACAAAAATTTTTCTTCTCGCAAAAACAAACTTTTCAATTGTTAATTAACATAAGAAAAGAAGTTCTCAGATTTATTGAGCATATTATTAGAGTTGCCTCTTCCAGAAAATTTTAGTTCTCGATTACTTGATTTGTTGCTAAGGTCTCATATTGGGAAACTGTATTTCATTTATGGAATTATTATTGCCAAAAACATTTGAATCGATTGTTTCAAGATTGATGCCGTTTATTGCTAAATCATATAGTCTACGGAATAATATTTAATTCATTCTCAAAAGGATGGTGAAGTAGGAATAAAAAAAACAAAAAAAAATTATGTATTAGAGTAAGCTAACTAGAAGAATTTTTGTGAATCTTTTGTAAATACCTAAATAAAACAATGCTATATTAATATAAGAATAGTATATTATGCTACAAGGACTGAACGACTGTAATTTTTGTCCAGGATAATTTTGGTTGCATTCGGTGAAGACGAAGGCAAAGCCCGAGGCAGAGGCGAGAGCGAAGTACGAGGCGAAGGCGAGGGCGAAGCATGAGGCGAAGACGAGAACAAAGCTCAAGGCGTAGCTCCGTGCAGCCAAATTTGTCCGTGACAATAATGACAGTCGTTCAGTGTCCGTGTTGCATACGATACTTTTTGTTACAAGTGCACCAAAGCACCTCCATTTTTAAGGTTTTTATATAAATTTGGATGTATCGAAACTATCTTACTGATTTGACAAACAGATTTTTGCAAATGCAATCACATTACAGTAAACTAATACTATGAAACATAACTTACATGATTTATTTTATTGATTGATATTTTTCACATTTTCTGTGCCATCCCGTTCACAATAAATGCACATACTATAACGAACACATTCTATAATACAAATTTCTTTCAAATATCAATTTGACATATATTAATGAAATGAAAAAATCCAACGGCATCCATGATCCATGATCTACAATTACATTTTTACCCAGCGGACATTAATATCCATTAATTCCCAGTCAACAGAGAATTAATGAAAATTGTTACCATGGTTTGGAATTGAGAACTATCGGATTAGAATTTAGCTCAGTAATAGAGTATTTTCGGTGCACGTGTTACAAAAATTATTATATGCAATGAAAAACGTTGCTAGATGCATAACAATTCAATAAAAAATTGAAATTCGCCCTGAAACTTTTTAAACTGTATATGGTGCAAAACGTTTTAATGTTTACGTCAACAATTTCTCTTTTAATACGTAATATTTTTAATCTTTCATTCATTGTTTGCATGTACAACATATATTTATAATCCTGTTTACACATAATCTATTGGCTAAGAATAATGGCGGGATCAAGTGTCAAAACTGCCTGCCTGTTTGCATCGCAGCTTATAGTCATTGTGTTTGTATTACGTATTTATTTTATGAATCATTTGCTATGTCCACACAAAGTGTTCTCTTGTGAGGTCATTAATATAGTACCACAAATTGATAATGAATAATTATTCAATTCTACATACGTTTATTATCCTTTCTAAATATTTTAGCTGCAGATTCACTCTCCTTTGCCTCGTCTTCTTAAATCATGCTTTTCATGTGATTCTATACTGCGCACACATTGTATTGAATTCAATCATTTGACAGTGAATGAACCAATTTCTCGAAGCAATAGATCTGAAGCCTTGTTACTTTTTGTCTTCTTTTATTTGGTAGAAGTAGTATTTGCCCTAAAAGACGTAGCTTGACTAGCACCATAACTAAGAGTTCTAAAATATTTTTTTTTACATGAATTTTTTCCGCATGTATGTTTGAACACAAATTGAATATTAAATTAAGACCGATGTATAACATGAATTAGAAAAAAAATTGAAATTTCAATATCAATTCTGGATAAAACAAGTCAATTGTGTGTACCTAAATTGCTTACACTACAACGTCCAGGTCGCTGGTAAGTTTCGTCTGCAGTAACAATATATTAATGTCGATCACACCTATTTCTAGGTGTAGCACACACAGATCATGCAGTGTGACTCGGTACATTGATATTTTTGTACTAAAAGTGCGGTTATCAGCTGTCAAATACAGATACCCATAGATGATAGTGGAGGATATACCACAGGCGGAATTTGTATGAACTGAAAATGATTGTAACATTGGATCCCACCTGGGATCGAACTCGGTTCCCCTGAGATCGCCAGGAAAGAAGCTAGGCATATTCTTTACGCTCTCAACTATCTCACCTATACCAACTTGTTAGTCGAAACTAAATATTGTCGACGGCAAAAAATGCAGGGAAAAAGTGACAAAATTATACCTTAGTTATATGCTCTCAGTTTCTCTTGTTGTCTCGAGCACCAACATAATTTCTTATTTCGATTCGGTTTATCCTACTCTTTGAGGATAATGTCAACTGTACATAGCGTAATTATTGCATAGAAAAAAATCATCATATGCAGTACGTATCCCAACATAGGCTAGTAACAAAAACATTCCTTGAGTGTTTAAATAGGTAGTAGATGAATAATTCTATTTTGTTCATTTCCTTGCCTTTTTTAATAACTTCCGGAGTAAATACCCCTAGGTACGTCTCTGAAAGAAGAAATTGACAAAGCAGAGGAAACAAAGAGCGCGTCAGCGTGTGCGACTATGACAAAAAGAAGTCGTCTTGTGAACCGTGAGATCGTAATGATCCTCTTACCCCGCACACCGACAACGCGAACTTGTAAGAAATAAGTAGAAATGTCGTCTGTCTACTCCACAAGAACTGCAAAACCTGATGCTTTGCAGGAGATATTATCGTTGAATGACAACGGAAATCGTCAAGAAATTGTCTTTCAAATATAAAGCAGACTTGGGAGATCACTTTTCATTGATAAAATAAATATATTAAAAACTCTCCAAAACAATATAAATTGAAGTGTAACATGTCCTTAATTGCACCTGTAAGGTGTCCTATATTTCTCTCGTATGTATAATTGAAAGTAAATTAAATGTCCAATTAAGACCTATGTTTAACATGAATTAGAAACTGAAATTGCCTGTAGGCTATGTGCAAGGGGGTGGAGTTTGAACAAATATCGATGCGAGCGCTCATTGTGAGCACCATTGTAAACATTGAACTCCATTTCTCAGAATACGTCAATGAGCTGTCATTGAGCATTGTAGTTTAAAAGTGAAAATAATTGCATATAAAACATGGGAAAACGTTTGTTCTGTTTCAGGCTGTTGTGTTAAGGATGATTCAAGTGAAATATAGCTTCTTAGATTTCATGTACCCAGTTATAACATGAAAAAACGAGTGAAGTGAACAAAGCGGTGAATAGAGTATTGTCTGTCTTTCATTATAAATCTATATAACAAATATGTTTGTAATTCAGTTGTGAAATTAGAAATATTCATCATCGATTTGGGATTCATGAATCTACCTCTATCTCTAATTTGTAAGATGTTTCAGTGATAGAAGTTTGTCAGATGCACTTCGCAATAATTTTCTTGTTAATATTGTCAGCAGCATATTCTTCAACATGTTTAATATGGCAAAACTAATTTCACGCTTTTCTTCAATGCTTTCTCGGAAAAAAGGATACAGTGTTTGATAAATACAAACCCGATCTGCAAGATCATCGACGTCATAATTTGAGGTTATTCTGTTTAATTAAGACGTTTTCTCTATAATAGGTACGTTATCATTGAAGAAAAAAATACTCAAAATAAATAATTTCAACGTATTTTTCATGCTATACAAGTTATATTATACGCACAGCTGAATTAAATAATATTAGTACATTTAAAAAATTATAGGTATGAAACAATGATAAAATAGAGTTCAATCGTTCTCCATTGCCCGCTAGAGGCGCTAGTAGACTTCATGCACGTAGCCTATATGACAACGTCCGGGTTTCATCTGCGATAACAATATATAAATATTAAACACACTTTTTTGCCTACTTCTGGGTGTAGCGCACACAGACCGTGCTGTGTATTGGACACCGTGTATATCCTTATTCTTTGATGAAAAATGTATGAGTGAATAAAAATATAAGAATAAATAATAATATTTATTAAATGTTAATAGTCCATATTATGCTGCAATACTTACTGTTTAGAAACGGAATCGTGTATTTAAAAAGCATCTTTCTTATCGTGCACCTGCTTAAATGATAGGTTTCGCACGATACTCATAAATATTAAGTATAGCTATTCGGTACACAATTTTCGAATTATAGACTTACTGAAAAATACGAACATCACCTTATGCAATGTGTATTTTCTGCGAACAAAAACTGGTAATTTCAGTAATTATATATATTTGTATGTATAACCTCCGAAAATTAATATTGTTTCATACTGTTTAAATATAGATGCATTAGCTATCTAATTTCAGATCGTAGGAGAGAGCTTAATTTTGATAAATTTTACTTTTTGACAACATTATTTGAAAATCCATTGAATATAGAATTTTTGTTCCTGTTAATTAATTCACAATTGTTATCAGCACTCTGTTCATATATCCAATTCACATTGATGTGGGACACATATTGACAATGTTCCGAGATAAATATTAAATATTTCATTTTGAATAGGAAATATCATTTCTCATTTCAAATTTCAAAGGGAAAAAATAAGAGTAAAGGAAGGAAGTAGAGCGGTAGGCATAATATCGCAGGAGAGTCGACGTTACGAGTGTTACGACGTGGGAGACAAAGCAGTCGTAGTGCACTGCAGGCGTTTTTCCTAGATGGACTATTTTATGCGTAACTGCGTGCTTTAGCATTTAAGTGAAAAATTAAGTTCTTCTAGCTTAGTTGTTTTGATTTGTCAGGACTTATATTTACCGCATGTAACAATGGTCCAGACTACCAAAGCAAGGTTGGTAAAATAATTTAAAAAAATATATTCATAAAGAGAAATATTCAATTTTTATTCCATCAATACGAAATTTTGTGTTTTTTTTATTCTGTAATTGCAATTTTTTATCTTGTTGAGTTTATATATAAATGAATAAATAAATAAATAAAACAAGTTTTGCTAATTTCGTTTCAGTTTGTATAGCAACTAACCTCAAACTGTCTTGTCGAAACTTTATCTATTTTTCCGAAGAAAATCTCTACTGCCCACGAATGGTTTTGGAATTAAATCAGAAACTTAATATAGAAATGTAGATGGAAAAAATATAATGTAATTCAAGCTTGATCCTACTAAAAACTCAGATAATTTTAGCTGAAGTCTGCGTAATAGCTAGTGGCAAAAACGGAACAGGAATTCTTGGACAAGGTGCGGACAGGAGTGGTGAGTAGGTGGTGTGGAAATTTAAATATGGCATGGCAGTGGAGTGGTATAGAAGTGACTTGATGTCTACTGAAGTGATACCACTAATTTGTTGATTCAAAATGTCATCGGAGAATGAGGCTGTTTTAGCATTCATTTAAATAGCTGACCTGATGAATAACCCTGAGCGAAGTGCACGTAGAAAAAAAAAATGCATTGGCTCTATTCCCTGTGGCAGAAAGATTGAATGAATGTACGTATATTAAAAGGATTTTAAATCTGCAATATATCGAAGAATCTCGTATTTAAATAATATTCCAGGCTTTTGATTCATTTCGGGTCTTAAAAAAAATTATGTTCAACAATAGCAATTTTACAATCATGGCTTTTATCGGTAGCGCTGTATTTAAATCAGATTGAGCAGAAATATAGGAATAAAAGATATGATGGAGAAAAAAATTAGTATTTTTTCCGAATAATAAAACAATATTAATTGAAATAATTTCAGACCTATTTTGATACGAGAATTTATGATATGTTCTTGTAGATTGAATTACGTAGGTATTAAAACAAATTTTTTATATGATACCATACCTACTTACTTTTCAACTTTTAATTTCCATACTGAATTAATTTAAATTCTAATTTATATAATCGGGAATTTTCACATTTGTTATTGATGCATTTCCAATGTTTTTGAATTTTTTTTTTTCATTTAGCATAGATTCAGTGAATGAATACAGGTGTTTTCAACAAAATATAGAAATTGTTGAAATCCGATACCGGTTGATCGATTGGAATGAAAATTTGTACAGGGTGTCGATTTTGTAACTAGAAAGCGATACTTAATACGTATTTGTTCACTAGCGCCATCTGAAATCAGCAAATTTATGCTATTCTCGGTAGAATAGGCTAATTCATCTGGTCGTGATCAGATGAATACGTAATCGGCACAGTGAAAATAGTTCAGGATCCACCGAGAATAGCATAAAATGGCTAATTTCAGATGGCGCTAGGTAACGAATACGTATTCAGTATCGCTTTCTAGCACCCAGTTGTACTTGTGCGAAGGTTTCTGATGTAGTACCATCAACGTACAATACGTGGCGCACGATTCTCATTTGTTTGTTCGCGGATCGTTCATCCGATTGAGTTGGAACTTTGTACAATTGTTAGTGGCACTGGCCTGAAGTTTCTGACGTAGTACCATTAACGTACAATAGATGGCGCGTGAATTCGTTCATTCCCGCACTTTAAACAATTGTTGGCGCTTGCGAGTAAGTTCTTGACATAGAACCATTAATGAACGATTTACTTGTAGCGCAAGTCTTACATATTATCAATGTACGATTAGCGCGTAGCCTGATTCGTGCAAGATTATTTATATTTCGCATATCGTCCAACGTACAATAGATGACGTGCGAGAAGAAATATCTCGACAAAATAATGAATCTTTATTTTTATTTATTTGATTCATGTAAATTTGTTTCATTTGTGTATCTACTTCAAATTACAAAAATATTTGAGAGAGCTGCGCAAGCATGCCAGCTAGTAAAACATAGAAAGAAATCATATTTTCTATTCAACTCCACCAATTTCTTTTGCGATTTTTGTTTAGGCTAGCCCTTTTTCCTGATTTATGTGATAATTATTTCTTATATTGTTGCTAGAGACAGATATGCTCCTTTACAAGACCCGTATAATGTATGTTGAATTCGTGGGCATTCCTCATGTTCGTGAATTTGTCACCGTCTCTAGTTATCAATATCATACTCTTAACTCTTCTGTAATTGTGAGTGGCTGTGGAGTGACATCTGTCAAGATTTAAAAATTCTGCTTACCTCAGTCACCCTACTACTCGCCACCACACCTCTTCGGTGCGCGCCTTGTTTTAGCTGAGTTACGCTATGATAATCGAGTGCTACTTACTTGAGTTGAGGAGATGAGATCAAGCGAAATTTCATGTGAAAGATGTCATCACAAACGGTTCTTTCCAATTTTTTACGACAAAAATAGAAAATTTTTCACCGCGATGACGAAAACAACTATATTGCTTAGAAGCCTCTACCTATTCTTTCCAAAATGGCGATTCATTAATATTATGTAAAAAAATCTTAACTAGCTTTTGTACTTTTATTTTAGTGTTCTAATCACTTTTTCAAATTATAGATAATTTCATAAAATTCAACGTGACCATAGTACAGTGGTTTACTCACCTTCACTAACTGTTCTCGTACAGCTAATAATTTATGATGTGTACCTCTAAAGAAACAAATTAAAACAAGAACTCCAAGAATGTTTGTTCATTCTATTCTTTACGATTCTTTTGTTTGCCCGCACATTATGTCTATCTCTATTTGACAAATATAACATTACACACATCTAGACAGGCTTAGGGTAACCCAGGCATAAAAGCATGAAACACATTATCCAGCAAGTGTTTTGTGGAGTGACATTGTATGATGGTTTATTACGAGGTATGTATGTAGCTCATTATGTTCTCTTGTAGAAGCTTTTGTTAAATGAAAGCGGGAAGAATAGATTGAGAGAACATGCTTGTACTCAGGAAACAGGAAATGAACAAAATGTGAGTGAAAATGTTTTCACAGTAATATGTACCTATACACTAGTAAAACTATAGCATAGTAAAACCTTGTTTATATTTTATATCGTTCATACATTGAAAGTACGTATGTATTTCTATATATTCTATATTTGATAAGTAGTTGAGTGATTTAAATAATAGGATCTTCCACGATTTTTCAAGAATCTCGAAATGAATCTGAGCACATAAAAAAATTATTTGCACTAATTTTTTTGTTAAGGAAAGTCGTGATTAGAAAACACGACTTTAAAATGCGATTTGGAAAGATCCCGAAAAACCGCCTTGTTATGACGTCACTACGCACGCTGGCACTCAGCTGTAGCATTACTTACAATTGAAACAGGAAGAGAAAATTTTGGTTCTAAAAAAAATCGGCAAATTAGTACTGTATTTTGCCTGAGTGTGATAGCAGCAGTCATCGCTAACCAAATAAGTTGTTCATACACGTCCCAATTGGAGAGATACGAAAAAAACAGGTTATAATAAATCCGACAAGATACCGTGAGTGTCTCGTTTGCCTCGTAAATTCACACAATCAAAATGGTTTCCTCCAAATCCCGGCAAATATTATGACAACTAAACTTCTATAGCTTAACACTGTTCATTTGCTAATCGTAACGTTTTAGAATTAATAAATTACTAAAACAGTATTTTACCACACTATGCACACAAAAATAGACGTTATACTGTCAAAAGAAAGAACTATAATAAAGTTTTGACACGAATCATTTCAGCTGGGTGAGAAAAACTCACTTTTCGAGAAAAAGTCGACAACCATCAAATCGTGAATCTCTGACAAATTATCTGACTGTCTCTTTATGAACTCATCAGATCTAATTTTATGTCTGATTCTATTTCAAATTGAAATAATCCATCTTGTATGCACTGGCTTCAAATAGCCAACATGCGTAATGACGTCACAGCAGCACCTGACCAATAAAAGCGTATCATCAGTCACGTGACAAACTTTGAAAATGTCACTAAGTTGTTTGTTGATATATCGCAATAAAAAAAAAATCTATAAAGGATGTTCAATTAGAGGTTATGAATCTTACGCTGAGATACAAAAAGGTCATTTTAATATTTTTTCAGGAAGACTCGATTATAAGTATTGCTAAGTTTCAATTAAAAAGATGATTAGATATGTATTAAACATACTTGTACTTAATTTATGTCCCTCCATCAGTGAATATGATGTTGGTGGAAACTGCTAATAGCTTCAGTCTCATTTGTTATCCTTACCTTTTCAATAAATTGATGTACCTACTCATGGATTGAAAATGAATTTTTTTTCTAAATTATTACCTAGAAATATTTCATGAGTATTTAAGTTATGATAAATAACTGTGATCAGTTAATCTTCAGTGGATACAGATCAAAAAAATATTTACTCTTTGTTATTTGAGTTACTTGTTGACAATAATATTAACTTTAGTTCATTTATTTGTTTATTTATTGTAATATCTATCTAAGTTGTTATTTGGAACATTCTAGAATATATTTCTTCCAGTTGTTAGACATATGCATGACAGTGCATTGTTGTGTGATCTAATCGTTACGTAGCTGACGATGCTTTGATTGGCTAATTTTGGTGGAATGTTCTGCTAAATCGAACGATGACAGAATGAACCGACGTTCAAGTGGAAAGCTAGTAGTAGTGCGAAAAGTAGGATTAGTAGAATATCTAGTAGAGGTGGTAAAGTGAAAGCAGTTGATTTTGGAACGAAAATTGAATTGTGTATTGTACTGTAATCTGTGAATAAATTATTATTGATTCACAATAGATTTGTGACAATACTTTCATGTCCTTGTTTTTATACAATAATGTTTGTGCAAACATCAGTTGGTATAAGTAGGTACACCCTAGCAAACTGAGCTTTTGGAATCGCATTTTCACTAAAACTTTTATTCTTATATTCTTTATAAGTGAAATGAATGTGCACTCATTGTACAATAATTTATATCTTGTTGTTTACCTTAAATGTCCTGCGCTGTGGTAGAAGAATAATACTGATAAATAAAAAGAAATGTTAAAAACAAATGCGTAAACGTATTTTCTGGTGAAGAGCCAATAGCTTATTACTGGCGTTCCGACGCCCTTCGCGGGTCTAAACGCTAGGCTTCGCAGCTCCATATGTGAACCGCCTCCGGCAAAAATAATTTCTTGATAAGATTACTTCCGATTATAATTTCAGCCTACAGAATCCTCCTGCTCCATATTATATTTCTGCACTCTCCTCTATTCGTGATTTCACTCTTTTTTATAGACAATTCTCAGTGTTATCTCATGTATTTATCTGGGGAAAAATTATTGATTTCAACTCCTTCACGAATTACTGAAACTCCAAGCATCGCAGCTTTATATATGTACCGCCTCTCTGACAAGAATTCTTCTTTGACAAGATCAATCTCAAATGTGAATTGAGCTCACGTAATTCCCCTACTTCATATCATATTTCTACACTTTTCTCTGCCCGTGATTACATTGATTGACAGTTTCCATTCATATTTAGGTATGAATTTTTAAGAAAATCATTGATTTCATCCCCTTTAAGGATTAGCGACGAGATGGCGAGATTATTTTTCTAGTAGAACCAACTTTTCGAAAGAACCACTCTTGCCGCACAATTTCCAATATTATACACAGGTTTTGATACCCACCAGTAATGAGGCTATTCATTATCGGAGCAGCTTATTAGTTATTCAAGCTACTACAGACGGCGTTACGATCGTCAAAATAAATGTGCGAGAGAAACAGAAAGTGTGCATCAGAAGGACAAGAAACAACGATTTGAAACATTCAAGTCTGGATTAAATATTTAATTTCACATCCCTAAATTTAATGATATATAGCACTCGATGTCAATAATATTCAAAATACTGCCATCAAATAGTAAAAGAATATCTAATATTTCATAATAATTACATTCAATTCCTTTGTATTTACAAAAATGGATATTTGAAATTGTGACATATGAATATCTCTCTCAATCTTCCTTAAACTATTATTATAAGTAGATTTATAATTATCAACTACAATATATTACAGCTTCTCACATCTTGAGGAACTAATAATAACTAAATATTTCAATAAGAGTCAACTCCTTACCAATGGAAGTGAGATGCTAGTGTCAAGACCTGTATATAAGACCGTGATGCGTGAATTTACATGCTCTATTTTTGCATCGAAAACGCAGAAGCTTTACAAATTGCTGATACCGCTGTAAAAATACTTTACTCCATATATCAAGTTTGCAACAATATGATAGTTAGCGAACATCATTTTTTTCTCATATATTCATGTTATTCCCTCTAATTTGCAACATGCTCTTCCGAACGCATCGTCAACGCTACTATCGTCAAACCTTGGCATGCGACTTCCAATTATGAGTATAAATAATTTTTATTTCACATTGATAATAATTATTTCCTAACTTACAAAAAAATCATCGAATTTTATAATAAATAGAATAAAATCGCTAATAATTTTGCGAAATGTTCCAGGTGCATGTTGTGCCAATTCATATAGGGATCAATCTAAGTTATTTTATATTCTTTGATAAATACCACCGTTAATAAAATAAACGAAAAAAACTCAAACGTTCCATCAATGAAGTTTTGGTACCACAGATTGAAAATACCTTATTTATGAATATTAACCTATTTTTTTGATAAAGAACTTTATTATGAAATTTCAGTCAAAAAGATCTAGGCATTCTCAAGTTATCGTGCTTTTAGAATTAGACAAACACAACGACTGGCTCTCTTTTGAATTATGTTTTTTTTGAGTTCAGTAGGGTCTAAATCGTAGAGATTCATTGAAAGTGGCAACTGTCCTCATACTTTTTTGTGAATGCATCTCAGTGGTTGATTTTAATTTTTATATTAAATGGAGTTGCATATCAATAGCGAAAAAAAATATTGAGAAGTCCTCACAATAATACACATTTCTTCTTCATTGTTTTCTACACCTGATTCATAAGCTATTCAATAAGTTCATTTTTCTATCAATTTCGACCCTTGTAACAAAATCAGGATATGCAATGTGACACAATTATCAAGTTTAATAATAAACTTCTCTTCCAAGTCTTTACAAAGAATTAGGGCTTTTTCTTATTTTCAATGTAATTTTGAGAATGCAAACTTTTCTCGGGATACTTATTTCCACACAAGCAAAAACGTTATGATCCTCACTTTTATGTCTGGTGTCTCCGGTACTCTGCCTGCAGTTGAGATATTGACTCGATTTTTTGCCAATCAATATATCATAAAGAATAGCGGGCAATATGGAAAAAATAATTTTCTCAATTTTTATGGAAATTCACGATTTATTGATATATTAAGGAATATGTACGAGAGTAAAATATTATTAGAGGTATGTAGAATCATTGAAATTGTTTGCGATGCGCAAAATACCTACTTTACTCACAGCTGTGGAAAAAGCTACTATATGTGCAAAATTTTATTACAAGAAGCAAATTGTCTTCAAAGATATCTCCAAGGATATTTTAAATTCAAAGCGAATTTGCCCCATACCAAATCAAAGTTTAAATTTAATTTAGTAGCTTGAATTTATTCATTCAGAAAAGCTGATAAATATGATTAACGTCTCAGTTGTTATGCTGACTCATATTTCACATCTAAGACAGCATTTGAAGATCAAAAATTAATCGCTCGAATAGAGAACCAACCGGTTTTTTTTCCGGAAGGATTTATTTGCAACATTTTTTTTTGTCCCTAATAGAAATAAATCAGAAAACAACCCCTAATTACTGAATAAAATCATCCACGTCTTGTATTTTGGAATTGATATTGATGCCAACAAATTTTTTCTCTTCAGTGATCAATGAATGATCACAGCTATCAGTTTGCAATCGATTGCAACAACATTTTGCTCATCCTTATAATGATTCGGTGAATAAGAATAAGACTTAGGGATTATTGTTGTTCACTGCTATCAATAAATCATTTTTGGTTGATCACAACAATAGATGGGCTGAATCAAACAATATTTTGTTGATAGCAGTGATAGAGAAGTTGATCCCAGTTATAAATTGTTGATAGTGACTAGTACGTAGAATTTTTTTTTTATTATACTGATAACTTTTTCATCATAGTATGTGGTTAATCATACAATATCCATTGAATAGTCAGTCAATCTTATGCAACAATCAACTATTGATTACAATTGGAATTGAGTAAATGACAACAATAATAATTTTTACTATGTTTTTATCGTTTATCTCATGAATCAGCAATAATTTCACAATTAAAATCAAAATTGAGTTGATCACAACAAATAATTGTTGCCCGTGATAATCTACAATCGATGATTTCTATTCAGGAATTTTTGTTCATTATAAGATCTTAATAGCTTAAACCTCACTACAATAAGAATACTAGTTTGAAAAAGTCATGTGATTATAATAAAAGTATTATTGATTACAACAATCAAATTATTTATTCCAACAATAAAATTGTGGATTTGAGTCGTAGCCTTAAAACAACAGTATGAGGTAACTGAAATGTCCAAACTTCCAGTTATAACAATTCCAATGTTAATGAAAATAATGGCTTGTTGATTATAACAAAGAAATTGCTGTTGCAGTCTTGTTGATGAGAACTGCAAAATTATGTATCAAATCTATATTAGTTGTTCATATTGCCTATTCAATCGAATACAATATTTAGGGATTGATCAAAATAATAAAATTGATGAATGTAGCAATGAAAATGTTGACAGCTGTTGTAACATATGACTACTCGTAATCCGATTTCGTTATATTCAACAAAACACTCTTGTTCTTCACAATTACAATATATTCTAATAACAGATATTATAAACAAACACTAAAAGAAAAATAATATCTGACTCTTGCAAAACATCTCTATCCACTCTATATTACGCATGCGCACCCAAGCGTCTACGTTATTCCTAACAATGTTACCAACTGTTGGAACAGATGCCTGTGTTGATTGTTTCAAATCAGCTGATTACAACAGTAAATTCTTACTTACAGCAACCCGTATCATCTACCAACATTTTCCGCGAAAACTCTTTCTTGAATAACTACGTTTAATCTGAGAATATAGTATTGAATCTATTCATACCATGTGTCTCCTACACTTCTTGAAAAATAATTTTCTTCAATTTCACATATGATTTTTCTCATGGATATTACCGGTTATTATTAAATTGGAGGTTCAAACCAATAATTCTTATTCTCATCTTAGTGGATTACTCTTGGAATAATCAAATATGCCTTGATCTTAATTTTTATTGCACACAATTATATAATAGTAATGTGAATTTTAAATGTATCCGCAATTATACATCCATGTCTGCTGATTATGTAACAATACATGATATTTTTAAATACGCATAATCTACAATCTTTGATAATTTGTATCAGAATTCATAATATATAATTTCATTTCTTCTATTTGTATCAATCTATGGGTCAGAGTTTGTACCAAAATGATCAGATCATTGAAATGTCAAAAAAATTATAATTTTAATATTTAAGCATCATAGAAGCTTGAAATGTATTACAAATTATTTGCTGATTTTTGTGTGGTGCATAGTCGATTCTGTCGCTTTTGAAATTTTGCAATTGGTAATAACTAATATCGTGACAATAACGATTAAATTAATACCAACTTTTTTAAAAGTATCCTTACTGGTTTGTTCAGCAAGTATAAACATAAACTTATCAAATTAAAAGCGGCGGCAGTAAATTAAAGTTCTATTCTCATATCTCAACAATTAAATATTAGTTTGTTGATGTTCTGTTGAATGACCCAAAATATATGAATAACCGTACTATGCTTAAGAATCCAAGTTTTTATCATAAAAATCAGATATACTGGTAAAAAATGGAAGAATCATCTAGATGATGAAAGCGCATTTTTGACAGCTCATGAATGCTTGGTACTTCAGAGATTTCGCAAATTACCATCTCTCACAGTTACTGAGCTTGAAATCAAGCAGTTTAGGCAAACTTACGAAACAGCAGCTTCCATTTAGTACTAGTTTCAAGTTGACTATTTGATAGGTACATAATTTATGCATGTACAAAGTCAAAAATACCTTTTAATCTTCATTGTTTAGTTATTGACTGACGGGAGGTCAAGTGCTGTACCTTAAAATAATAATTTGATCTTTATCAAAGCTATATAAAAAAAATACACCAAAAGTAAACAAATTTTCATCCAATAATAATAATTCATTCTAATAAGCTTCAAATTCGCGTCAAACAAGTCATTGAATGAATCCCGGACAGATTTGACATAATAATAGTGACATCCGCGGCGAAAGTTGTAACTAAATTTTTATCTACTTTAATAAATTTTAGTTGCCATATCCCTAATGTCATAGATCTCTATGGGCATTGTTTCACTTGAAATAAATAATTGAATGATTTAATCTTCCACAATCACTGAGCTTGAATTAAAGCAATTTGTGCAAACCTACGAAACAGCAGCTTTTATTTAGTACTAGTTTCAAGTCTGTGAATAGTATAGTTGCTGAGAATTCAGCATCACGCCAGCCAGCCAGCCAGCCAGCCAGCCAGACAGCCAAAGTGAATATAATAGCGCTTTTTTTCCAAAAAATGCGCTAAAAACATAGTGGTTCATAATGTCAAATAGTTCACATTTAAAAGTTAGAGATTTAATTCTTCGAATAGTGATTGCATGTGCAAATAATCATTTATTTATAATAAATTTCTTGTTAAACGATTAAGTGTAACATAATAAAAATGAAATCATAAACAACATATTTCACAATTCGCATTAAGAATTCCATAAATAAATTCAAAGTAGATAAGAAAATTAATAACCAATAAAATTACGTGTAAACTGTTATAACATTAAATTGCAAATGTTTTCAATCAATTAAATTAACTAATTATATTTTATCAACAACTGTATTGCGATATCGGAAATATTCATAACAACTCCAATGTAATATTAAATTCCATGTCTACAGCTAACAAAATAAAAATGAAAATACTATCATTTTCTGTACATAAAACCATATATAATTTTAATAAGACAGGAAATTATTTTTTGTAACATGTGCACCGAAAATAATCTATTACTAAAGTAAATGGATCATTGATCTTATTGTTTATAAGTTTATGTAAATAGAGTAATTGAGCATTACTAAGTGATTTTTAAGATGACGCTTGGCGTCTATTCTGTATCGCTCTAACGATCTATCAAGTGCTAATCATTATGACATTAATCATCAAACTCTGCGATAGTTAACGAAGTAATAGGCGTTCGATGTTGATACCAGTGTGATGCTAGCATTACAAACACCTTTTATTAATCATTAAGAAAAAGTACAAAAAATCGAATATACTGAAGAATAAACTTTTTACTTAGATCTTGTCGACTATTTACTTCCATCTTATCGCCTTTCAATGCAATCAAAAATCTGAAAGTCGTATAGTTTCTTGTGTTGTACCGCAAGGCAGCCTACTGGGCCCTATTTTGCTCATCATATACATCAATAATATCAAGGAGCACTCTTTTGTCGCCTATGCAGATGATATTTCAATTTTAATCATTAAAACTGAAGTCATCCAGCGTAGTAAGAAAATATCCAATTCAACCTCAGCGCTTTGCAATTATTTTACATCTTTACATCTTATGTTAAATGTCTATAAATCCGTTGCCATAAATTTTTTTACGTCATCCAGAAATGGAGGCATGCTCATCAAATGTAAATCATAGTCTTTACCTCAAAAGAGTGATGGTAAAATCTTAAACTTGCAATTGCATGAAAATATGTGCTGGAACAATGAAATTGATAGTAAATGCTCCGAATTGGCACCTATTTGTTATTCAATTGAATGTCTTGTTCAAATAACGAATTTACAAACTGCAAAGAACTATTACTTTGCAAAATTTAATTCATTACTAATCTTTTGGGGATATGCACCTAGTGCTATACGAATCTTTAGACTTCAAAAACCTACTATAAGGAACCTATTTAAACTCAATTACCTACAATCATGTAGAGATACTTTTGAAAAGAAAATATACGCATTATGCCTTGTCTTCATATTTTGACACTAGCATTATTTATTCGAAATAATGTGAACAATATTTCTACTCATGAAAGTGTACATAGCCACAATACTAGAAATAATTCATGTCTTATTATTCCTAGACATAGAATTTCCTCAACTAAATACAGCCCTATTATAATAGGAACTTCAAAGAAATTAAATCACACAAACATTTCAAACCTAAATTTAACACATTTTTAACTGAAAAATCTTATTATAGTATCGACGAATACTTGAATGATAATATATAAGGTCTGTAATTATTTGTACAATTTCTATTTATCTGACGTGCTACATATCACGCTGGGTGCGTGCTGACAATGCCCTCTATAACGCACATTTTTCCGGGCTTGTTAGTATGTAACATCATTGATATTTGTGAATATAAGGTGAATAAAATTTTATTGAGGAGTCATTAAATTTGAAAGCTATTGAAATCGAAGAGCTATATAATTAACTACTATTGTTCTGAAGAATAAGGTATCAAAAATGTTTGGAGCATGTTATGTACATTATTTTGCATATGTTAAGGTTAGGTTATACGTCAAAAATTGAGAGAGTACCAAAAGCATATTCAAAATTAATCTAAAAATTTCTGGAACTATAAAAGTGAGTAATATAAAATACTGAATAATGATATAATTTATTGGAAAAGTTTTAACAATTTTCAGCTATAATATGATCAAACTCATTTTATTTCAACCTCAGACAATGCAGAAGGGAAAGCTACTGGTAACAGCAGAACAGAGATGTGAAAGAATAATTTTTATTTGGCATAAGTCATTTAATAGCATGCAAAAAGATCAGTTTCTGCTCGTATTTTTGTAATAAACGACACAAAAACTATGATGGTCCACTTTTTTATAATACTGTACACACAATATCAGCCCATAATAATGCTTATTTTGTCCACTATTCACGCTGCAGTCGATATAGTTACTCCCACCACGTACTTTGCACCCTGTGTATCATTATTATTATAACCGAGAGAAATTCAAATTCTCATTCAATAATCGTACGTTATTCCCAAAATTTCTACATGCATCAATTTATTCCGCAATCAACCTCTTTTTGTATTGAAAAATATTATTTCTACAGTAGATACAGGTCGTTTGTACCTCGCTCAAATTCACTAATACACATTAGCCAGTCATCAATAATTCGTTGTATAAATGCACATTCGTGTATCTCATATTCTCATAAAATAGTATATCACGTTAAATCGTCCGAATGCAGTCAAAATCTTATAAAATAGAAATGTATTGTTTCAATAATCTGCCTAGGAGCGAAATTATTTGAATATGACATTTTTAGTCTCCTCATCTTACTACAAATCCATCTGTCTTTTGCTTCTCTCTTTTACCATAATGAAGACACTGAAGATTGGTAAACTGAAGTTGTTTGCAATATTAGAGTTAGATCCGTATAAACGTTGTCGTTCCCAACATTGTCCAGTTTGCGACAGATCGTGAGAACTGTAAAGAAAAACTTGCCTTGTCATATCGCCATAATTGCTCTGACTAGCGTTTATATCATCCATACATACACGTCGAATACTATGCGTCCACTCCGTCTGATATCTTGTCACCGTTCAATGACCGACATCATTTGTGGCTCTCACGATTCTATGATTTGTTTTTAATTTTTCTTTTTTGTAGTATAATTAATAATTAAGAAAATGTACAAGCTTACACCTACGGGGAATAAAACTTGATGACGGGCAACCTAAAAACTTTTCATACTATGCAAGATAATTCAAATTATTGTAGAACCAATAAGGACTCAATTTTATTTTAGAATTTTGGAAATACGGCAACAGATTACATGGACTCTATAACCAAAAATTGTAATAATCTTTCCAGTAGCTTTTGTAGGTAAAACGTTAGAATGTTTTTTAGAGAATTGAATTTTCGCGCAATATATCTAAAAATCACTCCAGTCGAATCGTGATTTTGTTTTGCAATATGATAAGAATATAATCAATCAATAAATAAATCAAAAAATTATATGAGACAATGATTTTTAGAAAAAATCACACTAATTTAAATCATGATTTAAAACTAGCCAATCCTAGTTTCTAACATTTTCATATCTTTAACAATAAAAAAAATCACTTCTGTATTACCATTCCGATAGCACAATCTGTTTAGATATATTCTCATAGCTCGATTTACATCTTCACTCAACTATCTAAGTTCGCTTTTATTTATTACCTGATTTTTCGTTGAGTTCCTGTAAAATATTATTTGGAAGAATACTGTACTAATAACTTTGATAAATATATAATACTTTAAATATTTCACCCACCACTTAAGAAACTTTCCAAGAAAGTAGTGTGCTTGCGGAGAATAGAGATAAATGCATCTTGTCTCAAGTGCAAGAAGAGAAATGCTGAAACTGAGAAAACACATTTCATTTGAAGCGTCTCAAATCGATAAAAGGGTTTAAGTGAAGCATACAACAGTATATATTACAAATATTGTAAATACAATTTACTTCTTGACCAGTACTTCATTACACTTAAAATGGAGTTGTTGTTATAGGGTTTGGTTACAATTTACGAGGAAATAATGCACTTTAATTGTCTGCGTTTATTTATTGTCATTTCTCATTGTTGACAGTTGAGCAAAGTATTGTAATTTTGTTTTTCTTGCCGACTGAAGTGTCTACTTTTATTTTCAGTTCTTAATTTATTTCAAGTTTCATTTTTATGAAATATTTATAATAATTCTGCTTTGATTATTCTTAATTAAATGCAGATCCAAAAATTCTATTGCATTGATTTTTGATTTATGTCCGATGTTATTGGTCTTGACATTTTGGTGAGTATTATTTTGTTTCTCGAAGAAACGAATATATAGTAATTTATGCAATAAGGGTGTAAAGTTGAACATTATGACATGAGACAAAGTATTGGGCGTCGAGGCTTGCCGCGTCGCGTCAATAAAATTATTGGCCAAATTTCATAACGCTTGTCAACACTCTTATTAAATACAAGATTATTTCTACTGTCCTCATTTTGACAATTATTAAGGTGAAACATCACCCGGAAATACTAGCTATCTCTGTGTAGTCTAATCTTGTTTTGGAGTAAGTGAGGCTTATGACGGCGGGATACACAAGAATTCAAATTTGACATTTCAGAAGAAAAATATTTTATAGAGAAATTTACTGAAATTAATACTCGCATACAAAATCATTTTTCAAAGACATAAGTTTTAATGAAAAATTATTCATAATGAGAATATGAAATTATGATATAAAAATGTCCCAAAATTCACGCAAGAACTAATTTTGATAGTAACATGTTTTAAATAAAAAATTATGAGTTTTTTATTGAATCATAAAGGATAAGGTAAAGTAAAGGGTTATCTAATTTTGATAGAAAACTGGTTTTAAATTGAAAATTATGAATTTTTTATTGAACCTTAAAGTATACAGTACAAGGATTATGTATGGGATATTATATAGAGCAAATGATCTCCACGATTTTGTTGGCACATACAGGCTCCCGATTATCATGTCGCCTTAGCGAGCACCATTAAATGTTTTTGTCTGATGATCAGTTGTTCCTTCAAAGAAGAATTGCTCGATGGTACCTTCAGCCCAAAATGTGCAACTGTAACACCTATTACATTTTCATAGTTGTGTATTGCTACTTGCTCATGACTCTTAGCACTAGTAGATAGATTTCGAACATATGGTATGTTTTCTACTAGGGGTCCGGCAGGCAGTTTTCGCTTACAGACTAGACCAAAATTTGAAGCTGTTAGTCTATGTTTTCTTTAAAGTATTTACCCTTGATGTATTCACTAAGAAATTAATACTTGTAATTTATTTGAAGGTGAATATCTCGGGCCTTAGAGCAATGCAGATTCGGATCAAGTATTATTATTTGTAGAATGACTGATCCCAATAATAATTGATGGACATAAATAAAATATTTTGTCGTTTTCTTGAGAAATATGATATTGATAACTTGAAATTCTCATCTGTACACTTCCAGCTATAGTAGTATTTAGAAATCTAAAAGAGATAAGTTTTACAAAATTAGATTTGAAGATTGATTTTTAATGTATTCATCCAATGAACTTACTGTAACGTTGTAAGTCAGATTTGTCAAATATCCTGGAATCCGAACCATTTCTCTTACTAGTGTGACAAGATCGGCAAAACTACGCACACAGCCAGAAGCAGATATTCAAAATGGTTTTTGTTACTAAAATCAGTCATAGGCTATTTATTCTCTAATGAATAAATACATCATAAAATTAATCTTTGACACTTGTCATGTAATACAAAATTTGGATACTAGATAGCGCCACAGAACAAATCAACTAGTAAAAGGTCATATTCACACTACTAAAAGAAGTAGAAAAGAGATTGAAGAATATTTTCCTAAATTATTATTTTAAAATATACAGCCTCTGAAACTCTGGAAAGTATTGTAAAAAATTGCTCATAATTTTTAGATATAATAAATATATTTCTTTTTGTTCATTTGACGTTTCTTGATAACAAAATCTATGATTTGAACAAAAAAAAATTAATTTCTCGAAAACTTGGAATCTCACGACTCTCAAAAAAATATATTATCTCCAAAAAATATTTGGCCATGGAATATAATTACTTTTGTCTTAATTAACCTTGCAGGGAATAAAAAAAGTGTAATGGACATCAGAGAAGTACCCAAAATATCGAGAATTTTGAGCCCAAAATCCAGTGGCCGATGTCAAAAAAAATAAATTATTCAAATTTATATAATTTTTGAATACAATACTTTGATTTCCCTCCAATTTTCAATATAATAATTATACTTTTAGAAGTGCACAGAAAGGGTTACAAACTGAATATTAATTAATAAAAATCAACAATTTTTGCACAGCGCTCTGCAGAATAATGTCATCTATAAGTTTACCAAATTTTGTCCCAAAAAACTGGATAATCTCTGAGAAATTAATATTCTCAGCACTAATAATTTTTTTTCTCGAAATTATCAAGTTCAATTTTAATGAAATTTCTTATATGATAGCTGCAAGTATAGCGCCTAGTATATATATATTTTTTCCAGACAAGTTGTTATCAAAGTCTCTCATATATAGGATTTGCATGCTAATTTTATACGTTAGCACTAATTTTATACGGATTTATTGCAGACATAATGAAACTTTGACAAATTATCTAATTTTTAATATACACGCCACTGAAAACTTTGTTGATTTATTATAAGAAAGTATTTATCAAACATATTGCTACAAGATTCATCAATACAAATTTCGCGCTAAAATAGTTCTTCCGGGTGATGTTTCACCTTAAGCACACAACAAGGAAGCCTGAAGGACAAGCTGACATTTAGGTTTAACAAATATCCAAACAAATGGATCAGTGAAGTGCTGTAAATATGAATTCACTGGAATTTGACTGCTACGCGTATTGAATAGTAATAAAACTGTGACACGAAAAAGTCTTACTTTACGCACAGCCGTGGAAAAAATAATATAGATTATTGATTCATTGTTTTTGACATCGAAAATCATCTGAATATTAAGTTCATAGACTTGATGTGTTATTTCGTTTCGTTTCCTTGCTACACATCTTCATTTATTTTTTATTCTGTATATTTGACATTTGGCGTTGAATATTCCAGTTTTGTAGTTCTCCTACAGTTCAGAAATTGAGGCATCGATTTTAATTTTTGGACAAAGCAATGCATCATGATTAATATTCCGAATAACAAGATTAATCCCGTTACAATTTCCATTATGTTAATAAGGCATGTGTACTATGATGCTTTGACATGGAAAGAGAATTAATTATTATCCACCATAATTAATCAGTACACATAACAACCAACTTGATTATGGTAATGACTGCAGGCTCACGCTGTAACTTGCTTTTGTTTTATTTGACTCACTATTGCGAATTATTCCAATCCTTCATAGCGTTCACATCTGCTTCTGTTTACATTTTGTTTTTAGCATTAGTTTATGTCTAATATTCAACTATTTGCGCTTAAGATATAAGTGGTTAGCAGGATAATGAGTAAATATGTAATGTCATCTTCAGACGGCAATACAGTAACTATTAGAATATAATGTGCAATGGTTTTCTAGTACACCATTAGTTTTTGATAAATAACCCAATATTTCAATTTAAAGCTATATGCATGAAGTCTACTATAGCGCCTCTTGCGGGCAATGGAGAACGATTGAACTCCCATTTTATGTCTTATTCCTATAATTTCTTAAATGTACTAATATTATTTAATTCAGCTGTGTGCGTACAATATAACTTGCGTAGCATAAACGGCACGTTGAAATTATTCATTTTGGGTATTTTTTCTTCAATTATGACGTACCTATTAGAGAAAACTTCTTAATTCGTTCAAATTGACAGGATAACCTCAAATTATGGCGCCGATGATTTTGTTGACCGGGTTTGTATGTATCAAACACTGTATCCCTTTTACCGAGGAAGCATCGAAGTAAAGCGTGAAATTAGTTTTGCCATATTAAACATGTTGAAGAATATGTTGCTGACAATATTAACAATAAAATTATTGCGAAGTGCATCTGAAAAACTTCTATCACTGAAACAATTTACAAATTAGAGATAGAGGTAAATTCATGGATCACAAATCGATATTGAATTCTTCTAATTTCACAATTAAATTACAAACATCTTTGTTATATAGATTGAAAATGAAAGACAGATGATACTCTATTCAGCGCTTTGATCCACTTCACTCGTTTTTTGATGCTATAACTCCTATACTATATAAAACTTGAATCATCCATAACGCAACAGTCTGAAACACAACAATCGTTTTCCTATGTTTTATATGCAATTATTTCCACTTTTTAATGCTCAATGACGTATTCTGAGAAATTGAGTTCAAAGCTTACAATGGTGCTCGCATCGATATTTGTTCAAACTTCGCCTCCTTGCACATAGCCTTAAAGAAGGATTGTTTCAACCATTCGATAAACTAGAAGATTCATGTGTCTCACAACCGTGAAATGCAGGACGCGAAAGTAAGATTCCTGGTTCCGCAAATGAATATAAATAATTGAATATTCAAATGTGACATCAATAATTTTTATTATTTGTTCAATGTTATTGGTTCAATATAATTCATTCAAAAATTTCAATATATTTGAATGTTAATTTTTCGACTGTTTGATTATATTTAGACATTTCTTAGCTATTATATTTATTTGATATTATCATTGAATATTATGTTAAAATTCAATTTTCATGTTGGAATTCTGAAATAAATATCTTATCACAGTTACAAGTAGATATTATTGGTTATTATTACTTGTTGAAAGTCATAGATAAATTAAAATGAATGCATTTAAGATAACTCCATGAGACAGTTAACATTTAATTATAATTAGTAAAAAATTTGTTAGAAGATTTATCTCATCAAACACAAATATTTTACAAGTCATTAACTATAGGATAAGATTTTGATCTTATTTTATGGATCATATGAAATGCTTGTTTATTTGGTTATCAAGAATAAAAATAATAAAACATTATAATTAACTCAAAAAATCTATGGTTTTTTTTCATTTTTCTATCTTTATATCATGATCTTTCCAATCCTGCTGAAAAGTACCCATAATTTTAAATATATAAAGAGAAGTAAAAAATAGTTTAAAGTCTAAATCTCGGTTTTTCCCAATTTGAACTTATTACTGATAAATTTAGAAACTTTAGCTGAGATCTTTAGTTTTAAACAGCTTTTATGAATTTGTTATGTTAGTGACTACGATTTATGGCTCATTCTAACCTATCAATTTGAATGAGTAAAAGTTTAATTGAAAAAACTTTCAGTAAAACAGTTTCTTATACATTCCTTTATTCCAAGAACAAGATATAATCTAAATAAATATCGAAAAGCTCAAAGAATAAATAAAATATACACAAATGTGTTGTACTAATTCCATTTCATAAAAGATAATTTTGATCATAATTCAAACTTTTCTAAGTCACATGACGATTAATCATTTATGACCATCTATATTGATAAGTGTACTTCAACTTTGTTACTTTATATAATGAGCTTTCGGAATAAAATGTATCAATATTGTGATATATATAGGTATTTGCAGCAAGAATTGAACTATCATAATTTGTTAATTGAGATTTTTAGTAATAAGTATGATTTATCATTAATGCTCTTTGAAATTCTTTCAGAGATTACAGTTATTGTTAATTAAGCTTACTGTATGACAGCTGCTTCTAATATCTAACATAATGATTGATATTTGTTGTTGAGAAGTGAAATAGTCACAAGACAAAAACGTGCATTTGTACTTACATGATGTACATATAGAAACATATGTGTGTTGGTTACACTGATAAACGTTTTCCCACTATTAGAGTAATCAGTTGTCAATAATGATTTCAGAGAAATAATTAGCTGTTATCGGTTGACTGCATTTTATCTGCGCGTACTTGTCACGACTTCTGGTTACGGAAGCGGCTCGTTTATATTTTCCTGCGTAGTTTTTGCTGAGAATGCGGTAACTGGTGTCTTTGTTCATTCAATAATCTCAACTTGAATTCCAATGACATCCATCTAGCTGGTTATATTTCAAATAGCCCATAAGGATATAGTTTATAATACGAGCCATAGGGGATCGTCCATATGTTACGTCACACAATTTTAATGGTCTTTAGACGCCTTCTTCTCTATGTCACATTTTGAAAGATCCTTCTTTCTCCATGAGACGTCACATAATCTTACATGCAAAGCAATTGTAAGGAAATTCTCATACATGCACTGTATAATTTCCAATATTTACAGGATAATATAAATTTGAAGTATGTACACATATTGAGATGCCTTTTCCATAATCAATATGATATGACACATTTAGTATATATATTTCCTAATTATTCGTAGTTTTCGTTGAAACATGAAGCTTGAAGTGGTATAATTGATAGACAATTACTTACGCTTGATATGTTCAACCATGATCCCGTTGGGTGTTCACTTTCGTCACAGAATTCGGCACACATAATTGGTAATGTGGCTCTATCCAGTTATTTATACAGGTAGTTTATATGGGTAATCTATATTTCTGATGAATCACTGCTTTGCAAAATATAGTAGACTTAAAATTGCGTTAAGTTATTGCCAGAATCCCTTTATTTGGAAAATTCTTGAGTATGAAGGAAGTGATAAGGTCATGTCCAGGTGATTTCTTGTTATTCAGATATGTAATTTCGTTGTGCACTTCTGCTGGAGTACAATTTTCGATTGGTGGCAAAAGTTAGGATGGTGAATTCGAGGATTTCAAAATTTCTTCGTTCCTAACGTAATTCGGAGAGTGTGCTTCGAAGACACTAATAGATACTTTTTATTCGTCAGTCCTTGCCCAGATATTATTATTTGTTTTGTGAAATGTGCCGCGTAGGTCTTGTTTTTGTGACTTTCGGTATTCGCTTTTGCCGTTGGGTTGCTGACATACTCTTTTCATGATGAGATTATTAAATATGGATTTATAGGGAGTTTCTTTGATTGTCATTTTTTTCCAGCTTTTTGTTTTTCACTTACGAAATCTCGAACGAGTTTGGGATAGTTCAGTATGTTTTCGTTGAAATTATTGTTTCTAGGAGTTGATTTTTTAGTGATTTGTTGAATAGCGTTTATTAGTACTTCGTCGTTGATTTTCAGAAGGATTTGAAAATAAATTCCGTCATCAAGATTTTTTGAGCATTTCCCAATTAATTGATTTGTTACTTGGAAAAAGCTTTATTTGTTTTTCTATTATTGTTGTACTGCTTGTCAGCAGAACTGTGAAATGATTGGATAGTTAGAAGAGATAGCCTTCGTGACAAAGATATCTAACAAATTTGAAACTTTGTTCAAAATAACATAACATAATAATTAAATTCAATATCCATAAAAAAAAGAAGACTTGATATATCTCGAAATTTTGAAATTTTTCGATATCTTTTATGTAAATAATATTACGGATACAAATACGATAAGTCGGTATTAGAATTAGTTAGATAAGTATGTATATAATTTATAATATACGTTTATTGTTGAAAATAACATGGCAGTGTAAAAATAACTGTAATAAAATATTGTTCATACATTACTAGTTTCAATATTATCTTAGGTTAGTATTTTTCAATGGAAACACTGGAACTCTTCATTTGACGATTTGCAAATCATCGTAACCGTGCTAATGACATCCAGTGTTTGTTTTTACCTAGTCCATTTATTATGTAAACAAATGCTATTCACATACTTGTTTGAAATACGATACTAATTGTCTTTCTTTCTCAGCATCTTACCTTTGTGCTTACACATACTAATACATATGAATGAGGTTTGCAGGAACCCCATTCAACATTCAACTATCAACAAGCTCACCAAACTTCACATTTATCAATATTTGAAATAAGATTAATTTCCTTTCTAATTTCATGTATTCTGTCAATAATTCTTTTCAATTGTTCTGCACTTTGTAACGAATTATGCCCCAAAATCCGTCACTGTCGCACATCCCAGAGCCTTCTGCCACCGTCAAACATTTTTAGTCCATCACAATTTTATCTCACTTCTTGCGCACCCTGTAAAATTTAAATTCAGTAACTCTGCATCAACATACAACATCACGTACCGTTTATTCATCCGTTTTCAGCTGCTCCAATACCGTTTACTATCTTTCACATGTGGACGAATAAGGTTATGTTTTAACAACATCTGAAATTAAAAGAAGTTGAGATCGTGTGATCTGTATTTATGTCTTATGTCTCACCGTAATAAAGTCTGAATGTAATCCACTGTTGTCCTGTAAATATGTTGTATATTGTATATTATATATTGTATATTTTGTTGTTGTTTGACATTCCGCGCCACCGTTGACCATATACAAACTAGATCCGACACTTGACAATTTCTATATTATCGACCGATCTGAAAATTATTTAGAGTAATTTTAATATTAAGGAAATAAAATCAGAAAAGAATGTAGTCGACAGGAGAGTGATAAGAAATGTATTATTGTAACAAAATTTGTATTTGGAAAATGACTTCTTCTTTTTTCTGTATTTCTTCTTTATATTATTGCTAGCGCTAATATGGATTTAATTTTTAAAACATGTTAAGTAAGGTTTCATTAAATTATGGGTATAAATAAGGCCTTCTGGCCGACTTAAGTCACTTCTTTGTAAGTCAAGTCTTCTGAGCAGCCGTTCCAAGTACGCTACCAGTTCCGATACCGAGCGTCATCTTCAGAGTGTGTACCGTCCAAGTGAAGTTTTTGTGCTAAGTCCGTTAGCACAGCTGTCCGACACAATTTGTGAGTTTGTTTTGCTTTTTTCTAAGTCCGTAAAAGGAACTTAGAATATTTTTGCTGTTTTGAACTTTGAATATTTTTGCTGTTTTGAACTTGGAATATTTTTGCTGTTTTTGAACTTAGAATATTTTTTGGATTATTTAGAAGCACCGCTGAAGAAGTCTTCATGATTTCGAAGTGTTGATTATTTAACGTAGAAGCTCCGCTGAAGAAGTCTTCGTGATTTCGAAGCGTCGATTATTTAACGTAGAAGCTCCGCTGAAGAAGTCTTCGTGATTTCGAAGTGTTGATTATTTAACGTAGAAGCTCCGCTGAAGAAGTCTTCGTGATTTCGAAGCGTCGATTATTTTTAACGTAGAAGCACTGCTGGTGGAGTCACCTGGTGACTTCACAGTATCGAACCATATTAACGTAGAATCACTGTGAGGGAGCAAGTTTTGTTCCACCCGCATAGAACGACTTCTCGCCATCTGCGACCGCCTGGGTCCGTACTGCGACCGCCAAAGTTATCATCGTGTAAGAGTTCTGTAAAATAATGTTCTTTGTTCATCGTCGTCGTTTTGTGTAATAAATCTCATTGTGACACCTACCTCCGGATGATTATTTTCAACAGCCCTAACCCTTCCCGTCTGAGCTATCCAGCCGTCCGTCATTGAAAAACTGCGTCACCGACCGTATTGGCGCCCGAGCACACCGTTAGCAGTTTTCAAAAGCGACGTCAAAAGTAACGACCACGCCATCTGCGAGGGTAGCGTTACAACTTTTATCTAAAACAACATCATCTGCATACACTAACACAGTACTACACTTTCATCAATATGTATACCATCTAGGCCATTCGAAACTTTTCTCAATAAGCTATTATACAAATTTAAGAACCACGGAGACATTTCACAATCATGTTTCATACCAACAATACTAAATCATTTACAAAACAATGTCTTTAATACTATTCAAGTTACTATAAATTTTATAAGTAGTATAAAATATTGTAAACTTCAATCACATTGTCTAATTTTTAACATTTAATTGCGAGAAATCATTATTCTATTTAATTTCATTGAAAAAAATGTATTCAATAGTTATTTTTGATCCTAGATTGCGTAATGTCACTTTTGCATTCGAAAATAAAAGATTTTTTTGCTCGCTACGCTCACAAAAAAATTATTTGGGTATGCAAAAGAATTTCGCTATCATGTATCAAACAACGTTTTTTCGAAAACCATGTCTCAAAATTAATAAAAATGTAAAAAGAAAATTTTGACATTTCGAATCAATCAATGTCACTTTTAATGTTACAATTATCGTATTCGGCTTACAAAAGTGCCCCGGGTTAGATCAAACGAATATAGCCGATATTAATCGAAAAAAAAAAGCCGAAAATAACCGATGTCGTTTGAATTTCGAATCCCGGTAAAAATTAAAGCACCTCGGTTTGTTTCGTAACTATTCGTCCGCCCTGCCCGCTGACAGTTTTGTAAGCCGAATACGATATATGATACCAATACAGTTTATCTAAATACTTCGCAACTGCGAAGTATTTCGCGCCCTGTAAACAAAACAATCATTTCGCATGTTTCTAGCTGCCTTGTAAATATTCACTTTAAATGACAGTTTTCGAATAAACAATTATTGATGTATCTAGTGCGCAAAATTGTACTTTGGTGCTTGAGAATAAAAGATTGTTGCCGAGGCGGAAGCCGAGACACAAATAATTGGAAAGCACCAAAAAAATTTCGCGCTCAAGTCGCATACAACATTTTTTATAATAAATATTATAAAAAAAATATTAAAATCATATTGTCAAGATAAAATCAGTGCACGAATTACTTCGTGCACGTTGCCACAATGAACAACTTCAATGTGACATTTCGCATACTAATATTGACGTACAAATGTCATAATTTCTTGACGTCTGTAGAAAAACTGCTTTTTTGTTCAATGGATCATTTATACAATATACTTGTATTACTTTTAAATAAACATCTTTTTTAAAATAGAATCAATAACAATATTAGCTGATAGTATGTTATTTATTATTTTTATTTACGATCATATAAAAGTGACAGATCTTTACATTATTTACATTGTGAAAAGTAGGCCTTTTTACGAAGGAGTGTTCAATAAAGATCCAGTTAGAGGATCCATCAGTAAGATTTATCAGTACTTCAAACATATGGGAAGGATATTTTGAAACTCATCTGCAACATTTAAAGCACTTTCAGACATTTTAGGCCTGTTATTTTAATTTTAATTTCCAAGAACATTCGTGTCAACTTCAATGAAAACAGTGCAGCTCATAATATCGTATCCTTCCAAATAGTAACCGTCAAATTGACATACACAAGAGAGCAAGTATTCACATAAAATTGACTATGTTTTACGAAAATTAGGGCGATCAAAGATAAAATGTCGTGTAAAAAATCTCTAATGCATGCACGGAACTTTCAAAAACACTCGCTTCGCTCGTATTTCCAACAAAGTCGCTTGTGCACTAAAAAATAACTTTGTACACTTCTATCTCAAATATCTATTATGCAAACAAACCGAAGCAGTACACAGTACACATAATTCAAATTTAAAGCAGTGACAATCAATCTGTTTGATACAATTGTACAGTTTATGAAATCCAAAAAATTGGAACGGAATTCTTCTCTACAATGTGCTATTATTTTATTTATGTCTTCTGATAAATTGTCAGTGAGTTGATTTTGTTTAATATATTGAGTACTCTTTAAGGTTGATCTCTCTAATCAGAATCTTTCTTACAAGCATCAAACCAACAGTTATATTATTAGTTCACTTATCAATCGGCATCAAATCTTATTAGAGTAAAACAATATTTGAGAAGAAATTTGTGCATTGAAACAATGATTAGAATGATTGAAAAACAATGAAGATGATTAATTTTATTATTATTTGCAGGTATAAGGATGGAAAACCCTATCCATGGCCTAGTGATACTTCAAGTTTAATCTTATATCCAGAAAGTGCGAATCAAACAATTTACGCTCAAATGGTGAGCGGATCAGACACAGGGAATTACACATGCCTGCTGCGTAATGACACACACGTGCGTACGCATACCATACATCTACAAGTCTTCGGTAAGTCTTTTATCACTTTACACCATCTTACCACATTATTATGAACTTACAATAGGTAGTGGAATAAATATTCTGTTGGAAAGAGAACTATCAGAATTTCATTTTGCTATGAACATGATTTATTTTGAAATCATGAACATAACTATTGGGTTAAATATCTCGATTAACAGTACATCTACACATATCAATTTTTCAACAAGATTGCAGCATTTCGCAATAGTAAATTAGAAATCGTGCTCATTACACAAGCCCATCTACTAGTGCCATATTATTCACATTGTTTAAAGTGATAGCAGAGAATTTATTCAGCTTCCGTGAACAAACACAAAGTAAGTTTCGTATTTAATGTACAATGAGCAAAAAAAAAAACTGAACTTGAAAGCAATAATCAACAACTATTAGATCAGTCATACGGCGGTCATGTCGTCGAAGATATAACAGCTCCTGCAACATTAATTTCCATTGTTAATAATAGTGTGTTTATAATTGATTCAATTTCCCAAAAGTCTTCCATCTATGTAATAGCATATCAGTAGATCAAGATAATAAACTATTAATAGCATTTCTGTCGCAAGTTAGATAACCATCATGAAAATTGAAACATATTCTCATTTCCTCTAAATGAACTATTATTTTATTGACATGAGGTGGTGTCCTATCATAGTTCCCTGTACTGCGGCCTTTTGGCCTATTGTACCCTCTGTGTTTTACTCCTCCGACAGGAGTCCCGTCTGTCTAACGAAGTCCAGGATTTTCTTCAGATTTAACTCTTTCAAGTTCTTCGAGGTCAGTTTTTCCGCTCCTAGAACACTATGTCTGCTGGCAATGAACGCCTCGCAGTGACATATTACGTGTTCAGGAGTTTCCTCCTCTTCTCCACAATCTCTGCATATTGGTTCTTGTTTCAATCCCAAAGTATGTAGGTGTTTATTCATTGCACAGTGTTCCGTTATTAGTCCTGTTATTTGCCTGGCATTATTCCTACTCATGGTGAGTAGACTGTCTGTCCTTTTCTTGGATGGTTCATCCAGGAAGAGCCTTGCTTGTCTCTGCCCTGGTGATTGTATCCAGTAGATTTTATGCCATTGCTGGAGCATCGTTTTCATTTCCTGTTTGACTCTTTCCGTAGAAATTCCGCAAGCAGGTTCTGGCCCGATGAAGGGCAGATTTGTCCCGTCCTTGGCTAGGCGGTCGGCTACCTGGTTTCCTTCAATCTCTGAATGCCCTGGTACCCATATTAACTTTACTTTATTCCTCGCTCTAAGAGTATTGAGTCTATGAATACAATCTAGGACAAGTCCAGATCTCATTTCTGAAGCCTCTAATGCTTTTAAAACGGCTTGGATATCTGTAACTATGGAGATTCTCCTATTGTTATAGTTCCTTTCCAATAGTAGCTGTACACTGATCGCGATCGCGTACAGTTCGACTTGAAATACTGTCGCATTTGTTCCGAGTCCAACCGACTGGTTGTGTCTCAGTCCTTTTGCTCCATGTATTCCTGCTCCGGTTCCATTGATGGTCTTAGAGCCGTCTGTGTAAATGACGATGTCATTTTTGTCTACCGGTTTGTTTATTTGCTCCCAATCATCCCTTGTAGGAATTTCTATCCTGTAGGTTTTGATAATGGTATGCTTAATACTAATTCGGTCTGGCACCATTTGTAGAATATGATGCTTGTCCATCTCCGCAAAAATTTTGGAGTGTCCTTTCCTGCATTTTTTTTCCTTTGAGTGAACTTTTGTTCTATATGCGCTGCCAAGTGCTCTCGCTTTTACAGCTAAGTGTAATGGAGGTAGACTTGACAGGGTTTCCATCGCCGCCGTTGGTATTGTTGACATGGCTCCCGTAATTCCTAGGCAGGCCAGTCTTTGGACCCTGCTTAGTGTATTCTGACAGTGCTTCGTCAATGTTCTTTGCCACCAGGCAATGCTGGCGTATTTTATAACTGGTTTAACCATAACAGAGTAAATCCAGTGGGTCATTGCTGTTGATAGACCCCAGTTTTTTCCAAACATTCGCCTGCAGGCCCATAAGGGTCTTATGGCTTTGTTTGCTACTTTCTCCAAGTGTGGTTTGAATGTTAGCCTTTTATCCAGGGTTAACCCCAGATATTTGACTTCTTCTCCCAACGGGATTTCTTTGTTGTACAGATATAACTGTTTTAGTCCGGTTAGATTCCGTTTTCTTGTGAATGGTATGACTGTGGTCTTTGTAGGATGAACTAACAATTCCTCCTTGTCACTCCATTTTTCAACAAAATTTAAGGCTTCTTGCATCATTTCCGATACGGTTTCCTGAAATTTCCCTGTTACTAGTATAGTCACATCGTCCGCGTAGCCGATGGTTGTGTAACCTGCCTTGTTCAGTCCTTGTAGGAGTTCGTCCATCACTAGGCACCACAGGAGTGGAGAAAGAACTCCTCCCTGCGGACATCCCCGTGAGGCCTGCACCCCCACAGTCTGAATAGTGGAAGAGGCGTAGATTTCTCTTTGTTTCAGCATGTTAGAGATCCACTTACATTCTGTTGGATGTATCCCTCTCTTAACTGCTGCTTTGTCTATGGATTTGAAGGAAGTGTTATCAAACGCTCCCTCTATACCTAGAAATGCTCCAAGAGCAACTTCTTTTTGTTTGATACTGTTTTCAGCTCGGCGAACCACCTCACAGATGGCCATTTCGCACGATTTTCCTGCTTGATAGGCATATTGGTGTATATGGAGCGGTGAATCGCTCAATACTGTATCCCGAATATGCCTCTCGATTAGTCTCTCCAGCAATTTGGCCTGAAAGATTTCGCCTCGGCGTATGTCTCTCTCCCTAGTTTAGGTATGAAGACTACTTTGACTTGTCTCCACACTCTTGGTATATATGTCAAGGCCAAACTGGCCCTGAGCATGCCACATAGAATGGATGGTAATTGTTCTATTCCCTGCTGTAACATAGCTGGTATAATTCCATCCTTTCCTGGAGATTTAAATGGTTGAAATTTATTTACTGCCCATTTAATTTTTGTTTGGTTGACCACTTGATTGGCAAGTGTCCAGTCGTCCTTTGTAGCCTTTGAATAAGTATCTGCCAAGTTTTGCTTATTCAAAGGCTACAAAGGATGACTGGACATCCTATGAACTATAATAATCATCGTAAAAATATAGGATGAAAGAAATATTAGAATTATATAAGACTGACTTTTCACATTATCATGTAGTTATACAGGATGTTAAAAAAAACAGTATAAAATATTACAAGTTTTCGTCTGTTATGGCTGTTTACTTTAACGCAGAATTTAGGGGCTTGGTGCAAAAACCGGTCAAAGGCCAAATTTCTCAAAATTGAGATATCGCAATTTCACTATTTAAAGAAGGTTTCTTCATCGTTTGGAGTAAGAATCGGACACGTACAGTTACTTAAAATAACATTGAAATTCACGTGACCTGTTATTGCTGCAACTATATTGTTAGCAATGGTGATACGAAGATTCTGATTAATTCTGTATTGATGTATTTTCTTCTATTAATCATATAAAATACGTTTTTTTGGTTTTTCTTTCTTCAAATATAATAATTGATGCAATATCCTGGTCAAATTTTGCCCTTTTTTTATTTACTCTATTCACTACTTGGTAGCAAAAACCGGCTACGTACTGTTTTTTAACTCAAATAAAAAATATACTACGAGCAATATAGGTGTTAAAATTACAAATTAAGATAGAGTTCTACATGATAATCACGCACATATGATAAAATTTGTTTTTATTCGATATATCGCAAATGACACGTTTTTCTCATTTTTCTCGAAACTGTATTCACTGCACATGGACGATTATTGCAACAAGCCTCTCAATTGACCAACATGGGATTGCCACCGAACCCCGACATCTTTAGGGAAGCTTATTCAAATCGCCAGATTCCTTCACATCGTATGTTTGGAAGAATTTACCAAAGATTGGGTGATGATGGTTCATTGAGCAAACAGTGCTATTTGTCGGAAAGACCAAGGTTGGTTTCTACTCCAATAACAGAAGAAGAAATTCTAGCATGGGTAGAGAAATAATTCGGGGATAAGGTAGAAATTAGTGCTCCTCTTTGAAGAATCCCCCACGAGCAGCTGCTTTATCTGCACCATGTATGGCCATAAATCCACTTGATCATCAAGCACGTTTAGTTTTTTGCCGCTGGTTTCTACGTTTTCTTACTAATGTTTTTTTTTATTGATGAGGCCGGGTTCTCACGAAATGGAATTGCTAATTTTCACAGTACTCATGTTTGAGCCGACGTAAATCCCTAAACCAATTAACAGACGCTGCTTATTTAAAAATTTTGCAGAACATAATGCGTGATCTTTCAACGACATTCCTTTAGACTTTAGACCAAAAGGTACAAATGTGGTTCCAGCATGATGGTGGTCCAGGTCATTTTTTAATTGCCGTTAGAGATCATTTACACAAATTTTTTTCTTGTAGATGGGTAGGAAGAGGCGGATCTGTATTATGATCTGCAAGATCGCTTGATTTAACCCCTTTTTATTTATCTTTTTGGGAATATTTAAATACAAGAGTCTATGGTCCGTATTCCCACCTCTTAAAATCGCACTATTTCAGCAAAAATTTTGATAAAAGGAAATAGCGCTATATGATGCAACATGAGATGGTAAGAGAAAGAGCATCAATTTTTAGGAAGTAGCGCTATTTTAAGAGGTGAGAATATGGACCTATGTTACTCTTGTAAATAGACACAAGGATGTACTTACATATCAATCAAAAATGGCAACAAATCCGAGCCCATGAGCGTATTTAAGAAGAGTTCTAATATCCTTCAGACAAAGATGTCGTACTTGCAAAGATGTCGTACGTGCACTTTGAAGATCTTATGAAACTTTTTTTGCCTTTGCTAGAAGCTTTTTTTTTGTTCCCATGATAAATATGTAATGAATAATTGCAAATAAATATTCCAAAAAAGAGTAGTTTTCCATATATCTGAAACAATTACGTTACGGACCCATGTTTATCAAGAATTTTCCGAGAATTTTCTGTTTATTTTGGCCCATACTATTACCTTATTATTTTACACTTTTGTTTTAACAACCTGTATTTCGTTTAATTTTATGTCGATCTGATTATCATTAGAAATATAGTATATACAAATTTTTAAGGGTTATACAGAAACATTTTTTTAGTGCTAAACCTGTATCTCAAGATTTTATAAACATGTAAGAAAAAACACTTGAATATGTAACTTGTATTTTAATGCAATAGGCCTCAGGTCTCTTTTTGAATGTCTTAATCACTGTGGTCGGCATCTTCAGAAATCAGGCGACCTGTTATTAAAAAATAAGTCTGGTCACAAAAACTTTGTTTATATTTTAGCAGATCTGTTGTTATACTCTCAAATGTATCCGAAGTTAGAATGATTTTGGAGCTATGAATATTAAATTGCGAGCCGAACTTATTCACTGTGGATTTTGTTACATTGACGGATTTGAGTTTTTCAGAGTCTGAGGCTTGAATTTCAAGAAAAAGAGCTCCATTATTTTTTTAAATTAAGAATCTTGAAATTGGCATTTAAGGGAAAGTTCATAGTATCAAAATCAAAGTTGAAATATATTCATTCATAAATGTAGCTTAAGCTATGTATTTTGTAATGACAACTGAGCAAAATCGGCTCTACATAAGGACTACAAAAGCTTAAGCTCCAAACTCAAAAATGTCAAAACGGCCACAAAAACTTGATTGATTATTATTATTTCAATTGATATAGCATAATCTATCGGGCCACCAAATTTCAATTTTAAAACTACTGTCTTGAATTCAAATGTTGAAGCAAAATGTATTTTGAAGTTAGAAGTCTGAAGGATTCAAATAAACATGAATTTTGACATCAGCAATCTAGCCTCACTTAAATTCATGAATTGTTTCTATTTATCAGGTTTTTTTTTCAAAATTTCGATTTATAATATAAGTTTATTGAATCTAAAATTTCTTGCTACATTTGGTATCTGAAATGACAAACTGTAGGACTTCCAAGTAAAGATAATTTTCAAAAATGTCCATACCAGGTGTCTATGCTGAGTTCGCTGTCATTATTAAAAAGAAGTAGGTAGTTTTGTTGAACTAGCACAATTCAGACCTTGAGTACAGTTAGTATGTTAGTAAGGGATGCTATCCTGCACCTTATGATGCAGTCGAACATGAATTTTGGTAATTAAATTAGAATGGCTAACCTCCATAGTCAAAATTCTAAACAAGAGTGCATATCAATTCAATTTACTCAATTTCATATATTAATGTGATACAATGCATATAAATCATCATTTTCATCGTTAAGTATAGTTTTGCTGATATAGTACTCATTCAAATATCAAATCCGTAAGCTATGTTATAATTAGCTTTAGCATTCAAATCCAAATGGCATCATATGACGACAGCCATCCTCCATAAAACAAATGCTGTTTCCTATGGCTCGATTAAATTGCCATCACGTATTATCTTTGTCCGTTCCATATCGCAGATTATATATCATAATGCGGTATCAATTCCGCTAACTTGTTATCTGAATTGAATCGCAGTTTTAACAGGAATCGATCGATAACGTCGGCGCTTGCCTTTGGCTTACCCAACAAATTATCTTAATATTCGTGTAAGCTACTACGTATAAAACACGCACACATTCATCAGTGAAAATACATTTCCCAGTATTTCTCCTGTGTGATTCATGGTGTGGCCGCATAATATGACCTATCTCTACATTGGATTCTTCCAGATATAATAAATATCTGGATATTGGAATTCTTATATCAACCCTTAAACATAGATAATGCGAACAAAGAACTTTCCGTGTTGTCTATAATTTGATTGCTCTAAAGTATTATATGAGAGTAATTTAATGAATAAGATAAATAAGTGAGCAAAACAATTTTCCTTGAAAGCATTAATACCATTGCTGCTATTTCCATGGGGGGCGTTATTAATCAATAAGAAACGAGCAATGTGAAGATAAAAAAGTCATTGATTTTATACGTCTACAATAATTAATAGATAAGTCTTAATAAGTAATTTGGGAGCGCTCGGCATTTCTGTAATTGACACAAAGCCTTGAATATATTTTCTGCGGCCGTGTGTAAGTTTGATACTTTTCGCATTATTTTCACTGTACGCATTCCAGGGCTACCACTATTGATACGCGCACTGCTGTTGACTTATGTAAGTTGCATTTAGTTTTTTTTTTTTTGCTTTTGCTTTGAACTTTCAAACTTCAAACGGTTGCATTATTGTTTCTTGCAAATTTGTTGGTTTTAGTGTCAAGAAAAGAAAATTAAAAAGAAATGGGATACTTTCCACTTGGTCTATATTTTTATATAGATCCATTGTTTAGGTTTTATGTAAATTCTAAATGTCAACTAGTGCTGTTTTATGTGTCTCTGGTTTGTTTTTAGCTATTAAGAACTGTTGTGTGCAATACGAGTATGAATAAGCATTATGACATTCGGCGAACAATTTTACATACTTATGTAAAGAAAAATTTTCTATCATGACTTTTGTTTCTGATCAGCCCCATGACATTTATCTGTTAATGTTTCCCAAGAACACAGCGGAATACGTGCAGAAATACACATACCCATACAGCTGGATATTTCATTACTACACATATGGTTGTTTTATGGCTTGAATCTATTGTGTCTTTATTAGTACGTACTCAAATTAAATATTTTAGAAATTTAAGAAATATTAATGAATACGAACTCTTCAGAAAAGATTACCTACTTTTTTGCGCTACTTGTTACTTATTGAAACTCGAAATTCATTGTGATACAACATGAGAGATGAAAGGGATTAATATTTTACTGCCATCAAAATAAAATAATAGTTCAAAAAATTTAAATTACTTTGATAAATAAATTAATAATGCATTAAAGCGAATAAAACAACTATTAATACTTTAACTCACACATTTTTTGTGGTTGCTAGATGGTAACTTGATGCATAAAAGCGTGGAGCACTTTCTGATTGAGTTTTTGAAAAGTAGGTATATTACCTGTTATTAAATTATTAAATTAGCTATTCTTGAACAGAGAATACACCACACACATACAGGTGAAGTTGAATAAAAGCTTATGAAAATTAAATAATTTTGTAAGTGTTACTGAGAAATTTGCGTACAACGACATAGCATGTACATAATTGTTGTTGGTATTCTGTGATAGAATTCATTTTTACTCTAAAATATATAATATTAGTACAGTTACAGTTTAAAATATCAGTTCACCAAAACTTACAACATGTCAATGTGTGCTACACCCAGAAAAAAAAAATGTGACTATTATATTAATTTATTTATGCAAGTAATAAAAGTATCGAAACTTTTATTTCAAAACATCTGCGGTCGTAAACACTTGTAGTAAAAACATTATGATTTTATAAAGTGATAAAACTCTTTAAATGGAATTTTCATAAAACAAACTCTGCAGCTTTAAGAGATTATGTCACCGGTCGTACATGTAACGTAAGTGGAATTTTTGAATATTGAATCATTAATATGTAAGTATCCATAATCATCGTTTGGAATATTTTTAAGATCTCAATAAAAGTTATCTTGTTTTATGAGATGAAAAGTAGCAGATTCACAAGCGCTGCTGATGATTTATATAATTGAGACAAAATCTAGGCTATGAATTTAGTCTGAACAGCCTGTTGTCCATCAATCATATTGAATTTTCAATGTTCGCCAGCAAAAAACGGTTTACCCTTTGCTTAAATAATGAATCATGAATATAATTGTGACAAAAGAGATGTGTTTGGGTAGAGCTACATGACGCAAATTGATTTCTATAATTGAATGTTTAACAGGATTCGTGCTTATGCCATTTGAGGGAATGTAATGATTTTGATGCATATGCACTTATGCATACATATATTGATTACCGACTTTCCAGCTACTTCAACCAACAATAAAAAGAGGCTCATTTATGCTGAAAATTACCAGTAAAACACTGTTTTTATATCTCTGTGTTTGCTTGCAAATACTATCTCAATAATAATAAATAAATAATAATATTCAAGAGAAGAGCTATAATCTAGTTATATTTTTATGATTTATTGAAATAATAAATTAGATAACTAACACTATTTCTAATAAATGATTGTAATTTAAACTAAAGATTATTACACTACTCTAACTCAACTTTAATTATTTATGTCAATATTGATTTATTTTAAATAACACAACTTATTTCAACCACTAGCAGTCCATGTTATAAGGTTTCTGTGCCAAAATCAATAATACTCCTCGTTGAGCCAGCCACTGATATATACCGTGGGTCTCTCTTCACTACGTTTTTCCCCGCAAACGTCCAGGCTTTTCTAGAAAGCGCCAGAAGGTACCAGCAATTTTCTAGAAAACAAATATATTCGCTTCTATTTCTTGATGTAAAATATTTCCACAATAATTCCAAGCACTAGTAAAGCCGAAATGACTAATTCATAGACTTAAATTCGTTACAATAGGATGTGTTATATCCATGGCTACGATTTGACAGCAATGTATTCAAGTGTCCATTTTGAAATGAAACAGAGAAGATTAATTTAACATTTGTCAATAAGCGGAGCACTTTTATTACAATGTTGTATACTATTGAAGAGAAAGTATATAAATAATTGTAAAATGATATCGGACGGGATTCAATCCCAGTTTTAGGCACGTGTCGTAGTCCAGTCGGCATGTCGAAAAAATAGGGGTAGATTAGTAAAAAATGCGAACTTGATGAAATTTTGGTATATTGTTTTTGATCACCTAATAGTGTTATATGTACATTTTCCGACCAAAATTTCGCGAAGCAATTTCCAGAGGGAGGAAAAAACCACGAAATTTTGGCACTTTTTTCAGTTTTCGCCCTGTAACTTTTTCCCCTTCTTTCCTACGCCTTAGATCAGCAAGTTCAGTTTCGTAGAACATTAAATTTTCGATAAGTTTGATTCGTGAAACTTGTTCGTAGACCCACTAAGTTCCAAGATACAGCACTTCAAAAAAGTAAAAATTTCTGAAAAATTAAAAAAAAACATCATAAATGGAGGCTTTTGCTGAATATCTTTTATTTTTCAATTTTTTTATGGTATTATGGTACCTAGTTTCATTCTGACGCAGAAATCAATCAACAACCCACCCCTCACCTCGCCTACTTATGCCACCATAACTGAAGGCACGGTAGTGCCCCCGCCAAGACGAGTCAAATGAAGCGCAACAGCACTACATACCTTTCTCGCAGAGCTTCGTCGTTTTTTTGAACCCACATAACTTGGATTTGGATTATAGCTACCATATAAATAAAATTCTCGAGATATAATTTCAATAGTGGACTTACTGAATATATAAAGTTTTAATTGCATAGTTCTTATACTTTAAATCTTATTGATATCTGAAAAATCTCCGATTTCGTCACTGACTCGCTCACTGATGAATATCAAAATTATTGGGTTACTTCCTGAAGTCCTAGAATGCTGAAATTTGGTATGTAAGCTAGTATTAGTACACAAATAACAACAAGATTCCAAAGCTTGGAGCTTCTACTCCCAACCACTTAAACTAGGGGATGGGAATTTGTATGAGACTTCCACAAATTTTGATGCTAGAGGTCTGAAAATTGATATAGGGATACCTTGTTATGAATCATAGTAAAATAAAAACTTACTAAAAGAAGTGGAATCTCACCAAAAACATTTTCATGTAAAATGTTGCCAAGACGAAGCCATATGGCTCGCACTGTCAAAAAGTTATCAGATCTCATGTAGAGCCAAGCTTCTAACTCTATACGCTCTAATTCTACATGCCATAACATCACAAACTCTACATCTTAGTCAAAACTTGGCCATTTCGATACATTCACATGGGTATAAGGTGAAAAATTCATTCACTATTCATTACTTTTCTGTTATACAATAGTTCTTGTAGTTCCCTCTACTGAATGAATAGTGGCTAGACAGGTAGCTGGACAAGGAAGCTTGTAGAATTGGAGCGTGTAGAGTTAGAAGCTTGGCTCTAGATGAGATTTGACAACTTTTTGACAGTGCGAGCCATATGGTCTCGTCTTGGCAACATTTTACATAAAAATATTCTTGGTGGGATTCCACTTCTTTAAGTAAGTTTTTATTTTACTATTATTTAAAACTAGTAGCCCCTATATCAATTTTCAGACCTCTAGCATCAAAATTTGCGAAAGTCTCATACGAATTTCCTTCCCCTAGTTTAAGGGATCGGGAAGTGAAAGTTCCAATATTCAGAATGTTTTTGTTGTTTGTGTACTAATACTAACTCACATACCAAATTTCAGTATTCTAGGACTTCAGGAAGTAACCTAAGAATTCTGATGATCATCAGTGAGCGAGTCAGTAACGAAATCGGAGTTTTTTCGATACCAATAAAATTTAAAGCATAAGAGCTATGTAATTGAAACTTCATATGTTCAATAAGTCCACTATTGACATCATATTCCAAAAATTTTGTTTATCTGATATAATCCAAACCCAAGTTATCAAAAAAACGACGAAGTTCTTCGAGAAAGGTGGGTAGTGCTGTTGCGCTTTGCTTGGCTTATCTTGGCGGGGGTACTACCGTGCCTCCAGATATGGTGGCATAGGTAGGCAGAGTAAGGGGTGGGTTGTTAACTGATTTTTACGTCAGAATAAAACTAGGTACTATAATATCATAAATAATGTTGAAAATGAAATTTTTGATGTTTTTTCAGATTTTCAGGAATTTTTCACTTTTTTGAAGTGCTGTATCTTGGAACTTAGTGGGTCTACAAACAAGTTTCACATATCAAATTTATCGGAAATTTGATGCTCTACGAAGTTAAACTTGATGATCTAAGGCGTAGGAATGGAGGGGAAAAAGTTACAGGGCAAAAACTGAAAAAAGTGCCAAAATTTCGTGGTTTTTTCCTCCCCCTGAAAATTGCTTCGCGAAATTTTGGTCGAAAAACATGGAAATAACACTATTGGGTGATCAAAAACAACATACCAAAGTTTCATTAAGTTCGCATTTTTTCCGACCCCAAAGTACATTTCGACTGGACTATCGGACCAACTTCCATTCCTGAGACGGTTGCCAGAATGGTAAGAAAATTTAGAGAAAATACCTGATCATAAAAAGAGTGACAGATTCAATCATGTATTTCTGGCGGAGAAAAAATATGAAATTACATATAACTTTAATACATTACCGACAAGAGCGATTGGGCAAGCTACTGGTGTAAGTAAGAGTGCTGTACACAAGTCATTGAAGTAGGAAAAATATGATAGGAATCCACATTATAGGAATGTTTTCTATTGATAATTTTACGGCTCATAATTATTGGAATCTACTCCAAAATGAAATAATTTCTGCTGCGCTTCACGCTTCGAATATTGAAGACGCATAGTTTCAGCATGATGGCGCCCCTGCGCACAATACTCAGAATGTCAAAGCTTTCGTAAATCATACATTTCAAAGTCACTGGATTGGAACGGTGAAGAAGTGGAATGGCCTGCTAGCTCTCCTGACCTCACACTACTTTTATTGGGGATTCTGGAAATTCAAAGTATACACAGGAAACCTACTAAATTTAGAACAATTGAAAATTTGAATTGGAAACGTGTCTGGAATTATTATAGATATTCAAATTTCAAGTGTTATTCAAGAGTTTTATAATCGATTGGGTCATTGTTAAGCCGAGAATGGAGGGATCTGAGAAAGTATTATAACTGTCTCTCATTTATATATTACTAGCTGACCCGGCGTACTTCGTAACGCCACAGAACTGATGAATTCAGATTGCAAGGTACTTGAGCCTACCTTTTATATCAGGACCTTGTAACCCGGATATCATAGGGACATGTCAAACTGTGAAAAGATCTTCTTCTGTAGGAAATCAATCAAAATAGGAGATTTTTGTATTTGACTGAGACTTTGCAGTTCCACTGAATGTCTTTTGAGTTTATATTACTTTTTTTTTTGTTAATTTATTGAAGATCATACAATGAATATGACATGCTTATTAAAGTGATTATATAGAAGTAATTATTATATTGGACATAACTTGTCTATTTGAATATAAACCTAACCAAAATGTAACAATGAAATGAATAAGCATGTGCTGACAATAATCCAAGTTTATCAAACTCGCTTCGTTCATATGGCGGTTTACTGTTGAGCGACATCACTTCGTTCGCACGGCTGCTCGCCTTTAACTAAGTTTGCAACGCTCGCACGGCGTCTTAACGTTGACCGAGCACGCTTTGCTCGCACGGAATCTTACCAATCTCGTTCCACTCGCACGACGTTCTACAGTTGATCGACATCACTTCGCTCGCACGGTAGCTTATGGTCAACCGAGCTTGTTTCACTCGCACAGCAGCTTGCCGTTAACTGAGCTCTTTTCGCTCGCACAGCAGCCTAGCATTGACCGAGCTCGCTTCGCTCACACGGCGGCTTACAGTTATCCGAGATTGTTTTGCTCGCACAGCGGTCTACTGTTGACCGATCTCGATTTGCTCGTACAATGATTTACTGGTACCGCAGCTTACCGTTAACCGAGTTTGCATCTCTAGTAAGGTGTTATAACGTTGACGGAGTTCGCTTCGCTTGCATGCCGACTTATTTTTGACCAAGCTCGTTTCGATCGCACGGCGAAAAAAAGATGAAGCCGATAGGACCTGAAACTTCCAAATTAATTTTCAGGCCCTATCGGCTAATTTCATTTGTTCCATCATGGGGCAAATCTTATAAGCTGAGTACGATAAATAAGTTCTCATGATATCATAAAAAAATCTGTTTCATACAAAATGTATGAGAATTATATTTCTCCTTCCGATTTTTTAATACTTATTCTTCTATTCTGGACGGAGATAAATCCAAAAAATCAAAGATCATGAAAATCGGTCAGGTCGTTCTTGATTTATGAATGGTGTAAGTGACCCGACTTTGTTTTATATAATTCTGATATCAATCTACTTTTCGATATAAACTTTGATGAAGTAATAATAATAATAATTGATTATTTGTGTATTGAGTCATTAATAATATACATTCTTTCCATCAAAGCAGAAAAATTCATTGAAAAAATAAAACTCATTTATATATGGATTTTTTTGTGCCACGAACAGTCTCGTACGTCACCAGAACACTCTATCAAAGTTTCACCACAATCTGATCGATGGTTTCGGAACGCATAAGGTACAAACATACAAACATTGATTTTTATTTATATAGATTTTGTTTATTTCTTTATAGTTTGGTGAGCTCTTTATGATCTCTAAATGAAATAATTCAGTTCAACTTTTTCCTATATTTCATTTTAGAATCGACACTTGGATACATTAGTGTTGAATTGGTAACTATAGATATGAAACATCCCATGTTTGATGTTAAGATAAACTCACGGTACTATGCTGTTACATCAAGTAATAGTTATTTACATAATTAGTTATGAAAAGTGTCATATTGTTTGACGAAACGTAATATTTGCCAAAACGAGCGTTGCGAGTTTTGCAAATTACGTGAGTCAAACAATATGGCTTTTCATAACGTATTCTGTACAAAATTTTATCTAATTCCGTCAGAATAATTTTAACTATATTTTTCAATGAGAACATCTCTCACGTCACATCACCAAATTCAAATGACTGTGATTCATGACCATCTATTGTTACTACAGAAACAAGAGTGCACTGAAATAAACAAATATCGAATTTTCACAAAACGTCAAAATGATTTTTTTAAATGTGCTCAAGCAGTAATATCCTGAGTGATACAGTACCCTTTGATATTAAAGACTCGGCCAATGCTGCATACTGTGAATAATAAATCTTTCTTTTAATTGTACGCAGATAAGTATAATTGATTAGCTCTGAAACATGGCCAGTTACGTAAAGTCATTACGTAACTACTTTATGCTACTTTACGCAACTGTCACATTGCAGTTATGAAAAATGGGACGTTGCATAACGTCAGAAATTGATGTAAAGTTTGACTTTTCAAAACGGAATTAGATACAATATATTTTATAATAGAATTATTCATTTATAAATAGATTGTTATTGCTACATTGTTTCAAAATCAATAAACTGAGAATATCAATAATTGGAAAATTTAATTTCAATTACTATGTTGCTTTTAAATTTTATTACAATATTATAAATGAGAAAAATTCCTAATATACCTAGATGATAGTGTGCAGCCCATATTCTCAAGATACATATTCTTTAAATAAAAATAAATAAAATAAATAAATATGAATCACGCCTTTTACTCGCTATTCATTTGATGACCTACTATTATATGATCATTTTTTTTTTGTTTTGACCATAGAAACACATCCCTCAAATGTTTCTCCTTTCTTTCGGTCACCTGATATATTATTTATCTGCAAAATAGTGTCTACCACACAAATATCGGGTAAAAGTGATTTATATTCAATTATTATTTCATTCATCTGAGACTTATTGCATATTAAAATTCAGTATAATATTATAAGTAAATACACAGACGTGCAAAAACTAATAATATTAACTTGTACTTATACAACAGGCTTCTGGAATCCTATTCTAATTCCTAGAGACAACTTGAAAATAGGTCGCAGCCTCTTTGTCGATAATGTCATGATATACTCAATTTATAGGGACTTTAATTTTGTTAATTGGTGCAAACGATATGATTTACATTTATATAGGTAGCAAGTAGCTTTAATGCTTGAAATCAATAACAAATAAAATAAATGAATAATAATCACGCCTTTTATCGAATACGAGTGTGGCAGACACCTAAAGTGCATTTGGTAAATTGATTCATATTTTCTCAGCCGTATTTTCTAATTCATTATTAATTATAGTATACCTTGTCCGAAAAAATAACGTTATGGCTTTGACTTAACTAGGCTTGTGGTACACCTCGCATAGCAGGAAGTATCACTACCTATTGTTAGGGGTAGGATTAGAAAAATTTTAAATTTGCAGTTCGTATTTTAAACTTACTATTAAATGTATTATGAAAACCAAATTAGGTCTTCAATCTTTCCTAAATTTATCCGAAGCTAATTTTTTTACAAAAATTATTGTTAACACAGCTACCTTCTTATTCCACATAGTATCTAAAAAAATATAACTGACATTGGTGAAATTGGTTCTATATGACTCACAGTCATAAAACGCGAGGTCAGATTTTTGTTTGGTTTTGTTTTAGAATATTTGTCAAATAAAGTTACTGTTTCTGTAGAAATAGAAAAATTTTACTACGTACCTGTTTTTTCACTGCTATAAATCAAATTTAAATCCGCTCAAATATGCCTGCTGTGAGAGCCATATCGTTATTTTCCTGGACAAGCTATAGCTAAACTTTTATGCATACAAACGTCAAACAATTGGCATAAAATGGAAGAGACTGACTGGATCTTGTCTCTTACTTTTGGAAGACAGTCTTCAACGTTGATAATATCAAATCACTTCTGAAGTTGTCAGCTAAATGGTACATGTACCAAGTGTCCCTAAAATAATGTCAAAAAGCTGTCTGTAGTGTCTATACGAATTAGAATAAAATCGCTGATGTAATTTACGAGAAATAAAGAGTCAAATTATAAGTAGAGAAAATAATGGATCCAGATTTCTTAAGTGTAGATAAAAGTGAACTTAATCTTAAGAATACAGCTATATAATTTTATTTAGAAGATTCCCCTAACTAAAGAAGTGCAATGAATGAGTTTGATAAAAAAATCATATATTTTTTATTTATTCACCTCTTCCTGTTACCTAATTTAACATTGTTCGTGCAATGACAGGAAACAGGTTTTTTTTGCAGTTTAATGTACATGTAGCAAAAGCATATGGTGTGCTGTTAGGGTCTTGGTCGTCCCACGCCATCCTCTTGGTTTGCCAGGTGTGCACTGCTCGAATTGAGGTCTATCGTGGGTCTGCGTTAATCTCTTTACTTTCTTTGCAGTGGTGTACGAGTTTATTTATAGTGCTTTGTTGTTTATATAGTTATAGGTTTCAAGTTCGTACGTATAGGTAGACAAAAAATCTGTTCATCATAAATTAGTTCATTATTTTATTCAATCAGATTGATTATGACCACATAATTCGTCAAAAAATAGACTAATCAGATTGCTCAATTCTCCCTAGTTACACTAGTATGCACAAGCAATAGAGACTTTGAGCTGTAGCGATGTTAGGTAATTCTCCATAAACATTGCCCGTTGATGCCTGTCATTTAGTACTTGGGAAATTGTCATTGCAATTGGAAATTACTTTGAAACGTTATGATTTGCCATATTACTAGAATGATTGTGAATAATGAATTTATCCAATTTGAAAAATGGTTTTCAGTGATAGAAAAGAACTGTTGACATACTCCGTGATAAAAAAAAAAAAAATACAAATCTTCATCTAATTACAATATTTTTCATTGTTTTACCATGGATTCTAGAAAAACAATATCATTTGAACATGTAGAGGATTATTTTGAGGAATATTTACTATCAAATAATTTACTTATCATTATTGTATGGAAAATGATTGATTTGTTTCATAATATTCGGAACGCATTCACCAATTTCTTATGAAGTAATAACCAAATAAAGTGGAGACCCACTGTCTTATAACACTCTACCTACGATTGCATCGCAGGCGGTGCATGTAGGTGACACTTCTCAGCAGGTTGCATTTAATTACCTTTGTTTTGAATTAAAGTGAGTACTTTTACATACGAACGCAGGAGTGGTCCAATTCAAAGGTGAAACAAGAATTATTATCGTTCATTCATAAGCATTATGCTAAATACAAGTTATATAGATAAATTTTTGAGTTATATAGTTGTGGTAGGTATTCTTAAAAGTAATAAATGTGCTTTCATTCATGCAACTAACCTGATGTTCCCTGTCAATTTTTACAGAAACAATAATAATAATAAAATTCAATGAAACTCCACTGATAAAATCAAAATAATCTTAAACAAAAATCGGTTCGACTGAAAATAAAATATTGAATTAATTGACACTATTGCCATTTCAAATCTTGATTTAGTTATTGACTTCAAGATACCATTTTAATTAGGATTGTCACTTTTTTTTGAGCCAATAGAGTACATTGATCATTAATGGTAGAAAAAAAAGTACATTGTGTCAAAATAAAGTACGATTTATTTTACTTTATCATTTTGCTTCAAAACTCATTTTTCATCACTATTAGCAACTTTTAACAAATAATTATCATTGCTAAACAGCAGCACATCATCTTTACAGTCTATTGATAACTAAAATTAACTCGTAGCCACCAAGCAATTATAAGCGGAACTATATTGTAAAGTGGATTCAATCTTAATTTCCATATAATCGCATGTTATGTTACTGGTTTTGTTAGCAATATTTAGTGGCTTTTTTGAGATTGTTTATATGAACTTTTATACTACAATAGTTCTTAATGGATTTGTTCAAGTTAATTCAGTGAAAAACACTTGGCTTTCGACTTTATTGTTACATTATATAACCTCAAAATTAGTCTTTTTCAAGACTATACTCTTCAAAATATGGAATTCAATCGAAGAATTGGTGGTAAGAATTGTTGTGTCTATGAATTTCATTCCAAAATTAATCGAAATATGGATTTGAGTTTCCATAATTTTCCTAAGAAGGGGGAAAGTGCCTGTAGTAAATAAAGTTGCCAACTACGAATTAGTTGATAAACGAGCTATGTGGATTAGAAAAATTCGTACAAGAAAAGCTGAAAGCTGGAATGTACAATACAAAAATGTCGTAAATACTTCCCCGTAATATTATTTTCTTTGAAGCTATGAATTTTATAACCTCACGCAGTCTCCCAGTTACAACTAGAAACCGTATTTAAATAAAATGATTTTGAAAGAAAAAACTATATATTATAAAAGAAGAAAGTCTATACTTTCAATATTCAAGCTACAGTAAATGAGTAATTCTTTTTTTTTTTTTGGTGCATTTGAAAATGGGCTTTTATGGCGACCACCAGAGGGTATTCAATTAACGAATCTATTTGACAACAATCGATAACGTCATCGACCCCAGTAACTCTGTCGTTCTGTATTTCCGCATACTTTATTGTTCCCATAAAGTATAGAGTACAATTACTCTGAATAACGTACAATACTTTATAATAAAGTACGGGTGGCAACCCTGATTTTAATTGATATAGTACATACGTATTTTTTTGAGATAGAAAAAAATGTAAATTATCACAAATATTATATTTAAACTGTAACATGTTACGACCGTATTTTCTACTAGAGCATTTAAGTGAAACAAAATTATTTATTGAATCCAACTCACCTTAGTAGAGAATTTCGTAGAATAAATTTTTCAATAGTGCGTTAAATGTGCAAGATTCTCTCGCCAAACATAACCTGCATGAACACATGTAGGAGCGAAAATATATAATGAACCAAATTTTCGCTTTCCTACTGATTGAGTTATATAATTTCATGTACTATCCGCACAAGATAACTTGGCAGTCGGAAAGAATGTAATGCGATTCAGTATGCTTACGATGCGCTGTGTCAAACCTAAACTTTTGCTCAAGTAACGCACTACGCAAAATAGTGAGTCCTACTTTTACAACCATTTATTGCTAAACTTGGCGGTTAGAGGGATAGGGCAGCAGAGAGAATTCATCATAAATGATCAATGAGGTACATTTGAATCTGTCTGTCCATTGGTGTAGACAATAAAAAAAATTTCATATGAAAATATTATTTCACGCTAAAACATGAAACGCACAAATGATTTTGTTACAATAATTTCAAATTAACATTCTGCAAGATGATTTTCAGTGCCCTTCACATAAACAAATCAGATAATCCCAGAAGAGCTATAAAATCTTGAGGCTAATGACAAAAATAAGTACCTATTGATAAGTAAAAATTCATAGACTTCATAACATTCTCCTGAACAAGTATAGATATAACAGAGATTTGGATTGGATTTTCCAATCACCAATAACAAGTGCAATTTCTTATTATTCATGTATTTGTATGTTCTATGAAAATACAAATTTTTTGGGCACGCCTATGGTTTTTGTTTATTTTACTTATATAATCCCTAAAAGTTTACACCCCAGAACTGCCAAGTTATCTTGCGCGGACAGTATGCATGGCGATTAATGAACACTTTTCTTTCATTTTTTATTTATACATATATCTGCCAAATTAGAGAGCTTTGTTTTTCAGATTTTTCATAAGAGCTATTATTACCTACATTCATTTAGATTTTTTTTTTAATTTTAATTTCTGTTATTTTGGAAAAATTTCCTTGCGTACTGTAATTACTGTATTTCTTCGTCCATTTCTATTATTCATTTGCTCAAATAAACGCGGAGTGTAAAATAATTAAAAAAATTGAAGAATCATCTAGATGATGAAAGCGCATTTTTGACAGCTCATGAATGCTTGTTACTTCAGAGATTTCGCAAATTACCCTCTCTCACAATTACTGAGCTTGAAATCAAGCAGTTTGGGCAAACTTACGTAGCAGCAGCTTCCATTTAGTACTAGTTTCAAGTTGACTATTTGATAGGTACATAATTTATGCATGTACAAACTCAAAAATACCTTTCAATCTTCATTGTTTAGTTATTAACTGACGGGAGGTCAAGTGCTGTACCTTAAAATGATAATTTGATCTTTATCAAAGCTTTATAAAAAAAATACACCAAAAGTGAACAAATTTTCATCCAATAATAATAATTCATTCTAATAAGCTTCAAATTCGCGTCAAACAAGTCATTGAATGAATCCCGGACAGATTTGACATAATAATAGTGACATCCGCGGCGAAAGTTGTAACTAAATTTTTATCTACTTTAATAAATTTTAATTGCCATATCCCTAATGTCATAGATATCTATGGACATTGTTTCACTTGAAACAAGTAATTGAATAATTCAATTTTCCACAATCACTGAGCTTGAATTAAAGCAATTTGTGCAAGCCTACGAGACAGCAGCTTTTATTTAGTACCAGTTTCAAGTCTGTAAATAGTATAGTTGCTGAGATCTCAGCGTCACGCCAGCCAGCCAGCCAGCCAGACAGCCAAAGTGAATATAATAGCGCTTTTTTCGGAAAAATGCGCTAAAAATTATACAAATTTAGGCACCATGCTTATCTTAAATTGCTCTAAAAAAGAAAAAGAAATATTTTTTTCCTGACTCCATAATTAAAAACGTGGAGTGCTAAACTGTATTGACATTATTTTCATAGGCGCTCCATGCTTTTATTTGTAGAGAGCCAGGAAAGAAAACTATTTTCTCCGAATGCAGCCAACTTCATCCTGGACAATGATAACGGACGTTCGGTCCTTGTAGCATAATATACTATATTTTTTTTTGTATTATTTTTTTGTACTTTCTAGTTTTTCTGTGAGTTTTCTCTGATGAGATTTTTTTTAAATTCTATTGGGAAATATTGTTAACGATATTTTGCTCGTCAAACTCTTCTATTCGATACCCAGTATTGAATAGATATACTAGATTGTATTGTCACCAGCACCAAAAGTGTATATACACAATTTCAGCATGATTGGAGAATGGGAAGCTGTTTAAAATTTGATTACAAGATTTGACTAATACGACACTGCAAGCTAATAAAAGCATGGAAAAATTCTAAAAGAGTCTTCTAAATAAAATTAGCTTTATAATCGCCGTAAAATGAAAAAATTGATAAAATAATGTCTCGAGAATATATTTATGCAGGAGACTTGATTGTAAAATCTGAACAAAATCTTTTTTGCTTCTACCTGAATCAATTTCTTATTGAATAATTATTATATATTTCACTATAGATATAATTGAACACACCTATTACTAAGATAGAAATTATTCATAAAAAACTATTTTGCATACCACGATCATTTCCTTCTCAACAGGAATATCTGTAGTATTATGAAATGCTCTATATTTGTTAGTGATTCATTAATAACAGTTATCTGATTTCTATTCGCAATAATGTATGTGGGTACAACAACTATGTAAAAATCAATGTGTTACAGACCCACGTTGCTGTAGGTATTGCTTATTATCTTAACTTTATAGGCTATGTGTTATTGAGCTATGCAGATTTGCTTAAAAATTATTGTTATGTAGGCTAATATATGTGATCGATTGATGTTTTTTGTATCTATATTAATCTTGAAGTTAGTTGTACTCCCTCTGAATTTAAAAATGTCAACTTAGACTGTTAAATCACATCTGTACCTACGTGAAATATTCCACACATTATATGAATGGAAAAACCACGTGTAATATTTGAAGCCGATCTTCGAGCCCTTCACTTATCGGACTATTCAGTTTTATTCAAAATTGAAATGTGTGTCTTCTTATTTTTTGAATATAATGCCATAACATTTGTCAGAGCAATAATACGTTAGCCTTCTGTTCATCCAAAGTTCTATGAATGAAGTTAAAAATAATTTATTATTCAATTAGTGTACAATAAAAGCTATTATTCAGGATACTGAATTTTAGAACAATAGCCAAAAGAGAGTGTATATTATATATGTTCTCTATTATTTGCAGGTCATATTTTATATTCTTAATTGTTTTTATAGAAATTAAAAATAAAAACTTTTGAGGCATCTGTGTATAGTTCGCAGAAAATCTTGAGTTTTGATATAAAGCTTTACCCATACGTCAAAAAGACAGTTTTAATATTTTTCAAATTGCCTTTATAAACCTTTCCGGGCTATTCAATTATGGCTTTTTTTCAGCAAAATTATCAGAAGCAAAATATGATTTTTTCATCTTTTGATATACTTCATACGATAATTCAAGCAATACTAGTGAGTACACATTCACTCGCGCTGTGATTTGTAAACATCAAAATTAATCAGTGATTGCTAGTGAAAAACATATAGCAAATTTGACAGTCATAACTAATCCAACCGCCACTTTGAGTAATTCTGTGAGCTGTTGCCAGTATAGCGTTCCACTTCCTTAAAGGCATTCTAGAGTTTGCCACCTACTCTTATAGTAGGTGGGTGGAGCGAAGGGCTACAAAATCTCAATTTATCCTATTCTACCGCCAATATAAATGTAGGTAATACACATAGTACGTAACTATGAATATTTCACTCATGTTTGAATTTTCTTATGAGAGAAGTGAAATTATTAAAAAATAAAAGTGGAAATTCTAGACAACATAATATATCGAAGTACCAATCATTTTAACATCACAAACAAATAGAAGCTGTTTTTAGTCCAGTCAAATTAGCTTTTTTCTACTGAATAATTGGTATTGGCATTTTTATTTTTTTTTTGCGGGAATATCTTCATTCTGGCCTGTACAATAAGTGTGGAAAAATTATTTTGTCAAATCGTGGTGCTTCAGGAGATATCGAATGCCAAAGATCAAAAATCCCGTTTTTGACCAGTTTTTCGCAAATATCTCATTTTATAATGGTTGTAGAGCATTTGAATACATGACTAAAAATAAAGTAAACATTTTTCTCTACAAAAAAGATTGTATGACTTATTTGCGTATGTATAACCGTGAATGAGATACCGCGCGTACAACGTATACCGACGCGTAATCATGCATTCTTTTCCGCACCACCATTGGGGTAGAATGCAAACCTAAAAAATATAAAGTTATCATTTGAATACTACAACTGCTTTGAATACTAAATTTCAAGATTCTACAGCTGATCGTTCTACGTTTATGTGGAAAATTCTTAAAACTATCTTGTTTGCACTTTTGGTCTAGCTGATCGAAATAATAATTCAAGGTGTATAACTAGATGTTATAGAAGTGCTTGATACAAAATTTCAATATTCTACGGCTGATTGTTTTGGTTTTATACGAAAAACTCGAAAAGACTTATATAAAGTTCACTTCCGGTTCAGCCGATTGACACAAAAATGAAAGATAATCATCGAGATGCTACAGCAATTTCAAATACTGTATTTTAATATCCTACGGCTAGCCATTTTGAATTTATCCGAAAAATTAAAAAAAAAATTTCAAGTGAAGTGCATTCAATAAATTTGAATTTTATTTCATGACATTTTCTCTAAATACCATTAATGCTTAAAAATTAACCAGATATTTTTCATTCAAATTTGTACAAATTTCACTCATTCTTCGAACTCGTAGGATTATAAAAAATTTTTCATCAAAACTATTGGTAATTTTTAAGCATTCGTGGTATAATATATTTTATTATCAATAAGAGATGTTCATTTGATGTTCTGTAATCCATCGTAGAAGATCGAAGCTCATTTATCACTGGCAAAGAAAGAGATATTAATATGTATATACTAAAGATATTGTAATTAAAGATAGATACGTAATAGTAATAACATACTGTCTGCATGAAATGAGAAGTTATTTTAAGACAATACACATTTCAGACAAACTGGCGACTTTATCTAAACGTACTATCGTTTTATTGTTATTTATGTTGCTAGTGGGGTAGAAGCATCATTACATCACTCGAGTGTGAAGAATTGCACGATGAATTCGTAGACATAGACAAGTATTGTAAATGGTACTTCACGTGTGAGTGTGACACAAAATTTAATTTAAACTAGAAATATTTAACTGTAATATTATTGAATTATTGATAATTATTATTAGATAATGCTGATAGTTTCGAAAGCATGTTGTTTGATAACAGCTCAAAACCATGCAGAGGACCTGTTGACCTAAAAGCAACATGCTTTAGGAAACCTAAAATTATAAATATTTATCAATTATTTGCAATCATTTATTGAAATACAATTATGTAATAAATGTACAATTAGTAAAACTCAGATTAGACACAATGGCTGATACCACAAGCTCTGTTTTTGGCTATACTAGCAGTGTTATTTTAAGAAGAGTTTTAAGGCAATATATATATTTCAAGCTATTTTAAAGGAAAATATTCAAATAAATTTTGTAGACATATGTGTTTTCCGTAATTTGTATCTGAAGATTATTTTCTAAAGTATTTGGGAAAATTCTAATTGCGTTAAAACACATCGTGACACAACGCTCTTAGTAGCGCCAAAAACAGAGCTCGTGGTACCAGCCAATATAACGTTTAATATATTAGTTGCTTAGCAACCAAGAACAGCTCTAAGATTGTCCTTAATGTAAAAAAGAGGCTTAATTGAATTTTAAGTTTGCCAATTTTTTATCATACTTTCAGCTGAATGAAGTTGATACTGTAAATTTAATTTGATCGTGAAATATTAAGTAAATTCCATGTTAAATCATAAGTAGAATTGTCAAAATAATTAACATCATAAACTCCTAATGATCACATAACCACATCACTTCAGGATTCAAATTATGGGTGTAGCAAATGCACTGAACATTAAACCGCGAATCGAGCGGTGTAATTTTCACAAGAACTCCATCAGTTAAGAGCCAGTGGCGGACTAAGGGGGGGGCGCAAGGGGCGGTCCGCCCCGGGCCTGTGGTTTAGAAGAGCCCAAAATTTCGAGAAGATTACCTCAATTAAATTCAAAATAATATCTCCATACAAATGCAAAATATAATTCGATCCACCATGAGCCAAGAAGATCGACTAGTCAATTTATCAATTTTATCAACTGAAAGAACAATTTCGAAGGAAATAGATTTTAACGACGTTATCGAGAAGTTTAGTCAAATGAAGGCTAAAAAACAAAAAATATAAGAAAAAATAGAGCTACTATGATAGTATTGATAGTATCATTAATAGTTCCTATCAGGATTGTTAATTTACGTTTTATAAAAATATTTTATTACTTTAATGGTTGTTGAATTGATTCTTATTCTTTATATGTAGGTACTATTTTGTTAACTATAACGGATATATATATATATATATATATATATATATATATATATATATATATATATATATATATATATATATATATATATATATATATATATATATATATATATATATATATATATACAGGGTGTGCAACGAAACGCGGAACAAAGGAGTTTAACATGTGTTTTTTCAAATGCACGGATATTGGCTCTCCTGTATATATTAGAGCAAAAGTACAGAAATAAAAAATTGGTCAAAATCAATTTTTACACATGAAAAGCTTTTATTTAATGCAGAAGAATATCTGTAGCATTAGATATTTAGAAAATAATATGACATTTCCGTTAAAAATCAGATAGTCATAGAAATGAGGTACGAATGAAACAAACTCCCATTCTGACAGTTTGCTTCAGTGTTATTACAACAATTATTATCAATAATGATGAGTTGTTCAAAATCAATTTTCACTCCCAAAAAGTCTTCATTCAATGCAGTAGAATATCTATAGAAGCTAATAAAAATCAGCAATAATAACACAGAATGAAATGTCAGAATGAAAACTTGTTCCATTCGTTTCTTATTCCCATCGCAAACTGATTTTTCACGAAAATGTCATATTTTATTTTCTGAAGATCTAAAACGCTACAGATATTCTACCGCACTGAATAAAGACTTTTCATAAGTAAAAAATGATTTTTAACAACTTTCCATTCCTGTTCTTTTGCTCTAAAATATACAGGAGAGCCAATATCCACATCCAATGTTCCGCGTTTTGTTGCACACCCTGTATATACATATATATATATATATATATATATATATATATATATATATATATATATATATATATATATATATATATATATATATATATATATATATATATATATATAGGGGGCCTTATTTCATGCTGCCGCCCCGGGCCTACAAAGGGCTTAGTCCGCCCCTGTTAAGAGCCCCATTAAATCAAACACATCATACATTATTAAACTTGCATCATGTAAAGCTTGTTATTTTTAAGAGCACTAGTTGCACTTAACGGTTTCACGAAAATTTATTTAAATACAAAGTAATAATTTATCCCTATTTTGGTAATAGAGTAACTTATTAAAGAATAGATATTGATGCTACAATAATGATCATTATAAAATCATTTTTGTGACTCTTGATATCAAGATCAAGTACACATAATTCAACATTCAACCTATTTTGGGACAAATATAGCATTTCATGCAGCGTGTCGAACGGTCCTAATGAGAAACAGCAATACTATAGCAAAGAGGTCTTTTCATGAACAAAACTACATTTTCTTTAATTTCAATAACTTGTCATTTCGAATAGCTTAGAATAGAGCTAGTAAATTTAAACAATCTTTTATATATGCCGATAAAAGCGACTCTTTAGTGAATATAAACTTTTCTAGTAGCATTAAAATAATATGTTTTCCAATTAATTGATTATAGACCGTTCGCAGTCTCAAAATACATCCCTAAATAGAACCGAACCTTTTTCCTTAATAGACAAACTTGATTTAGCAATTGCTTTACTGTTTGTTATTGATTTAAAACTCTTATTCAGAATAAGAACAGTATTGTATTAAACAGCAACAAGATATTGATTGAGTTAACGAGTGGTGTTACCTAAATCTCATGCAGATAAATATCGAAAAATGTTCTATTATGAGTCTTTATAGAAAGAAAGAAGATACTATATTATTTGATTATGAAGTAGAGGATTAATTACTTAATAGAGTTGAAATTGTAAAATACTTCGGGATATATTTTGATTGTAGATTTAAATTCAACGGTCACTTGAACAATTCAACTATTAAATGGTAAAATGTTGAACGAGGTAGCAAAGACTAAAAATCTCATTACTGTTAAAATACTACATATATTCATCATCAGTGAGATCCATAATAAAGCATGATTCAGTAATCTGAAGGCCACTCTATTTATTGAATGATTCGATTAGAAAAAATACATGAGGCTTTAAGACGAATTGCTCATCTGAACGGTAATCCAATGAGTAAATTTTTCCATGGTCATTCATAATCTACTATATATGAAAATAAAAAGTATCTCTTCACGCGAATATCTTTTGCAGGATGACTTTACTCGAATCCCTATCTTATATAATGAATATAGTAAGAATTTGAAGTATTAGATTTTGAAATTTTGAATCAAAACAAAAGATTACATAAAAAGGAAAATATTAATATTCAAATAAATACTTCACAGATAATAATAATTTATAAGTATATATCAAGAAGAAGACAAAAATTATTCATTTAATATTGCTATCATATATAATCAAGAGAAATTGCCTCCAAATAATATTATTTTTTATATATAAATGGGCTCTGCCTGAATATTATAATCAAAAATAAAAATTAACAAAATTATTCAGTTGAAAGAATTAGAAAAAGATGACACAAAACAACCAACTAGATTATCTTTGTCGCATAATTATGATTTAACTAATACACAGATTTCCAATTTTATAATGTTTTGTATCTTCTACTTTTGATTAGTGGAAGTTTTATTGAAATCGGTTCAATTGTTTTCATGTTTATTCCTATGAAAAAGCCTCAAATTTATTACATCCCACTTTTGTTGAGACAAAATCATCACTGCGTATAACTAAAATGTAGTTTCTTCAAATAGTTATTTGATAAAGTTTTTAAAGAACAGTTTTAGGCTGAGATTCATATTATATCCTCTCGTCCACTTCTCTAGTTCCTTTAGAAATAAATACAAATTTTTTTCCCAAATGTCAACTTAATAGATGACAATAAATAAAATAATTTTAACGGTAACCAAGATTTACTATTGCGATATCTCACAAATGCATATAAAATTCTCTGACTTTGAATTATTTCGCGGTGATCGCAGGAAGAACGTTGTGTACTCCTTGACCAAAAGTGCTTCTTTGGTCTCACCCAAATTGCAGCCTCAGCTAACGCTTCGACCGCAAACAACATATTTGACCAAAAAAGATTACCTGTATGGCCTTGATTCACAATTTTCAATCAATGGATATTTTGATATTTGTTTCTATTTTAGAAGTTGAATATAAAATTGCGGTTCTACAAACCAACTAACATCGTGAAGCTGTGGCAAAACATAATACCATCATCATATTCAATACAAGTCTTCTTATTCATAAATCTTTGCTAACAAAGGGCAGAATTCAGTTCGCAATATTATAGCAAATATGCAAAACGGATGCGGTGCGGCGTACGAAAAGAGAGAGTTAGCTGGAAAGAGAAACGAAGAGAAATAAAGAAACAAAAGAACTGTTGAAACAATCGCCTGTGTAAAGTTTCTGCATATCTTTGTAGGCAATTGAAATTGAATAGCGTCAAGTTATCTTTAACTTCGCAAGTTTGATCAGTCGACAGTATTTTCAATAATAAAAGAATAAATACTGATGATACATGATAAAAAAAAAGAAGTAGCTAGCATTTTCCGAAATTCGCAAGTTTGAAGCGAAATTTATTTACTAAATTGAAATTATTATAATTTATAAATATGAACAATTATTTAAAATTGATAAGCTATTCACAATTCTTATGCCCATCTTTATAATGGTATGGTAAGATAAAATCATTTTCCAAGTAAAATATCATTATTTATTTATATAGGCTTCTGATTTTTACTTACTTGTACAAAGTAAGTAAGTATTGTGAAACCGACAAAATTCACCTATCGAGATTTTGATGAAAATATTCGTTTTGAGCATCCCTGAAACCATTTTGACCATTTTTGGCTTGATGTCGGTACGTATGTTCGTGCGTACGTTCGTACGTGCGTGTGTAACTCGCAAATCTCAAAACTGGTTGAACGTATAATGTTGAAATTTTGTATTTAAGACTGGTATAGGGTCTAGTTGTGCACCTCGAATTATTGTTCCAATCGTCTGTACCGGAAGTGCACTTTACATGAAACATTTTTCGAATTTCTCTAATAAATCCAGAATGATCAACCGTAGGATGTTGAAATTCAGTATTTGAACTTGATGTTGTATCGGAAAAGTGTACTTTACTTGAAACTTTTTTTGAATTTTTTGCATAAATATAGAATGATTCGCCATAGCATATTGAAATTTTGTATAAAGAAATTCTATAACATCTTATTGTACATCTTGCATTATGATTGCGATCGGCTAAACTGGAAGTGCACTTTACTCAAGATTTTTTTTTTAATTTTCTGCATAAATCCAGAATGATGAGCCGGAGGATACTGGAATTTAGCATTTGAAATTGCTGTAGCATCTCAATGGTCATCTTCTAATTTGTAACAATCGGTTTAGCCGGAAGTGCACTTTATAAAACAGATTTTTTGAATTTTCCGCATAAATTCTAAGCAATCAGTCGTAGAATATTTAAATTTTGTATTAGGCACTTTTCTAATATCTAGTTGTACACCCTGCATTATGATTGCTATCGACTAAACCGGAAGAGCACTTTATTCGAAACATTTTTTGAATTTTCCGCATAAATCCAAAACGATTGAACGTAGACTGTTAGAATTCAGTATTTAGGACGATTATACCGTCTAGATGCTCATATCCTATTTTTATTGAGATCCACCGAGCCGGAAGTGCACTTTACTTGACAGTCTTTTGGAATTTTCCGCATAAATTCGAAACGATCAGGTGTAGAATATTGAAATTTGGTATTTCAGTCTGCTGTAGCATCTGAATAATTGTCTACTATTTTCATAACAATAGACTGAACCGGAAGTGCCCTTTAGTAGGATTTTTTTTTTAAATTTTGCGCATAAATTCATTTCGGTCTGTAGTCGTAGAATTTTGGAAATCAGTATTGAGGAATATTGTAGTATAAGAATAATGGCCTACTGTTTCCATAGCAATCGACTTGGCTGAAAGCGCATTTTACTTGACAGATTCTTAGAATCTTTTGGGTAAATCCAAAACGATTAACTATGGAACGATGAGATTTTGTGTTTGATTATATATATATATATATATTCAATGATTTCAAAATTTCATCGTATTATATATATATCCAATGATGTACAAGTGAGTTAGGTGACGTTCACGTCAGATTTTTGTTTAAAAGAAATATGCTACAACCAAAAGTTTTAAAAGCAAATAAAATTGTTATTGGAAATTATTCATGCTATGTTGATGAATTTGTTGATTATTTTAATAATTCATAAAATAATTGAAGTACAATGCCACCTTCCCATTTATGATAACTCGAAGAGTAATAGAGGAATAATGAATATTTTGATAAAGGGTCTCCAACCCTCATTGAAGACATTTGTGAATAAAAAAGAAAAAGTGATCTAAAATTTTAAAAATTCCAATCATAAAGTTGGCAGTCCTGATGTTAATCAAACAGTGTGCGTACTTATCAAATGGAACGGGAGATACTCCGTCTCCTTTTTTAGTGTGATTATGATTAATTAGGTCGGCCCTCAAGTAGTGTCAGCCCAGGGCTCTACAAATTCACGATCCATTCCTACCAACTAACATGATGTAGATAATTCATTCATATTTTCATGCGAACTTTATGAATCTTTCAGTTTTTTACTATCATTATTCTTCAAATGCTTTTCTAAATTATTTATATTTTGTTCTTCAGTTTAGACGTTTATATTATACTCGATACTTAAAAAATAAATGCAATAATATATAAATCGTATGAAATCTATACCTGGATAAGTTTCCCTGTCCAATGCCTCCTCGGTATTCGTATGCACATATACCAAATTTCATGGATGGACTATTTTATTTTTTGTAATCACAATGAATTTTTGATCTTCTTTCACTGGGCTGGATATATTTCACGTTATTAACAAAATTTGCAAATCATCCTCCACTGTTTCCGTCAGTTCTTAGAACAACTTGTGAGGTGTTACATAGCAGTTTTCAGTATCATCGAATTATTTCTACTGTTCTTATGAAAGTGTATTAAAAGCAGTCAATGTATTATAGGATGTTTTTTGCATCACAATGATGATATTAGTATCCCTAATATAATTTACACCAAAGGATTCAATTGTGAAGATTTTCCTGAATACTCTAAGAACGTATATAAAACAAAAATATTGTAGTAATTGAAATAGGAAAAGAGTACAATTAATAACAAGTTGAAAGTTCATGATATTCGTGGATATGGATAATAGTAGTTTTTTGAACGTGGAATATGATATATTAGGAACGAAAGAAAAAGATCCACGACGCCTGTAAGGAGAGTGGCTACTTTTCACGAATGCAATATATGTATCTCTTTTAAAACGACCTAAATCTTTTTCATATATTGCCCCATTTTTTAACATGAACAAGACATTTTATGGCCAGTTGCATCGCTATCCCTTAAATTTTAAGTGTCGCTTAGTTAAATAATATCGCATCAAGAGTCGAAATGTCTAATGTGACATAAACATTGCTGTCATTATTCCGATTCGATATTTTTTGTTTAAGTGAAACCTAAAATTTAAGCTAGAGTGGTGCAACTGGCCATAAATGTTATAAGTAGAACATAAATATTTACAAAATAGCCATAACACGTTTGTTATGGTACTTAGTATTACCCGTGATTTCGCTTTTTTTCTTCTCTGAGTGACTAATGATGGATATTATTTATTTCAAATGACAATATTAATAAGCTTATTATGTATCGGTGTTAAAAAAAAATTAATTTATAACTATCTCATCTTGATGTCTTGAATCCTGATGGTCAAGGAAATTACTGTTCCAAATTTTAACCGTTCATTAACGACTATTTCATTAATATCAAAAACTCAGTCATTTAGAATTTTAAAATAAAAATGCTCCTAACATGTTTCTTGTTGACAGAAATAAGTTGACTGTAGTTGCATTCTTTTACCCATTCCCATTGCATTTTCATTCCAACTCTTGTAGAAACGTTCAATTATCTGTAATTTATTATTTTTAGATAAAATACCGGATGCACCGAAATTTACATACACACCCAAATCGCAAGAAGTGGAATTAGGAGAACAAGTTCGATTATTCTGTGAAGCATTTGTGGGTAAGTCATACATACATAATTGTTAGGAAGCTGGTGGCAGATATTTTTATATGATTTTATTGTGCGAATAAAGTTGTTAATTGTAAAGACGTCATTATAAAGAATAAGAAAAACCATTTCAGTCATTCAGGCGCTGCTGAGTTTTTGATTGAGAGACAATTGAAAATGCTAGAAAAAAACATGCTTCTATATCATCTTATTGTGTCAGCCACATATTTAAAACGTTACTTGTCGATATGACATAGATATAAATGTGATCGGCTGAAATCTATATGTCTGCATTTTTTTGCAATATGATTTTTAAAATAATTTTTGATATACTCCGAATTAAATAATTTAATTGTCGACGTATCTTGTATCAGAAGTTTCGCAATGTAATTAGAAACAATAAAACAAGTTTATTGTGTCAGCCACTTGACAGGCAGCATCCTCTATTTGTAAAAGACATTGAAAAAATAGTGGCTGAAATTTACGATTCTGAGTTTTCATTGACTGACGTTTCTTAATCATTATTTCTATAAGATTTTTGTCGCATTCTAGGATGTTTCAAGAAAAATTCCAATGTTTCTACAATTATTCTCTTCTATTTCAAGTAATTGCTTAGAAAATCAATTTTAACTACAAATATTGGAGTAAAAAAATACTTAAGTGAACTAAGGCTCAGTTGTACAGTCTAAGCTCATCCAAAGTTTAGTAAAACCAAGTTTAATTTCTATGGTTACAATTGCTGGAATAATTGTAACCATAAGAAATAAACTTAGTTTAACTAAACTGTAGATAAGCTAAGTTTGTACACCCAGGCCTAAATAGTTTTCATTACTTCGAGGCTTTGGAGTTTGGACCGTTATTCGTAATCCTAATCACATTTTTTCTTTTTGTTTTGAAAACGATGAATTCTAGTGTATGGTACAATGTGAAATTTTCATGCATTTCAAAAACTTTGTTCTTCCTTTTCATAATAAGGAAAAAATCGTCAGATGATGACTATTAACCGAGTAAGATCACTCTGGATGTCAATTTTTGAATGTTCAGTTTCCACAGAAATACACTTTATAATATTGCAGCTATAGTGAATTTATAGCTCCACTATTCTCATGGGTTAATTCATGATATCTATCTTCTTTCCTTTTTTTACTCTCTATTATTACTTCCGATAGAATTCTATACTTCTGATTTACAATGACTCAAGTCTTTAGTGATGTTGGAAACAATATATGAATTAAGATATGTTCTGAAATCGAAATATTAGTAACAAAATTCAGTTAGATATACCTATTTGTCACACTTGTTAAAGTGTTTTGAAAAAAAATTCAAATATATAAAATAATCAATATATAACGCAATCAGTAATAAAATTTATGGTTGAATTTTTTTTTCCAATAATCAAACATAAATAACACCTTGTTTTGAGTTTCAAGGCGATAATAATTTATTCTTCAAACTTTGAAATTTTTTGGAGTAAACTGGGAATATTTCTGAAAATCAGCAATGTATACGTCAGCCAATGTTTTTTCCTACTTTTGGATATGAGAACCAAAAAATCAAAATCAATGTGAAGCACAATAAAATGAGTTGATAGCACCTTTTTTTTCTGCAAATTAACAATTAGTTTTCTCTAAAAGTCAGAGACATAGGCTTCAGCCACCAATTTTTTTATTTCTAGTTCTGATAAACGAGTGGTTTTGTAACAATGACTGAAACAATAAATTAATATAGGAGCATTTTTTTTTTTGGAAATTTGAAATTCATCTATTAGAAAACTCAGCAGCAATTAAACTCGATATCTGCTTAAATCGGTCAGTCTACATTCCATATCATTGTTAGCCACAATAAAATCATATACCTGTATTGCCATCAGTTCCCTAGCTATAAATACTAGTGTTTTTTTTTTTTTATGCAGTAAGTAGCGCTTGAACAAGAGCTGAGGATATCTTCAAATATTTAACATAGATTTTTCCATATCTCGCTGTATAATTTAAAATAATCTCAAGTCTGAAACTTCGCGTATTGTTCGCACGAGGTTGTTGGCTCCGGTCGCTACCTTTACGCGATTTGTTACGCAATTGTCCAAAACTCTAATTTCCTATTTGAGCTCACAATTACTGATTAATCAAAAATAGATACTTAATACAATAAAGTGGTAACAGAAATACCGTATAAATACGAAAGAATAGACAAGCAATTTTTTTAGGAAATACTCAAAAGTTTCAATAGAATACCCCTATACCTATGTCGCGGCGTCGGCAGCCATCTGAAAAATAGGGATAGGTTTGGATTATCCGGCTTCCATCGTTGGATTGGCTTACTTTCTTTTATTTTATAGGAAACAAAATTACTTTAACTCATGTATCAACATTTTTTTGTCAACTGTTAAGAAGAAAAAGTTGCTACCGTAAAATTGTTATCATTTGAGGATTGAATCTTTTCCCTCAATTTTATTGCTTCCATTTGATTTTATTAAGAAAATGCTATAGAACTCATTTCCTCCAATTTTATAGATGCTTTCACGATGAAGGTAGAACAAACGATTCCGTAAGCGAGAAAGTTGTCTCCAAAGAAAGTTCGGGGTACTAATGAATACGTATTACAAATTTATACAATATGTGGAATTTCCCCAATAAACTCATATCCGGAAACGTACCGATTTTGTTATTTTTTAAATTCTAAAATCCGTTTAAGACGGCGCCGTGAGGGCTGCGCATTTCATTCTGCATTTTTAAGGCAGCATTTCAATGCAGAGAGAAATATGCCATGACATACGTAAAATCAGATTTCATTGTGCAATTTTTTTTGTATGCACAACTCATTGTTCTTTACATTGCAGAATTAAATGCAGCATATGTTGCATCCTGTAGTTTTGCTACGGATTAATCGATATAAGTTTGTAGTTTATGAAGATTTGAACCAACTATAAACTATATCATGTAACCTACAGGCGTTTTATGAAAGAACTCTTACAAAAATTTTAATAAACTTTTTAGAATAACCTTTAACCATGTACTATATAGATAAGAATATTATGGCGTCAAGTGTCATTGGTAGTTGGTGCAGCTATTTATTTTCTTTTACCTATTAAACCACAATATCAATTAAATTAAAACTGTAATGATAATTATTTGAATAATCCTTATTTGCATGTAACGAAACTTGACTCGTTCGTGGGTTAATAATTTATTTTTATCTTAGGCCACACTTGTATAACTAAAATTATTCAATAATTTATGTTTCCACTATTAACTGACGCTGAAATAATCACTAAAACTACACATTTTATTATTTAAACGACAATACTGTCTCCCATTTATTTCCACGGTTTCTTATTTATTTCCAACTGTTTCTCTTTTTTATTTCCCACTCTTCTCATTTATTTCCATTGGTTCACTTCGTCTAGTTCACTTTCGCGCGCTCCGTAACCGACCTATCAACCACAGATACTTATATACGCTCAGACTTTTCTCTCCAATTCTCTCTTACTTCCTTTCTCATGCACTGTCCAATTCGATTCAGTTTTCCAGTTTATATACCTGCGACTATTGTTTCTCGAATCTTTCGAGAAATTTTCATTCCGTTTGACGTTACTTCGTCCTTGACTTATATCAGTCAGTTGCGCCGGCTAGACAACAACTCTATTGCGTATATCACCCATCTAACCGGCGTGTTGAGCTGAAAGTCTACTCTGTAGAGGCATTGTTCGTTACATTACATACGCACAGTTGTATCTTAGCATAGTTATTATGTAGAATTCACAAATATATTGTATAATTTTATATTGCAAATCTTGAATAAATATTACATCATATATGAGCATAGAAAACTGAGGCTCCAGGTACGCGCCTCATGCACCTGTTCAGTAATCCACCAAGTGGTGTGTAATATTCTCTCTTTTGTAGACTTCTATCTATCTATGATTATATGGTTAGGAGTAAAATCATTTTTTCATCCACTCGTTTCTGAGAATTAATTTCATGCAACGTGCTTGTACAATAGCTTCTTCAATAAGGAACCAAATGGAAAAAATTCGACATGCGTATAAGTTACATCATACTTTTTCTATACATTTTTTACATTTTCTTAATTGTTATTTTCCTGTGTTTTGTTTTATTATTCTCCATTTGTTCATCTGATATGCTGACTTAGTACTTTTACAATGCTTTTTTCTTTATCAAAAAGTGCTGACTGTAAAACTTTGATTAGATGTACATGATGATGAAAGGAATTTTTTGATTTACGACAAAATAAATTAATTTTGTAATTATGTCTGATAGAAAATGACACGTAAAAAACAAATTAAAATATGAAATTAGATTGTAATCGATATAATACATAAAATTAAATTGAAGTTGAATAGATAATTATAATGCATAGTTTCATAAAAGGAGAATTTGATGAAGATTGCTTGTTTTGTAATTCATATTACAGATTAATCTGTGTGGATCCGATAATTCGCAAAAATTGATGATATATATTTTTTTCAATGGTTCTTGCTTCTGACTGGTCCTTTAAATGTAGGTAATAAATTATGGGAATTCAGTCGAAGGTTTTAATATTTTTTACTGTACAGTTTTGGTCCCATCTGAACCATCTTCAGAAGGTGAGTTTACAATTGAACAGCAAATATTCAATAAAAATTCAGAAAATTTTCAATTGTAAGCTCACAAATTCTTCACTCTCCTGAAGATAGTCCAAGTGAGACCGACACTGTAGAGTGAAAAGAAATATTAAAACTTTTTACTAAATCCCCATAATTTGAAACCTTTACATTTTTTTTTGTTTTCACAAGGTATTTTTGATAATTTCTCATAAGAAGAGGCAATTATTTGAGTTCAATTATTTATTGAATACTAGCATAAAATTCAACATTTTTGTACGAATCTTCAAAGTATAAAATAATTATTCAGAACTATACCACATTTCTTACTTGGGTAATACAACTAAAACATCCCTTAAACAGTCAAAATTTGTTGATTAGTGCGCAGATCCATGTATAAAAAGCGTCATCAGTATTTAATTGAATAAATTACGGGAAATAAGAGATTAAATTGCAGCGCAGGCAATGAAGGAGTTTTATTGGTAATTTTTACACATCTTGAGTTACATTATTGAAGTTTTCGAAAATAACCCTTTTTTTGAGAGTAAATTGAAGTCCATGCTACTAAGTAATATAGGTATAGGATTCTACTGAGAAAAGAATTTTTAAAATCGGTCCTCACGCAAGCGCCAGCAGCAACTATAGAAATTTTCAATTTAATCGATTGAACGATGCTCGAACGGACAAATACCGTTAGTAGTAATATGTCAGAACCTTATGCAAGTGCCAACAAGAACTATTTGAAATTCCAACTAAATCGGATGAACGATGCGTGAGCGGATAAATACGGCTCGTGCGCCACTCAAGGTATGATGATATAATACTGAGAGCTTTCTTAAAAGAGCTAACAACAACTGCAGTAAGTTTCAACTCAATCGGATAAACGATGCACGAACGAACAAATATGGCTCGTGCACCACGTTAATGACACTACAATTAGAACCCTCACGAAAGTGCAACAACATCTTCTATAAGTTTGAACTCAATCAGACGAACAATGCACGAATAAACGAAAACGGCTCGTGCGCCACTTATTGTACGTTGGTGGTGCTATAATAGAAACCTTCACGATAGTACCACCAACAACTGTAGAATGTTTCAACTCTATTGGATGAACGGTGCGCCAACGAACAAATTCAGTTCGTGCACTACCTAATGTATGTTGATCATTTTTCATTTAAACCACCCCTGTACTAAGACGAACAGATTAAAAAAAAATTATCAAAATTGGTCAAGCCGTTCTTGAGTTTTAGCGAGACTAACGAACAGCGTTTTATTTTTATTATATTAGATTTCTGTAGTATTCGTTCTTCATGAGGTGACATAATGGACATGTGATCAAAAATTATTTAATTATCTGCAGGTCGTGTGATTCTGCCCGATGCAGAGAACGATGCATCCTGGAGACGTCCTGATGAGAACGGAACAAGCACCGTAGAGGATCAACCAGGGACACATCAAGAAAAAGTTAACAGGTATGTTTATTCCTGTCAAGTTGTTTATTGCCATTGAGAAGTTTGATTCCAGAAATTTTATTGAAATTCCATAACGTTCAATTTTATCGGTCAATATAAAAAGCAGAGAAGAATAACAGCAAAAAAAATTATGTCTTTTACTGCTTTAGTTTTTAAAAATTGCTGATTATACATTGAATCAAATATTTTTTTCAATTTTTGGTAATGAATCCAAAGTATAACTAATAGGGAAAAAAACAGTTTTTAAAAAGAAAAATTCCAAAAGATCATCTTTCACACTGTTCTCGTAAATTTCATTTTCTGACTCGATCCAACCACTTGGTAGTCATTATCACAGTACCACTGACGAGAATTTTTCATTTTCTTGCCAAAAATACTCTGATGGTAACCATTAAGTGGTCGAAACTGGTCAATAAATAAATTTTACGATAATAGTGTGATTGGAGACCTTTTGAATCATTCTGTCTGAAAACATCTGTTTTTCTCCTTATTTGTAATTTTGTTTATGTACATCAATTCATCTTCAAGAGGCACGTTGGGCACGAGGTTTGTCCTGAGTTGAATAAACCTTGTAGTCCATTCTCATTTCAAACAAATTGTTTATTAATTAGGTGCGGTTCTTGGAGGCCTTAGATATATGACTTTCAGAAAAAGCTCTCAAATTCATTATGTTAGGAGCCATTGCATAGACATAGACTAAAGATTGCTCTCAATACTCCACATTCGTACTTGATAAATTATTTTACCACTACTACATTTGACTAGTTGGTGCCCAGGACTCACAAAATTTAATGCTCATTAACAGTTTCTTATCAATCTACTTGTCGTATGTCATGTTATCATTTAGTGTGCTCATTTCAGAATATTTAAACAAATATGGTACGTTCAAAGAACTCAAATGTAACCCATTTAACAGTTTTGTAACTTTATTTAAGAAAGAATTAAAATTTCATACTGACTTGATTTCATTCTACAATTTTATCAATTTCGATACCAGTCAACTCTAGAACTCCTGTTCTGTATAAGAGCTGCCAACAATGCCAACACTTAAAAAGGGCGTGACTATAAAAATTCTCCGGCTCTAGGAACACAACTAAAATCTCCCGGATTTTTTCACACTCTGACTTCAGAACTGTCGGAAAAAGGATAGTACAGGAGCGAGAGCAAAATGTTTGCTCTCTTCTAGTCTTTATTAAAAAATGTAAAAAAATTGTTTAACAAATTTCATTTTGAATCTGTTATTTCAGTGTAAATTTATTCTTTTTCAAACATCAATAATATATCATCTATGCGCAAATGTTGAAAGCGGACGTCATTATTTCATGATGTTTCATTTCAAAAAACGACTTCCTTGAGTGACTATTTTGTTTACTTTACTGAATACAATATTAAGGAATAAGTGGGTGATGGCTTAACTCACACTCAAGTGAGTGAGAATTAAATCTAGGTTGAGTTCAATATGAGATGGATGTGAATCACATCTCTGAATTTGGCCCTTAATACTATAGCAACTTGAGGGCTCAACTATGGATTTCCCCCTGTCTGGTACAATATTCAAAATCTGTATGAAACACTTCGAGAATCTTATATTCTAAAATTTTCCAATTTTTTTTAAATATAAATCAAGTTTTGGTATCGTCACGTCGACGATATTTTGTATTCAAAGACATGTTTTACCAATTCCATGATCAAATCCACAACAATATAAAATTCTCTATCGACACAAATTACATGTTAAATATCTACTTATCCTTCAAATTTTTTAGAAAACGAAAGGCTGGTTTATAATGGGTTCAATTTACAAATTTAGATTTTCTCAATTATAAATCCAGCCAATCGTAGACATTGGTTGACATGTTAGAAGTTTCAAATTGACAACTGTCAAAGAAAAGATATTCAAATCATGAATATGGTGGTAGAGCACCCATATTTATATGATAAAAGTAATAAATCAGAACAAATTTCAATCATTTGTGCAAATAAAACAATGTTGTCAATGTAAAATGGATACTCAAACAGTCAAATTTCAAAATATCTATGAGAATGAGGATTTAAGATTATGAATCTGAATCTCTAAATGTAAATTCCTGAATTAAATCCATCATAAACCAGCCTTAACTCAAACGATTGATTCGATAAATAGAGAGTTCATTCATTACACAAAATATAAATCTGTAATTTTCCAATCAGATATACATAAATTGCTAACTTACAGTAATATCTTTATATCTTTTCTGTGACAGTTGTCAATTGTTATTTTTGACATGTTAAGTACTGTTCAATGGCTACGATTGGCTGGATTTATAATTGGGAAAATTTAAATTTGTAAATTAAATCAGGGTGTAGATGATTAAAATCATTTGTGATTTTTTCAAAAAAATCTTCGATTTAATCAAAAATAAAATATTTTCTTTTAAAAAAAGACACCATAGTGGAAAATGAAATAAACTTCATATTATAAGAAAATTAGAGACAGGAAACATACATATTTTATCAAAAATAAAAAATTATACTAGAAAATAGAAAAAAATTGAATTATGGCATAAAAATTCTCACATAGAATTGGAAATGAACAAAAAATCGTATAAAGAAACTGTGTGAGTTTTTCAAACATGCTTCGACCTGAAGTCCCTGAAACACTTGACATATTTTTCATGTCAATTTGAAATTAAATTAGTATTAGAGGCAGTTATGAAACGAAATGGTTCAAATAATTACGAAAAGTATTGAAAATACTATCTAATTAGTACTTTAAAAGACAAAACTGAAGAAAAAAAAATCAAAAAAATCATGATTTTTTTACACCCTGAATTAAATTCATCATAAATCAGTCTTTAAGTTTGAAATAAATTGCCTTTGCATGTCATTATTATAATTACCACCCAAACATCATTAATAATCTTATTAGTAGAAAACGGAATAAATACCAGCTGGAAAAAACGTATTTTGAACATGTAGCTATTGAGGAAGATTCGTCCATGTTCTTTCCCTTTTTAGGGAATATCCTGCAAATTTGGAAACTTCTTTAAAACTAATAACATCAAAATAATGTCCTAATCGTTGAGTAGTTTAAGGAAGAAAATTTCTCCTACAAATTCTACACCTTAATGATAATATGTGGCTCGGCCATTTCGCTACATTTACATGGGCATAAGGTGAAAAATTTATTCACTGTTCATTACTTTTTTGATATTCAAAAGTTCTTGTAGTAACGAAACGGCCAAGCCACGTATTTTGACTAAGATGTAGAGTTTGCGAAGTTAGGGCTTGTAGAGTCAGAGAGTGTAGAGTTAGAAGCTTGGCTCTACGTGAGATCTGATAACTTTGACAGTGCGAGCCATATTGTCTCGTCTTGGCAACATTTTACATGAAAATGTTTTTAGTGGGTTATATTAACTTGATATATAACATTATTTTGATATTTCTAAAGATTTCTAAATATTATATATTCATGGATGTGGTGCAATTTTGAACCTCTTGAAGGCTAGCTATCATTTCTCAAACAATGCTGCCGCGCTGTAAAATACTACTTTAACTCACTCGATTGTAAATAACTATTTTTGAACTGTGTGATTAAGATTTAGTTTTCAACTTCAATTTCTCATATTATCTATATTACACTAGGATTACATCATTTTAAAAGTTAGTAATAATACTTACACAGTTGCAGTTGAAAAGAAAACCGTTCACCTCTACATAAAGTGAAATTTCACATACTGATTTGCGGGTAAAAAGTATCACTTCTTTTTTTATTTTTCGTCCGCTAGGGCTCATTGCATTCGTGTGCACTACCTACCGGAATAGCAAATAAAAATATAAAATAGAAAATTGAAATCATCATTTATTATTCAGCAGAAAATTAAATCATTTTTACTTTTCTAACTAGAAGTTAAGTAGACTATTAGTTTTTAATCCAATAGATGGGCAAATTCATCACAGTAAAGCTTATATGTACACGTACTTAATGATTCAAATTGTTTCATAAAGCTATAGATGCCCTATAATAAAACTGTCAGCAGGTGAATGCATTCATCCATCAAATCTGTCAGTTTGTTGATAGTTTCACGCCCCCTATATAAGCATTGCAGATTTCTAAATTTATTGCTCGTATACATACAAAATAATTGGAATTGAATGTATTTTTGTGTACATTCCATACATCGTGGGCTTTAGATTGTGCCTATGAGATAAAATATAATATTTATGTGGAAATTATATTTCTATCTGCATTATTTCATACATTTCCATGAAATAATTTTACACCTACAACTAATTAAATGTAGATGCATTATGTTTCTAATTTCAAATGAATTATGTATTCCGTATTGCAACTAGTTGAAAAAAATATTATATAAACTGTACTCTTTTTTTTTTCGGTAAAGATATACTAATTAATGTGGAATAACACATACTGAGTGAACGCTTTACTGTTTGTTTTCTTTCATAAACTGAACCTCAGTGAAGTATTTCGTTTTCTAAGAAAATGTACGATGCGTAATCTTTTCTTAGCTAATTAAGATTTCTCAGGAAATTAATTAAGCATTAATTACAGCATACTTAGCGTAGATCGAGCACCGTTTGTTGCACTAGCCGCCGGCTGAGGATTTTTTTTATTTTATCAAGAAAGACGATTTTATTATTCAAGTATACCTCTAATTTATCATAATTAATGCAGGAGAGTTAATATAAGGTGTATTATGTTTATCAATGAAATATTAATAAATATTCATTTATAAAAAAAATTAGATGAAAATGTGCCTTTTCGCTTGTAAAAAGATGAGTTAATGAAATATTTGATTCATAATTAAATCGCGAATATTTGGACAAGGCGGTCACCCACGTTCTGTTTACGGGCCAGAGTAATTGAAACTGGAATATATAATTCCAAAAACTCTTGCAATACCTGGTGTTAAGTAATTATATTACAGGGAAATACTTATCTTCTAGGAAATAATAATGGCATCGTCGATGACGTATTGTTTATTAATCAGAAATCGACGTCGACCGTCTAGACACTCAAAATATTAAATATTGATTTGTTTTCTACTTGCAGGTGTTTATTCCTCATTGTATTTGTATTCAATAAAGAATGTCATTTATGAACAGTTTACTGAAAGTAGTTTATTCCGAGGTTTTTAAGAGTATTGTAGTTTCTGTTGTACAAATATATTTGAATCAGATTCATAAGTAATCATCGGAGCATCCTTATAATGTATACTCCTTCAATATCCAAAAAGTTGCTCAGAATTTTGTTAGGCATTCCATAAAATAGATGAGTAAATATTTAGTAACTTTTGTTGTCCCAATTTCGGGCAACATTTTCCATTTCGTCCTGTCCCTTATTTCTGTACAATTGTTAAATTCGTATTAGATATGTAAAATTGATTTCTCTACAAATTTATTTAGTACTGGATTTTATGCTTTGAAAATAGTATTCGAAACGCTTCATGCTGTAATAATAAGATAAACAGTCACCATCCTGGATGTAGTCAGACAAAACTTGATGGATTTTTTGTCCATAAAAACAACTGAAATATGTTAACTGCGTTACTTTTCATTGTACTTTGTACATTGTATTTTGTAACATTACTTGCTATTCTCTCACTTTTGCATCTCTCTTTATTGAGTTCCTTCATGCTATTAAAACTCGTTACTGGTTTTTGTTTTCAGTATTTTTATAAACTATAAAAAGTAGAATCAAAATTACAGTTTGAATAGTAAATAAGAAATAAGTGTGGACATTTTATTTTATTCTATTAGATCGTAAATTTTCCATGAATTATTATCAATCTTGGTTGTAAAGTGGTGAATTTTATCGACACGTTACAAGAATATATTCGATTGTATGAAACATATTTCAGTATTTGAAATTTTTTTCTCTTAAAACATAAATGTTTGTACATATTTTATTTATCTGGAACACCCTGTCAGATGTACTGACATCTTTAGGTTTATTAACACATCATTATCTGAGAATATCTTGGAAGTGTTAATTACAGTAGCATCACGCGAGATTTTAAACTTTTGAACCTCTTTTTTGTAACAAACTGCAATTATTTTTGTCGGTCGCTGAATTGTGTAGCTTGATTTTGTCATTGTGCATTTCAACATTGTTATGAACTACGTATATTTGGATGCTGTAATTATAATTTTAATTATTCTGAAACATATTGTTGATGTTTGAGTCCAAATCCCTACCATCGTTTAAAAAATTATAATAGTGAAAATTATAAGAATAATTCACGTATGACTAACCGTGAAATCTTCTGAAATATTTATTAATTTTATTGTCCATGAATAAAAACATTAGAATATTGGTCTCGAATATTTTCAGTTTCTTGTTCATAAAAATCTTCAGAGAAATAAAAAGCTAAATTTAATATTGCATTGAGGCTTATATATTGTTGGAGCAATAGCGATGGTTTGTTATTTTGGTGCCGTCAAACAGTCTCACACTAGAATAATTTCAATATTCTTCACATGCAACCAGTTCAACGTCTAAGACAGTGGGAGGTATCATACGTTGACGGCCCAATCTATTAGTCATTCACAACTTGGAAATAACTGATTGATTACTGTTGATAAGGAAAAAAATCCATTCGCTATAAGATCGTACTGCCAATGTTACTATCAATTCGGTGCATTGAAAGTAGATTTATAGTGGACATTAGTGTAGTCTTGTTAGTTGACATAAATCGTACAAAAAAATTATTGATGATATATTATTAATGGCAGAAAATGCGAATACAAAAATTAGTAACGATAAGTTTTGATAGCGATTGGTTGTGATATCAACAGTACAATTGCATTATGAATGGATCTGAAAGGCATTTACAATATAAATTCGTATATATTGAATTATTCGAAATATGATTTAAAGTAGATTAGAGAATTGGAAAAAAATCATCTGCATTGAATTGAATAGTTTGACAGAACATTTTTATATTTAGAAACAAAAAACAAATACGATTGCATTTTATGCACAAGTTTTCAGATAGACTCCTGTGCCCGTTATAAAAAACATCGTTAATCTTTGCTCATTTCAAAGCTATATCTTCCAAATCAACAGTCGTGGAAGTAGAATAATAATAATCATTAATTCGAATTTGAACTCTTGTGCTTACTCTTACAAAAGTCGGCCGTATTGGTTAATAGTTCTTTTTTGTGTTAAACAACTTTAAAACGGATTCATCTTGTCATCTTGTTGTCTCTTCTGTTGTTTCCAAACACCGCGTATAAAAAAATAATGACCAGGTAATTAGTGAACTCTCGGCTTACCTTGGCGACATACACAAACGAACCACTAGGATGCATTCTCACAGTCTCCGCTAACAAAAAAAAAAAGTACTGAATTGTCGTGGACAAAAAAAAACTAATTCTTCTCATCCAAGGCTATTGTTTTTAACTACATTTTATGGTATTAAATTTACTCGTTTCGGCTTAGATGTTCCACCAACTCACAAGAGTGAGACAAGACAAAAGTAATTATTTTATTAGTCGACTAGTATCATAATGTTATGATTACGGCACAGAAAATCATGCATAATGCTATACATTATGGCTATACATTATGGCAACGAAATAAATGTCAAAAATTATTCATTTTTATTAATATTGACGTAAATTGCACGAATTCTTTTTCCAGGTATTGTAATACCCGACATAGAAGATGAACTTGTAGAAATAACAGAATCATTTGTTGAAGAAATATTAATTCGTACATTGATAGATCCAAGTCTTCGAGCAATTTTGTTTTTATTTCTTAACGATTCTGCAATATAACCTTCAGCAACTGAATTACTTTTTCAATCACTGTGTCTTTTAAAATTGTGATATCAGCACAACTATCTGCTAAAGTTGTAGCGAATGCTCTCCGAAAAGAGTGACTTGTGTACATGCTAGCATTAAAATTTTCCAGATATTTGGCAATAAGTTCAGGAATTCGTCTAAATGTATCAGTTTCAATTGGATTACGTGCTCATTTTCAAGAACTATAAATTAGAAAAGAACTTTGTAATTTTCACATTCTTTATATAATAACTTACTTGTACTAAGTGCAAGAAAGTATTGTGAAACCGACGAAATTCATCTATCAAGATTTTGATGGAAATATCCGTTTTGAGCATCCCTGAATCCATTTTGACTATTTTCGACTTGATGTCGGTCCGTTCGTGTGTTCGTGCTTAACTCGCTAATCTAAAAACTGGTTGAACGTATAATGTTGAAACTTTGTATTTTGGACTGGTATAGGGTCTAGTTGTTCACCTCGCATTATCGTTCCAATCGTCTGTACTGAAAGTGCACTTTACTTGTTTTTCAAATTTTTCTAATAAATCCAGAATGATCAACCGTAGGATGCTGAAATTCAGTATTTGAACTTGATGTTGTATCAGAATGCTTATCTGCTATTTTTGTATGAATCGGCCAAGCCAGAAGTGCACTTTACTTGAAACTTTTTTTAAATTTTTTGCGTAAATCTAGAATGATCAGCCATAGCATATTGAAATTTAGTGTTTGAACTTGTTGTAACATTAAAAAAGTTATCCACTATTTTTGTACCAATTGGCTGAGCCGGAAGTGCAGTTTATATGTATAACAAACATTCAGAATTTGCCGAATAAAACAATCAGTTTAATTGAAATGATAAGATAGGCAATGATAGTCTGTTGTCAATTTTTTGTTTTTGTTTGATATTGTACATGTCAAAATATTATTAAAATTATATTAATCATAATCTGAAGTGACAGAAAACTTAATTGAATAAATTTGTGTATATATCAAATGATGTACAAGTAAGTCACGTGATGTTCACGTCAGATTTTTAATAATACTAATGTAATTCACCGCGTCAACATCATTCAGAATCGTTAATATTCTATCCCTGTGTATCTTTGTGTCTTTAATATAAACGATTATAACGGAGCCTTACACTTTTAGATCGTTAATACATCAATTACGGAACGCAACACGCTGACAGGCTCCAAATAAACCAAAAATTGCAACAACCTGGAAATTACATTTTTTGAGGAAAAGTTCTGATGCCGATTTGAAAGTGTTTACCTTCATGAGTAAATATTTATCATCTGGCGTATTTATAAAAAATTGATCCTTCGAAAATACTGCATTTTTCTGGTGAATAACCAACAAAACAATTCTTGAATAAGGCAGAAAACTTAGAAAAATTCGTGATATCAATATTATCTTTGACCCGTAGCAAGCATTTTAGTTTTGAAAATATATTCCACAACGATGAAGACTTGTGAATTTTCTACTAATAAATAAAATAATAATTTACCTGATCTAGAAAATACTCTCAACCATTGCGAAAATTTGTTATATTCTTTCGTATAGCTTACTTCCAATATGTTTGGAATTGAAGTTAATTCGGCTTCAATGGCTTTTTTTAGAATTTCTTCATTCGCTGATGAATTAACGTATTCATGGCCAGTTGCACCACAACTTTAAGTGAAGATTAATATCTATGGCAACCATTGTATGGACAATTGTTGTTATTGTTATTATTCCTCCCTTAAAGCTAAGTGACGGTGGTGCAACTGGCCATCTGACATTTTTCGTGTAAAAACTCTGCTTAAGTGATGGTTTATAATAAACAACACCAAAACATTAATGCCCAGTTGCACCGCTATCACTCAACTTTAAGTACGGAATAATTACCATGGAAACAATTGTCCATATAATGGTAACCATAGATATTATTCTTCCCTTAAAGTTAAGTGACGGCGGTGCAATTGGCCATTACTCAACATCAGTCGTCATAGAAAAAAATGTCAAAATGATATCTCAATTATTGTAATGTTGTAGGTGCCTATAAAATGGTATATGTTTTTTTTTTTATAATCTAGTATTATGGCGTTCATAAAAGTAGCGCATTTACTTCGTTCGTGCACCAGTTTAATTCATGCCGTAATACTAATTTCAAAATATTCTATTAAAAGAAACTTTGTTTTGAATATTTTCAAATTTATTTTAATTTTTGCTATGCAATCTCCAGATTTACTTGTGGATAAAAATTAATATTTACTATTTGAAGTGTTATATATTGCACACTCCCTTGTCTATCAGCAAGAGCTCTACTCTATTCATATCATATATTGCGCAAAACTAGCGTTATACTTCCATTAAATCAAACTAAGAATTTCTATGTTCACAATAATCTTGAAATGCTCTGACCCGATGTTGATTGAGTATCAAATATTTTTTTGATAATATCAGGCTCAGTTTTATTCCTTTATGTCATCGGGGACTTTATTTATTTATTTATTAATTATGTAAATTGTTGAGCAGAGCAGTTCAGCTTAACTAGCAATACCCACTGTTGATCCAGCAACTTGGTAGTAGGGATAGCTCCGCACTGTGGCGATGTAAAACTGTTGTTGCCTGTCGTGCATTCACACACACAGAGGCGGCTCTAGCCTACTTAGCGCCGGGGTGCGAAGATAAATGAATTGCCCCCCTCCCCCCGCCCCATGTATTTTCTTTTCTTCTACATAAATCAGGGAAAAAGAAATTAGAGAGGAACAGTTCAACAAAAATTACAATATTCTACGATTTTTTTTTCACAATCACAAAGATAAGAGTTACAGACATGAGCAAAAATTGAAACCACATCAATATACATAATTCCTCATTTAGTTATTGAACTCTACCTGCCTTGTTTTTCTGGCAGCAAATTGTTTCACAATTTCACATACATCTATGTCGATATCGTTCTCTATACTAATAATTGCTAAATTTGAAGGTCTGTAAATTTTTTTACGTTTTCTTCTTCTTTCTTCCATCGGCCATCTACATACAACAAATAAATAGATGAAAGACGAAACAAAATTTTATTATTCAATGTATAAAAATATTTTTTTTGTTAAGCTTAGCGAGTACATAAAATGCTGGATTTTGAGATAAGTAAGAATGTTCGATGTACGACGCGAAGCCAAATACAGCGATCTTCCTAATTCCAAAATTGTATTTTATGTACATATTAATCAGAATATTTTTTTCTTCTGTCGCACTTCAGTATTAGATCGTTAAAAATTTCTGATTTATAGAATTATTTGTTCATCTCAGGAGGCTTGGAATAATCAATAATAATTAATTATCTATCTAGAGCTCTATATTTGTGCAAAGTACAATTTTTAGATAAAATATCATATGAAGAAAATGAAATTTGGGAGTTCAGTCAAGAGTTTTATTTTAATCTACTCTACAGTTTCGGTCCCACCTGGACCATCTTCAGGAGTGAATAAAATTAAAGTGTGTATGTGATGACATCTGTGTGTAATAATAAGTTAGTTAAAAAGTCAGAGTAATAAAAAACTGTAGAGTAGATTAAAATAAAACTCTTGACTGAGCTCCCAAATTTCATTTTCTTCATATCATCTAACAGTCAGCATATCCACTACTTCTATAAAATATCATATTGGATTTGATACAAAATGAAATTCTTTTATTTTTAGAGTGTGGTTTCACAGAAAAAAAAATACATATCGACTTACCTCAAGTAAACTCCAATTCACAGGCCAGCAAGTCACAAATATTAAATCACTGAAGTCACAGAGTATGTAATATTTCGTTTCAACTCATTCAAAACCAAGACAACAAATGAACCATTTTCAAATATTAATGAGAAAGATAAATTTAAACTCATAGAAAAATTGAAATTTCAGAATGAAACAGTTACTTATCCACCTCGAAGGCACCCCTTTTGTCAAATCAACGGTTAAGTTCTTGGAAGTAAAAATGAAATTCTGAAAAGGATATCAATTGCGACAAAAATATTTCTTGTTAGAATTTGAACCGAAGTCAAAATAAATTGTGTTTGAATAGTGTATACGGGCTATTAATTTTTTCTCCTAATTCGTGGTGAATCAAAATAGGTCGAATATATATTTTGCCTTATAATTAATTTTGATGTTTACTCATTCTTCAAAATTTTCATGTTCAAAATTATTTTTATTAGTCCTAATAAAATATTTTGTTGATGAAATTAGTATTCAGTGAAAAATAATTTTTCCGGGGTCCAGCTGCCGCCCTCAAGGCCTCGGCGCCGGAGTGCCGTGCACCCTTTGCACCCCCGCTCGAGACGCCCCTGCACACACAAGTAGGTAACTGCTTCAGAACAGTAAATCTTATTGTAACTTTGTATAGAAAGATGAGATCTAAAATAAGATGAGTTTGGATTATCAGTCGTGAAACACGGCTTGAGGACATTAGAGCACATGTCAAATAGTCGAACGCAAACTTTTTCAGTGATTGTACTGGAGAAATGGTACCGCCAGAGAAGTAATTCTGCCGGAGGAACAGCCCTGCCATTTCATTGTAGGTCCATTTACAAATGTTAATCGATAAAGCGCAAGAGCAATCTCCCTCAAACCAATTCGTATTGCGCAATAATTATTTAGTTCTGGGGCAACTATATTTTGCTTTATTGAGGATGGGGTAAAAAGATGCATAATCTATTTTATCACCTCTATATTGAAGAAAAAAATATACATAGTACATGCAGATGTATCAACTTGAGAAAATTTAGTGTAATATATCAATTAATATAGAGTAAAATTTCTTTTTCTCTTCTTGTATTTTCTCCAATGAAATATACTCTGATAGTGTCGGATATAACAGCTAGTAAATTAATATTCTCCACAAATACTAAGAGTACCCGTAATTTGACGATCAGTAACCGCACTCTTCGGCTCAGGAAATAACAATAAAACTACCAAATGCACTTTAAGTTTCTGCGTAAAAGGCTTCATTGATATTCATTTATTTTTTTATTAATTTAAATTATGTACCTCTCTGGAGCGGATATTGAATTTTCTGACATCAATAATTAGATATAATATTCAGTTTCAGATTCTACACAAAAACTCTTTTGTATTGTTTATTGGTTTTCCTATAGCAAAAAAAAATATACATTAATTTATAATTTTATGTGATTGAGAATCAGATACATTTCTAATGAACAATATATTCATTTCTCATAAAGCATATGAAATATTCCGAAATAATTATTTATAATCCCTTTTTTGTTTCAGGGAAGATGGCTCGACGATAGGGGTTTATTTAGTAATAGATAAAATGACAAGTGAAGACTACGGGGAATATACATGCCGAATTAGTAAACCAGATAAATACATTGATTTGGTTATTAATATCACCGAAAAAGGTATATTGAATATAATGTATTATTGTTGTTGTAAATAATGTAGTATTGTACCAATTAACATATTTATATGTACTCGTACCTGCATTAGTGTATAGTAGTGAATGTAGAAGCATTCATAAATGAAGTCTCTAGATAAAATAAATATCACTGTACAATAACCTGTATAATTAGGTCAAAATAGATTATTGTGGTAAAACTATGGTGCCCATGATGAAATGAATGTCAGAATATACGACATTTATTGTTTGCTCTCGAAAAATTCTTGATCATTTATATATCGCATGTATGATATTGTTCATATTGAAGTGATTGACAGATATTTGAAATCAAGATGGCCACCAATTTGCAGTTATTTATTTTATCTAGTGAAAAAGCATAATTGAAGGAAGAGAGCTGTGCAATTAGCACAGTGCAATAGACCTTTTTGTAAATTTAACACGCATGTGTAAACCTTTGGATAATTACTAAAAAGTTAGTGCCATATAACTGTTTTGTCTAATTTACAGTTCGAGAGATTTATGAGTATACTAATTAAAACAAGTCCAATTCTTTCAAAATCTAATTGTAAATTTCGAATTATTTATTTACGCACTTAATTTAAGTTCCCTGTATAGAAGATTTCTATTGTAATATAAAATACGTAATCAGCGACCTACCAACAAAAAAAAAAACCAGAAAAATCTCTTTCTTTACCAAACTTTTGTACGTCATTTTGGATCTGCCATTTTGAATTTTAAAAATTTATTATGAGATAACCTCCTAAATGAACAAAAACTTATTTCCAAGAGAATTATAGCATTTTATCAAACTTTTAGCTGCCCTATTCAAATTATTAGATTTGTAATCAACAGTCTCGAAAACATAAAAATACTCATTTTTAGAATTGAGACATTTTGAAAATTTTTATCAACCATATTGGATCCGTCATTTTGAATTTTGGAGTTTTGATATCAGATTTGTAATCAGTGACCTCAAAAAATATTTTCAAAAAAAGTTACGCATTTTTTTTTCGTTCAATAGAAGTCTGAGACAAAAATATGGCATTCCATTAAAAATAATCAAGGTTGACCTTCATTTAGCCTTCAAAACTATATTCCAGGTCAAAGTCAGTGTCACCATAATTTGTCCCGCTCAGTACCTGAAATTTTCATTTGAAACTTTGAATATTACCCTGTTTGATTGAAAATGAATAACCTGTGTTTACAAGTTTGGAGGAAATATGTTCTAGCTATCAAAATGCGTCGCTCAAAAGATAGTCAATTGTAGAAGCATCTATTACCCAGGAAGAAAAATTGTGCTATATAGTGCAATTATTCAAACAGAAACAGAAATATTCATGTTTTCTTAAAAATGACTCTAAAAGATAAGAAGGATGAATCAGATGAATAGGTTTTGTGACATTGTGACCCAAAAGATCTTTAACTAAATATTATTCTGCAAACCCTTTGCTTTTAATTAAGATTTTAGTTATTTATCCCGGCACTATTAATTAGTTTCTCGGATAGTAGTGTAAATTTTATTCAGCTGCTTTCATAAATTATTTATAGAACTTTAAAAACTTAGATAGAAGTTTTCTTGCATCCCAAAATATATTCTGCATCTAATTTTGATAATAAAATTAATTTCCATTTGAAATTAAATATTTTAGCTTACTCTACATTTGAATTAATTTTGGCACTAGTCGAATACCTCCTCTTTACGGTACTAATACTAATATTTTTTATTCTAATATTACATGTAGAGATCGGCACAAATTTTTGGAAATGGTCTATTGAGCTTTTTGTGTGGTCTTGTGGCTGTATCAGAAGCGACCGAATGCCGCATAATTTGGTGTATAAGGAATGTACAATATAGTGAAGGAAAAACATGGTTGAAAGAGTAGGAATGAGTAATTCGCATTGGTTTGAGCATGTGAAAAAATATAGAAGAGAATGTTTTTGGAAAAATATAAATATGGGTGATATTGAAGGTGGAAGAATGCACGGATACTCGGAGAATAGGTGGATGAACGTATGTATTTCTGCAATTGAAAATTGATGAGTTTTATTTTGTCTGGATAGAGCAGGAAATATATTTTATAATCTAAAAGTAAAGCTCTTATTCCCACGTCTTTAAACAGTGTTATTTCAATTAAAGCGAAGTATAGATAACGCCGGGGCAGAAGAAAAACTAAAAAAAGAAAGATTGCGCAATATTTTGAGGCAAAAGCGCTTCTATCAAAATGCAATATGTCTTTTTCGTGGCGTAAAAAACTAAAAATTACCAGCCTTCTTATTAATTTGAACAAAAATTGCATCCTTTTCCTCATGTAAATTCTGATGAATTTTATTGTTTCAGTAATGTTGGAGCAAATAATTCCTAATCCAGTTCCTTGGAAAAAAATAGGTGTTATGTTTGCTGTTCTACTTCTGGTACTATTAACAATAGTGGCTCTCAACATGCAATATGGATTAGCCTTAAGAGTATGGTTAAAGGATTACTTTGGACCTGTTGAAGATGGAGGTGCGTTTACCAAACTAATAATATTTTTCTATTACCAATTGACATTATTTTAGTTACATGTAAGCTTGTGCAAAATTGAATTTATGTCTTACTATTTCCTCATTGCTTAATGAAACTTGTATTATGTACTATATCTTTCCTTACGGCACTAAAATTTTCATATTACTCTATACTCTATAATATGCGTTATCACTACGTTTTTCCAGGTTTTTGAGACTTGGAACTTTTGATAGCTTTTTTATTTTTACAATAATTTTTTATTACTCATGCGGGATAAGTACTACTTTGCGTACGTTTTTCCGGGCGGTAAATAACTCTTTGCTTTTTGAGTGCGACAAGTAGACTTGTCGCACGCAAACCATTTACCGCCCGGAAAAACAAACGCAAAATAAAACTCATCCTACATTCGTAATAAAAAATAGTATCTGCAACTCGTGCAGTGTTTTCAATTGCCCACTTGAGCGAATGAGCGCACTCACTTCCTTCGTGCGCCCAACTTCGCTCTCGTGGGCAATCGACAACTTATCGCACTTGTTACACAATATACTATTATCATACCGAATTACTTGTTACTCTGAAAGGAGAGTGTCTACTTTTCTTGAATGTCTACTCACATATCACACAAGTGCAATACAACATTTGATCCAACATCTCTTATAAATTGACTCGTTCGTTATGGCACTTAGACCTGTACAACTGGGCCTTACTGTTTCGCGTAATTTCGCTTCTTTTTTCTTTTATTGAGTGATTAATGTTGGATATTATTTATTTCAAAGAACTGAGTAATAAATTATGAATCGGTGTTGTATAAAATATTCTGCCTCATCGATAATAATTTTTTAAAGGGCGTGATTTTATTTATGAAAACTCAAAAAATTGCAAAAAATTTCAAAAATAACGGAGTAAAAATTCTTGAATCGTCGTAACAAGCTACGAAATATGATTTCAAGCATTCAGAATTGTTTTTATTTCATCAGTTTCCTCCTGCCATATTGAAAATTATTTAATACAAAATAACAAATATTGAATATTTCAAATCCATCGGGGAACCTAGCTAACAATAGATACTAGTAAGACATGAAAAATTCCGTGCTCCACAGACTTATGTGATTTTCATACTTTTCGGGCGAATTACAAACCCTCGAGGACCAGAGCTCGTACCAGTAAGCTTGTAACTTTCAAACGGGCATGAATATCTTCATAGTATCTTTGTTACATAAATAACTTTTTTGAAATTTGGGGCCGGTATTTCAGCCTTCGGTTTATCTTAAGCGAAGCTTAAGTACCATTGTAAAAATTGTTCTAACAATCATTACTATGGAAATTGAGCTAAGTTCAAGGTAAATTAAGGGCTAAAATACAGAGCCTTAGCAAAAAAAAAACTAGTGTAACAGTTTAATGCTCAAAGTAGAACAGTTGTAGAATTGAAAATTGGAAGCCTCCTTTTGACAAAAATTATGAGAAATCAAGGAACCATTATGTGATTTGGTGCCCTTTTTTGGAAAGTGATCACTTCATTTTTTGATTTTGAGTGATAGACAATCAAAATATTTTGGCTCTTGAAAAAGTGCTGCTTCGGAATAAATGGAATAAGAAAATGCACAAAGTAAAACTACTCACCACGAGAAACTATGCAAGATAGTGCTAAAATTTCTCATTCAAATATTTCCGAATCAACGCTGTCAAGAATTGGAAATACAAGCCATAGTTTCTATCAATTTTGAGAATAAACATGAATACTTCACGTACCCACATGTTAAATTTATAATATTCTCTAAGCTTTGTCAAAAATTGTTGAATTGATTTAGTTGAATAACTTTCAAATTATTACCGTTCTACCAACTAATATCACCATGGATTGTCAGAATTTATACGAAAGTGATTCATTTCCATGTATTAAATTTTTGTTATGTTTTCAGATGGAAGAACCAATGACGTGCTAATATGCTACTCACAAAAAGACGCTGAAATTGTTCTAGGAGTCCTTATTCCAAAATTAGAATCTAAATATCAATACAAATGTGGTTTCAGAGAATTCTCTTCTAATGTTAATTATTGTAAGTAATATAGATAAAAAGTATGATTTAAGGATAAAAATATATATGTTATTGTCATTTTTTATTGGTTTAGCTCATAAACAATCTATCAAAATTTTTGATCTAAAAATTGAATTATTTTAACATAGTGACTCGTACCACAAACTATAATATTGAAAATTGAACGTTCTTTTAAAAAGTGTTTTAGGGCAATAAAAATGGTCCAAGTTATTTTGCAGGAAAATCTCAAGGTACAAATTACAGGACATACAATTATTGTCCCTAATTTAAAATACTTTCATTTAAAGAATTTGGAACATTTTCATTACCTTGAAATAATTTTTAAAACAACGCTTTCAAAGCAGCCAGAACAGAGTTTATGGTATCAGCCAGTCTAATTGGAAATTATCCTAAGCGTTACTCAATAATCTTAGTAGCAATTGCCTCAACAATCGTTAACCAAGTAATTAAACTACGCTAAGCACCCAAGCTCAAGCTTATCTACAGTTTAGTCCAACCGAGTTTATTTACTTTGGTAAACAGAAAACTGTGAATGAGCTTGATTGAACAATAGTAATTATCGGATAATCTTGTTGACGCTGACTGTAATAGTGAATGTGAGTATATAAAAATATGGGAGTTCAGTCAAAATTTATTTGTTTCGGCTACATCTTAGCCATCTTCAAAAGCGAAAAGAATTTCTGGAAATTAATATAAAACATTTAAAAAATTAAAAAGTTAAAAAGTCTGATGTATAAAGTTGAAAATGAACAATTTTCATTTTGTCTTATGCCACAACCGACTATTATGAACGCTTTCTAGTCAGCAGCGTTCATAATAGTCGGTTGTGGCATAAGACAAAATGAAAATTGCTCATTTTCATCTTTATACATCAGACTTTTTAATTTTTTAAATGTTTTATATTAATTTCCAAAAATTCTTTTCGCTCTTGAAGATGGCTATGGTGTAGCCGAAACTGTTGAGCTAGGAAAGAAAAACAAATAAATTTTGACTGAAGTCCCATATTTTTATATACTTACTTAGTAATTATCTTTAGTATCTTGAGTATTTTCAATGTAAATATCCTCTAATTAACAGGGAGCAAATTAAGATCGAACAAAGCTTTGAGCAAAGATTTGAAGAATTATTATATACCTTTATTTTTCTTTTTCACATTCATAGTGTTTATCGAAAAAGAAATGTAGGAGGTAGCATTTGGGAGATATTATAATGTAATTTTTTTAGGGCACGTGGAGCTAGCTGAAGCAGCACGTGGAGCTCGCCGTTTGTTGGCTGTGTTGTCTCCTGGTGCATTGGCCGATCGTTGGGAGCCTGCTCCACTTTTGACTGCTCTTAAACAGCTTCAAGCTTTGAGTCCCGCACATCATCCGGTCATTTGTGTTACGTTGAAACCGTTGCCTTGCTCCACACCACAGGTAAATATTTTTTTTATTAATCATAGTTTGGCATACTTAGAAAAGATAATAATCATGCAATTTTATAGTAAGACGTGTATTAAACGTTGATATAAAAATAACAATATTCAGGATGATTTATAGGAAACTACATGAATAACACGTTTTCACATGTAGTCCTCTGTATATTTTTGAATTAGCTAAATACCTACTTGCTTTGTTTATTTTTGTAACATTGTTTCCTGATGTTAATTCTTGATGAAAGGATGTAAACCTAAAAAAATAAACTAATACATATACAGAATTTAAATTTGAAAAATCATTTATTTTTTATGCTTAAATATTCTGCAAAATTGTATAGTTTCTTTATCATTTTGTATATAAATCAAATCCGCATTTCTGAGTTTTGATTGAGCTTTTTTGTTTAAAGGTGAAAAACGGCCAAGGTGAGACACTCCGCAGTGTCATTCGATCAGGAATGGTACATGTATCTCAGTGGCGCTGCGCTGACGAACGTTTTTGGTTATCGTTGCGTCTGGTGCTCCCTGCACACCGTGCACAACGTCGTCGAGATCACGTTTCTGTTTCTCCACTACCGCAAGCCACACCCACAAGACTGACCAGTCACTCCCATGAGAGTTTAGAAATTCTGGTTTAATTGTCCAATTATGTACATAATTTATTATTTATATCTCAACTTATTTTAACTATTTGTCATAATGAGAGTTATGTTCCGTTTTTATTATAAATAAAGAATTACTTTTCTTAAATAGTTCAGTGATTATAAAATTCAATCAATTGCATATTCACATCAGTACCATGTTAATCTCTGTACTAACATTGTTCCTATTCTTATGATAACTGCAGCTCACTCCATATTTGGAAATTTAACTTAACAAAGTCATTCTTTAAAATAAAATTTCTTCCCGTTCCAAGTACTTAATACAATCTTTATTTAATTCTACTAGTTTTTTTCCTTAGAATTGAAGTAGGAAATTATGTCCATTTGTTTTTACATATTAAGATCTTATGAATGAGAGCAGTAATCCACAGCCCTGTGCATATGATCCAGAATTCAGGTAACAGCTATGGCATGGTGATTATGCCTACCTCGGTGATGTGGATTAAATCAAAATGATCAGGATGTAAAATTATCAAAAATTTTGCAAGCATCTGAAAAATAATAAAGAAAAGAGTAAATTCTTGAAAATGGTATTGGTGTTTGAATTAGGGGCTGAACGTTGGAATGTATCTTAGTTGATTTTCTATCCAGATAATTCACGGGATTCACATCCTAACTAATATAATAAATGCAAATGTGAGTGTGTTAGTTTGTTACGCTTTCACGCGTAAACTACTCAACCGATCATCACGAAATTTTGTACACATATTTAGGACAAACTTCTTTTGGGATGGTGTGAATTGGATTTTATGAAACGAAAAGAGACAGCGCACCAACTGTCGCGATGTGCCCTGCATCCTCAGGCTGCACGCGTTCTAGAACCAGAATACAAAGCTTCACTTCTACCGCATATGAACTCTCACTCGATTTTTTTTTCTAATTCAATAGGGAATATTCATGAATTTTTTTAATATTTTTTATTCTTTATAACATAGTAAAAAATATAAATTATGTTTAAAAATGCTGTAATCAAGTTTAAAAAAATATTTAGAATTGAGAATAATTTTGAGCTGTTTAAACGCCGCCATTTTCGCGCGCTCTATGGATGACGTCAAATAACATGTCCAGTGACATTACAGTCCATTGTTTTCTACAGGTGTTTTCATTCTCAACTTATTTCAGCATTAAAAAAGGTCAAAAGTTATTTTATAAGTATTGCATTGTGCCTGAATGCAAAATACTATCAGAGATGTACCTGATGAAGTATTTTTTTCAATCCAGACAGGTTTTAAAATACGTAAGAAATGATGTAAGGTTATCAGAAGAGATGAAGTGTCATAATAAACTTGACAGATCATGAATAACATATGGGTACGTTCCACTAGACTGCCGCAACGCTCATGTCCCCTCAACAATCGTTCCCCAAGACGATCGCGGTCTTGGCGTTCATCAGGGAGTACGCGTTCATGATAAATACGTCATAGATGACGTAATTGATCTCGACTACTTCAAGCTCCCTACGCCCGCGATTTAAAGGTGGGTCGAAGCGGTCTTTGCGTTCATTTTTGAATGAATCGCCAAGAAGTTCAAATTAAATAAGAAGATGCCTTTCCAATTTGTACTTTCGATTCCAAGCTATGTCAATTGGTTCAAGATTTTCTATTTGTCATATAACAAATAATTTCATGGTCTCTCATTATCATTATTTATTATTCAAGAGCGATTAATTTACACAGGCATATTGGATTTATTCCATTCGTATATCCTTATTGCCCCATGTTAGTTTAATCTTATTTATGATTGACTTTTCGATTCTAACCAAAAATTGTCAGTTTGACATTTAACAGACACTCGCATCGTTCCACTTGAAGTACCAGCCACATCGACCATGAGTTAGTGGAACAGCAAAAACCGCGGTCGTGAGCGTGAGCGTTGCGGTCTTCAAGTGGAACGTACTCTAAATGTAATCAGTTTTAGCAATAAAATTCAGTGTATGCATGCGGCTTCGTTTACTGCTCATCATATTTCGGATTGTATTTATTAAAATAGCGTACATAATGTGTTATTATTGAATAATTGCTTTGCAGTGTTCACTCTTTTTACTTCAGCGGACGTAAAATTTGGATTTGAAAGAAAATAAGACGACATCATGAATAGATCTATTCTTGACAGATTATCCGATTGTGCTTTCACAAAAACACTGTCTCAAATGATTTATAATCTCACTAGGATGCTATAATTACACTTGAACAATAAATGAATTTGCAACACACACGTTATTACTATGTTTTCTAATCAAAAGCTTGCAATGCCATAAAAATGTTAGCAGTTTTAGTCACATTTCGTTTTAACCAATGGTGTTGCATTTTGGAACTTTGAATTTCCCGCGCTTAATTTGCATTTTTATTTATTAATTTTGAGTAATTAAAAAGATATTAAATACCAAAATGATAGTTTAGTACAAAAGTCCGCCCAATATAAATTCGGAAGAAAAATATTTGAACCAAATTTAAATTTCATGCATATGCCCTATTGTATAAATAAATAGATAAAATAGTTTCGATCATTTGTTGGGAAATTCAATGCCATGTGGCGTTCCATAATAAGAATCCTAACTAATATTATAAATGTGAATGTGAGTTTGTTTGCTGGTTTGTTACGCTTTCACGAATAAACTACTCAATCGATCATCATGAAATTTTGTTCACATATTTTCAAGAGTATAGTACCAAATAAAGAACATTCTTTATCCAAAAAAAATGTTTTTCTCATCAGGTCCTACTTAGCTGCCGATATGCCTCACAAGCGTAAATCTAATATGTAGCGCGTAGCTCTAGCAGATCTCGAACTGCGAAAGTAGCTAGAATCCAAGAATCTGAGGAATAGATACCGAGCGTCACGCAGCTCAAAGGGCTGCCGGTACCTTAGGAAAGACTCAAGCCGCTGCCGTGCGAGCGAAGCGAGCTCGGTCAACTGTAGGCCGCCGTATGGGTGAGACAAGCTTGATCAACGTTATTTCTATAGATTTCATAAACTACATTTATATACAGGCGAAGCCGCGGGTAATTGCTTGTGTACATAAAAATTTATTTTAAATTTCAAACTATAGGAGACATTATCTCATTTTTTTTTTGTTTCTAGAGTGTTCAAAGAAGTTTCATAGGATATAAAACTTGAAAATAGATAATATTCATGAAATTGTTAATTCTGAGATCATATATACCTGCGTCATGAATTATTGATCGTTACCAGGTAAATATTTTGTTGCTACTAGTTACTTCATCCCAGAAAAGCGTCCCAGAAATTGACGTTTGCAGTCATTTGAAACTTACTTGAAGTGAAATTGCAACAAAATGGCAGCAAAAACTAAAATGTTCCAAAAGAACCGAGCAAATGATTATATGTATGGTAAGAGAACATTCAAGTACTTTTCGAGAACAATAATGTGATTATTTTTTGTTCTTAGATCCAAATTTCATAGTTCCTACAGAAAAGGACCATGATAAACATGCCTTACATGCACTATTGGCGACATCACAAGTGGTAATTATTATGTAAAAGTAAAAATAATTAGCGACTAGAGGTAGCTTTTCACGTTATTCCTTTAGAACAGTAAGATTAGCAAGAATTTATGAGAATAATGTCTGCGTCATGACATTAGGATAGAACTCGAAACAGACTTTGGCAGTCAAGAAATGCGAGGAGCCTATTTAGATTTTCCATTTATTTTTCCGTTTATGTTTGAATAAGTAATCCCAGATAGAAATGATAGAATTGATTAACACATATATCCTGAATTATTTGAACAGTCATGAATGTCGAAGAGAGTCAATTGAAATGAACAATATTTGAAGATCATTATATAAAACAAATTGTACAACTGCTTGAAAACACGGATATAAATTTGACAAACTCATGCAAAACTTAGTTAACGGGACGCCATTATTCCAAGATATCCAGCTGTTCTAAGTTTTTGGAAACTCTTCTTAGCTAACATCTCATCCAAAAACTTCAGAATTCAGCATATAAATTTTATACTTCTCATTTGGTAGAGAATCTGTTCTGATAGATTCCAAAAAAATGCTGATAGTGTTAGTACAACTAGAATTATATGAAAACTGGCAATCATGCAGATTCCGGATAAAATTTCTATTAATATAATTATTCATAGAAAATAATAAGGTTGGAAGCTGGAGCTGCTATTTTTTCAAGTTGCATGCCCATTCTTATCACTGCTACTTGTTTAAATTCAACTGGTACCATGATAACTATGGCAGCAATTGTATAAACAATTGTTCTTATATGAATAAACTGCTAGTTAAGTGTAACCAATAGTGATAGAAATGGATATTAGCATTATTGCGATAATAATTATCAACAATAAATGAATCTTCAAAGAAAATAGATTCATAAAAAGCCAAAGCATTGTTAATTGAATCACATTTGCACTGTCGATTATGACGATGAATAATTCGCCCGAAAAATTGAAATTATCCAATTCATGGTATATAAACATACGTGCAGAGCTAGTAGAAGGCTAGTAGTGGAGTGTAAAACGGAAACAAGCAATTTTGGCCTGAAATTACATCATACAACAATCTGCCAAATGAAAAGTGTACTTCAATCTGTGTGAAATTACAATCAATTAGTGACAATATCAGTGGTGGTGAGGAAGGGGATATATACATGGCCAACAATACAGCTTATTTTTCTCGCAGCAACAAGCAATCCATATAAATTTTTCATATATTCTAATTTGGACTGCTGGCCTTTAATTTTGATATTTTGAGTGAGTTTTATGTCTGGCGGTTAGTCTTGTTTTCATAATTTCATTTTTCGTTTCGACATCACGACATGAGAAAGGATTTTCCAGTAGATCACAAATTATAGATCTATTTTCAGTTGTCATTCTACAAATGATAGTTTCACAAAAATAAATAATTCAAGAAACGTATAAAATAAGTGTTTACCTAATATTGTTGTCTTAAATAACAAATAACAATATTTCAACTATTTTAAAACAAACTTATAAAAGGCGTTCGAAAAAAAATACAGCTAAACGTTAAATATTCAGCTCCAGGTGTAGAAAGTCTGCCTGCACCCAGCGAGAGAGAACGAGCGATAGGAGATCGCTAATGTCGGTATGCTTTTTCTGTCAGACTCTATTTCTTCACTTTCCTAATACTGACTATGCCAAACAGACCTCGCTCGCCGTGCAGGCGAGAAATCTGCACCTCAAGCGTCGACATTCGTTTCAAATATATAGCAGAGTGGTCCGCGAGGCGCGCCCGTATTTCTGGTTGCATAAATAGATAAAATACGCTATTTCTCTGATTTTATAATGAAAATTTGTGAAACAAAATGAAGTATTGAATAAACCATTATATCAATTTTATTAACGTAATTTTTAATATTTTCATAGGGTGTGCAGTGCCACTGGACAATATGTATAATGAGAGTATAACATTGCTGAACAATTTATTCCTATATCTATGCTTGAAGCATGGTGTGTAGCGTATTGCTTGTAGAATTTTGCAATTCCACGATTGATTAATCAAATAAATGGACTGTATCTTGCACTTGAATTATTTCTCGTCATTTTTTATTGATAGAAAAATAACAACTCTATTCTTTTTTTAATAATAAAATTATCAACATTTTTCAATTTTAAAAAATTGCAACTAGATGATATTAAAAAAATTTTGATTGATATGCCGCAACATGGTGATTCAACTATACGTAAATAAATAGAAAATATATCTCCGAAATCGAATAATAATGATTACCATTCAATTGTGTTCATCTAAATGAACAATTTCAAGTTCAAACAATAAACTAGATGAGAAGTAACCTTCTATAATACATAGAATAAATATAAAAATGCATGGTGAACCATTAATTGATCCTAAATTATTTCCATTTTATTAAGTGATGTAAACAGTTCCTACATCGGAATAGAGTCACCGGACCGAATACACACCACGAAATAAGATAATATAGAAGATATTATTTCAGTATTGTCACTTGAAAATAGTAGAATTCTCATATTCTTGAGAGTAAATAATTTCTATAGAGTATATTCCAATAAGGTCTCCAAGAATTGATTCAAATGCTGCAATTCCGCGCAAACCGATAAGTTTAATAGATTTATAATTTTCTGGATTGCGAACGAAATTGCAATGAACGAAAATTCATTTTTATGATTTTCTTGATCTATAAGACATGACTTTGCACGGAATTGCAACAGAACATTTGTAGATAAATAACAAAATATATTTTCAGGGGATCGAACCAGTATTCAACAATATGTTTAGTGATTTGACACATTGTCCGCGACAAACAATTGTGATGAGAGTTCCCGCAAAAACTGGACAGTTTATCCCACGTGTTGGCCAAAACTTGGAAGCCATAAACCTTGATTTACTGCAGCCGTTAAAAATTGATGTTCGTGGTGTGGATAGAGCTAGATTCTTCAAAATGTACGTAACATAATAGCCATAAGATTATTCAATGTGTCGCATAGTAATTGAGCCAAATCAAAGCTTGGTAACGGCGCACTTTCTTATGGTAAAAAGTCTCAATTATTTTATACAGAATGGGTGGAAATAACAAAGTCATGAATAAAATAATTTGATACTTGAAATAAGAAATAATAATACACAAGAATCAGATAAATTAGATAAGCTGAAAAACGCAGCAATCCAGTGAGTTCATTACTTAATGATTTCAAAGATCGTCAATAATATTAAGTGACAATTTCATAAGCTTTGCCATAATACGGCCTCGGGTTTTATTTCTTGTAGGTTTTTGCTAGAAGTAAATGAGTTCTTCGTATTTTACATATCTAATAATAGGAGTGGAAAATCTATTTATTAATTATTATTTTCAGGCCTACTATTGCATTGTCGAGTGATTTATTAAGTAAAGTCATGTTTGATACACATACAGAATCAAAAACTACAAAGGCAGTTAGAAAGACTGTCAAAACAAAAGGAGTTCAAACAGATTATAGAGAATCGTCTACTCAAACCACTCACTGGAAAACACCGAATTATGTCATCACAGATAAAAGCGATCCAGAAATTCTAAAATTGAAATTTCTTGAGTAAGTATATTGAGCAGTCAAGTTTTTTTCCTCACGATTTTTAGAAAGAATACAATGTATATGTATGTATATATGGGTGGTTCTGTGCTCATGGATTAAAAATATGTTTATATAGAAATGTTCAATTGTTAGACATTTGAATGCTTGCTCATTGTTGCAAAATGTCATTGTTACAATTGATCCGCTGGCTGAATGTAATTCTGATTGGTTAGACTATTCTACATTTTTGGGAAAGGGTATATAAAGTCTCCATGGAGTGTTGAAAGGAAGAATAATCAATAAGTAACCTGTATTATTATAAAATCACAATAAAATTTGTGACAATATATCTACAAACTTTTCCTGAAATATTTTCTCTTTAGCACAAATATCTATCATCAGATTCACCACGTGTGGAGTCATTATTAGTTAATTTGGATTCATGATTACAAATCATAGATACAAATACAATTGTGTCCTAGGGAAAATTTACCACCTGGAATGCATGAAGTGGAGATGGTTATACGTGCACGGAGACGACGTACATGGGAACAGCTTTTACCTGATATAGAAGATGCTGCTAGTCTTGAAAAACGCCAGCTAATCTTACAAGCAATCGAACTTGATCAATGGGCATTCCGTGAGGAAGAGATTGCAGCTATTCAGGCTCTCCGACTCGAACTACTTGAACGGATGTTGCAGGAAATATTGGATCATACAGCTTCACGTACAGATGGGAAATTAGATCGAATACGAGGTAACATTTTGCTTCAGAATAAAAAATTAGTCATTAATTTCAATAAGAATTTATGTAATTTCAATTAATTAGAATGTGAACAAATTACACTACATGTATGGATATAGTGTCAAGAATTGAAATTAGTCAAGTTAATTTAGGCCCGGTTTCACCAAAGTCAGTTAAATTTATCTAGAGGTTATTTTGAGTGAGTTACTATAGTTATAATTGTATCAACAATAGTTTCCATATAAAATAACTTCTGGATAAATTTAACTGGTCCTTTAGTCTTAATTTATTGGCTAACTTTTTGTCACTTAAATCCAGGTTAATTTGACCAACTGACCTAAAACAATTGAAACTTCTTTTATTATTTGAAGCTCGTCTACAGACCACACATCAAGAGAAAGTCAAAAAGATGAAACACAAAAAAGCCAGAGAACTCCGCCGTTTGTACCGCCAGAACTTCAACATTAGTACCAATTATGCTTCTGTAAACATAATTGATGAGCACGCAGACTACAAATCGGAAATATATGCCCCTCTCATGCGCCATGGGGAACATCCAAAACGTGGTCACGCTAACATACACTTGGAGCATTATGAACCCAAGCTCTATAATATAGAGTATATATCTACATTACCACGGTGGTTATATGATGCGGAGGTGATTCAAACGGACAAAATCAAATTACCGGGTAGACGGTTGTGTATAAGAGAGACCAAGTGGACCGAACCAGTACTCAAACAATTACATGACGAGCTTAAGAATCTCAATCAGGTACAATTCAATTTTTTATCAGTTCATCATTGTTAATCAGAAGTATCTACCCCTTAGTACAGAGTGATCAATAATAATTGTCTGACAGGTGACAGGCAAAAGTTCGCATTATGATCAAAACTATCTTCATGGAATAAAGTTAGTATAAATTTATTTATTTTGAAAACTACGTTACCGACAGTTCAAGAACACAATGGCGTATATTTTGCATATTTTATGACGGATTCTTCCATAATCTGATTCAATAAACAAAAAAGTAAGTAAATAGCTGTATTATTGACTGATCATTGAGAATTTATTATTATTATACCAAATTATTAGGTTAGAATAGTATTTTCAAAGGAACTGTCATCTGTCACTTGAAGGTCACTATCTCAAGCAGGCGGCAAAGAAAAAATCAGAACAAAGCGGCACGGACAATCATTTTTGATCACTGTGTATTATAAATGTGATACTTTTTTCATTTCCCAAACGTATGAATATTTTGAATAATTGGCTGTATAGAAGAAATTACATATATAATAATTTCACACAAAAAATTGTGAAATAATGTGAAGTGCTATGGAACATTCAAAAAATGAATAATTCTAACAAAGAATATTTAGCTGTAATTTTGGTTGACGAAAAAATATATTTCCGCCAGCCAACATGGGAAAAGAGATTTTATGGACAGTTTACAGTCAGGCAAATGGTACTTTCTCAGCAGAGACAAGAGAAATATTGCTTTGGAGTAGTATATTCTACAACAAGTATTGGAATGGTCCCAATTCTATATGAGCGAAAGGTTTGTAATCCGAGCCAAAGGCGAGGGTTACGGTTCGCGAGTTGCCATTCCAATACATGTTGTAGACTATACTTTCTTTAACAAGGTTTTGGAAACTCACCAATATTTCAGAAGAAACTTTGAAAATTATGAAATGTCAAACGTAAAGCCAGATAAATATAATTGAATTGTTGACACGTAGCCATAGTCACCAAAACTGGAATGGTCCTAATTCCATACGAGCGAAAGGTTTGTAATCCGAGCCAAAGACGAAGATTACGGTTCGTGAGTGTGGAATACGCCATTCCAATACATGTTGTAGACTATACTTTCTTTAACAAGGTTTTGGAAACTCACCAATATTTCAGAAGAAACTTTGAAAATTATGAAATGTCAAACGTAAAGCCAGATGCAAATAACTGAATTGTTGACACGTAGCCATAGTCACCAAAACTATCAGCTTCTGATTCGTCGAAATGATTCTACACGGTAACAGAATGAATATTATTTTTGGAATGTGCCCTATTCCAACATAATTTTTGGTTATGGAATATACAAATTCTAAAACAGTGTTGAAGAATTTTTTTTATCGAATATAGTTTTATTATTCGAGATTTTCATTGTATTTATGAAACTTTTTAAGCTCTACATGTCTAGTAGGCTCATGGCATTGTTGACGATATTTCACCATTTCTCTGTATCTACTGTCTTTATTCACAGTTCGAAATTTGTAGTCTTTATACATTTAAAAACTGTTTTTTCACACTTCCACTTGATCTGCCTCTGCTTCTCCCTGTTGTTATATCTCTCTCAAACGCAACTTTAACGGTTCCTTCTTCTGGCATTCTCACTATATGTCCTTCCTCCTAAAGTTTTTCAATTTTTATCACTTCTTTCGTACCTGGTTGGCTGAATATAGTCATTACTTCAACATTTATCCTTCGCATTCAAACACCCTCACATTTTTTTCCACCGAAAATTTGTTTGAGCACTTTCCTTTTGCATATTTTCTATTTATTCTGATTGATTTTGCTTGGTGTCCACTGCTATCACCATACAGCTCTGTTTAGTCACTGATTCATGAATTTTTCTCGTATTTTAATTTCTAATCAATTTTATTCAACAACCAACACTTCCGAATTTCTTTTTCAAAATTTCTTCGCCTTCTTTACCACTGTTTGATAAAGGAACACCATCAATAAGTGAATTTTGCCACCTCTTTAAAGTTGTTGTCCTTTTTTTATTTTAGTTTGAAGATATATTTTTCCTTTTGAATCTGATTACCTCTCAATATCCGGCGATTCCCAACTCGGCACATTTACAGGTAGTCTCTGTTAATGACTCCCCAACTCGGCACATACCAGAATCTTAGGTACCTGTAGCGATACCCAACTTGGCACACTTGCAGGTAGTCTCTGTTGATAATGGAATGGCTCAGATACCTGAACGAAAGGAGGACTGGGCATTCTTATGTTTTTAAATTGAATAAAATCAATTTTATAGTTTCTTTTTTATTATCATACAAAATTTGACATACAATAATACAAAATCATAAAATACGTAGGTTGCATCATGCAGTAAAAATAATAACTTCAGTGTGATCGTGAATTAACTGGACTCGCTCATGGTATGGAGAACTACTTTGCACTTTCGAATAACACACCGCCACTTCACTTCACCAGATAAAAATTTTCCCTTTGATTTACTGAATTTATGTTGCTCGATAATTATTAATATTTTACCACGTTGGCTAGTTGTCTCGTGAATTGATATCTTTGATGTTATTGATTGAAATGTTAGATTGATAATGAATAGCTACTAAAAAAAACATTTTAATTTAAAATTTTCTTAAGTGTTAAGCCGATAATAGGGGTGGGTTTTTCTGCATACACTTGTTTAAGATGTGCCGAGTTGGTCATACGGATTACCACCTACCCTTGATTGATGTCCCATCGGGAGATTAAATGTGCCGAGTTGGGGTGTGCCCTCAATATCATGTATTTAGTTTTCTTTTTGCAGACTGTTTTCATCTCTTTTTCACTTCTTTTATTATTTCAAAATTAGTTCTAAAATATCTTTGATAGCGTTTTCTTCTCCTATTTTGCTTATTACTACCGATATTCCATTTTCTATTAAGCTCTTGCCGTTTTTCATATTTTATATCATGTTGTTTACTCATTCTCAATTATTGAAGGGCTATATTTGTCTTTTTATCCTACATTTTCACCTATTTCTATAGCTAATTCTTCTTAGTAGCTCTTTGATTCCTCTGTCAACTCTTTGTCCAGTGCGTCTTCAAAGTATTCTGCCTATTTATTTAGTATATCTTGGCCGGCTACCAACTGTCCTCTATTTTAATCGTAATAAATTGTGGTTGTATGTCCTTCTTCTTCTCTTTTCGCATATTAATAGAAGTCTTTTAATTCTTTATTTCTGAAATTCTATCTCTTTTTTAATAATTTTTCTTTTCTTCTTTCTACACATGGACTTTGCTTTATTCTTTTCTATAACGTATTTACTCTTATTTTGCTGACTCCCGTCGTGGATATATTAGATTGTTTCTTCTATTTGATGCTTATTTACAATCCATTTTTGCAATTATCTTCTGATTATTCAATAACTTTGCTATTGATTGTATTGCTTCTCTTATTTCTTTATATTATTTCCTGTATTTGTTGACTTATTCATATTTGCTAATCTCCTATCTAGTTCATCCTTGTATTCCTGTCTCTCATCATCAGTTTGCAGAGCTTTTATATTTATTCTTATTGATTGATCTTTTCTGCTATGTCTAAATTTAGAGGTTTCTTCTTTCTATTATTTGAACTTCTATTACAAAATGGTCCAAATCTGTATCTGCACCTCTGTGTGATCGCACATCCAATATTATTTTAGCATGTTGTCTTTCAACTAGAACTAGAGCATGATCAACATTTTATTCATATCTTCATCCTCGAACTTTGTGGTACATATTTAGTTTGTTTTCAGAAATAAAAAAGTAGGTAAAGAACCGAATTATTGGATAATCTTAAAATTAAACAGCCATCCATTCAAATCTTTAAGTTGCAGTAATCCCTCAATCGTAATCACTATCACAACGAGGCGGCAATAACTCATTCTAAGTTGGTTTTCCACATCAAGTTTTATTTATTTTTGCGTTGCTCCATATCAACATTATATATTCAGCTTTTAAATTCTTTTAGTATATCTCCTCCTTATTTTCCTGTTTGATGTTAGATTCAAATTCATAAGTGTAAAGAATGAAAAGGCTCTTGGTTTGAAAGATTCAACAAATGAAATATTGTAATATAGAGGTGAAAGATGTTTTTTATGATTGGTTTTCTTGCTCATCATTAAATTACATTTGTATTTGTGTTTATTCCAAATTAGAATTTCAAGTTTTCATGTATCTTTTTGTTATAGTCTCCCGGTTCTGAAAATGGCTACTCAGTAGTCGAAACCGGTTAACAAAATATAAAAATACATTTTTGAACAGTGTGATACAAGATTTGATTTTTTTCCAACTTTCAATATTGTTATATAACATTATATGGTTCCTGATGATCAGAAACAGGCTGTTATTTACTTTTTATCTAGTGTCTAAATGAATGTATCAATTGGTAAAGCAATAAGTTTATTGGTGTTGACTACGAAAAAATTTGTTGTTAACCTCACCTATTTGAAAAATCTCTGCTTGGGAAAGGATGTAAAAGGGATCGATCAATTTATAAATTAATAAGTCCCAGTTGTACAATCTAAGCTTTTCTACAGTTAAGTTAAAGTAAGCTTATTTTCTAAGTTAAAAATTATCAGAAATTGCAACCACAGTAAATAAGCTCAGTTTAAGTAAATTGTAGATAAACTTGGATTGTACAACCGAGCCTAAGAAGTCTCATACGCCCTCGGTTTTACTGTTCTAGTGATTAATTTATTATAGTTCTGACTATAAGCTATTCAGTTTAATCAGCTAGAAAACTAGATGACTGAAGCGGCAGGTCTCAAATGATAGGGAACGCGGAATTAATATGCCACGCGAACATAGTGGTGGGTGATATCTTGTAAAATTATAAATGTGTATAGAATGTGTATTTGGATGAAAAAGTTTGATGGAACTCCTGCCAATTTCATTTGTGTAGCTGGCAGGACTTTCATGTGAGTATGTATGAAAACTGACTCTCTGGAATATCTTCTATAAAATATTTACAGAATTCCACAAGCAGAATGTTCAGTTTTATATATTATTCCAGGTAACGCGTATTAAATGCACGCTACGAGAAAAACGTGTGAGACCGCAAACATTGGAAGAGACTCTTTATATTTCACCCGATGTACAGAAAGAATCGGAAGCTGAAGAGATTGAGGCAATTCTCCTTTTACAATGCATTATCCGAGGCCGCGCTGCACAAACGCTCATTTACGAGGGCCGCGATCGCTGTCGAGAGCTCATAGAAGAACTGCAATCCACGCACTTTTTAGATTCCAGCCAATATGTTCAAATGCGGCGACGACGAATGGAGGTATGTAAAATGTTGCAACGGTTATTGAGTTCGAAGTTAAAAACAATAAATCTACTAAGCAATTGAATAAAAATAAAAATTTATATATTGGAAGAGGAATATTTACACTAAATTTGAAATTATATTGAAAATAATTTAAGTTACTAAATCTATCCACTCAATAATATTCATTGAACAAACTATTGTCTTACTATCTCTCGCTTGACAAACCACTGAGCTCGTGATTTGACAACTGACTGAATCCAGTGGCTTATATAAGGGTTGAGCGGAACCAGAATTCGGGGAAGAATTTTACTCGACTGATTCTAGATTCTAACGTAGAGAATTTGTTTCATTGCCCCTCATCTCATCATGAAACGCGAGATTATCTGTCTCATGTTCATACCGGCAAGTGAATCCTGTAAGAGAGCGCAAGATCGAATGAAAGTAACAGTCTACAGTTCGGATTGTAGCAGGTAACAAGAATCTTGACTCCGATATTTCTAAAAATAGCTTCAAAAATAATCCAGATAACTCTCCAAACAAGCCCATTCAGCCCCAGGTTATTTTCAGTATTGTCGATTCCCTGATTTTCATGGCAAATTATTTCTTCCATGATGCCTGGGGCTTTGGTAAATATCCGCTATTGAGGATTATATAGCCATACGAGATCTCCAGCATTGTATTCGCCATTTTCAGCTCTAATTTCATTCTGTCACTCACACTTTAGATATTGAATTTCAGTCATTTTGCTTTGCGAATTGCTTACGAAGTCTTCTCTAACTAAGTTCTAGCCTGACTTGCTGCAAAATTTTAAATCGCATGGCATCTGCAATTTTCTACAACAGACGATCTACGTTAGTGTCTGTCCTGTTGTTTGATGAATGGTTGAATGATATGCCAGCAAGAACAAATGAGGACAGCGATTCCAGTATCTTTAACGATGCCTTTTGATAGTCTCATTCATCTTATCATGAGGATTCTTAGGATGTCGCAGATGTTTTGAAACAATGCTGACTCGAAATTTCTTCCTTGGTCGGAATACAACTCCATCGGCACGTCAAATTTACAGGCCCACTCTTTGATAAGGGTTGTCGCTATCGTAGAAGCTTCTTGATTTGTCTTCCACCCATTTGCTGACTACATATAAATTTCCAGCATTGATTTTCGAGAGTGGTCTAGCCACGTCAATTAATATCCTCTCAAACGGATTCTTCACATTGTATTGACGTATTAGGGCCAGTCGGAGTTTGTGTAGCTCATTACCGCCCAGCCCAGTCCAATAGCCCTTATGAATTCTTACTGTATCAGGCTCTGAGTTTCTCGGTTGCAAGATTTATCTTGGGAAAGAAACCCCAAATACATCACCAAATTTATTTCTTCTTCCGTTTCTATATGAATTTGAGATTATCTACTGTAAATAATTTGAAGACCTCTAGTAATCCATTTAATATTGTTCTCAGGTGCTAGGACAGCAGCGCTCAAAAATGGTGGCGTGGGAACGAGAATCAAATTTAGAAGCTGCTCTCCACCAACTACAAGGACATGTACTTGGTTCGATGCTGGATTTTCTCAGCAAGGAACTAGTACGCATAAAAGATGAACGGAAAGCACATGCACTAGCTTGGTTGTATGAACGAAAGCGTCGTGATCGTGAAGCGTCCGAAGCAGGTAGACGACAAGCCGAAGAACGCCGTAGACGCGAACATGATGAAATGTTTAAACAGGTTTGAAGCTTTTATCAGAATATATGCGTTTGGTGAGATTGTAAATTGTAAAGATAGATGAATCATTCAACACTATGCACTGCTTCTTGCTTTACATTACCTCGCCTTATTTAGCCAATGTGACTGACAGAATTCTCCAAAAATATTACATATAGTTGTCATACAGATTTTGTATGAAATGTGAAAGATAGATTTCTTATATAGTATTCATAAAATTCAGTTTGGTGAAATTCACATTGGTCAAACTGATTGATAATGTTCATCATATTAGATTGAATCATCCGGAGAAATCTGTTATCGCTAATCATGTCATTCAAGAATTACATGGAATCGATTTCAAAAGCACTAAGCTTCTAGTCAAAAAAAGTAACTGGATGTAAAGGTTGACAAATATCAAGAGATAACCCGATAATTTCAATTTGAATTCTGGTCGTGAACTTAATAATTCTTGGCTATCAGTTATTAATTCTCAATACCATGTATTATATCGTGTTACCTGTTATTTGACCTTTATGTAAGATATGTGAGTTTCTATTTGAGGTTTTTTGCGTGTTTTTTTTTCCTTTGACGTCAAACAAATTCAGAATCCCATATTGTTTTTTGATGGCAATTTTTTTAGTCCATGAAACCACAAAAAACTTATAAGCTGTTTTTGTCTCAACGACTTGTTTATTCCGATGAAGGCAACACGTGATTGTCAGAATCGTAAAAGATTCCAATAAATGAAATATACAGAACAATACTCAAATAAAGCTTTTTATTTTTGTCTGATTTGTATTATTTTCATTAAATCAAACAGAAATAAATGCACGACTTCATAGAAAAGGTTTTATTAAATGAGTTTCTTATCTGAATTTAATTTAAATCTCCAATACTCCAGGAGATATAAGATCTAAGCTGGACAATTAAAAATCACTCACTTTATATATTGTTAGCTGATTTTTCATTGGTTAGTTTTCATTTGTAGGAATATTCAAGAAACGTTTCAAAGAAAAACTAGAAACTTATGAATCCAGGATCCTGTCCTGAGTGTCGAGAAAAAAATCATTTCCGGTTAATTTTTTCGAGATCAACTTTAAACCAGGGTGCCTCCTCCTGTTCTGTGGTGGAACCACAATGACTTGACATTGTCATTGACTTGATTTTTACGTCAATGTGCCACTCAAATTGGACATGTTTCCAGTTAATATTTGTAATAAGGACATGATAGGGTCGTTGTAGTTCCAGCCCTATCCTGGACAGGAAAATAACAACAATTGTAAGCTCGATCAGGGAAATTGAATACGAAAACGGGTTACACTTAGCATTGGCTGCCGCCCTCCCGGACAGAACAGGGAGTTGCATTCTGGTTTTTTCTCAAAGTACTTGAACTTTGCTATTGATTAGTACTAATTTCAATCGTTAGTTCTATCAAGGAAGTTGGCCCCGAAAAAATTGATCGGAAGTAACCTTTTCTCGACAATTGACGGATTTATAAAGTCTGGCATCCTATTGACTACTGTATTCCCGATCGAGTAATGAACAATTTGGCCGTAAGTAAGTGACAGAGCCGCAGTGCTCTAAAGTCAAATGTTGACAATCAACGTAATCGTAAATAGGAATTTCCGTATGTACATACATGAGATTATGCTTTTTGAACATTATTTAAATAATTTGAGTTGAATTAAAATGCCACACATCACCAATAATAGATGATATGATTGCCAACTATACCAAATCAACGTTTAAAACCAGGTATAAAAATAAAAATGGCCAACTGCATTAATTCCCAGTAAACGTAGAACATGTACCGTAAGAGCTTTTATCTTCAACTAAACTACAATTTTATTTAAAATATGAACCTCGATGTTTTATTTTGGTTTTGTTTTTTGTTGAGCTATATTAGGGAGTTTTTGCAAGCCATTGATACGATAACGCTAACGTGAAAAACTAATTTTCTGGGGAATGCTTGCTCAATAATGCTAGCTTGAATCAGAGAATATTCACAAGAAACTTCAAGCATTGGCAGACATGAATAACGTTACAATGAACTTATTTATCAATTTCAGTACGGATGCACAAAGAAAATCGTTTTTGACGTTAGCGTTAACGTTTCATTAGCGGTGACTTGCAAAAACTCTCTATTCTTTCTTATGTCCCGTAAATGAAGTATCTAATGTTCTGTCTTCACATTGTTGTACTGAAATATTTTCGACTGTAATATGATTATTCTATTTTTATAAAACATATGGTCAATAATTTTTTGCATACCAAGATTATTATTATATTCTGCTCTCTTTTTTTGACACACATAGGTATATGATGTGTTATAATTTGTTCTTTCATCAAATAAAATGAGACTGATATCTAAATATTATTGAAATTTAATATAGCTTCGTATTAGTATCAAATTGACGGTCAAGTGCAGGGGTTTTCGTTTGGCGGATATATTTTTGGGTGGATGGCATACGACTCCAATAGCAACATGTGATTATAATTCAATTTATAATCTTGCCTCAATTATTTCAATATCTTGAGAAATATTCATTAGGCAATATTTTTCGTTTTGTGAGAATAATCAGTAATTGATGGAGATCAATGAATCAGAATTATTCGCTATTTGTTCATTCAAATCATATAGACAGATTATCTATCAAATCTGAATACATCGTTCAAAAAATAGCCTTTAAATAACAAATGCAAATTTCTATGATAATGAAATACGCATTTTTTCACTTCGTTATATTCACCTATTATAATCCTATCGTAATAACTTCTATTTGTTAGATAGGTAGTCAAAGTCCATCAAGAAACGGTCGATTTGTACCTACAGGATATAGTGACAGAGAATATTGAGCAGTCATCAGCTGATGGCGCTAAAGTTTATGTGAAACAGCTTGCAGATCAAATCGAAAAATCTTCAAAAGAGCCGCCTACTGAGTGAGTTTATATTTTACTATTCTGTTTTGAGTCTGTTCACGATATAAGCTCCTTCAAAAGTCGTATGGTAGCTTGAATATTCGCTACTGCTTCGATTGAAAATAGCTCCTACTGGATATTTATCTGATTATCTGTATTCTGTAACTTCTGTAATTTATTATCGATCGACAAAATTTTTGACAAATAGAAAAAATTGTAACGAACAGGTACTCAGAATATTTGACTGTGCTACTTATATTTCATTGATCGATAATAATTTATCCATTGACTTACAGAATAATTCCAATTATCTTCGTACTGCGACATCACATTTCATATTTTTGATATGATTGGAACATTTTAATTCTTAATAGGATTGATTTGAGCTACATTATGCTATAATCTCATATTATTTTTCTAAAGTTTTCTGGAGATTCACCGTTTTGACAAGCAATTCAAGTCAACTTTTAGATCATTCACAGCCCACAGTATATTGTAATGTTTATTGCTTGATGAATCACTCTGTAAATAAATAAAAGTCACTATTTAATAATCTAAATGAAATAAAATCTTTAATTCTTCTTATGTCACTAATAACAGTATATTTATATATTAATCACTTAATTCTAATTTAATCAAAGTCACAGATATTTATATTTCACTATTTATATACACTCTCACTTCACTGTCACTGTTTATTATTCTACTGGGTGGAAGCAGCAGACCAATATTTGAATTCCGCTGTTCTGGAATGTTACCTCTATCATATTTCGAACGATCTTCCAATCTAATCCATCCAGACCGCAGCCTAATTTTGGTATTGCCAGTTTCAGGATGTCGTTCTGCATTAAATGGCCTCGCATGTCTTGCAGCGTTTCCCACATGGAACGGTAGGTTGGTTTATGATGAAATTTATCTTTCGTTACCATGTGGTAAATATAGCGTTCCTTGGTTGTCGTATTGTCCCGCAGACAGATGGTCTTCCCTACTGTAGGCTTCTGGTGTTCTGGTCTGCCAAACTTCTTCTTGAAAACTGCTGCTATTCCTCGGGACATCTCCAAATCTCTTGATACACAATGGGCCAAGGAGTAGTCGGCCGGGATTCTGAATAGATCCTGCTGCACTTCGGTAGTTATTCCGAATCGAGCCCGACGTCCACTTGAAAAAGTCTTCATAAACTTCTCAAATGAATCTTCCTGCGCATGGATCTTACGAGCACGTGCGTCGTTGGGATCTTCATTATTGTCTCCTACAAATGGTGCTAGCCGATTGAAGTGCACCACTCTTGATTTGCTCTTGGGGCTGCGTCTGATTTCGTAGATTATGTCGTTTATTCTTCTGATGACTTCGTAAGGCCCTTCCCAAGATGTCTGTAATTTTGGAGACAGGCCACGTCGCCGCCCTGGGTTATAAAGCCACACAAAGTCTCCTGGTTGAAAACCCCCGTCTTGTGCCTTGACGTCATAGGTCTCTTTCATCCGGTCGCTGGCATTCTGGATGTTTATACGGACTCGGGAGTGGATATCGTCCATCTGACGCCTTAAATTAATGACATAATCTTCACCAGCCAAGTCTTCTCCAGGTTTGCAGCCGAACTTTAGGTCGCATGGTAGTCGAAGTTCCCGTCCAAAGATAATTCTTGCTGGAGTCTGTCCGGTTGTTTCGTGTACGGATGAGCGGTAGGCCAAAAGGAACAGATGGAGATATTTGTCCCAGTCTCTCTGGTGACTAGAGACAACTTTGGCCAGGTGTCTGTTGATGGTCTTATTCATCCGTTCCACCATTCCATCAGACTGCGGATGTAATGCAGTAGTTCTGGTTTTACGAATATTCAGTACTTCGCATATCCCTTGGAAAAGTGTAGATTCAAAGTTTCTTCCCTGGTCAGAATGGAGTTCCAAGGGTACGCCAAAACGACAGATCCAGTTCTTCACTAGGACGTCTGCAATAGTAGCGGCCTCTTGATTAGGAACGGCATATGCTTCCGCCCATTTACTAAAGTAGTCCATGACGACAACAATGTATTTATTTCCTACGTCTGATTCGGGAAATGGCCCTGCTACGTCGATGGCTATCCTCTCGAATGGACTACCGACATTATACTGTCGCATCGGAGCTCTTGGTCGTTTCTGCGGTCCGTTGCTTGAAGCGCACGTAGTGCATTTCCTGCACCATTCCCTAACGTCTTCTTTGCAGTTTAGCCAATAAAACCGCTCACGAACTCTCTGCAGAGTCTTCGTTACCCCAAGGTGTCCTCCACTCACTCCATCATGGAGATGTCTCAAGACCTCTGGAACCCGACCTCTAGGAACAATCAGCTGTTCTCTACTCTTGGTTTCATCCGGATCTTTCAGGACACGCTTCAAGACGCCTTCATCCAGGATTATGGAATCCCATTGCGCCCAGTAGGATTTGACCGTCGGGAAATATGGTGCCACCTCTTGCCATGTCGGTCTTGTTCCTGTCTTCTTCCATTCTTGAATAATTCGCAACTCTGAGTCGCCATCTATGTCCTTTTCTATCTCTTGTGGTTGCCAAGCATCGTCAATGACAGTTGTCCGGAATGCTTTTGCTTCAGCCTTAGAACAATGCTGACAATCTTTGGGACATGGTCGTCTTGATAGGGCATCAGCATTCTTATGCGCTGTACCGGCTCGATGTTCAATGTCGAAGTCGTATTCTTGAAGTCTCTCGATCCATCGAGCGACCTGACCCTCAGGATTCTTGAACTTGAGTAACCATTTTATAGCAGCGTGGTCAGTTCTTAACAGGAACTTTCTGCCATACAAATATTTGTAAAAATGCTCGATGGACTTGACTACTGCTAGTAATTCCCGTCTTGTGACACAGTAGTTTCTTTCTGGCTTCGATAAAACCTTACTGAAGTATACAATGACTCTTTCTTGACCATCCTGCAATTGGGACAAGACTCCCCCAATTCCGACATCGCTGGCATCCGTGTCCAAAATAAAACGTCCTTCCGTCTTCGGGTAACTCAGTATCGGTGCTTGAACTAGGAGTTGCTTCAGTTGCTCGAAGGCGACTTGGCAGTCTTCATCCCAGCTATATCTACGATTTTCTTCTGTGAGTCTGGTTAATGGTTTTGCGATATTGGCGAATCCACAAACGAATCTTCTGTAATAAGTACAAAGTCCGAGGAAACTACGTAGCTGATGTTTATCCGCAGGCACTGGCCATTCTTGAATTGTCTTAATTTTCTCTGTATCAACTGCTACGCCTTCTTCGGAGACCACATGTCCCAAATAGTTCACTCGTTTTTGAAATAAGTGGCATTTCTTTGGACTAAGTTTCAAACCAGCTTTCTTTAAATGTTCAAATACCTGCTCCAGATTTTTCAAATGGTCTTCAAATGATTTGCCCATCACAATTATATCGTCCAGGTACACCAAGCAAGTTTTCCATGATAGTCCTTTGAGTACGGTCTCCATCAGTCGCTCGAAAGTAGCAGGAGCATTACATAGGCCGAATGGCATGACCGTAAATTGCCACAATCCACTGCCGATAGTAAATGCAGTTTTCTCTCGGTCTTTCTCGTCCATCGCTACTTGCCAATACCCACTCTTGAGATCTAAGGTTGAGAAGATCTTTGACCCTGCCAGAGTATCCAAGGTGTCATCAATCCTGGGTAAAGGATAACTGTCCTTCTTAGTAACGTTATTCAGCTGGCGATAGTCGACACAAAATCGTGTAGACCCGTCTTTCTTCTTCACAAGTACCACCGGAGAGGCCCATGGACTGTTCGAGGGTTCAATAATACCGTCCTGCTCCATATCTCGGATGATAGCTTCAGCGTCTTCTCTCTTCGCAATCGGGAGTCGTCGTGGGGCTTGTCGAATTGGTCGTGCATCGCCGGTGTCAATTTTGTGATGAACAATATTTGTTCTTCCTTTTCGCCCCTCACTGGTTTCAAACACCTCTTGGAATCGGCGTATCAGATCTTCTGCTTGTGCACGTTGCCGATTGTTTAATTGTTGTCCTTTGGATAGTACTGAACTAAATAGTTCTCTCGAAAATTTGTCGCAGTTGGGTCTTATCTTTACGTCTTGTCCGGTGGTTTTTATAGTGGACACTCTTGCGAGGCGTCCTAAAATAGTACCGGCTTTCAGTTTTACTGCATAATAATTAACGTTTATTATTCTTACCGGTACTATTTCTCCTGAACTTATGAGGGCCTTAGCAACCAAAATCCCTTGCTGAACATTATCGTTTGGTTCCAGCATTGCGACACTCCCTTCTCGAATCTCACCACCTACTGTAGCTGGTACAATTTCTTCGCATCGCTCAGGAATCGCAAGGTCTTCTGCCAGCATTAAGCAAGCTGAAGAATCTTCTTGATAATGTAGGACGACCTCTTCATTATTGATTTTGATCACGCCGTTTTTCATATCAAGATCGAATCCGTATCTTCTCATTATATCCATTCCAAGGATACAGTCTTCTTCTATATCAGCTACCAAGATACAGTGTCCAATTTTTGTTCCTCCAATCATGATGACGACGTCAACTTCTCCATGTGTGGTAGCTGAGTCACCTGTAGCTGTTCGAAGTCGCCATTTTGTCCTCATGCACGATTTGTTCGGACGCAGTAAATCGGGTCTTACTATGGTCTTCGTTGCGCCTGTGTCCAACAAAATACTACATGGCTTGTCGTCTATGTATCCATCCACAAATAAGCTATCAAACTGATGACGTAGCGAAGCGATGATTGCAATATTTTGTGGGGCAGGTTTAGGTTGGATCGATATTTGCCCCGGCACATCGACCCGATTTAGTTTTCTTGCTTGGAGTTATTCTTGGGCCACGTCTTCAAGGGTTTCTTGCATCGACTTTTTGGATGACCTAGTTCTCCACAGTTCCAACACCGAAGTTGTCTGGAATACTTTAGATCTTTCACTGCTTCCTGGACCAACCGCTGAACCTGGGCTTCCAAGCTTTCCGTGGTATCGGAGTCGCAGGTAACCTCTCGCACTCGAGCACTGCTTCTGGACGCCTGCTTTGCCGCTTCGTATTCCTATGCATGAGCCAATGCTTCCACCAGCTTCTTCGGCCGCGCCAAACGTAGGGCTTGCTGCGTTTCATGGTCTCTGATGCCGTCCACAAATATTCTCACAGCCCAGCTTTCCAAGAAATCATCCGGGCCAGTTGGATATGCCAGTCGAACTAGGCGTGCCACATCAGCTTCGAACTCCTGTAGACTCTCGCTGGGACGTTGGTATCGGTTCTTGAGCTGCGTGTGATACACTTCCTCCAGGTGTGCATGGCCGTATCGCAGCTCCAGTCGCTTGACCAATTTTTCGTAATTGTTGTCTTCTTCCGGTGGAATAGCCTGTAAAATGTTTACCGCATCTCCTCGGAGAGCAACTGTAAGTGCTGAAACTTTCTCAGTATCATTCCAGCCGTTAGCCTTAGCAGCGGCTTCAAATTGCCTATGGTAATTAATCCAAGATGTTTGACCATCAAAGATTGGAGGTTTGACACGCATTTTTGTAGTTGAGTCAAGATTTGGTGCGGATAACTCAATTATCTCAGCTTTTGAAGCTTTTTCCGGAGATGAAACACCAAATTTGAATTTTTCTTCAAAAATCTTCATTTTTTCATCCAATTTCGAATCCAATTTTGTATCCAATTTCGAATCCAATTTTGCATCCAATTCTTCTAACATTTTACAATTATCTTCAAATACTTCCTCCCATACCTTTGAATTTTCTCTAAATTTTTCCAGTTGCTGTTCAACTTTCTTTGTATTTTCCTCCATCTTCCCATGCAGTTCTTCTCTCAAGTTTCTAGAATTTTCTTCTAACTTTCCTAATTTTTCATTTACAATTTTGGAGCTCTCCAGAAATTTTTCTTCTAATTTTGCTTCTAATAATGTAGAATTTTCTTTTAATTTTGATTCTAAGTCTTCTTTCAAACTTGTACAGTTTTCTTTTAATTTTGATTCCAAATTTATAGAATTTTCTTTTAATTTTGATTCTAAATCTTCTTTTAAACTTGTAGAATTTTCTTTTAATTTTGCTTCTAAATTTGTACAATTTTCTTTTAAATTTATTGCCAAATCGGTTAAAGAAAGTTGAACCTCAAACAAATACGTATCAGGGTCCTCACCGTCTTCAGTCATAGCTCCTCGAAGTCGCTCCATTAAAACTTGTTTGCGGCCACTGGTTTCCAAATCTCGCTCTTCCAATTGATATTTCAACTCTGCGACCTTCAAATCTTTCAACAGCTTCGTAGACGCCATTATCCAATTTTACGAAACAGCAATAAACAAAATTCTAGATTGTTTATAACAACCCCACACCTGACACCACTGTAATGTTTATTGCTTGATGAATCACTCTGTAAATAAATAAAAGTCACTATTTAATAATCTAAATGAAATAAAATCTTTAATTCTTCTTATGTCACTAATAACAGTATATTTATATATTAATCACTTAATTCTAATTTAATCAAAGTCACAGATATTTATATTTCACTATTTATATACACTCTCACTTCACTGTCACTGTTTATTATTTATTTCCACTAATACTCTCATTACTGTACTGTACTAAACGTCGTTGGCTTGGCCTTATATAGAGAAACACCGTCCTTCTCGAATTTTCGATTTTCGCGACTCTTTCCATTTCCAGGAATCGCTGGAGGCTTCCATTGGGAGGGGTGATGCGCTGCGACGTAGCGCGGCGTAAGAGGCGACAAGAAGCCCCTCCCCATACTGCGTCGTATTCACGAGCTCCCCTCTCACTCCCGCACGTCACAATATCATTATTTGAAAAATTACATTACTTATCCGTTATCCCTGGCTTTTTAATAAATATGTTTACATGTAATATAGCCCACATTTTACTCTTATCCCATTGGATAAAGAGAGAAGTCTAGATTATTAATAGTTATTTTTGATTCTAGATTGTGAAATGTCACTTTTGCATTCGAGAATGCTAAAGAATTTCGCAATCATGTATCAAACAATGTTTTTTCGAAAACCACGTCTCAAAATTAATAAAAATATGAAAAGAAAATTATGACATTTCGAATCAATTAATATCACTTTTAATGTTGCTATGATACCAATACAGTTTATTTAAATATTTCGCATCCTGGCAGCGAAGTATTTCGCGTCCTGTAAACAAAACAATCATTTTGCATGTTTCTAATTGCTTTGTAAATGTTCACTTTTAATGATAATTTTCGAAAAATGCAATTTTTGAATAGACACATGATACACTCCCAAACATTTTTACCACTGATGTCTGAGCAGGGTGAAGTATCATTTTGAAGGGAAAATCAAAATTGTGAAATAAAACTCTATATCCGCTGCTCCAGGAAATTTTATTTCAATTTATGAACTATCGAAATACCTTATATTTGAACCGTTTATAAAATTATGACCTAAAATTCATTCTTGCTAATCCTAATTCTGAATACCTAATATTTGTTCACAGGTTTGTTGAGAAAGAAGAATTGATTGCTGATATGATTTGTCATTTTATTATTCCGGAAATAGAGAAACATCGTATCCGCGACAGAGTGAAAAAACGCCAGCAGAAACATTTGCGTTGCGCTCATGAAGCAATATTCGGCAAAATAGAGAAGTTACCAAAGCCTAGAGATAGTAAATATACTAATATTACAAATAGATCCTTCAAATTGTGAAAAAAATTCTTTTGCCCTTCTAGCTATTGTAGATATATGCTCCGAACCAGAAAGCTCCGAGAGAGATTCAAGAGAAGAATATTGTAAGTTTAACATACCTACCATAATAGTCTAATGTGTGCCACAAATTTGGATTATCAAGTAGCTCTTGGAAAAATATGATTGAAGTGTTATTTAATTCTGAATAACCGGAAGACAAAAGTTAAAACGAGACCATCCACATAACATTTTTTCTACATCATTCAAAAATAAATAAAAGATATTAACGTAACCGAACTAGTACAGTCGCCAGGGGCCTGTTGCATAATAAAATACAAGTTGATATTATTAGCGGTTTACGTGTATTTTCACCAATAATATTAACTTGTATTTTACTATGCAATAGGCCCCTGATGTCAAAAAGTATCCAAACTTCCAGCTAATAATGCCTTGTAATATTTTTGTTTTGTGAATTCAACTTAGAGATAGATATGCTTGTACCCCTAAGAGAATGAAAACGATAATTTGGATTATTTTCTTAAGAATACTCTATCTATCAAATAAAGTCTCGTCGAAATCGATTGAGCCATTTCAGAGATTAACTCAAATAAAAAAACAAACAGACAGATCAAAATTTAAAAATCGCATGTCTGGATCTTGGTATTCTGCAAATAACGCTATGAGATTAAGAAAAAGCTTGCATTGTAAAATCATAAACAAACACTCCAATTTTATTTTTTGCATTCACCGTGCAGCGCAAGTCGTACTTTGATTATACTATGTCAGAAATTTTTACGCAAGTGCCAACAACAACTGTTTGAAGTTTCAACTCAAACGGATGAACGACGCGCGAACAAATAGTCATTCAATACGACTTGCACGCCACCTATTGTACGACAAGTACTATATCAGAAACTTTCACACAACTGCCACAACTTGATGGGATGAACGATACGCGAATGAATAAATACTACTTGTGCACCACTCATTGTAGGAAGATGTTACTATAACAGAATTTTTTACTGAAAAACGCAAGAGCCAGCAACAACTTTTCAAAATTTCAACTTAATGAAATGAGCAATACAAATAAATACGACTCGTGCGTCACTCATTGTTTGTTAGTATTAATATGTCAAAAATCTTCACAACCATGCCAGCAACAACTTAAAAGAGTTTTAACTCAATCGGATAAACGATGCGCAAATGAACAAATATGACTTGTGCACCACCTATTGTAAGTTGGTATTATTATGTCAGCTATCTCTTCGCAAATGCCAACAATCATTGCATGTTTGAATAATCATATTTGAATGAAATATGTACCTACAGTACATTCGTGCTATATCAAAGTAACTTTATTTCGTGGAAGATAATTTTCATTAGAACTTTCATATATCATCTGAAGATCAATATTTTATGATCAGCCTACTCCCACAATAGTTTCCTTATTCTATCATAATGGACCTAGAGTTGAACAGAAGAATTTAAGTTTGCATTATATTATTTTCAGATTACGAATATTTAGACAATGTATTAGAAGGTCAAGAGGAAGAAATAGCTTCAGAGGTTGTATTATCTGATGTTGAAGCATTAAATTGTAAGTATTGCTAGGTGTAAGAGTTTTAAGTCTGAATTTCGAAGTTTGCGGCGTGTCATTGCAGCATGGCAAAGTGGTCATCACGTCAATTCGTTGATAAAAAAATTTATTGCATAGTTCCAAATTAATATAATTATTATCTCAACAGAAAACGGCAGGTAACTGCGCTAGTGCTTCGCGTTATACACCGACGCGATCCGATTCACCCTGTGAGCTCTTTTTGACGCGACTATTGAGTTTTTGTCATTTGTTCATCAGTAATATAATGCAATGAGAATTAATTAAAACCATATCCCTGCAAAAAGTCTTTTTCAAATGTGTTAAATAATTCTTTCTCATCTGCTTCCTTATTTCATGAAGTTTGATTGAATTTTAGACATATAATCTTAATTTCAGATACGTTCAAATTATTGCCTGACTTTTTTAATCGTAACAAACTTCTTGAAATTATTACCAGTTATTTTGAACCCAACATCTCTCTATTCGCGAATAGAATGATAAAATTTTGCAATTGCACCTCTCTTCTTAGTAATGGATTTGTCAATATGGCAATAGTAAAAAGAAACTATAGATCATTTCAGTTTAAAATGGTCCAAGGACTCTTATTTAAGTCTTCTTTTTAACCAAAATTGTACCAATTTTACATTAGCAAAAAAAAATATTTTTGGCTATTTGTCAGTGGCATCACCTGCCATCGTAAATAAATTTGTGCAATTCGAAGATTCAAATATGTATCTATTCAGGTAATATGTGAATATATTTGTTGCTTTTATTTCTTGAATTTATTGCCAGACAGCTTCTTCTACTTTACGGAAGAAACTGTGAGAGAATCGTGTTAGCAGTTTAGCCAATCAGAAGGCTTAAATCGTAGTCCCATAAGAGACCTTGGATCATTTTGAACTGAAATTCTCTATAATTGTATTAGATCCGCCATACGTGTGACCAGATTGCGTTTTTAAGAATTCAGGCTTTATCGTCAAAAATTATTATTTTTTTATAGGTACAGAAGAGTCAGATTCTACAATTGAGTAATACAAGAAGTTCCAATCAAAAACTTCCTATGAACCAGTACTATCTTATAACAATCATGTATCAAACTTTAATAATAAATGCAATGTTTACCTAATATATTCAAAAAGTATCCAATAAATAAACTGTCTCAGATGTTCAATAATTTATTTCTCCGTATTTTATACAACTCGTCCTCTGTTATCTCTAATATCACGAGAATTTCAGCAAACAGAACTCAATTTTCTGATGAAGACTTTCGGATAGAGACTAGAGAGTCGAAACGTCAAAAAATAAATATAAATATACAGAATTTAATCCAAAAAATCTATTTATTACGATGTAATTCTGAAAAACATGTATAGATCATTCAATTAACGTTATTGAAAGTTTATAAACTCAAAATTTCTGTTACTTTTCCTTACTTAATCTGTTCTGATAAATTGTTAAAAATCGAAACCTTTCCACACACTTTGATTATCTTAATTGAGTCGAAAGGTACAGTTATAAACTCTAGTTATTTATCAGGTTATTGTATTTGCTTTTTTTTTTGAGATATTACTATATTAATTCTTATTACATAAGAATGAATCATGCAGAATACGATATTTCTTACAAACTTCAATTATCTCAATTCGTTTAAGAGATACAGAGTCAAATAGTGTGCGTGCTTCTGATTCGACTATTTTCTCCACCGTCCATTTCTCTTATTTTTTCTTAGAATACACAAATTTCAGGATATTTAGGTCTCATATTTTAGAAATTAAGCAATATTTGTGATTTTTGTTGACCAAAAATATTTTTTTTTCTCCTCCACCTATATTCGAAATTTTGAAGAATCTTCCTACTGAACCTAAGAAACATAATTTTGAAAAAAGTCGGTTTGTCGACTGGAATTACATACATCAGTTTTTCATCAAAAAGCTAGGTTCAAGTTGGTAAATGGGTTTTTCAACCAGTGGTACCAAAACTTTATTGATGAAACTTTTTATTTTTTTGCGTTTATTTTATAAACATTAGTATTTATCATAAAATATAAAATAACTAAAATCAATCCTCGAATAATTTGGCACAACATTTACCTAAAATATTGGCCAAAATGATCAGCGGTCATTAATCATTATTAAAAAATGAAGTTACGTCTATGGTAGCACGGTAGTAGCACAGACAACCCAAAAGTAGCTGAAAAAAAATGGATTAAATCAAAACAACAAATAACTTATTGCTGATATTGATATTGTTGATGATGATGATCTAAAAGAGAAGGCTGAAAAGAAATTTTTTCACATTCATTCAACATTCAAACGTTTCTTTTCTTTGCTTCTTTCTTGAGTTTAGTCCTCTGGTTTGCTTCTTTCGCGCCTTTTTAACAGACCTAACATGTCAATTGAACCGACTTTTACAATAATGAATTGATTTATTCAAATTTAATTATTTCTATTTTTTTTTATATGGTCTAATCTTTGGTTTAAACTTATTTTTGATTATTTTCTGTATACAGAGTGTTTAACAATTTCGGGTACATACGTTGAAGGTATATGTTTTTTGATATGCTAATTACAAATCTAAAAGAATTTTTTTTAATTAAAAAAATTAATTTCATTCTTCTCAGTATAAAAAAATTTCGTTGCCTCTATCACTGGGTGGATGATCATGTAAAACCTAATAATATAATACAATATAAATTATGAGATAACTGCTAATAATTGAATTGCGTAAACTAATGTAAATTTATTCTATTCGTAGTAGGTCGGCAGGTCGTCAGATAAATTTGTATCTGGTGAATGATACATACCTACCTACTTAACTTTGTAAAAAAGCTGGTGATTTGTTTTAAAAATGAGTGACGTGAACGGATTTAGCAATAATGAATTAGTGAATATAGTGCTAGCATTTGGATAGACGGGACAAAATGCGAGAACGTTTTCCTCAAAGGCGGTATTCTGGTCATGGTATGTTTTGAGCAATTTTTACTTTCTTGTACTAAGTACAAGAAAGTATTGTGAAACCGACAAAATTCACATATCAAGATTTTGATGGAAATATCCGTTTTGAGCATCCCTGAATCCATTTTGACTATTTTTGGCTTGATGTCGGTACGTATGTTCGTGCGTACGTTCGTGAGTTCGCGCGTGCGTGCGTTCGCGCGTGCGTAACTCGCAAATCTCAAAACTGGTTGAACGTATAATGTTGAAATTTTGTATTTAAGACTGGTATAGAGTCTAGTTGTGCAACTCGCATTATGGTTCCAAGCGTCTGTACCGGAAGAGCATTTTACTAGAAACTTTTTTCGAATTTTTTGCATAAATATAGAATGATCCGCCATAGCATATTGAAATTTCGTATAAAGAACTTATATAACATCTTATTGTACATCTTGCATTATGATTGCGATCGGCTAAATCGGAAATGCACTTTACTTGAAATTTTTTTTTAATTTTCTGCATAAATTCAGAATGATCAGCCATAGGATACTGGAATTTAGCATTCGAAATTGCTGTAGCATTTAAATGGTCATTTTCTATTTTTTGTAACAATCGGCTGAGCCGGAAGTGCACTTTATATGACAAACTTTTTGAATTTTCCGCATGAATTCTAAACAGTCAGTTGTAGAATATCTGAAGTTTGTATTAGGCACTTTTATAATATCTAGTTGTACACCTTGCATCATGATTGCTTTCGGCTAAGCCGGAAGAGCACTTTATTTGAAACATTTTTTGAATTTTCCGCATAAATCCAAATCGATTGAACGTAGGTTGTTAAAATTCAGTATTTAGGACGATTATACCATCTAGATGCTCATATCCTATTTTTATTGAGATCCACGATACCGGAAGTGCACTTTACTCGACAGTCTTTTGGAATTTTTCGCATAAATTCGAAACGATTAGGTGTAGAATATTGAAATTTGTTATTTCAGTCTGCTGTAGCATCTGAATGATTGCCTACTATTTTCATAACAATAGACTGAACCGGAAATGCACTTCAGTAGGAATTTAGTTTTTATTTTCGCGCATAAATTCAGATCTGTTGGTAGTCGTAGAATTTTGGAAATCAGTATTTAGGAATGTTTTAATATAAGAGTGATGATCTACTGTTTCCATAGCAACTGACTTGGCTGAAAGCGCATTTTACTTGACAGATTCTTAGAATCTCTTGGGTAAATCCAAAACGATTAACTGCGGAACGATGAGATTTTGTGTTTGATTATATATATCCAATGATATATATGATCAAACACAAAATCACATCGTATTATATATACATATCCAATTATGTACAAGTAAGTCACGTGATGTTCACGTCAGATTTTTATAATAATTATCATTAATCTGAATTCTATGTGATACATCAATTTTCACATATCAATATCTTTGAGACATAATTAATTATTATTAATTGTAAACTGGTTTCCTTAAAAATAATAAAATTTTATTTAAATATGTTTTATTTGGAAAAAGTTCTGTATATAAAACATTTATTAAAAATGAGTTCTAAAAAGTTTTTTTCTACATTAAATTTTGTTTATTTATCTTATTAGTATTATATAATTCAGATTATTATCTACTTGTGTTGTTAGTTTTTAATAGGACAGCGAATCCAGAGCAATACAAAAAAATACCTACAATTTTTCAAATTTCTGAAAAAATTCTCTTTGATTCGTAATCAGCATGTCAAACAACACCAACAACATTTATACCCTTAACGTATGTACCCGAAGTTATGAAACACTTGTATATGTATCCCCATTCAACGCACATTATTATTAAAATAAAACAAATTTGTGATATATTTACAATCAAATTTCATTACATACAGCCGAGTTTTGGATTCTGATATGAAGCATATTTTTTTATATTTAATAATAAATTACTCAAAATAATTAAGGGGTCAAGTTTTATTCCGTCTGCTAGATTTGAACGTATTGTACTACAATTTTGAGCATCTCGTTGTTTATTAGTATGACTGTCAATCATGTAGAGTGTTAACGGATAAAGGTTCTGTGTTTCAATATTCAAACTATTAATAAATTTCAAACCTGAAATATATTTTATTGCTAGAAAACTTGACCCTTTAATTATTTTGGGTAGTTTACACAAATTAGTATTTTCGCCATCTGTTAGCTAGAAGCCTAATCGCAGCTATTTAGTTTAGGCTCGAAACTCAATTTGCACATTAAATTAAGTTTTAGCTAAATATACGAAACTGTTTGTAGTAAGTCATACTTGTATGAAGCAGTGTTTGTAATTTAGCGTTCTGTACAGCTACTCCACTTCTTTCAAAGAAAAAATTTGAACATAAAGAGATATCACAGGAAAAGACATATTCCTGAATTTATATTTTAAATTTTACCGCCATGTTAAGCAAGTTGTGGAAACGAGTTGATGAGCAACTGTCAATGTCAGTAAGAAAAGTAAGGTTATACAAGTGGAAGAGTAGTATTTGGTATATTTATTGTTTATTTTGTGGTATATAACCATGATTCATTCACGTTCAAGTCAGTCAGTCGTTATAGTAGGTAAAGTAATATTTAGTAATCACATATTTATGAAATTAATTCGATAACATAATTTATTGCCATTGTAGTTCCTGAAGAACATGAATTCAAAGTCCCGCAAAGGGTTGTTCGAAGCCCCATGGATATGCCATTGTGGGAAAAATCAGAAGCTTATTCAGTGAGTAGTATTGACAAAATATTGTAAATGGAAACTAATCATAGTTTGAATCAACTATTACAGTACTATTGCTATTTTTAGGAATATTTGGGCTTTTTATTAGCTCTAAATGAATCAATCAAAGGGAAATCAAATTCTGCACCATGCATAATTTCTGATAATATTAAAAATCTGTTGAATTTACTTAATAAATTGGATAAGCTTATAGACGACATAAAACCTCTACAGCAGCCACAGAGGTTTGGAAATCAAGCATTTAGACAATGGTACAGTCATGTAAAAGAGGTATTCTGCCATGCAAAAAAAATAAAATTGAATATTCATATAAGTATCATATTCACAGAAAGCTCATGTTTTGATACAAGAATCGCTACCAAAGAAGTTTCATAGAGCAATTCCTGAAATAATGGAATATTTTTATGATGGCTTTGGAAATTCAACCCGAATTGATTACGGTACAGGACATGAACTTTCATTCCTGATGTACATTTGCTGTTTGTTCAAAATTGGTGCATTAGGAGAAGATGATAAAATCGCTGTCGTCAGCCGTGTTTTCGCCAGGTAAATAAAAAATTACTCTAAATCAAAAAAACTATCACCAGATCTGCTCCTTATAATTTATTCAAACTTTTTCTTTGAAATAAATTGGGCTGTACTCAGAACACGATTCTGGCACTAGCTGGAATCATTGCTAAAATGTAGAAGTAGTTTGACTATTTTCAATTAATAGCATTGTCAAGAAGTCAAGCAGAGCGCTGCTTTGATGGTAGACGCGAGTTGTGAACGTTGATTGAAGAATAAATATATTATTCAATCAATTTGTTACTTGCTGTACAGGACGCACTAAAATTAAAAATATTTGAAATATTTTTAAAAAATCTTGATATAAACGAGCTTATAATGAAAAAACCTTCTTACGAAAAATTAAAAATAAGATTTTTAAAAGTATACTCATACTCAAGTCCATCTGGGGACTCACTATTTGTGCTGCTTTATTACTGATACTATTTATCATAAATTTATAGTATCATTAGCAATTTGTTAACATAATAATTATTTTATGCTCGGTTTTTGTTATCTTCGAATTAACTTCAAGATATTTACATCAAAAATATCGTTGAAGCTCGAGCATTATGACTTGAAGACAAGTACTTCGAGGCAAGGCTTGCTGAATTACGGAAATTATTTCTCGAACGTCATGTTACATACAAAATTTTGTCTAGACTCCTAACTTCTATATTTTGATCATTATCAAGGGAACCTAGAAGCATAAGTTGAAATTCAGATTTTGAATAATTTAAAAAATATTTCGGTGACAAGTGCTCGAACATTAATTCACCTAGAAGCATAAGTTGAAATTCAGATTTTGAATAATTTAAAAAATATTTCGGTGACAAGTGCTCGAACATTAATTCAACTAAATTTAGATTACGAAACTCAACTGCTACCCAGTTATATTATAATAAAGCACTTAGTTCACGTTTGTAAATGTATCTTTTAGTAATATACTACTTTGGAATAAGCTTTGAAAAAAAAGCTATCTCTCTCATTACTATGTAGAAAAATTTAAAGCAACGTATGAAAGCTTTAAAAAAAATAGTTCCCAACGTAGATCACTGAAATGAAAAAATAAGCATTTTTAATCTCCTATGATTTTCAATGCCTTGTAGTTGGCTCCAATGTAGCACTTAAAGGAGATAGTGCATCTTTTTCATGTTTTCATGAGCCGATTTCAAGGTGTTGAAAATCACAGCATTTTTGTTTAAGTTTTTATTTTCTACTTTTCAGTGGTCTATACTGAAGTTGGTTTCTGTTTTTTCAAAATGTTATTATTTCATGATTTTTGTGTCTCATCCTTATTATTGATTGAAACAAAATTCGTAAAATTTAGGTAGTTTTATTTCAAATTAAAATTTTTCATACCACTGTGTAATCATTGCAATTGAATTGTTCTAATTTATTTCACAATATAGGAGATTTATCAAGGGACTGTAATTTTATCAATAAATTTTCTTGATAGCATTGTTTACCTAGCAACATCGTGAGAATCATCCGTCCGATAGCTCGAGGGATTTAATCTGAGCAGATGGCTCGCAGGATGTTGCTTATGCAGGGGCCACACTTACATCTCATGGCATTAATTGAGGCGATATGTGACAAAAATGTGTTTATTGTTGAATAACGCCTCACTTAATGGCATTAGGCGTAGATGTGGCCCCAGCATTAAAAGTAAACAAAGTTTTAAAGAAAAATTTATGATAAAATTTAAGTCGCGAGTGGTATTTATGAAGAATATTTCTCGAATGAAATTGCTGTTAGTTATAAGTACCTTTTAAATGATATTGGTTGCAACTACTAACCTTTTTTATTGCAAAATGCACAAATTGTCTGCATATACTCTTTTGACATTTTTGTTTTGTTTTTTTAGACTTCTTGGGTGGTACCACGAGCTCTGTTTTTGACGTTACTAGAGGCGTTGTATCAAGATATGTTTTAATGCAATTAGAATTTTCCCAAATACTTTGGAAAATAATCTTCAGATACAAATTACAGAAAACACTTATGTCTATAAAATTGATTTGCATATTTTCCATTAAAATAACTTGAAATACTTATATTGCCTTAAAACTCTTCTTAAAATAACACTACTAGTATAGCCAAAAACAGAGCCTGTGGTACCAGCCATTGTTTTCAATTTCATTACAAATTTCCGCGACAAATGCATTCCCAAAAAGATTAAATTATGACATTTTCGAAAACTGATTGTTCATACTTAAACTGTGTATTTTTTCCACGGCAAAGAAAAATTATCTTAGGAATTTACAGATAAATACAGAAAATTAAGAAATATTATTATATTCGTTATTACTTTGATAGCTGTCACTGTAAAACTATTGTAAACGTCAAGAGACTTCAACAAAATTTCCTCAGATCTTATTCTTACAATCAACGTATTCTTTTAAGGAATCTTCTTCGTTGAAATATACATCAAAAAATTTAATACAAATCTCGTGCGCTATAGTTATTCACAATCGAGTGCGTCAAAGTAATATTTTACAGCGCGATAGCTTTATTTGAGAAACGACCGCGAAGCGGTTGTTTCTTATTAGCTAATTGTATTATTTAGCGTTAAGCCCTGCTATACAGTGTGTGTTTGAATTGATAACATAGGGAAATAACATGTAGTTTTTGAAAAATAGCTTTAAAATTCCTTCCGTTAACAAAAATCGTAGGAATACTGCACAATAATTGATTGAGGTAGTGATTCTCATGAAGCGAAACTTCAAATACTTTTTTTTCTGCTCCTTACAATAAATCTAATATATTTTCAAGCAAGATAACAAGAAACAATACTCGAAGTACAAATATTTCAACAAGTTGATACTTAGAAAGTTATTTATATTATTGTTTCGATTAGGTATTTGGAAGTTGTGCGAAAATTACAACAAACTTATAGAATGGAGCCAGCCGGTAGCCATGGGGTTTGGAGTTTGGATGATTTTCAATTTGTTCCGTTTATTTGGGGCAGTGCACAACTAATAGGTATTTATTTTTTATTTTATTATACATATTTTATAAGTAGAAATATTCATTTGAGAAATTTTATGTGGTCGTCTGACTCCTTGTCCTTTACTTTATATCAGATCATCATTCCTTCAATTCGATAATGTCTCTCTATTGTGCAACTAAATTGAATTTCTATTCACTCACACTTGGCACTTTCCTTTTATTCTTATACTAGAAATTTTTAACGGAAGGTTGCATGTTATCAAATAATATCACTCAGATTCATGACGTCACGTGCTGATCTAAATCACTTTAGAAAGCAAAATCAAAGCAGTAACGAAACGCGTCAATTCATACGATATCACACTATAAACTTACAAACGCCGCAACTGTAGCCAACCTATGTATAAGAAATCACATTACAACTTTTTTTCCAATTAGTGAAACCTCATAGTTTAACATTGACTCATTACTAATTTCTCACAAAAGCTAGGCGAAATAATTGAATCAAAATAAATCCAGCAGTCTAAGGCCCAGTTGTACAGTCTAAGCTTATCCAAAGTTTAGTAAAACCAAGTTTAATTTCTATGGTTACAATTATTTCAGCAATTGTAACCATAGAAATTAAACTTGGTTTTACTAAACTTTGGATAAGCTTAGACTGTACAACTGGGCCTAAATGATAAATTTGTTCATTATTTGTCATTCTTTTCTACTAGTTTCACAGTAAAGAGAATGATGTATTGTTGCAACAACCAAGTTTAATTATTAAAAAAATTGAGAAAATAATAAATTTTTAGTTCATTAATTCATATAAATAGATTAATGATAGGATTTTTTTAGCAACTCATTCAGAAAAATACTTGAAATCCCGCCTCGGAAGTAGGATTTATTTCTTCAGATATGATTTTTTTTTTTAATTTCAGCAATTAATGAGATGCTTATTTACAAAAATTATTTTGGTAATTTGCACAATAACAGAAAAAATTCAAAGGACAAATTATCTTCCTAATTCTCTTCACAGAGCATCCTTCTCTACACTGATATAGTGATTCTTGTAGTGTAGTCAAAAAGGAGGAGTTATCAAGATATTGAATGAAAATTTCTGGATAACCTTAATCTTTTCTATTTGGCTTCATTGTTCTCTAATTTGCCTACATCAAATCAAAGCTTTCAATTTTTAGGTCATCCTAAAATAGAGCCCTCCGGATTTGTGAAAGACAGTATTTTGGATGAACACGGATACGATTATTTATTCCTTGGATGTATCCAGTATATAAATAAAGTTAAAACCGGTCCATTTGCCGAACATTCAAATCAGCTCTGGGGTATCAGTGCAGTGGCACATTGGTCAAAAATTAATAGCGGGCTCATCAAAATGTATAAAGTAGAAGTAAGTATATTAGCATACCAAGAATATATTTTATTAAAACGAATTCACAGCCAGAATCTTCAAAAGAGTTTGAACTAATCCAAAAATCTGGATTTACTTTCCAATTTAGGATTTTGAATTTTCAAAAAATCATCCATAGAAACAAATGGGTAATTGATATAGATTAGTATTGAGGTAAAAATATAGACTGAAAATCAATCTAAGATCGTGAATTAATTCAATGAAACATACTAATAATTACATTAATGTCCGACTAGTTTATTATAATTGTCATAATAACACTGATTTCAGGGTAATTACGTAACAAATAATACCCGAGGGCATTATGTTTCAAAATAATGTCCTCGGGCATTATTTTGAAAAATAACAGACAAGTTGCCGAGTAACAGCAAGTAACTAGAGTAATTTCTCTGACAGAAATCTCAATGACAGAACATACATATTAAAAATTTTGATTGAAATACAACAAAAGTCGGACATTAAACAATGAAGGCATCACGGGAGTTGAACAAACAATAATGCTTACGGTCAACGTACACACCTCGGGCCAGAGGCCCTCGGAAAGTACACTGTTGACCTCAGGCATTATTGTCCTTTTAACACCCTTGATACCTTAATTACTATAATCACGTATCTAAATTATTTGGAACAATGTGCTTAAATGAAGCTACTGTTTCCCGTTTTTAAAATAAATACGCATTATAAATGACTTTTAATTATCTCCAATATTTAGTGTAATGGTAACCGAATTAATTTTATTTTGATTGTGTTAAGGTTCTGGGAAAATTCCCAGTTATTCAACATGTAATGTTTGGTTCGCTTCTGCCGTTCCTTCCGGCCGGATCAGATGCGTCTGTAGCATCATCATGGGGTAGTTTATCAACGCTAAGTTCAGCTCCTTCTAAGGTATCTTCCGGTAGTTGCGAAGAGGAGAATAACAGTCAAAAGAGCACTTGTGAAGGCCAGTGTACGGAACAATCACGATTAGATTAATCTCTTATATAATAATAAATAATTCTTTGCTGTAAAATTTGTGGAATTGTATGTTTACTAACTATGATTGATCCAATAAACATTGATTTTAAAAAATTCATTCTATATTTTCGTAAACACTTCAGGTTGATGTTCCAACAAAGTAACAATTATATTATTCGAGAAATATTGGAATCCGGTCTTAATTCACCAAAATACTTATATAATTTCAATATGAAGATATTGAAGCTTGAAGCAGGTACACATGAATCCCAAAAAGGATCCAGGGTATAGAAATAAAATCTTAAAATTTGCTCTCGTTTAATTTCCGTTTTTATCCTACGATCGGTTTCAGTAATTAAATTATCTTCATCAGGTCGGAAGACTTATGACAGGAGACCTATATGAAAATTGAAATCTCCCGGTCTGATGAAATTGATTAAATTGTCAAAACCAGTCGTAAAATAAAAACAAAAGTGGAAAAAGAGCAAAATTCAAGACTTCATTTCTACACTCTGGGTCCTTCCTAGTTACCTTTAATTCAAAATACTTTGCTGGGTGCAAAATTTCATATAAATGTACTTCAAATTTATGGAAGGCGCCACTTTTATTTCAGAGAAATTAGCAAAAAAGGAGGTTTTCAAAAGTCAACAAAATTTTTTGCAGAGTTGACTTTTTGGGTACTTATTAAGGTATCAATATCCCACTCAAAATTTAGGGTATACATTCGCGTTTCTACGCGATTTTTCACGCAGATCGTGAGTTTTGAAAAAGGGCAAGTACAAGAAAAAACTTTTAAAATATTTTGCACAGAATCTGTGCAGAATTAACTTCTACTGTCTCCATCATTGATAATAAACAAACAATAAACGTTACTTCATATCTTAGAATTCAAAACGCGACGAAAACTACGAGAACAAATAGACAAACACACTAGGCTATGTGCAAGGGGACGGAGTTTGAACAAATATCGACGTGAGCGCTCATGGTGAGCACCATTATTAGCATCGAACTCCATTTCTCAGAATACGTCATTGAGCATTGTAGTTTAAAAGTGAAAATAATTGCATATAAAACATAGGAAAACGCTTTTTCTGTTTCAGGCTGTTGTGTTAAGGATGATTCAAATGAAATATAGTTTTATAGATTTCATGTACCCAGTTATAAAATAAAAAAACGATCAAAGCGGTAAATTGAGTATTATCTGTCATTGAGTATTATCTGTCTTTGATTATTAATTTGTAAAGTGTTTCAGTGATAGAAGTTTGTCGGATGCACTTCGCAATAATTTTGTTGTTAATATTGCCTGCAACATATTCTTCAACATGTTTAATATGGTAAAACTAATTTCACGCTTTTCTTCAATGCTTCCCCGGTAATAGGGATACAGTGTTTGATACATACAAACCCGATTCGCAAGATCATCGGCGTCATAATTTGAGGTTATCCTGTCAATTTGGACGAATTACGACGTTTTCTCTAATAGGTACGTTATAATTGAAGAAAAAAATACTCCAAATAATTAATTTCAACGTACCTTTTCTGCCATGCAAGTTATATTACACGCATACTGCTGAATTAAATAATAATAGTACATTTAAAAATTTATAGGTATGAAACAATGATAAAATGGGAGTTCAATCGTTCTCCATTGCCCGCTAGAGGTGCTAGTAGACTTCATGCACGTAGCATAGAGTACAAAGGATACTGAGAGATACATTGTTCGGTACCCAAAGTCTAGCATGTAATCGTGCGTTGCGAAGATAATCGAATCAACTCATAGTAAGTAGGTACATTTCAAACTGTGTCCCTGCGAATGTCTAGAGCTCGACGCGGCACTTGACCTGCGGAAAGAAGGTTTGTTTATTTGAGCAAAAGGAAGGAACGTTCAATACCATATTTATATTATGATCGTGTAACGGTGTTTTGAAACATCCAATATTTGTCACTGTCACTGTTTTCTTATTCTTTCTTTTCACAAACACTTGCATCTAACCACGTTCTGAACATTTTATTTCCGAACGTAGAATAAAAACCACAAAATAAGAAAATAAAGCTAGCATTTATACTGTTGCACTAGATAGTCTAAATTGAAATAAAATAGTAGCAGCCCCAACTAAAATACTTAGTTGGGATGGCTAAAATTGTTATTATGTCCTACATATTTTTTGTAATCTGCGAAGGGTATGTATTTGTTTGAAACCAAAAATTCTAGACAGTAGCAGTGATTAGGTTTTATGGAGGGATTTGAAAGTATTTTTTTTAAATGAAAGATGGACAAACTGTAGAATATTAAAACCATAATTAGTTTCCCAAAAGTCAACTCTCTGTAAAAAATCTTGCTGACTTCTGAGAACCTCCTTTTTTGCTGATTCCTCCGTAATAAAAGTATTGATTTCTTCAAATCCACAGCAAAAATGAAAGTCTGACGATGCAACTAAATTTCTAGGATGGACAGTGTTCATTCCTTTGGATTATTTGTATGAGAAGAGAGAATGAACTTCATTACGAAGCACCACCTATGAATTTCTCATTAAATTGTTTCACTGCTTCCAAAATTTGTCATTTCTACAAAAAAATTAGTTGATCTCTAATGGGGCTACCGAAATTGAAACCTTGGGTGGCTGATCAGCTTGTCGACTACTCCCCAAGAAAAACTCCATAGCTACGCCAATGATGCTAGCGCAAATATGTACACCATCTTAGGCATTTAAAGCTTTTCGTGGTAACATATCCATATACAAATTAAACAACGTCAGACACATATCTCAACCCTGTTTCACACCAACATTAATACTGTTACGTTATTTATTTTAATTTAGGGAGCAAAAGTTACTAAACACTACTATTTATTTTTATGATTTTTTAAAATAATAAATTAGATAACAAACACTATTTTCAATAACTAATTCTAATTTAAACTGAAGATTATTATACACTACACTATAACTTAACATTCATTATTTATGTCAATGTTGATTTATTTCAAATAACACAATTTATTTCAATCGCTAGCAATCCATAGTATAAGGTCACTGAGCCAAAAATCAATAATGCTTCTCACTGTCAGTCGCATATATATACCTCGGGTCTTTCCCTAATACGTTTTTCCCGTAAATGTTCAGGCGTTTCTATATAGAAGAACGCTAGAAGGTACCAGAAATTTTCCAGACAACAAATATATTCACTTCTATTTCTTGATTCCACAATAATTGTAAGCACCAGTAAAGCCGAAAGGACTAATTTATAGACTTAAATTCGCTACAATACTGTGAAAAAGTTACTAAACACGAATATTGATTTAAATAGTTTATTAGAATAAAGTTAAAAATAACTAACACTAAGTATGTATTTAATGACTAAAATTAAAATTAAACTTGTAATTACTGAACTACAACTTTCACACTACATTATTACTCAATTCTATTTATTTACACGTCATTTTTTGTTAACTAAATTATACCTGTTCAACAAGACTGCTCTCGTGACTCTTGGGTTGCCTATTTCATACCCTGTAGACTTTCTGGAATTTACCCAATGAAACATATTTATTCGAAATATTTATAATTATTTCATATTCCTTTTTCTTTTTAGTCGTTGATAGCAGTAAAGTACACAAAACTGTGAATAATGAGTCATCTTCCAAAAAAATGTTACGTCATAGGGGATTTATCTCTTCTCTATTAATGACACAACATTAGTGAAGTATAATTTGTCCATTATCTCGATATACTGTATTTTACGAGATTAGGCAAAAAATAAGCACAGGTACGGCTTGAGAAATATGTTGTAAAGTATGTCAAAGAATTTATTCACAAATGAAATAAAGAATTGCTTGATTAGATACGAAAATAGCAATTTTCTGCCGCACATGATATGAAACCTGTAATAAGAATTCAGTCCAATATAATTTTTCCACCGATTATGAGTATTATATCACTAATTCTGTGAAAACCGTGTATTGTGATTTAGATTTTTTGACCATTCGAGATTTTGATAATTATTCACGGAGTGGACCCTATTAGACTCAATAAACATGATTTGAAAAAAAGTCGGTCTATCGGTTTGTGAAAGCAAGATACGAATTTTCCAATAAAATTTTACATTCAAGCTATTTATTAAAAAGTTAGTTTTGAGTTCGTAGATGAGCTTTCTTCAATCAGTGGTATCAAAGCTTTATTGATGGAACTTATTTATTTCTTGCGTTTATTTGATGAACAGTAGTATTTATCATAGAATTTAAAATAGCCGAAATTGATCCTTAGATAATTTGGCACAGCATATACCTGGAACATTTTTCAAAATTATTTGCGGTTCAGTTGTTTTATCAAAATTTTAATTGTTATTAAATTCGTTAAGTATAGTTTTCTGGGACATGCGAACAAAAGAAATGATGATAATTAGAATTATTATTTATCATATTTCATGCAAATGTTTGTCAATTATTTTTGAAAATAAGTTATTTGGTTCTATCGTGTTTGGTATCAAATTAAAACTGATGCGGGAATAATTCTAAAAAAAAGTCAAAAACGATATTGAAACGATTGTCAGTTATTTTTTATAATTTGTTCAGATGATGTCTAGTTTGGTATCAATTTAAAACTTTCGGAGAAATAAGCTTAGTAGAAGTCTAAAATAAATATTTTTTTCGATTGTTAATTATTTTTTTACAACCTAAGCAGATTATGCCAAGTTTGGTACCAACGAAAATAACTGAACATAAAACTTATGGTCATTGTAAAATAAAATGGTTTTTTTTCATACAACCGCCATCTTTCACTCTGACAATGACAGCTGCTACTTTGAAATATGCAATTAATTAATACGACACTCTAAATTTAGAAAACTAGCCATACAATTTATGGTCGACGAAGTACTATGATGGCCATAGCAGATATTTTAAGGTTCTATAAAGACCTACCAAGACCAAAAAAATCTACAGCGCTGGTGATAGATTGAGATTGGGATAAAATCCTATTTACATTACCAGTATGACTCATGACCAGTCTGGTGCTGTTTTAAATAACTCTTGAAAAGACTCAACGCCGGAAAAAGACTGGTTCGAAACTTCAGCGGTATCGATACTATGATGCATTCATTGTTTCTTGTTGCTTACAGTAATAGTCCAAGATCCCTGACCCGCCAGACCTTAGTTATTTTTTGAGAAAAAAATAATTGTGGATTAGAATAGTGTTAGCCGGTGCTTTGATCTTACGCATATTTGCTAGTTTGTGCCGACGATCAATTTATAGATACGAGGTGCTATAGGTACGTTAAAACATTACTCACTTTTCTTAAAGTCTGAGTGCTGATTTTTATGTATGTTCTAGAGAATATTGTTGAAAGTTTATAGTCAACACTGCCAGACACTTCCCATCGGCAGTCATTCCTGCTAGACGCTTTAAAGCTCGCAAAAAATAACGTTATCCTACTTATAGTTTTATATATGATACTCAGGGAAGACCAAGGAAGAGTTGGATGCCATAGATACTTCGCTTACTATCAAGTCAACAAATTGTGACCTTGCGCTTTTAGTCACTGAGATATTTTAATTTTGTTCAGCCCTACGATTGATATGGCTGTCAACAAAAAGTATTGAAATTGTACCCTGAGTATCATATATAAAAATTAGCACTCAGACTATAAGCAAGATCACGTTATTCTTTATGAGCTTTGAAGAATCTAGCAGAAATTATCACCGAAGGAAAGTATCTAGCAGTGTTGATTATCAATTTTTAACAATATTCTCTGAAACATACATCAAAACCAGCACTTAAGAAAAGTGAGTAATGTCTTAACGTATCGCTAGCACCTTATATCTGTAAACTGGCCGTCGGCACAAAATGATCAAGTACATCTAACACTACTCTATTCCACACATTTTGTTTCTCAGAAAATAAGTAACGTCTGGCGGGCCTGGGATCTTGCTCTGTAATTGAGTGTGCAATGTATAACAGTTTTCTAAATCCATAATTGATGTTATAGCCTGGGCAACGAATGAATATGGATGGAAAGGTTAAAAGCACAAAGTTTAACCTCAGAGCTTTGTTTGGACTAGTCCCGTTTTTCGGTTTTTTGTATTTTATTATGATTTTAATAATTTTTTCATCATTTTATGACGTCTATAGCAAAAATGTTGTATAGAACTTGTGCGCAAAATTTCTTTGGTGCTTCGCGCACTAGATACATAAATAACAATTATCTGTCTAAGTCTAGATGCTAAAAGTACTATTTTCTTGCCTATAAACTGTCGTCATATAGGTACATGAATTTTCTAGCTTCTTATTTGACAAATATATCACAAATAATTGATCTTCTTTTAACAGAAGATTATTTTATTCGTTTGATGAAGTAAGTATTTATTTTTTACTTCACAAAATGATTTCTTTTTCTCATCCTAAAATGGACTACGAATTGTAATAAAAGGTGAGAAGTCACATACTGGTCGGTCATATTCGTTTATTTTCGTCTTTTGATATGAGAATATACTTATATAATTAATTAATAGAAAGTAATAGGCCATTATGATAAGTAAGAATTTTATTATATCTTTATTCACATATAAATACAATTAATAAAATTAAAATAGTCGCAGCTAATACAATGTAAATAATGTGGCAGTGTTTCTCCATCATTGAAACAAATTTTAAGAGATATTCCAGACTCAAAATATGAGATCATGAAAAAAAATTCTTTTATGATTAGTTACAGATTTATGTTTTAATTGTTGGCATGTAACCATATAATCATGTACAGATCTCTCAAGCAAAATATGTATGGCAATCAGTCAAATATAAAATCAGTGATAATACAAAAATAAATTAAATAAATAATTTAATTTACACTATTAAATTGCTTTTTAAATTAACTATTATTATATTTGCATTTGCTTACAGACAATCTTATTTTCGGTATAGGCACGTGCAAATGTACACAAGTCACGTTTTTATGATTGGGAACTCTAAAAGTCAGATTTGTTTTATTCTGCACATAAAATGTTTCACATTTTCTAGAATTCCTCCTCATATTTTCACAAGAATTACAATTTCTATCTCGCGATTTATTTTTTTGATAGCTTCGTGTAGTGCCGTCTGCTGTGACTATTTTTCCTCCATCTCCTTCATAGGTTATTCTATTAAAATCCAAGTTTCCAGTTTGTAAAAACCCTCCATCACCGATATATTTGATGGTTCCATTCCCGGAAAGAACGGAAACTGTGCATCCGTCGCCCACTACTTGAATCTCTCCATCATTTCTTACAATTTCTAAATGGTTGCCACAGCCAACAACAAGAAGCAAATCGGAGTTAGAGTTCAGAACTATATGTCGTCCATCTCCAACGATACGTTTCGTTTTTGTTTTAAAATCACTGGAATTGTTCGTTGGTACAACCATCGCTACTAATGCTTATAAACAGCTATCAATTTCTCAACTGATTCAAGTGCGGTATTCGCGAGTTTATATAGATACTGAAAGTGTGGAGAGGGAAGTACACAAAAAATGTAAAATTTTATTGGAAAAGTCTTGTTTCGTGGTTCTTACCCGTCGTTATCTACGACAATGACATTGTCAATATATACTTGATTTCAGAAAATAATGATAAGATGTCAATGTGTAGGTACAGTTTTTTGTAATTCACCGGGATATGTTATTATTAGACTCTGTCTTTGTTTCATGTATAAACACATTATCATTAACTTTTTTTCTGATGCTTTATGGAAAAAATTAAAGAATCATCTTGATGATCAAAGTGCATTTTCAGCAATTCGGAAATATTTGTTAATTCAGAGATTTCACAAATTACTATCTCCCACAATCACTGAGCTTGAAATCAAGCAGTCTAGGCAAGCCTACGAAACAGCAGTTTCTATTTACTACCAGTTTCAAGTTTTATACATAACTTGTACAGGTACAAACTCAAAAGGTCATTTGAGTCTTTAATGTTTTGTTATTGACTGATAGGAAGTCATATGTTGTATCCTAGAGTAATAATTTGATCATTTATCAAAATTATATAAAAAAATTCCCTGAAAATTTGGTGCAATTACCTCCAAAACTACAGATTTGAGAACATGAGTAACGGGTGGTCATGTACTAGTCTAAATTGGTTACAAAAATAAAAGTTTAATTGTATTCTGATACTAAAATCGAAAACCGCAAGTCAATATATTGTATAACTCGCAAAATATTGAGATAGTTTCTACCCTGAAGTAGGTACTAAGCTATATCACTTCGAAATTTAAGGTATAAAATTTAGTTACTGACATGTTGCTCATTCTGTGTAGCAATTTTCAGACTTCAATTATGCATAGTTCAGCAGTAATTACCTTTTAAATTTTTATTTAATATAAAAAAGTAAGTATGAATGAAAAAATCAAACAGTTTGTGCAAATCTACGAAACAGCAGCTTTCACTCAGTACCAGTTTCAAGTCTGTAAGTGCTGTAGTTGCTGAGAACTCAGCGTCACGTCAGCCAGACAGTCAAAGTGAATATAATTGCGTATTTTTTTGCGAAAATGCGCTAAAAATTATTTTCCAAATTAGCGACGGAAATTTTAAAACTTATTGTTTTAATCCTATTAGCTGTCAACATTTATCCTCGGAACAAGCATATAAACTATATGTCGTGCAATATAATTTTAGTTTCTAATTTGTTACCAAAAGAGAAAATGTAATAAATAAATTTTCGAAAAAACTTGCACAACTGATACATAAAAATATAATTATGAATGTTCATAATTCATTAAAAATTCAATTCACGAGCTCATCAGCAAAAGAGAACAATGAGTGATTTTATTACATTTTTTTAACATGTACATAATAATTTCAAATTAATTAATTAAATAGATTGAAAAGATTTGAATAATAACATATGAATGTTTAATTACAATATTATTATTTTCATCAAAATTTCGGTCTAGTATAGAAGCATTTTATAGCTAATGTCCGAGTTCGATTTATATTGTGAACAAGTGAACACCGATCTCTCTATAGTCTATAAAAGAGATCAGTGATTGTGACCGTTGACCGGATAACAAGTGAGATATTTTATGACGTGCACGGGGAATCACTACTCAGCGGCATTCAGCTGAGGCAACTCAATTAACGTGTAAAATATTTTCGTATCTCAACAATTATTTTTGAACAGGTTGTGACATTGAACGAATTTTATGTTATCGTCTCATTACTTTCCTATTTATCATACAATTATAATATATTTATAATAATCTTCTGATAAATTCGTTATAATAATAATAATTTATTATAAGCGTTTGCAAAGATGTTGGGATATTAAGATCAGAGGCGGCTCTAGCCTATTTACCGCCGGGGTGCAAAGATATATAAATTGCCCCTCCCCTTTCCTCTCCCTCTCTTCATCGTACTTCTCTTTTTTATAGATTTGAATCTCAATCCACAATCCACAATTTTAATCCCTATACACAATTTGAATCGCAACTCAAAATTTCAATCCTAATCCACAAACCACAATTTGAATCTCAATCCACAATTTCAATCCCAATTCACAATCAACAAATTTAATACCAATTCACAATCCGCAATCCACAATATCAATCTCAATGCGCAATCCACAATCCGTAATCCATAATATCAATCTCAATCCACAATCCGTAATCCACAATTCTGATCCCAATCAACAATCCAAAATTTTAATTTCAATCCACAATCAATAATTTCAATCTCAAACCACAATTCACAATTTTAGTCCTAATCTACAATTTGAATCCCAATACACAATTTCAATCCCAACCCACAAACCACAATTTCAATCCCAATCCCGATCGAAAATCCACAATCACTATCCCAATCCAACATACACAATTTTAATCCCAATCCCAATTCACAGCCCACAATTTCAATCCCAATCCAAAATCCACCGCCCCAATCTCAATCAAAAATGCACAATCTCAATCAAAAATCCACAATCCCAATCCCAATCCAAAATTCAGAAGCTCAATCTCAAACCAAAATCCACAACCCCAATCCCAATCGAAAATCCACAATCCCAATCCCAATCCAAAATCCAGAAACCCAATCCCAATCCAAAATCCACAATCCCAATCCCAATCCAAAATCCAGAAACCCAATCCCAATCCAAAATCCTAATCCCAATCCAAAATCCACAACTCCTGATCCAAAATCCACAATTTTAATCCCAATTCAAAATAGAATGGTGAATTACAGATTGTTGATTGTGGATTAGCTCTAATAAAATAATTTGTTGAAGAAATTGGTCTGATTTTTAAAGAATTATGTTCGGGGCCCAACTGCCGCCTTCAAGGACATTGCGCCGGGGTGCCGTGCATCCCTTGCATCCTTGATTGTCTGGCTTCGACCGTATAATAATGAACCAAAGTTTGATAGGAAGCTTATTTAGACCCTTGATCTTTTAGCCCTGATAGTACAGGGGGTAAGTTGTATAAGGGATTGAATGATGCAACAACTTTGAAAGCTTGTATCTCCTGAAATAAAAATCATAGAATAATATAATAAATGTTAATTTGAATGTCATGTGTCATGCTAATATCCCAACCCCAGTCAATAAAGGGGGTTAAATTTAGCAATAACTTTGAATGCTAATATCTTCTGAACTAATAATCGTATAATAATGTAATAAACGTTAATAGGAAGCTCATTTATTACGATTTAGTATAAAACCAGTTCAACTCTACATTTTTCAACCCTTGATGTATTACACTTCTTCAATTGCGGTACAGGCACATTTTTTATTCATCCTAATAGTTTTTATAATGGATCTTGCTAAAATGGATGGTTATTCATAAATAAAACAACTTTTTTATAGGGGTGGATTAAGTGTAATGACGAAACTAGGAGGGTGGTCGAAGCTGCCTGACCACTTTTCCTTGACACTTTTTTTGCCGGGAATCCTATACTCGGTCGCTACCATCCGTAGGCCTTCTAGAGGTAGTACCTCTGGTGACTCCTGGCCGAAGGGTGGGTGTGGAAGTGCCTGAAGCATGCAATCATGTGATAGGGGGAAACTGAGGAGTAGCAGCTACGTGGCATGTATAGGTCGCGTTTTAGGCGTTTAATCCGGGGTTCGGCAGGGATCCGCATAAACTCTGAACAAACACGCGGCGGTGTTAGTTCTTTTTTTTAATAGCTCGTGAACAGCGAATTGCGAATTGGGGGTCTGAATGGTGTCTGATGAATTTTGAATGAATGCTTAATCAAAATTTTCTTTAAGTACATCATCATCATCATCAACAGGACGTAAGTTAATTAAAACAAAATGTCTGTTTCAGGTTTCTAATCTATTTATTTTTTATTAATTTTCAGATGAGAGGTAAGTTAATTGATAAAATATTTCTAACAGGTCTCTAATCTGTTTTGTTTTTTTTATTGTTTCACAGATCGCTGGAAAGGTAATATAACAGTTTGGAATTCTGATATTTTAATTAATTTTTGTGTGTATTTTATGATTACAGGACTTCAAGCTTTAAGTAGCAGTCTTCCGTCGTTGGACGTGGCCCAGCAGCTTCATCTTAAGCCCAGCAGCTTGCAATAGTCCACCGAGGGAGCACCCCGCCGAACTAATCAAACCATTCCCTTTCAGCTCAGCATCATCATCTTCACATCAGAACTTCAAGCTTCAATTAGCAGTCCTCCGTCGTTGGAAGTGGCCCAGCTGTTTTCATCTTTGAGCCCAGCTACTAATAATCAACCACCGTGGGAGCGCCTCGCCGAACTAATCATAACCTTCCCTTTCAGCTCAAAATCATTGCCACTACATCAACACGTAAGATTTATTCAAAATAATGATGAAAAACTTTACTAACCTTCAATTTATTGATATATTTGTATATTTATGTTTTTAGGCCGTCCAGCAGCAGAACTAGAGCCCAGCAGCAGAACCAGAGCCCAGCAGCAGAACCAGAGCACAGCAGCAGAACCAGAGCACAGCAGCAGAAACAGCCCAACAGTAGAACCAGAGCCCAACAGTAAAAACAGCCCAGCAGCAAAACCAAAGCCCAGCAGCAGTCCAAGAAGTCTTCCAACAGCAGCAGAACCAAAGCCCAACAGCCGTCCAAGAAGTCTTCCAGTAGCAGCAGAACCAGAGCCCAATAACCTTCCAAGAAGATCAACAGTAGCAGCAGAATCAGAGCCCAGCAACTATCCAAGAAGTCCTCTAGTAGCAGCAGAACCAAAGCCCAATAATCTTCCAAGAAGTCCTCTAGTAGCAGCAGAACCCTAGCCCAATAACCGTACAAGAAGTCCACCAGCAGCAGCAGAACCAGAGCCCAGCAGCCGTCCAAGAAGTCCTCCAGTAACTGCAGCAGCTACACATCAGTAGCAATTGTTCCAGGCCCCAATTCAACTCAACTTTAAAGAAGTCAACTGATTAAATTTGCCCGCCGCTTGCAAAGTTTAAGTAAGTTAATTTCTTTTTAAATTTTCTTACTTGTAACAATTATTTTCTTGTTTCAGTTGCAGTGAGCGAAGAAGCCACTTTTCTGATCTAGGTTTCGCTGAGGTTTTCCTAGGCCTGAAGGGAGAATTCCCGGAGAAAAGTTCGTCTCTTTCCCATTAGTCATTGCCTGGGGGCGAACAATGTTCACAACATCGCAAGAGCATCGCGGACAAGACTTCCAACATCAGAACAGCATCGAGTATTCAACAATTAATCTTCGAACATTTGTACCCTTTTGTTAATCCCAAAATAAAATCATTCCCACAAAATTTATAGTCGTTTTATTTAATAACTTGTATGTTTTATTTTTAGAGTAAATACAAAGTTCAGAAACTTATTTTTACTATTTTAATCATTCAAAAATATCAAAATAAGATATTTAAAAGTCTCTACAATAAATAAACATGCCAAATGTCGCTATTTTTTCTATTTAAAAATTTTAGTTCTAAAACGTGCTAGGTTTTGCCATCTCTGAGTAACTAAATAAACTAGTGCCTATTCCTAACGAGAGTAGTAATCAAAAAGTAGAAGATGAAGTACGTCATTTATTTTTAGAAAATAATGTGAGTTTACTTGAAATTTTTTTTTGGTTGTCGTACTCATTTTTGAGTGAACTGTTATTGTTAGTGCAGTTATTAGTTTACATTTTGCTACACAGGTGGCATCACAAAGCTCATTTTGAATAATGAAAACTAAATATTTTTTTCTGGCCAAACGGCTGATTTTATCAAAAAAATTGTAAGGAATTTTTAATCTTATTTTATTAATGTCTACCAGATTAGCATATTATTTTTTGCTGTATTTTAAAAATGAATAGAACAAAATTTTTATTGAAGGATTTATTCTATTATACATACAATAAATGATTTTTATCTAATTCCGTTTTGAAAAGTCAAACTTTACATCAATTTCTGACGTTACGCAACGTCCCATTTTTCATAACTGCCATGCAACAGTTGCGTAAAGTAGTTACGTAATGACTTTACGTAACTGGCCATGTTTCAGAGCAAATCAACTATACTTATCTGCGTACAATTAAAAGAATGATTTATTATTCACAGTATGCAGCATTGGCGGAGTCTTTAATATCAAAGGGTACTATATCACTCAGGATATTATTGCTTGAGTACATTTTTAAAAATCATTTTGACGTTTTGTGAAAATTCGATATTTGTTTATTTCAGTGCACTCTTGTTTCTGTGATAACAATAGATGGTCATGAATCACAGTCATCTGAATTTTTTTGATGTAACGTGAGAGATGTTATTCAAAAATATAGATAAAATTATTCTGACGGAATTAGATAAAATTTTGTACAGAATACGTTATGAAAAGCCATATTGTTTGACGAAACGTAATATTTGCCAAAACGAGCGTAGCGAGTTTTGCAAATATTACGTTTCGTCAAACAATATGGCACTTTTCATAACTAATTATGTAAATAACTATTATGACGACTAGCACCCTTTGGGCAAACAAAAAAAGGGTTTTCAATTTTTAAAAAGCTTGCATTGCGGGTTGCCCGCCTATTTACTTATATTTAAATTTGAATTTACAAATGTAATAATTAAATATTATTTATTTTTGACTGAAAAAAAATACAGGTTTTTAAAATAAATGAAATACATTTGGTGATCTATACATGCTTTCAGAATTATATTATAATAAATACACTTTTTTGGTTTTATTTCTGTATATTTATTTTATTTTTGACGTTTCGTTTAATGATACAAAAATAAACAAGGCCAGATAGATAAATTGTTTATTTTTTCTGAAGAAGACTTTCGGTTAGAGCCGAAACGTCAAAAATAAAATAAGTATACAGAATTAAAACCAAAAAAGTCTATTTATTAAAATACATTTAATTTTGTGGCAAAGGTTTTATTTGGTGATTTTAAAATGAGTTACAGAACAAGGACCATTTTAAGCCTAACTACCCCTGAAAACAATAAAAATAGGTTCTAGAAATAAATACAAATGTATATTTTGTGGAAATGATTTTATTTTGGGAATAAGGAAAAGGTAGAAAGGTTCGAATATTAATTGTTGATTATTTGATGCTGTTGTGATGTTGGAAGTCTTGTTCGCGATGCTGTTGCGTTGTTGTAAGCCTTGTTCGCCCCCAGGCAATGACTAAGGGGAAAGAGACGAACTCTTCTCCGGGAATTCTCCCTTTGGGCCTAGGAAAACCCCAGCGAAACCTAGACCAGAGAAGTGGCTTCTTCGCTCGCTGCAACTGAAACAACAAAATAATTATTACAAGTCGGGAAATTTGAAAAGAAATTGAACTCACTTGAACTTTGCAAGCGGCGGGTTATATTAATCCGTTGACTTCTCTAAAGTTGAGTTGAATCTGGGGCCTGGAACAGTTGCTACTGATGTGTTGATCTGTTGCAGTTACTGGAGGACTTCTTGGACGGCCGTTGGGCTCTGGTTCTGCTGCTGTTGCAAGACTTCTTGGAAGGTTATTGGGCTCTGGTTGTGTTGCTGCTAGAGGACTTCTTGGAAGGTTTTTGGGTTTTGGTTCTGCTGCTGCTGGAGGACTTCTTGAAAGGTTATTGGGCTTTGGTTCTGCTGTTGCTGGAAGACTTCTTGGATGGCTGCTGGGCTTTGGTTCTGCTGCTGGGTTCTTATTCTGCTTCTGCGGTCTGATTCTGCTGCTGGGCTCTGGTTCCGCTGCTGGATGATCTAAAAACATAATAAATACAAATAAATTAATAAATTGAAGATAAGTAATTCACGTGTTTACAGTAGTTCAAAACAGTTACATAATGAGTAATATTATAATACCTAGTTGATGATGCGGTGATGTTATGAAGATCCACGGCCGGCGATCTGAAACAGAAACTTAAAACAAATTTTGGTGAATCATATTCAACAAAAAAAAATATTGAGAGTTGATTTTGGCAGCTGGGCTCATCCTCAGCTCCTCCCACGATGTCCATTCCCTCAATGTCCATTCCCTCGTTGTCCACCTCATCAACTGGGCTCATCCTCTGCAAATGATCTGAAAACATACAAATTAATTAGGAATCTGCGAAAAAGCAATACAAAATAGCTGAAAGAAAAATAGATTAGAACCTGAAAAGCAAAGTTTATTAGTTGACTTACGTCCTTTTCTTGATTTGTTGGAGGTGGTAATGATGAAATGAAGAAGCTGAAAGGGAACTTTTTTTGATTAGTTGCATACATTCAACATTCGTTCAACATTCAAACGTGTTTTGTGTGTTGGTTTGTTTGTTGCGCAACGGATCTAATTTTTTGTTTGAAGAGCTAGCTACGCGATAGGTGACTGCTGCCATACTACTTCGCGATTTTATTTTAAAAGTGCCCAGATATATTATGCTACTGTTTGACTCTACTTTACTACCCCAATGAGTGCCTGAGCGCTCAGACACCCAAGCACCGGTGTGCTCGTCGTTTGCAAAAAAAAAAATACATTGTTTGAATACGTGGCCAATGCATATTCCGAGGCCCGCGATACCGCCTAATTACGCGATATGGTAACCTTAAGTATCGGTCTCAGCTAATGTTGTTTCTTGAACTTAATCAAGGACCCCCGCCAGCTACCATATTTTCCGACTTCCGATAGGTACATATCGAGAGTATGCCGTTACTCCCTAGTTAGTTCGCTCGTTCGCCCTAGAACTCATTGCAAACTCACGCGGTGGTGTTCACCAGGGGGGGTGCCTCTCGTAGCGGTACCTACGTGTGCACCGATTCCCACGTTGGACCTTTCATTATAGGCCTTTGCAAAAAAACCAAGACATTTTATTTATTTATCACATAATAAAAGCAAAGACTAACATCGCAAATCACGTGCACCTAGTGCACACGCGATTGCGGAACCAAAATCCCAATTTACATATTTGAATACACAAAATTTTGACCTCTACGTTAATAAGCAAAATTCACAACCCCAAATATACCACAAAGCACTGTTAAAATAGTTTTTAAACGCAGTTTACGAGAGTAAAGACGGCGCAAATGCAGCTTCTACGAAGGCTGCGACAGCAGTGAACCACACGAAACGAAACAGCAAGCTTCAGAAATAAATTATACGAGTTAAGAAGTATACTACGTTTTCCAATGTGTTAAAAAGAGATAGATATGCTGAAAGGAACTAGTATTATCAAAAATCGAACCGAAGTTCTGACGTGTTGCAACCATCAATTAGTACTTGATTGAATTAATTTGCTTCGACGAAGTAATTTGAAAAAGAATCTTTAAAATAAAAATTTAAAAATATTGAAGTAAAATTATTTGAAATATTGTAAAAGTATTATAAATACAATAAATTATTATTAATAATAACTGTTTAAACATTATAAAATATTATAAAGCAGAATTTGAAGAAAAAAATTTAAACAGTTTTTCTAGTGCAGAAATATTGCAAAATATTCATTAAATATTGTATCAATATTATTATAAACAAATATAAATTATTATTATTCAAATAACAAATTTAAATATTAATACAGTAAAGCTACAATGAGTTAAAAAGAGATAGAAATATTTCTTCTCCGTCACACACCAGACAAGCTGAAACAATCGAAACAATTATCTCTTGATTAAGTTTGGTACTGCTTTTAAATAAAAATACAAAATTTTAAAATTATTTTCCAAAAACTCAACGTATTGTAAAAAGTGATTCACAAATTATATTTGAATATTTATTTATCTATATCCAGAGGCGGCTCTAGCATATTTACCGCCGGGGTCCAAAGATATATAAATTGCGTCCTCCCTACCTGCCTCTTTTCATCGTATTTTTCTTTTTTATAGATTTCAATCCCAACCCACAATTTACAATTTGAATCCCAATCCACAATCCACAAATTCAATCCCAATACATAATTTCAATCCCAACCCATAATCCCAAATTTTAATCTCAATACACAATTTGAATCCCAACCCATGAACAATTTTAATCGCAATCCCATTGAAAATCCATAATCACAATCCTAATCCAAAATACACAATTTTAATCCCTATCTTGATTCACAATCTACAATTTCAATCCCAATCCAAAATCCAAAATCCACAATTCACAATCTCAATCCCAAATCAACAATCCCAATCCCAGTTGAAAATCTACAATCTCAATCCCAATCAAAAATCCACAATCCCAATCCCAATCCCAATCCAAAATCCAAAATCCGGAAACTCAATCTCAATCTAAAATCCACAATTCCAATACCAATCCCTATCCAAAATTCAAAAACCAAATCCCAATCCAAAATCCAAAGTCCAGGAACCCAATCCCAATCGAAAATCCACAGTCCCAATCCCAATCCCAATCCAAAATCCAGAAATCCAATCCCAATCCAAAATCCACAATCCCAATCCCAATCTGAAATCCCAATCCCAATCTGAAATCCCAATCCTAATCCCAATTCAAAATCCAGAAGCCCAATCCCAATCCAAAATCCCAATCCCAATCCAAAACCCACAATTCCTGATTCAAAATTCACAATTTTAATCCCAATCCAAAATAGAATGGCAAATTATGGATTGTGGATTAGCTCTAATAAAATATGTCGAAAAAATTGCCCTTATTTCTAAATATTTATGTTCGGGGCCCAAATGCCGTCTTCAAGGACATGGCGCCAGGGTGCCGTGCACCCCTTGCACCCCCGCTTGAGACGCCTCTGACCGTATAGCAATGAACCAAAGATTGATAGGAAGCTTATTTGAACTCTTCATCTTTCAACCCTGATAGTATAGTACAGGTCAATTTATTTTAGCATGAGTTTACTTCGCTAATAGCATGGTAAACCGCGGCACAGCATGAAGTCTGTTTACCTGTGAAAAAGGGTGGTATCAAGAATATTTTTCTTTTAAGTAAATTTCTGTATTTTTCCTAGAACATAGTATTCAGATGTAAGAAAAAAGTATTTGGTAATTATTTTATACATATTTCAATTTTAAAATTTGAATTGATACTCAAACTGTAACTTTATTTTAAATTCAAGCTAATATTAAAATAAAAGTCAAAATAATTTTAGTACAATCCAGAAAAAAGAAAATTTATTAGCTGCTTATAGCCCCCTTACTGTGAAGATTTCTTAAAGCCATGCTAAAATAATTTGTAAGTTGAATGATGACGACTTTGAAAACTTGTATCTCCTGAAATAAAAATCGTAGAATAATGTAATAAATGTTGATTTGAATGGCGTGTGTCATGCTAATATCCCAACCCCTGTCAATATAGGGGGTTAAATTTTGAATTTAGTAATAACTTTGAAAGCTGATATCTTCTGAACTAATAATCGTAGAATGATAAAATAAATAGGAAGCTCATTTATTGCAATTTATCATAAAACCAATTTAACCCTTAATTTTGCAACCCTTAATGTATTACACGTCTTCAATTGCGGTACAGACACATTTTTCATTTATCTTAATAGTTTTTATTATGGATCTTGCTAAAATGGGTGGTTATTTATGAATGAAACAACTATTTCATAGGGGTGGACGAATTTGCAATTTTAAAAATTGAATTTATTTGCAGTTGAAATAATATGTATTTTCAAATGTTCAAATAGTGTACAAAATGCCAAACATAATTCTATTAGAATTGGTCTTATTTTTAAAGAATTATGTTCGGGGCCCAGCTGCCGCCTTCAAAGACATGGCGCCGGGGCGCCATGCACCCCCGCTTGAGGCGCTCTGTCTATATCAAAATTTCCGCGACTGGAAAGTTATTAAAATTTATTGAAAAAGTCAATGCGTAAATTTGGACACAAAAATTGTTAAATAAATGGAGAGTCAAACATTTAGACCTTCTTCTCGCAGGGGAAATGCCACATCGAGCTGTAGACGTCCACAGGGGAACAGTTTGAAATGTACTTATTATGAGTAATATTTTTGCATCACATAATTAGGGACACCGAATCTTTAATCTTTATAATGTTTTAAAGCTTTATTTAAACAATAACAATCATACAATTAAACTATACAGACTGTAAATTAAACTAAATTAAAATATAAGCTTGTATAAAAGTTCACATAAGCACAAATCATCATTTATTTAAAGGAATTTTTAACCAAGTCAGGTACAAGCGCTTAAAACTTCAATGTCCTTCGTAAACTTGGCTATTATATTCAACTCAGTGCTAGAAGCGGTTCATATAAATCCGGAGGGGTCGTTGTGGTAGTTTTTTTGTTTTACTTTTTTTTAGTGCAGAAATATTGCAAAGTATTCATTAAATATCGTATCAATATTATTATAAGCAAATATAAATTGTTATTATTCAAATAACAAATTCAAATATTAATGCAGTATAGCTACAATGAGTTAAAAAGAGATAGAATACTTCTTCTATGTCACACATCAGACAAGCTACAACAATCGAAACAATTATATCTGAGTTTGGTACAGCAATTTAATAAAAATACAAAATTTTAAAATTATATTTCAAAAATTCAACGTATTGTAAAAAATGATTCACAAATTATATTTGAATATTTATTTATCTATATCCAGAGGCAGCTCTAGCCTACTTATTACCGTCGGGGTGCAAATATATATAAATTGCGCCTCCCTCTCTTCATCGTACTTTTTCTTTTATAAATTTCAATCCCAATCCACAATCCACAATTTTAATCGCAATCCACGATCCACACTTGAATCCCAATCTACAATTTGAATCCCAATCTACAATTTGAATCCCAATCTACAATTTGAATCCCAATCCACAATTTTTTTCTCAATCCACAATCTTAATTTCAATCCACAATTTCAATCCCCATCCACAATCCACAAATTTAATCCCAATTCACAATCCTCAATTAGAATCCACAATATCAATCTCAATCTGCAATCCACAATTTTGATCCCAATCCACAATAAACAATTTTAATCCCAATCCACAATCCACAATCAATAATTCCAATCTCAAACCACTATTCACAATTTTAGTCCTAATCCACAATCCACAAATTCAATCCCAACACACAATTTCAATCCTAACCCACAATCCATAATCCACAATCCACAATTTTAATCCCAATCCCAATTAAAAATACACAATCACAATCCCAATCCAAAATACACAATTTTGATCACAATCCAAATTCACAATCCACAATTTCAATGCAAATCCAAAATCCCCAATCCAAATTCAAAATCCACAATCTAGAGACCCAATACCAATCCAAAATCCACAATCCCAATCACAATCCAAAATCCACAATTTCAATCCTAATCCGCAATTCACAAATTTAATCTCAATTCACAATCCACAATCCTCAATTACAATCCACAATATCAATCTCAATCTGCAATCTACAATTCGTAATCCACAATTTTGATCCCAATCCACAATCCACAATTTTAATCCCAATCCCAATTAAAAATCCACAATCACAATCCCAATCCAAAATACACAATTTTAATCCCAATCCCAATTCACAACCCACAATCTTATATACTAAAAGGCATAAGATACACTTTCAGTTAGCCACGGCTACAGCCTAAACGAGAACTCTGATTAACATGATTTTTTTTTTATAAATTTGATATTTTTGACGAGCAGTGCCTTTTGGGGGTCTCAATTTTTTCAGTCTTATAGGTTTCGTGTAAAAAATCAAAAACCGTCAAAAATTCCTCCTGAACATAGTAGGCATGTACAAATAATTGTTGAACATCGACGACATCTGTCAGCTTTGACGTTTAGGTTTCAATATTATTTTATTGAATATTGCAGAATGAGAAAGATTTTCACAAATTTATGTATTAATACATCTATAACAAACATGAGCAAATCACTTGTGATACATTTTGAGCTAATATTATGCTTAAATATTAAAATTACAATTTTTTTGACATTTCAATAAATTCAGTATTGCCAACTTATTTTCCAAACGAAGAATGTACATGCGCACTCGCTTCCACGTAAAAATAGTAGCCATGTACAAATAATTGTTGAACATCGATGATATCTGTCAGCTTTGACGTTTAGTTTTCAATATTATTTCATTGAATATTGCAGGATGAGAAAAATTTTCACAAATTTATGTATTAATACATTTATTACAAACATGAGCAAATCACTTGTGATACATTTGAAGCTAATATTATGCTTAAATATTAAAATTACAATTTTTTTGACATTTCAATAAATTCAGTATTGCCAACTTATTTCCCAGAATGTACATGCGTACTCGCTTTTACGCAAAATTCCAATTCAAGTTTCATCAATGTACACATCTAATGAATAGAAAGTAAGTAGTTTAATTGAATAATATTAACAAAATGACAATTTTATGTAATATTTTTTAGGCTATGCTCAAACATTTTTTGAAATGAAGTTAAATGTCACGATATTCATGCATTTTTAACGCAGAATATGCCTGATCGCAAAATGGATTAGTTGTTGGCTAAGTTATAGAATGATTTCAACATATAATTGTTATGAAGAAATCGATTCTTATAATCAAGGGATATTTTGATTCATGATGTTTCTCTGTTGTGGATGAAATAAGTACTGAAGATTGAATGAAGTTTGAAACATGTCAAGTATAGTTTAGCTGGTACATGTGGTAAATATTCAACAATACACGAGTATTTATTTAGATATTCAATATTGTTTAGTAATAGTTTAGTTCATGCTATTCTCACATCTCTTTCAGTTGAATAAATTTGAGTTGAAGACTTGATAAACCCAGCCAATCGAACATTTTGCTTGAGTCAACAATGAAACAAGCAATAATCAACTGATTATAATATTACGATAATGGAGCCATCAATCAATATTTTGTACTTGTTGAAAGATATAAATCATACATCACTCAATGAACTTAAATAACTTCGTATTTGAGGTTATGTAGAGAGTAATTCTACTGGAAGCGGCATTGAGCTGATGAAACACACTAAGCTTGGATGAGAACGATGATGAAAATATCGATTGTCATCATTTATTTTGAAAAATGTAAATTATAACATATTACTGAAATAAACTGTACGTAAATATTCTGTATAATACATATCATTTTATTACAATATCAAAAGTCACTAATTTCTTATTTAGTGTGGATGTTCCTATTCAATTGGTATACAAAATTGGATATGAAATATTTTCTTGATGACAAGTGCATTGGGGAGAATAACAAATCTCAGTGGTTCTAAAACTTTGGTCTGTAGTTTTTGACATCTAATAGTCTAGGCTCTAATGTTGATTCATTTCATGAGTTAATGTTTTAATACGTAGTATAGGCAATTCTGATGTATGCACTAGAGACTAGAGTGTGATTGTTGGACTCATGAGTTCATTATTGTACACAGGTTGTACACAACAAACATAGCCTATATGGACTACAGAAGATAAGTACCTGAATAATGCTTTTTTCAAATGATTCTCTTCTTGAAGAAGTCTTCAATAATAGCGTTGTACGAATTATTCAATTCAAACATTTTTGCTCTCTTTACGTTTCAAATGAGTAAATCAGACATAGACATATATATTGCAAGTACCATGAGATCTTAAACTGAAAGTTGAAACGTGCATCACTGCTATTAGTGGTACATTTTAGGACTAAATTTCAATAACCCATAGATAAGACCCATGTAAGAATAGACATATGCGAACAAGATTTTAGAACCAAATTAATTCATCTACTTACATACAGGCCTGTCAAATTGTTAAATATTAACGAGATTCATGGCTTTTTGGATATTCTTTGCCTCAAATTGAACAATTTTATTAAACGTCAACAAAATATATCTTTGTATTTAAAAACTACAAATACGATAAAATGGTAGATGACGTGAACGAAGATAAAACGGAATGAGAATTATTGGTTAGAACTTCCAATTTAATAATAATCGGTAATATCGATGAGAAAAATCATATATGGGATTGGAAAAAAATAATTTCTCAAGAAATGTAGGAGACACATGATATGGATAGATTCAGTGCTTTATTCTCAGATTATACGTATTCAAGAAAGGGTTTTCGCGGAAAATGTTGATAGATGATACGGGTTGCTGCAAGTGAAATTTTACTGTTCTAATCAGCTGATTTTAATGAATGTCATTGAAACAATCAACACAGACATCTATTCCAACAGTTGGTAACATTGTTAGGTGTGACGTAGACTCTCGGGTGCGCGTGCGCAGGCGCGTGCGTAAGAAAGAGTGGATAGAGATATTTTGTGAGAATCAAATATTATTTTTCTTTTAGTGTTTGTTCATGATATCAGTTATTGAAATATATTGTAATAGAGAGAGAGAAATCATATATGGGATTGAAAAAAATTAATTTCTCAAGAAGTGTAGGAGACACATGGTATGGATAGATTCAATACTTTATTCTCAGATTAAACGTAGTTATTCAAGAAACGGTCTTCGCGGAAAATGTTGATAGATGATACGGGTTGCTGCAAGTAAAAATTTACTGTTGTAATCAGCTGATTTTAATGAATGTCATTGGAACAATCAACACAGACATCTATTCCAACAGTTGGTAACATTGTTAGGTGTGACGTTGACGCTCGCGTGCGCGTGCGCAGGCGCGTGCGTAAGAGATATTTTGTAAGAGTCAGATATTATTTTTCTTTTAGTGTTTTTCATAATATCTGTTATTGAAATATATTGTAATTGTGAAGAACATGAGTTTTTTGTTGGATATTAAGGAATCGGATGACGAGTAGTCAGATGATACAACAGCTGTCAACATTTTCATTGCTACATTCATCAATTTCATTATTTTGATCAATTCCTTGAAATTGTATTCTATTGAATAGGCACTTTGAACAACTAATATTGATTTAATGAATAATGTTGAATTGATTTCAATACAAGTTAAATCACAATTCCAGAGAAAATTGAATATTGTAGCTTTATACAAGGAGTCAGAACATGTAGCGTGGGCTTGTGAGTAGTGCCTGAATGAATAAGAAACATGTTTTTGGAAAGCAAAAGTATAGCAGAGTGCATGAGCTCCAAAATTATTACTATAGGAACGTGGAACATGCATGTTTCTCCGAATGTACCATTGGAGCTAAGTGATTAAGACTCAAAGCAGTGATTTAGAAGGAAATCTATGAGGATCAATGTTACTACGGAGAAAATAGTCGGTCTTTCAATCTCGCAATTGAGCTCAGAAATCAGATACGCTAATTCATGGAAAGAATCTACTGAATGATTCTCCTGAGAGAAATATTTAGGATGATGGGTGTAAGTGATGAAGACACAAAATTTCAACTGAAATTCTATTTCACTTTTTCACTCGATATTCTCGGTTCCACCTGGAGTAACCATCTTTTTGTATATTCGATGTACATGCATCATTTCAGTCAGCATTATCAACCATATCTATTCAAAATAATAGTGAGAGTTGTGAAGGAGACAGAAAGATTGTGATTACATACAAATTCACTAGCGAAGCAAATTGTAAGGATGTAAGTATGTCGTCAAAATGAAACAGAAGGATCACATGAGTTGTAATAACTAATACTCTAATTTGTATTCGGAAACAGTAAAGCAATGACTGAGAATATGCGAAACATGGCACAGACATGTTATCTCGCTGTGAAGTTTTGAATTTAGACTTTGTAATTCGTGGAAGAGTTGGAATCAATTTATCCGATTGATGAATACATGGAATAATATTGAGAATTGTCAATAAAAAACAGTGAAATCACGAGTAGGGAAAAATGCACAAATATAATACGGAGCACGAAGGTTTTTGTGGGCTAAAAATGTACTTAGAATTTATCTTATAGAGACAGAATATTTGCCGGAGGCGGTTCACATATCGAGCTGCGAAGCCTAGGGCTTAGGCCTGCGTAGCAGGCCAAGCGCTAGTCTTATATACTAAAAGGCATAAGATACACTTTCAGTTAGCCACGGCTACAGCCTAAACGAGAACTCTGATTAACATGATTTTTTTTTTATAAATTTGATATTTTTGACGAGCAGTGCCTTTTGGGGGTCTCAATTTTTTCAGTCTTATAGGTTTCGTGTAAAAAATCAAAAACCGTCAAAAATTCCTCCTGAACATAGTAGGCATGTACAAATAATTGTTGAACATCGACGACATCTGTCAGCTTTGACGTTTAGGTTTCAATATTATTTTATTGAATATTGCAGAATGAGAAAGATTTTCACAAATTTATGTATTAATACATCTATAACAAACATGAGCAAATCACTTGTGATACATTTTGAGCTAATATTATGCTTAAATATTAAAATTACAATTTTTTTGACATTTCAATAAATTCAGTATTGCCAACTTATTTTCCAAACGAAGAATGTACATGCGCACTCGCTTCCACGTAAAAATAGTAGCCATGTACAAATAATTGTTGAACATCGATGATATCTGTCAGCTTTGACGTTTAGTTTTCAATATTATTTCATTGAATATTGCAGGATGAGAAAAATTTTCACAAATTTATGTATTAATACATTTATTACAAACATGAGCAAATCACTTGTGATACATTTGAAGCTAATATTATGCTTAAATATTAAAATTACAATTTTTTTGACATTTCAATAAATTCAGTATTGCCAACTTATTTCCCAGAATGTACATGCGTACTCGCTTTTACGCAAAATTCCAATTCAAGTTTCATCAATGTACACATCTAATGAATAGAAAGTAAGTAGTTTAATTGAATAATATTAACAAAATGACAATTTTATGTAATATTTTTTAGGCTATGCTCAAACATTTTTTGAAATGAAGTTAAATGTCACGATATTCATGCATTTTTAACGCAGAATATGCCTGATCGCAAAATGGATTAGTTGTTGGCTAAGTTATAGAATGATTTCAACATATAATTGTTATGAAGAAATCGATTCTTATAATCAAGGGATATTTTGATTCATGATGTTTCTCTGTTGTGGATGAAATAAGTACTGAAGATTGAATGAAGTTTGAAACATGTCAAGTATAGTTTAGCTGGTACATGTGGTAAATATTCAACAATACACGAGTATTTATTTAGATATTCAATATTGTTTAGTAATAGTTTAGTTCATGCTATTCTCACATCTCTTTCAGTTGAATAAATTTGAGTTGAAGACTTGATAAACCCAGCCAATCGAACATTTTGCTTGAGTCAACAATGAAACAAGCAATAATCAACTGATTATAATATTACGATAATGGAGCCATCAATCAATATTTTGTACTTGTTGAAAGATATAAATCATACATCACTCAATGAACTTAAATAACTTCGTATTTGAGGTTATGTAGAGAGTAATTCTACTGGAAGCGGCATTGAGCTGATGAAACACACTAAGCTTGGATGAGAACGATGATGAAAATATCGATTGTCATCATTTATTTTGAAAAATGTAAATTATAACATATTACTGAAATAAACTGTACGTAAATATTCTGTATAATACATATCATTTTATTACAATATCAAAAGTCACTAATTTCTTATTTAGTGTGGATGTTCCTATTCAATTGGTATACAAAATTGGATATGAAATATTTTCTTGATGACAAGTGCATTGGGGAGAATAACAAATCTCAGTGGTTCTAAAACTTTGGTCTGTAGTTTTTGACATCTAATAGTCTAGGCTCTAATGTTGATTCATTTCATGAGTTAATGTTTTAATACGTAGTATAGGCAATTCTGATGTATGCACTAGAGACTAGAGTGTGATTGTTGGACTCATGAGTTCATTATTGTACACAGGTTGTACACAACAAACATAGCCTATATGGACTACAGAAGATAAGTACCTGAATAATGCTTTTTTCAAATGATTCTCTTCTTGAAGAAGTCTTCAATAATAGCGTTGTACGAATTATTCAATTCAAACATTTTTGCTCTCTTTACGTTTCAAATGAGTAAATCAGACATAGACATATATATTGCAAGTACCATGAGATCTTAAACTGAAAGTTGAAACGTGCATCACTGCTATTAGTGGTACATTTTAGGACTAAATTTCAATAACCCATAGATAAGACCCATGTAAGAATAGACATATGCGAACAAGATTTTAGAACCAAATTAATTCATCTACTTACATACAGGCCTGTCAAATTGTTAAATATTAACGAGATTCATGGCTTTTTGGATATTCTTTGCCTCAAATTGAACAATTTTATTAAACGTCAACAAAATATATCTTTGTATTTAAAAACTACAAATACGATAAAATGGTAGATGACGTGAACGAAGATAAAACGGAATGAGAATTATTGGTTAGAACTTCCAATTTAATAATAATCGGTAATATCGATGAGAAAAATCATATATGGGATTGGAAAAAAATAATTTCTCAAGAAATGTAGGAGACACATGATATGGATAGATTCAGTGCTTTATTCTCAGATTATACGTATTCAAGAAAGGGTTTTCGCGGAAAATGTTGATAGATGATACGGGTTGCTGCAAGTGAAATTTTACTGTTCTAATCAGCTGATTTTAATGAATGTCATTGAAACAATCAACACAGACATCTATTCCAACAGTTGGTAACATTGTTAGGTGTGACGTAGACTCTCGGGTGCGCGTGCGCAGGCGCGTGCGTAAGAAAGAGTGGATAGAGATATTTTGTGAGAATCAAATATTATTTTTCTTTTAGTGTTTGTTCATGATATCAGTTATTGAAATATATTGTAATAGAGAGAGAGAAATCATATATGGGATTGAAAAAAATTAATTTCTCAAGAAGTGTAGGAGACACATGGTATGGATAGATTCAATACTTTATTCTCAGATTAAACGTAGTTATTCAAGAAACGGTCTTCGCGGAAAATGTTGATAGATGATACGGGTTGCTGCAAGTAAAAATTTACTGTTGTAATCAGCTGATTTTAATGAATGTCATTGGAACAATCAACACAGACATCTATTCCAACAGTTGGTAACATTGTTAGGTGTGACGTTGACGCTCGCGTGCGCGTGCGCAGGCGCGTGCGTAAGAGATATTTTGTAAGAGTCAGATATTATTTTTCTTTTAGTGTTTTTCATAATATCTGTTATTGAAATATATTGTAATTGTGAAGAACATGAGTTTTTTGTTGGATATTAAGGAATCGGATGACGAGTAGTCAGATGATACAACAGCTGTCAACATTTTCATTGCTACATTCATCAATTTCATTATTTTGATCAATTCCTTGAAATTGTATTCTATTGAATAGGCACTTTGAACAACTAATATTGATTTAATGAATAATGTTGAATTGATTTCAATACAAGTTAAATCACAATTCCAGAGAAAATTGAATATTGTAGCTTTATACAAGGAGTCAGAACATGTAGCGTGGGCTTGTGAGTAGTGCCTGAATGAATAAGAAACATGTTTTTGGAAAGCAAAAGTATAGCAGAGTGCATGAGCTCCAAAATTATTACTATAGGAACGTGGAACATGCATGTTTCTCCGAATGTACCATTGGAGCTAAGTGATTAAGACTCAAAGCAGTGATTTAGAAGGAAATCTATGAGGATCAATGTTACTACGGAGAAAATAGTCGGTCTTTCAATCTCGCAATTGAGCTCAGAAATCAGATACGCTAATTCATGGAAAGAATCTACTGAATGATTCTCCTGAGAGAAATATTTAGGATGATGGGTGTAAGTGATGAAGACACAAAATTTCAACTGAAATTCTATTTCACTTTTTCACTCGATATTCTCGGTTCCACCTGGAGTAACCATCTTTTTGTATATTCGATGTACATGCATCATTTCAGTCAGCATTATCAACCATATCTATTCAAAATAATAGTGAGAGTTGTGAAGGAGACAGAAAGATTGTGATTACATACAAATTCACTAGCGAAGCAAATTGTAAGGATGTAAGTATGTCGTCAAAATGAAACAGAAGGATCACATGAGTTGTAATAACTAATACTCTAATTTGTATTCGGAAACAGTAAAGCAATGACTGAGAATATGCGAAACATGGCACAGACATGTTATCTCGCTGTGAAGTTTTGAATTTAGACTTTGTAATTCGTGGAAGAGTTGGAATCAATTTATCCGATTGATGAATACATGGAATAATATTGAGAATTGTCAATAAAAAACAGTGAAATCACGAGTAGGGAAAAATGCACAAATATAATACGGAGCACGAAGGTTTTTGTGGGCTAAAAATGTACTTAGAATTTATCTTATAGAGACAGAATATTTGCCGGAGGCGGTTCACATATCGAGCTGCGAAGCCTAGGGCTTAGGCCTGCGTAGCAGGCCAAGCGCTAGTTTCAATCCTAATCCAAAATCCACAATCCACAATCCCAATCCCAATCCAAAATCCACAACCCCAATCCCAATCCCAATCAAAAATCCACAATCCCAATCTCAATCCCAATCCCAATCCAAAATCCAAAGTCCAGAAACCCAATCCCAGTCCAAAATCCCAATCCCAATCCAAAATCTCAATTCCAATCCAAAATCCAAAGTCCAGAAGCCCAACCCCAATCCAAAATTCCAATCCCAATCCAAAATCCACAATTCCCGATTCAAAATCCATAATATTAATCCCAATCCAAAATAGAATGGTGGATTGATTGTGGATTAGCTCTAATAAAATATTTTGTTGAAGAAATGTGTCTTATTTAAAAAAAATTATGTTCGGGGCCCAACTGCTGTCTTCAAGGACATGGCGCCGGGGTGCCGTGCACCCCCTGCACCCCCGCTTGAGACGCCTCTGATTAAGATAATGATGATATTTGAAATAATTTTTAATTTGAGATTTTGGGTAAACACAAATAGAAAATGGAATGAAGAAAAATTGGCAGTCATTGAGGACTGCTGACAGAAGTGAAAACTTAAACTATGAAATAACGGTGGTATTTTTTTTAGGATATTCAAATTAATAATTGTAGTATCAAAATTTTAAATTCCGTAATTTGTAAATTAAATTCATCAACATTAGTCTGGTTTTCACATTCATTGGCACTCCGAGCAATCACATATATTTTTATATGGTTTATTTATTAATCAAAACAAATGAAGGGCTGCACAAGCCTAGTATTTTATTGTAAATGCAACTTAATTGGCATAATGATTAATATACATTTATATTATTTATATATATAGTATTTATATTCGAATCAATTCCAATGAACTTAATTTCCAACATTTAGCCGTATTCTGTAACACAATCATTAACTTATTATCGATCGATAAGATTTTTGACAAATAGAAACAATTGTAACAAGCGAATATTCAGAATTTCTGTCAATGCTACCTACATCCATTGGCTGAAATAGATAATGATCGATAAAAAATTATCGATTGAGTTACAGAATAGCCCCAATTATTTCCATAGTTTACATCATTATTGTTATTCACTTCAACAATACTTGAATTATTCATATTATCAATAATTTCATTATATTGTGGGCTTATGGTAACTTAAGGCCGTTTACACACGGAGCTACTGAAACGGAACTAAACTGGTTGGTAACTTGGATCACTAAACAGATACTAACTCATTAGTGACCAGGCTCCACACACGAAGCTACTCATCGCCAATTAAAACCTGTAGTTTGTTCAGTTCCATCATGGATGCAAAACTGTCAACAAGTGTTGCTTTGTCAACTTTAAAAGACAATTCCAGCAACGATGAAATCATCACGATGTATTATTATATCAGAAGGAAAAGAATGAATAGAAGATAGTTCTGGGTTTACCCATACCTTGGGAGGAATTTTCACCGCCGTTTATTTGTTGCTGCAAAGGAACTTGAAGTGCTAAATTTGTATAGCATTCTATAGAATGTCTGTTGAAATTTATTTGAAATTAGAGGGATTATATGAAATTGGACGCTGTTCCACTTCCATTACGAGCAAAAGTTTGAGGTGTTGGTCGTTCATCCTGCCGAATTACTTAAAAATTGGCAATTCAAATCACTAGGCAACCCGACATGCGAGTCGCTTGTTGACTGATTACAAATTGGTTTCCGTGAATTAGTGACGAGACTGCTATCAGTAGCGTCGTGTGCATTTGATTACACAGATAGTGATTCAAAGTAGTCTGGTCAGTGATTCGTGTCACTAATCAGTTTCTTTTCAGTAGCTCTATGTGCAGAGGGCCTTAAACAAAGATATTTGATTGGAATTTATGTAAATATCTTGTAAAAACCGCATCGATCGTCGCGTCGTTTTATATTTTGTAGTGCTTGACAATGAAATAATTCGAAAGCTCCAAAGAAATTTCGTGCACAAGTTGCATACAACATTTTTTCTGCAGACGTCAAAAAAATATAAAAATATATTAAAATTATTTTAAAATACAAAAATTAGTGGAGCTCTTTTTTTTTTACCAATGTGCACAAAGTATTTCGTGCACGTTGTCAAGATAAAATCAGTGCACGAAACACTTCGTGCCCATTGTGATAAACAACTGCAATGTGACATATCTCATACTAATATTGATGTGATATTTTTTGACGTTTATAGAAAAAAAATCTTTTGATTGATTGAAATGCACCACAAATCATTTGCTCCGTAATATAATACAATAAACTATTGTTAAAATTCACGTACATTAAGCGATAAAATCAAGAAGAATATTCTCGATCTCGAGACTGGATTGTCAACACAGACAGAAAAAATGCTGAACGGATTAATAAAAGAAAAAATACGTGTGGAATGATTTCTAAGATTCTATTGAATAGTAGCAAATTCAAGTCCACTCCCTCCTCCCCTGGGGATGGGGAGGGTGCAACTTTCAAATTTCGAATGGCAACCCCTTCATTTTGATGCAGATTTCGATTCTCACCTAAAAAATATGAAGTTTTTGTCTGAAACTTTTTTTCATGTTCTTGACTAATGGCGCTGTAATCGCAAAGAATATTTATTTTTCGTAATTACTTCAACGGCTAATACTAAGTAACCTAGGCTTGCACAGTCTTCAAAACACATTTTTTGAGTGTGGAGTGCGTCCGGGAAAGCGTTCTTGCCATTTCCTGGCGGCTGCTCTGAACCCACCACGACACTCACCCAAAATTTGCAACATGTCAGCAACTTCCCTATTGTTATAAACCATTCTAACATTAAAATTTTTCAAATGCTTTGACTCTTCTGACAAGAAGTTTTGCCGGATTTTGTTTATAACCACGCCGCAGTTTTAAAAGCAATGTACGGCTGAAATATCTATTTATTACTCAGTATTAGCCGTTGAAGTAATTACGAAAAATAACTTATCTTTGCGATTACAGCGCCATTTGTCAGGATCATGAAAAAAAGTTTCAGACAAAAACTTCATATTTTTCAGTTGAGAATCCAAATCTGCATTCAAAAGTAGAGGTTGCCATTTAAAATTTGAAAATTGCACCCTCCTTACCCTCAGGGGGTGAGGGGGTGGACTTGAATTTGCTACTATTCAATAGAATCTTAGAAATCATTCTACACGTATTTTTCTTTTTTCAGTCCGTTCAGCATTTCGCGAGATATTTGAGTGGTACGGGTGGTCTGAAACACCCGGTATATATATATAATACGATGTGATTTTGTGTTTGATCATATATATATAATCAAACACAAAATCTCACCGTTCTACAGTTAATCGTTTTGAATTTACCCAAGATATTCTAAGAATCTGTCAAGTAAAATGCGCTTTCAGCCAAGTCGGTTACTATGGAAACAGTAGGCCATTATTCTTATACTACAACATTCCTAAATACTGATTTCCAAAATTCTACGACTACCAACAGATCTGAATTTATGCGCAAAATTGAAAAATAAATTCCTAGTGAAGTGCACTTCCGGTTCAGTTTATTGCTATGAAAATAGTAGATAATCATTCAGATGCTATAACAGACTGAAATACCAAAATTTCAATATTCTACACTTGATCGTTTCGAGTTTATGCGAAAAATTCCAAAAGACTGTCAAGTAAAGTGCACTTCTGGCTTGGACGCTTGGTGAATCTCAATAAAAGTAAGATATGAGCATCTAGACGGTATAATCAATACTGTATTCTAACAATCTACGTTCAATCGTTTTGGATTTATGCGGAAAATTCAAAAAATGTTTCGAATAAAATGCTCTTCCGGCTTAGTCGATAGCAATCATAATGCAAGTTGTACAACTAGATATTTAAAAGTGCCTAATACAAAATTTAAATACTCTACGACTTACTTGTTACTTTATACTAGTAGGTAAAAAGAAACGGCCTCGCTGCTCAAAGCACGCTCAGGTAGCATATCGGTATTGCGAACTCATAACATTCAATAAAAATAATGAGTCAGATAAGCAGTTTCAGGTAGTCTTGACCTTGCTGTGAGGAGTGAGGTCAGGTGTCATAATATTAGTTTAAGCCACAATTCGGGTTTAGTTTAGATGAACTAGGGCAGATATAACAATACTCTCAAGATTGTCTGTACAAGAACGTTTGGATTATGAGAACAGGCGTCTGAATTGAAGCTGCGCTTCGGGAAGGAGCACATGAAGGAACTACTGCATGGACAGCTACGGAACCGTACGCAGCAACACAAAAAAGATCTGACTACATTCGCATATGCTGTGCAGAGCCTGGGCAGGAAAGCTTTCGCAAATTGTCCTGGCTCAACACAGGAGTAAGACAATTTATGGACGACATGATTGGGCGAATTGTGTAATTGGCGAATCCGAAAACGATTAGAGAAGCATTAATAAAAGCACTTGATATCGAATCTGCCACGGAAGCGTTAGGAAGCCCAAGATGAGGAGGATCACGACTATCGTAGGGAGTCAGCGACGAGACCACTCTTCTTCCTTTTGTATATCAACATCTCCGAGAGTAAGTAGAAGAATTAGAGGCTAACAGTGTGGCAAGGAGAGTCATATTCGAATGGATTGTCGTACCAAGCGCACTGTTGACTGTGCCATGAACACATCGTCTAAAAATCAGAAATAGTCCAGATTCGAATGAATAAGATGCTGACAATGCGGCCTGGATGGACATCTTCGAACAGTTTGTTATGCTAAGCGCATTGTCGATTGTGGTCCGAGCGCGTCGTCCAAAAAGCTGAAAGTAGCCAGTCTTGAATGACCAGCAAATTCTATTGAAGACAGCCAATAGGAAAAGAATGACAGTTCTTGGCGTAGAGGAGCTTGAATTTACAATTGGTAGTGTAAAGAAGAAATATCAAGTACGAATGCATTCTGGATATTGAGTTCCTGCAAAATTTTGGTTGTATCTTGGATTTGAAGGGTAACGTCCTGTGAATTGACAAGGAAGGAGAGTACAGTCCAGTTTTGCGAAACATAAATATATTATTGATTTATTGGAAAATTCGTCGAAATGATTCAAAAGGCTTACGGAATCATTCTGAACGGCATACGGAATCATTCTAAACGATTTTTTGGAATGTCATTCGTTTCAACTTAATTTTTGGTTATGGAATTTGCATACTCCATAACCAAAAATTAAGTGGGAACGAATGACATTTCAAGAAATCGTTTAGAATGATTCCGTATGCCGTTTAGAATGATTCCGTAATCCTTTTGAATCATTTCGACGAATCAGAAGCTGTTAGTTTGGCTACTACCATGGTTACTTCCTAATAATTCAAGTATTCATATCTGGATTCGACATTTAATAATTTTTTAAGTTTCCTCTGAAATATTGGTGAGTCTCCAAAACCTTGTTAGAGAAAGTATAGTCTACAACATGTTTGGAATGGCGTATTCCACACTCGCAAACCATAATCCTCGCCTTCGGCTCGGTTTACAAACTTTTCGCTCGTTCAGAATATAGGCCATTCCAATACTTATTGTAGAATATACTATTCTCCAACACTGTTTTGGAATTTGGATACTCCATAACCAAAAATTAAGTGGGAACGAATGACATTTCAAGAAATCGTTTAGAATGATTCCGTATGTCGTTTAGAATGATTCCGTAATCCTTTCGAATCATTTCGACGAATCAGAAGCTGTTAGTTTGGCTACTACCATGGTTACTTCCTAACAATTCAAGTATTCATATCTGGATTTGACGTTTGACATTTAATAATTTTTCAAGTTTCCTCTGAAATATTGGTGAGTTTCCAAAACCTTGTTAGAGAAAGTATAGTCTACAATATGTTTGGAATGGCGTATTCCACACTCGCGAACCGTAATCCTCGCCTTCTGCTCGGTTTACAAACTTTTCACTCGTTCAGAATATAGGCCATTCCAATACTTATTGTAGAATATACTATTCTCTAACACTGTTTTGGAATTTACATATTCCATAACCACAAATTAGGTTGGAAGCTGTTAGTTTGATTACTACCATGGTTACTTCCTAACAATTCAAGTATTCATATCTGGTTTTACGTTTGACATTCAATATTTTTTTAAGTTTGCTCTGAAATATTGGTAAGTTTCCAAAACCTTGTTTGAGAAAGTACAAACGAAAAAAAGTGATAGGTAGTTGAAACTAATAAATTGTGTTAGGTTTTTTATAATTGACTTTCTTCAGTATCAATGATATAAATTTCAAAATAATCCAGATGTCTCACGTTACTAGAATAATTATTTATCAGCATTTGATTGACATAGGAGGAATAAATAAAAGAAATAGTAAGAAGTATCATATACATCATTTTTTTATTCACATATTCACAAATAAATACTAAAAATAACAATAATAGTAAGCAAAAATATGTCAAAAAAAAAAAAACTAAATTAAATGAAAATAACCAATCTTCTCGCGGTATTACACGTCTCCACTTAATTAATGTCTTTCCGTCCTTTGGAGCACTAAAAATAGATATTTTCTCTTTACAACTTGGGTGCCCACTATTGCATTTGGAACTAAAACACTTTCTTACTAGTAGTGGCAAATACTAAATGCATTGAGAAAGATGCCTACTATCTTCCATCTTATACACTTAAGCCCTCTCTCTAATGCGATAAGATATTGAGACACAGCTGGTATATGGAGATAGCATAGCGTTTCACCGGCGTGGTATACACATATATATTTTTTTTATAGCTTCTTGATTTCGTTTTGTGCATATTTTTATACTAAAAAATATTTTTTGTGATCGTCTTCTATTGTGGTTCAAATGCGCTCTCATGATGATTATTTAAAAAGTCGAAACCGGCCAGCATTTAAAAAAAAAAATAAGGAACAATCAGGACAAGATTTTTTCCAAGTTTTTCCGTAAACCTACTCATTCTGATATTATTTTCCACACTTGGGTATTCCTTTCTTCAGAATATTGTATATTTATTTTGATGCTTAAATTCAATTAATATATTCGTATGTTTTAATTATTGAATGCATGAAATAGTTTTTCTATTTTATCAATTACTATAAATAGAAAATAAAATTTCTCAAAGCAAGTGGTATTGTACCTTGGATAAAGTATATATGTAATAAATGTGATAGCGTGCCGCAATTTCTTAGATCATAAATAATTTTTTATGATCTAAGCGCAATGTGCATGTGGTCAGCTGTCAACCTAAAAATTGCATTTGATATAATCGGAGTTGGGGTCATCAAAAGATAATTGGAACTCGTTTGTCTATATTCTAAATCTATTTTCAAAATAAAAATAAAATCAAACACATAATGACAACAAAATTTCATATATATTTGTCCATCAGAATGATAGGTACGAAGTTCTTGTATGCTTTCTGCTTTGATGCTTAGCCACATTTCCTTCCATGCACATGCCTATGGAACTTATGGCCAGTTGCACCACCCTTACTGAAATAATAATCGTAGTAACAATTGTCCATACAATAGTTGCCATAGATATTAAACTCCACTTAAAGTTAAGTGACGGTGGTGCAACTGGCCATTAAAGACTCAAAATGATTCTGAATAACAATCAAAAAATAGATATATAACATCTATTCAAAATTTTCCGATACATTCTTATTAATTTATAAGTACATCAGTTCACAATGCAACAAATATTTTTCATGTAGATCAAAGATCAAATTTTCAATGAACTTGAGTACGTATGAATCCTATGATTTGAGAGACATAAAAAACTTCAACGCGTTATCAAGATATCATGCGTGTCATGTAAATATTAAATAGTTTTTATAACTAAAACGAAGCCATATTTAATATCAATTTCGTTGCTTGTACCTATAATTTCTTACAAACCTTCTAATTTTCATGAAAGTTTACCAAATTTTGATTGTAGTTGATTAACCTATTTCTGTATAGTTTGTTACATTTAAAAACGGTCCAAGGGTTCTTATGGGACTACGATTAAACCTGAAATCCAAACCATTTTACTTTTTACAATAGCACAAAAATCGTATTTGATTATTTGAAAGTAGCAACTGCATCAACTGTTAGTTGTGCAATAATTATCACAAATAAATTTGTGCAATCCTAAGATTTATTTATTTGGTGATATATGAATATATTTGTTGCTTTTATTTCTTGAATTCATTTTTACAAAGCTTATTTCAAATCCTGCTATTTACTGTGAGTGGATCGTGATTGCGTTTAGGCCAATCAGAAGATTGGAGTTGTGGTCTCATAAGAGCTTCAGCCACTGATTTTGTAACTAGAAAGCGATACCGAATAGAAATAAAAAATGGCGATGTGTTGAATGACGACCATCTTGGATTTCTATTCAACAGTGTGAATTCTAAGGTATTTCAAACATTAATTTTCCTCTGTTGTAACGCATGCGTATTGTGGTAGCAATTTGAAAATAACACATGTTAGAGACTTGGGTGGGAGTTTCGGCGCTTGCTGGTTACTCGTTTGTAAACAAAAGGTCGAATTTCCTCGATGAACGCCTCTGCTGCAGCTTTATTCAATCTGCGTGTTATAAATTTATTTGAAACATGACAAAATATTCGCAATGCAATAAATTGCTACGCCCCTGAAGGGCGATCCCGTGCAAGGCCGGTTGAACCGCGGGTAGCTCTAGTGGAGTGAGGGTGTGGGTGTAAGGTTCTCCAAAACAAACAAAAATTACAAAAATATGGGCGCCAGCTGACCAAAAGCCGGCGGTCAACAAAAGGGTTAATCAGCGAACCAATTACGGGAAGGAAACGAAGCAGGAAATTTCGACAAAAAAAAGAACTATAGGCTCGACTAATCTTAACTAGTTGAATATATTATCAGAAAAATAATAATAATAATATTTCTCAATTTTTGAGAATAGCTTTGAGCAAATCAACTTTTGACCAAATACAGAAATCTGTAGATAATATAACATAAGTATCTATTGATAATCCGATCACACAGTGCTGCGAAAAAGATTAACACAAGTGAGCTGATATCCGCGAGGGAAGGTAATGACATACCCACGGTTAGCATCGAGGGCCGCGTTTGAGTAAATGTAGCTGAATACTAGCGCAGCAATAACGCACGACATTCACGGTGGTACCAGCGCGATGAAATGCGAGCGCTTAAACCGAAATACGTATCCTACAGCCAGCCCTAAAAACTAGACGGTTGGAGCCACGCCCTACCCAGGCATCTATTTGCGCAATAAAAATTGAAATAAACAAAATCATCTAAGCACGTAGTGAGGTCGGACTTTACAAACGTTATGTTAACTTCAATGCGTACATAAAGTACTATAAACTTAACTAAAAATATGCCCAATGGACCAATGAATAATCAATGATTTTGAGAGTAAATAACAATCTTTGATAATAATTAATAATTTTGAGAGTAGTTAATGATTTTTGAGAATAATTATAGCAATTTTTGAGAATAATTAATAGTTTTGAGAATAAATAATAATTTTGAGACGAATTATAATAATTTTTGAGAATAGTGGTGCAAGGGCTTATCTGCATAGAATAGTGAGCGATGTTCCCCCAGCAGCTCCAATCCAATATTTTATACTTAGGTCCAATAATTAAACTCAGCTGGGCTGGTAACTTTCGCGTGCCAAGTGGTACCCAATTCCCGCAACAGACAGGACTCGATCGAACAGCGGCGTCACATTAGAAATTTCCTCTTGGGTGGCAAAAGGACAAACCTTTAGCAGATTTTCCAAGGTGAATTCCTTCACCACTAAATTCTCCTTAGCTTCCTTTACTGGGTTGCAAAATCCCAAGTAACAAGCCTTAGTTTGCGGGCGGCTTGAAAGTGATTTTGACGAATCTTTTGGTTCAAATCCGGGGTTCTCCCGAGGAAAATAATCTCCACACAATTGATGGTCGCGAAAATCCAAATAAATTTGAGCAGCACTCCAACAATATACAAATAAAGAGATGCACATTCGACCAACAACTCCAAAAGTTCGTTACTGACTTTTTGCATCAATTGACGAGCAGAAACCAAGACATTTAATTAAATTATGAATCGTGAAGATTCAACTCCGTAAACCAATGTATGTAGGAAAAAATAGTACATTTATGAAAGAAGGGTTGCTTAAAGACGGCGCAACATTTATTAGAATTGAAACTGTAACAAAATTTACCGAAAAGTTGCTAAGAAATTGTCATCCGGCAGTTCAAAAGGATCCATAGCATCTCTTAATCTCCGCCTATCGATACGCAATTGGATATTTTCCCTGCGGAGCTCCCGGTAATACCATAGTGCCATAAAAGCCTTCTGGATAAAGTAATAGAAGTTTTATTATTTTACATTCTTGCAGTTTATTTCCACTCTTTCACAATAATACTCGTAATATAGTATCAGAAGACAACAAGAAGATAAAAACGTATAAATTTTGATGCAGATTAATAGAATTATAAACAAATACTCACATCTTGAAATTCTTGAAACACAATAATTATAAACTCTTTGGGAACAAAATTTGAATTAAAACTTGAATCAACTTAACGCTATTAAACATCAACTATATTCACTTTGCCAAATACGTATTCGTCTGGTCCCGACCAGTTGAATAGGCCTATTCAACAGAGAATAGCAGAAAATGGCCGACTTAAGATGGCGCTAGGTAACGAAAATGTATTCAGTATCGCTTTCTAGTTACAAAATCAGGGCCCTGAACCGCTCTCAACTAGAATGAACTATAATCACATAAGTGCAGCGAAACTTTGACAATAAAGAAATTTTATCCTAATTTCTCTGGTTTATAAACATACCACCAGACGTCAGCTACTTTGCGTTTTTTCGCCATTGACAGAGTTTGCTCCAGTATTGTACATAGCTCATTGACATGTGTGATTATTAACCTGAAAATTACTGACGGATATGTATTCAGAATAAAATAATACTATTATGCCATTTATGAAAGGAAATGCTCCTATAAGGAGAACATTGAAGTATTTAGAAGCTGGTAAATTAGTATTGAAAGATCGTGTTAGAATATTTTCAGTGAATTATAATACTCACGGTAGTCAACACATAGGTGCCAAGTAAGTATGCAAAAAATAATTAGACTATGTGAAATAATAAGAGCTGTTTAAGGCAGTACATTTAACTATCGAATTTCTTGCAAATGAATTTTTTTGTTTCATGCACTATCAAATACGATAAAGACAAATAGTCGAATAGAAAAATGTATGTAACTTCAGATCCTCCTAGTCCAATACCCGGCTGCACCAAACTCTTTCTGACTGAACATACGGATAAATATTTTTGTTTTGGTAGAATTTTTAACATTCAAGATGGCACATAGTTTTAAATATGCCCAAACTTGAACGAAGTATTCAAAAATAGGCTACTTTCGTTATTGTCGGCCGATTCTTGTGCAAGCAAATGCTGCTGCAGCTCCAAAGTACGAATTGTAATAAATTCGAAATTTATAAAGTAAATTTCGAATTCATTAAGTAGATATTGGGCTACATACATTGTTCTGTTCCAATTTGAAAGTCTCAAACAAAAAAATTGTCAGCATTGAATTCTATGTACAGATGTCAAATTTTTTTCTTCTAAAAGTAGCTTTATTTTCGCAGAGAATTTGTTTTCTGGTTCTTACCTCAAATTCAGTATCAAAATCCAAATATACAAGTGGCAACTTTCAAAAATTTAACTCCATCTCCATTCATAAAATGTTATTACGGTAATACGAAATTATACTTTTCTATCAAATAGTTGATAGTAATGTTATAATTAAATTTTCTAGAAGGAGGCCAAGAGATGCTAGTGGATATAGACAGTAGATCAAAAGAAGAAATATTGAATCATCTGATAAAAGTTGTTGGAAAATCAAAGTAAGCTAAATATATACTAAAAATCGAACTTGACACAATAGTATATTTTATTACTCATGCAGGATAAGTACTATTTTGCGCACGTTTTTCCGGGTGGTAAATGGCTCTTTGGTTTTTGAGTGCACTAAGTATAATTTGAGTGCGACAAGTTTACCATTTATCGCTCGGAAAAATATACTATTGTGCAATAAGTGCGATAAGTTGTCGATTGCCCACGAGAGCGAAGTTGGGCGCACGAACGAAGTGAGTGGGCTTATTTGCTCAAGGGGGCAATTGACAACATCGCACGAGTTGCAGATACTATTTTTTATTACGAATGCGGAATGAGTATTATTTTGCGCTTTCTTTTCTTTTCTTCCGAGCGGTAAATGACTTGCGATAACTTGTCGCACCCAAATTGGCACACGCAAAAGGCAAAGAGCCATTTACCGCCCGGAAAAACGTGCGCAAAATGGTACTTATACCGCATGAGTAATACAAAATATTTCAAAGATCCCTATAGCTCATTTCAGTTAAGAACTGAAATCAAAAATTGTTGTCACGCTCATACATCCTTAATGCAGAATTCAAAACAAGCTTGCTGGAAATGAATTCAAGAAATAAAAGCAACAAATATATTCACATATTATCTGCATAGATACATTAAATCTTCGAACTATCTATTTATCTGCTATTCATGTTAATTGATGAACGACTGACAAATGATGCAACTGATAGATAGCCGAGTACAATTTTTGTACTAATGGACCGTTCTTAACTGAAATGAACTGTAGTTTGCTTCGTAGATCAATTTTTGAAACACAAAATTGTCGAAAGTGTTGACAGTTATCTGTATAGTAACTAATTGCAAATATAGTTTGTGATCATTGTTAAATTGAGTTGCGATCCTCTTAAAAATTGTCTAGACTGTAGTCATTTTACTCACGACATTTCTCCTCAATATTCTATATGGAAAAATTAGGCAGCTCATGGATTATAGGGCAAGAATTTTTCTTAAATGATCTCTAAAATTTCAGAGTTGAACTGGAAGCGGAAGCTAAACAGAAAGAGAAAAAAGATAATCCTGCGAATTTCGGTTACGGATGCGACCGCCATTGTATATGCGAGATACCAGGACAAGTGCCATGTCCAGGTACAGTACCCGTGCCACTTCACTTACGAGGAAAAACAAAGAATATCACTGATTAGTTTATGTTTAATGAACACATTCATGAAAACAATTCAATGTAAAAATAGTTATAGTTAAAGTTGATTTTGACAATGCAGTACGTATACAAACAAATACAAGATTCTTTATTGAAAATACATTTTCTTGTTTTTTGTCTTACATATATACTTAAAAATATTCAATAATATCCCTAATCAACTTGACAAATTTACAATAAATATCTTTTGGTTACTTTGATGACGGTTCATCATACAATTTAAAAATCTAATATAAGTAGCATGAAGTACAAAACAAATTTAGATTGAGCTATTTACATTCTGAGTCGTATTTTGAACACCGACACAAATTACATCTATAATCCACCTTTAAATTATATAAGCTGATGATGGGTGGTGAAATTTGTTTAAAATACATACCTACAAATTTTAAATCAATATTATTATTGAGCTTCAAAAATTTAATTAGCCAAAATGATTTTTTTGAGACGAGAAAATTTCTATCATGGCATCTGTTCGATATAGTGTTTGTATTTGCTGTGAACGTGATAGCACAGAAAATGTGAAAAACTATATCAATCAATAAAATAAGTCATGTAAGTAATTTTTCGTAGTATTACTTTAATGTAAAGTAATCACAATTGCAAAAATTGTTTGTAAAATCGATAAAATAGTATTGTATGTAGCATGGACACTGAACGACCGTCATTATTGACATGAACGAAGTTGGCTGCACGTCTTCGTTGCGTGCAGCCAGATTCATCCGAGACAATAATACTCGGTCCTTGTAGCATAATATACTATTTTGTTCATCAATGGTTACAATATATTCATTAGTCAGCGAAACACGACAGTAATATCCATTGTAATACAGTGAAATTAGAAAAAATTGAGATTTTTGATTCGTCTATTCATTCATGAATCCTATAACCAATTCAATGGAGTTGATGATCCTCTGTCCAAAGACAACAATTCTAATAACGTATGAAAAAACAAAAACAATTTTCTCCTGTCTCATTGCACCATCCCATCGACTGCTGACACCTCCAACGCATCAAAAAATGAAAATAAAATTTTATTGATAATCTCACACATAATTTTCGAACTAGATTTTCAATAATTATGTGATAGCTTTTCAGTAAATCAATACTTCTTTAGGTAAATAAAAATTGTCATTTGTTTAACTAGTAGCAATATGAATACAGGCAAGGCAGTAAGTAATACTGTCAATAAAATTTCAATTTCATGTTGATCGAAGGAACAAAATTATGCTACACTTTTGAAAATTCTTAGCCACTATAGGCTTTCTATGAAGTATGTATGTAGCTCTAATTGCCGTTTGACACGGTATTTCAAATACTGCATTGAAATCTGATTTTGGGTATGACATTTTTTGCTTTAAAATGCAGCATTTAATACATCGAATACAAACGGCTCCGACATAATCTTGTTTTTAATTTTTGATCTGCTTCTAATGATTGGAGATGTGTAGTATCTTTACATTCTTAGAAATATCTTGAAAACCATGAAACATTTTCTGTAAAATGTGTGTATTGAAACTGAAATGAGTGTAACTAATTATCCGATGATCATGTTAACTTTATTGATGATTAAAGCTAGACGTTGTTTCTATTATTAAAAAAATGTCAATTTTATTTTCTTTCAAGAAAAGTCGAAACAAAACAACTTAAAATTGTCAAATATGACAAATGGCATAAAAATTCGAAAAGAAAACTTTTACTGTTGAGCATTTGATTTGCAATATGTCAATTAGTCGAACTGATTTTGGTTAACACACATTTTTGAGTTTGAATTTCTGTATCAAATGTTATATTTACTATAAAAAAAAAAACAAATGAATTCGTCTAGACAGAATTCATGTACAAACAACTTTAGTTGTAAAATTTGCATATTTTATGCCCGGATTTATAAAGGGCAGAGTAATTTACTTCCAGAGTAAATAAAATTTACTCTTGCCCGGTTTTACAAAGGACAGAGTAATTTACTTCCAGAGTAAATAAAATTTACTCTGTTAAATGACTGTCGATTTTTTCACAGCAATAATTCTGTTGTCATAAAGAAATCCAGAACAATTAGAATTTGTTGAGTAGAATGGATTTATTTTGAGAGTAAATTTACTTGGTCTTTTATAAAACCGGCCATCTGTTAAATTAAATGACAGTCGATTTTTTGATAGCAATGATTCTGTTGTCATAAAGAAATTTATTTTGAGAGTAAATTCACTTGGTCTTTTATAAAACTGGCCATTAGATGAATAATTCATTCATTTTATCAGTATGTATAAAAATTTAAAATATAGTATTCAATTGAATTTTTTTTTTGTTTTTGTTCCATAAATCGTATATTATTTTGTAAATATAACTATCCTATCAATTAGATTTTCTTTAAACCTTAACAACATTATACTTATAACTAAAAATACTGAGTTTGTTGTTGTTCGTATAAACTAATTTTAGTTATCACAAATGTCAGAAATAAATTAAATTAAAATAAGTTAAAAATGTTAAAATACAATGAGAAATTATGATACTACTACGATAGAAGATAAAAAGGTGATACCTACTTGAATCTATAACCAAGAATTTTTTATGACAAATATAAATGTACGGCTTACACTGAGCCAACAACATTATATAAATTTTGGTGGGTATTGATATACAACCGTTCTATGTTAGGAGTCATATGATGATAGTCTCAAATGATTTTTACTTGAAACTTCTGCAAATTATTGATAGTGTTTCTTTACATCAATAAGTTATATGTGTGCAATTTTTTTAAAGATTTTCATGAGCAATATCTGTACAGGTACAAAAGAATGTATAAATTAATTCTTGACAAGATTTTTTTACTTTATTTACTAAGTTTGGTTTAGATGATCAGAATGAAATAACGTTCATAATTGTAGATCTAATTAAATGAGGTTTAAAGATGTGCGTTTCGGTTGTCAAAGCAACCATCCATTAAAATTAAAATTCCTGATTAGTTTATGAAGGAGAAGAAGTTCTTAATGCTGGACACATAATTATTTGTGGCACTTCACGTAACAATCCAGATCTAAATATAAAATTGTAGGGTTTATGTTTGCAAACTTCTGGGTTGCAGTCACCGCCACACAAAATTGAAGAAATACTGTCATAAAAGGACTCATTTTTTTTCTAATTTTGAAAGAATCAATTCATACTTTTTTTCTACTTATAAATTCAAAATCATTAAATTTATCGTTCAGTTTAACCTTACTCTGCTGTTTAGGAAGTAGGAAAAGCTTGAGCTTGAATCCCGCTTTTTTCAAGAACTACAGCCAGGTACACAACAATATGTAGTTGATATAATTATTCAAAACAAATATTCAAGTGATAAAGCTCAATAAATTCAGTTGAAAGAGATAAAAGAATGTAACTGACGTTTTACGAGTTTCTTTTATTGAGCTTCTAAAATCTGCCACCAGACTGCGTAGCACTTGACTGGAAATCCCTATTTGAGTATTAAAAGTACACTCAATGATGAAAAGTTTTCAAATATAACCTGAAAGCACTATTTCCAAAGAAAATGAAAATTTTAAGGTGACCTCAATATTTTGCTCGCCGATGTACATGAATATTTTCTCTCCTGTAAATGACACTTTAACGCCTACTATTGGTAACTAATGGCCAGTTACACCACCTTCTCCTAACTTTAAGGAAGGAATAATAACCATAGTAACAATTGTCCATACAATCGCTGCCCTAAATATTAATCTCCACTTGAAGTTAAGTGACAGTGGTGCAACTGGCCATAAGTAAACGATATTATAGTTGAACTGTTTTTATTGAATTAACATAAATGTTCTTGGATATTTAAATTAAAATATTAAGCTTAAAATATCTAAAAGTTATTTTAATTTTGTAGATGAGTTTCAAAATATCCTCCAATGTTTAAAATACTGATAATTGGAACTGATGGATTCTCTCACTGAAATCGTACATTAAAAATATGCAATAAAATTTTCATTGCACAATTTTACATAAAACTCTATTTTTTACATTGAAAATTATGTAAAAAACTGTCCCTTTTTATACGAACGTAGATCAAAATTATTATTGATTGCAATTTTTATTAGTGTTTAAAACACATCTCATAAGACCAAAGTAAAATAATGAAATTCGTACTAGTGTTCGATCTTGTTCATATTCGACTAAATGGAGAGCCAAAGCTAGAGAAAATTTTGCTCCCATGATTCTTGGTACGATTTTCTAGCATATTGAAAACGGTATCACCTTTTTATTTTAAACGGTAATTTTATCTTTATAATATATGACATGGCAATGCTACAGCTTAGTTTTCAGTTTTTTTTGAATAATTATTTTCTCCTAGTTTTGCTGGTGTATGGATGTGGTCTTTTATGATAAAATTTATGTCTTACATTTGAATTCTGCTGAACGTCAAGGTTTTTTTGAACATATTGGTTGATGATAGGTGTTTCAGTTGCTACAGTTTTATTAATGACAAGTTCATCAAGAGAATTATTTTCCATCATCTTCAACTTGGCTTCGATAGCTTGAATTTGAGTCTCACGACTAGCTGTCTTCATTTGTTTGGCCCCTGCTAATGCTGGGATATCGATTTGTGGCTTCCGCTTTTCAGGCTCCTCTTGCTGTAAATTTAGATAAATAATAAACGTTACCTGACAATGAAAAATAAAACATTTTTTTGACTTATAGGAACGCTCAAAAATTCATGAGGTATAAAAATATATAGAAATCTGTTTACTACAATTTTCATTGGAACAAATCTATTTGTTGGTGGTCTTAGCAGTGAGAGAAGTGTAATAATTTTTATAAATATAATTAAATACTATTTATATTTATTTATATCATGTTTGTCAGAAACTGAATGAGGCAGAAGCATTATAATTGAAAACTGATTTCTCATTGTGAATCAATGTTTAAGAGTTTTGAATGAGACATTGAATGTTGCAGCTTTTACGAGTACTGAAATATAAATTGATAGATTCTAATTTTTTAGCTTTGATAGATGCGCATACAACTTTTTACAAATTTACAATCATTATAAAAATTAATTAAAAATGTACATTACATTATTGATGCTATGTGCCCATGTTACGGTAATTCTTCGGTTTCCAACCTGTTTATTGTGTAAAGCGTTTTTGGCAGTGGTAGCAGCTTCTTTAGATTCGTAAGTTATGAAGGCATATCCTCTGGGCTGACCCGCCAGAGGTCCTGACCGATGAAAAAGAAGATCGAATTTTTCGATGGCACCATGTTTTTGCATTAGTTTTAAAAGTTGATACCAGTTGATAAAAACAGACACAAATTAAAAATTGAAATTGTTTGAGCGTTTTTAGTTATTAGAAAGAATACTTACTCATTTATACGTGGATCTAGATTTCCTATCCATAACCGTTTTTCATCCGAATTTTTTGAATCATCTGGACTTTTAGGGACTGGCACAAAACTCTGGAAATTAAATAATTTGCAATTTTGGTGTATTCCAATTTGTTGTTGGACCAGCTTCGATTATAGTCATTGAATGATCAAAACAGGTCAGCATTCTTTTTTAAATAAATTGTAACAGTGTGGACAGGATATTTAAAACCTTTTTTCGAGAATTTTTGTGTTACTCAAAGTAAAATTAGGTTAGGTATATAAATTACCATAGAATAAATTAATGTACCTGGTTTGGATTCATATTTCACTATTTTGATATCATAAAAAATTATTTTCAATAAATAATATAGCAGAAAACTAAGCTGTCAGTTTACTGAAATGACATTTAACTCTGCATTTAACCATTACTACCATCTTGATATAAAAAATTTACCCTACTAATAAACACCTGAGTGAAGGTAGTAATACGATCCCAATCTCAGACTATAAATAAAACAGATATTGCATAGTGGAATTTTTTGTGAAGCTAAATCTTTAAAATGCCGCAGCGCCCGCTGATGTTATGTAGGTTGCATGCGATCCTTAGAAATAAACCCAAAGGAGAAATCAAAACTGAATGAGAGTTCCTCTCATAATCGCTAGATGGCTACGGGCTAGTTTCAGTTGCCAATAAAATGAATGAAACGGTACTAGTTATCTTTATCTAGTCTAATTTTGTTTTGGAGTAAATCAGGCTTACGGAAACTCAGTGTTTATGGCGGAGAAGACAAGAATTTGAATTTAACATTTGAGGAGGAAGACATTCAAATACTAAAATTAATGCTCGCATACAAAATAAGTGTTAAAGATATAGATTTTAAAGGAATTATTAAAGAATGACTATATGAAATTATGATATAAAAATGTCCTAAAGCTCACGCAAGAACTAATTATGATAGAAAACATGATTTAAATTAAAAATTATGTTTTTTTATTGAATCATAAAGTATTCAGTACAACGTATAAGCGTTATCTAATTTTGATAGAAAACTGCTTTTAAATTAAAAATGATTAATTTTATATTGAATCATAAAGTGTACTGTACAAGGGCTATGAATGGAATATTATATAGACCAAATTTCGTTGATACAGCACTCAATTCCCAAAACTATATGTCGTTCACATTCATACCTTACAATGTAGGCACAAAATACTTGATTATCATGACGCGATAGCGAGCACCATTAAATTTTTTTGCCTGATCAGATGTTTCCTCGAAGAAGAATGGTCCGATAATGCCTCTAACCTAAAATTTGCACCAAACAGTGACACGTTGTGGATGCATTTGTTTCTTAACAATCACTCGTGGATTTTCTGAGTCCTAAATGCGACAATTCTCATAATTAACGAAGCCATCAAGATTGAAATGAGCGTCATCGCTGATAACTGAGAATAATGCAGATTCAAATCAAGTATTTTTATTTGTAGAATGCACTGATCTCTATATAACACTGGATTGGGCTTAGACCGTATTCTGGCATCTGAAAGCGGCCCCGGTTGAACGGCGGCCTTGACAGTAAAACTGAGGCTTTGTGTTCCTATTCGGCGGCAAATTCAAAACACTTATAGAAGACACTCGATGAAATTCAAAGTATAATGCAAGTAAGATGAAGAAATTATTCTCAATATATATTAAAATACATACATTAATAATCAACAAAAGTTAAAAATTGTTATAATAGTTGAAATATTTATTAATAGTTGCAAATATTTGTGAACTTTTTAGTGTCAGTGTTCTAACTATTTTTTAAACATTGTAGTTTAGTATTATTTAATCCGTTCAATAGTTTTATAAATTTTTGTTACCTAAAATTTAAAACTATGAATTTACCTATATGAATAAATGAAGTGCATTTCTGCGATAATATTGCCTATTCAAAACTAATAATTTTAAATATCTACTACACATGATAGGAGAATAATAACACATTTAATAATCAAGATTTTATTGTTCGTAAGTAAGCACAAATTTGCAGTCCAGCGATTAATTTTGTGAGCAAGATATTTTATATTAAATTTGACATATTACTCAAATTTGTTATCATAACTTACTTGTGCAGCGTCAAATTTCTTAATGAATCGGCTTTATTTCCGCAGAACATGCATTTGAACACCATGATTTAAAAATTGTGTCCCAACACCATACTGAACTGTCACCAACATATGTCACCAATTGAACACAGAACCTCACTTTTGCCAAAATGGCGACGCTCAATTGGGGCCGCATTCCAGCGACCTAAGCCCAATCCAGTGTTTGTTAGAGATCAGTGGTAGAATGACAGATCCCAATAATAATTGATGGGCATGAATAAAATACTTTGTCGCTTTATACAACTTCAGAACAATGATATCTTGATAATTTAAATTTTCATCTGTATACTTCCAGCTATAATAACACTTAATCTAAAAGAGATAAGTTTCACCAAATAGATTTAATTTTAATTTTTAATGTATTTATCCTACGAACTTACTGTAACATTGTAAGTCAGATTTGTCAAATTTCTTGAAATCAGAACCATTCTTTTTACCAGTATGACAAGATCGGTAAAACTACAATTCAAACCAATTTTTTCGGTTCTTGTAAAATTGACTTTTAGATAAATTTTATCAAAATATCAAATACGTAGATAACATTTTATCAAACACAGCCAGAAGCAGATATTCAAAATGGTTTTTGTTACTTAAATCAGCCATAGACTGTTTGTCATCTAATAAATAAAAACATGATAAAATTTATTTAGTTAGGTTAACAAGCAATTGATATCACAGAACAAAACTACAAAACTACTATATATTTTTCATGTAATACAACATGTCAATACTAGATAGCGCCTCAGAACAACACCACTAGAAGAAATTAAAAAATATTTTCCTAAATTATTATTTTGAAATATAGTGCCACTGAAACCTCCGGAAATATTTGAAAACATTGCTCATAACTTCTAAATACCATAAATATACTTTAATATATTAAAAAAAAATTCTCGAAAACTTGGATTATCACGACTCTCAAAAAGATATATTTATCTCCAAGAAATATTTGGCCACAGAATATAATTACTTTTGTCAAAATTAAACCTATAAATCTCGATTTGGAATAGAAAAAGTGTAAAGGACATCAGAGAAATATCTAAAATATCGAGGATTTTGAGCCCAAAATCCAGGGACGGATGTCAAAAAAATTAATTATTTCAATGTATACATACTTTTTGAATATAAATATGATACTTCTAGAAGTGCGCAAAAAGGGTTATTTACGGAATATTAATTAATAAAAATCAATAATTTTTGCACAACACTCTGAAGAATAATGTCATCTATAAGTTTATTAAATTTTGTCTCAAAAAACTGGATAGTCTTGGAGGAATTAATATTTTTAACACTAATTATGTTTCTTCTCGAAGTTCAATTTTCAAAAAAAATAAAAGTTAGTTAAATAAAGTAAATAAAGTAGATGTCACAAAGTAATTGTGACAAATTTCATGCTGTGGAAACAATTGAGTATAAATTTTTTTATATACAAGTATAGTGTCTAGTATATATATATTTCTCCAGATAATTAGCTATCAAAGTCTCTGAGATATAGGATTTGCATGCTAATGCTAATTTTATACGTTAGCAGTGTTAGCACTAATTTTATACGACATTGAAAACTTTATCTAATTCACCTTAAATGATGAATCTTGTAGCAATATGTTTGATGAATACTTTCTTATAATAAATTAACAAAGTTTCTAACTTGATTATGCAGCAAATTCTTTATGAATCTTTTTACTTCCATAAATTGTTAAAGATCACAAATAGAGCAGCAACTGTGGTCCTTATTAGGACTCTTCAGTACCGTATAGCAAGCTACGGGTACTCTGACTTGTAGTACCGAAACTAATGAAAATTGAGTTTATATATGGCATGTAGAGATATAAATCTGCAGCAGTGCCATCTACCATAATAAAGCCGAAGTGGCAAGTTTGAAGAAATACCGGACAACTTAAGTTGATAGTAAGAATATCAGATCGGAAATCGATATTTTATGGTGGTTGCTTATAATTGAATCACTGATTTCAGAAACAACCTAAGTCACTAATTAAGAGATAATTAGAAAAAACTTATTAACTCCCCTAATTATTTTTATATGACTTTTGAAATAACTTATTTGTTTTATCAGCACTATAGCTTCAGAAAAATTACAAAATATGTGAATATTAATTGTGTGCAGAGAAGTTCAAAGGTGAAATGTAACCTGGAGTCAAGTGATTTCTGCATTAAATGAAAAATTACTATATATTTTTTGGAAATTCAATCGAAAAGAATGAACATATGAAAAAATCGAATTTAACTTATGACGCTATACGTAACTTCAACTGAAAAACTATTCGAATTGCTCGGTTACCATCCTTTGCAACTACTGTCGGCCTAGTCCAAAATCACCATCCAAAAGCTCTGGACTCTTTTATTTTATCCACAAATTCATAAACTTTTTTGATATGCATAAGTTTTTTGTCATACAGGACACAACTAAGATGAGCGAGATGCGCGCAAATGAGTTTAGAAACAACTCAAGTAATGGATTAAGGGTGTTTTTGCGCTCAACCTATATTTTCAGATCGTGTAAGATACCTTTCGTTTGTTGTACTTAGGTTGTTTATGTGCTCAATCGATAGGTCTACATATTCTTAATGTTATTTCGTGTATAACCCAAAAATGGCCAGAAGTGGACTTGAGGTGTTTCTGAAATCAGTGATTCAATTATAAACGCAGCCCGTATATAATATTTTAAGTACTATGATATTAGCTCAAGAATTTCGGGACGTGGTGTTCCAGATCACACAAATTGTTGACCTAGTATCATTATGCTTGTAGTAAACAAGATATTTCTACGGCCCTAATTAGTAACACCTTCGAAATAAATCGAAAACAACAAAGTAAGGAGCTCAAAACACAATTTAGTTATACTGTACAATCTTACCAATAAATCGGTGTTGCGTACAGTGCCACCAACATGAATTTATTTCAAAAATAGGTTACTCAACTGAACGCTAGCACTGGGAGTTATGAATGAAATGAAATGTAAAAGACGCTTGATTCAAGTTTTCATTCACAATGTGTAAACAGCCAACATCTAGAGATGGTCGTATAAAGAATATATTTCTTGCGATACTGGTACTTGACTAAAATATTATATACAAATATAAATATCATAATTTTCTAGGTGGATATCTAAAAAGTGAGTCAAAGAATGAATGTTTGAAACACGATTATACAATAAAAATTATAAACTGCAGAAAATTGATACCTATACTAGTAGTACAATAAAAAGTTGCTACGAGTATAAATTATAAACCGCTTAGCACTTCTTATTTTAAATAAATGTCAATTTTCACTTACACTTAACCTGAATAAATGTTAAATGTCACCTGAACTGTGAATTTATTTATCCAAACATTGCAGAATATAATTCAATAAGTGAACAAGAAATTGAACGTGAGAATGTAGAGGTACGCAATAAGTTGACAGATTAAATTTTAGTATTGATCATTAACATTTCGTAAAGAAGGGAATAATTTTTGTTTTATAATACAATTATCGAGAGTGCAAAGATATCATAAGAAGACTCATTAGTATGGCAAAGTAATTATTTTCCATATTAAATATTCATTGATTCTGATATGGAAAGTTATTAGGAATTGATTTTTGTGACTATATAACTGTCACGTACGCATAATTGTTTTTTAACGTATGAATTACATTGATCAAAGATTTTGCGGGAGTATTTACGTACCTCCCGTTTGAACACTTATCTATAAGATGCGAGTATTATTTTTCTCTAATCCTGTGGATGATATTTTTCACAGATTTGTAACGAATTATCCATTTATCTCAGAATCGATCATAATAAAATCACGAAAGTTCTGTTTTATGAGTTTTGTCTTCGGCCATCTTCAAATTTGGAGGTTGAAATTATTTTTCCAATTTAAGATAGATTTTGATTATTTATCTACGAAGGTGATTTTAAAACTCCGTTGAAAGACAGAGAAGTGGTACTGCTGGTATGTATCGAGATCAATTCAGTTAGTAAGAACTCTTGGAGATAATTAAACCAATATTTAGCTATATGTACTCAGCGTTCGTTTACATCGATTGATTTTCAAAGAATAGACGAAAGATAATTTTGTATTGTTAAAGGGGTAAGATGTATGATAGTAATAATCGATAATAGATATGATAAAATATAAGAAAATTTATGTTTGACTGATGAGCTGTTGGTAACTTTGCCGTCAGGAGTAAGGAGCTGGTCAGGTGTTATTGCGTAATTAAGCCGAACTCTCCTGAAAGTAATATGAGTTTGAGCCATAATGCTCTGTGAGATGTCATGGGAGAGTCACACATATCAATTGCCCGCCATCGGGGCATTTCAGGTTTAGTTTAGGTAACTAGAACGGATATAAAAATGATACACCTGCCTCAGAGGTTGAATAGGATATCTAGCAAACAGATAGGCCGTTGAGGATACCGAATAGATAGCTACCAGTACTATAGTGAACATTGATACCCGCGACACACGTGAGTTGGTCGATTTACCCACTCTTGGAACAATCCCGTTGCTCGCAATAACACACAGTACATGCGGTTGGCATACACATATTCTCGCGCAATACCGACAGAATAATGTAGCACTGGTGGTAATAGCTCCCAGATAGCCAAGTTTATCTCACGTTGGACGACACCTACGAATGGCTATCAGTGCCGTAATGCCGTACCAATACCAGCGATATATGCAGGTTGGTTGATTTATTTATTCTTGGAACAACATCGTTGACGCAATAACACAAAGTTCATGCGGTTGGCAACAATCATCGCCGTCAGCACCAGGGACATTGGTATCACAGGTAGCTAAATATACCAACACTTTAAAGAAAAAGGATCATACCCCACGCACACTCAACATGTCGTCACTATATGGGACGCTAAACATACCAAACTCGTAAAACTCAATGATAGACAAACTCACCAATTGATAGAAGCTCTCAGCTACTTCACAACACTGATATGAATAATATGATGGCTAATTAAGCTCAGATAATTATAGTAAACAGTGCACAACACATAAATAACAATAAATTGTGATACAAATGTGTGCAGTACACACTTCCTGTTAGGCTTGATCTTGGAAGTGATTAGGGTTGTTTACTCGAAACTAGGTTTCATGTATACCATGATTTTTGGATTATATTGGTATAGCAGGCAGTGTCAAGAACCTATTCGCATTTTGAAGACAAAGAAATGGGTCATGCCATATGGTGAATTTCTAACTAATGAATATTTCGTTTAAAATCAGAAAAATATTCGTGAGTTATTGTATTTAAAAATTATCGAAACAGTAAGAACATTATATCATGGAGAGCTAATCGCCTTATGGCGGGTCTCTGCGTAAAAGGCGATAATTGTCACTTTTCAAAACGTTATACTGCTTTCATTTATAATTGGAATGGCAAATGTTATATATCATTTTAAAGATTAGAGGCTTATGAACAATTGTACGTATCGAAATTTGATAATCTTTCCTAGATCCAGAGTAAAAAGCCCCTAAACATAGTACAAATATTGATTTGTGAATTTTGTTGGTTTTTGAGGGATTTACCAGGATTTTTACTTTTCGTCTCTCGATTATCGATTGAAAGTGAAAGTGGCTGATCTGTGGATTTTGTTGGTTTTTGATTTTTCTAAGTTATGGCACGCCGTTTTGCTATTTAATAGCAACAATTTATTCCAATTAAATTAAAACTATACATTTTTATTATCTTGCAAGATAATTTCAATTCATTGAATTTTTATGATTGAATTAAAATTATGTACATAATGGAAATTCAGAATTATTATTATCTTGCAAGATAATTTTATTGTATTGAATTTTTATGATTGAATTAAAATTGTGCACATAATGGAAATTGGGAATTCTTATTATCTTGCAGGATAATTTTAATTCATTGAGTTTTTTTGATTGAATTAAAATTATGTACATAATGGAGAATTATTATTATCTCGCAAGATAGTTTCAATACATTGAATTTTTATGATTGAATCAAAATTATGTACATGATGAAAATTCAGAATTATTATTATTTTCCAAGATAATTTTAATGCATTGAATTTATATGATTGAATTAAAATTAAGTAATAATGGGAATTAGGAACTCTTATCATCTTTCAGAATAATTTTAAGTCATTGAATTTTTTTGATTGAATTAAGATCATGTACATAATGGAAATTCAGAATTATTATTATCTTGCAAGATAATTTTGATACATTGAATTTTTATGATTGAATTGAAATTATGTACATTATGATAATTCAGCATAGAGATTATCTAGCAAAATTATACGGAACCGTTGAATTTTTTTTGATTGAATTCAAATTATGTATATAATGAAAATTCAGAATTATTATTATCTTGCAAGATAATTTTAATGCATTGAACTTTTATGATTGAATTAAAATTATGTACATAATAGAAATTCAGTATTCTTATTATCTTGCAGAATAATTCTAATTCATTGAATTTTTTTGGTTGAATTCAAATAATGTACATAATGGAGATTCAGAATAATTATTTTCTTGCAAGATATCTCTGATACATTGAATTATTATGATTGAATTAAAATTATCTACATAATGGAAATTTGGAATTCTTATTATCTTGCAGGATACTTCTAATGCATTGAATTTTTAGGATTGAATTAAAATTATGTACCTAATAGAAATTCAGAATTATTATTACCTTGCAAGATAATTTTAATCAATTGAATTTCTACGATTGGATTAAAATTATGTACATAATTTGATTTCAATCTATATTCAATCATAAAAATTCAATGGATTAAAATTATCTTGCAAAATAATAATCATTCTGAGTTTCCATTATGTACATAATTTTAATCCAATCAGAAAAATTCAATGAATCAAAATTGTCCTGCAAGATAATAGGAATGCCAAATTACCATTATGTACATAATTTCATTGAATCATAAAAATTCAATGCATTGAAATTATCTTGCAAGAAAATAATAATTCTGAATTTTCATTTTGTACATAATTTTAATTCAATCATAAAAATTCAATGAATCAAAATCATTCTGCAAGATAATAAGAATACTGAATTTCTTTTATTTACATAATTTTAATAAAAATTCAATGCATTGAAAATATCTTGCAAGATAATAATAATTCTGAATTTTTATTATGTACATAATTTTAATTCAATCATAGAAATTCAACGGTTTCGTATAATTTTGCTAGATAGTCTCTATGCTGACTTATCATTATTTTAATTCAATCAAAAAAATTCAATGGATTGAAATTATTCTGTAAGATGATAAGAATTCCAAATTTCCATTATGTACATAATTTTAATTCAATCATAAAAATTCAATGCATTAAAATTATCTTGCAAAATAATAATAATTCTAAATTTTTATTATGTACATAATTTCAATTCAATCATAAAAATCCAATGAATCAAAATTATCTTGCAAGACAATAATAATTCTGAATTACAATTATGTACATAATTTTAATTCAATCAAAAAAATTCAATGAAGTAAAATTGTCCTGCAAGATAATTAGGAATCACGAATTACCATTATGTACCTAATTTTAATTGTATCATAAAAATTCAATGAATTGAAATTATCTTGCAAGATAATAATAATTCTGAATTGCCATTATGTACATAATTTTAATTCAATCATAAAAATTTAACGCATTAAAATCATCTTGCAAGATAATAATTATTCTGAATTTTCATTACGTACATAATTTTAATTCAATCATAATGATGCAATGAATTAAATTATCTTGCAAGCTGAAAAAAATATATAGTTTAAATTCAAGTGGAATACGGCGTGCCATAAACTGACGTGCGTCCACCCTGGTTGATAAGGTACTGACGATCCTCCCTCCTTATTAGTCATATAGTCAATACTCATTTTTAACCCCACCCACAATGCTGCTTTCTGTTACCGTCCCCTTTACACCTCCAAGACCTTAGATGGTCAATGATTGCAAGAGATCCCCCTTAAGAGACCAAACAGAATCTAAATAAGCATTCTGGTGAATCTGCACTTTTGAATAGAATGATTTATACGTAGTTTCAGAATTTTCGAAGTGGCTATATGTGCATAAGTGACGCCGAAGATGTTGGACGCCCAGTTGAGACAACTACTTCAAGAAATCATTGATAAAATCCGTGATCTGGTGACGGGTGCTTGAGATCAGTGCCGGATTAAGCCAGCGCGGAACTCGTAGCAAATTATATCGAGAAGCCTTATCTTAATTTGAAAAAATATTTTCATGCTCTTATCTTAATTGAAAAAACGTTTTCCCAATGCGCGGTGTCCATAGCATTTTCTACTCTTGCTACGTGGCTAATCCGATAATGTTTGAGATTGCTATTGCTGTGGACATCTCAAGTGAATCTTCTCAGTTATAATATAGGAGGGAAAAATATTGCTAATTCATTTGTAAATAAGAAATAATTTAACAGGATAAGAGTACCTATTACTGAGGGCTGAGAAAATTATTATCAATGTAATGTTTGTCCAGAAATATACCGTTTTATATCTTTGACGTAGATAGTGTGGTCAACTCATCACAGCAGGGAGTATTGCTGACTACTGCTCAGAGCCGGATTATCTGAATTTACATAAATTGGTTTAAGTTTATGCCAAATATTCTGTATTTATTATTTGCATAAAATAATTTTTAATACCTAGGTACAAATTGGTTTCAGCTAAATACGATTATCTAAATTAGTATTTTCATACTTAGTTCATCGAATTTTTAATTGTCTGTACCTGTACTTATCATGTTCACCTATATAAATTAGTTTAACGAACATCAGAAATCAGTATTGCATCAACAATTATTGTTATAACCATAAAACATTCTTTGTAAAATAACGAGACGATTTGAAGATAATGTCGATGAAGCCATCGCTTGTGAAGAAGATTATATTGAGAATCGAAAACGTTTACATTTTCCGTATGAAGCTAAGCAAATAGTAGAAAATGCGTTCAATTATTTGAAAGATAACCGTAGTGAAAAAGGAATAAGAAAAATTTCACAGCAAATAGCGTCATGGTTATGGATAACGCTAGTTACCATTCGAGACTTAGTATAAAAAAAACTGTCAAAATTTAGTACTAAATCAAACATCCAAGAATATTTAAGGTCAAATAAACTATATATTGAGGACAGTTACAATAAAAATCAATTGTTGGAAGTAGCACAAATTAGACCAGCGAATAAACAATATGTATGTGATTCTTTAGCTGAGAAATTTGAACACAGTGTCCTTCGATTACCTCCTTATTTTTGCAGTCTCAATCCAATAGAATTAATTTGGGGGCAATTAAAAGCTATTATAAGAAAAAATAATGTTTGTCCGACGTCAGATGATGGTGTTATTGAATTAATTCAACGTGCAATGAATAATATGAACTATAAAAATTGGGAGGACAGTGTTCGATATGTCGTATAAATAGAAGACACATATATAGATATTAATAATATTATTGAGCCATTAATAATAAATGTTGGCGAGTCCAGTGATGAAAGTAAAGTTTATAGTGATGTGGAAATTGTTGATATTTTTATGTTTATGACCTCATGTATGTATTTTATGATATTTTTTTTTTTTGCACAATTATATATTTATACAGCATGCAAGTGTGCAAAATAACATTAAAATCTGGAAAAATTCAATACGACTCTGATACTTTCTGAATATTCATTCCCCATAAATCATGTTCCAGCCTCTTAGCAGGCACCCGCTGTGAGGGTCGTCACGGTATAGTTCTGAGCAAGCTATACATTTTTAATAGTAACCACACTAAAACAGAATAAATCAATATCAAATCTGGAGCTAATAGCTAATCTGATTAAAAATTAAATGATATGTGAATATCTTCAGTCCATCTCCAACATTTAACTGTTATTCACATATTCGGGCATTCTTCAAGTTTTAAATGTTTAGAACATTGATCGACTGTGTCCATTGTAGTCTCAGTGTTAATTTTTCAAAGAATAAGAATTAATTTTTATTACACAAGAACACGATATACCAATGTAGATGAAGTTATCTAAAATAATCGTCTCAATCCTACATCAATGAAGCACAAAGCAAGTCAATTTCAATAACAATATACTACAGATAGAAGGGCTTTAAAATGCACGATATACAAGAAAAATACATGAAAACCTCATAAACAGCTGCGACGTAAATATCCTGTACACCATTAAATGCCTTAAACAAAAGAACTGTCCAACATTAAAGCAATCAGCACCAAGAAGAGGAATGAAGATTGATTTTTGAGCTGGGAAGATTATAGCGCCTTTGTTTTGGTATTCGCAATGAGTAATACTCGTCAGTTATTTGGAAAGAGTTTTGACAAGTACAGGTGCATATTATGCATCGTTATTGGATCGCTTGATAACTGAGCTAAGAAAAACATCCACGATTGGCCCACAAAAATATCCTTTTCAAACACGACAATGCACATGATTAATTTAGGGTTCCAACAGATTTCCTCTACTTTCTAGATTTAGTTCGTTCGGCATACTGATTGTTCTTCAATATGAAAAAATGACTGATGGTGAAGAGATAATACTCCGACAAGGTTGTGATTGCTATAAACAAATGCCTATTTCGCGGAATTTTATTCTCATATCATACGGAAGGGATGAACAAACTAAAGCAGCATTGGACGACTTGTACGAAGTCTGTCCCGAAAGTATTCGATTTGAAGCTGTAGCAGGAGGTAGAATTATAGTTTTAGTCTATATCGGCATTGTCTCCTTGAAGATATTTCTCTTTGGAAGCCACAACCTTCTTTCAGCAATTCTTTTACATTCGAAAGCACTCCTTTTAGAGGTGCTAACTGTGACTCAGATAATTTTTGGTCCAGGCTGTAATAAAAGAGCGACTAAATATACATAAGTTACCCAAAAAAAAAAAGAACGAGAGGTGGAATATAAACAAGTTAAAAATAGAGTCTGTGTTAGATACGAAGCATCAAAATACGAAGTAAATGGTGAATGGAATATTTTGAAAAATGCAATTTTAGATACTGATACGGAAATTGCTGTGAAAGAAGAAAAAAATAAAAACTTATAATAGTTTGATGACGAATGTAGGCAATTACAAATAAAAAATGAGGCTATGAAAAAAATAGGTATGTAAGGAAACACAAAAATAGATATGTAAGCAAACACAGGCAAATACAGAGAATGCTGAAAAAAAGCGAGTACACTATGTAAAAAGAAAAAGAAAGAAATGCTAAATAGAAAAGTACAAGATATAGAAGAACTTAGCAAGAACTGAAATACCAGCGGATTCTACAAAACAATAAACACTCAAACTAAAGAATATCAGTCAAACATCCAAGGCATAAAGGACAAACAAGGTAATATATAGTGCGTTCGGTAATGCAAATCTTTTCACTCCATCTGCTCTTTTGCGTTCTTTAATTGCAAAAAGCGTAAATGGTACAGAGATAGACCGGAAATAGTAACGTTCGGTAATAGCAGAGTGGAGTGTTTGGAGCTCACTCTCAATGCACCAGCGTAAGAGGTGGTGCTTGCGGAGTGAATACTTCAAATCGCGCCAAATTATAAACGTACGCGAACCTGACAAGAACTTATGAACAAAAATGACAGAAAATAACTTATTATATTTGTGCTATGTTTGTAATCAAACTTATGCATCTTTTGACGAAGTTCTAAAAACATTCTTTGTTTGCTAAACACCACGATGTTATCATTATTTGTTTGTCTATTTGTAATTCATGCCTTGTTTATGCATTAAAATGAATAAAAGTATGTAGTTTTGTCAACAATACTTCGAATGTTGTTGGCTGTATTCTAAAATACGATTTAAATTGATTATCTTAACCTCGAGGAACAGTTTCTTCTGCATAATTTTCTACTTTTCCTAATAAATAATAGATACACCATTTTCATCATCATTATTATCGTCAAAAATTAACTCATGACCAATTTGAATCGCATGAACTAATAAATTGCTCATATTTGTATCTCCAATTTTTAAATTTTAGATACATTTGACAGTTGAATCGTTCTTTAATTCACGGCGTAAATGGAGTGATTTGACATCACGTGACTTAGCTCCAAGCTCTGTACGCTCTGCGCTCGAGCTGCATTAACGAACGCACTAATACTGGAAGACGAAGGAAGTGTATTAGATAAATGGAGATATATTTCCAATACGCTACTAAATAAAAGAAAAATAAAGAATGAAAATGATGAAGCATACGCGTATCAATCAGCAGAACCCCAAATAGAAGAATCTATGCTAAAATGAAAATTAATAAAGCTCCAGGAATGGACGTAATAACAGTATGACTTACAGAAACGGTGGCAATGAATGTACTAATACTACTAATAGATTACACAAGTTGATAGAATCAACCCTGAAGACAACAAAAAATGCCCGCTTAATGGGAAGAGAGCATAGTACATCCCATACTGAAGGAAAGAGAAAACTAAGTATGCAGTAACTGTAAGGGAATCACTTTATTAAATGTCGCATATAATAGTAGATTATGCCCGACCTGTGGAAAATCTGTCATTTCCGCCGTGTTGTGAATTGAGTCGCAATCGCCGGAGTGGAGTGTCAAAATATCGCACTCGCCGAAGGCGAGTGCGATATTTTGACACGGAACGTAGGTGATTGCAAATCACTTCACAACAGGGCGGAATTTGACAGGTTTTTCACATGAGGGACATATGCTATTTTATTTTCGACTCGGTGGAAAATACCCAAAACTAGAGATGGAAGTGTTCTCATTTTGTAGTACACACGATAATTTTTTCCAAATACCAACACCGAAGAAGCTTTTGGTAGGGATTAGGGGTGAAGCCTTTGACAGGTTTCAGTGGCAAAGCCCTAGTAGGGTCCAGGGGCGAAGCCCCGGCAGGGTCAAGGGACGGAGTCCTTGCGGGGGGCCCGGGGGGCGGAGCCCCCCGACAAGACCACTTGCGAAAAGAAAAGAAATAAATACTCGCAAAAAAATAATTTAGTATCTGTCAAAAGTAAAACTGGAAACTCTTATATAATAACTTATCTGGCAAGGAACTGATTGCAATTTGCCTCGCCTGTTTTCATACGTCAACTTTCGATGTTTTCTTAGAGTTTTCTGTACTCAACGTATTCATTAAATCCATTTTTTATAATAAAATTATCGGTGTCACCGTATATTTTTATTATTGACAGATTGACAGTTGCTAAGATTTGATCATTTTATATTTGTAGAAAGATATAATGTATTACCGGCAGACAAAAGAAATACGGTATTTTCCACGTCATTCAAACGGAGAAAAGGAGGTATTTTCCACCGAGTCGGAAATAAAGATTTTTGTAGCATACTGCATACCAGACTAAGGAATTGTTGGAAGATTACCAGTGTGGTTTTAGACCAAATAGGTGTACCACAGATCAGTTGTTCATTATGAGGCAGTATATGGAAAAAAAATCTAGAATATAATAGATATCTTCACATTATATTTATAGACTTTAGACAGGCCTTTGATTCATTCTCAAGAATATCCTTGCATGAAGTTATGGAAGAAATATGTAGGTATTCCTAGGAAATTGATTTCGTTAGCTACCATGACTTTGAGGAATGTCAAAGGATGAGTTAAAATAGACAACAAGACCACCGAAAATTATTAGCACCGAGGTGAAATAAGGAGACGCTCTATTCGCGTTTTTATCCAATATTGCATTAGACTCAGCCATACGCCAGATTAAAATTAATGGTAATGTATATAAAATGATACAAATATGTGTCTATGGCGACGACATAGCACTTGCAGTCAAAGGCATGGAAAAATTAAGAGGACTCAGTACTCTTGCTAATAGTGCTAAGAAACCAAAACAAAGTACATGAGAATGTCAGCGACTGCTGAATAATGAAGTCATAATATACCAAGCAAAATATTGAAAGACCAGTGGTAGTACCACATTGAATAGACATTGACATAATTCCACTTCATCTGGAAGTCCCAATTCTTGTCATCTTGGTCCAGATCTTATTTAATAATAGCCTGATTTGGTCCCTGTTAAGTCCCTATAATAATTATAATCGGAGACATGTCCAGATTCCATGGTAAATTGACTTTAATTATCAAGTCAATATCAAAGTCAATTAGTTGTGGTTTAACTGCAGGCAGCAGAAGATCTTGCAGCGATAGAAGTAACGAACTGGAGAACGAAAGCTGCGAATAAGTTGGAATGAAGGAGAATTGTCAACGAGGTCAAAGTCCACACCAGACTGTAGCGCCATGAAGAAGAAGCACTCCTTTTATTCACTCCGTCCAATTGATAGCCGCTGCTTCGTCGCATTTCTATTACTCCTCCGGGGACTTCAAATTATATATATATATATATAATAAAATATCTCAGAGTCGTAGAGAGCTGTATGGCAACAAATGTAGTTGAAAAATTTCATAATACACCAGAAATCACCAAACTACTTGAAATGAATGGGCAGCTTCGTTTTCGTAATGTAGCATACAGTCACAATTTTTCAATATATTAGGTTATTTTTTCTTACTGCTTCACGTAATTGCTTCAGAATTTCGGGGTTGTACTCTTTGTTCTCTGTTTCTCATGTGCTTATTCGGCTTGTTGTTCTTCAAGTGTCTTCCACTGAGAAAGTCTAGGTTTTTATCTCAGAGTTATAGATTCATCACCGTACACTTTTTGAATTATAACAATGATTGATGCAGAATCTTTGTTCAATGTGCTCCCTTATTGTAAAATGCGATATGCACAAGACTCGACGTTCACATACATATAAAAGCGTGCCATGGTCTACTAAGCTGTTCATATGTCATATAATTTGATGAAGAAAACTCGCGAAGGTTTCCTTTAAACTGAGAATACCTTTTCTTGACAATAGTAACACTAACAGTATATTCCGGATTCCTGTATTATTACTTTGTTTGCTATAATTTTTATTGCTCTCATCTTTGTATGTATATTATTTTGAGAATAACGGATCGTATGTTGTATTACGCGCTTTTGGTCTTTGTTTTTATTATTAGACGCTTTAAATATACCTATCAGATTGTTCAATTCCAAAATTGTCTTGCATTTATATACTAATATAGTAGTGCGTAAGCTATCATCATGAATTTCATCCGCGACCAAATCTACTAACTCTTATCTTCTGACAGATTTTATTTCAAACGGTTGATTTTTTCTATTTCTATAAAACAATAAGTTTTGAGATCAGAACCAGATGTACTTTTTTAAAGCCCTTTTAAATAATTTAGCAAATCTCAATCTACCGGTAAATTGTTGACCGCTAGACTCTGAAATTTTTTTCCAAGCCACTAAAGTATTTGGTAATTCATCATATTTTTGCATTTCCACGTAGTCTACAGACCACGAAAAATAATTTACTCTTATCATTCCAATCATAGAAAGTTGCACAAATATTAACCTTTTCAAGCCAATCATTAACAGAGTATTTATATACAGCTGGATCAAATTTCAGTATGAATTTATCATTCAAAAATTGATTCGATTTTTTTGAACCTAGTTGAACGATACCTGTCAAGCTACCGCCCATTGATTGAACCCAGAAGTCAATGCAGTTGTTGTACTTAAGACCGACGCCTCTGTTGAACGCACGGGTGTACGTGAATGTGAACGGCTCTCAGAGCGTCGATCGCTTCGTCGTTTTGTTATATATTCGTAGCTGAAGTCTCACCGCCCTTCTCTGGTCGATGATCTCTCCTTAAACGCAGTCGTCATCTGCAACCTTTGTTTATCTTCTTAAAATTGATGACTACCTCGATTTAATGGGAACATCGGCCAGCCGTAGTAACCATCAGTATATCAACACTGATAAATAAATATGTTGACTTCAAAATTATTCCGACGAACCTTGCTACGAAAGAATGTGCTTATTTATCATTATTTTGATTAAATTTGTGCTAATATGTTCAAATATTTCGTGATTTCGTAATCAGCACTTGACATTGTGGCCGATTTTTTAAACTTTCTTTTATTTATTTACTAAATTTATATCGTAATTATAGCACAAAAAATCCATATTTATCTATATTTTGTTTAATTGCTGACGGTTCTTATTGCTAAGTGAATAATTTCGTAAATACTTTGCTACGGCCCTGCCCAAAATACGCTCCACCGTGTACTATTTCATTCAACAAGCATTGGCTGGAAATTCCAGTCAGTCGAACAGGTGTGTTTGGCGCGGCAGGTCATGTCCGTGAGGTAACCATCAGCGGATCGTGTATTAAATCAACGATTCTGACTGTAGAAAGATTAGTGATTTATTGGAATCTTCAGTTTGAGTGTGATAATAGTGGAATTAGTGATTTTAGGCGTGTAAGCTGATAGAGGATGAATAATTTTGGAGCGAAGTGGATTTAGCAATATCAAGGTAAGTTTCTTTTGCAAATTTAGTAGTTAAACTAGATATTCAGTTGCTTCAACGATAATAAATATAAAACGATATCAATTCTATTCTATTTTAAGATTTTTTGCTCAACTGGAAGCCAGATTACAGTAAATGGAGAAATTGTACTTAAATTACATTTAATTCATAGAAAGAAAGCTATTCATTAATATTGAAATATTAACGTGCTATGCGATGAATGGCAAAGATATTATTTTTGAAAAATAGTTTCGCTACCGAAGGAACAAATTGACTAAATTCTAAAACTATTGCTGGTTGAAATTAGCAATCTTCTGGATTCTACTAAACAAATCGAGCTGTCAAATATTGACAACTTAGTTACCTGCTATTGTCAGCTGAAAGAAGTAATTTATTTATAGAACAAAACTTTTCTATTTTGACGACCACAATTAGTTCAAACAACGGGGAATGAAAAAGAAGGTGGATTCCTAACTTATAACGTGCATGTTAACTCAATCAAAAGTCTCACCGTGCTAGCTGGGAACAGCTACATGCGACTCTTATTAATGAGTGCGGATACCCTATTAAACTTCAAGAAAAGTCTATCTTCAAAAAGGTGTATACCAGACAATTGGAATGAGCCCGCGCCCGCACTCATTAATAAGGGTCGCAAGTAGTGCTTCCGGACGCGTTATAGTTGGGCCAAATTAATCCTCAGGTACTAATCCTACCTTGTAGTTGGGCCAACATCATGCAACCGAGAGATTAAAACAATTCTCGGTAGTGGTGGCTGGTACTTTTGGGATGTGTAGGATATATTTTCTATAAATTATAAATCTTGAATAAATTCATCTAGTTTTTATCCATATTTCAAACATGGGAGGTGTGAGTATCGTATGTTGAGCGAAAAAGGCAATCAGTTGTTAATTGTGAATAATTTCAAGTTTTGTGTAGCAAAATCTTTGCAAAATGGAGCTGTACACTGGAGAAGAGTGAATAAAAAATTGAAGTGTCCTGCAAAACTTTACACAAAATTTTGCAGAAGTTCTACAATTTAAGTTGAATCATAATCATGGAGAAGACCCATCCCTACCCAGACAAATCTTGAGTTGCAGTTTCAGAAGGAAAGCTTTGAAAAACCGGCAAAATTATTGCACACGACATTCAGAGCAAATCCAGCTATTTCATAAAAAGTGTGGCACACAAGCATGCTCCAAGTTTATAAACAAATGTATATGTGGCTGTACCTATATAAAAGTATATATGACTGTACCTATATAAATGTATATATCAATATATATGTTATATGTATGTGTTTGACTGTACTTATATGAACCAAATGTACAAAACAATTATGAAATAAAAATATCTACTTCTATCATACATATTTTATTTTATAACATTGCTTAATGATCAGATGCTGGCATTTGGCCCAACTACACTGTGAGATTAGTTGACCCTTGGGATTAAAAAATTTCTAGCAGGTAGGCTGGCCCAACTATACGACTCCGGTGCTTCCTCGCTAGTACGATTAAGAGTATTAAGACCTTTAGCGGAATTAGCACTAAACCGAAAAGAAGCAACCTGCCAAAAAATTGCCGGAGATTTTTTTCATTGTGTGCATCAAGTATTAGGAAATCGGAAAGAATATGAATAGATAATCGATATTTTGAATATTAATAGTTAGCTGCACCATTGTTCTTCATATATGTAATTAAAAAATAACGAATAGATAATGACAGTAATATTCATGTCACGTTTGTCTTTTTAGTTTCGATATGATATTGTTCAGTGAAGCCACTGACAATGAGCAATAAAGAAAATCTTCCTTTTTCGTTCATCTAGTCAAGTTCAACTATAATAAACAGTCAAAACTTGGTGAACCGGTTATCGTAATCTTGTCAACAATTAAAATTAAACTATAAATATATGAAATTGTTCGGTAAAGATTATGAAATCACTAATAGGAATTTTTAATGAAGAATCAATAATAAATGGCCTAATTATGCTTCTATTATTTACTGTGAAATGCTATAATTGCTTTAATAATCGAAATTCAACAAAATGAAATTCTAATGCATTTTCAATGTAGAATGTACTATAAATATATGAAATTGTTCGTTAAAGATTATGAAATTGCAAATAGGAAAAGGATCAACAATAAACGACCCAATTAAGCTTCTAAAATTTACTGTGTAATGTTATAATTGCTCAAATAATCGAGATTGAGTAAAATGCAATTTGAATGCATTTTCAATCTAAGATAACTGGTGATTGAAAAAAGTAAAAAAAAAAAAACTAAATTTAAATATTTTCCAGGATGGTGGGAGGCGCTCACTCCCCTGGAAGTGAAAAAAATGTGTTTCTGAATTAGTGATGATCCCTCCTCCTTAAATGGCCAAATTGAAGAAAAATATCCGTCAATTTTTTGGCAGAAAAAGTCTCCAATGATAATTAATTATATATTTTTTCAAATAATCTTCATGATTTATAGTCGGCTAAAAGTCGTATCTTATATTAAGGACAAAAACTATAAATTTCCCAAATAATTCTGAGGTTCCCATCTGTAAAGTTTTATGTATGACAACAAAGAGCTCTAAAATTCCAAAAGATTCATTTAAAAGTCTGATTTAAAAAAAAAATTGCTACAAACTTTTGTGCTTACTTTTGTCGATTTTATCGTATATTTCAATAAATATTAGAATTGTTCTTCAGAAACGAGAATGGATAATTCAGAAATTAATGAGAATATGGACCTAAATCGCAGCTAAGAAAATATCGCTTACGAACTTTTTTAGAACTTTTCCAAAACTGATCAGTTTTGCCCTGGTACCACGTTGAATTGACATTGACCTATTCCCATCTCGTCTTGAACTCTCAATCCTTGTCATCATTATCTAGATTTTATTTTTATAGAAAGATATCTAATCTGGCCTTTGTTATGTTCCTATGGTAAATAATAATCGGAAATATGTCCAGCCTGCATGGTGGATTGACAAAAATTATCAAGTCAATGTCAGTCCGTGGACGGTTGCATTCCTATAATCTAACTAATTTTGAAAATTGAAATATTGATTCAAACTCCTTTACTTAAATAAATTCAAGGATTTAAAATAATTCAAATGAATTGCTAGATTAATTAGTAACAGTGGTTGTAGCAATTACTATACGAATGAATAATTTCCGGATGAAATTAATCGACGATAACATCGATTTCTGATTTGTTAAAAAAGCAATGTTACACATAAATATGCTGAAAAGCGATCTAAAAATTTCAAGAAATTTTCTGCTGCTCTTTTATTCCGGAAAAACAAGCTTTCAAAATTCTAAAAGCTTTCGGCCCGGATTATATGTACGCACTTCCGAAATACCGTTGACCACAAGAGCTTTAAAGAAAAATAACTCCTGTTCTCTGCATGCTCAGTTTTTTCATGTTGCTTGTAGTTGGGGTGTAAAAAATCTAGACATTTTTTTATGTTGATGTTGGTTCCTTCAATACTTACACAAACTCACAAGACCTGATTTTTGATGCTATTAGTACATTGAGAAAATTGAATTGCATCAAGACTTCACCGTCTTACTATTTAAGCAGTAAAACTTAAATGGCAAAATACAATATATTGTATAAGACTATTGATTCAAAAACTATTTTTTTATTCAAATATAGCTCGATGAGAATGAAAATACATGTCCTAATCTCAGAATTTTGATGTTAGACGTCTTACTTGTATTACAACTTCAAGTGGTCTTCAATCACTTATCATCCCATCAACTTCACCACTTCAAGTTATACCATTAAAATTGCCACTCGCACCACTTAAATTGCTACCCTTACCACCTAATTTTCTCAGCGTATATATTTCATTTATAAATTGATTTTCAGCATTTTATTAACAAATTTCTTTTGTTTTTCGACATGTAAAATAATTAGAAACACACGATATGTTGTTGGACACACCTTTGATATTTATACAAAATTAATAACAGAAATTTAATGTCTGAATAAATTAGTATAAATCTTCAATGATTGGAAACATGAATAATCTATGATTAGCTAATGATCATAGGAGTCGATTTTGATAGAAAATAATGGGAATACGTAAAGAGAGCTATATATTTATCAAAATTTCTTTCCAAATCATTTTGCTATCTATGCATCATCAAAACTTGATCGAAAGATAGTTAATTACAATCATCAACTTTTGAATGTTCAATCCTACGGGCAATCAAGCTTTTACAAATGGAATAAATAGAAAATATGGAAATACGTACCAGTTTTATTTTGCATATATCAAAGATAATAATACAATAATAATTTATGGATAACCTGATTGAATCAAAATAGATATTTCTATGTTATCGTCTGTGCGTACCTATAAGTTTTTTGTTAAAATTGCGTCATCTGGCTAGACTAGATACAGAAGCTCTTAAACTTTTTAACTTATTATATTATCGATAGATTTATATACCGACTTCTAGTATTCATGGAAACTTTATGGGGGCTGTGATATGGATGAATAATTTTAACTGCAACTGTTTGAATACAGATATACATTACGAACCTATAACTCAAGCTATAACTACTTTTTATGGAGGCAAACTCTCTTAGGGCCGGTTTCCTCATCCTCAGATAACATTATCTGTCTTTTTTCCATTAAATAGTAAACTACATAGAAAATATATTAGAATATACTTACTTCATTTCAAACTTGTAAGGGTACAAAATGAAACAATTATGTATTTGAGAGTTCAGAGAGCTTAGATTTTGTGCACTTGTACTACTTGTAGTGCGGTGACGAATCACTGACTGTGTGACGCCATTAAAAAGTGTCGATTGAACTGGTACCCAGAAAACAATTTGATTGAATGACCTTCAAAGCTTCGAGACATTTGAGAGACCGATGCCGAGACTTTGAAACCGATACCGAGACCCATACAGATAATTTCTTTCTCAAAACCGATACCGATATCATCTAAGCTTCGTTTTGGTCTCAGTTTCGGTCTTGGTCTCGTCTATTACTAACAACAAGTGCTTGGCAACATGTTAAAATTAATCTTGTTTGCATGGCTATACTTTTTTGGTGGGTATAATAAATTATTAGCAGTTTTTTCCTTCAGTCACCGGCATTTTTCAAATTGATTAGATATTTTTGCTCTTCTTTTAGCAATTACTTCT